>CM075670.1:172787500-177787500 GCA_037962975.1 Clitoria ternatea
CACGTTTGATGCAGGGGATTCTCGCTTGAGCGACAATCACTCTCGCTTGAGCGAGTTATGCAGTATATACATAAAACTTAATTGCTTCATGCAATAGGATAAGCTAAAACCATTGGAAAGTTAGTCCAACAGATTACACACATTAAATTCAATTCCTATTCATCCAATACAAGATATTTAATCCAATTTCATACACACTTCATAAAGGGCTATAAATTGTGAAATGCATCATTCATTCATGGAATTTAACATTAGTAAATCATCATAGTTGGTCATCATACATCATCTAGGTCATTAATAAAAATTAGCCATACATATCAAAGTCCAATTTTCATTCATGACCATCAAAATCATCATTCACCAGTTCCATACACATCATAAGCATACGTACACGCTATATGCTATAAAAAATCAACGGATTGCCGGCCAAGACACTTCCTATACATCTATATACCTTCACCATCAAGATATACTTCAAAAAGAGATTCATTCCACCCGTGAAAACCCTGTATCACAAAGCATAAAATGGACAACATGGGAGAGTAAGTTTACATTTGAAATGACGAATATGAATACGTTTGTGATTATGTGCATATGTATATAAGTCAGTCCGCTTTACAATAAATATAGTAATCATCATCATATTCACACCAATTTTCTTATTTATTCATATGTTGATCACATATCAACATCCATAGCAAAGCAACAATACACATACACATCCATACTCTTATTCTCATTAAACTAACACATACAACATCATCATATAGTAATTTATATCGTTGTATTCATATTTTCACATGTTGTCTTTTAAGAGTTATCCCACTTTCCACACCATCATCATATCTTAAACTCAAATCATCATAGATTCTTAACCCCTTGGCATATCTCTAAGCTATATGCAAATGCTCTTAGGCTAATGCATATGCACAAAGGAATTTTTCAATAAATCACGGATCCGACTGTAGGAATAACACCGATTATGGGTACAAGTATAATTATAGACCATACCCCTACTGCAGTAGTAAACATGTACACATATATCATAATTTTGCATGCAATTCACCATGTTTTACTGGTAGTAAACCGCATCACCCATAATGCAACATCGGTCACTTTCTCCATGCTTGCGGTAACACCATAATCAACATAAGGTATTGCAGGCCAACCATGACTCATACCATGGCAGCTGTGATCCAAAGGACTACCGAGGTCACTTGCTCATTAAGAGCCATCCCCCACAAGGGTGAACGACATGCGGCTCCCCGTAGCACAATATGGGCAGCTTCGTGACTTATACCGAGTCACAGGGAATACAACAAGATTGCTCATGCACTGAGCCGCCCTTCCACTGGGCCAACCGAGGGGATCCCCTAACATTCCAACACTGGCAGCTATGATATGTCATGGATGCAATGCAATGCAAATCAAATGCATTCTCACTCTATTCATCGTATTATGCCACTCAACAACCATCTTGTCATTAACGTCACCACCACACTCTTAGTGGATTTTCATTTTATTTATCGTTGCCATTGTTACAATTTTTTAGTGTGGCATCATAACACTTTTATCAATACATTCATACATTATAATTACAAACTCATCTCATATCAATCACAATGGCTATATAGTTATCATCATCAATACTCATAAATCCATCATTAACAATTTAAGGGTATACTTCCAATCATATTTATCTTCATTCAGCAACAACATCCATCATTCAGTCATTGTGGTAAGTAATACAAATATTCTCAATCAACATAAGGCATCACATTTGCCTCAACATTTCCAGTCAAGAACTTAAGCACCACCAAGCATACCACTAACATTCTAAATGCATTTTACACAGCCAAGCACAACAACATCACAACATTAATCCTCAACATTCATCAAAATATCATATGTAAAGAAACCATGTGTAACATTACATACAACACATCATCAACAATCAATCCATGCATTTAGAATATAACTCCTCTCCTACCTCAAGAGAAGAATTTTGAGTGATATGACGTTCCAGCCTCATCATTCAGAATGGGTCCTACATTATCATACATGTAAAATCTCAATTAATTAACCATTCAAGGAACAACTTCAACTCCAATTAACCATTATTATATCTACAATTTCATAACATGTATAAAACATGTTATAGACACCATTTTCTTTATTTGTTAGATTTCGGGAATTCATTCCCATCAATCCATATTCATTATATTAAAGGCTACAAAATAATCTTAGCCTAACATTCACAAATATCCCATTTATCAATATCCATACTCTCAATATTATAGGTTTCCTCTCAAGATATATTATTTAACCAACATTTATCATTTTCCTCAAACCTCCAAAATTAGGGTTTCACTAAAAACCCAACCACATTCATAAATTTTCACTTATTTTCCTCACCTTCCAACCATAAACTCATGTACCTCATTTATTACTCATAAAAGTTTGCATTTATGACAACCCACTTTAGGTTTCCATATTTAAATGCTTTCCTTCAACACCCATTTGTATACATTACTCTTCCAAGCTATCACAACCCATAACCAAGGTGTTAAACACAACAAAAATGGTGAGAATCTTACCTTACCCAAAAAGAAAATGGAAGTCAAGGAGGGAGAGAGAGACAAATGAAAATGGGAGAGGAGAGGGAGGATCTCCAAGCTTTGAGCTCTTCCTCTTCAAGCTTCCACAATTGAAAATGAGAGGGGAAGATGGGTACAACACTTTGGCTTAGGTTTAGAGAGGAAAAGAGATGAAGAGAATAGGAGAAGAAGAGGAAAGTGAATGCTTTATTTTGGAGAAGAAGTAAGCAACGTGAATTGCCAAAAGAAGGAGGGAGGTGAGTATTTTAATTGGACCCTACATTAAAATTTCATCAATTTTCAACAAGCAGGATCTCCTTTCGGGCTCAATAATTTATCTAAAAATTATTCCAAATACATACTCAGACTTCCAATAATATTCTTAACAGCCCTGACCAACAGTACCTCAATCAGAGATACTTGGTCCGACACCCATATTTTAATCGGGCATTATTTTCAACTGATTAAGTCACCATAATTTATGAATAATCATAATAATTTCTAATTTAATCATTTCAATATTTTTTTGGGACATTAATCAATTCATCTTTAATTATTCACTATTTATTTCTCTTAATTAATCATTTATATAAACTTCGGGATGTTACACCAACCCTAGGGTAGATGACCATTGGGTTTTGTTGATTTGGTTGTTGATGATTGAGATGTGGTATTATTGGATTTAGAATGCTTGATATGGTACAAGGAAATAGTTAAAATGGGTTGTTGTTGAACTTTTATGAAAACCCTAGAAAATTGGAATTTGGGGCTTTTGGCAAATCTTAAGGGAATTATGATTAATTATTGTTGGAAAGATTTTGTATGTGGGAATGAGTTTCTAAGAGAATGACATTAATTATCGAGGTTGAAGATTTGTGAAATCAAGAGAATATGATGATAACCCTAAGTTATTAAATGTGTTGAAGTTATGATATTGTTATGAGAAGCTTGAGCAATGAGATTGTGAGAATGATGGTTATTGAATTTTAAAGAATCTTGGCCCTAAGAATTTGGGAAAGTGTATGTAATATGACTATGAGGGTTTAATTGAAAGTGAATAGATAATATTCAATGCGAGTGTTGCAATTTATGATGATGGATATTGATGGTAAAGATAAATCATTGAGGATGAGACTCATGGATGAGTGTTGTTATGAAATACATAGGAATAAATATGAATACCAAATCATAATGGTTCTGGTGGATTAATGAAATAGAATTGTAGTTGATGAGGTCTTAGACCATGGTGAATGCCATTTGGGTTTGTTGATTGATGATGGTTAAAAGAGGCTAAGGTGGCTCATGTTGAACTTTGAATGGCAATGATGACACTTAGATGATTTATGCAATGTTGGATGCATTTTAGATAATGGATGTGATATTGTTGATGTTGGGTGTGGCTTACCCTTAAGACTTAGAAAATCTTGGTTTTAGGAAAAGAATTTTCGAAACCTATCACAATTATGTAAATTGGTGCTTTAACAAGCTTAAAACTTATTAATTAACCTTTATGATATGTTGACAAATGTTTAAAATTATGATGATGCCTTGAAATAGCTTGATAATTGTATGTGTGTATGTATATGTATGTATGTTGGTGTAGATTGTATGCTAGGCAATGAGGTGGAATGATCAGAGCATGCAAATCATCATTGTTCTTCCCTTGAGGTAGGAGAGGAGTTTACATTTCAAATGCATAATTTGAATAAGTGATGATTGATGTATATGACAATGTACATGCTTGCCTTGTTATAGTTGTGTTACTTATGTGATGAATGACATGCTTGGTAATCTATTGATTTTGAGAATCATATGTATGATTGATGACAATGAAAGTTTTCAAGTCCCTTTGATGGGCATGATTTATTTGTTGATGGAAATCCATGGATGGATGAATTGTTCAAAATGTTAAGTTGTGTTTATGATGTTCATGCAAAATTAAGGAACTGGTAGGGCTATAATGAGTTCTGGTATGTTTGGATGCCACAAAATAGTTTCAATAGCGCCTATGCAAGAATTATAACTTGTAGAAACTTGAATAGGCCAATTCCATTGAGAATTGACCCTTGTGTTGCACAAAAATACCATAAAATGGTTAAACACATTTATATGCATAAGTCCCTTATTTTTAAGAATTTTTTAGTGCGGCCAGTGGCTACGTGTCATAAATAATGTATATTAGGTGGTGTTAAAATTTGGTGGCCATTAGATTTCATATATAAAAGATAGAGTGGTTAGAAGTTGGATTTTTAAGCTTTTAAGGCAAGTTTTGCATAATTGCTGTCATGAATCGATTCACACAATGTAGGAATTGATTCATGAGTTGTTGTTTGCCCTTAGGTGTGTTCCAGAATCGTGGGAATCGATTCACACAATGTGGGAATTGATTCCTGAGCTCCTGGAATGGCCTGAATCGATTCCCAGGTTCCCTTGAATCGATTTAGAGGCTTCTGGACTAGCATGAATCGATTCATACGAGACATGAATCGATTCATGAGCTACTGTTTTAACTGTTTTTAATTCCAAACATGTGGGAATCAATTCATGAAGTGTTTGAATCGATTCATGGCCTTATTTTCACAAACATCTCCTAAGTTTTGATGTTGTTTGGCGTTGTTGAGTCATGACACGCACATGCAATCGATTGTACATATTTTTACTATGTTTTAGCAATCGATGCATGATGATATTGTTAAGTCCCTCGTATGCCTTTGTTTTTGAAAGTTGTCGAGTGCTTGTTAATGTCCAAAACCCTTTTATTGTATGAGAAACAAAAGATTGTACTAAGCGTATATGATTGTGGTGTGTCTTAGTGGTAATTGATAACGGTTTAAGGCTTTGGCAAAGTATGCGTGTGCCTATGTCATGTTATAAAAACGTGTATGCTCTACCACTATTGATATGTTATGATGAATGATGGTAGATGTTAAATGATATGGTTATATGACACACCCTTGATTGATGATGAAACTAATGAGGGGACATTTGAATGGCAATGTGTTATTATAAGCGATGGATAAAGATGAATATTGTTGACAACTGTGATTGATACAAGATGAACTTGCAATTGTGAATTGAATTTACACTTGATGGAAAGTGTTGATGATGAATAAAGACAAGTAATGTTGTGGGTGTATATGGGTTACCACACATGTTGAGTAACGAATATTGATGTTGAAGGAAAGGGGATATTGTTGTTGAACATACCCTCGATCAAATGGTGATTGTTATTATTGATGATTGTGATGCCATTGTGTTTGATAAAAGTGTGGTCTTGTATGTGTAATGTGAATTCTATTGGCAAGTATATGGTGCTATGAAATTGAAATATTCTTATTAATATGCCTTGTTGGTTTCCATGCGTGGATTAATGTTATGAGGATTGACATGCTTTTGATTGCCATGCATGGATTGATGTCAATGTGAATTCTTAGCCATTGTAATGCAAAGTATGTGAATGATATGCCTTAAGGGGCTTTGAAATTGGTTGCGTACCTCTAATTATGTTGCTAAAGGTAATATATATATATATATATACCCTAAGTGAGTGGGTGAGAAATCCTTGTAAGGTTAAGATTTGACATATGCATTGTTGTATTATTGCATTCATGGCATATCATTATATATGTGGTTACGATCATAATGTTGAGAGTCTTACGGGACTAGATGAGAATAAGTACCCTATGCGTGGGGGAATGAGTTTGTGGTTGCGATCACATGACAGAAGAATATGATAAAGGTGGTTGCAATCACCCGTGTATTGAATTGACAATGAAAGGTCTTGCGGGACTATATATGAAAGAGTACCCTTACATGGGGGAAATGAATGAACGTGGTTGCGATCACGAGAATATTGAATTGAAAAGTCTTACGGGACTATATGAGGGGAGTACCCTATGCATGGGGGAAACCAATTATGAAAATGATGAATGTGGTTGCGATCACAATATTAAAGATCTTGCTGGATTCTATGAAAATAGACCCTTGCGTGGGGGAAATATGTTTGATTGATCATAAGTGGTTGCGATCACTTGAGATACCATGTATGCATGGGTTATGAGAATTTTTTCAGAATGGATCCATTGCATATGCATTAAACAGTGTGACATACACATTAGCCATAGGTACATGGCATTTGAGATGGAGATGACCCTAAGAGAGATGATAACCTCTTGAGAGAAATAAGTGATCAAAGATGTAAAGATTTAATGATGAACAATTATGATAGCCCATGATGATGGGGGCAATGTGTATGTGTATGTGCTTGCTATGAGTTGTGATTAATGAGGCTTGTATGCTGAAGATGTTATCTTGATGATAGTTATTCGAATAATTGATATTTTGTTGGAAAGCATACATGTTTGTATGCATGCACACATGATCACAATGTATTTAAATTCGTCATTTTGAATGTAAAACTCACTCTTCCATGTTGTCTCCTTTTTAGCATTGTGATGTAGAACTGTCATGGGATAAAAGTGTGTCTTGAACTAAAGCTCTTGGAGGATGTAAATAGTTGTAGTGGAATATCTTGGTTGGCAACGGTTGTTAAATATGATGTAATGAATCAATTGTGCATGTTGATGTTTATAAATAGTGACTTGTGGATATGTATATAGCAATCCTTTGTAATGTATATGGTAGCTGTATGCTTAATATGTAAGTGAATGATGTATTGATAATTCGGGTATTAGGATTTGTGCCCATTTTGATGGATGAAATAATGTTGGACATGTAGTCCTTTTTATAGGCACAAGTATTGATAATATATGAATGTGGTTGAATTGCATGAAAGGCAATGAATGATATTGGATGTTTGCTTAGTTGCGACCTAATAGGCTTATGTTATGTAATTACATGTCTTGTCGAGCCTTTTCTCATATCTTCTTATATGGGACTAGGCGAGTGCCCTGTATACATATTCTTCTTCCGTTGTAAACTCTATTATTTTTGTATACACATATGGGCGGCGTATCTTGTGATCCAGTTATGAATTATTAAATCTCACTCTTTGGTTTTCTATAGTTTGAGTCTTGATGTAATTGTTGAGGTGTTTCAGAAATATTCTAATCGTGAAAAATTTACTCATATTTTTAATAATTATTTATCTTGATTACATCAGGATTCAGGCTGGGAAAATCGGGGTGTGACAAGCTGGTACCCAAGCATGTTTTGCTCTGTGTTAAAGTTATTAATTATTATCTGAGCATGGTTGCTCTACACTGAAATTGATGTTATAGATGATTGAAGCATGATTGCTCACTATTGGGATATTGATGGTGATTATTGGAGTGTGGTACTCCTTATTAGAGTGTAGTTGCTCTATATGGACTAACGAATGTTATTGTCTAAGTTTAGGTCTATGTTAGATCATTGGTGACCTTGTATAGAATTGTCAGGGCATTGTTTACTCATTGATGATTCCTTGTGAATTATTATTCAGGAGTTATAATTGTTGTTTATAGAAATATGCTCATTTATCATTGAAGTATGTGATACGCTACTATAGTATAATTGCTCATTGATGGTTTTAGTTGATTTGTGAGACTGAACATATGTGAATGGATTATTCAATGTGATTGATATGTTGTTTGCATAAGTCTGGCCAAGTTCCTTACACTATTTCCTTTGATTGACGAATACATTGTTGTTATGCATTGATATTGATATATATTGCATATGAATTGATTTGATGATGGATTTATGTCATGTGTTGATCACGGATATGATATTGGATATGAGTTGATATGGTGATAAACTATGAATGTTGAGACCTTGTTATATGTTGAAAATTGAATTAATTGGTTAGGTCTCTTGTGTGATTCATGCTTGTGGCTTATGGCCAAAGTATGCTTGTTGAATATAAGCACTTCACATGCTAGAGTTGATTAAATCAACGATAGTTAAAGAATTCCCTAATATAAGTATTTATGGGGTGAAATAATTGATTATGTTATTTTGAAAGGGGAATTTTATGTCTTTGGGCATGAGAACCCTATATAATATGATGCAAGTGAATTGCTATGTCTCCCTAGATTGAGAACATGAAAAAGTGATAAGATGATGAAATGTGAGAATTTTATATGTACTAGATTGGGTTGGACTCGGTTTGTATGTGAAAACTAAATGAATGATTGATTTAACTGTGACCATGAGGTATGATACCTCTGACTTGACTTGGTGCGATCTTGTAGGATCAAATCTTGTGGAACTAGACCCTATGGTGGTCTTGGCTCTATGCTGTTTTATGAACCCTATTTAATGAAATTTGGAGGTTGTGGAAGTATCCCACAATGGGTACTAGGTAACCCTTGGACCTTCTAAGTCTAATGATTGGTCAAACCTTGTGAATAGTTGATCCATAGTAAAATTTATTATGAAATAAATTGTTGAGGCTAGAGCTATCATAAGATGGAAGATGAATGATGAATGTGACCTTAGACAGTTAGTGAATAAATATGTCGAATCCAGAGTATGACTTGGTATTGACTATGAAATAAAATCTAATGGTGTGACTTTGGGCTAAATTGTATGCGCTTGATATTGTCATCATTAGATTGGCCACAGACTATGATATTATCATTACCTCGCTTTTTATTTAAAAGGTGCTATATCGATGATAGAAACTATAACGTCTCACCTAAATATTAGGTACTAACGATGCGATTAATATTAATTAGACACACCATGTTATGCCGATTAATTAAAATACAGAGAAAATTTTTCACTAAAAGAAAATCTATACCCATCGAAATGAAAATAGTCATGTGTTCTCAGCCTAAGGGGCCCAAGATTATAGAAATCAAATAATAAATTAAAAATGGTTAAATGTAGCAAAAGAAGAAAATGAGGTCAGGGGCTACCCGCTTGAGCGAAGCCCTAACTCGCTTAGGCGAATCCAGTGAAAGTCGCTTGAGCGAGTCCTTACTCGCTTAAGCTAGATCCACAATCCGTTCCTAGGCGAGCCACGAACGCGCTTGAGCGAAGGAGTCCATACGCATCAGGTCCCTATTTCGCTTGAGCAAGATTCTCTCGCTTGAGTGAAACCACACCAGGGACACTACTATCACTACTCGCTTAAGAGAGAGGTCCAAGTAAACCATATCGCTTAAGAGAAAACACTCCAGTACCTAAACTCCACCCACTCACTTGAGTGAGTCACATTCACTTGAGTGAAATAGACACAAAATCTATTGGCCTAGTCCTCGCTCGAGCGAAGTCAAACCCGCTTGAGCGGGATTCATCCAGTAACTACCTCCCCTGCTGCAGGCATGTCTCGCCTGAGTAGGAGTGATCCCCGCTTAAGCAAAACTAACACAGGATCAATTCCTCTGGCCCTCGCTCGAGCAAGACTGAGTCCACTTGAGCAAGATTCATCTAGTAACCACACTCTCCTGCTGCAGGCATGTCTCGCTTGAGCGAGAATGGTCTCCGCCTAAGAGAGATTGGGCCAGAGGCCACACTACGCATACAGAGCACTCTCGCTTGAGCGAGAATTCACCTCGCTTGAGCGAGTTATGCAGTACATGCATAAGAACTAAAAATTTTCACACAACCTGATATATTTGCACCTTCAAATGCATCATTTGATCTAATTCATGCATTTACACATATTTAAACATGCAATTAGGATTGGTCCCAACTAAATATGCATTTCAATCCTAATTCCAACTCATTAAACGCAGTCTAATCAAGCTTATCATTTAAACATTAACAATTCATATCCTAATCATCAAGGAGATGAACAATCCACACACATCAGGCATCATTCACTCTTTACATGAATAAACATGACCTGCCCATAGTAATTTATCATCTACATATAACATTGGCTCCATGCCAATATATATATATTCAATTCATGAAACTTAACATAGCCATCCATACCTCACTACCTCATCAACATGAGTTCATATTCTCATCAACCAACATACAGATTCTAACTCATTACCTATCACAATCATTCGTAACTACATTGGCCATGTTCTAGACTAATCCAACACACATAAGAAGCATGTTAACATTACATACATAAAACATGTTACACATTATACACATCAGGTAATTCATAGTTTCCTTCACTCCTTGGCATCAGTTCTCCGCTTGGCGCACCTCCGGAGCATCAACCTCTTCCCTATCACTGGTTACTAAATTAAAAGAAACCACAACAAGGGTGAGTGTTTGAGAAATCATAATTAATTTAGAACGGTAATTAAATAACGAGGTACATAATTACTAAAGTGTTATCGCTAATACTAATTTACTAACTCTACCTTATACAATTTATTACACTTTTCCTTATCCACCAATCCATACTTACAGATTCTTAGCTTCGTTCAAGTTTCAGTATCCTCAAAGTACAATTCCCAACCAACAAATATGATAGAACATATTCATATCATCACACAATGTCATCAATTTCATCAAGTGTCACAACTGACTCTCACATAATTCAACACCTAGTATCCGGATACTAAAGGATCAGCCTTCAGCTGGGGGTCCTACTTGACACCCCGTGAACCCTGCTTAGTCCACCGAGTCCTGCTTGACTCTCCACCTCAACCACTGGGTCCTACTTGACCACGGGGTAGCTCAACTGGGCACAAAAACCACGGGAGCCAGAAAATAAGGGGCTATACATACCGTCAGCCGTCCCACACTACATAGTCATGCACATACATCACATATCATGTGGCTATCAATAACAAATCATAGTCATCAACTTGGGCGACCAACATGTCAAGCCCACCAACATAGTGCCAGCATACACATCAATTCATCACAATTTAGAACACTTTAATTTAATAATGACTATAATATATCTACAATTCAAATTCATACATGCAGACTTATACAATTATCATTTAGTAACTTTTCTCACTATTTCAGGGTCTAGTTAAATTACCCAAGCTCGACTTACACACCTATTCTATTGAATTAGGACCCGAACACCCCCTTACCTTGATTCCAAGCTTCAACGATTTGTTCTTGTTGTCGGTCACTTCCTTTAGGTACTTGGTTTAAGGTCCTACTTCCGAATCTAACACCCGCTTCACCACTCGGTCCTCCGACATTCGTTTTCGCAACCTACGAAGGTCGAAATACAAAACCCATTAACATTATACTACTCTCATTGCTCTAAGTGTCACTTCTAAGCTAACATGCACAGGAGGAATAAAAAATAGAACCTTCTCCCACCATGCATGGTCATTCGGCTAGAGAGAAAGAGAAGAGGGAGAGGGATAACTCAATTTGATGTGTCCATAATGCTCACCTCGAAGTCGCGATCCCAGAAACGTAGTTACTTAGACGTTTCGACGCAAAACAGACCTCCCATTGGAAGCACTAAGCTTTCGGCAATGGTGAGGAAAGAAAAAGAAAAGATGTTAGCGTGAAGAAGATGAAGGAGAAGAAACAAGTTTTATTATTTAAGACCCTGGGGAAAAATGGTCATTTCCTTATTTTTTTATATATTTTTCCTTTAAAGTTTTAATTAAAACTTTTACTTTTAACCCTTATTGGTAACTTCTAAATTTACCTTCATCAAATTACACCTCATTTAACTTTATAATTAATCATTCAAATAAATTTGTTTAATTCCATAATGTTTAATCATTTATAATTGTATTTATAATAATAATTCCTAAAAATCTCAATTAAATTTGAGAACAATTGTTAATATTTTCTGTCAATCTAAGATGTTTAACTTAATTATTTGGGATGTTACATGCACCCCCCTAAAAAGGGATTTTGTCCTCGAAATCAACGTACCTTATTGGAAAAGATCGGGGTACAACCGCCTCATGTCTGATTCCAACTCCCATGTATAGGTTATTCTATTTAAATTTTGCCACTTTACTTTCACTAAAGATACCTCCTTGTTTCTTAACCGCGTAGTCTGGTACTCTTCGATGTAGATAGGTGCTACTTCTACCATCAAGTCCTCTTTTAGCTCAATAGAATCTTCTGGCACAATCATCGAATCACAAGGGATATATGCCCTCAATTGCGAAACGTGAAACACATCGTGAATGTTAGTTAAGGATCGAGGAAGGTTCAATCTATAAGCTACCTCACTGATCTGTTCCAAAATCTGATATGGCCCGATATACCTCGGGTTAAGTTTCTGGCTTTTCAATACACGACCAACACCCCTCATAGGTGTCACCTTAAGAAATACCCAATCTTCTACTTGAAACTCAAGTGGCCTATGACGATTGTCATAGTAACTTTTTTGTTGATCCTGGGCAATCTTCATTTTCTCTTGAATCAAGGCAACCTGTTCATTCATTTCTTGGATCAATTCAGGTCCCAAATGGATAGCATCACCATTCTCATTCCAACATAGAGGTGTACGACACCTTCTACAATACAAAGCTTCATATGGAGCCATACCAATTCTACTGTGGTAACTGTTATTATACGCAAACTCCACCAATGGAAAATACCTCTCCCATGAACCATCATGCTCCAATACACAAGCACGGAGCATGTCCTCCATGGTCTGGATAGTACGTTCTGATTGGCCATCAGTTTGAGGATGATAGGATGAACTCAATCTCAGCTCAGTACCTAATTCCTGCTTTAAGCTTCCCCAGAATCTAGAAGTAAATCGAGGATCATGATCTGAAATAATACTTGAAGGCACACCATGCAACCTTACTATTTCAGTAATGTACAATCTAGCCAACTGGTCCAATGAACATTTCATGTTTATGGCCAAGAAGTGAGCACTCTTGTTCAATTTATCCACAATTACCCAGATTGCATTACATCCAGAATGGGTCCGAGGTAATCCGGATACAAAATCCATCGTGATACTCTCCCACTTCCAAATTGGAATCTCAGGTGGTTGGAGCAATCCAAGAGGTCTCTGGTGCTCGACCTTACATTTCTGACATACCACATAAGATCTCACATATTCAATTATTGCCTTCTTCATCCTACCAGAATTCTTTCTTCAAATCATGGTACATTTTTGTAACACCGGGATGAATGCTTAAAGAACTTTTATGTGCTTCAGATAACACCAACTGCCTGAAATTGCCCATAGTAGGCACAACAACACGATTTCTAAACCGCCAAATACCATCACGTCCTCTAGTCAAATTCATCTCCTTGCCTCCAGCTTGGGCATCAAGGAGTTTCAACAACTCTTCAAAAGATTCCTGGGCCACCGCTAAGGATCCCAAAAATTCATTTGAGATCTTCAACACTCCAACAACCATCTGATTCGGAGTTTGCATGGCAACTCCAACATTCAAGTCACAAAAATCCTCTAATAGTTCCTGTTCCTTCCCCATCAAGAAGGATGCATGTAGGACTTTCTTATTCAAAGCATCGGCAACAACATTTGCTTTGCCAGGATGATATCTCATATCAAAGTCATAATCCTTTAGGTATTCCACTACCTTCTTTGTCTTATGTTTAATTCTTTCTAATCAAACAAGTATTTCAAGCTCTTGTGGTCACTAAATACCACGAAGCGAGAACCATATAAATAATGGTGCCAGATCTTTAATGAAAATACTACCACCACAAGCTCAAGATCGTGAGTAGGGTAATTCTACTCATGTGGCCTCAACTGCCTTGAAGCATAGGAAACCGCCCTATCATTCTGCATTAGTACACATCCTAAGCCAAATTTGGATGCATCACAATACACCACAAATTCTTTCATCATATCTGGTAGTGCAAGCACAGGTGTAGTAGTCAAACACCGCTTCAGAGTTTGAAAACTCGATTCACACTTTTTCGTCCATACAAACGGAGTCTCCTTTCTTATCAATCGAGTGAAGGGAAGCGCAATGCGTGAGAATCCTTCGATAAAGCGACGATAATATCCAGCTAACCCCAAGAAGCTTCTGATCTCAGTCACTGACTTAGGTCTCTCCCATGCCACAACCGCCTCAATTTTGGATGGATCAACAGATACACCATCAAGGGAAATCACATGTCCCAAGAATTATACACTTCCTTCCCAGAAATCACACTTTGACAGTTTAGCATATAGCCGCTTCTCCCGTAATACTTGCAAAACAATTTGGAGATGTTGTGTATACTCCTCCAGAGACTTTGAATACACCAATATATCATCATTGAACACCACCACAAATTGATCCAAATATGGTTGGAAGATCCGGTTCATATAGTCCATAAAAACAGCTGGAGCATTGGTCACTCCAAATGGCATCACAACATATTCAAAGTGGCAATAACGAGTCTGAAACGCTGTTTTTGGAACGTCCTCGGGTTTCACCCTAATCTGATGATATCCTGACCTTAGATCAATCTTTGAAAATACTACCGTGCCCTGCAATTGATTCAATAAGTCATCGATTTGTGGTAAGGGGTATTTGTTTTTAATTGTCAATTTATTTAGCTGCCTGTAATCGATGCACATTCACATACTACCATCTTTTTTCTTCACAAGTAACACCGAAGCGCCCCACGGTGATGCACTTGGCCGAATGAATCCCTTATCCAGTAACTCATTGACTTGTTTCTTAATCTCTGCCAACTCCATCGAAGACATCCTGTACTGCACACAAGACACAAGTTCGGCCCCGGGAATTAAATCAATGCCAAAATCTATCTCTCAATTGGGAGGTAATTCTGGAATGTCTTTTGGAAACACATCAGGAAAGTCATATAATCCTGGAATATCACTAGGCATAAGATTATACCGCCCCTCTGAAGTAAATAGAATAACATAAGTTACGGAGACATCACTCACCACGTTCTTAGTGTCAAGTTCTTGGGAGAAGACTATAGTCTTTCGGTAACAGTCCACCATAACATGGTTAGCAGCCAACCAATCGAGACCTAGAATAATATCTAAGTTCTTCAATGGTATACAGATCAAATTTACCAGAAAGGAACGATCTTCAACTTACATTAGTATTTCCCCACACATAGTGGTTGCCTGGAAGGTGGAACCAGTAGGAGTGGAGACACTAAGGGCATTCTCTTTTAACACCCCCGGTAGGCCAAGCCATCGTACACAACTTTCAGAGATAAAAGAATGCATAACACCAAAATCATAAATTACATTTACCAGATGGCCATGAATAATACACTTATCCTGCACCAAGTTGTCAGTTCTTTCAACCTCAGAAGCATCAAAAGCAAATACTCGTCCAGTCATAACATTTTGAGCACCACTGGATTGAGCATCAGACCTCCTCAAGTGTTGGCTTCCACGACCACCACTGTTTCTACCTCCCCACTGAAAATTATCACCCTGAGTCATAGAAGTATTAGCCCGGTTACCATATCCACTCTGCTGCTGCCTCTACAGGTAATCTGGCCTAAGGTGCCCTAGTTGTCCATATTGGAAACAAATAGTTTGACTAGTAGGACAATGTTTCGCCATGTGGCCCTCCTGACCACAATTATAGCATGCACGACCACCAGAATGGCTGCTAGAACGGCCGGTAGAACCACGACCAGAAGAGGAGGAAGACGTAGCAGAAGACTTGCCACCACGGAAAAACTGGCCCCTTTTCTTAAAGTTGAATCCTTTTGCCTTTAACGGTTTCTTGTCCTTTGGTTGAAATGTCCTTTCCAGTTGTACTTCTTCAGTTAATCTGGCTTTATTCACCAAGGTAGGATAATCTTGAATTTCCATAGGCACAATTACACTACGAAGTTCAATTCGCAATCTAGCTTTATACTTAGTACATTTACTACCTTTGTAACATCCCGATTTAATAATTAATTTCCGAATGAAAATAAATTATTAAAATAATTTCAGAAGTGGAAAATTATTTATTAATTATAATTAACTTAATTAATCAAATGATGGCTGATTAAGTGTGATTAATTATTAATTGTTGCTGATGGTGATTGGGTGACGTAAGCAGACTGCTACTTCACGCTTTCCCACCCCACTCTCCCCTTCTCCATGCACGTATATATGTACTACTGGGCCACTTTATTATTCATTTTTCCCCTCAGGCTTCTCCCCTTCCGTTCTCTCTTCTTTCTTCTTCTTCGCTCTTCGTTCTTCTTCTCCTTCCTTCGTCGAGCATGAGAGTGAGGATGTTGGGTTGAGAACTTCTCCTCCGGCGACTCAGGGATGATACTCTGTTCCCTCCCTGTTCTTCCACTTCCCTTCGACGACTTCTCTTTTCTCCCTCTCCTTTGCTTGAGGCTGCATAAGTCTCAGTGGAGATCTGCACTACGAAGTGTTCGGAGAGGTTGGAGCATTCACCAGCGTTGTGATGGAGCTGCTCAAAAGAGCGAGCAGGGAAATGAGTGCCTCGGAAGCTTAGAAATCTCCACTGGACCGAGTGGAAGGTCAAGGTGGTGCCCAGAGGGCTTGGGCCTCCCCGCTGATCTTGCATGCAGAGCTGTTTAAGAGTAGGAGTGGCTCGGAGTCCCTCCAAAGCCAAGTGTAATAATGGATGACTGACGAAGGGTCGCCCCATTGTGAATCAGTAAATGGGCTGTGCAGAGCAACCGATTGGAGCTGTAAGCCTTGGAGCCTCTGGAATCTTCATGCCAGGTAAGGGGCACTTTGCATGTCAAATGCATAGTTTATGGACGGTTTCCGGGTGTTTTTCTTTCATGTGTTGTGTCGTGTCTGAGTGTGTTGATTGATGTGTTATATTCGAGTAGGAGTGCTTGCAACGCCCGGGTCTAGGACGGTTGTGGTCTGTCTAGTGTTGTGATGATTCCATCCCTAAGTGCTTGTTCATATTTATGAGATGCATGCTGTTGAATATGAGAATTCGGAGTGAATACATGTGTGCGTTAACATTATTGCCTAATGCATGAGTTAAAAAAGGGTTACTTCTTGAGTTCTGTTTGCAGTTTATGTCTAGATGCATGTGAATGAGGATCACATGATAAATTCTAAATGCATGAGATATGAGTTGTTACGCTGAATCCCCATTTGGAATGTTGTGTTGACATGCATGCTGGTTTCATCAAGAACGTCGAGTGGTGTACTGTAATGTTGTTACCATGATTTACTTGTTATGAGTTACTATAATAAACGCTTATGGTGCTGTGATGGTACCGTGGAATTCTGAGTGAATCTAAATGCTGTGTGGAATTACATTAAATTACATATATGAGAAAAGGGTGACCCATGGGAGGTCAGGAGCCCTATGAGGTAACTTTCAAATACAGATTCCTGGCTAGATCCGTGAGGACCCGTGGTAGCCGAGGGAGCTAGAGCTAAGTCTCGAGACATCTTTGGAAGACCGGTACCACACGGGAAGGGCTAATGGACGAGAGGCAGGGGAGGGATCTGTAACTGAGATCACTATTTAAGTCGGATCCGCATACATGTATGTAGAAGCATTGTTATTAAGATTGACATGGTTGGTATAGCTTGGATGACTGAATGAATTCTGACTAAATGTGAATGCGCATATTTATATTGTGGATGAGTTCAATGTGATTGTGTGTATATATTTGTATGTGTAAATGCTGTTGTGAATAGCATGATTAATATGGCTATGATTGAGTGGAGTGAATTCCGACTAGGGAATATATGTGCGTTGGTACTGTGGCCGAGCGTGAGGCGATGTTATGATGGTGAGTCTATGTTATTGTGAATGATGTGAATTACTTAATCCTGACTGAATTGTATAAGTCCGAATGAGTGATGTTACTATATAACTGAGAATTGGGGATTAAATCCGAGTCAGTAACTGTCATTTTATATGTAAAAGCTCACCCCTACACCATTTTTCAGTATGTGCAGGTCGGTCGGGAACGATGTGAAGGACTCAAGTCCGAGTGGGGTGCACTCTGACTATTGAGTGCATGCCTTGTATATTTATATCACAGTTAGTCAGTGTTAAGCCTTGGCCGGCTCATATAACAATGTTGTATAATGAATGCGAGTATATATGTATTGTAATCTAAATGCGTGTTTATATATATATATATATATATGGTTTACATTGGTGTCAAGTACTTTTATCGGATAATGGGTGTTGGTGAATGAATAACGTTAAAATGCTAAATATTCCGAGTGTATGAATATATAACATGCATATAAGTGTTTTATATTGATTTGATGTGTCTTTCCGACTGGAATGTGTTGCTAAATGATTTGAGGGTTGTTGATGAGTGAAATGGTTTTAAATTGATGAATCCGAGTGAGAAATTACCTTGTACCTGTGTTCACCAAGCGAATTAGACTTAGCTCCTGCGAGAGTGAGTGGATGGAAGGCCTTTGTGCTGGCTTCGCTTAAGCGAAGGGCTACCCGCCCGAGCGAGTTGGTTGCCTCGCTTAAGCATGTTGAACCCCGCTTGAGCGAGTCAGCGTTGTCATGGAATCCGCCCAGGCGCTGATGTGTTTCGCTGAACTGAATGGATCGGTTCAAGCCTTGTCCTTTCCGCTGATTGCTATACGTGCGAATGTTCTTTTATTCTCCCTTGCCTTCCTCTTCTTTCTTCTATGCCAGTTGTCCATTGGCTGTTTTTGTGGAAAAATTTTCCCGGTTTTGGCATTTATTTATTTATTAAATTAGGGTGTTACATTTTGGTATCAGAGCAGACCAAAAGGTCCATGGCCAAGGTTTGCCTACTGTTAGTGGGCGGTTGAGTGCATTATGCTAGATTGTCATAATTACTTATGATATTCCATTAAACGTTGATACATGTTCAATCATGACTCGTGTGATGATATATGCTTATGATCTTCTATTGGATTTGATATGCGTTGAATTATGAATGGTGTGATTATATGCCTGTGTGTTTGTTTGAGATTGGGAACAGAGGGTACTGCCAGGGGCATGTTCCCTAGGGAATAGAGATTTGTGACGACCTGACTGATTGTTCCCGAAATACTGAGAAGTGTTTCTAAGCCTGGTCGGCAGAGAAGAAATAGGATGATAGAGGTGGAAGCTTTCATGTGTATTGAAACTGAATTAGTTGGTTCAGCCTCTTATGTAAGACCTAATTGTGCCTTTATCATCCTAAGACATATAATCAAAAACCATTTTGAATTGGTTGAAAAACAAGTTCTAGAATATTAATGATTATGAGATTCACTCAAGAAAATATGGGTTTTGAAAATTTGTTTGATAAATTACCCATTTTGGCTCAAGTCTAACCATGGAAAGTCTTTTTCAAAGAAAATTTTAATCACATAAGATTCATTTAGACATTGATTTGGCATTTTAAACAATCAAATTTTGAAAATTTTACTCAAAATTTTGGAATCCTTAGATACTTTAGCCTTGTGTTCAAAGTAAATTTGTCATGCAATCATGGTAAATTACAAGATTACAAATAAATCAAAGAAAACACACATGCATAATAAAATGACAATCACACAACGTAAACAAAACAGTTAAGTTTTCTTACCTACCACCCCAAACCAGAATTTGACATTGTCCTCAATGTTAAAATGGATGATAAAAGGATAAGAAAACTTACCTGTAATAACCCCAAACCAGCATCTGACATAGTTTTTTTTTTTTTTTTTTTAGAATTTATTTATTAAAGATATGAGGTTACCTCCCCACAAGTGCTAAGTTTTAAGTCTTCAGCCAGACTTTTCTGAACCAGCTTCAGCTATATAATTCATACCTGAACACAGGTTTTAGTGGTCTGAATTCCACTTTAGGGATCAGTTCTCTTTTAGCCAAAAAATCACAGAAGTGTATTTTTGAAATGCCTGAAAAGTCATAAGATAAAACAGATTCAAGTGGATCAAGAGGGAGGTTTTGGATTACCTCTTTCTCTACCACTTGGTCAATAAAATCTATTTCAAACATAACAAAGTTAACAGGTATGTAAAATTTTCCTACCTTGATAGGAATAACCTCTAAAATACCTGGATTCTGAAGCTTGGGCAGTACCTTCTTTTGGATCAGTGTACTGCTCTCCTCAATTATCGGATGAGATAGAGACTCATCAAATTTCTTCTCTTCCTTAGCTTCTTCTTTAGTTATGCCAACCGGATCATCATAATGAGTATCACTCCTAAGAGTGATGTCCATGGTGTGGTTAGATGGTCCTACCTCAAGTTTTACAGAAAATGTTTCTGGTGTTTTCATAGAAAAAGAGGTTTGTTGGACAATTTGATTTTCCAAAATTTTGTTATGGGTGGCCAGAGAGTCCACCTTTGGAGCTAAGGTTTTTATGGCATTTGAGAACTCTTCATTTAGTTTTTCTTGGGTGCTTACAAAATTTTCCATCAGTATTTCAAGTTTGGATTTTTGTGGAGGATAGTTTTGGAATACTGGTAAGCTTCTAAAATCACTGCTATGGTTATAATTCCCAATAGCATCCAACTGATGAAATTTTTGTTCATGGTGGTTTAAGGATATTGCAAAATAGCAATTTGTAGCAGCATGTCCTGAATCACCACAAATACAACAATAAAGGTCAGTAGCACCTGTTAAGAATTCCATAACAGACCAAGATCAAGGGTGATCTTTGAAAATAAAAATAAAAATAAATAACTAGAAATAAAACAAACTAAAAATAAAAATATTAACAAGTATGATCTAATCGAATTTCAATATTGCCGATATTTGAGGGACAACAGTCCCCAGCAACGGCGCCAAAAACTTGACAGGGCCCGCAAGCGCACGGGTTATGTCGCGTAATATAAAAGATTATCGTTCTCCACAGGGACTGTGTTCAAAGTACCAACATATTGAAATTTAATTATCCACACAATTAGTTTTTAAGGTTTTTATAAAATAAAGCACAAATTAAAGTTGCACAGAATACGAATAAAAATAAAATTTACTTGACACTTAAAAATCAGAGTTGAGAATATCTTGGGATTTCGGGGGATTAAGACTCTATTTTATGTTTAATGAATTTTAACTTTTCATAAATAAGAATCAATTTAAGTTTTCCAAGGTGAATTTTCCAAAAGCTAATTAATACGTTCCTCTCGGAATCCTATTAATGTACCTAACCTATGGAAAGCGCTGCTTAATCCTCAGAAAGGCCCATTATCGTTTTATGAAAATCCCTTTTATTTCCTCAAAAGAATTTTGATTACTTTCACGGTTTTACCGAGGTCACAAAAAGCATTTCAAAAATCTTAGGTTTAGTTCAAAGCTTTCTGGTAAAAATAAATCTCTCGATTCTATTTATTACCTAAACTTACTAATATACCCGTAAGTATACAGTTTTATCATTTAGGTTCTTGTTAGGAATTACTAAAAGCATTAAGCATAATTGAACTAAATGGAAAACAGAAATTTATTTAATTCCAAGTCAAAATAACATTAAAATAAAATATTATCATACCCCCTTCATCCCAAGATAATTAATTTAGCTACTCATGAAAGGATTCAAATTCATACACATGATGGAAAAATAAAACATACAAGACATGGTAAAAAATAAAGACTTACGGGTTTCTCCAAAAGCTCAGAATAATTTACCACTGTATTTCCTTGTTGCAATATTCCTCCACCAATTACAAATTGGAACACTCAATTTCACAATCCTCACAACTCTTACACAAAATAAAAGAAAGAAAAAGAAAATAAAAAGAGAAAGAAAATAAAACAGAGAAAGAAAACGAAAGAGAAAGAAAAGAAAAGGAATGAAGCTGATGAAGAATGGGATTCTGATCTGGATGCCTTCTCTGCTTGGATTGCTTCTCCTTTTATAGGCGAAGGAAGGGAGGAAGCCAGCTAAGAAAACGCGTTGCAAGTTGGAAACTTTCGGTGCATGTGATTTCCAGCTGTTCCAGTTGTCTCCAATTTGCGTATTTTTGTTGTTTCCAATAATTCGGCGCATGATTTCACTGATGAATCGATTCCTCCAGTTGATTTTTGCCTTCAAAACAGCGTGTGAATCGATTCCTAAAGGTGGGAATCGATTCCCAGCATGATGAATCGATTCCTGGCCTTCATGAATCGATTCCCAGCCTTCCAAACCTCAATGAATCGATTCCTATAAGGGGGGAATCGATTCCCAGCCCTATGAATCGATTCCCAACAGCCTTGAATCGATTCCTAGCTTATGTTTCACATGGGAATCGATTCTTGTAAGGGTGAATCGATTCTTACCCTTTCCTGGAAGTGTTTTCTTGCATTTTTGAGGCGTTTTGGACAGTATAGCTCATGGTTCTTGATTGTTTTCATCCTTTGACACTTTGATCATCTTTTTGGGTTCTTGAATCCATTTTCCATTTATATTCATTCATTCTTAAAATGGATCATCAATAATTCCAAATCTATTAATTTCTGCAAAATAAAAGTACCCGAGTAGAATACAGTGGAAAGAAAGCAAAAATCATAATAAATAAAAGAAATACAGTGCATAATGATTAAAATCCTAAGTAAACTAAATCTAATTTATTATGTTATAAAACACTTATCATCGACAGAGAAGAAATAGGATGATAGAGGTGGAAGCTTTCATGTGTATTGAAACTGAATTAGTTGGTTCAGCCTCTTATGTAGGCCATGCTAATGGCCCATACTCGAGGCATGCTGTCGGACGGAGTCGAACTCACACGTCTAAATTGATTGAATGAATAATATTGATAGAACCCTGTATGAAGTATATAGAATAAGTGATTGTGTAGCTTCTTAGGATGAAGAATTTGAGTATGAGATGTATATGTTAAGGAATTTTGCTGGTCACCGTGTGTGAATTATATGAGTTGCGGGCTATTGTAAGTATGAATGTTGATTGCATGCGGTACAAGACTATCTCTTTGAGCCTTAATGGTGTTTAATGCTGACTATATATGATGTATGTATTGTTAAGGAAAAAGTTGAATATATGTGATAGGTACCTGCATGGTGATTTCCGTGTGTGGTTTATAATATGATGCATGTGATGTCTAAATTAATAGTGTGGAAGTGGTTATGGTCCAATGATAAAGTCCTGCATGAGATATGGGCTGGTTATATTAATTCCCGTGTGGGATTTTATATTGGGAAGTATGTGGTTTGCCGAGTGCATGTATGGTGTTATTGCTATGATGACCACTGTTATGAATAATGATGATAAAATGCATTGGATGCATGTATTGATATTGAATGCCGAGTGCATTGGCGTTGGACGCCGGGTGAATAAGACTATATTCATCTGATTCGCCACTGGAAATGCTTGGAGCATATAGTGTAGGCGCTTAATACCGATCAACAATCAGATGAATATGTGTTGAAAGTCCTCGGGTTGGACTTGAGGCAGTGCCGAGTGCACTATAAAAAGACCCTGAGTTGGACTTGGGGCAGTGCCAAGTGCACTAAGCGTTGGACGCTTAAAGACCTTGGGTTGGACTCAAGGCAAGCTTACCGAGTTGGACTCGGGGCTACCCGTAACACTCCCATTGTTACTTGGAGCAATTCTGTTACGTGTGAGGGCAAACGGTTTGGTACCTGTAAAACGGCCAAATCAGCTTGGAGCTGAGGAAAGGCTTGGAGCCTATGTTGCAACAATAAAAATGGATAACCGAATCTGGGTGAAATGAATGTGTGCACACCATGATTGTTGTTGAGCTCAATGTGAATTGCATGAATATGTGGAATGTTATTTAGAATAACATGATTGAGTGGAATCCGATTGAATGAATGTATGTATATTAATGTTATGGCCGGGTGCAATATGATGTTGTGGTTGTAATGCATGCTGTGGTGAATGATATGAATTGTATGGCCGAGTGTGACTTTGATATTCCGATTGGATGATTGAATATATATATATATATATATATATATATGTGTTGATGTTGTCGCTAAGTGCAAAGTAAGCCTATGGCTGTGATTATATGGGATTATAAATAATGTAAGTAATATAGCCGAGAGCTGGCTGGATAAGATTCCGATTGAATGATGCTTGAATGTGTTTTGATTGAATGATAGCGTGTATGTTATTAACTGTTGGTACATATGGGTATATATATATATATATATATATATATGATATTGTATGGGTTGAGGTGGATAGGATCTAAAGAAGAAGTAATTACGCGGTAAGGGTCGGAAACCGACTGTTATTATACCATTTTGGGGTGATAGTAACTGCTACTTGACGATTGTCATCAGGAGAGTTGCGCTAACTTATGAGTAATGAGGAGGTGTGTGATTTTTGTGTGAGTCGGAAGCCTGTAGTCATTATACTATTTTACAGTAGTGGTAAATTATATTTCATGATTGTTACTGTGTGACGTGCCCTACGTGGTGCATCATGATAATGTTGATGTGAATACATGCTTATATATATATGTGAATTGCCATTAATTCTTGTGAATAAGTATTAGCTGAGTGAGTTGGTCGGTGGGTGTGAGAAGTGTGTAATGTATGTCGTTCTGAGACGACCCTTCATACCATAGGCATTGTGGCAGTGTACACTCTTGCAGCAACTATGTAATTGTTATAACCCTATAGGAATGAGACGTCATCCTATAAGATGGATGCAACAATCCATGAGTCGGGCAGGTGAGGTTGTAGCTGCTTATGGTGATGGTGAGCCTATCGAGCGGTTCTGAGTGAGGATGAGAGTTGTATTAAATGAATATTGTGTGGTTATGTATGAAAGTGAGGATGCAAGGTTTATTTAACCGTGAGGTGTTACCTCCGAGTGAATCAGAGGTGATTGTGTACGAATTGACTATTAAAATAATAAATGGTTATGGAGATTGATGGACGAGCAAGTCTGTCACTGGAATTAGAAGTTTAAGACTTTAGCCGAGTGGCATTGTGGATTAGTGGGGAAATCATGACCTTGGGCGGAAGAAATCTGAAAGGTGAGGATTTTCTCGGGAAAGGTTAGTATATTCCGAGTGCGAAAAAGTGGAGACAGATCTGAGTGAAATCTTTCTGGGAGAGAGGATTCCTGAGTGAAGTTATGGTGTCCCGAGTAAGATCTCATAAAGAGGGACATTACCAAGTTAAGGGGATTGTGTCCGAACGTGACACTTCTGAGTAAGGTTAGATTCGGGTGGTGTGACTCGGAGCATGACATTCCGAGTGGATTGTACCATGTAGACGGTTCCCATCATGTGAAAATTCTAAGTCTGTAGGTTGTGCCCTGACGAATCTTTACCAAAAGAACTTCTGGTCGGAATGTGGGGCTATGAATAGGTAAGTCTCCGAGTGAATTACCCCGAGGAAGAGTGAATACCTGAGAGGTAAGTTTATTCATAGATGTGTTCGAGTGGATGTTTGGCGCTGCTGAGTTTGAACTCAGATTTGCTTTCGAGATAGACTCGGATTCTGAGTGAGTTTTTGGTAAGTGGAGAGATGTCCGGTGTAAATTGCCTTCAAACCCCGAATGATCCCTTTTGATTGAGAATTCTGAGTGACCTTTTTAGGGTATAGGCATGGAATTGACCGAAGGAATGGTTAGGAATCTGAGATTTTAGAACCGAGTGTGATGCCTGTAGGGGGGAAATCCAGGCAGTCTGTGCTAATTGGAGCACCTTGAATCTCTTTTGAGTGTTTGTCTCGGTATTATCAAGATATATCATGGTTTAGAGAAAAGATCTTATGATCGGATGCTGAATATCCGAGAGTCTCATCCGAGATAAATCGAACATTGGTGAGTATTAGTGGGAATCGGTAATGTTATTTACCGACTGAAGTCTTCCCAACTGGTTGATTATCATCTAGAAGGTGTCTTGAGTGACACAATGTTGAGCCTATGCTCTGTGTGAGTCCATGATTGTGCCAAGTGACTCATTGAGTCGGGGAACCCAGTGGTGTAAATATATCGAATGGTGTTAGGAGTGTAGGACCGAGTGGCCAAAGAACTAGAGGGTGCCATTGATTGTGGTGATTGGGCCGAGTTAAGTGGGGTAACTTGTATGTTTAAAAAAAACTTGAGTCCCCAAATATATTGCATCCTATGATAAGGTTGTAATCAGGTAGGACCTAACATTTGTGTTTTGCCGACTAGAATTGTGGGGCGGTCGGTAAACCGCTTGAGTGGTGAAGCTTTACCGAGTGAAATTGTGATCCGGTCGGTGAATGTTTGTGGAAGCACAGTCGTGTAAGTAATAGAGACATTAATTTTTGAGTTATTTATTTAAGGTGAGTCACCAATTGAATTTCGAGGACGAAATTCTTTTGTGAGGGGGAGAACTGTAACATCCCGATTTAATAATTAATTGCTGAATGAAAATAAATTATTAAAATAATAATTTCAGAAGTGGAAAATTATTTATTAATTACAATTAACTTAATTAATCAAATGATGGCTGATTAAGTGTGATTAATTATTAATTGTTGCTGATGGTGATTGGGTGACGTGAGCAGACTGTTGCTTCACGCTTTCCCACCCCACTCTCCTGTTCTCCGTGCATGCATATATGTACTACTGGGCCACTTTATTATTCATTTTTCCCCTCAGGCTTCTCCCCTTCCGTTCTCTCTTCTTTCTTCTTCTTCGCTCTTCGTTCTTCTTCTCCTTCCTTCGTCGAGCATGAGAGTGAGGATGTTGGGTTGAGAACTTCTCCTCCGACAACTCAGGGACGACACTCTGTTCCCTCCCTGTTCTTCCACTTCCCTTCGACGACTTCTCTTTTCTCCCTCTCCTTTGCTTGAGGTTGCATAAGTCTCAGTGGAGATCTGCACTATGAAGTGTTCGGAGAGGTTGGAGCATTCACCAGCGTTGTGATGGAGCTGCTCAAAAGAGCGAGCAGGGAAACAAGTGTCTCGGAAGCTTGGAAATCTCCACTGGACCGAGTGGAAGGTCAAGGTGGTGCCCAGAGGGCTTGGGCCTCCCCGGTGATCTTGCATGCAGAGCTGTTTAAGAGTAGGAGTGGCTCGGAGTCCCTCCAAAGCCAAGTGTAATAATGGATGACTGACGAAGGGTCGCCCCATTGTGAATCAGTGAATGGGCTGTGCAGAGCAACCGATTGGAGCTGTAAGCCTTAGAGCCTCTGGAATCTTTATGCCAGGTAGGGGGCGCTTTGCATGTCAAATGCATAGTTTATGGACGGTTTCCGGGTGTTTTGCTTTCATGTGTTGTGTCGTGTCTGAGTGTGTTGATTGATGTGTTGTATTCGAGTAGGAGTGCTTGCAACGCCCGGGTCTAGGATGGTTGTGGTCTGTCTAGTGTTGTGGTGATTCCATCCCTAAGTGCTTGTTCATATTTATGAGATGTATGCTGTTGAATATGAGAATGCGGAGTGAATACATGTGTGCGTTAACATTATTGCCTAATGCATGAGTTAAAAAGAGGTTACTTGCTGAGTTCTATTTGCAGTTTATGTCTAGATGTATGTGAATGAGGATGACATGATAAATTCTGAATGCATGAGATATGAGTTGTTACGCTGAATCCCCATTTGGAATGTTGTGTTGACATGCATGCTGGTTTCATCAAGAACGTCGAGTGGTGTACTGTAATGTTGTTACCATGATTTACTTGCTATGAGTTACTATGATAAACGCTTGTGGTGCTGTGATGGTACCGTGGAATTCCGAGTGAATCTAAATGCTATGTGGAATTGCATTAAATTGCATATATGAGAAAAGGGTGACCCGTGGGAGGTCAGGAGCCCTATGAGGTGACTTTTAAATACAGATTCCTGGCTAGATCCATAAGGACCCGTGGTAGCCGAGGGAGCTAGAGTTAAGTCTCGAGACGTCTTTGGAAGACCGGTACCACACGGGAAGGGCTAATGGATGAGAGGCAGGGGAGGGATCTGTAACTGAGATCACTATTTAAGTCGGATCCGCATACATGTATGTAGAAGCATTGTTATTGAGATTGACATGGTTGGTATAGCTTGGATGACTGAATGAATTCCGACTGAATGTGAATGTGCATATTTATATTGTTGATGAGTTCAATGTGATTGTGTGTATATATTTGTATATGTAAATGCTGTTGTGAATGGAATGATTAATATGGCTATGATTGAGTGGAGTGAATTCCGACTAGGGAATATATGTGCGTTGGTACTGTGGCCGAGCGTGAGGCGATGTTATGATGGTGAGTCTATGTTATTGTGAATGATGTGAATTACTTAATCTTGACTGAATTGTATAAGTCCGAATGAGTGATGTTACTATATAACTGAGAATTGGGGATTAAATTCGAGTCAGTAACTGTCATTTTATATGTAAAAGCTCACCCCTACACCATTTTTCAGTATGTGTAGGTCGGTCGGGAACGATATAAAGGACTCAAGTCCGAGTGGGGTGCACTCCGACTGTTGAGTGCATGCCTTGTATATTTATATCACATTTAGTCAGTGTTAATCCTTGGCCGGCTCATATAACAATGTTGTATAACGAATGCGAGTATATATGTATTGTAATCCTAATGCGTGTTTATATATATATATATGGTTTACATTGGTGTCAAGTACTTTTATCGGATAATGGGTGTTGGTGAATGAATAACGTTAAAATGCTAAATATTCCGAGTGTATGAATATATAACATGCATATAAGTGTTTTATGTTGATTTGATGCGTCTTTCCGACTGGAATGTGTTGCTAAATGATTTGAGGGTTGTTGATGAGTGAAATGGTGTTAAGTTGATGAATCTGAGTAAGAAATTACCTTGTACCTGTGTTCGCCCAGTGAATTAGACTTAGCTCCTGCGAGAGTGAGTGGATGGAAGGCCTTTGTGCTGGCTTCGCTTAAGCGAAGGGCTACCCGCCCGAGCGAGTTGGTTGCCTCGCTCAAGCATGTTGAACCCCGCTTGAGCGAGTCAGCATTGTCATGGAATCCGCCCAGGCGCTGATGTGTTTCGCTGAACTGAATGGATCAGTTCAAGCCTTGTCCCTTCCGCTGATTGCTATACGTGCGAATGTTCTTTTATTCTCCCTTGCCTTCCTCTTCCTTCTTCTATGTCGGTTGTCCATTGGCTGTTTTTGTGGAAAAATTTTCCGATTTTGGCATTTATTTATTTATTAAATTAGGGTGTTACAACCTTCAGTCCCTTCCAAGGAGAAAGGGTGGTAGAAGTCACATAATTCATCAAACTTAGTAGTATATTCAGCCACTGACATTCTGCCTTATTCTAACCTCAGAAACTCCATCTCCTTACGGATCTTGTAATTGTAAGCGAAATATTTGGCAAAAAACCTTTTTCAAAAGTTTGCCCACATCAAGGATTCACTTGCTGCATTCATCTGCACCTTGGTCCTAGACCACCACACCCTAGCCTCGTCTTTCAGTTGATAAGTGGCAAACTGTACTTTCTGTTCCTCCGAGCACTCAAAATATTCAAAGGCTAGCTTAACTTCTCGTATCCAGACATGTGCACCATCATAATCGTGTCCTCCTTTATAAGCAGGTGGATTCCTCTTCAAAAATTTATCAAGAGTTGGACCAGATTCAGTTCTACTCATTATTTAAGAGAATTTTAAGAAGAAATCATCTCCTCCACCGGAACTAGTTCCCTCAGCCATAAAGGAATTCTACAATAATCAAACACATCATCATTAATAACCAATGACCTACTAGGGAGTGGAATATTTACCTCATACACATATAAAACACAATGCCGACAGAGTGCCAAGGGAATAATGCCAAGCTATCCTGTTAATAACATAAATGACCACAACAAATACAATAAAATAACACAATAGCCCCATACAAGACTCACATAATTTATTACATACATCCACCTATTACAATCCTAAAAAGAATAGCTCTGATACGACCTATAATGTCTCACCTAAATATTAGGTACTAACGATGCGATTAACATTAATTAGACACACCATGTTATGCCGATTAATTAAAATACAGAGAAAATTTTTCACTAAAAGAAAATCTATACCCATCGAAATGAAAATAGTCATGTGTTCTCAGCCTAAGGGGCCCAAGATAATAGAAATCAAATAATAAATTAAAAATGGTTAAATGTAGCAAAAGAAGAAAATGAGGTCAGGGGCTACCCGCTTGAGCAAAGCCCCAACTCGCTTAGGCGAATCCAGTGAAAGTCACTTGAGCGAGTCCCTACTCGCTTAAGCTAGATCCACAATCCGTTCCAAGGTGAGCCACGAACGCGCTTGAGCGAGGAAGTCCATACGCATCAGGTCCCTATTTCGCTTGAGCAAGATTCTCTCGCTTGAGCGAAACCACACCAAGGACACTACTATTACTACTCACTTAAGCGAGAGGTCCAAGTAAACCATATCACTTAAGCGAAAACACTCCAGTACCTAAACTCCACCCAGTCGCTTGAGCGAAATAGACACAGAATCTATTGGCCTGGTCCTCACTCGAGCGAAGTCAAACCCGCTTGAGCGGGATTCATCCAGTAACTACCTCCCCTGCTGCAGGCACGTCTCGCCTGAGCGGGAGTGATCCCCGCTTGAGCAAAACTAACACGGGCTCAATTCCTCTGGCCCCCGCTCGAGTGAGACTGAGTCCGCTTAAGCGAAATTCATCCAGTAACCACACTCTCCTACTGCAGGCATGTCTCACTTGAGCGAGAATAGTCTCCTCCTGAGAGAGATTGGGCCAGAGGCCACACTACACGTACAGAGCACTCTCGCTTAAGCGAGAATTCACCTTGCTTGAGCTAGTTATGCAGTACATGCATAAGAACTAAAAATTCTCACACAACCTGATATATTTGCACCTTCAAATGCATCGTTTGATCTAATTCATCCATTTACAGATATTCAAACATGCAATTAGGATTGGTCCCAACTAAATATGCATTTCAATCCTAATTCTAACTCATTAAACGCATTCTAATCAAGCTTATCATTTAAACATTAACAATTTATATCCTAATCATCAAGGAGATGAACAATCCATACACATCAGGCATCATTCACTCTTTACATGAATAAACATGACCTGCCCATAGTAATTTATCATCTATATATAACATTGGCTCTATGCCAATATATATATATATATATATATATATATTCAATTCATGAAACTTAACATAGCCATCCATACCTCACTACCTCATCAACATGAGTTCATATTCTCATCAACCAACATACAGATTCTAACTCATTACCTATCACAATCATTCATAACTACATTGGCCATGTTCTAGACTAATCCAACAGACATAAGAAGCATGTTAACATTACATACACAAAACACGTTACACATCACACACATTAGGTAATTCATAGTTTCCTTCACTCCTTGGCATCAGTTCTCCGCTTAGCGCACCTCCGGAGCATCAACCTCTTCCCTGTCACTGGTTACTAAATTAAAAGAAACCATAACAAGGGTGAGTGTTTGAGAAATCATAATTAATTTAGAACGGTAATTAAATAACGAGGTACATAATTACTAAAGTGTTATCGCTAATACTAATTTTCTAACTCTACCTTATGCAATTTATTACACTTTTCCTTATCCACCAATCCATACTTACAGATTCTTAGCTTTGTTCAAGTTTTAGTATCCTCAAAGTATAATTCCCAACCAACAAATATGATAGAACACATTCATATCATCACACAATGTCAACAATTTCATCAAGTGTCACAACTGACTCTCACATAATTCAACACCTAGTATCCGGATACTAAAGGATCGACCTTCAGCTGGGGGTCCTACTTGACACCCCGTGAACCCTGCTTGGTCCACCTAGTCCTGCTTGACTCTCCACCTCAACCACTGGGTCCTACTTGACCACGGGGTAGCTCAACTGGGCACAAAAACCACAGGAGCCAGAAAATGAGGGCTATACATAGTGTCAGCTGTCCCACACTACATAGTCATGTACATACATCACATATCATGTGGCCATCAATAACAGATCATAATCATCAACTCGGGCGACCAACATGTCAAGCCCACCAACATAGTGCTAACATACACATCAATTCATTATAATTTAGAACACTTTAATTTAATAATGACTACAATATATCTACAATTCAAATTCATACATGCAGACTTATACAATTATCATTTAGTAACTTTTCTCACTATTTCAGGGTCTAGTTAAATGACCCAAGCTCGACTTACACACCTATTCTATTGAATTAGGACCCAAACACCCCCTTACCTCGATTCTAAGCTTCAACGATTTGTTCTTGTTGTCGGTTACTTCCTCTAGGTGCTTGGTTCAAGGTCCTACTTCTGAATCTAACACCTGCTTCACCACTCGGGCCTCCGACATTCGTTTCGCAACCTACGAAGGTCAAAATACAAAACCCATTAATGTTATACTACTCTCATTGCTCTAAGTGTCACTTCCAAGTTAACATGCACAGGAGGAATAAAAAATAGAACCTTCTCCCACCATGCATGGCCATTCGGCTAGAGAGAAAGAGAAGAGGGAGAGGGGTAACTTAATTCGATGGGTCCAGAATGCTCACCTCGAAGTCGCGATCCCAGAAACATAGTTACTTTGAGGTTTCAACGCAAAACGGACCTCCCATTTGAAGCACTAAGCTTTTGGCAATGGTGAGGAAAGAAGAAGAAAAGAAGTTCGCGTGAAAAAGATGAGGGGGGGAGAAATAAGTTTTATTATTTAAGACCCAGGGGAAAAATGGTCATTTCCCTATTTCTTTTATATTTTTCCTTTTGAGTTTTAATTAAAACTTTTACTTTTAACCTTTATTGGTAACTTCTAAATTTACCTTCATCAAATTACACCTCCTTTAACTTTATAATTAATCATTCAAATAAATTTGTTTAATTCCATAACGCTTAATCATTTATAATTATATTTATAATAATAATTCCTAAAAATCTCAATTAAATTTGAGAACAATTATTAATATTTTCTGTCAATCTAAGATTTTTAACTTAATTATTTGGGATATTACAGAAACCATGTAACGATATGATACAACGTGAGTTATATGCCCAACTTATGGACTTTGATTGTGATCTGTGAGGAAAGTTTCTAATATGGAAACTTAATACACGATTGAGAATCTTTTTATAATCTTGAGGTTGCATGCTTAAATGTGGGTTTGGTGACTCATTGAGGCTTGAATTAATTTATGGCCAGCAATGTGTAGATGAAATGACAAATTATTAGGCTATTTGATTATGGTTTCTGGATGGATAAGGCCCGATGATGGGGTATTTAACCTGTGATGACTAGAAGTCTGTTGTTAATATACCAGATTGTAGTAATGGTGACTGATATTTGATGATTGGTATGGTGGGATTTAAGCTAGATTATCTGTAATAACGATGTGATATGGGTATGATGGTTATGGACTGGTGTGAATTATCGCCAAGTCTATTATGAATTGGTAATATTGAGTAAGTGCGATTGATGTGAGCGATAAGAATACGAGGTACCTTGTCCTGATATGACTTTACATGCCATAGGCATTGTGGTAGCGTACACTTTTGCATCGACCTCATGTTTTTGTGGTAACCACTACGAGATTGGGACGCCTTCCTGTATGTCGGATACAACGATTCCTAGGCCGGGTAGGTGTAGGGTTGTAATTGCTTATGGTGAATGTACTAAGTCTATCTGGTCATACTGAGTATGAACATGTGAGTTATGTTGGATGAGTTATGATTGATCATATGTGATACACTTCAGATGTAGAAAATTTGATGTTTGGGAAAAAGAAATGATGATGATTATGTCTTGATGGACTTTGGGAAGTCCAATACTATTTTATGATGGCATTATACCTTATTGGTGTGTGGCCTGAAGTATGGCCTTATGATATATATGTCAAGATTTAATTTCGATAACGAAATTTCTTTTTAGGTGGGGTGGATTATAACATCCCAAAATTTATAAAAATGATTAATTGAGAGGAATAAATAGTAAATAATTATATATAAGTTGATTAATGTCCCAAAATTTTTGAAATAATTAAATTGAGATTTATTATGGATATTCATAATTTATTGAGACTTAAGGAGATGAAATTATACCCGATTAAAATATGGGTGTCGGACCAAGTATCTCCGATTGAGGTACTGTTGGTCAGGGCTGTTGAGAATATTATGGGGAATCTGATTATATATTTGAAATAATTTTTAGATTAAGTATCAAGCCCGAGCGGAGATCCTATTTATTATAAAATGGTAAAATTTTAGTGAAGGGATTAAGGTTAAAACAAAAACCCCTTCTTTTCTCTTCACCTTTATGTTGCTTCTCATCCTCTCTCCCTTCTTCATTTCTTTCTTTTTCTTCATTCCTCATCTTGCCAAAACCAAACCACCACCTCCTATGGCCATCTTCACTAAAAATCAAAAGAATTCCTGGGACTTATGAAACTTGTATTGGATATGGAGGCAAAGCTTGACTCATCTCGTCTTTTCCCCTTATTTTCGTGTTCACCATTATGCTTGGTGAAGAGGTAAGATTTCATGGTACCCATGGTTTTTCTTGGTGGTTTTAGAGTTCTTGAACCTTAACAATAGATGCTTAGATGTTGTTTTGTTGAAAAATTGAATGTGGAACCCAACCCTAGGGTAGATGACCATTGGGTTTTGTTGATTTGGTTGTTGATGAATTAGATATGGTAATTATAACACCCTAATTTTTAAACAAAATAATTATTAAATAATGATAATTAATTATTTATGGTCTAATAATTGTACGAGAATTAATTTCACATTAGAGGTGAATTATCGGTAAATTGAGAATTACCAGAACTGGGTGATTTAACAGACGATGTGGGACCCATTTGGTCAAATTAAATAATTGATGGGTCTAGAATGCTTAGAAAATTATTATGGGTTAAGGTGATATAGCTGAAATAATTTTTAGTGCTAAGGAGATAATTAATTGGACTCGACATATGTTACTAAACGGGAAATTACGAACCAAATTGGATTAAAAGGAAAATGAAAACTCCCATTTTCTCTTCCCACTCAACCGTAGTCTCTCTCCCTCTCACCTTTTCACTCTTTGACCCAATGGATATAGGATTTTATGGCACAATGGATAATGGACTAATGGTGCATTGTTTTGACCAATGGGTAATGACCAATTTTGGTCATCTTTTCCATTTTCCCCAGCATTTCCCGTGGCCCTTCTTCTCCTCTTATCTAACTTTCTTTCTTCTTTTTCTTTTCACCTCTTCTTGTGCCAGCTGTCCACCCCCTCTCCATTCCATTTTCTTACAAAAATCAACAACAAAGCTTGGATTTGTGAAACAATGGAGCTTGGAAGCTTTGTGGGATCATTTTCCTTCTTCCTCCCCTTCATTTTCGTTTTGGCTTGGCTTGGGTGATGTGGTAAGACTTTGAACCCCTCTTCCTCCATTGGTGATTTTCATGTTATTTTAACTTGGAAATGGTGGTGTTAGAGGTTTTGGGTGTTGAAAGAAATGTGGAAACCCTAGGCATGAGGACATGAGAAATGATTTTATTTATGGTTTTGTGTTGAGAATGGATGAGAAATTATTTTATTCATAAGGATTTAGCAACATGGATGAAAGTTTATTATTGTTGACAAGTCTAGAGAAAAACCCTTAGTATGATAAATTAGGGGTTTTGGCTATATAGCTGATTTTGATGATTTTTGATGCCTTAGAATGATTTTATATGAGGAGATGAATGTTTGAAGCATTGGTGTTGATTATTAAGGTTTGGGAGATGAGTGCATATGAGTATGTATGTGATTAGAGGAAATTGATTTTGATTGTTGATATTTATGATGATGTTAATAATGGGTGTAAACTATTGATAGTGGATTAGGGAGATGGATATTTGATTTGATGAAGTCTTAGGCCTTGATATATGCCATTAAGAGATTGATAGTTGATGATGGTCTCAAATAGAGCCAAGAGGCTTATGATGAATTATAGTAATGTTTAAATGATTCATGTGATGATTTGGAAGGCTTATGGAATAGAGGTAATAATGTTGTTGGGTATAGTTAGCCCATAAGACTTAGAGAATCATGGTTTTGGGAAAGGAATTCCCGAAGCCTAATATAAGCGTGTGAATTGGAGTTTAGACAAATCTAGGACTTGATACGATCCCCATAGGATGTTAATAATTTATTAACATTGTGATGATGCCTTATGATGGCTTATTAATTGAATGAATGCATGTGTAATATGTAGATTGTGTTCCGGATGAGGATGCGGAATAATCGGAGTGTTTGGATTACAATTCTTCTCTCAAGGTAGGAAAGGAGTTTGCATTTCAAATTTGCATGAGTGAATAAATGTTGAATTATGTATATGTGTGGACTCATGCATTGCCTTGCCATGACTATGTTGTATATTGAATAGATGATGTGATGAATGATGGCTTGGTTTTTGTTGAACATTAAGAAATTGTATATGTATACATAGATGTGAAATGAGAATGATTGTTTGATTGTCCCTTAGTTGGACCTGAATTAGTTGTTGATGAAAACTTATGAATAGATAAACTAATTGAGGTGTAAGGTATTGTTTGTGATGATTATGCAGAAAATGAGTGAGGTAGTGATGTGGAATGTTGTTAAAACCTCCCTTAGGTATTTGAAGGTTTAGAATTGAAAATAGAGAGGCATGGTTTCTTGGAATAAGCCTAAATACATAATTCAATATAGGTAAAGTGTTAAATTAGGCCAACTATTGATGAAAAGTATATTGGCATGTGAAAAGGAGTGAAAAACTCAAGATTTTATACGTGTGATGGTTAACTCGCTTAAGCAAGTTGGGATCTCACTCAAGCGAGAGTCCCCTGCATCAGATGGATTGCCTCTGGCCCAATCTGGCTCAGGTGAGAATAGGTCTCACTCAAGCAAGACGTGTGTGGAATAGATGGATGAGCTATTAGACGAATCACGCTCAAGCGGGTATGGCCGCGCTTGAGCGAGCGAGGGAGGAATTGGTTCTGGATGAATCTCGCTTAAGCGAGTGGCGAGGCGAATGGAATCTCGCTCAAGCGAGCGAGCCTTGAATGAGGTACTGGATGATTTTTGCCCAAGCGAGAATGAGTCACTTGAGCCTGCTCGAGGGTCTAATGTTGAAATTCCACTCGCTCAGGCGAGTGGGCAAGTGAAGGAGTTTTCGCTCAAGCGAGCGAGCATGGAAACGTATTGGAGGAATTTTTCTTACATAAGAAGGCTCGCCCAAGCGAGCTTTGCTGATCTCGCTCAAGCGAAGGTGAATCTCGCTTGAGCGAGTTTCCCCAGAATTGAATTTATCCTATTTTCTTTATTTTAGGTTTATGTTGGACGTTTTCCCTTATATCGTGACATGCTTGAGGAAATATATGAGGGGTATATAGTGATGATATAACATGGTGGTGATTGGAATTGATTGATACATTTGGGATGCTTTATTTATGATATTTCTACCACTAAGAATGGAATATGAGAGAATGATAAAGAGGACTTGATGATGGGGTTATGAGATACACCCTAGAGTAATTATAAAGCCAATGAGAGAATTGCTAAAGCGATATAGCATGTGTTATGAAACGAATAATTAGAAAAGACATTGATATTGAATAATGATGGATGATGAGGTGGATCACTTCCTTGCACAAAGGATCATTGATATTGAGGATGATTGTGATTATTGATGGATTGTAAAATGCCATTGTACTTTATCCGATTGTGATCTTGTATGTGTGGTTTGAAATATAATAATGAAATGTTGTGAATGCCACACCAATATATATATATATATACATGAGACAGTGGTAATGAATAATGAGATGAAAACCCACTAAATGAAAGCGTGGTAATATTGATGAATATTATGTAATGTTGTAATGCCATTGTGGTTGATTGCAAGTATTGACTTATGTGTATGATATGAAATATATGTGAAATATGTTGAGATGAAAATGCCATATATAAAACTTGAAAACAATGGCTAAGAAACCAACAATGATAAAATCCACTAAGGTGTGTATGGTGGTGTTGGTGATTTTGATGATGATGTTTGATGAGTGGCATTTAGGATGCACAGTGTGAGAAATGCATTTGATTTGCATTGCATTGCATCCATGGCATATCATACGCTGCCGGTAAGGAATATTAGGGGGTTCCCCTGGTTGGCCCAGAGGAAGGGCAGCTTAGTGCACGAGCATTTCTGTTGTTTCCCCTATGACTCGGTGTGTAAGTCACAAAGCTTCCAATGTTGTGCTGCGAGGAGCCACATGTGGTTGACCCTTGTGGGGGGTGGCTCTTGATGAGCATGTTATGAATCATGGTTGGCCCGCAACACCATATATTGATTATGTTGTTTACCGCGGTCATGGTGAAAATGACTAGTGTTGCAAATGGATGATGCGGTTTGGTACCAGTAAAAATTGGTGATTATGCATGCATTATGAGATATGTGTACACATTATACTACTGCAGTAGGGGCATGGTATGTGATCATGCTTGACCCACAATTTAGTGTCTATTCCCACAGTCGGATCCGTATTTGTTGTCTATTCCATTGTGCATATGCATTAGCCATAAGAGCATTTGTATATAGCATGGAGATATGCTAGATGATGATGATGATTGAGATTGTGGTATGGTGTTGATGAGATGGGTAATTGAGTACCTAAAAGACCACATAATATTGATAAAAGACATGAATACAATGAAATGATATTGAATATGACGATGTGTATGTTATGGCCTAATGTGATGAAGGGCATATTTATTTATGATTGATGATAATGATGATAGCCCATGGTGGCTTTGGGAAAAGACCTGAATGGTCAATATTGATGATGTTGGCCTGTTGTGGTGTTGGAATTGATGTGTATATGCTTGCTTTGCTATGATTTGATTAAAGAATATGAAATGTGAATATATTATTGAAGTAATAATTTATGATGATCATTGATGTGTTTAGCAAAGCATACATGATGTTGATATACATATGCATATAATTTCAATTGTATTCATATCGTCATTTGAAATGTATAACTCACTCTCCCATCTGGTCTACTTTTTAGCATTAATGTAGGATTATCATGGGAAGAGGATATTTTTAAAGTAAAGCTTTTGTGAAGGTAAAATAGTGGTAATGGAATGCGTTGGCTGACAGCATTTGTGAACCATTTCATTATGAATAAATGTATATAAGGATGTTGATAACTACTTATATTGGTGGATGTAATGTGAATAATGTATAAGTGTTGATAATGTATGACTCTATGGATGAATTGAATATGGTCGACTATGAATATTAGAGATGTATGTTGCATGACCATATAGATGTATATATATATATATATTAGGCATTGCATGATTATAATTTCTATTGTGGCCTAATAGGCTAGTGTTGTATGGTTGCATGCTTTGCCAAACCTTTTCTCATATCTTCATATATGGGACTAGGTGTGTGCCCGGTATACACATTCTTCTTCCGCTGTAAACTCTGTTATTTTGTATACCGTTATGGGCAAACTATTTACCGATCCAGTTATAGATTATTAAATCTCACCCTTTGATTTTCTATAGTTTGAGTCTTGATTTAATCGTTGGGGTGTTTAGAAATTACTTCAAACGTGAAAACTTTACTTGTGCTTTTATTATTTAATTATATGGATTACATCAGGATTCGGGTCAGGAAAATCAGGGTATTACAACTTGGTATCAGAGTGTATTTTGCTCTGGATTGATGTTGCTAGTTATTATCGGAGCATGTTTTGCTTTGTATTGAGACTATTAATTATTGGTAGGATGAGGTTACTCTTTATTGAGTTGATGCAATGGATTATTAGAGCACGATTGCTTAATATCAAAACATTTTGGTGATCCTTTGAGCGGGATGCTCATTGTTGGAATATGGTTGTTTGTATAGACTAAAGAGTGGTAGTTATCTAGAGGAATGATGATATGTTTAGGTATTGATTGCCTTATATGGATTATGAGTAACTAGTTGTCTAAGAGTTGTGAATTGATTATAGGGGCATTGTTGTTTATTGAGGATTCTTTGAGAATCATTAATGTTGAGTTATAATTGTTGTTTATAGGAGTACGCCACTTTATCATTGAGGTGGTATGATGCACTTGTGGAGCATGGTTGCTCATTAGGAAAACTTAATGAAATCATGAGATTGAATACATATGGATGAATTCCTCAATGTGATTGATATGGTTGTTTGTGTAAGTTCGGCCAAGTTCCTTACACTATTTCCTTTGAATGACGAATACATTGATATTATGCATTTGAATATTGATATATTGAGTATGACATTAATTGATAACAAAATTGTACCATGTGTGATCATGGATATAATATGTGGAATACAAATTGATTTAATGAAGGACCTATACCGTGTTTTGGTCACGGATAGGAGATATTAAATATGAATTGATATAGTGATAAACCGTGAAATGTTGAGACCTTGATATGTATGTGTATTGAAATTGAATTATTTGCTTAGGTCTGTTGTATAAATTATGTGGTGACTCATAGCCATGGTATGCTCATGGAATATGAAATTATGTTGGCACATGATTGGGGTTATGTCTCGGTCTGATATTTTTGAACCGAGTGAACGATTGATTTAATTGTGAACCACTAGATGTGGTAACCCCAGATAACTTAATATGATCTTGAAAGGTCAAACCTTTTGGAATTAGACCCTATGGTGGTCTAGGCTCTACGATGCTTCTATGAGCCATGTTTAATGATTTTAGGTGTTGTGGGAGTATACCACGATGGATGCTAGGTAACCCTTGAACTTCCTAAGCCTAATGATGGATTGAATCTTATGAATAGTGGAGCCATAACGAAATTGGTTATGAAATAAGTTGTTGAGACTAGAGCCGATGTGTACTTAGATCCGAAATATAAATGTAAACCCCTAAGTGATTGGTGAATGATGATGTTGAATTTCGGGTATGACTTAGCATTGGCCATGATGAAAAAATTTACGATATGACTTTGGCCTAAATTGTGTGCCCTTGACGTTAAGATTATTAGATCAATTGTGGATTATGATGCGGCGTAGAGGTAATATATGTAAACATGAGTTGGTAAATAGAGTTTAATCATGTTGATACCTCCCTTTACGTTTCGGAAGGAGTTATATTGGTGATAGAAACTGCATAGCGATGTAATATTACATGGATTATACGTCCAATTTATGGACTTTGGTTGTGATATATGAGGAAATCCACTAGTGTGAAGGCTTATTATATGATTATGAACCCTATCTTAAACTAGAGGGTGTGTACTTGATATGAGTTTGGTGAATCAATTAGGCTTGAATCAAATTATAGCCGACAATGTTTGAATTAGATAAATGATTTCTAAGATATTTGACTATGAATTCAGGATGGATGAAGTCCAATAGTGGGGTGATTACCCTATGATAATTGGAAATCTATGGTTGATAGGTTAATATATGGTTGTAGTGGTTGACAATTGATGAATTGTATGGCATGAATTAGGCCGGAGTATGTTAAACGATAATGTGATATGAGTGTAGTACTCATGGACTTGTGTGATTTCTCACAAAGTCTCGTGTGTGAAGAAATATTATTTGAATTGATTCAGATAACGTGAGCGATAAGGTATGAAGGTACTTATCCTGATATGTCTCTACATGAAATAGGCATTGTGGCAACATGCACTCATATGCCGACCTTATGTGTTTGTGGTAACCACTACGGGATTGGGACGCCTTCCTGTATGTCGGATATAGCAACACATAGACCGGGCAAATGTAATGTTGTAACTGCTTACGGTGAATGTATTGAACCTATCCGGTGGTACTGGATAAGAATGTGAGAGTTGTAATGAATAGACTGAGAATTGATGAGTGGTGACTCACTATGAACATATGAGACATTATGCTTGGACAAAGGAATGATAATAATCATGTCCTATTGGACTTTGGGAAGTCCGATATTACTTCATGATGTCATGGACCCTATTGGTGTGTGGCCGAAGTGTGGCCTTACGATGTATGCCGATGTTAAACTTCGAGGACGAAGTTTCTTTTTGGTGGGGTGGATTATACACCCTAAATTTTAAAGAAAATAATTTATTGAATAATGATAATTAATTATTTATGGTCCAATAATTGTGCGAGAATTAATTTGACATTAGAGGTAAATTATCGGTAATTGAGAATTACCAGAACTAGGTGATTTAACAGACGATGTAGGACCCACTTGGTCAAATTAAATAATTGATGGGTCTAGAATGCTTAGAAAATTATTGTGGTTAAGGTGATATAGCTGAAATAATTTTTAGTGCTAAGGAAATAATTAATTGGACTCGACATATGTTACTAAATGGGAAATTACGAACCAAATTGGATTAAAAGGAAAATGAAAACTCCCATTTTCTCTTCCCACTCAACCGTAGTCTCTCTCCCTCTCACCTTTTCACTCTTTGACCCAATGGATATAGGATTTTATGGCACAATGGATAATGGACTAATGGTGCATTGTTTTGACCAATGGGTAATGACCAATTTTGGTCATCTTTTCCATTTTCCCTAGCATTTCCCGTGGCCCTTCTTCTTCTCTCATCTAACTTCATTTTTTCTTTTTCTTTTCACCTCTTCTTGTGCCAGCCGTCCACCCCCTCTCCATTCCATTTTCTTACAAAAATCAACCACAAAGCTTGGATTTGTGAAACAATTATGGAGCTTGGAAGCTTTGTGGGATCATCTTCCTTTTTGCTCTCCTTCATTTTCATTTTGGCATGGCTTGGGTATTGTGGTAAGACCTTGAACCCATCTTCCTCCATTGGTAATTTTCATGTTATTTTAACTTGGAAATAGTGGTGTTAGAGGTTTTGGGTGTTGAAGGAAATATGGAAACCCTAGGCATGAGGACATGAGAAATGATTTTATTTATGGTTTTGTGTTGAGAATGGATGAGAAATTGTTTTATTCATAAGGATTTAGCAACATGGATGAGAGTTTATTATTGTTGACAACTCTAGAGAAAAACCTAAGTATGATAAATTAAGGGTTTTGGCTAAATAGGTGATTTTGATGATTTTTGATGCCTTAGAATGATTTTATATGAGGAGATGAATGTTTGAACCATTGGTGTTGATTATTAAGGTTTAGGAGATGAGTGTATGTGAGTATGTATGTGATTAGAGGAAATTGATTTTGATTGTTGATATTTATGATGATGTTAATAATGGGTGTAAACTATTGATAGTGGATTAGGGAGATGGATATTTGATTTAATGAAGTCTTAAGCCTTGATATATGCCATTAAGAGATTGATAGTTGATGATGGTCTTAAATAGAGCCAAGAGGCTTATGATGAATTGTAGTGATGTTTAAATGATTCATGTGATGATTTGGAAGGCTTATGGAATAGAGGTAATGATGTTGTTGGGTATAGTTAGCCCATAAGACTTAGAGAATCATGGTTTTGGGAAAGGAATTCCCGAAGCCTAATATAAGCGTGTGAATTGGAGTTTAGACAAATCTAGGACTTGATACGATCCCCATAGGATGTTAATAATTTATTAACATTGTGATGATGCCTTATGATGGCTTATTAATTGAATAAATGCATGTGTAATATGTAGATTATGTTCCGGATGAGGATGCGGAATAATTGGAGCGTTTGGATTGTAGTTCTTCTCTCGAGGTAGGAGAGGAGTTTGCATTTTGACGTGAGTATTTTTGCAGTCGTTATTCCGTCAAATTAGTACATTAAAATTAATTAACGTAGTACTAGGGTGTCAACCTAGGTCGTTCTCTCAAGGATCAACACAGAAATTTAGGAAAAATCAAGTCTTAAACTAATTTTTAACAATTAAAAATAAAAACTAAACAACTAAAAATTTTTACAAACATAAGTTCACTAACATACAATTGGGGGGGGGTTTGATTGATTTTTGTTGTCACAATTAAAATTAAAACAAGGTAAATAAAGGATTTAAAACAATAAATAACAAGCGATTGATTTTCTTGGAGTATTGTAAATAAATTTATCCTTGGTTCACTAAAAATAACTTGTATACTTATTAATGTTAATTTCTTAGCTCAATTTGAATTGATCAACTAAGCGTCTTTTTCAATTCACAATTCCTTTACTTTCATTTAAAAATGAATATTTGAATCAAGCATCCTAATTAAGCAAAAGGAGTCAAGATCTTAAAATCTAGGAATTATTGAGCATACATAAGAACATCGCCTATATACATAATCTATTCTCAAATTATGGAATTAAGCAAACCATAATTATTAAAAGTGATTATGAAAATATTCATTAAGCATGCATATTTCCTTAATCCATTCTAATTTGAAATCTTATTTAACTCCATTTGGATAACTAAACCGATTAAGCATACAAATTCAATTAAACAAAATGGAATTAAATAAGTAGAGAATGATTATGAAGAAATAACAATAATAAAAGCATACTATATTAAAATTAATGACCTCAAAATTACATTACAACATTCTCCAAGAAAATCAATCTAAGGGTTTTAGCCCTCCATAATTACAACTACAACAATAAAACTAACCCGGAAATGGAGAAGTTGCTGGAGAAACTCCAACAAAGAAGAGAAGCAGAGAACGTGTGAAGAAGGGAGATGAAGAATGAATGAAGAATGGTGTGTGTTCTGCCTCTTCCTCTTGGTGCTATTTATAGGAGTTTAAAAGCAAAATTATGCCATAAAATATTTCAATGGAAGGAGCACTCTTCATTAATCAATTCAATGGTGCTCCATGATCAGCTTGAGTGCCTTGCCCACCTTCCTCAGTGCATTGCCCACTTTCCAGAAGCTTGAAAAACGTGTTTCTGGGCCAATTTTGCACATAGGAATCGATTCCTTAGGGGTGGGAATCGATTCCCAAGCACATGAATCGATTCATGCTTGTTTGAATCGATTCCCAAGCCTTTAAAATGCATATGAATCGATTCACAGGGGTGGGGAATCGATTCCTAGCTGTATGAATCGATTCCCAGGGTGCTTGAATCGATTCCTTGCTGTTCTTTTGTGTGGGAATCGATTCCCACATTGGTGAATCGATTCCCAGACCTGTTCTGGTGCTTTTCTCGCATTTTTGACCATTTCTTGAGTCGTGGCTTCTTTCATTTGACCTGTGGTAATTATTTTTTTTTAATTTACAGGCTTAATCACACACTACAAAACAAGAGAAACCCAACTTTTATTAAAAATTTATCCTTAATTCATTTTAAAATTAAATATTAAATAAAGCTCAAATGATGAAAATGTGTTAAAGTGCAGTATATTACACACTAAGTGATGGCAAATTATGCACATTTAAATTGAGGAATTAAGGATAAATCATGCATCATCAAATACTCCCACACTTATTCTTTTGCACTCCCGGGCAAAAATAAAAACAAGTATCACAATTTATTTGAAAACATTAAGTTGAAAACAACACACAGATTTGGCATGAAATAAGAATATACAGAGAAACAAGAGTTTTCAACATGAAAGATACAGAGCATCAAGATATATATAAAAATCATTCAAACACTTAGGCATGTGAAAATTAAATTAAACTAAAAAGAAGATCATAAGTGATAGAACCTCACAAGACATACTCTCAACTCTCAAGTGTTTAAAGTTTGTGTATACACTCAAAACAATTCCTGAAAAACAAACAGTCTAAAAATTTGGCAAGTTTCTCAATTCTACAATCAATCACAAATGAATGTATAGATTAACAGGGCTTTCACAGAGTTGCAATGTGGCCAAGGTTAAAATGGATGAAATATATATATTTATATATATATATATATCAAAAAGAATAATGAAGCAATTAATTTTTACTGGCAAACAGTGAGGGTAAAACATTTATTGTATGGTATTTGGCAAATTTTTTTTTTTTTTTTTTTTAATACTGAGATTGCATAACACTTGGAACAAGAGTTGCAATTCCTTTTTGCACACCCCCACACTTATTTGAATGCCTGTTTTGACTTGATTCCAAAGCTTCAATATCTTTCTTAAGGTAGGTATATTTTTGGTTCTTCATCCATGGCTTATTTGAGCTGTAACAAGGAAATAGTTAAATAGGCTCAAAATGGCTATCAAGAGATAATTTATTCATGGTAGGCTTATCTGGCTTAATGGCTCAATTGAACAAAATGCCTGTATCATTCCAAATACATTCATATGAGTTTCAAGTATCATCAAGAAACAAGACAAAAATTAAGATGTAAGCTTTCAGGAATTAATCACACATGAAAGGATTAAGATGGTTTAAAGTGATCCATCAAATTTTAAGGCTCAAAAATCTCACAAGGTATAATTCTATCATATATGATCATTTCTCAATTATCATGTCATTCTCAACATACCAAAAATGTTTGAGTTCAAATTATAACATATCATTAAGCTCATATCAGACATGAAAGAATTTACTTGTACTCATGCATATCTTAAAATTCCAATAAAACATGCTTTTTTAAAACAAAAACACACAAAATTTTTTTTTTTTTTTTAAATTTTTTTTTTTTTAAAATAAAACAAAGTCACACAAAATTTAATCACACAACACACAATAACACACGAATCCCACCCCCACACTTAAATCATACATTGTCCTCAATGTAAGACAGAGCATACAAAATAGACAATAGAATGAAAAAGTAAAGAGATGGGTAAGAAAAACTCCCTCAAGGGGGATCAAGAAGTGGTTCCCCCAAAGCATGTTCCTCCATTGTAACATCCACAAGTGAAGGATTTTCATGAAATGGCTTCAAACGTTGTCCATTAACCTTGAAGCTTTTGTTGGAGTTTTCACTTTTTATTTCTACAGCTCCATGGGGAAATACATTTGTAACAATGAAAGGTCCTTCCCATTTGGAGCGCAATTTTCCGGCCATCAGTTTCAACTGGGAATTAAACAGTAGCACTTTCTGTCCAGCAGTAAAATCCTTTCTAGCTATTGAGCTATCATGGAATTTCTTTGTTTTCTCTTTATAGAACCTCGAGTTCTCATAAGCTGCCAAACGGATCTCATCAAGCTCATTTAGTTGTAATTTTCTTTACTCACCTGCTTGATCAAGTGCTAAGTTACAAGCTTTTACAGCCCAATAAGCACGATGCTCAATCTCCACTGGAAGATGACATGTTTTACCAAAAACAATTCTATAGGGAGACATTCCTATAGGTGCCTTAAAAGCTGTTCTATGTGCCCAAAGAGCATCATCCAATTTCCTGCTCCAATCCTTTTTGTTAGGCTGTACTATCTTCTCCAGGATCCTTTTGATTTCTCTGTTAGAGACTTCCGCTTGTCCATTGGTTTGGGGGTGATATGGAGTAGAGACTCTATGAACAACCCCATACTTCCTGAGCATAGCTTGCATGGTCCTGTTACAGAAATGTGTTCCTTGATCACTAATGATTGCTCTCGGGATGCCAAACCTGCAAAGAATTTGAGATCTAACAAAATCCACTACAACTCGAGCATCATTAGTTCTGGTGGCTTTAGCTTCCACCCATTTAGAAACATAATCAACAGCCAATAAAATGTAAGTAAAACCAAAGGATGGAGGAAATGGACCCATAAAATCAATGCCCCAAACATCAAATACTTCACAAAACAACATTGGTTGTTGAGGCATCTGTTGTCTCCATGTGGTAGCATTACTAGCTCTTTGGCATTTCTCACAGGTGTTACAAACTCTCCATGCATCCTTAAAAATTGTGGGCCAATACAAACCTGAATCCAACACTTTTCTTGCTGTTCTTTGTGGACCAAAATGTCCACCAACTGGTGAAGCATGGCAGAATCGAAGAACTGATTCTATTTCATGATCGGGAATGCATCTTCGAATCACCTGATCATTACATAATTTCCACAAATACGGGTCATCCCAAATATAATACTTTGCATCACTTTTTAATTTTGAAATTTGGTTTCTGGATGCACATGGTGGAAAAACAGAAGCAACAAGATAATTTACAATGTTAGCAAACCAAGGTGAAAAAGAGTTAGAAATACTCATGAGGTGTTCATCGGGAAAATGGTCCCGAATAGGTGCCGAATCAGGAGCATTCTCAATTCTGCTTAAATGGTCTGCCACAAGGTTTTGTGTTCCACTTCTATCACGAATTTCCAAGTCAAACTCTTGGAGCAAAAGCATCCAACGAATCAATCTTGGCTTGGACTCACCTTTCTTCAACAAGTACTTCAGAGCTGCATGGTCAGTAAAGACAACTACTCGAGAACCGAGTAGGTAAGATCTAAACTTATCTAATGCAAAAACAATGGCCAAGAGCTCTTTTTCAGTGGTAGTGTAATTTACCTGGGCAGCATCTAAAGTTTTAGATGCATAGTAGATGACCCTAGGCTGCTTGTCAATCTTTTGACCAAGGACAGCTCCCAATGCATAATTAGAAGCATCACACATCAACTCAAATAGAGCTGTCCAAACAGGTGCTTGGATTATTGGGGTAGTGGTCAATGCTTGCTTGAGACAATTAAAAGCCTCCTTACACTTTTCATCAAACTCAAATGCCACATCCTTTTGAAGCAGACTGGATAGTGGCCTAGCCTTCTTGCTGAAATCTTTTATGAATCTTCTGTAGAATCCTGCATGGCCAAGAAAAGAACGAACCTCTCGAACACAAGAGGGGTAAGGCAAATGTGATATAACTTCTACTTTAGCAGGATCTACCTCAATTCCTTTTTCAGAGATTACATGCCCTAAAACTATTCCTTGTTTTACCATAAAATGACATTTCTCATAGTTCAAGACAAGGTTAGTTTCAATACATCTGTTCAAAACTTTATCAAGACTATCAAGGCATGCATTAAATGAAGATCCATAGACAGTAAAATCATCCATAAACACCTCTATGCAATTTTCAATGAAATCATGAAAAATACTTATCATGCATCTTTGAAAAGTTTCGGGAGCATTGCATAGGTCAAATGGCATTCTCCTATAAGCAAATGTGCCAAAGGGACAGGTGAATGTGGTCTTATCTTGATCCTCAGGTGCAATGTGAATCTGAAAATATCCAGAGAATCCATCAAGAAAACAGTAGTGAGACTTACCTGCGAGACGCTCAAGCATTTGGTCAATGAAGGGTAAAGGGAAATGATCCTTCTTTGTTGCTTGGTTAAGTCTCCTGTAGTCAATACAGACTCTCCAACTATTCTGCACTCTAGTTGGGATCAATTCATCCTTTTCATTTTTCACAACTGTGATCCCTGTTTTCTTAGGAACCACTTGAATTGGACTCACCCATTGGCTATCAGAGATAGGATAAATGATTCCTGCTTGTAGAAGCTTGGTGATCTCCTTCTTAACCACATCAAGGATTACAGGGTTGAGTCTCCTCTGGGGCTGTCTTACTGCTTTAGTATTTTCCTCCAGAAATATTCTATGCATGCACATGGATGGACTAATTCCAGGAATGTCTGCCAATGTCCATCCTATAGCCTTCTTGTGTCTTTTCAATACCTGCAACAATTTTTCTTCTTGATTTTCATCAAGAGAAGTGGAAATTATCACCGGGAGCTGTTCATTATCCCCTAAGTATACATACTTTAGGTTCTCAGGTAGGGGTTTCAATTCTAACTTGGGTGCCTGCAAAACAGATGGAACTAACAAAGTAGATTTTGGTTCTGCTGTTTGCATCTCAAAACAGTTAGAATTTTCTTGAAATCCTGCATTCAGCTCCTTATGGTTAACAGGTATATCTAAAGACTCTGAATCAGAAATTATGTATCTATCAATTTCAGCACAAATATCACAACTTCCAGAATCATTGCATGCAAAACATTTGTTTGAATCATCCATGTATTCCAAATCAACATTAGAAAAATGTTCAAAAACTAGTTCATCAATAATGTCAATTTGGAAAACAGAATGATTTTCAGATGGATATTTCATGGCATCAAGAATATTAAATTGAACTCTCGTGTCACCAAATTCCATAGAAAGAGTTCCAGAATGAACATCTATTTTGGTTCGAGCTGTTTTCAAAAATGGTCTTCCCAAAATGATAGGAACAGGAATTTGAGGCATACCTTCTTCCATATCAAGTACAAAAAAGTCAGCAGGGAAAACCAGCTGTTCTACCTGAACCAAAACATCCTCTATAACTCCAGCAGGATAGGCAGTGCTCCTATTGGCTAGCTGAATTACTACACCAGTAGGTTGTAAATTTCCAAGAGACAAAGATTTAAAAACAGACATAGGCATAACATTTATTGAGGCTCCTAAATCTAACATGCAATTTTCAAATTTATTATTGCCTATGATACAGGGTATAGAAAACGTACCTGGGTCCTTGCATTTCTCAGGGATATTTTCCTTACCAAGCAGTGCAGATACATTTCTTCCCATGCTTATCCTTTCATTGCCCTTGAGTCTCCTTTTGTGAGTACACAACTCCTTCAGAAATTTGGCATACTTGGGAATTTGCTTGATTGCATCAAGAAGAGGTATATTCACTTCCACTTTCCTGAAAGTATCCAAAATTTCTTTGTCCACTTCTTCCATCTTTTTGCTTGGAATTGCTTTTGGTGGGAAAGGAAGAGGGATATAAGATGGAACTTGGGATGGTTGCATCTCAGATTTGCTTGTGCTTGAAGAGGGCACATCATTATCAACTGTTGTGGGCATATCTTTTTGTTTCTCAGGTTCTTTGGGTATGGGTATTTCAAGGTTCTTACCTGATCTTAACTGAATTGCGCTCACATTTCTTGGATTTGCAGCTGGTTGAGATGGTAATTTGTCAGAGTTTTGAGATTGTAACTGGCTTAATGATGAAGCCAATTGCCCAATTTGGTTGCTTAAACTCTGGATGGTAGCATCATTCCTCTGTTGATACTCCAAGTTTTGTGCAGCCATTTGTTTCACCAGATCCTCCAAAGAAGGGCCACTTGTGGGTAGTTGAGGTGTCGGTCTTTGGAAGGTTGGTGCATTGTTTTGAAATGAAGGTTGGGGATTTTGTTGTTGTTGGTTACCCCATCTCAAGTTTGGATGGTTCCTCCAACCTGGATTGTATCTATTGGTGGAAAGGTCATGGTTTTGTTGTGGTGGAGGTCTATCATGGTAGATGTTAGCTGCATAGGCTTGGGGACTATTATTATCCTTTTCTTGTAGAGAAGGACAACAATCAGTGGGGTGCTCTTGTGAAGAGCAGATTCCACACACTTTAGCAGTCATGGATTTTTGATTTACTGCCAATTGTGTGACTAGAGTGGTGAGAGCATCAAGTTTGCTCTCAAGTTTTATTCCAGATGAACTAGAATTGGAATCAAACATGGGTTTGAAAGAATCATTTCTCACACCAAATTGTTGAGAGTTAGATGCCATTTTCTCAATCAGATTTCTTGCTTCAGCAGCGGTCATATCTCCTAAAGCTCCTCCACTTGCCGCATCAATCATATTGCGATCAACGTGGTGTAAACCTTCATAGAAGTACTGAAGAAGAAGTTGTTCAGAAATTTGGTGGTGAGGGCAACTTGCACAGAGTTTTTTAAATCTCTCCCAATATTCATAAAGACTTTCTCCAGAGAGTTGCCTAATGCCAGATATGTCTTTACGGATTGCAGTTGTTCTAGAGGCAGGAAAGAATTTTTCCAAGAACATTTTCTTTAAGTCATTCCAACTTGTGATTGATCTTGGAGCAAGGTAGTACAACCAATCCTTAGCAACACCCTCTAAAGAATGAGGAAACGCTTTAAGATAGACATGGTCTTCTTGAACGTTTTGGGGTTTCATTGTGGAACACACAATGTGGAATTCTTTGAGGTGTTTGTGCGGATCTTCACCCGCAAGACCATGAAACTTAGGCAACAGGTGTATAAGTCCGGTCTTAAGAATAAAAGGGACATCCTCATCAGGATATTGAATACACAAACTTTCGTATGTGAATTCAGGAGCAGCTAGTTCTCTAAGAGTTCTTTCACGAGGTTCAGCCATATCAGAAAAACTAGCAGTACTTTCAACAGATTCAGAAAAAATACTATCACTATCAATATCAACAAAGTTATTATTAAATCTAGCTTCTCTAACTAACCTATGAAAAGTTCTTTCAATTTCAGGATCAAATGAATATAAATGCTCAAAAGTTCTTCTAGTCATACATAGCATACAACAAGATATTTGATCATGATGAGCAATAACTCATAAGAATCCTAAATCATGCAAGAGAAATAAAATAAACAAACAAACAAACAAAGAAAAAAAAAAATTTTTTTTTTAATTAAAATTTTCTTTTTTTTTTTCAATTAAAAAAAAAATTAATTTAAAACAAGAGTTTTTCCTAAAGATCGTTGATCCCCGGCTGCGGCGCCAAAATTTGACGTGAGTATTTTTGCAGTCGTTATTCCGTCAAATTAGTACATTAAAATTAATTAACGTAGTACTAGGGTGTCAACCTAGGTCGTTCTCTCAAGGATCAACACAGAAATTTAGGAAAAATCAAGTCTTAAACTAATTTTTAACAATTAAAAATAAAAACTAAACAACTAAAAATTTTTACAAACATAAGTTCACTAACATACAATTGGGGGGGGTTTGATTGATTTTTGTTGTCACAATTAAAATTAAAACAAGGTAAATAAAGGATTTAAAACAATAAATAACAAGCGATTGATTTTCTTGGAGTATTGTAAATAAATTTATCCTTGGTTCACTAAAAATAACTTGTATACTTATTAATGTTAATTTCTTAGCTCAATTTGAATTGATCAACTAAGCGTCTTTTTCAATTCACAATTCCTTTACTTTCATTTAAAAATGAATATTTGAATCAAGCATCCTAATTAAGCAAAAGGAGTCAAGATCTTAAAATCTAGGAATTATTGAGCATACATAAGAACATCGCCTATATACATAATCTATTCTCAAATTATGGAATTAAGCAAACCATAATTATTAAAAGTGATTATGAAAATATTCATTAAGCATGCATATTTCCTTAATCCATTCTAATTTGAAATCTTATTTAACTCCATTTGGATAACTAAACCGATTAAGCATACAAATTCAATTAAACAAAATGGAATTAAATAAGTAGAGAATGATTATGAAGAAATAACAATAATAAAAGCATACTATATTAAAATTAATGACCTCAAAATTACATTACAACATTCTCCAAGAAAATCAATCTAAGGGTTTTAGCCCTCCATAATTACAACTACAACAATAAAACTAACCCGGAAATGGAGAAGTTGCTGGAGAAACTCCAACAAAGAAGAGAAGCAGAGAACGTGTGAAGAAGGGAGATGAAGAATGAATGAAGAATGGTGTGTGTTCTGCCCCTTCCTCTTGGTGCTATTTATAGGAGTTTAAAAGCAAAATTATGCCATAAAATATTTCAATGGAAGGAGCACTCTTCATTAATCAATTCAATGGTGCTCCATGATCAGCTTGAGTGCCTTGCCCACCTTCCTCAGTGCATTGCCCACTTTCCAGAAGCTTGAAAAACGTGTTTCTGGGCCAATTTTGCACATAGGAATCGATTCCTTAGGGGTGGGAATCGATTCCCAAGCACATGAATCGATTCATGCTTGTTTGAATCGATTCCCAAGCCTTTAAAATGCATATGAATCGATTCACAGGGGTGGGGAATCGATTCCTAGCTGTATGAATCGATTCCCAGGGTGCTTGAATCGATTCCTTGCTGTTCTTTTGTGTGGGAATCGATTCCCACATTGGTGAATCGATTCCCAGACCTGTTCTGGTGCTTTTCTCGCATTTTTGACCATTTCTTGAGTCGTGGCTTCTTTCATTTGACCTGTGGTAATTATTTTTTTTTTAATTTACAGGCTTAATCACACACTACAAAACAAGAGAAACCCAACTTTTATTAAAAATTTATCCTTAATTCATTTTAAAATTAAATATTAAATAAAGCTCAAATGATGAAAATGTGTTAAAGTGCAGTATATTACACACTAAGTGATGGCAAATTATGCACATTTAAATTGAGGAATTAAGGATAAATCATGCATCATCACATTTCAAATTTGCATGAGTGAATAAATGTTAAATTATGTATATATGTGGACTCATGCATTGCCTTGCCATGACTATGTTGTATATTGAATAGATGATGTGATGAATGATGGCTTGGTTTTTGTTGAACATTAAGAAATTATATATGTATACGTAGATGTGAAATGAGAATGATTGTTTGATTGTCCCTTGGTTGGACCTGAATTAGTTATTGATGAAAACTTATGAATAGATGAACTAATTGAGGTGTAAGGTATTGTTTGTGATAATTGTGCAGAAAATGAGGGAGGTAGTGATGTGGAATGTTGTTAAAACCTTCCTTAGGTATTTGAAGGTTTAGAATTGAAAATGGAGAGGCATGGTTTCTTGGAATAAGCCTAAATACATAATTCAATATAGGTAAACTATTAAATTAGGCCAACTATTGATGAGAAGTATATTGGCATGTGGAAAGGAGTGAAAAACTCAAGTTTTTATGTGTGTGATGGTTAACTTGCTCAAGCGAGTTGGGATCTCGCTCAAGCGAGAGTCCCCTGCATCTGACGGATGGCCTCTGGCCCAATCTCACTCAGGCAAGAAGAGGTCTCGCTCAAGCGAGACGTGTATGGAATAGATGGATGAGCTATTGGACGAATCACGCTCAAGCGGGTATGGCCGTGCTTGAGCGAGCGAGGGAGGAATTGGATCTGGATGAATCTCGCTTAAGCGAGTGGCGAGGCAAATGGAATCTCGCTCAAGCGAGCGAGCCTTGAATGAGGTACTGGATGATTTTCACCTAAACGAGAATGAGTCGCTTGAGCGTGCTCGAGGGTCTGACGCTGAAATTCCACTCGCTCGGGTGAGTGGCCAAGTAAAGGAGTTTTCGCTCAAGCGAGCAAGCATGGAAACGTACTGGAGGAATTTTGCTTACGTGAGAAGGATCGCCCAAGCGAGCTTTACTGATCTCACTCAAGCGAAGGTGAATCTCACTTGAGCGAGTTTTCCCAGAATTGAATTTATCCTATTTTCTTTATTTTGGGCTTACGTTGGACGTTTTCCCTTATACCGTGACATGCTTGAGGAAATATATGAGGGGTATATAGTGATGATATAACATGGTGGTGATTGGAATTGATTGATACATTTGGGATGCTTTATTTATGATATTTCCACCACTAAGAATGGAATATAAGAGAATGATAAAGAGAACTTGATGATGGGATTTTGAGATACACCCTAGAGTAATTATGAAGCCAATGAGAGAATTGGTAAAGCGATATAGCATGTGTTATGAAACGAATAATTAGAAAATACATTGGTATTGAATAATGATGGATGATGAGGTGGATTACTTCCTTGCATAAAGGATCATCGATATTGAGGATGATTGTGATTATTGATGGATTATAAAATGCCATTGTATTTTATCCGATTGTGATCTTGTATGTGTGGTTTGAAATATAATAATGAAATGTTGTGAATGCCACACCAATATATATATATATATATATATATATATATATACATGAGACAATGGTAATGAATAATGAGATGAAAACCCACTAAATGAAGGTGTGGTAATATTGATGAATATTATGTAATATTGTAATGCCATTGTGGTTGATTACAAGTATTGACTTGCGTCTATGATATGAAATATATGTGAAATATGTTGAGATGAAAATGCCACATATAAAACTTGAAAACAATGGCTAAGAAACCAACATTGTGTTGGTGATTTTGATGTTGATGTTTGATGAGTGACATTTAGGATGCACAGTATGAGAAATGCATTTGATTTGCATTGCATTGCATCCATGGCATATCATACGCTGCCGATAAGGAATATTAGGGGGTTCCCCTGGTTGGCCCAGTGGGAGGGCGGATCAGTGCACGAGCATTTCTGTTGTTTCCCCTGTGACTCGGTGTGTAAGTCATGAAGCTGCCAATGTTATGCTACGGGGAGCCACATGTGGTTGACCGTTGTGGGGGTGGCTCTTGATGAGCAGGTGTCCCCAGTGGTCCTATGGATCACAGCTGCCATGTTATGAATCATGGTTGGCCCGCAACACCATATATTGATTATGTTGTTTACCGTGGTCATGGTGAAAATGACCGGTGTTGTAAATGGGCGATGCGATTCGGTACCAGTAAAAATTGGTGATTATGCATGCATTATGAGATATGTGTACACATTATACTACTGCAGTAGGGGCATGGTATATGATCATGCTTGACCCATAATTTGGTGTCTATTCCTACAGTCATATCCGCATTTGTTGTCTATTCCATTATGCATATGCATTAGCCATAAGAGCATTTACATATAGCATGGAGATATGCCAGATGATGATGATGATTGAGATTGTGGTATGATGTTGATGAGATGGGTAATTGAGTACCTAAAAGACCACATAATATTGATAAAAGACATGAATACAATGAAACGATATTGAATATGACGATGTGTATGTTATGGCCCAATGTGATGAAGGGCATATCTATTTATGATTGATGATAATGATGATAGCCCACGGTGGCTTTGGGAAAAGACCTGAATGGTCGATATTGATGATGTTGGCCTGTTGTGGTGTTGGAATTGATGTGTATATGCTTGCTTTGCTATGATTTGATTAAAGAATATGAAATATGAATATATTGTTGAAGTAATAATTTATGATGATCATTGATGTGTTTAGCAAAGCATACATGATATTGATATGCATATGCACATAATTTCAATTATATTCATATCATCATTTGAAATGTATAACTCACTCTCCCATGTGGTCTACTTTTTAGTATTAATGCAAGATTATCATGGGAAGATGATATTTTTAAAGTAAAGCTTTTGTGAAGGTAAAATAGTGGTAATGGAATGCGTTGGCCGGCAGCATTTGTGAACCATTTCATTATGAATAAATGTATATAAGGATGTTGATAACTACTTATATTGGTGGATGTAATATGAATAATGTATAAGTGTTGATAATGTATGACTCCATGGATGAATTGAATATGGTCGACTATGAATATTAGAGATGTATGTTGCATGACCATATAGATGTATATATATATATATATATATATATATATTAGGCATTGCATGATTATAATTTCTATTGTGGCCTAATGGGCTAGTGTTGTATGGTTGCATGCTTTGTCGAACCTTTTCTCATATCTTCATATATGGGACTAGGTGTGTGCCTGGTATACACATTCTTCTTTCGCTGTAAACTCTGTTATTTTGTGTACCGTTATGGGCAAACTATTTACCGATCTAGTTATAGATTAGTAAATCTCACCCTTTGATTTTCTGTGGTTCGAGTCTTGATGTAATCGTTGGGGTGTTTAGAAATTACTTCAAACACGAAAAATTTACTCGTGCTTTTATTATTTAATTATATGGATTACATCGGGATTCGAGTCAAGAAAATCAGGGTGTTATAGTAATATTGGATTTAGAATTCTTGATATGGTGCAAGGAAATAGTTAAAATAGGTTGTTGTTGAACTTTAATGAAAACCCTAGAAAATTGGAATTTGGGCCTTTTGGCAAATCTTGAGGGAATTGTGATTAATTAATGTTGGAAAGATTTTGTATATGGGAATGGGTTTTAAGAGAGTGACATTAATTATTGAGGTTGAAGATTTGTGAAATCAAGAGAACATGATGATAACCCTAAGTTTTAAATGTGTTAAAGTTGTGATATTGTAATGAGAAGCTTGAGCAATGAGAATGTAAGAATGATGGTTATTGAATTTTAAAGAACCTTGGCTCTAAGAATTTGGGAAAGTGTATATAATGTGACTATGAGGGTTTAATTGAAAGTGAGTAGATAATATTTAATGTGACTATTGCTATTTATGATGATGGTGGTGGTAATGATGAATCATTGAGGATGAGACTCATGGATGAGTGTTGTTATGATATTGTAGGAATAAATGTGAATACCAAATCATAGTGGTTATGATGGATTAATGAAATTGAATTGTAGTTGATGAGGTCTTAGACCATGGTGAATGCCATTTGGGTTTGTTGATTGATGATGATTAAAAGAGGCTAAGTTGGCTCATGTTGAATTTTGAATGGCAATGATGACACTTAGACGATTTATGCAATGTTGGATGCATTTTAGATAATGGATGTGATATTGTTGATGTTGGGTGTGACTTACCCTTAAGACGTAGAAAATCTTGGTTTTAGGAAAAGAATTCACGAAACCTAACACCATTGTGTAAATTGGTGCTTTGACAAGCTTAGGACTTGTTAATTAAGCTTTATGATATGATGACAAATGTTTAGAATTGTGATGATGCCTTGAAATGACTTGATGATTGTATGTGTAACATCCCATTTTCTACTCAAATAGAAATAAATATTAATATATCTTTAATGAGAAATACTTACTATTAGTTAGTTTATTATTATTTTTTATGAAATTTTGGTATTTATATTTAATTATTTTGTTTTAGAAAAATAAAATAATAATAATAATAATAATAATAATAAATAAAATATATATGTCTTTTGAATGAGAATTTTAAAATGACCTAATTAGTAGTCATTGATTAATAAAATTATATTAAGAATTTTGAATATCTTTATTATTCACAACTTTTATTTTATGTTTTTATATTTATGTTTTTACATATTTATGATTTAACTCTTATTAGAATTTTAAAATAAAACTTTGAAGGAATTAGATTATGGTTCTTTAGAACTTTTTAATTAGATTATGGTTCTTTAGAACTTTTTGATCTACATAATATTTATAATTTTCAGGAATTTTTTGAAAATTTTGAAATATTTTAATAAAATAATATATTTTAAATCATTTTAAATTCATATAAAGTTACTTAAAATTAAAAATATGTACAAGAAAGTGAAGTTAAATTATAAAAAAAATTTCTAAAATCCATTTCAAGTAGACTTATCTAAAAATTATCGGTTTGAGAAAATCTTGATTTTTACCAATCGTAAAAAATTAAAAAATGTACCAATAAATTTTTATTAACAAAAAATTTTATATTTTTAAAATTTAAACCTTATATTACTTATTATAAAATTAGTGAGAACTAATATAATATCGCTAAATTTTGAAAAGGACTAATTTTGAATATTTAAAATATACTGAGTGAATGATTATTATTTGACTTAATAATTCAGCCGATATTTACTATGCAAAACACTGTGCATGAACGAAAATTTCAAACTTGCACAGTAACCAGAAACAAAAATTTCAGAAATTGCACAGTATTTTTATATTAAAATAATGAAATGCATACTGAAAATTTTTCCTATAAATAGCCGAGGTTTCTAACAAAGGAAATCACATTTTCAGATTAAATTTTCTTAATATAGCAGTATTAGAAAGATAGTGATAGAAGTAAGAGAGAGAAATAAAATTTTTGGAAGGAGGTTCTGCCAAAATCATAAGGTAAGAATAACTTTCTTGTATACTTTTTATGTTTATTTTCATATCGTTTTAGAAATATATTATTATACTGGATATAATATTAATTTAAGTTACTATTCTAAATAGTAAATTACTATTGAGAATAGTGAATTACTATTCAAATAGTAAATTGCTATTACGAATAATAAATTACTATTCAAATAATGAATTACTATTTACTGTTACTATTTACAGTTTACTATTTATCATTACTATTTACGTTTTACTATTTACGGTTACTATTTACATTTTACTATTTACTATTACTATTCACATTTTACTATTCATTATTTATTATTCATTATTTACTATTCACTATTCAAAATTTACCATTTCTATTTTATGTAGTAATCTTAATTTTCATCTTATGCCTATATTAAAATAAATTGGTATTAATATTTCTAGAAATCGGAGGCGCAAAGCGAACTATCTTTTAGTAACAATTCAAGGTAAGGGGGGTGAGATAAGAATATAATATGAAAAGACATAAGAATAATGGAGGAGTCCCCTACTCCTTTTAAATTTAATAATATTATTATAATAACTTTTCAACTTAAAATTAATAATAAATTTAATATCTTGTGTAAATTATTCGGAAATACCTATGCATGGATCTGGACTATTATAACCTATATGGACTAGACTAAACCTATGCAAGGATCTGAACTTTTATAACTTATATGGACTGAACTAAACTTATGTAAGGACTTGGAGTATTATGACCTATATGGACTTACATAGACTTGTGCGAGGAATGGACTATAAGGACTTCAGATTAAGTTTATTAAATTAAATAACTATTGAACTTTAAATTATGATATTCATGAATGATATTTATTTGATTTGATTATGATTGATAATATTTGTGATTGATGATATTTGATTATGATTGATGATATTACAATACTTGATTGTGATTGATGATCTTGTGATGTGGAGTTTGAGCATATAGCAAGCATGACGAGAAGCTAAAACTCAAGAAGAATATACTTATCCCTTACTCTTTAAAGTATTATTAAAAGAAATTATTTATAATAATTTCTCAATGTTTATTTAGATTATTGTTAAAAAACAATTTCTTAAATTTTCAATAAAAGTATATAATTTCTATAATTTACTTTTATCTTTCAAAATAAATTATTTAATTAAATTTTAGAATAATTTTTAGTTATTAAAAGAAAGATATTGTTTTATGAAAATAATATATTCATATATGTATATATATAAAAATATTTGATTCTCAAATGGAAATGAGATACTTCAATAGTATTTTATTTTAAACCTTTAAAAATAAGAGTTTTAATTTCAAAAGTATTTTATTATATATTTCTTCAAGTATTATAATTAAAGATGAAAAAAGATCGATAATTTAAATTTATGTCTAAAGTAAATTAATTTTTTATAAATGCTTTAAAGAAGGTTTAGAATATATATTAAGACTTTGAAACTTAAATCATAATAATATTGATTTGTGATGATAAAGAAAACTGTACCAAAATTCTTCTGCGTGTGGCAGAACTTATTTAAGAGTTTGGAAATGTGCAGTTTATCGGGGTGGCTATGTTGTGAATTTTACACCCCGAAGATATAACTTATACTTGAGTTTCTAAAAGTCTTAACCAATTCAACACGCGAGTAGTTCATGCATCATGAATCATTAAAGAGAAATGAGATGTGATATTGCCTGGGGACGGATTATAGAAACCGAGGATACATTAGAGGAGGCTTAATTGCGAGCCTTGGGATGATAGGGTATGAAAGGGTGCTTCAGGGGACCTGGGGTAGCTCCCTAGTGTCGGGTACTTTCACAATAAAAACCTTTTGAATCTGACTAGTCTCTAAGTGTTTCCATGCCAGTTGAGCTGTTCATACACCATGAAGGCATTTATGTTATTATTATCTGGAATTATGAAACAGTGTAAACTCCTGGTTGGCCAGTGCAAATTAAAACTTTAAGGGCCCATATATGTCAAATGAATGAGATAGTAGCATTAAAAACATTGCATGACATTCATATGATTGTGACACTCTATGTGGGTGGTTGTGAATAAAAGTATAATCGTTATGTTTATGAAAACCCTACATTCATAATTGATTATGTATATAATTGTGATTGATATTATTATATTAGATTGTGAAAACCCTTATGCTTATGTCTTATCTATAAAAGTATTATATTCTGTTTCTCACTCCTTCTTGTTTGAATTTTTATGTTTAAAATATATGTGATGTATAGCTAGCAGCTCAAGATGAAAGGATGTAATTACAAAAGGGTAAAGGGGTCTCATCGGGTAAAGAGATATAACAAGAATAGGATTCCAAAATCCTATGATTCAAGAACTATGAAATGATTGGTCATGGTCGTAGTAGAGGTATAATTTAGTTTTAGTTTACCTTATTACAATATCAAGTTGGATAATTATAACAAGGTGAAGGTTAAACTTTGATAAACCTTATCATTCAAATATAATACTGTAAATCTTTTATCACTTATGGTTTCTATAAATTATTTTTGTCATTATGGATAAATATTGAAAGACGATATTTTTTTACTTTCAATATTCAAAGGAAATCAGATGTATATATGTCCTTGTATACGCGAGATAAAGAGTGATGAATATATATATCTTTCTAAAATTCTTTTTTAAAAGTAAGAAGAATACATACATATCTCGTGTATATAAGGTGTTACAGTATGTATGTATATGTATGTATGTTGGTGTAGATTGTATTCTGGGCAATGAGGCAGAATGATCGAAGCATGTGAATGTCGGTCTTCTTCCCTTGAGGTAAGAGAGGAGTTTACATTTCAAATGCATGATTTGAATAAGTGATGATTGATGTATATGACAATGCACATGCTTGCCTTGCTATAGTTGTGTTAGTTATGTGATGAATGACATGCTTGGCAATCTATTGATTTTGAGAATCATATGTGTGATTGCTGACAATGAAAGTTTTCAAGTCCCTTTGACTGGCATGATTTATTTGTTGATGAAAATCCATGGATGGATGAATTATTCAAAACGTTAAGTTGTGTTTATAATGTTCATGCAAAATTAAGGAACTGGTAGGGCTATAATGAGTTCTGGTATGTTTGGATGCCACAAAATAGTTTCAATAATGCCTATGCATGAATTATAACATGTAGAAACTGGAATAGGCCAATTCCATTGAGAATTGACCCCTATGTTGCACAAAAATATCTTAAAATGGGTTAAACACATTTATGTGCATAAGTCCTTCATTTTTGGGAATTTTTTAGTGCGTCCAGTGGCTATGTGTCATAAATGATGTATATTAGGTGGTGTTAAAATTTGGTGGCCATTGGATTTCATATGAAAAAGATAAAGTGGTTAGAAGTTGGATTTTTAAGCTTTTAGGGGCAAGTTTTGCATGATTGCTATCATGAATTGATTCACACAATGTGGGAATTGATCCATGAGCTGTTGTTTGCCTTTAGGTGTGTTCCAGAATCATGGGAATTGATTCACACAATGCGGGAATCGATTCCCGAACTCCTAGAATGGCCTGACTCAATTCCCAGGTTCCCTTGAATCGATTCAGAGGCTTCTGGACTGGCATGAATTAATTCATACGAGGCATGAATTGATTCATACGAGGCATGAATCAACTCATGAGCTACTATTTTCACTGTTTTGAATTCCAAACATGTAGGAATCAATTCATGAAGTGTTTGAATCGATTCATGGCCTTGTTTTCACAAAAATCTACTAAGTTTTGATGTTGTTTGGTGTTGTTGAGTCATGACACGCACATGCAATCGATTGTACACATTTTTAATATATTTTAGCAATCGATGCATGATGATATTGTTATGTCCCTCGTATGCCTTTGTTTTTGAAAGTTACCAAGTGCTTGTTAATGTCCAAAACCCTTTTATTGTATGAGAAACAAAAGATTGTACTAAGGGTGTATGATTGTGGGCTTTCTTAGTGGTAATTGATAATGCTTTAAGGCTTTGGCAAAGTATGCGTGTGCCTATGTCATGTTATAAAAACATGTATGCTCCACCACTATTGATATATTATGATGAATGATGGTAGAAGTTAAATGATGTGGTTATATGACACACCCTTGATTGATGATGAAACTAATGAGGGGGCATTTGAATGGCAATGTGTTATTATAAGCGATGGATAAAGATGAATATTGTTGACAACTGTGATTGATGCAAGATGAACTTACAATAGTGAATTGAAATTATACTTGATGGAAAGTGTTGATTATGAATAAAGACAAGTGTTGTTGTGGGTGTATATGGGTTACCACACATGTTGAGTAACGAATATTGATGTTGAATGAAAGGGGATATTATTGTTGAACATACCCTCGATCAAATGGTGATTGTTATTATTGATGATTGTGATGCCATTGTGTTTGATACAAGTGTGGTCTTGTATGTGTAATGTGAATTCTATAGGCAAGTATATGGTGCTATGAAATTGAAATATTCTTATTAATATGCCTTGTTTGTTTTCATGTGTGGATTAATGTTATGAGGATTGACATGCTTTTGATTGCCATGCGTGGATTGATGCCAATGTGAATTCTTAGCCATTGTAATGTAAAGTATGTGAATGATATGCCTTGAGGGGATTTGAAATTGGTTGCGTACCTCTAATTGTGTTGCTAAAGGTAAAATATATATACCCTAAGTGAGTGGGTGAGAAATCCTTGTGAGGTTAAGATTTGACATATGCATTGTTGCATTATTGCATTCATGGCATGCCTGGCATAGCATTGTATATGTGGTTGCGATCACAATGTTGAGAGTCTTTTGAGACTAGATGAGAACAAGTACCCTATGCGTGGGGGAATAAATCTGTGGTTGTGATCACATGACAGAATGAAATGATGAAGGTGGTTGCAATCACTCGTGTATTGAATTGATAATGAAAGGTCTTGTGGGACTATATGAGGGGAGTACCCTATGCGTGGTGGAAACTAATTATGAGAATGATGAATGTGGTTGCGATCACAATAATTAAGATCCTACGGGATTCTATGAAAATAGACCCTTGCGTGGGGGACATATGTTTGATTGATCATATGTGGTTGCGATCACTTGAGAAACCATGTGTACATGGGTTTTGAGAATTGTTTTGGAATGGATCCATTGCATATACCTTAAATAGTGTGACATATGTATTAGCCACAGGTACATGGCATTTGAGATGGAGATGACCCCAAGAGAGATGATAACCTCTTAAGAGAAATAAGTGATAAAAGATATAAAGATTTAATGATGAACAATTATGATAGCCCATGATGATGAGGGTAATGTGAATGTATATGTGCTTATGTATGTGCTTGCTATGAGTTGTGATTAATGAGGCTTGTATACCTAAGATGTTATCTTAATGATAGTTATTCAAATAATTGATGATTTTGTTGCAAAGCACACATGTTGTTTGTATGTATGTACACATGATCATAATGTATTTAAATTCCTCATTTTGAATGTATAACTCACTCTCTTATGTTGTCTCTTTTTTAGCATTTGTAACATCCCAAATTTGATATAAATAATAAAATATAAGGAATAAATATTAAATAATTACACATAGGTTGATAAGTGTCCCCAAGGTTGAAAATAATTAAATTAAGACTTCTAAAGGTTATTCATAATTTGTTGAGGCTTTTAGAGCTAAAATTGTACCCGATTAAAATATGGGTGTCGGACCAAGTGTCGCTGATTGAGGTACTGTTGGTCAGGGCTGTTAAGAATATTATTGTGAATCCAAATCTATATTGTTTCCATTTCCCTAAAAACCTAAGCAAGGTGGTGGACTCATTTCCCCTCTCCTTCATTTTTGTTTCCATTTTCAAGCTTGAAGGAGATGACATTGGTTTGAAGCTTCTCCTTCTTCCTCCTTAATTTTTGTCACCTATCTCTCTCCTCTTGAAGCTTATTGTTATTTGTTAGTGGAGGTTGTTAGTCAAGTGTCCTCAATACTCAAGAGGGGGGGTGAATTGAGTTTTTAAAACTTTTGCTTAGAAAGCCTTTGAACTAGATTAAAAGATAATTATATGCAAGAAACAACAAGTATGGTGCAAGAAATGAGATTGGAAAATATGTGCAGAATTCACTTTGGCAATATATCAAACACTTGGTGTGCAAGAACTTAACTTAGCTAAATCAATCAATTTTTAGTCCTGCAATCATAACCAAATCAATAACCCAGCCAGATGCAAAATGTAAATGCAAGAGAGCAAGGAAGAAAAGCTTGCAAACTGATATAACGAGTTCCACCACCCCGGTGCACGTCTCGCCTTCAAGCAACCCCCTTGAAGGATTTCTGCTATTGAAGTTTAGAGATACAAGCTATGAGCAATTGTGGCTTCCTAGTGTCTCACACTCAAGAACTTAATCCTCACTAGCACAAGGGTACCCCACCTAATCTCTCAAACTCTCAATACCCAAAGGTTGAACCCCAACCTTTGTGACCACTCAAAACTAGAATGAAACTTTATGTTTGGTGTTTGTGTTTACAAGAAAATAACTCTCTCAATAGAGTAGATATACAATTGAAAGACTCTCACAAATTCTAACTCTCAACAAGAGAGGATATGCAAATTTAGAACCTAAGTTTCAGAATAATGAAACTATACACAGAAAATGAACTCACAAGGCACAAGTACAAGCTATGAATGATTTCCCCTTGATTCCTTGAGTAACTTGAATGAATGGTGCATTTATAGGCCTTGGAGAGGAGCTTTGGAGTCTTCAGAGCCGTTGCACATCATGGGCATAGGAGTGGGAAATGGAGAAATGAGCTGGATCTGCACTTTAAAAACATTTCCCCACATTCTAACACTTAGGTAATCGATTACTCCTCGAGCTGTAATCGATTATGCTTCACCGTATTCCATTAATTAAAGTGTCCAGTAGCTATGTAATCGATTATGTCTTTTCCTGTAATCGATTAGTGATCAAACAGAGTTAATGTAATCGATTATTATACCCTTGTAATCGATTATGCATTATACCTGATGCATTTAATTCCTGTATGCAACACTGTATTATGTAACTCATATAATCGATTATAAATCAAACAGAACCTCTGTAATCGATTAGACAAAATACCTGATACATTATCCCTTTTATTGCAATAGTGTAATCGATTATTCTCTTTATTTTAATCGATTAGGTGACAAACAGAATCATGGTAATCGATTATCCCAGCCTTGTAATCGATTATAGATTATACCTGATACTTTTAATTCTTGTTACGCAGCATCATAATCGATTAGCTTATTTGCTGTAATCGATTATGTTCCTTCTAGAGTCAAGTTAATCGATTGTGACAGTGGTCTAATCGGTTAGGCTATGTCAAATTCAGGTCTTATTCTTGATTTGATTTGTAAGCTCTTTGCTCTTCTTTATTTTGATCTTCCCAGAGGTTTATTCTTATTATTCTAGCACTTTGACACTTCATGAAATTCATTTTCCTTATCATGACTCTTCAAATAGTTGCTTTGTCATTATCAAAACTTTGACATATAAGCTTTTGTTACCTGAGACAATTTTCAAACACAGAGGTAAGTTTCTCTCCATTTTCTTTGAGCTTATGCCCTAGGCTTTAGGTTTTTGGTGAATGGGTGAGTATTTAATGTATGTGGATTGTGTGAGAAGCCATTAATGATGGAAACCCTAAAGTAGGGTGTTATAAATGTGATGTTAACAAGGATTGTTGTGGGGACACGAAATTAATGCTTAAGGTGGTGGAAAATAATGATTATTTATGATGGATGTTGGGTTTTTAGTGAAACCCTAACTATAGAAAATTGGGGAAAATGATGAATCTTGATTGGAGATTATATTTTTGAGAGGAATTGTATGATATTTGAATAATAGGTATGAGTAAATATGTTAGGAGAATAGTTATTGATGATGGTGGATAGCATTGATGAGGGTGAATGGCCATTAATGGTGATTGATGGCCATTGGTGTATGAACCCTTTGATGAGTAGAATTATAAATACATAATAATAAAACTTGAACACCAAACCCATGGTGGTTGTGGTGAAATTAATGAAATGGAAAATGGTTTGATAATGAAAATGTTGAATGCACCAAGTATTAAATTAGTATATGTAAATCTTGGTGATCTTGAGTTGAAAATAATTATTTAGTGCCTTATGAAACGTAGGACCCATTCCGAACAACGAGGCGGTAATGTCATATTGCTCGAAATTCTTCTCTTGAGGTAGGAGAGGAGTTTTATATTCTAAATGCATGAATTGAGTATTGGTTAATTGTCATATGTGACAATATACATGTTTGCCTTGCTTGTGTTGTGATGACAAATTGAGATGTTGAATATGATGATGATAATTATGCTTGGCAATATGTATTATGCATTTCGAATATTTATGGTATGCCACATGGTAATGTTATTTGCTTGGCAAGTGTTATGCCTTGATGTGATGTGGTTGTGTTATATTCACCATAAATATGGAATGATCATTATTAATATTGAATGAGAATGAATATGGAGGATTAGCATATCTTGAATGTTGATGAAAGATTGATGAATATAGTTGAATATTGTGATCCCATTGTGAATGATGTAAGTCTTGACTTGTATGTATGAGATTGTATTGATGACAAATATTGTGGATGCCACATGTAAAACTTGAAACAATGGTAATAACCAACGATAATAAAATCCACTAAGAATTATGTGGTGATGTTGGTGATGGTGATTGTAACACCCTAATTTTTAATTAAATAAATAAAATCAACGGGGAAGTTTTTCTTCCAAATTTTAAAGTTAGTAACCGTACATAATCTGCTCGAATTACAAAACCGGGCACTACAGGGAAAAAAAAGAGAGGAAGAAGACAAGGGAAAGAACTCCCGCATAGCGAAGGGAAGAAAACGCTTAAGCGAACCCAATGGCACCAGGTACACTCGCTCAAGCGAGAGCTAACTACGCTCAGGCGATTCTACTCAAGATCTCCAATCTGCACTACACTTACTGAAGCGATGCTACACTCGGCATCCTGACATTCCACTCGGTTTTTAGCGTATGGTTCACTCGGGAAGGTTCACTTCCTAATCCACTTGGACTATCCTTAATACCCGCCAGTTTCATCCTGATAGCATATCACACTCCGCTGCTCCACTCGATCGGATTATATACGTATACGTATTGGTAATCCGAAAATGATTCCCAAAGCCACTCACTCGGAATCTACGAAGACTTCTCACTCGGGATAACATTCACGTCCATTACGCCACTCGGGGCATTCTACTTACCTTTCACTCGGTAACCATAATATTTCCTACTCTAATTTTCCTACTAAGTCAAGACTCACTCGGGTTCTCTAGCTACTTACTGATTTATTACAACAAATCCACTTAGAGTCTTAGGTGTCGTCCCCTAGTCGGTGAACTCTCATTCGGCGGGTTCTCACTCGGAATCGTTGATTATCCTCTACTCAGAAAACCTCACAATCATCACTCACAGGATTCGCACCAACACCTACTCCAGACTATGCGACCTCGATCACTCGGACAACTCAACCTCTCATCACTCGGAATGACTTGTCATCTCGCCTTTCCCCAACAACAACTTAGCTCCACTTCTACCCATAGTCACACTGACTTCCTATGCTGGGAAAGTATACTTATACATCCATGTTTATCGCTCGGACATCACCTACAGTATAGAATAAACACACAATATATATATAGGGAAGTATTTTAAATAGTTACAACGCATTAACATGTTCCTTCTACCCAAAAGTGTTCAAGTTCTGATATAAAGGCTAAAGTCAAAATACGAGCTGGCCAAGGCTTAACCAGACCTTATTCACAGTACATACATATACACATATATTCCATAGCGCTCGGTTTCTCTGCTCCGCACTCGGCTCCTCCTTCATCCTTCATTCTGAGAGATATTCACTGAAAAATGTAGCCACAGCAGGGGTGAGCTTTTACATGGAAAATGACAGCCAAGGACTCGGTATCAGTGTTAGTACGCACACTTACGTTCACTTGGTCGCATTCAGATTAAGTTAAGGCCATGCAAATTAGAATAATATCAATAACATACACTCACATACATACTACATAAAGTTCGTCCTTATTCACACATGCACATGCATCCACACACTCGGAATTCATTCATAACACCCAACATATGCCACACGCACTATCCTAATCAACATCATATCTACATGCATGCCTGCGGATCCGACTTAAGTAATGGCTTTCAGTTACAGTTCCCCCCTTACTGGCCTCTCGTCCATCAGCTTTTCCCGCATGGCACCGGCCTCCCATTGGCGTCTTGAGACTCATCTCTAGCTCCTACGGCTACCACAAGCTCTCTTAGGATCTAGCCAAGGTCTGTAGCTGGAAGCCATTCCCTCAGGGCTCATGACCTTCCACGGGTCACCCCATTCCTACATATGCAGCTTATGCGTTTTACCAGCAAGCAACATCACTCAACTGATACCTCCTTCGTAACCATCAAGGTAGAAACATATTCAACACGGTCTCTATATTTACTTTGTCAATCACACCAATATGCATAGTAATCAAACAATCAAGGTAATAACATCAGACGAATCAACTAAAAGTCACGCATTCATATTCTCATAGTATTAACAGAGATAGAGCCATGCATCTCACTCGTCTATATCAGAAAGGCTAACAGACTACATTACCACTATCTTGATTACATGCAATTATTATCTAACTACTATCATACACATGGAATCCAAGATCAACAATCATGCATAATACACATTCGTGACAGACATATGCACACACTTAAAGCAGTACATTCATCCGGTACTGTTCGTGGACCATGTATTTGACATGCAAGTGCCCCCTACCTACAGAAGGAATTCAAGAAACTCTTCTGCTCTCCGACGTTTGGTCTGACTCCCTTTCTGACTCGTCCAGTCCCCCCTTTGCACCGTCGTCTTTGCAATCGGCTCGGGAATGGGAAGTTGTTCTTTCTCTGCCTCAATTATCGTCCTTCACTAGTTAGAGGGGCTCGGACCTTTCTCCAGCACCGTCGTCGTGATCTCCAAAAACGAAGAACAAAACAGGGGAAGAGAAAAGAGAACGAAGACGAAGAAGGAAGAAAAGAGAGAATGAAGCAGGAAGGAAAATGATGAATATCTACGGTGATACAGGGTGTATGTATATGCATGCGAAGAGAAGGAAATGGGATGGGAAAACGTGAATCGCAGTCCACTCATGTGACTCACCAATCACAAGCAGCCATCTTTTACCAACTAAATTAATTTGCCATCGTTCCTTAAGTTAAATTGATTATAATTAACAATTATCTTCTTACTTTGAAACCAAGTCTTAATGGTTTATTTTATTCGGTATTTAATTTCAAAATTGGGATGTTACAGTTCTCCCCCTCTCAAAAGAATTTCGTCCTCGACATTCAGTCGGTCACTCACCTTGGTTAAACAGCTCGGGGTACTGCTGCCTCATGGCGTCTTCACGTTCCCGCGTACAAGAGGTAGTCCCGCCTTGCTGCCATTCTACTTCAACCAGTTGTACGTCCTTGCTCCTCAAATGCTTTACCGATCGGTCCATGATTCTAATCGATATAGTTACAGTGGTTAGGTCTTCCTTGATTTCCACTTCATCATCAGGCATTGTGTGGTTGGGATCATGTAGATATCTCCTTAGTTGAGACACGTGAAACACGTTATGCAATCGAGATAAGTGAGTCGGTAATGCGATCCGGTACGCCATAGAGCCGACTCGTTCCAACACCTCATAGGGCCCAATGTATCGGGGGCTCAACTTTCCACCTTTCAAGGCTCGCCCGACTCCTTTACTCGGTGAAGTCTTCAAAAACACTCTGTCTCTGACTAAAAATTCTAATGGTTTGGTTCGTTTGCCATGGTAGCTCTTCTGCCTATCCTGAGACGCCTTCATTCTTTCCCTTATCACTCGAATCTGTTCTGATGTTTGCCTTACAATTTCTGGTCCCAATAGCAGACTCTCACCCGTTTCCGACCAGCAGAGTGGGGTTCGGCATCTTTGACCATAAAGTGCTTCGTAGGGTGCCATACCGATACTGTTGTGGTGACTATTGTTGTATGTAAACTCGATCAGGGGAAGGTACTGCTCCCAATTTCCACCGTGCTCCAGCACACATGCCCTTAGCAAGTCCTCCAGACTTTGAATTGTTCGTTCAGATTGTCCATCCGATTGGGGGTGGTAAGCGGAACTTAGCCAAAGCTTCGTACCCAATTCCTGGTGCAAGCTAGTCTAAAACTAGGACGTGAACCTAGGATCCTTGTCCGATACTATAGAAGTTGGTATACCATGCAGTCGGACAATCTCGTGAATGTAAATCCGAGCTAACTTATGCAACGGGTACTTCATGTTCACAGGTAGGAAGTGTGCACTCTTCGTCAGTCGGTCAACAATGACCCAAATCGCATCGTGGCCCGCTCAGTTTTTTGGTAATCCCATGACAAAGTCCATGGCAATCGAGTCCCATTTCCACACGGGAATCTCTAGGGGTTGTAATGCACCATACGGCTTCTGGTGCTCGACTTTCGATTTCTGACAGGTAATACACCGGGCCACGTATTCTGCCATATTCCTTTTTAATCCGGGCCACCAGAATTGTGTTCTTAGATCCTGGTACATCTTCGTGGTACCCGGGTGAATACTGAGTAGGCTCTTGTGGGCTTCATCAAGCACCATTCTCCTTAGTTCTCCCCCACCCGGTACATATATTCTGTTTTTCACTTGGAAGACTCCATCCGATCCCTCGGTTAAGGACAAATCCTTACCCTTGGCCTGCGTCTCCCTCATCTCAGCCAAGTAGGAATCTGACTGTTGTTGCTCGTACACAGATTTTAGAAATTCATTGGCAATCCTCAGCGTACTGATTGTCATTTTCTGAGAGGAGGGGATATCAACATGTAAGTTCATGTCTCGGAACTGTTCCAATAACTCCGCTTCCCTTACCATCATCACTGCTATATGAAGGGATTTCCGACTCAATGCATCGGCAACGACGTTTGCCTTACCCGGATGGTACTTTAGCTCAAAATCATAATCTTTTAAAAATTCCATCCATCTCTTCTGCCGCATGTTCAGCTCCTTTTGGTCGAATAAGTATTTGAGGCTCTTGTGGTCACTGTATACTTCAAATCTGGACCCAAACAAATAATGCCTCTAGATTTTCAATGCGAAGACTACGGCTGCCAGCTCCAAGTCGTGGGTCGGGTAATGCTGTTCGTGAGGTCTTAATTGCCGAGAGGCATACGCTATCACTCGGTCTTTCTGCATTAGCACGCATCCTAATCCGAGTCCTGATGCATCGCAATAAACCACGAAGCTCTCTTGCAAGTCAGGTAATGCTAACACTGGAGCAGTCGTCAACTTGTCCTTCAGCTCTCGGAAACTGCTCTCGCACTCGGAACTCCATACGAAGGGAATGTTTTTCTGAGTCAATTTAGTCAGTGGCAAAGCCAACTTACAAAAACCTTCAATGAATCTTCTATAATAACCTGCCAGGCCCATAAAGCTCCTTATCTCCGAGACCGACTTGGGTCTCTCCCATGCCATTATAGCTGCCACTTTCGAAGGGTCCACCGAGACACCTTCCTCGGAAATCACATGTCAGAGGAAGTGGATCTTATCCATCCAGATTTTGCACTTTGAAAGCTTTGCAAACAACTACTTCTCCTTCAACACTTGAAGTACCGCTCGGAGGTGTTCTTCATGCTCCTCAGGGGTCTTAGAATAGACTACGATATCATCAATGAAAACGACAATAAATCGGTCTAGATATGGGTGGAATATGCTGTTCATGTAATTCATAAAGACAGCAGGGGCGTTTGTCACACCGAACGGCATCACTACATACTCGTAGTGACCATACCAAGTCCTAAAGGCAGTCTTTGGAATATCCGAGTCCTTTACCCGGATTTGGTGGTATCCCGATCGTAGGTCGATTTTCGAGAAGACTGAGGCTCCACGCAGTTGGTCAATTAGATCATTAATTCTGGGCAATGGGTATCGATTCTTAATTGTGAGTTTGTTTAGCTGTCGTTAATCTATACATAGTCTCATGCTGCCATCCTTCTTCTTAACAAGCAACACTGGTGCGCCCCATGGTGATACACTCGGTCTAATGAACTGTTTTCCGAGTAACTCATCTACCTGCTTCTTCAACTCGGCCAATTCAGTTGGGGACATTCTATAAGGTGCACTGGAGGCTGGCTCGGCTCCAGGAATCAAGTTTATAGAGAATTCGACTTCTCTATTGGGAGGGATACTCGGTACATCCTTGGGAAACACCTCTGGGAATTCACAGACAGTCGAGATTTTGTTCACTCGGTCTTTACTCTCACCCTCGGTTAAACAAAGCATCATAAACAGTTGAGCTATACCTTGTACCATGTAGTCCTTATTGTGCTGCCTCGGGAAGATTATCCTTCGGTTTCTACAATCCACTAACACCTCGTTGGCTGACAGCTAATCTATGCCGAGCACGATATCAAGGCCCTTCAAAAGCATGCACACAAGATCGAAGGTAAAACTCCGATCGTCCAATACAAACGTTACGTCCTTACACATCATTGATGTCAACACCTTAGGGTCAGTCGGGTTGGCTACTTCCAAAATCCGATCCATAACCATAGTCGGTAATCGCAACCGTCTCACGCACTCATCAGCTACGAAAGAGTGGGTGGCTCCAGAATCAAAAATTACACTAAGTGTATATTTACCGAGTAGGCACTTACTTTGTACTAAGTCGTTCACCTGCGCAGCTTCTTCAGCACTGATGGCGTAGACTCTTCCAGCCGCGGGTTGGTCGGTGTTTCTCCTCCTGTTATTTGGGGTAAACATCATATTTCCTTTGGCTCTGTTGCCTCCGCCCCCCGAGCGTTGACCATCGTTTCTACTGCTCCTCACCTGGAATCCTCCCTGACGTACATCGGCACTTGTTTGACGGCGTTGGGGGCAGTCAGGGCGAATGTACCCCTTATCCTGGCAATGGAAACACTTGACATTTACACCATCGCAAGTCTGAGCAAAGTGGTCGCCACCACATTTAAAACACCCGCCATATTTTGGTCGTCCACTCATCTGTCTCCCTCGGTCACTGTGATCTTGATATCTAGTAAAGGGTCCATTTCTTCCCATATTACCTGGCCTCTTGAAGCGTGACTGTTGAGGCCTCAAGGAGGGACCTGCTCTACTGTTCTGGCCTGAGTGGGCCTTGTCATCTTCTTCAAATATTCTACACTTATTCACCAATACAGGAAAACTCCTAATCTCTTGGTATCTGCAGGCTCTCTTAATATCTGATCTCAATCCATTCTTGAATTTAAGGCACTTGGAGCTCTCCGTCCCCGGTTGTTGGAAGGGTGGGTAGAATAGACACAATTCTTCGAATCTAGCCGCATACTCTTCCACAGTCATGGAACCCTGTTTCAACTCCATAAACTCCAACTCCTTCTGACTCCTTACTGTGTCGGGGAAGTACTTCTCTAAGAAGCATGTCTTGAAGTTGTTCCAGGTCAGCTGAGTATCATCGTCAGGAAATCGGTTTCTAGCTATCTTCCACCAGTTCTCTACCTCGTCTCGCAGCATATACACTGCACATTCTACCTTCTGGGCCTCGGTACAGCGAAGACCCCCAAAAATCCTTTCCAGCTCTTGAGTCCATTTAAAAGCTGCCTCCGGGTTACGTCCTCCTTGAAATTCACTCGGCTTCCTCTTCAGGAAGCGGTCCAGCACTTGGCCATCCTCAGCTCGAGGCTGGCCCTGCCTCTCAAACACGTCCGCAAAGCGTTGGAATGCTGTGGCTATAGCCTCCATGCTTTGGCGAAGCGTCATCCCTTATCCTGAGCGTATCTCAGCCTAATATTCAGTAACTTAGCACATTATGCCATTTCTATATGTTACACAATTAGTCGGATCAGGAGGGACAACCTCCTATCCACAAATCAATATCACAGTATCAATCGGGTTCAACAAATATCACAATAACGATGACCATTCGATCATAATACACACAATCGCTCGCACTCGGCAAGCATACCTTGGCCTTGGACCTTTCGGTCTGCTCTGATACCAAAATGTAACACCCTAATTTTTAATTAAATAAATAAAATCAACGTGGAAGTTTTTCTTCCAAATTTTAAAGTTAGTAACGGTACATAATCTGCTCAAATTACAAAACCGTGCACTACAGGGAAAAAAAAGAGAGGAAGAAGACAAGGGAAAGAACTCCCGCACAGCGAAGGGAAGAAAACGCTTAAGCGAACCCAATGGCACCAGGTACACTCGCTCAAGCGAGATCTAACTACGCTCGGGCGATTCTACTCAAGATCTCCAGTCCACACTATACTTGCTGAAGCGATGCTACACTCGGCATCCTGACATTCCACTCGGTTTTTAGCGTATGGTTCACTCGGGAAGGTTCACTTCCTAATCCACTCGGACTATCCTTAATACCCGCCAGTTTCATCCTGACAGCATATCACACTCCATTGCTCTACTCGATCGGATTATATACGTACACGTATTGGCAATCCGAAAATGATTCCCAAAGCCGCTCACTCGGAATCTACGAAGACTTCTCACTCGGGATAACATTCACGTCCATTACGCCACTCGGGGCATTCTACTCACCTTTCACTCGGTAACCATAATATTTCCTACTCTAGTTTTCCTACTAAGTCAAGACTCACTCGGGTTCTGTAGCTACTTACTGATTTATTACAACAAATCCACTTAGAGTCTTAGGTGTCGTCCCCTAGTCGGTGAACTCTCACTCTGCGGGTTCTCACTTGGAATCGTTGATTATCCTCTACTCGGAAAACCTCACAATCATCACTCACAGGATTCGCACCAACACCTACTCCAGACTATGCGACCTCGATCACTCAGACAACTCAACCTCTCATCACTCGGAATGACTTGTCATCTCACCTTTCCCCAACAACAACTTAGCTCCACTTCTACCCATAGTCACACTGACTTCCTATGCTGGGAAAGTATACTTATACATCCATGTTTATCGCTCGGACATCACCTACAGTATAGAATAAACACACAATATATATATAGGGAAGTATTTTAAATAGTTACAACGCATTAACATGTTCCTTCTACCCGAAAGTGTTCAAGTTCTGATATAAAGGCTAAAGTCAAAATACGAGCCGGCCAAGGCTTAACCAGACCTTATGCACAGTACATACATATACACATATATTCCATAGCGCTCGGTTTCTCTGCTCCGCACTCGGCTCCTCCTTCATCCTTCATTCTGAGAGATATTCACTGAAAAATGTAGCCACAGCAGGGGTGAGCTTTTACATGGAAAATGACAGCCAAGGACTCGGTATCAGTGTCAGTACGCACACTTACGTTCACTCGGTCGCATTCAGATTAAGTTAAGGCCATGCAAATTAGAATAATATTAATAACATACACTCACATACATACTACATAAAGTTCGTCCTTATTCACACATGCACATGCATCCACACACTCGGAATTCATTCATAACACCCAACACATGCCACGCGTACTATCCTAATCAACATCATATCTACATGCATGCCTGCGGATCCGACTTAAGTAATGGCTTTCAGTTACAGTTCCCTCCTTACTGGCCTCTCGTCCATCAGCTCTTCCCGTATGGTACCGGCCTCCTATTGGCATCTCGAGACTCATCTCTAGCTCTTACGGCTACCACGAGCTCTCTCAGGATCTAGCCAAGGTCTGTAGCTGGAAGCCATTCCCTCAGGGCTCATGACCTTCCACGGGTCACCTCATTCCTACATATGCAGCTTATGCGTTTTACCAGCAAGCAACATCACTCAACTGATACCTCCTTCGTAACCATCAAGGTAGAAACATATTCAACACGGTCTCTATATTTACTTTGTCAATCACACCAACATGCACAGTAATCAAACAATCAAGGTAATAACATCAGACGAATCAAGTAACAGTCACGCATTCATATTCTCACAGTATTAACAGAGATAGAGCCATGCATCTCACTCGTCTATATCAGAAAGGCTAACAGACTACATTACCACTATCTTGATTACATGCAATTATTATCTAACTACTATCATACACATGGAATCCAAGATCAACAATCATGCATAATACACAGTCGTGACAGACACATGTACACACTTAAAGCAGTACATTCATCCGGTACCGTTCTTGGACCATGCATTTGACATGCAAGCGCCCCCTACCTACAGAAGGAATTCAAGAAACTCTTCTGCTCTCTGACGTTTGGTCTGACTCCCTTTCTGACTCGTCCAGTCCCCCCTTTGCACCGTCGTCTTTGCAATCGGCTCGGGAATGGGAAGTTGTTCTTTCTCTGCCTCAATTATCGTCCTTCACTAGTTGGAGGGGCTCCGACCTTTCTCCAGCACTGTCGTCGTGATCTCCAGAAACGAAGAACAAAACAGGGGAAGAGAAAAGAGAACGAAGACGAAGAAGGAAGAAAATAGAGAATGAAGCAGGAAGGAAAATGATGAATATCTACGGTGATACAGGGTGTATGTATATGCATGCGAAGAGAAGGAAATGGGATGGGAAAACGTGAATCACAGTCCACTCACGTGACTCACCAATCACAAGCAGCCATCTTTTACCAACTAAATTAATTTGCCATCGTTCCTTAAGTTAAATTGATTATAATTAACAATTATCTTCTTACTTTGAAACCAAGTCTTAATGGTTTATTTCATTCGGTATTTAACTTCAACATTGGGATGTTATAGTGATGATTGATGGGTGGTATGATAGGATGCTTAGTTATGAGAATGCATATGATTTGTATTTGTATTACATCCATGGCATATTCCATAGCTGCCGGTGATGGAATGTTAGGGGTTCCTCCGGTTGGCCCAATGGGAGGGTGGCTCTGTGCACAAGCAATATTGTTGTTTCCCTAATGACTCAGTGTGCGAGTCACGAAGCTGCCCATGTATAGCTACGGGGAGCTGATGTGGTTGACCCTGTGGGGGTGTCTCTTTGAGGAGCAGGTGTCCCCGGTGGTCCTTTGGGTCACAGCTACCATGATATGAATCATGGTTGGCCCGTAACACCTTTATGTTATTTATGGTGTATACCGCGGTCATGGTGAAAATGGCTAGGTGTTGCAAGATGAGGCGATATGGGTTGGTACCAGTAAAATATGGTGATATGCATGCAAATTTATGATAAGTGTACACATTTTACTATTGCAGTAGGGGTATGGTGTGAATCCATGCTTGAACCCATAAATTGATGTTTATATTCCCATAGTCGGATCCGCAATTGATATTAACTCCGTTGTGTATGTGAATTAGCCTAAGAGCATTTGTATATAGCAAGGAGATATGCCAAAGGTGATAAGATATGGTGATGGTTGTGATTGGGTGAAAGAATACCTAAAGACAACATATAAAATATGAATACAAAGGAATAACTTTGTGTATGGTGATGATATGTGTGATATCCTAATATGATGAGGGGCATGAATATGTGTATGTTTATATACTTTGCTATGAATCATAGAGATGATTAAGATATACGTATGTTGATGAGTTGATGAAATTGTGATGATGAATGATATATTGATGCAAAGTATACATGACATTGACGCATATACACGTAATCACAATGTATTCATATTCGTCCTTTGGAATGTATAATTCACTTTCCCATGTTGTCTATTTTTAGCCTTATGATGCAGGACATTCATAGGGAGAGATTACATCTCTTTTAGAAGGGTGTAATTTGATGGTGAAGGTAAATTAGTTGTATAGGAAGTGCCTTGGCCGATAACCATTGGTATTGTATAGCATATAATGTTGATATATGCTCATTATGTATTTGGATTGATGAATATTCATTTTGAAGGTCATATGTGAAAATTAGACCCTTATATGTAAGGCTAATTTTTGATTATGACCTTAACAATGTATGGTGACAATTGTGATACTTGATTATTGCCCAAAATGATGAATGGATGATGTTATTCATGAATTACAATCTTTTATGAGGCATGTGTGAAGTTATGTTTTGATGTTTATGCATAATTGAGGAACTAATAGAGTCAAATAGGGTTTTATGAGATTTGGATGGCATGTGACAGTTCCAATAGCTTCCATGTAAGGTTTATGACTTGTAGAAATTGGAATGAGCCAATTCCATTGAGAATTAACCCTTGAGTTGCACAAAAATGCCTTAAAATATACTAAACACATTTATGCACATAAGTCTCTCATTTTTTAGAATTTTTGAGTATGACCAGTGGCTACACATCATAAATGGTGTATTTTAGTTGGTGTTAAAATTTGGAGGCCATTGTATTTAATATGAAAAAGATAGGGTGGTTAGAAGTTGGATTTTGTAGCTTTTTAGGGAAAATATTGCATAATTACTGTCATGAATCGATTCACATAGTGTGGGAATCGATTCATGAGCTGTTGTTTTCCCCTGGGTGTGTTCCAGAATCGTGTGAATCGATTCACATGACGTGGGAATCGATTCCCGAACCCCTGGAATGGCAGGAATCGATTCATACGAGCCCTGAATCAATTCATGAGCTGCTGTTTTCACTATTTTGAATTCCAAACTCATGGGAATTGATTCCCAAACTGCTTGAATCGATTCATGGTCCCATTTTCCCAAAAATTCATGAGTTTTGATGCATGTTTAGTATTGTTGAACCATGGCATGATTGTACAACAACATGTAAGCATATTTACCACATTTGGCAATTAATTAGGGTATCTTTGAACCTCTTTTCATACCCTTCTCTAATTCTTGAAATAACTTATACATCTGCCATTCCTTGTTGATGATCATGTTGTTGATTGTCCAAGGTGCACTCTTGTTTTCACTTACATACCTTCTCATATCTTCATATATGGGATAGGTCTTTTAAATGGTTTGGGGTTACTTGTTGAAGCGTGATCTTGTGATTTTCTTTTCATTTCTTAATTGCTTTAATATCATGAAAAATTTACCATCATTTTCATTAATTACAAGATTATGTAAGGTCAGTCGTCACAGCATTGTGATGCAGGATTGTCATGGGATGAAAGTGTGTCTTGAACTAAAGCTCTTGGAGAAGGTAAATAGTTGTAATGGAATGCCTTCGCCGGCAACGGTTGTTAAATATGATGTAATGAATGAATTGTGCATGTTGATGTTGATAAATAGTGACTTGTGGATATGTATATATCAATTCTTTGTAATGCATATGGTAGGTGTATGCTTAATATGTAAGTGAATGATGTATTGATAATTGGGGTATTTGGATTTATGCCCATTTTGATGGATGAAATGATGTTGGACATGTAGTCTTTTTGTATAGGCACAAGTATTGATAATATATGAATGGTGGTTGAATTGCATGAAAGGAAATGAATGATATTGGATGTTTTCTTAGTTGCGACCTAATAGGCTTATGTTATGTAATTACATGCCTTGTCGAGCCTTTTCTCATATCTTCATATATGGGACTAGGCGAGTGCCCTGTATACATATTCTTCTTCCACTGTAAACTCTAATATTTTTGTATACACATATGGGTGGTGTATCTTGCGATCCAGTTATGAATTATTAAATCTCACTCTTTGGTTTTCTGTGGTTTGAGTCTTGATGTAATTGTTGAGGTGTTTGGAAATATTCTAATCAGAAAAAATTTACTCATATTTTTATTAATTATTTAATTTGATTACATCGGGATTCGGGCTTAGGAAAGCTGGGTGTGATAGAAACCCTAAGGTGGGGTAACTTAAATGCAAGCTTTTAAGAGCATTTATGGTGGTACACAAAAATGTGGTGGTGAATAGTGGGTAATAATGATAATTTATAATGGTTGTTGGGTTTTTAGTGAAAACCCTAACTCTAGAAATTGGGGAAAACATTAAATGTTGGTTTGAGAGTTGATTTGAGGGGAAATGTATGATATTGAGAGTGTAGGTATTGTTAAATATGTTGGGAGAATAATTATTGATGATGGTTGATAACATTAATGATGTTGGATGGTCATTAATGGTGGTTTATGACCATTGATATGTGAACCCATCAATGAGTGAAGTTATAAATGCTTAATAATGAACTTGAACACTAAACCCATGGTGGTTGTGGTGAAATAAATGAAAAAGGAAATGGTTTGATAATGATAACGTTATAAACACCAAGTCTTTAATTGAGAGTATGTAAACCTTGGTGATTTTGAATAGAAAATAATGATGTGATACCTTATGAAATGTAGGGTCTATTCCAAACGACGAGGCGAGAATGTTGAATTGCTCGGATTACTTCTCTTAAGGTAGGAAAGGAGTTTTATATTCTAAATGCATGAAATGAGTAATGGTTGATTGTCATATGTTACAATGCACATGTTCGCCTTGCTTATCTTGTGTTGATAAATTATGATGTTGTGTGTTAAGATGTTAATGTGCTTGGCAATGTGTGGAATGCATTTGGAATATTGATGGTATGCTTTCTAGTGATGTTGTTGTTTGGAAAATGTGCCTTAAAATATTGAGAATGTACTTGTGTTCACCACAAATGTTGAATGATAATTGTTGATAATGAATGAGTATGAATATGGGTGTTGAGCATACCTTGCATATTGATGAAAGATTGATGAATGTTATTGATTATTGTGATGCCATTGTGATTGATGTAAGTATTGACTTGTATGTATAAGATGAAATTGTGTCGATGGAAAATATTATAGATGTCACTTTAAAACTTGAAACAATGGCAATAACCAATGATAATAAAATCCACTATGAATTGTGTAGTGATGTTATTGATGGTGATGATTGATAAGTGACATGATAGGAAAGATAGTGTGAGAATGCATATGATTTGCATTTGCATTGTATCCATGACATATTACATAGCTGCCGGTAAGGGAATGTTAGGGGTTCCTCCAGTTGGCCCAGTGGGAGGGCGGCTCTGTGCACAAGCATTATTGATGTTACCCTAGTGACTCGGTGTGTAAGTCACAAAGCTACCCATACTTAGCTACAGGATCTGCATGTGGTTGATCCGGTGGGGGTGGCTCTTTGAGGAGCAAGTATTTCCAGTGGTCCTTTATATCACGGCTGCCATGGTATGATTCATGGTGGGCCCGCAACACCATATGTTGTTTATGTTATTTATCGTGGTCATGGAGAAAATGACCGGTGTCGTAAAATGGGCGATGCAGTTTGGTACTAGTAAAAGGATGTTAAATTACATGCAAATATTATGTTAAGTGTGCATATTTTACTACTGTAGTAGGAGTATGATTATGTATTTATGCCTGAACGTACTATTTGGTCTTTTATATTCCCACAGTCGGATCTACATTGATATTAATTCCGTTATACATGTGCATTAGCCTAAGAACATTTGCATATAGCATGGAGATATACCAAAAGGTGATGAGTCGCTATGATGGTTGAAATGGGTGAAATAATACCTTAAGACAACATATAAAATATGGATACAAAGAAATGACATTGTGTATGGTGATTTTATGTGTGATAGCCCAATATGAAGATGGGCATGAATGTGTGTATACAATTATGTTTTGCTATGAGTTTGGTTGATGACCATGACATGTGTATGTGTTGAGGAAATTATAGTTTCCATATGGTAATGAATAATTTGATGCAAAGCCTACATGTTGACGTATGCATATGTACATAATCACAAATATATTTATATTCGTCACTTGGAATGTATAACTCACTCACCCATGTTGTCTATTTTTAACATTGTGATGCAGGATATGCATAGGGGTGAGACACATTGTTTTGGAAATACTTATTTTGGTGGAGAAGGTAAATTATTGGCATAGCAATGCCTTGGCCAGAACACAATTGTTTTGTATGGCATATGATGTAGAAATATGCTTAGTATGTATTTGAATGATTATGATGTATATTTTGGTAGGTCATGTGTGAAAATTAGTCCTTATTATTGAAAGGATAATTGTTGGTTATGACCTTATATTGTTGGATGCCTATTGTAGTACATTGGCTTTATGCTATATTAATGAACAATTGATGTTATTCAAGAATGATGAGCATTGATAAAGTATAATGTATATTCATGTGCAATTAGAATGCTAAAATGTATGTTAAATGGGAAGTGGACAACCTATACTCCCATTTGATGGTTGAAACCTTGTGTAGAGGTTTCCCACAACTCAAAATGCATGTACATGACTTGTGTGTATGAGTGTTTATGGCAAAATAGGCCTATGTTGTGAAATGGCATGCTTGGTTGGACCAAAATGTATATAGATTGTCATTTATGCATAGATTGATGTAAAGCTTAAATCATGGTTTGAGATTGGTTGGAATAAGTCCTAAATAAGTATATAAATGTATACCAAGTGATGTTTGGGATTAAATCTATGAATAATGCATTTTTGGGTGCCATGTAAATTGAATTGCATAAGTTAGAGTTCATTTGTTGATAAATTCGCTCAAGCGAATGGGATCTCGCTCAAGCAAGATTGGCCCTGTATCAGTGTTTAGGCTTCTGGCCAAAATTCGCTCAAGTGGCTTGGTCGCTCAAGTGAGTTTTGGTGTTTTCACTTTAGCAAGATGATTCTCGCTCAAGCGAGTTGGCTATGCATCAGATACGTGGTCTCTGGACCAATTTCGCTCAACCGAGTGTGGTTCGCTCAATCACTATTTTGCATAGGCTGTGGTGGCAGCTTCTAGAGTGTCAAATTATTATGTGTTTTGGAAAGGGTTCTGATGTTAATTTAGGAAAGCACAAAACATAAAAATTGTAGATCTATGTCTCTTCTTTAAAACAATATATGGTACGTGAAAATTAGACATCAGACGAGAGAGATATGCCTAAAATACAAAAATTGCTCTATGTTGTGACGAAAATGAAATTGTGAAGGAAATAAATTTTTTGGGAAAATGGGTAAGGAATTAGCTTTTGTGCCCTTGATGAAGTTTGTAGATCTCTTCAATACAAAACCATAGCAAAAAACAGAGTCATTTCAGTACTGTATAAGGGAGATATGAATTTGTTTCTAAAACTGTATAGTGTAGTCGTGAAACTAGAACAGGTCCATAAAGATTGTGAATACTATACCAATTAGGAAGGATGCAGCATTCAAGGTCTACATGAAAAGTGTAGAGAATTTTGTTATAGAGATTTTGACACCAAGTTTGTGCAAATCGAAGGTCATATGAAAGAGTTGTGAATTTTTGAATGAACCATGCGCAGGATAAAATGCTCAAATGATGAAATTTTGAAGTAGACATGCTTAATCCTTAATTTTAGGGGTGACAAAGTGGGAATTAGAGTTCGGGGCTAAAAATATAGGTTATAGATCTTTTCAAAACAAATAAATCGAGACCAAAATCATCCGATTCTAAGGTCTTATGTAAAAGTTAAGCCTAGAATACTAAAGGTACCCAGGCCAGGTTTAAAGGTTCGATTTGGATTAATCGTTTCTTCGAAAAATGAGGTCAATATGGCCCGAATTAGGATTCGGTCCCTTTAAGAAAAGTCCCTAAAACGTTGAAACGAGTCAACAGGGACTGGCCGTGCTACTGTCGGCTACCCCGAAGTATATACACGATCAAAAGTATGAGGTGCCTGAGGCACTAGCCTGGCTTGTCGGACCGAACCGGTTATCCTCGATTTATCACGAAAGGGTTCTAACAGGACTAGTTTCCCTAATGGACTACTAGTCTCGGGTTGAATCGCCGATACCGAATCGTTCATTGGATCCTACAGTTCAATACTGAGGAACCCAATATTATTGTATTATTAAATATAATTATTAAATAAATAAACAATTTAAATATGTAAGTTTAAAAATAAGTATTATTATAAATATATTTTTGAAATGATTAATTAAATATATTTTATTATATAAATATCAAAACAATTAAATAAATTATAATAAAATATTATTATAGTTAATTATACATATATATATATAATTAATTACATATTATGATACTTAAAATATACAATAATCAATTATTCTATAGAGATATTATAAATATTATTAACTAATTAATACCAAATTGAAATAAAATTATCATAATCAATCATAATTAGTAAATAACTGTTACATAATTAATTTTATAAAATTTTGAATTCAATAAATAAATATTAAACATTTAAAATTAAAATTTGAGTAATTAAACATTTTAATACATTTCTGAAATAATTATTGATTGAAATTAGATATTAGTTACTAAGGTTAAGTATTATCTATTAAATATTATTAACAGGAAATAATCATCTACTAAATAATTATCAACAAATTAATACTCAATAAAATAATCATCATTGATATATTATTTTTAATTAAACAGCATTGTCAAACGTAATTACGATTATTATTATTTTCTTATTTCGACTTCTCCTACTCATTATATTCTCTCGGTATTCTTATATTTCATATTAAATATCTTATCTAGCTCCGTTTTTCACTATTTTTCTTATACTAAAACTGTTCGGGGAACAAGCCAAAGCCTCAAGCTTCCTTCTGAAAGCTCAATAGAGTATCCTCAGGAGTCCAGAGGGTCTGGTTTCTTATTTTCAAAAATCAAAGCCGTTACACTTGTCATGATCATGGAAGCTTTGAATGCATGCATGTTGGTTTCTTGGCATTTTGGACTTGGATCATGTTGCATGCAAGATTAATGGCCATAAAAATGTGATCTTTGGTATTGCATGGGAGATTTTTGCATGATCATGTGTTTGCATGTTGTTTTTATGGCTTTTAGAAAATATGAATATGTTGGATATTAAGTGTGCAAGAAATAACCACTTGAATGTCATGATTAGTGCCTTGGATGTTTGATTTTTGGCCTAGAATATAATGGATCTTGATTGTGAAATTAATGGTGTGATCTTAATGATTTTATGTGATTTTGAAAAATATATAAATCTAAAATTTTAACAAAGAAAATTTGTTTTGCATGAATTTTTAAGTGTTAAATGTTTATATGATTGTTTTCTTCATATTAGGAATTTTGGGTGCATAATTGTTATTGATAATTTGATGTTTTGATGATGAAAAATGCATGAGAAGTTATGTTTATGATGTTGTCATGTAGTGTAAAAATTTAAGAAATTAAGGTTTTAAAAAGGAAAATTTAAGTTTGATAATAAAGGAATTAATATGATTCATCGGGTAAATGTTATGTGAAAAATACTTGACTTTAAAGGGTGTATGTATGTGTGAAAGGTATGCTACCATGACTGAATGCGTTTGAGAAAATATGAGATAGATATGTTTATGTGAAATAAGAAAATATATGGAAGTCCTAGTGAGGCCCGCAAAAGAGAAATCGGTAAGAATCGGTTACAATAAAGCATATAATTATGAAATATATAATGAACGGGCACACTACCTTTATAATGTGATTTGTTTGTTACCTTATTTTCAGTATGTAATAATATTTCAAGTACTGCTTGAAAGTGTGAGGTGAAAAGGAGTCTTAGGTAATGGTTGTCCTTAATCACAAATTTTAAGGGATAAAAACAAAAGAAAAATAGCGTAGAAAGAGGTTTTATATAAATTTTCAATTATGAATAGTATACTATTAACTCCTTATTTTATGAATATAGGATTATGAAAATTAAATGTTTTTGGCTTTGGAATTATTCAAATCAGAGTTTTTAGTGAAAATACGATAAAAATAAAGTTTTTGACAAAACCAACGAAGAAAGAAGTTTGATAGAAAATTTAGTATTTGGTTTATTGAAAGTAAGGATATTTTAAAAGGCTATTTTATACTATGAAATATAGAAATAGATTGAAGAAGTTTTGGTTTAAGAACTATGAGAAAATAAAGTTTCGTGGCCTGTCATTGCGATGGGACGACGTTTCGTGAATCAGTTAAAGTTATACAGAAATAATATTTTGAATTTTGTAAAATTTTGATCATTTCTATAAAACTTGACTTAATCCATGAGATGTGAAGTAAAAATGATTATGTGGTCTAAAAGTTATAGGGCAAAGTTTTGTTATAGAATAATATAATAGGATGACGTCTATCATGTCAGTAAAACAGACTTTTCTTGTTAGAAGAATGGTTTTCTATATTAACTTTCTTATTTTTAAACTATTAAATAATTATATTTTAAAACCGAGCTGGTGTCCGTTTCATAAAGTAAATTGAGTAACGAAATGATATATCGATATTTCAGTTAACAGCTTATAGTAACTACCCTTGTATAGTTTGATCTTTTCTTACCATATTACTAAGATTTAAGTATAACTATTCAAAGAAATTTTTAGAGATCATGGATTTGAGTATACTATGCTTCGATGAGGAAAAGAAGCTATTTTCCATATATGACCTTTGATGTTATATACATCCTATTTTCAAAAGGAAAAGATAAATCTTTATAGGATTTCATAAGGAATCTAGTAGTAAGTAATAATGGTATGATTTTACTACGATATTTTTAAGAATTAAGTCTATAAATTACAAGAGATAAAAGGATGAGTTTTAACTCTCCACATTAAGGACAACAAACTATTAACACAAGGACCCTACTCGGTGACGATGGATAAAGGCAAGATTAAAAATAGAGCATTCATGCATCATTTGCATATATTGAAAATTATGGGTTAGATAGTGGCCACAAGCATACAATGAGGGGTTCACTGGAGAACATGATCGTTCTGATTCCATGGGAGAATCTTGGAAATACCTCCAGGTCAGGCCTCCAATGGCTCAATGTAGCACTTAATGTCGGACAGTTTATGGCAAGCCTGGTGTACTTTGACTAAGACGGGCATTTCTATGGCCGTGTAGTGTAAGTTCTGACTAAGTGTGATCACGAATGAGCATGATGATGGATCCAGGTTGTGTTAGATGTGTACGTCCCTTACCCCTAATGGTTGTGAGAACTTGGTGAGCTATGGTCGCTCTGGCATAACATGATGTGTATTCTTCTTAGTAAACATACTGAGGAGATGAGATTTACGATGATGAGATTTTGGGTTCCATCTGTATCATGAGAACCTAATTAATAAGAAAGTCATAAGATACCTAACTGGTGAGGACATGACTAAGGAGGACCCTACCTTGGCCTTAGACAAGGGATTGAAGAGCTTTAAAAGACCTTTGACAAGGTCAAGAACCAAAAAGGCCAAGGACATCACACAAGGATACCTATTCTATGTCTACTTATACTATTTTAGAAAATTAGGTTTTTAAGTGTATAACAATGCTCTGTATATTTTAGGGTTAGGTTTTAGACCTTACATGGTCATAAGGTCACTTTTGGGCCTTGTATTTCATTTTGGGGCCTTGTATTTGGCTACCTTTCCCTAGTCAAGTTAAATTAGGCCTTAGGATTAGCCAAAGCCCAATGCTTAGACCAAATACCATATGCCTATATAAGGCCTCCATTCCATTGTATTCTTACCTTAGATTTTAATGCAAGAGAATTCATTTTATGAGAAAGTGAGTGCATACTTCCTTTTCTTTAGGCTAAAGCATTTCTTAGCCTTTTACAAGCTCTTATCCATAGGTCTCATCCCCTATGGTGGCGACTTCAAGGAACTTATCCTTCTAGGTGGCGTTCCAAATCCTCATTCCATTCCATCTTCCATAGCCATTACAACCTATCTTTTCACCCTTTCCCTTAAACCCTTTCCTTTTCTTTAAGTAGTCTAGCTTCCATTCCATTCCATTCCATTCCATTTCTTTTTGAGTTTCGATTTCTACATTTACCATATAGCTTCCGTGTGCATCATAATCTAAGAAGAAGAGGCATCAAAGTTTAGAAGAGAAATAAGAGAAGACTAGATCCAAAATTCTCCTTTCATATAGGAAGGCCTAGATCAAGTGGTATCAGCTTGCTTGAGGTTCTTCTCCTTCTTCTTCTCTTTGTTATTTTTCATTTTCTTGGTTGGTTCTATAACAACCCTGATTTTTTAGAACAGGAAACCAGACCCTCAGGACTCCTGAGGATACTCTATTAAGCTTTTAGTAAGAAGCTTGGGTCTTTGTCCTGTTTCCTGAGTAGTTCAACATAAGAAAAATAGTGAAGAACAGAGCTAGTCAAGATATTTAATATGAAATATAAAAACACCGAGAGAATATAACGAGTGGAAGAAGTAGAGATAAGAAAATGGTAATAACCTTAATAACGTTCGACAGTACTGTTTAATTAAAAATAATATGTTAACGAAGATTATTTTGGGTACTTATTAATTTATAATTATATCAGTTGATAATTATTTCCTGTCAACAATACTTAATAGATAAATAATTATAATAATTTATTTTGAAATTATATATTTTAAATTGTTTATTTATTTGATATCACTCGGTTCCTCGGATTTAAACTGTGGGACCCAGCCTGAGGTCAGACTCTGACCATTCGACCCGAGACTAGTGATCCAGTAAGGAAACTAGTCATATTAAGATCGTTTTGTAAAAGATCAAGGGTGTCTGACTTGACCTGACCGGCCCAATTAGAACCTTTAACGTCTCTTACGTTGACTGTTCATATACCTCAGGATATCTGATGGTGGCACGGTCTGTCTTTGGTGACTCTTTTTGACATTTTAGAAACTTCTCCCGAAGGAGCCAAAACTTGGTTTGGACCCCATCATACTTGTTTTTCCATAAAGTAGTTTATTCATAAATCGTTTTTAAATTCGACCTGAATACCTTCAATATTTTGGACCCAACTTTGGCATATGACCTTAAAATCAAATGATTTTAGTCTCAATCTCTTTGTTTTGAAAAGATCTCCCATCTCTGTTTCTAGCCCCAAACTCTGATTTTTACTCCGTCAACCTCAAAATCGAAGATTAAGTATGTTCGCCTCAAAATCCCAATGTTTGGACTTTTTCCCTACACATGGTTCAGAAAAAAAAATTTACAACTCTCTCATACAACCTTAGATTCACGCAAACATGGTGTCAAAATCTCCGTAACAAAATTACTACATTTTCATGAAGACACTGAAGGCCAAATCTTTCTTGATCGGTACAGTTTAATAGATCTTTGCAACCCTTTGGCTGTTTCGTTTCAATGCTGACAGTCTTTGGTAAAATTTGCATATCTCCTTTGTCCAGTGATTGCATCACTCCATTTGTTTTGCTATGGATCCGTATTGCAGACCTCTACAATGTTCATGAAGGGCACAAAACTAAATTCTATAATGGTGAATTTATTTCCGAAGACGTAGCTGATCCGGAAGCTCCTGGAGCACCCTGTCATAAATCGGGTATATCTCGGGCTACCAAACTTGGATCGTCGCAAATGATATATTAAATTAAATAGAAAAAGAAGATCTAAAAACTTCATGCATGGCTCTAAACCAATTCTTGCACCATAAATCCAAGAATTTAAAATACCATACTAATTCACGTTTTCCTAGTGGCAGCTTGCACTATGTTCAATATTTTTTGCATTTCTCATTCGTAAGACCATAAAATAGAACAATTCTTTCATCAAAATTTTCTTAACTCAATTTCCTACAACTTTGATGAAGGGCATAAGTCAAAATCCTCACCAAATTTACCCAGAAAATTAATCTTTACAAGAAATAATAATCTTGTCACAGCTTTGCACTACTTACGTATTTGGGCCATAACTCTCTCATTTCTCAATGAAAATTTTTATTCTATTTATCAATTTATAGATGAGAAAAAAGCCTACAATTATTATGTTAGGCTTTTTTCCAAATTCAGCCTGCATCATCCCTTAAAAGCCCAAACCAAATGATGCCCCAACACTTTGACACCTCAACTTCCATGCAACAATGGCCAATTAAACTTCTCCACTCAAGAGACACATGTTAGCTCCAAGATAACACTTTCCCCATGCATTACTTTAGCCTACCACCTACCTTCCTATGTGTTAACTCATGGTTAACCCCTTCTTCAATAAGCACCAATAGCTTGTCTCACAAGGAGACCCATGTGCTATATTACCATATCATGGCATAAGTCCTTTGACCATGTCATGTGCATACCATCATCCCATTCCATTATGTTGGTCATGTTATATGCCTCTTTTAACTCTCAAGTCACACCATTCTTCTTAAAACAAAGAGTTTATGCATAGTAATAATAAGAAGAAATTGTTTTTCACCATGACACCAAATGCCAAATCGAAAACCACTTCAGTATCCTTTAATTGGCAGCCAATAACTCCCTTGCTTCCTTGATTGATTTTCATCTTTTATTTTCTCTATATTCTAGCAATCATTTCCTCTTTATTCTAGCCACCTTTTCACACCCAAGACCACCACAAACTCCACCCTTTCCCCTCCTCTCCATGGCTTCTTCCACCATAACCACTATCACCTTTTGAAACCTTCATCTTCCCCCTTCCCTCTTCCAAACCCATGGCCCTCTTCACTAGAAAACATCCACCATTTTGGCTTCCTTTCACCTCCATAGATCCATCATTCAAGCTACCATCCTTCATCCTCTTGGCCATGGTCACCTTCTAGTAAGTCAAGGTAGAATTTTTGTAATTTTGGCTCTTAATTCTTGCTTTCTTTTTCTTTTTAGAAAATCCAGCAGCATTTATATTATATGTTAACTATTTCCCCTCTATTTTAACTTACAAAACTATGACCCCTCACTTAAATTTACATGCATATGTTATTCCCTTAGACTCGGGAATAACCGACAACAATCGGTGATGAAACGACAGAGGATTTGGAGTAAATGACAAGTTTTTGGTAACTAATCCCTTTTAATTAAATAAATGCATGAGTAACTTGATTTTGTTGTTGCTGGCCGTGACCTTTTTCTTCCAATCTTGGGCTGCATGTTGCCTTTCCCTTATGATCGAGGGCTGTCAACGACGATTGGTGAATGTTTCAAAGTGTTCAACAAATTTTCAGCGAGTTCGCTATTTTTCTTCCTCCAGGCAGCGGCTATCTGGCAAGGTAAGGGGAGTCTTTTCCTCATTTGATTGTATATTTGGTTGTTCTATATTGTTAATTGCATATTTGCGGACCTCCATTTCGAATTTCGTTGCGATCCGACGGTTAGATCTTAAATCATAAAAAATTTCATAACCGACAGCTAAAATTTACGTTTTTAAATTTGTAGATATTTTAAAAATTTATTTGGCGTAACTCGACATCCACGTACTCGAAAGGATTTTATTACGATCGGACAAACAAAAAGGAAATTTAGAAAATTTAGCATTTAGGCGGGCTCAATTTTATTCGATATGGTTGTATTAATAAATTTTAATTTTGTGATCTTATTATGTAATTTGTAATTTTTTTCGGTAAGCCCTGCTATTAGGAATTTAATTGATCGTTTATACGTCACCAAAGTTGTTTTATAAATATCACGCATATCAAGAAGAATTATCGATCGAACGGTTAAAAATGATTTCTTTTATAAAAAAAGCGATACTATCCTTAAAAGAGAAATATAATAAATAAGTTCATCAAATAACTTCATATTTTGTTAGAAAGTTTACTCAAAAGAACTTTATTAAAATATTTTTATAACTTAGGCCCAATAAGGTTTTATAAATTAAGAAAGGAGAATAATAATAATAATAATAATAATAATAATAATAATAATAATAATAATAATAATAATAATAATAATAATAATAATAGTAAGTGGAGATTAGAGTAATGAATATTAGAAGATAGAAGAAAATCTTTGATGACAATTTTAGCAACCACTTTTGTGACCACTTGAAGTAGAAAGGGAATAATAAGTTTAGGAACTTAGGTAAGTCCAATAAATTGAACTAAAGAAACTTAACTAGAAAATAAAGTTTGGAGTTAAATATTTTATAGACTAAAAAGGGCAAGAGCAAAAAGAAATGGACAATTAAACATTAATTTGAAGTAAGGTAAAGAGAAGGATCCTAATAAATTAGGGAATAGGGTTATTCTTCTAATAGATCTAGAATTTAGGTTTCTAATAAAAGAAAATAAAGTTAGAAATTTAGGTAACCATTAAACGAAGGAGAAAAGAATTAAAAGAGTTTTTATATCTAGAAACATTAATTGAATAAAAAAGGATTTTAAGACTTAGATCTTAGAGTCATAATAAAAAGAAACAAGACCCATTAATTGGACAATGACTTTTAGTAATGGCAGACTCAAGGGCAAGGTATACCTAGGTTTCTAAGCCGCTAATGGACGTTCATAGAGGAAATAAATTTAGTTAATCAAAAGAATGTAGTAAAGGGAATAATTTAGCTAAAGTAGTTAAAAATAATAGAAATAAAGTAAGAGCTACAAAATTGGTAATCCTAAGTTGAAGAAAAAAATCGCTAAGCATTACTTAAACATAAAGGATTAGTGACCCTTTTAATGACCGAGGGAACAGGTCATTCGGCTAATAAAATTTAGTTGGATCAGTAGAGGAAAATCATCATTGAGACCGCTTGATGATGACTAAAGAGTTCATAATTGGACTTAGGAAATTTAATTGAGTAAAGAGATAATCATACCAAATTAAGTAAAGAATAATTATTAAACAAATAATTGAAAGTTACATAAAGAATTAAATTAAGTGACAGTATGCCTTAAATAACGAACTAAAGTAAAGGAATGCTAATGATGTAAACTAGATAAACAGTAAGGATATAATGTGAACACTGACATTTAGTTGTATATATGAGTAAAACTTCTAGTGACGTTAAATGTGTGAGTGTCGATATGTGGTATGTCTAGTAATTATTATGTGATGATTTCTTAGTACTACACGTAATATGACATTGTTAATTAGTTGATTATGTAACATGATTGAATATATGGCTGTGGATGATTGTGTATATAGATATACATGAGTTAATTATGTGATGAACATTATGATAAAAGTGTGTGATGAATGTGGTATAATGAATTGTATGTTGTGATTCCATTGGATACTTATTGGTCTGACATAGTTGTGAATATTGTATGATGCATGGATATTTGAATAAGGAAATTCATAAATAAGAAATATGGGAGGTGGTATCGGCAGAGATTCCGAAATCATTAAATTATGGAAGTGTAAGGAATTCAGATCGGAAATGAATTGTGGGCGTTGTAGTGCCAATGTACCCCTAATTACTGAGAAAGTATGAAATCTCATTTCATTCCTAAGTGTCGAGTAAGGTTACTAAAACAAAGAAAAAGAGAAAATTTGATTATACAGAATAAAGAAAAAGAACTCGACATTAGAAATGAAAAGGAGTCATTTAAGGGACCCTGCCGAGGACCACTGAATAGAAATAAAATGTTGAATTATTCATCGTGTCTGGAGTTAATGAGGGATGTTAGAATATTCCCCTAGAGCATACAGTGAGGGGTACACTAAAGAAACTGCCGCGCCTCGACCCCTAAGGGTAGTCTAGGGAGTATACCAGAGGCGGACCTCCAATGGCTTGGATTCACGCCTGATGCTGGACAGCCCATGGCAAACTCAGGTATACTATGATGACAGGGCCCGCAAGCGCACGGGTTATGTCGCGTAATATAAAAGATTATCGTTCTCCACAGGGACTGTGTTCAAAGTACCAGCATATTGAAATTTAATTATCCACACAATTAATTTTTAAGATTTTTATAAAATAAAGCACAAATTAAAGTTGCACAGAATATGAATAAAAATAAAATTTACTTAACACTAAAAAAAATTCAGAGTTGAGAGTATCTTGGGATTTCAGGGGATTAAGACTCTATTTTATGTTTAATGAATTTTAACTTTTCATAAATAAGAATCGAATTAAGTTTTCCAAGGCGAATTTTCCAAAAGCTAATTAATATGTTCCTTTCGGAATCCTATTAATGTACCTAACCTATGGAAAGCGCTGCTTAATCCTCAGAAAGGCCCATTATCGTTTTATGAAAATCCCTTTTATTTCCTCAAAAGAATTTTGATTACTTTCATGGTTTTACCGAGGTCACAAAAAGCATTTCAAAAATCTTAGGTTTAGTTCAAAGCTTTCCGGTAAAAATAAATCTCTCGATTCTATTTATTACCTAAACTTACTAATATACCCGTAAGTATACAGTTTTATCATTTAGGTTCTTGTTGGGAATTACTAAAAGCATTAAGCATAATTGAACTAAATGGAAAACAGAAATTTATTTAATTCCAAGTCAAAATAACATTAAAATAAAATATTATCATACTCCCTTTATCCCAAGATAATTAATTTAGCTACTCATGAAATAATTTAAATTCATGTAAATAATGGAAAAATAAAACATACAAGACATGGTAAAAATAAAGACTTACGGGTTTCTCCAAAAGCTCAGAATAATTTACCACTGTAATTCCTTGTTGCAATAATTTCTCCACCAATTACAAATTTAAATTCTCACTTTTACAGCCCTCACACTCTTACAAAATAAAAGAAAGAAAAGAAAATAAAAAGAAAGAGAAGAAAAACGGACAGAGAAAGAAAAATGGAAAAGAAGAAAACTAAAGAGAAAAGGAGAGAAAGTAACGAAGAAAATAAATCTGATGGTAATTGATGGGAAGAGATGACTGATTTGCTCCTGGTTGCTCTCCCTTTTATAGGCGAATGGATGAATGAATCCAGCTAAGGAAACGCGTTAAAATTTGCAAGTGGGAGAAACTTTCGGTGCATGTGAATTCCAGCTGTGCCAACTTGTTTCCAATTTGCATATTTTAATATATCCAATAATTCGGTGCTTGGATTTTAGTGAAGATTGGTGCAAAATGATGAAATTCAGAGTGGAAAAACGTTATTTTCCCACAAATCCGAGTGAAAGCTTGCTGGAGGGTGGTTTGCTGAGTGCTGGACGGTGTTGGTTGCTGGGCGTTGTTGGTTGGAGAAGAGTTGCTGTTGGATGGAGATCTGGGCGGTGTGGTGATGAAGAGGATTGTTAGGCGGTGTGGAGTATTGGAAAGGAGAGGACGGTGTTGTGGATGGAAGGGAGAGGAGTCTGGGCGGTATGGATTAGGAGCTAGGGCGGTATGTTGAGGTGAGGACGGTTGGGCGGTGTTGAGAGTGAGTGAAAGGAAAGGAGTATGGGCGGTATGTTGAGGTGAGGACGGTTGGGCGGTGTTGAGAGTGAGGGAAAGGAAAGGAGTATGGGCGGTATGGATAGAAAGGAGGAGTCTGGGCGGTATGGATGGAGAGGAAAAGTGGGACGGATTTCTGGATTGAGGACGGTGTAGAGAGTGATCCGATGTTTAGAGTTTGTGGAGTGTAGGTCGGTTTTGAAAGGAGAAGGGACGGTGTTGTGACTTGAAGGAAAGTAGAAGGAGGCGGAGTTGATGGAGGTAGTGATCTGGTGTTGCATGAAGAATTGGGTCGGTGTTTGGTTGAGTGTTTGTTGAAGGAGACCGTCTCGATCAAGCGGAGAAAGGTTTACTCAAGCGAGAGGTCTTGTTTCACTCGGTGTTTGAGAATTGGACAGGCAAAGTGACTTACTCGGAATTGATTAAATCCATTCACTCGGCTTAAATTCATGAAGTTCATTCGGCACTGATTGAAGACTCACTCAGAATCAGAATTTATTCAATCGGTTCTCAATCATTTTCACTCGGCTGTAATCTGAACCACTCGGTTAAAACTCTGCTCGGATTTTGCATTGGAATTCTTCAGTCGGCCTTCATGCTTTTTACTCAGAATGGCCTTCAGTCGTCAATCAATTCACTCGGAATGGCCTTCTCTTTTACTCAGGAACTTGTACTTGAAGAGTTGGAATTTGACTGATTGAATTTCTTCTTATGTCCGAGCTTTGCTTTGCTCGGAAATGCATTTTTCTGACCCAACTCACTCGGAATTCCTTCTCACTGGAGACTTCTCACTCGGGCTCAGTGTGAAACTTGAGAGTCTGCCCGAGTGTGATTCATTTCTGGTCAGATTTTTCCTTGTCCGATTAAGACACCACTCGGAACTGCCTTGTTCTCCGAATGAAACTACTCGGATTCTCCTTATCAGCATTTATTCATTTCAGTGGCCTCTTCTACTCGGATTAGTTGCAATCAGAAAGCTCCCACTCGGCAAATAGCTTTGGACATTTTGAGTCGGATTTCAGTGCTCTGAGTCGGATTTTTGCTTTCTGAGTCGAATTTCAGCTTTAAAAAGAGAATTCTTTCCACTTTGGGCTTGTTCTTCTTGTTTCTTTATCATTTTATGGTCGTTTTTCTATTGTTTTTGACCCTTTATTACCTTAATTCCTGCAAAATAACATACCCAAGTAGAATAGAGTGGAAAGAGAGCAAAAATCGTAAAAAAAAAGGAAATACAGTGGACAATGACTAAAATCCTAAGCAAACTAGATCTTATTTATTATATTAAAAAGCACTTATCAAAATACCCCAAACCAAAACGTTGCTTGTCCTCAAGCAATCACCATATTCATAAGATAAAATACAGAAAACACTAAGCTTAATAGACTAAGGAATCCAAAATAGAGAAACAGATTTATTCAAATGCCAGTTTTATTTTTCTTATGTGAATCAATTTTCAATGTCAAGACTTGAGATACTCTTCTCACAATTTTCACTCAAGTTTTTCAAGGTTTGTGTATCTCTCAAATCATCATAGTCAAAAAATATTACCATAAGCTTGTTAATAAACCAAAAACTCCACAGTTTAGATAGAAAATATGTCAAAGTCTAAAGGTCTTTCAAAGGTTGTAACGTGGCCTTGGGTTGTATTGTCAAGGTAGGAATTTCAAGAAAAATGGAATACAAAAGGGCTTTAACAGTCATGAATGATTCAAATCACCATTATAAATTTAACAGAGCAAAAATTTTTTTGAATTTTTATGGACTTTTTGGAATTCATTCAATATCATCCTTTTGATTTTCTTTTTCTTTTTCTTTTTCTTGCTTTTCTTTGCATCCAATACCATATTTTTCTTAAGTCCTTTTTTATTTCTTTGCTCCACTAAATTTCCAACTTTTTCACCATTTAAGAGAATATTAGTCAATGAAAGGTTTCAAAGAAAAATTTTCACTTTCAGGCTCAAAAGGGACAACTAGGGGTCAAATTATGCAAAAATTCTAAGGCTTAAGAATAAGACCTAATTGTGCCTTTTTCATCCTAAGACATATAATCAAAAACCATTTTGAATCGGTTGAAAAACAAGTTCTAGAATATTAATGACTATGAGATTCACTCAATCAAGAAAATATGGGTTTTGAAAATTTGTTTAATAAATAACCCATTTTGGCTCAAGTCTAACCATGGAAAGTCTTTTCAAAGAAAATTTTAATCACATAAGGTTCATTTAGACATTTATTTGGCATTTAAACAATCAAATTTTGAAAATTTTACTCAATATTTTAGGATCCTTAGATACTTTAGCCTTGTGTTCAAAGTAAATTTATCATGCAATCATGGTAAATTACAAGATTACAAACAAAGCAAGGAAAACACATGCAAAATAAAATAACAATCACACAACGTAAACAAAACAGTTAAGTTTTCTTACCTACCACCCCAAACCAGAATTTGACATTGTCCTCAATGTTAAAATGGATGATAAAAGGATAAGAAAACTTACCTGTAATAATCCCAAACTAGCATCTGACATAGTTTTTTTTTTTGATTTATTTTTTTATTTAAAAAAATAAAAATAAAGACATGGGGTTACCTCCCCATAAGTGCTAAGTTTTAAGTCTTCAGCCAGACTTTTGTAAACCAGTTTCAGCTATACAATTCATACCTGAACACAGGTTTTAATGGTCTGAATTCTACCTTAGGGATCAGTTCTCTTTTAGCCAAAAAATCACAGAAGTGTGTTTTTGAAATGCCTGGAAAGTCATAAGATAAAACAGATTTAAGTGGACCAAGAGGGAGGTTTTGGATTGCCTCTTTCTCTACCACTTGGTCAATAAAATCTATTTCAAGCATAACAAAGTTAACAGGTATGTAAAATTTTCCTACCTTGATAGGAATAACCTCTAAAATACCTGGATCTTGAAGCTTGGGCAGTACCTTCTTTTGGATCTGTGTACTGTTCTCCTCAATTACCGGATGAGATAGAGATTCATACAATTTCTTCTCCTCCTTAGCTTCTTCTTTAGTTATGCCAACCGGATCATCATAATGAGTACCACTCCTAAGAGTGATGTCCATGGTGTGGTTAGATGGTTCCACCTCAGGTTTTACAGGAAATGTTTCTAGTGTTCTCATAGATAAAGAGGTTTGTTGGACAATTTGATTTTCCAAAATTTTGTTATGGGTGGCCAGAGAGTCCACCTTTGAAGCTAAGGTTTTTATGGCATTTGAGAACTCTTCATTTCATTTTTCTTAGGTGCTTACAAAATTTTCCATCAGTATTTCAAGTTTGGATTTTTGTGGAGGATAGTTTTGGAATACTGGTAAGCTTCTAAAATCACTGCTATGGTTATAATTCCCAATAGCATCCAACTGATGAAATTTTTGTTCATGGTGGTTTAAGGATATTGCAAAATAGCAATTTATAGCAGCATGTCCTGAATCACCACAAATACAACAATAAAGGTCAGTAGCACCTGTTAAGAATTCCATAACAGACCAAGATCAAGGGTGATCTTTGAAAATAAAAATAAAAATAAATAACTAGAAATAAAACAAACTAAAAATAAAAATATTAACAAGTATGATCTAATCGAATTTCAATATTGCCGATATTTGAGGGACAACAGTCCCCGGCAACGGCGCCAAAAACTTGACAGGGCCCGCAAGCGCACGGGTTATGTCGCGTAATATAAAAGATTATCGTTCTCCACAGGGACTGTGTTCAAAGTACCAGCATATTGAAATTTAATTATCCACACAATTAATTTTTAAGATTTTTATAAAATAAAGCACAAATTAAAGTTGCACAGAATATGAATAAAAATAAAATTTACTTAACACTAAAAAAAATTCAGAGTTGAGAGTATCTTGGGATTTCAGGGGATTAAGACTCTATTTTATGTTTAATGAATTTTAACTTTTCATAAATAAGAATCGAATTAAGTTTTCCAAGGCGAATTTTCCAAAAGCTAATTAATATGTTCCTTTCGGAATCCTATTAATGTACCTAACCTATGGAAAGCGCTGCTTAATCCTCAGAAAGGCCCATTATCGTTTTATGAAAATCCCTTTTATTTCCTCAAAAGAATTTTGATTACTTTCACGATTTTACCGAGGTCACAAAAAGCATTTCAAAAATCTTAGGTTTAGTTCAAAGCTTTCCGGTAAAAATAAATCTCTCGATTCTATTTATTACCTAAACTTACTAATATACCCGTAAGTATACAGTTTTATCATTTAGGTTCTTGTTGGGAATTACTAAAAGCATTAAGCATAATTGAACTAAATGGAAAACAGAAATTTATTTAATTCCAAGTCAAAATAACATTAAAATAAAATATTATCATACCCCCTTTATCCCAAGATAATTAATTTAGCTACTCATGTAATAATTTAAATTCATGTAAATAATGGAAAAATAAAACATACAAGACATGGTAAAAATAAAGACTTACGGGTTTCTCCAAAAGCTCAGAATAATTTACCACTGTAATTCCTTGTTGCAATAATTTCTCCACCAATTACAAATTTAAATTCTCACTTTTACAGCCCTCACACTCTTACAAAATAAAAGAAAGAGAAGAAAATAAAAAGAAAGAGAAGAAAAACGGACAGAGAAAGAAAAATGGAAAAGAAGAAAACTAAAGAGAAAAGGAGAGAAAGTAACGAAGAAAATAAATCTGATGGTAATTGATGGGAAGAGATGACTGATTTGCTCCTGGTTGCTCTCCCTTTTATAGGCGAATGGATGAATGAATCCAGCTAAGGAAACGCGTTAAAATTTGCAAGTGGGAGAAACTTTCGGTGCATGTGAATTCCAGCTGTGCCAACTTGTTTCCAATTTGCATATTTTAATATATCCAATAATTCGGTGCTTGGATTTTAGTGAAGATTGGTGCAAAATGATGAAATTCAGAGTGGAAAAACGTTATTTTCCCACAAATCCGAGTGAAAGCTTGCTGGAGGGTGGTTTGCTGAGTGCTGGACGGTGTTGGTTGCTGGGCGTTGTTGGTTGGAGAAGAGTTGCTGTTGGATGGAGATCTGGGCGGTGTGGTGATGAAGAGGATTGTTAGGCGGTGTGGAGTATTGGAAAGGAGAGGACGGTGTTGTGGATGGAAGGGAGAGGAGTCTGGGCGGTATGGATTAGGAGCTTGGGCGGTATGTTGAGGTGAGGACGGTTGGGCGGTGTTGAGAGTGAGGGAAAGGAAAGGAGTATGGGCGGTATGTTGAGGTGAGGACGGTTGGGCGGTGTTGAGAGTGAGGGAAAGGAAAGGAGTATGGGCGGTATGGATAGAAAGGAGGAGTCTGGGCGGTATGGATGGAGAGGAAAGGTGGGATGGATTTCTGGATTGAGGACGGTGTAGAGAGTGATCCGATGTTTAGAGTTTATGGAGTGTAGGTCAGTTTTGAAAGGAGAAGGGACGGTGTTGTGACTTGAAGGAAAGTAGAAGGAGGCGGAGTTGATGGAGGAAGTGATCCGGTGTTGCATGAAGAATTGGGTCGGTGTTTGGTTGAGTGTTTGTTGAAGGAGACCGTCTCGCTCAAGCGGAGAAAGGTTTGCTCAAGCGAGAGGTCTTGTTTCACTCGGTGTTTGAGAATTGGACAGCCAAAGTGACTTACTCGGAATTGATTAAATCCATTCACTCGGCTTAAATTCATGAAGTTCATTCGGCACTGATTGAAGACTCACTCGGAATCAGAATTTATTCAATCGGTTCTCAATCATTTTCACTCGGCTGTAATCTGAACCACTCGGTTAAAACTCTGCTCGGATTTTGCATTGGAATTCTTCAGTCGGCCTTCATGCTTTTTACTCAGAATGGCCTTCAGTCGTCAATCAATTCACTCGGAATGGCCTTCTCTTTTACTCAGGAACTTGTACTTGAAGAGTTGGAATTTGACTGATTGAATTTCTTCTTATGTCCGAGCTTTGCTTTGCTCGGAAATGCATTTTTCTGACCCAACTCACTCGGAATTCCTTCTCACTGGAGACTTCTCACTCGGGCTCAGTGTGAAACTTGAGAGTCTGCTCGAGTGTGATTCATTTCTGGTCAGACTTTTCCTTATCCGATTAAGACACCACTCGGAACTGCCTTGTTCTCCGAATGAAACTACTCGGATTCTCCTTATCAGCATTTATTCATTTCAGTGGCCTCTTCTACTCGGATTAGTTGCAATCAGAAAGCTCCCACTCGGCAAATAGCTTTGGACATTTTGAGTCGGATTTCAGTGCTCTGAGTCGGATTTTTGCTTTCTGAGTCGAATTTCAGCTTTAAAAAGAGAATTCTTTCCACTTTGGGCTTGTTCTTCTTGTTTCTTTATCATTTTATGGTCATTTTTCTATTGTTTTTGACCCTTTATTACCTTAATTCCTGCAAAATAACATACCCAAGTAGAATAGAGTGGAAAGAGAGCAAAAATCACAAAAAAAAGGAAATACAGTGGACAATGACTAAAATCCTAAGCAAACTAGATCTTATTTATTATATTAAAAAGCACTTATCATATGACGAGAGGCGGGAGTTTACTGTGACTGTGGAGTGCCTATTCTACAGAGATTATGATTGGCCATTGTGATGATAGAGCTGCATGCCCTTACCCATTTGTGAAAACCAGAACGAGGAGAGCTCCAGTCACTCTAGTTGGGTAGGAAGAATAAGGCGGGATTGTTGTGCACATGGATATTGATATGTGAGATTGATAAGTGGAAGATGGGCCAACATGCATCATAATGACTAATAAAGAGAATAGAAATAACGAAATGAACTCATGCATTGCATCATTGTACTGAGATTGTGATTGTTTGTTACTTAAGTATGACTTTGTAGAACTTAGTAATCCTGAGAGATAAATGGGAGAATAGGAATGGTCAGCCGGACCAAGAATGGTGAGATAACTTAGAATGTATCTTAGGGACCCAAAAGAGAGTTGGAGGGATTCAATTCTGGATTGCTTGTATTGTGTATGGTACAAGCGTCAATGAGATACCTTCCCGATTGTTGTGGAGGTGAAGATTCACCATTATGCTAAATTTTTCAGACATTATGGGGATGAAGACAAACTTCACATCGGGGAGCAGCTAGACACTTGTTGGACCACGAATGAATAGAATAGATTATTTTATTTTCATTTATGGGAGTCTACGTGCCCCTTTACTTTCAATGTGTACAGTTACTGTTACGACCATGTATTATATATGATTATGTTGTACATAAAGTGTATCTGTTCCACCAAGCTTTCTTGTACAAAAAAAACTTACATATTTTTATAAAACTCATAACCTCTTAGTTGACCAGGATAATCTAGTGGAAGGGATTGTCCTAGTTAATCGAGGGTGTTACAGGTTCTATTGCTAAAGATTCTGATTTGGTTTGGCTATTCAAAGTTTCATATGCCTTTTTTGTTAAGAAATTACAAAAAAGATAAAAAAGATGCATGTTTCTTACATCCTGTCTTAGTTCTTGTAAAATATTTTCTTGCATATTGTTTGAGTTTTGTCAAATTTCAGTTTGTATAGCTCATTGTATATGTTAGAAATCTAAGTTTGCATAATTAGCTTTTCAGTTTTAGGTCCTAATATTTGATCTTGAATGCCATAATCTTGTAGAGCCAAAACTAGGCCAAAGTGGTGCATCTTTGGAGCCTTTTCTTTGTGTCTAAGCTTTGTACAATTCAGTTTCTAGTTTGTGTTGAATATCAAGTCATTAAAAATCACCATTTTTAATAGTCTTAAAGGCTCCAAATCTTATGTAAAGTTCATCTCATTTTTAGGTAAACATGTGTGCTTGCTTTTAGGGTTTTGTAGTTTCTTTCCTTAGTTTGCTTCTAGGATTTAATTTTGCAATTTATGTCCAACACTTAGGTGCCATTTTAATCCATGTTTTGCATGCTGAATTCCTTGCATTTTATGTCACAAAATATGTACCTTCCAAGCATTAACAAAATGGGAGAAGATGCAAGCTTGTTGTTGGAAAGTGCATTAATGTTGAATTTTTCTAACCTAGTTTCTTGGGTAATTTTGTGTGGGATGAATAATTCTTTGTTAAAGTGCTGTAAAAATAGTTTTTAGAAGGGGAAAAAGAAGGATTAAAAGTGAGAAAGAAAGTGCTAAAAATAAAGCTTGAGCCCTTATTCAAAAAATTACAAAGTTAAAGGGTATCTTGGCAAAATTTGTAAAAGAAAAATTTGGACCCCTTAAAAAGAAAAAAGAGCACCGTGTTTGTGTAATATTTGAAAGCCCTAATTCATCTTTGTTAATTGTCTAAGAAACATTTTAAAAATTCAATTTGAAAAGTAGTCCTTTTCTTACACAATTTTTGCATTCTAGGTCTCTAGGTCTTAAATTTTGTGTTTGTTTCTTTTATGTATTTAATTTATTGATTGTCTAGTTTTGTCAACTTTGTGTGTCACGGTATTTCTAACTTTAAAGTAGAAGCTCCTTTTAATTTTTCCTTTATTTCTTTGTGTCTTACTCCATTGTCACATTGAAATCCAACTTGAGTTACCTTTCCCAATTTTACTTTTGTTGCTTGTCTTTATTCTTTCTAAAATTTAATTTCAGAGTTTTCAATTCTTTGGCATTCTTTTGGGATAAGACTTGTGATTGTAATTTTAGGGTAGCATATTTTAAGAATTTGAGGTAAGAGTGAAAATTTCTTGAAGTTGGAAAGCTTGAACCTTTTGGAGAAGGAATTGAGAGATCAAACACTTAAGTAGAGAGTATTCTGTTTTGCATTTGAATTGTGCTAACAATTTTTTTGTTAAATTTTACTTTGTGTAGCATTGTAGCCATGGTGGTGTGGACTTGAAGGTTTTGAAGACAATTGTATTGGAAGCAAAGCCTTGTAAAATAATAAAAACACAAAAATAAATTTCAATTTCATTTGTATTTTCCATTTAGTCCTTGTATATTGGGACATTTAAATTTGTTACAAGGGACTTTGGACTTTTGGAACTTTTAACTAGTTTAACCTAGGGTTTAAATTTTGGCTAGATAATTGCATTTGCATCATAGTAGTTACATTACCTAATAGTTATTAGATTTGTTAGGGTTTGTTAGTAGTTGTAACAATTTTGGTTAGTAGTTAAGTAGTTATAACTTCTAAACCAATTTTAGTTGAATTTGTTAGGTAGTTTGAACTCATTTGGTTAGTTGTTAAGTCTCTGAAACCAAAATTTTTTATCTAGTTAAGGTTAGTTCATCACTAATTAGGTTAGTTTCAACTAAATAACCTCCATAACCAATTTTAGTTAATAAGGATAAATAGGTTGTTAGCTGTTTCACCTGACTTTGTTAATTTCCCTACATCATAACCAATTTTAGTTAAGAACCTAGGATTAGTATAGTTTATCTGTTGTTACATAATAAACATAGTTTTACATCCTAGTACAACATCATCTTAGTATAACATCTTAGGACAACATCATAGTACATTTGCATCTTAGGTTTAATTTTCAATTATTAATCATGTTTTGCATTCATATCCCCGACTAGTATATCAATTGTTTACCTTTGTTTCTTTTGTTTGATTTCTAAACATGTCTTCTAGTGAAAGAGATAACATGTCCTCTCTAAGGTTGATAATGGAAAACTTGAATAAAATGAACACTAGGTTAGATAACCTAGAAAATAAAAATGATCAACATAGACAAAGAAATAGGGAAGGAAATTAAAGACATAATAGGCATCATGATAGTGAGAGTGAGGATGATAATAGGTCAATCAAACATCATAAGAGAAAGACGTACGGTTAAGAGAAGTTAAACTAGAAATACCACATTTTCACAAGAAGAATGATGTAGAGACCTATTTAAAATAGGAGATAAGAGTAGAACAAATTTTTAACTTTTATCAAATAAAAGAAAATAAAAAAGTTAGAATAGCCACTCTTTCATTCCAAAACTATGCTCTAGTTTGGTGGACGCAGGTGTGCAAAGAGAGAAATAAAGATAAGTTCCTACCATAGTTGATTGGGTAGATTTAAAAGCTTTACTAAGAAAAAGATATGTTCCAAACTACTACTGTGAGGAACTATTATCCAAGCTAAATAAACTCACCCAAGGATCTAAATAAGTAGAATACTATTATAAAGTCTTAGAAATAGCAATGATTAAGGGTAATCTAAAGGAGGATGGGGAAACTTTAATGTATAGATTCCTCTACGGGCTTAATAGGAACATAAAAAACAAACATAGAGCTTTTGCCACATTTAGATATAAAGGTGTATTTATATGTTGATGTAGGTTTTGATAATGATACAACAAATAAAGATATATTAAGGATATTGTGCAAAGCGATTAATTAAGAATCAATCCATGAAGATCAAGCTATCAATATTGATGAACAACAAAGGACTTAAGTCAAGGCATTCGCAAAGATCTAAATCAAGTGAAAAATGATCAACAAAAGTGCCAAGAAACAAAGGAAACAAAACGTATGCAATTAAGTATCAAAAAGGGTCCAAAACGCAATTATTTTTAAGAGGAACAGGTTGGGAATCGATTCCCCATTACTAGGAATCGATTCATGTGTTTTAAACAGGTAAGGAATCGATTCATAAGTGTCAGGAATCAATTCATGATGCAAAATCAACATAGGAATCGATTCACCCATTAAAAAATCGATTCATGCTGATAGAAAAACTTGGGAATCGATTCAACAGTAAAAGGAATCGATTCATTTGCTAGAAAAACAAAGGGAATCGATTCAAAGCGCAAAGAATCGATTCATTGTTGTTTATTTCATGAAGGAATTGATTCACAAACTTAAGGAATCGATTCATACACTGTTAGAAGGCCAAAATACACGCTGGGAATCCATTCATGCACCGATTCATTCAGTTTAAATGGAAACAACACTGAACACACTACGCAAATTACGCATCGCACTATGAATTAAACAATTGAAGACAGACGCTCCCTTGCTCCACTTACATTACATCGAAGGAAATAATTTAATTGCAATGCCATGCTACTGGAGGCTATAAATAGAGAGGAACTTGAAGAAGCAATTTGTCCCAAAGCATTGAAGCAGTTCCTTTGCTTTCTCTTTCCTTCACGCTGCTCTTCTTCTTCTTCTTCTCCTTCTCTCTTAATTGCTCTCTGTTTCTATTTCTCGGCTTATTACTTTGAGAGTAAATTTGGTGAGCAAAATTATTTTCTAAACTTGCAAATTAATATTTTTTTTAAGAGAGAAAATATTTTCTTGAAGTGCTAAAATTTGCATATCCTCTCTTTGAGAGTTATTACTTTGTGAAAGCTTTAATTTGTATATCCACTCTATTGGAGAGTTTCCTTGTATGCTCAAACACCAAACATCTTAAAATCTTTGGGTTGGGGTTTCAACCTTGTAATTGTAAGATTGAGAGATTGGGTGGGGTGCCCTTGTACTTGTGAGAATTGGGTTCTTGAGTGTGGGACACTAGGAAGTCGCGATTGCTCAAAGTTTTATCTCTAATCTCAAATAGTGGAAATCCTCTAAGTGGGTTGCTTAGAGGCGAGACGTACACCGGTGTGGTGGAACTCGTATCGATTTGCAAATTTCTCTTCCCTAAACTCATTTAATTTGTGCACTTAACTTGCTTGCTTGATTTATTATATTATTGCCAATTAATTTGGACTAAGTGCATATTATATTAAGTTATAAATTATTTCGATTAACATTGTTGAAATTAGCCTTAAGTAATATTCTTGAATTATTTTGAGATATTTCTAAGTTCCATAAATAGTGTTGAGATTATTTTGATTCCATTTCTTAAATATTACTTAGACCTTTTTTTTGTGCTAATTATTTTGTCTTGTGTATAAATTGTTACTATTTACCATTAAGTTTATCATCTTCATCAAACATAGTAACTAAAGAATCAACTTCAAAAGCATTCAAAGTAAAATTTTTTAATACTCAATTCACCCCCCCTCTTGAGTACTTGAGGGCACTTCGTTAACAAGTGGTATCAGAGCTTGACTCTTGGTAGATCAAGCTTAACAGCTTCAAGAGAACAAATGGCTTCAAATTCTCTAAACCTTTTTCTCGAGGGTGGTGCCACAAATAGACCTCCCGCTTTCAATGGTGAGGGCTACGCTTTTTGGAAAGCAAGGATGAAAATTTTTGTACAATCAATTGACTTGAAAGTATGGAATGCTATTGAAAATGGTCCTTTTGTACCTATGCATACTATTGATGATAAACAAGTTGAAAAACCTATGGATGATTGGACTAGTGAGGAAGAGAAGAAAGTACAATATAATTACAAAGCAAAAAATCTTATCACTTTAGCCTTAGGTCCCGATGAGTTCTTTAGAGTAGTTACATGTAAATCTGCTAAGGATATGTGGGATACCCTTAAAGTAACTCATGAAGGAACTAGCGATGTTAAGGACTCTAAGATTAGTACTTTAACTAGTCAATATGAAAGTTTTAGAATGAATTCCAATGAATCTATTTTAGAACTTCAAAAGAGATTTACTTTGATTATTAATCATCTTATTACACTTGGTAAATCTTATACTAACAAGGAACTTATCCACAAAGTTCTAAAAAGTCTTACTAGGGAATGGCAACCTCTTGTTACGGCCATCAAACAATCTCCCAATATAAATGATGTCTCTTGCCACTTTGTTTGGTAAACTCCAAGAACAAGAACAAGAATTGAAAGACTTGAAACAAGCGGAGGAAGAAGAAAAAGTCTCTAAGAAGAAAGGGCTAGCTCTCAAAGCCACCTCAATTGTTGAAGATGAATCCGAGAGTGATCTTGACGAGGATGAAGAGTTAAGCCTATTCATGAAACGTTTTGGAAAGCTTATAAAGAGCAAACGCTTCCAGAGGAACTTCAAATCACAAGGTAAGAAATCTAATCCTAAAGAAAATTCTACTTCACCTACTTGCTTTGAATGTGGAAAGGAAGGACACTTCAAGATAGATTGTCCAAACCTAAAGAAGAAAAACAAAGAAAGAAAAGAAAGGAGAAGAGCATATATCGCATGGGATGAAAATGAGATAAGTAGCTCGGACGATTCAGAAAATGAAGAAGCAAACCTCTGTCTTATGGCCAATCACCAAGATGAAGAAGACGAGGTAAACTTTCATGACTTAGATAAGGAATAACTACTTGATGCTCTTGAAGAATTGTATGATAAACTTATGAAAGTGTCTAATAAGCATAAATTATCTAGAAAAACCATTGACACTCTTGAGATGCATCTTATGGAAGTTTGTAAAGAAAATGAATGTTTGAAAAATGAGTTAGTAAATGTTCAAGCATGCTCTAGGACTAAACCTTGTGAATTTGTAAAGAAATGTGACATGCTAGAAACTAAGGTTTTGGAATTGAATAGAACTCTAGAAAAATTTACAAATGGTAGAGACAACTTAAATGTTTTACTTGGTAAACAACGATGTATGTTTGATAAAACGGGTTTAGGTTTCAATGCCGTTAAGAAACAAAAGAATTATAAGAACTTCTTTATACCACCTAGTAAAACTTCATCACCTTTCATGAAATGTAATCATTGCGGTTTTAAAAGACATAATGCATCTAATTGTAATGTTAGAAAACTAGGGCCAAAGGTTGTGAGAAAAGTATAGGTTCCTAAAGGAACATTACCTCAAACTAACCTACAAGGACCCAACATAAAATGGGTACCAAGTTCTCTAACTTGACATATTTTGTAGGTATGCTTTAAAACGAATAGCACCCATTGGTATTTGGATAGTGGGTGTTCAAAACACATGACGGGAGACAAAAGTAAGTTCATATCATTTACTCCACGAAATAAAGGATTCGTTACTTATGGAGATAACACGAAGGGAAGAATACTAGGAATCGGAAATGTTGGTAAAAATTCTTCAACTTCTATAAACGATGTATTATATGTTGAAGGACTTAAACATAACTTGCTTAGCATTAGTCAATTATGTGATAAGGGCTATAAAATTGTTTTTGAATCAAACGGTTGCATAATTGAAAATAAGCTAAACAAGGAAATAAAATTCATTGGTCAAAGAGTTGATAATATTTATATGATTAATCTTGATTGTCTTGCTTCAAATGATGTGCAATGCTTCATAACTAAAGAGGATGAATCATGGCTATGGGATAGAAGAATTGCTCACATTCATATAGACCATTTAAATAAACTTGTTTCGAAAGACTTAGTAATTGGTTTACCAAAATTGAAATTCGAAAATAAATTTTGTGACGCATGTCAAAAGGGAAAACAAGTAAAGGTTTCTTTTCAAGCGAAAAATATTGTTTCAACAACTAGACCTTTACAACTTTTACATATGGATTTGTTTGGACCTTCAAAAATTAAAAGTTTTGGTGGAAACTATTATGGTCTTGTGATTGTGGACGATTATTCTAAATATACATGGACATTGTTTCTTACTCATAAACATGAAGCATATCATGCATTTAAGAAACTTGCCAAGATCATCCAAAATGAACAAAATTTGAAAATTGCATCTATTCGAACTGATCATGGGGGAGAATTTGAAAACCAATCTTTTGAAAAGTTTGGTGAAAAATTTGGCATTGATCATAATTTTTCGGCTCCAAGAACTCCACAACAAAATGTGAGACGCCCCAAAAATAGGGGTAAATTTTTCATGATTTAAAACAATTAAAGGATAGAAGAGATCACGAGATGAAAACTTTGGCAAGTAATCCCCGGACCTAATTTAATAACTTATCCCATATGTGAAGATATGAGAAGGTGAACAATTAAGTCAAAGTGTGAACCTTGGATGATTTATCTCATGATCATCAACACGGAGTAGCGGAAGTATGCAATTACATTAAGGAAATGAAGGGAAGTGGTAGAAGGTCAAAGGATGGTCTATCGATTTGATAAAATGTATTAATTATGCATGTGGGGCGTTGTACGATCATATTATAGCCAAACAATACCAATGATATCCCAAGATAGAGGAAAAATATGAAAAACAGGGTCATGAATCGATTCAAACACCCTATGAATCGATTCAAATGATTCTGGAATGCAAAACAGTGAAAACAGGACCCCTTGAATTGATTCAAGCTCGTATGAATCGATTCAGACACTTCTGGAACTCAAAATTATGCAAATAGATGTCCTTGAATCGATTCAAGACCGTATGAATTGATTCAAACCTTCCTGGAACCAAAAACAGTGAAAACAGCAGCTCTTGAATCGATTCAGAGATCCTCGAATCGATTCGAGACAGCACAGTTGCTGTTTTTATGCAGAAAGAGCCTTATTTTTGGACTTCTAACCCCCCTAACTTTTTCATATCAACTCCAAACGCTACCAAATTTTGACACCAACTAAAATACATCAATTGTGACGTATGGCCACCGGCCTCACCCAAAAATTCTCAAAAATGAGGAACTTATGCAAATAAATACGTTTAGTCCATTCCTGTGCCTTTTTGAGTAACTTAGGGGTCTATTCTCAACGGAATTGACCCGTTCCAGTTTCTACAAGTCACAAATCATGTATTTAAGCTATTGAAACCATCACACACTATCCAAAACTCATAAAACTCATTTTGACCCTACTAGTTTCTTACTTATGCATAACAATCATGAAATATCATCAATTAAGCAGTACATAAAGTCATCATTCACAATTCTCATCATTTGATCATCAAAGTGAGCAAAATTCAAGCACTCACACATTAGCATCTTACATCACCAGGGTCATAACTGAAAATTGGTCTTATATGTGGGTTCCAATTTTCACACGTGACCTACATAATCATTATACATCATTCATACCAATTCATGGCTATACAAAATATGCAGAATACTATATTCATCACAAACATTCTACACAAACCATAAAATCAAAATGTTGCCGGCCAAGGCATTCTTTACCAAAAAGAGGCTTCCTTCACACTTCTCCTCCACAAACAGCTCCAAAGCGAAACCTACAACACAGGAGCTAAAAAGATATACCACAAGGAGAGTGAGTATACTTTCTCAATGATGAAAATCCAATAAATAAAACAATATATGCATGAATGCAATACAACTATCTCCTCCTCAAGAGGAGTTTATTTTATATCAACATTCAATCAGTAATTCTTATTTAAACACAATTATTCCTTAATTCTCTTAGAATCATATCAATCAAACTCACCATCACACCTTAGTAATTAAAAGGGAATATCCATACATATCGCATCATCAAAGTATCACACTATATCATGCTTCAAGACTGATGCACATGCTAATGTCATTAAAATGCATATGCACGGATCCGATTTCATTTCCTCGGGTGATCGCAACCACCATAATCATATACTCATTCTCAATGGTTTCCCGCCTCGTAAGGGGTACTCCCTCTAGCAGCCTCGCAAGGTGCTTCTCGTTATCGCAACCACATTCAATATTTCATAAGGTTTCCCACCTCGCAAGGGGTACTCCCGCCTCATGATCGCAACCATGGGCATTCAATCATATTGGTCCCGCAGGGCCTTTCATTTCAATACCAGGTGATCGCAACCACCGGTCTAACAATCATAGGAACTCGCAAGCCCTTTTTCATTTCCATTATCAAGTGATCGCAACCACTTATCAACATCATCATGATATGCATGTCATGCCATGTATACAACAATGCTCATACATGCCTCAAGCTTATTTAGCTTATCTTACCCTCTCATCTAGGGTACATTCATTCTCAACCACACAATTTTCCACCAAATCATACACAAGAATCAATCTTCATATGAACTCAATCATGTATCACACATAATAAGCCACCCATAGCCTCACTTAGGCTTCATCATATAAACACTAAATTCACATCATCATACACAATTCACTTCACATACACATAATATCACCTTTATCCAAGCAAACATGTCATACTACATTAATACATACATTATCATCATAATTCTCATGCATTTAGAAAATACACCCCTCTCCTACCTCAAGAGAAGTAGACCTCTGGGGTTGATGTTCCTGCTTCACCAATATTGCCAAGCCCTACACCAATCAATTATAGGGCCACATCAAATATTCATTCAAACATCAATTCAATATACATATACATAGGTATACACATGATTCTTATCATGTGGGAACTATTTATCAATTTCATTCATTTGCCTAATTAGGCTTCGGGAATTCCTTCCCTTAAATCACAATTCATTAGTGTCAAAGACGACAACCTAATTTGTTAAGTTATTCCGTTTATTAAATCTCCACCAGCACCTTGGTGAGTTTCCCACTTATTATGACTTCAAATCAACATCATCGTCATTTAATGTCTCTACCTCATCATTTATAACACTCTTCCCATCAACAAATGCTAACTTCTTCAATAAATGCTATACTCTTCAATATTATACATTTCCTCCTAAAATTCAAATTTAGGGTTTTCATCAAACCTACCAACCTTCATAAATACTCATATACCTCCTTCTTTTCCTACCATAATTACAACTACCTCATTAATTATTCATAAGCTTGTATTTATGTCAACCCATCTTAGGGTTTCCACATTTAATGTTTCTCCTAGTAACCTACATACATGAAATGCTTTCTTAACATTGAAGACAAATAGTAATATGTTTATATACATGGAAAATGGTAATAATTTTACCTCAAGAGGAGTAAAAAATGAGTTTGCAAAAGAGGAGAAGGTCCACATGAAATTAAGGAGAAAGAAGGAGAAGATATTCTAAGCCCCAAGCCTCCTTGAGTCTCTTAAAGAATAAGAATGGAGGAGGAAGATGTATTTCCTTTTAATTTGAAGTTCAAGGGAAAGATGAAGAGGAATAATGAAGAAGAAGAAGGGAAGAAGAAGAAGAAGATAAGAAGAAGAGCATGTTCACGTGGAGAAGAAAATGCAACTGAAAATATCAAAGGAAAATATGAATTTAACATTTAAGTTATTAAGCTTTCATTAAACTCTTTCGTTTCTAAAACAAACAGGTTCGCTGTTCGGGCTCAATACATATTCTAAAAATTATTCTGAATATAAATTCAGAATCCCAATAACATTATCTACGGCCCTGACCAACGGCATCTCAATCGGAGATACTTGGTCCGACACCTATATTTTATCCGGGTCAGTTTTCAACTCAACCGATCACCATAATTCACCAGCAATTTCGAAAAGTCTTGTTTAAATCATTTCAAGAATTTTGGGATATTAATTAGCCCGCATTTAATTATTCCATATTTATTTTCCTAATTTATCTTCCTATTTTAAAAATTCAGGGTGTTACAAAATGGAGTAGTTGAAAGGAAAAATCGTTCTTTAGTGGAGCTCACAAGAACTATGTTAAATAAAAGTAACATTTCAAAACATTTTTGGGCCGATGCAGTAAATACTGCTTGTCATGTTATGAACCGATGTTTGATAAGGCCTATATTAAAGAAAACCCCATATGTGCTTTATAAAGGAAGAAAACCAAATATTTCTTATTTTCATATATTTGGATGCAAATGTTTTGTTTTAAACAATGGGAAGGATAATCTTGGCAAATTCGATGCAAAATCTGATGAAGCAATATTCCTAGGTTATTCATCTACTAGTAAAGCATATCGACTCTTTAACAAACGAACATGTACAATTGAAAAGTCTATACATGTCAAATTTGATGAACTTAACTAAAATCCTCTGAGAAAGGAAATTGATAATCGTGTAGGTACCTTCCAAGAAATGAACTTGGAAGATGAAGAAGGAAATAAAAATGAAGGAGATACAACACAAAATGAAGAACCTCAACAAAAGGAATGGATCACCTTAAAGAACCACCCTTGGACAATATCATAGGTGAAATAACAAAAGGTTTAAGTACTCGAAACGCTATTAGAAATGCATGCAATCACTTAGCTTTTGTATCACAAATAGAACCCAAAAATATCGATGAAGCTATTATTGATGAACATTGGATGTTGGCCATGCAAGAAGAATTGAATCAATTTGAAAGAAATGAAGTTTGGGAACTTGTGCCAAGACCCAATGACCATCTAATAATAGGTACTAAATGGGTTTTTAGAAATAAGCTAGATGAAAATGGAATAATAACAAGAAATAAAGCTAGATTAGTTGCTAAAGGATATAATCAAGAAGAGGGAATAGACTATGAAGAAACATATGCTCCCATAGCTAGATTAGAAGCCATAAGATTACTGTTAGCTTTTGCTTGTTGTATGGATTTTAAGCTTTATCAAATGGATGTCAAAAGCGCTTTTCTAAACTGCTATATTCAAGAAGAAATCTATGTAGATCAACCTCCCAGTTTTGAAAATCATAAATTTCCAGACCATGTTTTTAAATTGAGAAAAGCTTTATATGGTTTGAAACAAGCTCCAAGAGCTTGGTATGAAAGACTTAGTAAATTTCTTTTAGAAAATAATTTTGAAAGAGGAAAGGTTGATACTACGCTGTTTATAAAACGTAAAAACAATGACATTCTTTTGGTACAAGTTTATGTTGATGACATAATATTTGGTGCTACTAACGAAATTCTTTGTCAAGAGTTTGCCAAGATTATGCAAGATAAATTCGAAATGTCCATGATAGGAGAACTCACCTTCTTCCTTGGATTACAAATCAAACAAACAAATAAAGGAACGTTCATCAGTTAAACAAAATATTATAAAGAACTACTCAAAAGGTTTGAAATGGACAAAGCAAATGAAATAACTACACCCATGAGTACATCTTGCTACTTAGACAAAGATGAGAAGGGTAAGGACGTTGAAATAACTAAATACCGAGGTATGATTGGTTCCTTACTTTACTTAACAGCTAGTAGGCCTGATATTATGTTTGTTGTATACATGTATGCTAGATATCAAGCGTGTCCTAAAGAATCACATCTCACCGCTGTAAAAAGAATTTTGAAATATCTTGTGGGCACTCAAAATGTTGGTTTATGGTATCCCAAAGGCGTTGAATGTAATCTTTTAGGATATTCTGATTCTGACTTCACGGGTTGTAAACTTGATAGAAAAAGTACTAGTGGCACATGTCATTTACTTGGTAGTTCCTGAACTGTTCTTTACTGGGGGTGTAAAAGTATGGTTGATGAACAATTCAAAATGTACATGTAATGTCAATCTGGTACAAGGAGATATTTGTAAATGTGCAAGTACGGAATATCCTTGTATACTGGGGCGGAATACAATGCACTCTGGGTGGTGTGACAGTCCGCCTGAAGTAACCTCCTTTGCCTTGACACAATTGGTGGTGGTACCTGCAATTATTCTCCGACGCTCAAGTCAGTATTCTGAAATACTGTAAGACTTAGAAAGCAAATCTGAGAGAATTATGCAAGTAAAAGTGTAAGGTTCAGAATTGAGGGGGGATCCCCTTATACCTTTTTGCTGAGGTTTATATACCTGTTACTGGTGCTCCATTATTGGTAGGACCCGTTCCTTGTTTTCTGGCATAATGCAAGAAAGGTAGTGGGTCCCTGTGTCGTTCACGAGCACCATCGCTGTAGTGGGTATTTCCACTTGCTTGGAAAGCGTTAATGCCTTATTATTTTATTCATTGTTCCCTTTTATGCGTGACAGCGTGATTCCCATTTTCAACCTCTCAAGACAGAGTCAATCTCGTGCCGGGGTTATAAGTATGGGCTCGCTACGCAATATAGGAAATTCAATATTCCGCCTATGGCTTGGCGGAGTAGTATGCATTGGAAATACTTTGTGCATGTGTATAAGATATTCAATATTTTCCACCTTGGCGGAGTAATAAGCTTTGGCGGAGTAACGTGCCTTGGCGGAGTTACGTGCCCTGGCGGAGTTACATGCCATGGCGGAGTAACGTGCTTTGGCGGTATGTACTCCGTATAAAAGTAATTATAAGGTATTTGAGATGTACTTCTCCTGTTCAAAATGCTGATCTGGCAAAGCATTAAAACCATGCTTTTGGGGACCGGTGTTGGGACCGGATCATATGCCCCCTAGCTTGTTATAGTGACTGACGGAGTTACTTTAATAAGCTATAACACTTTTAGCTTTTATAGGCATGGGTTTAGGCGGCGTTTGCTAGTTCAGGATTTACGGACAAGTGTTTTCATGCATTTATTGCTTTTGTTGTTACTTGCCACGCCTGTCATTAAAGCACCTCGAAACCACGTTTTGCCGCTTCAATATCTCATTGCCATGTATGCCCTCGTAACGATTGCCATTCCAATGATGGGACATAAATGCGTGGGATGGCAGTTGAAATACGTTTTTGAGGTTATTACCATGGGCCTTGGATTTTGAAAATGCGGCCCAGGAAATACCTGCCCTTAGATTCATCTATCGGTTTCAGAATCAAAGGAATCGTCAGTGAGATTCATCCAATGGCTGTAAACACATCTTTGAAGTTTTTGAGGTTCCGCTTATTTCCCCCCAAGCCATGCCTATAAATAGGTAAACTCTTGGGAGAGGAAATGTTTTGCTTCGTCTTCTACCTTGCGTTTTTGTGCTGAAACTGCTTTTGGGACGCTACTTTCTCGCAAGTTGTTTGTTGTTCTCAGTTCATCACTTCTTCAGAAATTTTAAGGTAACTCTCTTGTTCCTCTATTTTCTGTCTTCACTATTATTGGGTTGGTTTTGTTTTCTTTATATGTGTGTTTGTTGAAACGAGGATGAGAGGAAAAAAGTCAGAGTCGTGCTCTAGGGTTTCTGTTCGCCCCATGTTTTCGGATATTGAGAGTGAAGATGAGGCTTTCTATACTGGGAGGGATTCAACATTTTACAGCAGCGTGGCGTGTTTTAGTAATGCTGTACATTCGTTTGTATCAGGAGGTATTTCCCAAATACAAGTGATAACGATGGCAGAATGTCAGAATGTTGTGTTGCATGGGTTGGACTGGGAAAAAATGCTTGAAACTGACCCTTATTGTTGGGTTGAGGAAGATGTTAAAGATGCTTCCTCTCGTTATGCAACAACAAGTGGTGGGGTGATGGAGTTGTCTGTGCCAATCTGGAAGGATGAAAGGTTTGAAAGGAGGTTCATCGTCCGTTCGCCGAAGACGTTTGAACGTATATGCCATCGTCCTCAAGATGAATGTACATTATACATGTACGATATTTTGTTTACCCAGCTGGGGGCACGATTTCCGCTGAATAAGTTCCAGATGGGCGTACTCAGATTTCTGGACTGTGCCCCTTCTCAGCTGCACCCTAATGGTTGGGGGATAGTTCACAGCTTTGAAGTGTTGGCTAAACATCTGGAATTTATGCCTACTGTGGCGTTGTTCTTTGCCTTCTGCCGCATCTGAGGAGAGTGAATGTGAAAACTGGCGGCATGGGCTTTGTAACCCTTCGGGCGGAGCCGAAGATTTTAAATTTCAAGGCGTTTGCTGACTCCACCAAGGAAGGCAGACTTCACTTTAGGATGAGCTTTGTGAAGGTTTCCGTTAAGAAGGACAAGCCCGTCTTCTGGCGGAATAAGGAGGGAATTGATAAATTCCCAGTAGCGTGGACGCATGAGCACTTCTTCCTGACTAAACAAGCGTATGAAGTTGAGGAGAGTGCTTTATCAGCTGCTTCTGTGGAAGTACTCCGGACGTTGAAGGAGTACAACTCCGTCCATAAGCTGATTCTGTGTCGAAGGCTGCTTGGGCGGGATGCTCAGGAATACTTAAGTAATATTTTATCATTATCAATTCCCATGTTGATTGAATATTACTTCTATTTTTTCCTACATCTTCTAACCGTATTCATATATGTTATTTTGCAGGAGAGATCGCCAAATTCCCTGGGATGGATCGCATCAAGCAGATTCGCATGAGTCGCAAGGAAATTGACGCAGAGAACAACGTGCAGCCTAGGAGGAATTTGGCTGCTGCTCTGACAAAGACTCTTCCTTTCCCTGCATCCACTAATATAGTGACTTTGGAGGGTGGTGTGGGGTCCTCAACAGTTGATGTTGAAAGGCGTTCTAAAAAACGCCAAGAACCAGAAGCTGTTGAGGTAGAGGAAGAGGAAGTGGATCCCCAACCCTTGCTAAAGAGGAAGAACAAGGGCAAGAAGAAGATAGGGGAAGGAGCATCAGCTGATGCTGCTGAGAAGATAGGGGAAGGAGCATCAGCTGATGCTGCTATTAATGTGGAAGAGATTCAGGAGATACCTGTTGTGGGTATTGCTGCTTGCTTGGAAAGCGTTAATGCCTTATTATTTTATTCATTGTTCCCTTCTATGCGTGACAGCGTGATTCCCATTTTCAACCTCTTAAGACAGAGTCAATCTCGTGCCGGGGTTATAAGTATGGGCTCGCTACGCAATATAGGAAATTCAATATTCCGCCTATGGCTTGGCGGAGTAGTATGCATTGGAAATACTTTGTGCATGTGTATAAGATATTCAATATTTTCCACCTTGGCGGAGTAATAAGCTTTGGCGGAGTAACGTGCCTTGGCGGAGTTACGTGCCCTGGCGGAGTTACATGCCATGGCGGAGTAACGTGCTTTGGCGGTATGTACTCCGTATAAAAGTAATTATAAGGTATTTGAGATGTACTTCTCCTGTTCAAAATGCTGATCTGGCAAAGCATTAAAACCATGCTTTTGGGGACCGGTGTTGGGACCAGATCAGTTCCCTTGTTTCTTGGCATAGCAAGAAGCAAGTATGTATTGCTTTATCAACAGCTGAGGCAGAATATGTAGCAGCTGGCAGTTGTTGTGCTCAAATTCTTTGGATGAGACAATAACTTCTCGACTTTGGTGTTGTTTTAAATAAAGTGCCTATTAAATGTGACAACACTAGCGCTATAAATATATCCAAAAATCCGGTCATGCACTCTAGGACTAAACATATTGAAATAAGACATCACTTTATAAGAGACCATGTTTTGAAAGGAGATTGTGTACTTGAATATGTTGAAACTTTAAAACAATTGGCGGATATTTTTATGAAACCCCTTCCAAAAGAACAATTTATAAATATTAAAAGGGAATTAGGAATTTTAGAAATTGATTAAATTAACTCATCTTTTATCACATTTTCTTACACCTTGAACAAAATCTTTTGAAAATCTTTGACTCAAAGTATTTCACTTACTTCTTTCATAAAATTTTCATTTCTTTGAAAATAGTAACTTACTTTGTAATATATAAGTCAATCTTTTCATTAAAATGACAATCACATTTTCATAATCATCCTATTTGAGATCCCACGGAGTCCCCACTTAAGTAAACATATTTTTGACACAAAGATAATCTTCTATGTACCACATGGTTCTCAAAAATAAATGGCAAATGACTTTGATTTTCTTGACTATCTTGTGCAATAAAATCATTGGCAAATTGTAAAATTTTAAACCTATATAACCTCTAACTTTGTTTATCCAAAAGAAGGAGAAAATATCATTATGATTGCTTACATGCCTTGAATTACTCTGTGTGATATATGTTGCATGTTTTAGAGGGAGTTTTATATGCAAATGGTATCTATCTCTACAAAATGTATGCTTCTTAAAGTGTTATATATATTCTTAAATGTTTTTGATGATGCCAAAGGGGGAGAAAATAAATATATACATTCTAAGTGGCATAAAATATCTTACAAAGGGGGAGAGAATATCATGATGTAATAATGGTATCTATTAAATAATTAAGGGGGAGATAAAATCTAGAAATCAATATCTCTATCTATCTATCCTTGTTGAAAATGCATGATTAAGGGAGAGCCTTACTATATTTCTTTACAACAAGTGATATCAAATTACATGTGTAAATGACAAAGTGGTATTCAATTATATGTATAACATGTGGTATCAAATTATATGTGTAAGGGATAGTCATTTATGACATGTATATGAATTGTTATGAAACTAACACCCCATGAGATGAACATTTGTTGTCATCATCAAAAAGAGGGAGAATGTATTTATATGTTGATGTAGGTTTTGATAATGATACAACAAATGAAGATATATTAAGGATGTTGTGCAAAGCGATTAATTAAGGATCAATCCATGAAGATCAAGCTATCAATATTGATGAACAACAAAGGACTTAAGTCAAGGCATTCGCAAAGATCTAAATCAAGTGAAAAATGATCAACAAAAATGCCAAGAATCAAAGGAAACAAAACGTATGCAATTAAGTATCAAAAAGGGTCCAAAACGTAATTATTTTTAAGAGGAACAGGTTGGGAATCGATTCCCCATTACTAGGAATCGATTCATGTGTTTTAAACAGGTAAGGAATCGATTCATAAGTGTCAGGAATCGATTCATGATGCAAAATCAACATAGGAATCGATTCACCCATTAAAAGAATCGATTCATGCTGATAGAAAAACTTGGGAATCGATTCAACAATAAAAGGAATCGATTCATTTGCTAGAAAAACAAAAGGAATCGATTCAAAGCATAAAGAATCGATTCATTGTTGTTTATTTCATGAAGGAATCGATTCACATACTTAAGGAATCGATTCATACACTGTCAGAAGGCCAAAATACACGCTGGGAATCCATTCATGCACCGATTCATTCAGTTTAAATGGAAACAGCACTGAACGCACTACGCAAATTACGCATCGCACTATGAATTAAACAATTGAAGACAGACACTCCCTTGCTCCACTTACATTGCATCGAAGGAAATAATTTAATTGCAATGCCATGCTACTGGAGGCTATAAATAGAGAGGAACTTGAAGAAGCAATTCCTCCCAAAGCATTGAAGCAGTTCCTTTGCTTTATCTTTCCTTCACGCTACTTTTCTTCTTCTTCTCCTTCTCTCTTAATTGCTCTCTGTTTCTATTTCTTGGCTTATTACTTTGAGAGTAAATTTGGTGAGCAAAATTATTTTCTAAACTTGTAAATTAATATTTATTTTAAGAGAGAAAATATTTTCTTGAAGTGCTAAAATTTTCATATCCTCTCTTTGAGAGTTATTACTTTGTGAAAGCTTTAATTTGTATATCCACTCTATTGAAGAGTTTCCTTGTATGCTCAAACACCAAACATCTTAAAATCTTTGGGTTGGGGTTTCAACCTTGTAATTGTGAGATTGAGAGATTGGGTGGGGTGCCCTTGTACTTGTGAGAATTGGGTTCTTGAGTGTGGGACACTAGGAAGTCGTGATTACTCAAAGTTGTATCTCTAATCTCAAATAGTGGAAATCCTCTAAGTGGGTTGCTTAGAGGCGAGACGTACACCGGTGTGGTGGAACTCGTATATATCAGTTTACAAATCTCTCTTCCCTAAACCCATTTAATTTGTGCACTTAACTTGCTAGCTTGATTTATTATATTATTGCCAATTAATTTGGACTAAGTGCATGTTATATTAAGTTATAAATTATTTCGATTAACATTGTTGAAATTAGCCTTAAGTAATATTCTTGAATTATTTTGAGATCTTTCTAAGTTCCATAAATAGTGTTGAGATTATTTTGATTCCATTTCTTGAATATTACTTAGACCTTTTTTTTTGTGCTAATTATTTTGTCTTGTGTATAAATTGTTACTATTTACCATTAAGTTTATCATCTTCATCAAACATAGTAACTAAAGAATCAACTTCAGAAGCATTCAAAGTAAAATTTTTTAATACTCAATTCACCCCCCCCCCTCTTGAGTACTTGAGGCCACTTGGTTAACGAAAGGAACTCTTACATCAACGCACCAAGGTAGAAAGCCAAATAAATGAGAGGGACTCGTATAATAAAGGGGATTACCAACCCTTGAGGCCCAAGTGGAAGGACAAAGAGGATTCTATCTTGAATAAAAGTGAGAAGTTTGAAAGAAAACCTAGGGAGAAGAGAGTGGACCTTCTTCTCCATGAGTTAAAAGTAAGTTACACAAAGAGGGTAGAGTCTATAGGACTAATAAAAGCAAAAATAACTTCACATCAAAACCTTCTTCTTCTAAATCTTCTGCCATTAAATGTTTTAAATGCCTTAGTAGAGGACATATTGCTTTTGACTTTCCATCAAAGAAAACTATGATTTTGAAAAGTAATGGTTACTACTCAAGTTAATCAGACTCTAATTTTGATGATCACTCTGGGCTTTTCGGGATCACATCATCCTTGATGTGATTCTTGAAGAGATCTCTATGAAACTTAATGGAAAGTACCATCCAAGGAGTAATTCATCTAGATCTTCAGCTAAGAGTTCCCACGATGCATCATCATTCTAGACCGGCTCATAATCCCGATGAGTTTTTGAAGTTTTGAAACGTAAGTTGTAAAAACACAAGGTGAACATGAACCAATCCTAAACAATGTCGTGAGCCTAACTATTCTCTAAACTAAAGGTGAAATAAGTGAAAAACCATCTTTTTGACTCCTTCTTAGCTAGTGAGTCCAAAAGATAGAGAAGCTTAAAAGCTTGTTGGGCTTTTCCAGATCACATCGTCCTTGATGTGATTCTTGAAGAGATCTCACGAAACTTGATGTTTAGGACCATTTAAGGAGTAACTCATCTAAATCTTCAGCTTGGGGTTCCCACGATGCATCATCATTCTAGACTGGTTTATAATTCTGATGAGTTTTTGAAGTTTTATAACGCAAGTTGCAAAAACATTAGGTAAACAAGAACAACGTCGCGAGCCTAACTATTCTCTATATTAAAGGTGAAATGAGTGAACAACTATCCTTTTGACTCCTTCTTAGCTAGTGAGTCCAAAAGATAGAAAAGATTAAAAGCTTATTACGCTTTTCGGGATCACATCATCCTTCATAAGATTCTTGAAGAAATCTTCACAAAACTTGATGTTCAGGACCATCCAAGGAGTAGTTCATCTAGATCTTCAGCTAAGAGTTCCCATGATACATCATCATTCTAGACCAGCTCATAATCTTGATGAGTTTTCGAAGTTTTAAAACGCAAGTTGTAAAAACACAAGGTGAACAAGAACCAATCCAAGACAACGTCACGAGCCTAACTTTTCTCTAAACTAAAGGTGAAATGAGTGAACAACCATTCTCTTGACTCTTTCGTAGCTAATAAGTCCAAAAGATAGAGACAATTAAAAGCTTGTTGGGATTTTTTGGATCACATCATCCTTCATGTGATTCTTGAAGAGATCTTCACAAACCTTGATGTTTATTACTATCCAAGGAGTATTTCATCTGGATCTACAACTAAGATTTTCCATGATGCATCATCATTCTAAACCGGTTCATAATTCTGATGAGTTTTTGAAGTTTTTAAATGCAAGTTGCAAAAACACAAGGTGAACAAGAACAAATCCAAAACAACGTCATGAGCCTAACTATTCTCTAAACTAAAGATGGAATGAGTGAACAACCATCCTTTTGACTCCGTCTTAGCTAATGAGTCTAAAAGATAGAGAAGATTAAAAGCTTTTTAGGCTTTTTGGGATCACATCATCCTTCATGTGATTCTTAAAGAGATCATCACAATCCTTGATGTTTAGGACTATCCAAGGAGTATTTCATCTGGATCTAAACCTAAGATTTTCCATGATGCATCATCATTCTAAACCGGTTCATAATCCTGATGAGTTTTTGAAGTTACAAATACAAGTTACGAAAACACAAGGTGAACAAGAACCAATCCAAAACAATGTCGCGAGCCTAACTATTCTCCAATCTAAATGTGAAATGAGTGAATAACCATCCTTTTGACTCATTCTTAGCTAATGAGTCAAAAAGATTGAGAAGATAAAAAGCTTGTTGAGTTTTTCAGGATCACATTGTCCTTGATATGATTCGTGAAGAGATCTTCATGAAACTTGATGTTTAGGACCATCCAAGGAGTAACTCATCTAGATCTTCAGCTAAGAGTTCCCACGATGCATCATCATTCTAGACCGGTTCATAAACCTGATGAGTCTTTGAAGTTTTGAAACATAAGTTGCAAAAACATTAATGGAAGAAGAACAACGTCGCGAGCCTAACTATTCTCTATATTAAAGGTGAAATGAGTGAACAACCAACCTTTTGACCCCTTCTTAGCTAGTGAGTCCAAAAGATAGAAAAGATTAAAAGATTGTTGGGCTTTTCAGGATCATATCATCCTTGATGTGATTCTTGAAGAAATCTTCACAAAACTTGATGTTTAGGACCATCCAAGGAGTAGTTCATCTAGATCTTTAGCTAAGAGTTCCCATGATGCATCATCATTCTAGATCGGTTCATAATCCTGATGAGTTTTTAAAGTTTTGAAACGTAAGTTGCAAAAAGACAAGGTGAACAAGAACCAATCCAAGACAACATTGCGACTATAACTATTCAACTCAAGTAATGACTTATATGATAGTGAACATATTTTGGGAGATGATGGTGAACTTTACATGATTCAAAGACTTCTTGGAAGTCATATAAAGGTTGATGATTATACACAAAGAAAGAACATCTTTTACACAAGATGTTATATAAATAAAAAACTTTGTTCTCTAATATCGGACAATAGAAGTTGTGCAAACGTGGCTAGTCAAAGGTTAGTTCATAAAATAGGCTTAAACCTAGTAGATCACTTTAGGCCATATAAACTTTAATGGTTAAATAAGAAAGATGAGATGCTAGTAAATAAAGAAATTTTAATTGCCTTCACCATAAGGTCATATAATGATGAAGTATTGTGTGATGTAGTACCCATGGAAGCAACCCACATATTGTTAGGGACACCATGAAGGTTAGATAGAAAGGTCATCGATGAGGGTTCTCTAACACCTTCACTTTCAAACATTATAATAGGAAAATAGTTTTATATCCCTTAACTCCTTAGCAGGTTTTTAAGGATCATCTTCAAATGAAGTTGAAGAGGGACAGGGAAGTTGGTCCTTCTACTTCCCAACAAAAATAAAAACATATAAAAATAAAAAGGGTAAAATATACACATGGTCCCCTACGTTTATCCAAAGTCTCACTTTGATCCCAAATATTTTTTTGTCCCAGTTTGGTCCTATACGTTTATAAAACGTATCAAACTTTTCCCCTGGGTTAACACCGTTAGAAATTTGGACGGAAATGTGACGTGGCACTGTTAAGTGACACGTGTCATAATCTGATGGGCTGAGTGGTTTAGCTTGAAAATTAAAAATATTTTGCCTTCCATGGGACTTGAACTTGGCACTTTTAAGTGACAAAGGAAGTTGTTTTACCACTAGGCCAAGGTGTATCTTTGTAATAAGATGATGACTTTTTATTTATAAAACATAGACTTAAGTTAATTGTATGTTAAAAATGTATTATTAAATATATTATTGATAATATACTTATGAAATTATAAAATTCTAATTTAATTTAATTTAATTTTTTAAAATATGTTTTTAAAAAATATATTTAAAATATTTATCAATAACTATTAACGTATTACTAATATATTTTTAAATAAATGATATAATATATTAATATTATTTATTATTAATATATATTATTGTAAATATAATTTTTAATGGTATATTAAAATATATATTTTAAATAATACTTATTGTTATTAAATAATTTTAAAATGTATTATAAAATAATATATTTAAATATTATTAAATATTATGTTAATAATAATTTATATCAATACTATATATAGTATAATTTATTTAATAATAAATTTTTAATAATAAATATTATTAAATATTTGAAAATTTATTGTTAAAATGTTAGATTAATATTTAATAATTTTTTGAGAAGGATTTTATTAATAATATATTTAATAAATTTATTTATTATAACTAATAATATTATACATATAATTAACTTAAGTGTATGTTTTATAAATAAAAAACCATCAATTTACTACAAAGGCACTTTGGCCTAGTGGTAAAACAACTTCATTTGTCACTTAAAGATGCCAAGTTCAAGTCCCATGGAAGGCAAAATGTTTTTAATTTTCAAGCTAAACCACTCAGCCCATCAGATTATGACACGTGTCACCAACCAAATTATGACACGTGTCATTTAACAGTGTCACGTCACATTTCTGTCCAAATTTCTAACGGTGTTAACCCAGGGGGAAAGCTTGATACGTTTTATAAATGTATAAGACCAAACTGAGACTTTGGATAAACGTAGGGGACCATGTGTATATTTTACCCAAATAAAAAAGATAATAAAGAAAAGGAGTTGACATATAAGATGACTCAAAATCTAATCTCTTGGCAAAAAAACATGATGTGAAGCAAGCCTTGCTTCATCAACCCTTGTTTATAATGTACCCTAAGGATACTTCTAGCACTTCCTTGTGCTTAATGGGCTCCTCCCTTTCTAGCTTACCCAATGGAGTTCAAAACATTCTAGATGAATTTAGGGACATATTTCAAAAAGATATACCAGATGGGTTACCTCCTTAAGGGAATAGAGCATCAAATAGACTTAATTCTAGGTGCTAGTTTACCTAATAGACCTGCATATAGGTGTAATCTAAAAGAAAGCCTAGAGATTGCAAAACAAGTGAATAAACTACTATCTAAAGGATGGATAAGGGAAAGTTTAAGTCCTTGTACTGTACCTATTTTACTAGTTCCCAAAAAAGATGGTTCATGGAGAATGTGTGTAGATTGTGGAGCCATAAATAATATTACCATTAATTATACGTATCCAATACCTAGACTTGATGATATGTTGGATGAATTAAGTGGCTCCACCATATTCTCTAAGGTTGACCTTAAAAGTGGATATCACCAAATAAGAATAAAAGAAAATGTTGAGTGGACAACTGCTTTTAAGATCAAACTTGGATTGTATGAGTGGCTAGTTATGCCTTTTGGTTTAACTAATGCACTGAGTACTTTTATGAGATTAATGAACCATGTTTTAGCGGAATTCATTGGGCACTTTGTTGTGGTCTATTTTGATGATATTTTGATTTACTCTAAGACCATGACCTCTTACCTTGAACATCTAAGATAAGTTATGCTTGCTTTAAGAACAAATCAACTTTATGATAATTTAGAAAAATGTTTTTTGGCATGGATGACATTATTTTCCTCAGATTTGTAGTAAGTTCTAAAGGGGTAAGTAGATAGTGCTAAAATCAAGGTAATAGATGAATGACCAACCCTTAAGAATGTTAATGAAATTAGAAGCTTCCAAGGATTGATAAGTTTCTATAGAAGATTTGTTAGAGACTCTCTATCTTGGCTGCTCCTTTAAATGAGTTGGCTAAGAAAAATGTTCCTTTTGTTTGTGAACTAAGGCAAGAGAAAGCTTTTAATGAATTGAAGGATAAACTTACTCATGCTCCAATTTTGACACTTCTAAATTTTTCAAAAATATTGAAGCTTGAGTATGATGCACCCGATGTTGGCATAGGTACAGTGCTTTTGCAAGAAGGTCAGCCTATTACATTTTTTAGTGAAAAACTCAATGGGGCTGTCTTAAACTACCTAACCGATGACAAAAAATTTTATGCATTAATTAAAGCCATAAAAACTTAGGAACACTACTTGATCCCTAAAGAGTTGTGAACACCTCTTTTTGTCTGGCCTAAAATACCAAGGATTTAATGCAGAGCTTAAGCTTAAAGCGTGCCAAGCATAAGCTTAAGCGTGTCAAGCTTAAGCAAGCTTAAGCGTAACTTGAGCATGAACCATGCATGAAAGGTCTCGAGCTTGAGCTTGGCTGTGGCAAACTTAAGCTTGGAAGTGCAAGCTTAAGCTCGGCAGTGTAAGCTTAAGCGTGAACCAAGCAAAATTGTGCATCAGGGGACCTTACGCTGGGATTTCCTTTACGCTTAAGCGTGACTTCAGCGTGGGCCTTGAAAGGCACCTCACGCTTAAGCGTGATGCTTGGTCGCTTGAGCGTGCCCACGCTTAAGCGAGAATACCCTTCGCTTAAGCGTAGCCCCTTGAAAAACCAACTCACGCTTGAGCGTGAAAGCTGTGCGCTTGGGCGTGCCATGCTGGAAACGTAGATGGAAGTGAAAATAACATTCCTTGATTTCATGCACTACGTGGAATCATGACAAGCATTACTAGAAAACATGGAACACTTCCATTACCTAAATCAAGGGTTAGTGGTAAATTCTTTAGTGCAAAAAAAGGCTTCTTGAATCTTATAAATAGAGAGCGGGGGGTATAAAGAAAATCAACAAGCATACAACAATTGGCACAACAGAAAGCATTCCTTCCTTAAAATTTTCTCTCGTAGCTCTCTGTTTCTCTTTACAAGTTTCTTTTCTTAAGAGCAAATCAAGTTAAACACATCAGAAAATCAAGCATACAGTAGAAAGCAACACACCAAAACAGAGAAAAGCACTTCCTCTTCTTTTTCTATTTCTTCTACGTTTTACACACCAACAGAGTGAGAAGCATTTCCTCCTCTGTTCCTTCTTCTTCCTCTAAATTAACGAAGGGAAGCAGTTCCTCTTTAAGTCTCTATTTCTCCCATTTGTTCTTCCACTAGGCAAGAAGCTTTCCTTAATTAAGTTTTTTAATTTTTCTAAGAGTTAATTTAAAATAGAAAAATAAAAATGTTCTAAGTATTTAAAATTGTAAGTTGTATATTTACTTTATTGAGAATTCAAGAACTACGTGACCTCGAGTTCTCAAAAGTTCAAGAATATGTAGTAGCGGGAATCAATTCCTGCCGGGCCCACTTTCACTTTCTTTTTATATTTGTTTCACCTCGATTAAATTTATATTATTGTTTTATCATGAGAAGTTAATTTAGACAAGACGTCTTGTTAATCTTTTCAATTTTTCAATATGTCGTTATTCTTTAAATAATAATATTTTAAAGGGGGTTAATTTAGATGAGATGTCTTGTTGATCCTCTTGTGTCTTCAATGTATTCAATTTTTCTTATAAAAAGTGAGGTTAATTTCGATAAGATGTCCTGTTAATCTATAGTTTTGTTAATCAACATTATTTTACCTCATTCTATTTTACTTTATTTTACTCGTTAAATTTTTCTTTACAAATCAAGGTTAATTTGGACAGGATGTCTTGTTAATCTTTACTTTCACTTTGTTTTCTTCTTTCTTACTATCACTATTCGGTCAAATTTCTTATTGTCACTGTTTTGTCATTTCTTATTATCACTGTTTAATCAAGTTGTTTGATTTAAGATTAATTTGGACGAGACATCCTGTTAATATTATTCAAAACTTTCTCATCCATTTTATCTGATCCTTTTCTAAAGAAGCTAAAATAATTTACGGGCTACTTATAAAGCGTGCTATGAATTTGAGGTAACCGTTTTATAACGGACAGTTGTGAGGTATTAATACCTTCCTGACTTGTAATTCGATCTCATTCTTTATTGACCAGTGCTTTAACAAAGGTTTTTCTGGTATTTTGCCCTCAAAAATATTGGTGGCGATTCCCTGTTTTTCGAAAGGATTTCGAAACCTGTTTTACCATTTTTAGAGGGTTGGCCGTGCCGTCACGATCCCGGTCGCGACAGATGGCGACTCTACTAGGGACCATTTAAGAGAGTCAACCCAGTCATGTTGATAGCGCTTGTTTTAAGTAGCCCATTAATTATTTGACATCTTCCTTTATTTTATCTTCTGTCAATACTTATATGTGTTTCTATTTTGTTTATATTTTGTCATTTTATCTTCTATTAATATCTGTGATTGTTGAACCCTAGGGTAGAAGACTTTTGTTTTGTTGTTCTATGTTTGTTCTCTATGCAGGATGGGTAAGGTACAGGTATGGATGCCCTTTCACACACTACACTCATAATTTGCACACACTTATGAGTGGCGCTCTATACTCGTGCCCCAAGTGAAGCTTAAGTTAGGGGAGGTTGGTAGCGGTGTCATTTGGGATGTACTTCCCATCTATCTATCATAAGAACCTCAGCTAGAGTTTGACTTATTCATGATGCCCTCACCTAGTAGATTCCCTACTGTTGTGGTCAACATCATGAGTAGGGTCTTGGCTCTAGTGACCTTTTAGAAGTCTAGTGCAAGCCACCTAATGTGAGGAGTCACTGTTAGACAAGCTTTAGGTCCTAGTAAAAGGCCTTCAGAAAAAACCAACTTAGGGCACAAAGGGGCAAACTTTCCCTCTACCTTTTCTCATTCTCACTTTCCCTTTTTAATCCAAATTACTAGACCACTTACCCGTTTGATTGATTATCATTTTTTAGAAAAAATGATTTCTTTTTTGGTGAACTAATAATCCTCTAATGGGAAAACAGTCTTTTCCTTTATGTATATTTTACCTAAGCTTTGGATCTCGAGGTATGGGTTTTCCAAATCATCCGACAGAATAAACAAAACAAAACTATAAAATCTTTTGAGGATGATTGGAATACTCATAACCCACATAACTCCCAATTTTGTCATAAGTTGTTACTTCCCCGGCTATAAAAATGTTTTCAAAAAAATAAGTTACAAGGGAAGTAATGAGCCATGGACACATCAAGTTCCATTGGACTGATTTTCTTTCTATTTGCAATTACAAAGACACCACGGGGACACACCCTTATAGAACTCAACTTCAGAGGAGACTCATGGCTGAAATAGAATATACGAATGAAGATCTTAGGATGAGGTCAACTAGCTAAAGGAGTAGGTAGTAGAGTTAACCAAGCTCCTGGAAAAGAGAATCACAGAAGGGGCTCCTCTACAAATATCAAGGGTGCCCAACAGCAAACAGTAAATCTCCACATCTCACACCCTGCCCAGCCAACTATACCACCACTCCATAAGCCATAAATCATCCAAGATCAACCCGCAAAACCCCCTGAAACCACCCGGATAGCCCAACCAATCCATGCTATGACTCAATCCCATGGTCCCGCATTAAACATTGGCTCGATAAACCAATCTTATTCAACTGCGCTTTTCTATCCATACTACGGTTACCCACATGGGTATATGGACTCTCACGCCACTAATCCACAAGGCATGACCCACATGGTAAACCTAGCTACCAGCCCAAGCATGGTCTCTGCCTCCCAAAAAGGCAAAATAAAAATCCTAAAGGAGCGACTAAGTGTTGTAGAAGGTGTGGAAGGTTTCGGAGTGATGGACGCCTTTGAACTCTGCCTGGTTCCAAATGTCATTATCCCACCGAAGTTCAGAGTGCCAGATTTTGATAAGTACCAGGGAATCACCTACCCTCGGAATCATCTCACAATGTATTGTCGGAAGATGGCCACTCATGCTTCTGATGACAAACTATTAATACATTATTTTCAAAACAGCCTAGCTGGGGCTACGCTTACCTAGTACACTCACCTTGAGCGAACGCGTATTCATTATTGGAAAGACCTGGTGGACACCTTCTTGAAACAGTACAAATACAATCTGGGCATGGTGCCTGACAGAATTCAGCTTCAGAATATGGTAAAAAAGGATAGTGAGTCATTCAAAGAATTTGCCCAGCGATGGCGTGAGACAGCCGCGCAAGTAGATCCTTCTCTCTCGGAGAAGGAAGTAGCCGCAATGTTTATTGAGACACTCCAGTCTCTTTTCTATGACATGATGATTGGTAGTGTGTCATCCAATTTCTCCAACATTGTAATTATTAGAGAAAGAATAGAGAGCAGTCTGAGGATAGGGAAGATTGCCCAAAGCCCATCTGGGGAACCTACTATAAGAAGACCTGCGCCGGGAGATGAAAGAAAAAGAGATTGGGAAACCAACTCCATCTCTTATGACCAAAAGAGAGCCCAACCCAGACCATTCACCTCTGCCAATTTTCACTCTGCCAATCATTTTCCTTATACACCATACCCATATATGGCTGCTACCACCCATAACCAGACCTTTCATCCTACCCCACCACAATCTCATTATCGTCCACCTACACCAGAGCACCTAATCCACAACTAATGCCAGACCATCCTCCACAATAATGGGGCCAACCTTCCACCCCTAACCAAAACCAAGACCCAAGGAGAATAAGGGGTATGTAAGAGATGCAGACTTTGTGGTTGCTTTCCTGCCAAGTGGAAAACTTCATAATTGGGAGACTGTCAAACTCCCCATGACTTTAAATAGAGTGATGCTTTAACGACTGTTTTTTTTTACCCCATTACTATGCCTAAAGCTTTGGGATTTTATGTAATAAGGGCAAAAACATGTTTTTATCATGTCAAGTTCCTCTCAATGAATGCATGTCAAATTTCAAAATACTTTTTCTTGTTTCCCCTATCTCTACTTTGAATCATTTTCCTTTTATCCATTTTTTCTTTGTCATTATATACTGAATAAGTGTAGATCCAAAAAATGATCCTTCTGAGAGCAATGAGATCACAATCCTATTTCACGACTTTGACCACCCAGTTGATCACGTTGACGAAGAAGGTGGCTAAGACTATGGTCCTTTGGCCAAATTAACCAGAATGTTCAAACAAAGGGCATTCAGCCCTATTAGGAGATGATTGATACCACCAACTCATAGAGTAGAGAAGTTAACAAGAGGTCAAGATTCATGAACAACAGGGAAAGTTGATCAAGTTGCCTTAGAAAGCATTGAAGCAATTTATCAAAGGATGATGGTAGCCTAGTCTGATGACATAATAAAGATATTTATGTGGACGGCAACACTACCAGATCCTGTAATGAACAAGGGCCATCTACCATTCAAGGAAGTTTCAGTATTGACCAACATGGATGGCAAGGACTTGCTAAGACCCATAAGCGCAAACGCGATCAATAGAAAAATATAATAGAATAAAACAAAAATAAAAAAAAGAAAAAGAAAAAACAAAAGAGTCAAGGTTGGTGCCTTATGCACATACCAATTGGGGCAAGCTGATACCCTCGTATTCTCATATTGGGGCATATTTAGATCACAGAGTAGACCGTCACCTTTTTATATGGGGGTGTAGATGTCATCATGACAAGAATACGACAAAAACAATGTTTCATCGTTGTTGCAATTAATGCCCTAACCTTAAATGGTTATAACTACTTCTAATACCAATGTAACCAAGGAAATGGTCTACCATAATGAGTAATGACTAATAACACCATCTGTATCATAGTTCTTTGCCACACTGGTTAAGGGCGAGTATAGCGGTCAAGGCACCAAAAGGGTCATTCGAAGGTAAAAAAAACAAAAAAACAAAAAAAATAAAAAAACAATGATAAAGAAAAAGTCAAGGAAAAGAGAGTGAAGAATGAAACAAAAGCCAAAAGGATGACTCAGGATAGTCCCTCTCATTGATTTCAAAAGGTTCATCCTTATTTCCTTGGGTACATGGCATTGGGGCAAAGTTTCCTGTTCTCAGTTACATCTGTTCTCCTTAAAAGACGAAATTCAATCCAGAGAGACCAAACGGACTCAGTTTTAATGAAATCAGCTTAAACCTATTGTTATGAAGGACACAACCTTGACTAAAGAAGGAAAACATGTCATAAAGAAAGAAAGGCTTGCTAAGCTGAAAACCTGGAAGAGCGGGCTAGGTAAAAATTAGAGCAACTCGGTGAGTCAAAAACCTGAAAAGGCGACTCAGGCAAAATTAGGGTCAAGATTTTAGTAGAATAACTAAAGTTTCGCATGTAAAAAGCCTGAGTCCAAGGATCATGGCTGGACTACCTTCTTAGATGCAGAGTCGAAGGGTGAATTCAAAGTCATGATGTGGGATTGAGATACGCGTTGTTCTCAGGAATTCACTAGAGGATATGTAAAACCCTCCCTGTTCCACCCAATTATTAATATTTCCCATATGACTCTACTTTTCTTTTCCTATGCCTGCTCAACTTATGAATACAGTCTCACCCTTTTCAATTCGTGTTCACATTGTGAGTTTCATTGATTTGATAAAACATGTGTTTTCTCTTAATATATAAAATGAGAAAATAACTACTATTTAAACTTGTGAGGACAAGATGCTTCTGTTACTTGATCTCACCTCAAGCAATTATTATGAAGACTGGGTCAGACACGTTCCACGAAGCTAGAGTTACCTCATTCACTCTGTTTCAGTCATGAGTTGTCTCAAGTCTGTGGGGATTGTGTTTGTGTGGGAAGTCTCCTCAAATTCTAATTTGTTTTACTTTGCACTACTAACCCTTTTCTGCAGGTTGTTGTAACATCCCGAATTTTATAAAAATGAATAATTAAGGAGAATGAATAATAAATGATTGTAAATGAAAGGATTTGTGTCCCAAAAATATTGGAATGATTAAATTAGGATTTATTATGGATAATTATGATTTATTAAGATTTAAGGAGAGGAAATTATACCCGATTAGAATATGAGTGTTGGACCAAGTATCTCCGATTGAGATGCCTTTGGTCAGGGCTGTTAAGAATATTAATGGGAATTCGAATCTATATTCGGAATAATTTTTGGATATAGTATTGAGCCCGAACAGAGAACCTATGTATTATAAAACGGAGAAATTATTAATGAGGGCTAAACTTTAAAATAAAAATCCCTCCCCTTCTCTTAACTTTCACTCCACTTCTTCTTCTCCTCCTCCTTATTCTCTTCTCTTTATCACTTCTCCTTCTCCTCCTCCTCTTCTTCTTCTTCTTCTCCTCAAAACCCTAAGCTAATGGTGGCCCTCTCCTCCTCCACCATTTTCGTCTTCTTGGGAGCTTGAAGGAGAAGCTTGTAGCTGGAACCCTTCTCTCTCTTCTCTTCCATTTTCGTGTGGCCCTCTCCTTTTCTTGGGAGCTACCCATTTTCTTCTCATGAGGTAAGCTTCTTACCATTTCTCAAGAGCTTGAACCTTTGGTTATAAGTTGTAGGTGTTGGAAGAGTGGTTTATGTATGTGGGTTATTGGTAGAAGCTATTTTTATATAAAACCCTAAGTGGGGTATGAGAAATATGTGTTTTTGTGTGGGTGTTGAGGGGTACACAAAAATTTAGTGTTTAATGATGGAAGATGATGATTATTTATGATTATTGTTGGATTATTAATGGAACCCTAATTATAAGATTTGGGGGAAATGAGTAATAATGCCATGAAAAATGGTTTTTAGTGAAAACCCATGATAATATGTGTATGGGTGTTGTTAATGATGGAGATTAATGGTTATTGGAAATGATTATTGAGCTTTGAGGAAACCCTAAGTATGATAAATTGGGGGTCTTAGCTAAATAGGTGATTTTGATGATTATTGATGTCTTAAGAATGATTTTATATGAGGAGATGAATGTTTGAAGCATTGGTGTTGATTAATGAGGTTGGAGGAATTAAATTGGATTGTTGATGTTTATAATGATGTTAAAAATGGTTGCAAGCTATTGATAAAGGATTAAGGAAATAGATGCTTGAGTTGATGAGTAAGTAGACCTTGATATATGCCATGTTTATAGTGAAATGATATGAATTACAAATAGTTGGCTATTGATGATAATGTATGTGTATATATGATGATGAATAACCCATGAGGGGTTGAAATATGTACATGTTAATGAACCATCCTTGAGGGGATGAAGTATATGTTTTGTGAATTGAGAAATTATGTGGATGATTGGCATTGAATGAGATGGCCATTGTGATGGTATTGGTGATAAGTTTGAGGTTTATGCATAATTGAGGAACTCATAAAGTCAAATTGAGTTTTAGGTGATTTTGATGGCTTGGGTTAGTCCCAATAGCCCATATATATAGTTTATGACTTGTAGGAATTGGAATGGGCCAATTCCATTGAGAATAGGCCCTTGAGTTGCATAAAAGTGCCTCTAAATGGGTAAAACACATTTATGCGCATAAATCCCTCAATTTTGAGAATTTCTGAGTGAGGCCGGTGGCCACACGTCACAAATAATATATTTTAGCTTGTGACAAATTTTGAAGGTCATTGGATTTGAATTGAATGAGAATGGGTGATTGGAAGTTGAAATTTTGGTGTTATTCTACATAAAAACAGCAGCAGGGCTATCTTGAATCGATTCAAGACCCTTTGAATTGATTCAAGAGGTGCTGTTTTCACTATTTTGGGCTCCAGGGGCGTTTGAATCGATTCATACGAGTTTGAATCGATTCAAGGCCCTCTGTTTGTCAAAATTTGAGATTTTAGGACGCTTGAATTGATTCATACGAGCCTGAATCGATTCAGAGCCCTGTTATGGCCACTGTTGCGCTGTTTTTCCAACTGGTCTATTTTCTTTGCTGTTTTTGGCCCGTTTGGGCATCTTAATGACATTTTTGGCCTCCGACTTCTTCATGAAAGTTGTAGATAATTATGTTACGGAGGTGTGAGAATTAGTCTCACATTAATTGGAGTTTTCTAACTCTCATTAGACATAAAACACCGGACCTACTGCGTCATAAAATTCAAATTTAAAAGGGTTTTAAACCCAACTTTTTATGGTTATCAAATTGGGACTAATAGGTGATATTTGTGACATGTCCCACTATTTTTAAGAATAAAAGTAAGCTTTTCTCATGTCTTAATGTTGAAATTATTATGGGCTCACTATTGCCCAAAATCCCTTTTAGTATGGAAAAACAAGAGAATTCACTAAGGGTATATGTGTGGTTTATCTTAGAGGTGATTGGGGAATGACTTAAGGCCATGGCAACCTAAGTATATGTCTATGCTATGTTACGAAATCATGTATGTTTCCCCTCTATTGATATATTATGAATCTTGATGAGAAGTAAATGATGTAGAATGTAGTTAGTCTTTAAGATCTAGAGGATCTTGGCTTTGGGAAAGAAATTCCCGAAGCCTAATACAATTACATAGCTTGGTGTTTACCAAGTCTAGGACTTGATGTTGGGCTTTATGATAAGCTAGCAAATGTTTAAGAATTATGAGGAATGCCTTGAGATGGCTTATTAATTGTATGAATGCATATGTATATTATGTAGATCATATTTCGGGTGATGTGATAGAGCATTCGGAGCATTAGAATCGTTTTGGCTCTTCCCTTGAGGTAGGAGAGGAGTTATATATTCAAATTGCATGAGTAGTTTGATGGTGATTGTTGTATGTGTTCTATACTCATGCTTGCCTTGCCATGTATATGTATTGAATTAATTAAAATGACAATTTGATAATTATTGAGAACTATTATGATATTCTTGTGATGGGTGCAAGTAATTGACTTGCATGTGTGTGAGGCAATTATGGTTGTTATATATGTATATGTAATTCGTAACACCTTGTTGCCACGTGTGTGGATTAATATTATGATGATTGCTATGCCCTTTGATATCCATGTATGGATTGTTATGAATAATGAGATGAAAATCCACTAAATGAAGTGTGGTAATATTGATGAATAATATGTGATGTTGAAATGCCATAGTGGCTGTTTACAAGTATTGACTTGCGTGTATGATGTGAAATATATGCGAAAATATGTTGAGATGGAAATGCCACATTAAAACTTGAAAATAATAATTATGAAACCAACAAGGTTGAAACCCACTAAGGTGTATGGTGGTGTTGGTGATTGTAATGATGATGATGATGATGTTTGATGAGTGGCATTTAGGATGCACAGAGTGAGGATGCATTTGATTTACATTTGCATTGCATCCATGGCATATCATCGCTGTCTATGTGGAATATTAGGGGGTTCCACTAGGCAGGCCCAGTGGGAGGGCGGCTCAGTGCACGAGTGTATTGTTGATTTCCCCTGTGACTCGGTGTGTGAGTCACGAAGCTGTCCATAGTTTAGTGACGAGGCACCCTATGTGGCAGGCCCAGTGGGCGGGCGGCTCTATAGTGAGCGAGTTACCTCGGTGTCTGACGGGGCACGGCTCTCTCGATGTGTGTTCGGGAGAGGCCCGTAGCACTTTTGGCAAGTGAGGCCATGTTATTGATCCGCAAGTCACAGGGTGACTAGTGCTACAGATGGGCGATAGCGGTTTGGTACTAGAAAAAGATGTTGTCGAGATGCATGCATGCTTTGAGATATGTGTACACATTTTACTACTGCAGTAGGGGCATAGTAGCACACCTATGCTTGACCCACAACTTGGTGTTAATTCCCACAGTCGGATCCGCATTTGTTGTTGATTATTCTATTGTGCATATGCATTAGCCATAAGAGCATTTGCATATAGCATGGAGATATGCCAGAATATGATGATGATTGATGATGATTGAGATGATGGTATTGGTGTTGATGAGATGAGAAGTTAATATAATGGAAGACCACATAAAAGTAAGAGAATATATGAATAAACGAAATGATGTGAATATGACAATCTGTATTTACGGCCCAATGTGATGAAGGGCGTGACTGTTTACGATTAATGATGATAATGAATATAAATGCCCTTGTTGATAAGTGGCTGGTGATTATGTATATGATTATGTATGTGCTTGTGCTTATTTATGATATGAATTGCGATTCATGAGGCTTGTATGCCTATTGTGATAATGAGATAATGAATGAATGATAATTTGATGATTTGATAGCAAAGCACACATGACGTTGTATGCATATACACATGATCACAAAATATATATATTATTCGTCATTTTGAATGTATAACTCACTCTCCCATGTGGTCTCCTTTTTAGCATTGTGATGCAGGTTACCATGGGATGAGTTCAGATCTTAATTAAAGCTTGGGTGAAGGTAAATAGTGGTAATGGAAGTGCCTTGGCCGGCATCATTTATGGATTCTTGTGTAATGAATAAATTGTATATGATTGTATAGATGATTTAGAGATTTTGAGTATGTATAAGTTACTCCATTGAATTGATGAATGATATATATATATATATAGAATGTAAGAGATGATTTGATGTGTATTAGAAGGATTGAAATTGAATGATGTTAATTGATGGTTGTGATAGTCGGGAGAAGATCCCCGAATGTAGATGAATATATTTATGTATATGTAATTATATCTTAGGCATTACATGCTTATATAATTATGTAAAAGGATGATGGATGTCTATTAGGCTTACGATATGCCATTGCGTGTTTTGCCGAGCCTTTTCTCATATCGTCATATATGGGACTAGGCGTGTGCCCGGTATACATATTCTTCTTCCGCTGTAAACTCTATTATTTTCGTATACCGTTATGGGCAATTTATTTATCGATCCAGCTTCAGGTTTTATAATCCCACTCTCTGGTTTTTCTGTGATTTGGGTCATGATGTGGTCATGGTGATGTCTTAGAAATATTTTCAAACGCGAAAAATTTATTCGCAATTTTTATTAATTATGTCGATCACATCGGGATTCGAGTACAGAAAATCAGGGGTGTTATAATCTGGTATCAGAGCATATTTTGCTCAGAATTGGAGTTATTGGTTACTACCAGAGCATGGGTGCTCTGTGAGGATTTGATATTATGGATGATTGGAGCATAATTGCTCAATGGTGAGATACTTATGGTGATCTTTGGAGCGGGATGCTCATCATTGGAATATGGTTGTTTTGTATAGAGTAAGAATGATAATTATATAGAGAATGATGACATGTTAAGGTATTGATTGCCCTATGTAGAAATGTGAATGATTAGTTGACTAAGGAATATGAATTGATCATGAGGGCATAATTGCTTATTGAGGAATTCTTGTGAATCATTAATATTGAGTTGGGATTAATGTTTATTGGGAGTATACTCTTATCATTGAGGTTGTGCGATGCACTTATGGAGCCTAGTTGCTCATTGATAATTATGAATGAATTATGAGATCGAATATAAATGGATGGATTTTCTCAATATGTGATGGATGTATTTATTGTGTAAGACCGGCCAAGTTCCTTACCCTATTACCTTCAAATGACGAATATATTATTATTGTGCATTGATGTTGATATATATCATGCAAATTGATTTGACAATAGATCCATGCTGGATGTTAATCATGGAAATGAAATATTGAGATATGAATATGAAATATGAGATATGAATCGATATGATGATGAATTTGTACCATGTGTGATCATGGATATGGTATGTTAGTTATGCATTGATTTAATGATAGACCTATGCCATGTGTTGATTACGGATAGGAGGTATTGAGAAAGAAATTGATATGGTAGTAGACCATACCTATTGAGACCTTGATATGCATGCGCACCTTATATATAAATTGTTGGTTGGGTCTCTTATATGCATTATACTTGTGGCGTTTAGCCAAGGAATGCTTGTTAAATGAAATGAAACTCACATGCTTGAGTTGAATGAATGAATAATATTGAGTAATTCCTTAGTATGAGTATGTTTGAATCTAAATGATTGGTTGTGCCATTTGTGAAGGATGGATTTTATATCCTTTGGCACAAGAGCCTTATATATGGAATGATACAAGTGATTTGTTGTATTTCCTTAGAGTGGGAATTCGAATATGTGATATGTGATTAAATGTGAAATCGAATACGTGTTAGATTGGGGTTGTGTCTCGGTTTTGATGTGTGAAAACCGAGTGGATGATTAATTTGATGTAGGCCTCTAGGTGTGGTGACCCTATTGATTGCCATGATCTCATATGATCAAATGTTCTAGAGAATTAACATAATTGGACCCTATGGCGGTCTAGGCTCTATGTTGTTTTTGTGAGCCATATCTAATGATGTTGTGTGGTATGTGAGAACTCCACAATGGGTACCAGGTGACCCTTAGACTTCCTAAGTCTATTGATTGATCGAACCTTATGAATGGTTAAGCCATAACGAAATTAATTGTGAAATACGTTGTTGAAGCTAGAGCTGATATGTGATGGAATACGAATAATAAATATAACCCCTGATGATTAATGAATAATAATGTTGAATTTGGGGTATAATTGGAATTGATTATGGTATATGATTTTACAAAGTGATTTTAGGCTAAATTGTGTGCCCTAGAGACTATGATCATTGGAATAATTATGGATTACATGTGTGAATGTGAATTGGTGAATAGAAATTTGATCGGGTCATTACCCCCCCTATTTTATTTGAAGAGTGCTATATTGATGATAGAGACCACATAGTGATGTGATATGATGTGAGTTATATGTTTAATTTGTGGACTTTAGTTATGATTTATGAGGAGAATCCCTAATGTGAAGGCTTATTATGTGGTTAAGTAGCCTACTTAATAAGAGTTTGGTGAATCTTGTAAGGCTTGAATTGATTTATAGCCAACAAATATATAAGTGAGACAAGAGTTTTAAGCTATTTGAGCATGGATTTGGATGGATGAAACCTAAAGATGGGGTATTTACCCTGTGATGATTGAAAATTTATAGTTGGTACACCGATTCATGGTGAAGATAATTGAGATTTGATGATTGATATGGCATGATGGATGCCAAATTAATTGTAGAATGACAATGGAGTATGAATATGTTAGCTATGGACTGGTGAGGATTGTCACCAAGTCTTATAAGGAATGGTATCGCTTGAATATGTGTGACCGATATGAGCAATGGGAATACGAAGTATTGGTCCCGATACGGCCTTACATGCCATAGGCATCGTGGCAACATGCACTTATGCGCCGACTTCATGTGTTTGTGGTAACCACTACAGGATTGGGACGCCTTCCTGTATGTCGGATGCAGCAACACATAGGCCGGGCAGGTGTAGAGATTGTAACTGCTTATGGTGAATGTATTGAGCCTATCTGGTCATACCGAGTATGAACATGCGAGCTATATTGGGTGAGATGTAAATAATGATATATGACACACTTGTATGGAAATTTTATGTTAGGAATGATGATGTGATAATGAACATGTCTTGATGGACTTTGGGAAGTCCAATGTTATTCTATGGTGTCGTTGAACCTCGATGGTGTGGCCTGAGGTATGGCCTTGTGACATGTATATCGATGCTGAATTTCGAGGACGAAATTATTTTTAGGTGGGGTGAATTGTAACATCCCGAATTTTATAAAAATGAATAATTAAGGAGAATGAATAATAAATGATTGTAAATGAAAGGATTTGTGTCCTAAAAATATTGGAATGATTAAATTAGGATTTATTATGGATAATTATGATTTATTAAGATTTAAGGAGAGAAAATTATACCCGATTAGAATATGAGTGTTGGACCAAGTATCTCCGATTGAGATGCCTTTGGTCAGGGCTGTTAAGAATATTAATGGGAATCCGAACCTATATTCGGAATAATTTTTGGATATAGTATTGAGCCCGAACAGAGAACCTATGTATTATAAAACGGAGAAATTATTAATGAGGGCTAAACTTTAAAATAAAAATCCCTCCCCTTCTTTTAACTTTCACGCCACTTCTTCTTCTCCTCCTCCTTATTCTCTTCTCTTTATCACTTCTCCTTCTCCTCCTCTTCTTCTTCTTCTTCTCCTCAAAACCCTAAGCTAATGGTGGCCCTCTCCTCCTCCACCATTTTCGTCTTCTTGGGAGCTTGAAGGAGAAGCTTGTAGCTGGAACCCTTCTCTCTCTTCTCTTCCATTTTCGTGTGGCCCTCTCCTTTTCTTGGGAGCTACCCATTTTCTTCTCATGAGGTAAGCTTCTTACCATTTCTCAAGAGCTTGAACCTTTGGTTATAAGTTGTAGGTGTTGGAAGAGTGGTTTATGTATGTGGGTTATTGGTAGAAGCTATTTTTATATAAAACCCTAAGTGGGGTGTGAGAAATATGTGTTTTTGTGTGGGTGTTGAGGGGTACACGAAAATTTAGTGTTTAATGATGGAAGATGATGATTATTTATGATTATTGTTGGATTATTAATGGAACCCTAATTATAAGATTTGGGGGAAATGAGTAATAATGCCATGAAAAATGGTTTTTAGTGAAAACCCATGATAATATGTGTATGGGTGTTGTTAATGATAGAGATTAATGGTTATTGGAAATGATTATTGAGCTTTGAGGAAACCCTAAGTATGATAAATTGGGGGTCTTAGCTAAATAGGTGATTTTGATGATTATTGATGTCTTAAGAATGATTTTATATGAGGAGATGAATGTTTGAAGCATTGGTGTTGATTAATGAGGTTGGAGGAATTAAATTGGATTGTTGATGTTTATGATGATGTTAAAAATGGTTGCAAGCTATTGATAAAGGATTAAGGAAATAGATGCTTGAGTTGATGAGTAAGTAGACCTTGATATATGCCATGTTTATAGTGAAATGATATGAATTACAAATAGTTGGCTATTGATGATAATGTATGTGTATATATGATGATGAATAACCCATGAGGGGTTGAAATATGTACATGTTAATGAACCATCCTTGAGGGGATGAAGTATATGTTTTGTGAATTGAGAAATTATATGGATGATTGGCATTGAATGAGATGGCCATTGTGATGGTATTGGTGATAAGTTTGAGGTTTATGCATAATTGAGGAACTCATAGAGTCAAATTGAGTTTTAGGTGATTTTGATGGCTTGGGTTAGTCCCAATAGCCCATATATATAGTTTATGACTTGTAGGAATTGGAATGGGCCAATTCCATTGAGAATAGGCCCTTGAGTTGCATAAAAGTGCCTCTAAATGGGTAAAACGCATTTATGCGCATAAATCCCTCAATTTTGAGAATTTCTGAGTGAGGCCGGTGGCCACACGTCACAAATAATATATTTTAGCTTGTGACAAATTTTGAAGCTCATTGGATTTGAATTGAATGAGAATGGGTGATTGGAAGTTGAAATTTTGGTGTTATTCTGCATACAAACAGCAGCAGGGCTGTCTTGAATCGATTCAAGACCCTTTGAATCGATTCAAGAGGTGCTGTTTTCACTATTTTGGGCTCCAGGGGCGTTTGAATCGATTCATACGAGTTTGAATCGATTCAAGGCCCTCTGTTTGTCAAAATTTGAGATTTTGGGTAGCTTGAATCGATTCATACGAGCCTGAATCGATTCAGAGCCCTGTTATGGCCACTGTTGTGCTGTTTTTCCAACTGGTCTATTTTCTTTGCTGTTTTTGGCCCGTTTGGGCATCTTAATGACATTTTTGGCCTCCGACTTATTCATGAAAGTTGTAGATGATTATGTTACGGAGGTGTGAGAATTCGTCTCATATTAATTGGAGTTTTCTAACTCTCATTAGACATAAAACACCGGAACTACTGCGTCATAAAATTCAAATTTAAAAGGGTTTTGAACCCAACTTTTTATGGTTATCAAATTGGGACTAATAGGTGATATTTGTGACATGTCCCACTATTTTTAAGAATAAAAGTAAGCTTTTCTCATGTCTTAATGTTGAAATTATTATGGGCTCACTATTGCCCAAAATCCCTTTTAGTATGGAAAAACAAGAGAATTCACTAAGGGTATATGTGTGGTTTGTCTTAGAGGTGATTGGGGAATGACTTAAGGCCATGGAAACCTAAGTATATGTCTATGCTATGTTACGAAATCATGTATGTTTCCCCTCTATTGATATATTATGAATCTTGATGAGAAGTAAATGATGTGGAATGTAGTTAGCCTTTAAGATCTAGAGGATCTTGGCTTTGGGAAAGAAATTCCCGAAGCCTAATACAATTACATAGCTTGGTGTTTACCAAGTCTAGGACTTGATGTTGGGCTTTATGATAAGCTAGCAAATGTTTAAGAATTATGAGGAATGCCTTGAGATGGCTTATTAATTGTATGAATGCATATGTATATTATGTAGATCATATTTCGGGTGATGTGATAGAGCATTCGGAGCATTAGAATCGTTTTGGCTCTTCCCTTGAGGTAGGAGAGGAGTTATATATTAAAATTGCATGAGTAGTTTGATGGTGATTGTTGTATGTGTTCTATACTCATGCTTGCCTTGCCATGTATATGTATTGAATTAATTAAAATGACAATTTGATAATTATTGAGAACTATTATGATATTCTTGTGATGGGTGCAAGTAATTGACTTACATGTGTGTGAGGCAATTATGGTTGCTATATATGTATATGTAATTCGTAACACCTTGTTGCCACGTGTGTGGATTAATATTATGATGATTACTATGACCTTTGATATCCATGTATGGATTGTTATGAATGATGAGATGAAAATCCACTAAATGAAGTGTGGTAATATTGATGAATAATATGTGATGTTGAAATGCCATAGTGGCTGTTTACAAGTATTGACTTGCGTGTATGATGTGAAATATATGCGAAAATATGTTGAGATGGAAATGCCACATTAAAACTTGAAAATAATAATTATGAAACCAACAAGGTTGAAACCCACTAAGGTGTATGGTGGTGTTGGTGATTGTAATGATGATGATGATGATGTTTGATGAGTGGCATTTAGGATGCACAGAGTGAGGATGCATTTGATTTGTATTTGCATTGCATCCATGGCATATCATCGCTGTCTATGTGGAATATTAGGGGGTTCCACTAGGCAGGCCCAGTGGGAGGGCGGCTCAGTGCACGAGCGTATTGTTGATTTCCCCTGTGACTCGGTGTGTGAGTCACGAAGTTGTCCATAGTTTGGTGACGAGGCACCCTATGTGGCAGGCCCAGTGGGCGGGCGGCTCTATAGTGAGCGAGTTACCTCGGTGTCCGACGGGGCACGGCTCTCTCGATGTGTGTTCGGGAGAGGCCCGTAGCACTTTTGGCAAGTGAGGCCATGTTGTTGATCCGCAAGTCAGAGGGTGACTAGTGCTACAGATGGGCGATAGCGGTTTGGTACTAGAAAAAGATGTTGTCGAGATGCATGCATGCTTTGAGATATGTGTACACATTTTACTACTGCAGTAGGGGCATAGTAGCACACCTATGCTTGACCCACAACTTGGTGTTTATTCCCACAGTCGGATCCGCATTTGTTGTTGATTATTCCATTGTGCATATGCATTAGCCATAAGAGCATTTGCATATAGCATGGAGATATGCCAGAATATGATGATGATTGATGATGATTGAGATGATGGTATTGGTGTTGATGAGATGAGAAGTTAATATAATGGAAGACCACATAAAATTAAGAGAATATATGAATAAACGAAATGATGTGAATATGACAATCTGTATTTACGGCCCAATGTGATGAAGGGCGTGACTGTTTATGATTAATGATGATAATGAATATGAATGCCCTTGTTGATAAGTGGCTGGTGATTGTGTATATGATTATGTATGTGCTTGTGCTTATTTATGATATGAATTACGATTCATGAGGCTTGTATGCCTATTGTGATAATGAGATAATGAATGAATGATAATTTGATGATTTGATAGCAAAGCACACATGACGTTGTATGCATATACACATGATCACAAAATATATATATTATTCGTCATTTTGAATGTATAACTCACTCTTCCATGTGGTCTCCTTTTTAGCATTGTGATGCAGGTTACCATGGGATGAGTTCAGATCTTAATTAAAGCTTGGGTGAAGGTAAATAGCGGTAATGGAAGTGCCTTGGCCGGCATCATTTATGGATTCTTGTGTAATGAATAAATTGTATATGATTGTATAGATGATTTAGAGATTTTGAGTATGTATAAGTTACTCCATTGAATTGATGAATGATATATATATATATATATATATAGAATGTAAGAGATGATTTGATGTGTATTAGAAGGATTGAAATTGAATGATGTTAATTGATGGTTGTGATAGTCGGGAGAAGATCCCCGAATGTAGATGAATATATTTATGTATATGTAATTATATCTTAGGCATTACATGCTTATATAATTATGTAAAAGGATGATGGATGTCTATTAGGCTTACGATATGCCATTGCGTGTTTTGCCGAGCCTTTTCTCATATCGTCATATATGGGACTAGGCGTGTGCCCGGTATACATATTCTTCTTCCGCTGTAAACTCTATTATTTTCGTATACCATTATGGGCAATTTATTTATCGATCCAGCTTCAGGTTTTATAATCTCACTCTCTGGTTTTTCTGTGATTTGGGTCATGATGTGGTCATGGTGATGTCTTAGAAATATTTTCAAACGCGAAAAATTTATTCGCAATTTTTATTAATTATGTCGATCACATCGGGATTCGAGTACAGAAAATCAGGGGTGTTATAGTTGTTGTATCAAACACACGTGTCAAGTCTCGACAACTTAATCAAGTTCTTTTCCCTAGTGGAACCACAACTGCCAAAACTGGCATCTTTCAAGTTTCCATCTCAATCGCCAAACCTGGCACTATTCAAGTTTCCTCCTCAATCGCTAAAGCTGGCACCTTTTAAGTTTCCTCCTCAATCGCCAAAGCTGGCACCTTTCAAGTTTCCTCTTCAATCGCTAAAGCTCTGCCTTTCACCGAATGGGGCACCTCTTTGAGAATTTACGCACCATCAAGGATTGGCCCTTTCAAGCTTTCTCAGCACCAAAGTTGACACCCTTTGAAGTTTTGATCCCCAAGTATTGACCTTTTTCAAGCCTAAGTCATCTGTTTCCCATCAAAAGCCTTAGGAACCCATGCCTAGGCGAATCCTTTTTGAGTCAGGGGGCATCCCCCAAACCATTTATTTTCTGTCAAAGCCTCAGGAACCCATGCCTAGGCTATTCCTTTTGAGTCAGGGGCATCCCCCCAAAACATTTATCTTTTGTCAAAGCCGTTCCTAGGTTGTTTCAATCAAATCCAATCAGGGGGCATCCCCCAAACCAATTCATTTCCCAGTTGGAGCCAGGGGCATCCCCCCAAACATTTATCTTTTGTCAAAAAGCCTCAGGAACCCATTCCTAGGCTATTCCTTTTGAGTCAGGGGCATCCCCCCAAACCATTTATTTTTTGTCAAAGCCTCAGGAACCCATGCCTAGGCTATTCCTTTTGAGTCAGGGGCATCCCCCTAAAACATTTATCTTTTGTCAAAGTCTCAGAACCCATGCCTAGGCCATTTCATTTCCTAGTTGGAGCCAGGGGCATCCCCCCAAACATTTATTTTCTTTCAAAGCCTCAGGAACCCATGCCTAGGCTATTCCTTGTGAGTTAGGGGCATCCCCAAAAAGCATTTATCTTTTGTCAAAAGCTTCAAGAACCTACGCCTCAGCTATTTTCACTTCCCAGTTAGAGCCAGGGGCATCCCCTCAGTCGTTTATCTTTTGTCAAAAAGCCTCAGGAACCCATGCCTAGGCTATTCCTTTTGAGTCAAGGGCATCCCCCTAAATCATTTATTTTCTGTCAAAGCCTTAGGAACCCATGCTTAGGCTATTCCTTTTGAGTCAGGGACATCCCCTACAAAATATTTATCTTTTGTCAAAAAGCTTCAGGAACCCACGCCTAAGCTATTCTCACTTCCCAGTTAAAGCCAGGGGCATCCCCCTAGTCATTCATCTTTTGTCAAAAAGCCTCAGGAACCCATGCCTAGGCTATTCCTTTTGAGTCAGGGGCATCCCCCCAAATCATTTATTTTCTGTCAAAGCCGCTCCTAGGCTATTTCAATCAAATCTAATCAGGAACATCCCCCAAATCATTTATTTTATATCAAAGCCTCAAGAACCCATGCCTAGGCTATTTCATTTCTAAGTTTGAGCTAAGGGCATCCCCCCAAGTTATTTATCCTTTGTCAAAAAGCCTCAGATACCCATTCCTAGGCTGTATCTTTCCCTAGGCTGTTTCAATCATGGGCATCCCCCCATTGTTTATTTTTCTCTAAAGCTTCAGGTACTCATTCCTAGGCTGTGTCTTTCCATAGACTGTTTCAATCAAGGGCATTCCCCATCGTTTATTTTTCTCCAAAGCTTTAGGTGCTCATTCCTAGGCTGTGTCTTTCCATAAGCTGTTTCAATCTAACTCAAAATGTCAGGGCAATTCCCCTGTGTCAGTTATTTCTTCAAGCTTCAGCCTCATGTACCCATTCCTAGGCTATGTCCTTCGAAACGTCAGGTAATCCCTTGTGTCAGTTATTTTCTTCAAAAGCAAAAGCTTCAGGTATCCATTCTTAGGCTTTCCCCCATCTGATCGCTAAAGTTGGTACCTTGCTTTCCCCAATTGCCAAAGTTGGCATCCTGTTGGTTTTATAAATCAACAAAGCTGGCACTTTTGTTTTTATTTCCAAAGCTTGTACTCCTAATGCATTTCCCAAATTATCATCCCTACTACCATTGAAATTAACACCTTGTCTCATTCTCCAAGTCACTAAAGTTGGTACTACTGTTGGTTTTCCTTAAAGACTAAAGAGAACAATGCTTGCTCTCCTAGTTACTGAAGTTGGCGTCACTTTGACAATGGTGTTCACGTCTTTACTTCTTTTCCACTTCAAAAACAAGAAGAGACTTCATGTTTTTCTCACACAAAAGAAGTAAAGAGGAGCATCTATGAACACCTCTTTTTGTTCGGCCTAAAATACTAAGGATTCAATGGCAAGCTTAAGCTTAAGCGTGCCAAGCTTAAGCTTGAGAATCCAAGCTTAAGCTTAAGCGTGCCAAGCATTAGCTTAAGCGTGTCAAGCTTAAGTGTAACTTGAGCGTGAACCATGCATGAAAAGTCTCGAGCTTGAGCTTAGCTATGGCAAACTTAAGCTTGGAAGTGCAAGCTTAAGCTCGGCAGTGCAAGCTTAAGCGTGAACCATGCATCAAAGGTCTAAAGCTTGAGCTTGGCTATGGCAAGCTTGAGGTTGGAAGTGTAAGCTTAAGCTCGATAGTGTAAGCTTAAGCGTTAACCAAGCGAAATTATGCATCAGGGGACCTTACGCTGGGATTTCCTTTACGCTTAAGCGTGACTTCAGCGTGGGGCTTGAAAGGCACCTCATGCTTAAGCGAGAATACCCTTCGCTTAAGCATAGCCCTTTGAAAAACCAACTCACGCTTAAGCGTGAAAGCTGCGCGCTTGGGCATGCCATGCTAAAAACACAGATGGAAGTGAAAACAACATTCCTTGATTTCATGCACTACATGGAATTATGACAAGAATTACCATAAAACATGGAACACTTCCATTACCTAAATAAAGGGTTAGTGCTAAATTCTTTAATGTAAAAAAAGGCTTCTTGAATCCTATAAATAGAGAGCGGGGGTATAAAAAATTCAACAAGCATACAACAATTGGCACAACAGGAAGCATTCCTGCCTAAAAATTTTCTCCTATTGCTCTCTGTTTCTCTTTGCAAGTTTCTTTTCTTAAGAGCAAATCAACTTAAATGCATTAGAAAATCAAGCATACAGCAGAGAGCAACACACCAAAACAAAGAGAAGCATTTCCTCTTCTGTTTCAATTTCTTCTTCGTTTTACACACCAACAAAGTGAGAAGCATTTCCTCCTCTATTCCTTCTTCTTCCTCTAAATTAACAAAGAGAAGCATTTCCTCTTCAAGTCTCCATTTGTCCCACTTGTTCTTCCCCTAGGCAAGAAGCTTTCCTTAATTAAGTTTTTTAATTTTTCTAGGAGTTAATTTAAAAAAAAATTAAAAATGTTTTGAGTATTTAAAATTGCAAGTTGTATATTTACTTTATTGAGAATTCAAGAACTACGTGACCCCGATTTCTCGAAAGTTCGAGAATACGTAGGAGCGGGAATCAATTCCTGTCGGGCCCACTTTCACTTTCTTTTTATATTTGTTTCACCTTGATTAAATTCATATTATTATTTTATCATGAGAAGGTTAATTTAGACAAGACGTCTTGTTAATCTTTTCAATTTTTCAATATGTTGTTATTCTTTAAATAATAATATTTTAAAGGGGGTTAATTTAGATGAGACGTCTTGTTGATCCTCTCGTGTCTTCAATGTATTTGATTTTTCTTATAAAAAGTGAGGTTAATTTGGATAAGACGTCCTGTTAATCTCTAGTTTTGTTAATCAACTTTATTTTACCTCATTCTATTTTACTTTATTTTATTCATTAAATTTTCTTTACAAATTAAGGTTAATTTGGACGGGATGTCCTGTTAATCTTTACTTTCACTTTGTTTTCTTCTTTCTTACTGTCATTATTCGGTCAAATTTCTTACTGTCACTATTTTGTCATTTCTTATTATCGCTGTGTAATCAAGTTGTTCGATTTAAGATTAATTTGGATGAGACGTCCTGTTAATATTATTCAAAACTTCCTCATCTGTTTGTCTGTTCCTTTTCTAAAGAAGCTAAAATAATTTATGAGCTACTTATAATGCATGATATCAATTTGAGGTAACCATTTTATAACGGACAGTTGTGAGGTGCTAATACCTTCCTCACCTGTAATTTGACTCCTAAACTTGAAATCTCATTCTTTATTGACTAGTGCTTTAACGAAGGTTTTTCTGGTATTTTGCCCTTAAAAATATTGGTGGTGACTCCTTGTTTTTCGAAAGGATTTCAAAACCTGTTTTACCATTTTTGAAGGGTCGGCCATGCCGCCGTGATCCCGGTCACGACAAGAGTTTGTCATTCATAGTGATCATCAATCACTTAAATACATTAAAGGGCAACATAAATGAAACAAAAGACATGCTAAGTGGGTTGAATTCTTAGAACAATTTGCTTATATCATTAAGTACAAGAATGGAAAGGCCAATATGGTAAGAGATGCTTTATCTAGAAGGCATAATTTGAAAGCTTTTCTTGGAGCTAAATTCTGTGGTCTTAATGAAATAAAGCAATTGTATCCAAGTAACATAGATTTTGCTGTAATTTATACTTCTTGTGATTCAACCACTTCATTCACAAGTTCCACATTTTAGATAGTTTTCTCTTTAAAACCAATAAGATTTGCATTCCTAGAGGATCCATGAGAGAACTTTTACTTAGAGAGAGTCATGAGGTTGGACTTATGGGCCATTTTAAGAGGGATAAAACTTTATCAACTCTCAATGAATATTTCTATTGGCCTAGAATGAGAAGAGATGTAGAAATACTATGTTCTAGGTGTATAACTTATAGAAGAGCTAAATATAAACTTTTACCTAATGGTCTTTACACTCCCTTACCTATTCCATATGCCATATTTCCCTAGTCTAGTTAAATTGGGCCTTAGGATTAGCCAAAGTCCAATGCTTAGACCAAATACCATATGCCTATATGAGGTCTCCATTCCATTGTATTCTTACCTTAGATTTTAATGCAAAAAGAATTCTTTTTGTGAGAAAGTGAGTGCATACTTCCTCTCTTTTAGGCTAGAGCGTTTCTTAGCCTTTCCATAGGTCTCATCCCCCATGGTGGTAAGTTCAAGGAACTTATCCTTCTAGGTGGCGTTCCAAATCCTTATTCCATTCCATCATCCATAGTCATTACAACCTATCTTTCCACCCTTTCCCTTACACCCTTTCCTTTCTTTTAAGTAGTCTAACTTTCATTCCATTCCATTTCATTTTGAGTTTTGGTTTTTATATTTACCATATAGTTTTCGTGTGCATCATAATCTAAGAAGAAGAGGCATCAAAATTTAGAAGAGAAAGAAGATAAGACTAGATCCAAAATTCTTCTTTCATGTAGGAAGGCCTATATCACTAACCCATGCATAGCATCTGAGTGACTAACAATAATGAATGTGCGGTGATGAACTGTGTGATGACTATAATTATAGATTGTGTAATGATTTTTTTTGTCTTTGTCAATCACATCTATGGATTGTGTGATGACTATACCTGTGGTTGAGAATTGTATGATATATGCTAGTAGCAATTATAATTGTGACTTAGGATTATGTTGTACATGATGATGTTGCCTTACTATTGCTAGATTATGAATCTTATGAGTATAACTTAAAATGGGAAAGTAATCTAGGAAGTATTCATTGAGTGATATTGAACCCTAGGAAGTAAAGTTGTGAATATGAATCTTGGAAGTTGAGATAACTCTTAACATATATAAACGTGGGGTGAATGTCCCACGATTATGTTTATAGTGGCATTGTTGATGAAATGACTTAGGGAGACGTCAATAATGACGGACCTCCCATTGTGTGATAAACAAGTAAGGATAGTATCTCACCTTTACAAATTTTCCCTTAGCATGGCTAGTGGACCTGTAGAAAGACAATGAACCAATGTTGTGCCATTGAGTGGAATACTGCCAGTTATTGAGAAAGAAACTTTGGATGCTCCTGAGATAGACCACGTGGGAGTCAATGTTTGGACTACCAAACAGAAATGGAACCCTAAAAAGAAGATGATGATGATGAAGATCCCTACCTCACCGTCTCTAGGACCATGAATTAGGATTCATGTGAGAGAAAGATTAGCGGTGAAACAGAAAATAGTAAGGATTGTGTTCTTAGTCGGGTTGTCATAGGGATACTCAAGTTATATTACTTTATGTTTTGGGAGCCTATACGCCCCTACTTCATTCAGAGTATGTAAAGCAATATTGAATCATGTATGACTATTGTTATGGCTGTGATGATGATCCACCCTTGTTTATGTACAAAAAAACTTCCACACTTTTTAACAGCTTGTAACCTCTTAGTTAAGTATAATGATCGCGTGGAAGAGATTTATCCTAGTTCTAACATCCTGAATTTTATAAAAATGATTAATTGAGAGGAATAAATATTAAATAATCATAAATGGGTTAATAAGTGTCCCAAAAATATTAAAATAATTAAATTAAGATTTATAAGGATTATTTATAATTTATTGAGGCTTTAAGAGACAAAATTATACCCGATTAAAATATGGGTGTGGGATCAAGTATCTCCGATTGAGATGCCATTAATCAGGGATGTCAAGAATATTATTAGGAGTCCGAATATGTATTCAAAATAATTCTTAGATAAGGTATTGAGCCCGAACGGAGATCCTGTTTGTTATAAAACGGGAAACATTTTAATGATGGACCAAGATATAACTTATTTACCTCTCTCTTTTCCTTATTTTCACATGTAACTCTCCTCCCCTCTCCCTCATTTTTCGTCACCTCCCTTCTCCCCTACACAAACCCTCTCTTTTCCTCTCTTCTTCTACAAAGCTCACCATTCTTGTGGGTCTCCTTCCATACCAAACCAACCATGCTTCTTCTTCTTCATTTTAGAGATGATTCAAATGCTTGGGAGCCCTTTTTCTCTCCTTCTATTTTTGCGTCCATGCTACGGCTTGGGATATCTTGGAGCTTAAGGTAAACTTTCTCCACTCTTTTAATGTTTTTGGCCCTAGGTTTTAGTTTCTATTTAATTAGGAGAGTGCCTTATGAATGGTTTGAGTATTAGGAGTTATTTTGATGAAAAACCCAAAGGTGTGATGTGATTTATGTGTGTTTTTGGATGGGTATGAAGGGGTATACGAAACTTTTATGGTTAGAGGTGAAAGATGATGATTGTTAGTAGTGATTGTTGGATTTCAATGGAACCCTAACTATAGGAATTGGGGGAAATGAGTAATAATGCCATGAAAGATGATTTTCAGTGAAAACCCATGATAATGTGTGTGTGAGTGTTGTTAATGATGAAGATTGATGGTTATTAGAAATGGTTATTGAGTTTTGATGAAAAACCCTAAGTGTGGTGATTTGGGGGGTTTTTGGCTAAATTCATGATTTTGATGGTTTTGAATACTCTAGAATGATTTATATGAAGGAAATGAATCTTTAGAATCATTAAGATTGATTAATGAGGTTGATGATATTTTAAGCTATGTTCATGAGGTTGTGTAAGATGATATATGCATGTATGTAGGAATGATGGTTTGAGGTGTTGGGTTGAGAGTGAATATGAGATATTGTTATTGTGATAATAATAGTTAAAATCCATTGAGAAAGGATACTTGAGTTGATGAGTAGTTAGGCCATGATAAATATCTTAAGAGTTTGTTGATTGATGATGGTCTTGAATGGAGCCAAGAAGCTTATAATGGATTTGAATAAATTGTGATGATAGTTGAGTGATTCACATGAGATATTGGATGCCTTATGGATAAGGGTCATGATGTTGTTGTTATTGGATTTGTTTAACCCCTTGAGGCCTAGAGGATCTTGGTTTTGGGAAAGGAATTTCCAAAGCCTAACCTAAGCGTATGAATTGGAGTTTAGACAACTATAGGAATTGATAATGAGTTTTAAGAGATGATGTCTTATGATGGCTTATTAATTGCATGTGTGTATGTGTGCAATATGTAGGTTTTACTTCGAACGATGAAGTGGAGCGTTCGGAGCGCTTGGATTGCGGTTCTTCTCTCGAGGTAGGAGAAGAGTTTGCATTTTAATTGCATGTGTTGAATGTTTGATGATTAAGTATATGAATATGCTTATGCTTCCCTTGCCATGATTATATTGAATGATGAGATAAGTAATAATGTGATGGGTGTTATAATTGGCAATTGTGTGTATGAGAAATATAATGTTATATTTTGTATATGATGTGGATTTGCATGATATTGAACAAGTGGATAGGTCATATTTTGATCCAAGAGGTTATAAGGCATAGAATTAGGATACATAATCTCAATTGTGCATTTGAATCTTGTTGGCATTGTTTAGAACATGGATGAGGTAGTTTAAAGCTTTGGCCATGATTGTTGGCTACAAAGTGCATTTTAATGCATAATTATGGAAGTGATGGAGTCAAATAGATTTTTATATGGTTTTGATGACATAGGGTAGTTCCAAAAGCTTCCATGTATGAATTAAAACTTGTGGAAATTGGAATGGGTCAATTTAAGTGAGAAATGACCCTTGAGTTGCATTAAAATGGGTAAAATGCATTTATATGCATAAGTCACTCATCTTAAGGAATTTTTTAGTAAGACTGGTGGCCACGCGTCACAAATGGTGTAATTTAGTTGGGGTTAAAATTTGGTAGCATTCGGAGTTGATATGAAAAAGTTAGAGGGGTTAGAAGTCCCAAAAGCATGTATTTCTGCACAACTTCTACATTCTGGTATGGCGTAATCGATTACGAAGGTGAGCGTAATTGATTACAGGCATTTTGTTTTAGGTGTAATTGATTAGCTTCAGGTGTAATCGATTACAGAGGTGGGCGTAATCGATTACAAGTGTTCTGTTCCAGTTGTAATCGATTATCGTAATCGATTACAACAGGATTGCTCAATAAGCATCCTTTGTTGCTTTTGGCCCGTTTGGGCATTTTAACGACATTTTTGGCCTCCGACTTTTTCATGAAAGTTGTAGATAATTGTATTACAGAGATGTGAGAATTGGTCTCATTTTATTTGGAGTTATCTAACTCTCATTAGGCAAAAAATATCGAACCCATTGCGTTGAAAAATTCAAGTTTAAGACGGTTTTACTGTCATGAAAGAACTTTTTCTTCATTTGGAATGTCCAGCCTTCTGGTACCACAGAGGCACTTTTAAAGTTAGCCATATCAGCATACCATGGCCCTGTGGTAATTGCCATCAGCCTTTCATCTGGGAATTCCTCTTTTATCAAGATAGAATCTGGTTCACGTTCCAGACGAGAGAGTTGATCAGCCATTGAGTTCTCTACTCCCTTTTTATCTCTTATTTCTAAATCAAACTCTTGGAGTAATAGAACCCATCTGATCAATCTTGGCTTTGATTCTTTTTTAGCTAGTAAGTACTTGATTACTAAATGGTCTGTATAGACAATGACCTTAGCACCAATCAAGTAAGCTCTGAATTTATCAAATGCGTACACCACAACAAGCATTTCTTTTTCAGTAGTGGTGTAGTTTATCTGATTCTCATTCAGCACCTTACTAGCATAATAAATAACATGTGTTAATTTTTCTTTTTTCTGTCCTAGTATAGCTTCTATAGCAAAATCATTTGCATCACACATAATTTCAAATGGTAAAGACCAATCAAGTGTTGCAAGGATTGGAGCTGTAATTAATCTTTGTTTTAGATTTTCAAAAGCCTTGACACAGTTTTGATCAAAAACAAAAGCATGATCTTTCACCAGTAAATCAGTCAAAGGCTTTGCTATTTTCAAAAAATCCTTTATAAATCTCCTATAGAAGCCAGCACATCCTAAGAAACTCCTCACTCCTTTCACATTGATTGAAGGAGGAAGCTTTTTAACAGTATCAATCTTGGCTCTATCTACTTGAATGCCCTCTGCAGAGACTTTGTGGCCTAGGACTATCCCTCCTCTAACCATAAAATGACACTTTTCCTAGTTGAGGACAAAATTAGTCTTTTGACATTTCACCAGCACCTTAGATAGGTTACTGAGGCATACATCAAAGCTGTTTCCAAACACAGAGAAGTCATCCATGAACACCTCAATGAACTTCTCTACCATGTCCCCAAAAATTGCCAGCATACACCTTTGAAAGGTTGCTAGTGCATTGCACAAACCAAATGGCATGCGCCTATATGCAAAGATTCCATATGGACAGGTGAAGGCTGTCTTCTCTTGATCTTTTGGATCAACCATAATTTGGTTGTATCCTAAATATCCATCAAGGAAACAATAATACTCATGACCTAACAGCCTCTCAAGCATTTGATCTACAAAAGGTAAAGGGAAGTAGTCTTTTCTATTGGAGTCATTTAGCTTTCTATAGTCTATGCATATCCTCTAACCTGTAGTTGGTCTAGTGGCAATAACTTCACCTTTTTCATTTTTTCAGTGGTCATCCCTTCTTTCTTAGACACCACTTGGACTGGACTGATCTAAGCGCTGTCCGAGATAGGATAGATAATCCCTGCATCAAGGAGTTTAATCACTTCTTTCCTTACAGCCTCTTTCATTATGGGGTTTAACCTTCTTTGTGGCTGAACAACTGGGGAATAGTCATCCTTCATCTAAATTTTATCCATACAAAATGATGGACTAATCCCTTTTAAATCAGAAATGTTCCAACCAATGGCAGATTCATGTTTTCTTAAAACCCCTATCAGTTTTTCTACATCCTCATCCTTTAATTCAACATTAATGATTACTGAATGTGATTCATTATTTCTTAAGAAAACATATTTCAAATGAGAAGGCAAGGGTTTCAAATCATGTTTTTCTTCAAATACCTCCTTACCCTTCTCAATTGCAGCATTATTTAAGTTTTCGTTAATTTCAACTTCTACTTCCCCTGCTTTACATGCTTCTAGCAGTTTAGCAACTCATTATGTGAGTCATCTAACTCCTCAGTCTCAGAGTCAAACTCATCCTCTAGAAAGGCTTGAAAGCCTCTTCTTCAGTTCTTAACAGTATAGGAGTATTATAGCTTTTAATTTCTTCAAGCATAAAATAATCCATTTTATCAACTGGATGTTTCATAGTATTAAAGACATTAAAAGTTACCTGCTCCTCCTGAACTCCCAGCATGAGTTCTCCCTTCTCTACATCAATTAAAGCTCTTCCAGTAGCTAAAAAGGGTCTCCCTAAGATTAGGGGAATCTCTCTATCAGCCTCCATATCCAACACTATAAAATCTGCTAGAAAGATAAACTTATCTACCTTTACTAACAAGTCTTCCAGCATCCCATGAGGATATTTGATAGACCTATCAGCCAATTGCAAAGACATGCAAGTTGGTTGCAGGTCATTAATTCCTAATTTCCCCATTAAGGACAGAGGCATAAGGTTAATGCTAGCCCCGAGATCACATAAAGCACTTCCAACATGAACATCCCCTATTGCATAAGATATTGTAAAAGATCTAGGATCTTCTAGCTTTTGAGGGAGTTTCTTCTGAATAATTGCACTACACTCTTGGGTGAGAGTAATCATTTCATCTCCCTTATGCTTTCTCTTCTTAGACAGAAGTTCTTTCAAAAATTTAGCATATGATGGCATCTCTTACAATGCCTCAACAAAGGGAATATCTATGTAAAGCTTCTTGAACACATCTAAGAACTTAGCAAACTTTTACTCCTCTATCTATTTCTTAAATCTATGTGGAAATGAAGCATTCTTTAATTTCTCAGGAGTTAGCTTGACAGCTTCCTCCAAGATCAAATCATTCTTTTTATTTTTATTTTGATGAACTTGGTTTTCTTTCTCTTTTTCTATTTCCACCTTATTTTTAGTTTTATTTATTTCATCACTTTCCTGTTCTTTTTCTTTTCTACAGTATTTTCATGACTTGGAGTAGGAAGAACCAAAGTTTTTCCACTCCTAGTGGTTATTGCTTTGTAATGTTCCCTTGGATTTACCTCAGTATCTCCAGGAAAATTGCCTGATTGTCTCTCAGCTAACTGCTTTGAGAGCTGTCCAACCTGATTTTCCAGATTTCGGATGGACTCTTCTTGATTTTTAAAGTTGGTCTGAGTGGCCTGAATGAACTGAGATAGAACATTCTCAAGTTTAGACTTTTCTTTAGAGGGAAGGGGAAGAGGTTGTTGCGGTCTATTTGTGGTTTGAGTTTGTGGTATGTTTTGATTCAAATATGGACCCTTCTGCCATGAAAAATTGGGGTGGTTTCTATAGCTAGGATTAAAAGAATTGAAAGGGTAATTCCTTTGAAACTATTGCCCCATGTAATTAACTTGCTGAGCAGGCACATTTGGATCACACATGCCATTTTCATGATCTCCACCCCAAAAATCACAACTCATCATGCAGACTTGACTAGGCTTTTGGAGTTCTAAAATTTGAACACTTAATTTCTCCAAAGCTTGAGTCATCAACTTACTTTGAGCCAAATAAGCATCTTGTGCTTCTAATTCTAGTATCCCTCTCTTAGGGATTTGGCTCCTTTCACTAACTAAACATTCATTTGAAGCGATAACATCAGTTAGCTCTATGGCCTCTTGTATAGTTTTAGTGGTCAATGAACCTCCAGCTGAGGCATCAATCAAGACCCTAGTAGCTGGTCTTACTCCATTATAAAAGATGGTAACTTGTTGCACATCAGGGATCCTATGATGAGGACATTTCCTCAAACTCTCCTTGTACCTATCCCATGTTTCTATCAGATATTCACCCTCTCTATGCTGAAAATAAGTGATTTCTGTGCGTAACTTGGCATACTTGGAAGGAGATAAATATTTAATCAGAAATTTTCTTTGTAAATTCTCCCAAGTGGATATACTGCCTCTTGGTTGGCTCTACAGCCAGGCTTTTGCAGGGGCCCTTAGAGAAAAAGAAAACAATCTCAATCTTATTACCTCATCAAGGACACCATTCATTTTCACTGTATCACAAATTTGGAGGAAGGTTGATAGATGCAAATTTGGATCCTCAACTTCACTTCCCCTGAATTGATCATTTCTAACCAACTGCAGTAAAGCCGATTTAAGTTCAAAGTTATTGGCTGCAATTGGAGGCCTAAGGATGCTAGATTGTGATCCGTCTTTAGTAGGCCTAGAGTAGTCACCTAGTGTAACTCTCCTCTGTTCCATTTCTTGTTGTTCTTTTTTCTTTTTCTCCTTTCTAAGTCTACGCTCTAACAAATCAATATCAGGATCAAAGAAGAATGGCTCTCCTCTATTCCTTGACAACATACACCAGATATTAGACACAAAATCAATTTCAATTCTACTGCTACTGCTACACTCAAGCTACTGCTACACTAAAACAAAATTCAACTATTGTTATATGTAAAAACAAAATTAATTGGTTCAGTTTAGTACCGGTCCAAGGATTGTTGATATTACTCAACAATCCCTGACAATGGCATCATTAACTTGATGCATAATCTCAAAGGATTATATTCTTTTGGCAAGCGCACCAATCGTTAAATTTGTAATATATTTGATCGTCCCACAGGGATTGAGGTAATTACCACAACCTAGGACTAGTACAAGTTGAACCAAAACACAAGAAGATAGAATTCATTATGTTTATGCTTTTCTATTATTTTTATGTTTTTGTAATTTCAGAAACAATATAAAAGGTGAAGTGTAATTGATGAAAGATAGGTTAGGATTGCTTTAGCTTACAAATTTATCAAGAAACATGCAATTAAGGTTCAATAAGCTTCAGACTCAAGAGGACAATTCATAGATAGTTAATCCTTAATTCCTTTGGTGATTAACACTAATTCCTAATCATTAAACCCTAATCCCTTAGGTGTTTAGTGACAGAGAAATCTAATGCGAAATTGGGGATTGAACCCTAACTATTCACCTAATTACCAGGCCTGAATTAGTTAGGAAGCTAGAAGTTACCTAAACCTCATGATTCCTCATTGGTGAGATTCTTTATTTAGGTCTGGATTTGTCAATCCAGCAGTGTAGATCCACTTCTCAGCTTGTTCTCCTCATGCTTCAGAAGATGATTTCCTCAATGCAGCTTTAAGATTCCATTGGAAGCTTTAGCAATCCCAACCATAGGAGTTTAGCAACCCATGGAAGTGGGGAACGTAGAAAGCCATGGAAAAGAGAGTTTTGAGAGGGAAAATGTTTAGAGAGAGATTGAAAATCAAAAAATAAGAGTTGTCTATTGCTTCCCGCACGCTCTCTCCATTCTTTACAACTATATATAGCTAAGGCAAAAACTAACTAAACTAACTCTAATTAATTACAAAGGGAAACTTCCTGAAAATTAAACTACCGAAACTAATTAATTAATTATAAAGGAATGACCAATTATAACACAATAATTAAATTACTAGTATACAAATATAGTTAGCAACTAATAAAATAATTAAAGGTAACTACTAAAGCAATTCATGTTGAAGGAGAATAAAATACTGGGCAAACAAGCTTCACGCTTAAGCGTGATCTATATGCGCTTGAGCGTGATACATTAAGTTGAATGCCGGGTGACTTGAATGTTTGGTGACTTGAATGCCGGGTGACTTCACGCTTAAGCGTGACCTTTATTCGCTTGAGCATGAAGCTTTACACCTTACTAGATCTGCGCGTATGTACGCTAGGAGGCCAGCGTATGTATACTGGGAGGCTAGCGTATGTACGCTAGCTTTCCTGCACCTAGATCCTGTAAAATACAAGTATATAAATGCCTAGCGTATGTACGCTGGCTTTCTAGCGTATGTACGCTAGGTTAATGGATCTCTCAATAAACATATTTCCTTATGTACTTATCTTTTTAACCATTTTCTTGCACAATTTAAACACATTTGAATTAAATAATTAAAATAAGAAAGAATGGTAATTCATTAAATAATAATGCCAAACTCAACAACATTTAATGGATTAAGTTAAATTAAAGATGAATTTATTAAGTCTTTTCAAGACTTATCACTCAAGCAGCTAGATCATTTAGGACAAAGTAAAGAAAAGTGTAGTTCATGAAGATAGTGATCTTAGTTCAGAAATTCTAGAAACATATTCTAGAATGATAGATGAGGATGTTTGGAATGATTTTATGAGTCATTGTGAAACTAAAGAATTCAAGGTAATAAAAGTTATGTTCCTTTCCATTTACAATTATTCAAATTCAAGATACCTAGTCTAACATGTTTATAAAATTACATTGCGTTTAATTAGAAACTAAGTAAAGAAAATGCTGAAAGAGCATGGTCAATGCAATATCGGTTTAGAAAAGCCGCCAAAGGATATGCTATTTTGGAATAAGAGATGCTATGTATGACTGATTAGTATTTTATGTTTAAATAACTTTTTTAACCTTAAATTATATGATAGTACATTACAAATAATGTTTGTAGTTAGCCGAGTCAAGTTCAGACGGGACTACTTCTATACCCCGTCATATATTATGGAAAGTTGGCCGAGTTAACAAAGGTGGCATAATTGATGATGAGAGTGTTCTAAAAGTATGGGAAGAATGTGTAAGTGTCATAATTGACTTGATATATTTTTGTTAAGTTTTATATTCTATTTGGATAATTTTCATGTTAATTATAGGAGAAGCTCTCATTATCTATACCATCGTCTGAATCACAATGTAAATCTCGTGATGATATTCTGGTAAAAGCCTTGAATGTACCAGAGCACCCTGGCCGTGTTAAGGGTATTGGTTTTGGTGTTTGTCAAAAAGATTTATTTGGATGTAAAAAGCAAACTCATTATAGCAACCATGAAGTGGAGCAACTAAAGATACAAATGGAGAAACTGACACAGATTATTGCACACTTACAAAACACACAAGCATATCCATCTATGCCAGAAATGGTGATACCAGATCCATTTATGCCATCCTTTGGGTAACCTACTAGGCTATCAAGTGGAAAAGGTAGTTGCACACCATAACCAGTTTCAGGAAAACCACCTCCATCAAGTGGTAAGGATAGTTGGACACCAATTTCAATGTCAAAGATACCTAAGGTATATTAACAAATGTATGTATTGTTATCTAACTATTATGTACATGCATGGCCTTGATGTTTATTAATAATTATTCTTACTTGATTTTAGGGTGAACATAAATGTTTATTACATTTGTCAACTCCACGACATCGAATGGTTGCTAAAGGTAAAGTGTATAATTTGTCGGGGGAGACTCTCCATAAAAACACAATGTTGGAAAATCATGCAAAAGTGTCATTGACGTAGTGGAAGAAGCTAAACGTGATACTACACTTCCTGTACCTAATGAAAATGATTGTTTGGTAACTCAGACTGGTGCATTAGGTACTTTTTTGTTTTGGCCTATTTATCTTTTACAGATACTTAATTAGGTACCCTTTAATGGTTATATTTTACTTTGATAGGATTTTTGTTTAGTATAATTTAGCTAATTCATTATGTTCACATGGAAACTTTAGACACCAGCAACATCCAAGAATAAGGGAAAAGACGTAAGCCATGTAGTAAAATCAATAACTTCCCCATTAAAACAATTGTCTCCCAGTCCACTAGTTTCTAGCAATAGTGCCAAAGCAGTTCTTTATTGCAAATTTTTAGAGTTTTATGTGAAATCCCATCTAGAGGGGGTCAAATTTTCTTTTCACATGCCTATTGAAATATTCAATGTTGAATTTGAAGACCAAATTGGTACTAAATGCATTAAGGAGATTCTTGATCATGATTTGTTGAGTGTTACTAGTATTTGTGTTTATATGAGGTATTTAATAATTATAACAATTACTTTACTATTACTTTGCTATGTTTTAAAAAAACTTACTTTGGTAATTAGTCTTATTCTATATTTGTATATACTTGAATGGAAATTCAACAACAAATTTTGCTTTTCAATCTCCACACATGTTGTCTCAATACAACAAAGACCGCCCTTTTCAATATATAGCTGATGCTCTTTGTTCATTTCGTGAGCAAGATAAATTGATTATTGCACCATATAATACGGGGTGAGGTCATCATCACTTGTTGACAATAACCTTTCTTAATGATTTGTCTTAACTAATATATAATTAATGGCAAAACATACAGGGGACATTGGGTATTGATTGCCATTAATGTGTTGGATAAAATTACGTATTATTTGGATAGTCTTCATGGTAATTTCAATGAGTACCCAGAAATGAGAGACTTGTTTAATGCATGAGTATATTATTTATCTAGTGGAAATTTTCATGAGTGTATCTAATGATAGAATTTATTAACATATGTTTTTTGTTCTAATAAATTTTGTTAAAGGTATATGTATTTATCGTGCATTTCGAGGAATCAAGATACCTAAATTCAAGACCCAAATGAAATGGTGCAAGGTGAAGGTATATGTTTTCGTCCTTTACCTTTTCGAGTTTATCAATCCAATAAGTGCTTTTAATGGTGTAATTTTTTCTATGTGTAGTGCCCTCATCAAAAGAATAATATAGATTATGGATATTATGTAATGAGGTTCATGAAAGAGATTATGCAAATAAGACAAACAAAGATTCCAAGGACAGTATGACTCTAACCATGTGTAATATACTCTCATTATAATTTAATTTTCTTGATGTCTATGTGTACGTGTATTTTAATCTCCATAATTGTTTAAATGTTTACACTTGCAGTATTTTGATGAGTATCAGTGTACCACCTACAACACTGAACAATTGGATGAAGTAAAGGAGGATTGGTCTTCATATGCTTTCAACACATTTTTAAATTAGGTTAATTTCTAAATTTAATAATTTCTTAGTTCCTTTATTCATATTTGCTAATTTTACCTTACATGTATTCATCTGCTTATGTTTTTATCAATTAGGAAACAAAGTAACTCATCCTTTATAGTCAAAGTCCTACATGAACAATGCCAGCAATAGATATTACCACTATGTTTTTTGGGCTGCACATGTTATATGAATCATGTCAGCAGTACATAGTACTCATATATTTTTTGGACTACATATGTTATATGAATCATGCAAACAGTTGATAGTACTCATCTATTTTTTGGATAGCACATGTCGCATGAATCATGCTAGTAGTAGATATATAGAACTCATACTTAACGTGCTATATTTTGGTGTAGTATAATGCTAGCTCTATGCGTTAGTCATAAGTATTACTAATTAATCATGGTTGACAATTCACTACGATACAATGTATGTCTTATTGCAACAATGTTCATTGATCAATTATCATGTGCAGGAATTAAAATTATTTTTAGACTAGAATAGACTATAATGACAGATGTGTATACTTTAGCTTGATCAAATTTATTAGTGGATGTATTCTTTTTTAAGTATTAATATTGTTATATTTCATTTTTGGGAAATAATGATGGAAATTAGTATATATTTGTATTTAATATAGGTGTCTGAAATTGAAAATATTAGTTGGTGAATAATGTTTTAGGTATCACTTACTGTTACAATGTTCATTGGTAATTATCATGCGCATGAATTAGTATTGAAGTATGTAATATAGGTACATGAAACTAAACCCACTTTAAAAAATTGTTAGTTGGTGTTTTACTTTTTTTAGGTATTGTTGTTATATCTATAATTATATAACTATTAGTGTAAAAATTAGTTTATTATATTTAATACAGGTTTAGTAAATTAAAAAAACTAAAAATTAAAAACCAAATATTGTCTGCGGTTCTATGTTTAACCGCAGACATTGTATGACTATTGTCTGCGGTTCCGCATCACAACCGCAGACATTGTTTGACTATTGTCTACGGTTTCTCATTACAACCGCTGACATTGTTTGAGTATTGTCTATGGTATTACAACCACTGTCAATACATAACTAATGTCAGCGGTTTAAGTGTTGACGTTGTTTTTAATGTTATTATCAGCGCCTTTATTTTCTGCGCTTGTACCGCTGACAATAGCAGTGAAGGAACCGCTGACAAAGGCCTTTTTTGTAGTAGTGTAGGGACCATGAAGTGAGCAAAGGAAAATAACAAAGTCCTTAAAATGTTTTTTTGCAAAGTCCAAAAGTGAGCTAAAAGGCCAAAAACGCAAGCACTGGGTTGAAAAGAAAGTTTTGGGCCAAAATGGCCTAGTTGGTTTGAATTCAATAATGGTTCTAGTTCAAACAACATAAACGTAATTAGCCCTTTTTTTGGCTCTTTGACTTATTTCTGACATGTGTCTTATTTTAGGCAATTAGGCATATTTTGTTTCCTTTTTAGGGAAAAGGTTTTATTATAAATTGAGTGTCCATTGCTCAGAAAAGACATATCACACTTTGTACTTTCTTACACGAGTTGTTCTCTTTATTGCTCTCTTTTAAGTTCTTTCTCCGTCATAGGATTCAAATGTAATCCTTATTTTCATTTTTGTGATCTTGGACTAAAATGATTGGGTTTAAGGTGAGAGATTGTGATCTGTAAGATGCCTCTATTATGACCAGTTGGATTTGGGAAACAGGTTGAGAAGTAGCTTTATATTGGACAAGTAGTCCAAGAGTCGTAAATAGACAACCTTATAACTGTTTCATAGTATAGTGTAAAATTCTAAGCCTTTATGCTGGAAGACTAAAGTAGATCATAGTGGTAGTAATCAAACCAGGATACATTGTGATGTGAACTTTTTCATCCCTTCTCTTTATTATCTCTTTTATTTTTCAATTATTTACTCTTTAAATCATATTTGTTAAACCCTTTTTGTAACAGCCCTAATTTTTAGGATAGGAACCTAGATCCTCAGAAACCTTGAGGATACCCTGCTGAGCTTTCTATGGAAAGCATGAAGCTTTGACCTGCCCTTTTAGTTATTCCCAATATAAGAAAATGATAAGAGTTTAGCCTAATTAAAATATTAAGTGTAAGATGTAGGAACCTCGAGAGAGTATAAGTAATGAAGAACTATATTTGTTAAACCCTTTTTGTTACAGCCCTAATTTTTAGGATAAGAACCTAGATCCTCGGAAACCTTGAGGATACCCTGCTGAGCTTTCTATGGAAAGCATGAAGCTTTGACCTGCCCTTTTAGTTATTCCCAATATAAGAAAATGATAAGAGTTTAGCCCAGTTAAAATATTAAGTGTAAGATGTAGGAACCTCAAGAGAGTATAAGTAATGAAGAACTCTATTCAGGAAGTACAGAGATTGTGGGGATGAATAGGGACGTGTAATGATAGTGAAGGAAGAGCCGAGATGAGAGAGAAGTAATATAGATGAATATCTGGTATTAACAAGGGTAGTACAGTGAGAATAAATAATAATAATAATTAATAATGTTGTTTAACTAATGATAATACATTAGTTTAATATTAGTTAATATTTAATGATGATGATATTGTTTAGTTAAGTATTAATTTGTTAGTAATATTTATGATATCTTTCTGTTAATAATATTAAATTATATTATAATAGTTAATAATAATATTTATTTAATATTTAATTATAATATTTAATAATAATATTTAATAATAATATTTATTTAATATTTAAATTTTAATAGTTAATTAATATTTAATTAATTAATTAAGAAAATTCAAATATATATTTATATAATAATGGTAATATTTTATTAACAATTATTTGATAATTATATTTAATAATAAAATATTGCTGACTTCTCAGATTTTACTACGAGACCCAGTAAATGATTGGATATCGACAATTTGGCCTGATGTTAGTGATCCTATAGGGAAACTAGTCCTATTAGGATAATCTCGTAGTAATCGAGGAAACAGGTTCGGCCTGACTCGTACCATAAGTACCTCCTACGTTTGGCCGTGTAAGCACTTTGGGATGTCTGATTCCAGCACGGTCAGTCCCTAATGAACCGTTTTGATAATCTAAACACTTCTCCTGAAGGGACCTAATCCTAATTCGAGCCCTATCAACTTTGTTTCTTGAGAAAACAATCCCTTTAGGAACCCTCGGATTTGGCTTAAGCATTTTTTAGTGTTTTGGGCCTAACTCTTTCATACGAGATTGAAATCAAGCAATTATTATTTGAGGAATCAAGACTTTGTACTTTGAAAACTTGTTTATTAATCTTGTTAAATCACACTAGTTTACGAGAAAAATCATATCTTTCTCATTCGAGCTCAGAATCAGTTTGTTTTAATTTCCTAGTTCTCATATCAAACCCCTTCTACAATTCTCGTGAATAACTCAAAAGCTAGTTCCTGCTCAATCAGCCTAGAAAAATTAAATTTTTTAGAGTAACATTAATTTCATAACAATTCAGCCCAGCATCAGAAAAATACACATATCTCCCCCAAACAAAGTTGAAATCACTTTGTTCTTTTTTAATGGTTTTGTATTGAAAAACCCTATAACTTTCATGAAGAGCCCAAAATTTGATTCTCAGAGGAATTTTTGCAGTAACTATATCTCTTTAGTTAAAGTAATTTAGAGAGCTCCGGGAGCACTTTTCTTTGGTTTGGGTATACCTTTTGCTCCGGTTGCTTGATTTTTGCATGTCATATACCGTTTCAAAGAGAAAAATGAGATCTAAAACTTTCATGTTGATCACATTTTTAGATTCTAACTGTAGCCATCAGTTATGTATTTCTTAAAGTTACCCATTAAAAACTATAGCTAGGGTTCCACCTGGTACCGATTAAATCTTGACCCATTGGGCTGAGTTTTTCTATAAATTAGCATGCAGCCCCTTCCTCCTCTATCTTCTTCTTCAGCATGACATTTCCACTCTCTCTCCATGAGCTCTCTCTCTATCTAAAACTCTCTCTTTTCCTCATGGCCAACCACCTAAAACCATCACCGTTTTCTCCGAAACCACCGTGAAACACCATCATTTTTCACCATTCTTCCTTCTCCATCCTCCACAACAGCCACCACCACTCAAAAACACTATTTTCACCTCCTGAGAAGCCTCTAAAACTGTGGCCTCCATCACCACCCACGACCTCTATGACGTCCTATTTCCATCATTCTTACTTCCGACGACCATCGATCATTGTTTCCTTCAATTTCCACCGCACCACCGCAATTACCACCACCTCCGACCACCATTCACCACCGTTGAAATCCACCACATGACCTTCTCCACCTTTGCTCTAATCCTTTGCATGTCACCATAATCAGGCTTTGATCGCCATGTAGATTCTAACGCACAGACGGATCATCCATCACAGTTACGGATCGAAAGTTCAAGTTTTACGCCCCTTTTCGAGTATCGGAAAAAGAATGACATTCCAGGTAAGGGAGGTACATTCTCTGGTATCCTAGGGCGAACTGCGGGCTCGGACCGATTAAGGATCCTTTTGGGCCCTTACCCTTCCAAGGCCAGGATCAAGGGGTTTTACTTAGAACAAGTGATTTTAGTTTATATTAATAATTTAGTGTTATGTTTGTGGTTATTTAGTTATGTTTACTTATTACTAACTCTGGTGACTGAGCAAGTGAAATTAGGTATCAGACAAATAAAAAGTTAAATAGGACACTAGGTGTCAATGTGGGTACCAGTTGGTAAGTCTCGAAAAATATGATACCAGGGATATAAGGATGGACGAACATGTTGTCTTTATTATGTAATTTGATTTTTTCCCAATTGTTTAATAATGGTATTGGTGTAGGGATTATTTTGTATATTGTTATATTTATCCTCAACTGCGTTAATACCAAAATTTACAGCACGAAATGGATATTAAATTAATTATACTAAAATTTTTATGACAAATAAAATCAACTGTATTATTATTATTATTATCATTGTTGTTATTATTATTATTATTATTATTATTAAATATTTATCACTTTAAATACTTAGAATAAAGATATTTCTAAAAATGTATTTTTAACCATGATTTTCTTTAGACCGAATAAAATGAGGCTTAGAGTCAATGTTTACGACTAAGTTCCATTCTATTTAATCGGTAAAAGGACCTGAATATAGTGTCTTATGCGATAAGTCTAGTTAGATTTACTCAGTACACACATAATCGTCGGATGTTATTTTATTCCCTAATACCCATAAGTCTTCTAGGCTTAAACGGGTATATCAATAAGGGTAACGACCAACGATGTTTTAAGAAAAATATTTATTCTATAAGTAAGTGTCAAATACCATTTTATCCTCAAATGCTCCATAAATCTAAATTCAAGAAAGCATACTAATAAGAGCAATGGCTAAGTGTAAAGTCCTTTCCTAATTTATTTAAATTTTCCAAAATTTTTTCCCGATTTAATGTTATGCTATACCCCCACGAATTACTTTCGTATCAATAAACAATCAAATATACTTCACAACTAATGTCTAGGTTTTTTATAAATTGGTTTAACTTAAATAAGATCAACATTTAAGTCATACCAATGAGTTAATACCATGTGTATATATATATGTGTAGAAGCAGTCATTTATATTAAATATGCAGCTTAAGAAGCTATGGATAGATATTAGATGAGTTACCATAAGTTAAAGTGGGCAAAATATGAATTCTGAGTTTCAGTAATCGATTCCTGTAATCGATTACAACACTTGTAATTTGACACGTGCACAATTTGCTCTGTGGTAATCGATTACCACATAGGTGAAATCGATTACACCCGAGAGCAAATGCAATTTCCTACATAATTTGCTCTCTAGTAATCGATTACCAAGATAGTGTAATCGATTACTGTTAGCCCGGTAATAATGGTTGTTTTTGTTTAACTGTTTGTGTTTACTACCGGGTCATTAATTGGCAAGCGCACCAATCGTTTATAGTTTTCAAAATTTAGATATCGTTCTACTGGGATTGAAAGTCTAATAATAACAGTAATTTCCTAGTCACTACGGTAAATGTAAAGAAACTTATAGACAAAAGAATGATTTATATACAATTTATACAGTATTCACAGGATAGCATGGTTGAATTGTTCATGAGATAAAAAGAAAATAAAAATCTATCTAAAAAGTTGAGTTGCAAACTATAATAGGTAAGATACTTGAGGATAAAACACAGATAGACAAATTATGTTGGAAATTGGATCCCTAATCTAGAATAACAATGAGGAACTCAAGACATGCATATTTAATCATCAAGTTTCATGTCATTGCAGCTTAAATTCATTATAACCGATCCCTCGTGATATAAATTCTAAGAATTCACCGTAAAGTCCGATCCCTCATGAGCTTTCTCAGTAAAAACTTGCATTAAGACCTGGCCTTATGGCAACAATAGTTAACAACCCCTATAGAATTGAGATACCAAGGGTATTCTAACTTTTACTTTCGTCAAAACAAGTTTCAATGCGGCATGAATAATCATTCTCTCGTTTGACATCCACACTAATAAAACAAGTTTCAATACAGATAAAAATCATTCTCCCGTTTGACGTTCATATTAATAAAAGATTGAAATACTAACATGGACTTGAATCATAAACATGCAGAGGTCAAATTCACAACATTATACTCAGTAGATTAGTTCACCAATTCCAACATAAACAGATTAGTTACACATGGTAAAAGTAAAAATAACACTTACAGAGGTTGACATTATGAAGACAATGGAAACTTCACGATACAACGATCACAATACACCATAACACTCTCAAGTATCTAGAAAACTATTCTAGAACTACAAACTCTAAAAGAAATACTCAAAACTCGAGTATAGAAGAGAGAAAAGAACTATGAATGTAGAGAATGGGATGGGATGGGATGCTTAGAATGGTGTTGGATGGCCCTATTTATAGGGCTGAGCAAGGGTGCTGACGCTACGCGTCAGACCCTTGACTCAGCTTCCATTAACGCAGTTGATAATGACCATTTTGGATTATTTTATTCAATCATGCTTGGCCATGTGTCTCTGTCTCCACTGCGTTTTGGCCATTTGTGCTGAGTGGAGTGGCCAATTATGGTCAAAAAGGTGAGTGCTTGGCCAGCTTGGCTATGGAGTCCACGTAGCTCTGACACTACGCGTGGCTGTGACGCGTAGCGTCAGCATCAAAAGTACCCACGCTACGCGTGGTGTTGATGCTACGCGTCAGCTTCTCCAGATCTTCAATTTTCTCTTAAATTCTTTACTTTTTCACTGCAAAACTAGAGAAAATTGATCAAGGGCAGATTATTTCCAACAACATCTTTTTATTGAATTTAAAACCTAATTTTCTAACAAATTAAACTAATTTTTATTATTTTTATGAAATTTTATTAAAGGATTTATTGTAAATTTGAGGACTAACAATTACCTGCGAGCAAAATCCTATTTCCTGTAAATTTGCTCTCTGGTAATCAATTACAACATATTTAGTAATCGATTACCAGTAGATCAGTATGTAGAAAATTATAGAAAATACCTTGAAATTGAACTTCTAGACCCCCTAACTTCCTCAAACTTCACCAAACTTTACACACAGCATCTACAACATAAATGTGAACTAATCTAAGTGGTTTCAACTTAAACTTCCAAGAAACAAAAGACTTATGCAATAAAATACATTTAGGGTAATTTTGGACCAAATGGCCTACACAAACCCATCAAACTCAATTGCCTTGGTCCTAAATGATTGCAAACAAGTTCTAAATATATCATATGACCAATAGCACCAAATCAAAGGTCCAAAAAATTCCCAATTCAAAATATAGCCATTCTAGTTCCTTGAATACACGTGTTTATGCATAAGACCATTACATGACTATGTCACCTTCCAAATCAAATACAAGTCACAACCTGCCCATATCATTCATACTTTATTAAAAACACATATAAAAGTGATCCAAAACCTCAAATAATTTCACAAGATCTGCCCATCTCAACATACACACAATTCTCATCAAGTTTGCACTATCAATATAAGTGATATGCTTACTTTCATCATGCATATATATATATATATATGCATATGGATTCTTGTCACTAATCATGCATACCAATTCATTATCTAAGTTTACTCAAGTGGTATCTCAAACACCTACAAGTCGTACACACATATCAATCAAAATGCAATTCATTACATAACGCCTAATTATACATTTACAATCAAAAGGCTATAAATTTGATAACACCATTCAAAACATGATCATATCCACAAATGTATAATATATACATAATAAAAGTATCTCTATGACATCTCCATCATCCTTCCCGCCTTCAGAATCACACACTAACATCACCATCACCCTATAGATTCACTGAAACCATAATTTGAGAGGTGAGTACTATCTAAAGCAACAAATAATAATTTCAATCAATAGTATACATATACATTTATATAATTTCAGTTATTGGATACTATCAATCACCACGAGTTACACTATATCATTCCTCAAGTATAAATAGTAACTCAATGGCACAATGCAAGATGAATATGTCATGCCATGGTCTTTAAATAATAATTCTCAATGCATAACATGTCATGTGGATCTAACATCATTAATAAACATAGCAAGTGTCAGGATAACTCACTCAGTGAATCTTAGCACTATAAATTAGGGGTATCTAGGTAACCACTCAATGAATCGTGGCACTATAAATGACGGTACCCGAGAACTACATAGTGAATCTTAGCACTATAAATGGTAGCCTCAAAAACAACATGCTAGAGAACCACCAATGAATCGTAGCACTATAACGATAGTCTCCTGGTGAATCAAAGCACAAAAAATGTATATAATGTCATGAAATGCAACAATGAATAAAATATACAAATCGTAGCGCAGTATAGTTATCATGACATCACAATCTAACTCGTATACACCATGTATTTATTCACATCATCAATCATCTCATAATATCTCAATATCATGCTAGACTAACAACCAGTATCCAGTAGTCACCAACATATACATGATTTAATATTCAACAATGAGTCTGAATATCAAACAAGCATTAAACTATACACTAACACCAAATAACCACGTTACACGTATTATATCACAATATCGAAACTCAATACTAGGTTTTTCTAATTATAATCCATTCAAATCACAATCGCAAGCTAATAACAATTACCAGCTAGCCGTAATTACAATTATTTTCATAAATCAATATCAACGACATTCACATATCGAATTCATACTAAGCAAAACAATTATAGGCGATCCTTTAAATACAATAACATCATAAAAATAGTATTTCAAAGACTACTCAATTAGCAATTCCTATTTATCGCTTATATAATAATCTCTCTCATACGTTAGAAACGTACCTGACTTATTCTGGCTTTTAGATTATACCTCCGACCAATGATCCTCTAGCTACATAAATCCTAAAATCGCATAATCCCTTAATTAACCTACACTTCGATCCATTGTTTGGCTTAAAATAAATTATCAATATTTTTAGTATAGTTTTTGATCAGCAAAACTCACTGAAATATCAATTACGCGTTGCACACTACATAATTTAGTCTCCGGGCAGCAATCGGGCTCCAATAATGAATCCTAAAAATATCGAATAATTATTTTAGGATATTCCAAGCTATCTTAAACATGTTACAGAGCTTAATTAGAAGAGTACACAATATTTCAAAGAAGAATAATTTACTAAAATATTGATACACTTTCTAGTTTGAACCCAACAACTTCCGATACTCTGAAATTGAACCAAAGTAATTTCAAACGATCTTCTAAGATACTACCACACAAACCCACAAGCAAAAGAAAAGAGTTTAAGCCATGGGTATTTCTCCATCCTTAGCTGTGAGGTGGGAAATGGAAAGGGAACAAAGGGGTTTACCTTTTAACGCTTTAGAATGAAGACCAAAGCTTAACAACTCCCAAATTTAGCCATGGGTACACAATGTTAAGCCCTAGGAGAAGAAAAGGGAAATATTCATCACATGCACCAAGGAGAACGAAAGAGGGAAGATGAAATTTAAGACCCCATTAGCTTACCTTTGTTACCAATTTAGCAATGGCATGCAAAGATGGTGGAGTTTCGAAACAAAGATAAAGAGAATGAAGGTAGTGATGCACGATGGTGAAGAGGGGAACGATGCAGAACCAGAAGAGAAAGAAAGAGGGCATGGGAAACAAAAGGAGAAAATGAGTTTTTTTATGAAATTAGGAAAAACAAATTTCCTTGATAATAAAATAGTAAAATTAGAAGGGGCTTATTAATTTTAGTTAAATGTATTTAATTTAGTGGCTTTGTTTTCTTGTTAGTTAGAAATTAATTTAACCAAACCCATTTTGGTTTACTATCTAACGCATCTTAATATAATTTCTTAATATTTCCTGATAAGTGCTTTATAATACAATAAATTAGGTCTAAATTGCTTAGGATTTTAGTCATTATCCACTGTATTTCCTTTATTTATTACAATTTTTGCTTTCTTTCCACTCAAGTCTACTTGGGTATGTTATTTTGCAGGAATTAAGGTAATAAAGGGTCAAAAACAAGAGAAAAACGACCATAAAATGATAAAGAAACAAGAAGAACAAGCCCAAAGTAGAAAGAACTCTCTTTTTATGCTGAATTCCGACTCAGAATGCTAAAATCCGACTCAGAATGTTAAAATCCGACTCAGAAATGCTGAATTCCGACTCAAAATGACCAAATCCGAGTGGGATGACTGAGAAAGGACCAAATCCGAGTGGAATACTACACTGTTGAAGGTAAATCCGATTGGAATGGCTCAGAATGAAGCCTTTCCGAGTGGAACGATTCAGAATGGAGCATTGCCGAGTGGAATACTTCACTGTTGGAGCCAAATCCGAGTGGAAAGTTCCCTGTCAAAGCCATTCCGAGTGATAAATGGCTGACTCGAGTGAAGAATGCTGACTGAAGCAGGTCTGACTAAATAACAAGTGCTTTTTTGGGCAAAAAGCTGATTCCGAGTGAATTGATTCTGAGCAGAAGGAATGCCATTGAATGAATAAATGCTGACTAAGGAGAATCCGAGTGGTTTCATTCGGAGAACAAGGCATTTCCGAGTGGTGTCTTAATCGGACAAGGTGAAATCCGACCAGGAGTGAATCACACTCGGACTGACTTTTATGTTTCGCATTAAATCCGAGTGAAAAGTCTCCAAGGAAGACATCCGAGTGAGCTAAGGCAGAAAGTTGCACTTCCGAGCAAAACAAGGCCCAGACATAAACTTCTACCAGCCAGCTTCCAGAGTCCTTCAAGTGCAAGTTCTGAGTGAAAAATAAGAAGGCATTTCCGAGTGAATTCCAAAGCAAAGCTTTAACCGAGTGGTTCAAATTCAGAGACTGCCGAGTGAAAATGATTAGGAACCGATTGAATCTGAGCCGAGTGAGTCTTTAATCTGTTCCGAATGAACTCCATGAACCTGAGCCCAGTGAATGGTTTCAGTCGGTTCCGAGTCCTTCTGCAGTCAATTCCGACTGATGGAAGTTGCTCTTCAGTCAATCTTCACTCGTCCTTTCATCCAGCAAACACCGGCCACAATCAACAACACTCCTCTCCACACCGTCTCCTCTCCTTTCAAAACCGACCTACACTCCACAACTCCAAACATCGGATCACTCTCTACACCGTCCTCTCCTTTCCATCCACAACTCCGTCCTCAAGCCACAACACCGTCCCACTTCATCTTCTATCCGCTGTCCCTTTTTCTCTCCATCATTCACACCGCCCAGCAACCCATTCAACATAACACCGCCCAGACTCTCCTCTCCAACTAACACTGCCCGGACTCCTCTCCAACCAACACCGCCCAGCAACCCACTCAACACAACACCGCCCAGCAACCCATTCAACATAACACCGCCCAGACTCCTCTCCAACCAACACCGCCCGGACTCCTCTCTAACCAACACCATCCAGCAATACTCTCCACACCGTACAGATCTCCATCCAACAGCAACTCCTCTCCGCGCTGTCCAGTTTGCACCCATACCCTCCAGCAAGCTTTCACTCGGATTTGTGGGAAAATGACATTTTTCCACTCTGAATTTCATAATTCTGCACCAATCTTCACTAAAATCCAAGCACTGAATTATTGGAAATATTAAAATATGCAAATTGGAAACAAATTGGCATAGTTGGAACTCACATGCACCGAAAGTTTCTTCCACTTACAAATTGAACGCGTTTTCATAGCTGGAATCCTCCATCCATTTGCCTATAAAAGCAGCAGCAACCCATCAGCAAAAACACAACTTCTTCCCATCAATTACCATCAGCTTCGTTCCAATTCCTCCTTCCTTTCTCTTTGTTTTTCGTTTCTCTTTTCTTTCTTTTCTTTCTGTTTATTTCTCTTATTTTCTATCTCTGTCCCGTTCCCATTTTTTCTTTACTTTCTTTTTCTTTATTTTATTTTAAGAGTGTGAGGGCTGTAAAAGTGAGAATTTAAATTTGTAATTGATGGAGAATATTGCAACAAGGAATTACAGTGGTAAATTATTCTAAGCTTTTGGAGAAACCCGTAAGTCTTTATTTTTACCATGTCTTGTATGTTTTATTTTTCCATTATTTATATGAATTTGAATTATTTCATGAGTAGCTAAATTAATTATCTTGGGATAAAGGGGGTATGATAATATTTTATTGTTAATATTATTTTGACTTGGAATTAAATAAATTTCTGTTTTCCATTTAGTTCAATTATGCTTAATGCTTTTAGTAATTCCTAACAAGAACCTAAATGATAAAACTGTATACTTGTGGGTATATTAGTAAGTTTAGGTAATAAATAGAATCGAGAGATTTATTTTTACCGGAAAGCTTTGAACTAAACCTAAGATTTTTGAGATGCTTTTTGTGACCTCGGTAAAACCGTGAAAGTAATCAAAATTCTTTTGAGGAAATAAAAGGGATTTTCATAAAACGATAATGGGCCTTTCTAAGGATTAAGCAGCGCTTTCCATAGGTTAGGTACATTAATAGGATTCCGAGAGGAACATATTAATTAGCTTTTGGAAAATTCGCCTTAGAAAACTTAATTCGATTCTTATTTATGAAAAGTTAAAATTCATTAACATAAAATAGAGTCTTAATCCCCCGAAATCCCAAGATATTCTCAACTCTGATTTTTAAGTGTCAAGTAAATTTTATTTTTATATTAATTCGTATTCTGTGCAACTTTAATTTGTGCTTTATTTTATAAAAATCTTAAAAATCAATTGTGTGGATAATTAAATTTCAATATGCTGGTACTTTGAACACAGTCCCTGTGGAGAACGATAATCTTTTATATTACGCGACATAACCCGTGCGCTTGCGGGCCCTGTCATTTCCCGAAATCCAAATATATTATTTGTGTTTATTAAATTACTCAATTTTTTTAAAAAAAAATAGGATGTTACACCAAGTATTATTATATTTTAATAAACATCGGATGCCACTTTATCCCCGAATACTCCATAAATAGTAATTCAAGGAAGCATGCCGATAAGGGCAATGGTTAAATACCTTTATAAATTTTGAGATGTACTTGAATCTTTTCTTAACGAGCAGTTAATTTCTAGATTTATAGTCATTAAATTATGAGTATATATATTATTTATCATTTTAAAATGAGGTTAATAAGTCAAAATATATCTCATATATTTCTTGAATACAATAGAAATACTTTATAAAATTCTAAAAAAATAGGCAGGACCTAACAGGTTGAGGGTAAATATCACAATATCGGTAGCATATGGACACCCATGGGTCAAAAGTAATTAGAAGGATATTTTATAGATTAATAAACTTATGTTAAATAAAATTAATATGGATATACATCACCTTTTTTACCAAAGTATACCGACTAGATAGATTTGCATATGTGGCTGACTAGTGTGATGCTTGAATATGTGTATTGCTTAATGAACTATCTAACATGTGCATTTATGTATGAATGTAAGAAAAGGTATGTGATGGTGATATAGTAATTGTGTATGAATGTTGTTGTAAATCATGATGCAAACTATAATGGGTCTCAGTAGGGTCCTGGTATGATGTGATATTGGAATCGATGTGATGAGATGATAACGTACCAAGGTGTGAGTGAGTACCGGGAGATATGATGGATGATGATGTACACCCCTTTCTTAATTATCGTTTAACAACTTAAGACAACCCGAATAGCCACTAGTGAGTTATCATGAGAGTAAAAGTGAAAGAATGAGAATGAAATATCACTTCACTAGTTGAATCCCCTACTAAGCAAATAAAGTTAGAAGTATATAAACTAGGTACTTAAATAATAAATAAAACCCAAACACAATCATAAATGAACTAGGGTGATCTATAATCTTAGTAATTGATATATCTCAAATCAAATGAGTCCCCTTAGTAATACAAAGAATAATATCATAAGGAAATTTAGGATAATCCCTAACAAGTCACACCTCATAAGGTGAGTAAGAGTAATTAAAAGACAAAGATATCAAGTAAGGAGTAAGAATGACATGACAGAAATTCTGGCATTAAGAATAAAAGTGGGCAGTCAGAAGGACCCTACCGATGACAGATATGAAGAAACATAAAAGACTAGCATCATCTATATATGATATTATGGAAACTAGAGCATACGACATGGGTACGCTAGAGGACATTCACATTCGATCCCTAGAAAGGATCTTAGGAGTACAACTGAGTCAGAAACCCAATGGCATCAAAGTCGCACCTAAAGCAGGGTGTATCGATGCAAGCCTGATGTACTTCGACTAAATAAAGGAACGTAATTATGATCTGTAGATCCAAGTCATGTTGTGATATGATTATGATTGATGAGATGTGATGGATCTATGTTGAGTAGGACTTGAGAGTCCATAGTACCCTAAGATGTAATGTTTGGGGACTTGGTGGCCTCTGATCGCTCTAGTGTAAAAATGTTGTGCCTAGTGTTAAACTGAGCAGGACGGGTTCTGGTGAATGTGATGATTGATGAGATGGTTTTGGGCCCACATGCATCATACTAGCTTAAAGACAAGATAAAATATAATGGAACCAAACTATGCATAACATCACGTATTCATTTCTTGATTAACTTATATTGTGTCTGTGATTGTTTATTAGTTATGATGACTATTATTAAATACTATGATAGAAAATACGATATATATATATATATATATAATACCTTCATAAAACTACAAGTAAGAAGAGAAGTAAGGGAAAGAATCATAAAGCCAGAGATAGCTATGAGCAAGATAGTAAACTAGTGTAAGATAAGTAATGTATATCAGAATAGTAATAGGGAGAGAGTTTAGTGTTATGATTAGAACGAGAATTATAATATATATATATATATATATATCTTATGTTATGTGGGAGGATGTCAGAAATGACATCTCTCTGATTGTTGTAGGAGAGTATACTCACCCTTACAGTTCATTCCAGACCTCGAGTGGACCACGTTCTCGCTCACATAGGGACCATGGTAAACTCCTTACTAAAGACAAGTCTGGCCCTAACACTCTACGAGTCATTCCAGATCCTCCATGGGTAGATAATGATTAGAGTAGTATATCCTTTATGTTTTTATTATTTTGTATGGGAGCCAGTGTGCCCCTGATTTTGAGTATATACAGTCTGTTACTTATGACCATGTATTATATATAATTATGTTGAATATAATGTATCTATTCTACCAAAATTTCTTTGTACAAAAAAAATTCCATATTTTTCTAAAAATCTTAACCTCTCAGTTAAGTAGGATGACTTAGTGGAAGAGATTGTCCTAGTTAACCGAGGGTGTTACACTTTTTTCTCATAAGTTCTTAAAGATCCTTTTAAACTTGATTTAATAAAAAAGAGTTATTAAAATAATACTTCATAATTATTTGCTTCTTCTATTTACGAGAAAATTTCAAAGACTTAATTCACCCTCTCTTAAGTCTGAGGCCACTTTCCAACAAAGTCCAGGTCTCATGAAAAGAAGTTGTTGAGGTCATGCAGGCCCCATAAGTTTTACCTTGCTAGGGAATGAGATAAGGAAGAAAGACATAAGTTTTGTAAATGTCACCGCTTAAGAGACCACAATACCAAGGATTGTTAGGCTTTGCACAACCAAATATAGTAGATACTACGTCAAGAACAATTAGGAAAACGGATACTAACTTTTTCCCATAAACAGGCCTAGCGGAGGAAATCTTGAACCTGAATGAGAATATTCAAGGTCTTAGTCAGAAAATGATAGAAATGATATGAAAAGAATAATCCACATTATTTCTAGAGGGTTTGTAAGGCCCACCTCAACCTCAGGGGACACAACTCTCTATGGGAGGATTAACAACATTGGCTGAACCTATAGGAGACACCTTCTCGAGCGAATTATCTTTGTTGACTTTAACTATTCCTAGTCAGGCTTCATCAGAACGAACCCAATGGTCATTGTAGTCTAACTAGAGGATTACATTATTGAGAGGGTCTTGGTGGATTAGATAAGCTCTACAGACATTCTTTATTAGGATTTGTTCAAACTAGTGTTATTAAAACTAAGTCGGTGATTGAACCGGTCTAGGCACTAGGTCAATGGTTGAACCAGTTGAATCATTGATTAAACTAATTAGCTTATTTTATGTAAAAAATAAAAAAAAAAATAGTCTAAATAATTCAAGTATTCCATACTCAAAAAATTCAAAATCAAACATAGTAATAATAACCACCTAATTAAAAAAACACAACAATGCCGCTTTGAAGTAGGAATTTTTTAAAATAAATTTACTACCTACACCAAGTCAATCGGGTTATCGATGTTGAGCAAAATCTCCTTGTTCAATTGGTTCTCTACTGAGTAACTTGCTTACCGATCCAATAGCCTATTCAAATTGGTTGGGTTACTGGCAAGGTTTTAAAAATCGGACCGTGATCAAACTAGTGAAGGTACAGGTTCAAGATTTATTGGTCCAACTGTGGTTGAATCGTGGTCAAATCGGTCATAATAAAATATATATTTTAATATAATATAATATAATATAATTCTTGATATATTAACAATAAATTATATAAAAACTAAGTTAACTAAGGATCATATTACATGTTTTATGAGATTAAAAAATTATAATAAATAAAAATTGTAACACCCTCAGCTAACTAGATTGATCCCTTCCACAAGATGATTTTACTTAGCTCAGAGGTTACTATTTTCATAAAATTATGGAAGATTTTTTTTATGCAAGAGATACATAGAGTAGTAGATCCATTATATACAACACATAGCCATAATAGTAAACTATACATACATCAAAATTCAGGGGCACGCAAGCTCCCAAACAAAATAAAACAAATACAAAGATAACCTAACTACTCCACTCATCACCGCCTAGAGACTCATGATTTGTCCAAGGTGACTCTGGGATGGCTACGCTAGTAGAAGGCTGCATCAGAGGTGGCTGGGTAGGAAACTCAACAGGAGCTATGTTGGTCGAAGGCTGGTCCAAGGTGGGTTGGATGATCTGATGGAAGTGGCTGTAGTAAACATCATAGGCCTCAGATAGAAAAGCTCTGGCCTCGGTCAACATAACCGTGAAATCCTCTATCTCGACATACATGTAACTCCTGAAGATGTGACGGAGATAACCTTGTGAGTGATCCCACTGACGACGAGAAAGAAATTACTCCATGGGTGATAGAACGAGGTCCACGTGGTGTACATGCACTCCTACCATCTCTTCTGGAACATATCCTGCCACTAGCCTTGGTTGAATGATCTATTGCGGCAATGCTGGGAGAATAGCCAGATACTCTGCCATAGGAACAATAGGCTCTTCCTCTAGATCTTCCTCTGGATCATCATATTCATCATTATCCCTTCTAAGGGAAAGTGAAGTATACTCTAGTGTGGGTGATCTTAGGTGGTCATCATCCCCTTCGAGAATAAACTATACATATCCAAGGGAGAGTGATCTGAGAATATGCAGGGCTCAGGTACTGGATACAGTCCTAAAGGATCCTCTGCTATGTTTAACTCTCTGCTGGTTAACTCTTCCAGCTCGTACAGGTACATTTTCCACAGGTAGTTTTCCATGATCCCTACGAGAGTGAGAAGGTGGTCCACTCGGGGGTCTGGAAAAAAGCTATAAGGGTGAGCCTCTTTTTCCACAATAATTGGAGAGTTGTCATTTTTGACATCCCTTCACACAATACATGTTTACTTTATTTTCTATGTTTATCATTCATATCAGGGGTTCCTAGTCAATCCATATTAAGTTATCTGCCTTATCTCAACTTCACTCAATCGTTCCTGACTATATAATTATCTACCCTCCCCTTCACCTATAACTATTATATAAAGATAGTAAAGATTATTTCTCTAACATATGCACTATCAGGAATAATAATTAATAGCTATTAACCACAATAGATCACAAATTCATCCAGTATGTAGTGTAGTGCATGAGTTTTATTATATACTTTAATCTTTTTCTTAAGCCATCATGATACATGTGGGCCCAAATCTTATTATCATATTATATTAGAATCCGTCCTACCCAGGATATCCCTGGACACATTTCTACAATAGAGTGACTGGAGCCCACCAAGCCCTCTAGAGGTAATTAGGACACTCATGTCCACACAATATATGGATCCATCTCACCACAGTTCGTGGAAACTAGTACTCAAGACATATTTCTCAACGGTCATAGATTACTGTCCAAGGTCGAAGTACACCAGGTTGCATTGTTCTCCCCAGTCTCAGGGCGTTACTCTCAAGCCATTGGGAATCCCAATCTGGTGTACTTCCAAGATCCTACCTAGAGGACCTGGCACTCGTATCTCCAGCATATCCCTTGTTGTGTGCTTTAGTCTTCATCAGATCATACGCAAATAATGCATGTTCTATACATAGTTTCTTTTTATTAACTCGTCATCGGTAGAGTCCTCTGAATGGTCCATTTTCATTCTTAATATCAGTTTTATTTTATGTTATCCATAAATTAAATCTCTTACACTATTAAGTATTATCAGTAATTTATTCTAAGTTGTTTAGAGTATTAGTCTTAATATTATTGGATAGACTTATTCAAAAGATATGGGTTACTTTGGTCATATAGGTGTGTATCGGGTTCTTATTGGTTGTAATCTATCGATCTCATTTACCTTCCTATATTCCCTTGAGTTATTATTATTATTATTATTATTCCTTATCACTTATTTGAAATATTTATCATCTAATAATTAAGAATAAAAATGGTCGAGTGTCAATATCTAACATTCCTCAGGGTATTATCCGGCACCTCAGTGCATCTATATCTCATCAATTCTAATCACACCGCTTTATTTCCATATCATATCAGGATCTCTATTGTGATTCATTTTCTTTTCATTATTTCTTTACTTTATAATTTACCAATGCATCACAACAGACTTCATTCATTTTCGTCACATATTTCATCAAACTTATAAGCACATAAAGGCATGTAATTTAGTTATCGCGTAATCACCAACATGTAAATTCACATAACTCAGTCAACAATACATTGCTCATTTAAATAATATACATGTCAAATACACACATCGATTTATGTAGCCGGTACAAACAACGTAACCATATCATATGTTTTTTTAAAAAGGGTGTTGCCATAGAATAAATCTGCATTATTACTCATTAATGTGTGTGTGTGTATATATATATATATATATATTCCTTCCCGCTTTATAACTTACTAATTATTCATAAATACTAGAAAATACCAATTCATTAAATAACTCATACTGGGTGACTATATTATAACAGGGTAAAGTATAACTTTATTACCAATTATTCTTAAAGACTAGAAAATATTTGTTTCTTTGATACTTATTATGAACACCTCTTTTGGTCCGGTCCAAGTGGAATGAATCTTTTTTATACTGAATTCTAATTCAGAGTGGTCAAATTCGAGTAGAATGGCTCCAAAATAATCAGAATCGAGCGAAATAATTCTGAATGAAGCTTTTCCAAGTGGAATATTGCCCTGTTGGAGGCAAATCCGAGTGGAATGACTCAAAAATGATCAAATCCGGGCAGGATGACTCAGATTAAAGCATTTCCAAGTGAAATACAGCCTTGGTGGAGATAAATCCGAGTGGAAAAACTCAAAAATGGTCAAATCCGAGTCAAAATGAAGCATTTCCGAGTGGAATGACTCAAAAATGATCAAATCCGAGCAGGATGACTCAGAATAAAGCATTTTCGAGTGAAATACAGCCCTGGTGGAGATAAATCCGAGTGGAAAAACTAAAAAATGGTCAAATCCGAGTCAAAATGAAGCCTTTCCGAGTGGAGTATGTCCCTGTTGAAGAGAAATCCGAACGGAATGACTCAAAAAGGATCAAATCCGAGTAGAATTACTCAGAATGAATCAATTCCGTGTGATACTCTGTTGAAGGATGAAGGCTGAGAAGGATCTCTCTTTCACTGCAATTAATCCAAGTGAAGAAATGCTAAATCCGAGTGAGTGCTTTCTGATTGCTACTGATCTGAGTGAAAACAAGTCTGAGCGAAGGAAAATCTGACTCAGAGTGTAACTGGAAGGACAGATTTTGATTGGACGAAAGCTTTTCCGAGTGAAAATACAAAGTTTCTAAGTCTTGAGTAGGAAGCAAGCCCTTTCCGAGTGAAAATGCTAAGCCGAATGGTCAATCTTCAATCGGTTTCCGAGTGACAACAACCGAATGAAAGGATTTCTGAATGAATGTGTCCGATTGAACTAAAGAAAGGCAAATCCGTGTGAAATTCTTCTGAAGACGACTCTCAAGTGAATGCACCAAGCAGCTGGTTGCCGAGTGAAAGCCATTCCTGATTGGAAAATAAAGGCGAGTGAATGCACTGAACAATTGACGACTGAAGGAAAATTCTAATAAAAGAGAAGAAAGTTTTTCCGAGTGAAAATGTCAAGTTCCTAAATTCTGAGTGAAGAATAAGACGGATTCCGAGTGAATTGAATCAAACCCGATTGAATCATTTCCGAGCCCTTTTGGTCAATCATTACCGAGCCATTCTTTCACCCAATTCCGAGTCATACTCCAATCATTTCAGTCGGTTCCGAGTCATTCCTTTCTCACCCACTCCCAAATGACCACTCTCACTCAAATCCGAGCCAATTTTTAGTCGGAACCGACTGGCAATTCAGTCATTTAGCCCTTTTCAAACTAATTCCCTCTCATCCCTTCTCAAGCCAATTCCCGAGCCCATTTCCACCAATTTTCACTCGTTCCCGAGTCATCTTTCACCTATCTCCGAGTCATCCATTAAACAATTACCGAGCTACTTCTCACCCAATTCCGAGTCCTTTTAAACCCAATTCTGAGTCATTATTCAACCATTTCAGTCGGTTCCGAGTCACTTGTCACTCGGTTCCGATTGAATGTCTCACAGCAACCTCATACCGAGTAAAACCCCTTCCATAGGAGGGCTCCTCCCAGAAGAATTCTCACTCAGAAAGGAGTATTTTCACTCGGCCTTCTATGGGAAATGCTTCATTCCACTCGGAATTGACTCCCAATGTGGATGAATACTGACTGGGAGGCTGATCCGAGCCATCCTCACTCGGATTTCCATCATCCTCTCTCGGATTTCCACCATCCTCTCTCGGACTGCACATGCTGACCTGGATTCCACCACCCAAGTGGATCCAGGAATCCTGGAGGTGGCTGGCAGACAAGGGGCGGAAGTGGAGGAATTAAAAATTCCCACCAACCGCTGTCCCCCACTACCAGGACCGAGTGGAAGCCTAAGCTGGCATTCCACTCGGAGTGGAAACCTGAGCTGGCTTTCCACTCAGAAAAGCCTATAAATAGAGGGTTGAAGCTTTGAAAGGGAGGCATTCATTAAGTGAGAAAACTCTGCTTGAATTCACCCTCATCCTCTCTCTCTCACACACTGTCCAGCCCCTTCCAGCCACCAAACACCCTCCAGCTCTCTCCCCTTACCCTCTCCAACAACCCCACTCCTCCTTCTCCTACACACCTCCCCAACTCCCTTTTACCACTCCGTCCTCACCAAATCCGACCTCCCCACTCCTCCTTCTCCTACACACCTCCCCAACTCCCTTTTACCACTCCGTCCTCACCAAATCCGACCTCCTCACTCCTCGCTCCAAACACTGTCCCTCACCAAACCGACCTCCCTAACTCCCTTTTACCACTCCATCCTCACCAAATCCGACCTCCTCACTCCTTACTCCAAACACTGTCCCTCACCAAACCGACCTCCCCAACTCCCTTTTACCACTCCGTCCTCACCACTCAGTACCGTTCTCCTCTCAACTCTAACACCGTCCCTCTTCTTACTCAGTCTCACTCGGTATTCCACTTCTCACTCGGTATTCTACTTTTCACATGGTATTTTCCCATTTCCACTCGGTTTTACCATTTTTTACTCGGTTTTCCACGTCCTCACTCGGTTTTCTGCTTTTATCACTCGGTATTTCATTTTTTACTCGGTTTCTTCCATTTCCACTCGGTTTCTTCCATTTTCACTCGGTTTTTCCCTCTTTCTCACTCGGTTTTTCTCTTCTTCCCCTCAGTTTTCGCTTATTTTTTTCCTCTCTTCTCCAAACTTACTGTTTCCATTTCTCTCTTGTAGCTTCTGCTACCTTCCTCTTTCGCTTCATAGTAAAAATATAACAAAGGGAAATAAATGCTTCCTATGTTTTCTTTCAAATCTAAATAAAATTAAAAAAAAGGGAAACAAATCATTTTTAAATAGTGTCGTACGGGAGCACTCCCGTCTACACAACCTCTTTAGGATTCGTACACGTGCGAAGAACTTCACCTTGTACGATTTCCCCACCTCAATAACATCCATCATCATCTCCCAAGTCTTTTCCTAAAAGAAAAACACTCAGAACTACGTAACCCTGATTTCTTGATAATTCAAGAATACGTAGGAGTAGGACCTCAATTCCTGTCGGGCCCATCTTTCTTATTTCTTTTTATTGATTTATTTCCTCACTTTCATGTTTCTTTCATAAATGTTCTTTTTTGGTCGCTTCCATGAAAATCAATTTAGACGTGACGTCTTGTTGATTTCCCCCTAGTTTTTGCTCAAGCCTCGCCATAATTCATAGGGAAGGGATACTTAGGACGAGACGTCCCGCTTATCTCTTTCCTATCCCTGTTTTTTTATTCGAGAACATCTAATTTAGGTGTGACGCCTTATTAGCATTCTCTTCCCCTCTCTGTCTCATATCGAAGTCGAGTTTAATTCGGATGAAACGTCCCATTGACCTCGCTTCGACATTCTATGTTTGTACAGTTCTCTCACTCCATTCTGTCGTTTTTAAATAAAAAATACAACAATAAAAGGGAAGAAATAAACCATCTTTTGTAAGGCTATTTATGTTGCGCATTTTCAATCTTGGTACTGTTTTTGACAGGCGATGTAGGGTGCTAATACCTTCCCTACTTGTAACCGACTCCCGAACTTGAATCTCAATTTTTAACCAGTGCTTTACTGAACTTAGTTTTTTCCAATGTTTTCCTATGGATAAAAACGTTGGTGGCGACTCCCTGTTTCATCCTACACTTTCTTTCTTTCTCACCGCGCCGTCGCGATCCAGGTTGCGACACTTATTACTGAACAAATCTATATATATATATGTGTGTGTGTGTGTGTGTGTATATGTACCCACGTTCTCTTTCTAAAACTAAAATTTATTTTTCAAACTCCTTTTTCTTTAGCAAAATTTACCAGATTTATTTATATAAATAGTAAACTTATACTTTTATACATTTTTCTTAAAACTAGTTCAAAATTCCTATTTAGAGTCCAATGAGTGAAATTTTGTTTTTAATTAATTAAATCTGTAACTTATGGCCTTTTCATTAAATTAACCTCGTAATTCGTGATTTAGCATCACTACCCTTTTTCACATAATTTTAACTATTATTATGTAAACTAGGCCTACTAGTTCTCTATTTCCTAATTATACACAAGTTATATTTGTAACATCCTAATTATTAAATTAATGACCAGATTAAAATTAAGATTAATTGCAAATTAGGATTAATTGTTAATTGAGAATTAATTTAAAATAAAAGGAAACTTGATGCTGATGGAAGTGATTGGACATGACACATGATTGGATGGTGGCTGCCATTTGCACGTTTCCCACCCACTCTCCTCATTTCCTTAAGTACATGCTCAGAGCTCTCAATGACTTCTCCATTCTCTCAAAATCCCCTCGAGACTCTTCCTTTTCCTCTACAATTCTTCTTCTTCTTCTTCTTCGTTCTTCTTTTTCTTTCGTCAGTTTGCGACTGTGGTGTTGTGGAGGACTCGAAGTTCCCCACTGTTGGTAGGGAGCGATCGTTCAGAGGCGGAGCAGCTCTGAGTTTCTCCAAGCTGTGTGTGGTGTTCGACTGGGTTCAACGGTTACTGAGCAGGAGAGAGTGATTGAGGAAGCGAAGGAGCAACGGAATCAGCGATGAAAAACAGAGCACGGGTTAACACTGAAAATCGAGGAGCTTCTTGCGTCTTTTCAGAAGGTAGGGGGCGCTTTACATCTCAAATGCATAGTTATGGACGGATCCTGGGCGAAAGTACTACCTTTTGTGTTTATGGTTGTGAATATGTTGATTGAGTGAGTCATATGATGATAACTTTTGAATACCGGGTGTGTGTGTGTGTTAGCTGAGTCCCGTGTGTAGTTTAACACTTAACAACATGTGGTATATGTTAATGATATTGCTAATACCGAGTGTATATTGTGGGACTGTTGGTTGATTCCTGTGTAGATTTTTATATTTGAAAGCATGAATACATGAGATGCATGTGTTATATGGTTTGACCGAGTAAAATGCCACTGTTGTGCTAATGAATATGTATGGAAAAATAATAAAAGACCTTGGGTTGGACTCAAGGCAATACCGAGTGAAACACTCGTGTACTAGCGTTGGACGCTTGGTGAAAGTCCTTGGGTTGGACTCAAGGCAAGCTTACCGAGTTGGACTCGGGGCTGCCCGTAACACTCCCGTTGTCGCTTGGAGCGATTGTGTTACGTGTGAGGGCAAACGGTTTGGTACCAGTAAAACGGCCGGATCAGCTTGGAGCTGAGAAAAAGGCTTGGAGCCTATGTTGCAACATAAAAATTAATAAAAGACTGATTGGATCCGACTGAAACTAATGTGTGCACACTTATACTTTTGATGAGCTCAATGTGGTTATATGCGTATGTATAGGAAATATCAATATGAGCAATATGGCTGTGTATTACTGATTAATATGGCTGTGTGTTATTTGAATAAAATCTGATTGAATAATACTGTGTGTGGATATATGAAATGACAGTGCATGTGATAGATTGATTGATGAGATAATGCTGTGTAGTGGAAAACTAGAGGATTTTCCGAGTCATTACTGTCATTTTATATGTAAAAGCTCACCCCTATTGTGGCCATATTTCAGTGGATGTTGCTCGGAATGTGGGATGATGGGAGAGCACCGATTGTTGGGAAGTGCATTGTACAGTGGAAGTGTACATGTATATATATATTGTATAGATGGTTTTGTATAGCCTTGGCCGGCTCTTAGTTTAACATTCTGTTTTTAATGTGTAGGATTTGAACTCTCTCGGTATTGAGAGTAAAACTAAACATATTTCAATATATATAATGCTATGTGTTTTATCTTGTTCAGTGGGTAATGATGTAGGCGAATGTCTAGTTGTGTACATTTATTTTCTACTAAATGGATAATGCTTGCGTGATTCCGAGTAAGGGAGAGCTAAGTAAATCCGAGTGAGGTAAGATTAGAGACCCTCTTCCGAATGAAGAAAGGTTGGGCTAATTCCGAGTGAGTTATACTCATTAAAGGACTATTTCCCTAGGAGGATCAATCAAAGGTGTTATGTGTGAAATCCCTTTAATAAGCCTATACCGTGTGGATAAGGCTATGATATCCCGAGGGAGTGAGGTCATGAAATTCCGAGTGGGAATTGACTTAAAAACTTCCCGAGTAAGAACTTATTAGAATTTCCCGAGTGAAGACAAACTAGAGTATTCTGAGTGAACGAAGCTATGAAATCCTTAGGCGAGACTTGGCTTAGTAGGAAGCTCTGGGAGTGAAAGAGATCAAATATGCCGAGTGAAAAATATGTGAAACATTTTCGAGTGATACGAGACTATGGAAAATATTCTGAGTGAGGAAGAGTCTGAGATTCCGAGTGAAACAGCCAAGGGAATTATTTCCTGAGTGGAGATCCAAATGTTCCGAGCGAATTACGAATATGACCTTTCAGGAATAAAATAAGGATCTGGCTGAGAGTTCACCTAGTAAAGCATGTACGTGGGAATAATTCCCAAGTGAACTTAGGCTCCGATTCCGAGTGATGAAGATACCGAGTGGACTTGAGTTTAGATTCTGAGTGGTCAAAATTATCCGAGTGCCTTGTTCGCTTGGGCGAGTAAGGTTTTGCTCCAACGATCATAGTTCGCTTAGGCGTTTTCTTCCGCTGTCCATCGTTTGAACGATACGGAGTCTTGCCAACGTAAGGGCATCCTGACCCAGTTCTTTCTTTCTTTGGTCGGATTCCTGTTCCGATTTCCCTTGTTAGCCGTTCGGAATTTTTGGGAAAATTTTCCCCTTGTCTCGGATTTTATTTAATTTAGTTAGGATGTTTCATTTTGGTATCAGAGCGTTCTTAAAAGGTCCAAGGCCAAGGTATGCTTACTCTTAGTAAGTGGTTGTGTGCATTATAACCGAGTGTCGTAATTATTTGCAGCATCTGATGGATTTGATCCATGTTTTAAGCCCAATTTGAGTGGCCGTGTGCCTATGAGGTGTTGTTATCGGGGTAGAAGATTATTCCTACCCTGGTCTGATTAATTATATGATACTTAAGGATTGTATAATAATGTGTTATAATTGTTGAATGTTGGGTTGAAGTCCGATCGGTAGTGAGTAATTCTGTAAACTTATCCTTGAAAGGGGTATTAATTTCAGGATAAGTCATAGAAAATTGTCACAGCATGGAAGCCATAGCCACGGCATTCCAGCATTTCGCTGACATATTCGAGAGGCAAGGCCAGCCTCGAACTGATGATGACCAAGGGTTGGACCGCTTCTTGAAGAGGAAGCCGAGTGAGTTTGAAGAAGGATTCAATCCCGAATAAGCTTATTCATGGATTCAGGAGTTAGAAAGGATCTTTGGTGGCCTTCAATGTATCGAGGCCTAGAAAGTGGACTATGCTGTATATATACTGCGAGCTAAAGCCGAGTATTGGTGGAAGATCACCAGGGCCCGATTGACTGATGCAGGTACCCAGTTGATCTGGGAGAATTTTAAAGCAAGTTTTTTGGAGAAATACTTTCCTGACACGGTGAGGAGTCGAAAAGAGTTGGAATTCATGGAACTAAAGCAGGGTTCTATGACTGTCGAGGAATACGCTGCTAAATTCGAAGCACTATGCCTGTTCTATCCTCCATTTCAGCAACCAGGAACCGAGGGTTCCAAGTGCATTAAGTTCGAAAGCGGATTGAGGCCCAAGATTAAGAGAGCCTTCAGACACCAGGAGATTCAGAATTTCCTAGTGTTGGTGAACAAATGTAGAATTTTTGAGGAAGATGAGAATGTCCACCTGGGCCAGAGCAGTAGGACCGACACGTCCTTGAAGCCACAACAGCCCCACTTCAAGAAGCCGGGCAATGTTGGAAGAGGCGGACCCTTCTCTAAATATCGAGGACGGGGAAATCGTGGAGGACGTTTTGGAGGTCATCCTGGGAATGGTAAGTGCTTTAGATGTGGTGGTGACCACTTTGCCTGAGAGTGTGATGTTGGAAGAGATGTTGTATGCTTCCATTGTAATGAGAAAGGGCACGTACGCCCTGACTGCCCTCAGCTGCAGCAAGCCAATGCAAACGTACAGCGTGGAGGTTTTCAAGGAAAGGGTCACGGAAATGGTGGCCGAGGGAATGGTGGCAGAGGCAATGGAGCTCGGGGTAATATGATGTTTGCCCCAAATAACCGAGAGAGAAATGCTGAGCAACCAGCTGCAGGACGGGTTTATGCAATCAACGCCGAGCAAGCTCCATAAGCCAATGACTTGGTGCAAAGTAAGTGCTCACTTGGTAAACATACTCTTGATGTAGTTTTTGATTTTGGAGCTACCCACTCCTTTATAGCTAACGATTGTGTGAGACGTTTGAGGTTACTGACTGTGTATATGGATCGGACTTTGGAGGTAGCCAATCCGATCGGTGTTAAAGTGTTGACATCAATGATGTGCAAAGATGTAACCTTTACATTGGGCGATCGGAGTTTTACCTTTGATTTAGTATGTGTGCCTCTGAAAGACCTGGACATAGTACTTGGCATGGATTGGCTTTCGGCCAACAAGGTGTTGGTGGATTACCAAAACCGAAAGGTGATTTTTCCAGGGCAGAACGATAATGATTACGCAGTTCAAGGTATAGCTCGGTTATTTGTGATGCTTTGTTTGACCGAGGGTGAGAGTAGAATCTGAGTGCATGATATTCCGATTGTTTGTGATTTTCTTGAGGTGTTTCCGGATGATGTGCCGGGTGTCCCTCCAAATAGAGAAGTTGAATTCTCTATTGACTTAATCCCTGGAGCCGAGCCAGTCTCCTGTGCTCCTTATAGGATGTCTCCGACTGAATTAGCCGAGTTGAAGAAGTAGGTTGATGAGTTACTCGGTAAACAGTTTATCCGACCGAGTGTGTCACCGTGGGGTGCACCGGTGTTACTCGTCAAGAAGAAGGATGGCAGCATGAGACTATGTATTGACTACCGACAGCTAAACAAGCTCACTATAAAGAATCGGTACCCATTACCGAGGATTGATGATCTGATTGATCAGTTGAGGGGTGCTTCGGTCTTCTCAAAAATCGATTTATGGTCGGGATATCACCAGATCCAGGTGAAGGACTCAGATATTCCCAAGACCGCGTTTAGGACTCGGTATGGTCATTACGAGTATGTAGTAATGCCATTCGGCGTGACAAATGCCCCTGCTGTATTCATGAATTACATGAACAGCATTTTCCATCCATACTTGAACCGATTCATGGTCGTTTTTATTGATGATATCTTGGTTTATTCTAAGACCCCTAAGGAGCATGAGGAACATCTCCGATCGGTACTCCAAGTATTAAAGGAGAAACAACTGTTTGTGAAACTTACGAAGTGTGAGTTTTGGATGGATAGGATCCATTTTCTTGGACATGTAATTTCCGAGGAAGGAGTCTCGGTAGATCCTTCTAAGGTGGAAGCTGTAATGGCGTGGGAGAGGCCTAAGTCGGTCTCGGAGATCAGAAGCTTCATGGGTCTGGCCGGTTATTATAGAAGGTTTATTGAGGGGTTCTCTAAGCTTGCTCTGCCCTTGACCAAGTTGACTTGGAAGAATGTTCCTTTCGTGTGGAGTTCCGAGTATGAGAGAAGTTTCCGAGAGCTAAAGACTAAGTTGACAACAGCTCCAGTGTTAGCATTGCCAAACTTGCAAAAAAGCTTCGTGGTCTACTGTGATGCATCGAGACTCGGTCTCAGATGTGTGCTGATGCAAAAGAACCGAGTGATAGCATATGCCTCTCGTCAATTGAGGCCACACAAGCAGCACTATCCGACTCACGACTTGGAGTTGGCAGCTGTTGTCTTCGCGTTGAAAATTTGGAGACACTACTTGTATGGCTCCAAATTCGAGGTTTACAGTGACCACAAAAGCCTCAAATATTTATTCGATCAGAAAGAGCTGAACATGAGGCAAAGGAGGTGGACAAAATTCTTAAAAGATTACGACTTCGAGTTGAAGTATCATCCGGGTAAGGCGAACGTTGTGGCCGATGCCTTGAGTCAGAAGTCGATTCATGTAGCAACCATGATGGTGAAAGAAATGGAATTAATTGAACAATTCCGAGACATGAATTTGTACATGGATGTCTCTTCGTCTCGGAAGGTAACGCTCGGAATGTTGAAGATTGCCAATGAATTCCTGAAGCTAGTGTATGAGGAGCAGAAGTCAGATTCTTACTTGGCTGAGATGATAGAGACTCAAGCTAAGGGCAAGGACCTGTCCTTAACCGAGGGATCGGATGGAATTTTCTGGGTGAAGGATAGAATATATGTGCCGGGTGCTGGCGAATTGAGGATGATGGTGCTCGATGAAGCCCACAAGAGCCTGTTAAGCATCCACCCGGGCACTACAAAGATGTACCATGACTTGAGGATGCACTTCTGGTGGCCTGGATTGAAAAGAGACGTGGTCGACTATGTGGCTCGGTGTATCATTTGCCAGAAGTCAAAAGTTGAGCACCAGAAACCGTATGGTGGAATGCAACCTCTTGAAATCCCTGTGTGGAAATGGGACTCAATTGCCATGGACTTTGTAATGGGATTGCCTAGAACCCGAGCGGGTTATGATGCCATTTGGGTCATTGTGGACCGATTAACGAAATCAACACATTTCTTACCCATGAACATGAGGTATTCCTTACAGAAGTTAGCCCAGATTTATATCCGAGAAATTGTTCGACTGCATGGTGTGCCATCTTCTATCGTGTCGGACAGGGACCCAAGATTTACTTCCCGGTTTTGGGGAAGCTTACACCAGGAATTAGGCATTAAACTCTGATTGAGCTCAGCCTACCATCCCCAGTCGGATGGGCAGTCCGAGCGGACAATACAAAGTTTGGAGGACTTGCTGAGGTCGTGTGTGTTGGAGAACGGTGGTAGTTGGGATCAATATCTCCCTCTGATTGAATTTACATATAATAACAGCCACCACAGCAGCATTGGCATGGCACCATATGAAGCATTGTATGGTCGAAAATGTCGAACCCCACTCTGTTGATCGGAAACCGGTGAAAGTCTATTGTTGGGACCGGAAATTGTGAAGTAGACTTCGAACCAGATTCAAGTAATTAGGGAAAAGATGAAGGCATCTCAAGACCGACAGAAAAGCTACCATGATAAGCGGACCAACCCTCTTGAATTTTCGGTCGGCGATAAGTGTTCTTGCGGGTTTCGCCGAATAAAAGGGTCGGACGAGCCTTGAAGAGTGGGAAATTAAGCCCCTGGTACATTGGACTCTATGAGATATTGGAAAGGGTCGGTCCTGTGGCATACCGATTAGCATTGTCGACTCATCTATCAAACTTGCATAATGTGTTTCACGTGTCTCAATTGAGGAAGTGTTTACCTGATTGTACACACGAGATGCCGGATGATGAAGTCAAAATCAGAGAGAATTTGACGACTATTGCTGTACCGGCTAAAATTGTGGACCGGTCGGTAAAACGCTTGAAGAGCAAGGATGTGCAACTAGTCGAAGTAGCGTGGCAACAAAATGGATGTACATCTTATACCTGGGAGCGTGAGGATGCCATGAGGCAGCAGTATCCCGAGCTATTTTAATGAGGTAAGCTTGTGTTTGAATTTCGAGGACGAAATTCTTTAAGAAGGGGAGAATTGTAACATCCTAGTTATTAAATTAATGACCAGATTAAAATTAAGATTAATTACAAATTAGGATTAATTGTTAATTGAGAATTAATTTAAAATAAAAGGAAACTTGATGCTGATGGAAGTGATTGGACATGACACATGATTGGATGGTGGCTGCCATTTGCATGTTTCCCACCCACTCTCCTCATTTCCTTGAGTACATGCTCAGAGCTCTCAACCACTTCTCCATTCTCTCAAAATCCCCTCGAGACTCTTCCTCTTCCTCTGCAATTCTTATTCTCCTTCTTCTTCGTTCTTTTTCTTCTTTCGTCAGTTTACGACTGTGGTGTTATGGAGGACTCAAAGTTCCCCACTGTTGGTAGGGAGCGATCGTTCGGAGGAGGAGCAGCTCCCAGTTTCTCCAAGCTGTGTGTGGTGTTCGACTGGGTTCGACGGTTACTGAGCAGGAGAGAGTGATTGAGGAAGCGAAGGAGCAACGAAATTAGCGTTGAAAAACAGAGCACGGGTTAACACTGAAAATCGAGGAGCTTCTTGCGTCTTTTCAGAAGGTAGGGGGCGCTTTACATCTCAAATGCATAGTTATGGATGGATCCCGGGTGAAAGTACTGCCTTTTGTGTTTATGGTTGTGAATATGTTGATTGAGTGAGTCATATGATGATAACTTTCGAATACCGGGTGTGTGTGTGTTAGCTGAGTCCTGTGTGTAGTTTAACACTTAACAGTATGTGGTATATGTTAATGATATTGCTAATACCGAGTGTATATTGTGGGACTGTTGGTTGATTCCTGTGTAGATTTTTATATTTGAAAGCATGAATACATGAGATGCATGTGTTATGTGGTTTTACCGAGTGAAATGCCACTGTTGTGCTAATGAATATGTATGGAAAAATAATAAAAGACCTTGGGTTGGACTCAAGGCAATATCGAGTGAAACACTCGTGTACTAGCGTTGGATGCTTGGTGAAAGTCCTTGGGTTGGACTCAAGGCAAGCTTACCGAGTTGGACTCGGGGCTGCCCGTAACACTCCCGTTGTCGCTTAGAGCGATTGTGTTACGTGTGAGGGCAAACGGTTTGGTACCAGTAAAACGGCCGGATCAGCTTGGAGCTGAGAAAAAGGCTTGGAGCCTATGTTGCAACATAAAAATTAATAAAGGACTGATCGGATCCGACTGAAACTAATGTGTGCACACTTATACTTTTGATGAGCTCAATGTGGTTATATGTGTATGTATAGGAAATATCAATATGAGCAATATGGCTGTGTATTACTGATTAATATGGCTGTGTGTTATTTGAATAAAATCTGATTGAATGATACTGTGTGTGGATATATGAAATGACAGTGCATGTGATAGATTGATTGATGAGATAATGCTGTGTAGTGGAAAACTAGAGGATTTTCTGAGTCATTACTGTCATTTTATATGTAAAAGCTCACCCCTATTGTGGCCATATTTCAGTGGATGTTGCTCGGAATGTGGGATGATGGGAGAGCACCGATTGTTGGGAAGTGCATTGTACAGTGGAAGTGTACATGTATATATATATTGTATAGATGGTTTTGTATAGCCTTGGCCGGCTCTTAGTTTAACATTCTGTTTTTAATGTGTAGGATTTGAACTCTCTCGGTATTGAGAGTAAAACTAAACATATTTCAATATATATAATGCTATGTGTTTTATCTTGTTCAGTGGGTAATGATGTGGGCGAATGTCTAGTTGTGTACATTTATTTTCTACTAAATGGATAATGCTTGCGTGATTCCGAGTAAGGGAGAGCTAAGTAAATCCGAGTGAGGTAAGATTAGAGACCCTCTTCCGAATGAAGAAGAGTTGGGCTAATTCCGAGTGAGTTATGCTCATTAAAGGACTACTTCCCTAGGAGGATCAATCGAAGGTGTTATGTGTGAAATCCCTTTAATAAGCCTATACCGTGTGGATAAGGCTATGATATCCCGAGGGAGTGAAGTCATGAAATTCCGAGTGGGAATTAACTTAAAAACTTCCCGAGTAAGAACTTATTAGAATTTCCCGAGTGAAGAGAAACTAGAGTATTCTGAGTGAACGAAGCTATGAAATCCTTAGGCGAGACTTGGCTTAGTAGGAAGCTCTCGGAGTGAAAGAGATCAAATATGCCGAGTGAAAAATATGTGAAACATTTCCGAGTGATACGAGACTGTGGAAAATATTCCGAGTGAGGAAGAGTCTAAGATTCCGAGTGAAACAGCCGAGGGAATTATTTCCCAAGTGGAGATCTAAACGTTCCAAGCGAATTATGAATATGACCTTTCAGGAATAAAATAAGGATCTGGCTGAGAGTTCACCTAGTGAAGCATGTACGTGGGAATAATTCCCGAGTGAACTTAGGCTCCAATTCCGAGTGATGAAGATACCGAGTGGACTTGAGTTTAGATTCCGAGTGGTCGAAATTATCCGAGTGCCTTGTTCGCTTGGGCGAGTAAGGTTTCGCTCCAGCGATCATAGTTCGCTTAGGCGTTTTCTTCCGCTGTCCATTGTTTGAACGATACCGAGTCTTGCCAACGTAAGGGCATCCTGACCCGGTTCTTTCTTTCTTTGGTCGGATTCCTGTTCCGATTTCCCCTGTTAGCTGTTTGGAATTTTTGGGAAATTTTTCCCTTGTCTCGGATTTTATTTAATTTAGTTAGGATGTTTCAATATTCATATACCATAACTCCCCCATTCTCTCTCTCCCCTCTCTCTCTATCTCTCTCTATCTCTCTCTCTCTCTCTCTCTCTCTCTATATATATATATATATATATACCTTTGTAAAACACTTGTAATGCTTGAAATAAATCATCTCCTTTAATTTTACTATTATATCGTAATTGTTATTATTTCCTAGTTATTTTTTTAACTTATTACCCATTTTCTTTATTAAATTCATTTAAAACTCATAAAATTCATGTGGTGATTTCTTTTAATCGCCGACATCTAGAACTGAAAATAAATTTGAAATAAATCATGATCTAATATGAATTCGTGAATTTTCTCAAAGTACGTAATTTCTTCGGCAATGCTCCTAAAAACATGAGCTGGATGACGGTACGGGATAGCGAGGTTTACCGAAGAATTTATAAAAATACAAATAAATTAATAATAAATTATAGACCAGCTTTAAAATACCCCCAAACCTGTAATAAATTCATGTAACTTATAAATCTTTGCAACGAGGCATCAGACTCCTGTAAAACTCAGTCAGAACCCATGATCCTCAAGGCACGCTCTACGAATTCTGACGAGAACGTGCCATTATATATAATAATATAATTAAAAATTCATTGGTGATAACGGAAAATAACATAACTTTCAATCGAACCATTGGATCATAACAAAACTCAAATGGGGTATCCTCAGAAGCCACAAAAACAATATAGGATAGTTAAAAATGAATCAAAATGAAGAGAGACTCTCCTTACCTCATGTTGAGCTTGCGGTTTTGGAAGAAAATAAGGGGTCAATCACCAAAAATTTACTAATCGCTCAAAACCATTCGCTGATTGTCATTGATCGTCCTCAGAACCCTGAAAACATTACATGCAACCAAATTACGAAGAGGGAGGCACGATTTTGGACCACAAAGAGCAATATTATTGCATGCAAAGCTAAATCTATGAGGAAAATAAGGAAGAGGGAGATTTAAGAGCAAAAATTACAAGAATCTCACCTTGGCTTGCCAAATGATGCTCATAGGAAAGGGAGTGATAAAACACAGTGGAGAATAGCTTGGGATGGTTTCCTTGATGATGAATTTGAAGCAAGAATGAAGCTTAAAGTAAAGAGGGTTTGATGGGTTTGATGGGTAATTGAGGAAAGAAAAGTTGAATTTTAGAGAAGTGATGCGGTTTGGTGGTTTGGTCATGAGGAAGAGGTGATGCTGGTGGTGTGTGACGTTGAATGATAGCTAGAGGGGGGATTGGGTGGTTGCTTATGATTTGGCCGAGAGAAAAAGATATAGTGGAATGAAGTTGGTGAAGTGACTTTAGTGATGTTGGTGAGTGAGTGGTGGGATATTAAGGGGGAGTGAGTAGGTGGAAGTGTGTAGCAGGTGACACCTAGCCTCCTAGTCAGACGATGGTGGTGGTGCCGAAAACCGACGACCGAAAAGATAACTTATCGCGTAAGAAACCGAAGGTGCCTAGAATTTTTAGGAATCAGAAACTAAGGCTTATAAATAAATACACAACAATTCATAGAGTGCGATTTAGGAAAAATAATAAACACAAAGATTTTAGGTCTTGATGTCCTCTTCCGTTTGATAGATCATACATAAAAATTCAATAATTCTAGCCTGAGTTATACACGAACAAAGGTAAAGTGCTCCCGATGATCCCTAATTATGAAGGGCTGAAAAGATAAATTTATGGAGATCAAGGCTTTACGAATTGAGTTTCAATCTTTTCATGAAAGTTGTAGGGTTTTTTGATACAAAACCATAGAAAACAGAATAAAGAGGGTCCGGTGTCGTACGAGGGAGATATGCATGTTTTAGTAAAAGTGTACCATGCTGATGCGAATCATAATCAGACCTATAAAGATTCATAAAACTGTACTAAATGAGCAAGATCCAGCCTTTGAGGTCTCCATGAAATTCATAGAGAATCTTGTTATGGAAATTATGGAACCAAAATCGCATGAATCAAACATAGCATGAGGAAGATATGATTTTTCGAATAAACTATATGCAGATTAAAGAAATTAAATAACGGGGTTTCGAAGTACAAATACTTGGTTCCTTGAATTGAGGATGACAGAGTGCGAATCAGAGTTTGAGGCTAGAAATAAAGGTTGTTGGATTTTTCATAACAAAGAAACCAAGATGAGAATTGCTTGATTCCAGCTTCGTATGAAAAAGTTAGGCCCAAAACACTAAAGGTGTTTAGGGAGGATTCGGGGGCTTTGATTTAACTAATTGTTTTCTTGAAAAACGAGGTCGATAAAGCCCAAATTAGGATTGGGCCCCTCTAGGAGAAGTGTTTAAAACATCGAACGGTTCATTAGGGACTAACTGTACTAAGATCGGATATCCCGAAGTGCATGCACGACTAACCGTGAAAGGTACCTAAGGTACACGTCGGGCCTATTAGACTGAACATGTCTTCTTCGATTTACTATAAGAAGGTCTTAACTGGACTAGTTTCCCTATTGGATCACTAGTCTTAGGCCGAATAATTGAAATCTAATCGTCTACTGGGTCGCACAGTTAAAACTAAGAACTGTCAATATTGTATTATTAAATATAATTATCAAATAATTAAATAATAATTATTAATCAAATAAAATATTATTACAACTATATATATAATTCCAAATTAAATAAATAAATAGATAAATATTACTTAAATATTAAAATTAGATATTAAATATTAAATTAATTATTATATATTAAATATTTTAAATATTACTATATATTTATGTAAATATTATTAATAAAGAGATATTATAAAAAATCATCAACTAATTATCATTTAATCAATCAAAATAATTATCATCAAATACTAATTAATATTACTAATAGGATATGGCTAATTAAACAACATTTTTTATTATTACCATTTTACTAGCTTTATGTTACTCATCTTGTACTCATTCTAAGTCATCTCAGTTCTTTCTTTCCCTATCATCTCTCATCCTCATCCTACCTTACAACCTCTATTCATTCTAAGTTGGGCTCTTCATCGCTCATACCTTACACTTACATCTTACTTGAGTTCACCTCTCACTATTTCTTATACTAAAATAACTAAAGAAGCATGCAAAAGCTTCAAGCTTTCTACAGAAAGCTTAATAGAGTATTCTCAGGGTTCTAAGAGTCTGGGTTCCTGTCTTAAAAATCAGGACTGTTACAAAAATTATATGTAAATATTATATATAAGTTTTTTATTCATTTAAAAATATTTTTTAATATAATTTTTTAAAAATAGCAAAAAATAAATAAAACAAATTTAAAACTTTGATCAGTTCAACCAGCTTTGACCGATTCTGACCGGTTCTTGACCGGTTTTGAGATGCCCAATTTTTTCCCTTGTCTAGATCGGTACCCTAACCGGTTCTCGGTCCAACCAGTCAAACTAGCTGGCTCGGTCCAGTTTTCAAAATTAGTGTTACCGATTAACGGTTTGACTGGTAGAACTGAACTGATTTTTATAACACTAGTTGAAAAGTTGAAGCTCCTTGAGTCAGTACTCAAGAGGTATGATGGGTCTCCGCTAAGTTTCACTAGGGAATCCATGGAGGTAAGATGACACATCAGTCTCAAGATTTTGTTCAATACATCCCGCACGAGGAAAGAGATAATTTTGTAGTTTCTTATGATGAATACCCCATATTTGGACAACATGGTCTTGGTTTGACCCAATCTAAATTATTTGCGCCCCATAGTATAGACATAGGGTTTAGCTGAGTGTAGATATAGAAGTGAGCACGGATTGTTATAGGGAAAGCCTCAAGCCAAGAGACTTATACATGGTAAAGGATGATATTGAGATAGATTTTAACCCACGGGATGAGAAGGAAGAGTTTGAAAGACCTAAACCAATGGAGTTTCTAAAGTTAATATAAGTGGGTAGTTACCTATTAAAGAAAAGTCCGGTAAGAAAAGAAACTATAAGAATTTTAATGGACTAGACCCCATATTACGTTGCTATCACCAGACCTTGGATTTGTTAATAACATACATCAAGAGATTGGAGGTATATGAAGTCTACAATTGTGTAATCTAATATGTATACTTGAGTATTTCAGGACTTACAATGCACAATTTGTAAAAACTAAGGGGGGGTCCATCAAATCAAATCTGAAGATTAACTCTTTGGAGTGTAACCAAAGATCTGATGGAAAATGCTTTTGTCACATAATGAGTCATCAGACCTTTAGGTATCAAAAGGAAAACATTATTCAGAAACTTAAGAGAAACGTTCTTAATTCTATTTAAGTGATGTCTTGTGTTCGATGCTCTTATCAAATATGTGTACTTATCATTAAAATAAACAAGAGACAAACAAGCTAAGAAGCTAAAGTCGGTATACCAAACACTACGCAATAATAGAAAATGCTGAACCAAGTCAGCATTATATGTCAGCTAAAATCAGAAGAATTACAGCAATGACTTCTGCTCTTATGTTCAATAAAATAAGCAATCAAATAGCTTTATTTGTTAAAGATACATAGAGTACCTATTTCATGAAAGAACATGAGTGATTTGCTACTAGACTCTTTGACATCCTTCCTTATTATCAAAGGTCTGGTGCTTAAAGCTCAAAGTAAACACCTTCACAGGATTTCCAACGTCTATTTCTCCTTTCCAGAACCAACAACGGTCATATTCCAGCATCTATAAATACTAAAGAAAATTGACTTGAAGGGATACAGAGAGAACTTTCAAGATAAATCAATCCTTATCTAAATTGTGTTCAATCTCTTTTTTCAGTTCTTAAAGACAAAAACCTTCCTTGTGTGTTCTGTCTCTAGCAGACCTTGGTTTCTTGTTTTTCATAGCTTAGTGTAGTTATTCATAATTGTATATCTTCACATACTAAGTTCTGTGAGTTACCTTACAATTCCTTTTAAACCACTGAGAAGTCTGGTGTGTTGCCAGCTTTAGTTAGTATGGGAAACACTGTTGGCCTGAAGAGGCTTTTGAAAGAATACTTGGGTTGTTAAGCCAGGAGTGGCTTATTGCAAAAGAATACTTGAGTTTAAGCCAGAAGTAACTGAAGTCAAGAATACTTGAGGCACTAGTCTAGTGTTGTTATTGTAAAGGAGAATTTATAGTAGTGGAAATCCTTCAAGTTAGAAGGGATTGGACGTAGCTTCTGTGTTGGAAGTGAACCAGTATAAATGCTTTGTGTTACTCTCTCTTCCTTCCTCTTTAAATCTAGTGTTGTAGTTTGATTACTTGTCTTTTATTGGTTCTATATTCCACAAAAAGAGTTTGTGACTTATTCAACCCCCTTCTAAGTCAGACTTTGAACCATCACTACCTAAATTAACACACTAGAATCAACGTCATACTCTCCCCTAACATAGAAGAATCCTAGTATGTTTACTACATTTAAATGTTGATTTCCATAGATATTCCTAGAATGGATCCATGGGTAATACCACACCCTCTCACAATAAATAAGGAGACCCGATCGTTCATTCAGAAGCAGAGGAAGTTGAGGCCCAATCGTCTAGAAGCCATCCAACAAGGAACAACCAAGTTATTGGAAGCAGGATTCATCAGGGAGGTAAAATACTCTACCTGGTCATCAAACATGGTGATGGTCAAAAAATCCAATGGCAAGTGGCGAATATGTGTTGGAATCAAACCACTGGATTCAGTATGCCCAAAGATCCTTATCTATTACCAAGCATCGACATGCTAGTAGAGGAAACCTTAGGCTATAAACTACTCGGCTTCATGGATTAGTACTTCAGTTACAAACAAATAAGAATAAAATCTAAAGATGCAGAAAAGACAACCTTCCTGATGGTAAGTGTGAATTACTACTACCATGTCATGTCATTTAGTCTTAAGAATATTAGGGCTACATATCAAAGGTTGGTTAACAAAATCTTCGCATGACAAGTAGGACAAAACATGGAAGTGTATGAGATGACATGGTGGTAAAATCTACCCTCGAAGAAGAACACAAGTCAAACCTACAAAAGACCTTTAATGTTCTAAGAAGATACAACATAGGACTCAACCTAAAGAAATGCTCTTTTGTGTACGAGGAGGGAAATTCCTAGGGTATATGTTAACGCATAGAGGAATCGGAGCCAACTAAAATCAATGCACTACTGTCTTAGAGATATGGAGCCCAAAAAATATAAATGAAGTACAAGGTCTGAGTGGTCAGATAAGAGCCCTGAATCGTTTTTTATCCAAAACATTTGACAGGGCTCAATCATTCTCTTAGATACTCAGGTCACCAAACAACTTTGAATGGACATAAGAGTGTGAGAATGTGTGACGCCCTGGAAAAATCGGGGGGTAAATTTTTCACGTTTTATAAATCGTTTTAGACAAAGAAATAAAGTGATGAATCTTTGATTCAACACCCTGGATCTATAAAAGAAACCTGTCTCATATATGGAGATATAAGAAGGCAAGTCAAGAATAATTATTAAGAAGTCTTCAATTAAACACAGCGAAAAAAATCATTTAAAATGATGTTGTAAGATTGAATCTAGAGGGAACGAATTCCAAGAAGTTTAATGATTCATAATTTACTCACTTAAAATCTTAAGAATCATGTAAATTTTAGTGTACAAGGCTTGTATAAACATGGCATAATCCAAAAATATTAAACTGATATGAAAACTAATGAAATTTGGCAAGCTCAGTACCATGAATCGATTCAACTCTATGCATGAACCGATTCATGCGTTACTGATGTGCTAGGTTCCAAAATTTAATTGAATGAATCGATTCCCCCTACAGCTGAATCAATTCCTACGATTTTAATGCACAGGATTATGTGATTCAGGGGAATGAATCGATTTCCCCATATGATGAATCGATTCCTACGAATTGTGAGTGCCAGGAATAGTAAAAATAGAAAGGAATGAATCGATTCAAAGGTATGGTGTGAATCGATTCACACGCTACTGCCAAAATACAGTGATTCTAGAACACCTTGAATCGATTCAAGGACATAGGTGAATCAATTCAAGCTGGGCATATCAGTCCCCTGCTGCATTTTATGTAGAAAATCACCTAAATTCTAACTTCTAATCACCCTATCTCATTCAAATCAAATCCAATGACCATCAAAATTTGACACAAGCTAAAATATATTATTTGTGATGTGTGGCCACTGGCTGCACTCAAAAATTCCTAGAAACGAGGGAGATATGCGTATAAATACGTTTATCTCATTTCAAGGCATTTAGAGACAACCAAAGGGTCCTTTCTCTATAGAATTGGACTATTCCACTTCCCACAAATCACAATTAACATGTTTAAGCTAATGGACTCATCACATCACCCTAAAACTTCATAATTCAAAATTTGCCCCTATTAGTTCCTTACTTATGCATGACAATCATGAAAATCTTCAACTATGCATCACATAAAATCATCATTCACAATTCTCATCATTTGTTCATCAAATTGAGCAAAGTTCAAATATTCACACATTAGCATCATACATTACCAAGGTCATAACCGAAAATTGGGCATATATATGGGTTCCAACTTTCACACATGACCTACAAAACCAATATACATCATCCTAATTACAATGGACATAATTCTTAACGTGACTACACAAAATCAATAGTTTGCCGGCCAAGGCACTTCCTATACACCTATTTACCTCCTTCCACAAAATGTACTCCAAAAGATTTTCACTCCTCCCATGAGTGACCTGCATCATAAATCTAAAAAGTAGACAACATGGGAGAGTGAGTCATATATTCCAAAAGTATGAATATGAATACCATGTGATTATGTGCATATGAATCATACATGTATACTTTGTATTCATATACAACTTAACCTCAATCATCATTACACAAAATAAGCATCATCATGAAATAAAGCAAAGTAAGGCATTTAACACATAATCTAGTCTTTCAACAGTTGGACTATTACACATCTCATCATTTTACTTAATTTACTCTTGGTATTCATATCTTTTATGTTGTCTTATTACACTCCTCATCCACAACACAACCATCACCACATATCATCACCTTTGGCATACTTCCTTGCTATGTGCAAATGCTCTTAAGCTAATACATATGCACAATGGAATATTTCAACAATTATAGATCTGACTGTGGGAATATAAACACCAAATGTGGGTTTCAAGTATGATCATCTAACCATACCCCTACTACAGTAGTAAAATGTGTACACTTATTCTTAAATTGCATGCATTTCACCAATTGTTTTACTAGTACCAAACCGCATTGCCCATCTTGCAACACCTGGTCATTTTCGCCATGACCGCGGTAAATAACATATTTGACATATGGTGTTACGGGCCGGCTAAATCTCATATCATCGCGGTTGTGATCTTAAAGACCACCGGGGTCACCTACTCATCAAGAGCCACCCCCAACAAGGGTTGGCCACATGTAGCTCCCCGTAGCATTACATGGACGGCTTCGTGACTTACATACTGAGTCATAGGGGAAAATAAAATTTGTTCGTGCACCGAGCCACCCTCCTACTGGGTCGGCCGAGGGAACTCCCCTAACCTTCCAACATCAGTGGCTATGCAGTATGCCATGGATGTAAATGCCAATCATATGAATTTCTCACTCTATGCATCCTATACATGCCACTCATCATTCATCATTATCACCATCACTAACATCACCACAAGGTTTTTAGTAGATTTATTATCGTTGGTTATTATCATTAGTTTAGACTTTTGTGTGGTATGTCAATAGTTCTTATTCACTTCATTCTATTTTTATTATCAACACAATGATATCAACAACATTCATTTTACATTTATGGTAGATATAAGCATAACATCATATTATTGATCATTCTACACCACCATATAGCACACCATGAATATTCTAAATGCATCAAAGCATGTTGCCAAAACACATCACCAATACCATACACAACATTACAATTATTCATAACATTTTAAGCAAGGCAAACATGCATATTGTCACATATGACAATCAACACTATTTTACTCATGCATTTAGAGTATAAAGACTCCTCTCTGGTGTGAAAATCCCGAGCCATTAACTTGATGCTAAATTCTCGGAGGATTTATTCTTTTGGCAAGCGCACCAATCGTTAAATTTGTAATATATTTGATCGTTCCCACAGGGATTATGGTAATTACCTCAATCTCAGACTGATACAAGTTGAACCAACACAATGCATATAAGATTCATTCTGTTTTTGTTGTTTTTATGCTTTCTATATTTTTGTATTTTTTAGAGACAGTATGAAAGATGAAATGTGAGTAATGAAAGATAGGTTAGGATTGCTTCAGTTTACAATTTCATCAAGAAACATGCAATTAAGGTTTAATCAAGCTTCAGGCTCAAGAGGACAATCCACAGATGGTTACTCCCTAATTCCTTAGGTGAATAACACTAATTCCTAAGCATTAAACCCTAATCACTTAGGTGCTCAATTAACAGAGAAATCTAATGCAAAATTGGGGGTTGAACCCTAACTATTCACCTAATTACTAGGCCTGAATTAGTTAAGAAGCTGGAAGTTACCTAAGCCTCAACCATGATTCCTCACTGGTGAGTTTCTTCATCAGATCCAGATCTGTCAATCCAGCAAAGTAGATCCACTCCTCAGCTTGTTCTCCTCTTGATTAGAAGTTGACTTCCTCAATACACTTTTAAGAATTCATTGCTAACCTTCACAATCCCAACCTTAGGGACTTAGAAACCCATAGACATGGATTCTATCGAAGGAATGTGGAGAGACATGGATGAGAGGATTTAGAGAGAGAAAAGAACTAGAGAGAGATTGAAAATAAGAAAATGAATTGTGTTGTATATACTGTGCTCTGTTCGTCCTTGTTACAGAGTATGTGCAAGTATATATATGCCAAAAACTAACTAACTAACTTAATTAATCACTAAGAAAGCTTAATTAATAATTAAACTAACTAAACTAATTACATAATTACAAAATAAATAACTAATTACATCTCAGAACTTAAATTACTAATGTACAAAAGCAAAAGATCAAGCAGTAGGAACAGAAATGGTGTCGAGCGTCTTTTGGAGGGAACAACAGCATTTAAATAACTGCCTTCATGCTTGAGCGCGAAGGGCTCTCGCTTGAGCGAGCTCGGATTATTCAGCCGGTGTTTTGAAGTCACACTTAAGCGCTCGGATTATTCAGTCGGTGTTTTGAAGTCACGCTTAAGCGTGAGTTTGCTCGCTTGAGCGAGCTCGCGTTTTTCTTTCTTCTCTTTTCACGTTCTTTGCATGGCTCTCGCTTGAGCTTGCAGCCTTCAGCTTGAGCGTGACTTGTTCCTGCACCAATAAACAAATAATTGCCTAGCGTTTGTACGCTGGCTGTCGAGCGTTTGTACGCTGGGTTAGTGAAATTATAAATAAATATAATTTCTTAATTAATTGTTGTTTTTAATTATTTTCTTACATAAATTAAACACTTTTGAAATAAATAAATAAAATAAGAATTATTGATAATGTATTAAATAATAAAGCCAAACTAAACAATATTTAATGGATTATGTTAAATAAAAGATGAAATAATTAAGTCTTTTCAAGACTTATCACTCTCTTACCTCAAGAGAAGAATTCTGATTGATACGACATACCCGTCTCGTCGTTCGGAATAGGTCCTACATTGATATACATGTAAAACCTCAATCAATCAACTATTCAAAACACAAATTCAATTCTAATTGACCATTATTACATCTGTAATTCATAACATGCATAAAGCATGTTATAAATATCATTTTCATTATTTGTTAGGCTTCAGGAATTCCTTCCCATCAAGCTACATTCATTAAATTCAAGGGCTACCAACAACAATAGCCCAACATTCACACAATTTCATTTATCAATACCTACACCCATCAATGACATGTATTCCTTCTTAAAACACACTCTTGAATCAACATTATTTATTTTCCCTAATTTCTTATAGTTAGGGTTTTCGCCAAACCCAACCACCATCATAAATGACCATCAATCTTTCATCTCCTACCACCCATAAATGCATCTCTACCATAACTCCTCTTAAAAACTCATATTTATGGCCACCCACCTTAGGGCTCATGCTTTAAATGCTTCTAATAAATACCCATTCACATATATTACTCCCCTAACATAATAATATACACCCATAGCCATAAACTCAACAAAATTATGGGAATAACCTACCTCACACACAAAAATGAAATGGGTATTAAAGAGGGGAGAGCGAGCTATGAAAATGGAGGGGGAGAGGAAGAAGATTTCAAGCTTCAATGGCCTCCTTCAAACGAAAATGAAGGAGGATGAAGATGGCACCACCTTTTCCTAGGGTTCTTGGAAGAAGAAGATAAGAGATGAAGAAGAAATGGAGAGAAGAAGAAATGAAGTGTTTTTCCCCAATTCTCTCAGCAAGTTCACGAGAAAGAGAAGGGAAATTGGGCTTTTGGCTTTTATTTTTAACTCCTCTCATTAAAGGTTCATTGTTTTATGTCAAACAGGATCTTTATTTGGGCTCAATACTTTATCTGAAAATTATTCCGAATATATATTCAGACTCCCAATATTATCCTTAACAGCCCTGACCAATATCATCTCAATTAGAGATACTTGGTCTGATACCCATATTTTAACCGGGTCAGTTTTTAGCTTATTCGGTCCCAATAAATTACCAACAGTCTCCAAAAATATTAATTTAATTATATCCTATATTTTAGGACATTAAATAATTCACATTCAATTTGTCAACATTTATTTCATTAATTTATCCTTTATTTCTAAAATTTTGGGATGTTATAGAATGTGTTCAAGGACCTAGAGGCTTATCTGGCCAAACCGCCATCCTAAGCCAACTAATCCTAGGTATACCTTTTCTTCTTTACTTGTCTGTTAATGATTTCACTACCAATGAAACTTTGAACCAGGAACAAGGAACTGTGTAGAGACCTATTTACTTCACAAGTAAAACTCTCAGAAGCTAAAACCTGATACCAACAGATCAATAAGTCTCCAAAGAGACTATTTTTAAAAGCATCATTTGAGTTAAATTACCATTATTTACACCAGCACTAGTTATAATAACATAAAAGCCAAATCCATACATTCATAGCCATGTAATCATTGTCAAGAACAACCCGCCCTAAGAAAGATACTCCACAAACAAGAGCTAACAGGGAGAATGGCTGCTTAGGCGGCGGATTTTTTTGAACTCGACATATCCTTTAAGCTAAGAGGACCCATAAGGCCTAATTTTTAGTAGACTTTATCTCTAAGCTAGGTAATGAAAGAGAAAACAAGTACTGGATTGCATGACTTGGGAACTTTATGTTGATGGGGCATCAAATATCAAGGGAAGTATGGCCAACATCATCTTAGAATCCCTAAACAACCCTGAGATAGAAAAGTCTCTCAAATTCCTCTTCAAGACAAGAAACAATCAAGCTAAATACGTGGCACTGGTGACCAAACTATGAATGGCTTTGGACTAGGGGGTTTAATGCATTTAGGTGAAAACCAAGGCCTTCCTAGTCGTCAAACAGGTAGGAGAAGTATACCAGGCCAAAGACTCTTTCTTGACCAAATATCTTCACTTGGTTAAATAATGACTAGGAAAGTTCAAAGAAGCTGGGATCCTCTAAATCTCTTAATTGAAAAATGCATAGATAAATCTCTTTTCAAAGCTAGCCTATGCGAAGGGCGTCAACAATATCAAGTCAATAATGCAATCCATACTATCTGAACCAACTATGGAGGAAAATAACGACCAAGTCAATTCCTTGTAAGTAGCGTCCTACCTTCCCACATGAATCACCCCTCATTTAAATTGTACTTGGAAATAAAAGAATTACCTGACAATAAAGTAGAAGCTAAAAGGATTTGAGCACAAAGAAGCAATTAAACCTTGCTGGATGGGGAACTATACAAAAAGGGGATTCACTTTATCACTGTTGAAATGTATGGATGAAGAGCAAGCGCACTACATCTTAAAAGAAATGCACAAAGGAATATGCGACATTCATAGAGGTGTACAATCCTTTACAGCCAAAATATTAAGGGTAGGATACTACTGGCCTATCATGCATAGGGACTGCACAGACTTTATGAAAAATATGACCAATATCAAAGGAATACCGATAGAATACACCTCTGGCCTGAAGTATTGCATGGTGTTCTTTAACCTTGGCCCTTCAGCATGTGGGGATTAGACATTATAGGCTTGTCCCTCCAGCTCCAAACCAAATAAAATATCTCCTAAGGGCAATTAACCTGTTCACCGAGTGGATCAAAGTTGAGTTAGTACTAACCATACTAGCCGACAGAGTCTAGAAACTCGTATGGAGAGCGTTCATTTACTATAATAGCCTACCTTATACCATCATCTCTGATAATGGCTGACAGTTTATTGATTAAGGGTTCAAATCCTTTTGCAACAACTTAGGAATCTAGAGGAGGTTCCCATGTGTAGAGCACCCATAAACTAATAGGCAAGTTGAGTCCACCAATAAATTTATTCTAACGGACTTAAAATAATACTTGCATTGCCAAAGGGAAGATAGGTAGAGGAATTCCTAATGATCTTATAGGCATACCACTCCTCACCATAATCCTCAACCAAAGAGATGCCTTTCAAGTTAACATATAGAATGAATGCAATGATCCTTGTTGAACTAAGGGAACATAGGATGAGGCACAAATTCTATGACTTGGAAGAAAATAAGCAAGCCAAAAGACAAGACTTATATTTGAGCCAAGAAGACAGAGAAATTATGTATGTAAGTACTATGGAGAAGGAATGTTTAAAGAAGAGAAGAAATACCATTCTCAAGCCTAAAAGATTAAAAGAGGAGACCTAGTATTGAGTATAACAGACAATGCAAGGAGAATAAGAGTAGAAAGGAAATTGGCCCCCAATTGGGAAAACTTGTACAAGGTTAAAGAATTCATCGATAGGGGAGTCTTCAAGCTAGAACAACTCGAGGGAAGAGAGATTCCTCATACCTAGAACACAACATACTTGAAGGTCTACCATAGCTAAGGATACTCATGCGCCATCCAATAAATGGGAAGTACTCATTTTCCTAACTTATGGATTTTTCCCACAAAAAGGTTATTTCCTTAAGAAAGTTTTAATAAGGCTTCCTTAGGGCATCCTAAAATTGTAACGGAATAAATAATGTTTTTCTCTTTCTTTCTCTTTCTAAGAATGAATAAAATCACCAATTAAGTTTTTTTTACATCAAAATGCATGATCGGGATTGGCAAGGGCATTAAGGAAAGTCAGGATGGATATGAAACAATGTGATTTGTGTAAGAGGCCTAAAGACCTATCTCTGGGCAAGGATAACGACATAAAATAGCCTAAAAAATGCCTTCAAGTAGGGGTAACAGCACAATCTCCACAAGAGGCCTAAAAACCTGCTTCTAGAAAGGATGCCGACACATAAGCCTAAAGGTTATCTCTAGGAAGGGATAACAATACAAAATGGACTAAAACCTATCTCTGGTAGGGGTAACAACACAATCTCAACAAGAGGCCTAAAAACCTAGTTTGGATAGGGATGATAGAATAGAGGCCTAACTATTGTCCTCGGGTATGGACAATGACATAAAATAACCTAAAACCTACCTCTGTGTTAGGGTAACAACACGATCTCCATAAAAGGCCTAAAAACCAGCCTTTGGGAAGGAATAATGGCATAAAGGCCAAGAAAACTACCTCCGAGTAGAAATAACAGCATAGAAGTGACCTAAAAACTACCCCTAGGCAGGGGTAACAACACAAGCTTTAAAAGGGCTACAAATCTACCATTGGGTAGGGACAACAACACAAGACTTAAAAATATATTTTTGGAAAAGGATTATGGAACAAACCATTATGAGAAGTTGCATTCCTAAGACAAGTTCTCCCTAATTTGTAAGATTTTACAAAGTAAAACCCATAAACTTAAACCAAAATTAACGATCATAAGGCTCATAAGGGGATTTCACTCATACATAGTTAACTTAACACTAAAGTAAGGAAAATTCAGGAAGCAAACATATAAAAGTTTAAAATGCGTCAAGGATCAACCCACATGTTAAAGACTTCAAATAAAATTTTTTCATAAAAGGTAACATAAATAACTAAGATTTACAAAATCATCAAGGCATTCCCCTACCTTCATTTTCATTACACTTTAGGGGAGTTAATCATTTACCCGTCAACTATCTCCTTAAAGGAATCTAGACCAAAGATGTCTAATCTAGAATGAAGCACAACATTCTGAGTCTTACAATTGTTAAAGCCTTCACACATCTACTTGACAACATCCTTTTTATAGGATTTTATCTCTAGGTAGATCTCCTCTTCCTTTACCACTTGCTTAGTAATCCTCTATTTTAGCTCGTCCCCCAAAATCTTATTGTCATTGTGTAGACCCTCCATGTCCATATGGTAAGATTAGACATCTTTTCTCAACATATTGACAGACGATTTCGACTTCTTTTAATTTCTCCTTTAGAGAAGCTTCAAAATGCTGGAGCTCTTACATTTGTGCCTTCATCTTAACGATTTTCTTCTGCTGGCTTTAATAACTTTAATGTAAAAGAGAGTAAGCTCGAGTTATTTTAGAGCCTCATCCCTTTCTCGCTGAGTAGTTTCCACTGTAATCTGATGGGCATGACTCTTAGCCTCAAGATGGCAAAACATCATGGCAATCTTAGCCCATCATCCCCCTGAGTCGAGCCTAAGCCACCGGTTGAGAGGAGTTAAATCGCTCGTTGTTAACAGTAGAAAACAAGTGAGCATTAATTATTACCATCAAGTTCATTCGACTATCCCAAAGGGACATAAGAAGCTAGGAGAAATCCCTATTGGCTTGCATCATCTTAAACTAACCTTTGATTAAAGGATTAATAATCTTGTCACAGGGAAGCCACTTAGGATAAAACACTGTTCGGATAAGGTTTACCTACTGAGGCTCCGATGGTTGGACTTAGTATTGACAGGTGGGGGATTTCGACACAAGATTTTTTCTTTGCACCTTAGATGAGGATTTCCTTGGCATCTAACTCAATCTAAGGTGTAGCAATCTCCTAAGAGAAAGCATCAGCCTATTCACCACCTGAAGTAAATTATTTTTGAAAAATCCTTTTATTGAACTTGACTATTAGGTCTATAAAAGAAGTTACATAGAAAAGAAAATGAATAAGTAACAAAGAAAAAGGAAAAAAAAATCTCCAAAGAAAAGGCATATATAGAAGCTTATCTAAGTCAGCAAGATTGTCAACAAATTAGAGTGGTAGAACTAAAAGTTCAACCTATATCATAAAGCCTTGAGTATTAGATTTTTCCTCACGAGTCAAATCAGTGGCTTTGACTTTCACCCACATGGGAATCTGGGTCTAATAGAAGGGGAAAAAGGCTCATCTCCCAAAGAAGTAAGGAAGCTCTTATGTTCAAGGGCTAGGAAAAGTTTAAAGAAGAGACTTTTAAACCCTTTGAAGGATTGATCAAACACATCCAAGATTTTATGACCAAAAACCTTACTAAAAGATACTCAGGTCACACGGACCTCATTTAAAAGTTTGGTCTGAAAAAAGGAAAGGAAAAGAGGTATAGTGGGGGATATACCTAACTCCCCACACAAAATCTCAAAGGAATGAACAAAACCCTAACTGTTTGGGTGAAATTATGAAAGAGCTATAATTTTAACTCAAAGAACACTCTATTGGAATAAACTGAGTACGGAAGTCATCCCAAGGTAAAAGGAAAAGGCCTCATATACATAGAGAAAATCCAAATCAAACGCCCAAACTTTACCCTAGCATGCTTTCTCATCGTCACTAAAAAGCAGACACTCAAAGGCATCCTTAACACTTGTGATAGACAAATTACATTTGCTTCTTAATTTGATTTTGTGTTATGTATTATGCATGGCTAATCAGTTCCTAAGAACCTTCTTGACCATCCATGAAAAATCATGTGTCACAACTATAACAACAGGAACCTCCCTCTGAATAGCCATTAGATACATTATCCTAAGAATCTTATAGACACACCAAGCAAGAAAAGGCACTAGTGGAAAAAATGGATATAACAACGGGATATTATTCACGGGTAGAAGAGGATCAGTGATAAAAACATGCGCGGTGGCATTTTTGAAATTATAAGGTGAACATTTTAATCAGAGAAAACTATATATCCACGGTTAACATCATAACCGTGAACGTACCCATCAATATATATTCACAGTTGAGGAGTCAACCGTGGATATATAGTACCTGAAATATATATCGACGGTTGTGATCACAACCGTGAATATATATTGATGGGTACGTTCACGGTTATGATGTGAACCGTGGATATATATAGATGTCAATATTCACGGTTGTATTTCCAACCGTGGATATATAGTTTAGGTTTTAGGGTTTAATCACTGGGTACTCTATGTCCACGGTTGTTTCTATAACTGTGAATATAGATTTAATATTTATCCACGGTTGGTATCGTAACCGTGGATATATAGTTAACATTTATCCACGGTTGTTTGTTAAACCGTTAATATATGTTTAATATATTCACGGTTGTGAGGGGGAACCGTGAATATATATCCTTTCTGAAACTTCAAAAGCCGCGCCTTTCACTCTTTTTTCAGTTTCTCCTTACTTTCGCTGGTTATCGTCTTCTTCCTCGTCCTGCTCTTTATTGGTCGTAGGCTTCTGGGTTCACTTCCTTCTTCTTCGCGTGCCCTTCTTCTTCTTTGTTCACCATTGTCAGGTAAGTGCTTCGTTGCCCTTCTTCTTTCGTTCACTTTTTAACCTCTGCTTCGTTGTTATGCTGTATAATCGTAATGGGTTTGCTTCATTGTCTCTAAGTTTGTGTGTTTATTGTTGAAGCTGAACTCTGTCTCTGCTATTTTGACATTGCCTGTGACATTTTCATTGTTGTGGAGACGAGAAATGGCTGACGAGAATTGATATTTTTTCATTGTTGCTATTTTGACATTGTTGCTATTTTGACATTGCCTCTGAACTCTGTCTCTGTCTCTACTGAAATGGCTGACGAGAATTTTATTGTTTGTGCACCAAAAAAACGAAAGAATTGATATCCTTCAGAACAAAATATGTATTGAAATCAATTACCAAAAAAAAGTACTGAAATAAAAACAGTAGCTGTAATGATCATACTGTTTTTGAGGTTGCAATATCTACAAAATTAGAATCATTTTAAGAAAAAATATTTTAAAGGGAAATTACTTAGATATACATCATAGCTGGTGTTTTAAGAAATTAAATTGAGGAAACATGAAATTTGTTATAAGAGTTTTCTATCACATATAGCATATACCCATACATACATAAAAAAATTATAGAAAGTTTGTATTAGGAGAAGTATGTACTTATCCTACTTACGGTAGGTAGGAATTTTAAATTAATCTCGTAATAGTAACTTTAGTGGTAATTGTTTGATCTAAAAAGAGAGTTGTTTATAGAATCTTTATGGATATTAAATTGAGGAAATATTTCATTATGTCTGCCAATTGGTCTTCCGTGTTACAATAATTTAGCTCAATAACACCATCGTTGCATAAATCCCACAAAAAATAAAATCTTACATCAATGTGTTTACTCCTTCCATGTAGAACTAGATTTTTAGACAATGTAATGGTAGAAGCATTATCACAAAATATAATAGTTACTCCTTCATGGAAGTAGTTTAGATGCTCTAAAATTCTTCTTAACTAAAAGTGACCCAAAAAAAAGTGACCCAAAAATAAAATGAATCAATATGGATTTTTGACCAACCCAACCCGGGCCACCATGTTTAAAAAATAAAAATCCAATACCAAACAAAACTTGAAAAATGTCATAATCCAACACCATATCCATAATTCATAAAATAAAAGTTCAACCCTCATGTCTCAAATTCCATAATCCATCATCCAACACCATAGTTCTACTTGAAAATACCACAATTATATAATGTTATCTCTGCTGCTATTTTTTCTCTCATATAATGTTATTTGTTTATGTTTGTATGTATATGGTTGTCAATGTTGTGAACTCGTAGGCTCATACTAGCTAACTGGTATGAGGATGTGCATGAGTGAACCGTAGTTCCCCGTTTGAGATTCGACACAAATGGTCATTAAATTAATTAATGTCATCGTTTGTGTTGAATCTTGAATTGTCCGTTTGGACAGTTTGGGATGAACAATTATTTTTTATACGCCACTGTTAGTATGTACAAGTTAGGAGTTATTTTAAAATTTGATAAACTTTCGGTAACTTGTATTTTGTGTTGTTCTCTGGGTGCATATTTGGTTGTGGTTGAATTTGATTTGACCACTCTCATTTTGTGTACTTAGAGACCAATGCGAAATGCTGCCGAAATTTCATCAAATTTTAAAATAAGTCCTAACCTGTATATATGAATGACGTATAAAAACAATTGTCATGCTGAATGGGTATAGGACCACCACCTTTGTATAAAAAGTGAGGTTGATCATAGCATCTTGTAAACAGTTGGTATGGATCGGAGTTGGATAACTGCATCACGCCTAAGTCTGGAGTACGAGGGGGGAGTTGAATCATTTATAGAATTCGTAGCGAGGAATGCAGTGGGGGTGAATGGAAAGTATTTTTGCCCTTGTGTTAAATGCTTCAACCTGCGTCGGGTAGACTTGGAAGAGGTGCGAGAACATCTACTGTGTGACGGTTTTCTACGTAGTTATACGCGTTGGATATGGCATGGTGAAGATGTGGTGGTGCCAAGTAACAGCTCTCAGACTAAAAATCAAAGCTCGATGCATGACAACGATGTCGACATGGATGACCGGCTCGAGGATATGATCCGTGATGTAGGGGTAGAAGGTTTTAAGAAAGCTCATGTATATACAACTCTGTGTGAGGACTCTGAGCAGCCGTTGTATCCAAACTGCCTCAATTTCACGAGGTTATCAGCAGTTTTACGATTGTTTAATTTGAAGGCCATAAACGGGTGGACGGATAAAAGTTTCACTGACTTACTGAAGTTGTTGAAAGAAATGCTCCCAGCTGGAAACACTTTGCCGAAAAGTAACTATGAGGCCAAAAAGGTGTTGTGTCCTATGGGTTTGGAGTATGAGAAAATACATGCATGCCCAAATGATTGTGTATTATTCCGGGGTGAGTTAGAAATGCTGCATCAATGTCCTAGATGTGGGGTGTCACGGTATAAGAAGAAAGAGGCGGATTCTGATGAGGTATGCACTAAAGGGTCTCCTGCAAAGGTGTTGTGGTATCTACCTATAGTTCTAAGACTAAAGCGTCTGTTTACCAATGCAGATGATGCAAAACTTATGAGATGGCATGCTGATGAGAGGGTTGTTGATGGACTACTTAGGTATCCGGCCGATGGGTCACAATGGAAGAAAATGGACAGGATTTTTCTAGAATTTGCCAATGAACCAAGAAATGTTAGGCTTGCACTAGCCACAGACGGCATGAACCCGTTTGGGAACCTGAGCACAAACCATAGTTCGTGGCCTGTTTTGTTGTTTGTTTACAACTTGCCGCCATGGTTGTGCATGAAGCGAAAATATGTGATGTTATCAATGATGATTTCTGGTCCACGACAACCGGGGAACGACATTGATGTATATTTAACTCCATTGGTTGAAGACCTCAAAAGGTTGTGGGAAGACGGGGTTAAAGTGTTTGATGGGTTTACGTTACAAATTCTGACATGTGTGACATTATTTCGGGGACGTCGATGCTGAACGGCTCCATCCTTCAGTTGTGGGAGTTGTAAGTATATCCTTGTTTTGTCCAATTTTTTCATTATACAAGTTATTTTTCGCTAACCATGTCTTAACTTGTTTAGGTTTCTGGCAAAACTCTGTGTGGACTTGTGGGTTTCCAAGGAACTTACGGTTTCTTAGAGCCCTCTCTCATACAAAGGCAAAGAAACACCTCGCAGAACACCCAGACATACATCCAGAATTGGATGTTTGAGTCTGGGAAGCCTATATACATGGGCCCCTATCATAAAGGGTAATATTCTATTCCATAATTATTGTCATGAATTTTTGCATTTTGAAGTCTCACTTATCACTGGTAACTGCAGGGCTCACTGGACGCTTCTGGTGATCTGTCCGAAGGACTATCTTGCTCTGTACTTTGATAGTTTGCATCGGACAGCTCCACAAGACCTGAAAGATATAGTAGACTGGTAAGTTCATCCCTAAAAAATAACCACAAATTCGATTACATCATTTTTAGAACTATACAATTCTAACTTATATTGTGTTTTGTTTGACGTAGGGCGGTGGTTGGATACAATCTACTGATTGGAAACAAGCCCAAAGGAAAAACAGTTGTATGGGTGTACCCAAAAGTAAGTCAATCGTATTCATTCAAATCTTCAGTACATATTTTTTAAGTAGCGAATTCACTTATTCTATACTATATGTCCATTGTAGTCTTACAGGCAGAAGGGTACCTACGAGTGTGGCTATTTCGTCATGCACACTATGCTGACCATTGTCCAACATCATTTAGTAGATGGATGGACAGATGTAAGTCTCATCATTTGGACTACTTTTCTACCAATTTCATCAATTTCATGTAATAAATAAAGCTTTTGTTCTAATTGTTTTGTGCATTGTTTGCAGTACTTTAATGACCGGTCATTTTCCCAAAGGAACTTGTAGATGATGTTAGAAGGCAATGGGCCTCACACTTCATTGAAGTTAGGCAAAGCTAGATATAGGATCTTTATTCTTTTATATATGTATCTAGTAGGATTTAGGGTTTACTTTTATTAGATTACATTCAACTTAATTGTATATACTTTTATTTTTTAGGTTGTTATGAATTGATATAGAAAATAAATTGTTATATATATACATACCATTCCTTTGATATACTGTTGCTGTGGCATACTGTATACTGTACTGGTTGTCTGAATGCAGGGTTGGGAAACGATAAAACAGAATCCATATTAAAAAAAAACCTCAGTATTTATTCACGGTTATGGCAACAACCGTGAATATAGACTATATTTATCCACGGTTACTACCATAACCGTGGATATAGATATATTTTATCCACGGTTGTCCATCATAACCGTGAATATAAGTATTAAAAGGTTTCAGTACAAACTACTTATATTCACGGTTATGATGGACAACCGTGGATATAGATACATTTTATTCACGGTTGTTCTTCATAACCGTGAATATAGGTAGTTTGTAACTGAAACCTTTTAACACTTATATTCACGGTTATGATGAACAACCGTGAATATAGGTGGATATAACTGACACCTTTCAGTTCTTATATTCACGGTTATCGAGCATAACCGTGAATATAAATAGTAAGTTATATTCACAGTTGTTCTTAACCGTGGTTAGATGTGATTTATTACCACGGTTGTTAACCGTGGTTAAAGACCATCATCTACTACCACGGATGCAACAACCATGGTTCTTTAACCGTGAATAAAGGCCTTTTTTAACCGTGATTATATCCATTTTTTCCACTAGTGAGGGTAATGGAGGATAAACTTAAAAGAGAAAAAAAATAAACCTAGAGGAAGAAAGAAGGAAACCTTAATCTCTTCAAGTCAAAATGCCCTAAAATGCCAAAAGTGGATAATCTACCCATTAAAAAAGGAAACGTAAAAGGAGAACTCATGAAGAATGAAGGAATGAGAAGGGAGAAGATAAGAGAAAAAGTAAGAAGAAAATAAAGAAAAGAAGAAGGAGGAGTATTTAAAAGAGGAAGAAGATGGTTCACTTCTCTAAAACCATTGAAATCCAATAGTAGAGATCCAATGAAGAAAGGTTAAACAAATGTCGGTGATGCACTTGCTAAAATAATCAATATCCAATTATGAGAATCCAAGGGACCAAAAAAGGCCAAAAGTATGGACAACGACATAAAACAACCTAAAACCTACCTCTGTGTTAGGGTAACAACACGATCTCCATAAAAGGCCTAAAAACCAGCCTTTGGGAAGGAATAATGGCATAAAGGCCTAAGAAAACTACCTCTGAGTAGAAATGACAGCATAGAAGTGACCTAAAAACTACCCCTAGGCAGGGGTAACAACACAAGCTTTAAAAGGGCTACAAATCTACCATTGGGTAGGGACAACAACACAAGACTTAAAAACATATTTTTGGAAAAGGATTATGGAACAAACCATTATGAGAAGTTGCATTCCTAAGATAAGTTCTCCCTAATTTATAAGATTTTGTAAAGTAAAACCCACAAACTTAAACCAAAATTAACGATCATAAGGGGATTTCACTCATACATAGTTAACTTAACACTAAAGTAAGGAAAATTCAGGAAGTAAACATATAAAAGTTTAAAATACGTCAAGGATCAACCTTCATGTTAAAGACTTCAAATAAAATTTGTTCATAAAAGGTAACATAAATAACTAAGATTTACAAAATCATCAAGGCATTCCCCTTCCCTCTATTGACATGTGGTGAAAAAAACACACAAAAGAATATGCATGCACTAAGCTTAAGGATGGACAGGTGACATGACAGGTTTTTAATGATAGAAATGATGAAGCCTGGGGAAAAAGGAACTCTTTAAGAAATATGAGAGACATAGTGATTAACCCGGTATGGATTGGAAAATCATTAGACTCTCAAAGGAAGTTCATGTTTAAGGCTTTAACTAGGGCAAGTTCTACCTAACTATGGGCTCCTTTTACATTTTACACTAAAACAAGAGCAATATATACATCTGATTGATCGGTTAGGAGAGAGATAAGTCATCTCTTGATCAAATATTGTAGTTACATAAAAGAAAAGATCCAAATTGATCTAGAAATCTCACCCCTCAGAGTTGCAAATTGGTATCTTTGGATTACCATACACCCTAGAAGAATAGTATCCTAGATAACGATACTATCAAGAACAGGTCCTTGCTGATCATAAGGAACTATAGAAGTAAAAACTCCCAACAATCTAATCCAGCAGTGCTAATACCTTGAATGAAGAAACAAAAACAAATTTTCCCAAAGACCACCACACTTCACAAGATCCATATAGGTTTGAGTATTTCAATGCCTAACATGAATCTTAGTCACGTGTCGACTATGACTTAAACTAAGTCTTGCACATTCCTTTCATTTGGCCAACACTGAAAGAAATTTCTCAAAAAATAGGAACACATATATGTTCCATCATCCTCATGCCGACTAGACAACATCAGAGGGTTAGATCACAACATGGCAATCTAGTCTCTGCTTGCCCATACTTAGACTTGAGAGACTGAGGGCTCTTGTTTCCCCTATGATTTTTCATACCTAGACAATTAGGAATATTTAGAATATTCCATCATTCCAATCCCGTGATCATGACAATGGGTGTATTGCCCTTTTTAGACTATTGTAGACACTCCATAAAATAGGCATGAAATGTACTATTCTGGAAAAGGTTTCAGTAATAGAAAATCTAGAATGCTCATATTGGTATTTAGGGTTTTTATTGAATAGTTGGATTCATATAAAGTGTTTGAGAGATACCATAGACTATGGTGTTCTAATCATCATATATTGAACTTCCACTATACTAATAATATGGTGATGAAAATATGATATTGATTAAATTCAATACTTTACGAGAATAAATTCATAAGTGAATTTATTTTATTATTGAAAAGAGATATCATGAATTTGATATTATTTATATTGAGTGTTCCATTATGTTATAGTGACTCAATGATGTTGAGTAATTTAATTTTAACGAGAATAAGTTGTTAGGTGATTTTATTTGACCCCTTAAAATGAGAAATTATTGCTTAGAAATTCATCCAAGCAGACCCGAGTAGCCTAAATTAAAAATGGAGGCCAAATTATTACTTTACTCGGTAAAATTACAAGGCTAAATGACTAAGAAAGTTTCTTAGAATTTTTATGGAAGTAATGTGTCTTCCTAAATAATATATTTTGATTGCTAAGTAGTAACATAAAAGACATGTACATGTTTATTATAATTATAATTATCAAAAGTAGCTACTAAATTAAGGGTTAAATAAATTTGACCTATTGTATCTCACAAAGTGAAAAGCTAGTGAGTTAGACATTAAGGGGAATAAGACTTATAAGCCATTCGTAACTAACGGTGGTAGGAACCCAACATTTGTAATTAGAGATCCCATGAAGAAGAGTAATAATAAGTCACTTTGTTAGTCATGCTAGCACAAATAGCTTTTATCTCTTCCTATAGTGTGTGAGAAGTTCTAGTCTGCATTGAACACGGGTTAATGATTTTCATATCCCTTACAAGTGGTGTATAAAGTATACACTTGATGAGTGTGAAATGAAACCACTCATATGAAATTATATGACAAAATTTATAGAGCACTCATGCAATATCAAGCATGTATATGGCCTATTCATGTAAAAAACGATAAAAATAGAAAAGCATTTATGAAAGTGTAATGTGATAAGTAAATTGCTAGCTTACACTAAAGTGATATTAGTTCATACAAGCTTCGTTCACCAATTCATTATAGGTTAAATTTATTTGTCTATTATCTAATTCATAGTCCAAAAGACACCAGGTTTCATGCATTCGCATCAATGGTGTAAATCCAATAAATTTTAATCTTTTTATTATTTTAAATTCTTTTGAAATATGGGGGATTGCCATAAAATATTAAGATATTTCAAAAGAATTTCAAGAGTTTAAAAAATTAATTTGTTTTAGATGGTCACTAAAATTAATTATTTTCATTATCTTTTAATAATCATTTAATCATTTGTAACTAATTTTATTATCAAATTTAATTACCCTTAATTATAATTGATAATTATTATTTTATTTCCATTATCTTTTATTTCCTATTTAAAAAAGGTAAAATTTTGTTTTGAATGTGATTTCTCCGACATTTTCTTCCTGTCCTCTTTATGAATTCTAAGATTGGGTTACAAAAAATTAGGATACTTTGCTAGTTATAATTCTTATTTATGAGTAGAAAAGGTTGTTGGATCCTGAAGGGCACGTCCTAGACAAATAATAAATCGCATGCCTTAACCTATGAGTTTCCTACCAACCTAATTATTAAGATTTTTTCCAACAAGTATATAATAAACAAAATGAAATAATGTAAATATAGATTAAAAAATTTAAAAAACTAAAGAAAAGTGTTGGGATAATATAACCTGAAAACAAATAGAATAGTCAGTTGATATTGTATTTAAACAATTTGATATAAATACTCAAATTCGGTAATAATGTAGGTAAGTAAGAAGATGAAGAGAGAAAAAAATATAACGATAAGAAGATAAAGAAAGAAAATAATAAATAATTTAAAAATATAATTGTTAGATAATAATAGAAAGTTTAATAAATACTAATTATCATTTAAAAGTAATAAATAAATTACCATTGCACAATATAAATTAAATTATGTATGGTAATGTATGTCTTAATTTTACACTTAGAAAATTGAGATAACATTGATATTTATCACAAATTTTCGTAATGCATTAAATATTTCCACGAAGATTCATTGTTCCTGTTTCTTTTGGAATGTGTACTGCAAAACATTAAAAATGTAAAAATTGAATCTTATTTAACAAAAAATTAAAAATTAAAATGGGGTTTAGTAACATTGCAGGATCTAAGGCCTAATGTTAGCCACGACACTCATATATATAATATTATAATATAACAACATAATTTTATTATTATAAAATAAAATTTATATTAAAAAATCATTGTTTTAAATATTGGATCGTAGCGTCTAGTTCAAAGGGAAAATTTATATCAAATAAGTCATGTTGTATATTCTTAAAAACTAGTTCGTATCATGTAGTTAACCACAAGACCGATGAATCGGTCTCGACTAGTTTTAAGCGAGCTAATCGGTAAACACTAAAAATATTATTTTAATAAATTTTATGTTTAACCTATTTTTTAATAAAAGATATTATCTATAATATAATTTTATTAAAAAGTATAGTTTATTAAGAATATTATGTTGTAATTTTGTTTTAAACTTGAGTGTTATTAAGCTACAATATTATATTTTTATTAATATTTTTTCATGCAAATATAATTTTTATTAAAAAAACATTGATTCAACTATAATTCAACCGAGATTTAACTTTTAGGTCATAATTTAAGCATTATTTAACCATTGAACCATATTAAAAAAACACAGTTTATTACTTGTTATGTTAGAATATTCAATTGAAAGCGACAATATTTTACTTTTTTGTAAACATGGTTAACTTTAAATTAAAGTGGCACTAAACATTTATGATAGATAACTTTAATCAATGAAAATTAAAATTAATGTTAGTAGATATTTTTCAAAACTCAATAACAAAGTTAATATATGTGGTAAAAACGTTAAACAAAGAAATAATTCTAGTCAAAGGTGATCTTTTGTGCGTAAAAAGGAAAAAAAATTTCTTTGATGTGTATACAACAATAATATAATATAATATAATATAATATTACTATTATAATACACATTTTATATTAAAAAAGAAGTTGCTAATGACGAAGAGCGAAAATAATATCAGGACAGCTACCCACTATTATAATATACATTTTTTATTAAAAATAATAGTCGGTCATGGCTGTTATGGTATATTATAATTTTAGATAATGATGAAAATTAATGTGAAGTATTAATGTTCTCGATCAAAATTAAATGGATGTGTATATAATATAATATGATCTAATATTATTTTACTATTATAATATACATTTTACATTAAAAAATTAAGTTGTTTGTCACTGTTATCAATACATTATATAATCTTAGTTAATGATGTGAAAATTAATTTGAAAAATTGAATAATGTAGTTAATATTTTTAGTCAAGAAATGAAATTTCATTTGATGTTTATTAAGTTCGTTTATTTAAATTTATTTTAAGAGATAAATATTTTTTAATTAAAAAACACTTATTTTAAATGTTGATGTGTTTGTTTAAAGTTTTAAAAATAAGCAGAAGTTGAAAATAAACTGATTTTTGCTTATTTTAAGAGGCAACTATGAATTGCTTATTAAAAAATGATTATCAAAAAAACATTTTTTAGAAAGCAATTAAAAATAAGTTTAAACAAACGGGACCATTATCCAAATGATAAATTTTTTCTTATTAGAAAAATAATCAAGTGTTATTTAAAGGGACAATGGTATAGTTGTTGAATGAGTTAGAGTTTAAGAAAAATATGAGAATGGAAAGAAGACAATGTCTGTTAAGGGTAACCTATGTGATAACATTGGTCATATCTTCATGTGTATTATGTTCTTCAGGGCAAGTTAGCAGTATCCCAAATTATAATAAAAAGAATGGGAATTTTCATATGTTAAAGGACATATCCATTCCTCCATTTATGCATATCAATGTAAATGACGAGTCTCATTTGATACAATTCAATTTTGGTATGTTACCAAAAGCTTTGCCCATTCCACCTCCACATCTTAATCTTCCCAAAACAAATATAAATTTTGGTGTCCTACCAAAAGGTGTGCCTGTTCCTCCACATTTTGGTATGCTACCTAAGGGTCCTGGTCCATCACAACTTCCACCTCATGATACTTCTAAAATAAATACACAATTTCGTATGTTGTCTAAAGGTCCCGTTTCTCCATCTAGACTGTCACATCCACATCCTCAACAACCAAAAACAAATGTACATTTTGATATGTTACCTAAAGGTCCAGTTCCTCCAACTGGACCCTCACATCCCCCACCTCATGATCTTTATAAACCAAATGTATATTTTGGTACGTTTCCTAAAGTTTTGTTCCTCCATTTGGACCCCAAATACTCCACCTTAGTGACGCCAACGTTCCCCTAATATCACCCATATCATGAACTTTTAAGATGCTTCAAGTTTTAATGACAAATCTTTGTGTTTCATATTAAATAAGATTGTTCAGCAATGAATAAATAAATAAAGGTTCCTCTCATAGCATTGCATAACCATCGTACTTATATATAACGGGGTTCAACTAATTTTACGGGTGCAAATTACAATCAATCATGTCAATAACTTTACATAGGTCATTTCATTGATTAAGCTGATGAATTATAAATATATATATATATATATATATATATATATATATATATATATGACGTTGATCATTAGTATCAAATTTCATTAAAATCAAACAATTCTAACTGCATAATCAAATAGTCTTTAATTTTATAAATTTAAAATGTATATATTACATTAATTTTAATTTAATGTATATGAATGAAGTCTAAATAAGTTTAAATTGATATAAAGTTCTTCTTTAGTTTCTAGGTTGGAATTGAGAATTATGACATGCTAAGAGACTAGGATCAGTAATTGTGGAGTATCATAAATTTAATACCAATTTGTGGATTATTTTCTATGGTCGCCTAAAAGATTATAGTTCATAATGAGTAATTTCAAGATTTTTACCCAAGACATTAGGACTAATCTATTATTGCGAATTTGATTCTCAATTGGTATACTCTTACAAGTATTGGTAGTATTTTACATATGATATATACAAGAGAAGAGTAGAATGGATTCTGCCCCTAACCACTTGAATACTTAGAATTTTTCCTATTTCCTTCATTGTCTTACTTATAACTGCATAATCATTACTTGAAAACTAGAAAAAATAGTTTTCTTTACTTCTTATTACCGCATAATTCTCCCTCAATGAATCATCTTTTCAAATGTGAAGTGAATATAGACATCAACTAGATGTATATTAGTAATGTGCAACAATTATGGGAAGAATATTAATTTTATACTCAATTAAATAATTAGTGTACATGTCAAGTCATCTGAATCCATTATGCTACTCACTATTCCCAGAACAACACAACTACCCGTTGAAAGTATGCACTAATTAGGAGTCTATATTCTTAGCTTATATCAATTTATTAATTCATTAAATAACATTTCTTAATTAAATAGTTTAATATTACTACAAGAATTATTCTTAAATTATCTCTATTTAAGTAGAAACATATTAAGACTAATATATGAGTATATTGATAATCTAATCTCAAACATTATAGATATGTGTGATACCAAATCTTCATATAAGCACATATTAAGAGTGATGGTATATTGGATAAAATCATCATTACAAAATTTTATAGGTTTGTAAAGGTTACAAATAAATATATGCGTGATATTATTTTAATATGATTAGAGTTGATCATTAGCAGTAGAATTTTTGTGAATCAATGTTTGATGTTACTACCTTCGGTTTCAAAAAAACAAAAGTAAATATATTTGCGTATAATAAGAATAATAATTAGAAGTAGTTATTTGTATTAATGTTACAAAATATTTGATATCCTAAAATACCCTTAATATAATTTATTACACAAAACATTCATTGTATTGGATATATATATATATATATATATATATATATAAAAGGAGGACATATTTAATAGATAAATATTTAATAATATTTAAAAAATTGTAATTTTTCTTATATTATAGAATCACAGAATTCTATTAAAATTTACTTATATTTAGAACTATAAGAATTATTAAATTTAATATGATTAGATTTTATCATTATTAAATTAAATAGGATTTGCAATAAGCTTTAATATTTATTAAATTTTATGTTGAAGAAAAGTCTGAATGAAAGGAATTTCATTAAGTTATTTTGGACCAGATCCTAGTTTTAGTACCCTTAGATTTGTTAATATCACATATCAAGAATTTTCGTTTGTAAGTGAAGTCTACATCTTATGACTAATTTGTGTGCCTAAATGTTTTAGGATACAAGTCTTAGGCTATGAAACAAAGGGGGAGTACCAACACTCTAAAAGTCTGGTAGGATGATCAAAAGTCAGGTAGAAGTATCCTGCAGAAGTTGGAACGTTTTACTCAAAAAGATTGTAGATCCTTTCTCAACGTTCTTAATTCTATTTATGTGATGCATTGAGATTTATGCACTTATCATATGAACATGCTTATCATCAAAGAACGTAAGGAACAAAATCAAGCCCAACAGCAAATGTTAGCGTACCTACCTCTGTGCACATTTAGAGAAAAGCTGAGTATATTCAAAAAGATTGTTAGTGTATCTCAGAAAGTCTTTTAGCGTTGACTTTTGATATTTTGCTCAATCTAGATAAAAAATAAGAATGGCTTTATGCATTGGAGACATATGAGAAACTATTTCCATGAAAGAACTAAAGAAGCTTACTACCAGACCCCTGAACCTGTTCCAACACCAGGGTCTGGTACCTAAAAAAACTTAAGGAAAACTCCTTCAAAGGATTTCTAACGACTATATCTCATTCCAAGAAGTCGCAACGATCATTTTCTCCAGCTTCTATATATATATACACCAAGAAAGAGTGAACTTCAATATATAGAGAACTTACGAGCAATCATTAAACATTCTCCTTCTTAATTCTCTTTGTGTTCATTCTTCTCTTGTAAGACAAAGACCTTCTTTGATTGTTCTGCCTCTAGCAGACCTTGGTTTCATGTCATAACTTAGTGTAAAATCCCTTTTGTATATCTGTCATACATTAAGTTCTAAGAGTTACTCTTCTTTTCACAAACAATTCGTAAAGTTTGGTGTGTTTCCAGAATCTGTTAGTGTGGAAAACACTGTTGGCCTGAAGACGTTTTCGAAATAATACTTGGGTTTGAGCCAGGAGTGACTTGTTGAAAGAATATTTGGGTTTAAGCCAAAAGTGGCAAAAGTCAAGAATACGTCTTGCACTGGTCTGGTGCACTTATTGTAAAGGAGATTTTACAATAGTGGAAATCCTTCAAGTTAAAAGGGACTGGATGTAACTTGTGTTGAAAGTGAATCAGTATAAACTCTCTGTGTTAATTTTTCCTTATTTCTCTTTTGCATTACCTGATTACTAGATTTTATTTGGTTTAAATTTCTGTAAAAAGAGTCTGTGACTTATTCAACCCCCTCTTCTAAGTCAGACTCTAAACCATTAATTGGTATAAGAGCTTGTCCTTTTAGGTTGATCACTCCTCCAAGTGAAAAGGTTAAATATCCATGATAGTTTCTCAAAGTAATCAACTAATTACAGAAGGATCCTCAATCAACAGGCCTTCAACCTTCTTTGGAGAAGACTATCCTTACTAGAAGGATAAATTGGAAATATTCATAAAATCCACCCAATACTGTCTATCGGTCGTAATTATAAATGGTTACTATGATGCCCCTGTTGATGAAGAAGATAAGCCTAAACTAGAAGATGAATGGTTAACCAGTGAGATAAAAAAATGGAAATAAATGTCAAGGCCAGATTTCTACTTACTTAGGCTCTCAGAAAATCTGAGTACTATAAAGTATTTAGCTATAAAATAACTAAAGAAGTCCGGGATGCTCTTCAACGTAATTATGAAGGCATATCCAATGTCAAAAGATCTAAGAAGATACTGTTAACTAAACAGTATGATACCTTCAAGATGGAGGAACATGAGTTAGTAGATCAAATGTTTAGAAGATTCCAAACTTTGCTAAATAAACTCAAAGCTCTTAGTACTACTCCCTCTATAGAAGACATCAATTTAAAGCTTCTTGAAGCTTTCTTGAAAGGTTCAATGCAAAATGTTCTGCACTAAAAGAAGCTAACAATCTAAGCATTTTTTCTTTGGATGAGTTGCTTGGAGTTCTCAGAGTGCATGAGCTAAAGCTAAAGCAGAAAGAGGTCAATAAACCTTCATCCTCCAAAAATATTGCCTTGAAGTCTGATGAGTCAAGGAAAAAAGGCAAAGCTTTGAAAGCTGAGGAGTCTTCAAGTTCTGATGAAGATTCTGATGCGTTAGGTGCTGACACTGATGAGGAATTAGCTCTTGTAACCAAGATATTCCACAGACTGCTAAAAAACAAGAAGTTCAGACCTGACAATTTCCAAAAGAAAGACTACAAAGGTAAAAGTCAATTGAAATTTAAAACTGACAAGTTTGTTCTTGAATGTTTAAATTATAGGAAACCAGGTCATATGAAAGCAAAATGCCCTCTCATGAATAAAGACAGTAAAAAGGTGAAGAAAAAGTTTTTCAGGAGATAAAAAGGATTGATAACCTAGGATAATGATGAATCATCAAACTCTGAAGAGTCTAAAGAAGAGAAAGAATCTACATAAATTTGTCTCATGGCAAATGAAGAATCAAACTTTGATGCAAGCTCCAGTGACTCAGACACTGAAGATATGAGTTATTCTGAACTAAAACAAAACTATGATTTATTGTTTAATGATTTCTCAAAGGTTTTGAAGAATTTCAAAAAAATTGAAAATGAAACATGTTGACACTATTACTGATTTTGAAAACCAAAATTTGAAACTAAAAGAAGAAAACCTTGACCAAAATGCTTTGAAAGAAATAGAAGAAAATAAGAGGATACATTTGGAAGAGCTAAGCAGACTAAGAAAAGAAAACACTATTTTGAAAATTCCAAAGTCTGTTGCAACTCTCAGAATGAAGAGATCATTAAATTACAAAAGCAAGTCAGTTCTCTTACCTCAAACTTAAGTAAATTTCTAAACAATACTAAAAATTTAAACATACTATTAGAAAAATCCCATAGTAATCGAAAAAGGGCAGGTCTGGGATATGTAGAAGAAAATAACTTCAAGCAAACTTCATTTTCTTCATTTACTTCAAAGGTTCAAAAATATGTTAAGTGTAATTATTTTAAGAAGCATGGTCACTCAATCAATGACTGTGTCGCGACCGGGATCGCGGCGGGACGGCCGACCCTCAAAACGATTTTAAAAATAAACAGGGAGTCGCCACCAATATTTTTAAGGATAAAATATCGGGAAAACTTTTCGTTAAAGCACTGGTTATAAAAATGAAATTCTAAGTTCGGGAGTCGAATTACAGGTGAGGAAGGTATTAGCACCTCACAACTGTCCGTTATAAAACGGTTACCCCAAATTGATAGCACGCACTTCAAAATAGCCCATAAATTATTTTTAACTTCTTTTAAGAAAAAGAAATACACGAAATAACTAAGCGAACGCAAACAGACAGAACAAACCAAATAGTGACAACAAAACAGCGACAGAAAGAAATTTGACTAAACAGTGATAGAAAGGAAAAAACAGAGTAAGAGTGAAGATTAACAGGACGTCTCGTCCAAATTAACCTTAACTTATACATAAACAATTCGAAGATTAAAATAAAATTGGATAACATGGAGTATAATAAAGTTGATTAAAACTGAAGATTAACAGGACGTCTCATCCAAATTAACCTTATTTTTAAGGAAACATTATTTAAAACAAAATATTAAAAATATGAGGTCAACAAGACGTCTCGTCTAAATTAACCTCATTTTTAAGGAAATACTATTTAAATAAAATATTAAAAATGTGTGGTCAACAAGACGTCGCGTCTAAATTAACCTCATTCTTAAGGAAAATACTATTTACATAAAATATTAAAAAAACACGAGAACACGAGATTAACAAGACGTCGCGTCTAAATTAACCTCATTTTAAGAAAGTTATTATTTTAAATAAAATATTAAGAGTATGAGATTAACAAGACGTCTCGTCTAAATTAACCTCATTTTAAACAAATTATTATAAAATATTAAATAGGTAAAATAAATTGAGATAATAACAAAGGCATAAAAAATAAACGAAGGAAAGTGGGCCCGACAGGAATTGACTCCCGCTCCTACGTATTCTCAAGCTTTTGAGAAATCAGGGTTACGTAGTTCTTTAAGGGATATATTCGAGAAAAATATTTAAAATTATTTTTAGAGTTTTATAAATTGATTCGATTTTTAAAAAGAAATTTATGAGGAAGGGAAAATACAAAGCGAAGTACTTCGCACGTGCATAAACCTTCGAAAGCTTACGACGCAAATGTAGGCAAAAGTAATTTTGCACGACATTGCCCATAAGACTCTAAAACAATTTATTCTAAAAAAAACACATATATAATATTTAATTATTGAAAACAAAAATATGAAAAATATTTAACTTTTATTCTAAGAAACATTTTTAGATTTTTTTTTTGAATTAAAATAGAAAAACTAATTTTTATTATAAGAAAAATGTTTAGATCTTAATATTTTTATTTTTTAAAAATTTATCATAAAAGAACTATTTACATCTATTTAGAAAAGATATTTTGTTTTTTTTAAAATTTAGATTTTAACACAAAGAATTTATTATATATATATTTTTTTAAAAAGAAGATATTTTATTTGATATTTTAAATTTTAGTTTAAAGTAACTAAAAACTATTTATTAATTTTGTTATTCATAAAAGAAATTATTTTTATTATTTTATTATTCCTAAAAGAAATAGATAACAATTATTCTCTTTTAACTAAAACCTTTTTTAAAAATCTTTGTTTGTAAAAAAAAAGATCCTATAGTTATTTGGGCTTCAAATTTTCTGAAGCCCATTCCAACACAAAGCAATAATTTAAAAGAAAGGAAAAAAAGGGAGGAAGGGATTAAGAAATTGGGCCTCACTATTTGAGGCCCATAAAAAACTAACCCTAAAACTAAAAGAAAGGGGAAGAAAAGAATAGAAGAGAAAGAAGGAGGGGCGGCGGTAATAAGGGACAGAGGGGGAGAAGGTGAGTGAGTGAGGGTTAGAGAGAGAGAGGGAGAGGGAAAGTGATGGAGGACGAGAGAGAGGGGGACCGGTGGAGAGGAGTGAGTGAGGGAGAGAGACCGAGAGGGAGAGAAAGATTCCGAGAGAGGGGGGAAGAGTTCCGAGAGAGGGAGGAAGAGTTCCGAGAGGGGGAGAGAGAGAGAAAGATACCGAGAGGGAGGGTGGCGGAGAGGAGAAGAAGACCGGGAGGAAGAGGGCGGCGAAGAGGAACCGAGTGGGTGACGGCGCCGACCCGAGGAAGCTCTGTCCGATCGGTGGCGTGGTGGTTCAGTCAACTGGAGCTTGTTCGCGGAGGAGGCGTCAGTTCCGGTCAGGGTCTCGAACGGTGTCGATCTGGGCACGCGAAGGGGGAGGCCGACGGTCAGTCCTGGTGCCGCCGGTTCAGTGAACCCCTTTTTTCCTTTTTTTCGTTATTTGCTGTTGGTGGTTCTGGTTTTCTGTTTTTTTTTTCACAGGTTCCCTCTCATCTCTTTTGAAAACTGATTGGGATTTTAAACCCATTGTGAGTGCTTTTACAACTCACAAATCCATTTCCTCTTCCTTCTAGCTCCAATCTGCATTAGTGAGGGAACCAGAGGAAGTGGGTTTATTTTTCATTATTATTTTTTATTAAAAAAAGAGGGGGGACGGTGCTCACAGCTGCCCCTCTTTACTTTCTTTTCGTGAAAATATGAATAATCCGTTCATATCACGAAAAGGGAGTAAAGACGTGAACACCGTCTCGACAACAATCTCAAAATGTGACAACTTTGACAAACAGAAGAGTCAAACAATGTCAACTTTGGCAATGAGAAAGACTTAAAAGCTTCGGCAATTAGGGAAGATAAACATGATGCCAACTCCGGCAACTGAAGTTAAGGCTTTGCCCTGAAGCTTATTTGATAGAAATCGGATGCCTAGGGGGTGCCCCGGGCTCAAATTAAGAAAATGAGATAGCCTAGGAGTGGGTTCCTGAGGCTTTGACTGAAAGCAGGTGACTTAGGGAGTGTCCCTAGTTGACAGAAAATAAAAGAAGGGGTAGACCCTTTGATTGACAGGAAACTAAAAGGTGGGGTTGACCCTTCGATTGACAGGAAAGTAAAAGGTGGGGTTGACCCTTCGATTGATGGAAAAGTAAAAGGTGGGGTTGACCCTTCGGTTGATGGAAAAGTAAAAGGTGGGGTTGACCTTTCGATTGACAAAAAAGTAAAAGGTGGGGTTGACCTTTCAATTGACAGAAAAGTAAAAGGTGGGGTTGACCCTTCGATTGACAGGAAAGTAAAAGGTGGGGTTGACCCTTTGATTGACAGAAAGACAGAGAAGTAAAAGGTGGGGTTGACCCTTCGAATGACAAGAAGGTAAAAGATGTGGTTGACCCTTCGATTGACAGGAAAGTAAGAGGTGGGATTGACCCTTCAATTGACAGGAAAGTAAAAGGTGGGGTTGACCCTTCGATTGACAGGAAATGTAAAAGGTGGGGTTGACCCTTCAATTGACAGGAAAGTAAAAGGTGGGGTTGACCCTTCGATTGACAGGAAAGTAAAAGGTGGGGTTGACCATTCGATTGACAGAAATGTAAAAGGTGGGGTTGACCCTTCGATTGACAGGAAAGTAAAAGGTGGGGTTTTGCCTCCATGATCTAAAGTGGAAGAGACCTGGGGTGGTGCCCCAGTTTGAGTTGTTTGGAGATTCGGGGTACTGCCCCTTGACTTGACTGAAAGTGGAAGAGACCTGGGGTGGTGCCCCAGTTTGAGTTGTTTGGAGATTCGGGGTACTGCCCCTTGACTTGACTGAAAGTGGAAGAGACCTGGGGTGATGCCCCAGTTTGAGTGTATGGTGAGTGCTATTTTGGTGATGAGGAATTTATTGGGGAAGAAAAGCCATGTGGGGTCCGCTTTTGGATTGTGATTCCACCGGGGGGAAGCTAGTAAGAGTCCTCTTCAGGATTAGGGTTCCACTGGGGAAGAGGAGCTTTGGAGGAGCCTTCTTAGTTGAAGCTCAACCAAAGAAAGGAGGTTCAGTTGAAGTCTTTATCCCTAGATTACAGTTCTACTAGGGGAATAGACTCATCCTAAGTCTGACTGTGGCTCCACTGGGAGAGAGACCTAGAACTAGCTGAAGCTTATTTCTGGATTACAGTCTTATTGGGGGAAGGACCTAATCTGACTTGTAGGCCCACCGGGGAGAGAGTTGCGGGATGCTCTGAGTTCTTCTAAGCCTGTTTGTTACAATAACCTGCAGAAAAAGGGTGAGTAGTACAGAGGTAAGTTTGAAAACTGGGTAGATCCTGTGAGACCGTGACCCTTAGGATAACTCATGGACAGAGGAGAATGAACGAGGCAATCATAGCTTTGGAGTACGTGCTGGGCTGGATCTTTGTGATGATTGCTCAAGTAATGGTCGGGTAGTAGGAGCATCTTGTCCCTCACGACTTTAAATGTTCATCATTCTTTTATTTATTTTGTTAAAAACACAATGTTTTATCAGATCAATGCAATTTATAACACGTATCGAAAAAGGATGAATTTTATTCATGTATGTCAAACAGAATACAGAGAATGGATAAAGGGGAAAATAGATGGGATGGAATGAAGTTACATAGGACAGGTCAAGGCAGGAGAAACAGGGAAGGTTCAAGGATCCTCCAGTGAATCCCTGAGACTAGCGAGAATCTTAATCCCACGTCACGACCTCAAGCACATCGTTCAATTCTGCCTTTGAAAGGGTAGTTTGACCATGGTCCACATACCTCAGCTTGGACTTGTACTTTTTAGTCAGAAGTCTTAGTCATATAACCAGAAATTTGACCCTAATTTTTGCCTGAGTCGCCCTTTCGGGTTTTCAACTCATCGGGTCGCTCTAACTTTTGCCTAGGCCGCCCTTTCAGGTTTTCAGCCTAGCGAGCATCATTTTTACCTTATCTCTTTTTCCTTTTTTCTCTTTTTTTTTTGTTTTCTAACATTCTTTCCTCAGGCATAGTACTTCTTCACCGCATCCGCGTTTATAGGCATTGGCAAGTCCTTGCCATCCATGGTAGTGAGTATCAGGGCTCCTCCAGAAAAAGCCCTCTTCACGACATATGGCCCCTCATAGTTAGGAGTCCATTTGCCCCGGTTGTCCTTCCTGATTGGCAAAATTTTCTTGAGGACCAAGTCTCCTTCTTGGAACTGTCAAGGTCGTACCTTCTTTTTGAATGCTCGTTTCATACGCCTCTGATACAACTGACCATGGCAGAGGGCAGTCAGTCTTTTACCATCGATCAGATTTAGTTGGTCATGTCGAGCTTGGACCCACTCAGCTTCTTCTAATTTTACCTCCATTATCACTCGAAGGGAAGGGATTTCTACCTCAAAAGGAAGGACTGCCTCCATACCATAAACCAAGGAGAATGGGGTTGCCCTAGTTGAGGTTCGGACTGAGGTACGATACCCATGTAGAGCAAAAGGAAGCATCTCACTCCAATCTCTGTAAGTTACCACCATCTTCTGTACTATCTTCTTGATGTTTTTATTGGCTGCCTCGACCGCCCCATTCATTTTGGGGCGATAAGGGGAAGAATTATGGTGGTGAATTTTGAAGCTCTCGCACAGTTCCTTCATCATTTTATTGTTCAAATTTGTCCCATTGTTAGTGATGATCTGACTTGGCAAGCCGTATCGGCATATCAGTTCTCATTTGACAAATTTAACCACAACATTTCTTGTCACATTGGCATATGAAGCAGCCTCTACCCACTTTGTAAAATAATCGATGGCAACTAAAATGAAACGGTGACCGTTTGAGGCTTTTGGCTCGATGGGCCCAATGACATCCATGCCCCACATTGAGAAGGGCCACGGTGCCGACAAGACATTCAGAGATGACGGGGGAGCATGAACATGATCAGCGTATATTTGACATTTATGACACTTCCGAACATAAGTAAAGCAGTCCGTTTCCATGGTCATCCAGTAATAACCAGCCCTCAAGATTTTTCTTGACATGGCGTGCCCATTAGTGTGGGTTCCAAAGGATCCCTCGTGAACATCCCTCATGATTTTGTTTGCTTCAGCAGCGTCGACGCAACGAAGAAGGATAGAGTCATAGTTTCTCTTATAAAGCACATCACCATTTAAGAAGAAACCCATGGCGAACCGTCGTAGGGTTCTCTTATCATTCTCCGTAGCACCGTCTGGGTACTCTTGACTCTGAATATACCTCTTAATGTCGTGGTACCAAGGTTCCCCATCCGACTCCTCTTCGACCATTTGGCAGTATGCGGGTTCACGACGCTTCTCTATCTCGATAAGAGGCATATCATAGTCATTACTTACTCTGAAAATTGAGGCGAGAGTGGCCAAAGCATCAGCCATCTGATTATCATCTCGAACAACATGATGAAAAGAAATCTCATCGAAATCCTTGATCATTTCCTTGATGTAGGTGTGATAGGGAACCAACTTGCTATCCCTAGTCTCCCATTCGCCTTTCAATTGGTGGATGACCAAAGCAGAATCCCCGTAGACTTCCAACGACCTTACTTTTACGTCCAAAGCTGCTTGGATCCCTAAAGAGCATGCCTCATACTCAGCGATGTTGTTGGTGCAATCGAAACACAGCCTGGCGCAGACAGGGATGAACTCTTTATCTGGTGAAATCAAAACAGCTCCTATTCCATGCCCGAGTGCGTTAGAAGCCCTATCGAACCTTAAGATCCACTTGTCTTCACGACCGCCTTCTTCGTTAAATAATGCCAGGATATCCTCATCCGGGAAGTTGAATCGTATCGGTTGGTAGTCACTGACGGGCTGGTGTGCTAAGTAGTCTGCCAGGGCACTTCCTTTTATAGCCTTTTGAGTGACATATGTTATGTCGTACTCAGTTAATAGCATTTACCAATGAGCGATCCTTCCGGTCAAAGTAGGCTTTTCAAAGATGTACTTAACGGGGTCCATCTTAGAAACTAGCCAGGTGGTGTGACTCAGCATGTATTGCCTCAGGCGCTTAGCGGCCCATGCTAACGCACAACAAGTTCTCTCTAAAGCGGAATACCTCATCTCGCAATCAGTGAACTTCTTGCTCAAGTAGTAAATAGCATGTTCCTTCTTTCCTGTTTCATCGTGCTGACCTAACACGCATCCCGTGGACTCATTCAGTACTGTCAGATATAAGATTAGCGGCCTCCCAGGGGTCGGCGGTACCAAGATTGGTGGTTCTCGTAGATACTGCTTAATCTTCTCAAAAGCTATTTGGCAATCCTCATTCCATTGCCCCTATTGGTTCTTGCGAAGTAACTTGAAGATCGGTTCACAGGTCGATGTCAATTGTGAAATGAATCGGGCGATATAATTCAACCTTCCCAGGAATTCTCTGACTTCCTTTTCTGTACGAGGAGGAGGCATCTCGAGAATAGCTTTGACTTTGTCAGGATCAACCTCTATTCCTCTTTCGCTTACTATGAACCCTAGCAGCTTGCCCGACCTGGCGCCGAATGTGCACTTGGCAGGGTTCAACCTGAGCCTGAACTTTCTCAAGCGTTCAAAAAGCTTCCTTAGGTCACCAATGTGATCCTTCCCAGTTCTAGACTTAGCAATGATGTCATCCACGTATACTTCTATCTCCTTATGCATCATATCATGGAATAGAGTCACCATTGCTCTCTAATAGGTTGCCCCAGCATTTTTCAAACCGAAGGACATCACTTTGTAACAAAATGTTCCCCACAGAGTGATAAATGTGGTTTTCTCCATATCTTCAGGTGCCATCTTAATTTGATTATATCCGGAGAAACCATCCATGAATGAGAAGATGGTATGTTGGGCTGTGTTATCAACCAAGACATCGATCTGGGGTAGAGGGAAATCATCTTTAGGGCTGGCTCTATTCAAGTCCCGATAATCTATACACATCCTCACCTTCCCATCCTTCTTCGGGACGGGGACGATATTCGCCACCCACTGAGGGTACTTTGCCACAGCTAGGAACCCAGCATCAAACTGTTTCTTAACCTCGTCTTTGATCTTTAAGAGCATCTCTGGCTTCATTCGGCGTAACTTCTGCTTCACCGGAGGGCACTCGGGCTTTAGGGGTAGTTTATGCTCGACAATGCAAGTATCGAGTCCTGGCATATCTTGATAAGACCAAGCAAAGATGTCACGGAACTCTATTAGCAGTTCAATCAATTCTCGCCTCTGCTCCTTACTCAAAGAGGTACCAATCTTGACTTCTTTCTTATCCTCCTCATTCCCCAAATTAATAATCTCAACTATCTCCAAATAAGGCTGAATTTCCCCGTCCTCTTGTTCCAATAATCTTGTTAACTCGGGTGGTGGCCCATAGTCTTCTTCACCTTCTTCGTTGGCATAGTCAACCGGGTGATTGAAATCATGAAGCGGGACTGCGATTTCATTAGTCTCAAGAGGGTCATTTTTGGATCTGCAATTTAGCGTATTACGGCAAAAAATAAAGAAGAGAAAGAAAAGGAGGGACAAGCAAGTAAAGAAAATGAATCAAAGCAAGGATAAAGGAATAAGAGGATTTTTTTGAATTGATATGCATTTATTGATTGAGTGATAAAACAAGTTCTTCGCCCTTATTACATGGAAAAGCCCCAAAGCCTTAGGCATAGCAAAGGGATAAACAAGACATTAAAGCAATAACAAATTACTTCGGTGAATTATTTAAAGTCGTAGGGAGTTCGATGGCCTCCCAGTTGTGAAGCTCTAGGCCAGGCGGGCAAGCAATCACGAAATCAGTAATATCACAAAGACCATCTTCAGCAATGGCTACTAGGTCTGGAGGCATCAATCCGGCACTCCGGAAGCTTTTGTAGAGATCACAGATGGAGACTCTCGTGGTGTGAGGTTCCCTGCCAGCAATACGGGAAGCCCTTCTTTCCCTCTTTTCTTCTTCCACCCTCCTCTTATCAGCGGCTGTGGGCCAGTAACCCAAGCCAAAACCATTTCTATTCTCCACAAGGCGCACAGGTTCTACTTTTCCATCTAAAGTAGGCCCTAAACCCTTTCCAGGCCTATATCCTTCGCGCAGCATCATTTTCGCCATCACTAGGGATGCGGTGGGCATACAGGCTCTAACCATTGTGGTCCCTTCTCCCACATATATGGCGTTTGCAATTTCTAACGCTTGGAATGAGGTTTCAAGGGCCTCTTCCGCTGCCTCGACATAAGGGGTCGTAACGGGTTTGCTGACCAAGAAGTCTTCCTCACCAGATACGATTATCAGCTTGTTGTCCATTATGAACTTCAGTTTTTGGTGCAGGGTGGATGGAACCACTCCAGCTGAATGGATCCATGGCCTACCCAACAAACAACTGTAGGAAGGCACAATATCCATAACCTGGAAAAGGACCTGGAAAGTGCAAGGTCCAACTTGAATAGGCAGTTCAATTTCGCCCATGACTTCCCTCCGCGTGCCATCAAAGGCCCGCACAATTGTGGCACTCGGCCTCATATATGTTCCGTCGAACGGTAACTTGACCAATGTTGATTTGGGCATTACATTAAGGGATGACCCGTTGTCAACTAGCACTTTTGCTAGCATATGATCTTGGCATTTCATGGAGATGTGGAGGGCCTTGTTGTGCCCCACTCCTTCCGGTGGTATTTCATCGTCAGTAAATGTCAGATAGTTATCCGCAACGATGTGCCCTACTATTCCCTGAAACTTATCAATGGGGAGATCATGACTGACATAGGCCTCATTTAGCACCTTCATTAGTATCTTCCGGTGTGGCTCAGAGTTTATCAACAATGACAACAAAGAGATTTTAGTTGGGGTTTGGTTCAACTGGTCTAGTACTTGATATTCGCTTTGGCGGATAAACTTTAAAAACTCTTGGGCCTCTTCATTAGTCACAGTCCCTTTTTCTTTGCCACTGGTGCCTTCTCTACTAACTTTAACCTTTTCGGCGGTTTGATCCTTCCTCAACTCCGGAGGATCATATACTCTCCCGCTCCAGGTCACACCTCCTACCCCAGCAATGTTTGTAACCGACGATGACAAAGTGTTGCTCACTGTCGAGCCTGCAATGACTATATCCACATCGTATTTCCACGGGACAGCTCGTGAATCCTTGAATGGAAATGGGGTAGGTGTTTGAATAGTAACAGTTAGCCGCACAGAAATAGGAGCCACTGAGGGGCTCTTGTTATAGAAAATTGTTAAAGGTTTAGGAACTGGCACCCCTGACTGTTCTTGAATCATGTTCACCTTGTCTTCGTGGTGTTTACAGATTTGCACAAAGTTACCATCCATGAGCCCTTGAAGAAGTTCACAGAAGTTTTGGCGTTCGGCAGTATGATCCTTGTCGTGCTCCTCAGTCCAAGGCTTCCTCATTAAACCTCGCTTGAACAAGTGGGAATGGATTATCTTTAATGGTGTCTTCACATCAACAACATCCCTGATGCACTCTTCATCCTTTTCCACGGCGTTAACTCCTGAACTTCCATGATTGGGCAGGGGATTTGTGGCCATATTAGGACTTCCTTCTCGAAAATTAAGCCAGTCGGCTTTGATCAGGTCTCTCACTTTGTATTTCAAAGCCACACAATTTTCTGTGGAATGCCCTGATGCCCCAGCATGGTAATCACAACGAGCGTTAGGATCATACCCCCTTGGGTAAGGAGGTTGCATTGGCCTCGAGGGGCACGGAGCCACCAGACCTTTCTAAATGAGGAGTGGCAAAAGCTCGGTATATGTTATTGGGATGGGATCAAACTGCACAGGGGTGCGTTCATTGGCGGGTCTCCTTGCATTTTGATTGGGATTGGGCGGTTAAATCACTTGTTGTGGGTGGTAGTATGGCATGGGTTGCGGCCCGGACGCTCTTACCATGGGTGGATGGAGATGGGGAGTATAAGCTGTCGGGCTATGAGTGGCGGCAGCCACATAAGGATTGGGAGCTTGAATCGTGGTAGGGATGAACGGTCTTGGCAGAGCCATCCTTTGATCAGAAGAGATGGAATTAGTTTCCCCGTCTTTTATCCTACCATCACCAGGTGCTGGCTTCCTTGTCGTGCTTACCCCAGATGGGCCCCAGGTGATCTTTCCTGTTCGTATTCCGCTCTCTACCCTTTCCCCGATAGTCACAATGTCAGAGAAGTTAGATGAAACACTACCGATCATCTTGCCATAGAAAGGTGAAGGGAGCGTATCAATGAACATCGCGACTATCTCTTTTTCTGACAGTGGAGGGTCCACTTGTGCAGCTGTTTCTCGCCAACGTTGGGCATACTCCTTGAATGTTTCATTATCTTTCTTCACCATGTTCTGTAATTGAACTCTGTTGGGTGCCATATCCATATTATATTTGTATTGTCTAATGAAGGCATCTGCCAAGTCATTCCAACATCGAATATGGTTTCGGTCAAGGTGTGCGTACCAGGTGAGGGCGGCCCCAACCAGACTATCTTGGAAGCAATGGATCAACAATTGGTCATTAGAAGAATAGGATGCCATCTTTTAGCAGTACATCGTGAGATGATTCTTTGGACAAGTCATTCCCCGATATTTGTCAAAGTCTGGCATTTTAAATTTGGGCGGGAGAACCACATCTGTGACCAGACATAGCTCAGAAGCATTTATCCGCCCAAAACCGCTAGTGCCTTCCATCATTCTCAAGCGTTCCTCCAAGATTTCTATCTTTCCCTTTTGGGGAGCGGCGACCATACGGATTGCATCTTGGGGATTGGCCGCGTAGGGGGTCGTGTACCTATACGGATAGCCGTGTGGCTGATTGAACGGAGCTGATGCGTAGAGCTGGTTCATTGGGCCTGCATTTAGCGAGGGACCCTGGGGTTGGGCCATGGCTTGTGCGGTATAAGCCGGCTGGGTCATCGGGGCCTGCATGTTTTGGGTTTATGCATTGTAGGTTGGTTGGGCCGTTTGGGCTTGTGTGTTTTGGGCTTGATAGGCCTGCGGGTCACGGAGTGGTGGCACACTTGGCTGGGCGGGGTGTGAAGCATGAGGATTTGCAGTTTGCTGGTTGTAAGTATCTTGTTGATTAGCGAGCGGGGGATAGTATCCCTGTGGTAGGCCATAGGGTGGAAAAGGTACTGGGTTGCCATCAGGGCCGACAAACGTGTGTTGTTGTGTATGGTACTGGCCATAAGGCGGCTGAGATTCAATGGCAGGGTTAGGTCTTACGGCATTAATGGTGAGTGGAGGTGTTGTTGAGTTATGGAATTGGGCCCTTGCTGGGCCAAAACCGGGAGGATGTGGCGGCGTGGAAGGCTGCTATTGGGCGTCCTCAGCACCTGCAGAGGAGTCTCCTTCTGTGTGTCTCTTCTCCAAAAGTCTAGTTAATTCTTCCACCCGTTCTTTCAACTGATTGAACTCAGTTCTAAAGTCTCCGTTCCTAGCTTCTTCCTCAGCCATGAGTCTCTTTTGGAGTCGGGTCTGGTAAGGATGCCTACCCGTGACGTCTTTTGAAAAAGAAAACAAAAATTCATTAAAAGGAAGAACATGCTTAATAAATAAAACAAGGTGATAAAGAGAGTGTAAACCAAAATTATGCGAGAAGCGATTCGGAACTTGTCGACTATCCTTCGACTGTTCCTCAGAACGTCACATTCAAAAGTACTAAGTACGCGATAAATGGAAATTAACACGAGATAGTTGTGGAGACAAAAGATCCTTTCATAACTGTTAAGCTTGTTACATTATCAGAAAATAAATCAGCCGTTCCTAGCTCGGGCAATCATGGCCCTCATCTCACAAAGCCTTTTCCTACAATAGTCTAGGAAGGTTACAATGTCCTTTGGGGTAGTAAGGGGATTAACCATCTCCTCGGCCTGCTTGAGTAGCCATGGAAGGTCTTCTAGAGTCCCATTGGCCAAATACGCCAGGTGGGTGAAGCGGTTCATCCATGAATGAATGACTTCGTCCTGCTGTGCTGTTTTGGCCTCCAAGGTGCGTATAGCCTCTTGACAGTCTTGCTCTATTTCCATGGCATGTTGACGCTCGCCATTTATTTCATGTTGGCAAGCTTCTATCACCTCGTTGAGTTGACGCTCCACCCTGTGAATTTGTGACTGTAATAATTCTTTTTGCACTAGGGCGCTTCGCTCATTCTCCTTGGCCTTTGCCAACATATCCCTCAGAAGCTGTTTATCAGCTAGAATGGTGTCCCTCTGATGACTCTTCATTTTCAGTTGCGAGTTGGCCGCTCGGAGGCATTGGTCTTGTTTTCTCATATGATCCTTTTCAGCTTTTCGCTTCTTCCCTACCTCTTCGATGGTTCGCTTGCTTTCTAAGTTCTCCCTTTTCTGAAGGGCACATTCTTGTTGAGATTTCAGTAATTCTTCTTCTAGCTTTTTGTTTCTTGCAGTCAGTTCTTCTATCTTGACTCTCATGGCTTTTGTTACTTCATCTTCAAAGATGGGCCGGGGAATAGGTGCGCTTGTTGGGAGATAGGAGGGACCCCTGAATGGCAGCTTGACTATGGATACCCTATGTAGGACCCACTGATGATATTCCTCTTTTACAGCATGGCTTCGGACCCCTAACTCTTTTCTTTTCTTGTGTACTTTCTTCCAAGCCTCTATTATGTTCCGAACGGCAGAGGTGTAATCCCCTTTGGCATAGTAGAAAACAAAGGGAGTGAGCGACTCCTCGTCAGGTGGCCCGAGCAGTGGGTAGGCTAACTGGCGCTTGGCGATGATAGGGTTATAATTGATGCATCCCTGAGTGCCTATGATGGGAACATTCGGGTGGTTTCCACAGTGGTGGATTATGCTGTCAACTTTCAACCAATGCGGATACCATCTTACCTTTTCAGCTGTGAGTCCCACCAGATGATTGGCCCATTCACGCCCATTCTTTGTCGCTAACTGGCACGACTTCAGATCAGAAACAGGGCAGTCAACTTTGCCGACTTGGTTAAAGACATGTGACGTAAGCCACACATATAAAGCTGGCAGGCAACAGATGATCCTTTTCCCGCCTTGTGTATGGCAGAAGTCCATAGTGCAGTAGACATTCGCCAAAATAGCAGTGACAGGGTTTTCCAATTTGAATTTCCGAGCTAGGAAGACGCCAATAGCCTCGTAGTCCACATAATTGTCTATGTTTGGGAATAACACGACGCCATAAATAGTAAGAGCCAAAGTGTCCATGAAGGTATCCCAATCTTCTTTTTCAGCTAGAAAGTGCATGTGTTTCTCAAGGTACTCCCGAGCGAACCCCGGGGTCTGATTTCTGCTTAATTGTGCCCCTTTCAACACCTCTGGGCCAATTTTTAAGACACGAGCAACAGAAGCGATATTTTCTTGATGCTCCAGATGACGGTAAGGCATTTGTCCTTCTAGAGGCATCCCCAAAATCCACTCAAATTCCTCAATAGACGGAGCTAACTGGAAATCCTGAAATGTGAAACAGCGAAGAGGTGGGTCATAAAACTGAGACAATGCGGTGATCGCCTCAACTTGTACTTCGACTTCCAACAACTTCAAAATCTTTCCATATTTCCGGGCGAAAGCCATCTTTTGAGTCAAATTCAATTTCTCACCCAGTGCCTGTAAACTAGCTGTGTCAACCTTCTTTGCCTTAACATGCAGTAGCTTTCTCAACTCAGTTACACTTGTATCACAACTACCTGACCCCATCTAATTTCCATTTTTCACTCAAAGATATTCGCCTAGCTCTGAATAGCTTCCTGCAAGAACACAAAGGAAGTGAAATCAGTCATTGGTAAAGGACGTGTTTCGTAAATCGATACCCCTTTAGCAACTTTTAGAAAACAATTTTATAATCAGGAAGTAACGATTGACAAAACTCGTGACAAACCGAGAGCCCTATGGGTTATGGACCTTCCGATCGTCATCAACTCTTTTTTTTTTGACGACACAGAAATCCTATAACTCAGGACCCTAAGACTTTAATGAAATGAAATGACTCTTTGCCCAATCAAGGGATCACTAGTTTTTTTTAAAAAAAGAAGCAATCCTTTGAACGGGTAAGTGGTCCAACAATTTGGATTAAAAGGGAGAGCGAGAAGGAGAAAAGGTATAGGAAGAGTCCGCCCCTTGTGGCCTAAAATGGGTTTTTCTGAAGGCCTTCTATCGGTTCTAGGGCTTATCTAACAGTGACATCTCACGATAGGTGGCTTGCACTACTGTCTAAAGGTCACTAGAGCCAAGATCCTACTCATGATGTTGACCACAATAGTAGGAAGTCTACTAGGTGTGGGCATCATAAATAAGTCGAACTCTAGCTGAGGTTCTCACGATAGCCAGACAGGAAGTACATCCCAAATGACACCGCTACCAACCTCCCCTAATCTTAAATTTTATTTGGGCCCGGGTACAGGGTCTCGCTCAAAAGTGTGTGCAAATTGTGAGTGTAGTGTGTGAAAGGGGCATCCAATACCTTTACCTTACCAATCCTTCACAAAGAACAAACACAGTACAATAAAACAGAGTCGTCTACCCTAGGGTTCAACAACATACAGACATAACAAAACATAGATGACAAAATATAAACAGAAACCATATACAAATATTGACAACAAATAAAATAAAGGAAGAAGTTAAGTAATTAACAGGCTACTTAAAATATGTGCTATCAATTTGATTGGCTTGACTCTCTAAGTCCCCAGCGGAGTCGCTGCCATCTGTCGCGACCGGGATCGCGGCGGGACGGCCGACCCTCAAAACGATTTTAAAAATAAACAGGGAGTCGCCACCAATATTTTTAAGGATAAAATATCGGGAAAACCTTTCGTTAAAGCACTGGTTATAAAAATGAAATTCTAAGTTCGGGAGTCGAATTACAGGTGAGGAAGGTATTAGCACCTCACAACTGTCCGTTATAAAACGGTTACCCCAAATTGATAGCACGCACTTCAAAATAGCCCATAAATTATTTTTAACTTCTTTTAAGAAAAAGAAATACACGAAATAACTAAGCGAACGCAAACAGACAGAATAAACCAAATAGTGACAACAAAACAGCGACAGAAAGAAATTTGACTAAACAGTGACAGAAAGGAAAAAATAGAGTAAGAGTGAAGATTAATAGGACGTCTCGTCCAAATTAACCTTAACTTATACATAAACAATTCGAAGATTAAAATAAAATTGGATAACATGGAGTATAATAAAGTTGATTAAAACTGAAGATTAACAGGACGTCTCATCCAAATTAACCTTATTTTTAAGGAAACATTATTTAAAACAAAATATTAAAAATATGAGGTCAACAAGACGTCTCGTCTAAATTAACCTCATTTTTAAGGAAATACTATTTAAATAAAATATTAAAAATGTGTGGTCAACAAGACGTCGCGTCTAAATTAACCTCATTCTTAAGGAAAATACTATTTACATAAAATATTAAAAAAACACGAGAACACGAGATTAACAAGACGTCGCGTCTAAATTAACCTCATTTTAAGAAAGTTATTATTTTAAATAAAATATTAAGAGTATGAGATTAACAAGACGTCTCGTCTAAATTAACCTCATTTTAAACAAATTATTATAAAATATTAAATAGGTAAAATAAATTGAGATAATAACAAAGGCATAAAAAATAAACGAAGGAAAGTGGGCCCGACAGGAATTGACTCCCGCTCCTACGTATTCTCAAGCCTTTGAGAAATCAGGGTTACGTAGTTCTTTAAGGGATATATTCGAGAAAAATATTTAAAATTATTTTTAGAGTTTTATAAATTGATTCGATTTTTAAAAAGAAATTTATGAGGAAGGAAAAATACAAAGCGAAGTACTTCGCACGTGCATAAACCTTCGAAAGCTTACGACGCAAATGTAGGCAAAAGTAATTTTGCACGACATTGCCCATAAGACTCTAAAACAATTTATTCTAAAAAAAACATATATATAATATTTAATTATTGAAAACAAAAATATGAAAAATATTTAACTTTTATTCTAAGAAACATTTTTAGATTTTTTTTTGGATTAAAATAGAAAAACTAATTTTTATTATAAGAAAAATGTTTAGATCTTAATATTTTTATTTTTTAAAAATTTATCATAAAAGAACTATTTACATCTATTTAGAAAAGATATTTTGTTTTTTTTAAAAATTTAGATTTTAACACAAAGAATTTATTATATATATATATTTTTAAAAAAGAAGATATTTTATTTGATATTTTAAATTTTAGTTTAAAGTAACTAAAAACTATTTATTAATTTTGTTATTCATAAAAGAAATTATTTTTATTATTTTATTATTCCTAAAAGAAATAGATAACAATTATTCTCTTTTAACTAAAACCTTTTTTAAAAATCTTTGTTTGTAAAAAAAAAGATCCTATAGTCATTTGGGCTTCAAATTTTCTGAAGCCCATTCCAACACAAAGCAACAATTTAAAAGAAAGGAAAAAAAGGGAGGAAGGGATTAAGAAATTGGGCCTCACTATTTGAGGCCCATAAAAAACTAACCCTAAAACTAAAAGAAAGGGGAAGAAAAGAATAGAAGAGAAAGAAGGAGGGGCGGCGGTAACGAGGGACAGAGGGGGAGAAGGTGAGTGAGTGAGGGTTAGAGAGAGAGAGGGAGAGGGAAAGTGATGGAGGACGAGAGAGAGGGGGACCGGTGGAGAGGAGTGAGTGAGGGAGAGAGACCGAGAGGGAGAGAAAGATTCCGAGAGAGGGGGGAAGAGTTCCGAGAGAGGGAGGAAGAGTTCCGAGAGGGGGAGAGAGAGAGAGAGAAAGATACCGAGAGGGAGGGTGGCGGAGAGGAGAAGAAGACCGGGAAGAAGAGGGCGGCGAAGAGGAATCGAGTGGGTGACGGCGCCGACCCGAGGAAGCTCTGTCCGATCGGTGGCGTGGTGGTTCAGTCAACTGGAGCTTGTTCGCGGAGGAGGCGTCAGTTCCGGTCGGGGTCTCGAACGGTGTCGATCTGGGCACGCGAAGGGGGAGGCCGACGGTCAGTCCTGGTGCCGCCGGTTCAGTGAACCCCTTTTTCCTTTTTTTCATTATTTGCTGTTGGTGGTTCTGGTTTTCTGTTTTTTTTTCACAGGTTCCCTCTCCTCTCTTTTGAAAACTGATTGGGATTTTAAACCCATTGTGAGTGCTTTTACAACTCACAATCCATTTCCTCTTCCTTCCAGCTCCAATCTGCATTAGTGAGGGAACCAGAGGAAGTGGGTTTATTTTTCATTATTATTTTTTATTAAAAAAAGAGGGGGGACGGTGCTCACAGACTGTAGGAAAAGGAAAAGAAGAAATGAAAAGATTGCTAACAATGTTGGACCTAAAAGAATATGGGTACCAAAATCATTAATTATTCCATCTGTAGATATGCTTAAAGACAAAGACAAAGTCTTAGCACTGGTATCTGGATAGTGGATGCTCACATCACATGACAGGAAGAAGGTCTATGTTCCTAGGTCTGGAACAGTTTAAAGGTGGAACTATAACTTTTGGAGGAAACTAGGCTGGAAGAACCATTGGGTCTGGTATAGTGGGTAAAATTCTTTCACCTATTATTGAAAATATTTTTCTTGTTAAAGGTCTAAAACATAACCTACTGAGCATTAGCCAATTTTATGACAGGGGGTACAAGGTCTCCTTTGACAAAAGTAAGTGTACAATCATCAACCATCATGGAACTACACGTTTTAATGTAAATAGACATCACAATCTTTACAAGGTTGACTTAAATGAACTAAATGATCAGAATGTAACTTGTTTGTTCTCAAATTCTGAGGAAAGGTAGATCTGGTATAAAAAGCTTGGACATGTAAGTTTAAAACATATTTTAGTACTTCACAGAAAAGGTCTTGTTAAAGAATAGCCAAAAATTTCTTTTAACAGCTCCTTACCTTGTGAAGCAAGCTAGAGAGGAAAACAACATAAATCATCTTTTAAAAACAAGGATGTTGTTTCTACCACTAGACCTCTGCAACTGTTACATTTAGATTTATTTGGTCTATCCCAAGTACAAAGTTTGGCAAGAAAGAAATATGGTTTTGTCATTATTGATGATTACATAAGAATGACATGGGTATACTTTCTAATCCACAAGGATGAGTTTGTAAAAGTATTTAAGATTTTCTGTAAGAAAATCCAAAATGAGAAAGGAATCTGTATTGGTACAATAAGAAGTAATCATGGCAGAGAATTTGAAAATGAAATTTTCAAAAAATTCTCTAATGAGTCTAGTATAACTCATAGTTTTTCTTCTCCAAGAACACCCCAACAAAATGGTGTTGTGGAAAGCAAAAACAGATCCCTACAGGAAATGGCCAGAACTATGCTTTACGAAAACAACCTTCCAAAATATTTCTGGGCAGAAGTTGTGAGTACTTCTTGTTATATTCAAAACAGAATCCTTATCAGACCAATACTGAATAAGACTCCTTATGAATTGTGGAAAGAAAGGAAACCCAACATCTTATATTTTCACCCATTTGTATGCACTTGCTATATTCTAAACACTAAGGATTATCTTGGAAAATTGGATTCTAAGTGTGACAAAGGAATATTTATGGGATATTCAACCACATCAAATTCTTACAGAGTATTCAATACTCAAAATCAAACCATTGAGGAATCTATGCATGTAAGATTTGATGATCTTCAAAATAGTAACATGAGACTAGCATATCTAGATTCTAATGATATAGGTACTATAAAATAAGAGCCTAAGCTTAAAATAAAGGAAACAAACCTTGGTCAACCAAAACCAGCTAAAAATGAAAAAGAGCCTGAGCAAGATTAGTCACCTGATGAATCAGAAAAGTAAAAAGATTGGAAGTTCAAGGCATACCACCCTTTAGACCTCATTATTAGAGATCAAGCAGCTGGAGTTAGGACCAGATCAAGTCTTCAAAACCAATCATCAATTACTCTAGTTTCAAAAGTGGAACCAAAGAACATTACAGAAGCTTTAGAAAATATTGATTGGATTATTGTCATGCAAGCAAAATTAAATCAATTAGAAAGAAACAAAGTATGGACACTTGTTCCCAGACCCAAAAATAAAAGCATTATTGGAACAAAATAGGTATTCAGAAACAAACTTGATGGAAATGGAAACATCATCAGGAACAAAGCCAGACTTGTAGCACAAGGCTACAACCAGCAAGAAGGAATAGACTTTACTGAAACTTTTGCACCTATAGCCAGACTTGAGGCTATCAGAATATTTCTTGCATTTGTTGCATTTAAAGGTATAACATTATATCAGATGGATGTAAAGAGTGCTTTTTCAAATGGGTTCATTGAAGAAGAAGTTTATGTAAAACAACCTCCTGGTTTTGAAGATATGTTTCTTCCTAACCATGTTTTCAAATTAAGTAAAGCACTATATGGTCTAATATACTTAGCTCTTTTCTTATTTCAAAAGGCTTTACTAGAGGAAAAGTTGACACAACCCTATTCAGAAAGAGCCATCAAAAACATTTTATTATTCTACAAAGTTATATGGATGATATTATGTTTGGTGCTACGCGTGCACTTGTATGGTCTAGAGAAGCTTACTTTTTTCTAAATGATGCAAGTAGAGTTTGAAATAAGTATGATGGGAGAACTCAAGTTCTTCTTAGGCTTGCAAATTAAATAGACTAATGATGGTATTTTCACACATCAATAGAAGTACACCAAGGAGTTGCTTAAAAAGTTTAAAATGACAGATGCTAAGGCCATGAGCACTCATATGCATCCAAACTGTATGATAAATAAAGATGCATCTGGTACATCAGTGAAACAGACCTTGTACAGAGGAATGATAGGTTCACTTCTGTACCTCACATCCAGCTGACATAATGTTCAGTGTTTGTATGTGTGTGAGATATCAATTAGATCCTAAGGAATCACATCTGTCTATAGTGAAGAGGATTCTGAGATATCTCATTGGTATAACTGACCTTGGGTTGTTCTACAAGAGAACAGGTTTTTTCTCCCTATCTGATTTCTATAATGCAAATTTTGCAGGAGATAGAGTTGACAAAAAAAGTACAAATGGTGGATGCCACTTCTTAGGAAAAAGTATCATATCATGGGGAAGTAAAAAACAAAATTCAATTGCACTCTCCACAACTGAAGTAGAATACATGTCTGTAACTAGATGTTGTTCTCAACTTCTTTAGATCAAGTATCAACTTAAAGACTATTCAATTAAAGAATTAGAGATCCCTGTATTCTATGATAATACAAGTGCAATAAACCTATCCAAAAACCCCCATTCAACATTCAAAGGCAAAGCACATTGTAGTGAAATATCACTTTATTAGAGACTATTTGTAAAAAGAAACTATAGACTTGAAGTTTCTAGACACAGACCACCAATGGACGGACATCTTCACCAAGCCTCTGGCTAAGGCCAGGTTTGCTTTTATTAAGCACAATTTAAACTTGAGAATTATTACATGAAACGTCTGGTGCATGAAAAGTCTATTGTTTGTTATAGCTGATGTTTAACTTGTTTGACCTTACACTATTCTCCTAAACATTTTTGAGAGACACCTTTTTTTAATTTTTCAAAAATTTATAAATCGAAAATAAAATTCTTTTTTTTCTCTTTCTTCATACAACATGGCAGCAATTACCACCTTTTTGTATAACTATCCTCTGAACGTGTTTTCTCTCTCCACTTTAGTGGTTAGTTTCACTTTTTATATTTACGTCTCTTCATTTGTATTTCCCACCTTTCTGCTAAAAATCTTTTATCTCTCTTACCTCTTTGAAAGCTCTTTCGAAAACACTCTTCATTTTCTTAAACCCTAAAACTTCCTTTTTCTTTTCTTCCACTGAGAAATGGAATTCAAGGCTTCAGATATCGTTGAGTCCTCTGTGTTCAACATCAGGCAACACAAGCTAGATGGGGAAGATATCTCTAAAGAAATTAATAGCATTGGCTGGATAAGATTTTGCCATGATCAAGAACCCTACTCACTAGCTCTCGTTCTGAAATTCTGGAGGACTGCATCTATTGATAAGCCAAAATTTATCATCTTAGGGAAGCTCAAGGGAAAGACTATTGAAATCTCTGAAGACGTCCTTGCCTCTATTACTAGATATCCCGCTATTGGTGAAGTCTTTGCTAATGACTTCGAGTTTGAAGTTATCTCCTCTCTAAAAATCAATAAGATGCTCTATGGCACTGAACGACCTGCCAAGTCTGTCTCTGGCAATCTACTCCCAAAGGTCAAGATGCTGCACTTGGTCATGAAGCAAGTTTTTTCCCTAGGAAAGGAGCAAAAGACACTGTTAGCAAGCTGGACCGCTTCTGTATGTATCACATGCTTAAAAAAAAGAAAGTAAGTTTGCCAAATGTCATTATGACTTACTTAATCTCTTCCATGAGAAAGAAGTAGAACAAGATCCTTTATCCTGCGATGCTCATGAAGTTCTTTGCACTAGAGAATATGCAAACAGCTACTGTTAGTGATTTGGTGACTCCCTCTTCCTTGGTCAGCAAGTTACCACCCTTCAATCCCCTCTTGGACCAGACCATGGATACTCCTCTGTCTCTACCTAAGAAGAGAAGGTCTTCTCCATCAAAGCAGAATATTGAACCACCTCCGAAGCGTTCAAGTAGCAGAAAAAAGTGCTCTATAAGAAAGGTCAGACAAATGGTTCTTGATATGTTTAATGAATTATTTGATGACTCTGACAAGTCAAACTCTTCTTTAAAGGTGAAACCTTGCCAGATGATCCCTTCTTTCCCTTCAGTTTAAGCTACAGACCCTGATAAGCCTTGTGAAATTGCAACTAAAGAGTCTTCAGACTATGATGTCAACATTCCTATTTGTCAACTGCAACGTAGATCTAATGTTCAGCAGTATGGATCTCAAAAGAAAAAGAAAGTTGTGCCCTCTAAAGCTCAGTAGACCCTTCAGTAACCTCTACAGTCTCAACTTTTATCCCAACCCTAACAATCTCAGCAAAAGAAGCTAATTGGTGATAAAGTGTTCTAGATGTTTGTCTCTGTGTATACCTCCTTGCATCTAGAAGTCTCTATCTCAAGATGGCCTACATTGAAATGGAGTCACAAGTTTGTAGAGATACGTGATGATTATCAGAAGGTCAAAAGGGCAATCATGATGCTTTAATGAAATATGGTAGGTATCGTGGCGGTCTCTCATCTGAGATTTATTTATGGTTATTTGAAGTACACCTCAGATCCTAATGTGAGTAAATAAGGACACCTTGATTGGTTAAATCAATTTTATGAGATTGTTGGCACCTACTAGAGTGATAAGCAAGTCTTCAGGACCTCCCTGAAAAGGAAGAGATCAGACTCTTCCTCTGGTGGAAGCACAAAAAGAGCAAGGTCTGACCCTGTATCCTCCAACCTGTCTATCTCTTTTGCCTCTCTTCAGCCCCCTTAATTTGTTCCTATCACTGTTGAGCCTTTACCTTAGACGTAGACCTCATCCTCCTTAGCCATTGTTCCCTATCCTGTCATATCTACTGCCAAACATAAGTCTTAGTTACCCCCGTGTTTGTTCCTCACCCAACCTTGCCTATCTACATATTCTACAAACCTATTACTGACCCCTCTAACCCATGCTATAAGAACCCTCACAACCTCTTCATTGTCCAAAATCCAAACTTCAATCCTTGCAAATTTTACATCATGCCATCTGCGCCCAAACACTTTCCCCCCTTCCTATAGAATGCATGCTAGCCTACCCTGAAACTCTTTCTAATTATAATATTGGTATGCATCAAGTACTCACTGCTAAGCAGGCCTTAGTTGCTCGTGATTTGAAACATGGTTTGGCCACTCTAGATGATATTGAAATCAAGAATTGCCCTGTTGCTACCCTTTAGAAGAAGATTTTATTTTCTGTCCCTCAAAAACTTCTGCTAGCTACTTGGATTTCTCTGAACAGACTGAAGAAGCCTATACCTCCCAAGTACAAGCCTCCCTACAAAGGTCCTCTTCGACCCAGGATACTTTAGGAAGCCAATATTGCTAGTATCTTGTTTACTCCTAATCCAATGGAAGCTGATACTGATGCTTTGTGCCATTATCTTTGGTCTATTCAAGAAGAGGGTTCTTGCTCCTATAATTCTTTTCCTTCTAATCCAATTTTTTTAATGCAGTCCTTTTGTTATTTCTTTTAACTCATATTTCCTTTTGGTTGTTCAGACTCGTTATTTTATTCTTGTCTCTTCGGTTGCATTTCCTATTTTTAGTTATTCTCTTACTCAAGATTTGCTATTAGGGTCTCAATAATGCCCTTCTTTTTGTTGATATCAAAAGGGGGAGATAGCTTAGAAGTCTTTTGTGTTGAGTAATGACAAGTTAATAAGTCTGTTATGATATTTCTTTTTGTATGAAACTAGTTTGTGTATGTCATTGCAATCAACTAATGAAGAACATCTAGTTCCACTTGATTTTGTTTGATCTTGGGAACTCTGTAATTGGATCTCTAAGATTTTTGATTTGATAATTTATCCTCCTAAAATTACAGACTTTATTTATGAAAAAAGACTTAATGTTTGCTATCAACAAATAGGGGGAGATCGTTGAAGAAAAGTCTGAATGAAAGGAATTTCATTAAGTTATATTGAACCAGACCCTAGTTTTAGTACGCCAGATTTGTTAATATCACACATCAAGAATTTTTGTTAGTAAGTGAAGTCTGTACATCTTATGACTAATTTGTATGCCTAAGTGTTTTAGGATACAAGTCTTATGCTATGAAACAAAGGGAGAATACCAGCACTCTAAAAATATGGTAAGATGATCAAAAGTATGGTAGAAGCATCCTATTGAATAAGGAAGAATGTTTGTAGCTGAATACACAGTTAAATTTGAAGAACTGTGTGGTTTCTATTATCTATTTTTTTAGAAGGTATTGAAAGTAATAAGTGTAACATCCCAAAATTTTCGAGTAAGTAAATTTATTGGATAATGATAATTAATTATTTGTGGTCCAATACATGTGGGAAAATTAATTAAACACTAGAGGTAAATTATCAGTAAATTAAGATTTACTGAAACCAGATGATTTAATGGATGGCATAGGACTTACTTGGTCAAATTGAATATTTGATGGGTCTAGAATACTTAGAAAATTATTATGGTTATGGGGGTATAGTTAAAATAATTTTTGATATTGAGAAGATTGTTATTCAGACACGGCGTATATTAATAAATGATAAAAATAGGAACCGATTGGAATTAAAAAGAAAATGAAAACTCCCTTTTCTTCTCCTCTCATAACCGTGTGATATTTCCCCCTGTTTCCTACTCTCTTTTACACAATGGGTAAAGGAAATATTAACCAATGGAAAATGGCTTGATGGTGCACTCTATTAACCAATGGTTAATAACCAAAAGTTGTATTTTCTCTCTCTTTCTCCCCTTATTACCGTGTGGCCCTCTTCTTCTCCACTTCATCTCCATTTTTCCTTTTCTTCTCCATTCTCTTCTTGCCAAAACCAAACCCTACTCTCTCCACTCTATTTTCTTGTAAAAATTAAAACAAAACATGGATTCATGAAGCTTATATGGCACATTGCAGCTAAGCCTTGGTGGTCTCCCCTCCTCTTTCCCCTCATTTTTGTGTTTGGCATAGAGCTTGGAAATGAGGTAAGGCTTTGAACCCATCTTGCTCTATTTGTGGTTTTTATGTTGTTTGAGCTTGAAATGGTGATGTTAGAAATTATGGGTATTGATGAAGATAGTAAAAATCCTAGTCTTCAACAACCAATCAAGCAATAAAGGAAGTGTTAGCCTATTGTCGGGGACTAGTTCCCTTCAGCTGATAGCTCTGACAGACTACTTTGCTTAGGCATCATCAATAAATACAATCAATTGCCCATGTCAATTAGACAGGGAAATGGCAAAACCAAGGGAAGAAAGCACACCAAATAAAAACAGGTATCGACTTTCCCCGTCCTCTGCCATCTATCATTTCTGAGGGGAAAAACTCTATCCTTGAGGAGGTAGTAGGTAGAAAATTCATAACCTCACACCTCTATGCTATGAAAGAAAAGAAGAAAAATTGACCCCCTTTCTTGAGGAAGGTTATAGTATCCATATTGATTTAAGAAAATTGACTAAAGATGTGGTTGGGTGATTTTTGTGAAAACCCTAAGTGTTAGTAATTTGGGGGTTTTGGCCAAATTGGTGGTAGTAATGATTTGGTGCCATTGGAATAATTTCATGTGAGGAAAATGAATTTTTAGAAGGTTGGAATCAATTATTGATGTTGATGAAGTTTTGAACTAAGTTAATGTTGTTGTGAATGATGATATATGCATGTGGAACTCAAATCCTAGGTTAGATGACCATTGGGATTATTGATTGCTGTTATAATTGATTGACATATTAATAATGATATTGTGTTTGAAATAATGTATGAAAGTTGTTATGATTGATGATTTGGGAATTTTTATGAGAAACCCTTAAGAATTGATGATTTGGGGTTTTTGGCAAAGATTGGGAAATTGGTGATTCAATTGTCATGAGAATGACTTTGGTATGTAGAAAAGAATGATTGGAATGATGCGTATGTGAAAATAGAGGTTATTGAATCTAAATGGAATCCAATCTTAAGATTTGGAGAATATAGATATGTATATACATTGTGGCCAGAGGAGTTGATTTTGAGAAATGAATATGAAATATTCAATGTTGAGTGTTATTTATGATGAAGATAAAAATAGCAGATGATCATAAGTGATGGATTAATGCAATGGACATTTTGAGTTGGTGAGTTATTAGGCCATGATATGTGCCATATGAATTTGTTCATTAATGATGATTTAAAAGAAGCTAAAAGGCTTATGATGAATTTGGATGGTAATGATGGTAATTGGATGAATCATATGATGATTGGATGCATTATGGATAAGGGATATGATATTGTTGTTGTTAGGTATAGTTGACCCTTTAAGATTTAGAGAATCTTGGTTTTGGGAAAAGAATTCCTGAAACCTAACACAAGTAGGTGAAAGTTTAAGACTTGTTAATAAGCCTTAAAGATATGTAAACAATTACTTAGAATGGTGATAAATGCCTTGTGATGGCTTGTTGATTGAATGCATATACGTGTATTGGTGTAGATCATGTTTCGGATGATGCGGCGGAACGATCAGAGCATTCAAATCGTTGTTGTTTTCTCGAGGTAGGAGAAGAGTTTACATTTCAATTGCTTGAGTTGAATGATTGGTGATTAATGTATATGATTACACCCTTGCTTGCCTTGCCATGATTATATTAAAATGATGAGATGAATGATAATTTCTTGAATAAGTAATTGGAAATTCATTGGCTTTGGAAATTATACGAATATGCATGCGAGATGACAATATGAGTTTTAGAATCCCTTTGAAGGGAATGATGTATTTGTTGGTGAATAATCTATGATGAGATGAAGTATGTATGTTGTAACAGCCCTGAGTTTTTAGAATAGGAGCCTAAGCTCTCAGGACCCCTGAGAGTACCTTGCTAAGTATTTTAGGAGAATGAGGCTTAGGCCTGACCCTTGGATCATCGTGAGAATATGAGAAAGTAAGATTTGAGAGAATGTGAGTAGTGGATAATTCAGTTAATCAAAGATGAGTGAATAAGGGAGGTTGTGTAAAATGGTGACCCCTAGAGGAACTTGTGATGGCAATTTAGATAAAGGAGTAAATGTGTTTGATTTAACGTTTGAATTATTACTGAAGTATCTATGTTCATGAATATATTTTTGTTATTAAAGCTAGATAATTTATGAATGATGTTTAGTCTTGGTAATTTATAGACGATAATAGTTAATTATCTACTAATTTTGGTTATAATAGATTTAGAATGTTTAGATTTATTTAAGTATCAAGTTAGATTCTAAGGATACATGATTATTAGACCCCAAGATTTCATAAGATGTTAATTAAACCATTAAATAAAAGTGATTAGTAGATAATACATTATTTTGATATTAACTGGTTAATAAACCTTATTATTAATAAAGATTAATTGGAATGATTAGATAATATTTATTTTGATAACTAACATCCTGAATAATAAGTTTAAAACATAAAGGTTTATTTGTAATAATGTTTAGTTAAGAATTAATTAATTATTATTAATATTTTAATAATAAATGTCACCTGGTTCTTCAGATTTGAACTGTGGGACCCAGCTTGAAGTCAGACTTTAACTGTTTGACCCGAGACTAGTGATCTAGTAGGGAAACTAGTCCTAATAGGATTGTTTTGTGAAGAATCAAGGGTGTCTGGTTTGGCCTAACCGGCCCAATCAGAAACCTTAGCGTCTCCTACATTTAACTGTTCATATACCTCGTGATATCCGATGGTGGCACGGTCAATCTCTAGGGACTTGTTTCAACGTTTTAGGAACTTTTCCTGAAGAGGCCGAAGCCTAGTTCGGACTCTATCATCTTGTTTTTCCATAAAATGATTTCCTCAAAAGTTGTTTTAAGACTCAACCCGCATATCTTTAGTGTTTTGGACCCAACTTTTGCATACGACCTTGGAATTGAATGATTTTGGTCTCAATCTCTTTATTTTGAAAAGACCTTCAACCTTCGTTTCTAGCTCCAAACTCTGATTCTCACTTTGTCAACCCCCAAAATCGAAGATTTGATGTGTTCGCCTCAAAATTCCATTGTTGGGACGTTTTTCCCTACATATGGTTCAAAAAAAATTCATAACTTTTTCATACAACCTTCGATTCATGAAAACTTGGTGTCAAAATATCTGTAACAAAATTATCTACATTTTCCGTGAAGACATCAAAGGCTAAATCCCTTTAGATCAGTTTAATAAATCTTTGTGACCCCTTGGCTGTTTCATTTCAATGCGGGCAGCCTTTGATAAAATTTGTGTATCTCCCTCGTCCAGTGCTTAAATCACTTCGTTGATGAAGGGCATGAAATGAAATTCCCAAAGGAGAATTAATGGTGAATTTATTTCTAAGACCCTAGCTGATCCGGGAAGCTTCTGGAGCATCCTATCGTAAATCGGGTATATCTTGGGATACCAAACTTAAACCATCACAAATGATATATCAAATTAAAGAGGAAATAAAGATTTACAAACTTCATAAAGGGCTCGAAAGTGAATTCTTACTCCATAAGTCCCAGAATTTAAAATACTATATTGATTCACCTTTTCCTAGTGGCAGCTTGCACTATGTTCAGTATTTTTCGCGTATCTCCCTTATATGACCATGAAATCAAATGATTCTTTCACCAAACTTTTTAACTCAATTCTATACAATGTTGATAAAGAACACGAAGCCTAAATCCTCACCCATTTTGTCTAGAATATTAATCATTGCATGAAACAATAATCCCGTCACAACCTTGCACTACTTTTGTATTTTAGCCATAACTCCCTCATTTCTTAATGAAAGTTTTTGAGCCATATACCAAATTTAAAAAAACAAAAAGATATAAAATGTTTATGTTTGGGCCATTTTCAAATTCGGCATAGAAAGGCCCCTAATAGCCCAAACAAAGTGACGCCTAGAACCTTGACACCTCAGCCTTCATGCAAAATTGGTCCAATCACTTTCCACCACTCAAGGAACACATGTGAACTCTAGAATAACCCTTCCTCTATGCATCACTACAGTTTGCCACACATATCCACCTTATGCCACCAGTCCTCTTAATGTGGCACTCCCATAATCACTCCTTATTCAACAAGGAAATCAACATGCCTTCTAAGTGTCTAACTCTTGATTGATTTCTTGATTTGCAAAAATTGACATTTGAATGTTGCAATTTCATCAAGCCATCACTATGTGCCTTTTCCCTTAAGCTGAACATTGCTTATTCTACAAAGAGAACATTATCACTTCATGCCTTACCATACCATAATAATAACCTACCATCATGCAACTCCATTATGTCATGCCATGGCCATACATTCCACTCTACTTCTCTAAATTTTCTCTAAGTACAACAACCACTAAAATAGCCCCTCACCTTTAAGCTTTCTACGTGTAAGGCCTTAAAGAATTAATCTCATCCCCTTACCTTGGAGCCCTCCAAAATTGCCACTCACCCTAGCCACTTAAGGTAGAAATTTTTGACGTTTTCCTTGAAACTTGCTTTTGATTTTCTTGGTCCAAAATGTATTTTCATTGAGTTTTGTGATGATATTTCTTGATGTTTTAAGGGCCAAAACCATGGCTGTCCACTTGCTCTAACCTTGCATGCAAAATCTTTCTAAGGATCTAGAAGCTTAAGCAATGATCGGAGGACGTTAGGAGCGATCAGCGAAGTTTTTGGCAAAACCTCCAAATTCTTTATTCGGGTAGTGACCTTAACCTGAGATAAAAAGGGTCTCTTCCTTGTTTGATTGCGTTTTTGGTTGTACCATGATATTCCTTGAGTGGTCGGGGACCTCCGTTTTAATTTTCATCATGATCCAACAGTTAAATCTCAAACCGCGGAGATTTTTTGTAACCGACCGTTAAAATTACTACATTCTTAATTTAGTAAAGATTTTTAGGAATTAATTTGGCATAAATTAACGTTCAAGTATTTGGAGAATTTTATCGCAATTGAACAAACAAAAAGAAAATTAGAAAATTTAGCATTTAAGTGGGTGCGGTTTCGTTTGATGTGGTTGTATTAATTAATTTAATTCATGGTGATATTATGTAATTTGTAGTTTAATTTCCCTGGTAAGCCCCACCGTTAGAAATTTAAGTTATCGTTTATACATTGCCAAAGTCGTTTTAGGAATATTGCGTACCTTTGAGAAAATTTACCGTTCAGGCGTTTAAAATATTTTCTTTTACTAAGTTATAACAAGTAGTATTAAATTTTAATAAGGTAAGAATTTCAAAGAAAAATATGTGTAACAATATAATAGTAAGTTAAATAAACAAATTGGAAATTTCTTTTAGATAGAAAGTTTCACTTGAAAGAACCTTATTAAGGATTTCTATAACTTAGGCCCAAATGACATTTTATGAGTTAAGTAAAGAAAATAAAACAAGTGAAGTTTTAGTAAAATGAATGTTAGGAGTTATAAGAAGTTGTTACTGACAAAATTTTTAGCAACCACTTTTGTGACCACTTAGATAAAAATAAATACTAACCTTAAGAATTCGAGTAAATAAGTTAAATTCGGTAAAAGAAACTAAATCGGGAAAATAAAGATTACGGGGTTATCTATTTTAATAGGTTAAATGGGTCAAGAATAAGAAAAATTAGATAACTAGGATTTGATTTAGAGTAAGTTATAAAGAATGTTTCTAATAGATTAATTTAGAGAGGATTATTCAAGATGAATTAAGTTTAAATTTTGAAATTTTAAAAAGAATGATATTATGAGTAAGAAATTTAAATAATCATTAAAACTAGGAGAAAATATTAAAGGAAGTTTATTACCTAGTTAAAGTTTAGTAGTAAACTAAGGAAAGATTTGGGTACACTAGATGTAGACTTTTTATAGGATTTATCAAATCAATTGGTAACTAAGCGATATTGGACTAAGTTATGACGCCTAAAGAGGTACCTGGGCCTTTAAATGACAAATGAGCAACTATAAGCAAATGGAATTTAATAATTAAAGGAATGTAGTTAAGGAAATGAACTAATTAAATTAGTCATTAAAGGAAGGAATTATAGAATCTAGTGAATTTATAATTAAGAAAGATATCATTATTGGGATGTAAGAGATTAAGTTAGGACAAAAGGAATTTTATCCCGACATACTAAGAAAGGGTTTTAGGACTAAATCTTAGACTTATTGTCAAGAGAGACTGGACCTATTAATTAAATAGTAACTTTTAGTAACTAAGTAATAATGGATTTAATTTGTGATATCAAGGTCAAGGTAGTGCCTAGATTTCTAAACAGCTAATAGACACCATAGAGGAAATAAATTGAGTTAATTAAAAGAATGCAGTTAAGGAAATAATTTAGTTAATGTAGATAAGAATAGTAGAAATGAAGTAAGGAGTTACAAAAATGTTAATCTTAAGTTGAAGAGAAACATCGCTAAAACGCCACTGGGACATAAAGGATTAGTGACCCGTTTAGTAACCAAGAAAATAAGTTATTTAACAAATAAAACTCAATTAAATGGGTGAAATGAAATAGACAATGAGGTTACTTGAAAATGACCTATAAAATTATAGTTAGACATTAGGGAATTAAATGATGAAATAAATTAATTCTACCCGATTTAACTAATAGGAACATAAATGATTCAAGAGAACCCAAATACCTCGAAAAGCAACCTGACCCGATGTATAACTTAAAAGATCTAGTAATAATCCAACATAAAAGCTAGCGCATCAAATGTAATACCGATAAATATGTCGTTCACTTCACGTTCATAAATGGTAAAATTTGAGGCACACGTTGTTGTGTATGTCATGGTATCATTGTATAATTATTGATGTGATATGCTGATGAATGTTTAAGTATAGTTTCTCATGAGTATGTGGCTTGTACACGTTACATAGATATAGGTGTTGTATTGGATGATGTGATACTATTAAATGGTTGTTGATGTATGATTATGAATGTGTTGATTGAGTGAAGTATTTCATAAATGTAGTATGTTGATGGATGTTGTGTGATGCATAGATAACTAGATAAGGAAAATTTGTGAATAAGAAATCCAGAAAATAGTATCGGTAGGGGTCCCGAAATGATTAAAATATGAAAGCGTGTGAGACTCGGATCTGAGATGAATTGTGGGCGTTGTAGCGCCAAAGTATCCAAATTTTGAGAAAGTAAGAAATCTCATTTCATTCCTAAGAGTCGTGTAAGATTACTCAGATAGAGAAAAAGAGAAAATTTGATCCTACCAGTTAAAGAAAAAAAGGAAAAAAACTCGACATTAGGAATGGAAGGGAGTCATTTAGGGGACCCTACTGAGGACCACTGAATAAAAAAATAAATTATATTTGGAGTTAAGGAGAGATGTTAGAATAATCCCCTAGAGCATACAGTGATGGGTATACTAAAGAATCTACCGCGCCTCGATACCCAAGGGTAGTCTAGGGAGTATATCAGAAAGAGGAATTCCAATGGCTTGGATTCGCGCCCGTCGCCAATTAACCCGTGGAAAACCCTGGTATACTTTGACAAGAGGTGGGATTTTCTATGATCGTGGAGTGCCCGTTCTGCAGAGATGTGATTGGCCATTATGATGATTGGACTGTGAGTCCTTACCCTTTTGTAAAAACCAGAACGAGGAGAGCTTTGGTCGCTCTAGTTGGGTAGGTAGTATAAGGTGGGATCGTTGTGCACATGGTTATTGATACATGAGATTGATAAGTGGAAGATGGGCCCACATGTATCATGATGACTAATAAAAGAATGGAAATAACGAAATGAATTCATGCATTACATCGCTGTATTGAGATTGTGATTATTCATGATTTGAGTATGATTGTATGAATTTTAGTATCCCTGAGAGGTGAATAGAAAATTGTGAATGGTCAATGAGACCAAGAGTGGTGAGACGACTTAGAATACATGTTAGGAATTCCCAGAGAGAGTTGGGAAGGGTTGATTGTGATTGATTGAATTGTATAAGGTGAGTGTCAGAAATAACACTTCCCGACTGTTGTGGAGGCAGAGACTCACCTTTACAGTTATTTTTCCAGACCTCCGAATTGGACCATACACTACAGAGGATCATACAGACTTCACATCGAGGACCATCTAGACTCTTCTTGGGGTACGGAGGAATAGAATAGATTGAAATTTATTTTTATTTATGGGAGCCTGCGTGCCCCTTTACTTTTAGTATGTACAGTTACTGCTACGACCATGTATTATATATGATTATGTTATATATATATATATATATATATATATATATATATATATGATGTATCTGTTCCACCAAGTCTTCTTGCACAAAAAACTTCCATATTTTTCTAAGCTTGTAACTCTCAGTTGACCAGGATAATCTAATGGAAGAGATTATCCTAGTTAACCGAGGGTGTTACATATGTACGTATATGGATATATGGTTTGTTGAGTGAAGATTCTATGTGAACGCATGTTTTAGGCATGATTGAGGTTGGCTTTGATGAATGAGGGTATGGAATGATGTTTCCCAAGTTAAAAATGATGTTTGATGTTTTCCTGCTCTTGAATCGATTCACAAGACTCTTTGAATCAATTCAAAGGTTGTTGTTCCCCCTGGGTGTGTTCCAAAACCATGTGAATAGATTCACATGATGTGGGAATTGATTCATGGTCCCTTGGAAACGTGGGAATCGATTCTTGGTATGTGGGAATCCATTCATGGCCCTATTTCTATGCTATCAGGATTCTAGCAACGCATGAATCGATTTATGGCCCTGCTAGAATTGATTCATGGTGTGTTTTTGGCCAATTTTCACTATGTTTTGATGTTGTTTGATGTGGTTGAGTCATGGCATGTTTTTGCATTCGATTGTACACATTTTAAACATGACTTAACAATCAAAACATGATAACGTTATCATGTCCCCCATATACCTTAATGTTGAAGTTTGCCATGAGATTAATGTTATTATCCAAACTTTGTTTCATCATACAATGGCATGTGATTGTATCAAAGATATATGATTGTGGTATGCCTTAGTGGTTGTTGTTATCGATGTAAGATATTGGCAAAATATGCATGTGCCTAGGACATGTTATGGTAACACGAATGTTGCACCACTAATAACATGTTATGATGGTTGATAATGAAAAGGTAAATGATATGGTTGTAAGACACACCCTTGTATGATGATGAAACTAATGAAAGGACAATTGAATGCTAATGTTTTGAGGTAAATCGACGAATCGGAGATGATGTCGATAATGAATAATGATGGATGATGTTATTAGTCATTTCCTTGAATGGAAGATGATTGTTATTATTGATGATTGTTGACTGTCATTGTGATTGATACAAGTGTGATCTTGTATGTGTGGTTTAAATTATATTGGTGAATCGTTGTGAGTGCCATACCAAAATATGGACAATGATAATGATCAATGAGATGCAAACCCACTAAGAATTATGCGGTGATGTTATTGACGAATAAAGATGAATAGGGATGCTAGGCATTCCTTTAATATCGATGTAAGAGGGTTGAATGTTGTTGATGTTTATGATTGCTGCAAGTATTGACTTGCATGAATGATATAAAGAATGTTGATATGAAATGCCACACTTAAAACTTGAAACAATGGCTAAAACCAACAATGATAAAATCCACTAAGAGTTGTATGGTGGTGTTGATGATGGTGATGATTGATGAGTGGCATGATAGGATGCATAGTGTGAGAATGCATTTGATTTGCATTACATTATATCCATGACATATCATACACTGCTCGGTGTGTACACATTATACTAGTGCAGTAGGGGCATGGTTATATGATCATGCTTGAACCTACATTTGGTGTTTATTCCCATATTCGAATCCGTAATTATTGAAAATTCCATTGTCATATGCATTAGCCTAAGAGCATTTACATATAGCCTAGAGATATGCCAAAGGTATTGGGATATGATGACGATTGATGTTGATATATGATGATGGTTGAGATTGAGATATGATGATGATGAGATGGGTAAATGAATACCTAAAGACAACATGTAAAATATGAATACAACGAAAAGATATTGTATATGATGATGATATGTGTATTGGCCCAATATGATGAAGGGCATGCTTATGTATGGTTGATGATAATGGTGTTAGTCCACTGTGACATTGAGAAATGATATGTATATGTGCTTGCTTTGCTTAGAGTTGATTGATGAATATGATCTACGTATATATTGTTGAAATGAGAAATCATGATGACTATTGATGATTTAAGCAAAGTACACATGACATTGATATGCATATGCACATAATCTCAATTGTATTCATATTCATCATTTGAAATGTATAACTAACTCTCCCATGTTGTCCATTTTTAGCATTGATGCAGGAATATCATGGGATGAGAAGGTGTTTTTAAGTAAAGCTTGGAGAAGGTAAATAGTGGTAATGGAATACCTTGGTTGGCAGTGATTGTAATTTATTGTATTGTGAATAAAATGTACATGATAGTGTTGGTAATTATTGATATTAGTGGATGTATTGTGAATGATATATTGATATTTGGGGTATTGGAATTCATACCCATTTGATGAATATAATGACGTTGGATATGTGATCCTTTTGGGTATGTATAAGTGTTGATGATACATGATTTTGAAGTTGAATTGAACGTGGTCAATTGTGGAACATGGATGTTGGAGATGGGTATTGCATGACCATATATATATATATATATATATATATATATATATATATATATATATATATTCTAGGCATTTCATGTTTATCACTTATGTGTAAGGTTGAGTGAGGCCTATTAGGCTTATGTTATGTATTTGCATGCTTTGCCGAGCCTTTTCTCATATCTTCATATATGGAACTAGGCGTGTGCCCTATATACAGATTCTTCTTCCGCTGTAAACTGTATTATTTTTGTATACACTTATAGGCGATTTATTTTGTGATAATTTCATATATCTCACTCTTCGGTTTTCTATGGTTCGAGTCTTGATGTAATTGTTGGGGTGTTTTGGAATTCTTTTAATTGCAAAAAATTTACCCACATTTTTATTAACTATTTATCTTGATTACATTGGGATTCGAGTCCCGGAAATTAGGGTGTGACAATAAGTCTGCTAAATATGAATCTGGTCTAAGTATTGAACTTTGTAGTCTGATTGTTCCCTTTGAGATTAGGGATTATGTTGATTTTGTAAATAAAGCATAGTTGATTGAAAAAGTTTAGTTGCAAAAAGTTTCTTTAAGACAAGATAGATTACAACTAAAAGTTAAGGGATTTGATTTTAAAAGCAGAGTTAATAAAATTGAAGTGGATCTTCTTTTTTTTTTCTTTTTCTTCATCCAGAGGCCGCGTTAATGGTCGTTCTAGTAATATAGTTTATTTTAAATATGGAAAAGAAGGGCATTTGCCTAGAAATTGCAAATCAGAGTACTTTATTTGTTATCATTGTGGCCCAGCTGGGTATTTTATGCTTGACTGACCTTTGAGGCAGATTAAAATCATACAAAGGAGTATGAGTGTTACTTCCACAGCCCAGGGTGGCAGTTTTCATAAAGGTGGACGTGGTAGTGGTGGCCGAGGAGGCCTAATTCTAAAAAATTGATACCACACACCGTCTGTCGATACTTAAAATGTTATTACTAAGAGAATGTTGCTTTTAATGTTTTAGATGTTATATATAATGATCAGTTTGTGCATAGGTAAGTAGTTTGATTCCTATTGATATTATTGTTGTATGTGAGTTTCCGAAGAATATTTTTGAGTTACCACTAAGTCAAGAAATTGATTTTGTTATTAATCTAGTTCTTGGTACCAAGTTAGTGTTTTGTGCACCGTATCAGATGTCCTCTGTTGAGCTAACTGAGGTGAAAAAGCAAGTGGAGGAACTATCGAGCAAGGGATTTATCAAACCCAGTGCTTCACCCTGGGATGCTCCTGTATTGCTTATGAAAAAAAATGAAAGCATAAGAATGTGTTGATTGTCAATAGCTGAATAAGCTGACGGTTAAGAATAAGTATCCTTTACCTTGAATCGATGATTTACATGATCAGTTGCGTGATGCGTGTGTCTTTTCTAAGATTGATTTGTGTTCTGGGCATCATCAGATTAGAGTGAGACCTGAGGATATTCCAAAGACTGCTTTTTGGACTTGATATGGTCATTATGAGTACATAGTGATATCGTTTAGGAATTACCAATGCTTTTGTAGTTTTCATGAATTATATGAGTTAGATTTTTCATTCTTACTTGGATTAGTTTGTGGAAGTGTTTATTGATGACATATTAGTATATACTAGATCTGAAAGTGAATATGTTCAGCATCTCTGCACTATTTTATAGATTTTGTATGAGAAGTAGTAGTATACCAAATTATCTAAATATGAATTTTGGTTAAAGAGTATTCAGTTATTGGGACATGTGATTTCTAATGATGAGGTTTTCGTTGACCCATCCAAGACAATTATTGCTATGAGTTGGGATAGGCCTCTATTTTTATGTTGAAATAGGTTTTGATGAATGACAAACAATTGAAGGATCAAGAAATTTAATTGATATATTTAAAGTATGTTGCACAAGCAATTAATTAAAAAGCATGAAGATATGAGTCAAGAAATCAAAAAGAAACAAAGATTAAAGGATTATGTAAAGTACCATAAACACTGGACCCAAAACATATCAAAATGCATCAAAAAATTCAAGGAAACAAGACCAGGAAAGCCAAGAATTGATTCAAGAGCTATAGGAATCGATTCATGTTGAATTATATAAAGAGGAATCGATTCAAGAACTATAGGAATTAATTCATGTTGTATTTCATAAGGAGGAATCGATTCAAAGAGCCAAGGAATCGATTCATGGGGCTGGGAATCGATTCCCCCTATAGGAATCGATTCATTCATGTTGGAAAAGCCAGGAATCGATTCAGGAAGTACAGGAATTGATTCCCCTTGCCAGGAATCGATTCACTCACATTTTTTTGATAGAAAAATAGCCTGGAAGAATCAATTCACAACTGAAATCATGCGCTGAATCATGGAAAATATCAGTACGCATTTTCAGAAAATCAACTCCGTTGAATCCTCTCTCGAGACTCAAATTGAAACGGCGATTGCATTTATTGAGGCAGACAATTGCACTTCTCAAGTCAGGAAACATGGATCGCTGGCAAATTAAGTCTTCCAATGCATTAATTAAGGAATCGGTGGAAATTTATTTTTGGCAGCAAGTCACTTGGAACTCCTATAAATAGAGAAGAGATGGAAGGCAGAAGCATACCTTGCAACAATGAAAAATTCATTGCTTCTTTCCTGCTCTCTTATTCTCTCTAAGTTACTTACTCTCTGATTCTCTTTTCTTTGCAATTATTATTTTGAGAGTTATATTGTGAGAAAAATATTTTCTTGAGTGCTAAATTTGCATATCTTTCTTCTAAGAGAAGAAAAATATTTTTCAAGAGTTTAAAATTTCTATATCCACTCTATTGAGAGAGTCACTTGTAAAATCACATTCACAAATTCTGAGAGATTTTTTGGGTTGGGTTTCAACCTTGTAATTGAGAGATTGTGAGATTGAGTGGGTTGCCATTTTGCTTGTGAGGATTAAGTTTTTAAGTGTGGGACACTAAGAGACTGTAATTGCTCAAAGCGTGTATCTCAAAATTCTCAATAGTGGAATCCTTCAAGTGGGTTGCTTGAAGGCGAGACGTACACCGGTGTGGTGGAACTCGTTATATCGGTTTGTAAATCTCTCTATCCCTTCATTCTTTTATATTTGCTCATATAAATTGCTTACTCAATTATTTTTTTATAACTAAATTGTTAGAATTCACTTGAATTATTTATTTTTCTAATATTGCTTGTTATCTTCTTTAAGCGTAATTATTAAAAGAATGAATTTCAAAAGCATTCTACGAAAAAATTTTAATATTCAATCCACCCCCTTCTTGAGTAAATGAGGCCACTTGGTTAACAAGTAGTATCAGAGCTTGACTCTTAGTAGATCAAGCTTAACAGCTTCAAGAGAACAAATGGCCTTAAATTCTCTAAACCTTTTTCCTGAGGGTGGTGCCATAAATAGACCTCCCGCTTTCAATGGTGAGGGTTACGCTTTTTGGAAATAAAGGATGAAAATTTTTGTACAATCTATTAACTTGAAAGTATGGAATGCCATTGAGAATGGTCCTTTTATACCCATGCACATTGTTGATAATAAACAAATAGAAAAGCCTATGGATGATTGGACTAGTGAGGAAGAAAAGAAAGTGCAATATAATTACAAAGCAAAAAATCTTATCACTTTAGCCTTAGGTCCCGATAAATTCTTTAGAGTAGTTACATGTAAATCTGCTAAGGATATGTGGGATACCCTTCAAATAACTCATGAAGGAACTAGTGACGTTAAGGATTCTAAGATTAGTACTTTAACTAGTCAATATGAAAGGTTTAGAATAAGTTCCAATGAATCTATTTTAGAACTTCAAAAGAGATTTACTTTGATCATTAATCATCTTATTACTCTTGGTAAATCTTATCCTAACAAGGAACTTATCCACGAAGTTCTAAAAAGTCTTACTAGGGAATGGCAACCTCTTGTTACGGCCATCAAGCAATCTCCAAATATAAATGATATGTCCCTTGCCACATTATTTGGTAAACTTCAAGAACAAGAACAAGAGTTAAAAGATTTGAAAGATACGGAGGAAGAAGAAAAAGCCTCAAAGAAGAAAGGGATAGCTCTCAGGGCCACCTCAATAGATGAAAATGAATCTGAGAGTGATCTTGATGAGGATGAAGAACTAAGACTATTCGTGAAGCGTTTTGGGAAACTCATGAGAAACAAACGCTTCCAAAAGAGCTTCAAAATAAAGGTAAGAAACCTATCTCTAGAGAAAATATTCCCTCACCTACTTGTTTTGAATGTGGAAAGGAAGGGCACTTTAAAGCGGATTGCCCAAACCTAAAGAAGAAAAACAAAGAAAGAAAAGGGAAAAGAAGAGCATATATCGCATGGGATGAAAATGAGATAAGTAGCTCGGATGAATCAGAAAATGAAGAAGCAAACCTTTGCCTCATGGCCAACCACCAAGATGAAGACGATGAGGTAAATTTTCATGACTTAGATAAAGAAGAACTACTTGATGCTGTTGAAGAATTGTATGATAAATTTATAAAAGTTTCTAATAAGCATAAGTTATCAAGAAAAACCATTGATACTCTTAAGATGCATCTTATGGAGGCTTGTAAAGAAAATGAGTTTTTAAAATTGGAAGTAGTAAAAGTGCAAGCATGCTCTAGGACTAAACCCTATGAATTTGCTAAGAAATGTGATATACTTGAAAAGAAAGTGTTAGATTTAAACATGACGCTTGAAACATTTACCAACGGAAGGGATAATTTAAATACACTTCTTGGAAAACAACGTTGCATGTTTAATAAAACTAGATTAGGTTATAATCAAGGATCACATGCTTACAAGAAGGAAAAACATTACAAAAATTTCTTTGTACCACCTAGTAAATCATCTACACCTTTTATGAAATGTAATCACTGTGGTCTTAAAAGGTCATAATTCTTACAATTGCAATGTTAAAAAATTAGGACCAAAAGTTGTGAGAAAAGTATGGGTTCCTAAGGGAACATCTTCACAAACTAACCTACAAGGACCCAACATAAATGGGTACCAAGTTCTCTAACTTGACTTGTTTTGTAGGTATGCTTTAAAGCAAGTAACACTCATTGGTACTTGGATAGTGGGTGTTCAAAACATATGACGGGAGACAAAAGTAAGTTTATATCATTTACTCCTCGAAACAAAGGTTTTGTTACTTATGGAGACTGTAACATCCCAATTCCGAAGTTAATTACCGAATGAAAATTAAACGATAAAAACCTGAATGCAAAGTAAAGAATTAATTGTTAATCATAATCAATATAGCTTGTAAGTTAGTGACAAGCTGATTGGACTTAGTTGGTGGAATATGCTGTTTGTGAGTGGCGGAAGGTGTGAGTGGACTGCGACTCACGCTTTCCCATCCCACTCCGTCCCCTCACATGCGTATATATATATGCGTACCCTGTATTACCGTGGGTGCAGAAACTTCTCCCACTACTTCATTCTCTCTTTTCTTCTTCGTCTCTATCTTCTTTTCCTCCCCTATTTTTGTTCTTCACGACGACAGTGCGGGAAGAAGGTCAGAGCCCTCCAACTGGTGAAGGACGATCGTTGAGGCAAAGGAAGAACAACGCTTCATTCCAGAACCGAGTACAGAGTACGATGGGGCGAAGAAAGGCTGAATGAATCGGAAGAAGGGCGTCGGATCCAACAACGAGAGCAGAAAAGCTTCTTGAGGTTCCCTTCGAAGGTAGGGGGCGCTTGCATATCAAATGCATGGTCCACGAATGGTACCGGATGAATGTACTGCTTGAGTGTGTGCATGTGTTTATGACGACAGGATCTTGTGCATGATCGTTGATTTTGGATTTTGTGTGTTTTACAGTGGTTATATAGTAGTTGTATGCAATCAAGGTGGTGGTAATGTGGACTCTTAGCTTTTGATAATGACGTATGAAATGCATGGTTCCATCTTTGTTAACACTGTGAAGTATGAATGTGTGCTCGTTAGTTGATTTGTCAAATGCTATTACTTGATTGCCCGATTGTTGTGCATATTGGTATAACTGTTAAAGTAAATGTAAAGGTTGTGTTGAATCTGTTCTACTTATGGTTATGAAGGAAGTATCGGTTGTGTGATAGTGCTTACTGGAAAATGCATTAGCTGCATATGTAAGAGTGGGGTGACCCGTGGAAGGTCATGAGCCCGAGGGAATGACTTCCAGCTATAGACCTTGGCTAGATCCCGAGAGAGCTCGTGGTAGCCGTAGGAGCTAGAGAGGAGTCTCGAGACGCCTATGGGAGGCCGGTACCACATGGGAAGAGTTGAGGGACGAGGGGCCAGTAGAAAGGAAACTGTAACTGGAAGTCATCACTCGAGTCGGATCCACAGGCATGCATGTAGATATGAGGTTGATTAGAATAGTACGCATAGCACGGGTGGAGTGTTATGAATGATTTCCGAGTGTGTGGACATTTGTATGTGTTGTATGTGTGCCATAGATAATATTCTGCTTCCCTAACCTTAATTAACTTGAAAACGATTGAATGAAGTGAGTATGTGTATTGGCACTGATACCGAGTCCTTGATTGTCATTTTACCTGTGAAAGCTCAGCCCTGCCGTGGTTACATTTTTAGTGAACATCTCTCGGAATGAAGGATGAAGGATGAAGGAGGAGCTGAGTGTAGAACAAAACAGCCGAATGCTTTTGAATATATGTGTATATGTATATACCGTGTGTAAGGTCCTGTTAAGCCTTGGCTGGCTCATGTTTTGGTTTTAGTCTTTACGTTAGAACTAGAACAGCTGCGGGTAACAGAAGTCATGATGAAACTCTTGTAACTATTGGAATGCTTTCATTTATATATATGTCGTGTATCCTTCTATACTGTGAGTGATGTCCGAGCAGTGAATATGGAGACATGAGTATGTCTTGCGAGCGTAGGAGGTTAGTGTGTTTATGGGTGGTTATGAATCTGAGTGATTCCGAGTGAAAGATTATATGTAAGCCGAGTGAGGAAGAGCTTGTACTCTTGAGTGAAAAGATCCTGAGTGATTCCCCGTCTGAAGGAGGAATTAATGGAGTGGTTTGGAATGGAATGTACTCTAAGCGTAGGATAATTATAATCCGAGTGATCACATTGTAGTATGCCGAGTGAGTTAGCTGCTATTCCCCGAATGAATCTAGGCCTGAGGATTTCCGAGCAAATGTAAGTATGAAATTCGAGTGAGATTCACTCACATGAGTTCCCTGATAGAGAAACACTTAGACGGATTCTTAGGGAAGTTTCCTCCAATGGCATCCTGGTGAGTAACTTAGTGGAAAGAATCTCGAGCGCATAGGCTTAACTGATTCCGAGTGAAAACGTGCATAAGCCCCGAGCGAGAAATATTCCGAGTGAGAGTCTATAGAATCCGAGTGGAAAGTCCCCTACTTACCGGGCGAATCTAGTATGTACCTTGGTGGATAAATATAAGAGATTATGTTACAGAAGGTAGGTGTGAGAGTCGATCCCCGAGTGTTGGAACCCCTCATATCGAGTTGCCTTAGGAGTGAATTCCGAGCGGACTGAGTCGTTTACCGAGTGTATGGATGTGTCGATGCCGAGTGAGGGATTAGCTGAGTGAGACTCCTCGCTTCAGTGAATGGAGGATTCGCTCCAGCGAATGTGGGTCACTGGAAGGCGTCGTCGCGGTATCGCTCGGGCGAGTTGGGCGTCTCGCCCAGGCGGATTCGTGCTTCGCTTGAGTAAGTGTACGCTGTGTGGTGGTCCGCTCAGGCGCTGTCTGTGTTTCCGTGTGAATGGTTTTTAATTCCTTTGCCTTCCTTTTCTCCTTCTTCTTGGCCATGGGACCAGCTCTCATATCTTCATATATGGGAGTGTTTTATTAAGGGTCCAGGTTATTTTCCAATTAATTCGTGAAATTTTTTTTTTCTTTCCCTAAAATTTAGGATGTTATATTTTGGTATCAGAGCAGACCGAAAGGTCCAAGGCCAAGGTATGCTTACCGAGTGTAAGCGGTTGCGTGCTTTCTGACTGAATGGTCATTATTGTTATGATATTGGTTGAACCTGATTGATATTGGCTTGTGGATAGGAGGGTGTTTCCCCTCCTGGTCCTGTTGATTGTATAATATATATATATATAGAGATGGCATGATGTGCTAAGTCATTGAGCATTAGGCTGAAATCCGAATAGTAACGAGTGGCTCGGTATACTTATCCTTGAATGTTAATTTCAGGGTAAGGGATGACGCATCGCCAAAGCATGGAGGCTGTAGCCACAGCATTCCAACGCTTTGCAGATGTGTTTGAGAGGCAAGGCCAGACTCGAGCTGAGGATGGCCACGTGCTGGACCGCTTCCTGAAGAGGAAGCCGAGTGAGTTTCAGGGAGAACGTAACCCGGAGGCAGCTTTTAAATGGACTCAGGAACTGGAAAGGATTTTTGGGGGTCTTCGTTGTACCGAGGCCCAAAAGGTGGAATGTGCAATGTATATGCTGCGGGATGAAGCGGAGAACTGGTGGAAGATAGCCAGAAACCGATTCCCTGATGATGATGCTCAGCTGACATGGAATGATTTTAAGACATGCTTCTTAGAGAAGTACTTCCCTGACACAGTGAGGAGTCAGAAGGAGTTGGAGTTTATGGAGTTGAAGCAGGGCTCCATGACTGTGGAAGAGTATGCGACTAGGTTTGAAGAATTGTGCCTATTCTACCCACCTTTTCAACAACCGGGGACGGAGAGCTCCAAGTGCCTTAAATTTGAAAATGGGTTGAGATCGGATATTAAGAGGGCCTGCAGATATCAAGAGATCCGGAGTTTTCCTGCATTAGTGAACAAATGTAGAATATTTGAGGAAGATGACAAGGCCCACTCAGGCCAGAGCAGCAGAGCCAACCAGTATTTGAGGCCTCAGCAGTCACGTTTCAAGAGGCCAGGAAACGTAGGAAGAAATGAACCCTTCACTAGATATCAGGATCGTGGTGACCGAGGGAGACAGATGAGTGGACGACCCAGGTATGGCAAGTGTTTTAAATGTGGTGGCGACCACTTTGCTCAGAGTTAATGTGGTACCGATGTTAAGTGTTTTCACTGCGGGAATAAGGGGCACATTCGCCCTGACTGCCCCCAGCTCCGTCAAACAAATGCTAGTGTACGTCAAGGAGGGTTCCAGGTGAAGAGCAATAGGAATGATGGACAAAGCTCTCGGGCGGAAACAACAGAGCTAGAGGGAATATGATGGTTGCCCCAAATAACCGGAGGAGAAACGCCGATCAACCAGCTGCTGGAAGAGTCTACGCAATCAACGCAGAGGATGTCACACAAGCAAATGACTTAGTGCAATGTAAGTGCTCACTCGGTAGATACACACTTAGTGTAGTTTTTGATTCGGGAGCCACCCACTCCTTCATAGCTGATGATTGTGTAAAACATTTGAAATTACCGACCGTGGAAATGGATCGGATTTTGGAAGTAGCCAATCCGACTGGTCCTAAGGTACTGACCTCATCAATGTGCAAAAAGGTGACGTTCGAGTTGTGCGATCGGAGTTTCACTTTCGACTTAGTGTGCATACCTTTGAAGGATCTTGATATCGTGCTCGGAGTAGATTGGCTTTCAGCCAACGAAGTGTTAGTAGATTGCAGAAACCGAAGGATAATCTTCCCGAGACAGCACCATGAGGACTGCACAGCGCAAGGTATACCTCAATTGTTCATGATGCTTTGTCTAACCGAGGGTGAGAGTAAAACCTGAGTGAACAAAATCCCGATCGTCTGTGAATTTCCAGAAGTGTTCCCTGAAGACGTACCGAGTGTCCCTCCCAATAGAGAAGTCGAATTCTCTATAGACTTGATCCTTGGGGCCGAGCCAGTCTCCAGTGCACCTTATAGAATGTCCCCAACTGAATTAACCGAGTTGAAGAAGCAAGTAGATGAGTTACTCGGAAAGCAATTCATTAGGCCGAGTGTATCACCATGGGGCGCACCTGTGCTGCTTGTTAAGAAGAAGGATGGCAGCATGAGACTTTGTATAGACTACCGACAGCTGAATAAACTCACAATTAAGAATCGTTACCCGCTGCCCAGAATTGATGACTTAATTGACCAACTGCGTGGAGCCTCAGTCTTCTTAAAGATCGACCTGCGATCGGGATACCACCAAATCCGAGTGAAGGACTCGGATATCCCAAAGACTGCCTTTAGGACTCGGTATGGTCACTACGAGTATGTAGTGATGCCGTTCTGTGTGACGAACGCCCCTGCTGTCTTCATGAATTACATGAACAGCATATTCCACCCCTATTTAGACCGATTCGTAGTTGTTTTCATTGATGACATCCTAGTCTATTCTAAGACTTCCGAGGAGCATGAAGAACACCTCCGAGCGGTACTCCAAGTGTTAAAGGAGAAGCAGTTATTTGCGAAGCTTTCAAAATGCAAATTTTGGATGGATAAGATCCACTTCCTCGGACATGTGATTTCCGAGCAAGGTGTCTCAGTGGACCCTTCGAAGGTGGCAGCCATAATGACATGGGAGAGAACCAAGTCGGCCTCGGAGATAAGGAGCTTTATGGGCCTGGCAGGCTATTATAGAAGATTCATTGAGGGTTTTTCTAAGTTGGCTTTGCCACAGACAAAATTGACTCGGAAAAACATTCCCTTCGTGTGGAGTCCCGAGTGTGAGGGAAGTTTCTGAGAGCTGAAAAACAAGTTGACGGCTGCACAAGTGCTGGCATTACCTGACTTGCAAGAGAGCTTCGTGGTTTATTGTGATGCTTCAGGACTCGGATTAGGGTGCGTGCTAATGCAGAAGGACCGAGTGATAGCGTATGCCTCTCGACAATTGAGACCACACGAGCAGCATTATCCGACCCACGATTTGGAGTTGGCAGCTGTGGTGTTCGCGTTAAAAATCTGGAGACATTATTTGTTCGGGTCCAGATTCGAAGTATACAGTGATCACAAGAGCCTCAAATACTTATTCGATCAGAAGGAGCTGAATATGAGGCAGAGGAGATGGATGGAATTTCTAAAGGATTATGACTTCGAGTTAAAGTACCACCCGGGCAAGGCAAACGTTGTTGCCGACGCATTGAGTCGGAAATCTCTTCATATGGCAGTGATAATGGTGAAGGAGGTAGAACTATTGGAACAGTTCCGAGACATGAACTTGCATGTTGATACCCCCTCCTCTCAGAAAATGACGATCGGCACGCTGAGAATTGCCAATGACTTCTTGAAATCTGTGTACGAGCAGCAGCAGTCGGATTCCTACTTGACCAAGATGAAGGAGACTCAGACCAAAGGTAAGGATCTGTCCTTGACCGAGGGAACGGATGGGATTTTCCGAGTAAGAAACAGAATATACGTGCCGGGTGGAGGAGAATTGAGGAGAATGGTGCTTGATGAGGCGCACAAGAGCTTGTTAAGTATCCACCCGGGAGCCACAAAGATGTATCATGACCTGAGAACACAGTTCTGGTGGCCAGGACTAAAGAAGGATGTGGCAGAATACGTGGCTCGGTGTATCACCTGTCAAAAGTCGAAGGTCGAGCACCAAAAGCCGTATGGTGAATTGCAGCCCCTGGAGATTCCCGTGTGGAAATGGGACTCAATTGCTATGGACTTTGTCATGGGGTTGCCCAAAAACTGAGCGGGCCATGATGCAATTTGGGTCATTATTGACCGACTGACGAAGAGTGCACACTTCTTGCCTGTGAACATGAAGTATCCAATGCATAGGTTAGCACGGATCTACATTCAAGAGATCGTCCGACTGCATGGTATACCGACTTCCATCGTATCAGATAGGGATCCTAGATTCACGTCCCGGTTTTGGACCAACCTGCATCAAGAAATGGGCACTAAACTTTGGCTTAGCTCTGCCTACCACCCCCAATCGGATGGACAATCCGAGCGAACGATTCAAAGCCTGGAGGACTTGTTAAGAGCGTGTGTGTTGGAACACGGTGGAGAATGGGAGCAGTACCTTCCCTTGATTGAGTTTACGTACAATAACAGCCATCACAACAGCATTGGAATGGCACCCTACGAAGCGTTGTATGGTCGAAGGTGCCGAACCCCGCTTTGCTGGTCAGAAACAGGTGAGAGTCTGCTTTTGGGACCAGAGATTGTTAAGCAAACTTCGGAACAAATTCGAGTGATAAGAGAGAAGATGAAGGCATCTCAAGACAGGCAAAAGAGCTACTACGACGAGCAAACCAAACCATTAGAGTTTTCAGTCGGAGACAAGGTATTTTTAAGGACTTCACCGAGTAAAGGGATCGGGCGAGCCTTGAAGAGCAGGAAGTTAAGCCCTCGATACATTGGACCTTATGAGGTGTTGGAACGAGTCGACTCCGTGGCGTATCGCATAGCACTACCGACTCACTTATCTCGATTGCATGACGTGTTTCATGTGTCTTAACTAAGGAAGTATCTACATGACCCCAGCCACACAATACCGGATGATGAAGTGGAAGTCAAGGAAGACCTGACCACTGTGACTACACCGATCAGAATCGTGGACCGAATGGTGAAGCGTTTGAAGAGCAAAAACGTACAGCTGGTCGAAGTGGAGTGGCAACAAGGCAAGACTACCTCTCGTACCTGGGAACGCGAAGACACTATGAGGCAGCAGTACCCCGAGTTGTTTACTAAGGTGAGTTACCGACTGAATTTCGAGGATGAAATTCTTTTGAGTGGGGGAGAACTGTAACATCCCAATTCCGAAGTTAATTACCGAATGAAAATTAAACGATAAAAACCTGAATGCAAAGTAAAGAATTAATTGTTAATCATAATCAATATAGCTTGTAAGTTAGTGACAAGCTGATTGGACTTAGTTGGTGGAATATGGCTGTTTGTGAGTGGCGGAAGGTGTGAGTGGACTGCGACTCACGCTTTCCCATCCCACTCCTTCCCCTCACATGCGTATATATATATAAGCGTACCCTGTATTACCGTGGGTGCAGTAACTTCTCCCACTACTTCATTCTCTCTTTTCTTCTTCGTCTCTATCTTCTTTTCCTCCCCTATTTTTGTTCTTCACGACGACAATGCGGGAAGAAGGTCAGAGCCCTCCAACTGGTGAAGGACGATCGTTGAGGCAAAGGAAGAACAGCGCTTCATTCCAGAACCGAGTACAGAGTACGACGGGGCAAAGGAAGGCTGAACGAATCGGAAGAAGGGCGTCGGATCCAACAACGAGAGCAGAAAAGCTTCTTGAGGTTCCCTTCGAAGGTAGGGGGCGCTTGCATGTCAAATGCATGGTCCACGAACGGTACCGGATGAATGTACTGCTTGAGTGTGTGCATGTGTTTATGACGACAGGATCTTGTGCATGATCGTTGATTTTGGATTTTGTGTGTTTTACAGTGGTTATATAGTAGTTGTATGCAATCAAGGTGGTGGAAATGTGGACTGTTAGCTTTTGATAATGACGTATGAAATGCATGGTTCCATCTTTATTAACACTGTGAAGTATGAATGTGTGCTCGTTAGTTGATTTGTCAAATGCTATTACTTGATTGCCCGATTGTTGTGCATATTGGTATAACTGTTAAAGTAAATGTAAAGGTTGTGTTGAATCTGTTCTACTTATGGTTACGAAGGAAGTATCGGTTGTGTGATGGTGCTTACTGGAAAATGCATTAGCTGTATATGTAAGAGTGGGGTGACCCGTGGAAGGTCATGAGCCCGAGGGAATGACTTCCAGCTATAGACCTTGGCTAGATCCTGAGAGAGCTCGTGGTAGCCGTAGGAGCTAGAGAGGAGTCTCAAGACGCCTATGGGAGGCCGGTACCACACGGGAAGAGTTGAGGGACGAGGGGCTAGTAGAAAGGAAACTGTAACTGGAAGTCATCACTCGAGTCGGATCCGCAGGCATGCATGTAGATATGAGGTTGATTAGAATAGTACGCATAGCACGGGTGGAGTGTTATGAATGATTTCCGAGTGTGTGGACATTTGTATGTGTTGTATGTGTGCCATAGATAATATTCTGCTTCCCTAACCTTAATTGACTTGAAAACGATTGAATGAAGTGAGTATGTGTATTGGCACTGATACCGAGTCCTTGATTGTCATTTTACCTGTGAAAGCTCACCCCTGCAGTGGTTACGTTTTCAGTGAACATCTCTCGGAATGAAGGATGAAGGAGGAGCTGAGTGTAGAACAAAACAGCCGAATGCTTTTGAATATATGTGTATATGTATATACCGTGTGTAAGGTCCTGTTAAGCCTTGGCTGGCTCATGTTTTGGTTTTAGTCTTTACGTTAGAACTCGAACAGCTGCGGGTAACAGAAGTCATGATGAAACTCTTGTAACTATTGGAATGCTTTCATTTATATATATGTCGTGTATCCTTCTATACTGTGAGTGATGTCCGAGCAGTGAATATGGAGACATGAGTATGTCTTGCGAGCGTAGGAGGTTAGTGTGTTTATGGGTGGTTATGAATCTGAGTGATTCCGAGTGAAAGATTATATGTAAGCCGAGTGAGGAAGAGCTTGTACTCCCGAGTGGAAAGATCCTGAGTGATTCCCCGTCTGAAGGAGGAATTAATGGAGTGGTTTGGAATGGAATGTACTCTAAGCATAGGATAATTATAATCCGAGTGATCACATTGTAGTATGCCGAGTGAGTTAGCTGCTATTCCCCAAATGAATCTAGGCCTGAGGATTTCCGAGCAAATGTAAGTATGAAATTCGAGTGAGATTCACTCACATGAGTTCCCCGATAGAGAAACACTTAGACGGATTCTTAGGGAAGTTTCCTCCAATGGCATCCTGGTGAGTAACTTAGTGGAAAGAATCTCGAGCGCATAGGCTTAACTGATTCCGAGTGAAAACGTGCATAAGCCCCGAGCGGGAAATATTCCGAGTAAGAGTCTATAGAATCCTAGTGGAAAGTCCCCTACTTACCGGGCGAATCTAGTATGTACCTTGGTGGATAAATATAAGAGATTATGTTACAGAAGGTAGGCGTGAGAGTCGATCCCCGAGTGTTGGAACCCCTTATATCGAGTTGCCTTAGGAGTGAATTCCGAGCGGACTTAGTCGTTTACCGAGTGTATGGATGTGTCAATGCCGAGTGAGGGATTAGCTGAGTGAGACTCCTCGCTTCAGTGAATGGAGGATTCGCTCCAGTGAATGTGGGTCGCTGGAAGGCGTCGTCGCGGTATCGCTCGGGCGAGTTGGGCGTCTCGCCCAGGCGGATTCGTGCTTCGCTTGAGTAAGTGTACGCTGTGTGGTGGTCCGCTCAGGCGCTGTCTGTGTTTCCGTGTGAATGGTTTTTAATTCCTTTGCCTTCCTTTTCTCCTTCTTCTTGGCCATGGGACTAGCTCTCATATCTTCATATATGGGAGTGTTTTATTAAGGGTCCAGGTTATTTCCCAATTAATTCGTGAAATTTTTTTTTTCTTTCCCTAAAATTTAGGATGTTATAGAGACAACACAAAAAGAAGAATACTTGGAATCGGTAACATTGGTAAAAACTCTTCTACTCCAATAAATGACGTACTATATGTTGAAGGACTTAAACATAACTTGCTTAGTATTAGTCAATTATATGACAAAGGATATAAAATTATTTTCGAATCAAATTGTTGCATAATTGAAAATAAGCTAAACAAGGAAGTAAAGTTCATTGGTCAAAGAATCGATAATATTTACATGATTAATCTTGACTGTCTTACTTCAAATGATGTGCAATGCTTCATAACTAAAGAGGGTGAATCATGGCTATGGCATAGAAGAATTGCTCACATTCATATGGACCATTTAAACAAACTTGTTTCGAAAGATTTAGTAATTGGTTTACCCAAACTGAAATTTGAAAACAAATTTTGTGCGCATGTCAAAAGGGAAAACAAGTAAAGGTTTCTTTTCAAGAAAAAAATGTTATTTCAACAAATAGATTTATAATTTTTACATATGGATTTATTTGGACCTTCCAAGATTAAAAGTTTTGGTGGAAATTATTATGGTCTTGTGATTGTAGATGATTATTCTAGGTATACATGGACTTTGTTTCTTACTCATAAAAATGAAGCATGTCATGCATTTAAGAAACTTGCCAAGATCATCCAAAACGAGCAAAATTTGAAAATAGCATCCATTCGAACAGGTCATGGGGGAGAATTTGAAAACCAATAGTTTGAAAAATTTTGTGAAAAATTTGGCATTGAACATAATTTTTCGGCTCCAAGAACTCCTCAACAAAATGGAGTAGTTGAAAGGAAAAATTGATCTTTAGCGGAGCTCGCAAGAACTATGTTGAATGAAAGTAATATTGCAAAACACTTTTGGGCCGATGCGGTAAATACCGCTTGCCATGTTATGAATCGATGTTTGATAAGGCCTATATTAAAGAAAACCCCCTATGAGCTTTATAAAGGAAGAAAACCAAATATCTCTTATTTTCATGTATTTAGATGCAAATGCTTTGTCTTAAATAATGGAAAGGAAAATCTCGGTAAATTCGATGCGAAATCTGATGAAGCAATATTTTTAGGTTATTCATCTACTAGTAAAGCATATCGACTCTTTAACAAATGAACTTGTACAATTGAAGAGTCTAACCAAAATCCTCCGAGAAAGGATATTGATGATCTTGTAGGTACACTCCAAGAAATAAACTTAAATGATAAAGAAGAAATCAAAAATGAAGGAGATACAACACAAAATGATGAATCTCAACAAAAGGAGTGAATCACCATGAAGAACCATCCATTGGATAATGTCACAGGTGAAATAACAAAAGGTGTCAGTACTCAAAACGCTATTAGAAATGCATGCAATCACTCAGCCTTTGTATCACAAATAGAACCCAAGAATATCAATGAAGCTATTGTTGATGAACATTGGATGTTGGCCATGCAAGAGGAATTAAATCAATTTGAACAAAATGAAGTTTGGGAAATTGTTCCAAAACCCAATGATCATCAAATAATAGGCACGAAATGGGTTTTTAGAAATAAGCTAGATGAAAATGGAATAATAACAAGAAATAAAGCTAGATTAGTTGCTAAGGGATATAATCAAGAAGAGGGAATAGACTATGAAGAAACGTATGTTCCCGTAGCTAGGTTAGAAGCCATAAGATTATTGTTAGCTTTTGCTTGTTGTATAGATTTTAAGCTTTATCAAATGGATGTCAAAAGCACTTTTCTAAACAGTTATATTCAAGAAGAAGTTTATGTAAATCAACCTCCCGGTTTTGAAAATCACAAATTTCCAAACCATGTTTTTAAATTGATAAAAGCTTTATATGGTTTGAAACAAGCTCCAAGAGCTTGGTATGAACGACTCAATAAATTTCTTCTAGAAAATAATTTTGAAAGGGGAAATGTTGATACAACACTGTTTATAAAACATAAAAACCATGACATCCTTTTGGTACAAGTTTATGTTGATGACATAATATTTAGTGCTACTAACGAAATTCTTTGTCAAGAGTTTGCCAAGATTATGCAAGATGAATTCGAAATGTCCATGATGGGAGAACTCACATTCTTTCTTGGGCTACAAATTAAGCAAACAAAAGAAGGAACTTTCATTAGTCAAACAAAATACTACAAAGAATTACTCAAAAGGTTTGAAATGGATAAAGCAAATGAAATAGCCACACCAATGAGTACTTCTTTCTACTTAGACAAAGATGAGAAGGGTAAGGATGTTGAAATAACTAAATACCGAGGTATGATTGGATCCTTACTTTACTTAACAACTAGTAGACCTAATATTATGTTTGCGGTATGTATGTGCGCTAGATATCAAGCATGTCCTAAAGAATCACATCTTACTACCGTAAAAAGAATTTTAAAATATCTTGTGGGTACTCAAAATGTTGGCTTATGGTATCCCAAAGGTGTTGAATATATTCTTGTAGGATATTCTGATTTTGACTTTACCGGTTGCAAATTAGATAGAAAAAGTACCAGCGTTAGTTGTCATTTACTCAGAAGTTCTCTTGTTTCTTCGCATACCAAGAAACAAGTAAGTGTCGCATTATCAACAGCTGAGGCAGAATATGTTACAACTGGAAGTTGTTGTGCTCAAATCCTAGGGATGAGACAACAACTTCTTTACTTCGGTGTTGTTCTAGACCAAATACCCATTAAATGTGACAACACCAGCGCCATAAATATCTCCAAAAATCCAGTTATGCATTCATGGACAAAACACATAGAAATCTGTCACCATTTCATACGGGATCATGTTTTAAAAGGAGATTGTGTTCTTGAATATGTTGAAACTTCTAAACAATTGGCGGATATTTTCACTAAACCCCTTACAAAGGAACAATTTATAAATATTAGAAGGGAGTTACGCATTTTAGAAATTCTTTAATCTCAAAATTCATTCTCTTAAATGTTTTCATTTTATTATCACAAATCTTTAATTTAAAAATTTATTCTTCCTTCATAAAAATTCTATTTTTGAAAATATCGATTTACTTTAAATATGCATTATCTTGAGATTTAAATCAAAAAGATAATAACATTTTCAATAATCATGTTAATATCCCATAAATTTGTAAATCCCTATTTTGCATCTATTTAATTAAAACATATTTCTTTTACACAAAATAATATGTTATGAACCACATGATCTCAAAAACAAATGCAAATTAACCTTTGATTTTCTTGATAAATTTATGAAACAAAATCATTGGTAAAATTGCAAAAATTTTAAAGCCCTTCACTTTACTCCATAATACCATCAGGAGGCAAGATCACATTGTCATTTCTATGCAATTATGCAATTCTCGTGACTTCTAAAAACTCCAGTATGGTTCTCTTCAAAGCCTTATTCATGCATGTGATTGTTACTTGTCTCATGTGCCTTGTCTTGACTCCCTTCTTGCAAACCAAAGCGTTTCACGTGAATCTTTAACAGAACACGTGAAGAATGAAACAAAACTCCAATTCCCAAAAAGGCATTCACGTGAATTATTGTCTACGCAGCAAATTTTAGCCAGGAACACATGCAGGAATCGATTCCCCCTCACATGAATCGATTCCCATGTTCAAAATGCTTCCAGAATTGCATATTAACCCATATGAATTGATTCCCCTCCAGGATAAATCGATTCACGCATCAATTCCTCTATAAATCATGCTGTCTCATGCTTAAGTTCTCATCCATTGCTTTTCCTCTTTGCATAAAACTCTTTTCTCCTCTCTAAAATTCTCAAAGATCATAGTCTTCATTTCAACTTCTCAAATCATGGCCTCTTCATCTCAAAATAGAAAGAAAAGAAAAGGAAATGCTGGTTCCTCATCCTCTAATATCAATGATCTCTCAAGATTATTTGATAATCAAACCCAACTCCAAAAATACCTTGAAAAATATTCTGAGAAGCTTATAATACCCCCTCATTGGCTTGATGTTCCTCTCTTTGAAGAACATGATTTTGCTGTCCTAGATGTTCTTAAGCAACAAAATTTAGTGGAATTTGTTGCTCTTAAGGAAAGTTACATATATCTAGAGTTAATTTGAGCTTTCTACTCAACCTTGAAATTTTCAAATGGGCGTTGCATCGCAAAAATCAAGGGAGTAACTATTGCTCTAGACGATAATGTTCTTCATCTGGTTGGAAAGCTTTCAATCAATAACATGGATTTCTTTGGCACTGAACCTTCTCCTGAATGGGAATATAATTCCGTTGATGCTTGTGCCTTTCTCCATTTATCCTCTGTCTCCAAAAGCACTGTTGGGGAGCTAAACATTGATCATCGTCTCCTCCACTACTGCTTGGTAAAAATTATTCTTCCTAAGGGCTCTAATAATGCTAGAGTGAGTGAAATCCAAACTCTTATCCTTTGGGCTATGCTCCATGAAAAGGAAATCAATTGGATCAAACTTGTTAGAAATCACATGATTGATTCCAAAACACTCACTAGACTTCCTTATGCTGTCCTTATCACCAAACTCCTCCAACACTTTAATGTCGATCTTACAAATGAAGTAAAAGAAGCTGTTGGCCATAAAGGTAAAATTGGAAGTACCCATCTTTCCAAAATGGGCTGGTATAACCAAGATGACGCTTGGCAATACTCAGCACCACATGCATAAAATAATGATGGTGATGAAGATCAACCTCAACAACAAGCACCTCCTCCACAAGCTACTAATTCTAATGATGCTTTCTTCAATAGGTTGACATCTCACATTAATACCCATTTTGATGCAATGAATGCTCGCTTCAACACCATGGAAAATAATATGAATGCTCGTCTCAACCAAATGACCACTCAATACAATGACCTCAATCAACAGTTTTCTAAATTTAGATTTTTTAATCCATAAAATAGAAATTGTTGTGTCTCTACATCTTAAAGTACTTCTTTAGGGTGCTCCTTCAAGAAAAAATGTCGTTGCTTTCTAAAATCAATGAATAAAATCTTTTTAATTATACTGTTCTTATTTTTTTGATGATGCCAAAGGGGGAGATATATCTAAAATCAACTAAAATTAACATCTCTATCTATCCTTGTTAAATTGCATGATTAAGAGGGAGCTTTTCTTGATACAAGTGGTATAATAATGCATGAAAATAATAATTAAATTTGATAGGGAGTTCTATACTTTGAAAATATAACTGTTATGAAACTAACACCCCAAGAGATGAACAATTGTTGTCATCATCAAAAAGGGGGAGAATGTATTTTTATGTTGAAACAGGTTTTGATGAATGACAAACAATTGAAGGATCAAGAAATTTAATTGATATGTTTAAAGGATGTTGCACAAGTAATTAATTAAAAGCATGAAGATATGAGTCAAGAAATCAAAAAGAAACAAAGATTAAAGGATTATGCAAAGTACCATAAACACTGGACACAAAACATATCAAAATGCATCAAAATATTCAAGGAAACAAGACCAGGAAAGCCAAGAATCGATTCAAGAGCTATAGGAATCGATTCATGTTAAATTATATAAAGAGGAATCGATTCAAGAACTATAGGAATCAATTCATGTTGTATTTCATAAGGAGGAATCGATTCAAAGAGCCAAGGAATCGATTCATGGGGCTGGGAATCGATTCCCCCTATAGGAATCGATTCATTCATGTTGGAAAAGCCAGGAAACGATTTAGGAAGTACAGGAATCGATTCCCTTTGCCAGGAATCGATTCACTTGCTATTTTTGATAGAAAAATAGCCTGGAAGAATCGATTCACAGCTGAAATCATGCGCTGAATCATGGAAAATATCAGTACGTGTTTTCAGAAAATCAACTCCGCTGAATCCTCTCTCGAGACTCAAATTGAAACGGCGATTGCATTTATTGAGGCAGACAATTACACTTCTCAAGTCAGGAAACATGAATCGCTGGCAAATTAAGTCTTCCAATGCATTAATTAAGGAATCGGTGGAAATTTGTTTTTGGCAGCAAGTCACTTCGAACTCCTATAAATAGAGAAGAGATGGAAGGCAGAAGCATACCTTGCAGCAATGAAAAATTCATTGCTTCTTTCCTGCTCTCTTATTCTCTCTAAGTTACTTACTCTCTGATTCTCTTTTCTTTGCAATTATTATTTTGAGAGTTATATTGTGAGAAAAATATTTTCTTGAGTGCTAAATTTGCATATCTTTTTTCTAAGAGAAGAAAAATATTTTTCAAGAGTTTAAAATTTCTATATCCACTCTATTGAGAGAGTCACACTTGTAAAATCACATTCACAAATTCTGAGAGATTTTTTGGGTTGGGTTTCAACCTTGTAATTGAGAGATTGTGAGATTGGGTGGGTTGCCCTTTTGCTTATGAGGATTAAGTTTTTAAGTGTGGGACACTAAGAGACTGTAATTGCTCAAAGCGTGTATCTCAAAATTCTCAATAGTGGAATCCTTCAAGTGGGTTGCTTGAAGGCGAGACGTACACCGGTGTGGTGGAACTCGTTATATCGGTTTGTAAATCTCTCTATCCCTTCATTCTTTTATATTTGCTCATATAAATTGCTTACTCAATTATTTTTTTATAACTAAATTGTTAGAATTCACTTGAATTATTTATTTTTCTAATATTGCTTGTTATCTTCTTTAAGCGTAATTATTAAAAGAATGAATTTCAAAAGCATTCTACGAAAAAATTTTAATACTAAATTCACCCCCCCCCTCTTGAGTAATTGAGGCCACTTGGTTAACAAGGCCCACATTTGTTATCGAGATATGTTGATTTTGAGGACTAAATCTATTTTAAGGGTGAGTGAATATGTTTTTATATTTAAAAGGGTAAATAAATGTACAAAAGAGTCAAATTATGATAATTTGGGAATATGATGCAATTGTGTGATTTAAAAATAAAATTTAGGGGGAATTTATAATTTTTCCTGATGCATAGCATCAGCTTTGTGATAACACGTAGCGTCAGAATAAAAATCATGACCTGACGCGTAGCGTCCGAGGGGCGCGACGCGTCAGCTTCGTGATCAGAATTAAAACCCACAGTGACAGCAACGCAGAAATAGAAGCAAAAACAGAGTTTAGGGTCCTTTTCTCTCTTCTTTATTCCCTCAAAGCTTAAGATGCTAATTCAGGCCAATTTTTGGTTGGGATTTGAAATTTATCGTGGATTAGAAATGGAAATCACAAGGTAAACACGTGAAATCTTTCAATTTTAATTTTCATGAAAGTTTTCTTCTTTTGCCTGTTTTTCTTGGGGAAGCAAAGAGGCTTTAAAATTTAAGATTTTGAATCGGTTAAAGAGTCCTTTAAGGCTCTTAAGTAAAATATTAAGTGATGAAATTGAGTTTCGCTTTGCGTAGGATACGAGCGGAGTACCGAAAGCTTAGCAGACGTTGAGGTTTCTTAAAGTAACCATCGGTTTTGGTTGCGGTAAGCTTATAAAGCTTCAAGAGTTAATTTTCAAGTGATTTCTTGAATTAAATTAAGATTTCAACGGTTAAATCCATAAATCCTTTTTTGTAATTCTTGTGTTTTTAGTGTTTTAGCGTATCGGTTCTTACGATTAAGTTAAGAAACATTGAAAATGAGGTAAGGGGAGTGTTATAATGTATAATCAATTAAAATTTGTAGATTTCTATATTGTGAAATGAAATTATGAATGTTTTATTTGAGAATTATGATTTTAAACTAGAATTAGACAATTTGTGGTGATGTTGATATACAATAACATGAGTAATGTTTGTTAGCAAATTGTGATTATGAGATATGTGATTATAATGAAAAATGATGAAATGAAAATGTTGTTATTGATTATGCGATGAGAAAGATGAATATAATAAGAGTTGATGAATATATTACGCCTAGAGTGGTTTATTAAAAATGATATAAAATATTGTAATATAGATGATATGTGGTGGCTTTGATTATGGTTTTCAAAGGAGATGGCTTTTATGCTAGAGATTATGTGTTATGGATAAGATTGATAATATATGTTGTATATGCATGATACATGGTGTGGACAGCCATACGGTATGTATTACCCCTCGCTTTTGGCTCCAATGGTCCATGTAGAGATCCAGTTGAGCTACCTAGTGGTCCATGGAGAGACCTAGTGGTTAAGGTGGGGAGCCGGAGGGCTCGGTGGACCAGGTAGAGTTCATGAGATGTCAGTGGACTCCCAACTGGTGGCTACTCCTTTAGTATCCGGATACTAGGTGTCATATTATATGATTTGACCATGAGAGTCAATTGTGATTAGTTTATGGAATTGAGATTTGATTTGTGATGATGATAATCAGTGATATGTGAAGATATTTTGAATTGATTAAGAATGATGATGATTATGATGAATTATGATGTTTGAATTGAGATTTTATAATTATACTTTAATGTTGTAAGAAAAAGGATTAATGGAGTGGTATGCGAGGGAGGTGTGTCGAATCCTCTAGATGATATTATTTCTATTTCATTTAGTTGCATTATATTATAATGTTAGAAACTCACCCTTTACGAGTATTTTATAGTGAATGAGGAATGAGACATTATAGATGCCAAGGAGACTAGTATGGAGCGAGCAGTGGAGCAATGCCAGGATATTTACGATGATGTGATGTATATAGATTTATGATTTCATATACATTCATTGATGGATATGTATAAATATATGTATGTGTATGCATGTGGCTGTGTATATGTGTTTTGATGCCATGTATGCCTATGTGATATAGGTGTAGTTTAAGTGCGTGAACTGTGGTTTGATAGCTAATGACACTGAGTCATTAGTGCTTATATATGTGGTATGAATGTGATATGGCATTGAGCCATTAGTTAGTTATTCATGCATAATGGTCAGGAATTATTTATAAAGATATGAGTATGGCATGGAGCCATTTAGTATTTGAGATCATGCATTATTGGCAGAAATTGTATTGTTTGAAAGTTATGTGATTGTGTTTACACCATGATGAGAATGAGATAGGAAGTTAAGATTGGAATTAGAAAATTTGGATGTTGGATTAATGAGTTTAAAAGTGAAATTGAGAAACTGGATAGGTGAAATGGAGATCCAGTAGGATTCAGTATTCCTGGAAATACCCAATAGGTCTATATGGACATTTGGAATTGATTTGTATATTCATTTTATGATTTAAATGGCTTTAAGGAGATTTGGTATGATAATTGGCCATGAGTTGGCCTAAATGTATTTTTATGTATATCTTATAATTGGTTTAGAATTTTGGGAAACGAACCTCACTAGCAGCTCTGGAATAGGGGTAATATGGTGCCCGTGTAGTTCAGTGAGGTTTGGAGCTGAATTGGGCAATATAGGACTTTGAGAAGTTGGTAAAATGACCTAAAAACCCTTACAACAATATTGCTGCTACTGTCCTAGCTGACGCGTAATCAGACCCCTGTTTTGGCCTATTCTATTTTTATTGATTGTAATTGAACTTTAGATATTAGAATGGTGTATGAATGTTATTTTAGAGTTATATAAGTTCTTTTAAAAGAATTCTTAATTATTAGTCAATTATTTTGTGAAAAATTTACAGGGATTTTTATTTAAATATTTAAAACTAAAGGTAAATTAGTGAGAAATTTTACAGTTATTGTAAAGGAGATTTTATAATAATAGAAATCCTTGAAGTTAGAAAGGACTGAACGTAACTTGTGTTAGAAGTGAACCAGTATAAACTTTGTGTTAATCTTTCCTTATTGCTCTTTTGCATGATTTGATTACTAGTTTTTATTTAGTTTGAATTTCCGCAAAAAGAGTTTGTCACTTATTTGACCCCCTTCTAAGTCAGACTCTGAACCATCATTTTGTTATGATTTATAAATGTTACGAATGAAAGATTTGATTTTTGTTGAATTTAAAATTTTGAAAATCAAACTTTTAAACCTTACTAAATTTAATAGAACTTGCAAAGGTAGCAAATTAAAGACACTATGTCACAACCAGTCTTCAATGGAAATTACATAGCAATAATAAATATATTGCCGATAAATTATTATGTAATCTAAGATTTTGTGCCTAATGAATAGTATTACCCAATAAACTTTAATATACAAATATAATGACTATTTTTCTGAATTGCTAATAAAAAGTCACACGATTTATGCAAAATCTCACTTACTATCGTCATTCCCATTACTTTGCCACTTCAAATTTTCTTTTACACATTTAATTCTGAAATTAGGAATCCTAATTCTCTAAATCTATGATCTTTAGCGATCAACTCTATACTGCTTATGATTAACTCTACAAAGAACCCTAATCCTCTTTTCCTTTTTTCATTTTTTCACTTTTTAGCATCTCTAGTATTCTCGTTTTTTCTTTGAGATTTCATCTCCAAGGATAAATTCAATTGTTAAATCCTCTGTTTTTTATTTCCTTGATCTCTAAGTGCAAATGGGTTAAGATTTTTAGTTTGATATCCAATCATTCTTCAAATTATTGTCATTTAAATTGATGGTTACTTAAGGATTGTTGATAATGATTTCTCCTTTCAATGTTTTTTTCTATGTTTATAAGCTTTTAATGGCTGACTTGTACTGAATGAAACCAAACTTTGACGTCTTTTTCTTTGCATTTTTGAGGGATATGTTAAGAAAAGGTCTTTCTTAGCGGTTAAACACACATTAAGAAAAGTAATTGAGTGATGCTTTCTTAATGATTTAAAAAGAGACCGTTAAGAAAGAATTAAATCTAGTACATAAGATGGAAGAAGACTCAATTACTTATCTTTTCGCCTCACCTTAATCTTTTAGACTTACTTCAATCGTCGATAGTGACAGAGCACTATACTATAACGATGGGTCAGTCCACTTGTTTGGAAAAAAAAAGAATGACATTTTCCTAGCGGTTGTCTGAAGAAACCGCTAAGGAAAGTATTAAAATTAAAAAATTTAGAATATTGAATTTTTATAGAGTGACTTTTTCTAAATCCCTTTCCCTCTCACACTCGTTATCTCTGTCTCTCTCATACTGTTCGCTTTCCCTCTCACTCTCGATCCCTTTTTCTCATGCTCTCGATGCTTGTCCCTCTCACGCTCGATCCACCCTCTCATTCCGTCTCATTCAAAAATCTTGCATTTCTAAATCTAAATAAAAGAAAGGTTCTATTGAAATCAAAATCCCAAGTAATTTAAGATTTCAGGGTGAAATTTCAATGGATGAAGGTGGTAGCAGTGAAAGCCGAAAGAAAGCAAAGTCCAAAGCTTCTCGAAGATCGAAGGAAACCCTACTAAAGCAGAGTCTCTTTCTCTTTCGATGTTGCAGTCTCAATGTTTCATAACCTTTATCCTTAAACTGATTTTTAGTTTTTTTGTTTAATTTGTTGAATCCCCAACTGAGTTCTTTGCCGAGAACAAGAACATTGCAGGATTTGACAATGTAAGCATAATTTTGCAATTATGTGTTTGATTTTGTATACGTATGCAATTTTTAGATTTTTTGTGTATGTTTTTTCTTCTTCTGAAATCATGTTGACTTCAACACAGCATGGAAAATCTCTCTATACTATTGTTAGAGAGCTTGTTGAGAACTCACTTGACTCGGCTGAATCTATATCCGAGCTTCCGGTGGTTGAGATTACCATGTAAGTGTGTGAGTGTAAGTTTGATGAATGATGAGCGAGTGAATGAGTGTGTGTAGAGAAGGGATTTTTTTAAGTGTGTCTGTGAATTATTTCTAAATGCCAAGTTGGTGGTTGTAGTGAAGAGATAGGGAAAAGCAAATTTAATTCCATGATTGGCTTGTTGATGCTGCACTGTATGATGGTTTTGAAACTGAGAAGGCTCGTGAGGTGTGTTTCATTTAATCTTGTTTCATTCGTTGTTGTACTGAGATATTCTGGTGTGGATTAACGTCTTTGGTTAGGTGGTATAAATTTTTCATTTGTCATGGTTGTTCTAGTAATAGATAATTTGCAATGATCTAAGTTAGTTTCTTCAGTTATTGTTGCACAATGTTCAAGTTTTTTAAGGCCACCCATTCAATGTGGAAGCTGGTGTTAGTGTAAGTGGAAAAGACGTCAAGCAAGGTAAGTTTCGTTTCCAATGATATTTATGTTCGATAATAGTTTAAAATTAATGCGTTAAAACATATCATTTTATCTGAAAGAAATAGTTGGAGATGGACTTAATTACTCTGTGTGTAGTAATGTTTTCTTACATTTTGCAAAATGATTGGACTTGGAGAGATAATGTTTGCCTTTTCCCTTGTTTCCTTTGTGCTGTTAGTAGCCTTCCTAGTCCTTCATTTGTTTTTTAAGTCCTACATTGTAATAAATTCTATAGGTGAAAAAAATTAACTTTAAAGATACTTTCTGATCCGCCCCTACATTTGCGCGGTTAGGGACTGAGAATTTGAAATGGATATGGTATGTGTATTATTTACTGTAAAAGGTAACATTATAAGGAAAAAAACATTCCCCTGCAATACCATAGCACTCTTTAAGAGGATGCAAGCGCCTTTGCCCGGCTAACAACTGTAAAAAAATAACATATATAAAAGACTGACACCAGACTCTGAACACTAACTTTAAATAATAAATATTACCCTTCCTAGTCCTACCCCTCCTATGATAAGTTTATTCTAGAAACCCAAATCTTAGGTTCATGACTCAGCTAACCATCTCATTCCCTGTTGTGATGTTGCCCCACTTTGACCCTTAAACTACATAGAAAACTTTATGAATGGTGCTCCTAGAAAACATATTTACATAATTGGGGTTGTCTTTTCAAAATTTTCGTGTTTGAGGCACTTTTTTATGTGTCATGGAAACATAAAACAATTTAGAAAACACTTAAAATTTTGACAAAATGATTAGGAGTCGACACGTGACTGTGTCGTCACAAATTTAAATGACACAACTTATGACATCAAAATTGGGCACAACAATCTCTTGTGTCGTTATAATTTTTCACGACACACACCTTGTGTCGTCAAAAATTGTTACGACACAATTGTTGTGTCAAAAGTTTATACGACACAAGTATCAAACCCTCCCTCGTTTCCTCTATATATATGGGCTTCATTTATTTGGTATTTTAAATTTATTTGGTCCAAATTTTTTTTTTCAAAATGAGCTTCTTGTCTGAAGATGATTCAAATTATGGTATACCTGCTGATGTGGTTCTTAGTGACTCGTGTGGTGAAGATATGATGTTGATGGTTAATTTCGACAAAGATAGATTAGAAGTAACTTCAAATGTTGATGCATGCAACCCAAGCTTGATTCAACCGATTCAACAATAACCTCTTCATAATGCTAGTAATTTTAATAACAAATGCAAATGAGAAGAATATAGGTGGTGGTGTATATCTATAATTATTTTATTGTGTGTATATATAAAGATTTGATAAAAGAGTTGATATTTACACAGGTAATGGTGTGGTTCCATTTTGGAATGAAGCATCTCACTTTCAAAATATTAATATGAAGCATTCGGATCAGGAAATCAAATTTGATGATGATAACTGGAGCGTGGGGGATGAGTTGAATGTTGGGTTAAAGTTTGAAACCAAAACTGATGTGCAAAATGCATTGAAACAATTTTGTATGAAGTTGCATTAAAGTTATATTGCTGTGGAGTCAAAGCCTACTAAATTTGTTGTTAAGTATCCTAATTAAGTCAGTAGGTGTAGTTGGAGAATGCGTGTAATTTTGTCAAAGAGAGTGCAAAATGGCTTATATCACAATATGAGGGTCCGTATACCTGTGTTAACAGTTTTTTATCACAGGATCATAAGAAACTAGAGGCAAACATAATCTGTTCAGTGATTTTAGGTAAAGTTAAGTTAATTTGCTTATGATAATTGTTCATTTCTTTATTTTGTTTATAATTATGCTAGGCATGATAAATAAGGAGCCTTCCATGTCGATATCCTTAATTCAAGAGAGAGTGAAAGAAGAATATGAATTCATAGTTTCCTACCAGATGGTGTGGAGAGCTAAGCAGAAAGCAATAGAGAAGGTGTGGGGAGACTGGGAGGAGTCCTATACCTTTTTGCCTCGGTGGTTAAATCATATGAAACACATTGCGATAGGTTCCGTAAATGTGTTATAGACAAGGCGTATTGTGGTTGGAGACAAAGTTCACTAAAGACATCACAAATTTCATCATGTGTTTTGGATATTTAAGGCTTGTTGTGATGCCTATAACTTTTTTAAGTCGATTATCCAAGTAGATGGAACTCACCTGTATGACAAATGTAAGGGGACACTATTGGTTGCAACAACTCAAGATGGAAAAAGCGTAGTGTTGCCGTTAGCATTTGCTATCCTTCTTGGTGAAACCTTGGAGGATTGGACTTGGTTTCTAATGAACTTGCGATTGTATGTGACCCAAAAAAGTGAAATTTGTATAATTTCATATCGTCATAGGAGTATTTTGAGTGCAATTCGGGATTCAGGTGCTGCATGGACACCATCCACTGCTTATCATAAGTATTATATTTGATATATTACCAACAACTTTAACCAGAAGTTTAAGAATTAAGAGCTAAAGAAGGACATGATCAAATTGGGTAAGTCCGTAACCAATCTCATATTAGTGATGCATTATTAAACATTTTGTGCAGGTAATAATTGTATTTACATAGGGTATAATCCGAGCAAGTATTCATTTGATTGGCGGTGTCAAAAATTCTATAAGGTTAGCCCTGAGATTGCAACATGGATGGATTCCAACCCAAAGGGAATATGCACTACTAAAAAAGGGCCTGATAGCCACCTCTACCTTACGACCGACTAACGTCGTCGCTAATTAGCGATTGATTTAACGACCACAATATAAAAAAAGGGAGCCAAAAAGAAGATTAGTAACCAACTTAGCGACCACCTTGACCCCGTCGCTAGATGTAGTAAACTTTCGTTGCTACATTCGTCACTAACATCTAGTTCGTCACTAATCCAGTCGCTATAGTCATCTCCCTCCAATTTTGGGCTTTGGCTCCAAATTTTTGTTTGGGCGTGCAGAGTAACGGTGGAGTCCAGGACGTCGCTAGCTTCTAAACCGTCACTAATTCCGTCGCTATAGTCATTCCCTCCAATTTTTTTATTTGGCTCCAAATTTCTATTTAGGCGCGCACAGAGTAGCGACGACGAACGCCGTCGCTAAGTGTAGCAAACGCATAACGACAATGTTGTACTCCGTCACTCACCTGATGTAATGACAGAGGGAGTAGGCCGTAGATAGTTAGCGACGACATTTCTTTTGCCGTCACTAGTTTTCAGTTCCCCCTAATTTGCATGGTTCCCTCTAACGGTAACTTTAGAACTTTCAGTGACGGGAAACATTTGTCGCTATGGGTAGTGACAACTAGCGACGGTAGTGTTTGGTGTCGCTAAGTAGCCACATGGCCTTATTAGTAACATTCTTAGCATCTAGTGACGGGCATCGTTCGTCGCTATGCGTAGTGACAACTAGCGACGATAGTGTTTGGCGTCGCTAAGTAGCCATGTGGCCTTATTAGTAACATTGTTAGCGACAGGGACTCGTTGTCGCTATGTTATTGTCTAATTTGGGCATCCGATTTTCCCAAATCATTTGCCGTAATTCCCTTCTTTCATCCCTCCTTGCCTGCGTCTCCCAACCATACCTCCATCTCCCACCCTCCCTCTGTCTCCGTCTCCCCCTCCTTCTAAGTCTCCCTCCCTCTTTCCGTCTCGAAACCTCTCTTCTTCCCTCCATCTCTGCTTGCGTTGTCCCCTTGTTCTAAGTCTCCCTTCTTCCCTCTGACTCGAAACCTCTCTTTCTCCCTCCATCTCTGCCTCCATCTCCCCCCTGTGTCTCCCTCTCTTTATTTATATCGTGAAGTTACGCCCGATCATTTTTTGTGAAGCTGCGTCTGGGTTTGTTTGGTATGATCTCCGACAACGCCTTCTCAGTTTGGCTCCCCAGCAGGTATTCTCTTTTTCCTCTAGGTAGTTAAGGAAAAGCATATCACAAAACCAAATCACACACACTCACATAGACACACAGACATCATCTAATGAAAGTCAATGATCAATTTTAATACATGATTAATCTAAACCAATAACTTTTATCTGAGACACCCTAAAAGTGAGGGTAAATTTTTCACGATTTAAAAGAAAATAATTTTAGGAAGAGAAAGAAAGAATCGTGAAATAAATTTCAACGAATAACCCCGGATCACTTTAGATAACCTATCTCATATATGAAGACATGAGAAAGTGGATAATTAAATCAAGAGTAAGCCTTGGGTAATCAACTTCATGATCACCAACAAGGATTAGCGGAAGTGTACGATTACATTAAGAAAATGAAAGGGAGTGGTAGAAGGTCAAAGGATGGTCCATTGCATTGTTAAAATATATTAATTATGCATGTAGGTCATTGTACAATCATATCATAGTCAAATAATACCAATTGTACCCCAAAACAGAGGAAAAAGTGTGAAAACAGGGCCATGAATCGATTCAAGCACCCCATGAATAGATTCAAATGGTTCTGGAGTCCAAAACAATGAAAACAGGACCCCTTGAATCGATTCAAGCCAGTATGAATCGATTCAAACGTTCCTGGAACCAAAAACAGTGAAAACATGGGCCCTTGAATCAATTCAAACGTCTCTGACTCTCCAAACAGTGAAAACAACACCTCTTGAATCAATTCAGAGATCCTTGAATCGATTCAAGACAGCATAGTTGTTGTTTTTATGCAGAAAAAACATGATTTTTGGACTTCTAACCCCCTTAACTTTTTCATATGAATTCTAAACGCTATGAAATTTTAACACAAACATATATACATCATTTGCGACGTGTAATCGCTGGCCGTACTAAAAAATTCCCTAAAACGAGAGAGTTATGCGCATAAATACGTTTTCCTATTTTGAGGCATTTTTGTGCAACTCAAGGGCCTATTCTCAATGGAATTGACCCATTCCAATTTCTACAAGTCACAATTAATATATTTAAGCTATTAGAGACATTACATACCATTAAAACCACATAAAACACAATTTGACCCTATTAGTTCCTCAAATAAGCATAAACATCAAAACGCATCATCACATACATTTCATAAAACATTATAATTCATGAATCAACATCATCCATTCACCACTTGGGCAATAATTTCAGCCCATAACTAGCATCTTACATTGTCTAGGTCATAATCAAAAATTAGCCATACATGTAGGGTCTAATTTTCACCTATGACCTCCAAAATGAATATACACCAATCCAAATACATATTAAGCATACACCATCCATCATATGCTATACAAAGATGATACTCTCCGGCCAAGGCACTTCCTATTCACTAATTTACCTCCATCATCAAAATGCATATTTCCAAAAGATTTAATCTCACTCCTATGAGTGTCCTGCATCACAAAGCTAAAAATAGACAACATGGGAGAGTGAGTTATACATTCCAAAAGATGAAAATGAATACAATGTGATTGTGTGCATATGTATTCAACATCATGTATACTTTGCATCGATATATCATTCATCATCATAATTATGAGCACCTCACCAATCTTACACATACTCAATCATCCCTTATGGGTCATATAACAAAATATATATGCATACACACAATCAAACCCTTCATCATCTTGGGCCAACACACACAAAATTACCATACACAATGTACTATTTATATTCATATCTTTTATGTTGTCTTTAAGTATTTTCTCACCCAATCATAATCAGTACCATTTCTCATCACCTTTGGCATACCTCCTTGCTATATGCAATGCTTTTAAGCTAATGCACATGTACAACGGAGTAATTTATTAATTACGGATCTGACTATGGGAATAAACACCAATTTGTGGGTCAAGTATGATCATATAACCATACCCCTACTGCAGTAGTAAAATATGTACACATATATCATCAATTGCATGCATATCATTATGTTTTACTGGTACCAAACCGCATCGCCCATCTTGCAACACCTGGCCATTTACACCATGACCACGGTAACCACTATAATCAACATAGGTGTTGCGGGCCGACCATGATTCATACCATGGAGGCTGTGATTCATAGGACCACCGGGGACACTTGCTCATCAAAAAGCCACCCTCCACAGGGTCGGCCACATGCAACTCTCCGTAGCTATACATGGGCGGCTTCATGACTTACACTCCGAGTCACAGGGAAAAATAAGTATACTCTTACATTGAGTCGCCCTCTCACTAGGCCGGCCGGGGGAATCCCATAATATTCCAACACCGGTGGTTATGCAGTATTGCCATGGATGCAATGCGATGCAAATCATGCATTCTTACAACTATGCATCTTAATTATGCCATTCACCAACCAATATCACCATTATTTCAACCATACGTTTCTTAATAGATTTTATTATCGTTGGTTGTTACTAATGTTCAAGTTTTAGTGTGGCATATTCAATAACTCCTCATTGTCACAAGGGCATCAAATCATCAATTTCAATGATTAATCCTTCATCATGCTAATCATCCATCTTCATTCTTATATATCATGGATAATGACCATTCCACATTCATGGTGAACATAACATAATCACATCATCATCAAGGCATTTCACTAGCTAAATAATTCAATATCACCATTTAGCATACGATAGATATTCCAAATGCACATTACATGTTGCCAAACATATTTATCATCATCATCATGTTTAACAACCATAAATCATCATTACCACTCAAACAAGACAAACATGCATATTGTCACATATGACAATCAAACACTACTTAATTCATGCATTTAGAATATAAAACTCCTATTCTACCTCAAGAGAAGAATTTCGAGCGATACGACGTTCCCGCCTCGTCGTTTAGAATAGGTCCTATGTTTCACAAGACACCATATCATTATTTTCTATTCAAGATCACCTAGATTCACATATTCTAGTCTAACACTTGGTGTTTACAACATTATCATTATCAAGTCATTTTCCATTTTATTAATTTCACCTTAACCACCATGGGTTAGGCATTCAAGTTCATTTTTATGCATTTAAGGCCATACCCACAAAAGGGTTGACATGTCAATGGTCATTAATCACCATTAATGGCTACCTACCATTTTTAACATCAACTCTTACCATCAATAAATATTCTCTAACATGTTTACTCATACACATTATTCAAATGTCATTCATTCCCTTATTAAATTACCTTCCCAACCAACATTAATCATTTTCCCCAATTTTCACGAGTTAGGGTTTTGCTAAGGACTCAACAATATCATAAATGCACATTATCTCCCACCATTCCAAGCACCAATTTTCTTTATGTACCCCATTAATGGCTCATAAAAGCTTGCATTCAAGCCACCCCACCTTAGGCTTTCCTTGTTTAATGCTTCTCCCAACAACCCATATATATTAAATGCTCACCCAACACCAAAAACCCAAAAACTAGGGTTTATACTCTTAAGAAATGACAAGAGGCTTACCTTAAGAGTAGAAAAGAGTGAGTCTTCAAGGGAGAGGGAGTTGAACATGAAAATAGAAGAGGAAGAAGGAGGATCTCCAAGCTTTAAACTCTTCCTCCTTGCCAATGGAAAGTGGAAATGAAGGAGGGAGGAGCACACACACTTGCTTAGGTTTTTTGGAAGGAGAAGAAGGAAAAGGAATGAAGGAGAAGAAGAAATGAAATATGTTTACCAAAGGGGAAAAGAGAGCCAACGTGAGAAATGAGAGAAGAGTGAGGTTTTGTGTTTTAATTTTACTCCTTTCACTAAAGTTTACCGTTTTACGACAAACAGGATCTCTATTCGGGCTCAATACTTTATCTAAAAATTATTTTGAATATATATTCGGACTCCCAATAATATTCTTAACAGCCCTGACCAACGGTACCTCAATTAGAGATACTTGGTCCGACACCCATATTTTAATCGAGTATGTTTTTAGCTTATAAAGCCTCAATAAATTATGAATAATTCCCAAAAATCTTAATTTAATTGTTTCTAATATTTTAGGACATTAATTAACTCACCTATAATTATTTGATATTTATTCCTCTTTATTTAATCATTTATTTAAAAATTGGGATGTTACATTATCCATTGTTATTAATAATTATTCCCATTTCTCTAGATATTAAAATGTTACCTCATTATGATGATTGGAATCATTCAAACCAATCCATAGACAAAGAATAGTGTAAATAGGGCCTGACAGACTAACTTTTATTGTTGTGAATTTATGGTGAATTGTTATGTGGACTAGGATTTCTTACATCTGCAATTTTTTGATTTTTTGGGATGATTGCTTTACTTAATAGAAATTTCAAAATCAGGTTTCTCACACCTCCTTTTTAAAATAACTTCCTGACTTAATTATTAGAATACATACCAAATCATAAATTGCAGCCTTATTTATTACATCAAGTATATACAAAATATGTTGATAGTGTAGGATTGATTATTATGCAAAAAATTGTGTGAAAACTCATCCTTAAATTTGTTTAGGAATGTATGTAATGAGCAGGTAAAATTTAGAGTATAGATTCTATTTGTAAGGTACTTTTGTGAGGAGATTACAATATATTTGAGTTCAGATATTAGCTTAATCCTAAGACTTTTGGCTTTTAACCATATTAAAACATGTTTGTTTGCTAGACCACCTTGTGGTCTACATGGGTTTACCTATTGTTATATCAAAGATCATTTATATCATGCATTGATTTTAAACAATTTGTCAAAATGTTTCTCGTTTTCCATGAAGGGCTTCTAAGTTCTAACATTAAAACCAACATAGTATTTATTGATGCAATATATACTCTCTTTCTCTTTAGTAATTCTAGTTCTTGGTGTAGCCTCTTTATTTCTATTCTTGGAGAGTAGAGAGAGTACCTTTCTTTTGCATGATCACTAATTGTAGCAATAAATTTTGTTCAGGAAATACCAATTCTGCTTGGTTATTGCTGTTGGTCTAGCTACCCTGTTAATGTGTCTAGGGCAACTCATTTTAAATTGATTCCAACTTGGTTTCATCCAGGATTTCCATTTTAAAAGAGGTTTAGGGATTATTTAATAATCTATTTTAAAAATAGTTCTTAATTGTTTGGTTTTTAAAACTAAAATATGGGAACTACTTTTAGTAATTTTGGTTCAATTTTAGTTAGAATACAATCATTACAGAGAGACCCATCATAATTCTTCTAACAACTTGTTAGATCTGTCAGGAAGCAGTTACTTAGAATACAACTCTACTTAAAATGAACCTAACACAACACCCTCCCCAAAAGTCACATCATTGTAAAAGCCTGTCCTAACTCACATGAGGAACATGACTGGAAGATGCTTCAGCAGCCCCTCCCTTCCTCCCTTCACAACCCTGTCTAATCTAACCTTGTCTAAATTGGGATTGAATGCAAATTCACTCTCATATTCCACACAATTTTCTACCATTTTCCTCAAACTTTACTTCAAGTGTACCCCTCTTAAACTTGTTCGATGTGTTACTCCTTTAAAGGAAGTTGCAAAGTCAAAATCCTCAACAAAAGCATCACTATTCTAGTAGCTTCCAACACTGCCTATTATAGGCATCTCATCATCCATGCCCCTGCATGGTGATTTTCTCGGAGAAGAAGCTGAAAATACACACTCCGATCTCTAGCAGTTGGGTTGTTCAACCCAATTGACTTCACATCCTTGTCACACATTGGAACTGAACTTTCTGTGAGTTCAAATATACCCCTTACCTAAGCAATATACCTATTCTTCACATGACCACACAACATTCCAGTTCACTAACTAAAATCCCTCTCAGATATAATCCAAACACCTTTTTGGGATTTACTAAGTGGAATTCTAAAATCTCATTCTTTCCTACAAAAATATCATTCCACAAAAACAAGCCTGTTTTAAATGTTTCTTGAAACAAAGCCTTTAAAAAAATGAACTTCCGCCTGCACAGTATCCTAGATATCATGACAATGTCCAAGATAAAGTATTAACAAGGCATGGTGTTCAACAACAACGAGAGCCACGCCATACCAAACCTTACATATACTCCCTGTTGGTTACTTCAAATAGCTCAACCAACAGTCACTAGAGTTAAATACAGCAAAAGAATTTTGAAATCCCACTTATCTAGGCTGAATTTAAAATTCTTCAAAAACCACAACTCTTTTTTAAAAAATAGCTTTATCCCAACACCACCTCAGTACCTATAAACATGCTTTCATTCAATGATAAAAGTAACAAAACAACATGCATTCATTCAAACACATTTTCACAAGCGTCAACAAGGTGAAACAAAAAAAAAACACCAAACAACAATTAAATGTAAAGCCCTACCCTTTTATGCAACATTTGCCACTAAAATTAACTTCACACTAATAACCCCTGAACAAATAATAACTACATGGCTAGTTATTTAAAGAAATAGAGAAAGAATGAGAGTGAAAATATGCTAAAAGAAAGGAAAATGAACATACCCATAAGTGAAGCCTCAAGCAAGTGAGTCCTCCATAGAACTTGATCCATTGATGACATAGTACCAAGCTTAGCACCTTTGTTCTGGATCTTAACAATGCTCATAAGGCTTGAAAGTAGAATCACTGACATGGTACCAACAATGATTTTCACTGTAGCAGGACCCTTCCCCATCTTCAACTGATCCAGTGTCTTCATCACAAGATTAGTCAATGGCCTAATCTTCACCAATAAAAGGAATGCCATAACACCCTTCGCAAAAAGCACCAAGAAGAACAACCGAATCATCCTTTTTTGATACCCCCTCGTAAAAAAAAACCACCCACTTCAACTTCAATTGCCAAAATCACCTCTTTAGATCTACAAACGAAATTGAAGCTACCCCCACAAACACACTTTCATGAAGCAAAGTATCCAAAGTTTCGCTTATACTCAATCATCAAAATATGTACGATTACTTAAGGTTGCTCAAATATATTCTAATTTAACTCTACTTTTAAGTTTCAAGTTTGTTTTTATTAAACACGTATATATATGTTGATTGAAGTATCTTCACTTGTTCACTCCACCTTTTTGGAACCAAATTAATACCTAACAAAAACATATAATAAGAGATGAAATATATTAATCCATAATTTAGTTTGACACAATTGATTATACCCTTGAAATATGACTTTTCTAAATTGACATGGTCAATGACTTATTTTTTTCTTATGACGAGGAATGAGTAAAGTATTACGTCAAACTAGTAATGTACTTTTTGAAATAAATTAGGATGAGTTGTCTTTGAGTAGAGTATTACTCATTATTAGTTTCAGCGATGGTGTTAGGATTGATAATTGATTGGTTATTAATTAGTTGAGTTAGTTAATGAATAGTTAGATAATTGATTGATATATTTTCACTAGGTCACCTTTATTGTTACCCATTTCAACGATCAAAGAATATCAATTAGTTCTTGAAGTGATGTGTGTGAGTCTGCTTAGTGTCTTAGGCTGGTGTGTGTTAGGATTAGATTTGTGTATGTTAGGACGGGTAGGACTGGTTCTATTAGGAACCCACTTTTAACAGTAAAATTATTTTTATTTCATTTTTGATGGAGTGGGTGTGATGAGATAAGTCTTAGGTTCATGACTGCATATAAATCACTTTTCCATTGCTAAAATGTCATCCACACTGAACTTGCCTTCAAACAATAATGCTATTTCTTTGGACTTGTCTTAGACACCTTTGGGGTTTCAAAGGAGCCTGCAACACTAGGCTTGTTAATAGTGCATACCCTTTTTCCTCTTTGACTTCTTTGTCCACTTCCTCATCTTCATCCCCTTTGTCTTCACGATCCTTTTCTCCATCTCCTTCTTCTTCATATACTATACTAAGACATCCCCGTAGATCATCCATGTCCAAATCCATTGATTTCATCATTCGTGGATCCATTGATTTGACTTGAATTCCTTTAACTTGGTCTCCCTTGATAGAAACTCATTTAACTATACTTCACAATGCTTCTTTTTCAATGCAAGGTTATTCACTTTGCCTTATAAATCCTCCTCTTCTAAATCCTTCAATTTCTTTCACACTTGAGTCAATTTCTTTATGATATTGCTTGTTCAAGTCAAGCATTTCAGACAATTCAGAATTCCTCATGGCTGTTAAGGGTATATATTAGAATATGTCAAGATCAGTTAAAAACAAAAAGTCTGCAAGTTTACTGCTACACCTTTATATTCTAGTAAAATTAAAGAGTAATTGGTGTATTCCTTTCATGGCTTTCATAATGTCAATTGAGTTAAAAAAATTATCAACTTCAGTTACATATAAAGCATACCAAAGCTAAAAAGTAAATCATGTAAACAATTTACTCTTGCTCACAACCTTTGTCTTATCTTCTCTTGATTAAAAGAACTATGTAAACATTAAAGACAGTAAATAGGTTGTGTTTGATGTCCAAAGAACAACATATGGGAGCTAATTAGAGTTTTTGAGAATCGTTTTGATTTGTTCCCCTCCACTCCTCATGAAGTGGATCACATTAGAAGATAGTGGATTGGTAATCTTGGATATGTGGACTCTGTTAATTGATTAAAAAGTTCAATGCTAAGATTTTAATAGAATGCATACACATGGATAACAGATATTAGGGTTGCTAAAATCTTAGAGCATGTATGGGAATAGATTAATAATTAGATCAAAATTTGAATTTTTGATTATAATCTAACCAAAACATTTAATTAAAAGTCATGGAACTAAATACTCTCAATTAAAAGTTGAAGAACTAGAATCTTTCAAACACCTTACTATGCCACTAAAAGGGAAATTAGTGCAAATAATATATTGAAAAAAAACAACACCTGTGTTCATATTAAGTGTAATACACTACTAAAAATTATAATTTGGTTATATTTAGATTATAACTATTAGGTGCAAAATAGAAGTTGTAATATGTTTCTAAAAAACTTATCTTTTTTAGATAGATATTATATATATTATTTGTCATGAATCCATTTAATGATCAGAAAATTCAATTGGAATACATTATTTTTACACTATATTTATTAAAAAATATATTATCATGATTTTTAATATATTAATAATGTAAAAAAATTATACCAACCATGCATCACTAATTAGTACCTATTTTTATATTAACTTATTGTGTTGTCAAAATAAATTTATAATTTTGATTTAAAATGGTAAAATAAATACTTAAAGATGTGTATAATTTTATTTCATAAAAGTGAAGTATTTTGTTAATCTTAATCTAAGAATTGAATTTAAATCATAAAACCAATATTTGATCCTTCCAAAAAGATACATTATTCCCCTTCGTATCTCACAATCAACGCCCTCTTCAACCCAAGCGTTCTCTACTTTATGCCATTTAATTTTCCATATGTCTCTCCACCACAAAGAGCCTCTTACATGCCTTATTTCACACTCACTCCCCTTGATCCCCCCTTCTATACCTACTCGCAATGGCCCTTGTAATCAAAGCTTGCTTATTTTTCATAAGTTTCCACGTCCATTTTACCTAGTAGGCAACATTAAAACTATACAAGTCTTTAATCCCTAACCCTTTTTTTTATTTGCACATAATATTCCAATTTACCTAGGTAACTTTCCTTTCATCCTCCACCCCCTTACAAAAATCCTCTTTGTAAATTTTACATGGATTTTATCACAAGTTTTTAAATTGAAAGATCTTTAGAACCTCTAATGATTCTATTGAAACTATTGTTATCAAGATCAGACTAAATTATCGGTCTGACCAGTTAGACCATAAACCGGTTATATGATTAGTTTAAATCAATTTTATATTTGTTTATATATAATACACTATCAGTTACACATTTGTTTACCTTCACTCTTTTAGCTTTTTCTTTTTTCCCAAGTTGTGACAGAACTATTCCTTAAAATACGTAAGGGTTTAGATATCTTAAGGCTAAAAGTCTTAGTCCCTTTATCATAGAAATGCATGACTACACTAATATTTAATCCAACCCGTTTGATTAAATTTCTCTAACTTTTGTGTTATCATTTTATGTAGTTCTTCTCTTACCTTTCCTTTATCTTGTCTTTTTTTTTCTATTGCGGCTCTCTGCATACCTCTGACTCTTATCTTCTTCCACGGTAAGTTTCATTGTTCTGATTTTTTAGTTGTGTAAATTTGTAAAAAGTAATATATTTTAAGAAGCATGCCATACTGTATATATTGAACTGTACTGGGAACTTTTCTATGTGTAATAGGGCATATTTTAAAATTTAAAAATGTCTAATTTACAGGGGAGACTACTGAAATTTCGGTAGACTCCTTGTTTTAAGTTATAGAAAAAAGTATATTAAAATTTAACAATGTAGGTTTTAACCATGTCTACCCACTAGGTACCCATTCAAGATTCAAGACAATCGGTCGGCATACCCTGTTGTGTTGGATCTTGAATTGTCCCGGTTGGACAGTTTAGGATGAATCTGTAACCAGTAGGGCGTAACCTATAGATATTGGTGTTTGTGTGAAACTTGTGTTGTTGATGTGTAATTTGAATTTTGGTTTTTGCATTTTATGTGTCTCTGGGTGCATGTCTACGTTGGGTGTTTAGGCACCCATGTACCTCTGTGTACTCAAGGACCGATGCGAAATGCTGCCAAACTTCTGATTGAACGTCAACATATAAACTTTACGCAGACACCAAGATGGGTTACGGATGGTTACATTTTCATTCTAAATATGGGATAGGGCCCCACCTACTTACAACATCAATGAGGTAGGGTGATTTATAAATGATAGTTAAGTCTTGTTTAATTAAACTAACCAATCATATTATCGTTAGCCATCCTGAATGGAGGTTCTGCCACATCGATGATGGACGTACAACCGGCTGGATTGTAATCAATGAGTCACTGAAGTTTTTGTTGGGGTTGTGTGAGTTCATTCCATTCGCTATAACCAACACCCCTGAGTTTGAAGTGACCCAGAAGATCTGTTACTCTTTCTCTGTGTGCGGATGCATGAATTTTGAATACGCGGATGACGTGATGTGCCACTTACAGCAGAAGAGATTCATGAAAGGATATTATTGGTGGTACAATCATGGTGAGCAGTTACCGCCCAGACCACCTAGCGTATCTGTGCAAGCGTCTTATTATGAAGTATTCAACAACAGGGATAACTACAACAACATGGAGCAGATGGTGATGGACCATGCTGGATCTTCCACCGGGCGTGTTCTACAACATGATGACGAACAGGGGATCAGAATGAGGGTGTAGAGGAGGACCCTAATCTGGATGTTAAGAGATTTTATTATTTATTGGAAGTGGCCCAGACCCCTTTATGGGATGGCTGTGAGAGTCATACCGAATCACCTGCCTCCTTAGCTGCTTTAAGCATAAAGGCAGACTATAATCTCTCGGGTAGATGTTTTAATAGAATGGTGGATTTGATAGGGTCCACTATGCCAAATGGAAACAGAATGCTGCAAACTTGTGTTATGCTAAGAAAAGTGTGGCGAATCTGAGATTGGGATGTGTCAAGATAGAGTGTTGTGTTGACGGGTGTATGTTGTTCCGGAACGAGTTCACGGATAAAAGTATGGATAAATATGTTTACTGTAGCAAGGATCATTACAAAACCGTCAAGAGAAGAAAGAAGGTAACTAGAACGGCAAGAAAGAAAATATGGTATTTTCTGATCACTCCATGGCTTCAACGTTTATATGCCTCATTGTCAACAGCAAAATACATGCGTTGGCATGCTCTAAACCGAACACAGGAGGGTCTTTTGTGTCATCCATCTGATGGGAAAAGAAAGAAGTATTTGGATGGGCTTTACCCAGACTTTTCATATGAGCCGCGCAATGTATGACTTGGCCTATGTACTGACGGGTTCAACTCATTTGGTCAATATGGAAGAACATACTCTTATTGGCCAGTGATACTGACCCCGTACAATTTGCCTCCTGAGATGTGTATGAAGAAAGAGGTGATGTTTCTATCCATACTGGTCCTAGGACCTAAAAATCCAAAGGCACAAATAGACGTCTTTTTACAATAGTTGATTGAGGAGTTAACAGAATTATGGGATGTTAGGGTGATGACTTATGATCCATCCTTAAAAAATAATTTCATGATGAGGACTGTTTTGATGTGGACCATTAATGACTTCCTTGCGTATGGCATGCTTTCTGGATGGTCAACGTCTGGGAAGCTTGCTTGCCTTATATGCATGGAGCATACTGAGGGGGAATCACTCCCCTTTAGTGGGAAGACAAGTTATTTAATTGTCATCGCAAATTCCTACCGTTGGATCACCTTTATAGGAGATCAAAAACCGCTTTCAGGAATAGCAAGTTTGTCAATAAACCTCCACCCAATAGATTATTCAGTCCACAGGTGTGGAGAGAGTATTTGAATATCCTTACATCTGGGATAAGAATGTTAAGGAGTTTACGGGTTATGGGAAGGAGCATCACTGGGTGAAGTAAAGTATATTATGGGATTTGTCGTATTGGAAATACCTGTTGTTAAGACACAACATAGATGTCATGTACAATGAACAAAATGTCTTCATGAACATATTTGACACTGTGATGGACATCAAAGGTAGAACAAAAGACAACGAGAAAAGCCGATTAGACGTTGCAAGTTTATGTTCAAGGAAGGATCTGGAGTTGAGAGATGAGGGACGTGGAAAAATGTTTAAACCGTAAGAGAACTATGCATTAACAAAGGCTCAACAGATGGCTGTCTGTGTGTGGGTGAATAGGTTGACCATGCCTGAGGGGTTTACTTCGAATTTGAGTAGATGTGTCAACCTGAAGATGGGCAAACTGTTCGGTATGAAAAGTCATGATTATCATGTGTTTATGCAATGACTACTGCCATACGCTTTTCATGCCTTACAGAAACCCATCTGAAAACCGTTGTTTGAGTTGAGTCATTTTCTTAAAGAGTTGAAAGCAACAGTCTGAATAGAGGAGACTCTTATGAGGATGGAGGAAAGCATTCCAGTGTTAATTTGTAAGCTGGAGTAGATTTTTCCCTAGTTTTTTTCATTCTATGGAGCACCTACTGATTCATCTACCATATGAGGCCAGGGTTGGTGGACTCATCCAGTATTATTGGATGTATTCGTTTGAAAGGTTAAACACTAGAACAACTTCAAATCCATTAATTCACTTTCTTGCAAAACTGTTAAATTAATTATAACTCAATAATTCTTTATGTTTTAATAGGTTCCTGCGTTCTTTAAAAGACAAAGTATCAAACAACGCATGTGTTGAGGCGTCGATTTGTGAGGCATACTTAGTGGAAAAAATGACCACTTTTGCTTCATTTTATTTTTCGATGGGGATAGAAACAAGAATGAATAAAATCCCCCGCAACCTTGCAGTGGCACCAAACCCTGGTGTGGGTGAACAAACCTTAATATTTAACTATCCCGGTTGTCTTGGAGGCAAGGTCATAGAATGTTATATTGATGAGAAACATCGAAAGACGACCCATTTGTACATTCTTTTAAACCGTGAGGAAGTTGAACCATACCTTGAGTAAGTCACATACTTTTACATTTTTCTAACTTTACTTCCATAGGGTTTTCGTGTAGTTAAACTTTTGTTCTTTAAATAGTTTATATGAAGATATACTTAGACAAGAGCAAAATTGTATAACTGATGACCAAATCCGCAGTGAGGTATTATCCAAGTTCATCGACTTGTTTGCACAACACGTAAGGCTGTCCACTATATGTTTTTTTTACGATGTATAGTTATGTACATTCTAACATAATGCATAATTTTATGCTTTGAATAGATTCAAGATCCAAACAACCAAATTAAAGACCCTTTACTCCAAGCTCTTTCTTGGGGGCCTGTGAAAACTGTTAAAAAGTGGCCAATCTACTACGTAAATGGCTATAAGTTTAACATTTTCTAATGGAGTGAAGGAATGCGAACACATAACTTTGGGGTTTGTGTTAAAGGCACAACTGAACATTTAGAAGAGGACTTCTACGGTGTGTTAAAAGAGATCATTCAAGTTTCTTTCTCCGGGGGGATAAAAGAGATTTAGTTTTATTCAATTATGATTGGTACGATAACACAATCAGAGTGGGTACAAAAGTTGACAACCATTATAGATTGGTTGAGGTGAAAAAGAACGGTAGATATAAAGGATTTGATCCCTTCATCAAAGCCAAGGCTCGTAGTCAGATCATTGATAATGTCTCCGATGAGGTTGAAGATGCTTACCAGCTAGCTCCGAGCGACCTCCACGAAAATCACTCAATGTTGAATATTGATCCAATCATATTGAATGAGACACTTGCGGCCTCAGGCAGTGAACACATTGACATACAAGCTGTCTTGTCAATTAAACAGTCCAAGGCCAATTTGGACAATGATAACACATCTAAAATAAATTCCTAGAGTCACACTAACACTGCAGGGGACTTCCAAACTAAAACAGACACAAAGTATGTAGTTGTATATAAATTTATGTATATATATATATATATCTTATTGTTAACAAATTGCTTAATGCTTACATTGTTTCATTGACAGATGACTAGACGCAGAGGATGCTTTGGTCGGGGTGGTGGTAGGCACTCCCTAGTTACACGACTGGGTACCCCTACCTCGCAGAGGGAGACTACACCGACCGATGACATTACATACGTGACGCCCTTACTGACCATTCCGGGTGATGCTGTAGGAATTTCCATCACCCTGGACGACGCACAGCCTCTGCAGTAGTAGGAGGAGCAGGTCTATGAGGCAACCTCTTCTACAGCATCTGACCCTTTCACACTCTGGTCCCATTATCAGACGCCGATGAGTAAGTATCACTATATATCCTGACATTTACGTGTTTTTGTATTGATTTGTGTGCTGATCATATTACTATTGCAATTGTTGAGATTCATATATAATTAATGTTTGTTAGTGGAGAGCAAGGCTCATTAGGATGAATTTGTGTATATTTTATGCTTATGTTAATTTAGGGATGTTGATGTTCACATGATTTATGCTTATGTTAGTGGAGAGAAAAACTCACTAGGGTTTATTGCTATTTCTTTACATTGAACTGTATTGGGAAGTTTTCTGTGTCTAATAGGGTTTTGTAAAAATTTAGAAATGTCTGGTTTATAAGGGAGACTGCCAAAATTTCAGTGGACTCCCAAGGTTTATATTTGTTTGATTAATTCTATTTTGTTGAATAATTGTTCAATTGTTTGAACTACAGTTATGTTGATAATATTCATACTACGAAGACGATTACTAGGATTCTTAAGGCCCAGTGGGATGGTCCTTACATCTCTTGGGTAGATGCTGGTAAGACTGTCCAAGATAGATGGTTTGACACATTCTCGGTGAGTTTAGCACAACTATTCTAATTTCATGTAACTTTTATTATTGAACACTACTTGCTTACATTTTTAATTTGGAATTGCATATTAATTTACAATGTGGCTTTCGATGGGAGGAGGGTATGACTGATGAGATTAGAAGGATCTTTACCGTAAAGACCTCCAAAATCATCAAGAGTACCCTCTAGAAGGTGAGGGCGAAGATGAAGCGCCTCCGTTGGATCTCTAAGCCCCACTGGGATAGCATGCTGCAGAAGTGGAGAGGTGTCTTATTCCAGCAGGCCAGTTCTCGGAACAAGGCAAACAGGTAGGTTGATGCTGGAGCCTCCGTCTACATTGGAGGTTCCATCTCAGTTATTGAGCACAAAAGGAGATTTGTAAGTACATTTTCTTAAATATGTTTATTATTACAATGACTTCAAAGCTTTTTCATTAATAATATTAATATGTTGTAAATTACAAGAGCAGAAGGAGCATCGTGAGCCTTCGTTATTCGAGGTGATGCAAGTCACCAAGAAGAATAAGGCTGGTAACTGGGTTAACTAGAAGACCACCGACATGGCGGTACTTTATCTAAACTTACAACTATTTTTCAAATTTTTTTAAACATGAACATTTACTAACATATTTGATTTTTCTAAACATATGCAGGAGGCGTATCAGGCTATACGGACCAAGAAGGAGGCTGAGCTGGTGTAACATCCCAAATTTTTATGAAGATGAGTAATGTAGTGATGAGAGGTATATTAAAGCCTTCATTTTATAGTTGGGGAATTAGGATTTAAAAGAGTAATTGATGAGTTGAAATAAGAATTTAGGAGTATGAATGGTATGAGCAAGTTTCATATGCCTCATGTGATGTGTAAGATGTGTTGAAGTTGAACAAATTGGATTGGTATGAGTTTTGGTGTGTCAGATTATTAAATCCTCACGTTTCTGCACTAGAACTGGTATTCTCGCTCAGGCGAGAGCGAGAATCCCCTAGAACCAGAATTATGGTTTCTGGCTCCATCTCGCTCAGGCGAGATGGCGTTCTGCTCAAGCGAGATGCGTGCAAATGATGTTGGTGAAGGCACTGGACGGTTCTCGCTCAAGCGGGTGTGGCCGCGCTCGAGCGAGAGAAAGAGAGAGGAAATACATACTGAGTGTTTTTTGCTCAAGCGAGCTTGGGATGCTTGAGCGAGTGAAGGGAGTCTGATGCTGGGACTCTAGGCGAAATTCACTAAGAGGAAAATAATAATAATGATAATAATAATACTAATAATGTAAGAATGGACCATGTACCTTGGTGGCTTGGTGGGCCCGGTTCTCTCTCCCTTTCTCTCTCTTTATGCACGCTGGTGGTAGGTGGTGCCTTAGGAGTTTTGGTTCCCTTCCTCTCCCTTGTCCACGTTGGATGTGGGTAATCATTGCTGAGGGAATGGCATTAAATGCTGATGGACTTGCATTAAATGAGGATGGGATGTTGAGATAATGAGAGTGGGACTCTGATGGGGCTGAGATGATAAGGCCTTGGTTGTATATTTTTCTCCTTATTCTCTCTTCATTCTTCGTTGGTGCATGTCATGGAGGAGAGAAACGCTCCTCCTTCTCTCTAGAACTTGTTGGAGCTCCTGCTTCATCTTTGTCTCCTTCATCTTCTTCTTCCACTCACGAACTGTGTTGAACCGAGGGGGATCGGTGTGGTTGTGTGAGGAACAACATGGTGAGTGAAACAGCGTGTGGCTGTGTGTTTTGGAGGCTAGGTTCCTCCTTTGTTTCACCTGGTGCTTCCTCTTCTTCTTCCTCTCCTTCTTCCCCCATGTGATGAGCTATTTGTGGCTCGTTTTGGAGCCTGCTGCAGTGTGTGGGGTGCCTCGGTGTTGTGGAAAATGACCCACTGTGTTGGGGCTGTGCTGCTTGCAAGGGAGAAGTCATGCATGATGCTTTGGAAGCATGTGGTCCTCCACTATTGGTGAGGACTAGCTCTCGGTGCTGTTCGAGTATGGAACAGCTTTGTGACGTGCTTGGTGGTTGCTGTTCTTGTGGTGGAAGCAGCGTTGGAGTTCTTCACTGGGCCGAGTGAGGACTGTGGTGCCTTGGAGGCTTGGCATGGTGTGCTTGGTAGCTGATCTGCTTTGAGAGGAAGCAGTGGCTGGTTCTCCAAGGCTGAGAACGTGTGCTGGGATGACTGGGAGCCATGTTGGCTCTTCCCACGTTTGGAAGCCGAGCAGAGTGTTGCTGTGGCTGGGCCGAGTGGCCCATATGACTTCTGGAACGTCATTCCAGGTAAGGGGGCTTTGCATCTCAAATGCATAGTTTATGGACGGGTTTCCGGGTGACATTATTGCACTGTGTTGTGTTTTGTTGGATGCTGTATGTTGTTGAGTTGAACCCGGATTGATGTTTATTATTTAAGTTGTGCATGGTTATCCGTCCAAGAGATGTATAATGATATTTGTAATGATGTGAGTTAATGCATGAGATGCATGTTATTTGTATTATGAATGCCGAGTGCATTGTAGGGTTATGTATGGGTCCCCATGTGTAATTGTGTGTTTGAAATGCATGTGATGCTTGATATTGAATTTGTGTATGCTGAGTGCATAGGAAGGGGACTGTTGTGTTAATGCCGAGTGGAATACTATATGTAAGAGCATGGGATGTTTACTGGTGTTAGATTCCGAGTGGAATTATATATATAAAATGGTGTGAGGCTTAGAAATGCTAAGGCCGAATGGATCCCATGAATGTGAGGCTCGTGGATGATGATAATCCGAGTGAATGGCATAGTGATTGCCGAGTGGATGGCATATTGATTGCCGAGTGGATGTGATGTGAGCTGAGTCATCTGATTTGCTATGAAAATGCCGAGTGTATAGAGTGTTGAACGCAGATTTCTAAGTGGGCAATCGAATGAATATGAGTTGAATGTATATGCATACGTGTTGAGTATATCACCTTGCGGGGTGCCACGAAGGGTATAATCCCGAGTGAAGAGGACATGGTCCTAATGTTGAATATGATGAAAGACCTCGAGTTGGACTCGGGGCAGTGCCTGGGGCACTAAGCGTGAAATGAGACGCTTGATGAAATGCCGAGTGCATTGGCGTTGGACGTCGAGTGAATGAGACCGTATGCATCCGATTCGCCACTAGAATGCGTTGAACATTTATTACCGATCGACAATCAGATGACATTATATGGAATATGATTAAGTCCTGGAGTTGGGCTCAGCCAGACACCGTGTGCATGGCTCGGAGTGTGAATATTATTTGATATAGAGCTGGATAAATTATGAGGTGAAATCCGATTGGATGAGTAGATATTTGTTAAGGATGTTAGGCTTTATAGCCGAGTGAAATGGGTAAGAAACCCGATTGGAGATGTTTGTGTTTGCTCACATTTAAATGGCAGTGTGTATATTTGATTGATGATATATATATATATTTGTATGTTGTGGATTCAGATATTAATCCGAGCCAATATCTGTCATTTAATATGTAAAGCTCACCCCTACACCATTTTTCAGTATGTGCAGGTCGGTCTGGAAATGAGTTGAAGGACTCAAGTCCGAGTGATAGTACTCAGATTGTTGAAGTGCATAATATGTATATATACTGTAAATAGCTGTGTTAAGCCTTGGCCGGCTCATATAACATGTTGTTTAATGAATACAAAATACATATGTATAGAAAACCGAGTGCATGTTTATGTATATGTATATATGGATTACATTGATAACATGTATTATATCGGCTGAAAATTGATGATGATGGATAGAATAAATAATGTTAAGATGAAATTATCCGAGTGAATGTATATATATATATATATATATATATATATATATATGTTATATTGACAATATAGATATGAATCGGGTGAAGAGTGTTGCTGAATGAGTAGTCGGATTTGTGAATCAGAGAATATATATAGATAAGTGATTTATGTTGATTTGATGCTTTTTACCGACTGGAATATAAATGATGTTGAATGAATAATTCTAAGTTAATGAATCCCGAGAGGAATATAGTAGGCTTAGATCCAGGTATTTTCTAAATAAAAATTGGGAAAAATTTCCCCTGTTTTGGGTTTAAATATTTGTTAAAAATTAGGGTGTTTCAGCTGGCCTCTGAGACTCCTGACGAGGAGGCACCTCCTACTCTTTCTTCTACCGACGACAATGCCATCTATTTAGAGGTTGTCGAAGGTGTCAACAAGAAGGGGAAGAGGGTGTTTGGCCTTGGTGGCGTTGGCACCCAGATAGCCAGGACAGGGAAGGCCCTTGCCTCTTCCTCCACGTTGCAAGCAGATGTTGTACAGGTCATTCAGATATTGAACAACAAACTCGCAAAGGAGCACAGACAGAGGCAGCTGGTGGAGGAGCGAGCTGAGAGGGATCGAGAGGACACTCATAGGCTGATGGCTCAACAAGAGGCTCTGATCCGCTCATTGATGGAGTAGTTACCGACTGGACCTGGCGACGGAGCCTCTGCTTCCCAACCACCACCCCAAGATCCCCTGAGTTCACTCTTATTTTCTTGATTATTTTTTTAGTGTTACACATTTTTGTATTTATTTATTTTTTTATTGTTTGAGTTGTAAATATTATGACGGTTTACTATATTTTATATTTGATTGTGTTTCATGATGTTATATTTTTTATGTTTATTACTGATTATGTTTATTACCTATTTAATAAAAGCATTATAAAAATTTATCATATATATATAAATATTTAATGAAACTTTATAAAATAACCTTAAATAAAAAAATTTATAGAAAGATTTTAAAAAATAATTTTTTAATATTAGCAACGGATGATAGACTGTCGCTAATTTGTAAATAGGTTAGTGATGGCCAAATATGGTCGCCAACATAGCTACGAACAAACTTCATTGCTAACTTTGGTCCTTGTTCAACTATGCCTCAATGACAGAACGGTCCCCTGATTAGCTACTTTAGAGGATTCATCACTACATATGGTCCCTATTCAGCTACGAAAGTACTCTATCGCTAATGTTATCCCTATTCAGCTACCACGCATCTACGATGGATATCCATCGCTAGTTAGGTGCTGCCAGTGACGATATTAGCGATGGTGTTCTGGAAAATATAGCTACGATTGTAGCGACAAGGGGACTTCATTTTTGACAATGACCAGATTAGTACCATCGCTAACTGAGTGTTATCAGCTATGATATTAGTGACGGTAGTCTGAAAAAAGTAGCAATGGTGTGACGTCCTGCCCGTCGCTAAGGTTACAACAGACATCTGAGATTTGGGAACCAACATTCAGTGACGACGTGATGTTGTCACTATGTTTGCCACGGTCTTTACCTCCGTTGCTGACATGTTAGCCACCAAGTCTAGAGCAACGGGATTTAGCCGTAGCATATATCGTTGCTAATACTCGTAGCGATAGAGTTATATCTTCTAGCAACAGGGTTTTTTGTCGCTAATCCACCTATTTTTGGTAGTGGTGGTCATTGACATATGATGAAAATGGTGCTAAGTTTGGCCATATGACAACAAACCTTTCTGAATGTGTGAATAAGGTGTTTAAAGGCACTCGTAATTTACCAATCACATTGTTGGTTAAGTTTACTTATTCCCGATTAGTGGACTACTTTGTTAATCATGGTGAGTATCTGGCAGCAGAAAAGGCTACTGGCCTGATATACTGCATGAAGGTTCTTGAGAAAATAGCTCTTTATCAGGCACAAGCATGTTCAATGGATGTGAAAAGATTTAATGCGGGATGCACAAGATTTGAGGTGGAGGAGTGATTTAACCCAACCACCCAAAAGGGTGGGTTTGTAGGGGCTCTGAATCTTACTGAAAGATGGTGTCAACGCGGAAGGTTCCAGGCATTTAAGTACCTATGCATGCATGTCATTGCTTCATGCAATGCGGTAAATGTTAACTTTTCCAATATGTCCATGAATGTTACACATTGCGTAACATTGCTCAAGCATATACAAGACAATGGTTTCCAACCGGTAGTGATGACTTAATTCCTGAACATGATGAAACACACATAACAGTTCTTGATGAGGATATGTTGCGCATAAATAGGCGCCTAAAGGCATCAAGGATAAGGAACAAGATGGACCGGGTTAAGTCTGAAACCCTATATAGATGTAGCCTCTATTGACAAATAGGTCACACTCGTTCAACTTGTACCAATGTTATTGAAGGTGGTTCTGGTCAAGGCACCCATGGGTGATGACACATTTGATTATTTAATGCATCTATGCATGAGTCAATGAATATTAAAAACACACGTACATATTGTTAATTTGAAATAAAGTCCAAATATCAATATTTAATTAAAATAAAGTCCAAATACAAACATTTAATGTAACATCCTAGGTTAATTTACCTTTTTATTTACATACAGCAGATTATTTTCACAATAAATTATCGCGTTAAATAAAATTTGTATCTGAGTATGAATTAGTATTTACTTCTTTTAACATTTAATCCACTCGGTCTTGATGTAAAATAATATTTACTTAGATGCAATCAAAGTGATAATAAGAGTACACGTAGGATAATATCCGCTCGGCAAAATGGAGATGAAACCGCAGAAGAAGAAGAAGGGCGAAAGAAGAAGAAGAGGACAGGGGCCTCTCGCCTGAGCGAGACCCCAAAATTCCTAGGTGAAAATCGCGAGTCGCTTAGGCGAGAACCGACTCGCTTGAGCGAATGCCACACCTGAAGTCTAAGCGAACAAGGCGTACATGTGGACTCACATGGGGGTTCACTCAGTAAAATGGTTTATTCGGCAATAGGATTTCGCTCGGAAAACACTCAACTTCCCTCACTCGGACCTTCCACACTTGACCCATTACTACCCCTCGCTCGGAAAGCCTAGCTCGGTCACAACTCCCTCGGGGATAGTTCAACCTCCTTCACTCGGTTATCGCTTCTCCGAATATCCTCACTCGGTGAATACTCTATCCTTACATCCTTCGGAAGAAACTCAGATTTCCCCTCGAACACATTCAACTTCTCTTCACTCAGAATCATGATACACCTTCCTCACTCGGAATCTTTACATACTTTCTTCACTCGGAACTCTCTCTCTCAACCAATCTCACTCGGTACATTCTAACCTTCCACCCGGAAGGGGGTCTCTCGGTTATCCCTCACTCGGGAATGAATCCGCTGGTTAATGAGCTGTCACAGCAAATATGAAAACATTTAGATCAATGTATTTTAAAATATAATTTCGCATCCGATTCAAATTAATTTTGCACACAGATAATAATAGACACTCGAAAACTCCTTATACACATAAATACTCTACACAATCACTCAAGATCACTCGGGCCTTGGCATCGATCTCCCCCTTGGCGCGACTCCATGGCTCCAGCTTCCTCCCTGTCTCTGGTTACTAAATTAAAATAACAGCAAGGGTGAGTGTTTGGCATCATAATTAATATAAAGTGAAATTTTACAAGTTAAATATATATATATATATATATATATATGTATAAGTCTCATTCGGAGATCGTAGTGGTTCACTCGGTAAACCCGACAACAACATTCAGTAGAGATAACAATTCACACTCATCAAATCTATTAAATTCTTACTCGGAGATTATAGCACATTACACACAATGAACCTATCCACTTAACTTAGCAAATATATCAAATTCATCAATAACCAGTACTGACTCTCATGCAATCTGACTCCTAGTATCCGGATACTAAAGGATCGGCCTTCAGCTGGGGTCCTACTTGACACCCCGTGAACCCTGCTTGGTTCACCGAGTCCTGCTTGACTCTCCACCTCGATCACTGGGTCCTACTTGACCACTGGGTAGCTCAACTGGGCACAAAAACCACGGGAGCCGGAAATAAGGGGCTATAGCATACCGTCGGCCGTCCCACACCACATAGTTATACATACAGTTCATATTTCACATATCAAACTTGGCCATTAACATCACTTTCTCATCACTTGGGTGACCTGCTTGTCAAACCTAGATTCACATTATAACACCGATCATCTCAACATTAAATATTTCAAGCTCATGACATAATCAACTCAGTCACACACCCAATCCTCAACTGATCAGGGTACATAGTCACATATACACAAACATAGGCATACAACAACATTCAATAACGTTTTCTCACCCCGTTCGTACCATTCAACAGTTCGGATAGGAGGTAAGTCCTATTCTAATTAATCATAACCCAAACACCCCCTTACCTCTGTTCCAAGCTTCGTCAATCTGCTCTTGGTGTCGGTTACGCCCTTTTATCGTTGGGTTCACAGTCTCAGCTCCGTCACTCAGCCTTGCGTTGCTTAACCTTCTTCCTACGGGTCAAAAGATAAAGCCCGTTAACTTTAACGCCCTCAGTTCTTAAGCCATATTTGAGCTCACACTCACCAAAGGAGTTGGGAACGAACTCGAGTACAGCCATGCATGGCCCTTGTCTGCCAGAAAAATAAAAAGAATGAGAGACCACAAATAAAAAGGATCAGTGGACTCACCTTGAGGCCACGATCATAGAAATGGAGTTCGATTGAAGTTTTGACACGGATGAAGTCTTCCTCTAGAGCATGCAATTCGGCAATGAGAGAGGGGAAGACAAAGAAGAGGGAGAATAGACCAAGAAGAAGAAGTGGTTTGCGAATAATGAAGAGAGGAGAAAGAGAATCTCTTTTTATATAAAGCTTAGGGGCATGATCGTCTTTTCTCCTTATTTTATTTGTATTCTCATTAAGATTTTAATCAGTTTCACCACATTGAACTCTTTTATAGTGATTAAATCAACTACACTTATTTATTCCCATAACGTTTAATTATTCACCATTCTCAATACGTCGTAAGAGTATTGGCCCAATCTGAATACCGGCCAACCAGTATTCTAACATAGTGCCCACACCTCAGAAATCCGAGCTACTGTTGGAGTGGTCGGATATTGCATCCGTTCTTGCGTCATGGTTATGTTCATCCGTTGTCTTAGTCATCATAATAAGTTGATCCGGGCCATAGCTCCCAGGTAGGTATCCTGCCCATAACGGACAAACTAATATCACATCAGGCACACCGAATAATCATAGACAGTACGTATGTGACCGCCCTCCCCTGAACAACCGATCTTCAACGCTGTTTGGTCTCCATATCTGAGACCGGTCCAACACTGGGTTCCTTGACCTCGTCTCATGCAAATTAAATACTAAATAATTCTCTAAAACATTTACCAATAATTTCTATTCTTCATACTTTTTATTAAAATACTTGGGATGTTACATTTAATTAAAATAAAGATAATCCTAATGATGGCCTTGGTGCTCAGGAGGAGATAGGAAGTAAAGCCTGGGAATACGACGGTTAATCCTCGGGGGATTACGACAAACAAAATCAACATGGTCTTCTATCTATGATTCATCCTCTTATGATGTTCCTTCATATGCAGCAGCCTTTGATGCAACTGTGTTTAAATCAAATATCATCTGTTGAAATCTAAACCCATAACCCATGTTAGTATCCCATTATGGTCGAGATGGTCCAGGTTGGGTCATAGTGTAAGGGACATAAGGGTTTAGTGTTATCAATGGTGAATCAAGGATGTATGGGGACATAGGTATATGAGATTAGCTTGACTCACCTACTTGTTGCCCCCTTGGAAACTACCACCTATATCCCCCATAAACGGAGATCCATGACCTGTAAACATCTAAGGGTTAAGGTACTCATTGGTGTGTAATGGATGCTGTTGTGACAACTGAGATAAGTAGTCATACGTCGATGAATACAAAGAAAGAAGAGGTTGAGATGGAACAAAATATTGACCCGTTTGTCTATTCGGCATTTTGTGGAATGATGTAGTCTTTATTTGGTTCCCTAAACATTTGTCTTTATAATCCAGCCCGCTCAACTCGAGTCCCAGGTATGTCTACATTAAGCTCCACGTCTGGTGCAACCTCTGTCAGAATGAAAGCATGAACTCTTGCCTTGACGATTCTATTCTCTGCATTGATTGACATTAGTATGTTCTCCATCTCTTGGTTGATGTTATCCAAAGTGAAAGCAATTGGTGTCTCATTGTTTTCTGGTGAAGACAAGTACTTAATCATCTTAATGTTGTCCAATTGGAATAAATAAACGCTTGTTTTTATTAGCTTATAACATGAAGTGTATTTATGAAACCGTAAAGATAAGGAATATGAAGCCATTACCATGTATCCTCTTGCTGCCCCTTGCCTTGTAACCCACCCGCGAGTTCACATTTTGTATCATCTAAAATACTCATGGTTTGCCGATATTTCACCTAATAGTGGTTGGCTAGAACCAGTGTGTCATTCCCTATCATTCCATAAATGTAATAAAGGTTCCATTATTGTGGGTTAGTTTTCATTTGTTTTGCCCTTTAAAGTGATATATGCAAGTTCTCAGACTGAGATGGTGTAACATCCTAAATTTTGAAAGAAATGATTAAATAAAGAGGAATAAATATGAAATAATTATAGGTGAGTTAATTAATGTCCCAAAATATTGAAAATAATTAAATTAATATTTTTGAGAACTATTCATAATTTATTAAGGCTTTATGAGCTGAAAATATGCTCGATTAAAATATAGGTGTCGGACCAAGTATCTCTGATTGAGGTGACATTGGTCAGGGCTATTAAGAATATTATTGAGAGTCTAAATATGTATTCAGAATAATTTTGAGATAAAGTATTGAGCCCGAACAGAGATCCTGTTGGTTATAAAACGGAAAATTTTAATGAAGGGATTAAATTATAACACTTGAACTCTTTTTCCCTTCTCCCATTCACGTTGTTTTTCTTCCCCTTCATACACTCTCTTTTCTCTTCATACCCTATTTCCCACTTATCTTCTTCTTCTTCTAAAAACCCCAAGTGTGGTGTGCTCTCCTTCCTCCTTCTATCTTTGTTTTTGCTTCAAGCTTGAGGGAGATGATAATGGTGATTTAAAGCTCTCCCCTTCCCTCTTATTTTCATGCTCCCTTTCTTCTCCATTGGAAACCCACTCTTTTCTTGGCTTGAGGTAAGTTCCTCTCTATTTCTAATGGTGTTATGCCTTAGGTTATGGGTTAATGTGATTTTGAGAGTTTAATGCATATGGGTCATGAATGGGAAACATTTATGATGAGAAACCCTAATGTGGGGTGTATTTAATATGAGTTTTATGAGGGCCTTGGGTGGTACACGAAAATGGCTTAAAGATGATGGAAAATGATGAACATAAATGGTGGTTATTGGGTTTTTGATGAAACCCTAACTTTATAAATTGAGGGAAATATGAGATGTGGGTAAATGAGCATTTATTATTGATGATAGATGTTATTTGTGATGAGTTATAACCATTAATGATGGTGAATGGTTGATTGAAGCCATTAATATGGAAACCTATGAATGGGTTTTACTTTAATTGCATAATAATGAATGAAGACACCAAACAACAGTGGTTGTGGTGGATTGAATGAAATAAATGAGGTTGAGAATCGAAATGGTGTAAAAACACCAAGAAATAAATATGAACACTTGAGCCTTGATACTTTAAATAAAAATTGATTGTGCGGTATATGGCATAATGTAGGAAACGATCCTATCGACAAGGCGGGACCATCGGACCGCGTTGATTTCTATTTCTCTTAAGGTAGGAGGGGGTAATATCTTTAAATGCTTGATTTCATCCATTAGTGATATGTGCGTATATGATTGTGTTATGCTAATTGGCTTGGATGAATAAATTGATGACTACTTGATTGAAAATGCATTTAGAGTGAATAGTGTTATGTGGCTTATGTTTGTGGGATGATGAATATGATGTTGAATTGACTCATGATTAATGAGAGTTGTTGTAATGGTTTGGAACCATGATTGTATTAATTACATTGTTATTGAATTATTGATGGTGGAGCGACATTTGGGATACATAGTGTATGAATGCATTTGATCTGCATTGCATTTGCATCCATGGCATATCATTTGCTGCTTATATGGAATGTTAGGGGTTCCAATAGGTAGGCCCGGTGGGAAGGCGACCTAGTGCACGAGTAATTTGTTGTTGTTCCCTAGTGATTCTGGGAATCACAAAGCTGCCCTTAGATTGGTGGTGAGACACCCTATATGGCAGGCCCAGTGGGCGGGCGGCTCTGTGATGAGCAAGTTACCTCGGTGTCTGACGGGGCACGGCTCTCTCGATGTGTGTTCGGGAGAGGCCCATAACACTTACGACAAGTAAGGCCGTGTTATTGAATCCGCAAGTCACGGGGTGACTAGTGCTACAAATGGGCGATAACGGTTTGGTACCTGTAAAATATGATGTTAAGCATGCATGATTTGAGATATAAGTGTACACTTTTATTACTACAATAGGGGCATAGTAGCACACCTATGCTTGACCCACATTTGATATGATATTGTTTCCCACAGTCGGATCCACAATTATTATTGATTCCTGTATGCATATGCATTAGCTATAAGAGCATTTGTATATAGCCAGAGATATGCCTAGTTGGTAACCCATGGTGGTGATGGATGATTGTTAAATAAAGAGGAAGGAAGTTGTGGTACTAACATTGAATGTGTGATGACCTTTATTGAGAATGCCATGATTTTGATGTGTGAATTATGAACGTAATGATTTGGACATGTATGATGTTGAATGGAATGAGATAATATGTGAAAGAAGTTTATGATGCTTCTTGAGAAATACATGTTATGCATATATGTATTGGTATCATCATAATATATGATTTTGGATCATTTGGTATATGTTACTCACCTCCTTTGTTGCCATTTTTAAAGTTTGATGTAGGTATCTTGAATACTCTCCTCTTTTGGAGGTTTGAGTCATGGAGGAGGTAAATATGGAATGGAATTTCATAAGCCTTGGCTGACATTCCTTTTGTAAAACAACGGATATATGTATATGCTCATTTTATTTCATGAATGTTAGTATGTATTCTTTTGGGGAGTCACTTGTGAAAATTGGACCTTATATATTTTGAAAGGCCAATTTTTAGGTAGTGACCTTAATATTGGTTGATGTTGATAGGGACGTGTTGATTTAGCTTACCATATTGATGAATGAATATTAATTATGAAGTTTCTTGGCCAATTGATGGCATTAGTGTGCATGATGTTTGATTGATTGACTAATTTATAAAGATTGCATATGAAGTTCATGCATAATTAAGGAACCAATAGGGTCAAAATGAGTTTTATAAGTTTTGGATAGTGTCTGGTGGTTCCAATAGCTTAAATACATGATTTATGACTTACAGAAATTGGAACGGGTCAATTCCATTGAGAATAGACCCTTAAGTTCAAAGCTCAAGAATGGACTAAACATATTTATTTGCATAAGTTTCTCATTTTTGAGAATTTTTGAGTGAGGCCGGTGGCGTTTGGAGTTGATATGAAAATGTTAGAGGGTTGGAAGTCAAAAAATCATGCTTTTTCTGCATAAAAATAGTAACTGTGCTATCTTGAATCAATTCAAGGATCTCTGAATCGATTCAAAAGGTGCTGTTTTCACTGTTTTGGGCTCCAGGGGCGTTTGAATTGATTCATACGAGTTTGAATCGATTCAAGGGCCCCTGTTTTCACTGTTTTAAGCTCTAGAAGCATTTGAACCTATTCATGGGGTGCTTGAATCGATTCATAGCCCTGTTTTATCACTTTTTCCTCTGTTTTGGGGTATGATAGGCATCATTTGGGCATGCTACACTTATACTACAACTTGCTTACCAAATTAACACATTGTTAAGAATCTAATGAGGGTATTCTTGATCTTCCTTTCATACCTTTCCATATCTCTCAAGATAACTTACATATCCGCTACTCCTTGTTGATGATCATGAGATTGCTCATCCAAGGTTCACTCTTGACTTAATTAATCACCTTCTCATATCTTCATATATGAGGTAGGTTATTAAAAAGGGTCCGGGGATTACTTGTTAAAGTTTTCATCTCGTGATTTCTTCCATTCTTTAATTGTTTTAAATCGTGAAAAGTTTATCCTTTATTTTTATTATCAAATTTTATTTATTTAATTACCCCCTAATTTTTGGGGAGTGTCAGATGGCGCACCGGGTATATGGTGTTCCATACTAAATTTCCATATAACCCTATCAGGTTGATGCCGCTCCGCTATCTGGAAACACAACAATGGAACAACCGATCACCACCCACCTTGCCCACATAAGCAAATTTCTGGAAGGCCATCCATCGCTTGCCCAATATACGGTTACCATAAGAACTACAAGGAAATAAAGAATTAAGTTACAAAACATGCATCCATTAGTTATAAATTAAACATGATACACATATTAAAAATCAATACCATTTACCCAATTCTTCATCAATTTGTCTAATTGTGCCCTGTAGTAACCCAAATTATACATAATATACTTGTTACCCGTTGGGTGTATCCATCTACCCTCATAAGGGCTATCAACTTCCTGTACACTGGGATCAGTTGGGGAAAGGTGTCGCATACGCTTCCAAGCCCACACCTACAACAACATTGTCAACCCATAAATATCCTTTTGTGCGTCGGTTGTGGTTGTATGAAGCTGTTTATATAAGTATCCAAGGGCAGATGTTCTACAGGCATAACCACCACATAGGTCAAGATTCTCAAGCATTTTTAGGTATCTAAGAGGGACCCTATTAGATGATTGGTCAACAAAGATACACCCACCAATCAAACAAAAAATATAAGCTCGAGCGAATCTTTCAATCGCCACTTGATCACCAAGATGCTCTTGAATGTCTCTAAAGTTCTCTTGTAGCTATGACATCCTAAGACTTTAACCATGTAATGCATTATGGACAAAGGCAACATCTGTATAGGGTTTTAGACTAGACCTAGTCCATATTGTTCCTTATCCTTGACGCCTTTGGGTACCCCTTTGCACGTAACACATCCCCATCAGGAACTATTATGTGTGTTTCATCAATTTCAGGGATTAAATCATCACTATCGATTGGAAACCATTATCTTGCATATGCTTAGCAATGTTACACAACCTGTAACATTCATGGACATACTGGAAAAAGTTAACATTTACCATATTACATGCAGTAATGATATGCATGGGTATTTAAATGCCCGGAACCTTCCGCGTTGGCACCATCTTTCAATAAGATTCAGAGCCCACACAAACCCACCCTGTTGGGTGGTTGGTTAAATTTCTAATGCACCTCAAATCTCGTGGATTCCATATTAAATCTTTTCACATCAATCGAACATGTGTGTGCCTAATAAAGAGCTAGTTTCTCAAGAACATTCATGCAGTATATCTAGCCAGTAGACATTTCTGCTGCCACACACCCACCACAATTAACAAAGTACTCCACTAATTTGGAATAGGTGAACTTAACCCTCAATGTGATTGGTAAATTACGAGCGCCTTTAAATACCTTGTTCACACATTTAGAAAGGTTTGTTGTCATATGGCCAAACCTAGCACCATTTTCATCATATGTCAGTGACCATATTCCCTTTGGGGTGGAATCCATCCATATTGCAATCTCAAGGCTAACCTCACATAATTTTTGATAGTGCCGATCAAATGAATACTTGCTCAAATTATACCCTATGTAAATACAATTATTACCTGCGTAAAACGTTTAATAATACATTACTAATATGAGATTAGTTACAGATTTACCCAATTTAATCAGGTCCTTTTTCAGCTCTTGATTCTTAAACTTCTGGTTAAAGTCACTGACAATATGTTGAATATAGGACTTGTGATAAGCAGCGAGTGGTGTTCATGTAGCACCTAAGTCCTAGATTACACTCAAAATACTCCTATGACGATCTAAGATTATACAAATTCCACTTTTTTGGGTCATATACAATCACAAGTTTGTTAGAAACCAAGTCCAATCCTTCAATATTTCACCAGGAACGATAGCAAATACTAACAACAACACTACACTATTTTCATCTTGAGTTGTCGCAACCAATAGTGTCTCCTTATATTTGCCATACAGGTGAGTTACATTTACTCGGATGATCAGCTTACAAAAGTTAAAGGCATCACGACAAGTGATTGTCTAAAACACACAATGAAATTTGCGATGCCTTTGATAAACTTTGTCTCCGACCACAATATGCCTTGTTTGTAAATCACTTACGGAACCTATCATAATATGTTTCATATGATTTAATCACCGAGGCAGAAAGGCATAGGACTCCTTTCAATCTCCCACACCTTCTTCATTGCTTTCTGCTTAGCTCTCCACGCTTTCTGGTAGGAAATTATGAATCCTTATTCTCCTTTTACTCTCTCCTGAATTAAGGATATCGGCGCGGAAGGCTTCTTCTTTATCATGCCTAGAAAAATTATAAACAAAATAAAGAAATGAATAATTATCATAAGAAAATTGACTTAACTTTACCAAAAATTAGTAAGCAGATTAGGTTTTCATCTAGTTTCTTATGATCATGTGATAAGAAACTGTTAACATAGGTATACAGGCCCTTATATTGTGATATAAGCCATTTGTGTGCTCTCTTTGACAAAATTGCAGCATTATCCAACTACACCTACTAACTTGATTAAGACACTTAACAACAAATTTAGTAGGCTTTGACTCCACAACAATATAACATCGATGCAACTTCATACAAAATTCTTTCAATGTACTTTGCAAATCAATTTTGGTTGCAGACTTTAACCCAACATACAACTCACCCCCACGCTCCAGTTATCATCATTAAATTTGATTTCCTGATCTGGATGCTCTATATTAATATTTTGAAAGTCGGATGCTTTATTCCAAAATGGAACCACACTAGTACCTGCGTAAATGCCAACTCTTTTATCCAATCTTTATATATACACAATAAAATAATTATAGATATACACCACCACCTATATTCTTCTCATTTGCATTTGCTATTAAAAATTATCAGCATTATGCATAGGTTGTTGTTGAATTGGTGGAATCAGGCTTGGGTTGGATGCACCAGCATTTGAAGTTACTTCTAATTCTAGCTAGCGATTCAGGTCAGCGGCCTTAAACGGGTAGGGCTTTATCGGCCTGCAGGTCTTTTAGGGCCGGGCCAAAAAAGGCTCGTAAAAGTTCAAGTCTTGAAATTAAAAGTTCTATCCTGGCCCTCAACGGGCAGTGTGCCACTTCGGGCAGCCCATTTTAAATGAAGTTAAAAAAATATATTTATAAAAAATTAAAACTCTATCTAAAAAAATTAAAATTACGCAACATATTTTTTTGTGGAACAACTATGTAACATTCATAATATTTATTTAAAACATTTCATAAATATTTATCATTAAAGTCCATAGCAAAAGTCTACAAAAGTCCATATTCCACACATACATTGAGAGGGAAAGTAGAAAAAAAGGAAGAAAAACCCTAACTAAAAGAGAAACTCCCAATAATTTTTACTTTTTAAAAAATACTCAGGCCACCTACAGCCCGCATGGTTGGCCTATACTCCTTCCCTTTTTTTGGGCTTTTTCAGGGTCAGGCTTTTTTTCTACTTATTAATTTTAAATTTTGTTTTTAGGCCCACAAACTACATTTTTTGGTATGGGTCAGCCCATTTTGCCAGCTCTACTTCTAATCTAGTATCCATATCATCATCATCATTGTTGGAATCAACCATCAACATTATATCATCACCACAAGACTCACTAAGAACTACATCAAAAGGTATACTATAGTTTGAATCATCTTTAGACAAGAAGCTCATTTTGGAAAAAAAAATTGGACCAAATAAATTTAAAATAACAAATAAATAAAGCCCATATATATAGAGAGGAAATGAGGGAGGGTTTGATGCATGTGTTGTACAAACTTTTGACACAATAATTGTGTCGTACCAATTTTTGACGACACAAAGTTTGTGTCGTGAAAAATTATAACGACATACAATGTTCATCATACCCAACTATGACGTCACAAGTTGTGTCGTATAAATTTGTGATGACACATCTACGTGTCGAATCCCCATCATTTTGTCAAAACTTTAAGCATTTTCTAAATTGTTTTATGTTTTCATAACACATACAAAAGTGCCCAAGACAAAAATTTTGAAAAAAATAACCCCAATTATGTAAATATATTTCCAAGGAGCACCATTCATGAACTTTTCTCGTTAAAATACCTTCAAAGCTTTGACAAAGAATGCAAGATTCTAGTAGGGAACCACAATGCATTTTTCTCTCACTGTTTATGGCTTCTAATGCACTATAATAATGCCATAATGTGTCTTCTTCACTCTCAATACGGAAAAAAATTGCGGCATGCTTGTTGGAGCAATGGAGTCACTGGGAGGAAGGAGGGTATAAGTGGCGACAAAGGTGTCGTGACAAAAAAAATGACACAGTGTGGTCAAATTCTTTTGTCGCCAGCACTTTTGACGACACACGAGGGCACCAAATTTTGGACTAATCAAAGTGTGTCGGCACTACTTTTGAGGACACCACTTTTGTTGTGTCATGATAACTTGATGCGACATTGACACATGGCGCTTCCCCACTTTGTCACCATTAATTGTGATGTTTCCTATTGCGTCAAAATTTATTACGACACTTTAAATTGCCTCAGACAATGTAAATTACACAAAAAGGACCCTATTTTCGTAATTATCTTTTACAAAAGCACCACTGTAAAACATTACCCTAAACTACATGGGCCTAAGACTTACCTCCACACTATATTGGGTTACTAAAGTTTGATTGCCATCATGGTTGTAAAGAGATATGTGGTTTAGCTCAGTCATGGATCTAAGGTTATAAAGATATGTTTCATTATGTTCCTAAACAATGGTATTAGTTTAACATAATATTTTGTTTCCATGGTCTGAATATATTTTAATTCGCCAATAGAATTTCACTACTTTTGGAGCAAGGTACTGATGTTGTCACCAGAACCACACTTAAAAGAATCAAGTAAGTACACTGAACTATATGCTTTGCTCATGATTATATAATTTTTTGATGGTGTGACAGAATAAGGGTCCATAATTGCTTTACGAAATTCTCTGGCATCACAAGGCAACAACAACCTATGATATCTTACTAAACACCTTAACAGCTGGAAGAGTTACAAAATCAACAGTTACAATTAATTTTCAAATCGAGTTTTTTTGTACATGTATATTTCCTTGAAAGCATAATATTTATCCTGTTACTTCTAACTTGTATTATTAATGTAGCCTGTTGAAATGGATGGTATCAGTGTATATTCCACATTATTCAGTGATGAGGTGAGAATACATTTTTTTATATTAATCTCATTTTACTTCTACATATTGGCTTGTGTAATTCACTAATTTGTAATGTGTCAATACGCTAATATTGTTGAAGTGTACAATCTTCAGTAAATAAACATATGAGTATACAAAAAGACCTTTGCATGAAGATTCTTGCACTGCCCCCTTGTATGTAGGGAAGGGGTTTCTAGTCTTTTCTATGCAATTCATTCTGAATATTGTATATTTTAAGTTCAAACATGTTTGTCATTTACACAATAAGATCCTACCAACTAGATTTATCTCTGTTAGAATAGGATTCCAAATTGAATGTCACAAACAAAACTAGGATTCGCAATGAAAAGCCAAAGTTGGGGACAGTTATGACAGTTATTGATTCCTAAATAGAAAATAGGAGCAGTAATTTATTATCCGATTGTGTCTAAGGATAACTGTCATTGGAAGTTATTTATTATTGGAAAGTTCAACATTAACAGAATAACAGTAATTTTCTAATGTGTGTATTAAGGGTGAATAGTGGATATGTATGCATGTTGCTTTCTTGTAATTTGGGCAGAAAACCCATCTCTACATTGTTATATCTTAAGTATTTTATGTGATTTAGTAATTCTGTTCAATTGATGTTCTATAATTCTATTAGTTCTCTTAATCCATATTGAGAAATTATGAATGATAAATCATAACGATAAATCGTTTGAGGTTTGATGGAGAGGTATCAGTGATACTAAAAAGGTTTATGTACAATGGAAAAGCTTGTGATAGGATGCCAATAAGAAATCTTGTGAAGGGTTGATTTGGAAGGAAACTTTTGGTGTTGATATTAATGTTATAAAAGATATGCATGATGGTTATTGTGGTTAAAACTAACATACAAACATGTGGCCATGGGATTCCAAGGGTTTTGTTGAGCCTTTATCTTTTAACATTTGGTTAACGTTGTCCTTATAGTTATACAACAAATCCTGGAGCTAGTGCCTTATGCATTTTTTTTATAAATATATTGTATAGATCTCTTATATAAGCATTAAGATGGAATAAATTATACAATTATGATGTTAAGCTTTCAAATCAAATGCCTTCTGAATGGAATGTAAGTTCAACTAGATGCATGCTAGCATAAGCTTGAAGTTGAAAATTTGGAAGTATATCATAACACGAATCAAATAATTTCTGGCTTTCTTAAAAGTTAACTTATTACTTATGCTATAATACGAAGCAATGGTGAATTTGAGTAGTGGGCATGTTGGATGGATGAAATGTAGGAATGTTTCAGTTGTTATAATATAAAGGGAAATTGAAAGTTTTATACAGCTGCCTTGGTACCAAGTTTGTCAGAATTGAAATTCTACCTAAAATCATAGAGCCTTAGGACGTATAGAATTGAACCTCTTGATTCTATGTATTATTAAAAAAATAAAAAAACATAATTACGCATAGACAACACACAAAACACTAACAATAATAGATAGAAAGATAACATAAGTCAGATAACATCATTCCAAATATTCAGTTTAGTATTAATTTTTGTAACCATGTTAGGATTTAACAGTATGTAATATGTATTATTTAGCAGCATAGGTAGCACGAGTTGCCTTACGCTATAAATTCATTTCTTTAATTAGTAACTATCTTAAGAAAGTAAAAACAATTTAGTACTCATTATCGTAAAGAAGAACACGCCGGAGGAAGGAAGAAAACAATATAGTCATGCAGAGGGTCAAGAAGGGGAGTAAAAATGCATGCAAAAATTAAGGATTAGGGTTCAGTATTTTATTTTATTTTTTATAATTTCCCTTTCCAAAATGGTGTACTTTTGATGCATTAAAGATAAAAAACAAAGAAAACTAAAAATTTGGTAGAATTGGTAGAATGTTACGATTCTATTAATTTTATTGATTCTATCTCCATTACGATTCCACTATCGATTTAACTCGAATTTGCATGTAGAATTGTAGAATGTAGAATCAGACGTTTGATTCTCTGAGTAGAATCTCAATTATAACAACCATTTATGGTACTAAATGTTGCGGAACTAAAGGACACACTTTGTACGTATTGAAGAAATGAAAATATTATGTTGGATATGGGGTTATAGATGAAAAGATAAAATCTAGAAACAATGTATTTGAGAATAAAGGGATAGTTTTGTACCTGTTGAAGGACTGATGGTATAGCTGCATGTTAGATGGGTTGGGTGTTTGGGAATTTACTAATAAAAGTGCCACTTAGAATAATTGATAAGTTAGATGAATAAACCCTATTTATTAGAGAGGTAAACCACAAAAGACTTGAAGCAATGTGTTAAAAAGATTTGTTTTTGGACAGAACACAATGGCTTTGTTACATGAATGCTCCAAGTGGCTTTTTCTTTGGACTAACATAATATATATTATCTTCTATTGGAGAATGAATTTTCTTTAGATAACTTAGGTATATTAAATAAAGAAATACATGTACTATATATATATATGCTCAAAATAGTGTTGCAAGAAAAATCTACATGAGCATACTCCCTACTTGTTTCCTGTTTTATGTTGAAATTATTCTGCACTATGTAGATGAATTTATGCTTGTTTATTCTTTATTGGCTCAAACTATGTTCAATTTACTCTGCTTAAACAATACTTATGTTGCATTTATGCTTGACATTTATTTCCTAATTTGATCTAGGTTGTTGTTGAATTGCAAAAGGCAAAGAAGGAGATTAAAAAATTGAAAGAGAAAACACATACTAACAAAACTCACATGCTGCAGGTTTTTTTGGGGGACAAATTATATGTAACTTGTAATTGAACTAACTACTTATTACATTTTGCATTGAAGTATAAGAGCATTGCTGAGGTGAATGAAGATGCACTGAAACATATAGAAATTACCTATACAAACTATAAAACAGAGGTATTCTACCATCATTGAATCATGAAAGCTATTTTTCACACCATTTGCTATTGCGGTTGATGTGATTTTTCTTCTTTGTTAACTAATATAGGTTGACGATGCCAAGAAAGCCCTATAATCTGAACTTCATTCACTTAAAGAGAAGGCTTTAGAGCTTGAAAATGAATCTAGTTTAAAATCCAAAGAGGTGGCTTCTGCAACAGCCAGAAAGGAAGAAGCTCTTACATCTGCTTTGGCTGAAATAACAAATCTTAAAGAAGAAATATTAACTAAATCCTAAGTTGTATCCAAGTGTGGTAGTGTTAAACTTACCGTTGGTTGTAATTCATCTCTTATAATTTTGTCAGCATGCAGTTCCCAAATTTTAATGGAAATTCATATATCTGGTTTAAAAGAACACCTGGATAAGGAAAATCTAAAACGGCGTGCTGCTCAAACTAATTATGAAAGAGAGATGCATACTTCTTTATATAATATAGTTTGTTTATTTGATTAGAGTGTTACATGTTTCTTATAGTGAGATTGTATTACACTGTTAGTTCTTTTGGCAATCTAGTTTCACTTTTTTAATTTAATTAAGAATGTATTATTTAGATTCATGTATGTCAAAACCTGGAAGATATTTATACCGATGTTGGATGATGTTTTATTATCTTAAATTTCATTGTCTCTCATTTGCACTTTGTAAGACTGGGACTACTGTCCTATGCTTAGTGGTTATTTGTTTAGTTGTGTTGAATGTTTATTAGCTATTACTTGTTCTTTATGCAATGTTTTTATAACTGGACCAGTCATTAAACTGATGGAGGTACCAGTTCAGGGGTCACTAGTTGAACTGGTAATAATAAATTATTATTATTATTTTATATATTAAATAATTAACGATTAGAATAAAATAATATACTATTTATAAAATAAATTCAATAAATGCATTAGAATTAAAATATTACATAGTAAGAAAGCTTTAAAATAGTACATATCCTACCATAATATGCTTAAAAGGTCTAAAAACACACTAGTCCAAACCAAGTAAAATAAAAAATATGTTAATTTTATTTAGTGTATAGGTTCTATTAGTGCGGTTCTACAAAAAAAATTACACTAAAAGAAATTCTCAAATATTTAAAAAATAAATTGTAAACCGGCTTTTTTACCGATTCAATAGATGACTGGTTTTCCCCCTTCTGGACCGGACAAGGCATCGGTTCTCAGGTTGTTCGAGTCTGTTTCTGATAACATTGTCTTTATGGGAGTGGACTCCTAGAATATATCTTCATCTTATATGATTTCTTCTTATATCAACTAAAATAATAAGTGTGTCTATTTAATACCGATGTTCTTAAAATCAGACTGGTCATTGAATCGGTGAAGGCACCAATTCAAGGGTTACTGGTCGGACCAGCGGTTGAACTGTGGTCGAACCGGTAGTAATAAATTATTATTATTTCTTAAACAATAATCAATTAGATTGTAAAATAACTTAATATTTATAAAAAAAATCCAACAAATTGATTGAAAATATGAACTTCTTGAACACCAAGCAAATTGATTGAAACCACACATAGTCCAAACCAAAGCAAGTAAAATAAAACAGTAGATTATATATAACAAAAAATAGCATATTATATCTAGTTTCATGTTTCATCTTAACTTAACAACTTAAAGCTAATAGAAAATAATAGATTACATCTAGTTTCATGCAGTGTTAAAAAAACCGGTCTGAATCCTCAATCGGATCGAAAATGCATGTGACCCAGTGTGACCCAGGTTGAACCGGCCGATTTTCTAAAAACCGGTGACTCGGTGGTTGAACCGGTCTGATAAGTTCTTTTTCCATTTAGCATATAAACGACATTGTTCTAGTAAAAGACTTCAAATTGGAGTTGTTAATTTTTCATTAAAAAATTATAAAAGCAATGCCATTTCACGTGTTACAGCAGGTGTGTACTTTTTTAATTTTTTATTAATTTTTTTTCTTTTCAACAGGTGTGTTACAGTAGTGGTGTAACTTCCTTTCTTCTCATTAATTTTTTTTATCTTTCTTCTTTATTTCTTTAATCAACTCATTTCCAAAAATGCAATTAGGGATTCAGCAGAGCAAACTTTCTTTTCTCCATTTTGCAGCAAATAACGTCCCACCACAAGTCGTCTCCCTTAAATCGCCTCCTATCTTGTGAGTTGTGAGTTGGTTATTATGTTGTTATTCAATTATCTGTGTTTTAGAACTATGATTAATTTAGGAGAATGAAATTACTGTGTCTGTAATCTTGTCTTTCCTGTTATCTATGAACTTTAGTGGATTAGTTTTTGTTAATTTGGAGTTGCTTCATGTTGTTTTGTTTGTGCATGTTTACTGAGGTTTTTGGGTAAAGAATGTTATTTTAGTAGAGATGTTTTGGATAATGATAGACTTCAATGGTTCCATGCAGCGATAATGATAAACTTCAATTATTGCATATTTTTCATTTGTTATGCTGGAGCTATGATATATCTAATATATTTGTTTGCATTAATATCAGCTACTGAAATCGATTTCTAAGTTTTATATCAAATGTCTTAACGTGTTAGGCACCAATCAGCTACTAAAATTAATTGTTAATGTTTATTCAATTAGGTTCTAAGTTCTCTCATGTCAAATTGCACCAATCTCTATGTTTTAGAACTGTGATTAATTTGGGAATTATTTGGTGTTGACAACTTGGCATATAATTTTTAATGTAACTGATTTAGAAGATTTTTTTAGTGTTAGCAACTTGAGATATAAATTTTATTATGGTGTTTGATGTTTAATTGAATTAATATATATATATATATATATGTATGTTTTAGCTTTAATACATAACAATGACATAAGTATTAGTTAGTTAAAATATATTTGTCTAAGCCATTGATAATAATATAGATACTAGATGCACATGCATAAGGTGGCTGTCTTGTGTTTTTAAGGTTGTTGTTTTATTTTTGTTATAGATGTCAGCACTTGAAGTAACACTATCACAAGATGCATCAACCAAAAACTCTTCTCAAACTCAAAAGGTTAGGGGGAAGACTGATCCAGGTTGGGCACATTGTAAGATAATTAAGGAAGGGAAAGGAGAAAAAGGCTTGGTATGCCTTTATTATAGCAAAATTATTAGGGGTGGTGGCATTAATAGTTTCAAGAATCATTTGGCTGGAATTACTGGACAAGTGGAAAAATGAAAGAAAGTTAGTGCAGAGATTCAATATGAAATAAAGCTAAATATTGAGGAAAGTGAAACAAGAAAAAATTAGAAGATGAAAATCAAGATAGTAACCCATTTGATGATGATCAAGTCCAAGATGTCACACCTTCTGAATCTCAGATACAACATCATGTAACTCAAAAAGGGAAAACCATAATGGGTATTTTTTTATGCCTAGAACCACATGTGGAGCTCAACCTACCTTGAAGAGTGTTTTACAAAGTAATGAAGTGGTAGGGAAGGTTCATCTGGCTATAGCAAGATGAATGATTGATGCATCTATTCCATTTAATGCAGTTAATTTAGCTTACTATCAACCTATGATGGATGGTATTTCTTGGTATGGGTTCGGGTTTCAAAGGTCCAAATTTTTATTCTATTTGTGGTCATCTATTGAGTTATTGGGTTAAAGAAGTTAAGAAAATTGTTGATAGTTATCAAAAAATTTAGAAGGTGATTGGGTGTACAATTATGGCAGATGGGTGAACTGATCATTGCGGAAGAACACTTATTAATTTCCTTGTGTATTGTCCCAAAGGAACAGTTTTTCTAAAGTTAGTTGATGCTTCTCATGCCTTAAAAACTACAGACATGTTGTTTAAGCTTTTTAAGGAGGTAGTGTAATTTGTTGTACCTAAAAATGTTGTGCATGTGGTAACAGATAATGTTGCAAATTATGTTGCGGTCGGAAGGTTATTGGAAGTTGAGTTTCCAAAGCTGTATTGGTCTCCTTGTGCAGCTTATTATATTAATTTGATGTTGCAAGACATAGGCAAATTACCTGAAGTGAGTGATATTGTATTGCAAGCTTCAAAAATTACCAAATACATTTATAATCATTGTTATGCATTGTACTTGATGAGAAAGTATACAGGTGGAAGAGAAATTCTTCGCCCAGCTCCAACCCGTTTTGCTACCAACATCATTGCATTATAAAGTATTTTAGCTCAAAAAGACTCTCTAAGAGCAATGGTGACATATAAGGAATGGACCACCTCGGCTTATGCAAAAGAAGTCAAGGCCAAAAGTTTTGTTGACCAGGTACTAGACTCTCAGATTTGGAAGCAATATGATAAAATTGTCAAAATTTCTGAGCCACTTGTGCATGTTTTATGCATTGTTGATAGTGAAGATAAACCTGCCATGGGTTTTCTTTACCAAACTATGTATAAGGCTAGAGAACAAATGATTAGAAGGTTTCAAAGAAACAAGATGATAGTGGAACCTTACTTAAAAAATATCTGTATGCGGCTGGTTATTGGTTAAATCTTGGATGTAGATTTAGTGAAGAGTTTGAAAAATGAGTCCACAACAGGTGGCCCTTTAGATGTCATTGAGGGGTATTGTCATGGAGATTCTGAATTATAATGTAAGTTGACAGAAGAGATGAGAACATTCAGAAATGTTGAGTTGGACTTTGGAAGGCAATTTGCTATGCGTGAACGAAATACTGTGATGCCAGGTAAATAATAATTTGCTCTTGTAAGTCACATTCTTCTTTTCTCATTAATCTCTCTTTTGATTATACGTAAAGTTATAAATTAGTATATTTCTTTGTTTGAAAATATTTTATGGATCAATGGTGGGAAAGTTATGGGCACTGTGCACCAAATTCAAAAAGGTTGGCTATCTGTGTTTTAAGCCAAACATGTAGTGCTTTAGATTATGAGCGGAATTGGAGTGTATTTGAGCACATTCATTCAAAAAAGAGAAATAGGTTGAAGAATCAAAAAATTAATGATCTTGCATATGTTCGTTATAACTTGTGGTTGCACCAAAGGTAATAACCAAAGAATTATTTATTCATTGTTTGCTTTCTTTTAAATATGATATATATATATATGTTTATGTGTATTGACATATAATGATAATTAGGAATCGAGTGAGGAATTATGACCCAATCAACTTTGAGACACTTGATGATGAGAATTCTAATTAGGTGTTGGAGGACTCACCAGTATTTTTAAGTATTAAGGAGGTAGAAGCTTTACGTAAGGACCTTGCAAATATGACTATCCAACCAATTTCTAATGATATTGGTATGTTCTTTATTATTTTATTATAAGTTTCAATTCTAATATTTGTCATTTGGTATTGATTGCTAACTTACATGGAATATGATATTGTTATAAATCAATTGAATTTGGATGATAATGATGAAGATACACAAGATAATGCAATAGAAGGTGTAAACCAAAATGAAAGTAATTTGGAGGCATTAGATGTCTTTGATGCGAAAATAAAGTCTTCTCTTACAATTGATCTAGCATTTACTCATTGGGCATAAACAAACTAATTGTATTAGTGAACTTATCTTAAAAACTTGTAATGATTAGGTACTTATTGAGATGAAAATTGGTACTTTATGGTTGTTCATTTTTAGTTTGAACTTATTGGTTGGTTTGTTTGATGTCTTTTATTTGATGATTAGGTATATTTTTGTATAAAATTTGGTACTTACCTCATTAGGTACTTTCATTTGGTGTATGGAATACTTGAGACTTTAAAATATACAGGTAGTATTTTTTATGTTTTATTTTTTAAATAGACTAAGTCAACCGGTTCAACCAACGATCCAACTGGTTCGACCATTAACCTATTGACCCAGTACCTACACCGGTTTGATCATTAGTCTGGTTAATAACATTGTTTTCATGTTTCATTTTAACTTAACAGCAAATTAATTATATATAATAGAAAACATAAAGCTAATAACATAATAACTTTTAACTTAACAACAAATTATATATAATAGAAAACATAAAGCTAATAACATAATAACTTTTAACTTAACAACTTACTAGAAAAGGGAAAACAGAAAAATTGAATCTCAACTATCTTTAGGAGTAATATTAATAATTTCTCACAATTTTTTGTACATTATTCGCATCAAGCAACAAGCAGTTAGAAATTTATACACATCAAACCATTCATATCAGTTAATCTTTGTTCAAACCATTTATATTAAGTCCATATCTTATGTCACACACAAAAGAAACAAATTACATTAATTAAATGAAACAAGAGATATTTAATTAATACAAGTGCACATGAAAACTAAAACAAGAAGAGAAACAGGCATACAAGTAGGACGTGTAAACTACAAAGAGTATTTATTTAGTTACATATTTATGATATTTTCTCTTCTCTCTAATTTGTCTTATCTTGATTTTACCAATTACAGTTGTGACTCTCTAAATTCATTGATCAATCATGGTTAGAAGATAAAAGATCAATAATAAAGCTTTAGTATTCCAAAGCCTACATTGATCAATTATGATAGGAGATAAAAAAAGCAATGATAAAGCTCTATTGATCAATCATGATTTGGAGATAAAAAATCAACGATAAAGCTTTAGAGTGAATAGTCATGGATATGAACAACAACAGATTCAGTTTTCCAAAGCCCTTTTCTATATCAGTTTAACAGCAAATATTTAACTTAAATGAAACAGGGAGTGCACAAGAAGAGAGAGGTGTTCACCATCGTGAAGGGGTTGACACTGATGAAGAAAGGGGGTCACCACTATGAGGTGCTCGACATTGACGGACACCATCGTAAGAGGATTGACGATGACGGAAGAGAGGGGTTCACTGTGAGGGAGGTGAGACGCGGTCGCGGGGGGAAATGCCAAATACAGAGTCTGGAGCACGAAGATGAGATGCCAAATGCATTATTTAGAAAGAGCTTGGAACAGTAGGGGGAGAAAGGGAGGGAAGGGCTCACGGGGGAGGAAAACGCACGTTCTTAAGATGCAGAGCAGATAGGAGAGGAAGGAATGAAGAAGACGATGAAGGAATAAAAAATCAAAAGGGGGTTTTTCCTTAAATTTAGCCCAATACGACATCATTTTGGGCGTAATTTTTTTAAAAATAAATATACTAACCCGTTTTTTACCAGGTTCATCGGTTTTTGACCGATTTTACCGTTTTTAACCAGTTTAATGGCTGACCGATTTTTTCCTCCTTCCGGATCGGACAAAGCACCGGTTTCTGATTCAATCAGTCTGACCGGTCGTTTCGGTCCGGTTCTGACAACCATGTTTAATACATAGCAGTTGGAATCAGGTAATTTGTTACGTAGTTTGAAACAAAGTAAATTTAGAACAATGTAGGTTATAATGTTGTCTTGTTTTAGGCATTGAATCGTGATGCAATAGTTGGGATGCACCACATTTTGAGTCTTGATTTATATGATGCTTGGTTTAATGTGCTTGTGACAATGTATGTATTTTACTGAAACTCACTCACTGTTTTATGAATTATTAGTCTGATGTTAATTTTGTTATTGTCATATTGTTTGGAAGTCGAAACAGTAAATATTTGACTTGGATGCTAATGTTTGTCCACTAGATAATATATGTACTGATGAATATTGAAAGGACCTGATAATTGATTTGAAGATTTGGAAAGCTCGAAATCGAGGTAAGATGGGTGTGCTTGGTTAAGATTAATATAGAAAATTATGTACGCCATTGGTGTATAGGAAAAGGGTATATTGTAGCCACTGTTAGTTGGTTCGACTAGTTTTATAAAGATTGATTAAAGCATGGGGTCTAAACTAAAGTAATAATGAGAAGAGTGAAGGTAAAATATGAATAATGATGGGAAATAGTGTATGTAAATTAGTTTGTGTAGTGATGAATATTGAAAATTAAGGGAATGACAGGTATATTATTGAATCGATGCATAATTAATTGTATTGTCTATGAATGGGTTAAGAAATTATAAAATAAATTATGTTGGAAAATTTAGACAAAGGAAATAATATATCATATTAGAATTATATAAGCATGAAGGTAATAGATTCCAATATTGATGGTAACTTAATTGATTTATACACATGTACATAAATCTATAAATGTGAGGTTGGTAAGTGAGGGATAAATAATAATGAATATGATGGATTGTAATTGAAATATGTAAACAGTATCAGTGAGAAAATGAGATTTATATGGATAGGTATGGGGTTATCAATTATAGTGAATGAGCGTGATAGGAAGATAAAGTTTATAAAGAAATTTTGATGATTAAATGGTAAAGAAATTATGTGATGATATATATAAGGGCCCAATATGACACAATGATTATGATGATAGAAATCAAATTATTTAATATGATTAGAATTGTGAATATATTAATAGTGATGAATAATGTGATTGATATGGTTAGCTATTGGTAAATTGGTGATTGCAATGGCATAAGGTTAGTGATGATATTGATATGTGCATGTATAATATGATACGGTGTGGTGATTACGTTGAGTGAAACTGAATATTTACAATCCACGTAAATAATGATGTGATGTGTGTGAATATGCATTGATGTGGTTATGACTGCTAAGATGAAAAATGTATATCCTGACATTATAAAAATGGTTTTGTTTATATTGAATAGATTATGGATATTCATGATTATTATTGAGTATTGCTGGCATGATATTATGCTTGGGGCTTGGTCCGTGTGGCCGTCCTGGTGGAGATTTATGGGTCAGGTCTGTGTGGCCGCCCAGGTGGAGATTCATGGGCCGGGTCTGTGTGGCCGCCCTGAATGATTAAAAGGTAAGGCTCTTGTGTCATTTGAATAAGAAATTGAGGTAAGTGATTGAACTTATATGATTTATGTGGTTGAGGATGACCAGCGGTATATGTTACCCTTGCTGTTGGCTTCCATGGTCAATTCAGACCCAATTGAGCTACCCAGTGGTCAAGTAGGACCTAATGGTTGAGGGGGGCTGAGTCAGGCTCAGTGAACCAAGTCGGGTTCACGGGGTGTCAAGTCGTACCCCCAACTGAAGGTCGATCCTTTTAGTATCCGGATACTAGGGCATCATATCATCTATTTGAGAGTCAATTATGTTTTACATGTCTTGACTTGCAATGGTGTATATATATATAGTGATTTACATTATTGAAGCTTATGTTATGACTGATGTTGATTAATATATATTAAATTTATATGATGAACTGAATGAACTCATATTTGGTGTACCTGATGGGTTTGGTGACTCTAGTTCTAGATTTAGCTGTGAAAAATGAATGTGATTGTATTGATGTGGATATTGATGATAAATTGAAGTATGAAATTAATGTTGGTATATTAGGCGAATATGACGTGAACTAAATTAGTTCTAAGACATTTAGAATGCTAGAGATAATGCTTTCAAATGGAAAGGTAGCTAGATTATGCTTTTCCTAATATGTAAGTTTGTTTCTATGTTGATCTTTAACTCTAGTCACTTACCCCTATTTTGTTATGGTTTTAGTGACTACTGATAAGTTGCGATGAGCACCGCGGAGGTGAACACTAAATGGGGCCAGGGCGAAGCGGGAACCAAAAAGTGATGGATATATATATATATATATGTATATGTTTATAAATTTATGGGAATGTAGAATTCTATTAATTAGTTGATGTTGTGTATGTAAATTGACTTAATGTTCATAGGCATGGCAATACCAAGTGGCAGGTCTATTCTATTGATATCTAAGTCAAATCTATCAATTCAATTAGTTTATTCCTTTCTATTCTTAAAAATCCCTTAAACCATGAATTATGAATTGTCTTATGACTCAAAAATTGGATATATCCATTTTTAAAAGAAAACCGTTTAATAAACAAATGACCCCCTTTCTCGTTTTTGCTATCGGCGGATTCTCAGACATACTCCTATTCTTTCATCAAAAATCTTATTCTTGAATCTTGTTCCTGAAATAAAAATAAACAATTATTATATATTATATATATATTATCCATTTCTCCTAATTAAATTTCTATGGATGAATTTTATGTAAATATGTCTTCTTGAGCAAAAAAGAAGTCATTTCATTATTTTTCATTAACTAATAAATTTATTTTTCTTTTTGTTTCTTCCTTCTTTACCCCATAAAGATATTGAATAGAATGAACTATTTTTTTCCTGTTGAAATTTAAAAAATGAACATTAAAATATCCTTCAAAAACAAGTAAATAGATCTGAAACAACTACTTGGATAGTTGATTAATTAATTATATACGTATGTGATTAGTGTATTGAGGATGTTGAATTTTTATGTGGTTATGATGTTTAGGTTATATAGTGTGTAGGTAATATGGCACGGAGCCAAATTTGAGTAATGATTTGTTATGGGCAGGTTTGTTGGTGTATGCACTATGAGCTATTAATGTATCAATTTTAAATTATCAATAAAATTAGTATTTTCAGTTTTAGACTAATGCTATTCATCCTGGAATAATAGGTCATATGAGAATTATTCCTAAAACGTCCCTAATCAAGTATTTACATGGGGAAATATAAATACATTAAGATTAGTGTATGAATGTACTGATGATTTGATCTCACAAATCATGGATATATGATATCAAGTCTTTACACGGGTACACATTAAGAGTAATGTTGTACTGGACAGACCCACCATGAGAACGTTGCATGGATCGTTACATGAGTGTCATAAACAGTTCTCAATGTGATAATGGTATATAGTCCTTCGACCTGAAGTCATTACGATTCCTACATAAGGAGTTTATTGTTTTAATACAATCAAACGTTATTTGTAATAAGATGACCATAAAGATTGTGATTAGGCAATAGATAAATTATACAGAGGGATGTGAGTGATGTAGATGGAATTTGTCTCTCCTATATGACAGGAGTGATATCTATGGGCCACTTGATGGAGTGAGACTAGTGAAATGCATGACCATGCTAGGATGAATAAATATTAGATATTTATTCTGTAAAGTCTACTCTGGTATCAAGTAAAATGAATTGGGCCGTACAAGGATGACGACGACCATGCCTTGGGCCTAATTAGATATCGTGACAAAAGGAATAAATATATAAAATAATTATCACTTATAGGTTATGTCGATGATAAATAATATTTAGACATAATGATGTATTGCTAGATATCGCTCTTATTTTATATTAATAGTAAAATAGTTTATTATTAATATAACCGAATATTTTATCTATAGGGTCACACACATAGAGTAAGCCCACCAGAGGATAGTTTTATTTTAGTTGGACTGAAAATAAAACTATTTGGGCCTAACTCATTTAGAATAAATCAGGAGCCCAATGTTTAATGAGAGCTCAGGTCAAGACCTAAGCCTATATATAGAGCATGAGATTCTCATAGGCAGCTGCTCAGAAATTAGACCATAAACAAATTTCCATACTAGCATTCGGAGCTCTATTTTTCTGCTGGGAGTGCTCGTGTGGACTCCTAAGGGCAAAGCTGTAATTGCTTCGATCGAGGAACTCATTCTGCGTCTACAAGAGGTAAACCCTAATTAAAAAATTTAATTTAGCATAATGCCTTGAGACATATGTGTTTACAATTCTTTTGGGAATCCTTTGTGTTTCCGCTACCTGACCCTAATGATCGTTTATGATGTTATGCATATTGATGTATTTAGGCAAATTATGTGAAGTTAGAATTTTAATAGGTGATTTTGAGATCCAGTGGCTTTAAGGACCCCTGGAAGGGACCAATAGGTTCCCTATAATATCTAGAAGTTGTGTATATAGGCCTTGGGTTGTTAGGAAACCATTTGGGTAGTTTGGTGCATGGGTTTTGGTCATTATTGACCTAAATGCATTTCTATGCATAACTCACGTATATGATGAAATTTTGGTAAAAAGATTGTGCCAACAACTTCGGAATGGGGGTAATATAGTACCCATGAAGTTTGGTGAGGTTTGGAGTTGAATCAGGCAATTTAGGACCCTCAGAAGTTGACAAAATGACTTAAATTGCATGACAGCAGTATTGCTGCTACTGTCATGTTGGCGCGTAGCGCCAGCCTGACGTGTAGCGTCAAGCATGAGCAGGGGAGCTCACGCGTTGCATGGGGATGGCGCGTAGCACCAGGCCCCCTGTTTCCTTAACCCTGTCGTTATGCCTTGCAATTGAAATCTAGGCTTTGTAGGTGCTATATAGAAGTTATTTTTGGGCCTTTAGGACTAAATAAGTAGTTTGATGACAATGGTTTATTAATTAAATATTTTTGCAAAAACTTTTATAAGAATTTTATTCAAATAATAAAAATTAAAGGTAAATAGTATGGAGACGTCACATTTTTTGTTGAGGAGTCTAATGCTCAGCATGACATTATGAGTGATGCTCCTTGTCGTAGGTGGCTATCTTTGAATAATGAGGTGTATAGGACACATCTTGCTTCGACGCTTTAGGTTGGTGAAGTCCAAGAGGACTCACCCTCTCAACTGGTGTTGAAGTCTCACTCCTCAACTCAACTATTTGTTCTCTAAGTTGCCTGATGATTTCATCTCTCGGGTAAAAAGTTAATTACCATTGTAACTACCCGTTTCACAGATGCGTTTAGATTCTCAAAGGCTAGACGCCTTGGTTCCAAGTACGTCAAATCTTCCATATGACCCTTAGGGATTCTTGCATTATCCTCCATAGTCACCTTTTGTGAATGTGAACATAAGAATCAATTTACAGGGTCCTACTAAGCATGCCAATGAACTAGTTTGGGCCAAGGTGTGTGATATGGTGTAAGACCAGCCCTTAAATTATGGTTTTTATACTTGTATTACATTGGTCCAGTGGAGATCTGGTATTATATCTTTTATTCTAGTAGGGAAATAGAAGTCTTGGGGTGCTTCTTGAAGAAATCTCACCAACCTCACATGTTGTGGGATGAAAGGAGGTGTCACCTACAAAGACACGCCGACACTCAAGTCAGTGGGATATGCAAGGAAAACGTAAGAGCTCGAGTATAAGTTAGAGTAAGAATGTTTTACCTTTTCATTGTTGATTTATAGGTATTTATACCTTAGAGTAATGGAAGAGTTGTTTTGCCCTAGAGAGCTTTCCGTGTGCGATGTCAGTATAATTCTGATCTTTGGAGGAAAGTTGACACACGACAAGGATGCTACCTAACGATTGTACCTTCTCATCAATCACTTTACAGGTCGCTTTCCAACACGTAATTATATAAGTCAACTCTGACCAACCGATCTCAATAGAATGACTCATATCGGTATTGTATCATGAATCTCATGCTCGATGCTGGAAGTTAGTATTAGATTACAATATTGTGCGAGGTGTCGGTCATACATAACAGCTTTAGGTCAATTTACCTTCTTGCCCATAGGCCAGTATTGAGACCAGATCAAAAAGTATATAATAAATCTAATAAATAATATAATATATGACATGTTTAATTTAAAATATATTAAATATAAATCATATTTAATATATTATATATTATATATTTCATTTGTATATAATTTATTTAAATATATTAATATAAATTAAATATATATTTATCATAAAATACATAATTTATGAATTAAAAAATCTTTTAATATTGTGACGGTTTTATCATGGTTTAATCCACCAACATCAATTGTTCATGTGCACCGTTGTACACTGCTAAGCTTATTTGTTTTTTTGATGGTTTTTAACACTTAAAAACATTGTCGTAGGGCTTTCCTACAACATCACTTTAATTTATGGCAGTTTTTAATCGCCAGAAATAACATGTGTAATCTAAAAGTGGTACACACTAAATAATAAACAACCTCAATGTATAAATAGTTTACACATATACATTATTGATAAAAAAAACCCTTTAAAGTCCCTTACCGTTTTATTTACAATTAAGTATACTTGTTGGGGTATTTTTAAAAATGAAATACGTATTAATTAATTATTAATTATATATATATATATATATATATATATATATATATATATATATATATATATATATATATATATAGACTTAAGTGACTATAACAAAGGAACGACCTTACTGCACCAACACTAAAAAAATGGAAGAAGTAAGTTAAGTCACTATAACAAAGGAATGGGTCTATATGATCCCTTAACCTTTAAAAAATAGTAATATAAAAACTTAACCCAACACTTGTATGGAAGAGTTTAGGAAAATAATATTCCTAAACATATTCTGTTTCTCAAATAAAATTTAGAGCAGAATATGAACTATTGAAAATTTTAGAGTTAGCTGCAATTTCCTTAAACCCCAGGTGGTAGAAGTGTAAGTTACTGAAAAATAAATAACATATGACTTACTACCACACCTTAAAATTTAGATTCCTTGTATCATTATAACTAGATACATGAAAAACAATGTGAATAGATGAACATGGTTTCTTCATCATATTTTACATAGTTTTAGTTAACGTTGTGGTAGTTAGTACAGAATTAGCCACTCTTCCCAGTTAAAGGGTTGAGGTATCCCATTTTCACTATGGCACTAGCAAAGTTTACACTGAAAGTTGAAAACGTGGTGTTGTGGGAAGTGATGCATAGATGCTCGTAAGTGTATAAATTGTTTAACCGAGTATAAAATCAATACCATTCCCATAAGAATTATGTGTCAAGTACTGGCTATCTCTATTATATCTTTATTTGGATGAATAGCGTGAGAGTGATCATCTACAAAATCATAAAAAACTAGTAGAAGAAAAAAAAAACTATTTTTCCGTTATCGCAATTATAACATAAAAAAAAATACAAAGAGGAAATTCACAAAGGTAAAATCAATTAGGTGTGAGAATCCTCCTTGAATCACTTCACGAAAATCAAAATTCCATATTGAATTACATTCAATATCCCTCACAAAAGTAAATTTCAAGTTTAAATAATAAAAAAAGCGCAAAATGGGTGAGCCAACACTTCCTAGGCACATTCCCACGTTCAAGCAATTAAGCTTCATAATTCTTGTTATAATCTATGAGTGTCTTCATGCTCAAACTACGTATCCCCATGCGTGCATGGCAATGAATTTCGGAAAGTGGAAGTTGATGTGGCAAATAGGCAAGTTGGGGTGAATTGGTGGATTCAATGGTTTGGGCACCTTGGCACACTGGGGCGTTTGATGCATACTTCTTAGCCTTTAGCATAGGTACCAACTTAACTCCAAGGTTCTTTATTGGTTTTTCTAGCCAATAGGATTAAATTACAAAGAATAGGATAGTAAGGCCAAAATAAGGGTTCAAAGGATTAATTTACAGGTAGGCCTTTTGGCTCACACCTAAATAACAAGGAGGCCTTTATCATTTCCATGATTGCATGCACTAAACAACATTAAGAGTAGTAAAACAAGCTAATCAATAGGCACACGATCAATGAAAAGGCACAAAAGCTCTCTTGGCCAATTAAATAAGATAAACATCATATCCACAAACTTAGTCATGCACTTCTCATCTAAATTATTGGTTAGGAACAATCACTAATGCAAAAAAGGGATCTAATCACGGTTAAAATGAGCTTTTAATCACGGTTCATGAACTGTGGTTGTTCAAACCGTGGTAATAGATTAGGGCTTTTAATCACGGTTCACAACCGTGGTTATAGATCACATTTAATCACGGTTGTTTGAAACCGTGATTAAATAAGACCCTATTTAATCACGGATGCCAACCACAACCGTGATTAACAGCCAACCTTCTATAATCTTCCATGCCACAATCCAAACCCAACTCACCATCACCACCACCGTTCCTTTCGATCAGAGAACGTGATTAAAAGTTTTGCGCACATCCCTGCCGTTGCCACCAACATCCTCCTCAAAATAACCCCTACGTTGACCTTCAAAACAGAAAACCTCCATTATAGGAACAAACAGAAGCAAAACGTAGAGAACAAAAACAAACAGAATAACTAACAGAAACCTGTAAAACCTTCATTATAATCGAAAGAAATAGAAAAGAAGAGATGTACAAAAGAGAAGCCTTAAATGGTTGAACGAGAAAATAAGAGAAGGGTCGCATGGTGGTCGTCAATGACACGCAACGAGAATAGCAAAAGAAAACCTACAAAATATACATACAGAACCACGTTAGATCTAGAACACAAACAAATGCAAACGTCAATGGCAATGGGAAAACAGAGAGGAGAAATCTTAGAGAGAAAGATGGGAGAAAACTAACAGAGAAAGAGAAGGAGCGCGCGATGTTCAAAATTTATATTTTGAAAACACCTATGACCACGGTTCCCAAACAACCGTGATTGTAGGGTGTCTATAATCACGACTTTCCTCTCAACCGTAAATGTAGGTACATTTTTTTAAAATAAAAAAATAAAAATAAAAAAATCTGGTTGTAGATATAATCACGGCTTCCCATAAAGCCGTGATTGTAGATGCCCTACAATCACAGTTTCCTCTCAACTGTGATTGTAGGTACATTTTTTAAAATATACAAATTAAAATAAAAAAATCTGGTTATAGATATAATCACGGCTTCCCATAAAGCCGTGATTATATATATACCATACAATCACGGTTTCCTCTCAACCATGATTGTAAGTTCATTTTTTAAAAATATAAAAATTAAAATAAAAAACTTGTTCCTACGACCACGGTTACATCATAACTGTGATTAAAAAACTTCCTCATATTTAAAAATGCAACCGCATATTTTTCAAACACGATTTTTCCCTGGACCGTGATCATATCCCGTCGTCATAGCCATTTTTTGTACTAGTGAATGAAGCAATTCAAATGTAAAAAAAAATCATGTACAATTATATAATCAATCATAAGCATTGTATTGATCATTCTTCCAACCTATAAATTAATAATACTTAAATAAATGTGATGGCAAATCAAACAACTATAATTAGCACACATGAAATACTTTAGTATACAAGTGAAAATTAGTGAAGTAAGGTTAAGAAAACTCCTTGAGTGGTGTATAAGCTATGGTGTGGTGTTCATCATTTTGCACGATCCTAATAAATCTATCTATGCTAATGAGTAAAGTACAAATAATTAAAAATAAACACTAAAATAAATAACCAAAAGTGAAAATATCAGTGAAAAGTTTTCAAAAATACAAGCCACATAAAAGATTAGTCAATACATAAAAAGAAGTAAATAACTATAGTGCAAAAGATCAAAATCACTAATGGCATCAAGGATGTTAGCATAAACAAGGGTGGCGTCCTCTTAAGCAGGATCATTAACTCTAGGCTTAACTACATTCTCTTATTTATCATCAACATTATTTGAAGTTAATCATTTGTAGGATTGCATTACCGTCTTCTATAAGGCTCCCAACATACTCATAGTTGTTGATTCCCCAACTTCAACAACCTTTGCATCATTTTATCTTGTTTCAGCTGGTGATATAACATCTTAGCCTATATATTCATGATGGCCTACACCTCCACCATGATGCATAAAAAATAGATTTTATAATAAAGCTAGAAAGTGCACCAATTATTTAATCGGGTAAGGAATCAATATCACATCCAAAAGGATTGAGATACCAAATATCAATATATCTTAGTTTCTACTATTTGAACTAGCAAGCTAGTGAAAAACTTCACACATGAAACACAAATGCAACAAAAAAGAAAACTATTTTTGGTTATGAAACTCAATTGCAACAGATGAATAAAGTCACAACGAAGAAATAACATAAGAAAAGGTGACTAGGTTTTGGAATTGTTTTTCAAATCACTTCAATGCAATTGCAATTTCAAATTGAAGTATGTAGAAAAAAGGATTTGAAAGTCATATTATCAAATAGTAGACTTAATCTAATTCCTCGATGAGAAATCCATAAGTAGCAAGTCAAGACACTAATCATCCTGACCATGCAAAGTTAGCTTACCAATTTGAGGAATCAAAATCCACTAAACCTCACCAACGCCCACCTTGATTTCTTGATGTAACGACTCATTGATGTCTAATCTCCTTGTTTCTTCAATCATCCAAGTTTCTTAAAGCTACTAATTGAATTGTTCTACATGGATAGGATCTAAAGATCCACACCGTATACCTGAAACAATAACTCAAATCAAATCTAAATTCGAAGCACATATTGATCACAAAACATAATTACATAAATTTATTCTCAGAATTCATGTGAAACCTAATCTAAAAATATAAGTGAACATGTTTATGAATAATAACATAATGAAGAAATCCAAATTCCAAAGGTGAGCTAGAAAGTTCATCTTTATATTAGGATCAAGATATAGAGAAATAAAGTCACAACTCTAGAGAGAGAGAAATGCAAAAATGCTTTGAAATTCATTTTATAATTATGGAAAAATGAGTACAAATATATAACCTCTTAATTGTAAATTTTAGAATCTGATGACTAAGAGAGAGAAAGAGAAAATAGAGAGAAACCGAAGAGGAAAAATTCTAATTTTTATTTCTTGACCATTGTACAATAGATTTCAGACTTTTATACAAGCCTATTTAGTTGTAACAACTTATCTAACTATAACCAATACACTAACAGAACTAGTTGTCAATACACTTTAACATGCTCCTTGAAAATGAACACTTTCTTGCTCTTGAAGTTGAATAATTCTATTGTAAAGAAACAAAAATCTAATACTTTCCCTCTTAAGTCCAAGTATCATCTATTGTAAGGAACTCCATTAAGTTGACTGAAGTATTACAGATAAAGCAGTTAAAGAATTCAATGCCAATTTGTCAACAACCTTGAGCTTGTCTCTCATAATTAAAAATCTTAAAGCTGAAAGAGGTTTAGTGAGAATATCAATACACTGATCTGAAGAAGGGATGTGAGTTACAACAAGTTTTTTGTCTGTAACCATGTCTCTAACAAAGAAAATATCTAACTCTATATGTTTAGTTCTTGTATGTAAAATAGGATTGTGAGACAACATGATAGGTACTCTGAATATCACAGAATACTTGAGGAGTAAAGAAAGGAATTTGTAATTCAGTAAGGAGAGATTGAAGTCATAGAATTACTTGAGTAGTGCTAGCTAGACTTTTGTATTTTGCTTCTGTACTAGATTTTACAACAAGAGTTTGTTTCCTTACCCACCAAGAAACTAGATTATTGCCTAGAAAAATGCATGAGCCAGAAGTTGATTTTCTATCATCTAAGTCAGAAGCCTAATCTATAATACAATATACAGTGAGAGAAATAGGATTTACAGGTGAAATTCTATCCAAAAGTAGATTGTGGGTTATAATACCCTTTAAATATCTAAGTATCCTCTTAACTTCTTTCTAATGTTGTTCAATAGGCCTGGATAAGAATTGGCAGGTTTTGTTTACTATAAAACTTATCTCTGGTCTAATGATAGTAGCACATTGTAAACCATGTACTACAGACCTGTAGATAGTTGGATCTTCTAGATGATTGTTACCTTCTCTACTAAGTTTTAGATTACCAATCATGGGGGTGGATATACTTTTAGCATCAACCATACCTGCTTTAGTAAGAAGTTCAGAGACATACTTGATTTTTAAGATAGTATTAGAGAACCATTTTTGGTATGAGTAACCTGGATACCAAGAAAATAATCTAGTGGTCCCAACTGCTTGAGAGCAAAATTAAGATTGAGATTATTGATTAATTACTGAACAGAGGATAAAGAAGTTCCCGTAATAATGATGTCATCAACATAGACAAGAACATAGATACAATGATTGGCAGAATGTTGTATAAACAGAGATGAGTCATATTTACTTGACTTAAAACCTAGTTGAAGTAGAGTTCCCTTAAGTCTATCAAACCAAGCTCTTAGAGCGTGTTTCAGCCTATATAGAGCCTTTTGCAATTTACAAACCAAAGAGATATCTGTTGTTTCAAAACCAGAAGGCTAACTCATGTACACCTCTTCCTCAAGATAGCCATTCAAGAAAGCATTGTTCACATCTATTTGTTGGATAGGCTAATCTTTTGAAATAGAAATTGTTAAAACTATTCTGATTGTTACAGGTTTTATTATAAGGGAAAAGGTCTATGAGTAATAAAAACTAGATTCTGGTGAAATCCCTTGGCAACAAGTCTTGTCTAATACCTATTAAGAGATGTATCTTGATTTTCCTTAATTTTGAACACCTATTACAACATATAGCTTGTCTGTTGGATGGACGTGGCACTAAGGACCAGGTATTATTATTCATCAAGGTTGCGTATTTATCTTTCATGGCCTGAAACCATTTAGGATCAGCTAAGGCTTGCTTAACAGTAAATGGTTCAAGGTGGGTTAACAGAACTTTAGGTCGAGTGCTACCATTCTTTCCTCTGGTGGTCATAAGATGAGTATTGAGAGGGTTAATAGTTGGAATGTGATAAATTATAAGAGGCATGATCCGGTCTGGATACCGGCCCCTAGGCTAAGACATCATCTTGGCTATTCTGGAAGGTCAACCGGTATCGCAGGTCAATATCCAAACTGTAAAGACACCATGTTAAGAGTGCTTCCTTCACCGGTCATCCGAGGTTGCATCTAAGATATCGGATACTTCATCCGCTCTCATTCTTCCGTCACATATAACCGTTTGCCTCAGTGCCTCGATAAGATAAGTGGAGTCATTACTTATCAGGATAGACACCCTACACAGCGGAATATGTCTATATCATTCACTGAAAGGAGCAAAGTACAATTATAGGCATGATATACGGAAAAGATGGATTATCCCCATTCCTATGTCAGAATCGTACACTGATCATTGACCTACCCTCTGTCACACACTGAACATTGAACTACTCTGATTGATACGATACACACGACATCAAAACTTCTGGACTCACTTGTACCCAACGATTCATTTTCCACGTTCAACTATAAATAGCATATTCTCCAACGCATGCAAGGTTACGTTGTTCTTACTCTTATCATACTATTACATTGCTTAAGTATTCTCTGAGTTCTCATTCACTCTACTAACTTGAGCCTTGGAGAATCTTCACAGGTGACACCACCTTTCGCCCCCTAACAACACGAAACTCTGGTGTGAAGGATCTCCAGGATAACAAGACTGGTCTCTCCCACTGAGAGGTCGGATTATAATACCGGATACTCACTATACCGGTGTACAAATACTAAGATCACCAACTTTTGTGGCTGGTTCCCATACCGGATTCTATACCCTGGTTCAGACCAGTTCATTGCACGCCTGGTGGGACACGATAGAGTTATTCCCACTTTTTGTAGAAGTTCAGTAGTTAACCATAGAAGGAGATGGACGCGATTTTGTGGATAGTCATGTGGAGGATGTGACCCATCAGTAAGCTGGTAGAAGACTTATTTTCGAATCTCCTGTAACCCACTCGAGGAGACTGGTACCAGTTGTAACCCCCGACCATCGAGACGAAGTTATAAGGCAACTCAGAGAGGAGTTGATGGAGCTGAAAAGAGAGAAAAGGGTGACAGGGGAAAAAGTGATGTCTTAGGCCGAGGAGACTCATCACACGTCTGCGAGAGAAAAGTCCACTACTCTCCAATATTCGAAGGTTCCCATCTATGAGAAGAGGGAGCAAACTCAAGACTCTGGAGATAGAGTCTGTGGAAGAAGGAAGGAGCAGGCGGTGGTAGCATCTGGGATGTATAGACTCAATATTCCTTTCTTAAGGAGGCTCATGAGTGTACTTATTCTCAAGCATCTGCAAACAACCCAACCATTTTCGATTGGAAAGTATAATGGAGAGACAGATCCCACTAAGCATCTTGATGCTTACGTGTATGAGGCCATGTATCTGGAGTAGATGAAGATATGATGTGCAGGATGTTCCCACGAACCTTGGCGGAGGAAGCTCTTAGCTGGGTCAAGAGTTTACCCTCAGGTTCGATAAACTCCTGGGAGGAAATGGTAGCTATGTTTGAGAGCCATTTTGTTATTTCTAGAGATATTCCCAAGACTTCTCATACCTTGGCCTAGATCAGGCAAGGAGAGAATGAAACTCTTAAAGAGTTCTTGAAAAGGTTTTACAAAGAGACAGCTTTGGTGCCTAACCTCATAGAGGCCATTCAACTTCATATTGTTGTTGAGGCACTACAACCTAGATCAGCCTTTGCCCTGTCTTTAGTAAAGAGTCCTCCGACGATGTTTGAGGAGTTCCGGAGGAAGGCCTCAAAATATATAGGCATAGAGATGCACCTGGAAGCCACAACAGCTAGATTGAAGCCATCAGCGCCCCCATATCAACCACAGAGGGATAAGGATAGGGTGAGGCCAGAGAAGCATGCCCAGAGAGACAATTTCATGAGCACCCGACCTCAATAACGAGACAGGCGTGTAGCCTCTTTTAGCAACTAGGCCCCGCTGAACTCCAGGCATTCTCAAATTTTGAGGGAAGTTAGCTGGCCCACGCTCAGTGTTTATAGGATAAGGAAGCCTCCTCCAATAAAAAGACCTGGTAGCTCTCGAAAATATTGCGCTTTCCAGGAACAGGTTGGCCATACCACAGATGAATGTAAGGTGTTGAAGAATGTGGTGGAAACCCTTATCAGGGAAGAAAATTGAAAAAATATTTGTTTAAGGAGAAGTCCTTAGATGAACCAGACCGGATGGAAAAGAGAGAAAGAGATCATGATGACGAGGGCGACAAGAGTCGTAATCCAGTCAGGAGATTCACAGCTGCTAAGAAGCAGAAAGGAGTTGTGACCAGCAAGGAAGCGTAGCAAGACGGTATGCCCCAGCAACAAAGGCAAGGCCGACGCGAGGTAATCGATATGATTGCTAGAGGATTCGCTGGGGGAGGAGCATCGATCATAACTCACAAGAATCACCATCAGATGATTCTATCTGTCCAAGGAAAGCCCAGAGATAACCGCCCTTTCAAGGACGGCTTGACAGCACTGGTGGTATCATTTACAGATGATGATTTTGGCCCAACAATTCTAGGAGGTGATGATGCAGTAGTTATTATCGCTGTCATAGCCAACAAAGACGTCAAGAGGATCCTCATTGATCAGGGAAGTTCTTGTGATGTTATTTTTTACAATTGCTTCAAAAGAATGGGTTTTAATGATGCAGATCTACAACCCTATACATAGGAACTCATAGCTTTCAACGGAGCGAAGTAGCCCACCAAGAGGTATATTGACACCCTTATATCTTTTGAGGGCGAACCTGGAGCAAGAACGGTGAAGTCCAGGATCCTGGTGATCGATGTGGAGTCCCCTTACAATAGGATTATAGGCCGTCTTACTCTGAACATAATGGAAGCAATTGTGTCCACCCCACACCTCCTTATTAAATTCATTGACAAGGACAACGATGTGTCATCCCTCCGAGGCGGTCAAGAGATGGCCAGGTATTGCTACAACCTGAGCCTGAATATGGTGAAGTTGGAGGCATTTAACAAAAAGAGGAAGTTGAATGACGGAGGAACAGCGGCTGGGTCTGTTAGTTTGATTGATCTTGATCCCAGAGCAGAGTTGAAGATTAATCCGCTCAACCCCTCAAAGCCCACGGCGGATGGAGGTTCCAGGGACGTCGTCTTAGGTGATTCCCCAGAGAAGGTCACTCACATTAATGACAAGCTGGAGTCAGTTATGGAGCAGCGTCTGTTAGCACTCCTCCAGGAATTCAAAGACCTTTTTGCATGGACTGCTACAGATATGCCTAGAATGGACCCTAATTTCTACTGCCACAAATTATTCATCTATCCAGAAACGAGGCCGGTTGCCCAGAAGAAGAGAAGACTGGGCCAGAGAAACAGAAGGCAGCTTGTGAGCAGACAGAGGAGCTGTTGAAGGCCGAATTTATTAGAGAGGTCCGTTATTCCTCTTGGTTTTCCAATGTGGTGATGGTACAAAAGGCCAAGGGCAAGTGGAGAATGTGCACTGACTATGTAGACCTCAACTGCTACTGCCCGAAGGACCCATATCCTCTCCCAAATATTGATCGTATGGTGGACGATTCATCTGGTTACCAGTACCTAAGTTTAATGGATACTTATTTAGGGTACAACCAGATTCTGATGTGGGAGGAGGATCAAGAGAAGACAGCTTTCATCAATGACCGCGGTGTCTTCTGCTACACCCTCATGCCCTTCGGTTTGAAGAATGCTGGGGCCACTTACCAGCGTATGATTAACAAGGTGTTCGAAGGCATGCACACCAAACTGGTGGAGGTGTACATTGACGATATCATTGCCAAGACCCCAGCTGGGGGTGATCACGTTGAAGACTTGCGCCAGGTATTCAAGCGTTTGAGGCAGTATAACATGAGACTAAACCTATTGAAGTGTACTTTCGCTGTCCCAATCGGGAAGTTTTTGGGTTTCATGTTAACTCAGCATGGCATTGAAGCTAATCCAGGAAAGTGCCAAGCAATATTGGACATGCAGAGTCCGAAGAATTTAAGAGAGATACAATCGTTAAACGGAAAAGTGGCAGCTCTGGCTCGGTTCATGCCCAAGATGGCGCATAGATCCCTTCCCCTGTATAAGGTGTTAAAGAATTCCAAGAAGTTTAAGTGGGGACAAAAGCAGGAACAAGCTTTTCAGGAGCTTAAGGAGGTGTTGTTGAGTCCTCCGATCTTGGTAAATCCATACCCTGGTGAATCCCTCATTTTATATTTGGTAATTTTTGATGAAGCCTTGGGAGTAGCATTGGTCAAGGAAACCCCGGAGGGGCAGAGTCCAGTGTATTTCACTAGCAAGACGTTGTAAGGAGCAGAGGGCCGATACCAGAAGATTGAGAAGGCCGCTCTCGTAGTTATCTGGGCTTTATGACAGTTAAGGCCATATTTTCATGCACACCTAATATTGGTAAGAATGGATTTACTACTCCGTTCTGTATTAAGCAAGCCAGACCTCGCGGGGAGGATGATCAAGTGGTCTATTGAACTTTCTGAATTTGAAATCTCCTATGAACCACGAGGAGCCATTAAAGCCCAAGTTTTAGCTGATTTTGTCGTAGAGATAACAGGAGCAGATCCAACCACACCTTGAGCTCACTGGACCATTTATATAGATGGGTCATCAAATAGTAAAGGATGTGGAGCTGGTGTTGTTGTGGAGAGTGATAACAGTGTGCACCTGAAAATCTCTCTTTGATTCAACTTTAAAACCTCCAACAACCAGGCTGAATATGAGGCATGTCTTGCTGAACTCTGAGCAGCAATTGATATAGGGGCAACAGAGGTGACATTGTGCAGTGATTCATAGCTGGTGATATCGCAGATTCAAGGTGAATACCAGGTCCATGAGCCCCAACTTCAGCTATATTTGAACTATGTCAATGAGTTGAGAGGAAGATTCGATATGTTGGAGTTTAAGCATGTGCCGAGAGAAGAAAACACTAGGGTAGATATTCTATCGAGGCTTGCAAGCACGAAACAGCCTGGCAGTACAACGACAGTGGTCCAGAGTACACTAACATCGCCTAGCATTCCTTTGTTCCTTCTCTGAACGCCATAATGGTCAATTCTTCCTACGAGAATTCATGGGTTACCCCTTATATCCGTTACCTGGCTGACAGACAGCTGCCCACCGATGAGAAGGAGAGAAGAAGAATAAAAGGGAAATTGCCATATTTTACCATGGTTGACGGTGTTTTCTATAAAAGAGGATTTTCAGTGTCGTACCTCCTTTGTTTAAAAGAGAAAGAGAAACAAGAAGTAATGGAAGAGGTACACGAGGGGCAATATGGACACCATGCCAGAGGAAGAAGCATAATGAGAAAAATCCTCAAGGCTGGATATTGGTGGCCCACGATAAAGCAGGATTCCATTGATTTCGTCAAGAGGTGCGATGCTTGCCAAAGATTTTCTAATCTTCATCACACACCGGCCCAAGAACTTTCTTCATCCGTGGTGCCATGGCCTTTCTATCAATGGGGCCTCGATATCTTGGGCCCATTCCCAACAGCGCCTGGGTGCATTAAATACCTCATTGTGGGAGTTTATTATTTCACTAAATGGATCGAAGCGGTGCCAGTAGTGCATTTCACGTCAGCACAGACACGACGCTTTATATATGAGAATATTATATCATAGTTCGGTGTCCCAGGACGGATCATAATCAACAATGACACCCAGTTTACAGATAGGAAGTTCACAAAGTTGCTTGAAGGACTAGGGATAGTCCAAATCTTTTCGTCTGTTGAACATCCTCAGACGAATAGCTAAGCTGAGGTAGCCAATAGAGAAGTGTTGAAAGGATTAAAGAAGCGCCTTGGTGAAGCAAAGGATGGATGGACTGATCAGCTATGTCACATTTTGTGGGCATATCGTACTACACCCTATTCCTCTACCAATGAATCCCTGTATCGTCTTACCTACGGGGTCGAGGCGATGATCCCGGTGGAACTCCAGACTAGATCGACGAGGGTGGGATATTTTTCTACAGAGAATAACAATGCCAATCTGGCGTCGGAGCTAGATGTTCTCCAGGAGTTAAGAGAAGAGGCTTTTGTTAGGGATCAGGTGATAAAAGCGAAGGTCGCCCTCCGATACAATAAGCGCTTTCAATATAGAGCATTCAATACAGGAGAGCTTGTTTTAAGGAAGGCAAGTGTGGGAAATAAATTTGCACACCAGGGAAAGTTAGCACCAACTTGGGAAGATCCATACAGAGTTTTTGAGGTGACTGGCAAAGGATCATACTGCTTAGAAGAGCTTGATGGAACGCCGATCTGTAATAAGTGGAACACTCAAAATCTATGTATTTATTATAGCTAGTTGGTAAGACGGCATGTACTCTTTTTCCTTACTTGAACTTTTTCCCAATAGGTTTTTCTCAAGAAGGTTTTAACGAGGCATGACCCCAACTACGCTCTCTTTGTAATCCTTATTCAATTTAATGAGAATGCAATTCATGAACTGGTTGTCTTCACTCTTTTTCTATGTTATGATTTATAGCTTTACGCCGCTGTATATGAAGACCCTCAGGACGGATGATCCCAATCACCTATTCTGTGATTGGCGGTGTAACTCCTCGAGTGGTAAAATGGGTTGTAGGATCAAACCTTTTTCAAGGTTGTACCGAACCCCATCTGAAGGCTCGGATTGTAGGATTGAACCGAACTCTGAGTACAGTTAGTAGGTTTGGCCGAACACTGAGTTATAGGATTAAATCGAACCTCAAAAAATGGGTTATAGGATCAAACCATTTTCAAGGTTATACCGATTGTAGGAATAAACTGAACTTCGAGTACATCTAGTAGGTTTGGCCGAACGTTGGTGAAGACTCAATCATCATCCTTATGATTGAAGTAATTTCCCCAGGATGGATGATCTCAATCAACTATTCTGTGAATTGACAATGTAACTCCTAGCGTGGACAATTCCCACCATCATCCTTATGATGGAAGGCCCAATCATCATCCTTATGATTGGAGTATTTTTCTTATGGATTCCTAAGTCCGGAATGCTACTTATATGTTAAAATGACGTTCTTCTTCCAATAGTATTAATAGATACTAATGCTTATCATCCGTTCTACGATATTGCATTAAAGAGATCAGATGGAATTCTTTTCATCCACAAAGGAGATGAGGGTAGTACCGTATAACAGATATTTACCTCCCAATATATTCATACTTGGGGACAGTATTCGTGTGAATGATTCTACTTTCTATAACTTATTGGTTTCAAGCTCAATCTAATTATTTTCTCTGGGGTACTTAGCGCAACCCAACTTCAAGTTAATTATACAGAACGGTTTAGCGAATGTTGTGAAGGTAAAAGCATAACATATATGCTTAAATTATGTTTTAGCTGTACATTCCTTGCAAATGTTAAAGACAAAACTCAAGGATAATTTCATTCATTTAATAGAATTTTATATAATTTGAAATAAAGCTGGAGCTGGTCCCAGAATACAGTAGTAGAAGCAAGAAGCAAATATAAACTAGGAGGGAAGGCTTTGGATCTTCGGTTGTTGAAGCCTTTCTACCTCCGTCATCATCATTGTTACCTTGCGTCTTCTCCGCTCCGGTCTCCCCTCCTTGGGGTTGTTCCTCCTGTTGACCCTCTTGATCCGGAATGGCTTCAGAGGGACTCATGCTCTGACCTTCGGGAAGAGGGGGTGTCTCGTATAGAGTTGAAGGCGAATCCTCATGCCGGCCATTCACCACAGCAACCAATTTCCCTTTGTGAAATTCATAGAAAGGACTCATACCGTATAAATTGAATTTCACGTTAGGGTTGCGGTAGAAAATCTGGCGGATGGTAAGACCGAAAGACTCATAAGCCACAGCGGTATAAGCCTCAACAGCCTTAGCCGCCCTGGCCTTCGCTTTAACCAGGTCCTTTTTCAATTTAGCATTTTCCTTTTCCAAGGACCCGGCTGTAGCACTCCCCGTCCTCAACTCTTAAAGTTGTTGGAGCAGTTCCTTCTCTTTGGCAGCAAAATCCTCTTGACTCTTGAGTTTGCCGGCCTCCAATGTCTTCAGGTCATCAAAAAGCTAGGAGCTTTTTTGTTTTTCCACCTTAAGATCCTTTTGAAGTTCAGAAATATTCTCTTCAAGAGATTTGACTGATTTTCTCAGGGAAGCTACTTCAGCCGTTCGCTCCAGCTCCCAAGCCTGCTTCAGCTTCTCCTCTGTTGTTTTCAGATGAGCCTTATCCTTTGCAGCTGAGATATTCAGATGCTCAAGCTTGCCAGCCAACTCACCTGCTTTTTTTACACTATCGACAGTGTGGCTAAAGGAATTCAGGAGACCAGTCAACTCAGCCAATTGCCACTTGCCAGCTGCAATGGCTTCTTTCATTTCATCCAGCTCTAAAGTGGGGCAGAGTTTGTAAAGTGGAGGAAGTGCGGCAGGAGAAGGCCCCTCATACACCAAGAAGGGAGAAAGGAAGGAGTAGTTGGGCAGATCCATTCTCACCCGTAAGAATGACGGAGGAGCAGAACGGTCAGAAGGTTGAGGGGTCGCCCCGAAAGATGCTGTGTCTTTCCCCGGGCCGGTATCATGAACAATTTTTTTCCTCTTTTCTGGCACGGCGGTGGAGGTCTTCTTCTCGGAAGCCTTAATAAGCCTAACCTTTTTCTTCTTCTTCTTCTCCTCTTACGGCTCCTCTTGAGATGACTCCTCCTCGCCAAACTGAGAATCCAAGAGGGGGACATCGTCACCCACCTTGGAGGTTAAAGGGATGAAATCAGCTTTCGCCTTGACGGCGTTCCTCTTAGGCTTAACATTGTTTTTCTCACTCTCAGAGGAGGAGCCATCTTCAACCAGCAGAGACTTCAAGGCAAGCATCTCCGAGCTATTCCTTTCTATCCAATCTACAAAAGTAAAGAGAGAAACATAAGTTGCAGGAACACATCGGATTACCACATACAGATATAAAGAGTTAAGCTAATTACTCAGATAAACATCTCTGCTGGAAGCAGACTCCAGGAGACGCTTACTCAAGAATTCCTTGTGAGCAGCGGTAAACGCCCTCAGAGCGCCTAGGACTTCAATTGAGTGAGAGGAAAGTTCACTCTCGTCTATAAAATAAATATGACTGGCGAGCAAGAAGTGCTCATGGGTCCAGTTCAAGGGGAATTTGGGGATTCCGTCCTCGCTCATCTAGAAGACCGACTCGTTCGGCTTCACACGAATCCTTGTGTAGTATTGTTTGAAAGAGCGCCCATCAATCTTCACTGATTCTATGAAGGATTTGAAGCTAATGACTCTCGAGTCACAGCGGAGAGTTATGAAACCCAGACCGCCTTTCTTATTAGCACGGCGGACCACCTGGCAGTAGTAGAATAACATAGCCACGATGGGCTAGGACTTCAAGAGAGCGGATGATACTCTATCCATTGGGATACAACTAAGAGGGAGCATATTCCAGTAATCTCAGAACTCCCGTTTGGAAATCGGTCATTGGGAAGCGTACTCCGAGGTATTGAAAAACATAGTCGTACATATAAACGGAGCGCTTGTCTGGCACGGTGTGGCAGATTTGTTCCATACGCCGGGGTGCCAGAACCAAGAACCTCCCACGTTGTTCTTCTTCAGTAAAAACTCTGAAGCATGGGGACACCGGTCCACCATCTTTGCGAGCATGACGGGAGGGGATTTCTTTGAACTCTTCCTCCCAACAATAGGGGTGAGCCCGGTTAATAGCTTCCCAGTCCAACCGGTGTACCACAACATTGACACACCCCTCTTGAGTGCGTACGATTAGAACTTTACCACATCCCTCAATCTCCATCTCATTTGTGGCGCGGCCAAAAACGTCCGTACCATGGTAAAAAGTAACGTCATCAGCAAGGAACCATTCCGAACCCGATGAGCTTCCTGGGGAACCGATGGCCTCAGAACTAGAGGAGGGTTCAGAGTCAAGCCTAACCACTGGCTGCCTCACGAAAGAGGCTCCACCTCTCCCTGAACCATGAGACCCAACTCTAGAAGGACCCACAGAAATCCTTCCACCATGATAATTGTGACACCCTGAAGATAGGGGTCAATTTTTCATAAATTAATTAGAAAATAGCCTGGATCTATAATAAAAACACTCCCATATATGAAGATATAAGAGCTGGTCCCATGACCAACCAAGAAGACAAACAACGAAAGAATAATTTTTCCAAAAGCCAACCCAGCAACCGGGTAGAATTTAAACAAATATAAAGGAAGGCAAAAGCTGACCAGAAGCTCAGAAAACCGATCAAAATAAAGGAAAGACATTCACAACAGAAGAATAAAACAACGCCTGAGCGACCCAACAATACAGCGTGCACTCGCTTAAGCGAGATCCGATTCCGCTTGAGCGAGACAGCACAATTCGCTCGGGCGAACACCCCTTCGCTTGAGCGAAACCAATATCAAAAACCTTCTTATCCAACATACTCACGGAAGCGAGATCTCACTCGCTGAAGCGAGAAGCCACACTCGGCTAATCCACGACTCGGTATACGAGACAGCCATTCCCTCGGTAATGACTTAGTCCACTCGGGATTCATTCCTAAGGCCACTCGGTACAAGGGGTTCCAACACTCGGGAAACGACCCCAACATACCTACATTCCATAACACAGTCTCTTATATTTATCCACCAGTGTACAGACCTGATTCACTCGGTAAATGAGGGTTATCCCACTCGGATTCTATAAACCCTCAACCGGAATATTTCCCAATCAAACGCCACTCGGCATATTGCAACCCTTCACTCACTCGGGAGTATTTTACATGTTCATCACTCGGCATAATCATCATTTCTCTCACTCGGAGAATATTCAAGCCATCCACCAAGTTAAGTCACTCGGACTTATACATTACGTAACCACTCGGATTATATATTTCCAACACTTAGAATATATCCCAAGCTAACCATTATCACAAGACCTCCCTCGGAAGAGAATCACTCAGATTTTCCCTCGGGTTTAGATAAATCATTCCCACTCGGGATTTACACATACTTTCACTCGGAATCATTCAAGCCTATTTTACTCGGGAAATCCTCCCACAACATCCATCACAAGGAGATCATCAAGAGGGAATTTCTCTCAGAATCCATCTAAGTGATCTCCACTCAGAAAAACTCACACATATGAGTCTCACTTGGACACATTCCATACTTATACACTCAGAACACTCATTACCCTATTCACTCGGAATAGGTTCCTATATTCACTCGGAATACATTTATAATTCATGCACTTAGAATATATCAATCTAAGTCCTTGCAATAGATCTTCCCTCGGGATATTCAAATCATTCCCCACTAGGGTTCACTCGGATTTTCATCACTTAATTACAATTAGGCTATCCTTCTCTTATAATACGTTCCACTCAGAATCCCATAAGACCATTATCTTTTGGCAAAGGCCCAAGGTATGAATCTCACTTGGAAATGAGCCTAAACCTCTTATATCCCTCTCGGGATTCATTAACTTAGATTCATTCCTTCAACACTCTTAGTCCTCAAATTTTCAATAAAAGCTTGAACAAAAATTTCATAAAAATTATAAAAATTAGTTTAATTTGTTAGAAAATTAGGATTTAAATTCAATAAATGGATGTTGTTGGAAATAATCTGCCCTTGATCAATTTTCTCTAGTTTTGCAGTAAAAAAGTTAAGAAATCAAGAGAAAATTACACTGGAGGAGCTGACGCGTAGCCTCATCCCACGCGTAGCATCAACAGCTATTTTTGATGCTGACGCTACGCGTCCTAGCCACGCGTAGCGTCAATGCTGCGCAGGCTCCACTTCCAGCTTGGTCAAGCACTCAGCTTTGACCCAATAATGGTCATCCCACTCAGCACCAAGGGCCATCCCACTCAACACAAATGGCCAAAACACAGTGGAGACACGTCCAAGTGGCCAAGCATGATCCATTTTTATAATTTGTAGTGGCCATTATCAGCTGTTTAATGGAAGCTGAGTCAGGGGCCTGACGCGTAGCGTCACACTGACGCGTAGCGTCAGCACCCTTGCTTAGCCCTATAAATAGGGTCATCCAACACCATTCTAAGCATCCCTTTCACAGCATTTCATTCTCTTCTTTTCTCTCTTGTGCTCGATTTTGAGTACTTCTTTTGTGAGTTGTAGTTCTAGAATAGTTTTCTAGATACTTGAGTGTGTTTCGATGTATTGTGATCGTTGTATCGTGAAGTTTCCATCGTCTTCGTAATGTCAAACTCTGTAAGTGTTGTTTTTACTTTCACCACATGTAACTAATCCGTTTATGTTGGAATTGGTGAACTAATCTATTGAGTATAATGTTGTGAATTCGACCTCTGCATGTTTATGATTCAAGTCCATGTTAGTATTTCAACCTTTTATTAATATGAACGTCAAACGGGAGAATAATTTTTATATGTATTGAAACTTGTTTTATTAGTATGAATGTCAAACGGGAGAATGATTGTTCATGCCGTATTGAAACTTGTTTTGACGAAAGTAAAAAGTTGGAATACCCTTGGTATCTCAATTCTATAGGGGTTGTTAACCATTGTTGCCATAAGGCCAGGTCTTAATGCAAGTTTTTACTGAGAAAGCTCACGAGGGATCGGACTTTACGGTGAATTCTTAGAATTTATATCACGAAGGATCGGTTATAATGATTTTAAGCTGCAATGACATGAAACTTGATGATTAAATATGCATGTCTTGAGTTCCTCATTGTTATTCTAGATTAGGGATCAAATTTCCAACATAATTTGTTTATCTGTGTTTATCTCAAGTATCTTACCTATTCTAAATTGCAACTCGGCTTTTTAGATAGATTTTATTTTCTTTTATCTTATGAACTACTCAATCATGCTAACCTGTGAATATTGTATAAATTGTATATAAATCATTCTTTTGTTTATAACTTCCTTCACATTTACCATAGTAAATAGAAAATTACTGTTGTTATTGGACTTTCAATCCCAGTGGAACGATATCTAAATTTTGAAAACTACAAACGATTGGTGCGCTTGCCAATTAACAACCCGGTGGTGGAAACGAACTGTTGAGACGCTATCGCCGGGTTAACAAGTTTTCTGGCGCCGTCGCCGGGGATTGAATTGTTTCAGTAAAATAGTAAATTTTTAATTACCGTGGTAAATATTTTTACCTTAGTTAAATTTTTGATCATTTATTATTTCTTATTGTTACACTAACTTTCTTTGTCTAGTTTGTGTATGCAAACTTGATCTACCGCAGGTAAAATTTATTTTGATCCTGAGATAGAAAAGTTTGTAAAGAAAATCAAGTGTTTGAAATCTAAAACACAAACTAATTCTTCTTCTACTTCTAAAAATTTTGAAAATTCAAATATGGCTGCTGAAAGGAGAACATTGGGACAGTTTGCTGCTATTAATGGTCCACCCCGAGTTTCGGGAATGTTTCAAGGACCAGTTTTACCAGTGGAAATTAAACCTGCTACTTTAAACATTATTCAAAACAACCAATTTGCTGGTTTAAATCATGAAGAACCATATGAACATTTAACTGTTTTTTATGAGTTATGCAGCACAATTGGTTTTGAACCCAATCAAGAAGAGTCTGTTTACATGAGACTTTTTCCTTTTTCATTGATTGGTAAAGCAAAAGAATGGTTTAAATCTTGTCCACCGGGTAGTTTTGCCAACTGGTCCGATGTTGAAAGAAAATTTTTGGAAAGATTTTATTCTCCTTCAAAATATTTTGAAGCAATGACAGCCATACACTCTTTTTCTCAAAATAATGATGAATCACTAGGAGAGACATGGGAACGATTCAAGGCACTCTTGAGAAAGTGTCCAAACCACAACCTGAATGATGCCAAAAAGGTAAGAATCGTTTACCATGGTTTATTGCCTCAGTTCAAGATGATGTTAGACGCTTGTGCAGGTGGTTCTTTAATGAACAAGACTGTGGAGGAAGCCATAGAAATATTGGAATCAATGGCTATTAGTGACCGCCAAGCAAAGCATGAAAGAGGTAATGTACAAAGGAAGCCAGGAATGCTCGAATTGGGAGTAAATGATGCAGTGTTGGCTCAGTAAAAATTACTGACCCAACAAATTGAAGTTATGAGCAAGCAATTGGAAAAACTCCAAATTGCTCAAGTAACATCACCACCCCCTGCTCAACTTAAACAATGTATGCACTGCATGGGAGAACAACCATGTGGTTACTGTGGAAATGAGCAAGAGCAAGCCAATTTCATGAACCATCAAAGAGCACCCTTAGGTAATTTTCCTTTCAATCATGGAAATTCTTTTCCTAATAATTACCTGCAGGGTTGGCAAAATCAGAATATTGGCTGGAGACAGGACACTGGACCTTCCAACAGACCTCCTAACAATCAATTCAAGCAACAACAGACTGACAATGCAAGATTGACAAGAATAGAGGAATCTATTCAACAGTTATTGTAGTTTATAGAGACAAATGAAGCTGCCCGGAAAGCATCAGACATACAAATGGGTCAACTTGCAAAAGAAATAGCCGAATTAAAGAGTTCTGGGTTTTCTGCAAACACTCAAAACCCAAGGGAACAATGTAATGCTGTTTCTTTTGATGTTGTAAAAATTGATTGTAAAGAAAAGAGTGAGAAAAAGAAAGAAGAAGAAGAGAAAGAAAGTAAAAAAATAGAAAAAAATGAAAAAAATGAAAAAGAAAAATATGCAAGCAGATACAGAGCAAGAAACAAACTGTATAACCCCGAAAAAATGTAAAGATCCGGGGAGTTTCACCATTCCTATAACAATTGGAAATATCAACATCAGGAATGCGTTATTAGATTTAGGGGCTAACATCAACTTGATGCCCTTAGATTTAATAAAGCGCATTGGTGAATATGAGCTAAAAGAAGCAAAAACAGAATTACAGTTTGCAGATCGCTCTGTCAAAAAGCCTTTTGGGATTGTGGAAGATGTACTAGTAAAGGTTGACAAGTACCACTTCAAGGTTGACTTTGTGGTACTGGATATGAAGGAGGATACTGAGATCCCCCTGATTCTAGGAAGATCTTTCATGAAGACTGCAAGGATCAGAGTAGATGTTGATCTAAGTATGGTTGCAGTCAAAGTTTATGAAGAAGAGGTAAGCTTCAGTGCTCATGAACACCTCAGGATAAGTAATGAGGAAAAAATTTACCCTTCAAACGAACCAGGTATATCTCTTCCCAATCAATTAAATTGTTTTAAATTAACCGATACCTTGAAAGATGAAAAACAGGTAATTAAGCATCGGAGAAGAAGAAGAAGGAAGAAAAAGACAGGTGATTCCTCAATGAATATTGGGAGACCACTTGATTAATCAGAAGCAATGTCTGGCTGGAGACATTAAACCTAGCGCTCAATGGGAGGCAACCCATTCTTTTCTTGTTATTTTTAATATTTTTAAACATAAAAAAAACAACAAAAATTTTAAAATTTGTTTGAAAGAAAAGGGGTTTAAAATTCAAAAGAAAAAAGGTTTTTGAAAATCAAAATTTTGAAAAATCAAAAACAGAAGCCCACGCGTAGCGCCACTGTGACGTGTAGCGTGGACCCTGAATTTTGGGTCTGAAGCGTAGCGTCCCACCCACGCGTAGCGTCAGAGCCCACGTTCAGTTTTTAAAACTGAACCAGAGAGGCCCATCTTAGGTTTAAAACCTAAAATCTCCTCTCTATCTCACTCAGTTTTCAAAACCTAAATTTTAGAAACCTCCTTTTCTCTCTTCCAAACCTTCTCAATCCTATTACTCAAGGAACCACAAGTAAGTGTTCTAATCCTTTCTCTTTAGTTTTGTTTTTAAATTTTTGATTTTTAGAAATAAATGTGGTTAGGATTAGGATTAGAAGACCATTGGAATTGATTGCTGTTAGGAATTAGGAATTGAATGGATATAATGTGGTTTGGAAAGGGGTTGCTGTTATGTAACCCCTGTTCTTTTTTCTGTTCTGCGCAGCTCACGCATAGCGTCCCACTGACGCGTAGCGTGAGGATGAACTGTGAGCCCACGCGTAGCGTCCCACAGACGCGTAGCGTGGGCAGAACAGGCTGACGCGTAGCGTTACACCACGCGTAGCGTCAGCCTCTGTTTTTAGTTTTTGTTAATTTATGCTGTGTGTTTGTTTGTTGTTTTCTTTTTTATTAATAAATTTTCATATTTAATATTTGTTATACTTTCTTGCATTTACTTTGAGTATAGTTGTTTTTAGTTTATATTTACATTTACATTTACATTTACACTTTATATTATGGTATTTTATTATTGTGTGTTGTGTTTTTACGTAATTATTTGTTTTTGCATATTTTATTCGAAAAATAATTCAAAAATAAAATTTATCTTTTAATAAATCAATCAAATTTTTGTTAGTAAGTCAATTTATACACTTAGAGTTTTTACACAATAACACCAATTTTGTAAAAATCAATTATCGATTCTTTTTAACTTAGGAGTTTTGATAAATTTAATTACAATAAGTTCATCAACTATCAAGCAAATTTCGATAACCCGGTGAGCAGAGAGATCTTATTAAACACTTGAGGGTTTAATCAAAATATTTTCAATTCGAATTGATTTTGCTTTAATCTCTAATTTGTGTTGTTGTACAGAGAATTCGGGAAAATGATCAAGGCACATTTATTGGTGAAACGAAACCTTGGGCCAAACAGCTTACCTTGGTAAAAAAATTTTTTATCCTTTGCAAGCCAATTTGAGCCTAAAATAAAATTCTTTGGTACCCTTAAAACCTAAATTTGTTTTAACCATTCCCTATACTTGATTGATTAAAAGAGCAGTTGAAATAAATGAAAAATATTTTGAGTGTTCTCATAAAAATGGGGAGTGAAAATAAGCAACTTGATTCTTTTCAAAAAGAAAATATGGAAAAGAAAAGTCAAAAATAGTGAAAAGAATCAAGTTGGGGGTATTTATTTTTCATCAATAAAAGAAAATAAGAAGTTTGGGTCAAGAGAAAGCCTAAGAATTATAAAAATGCTCATTTATGATTTCAGGTTTTTTTGAATTCCAAGAAAAATCATTGATTCTTGTAAACCAAGCCTCATTACAACCCGTGAAAGACCTTGTGATTTCTGAATTAACTCTGTATAAATAACCATTGATTAGATGACAAACAAAGTTAAATTCGTTTGATTTTATGATTGATTGAGTGAAACAGGTTACCAATTGCATAGAGATAAACACTTGTGAGGTAAGCCTGAAATTCTGCTTGGTTGTTAATAGAATATTGTAAATAATTTTATCATTAAACCGTTGTTATATTTGATATCAATTTTTGATTATTACAAATTAGTTAAATTGTGTAATTATTTTTTTGTGGTAAATTCTCGGACTAACTTAAAAATTTGATTCCAAATTTTTATTTTTTCTTATTTTTCTCTCTTGCTCGAGGACGAGCAATGTCTCAAGTTGGGGGTATTTGTTAGTCCTCAAATTTTCAATAAAAGCTTGAACAAAAATTTCATAAAAATTATAAAAATTAGTTTAATTTGTTAGAAAATTAGGATTTAAATTCAATAAATGGATGTTGCTGGAAATAATCTGCCCTTGATCAATTTTTTCTAGTTCTGCAGTAAAAAAGTTAAGAAATCAAGAGAAAATTACACTGGAGGAGCTGACGCATAGCCTCATCCCACGCGTAGCATCAACAGCTATTTTTGATGCTGACGCTAACGTCCTAGCCATGCGTAGCGTCAATGCTGCGCAGGCTCCACTTCCAGCTTGGTCAAGCACTCAGCTTTGACCTAATAATGGTCATCCCACTCAGCACCAAGGGCCATCCCACTCAACACAAATGGCCAAAACACAGTGGAGACACGTCCAAGTGGCCAAGCATGATCCATTTTTATAATTTGTAGTGGCCATTATCAGCTGTTTAATGGAAGCTGAGTCAGGGGCCTGACGCGTAGCGTCACACTGACGCGTAGCGTCAGCACCCTTGCTCAGCCCTATAAATAGGGTCATCCAACACCATTCTAAGCATCCCTTTCACAGCATTTCATTCTCTTCTTTTCTCTCTTGTGCTCGATTTTGAGTACTTCTTTTGTGAGTTGTAGTTCTAGAATAGTTTTCTAGATACTCGAGTGTGTTTCGGTGTATTGTGATCGTTGTATCGTGAAGTTTCCATCGTCTTCGTAATGTCAAACTCTGTAAGTGTTGTTTTTACTTTCACCATGTGTAACTAATCCGTTTATGTTGGAATTGGTGAACTAATCTATTGAGTATAATGTTGTGAATTCGACCTCTGCATGTTTATGATTCAAGTCCATGTTAGTATTTCAACCTTTTGTTAATATGAACGTCAAACGGGAGAATGATTTTCATGTGTATTGAAACTTGTTTTATTAGTATGAATGTCAAACGGGAGAATGATTGTTCATGCCGTATTAAAACTTGTTTTGACGAAAGTAAAAAGTTGGAATACCCTTGGTATCTCAATTCTATAGGGGTTGTTAACCATTGTTGCCATAAGGCCAGGTCTTAATGCAAGTTTTTACTGAGAAAGCTCACGAGGGATCGGACTTTATGGTGAATTCTTAGAATTTATATCACAAAGGATCGGTTATAATGATTTTAAGCTGCAATGACATGAAACTTGATGATTAAATATGCATGTCTTGAGTTCCTCATTGTTATTCTAGATTAGGGATCCAATTTCCAACATAATTTGTTTATCTGTGTTTATCTCAAGTATCTTACCTATTCTAGATTGCAACTCGGCTTTTTAGATAGATTTTATTTTCTTTTATCTTATGAACCACTCAATCATGCTAACCTATGAATATTGTGTTGGAAATATGCACTAAAAGCCTATATAGGTTCGCATCATTTTGAATAAGTCATTTTTTGTTAAATAGTTTAACAACTTTTACATATCCTTGGAGTAATAGGTCATATGAGAGTTTTTCCTAAAATGTCCCTAGTCAAGTATTTACGTGGGGACATGTAAATACATTAGGACTAGTGTGTGAATATACTGATGATCTGATCTCACAGATCATGGATATAAATGATATCAAGTCTTCACACGGGTACACATTAAGAGTAATGATGTACTGGACAGACCCACCATGAGAACGTTGCATGGATCGTTACATGAATGTCATAAATGATTCTCAATGTGATAATGGTATATGTAGTCCTTTGACCTGAAGTCACTACGATTCCTACATAAGGAGTTTATTGTTTTAATACAATTAAACGTCTTCTGTAATAAGAGGACTATAAAGGTTATGGTTAGGCAATGTACAAATTATGCAGAGGGATGTGGGTGATGTAGATGGGATTTGTCTCTCCTATGTGACAGGAGTGATATCTATAGGCCACTTGATGGAGTGAGACTAAGGAAATGCATGGCCATGCTAGAAAGAATAAATATTGGATATTTATTCGGATAAAGTCTACTCCGGTATCAAGTAAAATAAATTGGACCGTACAAGGATGACACGACCATGCCTTGGGCCCAATTAGGATATCGTGACAAAAGGAACAAACATATAAAATAATTATCACTTATAGGTTATGTTGTTAATAAATAATATTCGGACATAATGATGCATTGCTAGATGCCGCTCTTATTTTATATTAATAATAAAATAGTTTATTATTAATATAACTGATCCGGTCTCAATACCGGTATCCGATCTGCAAGACATATTTCAACGTCTTTGTCAAGACATCAACGTGTAACCGGTGTCATAGGTATACATCCGGATTGTAATTCCGTATCAGGCGTTCTCCCTATACCGGTTGTTCAGGATAACACCATGACACCGGACAACACACACGTCACTGTGCGAAAGACAAGGATCATTGCTACAGGGATCGATCAATAATTCCCTGCACTACGAGCCAAATTCTGCTCACGGGGATGGTCAACTTGTTCCCTAATCCTAGTCTATATTCTCCATGCTCAATATAAAATAGCCACTTGACCCAATCATGCTTGTAAGTGCGCAATAAAATAATGTTAATGGGAGTTAGTGGTTCCCCACTAATGAGTCCTCGTAAAACGAGCCAATCAGGTATATGAACTCATTTCATTAATGAATTGAGGGATCTTTAACTAAATCTTTAAACGATTACTCTCTGAAATACATTCCTTACTTGGAATATCATCACTGACTTGAGCGTCGGAGAATCTTTGCAGGTGACACCACCATTCGCCCACTTCAACGCGTTAGGTCGGTGTGAAGGATCTCCAGAACGCCCAATCCGCTCTCCTCACTCAAGGACAATGAATATTTACACCGGATACTCATACATCCGGTCTTCTGCACAGTATTTACATACTATTTGTGATTGACTTGAGTCCGGATCTCTAGACCCCGGTTCAGGATAGATCATTGGCACGCCCGGTGGGACACGTTAAAGTTATTCCCACTTCTCGTTTAAGAAGTCTGGTCTCTTATCATGGAAGGCAATGGGAGAAACCAACCAGATGGGCACGTAGAAGACATCACTGCCCAGTAACAACCAGTGAACAGGCACTTAGCTCTTGAGTCGCCTGTGGAAAATTCAAGAAGAATGGTGCAGGTTTCAGCACCAAATCTAAAGGATGAGATGATAAGAAAGTTGATGGAGGAACTGATGGAATTGAAACGTGAAAGAAAGAGCGTGGAGGAGAGATCCATGTTTCTGATCAAGGGGACACATCACACAACCGAGGGAGAAAAATCCTCTACCCCCCAGTATTCAAATATCCCCACATTTGAAGGGAAGGAACAGATCCACGATTCTGATAAGAGAGTTGTTAAAGGGAAGAGGAAGCTGATGACAGCCTCTCCAGTAACTTATAAGCTCACAGTCCCTTTTTCAAGGAGACTTATAAGTGTACGCATCCCTAAGCACCTACAGACTACTCAACCTCTCTCTATAGAAAAATACAGTGGTGAAACTGATCCTACTAAGCATCTTGATGCTTATACACTCGAAGTCATGTACCTGGGGGCATATGAAGATGTCATGTGCAGGATGTTCCCTCGGACTCTTATTGATGATGCCCTTAGCTGGTTCAGGAAGCTACCATCAGGTTCCATTGACTCATGGGAAGAAATGGCAACAGCGTTTGTGGACCACTTTGTCGTTTCCAGTGATATTCCCAGAACATCTCATACCTTGGCTCAGATTAGGCAGGGGGAACATGAAACTCTCAAGGACTTCTTGAAGAGGTTTCACAAGGAAGCAGCTGCTGTTCCAAACTTGGCAGAAGCACTACAATTGCACATAGCAATAGAAGCTTTGCAACCAAGCTCTGCTTTTGCCCTGTCATTGGCAAAGAATCCTCCAGTGAATTTCGAAGAATTCAGGAGGAAAGCATCCAAGTATGTGAGCATTGAAATACACTTGGAAGCAACAGTGGCGAGAGGGAAATCCTCAACGTTACAACGGAGTGATAAGAGCAGATCCAGATCGGATCCCATGGAAAGACCGTGCCGTGGCGATGCCTTCGATAGCTCCGCTCCACAGCGTTAAGCAGAACGGATGCATGCATTCGACAATTATGCTCCGCTAAATTCTGAACGATCTCAAATTCTTAGGGAGATCGGATGGCCAACCCTTATTGCGTACAGGGTCAGGACTCCACCCCAGCTTCATAAACAGGGCGACCCTTGGAAATACTGCGAATTCCATGAGCAAGAGGGCCATTCAACAGATGAATGTCAGGCTCTGATGAATACTATTGAGACCCTGATCCAGAGGGTAAACTCAAACAATACCTTCTCAAAGAAAGGTCTACTGATCAACTGGACCAGATTGAGAAAAGGGGAGGAGATTACGAGGAAGACGATGGCGATCATCCCACTCCGATCAGAAGGTTTACTGCTTCTGAAAAACAAAAGGGAGTTGTGATTGGTGAGCCTGCACAGAAAAACACTATGCCCCGACAACAACATCAAGGCCGTCGAGAGGTCATTGATTAGAGATCAGGCCAGCAAAATTAATAGGGCCTTTTGTTGATACAGCTAGTCGGTAAGATGGTGTGCATTCCACTCCTTTTCCTTACTCAGGTTTTTCTCGATCGGGTTTTACCAAGAAGGTCTAATGAGTCATAACCCCGACTCATCTCTCTTTCTCTCTTTTGTAATTCATAATTAATGAAATACTCTAAATGATTCACCCATTGTCTTTATGGTTTTATTCGATGCACGACACTGTTGTGACAAGATACTTTCAGGACGGATGATCCTAACAATGTATCCGTTGTTAGCGATGAACCTCTTCAAAGGTACAACTGGGTGAACCACCCCATTCGAAGGCCCAGATTGTAGGATTAAACCGAACTCTGGGTACGGTTAGTAAGTTTGGCTGAACACCGGTGAAGGCTCGGATTGTAGGATTGAACCAAACTCCGAGTACGATTAGTAGGTTTGGCCGAACGCCGGTGAAGACCTGGCTGTAGGATTAAACCGAACCTCGGGAAATGGGTTGTAGGATTGAACCGAACCCCATTCCGAGAACGGTAAAAGGGTAAAACCCAACACCGTATTGAAGGCTTGGGCGCAGTAAGCTGGTTCTTCTTCAAGACCACGCTGAACCCCAAGTAACGGGCGCAGTAGGTTCAGGATTAGCCCTGATCTGAACCCCGTATTGAAGGCTCGGATTATAGGATTAAACCGAACTCTGAGTACGACTAGTAGGATTGACGGAACGTCGGTGAAGAATCGTCATTGGGTAAAACCAAAGACCGATTGAAGAACGGTTAGTAGGATTAAACCGAACGCCAAATATGACATGGATTGTAGGATCAAACTGAACTCCAAACACAACAAGTAAGTTATACTGAACTCCAAATTAATACTCTCTTTTGAAGTTCCTTATTTGGAAGTTTTATAGCTTTAAATTCTGAGTCATCAATTCTTCAATTGAAACCTGACTCATAAACTCTGACCCAAAAATAATTCATTCGGGTACGTCACAATCTGAGGCATATTCACCCGAAACCTTTCAGTCGGAAATATTTATATTCGCAATTATCAAATAGAGGAATTTCTATCCGAAGTCCTCACTCTTAAGAACTCTCACGTGAAAGTATCACTCAGAGTTCGTTTAAAGTATTGATCACCCAATAATACTGGGGGACAACATCAACAATTTAACGAATATCTTGAGGAATGAACTCTTAGTGAAACGTTTTCACAATTATTTCCCCTCAGGATTAGCATTACAAGCCGTTCCCATGACAATAACATGTTCACTCACAACGGCGGTCCCTATTATGATATTTACGACCAAAAGGCCTGACTTTTAAGAAGCAAGACATCTTTTACCAGGCTTTTATACCAAATTATTCATACTTGACAAAAGGAACTCTATCTTTTTTGTCAAACCAAGTCTTTGGCTATCAAAATGCCTATACATGAAAACGATAGTTATACGTCTCTATCCGTTCTTCATCTTGCATGTAAAAATCCGGAATGAAGGTTCTACGTTCATACCCGATCTTCACTACTTAAGTCCGGAATGATTCAATACACGTGCAATCCCTCTATTAAAGTTGTTTTCTACTAAACGTACTACGATCGATATAGCTCATATGAGCAAATCTACTAACTCCTGGTACGAACAATTCCCATCATTATTCTTATGATGGAAGTTTTTGAAAATTGAGAAGCATTCACACAATCCGTACTCCTACGATTGAAAAAATGTCTCCAGGACGAATTATCTCAATCACTTAATCTGTGATCTGACGATGTAACTCTTGGCGTTGTGTACTCTTCCAGAACGGATAATCTCAATCACCTATTCTGTGATCTGACGATGTAACTCCTGGCGCCGTACACATCCCAAGGACGGATGATCTCAATCACCTATTATGTGATCTGACGATGTAACTCCTGGTGCCGTACACATCCCCAAGACGGACGATCTCAATCACCTATAAAGTGATTCGATGATGTAACTCCTGATACAAACAATCCCCATCATCATTTTTATGATGGAAGATTTTGAAAGTTAATCCGCACTTTCGCTCTCAAGTGGTATTCTCCCAGGACGGATACTCTTTATCACCTATTCTGTGGTACAATGACGTAACTCCTGGCATAGACAAACTCCCATCATCATCCTTATGATGGAAGGCTCAAACACCACTTTCTTACACCTTTGCAGTTCCCCAAACTTGGAACAATATTCTTACAATGGACGACATTGTTTTCTCCAGTGAGAATAACATGAATTAAGAACAGTCATCCGTCCTGTTACACTATTTTACTAAACAACGGATCGACCCCTCTTTTCCCCAAAAGAATTAAGGATCATGCCCTAAAGACAGGCACCTTCTTCTTAACACACACTTGGGGACATGTATATATATTTATCCGTTCTAAATTCATTTGTTGTTTAATCTTCCGAGGCAATGATTTTAATTCGACCTCAAGGTTAATCATACAGAACGGATTAACAATGACTTAAATATACATGAAATATTGAAGACAAATTTCTTAAATGAATTTTATTCATAAAGGACGAAATTACACAATTGTTCAAAACCGGAGTTGATCCCGGTACACAACTTTACATATAAATGAAAACAAGACTACGAGGGAGGAATTTGCTCTTCATCTTTTTGTGCCTCCTCAACACCAGGCTCTTATGTCCCTTCCTTTGGGACTTCCTCAGGAATATCCCCTCCGGGAGCCTCGGTTCCTTCCGCAGATGAAGGAACCTCAGACGTAGGAAAGACGAAATCCGGTCCCATACTTTGACCCTCAGGAAGAGGAGGCAAACCGTATAAGGACGTCGGAGGATCTTCATGACAACCATCAACCACTGCGACTAACTTTCCTCCATGGAATTCATAGAACGGATCCATTCCATGGAATTCATAGAACGGATCTTTTAATCTGAGAATGGTACTTTGCAAAATAATAATAAATGCCAAGGAACTGTTATACGCGTAAGCTTACCGATATTTAGACCTCTCGCAGGTTGAGTAGCTTATGTGAACAACCACTCAGTCCCTCACACAAGCTAGGGGACATATGATCCGGTCTCAATACCAGTATCCGATCTGCAAGACATATTTCAACGTCTTTGTCAAGACATCAACGTGTAACCGGTGTCATCGGTATACATCCGGACTGTAATTCTGTATCAGGCATTCTCCCTATACCGGTTGTTCAGGATAACACCATGACACCGGACAACACACACGTCACTGTGCGAAAGACAAGGATCATTGCTACAGGGATCGATCAATAATTCCCTGCACTACGAGCCAAATTTTGCTCACGGGGATGGTCAACTTATTCCCTAATCCTAGTCTATATTCTCCATGCTCAATATAAAATAGCCACTTGACCCAATCATGCTGGTAAGTGTGCAATAAAATAATGTTAATGGGAGTTAGTGGTTCCCCACTAACGAGTCCTCGTAAAACGAGTCAATCAGGTATATGAACTCATTTCATTAATGAAGTGAGGGATCTTTAACTAAATCTTTGAACGATTACTCTCTGAAATACATTCCTTACTTGGAATATCATCACTGACTTGAGTGTCGGAGAATCTTTGCAGGTGACACCACCATTCGCCCACTTCAACGCGTTAGGTCGGTGTGAAGGATCTCCAGAACGCCCAATCCGCTCTCTTCACTCAAGGACAACGGATATTTACACCGGATACTCATACATCCGGTCTTCTGCACAGTATTTGCATACTATTTGTGATTGACTTGAGTCCGGATCTCTAGACCCCGGTTCAGGACAGATCAATAACCGAGTATTTCACCTATAGGGTCACACATATAGAGTAAGCCCATCAGAAAATAGCTTTTTATTTTAGTTGGACTAAAATAAGACTATTGGGCCTAACTCATTTAGAATGAGTAAGGAGCCTACTCTTTAGAGAGCAAATTAGGTCAAACCTAAGCCTATAAATAGAGCATAAGATGCTCATAGGCGGCGACCCTAAAGAGACACAAAAATACGCAAAAGTTGCAAAAGCTACACGCCGTCAAACTAGCATTTGGAAGGTGTAGCATTTCTGGTGGGAGTACTCGTGTGGACTCCTAAAGGACGAGGCTACGATTGCTTCGATATTCTTCAAGAGGTAATCCTAAAATGCAATTTTTGTGTGTTTGTCTTATGCTTTGAAACACAGCGCTTTGCAAATCCTATGGGAATCCTTGTATTTCCGCTGCTCATACACTAGGGATTCCTAACAGTGGTATCAGAGCCAGGTTGCAAAACCGTGTTTTGGGCAAACATTTGTTTAAAGAACATGTAAAAATAAAAATAAAATTTCTTTTATGAAAAGAATTGTAAAGGTTGAATCCTTTTGCAAAGGTTGTATCTTTTATTAGATATGTTGCAAAGGTTGCATTTTTAATGAGATATTATGTAAAGGTTGCATTTTTATGAGATATATTGCAAAGGTTGCACCTTTTTGAAAGCTAATATCAATATATTTTGCTTTATGTATATTGATTTCTTTTCTTAACATTTTAATTAAAGAACATGTTTTTAGGATGTGCTTTATCATATGAACATGTTGTATGTTGCAATGGTGATTGTTTTATATGTGTTCTAATTATAAGGCATGTTTTATGTTTATTTAATTAAATTGAAATCAAGGGTTGTATGCAATGACGTCTATATGCTTTCTCTTTTCTAATATGAATTGTTCATGTGAGATTGTGTTTAGAAAGTTTAAGAGTTAAACCCTAGCCGTAATGAAAACTAAGATTCAAAAGTTGAAACCTAGCCGTAATGGTATTTTATTTATTTGTAAATGTTACAAATAAAATATTTGATTTTAATATTATATTTTAAATTCGATTTGTAAAAGTTACAAATAAAATTTTTAATTATTTGTTAAAATTAAAGTTTGTAAGAGTTACAAATTTAAATAATTTATTCTTATTAATTTTAATAGGATTTGCATTGTTTGTGATCCTTTTAAAATTAATATGATTTGTAAGAGTTACAAATTTAAATAATTTATTCTTATTAATTTTAATAGGATTTGCATCATATGTGATCCTTTTAAAATTAATGTGATTTGTAGGAGTTACAAATTAATTCATATTTATTAAATTTAATATGATTTGTAATTGTTACAAATAGAAGATAAGATCTTTATTAAATTTAATAATTTTAAAATCAAATATTTAATCCTTAATAAATTTGATAGGATTTGTAAAAGTTACAAATTAAAGATAAGATCTTTATCAAATTTAATAGGATTCGAAATAAAATATCTTGAACTCTAGAGATAAGGTCTAAAATTTAAACCTTGATCGTTCCTAAAAATTAGGATGATTGTTGAGACTCTAGAGATAAGGTTTAAAAGTTAAACTTTGATTATTCCTATTTTAGGATAATTATAAGGGTCAAAAGATAAGTTTTAAAAGTTAAATCTTGGCCGTTTCAAAATTAAAGATTTCAAATTATTTGAAATCATAACCGAATATTTTGAGCTGTTAATGGTCAGTGGGACGTTCTGGCTAGGAAAGACTTGGTACTTAAGCGGTCACTCCGGACCCACCTCTCTTTCCTGGGAACTAAATATTTGGGTTGGAACACCCCTTGGGTTGGAACACCCCTTGACCCTGTCTGTTGAACGGTCAACAGAGCCGCCAAACTTCGTTGCATAGTTTTCCTTTTATGACCCCGCGTGTTTAATTATGTGTTTTAAAATTTATTTTATTTTAAATACAATTGATTACTCTATTAATTGATTAATTAACACGTCCAGCGGTGAATGGTTATGGTCTTAGGTTTTTTTTATTTAATTTTAAATACAGCCTGCGTGCTGTGCCTTACTCTATTCTTAAATTTCTTCTCTCAACCCTTCACTCGTATGTAAAACGAGTTTTCTTTATTACATTGTAATCTTAGAAAAGCCAACAAGGTGGAGACCTAGAAGAAACCTAGAGTGGTGATGGATATGACCTTGAAAGGAACAAAGGAGTGGTGACTCTAGGAGGATGGTGGTTTCAAGAAGTAGGACTTCATGAAGTCAAGACACCATAGTTCCTTTAGGTTTATTTTATTTTATTTTATTTTCTAGGAAGACCATAACCATCTCACAATTTTTTGATTGCATGTTTTGGGGTTTTATTTTGCGTTAAAGCGTTTAATGAAAGTTGGTAATGAACAATAAGAAAATTGAAATCCCTCAAGCCCGACAATCATACCTTCCAATAAGTAATAACGTCTAACTTGATATAAATAAAGTACAGGTCACGTCATAGTTGGGTGCCTTTATTTATGTTTAGTAGGACATGATTGGATAATTGGATTATCCAAGAATTATTAAGTTTTATTAAAATAGACTTTTTTTCAATTGGATTGGAAAAGCCTAAAGGTATGAACAGTCTAAAACGCGTTCTAATAAACAACAGTCACTAATGCTAGTTTTAATAAAGTGTAGGTTCTGCCAAAGCAGGGTGCTTTTATTGATATTAGTAAAGGATGATGGATAATTGGATTATCCAACCATTTGTTATTGGACTTATCTAGGTAACTTTAATCAGATTGAAGAACCTAGAAGCGTTAATATTAAGTTTAAACGCCTTCTAATAAGTAACACTCGTCGAGACTAATGTCAATAAATAGTGGGCCTGCCAAAGCAGGGTGCTATCATTTATATTAGTAAGGCGCGATGGGATAATTGTAATATCCAAATTGTTTTTATTAGGCCTAAACTTAACTAAGTTTTTCAATTGGATTGAAAATAACTTAGAGGCGTAAGGATTGAGCTTAAATTCATAAGATGAATAAGGGTAAATAGTTACCCACTCAATCATCCAAGAGTTGCATGAGATGCAATTGGAAATGTGTTTCCTACCTAAATAACCAAGGGTTGGGTGATCAGCCAAAGCTGACTCAACATTAGGCCAAACATGGATCTTGACCCACTAGAAAAATCTTCCAATGGGATTTTTTTATGATTCAGTGAGGGTATTTGTTTTGAATCAAAATAGTGGGAGACAACATATTTATTTAATGACCAAAATTTAAATATGTTTTTAAATAGAAGTGATAGATTTGCATGTAATTTGTTTTAGAATAACCATGATATACCAAATATTGTTTTGTTGCAATCTGTCCTTTGGAAGGACACTTTATCTAAAAAAATGCCTAGATAGGTATTGAGACTTGAGAATTATCTTCATTAAAGATGAAGCGACAGTGTGTGATGTTTGGCTTATATGTCATCTATGGTTGGGTCTTGAATACCCTATGGAGTCTGCATAAACTCTGAGCTATAAAAGGCAATATGAATATATGGGAGATATACGATATGATCGTATACAAACTTTATTAAGGCCAAGTTAGTCTGGAAGTCTATAAGGTGATCAAGAAAGGAAATTGTTTCCAGTTTTAGCCAAAATAAGACATTGAAATAATTTGTCTAAAGAACTTGAAGGAGTTCAAAAGAAAGGGAAGTAAGACTTCCACTACAGGTCATGTTATAGAAGTCAAGTTATTTTACTTCACTAACATTAGTATCAGATACTAGTAGTAGATCTCAAATTTTGAAAGATCAAGGAAGTAGATCACTTGTTAAGGGTGGAGAAATCTGAATAAAATTGAGCAAAAGTTGCTACAATAAAGATAAGATCTTTACCTATTGGGCTAGTTAGTGAACTAGAAATTGTGCATATTATTTCTTGTTAGACAAGAAATGTTTTTCTTATTATAAAATAACTTTATTTCTTCAAATGGAAGTTGATGCACAATTGAGTAATGGATTCCACATCCTAAATCTCAAAACATCCATTTATAACAACTGCCAAAGTAGGTTAAAATAAGTGATTTTGAACCTTACTTACATAGTATTGTCTCCTAAGGCAAATGGATAAGAAACACATTTTCTAAATACCATTAATGTGGTTATATGGACTCTTTTTGATTTTGGAATCAATGGAGACATGTAAATCTTATTTATTGGAGAGATAATTAAGACCTCATTCATTGAAAAGATGAGTAATCTATTATCTAATACATAACGATGTATGTGGGCCTATTGGAACAATAACTAGATATGTTTTTCAATACTTCAACATACTAATTGAAAAGTCAATGAGTATGGATTTATGTAACATAAGTTAGAAAGTCTTTGAAAAGTCCAAAGAATTCATAATGAAGCGAAAAACTAAATTGACAAGACAATTAAAGCTCTTGATTAGATCAAGATAGCAAATAATTTGAGTTATAAGTTTGATAACTATCTAATAGAGTGAGAGATTACCTCTTAACTCATCATCCCATGAACAGAGCACTCAGAAGTCACACAATATGTCTCCACTTCACGCATGCACATGTAAATATTTAACTAGACTCAGTATGGCAGTTTGAAGAGTATGCACTGCATTCACACACGGTCTCATAACACACGCATGCATCCATATCCCAACAGTGTATCTCATAAACACATATATCAATTATAAGCTAACTACCATCGGATTCAGTCATAGCATGCCTCGGTATACAAAGCTATCTATCAAATATACATTTCATCACAAATACCCTTAAGCACATATGCATGCATAATAAACCACTCGGAACCCATTCACAAGCTATGCATTTGAAATGCAAAGCGCCCCCTACCTACTGATGGAAGTTCGAGGGGTTCCTCTGTTTCCCGACGCTGGTCTGATTGCCTCGCCCAGGCTCACACTCGTTCTGGCTTCCTTGGTCGAAGTCGCACCGTGAAACAGGGGCTGTTCGTCTTTTGGCCGAACGAACTCCAAGTCTTTTGCAGTATCGTCGTCGCGCGTTCTCAGGAACAGAACAGTAAACAGGGGGGAGGAAGATGAAGAACAAAAGGGAAGAGAGAGTATTCGAGGAGAGGAAAGAAGAAAAGAGAAGAAGTCTAACGTAGATGCATAACTCCAGTGATCAAAGGCACATATATAAGCATATGCGTGCACGAGGAAGGGAAGGAGAGTGGGATGGGAAAACGTGAATTGCAGTCCCACTCACGTGACTCCCAATCGGAAGCAGCCACCTCTTACCAACTAAGCTTAATTAATTTGTCACTATTTCTTAGATTAAGTTAACAGTCAATTTTCCTGCTTTGAAATCAAAATCTTAATGGTTTATTTTCATTCGGTATTCAACTTCAAAACTGGGATGTTACAGTTCTCCCCCTCTCTAAAGAATTTCGTCCCCGAAATTCACTCGGTGACTCACCTTGGTAAACAACTCGGGGTATTGCTGCCTCATGGCGTCTTCGCGTTCCCAGGTACAAGAGGTAGTCCCACCTTGCTGCCACTCCACTTCAACCAGTGGTACGTCCCTGTTCCGTAAACGCTTTACCGATCGGTCCACGATTCTAACCGGTATAGTTACAGTGGTCAGGTCCTCCTTAATCTCCACTTCATCATCTGGCATCGAATGGGTGGGATCATGTAGACATTTCCTTAGTTGTGACACATGAAACACGTTATGCAATCGGGATAAGTGAGTCGGTAGTGCTATCCGGTACGCCATGGAGCCGACTCGTTCCAACACCTCATAAGGCCCAATGTATTGGGGGCTCAACTTTCCGCTCTTCAAGGCTTGCCCGACTCCTTTACTCGGTGAAGTCTTCAAAAACACTCTGTCTCCGACTGAAAACTCTAATGGGTTGGTTCGTTTGTCATGGTAGCTCTTCTGCCTATCCTGAGACGCCTTCATCTTTTCTCTTATCATTTGGATTTGTTCTGATGTTTGCCTCACAATTTTCGGTCCTAGCAGTAAATTTTCACCCGTTTCCGACCAGCAGAGTGAGGTTCGGCATCTTCGACCATATAGTGCTTCGTAGGGTGCCATACCGATACTGTTGTAGTGGCTATTGTTGTACGTAAACTCAATCAGGGGAAGGTACCGCTCCCAATCTCCACCGTGCTCCAACACACACGCCCTTAGCAAGTCCTCCAGGCTTTGAATCGTTCGCTCGGATTGCCCATCCGATTGGGGTGGTAGGCAGAACTTAGCCAAAGCTTCGTACCCAATTCTTGGTGTAGACTGGTCCAAAATCGGGATGTGAATCTAGGATCCCTGTCTGATACGATAAAAGTCGGTATACCATGCAGTCGGACAACTTCGTGAATGTAAAGCCGAGCTAACTTATACAACGGGTACTTCATATTCACAGGTAGGAAGTGTGCACTCTTCGTCAGTCGGTCAACAATGACCCAAATCGCATCATGGCCCGCACGGTTTTTTGGCAATCCTATGACAAAGTCCATGGCAATTGAGTCCCATTTCCACAAAGAAATCTCCAGGGGTTGCAATGCACCATACGGCTTCTGGTGCTCCACTTTCGATTTCTGACAGGTAATACACCGAGCCACGTATTCTGCCACATTCCTCTTTAATCCGGGCCACCAGAATTATGTTCTTAGATCGTGGTACATCTTCGTGGTACCCGGGTAGATACTAAGCAGACTCTTGTGAGCCTCATCAAGTACCATTCTTCTCAATTCTCCTCCACCCGATACGTATATTCTGTTTTTCACTCGGAAAATTCCGTCCGATCCCTCGGTCAAGGACAAGTCCTTCCCTTTGGCCTGAGTTTCCTTCATCTCAGCCAAGTAGGAGTCTGACTGCTGTTGTTCATATACAGATTTTAGGAATTCACTAGCAATCCTTAGTGTACCGATTGTTATTTTCCGAGAAGAGGGGATGTCAACATGCAAGTTCATGTCTCGGAACTGTTCCAATAACTCCACCTCCTTCACCATCATCACTGCTATATGAAGGGATTTCCGACTCAACGCGTCGGCAACAACGTTTGCCTTACCCGGATGGTATTTTAGCTCGAAATCATAATCTTTTAAAAATTCTATCTATCTCCTCTGCCTCATGTTCAGCTCCTTTTGGTCAAATAAATATTTGAGGCTCTTGTGGTCGCTGTAAACTTCAAATTTAGAACCGTACAGGTAATGTCTCCATATTTTCAATGCGAAAACCACAGCTGCCAGCTCTAAATCATGGGTCGGGTAATGCTGTTTGTGAGGTCTCAATTGCCGAGAGACATACGCTATCACTCGATCATTCTGTATTAGCACACATCCCAATCTGAGTCCTGACGCGTCACAATAAACCACGAAGCTCTCTTGCAAATTAGGTAATGCCAACACTGGAGCAGTCATCAACTTGTCCTTCAGCTCTCGGAAACTGCTCTCGTACTCGAGACTCTATACGAAGGGAATATTTTTCCGAGTCAATTTAGTCAGTGGCAAGGCCATCTTAGAAAAACCCTTAATGAACCTTCTATAATAACCGGCCAGGCCCATAAAGCTTCTTACCTCCGAGACCGACTTGGGTCTCTCCCATGCCATTATAGCTGCCACCTTCGAAGGGTCCACCGAGACACCTTCCTCTGAAATCACATGTCCGAGGAAGTGGATCTTATCCATCCAAAAATCGCATTTTGAAAGCTTTGCAAACAACTGTTTCTCCTTCAACACTTGATGTACCGCTCGGAGGTGTTCTTCATGCTCCTCAGGTGTCTTGGAATAGATTAGGATATCATCAATGAAAACTACTACGAATCGGTCAAGATATGGGTGAAATATGCTGTTCATGTAATTCATGAAAATAGCAGGGGCGTTTGTCACACCGAACGACATCACTACATACTCGTAGTGACCATACCGAGTCCTAAAGGCAGTCTTTGGAATATCCGAGTCCTTCACCCGGATTTAGTGGTATCCCGATCGTAGGTCAATTTTCGAGAAAACTGAGGCTTCACGCAGTTGGTCAATCAAGTCATCAATCCTGGGCAACGGGTACCGATTCTTAATCGTGAGTTTGTTTAGCTGTCGGTAATCTATACAAAGTCTCATGCTGCCGTCCTTCTTCTTAACAAGCAGCACCGGTGTGCCCCAAGGTGACACACTCGGCCTAATGAATTGTTTTCCGAGCAACTCATCTACCTGCTTCTTCAACTCGGCCAATTCGGTTAGGGACATTCTATAAGGTGCACTGGAGACTGGCTCGGCTCCAGGGATCAGGTCTATAGAGAATTCGACTTCTCTACTCGGAGGGGCGCCCGGCACATCCTCCGGAAACACCTCTGGGAATTCACAGACAGTCGGAATCTTGTTCTCTCGGACTCTACTCTCGCCCTCGGTTAAACAAAGCATCATAAACAGTTGAGCTGTACCTTGTGCTGTGTAATCTTCATTGTTCTGCCTCGGGAAGATTATCCTCCGGTTCCTGCAATCCACTAGCACCTTGTTGGCTGAAAGCCAGTCTATGCCGAGTACAATGTCGAGGTCCTTCAGAGGCACGCACACCAGGTCGAAGGTAAAACTCCGATCGCACAACACAAATGTTACATCTTTGCACATTGATGATGTCAACACCTTAGTGCCAGTCGGATTGGCCACTTCCAAGGTCCGATCGATACACACAGTCGGCAACTTTAAACGTCTCACACACTCATCAGCTATAAAAGAATGGGTGGCTCCCGAATCGAAAACTATATTAAGTGTATATTTACCGAGTGAACACTTACATTGTACCAAATCATTCGCTTGCATAGCATCCTCCGCGTTGATGGCGTAGACTCTTCTCACTGCCAGTTGGTTGGTATTTCTCCCTCGGTTACTTGTAGTAGCCATCATGTTGCTCCTTGCTCCGTTGCCTCTACCACCATTTCCTCCACTGGTGGTTCCGCATCCCCCTACACGGAAACCCCCACGACGTGCATGGCCACCCTCTGGTTGCAGTTGCGGACAGTCAGGGCGAACATGCCCCTTTCGTTACAGTGAAAACATACAACATCGTTTCCAGTATCACATTCCCGAGCAAAGTGGTTACCTCCGCATCTGAAACATCTACCATTTTCGGAGCGACTCCCGAACCGACCCCCACGGTTTCCTCGTCCTCTGAAATTAGAAGGAGGTTCAGTACTCCTAGCGTTGCCTGACCTCTTGAAGTGTGATTGTTGAGGCCTCAAGAAGGGGTTTGCCCTGCTGCTCTGGCCCGAGTGGGCCTTGTCATCTTCTTCAAATATCCTACACTTATTCACCAATGTAGGAAAACTCCTAATATCTTGGTATCTGCAAGCTCTCTTAATATCTAACCTCAATCCATTCTCAAATTTTAGGCACTTCGAATTCTCCGTCCTTGGTTGTTGGAAGAGTGGGTAGAATAGGCACAATTCCTCAAATCTTGTCGCGTATTCTTCCACAGTCATGGACCCCTGCTTCAATTCCATGAACTCCAGTTCCTTCCGACTCCTGATTGTGTCGGGGAAGTACTTTTCTAGGAAGCATATCTTGAAATCGTTCCAGGTCAGCTGAGTATTATCGTCAGGGAACTGGTTTCTGGCTATCTTCCACCAGTTTTCCGCCTCTTCCCGTAGCATGTACACTGCACACTCTACCTTCTGGGCCTCGGTACAGTGAAGACCCCCAAAAATCCTTTCCATCTCCTGAGTCCATTTATAAGCTGCCTCAGGGTTACATCCTCCCAGAAATTCTCTCGGCTTCCTCTTCAGGAAGCGGTCCAGTACTTGACCATCCTCAGTTCGAGGCTGGCCCTGCCTCTCAAACACGTCTGCAAAGCGTTGAAAGGCTATGGCTATGGCCTCCATGCTTTGACGACTCGTCATCTTTTATCCTGAAATTCACAGCCCTTTCAAGGATAAGTTTACGAAGCTACTTACCACCGATCGGATCTCAGCCTAACATTCAGTAACTTTAACACATTATACCATTTCTATATGCCATACAATCAGTCGGACCAGGAGGGAGACAACCTCCTATCCATAATTCAATACTATAATATCAATCAAGTTTCATAAATATCACAATAATGATGACCACTCGGTCACAATGCACGCAACCGCTTACACTCGGTAAGCATACCTTGGCCTTGGACCTTTCGGTCTGCTCTGATACCAAAATGTAACACCCTAAATTCTAATTAAATAAATAAAACCAACAGGGAAATTTTTCCAAATTTTTGAGCTAGCAAAGTCTGTATAATCCGCCCCAAATCAAATAACCCGATACAACAAGAAGGAGGAGGGAACGGGAAGCAAGGGAAGATAAGGGCCAAACAAAAGCCCTCCAGCAGAGCCAGCAATGCTCGAGCGAGCCCAAAGGAAATAACGTACACTTACTCGGTAAGTATAGTCCTTCCTACCCCAGTGCTCGCGCTAACTTAACCTCCCTTCAAGGGCTCCATAGCTTTCTACCATTTCTCTATACGGTTTACACTCGGAATCGGATGGATTGCCCTCTAGTCGGAAAACACTCTCTCGGCTAGTCCTTATTCAAAAGCATGATTAGGCTATTCTACTCTGAATCGTAATAGCTTATCAATTGGGAATCTACTGCATCAATCCCCATTCGGAGTGGTATGCCCTCATCCCCTCGGAACACCTAAAGCTTTACTCACTCGGTAACAGGATCATGAATTCACTCTCTAGATCATATCTTGACTCCCTTCATACTAAGTCTTTCCATTCCTACACACTCGGATGAACATGAACATATATACCAATCAAACATCACGCACAGGATGGTATAACATGCAACACGACATAAACATAACCATATACATATGAGAGTGTATATCAATATTTACAAACACATTGCCATGTTTCCCAGCCCCAAGGGATTCTGTTCTATTCTAAAAGATTAACATCAGACACGAGCCGGCCAAGGCATAATCAAAACATTATACACAGTATCTACATAAATATATATAGTTCCTTGGTGCACAACTAATCCGCTCGGTAAGTAGCTCCACTTTACTCGTAGTTCCGAGGAATGTTCACTGAAAATATTGCCACAGCAGGGGTGAGATTTTACATTTAAAATGACAGTTAGTGACTTGGGAACCCGTACGCTTTCCATCACACCACATCACATTTCAAGCAATCATAACGTTAATTATCCTCTAGTTTATCTACTCGTAATAGTGCCATGCAATCAGAATTCATTCATGCAATATTCCATTATACAGATTATATCATTTCTGACTTACACTATACACATGCAACACAATAAATTCATCATAGCACAAGAGTATACATATATATACATATCCATTCAGTACACACCAGTCTACTACAGTCGGATCCGACCCCCACTTGATTAATTTTACGTTGCAACATAGGCTCCAAGCCTTTTTCCTCCAGCTCCAAGCTGGTTCGGCCGTTTTACTGGTACCAAACCGTTTGCCCTCACATGTAACACAATCGCTCCAAGCGACCACGGCAGTGTTACGGGCAACCCCGAGTCCAACCCGGTGGCTTGCTTGAGTCCAACTCAAGACTTTAAGCATCCAACGCTAGTGCATTCAGCACTGCCTCAAGTCCAACTCAAGGTCTTTTAATTACATTCTTTTGTGTGTGTGTCTGCCAATACAATATTACTTCTCCTTTCATTTATCATAACCACACTCTGCATGCAATTCAGTCGTCATCTCATAACAACACAGACTCATTTTCAACACTCGCATGCAAGGCAACATAGGATAGCAATCAGGATCTACTCATCATCCCATGAACAGAGCACTTAGAAGTCACACAATATGTCTCCACGTCACGCATGCACATGTAAATATTTAACTAGACTCAGTATGGCAGTTTGAAGAGTATGCATTGCATTCATACACGGTCTCATAACACACGCATGCATCCACATCCCAACAGTGTATTTCATAAACGCATATATCAATTATAAGCTAACTACCATCGGATTCAGTCATAGCATGCCTCGGTATACAAAGCTATCTATCAAATATACATTTCATCACAAATACCCTTAAGCATATATGCATGCATAATAAACCACTCGGAACCCATTCACAAGCTATGCATTTGAAATACAAAGCGCCCCCTACCTACTGAAGGAAGGTCGAGGGGTTCCTCTGTTTCCCGACGCTGGTCTGATTGCCTCGCCCAGGCTCACACTCGTTCTAGCTTCCTTGGTCGAAGTCGCACCGTGAAACAGGGGCTGTTCGTCTTTTGGCCGAACGAACTCCAAGTCTTTTGCAGTATCATCGTCGTGCGTTCTCAGGAACAGAACAGTAAACAGGGGGGAGGAAGACGAAGAACAAAAGGGAAGAGAAAGTGTACGAGGAGAGAAAAGAAGAGAAGAGAAGAAGTCTAATGAAGATGCATAACTCCAGTGATCAAAGGCACATATATAAGCATATGCGTGCACGAGGAAGGGAAGTTGAGTGGGATGGGAAAACGTGAATTGCAGTCCCACTCACGTGACTCCCAATCGGAAGCAGCCACCTCTTACCAACTAAGCTTAATTAATTTGTCACTATTTCTTAGATTAAGTTAACAGTCAATTTTCCTGCTTTGAAATCAAAATCTTAATGGTTTATTTTCATTCGGTATTCAACTTTAAAACTGGGATGTTACACCACTGGGGAAGGATTTGGTTAGCATCTGTCTGGGTTGCACTCGGGTAAGCATTTGGTGGTTTGGGGTGCCGTCCTTTGATTGGAAAGAGAAATCCGGGGAGATGCCCCGACTTGAACAAGATCAAAAGATTTTACAGGTATTATCCCTTGACTAGGAGAAAAAACCTGGGATGATGCCCCAGTTACGAAGATCGAAAGGATTTTGTGGAAACTCCCTTTTGACTAGGAAGATTTGGGGTGATGCCCCAATTTGAGCTGTTTGGTGATTCATGATACCGTCCCTTGACAGAAAGATCTCATCAGACTTACATAAAGGAGAAAAATCTGGAGGATGCCCTAGTTCTTTGGAAAGATTGAAAAATTTAGGAGTACCGCCTTTTAGCTGAGAGAGAAAAGAAACGGGGAAAGATGTCCCATCTTGGAAAATCAGACTGAAGGAGTTAGGGGTATCGTACCTTGAACAGATGAAAGATCTGGGGAGATGCCCCAGTTATTGGAAATGATTGGAAGATTTAGGGGTACTACCCCTAGGCTGGGATAAGGATCTGGGGTGATGCCCCAGTTATTGGAAAGATTAGAAGATTTAGGGGTACTACCCCTAGGCTGGGAGAAGGATCTGGGGTGATGCCCCAGTTATTGGAAATATTGGGAAGATTTAAGGGTATTACCCCTAGGCTGGGAGAAGGATTTGGGGTAATGCCCCAGTCATTGGAAAGATTGGAAGATTTAGGGGTACTACCCCTAAGCTGGGAGAAGGATCTGGGGTGATGCCCCAGTCATTGGAAAGATTGGAAGATTTAGGGGTACTACCCCTAAGCTGGGATAAAGATCTGGGGTGATGCCCCAGTTATTGGAAAGATTGGAAGATTTAGGGGTACTACCCCTAGGCTGGGAGAAGGATCTGGGGTGATGCCCCAGTTATTGGAAAGATTGGAAGATTTAGGGGTACTACCCCTAGGTTGGGAGAAGAATCTGGGGTGATGCCCCAGTCATTGGAAAGATTGGAAGATTTAGGGGTACTACCCCTAAGCTGGGAGAAGGATTTGGGGTGATGCCCTAGTTGGAACCCCCTCCTTCTTGAAATTTAGGGCGTTGCCCCTTGGCCGACAGAAGGCTGGGAAGTGATGCTCTAGTTTGAAGAGGAATGATAGACTTGGGGGTAAAATCCCAGGTTTGAAAGATTTGGGGGTTAACAGGATATCTCGTTCGAATTAACCTGTGCTTAACATCGTTGCCAGGGAACGGGATACCCTTGACTGTTAGGATATACTAGGTTGATTTTTGGAAATGCAACCCCTAACATGCCTCATGAACGAGACAGAAACCTTGAGAAAATGCCGGCTCTGACTATGAGGCATTGATGAAAACCTCAAAGCACAATGGAAACTTAGAAAGGCGTCATCTTCGGCCACAGGAAGGTGTCTTGTCCAATGATTTGGGTGAGTTATGAGAAGGAAACCCGAGGAGAGTCGGTTTCAATGAGAAAAGATGAGAGTGAGCCTTAGAGACTAATGGATAAACCTCAGAAAGTGCTAGTCTTGGTGGTTGAGACTTGACACATCTACTTGTCATGACGTCCTACAAGAAAGGTTAGTGGTGCAAAACAAATTGGAACTTAAAGTGACCCATGACTGAAACAAAGTAGATGAAGCAACCCAAGCTTTAGAAATGTGTCAGGCCCAGTCGTCATAACGATTGCTTGAGGCGAGATCAAGTAATAGGAATATCTTGTCCTCACGACTTTAAACTTTCATTACCTTCTCAATTTTATATATTAAGGGAAAACATATGTCTTACAAATCAGGGAAAATCTCAATACAAACACGTATCAAAGAGGTGAAATTGTATTTACAAGTTGAGTGGAGGGTGGGAAAAGGGCGACCAAAGAAGCAAGTGGAGTTGCATAGGAAATATGATAATTGGGTAGAATAGGAACGATTTCATAAATCCTCCAGTGAACTGTTGAGAACAAGGTGTATCTCAATCCCACATCATGACTTTGAATTCACCATTTGACCATGCCTCTGAAAAAGGTAGTCGGACTACGGTCCTTATGCTTTAACTTGGAATCAGACCATTCCCATAAAAATCTTTAAATTATTCTGCCAAAATCTTGATCCCAATTTATTGCCTGAGCTGCCTATTCAGGTTTTCAGCCTACCAGATTGCTCTAACTTTTGCCTAGGCTGCCTTTTCAGGTTTTCAGCCTAGTGAGCTTTTCCTTTCTTGTGACGTCTTCCACCCCCTCCTCTTTTTTTTAGGTTGCGTCCTTCACAGCAACGGTTTAAGCTGATTGACAATGAACTTATTTTGATTTAGTCTCAGCCCGTAGGGGAATAGATGTTATTTCAAATAGGAAAGTTTACTCCAGCACCATGTATCCAAGGAAAAAAAGGGGTGAGCCCTTTTTCGGCACCAATGAGGGGGCTTATTCCAAGTCTTTGTCTTTTTGTTTATTCTTTCATATCTTTTTGTTCTTGTTTTCTCCTTCTTCATTTTTTGTTTGTTTGTTTTTTTTGAATTTTTTTTTGAATGACCCCCTTGGTACTTTCGTTATGGTCTAGCTATTTTATTTACTCTTAGCCAATGTGGCAAAGAATTATGATATCAATGGTATCACAGTAGACCACTTCCTTGGTTACACTGATATGGGAATAGTTATACTCCCTTAAGGTTGGGATGTTGATTGCGACACAGATGAAACATTGTTTTTGTCGCGTTCTTAGCTTGATAACATTTACGCCCTCATGTGGAAAAGTGATAGTTTGATCTATGAATCAACTCACCCCAATTAGTATATGCGTAGGGCACCAACCTTGAATCCCCTTTCTTTTTTTCTTTTTTTTTGTTTTTGGCAGAGTATTTCTTGACCATGTTTACATTTATGGGTCTTAGCAAGCCTTTGTCATCCATGTTAGTCAATACTAACATTCCTTTGAAGGGTAAATATGCCATTAAGAGGTCTGGCATTATCTTCATTCATGTAGACTGTATGTCACTACCATCACACTATAACATCTTCTAAGGCTACTTAATTGATTTTCTAGTCGTTTTTGAATCCTTTTCACTCCGTGTGTTGACCTTGTTGAGCGCTTCGGGATAAAACTAGAAACATCCTGGTTAATTCGGCCAAGGAACTTTTGTCTTTGCTACCCTCTTCGTCAGCGTGATCAAACAAGCGGTCAAAGTTATGACATAGGATTGTGATCTCATTGTTCTCAGAAGGATTATTTTTGGATGAATGTTTTTTAGTGTATGATGGCAAAGAGAAAGAGGAAGATAAAAGAGAACCAACGGATAAAGGGAATGTCAAAACAAATAAGGGAAACAAAGGGAAACATTTTGAAATTTGATATGCATTTATTGAGAAAACCCTGAAATGATAAAAATATGCTTTTGCCCTTATTACATAAAATATCCCAACGCCTTAGGCATAGCGTTTGGGTTGGAAAGTCATAAAAATTTAAAGTCGTAAAGAGCTAAGTGGTCTCCTGGTCATGAACTTCTCCACTTGGCATGGAAATCACAGAGCTTGCATCCTCTCCATGCCTTCAGTCCCTCCTTATCATACTGATCCCAGAATTCTCATGACTAGACCTGGGGTTTATGATTATATTGGGACTCCCTTCCTGGAAATCTAGCCACTTGGCTTTAATCAGATCCCTTACTTTGAATTTTAAGGCATAACAATCCTCGGTAGAGTGTCCTGGGGCTCCAGCATGGTAATCACATCGGGTATTAGGGTTATAACCTTTGGGGTAAGGAGGAAACATTGGTTTCAATGGACAGGGTACCGCAAGGGAACTACGGATAAGGTGAGGCAAAAGTTTTGTGTAAGTTATGGGAATAGGGTCGAACCGGACCAGTGTTCGACTATCAGTGGGTTTTATTGGGCTTTGGTCTGGGTTACGTGGCTGAGTCTGCCCTAGTGAGGAAGAGTAAGGTTGTGGAAAATAAGGTTTAATAGCAGGTGAATGAGAATGGGAAGATGTTTGAGGGATATATGGTCAAAAGTAGAGTTGGTATGGGAAAAGATTAGAGTCCTGGTCAGGGATGATGATGGCCATGTAAGGTGTAGGGAGATTGGCAGGTTGAAAGGGAATATAAGTCATTAGCTTGGGTTGGGCCCTTTTTTGGTTATAGGAAGTAGAATTAATATCTCCTTTTCTTTTCCCTTTATCTCCCAATGTAGACATTCTTGTGATAGGTGCCTCAGGCGACTGGGAGGATTGTGAAATATGGGGGTCCACTATTTGCAAATCATAATCCTCTTGTTGGTTATGGAACAGGGGAGAGTATTCTGAGGGTACTGCATAAAACAGGTTGTTGTCTGGGCCCATGAAGTGTTGTGGTGCATAAGACATGCCATAGGTTAGTTGAGGGTCAATGATGGGATCGGTCCTGTTGATAGCGATGGGAGGTATCATGGAAGAGGGAATTTTCATTTTTGTCAGTCCAAGAGGATGGAGAGGGGTGGTTGGTAAATGTTGATCATTCTTGACACCCGCAGAGGGTTCCTCCTCTATGATCTTCTTTTCTAAAAGTCTGGTCATCTCTGCCACTTGCTCCTTTAGCTGGTTAATTTCATTCCTGAGGTTTTCAATTTCTTGCTCTCTTTCAGCCATGAGTCTCCTTTGAAAGTCCAGTAAGAGTGTCTTTCAGTGTCAGTGAAAGAAAAACAAGAAATGTCAGGTGAAAACAGAAGGAAGGAGAATGTCGTGGGAAGCAATCACAGACCTTGACAAGCATCCTTTAATCGTTCCTTAGAATGTATCATTCAAAAGTACTAAGTACGGCAAACATGGAAATTAATACGGGATAGTTGTGAAGATAAAAGAATTTTTCATCCTGAGGTAAGAGCCTTGAGCTCAAACGTCTCTGGCTCAGGCAACCATGGTTCTCATCCTATAAATTCAATCCCAAGTTAATTTCCATGTCTACTCAAAGAGTATTCGTTAAGTTCTGAATTGCTTCCGGCAAGAATAGAGAGAAGGAGCTATCAGGAATTTACGTGTTTCGCAAATCGATACTCCCCTAGCAACTTTCTTAAAAACATTTTTGTATTTAGGGGTTACAATTTGACAAAACTTGTGCCAAAGCAAAGGTCATGTGAGCTACGGATTTTTTGATCATCGTCAATACAAAAAGAATTGATTTTTTTGTATTATTTTTTTTGTTATTTATTTTTTTGTTTTTTTGTTTTTTGTTTGTTTTTTTTCGATGATTCGAAAGGTCCGTAACTCTAGGCCCAAAGACTTAAACAAATATGCATAAAAGGAAAGGACTACTTGCCCGTTAAAGGATCGCTAATTAAAAGTAGGTCATTTTTGAAGAAGTAATCCATTAAACAGGCAAGTGGTCCCCTAATTTGGATCAGAAGGGAAAGTGAGAATGAGAAAAGGTAGAAGTAAAGCTTGCCCCTTCATGCCTTAAGTCAGGTTTTTTGGAGGTCCCCTAATGGTTCTAAGGTTTGTCTATCAGTGATATCTCGCATTAGGTGGCTTCTTCTAAAAATTCTAAAGGTCACTAGAGCCAAGATCTTACTCGTGATGTTAACCACAACAGTAGGAAGTCTACTAGGTGTGGGTACCATGAATAAGTCGAACTCTAGCTGAGATTCTCACGGTAACCAGACAGGAAGTACGTCCCAAATGGCTCCGCTACCAACCTCCCCTAATCTTAAGTTTTATTTGGGCCCGCGTATAGGCTCCCACTCAAAAGTGTGTGCAAATTGTGAGTGTAGTGTGTGAAAGAGGCATTCAATACCCGTACCTTACTCATCCTGCACATAGAACAAACACAAAGCAACAAAATAAAGTCTTCTAACCTAGGGTTCAATGATCACACAGACATTACCAAAACATAAATGATAGAATACAAACAAAATAGAAACCATATACAAACATTGACAAAAAATGAAATAAAGGAAGAAGTTAAATAATTAATATGCTAATTAAAACATGCGCTATCAAATTGACTGGCTTGACTCTCTAATTCCCTAGTGGAGTCGCCATCTGTTGCGACCGGGATCGCGGCGGCACAGCCGACCCTCAAAACGATTTTCGGTTCGAAAAGAAAAAAAAACAGGGAGTCGCCACCAATATTTTTAGGATAAAATACCGGGAAAACCTTTCATTAAAGCATTGGTCAAAAAATGAAATTCCAAATTCGGGAGTCTAATTATAGGTCAGGAAGGTATTAGCACCTCACAACTGTCCGTTATAAAAAATGGTTACCTCAATATGATACCACGCATTATAATTAAACCATAAATTATTTTAACTTCTTCATGAAAAAAAAGTACATGAAATGACAAAATATACAAAAAAAATAAACAAAAATAAACACGGAATTTTTACATGAGATTAACAGGACGTCTCGTCCAAATTAAACTCGCTCCACCTTTTTTTTTAAGAAAAAAAATGAGATTAACAGGATGTCTCATCCAAATTAATCTCGCTCCGCCTTTTTAAGAAAATAAATAAAATGTACGAAGCACTCATTCTTGTTAATATTTAATATGAATCTTGGTGGGGATTAATTCAATTATTAAAAATTAATTAATGATTGAAAAGAAAATGGATTCATTAATTAACAGTTAATTAATTTTGACGGAAAAATAAATAATAACAAATACTGAAAGTGAGGAACAGATTTTAATGGGATCTAATCCGATCAATGAAAATTAATTACTTATTGGAAAGGAAATAGTTCCATTGAACAGCAATTAATTTTAACAGAGAAAAAAAACAAATAATACAAGCACTAAAAAAATGAGGGACAGATTGGGACCCGTGTGACGAGAGAAAGAGCGCTGGTATTGGAGCTTCTGTTGAATTATAGTGCTGGATGGTATGGTGAGGATTTAGGAGGAGCTTGGACGGTGTTGGGAGAGAGGTGAAGGATGGTGTTGGGAGAGCTGTTCGGTATGGAGAGGAGAGAGGACGGTATGGAGTTGGGTTGCATGGTGTTGAGAGGAGAGAAAGATGGAGTGGTGTTAGGAGAAAGTGAGGTGTCAGGTGGGAAAAGGAGAAGGACAGTGTTTGGTGAATTTAGGGGCTGTATGGTGAACTTAAAGGAGCGGGACGGTGTGTGGGTTTGAGGATGAGTGAGGACGGTGTGTGGGTTTGAGGGAAGAGTGAGGACGGTGTGTGGGTTTGAGGGAAGAGTGAGGACGGTTGGGACAGTATGGTGGTTTGTGGGAAGTGAGGGGGTGTACGGGTTTAGAGGAGAGTGAGGGGGTGTACGGGTTTAGAGAAGGAAGATTGGTGTGCGGGTTTGAAGGAGGTTGGGATGGTGTGCGGGTTTGAAGGAAGATTGGGATGGTATGGTGTGGGTTGGAAGGAGGTTGGGACGGTGTGGAGAGGGAGAGGGAGGACAGCGTGGTTTTAGTGGAGAGAGAGTGGATGGTGTGAATTTGAAGGAGGTTGGGACGGTGTGGTGTAGGAGGAAAGGCTGTTGGGTGGCTAAGAGGAGAGGAACAGTGGAGAGAGGGACGGTGATTTGAGGGGCTTTGTGTTGGTGGAGGAGAGAAGGACAATGGAAAAAGGAAGAGGGACGGTGTTGGGTTTTAAAGCTCTGCTTCCTCTCTCTAAAGAAAATGCTTCCCTTTTCCCTTTTTTGGAGGCTTCCTTGATCCCTTTTTATAGAAATGGGGAACGGTGGCTAGTGGGGTTTTTTATTATTTTTTCTTGTCAGCCGCCCCACTAAATCAACAAAGAAACTTAGATATAGTCTGGATCTTGACAATAATGGAGGCTGGAGGGAATTCTTTATTATTTTCCTCCTTTGTCTTGTTGTGAGTCACCCCCATAATTCAAGGATCCATTTGGATAGTGGAAATCCATGTCAGCATGCGCAATTGGTGGAAATAGGGAGTCAGATTTCTCCTTCTAACTCGGATTTGGTGTTTCGGTCGGTATCCACCCACAGTGGAAAATAATCCGAGTGGAAAAGTGTTGACCGAGTGAAAGCTTGCTCGGTGTTGCTTTGCTGGTCGGCGTTGAGTTGCTGTGAGGAGAGTCCATGTGCAATGGTGTACAATTGGATTGAGTGGACATCCAAAGCAATTCTGACTGGAACACTCAATCGGAACCGAGTGAAAAGTGACTCGGAACTGACTGAAGAGGACTCGGAAGCGCCTGAAGAGTGAGTGACTCGGTGTTGACTAAGAGTATCTCACTCGGTGCTGACTGAAAAGGACTCGGAACCGCCTGAAGGGTGACTCACTCGGGATTAGGAAGTAAATGACTCAATCGGAACCTCTCACAATGTTTCACTCGGCCCTATCTCTGGAAATGGACCACTCGGAGAAACCTTGCTCGGATTTGCTTGGTAGTGTCACGGTTTGAAGTACTCAATCGGAGTTGCTTCAATTGGAGGAGTTTTGCTCGGCAGTGCTTCTGCTTGAAGCATTCATTCGGTCCCTCTGCTTGATTCAGTCGGCATCTCAGAATATTTTACTCGGCATCTCAACACCATTCTTTCTTTGACTTAAGACTGATTCAATCGTGAAGTAAATTTCACTCGGAAACACATCACTTGGATTGAATCACTCGGAGAAATTTTTGGTCAGATACATGGCTCGGGAGTAATTCAATCGGACGTATTCATCATCCTTGCCTTTACTCAGAGTTGTTTCAATTGTGCACCAACTCACTCGGATGTATTTGCTCGGGAGTTTCCAATCGGATGTGCTCACTCGGGATTCCTCATTCAGGAGTCGAAATCACATTTCAGTTGTTTCACACGTCAACCAATCCTCGGATGTGCTTATTCAGGAGTCAGACTCACATTTCAATCAGAATGGAACTTGAGAAAGTCTGACCACTCGGACGTCACTCGGAGACCGATCCTTCATTTCAATCGGAATGGTTTCACTCGTCAACAACAGTTTGGATGCACTTGCTCGGGAGTCAGACTTTGGAAAGGTTCCACTCGTCCACCAATCCCTTGGATATATTCTATCGAAGCCGGCCTTGTTTTCACTCGGAACAGCTTCAATCAGAAATGGCTCCTTTTGTCAATCAATCCTTCATATGCATTCGCTCGGAAACTGACCTTACTCACTCGGAACAGCTTCAATTGTCAGTCACCTCTTCGGATTTGCTCATTCAGGAGTCGGATTTATTTTCAATCAGAAAGGTTTCAGTCGACAATCAGCCCTTCAGATGCATTCACTCAAAAACCGACCTTACTCACTCGGAACAGCTTCAATTGTCAGTCACCTCTTCGGATTTGCTCATTCAGGAGTTAGACTTTGGAATGGTTCCAATCGTCAACCAATCCCTCGGATATATTTACTCGGAGTTGGCCTTGTTTTCACTCGGAACAGCTTCAAAACAGCCTCAAAGTGAAAGCTGATCCATAAAACTGAGGTGTCTCTTTGCTTGGAATGTCTTTCTCTGAGCCTTTTCTTGAAGCCTTTTCTTCATTTGGAAATGCTTCCCACAATGAGGCCCAATTGGAAAATGCCCACCTGGAGACATACCACTCGGCCATGTCCCATTCAGAGACTCCCACTCGGAAATGATCGTTCCGAGTCCTCTTACTCGGAAGTGATCATTTCTGAGTCTTTTTTTTTGGAATTCTTTTTACTTATGGATACCAATCGGAGCCTAAGACAGTGATGAAAATTCCTCATTCTTGGTGGAAATTGACCGGACCGAAATAGGTGTTCACAAGAAGAGATATTCTTCTATTCAAATGTGATTGGTTCGACAACATAATCGGTGTTGGAACAAAGGTTGACAATAACTGCGACTTAGTTGAGGTCAAGAAGAATGGTAGATATAAAGGGTTTGATCCCTTCATTTTTGCCCAACAAGCTGAGCAGGTTTATTACACCGACTTCCCGGGAGAACATCGGGACTGGTATGCTATAATCAAGGCCAAGGCCCGAAGTCAGATCACTGACAATGTCTCCAAGGAGGTCGATGACGCTTATCAGCTTGGACCACACGAGCTCAACGATGGCAATTTGTTGTTCAACATTGATCCAATCATAATAGATAAGACAATCACCACTACGGGGGGTGAACACATTGACAAAGACCTTGTCTCTCGATCAAAATGGTCTAGGGCTGATTTGGATACTGATGAAGTTATTCAAATAGATAACCACAGTGACACTGAAACTGAGGGGGAATTTGAAACTGAAACAGACACAAAGTATGTAGTTGTTAAACATATATACATAGGTTTATATATATCCTGAGACTAACCTTTCTTTTCATGATTTTATCCACAGATGACAGGACGTCGACTGCCCTTCAGTAGGGGTGGTAGGTCCAGGACCCCGGCATCCCGTATGGGGACTCCCACCCCAGAGCAGGGAACCACTCCATCACTACTACAGCAGACCACACCATCACCACCACAGCGGGCCACTCCATCACCACTACAGCAGACCACTCCATCACCATCACAGCTGACAACCCCAGAGCAGACTCCTGGAGTTGGTGGCTTAGAGGATCATGGCCATCAGGCCACCCCACCTCCGGCATCCCCTCTGCCCATGTTGGTACCCGTGCCGGCCGGAGACGAGTAAGTGACTAAAAATCAAATACTTTTATGTTATTTGTATGGTACTTTATATTAAACTTTAGTGGAAAGACTTGTTGGTTTATTGTATGTTACTTTAATTAGTACTTGTATAGATTGAATTGTACTGGGAACTCTTTTGTTTGTAACAGGGTAACTATTTAAACTTGGAAATGTTACATTTACAGGGGAGACTTTGTCAGAATTTTGGGAGTCTCCCTAGATTGTGTGTTGTTATACTCCTGATATAATTGTTGTCATTACAGCTTTGTTGATAGTAGTCGCACTACCAAAGCAATTACTAAGGTTTTAAAGGCCCAGTGGGATGGTCCATATATATCTTGGACAGATGCTGGGAAGGTTGTCCAAGATAGGTGGTTTGACACCTTCTCGGTAAGTTACCACATCAATTTGTTATGATTTGATTTGTAAAATAGACCTCTTATTAATTTTGATTTCTCATTTCATTTTACAGCATGATTACCAGTGGTCAGAGGGTATGATTGATGAGATTAGGAAGGTCTTTGCCACAAAGACCTCCAAAATCATCAAGAGTACCCTTTAGAAGGTGAGGGATAAGGGTGAGCGCCCTCGTTGGATCCCGGAGGACCATTTGGATGGGATGGTCCAGAAGTGAGGCGGTGTCCCATTCCAGTAGGCGAGTGCTTAGAACAGGGCAAATAGAGCCGCCGATGCTACAGCCTCAGTTTACACTGAGGGTAGCATTTCAACCCTCGAGCACAAGAAAAGATTTGTAAGTATATTTATGTTAAACATTTCTATTATGATTTGTCTGACATGTTTACAAATAATAATCTAAATGTTTTTTATCCACCATAGGAGCTAAGGGAGCACCGGGAGCCTTCTTTGTTTGAGGTCATGCAAATGACCAAGAAGAACAAAGCCGGTGCATGGGTAAACCAGAAGACTATAGATCTAGCGGTATTTACTTTTAACTCATACATGCTTATAATTTACAAATCAGCTTACTAATCCTATCAGTGTTTTTTAATTTACAGGAGGTGTATCAGGCCAGGAGGGCCGAGAAGGAGGCGGACCTAGTGGCTTCGACTCCTGAAGGGGAGGTTCCTCCCACCCTATCTTGTTCCGATGACAACGCCATCTATATGGAGGCTGTTGGCGGTGTGAACAAGAAAGGGAGGGTCTTTAGATTGGGTGGCGTCGGCACGCAGCTGGCGAAAAAGGGGAAGACCCCTTCCTCTTCTTCTTCGTCTGGTCTTCCGACTGAGGCTGTTCAGGTAATTCAAAACCTGAACGACGAGCTACAGGAGGAGCGACGTCAGAGGCAGCTTTTGTAGGAGCGGGCCGAGGCGGACCAATAGCGGGCCGAGGAGCAGCACGCCGAGACTCGTCGGCAACTTGCTCAGCAGAAGGAGCTACTGATGCAGTTGATGGCGAGACTACCTCCCCCCACTTCCCAGGCGCCCCCACCACCACCACAAGATCCCCCACCCCCATGATTGTATTTTTATTATGTATACACATTGTATATTTCATTTATAGTTTTTATATTATATTCCATTCAGTATTTATTTTGTTATTCTTCATTTATTATGTCAATATTTATTGGTAATTAAATTCAAAGAAAAACGCCTTATTGTGATTATCATTAATAATTCAACCTATTTGATAAATAAATTTAATCCATTATTTTGTTTTTAATAATAATTAAATATTTTAAAAAAATTATTCAAATTTAATTTTAAAATTTTATCACCCAATACAAAATATTAATGAACATTTTTAAAGTTAAATTAACAAAACCTATATATATTTAAACAATTTTTAAAAAAAATAAAAAATCCCATTAGCGACGGACAAAGATGGTCGCTATATAAAGACTAATAGCGACGGAGAGTAGTGGTCGCTGTATGGCTACCCATAGCGACGGATACATTGGTCGCTATAAGGCTACTACTAACGACGGCTATAATTGGTCGCTGTATGGCTACTATAGCGACGGTCGTAGCTGGTCGCTGTTTGGCTACACATAGCGACGGATAAAGGTGGTGATAGGTGTTTTGCTTATATTGAGTTTGCTGAAAGAGAATCAAGTTTGTATAATATGAACTCAATGAAATGGATGTGCCAAGTTTAAACACAGAAGTTGTAATATAGTATAGTTGTCGTTCCACTGAGGAGGTGCTAGAATGAAGACTTTAGTTTGAATTGATTTGGCAGAAAGTTTTTGTTTGGGTTTGTTGTGAACGTTGTTGAATGAAAAACAGCAAGTAACAGAATAACAGAGAATAATATTGTGCAAAAGATGACAGTAAATGAGGTTGGAAAAATCAGTTTTGTAAAACAGGGATTGGCTTCATCACATCTTCACCTCTGTAAGCTGCATAAGTTTCCATATAAGTAAATCGAAAAGATAAGTTCTACGTCACAATCAAAGTCATTTGCATCGATCCCTCGACTACAAAATTCTTAAGAATGATTTCCAAACCGCTGATCCCTCAGTCACTTTGGAAACCATTCCAGCATTATCGATCGATTGTTTTGACGTTTGTTGCGTTAGACGCCATCCCTAGCTACCTACTCACAACAAGCATTTCTTTCAGGGTCTGCTTTCAAAAGTCACTTCCCAGCATACTCAAGAAAACTTAGAACAAGAAAATAGTGATCAAGTACTTTCAGGCATTAAACGCAGAAGGAAATACAGAAACTTTATCAAATCTCATTACTCAATGAAAACTTACGACAGCATTACTTCAGTGTTGAATGGATTACAGCCAATCCCATAAGGGAAATTAGTTACTCATGCCTTGCATTTTCACCATCAAAGAAATGAATAGAAAATGGAAAGTGTGAAATGAAAAATACAGAGGATGAAATGATGTCTCCGATGATAGGAGATTGATTGATTATGATGATGTTGTTTGCAGCTTGATTTATAGGAGTTTAGGTTCAGCTTCTCTTGCCCACTTACGTAGAACCCATGCAGCATCTTTCAGAGACTGGTGGAAACAGAAGAAAGTGGATGAGTTTGCATCGCATTGTTGGTGAATAAAGAATTAAGAAACCCATGCTGTGTGAGTCACGCTTGAGCTTGATGGTCACGCTCAAGCGTGAAGAGTTCTGATGCTTATTGATGATCTCACGCTCAAGCTGAAGTAATTCACGCTCAAGCGTGGCTTCCTTGCCTTCTCACGCTTGCTCCTCGCTTAGCCTCGCTCAGTTACGCTCAGGCGAGGCCTTAATATCCATTCCTCACGCTCAAGCGGCTTATTCCCACGCTTGAGCGTGAGAGGGGTCCTGATGCCTCTGTTTCCTTTAATTCATGCTGGCCATGCTTAATCCATGCTTAGGCTTCCATTTTTATCATTCCACGCTTAAGCTCCTAGTGTTCACGCTCAAGCGTGAGGGGTCCTGATGCTTTCCAACTTGTTCACGCTTAAGCTTGCTTGCTCAAGCTTAAGCTTGGTTGTTCAAGCTTGAGCTTGCTGTCTTCAAATGCTCCCGATCACGCTTGAGCTTGCTCTTTCACGCTTGAGCTTGATGCTTTCACGCTTGAGCTTGCTACTTTCACGCTTAAGCTTGCCTGCTTCAAGCTTAAGCTTGATTTTTCACGCTTGAGCTTGATGCTTTCACGCTTGAGCTTGATGCTTTCACGCTTGAGCTTGCTACTTTCACGCTTAAGCTTGCCTGCTTTCACGCTTGAGCTTCCTGCAACTTTCCAAGAGTTTTAACATAATATTTCTTTTATACACCTATCCATCACTACTTAAAAGATTCATGCTCACTTCCTTCAATAATTCATCAATTTAGCTCAAGTTCTTTACAAAATTAATTCGAATGAGTCATGAAATTAATGCTTAATCAACACTTATCAAACTCTCCCCAACCTAGATTTTTGCTTGTCCTCAAGTAAAAAGAAGTTTAGGAAAGGGAATCAAGCGTTCAAAAATCTAAGTTTCTGTGGCAGACAAAAAGTTTAAAAGACAATAATCTGAGTTGATGTCTAGGCAAATGATTTTCTTAATACCAATTCCTTGAAATGTAATGCACCATTACCTTGTTCATAAAGCATGTAACCCATTGCTGTAAGAATATAGAACTCTCATTATTTCTTACCATGTGTCTGTTTCACTCATCCATCATTAGAACTGCTCCGTTAACATTGGCCGTCATTTCTAGTAAAACCAAAATTCAAATGAATAGCAAGGATCAAAAGGTCTTTTAAGGATGTAATGAGGCTGGGCTAACAAGAATCTTTGGTTTTTCTTGGTTTCAAAATGCATGTTTAAAGAAGAGCATAAGTGTTTTTGGTTAATTTATTTAACAAATTAGAAGGCTCCTTCTTTGTATTGAAACTTCAGAATTTTCTTTTGTTTTCCTCCAGCTCTTTTATACATTTTTGGAGAGCTTACTATTCTTTTTGCATTTTCTTCTACTGCCTCCATTTGTTTCATCTTCTTTTGAGAAAAATATTTTATGCTCTTTTTCAAGATGAACATGCAGGTAAGATAGAATTTTTGCTCTTATGCTTAGCTCAGGGCAGAGAAAAATTTTTATGCTTTTATGGCTCAAAGATGGGCTGCGAAAAAAAATCGGATCTTTTTATCGGGGTAGCTTTTTGGCTCTTGGCTAACTATGTTTTCAAAATTGCCTTATCATTTCCTTGTTTGTTTCTTAAGAAAAAGGTTTAATTAGAAAATCAGTCAATGCCAATTTAACAAATTCAAATGAGGCTCTCAAGTGTTTAGATTTTCTCACTTCTCATCAAGATATCAGGCTTACTTCCTTATTCTAACAGAAAAGGGTTCACGTCATGTAATCAAGCAAAAATACATGCATTCCAGTTCCTTGGTTCTTAATTAAGTCATTTTGCCTAAAAAAAGAATCAGTGTTATTGCCTAAAAACATTCTGTTGCTTAGAAACTTTTCTTGTTCAAAAAGTAAAATCTTTGGTTGGGGTTTTCAAAAATGTTCAACTGCAAGCATGTAATGGTATATCCAAACAATCAACCAAAAGCATAAAAATTTTAAAAATTTTCAAAGCATGCTGCAGTAATGTTAGATAAAACTAACTGAAAGTAAACTAAAGCAATAAAAACTAAAGCAGTAAACTCATCACTCATCCTTAGAAGAGTCATCCCTTGTCTCATGTTTCCTTACTGGAGGTCCTTGTAAGGAGGGTCCTTGTTTAGTCTATGAAGTCTCACCCCTCCTAAGAAAGAAGGCCTGTCCCCAGGCTAAACAATGTGGGATGCAAACTTACTTTCGGATAATGAGTGCGATGAATTTGATGAGCTGCCTGAAAAATAAAAGAAAAATTCAATCTTAGGATAAAATTTACTTAAAATAAAATCAACAGGATGAAAATAAAACATAAAAGATTGGGTTGCCTCCCAATAAGCGCTTGTTTAACGTCATTAGCTTGACGCCTGATAGATTTTTCAATATGGGTCATGGAGTTGGTGGATGAGAGTGTTGAGTTTTTCCACCTCCTTGCCTAAGTCAGTCCTTGGCTTTCTTCCTTTCTGTTTTTCAAGTGCACCTTCAATAGCAAAATCAGCTTGTTCTTTTTGCACTCGAATTTTTACTTTTCTGTCATCCACATCTATGATGACTTTGGCTGCTTTCAAGAATGGTCTCCCTAGTATTAGAGGGACTTCAGGATCTTCCTCCATATCTATGACAACAAAATTCTCATGAAATTCAAATTGATCAACTTTGACCTCAACATTTTCAGCAATACCATAAGGGGTTTTTATTGATTGATCTGCCATTTTTAAAGTCATGTTTGTTGGCTTTACTGAAAAATCCCCTATGCTTTTAAGTGTGGATAATGGCATCAAATTTACACTAGCACCAAGATCTAGTAAAGCTTTACTTTTTGAAAGATTTCCAATAGTAACAGGAATAGAAAAACTCCCTGGATCTTTGGTGTTATGAGGTACTGCTTCAGAGATGATAGTATCATATCCATCTTCTTCCTCAGTTATTTCCTCAGTCAGTGTGGTCACAGCCTTGCAATGCTCTATTGGGTTTGTTTCAGTGTTTGCTCCATACTGAGGCTTCTGTTTCTCAGCAAGTTGTTGGGCTAGTTGTCCCAATTGTGTTTCCAAGTTCCTAAGTGATGCCTCATTGTTCTTTTGACTTGCTAAAGAAGTTTGCATAAATTTTTCCAAGGTGTCCTCTAATCTAGAAGTTCTCTCCACCAAAGTAGGACCATTATTTTGATATGGTTTATTTGAAGAGCCGGGCTCTTGCTTCCATCCTTGGGTTTGGTTTTGGTTACTTCTCCATTCCTGAAACGGTTGGTTAGAAAAATTTGAATTGAAATTACCAGACCTTCCTTGGTTGTTCATGAAGTATACAGTTACTTCTTGTGATCCACAGTTCTCATTGAGATGATCTCCTCCACAAAAGTTACATGTTGCAGGCATTTGTTGTTGCCCTGGTTGTGATGATTGTACAGCATGTAATTGTTGTGGAAGATTGGCTATCTTTTTGGTCAATGCTTCTAATTGTTGGGTCAGAATTTTGTTCTGTGCTAAAATGGCATCTGTGGTGTTTAAGTCAAGGACTCCTTTCCTTTGAACTTGTTGACGATCATGTTGAGCTTGGTAGTCTGTTGAGGATAAAGCTTCTATTATCCTTGTGGCTTGGTCAGCATCCACTGTCATCATTGTTCCTCCTGCTGCTGCATCTAAAATCATTTTAGTGTCAGCCCTTAAACCACTGTAAAAAATATTAAGTTGTGCAATATCTTCAAGTCCATGGTTTGGGCATTTTCTGAGCAGTGTTTTAAAGCGTTCCCATGCCTCACAAAAAGGTTCATCTTGGCTTTGTTTAAATGTTGTGATATCTGATTTAGCCTTGATGAATCTGGATGGTGGGAAGAATCTGTGTAGGAATTTTTCCTCCACTGTCTCCCAACTGTTCAAGCTTTGATTTGGGTGTGACTGGAGCCATTCTTTAGCTTTTCCTGCAAGAGAAAAAGGAAACAATCTCAGGTATGCTGCCTCAATTACTTCCTGTTCAAATCCCATTGTTCCTACCAATTCATAGAATGTGGCCAAGTGAGTGTAAGGATCTTCACTGGACATTCCATGAAATTGATGGGAACTAATTAAACTAAGGAAGGCAGGTTTCATTTCTATAGCCCTGATTGTATTTGGTATAGCAATGCTTGAGTAGTGTCTAGGTCCTTGTTGCAATGTGTAATCTCCAAGTGTTCTCCTTGGTGGATTTTGATTATTGTTGTTGTTCTCCATTGTAAGAGAGGGAGTTTGTCCTACGTGGAAGTTCTTCTTGGCTTTCTTGATTTTCTTGAGGAACCTGTCTATCTCAGGATCAAATGCAAGTTGTTCTTTTGTACCCTGTCCTCTCAAGATCATGAATCAAGAATTCAAAGTAGCAAAAAAAAAAATAAAAAAATAAAAACAAATTGAAAACAAATTTATTTACACTGTCTTATCAATTCAATGCTAAAATATTCAAGCTTAAATCACCTCCCCGGCTGCGGCGCCAAAACTTGATAGGTGTTTTGCTTATATTGAGTTTGCTGAAAGAGAATCAAGTTTGTATAATATGAACTCAATGAAATGGATGTGCCAAGTTTAAACACAGAAGTTGTAATATAGTATAGTTGTCGTTCCACTGAGGAGGTGCTAGAATGAAGACTTTAGTTTGAATTGATTTGGCAGAAAGTTTTTGTTTGGGTTTGTTGTGAACGTTGTTGAATGAAAAACAGCAAGTAACAGAATAACAGAGAATAATATTGTGCAAAAGATGACAGTAAATGAGGTTGGAAAAATCAGTTTTGTAAAACAGGGATTGGCTTCATCACATCTTCACCTCTGTAAGCTGCATAAGTTTCCATATAAGTAAATCGAAAAGATAAGTTCTACGTCACAATCAAAGTCATTTGCATCGATCCCTCGACTACAAAATTCTTAAGAATGATTTCCAAACCGCTGATCCCTCAGTCACTTTGGAAACCATTCCAGCATTATCGATCGATTGTTTTGACGTTTGTTGCGTTAGACGCCATCCCTAGCTACCTACTCACAACAAGCATTTCTTTCAGGGTCTGCTTTCAAAAGTCACTTCCCAGCATACTCAAGAAAACTTAGAACAAGAAAATAGTGATCAAGTACTTTCAGGCATTAAACGCAGAAGGAAATACAGAAACTTTATCAAATCTCATTACTCAATGAAAACTTACGACAGCATTACTTCAGTGTTGAATGGATTACAGCCAATCCCATAAGGGAAATTAGTTACTCATGCCTTGCATTTTCACCATCAAAGAAATGAATAGAAAATGGAAAGTGTGAAATGAAAAATACAGAGGATGAAATGATGTCTCCGATGATAGGAGATTGATTGATTATGATGATGTTGTTTGCAGCTTGATTTATAGGAGTTTAGGTTCAGCTTCTCTTGCCCACTTGCGTAGAACCCATGCAGCATCTTTCAGAGACTGGTGGAAACAGAAGAAAGTGGATGAGTTTGCATCGCATTGTTGGTGAATAAAGAATTAAGAAACCCATGCTGTGTGAGTCACGCTTGAGCTTGATGGTCACGCTCAAGCGTGAAGAGTTCTGATGCTTATTGATGATCTCACGCTCAAGCTGAAGTAATTCACGCTCAAGCGTGGCTTCCTTGCCTTCTCACGCTTGCTCCTCGCTTAGCCTCGCTCAGTTACGCTCAGGCGAGGCCTTAATATCCATTCCTCACGCTCAAGCGGCTTATTCCCACGCTTGAGCGTGAGAGGGGTCCTGATGCCTCTGTTTCCTTTAATTCATGCTGGCCATGCTTAATCCATGCTTAGGCTTCCATTTTTATCATTCCACGCTTAAGCTCCTAGTGTTCACGCTCAAGCGTGAGGGGTCCTGATGCTTTCCAACTTGTTCACGCTTAAGCTTGCTTGCTCAAGCTTAAGCTTGGTTGTTCAAGCTTGAGCTTGCTGTCTTCAAATGCTCCCGATCACGCTTGAGCTTGCTCTTTCACGCTTGAGCTTGATGCTTTCACGCTTGAGCTTGCTACTTTCACGCTTAAGCTTGCCTGCTTCAAGCTTAAGCTTGATTTTTCACGCTTGAGCTTGATGCTTTCACGCTTGAGCTTGATGCTTTCACGCTTGAGCTTGCTACTTTCACGCTTAAGCTTGCCTGCTTTCACGCTTGAGCTTCCTGCAACTTTCCAAGAGTTTTAACATAATATTTCTTTTATACACCTATCCATCACTACTTAAAAGATTCATGCTCACTTCCTTCAATAATTCATCAATTTAGCTCAAGTTCTTTACAAAATTAATTCGAATGAGTCATGAAATCAATGCTTAATCAACACTTATCAGGTGGTCGCTACATAATACTTATAGCGATGGGGTAAGGGCGTCGCTATATGTCTACTAGTAGCGAAGGGGTACTGGTCGTCACTGAACGTGGTCGGTTAGCGACGGCTAAAGTCAGTGAAGCAGAGACCATGTTAGCGACGGTGTTACGCCGTCGGTAATGTAGCGACGGGGTTTCTGTGGTCTCTGATCTATCTTTGATGAAGGTTTTAGCGATGGTTGTTTGGCCGTCTAAAATACTGTCGCTAGTCCTATTAGCGACGGTTTTTGCATCGATTAGCGACCAATTCTTTCCGTCGCTAACAAATATTTTTTAGTTGTGCCCTATGTATGGATATTTTGGGGGCTTTGGCCAAATTGATGAATTTGATAATTTTGGTGCCTTAGAATGAGTTATATAAGGGAAATAAGATTTTAAAAATATTAGAATTAATTATGGATGTTAATGAAAATTTAAGCTAAGTTCAATGTGTTTAAATGATGATCTATGCATGTGGAACCCAAACCATAGGTTAGAAGACCATTGGGACCATTGATTGCTGTTTACAAATGATTAGCACTTTGATGATGATAACGTGCTTGTGATGATATGTGAAAATGGTTGGAATTGATGGTTGTCAATTTGTGTAGAATCCTTAAGAATTGATAAAATTGAGGCTTTTGGCATAGATGAGGAGATTGATGATTTTTGCTGTCATGAGAGTGACTCTTGGGTTTAGAAAGTATGATTGGAATCATTGATGGTGATATTTGAGGTTATTGGATTTTGATGAGGATTTGATGAGGCCCTAGGCCATAATATGTCACTTGAGATTTGTGAATTTTTAGTGGCCTTAAGTGAAGCCAAGGTGGTTTATGTTGAATATTAATGATAATGATGGCAATTGGATGATTTATATAAGGCAGAACAATCAGAGCATTCGAGTTGTAATTCTTCTCTTGAGGTAGAAGAGGAGTTTATATTTTAATTGCATGACTTGAGTAATTGATGATGAATGTATGTGATTTATACTCATGCTTGTCTTGCCATGATTGTGTAAATATGATAAGTTGAGTGATTATTGTTGAACAAAAGATTGGCAAATTATTGGATTTAAAAATGGTATGATTATGTATGTGTGATGACCTTAGAGTTTTGAATCTCTTAGAGGAAATAATGTAGTTCTTGGTGAATAAATAATGATGAAATGGAATATGAATGTGAGTATATAGATGTATGATCAATTGAGTTAAAACCCTATGTGAAGGTGTGGTTAAGCATAATGGATGTTGAATTTGATGAATGGGGCCATAGGATGGTGTTTCTTAGAGTGAAAAGTTTATTGGGAATGCATGAATCGATTCATGCCAGGACTTGAATCGATTCAATGCATTCTGTTTCCAAAAATAAGGACTTCCAGGGCTTTGAATCGATTCATACGTTTGCTGGAATTACTATTCATCAATTTCACCATGCTTGAATCGATTTATACGGGGTTTGAATCGATTCAAGGACCCCTGTTTTGTTAGTTGGTGCTCCAGAATCACATGAATCGATTCAAGGACCTTCCTGAATCATTTCATGGTATGTTTTTGGCTCATTTACATTTTATTTTGATGTTGTTTGATATGGTTGAGCCACGACATGCTTATATATTCGATTGCACACATTTCTAATACGTTTTAGCAATTGAAACACAAGGGCATTGTCATGACCCTCACATACCTTGGTATTGAAAATGAATTAAGGTTGTTATTATCCTAATTTTGTTCATCATGTAATGACATGTGAATATGGTTGAGGTATATGATGATGGTGTGTTATGGTGGTGTTTGATATTGATTGAGATGTTGGAAAATAGGTATGTACCTATGATAGGTTATGAAAACATGAATGTACACCACTAATGATATGTTATGATGTTTGATAATGACAAATTAAATGATGTGGTTATATGACACCCCCTTGCATGATGATGATACTAATGAGGGATGATATGCATGACAATGTAATTATTATAAATCGATGAATCGGAGATAATATCGATAATGGATAATGGTGGATGATGTTGTTGATCAATTCCTTAAATAAAGGACGATTATTATTATTGATGATTGTTGAATGCCATTGTGAATAAATGCAAGTGTGATCTTGTGTAAGTGTGGGTTGAATTATATTGATGATTTGTTGTAATACCACACTAACATATGAAATAATGGTAATGATCAAATGAGATAAAAATCCATTAAGATTTATGTGGTGATGTCAATGAATAAAGATAAGACCGGATGCTAGGCATTCCTTTAATATTGATGAAAGATTATTGAATGTTGTTGATGTTGTGATGCCGTTGTGAATGTTGCAAGTATTGACTTGCATGTATGATATAAAATGTATTGAAATGTAATGCCATACTTAAGACTTGAAAATAATGGCTAAAACCAACAATGATAAAATCCACTAAAGATTGTATGGTGGTGTTGGTGTTGATGATGATGATTGATGAGTGGCATGATAGGATGCATAGTGTGAGAATGCATTGATTGGCATTTGCATCCATGGCATATCATAGCTGCCGGTGTTGGAATATTAGGGGATTCCCCTGGTTGGCCCAGTGGGAGGGCGTGTCAGTGCACGAGCATTCTTGTTATTGCCCTTGTGACTCGGTGTGTAAGTCACGAAGCTGCCCATGCTGAGCTACGGGGAGCTGTGTGTGGTTGACCCTTGTGGGGGGTGGCTCTTGAGTAGCAGGTGTCCCCGGTGGTCCTTTGGATCACAGCTGCCATGTTGAGAATCATGGTTGGCCCGCAATACCTTATATTGTTGATTATGTTGTTTATCGTGGTCATGGTGAAAATGACCGGTGTTACAAAATGGGCGATGCAGTTTGTACCAGTAAAATTGGTGATTATGCATGCATTATGAGATATGTGTACACATTATACTACTGCAGTATGAGCATGGTACGTGATCATGCTTGACCCACTAATTGGTGTTTATTCCCACAGTCGGATCCGTATTTATTGTTATTATTCCATCATATGCATTAGCCTAAGAGCATTTGCATATAGCATGGAGATATGCCAAAAGGTAATAATGATTGATGATGATTGATGAAGATTGAGATTGAGATATGATGATAATGAGATGGGTAAATAAATACCTAAAAGACAACATGTAAAATATGAATACAACAAAAAGATATTAAAGGAATGCCCGTGCACAAAGCCGTCCTCCCACTGGGCCAACCGGGGGAATCTCCTAATATTCCTTAGCAGCAGCGTATGATATGCCATGGATGCAAATGCCAATCAATGCATTCTCACACTATGCATCCTATCAGGCCACTCATCAATCGTCATCATCACCAACACCACCATATATATCTTAGTGGATTTTATCATCGTTGGTTATAGCCATTATTTTCAAGTCTTAAGGGTGGCATTTTATTTCAACATATTTTATATCATACATGCAAGTCAATACTTGCAACATTCACAACGGCATCACAACATCAACAACATTCAACAATCTTTCATCAATATTAAAGGAATGCCTAACATCCGGTCTCATCTTTATTCATTGACATCACCACATGAATCTTAGTGGATTTTCATCTCATTTGATCATTACCATTGTTTCATATATTAGTGTGGTATTACAACAAATTATCAATATAATTCAACCCACACTTACACAAGATCACGCTTGTATCATTCACAATGGCATTCAATAATCACCAATAGTAAGAATCATCCTTTACTCAAATAAATGATAAACAACATCATCCATCACCATACATTATCGATATCATCTCCGATTCATCGATTCACCACTAACACATTGTCATTCAATGGTCCCCTCATTAGTTTCATCATCAATTAAAGTGTGTCATACAATCACATCATTTACTCTTTATCATTATTTGTAACATATCAATAGTGGTGAAGCATAATTTTTTCATAACATAGCATAGGCATACACATACCTTGCGATGGCCTTAAGCCATTCCCCAATCACCACTAAGACACACCACACATATACCCCTAATACAATCTCTTGTTTTTTCATAATAAAAAGGGTTTTGGGTAATAATAAGCTCATGATGAATTTCAACATTAAGACATATGAGAAAATTTCATTTTTAGTCTTAAAATAGTGGGACATGTCACAAATATCAGCTATTAATCCCAATTTGACAATCATAAAAAGTTAGGTTCAAAACCCTATTAAACTTGAGTTTTACAATGTAGTGGGTCCGGTGTTTTATACCTAATGAGACTTAAAGAACTCCAATTAAGGTAAGACCAATTTTTACACCTCCATAACATAATTATCTACAACTTTTATTGAGAAGTCGGAGGCCAAAAATGTCATTAAGATACCCAAACAGGCCAAAAATTGCATGGGTAAAGCAACAGTTGGAAAAATCTTGACAGTGGCCAAGAACAGGGCCATGAATCGATTCCTAGATCATGGGAATCGATTCCCAGAATTCCAGAAAGCCTTGAATCAATTCCCACACCCCAGGAATCGATTCCCATGATTCTGGAACACACCCTGGGGGAAATAGTAGCCTAGGAATCGATTCAAGGGGGTCCTAAATCGATTTAAGGACCACAAAAACCATCCCTAAGCCTCAAATTCATACAATTAACATCATAAATATTAAATTCATTAATTATAACTCCAATTCATGCATAAATATCAAGATCATGACCTCATTCATTGCATAATCCATTCATCCATTGATTTCCATCAAACAGAAACATCAAGGCCACTAATACACATGTGATTCTCAAAATAAATAATTTACCAAACATATTATCCATCACATTACCAATCATCTCATCATTTCATTATAATCATGGCAAGGAAAGAATGAGTACAATCATATACATTAACCATCAATCATCTAACTCATGTAATTAAAATGTAAACTCCTCTCCTACCTGGAGAGAAGAATCACAACTTGAAGGCTCCGATTGTTCCACCGCATTGCTCGGAATACAATCTCCTAGCCATCTCAAGGCATCATCATAATTCTAATTATTTGTTAACATCAGGTAGGGCTTAGTATCAAGTCCTAGACTTGGCAAAAGACTAATTCATACCCTTGTCCATAAGGCATCCAAATCATCAAATGAATCATCCCATTGTCATCATTACTATCCAAATTCAACATGAGCCATCTTGGCTTCATTTAAACCATCATCAATCAACAATTTCAAGTGGCACATTGATAGCCTAGCGCAAGCGTAGGGGTATCGTAGTAATAAGAATATCGTCCCACCACTAGTGGAAAAAATGGATACAACCACGGGGGTATAATCACGGATTAGTGTGTATCCGTGATTAAAAATGACGCGGTGGCATTTTTGAAATTTTTGAGAAAACTTTTAATCACGGTTGTTATGGCAACCGTGATTAAAAGTCTCTATAATCACGGTTGTATGACAACCGTGGATATATGTCAAAATGAGATGGCATTTTTGAAATTTTTGGGAAAACTTTTATTCACGGTTGTTAGGCAACCGTGATTAAAAATGTGTCTATAACCACGGTTGTTTGACAACCGTGGTTATATGTCAAAATATTATTCACCTTATTTTTAGGAAAATCCAAAAAAATAGAAAAACATGGAATTTTGATCTGATTTTTTGCGTCATGACTTCTTTTGGTACTTATTAGCCATTCGAGTTGGAATTTTTGAAAAATAAATTTTTGAGTGAGAGATACAAAAATTTTGTGACGACAAAAATCGGCAAACTTCAAACGAGCATAACTTGAGCTAGAAAACTAAGAATCCTTATTGCTGCATATGATTTTGGGGTAGAAAAAAAATCCGCATTCATTCCAACTCGCTATGCCAGTTGGGGTTGCTCAGATTTTCAAAAAACCCTTGTTTTCTCAAAATTTTTTATTTTTTGTGATTTATTTGCTTATTTTTTGGATTTTTAGGCTTCTACTTTACCTACCAAATAAATTCTAAAAATTCTAAAATTTTTTATGGTGTTTTCTAATGCCAAAATAAGATTTTCACATATAACCACGGGTCCCTTGTTCAACCGTGGGTATATGTCATATATATAACCACGGGTCCTGGAGTAACCGTGGTTATAGGTCATACATATATATAACCACGGGTCCTGGAGTAACCGTGGTTATAGGTCATACATATATCCACGGGTACTCTCATAACCGTGGTTATAGGTTATACATATATCCACGGTTCCTTGTGTAACCGTGATTATAGCTTCCTTTTCGTTTTAAATTTCATAATTTCATGAGCGCGCCTAACTCTCTTTTCTCTCCTTCTTCTCTGTAAGGTTTTTCTTCTCTGTTTTCATGTTTCCATTTACATCTACATTTCATTATTTACGTTCTAGATTTGTTTATTATGTGACTTCTCACTATTTTTCATATGCCATTTACAGGTTTCCCATCGCACGCCATTGCTTATTTACAGGTTTACATTTTAGATTTATACTTGTGTTCTTCGTTTTGCAGTAGCATTCTTGTTTCTTGTTTCTTGTTTCTTGTTTCTTGTGGTTGTTCTGATTTTGTTTCATTCATTTACTTTTCTTCATTTCTTGTTTCATTCATTTACTTTTCTTCTGTTTTTGTTTCTTGCGTTCTTGCTGCGTTTCTTATTTCTGGTGTTGGTGTTCATTGTGTTCTTGCTGTTTCTGAATGGTGAAGATGATAACCACGATTTTTAATTTTTTTTTGGTCCAGTACATTTAATCACGGTTGTTAGGGGCAACCGTGGTTATATCCACTCCACTTTTAACCACGGTTGTTCAACCGTGATTAAATATCCTGATATACAACCACGCCCACTTTTAACCACGGTTGTTCAACCGTGATTAAAAGCCTTTTTTAACCGTGATTAAAGCCATTTTTTCCACTAGTGCACAGAGATTGTTCCCAATTACCGATTTATAGCACTTTGATTATCTAGACAAATCATTTGTTGATTCAGAAATTTATAATGCAAAACTAAATGACATAAACAAAAAACACTAAGCAATGACAATGAAAAGGTTTACTTGGAAACAACAGAGATTAACTTCTTGGGAGATAAAGGTTCACATGAATGTGGATGCCAACATTTAATGCAATTTAATTTCTAAATTATTAAATCCCGTTTCTTAAGGCAAAGTTTCCTAAATTTATCAGTGACTTTCTCTCGAAACCTCACTAATGTACCTAATTATTAAAGAATCGCGTTCAATTCACTAATTAGGTCCCCTACGCTTTATGAAAACTCGAATATCCCTCAAAGAGTCTGGTTTACTTTCGTAACCCGAATCCCTAGGTTCGATTTTGTGTAATTCAAACTATACGCCAATCTTTCGATTACCCATACCATTTACAATCATCCACACTTATCTCTAAGCTTAATGGAAGCATTAAGAACTCATAAAACCAAATAAGAACAGATAATTCAATAAGCAAGAACGAAGAACATTTAACATGGTTCACATAAATGCTACACCTTAATTCCTAAGAATGATGTTTAATGTGCCATGGAAACAATAATCACCATGCTACAATTCCAACAATTTAAACTAAACATAGAAGAAAATACAAAGATGAAGCTAGGGATTCAGAAAGTACAGATTGAGTTCTCACTAAATCTCCCAAAATCTTCCTCCCTAAATCTGCAGAATTGATGTCCTTCCATGTTTTGGCCTTGATCCCCTTCAAAAATCCTTTGTAAAGCTCTCTCTTTTTCTTCCAAAAAGTCCCTTCAATGTCTCTGTCTAGTTTCCCCTTTTAAAAACTGCCTTTTCTATTCAAAAACTGCTCCAAAAATCAAGGCAAGTGCAGAACATGCAAAAACCCACTGGCAGTGGGTTTTTCCAGGGGTCCAAAAAATAGTTTTTTCACCTTCAGACAGAAAGATCCACGGCCAGTGGGAAAAACCCACTGGTAGTGGGTTTCTAACAACAAGACACACGGCCAGTGGGAAAAACCCACTGGCAGTAGGTTTTTTTATGGCTCAATTCTCCCACTGCAGAGAGGTCCACGGGCAGTGGGAAGTATATTTTTCTAAAGTTCACAAAATGCCTTTTTTTTCAACTATTTCAAGGCCCCAAAGTGCTTCTTTCGTTTTTCTTTTCCTTATGTCACTTCCAAAAGTGAATAATCCTTTTTTTGAGCTTTCAAGTGGTTGGACTTTCTTGCATTCATCACACGCTTCATCAAATGCCTTGTATTCTTGCATTTATGCACCTAAATCAAGGCTATTCCTATAAAACTTCAAACACCCGAGTGACATATACGGAATGAAGGAAATCATACGGGAAACAAGAGAAAAATGACACAGATAACCTAGAAATCCTAAATAAAAAACATCACAAAATAATGTAAATTAAACACCTATCAAAACACCCTAAACTAAAACATTGTTTGCCCCAAGCAATCATCATCACCATAAATATGAACAATAGAGAATGACGAACTCAGAACAACTTAAGGAACCCAATTAGAAAAATTATTAACAGATGATTGCAAGATTATCAAAACAGGAACCACACAATTATTCATACTATACTCACAAGACTAGGCTACAGATACACATTCGTTCATTTCTCTCTAAGTGTTTAAGCTTGTGTATAAGTATCACTCAAGTCATAGTATTTTAAGACACTACCATAGGCTTGGAAAGGGACCTTAATCTCCATAGTTATCCAGAAAACAAGTTATGGTCGAAAGGTCTTTCATCTGGTTGTAATGAGGCCATGGGTTCACAGATGCGGGAATGGATACCAAGAAAAAGAAATTCAAAGGGTTATTATTCAATGAAATCACGAGAATAATTAAGTTTTAGAAGGCAGACTAGAGAACACATTTTCTTATTCCTTCTAAAACTTTTAAGGAGTCTTTTTTGTTTTTCATTTTTAAATTTGACTCCTTTCTCTACCCCACTTTCATCCTTTTCTTTATTTTCCCAAAAAAATTTTCTTTAGTTGGAAACATAAGTTCATTTTGTTTATTTTTGTTTCCTAACTAAAACTGACTTTTCTTTTAGCCATTTCATTCTAGTTACCATCCTTGAATTTATATTATTTTCTCAGAAATTTATCAAATCAATTACCAAAGGGGTTCAAAACAAAAATCAACAATTTAGGCTCAACAGGGGGCAACTAATGGTGTATTGTAACATTCAAAGTTCAGAGGCTAAAGAACAAAACCTATGGTGCCTTTTTCATTCCATAACCTGTAATCACCAACCATTTCGAATTGGTCGCAAGCCAAGTTCTAGAGCGCTTTAAATGTATGACACACTCAATACAAGAAAATAGGGGTTTTCTAAATGTTTATTTTCAACGCATACCCCTTTTTGGCTCAAAAGCTCTCAAAATAAATGGTGAATAGACCTAGTCAGAGAAAACACAGAATCATAAAGCATAGTACCTCCTGACAAGCTAGCAATCATCATAACAAAATATTTGTGTTCTTGTTGTTTTTTTATATGGATTCCAAAAGGCCCAAATTTTATCATTCCAAACTGAAACAATTCGTGGCAATAATAATCACTAGCAAACTGGATATGTTATCCTAGATAGAGACATAATAAAAACAAAATGCAATCAAACTACATCTAGCATGATAAGATGAAACCAAAGGAAAAATGCAACATGAAATCAAACAAAGTCAAATGAAATCACAAACTGCAAAGGCTTAGAATAAGTTTCATGTACCTATCACCCCAAAATAAACGTGAGCAGTGTCCTTATTGTTCAGTAGAGGAAGAGTAAGGTATAGTGAAACTTATCTGGAGGAACTTACCTTTCATGGAGAAGGAGGGGGAAAGTGCCCCTACTGTGAGTGCCAGGTATACATAGCATCCATTTGCTGAGCTATGTCATCGATCCTACTCCCTTGCCAGAGTTGCTCAATAGACAAGGACTCTAGACGAGTGTTCATTCCTTGTTTTCTCAGCTGGATGTTTCATAGCATTGAAGACATTAAAAGTTACTTGCTCCTCTTGAACTCTCAGCATGAGTTCTCCCTTCTCTATATCAATTAAAGCTCTTCCTGTAGCTAAGAAGGGTCTTCCTAAAATCAAAGGAATTTCTCTATCAGCTTCCATATCTAACACTACAAAATCTGCTGGAAAGATGAACTTATCTACCTTAACTAATAGATCTTCCAGCATCCCATGAGGATATTTGATAGACCTATCAGCCAACTGCAAAGACATACGAGTTGGTTACAGGTCATTAATTCCTAATTTCCTCATTAAGGACAAAGGCATGAGGTTTATGCTAGCCCCTAGATCACATAAGGCACTTCCTACATGAACATCCCCTATTGCACAAGGTATTGTAAAAGATCCAGGATCTTCTAAAGTTTGAGGGAGTTTCTTTTGAATAATTGCACTGCACTCTTGAGTAAGAGCAATCATCTTATCTCCCTTAAGCTTTCTCTTCTTAGACAAAAGTTTTTTAAAAAATTTAGCATATGAAGGCATCTCTTGTAATGCCTCAACAAAGGGAATATTTATGTGAAGCTTTTTAAACACATCCAAGAACTTAGTAAACTTTTGCTCCTCTATCTGTTTCTTAAATCTATGTGGAAATGGAGCATTCTTTAATTTCTCTGGAGTTAGCTTGACAGCTTCCTCCAAGATCAAATCAATCTTTTTCTTTTTCTTCTGATGAACTTGATTTTCTTTTTCTATTTCTAATTCTTTTTTATTTTCAGTTTTATCAACGGCCTACTCACTTTCTTGCTCTATTTCTTTGGTTGTTTCTTTTTCTAAACTCACTTCATGACTTGGAGGTGGGAGAAGAGTTTTCCCACTCCTAGTAGTTATCGCTTTACAATGTTCCCTAGGATTTACCTCAGTATCTCCAGGAAAATTGCCTGATTGTCTCTCAGCTAATTGTTTTGACAGTTGTCCAACCTGATTTTCTAAATTTCGAATGGACGCTTCTTGATTTTTAAAGCTGGCCTGAGTGACCTGAATGAATTGAGATAGAACATTCTCAAGTTCAGACTTTTCCTTAGAGGGAAGGGGAAGAGATTGTTGTCTATTCGTGATTTGATTTTGTGGCATGTTTTGATTCAAATATGGACCTTTCTGCCATGAAAAATTGGGGTGATTCCTATAGTTAGGATTAAAGGAATTAGAGGAATAATTCCTTTGAAATTGTTGCTGCCCCATGTAATTCACTTGCTCAGCAGGCACATTTGCATCACACATGCCATTTTCATGATCTCCACCACAAACATCACAACTCATCATACAAACTTGACTAGGCTTTTGAAGTTCTGAAATCTATACACTTAATTTCTCCAAAGCCTGAGTCATCAACTTACTTTGAGCCAAATAAGTATCTTGTGCTTCTAATTCTAATATCTGTGACATCCCAAAAATAGGGGTAAATTTTTTTTCACGATTTTAATATTATTGATTTATGAAAAATACAAATGGTGAAGCCATTTATTTACTACCCTGGATCTATCAAAGACCTATCTCATATGTGAAGATATGAGAAGGTAAGTTCATAAGGTTAACTCTTAAGAAATCCATAATTAATATAGCGGAAGTATTTTGAGTAAATTAAAGTTATGGAATTAGATTCTTAAGAGATCACTTATTTGGAATTAAGAGACCAAAGTTATGCCCAAGGTATTCATAAAATAATTTTGAATCAAGATTTAATGTGAAGAGAATGGAACATGACATGGTCAATGAGACGCCCAAACCCCCAAATAATTCAAATACTTAGAGTAGTGAAGTATTTTTCACCAAACCCCTGGATCTAAAATGAACCACTCCCATATATGAAGATATGAGAGGGTGAAACTAAATATAAATTTTTCAATCAGAATCAGCGGAAGAATTATTTAATTTGGTTTAATTAGTGGCTAATTGATTTTCAAGAGGAGTCCTTTCATAAAAATATGGGATATAATTTATATAATCTAGAAGGCCTAAATATTACTCCTCAATGCTTCAAAATAATATTTAAAGTAACAATCATGCATAGGATTCAAAGGTTCAGTTAAAATAATAATTAGCATCAGGTGTCACTCGCTTAAGCGTGACTCAAGTCGCTTGAGCGAGCCAGCGTACACACGCTTGAGCGGGCGCTGGGCGATGCTGAGCAAAATGAAGGAATGAGCATCAGGGCTCAGCTCGCTTGAGCGAGACCTGTCTCGCTTGAGCGAGACATGAAGGAATGCTTGAGCGAAGGAAGCGAGACACTTGAGCGAAGAAGGAGAGGAGCATCAGGTACCAATCTCGCTTGAGCGGCCCAGGACTCGCTTGAGCGAGATCGTTCCAGAAACGTTGAGGACTCTCTGGCCGATTTTCGCTTGGGCGAGGCACCAGAGACGCCCAAACCCCCAAATAAAATAGGGGAAAATTTTTCGCGTCTTTGAAAATATTAATAATTCAAATACTTAGAGTGGTGAAGTATTTTTCACCAAACCCCTGGATCTAAAATGAACCACTCCCATATATGAAGATATGAGAGGGTGAAACTAAATATAAATTTTTCAATCAGAATCAGCGGAAGAATTATTTAATTTGGTTTAATTAGTGGCTAATTGATTTTCAAGAGGAGTCCTTTCATAAAAATATGGGATATAATTTATATAATCTAGAAGGCCTAAATATTACTCCTCAATGCTTCAAAATAATATTTAAAGTAACAATCATGCATAGGATTCAAAGGTTCAGTTAAAATAATAATTAGCATCAGGTGTCACTCGCTCAAGCGTGACTCAAGTCGCTTGAGCGAGCCAGCGTACACACGCTTGAGCGGGCGCTGGGCGATGCTGAGCGAAATGAAGGAATGAGCATCAGGGCTCAGCTCGCTTGAGCGAGACCTGTCTCGCTTGAGCGAGACGTGAAGGAATGCTTGAGCGAAGGAAGCGAGACACTTGAGCGAAGAAGGAGAGGGGCATCAGGTACCAATCTCGCTTGAGCGGCCCAGGACTCGCTTGAGCGAGATCGTTCCAGAAACGTTGAGGACTCTCTGGCCGATTTTCGCTTGGGCGAGGCACCAGAGACGCGTAAACCCCCAAATAAAATAGGGGAAAATTTTTCGCGTCTTTGAAAATATTAATAATTCAAATACTTAGAGTGGTGAAGTATTTTTCACCAAACCCCTGGATCTAAAATGAACCACTCCCATATATGAAGATATGAGAGGGTGAAACTAAATATAAATTTTTCAATCAGAATCAGCGGAAGAATTATTTAATTTGGTTTAATTAGTGGCTAATTGATTTTCAAGATGAGTCCTTTCATAAAAATATGGGATATAATTTATATAATCTAGAAGGGCTAAATATTACTCCTCAATGCTTCAAAATAATATTTAAAGTAACAATCATGCATAGGATTCAAAGGTTTAGTTAAAATAATAATTAGCATCAGGTGTCACTCGCTCAAGCGTGACTCAAGTCGCTTGAGCGAGCCAGCGTACACACGCTTGAGCGGGCGCTGGGCGATGCTGAGCGAAATGAAGGAATGAGCATCAGGGCTCAGCTCGCTTGAGCGAGACCTGTCTCGCTTGAGCGAGACATGAAGGAATGCTTGAGCGAAGGAAGCGAGACACTTGAGCGAAGAAGGAGAGGGGCATCAGGTACCAATCTCGCTTGAGCGGCCCAGGACTCGCTTGAGCGAGATCGTTCCAGAAACGTTGAGGACTCTCTGGCCGATTTTCGCTTGGGCGAGGCACCAGACGCCCAAACCCCCAAATAAAATAGGGGAAAATTTTTCGCGTCTTTGAAAATATTAATAATTCAAATACTTAGAGTGGTGAAGTATTTTTCACCAAACCCCTGGATCTAAAATGAACCACTCCCATATATGAAGATATGAGAGGGTGAAACTAAATATAAATTTTTCAATCAGAATCAGCAGAAAAATTATTTAATTTGGTTTAATTAGTGGCTAATTGATTTTCAAGGGGAGTCCTTTCATAAAAATATGGGATATAATTTATATAATCTAGAAGGCCTAAATATTACTCCTCAATGCTTCAAAATAATATTTAAAGTAACAATCATGCATAGGATTCAAAGGTTCAGTTAAAATAATAATTAGCATCAGGTGTCACTCGCTCAAGCGTGACTCAAGTCGCTTGAGCGAGCCAGCGTACACACGCTTGAGCGGGCGCTGGGCGATGCTGAGCGAAATGAAGGAATGAGCATCAGGGCTCAGCTCGCTTGAGCGAGACCTGTCTCGCTTGAGCGAGACATGAAGGAATGCTTGAGCGAAGGAAGCGAGACACTTGAGCGAAGAAGGAGAGGGGCATCAGGTACCAATCTCGCTTGAGCGGCCCAGGACTCGCTTGAGCGAGATCGTTCCAGAAACGTTGAGGACTCTCTGGCCGATTTTCGCTTGGGCGAGGCACCAGACGCCCAAACCCCCAAATAAAATAGGGGAAAATTTTTCGCGTCTTTGAAAATATTAATAATTCAAATACTTAGAGTGGTGAAGTATTTTTCACCAAACCCCTGGATCTAAAATGAACCACTCCCATATATGAAGATATGAGAGGGTGAAACTAAATATAAATTTTTCAATCAGAATCAGCAGAAAAATTATTTAATTTGGTTTAATTAGTGGCTAATTGATTTTCAAGGGGAGTCCTTTCATAAAAATATGGGATATAATTTATATAATCTAGAAGGCCTAAATATTACTCCTCAATGCTTCAAAATAATATTTAAAGTAACAATCATGCATAGGATTCAAAGGTTCAGTTAAAATAATAATTAGCATCAGGTGTCACTCGCTCAAGCGTGACTCAAGTCGCTTGAGCGAGCCAGCGTACACACGCTTGAGCGGGCGCTGGGCGATGCTGAGCGAAATGAAGGAATGAGCATCAGGGCTCAGCTCGCTTGAGCGAGACCTGTCTCGCTTGAGCGAGACGTGAAGGAATGCTTGAGCGAAGGAAGCGAGACACTTGAGCGAAGAAGGAGAGGGGCATCAGGTACCAATCTCGCTTGAGCGGCCCAGGACTCGCTTGAGCGAGATCGTTCCAGAAACGTTGAGGACTCTCTGGCCGATTTTCGCTTGGGCGAGGCACCAGAGACGCCTAAACCCCCAAATAAAATAGGGGAAAATTTTTCGCGTCTTTGAAAATATTAATAATTCAAATACTTAGAGTGGTGAAGTATTTTTCACCAAACCCCTGGATCTAAAATGAACCACTCCCATATATGAAGATATGAGAGGGTGAAACTAAATATAAATTTTTCAATCAGAATCAGCGGAAGAATTATTTAATTTGGTTTAATTAGTGGCTAATTGATTTTCAAGATGAGTCCTTTCATAAAAATATGGGATATAATTTATATAATCTAGAAGGGCTAAATATTACTCCTCAATGCTTCAAAATAATATTTAAAGTAACAATCATGCATAGGATTCAAAGGTTTAGTTAAAATAATAATTAGCATCAGGTGTCACTCGCTCAAGCGTGACTCAAGTCGCTTGAGCGAGCCAGCGTACACACGCTTGAGCGGGCGCTGGGCGATGCTGAGCGAAATGAAGGAATGAGCATCAGGGCTCAGCTCGCTTGAGCGAGACCTGTCTCGCTTGAGCGAGACATGAAGGAATGCTTGAGCGAAGGAAGCGAGACACTTGAGCGAAGAAGGAGAGGGGCATCAGGTACCAATCTCGCTTGAGCGGCCCAGGACTCGCTTGAGCGAGATCGTTCCAGAAACGTTGAGGACTCTCTGGCCGATTTTCGCTTGGGCGAGGCACCAGACGCCCAAACCCCCAAATAAAATAGGGGAAAATTTTTCGCGTCTTTGAAAATATTAATAATTCAAATACTTAGAGTGGTGAAGTATTTTTCACCAAACCCCTGGATCTAAAATGAACCACTCCCATATATGAAGATATGAGAGGGTGAAACTAAATATAAATTTTTCAATCAGAATCAGCAGAAAAATTATTTAATTTGGTTTAATTAGTGGCTAATTGATTTTCAAGGGGAGTCCTTTCATAAAAATATGGGATATAATTTATATAATCTAGAAGGCCTAAATATTACTCCTCAATGCTTCAAAATAATATTTAAAGTAACAATCATGCATAGGATTCAAAGGTTCAGTTAAAATAATAATTAGCATCAGGTGTCACTCGCTCAAGCGTGACTCAAGTCGCTTGAGCGAGCCAGCGCACACACGCTTGAGCGGGCGCTGGGCGATGCTGAGCGAAATGAAGGAATGAGCATCAGGGCTCAGCTCGCTTGAGCGAGACCTGTCTCGCTTGAGCGAGACATGAAGGAATGCTTGAGCGAAGGAAGCGAGACACTTGAGCGAAGAAGGAGAGGGGCATCAGGTACCAATCTCGCTTGAGCGGCCCAGGACTCGCTTGAGCGAGATCGTTCCAGAAACGTTGAGGACTCTCTGGCCGATTTTCGCTTGGGCGAGGCACCAGAGACGCCCAAACCCCCAAATAAAATAGGGGAAAATTTTTCGCGTCTTTGAAAATATTAATAATTCAAATACTTAGAGTGGTGAAGTATTTTTCACCAAACCCCTGGATCTAAAATGAACCACTCCCATATATGAAGATATGAGAGGGTGAAGCTAAATATAAATTTTTCTATCAGAATCAGCGGAAGAATTATTTAATTTGGTTTAATTAGTGGCTAATTGATTTTCAAGAGGAGTCCTTTCATAAAAATATGGGATATAATTTATATAATCTAGAAGGCCTAAATATTACTCCTCAATGCTTCAAAATAATATTTAAAGTAACAATCATGCATAGGATTCAAAGGTTCAGTTAAAATAATAATTAGCATCAGGTGTCACTCGCTCAAGCGTGACTCAAGTCGCTTGAGCGAGCCAGCGTACACACGCTTGAACGGGCGCTGGGCGATGCTGAGCGAAATGAAGGAATGAGCATCAGGGCTCAGCTCGCTTGAGGGAGACCAATCTCGCTTGAGCGAGACCTGTCTCACTTGAGCGAGACGTGAAGGAATGCTTGAGCGAAGGAAGCGAGACACTTGAGCAAAGAAGGAGAGGGGCATCAGGTACCAATCTCGCTTGAGCGGCCCAGGACTCGCTTGAGCGAGATCATTCCAGAAACGTTGAGGACTCTCTGGCCAATTTTCGCTTGGGCGAGGCACCAGAGACGCCCAAACCCCCAAATAAAATAGGGGAAAAATTTTCACGTCTTTGAAAATATTAATAATTCAAATACTTAGAGTGGTGAAGTATTTTTCACCAAACCCCTGGATCTAAAATGAACCACTCCCATATATGAAGATATGAGAGGGTGAAACTAAATATAAATTTTTCAATCAGAATCAGCGGAAGAATTATTTAATTTGGTTTAATTAGTGGCTAATTGATTTTCAAGAGGAGTCCTTTCATAAAAATATGGGATATAATTTATATAATCTAGAAGGCCTAAATATTACTCCTCAATGCTTCAAAATAATATTTAAAGTAACAATCATGCATAGGATTCAAAGGTTCAGTTAAAATAATAATTAGCATCAGGTGTCACTCGCTCAAGCGTGACTCAAGTCGCTTGAGCGAGCCAGCGTACACACGCTTGAGCGGGCGCTGGGCGATGCTGAGCGAAATGAAGGAATGAGCATCAGGGCTCAGCTCGCTTGAGCGAGACCTGTCTCGCTTGAGCGAGACCTGTCTCGCTGGAGCGAGACCTGTCTCGCTGGAGCGAGACCTGTCTCGCTGGAGCGAGACCTGTCTCGCTGGAGCGAGACCTGTCTCGCTGGAGCGAGACCTGTCTCGCTGGAGCGAGACCTGTCTCGCTGGAGCGAGACCTGTCTCGCTGGAGCGAGACCTGTCTCGCTGGAGCGAGACCTGTCTCGCTGGAGCGAGACCTGTCTCGCTTGAGCGAGACGTGAAGGAATGCTTGAGCGAAGGAAGCGAGACACTTGAGCGAAGAAGGAGAGGGGCATCAGGTACCAATCTCGCTTGAGCGGCCCAGGACTCGCTTGAGCGAGATCGTTCCAGAAACATTGAGGACTCTCTGGCCGATTTTCGCTTGGGCGAGGCACCAGAGACGCCCAAACCCCCAAATAAAATAGGGGAAAATTTTTCGCGTCTTTGAAAATATTAATAATTCAAATACTTAGAGTGGTGAAGTATTTTTCACCAAACCCCTGGATCTAAAATGAACCACTCCCATATATGAAGATATGAGAGGGTGAAACTAAATATAAATTTTTCAATCAGAATCAGTGGAAGAATTATTTAATTTGGTTTAATTAGTGGCTAATTGATTTTCAAGATGAGTCCTTTCATAAAAATATGGGATATAATTTATATAATCTAGAAGGCCTAAATATTACTCCTCAATGCTTCAAAATAATATTTAAAGTAACAATCATGCATAGGATTCAAAGCTTCAGTTAAAATAATAATTAGCATCAGGTGTCACTCGCTCAAGCGTGACTCAAGTCGCTTGAGCGAGCCAGCGTACACACGCTTGAGCGGGCGCTGGGCGATGCTGAGCGAAATGAAGGAATGAGCATCAGGGCTCAGCTCGCTTGAGCGAGACCGGTCTCGCTTGAGTGAGACATGAAGGAATGCTTGAGCGAAGGAAGCGAGACACTTGAGCGAAGAAAGAGAGGGGCATCAGGTACCAATCTCGCTTGAGCGGCCCAGGACTCGCTTGAGCGAGATCGTTCTAGAAACGTTGAGGACTCTCTGGCCGATTTTCGCTTAGGCGAGGCACCACTCGCCTGGGCGAAAATCATCCAGAATCAAACCTCCTTCTCCCTCGCTTGAGCGCTGCCCTTCACGCCTGGGCGAAAATTGTCCAGAATCAAAACATTGATTCTGTGGCAATCTCGCTTGGGCGAAATGCACGTCCGCTTGAGCGACTTTGGGGCAGAAACAAATTCCACAGTCCACACCAATCTCGCTCGAGCGAGATTGTCACTCGCTTGAGCGAGTTCTGCAGAAACTTAGCAGAAACGAGGATTTTCTTGGATTTAGCTTATAAAAATTAACTCCTTCTATGCCTAACCTAGGACCATATTTCACCACATTATGCATGCACCAAATTCATGTAATGTTATAATACAAGACTACATGATCCTTTCATGTAATTAAACACCAACAACATCATCATACTAAGATCAATTCATGCATATGATCCAAATTCAACATTATGCCACATACACTCCCTACATACATTTGGATCCAACATCATTTCACAACTCCAAAGCATTACATAAAATCACAGCATACATTCATTAGTCAAGGGCAAGTATCAAGATTCATTCTTTACAAGTTTTGGGTCATGAATGAAAATTGTCATTACACAAACATGTCCAATTTTCTCCCATGACCTCCAAAATTATCAACATTACAAAATTGAGTATATAAACCTCATATACTCTACCAAAACAGATTTCATGCCGGCCAAGGCTTACATATTCCTATCCATATTTACCTCCTTCATACTCGGCCTCCAAAAGTTGTAGGATTTAAGTCATACCTACATCAACTTTAAAAATGGCAACGGGGAGGTGAGTAACATAATCCAAATGAATTAAAGTCATACATTATGATGAAATACATGTATACTTGCACAATTAGCCATCATTACACCACATCATACATTATACACAATACATTTTATAGTTTCAAGTATACATTCACAATATCAATCATTTGGATTGCCAATCACATGTAGGGTTAGTATTCAACTCTTTCCCTTTTCAATTTTCAATCATCCGTTGCCACCATGGGCTTTCAACTAAGCATATCTCCGGCTATATGCAAATGCTCTTAAAGCTAATGCATATGCACAAGAATTTCTTATCAAACAATACGGATCCGACTGTGGGAAAAATATATCATTAAATCAATTTTGGGACAAGCATAGGTGTGCTACTATGCCCCTACTGCAGTAGAGAAATTATGTACACATATATCTCAATTTTAGGCATGCTTACATACTCATTATTTTACTGGTACCAAACCGCTCTCGCCCATCTGTAGCACTAGTCACCCTGTGACTTGCGGATCAACATCGTGGCCTCAACTACCACAAGTGCTACGGGCCCCTCCCGAACACACATCGAGAGAGCCGTGTCCCGTCGGACACCGAGGTAAACTCGCTCACCATAGAGCCGCCCGCCCACTGGGCCCGCCACATAGGGTGCCTCGTCACCAAACTATGGACAGCTTCGTAACTCATAAACTGAGTCACAGGGGAAAAACCACAACACGCTCGTGCACCGAGCCGCCCTCCCACTGGGCCCGCCTAGTGGAACCCCCTAATGTTCCACATAGACAGCTATGCTATGCCATGGATGCAATGCAAATGCAAATCAAGTGCATCCTCACACTATGCATCCTAGATGCCACTCCACATTCAATCATTCACCACCACCACTTGGTGGATTTCAATATTCACATCATTCTTATCCAATCCCAATTCTCTTTTGAACTTATTCTCATCAATAGTTAGTGGCATACACATTCCATAACTCATACACACATATTTGGGATATTCACATCACAATCTCAACTCACATATGGTTGCAAACCATCATCATACTTCATTAATATAGTATTACCACATCATTAATTTTATCCCAAACACAATGCCACATAATAATCATCATTCTAAATGCATTCAAATCACACATATCATATCATCCATTCAAACAACCATTAACATAATCACATATACATATTTTCACATCACCAATGGATGAAATCATGCATTTAGACAAGTTACCCCCTCCTACCTCAAGTGAAGTAGTGATCAACGCGGTTTGATGGTCCCGCTTTGTCAATGGGGTCACTTCCTACATCACAATACATTATACAATCAATTTTCTACTTACCCATTAAGATTCAAATACTTATATATCAATAAATACTTGCTGTTTTTATTATTATAACTCTCAAAACTCTTTTATTTCATTTTATCCACCATAACCACCATGGGTTAGGTGCTACCATTAATTATTATGTACTCAACAACCAAACCCTTTCATGGGTTTCTCTATTAATGACTTCCACCAACAAAATACCATCACCAATGACTCTTATTCATCATAACTCACATTTATTACCAACAATAAATGCTTATCAACCTCCATTATACATTTCCCCCAAATTTATGAGGTTAGGGTTTCACAAAAATTCTAACAACCATCATCAATACTCTTCTCCTTCCAACAATAAATACGTCCACTTCATTACTTCACAAAGAAACCTTACTTTCATAAAATCCATATTAAACCCTTGCATTAAACACTCTCCTCAAGAATATCCATACACATGCATGGTTTCAAAACACATAAATGCCATATACCCATAACCAAAATCTTGTTAAAAATGGGTATACTTACCTCAAAACCCAAAAACGAAAATGGGTTCCCTAGAGGGGGAGTAAGCTGTGAAAATGAGGAAGAGGAGAAGGAAAAACAGCAGCTCCACAACCTCCTACAAGCTCCACTTCAAACGAAATTAAAAAGGAGTGGAAGGTGAGCTCAAGTTGCTAGGGTTTGGAGGAAGAAGAAGAGAGAAATGAGGAAGATGGTGAAGAGAAGAAGAAGAAAGTGAAGTGTAAATGTTCCACCTTCAGCAATCCCACGTGAATAGAGAAAAGAAAATGGGGTTTTTGATTTATTTAAATTCCCATTCATTAAAACTTCATCGTTTTATAACTAACAGGTTCTCAGTTCGGGCTCAATACATCGTCTGAAAATTATTCCGAATACATATTCGGATTCCCAATATTATTCTCTACATCCCTGACCAATATCATCTCATTTCGAGATACTTGGTCCGACACCCATATCTCGACCGGGCTTAATTTCAACTTAACCGGTCCCCATAATTTTCTAACAGTCCCCAAAATTATCAATTCAATTATTCTCAATAGTTTGGGACATTAAATATTCCATATACCAATTCCTAATATTTATTCTGGTAATCAATTCTCTATTTTAAAATTTGGGATGTTACAGTCAAAGCATTTTGGGAAATCAGAGTCCCCCTCGCTCAAGCGAAATCCCAATACGCTTGAGCAAGCTTCACACAGCACGCTTGGGCGAAACAGAAAGAGCTGACCGAAAGGAGAAAAAGAGGATTCAGGGGCCACTTCGCTCAAGCGAACCCCAACTCGCTTGAGCGAGTAGTGCAATCCTCTCTTGGGCGAAGCCAACGAGCGTAAGGAGAAAAACGCCCAGAACCTAATCCACGCTCACTCGCTTGGGCGAGCACTACCCCAAGCCCATTTGCTTAAGCGAAAATCGGCCAGTAGCTAAAAGTCCCACACTCGCTCGGGCGAAGCTCACTCTCGCCTGAGCGAAAATTTTCCCGAGAGCAAATTCCTGATAAACCCGAGACCAATCCCTGATACCAAGCCATCTCGCCTGGGCGAAGCACACTCTCGCCTGAGCGAAAATTGTCCAAGATCCCACCTCTGATTCTGAGGTAATTTCGCTTAGGAGAAAAGCACCCCCGCTTGGGCGAAAATGGCCCACTGGGCAAACTCTGATGCTGAGACAATCTCGCCTGAGCGAGACCCATTCTCGCCTAAGCGAGAATCGTCTAGGAACCAAAATTCGATACAGGGGCATTCTCGCTTGAGCGAGAAGCCCTCTCGCCTGAGCGAGATTGACAGTGAAACAGAGGAAAATGCAGAAAAGACTTAACTTACTATACCAAAACTCAATCTAATCAATTTTACTCAGATTCAACACTTCATACATACTATATTACATATTTAGAACTTGCTCTAATCAATCATGCTCGTAGATTTCCATTCTAACTCATCTATTGTATATAAATCAACTCAACAACTCTTTTACTTCACAAGTCTAACATTCCAAATACATTTATCAAAATAAGGAAGGTTTCATCATTCATACATTCACAGGGTCATGATTGAAAATGAGTCATAGACAAAAGATCTTATTTTCCTCCATGACCTTCCAAAATCATCATTGTATATATATGTATTCATCAATTCATACAATTATCCATTCTAAATCCAGACTATACAAAACATACATTGTACTATATACATTACATCCATTTCACACATCTATGTAAACCAAAATATTACCGGCCAAGGCATTCGTTACCAAAAAGGGGCTTCCTTCACACTCCTCCTCCTCCAAAACAGCTCCAAGGCAAAACCTACAACACAGGAGCTAGAAACATATACCACAGGGAGAGTGAGTATACTTTCTCAATGATGAAAATCCAATAAATAAGACAATATATGCATGAATGCAATACAACTATCTCCTCCTCAAGAGAAGTTTATTTAATATCAATCATTCAACCAACAATTTTGATACAAACACAATTATTCATTAAATCTCTTAGAATCATATCAACCAAGTTCACAATTATAATTATTAATTGAAAAGGGGATTTCCACCCACATCTCACTCAATCTCATCATCAAAGTATCACTTTATGCCATGCTTCAAAGGCTGATGCACATGCTAGTATTTTAAGATGCATATGCACGGATCCGATTTCATTTCCTCGGGTGATCGCAACCACCATAATCATACAATCATTCTCAATAGTTTCCCGCCTCGCAAGGGGTACTCCTTCTAGCAGCCTCGCAAGGTGCTTCTCGTGATCGCAACCACGTTCAACATTTCATAAGGTTTCCCGCCTCGCAAGGGGTACTCCCGCCTCATGATCGCAACCATGGGCATTCAATCTCCGTGGTCTCGCAGGGCCTTTCATTTCAATACCAGGTGATCGCAACCACCAGTCTAATAATCATAGGAACTCGCAAGCCCTTTTCATATTTCCAATATCAAGTGATCGCAACCACTTATCAACATCATCATGTTATGCATGCCATGCAATATATGTAATGCTCATGCATGCCTCAACCTCATTAGGATTATCTCACCCTCTCATCTAGGGTATATTCACTTTCAACCACACAATTATCCACCAATTCATACACAACCATCAATCTTTATATTCAAGAAACATTCCAACCAAATACTTTAGGTATTCATCATGTCTTATATGAAATCAATAATGCATCAACGCATAATATGCCATTCATAGCCTCATTTAGGCTTCATCATATAAACACTCATTTCAAAACACCATACACAATTTCTCATTTCAACACATTTAATCAAGACAACATGCCATATCACACTAATACATACATTATCATCATAATTCTCATACATTTAGAAAATACACCCCTCTCCTACCTTAAGAGAAGTACACTTCCGGGTTTGATGTTCCCGCCTCACCAGTATTGTCAAGCCCTACACCCATCAATTATAGGGCCACATCAATCATTCATTCAAACACCAATTCAACATACATATACGTAAGTGTACACATGATTCTTATCATGTGGAAACTATTTATCAATTTCATTCATTTGCCTAATTAGGCTTCGGGAATTCCTTCCTTTAAATCACCATGTATTAGTATTAAAGGCTACATTCCGTTTATTAAATCCCCACCAACACCTTGGTGAGTTTCCCCACCTATTATAACTTCAAGTCAACATTATCATCATTAAATGTCAATACCTATTCATTTATAACACTCTTCCCATCCACAAATGCTAACTCCTTCTATAAATGCTATACTTCTTCAATATTATACATTTCCTCCTAAAATTCAAATTTAGGGTTTTCACCAAACCCACCAACCTTCATAAACACTCATATACCTCCTTCTTTTCCCCCCCATAATTATAACTACCTCATTAATTATTCATAAGCTTGTATTTATGTCAACCCATCTTAGGGTTTCCACATTTAATGCTTCTCCTAGTAACCTACACACATTAAATGCTTTCTTAACATTGAAGACACATAGTAATAGGTTTATATACATGGAAAATGGTAATAATTTTACCTCAAGAAAAGAAACAAGTGGATGTGTATAAAAAAGAGAAGATCCACACGAAAATGAGAGGAGGAAAGAAAAGATCCCAAGCTCCAAGCTTTTCTTGAGCTTCTTGAAGAACAACAATGGAGAAGGAAAGGGTATTTCCTTTTAATTTAGGGTTCAAAGGGAAGATGAAGAGGAATAATGAAGTAGAAGAAGAAGAAAAGAAGAAAGATCTTGGCGTGGAGAAGAAGGGTGCAACGGGAGTGAAAGTGAAAGTATAAATTTAGTTTTTAAGTTATTAAGCTTTCATTAAATTCTTTCGTTTCGTAAACAAACAGGTTCGCCGTTTGGGTTCAATACATATTCTAAAAATTATTCCGAATATAAATTCGGAATCCCAATAACATTATCCACGGCCCTGACCAACAGCATCTCAATCGGAGATACTTGGTCCGACACCTATATTTTATCCGGGTCAGTTTTCAACTCAACCGATCACCACAATTCACCAGCAATTTCAAAAAGTCTTGTTTAAATCATTTCAAGAATTTTGGGATATTAATTAGCCCGTATTTAATTATCCAACATTTATTTTCCTAATTTAACTTCCTATTTTAAGAATTCGGGGTGTTACAATCCACCCCTCCTAAAAGAAATTTCATCCTCGAAATTCAACTTACCGGATTCAAAAGCATGAGGGTACGACTTACGGATATCGTCCTCGCGTTCCCAAGTAAGTGTTTCCACACCTCCATGCTTCCATGCCACCTTTACTAATGGTACCATCTTATTCCGCAGTCTCTTTACGGAATATTCAACAACACGGATAGAAACAGGAAGGACGGATAAGTCATCCCGCACCTCAACATCGTCAATAGAGATCACGTGCTGAGGATCATGCATATACTTTCTTAACTGCGACACGTGGAATACATTATGTAAATTTGCAAGCTGTGGAGGAAGTGCAATCCGATATGCGTCATCTCCAATCCGTTCCAAGATCTCATAGGGTCCAATGCATTTAGGACTTAGTTTTCTACTCTTCAAGGCTCTTCCTATACCCTTATCACGCGAAACTCGCAATAACACATGATCGCCGACTTGAAACTCAAGTGGCTTTCTTCTTTTATCATAATAGCTCTTCTGCCGGTCCTGAGCAATTTTCATCTTTTCCCAGATCATCTTGATCTGCTCAGTAGTTTCCTCAACAATCTCAGGCCCTAAGGCTAGATTCTCACCAACTTCAAACCAACATAAAGGAGTTCGACACCTCCTTCCATATAAGGCCTCGTATGGTGCCATACCAATACTAGAATGAAAACTGTTGTTGTAGGTGAATTCGATCAGAGGCAAATATTTATCCCACGAACCGCCATGCTCCAAAACACAAGCACGTAGTAAGTCCTCAAGACTCTGAATAGTCCTCTCAGACTGCCCATCGGTCTGAGGATGATACACCGAACTTAGCTTCAGTTTTGAATCCATCACCTCATGTAAGCTTCCCCAGAATCGGGAAGTAAATTGGGGGTCACGATCAGAAACAATGCTTGATGGCACACCATGTAATCTCACAATCTCCCGAATGTACAACTGTGCTAAATCTTGCAAGGAGCTCTCCATACTGATTGGTAGAAAATGTGCACTCTTTGTCAAACGATCCACAATCACCCATATTCCGTCACATCTGGACCTCGTTCTTGGTAATCCGGACACAAAATCCATGGCAATCGCGTCCCACTTCTAAACAGGGATATCAAGTGGCCTCAAAGTACCTGAAGGTCTTTGGTGTTCCACCTTCGCCTTCTGACAAGTAAGGCAAGAAGCTACAAAGTTAGCAACATCACGTTTCATTCCGGGCCACCAAAAGTTCTTCTTTATATCATAATACATCTTGGTTGCACCAGGGTGGATGCTAAAAATGCCTTTATGTGCTTCCTCTAGCACCGTGCGTCTCCAATCACCGAATGAAGGTACATACACACGACCTTTTACTCGCCATATACCATCAACGCCTTCCACAAGAAATAATTTTTTCCCATTATCTTGAGATCTCCGCATCTCTTGTAAATAATCATCATCTTTTTGTTTCTCTTTCACAAGCTCCAAAAACTCATTGCATATCTTCAAGGTAGCAAAACATAGTCTCTTAGAGGATTGAACCTCGGTTCCAACATTCAAATTCTGAAATTCTTCAATTAACTCGAACTCTTTGACCATCATGGCTGATACATGCAAGGATTTCCGACTAAGAGCATCGGCAACAACATTGGCTTTTCCCGGGTGGTACATCAATTTAAAGTCGTAATCCTTCAAAAATTCCATCCATCTCCTCTGACGCATATTCAATTCCTTTTGGTCAAAAAGATATTTCAAACTTTTGTGGTCACTAAAAACCACAAATCTTGAACCATACAAGTAATGACGCCAAATCTTTAAGGCAAACACAACCGCAGCCAACTCCAAATCGTGAGTTGGGTAATTAACTTCATGAGGTCGCAACTGGCGTGAAGCATAAGCTATTACACATTCCTTTTGCATTAGCACACATCCAAGTCCATGCTTGGAAGCATCACAATACACCATAAACTCTTCTTGTAAATCAGGCAACGCTAAGATAGGAGCAGAAGTCAGCCTCATCTTTAATTCCTCAAAGCACTTCTCATATTCAACCGTCCATACAAGAGGTTGGTTCTTCCTTGTCAAATTCGTCAAAGGTCTTGCAAGACGAGAGAAACCTTCAATAAACCTTCGATAATAACCCGCAAGTCCAAGGAAACTTCGGATTTCAGTAACTGTCGTAGGTCTAGACCATGCTATAACAGCTTCGACCTTAGAAGGATCCACCGAAATACCACCCTCGGATATTACATGTCTAAGAAACTGGACGCTCGTCAACCAGAATTCATATTTAGAGAGCTTAGCGTACAGCTGGTTCTCTCTAAGAATGTTCAGCACCACTCTCAAATGTTCTTCATGTTCCTCCCGGCTCTTGGAATATACTAGGATATCATCGATGAACACCACAACAAAACGATCCAGGTATTCGTGAAAGATGTGGTTCATGTAACTCATGAACACCGCTGGAGCATTAGTCACTCCAAATGGCATTACGACATACTCGTAGTGGCCATATCGCGTCCTAAACGCAGTCTTTGGAATATCTTCGGCTCTCACCCTAATTTGATGATAACCGAAACGTAAATTAATCTTCGAAAATACCACCGTACCTCTTAATTGATCCAGCAGGTCATCAATGCGAGGTAAAGGATATATATTCTTTATCATCAGCTTGTTCAGTTGGCGGTAGTCTACACACAACCGCATAGTTCCATCCTTTTTCTTAACTAATAAAACAAGAGCTCCCCAGGGTGACACACTGGGTCGAACAAACTCCTTCTCAAGCAGTTCCTTAACTTGCTTCTTTAGTTCAACTAACTCCATAGGAGACATCCTATATGGAGCAATAGACACTGGTTCGGCACCAGGTACAAGGTCAATAGCAAACTCAACCTCCCTTGGAGGTGGTAAGCTAGGTATCTCATCAGGAAACACGTCCAGAAATTCAGACACCACGGGGATATCCATGGGACCGGGACCACTCGTCCCATCGGCAAGAGATAGCAGTACGCAAAGTTGAATTATACCTTATACATCAAACTGTCCCCTATCAAGAGAAGGGAAAATAACGGTCCGTTGTTGACAATCAACCATGACTTTGTTGGCAGAAAGCCAATCCATACCAAGTATGATCTCCAGTCCCTTCATAGGCAAGCAAACAAAAGACACAACAAACCTTCTCCCATCTAGGAGCATATCAACATTATCACACCGGTTAATCGATCTAAGACAAGTACCGGTTGGGGTGGTAACCACAAGAGCATTTTTCATTAAACACACCGGCAATCTCAATCACCGAACACAATCCTCAGATATAAAGGAGTGGGTCGCACCCGAATCATAAATGACATGAACTGAATGTCCAAGAATTTCACACTTACTTTCAACCAGATTTTCTGCTTGTGCTGCTTCCTCACCGATTACAGCAAAAACTCTCCCGGCATTGGGTTGAAGATTTTCACCATCCCTATTTCCACCTCGAACGCCATTACCATTTCCTCGACCGTTACCATGCCTTCCACCATTATAGCCACCTCGACCACCATGTCGACCACTATTATTTCCATCACCACGGCCCCGACCACCATTATGGCTTCCACGGTTCACATGAACAGGTGCATTAGCACGATTGGGAATATTAGCTTGTACCGGAGCCGGTCTTGCAAGCATGGGACATGCAGGATGGATATGTCCCACCTGATCACAATTAAAGCACACAACATCTTCACGATGCACACATTCCCGAACATAGTGCGGTCCACCACACCTATAACACCTCGGTCCATTGGCATTTACATTACTCCGATCAAGGACATTACCACGTCCACCGCCTCTAGCTTGGACATTAGAATGGGCACCCCTCTGAAAACGTCCTCTTCTAAAATTTCCTTGTCTTTTGAAACTAGAAGCTTGACCCTTCAGCTTAGAGTCAAATTTAGAGTGTTGAGAGGGAGCATGTTCTTCATAAATACGGCACTTATTCACAAGCACCGTGAAACTTCGAATCTCTTAGTGACATATGGCCCTTTGAATGTCGGGGCGTAAACCGTTCTCAAACTTTTCACATTTTGAGACTTCAGTTCCCTCTTGTTGAAAAGGAGGGTAGAATTCACAAAGTTCTTCGAACTTGGAAGCATATTCTTCCACTGTCATCGCACCTTGCCTGAGTTCTATGAACTCGAGTTCCTTCTTGCTCTTATAACTTTCGGGCACATATTTCCTCATAAGTTCAAGTTTAAAGTTTTCCCAAGTTAAGGGAATTGCAGCAGCATTCATCCTACTCTTGGTGAGTCTCCACCAAGTCTCCGCTTCATCTCTCAGCATAAAGACAACATACTCCACTTTCTGGAGCTCATTGCATTCAAAACTGTCAAAGATCCGCTCAACATTTCGGATCCAACCATAGGCTTGCTCAGGCTTGAATCCACCATGAAACTCAGTGGGTTTTCGCTTTAGAAACATGTCAAGGCCCTGAGTACCTTGAACAACAGAAGCAGGTTGTCTTTCCGCCTCTTGTCTTTCACGGTTTTGTGATTCAAGAAGATCCACAAAACGATTCAAGGCTCTAGCTATAGCATCATCATTATCTTGACGACGACGGGCCATCACAATATGTAAAATCACAACATAAAATTCAACTAACATCAGTAAACTCGTTCATAACATTTCTCTATAGTCTTAAACTATAGTGCTTTATCATAAAACATTAAGTTATGGCCCTCCCCCACGGGGTCCAATATCAACCAATCTATACTAAAGCCCATATGATAGCATCATCATCTCATAACATAGTATGCATTCATAATACATAGGATTCATCATTGAGGGAGGATAGTGTGAAGAGAGCTTGGCCGGACTTATAACAATCACATTCAATCCATAATCAATTCATACACAAATCAATCAACAACAACAATCATTTATCAATCATATATCATGTTCTGGTAATAACAGCAGCTAATAACAGTAACTCAGAGCTAATAATGCTCTGATACCAGGTTGTGACACCCCAAAAATAGGGGTAAATTTTTTTTTCGTGATTTTAATATTATTGATTTACGAAAAATACAAATGGTGAAGCCATTTATTTACTACACTGGATCTATCAAAGACCTACCTCATATGTGAAGATATGAGAAGGTAAGTTCATAAGGTTAACTCTTAAGAAATCCATAATTAATATAGCAGAAGTATTTTGAGTAAATTAAAGTTATGGAATTAGATTCTTAAGAGATCACTCATTTGGAATTAAGAGACCAAAGTTATGCCCAAGGTATTCATAAAATAATTTGGAATCAAGATTTAATGTGAAGAGAATGGAACATGACATGGTCAAAGCATTTTGGGAAATCAGAGTCCCCCTCGCTCAAGCGAAATCCCAATACGCTTGAGCGAGCTTCACACAGCATGCTTGGGCGAAACAGAAAGAGCTGAGCGAAAGGAGAAAAAGAGGATTCAGGGGCCACTTCACTCAAGTGAACCCCAACTCGCTTGAGCGAGTAGTGCAATCCTCGCTTGGGCGAAGCCAACGAGCGTAAGGCAAAAAACGCCCAGAACCCAATCCACGCTCACTCGCTTGGGCGAGCACTACCCCAAGGCCATTCGCTTAAGCGAAAATCGGCCAGTAGCTAAAAGTCCCACACTCGCTCGGGCGAAGCTCACTCTCGCCCGAGCGAAAATTTTCCCAAGAGCAAATTCCTGATAAACCCGAGACCAATCCCTGATACCAAGCCATCTCGCCTGGGCGAAGCTCACTCTCGCCTGAGCGAAAATTGTCCAGGATTCCACCTCTGATTCTGAGGCAATTTCGCTTGGGCGAAAAGCACCCCCGCTTGGGCGAAAATGGCCCAGTGGCCAAACTCTGATGCTGAGACAATCTCGCCTGAGCGAGACCCATTCTCGCCTAAGCGAGAATCGTCCAGGAACCAAAATTCGATACAGGGGCATTCTCGCTTGAGCGAGAAGCCCTCTCGCCTGAGCGAGATTGACAGTGAAACAGAGGAAAATGCAGAAAACACTTAACTCACTATACCAAAACTCATTCTAATCAATTTTACTCAGATTCAACACTTCATACATACCATATTACATATTTAGAACTTGCTCTAATCAATCATGCTCGTAGATTTCCATTCTAACTCATCTATTGTATATAAATCAACTCACCAACTCTTTTACTTCACAAGTCTAATATTCCAAATATAAACTTCATTCATTTATCAAAATAAGGAAGGTTTCATCATTCATACATTCACTGGGTCATGATTGAAAATGAGTCATAGACAAAAGATCTCATTTTCCTCCATGACCTTCCAAAATCATCATTGTATATATATGTATTCATCAATTCATACAATTATCCATTCTAAATCCAGACTATATAAAACATACATTGTACTATATACATTACATCCATTTCACACATCTATGTAAACCAAAATATTGCCGGCCAAGGCATTCTTTACCAAAAAGGGGCTTCCTTCACACTCCTCCTCCTCCAAAACAGCTCCAAGGCAAAACCTACAACACAGGAGCTAGAAACATATACCACAGGGAGAGTGAGTATACTTTCTCAATGATGAAAATCCAATAAATAAGACAATATATGCATGAATGCAATACAACTATCTCCTCCTCAAGAGAAGTTTATTTAATATCAATCATTCAACCAACAATTTTGATACAAACACAATTATTCATTAAATCTCTTAGAATCATATCAACCAAGTTCACAATTATAATTATTAATTGAAAAGGGGATTTCCACCCACATCTCACTCAATCTCATCATCAAAGTATCACTCTATGCCATGCTTCAAAGGCTGATGCACATGCTAGTATTTTAAGATGTATATGCACGGATCCGATTTCATTTCCTCGGGTGATCGCAACCACCATAATCATACAATCATTCTCAATGGTTTCCCGCCTCGCAAGGGGTACTCCCTCTAGCAGCCTCGCAAGGTGCTTCTCATGATCGCAACCACATTCAACATTTCATAAGGTTTCCCGCCTCGCAAGGGGTACTCCCGCCTCATGATCGCAACCATGGGCATTCAATCTCCGTGGTCTCGCAGGGCCTTTCATTTCAATACCAGGTGATCGCAACCACCAGTCTAATAATCATAGGAACTCGCAAGCCCTTTTCATATTTCCAATATCAAGTGATCGCAACCACTTATCAACATCATCATGTTATGCATGCCATGCAATATATGCAATGCTCATGCATGCCTCAACCTCATTAGGATTATCTCACCCTCTCATCTAGGGTATATTCACTTTCAACCACACAATTATCCACCAATTCATACACAACCATCAATCTTTATATTCAAGAAACATTCCAACCAAATACTTTAGGTATTCATCATGTCTTATATGAAATCAATAATGCATCAACGCATAATATGCCATTCATAGCCTTATTTAGGCTTCATCATATAAACACTCATTTTAAAACACCATACACAATTTCTCATTTCAACACATTTAATCAAGACAACATGCCATATCACACTAATACATACATTATCGTCATAATTCTTATACATTTAGAAAATACACCCCTCTCCTACCTTAAGAGAAGTACACTTCCGGGTTTGATGTTCCCGCCTCACCAGTATTGTCAAGCCCTACACCCATCAATTATAGGGCCACATCAATCATTCATTCAAACACCAATTCAACATACATATACGTAAGTGTACACATGATTCTTATCATGTGGAAACTATTTATCAATTTCATTCATTTGCCTAATTAGGCTTCGGGAATTCCTTCCTTTAAATCACCATGTATTAGTATTAAAGGCTACATTCCGTTTGTTAAATCTCCACCAACACCTTGGTGAGTTTCCCCACCTATTATAACTTCAAGTCAACATCATCATCATTAAATGTCAATACCTTTTCATTTATAACACTCTTCCCATCCACAAATGCTAACTCCTTCTATAAATGCTATACTTCTTCAATATTATACATTTCCTCCTAAAATTCAAATTTAGGGTTTTCACCAAACCCACCAACCTTCATAAACACTCATATACCTCCTTCTTTCCCCCCCATAATTATAACTACCTCATTAATTATTCATAAGCTTGTATTTATGTCAACCCATCTTAGGGTTTCCATATTTAATGCTTCTTCTAGTAACCTACATACATTAAATGCTTTCTTAACATTGAAAATGGTAATAATTTTACCTCAAGAAAAGAAACAAGTGGATGTGTAAAAAAAAGAGCAGGTCTACACGAAAATGAGAGGAGGAAAGAAAAGATCCCAAGCTCCAAGCTTTTCTTGAGCTTCTTGAAGAACAACAATGGAGAAGGAAAGGGTATTTCCTTTTAATTTAGGGTTCAAAGGGAAGATGAAGAGGAATAATGAAGTAGAAGAAGAAGAAAAGAAGAAAGATCTTGGCGTGGAGAAGAAGGGTGCAACGGGAGTGAAAGTGAAAGTATAAATTTAGTTTTTAAGTTATTAAGCTTTTATTAAATTCTTTCGTTTCGTAAACAAACAGGTTCGCCGTTCGGGTTCAATACATATTCTAAAAATTATTCCGAATATAAATTCAGAATCCCAATAACATTATCCACGGCCCTGACCAACAGCATCTCAATCGGAGATACTTGGTCTGACACCTATATTTTATCCGGGTCAGTTTTCAACTCAACCGATCACCATAATTCACCAGTAATTTTGAAAAGTCTTGTTTAAATCATTTCAAGAATTTTGGGATATTAATTAGCCCGCATTTAATTATCCAACATTTATTTTCCTAATTTAACTTCCTATTTTAAGAATTCGGGGTGTTACAATATCCTTCTCTTAGGGATTTGGCTCGTCTCACTAACTAGACATTCATTAGAAGCCATTACATCAATCAATTCTATAGCTTCTTCTACCGTTTTAGTGGTCAATGAACCTCCAGCTGAGGCATCAATTAAGACCCTAGTGGCTGGTCTGACACTATTATAAAAGATGGTAACTTGCTGCACATCAGGAATCCTATGGTGAGGACATTTCCTTAAACTCTCTTTATACCTATCCCATGCTTCCATTAGAGATTCTCCCTCTCTTTGCTGGAAACAAGTGATTTCAGTGTGCAATTTGGCATACTTGGAAGGAGGGAAATATTTAATCAGAAATTTTCTTTATAAATCCTCCCAAGTAGAGATACTACCTCTTGGTTGGCTTTACAACCAAGCCTTAGCCCTGTCCCTTAAAGAAAAAGGAAATAATCTCAGTCTTATTGCCTCTTCAGGGACTCTATTCATTTTTACAGTATCACAGATTTGGAGGAAGGTTGCTAGATACAAATTTGGATCCTCAACCTCACTTCCTCTGAATTGATCATTTCTAACCAACTGCAGCAAAGCCAGTTTGAGTTTAAAGTTATTAGCTGTAATTGGAGGCATAATGTAACATTCCGATTTAATAATTAATTGCCAAATGAAAATAAATTATTAAAATAATAATTTTAGAAGTGGAAAATTATTTATTAATTATAATTAACTTAATTAATCAAATGATGGCTGATTAAGTGTGATTAATTATTAATTGTTGCTGATGGTGATTGGGTGACGTGAGCAGACTGCTGCTTCACGCTTTCCCACCCCACTCTCCCCTTCTCCGTGCATGCATATATGTACTACTTGTAACATCCCGAATTTTATAAAAGGAATAATTGACGAGAATAAATAATAAATGATTGAATGTGAGTTGATTTATGTCCCAAAAATATTGGAATGATGAAATTGAGATTTATTGAGGATATTTATAAATTATTGAGATTTAAGGAGTTAAAATTATACCCGGTTAGAATATGAGTGTCAGACCAAGTATCTCCGATTGAGATGCCGTTGGTCAGGGCTGCTAAGAATATTATTGGGAATCCGAATCTATATTCAGAATAATTTTTGGAGTTAGTATTAAGCCCGAACCGAGATCCTGTTTATTATAAATCGGAGAAGTATAATGAGGGGTCAAGATTTTAAAACAAAACTCTCCTTTCTCTTTTATATTTTCCTGTTGGCTTCTTCTCCCTCCACTCTTCTCCATTTTTCTTCTCCTTTCTCCTCTCCTCCACCAAACCGTGACCACCTTCTTCTTTTACCTCACTCACTCAAAAATTAATTGGATGCCATGAACTCATGAAGCATGAATGGGTCATAGGAGTAAAGCTTGGCTCTCCCCTTCCTCTTTTCCTTTATTTTCGAGTTTGGCCTTGAGCTTGGAGGAGAGGTATGATTTTTTGAACACCTATGGCCTTTGCTTATGGTTTTGAGCTTATTTAAGTATAATAATGGGAGATTGTATGTTATTTTGATGGATAATGATATATTGAAACCAAACCCTAGGTGGGATAGTCATTGAGGATTGCTATTGGTGTTGACAATGAATGAAATATATTATTTCTAGTCTTGAGATGTTTGAAATAAGGCATAAAGGTAGTTAGAATTGATGATTGTGGGTTTTGGGAAGATTGGAATTGATTAATTGTGGTGATGATGGGGTTTTGAGGGAACCCTAACTTTGATGAAATGGGGAAGTGTAAAATATGAGTGAGAGGTATGTTTAATGGTAATAGAGAATAATATTAATGATGAATGATGGCCATTGATGGTGATTAACGAGTATTGGTAATAGTTGTTGGGTTTTGATGAGAACCCTTGCCTTAAAAGTTGGGAAAAATGTATAGATGGTGATTGTTGGGTTGAATTGAATGTGAATAGGTGATGATTAATGCATAAGTTGTTGTTTATAATGATGGATAATTATAGTAATGCCAAATCTTATAGAAAGAAGCTCATGGGTGAGTGTTGTTAGGAATTGTGCAAGAATGAATGTTGATATTAAGATTATGGTGTGGTGATGGATCAATAACTTGGAAGTGTAGTTTGATAAAGTCTTAGACCATAACATGTACCATTTAGAATATATGGATAATGAAGATTGTTTTGAGCTAAGATAACTCATGTTGAGCTCAAGGTGATGATAATGGCATTTGGGTGATTGATGTAATGTAGAAATGCATTTTAGATAGGGGATGAATGAGATGATGATATTGTTGGGTTTAGTTGGCCTTTTTAGATCTAGAGGATCTTGGCTTTGGGAAAGGAATTCCCAAAGCCTAACACAATTACATAAATCGGTGTTTTGACAAGTTTAGAACTTGTTCATAAGCCATACAATACATAGGTCATTATTTAGAATTTATGAGAAATGCCTTGAAATGATTATTGACTATGTGAATGCACATGAATATGGTATGTAGTTTTGCATTCCGGATTATGTCACGGAGCTTTCGAAACGTGCATATGGGTTTCGGCTCTTCCCTCGAGGTAGGAGAGGAGTTTACATTCAAATTGCATGAGTAGTATAATTGATGATTATTGTATGGCTTGATACTCATGCTTGCCTTGCCATGTTTATAGTGAAATGATATGAATGGCAAATTGTTGGCTATTGATGATAATGTATGTGTATATATGATGATGAATAACCCATGAGGGGTTGAAATATGTACATGTTAATGAACCATCCTTGAGGGGATGAGGTATATGTTTTGTGAATTGAGAATTTATTTGGATGATTGGCATTGAATGTGATAGCCATTGTGATGGTATTGGTGATAAGTTTGAGGTTTATGCATAATTGAGGAGCTCATAGAGCCAAATAGAGTTGTATGTAGTTTTGATGGCATGCGGTAGTTCCAATAGTCTATATATGTAGTTTATGACTTGTAGGAATTGGAATGGGCCAATTCCATTGAGAATAGGCTCTTGAGTTGCATAAAAGTGCCTCTAAATGGGTAAAACACAATTATGCGCATAAGTCTCTTAATTTTGAGAATTTTTGAGTGAGACCGGTGGCCACGCGTCACAAATGATGTATATTTATTGGGATTAAAATTTTGTAGCATTTGGAGTTCATACAAGAAAGTTAGGAGGATAAGAAGTTGGAATTTTGGTGTTGTTCTGCATAAAAACAGCAGCAGAGTTGTCTTGAATCGATTCAAGACTCTTTGAATCGATTCAAGAGGTGCTGTTTTCACTATTTTAGGCTCCAGGGGCGTTTGAATCGATTCATACGAGTTTGAATCGATTCAAGGCCCTCTGTTTGTCAAAAATTGAGATTTTGGGACGCTTGAATCGATTCATACGAACCTGAATCGATTCAGAGCCCTGTTATGGCCACTGTTGTGTTGTTTTTTCAACTGGTCTATTTTCTTTGCTGTTTTTGGCCCGTTTGGGCATCTTAATGACATTTTTGGCCTTCGATTTCTTCATGAAAGTTGTAGATAATTGTGTTACAGAGGTGTGAGAATTGGTCTCACATTAATTGGAGTTTTCTAACTCTCATTAGGCGAAAAATACCAAACCTATTACGTTGAAAAATTCAAGTTTAAGGGGGTTTTGAACCCAACTTTTTATGGTGGCCAAATTGGGACTAATAGGTGATATTTGTGACATGTCCCACTATTTTTAAGACTAAAAATGAGATTTCCTCATGCCTTAGTGCTAAAATTTATCATGGGCTTATTGTTGCCTAAAACCCCTTTTATTATGTAACAACAAGCGATTTTATTAGGGGTCCATGTGTGGTGTGTCTTAGTGGTGATTGAGGAATGGCTTAAGGCCTTGGAGAGGTACGTGTATGCCTATACTATGTTATGAATACATGTGTGCCTCACCACTATTGATGTATTATGAATCATAATAAAAAGTAAATGATGTGGTTATATGACACACCTTGTGTGATAATAAAACCAATAAGGGGAAAATTGAATGGCCACGAGTGTATAAATCAATGGATTTGAAATGGTGGCAATGATGATTGCTAAACATATACTTTTGAAATACCTTGTTATTTACCATGCGCGGATAAATGCCATGATGCTTGATATGATTTTAATTACAATGCGTGGTTTGATGTGGTTATGAATATTGTGCCTTGAGGGGCCTTATTATTTCTTATGTGCCAATGATAATAAGATTAAATATACGATTTATCCCTAATTGAGAGGGTGAGATATCCTTGCGAGGTTGTTGGGCACATGCATTATTGCATTGTTGCATTCATGGCATAGCATGGCATTGATATGCATTATTATTGAATGAATCACCTTGCGGGTGCCACGAAGGGTAAATCCCTGAGTGAAGAGGACATTGTCCTATTGTTGTCGATTTATTGTTGAATATATCACCTTGCGGGGTGCCACGGAGGGCGTATCCCTTAGTGAAGAGGACGTTGTCCTATTGTTGTGAATGATATTGAATATATCACCTTACGGGGTACCACAAAGGATATATCCCTGAGTGAAGAGGACGTTGTCCTATTGTTGTTGAATAATGTTGAAATATATCACCTTGCGGGGTGCCACGATGGGTAAATCCCGGAGTGAAGATGATGTTGATCATATTGTTGTTGAATAAATCACCTTGCGGGGTGCCACGAGGGGTGTATTCCCGAGTGAGGATGGTATTGTGATAATTATTATGAAGAGAATCACCTTGCGGGGTGCCACAAAGGGTATGTCCCTGAGTGAAGAGGACGTTGTCCTATTGTTATTGAATAATGTTGAAATATACCACCTTGCGGGGTGCCACGAAGGGTATATCCCAGAGTGAAGAGGACGTGATCCTATTGTTATTGAATTGTTGTGAATTGAATCACCTTGCGGGGTGCCACGAAGGGCATAGCCCTGAGTGATGATGATATGATATTGTGCCAGTGGTTGCGATCACCTGGATTGTGAAATGTGAAAGGCCCTGCGGGGACCATTATATGATGATGAACCAGTGGTTGCGATCACTTGGTATTTGATATGATAAAGGGCTTGCGAGCACCTATGATGCCCATGGTTGTGATCATGAGGCGGGGGTACCCCTTGCGAGGCGAGAAACCTATGTGAATTGTTGAACGTGGTTGCGATCACGAGAAAGCTCCTTGCGAGGCTGCTTTAGGGAGTACCCCTTGCGAGGCGGGAAACCAATGATTATGAATGTTTGATTATGGTGGTTGCGATCACCTATTATGATTATAAAAGATTGATTATGGTGGTTGCGATCACCCATTATGGTTATGAATGTTCGATTATGGTGGTTGCGATCACCCATTGATATGGAATTAAATTTATTGTATATTTGAAATAGGATGACCATGAGTATTGAGAAACCCCTTGCGAGGAGGTACTGAATAAAAGATAAAATGAATAGATGATGTTAATGATTGAGAATGCCCTTGTTGATAAGTGGCAACGTGATAGTGTTCGTGAGTGTGCATATGTTGTGTCTATTTATAATATAAATTGCGATTCATGAGGCTGTATACTTATTGTAATAATGAGTTAATGAATGAATGATAATTTCATATTTTGATAGCAAAGCACACATGATGTTTGTATGCATATACACTTGATCACCATATTTGTTATTCGTCATTTTAAATGTATAACTCACTCTCCCATGTGGTCTCCTTTTTAGAATTGTGATGCAGGTTGCCTTGGGATGAGTTTGGATTTAAAGATCAAGCTTTGGTGAAGGTAAATAGTGGTAGAGGAAATGCCTTGGCCGGCAGCATTTATGAATTATTATGTATTAAAATTATGAAATGTATAATTTGATTATGAAGATATAGATGTTTTAATGAATTTGAATATGTATAGGATATCCCCTTTTGGAACTGTGAATTGGGGCCGCAAATATAGTATGTACTAGATGATTAAGTGTGTATTAGAAAAATTGGAATTGATCGATGTAAGCTGATGATTGAGATAGTCGGGGGTATATTCCTGAATGTACATAAAGTTAGTTATATCTTAGGCTTTGCATGCTCATGTAATTATGTAAGATGATGATGGTTTTGTCTATTAGGCTTGTAATATGCCACTGCATGCTTGCCTAGCCTTTTCTCATATCTTCATATATGGGACTAGGCGTATGCCCGGTATACATATTCTTCCGCTGTATACTCTATTATTTTGTATACCTTTATGGGCAATTTACTTATCGATCCAGTTTTAAGTTATATAATCTCACTCTTTGGTTTTCTGTGACTTGGGTCTCTATGTGGTCATGATGGTGTATTGGAAATGTTTTCAAACGTGAAAAATTTATTCATAATTTTATTAATTATATTGATCACATTGGGATTCGAGTACAGAAAACCAGGGGTGTTACAAGGTGGTATCAAAGCATATTTTGCTATGAATTGGAGTTATTGGTTATTACCAGAGCATGGCTGCTATGTGAGGATTTGCTATTATGGATGATTGGAGCATGATTGCTCAATGGTGAGATACTTATTGTGATTTTTGGAGCGGGATGCTCATTATTGACATATGGTTGCTTTGTATAGATTAAAGGATGATGATTATCTAGAGAATGATGACATGTTGATGTATTGATTGCCCTATATAGAAATGTGAATGATTAATTGTCTAAGGATTGTGAATCGAGTTATGAGGGCATAATTACATATTGAGAATGATTGTGAACCATTAGAGTTGAGATGGGATTGATGCCCAAAGAGGACTTTTATGAAATTATGATTCATAAGATGTGGTTATTGACTATGGGAAGTATACCCTTTATCATTAGAGTTATATGGTGAACTTGTGGAGCCTAGTTGCTCATTGATAATTATGAATGAATTATGGGATCAAATATGAATGAATGAAATTTCTTGTCATATGATGGATGTATGTATTGTGTAAGACCGGCCAAGTTCCTTACCCTATTACCTTTAAATGACGAATGTATTTTTATTGTGCATTGATGTTGATATATAAAATGCAAATTGATTTGATGATGAATCCATGATTGAATGTTAATCATGGAAATGAAATATTGGAATTGATGAATATAAGACATGAAAGATGAGTTGATGAATATGAAATATGAGATACGACTTGGATTGATGATGATTTCTATGCCATGTGTTGATCATGGATAGAGAATATTGAGAAAGAAATTGATATGGTAATAGATCATATATGTTGAGACCTTGATGTGCATATGCACTTTGAATATGAATTGTGGTTAGGTCTCTTATGTATTATGCTTGTGGTGTTTAGCCAAGGAATGCTTGTTAAATGAAATGTAACTCATAAGGTTGATTTGGTTGAATGAATGATATTGAAGAAATTCCCTAGTGTGGGTATCTTCAAATTTAAATGTTTGGTGGTGCCATTGTGTGGGATGGATTTTATATCCTTTGGCACAAGAACCCTATGTGTTATATGATATAAGTGATTCGTTGTAATTCCCTAGATTGCGAATTTGAATATGTGATAAATGATTAAATGTGAAATTGAATACATGTAAGATTGGGATTGTGTCTCGGTTTTTGATGTGTGAGAACCGAGTGAATAATTTATTTAATTATGATTCACTAGGTGTGATGACCTAGATTGACTTGGTATGATCTTGTATGATCAATCGCTGTGGAGAATTGACTTAATAGACCCTATGGCGGTCTAGGCTCTATGTTGTTTTGTGAACCATATCTAATGATGTTGTGTGGTGTATGAGAACTCCACAATGGGTACCAGGTGACCCTTAGACTTCTTAAGTCTATTGATTGATCGAACCTTGTGAATGGTTGAGCCATAACGAAATTAGTTGTGAAATACATTGTTGAAGCTAGAGATGATACATGATGGAATACAAATGATGAATGAAACCCCTGATGATTGATGAATAGTAATATTGAATTTGGGGTATTTATTTTGTGATGAGTGAGAATTTATGGTTGGTACACCGATTAATGGTGAAGTTAATTAAGATTTGATGGTTGATATGGCATGATGGATGCCAAATTAGCTATATAGTGACGATGAGATATGAACATGTTAGTTGTGGACTGGTGAGGATTGTCACCAAGTCTTATATGGTCTAATAATGTTTGAATAGGTGTGACCAATATAAGCAATGGGAATACGAAGTACTGGTCCTGATATGGTCTTACATGCCATGGGCATTGTGGCAGCATGCACTTATGCGCCGACTTTATGTGTTTGTGGTAACCACTACAGGATTGGGACGCCTTCCTGTATGTCGGATGCAACAACACATAGGCCGGGCAGGTGTAGGGATTGTAGCTGCTTGTGGTGAATGTACTGACCCTATCTGGTCATACCGAGTATGAACATGTGAGCTCTATTGGGTGAGTTGTAATTGATAATATATGACATACTTGATGTGAAAATTTTATATTAAGAATGATGACGTGATGATGATTGTGGCTTGATGGACTTTGGTAAGTCCAATGTTATTCTATGATGTTGTTGAACCTTGTTGAGTTGCGGCCTGAAATATGGCCTTATGGTGTTTATATCGATACTGAATTTCGAGGACGAAATTCTTTTTAGGTGGGGTGAATTGTAACATCCCGAATTTTATAAAAGGAATAATTGACGAGAATAAATAATAAATGATTGAATGTGAGTTGATTTGTGTCCCAAAAATATTGGAATGATGAAATTGAGATTTATTGAGGATATTTATAAATTATTGAGATTTAAGGAGTTAAAATTATACCCGGTTAGAATATGAGTGTCGGACCAAGTATCTCCGATTGAGATGCCGTTGGTCAGGGCTGCTAAGAATATTATTGGGAATCCGAATCTATATTCGGAATAATTTTTGGAGTTAGTATTAAGCCCGAACCGAGATCCTGTTTATTATAAATCAGAGAAGTATAATGAGGGGTCAAGATTTTAAAACAAAACTCTCCTTTCTCTTTTATATTTTCCCGTTGGCTTCTTCTCCCTCCACTCTTCTCCATTTTTCTTCTCCTTTCTCTTCTCCACTAAACCGTGACCACCTTCTTCTTTTACCTCACTCACTCAAAAATTAATTGGATGCCATGAACTCATGAAGCATGAATGGGTCATAGGAGTAAAGCTTGGCTCTCCCCTTCCTCTTTTCCCTTATTTTCGAGTTTGGCCTTGAGCTTGGAGGAGAGGTATGATTTTTTGAACACCTATGGCCTTTGCTTATGGGTTTGAGCTTATTTAAGTATAATAATGGGAGATTGTATGTTATTTTGATGGATAATGATATATTGAAACCAAACCCTAGGTGGGATAGTCATTGAGGATTGCTATTGGTGTTGACAATGAATGAAATATATTATTTCTAGTCTTGAGATGTTTGAAATAAGGCATAAAGGTAGTTAGAATTGATGATTGTGGGTTTTGGGAAGATTGGAATTGATTAATTATGGTGATGATGGGGTTTTGAGGGAACCCTAACTTTGATGAAATGGGGAAGTGCAAAATATGAGTGAGAGGTATGTTTAATGGTAATAGAGAATAATATTAATGATGAATGATGGCCATTGATGGTGATTAACGAGTATTGGTAATAGTTGTTGGGTTTTGATGAGAACCCTTACCTTAAAAGTTGGGAAAAATATATAGATGGTGATTTGTTGGGTTGAATTGAATGTGAATAGGTGATGATTAATGCATAAGTTATTGTTTATAATGATGGATAATTATAGTAATGCCAAATCTTATAGAAAGAAGCTCATGGGTGAGTGTTGTTAGGAATTGTGCAAGAATGAATGTTGATATTAAGATTATGGTGTGGTGATGGATCAATAACTTGGAAGTGTAGTTTGATAAAGTCTTAGACCATAACATGTACCATTTAGAATATATGGATAATGAAGATTGTTTTGAGCTAAGATAACTCATGTTGAGCTCAAGGTGATGATAATGGCATTTGGGTGATTGATGTAATGTAGAAATGCATTTTAGATAGGGGATGAATGAGATGATGATGTTGTTGGGTTTAGTTGGCCTTTTTAGATCTAGAGGATCTTGGCTTTGGGAAAGGAATTCCCAAAGCCTAACACAATTACATAAATCGGTGTTTTGACAAGTTTAGAACTTGTTCATAAGCCATACAATACATAGGTCATTATTTAGAATTTATGAGAAATGCCTTGAAATGATTATTGACTATGTGAATGCACATGAATATGGTATGTAGTTTTGCATTCCGGATTATGTCGCGGAGCTTTCGGAACGTGCATATGGGTTTCGGCTCTTCCCTCGAGGTAGGAGAGGAGTTTACATTCAAATTGCATGAGTAGTATAATTGATGATTATTGTATGGCTTGATACTCATGCTTGCCTTGCCATGTTTATAGTGAAATGATATGAATGGCAAATTGTTGGCTATTGATGATAATGTATGTGTATATATGATGATGAATAACCCATGAGGGGTTGAAATATGTACATGTTAATGAACCATCCTTGAGGGGATGAGGTATATGTTTTGTGAATTGAGAATTTATTTGGATGATTGGCATTGAATGTGATAGCCATTGTGATGGTATTAGTGATAAGTTTGAGGTTTATGCATAATTGAGGAGCTCATAGAGCCAAATAGAGTTGTATGTGGTTTTGATGGCATGCGGTAGTTCCAATAGTCTATATATGTAGTTTATGACTTGTAGGAATTGGAATGGGCCAATTCCATTGAGAATAGGCTCTTGAGTTGCATAAAAGTGCCTCTAAATGGGTAAAACACAATTATGCGCATAAGTCTCTCAATTTTGAGAATTTTTGAGTGAGACCGGTGGCCACGCGTCACAAATGATGTATATTTATTGGGGTTAAAATTTTGTAGCATTTGGAGTTCATACAAGAAAGTTAGGAGGATAAGAAGTTGGAATTTTGGTGTTGTTCTGCATAAAAACAGCAGCAGAGTTGTCTTGAATCGATTCAAGACTCTTTGAATCGATTCAAGACTCTTTGAATCGATTCAAGAGGTGCTGTTTTCACTATTTTGGGCTCCAGGGGCGTTTGAATCGATTCATACGAGTTTGAATCGATTCAAGGCCCTCTGTTTGTCAAAAATTGAGATTTTGGGACGCTTGAATCGATTCATACGAACCTGAATCGATTCAGAGCCCTGTTATGGCCACTGTTGTGCTATTTTTTCAACTGGTCTATTTTCTTTGCTGTTTTTGGCCCGTTTGGGCATCTTAATGACATTTTTGGCCTTCGATTTCTTCATGAAAGTTGTAGATAATTGTGTTACAGAGGTGTGAGAATTGGTCTCACATTAATTGGAGTTTTCTAACTCTCATTAGGCAAAAAATACCAAACCTATTACGTTGAAAAATTCAAGTTTAAGGGGGTTTTGAACCCAACTTTTTATGGTGGCCAAATTGGGACTAATAGGTGATATTTGTGACATGTCCCACTATTTTTAAGACTAAAAATGAGATTTCCTCATGCCTTAGTGCTAAAATTTATCATGGGCTTATTGTTGCCTAAAACCCCTTTTATTATGTAACAACAAGCGATTTCATTAGGAGTCCATGTGTGGTGTGTCTTAGTGGTGATTGAGGAATGGCTTAAGGCCTTGGAGAGGTACGTGTATGCCTATACTATGTTATGAATACATGTGTGCCTCACCACTATTGATGTATTATGAATCATAATAAAAAGTAAATGATGTGGTTATATGACACACCTTGTGTGATAATAAAACCAATGAGGGGAAAATTGAATGGCCACGAGTGTATAAATCAATGGATTTGAAATGGTGGCAATGATGATTGCTAAACATATACTTTTGAAATACCTTGTTGTTTTCCATGCGCGGATAAATGCCATGATGCTTGATATGATTTTAATTACAATGCGTGGTTTGATGTGGTTATGAATATTGTGCCTTGAGGGGCCTTATTATTTCTTATGTGCCAATGATAATAAGATTAAATATACGATTTATCCCTAATTGAGAGGGTGAGATATCCTTGCGAGGTTGTTGGGCACATGCATTATTGCATTGTTGCATTCATGGCATAGCATGGCATTGATATGCATTATTATTGAATGAATCACCTTGCGGGGTGCCATGAAGGGTAAATCCCTGAGTGAAGAGGACGTTATCCTATTGTTGTCGATTTATTGTTGAATATATCACCTTGCGGGGTGCCACGGAGGGCGTATCCCTTAGTGAAGAGGACGTTGTCCTATTGTTGTGAATGATATTGAATATATCACCTTACGGGTACCACAAAGGATATATCCCTGAGTGAAAAGGACGTTGTCCTATTGTTGTTGAATAATGTTGAAATATATCACCTTGCGGGGTGCCACGATGGGTAAATCCCGGAGTGAAGATGATGTTGATCATATTGTTGTTGAATAAATCACCTTGCGGGGTGCCACGAGGGGTGTATTCCCGAGTGAGGATGGTATTGTGATAATTATTGTGAAGAGAATCACCTTGCGGGGTGCCACAAAGGGTATGTCCCTGAGTGAAGAGGATGTTGTCCTATTGTTATTGAATAATGTTGAAATATACCACCTTGCGGGGTGCCACGAAGGGTATATCCCAGAGTGAAGAGGACGTGATCCTATTGTTATTGAATTATTGTGAATTGAATCACCTTGCGGGGTGCCACGAAGGGCATAGCCCTGAGTGATGATGATATGATATTGTGCCAGTGGTTGCGATCACCTGGATTGTGAAATGTGAAAGGCCCTGCAGGGACCATTATATGATGATGAACCAGTGGTTACGATCACTTGGTATTTGATATGATAAAGGGCTTGCGAGCACCTATGATGCCCATGGTTGCGATCATGAGGCGGGAGTACCCCTTGCGAGGCGGGAAACCTATGTGAATTGTTGAACATGGTTGCGATCACGAGAAAGCTCCTTGCGAGGCTGCTTTAGGGAGTACCCCTTGCGAGGCGGGAAACCAATGATTATGAATGTTTGATTATGGTGGTTGCGATCACCTATTATGATTATAAAAGATTGATTATGGTGGTTGCGATCACCCATTATGGTTATGAATGTTCGATTATGGTGGTTGCGATCACCCATTGATATGGAATTAAATTTATTATATACTTGAAATAGGATGACCACGAGTATTGAGAAACCCCTTGCGAGGAGGTACTGAATAAAAGATAAAATGAATAGATGATGTTAATGATTGAGAATGCCCTTGTTGATAAGTGGCAACGTGATAGTGTTCGCGAGTGTGCATATGTTGTGTCTATTTATAATATAAATTGCGATTCATGAGGCTGTATGCTTATTGTAATAATGAGTTAATGAATGAATGATAATTTCATATTTTGATAGCAAAGCACACATGATGTTTGTATGCATATACACTTGATCACCATATTTGTTATTCGTCATTTTGAATGTATAACCCACTCTCCCATGTGGTCTCCTTTTTAGAATTGTGATGCAGGTTGCCTTGGGATGAGTTTGGATTTAAAGATCAAGCTTTGGTGAAGGTAAATAGTGGTAGAGGAAATGCCTTGGCCGGCAGCATTTATGAATTATTATGTATTAAAATTATGAAATGTATAATTTGATTATGAAGATATAGATGTTTTAATGAATTTGAATATGTATAGGATATCCCCTTTTGGAACTGTGAATTGGGGCCGCAAACATAGTATGTACTAGATGATTAAGTGTGTATTAGAAAAATTGGAATTGATCGATGTAAGCTGATGATTGAGATAGTCGGGGGTATATTCCTGAATGTACATAAAGTTAGTTATATCTTAGGCTTTGCATGCTCATGTAATTATGTAAGATGATGATGGTTGTCTATTAGGCTTGTAATATGCCACTGCATGCTTGCCTAGCCTTTTCTCATATCTTCATATATTGGACTAGGCGTGTGCCCGGTATACATATTCTTCCGCTGTATACTCTATTATTTTGTATACCTTTATGGGCAATTTACTTATCGATCCAGTTTTAAGTTATATAATCTCACTCTTTGGTTTTCTGTGACTTGGGTCTCTATGTGGTCATGATGGTGTATTGGAAATGTTTTCAAACGTGAAAAATTTATTCATAATTTTATTAATTATATTGATCACATTGGGATTCGAGTACAGAAAACCAGGTGTGTTACACTACTTGGCCACTTTATTATTCATTTTTCCCCTCAGGCTTCTTCCCTTCCGTTCTTTCCTTTTTCTTCTTCTTCACCCTTCGTTCTTCTTCTCCTTCCTTCGTCGAGCATAAGAGTGAGGATGTTGGGTTGAGAACTTCTCCTCCGGTGACTCAGGGACGACACTCTATTCCCTCCCTGTTCTTCCACTTCCCTTCGATGACTTCTCTTTTCTCCCTCTCCTTTGCTTGAGGCTGCATAAGTCTCAGTGGAGATCTGTAGTACAAAGTGTTTGGAGAGGTTGGAGCATTCACCAGCGTTGTGATGGAGCTGCTCAAAAGAGCGAGCAGGGAAATGAGTGCCTCGGAAGCTTAGAAATCTCCACTGGACTGAGTGAAAGGTCAAGGTGGTGCCCAGAGGGCTTGGGCCTCCCTGCTGATCTTGTATGCAGAGCTGTTTAAGAGTAGGAGTGGCTCGGAGTCCCTCCAAAGCCAAGTGTAATAATGGATGACTGACAATGGGTCGCCCCATTGTGAATTAGTGAATGGGCTGTGCAGAGCAACCGATTGGAGCTGTAAGCCTTGGAGCCTCTAGAATCTTCATGCCAGGTAGGGGGCGCTTTGCATGTCAAATGCATAGTTTATGGACGGTTTCCGGGTGTTTTGCTTTCATGTGTTGTGTCGTGTCTGAGTGTGTTGATTGATGTGTTGTATTTGAGTAGGAGTGCTTGCAACGCTCGGGTCTAGGACAGTTGTAGTCTGTCTAGTGTTGTGGTAATTCCATCCCTAAGTGCTTGTTCATATTTCTGAGATGCATGCTATTGAATATGAGAATGCGGAGTGAATACATGTATGCGTTAACATTATTGGCTAATGCATGAGTTAAAAAGGGGTTACTTGCTGAGTTCTGTTTACAGTTTATGTCTAGATGTATGTGAATGAGGATGCCATGATAAATTCTGAATGCATGAGATATGAGCTGTTACGCTGAGTCCCCATTTGGAATGTTGTGTTGACATGCATGCTGGTTTCATTAAGAACGTCGAGTGGTGTACTATAATGTTGTTACCATGATTTAGTTGTTATGAGTTACTATAATAAACGCTTGTGATGCTGTGATGATACTGTGGAATTTCGAGTGAATCTGAATGCTGTGTGGAATTGCATGAAATTGCATATATGAGAAAAGGGTGACCCGTGGGAGGTCAGGAGCCCTATGAGGTGACTTTCAAATACAGATTCCTGGCTAGATCCGTGAGGACCCGTGGTAGCCGAGGGAGCTAGAGTTAAGTCTCGAGACGTCTTTGGAAGACCGGTACCACACGGGAAGGGCTAATGGACGAGAGGCAGGGGAAGGATCTGTAACTAAGATCACTATTTAAGTCAGATCCGCATGCATGTATGTAGGAGCATTGTTATTGAGATTGACATGGTTGGTATAGCCTGGATGACTGAATGAATTTCGACTGAATGTGAATGTGCATATTTATATTGTTGATGAGTTCAATGTGATTGTGTGTATATATTTGTATGTGTAAATGCTGTTGTGAATGGCATGATTAATATGGCTATAATTAAGTGGAGTGAATTCCGACTAGGGAATATATCTGCGTTGGTACTGTGGCCGAGCGTGAGGCGATGTTATGACGGTGAGTCTATGTTATTGTGAATGATGTGAATTACTTAATCCTGACTGAATTGTATAAATTCGAATGAGTGATGTTACTATATAACTGAGAATTAGGGATTAAATCCGAGTCAGTAACTGTCATTTTATATGTAAAAGCTCACCCCTACACCATTTTCAGTATGTGCAGGTCGGTCGGGAATGATGTGAAGGACCTAAGTCCGAGTGGGGTGCACTCTGACTGTTGAGTGCATGCCTTGTATATTTATATTATATTAGTCAGTGTTAAGCCTTAGCCGGCTCATATAACAATGTTATATAACGAATGCGAGTATATATGTATTGTAATCCGAATGCGTGTTTATATATATATATGGTTTACATTGGTATCAAGTACTTGTATCGGATAATAGGTGTTGGTGAATGAATAGTGTTAAAATGCTAAATATTCCGAGTGTATGAGTATATAACATGCATATAAGTGTTTTATGTTGATTTGATGCGCCTTTCCGACTGGAATATGTTGCTAAATGATTTGAGGGTTGTTGATGAGTGAAATAGTGTTAAGTTGATGATTCCGAGTAAGACTATAGTGTTTGGACATTTCCGAGTGAGAATCTGAGTGAACCTTTTCCGAGGGAAGAGTTGTATAATGATGGAGATTGGATTATAATCTAAGTATGTGATATAAGCATAATTCGAGTGAACGAGGTTCCATATCCCGAGCGGTGAGTCGTAGAGCAAGTCTGAAAAGGGCTTACTTAATGTTTCCCGAGTGAGTAAGGTATCATATGCCGAGTGAAACTGGGATAAATATTCCGAGTGGAGTAGGACAGTGGAGTCCCCTTCTGAGTGAGGGAAGGTCTGTGTGTTCCCTGAGTAAGTGATGCGAAAATATACCGAGCGACGGGTGTACGACACACTTCCGATTGTGTTGAAGTCAAATACCCCGAGTGATGTCTGACTAGGAAATATTCCGAGTGAGGAAGAGTTCTGGATCCCGAGTGGTAGAATTGAGGGAGTGATTTACCGAGTGGTTTATACTTGTGACCTATATGAATGAAATAAGGAGCTGTGTAAATTCCTGAGTGAGGTATGAGCGTGAGGATTTACCGGGTGAACCTACTTCCTAAATCCGAGTGAGAAATTACCTTGTACCTGTGTTCGCCCAGCGAATTAGACTTAACTCCTGCGAGGGTGAGTGGATGGAAGGCCTTTGTGCTGGCTTCGCTTAAGCGAAGAGCTGCCCGCCCGAGCGAGTTGGTTGCCTCGCTCAAGCGTGTTGGACCCCGCTTGAGCGAGTCAGCGTTGTCATGGAATTCACCCAGGCGCTGATGTGTTTCGCTGAACTGAATGGATCGGTTCAAGCCTTGTCCCTTCCGCTGATTGCTATACGTGTGAATGTTCTTTTATTCTCCCTTGCCTTCCTCTTCCTTCTTCTATGTCGGTTGTCCATTGGCTGTTTTTGTGGAAAAATTTTCCCGGTTTTGGCATTTATTTATTTATTAAATTAGGGTGTTACATTTTGGTATCAGAGCAGACCAAAAGGTCCATGGCCAAGGTTTGCCTACTGTTAGTGGGCGGTTGAGTGCATTATGCCAGATTGTCATAATTGCTTATGATATTCCATTAAACATTGATACATGTTCAATCATGACTCGTGTGATGATATATGCTTATGATCTTCTATTGGATTTGATATACGTTGAATTATGAATGGTGTGATTATATGCCTGTGTGTTTGTTTGAGATTGGGAATAGAGGGTACTGCCAGGGGTATGTTCCCTGGGGAATAAAGATTTGTGACGATCCTGACTGATTGTTCCCAAAATACTGAGAAGTGTTTCTAAGCCTGGTCGGTAGAGAAGAAATAGGATGATAGATGTGGAAGCTTTCATGTGTATTGAAACTGAATTAGTTGGTTCAACCTCTTATGTAGGCCATGCTAATGGCCCATACTCGAGGCATGCTGTCAGACGGAGTCGAACTCACACGTCTGAATTGATTGAATGAATAATATTGATAGAATCCTGTATGATGTATATAGAATAAGTGATTGTGTAACCTCCTAGGATGAAGAATTTGAGTATGAGATGTATATGTTAAGGAATTTTTGCTGGTTACCGTGTGTGAATTATATGAGTTATGGGCTATTGTAAGTATGAATGCTGATTGCATGTGGTAAAAGACTATCTCTTTGAGCCTTAATGGTGTTTAGTACTGACTATATATAATGTATGTATTGTTAAGGAAAAAGTTGAATATATGTGATAGGTACCTGCATGGTGATTTTCGTGTGTGGTTTATAATATGATGCATGTGATGTCTACATTAATAGTGTGGAAGTGGTTATGGTCCAATGATAAAGTCCTGCATGAGATGTGGGCCAGTTATATTAATTCCCGTGTGGGATTTTATATTAAAAAGTATGTGGTTTGTCGAGTGCATGTATGGTGTTATTGCTATGATGACTACTGTTATGAATAATGATGATAAAATGCATCGGATGCATGTATTGATATTGAATGCCGAGTGCATTGGCGTTGGACGCCGGGTGAATAAGACTATATTCATCTGATTCGCCACTGGAAATGCTTGGAGCATATAGCGTAGGCGCTTAATACCGATCGGTAATTAGATGAATATGTGTTGGAAGTCCTCGGGTTGGACTTGAGGCAGTGCCGAGTGCACTATAAAAAGACCCTGATTTGGACTTAGGGCAGTGCCAAGTGCAGTAAGCGTTGGACGCTTAAAGACCTTGGGTTGAACTCAAGGCAAGCTTACCGAGTTGGACTCGGGGCTGCCCGTAACACTCCCGTTGTTGCTTGGAGCAATTGTGTTACGCGTGAGGGCAAACGGTTTGGTACCTGTAAAACGGCCGAATCAGCTTGGAGCTGAGGAAAGGCTTGGAGCCTATGTTGAAAAAATAAAAATGGATAACCGGATCCGGGTGAAATGAATGTGTGCACACCATTATTGTTGTTGAGCTCAATGTGAATTGCATGAATATGTGGAATGTTATTTAGAATAACATGATTGAGTGGAATCCGATTGAATGAATGTATGTATATTAATGTTATGGTCGGGTGTAATATGATGTTGTGGTTGTAATGCATGCTGTGGTGAATGATATGAATTGTATGGCCGAGTGTGAATTTGATATTCCGATTGGATGATTGAATATATATATGTGTTGATGCTGTCGCTAAGTGCAAAGTAAGCCTATAGCTGTGATTATATGGGATTATAAATAATGTAAGTAATATAGCCGAGAGCTGGCTGGATAAGATTCCGATTGAATGATGCTTGAATGTGTTCTGATTGAATGATAGCGTGTATGTTATTGACTGTTGGTACATATGTGTATATATATATATATATATGATATTGTATGGTTTGAGGTGGGTAGGATCTAAGGAAGAAGTAATTACGCGGTAAGGGTCAGAAACTGACTGTTATTATACCATTTTGGGGTGATAGTAATTGCTACTTGACGATTGTCATCAGGAGAGTTGCGCTAACTTATGAGTAATGAGGAGGTGTGTGATTTCTATGTGAGTTGGAAGCCTGTAGTCATTATACTATTTTACAGTAGTGGTAAATTATATTTCATGATTGTTGCTGTGTGACGTGCCCTACGTGGTGCATCATGATAATGTTGATGTGAATACGTGCTTATATATGTATATGAATTGCCATTAATTCTTGTGAATACGTATTAGCTGAGTGAGTTGGTCGGTGGGTGTGAGAAGTGTGTAATGTATGCCGTTCCGAGACGACCCTTCATACCATAGGCACTGTGGCAGTGTACACTCTTGCAGCGACTCTATGTAATTATTGTAACCCTATAGGAATGAGACGTCATCCTATAAGATGGATGCAGCAATCCACGAGTCGGGCAGGTGAGGTTGTAGCTGCTTATGGTGATGGTGAGCCTATCGGGCGGTTCTGAGTGAGGATGAGAGTTGTATTAAATGAATATTGTGTGGTTATGTATGAAAGTGAGGATGCAAGGTTTGTTTAACCGTGAGGTGTTACCTCCGAGTGAATCAGAGGTGATTGTGTACGAATTGACTATTAAAATAATAAAGGGTTATGGAGATTGATGGACGAGCAAGTCTGTCACTGGAATTAGAAGTTTAAGACTTTAGCCGAGTGGCATTGTGGATTAGTGGGGAAACCATGACCTTGGGCGGAAGAAATCTGAAAGGTGAGGACTTGCTCGGGAAAGGTTAGTATATTCCGAGTGCGAAAAAGTAGAGACAGATCTAAGTGAAATCTTTCTGGGAGAGAGGATTCCTGAGTGAAGTTATGGTGTCCCGAGTAAGATCTCATAAAGAGGGACATTACCAAGTTAAGGGGATTGTGTCCGAACGTGACACTTCTGAGTAAGGTTAGATTCGGGTGGTGTGACTCGGAGCATGACATTCTGAGTGGATGGTACCATGTAGATGGTTCCCATCGTGTGAAAATTCTAAGTCTATAGGTTGTGCCCTGACGAATCTTTACCAAAAGAACTTCTGGTCGGAATGTGGGGCTATGAATAGGTAAGTCTCCGAGTGAATTACCCCGAGGAAGAGTGAATACCCAAGAGGTAAGTTTATTCATAGATGTGTTCGAGTGGATGTGTGCCGCTGCTGAGTTGGAACTCAGATTTGCTTTCGAGATAGACTCAGATTCTGAGTGAGTTTTTGGTAAGTGGAGAGATGTCCGGTGTAAATTGCCTTCAAACCCCGAATGATCCCTTTTGATTGAGAATTCCGAGTGACCTTTTTAGGGTATAGGCATGGAATTGGCCGAAGGAATGGTTAGGAATCTGAGATTTTAAAACCGAGTGTGATGCCTGTAAGGGGGGAAATCCAGGCAGTCTGTGCTAATTGAAGCACCTTGAATCTCTTTTGAGTGTTTGTCTCGGTATTATCAAGATATATCATGGTTTAGAGAAAAGATCTTATGGTCGGATGCTGAATATCTGAGAGTCTCATCCGAGATAAATCGAACATTGGTGAGTATTAGTGGGAATCGGTAATGTTGTTTACCGACTGAAGTCTTCCCAACTGGTTGATTATCATCTAGAAGGTGTCTCGAGTAACACAATGTTGAGCCTATGCTCTGTGTGAGTTCATGACTGTGCCGAGTGACTCATTGAGTCGGGGAACCCGGTGGTGTAAATATGCCGAATGGTGTTGGGAGTGTAGGACCGAGTGGCCAAAGAACTAGAGGGTGCCATTGATTGTGGTGATTGGGCTGAGTTAAGTAGGGTAACTTATATGTTTTAAAAAAATTGAGTCCCCAAATATATTGCATTCTATGATAAGGTTGTAATCAGGTAGGACCTAATATTTGTGTTTTGCCGACTGGAATTGTGGGGCGGTCGGTAAACCGCTTGAGTGGTGAAGCTTTACCGAGTGAAATTGTGATCCGGTCGGTGAATGTTTGTGGAAGCATAGTCGTGTAAGTAATTGAGACAGCAATTTCTGAGTTATTTATTTAAGGTGAGTCACCGATTGAATTTCGAGGACGAAATTCTTTTGTGAGGGGGAGAACTGTAACATCCCGATTTAATAATTAATTGCCAAATGAAAATAAATTATTAAAATAATAATTTCAGAAGTGGAAAATTATTTATTAATTACAATTAACTTAATTAATCAAATGATGGCTGATTAAGTATGATTAATTATTAATTGTTGCTGATGGTGATTGGGTGACGTGAGCAGACTGCTGCTTCACGCTTTCCCACCCCACTCTCCCCTTCTCCGTGCATGCATATATGTACTACTGGGCCACTTTATTATTCATTTTTCCCCTCAGGCTTCTTCCCTTTCGTTCTCTCTTCTTTCTTCTTCTTCGTTCTTCGTTCTTCTTCTCTTTCCTTCGTCGAGCATGAGAGTGAGGATGTTGGGTTGAGAACTTCTCCTCCGGCGACTCAGGGATGACACTCTGTTCCCTCCCTATTCTTCCACTTCCCTTCGACGACTTCTCTTTTCTCCCTCTCCTTTGCTTGAGGCTGCATAAGTCTCAGTGGAGATCTGTACTACGAAATGTTCGGAGAGGTTGGAGCATTCACCAGCGTTGTGATGGAGCTGCTCAAAAGAGCGAGCAGGAAAATGAGTGCCTCGAAAGCTTGGAAATCTCCACTGGACCGAGTGGAAGGTCAAGGTGGTGCCCAGAGGGCTTGGGCCTCCCCGCTGATCTTGCATGCAGAGCTGTTTAAGAGTAGGAGTGGTTCGGAGTCCCTCCAAAGCCAAGTGTAATAATGGATGACTGACGAAGGGTCGCCCCATTGTGAATCAGTGAATGGGCTGTGCAGAGCAACCGATTGGAGCTGTAAGCCTTGGAGCCTCTGGAATCTTCATGCCAGGTAGGGGGCGCTTTGCATGTCAAATGTATAGTTTATGGACGGTTTCCGAGTGTTTTGCTTTCATGTGTTGTGTCGTGTCTGAGTGTGTTGATTGATGTGTTGTATTCGAGTAGGAGTGCTTGCAACACCCGGGTCTAGGACGGTTGTGGTCTGTCTAGTGTTGTGGTTATTCCATCCCTAAATGCTTGTTCATATTTCTGAGATGCATGCTGTTGAATATGAGAATGCGGAGTGAATACATGTGTGCGTTAACATTATTGCCTAATGCATGAGTTAAAAAGGGGTTACTTGCTGAGTTCTGTTTGCAGTTTATGTCTAGATGTATGTGAATGAGGATGCCATGATAAATTCTGAATGCATGAGATATGAGTTGTTACGCTGAGTCCCCATTTGGAATGTTGTGTTGACATGCATGCTGGTTTCATTAAGAACGTCGAGTGGTGTACTGTAATGTTGTTACCATGATTTACTTGTTATGAGTTACTATGATAAACGCTTGTGATGCTGTGATGATACTATGGAATTCCGAGTGAATCTGAATGCTGTGTGGAATTGCATGAAATTGCATATATGAGAAAAGGGTGACCCGTGGGAGGTCAGGAGCCCTATGAGGTGACTTTCAAATACAGATTCCTGGCTAGATCCGTGAGGACCCGTGGTAGCCGAGGGAGCTAGAGTTAAGTCTCGAGACGTCTTTGGAAGACCGGTACCACACGGGAAGGGCTAATAGACGAGAGGCAGGGGAGGGATCTGTAACTGAGATCACTATTTAAGTTAGATCCGCATGCATGTATGTAGGAGCATTGTTATTGAGATTGACATGGTTGGTATAGCCTGAATGACTGAATGAATTCCGACTGAATGTGAATGCGTATATTTATATTGTTGATGAGTTCAATGTGATTCTGTGTATATATTTGTATGTGTAAATACTGTTGTGAATGGCATGATTAATATGGCTATGATTAAGTGGAGTGAATTCCGACTAGGGAATATATGTGTGTTGGTACTGTGGCCGAGCGTGAGGCGATGTTATGACGGTGAGTCTATGTTATTGTGAATGATGTGAATTACTTAATCCTGACTGAATTGTATAAATCCGAATGAGTGATGTTACTATATAACTGAGAATTGAGGATTAAATCTGAGTCAGTAACTGTCATTTTATATGTAAAAGCTCACCCCTACACCATTTTCAGTATGTGTAGGTCGGTCGGGAATGATGTGAAGGACCCAAGTCCGAGTGGGGTGCACTTCGACTGTTGAGTGCATGCCTTGTATATTTATATTATATTAGTCAGTGTTAAGCCTTGGCCGGCTCATATAACAATGTTGTATAACGAATGCGAGTATATATGTATTGTAATCCGAATGCGTGTTTATATATATATATATGGTTTACATTGGTATCAAGTACTTGTATCGGATAATGGGTGTTGGTGAATGAATAGTGTTAAAATGCTAAATATTCTGAGTGTATGAGTATATAACATGCATATAAGTGTTTTATGTTGATTTGATGCGCCTTTCCGACTGGAATATGTTGCTAAATGATTTGAGGGTTGTTGATGAGTGAAATAGTGTTAAGTTGATGATTCCGAGTGAGACTATAGTGTTTGGACATTTCCGAGTGAGAATCCGAGTGAACCTTTTCAGAGGGAAGAGTTGTATAATGGTGGAGATTGGATTATAATCTAAGTATGTGATATAAGCATAATCCGAGTGAACGAGGTTCCATATCCCGAGCGGTGAGTCGTAGAGCAAGTCCGAAAGGGGCTTACTTAATGTTTCCCAAGTGAGTAAGGTATCATATGCTGAGTGAAACTGGGATATATATTCCGAGTAGAGTAGGATAGTGGAGTCCCCTTCTGAGTGAGGGAAGGTCTGTGTGTTCCCTGAGTGAGAGATGCGAAAATATACTGAGCGACGGGTGTACGGCACACTCCCGATTGTGTTGAAGTCAAATACCCTGAGTGATGTCTGACTAGGAAATATTCCGAGTGAGGAAGAGTTCTGGATCCCGAGTGGTAGAATTGAGGGAGTCATTTACCGAGTGGTTTATACTTGTGACCTATACGAATGAAATAAGTAGCTGTGTAAATTCCCGAGTGAGGTATGAGCGTGAGGATTTACCGGGTGAACCTACGTCCCAAATCCGAGTGAGAAATTACCTTGTACCTTTGTTCGCCCAGCGAATTAGACTTAGCTCCTGCGAGAGTGAGTGGATGGAAGGCCTTTGTGCTGGCTTCGCTTAAGCGAAGAGCTGCCTGCCCGAGCGAGTTGGTTGCCTCGCTCAAGCGTGTTGGTCCCCGCTTGAGCGAGTCAGCGTTGTCATGGAATTCGCCCAGGCGCTGATGTGTTTCGCTGAACTGAATAGATCGGTTCAAGCCTTGTCCCTTCCGCTGATTGCTATACGTGTGAATGTTCTTTTATTCTCCCTTTCCTTCCTCTTCCTTCTTCTATGCCGGTTGTCCATTGGCTGTTTTTGTGGAAAAATTTTCCCGGTTTTGGCATTTATTTATTTATTAAATTAGGGTGTTACACCTAAGGATGCTAGATTGCGATCCTTCTTCAGTAGGCCTAGAGTAGTCACCTAGTGTAACTCTCCTCTACTCCATTTCTTGCTGTTCTTTTTGCTTTTTCTCCTTTCTAAGCTTACGCTCTAACAAATCAATATCAGGATCAAAGAAGAAAGGCTCTCCTCTGTTCCTTGACTGCATACACCAACTATTAGACATAAATAATTCAAAGCTTCTGATACTACTACACACAAACTACTACTATACTAAAAACGAGAATTAAACTACTTACCAAATACAAAAACAAAATTAAACGGTTCAGTCTAGTACCGGTCCAAGGATTGTTGATATTACTCAACAATCCCCGGCAACGGCGCCATTAACTTGATGAATAAATCCTGAGCCATTAATTTGGTGTAAAAATCATGAATTATTATCGACTTATTGTGTGACTCTTAGAGGATTTATTTTCTTTTGGCAAGTGCACCAATCGTTAAATTTGTAATATATTTGATCGTTCCTATAGGGATTGTGGTAATTACCGCAATCTTAGACTAGTACAAGCTGAACCAACGCAAGCAGATGTAATTCATTCTGTTTTTGTTGTTTTATATTTTCTATGTTTTTGTGTTTTTAGAAGCAGTATAAAATGTGAAATGTGGTTAATGGAAGATAGGTTAGGATTACTTCAATTTCATCAAGAAACATGCAATTAAGGTTCAACAAGCTTCAGACTCAAGAGGACAATTCACAGATGGTTAATCCCTAATTTCTTAGGTGAATAACACTAATTCCTAAGCATTAAACCCTAATCCCTTAGGTGCTCTATAACAGAGAAATCTAATGCGAAATTGGGGGTTGAACCCTAACTATTCACCTAATTACTAGGCCTAAATTAGTTAAGAAGCTGGAAGTTACCTAAGCCTCAACCATGATTCCTCACTGGTGAGATTCTTCATAAGATCTGAATTTGTCAATTCAGCAGAGTAGATCCACTTCTTAGCTTGTTCTCCTCATGAATCAGAAGTTGACTTCCTTAATACACCTTCAAGAATTCATTACAAGCCTTTGCAATCCCAACCCTAGGGGTTTAGAAACCCATGGAAATGGATTCTGATGAAGGAATATGAAGAGACATGGATGAGAGAATTTAGAGAGAGAAAGGAATTAGAGAGAGATTGGAAATGGAAAAATGAATCGTGTTCTTATTCTGTGTGTTCTCTCCACACTTTACAGAGTATATACAAATATATATATAGACAACTAACTAACTAACTTAATTAATTACAAAGGAAACTTAATTAATAATTAAACTAACTAATCTAAATACATAATTACAAATAAATAATTAATTACAACACAATACTTAAGTTACTACAGTACAACAGAAAAATAGAAACAGCCACGGTTCAACGCTTGAATTGGAGGGAAAACAGCAGGTTAATTAACCACTTTCATGTTTGAGCGTGAAGGACTCGCGCTTAAGCGCACTCGAGATTATTACTGCATTGTGTCTTCACGCTTGAGCGTGAATGTGGGACGCTTGGGCGTGGGTGTTGTGCTGGAGTCATGCTTGAGTGTGAATGATACTCGCTTGAGCGTGATCGTGTTTTCATGCTGCATACTTTGGTTTCCTTTCTTTGTACGTGATTTGCATGTTGCCTCACGCTTGAGCGTGGAACCTTCAAGCTTGAGCATGAAGAACATTTTACTGCACCTGCACATGCAAAAAAATAATTGCCTAGCGTTTATACGCTAGCTGTCCAGCGCATGTACGTTGGGTTAGTGAATTTATAAATAAACAAATTTCCTTAACTAATTATCATTTTTAATCATTTTCTTACATAAATTAAACACTTTTGAAATAAATAAATAAAATAAGAATTATTGATAATTTATTAAATAATAATGCAAAACTAAACAATATTTAATGGATTAAGTTAAATTAAGGGTAAAATTATTAAGTCTTTTCAAGACTTATCACCTTGCATCAAGGAATACATCCGTTCCATAGAAAAACCAGAGTCAGAAGTGGATCGGGACGGGCCAGCTGAGTGGTCATGAGGAAGGGGCATCTCGGTGTCCAAGGGGGCATCCTCTTCAGTACTTGAAAACAAGAAAGAAGTCTTACCCTCCAGGCTAGTGAAGTTAGGGTCAGGCAAGGGGTGAGGCACAGAAATTCTAGGAATAACCAAACAATAAATCTTACGTTCCACCACAATCATACTCATATGCATCATTTCATCAATATCAACCCTCTTGGGTTACACAACAGAGTATCATCATCCAAATTTATTCCCACATACCCTAGCAAGTGGGTTGATGTAACTAGCCATGATAAGCTTGCCGGAGATGGCCCGGCCAACTCTAGCGAATTAGCTAAAAAGCCATTTAGTGGAATGGATGGGGGTCTCATGAATCATGGCATATAAAAAGTATAATTTAGCAGCCATGATAATACCTGGGCTGTCGAATCTCCCGAAAATGGAACGGACCATGAACCTTTGTAGGTATTTAAAAACTGGATGATGGATAAGGGAGGCTTTGGTTGAGGATGGATCATAGTTATCTTTGGCTCGTGAAATTAGGGACCAAAAATATTTAGCATTAAAGTCCCTAGGAATACGAGAAGCATTCACTCATGCATGCATCTTTTCAGGAACAGAGGGAAAACCATAGATGGCATTCACATCTGCTAAATCCATCCTAAAATCAAAATTATTTAGCCTAAAAGTGATCTCCCAATCGGAATCATTTGCACAAGGTTTGATATCAATTGAGCTAAGGAACTCTAGGGTGGTACACTCATAACTTGGTTCAAATAGTTCAATAAAAGTTTCCCAGCCCACATTTTGACAAAGTTTGTAAGTGTCCTCATATAGCCCAAGTTCAAGTAAAGATTGTTTGCAAAAGAACCTTGAGGAGATAATTTCCCTAGAGGCCAAAGAAGGTAAACACATTCTTTGGTCATCCGATGTGCACTCAATATCATCTATACTAGAATAGTTAGATGACTTACCTTTGTTCTTTCTCTTCTTGCAAACATTCTTGGTTCTTCCGGAAGACATGTTCTTGGTACCTAAAGTTCAAAGTCAAGTTCATACACCAAACATGTCAATATAGGCAACAAAATGGAAGCTTTATAATGGGTAAGCATATGAAGGCCCAAAGAGGATAAAACAACCTATAAGTATGTACAAGCAAGAACAAAGAGTTGTTTTTGGCATTTTGTCAAACACTTGGTGGGCATAAAAATATGTACTAAGAAATCCATGGATATTCATAAAGCATACTTCACAATTGAACAATAATATGATAAATGTCCATATATGTGTCATGGAGTCTCAATCATGAAGAAAAAGTGCATGTGGGTTTCAATGTATAATGATGAACAAGATAAACCCAAACAAGAGTTTGATAGAATACCCACATGAAATTTTCATCAAAACAAGCACATATGAACATATATAAACACTTTCTCATGATTAATTTTATCAAAAATCACCCAAGATAGCAAGTAGAAGACAACCCTAAACTAATAGAAAGAACCCCAAAATATGAATAGAGAATGAGACTTACTTGATGAAGAGTTTAGAAAGGAGTGATGTAATGTGAATGGGGTCAAGAAATTTCTCAAGTTAAGAGTGATTAGGAGTGATAGTGTGAAGTGATGAGGGAAAATACAAGAGAGGATGAGAGCCACGGACGGTGTGAGCATGTTAAATAGGAAAAAATGCACCTATCATGAAACCCACGGCCAGTGGGTCTTGCTGTCCTAGGCACAAAAAAAATTAACGTTGAACCTATGTGAAACCCACGGCCAGTGGGTTTCTCTATTTTTTACCCAGAAAAAATGTTTTCTTTTTACGTGTGACCCTGGCAAAAATCCCACTGCCAGTGGGAAAAAACACTGCCAGTGGACTTCACTGTTTTTAAACATGAAACTCTAATTTGCACAAAGACTTGCCTTTATTTATGCAACTTACCAATGGAAACACATGTATGCATCCAACATGACCAAATAAAAGAGGAATATGCAACAAAATAAAACAAGAACAATTATGCAATGCATTGGGATTATTCATCTTTATTTATGAATGGAAAATAAACATGCAACACACCAAATTGGACTTATTTAAATGAAACAAACAAACTTTATTTTAATGATAAGAAAAATATTTAAGGAATAACAAATGGGGTTACCTCCCCACAAGTGCGAAGTTTAATATATCCAGTCGGACGCTATACCTAAATTACAACCAAGAACCTATTAGAGCCATGAAATTTATACCTCAGTGTGGAATTTAAAGTCAGGGAGTTCTCCTGCAAATGTCTTTTGGGATCTAATTTCCTAAGAGACGAATATTTAAGTAATAATACGCCCTTACAAAAATTTTTCTCATTTGCTGGTATCCGATATATGTTATTTTAGTAATGACATTCCTTTCCTTTCCTATGCAGAAGAAATAGAGGAATCCTGCTCAGCTATGAATGACTTGAAATCCATGCTGGTAGAGGATGACTACTCCTCTGACAAAAATAATATTCAGGCCAAGAGGAACTTATTTAAGGCCGTAACCCCAACCATACCTCTCACCTCAGATGTGGGTGAGGATGTTCCGCTAAAGGACTTCTCCAAGGATGATGAAAACCAGAAACCAGAATAGTAGGAGCATCCAACAGAGAAGAAAAAAGAGAAGAAGAAGAGGAAACCGATGAAAGCTGCTGATGCCCCGAAACCTCCCTCTGCTGAACTGACAAAAAAGAAACAGAAGACCCTGGAAGAAACCGGGATGTAGGGCGTCATAAAGGGTAAAGCAGTGATCACCCAGACTGATGCTTCTACGGATTCAATCCCGCAACTAGGTCGGATTCACTGCCTCCTTCTACTCATACTCCTTCAAACTCATCCTTTGTGTCCCCTTACCTCTGGTTCGAGGGTTTTATGCCTGCGACACTCCCTAAGCTGAACTATCACCTCAAGCCCACACTTGAACCGTCAGGGATCAGAGACGCTTTTAGGGCTGGTAGGTGGCAGCTGTCCGAGCTGTCAGGACGCCTGGAGTCACTAACCGCTACAGCAAACAATGCTGAAGAAATTGAAAGACTTAATGCTGACATTGCAAAATGGGAGGCTTGGGCTACCAAGGAGAGAACTTCCTTGAGGACAGCTGAGAACGAATTGCAGAAGGTAGAGGATCGGGCCAAGGAGCAAGTCGCTAAAATAAGTGACTTAAACATTTTGATGAAATCCTTAGAGCAGCTTGTTTCTGAACTCAAGGACGAAGCCAAAGAAGTCCCCCAACTGAAGGAAGAGCTCAAGCTTGAGAAGGAAAAATTAGCCAAGTTGAGTGATAACCTCAGAGCTACTGAGGCTGGGCGGATGAAAAACAATAAAGAATAGGCCACCAGGGAGAAGGAGCTGCTTGCCCAAATTGAAGAACTCAAGCAGGGAAGTGCTACAGCCAGGTTGCTGGAGGAGGAGAATGCTAAGTTGAGGAAGAACCTTGCCTCTACGAAGGCTAAGGCAGCTAAAGCTGTGAAAATCGGCACCAACGTAGTGTTAGACAATCCATCAGGGTCAGGCAGCGAAAACACAAAGGATTCCCAAAAAGGATTGCAAAAACAAATGTCTCAAGGCATTATGCAAAATTAAAATTTTTTATTTAGGGTTTACCTCTTGTAGACGCAAAGCGAGTTCCTCAATCGAAGTAATTGTAGCTTCTCCCTTAGGAGTCCTCACGAGCACTCCCACTAGAAAATCAAAGTTCTGAATGCTAGTACGGAACTTTGAAAGTAATCTAATTTCTAAGCAGCAGCCTATGAGCATCTTATGCTCTATATATAGGCTTAGGTCCTAACCTGAGCTCTCATTAAACATTAGGCTCCTAACTCATTCTAAATGAGTTAGGCCCAATAGTTTTATTTTTTAGTCTAACTAAAATAAAACTATCCTCTGGTAGGCTTACTCTATGTGTGTGACCCTATAGGTAAAATATTCGATTATATTAATATTAAACTATTTTATTATTAATATAAAATAAGAGCGACATCTAGCAATACATCATTATGTCCGAATATTATTTATCATCGATATGACCTATAAGTGATAATTATTTTATATATTTATTCCATTTGTCACGATATCTAATTGGGCCCAAGGCATGATCGTCGTCATCCATGTATGGCCCAATTCATTTTACTTGATACCAGAGTAGACTTTACAGAAGAAATATCTAATATTTATTCGTCCTAGCATGGCTATGCATTTCGTTAGTCTCACTCCATTAAGTGGCCCATAGATATCACTCCTGTCACATAGGAGAGATAAATCTCATCTACATCACTCACATCCCTCTACATAATTTATCCATTGTCTAATCAGAATCTTTATGGTCATCTTATTACAAATAACATTTGATTGTATTAAAACAACAAACTCCTTATGTAGGAATCATAGTGACTTCAGGTTAAAGGACTATATACCATTATTACATTGAGAACCGTTTATGACACTCATATAACGATCCATGCAACATTCTCATGGTGGGTCTGTGCAGTACAACATTACTCTTAATATGTACCCGTGTAAAGACTTGATATCATATATCCATGATTTGTGAGATCAAATCATCAGTACATTCACACACTAATCTTAATGTATACATGTCCCCATGTAAATACTTGATTAGGGACGTTTTAGGAATAATTCTCATATGACCTATTATTCCAGGATAAATAGTTTTAGAATAATCTTAAAACTGAAAATACTAATTTTATTGATAATAAAATTGATACATTAATAGCTCGTAGTGCATACACCAACATGTAGCATATGAATCCTTTGGCATGGCTGTCCATCAGGTCTTTTACCGTAACCCCACCGTGAAACTGAGCTTGTATGGGATTGATCCATTCTATGAGCTTCACAGATGGAAATTAGTTGCTATCAGAGATGGTCGACATGAGGAACCCACTGATACTCTTTATGCACTGCCCCCTCTCCCTGAAGGTCAAAGCATGGGGTCCGATCCTCCCACTCTTGGACCTGAGGATGCCACCGAGGAAGAAGAGACAAAGGGTGATAAGGCCGGAGGTGAAGGAGGTCTGGAGAAGAAGGCTAAAGAAGGGAGCAACGCTACTGAAGATAGCCAACAGCATGAAGAGACCCATCAAGATGCTCTGCCTTCTTAGTCTTGTTTGTTTTTTTCTTAAATTATTATGTTGTGTTCTGGGATTGACTCTAGTTTTTAATACATTTGAATTAGTGTCTATGATTTCTTCTTTTCAATCAATGAAATTTTTGTTTCCTTTTAGCACGGCCTTCGGTATGATTATGATTATTGTCTGCATAAATCCTTTATCCTCAAGTTCTTCAATAGGCTCTTTAACTTTAACTTTGTAGAATCTGTTAGCCGTTCTTTGAATTGAGACTTAGGATCAAACCGGTAAGGTCGTAACACTGAAAGAAGTATTTTATTGAACAAATAACCTTCGCTTGCTTGCGCTGATCACTGTAAAGAATCTGAATATTTCTCGTTGGGTTATGTCATCAAGAAGGAAAGACTGAGACTATCCACCCAGAGAGTGAATCTTTACTGGGTTCGGTATGGCCTTGGAAAAGGTTCGATCCTACAACCCATCGAACCGCTCAAGGAGTTACATCGTCAATCATAGAATAGGTGATTAAGATTATCCATCCTGAGGGCGAGTCTTCACGTCCAATTACATAATGGGTAATTGGGATGCCATTTCGTAGAGTTTGGTATGGCCTCGAATAAGGTCCAATCCTATAATCCATTTAACCGTTCAAGGAGTTACATCATCAATTATAGAATAGGTAATTAAGATCATCCGTCCTGAAGGTTGTGTCGGACCGCTCAAGAAGTTACATTGTCAACTACATAATAGTTAGTTGAGATCATCCGTCTTGAGGGTGAGTCTTCACTGGGGTTTGGTACAGCCTTGAAGAAGGGCCAATCCTACAACCCAAGTCTTCGATGGGGTTGGGTACGGCCTTGAAGAAAGTCCGATCCTACAACCCTAGTCTTCGATGGGGTTCAGTATGGCCTTGAAGAAGGTCCGATTCTACAACCCATTTCACTACTCAAGGAGTTACATCGCCAATCGCAGAATAGGCGATTGGGATCATCTGTCCTGAGGGCTCTTGTGCACACCGTGCATGAACCTATAAATCACAAACATAGGAGAGAAGTGAAAGTATAGTAGTTATGAATATATTTCTCATTAAATTGAATATGGATTACAAATAAAGCGTGGCTGGGGTCATGCCTCGTTAAAACCTTCTTGAGAAAACCCAATGGGAAAAAACTCAAGTTAGGAAAAAGAGTACACGCTATCTTACCAATTAGCTATAGTAAATGCGTAAATTCTGAGTGTTCACTTATTATGGATAGGTGTGCCATCGAGGTTCTCTAGACGATATGAGCCTTTACCAGTCATCTAGGATACTCGGTAGGGGCCTTCCTATGTTAGAGCTAACTTGCCTTGGTGAGCGAACTTATTACCCACACTTGCCTTTCTTAAAACAAGTTCTCCCACATTGAATGCTCTATGCTGAACGCGTTTATTGTACCGGAGGGCAGCCTTTGCTTTGATAGCTTGGTCCCTGACAGAGGCTTCTTCTCTGAGCTCTTGGAGAACGTCCAATTCTGATGCCAGATTGGCATTATTATTCTCTTCAGAAAAATACTCCACCCTTGTTGATGTAGTCTAGAGTTCCACCGGTATCATCACCTCAACACCATAAGTGAGGCGGTATGGAGACTTGTTGGTTGAGGAATGTGGTGTGGTGTGATATGCCCATAAGACATAGCACGGCTGGTCCGTCCAGTCGCCCTTCACTTCGCCCAAACTCTTCTTATGCCCTTTCAGCACCTCCCTATTGGCCACTTCAGCCTGGCCATTAGTCTGCGGATGCTCAACAGATGAGAAAATTTGGACCATCCCTAGTCCTTCGAGCAGCTCTGTGTTAGTAACAATCTGCGTTGGAACACTGAATCATGCTATGATATTTTTGTAGATGAAGCGTCATGTCCAAGCTGAGGTGATGTGCACAACAGGCTCAGCTTCTATCCACTTTGTAAAGTAAGCTACCCCAACGATGAGGTACTTGATGCCACCAGGCACTGTTGGGAATGGGCCCAGGATGTCCAGGCCCCACTGATAAAAAGGCCATGGCACAGCGGATTAAAAAGCTCCTGAGCAGGTTTATGATGAAGGTTGGAAAATCTTTGGCATGGATCACACTTCTTTACGAATTCCATGGAGTCTTTCTTCTTTGTAGGCCACCAGTAGCCTGCTTTGAGAACCTTCCTCATCAGGCTTCTATCACCGGCGTGGTGTCCACATTGCCCCTTGTGCACTTCTTCCAGCACACCTTGTACCTCCTTTTTATTCAAACAACAAAAGTAAGGTACAAAAATTCCTCTTCGAATGAGCATACCATCCACCATTGTAAAGTAAGGCAACTCCCTTTTTAACTTCCTTTTCTACAATTCATCAGTGGGTAATTGTTCATCAATAAAGTACCGTATGTAAGGGACTACACATGAATTCTCATTGAAGGCATGATATGATATTGCGTTCAGGGATGGGATCATAGGGATGTTGGGCGTCGTTAGCGTACTCTGCACCACGGATGTAGTGTTCCCTGGCTACTTTGTGCTTGCAAGTCTCAAGAGGATATCCACTCTCATGTTTTCCTCTCTAGGTACGTGCTTAAACTCCAGCATAGAAAATCTTCCCTTCAACTCATTCACATAATTTAAATATAATTGAAGCTGAGGCTCGTAGACTTGATACTCACCCTGAATTTATGAAATCACCAAGTATGAATCATTGTAAAGGGTTACCTCAGAAGCTCCGATGTCAATTGCTGCTCTGATTATTGGACGTTTTGAAGTTGAAACACACGGAGATCTCTAGGTACACACCATTATCACTCTCCACCACTACACCTACACCAGATCCCTTGTTATTGGATAAGTCATCCATATAAACTGTCTAGTGTGTTCGAGGTACAGTTGGATCCGCCCCAGTCATTTCTACCATAAAATCAGCTAGCACATGGGATTTGATAACTCCTCGAGGTTTATAAGAAACATCAAACTCTAATAGCTCGATAGACTATTTGATCATCCTCCCAGCGAGGTCTTGTTTCTCAAAACAGAATGCAGTGGAACATCTGTTCTTACCATTATAAGGTGTCCGTGAAAATACGGCCTGAGGCGACAAGAGGCCCAGACAACTGCAAGAGTGGCCTTTTCAATCTTCTGATACCGGCCCTTTGCTTCCTACAGCATTTTACTGGTGAAATATGTGAAGACCCACGTCAATTTTACCTTTAATTACAACCGTTTAATCATTTTTCACAATAAATTTTTGCGTTTACCGATAGTTAATTAGGTCCTAATGTAAAACAATATTTATTTTTCTTAAGTACATTTAAAATAATAAACGATCGAAAATAAATCAAATAATAAAATGGAGTTAATTACAATCAGCGGAAGAAGCAAATGAAGACAGGGGTTATCCGCCTGAGCGAGACCCCGATTCGCTTAGGCGAAACCTGAGAAGGTCGCTTAGGCAAGTTCCGACTCACTTGAGCGAATTCTACACTTTAAACCTGAGCGAACAACGGGACCTACAAGGAAAATTAACAAGCCTTTTACTCGGAAATGGTCCTCTCGGTTGTATTTCACTCGGGAACATCTAATCTTACTTCACTCGGAAGTGGATCTCTCAGGCATTCCTCACTCGAAAAACATTCTAACCACTCGGAAGGGGCGAGGGATACTCGCTCGGAAAAGACTGAATTCGCTCGGCGAGATTCGTCTGGTAATCGACTTTACTACAGCAACACAAATTCACTCATGAAAATCAATACCGATCACATAGCAACATAATCCATATGCACATTAGTCAACATACACAAGCAACATAGTATGGCATCACATACTCAGAAAATTCATTATACATTACACAATTCATTTCACAATCACTCGGTTCCTTGGCATCAATCCTCCGCTTGGCGCACCTCCAGGGCTCTGACCTCTTCGCTGTCACTGGTTACTAAATTGAAAACCACAGCAAGGGTGAGTGTTTGACATCTTAATTAATCTAGAACGGAAATTAACAAATTACATGTATATAAACTCCGTCCAATTGTTTATTCCTCAATTTGTAAATCACACTCGGCAAATATAGCCAATCACACTCGGCAATTATAGCCAATCACACTCGGCAATTATAGCCAATAACACTCGGCAAATATAACAATTCACACTCGGTAAGTATAACAATTCACACTCGGTAAATATAACAATCCACACTCGGCAAGTTTAACAATTCACACTCGGCAAGTATAACAATTCATACTCAGCAAGTATACCAATTCACACTCGGCAAATATAACAATCCACACTCGGCAAGTTTAATAATTCACACTCGGCAAATATAACAATTCATACTCAGCAAGTATAACAATTCACACTCAGCAAATATAACAATCCACACTCGGCAAGTTTAACAATTCACACTCGACAAATATAACCAAGTACATACACATCATCATAATACTAATAATTCATCAATTGTCACCACTGACTCTCAGACAAAATTGACGCCTAGTATCCGGATACTAAAGGATCGGCCTTCAGCTTGGGGTCCTACTTGACACCCCGTGAACCCTGCTTGGTTAACTGAGTCCTGCTTGACTCTCCACCTCGACCACTGGGTCCTGCTTGACCACTGGGTAGCTCAACTGGGCACAAAAACCATGGGAGCCAGAAATGAGGGGCTATACATACCGTCGGCCGTCCCACACCACACAATCATACATATATAATTGACATTTCTCATATATCACAAGTGCCCATCATCAACACATACTCATCAAATGGGTGACCTACTTGTCAAGCCCGTCAATATAATGCCATTACACATAATCAATTATATAGCATAAACATTTGATTCCTTTACTGGAAGCCTGTCAGGAGCCGCTCCTTAACCATGCAACGCACCGGCGATCACTCCCCACCCTCAACAGTATACAAGGTATCTCATTCATAATATACAACTTAATATAATTAAAGCATTATTAATCAAACACACAAATATCAGAAGTTGAAATGTGTTTACCACATAGAATAGCCGACTTGCTAACTCATCAACATACTGTCATAACTTTTATTAACACAACTAAATCTCATCATAAACCATACACAATTCACATTCATACATACATACACATTCAACTATCATCCAATATTTCTTACCGTGTCCATAATCGGTTCAGCGACTCAGGCCCAGAATATGTACCTATTCTAATTAATTACAACTCGAATACCCCCTTACCTCTATTCCAAGCTTCAAGGATCTGCTCCTGATGCCGATTGCGTCCTCTAAGCGCTGGGTTCACAGTTTCACTTCTGAATCTAGCACCAGCTTCATCAATCAGTCCTCCAATGTTCGTTCTGCTACCTTGAAACCACGGTCACGGAAATGAGGTTATCTTGAAGTTTTGATGCGAAATGGACCTTCCTCTGTAGCATGCAGCTCGGCAGCGATGGAGGAAGGAGAAGAAGAAAAAGAAACGGAAGAAGAAAGAAGCAGCAGAAGAAGCGCGTGAAAGTGAATGAGGAAAGGAGAAGGAAAACCTTCTTTATTTAAGGCTCAGGGGTAAAACAGTATTTTCCCCATTTCTTTTATAATTTCCTCAAAAGTTTTAATCAAACTTTTACCCCTTCTAATTACACCTCATTTTACCCTTTTATAATTAATCAACCAAATAAATTTATTTATTTCCTCAATAGTTAATTATTTATAATTGCCTAATACTTCATAAAAATATCAAATAAATCTCTAAAACATTCATTAATATTTTCCACTCATCATAATTTTACTAAATATCAGGGATGTTACATCCACCCCCCTAAAAAGGGATTTCGTCCCCGAAATCAAGGCACCGATTGAAAAAGGTTGGGGTACAACCATTTTATGTCCGAATCCAATTCCCACGTGTAGGTTATCCCATTTAAATTTTGCCACTTCACCTTCACCAATGGTACTTCCTTGTTTCTTAACCGTTTAGTCTGGTATTCTTCAATACTGATTGGTGTAACTTCCACCATCAGGCCCCCCCTTTAGTTCGATAGAATCATTTGGCACAATCATGGAGTCACACAGAATGTACGCTCAGAGTTGTGACACATGAAACACATTATGGATATTAGTCAACGACTGGGGAAGATCCAGTTGGTAAGCAACATCACCGATCCTCTCCAATATTTGATAGGATCTGATGTATCTCGGATTAAGCTTATGAGTCTTCAATATCCGACCTACACCTTTGGTCGGTGAAACCTTCAGAAATACCCAGTCACCCACCTAAAACTCAAGTGGTCTATGCCGATTGTCATAGTAACTCTTCTGTCGGTCTTGGGAAATCTTCATTTTCTCTCAGATCAGAGCAACTTGTTCATTCATTTCCTGGATTGACTCGGGCCCCAAATGAATGGCATCGCCATTTTCATTCCAACACAATGGTGTACGACACCTCCGACCATATAGAGCTTCATATGGAGCCATACCGATGCTACTGTGGTAGCTGTTATACGCAAACTCCACCAATGGCAAGTATCTTTCCCATGAGCCACCTTGCTCCAATACACATGCCCTAAGCATATCCTCAAGAGTCTGTATAGTCCGTTCCGACTGACCATCAGTCTGCGGATGATAAGCTGAACTCAGTCTTAGTTCAGTACCCAATTCTTGTTACAGACTTCCCTAAAATCTGGAGGTAAATCGAGGATCCCGATCAGAAATAATACTCGAAGGTACGCCATGCAATTGTACAATCTCAGTAACGTATAACCTAGCCAGTCGGTCCAATGACCATTCCATGTTCATAGCCAAGAAGTGAGCACTCTTGGTTAATCGGTCTACAATCACCCAGATTGTATTACACCTGGATTGGGTACGAGGTAACCCGGATACAAAATCCATAGTAATACTCTCCCACTTCTAAATCAGAATTTCAGGAGGTTGAAGTAAACCTGGGGGTCTCTGGTGTTCAACCTTACATTTCTGGCATATCACACAAGACTTCACATACTTGGTTATTGCCTTCTTCATTCCCGACCACCAGAATTCCTTCTTCAAATCGTGGTACATCTTGGTAACACCAGGATGAATGCTCAAAGAACTCCTATGTGCTTCAGCTAACACGGCTTGCCTGGAATCACCTTTTGCAGGCACCACCACTCGGTCTCGGAATCTTCAAATTCTATCGTTACCAAATCTCATCTCTATTTGTTCCTCATCTCTGATCACTTACCAACTTCAGAAATATGAATCATACACTTCTCTTCTCTAAATCTGGTCACCCAAGATCGGCTAAAACACGTCTGTCTCCTTGACTCCACACAACCTCAGCCACTAGTGCAACTACCTAAGGTGATCAGTCTCAGGAGGTCAACACTTCGTAGTTAAGCCGGGTGAAAGTCGGGTATACAGTCCAACTATGCATATCATCGATCTATATGCAAGCTGTTTACATTATAATTCATTTACATTATAATTCATTTACCTATGCCTATTGGCAACTTCACAATGAATTAATGTTAAAAGGAACCCACGGTGGCCAGCCGCTATGATTCCCACATAACACTAATATCAGTGTAAAGTCCAAACGACTAGGTAAAACTTCTCTTCATCCTCATTATCTATCTGCTTAATTACTTTTTAATCACTCCCTTTTTGTGTCATTCACTTACTACTTCTCTTATCACGTATTTGACCATCATTCAATAATACGTTCCTTTAATCCTTTCCTGAGGAAATCATCGCCTCGTCAATTATATCTCTGAAAATTATTACTAACCACTCTTCTTCTATTTTCTTCAATTTATACAGGCATTCTTACACCGTCAACTTATTCAACTGTCGATAGTCAATACACATCCGCATACTACCATCCTTCTTTTTCACCAATAGTACTGGAGCGCCCCACGGTGAAGCACTCAGTCGGATAAACCCCTTCTCTAACATCTCGTTCACTTGTTTCTTCACTTCGGTCAATTCTACCGAAGACATCCTATAAGGCGCACAAGACACAGACTCGGTCCTGGGAATCAACTCAATGGAAAAAATCAATCTCCCGACTGGGAGGTAACTCCAGAATTTCTTCCGAAAATACATCAGGGAAATCGCACCCAAATCATACATAACATCTACCATATAGCCATGAATAAGGCACTTACCCTGCACCAAGTTGTCAGTCCTTACAACTTCAGAAGCATCAAAGGCAAATACTCGCCCGACCATAACATTTTGAGCGCCACTGGATTGAGCATCAGACCTCCCCGAGTGTTGGCCTCCACGACCACCACCGCTTCTACCTCCTCTCGGAAAATTAGCACCACGAGTCCCAGAAGTATTGGCTCGGTTACCATGCTTACTCGGTTGCTGCCTCTGTGGGTAATCGGGCCGAAGGTGCCCCGGTTGTCCATATTGGAAACACACGATTTGACTAGCCGGACAACATTTTGTAATATGGCCCTCCTGGCCACAATTATAGCATGCGCGGCTACCTGACTGGCTACTCGATCGGCCAGTAGAACCCCGACCAGAAAAGGAAGAAGACGTAGCGGAAGACTTACCGCCACGAAAGAACTGACCCATTTTCTTGAAGCTGAACCCTCTTGCCTTCAACGGCCTCTTATCTTTCGGCTGAAATGTCCTCTGTAATTGCACTTCCTCGGTCAGCCTAGCCTTGTTTACCAAAGTCGAATAATCCCGAATCTCCATCGGCACAATAACACTGTGAAGTTCAATTCGCAATCCCGCCTCATACTTGGCACACTTACTACCCTCGGCTCCTTCCAATGAGAAAGGGTAATAGAAATCACACAACTCGTCAAACTTAGTAGTATACTCGGCCACTGACATTCGGCCCTATTCCAGCCTCAGAAACTCCATTTCCTTTTGGATTTTATAATTATCTGAAAAGTACTTGACAAGAAACATCCTATGAAAATTTGCCCACAGTAGCGGTTCACTCACCGCATTCATCTGTACCTTGGTCCTCGACCACCATATCCTAGTCTCGTCCTTCAACTGGTAAGTAGCAAACTGAACCTTCTGCTCCTCTGAGCACTCGAAATACTCAAAAGCTTGTTCGATTTCCCTTATCCAAACATACGCCCTATCGTAATCATGCCCTCCTTTATAAGCAGGGGATTCCTTTTCAAGAATTTATCAAGAGTGGGACCAGATTCGGTCCAACTCATCAATTGGGAAAATCTCGAGAAGAAGTCATCTTCTCCACCAGAACTAGTTCCTTCAGCCATAATGTAATTCTACAATGAATAAACACATCACCATTAATAACCAATGATCTACCAGGGAGTCGAATATTTACCTCACACATATAAAATACAACGCCGCTGGAGTGCCAAGGGAAAGATGCCAAGCTACCCAAACAACCACAAGCACAATGCAATATAATGCAAAAAAGTCCAGTATAGGACTTACACAGATTACTGGGTTCACCCATGCACCCTCTCTAGAAAGAACCGCTCTGATACCACCTATGATGACCCACGTCAATTTTACCTTTAATTACAACCGTTTAATCATTCTTCACAATAAATTTTTGCGTTTACCGATAGTTAATTAGGTCCTAATGTAAAACTATTTATTTTTCTTAAGTACATTTAAAATAATAAACGATCGGAAATAAATCAATTAATAAAATGGAGTTAATTACAATCAGCAGAAGAAGCAAATGAAGACAGGAGCCATCCGCCTGAGCGAGATCCCGATTCGCTTAGGCGAAACCCGAGAAGGTTGCTTAGGCGAGTTCCGACTCGCTTGAGCGAATTCTACACTTTAAACCTGAGTGAACAACAAGACCTACAAGAAAAATTAACAAGCCTTTTACTCGAAAATGGTCTTCTCGGTTGTATTTCACTCGGGAACATCTAATCTTACTTCACTCGGAAGTGGATCTCTCAGGCATTCCTCACTCGGAAAACATTCTAACCACTCGGAAAGGGCGAGGGATACTCGCTCGGAAAAGACTGAATCCGCTCGGCGAGATTCGTCCGGTAATCGACTTTACTACAACAACACAAATTCACTCATGAAAATCAATACCGATCACATAGCAACATAATCCATATGCACATTAGTCAACATACATAAGCAACATAGTATGGCATCACATACTCGGAAAATTCATTATACATTACATAATTTATTTCACAATCACTCGGTTCCTTGGCATCAATCCTCTGCTTGGTGCATCTCCAGGGCTCCGACCTCTTCCCTGTCACTGGTTACTAAATTGAAAACCACAGCAAGGGTGAGTGTTTGGCATCATAATTAATCTAGAACCGATTGTTTATTCCTCAATTTGTAAATCACACTCGGCAAATACAGCCAATCACACTCGGCAATTATAGCCAATCACACTCGGCAAATGTAACAATTCACACTCGGCAAGTATAACAATTCACACTCGGCAAATATAACAATCCACACTCAGCAAGTTTAACAATTCATACTCGGCAAATATAAAAATTCATACTCAACAAGTATAACAATTCACACTCGGCAAATATAACAATCCACACTCGGCAAGTTTAACAATTCACACTCGGCAAATATAACAATTCATACTCGGCAAGTATAACAATTTACACTCAGCAAATATAACAATCCACACTCGACAAGTTTAACAATTCATACTCGGCATATATAACCAAGTATATACACATCATCATAATACTAATAATTCATCAATTGTCACCACTAACTCTCAGACAAAATTGATGCCTAGTATCCGGATACTAAAGGATCGGCCTTCAGCTGGGGGTCCTACTTGACACCCTGTGAACCCTGCTTGGTTCACTGAGTCCTGTTTGACTCTCCACCTCGACCACTGGGTCCTGCTTGACCACTGGGTAGCTCAACTGGGCAATAAAACCATGGGAGCCGGAAATGAGGGGCTATACATACCGTCGGCCATCCCACATCACACAATCATACATATATAATTCACATTTCTCATATATCACAAGTGGCCATCATCAACACATACTCATCAAATGGGCGACCTACTTGTTAAGCCCGCCATCACATTACCACTGGGCGACCTACTTGTCAAGCCCGTCAATATAATGCCATCACACATAATCAATTATATAGCATAAACATTCGATTCCTTTACTGGAAGCCTGTCAGGAGCCACTCCTTGACCGTGCAACACACCGGCGATCACTCTCCACCCTCAACAGTATACAGGGTATCTCATTCATAATATACAACTTAATATAATTAAAGCATTATTAATCAAACACAAAAATATCAGAAGTTGACACATGTTTACCACACAGAATAGCCGACTTGCTAACTCATCAACATACTGTCATAACTTTTATTAACACAACTAAATCTCATCATAAACCATACACAATTCACATTCATACATACATACACATGCAACTATCATCCAATATTTCTTACCGTGTCCATAATCGGTTCAGCGACTCAGACCCAGAATATGTACCTATTCTAATTAATTACAACCCGAACACCCCCTTACCTCTATTCCAAGCTTCAATGATCTGCTCCTGATGGCGATTGCGTCCTCTAAGCGTTGGGTTCGCGGTTTCACTTCTGAATCTAACACCAGCTTCGTCAATCAGTCCTCCGATGTTCATTCTGCTACCTTGAAACCACGGTCACGGAAATGAGGTTATCTTGAAGTTTTGATGCGAAATGGACCTTCCTCTGTAGCATGCAGCTCGGCAGCGATGGAGGAAGGAGAAGAAGAAAAAGAAACGGAAGAAGAAAGAAGCAACAGAAGAAGCGCGTGAAAGTGAATGAGGAAAGGAGAAGGAAAACCTTCTTTATTTAAGGCTTAGGGGCAAAACAGTCTTTTCCCCATTTCTTTTCTAATTTCCTCAAAAGTTTTAATCAAACTTTTACCCATTCTAATTACACCTCATTTTACCCTTTTATAATTAATCAACCAAATAAATTTATTTATTTTCTCAATAGTTAATTATTTATAATTGCCTAATAATTCATAAAAATATCAAATAAATCTCTAAAACATTCATTAATATTTTCCACTCATCATAATTTTACTAAATATCAGGGATGTTACAAAATACACGGGCCTCTATCCTTCTGGGGTCTCTTTTACCAGCATCCCAAGAGCTTTATTAGAAATGGCCAAGTACAGAATGAGCACTTCTCTGGGCTCAGGCTTCACAAAAATAGGAGGGCTTGACAGAACCTCCTTAAGCTCCTGGAAAGCTTGTTCTTGTTCTTGTCCCCATTCAAACTTCTTGGACTTCTTCAAAATCTTGTATAGGGGAAGGGATCTATGCGCCATTTTGGGCATGAACCGTACGAAGGCTGCCACTTTTCTGTTCAAAGATTGGACCTCCCTCAGATTCTTGGGACTCTTCATGTCCAGAATTACTTGGCACTTGCCCGGGTTTGCTTCAGTACCACACTGAGTCAACATGAAACCCATAAACTTTCCCGCAGGAACATGGAAGGTGCACTTCAATGGGTTCAACCTCATGTTGTACTGCCTCAAGCGCGTGAACACTTGGCGTAAATCATCTACATGGTCACCCTCAGCTGGGGTCTTAGCGATGATATCGTCAATATACACCTCCACCAACTTGGTGTGCATGCCCTCGAACACCTTATTAATCATATGCTGGTAAGTGGCACCCGCGCTTTTTAGTCCAAAGGGCATAACAGTATAGCAAAAAACAACACAGTCATTGATGAATGCCATCTTCTCCTGATCCTCCTACCACATCGAAATCTAGTTGTGCCCCGAATAAGCATTCATAAAGGATAAGTACTGGTAACTAAAAGAATCATCCACCATACGATCAATATTAGGGAGGGGATACAGATTCTTCGGGCAGCAATGGTTCAAGTCCACGTAGTCTGTACACATTCTCCATTTACCATTGGCCTTCTGTACCATTACCACATTAGAGAGCAAAGAGGAATATCAGATTTCCCTAATGAATCTGGCCTTTAGCAACTCCTCTATTTGCTCGCAAGCTGCCTTCTACTTCTCAGGACCCAGTCTTCTCTTCTTTTTGGGAAACCGGTCTCGTTTCTGGATAGACGGATAACTTGTGGCAATAGAAGTTGGGATCCATCCCGAGCATATCTGCGGTAGTCCATGCAAACAAGTCTTTAAACTCGTCAAGAAGTGTGAGTAGGCGTTGTTCCATCACAGCTTCTAAGCTGCCGTTGATATGTGTGATCTTCTCTGGGGAATCTCCCAGCATGACATCCCTGGAACCTCCTTCTGGCGTAGGCTTAGAAGTATTGTATGGATCAATTTTTAACTCCGCCCTGGGCTCAAGGTCAATCAGACTAACTGAACCCGCTGCTGTTCCTCTATTTTTTTATTGAACGCTTCCAACTTCACCATATTCAGGCTCAGGTTGTAGCAATACCTGGCCATCTTTTGATCACTTTGGAGGGAAGACACCTTGCTGTCTTTACCAATGAATTTGATAAGAAGGTATGGAGTTGATACAATTGCCTCCATAGCATTCAACGTAGGGTGGCCAATGATACCATTGTAAGGTGACTCTACATCAATCATAAACACCCTGGACTTCACCTTCCTCGCTCCGGGTTCACCCTCAAAAGATATGAGTGTGTCAAGATACCCCTTAGTGGGTTGCTTCGCTCCATTAAAAGCTATGAGTTCCTACGTATAAGGTTGTAAATCAGAGTTATTAAAACCTATTCTTTTGAAATAGTTATAAAAAATAACATCACAAGAACTCCCCTGATCAATAAGGATCCTCTTAACGTCCTTGTTTGCGATCACAACGATGATGACCATGGCGTCATCGCCTCCAGGGATAGTTGGGCCAAAATCCTTATCTGAGAATGAAACCATCGGTGCCAACACACCGTCTCTGAAAGGGCGATTGTCCCTGGGTTTCCATTAAACAGATAGAATCATTTGATGATGATTCTTTTAGACTGTAATCGAAGCTCCGCCCCTAGCAAAGCCTCCGGCGATCATATCAATCACCTCATGTCGGCCTTGCCTCTGTTGCTAGGGTATGTTGTAACATCCCGGATTTTTAAAGGAAATAAATTTATTGGAAGAGGATAATTAATTATTTATGGATGAATAATTATGGGAGAATTTATTAGACATTAGAGATGAACTATCGGTAAATTAAAATTTACCGGAATCGGGTGAGTTAACGGATAATATGGGACCCACTAAGTGGAAATAAATATTTGATGGGTCTTGAGTGTTTAAAAAATTATTTGTGCATTATTTAATGTCCTAATATATTAGAAATAATTGAATTAAGATTTTTAGGACTATGGGTGATTTATGTAGACCGGATAAGCTGAAAACTGACCCGACTGAGATATGGGTGTCGGACCAAGTATCTCTGATTGAGATGCTATTGGTTAGGGCAGTAAAGAATATTACGGGGAATCCGAATATGTCTTCAGAATAATTTTTGGATTTAGTATTGAGCCCGAACAAAGATCCTGTTTGTTGTAAAATGGAGAAGTCTTAATGAAGAGGGTAATATTTAAAATAAAAACCTCACCTTTCTCTCTCTTTTTCCCTTCATTCTCGGCAGCTTCTCCCTCTCACCTTCTTCTTCATTTTCCATCTCCTTCTCCCTCTCTAATGGACAAACCAAACCACCCGTTTTCCATTCCATTTTCTTATAAAAAATCAACAACAGAGCTTGGCTTTGTGAAGCATTTATGGAGCTTGGAAGTTTTATGGGATCATCCTCCTCCTTCCCCTCCTTCATCTTCGTGTACATGCTAGGGCTTGGTAAAACTTGAAGCTTGAGGTAAATTTCTCTACTCTTTTGATGTTTTTGGCCTTAGCTTTTGGTTTCTATTTGGTTAAGAGAGTACCTTATGTATGGGTTATATATTAGAAGCTATTTTTGTGTAAAACCCTAAGGTGAGTATGATTTATATGTGTTTTTGGATGGGTATGAAGGGGTACACGAAAATATGGTGTTTAGAGATGGAAGATGATGGTTGTTAGTGGTGATTGCTTGATTTTAATGAAACCCTAACCCTAGGATTTGGGGGAAATTAGTAATAATGCCATGAAATAAGATTTTTAGTGAAAACCCATGATAATATGTGTATGGGTGTTGTTAACGATGGAGATTGATGGTTATTAAATATGGTTATTGAGTTTTGATGAAAAACCCTAAGTGTAATGATTTGGGAATTTTGGCTAAATAGGTGATTTGATGATTTTTGATGCCTTAGAATGATTTATATGAAGGAAATGAATCTTTAGAATCATTGAGATTGATTAATGAGGTCGATGATATTTTGAACTATGTTCATGAGGTTGTGTAAGATGATATATGTTTGTATGTAGGAATGGTGATTTGAGGTGTTGGGTTGAAAATGAGTATGAGATGTTGTTAATGTGATGAATATTATGCTTGGCAATGGTGGATCCTTGAGAATGACATATATGTATATATGAATTGATGATGAATGTTTAGTGTCCCTTTAATGGGAGTGATGTTAATGTTGATAAGGAATTTGTTTAAAGTGTGAAGTTATGCCTTGATATTAATGCATAATTGAGAAACTAATAGAGGCAAATAGAGTTTTATGAGAATGGAATGGCATGTGATAGCTCCAATAGCCCATATATGTTGTTTATGACTTGTAGGAATTGGAATGGACCAATTCCATTGAGAATAGGCCTTTGAGTTGCATAAAAGTGCCTCTAAATGGGTAAAACGCAATTGTGCGCATAAGTCTCTCAATTTTGAGAATTTTTGAGTGAGGCTAGTGGCCACGCGTCACAAATGATGTATATTTATCGGGGTTAAAATTTTGTGGCATTTGGAGTTCATATGAGAAAGTTAGGAGGATAAGAAGTTGAAATTTTGGTGTTGTTCTGCATAAAAACAGCAGCAGGGCTGTCTTGAATCGATTCAAGACCCTTTGAATCGATTCAAGAGGTACAGTTTTCACTATTTTGGGCTCCAGGGGTGTTTGAATCGATTCATACGAGTTTGAATCGATTCAAGGCCCTCTGTTTGTCAAAATTTGAGATTTTGGGACGCTCGAATCGATTCACACGAGTCTGAATCGATTCAGAGCCCTGTTATGGCCACTGTTGTGCTGTTTTTCCAACTGGTCTGTTTTCTTTGCTGTTTTTGGCCCGTTTGGGCATCTTAATGACATTTTTGGCCTCCGAGTTCTTCACTAAAGTTGTAGATAATTATGTCACGGAGGTGTGAGAATTGGTTTCACATTAATTGGAGTTTTCTAACTCTCATTAGACATAAAACACCGGACCTACTACGTCATAAAATTCAAGTTTAAGGGGGTTTTAAACCCAACTTTTGATGGTGGCCAAATTGGGACTAATAGGTGATATTTGTGACATGTCCCACTATTTTTAAGACTAAAAGTAAGCTTTCCCCATGTCTTAATGTTGAAATTATCATGGGCTCATTGTTGCCCAAAATCCCTTTCAGTATGGAAAAACAAGAAAATTCACTAAGGGTATATGCGTGGTTTATCTTAGAGGTGATTGGGGAATGACTTAAGGCCATGGAAAGCTATGTATATGTCTATGCTATGTTACATAAACATGTATGCTTCCCCTCTATTGATATATTATGAATCTTGATGAGAAGTAAATGATGTGGGATGTAGTTAGCCTTTAAGATCTAGAGGATCAAATGGCTTTGGGAAAGGAATTCCCGAAGCCTAACACAATTGCATAAGTTGATGTTTAACAAGTCTAGGACTTGGGGTTAAGCTTTATAATAAGCTAACAAGTACTTAGAATTATGATGGTTATTAATCATGTGAATATACTTGCATATGGTATGTAGATCGTATTCCGGATGATGTGAAGGAGCATTCGGAGCATTGGAACCGTTCGACTCTTCCCTTGAGGTAGGAGAGGAGTTATATATTCAAATTGCATGAGTAGTTTGATGGTGATTGTTGTATGTGTTCTATACTCATGCTTGCCTTGCCATGTATATGTATTGAATTAATTGAAATGACAATTTGATAATTATTGAGAACTATTATGATATTCTTGTGATGGGTGCAAGTAATTGACTTGCATGTGTGTGAGGCAATTATGGTTGCTATATATGTATATGTAATTCGTAACACCTTGTTGCAACGTGTGTGGATTAATATTATGATGATTGCTATGCCCTTTGATATCCATGTATGGATTGTTATGAATAATGAGATGAAAATCCACTAAATGAAGTGTGGTAATATTGATGAATAATATGTGATGTTGAAATGCCATAGTGGCTGTTTACAAGTATTGACTTGCGTGTATGATGTGAAATATATGTGAAAATATGTTGAGATGGAAATGCCACATTAAAACTTGAAAATAATAATTATGAAACCAACAAGGTTGAAACCCACTAAGGTGTATGGTGGCGTTGGTGATTGTGATGATGATGATGATGTTGGATGAGTGGCATTTAGGATGCACAGGGTGAGCTTGCATTTGATTTGCATTGCATTGCATCCATGGCATATCATAGCTGTCTATGTGGAATATTAGGGGGTTCCACTAGGCGGGCCCAGTGGGAGGGCGGCTCAGTGCACGAGCGTATTGTTGATTTCCCCTGTGACTCGGTGTATGAGTCACGAAGCTGTCCATAGTTTGGTGACGAGGCACCCTATGTGGCGGGCCCAGTGGGCGGGCGGCTCTATGGTGAGCGAGTTTACCTCGGTGTCCGACGGGACACGGCTCTCTCGATGTGTGTTCGGGAGGGGCCCGTAGCACTTGTGGTATTTGAGGCCACGATGTTGATCCGCAAGTCACAGTGTGACTAGTGCTACAGATGGGCGAGAGCGGTTTGGTACCAGTAAAATTATGAAGATATAAGCATGCTTGAATTGAGATATATGTGTATACAATTTTTCTACTGCAGTAGGGGCATAGTAGCACACCTATGCTTGTCCCACAATTGATTTAATGATATATTTTCCCACAGTCGGATCCGCATTATTTGATGAGAAATTCTTATGCATATGCATTAGCCATAAGAGCATTTGCATATAGCATGGAGATATGCCATAATATGATGACGATTGATGATGATTGAGATGATGAGATGGTATTGATGAGAAGGGTAATTTAATATACCGAAAGACCACATAAAGGTAATAAATAATATGAATAAATGAAATGATGTGAATATGACGATATATATATGTTGTGGCCCAATGTTTGAAGGGCGTAATTATTGTAATTAATGATGATGATGTCAGCCCTTGGTGGCTCTAATGAAGGGCCAGAATGGTCCATGTTGACGATGTGATGGCCCATGGTGGTGGTATATGATTGTGTATATGTTGTGGTTGATTACGATATGAATTGTGATACATGAGGCTTGTAGGCCTATTATAATAATAAGATGATATATGAATGATGATTTGATGATTTGATAGCAAAGCACACATGACGTCTGTATGCATATACACATGATCACAATATATATATATTATTCGTCATTTTGAATGTATAACTTCCTCTCCCATGTGGTTTTCTTTTTTTTAGCATTGTGATGCAGGTTGCCATGGGATGAGTTCGGATTTAAAGATCAAGCTTTGGTGAAGGTAAATAGTGGTAGAGGAAGTGCCTTGGCCGGCATTATTTATGGATTCTTATGTATTAAATAAATGGTATATGATGATATAGATGATTTAGGGATTTTAAATATGTATGAGACAATCCTTTGAATTGATGGATGATGAATATATATGTATATATGCAGAATATAAGAGAGGGTTGGATGTGTATTAGAGGGATTGAAATTGAATGATGTTCATTGATGATTGAGATAGTAGGGAGAAGATTCCCAGATGTATATAAATGTATTTATGTATATATATATATAGTTATATCTTAGGCATTGCATGCTTATATAATTATGTAAAAGGATGATGGATGTCTATTAGGCTATGATGTGCCATTGCGTGCTTTGCCGAGCCTTTTCTCATATCGTCATATATGGGACTAGGCGTGTGCCCGGTATACATATTCTTCCGCTATAAACTTTATTATTTTTGTATACCATTATGGGCAAATTATCTATCGATCCAGCTTTAGGTTATATAATATCACTCTTTGGTTTTCTGTGATTTGGGTCTTGGTGTGATCATGCTAGTGTCGTGGAAGTGTTTTCAAACGCGAAAAATTTACTCGCATTTTTATTAATTATGACGATCACATTGGGATTCGAGTACAGAAAACTAGGGGTGTTTTAATCTGGTATCAGAGCATGTTTTGCTCTGAATTGGAGTTATTGGTTACTACCAGAGCATGGGTTCTCTGTGAGGATTTGATATTATGGATGATTGGAGCATAATTGCTCAATGGTGAGGTACTTATGGTGATCTTTGGAGCGGGATGCTCATCATTGGAATATGGTTGTTTTGTATAGAGTAAGAATGATAATTACATAGAGCATGATGATATGTTTGAGTATTGATTGCCCTATATGGACTTATGAATGATTAGTTGTCTAAGGATTATGAATTGATTATGAGGGCATAATTGCTTATTGAGGACTTTTATGAGATTGTGATTCATAAGATGTGATTATTGTCTATTGGGAATATACCCTTTTTATCATTGGGGTTATATGATGAACTGGTGGAGCCTAGTTGCTCATTGATGATCATGAATGAATTATGAGATTGAAAATGAGTGAATAAATTTCCTCAATATATGATGGATGTATTTATTGTGCAAGACCGGCCAAGTTCCTTACCCTATTACCTTTAAATGACGAATATATTATTATTGTGCATTGATGTTGATATATATCATGCAAATTGATTTGACAATAGATCCATGCTGGATGTTAATCATGGAAATGAAATATTGAGATATGAATATGAAATATGAGATATGAATCGATATGATGATGAATTTGTACCATGTGTGATCATGGATATGGTATGTTAGTTATACATTGATTTAATGATGGACCTATGCCGTGTGTTGATTACGGATAGGAGGTATTGAGAAAGAAATTGATATGGTAGTAGACCATGGTTGTTGAGACCATGACATGCATATATTGAAATTGAATTAATTTGATTGAGTTTCTTATGTAATTCATGCTTATGGCTCATGGCCAAAGTATGTTTGTTAAGTATAAGCACTTCATGTGCTTGAGCTGATTGAAGGAGTGATATTGAAAGAATTCCCTAGTGTGGGTATTTCAAATTTAAATGATTTGTTATGCCATTTATGAAGGATGGATTTTATATCCTTTGGCACAAGGACCCTATATATCCTATGATACAAGTGATTTGTTGTATCCCCTATATTGGGAATTTGAATGTGTGATAGGCGATTGAATGTGAAATCGGATACGTATTAGATTGGAGTTGTGTATCGGTTTTTGGTGTTTGTAAAACCGAGTGGGCAATTGATTTGATTTTAACCCACTAGGTGTGATGACCTAGATGGACTTGGTATGATCTTGTACGATCAATTGTTGTAGAGAATTAATTTGATTGGACCCTATGGCGGTCTAGGCTCTATGTTATTTTTGTGAGCCATATCTAATGATGTTGTGTGGTATGTGAGAACTCCATAATGGGTGCTAGGTAACCCTTAGACTTCCTAAGTCTATTGATTGATCGAACCTTATGAATGGTTAAGCCATAACGAAATTAATTGTGAAATACGTTGTTGAAGCTAGAGCTGGTATGTGATGGAATGCGAATAATGAATGTAACCCCTAATGATTGATGAATAATAATGTTGAATTCGGGGTATAATTGGAATTGATTATGGTATATGATTTTATGAAGTGACCTTGGGCTAAATTGTGTGCCCTTGGGATTATGATCATTGGATTAATTATGGATTATGATGTGATGTAGAGATGATAGGTGTGAACATGAGCTGGTAAATGGAGTTTAATCCTGTAGATACCTCTCTTTTCATTTTGAAAAGGATTAAATTGGTGATAGAAACCCTATGCCGATGTGACACGATGTGAATCGTATGTCCAATTTATGGACTTTGGTTGTGATATGTGAAGGAAAAATCAGTAGTGTGGGAAAATTATTACATGGGTATGAACCTTCTTTTAACCTTGGGAGCATATATTTGATATGAGTTTGGTGAATAGATCAGGTTTGAATCGAATTACAGCCGATAATGTTTGAAATAAACTGATGATTACTAAGTTGCTTGACCATGACTTCAAATGGATGAAGTCCAATGGTGGGGTGATTACCCTGTGATGGTTGGAAAATTATTACCCATGTAGCAATGTATGGTTATGGTAATCGATATTTGATGATTTATACGGTACGAATGATGCCGAATTATATTTAATGATGACGTAACATGAACATGTTGAGTGACAGACTTATACGAGTTGTCATTAAGTCTCATGTGAGTTGGTATTATTTGGATAAGTGTGATCGATGTGAGCATGGGAATATAAAGTGCTGGTCCCGATATGACCTTACATGCCATAGGCATCGTGGCAACATGCACTTATGCGCCGACCTTATGTGTTTGTGGTAACCACTACGGGATTGGGACGCCTTCCTGTATGTCGGATGCAGCAACACATAGGCCGGGCAGGTGTAGGGATTGTAACTGCTTATGGTGAATGTATTGAGCCTATCTGGTCGTACTGAGTATGAACATGTGAGCTCTATTGGGTGATTTATGATTAATGACATATGACACACTTTGATGTAGGAATTTTATGTTAAGAATGATGAAGTGATAATGAACATGTCTTGACAGACTTTGAGAAGTCTGATGTTATTTCGTGGTGTCATCGAACCCTATTGGTGTGTGGCCGAAGTATGGCCTTACGGTATATGCCGACGTTGAACTTCGAGGACGAAGTTTCTTTTTGGTGGGGTGGATTGTAACATCCCGAATTTTTAAAGGAAATAAATTTATTGGAAGAGGATAATTAATTATTTATGGATGAATAATTATGGGAGAATTTATTAGACATTAGAGATGAACTATCGGTAAATTAAAATTTACCGGAATCGGGTGAGTTAACGGATAATATGGGACCCACTAAGTGGAAATAAATATTTGATGGGTCTTGAGTGTTTAGAAAATTATTTGTGCATTATTTAATGTCCTAATATATTAGAAATAATTGAATTAAGATTTTTAGGACTATGGGTGATTTATGCAGACCGGATAAGCTGAAAACTGACCCGACTGAGATATGGGTGTCGGACCAAGTATCTCCGATTGAGATGCTATTGGTCAGGGCAGTAAAGAATATTACGGGGAATCCGAATATGTCTTCAGAATAATTTTTGGATTTAGTATTGAGCCCGAACAAAGATCTTGTTTGTTGTAAAATGGAGAAGTCTTAATGAAGAGGGTAATATTTAAAATAAAAACCTCACCTTTCTCTCTCTTTTTCCCTTCATTCTCGGCAGCTTCTCCCTCTCACCTTCTTCTTCATTTTCCATCTCCTTCTCCCTCTCTAATGGACAAACCAAACCACCCCTTTTCCATTCCATTTTCTTACAAAAAATCAACAACAGAGCTTGGCTTTGTGAAGCATTTATGGAGCTTGGAAGTTTTATGGGATCATCCTCCTCCTTCCCCTCCTTCATCTTCGTGTACATGCTAGGGCTTGGTAAAACTTGGAGCTTGAGGTAAATTTCTCTACTCTTTTGATGTTTTTGGCCTTAGCTTTTGGTTTCTATTTGGTTAAGAGAGTACCTTATGTATGGGTTATATATTAGAAGCTATTTTTGTGTAAAACCCTAAGGTGAGTATGATTTATATGTGTTTTTGGATGGGTATGAAGGGGTACACGAAAATATGGTGTTTAGAGATGGAAGATGATGGTTGTTAGTGGTGATTGCTTGATTTTAATGAAACCCTAACCCTAGGATTTGGGGGAAATTAGTAATAATGCCATGAAATAAGATTTTGAGTGAAAACCCATGATAATATGTGTATGGGTGTTGTTAACGATGGAGATTGATGGTTATTAAATATGGTTATTGAGTTTTGATGAAAAACCCTAAGTGTAATGATTTGGGAATTTTGGCTAAATAGGTGATTTGATGATTTTTGATGCCTTAGAATGATTTATATGAAGGAAATGAATCTTTAGAATCATTGAGATTGATTAATGAGGTCGATGATATTTTGAACTATGTTCATGAGGTTGTGTAAGATGATATATGTTTGTATGTAGGAATGGTGATTTGAGGTGTTGGGTTGAAAATGAGTATGAGATGTTGTTAATGTGATGAATATTATGCTTAGCAATGGTGGATCCTTGAGAATGACATATATGTATATATGAATTGATGATGAATGTTTAGTGTCCCTTTAATGGGAGTGATGTTAATGTTGATAAGGAATTTGTTTAAAGTGTGAAGTTATGCCTTGATATTAATGCATAATTGAGAAACTAATAGAGGCAAATAGAGTTTTATGAGAATGGAATGGCATGTGATAGCTCCAATAGCCCATATATGTTGTTTATGACTTGTAGGAATTGGAATGGACCAATTCCATTGAGAATAGGCCTTTGAGTTGCATAAAAGTGCCTCTAAATGGGTAAAACGCAATTGTGCGCATAAGTCTCTCAATTTTGAGAATTTTTGAGTGAGGCTAGTGGCCACGCGTCACAAATGATGTATATTTATCGGGGTTAAAATTTTGTGGCATTTGGAGTTCATATGAGAAAGTTAGGAGGATAAGAAGTTGAAATTTTGGTGTTGTTCTGCATAAAAACAGCAGCAGGGCTGTCTTGAATCGATTCAAGACCCTTTGAATCGATTCAAGAGGTACAGTTTTCACTATTTTGGGCTCCAGGGGTGTTTGAATCGATTCATACGAGTTTGAATCGATTCAAGGCCCTCTGTTTGTCAAAATTTGAGATTTTGGGACGCTCGAATCGATTCACACGAGTCTGAATCGATTCAGAGCCCTGTTATGGCCACTGTTGTGCTGTTTTTCCAACTGGTCTGTTTTCTTTGCTGTTTTTGGCCCGTTTGGGCATCTTAATGACATTTTTGGCCTCCGAGTTCTTCACTAAAGTTGTAGATAATTATGTCACGGAGGTGTGAGAATTGGTTTCACATTAATTGGAGTTTTCTAACTCTCATTAGACATAAAACACCGGACCTACTACGTCATAAAATTCAAGTTTAAGGGGGTTTTAAACCCAACTTTTGATGGTGGCCAAATTGGGACTAATAGGTGATATTTGTGACATGTCCCACTATTTTTAAGACTAAAAGTAAGCTTTCCCCATGTCTTAATGTTGAAATTATCATGGGCTCATTGTTGCCCAAAATCCCTTTCAGTATGGAAAAACAAGAAAATTCACTAAGGGTATATGCGTGGTTTATCTTAGAGGTGATTGGGGAATGACTTAAGGCCATGGAAAGCTATGTATATGTCTATGCTATGTTACATAAACATGTATGCTTCCCCTCTATTGATATATTATGAATCTTGATGAGAAGTAAATGATGTGGGATGTAGTTAGCCTTTAAGATCTAGAGGATCAAATGGCTTTGGGAAAGGAATTCCCGAAGCCTAACACAATTGCATAAGTTGATGTTTAACAAGTCTAGGACTTGGGGTTAAGCTTTATAATAAGCTAACAAGTACTTAGAATTATGATGGTTATTAATCATGTGAATATACTTGCATATGGTATGTAGATCGTATTCCGGATGATGTGAAGGAGCATTCGGAGCATTGGAACCGTTCGACTCTTCCCTTGAGGTAGGAGAGGAGTTATATATTCAAATTGCATGAGTAGTTTGATGGTGATTGTTGTATGTGTTCTATACTCATGCTTGCCTTGCCATGTATATGTATTGAATTAATTGAAATGACAATTTGATAATTATTGAGAACTATTATGATATTCTTGTGATGGGTGCAAGTAATTGACTTGCATGTGTGTGAGGCAATTATGGTTGCTATATATGTATATGTAATTCGTAACACCTTGTTGCAACGTGTGTGGATTAATATTATGATGATTGCTATGCCCTTTGATATCCATGTATGGATTGTTATGAATGATGAGATGAAAATCCACTAAATGAAGTGTGGTAATATTGATGAATAATATGTGATGTTGAAATGCCATAGTGGCTGTTTACAAGTATTGACTTGCGTGTATGATGTGAAATATATGTGAAAATATGTTGAGATGGAAATGCCACATTAAAACTTGAAAATAATAATTATGAAACCAACAAGGTTGAAACCCACTAAGGTGTATGGTGGCGTTGGTGATTGTGATGATGATGATGATGTTGGATGAGTGGCATTTAGGATGCACAGGGTGAGCTTGCATTTGATTTGCATTGCATTGCATCCATGGCATATCATAGCTGTCTATGTGGAATATTAGGGGGTTCCACTAGGCGGGCCCAGTGGGAGGGCGGCTTAGTGCACGAGCGTATTGTTGATTTCCCCTGTGACTCGGTGTATGAGTCACAAAGCTGTCCATAGTTTGGTGACGAGGCACCCTATGTGGCGGGCCCAGTGGGCGGGCGGCTCTATGGTGAGCGAGTTTACCTCGGTGTTCGACGGGACACGGCTCTCTCGATGTGTGTTCGGGAGGGGCCCGTAGCACTTGTGGTATTTGAGGCCACGATGTTGATCCGCAAGTCACAGTGTGACTAGTGCTACAGATGGGCGAGAGCGGTTTGGTACCAGTAAAATTATGAAGATATAAGCATGCTTGAATTGAGATATATGTGTACACAATTTTTCTACTGCAGTAGGGGCATAGTAGCACACCTATGCTTGTCCCACAATTGATTTAATGATATATTTTCCCACAGTCGGATCCGCATTATTTGATGAGAAATTCTTGTGCATATGCATTAGCCATAAGAGCATTTGCATATAGCATGGAGATATGCCATAATATGATGACGATTGATGATGATTGAGATGATGAGATGGTATTGATGAGAACGGTAATTTAATATACCGAAAGACCACATAAAGGTAATAAATAATATGAATAAATGAAATGATGTGAATATGACGATATATATATATTGTGGCCCAATGTTTGAAGGGCGTAATTGTTGTAATTAATGATGATGATGTCAGCCCTTGGTGGCTCTAATGAAGGGCCAGAATGGTCCATGTTGACGATGTGATGGCCCATGGTGGTGGTATATGATTGTGTATATGTTGTGGTTGATTACGATATGAATTGTGATACATGAGGCTTGTAGGCCTATTATAATAATAAGATGATATATGAATGATGATTTGATGATTTGATAGCAAAGCACACATGACGTCTGTATGCATATACACATGATCACAATATATATATATTATTCGTCATTTTGAATGTATAACTTCCTCTCCCATGTGGTTTTCTTTTTTTTAGCATTGTGATGCAGGTTGCCATGGGATGAGTTCGGATTTAAAGATCAAGCTTTGGTGAAGGTAAATAGTGGTAGAGGAAGTGCCTTGGCCGGCATTATTTATGGATTCTTATGTATTAAATAAATGGTATATGATGATATAGATGATTTAGGGATTTTAAATATGTATGAGACAATCCTTTGAATTGATGGATGATGAATATATATGTATATATGCAGAATATAAGAGAGGGTTGGATGTGTATTAGAGGGATTGAAATTGAATGATGTTCATTGATGATTGAGATAGTAGGGAGAAGATTCCCAGATGTATATAAATGTATTTATGTATATATATATATAGTTATATCTTAGGCATTGCATGCTTATATAATTATGTAAAAGGATGATGGATGTCTATTAGGCTATGATGTGCCATTGCGTGCTTTGCCGAGCCTTTTCTCATATCGTCATATATGGGACTAGGCGTGTGCCCGGTATACATATTCTTCCGCTATAAACTTTATTATTTTTGTATACCATTATGGGCAAATTATCTATCGATCCAGCTTTAGGTTATATAATATCACTCTTTGGTTTTCTGTGATTTGGGTCTTGGTGTGATCATGCTAGTGTCGTGGAAGTGTTTTCAAACGCGAAAAATTTACTCGCATTTTTATTAATTATGACGATCACATTGGGATTCGAGTACAGAAAACTAGGGGTGTTTTAATCTGGTATCAGAGCATGTTTTGCTCTGAATTAGAGTTATTGGTTACTACCAGAGCATGGGTTCTCTGTGAGGATTTGATATTATGGATGATTGGAGCATAATTGCTCAATGGTGAGGTACTTATGGTGATCTTTGGAGCGGGATGCTCATCATTGGAATATGGTTGTTTTGTATAGAGTAAGAATGATAATTACATAGAGCATGATGATATGTTTGAGTATTGATTGCCCTATATGGACTTATGAATGATTAGTTGTCTAAGGATTATGAATTGATTATGAGGGCATAATTGCTTATTGAGGACTTTTATGAGATTGTGATTCATAAGATGTGATTATTGTCTATTGGGAATATACCCTTTTTATCATTGGGGTTATATGATGAACTGGTGGAGCCTAGTTGCTCATTGATGATCATGAATGAATTATGAGATTGAAAATGAGTGAATAAATTTCCTCAATATATGATGGATGTATTTATTGTGCAAGACCGGCCAAGTTCCTTACCCTATTACCTTTAAATGACGAATATATTATTATTGTGCATTGATGTTGATATATATCATGCAAATTGATTTGACAATAGATCCATGCTGGATGTTAATCATGGAAATGAAATATTGAGATATGAATATGAAATATGAGATATGAATCGATATGATGATGAATTTGTACCATGTGTGATCATGGATATGGTATGTTAGTTATACATTGATTTAATGATGGACCTATGCCGTGTGTTGATTACGGATAGGAGGTATTGAGAAAGAAATTGATATGGTAGTAGACCATGGTTGTTGAGACCATGACATGCATATATTGAAATTGAATTAATTTGATTGAGTTTCTTATGTAATTCATGCTTATGGCTCATGGCCAAAGTATGTTTGTTAAGTATAAGCACTTCATGTGCTTGAGCTGATTGAAGGAGTGATATTGAAAGAATTCCCTAGTGTGGGTATTTCAAATTTAAATGATTTGTTATGCCATTTATGAAGGATGGATTTTATATCCTTTGGCACAAGGACCCTATATATCCTATGATACAAGTGATTTGTTGTATCCCCTATATTGGGAATTTGAATGTGTGATAGGCGATTGAATGTGAAATCGGATACGTATTAGATTGGAGTTGTGTATCGGTTTTTGGTGTTTGTAAAACCGAGTGGGCAATTGATTTGATTTTAACCCACTAGGTGTGATGACCTAGATGGACTTGGTATGATCTTGTACGATCAATTGTTGTAGAGAATTAATTTGATTGGACCCTATGGCGGTCTAGGCTCTATGTTATTTTTGTGAGCCATATCTAATGATGTTGTGTGGTATGTGAGAACTCCATAATGGGTGCTAGGTAACCCTTAGACTTCCTAAGTCTATTGATTGATCGAACCTTATGAATGGTTAAGCCATAACGAAATTAATTGTGAAATACGTTGTTGAAGCTAGAGCTGGTATGTGATGGAATGCGAATAATGAATGTAACCCCTAATGATTGATGAATAATAATGTTGAATTCGGGGTATAATTGGAATTGATTATGGTATATGATTTTATGAAGTGACCTTGGGCTAAATTGTGTGCCCTTGGGATTATGATCATTGGATTAATTATGGATTATGATGTGATGTAGAGATGATAGGTGTGAACATGAGCTGGTAAATGGAGTTTAATCCTGTAGATACCTCTCTTTTCATTTTGAAAAGGATTAAATTGGTGATAGAAACCCTATGCCGATGTGACACGATGTGAATCGTATGTCCAATTTATGGACTTTGGTTGTGATATGTGAAGGAAAAATCAGTAGTGTGGGAAAATTATTACATGGGTATGAACCTTCTTTTAACCTTGGGAGCATATATTTGATGTGAGTTTGGTGAATAGATCAGGTTTGAATCGAATTACAGCCGATAATGTTTGAAATAAACTGATGATTACTAAGTTGCTTGACCATGACTTCAAATGGATGAAGTCCAATGGTGGGGTGATTACCCTGTGATGGTTGGAAAATTATTACCCATGTAGCAATGTATGGTTATGGTAATCGATATTTGATGATTTATACGGTACGAATGATGCCGAATTATATTTAATGATGACGTAACATGAACATGTTGAGTGACAGACTTATACGAGTTGTCATTAAGTCTCATGTGAGTTGGTATTATTTGGATAAGTGTGATCGATGTGAGCATGGGAATATAAAGTGCTGGTCCCGATATGACCTTACATGCCATAAGCATCGTGGCAACATGCACTTATGCGCCGACCTTATGTGTTTGTGGTAACCACTACGGGATTGGGACGCCTTCCTGTATGTCGGATGCAGCAACACATAGGCCGGGCAGGTGTAGGGATTGTAACTGCTTATGGTGAATGTATTGAGCCTATCTGGTCGTACTGAGTATGAACATGTGAGCTCTATTGGGTGATTTATGATTAATGACATATGACACACTTTGATGTAGGAATTTTATGTTAAGAATGATGAAGTGATAATGAACATGTCTTGACAGACTTTGAGAAGTCTGATGTTATTTCGTGGTGTCATCGAACCCTATTGGTGTGTGGCCGAAGTATGGCCTTACGGTATATGCCGACGTTGAACTTCGAGGACGAAGTTTCTTTTTGGTGGGGTGGATTGTAACATCCCGAATTTTTAAAGGAAATAAATTTATTGGAAGAGGATAATTAATTATTTATGGATGAATAATTATGGGAGAATTTATTAGACATTAGAGATGAACTATCGGTAAATTAAAATTTACCGGAATCGGGTGAGTTAACGGATAATATGGGACCCACTAAGTGGAAATAAATATTTGATGGGTCTTGAGTGTTTAGAAAATTATTTGTGCATTATTTAATGTCCTAATATATTAGAAATAATTGAATTAAGATTTTTAGGACTATGGGTGATTTATGCAGACCGGATAAGCTGAAAACTGACCCGACTGAGATATGGGTGTCGGACCAAGTATCTCCGATTGAGATGTTATTGGTCAGGGCAGTAAAGAATATTACGGGGAATCCGAATATGTCTTCAGAATAATTTTTGGATTTAGTATTGAGCCCGAACAAAGATCTTGTTTGTTGTAAAATGGAGAAGTCTTAATGAAGAGGGTAATATTTAAAATAAAAACCTCACCTTTCTCTCTCTTTTTCCCTTCATTCTCGGCAGCTTCTCCCTCTCACCTTCTTCTTCATTTTCCATCTCCTTCTCCCTCTCTAATGGACAAACCAAACCACCCCTTTTCCATTCCATTTTCTTACAAAAAATCAACAACAGAGCTTGGCTTTGTGAAGCATTTATGGAGCTTGGAAGTTTTATGGGATCATCCTCCTCCTTCCCCTCCTTCATCTTCGTGTACATGCTAGGGCTTGGTAAAACTTGGAGCTTGAGGTAAATTTCTCTACTCTTTTGATGTTTTTGGCCTTAGCTTTTGGTTTCTATTTGGTTAAGAGAGTACCTTATGTATGGGTTATATATTAGAAGCTATTTTTGTGTAAAACCCTAAGGTGAGTATGATTTATATGTGTTTTTGGATGGGTATGAAGGGGTACACGAAAATATGGTGTTTAGAGATGGAAGATGATGGTTGTTAGTGGTGATTGCTTGATTTTAATGAAACCCTAACCCTAGGATTTGGGGGAAATTAGTAATAATGCCATGAAATAAGATTTTTAGTGAAAACCCATGATAATATGTGTATGGGTGTTGTTAACGATGGAGATTGATGGTTATTAAATATGGTTATTGAGTTTTGATGAAAAACCCTAAGTGTAATGATTTGGGAATTTTGGCTAAATAGGTGATTTGATGATTTTTGATGCCTTAGAATGATTTATATGAAGGAAATGAATCTTTAGAATCATTGAGATTGATTAATGAGGTCGATGATATTTTGAACTATGTTCATGAGGTTGTGTAAGATGATATATGTTTGTATGTAGGAATGGTGATTTGAGGTGTTGGGTTGAAAATGAGTATGAGATGTTGTTAATGTGATGAATATTATGCTTAGCAATGGTGGATCCTTGAGAATGACATATATGTATATATGAATTGATGATGAATGTTTAGTGTCCCTTTAATGGGAGTGATGTTAATGTTGATAAGGAATTTGTTTAAAGTGTGAAGTTATGCCTTGATATTAATGCATAATTGAGAAACTAATAGAGGCAAATAGAGTTTTATGAGAATGGAATGGCATGTGATAGCTCCAATAGCCCATATATGTTGTTTATGACTTGTAGGAATTGGAATGGACCAATTCCATTGAGAATAGGCCTTTGAGTTGCATAAAAGTGCCTCTAAATGGGTAAAACGCAATTGTGCGCATAAGTCTCTCAATTTTGAGAATTTTTGAGTGAGGCTAGTGGCCACGCGTCACAAATGATGTATATTTATCGGGGTTAAAATTTTGTGGCATTTGGAGTTCATATGAGAAAGTTAGGAGGATAAGAAGTTGAAATTTTGGTGTTGTTCTGCATAAAAACAGCAGCAGGGCTGTCTTGAATCGATTCAAGACCCTTTGAATCGATTCAAGAGGTACTGTTTTCACTATTTTGGGCTCCAGGGGTGTTTGAATCGATTCATACGAGTTTGAATCGATTCAAGGCCCTCTGTTTGTCAAAATTTGAGATTTTGGGACGCTCGAATCGATTCACACGAGTCTGAATCGATTCAGAGCCCTGTTATGGCCACTGTTGTGCTGTTTTTCCAACTGGTCTGTTTTCTTTGCTGTTTTTGGCCCGTTTGGGCATCTTAATGACATTTTTGGCCTCCGAGTTCTTCACTAAAGTTGTAGATAATTATGTCACGGAGGTGTGAGAATTGGTTTCACATTAATTGGAGTTTTCTAACTCTCATTAGACATAAAACACCGGACCTACTACGTCATAAAATTCAAGTTTAAGGGGGTTTTAAACCCAACTTTTGATGGTGGCCAAATTGGGACTAATAGGTGATATTTGTGACATGTCCCACTATTTTTAAGACTAAAAGTAAGCTTTCCCCATGTCTTAATGTTGAAATTATCATGGGCTCATTGTTGCCCAAAATCCCTTTCAGTATGGAAAAACAAGAAAATTCACTAAGGGTATATGCGTGGTTTATCTTAGAGGTGATTGGGGAATGACTTAAGGCCATGGAAAGCTATGTATATGTCTATGCTATGTTACATAAACATGTATGCTTCCCCTCTATTGATATATTATGAATCTTGATGAGAAGTAAATGATGTGGGATGTAGTTAGCCTTTAAGATCTAGAGGATCAAATGGCTTTGGGAAAGGAATTCCCGAAGCCTAACACAATTGCATAAGTTGATGTTTAACAAGTCTAGGACTTGGGGTTAAGCTTTATAATAAGCTAACAAGTACTTAGAATTATGATGGTTATTAATCATGTGAATATACTTGCATATGGTATGTAGATCGTATTCCGGATGATGTGAAGGAGCATTCGGAGCATTGGAACCGTTCGACTCTTCCCTTGAGGTAGGAGAGGAGTTATATATTCAAATTGCATGAGTAGTTTGATGGTGATTGTTGTATGTGTTCTATACTCATGCTTGCCTTGCCATGTATATGTATTGAATTAATTGAAATGACAATTTGATAATTATTGAGAACTATTATGATATTCTTGTGATGGGTGCAAGTAATTGACTTGCATGTGTGTGAGGCAATTATGGTTGCTATATATGTATATGTAATTCGTAACACCTTGTTGCAACGTGTGTGGATTAATATTATGATGATTGCTATGCCCTTTGATATCCATGTATGGATTGTTATGAATAATGAGATGAAAATCCACTAAATGAAGTGTGGTAATATTGATGAATAATATGTGATGTTGAAATGCCATAGTGGCTGTTTACAAGTATTGACTTGCGTGTATGATGTGAAATATATGTGAAAATATGTTGAGATGGAAATGCCACATTAAAACTTGAAAATAATAATTATGAAACCAACAAGGTTGAAACCCACTAAGGTGTATGGTGGCGTTGGTGATTGTGATGATGATGATGATGTTGGATGAGTGGCATTTAGGATGCACAGGGTGAGCTTGCATTTGATTTGCATTGCATTGCATCCATGGCATATCATAGCTGTCTATGTGGAATATTAGGGGGTTCCACTAGGCGGGCCCAGTGGGAGGGCGGCTCAGTGCACGAGCGTATTGTTGATTTCCCCTGTGACTCGGTGTATGAGTCACGAAGCTGTCCATAGTTTGGTGACGAGGCACCCTATGTGGCGGGCCCAGTGGGCGGGCGGCTCTATGGTGAGCGAGTTTACCTCGGTGTCCGACGGGACACGGCTCTCTCGATGTGTGTTCGGGAGGGGCCCGTAGCACTTGTGGTATTTGAGGCCACGATGTTGATCCGCAAGTCACAGTGTGACTAGTGCTACAGATGGGCGAGAGCGGTTTGGTACCAGTAAAATTATGAAGATATAAGCATGCTTGAATTGAGATATATGTGTACACAATTTTTCTACTGCAGTAGGGGCATAGTAGCACACCTATGCTTGTCCCACAATTGATTTAATGATATATTTTCCCACAGTCGGATCCGCATTATTTGATGAGAAATTCTTGTGCATATGCATTAGCCATAAGAGCATTTGCATATAGCATGGAGATATGCCATAATATGATGACGATTGATGATGATTGAGATGATGAGATGGTATTGATGAGAAGGGTAATTTAATATACCGAAAGACCACATAAAGGTAATAAATAATATGAATAAATGAAATGATGTGAATATGACGATATATATATGTTGTGGCCCAATGTTTGAAGGGCGTAATTGTTGTAATTAATGATGATGATGTCAGCCCTTGGTGGCTCTAATGAAGGGCCAGAATGGTCCATGTTGACGATGTGATGGCCCATGGTGGTGGTATATGATTGTGTATATGTTGTGGTTGATTACGATATGAATTGTGATACATGAGGCTTGTAGGCCTATTATAATAATAAGATGATATATGAATGATGATTTGATGATTTGATAGCAAAGCACACATGACGTCTGTATGCATATACACATGATCACAATATATATATATTATTCGTCATTTTGAATGTATAACTTCCTCTCCCATGTGGTTTTCTTTTTTTTAGCATTGTGATGCAGGTTGCCATGGGATGAGTTCGGATTTAAAGATCAAGCTTTGGTGAAGGTAAATAGTGGTAGAGGAAGTGCCTTGGCCGGCATTATTTATGGATTCTTATGTATTAAATAAATGGTATATGATGATATAGATGATTTAGGGATTTTAAATATGTATGAGACAATCCTTTGAATTGATGGATGATGAATATATATGTATATATGCAGAATATAAGAGAGGGTTGGATGTGTATTAGAGGGATTGAAATTGAATGATGTTCATTGATGATTGAGATAGTAGGGAGAAGATTCCCAGATGTATATAAATGTATTTATGTATATATATATATAGTTATATCTTAGGCATTGCATGCTTATATAATTATGTAAAAGGATGATGGATGTCTATTAGGCTATGATGTGCCATTGCGTGCTTTGCCGAGCCTTTTCTCATATCGTCATATATGGGACTAGGCGTGTGCCCGGTATACATATTCTTCCGCTATAAACTCTATTATTTTTGTATACCATTATGGGCAAATTATCTATCGATCCAGCTTTAGGTTATATAATATCACTCTTTGGTTTTCTGTGATTTGGGTCTTGGTGTGATCATGCTAGTGTCGTGGAAGTGTTTTCAAACGCGAAAAATTTACTCGCATTTTTATTAATTATGACGATCACATTGGGATTCGAGTACAGAAAACTAGGGGTGTTATATATGTCATCCTTCTGAGCACCCTCATTGATGACAACTCCTTTATACTTTTTAGCAACAGTGTATCTCTTGATGGGAGCACGGCTGTTATCGCCCCTATCATCGCTGTCATGACCCTGCTTCTCTATCCACTCTGGCTTGTCGAGGAACTTCTCTTTAAAGAGGTATTACTTCAACTTCCCTTCTCTAATAAGGGTATCCACAACGTTCTTTAGCGCTTTATATTCATCTATGGAGTGGCCAACTTGCTCATGGAAACCACAGTACTTGCACGGATTCCTAGGCCTTTTTATTGGAGTCGGCCTCCTTATACCATATACGCTGAGTGTTGGCCATCCAACCTCTCTTATGATTTGGGAGTGACTAGCCTTCAGTGGAGCATAGTTACTGAAAGCGGCTACGTGCCTCTCCTGGCACTAGGGTTGGGGACTCCGGAACTTGTCTCATTGAAAAGGCTTCTCCTGTCTTCTCACTTCCCTCTCACGGGGTTGTTGTACGACAGGGACAGGTGGCTTTGCCCAAGCTGCCATGGCTTCGAGGTGTATCTCGATTCCAACATATTTTGAAGCCTTCCTCCGAAACTCTTTAAACGTCATCGAAGGGCTCTTCGTTAAAGACAAAGCAAAGGCTGATCCAGGCTGTAGGGCTTCAATAACTATATGCAGCTGGATGGCTTTTGTAAGGTTCGGTACCATAGTTGCTTCCTTATAAAATATTTTTAGAAACTCTTTAAGAGTTTTGTTCTCTCCTTGCCTAATCTAGGCCAGGGTGTGGGACGTCTTGGGAACATCCCTAGAAATGACAAAATGGTCCCCGAAAGCTGTTGCCATCTTCTCCCAGGAGTCTATTGAGCTAGAGGGTAGCCCTTTGAACCAGTTGAGGGCTTCTTCCACCAGAGTGTGTGGAAACATCCTATACATCACATCCTTATCTGCCCCCAAGCATATAGCCTCATAAACGTAAGCATCAAGATGCTTAGTGGGGTCAGTTTTCTATTATACTTCTCAATAGAGAGTGGCTGAGTCATCTGCAAGTGCCTAGGGATAGGTACACTCATAAGCCTCCTAGAAAAAGGAACGTTGAGCTGATACACTCCAGGAAATGCTACCATCGACTCCTTCTTCCTTCCACTGGCTCCATCACCAGAGTCTTGGGTCTGCTCCCTTTCCTCGTAGGTGGGAATCTTTGAAAACTAGAGAGTCATAGACTTCTCTCTTCCAGTAGTGTGATAGGTCTCCTCAGCCTGAGATACCACCTTCTTTTCTGTCTGTCTTCTTTTCCTCCTTAACTCTATAAGCTTCTCCTTAAGCTGCCTTATAACTTCGTCATGAGGGTCTGAAACCACTGCAGGTATCACCCTCCTTAAGCTGGCTCTAGGAGATTCGAAGAGAAGTCTCCTGTTGGCATGTTGGTTGGTCACGTCCTCCACATGACCCTCAACAAAATCACGTCTATTACCTTCCATAAGTGACTACTGAACTTCTGCGAGAGGTGGGAATAACTTTAACGTTCCCCATTAGGGGTGCAAATGAACTGATCTGATCCAGAGTCAAAGATTCGGAGTGGGGACCAACCATAAAAGTCAATGATAAGAGAATTTATACATTGGAACAGTGGCTATCTAGTATTCTAATCTGGTGTCTTAGTGGGAGAAACCGGTCTTGTTGTCCTGGAAATCCTTCTCACCAAACTTTTACATTGAAGTGGGGAGAAAGGTGGTGTCACCTGTAAAGATTCTCCGACGCTCAAGTCAGTAACTAAAATGAGGATTTGAGTTAATAGAGCTCAAGCAATAGAACAATGTATTGAGAGTAAGAACAACGTAATGTTTTCTGAGTGTATGAATGGGCTATTTATAGATGAACATGGAGAATGAATTGTTAGGTTAAGCCAGGGGACAAATAGTACATTGCTCAGTGTATGATTCTGACACACGATGCGGGGAGAGCCACGTCTCCCATGAATCCCCCTTGCGGCTGTACCTTGTACCTTCTGTCGGGTGATGTGGATGCTTTCTGGTGCGCGAGGTGTGAACCTGGACATACTGGTATGGAGAGCGCCTCATACGGGTTTACAGTCCAGAGGTATACCTATGAGACTGGTAGCACAGCGAGGTCGGATGAAATTACATCCTTGCCTTAGGTACTGGTATCGAGACCAGATCACTTTTTAATTTCATTTGGCTCAGATATTCCCCGTTTAATAACATACGTCGTGTCTAAATAATTATCTCCTTAATACCAAAAATTATTTTAACTGTATCACCATATCCACAATAATTTTCTAAGAACTGTAGACCTATCAAATATCCAATTTGACCAAGTGGGTCCCATATCATCTGTTAAATCATCCAGTTTTGGTAAATCTTAATTTACCGATAATTCATCTCTAGTGTCTAATTAATTTTCCCACACGTATTAGACCACAAATAATTAATTATCATTATCCAATAATTTTATTTCATAAAAATATGGGATATTACAATACCACCATTATGAGATATGGTAGATAGATGTCAAGACAAAAATCATTTTGAGGATGTGTATATAACACAACCTAAAGACCTTTTATGCCTGAAACATCTAAGAAGGTATGTGAACTGTAAATGTTCCACTTGTGGACTAAAGCATGCTTTTAGAAGCTAGAATCTTCTTTAAAGAATGAAGATAACTTGTGACTATAAAAAGGTTAGTAATTGCACAATTATAATTCTAGTATTACACATGCTTCTTCTAGAACTAATATTCTTATTCTTCAGTTAAGAAAATCCTTAAACACTTAAGAAGGACTAAGGATTTAATCTTGATAAATGGAAGATAAGCTTGTTGTAAAGATTATATCAATGTCAATCTTCTGAGTAATTTGAATGACTTAAGATTGCAATCAAAATACATATGTGTTGTCAAGATGGTTGTGATGTATGCTTGAAAGGTTCAAAGCAAGAAACAGTCATTGGTTCACCTAACAAATCTAAATAGTTTGCTATGTTAAATTACAAAAGAAGTCGATTTACATTTAATCATTCTAAATGTTTTGTACCCTATGAGTTTCCATTGTGATGACAATGGAACCATAGAACAATATAAGGAAGTAGATTAATCCAAGCATATACTTAAATAGTTCCATCTTTGAAAGATGTAAAAATATACAATGTGCATACCAACAAAATTATTGGGAACCTACTCGTAAAACCGCTTGCGTAGCAAAAACATGAGGGCACTAAGAGCCTATATAGGACGCATCATTTTGAATAAGGCATTTTTTGTTAAATAGTTTAAAAGCTTTTATTTATCCTTGGAGTAATAGGTCATATAAGAGTTATTCCTAAAATATCCATAGTCAAGTATTTACGTGGGGACATGTAAATACATTAAGATTAGTGTGTGAGTGTATTGATGATCTGATTTCACAGATCATAGATATAGATGATATCAAGTCTTCACATGGGTACATATTAAGAGTAATGATGTACTGGACAAACCCACCATGAGAACTTTGCACGAATCGTTACATGAATGATATAAACAATTCTCAATGTGATAATGGTATATGTAGTCCTTCGACCTAAAGTTACTACGATTCCTACATAAGGAGTTTGTTGTTTTAATACAATCAAACGTCTTCTGTAACAAGAGGACTATAAAGGTTGTGATTAGGCAATAAATAAATTATGCAGAGGGATGTGAGTGATGTAGATAGGATTTGTCTTTCCTATGTGACACAAGTGATATCTATAGGTCACTTGATGGAGTGAGACTAAGGAAATGCATGGCCATTCTAGAAAGAATAAATATTGGATATTTATTCAAATAAAATCTACTTTGGTATCAAGTAAAATAAATTTGGTCGTACAAGGATGACGCGATCATGCCTTGGGCCCAATTAGGAGATCGTGACTAAAGGAACAAACATATAAAATAATTATCACTTATAGGTTATGTTAATAATAAATAATATTCGGATATAATGATGCATTGCTAGATGCCACTCTTATTTTATATTAATAATAAAATAGTTTATTATTAATATGACCAAGTATTTTACCTATAGGGTCAACACAAAGAGTAAGCCCATTAGAAAATAGCTTTTATTTTAGTTGGACTAAAATAGAGCTATTGGGCCTAATATATTTAGAATGAGTAAGGAGGCCACTCTTTAGAAAGAGCAAATTAGGTCAAACCTAAGCCTATAAATATAGCATAAGATGCTCATAGGAAATTTACCAAAAGAGACACTAAATATGCAAAAGTTGCAAAAGCTACACACCATCAAACTAGCATTTGGAAGGTGTAGCATTTCTGGTGGGAGTACTCGTGTGGACTCCTAAAGGACGAGGCTAGGACTGCTTCAATTTTCTTCAAGAGTTAATCCTAAAATGCTTAATAAATTTGAAGTTTGTGAGTATCCTAAAAAAATGCATTCCTTAGAATGATAATCCATTTTATAGTTGTCGAAAGGCCTGATGAAGGGAAAACAAGCACAGCCAAATGTTTTCAAAAACCTATAGTCTATAACATTTTTGAACAGCTTAAAATAAGGAGACTAATGCTCTAATGTAGTAGTAGGAAGTCTATTTATTAAATAGATAGTAGTAGTGCAAGCATGATCCTAGAACTTGAAAGAAAGGTTAGCTTGAGCTAGCAATGTGAGACCAATTTCTATCAAATGTTTGTGTTTCCTTTCCACAGTACCATTTTGATGATGAGTGCGTCGACAAATAATTTTGTGGATAATACCTACCTCAAAAAATATGGTTGAAGGGGTCTAAACTCACCTCACCAGTTTGTTTGTATTGCTTTAAGTTTCTGATTAAATTATAGTTCAACCATTGCCTTAAAATTATTGAACACATGAAACGTTTCTTACTTGGTTTTTAAACGAAAAACCCAAGTAAACCTAGTACAGGCATCAACCCATAAGTTACTAAACACTAACTCAAGAGGAAATGTGTATGTATGGAAGTGTAAGATGGTAGCCTATGAGCTTTTCCTCAAAAACAGGCAGTACAATTAAACTCAAAAGGAATTTTATTAGGCACGTGAATATTATAACTTTTTAAAGCAAGACACAAGGCATCATGATATGGATGACCAAGTCTTGCATGCCAATGATTATATATAGTAAGACTTATAACAGTATTAGAAGAATCAGAAACAAAAGTACTATTATTTGAAATAGTAGTAGAAATAGCAGAAGGAGTGCACCTGGAGCCATTATCAAAACAATAAAGTCTTTCTTCGTCTAGAATGCCTCTTAAAAGAACAACAGAAGTTGCTTGAGATTTGACCACATAATAAGTAGGATGAAATTCAAAGTAAACATTATTATCTCTTGCAAACTTGCTCACACGTCTTAGATTCTTAGTAATATTAGGAACTAATAGTAGATATTTTAGATGTAGACTAGTGTGCAGTTAAAAAGTATAAGGAAAAGATGAATTTCCAATAGACTTGATAGACAAACCTTGACCATTTCCCATTAGAACTTGCTCTGAAGAACTAGTAATAGGAACAAAGTCTGAGAGCTTGAGAGCATCATTTATCACGTGATGACTTGCACCAGAGTCAGGATACCATAATTGTGTATTATCTGTTTGAGATGTGGTTAGATAGGCTTGAGCTTAATGAGTATATTGTGTAGGAGGTCTAGTATAATCAAGTTCAGGGTGAAGATGATACTACAGTGGACGTGGTGGAGGTGGAAATCAACTTCCAAGAGAAGAATACATCGGAGGAGAAGAAGCATAGTGATTGTAACCGACATAAGAATAATCTTGAACCCTGTAGTAACAAATGCTTGCATCATAACCATATTTAGAACAGATTTGACATGAACATTGTAATGAACACTAATGCGACCACCATGGCCTCGAAATCTTCTAAATCATCCACTTCGACCTTGAAAACCAGTATTCCGACCAAAATCACCACGAGAATTAGTTTCGTGGCCAAAATCTCCTCGTCCATATGTAGTATTGAAATCTCTGTGTCCATATTCTGTATTTAAAGCAATAGAAGGATTCTTTATCAGAATCAATGTTTAATTCATAGTGTTAGGGTTAATAGAAGAACGAACATGACCCATATTTGTTGATAAAGTGGATTCAGCAAGAATCTTCTTCTTGCCGCGTTTAACCCTAACCTCATTTAAAAAAAGCATGGCTTTAATATCCGCAATAAAGCTGACATTGAAATAGTTTTGAACAATTGCAGAAATAGAGTCATAGTCCTCAGGTCCTCAAATTTACAATAAATCTGTTAATAAAAATTGTGTTAAAATTAATAAAAATTTATTCAAACTTTTAGAAATTTAGATTTTAATTGTAATAAACGGAAGTTATTGGAAATTATCTACCTTGATCAATTTTCTCTAGTTTTACAGCTAAAAATTAAGGAAATTCAAGAGAAAACTCAAGATCTAGAGAGCTGACGTGTAGCATCAAGCCCACGCGTAGCGTCAGGGTTTTGATCCTGACGCTATGCGTCAGTCCCATGTGTAGTGTCAGAAGCTACGTGGACTCCACTTCCAGGTGGTCAAGCACTCAGCCAAAAGGGCCAAGTAATGGCCAGTCCACTTCTACTACCTGCCAAATCAAATGGGGAACAATCAGGGGCCATATCTGCCAATCATTGAATTAAATATTGTTAATTATGGCCCTTATGTAACATCCCGAATTTTAAAATAGAAGATTAATTAAGGAAAATAAATATTGACAAGTTGAATATGAATTATTTAATGTCCCAATAAATTGAAATTAATTAAATTAAGATTTTTGGGAATTGTTGGTAATTTATGGAGACCGGTTAAGCTGAAAATGAGCTCGGTTGAAATATGGGTGTCGGACCAAGTGTCTCGGAATGAGATGATATTGGTCAGGGCTGTAGAGAATAATATTGGGAATCCGAATGTATATTCGGAATAATTTTAGGATGAAGTATTGAGCCCAAACGAAGAACATGTTTGTAGAAAAATGATGAATTCTAATAGATGGAATTAAAATAAACCCAAAAGCCCAAACTTTCCTTCTTCTATTCATGTGTAAACCACTGAAGCTTTGAGCAAATACACTTTACTTCTTCTAAACTCTTCATCTTCCTCCATTCTTCTCTCTTCTTCTCCCAAAAACCTTGAGTTTGCGTGGTGACTCCTTTCCTCTCTATTCTTCGTTGAAGAAGACTTGGAAGCTTGGGGTTCTTCCTTCTCCTTCCTCTTATTTTCGTGCTGCCTCCCTTTCTTTCTTGAACCCAATTCATTTTGGGTGTGAGGTAAGCTTCTCCCACCATTTTTGGATTGGTTTATGTTGATATTATGGGTATTATGATTTTGGGAAGGAGATGCATGTGCATGGGTGTTTATTAGAGCATTTAATGCTCATGCCCTAGAATGGGTCATCATAAATGTGAAGATTTATGAGGAGAAAATAGTTGTTGGTGTATTAATGATGATGGGGAGTGAAGGTTTATGATGTATTAATGAAGGTGGATGGGTTTTGGAGAAAACCTTAACCTTGGAGTTTGGGGAAAATAGTTAAAGTTAGTTTGAGAATGTGTTTTATGGAGAAATGTATGATATTAAAAGATATGAATGATGGTGGAAGGAGTTTGGTGAAGCTTGGGGATAGGGTTGTCTTGTAATCCTTAAATTTAATGATGGTGGCTTAATGGGAAGGAATTCCCAAAGCCTAATCGAGAATAAAATGATATCCACAACATGTTTAATACATGTTGTGACATTATAAATATGATTGTGACTAAATAGAATTGAATTGATGATTTGAGTAGTTGATTGATTAAGGTTTTTACATGAATGTGAATGTATGACCTATTCCGAACGACGAGGCGGGACCGTCTTATCAATCGGAATTCTTCTCTTGAGGTAGGAGAGGAGTCTAAATTCTAAATGCATGAATTTGAATGTTAGTTGATTGTGGTATATGGTGTTATGCATGTTAGCCTTGCTTGAATGTTGTAAGAAATGATGACTTGTGGTGTGATGTAGATAAATATGTTTGGCAACATGCTTTTGTGCATTTGGAATATTCATGGTGTGTTATGTTAAGTTGTATTACCATGAATGTGATATGATTGTTGATGTTGTTTGTTGAGATTGAAAATAAAAAGAATGCCACCCAAAGATTGAAACTATTGTGAACAATCAATGTTAATAAAAGCTTATGGTGTTGACGATGTTGGATGATGAGTGGCATGTGTAGGATGCATAGAGTGAGGAATGCATATGATTGCATTTACATCCATGGCATACTGCATAGCTACCGGTGTTGGAATTTTAGGGGATTCCCCCAATTGGCCCAGTGGGAGGGCGGCTCGGTGCACGAGCATGATATAAGCTACCCATGTTGTGCTTCGGGGAGCCACATGTGGTTGACCCTTATGGGGGGTGGCTCTTGAGGAGTAGGTGTCCCCGGTGGTCCTTGAGATCACAGCTGCCATGATATAAATCGTGGTTGGCCCGCAACACTCTACATTGATTATGTTGTATACCGCAGTCATGGTGAAAATGGCCAAGTGTTGCAAGGTGGGCGATGCGGTTTGGTACCAGTAAAACTATTGATGATTGCATGCAATTTAAAGAATAAGTGTACACATTTTACTACTGCAATAGGGGTGTGGTTAAAAGATCACACTTGAATCCCACAGTTGATGTTGAAATTCCCTCAGTCAGATCTGCAATTGTTGAAATAATCCTTTGTGCATATGCATTAGTTAAGAGCATTTATATATAGAAGGTAGTATGCCAAGATGGTGATGGTGATTGTGAGAGGTGGTACAAATATATTTAAGACAACATAAAAGTATGAATACTATTTGAAAGTTGTTGTGATTATGTATATACTTGTGTGCTTTGTATAAAATTGTGTTATGATGAATGTCTTGGTGTGCAAAGTATACATGTGTTGATACTTATTTACATGATCACTTGGTATTCATATTCATTCCTTTGGAATGTGGACTCACTCTCCCATGTTGTCAATTTTAGACTTGTGATGCAGGGCATTCATGGGAAGAGTAAGCATTTTGAAGTATACTTATGGCTGTGAAGGTAATTAGTGTATAGGGAGTGCCTTGGCCGGCGATATATGTAACATATGTATTTTGATGAGCAGGAGATGTAATGAATGAGCATTTTGGAAGTTTACATGATAGATGATTTTGGAGGGTCATGGAGGAAAATGGGAAATTGTATGTGTATCTCATTTTCATTTGTGACCCAAGTATGTATGAAGGATTTGATGATAATAGAATGTTGCTATATGCTGATGAATGAATGAAGAACTATATTTGATTATTTCTTTTATAAAGCTGAAGAAAAGAAGAATTAGTTCATATATATGATTTTAAAGAGTTGAATGGAATTTAAGTATATGTAGGTGTAGTATCAATCTTAAATGACCTAAATGATAATTTAGATGTACTACATGCTGATGGAATATGAGGTAGTTCAATTTTAGTGGGTTGTGTTGGGTAAAATTCGAAGTCTGCATAATACCTGATGATTTCGCTTAGGCGAGGAGGATTCTCGCCCGAGCGAGAGCCTCCCCTGTTTGGAAATTAGTTTCTGGACAATTCTCGCCCAGGCGAGAGTGAATCTCGCTCAAGCGAGATTGTCCCAGTATCAGCGTTTAGACACTGGAGGGAATTCGCTCAGGCGAATGGAGACTCGCCCGAGCGAGGGCGAGGGAATTAGCTTCTGGACTGATTTCGGTCAAGCGAATGTCCATTTCGCTCAAGCGAGCAGGTCAATAGAATCAGTGTTTAGATACTGGACAAAGTCCGCCCGAGCGAAGGGTCTTGGAATTAAAACTCGCTCAAGCGAGATGAGTGAATGGAGAATAGGTGAGGTCTGGGATAGATATTGCCTGAATAGAAGTTCTAAAAATAATCTAAGTAAATAAGTCAGGTTGTGGTGGAATTTCTGAGTGAATTTCGAGTGACTTAAGCCCGAGCCATAGTTTTCTGAGTGAGGAAGGGTACATAATCCGAGTGAGAAGGCCCTTGAGTGTGATGATCTGGGCAGTGGAGTTCCGAAGGGGAATTTCTGAGTCCAGTGTACTTATTTCGAGTTGTGTGTTCCGACCTTGTATTCTCCGAGTGGGAGAACACCGATTGGTGATACTCAGTGTGAGTTGCCCAGGAATTTCTCAAGAATAACTCTCCTCGAGTGAAAAAGAGAGGAGGTCGGCTTTGTAATGAAATGCCGAGTGAACGCTAGTCAGGTAATGAGTCGGCCTTGAATGAGATTCCGAGTGAATGACCAAACAGAGGTAAGTCGGTTTCTGGGAAGTTTCCCGAGTGAACCACCGAGTGGGTGAAGTCTCGGACTTGGAGTGAATTTACCGATTGGATGTTGTGTGAGGGAGGACTCGGTCTGGACTGCTGTTGCCGAGTAGGGATTGAGTGAATGATGGCTCAGTCAGGGGATCTTGCTGAGTGGTGAATCTGTGTACTTTGAGTCAGTTTCAGGAAGACTCTACCGAGTTAGAAACTGAGTGCTTTGAGTCGGTTTTTGGAGAAGAATACCGAGTGACAACCTGAGAGTTGGAAGTCGGATTTAGGGGGCTTTTGATAAGAGTCTAGTTTGCACTAGTTTTAGAGTCATTTTTGTTTAAGCTTTTAGGTTGTTCATGCTAGTTTTCCTCTTAATTCCAAGTGTTTTCTTTTGTTCCACACATGTTACTTGGGTGTCTCTATTTTGCAGGAATAAATCTATTTTAGGTCTATAAACCTTGAAAATGTGGCATTCGAGGAAGCATTGGATAAATGGAAGAGTTTTAAGCTATGAAAAAGCAGCAAAGTAAAGTCCAGAGAAACCCATTGGCAGTGGGTTTGGATCCTACTGCCCTATAACAAAAACTTGCACAAATTAGGGTCCAGAGAAACCCACTGGCCGTGGGTTTTTCCCACTGCCAGTGGATCTTGCTGCCATGTAGAGAAAATGCATATCTTGGGGTCCAGAAAAACCCACTGGCCGTGGGTTTTTCCCACTGGCCGTGGGTTCCTCTGTTTGAATGCTCAAAAATGTAAAAATTGGACCTCCAGTACGATCCACTGGTCGTGGGTTTTTCCCACTGCCAGTGGGTTTTTGCACGCACAGCAGTTTCCTTATTTAATGGGACAGTTTTTGAGGGGCAAGGTAGACAGACATTTTTGGGTCGTTTTTGGAGAGAAAAAGAGAGAGTTTTCACTGGGGATTATTGAAGAAATCAAGACCACAGGCGTTGAAGAACTTCCTTGGGCAGATTTCAGAAAGATTCATAAGCACAAGTGAGAGCTTTTTCTTTGTGTTCTTTGCTTTCTTCTTAGGTTTTCTCTTTCTCTGTAATTTCTGAATTTGATTCCATCAATGGGCTGTAGTGAATTGAGCATGTGTAGCTAAACGTTATCTTGGGATTAGGGTGTGACAATGCTTATGTATTGAACCTCTTTTGGATTTTTCTGTTTATTAATTCATTGCTTCTATTCAATTTTCATAAACGCGTAATGCTTTTGAATACCTAGAGATAGGATCAATTGAAATTAAACTCTAAGAGAATCGAAAGGTTAATTAGTTGTTTGAACGCATGAAATTGAACTTAGAATCATAGGTCACGAAAGTGGGTATGACAATTCGAGGTTTAAAAGGATTTCACCGTTCGTAACAAGTTCACATAATAAATCGAACGTGGTTCTTTATTATTTGGGCACATTAATGTTACTCTGAGAAGAGGGCTTAATTAAATTCGGAAATCCAACCTTAGAGCGTGAATTAATAAATAGGAAGGTCTTAGGAAAATTAAATACATAGCATAATCATATACCAAATCCCAAGAGCTTCACCATCATTTGTTCTATTTCAATCTCAGAATTCATTTAGTTCTTTCAGATAGCATTTCTTCTTAACTTTTGCTTTTCTTAATCTTCTACATTACAATCCTAATTTCACAATTTTCTAGATAATTGAACCACTGTGAAAACTTGTACTTGGGCACAATCTCTGTAGGACGATAACTTTTTATTACGCGATACCTCGTGCACTTGCGGGCCTATCAAGTTTTTGGCGCCGTTGCCGGGGATTGTCCCCCAATATTGGTTAAACGGTGTTTTGATTAGACTAGATTTTTATTTTTCTGCATAATTTTTCTGTTTTTCTTTAGTTCTTATTTTTTCTGCAGAATTACGTGTTGGTATTTGTTGTTAGAGGGTTTTGCAGGTTTATATATGCGAAGGAGTCATAGCCTTGAGCACATTTTCGATCCAGAGATTGAAAGGACCCTCCGTAAGATTAGAGCACTTCGGAAGCATCTTGAACAGGAAAAGCACCAAGCTTCAAGTTTAGCTACTGACACACACATGGCAAACCAGGACAACAGAGCGCTTCGTGATTTTGCAGCGCCCAATGCAATGGGTAGGAGGTCTAGCATCACAAGACCCAACATTAAGGCGAATAATTTTGAGTTGAAGCCATCCTTGCTCTCGATGGTTCAACAGAATCAATTTGGTGGATTACCATCTGAGGATCCCAACTTACACTTGCAGATATTCCTTGAGTATTGTGACACGCTCAAGGTGAATGGGGTCTCAAGCGACGTAATCAGGCTTAGGCTTTTCCCATTCTCATTAAGGGATAAGGCTAGAGCTTGGTTGTACGCTCTTCCAGAAGCGTCAATCACCACTTGGGAGGAGCTGTCCCTCGCCTTCCTCAACAAATATTACCCCAGGAGAAAAACTGACCAGTTGAGGAAGATGATTATCACCTTCAACCAGAAGGAAGATGAGACCTTGTACGAAGCCTGGGAAAGGTACAAGGAAATGCTCCGGGAATGCCCACATCATGGCATTAAACGTTGGTTGACCGTTCACATTTTTTACAATGGGTTGTCTCCGAACCAGAAGGTGACCTTGGATGCCGCAGCTGGTGGTGCCTTCATGAGCAAAAACATGGAGGAAGGTTACAACCTCATTGAGGAGGTCGCCCAAAATACATACCAGTGGTCATCTGAACGGAGCCTACCAACAAAAACTCCAGGTAAGTATTCTTTAGATGTTATTTCCCTTCTTACTGCTAAGGTAGAAGCACTATCTGTTAAATTTGATAAGTTAGGAATAGGTGCTTCTAATGTGGTGTGTGAATTGTGTGGGGTTACAGGTCATGGCACAACAAGTTGTCATCTTGGTGTATCCCAAGGCCCCGAGGCTGAAATACAACAAGTGAATGCTATTGGGAGTTATGATGGAAATTTTGGGAACAACTACAGACAACAAGGCGCACCTGGTTTCCAAAATAGACCACCACTATTCCAAGGCAACCAGAATAACTACGGACAACCACAAGGACCCTTCATTCCTCAAAAATCAAAATTAGAGTCCTTGATGGAGACGTTTGTAGCTACTCAACTAAAGCAGAATGATGAGTTCTCCAATGCCATCAAGAACCTAGCTGCAAAGGTGGACTCGCTTGCCACTCACAACAAGATATTGGAAACTCAGATTGCTCAACAAGCTTCCAGCTCTACTAGAATTCCAGGGACATTTCCCGAAAAACCAAAAGCAGGTCCATCCAACCACGCCATGGCTGTAATGCTTAGGAGTGGTACACAATGTGAAGGTCCAATGCCGCCAAAGGAAAAACAAGTTGAGAATGACCTTAAGAAGGATGAGACCGTATCACCTCCACCTGCTATGGAAGAAGAGAAACAAGAGAAGAAGGGGGAGGTTAAGCCATATCAACCTCCAATTCCATTTCCTCAGCGCTTGGCCAAGGCCAAGTTGGACAAACAGTTTGGTAAGTTTTTAGAAGTTTTGAAAAAACTATACATTAATATTCCTTTCACAGATGCTTTGCAGCAAATGCCTACATACGCAAAGTTTCTGAAGGATATCTTGTCCAATAAAAGAAGGTTGGAAGATGAGGGTACTGTAGCACTTACTGGAGAGTGTAGTGCACTGATCCAAAGAAAGCTACCACCCAAGCTTCAGGATCCAGGTAGTTTTTCTATCCCATGCATGATTGGTGATATGCCAATAGATAGAGCTTTATGTGATTTAGGAGCTAGTGTTAGCCTGATGCCTCTGTCTATTTTTAAGAAACTGGGATTGAATGAATTGAAACCTACTAGGATGACCTTACAATTGGCTGATAGATCTATTAAGTATCCTGTAGGTATTTTAGAGGATGTTCCTATTAGGGTAGGAAAAATTTTTATCCCTACTGACTTTGTTGTGCTAGAAATGGATGAGGATTCTATGATCCCCATTATATTAGGCAGGCCATTTTTAGCAACTGCAAGTGCCGTGATTGATGTTAAAAATGGTAAGTTATCTCTGACTGTAGGGGATCAAAAGGTTGAATTTAAATTGATAGATGCTTTGAAAAAACCTTTTCATGATAATGTTTGCTGTAACATTGAATTAGTTGACCAAGTGGTGAAGGAAGAGATTCTTCCTAAGGATCCACTTGATTTTGTTTTTCTGAATGAGCCTACAGGAACATCCAAATGCAGTAAGGGTTATGCACCATTGAACAATGATACTGAAGTCATGTGTGACAAAGTGGTGAACCCAAATGTGGAACTTAAGCCTTTAAATTCTACACTGAGGTATGAATTTCATGGCTCTAATAGGTTTTTGGTTGTAATTTAGGTATAGTGTCCGGCTGAAGACGTTAAACTTAGCACTTATGGGGAGGTAACCCCATGGTTCCATGGTAATCTTAAATTTCTTTTTCTTATTTGAATTTATGTGTTTTGTTTTAAAAAAAATATTAAGAAAAAAAATCTCTTTATTATTTCTTGGTTTCCTTCTGTGATTCGTTTTGGGGTTATTACATATTGATTTATCTTTGATGAATAATAATGTGTAATCCTATCTCAATTGCATGATTGGTTGTCTTTGTTGCATGTTTCTCTTGTATTTTTTTTTATTTTTATTTTTATTTTTTTTCTATTTTGAATGCATGCATGTTTCATGGATTTCTTTGTTCATGTTTATATAAGTTTCACTGTACATCGCTCTCCCTCTTCTGAACAGTGAGGACACTGCTCAAGTTTAGTTTGGGGTGGTAGGTACGATGAAACTTATTCTGAGCCTTTTGCACTTTGTCATTTCACTTGATTTTGTTTGATTACCTGTTGCATTTTCCTTTCAGTTTAATTTTATCATGTTAGGATGTAGTTTGCGTGCATTCTGTTTTTAATGTGTTTTCATTTAGGACAACATAGCTAGTTTTCTAGTGATCATTGTTGCCGTAAATTGTTTCAGTTTGGATTGACGTAATTTTAGGGCCTTGTGGAATCCAAATAAATAAAAAAAAACAAATAATTTGTTATGATGATTGCTTGATTGTCTGGAGGTACTATGCTTTATGATTCTATGTTTTCTCTGACTAGGTCTATTTCACCCACCATGTATTTTGAGAGCTTTTGAGCCAAAATGGGGTAGCCTTTGAACATAATCATTTAGAAAACCCCTGTTTTCTTCTATTGAGTGTGTCATACATTTAAAGCGCTCTAGAACTTGGCTTGCGACCAATTCAAAATGGTTGGTGATTACTCGTTATGGAATGAAAAAGGCACCGTAGGTTTTGTTCTTTAGCCTCTGAATTTTGAAAGTTATAATACACCATTAGTTGCCCTTTGTTGAACCTAAATTGTTGGTTTTTGTTTTTGAAACCCTTTGGTAATTGGTTTGATAAATTCCTGAGAAAATAACATAAATTCAAGGATGGCAACTAGAATGAAAATGGCTAAAAGAAAAGTGAGTTTTAGTTGGGAAACAAAAATAAACAAAATGATTTTGTGTTTCCAACTAAAGAAAAAAATTGTTGGGAAAAACAAAGAAAAGGATGAAAGCAAGGTAGAGAAAGGAGTTAAGTTTAAAAATGAAAACAAAAAGGATTCCTTAGAAGTTTTTGAAGGTATAAAAAAATATGCTTTCTGGTTTGCCTTCTGAAACTTAATTATTCTCAGAGATTTCATTGGATAATAGCCCTTTGAATTTCCTTTTTCTTGGTATCCATTCCCGCATCTGTGAACCCATGGCCCCATTACAACCAGATGAAAGACCTTTTGACCATAACTTGTTTTCTAGATAACTGTGGAGATTAAGGTCACTTGCCAAGCCTATGGTAGTGTCTTGAAATGTTATGATTTGAGTGATTCTTATACACAAGCTTAAATACTTAGAGAGAAATGAAAGGATGTGTGTCTATAGCCTAGTCTTGTGAGCATAGTATGAATAATTGTGTGGTTCCTGTTTGGGTAATCTTGCAATAATCTATTAAATTTCTTTTCTCTAATTGGGTTCCTCAAGTTGTTCTAAGTTCATCATTCTCTATTGTTCATATTTGTGGTGATGATAATTGCTTGAGGACAAGCAATGTTCTAGTTTGGGGTATTGATAAGAGTCTAGTTTGCACTAGTTTTAGAGTCATTTTTGTTTAAGCTTTTAGGTTGTTCATGCTAGTTTTCCCCTTAATTCCAAGTTTTTCTTTTGTTCCACACATGTTACTTGGGTGTCTCTATTTTGCAGGAATAAATCTATTTTAGGTCTATAAACCTTGAAAATGTGGCATTCGAGGAAGCATTGGATAAATGGAAGAGTTTTAAGCTATGAAAAAGCAGCAAAGTGAAGTCCAGAGAAACCCACTGGCAGTGGGTTTTTCCCACTGCCAGTGGATCCTGCTGCCCTATAACAAAAACTTGCACAAATTGGGGTCTAGAGAAACCCACTGGCCGTGGGTTTTTCCCACTGCCAGTGGATCTTGCTGCCATGTAGAGAAAATGCATATCTTGGGGTCCAGAAAAACCCACTGGTCGTGGGTTTTTCCACTGGCCGTGGGTTCCTCTGTTTGAATGCTCAAAAATGTAAAAATTGGACCTCCAGTACGATCCACTGGTCGTGGGTTTTTCCCACTGCCAGTGGGTTTTTGCACGCACAACAGTTTCCTTATTTTAGGGAGTAGTTTCTGAGGTTTAATGGGACAGTTTTTGAGGGGCAAGGTAGACAGACATTTTTGGGTCGTTTTTGGAGAGAAAAAGAGAGAGTTTTCACTGGGGATTATTGAAGAAATCAAGACCATAGGCGTTGAAGAACTTCCTTGGGCAGATTTCAGAAAGATTCATACGCACAAGTGAGAGCTTTTGCTTTGTGTTCTTTGCTTTCTTCTTAGGTTTTCTCTTTCTCTGTAATTTCTGAATTTGATTCCATCAATGGGCTGTAGTGAATTGAGCATGTGTAGCTAAACGTTATCTTGGGATTAGGGTGTGACAATGCTTATGTATTGAACCTCTTTTGGATTTTTTTGTTTATTAATTCATTGCTTCTATTCAATTTCCATGAACGCGTAATGCTTTTGAATACCTAGAGATAGGATCAATTGAAATTAAACTCTAAGAGAATCGAAAGGTTAATTAGTTGTTTGAACGCATGAAATTGAACTTAGAATCATAGGTCACGAAAGTGGGTATGACAATTCGAGGTTTAATAAGATTTCACCGTTCTTAACAAGTTCACATAATAAATCGAACGCGGTTCTTTATTATTTGGGCACATTAATGTTACTCTGAGAAGAGGGCTTAATTAAATTCGGAAATCCAACCTTAGAGCGTGAATTAATAAATAGGAAGGTCTTAGGAAAATTAAATACATAGCATAATCATATACCAAATCCCAAGAGCTTCACCATCATTTGTTCTATTTCAATCTCAGAATTCATTTAGTTCTTTCAGATAGCATTTCTTCTTAACTTTTGCTTTTCTTAATCTTCTACATTACAATCCTAATTTCACAATTTTCTAGATAATTGAACCACTGTGAAAACTTGTACTTGGGCACAATCTCTGTGGGACGATAACTTTTTATTACGCGATACCTCGTGCACTTGCGGGCCTATCAGCTTTGCTGAGAGAAAACTTAAGTGTTAGAAAGCCTTATTGAACGAGTGGATTTAGGCTGGGCACTAGAAGTCTCTCACCCAAGCAGGAATGTCTCACCCAGGCGAGTTTTACTAAATTCGATTCTGGAAGTTTTTCGCTCAAGACTCACTGGCTTCGCCTAAACGAGGCATGTGTGTCTCGCTCAAGCGAGTCGAACTTCGCTTGAGCGAGATGACGCCCCTGTTACTCCCTTTTTCCTTTTCGCCCTGCTACTCCTGTAATGCCAAGAAATGCACTATCCCAATTAATTTCTTTCCTTTCTGAAAACTGAGACTTGAACCCACATTATTTTATGGATACCTTAAGTGCAAAATTGGGTTTTATTAATTCCCAGTGGTCGATTTCTTAAAACAGAATCATATTTATTCATGTGCTCAATTTTCCTTCCGCTGTTTTAATTGAGGAACTTTCTTAAAGTTAATCCTTTTAAATTTACCCTCTCATATCTTCATATATGGGAGTGGCTTATTATAGATCCAGGTATTTTCTAAAAACGCGAAAAATATACTGTGATTTTTGGGGTGTCTCACCTTAATTCTGCGTTTAATAGAGGTTGAGTTAGGAAGTTGATGCTACGCGTCAGGACCCTTCCTCAACCCTATAAATAGGCCATTCTTAAGGCATTCTAGGCATCATATTCTACATCCAGTAGCTTCTTTCATCACTTTTCACTCGAGTTTGAGTGTTTTTTATGAGTTTGTAAATCTAGAGTAGTTTCTAGAAACTTGAGAGTGTTGTGTAGTATTGTGAGCTTTTGTATCGTGAAAAGTTGCAATTGTTCATAACCTCTGTAAGTGTTGTTTTCCCTTCTACCATGTGTAACTAAATTGTTTATGTTGGAATTTGGTGAATCAATCTATTATATGATGTTGTGATTATGACCTCTGCATGTTTATGATTCAAATGCTATGTTAGTATTTCAATCTTTTATTAGTATGAATGTCAAACGGAAGAATGATTTTCATACATGTTGAAACCTGTTTTAACGAAAGTAAAAGTTGAAATACCCTTTATATACCAATTACTAGGGATAGAGCTGGTAATTATTGTTGTGTTAAGGCCAAGACTTAAAACAAGTTTTTACTGAGAACGCATCTGAGGGATCAGACTTTACGGTAATTATTTAGAATTTATATCACGAGGGATCGGTTATAATGACTTTAAGCTGCAATAACATGAACTTGATAATTAAATATGTATGTTTGTAATTATTTTATTATGTTTTAGTGTGAGGATCCTAATTGAAACATAGTTTGTTAATCTATATTTTCTCAAGTATTGAAACTATTTTGAATTACTACTCAACTTTTTAGATAGTTCTTTTATATATTTTTATTAAATGAACAAATCAATCTCTAAATCTATGAATATTGTATAAATTGTTTACAAATCATTCTTTTGTTAATAAGTTTTGATACATTTACCATAATAAATAAGAATTACTGTGAATTACTAGAACATCCAATCCTTGAGGGAACGATATCTTTTTAAAAACTGCAACTGATAAATTAGTGCGCTTGCTAATAAAAGACCCAACATTATTTCAGAGGTAAACAAGTTTTCTGGCACCGTCGCCGGGGATTGAATTGTTTTTAGTAAAACAATAAATTTTTAATTACTTAAAATTTTATTTTTTTACTTAAATTTTTTTATTCATTTATTCATTTACTTTATCTTTAATTATTTATTGCATTAACTTTTTCTGTTTAGTTTGTTTATGCAAATTCGATCTTCTACAGGGAGATTGTTCTTTGATCCTGAGATCGAAAAGTTTGTTAAAAGACTCAAAGCTTTACAATCTAAAAAACAAACTACTTCTTCTTCAACTTCATCTTCTTTTGAAAATTTTGAAAATTCTAATATGGCTGTTGAACAAAGAACATTGGGAGAGTTTGCTGCTATCAATGGACTACCCCATGTTTCGGGGATGTACCAAGGACCTGTTGCTACGGTGGAGATTAAACCTGCCACACTAAATATAATTCAAAACGATCAATTTGTTGGCCTAAATCATGAAGAATCGTATGAGCACTTAACTATTTTGTATGAATTATGCAGCACAATTGGTTTTGAACCCAATCAAGAAGAATTTGTTTATATAAGATTATTTCCTTTTTCTTTGGTTGGGAAAGCTAAAGAATGGTTTAAATCTTATACACCTGGTAGTTTTGTAAACTGGTCCGATGTTGAGAAAAAAATTTTGGAAAGATTTTATTCCCCTTTAAAATACTTTGAAGCCATGACAACAATTCATTCTTTTTCACAAAATCATGATGAGTCACTTGGTGAAGCATGGGAAAGATTCAAAGCACTTCTTAGGAAATGTCCAAACCATAATTTGGATGATGCTAGAAAGGTAAGATTCGTTTATCATGGTTTATTGCCTCAGTTCAAGATGTGCAGATGGTTCTTTAATGAACAAGACTGTTGAAGAGGCAATATCAATCATGGAGTCTATGTCAACCAGTGACCATCAAGCAAAGCATGAAAGAGGTAATGTACCAAGAAAGCCAGGTGTGCTTGAATTGGGAGTGAATGATGCAGTTTTAGCTCAGCAAAAATTGCTGACACAATAAATTAAAGCAATGAGCAAACAATTGGAAAAACTTCAAATTGCTCAAGTATCATCACCACCCCCTGCTCAATTGAAATAATGTGTGCATTACATGGGCGAACAACCATGTGGTTACTGTGCCCCTGATGGAAATGAACAAGAGCAAGCCAATTTTCTGATCCACCAAAGAATACCCTTAGGTACTTTTCCTATCAGTCTTGGTAATTCTTTTCCTAACAATTACCCGCAGGGATGGTAGAATATGAACTTTGGTTGGAAACAAGATGCTGGACCTTCCAACAGACCTCCTAAAAATCAATTCAAACAATAACAACTACATTCCGATCAAACAGCAAGGCTAACTAGGATAGAGCAATCGGATGTGCAATTGGGACAGTTAGCGAAGGAAGTAGCCAACATGAAAAGCTCTGGTTTTTCTACAAATTCTCAAACTCCAAGAGAACAATGTAAGGCTATTTTTACAAGAAATGGTAAAGTTATAGGAAATGATTGTAAACAAAATGAAAAAGAAAAAGAAAAAGAAAAAGAAAAAGAAAAAGAAAAAGAAAATGACAAAGAAGAAGAAAAGAAAGAAAAAGAGAGTGAAGAAAAAAATAAAGAAAAAGATATTGATGAAATAAAATATGATGAAAAAGAAAAATCAAAAAATCAAAAAAAAATAAAAAACAAAAAAATCAGTATTTGGGTCAGACACCTCCAGTCAAGGATCTACCTTATCCACATGCACCATCAAGAAAGGATAAGGAAAAAGAATATAAAAGATTCCTTGAAATTTTCAAGCAGTTACACATAAACATCCCATTTTCTGAGGCATTGGAACAGATGCCAACTTATGCCAAGTTTATAAAAGAATTGCTTACCAAGAAGAGGAGGTACAATGAAGAGATTGTTGAACTTGAAGCGGGTTGCAGTGCTATTTTACAATATAACATGCCGGAAAAGTCGAAAGACCCCGGAGTTTCACCATTCCCATCCCCATTGGAGGTGTAAATACTGGGAAGGCCTTGTTAGACTTAGGGGCTAGCATTAATCTAATGCCTCTAAGCATGATGAAGTGTATTGGTGATCTCGATCCATAGAAAATGGAAATGACTCTACAATGGGCTGATAGATCAATCAAGAGACCCTATGGTATTGTGGAAGATGTACTTGTAAAAGTTGATAAGTTCTACTTCCCCGTTGACTTTGTGGTTTTAGACATGGAGGAGGATACTGAAGTCCCCCTGATCCTGAGAAGACCATTTATGAAGACTGCTAGGGTAATTATTGATGTAGATAATGGAAAACTGGCAGTAAGAGTGCATGATGAAGAGATGAACTTTGATGTTTTCAAAGCCATGAAACATCCCAACTCAAAACAAGACTGTTTTAAAGTGGATGTTCTTGATGAAGGTTACCTTTCCATATCCAAAGGTATGTCAATTTCTGACCCTCTAAATAAGTTATTAACTGACTCCGTGGAATGTTTGAATGAGGAAGAGGAGAGACAGATGGATAGGAATCTTGAAGACCTAGATCGAGGGAAAGAAATTTCCCCTGAATCAAGAAAAATTGAAGAGATCCAAGAAGTACTCGTTGAAGAAATCCAGAGGCCTGAACTAAAAAGTGCTACCTTCCAACCTAAAGTACATCTTTTTGAAAGAAGGTAATCTCCAACCAGTTATTATTAGTAATTTGTTAAGTGAAACAGAAGAAGGAAAACTGGCAGAAGTGCTGAAAAGAAATCAAGAAGCAATCGGATGGACACTTAAAGATTTGAAAGGTATAAGTCCATCATATTGCATGCATAAGATTTTGTTAGAGGATGATTTTAAACCTGTTGCTCAACCTCAAAGACGCCTCAATCCAACCATGAAAGAGGTAACCAAAAAGGAGGTTTTGAAATTATTGAAAGTAAGTATTATCTATCCCATTTCTGATAGTGCATGGGTAAGTCTGTGAATACCTATTTTGGTCCGGCCATTTTTAATGTCGAATAAACACCGTCAACAATTAAAAACTTGAACTTTGCAGCCGGTATGATCCACAAGAATGGAACACCATCCCTAACACCGTCCCATTCCACAAGAAGGAGACACTGTCGCACTCCAAATCCAGTGTCAAGACATGATGAAATAGCAAGGATAGACATCGTCACTTACAGTGGTCTAGTGCCACCAGAAGGGATGGTTTTCCTAAGAAAAATCGGTGTCAAAGCAATGACCGGTGTCCCCTAGTGTCCGATGTGAAGGTCTCATGGAACCCAATGTCGGACTCTAAGTCCATCCCATATGACATCGTCTGATGGGTCCGGTTGCCCATACTATGACTTGGAAATGCACTAACAGATTCGATCCTAAAATCTAGGGAAATGGCAGACAGGAAATAAAAAATAAAAATAATAAAAAACCTCCACTCACCGTTGTTCCCCACAACCGTTAGTGGCCAGGCTGTCCCTCCACTACGCATATGGGTCGAGGGGAATCCTGAGCTATCAAAGCACTCATCATCATGGGAGGGGGTCAAAGGAACATCTATAAATGCCTTACTTGAAGAGGTCCAAGGGTCCGATTTTTGAAATCCAGGAGCCCTTGAAGAACTGCTCCGATTCTTGAGTCTTTGAACCCATCGAAAGAGAGAACTGGCCCAAATTTTTGAATCTGATTCCTGAAGAGAGAACTGGTCCAAACTCTATTCCTTGAATCTCCTGAGAGGAAATCTTTCCTTGTTACCCAGACTCCATCCAAATTCCTGCAAAATTTCCTTTGCACTACAACTTAGTGAAACATCAATTCCCTTTCCCAAAGTGATTTCGTATTCACCAACTCCACATTGGATCCGCACTGAACTCCCACACCGGATCCTGTAACTGATCGGTCCAGCCACTTTGCCATCACTCTGGTTGCTGCTATTCCAGCCCACACTGGCTCTGGTCTAGACTTCGGCTCCTCTAGTACCCACGCCCACACCGGTTATAATTCCTTCACCATTTCTTTTTTGTTGTTCTGTTTATTCTGCTTTTTCATCGTTATGTTTCCTTGTTAAATTTTCCTATGTCCTTATTCATAATGCAAAATAACAAAAAAACTGTATTTTTGATATCTCTTTAAACCAGTACGGTAGTGATTTTAAGTTTGTGTCGTGCAGAAGTACTTCTGCCTACACTGCTCCTAGGACCCATACATGTGCGGAGAACTTCGCCTTGTATGCCCCTTTTTTTCGCAGACCTCATCCGTCACCAACCCCATAACTTCATTCTAAGAATACCCCTTTCAAGAACTACGTAACCCTGATTTCTCGAAAGCTCGAGAATACGTAGGAACAGGACTTAACTCCTGTCGGGCCCATCTCCTTTCCTTTCCTATTCCTCTTTCAAAATTAATCTCGTTCTTATTGTATTCACGAGAGTGAATTTAGACGTGATGTCTTGTTGATTTTCTTCCTTTTTCCTGGCCGTTATCATTTTTCATGGAAGTCAGGTTAATTTGGACGAGACGTTCTGTTAACTCCTTTTATTGTTTGACCCTGCATCTTGATGGGAGAATGACTAATTTGGATGAAACATTCTGTTAACATTCTCTCCCTTTTTCATACATACCTCCACTAAAAGCCAGGATTAATTTGGACATGACGTCCTGTTAACCCCTCCTTTTCAGATCTGGTATCTTGATGAAAGGATGATTAATTTAGACGAGACGTCTTGTTAGCTTCCTTCCCTTTTTTTCACGTATTCCCTATTAAAGCCAGGGTTAATTTAGACGAGACGTCCTGTTAATCTTGCTCCGAGATTTTTCACTCATTTTGTCTGTCTCCTTTATTTTCAAGAAAGAATAAATAAAAACAATTTTAAGGCTATTCATGATGCACATTTTCAACTTTGGTACTGTTTTTAACAGGCGATGTGGGCTGCTAATACCTTCCCTACTCGTAACCGACTCCCGAACTTAAATCTCACTTTTTACCAGTGCCTTGATAAAGTTTTTTTCTAACATTTTTCCTATGGATAAAAATGTTGGTGGCGACTCCCTATTTTGTTTTTCTTTGAACAAATCTCGAAGACGTTTCATCGTTTTAAAGGGTCGGCCGCACCGCCGCGATATCGGTCGCGACATATGGCGACTCCACTGGGGACAAATCTGAGATTCAGGCCATTTAGGTTGAAAGCGCATGTTTTTCTTATGTAGCTTTTTGTTTGTTTTAATTTCTTCTTTTATTTTATTTTTTGTTAATGCTGTAGACGCTTACTTTTAATTCCAATCGTGTTTTGTCATTTATGCATTGTTAATATTTTTGCATGATTATTGAACCCTAGGGTAGATGACTCTGTGTTATTTTTCTATATAATTGTTGAACCCTAGGGTAGATGACTTTGTTATTGTTGTTTTGTGTTTGTTCACTGTGCAGAATGGGGTAAGGTACAGGTATTGAATGCCCTTTTACACACTACACTCACATTTTTGCACACACTTATGAGTTGCACCCTATACCCGGGCCCCAAATGAAACTTAAGTTAAGAGGGGTTGGTAGCAGTGTCATTTGGGATGTACTTCCCATCCAGCGATCGTAAGAACCTCAACTAGAGTTCGACCTTTCATGACACCTAGTAGATTCCCTACTTTTATGGTCACATCATGATTAGGATCTTGGCTCTAGTAACATTTTAGAAGTCTAGTGCAAGCCACCCAATGTGAGGAGTCACTCTTAGACAAGCCGTAGGGCCCAAAAAAGACTCTCAGAAAAACCCGACTTAGGTCAAGAAAGGGCAGACTTTACTTTACCTTGCACCATTCTTGCTTTCCCTTTTTGAATCCAAACTGATGAACCACATATCCGTCAAAGGATTACTTTGTTTCAAAAATAACTCATTTTTCTGGAAAGGACTGGTAATCTTTGAACAAGTAGGTAGTTTCTTCTTCATCGTGCACCTCTGAGTCTTAGATTTTCCCAATCGTCGAGACAAAAATGAAAAGTGAAATATAGTTCTGTTTCCCTTCAAATAAGGCAATAACGACGACTGGAAAATCTATGACTCATATGGCTTTAGTTTGGCACGAGTTTTTCCAATCACTACTTCCCGAAGTGAAAATGTTTTTCGATAAATCAGTAAGGAAGTAACAATTTACCAAAACATGGCTGTAACTGATTTCTCTTTCTTTGCTTTCATAGGAAGCTATTCAGGATTTAGCAGACACCTCTGAGCAAGTATGGAAATTAACATAGGACACTCAAGGGACGGACTCTTCCTTGCTCTACTCTAGCTCGGGTGTGGAGTGTCCCACTATGAGTGACTTAATAGTTGTGGTACAAATGTGACAGAATTGAGAAAAATACTACATGTTAAGGCCAAGAAAATTGACACTGGTAGTCTACAGGCAATGGGGAGGAAATTAAACCTGACACAGAAGATGGCTTTTACCAGAAAGTATAGTAAGATTTTAAAGCTCTTGGAAGTGGAAGTACAAACTGAGGCGATCACAGCCTTGGCGCAGTTCTATGACCCACCTCTTAGATGCTTCACATTTAGGGACTTTCAGCTGGCCCCGTCTATAGAGGAATTTGAACAAATATTGGGGATGCCTTTGGAGGGGCAAATTCCTTACCGTCATCTTGACCATCATGAAACCATCACTTCTGTCAGCTGTATTTTGAAAACCCATCCTGAGACATTGAAGAATATGCAGATGAATAGAAATCAAATTCCTAGGTTCACTCGAGAATTTCTTGAGAAACACATGCAGATCTTGGTAGATAAAGAAGAGTGGGAGGCCTTCATGGATACTTTAGCCCTTACTATCTACAGAGATGTCTTGTTCCTTAATCTTGACAACTACATGGATTATGACACTATTGCTACCTTTCTAGCTCATAAACACAGGCTTGAGAATCCTGTCACAGCCGTATTGGCCAATATGTACTGCACCATGGACTTCTATCACACGCCTTTTAGAGGCCGAATTGGCTTGACAAGATGAAATCACTCGTTCATGGATGGGTCGCTTCGCCAATCTGGCATACTTGGCCGATGGAGTTCGGGAAGATCTTCCGTTATTGCTGAAACAAGCCGAAGAGATGGCCAATCCTCTCACAACTCCAAAAGAAATTTCAACATTTTTGAATTATTGTAGCGAAAGAATTTGTAAAATGAGGGCTATGATTGCCAAAGCCAGGAATGGCTAAAATGTTGTAATCGAACCTTTACAGTGGCATTGTATCCTTGTGGAAGTATGAAATGATGAAGTATTTTACCTCCACAATTGTCTCATGTTAATTTCCGTTTTACTACTTTACCTAGTACTTTTGAACGTGATGTTCTGAGGAACAGTCAGAGGACACGCGCTGAATCCTGAATTGCGTCCCGCATAACATCCTTCTACTTTTTTATCATTTCTATTAACCGTTTGTCTTTTTTTTTACTAACAAATCTCTGTATTCCTTCCGACATTACGGGTAAGCATCCTTACGAGACCAGGCTCAAAAAGAAACTCATGGCAGAAATAGAACAAGAAAATAAGAGTTTGAGAGCTAAGCTCAGTCAACTCAAGGAACAAATGGTTGAGATAGCCAAGCTTTTGGAAAAGAGGGTCACGGAAGGGGGTTCCTCCGCCGGTGTTGAAGACGCCAGACAGCAACCGCCTACCCCGCGGCACCCTCCTGGACCAATTGGAGAACAAGTCCCTAATCCTACAGCACCTCCCCTCACTATCCATATTAGAAGGCCAAATCCCGTTGGTACCCAACAACATACCTTCGTAGATGCAGATGGCAATGCTATACCCTTCCCATTATATGGCTTGCCTCCGGGGTATTTTCCTCCTTTCCAGGCTAACCCACAAGAAGACCCAAACCACCAAGATTCTCACCCTGTTCAACCAAACGTACCACCCTGTCGTGAATTTTATACAACCCAAGTCCAAACACAAGCCATTCAAGCCCATGTTACCCAGTCTACCTATGCGACCCAAACCACCACCCGACCACAGATCTCTACAGATCCAATGAACCCCTCTTATGTAGCTATGCACGTCTACCAACCTTATGGGCACATGAATCCTCGTGTTACCACTGGTCCCGGTGGCGTTGCTGCCATTCAAGAAGGGAGGATAGAGATCCTTGAAAGGAGATTAAGAGCAATGGAAGGAGCAGAAGGTTTTAGGTTGGGAGATGCCACAAAACTCTACTTAATCCCAGATGTCATCATTCCTCCCAAATTCAAATTGTCAGAGTTCGACAAGTACCGGGGGTTAACTTGCCCAAAGAACCATCTTACGATGTATTGTAGAAAGATGGCCTCACACGCATCCAACGACCCATTGCTGATCCATTGTTTCCAAGACAGCCTGGCTGGGGCCGCCCTTACCTGGTACACCCACCTCGAACGATCTCATATACACTGCTGGAAGGACCTAGCTGATGCTTTCATGAAGCAATATAAGTACAACTTGGACATGGCACTAGATAGGGTGCAATTAAAAAACATGACGAAGAAAGATACTGGGACATTCAAAGAATACGCACAACGTTGGCGCAAAGTTGCCGCATAGGTGAATCCTCCTTTATCAAAAAAAGAAGTAGTTTCCATGTTCATTGACACACTCCAATCTCCTTTCTATGATAGGATGATTGGGAGCGTTTCATCTTATTTCTCCGATATCGTCACTATCAGAGAAAGAATAGAGAACGGGCTAAGAACTGGAAAGATTACCCGAGGTCTGTCTGGGGGGCACGATGAAGAGACCGACGCCAGGTGAAGGCAGAAGAAGAGATGGAGAAACTAATACTGTCTTTTATGACCAGAAAAGAAACCAATCAAAGCCGTTCACCCCTGTCACATTTCCACCAGCCCACCCTTACACGCCATACCCATGTGTAGCTACAGTTCAAAATACAAACCCATGTCACTTTTGACCGCCTGTTATATGACCACCAACACTGCCTCAAGCACCGTACCAACCACCGCAAGTGAACCAACCACCCAACCCTAATCCGAACTCAAGAAGGCTAAATAATGACCGTACCTAGGTACAGTTCGATCCATTTCCTATGACATATACCGTGCTCTTACCTCACCTCATCAGAAATACTTTGGTGGTACCCTGTCCTCTAAGACCACTTCAGCCCCCTTACCCTAGAGAATATGACCCGAATGCATGATGTGATTACCACCCTGGTTCACCGGGGCATTCCACAGAGAATTGCTTGGTGTTGAAGTTTAAAGTAAGGGATTTGATCATGGTTGACTGGTTAAACTTTCGTGAGGGGAGCCCGAATGTGTCTACGAACCCTTTGCCCAACCATAGAGGGCCGGGGGTCAATGCTATTGGGGAAGATGAAGAGCGCATTACAGAAGTTGCTAATATAAAGATGCCTTTGAAAATAATTCACTCCCACTTGTTTGAAAGGGGGTTAATTGAAGGCTCATGGGATGAGGAGCACAAAGATGAACAGTCTATAAAGCAACAAAGCTTTCGTGAAATCCTTCAATGGCTTATGGATAGTCGTATTATAGAGGTTTGCAAGCGCCAAGAAGGCAAAGTTAACATGATACAAGGACAGCCCAGGGTGCAGGCTCTGAAACCCCTGGTCATATTCTACAATAGAAACATGCAAGCAACTCCAGTTCCCACCAAGACTGTCATTACAGTGCAAGCACCACTGGTGGAAAAAAGGGTTTTAAGCACGGTTCTGGAGGGCTTTTAAGCACGGTTCCAGAACCGTCCTTGTTCCCACCGTGCTTGTAAATAAGGGCTTTTAAGGACGGTTCTCAACCGTGCTCGTAAGTGGCTTTTAAGCACGGTTAAAATTAACCGTGCTCGTAGGTGGGTACTTTTAAGCACGGTTACTCCAGAACCGTGCTCGTAGGTGGGCACTTTTAAGCACGGTTACTCCAGAACCGTGCTCGTATGTGGACTTTTAAGCACGGTTACTACAGAACCGTGCTCGTAAGTGGAACTTTTAAGCACGGTTCGTATTGAACCGTGCTTGTTTCTCCTGACTTTTAAGAATGGTTAAACCATAACCGTGCTAAAAAAGGTGACTTTTAAGCACGGTTAACACCATAACCGTGCTTAAAACCTTAATTTTTTTTTAAAAAATTTTTATTTGATTTTTATTCTTTCCCAGAAACCTGTAAACAGTCCCAGACAGTCCAATGATAAATAATAATGAACGTTTAAAGAAATTCAATCAAACTGTCTAAACATCAAATATGGTATATAAAATGCACAATAAGTAAGCTACACTAATAGGTATATAACTACACAGTAATAATATAATTAATGACAGAAGTCTATTGGGCTCCTTCCTTGAGTTGAAGAAGGCTGGAGGCCCATTGGTTCCTGATTTCGTCAATGTATCCTTCAGGGAACATTGAGGAAGAGTCTCGAAAGTGCTGTAAAGAAGACATAATCATTAATAAGTGAGCAACAAATCGTAATAGTAATATGTCAAAACTCAATAAATTAAAGTAGGCAGCAAAAACTTACAGTTGTCCATCCGTCTACTATACCAGATTGGACAATGGTGAGCATCGTCTTCATCACAAAATACCCACACTCAAAGCTGCCATCCTGCCGATAAGACTACAAGGTACCATACATTGATTTCATAATTAGTTATTGTTTTTGTTACTAATTGAGGTAACTTTAAACGTAATGCTTATTAATTATTGAAGTGCTTACTTTTGGGAAGACCCACTCTAGTCTTTTCTTGCTCACTTTGCCGCGTAGTAGATGGTACCCAATTAAAGCCCTGTAAAAGAATAAAACATCAGTTTAGTTAATAGAATGACTTAATCAAATATGTAAAGTTGTTTTATTTTTTAAAAATCAACTTACCCGTCGAGTATTTTCATGTAGTCCGCACCAGGACTCCCATACAACGAACAGAAGCATGCAGCAATGCCGTCCTTCGGGCAAATGACCAACAGTTGCCAGTGAACGCTGCAATGTACCATTGAATATTAACAACACAATCTATTATTAAATTGACAAAAATAACTAAATATTTATTAGACTCTTACTCTCTATGAAGTGGTGCAAGGTACACAGTCTTGTTCGAGGCATGCATCCAATTCTGGATGTATGCCTGAATCTCCTCCTTGCTGTTCCCACGAAGTTGTATTAGAGAGGGCTCCAGGAAACCATAAGTGTTATCGACACCTCTCTCTATGAAAAGTCTATGTAAAAACCTAATCAAATTTGTAGACGTTTAGTGTTATAAAAATATAAATTTAATTGACACTATCATTGAATAAAAAACATTATACTTACAGCTCCCAACACTGAATCACTGAAATATTCAACATCGTGTTCCCCACTAGGACCTCACACAAGTCAGGTCGTGCAATGTACACTGGGATAGCACTAGGGAAACCAAAAACGGATTCCTCCCATGGGACCGGGATAGTGCAATTGCGAAGCCCAGCCGATATGTCCCATAGTCGTTCTATCGGATCAAGGGGGGGCTCTGGCTTCTTTGATGGGGCAACACCCTGTTAAAATAGTTAAAAAATTAGAAGCAACTTATGATTATTGAAACCATAACTTAATATATAGTTGATGCTTGGGTAAAGAGCATACCTGGGGACCAGAATGTGACACAAGTCTGGTTGGCCACATAAGGAAGTGTCCTACAGCCTGGCCGACCAGATGTACCTCAGATGTTGGAATGGGAACAACTGCATCTGCCTCAAGGACCTGTACAACCGAAATCCTTGACACACCATCGGGCAATTTCTGATGGTGAACCAAAGGGCCTTGGTTATACACTGAACCAATGGCAACTGGCTCTTCCACTCCATCCACAAATAGGTCACACTGACGGCCATCTCCAAGATTTACGTCGTCATCGTCACCGTCAGGTGCAGCACATGACCCCTTCGTGCTGACCCGCCTAGTCTGCATAATTACACAACATTTTAAAGTTATTCAAGAAATAATGATAATGAATCACAGGTGAGTCAATTAAATAATGTACAATGTAACCTGTGGGTCCATCACTGGTGGCGTAGGTTGACATTGTTGACTGAATGACGCCATCATCTCACTCCGAAACCGTGCCATCTCTTCCTGAAGCAGCCTCTGCATTTCCTCCTTTGCCTCTGCCTTCACTGCAGCAACCTTTTCCTCAAAGGTCTTCTCCAAATCAGATATGGACTGGGAAGGGGTGGCTGGATGGCCGAAAAAGCTTCGGAGGCCTGCAGAGAAAGAATAATTAGAAATAAAAATGTTATCATACAGAATCTAAGACTATTAATGTAAACGTACCATGACCTCGACCAGCTGCACGTACACGTCCAGGGTGCTCTGGTCGACCGATGGCGGCGGTCAATATATCATCCCTACCATGTGGGACAAATGACCCTTGGGTCGACTGCTCAACCAAGGAATCCTGCAACCAAAAATCAGTGATCAGTGTTAGGGTTTGATGGACATTTAACGTTTCATAAAAAGTAGTGATAAGCTTTATACTTACAATCCTTGAGACAACCTCCTCAACATGTGATGAAGTGTACTGACCACTCTTCTTCGTCCTGGCACGCTTCCATTTTTCATGTCGTATGGGTGGAGAGGGGGGATCCACAATAGTAGCGTCAGGGTGGCTACCTTGACGCTGCATAGCTTTCTCCTGCACTATCCGATCCTCCAATAATCGGTAACCCCCACGTGACAACGTGTGAGGGCAGTCATTTTTCCCCTTAATTTCCTGTGCTTTCATGCGTCTTGCCTGCATCAAAAACAATTCAAAGCCATTTATACGTTATACATTCTCCGATAACTAGAAAACATAATCAGTAAAACATACATACCATAAACTCATCCGTGTGCCTGGATGCCACAAACGCATCCCAAGTCTGCCGATCTATGGATGTGTATCTATCTCCAGGAAACTCACCCTGCTTCTTCCCGTAGACATACCTATAATTACACAATATTTGAATTAACTAATTGATAACTTAAAAAATGATGAGTTTAAACATTGATATTTTAAAATTAAAATATACGTGGAGGTCAGGTTGCTCTTGAATGTCCTCCATCGGTCAGCGATCTCAGACATGATCTTCCTGCGTGGTGTATCAACTGCAGGAATATCCCAAGCATCCTACAAGTGCACAATAATCAAGGATGAGATTATTATGCATAAAAAAAACTACGATACGTGTAAATAAATGTACAGATAATTATACTTACAACAACATCAGCCCAAATTGCATTCTTCACGACCTCCTCAACACTATCCCAATCAGGGATAATGATGGACACCTTCGTCCGTGCCAAGACACCTAAGTAACTCTGAAACTTGGCGGCGTTGGGTCCTGAAGTCCTCCCGGTGCAAATATCAATGTCAACATGGGTCCTCTGACCCTGACGGCGCCTAAGTGCAACACTGGACATCCGAGTAACACCTCTCCTCCTAGAAGAGGAATCTGTGCTCTGGGAGTCAGATCTCACATGTGAATCCTGATCAGCCATAGGTATCTGTTCAAAAAAATAATAATCAGTTTATAAACATGACGAATGATACATAAACATGATGAATGATATATAACCATACCCTATGTTTCCCATAGACCCTCCTGGTGGTCATTTCGAGTCGCAACTATATCATCTATGAGATCTTCCACAACATCTGTTGGTGTACGTGTTGTTAGACAAGGTATGTCTAGGACATCAAGACATGGATCCTCAATGTTGTGTCTACCTTGAAGAACAACTGACCACCGTTTATCGGATGGGTCAACAACGTAGAAAACTTGTTTTACTTAAGCTGCCATAATGAAAGGCTCCTCCTTATGACCAACCTTGTTTAAGTCCATTAACGTAAAACCAAAATCATCTATTTTGACACCACTTTTGCTATCAACCCATTTACATTTAAAAACAGGCACTGTGAAACGACCGTAATCAACTTCCCATATATCTTCAATGACACCAAAATAACATATCTCAGCCATGACAGGGTTTTTGTCCTTTGAAGTGGAAAAATGCATTGATTCGGCCACAACCATAACTCCAGAGTTCTGCACCGTACTCTTGTCATCTTGAATCCTTGTATAGAAAGAATAATTATTTATGTCATATCCACAATAAGTGATTACATCAAAGTTAGGTCCTAGGGCCAGTCGATGCAACGTCTCAGAAGCAGATGTATCTTTAAGAAGGGTCATTTTGAACCACTGCATGAACGTTTTGTTGTGTTCGTTCAACACCCACTTTTCAGCCATTCTAGGGTTGTTTCTTTTGACTATACCTTAATGTGCAGCTAAATACGGGAGCACAGCGTCTGTGTTGTTCAAAATATAAAAGTGTGCTTGGAGTACTTCATCACGTGACATGCTTTTAATTTTTTTCCCAATAGTACCTTTCCCATCCAACCGTCCTTCGTGACGAGTCTTCGGAATACCAATGCTTTCAGCCTGTGACATATAATCTGTGCAGAACTCAATTGCTTCCTCTGCAATGTACCTTTCTACTATCGATGCTTCGGGACGACGTTGGTTCTTCATATAACCTTTCAAAATTTTCATGTATCGCTCAACAGGATACATCCACCTCAAGAACACTGGCCCACACAAACGGACCTCCCTCACTAAATGGATGATTAAGTGTACCATTATGTCAAAGAATGAAGGAGGGAAATACATTTCCAACTGGGATAGTATAAGAAACCCTTCCTGTTCCAACGCTTCCAACTCATCATGGGCGATTACTTTGGCACATATGGCATTGAAAAATAAACACACCCTTGTTAGCACATGTCTGACATTTTGAGGGAGAATGCCACGAATGGCAATGGGTAGAAATTGTTGCATCAGCATATGACAATCATGTGACTTCAAACCAACTAACTTTAGATCCTTCAAGGAAACACAAGTGTTGATGTTGGAACCATACCCAGATGGAACTTTGACACCACACAACGATTCACACAAACTTTGTTTCTCTTTTCTAGACAAGGTATGACATGCTGGCGGCAAGTATGTTCGTTTGCCCTTTACTTGTGGGTGCAACTCCTCACGTATACCCAACAACTCCAAGTCTAGACGCGAATTTAGGCCATCCTTTGTTTTTCCAGGTATGTTTAACAGGGTTCCAACCAAACTATCGCACACATTTTTCTCCACATGCATCACATCAATACAGTGCCTCACATCAAGCTCTTTCCAATATGGCAGATCAAAAAATATTGACCTCTTCTTCCACGTGTTTTTTGAGACAGACTGCTTCTCAGACTTACCAAGAACCACATTAACTTCTTTCACCTTTTCATATACTTGACGACCAGACAATGGTGGGGGAGGCATTTCAAACTCTTGTGCACCATTGAACGACTTCTTCAACCTACGAAGTGGATGATTAGGTGTGAGAAACCTACGATGTCAAAGATAAACATTTTTCCTTCCATGATGTAGTCGATCAGAACTAGTTCCCTCCTCACATACAGGACACGCTTTATGTCCTTTGATGCTATAGCCCGAGAGGTTACCATACGCTGGAAAATCATTGATCGTACAGAATAACATGGCCCTCAAATTGAATGATTGTCCTGTTAGCCCGTCAAACACATCAACCCCCTCTACCCATAACATTTTCAGGTCTTCAACTAACGGAGATAAGTATACATCAATGTCGTTCCCTGGTTGTCGTGGACCAGAAATCATCATTGATAACATAACGTACTTCCGCTTCATGCACAACCACGGCGGCAAGTTGTAAACAAACAACTAAACAGGCCAAGAACTGTGGTTTGTGCTTTGGTTCCCATACGGGTTCATGCCATCTGTGGCTAGTGCAAGCCTAACATTTCTTGGGTCACAGGCAAAATCTGGAAACATCGTATCCATTTTCTTCCACTGTAATCCATCTGCCGGATGCCTAACTAATCCGTCAACAACCCTTTCATCAACGTGCCATCTCATAAGCTTCGCATCATCTGCATTGGCAAATAGACGCTTTAGTCGTGGAACTATAGGGAGATACCACAACACCTTCGCAGGAGACCCCTTTTTACAGAAATCATCAGAATCAACCTCTTTCTTCTTATATCGTGACACCCCACACCTAGGACATCGATGCAGCATTTCGTACTCACCACGGTATAATACACAATCATTTGGGCATGCATGTATCTTCGTATACTCCAATCCCATAGGACACAACACCTTTTTAGCCTCATAGTTACGATTTGGCAAAGTGTTACCAACTGGGAGCATTTCTTTCAACAACTTAAGCAAGTCAGTGAAGCTTTTATCTGTCCACCCATTTATCGCTTTCAAATTAAATAATCGTAAAACTGCTGACAACCTCGTGAAATTAGAGCAATTCGGATACAGCGGCTTTTCAGAATCCTCACATAGACTCGCATATGCGTGAGCTCTTTTAAAACTTTCTACCCCTACATCATGGATCATATCCTCAAGTCGGTCATCCATGTCATCATCAACCTCATGAGCAAAGCTTTGGTCTTTTGTTTGAAAACTAGTATTTGGCACCTCAACATGTTCACCATGCCATATCCATCGCGTATAACTCTGAAGAAATCCATCACACAACAGATGTTCTCGCACCTCTGTCAATTCTAGTCTACGCATGTTTAAGCATTTAACACAAGGGCAAAAATACATTCCATTCACCTCTTCAGCATTTCGTATCACGTACTCTATGAATGTTTCAACTCCACCCTCATATTCTGGACTTATACGTGATGCAGCTATCCAACTTCGATCCATACTCACTGTTTACAAAAGCCTAAAATTTAACGGTGCTATGAATCTTACTTTCTTCACAAAGGTGGTGGTCCTACCCATTCAGGATGAACATTTTTCTATACCTCATAACCACATACAACTTAAGAGTCATTTTAAAATCTGATAAAATTTCGGCAGCATTTCGCATTGGTCTCTAAGTACACGAAATAAAAGTGGTGAAATCAAATTCAACCACAATCAAATATGCACCCAGAGAACAATACAAAACTTAACTAACCAAAACTTTATCAAATTTTAAAATAAGTCCTAACTTGTACATAGCAATGATGCATAAAAAAATTGTTCATCCCAAACTGTCTAAACAGACAATTCAAGATTCAACACAAATGATGAGATTAATTAATTTAATTACCATTTGTGTCGAATCTCAAACGGGAAACTATGGTTCGCTCATACAATTTAATAAATCACAAACTCATATGAAGGGGACTAAATAAACTTATCACATCATAAACAAATAACAAATCATAATTACCAAACAAAATTAACAAAACAAAATTAAAATTTAAAACTAAAGACAGTAATTAGTTTACCACTACCAATTTTTTAATTTAGTCGGGTACAAATTAGATTTCCAATGTAATATTGGGGTCTTGAATAATAAACAAAACTACTTATTATTATTATAATAAAAGTATTTAAAATTATACAACTAAATTAATTATGGGATTAATTCATTATCTAATAAATCTTAAATTTCCTAATCAACATTAATTATGGGGTTATTTCATTTTGTTACAATGTTCTTGTTTTTTATTATTTTACTCTTACAACTAACTTTTTATTTAATTCAACTTATCAATTTTTATGTATTTAATTTTTTTAACTAATCTAAGGAATAATACTAATTAATGTTTATGTATTTATTTAGTTAAAAATATTATCTTTTTTACTTTAATTAAATTTAGATACCCAAATTAATAAAGACAGAAATACAAAATAAATTTAACAATTAATCGTAAGCATTCCTAATCTATAACTAACAACACTAATCTATAGCTAACAACATTAATTTCCCTAATCAAGTATTTGTAATCTTAACATGCTCATTTTCTAAATACCACACTGACATTGCATCAACTAAAGAAATTTCCAACCAAGATAACCATAGGAGGAGAATGGGTTTCGAAAAGAACCTGAAGAAACGTATATAGAAGTGGCCTTCATGGAAGAGAGAAGAAGCTTCGTGGTAGCCAATGAACACCTCGTGGAGGAAGACGAAGAGATTTCTTAGTACCTTCGTAGCTTGATAGCTTTGAGAACTCTCTTAGCTCCAATGGAGGAAGACGAAGGATGAATGAAGGGGAAGAAAGCGTGAACGTGAAAAGAAATGAGAAGAAGAGAAGATGGAAGGACGCCTCGTGAAAAGAAATGAGAAGATGGAAGCTTGTGAAAAGAAGGAGGGAAACACGAAACTGCAGAGAGAGGGAAGGTGAAATGAAAAAACGCACTTCGAAAAGAGTAAAAGGTGGAACCTATAAGCACGGATCTAGCAAACCGTGTTAGTATGCAAGCCTATAAGCACGGACCCAGCAAACCCGTGTTAGTAAGTACCCCTATAAGCACGGTTCAAGCACAACCGTCTTCGTATATAACGTAAAAAATTTTTAAAAATTAATTTTCAAATACCTTTAAGCACGGTTGATGCCCAACCGTGTTAGTATGTAATACGCAAAATTTTAAAATTTTAATTTCAGTGGCCTATAAGCACGGTTAGAGACTAACCGTCTTCGTATATAACACAAAAAATTTTTAAAATTAATTTGAAATGCCTTTTAGCACGGTCGCATACTAACCGTGTTTGTATGTAATATGAAAATTTTTTAAAAATTAATGTCAGTGGCCTATAAGCACGGTTGCAAGGATGACCGTGTTGGTAGCTCCCTACGAACACGGTTACCATAGAACCGTGTTCAAAACACTTCGTTAAAATTTCAAAAATGCCACCGCCTAGCTTTTAACCACGGTTTCGCAAGGACCGTGCTCAAATCCTGTCCTAGTATGTATATTTAGACGAGACGTCCTGTTAATCTTGCTCCGAGATTTTTCACTCATTTTGTCTGTCTCCTTTATTTTCAAGAAAGAATAAATAAAAACAATTTTAAGGCTATTCATGATGCACATTTTCAACTTTGGTACTGTTTTTAACAGGCGATGTGGGCTGCTAATACCTTCCCTACTCGTAACCGACTCCCGAACTTAAATCTCACTTTTTACCAGTGCCTTGATAAAGTTTTTTTCTAACATTTTTCCTATGGATAAAAATGTTGGTGGCGACTCCCTATTTTGTTTTTCTTTGAACAAATCTCGAAGACGTTTCATCGTTTTAAAGGGTCGGCCGCACCGCCGCGATATCGGTCGCGACATATGGCGACTCCACTGGGGACAAATCTGAGATTCAGGCCATTTAGGTTGAAAGCGCATGTTTTTCTTATGTAGCTTTTTGTTTGTTTTAATTTCTTCTTTTATTTTATTTTTTGTTAATGCTGTAGACGCTTACTTTTAATTCCAATCGTGTTTTGTCATTTATGCATTGTTAATATTTTTGCATGATTATTGAACCCTAGGGTAGATGACTCTGTGTTATTTTTCTATATAATTGTTGAACCCTAGGGTAGATGACTTTGTTGTTGTTGTTTTGTGTTTGTTCACTGTGCAGAATGGGGTAAGGTACAGGTATTGAATGCCCTTTTACACACTACACTCACATTTTTGCACACACTTATGAGTTGCACCCTATACCCGGGCCCCAAATGAAACTTAAGTTAAGAGGGGTTGGTAGCAGTGTCATTTGGGATGTACTTCCCATCCAGCGATCGTAAGAACCTCAACTAGAGTTCGACCTTTCATGACACCTAGTAGATTCCCTACTTTTATGGTCACATCATGATTAGGATCTTGGCTCTAGTAACATTTTAGAAGTCTAGTGCAAGCCACCCAATGTGAGGAGTCACTCTTAGACAAGCCGTAGGGCCCAAAAAAGACTCTCAGAAAAACCCGACTTAGGTCAAGAAAGGGCAGACTTTACTTTACCTTGCACCATTCTTGCTTTCCCTTTTTGAATCCAAACTGATGAACCACATATCCGTCAAAGGATTACTTTGTTTCAAAAATAACTCATTTTTCTGGAAAGGACTGGTAATCTTTGAACAAGTAGGTAGTTTCTTCTTCATCGTGCACCTCTGAGTCTTAGATTTTCCCAATCGTCGAGACAAAAATGAAAAGTGAAATATAGTTCTGTTTCCCTTCAAATAAGGCAATAACGACGACTGGAAAATCTATGACTCATATGGCTTTAGTTTGGCACGAGTTTTTCCAATCACTACTTCCCGAAGTGAAAATGTTTTTCGATAAATCAGTAAGGAAGTAACAATTTACCAAAACATGGCTGTAACTGATTTCTCTTTCTTTGCTTTCATAGGAAGCTATTCAGGATTTAGCAGACACCTCTGAGCAAGTATGGAAATTAACATAGGACACTCAAGGGACGGACTCTTCCTTGCTCTACTCTAGCTCGGGTGTGGAGTGTCCCACTATGAGTGACTTAATAGTTGTGGTACAAATGTGACAGAATTGAGAAAAATACTACATGTTAAGGCCAAGAAAATTGACACTGGTAGTCTACAGGCAATGGGGAGGAAATTAAACCTGACACAGAAGATGGCTTTTACCAGAAAGTATAGTAAGATTTTAAAGCTCTTGGAAGTGGAAGTACAAACTGAGGCGATCACAGCCTTGGCGCAGTTCTATGACCCACCTCTTAGATGCTTCACATTTAGGGACTTTCAGCTGGCCCCGTCTATAGAGGAATTTGAACAAATATTGGGGATGCCTTTGGAGGGGCAAATTCCTTACCGTCATCTTGACCATCATGAAACCATCACTTCTGTCAGCTGTATTTTGAAAACCCATCCTGAGACATTGAAGAATATGCAGATGAATAGAAATCAAATTCCTAGGTTCACTCGAGAATTTCTTGAGAAACACATGCAGATCTTGGTAGATAAAGAAGAGTGGGAGGCCTTCATGGATACTTTAGCCCTTACTATCTACAGAGATGTCTTGTTCCTTAATCTTGACAACTACATGGATTATGACACTATTGCTACCTTTCTAGCTCATAAACACAGGCTTGAGAATCCTGTCACAGCCGTATTGGCCAATATGTACTGCACCATGGACTTCTATCACACGCCTTTTAGAGGCCGAATTGGCTTGACAAGATGAAATCACTCGTTCATGGATGGGTCGCTTCGCCAATCTGGCATACTTGGCCGATGGAGTTCGGGAAGATCTTCCGTTATTGCTGAAACAAGCCGAAGAGATGGCCAATCCTCTCACAACTCCAAAAGAAATTTCAACATTTTTGAATTATTGTAGCGAAAGAATTTGTAAAATGAGGGCTATGATTGCCAAAGCCAGGAATGGCTAAAATGTTGTAATCGAACCTTTACAGTGGCATTGTATCCTTGTGGAAGTATGAAATGATGAAGTATTTTACCTCCACAATTGTCTCATGTTAATTTCCGTTTTACTACTTTACCTAGTACTTTTGAACGTGATGTTCTGAGGAACAGTCAGAGGACATACGCTGAATCCTGAATTGCGTCCCACATAACATCCTTCTACTTTTTTATCATTTCTATTAACCGTTTGTCTTTTTTTTTACTAACAAATCTCTGTGTTCCTTCCGACATTACGGGTAAGCATCCTTACGAGACCAGGCTCAAAAAGAAACTCATGGCAGAAATAGAACAAGAAAATAAGAGTTTGAGAGCTGAGCTCAGTCAACTCAAGGAACAAATGGTTGAGATAGCCAAGCTTTTGGAAAAGAGGGTCACGGAAGGGGGTTCCTCCGCCGGTGTTGAAGACGCCAGACAGCAACCGCCTACCCCGCGGCACCCTCCTGGACCAATTGGAGAACAAGTCCCTAATCCTACAGCACCTCCCCTCACTATCCATATTAGAAGGCCAAATCCCGTTGGTACCCAACAACATACCTTCGTAGATGCAGATGGCAATGCTATACCCTTCCCATTATATGGCTTGCCTCCGGGGTATTTTCCTCCTTTCCAGGCTAACCCACAAGAAGACCCAAACCACCAAGATTCTCACCCTCTTCAACCAAACGTACCACCCTGTCGTGAATTTTATACAACCCAAGTCCAAACACAAGCCATTCAAGCCCATGTTACCCAGTCTACCTATGCGACCCAAACCACCACCCAACCACAGATCTCTACAGATCCAATGAACCCCTCTTATGTAGCTATGCACGTCTACCAACCTTATGGGCACATGAATCCTCGTGTTACCACTGGTCCCGGTGGCGTTGCTGCCATTCAAGAAGGGAGGATAGAGATCCTTGAAAGGAGATTAAGAGCAATGGAAGGAGCAGAAGGTTTTAGGTTGGGAGATGCCACAAAACTCTACTTAATCCCAGATGTCATCATTCCTCCCAAATTCAAATTGTCAGAGTTCGACAAGTACCGGGGGTTAACTTGCCCAAAGAACCATCTTACGATGTATTGTAGAAAGATGGCCTCACACGCATCCAATGACCCATTGCTGATCCATTGTTTCCAAGACAGCCTGGCTGGGGCCGCCCTTACCTGGTACACCCACCTCGAACGATCTCATATACACTGCTGGAAGGACCTAGCTGATGCTTTCATGAAGCAATATAAGTACAACTTGGACATGGCACTAGATAGGGTGCAATTAAAAAACATGACGAAGAAAGATACTGGGACATTCAAAGAATACGCACAACGTTGGCGCAAAGTTGCCGCATAGGTGGATCCTCCTTTATCAAAAAAAGAAGTAGTTTCCATGTTCATTGACACACTCCAATCTCCTTTCTATGATAGGATGATTGGGAGCGTTTCATCTTATTTCTCCGATATCGTCACTATCAGAGAAAGAATAGAGAACGGGCTAAGAACTGGAAAGATTACCCGAGGTCTGTCTGGGGGGCACGATGAAGAGACCGACGCCAGGTGAAGGCAGAAGAAGAGATGGAGAAACTAATACTGTCTTTTATGACCAGAAAAGAAACCAATCAAAGCCGTTCACCCCTGTCACATTTCCACCAGCCCACCCTTACACGCCATACCCATGTGTAGCTACAGTTCAAAATACAAACCCATGTCACTTTTGACCGCCTGTTATATGACCACCAACACTGCCTCAAGCACCGTACCAACCACCGCAAGTGAACCAACCACCCAACCCTAATCCGAACTCAAGAAGGCTAAATAATGACCGTACCTAGGTACAGTTCGATCCATTTCCTATGACATATACCGTGCTCTTACCTCACCTCATCAGAAATACTTTGGTGGTACCCTGTCCTCTAAGACCACTTCAGCCCCCTTACCCTAGAGAATATGACCCGAATGCATGATGTGATTACCACCCTGGTTCACCGGGGCATTCCACAGAGAATTGCTTGGTGTTGAAGTTTAAAGTAAGGGATTTGATCATGGTTGACTGGTTAAACTTTCGTGAGGGGAGCCCGAATGTGTCTACGAACCCTTTGCCCAACCATGGAGGGCCGGGGGTCAATGCTATTGGGGAAGATGAAGAGCGCATTACAGAAGTTGCTAATATAAAGATGCCTTTGAAAATAATTCACTCCCACTTGTTTGAAAGGGGGTTAATTGAAGGCTCATGGGATGAGGAGCACAAAGATGAACAGTCTATAAAGCAACAAAGCTTTCGTGAAATCCTTCAATGGCTTATGGACAGTCGTATTATAGAGGTTTGCAAGCGCCAAGAAGGCAAAGTTAACATGATACAAGGACAGCCCAGGGTGCAGGCTCTGAAACCCCTGGTCATATTCTACAATAGAAACATGCAAGCAACTCCAGTTCCCACCAAGACTGTCATTACAGTGCAAGCACCAACCTCATTCCCATTCAAAGATTCCTAAGTTGTACCATGGAAGTACGGTACAAACGTGGTCGTTACTAGTTCCTCGGTAGATGATCTTTCGCCATCGTCTATCATGAATATCGTCGGGGTTGGGGGCATGACCTGGAGTGAAAGAGTATATGCTCCTCCAGAATTGAGAATTGATAAGAATGTTGAAGGAGTCAAAGAAGGGAAGGAAGGAACTAATGGCGAAACAAAAAGGGTGGTGACCAATGAAGAAGCCCAGGAGTTTTTAAAGTTCATTCACTATAGCGAGTATCAGGTGTTGGATCAGTTAAACCACACCCTAACTAAGATTTCTTTGTTGTCTTTGTTACTTAGTTCTGAGCCGCATCGGAATACATTAATGAAAGTGTTGAGCGAGGCACACGTCAACCATGACTTACCCGTTGATAAATTCCAAGGCATAGTAGGGCACATCTTCTCCAATAATTACTTGACCTTCATAGACGACGAGGTACTCGCGGAGGGAATAGGGCACAACAAAGCCCTTCATATTTTTATTAAATGCCGAGACCATATTCTTGCAAAGGTACTTATCGATAATGGGTCATCCCTTAATGTTATGCCAAAGTCTACATTGGCAAAATTACCTTTGGATGGGATGTATATGAGACCAAGCTCTATGGTGGTGCGAGCCTTTGATGGGACTCGCCGGGAGATCATGGGTGAAATCGAATTGCCATTGGACCTTGTACCTTCCATATTCTCTTCCAAGTCATGGACATCATGCCTGCCTATAGCTGTTTACTAGGCCGGCCATGGATCTATTCAGCCGTGGTTATCCCTTCCACGTTGCATCAAAAATTGAAATTTGTCATCAATAACAAGTTGGTGATTCTCTCTAGGGAAAAGGACCGTTTAGTCAGCAAGCCCGTCGCCACCCCATATATCAAAGCAGCCGAGGAGGCTTTTGAAACTTCATTCTAAGCTTTGGAGATAGCTAACATGACACACATAGGAAAAAGCATCGCAAGGACGTCGTTCCCAAATGTGTCCATAGCAATGGCAAGGATAATGCTACGTGAGGGGTATGAGCCAGGAAAGGGGCTAGGGCAAGACTTGGAGGGGAGAATCGAACACATATGCCTCCCAAAAAATAAAGACAGATATGGCCTGGGATACCGACCCACGACTACTGATAAAAAGAGAGTGGGGGAAGAAAGGAAAGAAAGAAGGATTGCTCGTCTCACCGGTCGAGAATCTAACACCCCAGGAATCCCCATCTGTGACCTTTACCAAAGCATTCGGAGCGCAGGAAGGATGCCTCCAAATCAAGTAGCTGCAATCAAAGAGGATCTCGATGATAATGCTGGGCTTGTGTATGCTTGCCCGTCGAACCAAGAGCTGAGTAATTGGGAGACCATGGAATTCCCCACGACTCTAGATGTTTTATCAAAGTAATTTAATAATGTCTTTGTGGCTTGTTGGTCCTTTCGCTATGCCTAAGGCTTTGGGACCCCTTCTTTGTAATAAAGGCAAAACTTGTTTGTTATTTATTCCATTAATGAACATGTATTGAAATCCAATATCTAATTTTTGCTTTATATCCCTTCCACTTGATCCTTTTGCTTGCTTGTTTTCTTTTTCATTTGCTATAATACAATAAAATACAGATTCGAAAATGATTCCCTTGAGAATAGCGAGACTTTGGTTTTGTTTCACGACTCTGATCATCTAAACGACTACGCTGATGAAAAAGGTAAGAAAGACTTTAAGCCCTCGCCTGAGTTAGCAAGGTTATTGGAGCAAGAAGATAGGGAAATTCGGCCCCATCAAGAAAAAGTCGAAACCATTAACCTGAGGGATGAAGGAGAGGTGAAAGAAATCAAAATCGGCACTTCTCTTAGCAAAGAGTGAAGAGAAGAGTTGATTAGATTGCTCAGAGAGTTCTGTGATATCTTTGCATGGTCATATCAAGATATGCCAGGTTTGGATAATAGTATCGTGGAGCACAGATTGCCTTTAAAGCCAGAATGTCCACCGATTAAACAAAAGCTGGGTCGAATGAAACCAGAGATGCTCCTTAAAATTAAGGATGAAGTTAAGAAACAATTTGATGTCGGTTTCCTAGCCGTAGCAAAGTATCCTCAATGGGTGGCGAACATAGTTCCCATTCCAAAGAAAGACGGGAAAGTAAGGATGTGCGTGGACTATCGAGACTTGAATCGGGCCAGCCCTAAAGATGATTTTCCTCTCCCACAAATTAACGTCTTAGTCGATAACACGGCTCAGCATTCTATCTTCTCATTCATGGACGGATTTTCAAGATACAATCAAATCAAAATGGTGCTTGAAGATATGGAAAAAACCATATTTATCACTCTTTGGGGCACCTTCTGCTACAAGGTGATGTCCTTTGGATTGAAAAATGTTGGGGCAACCTATCAAAGAGCAATGGTAACCCTCTTCCATGACATGATGTATAAGGAGATCGAAGTATATATGGATGATATCATTGCTAAATCCAAAACAGAGGAAGGGCACATTGTCGATTTGAGAAAGCTCTTCGAACGATTAAGAAAATTTAAGCAGGTTAAACCCAGCCAAGTGTACCTTTGGCGCGAGGTCTAGAAAGCTACTCGGGTTTATAGTAAGCAAAAAAGGGATAGAGGTTAATCCCGACAAAGTTAAAGCCATTCTTGAAATGCCTCCTCCCCACACAGAGAAGGAAGTTCGAGGATTCCTAGGGAGGTTAAACTATATCGCCCGATTTATTTCACAAATGACTGTAACCTGTGAGCCAATTTTCAAGCTGCTCTGTAAAAACCAACCAGGGCAATGGAATAAGGATTGCCAAATAGCGTTTGAAAAGATAAAACAGTATTTGCTAGAACCGCCAATCCTGGTGCCACCAATTCCTAGAAGACCGCTAATATTGTATTTGACTGTGTTAAGCGAGTCTATGGGATACATGTTGGGTCAGCATGATGACACTGGAAAGAAGGAACACACCATCTACTATTTGAGCAAGAAGTTCACCGAATGTGAAATAAGATATTCCTCCCTTGAAAGAACCTGTTGTGCGTTAGCCTAAACTGCCTGACGGTTAAGGCAATACATACTTTCTCATACGACATGGTTGGTTTCCAAGATGGACCCCATCAAATACATCTTTGAAAAACCTACTTTGACCAGAAGGATCGCTCGATGGTAAGTACTACTAACCTAGTATGACATAACATATATCACCCAAAAAGCCATAAAAGGTAGCGCTTTAGCAGACTACTTGGCGCACCAGCCCGTCAATAGCTACCAACCAATGCAACATGACTTCCCAAACGAAGATATGTTAGCCATTTTCAAAGAGGAAAGTGGTCATGACGATAAATGGATCATGAGATTTGACAGAGCTTCTAATTCACTGGGGCATGGGGTTTGAGTCATCCTGATTTCACTAAACAAGAAGTTCATCCCTATTTGCGCTCGGCTATGTTTTAATTATACCAATAACGTCGCTGAGTATGAAGCATGCTCCTTAGGAATACAAGTAGCTTTGGATACAGGTGTAAGATCCTTGGAAGTCTACAGAGATTCTGCTTTGGTTATTCATCAATTAAGAGGTGAATGGGAAACTAGAGACAACAAACTAATTCCCTATCACGCTCATATCAAGGAAATGGTTAAGGAGTTTAATGAGATCACCTTCCATCACGTTCCCTGGGACGACAACCAGATGGCTAATGCCTTGGCCACTCTAGCTTCAATGTTTGAAGTAAGTAGTGAATACGAGATGCCTTTCATTGAGGTAAAGAAGCGACAGGAACCGGTACATTTCCAAGTCATAGAAGGAGAGCCAGATGGCAAGCCTTAGTATCATGATATCAAGAGATACCTCCAATGCCAAGAATATCCTGAGGATGTTACAGATAATGACAAGCAAACTCTGAGAAGGCTTGATATGGGTTATTTCTTGAATGGAAATATACTATACAAAAGAAACCATGACTCTGTCCTCCTCCATTGTATTGACACCGTTGAGGAGAATCGGATCATGAAAGATATCCACGAGGGATCCTTTGGAAATCACACAAATGGACACGCCATGTCGAGGAAGAACTTAAGGGCTGGATACTATTGGATGACTATGGAAGCAGATTGTTTCGCTTATGTACGGAGGTGTCACAAATGTCAGATATATGTTGATCACATCCATGCACCTCCATCATCTTTGAACGTCTTGTCAGCTCCATGACCTTTTTCAATGTGGGGTATGGACGTCATTGGGCCTATTGAGCCAAAAGCTTCGAACAGCCACCGCTTTGTTTTGGTTGCCATTGATTACTTTACTAAGTGGGTGGAAGCAGCCTCATACACTAATGTAACCAAGAATGTCGTCGTCAAATTCATCAAGAAGGAACTGATATGTCGGTACGGCTTACCGAGCCAGATCATTACCGACAATGGCATAAATCTAACAATAAGATGATGAAAGATCTCTGTGAGGATTTCAAGATATCCCATCATAATTCCTCTCCATATCGGTCGACAATGAACGGAGTAGTCAAAGTAGCCAATAAGAACATCAAGAATATAGTGCAAAAGATGGTGGTAACTTACAAAGATTGGAGCGAAATACTCCATTTTGCTTTGCACGGATATCGGACCTCGGTTCGAACCTTGACTGGGGCAACCCCTTTCTCCCTAGTCTATGTGATAGAAGCAGTATTGCCTTTTGAAGTGGAGATCTCGTCCCTCCGGGTCATAATGGAGGCAAAACTGGAAGAAGCCGAGTGGGTCAAAACTAGATATGACCAACTGAACTTGATTGACAGAAAGAGATTAATCGCCCTCTGTCATGGTTGGTTGTATCAACGATGTATAAAGCGAACGTTTGAAAAGAACGTATGACCCCGACAGTTCCAAGAAGGAGACCTAGTCCTGAAAAAGATTTTGCCAACCCAGAAGGATAACCGAGGAAAATGGATGCCTAATTACGAAAGGCCGTACGTCGTAAAGAAAGCTTTTTCTAGGGGAGCTTTAATACTCGCCAACATGGATGGGGATGACTTGCCAATGGCCGTAAACGCGGATGCGGTGAAAAAATACTATGCTTAAAAAAATGCTCACAAGGCTGAAAACCTAAAAGGGCGGCCTAAGAAAAAGTTAGAGCAACGGCTCAGGCAAAAATGAAAGTCTAAAATCTTGGTAGTATGGCTGAATTTCCTGAGCAGAAATTGCGAAACCAAACTAAGGCATATGGATCATCGTCAAATTACATTCTCAGAGGCTGGGTCAGAAGGTGAATATAAGATCATGATAGAAGATCAAGATTCTCCCCACTCTCAGGAAATCGTTGGAGGATCCATGAGCCTCCCTTGTTCCATTTATCTTCAGTCCCTTACACTTTATTCCATTTGTTCCATTTGTTTTGCATTGCTTTCTTATCACTGTACATACTTGATATCCATAAATAAAATTTCACCCTTCCTTCTATACGTGTTCATGATTGAATATTATAACTAAACAAGTTTTCCTAAAATGTTTAAGAATAGAAATGGTAAAGTTTGGAGTCGTGAGGAACAAAAGGCTCCCAGCACAGGACCTTGATTCAGGTAAGCATGACCAGCTCAGCTAGGCACGCTTATCAAAGTCGGAAATTGCTTCTATCTCGTCCATGAGTTATCTCTGGGCCTTCTTCCAAGGAAATTTACCCGAAATTGTCAATTTGTTTATCTCTACATTACTTATCTTTTTTCTGAAGGTTGGCAAAGATTCCCGGTCCAGAAGCAAAAGTTCACCGAGCGGTTCCCCCCAGCGGGATTACAATCCATCCAAAAGAGCACAAATCAAGTCTGAACCAGATTTCTCCCTAGTGGAATCACTTTCCTAATCGGGCTTAGGATAAGTCCATTTCCCCAGAGGGACTACAACCCTAGAAAAAGCCTTCAATTGAACCCCTTTTCTTTAGCTAAGTTTTGACTCAGAAGAGAGAACTCCACCAAAATTCTCTTTGCTCAAGTACAACCACGTCACCATATGATAAAATCAATCAAACTCTTCCTCCCCAGTGGAAATACAACTCAGCAATCAAGCATATCCCTATCCCCAGTAAAATACAGCCCAGAAATCAGCCTCAAGCAAGCCTCTCTCCCCAAGTGGAATCACCGAATCCTCTCCCTAGTGAAACCACGGTTGCCACTAAATAGGGGCTAGCCAGACCTTTCTTCCCCAGTGGAACAACACTCCAGAAATAGACTCCAATTAGCTTCTCTTCCCCAGTAAGATTACAATTGCCACAAAAATGGCGCAAATCAAAATCCTCTTCCCAATGAAGTCACGACTACTGGCATTTGCACTCCTCCACCCGTCCTTTTCCCGATTGTCACACTAGGCGCCTTTCCCCTCCATGTCGTCATACTCTCCCCACCAGTGAATAGTTCAAACTTAGGGCATCACCCCAAGCCCCCTCTTCCTTCTTAAACTTGGGGCAGCACCTCAAACTCTCTACATTCCTTTTTTTAAACTTGGGGCATTACCCTAAGTCTCTCTCCTCCTTCTCAAACTTGGGGCAGCACCCCAAACTCTCTACATTCCTTTTTCAAACTTAGGGCATTACCCCAAGTCTCTCTCCTTCTTAAACCTGGGGCAGCCCCCAAAACTTTTCACATTCCTTTTTCAAACTTGGGACATTACCCCAAGTCTTTCTTCCTTCTTAAACCTAGGGCAACCCCCCAAACTTTCTACATTAATTTTTCAAACCTGGGGCATTACCCCAAGTCTCTCTTTCTCTTTCAACCAAGGGGCAGCACCCCAAACTCTCTATATTCCTTTTTCAAACTTGGGGCATTACCCCAAGTCTCTTTCCTCCTTCTCAAACTTGGGGCAGTACCCCAAACTCTCTACATTCCTTTTTCAAACTTGGGGCATTACCCCAAGTCTTTCTTTCTTCTCAAACCTGAGGCAGCCCCCTAAACTTTCTACATTCCTTTTTCAAACCTGGGGCATCACCCCAAGTCTCTCAAACTTGGGGCAGCACCCCAAACTGCATGCACTCCTTTTCAAAACTGGGGCATCATCCCCAACCTTGTATTTTTTTAGTCAACCGAGGGGCAACACCTCTAACCTTTTATTTTCCTATCAACCAAGGGGAAACACCCCCAATTCTTTCATTTCCAGTCAACCGAGGGGCAACACCCCCAACCTTTTATTTTCCTGCCAACCAAGGGGCAATACCCCCAACCTTTTATTTTCCTGCCAACCGAGGGGCAACACCCCCAATTCTTTTATTTCTAGTTAACCGAGGGGCAACACCCCTAACCTTTTATTTTCCTGTCAACTGAGAGGCAACACCCTCAACCTCTTATTTCCTATCAACCGAGGGGGAACATCCCCAACCTTTTATTTTCCTGTCAACCAAAGGGTAACACCCCCAACCTTTTATTTTCATTTCAACCGAGGGGCAACACCTCCAATTCTTTTATTTTCATTTCAACCGAGGGGCAACACCCCTAATTCTTTCATTTCTAGTCAACCGAGGGGCAACACCCCTAACCTTTTTTTTTTGTCAACCGAGGGGTAACACCCCCAACCTTTTATTTCCTGTCAACCGAGGGGCAACACCCCCAACCTTTTATTTCCTGTCAACTGATGGGCAACACCCCCAACCTTTTCATTTCCTATCGACCAAAGAGCAATACCCAATTAGTTGTTTCCTGCTGAAACTGGGGCATCACCCCGATTCTTTTATCCAGGTTTAGAGCTTTGGGTCCACATACCCATGGGTCAAATGAAAAAAAAGAAAAAGAAAAAGAAAAAAAGGTTTATAGATCCGATGTTGACGTCGGTCCTGAAGGAGGTTCAAGTTTCACCTGTTGTTTTCTGTCGGAATAGATTCAATGAGAGTTGTACCAAGGTCATGACGAAAGCAGGAGACCGATATCTCCTTGACACCGTCGGAATCAAGCAAAGTTCATTAGGATGCCAACGACGGTGTAGGCTAAGAGGCCTTGATGATCGATGTGAAAGAATGAAGGTCGATGTTGATGATTCACTCCATATCGGTTAACGGTCGACGGACTTGTTCTAATAGGTGATGTATAAGAGTGAAGAAGGATTTTTGTCATTCGAACCTCAGATAAAATTCAGTAAACTTGGTTTAATTTAGTTGACAAAGGAGCCGGGGTGTATGAAGAGGATAGAATGGACGATGTTGTCTCAAGTTGCATCATTAGATAGACATCGGTTAAGTGTTCAATGGACGATGTTGTTTCAAGTTGTATCATTAGTTAGACATCGGTTAAGAGTTCAATTTGTATTCTTGCCAGATCATTTTAAAGTCAAGGGGTAGAGGTAGATATGGAAAAGTCATTTCATTCACTGAAAATGGCCTAACAGCCTTACAAAATTCACAGCTCCGAAGCCTATCCTGGAATAAGGTAAAGAATAATCTAAATTCCAGTGTTTAGGGAGTCCTATCTGGCGACGGTGGTAGTCCTCTCAGAATCCTTCGACACCATCCTCAGCTCCATACTTTGGCCCTTGGGGAGAGGCAGAGGTACGTAAGGAACGTCCTCAGGTTCCACTGCCTGACCCCGGTCCATAGCATATAGGTGTCCACCATGGAATTCATAATAAACACCTATACCGTTCAAGTTGAGCTGTATAGTGGAATTCCAGTGTACCATTTGACGAAGGGTGGTGCTAAAGGCAACGTCGGCCAACTCTAAAAATTCAGCCATCTCCTCTTCCCTCTCCTACTGCTCCTAAAGACGAGCCTCCTTCACGGACGTAACTTCGACTACAAGCTCCTCATTCTTCTTTTCCACCTTGGCCCGACCAGCAAGAGCCTCATCCAATTTTGCTTGAAGAGCTTTAAGGGCGTCCTCTGCAGCCTTTTGTTTGACCTTGGTCTCATTCGCCCTATTAGTAGCCAAAGTGTATGCCACTGTGAGTTCGGTCAAATCCTTATCTTTTTTGGCCAAAGCAGCTTGAGCTTCCACTCTAAGGGCTTCAGCCTCTTTCATCTAGTCTAGGCATTACTTAGCCTCCAGACTGGAGTAATAAGACTGCCCCAAGGAATGAAGAACCCTGACAGCCTCAATCAGGTTAAAGATTACTCCCTTGGCAGCACTCCTGGCCTCGGTCGCAGGAAGATCCTTCTTGAGCTATAAGGGAACAAGGAACCTCGCCGGTGTCTCCCCAATGTATTCTAAAAACTCCGAAATGCTAGAGTTGTAGTGGGGGGCGTTGGCGTCGGCTGGCTGGGTCCGCTCAAGAACATTATTAACATTGACAGCCACCTCCTCCTCTTGACCCTGAGCCTCAACCCCGGCTTCAGTCCTCTGGGCCTTGTGTTTCTTACCCTTGGAACTTTGGCCGGAGTTATGGTGTTTCTTCCCTTTATTCTGGACCCCATCCTCTGGAGCCAAGGTCAAGTTGCTAATTTTGTCAGCCGGTATGCTGACAACTTTAGTCGTTGTCCTCCTTGGAGTGGCCCTGAATGGACTAAAGGTCCAGATAGAACCTCAATGGAGTCACTACTTGAGCTGTTGTCCCCCAAACCCTATGTAGAATTGAGAAGTAAAAGGAAGGTATGGAGGTACCTGCTGAGACGATGTGGGCTATTCGGTGAGTATGAGCCAGGACTTCAGAAAGACACCGGTAGAGATGAACGTCGGAGCAGTAGAATTTTGGTACAAGGAAGCAAGTGAAAAATGACTGACCCCCGTGCCTGCTTTTATAGAGAGTGAAAGGACATTAGCCCTGGTGAGTATAAAATGTTCCACATTCCAGCCCAAGCCCATAAAAGAGGCCCATTAGCTATGACGGTTCACATTCCATCCAGAAGGCACGAAAAGACGAAAATGACATAACGAATCAGGAGGTGACACATGTAAAGGTTCAGTATCACTTCGAAAGGACGACGTCTATTCAGAAGGTCACTTTGGCTAAAAGCCTATTTACATATCGTCATCCGACACTTCGATTGGTTTCCTATAGGCAGCTTTATTCACTTGACTCCGACATTGGTGTTCATGTCTTTACTTCCTTTTCACTTCAAAAACATGAAGGGACTTCATTTTTTTCTCACAAAAAAGAAGTAAAGAGATGCATCTGTGAACACTTATTTCGGTCTGGCCATTTTCAATGTCGAATAAACACCGTCAACAATTAAAAACGTAAACTTTGCAGCCGGTATGATCCACAAGAATGGAACACCGTCCCTAACACCGTCCCATTCCACAAAAAGGAGACACCGTCCCACTCCAAATTCGGTGTCAAGTCATGATAAAGTAGCAAGGATGGACATCGTCACCTACATCGGTCTAGTCCCACCAGAAGGGACAGTTTTCCCAAGAAAATTAGGTGTCAAAGCAATGACCAGTGTCCCCTAGTGTCCGATGTGAAGGTCTTATAGAACCTAATGTCGGACTCTAAGTCTGTCCCATATGACATCGTCTGATGGGTCCAGTTGCCCATACTATGACTTGGAAATGTACTAACAGATTTGATCTTGAAATCCAGGGAAATGGTAGACAGGAAATAAAAAATGAAAATAATAAAAAACCTCTACCCACCGCTGTTCCCCACAACCGTTAGTGGTCAGGCTGTCCCTCCACTACGCGTATGGGTCGAGTGGAATCCTGAGCTGTCAAAGCACTCATCAACATGGGAGGGAGTCGAAGGAACATCTATAATGCCTCACTTGAAGAGGTCCAAGGGTTCGATTTTTGAAATCTAGGAGCCCTTGAAGAACTGGTCCGATTCCTGAGTCTTTGAACCCATCAAAAGAGAGAATTGGCCCAAATTTCTGAATCTGATTCCTGAAGAGAGAACCGGTCCGAACTCTATTCCTTGAATCTCCTGAGAGGAAATCTTTCCTTGTTACCCAGACTCTGTCCAAATTCCTGCAAAATTTCCTTTGCACTACAACTTAGTGAAACATCAATTCCCTTTCCCAAAGTGATTTCGTATTCACCAGCTCCACACCGGATCCGCACTAAACTCCCACACCAGATCCTATAACTGATCAGTCCAGGCACTTTGCCATCACTCTGGTTGCTGCCGTTCCAGCCCACACCGGCTCTAGTCTAGATTCGGCTCCTCCAATACCCACACCCACACCGGTTATAATTCCTTCACCACTTCTTTTTTGTTGTTCTGTTTATTCTGCTTTTTCACCGTTATGTTTCCTTGTTAAATTTTCCTATGTCCTTATCCATAATGTAAAATAACAAAAAACCTGTATTTTTTATATCTCTTTAAACTAGTACGGTAGTGATTTTAAGTTTGTGTCATGTAGAAGTACTTTTGCCTACACTATTCCTAGGACCCATACACGTGCGGAGAACTTCACCTTATATGCCCCCTTTTTCCATAGACCTCATCCGTCACCAACCCCATAACTCCATTCTAAGAATACCCCTTTCAAGAACTACGTAACCCTAATTTCTCAAAAGCTCGAGAATACGTAGGAGCAGGACTTAACTCCTGTCGGGCCCATCTCCTTTCTTTTCCCATTCCTCTTTCAAAATTAATCTCGTTCTTATTGTATTCACGAGAGTCAATTTAGACATGAAGTCTTGTTGATTTTCTTCCTTTTTCCTAGCCGTTATTATTTTTCATGGAAGTCAGGTTAATTTGGACGAGACGTCCTATTAACTCCTTTCATTGTTTGACCCTACATCTTAATGGGAGAATGACTAATTTGGACGACACGTTCTGTTAACGTTCTTTTACTTTTTCATACATACCTCCACCGAAAACCAGGATTAATTTAGACGTGACGTCCTATTAATCCCTCCTTTTTCGATCTGGAATCTTAATAAAAGGATGATTAATTTAGAGGAGACGTCTTGTTAGCTTCCTTTCCCCTTTTTTTCACATATTCCCCATTAAAGCCAGGGTTAATTTGGACGAGACGTCCTGTTAATCTTGCTCTGAGCTTTTTCACTCATTTCATCTGTCTCTTTCATTTTTAAGAAAAAAGAAATAAAAACAATTTTAAGGTTATTCATGATGTGCATTTTCAACTTTGGTACTGTTTTTAACAGGCGATGTGGGGTGCTAATACCTTCCCTACTCGTAACCGACTCCCGAACTTGAATCTCACTTTTTACCAGTGGCTTGATAAAGTTTTTTCCAACATTTTTCCTATGGATAAAAATATTGGTGGCGACTCCCTGTTTTGTTTTTCTTTGAACAGATCTCGAAGGCGTTTCGTCGTTTTCGAAGGTCGGCCGCACCGCCGTGATATCGGTCGCGACAAAGTCCTATACAAGATGTTCCAAAAAAGGGTGGTATGATAGTTATTGTTAATGATAAAAATGAATTAATCCCAACAAGAACTGTCACCAGTTAGAGAATGTGTATTGATTATAGAAAGTTAAATCAAGCAACAAAAAAAGATCATTTTCCACTCCCTTTTATGGATCAAATGCTTGAAAGATTGTCTGGACAAGCTTGCTATTGTTTTCTTGATGGATACTTTGGATAAAATCAAAAATTGCTAAACCTTTAACAAACCTTCTAAATAAAGATGTTAAATTCAAGTTTGATGAACCATGTCTTAAAGCTTTTAATTCCTTAAAAGAAAAATTGGTTTCTGCCCCTATAATTGTTGCTCCTAATTGGAACTTACCCTTTGAACTTATGTGTGATGCAAATGATTATGCTGTTGGAGCAGTTTTAGGTCAAAGATATGAAAAACTTTTTAGGGTTATATACTATGCTAGTAAAGTTTTGAATGAAAATCAAATAAATTATACAACTACTGAAAAAGAATTACTAGCCATAGTATATGCCCTAGAAAAATTTAGATCATACTTGATTGGTTCAAAAATAATTATTTTTATTGATCATGCGGTAGTCAAGTATCTTTTGACCAAAACAGATTCTAAACCTCGGTTAATCCGATGGATTTTGCTCCTTCAAGAATATGATCTTGAAATCAAAGATAAAAAAGGTAGTGAAAATGTGGTCTTTTAACCACACCCCTACTGCAGTAGTAAAATGTGTACACTTATTCTTTAAATTGCATGCATTCATCAATAGTTTTACTGGTACCAAACCGCATCGCCCATCTTGCAACACTTGGCCATTTTCACCATGACCGCGGTATATAACATAATCAACATAGAGTGTTGCGGGCCAACCACGATTTATATCATGGCAGCTGTGATCTCAAGGACCACCGGGGACACCTGCTCCTCAAGAGCCACCCCCCATAAGGGTCAACCACATGTGGCTCCCCGAAGCACAACATGGGCAGCTTCGTGACTTATACACTAAGTCACAGGGGAAAATATCATGCTCGTGCACCGAGCCGCCCTTCCACTGGGCCAACCGGGGGAATCCCCTAAAATTCCAACACCGGCAGCTATGCAGTATGCCATGGATGCAAATGCAATCATATGCATTCCTCATTCTATGCATCCTACACATGTCACTCATCATCCAACATCGTCAACACCACAAGCTTTAATTAACGTTGATTGTTCACAATAGTTTCAATCTTTGGGTGGCATTCTTTTTATTTTCAATCTCAACAAACAAGATCAACATTCATATCACATTCATGGTAATACAACTTAACATAACACACCATGAATATTCTAAATGCACAAAATCATGTTGCCAAACATATTATCTACATCACACCACAAGTCATCATTTCTTACAACATTCAAGCAAGGCTAACATGCATAACACCATATACCACAATCGACTAACATTCAAATTCATGCATTTAGAATTTAGACTCCTCTCCTACCTCAAGAGAAGAATTCCGATGGATAAGACGATCCCGCCTCGTCGTTCGGAATAGGTCCTACATTCACATTCATGTAAAACCTTAATCAATCAACTACTCAAATCATTAATTCAATTCTATGTAGTTACAATCATATTTATAATGTCACAACATGTGTTAAACATGTTGTGGATATCATTTTATTCTCTATTAGGCTTCGGGAATTCCTTCCCGTTAAGCCACCATCATTTAATTTAAGGATTACAAAACAACCCTATCCCCCAAGCTTCACCAAACTCCTTCCACCATCATTCATATCTTTTAATATCATACATTTCTCCATAAAACACATTCTCAACTAACTTTAACTATCTTCCCCAAACTCCAAGGTTAGGGTTTTCTCCAAAACCCATCCACCTTCATTAATGCATCATAAACCTTCATTTCCCACCATCATTAATGCACCAACAACCATTTTCCTCCCATAAATACTTGTATTTAAGATATCCCATTCTAGGGCATGAGCATTAAATGCTCTAATAAACACCCATGCACATGCATCTCCTTCCCAAAATCATAATACCCATAATATCAACATAAACCCATCAAAAAATGGTGGGAGAAGCTTACCTCACACCCAAAACGAATTGGGTTCAAGAAAGGAAGGGAGGCAGCACAAAAATATGAGGAAGGAGAAGGAAGAACCCCAAGCTTCCAAGTCCTTTTCAACGAAAAGTAGAGAGGAAAAGAGTCACCACACAAACTCAAGGTTTTTGGGAGAGAAGAGAGAAGAATGGAGGAAGATGAAGAGAAGAAGAAGTAAAGTATATTTGCTCAAAGCTTCAGCGGTTTACACATGAATAGAAGAAGGAAAGTTTGGGCTTTTGGGTTTATTTTAATTCCATCTATTAGAATTCATCGTTTTTCTACAAACAGGTTCTTCGTTTGGGCTCAATACTTCATCCTAAAATTATTCCGAATGTATATTCGGATTCCCATTATTATTCTCTACAGCCCTGACCAGTATCATCTCATTCCGAGATATTTGGTCCGACACCCTTATCTCAACCGGGCTCATTTTCAGCTTAACCGGTCTCCATAAATTACCAATAATTCCCAAAAATCTTAATTTAGATCAATTCAATTTATTGGGACCTTAAACAATTCATATTCAACTTGTCAATATTTATTTCCTTTAATTAATCTTCTATTTTAAAATTCGGGATGTTACATTCCACCCCTCCAAAAAGAAAATTTCATCCTCGAAATTTAAGTTACCGGATTCGAATGCATCGGGATACCGTTCTCTGATGTCGTCTTCACGTTCCCATGTGAACGTTTCAGTATTTCCATGTTTCCAAGCGACCTCCACCAAAGGCACCAACTTGTTTCGCAATTTCTTCACGGAATGTCCGACAATGCGAATGGAAACAAGAGGAATAGATAGATCCTCACGCACCTCAATTTCATCCACAGGAATCACGTGTAGAGGATCATAAACATATTTTCTCAACTGTGACACGTGAAACACATTGTGTAGATTAGCAAGATGCGGAGGGAGTGCTATCCGATAAGCAACCTCGCCAATCCGCTCTAACACCTCGTAAGGTCCAATAAACCTAGGGCTCAACTTCCCACTCTTCAACGCCCTTTCAATTCCCTTATCACGCGAGACCTTCAAAAACACATGGTCACCCACTTGAAACTCAAGGGGTTTATATCTCTTGTCATAATAGCTCTTCTGTCTATCCTAAGCAATCTTCATATTCTCTTGTATCTTTTTAATTTGCTCCGTAGTTTCTTGAATAATCTCCGGCCCTAAGGCCAAATTTTCACCAACTTCAAGCCAACACAAGGGAGTTCTACACTTCCTTCCATACAACGCCTCATACGGTGCCATGCCAATACTGGAATGGAAGTTGTTATTGTATGTGAATTCGATCAATGGTAGAAATCTCTCCCAACATCCACCGTGTTCAAGGACACAAGCTCTCAACAAATCCTCCAAACTTTGTATAGTTCTCTCCAATTGTCCATCGGTTTGAGGGTGATAAGCGGAACTAGGCTTCAACTTAGAACCCAACTCATCATGCAAGCGTCCCCAAAACCGAGAAGTAAATCGAGGATCACGGTCGGATATGATGCTGGACGGAACACCATGCAACCTAACAATCTCCTTGATGTAGATTTGTGCCAATTTCTCCAAGGAACTCTTCATATTAATGGGTAAAAAGTGAGCACATTTTGTCAATCGGTCAACAATCACCCATATAGCATCGTTTCCAGCACGAGTTCTGGGTAGTCCAGAAACAAAATCCATAGCTATGCTATCCCATTTCCAAACCGGGATCTCCAATGGCCTCAAATATCCAGCTGGTCTCTGATGTTCAACCTTCGCTTTTTGATAAATAAGGCAAGATGCTACAAAATTCGCCACATCACGCTTCATACCGGGCCACCAGAAATTCTTCTTCAAATCCTGATACATCTTGGTGGAACCAGGGTGAATGCTCAATATGCTTTTGTGGGCTTCCTCAAGTACACGTTTCCTCACATCATCGCTTGAGGGAACATAAATTCGACCCTTCACACGCCAAATGCCATCTTGACCTTCTTCTATGAACAAATTCTTCCCTTTCTCTTGGGTCTTCTTCATCTCATTCAAATAATCATCATTGGGCTGTTGCGTCTTCACATATTCAAGAAATTCATTTGTAACTTTCAACATTTCCAACACCATTTTCTTGGAAGTGTAAGTCTCCACGCCCACATTCAAATCTCTAAATTGTTCTATCAACTCCATTTCCTTTGCCATCATCATGGAGACATGCAATGACTTTCTACTCAATGCATCGGCAACTACATTCGCCTTGCCGGGGTGATACTTCAATTCAAACTCATAGTCTTTTAGGAACTCCATCCACCGTCTTTGGCGCATATTTAACTCCTTCTAGTCAAACAAGTACTTAAGGCTCTTATGATCACTAAAGACCACAAACTTGGAGCCATACAAATAGTGTCGCCATAACTTCAATGCAAACACCACCGCCGCCAATTCAAGATCATGTGTGGGATAATTAACTTCATGCGGTCGCAACTGCCTTGACGCATAGGCAATCACACGCTCCTTTTGCATTAACACACATCCAAGACCAAGCTTAGATGCATCATAATATACTACAAATTCATCCGTCAAATCGGGCAACGCTAACACCAGTGTGGTAGTAAGCCTCAACTTCAACTCTTGGAAACTCTCTTCACATTCACGGGTCCACACAAAAGAGTGATTTTTCTGAGTCAACTTCGTTAATGGTAAAACCAAACCGGAAAACCCTTCAATGAACCTCCGGTAGTAACCGGCAAGACCAAGAAAACTTCTTATCTCTGTCACTGACGTTGGTCTTTCCCAAGCCATCACGGCTTCAACCTTCGACTTATCAGCCGCAACTCCATCATTTGAAATAACATGTCCAAGGAATTGGACCTCAGATAACCAAAATTCACACTTAGAGAGTTTCGCATACAATTCCTTCTCGCGTAGAATAGTCAATACAAGACGAAGATATCTTTCATGCTCTTCATGACTCTTGGAGTACACCAAAATATCATCAATAAACACCACGACGAATTGGTCAAGATATTCATGGAAGATGCGATTCATGTAGCTCATGAAAATCACAGGGGCATTCGTCACCCCAAATGGCATCACCACGTACTCATAATGTCCATACCGCGTTCGGAAAGCAGTTTTCGGAATATCTTCGGCCTTCACCCGAATTTGGTGATATCCAGAACGCAAATCAATCTTTGAAAACACAACAGCACCCTTCAATTGATCCAAAAGATCATCAATACATGGAAGAGGGTATTTATTCTTAATGGTTAGTTTGTTGAGCTGGCGATAATCAACGCACAATCTCATACTCCCATCTTTCTTCTTCACTAACAACACAGGAGCACCCCAAGGAGACACACTTGGGCGAATAAACTCCCGTTCCAGTAATTCTTCCACTTGCTTTTTCAACTCAACTAACTCCATAGGAGACATCCTATAAGGAGCTTGGGAAATAGGTTCTACACCCGGAATAAGATCAATAGCAAATTCCACTTCTCGTGGAGGAGGTAATCCAAGAATTTCTTCCGGAAACACATCGGGAAACTCCGAGACAATAGGAATTCCACCAGATTGGGAAACACCATTCCCATCAACCAAGCAGAACATCATAAGAAGCTGGGAGATACCTTGTACATCAAAATCTTCAGCATTCGAAGTCGGGAAGATCACCGTCTTGCTATGACAATCCACTAAGACTTTGTTAGCAGATAACCAATCCATGCCTAGAATAATATCCAAATCCTTCATAGGCAAGCATACGAGGGATACAACAAATTTCCTACCCTCAAGGTTCATCTCGACGTCCTCACATCGAGTTACCGATCTTAAGCAAGCACCGGTATAGAACCTTTCATCATGCAGACAGGGACCCGCAAGCGCCTCACACAATCTTCAGAAATAAACGAGTGCGTAGCACCGGAATCATAAATAATATGCACCGGAGTGCCAAGGATTTCACACTCACCACGGATAAGATCTTTAGCCTGAGCCGCTTCTTCACCGGTAACTGCAAATACTCTTCCCGCAGCTTGTACTTGATCACCACCATTTCGGTTTCCCTATCTTCCACCACGGCCGATACCTCGACCATTTCTTCCACCATTGTGATTGCCACCACGGCCACCATTTCGGCCATCATTTTGGCCACTACCATTTCCATGTCCACGACCACCAAAACCTCCATGGTTAGCACCATAGTTCATGCGGTTAGGAGCATCGACATTAGCACCTCTTGCATTCATTGGACAATTTGGGCGAATATGCCCGGGTTGGTTGCATTAGAAGCACACAACATCATTTTGAGGACAATCACGTGCCAAATGGTTGGCACCACATCGGAAACAAGTTATGCCTTGGACATTTCCACGACCTTGGTTACCACCACCATAACCACCTCTAGGAGAACCTCGTCCCCTTCGGAAAGAAGAAGAACCACGTACAAATTGTCTATTACTTTTAAAATTGCCTTTCTTCTTGAAGCTAGAAGATTGGCCCTTCAACTTGTAATCATGCCCCGAATAACTCCTTGGGGCAACATCATTTTCTTCAAAAATTCTGTACTTATCCACAAGAGTAGGAAAACTCCTAATCTCTTGATGACAAATCGCCTTCTTGATTTCTTGGCGCAGTCCATTTTCAAATTTAACACACTTCAAAGCTTCAGTGCCTTCTTGTTGGTAGGGTGGATAAAATGCACTTAATGCTTCAAATTTAGAGGCATACTCCTCCACCATCATACTTCCTTGCCTAAGCTCCATAAATTCAAGCTCTTTCTTGCTCCTATAGCTGTCCGGAAAATATTTCTTCAAAAATTCCAACCTGAAATTTTCCTAAATCAAGGGAACATCAGCAGCCATCATACGTCCTCTAGTAAGACGCCACCATGCTTCAGCCTCATCGCGGAGCATAAAGACTGCATACTCCACCTTTTGCGCTTCAGAATATTCGAAGCTTGCATATATCCTTTCCAAGTCATTTATCCACGCATATGCATCTTCGGGTTTAAATCCTCCATGAAACTCCGAAGGATGCCTCTTGAGAAATACGTCAAGACCTTGGGAACCTTGTCCCACATTCAGCTGGCCTTGCCTTTCCAAGAAATCAGTGAATCGGTTTAAGGCGTTTGCCATGGCAGCAGCCTCACGATTCTGTCTACCAGCCATATTTTATGCCTATACATCAAAACATGGCTCACACATAAGTACACTAGGCCAAACGTTAGCTTTTTGACTTATAAACTCTGGAATTTCAGCAATCATAAGCCTATCATATATCATATCACATAACCACATCATTTTCAATACATGATCACAGTATATTCACAAATAGAGGTAATTAGTGTAAGGACTCTTGGCCGGACTTAACAACTCCACACAGCAATACAGCACTATCAATTCAAGGTCCACCATCATAATTTAGTCAAGTAATTTCATAAATCAGTCTTGCACAGTCAATAATCACATATACATCTTTAATCATAGTTGTATCAAGAGCAATTGCTGCTCTGATACCAGGTTGAGACACCCCAAAAATTAGGATAAATTTTTCGCGATTTTAATGTAATTAATTTGTGTTAAATGCAAGTGATGAAATTGTTTATCCAACTCCCTGAACCTGTCTCATATGTGAAGATATGAGAAGGTAAGTTAGGAGAGTTAACTTTAAGAAAAATTCCTTAATTAAATCAGCAGCAGAAGAATTAGGTACATGTGTGTATATTTACGAAAACAATCACTGAGGGATTTAGAAATCCAAATCTGCACACAATATATATATATATACAATAATGTGGGTTCAAGTTTCGGTGTAAAAAGAAGAGAAATAAATTTAGGTAATGCACTCTTATGCGTTTCAGGAGTATCAGGACGAAAAGAGAAAGGAAGTAACAGGGGCGTCATCTCGCTCAAGCGAAGTCCGACTCGCTTGAGCGAGACACACCTGCCTTGCTTGGGCGAAGCCAGCGAGTCTTGAGCGAAACGCGTCCAGACTCGAATTTATGATTGACTCGCTTGAGCGAGACTTACTCGCTTAAGCGGAACACACTCGGGGTCAAGCCTATACCCACTCACACAATCAGAATTACCAACACTTAAATTTTCACTCGGCAAGCCCCTCCAAATCCGACTCCCATTACACGGGTTGTCACTCGGTATACCTCTCCAAAAACTGACTCAAAGCACTCGGGTACTCACTCAGCGAGGACTTCCTGAAACTGACTCAGTACACAGATTCACCACTCAGCAGGACACCCTGACTGAGCCATCATTCACTCAATCTCTACTCAGCAACAGCAGTCCAGACCGAGTCCTCATTCACACATCATCCACTCGGTAAATACACTCAAGTCTGAGACTTCACCCACTCGGTGGTTCACTCGGAAAACTTCCCAGAAACTGACTCACCTATGTTTGGTCATTCACTCGGAATTTCATTCCAAGACCGATTCATTGTCTGCTCGGCTTTCACTCGGTATTCTATCACAAATCCGACTTCCTCTTTTTCACTCGAGGGGAGTTATTCCAGGGAATCCCTGGACAAACTCACACCGAGTATAACCAATTGGTGTTCTCCCACTTGGAGAATACAAAATCGGGACATGCCACTCGAGACAAATACTCTGGACTCGAAAATTCTCCCTCGGGACTCTACTGCCCAGCTCATCATACTCCAGAGCCTTCTCACTCAGATTATGTACCCTTCCTCACTCGAAAAACTATGGCTCGGACTTAAGTCACTCGGAATTCACTCGGAAATTCCACCACCTCTTAGTTTATTTCCAAAATCCTCACTTAGACAGAATTGATTCATGAACTCACCTACTCACCATCTAATGGTCTCGCTTGGGCGAATGCCATTCCTTAGGCCCTTCGCTTGAGCGGATTTCTTCCAGTAGCCAACCCCCTTGATTCTCCTAGCATTTACGCTTGAGCGAATCGGCCATTCGCCTGAGCAAAATCAGGCCAGTAGCTAATCCCTTCGCCCTCGCTCGCGCGAGACTCCATTCGCCTGGGCGAAATTCCTCCAGAGAGCAAACACTAATACTGTGAAATTCCTCCAGAGAGCAACCACTAATATTGGGCAATTTCGCTTGAGCGAAATTCACTTTCGACTGAGCGAAAGTTGTCCAGAAACCAATTTCCTAACAGGTGTGGTTCTCGCTCGGGCGAGAATCCAATTCGCCTGAACGAATTTATCAGACTCCCTGTAGGACTCGAAATTTACACAACACAGCCCACTAAAAATTGAATTTCACTCATTCTACAGACATGCATTACATATCAAACATTATTCAAATCATCTAAACTGGTTCTGTAACAGCATATTCTTAAATTCTATTTAACTCTTCCAAATCATAGATATGAATTAATTCTTTATCTCATCAGCTTTATAAAAGAAATCCTCAAATATAATTCTTCATCCATTCATCAACACATAGGAAATCTCAATTATAATTTAAACCTTCATACATACTTAGGTCACAAATGAAAATGAGATACACATACAATTTCCCATTTTCCTCCATGACCCTCCAAAATCACTTATCATGTAAACTTCCAAACGAACATTCATTACATCTCCTACTACACAAAATACATATGTTTACATGTATCGCCGGCCAAGGCGCTCCCTATACACTAATTACCTTCACAGCATAATTATACTTCAAAATGCTCACTCCTCCCATGATTGCCCTGCATCACAAGTCTAAAATTGACAACATGGGAGAGTGAGTCTACATCCCAAAGGAATGAATATGAATACCAAGTGATTATGTAAATAAGCATCAATACATGTATACTTTGCACACCAAGACATTCATCATGACACAATTTTACACAAAGCACACAAGCATATACATAATCACAATACTCCACCATTGAGTTATCACAACAACTTTCAAATGGTATTCATACTTTTATGTTGTCTTAAATATATTTGTACCACCTCTCACAATCACCATCACCACCTTGGCATACTACCTTCTATATGCAAATGCTCTTAACTAATGCATATGCACAAAGGATTATTTCAACAATTGCAGATCTGACTGTGGGAATTTCAACATCAACTGTGGGATCCAAGTGTGATCTTTTAACCACACCCCTACTGCAGTAGTAAAATGTGTACACTTATTCTTTAAATTGCATGCATTCATCAATAGTTTTACTGGTACCAAACCGCATCACCCATCTTGCAACACTTGGCCATTTTCACCATGACCGCGGTATATAACATAATCAACATAGAGTGTTGCGGGCCAACCACGATTTATATCATGGCAGCTATGATCTCAAGGACCACCGGGGACACCTGCTCCTCAAGAGCCACCCCCCCACAAGGGTCAACCACATGTGGCTCCCCGAAGCACAACATGGGCAGCTTCGTGACTTATACACTAAGTCACAGGGGAAAATATCATGCTCGTGCACTAAGCCGCCCTCCCACTGGGCCAATCGGGGGAATCCCCTAAAATTCCAACACCGGCAGCTATGCAGTATGCCATGGATGCAAATGCAATCATATGCATTCCTCATTCTATGCATCCTACACATGCCACTCATCATCCAACATCGTCAACACCACAAGCTTTTATTAACGTTGATTGTTCACAATAGTTTTAATCTTTGGGTGGCATTCTTTTTATTTTCAATCTCAACAAACAAGATCAACATTCATATCACATTCATGGTAATACAACTTAACATAACACACCATGAATATTCTAAATGCACAAAAGCATGTTGCCAAACATATTATCTACATCACACCACAAGTCATTATTTCTTACAACATTCAAGCAAGGCTAACATGCATAACACCATATACCACAATCGACTAACATTCAAATTCATGCATTTAGAATTTAGACTCCTCTCCTACCTCAAGAGAAGAATTCCGATGGATAAGACGATCCCGCCTCATCGTTCGGAATAGGTCCTACATTCACATTCATGTAAAACCTTAATCAATCAACTACTTAAATCATCAATTAAATTCTATGTAGTTACAATCATATTTATAATGTCACAACATGTGTTAAACATGTTGTGGATATCATTTTATTCTCTATTAGGCTTCGGGAATTCCTTCCCGTTAAGCCACCATCATTTAATTTAAGGATTACAAAACAACCCTATCCCTCAAGCTTCACCAAACTCCTTCCACCATCATTCATATCTTTTAATATCATACATTTCTCCATAAAACACATTCTCAACTAACTTTAACTATCTTCCCCAAACTCCAAGGTTAGGGTTTTCTCCAAAACCCATCCACCTTCATTAATGCATCATAAACCTTCATTTCCCACCATCATTAATACACCAACAACCATTTTCCTCCCATAAATACTTGTATTTAAGATATCCCATTCTAGGGCATGAGCATTAAATGCTCTAATAAACACCCATGCACATGCATCTTCTTCCCAAAATCATAATACCCATAATATCAACATAAACCCATCAAAAAATGGTGGGAGAAGCTTACCTCACACCCAAAACGAATTGGGTTCAAGAAAGGAAGGGAGGCAGCACGAAAATATGAGGAAGGAGAAGGAAGAACCCCAAGCTTCCAAGTCCTTTTCAACGAAAAGTAGAGAGGAAAAGAGTCACCACACAAACTCAAGGTTTTTGGGAGAGAAGAGAGAAGAATGGAGGAAGATGAAGAGAAGAAGAAGTAAAGTATATTTGCTCAAAGCTTCAACGGTTTACACGTGAATAGAAGAAGGAAAGTTTGGGCTTTTGGGTTTATTTTAATTCCATCTATTAGAATTCATCGTTTTTCTACAAACAGGTTCTTCGTTTGGGCTCAATACTTCATCCTAAAATTATTCCGAATGTATATTCGGATTCCCATTATTATTCTCTACAGCCCTGACCAGTATCATCTCATTCTGAGATATTTGGTCCGACACCCTTATCTCAACCGGGCTCATTTTCAGCTTAACCGGTCTCCATAAATTACCAATAATTCCCAAAAATCTTAATTTAGATAAATTCAATTTATTGGGACCTTAAACAATTCATATTCAACTTGTCAATATTTATTTCCTTTAATTAATCTTCTATTTTAAAATTCGGGATGTTACACAAGCTAAGGGCAAAAAGCTTACCATGGTAAAATTATATTTATCCTTTGATAGCCAATTTTGAGCCTTAAAAATAATTTCTTTGGCACCCCTAACCCGTAAATAATTTTTAACCATTCCCTTTACTTGATTGAATAAAAGAGCGTTTTTGAACAAAAATGTTTGAGTGTTCTTACATAAAAGGGGAGTAAAAGTTATAACTTAGTTCTTTTCAAGATTATCATAATGCATGTATATGAAAAATAAAAATGAGAAAGAAAAAGAAATATATATGCATAAAAAGAAAAAGAAATAATGAAAATGATTACGTTGGGGTATTTACCAAGAAGAGAAATGAGATTTGGGCCAAGAAAAAGCCTAAAAATTATGAAATGCTCTTTTATGATTTTGGGTTTTTACTTTTAAGAAAAACCATAAATTCTTGTAGCCAAGCCTCATTACAACCCTTTAAAAGACCTTGTGACTCTTGTTTGACTCTGTATTTATAACCATTGATTAGATGAAAATCAAAATTGAATTTGTTTGATTTTATGATCGATTGAGCTGATAGTTTACCTTTGTACAGAGATAAACACTTGTGAGGTAAGCCTGAAATTATGCTTGATTTGTTAATAAGACATTGTAAAAAAAATTTATCTTTAAGCCTTTATTGCATAAGACATCTATTTTTGATTATTTCAAATGATAAATTGTGAAATTACTTTTTATGGTAAATTTTCGGACTATTCAAAAATTTGATTTCAAAATTGTTTTTAAAGTTTTTCTCTTGCTCGAGGATGAGCAATGTCCTAAGTTGGGGGTATTTGTTAGTCCTTAATTTTATAATAAATTTGTTGATAAAAATTGTGTTAAAATTAATAAAAATTTATTCAAAATGTTAAAAATTTAGACTTTAATTGTAATAAATGGAAGTTATTGGAAATTATCTACCTTGATCAATTTTATCTAGTTTTGCAGTGAAAAATTAAGGAAACTCAAGAGAAAATTCAAGATCTAGAGAGCTGACGCGTAGTATCAAGCCCACGCGTAGCGTCAGGGTTTTGATGCTGACGCTACGCGTCAGTCCCACGCGTAGCGTCAGAAACTACGTGGACTCCACTTCCAGGTGGTCAAACACTCAGCCAAAAGGGCCAAATAATGGCCAATCCACTTCTACTACCTGCCAAATCGAATGGGGAACAATCAGGGGCCATATCTGCCAATCATTGAATTAAATATTGTTAATCATGGCCCTTAATTCTGTGTTTAATGGAGGCTGGGTCAGGAAGCTGACACTACGCGTCAGGACCCTTCCTCAACCTTATAAATAGGCCATTCTCAAGGAATTCTAGGCATCACATTCTACATCCAGTAGCTTCGTTCATCACTTTTCACTCGAGTTTGAGTATTTTTTTGTGAGTTTGTAAATCTAAAGTAGTTTCTAGAAACTCGAGAGTGTTGTGTAGTATTATGAGCTTTTGTATCGTGAAAAGTTGCAATTGTTCATAACCTCTGTAAGTGTTGTTTTCCCTTCTACCATGTGTAACTAAATTGTTTATGTTGGAATTTGGTGAATCAATCTATTATATGATATTGTGATTATGACCTCTGCATGTTTATGATTCAAATGCCATGTTAGTATTTCAATCTTTTATTAGTATGAATGTCAAACGAAAGAATGATTTTCATACATGTTGAAACCTGTTTTAACGAAAGTAAAAGTTGAAATACCCTTAATATACAAATTACTAGGGATAGAGTTGGTAATTATTGTTGTGTTAAGACCAGGACTTAAAGCAAGTTTTTACTGAGAAAGCATCTGAGGGATCAGACTTTACGGTAATTATTTAGAATTTATATCACGAGGGATTGGTTATAATGACTTTAAGCTGCAATAACATGAACTTGATAATTAAATATGTATGTTTGTAATTATTTCATTATGTTTTAGTGCGAGGATCCCAATTCCAACATAGTTTGTTAATCTATATTTTCTCAAGTATTGAAACTATTCTGAATTACTACTCAACTTTTTAGATAGTTCTATTATATATTTTTATTAAATGAACAAATCAATCGCTAAACTGTGAATATTGTATAAATTGTTTACAAATCATTCTTTTGTTAATAAGTTTTGATACATTTACCATAATAAATAAGAATTACTGTGAATTACTAGAACATTCAATCCTTGAGGGAACGATATCTTTTTGAAAACTGCAACTAATAAATTAGTGCGCTTGCCAATAAAATGACCCAACATTATTTCAGGGGTAAACAAAGACCATCAAGAATGGATTCAATATGGTCTCCAAATGAAACTGGATTTCTGATCGAAAATAACGATTCACTGTAACTTTGATTTTCTGAAGATATTTAGAGATTGATATATTTCCCTTAGAAATTGTCTTCAATTCTGACCTAAGATGGCTTAATTGTGCTTTGTTCTTTGCTGTAAGAAATTATGTAGTTCTTCCCAGATCTGTTAGCAATGAACATAAGTGAGAATTTGAGGTAAAATTGCTTCAAATAGCATCGAAAGTAACCAAGTAAACAAGAGAGAATCATGTTGTTCCCATTCATAGTATGCAGAATTCACAACATTGGCTTCACGATGTTGTGAGAAACCGTGGTGGAATGATTAGACTAACAACAAATTTATGGAGTTTGTGACCATGAATCACGGCTTCAACTTGTTGTTTCTAAAGATAAAAGTTGGTTTCAATAAGTTTGATGACAACAGAGTGTGAGAACAACGCTAGAGATACCAGAGCAGACTGGAGAAAATAAATGCCAAGAGCACTAGATCGAAGAAGCTTTTGATACCATTTTAGAATCTAATGAGTAAGACAGAGAGAGAGAGTGCGAGAGAGAGAGAGTGTGTGTGAAGAGGAAAAATTCTAAATTTATTTCCTGACCATTATACAAGACTAGTTAGTTGTAGCAATTTCTCTAACTACAACCAATACACTAAGAGAACTAGTTGTCAATACACTCTAAAAACAAAGTGCTTCAACATTTAAATAGAAAAAAGGTCTTTAGGGGCAAAAGGCAGAGTTTCATAACTAATTGGATCTCAAGGGCACTATTCCACGCACGCTTAGATCTTCAACTTTTGAGCATCGGGTAATGGTATCTATGTGCATGCTTCATTGAGATTTCAACATTTTGTGCAATTTAGGGCATCTAGGTGCTCCCATTGGTGCCAAAATTCCACATTTAAATACTTTTCCACTTGAAATTAAATACCAAAACAATTCAATAAAATATAATACAACATAAATGAGTTAATTAATTACTAAACTAGATGAATTATATTTTTACAAATATAATGGAATGTGAATAATTAAATATAAAATATGATAAATTAAGTTAAAAACTCCTAAATTATTTATGATTAGTCTCCTATCCCTAAACTTTAACCATTGTTTATCCTTAAAAATTCAATCAAAGAAAGAGATGATAAGTTAAAAAGAATGAAAAAATTGGTTTGCATTCTTAATTACAATCATCAACATAATTAGAAATCCATTAAGTTACTTGACAAATACCCCCCCTTAGTCCTAAAAAATCATGCATTCATGAACTTAGATAAGTGCAATTCAACCCTGTTGATCCTTTAACACAATGTTTCACTCAAACTCTTGGTGTTTCAAGGTGATCATGCATTCATCATCCAAATAATCACACATGTTACAATAAGCTTGCAATAATTCTCAGTCAATAACAATTAAATGAAAATAATCATGAATTAATAAGGACTTTATTGGCTTGTAATTCAGTTAGGTAAATGGTTTTCATTGTTTTTCTAGGATAACTTAAGTGAAAGAATTAAGAAATAAAAAGCATCATTGGTTGAAGAAAGCTTCCATTATATTTCATTCTTTTTTTCTAGGCTTTGAAGCCATTTTTGTTTTCCTTTTCTTTTGAGCTTTGCTGAAATTTCTTAAAGAGTTCATTTTATAAGAGGAGAAATAGGAGAGAAATTTTAGGCTTAAATGATAGTTTGAGTATTATTTTTTTGTTTTTATTTATCCTCTTATCTATTACTCTTAATCTCCATGCGTTTTGTCTTCTATTTTTTATTACTTAGACCATTGTGTTTATTGTTTTGAAGTTATTGCCTATTGTTTTCAGTAGGAAGAGCAAAAAAGGAAGAAAAAGAAACTTGAGACTTAAAAACAAGATTAAAAAAATGATGATTAAAAGGTTATTTGATTCCAAATTAAAATTGAAAAATGCTACCAACTTTAAATCTTAGAATATTGATCAAGGACACAAAAATGAAATTTTTTTATTAAAACCATCTTTAAAATGTATTCAAACCGATTTCTAAATAATTTTCAATAAAAAATATCTGTTTTTATTTTCTTGAGGGCATGACACTTTAAGGTTGTATATAATGTATTTTGTTGGTAGTTGGCTGTTGTGTTCCCTAGGCTTTGATGTTGTATTGTTGTTGCGGGTGTTGGGATGGATGAATGGATTCGATTTGGGAACTCACGAATTGAACTGTTGAAGCGGCTTTCGAAATGCAACAGAGTACTATACTGGCCTCTCTTGGACCCTTATCCACCTGTGCTTTCCGATCCCAACCAAAACCTTTATAACCCTTGCAATTGCAATTACAATTACAAGAACACAGTATGTTCATCACATTCAATTGAAAAGGAGAAAGCAACTAAGACTAAACAACAGTAAAATTCTGGTTCACAAAGAAAATGATGGTTGATCACTATGAAAGTGGATGCAGTGCAGACACAATCTATCATACAGAGTCAACATGTATTTCAAATGCTCTTGTATTTTTATGTCCAAAGAAACCACTGATTTTTGAATCTATGGGATTGTGTAAACTATTCAAACTCCACATTGTTAGATTGACCCTAGTGGATTTAGGTGACAGGTTTGTTACTTTAGAAAGGTAAGATTAAATAACTGAAATCAACCAAGTCATCAGTGAAATAGTTTCTTAATACGATTTTATAAAACATTTATCATTACCGTTTCTGATAACAAAGTGCATTGGTGTTGGTCTAGATTCGTTCATTCTTGTCTTAGTAAATTTTGTTGACAATCCCCAGTTGATCCATGGTTTACTCGTGAGTGCTCCTGAATCCTGTTCATACGTGTTAGAGATTGACATCAATCTATTTCAAAGTGACGGCAGCTTAGTAAAAAAAAATTAATATTCGGCACTCGTCTTAATCAGACAATGATCATATTTCCTTGATCTCTTGTGTAGAACATAAATGTTAATTAACAAGAATGAATCAGTTCTGTGTCTTTATGGGAGCTGTAAACATGTTTTGTTCAATTCTAGTAGAATGCGTTACTAAAGGAACGTCGGTGATTGTGAATGGTCTCGTGTTGCAGTTTTGTCATTTGGCGATTATTGCTGTTATGACTCATGATGGTGAGGAATGCGAGTTTAGTCTGATACGCTTATCAAATAACCTCAGTGAATCGTGTTTCATCACTAATCGAGAAAAATAATTCTAGAAACAAATTTGGGTATGGGCAAGCAGAAAGCTCCAACAATGCAAACAAGAGCAAGATCTAGAACAATCATTGAATTAATAGTCAAAAAGCAGTGAGTAATCGATTACAAGAGTCATTGGAGACGAGAGAAACAAGAATTGAAGAGGCGACAATAGAAACAAGTTAGCTAAGGGTTAGTTAGTTAGTTAGTTAGCAGAAGAGGCGATGCAAGTAAGGGGGTGGGGTGGCTACGGTTACTTTATTTGTTTGGAATGAGAAAGTTGATTAGATACAAAAATGAAGATGGATAATTGAGGGACCTTTCATGGAAGGATTAAATTGAAATCACCTCTCCAGGTAAAAGAATGATTGATTGGTATTTGGTCAGCTGCAGAGTTTAACAGTGCAAGCAACAGCCTGTGCCCAGTATTTGAGCCTTGCTTTGACATCTTCGGGATGGTCACCGGGACTAGAGATTTTCCAATTGGCGATCGAGGTGGACAAGGATTCCGGGGAATTCTTGTGCGACATTGAATAGCACAACTCAAGTGCGGGTAACGTGTTGCAGAGCTCGGGAATCTCGTCGTAGCTGAACCCAAATCCCAGATCCAAACAGCCCTTTAACTCGTCCAGATCCTCGTCCGTTAAACTCTTTGTCCTCGCTAGATCCTCATCCACGTACCCTTCAAGCAACACCTTCTTCTTCCCCTGCTTCTCCTCCATCCACGCTTCCATTTCTTTCTTTCTTTCTTTCTTTCTTTCTTTCTTCCCTCACCCACTATTTATCTCTCCTCATCATGTCACATGCATCACCCACTGACAGCTGTATTATTTCATCCACGCACCTCCTCTCTTCATACTTATCCTTTTTCTAAATAATTGTCTTTCGCTTTTCACGCATTATGACCTATATATTTTACTGCTATATAACAAATATATATATTTATTTAAAATAAAAGCTGAAAGTTGAAGTTCCTAATTTTATTGAAGTATCAAATATTTTAGAGGAAGGTTAGATCTGGTAACACAACCAATTATATATATAAATGATTATTATTAAAAGTTATACATTTTTTAAAAAACTCATATAATTAATATATTATAGTAGTTTAAATTTGTTGTTCTTACTCTTATTTAAGTAAATTTTTCATTAAATATATTAATTAATTTAGTTATCAGTCTTTATTAATAATTTCTTAAATAAAACTTAACAAAAATACGAATGTAGTAAATATTTTGATCATTTATAAAGTTTATTTAATTTATAAAATCTAGTTAGCAGCGCGTTATTCTGGAGAGTAAAATTGAGGTGTTTTTTCTTTCTGTATCAATTTAATATTTTTCTATCCATTTGTGTGTAAGAGAAGATTTTCTATATCCATGGAGATCGTTTTCTTAAGGATTTCGCTTATAAAATCACTCATCGCTCAACATCTTATATGTATACAATATATATTATTTAAAAGATTCCAAATCTTATAAGATGATATGATTACTTGTAAATTTTATTTACTTATCATTTAAATGATATAAAAATTTGGGTGAATGGACACGTGGTGGTGAAGTGGGTCACGTAAGAAAAGAAAGACAAATTGAGATGAGGTTGGGTTGGAAAAGTGAGTGGGTCCTACGATTTTGTTTGGTGTGCATGCTGGATTTGTTTGTGAGGAACAAAGAATCGATGCAAACGTGGCCAAATGATTGAAACAGACAAATTAGGATCACCTTTTTTTAAAGGTATACCCAATAAAACTTTTCAAAAAGTATATTTACATATATATGATTGAAAACACCCTTGTGTCAATTTATTTACAATATCATTTCTTAAGAAAGTTATTTTTTATGATCATATTTTATTAATTCTTACTAATACAATTATAATGTATATGTGTCCGTTTTTGTTCACTTTTCATTCCGGACATATTGATCTCAAATAAAAATGTAAATTACTGAAATTCACTATTCTCTTTATGTAAAAAATGGAACAAGATATTAACCAAGTTCCTAATGCATTGGACATTTTTTAAGTGAGCTTCATAAATAAAAATAAATTAATAAGAATGTACCTTTTATTGTTTTAAAAGATCAGTTTATGAAACAAAGTAGGTATTTGGAAACTCATTTGGTGAATTGCATGAAAACAATGTTACAGTTTGGGATATATCAAGATCAAATATAAAATAATATGGTGATGGTGATGATAATAATCAAAAAGTAATAATAATATTATTAATAAGATATTAATAAAATTGATGATAATGATAAATAAAATAATAATAATAATAATAATAATAATAATAATAAATACTATAAATAATTATAAAAAAATTACACCTATAGTAGTATATTGAGATAAGATTGATAGCATATTATATTCTATTTATTCTTATCATTATTATCAAGGAGTTCTTAATGTAATATGCATTTAAGATGTAAACATGAGACTATTGATTAGGTTAGATAAATCTTTGATATCTCATTCATGTATTTGGTGGTGAATAGTATATATGTTTCATTATTTGATCCATTTATGGGTAGGATTTTAGGTTGAGTCCTCCTACCCACGCATACATATATTTGCCTTGGCTAAATAAAATCAAAAAGGAAAAGTCTAACATTGGAAAGCCTTGGGCATATTCAACCTAATACAACATTGCAAGTACACATAACCCCTTCAATCATCTTTTTCCAATTAGTTTTGTCTCCCTATAGGACAAGCTAACCAACACATTTCATATCCTTACAAGGTCTGATTACCCTCAGTTTGCTTGAAGTGGCTTTCTTAACTGGCCTACGACCAACTAGTCATCCTATTTAGCAAGATGGGATGAAGCCATGCTATCTTAACATTCTTCTGAGCTGGGAGGGCATGTTTTACCAACTCTTTGCTTCTTAGAATAATGATTGTTTTGGACTTTTCTCTGACTAAGAACATATGGCATTTCTATTTCTATGGTGGTCAGCCTTTGTATTATGTCATATAACTCTTTGGGTAGTTAAACCCCCACTTCCTAACACTCAACACCTGCATGAAAGGACATGAGTATGTCTAGCTAAGTTACTTAGCCACTTTATATGAGTATTTTTCTAATAAGGTTAACAATACATGTTTCACCACTCATATCTCTTGGAATCTTGGAGATTTTTTATAATTCCTTTAGCTTTACCTAAATGTCATCTTTTCTATGCGCTTAACCCAACCTGATGTGCTAGTTATCCCTACCTACGTTATAGCTTATACCCCCGCTTTTCCTACCCCACCCTTTTTAATGGACGAAGCCATAAAGCAATTGGTTGTTTATTGCTCATGCATATACAACCTAAAAGCACACTATCTATCCATATGACCAACCCTTGCTTTGGGCAACTAAAGTCCTTACTTTAGGCCCCCAAATTTTTTTTACTTTGTTTTTATTTTTAAAATAAAATAAATATTTGATTAAAATAATGTGACGCCCCGCGTTAATTTACCTTTTATTTACACTCGTTTAATCATTTTCACAATAATTTTTTCGTGTTTAATAAAAATTAATTAGGTACAATATAAAATAATATTTATTTTTCTTAAGCATACTCAAAATAATAACCGCTCGGAAATAGATCCATTAATAAAATGGGATTGATTAGAATCAGCGGAAGGAGAAAGATGAAGACAGGGGTCACTCGCTTGAGCGAGACCCTGATTCGCTTGGGCGAAACCCGAGAAGGTCGCTTAGGCGAGATCCGACTCACTTGGGCGAATGTTACACTTTAAACCTGAGCGAATAACAAGACATGCGAGGAAAATTAGCAATTCGGTTTTTACTCGAAAATGGGTCCACTCAGTCATATCTCACTCGGGAACCCCTTAACCTTCACTCGAAAAGCACTCTAATCTTCACTCGGAAACATTCTAATCTTCACTCGGAAGGGTATGAGGGACACTCACGTGAGTGAAATAGGTACAGGATCAATTCCCTCGGCCTTCGCTCGGACAAGACTGAATCCGCTCGGCGAGATTCATCCGGTAATCGACTTTACTACAACAAACACAAATTGACTCATAAAAATCAATACCGATCACATAGCAACATAAATTCATATCCGATTAATCAACATACCGATTCGAAATTAGTTCAACATACACAAGCAACATAGTCAAACATCACATACTCGGAAAATTCATTATACATTACGCACAATTCATTTCACAATCACTCGGTTCCTTGGCATCAATCCTCCGCTTGGCGCACCTCCAGGACCCCGACCTCTTCCCTGTCACTGGTTACTAAATTGAAAACCACATCAAGGGTGAGTGTTTGACATCATAATTAATCTAGAATAGAAACTAACAAAATGCTTGCATATAAACTCCGTCCGACTGCTTTATCCATAAATTGCAAATCACACTTGGCAATATAGCCGTTCTCACTCGACAAATATAGCAATTCTTACTCAGCAAATATAGCAAATCTTACTCGGTAAATATATCAAATTTCACTCAACAATATAGCAATTCTCACTCGACAAATATAGCAAATCTTACTCGGCAAGCATAACAAATCTCACTCGGTAAATATATCAAATCTCACTCAGCAATATAGCAGTTCTCACTTGTTAAATATAGTAATTCTCACTCAGCAAATATAGCAAATCTTACTCAGCAAATATAGCAAATCATACTCGGCAATTATATTAAATTGTACTCGGCAAATATATCAAATCATACTCAGCAAATATATCAAATTGCACTCAGAAAATATAGCAAATCATACTCGGCAATTATATCAAATTGCACTCGGCAAATATATCAGATTATACTCAGCAAATATATCAAATTACACTCGAAAAATATAGCAAATCATACTTGGCAATTATATCAAATTACACTCGGCAAATATATCATATTATACTCAGCAAATATATCAAATTTCACTCGGAAAATATAGCAAATCATACTTGGCAATTATATCAAATTGCACTCGGCAAATATATCAGATTATACTCAGTAAATATATCAAATTTCACTCAGAAAATATAGCAAATCATACTCGGCAATTATATCAAATTATACTCGACAAATATATCAGATCATACTCAGCAAATATATCAAATTGCACTCGGTAAATATTTCAGATCATACTCAGCAAATATATCAAATTGCACTCGGTAAATATAGCAAATCATACTCATCACAATACTAAATTCATCAATTGTCACCACTGACTCTCAGACAAAATTGACGCCTAGTATCCGGATACTAAAGGATCGGCCTTCAGCTGGGGGTCCTACTTGACACCTCGTGAACCCTGCTTGGTTCACCGTGTCCTGCTTGACTCTCCATGTGACACCCTAAAAATAAGGGTCAATTTTTTGCAAGAACATACCTGGATCTATCAAAATCCACTCTCATATATGAAGATATGAGAGCTGGTCCCATGGCCAAGGAGAAAAAGGAAAAGAAGACAAAGGCAAATGAAATCTTTCACAGCGGAAAACAACAGCGCCTGAGCGATCCCACAAACAGCGTGCATTCGCTCAAGCGAGATCCGACTCCACTTGAGCGAGACAACAAAATTCGCTCGGGCGAACACACATTCACTTAAGCGAAACCGAATACGAAAGCCTTCCCAAACAACATACTCGCTGGAGCGAGGAAATCACTCGCTGAAGCGAGAAGCCACTCGGCATTCAATCACTCGGGAAACCGAGACATTCATTCACTCGGTAAACGATCAGGTCCAGTCGGAATTCATGCCTAAGTCCTCTCAGAATTTATTGTCTTAGTCCACTCAGCATTATGGGGTTCCGTCACTCGGGAAACAACCCCAACACTCATACACTCCATAACTTAGTCGTTAAATTTTATACACCAAGGCACACACACAATCCACTCAGTAACTGAAGGTTATCCCACTCGGATTCCATAAACCCTCACTCGGAATATCTTCCAACCCAACACTACTCGGTATAATTCAACCTCGAGTCACTCGGTAAACATCAACCATTTAGCACTCGGTATATTGAACTCTATCACTCAGAGAATACATAGGCTTCCTCTCAGCCATAAATCACTCGGTTTAATCATTCTTAACCAACTCGTCATCAGAGTGGTATTCCACTCGATAACTAATATCATTGCCGACCAATACTCATTCGGCCATACACTCGGCATTCAAGCCTATTCTCACTCGGAGATTATATGGATCTTCCTTCACTCAGAAGGGATCTCCACAACCATACTCCACTCGGAATATTCCTCATTTCTCACACGGAGAATACCTTAACATCCATCACTAGGAAATAGCTTCCTAAACAATTCCACTCGGAATTGTCCGAACTCCTCAATACTTAGAGGAATTACCCAAGTAGTTCACTCGGATTCATTCCATAACTTAGCCATTCAAATTACATATTACCCTATCCACTCGGAATAGGTAACCGTGTTCACTCGGAATACATGCGTAACTCTACTCGGATCATATATATATAAACACTTAGATTATTTCTTATCTGAGCCACCAACAACTCTTCCCTCGGAGAAGTTCACTCGAATTATACAAGATCATTCCCCACTCGGGGTTCACTATATATTTTTTACTCGGAATCCACAAAGGTTATTAATATACAGATGTGTCACACTCAGATAAAGAGTCACCTACACAAGACTCACTCGGAAAAGCATCTAAGCCACTCATATTTCACTCCGGATTCATTAACTTAGAAATATTCATACATCATCATTTCCTAGTCGGTAGGAAGCATCAAATCAACATAAATCACTTATATATATATATTCTCTAATTCCAAGTCCGACTACCACTGCAGCAATACACTTCCACCGATTCATAACCATGTTATCAATATAACATATATATGTATATACTCATACGCATACACTCGGATACTTATTAACTTTATACTTTCCATTCACCAACACATTCAGTCGGCATGCATATAATACCATCACTCGAAGTATATATATATTAACATGCACTCGGGTTTCCAATAACCCAACTTCAATACATATATAAAGTGTATTCATTATACAACGTTAATATGAGCCAGCCAAGACTTAATACATCAAAGACACTCGGTACATTACATTATGTACACAACCACATCAATAAACACCCAACACTCGGGTTTAAGACCACCACATCATCCAAACCGACCTGCATACACTGAAAAACGGTGTAGGGGTGAGCATTACATATTAAATGACAGATATTGGCTCGGATTAATCATAGAATCCATAACATGCCATAACACATACATCAATCAGCTCAACATTCACTGCCATTCAAATATAAACAATCACAACCATCTTCAATCGGGTTTCTTACCCCTTCCACTCGGCTATAAAGCCTAATATCCTCATCAATAATATAATCCCTCAATCGGATTTCACCTCAAGTCTATCCTAAGACTATCTCAACAATATTCATATTCCGAGCCATACTCAAGGAGTCTGTCTGAGCCCAGCTCCAGGACTTAAATATATTCATCACATGTTGTCATCTGATTGCCGATCGGTATAAAAATCCAACGCCTTCCAGTGGCGAATCGGATGCATACGGTTTCATTCACTCGGCGTTCAACGCCAATGTACTCGGCATTTCATCAAGCGTCTCATTCACGCTTAGTGCCCCAGGCACTGCCCGAGTCCAACCTGGGTCTTTCATCATATTCAACATTAGGACCATGTCCTCTTCACTCGGGATAATACCCTCGTGGCACCCCGCAAGGTGTTCATATTCAGTAACACAATAACACATATGTGTATAAATTCAACTCATATTCATTCGATTGCCCACTCGGAAGTCTGCATTCAACATTAATTTCATTCGGCAACTCAACAACAGTCAGATGACTCGGCTTATACCACATTCACTCGGCAATCCTATGCCATCCACTCGGCAATCACTATGCCGTTCACTCGGCAATCACTATGCCATTCACTCAGAATTATCATCTACCACAAGCCTCACAGGCTGTTTCATGGGATACACTCGGACTTAGCATTTTCTAAGCCTCACACACCATGGTATAGGAAATTCCACTCGGAAATCAACTCTAATAGTCATCCCATGCCAATATTTCTCTTGATATTAGTCATAACAGCCCCAATCATCCATTCATCATAAACATATGCATCAATACGCATTACATTCATCTAAATGTATAATTTCACACATAAATTAGTAGAGGGCCACACCATGCACTCAATATCAATATAACATGCATCTCAAGCATCATAACAAATTCATTATCATAAACATCAACATATACTGCATGGACGGACATCAATCACATCAATACAAACATAAACATCATACATATCCGGGCCACTAATCACTCAGAAATCAACAAAAACAACACATCAAATGTCACGCATCACAGTGAGGGAGTTTCACCCGGAAACCCATCCAGAAATCCATGCATTTGAGATGCAAAGCCCCCCTTACCTGGATGAAGCCTCCAAGAGTCACATGGACACTCGGCCCAGCCACGGCAGCACTCTACTCGGCTTTCTGAACGTGGGAAGAGCCACACAGCTTCCCTGCCAACCAGCATCAGTCTTCAGCCTTTCGCTCAAGCCACACATGTACTCGCTTGAGCGAAACGGGTCCAGTGACCATTTCTTCACTGGCTCGCTCAAGCGTGACCATTCTCGCTTGAGCGAGATACGTCCAGAAGCTCATCAACACTCCATGCTCCACTCTGCTCTGCCACCTAGTCAGTGGAGAAGCTTCCAAGCTCCACCCAACCATGACTTCTTCCTCGCAACGTCCCAACCTCAATACAGTGGGTCATCTTCCACAAACCAAGACACTCCATGCTGCTGGCACAGGCTCCCAACCGAGCCACAAACAGCCTCATCAACAAGAGGAAGAAGAGGAGGAGAAGAAGAAGGACCAACAAGAAAGAGAACACCAGGGAACAGAGGAGGGACCTGAACCCAGCCTCCAAAACACACAGCCACACGCTGTTTCACCATCACCATGCAGCTCCTCATCACCACGTAGTTCCACTCGGTTCTACACCATGCGTGAGTGGAAGAAGAGGATAAAAAGGAGGAAGAAGATGAAGCAGAAGCTCCAACAAGTTCTAGAGAGAAGGAGGAGCACTTCTCTCATCAGGATATACACTTCCAAGGAATGAAGGGAGAGAGTGAGAAGAAAAACATGCAACCAAGGCCTTATCATCTTAACCTCATCAGCATCCAATTCATCACAACATCCCACCCTCATTTAATGCAAGTCCATCAACATTTAATGCCAATTCTCTCAGCAATGATCACACAAACACCACGTGGACAAAGAGGGAGAGAAAACCGGACCCATTTGACCATCAAGGTACATGAGTCATCACTATGGGGACCACACAGAAGAAGAAAAGAGAAAAGGGAAACCGGGCCCTATAATGATCCAAGAGCACCAGTGGTCCCTCATTAATCAATTGCCTCGCCTGAGCGAATTTCATTCTTCAACACCTTTCGCTCAGGCGGGTTCCATCCAGCAACTGATTCCTTTCGCCCTCGCTCGGGCGTCCCAAGCTCGCTTGAGCGACCAACACTCAGAATCCATTTCTTCTCTCGCTCGTTCACGCTGATCCCTCATTCGCCTGGGCGAGATCGGGCCAGAGCCCTTGTAATCAACACAAAGGATTCTCGCTTGAGCGAGAATCCCTCTCGCTTGGGCGAGAAGTATCAGGACCTGGGTAGAAACGTGAGCTCTCAATATCACACATAACAAAATCCATTCAAAGCCAATTTAACTCAATTCCATCCTTCATATATCTTACAATAATCATTTAAAACTTGTCTCCAGTGTTCATGCACAACAATTTCCATTCAACTCATATTCAACCATTTGCCATTCTCATCAATTACTCATTTTTATAAAATTCGGGGTGTTACACTCCACCTCGACCACTGGGTTCTGCTTGACCACTAGGTAGCTCAACTGGGCACAAAAACCATGGGAGCTAGAAATGAGGGGCTATACATACCGTCGGCCGTCCCACACCATATAATCATATATCATAGCTCAGTCATTACATATCATCAAAAACAACAGATGCAACTACCAGAAACTGGCATGTGCTCGCAATATAGGGCGACCGACTTGTCAAGCCCATCCATCACTTTGCCACTGGGTGACCTACTTGTCAAGCCCGTCAATATAATGCCATCACACATAATCAATTATATAGCATGAACATTCAATCCCTTTACTAGAAGCCTGCCAGGAGCCGCTCCTTGACCGTGCAACACACCGGCGACCACTCCCTGCCCTCAACAGTATACAGGGTATCTTATTCATAATATACAACTTAATATAATTAAAGCATTATTAATCAAACACACAATTATCAGAAGTGGACATGTGTTTACCACATAGAATAACCGACTTGCTAACTCATCAACATACTGTCACAACTTTTATTAACACAAATAAATCTCATCATAAACCATACACAATTCACATTCATGCATACATACACATGCAACTATCATCCAATATTTCTTACCGTGTCCATAATCGGTTCAGTGACTCGGACCCCAAATATATCCTATTCTAATTAATTATAACCCGAACACCCCCTTACCTCGGTTCCAAGCCTTGACAATCTGCTCTTGGTGCCGATTACATCCTCTGAGCGTTGGGTTCACGGTTTCTCCTCCGAATCCAGTACCAGCTTCGTCAATCAGTGCTCCGGTGTTTGTTCTGCTACCTTGAAACCACAGTCATGGAAATGTAGTTATCTCAAGGTTTTGATGCGAAATGGACCTTCCTCTGGAGCATGCAGCTCGGCAGCGATGGAGGAAGGAGAAGAAGAAAAAGAAACAGACGAAGAAAGAGAAAGAAGAAGTGGCTCGCGTGAATAATGATTGAATGAGGAAAGAGAAAGAAACCTTTATTTTAAGCTCAGGGGCAAACCAGCCTTTTCCCCATTTCTTTTATATTTTCATTAAAAGTTTTAATTAAACTTTTACCTCTTCTAATTTCACCTCATTTAACCCTTTTATAATTAATCAACCAAATAAATTTTATTTACTTTCCACACTAGTTAATTACTTATAATTGCCTAATACTTCATAAAAATATCAAATAAATCCTTAAAATAATTATTAATATTTTTTGATACTCAAAATTTTACTAAAATATCAGGGATGTTACAAATAATATATTAAATAATTTTTCTCAAGTGATTGTTTTATCTTAATTAGTAATTTTGAGTTCAGTTTCTCTTATATACATTAAGAATTTAGTATGAGAACTTTAATTCTCATAATAATTATCTTTAGCTCAGGAAGAAAATAAGATATATCAAATATAATACACACAACCCTAAATTAAGCTTCTTATTTTTTCCGCGACACTCACTTTTTCATTAATTAGTTATTAATGTAACATTCTAGGTAATTAAAACTAATTATTGGTGATTTGTAAAAAATTAATAAATGAATTATTTAAATTTTAAATTAGTTTTTTCTAAAGTTACTATAAATTAAATTACAATTGATTGAGGCAATAAAATTTAAATAAATTAATTTAGTTTGTTGGTTATTAAATTTAAATTAGAATTAAGTAAGTGATGGTACTTTTTAACTTACCAATGGGTGAAGAGTAAAAGGGTTTTATTAAAAAGGTAATAAAATAAAATAGAAAAAGCAAAGAAAAGAGGTAAAAAGACCAAAACACCCCTAGTGTATAATTTTTCCCTTCCTCTCCTTTTCATTTCCTTTTCACGTGTGTGTTCTCCCTCTTCTCGGCGTCCATGACAGCGCAAAAGAGAGGTGGTGATGGAGCTTTGATTTCTTGCCGAAATTCAAATTAAATGCGCTTTTAGAATCGAGGAAGCAAGGTAAGGTTATTGGCACCTTCAATTTCATAATTTTTCCCCTCTCCCCATGGTTGTGAATTCAGATTTAATAGGGTTCCATGGAAAGGGTTTCGTTTTTCTCATTTATGGAACTTTAGAGCTTGGAAGTGAAGTTATATGTGATTGATGGTTCCAAATTCTTATTTCCCCTCCTTCGCTATAAATTGAATTTGAAGCTTTGCATGGTGATCCGGTCTGGATACCGGTCCCCAAAGTTATGACATCAGAATGACCTCTTAAAGGAGCATCCGGTATCATAAGAAGACAGTGCCACAATGGACATCCGTTGTCATTGTATTCGTCCTCACTTCATTAAACGACTCTTCCGTCCTCTCTACGACGGGTACCTTATCCGTTCTCATTTCCATGGCGTGTATAACTGTTTGCCTCAGGATCATTATGAGATAAGAGTTCCTTATAACTTATCAGCGAAGATACCCTGCATAGCAAAATGTGTCTATGTCAATTATCTCAGAGAGTAAGTACAATTGTCAGCGAAATATACGGAAAGGTGATTATCCTCTATCCCTATCACAGGATCGTACTCTGATAATTGACATACCCACCTGACATACTCTGAGCACTGAGTCACCTTGATTGACACACTCTACACGCTATCAGAACCAAGGGGCCCACTTGCATCCAACGATTCATTTCCTACGTTCAACTATAAATAGCATGTTCCAACACACATGCAAGGTTACGTTGTTCTATCTTATATTCTTACTATTGCATTGCTTGAGTATTCATTGAGTTCATACACTCTTCTAACTTGAGCGTCGGAGAATCTTCGCAGGTGGCACCACCTTTCGCCCTCTCTCAATGTGAAACGTTGGTGTGATGGATCTCCAGGACAACAAGACCGGTTTCTTCCACTAAGAGACCGGGTTACAATACCGGATACCCACTGTACCGGTGTATAAACCCTAATTCACCTGCACTCTTGTGGCTGGTCCCACACCGGATCCTAGACCCCGGTTCAGACCAGTTTATTGGCACGCCCGGTGGGACTCGTTAGAGTTATTCCCAATTTTCGTAGAAGTTTGTCGTCAGAATGGAAGGTGATGGACATGATTTTGTTGATGGTCATGTGGAGGACGTGACCCACCAGCAGACTAGGAGGAGACTTGTCTTTGAATCTCCTGTCACCAACACTCAAAGGATGGTACCAGTGGCAACCCCTGACCCTCGTGATGAGGTTATTAGGCAGGTCAGGGATGAGTTGATGGAGTTGAAGCGGGAGAGGAGAGGAGCTGGGGATAGGGTAACGTCCCATGTAGAAGAGACTCACCATGCATCAGTGAGGGAAAGATCTACGACCCTCCAGTACTCGAAAATCCCTACGTACGAGGAGAGGGAACAGACCCAAGACTCTGGTGACAGAGTTAGTACCAGGAGAAGGAAGCAAGCAGTGGTGACCTCTGGAGTTTATAGACTCAACGTTCCTTTCTCAAGGAGACTGATGATTGTCGTCATCCCTAAGCACTTGTAGACGACTCAGCCACTATCGATCGGGAAGTACAATGGGGAAACTGATCCCACTAAGCACCTAGATGCTTATGTTTATAAAGCTATGTATCTGGGAGCTGATGAAGACGTCATGTGTAGGATGTTCCCAAGAACGCTGACGGAAGAGGCTCTCAGCTGGTTCAAGAGCCTGCCCTCAGGATCTATAGATTCCTGGGAAGAAATGGCAGCTGCGTTTGAAAGTCATTTTGTCATTTCCAGGGACATCCCAAGGACTTCTCACACCTTGGCCCAAATAAGGCAAGGAGAGACTGAAACTCTTAAGGAGTTTTTGAAGAGATTCTACAAGGAGGCTGCGTTGGTCCCAAATCTCACGGAGGCTATACAGCTTCATATTGTGGTTGAAGCTCTACAACCTAGTTCCGCTTTTGCCCTATCTTTGGCGAAGAGCCCTCCAACAACCTTCGAGGAGTTTCGAAGGAAAGCTTCCAAATACGTGGGTATAGAAATGCATCTAGAGGCTACAGCAGCTAGAATGACGCCCCCAGTACCCCCTCAGCAGCCACGAAGAGAGAAGGAGAGGGTGAGACCAGAAAAGCATGCCTTCAGAGAGGAATTTGCAAGCGCTCGACCTCATCAACGAGACAGGTGCATCTCGTCTTTCAGCAACTACGCTCCTCTAAACACCAGGCACTCCTAAATCTTGAGAGAAGTTGGCTGGCCAGCGCTCAGTGTTTTTGGTATAAGGAAGCCACCCCTAGTCAAAAGACCTGGTAACCCACGTAAATATTGCGCCTTTCATGAACAGGCGGGTCACCACACAGACGAGTGCAAAGCGTTGAAGAATACTGTGGAGACCCTCATTAGAGAGGGAAAGTTGAAGCAATATCTGTTCAGAGAAAAATCCTTGGACGAGCCTGACAGGATGGACAAGAGGGGGAGAGGTCCGAATGATGAGGGCGATAATAGTCGTAACCCCGTTAGAAGGTTTACTGTGGCTGAAAAACAAAAAGGAGTGGTGATCGCTGGAGGAGCCCAACAAGACAACATGCCTCAGCAGCAAAGGCAAGGTAGGCATGAGGTGCTTGAAATGATAGCTGGAGGGTTTGCAGGAGGAGGAGCATCAATCACAGCTAGCAAAAATCACCACCGGATGATTTTGTCTATACAGGGCAAACCTAGAGATAACCGCCCTTTCAGGGACAGTGTGGCAGCCCTGGTGGTGTCGTTTACTGATGATGACTTTGGCCCTACGATCCCAGGAGGAGACGACACAGTGGTGATCATTGCTGTCATTGCTAACAAAGATGTGAAGAGGATCCTCGTCGATCAGGGAAGTTCTTGCGATGTAATTTTTTATAACTATTTCAAAAGAATGGGTTTTAATGATGCAGATCTGCAGCCGTACACGCAAGAACTCACGGCTTTTAATGGGGTGAAGCAGCCTACCAAAGGGTACCTTGATACCCTCATTTCTTTTGAAGGAGAACCTGGCGCAAGAACGGTAAAATCGAGAATTCTAGTGATCGATGTGGAATCTCCCTACAACGGGATCATAGGCCGCCCTACCTTGAATGCAATAGAAGTAATTGTGTCCACTCCCCACCTCTTAATCAAATTCATTGACAAGGATAATGGTGTATCCTCCCTCAGCGGAGATCAGGAGATGGCTCGATACTGTTATAACTTGAGCCTCAACATGGTCAAGTTGGAAACATTTAATAAGAAGAGGAAGCTAAATGACGGAGGAACAGCGGCTGGGTCTGTCAGTCTGATTGACTTGGACCCCAGGGCGGAATTGAAGATTGACCCTCTTAACCCCTCGAAGCCCACATCGGATGGTGGTTCCAGGGACGTCATCTTAGGGGATTCCCCAGAGAAGGTCATGCACATTAACGATAATCTGGAGGCAGGCATGGAGCAACGTTTGTTGGCTCTCTTGCAGGAGTTTAAAGACCTTTTTGCATGGACTGCAGCAGACATGCCTAGAATGGACCCTGATTTCTGTTGCCATAAACTTGCTGTTTACCCAGAAACAAGACCGGTGGCCTAGAAGAAGAGGAGGTTGGCACCTGAGAAGCAGAAGGCAGCGTGTGAGCAAACAGAGGAATTGTTGAAAGCTGGTTTTATAAAGGAGATTCGCTATTCATCTTTGCTTTCCAACATGGTGATGGTGCAGAAAGCCAATGGCAAGTGGAGAATGTGCACAGATTACGTAGATCTCAACCGATGTTACCCTAAAGATCCGTATCCCCTCCCAAACATTGATCGTATGGTAGACGACTCATCTGGTTATCAGTACCTCAGTTTCATAGATGCTTATTCAGGGTACAATCAGATTCCGATGTAGGAAGGAGATCAAGAAAAGACGGCCTTTGTCAATGACCGTGGTGTCTTCTGCTACACCGTCATGCCATTTGGACTGAAGAACGCCGGTGCTACATACCAGCGCATGATCAACAAAGTATTCGAAGGCATGCACACCAAGATGGTAGAGGTGTATATCGATGATATCATCGCAAAAACTCCTGCTAGAGGAGACCACATCGAAGATTTGTGCCAAGTGTTTACTCGGCTACGACAGTACAACATGAGGTTGAACCCACTGAAGTGCACTTTCGCTGTCCCAGCAGGGAAGTTTTTGGGTTTCATGTTGACCTAGCGGGGTATCGAGGCCAACCCTGGAAAATGTCAGGCAATACTGGATATGCAGATCCCTAAGAGCCTAAGGGAGGTACAATCGTTAAATGGGAAAGTGGCCGCTCTGGCTCGATTCATGCCCAAGATGGCACACAGATCTCTCCCCCTGTATAAGGCGTTGAAGAAGCATAAGAGTTTCGAATGGGGAGAAGAGCAAGAACAGGCTTTCCAACAGCTTAAGGCCGTGCTTTCAAGTCCACCAATATTGGTAAAGCCTGACCCTGGTGAGACTCTAATTTTGTATTTGACAATTTCTAATGAAGCCCTAGGCGTGGCTCTGGTTAAAGAAACTCCAGAGGGGCAGAGGCCGGTGTACTTCACCAGTAAGACATTCCAGGGGGCTGATGGTAGATATCAAAAGATAGAGAAAGCCGCTCTAGCAGTTATGTGGGCTTCACGACGGTTGAGGCCATATTTTCATGCGCATCCAGTACTAGTGAGAACGGATCTACCTCTCTGTTCAGTGCTTAGTAAACCAGATCTTGCTGGAAGGATGATCAAGTGGTCTATCAAGCTTTCTGAGTTTGAAATTTCTTATGAGCCTCGAGGAGCTATTAAAGCTCAAGTTCTGGCAGATTTTGTGGTGGAAATGACTGGGTCGGATCCAGCCACACCTCGAGCGCATTGGACTATTTATGTTGATGGGTCATCAAACAGTAAAGGCTGTGGAGCCGGTGTCATGGTGGAAAGTGATGACGGTGTGCATTTGGAAATTTCCCTCCGGTTTAATTTCAAAACCTCCAATATTCAAGCTGAGTATGAGGCATGCCTGGCCGGCCTCCGATCGGCTATTGACATCGGAGCGTCAGAAGTAACATTGTGCAGCGATTCACAGCTGGTGATTTCGAAAATCCAGGGGGAATATCAGGTCAGAGAGCCACAACTTCAATTATACTTGAACTGTGTGAATGAATTAAGGGGAGATTCGATATGCTGGAATTTAAGCATGTGCCAAGAGAGGAGAACACTAGAGCGGATATCTTATCAAGGCTTGCAAGTACAAAATAACCCGGTAGTACCACGACTGTGGTTCAGAGTACGCTGACATCACCTAGCATCCCTCTGTTCCCATCTCTAAATGCTATAATGGTCAAGTACCCTTATGAGAATTCTTGGGTCATCCTCTACATCCATTATCTAGCGGACGGACAGCTCCCTACTGATGAGAAAGAGAGGAGACGAGTGAAAAGGGAGCTGCCGTACTTCACCATGGTCGATGGTGTTCTTTACAAAAGGGGATTCTCAGTCCTATACCTTATTTGTTTGAGAGAAGATGAGGTACAAGCAGTGTTGGAGGAAGTACATGAGGGACAGTATGGACACCATGCCGGGGGCAGGAGCTTAATGAGAAAAGCCCTTAGGGCTGGATATTGGTGGCCCACAGTGAAGCAGGACTCAGTTGATTTTATGAAGAAGTGTGATGCTTGTCAAAGATTTTCCAATCTCCATCACACACCAGCCCAAGAACTCTCTTCATCCGCTATGCCTTGGTCGTTCTACCAGTGGGGCCTTGATATCCTGGGCCCATTCCCCACCGCTCCAGGAGGTATTAAATATTTGATTATGGGGTTGGACTACTTTACTAAGTGGATCGAGGCTGAGCCAGTAGTGCATATCACTTCTGCGTGGACAAGGCGTTTTGTATATGAAAACATCATAGCTCGATTTGGTGTCCCAGGACAGATTGTAACTGATAATGGCACCCAGTTCACGGATAAGAAGTTCACAGACTTGCTTGAAGGACTGGGGATAGTCCAAATATTTTCATCTGTTGAGCACCCCCAGACAAATGGCCAAGCGGAAGTAGCCAATCGAGAGGTGCTAAAGGGGTTGAAGAAGCGTCTTGGAGAAGCGAAGAGAGCTTGGACTGATCAGCTATGCCATGTTCTGTGGGCATATCGTACTACACCACACTCTTCCACTAATGAATCCTCATATCGGTTAACTTACGGGGTCGAGGCGATGATCCCAGTAGAGCTACAAACCAGATCAGCCTGAGTATTATATTTTTCAACGGAAGATAATAATGCCAATCTGGCATCAGAATTGAATGTTCTCCACGAGCTGAGAGAGGGAGCCTTTATCAGAGACCAAGTAATAAAAGCAAAGGCAGCACTCCAGTACAACAAGCTTGTCCAATATAGAGCGTTTAACACTGGAGATCTTGTTTTGAGAAAGGCGAGTATGGGTAATAAATTCGCTTATCAAGGGAAGCTAGCACCGACATGGGAGGGCCCTTACAGAGTTTCTGAAGTGACAGGAAAGAGATCATACCGGCTCGAGGAGCTCGATGGAACCCCAATTCGTAACAAGTGGAACACTCAGAACTTACGTATTTATTACAGCTAGTTGGTAAGACGGCATGTACTCTTTTTCCTTACTTGAGTTTTTCCCATTGGGTTTTCTCAAGAAGGTTTTAATGAGGCATGACCCCGACTATGCTTCCTTTGTAATGTATATTCAACTTAATGAAAATACAATTTATGACTCTATCAATCTCACTCTCTCATTTTTATGTTGTAATACACAGCTATAAGCTGTATTTGTATAAAGACCCTCAGGACGGATGATCTCAATCACCTATTCTGTGTATTGACGATGTAACTCCTCGAGGGGGAAATGGGTTGTAGGATTAAACCGAACCCCATTTGAAGACCCAGATTGTAGGAATTAAACCAAACTCTGGGTACGGTTAGTAAGTTTGGCTGAACACCGTCTGAAGGCTTGGATTGTAGGACTGAACCGAACTCCAAGTATGGTTAGTAGGATTGAACCAAACACCATTTGAAGGCCCAGATTGTAGGAATTAAACCGAACTCTCAGAACGGTTAGTAAGTGTGGCTGAACACCGTTGAAGACTTGAGTTGTAGGATCAAACCGAACCTCAAGGGACAGGTGTAGGACTTAACCTTTTTCAAGGTTATACCGAACCCCACATGAAGACTTAGATGGTAGGATTGAACCGAACTCCAAGTATAATTGCCGTTCTCATTTCTGAAGCAATCATCACAGGGCGGCTTAATGCAAATATTGCCGTTCTATATCGTTGAAGTCAAATGAACCTTTTCAATTCTCAAGGAGTTAAAGGTAACGCTTTACAATGGATATTCCCTTCCCAAAATACTTATACTTGGGGACAGGGCATACTTTAACATAAGTGTTGCATATTTGTTACGATATTTGTTATTTTACTCCGGGGTGAGAAATACGCTTTAAACGACAATATGGTTAAACAAAGCGGATTTGTAAAGTATTAAAAAAGTAAAGTATTGTGTATATGACTAAGTTATCTGGAAACCATATACTTGTCACAAACGATAGAAGAAAAACGAAAGCAAACTTTATTTCTGTGAAGGAAAATTTTATACGTCTCAAGGCATCAAAGCTGGAGCTGATCCCAGTACACAGCTATAAATAAAGCCCAAAATCAAGGAGCAGGAGGTTGGTTCTCTGACGTGGGCACTTCCGTTCTCCCCTCTTCAGCTCCCTCAGCTTGAGTCTTCTCCATTTCGGTCTCTGGGCCAGCTTCAACATCCCCTTGTATCTCACCTTCGGGGCCAGAAGTGGTCAGTTTTGGTTCCATGCTTTGAGCCTCCGGAAGTGGAGGCAGTTCATAAAGAGCATAGGTAGGATCTTGGTGCGAGCTGTCACTCTTCACTTCGATAAGTTTCCCTCCGTGGAATTCATAGAACGGATCTAGTCCGTACAAATTAAGCTTCACGTCGGGGTTGCGATAAAAGACTTGGCGAAGCGCCAGGCCGAAGGATTCGAAAGCTACCTTCTTGCATATTTCTAAGGCTTTGGCAGCCTTGGCTTTAGCAGCAGATAATTTCTTTTGAAGCTTAGCAAAATCCTCCTCCGACGGCCCAGTGCTCGTACTCCCCTTCCTCAGCTCTTCGATTTGAGTCTGCATCTCCTTCTGAAGGGCCTCTCACTCTCCTAGGCTTTTATTGTGGCCGGCCTCTATTGCTGCAAGATCGTCAGCTAGCTTAGCCGATTTCTTCTTCTCTAATTGCAGCTCTTCTTCAAGGAGGGGGATGGATTTATTCTGCTGTTGAAGTTCAATAACCTGCCGCTCCAAAGATTTGTTGGTGAAGTGGAGCTGGCTTATTTCTTCAGTTTTCTTCTGCAGCGTCTCCTTGGCCTTAGTCAATTCTGCCTCCACCCCTCTATGAGTCTCAGCTTGCTTGGCCGCCCAGGCCTTCTTTATAGCAATATCGGCCTCAAGTTTTTCAACTTGTTCTATGTAGTCCGCTTTGTCGCTTAAGGAGTCCAAGAGGCCGGATAGCTCATCCAGCTTCCAGCGACTGGCCTGGCAAGCGCCTCAAACTTCCGCAGCACCAAGAGAGGGGCGGAGATAGTACCTCACCTTTGGAAGAGTGCGGGGCATGGACCCCTGGAACCAAAGATAAGGGGAGAGAAAAGACTCGCTTGGAGGGTCAATCATTGGAGGAGGACCGCTTTCAGAGTCCGGTTCAGACGTGGCATGCAAAGGAGGGGTAGAAGAATCAAGGATAGGCTTCTTCCCCTTGTCTTTTTTCAGCCCAGATTCCTCGAGGGTCTTCTGGCGTTTCTTCGTAGGGTCACCAGATGAAGGCTTCTCCATGTCCATTGCCTTGACTAGATGCCTCTTTTTCTTTTTCTTCTCTGGGGCGGCCTCCTCATTGCCTCGCCCTGCAGCCTCCGTTTGTCTTGCAGGTTCCTCCTCGTCAAGGAGAGGAACCTCGTCTCCTACAGCGGAGGTAAAAGGAATTGTTGGAGCCATTGCCTTAGTAGAATTCCTCTCGGCCTGAATGTCATTCTCCTCAGAGGAAGAATCACTATCTGCCAGTATGGATTTCAGGGACAACATCTCGGGAGAGACTTTTTCAATTTGTTCTGCAAAATAAGGAAAATTGAGTCAACACATGGAAGGAAAAACAATAAGAGCGGAATAAATATGTAACATAATCATTGTTCAAGAGCGGCCATTACGGAGATAGGTGTCCCGGACATCGGCACTTCCCAAGAGAAGCCGGCAAGAGAACCCCTTGAGGGCTTTTGAGGCCGATTGCATGGCACTCAGCACCTCGACAGAGTGAGAGGAGAGCTCACTCTCCTTAGTATAGTAAGCAAGGCTCAGCACTAGAAAGTGCTCGTATGATCAACTGATGGGGAATTTGGTGAACCCTTCTTTGTTGAGCCAGAAGACTGGCTTATTGGACTGAACTCAGACCCACGTGTAGTAGTGTTTGAAAGAGCGTCCATCCACCTTAGTGGATTCGGTGTAGGACTTGAAGTTCACTACCCTTGAGTCACAACGGAGTGTTATGAACCCAAGGCCGCCCTTCTTGTTGGCATGGCGGACCACTTGGCAGTAGTAAAATAGTTTGGCCACAGCGGGGGTGAAATTGAAATGCTCTCCCAGAACTTCAAGAGCGCGTACCAATCCCAGCCGTTGGGATGCAGTTGAGTAGGGGCGCAGTCGAGGAAGCGTAGGACGGCCATCTGAAACTCCGTCATGGGAAAGCGGACTCTCAAGTTTTGAAAGACGAAGTCATACATGTAGACCGACCTCTCGTCTGGGACGCGGTGACAGACCCTCTCAGTTGGACGGGGGCAAGGACAAGAAAGCGTCCCTTGTACTTCTTGTCAGAGTAAATTTTACAGCGGAGAGTGACTGGGTTTCCCTCTTCATTTGCATGATGTGAGGGGATTTCCAAGAATTCCTCCTCAACCCAGCAGTACAGCCTCTCCCTGTTCAGCTTTTCCCAGTTCATCCGGTGTGCCACGACATTGACACACCCTTCAGTAGTTCGTAGAATTATCATTTTTCCAGACCCTGGAATCTCCATGGTACCTGATGCATGATGGAATGCGTATATGCTGTGGTAGAAGGCAACATCGTCAGAGAGATAACCTTCATTGCTTGAGCCATCATCAGAGCAGCTGGTAGCCCTCGAGTCAAGGGGATCCTCAGGGCGGCGCCGATCCACTGGCACTCACGAGAAGGAAGTTTCAACTCTCTCTGAGCGACGAGGCCCAGCCACAGGAAGATTCACTGGAATCCTTCCACCATGGTGGCTAGAGGGGGCACGAGAGCTCAAACTCCCCCTGTTTGAGGTACTAGCGCTGCTTGTTCTAGGGCGCATGGTTGAAGCAAAATGACTAAAAATGATACGGAGGTAAAGGATAGGGAGGTTACCTAAAAGAAGGAAGAACTTTGTGAAGAGGAAAGGACAGCAAGGGAATCTTCAGAAATTTGAGCAGAGGTTCACTAAGCTTGATGACAGAGATGAATTCCAAAATTTGTTAAGTGCCCCTTTTATAGGTAACGAAGAAGCACAGTGTTCTGCCAAAAGTCATGACATTTGTTTCAAAACACAACCTTTCGAATTCAAACGACTTCGTCATTTCGTAACTTAAAGCGCGAAAGTGGTAACGTTTCAGTAAAGGTTTTTACGAAACGGGCCTGTGGAAGTTGAAATTCAGGCCCAATAAGCCCAATCGACGGTTACACTCTTGGGTAATGATGGTTCACGTGTTAAAAAGGGCATTTAATGTCTAATCATTTCAGACGTATTTAATGCACCCCAACCACTCTTCGAATACCAAGAGTTTTGATTTCTAAAAACTCTTGGGATTTCCCTCGCTACGAATCTCTGTCTGAATCCATTGTGAATGGCATCAGAAGAGCGGTTACTCAGTTTACAGAGTGGATGTGTTGGTAAGAAACCAAACACGCATATGTCAAAGAGTTTTTAGAAGGAATTTCTAGAGCATTACATCGGTATCCAAATTTCTTGAAGGCTGTATAGCTCATGTAAGCAACCTAACAGTCCCTCACATAAACTAGGGGACAAATGATCTGGTCTAGATACCAGCCCCCAAAGTTATGACGTCAGAGTGACCTCTTAAAGGAGCATCTGGTATCACAAGAAGACAGTGCCACAACGGACATCCGTTGTCATTGTATCCATCCTCACTTTATTAAATGACTCTTCCGTCCCCTCTACGATGGGTACCTTATCCGTTCTCATTTCCACGGCGTGTATAACCGTTTTCCTCAGGATCACTATGAGATTAGAGTTCCTTATAACTTATCAGCGAAGATACCCTGCATAGCAAAATGTGTCTATGTCAATTATCTCAGAGAGTAAGTACAATTGTCAGCGAAATATGCGGAAAGGTGATTATCCTCCATCCCTATCACAGGATCGTACTCTGATAATTGACCTACCCACCTGACACACTCTAAGCACTGAGTCACCTTGATTGACACACTCTACACGCTATCAGAACCAAGAGGCCCACTTGCATCCAACGATTCATTTCCTACGTTCAACTATAAATAGCATGTTCCAACACACATGCAAGGTTACATTATTCTATCTCATATTCTTACTATTGCATTGCTTAAGTATTCATTGAGTTCATACACTCTTCTAACTTGAGCGTCGGAGAATCTTCACAGGTGGCACCACCTTTCGCCCTCTCTCAACACGAAACGTTGGTGTGAAGGATCTCCAGGACAACAAGACCGGTTTCTCCCACTGAGAGACCGGGTTACAATACCGGATCCTCACTGTACTGGTGTACAAACCCTAATTCACCTGCACTCTTGTGGCTGGTCCCACACTGGATCCTAGACCCCGGTTCAGGCCAGTTCACATGGGGCTCCTTATTTTCTATTTTTATTGCATTTGAAGCTTAAGTATAACTTTTAATAAAGTGGGTGTTTCAAAATAATTAATGGGTGATGGTTTTGACATTCTAGATTTTGAATCAAAAACCAAAAGCTTGATTGACGTTGATAGTGAGGATCAGAAGTGATAACGAGTTTTGGTGAATTTTGGTAAAGTCGACGATTCATTAAAGGTGTCGGAGGCTCGAAGTTGAGGTAAGGAGGTGTGCTGGGTTAAGGTTAATATAGAAACTTGTATACGCTATTTGGCGTATAGGGAAGAGGTAAATTATAGTTGCTATTGGTTGACTGATTAATGTTAATAATTATGTGGTGAGCAATAAGAGGTTGATGATAAATTAAATTAATTATGAAAGAACAGTTACTGAATATAAATGATGATAAAGTGAGCGTTGTGGAATAATAGAAGAATTTAATTATAAATAAAACTTAATTAAAGTATAAACATACATGAAATTACTTATATGCATGGATGATTTGATATGATGAAGTGATGATTTGTTAGTAAACTTAGAAGTTAGGATGTAAATTATGTGGGGTGTGAATTGATTTAGAAGATACAGGTTATGAAATTGTAAATATGGAAATGTTTAGTGATAAATTATAATATGAACTATAAGAATTTTGTATACTCAAATATAGAAATAATGAACTATAGTTTTATATATGAAGGAAATTAGAGAGTTGTAATTTTGTGAATGAGTCTGATATAAGTTAATGAGATGTGATGGTATGGAAAGATGTTGTGATGAAAATATAAGAAGTTTTAATATGACTTGAAATAGGATAATTAATAGAAAGTATGTCTGGGTGGCTTGGCTATAATACCAGGACGGGTTATTGATAAGTGTGTATTATGTGTTATTTTTGGTTGTTTTTAGGTCTAGTTTTTAGGTTTCTTTGCATATTGTTCATGTCCAATTCCCTTGATTTTGATTCTTTTCCATACATATTACTTGGTTGTTCTTATTTTGCAGGATTAATAATATTTTAGGTCTCTTTTGAGGAAAAATGGCAAAGTAGATGAAAGAAGAGACTTCTAAGGCCTTTAGGAGTACATTTTTGGCAAGATTGGAGGAAACCACTGCCAGTGGGGACAACCACTGGCTGTGGTTAGCACTGGAAGAAAGGGAAAAAGAGGTCAGAGACCACCACTGGCCATGGTGGGCACTAGGGAACACCAAAGAGCCTTGTTGAAGCAAAAAGGAATAAGTTAGAAGCAACCACTGGCCGTGGTTTCCCACCACTGGTCATGGTTTATTCTGTGTGTCACTAATAATTATGCATTTAAAGCCAAGGAGCATCAGGGCTCGAACCACTGGCCGTGGTTGTCCCCTACATGGCCTAATTCATTTAAGTTTTAGGGTTTCTAATGGGCCAATTAGGGGGGAGTCAGAGAGAGTTCCAGAGAGACAGTTTTGGAGGCACCTTTTGGGAGATTTTGAAGCATTTTTTAGGAGATTTTTGATTGGAGATCGAGGATCAATTCATCAAGGGAGATCAATTCTGCAAATTTGGGAGAAAGAGTTTATAATCCTAGTGAGAACTAATTTGTAATTCTGGAACCCTAGTTTACACTTTTAATTCCTTTTATGTTTGATATTGATTTGGTTATGTATGACATGATGATGACAATCTTTATGGCACACTAAACTTTTGTTCTTGGGATTAAAGGATGTAATATGCTTATGTATCTAAATTAATTGTTCTTTACCCTTCAAGGATATGATTTCATGTTTCTATTTGATTTATGTATCATAATGCTTCTATAAGACTTAGAGATAAGCGTAGTTGATTCCAAATTGTATGCGCTACGAGAGTAGGTATATTATTCGAAAACACATAAATTAAACCTATGTTTTTGTTTTACGACGATAAGCGAACTCATTTGAGGATTAATTGGATTCCTATAAAACTTAAGGGTTTTAATTAACAAATTCAACGCGGTTCTTCGGGAATTAGGCATGTTAATAGGCTTTCGAGAGAAAGGTATTAATTAAATCATGGGTATCCACCTTAGAAACGAAAATCATATAATTGAATAGGCAATTGACCTTTAATTTTGGTACTTGCATATGAACCCTTAGATCCCAAGACCTTCCTTTAATTGACTTTCCCAAACTTGCTCTAATTTTCTTCTATAAAGACGTTAACTTTTCTGTTCTCTAATTTATTGTTTATAATCATTCTAGTAATTCATCTCAATCGATTCACTGGATAATTGAAATACCATTATAACTAGTACTTGGGCACAATCTCAGTGGGAATGATATCTCTTTTATTACTTTGATACCCCGTGCGCTTGCGGTTGGTTATCAGTTATTATAAATTCATTGAGATGAAGATGAAATATAATTAGTTTGAACCCATAATTAATGGTGTTTTTGTATAAATATGGTAATTATAATGTTTTAATATGAAACATGATGATATTAATGAATAATGATAAGTTAAGATGATGTGGTAAAAATTATTGAAGTATGAGAAATTGATGAATTATGCCTGGTGTGGCTTATGTGAAATGGTGATGAATTATGCCTAGCATATTGATATCTCAAGGTGATGGCTTTTGTGCCAGAGATGAGCTGATGATGATTGTTGATATTTTATTATGCTTTATATGCATGTTATGTGGTAAGGACTACTATTCAATATATTTTACCCTTCATTTTTTGCTCCCATGGTCGTTAATGGCCTAGTTGAGCTACCTAATGGTCAAGTAGGACTTAATGGTTGAGGTGGGGAGCCAAGTGGGGTCGGTGGACCAGGTGGGTTCATGGGATGTCAGGTGGGCTCCTAGCTGATAGCTGATCCTTTTAGTATCCAGATAATTTGTCTTATATTATGTTGTTTAGGAGTTAGTTGTGACTTATGCGATTGATACGATGATGATTGTTATGACGCCCCAAAAATAAGGGTAGATTTTTCATGATTTTAATATTATTGATTTATGAAAATACAAGTGGTGAAGCTATTCATTTAATACCCTGGATCTATGAAAGACCTAACTCATATATGAAGATATGAGAAGGCAAGTAATAGAGTTCACAAACAAGAAATACCCAATTTAATGTCAGCGGAAGATTTAATTAATTTAAAGCCATGTGATTGAGTGTGAAGAAGTCATCCATCTTGAAAATAAGGGATTCAAAATTATGCCCAAGATATTCATAGGATGATGAAAAACCATGATTCAATATGAGGAAAAGGGAAATAATTTAACCAAACGTAATGAAGGATCAGGACGCCCTCGCTCAAGCGAAGACTACAGTCACTTGAGCGAATTCCATATAGGACGCTTAGGCGAGCAGCACCAAACGCTGAGCGAGGAAAATAAGGGAGAATAAGGGGCCAACTCGCTTGAGCGAGCCCCATCTCGCTTGAGCGAGCCCCATCTCGCTTGAGCGAGATCTCCAGGATTCGCTTGGGCGGAACCAGCGAGCGTGAGCGAAATTTGTCCAGAACCAAACTTACGCTCCCTCGCTCGAGCGAGCACCAGCGTCAAGGGACATTCGCTCAAGCGAAAATCGTCCAGAACTAAACACCCCACTCTCGCTCGGGCGAGACCTTTCTCGTCTGAGCGAGATCCTTCTAGTAGCAAAGTTCCCTCGCCCACGCTCGGGCGAGATCCTACCCGCCTGGGTGAGATTCCTCCAGAACCCAATCACTGATGCTGGGACAGTCTCGCTTGAGCGAGACCCACTCTCGCCTGGGCGAGAATGGTCCAGTAACCATACACCATCACAGGGGTATTCTCGCCTGAGCGAAAATCCCTCTCGCTTGAGTGAGATTATCAGCAAAATACTGTAAAACATGAAAATTGAACAACACAACCTATCAAAACTCAACTCAAGCCAATTTACCTCAATTCATCAATTCACAATCATCATATTAGTCATTGAGCATGCTCATAAATTTGCATTACAATTCATTAAATATATATAAGAATCAACCCATTATCACCTCTACTTCACAATACTAATGCATAAATATGATTCTTTATTCATCCATCAAAAGTAAGGAAAGTTTTCATCATAAGTTCATCCTTCATACATTCATAGGGTCATAAATGAAAATGAGTCATACACAAGGATTTCATTTTCCTCCATGACTCCTAAAATTTCTATCATATATATTACCATCCACACAAATGTCTTCATCGAGTCATAAACATACACATATGCAGAATGCTATATACAATACAAAATTCAAGTGAAATTCATAAACTCAAAACAATCGCTGGCCAAGGCATTCTTTACTAAAATGAACTTCCATCACACCACTTCTCCACACAATAGCTCCATGTGCAGCCCTACAACACAAGAGCTAAAAAGATATACCACATGGAGAGTGAGTATACTTTCTCAATGATGAAAATCCAACAAGTATGACAATATACGCATGAATGCAATACAAACATCCCCTCCTCAAGAGGAGTTCATTCAACACTAAATCATTCATTTATCAATTCCATTTAATGCATATATCCATCAAATTTGTCAAGGTCACATCAACCAATATCACAATCATAGTTAGTAATTTAAAGAAAGGGTTCTACCTACTCCTCACATAACCTCACCAACAGGGTATCACTTTATGCCATGCTTCTATGGCTAATGCACATGCTAGTGTTTAGGATGCATATGCACGAATCCGATTTTCATTTTCACGGGTGATCGCAACCACCATAATCATTCATTCATATTCATGGGTTTCCCGCCTCACAAGGGGTACTTCCTCTAGCAGCCTCGCAAGGTGCTTTCTCGTGATCGTAACCACGTTCAACATTTCATAAAGGTTTCCCGCCTCACAAGGGGTACTCCCGCCTCATGATCGTAACCATGGGCACTCAATCTCAATGGTCCCACAGGGCCATTCATTTAAAACACCAGGTGATCGCAACCACCAGTCCAATAGTCACAGGAACTCGCAAGCCCTTTTATATTTCCAACATCAAGTGATCACAACCACTTACCAACATCATCATGATATGCATGCCATGTCATGTATGTAATGCTCATGCATGCCTCAACCTCATTAGGATTATCTCACCCTCTCATCTAGGGTACATTCATACTCAACCACATTATTATCCACAAATTCATACCTAAACATCAATCCTTATATTTAAGAACTATTCCAACCAAAGGTTTTAGATGCTCATCATGTCATATATGGAATCAATAGTACATCATCACATAATATGCCATTCATAGCCCCATTTAGGCTTCATCATATAAACAATCATTTCAAAACACCAAACACAATTCTCATTACATACACATGATATCACACTTATCCAAGAAAACATGCCATATTACATTAATACATACATTATCATCACGATTCTCATGCATTTAGAAAATACACCCCTCTCCTACCTCAAGAGAAGTAGATTTCTGGGTTCGATGTTCCCGCCTCACAAGCGTTATCAAGTCCTACACCAATCATTATAGGACCACATCAATTATTCATTCAAAGGCCATTTCAATATACATATACATATCTATGTACACATGATTTTCCTAATGTGGAAGCTATTCATGAATTTTATTCATTTACCTATTTAAGCTTTGGGAATTCCTTCCCTTAAATCGAAACCCATTATTATCAAGGGCTACAACCTAATTAATTAGGTCACCATTTTATATTAAATTTCCCACCTATACCTTGGTGAGCTTCCCATTCATTATGACTTCTAATCAACATTATAAATCATCATCAAATGCTTCCATCTCATCATTTATAACACTTCCCTCATCAATAAGGATTAACCCCATCTACATCCTACCTTTCCCCCAATTTATAGGGTTAGGGTTTTCATCAAAACCCAATCACATTCATGAATGCACTTCTATACTCATCATCTTTCAATCTTATCTTCATATACCTCATTTATTACTCATAAATACCCATATTTATTTCACCCACACCTTAGGGTTCATGCATTTAGTGCTTTCTTTCTCTACCCACAAACATTTAATACTCTCCCAAGCCTTAGAAATCCATGTTCTATGGTTTAGCTACCATAAAGATGAGGAAGAACTTACCTAAATCAAGAAACAAAGTAGACACCAAGGGAGAGAGTGGTGCCTACGAAAATGGAAGAGGAGGAAGGGAGACTTCAACCACCCAATGTCCTTCCTTGCTTCAATGGTGGGTGAAAACAAAAGAGGAAGATTGGTATCACTCTTGATTAGGGATTTTAGAAGAAAGGTGTGAATGTAGAAGTGGTAGAAAGGAGAAGAAGTGAGCGTGTTGGCGTGAGGAAGAGAGAGTTACGGAAATGAGAGTGAAAGAGTGAGTTTTATTTTAAGTTTTTAAGCTTTCATTTAAACTCTTGCGTTTTTCATTAAACGGGCTCTCAGTTTGGGCTCAATACGTATTTTAAAAATTATTCCGAATACATATTCGAATCCCCAATAATATTAGCTACAGCCCTAACCAACGGCATCTCAATCGGAGATACTTGGTCCGACACCCATATTTTATCCGGGTCAGTTTTCAGCTTATCCGGTCACAATAATTTACTAACAGTCTCTGAAAATATCATTTAAATTATATTTAGCATTTTGGGATATTAATCAATCCACATCTAATTATTCAATATTTTATTTCTTAATTTAACCTTCTATTTTAAAAATTCAGGGTGTCACAATCCATCCCACCTAAAAGAAATTTCGTCCTCGAAATTTGACATACCGGATTCGAATGCGTGAGGATACCATTCATGAATATCGTCCTCGCGTTCCTAGGTAAGTGTCTCAACATTCCCATGCTTCCACGCTACCTTCACCAAAGGTACCATCTTATTCCGCAGTCTCTTCACGGAGTACTCAACGATACAAACTGAAATGGGAGGGACGGACAAGTCATCCCGTACATCAATATCATCAATGGAGATCACATGCAAGGGATCATGAATATACTTCCTTAATTGTGATACGTGGAATACATTATGTAGGTTTGCAAGCTATGGAGGGAGTGCAATCCGATAAGCGACATCTCCAATCCGCTCCAAGATCTCATAGGGTCCAATGAATTTAGGGCTTAATTTCCTGCTCTTTAAAGCTCTTCCAATACCCTTATCACGCGAGACTCGTAAGAACACATAATCGCCAACTTGGAATTCAAATGGCTTCCTCTTCTTGTCATAATAACTCTTCTGCCGATCTTGAGCGATCTTTATATTTTCTCGGATCATCTTGATCTGTTCAGTAGTTTCCTCAACAATCTCAGGCCCTAAGGCCAAGTTCTCACCAACTTCAAGCCAACATAAAGGGGTTCGACACCTCCTTCCATATAATGCCTCGTATGGTGCCATGCCGATACTAGAGTGAAAACTGTTGTTGTAAGTGAATTCGATCAGAGGTAAATGTTTCTCCCACGAACCGCCGTGCTCCAAAACACAAGCACGCAGCAAGTCCTCAAGACTCTAAATAGTCCTCTCAGACTGCCCATCAATTTGAGGATGGTACGCCGAGCTTAGCTTCAATTTTGAACCTATTGGTTCATGTAAGCTTCCCCAAAACTGGGAAGTAAATCGGGGGTCACGATCAGACACAATACTTGATGGCACACCATGTAACCTCACAATCTCCTGAATGTATAGCTGTGCCAAATCCTGTAAAGAGCTCTTCATACTGATCGGTAGAAAATGGGCACTCTTCGTCAAACGATCCACAATGACCCAGATTCCGTCACATCTGGACCTCGTCCTTGGCAATCCAGACACAAAGTCCATGGCAATTGTACCCCACTTCCAAACGGGGATATCAAGTGGTCTTAAAGTACCCGAAGGTCTCTGATGCTCTACCTTCGCCTTCTGACAAGTAAGACACGAAGCTACAAAATTGGCAACATCACGCTTCATTCCGGGCCACCAAAAATTCTTCTTTACATCTTGGTACATCTTGGTTACACAAGGGTGAATGCTAAAAATAATTTTATGTGCTTCCTCAAGCACCGTGTGTCTCAAATCTCCAAATGAAGGTACATATACGCCACCTTTTACTCGCCACAAACCATCAACACCTTCCACAAGGAATAAATTTTTCCCATCGCCTTGAGATCTTCTCATCTCTTGTAAATAATCATCATCCCCTTGTTTCTCCTTTACAAGCACTAAAAACTCATTGCATATCTTCAAGGTAGCAAAACATAGTTTCTTGGGAGATTGAATCTCGGTTCCAACATCCAAATTCCGAAATTCTTCAATCAATTCAAATTCTTTGACCATCATGGCTGACACATGTAAGGACTTCCAACTAAGAGCATCGGCAACAACATTAGCTTTCCCTGGATGGTACATCAATTTAAAATCATATTCTTTCAGGAATTCCATCCACCTCCTCTGACGTATATTTAATTCTTTTTGATCAAAGAGATACTTCAAACTTTTGTGGTCACTAAAGACCACAAACTTCGAACCATAGAGATAGTGACGCTAAATCTTCAAGGCGAACACAACCGCTGCCAACTCCAAATCATGAGTCGGGTAGTTAACTTTATGGGGTCTCAACTGGCGTGAAGCATAAGCTATAACACGTTCCTTCTGCATCAAAACACATCTAAGTCCATGCTTAGAAGCATCGTAATATACCACAAAATCTTCTTGTAAATCAGGTAATGCCAAAATAGGCATAGAAGTCAGCCTCATCTTTAACTCTTCAAAGCATCTCTCATATTCAATCGTCCATACAAAAGGTTGGTTCTTCCTTGTCAAGTTCGTCAAGGGTTTAGCAAGACGAGAGAAACCTTCGATGAACCTCCGATAATAACCGGCAAGTCCAAGGAAACTCCGGATTTCCATAACCGATGTAGGTCTAGGCCATGCTATAACGGCTTCAACCTTGGAAGGATCCACCGAAACACCATCTTCAGATATTACATGCCCAAGAAACTAGACATTCATCAACCAGAATTCGCATTTAGAGAGTTTAGCGTACAACTGGTTCTTTCTAAGAATGTTCAACACCACTTTCAAATGTTCCTCGTGTTCCTCATGACTCTTGGAATACACTAAGATATCATCGATGAATACCACAATGAAACGATCCAGGTATTCATGAAAGATGCGGTTCATGTAACTCATGAACACTGCTGGAGCATTAGTCACTCCAAATGGAATTATAACATACTCATAATGGCCATATCGCGTCCTAAACGCAGTCTTCAGAATGTCTTCAGTTCTCACCTAAATTTGATGGTAGCCAGAACACAAATCAATCTTCAAAAACACCACCGCACCCCTTAATTGATCCAACAGATCATCGATATGAGGTAAGGGATATCTATTCTTTATCGTCAGCTTGTTCAATTGGTGGTAGTCTACACACAACCGCATGGTTTCATCCTTCTTCTTGACCAATAAAACAGGAGCTCCCCAGGGTGACACACTAGGTCGAACAAACTCCTTCTCAAGCAGCTCCTCAACTTGCTTCTTGAGTTCAGCCAACTCCATAGGAGACATCCTATAAGGAGCGATAGACACCGATTCTGCACCAGGTACAAGATTGATAGCAAACTCAACCTCTCGTGGAGGTGGTAAATCGGGTATCTCCTCGGGAAACACATCCAAGAATTTTGACACTATAGGGATGTTAAGGGGATCGGGACTACTCGTCCCATCGGCAAGAGATAGTAATATGCAAAGTTGAGCTATACCTTGCATATCAAATTGTTCCACACTGGAAGAAGGAAAAATAACATTCCGTTGTTGATAGTCGACCAGAACCTTATTGGCGGAGAGCCAATCCATACCAAGTATGATCTCCAATCCCTTCAGAGGTAAGCAAATAAAGGACACAACAAATCTTCTCCCATCTAGGAGCATATCAACATTATCACACCGGTTAACCGATCTGAGACAAGTACCGGTTGGGGTAGTAACCACAAGGGAATTTTTCTTTAAACACACCGGCAATCTCAATCGCCAAACACAATCCTCAAATATAAATGAGTGGGTTGCACCTGAATCATAAATGACATGAACTGAGTTTCCGAGTATTTCACACTTACTTTCAACCAAATTGTCTGCTTGTGCTGCTTCCTCATCGGTCACAGCGAACACCCTTCCGGTATTTGGTTGCACATTTCCACCGTTTTTGTTTCCATCACGAGCATCATTGCCATTTCCTCGACCGTTGCCATGCCTCCCACCATTATAGCCACCTCGGCCACCATTTCAGGCACTATTATTTCCCTTACCACGGCCCCGACCACCATTGTGGCTTCCGTAGTTCAGATGAGCGGGTACATTAGTACGGTTGGGAGTATTAGCTTGTACCGGAGTCGGTCTTATGAGCATAGGGCATGCAGGACGAATATGCCCCACCTGATCACAATTATAACACACCACATCCTCACGGTGCATATATTCACGAACATAGTGTGGACCACCACACCTATAGCATCTCGGCCCATTGGCATTTACATTGCCCCGGCCAAAAGTTTTACCATGTCCACCACCTCTAGCTTGGGCATTAGAGTGAGCACCCCTCTGAAAGCGTCCTCTTCTGAAATTCCTGATTCGGCCTGGATACCGGCCCTAAGACTAAATAATCATTATCTTAGCCGGCCTAAAGTTCAATCGGTATCACAGGACAATGATCCAGTCGGAAAAAATATTATCTGTCCTAAACATCAATCGGTATCACAGAATACTGACCCAGTCTGTAACTATACACTGTAACCGGTCATCCAAAGTAGTGTCTGAGACATCGGATACCTCATCCGTTCTCATTCCATCCATCACTTATGACCGATTGCCTCAGTCATTTTAAGAGATTGATCCGGACCGATCAACCGGTTTCTATCATATCATATACAACCGGTGTCATCGTTATACATCCGGACTGTAATTCCGAGTCAGACGTTCTCCCTGTACTGGTTAGTCCGGATAACACCATGCACACCAGATAACATACATATCACCTGACAGAAGACGATGGGCATTGCTACAGGGACCGATCAATAATTCCCCACACTACGAGCCAAACTCTGCTCTAGGGAATGATCAACTTGTCCCCTAAGTCTAGCCCATACTCCCTACGCTCAATATAAAATAGCCACTTGCCTCAATCATGCTGGTGAGTATGCATTAAACAATAATATACTTGCATAATGAAGGTTAGTGGTTCCCTACTAACGAGTCCTCATAAATCGAGCCAATCAGGTATAAGAACTCACTTCAGTTTACTAGAGAAGGGTTCCTGGTTCAGGTCTTTCTCTCTTATGCATCCATCTGATCCCATAGAGTGATCATTTACATTCCACACTTAGAATATATCACTGACTTGAGCGTCGGAGAATCTTCACAGGTGACACTACCTTTCGCCCACACCAACACGTGAGGTCGGTGAGAAGGACCTCCAGGACGCCAAGACCGGTCTCTTCATACTGACACACCGGATACACATACCTGATATTCACAGAACCGGCCTTCAGACATAGACTTTTCTTACTACTTATGACTGGCCCGACACCGGATCTCTTTGACCCCGGTTCAGGACAGATCATTGGCATGCCTGGTGGGACACGTTAAAGTTATTCCCACTTCTCGTTTGGGAAGTCTGGTTTCTTATCATGGAAGGCAATGGGAGAAACCAACCAGATGGGCATGTGGAAGACATCACTGCCCAAGAACAACCAGTGAATAGACGCTTGACTTTCGAGTTGCCTGTAGAAAGTTCAAGAAGGATGGTGCAGGTGTCTGCACCAGATCCAAGGGATGAGGTGATACGAAAGTTAATGGAGGAACTAATGGAATTGAAGCGTGAAAGAAAGAGCGTAGAGGAGAGAGCCATGTCTCAGACCAAGGGGACGCATCACACAACCGAGGGAGAAAAATCCTCAACCCCCTAGTATTCAAACATCCCCACGTTTGAAGGGAAGGAATAGATCCACGATTCTGTTGAGAGAGTTGCTAAAGGGAAGAAAAAGCTAATGACAGCCTCTCTGGTAACTTATAAGCTTACAGTCCCTTTTTTAAAGAGACTTATGAGTGTAGACATCCCTAAGCACCTGCAGACTCCTCAACCTCTCTCTATCGAAAAATACAGTGGTAAAACCGACCTTACTAAGGATCTTGATGCTTATGCATTTGAAGCCATGTACCTGGGGGCAGATGAAGATGTCATGTGCAGGATGTTCCCTCGGACTCTTGCTGATGATGCCCTTAGGTGGTTCAAGGGGCTACCATCAGGTTCCATCGACTCATGGGAAGAAATGGCAACAGCGTTTGTGGACCACTTTGTCATTTCCAGTGATATTCCCAGAATATCTCATACTTTGGCCCAGATTAGGCAGGGGGAACATGAAACTCTCAAGGACTTCTTGAAGAGGTTTTACAAGGAAGCAACTGTTGTTCCAAACTTGGCAGAGGCACTACAGTTGCACATCATTATAGAAGCTTTGCAATCAAATTCTGCTTTCGCCCTGTCATTGGTGAAAAGTCCTCTGGCGAGTTATGAGGAATTCAGGAGGAAAGCATCCAAGTATGTGGGCATTGAAATACACTTGGAAGTAACATCGGCGAGAGGTAAATCCCCAACAACAACATCAGGGCCGTCGAGAGGTCATTGATTAGGGATCAGGCCATCAAAGTCAAAAACGCCTTTCGCTATTATAGCTAGTCGGTAAGACAGTGTGCACTCTTTCCTTACTTGGGTTTTTCTAATCGGGTTTTACCAAGAAGGTTTAACGAGGCATAACCCCGACTTGGCTCTCTTTCTCTCCTGTAATTCATAATTAATGAAATATTCTATATGTTCATCCATTGTCTTTATGATTTTATTCGATGCACAACACTTTTGTGAAAAGATACTTTCAGGACGGACGATCCTAGCAATGTATCTGTTGTTAGTGATGAACCTCTTCGAAGGTACAACTAGGTGAACTATATTTTGAAGGCCCAGATTGTAGGATTAAACCGAACTCTGGGTACGGTTAGTAAGTTTGGCTGAACACCGGTGAAGACCTGGGTTGTAGGATTAAACCGAACCTCAGGAAATGGGTTATAGGATTGTACCGAACCCCATTTGAAGGCTCGGATTGTAGGATTAAACCGAACTCCGAGTACGACTAGTAGGTTTGGCTGAACTTTGGAGTAGAACAGTGAATAGGTAAAATCCAACACCGATTATGAAGAATGGTGAATGGGTAAAATCCAACACCGATTGAAGGCCCAAATTGTAGGATTAAACCAAACTCTGGGTATGGTTAGTAAGTTTGGCTGAACACCGGAGAAGGCTTGGATTGTAGGATTAAACCGAACTTCGAGTACGACTAGTAGGTTTGGCCGAACGTCGGAGAAGAACGATGAATGGGTAAAATCCAACACCGATTATGAAGAACGGTGAATAGGTAAAATCCAACACCGATTGAAGGCCCAGATTATAGGATTAAACCGAACTCTGGGTAAGGTTAGTAAGTTTGGCTGAACACCGGAGAAGGCACGGATTATAGGATTAAACCGAACCCCGAGTACGACTAGTAGGTTGATAGGCCCGCAAGTGCACGAGGTATCGTGTAATAAAAAGTTATCGTCCCATAGAGATTGTGCCCAAGTACAAGTTTTCACAGTGGTTCAATTATCTAGAAAATTGTGAAATTAGGATTGCAATGTAAAAGATCAAGAAAAACAAAAGCTAAGAAGAAATGCTATCTGAAAGAACTAAATGAATTCTGAAATTGAAATAGAACAAATGAGGGTGAAGTTCTTGGGATTTGGTATATGATTATGCTGTGTATTTAATTTTCCTAAAACCTTCCTATCTATTAATTCACGCTCTAAGGTTGGATTTCCGAGTTTAATTAAGCCCTCTTCTCAGAGTAACATTAATGTGCCCAAATAATAAAGAACCGCGTTCGATTTATTATGTGAACTTGTTAAGAACGGTGAAATCCTATTGAACCTCGAATTGTCATACCCACTTTCATGACCTATGATTCTAAGTTCAATTTCATGCGTTCAAACAACTAATTAACCTTTCGATTCTCTTAGAGTTTAATTTCAATTGACCCTATCTCTAGGTATTCAAAAGCATTACGCGTTCATGGAAATTGAATAGAAGCAATGAATTAATAGACAGAAAAATCCAAAAGAGGTTCAATACATAAGCATTGTCACACCCTAATCCCAAGATAAAGTTTAGCTACACATGCTCAATTCACCACAGCCCATTGATGGAATCAAATTCAGAAATTACAGAGAAAGAGAAAACCCAAGAAGAAAGTAAAGAACACGAAGCAAAGCTCTCACTTGTGCCTGCGAATCCCTTTGAATTCTGCCCAAATGATGTTCTTCAACGCCTATGGTCTTGATTTCCTCAATAATCCCAGGTGAAAACTCCCTCTTTTTCTCTCAAAAAACGTTCCAAAATGTCTACCTCCCTCGCCTCTCAAAAACTGTCCCCCTTTTCCTCAGAAACTGCTCCCTAAAATAAGGGAACTGCTGTGCATGCAAAAACCCACTGGCAGTGGGAAAACCCACGGCCAGTGGATCGTACTGGAGGTCCAAAATATACATTTTTGAGCATTCAAACAGAGGAACCCACGGCCAGTGGGAAAAACCCACGGCCAGTGGGTTTTTCTGGACCCCAAGATATGCATTTCCTCTACATGGCAGCAAGATCCACTGGCAGTGGGAAAAACCCATGGCCAGTGGGTTTCTCTGGACCCCAAATTGTGTAAGTTTTTGTCATAGGGCAGCAGGATCCACTGGCAGTGGGAAAAACCCACGGCCAGTGGGTTTCTCTGGACTTCACCTTGCTGCTTTTTCATAGCCTGAAACCCTTCCATTTATCCAATGCTTCCTCGAATGCTTCGCGTTTGGAATGTATGTACCTGTAAACCAGCTATTCCTGCAAAAACTTGAAACACCCGAGTAACAAATGCGGAATGAAAGAAAAAATACTTGGAATTAGGGACACAATAACACAAATGACCTAGAAAAACTAAATAAAAAGGCTACTAAAATCATGCAAACAAAACGCCTATCAAAACACCCCAAACTAGAATATTGCTTGTCCCCAAGCAATCATCATTGCCACAAATATGATCAATAGAGATTTATGAATTCAGAATATCTTGAGGAACCCAATTGGAAAAATTATCAACATATGATTGCAAGATTATCACAAGAGGAAACCACACAATTATTCATGCCATGTTTACAAAACTAGGCTATAGACACACATCCTTCCATTTCTCTCTAAGTATTTTAAGCTTGTGTATGATTATCACTCAAATCATAGCATCTTAAGACACTACCATAGGCTTGGCAAACGACCTTACTCTCCACAGTTATTTAGAAAACAAATTATAGTCAAAAGGTCTTTCATTTGGTTGTAACGGGGCCATGGGTTTGGGGAATGGATATCAAGGAAAAGGAAATTCAAAGGGCTATCACTCAATGGAACACCGAGAATAGTTAACTTTTGAAAGGCAGACCAGAAACCCAAGGAGTCCTTGTTGTTTTCTATTTTAAACTTGACTCCTTTCTTACTTTGCTTTTCATCCTTTTCTTTGTTTTTCCAACAATTTTTCTTTAGTGGGGAACACAGATTCATCTTGTTTATTTTTGTTTCCCAACTAAAACCCAGTTGTTTTCTCTTAGACATTTTCATTCTAGCTGCCATCGTTGAATTTATGTCATTTTCTCAGTATTTTATCAAACCAATACCAAAGGATTTCAACAATAAACAAACAGTCTAAGCTCAACAGGGGCAACTAATTGTATGCTATACTTTCAAAATTCAGAGGCTAGAGAACAAAACCTACTGCCTTTTTCATTCCATAACAAGTAATCATCAACCATTTTGAGTCGGTCGCAAGCCAAGTTCTAGAGCGCTTTAAATGTATGACACACTCAAATAGAAGAAAACAGGGGTTTTCTAAATATTTATGTTTAAAAACTACCCCATTTTGGCTCAAAAGCTCTCATAGTGAATGGCAGGTGAAATAGACTCAGTCAGAGAAAACACAGCATCATAAAGCATAGTACCTCCAGACAATCAGTGCCAACATCAACATGAATCAAAAGTTTTTAATTTTCAAAATTTTTTAGGTGGATTCCTCAACAATCAATTTCCTCAAGCAAAACTGGTACAATTAATGGCAACAATGATCACAAGTAAACAAACATTCCTAGATGGGGGGTACAGACAGGCACAGTTATTCAAAGCAAATGAAAAACAAACTACAACCTAGCATGTTCAAATGAAACCAAAAGAAAAATGCAAAGAAATTCCAAGGTGATCAAATAAAACCAAAAGAAAAAAAAATGCAAAGAAATGTCAAGGTGCAAAGGCTCGGAATAAGTTTCCTTGTACCTACTACCCCAAACTTAAAGTGAGCAGTGTCCTCACTGGTTAGTAGAGAGGATACCAAGTACAATGAAACTTATTTTTAGGAACAAACCCGTCATGGGGAGGGAGGAGGAAAATGGCCCTCCTGGAGGTGCCAGGAGTACATGGCATCCACTCGCTGGGCTATGTTATCGACCCTGCTTCCTTGCCGGAGTTGCTCAATAGATAAAGACTCTAAACGGGTGTTCATTCCTTGCATCAAGGAATACATCCGTTCCATAGAAAATCCGGAATCGGGAGAGGATCTAGACGGGCCAGCTGAGTGGTCATGAGGAAGAGGCATCTCTGTGTCCAAGGGGGTATCTTCTTCTGTACCTGAAAACAAAAAAGAAGTTTTGCCCTCCAGGCTAGTGAAGCTAGGGTCAGGCAAGAGGTGAGGCACAGAAAATCCGGGAATAACTAAACAGTAAATTCCACATTCCAATACAAGCATACCCATGTGAACCATCTCCTCAATATCAACCCGCTTGGGTTGGCAAAGTAAGGTATCCTCTTGCAGATCTATCCCCACATACCTCGCAATAGGATTTATATAACCTGCAATGACAATCCTTCCAGTAGTAGCCCTTCCTACCCTAGCGAATTGGCTAAAAAGCCATTTCGTAGAGTGGACCGGGATGTTATTAATCATGGCATAGAGAAAATAAAGCTCAGCAGCCCTAATAGTACCAGGACTATCATATCGACCAAAAATGGATCGGGCCATAAACCTCTGAAGGTATCTAAAGACAGGGTGATGCATGAGTGAAGCTTTGGTAGAAGATGGGTCATAAGTCTCCCTAGATTTAGAGAGTCTAGACCAAAAATACTTGGCCCTAAAATCCCTAGGGATGCGGGCGGCATTTAATTTAGCAGAGGCATCTCCAGGGACAGATGGAAAACCGTAGATGGCATCCACATCAGCTAAGTCCATCCTATAATCAGTGTTATTTATCCTAAAAGTGATTTCCCAGGTCGACTCATTATCGCAAGGCTTAATATCAATGGAACTTAGAAACTCTAATGTGGTGCGTTCATAACAGGGCTCATATAATTCAATAAAATTTTCCCACCCCATATTCTTGCACAATTTAAAGATGTCATCATATAACCCAAGCTTCAATAAAGATTCCTTGCAAAAGAACCTAGAAGGGATAATTTCCCTAGAGGTCAAAGAAGATAAGCGCATCTTTTGTTCATCAGAGGTACATTCAATACCATCTATACTAGAATAGTTAGATGACGTACCCTTGTTTTTCCTCTTTTTACAGATATTCTTGGTTCGTCCCGAAGACATGTTTTTGGGTTACCTAAAATTCCAATTCAAATTTATGCATAAAAGGTGTCAATAATATCAAGAACAAGGGAACTCAATGATGGATAGGCATAAGAAAACCCAAAAAGGATCAAACAAACTATAAATATTGACAAGGTAGAACAAGGAATTGATGTGGGCAAATTGTCAAACACGTGGTGGGCACAAGTTTGACACCAAGATAGTCACCTCAACACACATTAATATGCAGCCTAGTAGGAAAAATTCTGGTTCAGACATTTTTTTCAAACACTTGGTGGGCATAAAACATGAACTAAGTAATCCAAGAACTATGCATCACAAGTCTTCCAATTTCATCTTTCACACCTTTCTCATGAATTGTAATGCCATAAATGTTCAATATGCATCATGGATTCTCAAACAAGAGGCAAATTCACAAGTTGGGTTTCTATAAATAAAAATGAATCATGATGAACACAAGAAACCCAATCAAAAGTTTAATAGATAACCTCATGAGAATTGCTATCAAATAATAACATAGAACATATATAACACTCTTTCTTAATCAAGTACACCCAAAAACCAACCAAGAAAGCAAAGGGAAAAGAAACCCCAAACTAGCACGAAGGAATCCCAAAATGATGAATGGAGGAGGAACTTACGTTGATATAGAGTGGGTGAAGGAGGGCTGTGCGGAAGTGGGTGAAGAGGATGCAAAACAATATATAAGAGCAAGGATGTGTGTAGGTGTGAAGAGAATGCAAAACAATGAGAGAGATATAATGCCTATCGGTTATGCGTGAAACAATATATAAGAGCAAGGAAGTGGGGGCAAATCCACGGCCAGTGGGAATATACACGGCCCGTGGATGTTGCTGCCCAGGGGATTCAAAATTCACACTTTTGGGCCCAGGAGAATCCACGGCCAGTGGGAAAAACCCACGGCCCGTGGAGTTTTCTGCCAGGCCCCCGCAAAATTGTACGCATAGCTCATGGAACAAGCAGGAGAACCCACGGCCAGTGGGAAAAACCCACGGCCAGTGGAGTTCTCTGTTTTGGCACTTCAGGAAAAAATTAATTGCTCTCCTTTTTAATGTCAGAATAGTCCACTGGCTGTAGGAAAAACCCACTGGCAGTGGATCTCACTGTTTTTCAATCAAACTTTCCTCGAATACGCATCATGACTTACCTTTACTGGATTCATCTTATCCCGTGGAATCACATGTTGCATTTAATCATAAGAAATATGTACAAAACAAAACAAAACCCATGCAATGCAAAATTAACAAACAATGAACATGCAACAAATTACATTGGACTTATAAATGAAACGAACAAACAAACTTCCTTTCTTTTGTTTTTTTTTGTTTATTTTATTTTATTTTTATATATATACGACAAGAAAAATGTTTAAAGAATGATAGATGGGGTTACCTCCCCATTAGTGCTAAGTTTAACGTCTTCAGCCGGACGCTTGGCATTCTTTGGAATCAAGAATCCAATCCATCAAGCAAATCCAAAGCACTTGCTTGTTGGATGGGTTCTCCTATCAAGTAGTGCTTAAGCCTTTGTCCATTCACTTTGAATGAACCAGACTTATCGCTCCATAACTCAACAGCTCCAAAAGGATATACCTTAGTTACCTGAAATGGTCCCGACCACCGGGACCTCAATTTGCCAGGGAATAGCTTTAATCGAGAGTTGAAAAGTAACACCATATCACCAGGGTTAAAGGATCTCCTGAGGATGTGACGATCATGCCATTTTTTAGTTTTTTCCTTGTAGATCTTGGCATTTTCATAGGCATCCAACCGGAGTTCCTTAAGTTCGTTCAACTCCAGCAACCTGTGTTCACCTGCAAGCTTCATATCAAAGTTAAGCATTTTTATAGCCCAAAAGGACTTATATTCCAATTCAACAGGTAAATGACATGGTTTCCCATAGACTAGTTTAAAAGGTGTGGTTCCAATGGGAGTTTTATAAGCGGTTCGATACGCCCATAAGGAATCGTCTAATTTAATAGACCAATCCTTACGGGAAGTATTAACCACCTTCTGAAGAATGTTTTTAATCTCCCTATTAGAAACCTCAACTTGGCCACTAGTTTGAAGGTGATAAGGTGTAGCAACCTTATGCCTCACTCCATATTTTTTCAAGAGGGTCTGAAAAGTTTTTTCAATAAAGTGAGACCCTCCGTCACTAATTATGCATTTAGGGACCCCAAACCTTGGAAAAATTGTCTTTCTAAAAAGTTTAATTACAGTCTTAGCATCCGAATGAGGTGAAGCAATGGCTTCTACCCATTTGGATACATAGTCAACTGCAACCAGAATAAATTGATTTCCAAACGACGGGGGAAAGGGTCCCATGAAATCAACCCCCCACACATCAAATAATTCAACCTCAAGAATGCTATTAAGTGGCATTTCATGCCTCTTACCAATATTACCGGCCCTTTGGCATGCATCACAAGTGAGGACATACTTACGCACATCCTTGAAAATATGTGGCCAATAGAAGCCTGCTTGCAACACCTTTGAGGTTGTCTTAGAAGTACTCATATGGCCTCCACAGGAAAGGGAATGGCAGTGATCCAGGATGGCTCGAACTTCAGTCTCGGGAACACATCTCCTAATCAGACCATCTGCACACTGCTTGAATAAAAGGGGCTCATCCCAATAATAGTGCCTAACATCTGCAAAAAACTTCTTTTTCTGCTGAAAACCAAGGTCAGGGGGTACAATGCCACATGCAAGGAAATTGACAAAATCAGCGTACCAAGGTACTTGTTGGACACTTAAGCTAAGTAATTGTTCATCCGGAAAAGACTCATTGATGGGAACAACATCACCCCTCTCATCTTTTTCAGATGACAACCTGGATAAGTGGTCTGCAACAAGGTTCTCAGTACCTTTTTTATCTTTGATTTCTAAGTCAAATCCTTGTAAAATCAATATCCACCTAATGAGCCTAGGTTTTGCTTCTTTCTTATTTAAAAGGTACTTAATGGCAGAATGGTCAGTATATACAGTAACATGTGAGCCTACCAAGTACGATCTAAATTTATCAAAAGCAAAAACTATAGCTAACAATTCCTTTTCAGTGGTAGCATAGTTTACCTGCGCGTCATCAAGTGTACGGCTGGCATAGTGGATCACATGCAGCTTCTTGTCTTTTCGCTGCCCAAGTATAGCCCCCATTGCATGATCACTAGCATCACACATAAGTTCGAATGGGAGTTCCCAGTCGGGGGGTTGCACTATGGGTGCGGAAATTAACTCCTGCTTTAACCTGCAAAAAGCCTCAAGACATGAAGAATCAAAAACAAATGGTACATCCTTACCCAAAAGGTTAGTTAGCGGCTTTGTGATCTTGCTGAAGTCTTTAGTGAACCTCCGGTAAAACCCGGCATGTCCAAGAAAGCTTCGAATACCTTTCATATTAGTGGGTGGGGGCAATTTCTCAATCACCTCCACCTTGGCTTTATCGACTTCAATTCCTCTCTCAGACACCAGGTGCCCAAGGACTATGCCCTCCCTTACCATGAAGTGGCATTTTCCCCAATTTAAGACCAAGTTGGTCTCTTCACAGCGCTGCAAAACTTGGCACAAATTGGTCAAACAATTATCAAAGTTCAAGCCATGCACAGAAAAGTCATCCATGAAAACTTCCATCACATTTTCAATTAAATCAGAGAATATGGCCTGCATACACCTTTGAAAAGTCGCAGGTGCATTACACAGGCCAAATGGCATACGCCTATAAGCATAAGTCCCATACGGGCAAGTGAAGGTTGTTTTCTCTTGATCAGATGGGTGGATGGGGATTTGATGAAAACCAGAATACCCATCTAGATAACAAAAATATGAGTGCTTAGCAAGCCTCTCAAGCATCTGATCAATGAAAGGGAGAGGGAAGTGATCTTTCTTAGTAGCGCTATTTAGTTTTCTGTAATCTATACACATGCGCCACCCAGAAACTACCCTAGTAGGAATCAATTCTTGTTTATCATTTTGCACAACAGTCATCCCTCCCTTTTTTGGAACCACATGAACTGGGCTAACCCACTTGCTACTAGCAATGGGATAAATGACGCCCGCATCCAACAACTTCAAAATCTCTTTTTTAACCACTTCTTGCATTTTAGGATTTAGTCTCCTAAGTGGTTCTATAGTTGGCCTACTCTCATCCTCTACAGTAATCCTATGCATGCAAAATGAAGGGCTAATCCCCTTAATGTCATCCATGGTATAACCAATAACTTTCCTATACAACCTAAGATGTTTCAGGAGTTTTTCGGTTTCCACAGCAGTAGTTCAGCATTTACAATCACAGGATAGGTAGAGTTTGGGCCAAGGAATTCATACCTCAATGAAGCCGGTAAAGGCTTCAATTCTAATTTGTTACCTACCACTTCATCTTGCATGACCTCAGTATCATGCTTTGGTTGGGCTTCTCCTTCAGAGCTACTTGATGTACCTGCAGGCTCAATCAAAAATACAGATTCAAGTGGTTCATCAGGAAGGGTTTCTTCCTTCACCACTTGGTCAATACAATCCATAACACAGCATACATCATCATTAAAAGGTTTTTTTAAAACATTCTGCAAGTTAAAATCAACCTTTTGATCTCCCACCGTCAGAGACAACCTCCCATTCTTGACATCTATAACCGCGCCCGCGGTTGTCAAAAATGGCCTGCCTAAGATAATGGGGATCATCGAATCCTCATCCATTTCAAGAACCACAAAATCGGCAGGTATAAAAAATTTTCCTACTTTGATTGGAACATCTTCTAAAATGCCAACAGGGTACTTAACAGACCTATCAGCAAGTTGCAAGGACATCCTAGTAGGTTTTAGCTCTCCTAGTCCTAATTTCTCCGAGATAGATAATGGCATAAGACTAACACTAGCCCCTAGGTCACATAGTGCTCTATCAATAGCCACATTACCAATCACACAAGGAATAGAAAAACTACCTGGATCCTGAAGCTTGGGTGGTAGTTTCTTCTGGATCAGTGCACTGCACTCTTCAGTTAGTGCAATGGTGCCATCGTCCTCCAGTTTCCGCTTATTTGACAAGATGTCCTTCAAGAACTTCGCATAGGTCGGCATTTGCTGCAGAGCATCTGCGAAGGGGACATTTATATACAATTTTTTAAGGACCTCAAGGAACTTACCAAATTGTCTATCTAACTTGGCCTTGGCCAAGCGTTGAGGAAACGGCACTGGAGGCTGGTAAGGCTTCACCTCCTCCTTCTTTTCAGTTTGTTTCTCTTCCTCCACCATAGGATGAGAGTGAGGTTCATCCGCTTTCTTTTCTTGGTTAGCCTCCTCCTCTTCCTTGTTTACCAGACCTTCATATTTTATGCCACTCCTAAGAGTGATAGCCATTGTGTGGTTCGATAGTCCTGTTTCAGGCTTTCCAGGGAATGTTCCTGGTGCTCTTTGAGAGGATGATGCCTGTTGAGCAATCTGGGTCTCCAGCATCTTGTTGTGGGTGGCCAAGTTGTCCACCTTCGAGGCTAAGTTTTTGATGGCGTCCGAGAAATCATCATTCTGCTTTAATTGGGTAGCTACAAAGGTTTCCATCAAGGATTCCAATTTGGATTTCTGTGGAGTGTAAGGTCCTTGTGGTCTGTAGCTACCTTGCTGATTTTGAAACTGGGGTGGCCTGCTTTGGAAACCCGGTGGTCCAAGTGGTCTGAAATTGTTTCCATAGTTCCCACCATAGTTTCCAACTGCATCCACCTGATGCATTTCTGGCTCGGCATGCTGATTCACTCCAAGCTAGCATCCTGAAATATTATGCCCTGAAACACCACATAACTCACAAACAGCTTTAGTAGCACCTGCTCCTACTTTATCAAACTTATCAATCTTAACGGATAAAGCTTCTACCTTAGCAGTTAATAAAGAAAGAGCATTAACAGTGTACTTACCTGGAGTTTTCGTTGGCATATTCCGTTCAGACGACCACTAATAGGTATTTTGGGCAACCTCCTCAATGAGGTTATAACCTTCCTCCATGTTTTTACCCATAAAGGCACCGCCAGCTGCGGCGTCCAAGGTCATCTTCTGGTTCGGAGACAACCCATTGTAAAAAATGTGAACGGTCAACCAACGTTCAATGCCATGATGTGGGCATTCCCGAAGCATTTCCTTGTACCTTTCCCAGGCTTCGTACAAGGTCTCATCTTCCCTCTGGTTGAAGGTAATAATCAGCTTCCTCAACTGGTCAGTTTTGCTCCTGGGGTAATATTTGTTGAGGAAGGCAAGGGACAGCTCCTCCCAAGTGGTGATTGACGCTTTTGGAAGAGCATACAACCAAGCTCTAGCCTTATCCCTTAATGAGAATGGGAAAAGCCTAAGCCTGATTGCGTCGCTTGAGACCCCATTCACCTTGAGCATGTCACAATACTCAAGGAATATCTGCAAGTGTAAGTTGGGATCCTCAGATGGTAATCCACCAAATTGATTCTGTTGAACCATCGAGAGCAAGGATGGCTTCAACTCAAAATTATTCGCCTCAATGTTGGGTCTTGTGATGCTAGACCTCCTACCCATTGCATTGGGCGCTGCAAAATCATGAAGCGCTCTGTTGTCCTGGTTTGCCATGTGTGTGTTGGTAGCTGAACTTGAAGCTTGGTGCTTTTCCTGTTCAAGATGCTTCCGAAGTGCTCTGATCTTACGGAGGGTCCTTTCAATCTCTGGATCGAAAATGTGCTCAAGGCTATGACTCCTTCGCATATATAATCCTGCAAAACCCTCTAACAACAAATACCAAAACGTAATTCTGCAGAAAAAAAATAAGAACTAAAGAAAAACAGAAAAATTATGCAGAAAAATAAAAATCTAGTCTAATCAAAACACCGTTTAACCAATATTGGGGGGACAATCCTCGGCAACGGCGCCAAAAACTTGATAGGCCCGCAAGTGCACGAGGTATCGCGTAATAAAAAGTTATTATCCCACAGAGATTGTGCCCAAGTACAAGTTTTCACAGTGGTTCAATTATCTAGAAAATTGTGAAAATAGGATTGCAATGTAGAAGATCAAGAAAAACAAAAGCTAAGAAGAAATGTTATCTGAAAGAACTAAATGAATTCTGAAATTGAAATAGAACAAATGAGGGTGAAGTTCTTGGGATTTGGTATATGATTATGCTGTGTATTTAATTTTCCTAAAACCTTCCTATCTATTAATTCACGCTCTAAGGTTGGATTTCCGAGTTTAATTAAGCCCTCTTCTCAGAGTAACATTAATGTGCCCAAATAATAAAGAACCGCGTTCGATTTATTATGTGAACTTGTTAAGAACAGTGAAATCCTATTGAACCTCGAATTGTCATACCCACTTTCGTGACCTATGATTCTAAGTTCAATTTCATGCGTTCAAACAACTAATTAACCTTTCGATTCTCTTAGAGTTTAATTTCAATTGACCCTATCTCTAGGTATTCAAAAGCATTACGCGTTCATGGAAATTGAATAGAAGCAATGAATTAATAGACAGAAAAATCCAAAAGAGGTTCAATACATAAGCATTGTCACACCCTAATCCCAAGATAAAGTTTAGCTACACATGCTCAATTCACCACAGCCCATTGATGGAATCAAATTCAGAAATTACAGAGAAAGAGAAAACCCAAGAAGAAAGTAAAGAACACGAAGCAAAGCTCTCACTTGTGCCTGCGAATCCCTTCGAATTCTGCCCAAATGATGTTCTTCAACGCCTATGGTCTTGATTTCCTCAATAATCCCAGGTGAAAACTCCCTCTTTTTCTCTCAAAAAATGTTCCAAAATGTCTGCCTCCCTCGCCTCTCAAAAACTGTCCCCCTTTTCCTCAGAAACTGCTCCCTAAAATAAGGGAACTGCTGTGCATGCAAAAACCCACTGGCAGTGGGAAAACCCACGGCCAGTGGATCGTACTGGAGGTCCAAAATATACATTTTTGAGCATTCAAACAGAGGAACCCACGGCCAGTGGGAAAAACCCACGGCCAGTGGGTTTTTCTAGACCCCAAGATATGCATTTCCTCTACATGGCAGCAAGATCCACTGGCAGTGGGAAAAACCCACGGCCAGTGGGTTTCTCTGGACCCCAAATTGTGCAAGTTTTTGTCATAGGGCAGCAGGATCCACTGGCAGTGGGAAAAACCCACGGCCAGTGGGTTTCTCTGGACTTCACCTTGCTGCTTTTTCATAGCCTGAAACCCTTCCATTTATCCAATGCTTCCTCGAATGCTTCGCGTTTGGAATGTATGTACCTGTAAACCAGCTATTCCTGCAAAAACTTGAAACACCCGAGTAACAAATGCGGAATGAAAGAAGAAATACTTGGAATTAGGGACACAATAACACAAATGACCTAGAAAAACTAAATAAAAAGGCTACTAAAATCATGCAAACAAAATGCCTATCATAGGTTTGGCCGAACGTCGGTGAAGAACGGTGGATGGGTAAAATCCAACACCGAGTATGAAGAACGGTGAATGGGTAAAATCCAACACTGATTGAGAAGGCCGGTGAATGGGTAAAATCTAACACCGAGTGAAGAAAAATGGTGAATGGGTAAAATCCAACACCGATTGAAGGCTTGGGCGCAGTAAGCTGGACCTGCTTCAAGGCTACGCTGAACCCTGAGTAACGGGCATAGTAGGTTCAGGATTAGCCCTGATCTGAACCCCGTGTCGAAGGCTCAGATTGCAGGGTTAAACCGAACTCCGAGTATGACTAGTAGGTTTTATCGAACGTCGGTGAAGGCTTGGGCGTAGTAAGCTGGGTGAAACTTTCTCTTCAGGACCACGCTGAACCCCGAGTAGCTTAAAGACGACCGGTGAATGGGTAAAATCCAACACCGAGTAAAGAAGAACGTTGAATGGGTAAAATCCAACACTGGTGAAGACCTGGGTTGTAGAATTAAACCGAACCCCAGGAAATGGGTTGTAGGATTTTACCGAACCCATTCTAAGGCTCGGATTGTAGGATTAAATCGAACTCCGAGTACGGTTAGTAGGATTAAACCGATCGCCATTGAAGACGGGTTGTAGGATCAAACCGAACCCCAGTCGAAGGCTTGGATTGTAAGGTCAAACCTAACTCCAAGCATAACTTCGAATTCATTCAGAAGTACTTCCCCTAGGAATTCCTCACTCGAAAATACTTTCCCTTGGAATTCCTTACTCAGAAACACTTCAAATTCGAAGTCAGACTCGAATTATTTACTCGGGAATATATCTACCCGAAACGTACTTATTCAAGTCAGAGCCTTCCTCTGACCAAAAGTACTTCCCCTGGAAATGGCCCATTAAGAAATCCTTCACTCGGCGTTATGCTATGTGGAGGTCGGAATTTCTTCACTCGGTGCCATACCACGTGGAAGTCGGAAATTATTCACTCGGTGCCTTACCCAGTGGAAGTCAAAAACATCTCACTCGGTGCAATCCCAATTAGAAGTGTCGTACTCGGAGACACCTCACTCGGGGAAGTTGCACTCAACTCGGGGATACACCTACTCGGGAAAGTTGCACTCAAAAACTTCCCACCCGAATGAAAGCTCGGATTATAGGGAAAAATCGAACTCCGAGTATGGTTAAGAGGATTAAACCGAACACCTTCGATTCACTCGGAAGTAACCCCCGAGGGATTACTCAGAAAATCCTGCTCCTGGAAGGATCAATCGGAGATCTTCCACTCAAAATTTTCAAGACAAAACACGAGCCCTCGACATAAAAATAAAAGACTCGGATAAAACGTACAAACTTTTACCGAGTAGTACGAGGAGATTACAAGTAATGGAATTTTACCGAGTGACACGGCCAGAACCAACCTCACTCGGAGTCATTTACTCATAGTCGAATATTTGCTCGGAATCACTCATTCAGAGTCAAATGTTCACTCGGAACCGATCACTCAATAACGCTTGGGGACAATATTCAATGGTTAACGGGTACTGCAAAGATATTTTTGTAGGTTATACCAGCATCCAGACCTCTCGCAGGTTGTATAGCTCTTATGAGCAACTTCATAAGTCCCTCATATAAGCTAGGGGATATATGATCCGATCTGGATACCGGCCCTAAGACTAAGAGATCATTATCTTAGCCGGCCTAAAGTTCAATCGGTATCACAAGACAATGATCCAATCGGCAAAAATATTAGCTGTCCTAGACATCAACCGGTATCATAGAATACCGACCTGGTCTGTAACTATACGCTGTAACCGGTCATCCGAAGTAGTGCCTGAGACATCGGATACCTTATCCGTTCTCATTCCACCCATCACTTATGACCGATTGCCTCAGTTATTTTGAGAGGTTGATCCGGACTGATCAACTGGTTTCTATCATATCATATGCAACCGGTGTCATCGGTATACATCCAGACTGTAATTCCAAGTTAGACGTTCTCCCTACACCGGTTAGTCCGAATAACACCATGCACACCAGATAACATACATATCACCTGACAGAAGACGATGGGTATTACTACAGGGACCGATCAATAATTCCCCACACTATGAGCCAAACTCTGCTCCAGGAAATGATCAACTTGTCCCCTAAGTCTAGCCCATACTCCCTACGCTCAATATAAAATAGCCACTTGCCTCAATCATGCTGGTGAGTATGCATTAAACAATAATATACTTGCATAATGAAGGTTAGTGGTTCCCTACTAACGAGTCCTCGTAAATCAAGCCAATCAGGTATAAGAACTCACTTTAGTTTACTGGAGAAGGGTTCCTGGTTCAGGTCTTTCTCTTTTATGCATCCACCTGATGTTAGGGAATCCTATTAGGGTCAGGCAGCGGAAAACACAAAGGATTCCCAAGAATGAATTGCAAACACGTATGTCTCAAAGCATTATGCTAAATTAAAATTTTAATTAGGGTTTACCTCTTGTAGACGCAGAACAAGATCCTCGATCGAAGCAATTGTAACTTTGCCCTTAGGAGTCCACACGAGCACTCCTACCAGAAAACTAACGATCCGAATGCTAGTACGGAATTTTTAGTGTAATCTAATTTCTGAGCCCTAGCCTATGAGCATCTCATGCTCTATATATAGGCTTAGGTCTTGACCTGAGCTCTCATTAAACATTGGGCTCCTAACTCATTCTAAATGAGTTAGGCCCTAATAGTTTTATTTTCAGTCCAACTAAAATAAAACTATCCTCTGGTGGGCTTACTCTATGTGTGTGACCTTATGGGTAAAATATTCGGTTATATTAATAATAAACTATTTTATTATTAATATAAAATAAGAGCGGTATCTAGCAATACATCATTATGTCCGAATATTATTTATCATCGACATGACCTATAAGTGATAATTATTTTATATATCTATTCCTTTTGTAACGATATCTAATTGGGCCCAAGGCATGGTCGTCGTTATCCTTGTATGGCCCAATTCATTTTACTTAATACCAGAGTAGACTTTATAGAATAAATATCTAATATTTATTCGTCCTAGCATGGCCATGCATTTCATTAGTCTCACTCCATCAAGTGGCCCATAGATATCACTCCTGTCACATAGGAGAGACAAATTCCATCTACATCACTCACATCCCTCTGCATAATTTATCTATTGCCTAATCACAATCTTTATGGTCATCTTATTACAGATAACGTTTGATTGTATTAAAACAATAAACTCCTTATATAGGAATCGTAGTGACTTCAGGTCGAAGGACTACATACCATTATCACATTGAGAATCGTTTATGACACTCATGTAACGATCCATGCAACGTTCTCATGGTGGGTCTGTCCAGTACAACATTACTCTTAATGTGTACCCGTGTAAAGACTTGATATCATATATCCATGATTTGTGAGATCAAATCATCAGTACATTCACACACTAATCTTAATGTATTTACATGTCCCCATGTAAATACTTGATTAGGGACGTTTTAGGAATAATTCTCATATGACCTATTATTCCAGGATAAATAGCATTTGTCTAAAACTGAAAATACTAATTTTATTAATAAGTTAAGATTGATACATTAATAGCTCGTAGTGCATACACCAACACCTGATCCCATAGAGTGATCATTTACATTCCACACTTGGAATATATCACTGACTTGAGCGTCGGAGAATCTTCGCAGGTGACACCACCTTTCGCCCATACCAACGCGTGAGGTCGGTGAGAAGGACCTCCAGGACGCCAAGACCGGTCTCTTTATACAGACACACCAGATACACATACCAGATATTCACAGAACCGGCCTTCAGACATAGACTTTTCTTACTACTTGTGACTGGCCCGACACGGGATCTCTTTGACCCCGGTTCAGGACAGATCAATTCCCTTACCTCTTGAAACTAAAAGATTGACCCTTCAACTTAGAGTCAAATTTGGAATGATGCGGGGGAGCATGTTCTTCATAAATGCAGCACTTATTCACAAGCACCGTGAAGCTTCAGATTTCTTGGTGACATATAGCCCTTTGGATATCAGGGCGTAGACCATTTTCGAACTTCACACATTTTGAGGCTTCAGTTCCCTCTTGTTGATAAGGAGGGTAGAATTCACAGAGTTCTTTAAATTTGGAAGCATACTCTTCCACCGTCATTGTGCCTTGCTTGAGTTCTATAAACTCAAGTTCCTTCTTACTCTTGTAGCTTTCGGGCACATACTTCCTCATGAGTTTAGATTTGAAATTTTCCCAAGTCAAGGGAATAGCAGCAGCATTCATCCTACTCTTGGTGAGTCTCCACCAAGTCTCCACTTCATCTCTCATCATAAAAATAGCATACTCCACTTTCTAGAGTTCATTGTACTCAAAACTATCGAAGATCCGCTCAACATCACGGATCCAAACATAGGCTTGCTCAGGCCTCATGAAACTCAGATGGTTTCCGCTTCAAGAACATATCAAGGCCCTGAGTACCTTGAACAACAGGAGCAGGTTATCTTTTCGCTTCTTGTCTATCACGGTTTTGCGACTCAAGGAGATCCGCAAAACAATTCAAAGCTCTAACTATAGAGTCATCGTTATCTTGACGACGACGGGCCATCTCAATATCTATAATCATAACATGAGATTTAACTAACATCAGTAAACTCATTCATAAAACTCCTCTATAGTCTCATACTATAGTACCTCATCATAAAACAATTTATGGCCCTCCATCATGGAGTCCAATATCAACCAATTCATCTCAAAGCTCATAAAAGCACATCATCATATCATGGCATCGTATGCATTCACAAAACATAAGAATTCATCATTGAGGGAGAATAGTGTGAAGAAAGCTTGGCCAGACTTATAACAATCACATTCAATCTATAGTCAATTCATACATAGTCAAACAACAATGGAAATCATTCATCAATTGCATATCATGTTCCAATAATAATAACAACTAATTACAGTAATACAGAGCGAATAATGCTCTGATACCAGGTTGTGACACCCCAAAAATAGGGGTAGATTTTTCACGATTTTAATATTATTGATTTATGAAAATGCAAGTGGTGAAGCTATTCATTTAATACCTTGGATCTATGAAAGACCTAACTCATATATGAAGATATGAGAAGGCAAGTAATAGAGTTCACAAACAAGAAATACCCAATTTAATATCAGCGAAAGATTTAATTAATTTAAAGCCATGTGATTGAGTGTGAAGAAGTCATCCATCTTGAAAATAAGGGATTCAAAATTATGCCCAAGATATTCATAGGATGATGAAAGACCATGATTCATTGTGAGGAAAAGGGAAATAATTTAAACCAAACGTAATGAAGGATCAGGACGCCCTCGCTCAAGCGAAGACTACACTCGCTTGAGCGAATTCCATATAGGACGCTTGGGTGAGCAGCACCAAACGCTGAGCGAGGAAAATAAGGGAGAATCAGGGGCCAACTCACTTGAGAGAGCCCCATCTCGCTTGAGCGAGATCTCCAGGATTCGCTAGGGCGGAACCAGCGAGCGTGAGTGAAATTTGTCCAGAACCAAACTTACGCTCCCTCGCTCGAGCGAGCACCAACGTCAAGGGACATTCGCTCAAGCGAAAATCGTCTAGAACTATACACCCCACTCTCGCTCGGGCGAGACCCTTCTTGCCTGAGCGAAATCCTTCTAGTAGCAAAGTTCCCTTGCCCACGCTCGTGCGAGATCCTACCCGCCTGGGTGAGATTCCTCCAGAACCCAATCACTGATGCTGGGACAGTCTCACTTGAGAGAGACCCACTCTCGCCTGGGTGAGAATGGTCCAGTAACCATACACTATCACAGGGGTATTCTCGCTTGAGCGAAAATCCTTCTCGCTTGAGCAAGAGTATCAGTAAAATACTGTAAAACGTGAAAATTGAACAACACAACCTATCAAAACTCAACTCAAGCCAATTTACCTCAATTCATCAATTCACAATCATCATATTAGTCATTGAGCATGCTCATAAATTTGCATTACAATTCATTAAATATATATAAGAATAAACCCATTATCACCTCTACTTCACAATACTAATGCATAAATATGATTCTTTATTCATCCATCAAAAGTAGGGAAAGTTTTCATCATAAGTTTATCCTTCATACATTCATAGGGTCATAAATAAAAATGAGTCATACATAAGGATTTCATTTTCCTCCATGACCCCTAAAATTTCTATCATATATATTACCATCCACACAAATGTCTTCATTGAGTCATAAACATACACATATGCAGAATGCTATATACAATAAAAATTCAAGTGAAATTCATAAACTCAAAACAATCGCCGGCCAAGGCATTCTTTACTAAAATGAACTTCCATCACACCACTTCTCCACACAATAGCTCCATGTGCAGCCCTACAACACAAGAGCTAAAAAGATATACCACATGGAGAGTGAGTATACTTTCTCAATGATGAAAATCCAACAAGTATGATAATATACGCATGAATGCAATACAAACATCCCCTCCTCAAGAGGAGTTTATTCAACACTAACTCATTCATTTATCAATTCCATTTAATGCATATATCCATCAAATTTGTCAAGGTCACATCAACCAATATCATAATAATAGTTAGTAATTTAAAGAAAGGGTTCCACCTACTCCTCACATAACCTCACCAACAGGGTATCACTTTATGCCATGCTTCTATGGCTAATGCACATGCTAGTGTTTAGGATGCATATGCAGGGATCCGATTTTCATTTTCATGGGTGATCGCAACCACCATAATCATTCATTCATATTCATGGGTTTCCCGCCTCGCAAGGGGTACTTCCTCTAGCAGCCTTACAAGGTGCTTACTCGTGATCGCAACCACGTTCAACATTTCATAAAGGTTTCCAGCCTCGCAAGGGGTACTCCCGCCTCATGATCGCAACCATGGGCACTCAATCTCAATGGTCCCACAGGGCCATTCATTTAAAACACCAGGTGATCGCAACCACCAGTCCAATAGTCACAGGAACTCGTAAGCCCTTTTATATTTCCAACATCAAGTGATCGCAACCACTTATCAACATCATCATGATATGCATGCCACGTCATGTATGCAATGCTCATGCATGCCTCAACCTCATTAGGATTATCTCACCCTCTCATCTAGGGTACATTCATAGTCAACCACATTATTATCCATAAATTCATACCTAAACATCAATCCTTATATTTAAGAACCATTCCAAACAAAGGTTTTAGATGCTCATCATGTCATATATGGAATCAATAGTACATCATCACATAATATGCCATTCATAGCCCCATTTAGGCTTCATCATATAAACAATCATTTTAAAACACCAAACACAATTCTCATTATACACACATGATATCACACTTATCCAAGAAAACATGCCATATTACATTAATACATACATTATCATCACGATTCTTATGCATTTAGAAAATACACCCCTCTCCTACCTCAAGAGAAGTAGATTTCTGAGTTCGATGTTCCCGCCTCACAAGCGTTATCAAGTCCTACACCAATCATTATAGGACCACATCAATTATTCATTCAAAGGCCATTTCAATATACATATACATATCTATGTACACATGATTTTCCTAATGTGGAAGCTATTCATGAATTTTATTCATTTACCTATTTAGGCTTCGAGAATTCCTTCCCTTAAATCGAAACCCATTATTATCAAGGGCTACAACCTAATTAATTAGGTCACTATTTTATATTAAATTTCCCACCTACACCTTGGTGAGCTTCCCATTCATTGTGACTTCTAATCAACATTATAAATCATCATCAAATGCTTCAATCTCATCATTTATAACACTTCCCTCATAAATAAAGGTTAACCCCATCTACATCCTACCTTTCCCCCAATTTATAGGGTTAGGGTTTTCACCAAAACCCAATCACATTCATAAATACGCTGCTATACTCATCATCTTTCAATCTTATCTTCATATACCTCATTTATTACTCATAAATACCCATATTTATTTCACCCACACCTTAGGGTTCATGCATTTAATGCTTTCTTTCTCTACCCACAAACATTTAATACTCTCCCAAGCCTTAGAAATCCATGTTCTATGGTTTAGCTACTATTAAGATGAGGAAGAACTTACCTAAATCAAGAAACAAAGTCGACACCAAGGGAGAGAGTGGTGCATACAAAAATAGAGGAGGAAGAAGGGAGACTTCAACCACCCAATGTCCTTCCTTGCTCCAATGGTAGGTGAAAACAAAAGAGGAAGATTGGTAACACTCTTGATTAGGGATTTTAAAAGAAAGGTGTGAATGTAGAAGTGGTAGAAAGAAGAAGAAATGAGTGTGTTGGCGTGAGGAAGAGAGAGTTATGGAAATGAGAGTGAAAGAGTGAGTTTTATTTTAAGTTTTTAAGCTTTCATTTAAACTCTTACGTTTTTCATTAAACAGGCTCTCAGTTCGGGCTCAATATGTATTCTAAAAATTATTCTGAATACATATTCGAATCCCCAATAACATTAGCTACAGCCCTGACCAACGGCATCTCAATCGGAGATACTTGGTCTGACACCCATATTTTATCCGGGTCAGTTTTCAGCTTATCTGGTCATAATAATTTACTAACAGTCTTCGAAAATCTCATTTAAATTATATTTAGCATTTTGGGATATTAATCAATCTACATCTAATTATTTAATATTTATTTTCTTAACTTAACTTTCTATTTTAAAATTTTGGGGTGTTACAATTTGATAGAAGTGATATAATAATGATTGATGATATTTCATGTGTGTTAGAAAGGTTTTAAAGCAATAAAAGAGATGGATTATTATAAATTATGATTCTATTGGCAATAAATTATAGTGTAACTAGTATGAGAGTTTTGATGATAAAGTGGAGACAGAATATCATAAATATGTGATGGAAAATGTTAAAAAGAAGCATATGTGAGCATGAATGAGAAATATAACTACTAAAGAATGATTATGTTTGAAGAGTAACTAAATTATGTTTTTCCTGTTATGTATTCTATATTAATTCTCAATTTCAATCACTCACCCCTTGTTGTGTTTTTCTTAAGCAACGGATGACAAGTAAATGATGGACACCGTGGAGGCGAGCACTAAGTGAGGCCAGGGAGGAATTTAATGCCAAATGAAGCTGGAATTCATATTATATATGTCTGTATAGTTATGGGGTGAAGGTTGGTTATCTGATGATGATTATATATGCATATATGTATATCCTGTGTGTTAGTGTTGCTATGGACTTATGTATGGTTATATACATATATTGTGATGCATACGGTGTGTACCCACGTGATTGATAATGAGATGGCATTGAGCCTTTAGTGGTTAATATTGAAATGATGCTCAGGAATTGTGATTGTAATGAATGCCTGCATTGAGCCATGATTGAAATAACTTTATGAATTACAATGGGAAGGGTGTGAAAAACTGAGTTTGATGTTAAATTATTTAGTATGCATAATCTAATGATAAATCATTGTGTTGATATAGGCATATAGGCAATTTCTAAATCTTGAAGGAACTGAATAAATCATATTTAGCATATGTGGGAATTGGACTCCCCAGATAGCTTCTATAGGTCTATAATTATTAAGTTTGTATGGATACTTGGAATGGAGTGGAAAATGCATTTCCTTGGTTTGGTGTTTTGAGTTATACAGAAAGTGGTTGAACTGTATTTCTTTGCATAACTTTATCATATAACAGAATTTTGGCAAACAGACTATGCCATTAGGTTCGGAATGGGGAACACATAGTGCCCATGAAGTTTCGTAGCAATCGAAGTTGAAACGGGCAAAATAGGTAGGTCAGAAGTTGACTTTAAGGTTTAAGAGTTGGTATTTTTGCTCAAGCAAGTCAATTCTCGCTTGAGCGAGCCTATGTATGATTTTAGGGGTGTATTCTATCATATTCTTGCTCAAACAAGTTTCAAATGGGTGGTTTCTGCCAAATTTTCACTCAAGTGAAAGTATTTTCGCTTGAGCGAGCTGATCAGGTGTTGTTTCTGTCAAATTCTCGCTCAAGCGAGCTAATTTTTGCTCAAGCAAGAATTGTTTCAATTTTTTCTTTCTTCACAAAAGTTGCAGATAATTTTACCATGGTCGTTTTGCCACCAGAATCGCGTCAATCGGAGGTTTGTAGCCCGAGTTATGTCCAAGTTACTACAGGGTGTTCAGGCTAAAAATTTCAGATGAGCTGTTTCTACAATCTTGTGAATTAGGCAGTCTTAGGGGCATAATTGACCATCGACTTCTTCATATCAATTATAGGTATTTATATCGTGGAGGTGTAACAATTGGATTTATCTCGATTGGAGTTATGTAATTTCGATTTGACGCAAATTACTGAGCAATGTGTAGGTAGTAAACGAGTTGAAAATTTTTTCTTTAAACAATTCCTCACCTATGTCTCAACTTTTGATATCTACTACATTATTTAAAGTGAATTTAAGTTAAATTGAGTTTAATTATATGACTTAGGGTCTAATAATTAGGTAGGACATTATAACTAACGTTTAATAAATAGAATATATAGCTTATATTCTCATATCATTACATACTCTTATAATATGCACCTTATTTTAAAAAATAAAAAATTAAATTTATAAAAACTATTAAAGGCCAAATTACAAAATTTCATTTTAAACCTTTAAATATATTCACCAATCGTATCCATCCCTAACTCTATTCTCCCATAAGATCCATGGTTCTTCTTAGCTTAAAAAGGAGTTTCCCGTACTTAAAGGCCAAGAAGATTGAAGAGTTACCCTTGATTGATAATAGTAATTTCATAATGCCAAATCTTATACTTTTCATTCAATGAGAAAGAGCCCCGTACTTAGTTCTTCCAGCCAAATCTTGTGGCTACGCAATTCGACCTTGTCTAATTTCTTTCATCCTTTTGCTATGCCAAGGTCAACAAAGCTGTGGTTAAGGAATCTATAACTATGTAGCACGGGTATGAAAATGGAAACGGGGACAAGGAAACGTTAATCCTAAAAAATAAGAAATGGGTACGATGTGGAAACATAAAAAAACTTATAAAATTTTTACATATAATATTACTTCTAAATAAATTTATTCATACCAAAAATACATACAAAGCCTTCTAGACACAAAATAAAGTAGAATAAAATAAAATAAAGTAGGATAAAATACACCTAATTTCAGAAGTTCCCCGGGTATTTTCAGTTCATAAACACCTTTCTAGATATTAAGCTAATTTAAATACTAGGTGAATAAGATGTGAAAATGATCTAGAAATAGTAAAAAAAATTATATTCATATTGATGAAACCAATAGGAGGCTCACTGCTCAAAGAATAAAAACGCAAAAGAAAAATAGGCGAATAAAAACAATGCAATAAAAGTAGAAGAATTAGTAGAAGGCTCACTACTTGGAGAAGAATCAAAGGATGAAGCAGCTCGAAGAATCAATAGCTGTAATGCAATCTAAGGTGAGTTTTGCCACTAGTCAGAGAAGAATCAGAAGATGAAGTGAAGAAGCGGCTCAGATGGAGGACCACTTCCGCTCACTACTTGGAGAAGATGCTTGACAAAGGTTGAAGCTCGTTGGAGGCTTAGAGCTGTCAGAGATGATAAAGACACAGTCAGAGATAAAGATGCAGTGTCGTCGGAGTCATGAAATGGTCGGCGACAGGGAGATGGTGGAGACGAAAGGGGGAAATGGCAATGCAGACACTTGGGAAAAAGAAGGGAAAGAGTGGGCGGCTCGTGTCTGGGGCAGCAAATAAGGGAAACAATAGCTCGAAAGGTTTTTTTAAGGTGGAAATGACTAGGAAACATAGGTTTAGTGTTTCCGAGTCATTTCCTCGCAGGCCCAAAATAGAGACAAATGGGGAAAGGTTTCACCATGTTTCTCACCGTTTCTGGATGTTTCCCATTTTTGAGATATTTTTGGTACGGGGTATGGCAGTTGGCCGACGCTTCCGTGCTATAGAGATCTGTAAAACTAGGATAAAAATATGACTTTTGAGGAGTTTTAAAAATAGAGTAAATACAATACTTCATCCTTCACTTTGTTCGGGTTATGGTAATAGGTCCTTTACCAATCAAAAGTTAGTGATTAGTCCTTGATATTTAAAATATGTCATGTTAATAGAGTTGACGTTAGTCATTCGTTATGACAATATCAAAATTTGCCTATATGTCACGTTAAATGCCTAATGGCTTGACATGTTGTTAGTCCTCAAATTAACAATAAATCCTTTAATAAAAATTTCATAAAAATAGTAAAAATTTGAGGAATTTGTTAGAAAATTAGGTTTTAAATTCAATAAATGAATGTTGTTGGAAATAATCTGCCCTTGATCAGTTTTCTCTAGTTTTGCAGTGAAAAAGTAAAGAATTTAAGAGAGAATTGAAGAACTGGAGAAGCTAACGCGTAGCATCAACACCAGGCGTAGCGTGGGTACTTTTGATGCTGACGCTACGCGTCACAGCCACGTGTAGCGTCAGAACTGCACAGACTCCACAGCCAGCTTGGCCAAGCACTCACCTTTTGACCCATAATTGGCCACTCCACTCAGCACAAATGGCCAAAACGTAGTAGAGACAGAGACACGTGGCCAAGCATGATTGAATTTAATAATCCAAAGTGGCCATTATCAGCTGCGTAAATGGAAGCTGAGTCAGGGGTCTGACGCGTAGCGTCACACTAACGCGTAGCGTCAACACCCTTGCTCAGCCCTATAAATAGGGCTATCCAACACCATTCCTAGCATTCCATTCTGAGTATTTCACTCTTCTCTTCTCTTATATACTTGAGTTTGAGTATTTCTTTTGTGAGTTTGTAGTTCTAGAATAGTTTTCTAGATACTTAAGAGTGTTGTGTAGTATTGTGATCGTTGTATCGTGAAGTTTCCGTCGCCCTTGTAATATCAATCACTGTAAGTGTTGTTTTTACCTTCAACATATGTAACTAATCTGTTTATGCTGGAATTGGTTAACTAATCTATTGAGTATGATGTTGTGAATTTGACCTTTGCATGTTTCTGATTCAAGTCCATGTTAGTATTTCAATCTTTTATTAATATGAACGTCAAACGGGAGAATATTTTCATGTGTATTGAAACTTGTTTTATTAGTGTGAATGTCAAACGGGAGAATGATTATTCATGCCTTATTAAAACTTGATTTAATAAAAGTAAAAGTTGGAATACCCTTAATATACTAATTACTAGGAATAGAATTGGTAATTATTGTTGCCATAAAGCCAGGACTTAATGCAAGTTTTTATTGAGAAAGCTCACGAGGGATCGGACTTTGCGATAAATACTTAGAATTTATATCACAAGAGATCGGTTATAATGATTTTAAGCTGCAATAATATGAACTTGATGATTAAATATGCATGACTTGAGTTCTTCCATTATTATTCTAGATTAGGGATCCAAATTCCAACATAATTTGTTTATCTGTGTTTTATCCTCAAGTATCTTAATTATTCTAAAATTACAACTCCACTTCTTAGATAGATTGTTATTCTCTTTTTATCACATGAACAACTGAATTATGCCATCTTGTAAATATAGTATAAATTGTATATAAATTATTCTTTTGTATAAGTTTTGATAAATTTACCTTAGTAACTAAAAAATTACTGTAACTATTGGACTTTCAATCCCAGTGGAACGATATCTAAATTTTGAAAACTACAAACGATTAGTGCGCTTTCCAATTAATAGACCCAACAGTAAAACAAAATAACAAGTTTTCTGTAACACTATATTTTCTGGGTATAACAAGTTTTCTGGCGCCGTCGCCGGGGATTGAATTGATTCAGTAAACAGCAAATTTTTAATTACCGTGGTAAAAATAATTTACCTTAGTAAATTTTTTTAAAATTTATTCGTTTATTTATTTATTTTAACAGTATTTTACTAACATTTCTTTATTTAATGTGTTTATGCAAACTCGATCTTCTACAAGAAAGGTGTTCTTTAATCCTGGAATCAAGAAATTTGTAAAGAAACTCAAAGCATTAAAATAAAAAAAAACAAAAACTTCTTCAACTTCATCTTCTTTTGAAAAATCTAAAATTTTGAAAATTCTAACATGGCTGCTGAAAGGAGAACATTGGGACAGTTTGCTGCTATTAATGGACCACCTCGTGTTTCAGGGATGTATCAAGGACCTATTGCTGCAACTTTAAACATTATTCAAAATAATCAATTTGCTGGTTTAAATAATGAGGAACCTTATGAACACTTAACTATTTTTTATGAGTTATGCAACACAATTGGTTTTGAACCTAATCAAGAAGAATCAGTTTACATGAGATTGTTTCCTTTTTCTTTGATTGGGAAAGCTAAAGAATGGTTTAAATCTTGTCCACCCAATAGTTTTGCAAACTGGTCTGATGTCGAGAGAAAATTTTTGGAAAGATACTTTAAAATATTTTGAAGTAATGACAGCCATACATTCTTTTTCACAAAACAATGATGAATCATTAGGAGAAACATGGGAACAATTCAAGGCACTCTTGAGGAAGTGCCCGAACCACAACTTAAATGATGCTGAAAAGGTAAGGATCATTTACCATGGTTGGTTACCTCAGTTTAAAATGATGTTAGATGCTTGTGCAGGAGGTTCTTTAATGAACAAAACTATGGAAGAAGCAATAGAAATATTGGAATCAATGTCCATCAGTGACCGACAAGCAAAACATGAAAGAGGTAATGTACAAAGAAAGCCAGGTATGCTCGAATTGGGGGTTAATGATGCAGTATTAGCTCAGTAAAAATTGCTGACGTAACAAATTGAGGCCATGAGCAAACAATTAGAGAAACTTCAAATTGCTCAAATGTCATCGCCACCTCCTGCTCAATTAAAACAATGTATGCATTGCATGGGAGAGCAACCATGTGGTTACTGTGCCCCTGAGAGAAATGAGCAAGAACAAGCCAATTTTCTGAACCATCAAAGAATGCCTTTAGGTAATTTTCCTTTCAATCTTGGTAATTCTTTTCCTAACAATTACCAGCAGGGTTGGCAGAATCAGAATTCTGGTTGGAGACAAGATGCTGGACCTTCTAACCGACCTCCAAATAATCAATTCAAACAACAATCACAATCCGATCAAACAGCAAGGCTAACACGGATAGAAGAATCTATCCAACAATTGCTTCAATATATGTAAACAAATGAAGCCGCACATAAAGCGTCAGACATGCAATTGGGACAGTTAGCAAAAGAAGTAGCAGACATGAAAAGCTCTAGTTTTTCTGCAAACAATCAGAATCCAAGAGAATAATGTAATGCTATTTTTACAAGAAGTGGTAAAGTTGTAGGAAGTGATAGTAAAAAAGAAGAAGAAAAAGAAAAAGAAGAAAAAGAAAAAGAAAAAGAAGAAAAAGAGAAAGAAGAAAAGAAAGAAGAAAAAGAGAAAAAAGATGAAGAAAATAATGAAGAAAAAGAAAAACAAAAAAATCAAAAAATTAAAAAATAAAATCAGTATTTGGGTCAGACACCTCTAGTTAAAGATTTACCTTATCCACATGCACCATTAAAAAAGGATAAGGAAAAGGAATACAAGAGATTCCTTGAAATCTTTAAGCAATTACACATAAACATTCTATTTTCTGAGGCATTGGAACAGATGCCAACATATGCAAAGTTTATGAAAGAATTGCTCACCAAAAAGAGGAGGTATGATGAAGAAATTATTAAACTGGAAGTAGGTTGTAGTGTTATTTTACAACATAATATGCCAATAAAGTCAAAAGACCCTAGAAGTTTCACCATTCTTGTTTCCATTGGAGGGATGAACATTGGAAAAGCCTTGTTAGACTTAGGGGCTAGCATTAATCTAATGCCTCTAAGTATGATGAAGCGAATTGGTGACCTTTGTAACCCCCCGATTTACTGTACTCGAATCCCGATGTGATCGTCATAATTAATAAAATTGTGAATAAATTTTTCGTGTTTGAAAATAATACCGGTGTCACACCGAAACTCGAATCACAGAAAACCGAAGCGTATAATTAAACGAACTATAGCTGGATCGATAGAATAAAGGCCCATAATGGTATACAAAAATAATGGAGTTTATAGTGGAAGAATATGTATACCGGGCACACGGCTAGTCCCATATATGAAGATATGAGAAAAAGGCTAGTCAAGCATGCAATGGCTTATCATATGCCTAATAGACAACCATCATCCTTTTAAATAACTACATACGCATGCAATGCCTAAGGTATATTTAATTTTATATACATCTGGGGATATACTCCCCACTATCTCAATCATCAATGATCGTCATTCAATTTCAATCCTTAATCATTCTAATACACCTCAAATTATCCCTTACATTTTATACATATATATGCATCATTCATCAATGCAAAGGAATATTTTATACATACTCAAAATTTCTAAATCATCAATATCACTATGTACGAATTACTCGTTACACGAGAAACCATAAATGATGCCGGCCAAGGCACTTCCATTACCACTAATTACCTTCATCAAAGCTTCATTTAAAAGTCCAAACTCATCCCATAGCAACCTGCATCACAATGCTAAAAAGGAGACCACATGGGAGAGTGAGTTAGACATTCAAAATGAAGAATAACATATATATATTGTGATCATGTGTATATGCATACAAACATCATGTGTGCTTTGCTAACAAATCAACAAATTATCATTCAATAATCATCTCATCATTATAATAGGCGTACAGACCTCATGAATCACAATTCATATCATAAATAAGCACAATCACCTGCCACTTATCGACAAGGGCATCCTCAATCATTATCATCATCGATTCATTTTATCTTTTATTCAATACCTCCTCGTAAGGGGTTTTTCAATACCCGTGGTCATCCTATTTCGAATATATAATGGATCCGATTCCATATCAATGGGTGATCACAACCACCATACCATTCATTTCTCAATAATTCTAATAATGATATCATCACTCAGGGATTCACCCTTCGTGGCACCCCGCAAGGTGATTCATTTCAATAAATATCACAATATCATCATCACTCAGGGCTACACCCTTCGTGGCACCCCGCAAGGTGATTCAATTCACAATAATTCAATAACAATAGGACCTCGTCCTCCTCACTCAGGGATATACCCTTTGTGGCACCCCGCAAGGTGATTTTCTTCATAATAACTATCACAATACCATCATCACTCGGGGATACACCCCTCGTGGCACCCCGCAAGGTGATTTATTCATTAACAATATGATCAACATCATCTTCACTCCGGGATTTACCCATCGTGGCACCCCGCAAGGTGATATATTCAACCATAATCATGATAACATTGTCTTCACTCTGGGATCTACCCATCGTGGCACCCCGCAAGGTGATATATTCCATATTATTCAATAACAATAGGACCACGTCCTCTTCACTCAGGGATTTACCCTTCGTGGCACCCCGCAAGGTGATTCATTCAACAATTATGCATATTAACGTCATGCTATGCCATAAATACAACAATGCAATAATGCATGTGCTCAACAATCTCACAATGATTTCTTACCCTCTCAATTAGGATATATATTTTGATTCGGCATTTTAATAATTATTCATAATTATTTACAAAGCCCCTCAAGGCACATCATTCATATAATTGGCATATCAATGGCCACAGCATCATTCCACAATATTCCACACATGGATGTCAAACGGCATAGCAATCATTAGCGTATTATTCTACACTTAGAATTATTCAAGACATATTTATCATTCACATATATGGCAATCACACTTATGCCCAACACAATCATGTTCTTTACTTTGTATCTCAACACAATATATTTCTATATCTCATATCATATAGTGAATCAATATCCATATTCAACCACAAGGGTTTTTACAACAAAATCATCAATAATACGATCATCCTTAATTCAAGGTAATGATCCGAAACGTTATTCATTTTACTCATTATAATTATCATCTCCGATTTATCGGTTATTAACATATACCTCATCATTTATTCATTCCCACAATGGGTTTGCATCACCCAAAAGTATATCTTATAACTCGTCGTCAAACCTTAACATTGTTCTCACATGTCTCATTCTTGGTGGTTAAGATTTATATTTCTTATTACCTATATTATGGGTATAAACGAGTTACCCAAATGTTTTAATCATTATTCAACACCATCATAAGATGTCCTATTCATTTATCCATATATATTCCCTCAAGCATCATACAGTATGAGGGAAAAAGGCCCAGCATCATCAAAACTGAGAAAACAATATAATATGAAATTCTGGGCAACTCGCTTGAGCGAGACTTGACTCGCTTGAGCGAGATTAACATAGCTTGCTTGGGCGAGCTTCCACACGTAAGCGAAAATCACTCAGCAGCGTTCCTACGCTGGCTCGCTTGAGCGAATTACCCTCACACCCGGTCACTCGCTCGGGCGAAAATTAGTCCAGTACCACTTCCAGGGCTGGCTCGCTTGAGCGAGGCTCCTTACAACGAGCCACTCGCGTGAGCGAATAACGCCCAGGATCAGACTCTTCACACTCGCTCAAGCGTCTCACACTCGCTTGAGCGAAAAACGTCCAGAATCAATTCCACTCTCGCTCGCTCAAGCACGACCACGCCCGCTTGAGTGAGATTCGTCCAGAATCTCCCCTGATTCACACATCACACGACTCGCTTAGGTGAGTAGTTCATTCGCCTGGGCGAATTTGGGCCAGAGGCCCTGTAACCAACACAAAGGATTCTTGCTTGAGCGAGAATCCCTCTCGCTTGGGCGAGAATATCAGAACCTGGGTAGAAACATGAGCCCTCAACAACTACACATATCAAAATCCATCCAAAGCCAATTTAACTCAATTCCATACTTCATATACCTTACAATAGATATTTAAAACTTGTCTCATATGTTCATACACAACAATTTCCATTCTAAGCCATTTACCACATCGAAATTAACTCATCTTCATTACACATACAATCCTTAATAATCATTAGTTTTCCATCCATATTTTCTCAATAACTACATTAAAATTTAACTTATCATTATCACCCATATAGGTATATATTTCCATAACAATCATCACCTATTCTCATACATCACCCTCATAATCAACCATATGCCATTCTCATTAATTCCATATACATATATATACATGGCAAGGCAAACATGAGTATCAAACACATACAATAACCACTAACAATTTACTCATGCAATTTGAATATATAACTCCTCTCTTACCTCGAGGGAAGAGTCGAAACGATTCCAATGCTCCGAATACACGCTCCAAAAGCTCCGCTACATAACCCGGAATGTAAATCTACATACCATATTCATGTGCATTCATATAATCAATAACCATTTCAAGGCATTTCTCATAAATTCTAAATAATGACCCATGTATTGTATGGCTTATGAATAAGTTCTAAACTTGTCAAAACACCGATTTATGCAATTGTGTTAGGCTTCGGGAATTCCTTTCCCAAAGCCAAGATCCTCTAGATCTAAAAGGGCCACTACACTCAACAACAACAACTCATATTCCTCATCAAAGAACATCCATTTTGTTTTTAACTCATCCAATTTGTCCTCTTTACCACTCAAGGTTCATCATGACCCAACATAGTCTCTTCAAAACCATCACCAATTTAACAATTTTATCTAGCATTCTCAATGGTCTAAGACCTCATTAAACACATGTTTATCTTACTAACACTTCACTTTGAACATCTCATGTTCATTTTCAAAATCCTATCGTTTACTCAATCATATACATGTGTACTCACTTGCTCACACCTTCCAAACCTCAAGATTAGGTCCCCACTATAATTTACTCAATTCAATCATCCTACCAAACATTTCCAAGCATTATTTCTAACCACAATATTATTTTCATGCCAACCATATCATTAATTTCACTCTCTATGTTAAAAGCCAAATCACCTACATATAGAGTTTCATCAAAACTAAATGATCATTTTTAATATTCATCAATCATCACTAATGACCATTCTCTTTCATCAACATCACTCTCAATCTCCATTAAACATACATTTAATTTATATTCTATATCTTCCCCAATCTATTGAAGTTAGGGTTCCACCAAAACCCAACAACACTCATTAATACCCATTTATTTCACATTTAAAGCTTCCATTAAATACTCCATCTACCTATATTACTCCCCCAAGCCTTAAAACCTAAAAACATAACATTAACTTCATCAAAGATGGTGAGAAAAGCTTACCTCACCATGGAAACGAAAATGGAGCCAAGGGAGGGAGAAAAACCCAACGAAGTTGGAGAGGAGAGGAGGAGGATCAACACCCAATGGTTTCCTTCAAGCTTCCATGAGAATGAAAATGGAATGAAAAGGGCATAAGCCTCCTCTAGGTTTTTAGGAAGGAGAAGAAGAAAAAGAAGATAAGAATCAAGAGGGATGAAGGAAAAGAATAGAAAGAAGAAGGGAAGTGGCGTGAAAATGAGAGGAGGAAGAGAGTTTTATTTTTAAGTTTTTACTCCTCATTAAGATTTTACCGTTTTATAACAAACAGGCTCTCGGTCCGGGCTCAATACACATTCTAAAAATTATTCCGAATACATATTCGGATTCCCAACAATTTTATCTACTGCCCTGACCAATGGCATCTCAATCGGAGATACTTGGTCCGACACCCATATCTCCACCGGAAATAGTTTTAACTCCTTTAGTTTTCAATAAATTATAAATTTTCATAAGAAATCCTAATTTAATTACTCTAACATTTTTGGGACACTCATTGACTCATTCATGATTATTTAATATTTATTTATAACAATTTATCATCTTTATAAAATTTGGGGTGTTACAATCCACCCCACCTAAAACAAACTTCGTCCTCGAAGTTTAGCATCGGTATCCACCCGAAGGCCACACTACGGCCACACGCCAATAGAGTTCACTAATATCACGTAGTAACATCGAACTTCTCAAGGTCCATAAACATGTTAATCATTATCTCATCATTCTTAACGTAAAATTTCTACATCAAAGTGTGTCATATGTCATCAATTACGATTCATCCAACAGAGCTCACATGTTCATACTCAGTACGACCAGATAGGCACAGTACATTCACCATAAGCAGTTACAATCCCTACACTTGCCCGGCCTATGTGTTGCTGCATCCGACATACAGGAAGGCGTCCCAATCCTGTAATGGTTACCATAAACACATAAAGTTGGCGCATATGTGCATGCTGCCACAATGCCTATGGCATGTAGGGCCATATCGGGACCAGTACTTCGTATTCCCATGCTCACATCGGTCACACTTATTTAAACATTATCAATCCATATAGGACTTAGTGACAATCCTCACCAGTCCATGACTAACATATTCATATTTGATCGTCATTCTACAACTAATTTGGCATTCATCATGCCATACCAATCATCAATCTTATTTAACATTACCAAATATTAGTGTACTAACCATAGATTTTCATTCATCACAAAATAAATACCCCATCCTTGGGTTTCATCCATCTAAATACATGCTCAAATAGTCTAAAATTCTTGTCTTACTTACATATTTGCTGGTCATAAATCAATTCGAGCCTTAAAAGATTCATCAAGCTCTTATCAAATAGGCTATATAATCGAATAATGAGCTTTCACATTAGGTATTCTCTTTACAGATCACAATTAAGGCTCATAAACTAAACATATAACTCACATTATATCACATTACTATGTGGTTCCTATCACCAATATAGCATCCTTCAAATAAAATAGGAGGTAATGGCACGATTAAATTTCTATTCACCATTTTACAATCACACAAGTCATCCATAAATCATATCGTCCTCCATAATTATTCCAATGATCATAATCTCTAAGGCATACAATTTAGCCCAAGGTCATTTCGTAAAATCACATACCATAATCAATTTCAATTATACCCCCAAATTCAATATTATTATTCATCAATCATCAAGGGTTACCTAGCATCCGTTGTGGAGTTCCCACACACCACACAACATCATTAGATATGGCTCACAAAACAACATAGAGCCTAGATCGCCATTGGGTCCAATTTAATTAATTCTTTACAACATTTGATCATACAAGATCATATCAATCAATGAGGTCACCACATCTAGTGGGTTATAATCAATTTAATTATCCACTCGGTTTTCACACACCAAAACCCGAGACACAACCTCAATTTAACACATATTCAATTTCATATTTAATCACTTATCACATATTCAAATTCCCAATCTAGGGAAATACAACGAATCACTTATATCATATAACACATAGGGTTCTTGTGCCAAAGGATATAAAACCCATCCTTCATAAATGGCACACCCAAACATTTAAATTCTAACATATCAATACTAGGGAATTATTCAATATCATTCATCTAATCAACTCAAACATATGAGTTCCATTTCCATTTAACAAGCACTCCCTGGCTAGACGCCACAGGCATTATGCCTATAAAAGACCTAACCAACAATTCAATTTCCAGGTGCATATACACATCAAGGTCTCAACATATATGGTCGACTACCATATCAATTTCTTTCTCAATATTCCCTATCCGTAATCAACATACGGCATAGGTCCATCATTAAATCAATATATATATATATATCATATCCATGATCAACACATGGCATTAAATCATCATCATATCAATTCATATCTCATATCTCATATTCATATCTCAATATTTCATTTCCATGATTAACATTCAATCATGAATTCATCATCAAATCAATTTGCATTTCATATATATCATCATCAATGCACAATAATAATATATTCGTCATTTAAAGGTAATAGGGTAAGGAACTTGGCCGGTCTTACACAATACATACTTCCATCATATGTCAAGAAATTTCATTCATTCATATTCAATCCCGCAATTTATTCATGATTATCAATGAGCCACTAGGCTCCACAAGTTCATCATATAGTCTCAAGGAAAGGGTTATAATCCCAATAGTCAACAATCACATCTTATGAATCATAATCTCATAAAGAGCCATTAATAAACATAAATCCTCAATATATAATTATGCCATTAAGATCAATTCATAATTCTTAGACAATTAGTCATTCAAAAATCCGTATAGGGCAATCAACACCTCAACAAGCCATTATCCTCTAGATAATTATCATCCTTACTCTACACAAAACAACCATATTCCAATAATGAGCATCCCGCTCCAAAGATTACCATAAGTATCTCACCATTGAGCAATCATGCTCCAATCATCCATGATATCAAATCCTCACAGAGCAACCATGCTCTAGTAGTAACCAATAACTCCAATTCAGAGCAAAATATGCTCTGATACCACCTTTGTAACCCCCCGATTTACTATACTCGAATCCCGATGTGATCGTCATAATTAATAAAATTATGAATAAATTTTTCACGTTTGAAAATAATACCGGTGTCACACCGAAACTCGAATCACAGAAAACCGAAGCGTACAATTAAATGAACTAGAGCTGGATCGATAGAATAAAGGCCCATAATGGTATACAAAAATAATAAAGTTTACAGCGGAAGAATATGTATACCGGGCACACGCCTAGTCCCATATATGAAGATATGAGAAAATGGCTAGGCAAGCATGCAATGGCTTATCATATGCCTAATAGACAACCATCATCCTTTTAAATAACTATATACGCATGCAATGTCTAAGGTATATTTAATTTTATATACATCCGGGGATATACTCCCTACTATCTCAATCATCAATGATCGTCATTCAATTTCAATCCTTAATCATTCTAATACACCTCAAATCATCCCTTACATTTTATACATATATATGCATCATTCATCAATGCAAAGGAATATTTTATACATACTCAAAATTTCTAAATCATCAATATCACTATGTACGAATTACTCATTACACGAGAAACCATAAATGATGCCGGCCAAGGCACTTCCATTACCACTAATTACCTTCATCAAAGCTTCAGTTAAAAGTTCAAACTCATCCCATAGCAACCTGCATCACAATGCTAAAAAGGAGACCACATGGGAGAGTGAGTTATACATTCAAAATGACGAATAACATATATATATTGTGATCATGTGTATATGCATACAAACATCATGTGTGCTTTGCTAACAAATCAACAAATTATCATTCAATAATCATCTCATCATTATAATAGGCGTACAGACCTCATGAATCACAATTCATATCATAAATAAGCACAAGCACATACATAATCATATACATAATCACCTGCCACTTATCAACAAGGGCATCCTCAATCATTATCATCATCGATTCATTTTATCTTTTATTCAATACCTCCTCACAAGGGGTTTTTCAATACCCTTGGTCATCCTATTTCGAATATATAATGGATCCGATTCCATATCAACGGGTGATCACATCCACCATACCATTCATTTCTCAATAATTCTAATAATGATATCATCACTCAGGGATTCACCCTTCGTGGCACCCCGCAAGGTGATTCATTTCAATAAATATCACAATATCATCATCACTCAGGGCTACACCCTTCGTGGCACCCCGCAAGGTGATTCAATTCACAATGATTCAATAACAATAGAACCTCATCCTCCTCACTCAGGGATATACCCTTTGTGGCACCCCGCAAGGTGATTTTCTTCACAATAACTATCACAATACCATCATCACTCGGGGATACACCCCTCGTGGCACCCCGCAAGGTGATTTATTCATTAACAATATGATCAGCATCATCTTCACTCCAGGATTTACCCATCGTGGCACCCCGCAAAGTGATATATTCAACCATAATTACGATAACATCGTCTTCACTCTGGGATCTACCCATCGTGGCACCCCGCAAGGTGATATATTCCATATTATTCAATAACAATAGGACCACGTCCTCTTCACTCAGGGATTTACCCTTCGTGGCACCCCACAAGGTGATTCATTCAATAATTATGCATATTAACGTCATGCTATGCCATAAATGCAACAATGCAATAATGCATGTGCTCAACAATCTCACAATGATTTCTTACCCTCTCAATTAGGGTATATATTTTGATTCGGCATTTTAATAATTATTCATAATTATTTACAAAGCCCCTCAAGGCACGTCATTCATATAATTGGCATCTCAATGGCCACAGCGTCATTCCACAATATTCCACACATGGATGTCAAACGGTATAGCAATCATTAGCTTATTATTCTACACTTGGAATTATTCAAGACATATTTATCATTCACATATATGGCAATCACACTTATGCCCAACATAATCATGTTCTTTACTTTGTATCTCAACACAATACATTTCTATATCTCATATCATATAGTGAATCAATATCCATATTCAACCACAAGGGTTTTTACAACAAAATCATCAATAATACGATCATCCTTAATTCAAGGTAATGATCCAAAACGTTATTCATTTTACTCATTATAATTATCATCTCCGATTTATCGGTTATTAACATATACCTAATCATTTATTCATTCCCACAATGGGTTTGCATCACCCAAAAGTACATCTTATAACTCGTCGTCAAACCTTAACATTGTTCTCACATGTCTCATTCTTGGTGGTTAAGATTTATATTTCTTATTACGTATATTATGGGTATAAACGAGTTACCCAAATGTTTTAATCATTATTCAACACCACCATAAGATGTCCTATTCATTTATCCATATATATTCCCTCAAGCATCATACAGTATGAGGGAAAAAGGCCCAGCATCATCAAAACTGAGAAAACAATATAATATGAAATTCTGGGCAACTCGCTTGAGCGAGACTTGACTCGCTTGAGCGAGATTAACATAGCTTGCTTGGGCGAGCTTCCACGCGTAAGCGAAAATCACTCAGCAGCGTTCCTACGCTGGCTCGCTTGAGCGAATTACCCTCACACCCGGTCACTCGCTCGGGCGAAAATTAGTCCAGTACCACTTCCAGGGCTGGCTCGCTTGAGCGAGGCTCCTTACAACGAGCCACTCGCTTGAGCGAATAACGCCCAGGATCAGACTCCTCACACTCGCTCAAGCGTCTCACACTCGCTTGAGCAAAAAACGTCCAGAATCAATTCCACTCTCGCTCGCTCAAGCGCGACCACGCCCGCTTGAGTGAGATTCGTCCAGAATCTCCCCTGATTCACACATCACACGACTCGCTTAGGCGAGTAGTTCATTCGCCTGGGCGAATTTGGGCCAGAGGCCCTGTAACCAACACAAAGGATTCTCGCTTGAGCGAGAATCCCTCTCGCTTGGGTGAGAATATCAGAACATGGGTAGAAACATGAGCCCTCAACAACTACACATATCAAAATCCATCCAAAGCCAATTTAACTCAATTCCATACTTCATATACCTTACAATAGATATTTAAAACTTGTCTCATATGTTCATACACAACAATTTCCATTCTAAGCCATTTACCACATCGAAATTAACTCATCTTCATTACACATACAATCCTTAATAATCATTAGTTTTCCATCCATATTTTCTCAATAACTACATTAAAATTTAACTTATCATTATCACCCATATAGGTATATATTTCCATAACAATCATCACCTATTCTCATACATCACCCTCATAATCAACCATATGCCATTCTCATTAATTCCATATACATATATATACATGGCAAGGCAAACATGAGTATCAAACACATACAATAACCACTAATAATTTACTCATGCAATTTGAATATATAACTCCTCTCTTACCTCGAGGGAAGAGTTGAAACGATTCCAATGCTCCGAATACACGCTCCAAAAGCTCTGCTACATAACCCGGAATGTAAATCTACATACCATATTCATGTGCATTCATATAATCAATAACCATTTCAAGGCATTTCTCATAAATTCTAAATAATGACCCATGTATTGTATGGCTTATGAATAAGTTCTAAACTTGTCAAAACACCGATTTATGCAATTATGTTAGGCTTCGGGAATTTCTTTCCCAAAGCCAAGATCCTCTAGATCTAAAAGGGCCACTACACTCAACAACAACAACTCATATTCCTCATCAAAGAACATCTATTTTGTTTTTAACTCATCCAATTTGTCCTCTTTACCACTCAAGGTTCATCATGACCCAACATAGTCTCTTTAAAACCATCACCAATTTAACAATTTTATCTAGCATTCTCAATGGTCTAAGACCTCATTAAACACATGTTTATCTTACTAACCCTTCACTTTGAACATCTCATGTTCATTTTCAAAATCCTATCCTTTACTCAATCATATACATGTGTACTCACTTGCTCACACCTTCCAAACCTCAAGATTGGGTCCCCACTATAATTTACTCAATTCAATCATCCTACCAAATATTTCCAAGCATTATTTCTAACCACAATATTATTTTCATGCCAACCACATCATTAATTTCACTCTCTATGTTAAAAGCCAAATCACCTACACATAGAGTTTCATCAAAACTAAATGATCATTTTTAATATTCATCAATCATCACTAATGACCATTCTCTTTCATCAACATCACTCTCAATCTCCATTAAACATATATTCAATTCATATTCTATATCTTCCCCAATCTATTGAAGTTAGGGTTCCACCAAAACCCAACAACACTCATTAATACCCATTTATTTCACATTTAAAGCTTCCATTAAATACTCCATCTACCTATATTACTCCCCCAAGCCTTAAAACCTAAAAACATAACATTAACTTCATCAAAGATGATGAGAAAAGCTTACCTCACCATGGAAACGAAAATGGAGCCAAGGGAGGGAGAAAAACCCAACAAAATTGGAGAGGAGAGGAGGAGGATCAACACCCAATGGTTTCCTTCAAGCTTCCATGAGAATGAAAATGGAATGAAAAGAGCATAAGCCTCCTCTAGGTTTTTAGGAAGGAGAAGAAGAAAAAGAAGATAAGAATCAAGAGGGATGAAGGAAAAGAATAGAAACAAGAAGGGAAGTGGCGTGAAAATGAGAGGAGGAAGAGAGTTTTATTTTTAAGTTTTTACTCCTCATTAAGATTTTACCGTTTTATAACAAACAGGCTCTCGGTTCGGGCTCAATACACATTCTAAAAATTATTCCAAATACATATTCGGATTCCCAACAATTTTATCTACTACCCTGACCAATGGCATCTCAATCGGAGATACTTGGTCCGACACCCATATCTCCACCAGAAATAGTTTTAACTCCTTTAGTTTTCAATAAATTATAAATTTTCATAAGAAATCCCAATTTAATTACTCTAACATTTTTGGGACACTCATTGACTCATTCATGATTATTTAATATTTATTTATAATTTATCATCTTTATAAAATTTGGGGTGTTACAACCTTGATCCCCAAAGAACAAAGATGACTCTGCAATTGGCTGATAGATCAATTAAAAGACCCTATGGTATTGTGGAAGATGTACTTGTGAAAGTTGACAAGTTCTACTTCCCTGTTGACTTCATGGTATTAGACATGGAAGAAGATGTTGAAGTTCCCCTAATTCAGGGAAGACCATTCATAAAGACTGCTAGAGTGCTCATTGATGTAGATAATGGAAAGCTGGCCGTAAGAGTTCACGATGAAGAAGTAAACTTTGATGTTTTCAAAGCCATGAAACATCCCAATCCAAAACAAGATTGTTTTAAGGTGGATGTTCTTGACAAGGTCTGCTTCTCCATATCCACAGGTATGTCAAATTCTGATCTTTTAAATAAGTTATTAACTAACTCTGTGGAATTTTTTAGTGAAGAAGAAGAAAAACATGTAGACAAATATCTTGAAGATTTTGATCAAGGGAAAGAAATTTTCCCTAAGTCAAGAGAAATTGAAGAAACTCAAGAAGTACCTGTTGAAGAAATCAAGAGGCCTGAATTGGAAGTTCTACCTTCTAACTTAAAGTATATCTTTTTGAAAGAAGGTAATTTAAAACCAGTGATTATTAGTAATTTGTTAAGTAAAACAGAAGAAGAAAAACCGGTTGAAGTCTTAAAAAGGAATCAAGAAGAAATTGGATGGACACTTGAAGATCTGAAAGGTATAAGCCCATCATATTGCATGCATAAGATTTTATTGGAAGATAATTTTAAACCTGTTTCTCAACCCGAAAGACGCCTCAATCCAACCATGAAAGAGGTAACTAAGAAGGAGGTTTTGAAATTACTGAAAGCAGGTATTATCTATCCCATTTCTGATAGTGCATGGGTAAGTCCGGTACAAGTTGTTCCAAAAAATAGTGGTATGATAGTAATTGTTAATGATAAAAATGAATTAATTCCAACAAGAACTGTCACTAGTTGGAGAATGTGCATTGATTATAGAAAACTAAATCAAGCAACAAGAAAAGATCATTTTCCACTTCCTTTTATGGATCAAATGCTTGAAAGATTGTCTGGACAAGCTTATTACTGTTTTCTTGATGGATATTCTGGATACAACCAAATTGTTGTTGACCCTCTTGATCAGGAAAAAACTACTTTTACATGTCCCTTTGGTATATTTGCATATAGGAAAATGCCATTTGGATTGTGTAATGCACCTGCCACTTTTCAAAGATGCATGTTTGCTATTTTTGCAGATCTAATTGAAAAGAGCATTGAGATTTTCATGGATGATTTTTTAGTCTTTGGAAATTCATTTGAAACATGTCTAACCAATTTGGACACTGTACTGAAGCGGTGTATTAAAACAAATTTGGTGCTTAATTGGGAGAAATGTCACTTTATGGTGAAAGAAGGAATTGTACTTGGTCATAAAATTTCCTCTAAAGGTATTGAAGTAGACCAAGCCAAAATAGAGGTAATCTCTAAACTCCCACCCCCTGTGAATGTGAAAGGTATTAGAAGTTTTTTAGGACATGCTGGATTTTATAGAAGATTTATTCAAGATTTCTCAAAAATTGCTAAACCTTTAACGAATCTTCTAAATAAAGATATTGAATTCAAGTTTGATGAAGCATGTCTTAAAGCTTTTAATTCCTTGAAAGAAAAATTGGTTTCTGCCCCTGTAATTGTTGCTCCTAATTGGAATTTACCCTTTGAACTTATGTGTGATGCAAGTAATTATGCTGTAGGAGCAGTTTTAGGTCAAACATATGAAAAAGTTTTTAGGGTTATACACTATGCTAGTAAAGTTTTAAATGAAAATCAAATAAATTATGCAACTACTGAAAAAGAATTTCTAGCTATAGTGTATGCCTTGGAAAAATTTAGATCATACTTGATTAGATCAAAAATAATTATTTTCACTGATCACGCTGCAATCAAGTACCTTTTGACCAAAACTGATTCTAAACCTTGGTTAATCCGATGGATTTTACTCCTTCAAGAATATGATCTTGAAATCAAAGATAAAAAGGGTAGTGAAAATATGGTCACTGACCATCTTTCCAGATTAATGAATGATGAGGTCAATGCTAAAGAAAAAGACATCTTGGAAGAATTTCCTGATGAAAAACTTTTTGAAATAACAAAACGGCCATGGTTTGCTGATATGGCCAATTTTAAAGCAGCAGGAATTCTTCCAAATGATCTAACTTGGCAACAAAGAAAAAAAGTTTCAAAGATTCAAAATACTTTGTTTGGGATGACCATCATCTATTTAAAATTGGTGTGGATAATTTGTTACGTCGTTGTGTACCCGACTAGGAAAAGAAAGATGTGTTGTGGCATTGTCATAAGTCCCCTTATGGAGGACATTTTAATGGAGAAAGAACTGTTGCAAAAATTTTGTAATCAGGTTTGTATTGGCCCTCCATTTTTAAAGATTCTCACTCATTTGTTCAAGCTTGTGATAACTGTCAAAGAACAAGTAATGTTAACAAAAGACAAGAAATGCCTCTTACTAACATTCAGGAGGTTGAGGTATTTGATTGTTGGGGTATCGATTTCATGGGACGTTTTCCTTATTCTCAATTCAATCAATACATTCTTTTGGCAGTTGATTATGTTTCAAAATGGGTAGAAGCAATTGCTTCACCTAATGCTGACACCAAAACTGTAGTGAATTTCTTGAAGAAAAATATTTTTTGTAACAAAGTTCTTCAGAAAGTGTTACAACATTATGGAGTGAGACATAAAGTGGCCATAACATATCATCCACAAACCAATGGACAAGCTGAGATTTCAAATCGAGAAGTGAAAAGGATTTTGGAAAAGACTGTATCTTCTTCCAGAAAAGATTGGTCATAAAAGCTTGATGATGCACTCTGGGCATACAGAACTGCATTTAAAACTCATTGGCCTTTCTCCTTTTCAAATGGTCTATGGAAAAGCTTGTCATCTTCCAGTAGAGATGGAACATAAAGCATATTGGGCTTTAAAATTTCTCAATTTTGATCCAAATGCAGCAGCTGACAAAAGAAAGTTGCAGTTATTTGAATTGGAAGAAATGAAAAACAATGCTTATGAGACATCTAGAAGTTACAAAAACAAGGTGAAAGCTTACCATGATAAGAAAATTAAAAATAGACATTTTATACCAGGTTAGCAAGTTTTATTGTTTAATTCAAGATTAAGACTATTTCCTGGTAAATTGAAATCTAAATGGTCAGGTCCTTTTGTAATTAAGGAAGTTAAATCATATGGAGCAGTTGAGATTGAAGATCCAACTTCCAAAAGAAGTTGGATGGTTAATGGATAGAGATTGAAACCATATCTGGGTGGTGAGATCAACAGACTCACTACCATTTGTTATTTGACTGATTTGTGATATGTAGGATGTCTAGCTAGAGACTGTAAATCAAGTGCTCAATGGGAGGCAACCCATTATTTCTTTTCTTTTCTTTATTTTAAGCTTATTTTTACATTAAAAAAAATTTAGATAGAAATTTAATTTTGAAAATAAAAAGGGTTTTAAAATTTTAAAAGAAAAGGTTTTTGAAAATTAAAATTTTGAAAAATGAAAAACAGAAGCCCACGCATAGCGCCACACTGACGCATAACATGGATTTTGAATTTTAAACCTGACGCATAGCGTCAGGGCCCTCGTTCAGTTTTTAAAACTGAACCAGAGGGAGGCCCAAGTCCATAACTTTTAAACCTATTTTTGCCTCCCTCTGTGATATCACTTTCAGAAACCTAATTTTCCAAAACCTCCGTTCTTTTCTCAAACCTTCAACCTTCATCATTCCTATTTCTCTAAAAAATTCCAAGTAAGCATCTTCTCCCTTTTCCCTTTTTGGTTTGATTTTGATTTTTGATTCTTAGAAATACATGTGGTTAGGATTAGGATTAGAAAACCATTGGGATTTGATTGCTGTTAGATTTAGGATTGTTTTTGATTGAATGGATTTGATGTGTGTTTGAAAAAGATTAACCCCTGTTTCTGTTTTAAAACTGCACACCTCACGCATAGCATCTCACCGACGCGTAGCGTGAGGATGAACTGCAAGCCCACGTGTAGCATCCCACTGACGCGTAGCATGGGCAAAACAGGGCTGACGCGTAGCGTCCCATCTACGCGTAGCGTCAGCCTTTGTTTTTTATTTTTATTATTTTTTGTGGGTTATTTTACTTTCTATTTTTCTGTTTAATATGCTATTTGTTTGTTTGTTTGTTTTTCTTTTTAAATTAATAAATTTTCTTAGTTTGTATTTGTTATACTTTCTTGCATTGATAAAAATTAAAAATACATAAAATTTTTTGTATATATTTATGCATGTTGTGTGAAATTTATGTTAATATGCATGTTGTATTTTGTGTAAAATTTTTGTTTTAATGTTAAAAATAAAAATATGCATGTTTTGTGTGAATCTTTTGTTTTAATTTCTTTATGTTAAAAATTAAAAAAAAATGCTTGTTATATTTTGTGAGAATTTTTCTAAATAGTTTTTGATGTTTTGTTGTCATTTTTTATTTGTTTTTAAATTTAATATAATGTTTGATTTTTAATTTTTCTTGTTGCAGATGGAACCCAAGAAATCCATCCCGTCCACTGGCCCGAAGAGATAGAGAAGGGCCACTGATACAGACACTACCTTTGAAGATCCTGATCTTCAGGGAGAGGAGGTTTTGGGACCGAGGGATCCCACGATATTTTGCACTGACGCGAAATGGGCCCGTTTTCATCAGATAAAGGGGCAAAGACTCATCTGGGAGAGAGTCTTGGACTTGAGTGCAGGGGACTATCCTGAGTTGCAGGATAGAGTCCAGAGAAGGAAATGGGGACCCCTATTTTCTCTGCCTACTGAGGGGGATCCTATCTTGGTAATGGAATTTTACGCAAACGCCTACAGGACTCGTCAGGACTTGCCAAACATTGGACACCAGAGGACGAGCTGGTGAGGGGCCGATATATTACTTATGACCGGGATACCATTAGTACCCTATTGGGAAATCCATGGGAGCCTACTCCCGAAAGTGATACTTGTTTCTGGAAGGAAAATAGAAACAAGATCGCTGCTGAGGGTGATCTAGGATACTCCCTCAAACAGGTTGCTCATTTCTTGAGCAAAGATGGAATCTTTTTCAACCAAAGTAAGGTTGGATGGAGTCTATCTAACCTTCTGAAGACCCAACTGACCCCTTTAGCCTAGGCGTGGTCTCACCTCATCTTCATAATATCACCCCCGTCACCCACCTCTCATCTATCCCAGTTGAACGCTGTTGCCTTCTCTTTTCTATCCTCCAGGACCATACCATCGACATCGCTGAGCTTATATCTGAGCAGATTCACTTTTATGCCCTTGGGTATAAAGTGAACCGCCCTATTCCATTCCCCCTCATCATATCTGCCTTACTGAGGAGGCAGGGAGTTGCTGTGCCATCACCGGAGTTCACGAGTTCTTCGGGGAGAGTCCCCAAGGTCTCGGTGAACAGGGACTACTTTGTTCAGTAGTGCGAGATTCCACCACTAGAGCAGGAGGCTCAGCCCAGACCTAGGAGGAGGAGACCACCAGTTCAGCCACCACCCGCTGATGTTATCACAAAGGGATTTGCCAAGATGACACTTGAGCATCAGCATATGATGCAGATGATGGCTGCCACCCACAGAGCTTATATGCATCTTCACGATGCATTTTATCAGTACAGATTACAGGGTGATGGAACACCTTTTGTCACACCGATTGAGTTTGTAGCTCATGTAGCTTGGCCTGGTGATTTACCTACCTACCCTGAGACTGGTGGACCGTCTAGAGCACAGGCTGATTCTGATGGTGATACTGATGAGGAGGAGGATGATGATGACCAGATGGAGGACTGATGGTGCTATCTTCTTTATTTTCTACACCTTCTACATACACTTTTAGTTTATTGTTAGTTTTATATTTACATTGATATTATTTTTTGGATTATATTATATTTTGTCTTTTATTATGTGTGGTGTGTTTCTTTTTGCGTAATTTATTGTGGTATATTTTTATGTGTTCTATTCGAAAAATCCAAAAATAAGTTTTATCAAATAACTCAAATTTTTGAAAGTAAGAAAATTTATACACTTAAAGTTTTTACACAATAAAACCAATTTTGTAAAATCAATTATTGATTCTTTTATAACTTAGGAATTTTGATAAATTTAATTACAATAAGTTTATTAACTATCAAGCAAATTTCAATAACCCGGTGAGCTGAGAGATCTTTTTAAACACTTGAGGGTTTAATCGACATAACTTCATTCGAATTGATTTTGCTTTAATCTTTGATTTGTGTTGTTCTACAGAGAATTCAGGAAAATGAGCAAGGCACATTTATTAGTGAAAAGAAACCTTGGGCCAAACAGCTTACCTTGGTAAAAATTATTTTATCCTTTGCAAGCCAATTTTAAGCCTGAGAATAAATTTTTTGGTACCCTTAAAACCTAAATCAGTTTTAACCATCCCCTATACATGAATGATTAAAAGAGCAATTAAGCAAATTGAAAATATTTTGAGTGTTCTTACAAAAATGGGGAGTGAAAAAGATAAGCAACTTGATTCTTTTCAAATAAAAAAAAGAAAAGAAAAATCAAAAATAATGAAAAGAATCAAGTTGGGGGTATTTATTTTTCATCAATAAGGGAATTGAGATTTGGGCCAAGATAAAGCCTAAAAATTATAAAATACTCTTTTATGATTTCAGGTTTTTGAATTTCCAAAAAAACCATTGATTCTTGTAGCCAAGCCTCATTACAACCCTTGAAAAGACCTTGTGATTTCTGAAATATCTCTGTACGATTAACCATTGATTAGATGAAAATCAAAATTAAATTTGTTTGATTTTATGATCGATTGAGTGAAACAGGTTACCAATTGCATCTAGATAAACACTTGGAGAGGTAAGCCTGAAATTATGCTTGATTTGTTAATAAAATATTGTAAAGAATTTTATCATTAAACCTTTGTTACATTAGATTTCTATAATTGATTATTTCAAAATGGTAAATTGTGAAATTACTTTTTATGGTAAATTCTCAGACTAACTCAAAAATTTGATTTCAAATTTTTATTTTTTACTTTTCTCTCTTGCTCGAGGATGAGCAATGTCTCAAGTTGGGGGTATTTCTTAGTCCTCAAATTTACAATAAATCCTTTAATAAAAATTTCATAAAAATAATAAAAATTTGAGGAATTTGTTAGAAAATTAGGTTTTAAATTCAATAAATGAATGTTGTTGGAAATAATCTGCCCTTGATCAATTTTCTCTAGTTTTGTAGTGAAAAAGTAAAGAATTTAAGAGAAAATTGAAGAACTGGAGAAGCTAACGCGTAGCATCAACACCACGCGTAGCGTGGGTACTTTTGATGCTGACGCTACGCGTCACAGCCACGCGTAGCGTCAGAGCTGCGCTGACTCCACAGCCAGCTTGGCCAAGCACTCACCTTTTGACCCATAATTGGCCACTCCACTCAGCATAAATGGCCAAAACACAGTGGAGACAGAGACACGTGGCCAAGCATGATTGAATTTAATAATCCAAAGTGGCCATTATCAGCTGCGTAAATGGAAGCTGAGTTAGGGGTCTGACACGTAGCGTCAACACCCTTGCTCAGCCCTATAAATAGGGCCATCCAACACCATTCCTAGCATCCCATTCTGAGTATTTCACTCTTCTCTTCTCTTATATACTCGAGTTTGAGTATTTCTTTTGTGAGTTTGTAGTTCTAGAATAGTTTTCTAGATACTTAAGAGTGTTGTGTAGTATTGTGATCGTTGTATCATGAAGTTTCCATCGCCCTTGTAATATCAATCACTGTAAGTTTTATTCTTACCTTCACCATGTGTAACTAATATGTTTATGTTGGAATTGGTGAACTAATCTATTGAGTATGATGTTGTGAATTCGACCTCTGTATGTTTATAATTCAAGTCCATGTTAGTATTTCAATCTTTTATTAATATGAACGTCAAACGGGAGAATGATTTTCATGTGTATTGAAACTTGTTTTATTAGTGTGAATGTCAAACGGGAGAATGATTATTCATGCCTTATTAAAACTTGATTTAATAAAAGTAAAAGTTGGAATACCCTTAATATACCAATTACTAGGAATAGAATTGGTAATTATTGTTGCCATAAAGCCAGGACTTAATGCAAGTTTTTATTGAGAAAGCTCATGAGGGATCGGACTTTACGATAAATACTTAGAATTTATATCACGAGGGATCGGTTATAATGATTTTAAGCTGCAATAATATGAACTTGATGATTAAATATGCATGACTTGAGTTCTTCCATTATTATTCTAGATTAGGGATCCAAATTCCAACATAATTTATTTATCTGTGTTTTATCCTCAAGTATCTTAATTATTCTAAAATTGCAACTCCACTTCTTAGATAGATTGTTATTCTCTTTTTATCACATGAACAACTCAATTATGCCATCTTGTAAATATAGTATAAATTGTATATAAATTATTCTTTTGTATAAGTTTTGATAAATTTACCATAGTAACTAAAAAATTACTGTAACTATTGGACTTTCAATCCCAGTGGAACGATATCTAAATTTTGAAAACTACAAACGATTGGTGCGCTTGCCAATTAATAGACCCAACAGTAAAACAAAATAACAAGTTTTCTGTAACACTATATTTTCTGGGTATAACACATGTGAGTTCCACCTTGGCCATGAAATGATGTCATATTGCTTCGTGGGTGAACTTATGAAATTGTGGGGAAAATATTAGGAATAAAAATGGGTAAGGCCCTAAAACAACCCTAATTACCTTTTCCACCTTCACATTTCCCAAAATGTGACAAAGAGGAACTCAATTGACGAAGCATCATGAAGAGGACAAGTGCAATGATTACAATATTCAATGTGAGTTATGTTTGATAATGAGGATGAAAGACCCGACATAGGGGAATGAGTTTAGGGTTTGTCTGCTTTTGGTGTCTATGATGGGTTTTAAGGTTTTCGTAGAGATTTATTATACTTCTAAAGTTGTTAGTTGAGTTTGTTGTATTAAGACCAAAATGTTTAGTTTTTATACTTATGTTGGGGTTAGTCTATGTTGTTGTTTTGTTGTGTTTGTGGTTCTTATTTATTTAATATGTATATGTGGAAGGGGTATTTAATGGTTATTTTTAATGCACCTTGGTATGTCTTTGTTTAATGTGTGGTGCATGTGAAGTTCGTGTCATGTATATGTATGTAGGCAATCTTTTTTACACGGTTTGGCCCATATGTATAGGCTTTTAAGGATAAATACATTTTATCAAACAATAACATTAAATTCATAAATATATGATTAATGGTTAATCTTTTTGGATAACTTGCATTAGGAAATATCAATCTGCCTTAATTATGGTGGTCATTTTGTTAGTAAGGGTTAAGTAAACATTATTTACAAATTGGGGAGTACTAAATAATGGGATGAGATAGATAAGGATTATGTAGATTATTTTTCCAATTTCGCTTAAGGTAAAGGGTTTAATAAGATAGCTAATATTTCTTGGCATGACCCATAATTTGGATTAGATAAGGGTTTGAGGCCTATCAAAAGGGATGAAGATGTGCTTAGGTTAGTGACTTCAACCAAGTAGAATGATGGTTTAATGGATGTCTATTTTTCAACACCCAAATGATGAGGTCCCTAATATGTAAGTTGATGAGGCAGGGAGTGTGCAAAAGGATACAAAAAAACCTGAAGTTGGAAATATAGAGCAATTAAAGGAGTTGACGAGTGTGATAGGAGATACATCTACTAAACCCAAAAGGTTCAAATTGAGGTCTAATGTACATAATTCATACTTGCCCAGGGGGTTGTCAACTGACTTTAGTGAAAATGATGAAGTAATTAAAAGGATTGATGATATTTTTGACAACCTAACTCAAATTGTAAATGTGGATGATGAGGGTTAGTAAAGGGGAAAATGTAAAAAGGGTAAAGGTAAGAAAATGGATAAAGGTAAAAAATGGGGAAAGGTAAACCTAAAAAAAGACCAACAAAGTTCAAGTTTAATAAATTCCTAAAATATGTATACTTCTCGATCAAATTACGCATGATTTTGTTAGAATATCAATATATCTGGATTATTTATCAGGTATTAATTAATGAAATTGGAATCCAGATGATTTTGTTATGATTGATGTAAATATGTATCCCTTATCCCAAGTTTTTGTGTAATTATAGATGAAAAGGATAAGAAAGATAAGAAGGATGAGTTTTTGAAGAAATTCTCCATTTAAAGCTGAGGAAAGCCTAAGATTTGACTGACTTGCTTAAGCGAGCTTGAAAACCGCTTGAGTGAAGCAATCACTTGAGCGAACAATAGTCGCTTAAGCGAATAGGAGGCAGAAAAGAAATGAAGCATCGGGTGAAGCATTCACTTGAGCAACTTCCTATCCGTCTAAGCGAAATTCAGCTAGTGACCAAAACAAGAAACATTTGCTTGAGCGACCAACTTAGGCTCAAGCAAAATTATGGCAGAATCAAATTTAAAAGGAATCGCTTAAGCGAGAATATATCCGCTTAAGCGAAATTCTTCTAGAGGCCAATTTTAAAAGAAATCGCTTAAGCGAACAATCTAATGGCTTAAGCGAATATAAAATAGGGGAATCAATATATCTATGGACTCGCTTGAGTGAGCCCTTTGCTCAAGCAAGTTTTTTTTATCAGCAAAAGATAAAAATATTAGACTAAGCACCCCAGTTAGTCCCTGACTCCAACAAAGTCAGACACTTAGGTCATCCAGTTAATAAGTGAGTCCCGTTAGTCCTCCACGTTAGTCATCGATGGATAAATAGATCCCTGTCATTAATGAAGTGGTAAAGTCCGTCATAGTCAGCTGACGTGGATCATTAAATTCCACCAGGGATGCCACATTTCCATTAAAACATGACGCCGTTTTACTCTCATTAAATGAAACATGAAACTACGTCATTTTGATTTCTAAAATTGGGGGTAAGTTGTTCGTTTAGGGTTTAATTTTATTCTGTGTTAATCTTTCATTCATATTTTTCCCTCCCAAGCCACAATTGCGAAAGACCTTCCACTTGTTTGTCCTTTCTCCCTCCCAACCAAAAGACCTCATTTCCTCGGCGTGGCATTATGTTGAAGGTGCACTTACGACTTGCGACCCGTAACAATGTTGAAGGTGTATGTTAGTGTTGACCATGGTGATGGGAGACCCCAAGCAAGTTAGTAATCAATGATGGTAGTTGGTTTTCTTCTGTTGTCTCATGTTCTTTGAGTTTAGGGTCTTGTAATATGAGTGTCATTTTAGGGGTTTAGGGTGTTGTATTTGGGGGTTAGGGTTTTACTAATTTGGGTTTTGTAATCGGGGGGTTAGGGTGTATGAGTTGGGGTTTGGGCTTCTGTTAATTAAGGGGCGGGTTTAGGGTTCGCTAATCGGGGGATAAGGGCGGTAAATAGGGGTTAGGGTTTTTTAATTGGGGATTAGGGTTCTGCAATTAGGGGTGAAGTTTGGTAATTAAGGGTTTAGGGCTCTGTAATTGGGGTCAGGGTTCAATAAATGGGGCCTAAGGTTTGATAATTGGGGGTTTAAGGTTCTGTAATTGGGAGTTAGGGTTTGGTAATTGGGAATAAGGTTCGGTAATGGGGGTTAGGGTTCTGTAATTTGTGGTTAGGGTTCTGTAATTAAGGGTTAGGGTTTGGATTAATTTCAGCTCTGTAATTGGGTTTAGGGTTCTGTAATTGGGTTTGTAAATTGTAATGTGTTTAGTCACAATTCTTGAGAGTTATTTCTTGACTTTCCCTCTATAAATCATTTGTTTTGTTTGACTTTTAGCATGCTCTATTAAAATTTCTTGATAGGTTTATGTTATCATCTGTAAATCATTTATTTTGTATGAATGCTCTGTTAAAATTTGTTGATAGGTTTATGTTATCATCTCTAACTTGCATTTTTTATATTCATATTCCTTAAAATTGAAAGAACTAAATGTAAGGAAATTGATATTTGATTTGCTTATATTAGTAGGACTTTTAAAACATGAAAATATGGATTGCCTGTGGGTTTTCCTATATGCATGCCAATTGTTACATAACTGTCTGGATATATGTATTGCCTATATTTATGTTGTTTCTGGATAGGGTAATTCTGATAATAATGTAATGTATTGGGTTAAACATTTAGGATATTTGGATTAGGCTTCATATAGGGGGAAGATTTGTGATTGATGCAGATGGCAGAAAAGAGTACAGTATGGGTAAAATTGAAGAGTGGGATGAACTAGATCCTGATTACCTAGATTCTTTAGCATTCATGAGGTTTGCTGAGAACCATGGGTACTATAGGTTGTGTAATATCTTTTGGCATAATCCTAGTTGTGATTTAAATGAAGGGTTAAGTGTGTTGAAGTGTGACAGTGATATATTAAAGATGGTTAGCTGTGCAAGGCAGAATGAAGGGTGTATGGATGTGTATTTTCAATATCCAGATAATGAGTATTTATGGAAGGATGTAGGTGGATTGAGTCATACTGAAACTGGTAATGTCAAGGTTTTTATTAGTGTGGAAGATGAGACTGTGACTAATAAGGGTGGTGATCTGGACACTGCCATGGATGTTGGGGGCAGTTCTAGGACATGTGATGGAGATGCAGGGGAGACTTTAGGGACAAGTGAAAGTGAAGGGTGCAGCTCAGACATAGGTGAAGATGAATGTGCAGGAGATGGTGGCAGAAAGAGGAAAGGAGGTCAGGGTGTTGATATAAAGAGTAAGAAAAAGAAAAAACAAAAAAGAAAGGTGCAAGAGACCAGGAGGTCAGCCATTCCCACTATATTTGAGACTGACTAGAGGAAGAAAATAAAGATGGTGATGGTGTGTATGGGGCAGGCAATGTTGCATGTTCTGAAGACTCCTGGGCTTTAGAAGAATTAAAAACTCCTGAATGTTCTGAAGATGAGGATGGGTTAACAGAGGTTTATCCTCAGTACAATGAAGCAGCCACATTTGGTCATATAGTGTTAGAGTGTGAGATGGAGTTTAGTTCACTGTCAATGTTTAAACATGCTGTGAAGGACTATAATATTCATCTGGCAGGGAGTTTAGATGGGTAAAAAATGATAAAGTTAGGGCAAGAGCAAAGTACAAGGATAAGATTTGTGCATGGGAGATTTTTCGTAGTCTTAATCCAATTAGGCAATCTTATCAGGTTAAGTCTTTCAATGATAATCATTTATGTGTGAGAGTGTTTAAAAATTTAGCATGTGACCAATAATGGGTTGTAGGGAAGCTAGTTAAGCATATGAGAAGACACCACAAGATGACACATTCTGGAGTGTATGAGCTGTTCATGGAAAGCTATAAGGTGAAGCTAGAAGATAAAACAATATATATGTCAATGAAGAAGTCAAGGGAGGTAATTGAAAGAAGTGAGAAACAATAGTTTGCTATGTTATGGGACTATTATGGAGAGCTGCTTAAGCATGACCCTGGATCAATAGTTAAGATGGAGTATGAGCCACAACCTGAAGGCCCACCAGTATTCAACAGGCTGTATATTTGTTTAGAGGGATGTAAAGCTGGTTTCTTATGAAGTAGAAGATCACTGGTGTGCCTTGATGGATGTTTTTTGAAAGGTTATTACAAAGGACAACTTTTGACAGCTGTGACTCAAGATACAAACAACCATATTTGGCCTATTGCCTATGGTGTTTGTTAGGTCGAGAACAAGGAGAATTGGAAATGGTTTCTTGAGTTGCTACATGCAGATGTAGGTGACTATAAGGAGAGGAGGCTAACATTCATGAGTGACATGCAAAAGGTATATGCACTATTGTTAATTTGCTTGGTTTTTTGTAGTTAATCCCCACCTTGACTTTCATGTTGACTTTACTATAATGTTTTCTGCAGGGACTGATACCTGCCCTTCAGGAAGTGATGCCTGGTGTACCACACAGATTTTGTGTGTGACACCTATGGCAGAACTTTTCAAAACAATGGAGGGTGAAGGAGCTCAGGGCCCTTTTGTGGCAGGCGGCAAGATCAACAACACCAAATGAGTTTGAAAGGAGCATGGTAAAAATAAGGATGGTAGATGATAAGGCATGGGCCTATCTATGTAAGTTTCCAAAAGAGTGTTGGAGCAAGGCATTTTTTGATGAGGACTACAAGGTGGATAATATCATAAACAACAATTGTGAAGTCCTAAACTCCAAACTTATACATGCCAGGTACAAGCCAATTGTGACAATGCTAGAAGAGGTCAGGACATATCTTATGATCACCATGGGTAACCATAAGCTGAAATTATCAGGCGACCTTAGAAAGTTACCCCCAACTCAACAGAGTCGACTGGAGAAACAAAAGTCTACAAGCAACAACTGGACAGTAGTATGGACAGGTAATTTAATTATATGTTTATAAGGTTATGATTATTTTTTCTTTTTCCCATATAATGCATCTGACTATGTTTATGTTTTATGACTAGGTGATGGTGGTATTGAGAAGTATGAAGTTAGTTGTTTTCCAGAAAAGGTGTCTGTTAACTTGGGAACCCAACAGTGCACTTGCAGGGTATGGCAACTGACAGTTATGATTCTATGTGTATTGTTTACTGTTTAAGTGGTTAGTGTTAGTGTATTGTAGTTTGTTGTAATGATTTTTTGTTTAACGACAGGTATGCCATGCAAACATGTATGTGCAGCCATAACACATAAAGGAGAAAGAGCAGAAGATCATTGTCATGTTGGGCTCACCATGGCAGCTTGGCATGCGACCTATGAACACCACATTGAATCAGTCCCCGGGTCAGAAATTTGGGAGAAGACAACCTATGTCCCACCAGTGCCACCTACCATACAAAAGACTATTGGGAAACCCAAGAAACAGAGAAGGTGGACATGTGACAAGACTGTAGACTCAACTGCAGATGACAAAAACAACCCAACAAAAAAGATGAAAAGGAAGCTGCAACCTGGGAAGTGTAGTGTGTATTATCAGGTAGGACACAGGAACCTGTCATGCCCAACAGCCAAAGAAGCAAGGAGAAAGGATCAGACTCAAAATCCAATTGAAGTAGCCAACCCAAGCAATACCCCAGCTCAACCGACCTAGGAAGTGATTGAATTGACTGTCTCCCAGCCACTGTCTCAAGCTGAGTCTACCACTCCTATGAGGAGAAGTCCTAGGTTGGCAGTCCCTACCACATCTCCACAACCTGCCAACACCATAACCTCACCACCCAACAGGCTCTATAATTTGATAAGGAAACTACCCATCATGAAACCATCACACTTGAAATGATATTGTACTTCTATTTTGTAATTAACAATTGAAAAGAGATAGTCCTCTTGTTTTTGAATTGACAATGCTGAAAGGAGATTGTACTCCTGTTATGTCTTTGTTTAATTGACAATGCTGAGTATGAACAATTTTATATGTGAAGGATCAGGTTTATGTGTATATTCAGTTTAGAAGTTGAATGTGATGATCATTATGATGTTACCACATTTATGTTACCAAATTTATGATGTTATGATCATTATCATGTTCAGCTTTACTTAATTTGCATGATCATTATCATGTAATGATCATTATCATTGAATTGACATTCTCCATTCCCAATTCCCAGCCACTAGTGTCTTTCCACCACAACTTGATCAACCTAATTGTAAGACTAAGGGCCTGTAAAATTGAATTGACATTCTCCATTATCAATTTTGCTAAATTCAGTTTTTTGACATCACAAATTGATCAACCTACCAGTAAAGGTCAGGGCCCCTTTCAATTTAACATGAGAAGGAAACAAAAAACAAATAGTTAAATGAAACATAACCATTTTATAACATAACCATTACTAACTCACAAACCCATGAAACTACATGGATCATACATTTCAGCCCCTAAAGAGAAGTAGGAAAAAAAGAAATTCTTGAATCATTTTTCTCAATAACCTGGTACCTTGACTGCACAATACGATTCTAATACTAATAACAAAACAACAACCTCATTACATTTTCATTATCATAACCAACAGCCCTATTAGAGAAAACAAAAATACAACACTTTGACTAATCAAAACCATCTTCAACTTTTGCAGTTCTTGTTGCGTTTCCAAGCCTCCTTTCACCAAGGATTCTATGTGCATATGCCATTTACCTTCTTCATTTTGTATAATTTGGGTCATGGCTTCACAAATATCCCTATGCAAATCAGATTTATGCCCTGTAATAACAGACTCCATCTCTGTTAACTTACAAATCAGCACATTCCTCTATTCTTCCTCATGAATAACTAAATCCCCATCCTGGACCTAAGAAAAGAAATCACATTGGGCTCCTCCAAGTCGTGCGCATGTCCAAAACTGGCGGTTGGGGTTATTCACTGTGTAAGACACACGTCGGGATGGTGGGTCGCCACAATGGCAATAAAGCTGGCGTCAAGATTGGCTGGAAGCTGAAGACGATGATCCCTGACTCCTACCTTCCATGATTGGTTTCCTTTAGCCACCACAATCACAGTGAGCTTCATAGTAGGATACTAACAATAAGGCAAAACAAGTGTTTTGGTGGTTATGGAAGCTATAGAAGGCACATGTAAAGAAGGAGAGGGTCTCAGGTTTAAGGAACGAAGGGGAAGTGTTAGTGTTTGTGATAAGGAAAGGGATAATGCTTATGGATGTTGAATAAGGAATGAGAGATATAGAGAGGTTAGTGATCGGAACTAGATGCTGAAGAAGAAGAAGAAGAAGCACATAACGGTGACGGGAAGAAGGTGAAGGAAGAAAATAGGTAGGGTTTGCCTAAAACGACGTCGCATTAGTTTAATCAATATGCGTTGGCTTTAAGATACAAAAACGGCATCGTTTTGTTGGAGACGTGGCATCCCTATTGGGATTTAACGATCCACGCCAGCTGACTCTGACGGACGTTAGCACTTCATTAACGGTGGGGATCTATTTGTCTGATGATGACGGACGTCGAAGACTAACGAGACTCACTTATTAACTAGACGACCTAAGTGTCTGACTCTGTTGGAGTCAGGGACTAACTAGGGTGTTTACTCAAAATATTATATTAAAATAGGTACAAGGGGTACCTCAACCCATATACAAAAATAAAAACAATTACAAATCTAAAAGACATAAGAAAGGTTCCCTATACCACTCCATAAATTTTCTATAGAAACCTTTCATACAAGACTTAATCCAAACCCAACTTCTAAATTGTACCAATTCAAACATTTTCTACACAGAAACCCTCTGATTCCAATAAATGGCATTATTACGACCATCCCAAATCGTCCACATAATAGCAAACCAAATAACAGCAAGACCATGCTTCACTTCATAGCCAACACCAAGCCCTAAAAAAATTCAAAAATAGCTTTACCTTCACCAGGTAAAACTGAGAAAACTCCCGGCCAGGCGAAACAACTTTGTCATAAAAGATATGACATCCTATGAGAGAACATCAAGTGACAGGTAGACTCCTTACACTCATTACAGAACTCATAAAGCAAAGAGGTAGTACCCAAATTAAGCCCATTGGCAACTAAATTTAACTTGGACTATATCTTGTCAAACAACAAACGCCAACCAAAACCCACCACCTTAAAAGGAACCGTATTATTCCAAAACATACGAACAAAATATGGTTCCCACAACTCAGGATCGTGGCAAATAACCTTGTACGCTGAACAAACAAAATAGCACTCTGAAGGATCTCCCAACCATGACCAAGAATCTTGAATTGTACCATGGACGCCAACAAACCCATTCAACATCTGATGCAAATATGACACTAATTCATGTTCCCAAACAAATAAGTCTCTCCGCCAGCTAAAGTTCCAAATCCATTGATCCCTTTCCCACTGACCTATGTCAACCAAATATGTTTCCTGTTGAGAAGAAATAGAAAACAACCTTGGGAAACATGACTTTAGGCTTCTCTCCCCCACCCAAGAATCTGACCAAAACTGAATAAGTGACCCGTCCCCCACGACCCTTCTACATTGTTTCTAACCACTCACCCCCATCTGAATCTTTTAAAGCACACCCCAAATCTCTCCACCATCTAGACCTTTTGTTGAACGACTCCACATTCCCTGTAAGAACACTAGACCCATACTTTGACACAATAACCTTGCCCCACAAGCTCTCCTTTTCAACAAACAACCTCTAGATCCATTTCCCCAATAATGCAGAATTAAATTTTCTCAAATCTCTCACCCCTAACCTACCTGCTCCTTTTTCCCGACACACCTGATCCTACTTTACCCAAGAAATCTTTTGTCTCTCCTTACTACCTCCCCATAAAAATGATCTTTGCAAACGTAAATTAATAACAGTAATAGAAGCTTTAAAAAAGGATAAAAAAAGAGGTAGAGAAGATAGTACCGATTTCAAAAGACAGAGACGACTACCAAAGGACAAATAATGCATACTCCAGGAGGATAACCTTTTATAAAACAAAGTAACAACAGGATCCCAAGTACTCACTCTTCCTGGATTCGCCCCCACAGGAATTCCCAAGTGAACAAAAGGCAACCGTGAGATTTTACAATTCAACAGAGTAGCATAACCTGACACCACTAATTCCTCCAACCCCAATCCCACCAAAGTACTCTTAAAAAAATTCACCTTTAATCCAGATACTAACTCAAAGCACCTCAATATACTCTTTAAAGATAAAACATTACTTAGAGAGGACTCTGCAAAATATAGTGCAGTATCCGCAAATTACAAATGTGAGACACAAACTTGCTTCTCACCCACACAAACGCCTTTAAACAAGTCTCGCTTTACTGCCTCACGCATTAACCCACTCAACCCCTCTGCAACAACTAGAAATAAAAAGGGAGCCATTGGATCACCTTGCCTAATACCCCTGCGCATAACAAACTCTGATGTTGGACTTCCATTAACCAGAACTGACACCGACGCCGACGTCAAGCAACCCCTTATCCAACGTTTCCACCTACTCATGAACCTCATCCTTCTCAACATATATAATAAGAATTCCCAGCATACTGAATCATAAGCCTTCTCAAAATCAACCTTAAAAATCAAACAAGACTCACGTCTTAATTTCACATCATCAATAAGCTCATTCGCCACCACCACCCTATCCAACATATTCCTGCCACCCACAAACACAGACTGGTTTTCACTAATTAAACTGTTAATTACACGTTTCAACCTTGTTGCTAAAACTTTCACAATTATCTTACAGAGGCACCCCATTAAAGAAATGGGCCTAAAATCACCAAGTCCCGACTGAGTCAACCCTTTTGGTATTAGAGCTAAGAAAGAAGCGTTTGTTCCTCTCGGCAGAATCTCAGATAAATAAAAATCATCCATCATTTTACACACATCTGACTTCAACATGTTCCAAAATGCTTTAATAAACTTGAAATTATACTCATCAGGCCCAGGGCACTTCAAACCATTACACTCCCAACCCGCCAACCAAATCTCCTCCTCTGTGTATTTCACATTCATTTTTAAGTTATCCTCTGCCCTTAGCACTGAGAAATCAACGTCATCTAATACCAGCCTTTTCCAGCCACACTCTTGAAATTTCTTTTTAAAAAAATCCTTCACCCCTTCTTTCACCAAACTAGGCTCCTCCACCCAAGCCCCATTAATCCATAATCTATGAATGACACTACCCCTTCTCTTTTTATTAATTGTCACATGAAAAAATTTAGTATTAGAATCACCTTCCTGCAACTAATGCATTCTAGATTTCTGACGTAGGATTAAGTCCTCCGCACTAGAAACCCTCCACAACTCAGCCACCAAACACTTACGTAACAAGACATCCAGCTCACTTAATACACCTTGCTCTTCAACTAAATCCAGACTTTTTATCTTGTCCTCCAACTCCTTCACCTTCATGTGAGCCATCCCAAAAGTTTCTTTATTCCACACCTTTAATACTTGCTTTAGCTCCTTCAACTTATCTGTGAGTACCACAACCCCCTACCCCTCACTGTAAAAGTTTTTCCAAGCTTCCTCCACAACCAACTGAAAACTAGGCTCACACAACCAACAATCAAGGACTCGAAAAGGTTTAGGACCCCAATCCTCCTCCATCACTCTTAAAACCAAAGGGCAATGATCAGACAAGGATCTATTTAACACTAATTGAACACAATTCAGAAAGGATGTTAACCACTCCTAAGAACAAAAGAACCTATCCAGCCTGCTTCTAGCACTTCCATTTGGCCTATACCATATGAACCACCTTCCTTGTAATGGGAGGTCCACCACCCCCCATACCCAAAACAAAATCATTAAACATATTTATCTCAGACCTACCTACACCTTCCTCCATACCAATCCCATATCTCTCCTCCCCGCATCTAACTACATTGAAATCACCAAACACACACCACTCAAAGCACTCCTCATGATCCAGTTTTAATTGAACTAACTCATCCCACAACCGTTTCTTCTCCGCCAACACACACGACAAGTACATATTTATAATAACACAAGTAGATTGGTTACCTTTCCAGCAACCCAACACCCCCAAAAAGCCAGACCCCTCAAACACTTGTCGTTTCTGAAACAACCCCTTATCCTACACATCCAATAATCCTCTAGCAGCTCCAACAGCCAACACGACAAGCCAATCGAATTCTGAATTATTCCATACAGATTGAACAACCTAATTATCCACTAATTGCATTTTTGTTTCCTGGATCCCAAGAAAAGACACTTTCTCTCTACACACCAAATCCTTAACCATTTTCTTCTTTAATCTCCCACCCAGTCCCCTTACATAATAGCTAACAATCTTCATTAACAACAGACAGCAACCCACCATATGTGCCCCCTACGTGTCCCTTATTCTTCGCAATTTGATCCCTTACCTCCATATCCATCATACGCTGAATCACTCCTGCCTCAGTCCCCTCAAACGTAACACCTATATTTTTCCCAATCTCCCAGAGTTGACACGCCTCTTCATGAAATTTATTCACCCCCGAGGACCCCCCACAATCACCCTCCAAACAGGCACCACTACTAATCTCTTGGTCCTTACCTTGATCATTCTTCAACCCTCTAAAACTCCCGGCAGCCCTCACCCTATTCATGCCTGGAAAAGTATCATGCTCACTCTAGAACTGTTGCCATTCACACACCTGTGCCTTCTGTAACAATTTCTTTTTTATTTTTTAGATTTTTGTTTCCACATACTCCTTCCTTTACACTGACTAGTAACATAAGTAGAGGCCCCAAAGGAGCCTAACAAACTAGGCTCAGAGTGAGCCTTATATAACTCCCCCTCATGATTATCATGCGCTATCTTATCCTTATTATCCAAAGAAACACAACTCAAAGGTAAGATAACTTGTTTCAATTCTAAAGCACTAACGCGATTATCGTGAACGGGAATAGATCCAAAATTAATTTTAGTTAGTCCAAGTTCACACGATAATTTTCTTCCACCACCACACCTGATTCATGTGATGATAACCCATATTTATACAAAATTAATTTTAGTTGGTCCAAGTTCACATGATAATCCACTTGTGGAACAACATGATTCACGTCATCTACTTTCACAGGTTGGACCCCACTATCACACACCGTGCCAAACGAATTGGGCCCCATGTTAGCAGCGGTTTCCACACATGGTAATTGTGCTTCACATTTGCTAGGAGAGACTACACACGCTAAAGGCCCATGTACAATAGCGTGATTATCCATCCCCATCAACGTGACATATTAGGCTTGAACAGCTTGATTAGAATGGCCCAAATTCACCTCACATGACATATTATTAGCACGGCCCGATATAGCTTCAGACAGCAAACACACTTTATTCGGTTGGGACCCACCAGATTTTAACTTGCCACAATTCGCTACCCTGTCTAGATTCAATGAATTTGAATTTGAATATGTAGCCTCCTTCATCAAGGACTTTGATTGCAAATCTAAATTAACTTCCTCCCTCACTAACAAATCTAGTTTTAATATCAATTGATTCTCATTTAATTTAAAAGTATGTAAATTACCAGAACTACCCTTCCCCGGGAAACCACCATCAAACATAGTTTTTTGGTCACCACCATCAGAGAAGATCGACATAATCGACTCATAATCATCCCAATGACAACTGACGAATTATCAGAGCACCTATCATGACCCCTATTACAACAATATTCTTTACCCTCCTCCCGGCTTAGCTCCTCCACACAATGAATAAAATAGACACGCCCATTAATTTTAATATTATTGTGTTTTACGATTACACCTTTCATTAACGTTCTCACCAAAAGTCTCGCATAATCCAACCTTCCCAAACTCCTTGTGTTATCATCCATCATTATATATGACCCAAACGTAGCAACTATTTTACTAAAAAATGATTCTTGCCATATATCCAACGGAAATCCCGTACACTGAATCCATGCCAATCTTTTACCTGAAACCTCTTGTGGTGCCCATGGTGTTAAGGATTCAAACACCAATGACAACCAATCTTCAGCACACTTCAATAACTCATAAAGATCTTCACCCTCCAAAGCAGACAAAAAAACCATGTTATCCCCCATTATCTAATACGAATTGTAGATAAGCCTTCCAGTACAAAAGATTCATAAAGGGTGCGTAATCGCGCTATATCGATTAACCGACCAATATACCCACCCTGCAACCATGACATAGAGGACGTGTCAATGGAAAACTCTTGACCACACCACGCCTCCTCCTTACACTTCCTCTTCTCCACCTGTCATGCCTTTGACGGTGCACCAGACATTACTACCTGGACATAAGTCCTTCCCTATATAAGATCTTGTTGCATAACCACTTCGTAATGGTGCACCGGACTCAACCATACCCCTATCTCTCATAAAACGTGGATGATTGACCTATAATTTCATCTCACCTATCCTTACTTGATCCAACTCCTTCTCCAAAGATACCTGATTTACCACATCAAGAAAACGTACAAACCCATATTTCCTCCCAAACCTGTCCCACTTCCTTGGTACAAATACCTCCCATACTCGTCCCCATCATTGAAACATATGCCATAAATCTTGGGACATCTAGTCCTTTGGAAAATTTGTAAAGAAAAAACACCTCCCTCACGCTAGCCCCCTGGAATCAACATCACCTTATCCTCAGATACCGTCACTGCTCTCCCTGTACCTGTCCCTCACCCACCCCCTCCTTACCGTTCTCTCTCTCTATTTTTTTATATGCAATGGTGTATTTGTTTTTATTTATTTATTTCAAAATTATTTTGTAAGATGGGAACTCAATAACGTGAGAAAGAAGGTGAAAATTTGGTTGTTAGACCTTTTTTCAAGCTGAAAGAGTCCCATTCACTTAAGCGAGCTTAAATTCAGTTAAGCGAATTGACCAGGTATAAAAAGAAAACTTAGGAAATTTTAAGGAGGCTTACAACAGATTGCACAATCTTCTTCTTCACCACCCATCCTCCATTGAATACCTAGGGTTCTTTCTTTTTCATCTTTCTATTCTTTTATCAGTTTGTTCAGTTGTAATGGCTACCATAAGTAGCTACATGTTCCCTTGGGATTGGATATAATCGATTCAAAACCCAATACATGCTTGATATATTTATATATTTGGTACTTTCATTCTACTAGTTTTGACTTTTCATTTCATGCTTAATGTTAGATTTATCTTATCTATAGTTTCTTGCTTTTAGTTTTCTTTAGTTATTGGGAAATGATCTCTGAAAATTGATCTAAATGAAATACTCATTGCGGTAATTATTAGGAGTAATAATCAATGAAATGAATATCGAAACAATTGATCTTTAATGCTGGAATGTCTTCAAAGTGATCAAGGGATCAATGATTTAGAAATATTCTCATGAATTTCATAGTCGAGGAATCGATACGAATGACTTTGATTGTGGCGTAAAAAGCCATTGTTTGAAAACCATTTAAATAACTATATACGATGTGTCAAAGGGTGAGATAGATGAAATTTAATCCTAGTCTTTAATATCTGTTTAAAGTTAAATTATTCTTGCTTTCATAAATCTTACACTGTTCACTTGTTTAGTTCCATGTTCATTTATCTTCACATTATGTTAATGTATCGTTCCTGCCAAAATAGCTCGAATCATATTCACTAAACAATCACCCCTCAGTGGAACGACACTTTATTATACTACAAATGATATAGGTATACTTGCCACAAATAATATCAAAGAAAGAACCTTCCCAAGTTTAAACAATAGTCAAGTTTTGGCGCCGTTGCCAGGGAGCGGTATGATTTTGCAAATATTGATTCAGAACTATTAGGCATTATGAATAGTTTTACTTTCTTTAATTGTTTGCTACTTAATCTTATCTTGGACTGATAGTTATTTGTAGAAATTTTGCTTGCTTTATGTTATTGCATGGACAGGGATCAAAAGACCAATTGGTGTTTGACCCTAAAATTGAGAAGACTATCCGCAAAGGTAAAGCTAAAGCGAAAAAGCAACAACCATCAGAAAAAGGTTAATCTTCTTTCTCTTCACCTGTTCAAGAAACTACACCAAAGCTAGATCAAAACCAATGACAAAGGAACAAAATAACAATCCTCCAAGAAGAACACTGGGAGATTATGCTAATTAGCAAGGCCCCAGATATTTTTCAAGCATTGCCATTCCCAACACAACGAGAGCTTTGGAAATAAAACTTGCTTTTCTTAGTCTTATTAGTCCTTATCAATTCACAGGAATGCCACATGAATATCCTTACACTTACTTATCAATATTTTATGAATTGGTTGACACAATGGGTTTTGAACTAAGAGTTTTAGAAGCAGCATACTTGAGACTATTTCCTTTTTCCTTTGCAGGCAATAAAAGAATGGCTTCAATCTCATCCAAATCAGAGTTTGAACAATTTGTCAATTGTTGAAGAGAAAGTTTTTCAGAGGTTTTTTCCTCCATCAAGGTTTATAAAAGCTAAATCAAACATTTCTACCTTTAGACAAGGTGCAGAGGATCCATTTTGTGAAGTATGGGATCGATTCAAGTCATTATTGAGAAAATGTCTCAATCATGGTTTTGATGACATTTCCCAATTAAATATCTTTTATAATGGATTGAAAGATGACACCAAAATGATTTTAGATGCTACAGTAGGAGGTACCATGATGATAGTAGATGCAAAGCAAGCTACAAGAATTATCAAAGCCTTATCTTCCACAGATTATCAGGCACAACATGATCATCATCAAGTGCAAAGGAAAGGTTTCCTTGATTTGAATACCACATATGCTATCCTAGCCCAAAATAAAATTCTTACTCAGAAAATAGAGGCTCTAACGTAACAAATGGCTAAACTTCCATAACAACTACATGCAGTGCATTCTTCTTCTTCTTCCTTTATGCAACAACAGATGCAACCTAGATGTGATTTTTGTGGAGGTGAACATCCTAGTGGACAGTGTGACCCTATTGAAGAATCAGTGCACTACATGAGCAATCAAGGTAGGTCAGGTAATTTTAATTCTAATTATTCTAGCCAACAATTTCAGGGCTGGAGAAGAAATCAGAACCAAGGAGGATGGAAACAGGAAACTGGTCCATCTGACAGACCAACTTACCAGCAAAATTATCCTTCCTTACATAAAGACATCTAAGTAGGAGGATACATTAGAAAAATTCATGCACGCTTCTTTAACTAATTAGAAGAATACAGAGGCATCCATCAAAAATTTGGAAACTCAAGTAGGACAGTTGGCTCGTCAGATTACAGATCAGCAAGGACATCAAAATTTCCAAAAGAGCAGTGCAAAGTTATTATTACAATAAGTGGTAAAGTTGTAGGAGTGAATCTAAGTGAGAATGAAAAGATTGAGAAGAAGTTATGAATAAAAAATGAATGGAGAAAGAGAGACAGAAGGTGAGGAAGAGATTGAAAAAGAAAGAGTAAATAGTGAAGAAAAATTGAAAATTAAAAAGAATGAGTGAAAACGGGAAAAAGAAAGCAAAAAGTCAAGTTCCACAGTTGAAAAATCTACTGTGTCCAAAGAATCCTTCCAAAAGGGATAAAGAAGGACAATTTGCTCATTTTATGGATATTTTTAAGAGATTACAGATCAATGTTCCATTCATGGAAGCTGTGGAGCAAATACTAACATATGCAAAATTCATGAAGGATTTACTTTCAAAGAAGAAGAGATTTACAAAAGAAACAATTGAATTGGAAGCTGGATACAGTGCTATCATCTAGAAAGCATTGCCTCAAAACCAAAGATCCAGGGAGTTTTACCATTGGCACCCTGCCAGTAGGAAAAGCATTATTGGATCTTGGTGTGGCATTAATCTGATGCCATTATCTATGTTGAAGTGTATTGGAGATCTGAAGGTCTGACCAATGAGGATGACTCTATAGTTAGCTGATAGATCCATGAAATTTCCATATGGAGTGGCTGAAGATGTTTTAGTGAGAGTAGAAAAATTTGTGTTCCCAGTTAATTTGTTGTCATGGATATTAAGGAGGATGTTGAGGTCCCTTTGATACTTGGTAGACCTTTCATGAAGACACCAAAAGTAATCATCGATGTTGATGATGGGAAGCTTAAAGTTAGAGTTCAAGATGATGAGGTAAATTTTAATATGTTTGAAGTGATGAAGTATCCTAAAGATAAACAATAATGTTTTAGAATTGACATTGAAGATCAGGCAGTAAAGAAGGAAGCTGAGAATTTGATTACTTCAGATCCTTTGTAAAAGGCCTTGATTTGTGCTTTAAATGATTTATCAGATGATGAGAAAGAGATTATAGAGGAGTTCTTGAAAGATTTAGACTCTAGAAGAGTGATTATGCCAAATGAAGAATCTATTGAAGAATTACCAAAACAGGCTGAGGTTAAAGTATAGAAGCTTGAAACGAAGACTTTACCATCTCATTTAAAGTATGTCTTTCTTGATGATGAAGGATAAAAACCTGTGATTATCATTAATCATCTTTCAAAGTCTAAGGAGTAGAGGTTGATTCAAGTTTTTTGAGAAAATTTAGGTGCTATTGGATGGAGACTAGAAGATCTCAAAGGAATTAGCACTGCTTATTGCATGCATAAGATTTTTATGGAACACGAATTTAAAGTAATTGATCAGCCACAGAGTCGATTGAATCCCATTATGAAAGAAGTTGTCAAAGACGGGGTCATGAAGTTATTGGAAGCAGGAATGATTTATTTGATCTCAGACAGTTCCTGGGTCAATCCTGTGCAGGTAGTTCCTAAAAAGGGAGGTATGATTGTTATAAGAAATGAGAATAATGAGCTTATTCCTACTAGAACAGTCACCAGATGGCGGATGTGCATAGATTATAGAAAGTTGAATCAAGCCACTCAGAATGATTACTTTCCATTGCCTTTTATGAACCAGATGTTAGAAAGATTAGCAGGACAAGCTTATTACTATTTTCTTGATGGTTATTCAGGCTACAATCAAATAGTCATAGTTCCTTAAGACCAAGAGAAAACAACATTCACATGTCCATATGGAATTTTTACTTATAAGAAAATGTCATTTGGACTGTGTAATGCTCCTGTTACTTTTCAAAGATGCATGTTTTCCATTTTTTCAAATCTGGTAAGGAAATTCATAGAAGTGTTCATGGATGATTTTTCTATGTTTGGCTCTTGATTTGATCATTGCCTTAATAACTTTACTGTTTTGAAAATATGTGTGGACATTCACCGTGTATTGAATTAGGAAAAATGCGATTTTATGGTAACAGTAGGTATTATCATAGGTCATAAGGTGTCAAGCAGAGGGATAGAGGTTGATAAAGCAAAGGTAGAAGTGATTGAGAAATCACCACCTCCAGTAAATGTTAAAGGAGTTCGTAGTTTTCTTGGTTATGCAGGTTTCTATTGGTGGTTTATCAAGGATTTTTCCAAGATTACGAAGCCATTGAGTAACCTGCTAAACAAAGATACTCCTTTTAATTTCAATCATTCTTATTGGTCTGCTTTTGAATTGTTGAAAAATAAGTTGATATCTGCCCCTATTATTGTCGCTTCTAATTGGTAGCTAGATTTTGAATTAATGTGTGATGCTAGCGATTATGCCATAGGAGCAATCTTAGGACAAAGAAAATCTAAAATTTTCCATGTTATACACTACTCCAGTAAAGTCTTAAATCCTGCTCAGGTGAATTATGCAACAACTGAGAAAGAGTTATTGGCTGTAGTGTATGGTCTGGAAAAAATTTAGATCTTATTTAATTGTTTCCAGAGTTGTTATGTTTACAGAACATGTTGCATTAAAGTATTTACTTAATAAGTTCGATTCCAAGCCAAGATTAATCAGATGGGTTCTGCTCCTACAAGAGTTTGATTTGATCATTAAGGATAAAAAGGAAAGTGAAAACTACATCGCTGATCACTTTTCTAGGTTTGTTAACAAAGAAGTTACTAATACACGACCTGAGCCTGAAGAGGACTTCCCGGATAAAAGTTGTTGTTGATTCAGGAAAGACCATGATTTGCAGACATGGTACATTTCAAACCAGCCGAAGTGATCCCTGATGACTATACTTGGCAGCAGAAAAAGAAATTCCTGAAAGATACGTGACAATTTATATGGGATGATCCATACTTATTCAAAATTGGATCTAATAATATCATTCTTAGGGAGCAAGAAGCATTCTCTGGCATTGCTATAGCTCTGCATATGGTGGACATTTCAATGAAGAAAGGACAGCTGTTAAAGTCCTTCAATCCATATTTTACTGGCTGACTTTGTTTAAGGATGCTAATCTTTTTATGCAATAGTGTGATAATTGCCAAAGATCTGGAAGTATTTCTAGAAGAAATGAGATGCCATACTGGAAGTTGAAGTCTTTGACTGTTGGGGAATTGACTTTGTTGGTCCTCTTCCTGTATCCTTTGCTAATGAATATATTCTAGTTGTTGTTGACTATGTAACCAAATGGGTAGAGGCCATTGCTTCTCCTAGAGTTGATGCTAAAACTGTGACTAAATTCTTGAAAAGAAATATTCTTTACAAGTTTGGCACTCCTACAGTCCTTATTAGTGATGGTGGATCCTATTTCTGTAACACACAACTATAAAAGTGTTTGGAACACTATTGAGTGAGACATAAAGTTGCTTCGCCATACCATCCTCAAGCGAATGGGCAAGCAGAAGTTTCCAACAAGGAAATAAAACGTATTTTAAAGAAGACTGTTTCCCAGAGCAGAAAGGATTGGTCATTAAAGCTGGATGACGCTCTTTGGGCTTATAGGACAACCTATAAAGCTTCCACAGGGTTTTTACCTTACCAGTTAGTTTTTGGAAAGAGCTATCATTTGCTAGTTGAGCTAGAACACAATGCCTATTGGGTGAGAAAGTTGTTGAATTTTGATCCTAAAGCAGTAACAAAAAAGAGAAAATTATAGATGATTAAGCTGGAAGAATGAAGGATGAAGGCATATAAGTCCTCCAAAATTTACAAAGAAAGGATGAAGGAATACCATGACAAGAAGATCCTAAAAAAAGTTTTTATCCTGGTCAATCTGTGTTGTTATTTAATTACAGGCATAAAATTTTTCCTGGGATGCTTAAATCAAAATGGTCAGGTTCATTCCTGGTAAAGGACGTCAAATCATATGGAGTAGTAGAGTTACAGGACCCTGAATCCAACAGGACATGGACTGTGAATGGTCAGAGGTTGAAGCCATACCTTGGCGGAGATGTGGAGAGGCTTACCGTGCTAATCCACTTGCCTGATTTCTGACTTGACAACAGGCGTCGAGCTAATCACGTAAAACAAGCGCTTCTTGGGAGGCAACCTAATTTTTTGATGTATTTTGTGTTTGTCTTTGTGAATTTTAGCTATAAATTATGTTTTGTGCTTTTCTTGATAAGGTGCAAGATTATCATGATTGTAGTACGCGGTAGAATAGAATTGGATTAGGAAGATGATGCATTGAGTTGATAGGGTGATATGATGTTGTGTAATTCATGAAGTTTATGTTTGAAATGCATGATTGAAGGCATGGTGTTGAAAGATTCAAGCATTTTGATCTTAATTTTGATGCATACATGAAGAAGCATGCAACATTGAAGGTGATGTGTGTGCTTGTGCTTATTTGATTGCATTCATGATCATTTTATGCCAAAAAAATATGTAAATTGTTAAAATGATCATTTAAGCATGTGTAAGTGTTGAATTTCATGTCAATTGTATATGATTGTTAGATACTTGCTTGAAGATTGAATTGGTGTGATTGGAATTCTAAATTGCATCTTGAACTTGCTTAAATTGTTGCTCAAAGTTCAACAATTTTTTTCTAAAGTGGTCATTCGTTAATCACTCTTGAGGGACTTAGGAAAAATCTGATGAGAATTCTAGAATTATGTGTAAATTTGGGAATTTGCTCAAGCGAATCCTAACTCGCTCAAGTGAATGTTGTAGACAACCTCATAAATACTCATCAATTCTTGTATGCTAAATTCGCTCAAGCAAGTTGGGCATCGCCTAAGTGAATTTAAGTGAGGATATCATCACGCTTATGTGCTAGTCACCCAATTCCTAATTATTTGATTTTGGAACAAATTCACTCAAGCGAAATAATTTCGCTTAAGCAAATTCATGAGAAATTCATTCTGTAGGATTTTCGCCTGAGCGAATTTAAATGGCCCAAGCGAGTTTGCAATAAATGCACCAGGGGTGCACCATAATTAACTCGCCCAAGCGAACTATATGTCGCTCGAGTGAAATAATTGAAAATTGATTCTGTAACAATTTTGCCCAAGCGAAATATGGATCGCTTAAGTGAATTAAATTTAATTTGACCCTATGAAAATTTCGCCTGAGCGAGAATGGCTAGCTTAAGCAAAGAAGTTGAAAAGTTTAAGGGAGAAGCTTCCAGGTAAAACTCACCCAAGCGACCACAAGCTCGCTTGAGTGAATGCTTTGTGAACTTATCACTGTGAAAAATTCGCCCAAGTGAACCCATCGCTCAAGCGAATTAATTGGGGAACTTGTTTCTGTAAAAATTTTGCCCAACAGGTTCTACTTCACTTGAGTGAAATCGCAACTTCTAGACTTTTCCGAGTTAATTCGCTTAAGCAAATTAACCTCGCTTTAGCAAATACGTGTGATATACGTTTTTTAAAACCCTTAATTGCTCTTATTTGAGCGGTTACACATTTTGCTTCCAAAGAAACTCTCTCCTCTGAAACTCTTTCTCTTTCGCGTGCCCTAGCATTTTCTTTTCCTTATTCCTCTTCCATTGTTATCAAGTAAGTTTTTCCCCTCTTCCTTTTGAAAATGGTAGCTGTTTCATTTGCCTTTTTCCCTATTTTGGCATTGCTCTATTTTTGTGTTCATTTTTCTAGCAATGGTTGTTAATTTTGTTTTTGGTTAGATAGTCCTTCTGTTCATTTGTAATAGTTTCTTAGAGCTTTATGCTTCTTTGTTATTATGTACATTGCATTGGTAAACTGTTGTGGTTACTAGGATTTGTTGGAACTCTTAGTATACTCTATTTTGTTGTTGAGTAGAAGTAGAAAATTTCTTGCCTCATAGTTAAGCTTAGAACTACATTATGATATTCTAAACTGGTAACAGTTGAATAAAGCTTAAAATAGTTGCAAAATTTTGATAATTCAGTGCTTAAGACTGATTCGTGTTTGGACTGAAGTTATGGGCAATGGTATTTTGTTCTTAGGGTCATGTTTTTGTATTGCATTTGCTTCCATTTTACTTTTGTACTCTATGTTGCCCATGTCACTCCAAGTGGAAGTATGTTGAAATGTTTTTAGGAATTCCACTTTTGGAATTATGTTTGAAAGGGGTCTTTTGTTGTGGTTGCAATACCCTAGGTTCATTATGGAGGATTATATATTGTTATTGTTTACATTGCCAATTTTGTGCATTTATCTACTGTCTGGCTGGGATTTCGTTGTTTATCATTTTGCTTTTTCAGGATGGTTCACATAAAGACCACTAGCCCACCACCATTTGGACCATCCGACACCGGTCATTGGGATAAAGGAAAGTGTAAAAAGACTTCTGAACCTTCTTCCTCACCCAACCCATGATTCAGAGACAAAGAAAGGGCCAAACGGTTTGAAAACATCCAGCATTGGACTTTTATTCTAGAGAGACGCGTGGATCTCAGATTAGGCGATTGTGACGCCTTCATGAACAACTTGGAGGATAGAAAATGGCTCAAATTGGTCAACCTGAGGCCTAAATTCGATCCAGAGGTAGTTCGTAAATTTTGATGCCAATGCATGGAACAAGGAAGGATCATTGGAGGGAAAGACATACGTCCGAGGTTTTCCTGTCCATCTATTACGTAAGGACATAAAGGTCCTTACTCGAGTATGGACCACCTTCCTCCCCGCCAACATCATCCCCACCAACCATGTGTCTAATCTCCTAATTCCCCATTGCAATTTGTTATATTTTAATTTGCAGGACGATATGACAGTTGATATCGCCAGTATTATTTTGGAGGAGATCTTCCAATTTACTCAGTCTGATCTGAAGACCACCATTACTGATGCTACACCAAAAGGGACTTTAGGCTTCCCCATTTGTATCACATGTTTTTGTGTAGCTCATGGGGTAGATGTAAACCCCGCTACTCCGATCCGATCGCCATTGACAGAAAATTCATTGAATTGAACTGCGGAGGAGCGCCATCTGTTACCGGTCCATCCTCTTCTGCCCCTTCATCTTCCACTAGACCTGTTTCTTCTACAGCAACATCAGCACCAGCCCTATCCTCACTCACCTCATTCATGGAGATTGTTCTTACTCAACTTACTCTCCTCCAGGATCAATAAACCCATTATCACTTGTAGCAAGCCTTACTTCACTGAAGACTCCTTCACCTCCACTCCGCTCTTTATTCTGGCAGTACCTCAGGTTCCCAATGCATAGATCCAAACCAGTTCACTACTTACAAAGCCTGGCTTAGGGACAAGTCTTTTTCTGCAGAGGGGGTGAAGCCACTGATGCTGCAACTGGAGCCATTAACACTGCAGAAGACCCACCATCAGAGCCAATTGATCCAGCAACCAACCTAGTTGACCCACCAGCAGAGTTAGCAGGCATGGAGCATCAGGAGACACAATAGGGACAGATAGAGGATCAGGAGTTCATGGAGCAGCTTGACAGAGTTGTCAGTGATATCATGACTGGAAACACATGATCAGACTCCTGATTAGTTTTATAGTTTATTTTGTTATTTAGTTCAGTACTTCACTTTAGTTTGTTACTTTCGTTTACTTTATGGTTGACACTGTTTATTTAGTGGATATATGTTTGGCTACGAATTATAGTTTCTTTTTATACTAGTTGAAGTTATTAGTATATTATTTTGTTAGAAGTAGAAAGGTGAATTAGGTTGCAATAAAATTAATTGTTGCATAAGATGAAAATAACTTCATTTTGAAAAATTAAAAGCATTATGGTTGAATTTAATTGTCATCAAAAGGAATCCCATGTTGTGAAATAACTTTATAGTTGTCTAAACCCTTTTCTATTTAAGCAAAGAAATCAAACCTGTTAGCCGAGAAAGTGAGTGACTCTTAAATACCGATAGTTCTGCTAATAACTGTTTAAGTTATTATTGCATAATTTTCAGTCAGAAGACATCACTTAAACAAGCAGGGATATGACAGAGGCAAATATGCTTAGATTTAGGTTTAACTTAGAGCCAAAAAGCCAATGAGTATATAGTTAAATTCTATTTTGTTCATAAACCCTTTTAAGCTAAAAAGTTTTTGTTTGAATACCTTATCCGAAGCATGTTTGATAATTATCCTTACCTGAATAACATGCTGAAGGTGAAAGAGTATGATTACATTGTGTACATATAGGATTATGTTTTGTTTATTGGCTTTCTGGTAATAGAAAAAAAAGGTTGTGAGGAAAAAGTGAAGATGAAAAGAAAAGAAATTCTTCAGTTAAAATATGTGTAAAAAGGTGAATATTAAAAAGATGAGGAATTCAGAAATACAATGAGAATATCTTGAATATGATAGATATGTTAAGCAAAAGAAGCTATAGTTATGTACAATTAGCATATTCTTTTTCTTTTAGCATGCTCTTTGAATTCCCAGAAAAACTAAAAAATTTTCTTATATAACCTAGCCTCATTACAACCTTTAGAAGTCCTATTGATCCTTGTTGTTTGAATGATTGTTTTGTGAAATAAAATGAAATGCAATTCTAACTTATGCATAATCAGCGATGCAATGAGTTAAACACTCACCTGTGAGAAATTGTGTGGATTTCTTGTTTTTACAGCAATTGGTTACCTTCAACTTCAATTGTGAATTACAGACTTTGGTATTTACCTGATTGGATGTTAAAGGCACTATAAGCTATTACCTGTTTATATACCAAGTTGTCATTCTTATGCATTATTTTTTATTTAAGGTAACCCTATGTTCACCTTAACATTTTGATACCTTTTGCTTAAGGACAAGCAAAGTTCTAAGTCAAGGAGAGTTGATAAATGCCTAAAATATGTATACTTATCAATGAAATTAGGCACGATTTTGTTACAATATCAATATATTTGGATTATTTATCAGGTACTAATTAATGAAATTGGAATCCAAATAATTTTGTTATAATTGGTGTAAATATGTATCCCTTATCCCAAGTTTTTGCGTAATTATAGATGAAAAAGGTAAAGAAGATAAGAAGGAAGAGTTTCCGAAGAAATTCCCCATTTAAAGCTGAAAAAAGCCCAAGATTTGACTGATTCGCTTCAGCGAGCTTGAAAACCACTTGAGTGAAGTAATCACTTGAGCGGAGGACAGCATCGCTTAAGCGAATAAGAGGCATAAAAGAAATGAAGCATCAGGTGAAGCATTCGCTTGAGTGACTTCTTGTTCGCCTAAGAAAAATTTAGCCAGTGACCAAAACAAGAAGCATTTGCTTGAGCGACAAACTTTGGCTCAAGCAAAATTATGGCAGAATCAAATTTAAAAGAAACTGCTTGAGCGAGTACATATCCGCTCAAGCAAAATTCTTCCAGAGGCCAATTTTAAAAGAAATCGCTTGAGTGAACAATCTAATGGCTCAAGCGAATGTAAAACATGGGAATTAGTATATCTATGGACTCGCTTGAGCAAGCCCTTGCTCAAGCGAGTTATCGAGGAAAAATTTGGATGCTGGACCTTTCTTCAAGCTGAAAGAGTCTTACTTGCTTAAGCGAGCTTAAATTCGCTTGAGCAAATTAACCAGGTATAAAGAGAAAACTTAGGAAATTTTGAGGAGGCTTGTAACGGATTCACAATCCTCTTCTTCACCACCCATCCTCCATCGAAGACCTAGGATTCTTTTTGGTCTTTCTATTTTTTCATCAGTCTGTTCAGTTGTAATGGCCACCATGAGTAGCTAAACGTTCCCTTGGGATTAGATGTAATCGATTTGAAACCTGACGCATGCTTGATATATTTATATATTTAGTACTTTCATTTTATTGTTTTTGGCCTTTTATTTCATGCTTAATGCTGGATCTATCTGATCAATAGTTTCTTGATTTTAGTTTCCTTTGGTTATTGGGAAATAATCTCTAAAAGCGGATCTAATGAAATACTCATTGCAGTGATTATTAGGAATAATAATCAACGAAACAAACGTCGAAATAATTGATCTTAATGTTGGAATGTTTTCAAAGTGATCGAGGGATCAACGATTTGGAAATATTCTTATGAATTTCATAGTCGAGGAATCGATACGAATGACTTTGATTGTCGCATAAAAAGTGATAGTTCGAAAACCATTTAAATAATTATATACGGTGTGTCGAAGGGTGAGATAGATGAAATCCAATCCTAGTCTTTAATATCTATTTAAAGTCAAATTATTATTGCTTTTGTAAATCTTACATTGTTCACTTGTTTAGTTCCATGTTCATTTATCTTCACATTATGTTAATGTATCTTTCCTGCTAAAATAGCTCAAACCATATTTACTAAACAACCACCCCTTAATGGAATGACACTTTATTATACTATAATTGACGTGGGTAAATTTGCCACAAACAATATCAAAGAAAGAACCATCCCAAATTTAAACAATAGTCAAAGTTCAAGATAAAAGAAAGGATTATAAGAGGGTAATAGTGGAACTAGACACCAATGTTGAAATTGAAGTTGAAAAAGAGATTAGTTGGTCTATAAGTGAGAAAGGTTCTGATACACAGGATTCTAAGGAGTTGGCTCAAGGGATGTATTCCTTTAATTTAATGAGGAAACAACTTTTGGACATGTAGTACTAGAGAAGGACATAGAATTCCTTAATTTAGATGTGTTCAAACAAGACATTAAGGACTACATCGTCCATCTAGGTAGATAAATTAAGTGGGTAAAGAATGACAAGGTAAAGATTAGGGTAACATGTAGGGTGAATAATATCGATGGGAAATTCTTAGTAGCAAGTTTAATGATAACAGTTCCTTTATGAAAGAAACATTCCATGATAAGCATATTTGTACAAGAACAAGGCTTGTGATGCATCTTGAGTCACATGAAAGTTAGTGAAATACATTAGAAGGCATCTTAGGTATTTGAAATATTCAAAGAGAAGTATGAGGTTAAGCTTGAAGCCTCTATGATATAGAGGTCAATGAAAAATGCTAGGGAGATAATTGAAGAAAATGAAAAAAAATACAATTTAATGTTTTGTGGGATTATTGTGTAATGATGTTGAAACAAAATCCAAGATCAACTGTAAATATGGAATACTCGCCTAATGCTAATGGAACAACTATGCTTGAGAGGTTATATGTTTTCTTACATGGTTGTAAGGTTGGGTTTAAGGTTAGGTACAGATCATTAATTGGTTTTGATGGTTATTTTTTGAAGGAATACTATAATAGCCAGCTTCTAACTGTTGTTTCCTGAGATGCAAACAACCATATTTGGCCCATTGAATATAGAGTGATACATGTAAAGAATAAAAATAATTAGAAATGGTTCTTGGAATATCTACATCAGGACATTGGAGACTACAAGGAAAATGTTTAGCATTTCATAATATGAACAAGGTCACTGCTACATCTCTTTACTTTATTTTTGTAAATTCACTAAGAGTTATTAACAATATTTTAAATATGTGAAGAACTACATTATTGACCGTATGTTATGTTTAATGTCTTTACAAGGGCTGAAACTTGCACCACAAGAAGTGATGCCAAATATCCACCATAGGTTCTATGTATAGCACTTATGGTAGAACTTCTCAAAGCAATGAGGTAGAAAGAACTAAGCATACTTCTTTGGAAGGTTGCAAGGGCAACAATTGACACCCAATTTCATAAGCACATGTACAACATTAAGAATGTTAATCAGAAGGCTTATGAATATTTGAAAAGGTTTTAACCATCTTCATAGTCAAAGTCCTATTTCAATGAGTGGCCTAAAATTAACAATGTTAGAGGAGGTTAGAAGATACATCATGGTGCACATTAAGAATAACAAACTGAAGTTGGGCAACTATTTTGGTCCCCTACCTCTTATTTTGTAGAGCATACTTGAAAAAAAGATAAGAATGAATGTTTCAAATGGGTTGTGGTGTGGGCAGGTGAGTTTATATGATTAATTATGTATATTGTATGGAACAATACATTAAACATTTATGTCTTGGCTGGTGCTACCATGCAGGTAATGACAGTGAGCAAAGATATAAAGTACATGCATGGACATTAAAGGTTAATGTCCACCTAGGGAAGCAAGAGTGTACTTGTATAAAATGGTAGTTAACAAGTGATTTATACTAACAGGGACCTATTACCTATTTTTTAAAATTGTAAGGGACTACATTACTAATCATATGCAACTTGTTTATAAGAATGACATGTTCACATACTCATGCTACTGTAGCCAAAAAGGGTGAAAGGCCAAAGGACCACTATCAAGTAAACTTAATAATGGCATCTTACACTGCAACCTATATAGATAGTTAAACCTATGGAGTACCAAATCAAGATTTTAGAGAATAATTAGTTGGCCTAAGAAACAAAGAAGAAAAATAGGTGAATATAATTCCTAAAAGAGCGAAAAAATGTAAGATAGAAAGATACAAGTCAATCGAGTCAACCCAAGCCAAGAGAAAGCTAAGGGCATTCAAATGCTAGGTATTTGGACTAGCGTTGACAAAATAATCCATACTCATGGGTATCCGTGGATATACCCGTAAATTCTCTAAATAGGAAAATATAGGTATTGTATTACCCTTCTCACGGGTACCTACATAAATATTTATATTAATTTATATTAAATATATTTAAATATAAAGATATTTTATTGTTTTATAATGAGATAAAAAATTAATATTGCTTAGTAATAATATTTTTAATGCCTAAAATTGTAATTATATTATAGAATATTAATTTATATCATATTATAAGGAAATGATATTATATAATGGTTCAAAGTCAGACTTAGAACGAGGTTGAATAAGTCTGAAACTCTTCATGTGGAACTTAAGACTTTTCAAACGTGAAACGTAGCAGCAGACTTATGAACCAAACTTTAAAAGATAAGGGTAAGAGAGATAACATAACAGATTTATACTGGTTCACTTCCAATGTAGAAGCTACTTCAAGTACCTTTAGAGCTGAAGAATTTCCACTATTATAAAAATGTCTTTTTACAATCATAACACCACCCATGCCATAAGTATTCTTGACTCTAGTCATTCTTGTCTTAATCCTAAGTATTCTTTTAACAAGCCACTCATTGCTTAAAACCCAAGTATTATTTTAAAAGTCTCTTCAGGCCAACAACTGTTTCCCATAAAAACTAAGGCCGGTAACATACTAGACTTTTATACAAGTAAAGATTTAGAAGAATGTTTATGTTTGTGTTTCTGAGAACTTAGTGTGTAAAGAGATACAAGATAGAGAACAGGTACACTAAGTATGAAAAACAAAGACTAAGGTCTGCTAAAAGCAGAATAAAGAAAGTCTTTGCTTTAGAGAAGAAAGCCTAGACAAAGAGCTTGAAAGTGCAGAGAGAAGCTTTCATGTTTCTAATTCTCAAAGACGTGAACTCCTTCAAGGTCTAGATTCTCTTCATTTTTATAGGCCAAGGATGGTGACCGTTATGAATTCGTTGAAGAGAGATACCCATTGTGATCATTGGTCCTTAAAGATGAGATGAGAACAAAAGGTCTGAAACGAGGTTCTTCAGAAATTGCACTAAAATAGTGTTCCTTGAGTGCTTCAGAGCAAAAGATCTTCTGTAAGCATTCTTCCTTAAACTAAAACATGCAAAACATACAGAGTTCACCTTTTGATTGCTTTCTGACGCAAGCAAAAATTTTTATCAGCTTTTTTGAAATACGCAGAGTAGATTCCTCGATCTTCTATCCATCCAGCCGTTAGTTCTTGCACTGTTTTGTCTTTTTTCCTCTTTTGATGATAAGAGAAATTTCTCTTAATAAGAACTCAGCTAAGAGTATCTTTGAAATTATCCTTGATTTTGTTTGATGCATGATTTGGAGTAACGTTCTTGTTTCTTCAAAAGTCTGGGGTCTGATTGATATAGCCAGTATGTGTGTTAAGTTTTGAGATAGCATGTGTATAAGTAGTCCAAAAGTATGAACAAGCATACTTGAATCAAACTCTTCTTGAGTGTCGTTCTAGGATCATACTTTTCTTGAAACAAACTTATTCATAACTATTTTTAATCCCAGCCAAACTTATTCTGAAATAACTTGAATGGCTCAAGGCAGACTTTTTACTGGTGGACTCCCCTTTTCATTTATGATCTATGCATTATAGATTTATAACTTAAAACACTTAATTGAACATGTTAGATAACACGTAAGAAGACTTTATTTAATTAAATACCTTGATATGTGTTACTAACAAATGGGGTCTGGTAGATAATAACCAATGATTTAAAAATCCTTTACAAACCATACTTGGTTCTAACATTATATTTAGTATATGTTCTTTATTATTGTTGTTTCTTAAAATATTAAAAATAAATAAATACCCATAAATACTTGTAGGGTACAGGTACGAGTACGAGTATCATACTACTCGTACCTGCCTCACCCTATTGACATCCCTAATTTGGACAGCATTGGCATAACGAGCAAACTTTCCCAACCACCAAGAAGCAAAGACTTAATGAGTTTAAAAAAATTGATATAAGAGAAAAAGACCAAGCATCAATTGAACCCACCGGTGCTAAGAAGCAAGCAACTACCAACCAAGTACACAACATGCAACTACTTCATAACCATATTATTATAACATGCAACTACCAACCAAGTACACAACATGCAACTACTTCATTTCCGTCTCAAACCCAAGCTTAACAATACTGATTTTAGCTTCCAATGTATATGTTGTGTCACACCCCGATTATTTGGACTTGAATTCCGATGTGACCGATATAAATAATTAATAAAAGTGCAGGTAAATTTTTCACGTTTCAGGGTAAGTCCGATGTCACACTAAAACTCGAATCATAGAAAACCGAAGAGTGAGATTTAATAAAATATAATTGGATCGATAACCAACTTGCCCATAACGGTATACAAAATATCAGAGTTTATAGCGGAAAAGAATGTGTATACTGGGCATGTTCCTAGTCCCATATACGAAGATATGAGAAAAGGCTCGGCAAAGCGTGCAAATACTTAACATAAGCCTATTAGGTCATGACTAATTTTTCACATACGACAGACACATGTATTGCCTAAAATTATATATATATATATATATATATATATATATGTGTATCTATTCATCCCCAATGTACAATATCCAAATTCTAATCCTCATATACTTATCAAATCATTACTTACGTACTAAACATATATCTGTCATTCATGAATACATAAAATTGTCTTACACATATCCAAATTCACTAAATCATCAATACTATTACGTATAATTTATTCAATACATTAACATTCACAATTGATGCCGGCCAAGGTATTTCCACTACCACTATTTACCTTCGTCAAAAGCTTCAATTCGAAGTTCCTTCTCATCCCGTGATAACCCTACATCAATGCTAAAAAGGAGACCACATGGGAGAGTGAGTTATACATTCAAAATGACAAATATAAATATATTGTGATCATGTGTACATGCATTCATTCATCATGTTTGCAATAAAATTTATAAATCATCATTCAATCATCATTCAATCATCATCATATTCTCATAATAGGCATATAAGCCTCATGAATCGTAATTCACAACATAGGCAAGCACAAACACATACACAATCATATTACCATATATCAACATGGGCATTCACAATTCATCATCATTAATTCATTAAGTCTTTAATCAGTTCCTCCTCGCAAGAGGTTTTTCATCTCTCATGGTCATCCTATCTCAAATACCATGCACCTATGGCTAATGCATATGTCAACTGTTTAATGCATATGCAATGGATCCATTTCATTCCATCAGGTGATCGCAACCACCATATCATTCATTTCACACTAGTTTCCTGCCTCGCAAGGGGTACTCCCTTTAGCAGCCTCACAAGGTGCTTTTCTCATGATCACAACCACGTATATCAATTCTCATTACATCGGTTTCCCGCCTCGTAAGGGGTACTCCTTCCTCGTGATCGCAACCACGGGACATCAAAGGAACTTGCAAGCCCTTTTTCCATTTCAAGTACCAAGTGATCACAACCACTGGCTTATTATCATACATTCCGCAGGATGTCTCATTGTGATCACAACCACATATCAATCATTTCATAATGGTTTCCCGCCTCGCAAGGGGTACTCCCTCCTCGTGATCGCAACCACGAAATATCATAGGAACTCACAAGCCCTTTTTCCATTTCAAGTACCAGGTGATCGCAACCACATAATCAATGCTATGCCATGCCATGAATGCAACAATTCAATAATACATATGCCAATCTTAACCTCGCAAGGATATCTCACCCTCTCACATAGAGATATGTTTTAATTTGGCATTTTCAATAATTAACATACAATCATTTACAAAGCCCTTCAAGGCACATCATTCATATACTTAGCATTTCAATAGCCACAATATTATTCACAAGTTAATCCACACATGGAAATCAAAAAGCATAGCAGGCATCATAGTATGAGTCCACACATGGGAATCAATCAAGGCATGTTGATAAACACATTTCAAATACATAGCATCACATGCTAGCCAATACAATTAAATATATATGTACAAGATTACACTTATATCAAACACAATGGCATTTCCATCATTAATAATATAAATCACCATTAAACCAGGGGTATGCTCAACAACAATATCCCTTTTCATCCAACATCATTAATCATCATTCAATGTGTGTGGCCTTATCCATTTTTGATCATCACTGATACTATTTTAATTTCATTGAGTTATCATAACTCATTGCCACTCAATTGTCCCCTCATTAATTTCATTGTCATACAAGGTGTGTCATATAACCACAATCTTTATTTTTCATTATCAATTTTTGTATCACATCAATGTTGGTGTACATTCATGTTTTCATAACATGATTTAGGCATACACATAACTTACCAAGTCCTTAAGCCATTCCCCAATCACCACTAAGACAGACGACACATATACCCCTAACGAATTCTCTCGTTATTACATAATGTAAAGGGTTTTGGATACTAATGAGCTCATGAAAATTTTAACTTCAAGTTATAAGGAAGGCTCAGTTTTAGTCTTAAGAGTAGTGGGACATGTCACAATTGTCACCTATTAGTCCCAATTTGATAACCATAAAAAGTTGGGTTTAAAACCCCCTTAAATTTGAATTTTATGATTAGTAGGTCTGGTGTTTTATGCCTAATGAGAGTTAGAAAACTCCAATTAAAGTGAGACTAATTCTCACACCTCCGTAACATAATTGTCTACAACTTTCATGAAGAAGTTGAAGGCCAAAAATGTCATTAAGATGCCCAAACGGGCCAAAAATTGCGAAGGAGGCTTATTGAGCAATCCTGTCGTAATCGATTATGATAATCGTTTACAACTGAAACAGAATGTTTGTAATCGATTATGATAATCGATTACACCTGAAGCTAATCAATTACGCCTGAAACAGAATGTTCATAATCGATTACACTAGTCTTTGTAATCGATTAGTCATATCAGAATGCAGAAATTATGCAGGAAAATGCATGATTTTGGACTTCCAACCCCTCTAACTCTTTCATATCAACTCCAAATGCTACCAAATTTTGACACCAAATAAATGGCACCATTTGTGACGCATGGCTACTAGTCTCACTCAAAAATTCCTTAAGATGAGTGACTTATGCATAAAAATGTATTTAGCCCATTTTAAGGCGTTTCTATGCAACTCCAGGGTCATTTCTCACTTAAATTGACCCATTCCAATTTCCACAAGTTTTAAATCATAAAAGGAAGCTATTAGAACTATCCTAGGTCATCAAAACCACATAAAACTCTATTTGAACCATTCACTTCCATGTTATACATAAAAATGCACATTGTAGTCAACCATCATGGCCAAAACTATTCAAACCACCTTATCCATGTTCTAAACAATGCCAACAAGATTCAAATGTATAATAGAGGTTATGTATCCTATTTCCATGCCTTATAACCTTTTGGATCAAAATATAACCCATCCACTTGCTCAATATCATACAAATCCACATCATATACAAAACATAATGTTATGCTTCTTATACACACAATTTCCAATTATAACATTCGTCACATTATCAACCATATCATCATTCCCTATAATCATGGCAAGGCAAGCATGAGTACTACGATATACATAAATCACTAATTATTCTACTCATACATTTAGAATGTAAACTCCTCTCCTACCTCGAGAGAAGAACAGCGATTCCAATGCTCCGAATGCTCCGCTTCATCATTTGACATTGAATCTACATATTGCACACATATACACATGTAATTAATAAGCCATTATAAGGCATCATCTTTTAAATCTCAATATCAAGTCCTAAACTTGTCTAAACACTCATCCTTATACTTATGTTAGGTTTCGACAATTCTTTTCCCGAAGCCAAGATTCTCTAAATCTCAAAAGGGTTAACTATACCCAACAACAAGAAGATCGTATCCTCTATTCCATAAGCCTCCCAAATCATCACATGAATCATTCAACTATCATCACAATTCATTTAAATCCATTATAAGCTTCTTGGCTCCATTTAGGGTCATCATCAATTAACAATTTCTAAATGGCATATGTTAAGACCTAAGGCTTCATCAAATCAAGTATCCATTTTTTTTCTAATTCACTATAAGTGGTCCTCAATCTTTATCATCATCACGAATATTAACACTCAAGGAAATCAATTTCCCTTAGTCATTATACATACTCATATGCATCTCTCTCTTAAACCTCCAAGATTAGAACTTCGATAATTAACACCAATGCTCCTAAAATTCATTTCCTCATATGAAATCATTCTAAGGCATCTAAAATCATCAAAATCACCTATTTAACCAAAATCCCCAATTATCATACTTGGGGTTTTTCACATAAATCACCCAACAACATTTGACACTCACCATCTTCATTGATTCATCATAAGTCTAATATCTCATCTTCATTTATAACACAAGCCATTATCAAATCATTTTGTAAGCCTTCAAGCCTAGGGTTTACATCAACAATCCACAATCATTAATTTTAACCATTTATAAGCTTCATTTCAAGCACCCATAAGCTAACAACATATTATTCTAAGCATCATCAACAATAACAACCATCCCCCACAGTTTTCTAAGCTAGGGTTTGGTTCCACAAGCCATTATCCATCAAAATAACATCCAATCTCCCATCCCAATACTTAAATAAACTCAAAACCATCAAAAAAAATCATGGGTGGTCAAAATCTTACCTCTTTCTCCTAGCGCAATGCCAAACATGAAAATGGAGAGAAGAGAGGAAGACGATAGTTAAGCTTTGCTCCTACGTCTCATTCTTGCTTCATGAATCCATGATATCCAATAAATTTTGAGTGGGTAATGGTTATGGAGGGGGCCATGGTTTTTGATAGAGAGGGGATAAATAAGAAGAAGAAAATATGGAATAGAGGGAATGGAAAAGGGGCCACTGAAAAATAAGAGGAGAAATAGAGAAAAGAGTAGCTTTTGTTTTAAATTTTAATCCCCTCAATAAAATTTTATCGTTTTACAACAAACAACATCTTTGTTCGGGCTCAATACTTAATCTAAAAATTATTCCGAATATATATTCAGATTTCCAATAATATTCTTAATAGCCCTGACCAATAACATCTCAATCGAAGATATTGGTCCGACACCTATATTTTAACCGGGTATAATTTTGGCTCTTTAAATCTCAATAATTGATAAATATCAATAGTAAATCCCAATTTAATTATTCCCAAAATTTTGGGACATGAATCAACTCATATATAATTATTCAGTATTTATTCCTCATATTTAATTAATTTATATAAAATTTGGGATGTTACATGTTGTCCTCTTCATCTCTTGCTCCATGGCCAACTCAACCTTCTACAATTCATCCCTTGGTTGAAGGTCAAACTTTTTCATCTCATCCTCAACCATATTCTTTAAACTTTTGACCCGCATTTCAACTTCACCAAATAACAATTCAATCATTTCCTTAACTCTAATTTTCTTCCCGGGTCATATTTTTAACAATATCTTGTTATGGATCAAACTAGGCAAATAAATCACAATTACCTTTATTCTACAAATGGAAATCATGATGTCAAGGGTCAGTATATTTAACCAGATTTGGAAAGGTATTATAAAGCATAGAAGGACCTCATTATGCTTACCCTATAGTGTAAATAACTCTAAAACTACAAGGCAAGATTTGTTATGGTGTGTGAAACCCTTAACACAACAATGAACCCATATCAGCAAAATTTATTGAACCTTTGCCCAACAAGAACACTAATCAAATCCTGTGATGAACCATTATTATAGTTCATGCTTGCTATTGCGTCACAATAACTAAAGAAATTGAATGGTGAAGCTTTAAAATTTGTTAATGGTTGATAGGGTTACTAAACCACAAAAGGGACGTGAACGAAGAAGATAGGTGAAATTTGGGGTTAAATGTTATTAAAAAATCATTCTTTACCCACTAAGCAATACGACGTCATTTTATGGCGAGGATGGAATCCATATGTCAAGCCACATGTCAGTTTAATGTGACAACTAAGCAAATTTTAACGTTGTTGTAACGAATGACTAACAATAGACCTAACCTGAGGGATTATAAACGTTAGAGACTAATCATTAATTTTTTATTAGTGGGGACCTAAAACCAAAACCCGAACAAAGTGAGGGACGAAGTATTATATTTACTCTTCAAAAATACATTAGGTAATGGTAGTGCAAATGTTCTCTAGTTCACTTTGAGCGCTCTAATTATTGCACCTCAAAATTCTAAGAATTTTAGTCCACCTTCTATGCATAACATGTCACACCTCGATTTTCTGGACCCGAATCTCGATGTAATCAAGATAATTAATTAATAAAAATGCAAATAAATTTTTCACATTTAAAATAATTTCAAAACATCACGATGATTACATCAAGACTCAAACCACAAAAAACCAAAGAGTGAGATTTGATAATTTATAGCTGGATCGCAAGATAAATCACCCATAATTGTATACAAAATTAATAGAGTTTACAGCGAAAGAATAATATGTATACAGGGCATACGCCTAGTCCCATATATGAAGATATAAGAAAAGGCTCGACAAAGCATGCAAATACACAACATAAGCCATTTAGGCCATAACCATCTTACACATAAGTTATCAACATGCATTATCTAAAATATAAATATTTATATGGTCATGCAACATACATCTCCAATATCCATATTCCATAATTGACCACATTCAGTTCAATCTCAAATCATGTATTGTCAACATTTATACATGCCCAAAAGGATTACATATCCATTGTCATATTATTCATCAAACGGGTATGAATTCCAATACCCTAAATATCAACACATCATTCACTTATATTATCATTTACAATACATCCATCAATATCAACGATTATCAACACTATCATGTATACTTTATTCATAATACAATAAATTACAATCGCTGCTAGCCAAGGCAATCCATTACCACTATTTACCTTCACCAAAGCTTTACTTTAAAAATATCCTCATCCCATGATATTCCTACATCAATGCTAAAAATGGACAAAATGGGAGAGTGAGTTATACATTCCAAATGACGAATATGAATACAATTGAGATTATATTCATATGTATATCAACATCATGTGTACTTTGCTAAAATCATCAATATTCATCATAATTGCTCTTTTCACTAACATATACATATAACATATTCATCAATCAATTCATAGCAAAGCAAACACACATCTTTTCTCAATGCCACAATGGGCCAACATCATTGTCATCAACCATAGACAAATAAGTCCTTCATCATATTGGGCCATCACATACAACATCATCATATCCAATATCTTTTCGTTGTATTCATATTTTATATGTTGTCTTTTAGGTATTCATTTACCCATCTCATCATCATCACATCTCAATCTCAATCATCATCATCAATCATCATCATATCACAACACCTTTGGCATATCTCCATGCTATATACAAATGCTCTTAGGCTAATGCACATGCACAATGCAATAAACAACAACATATATGGATCCGACTGTGGGAATAAACACCAAATTATGGGTTCAAGCATGATCACCTACCATGCCCCTACTATAGTAGTATAATGTGTACATGTATATCATAATGCATGCATAATAACCAATTTTACTGGTACCAAACCGCATCGCTCATTTTGCAACACGGATCATTTTCACCATGACCGCGGTAAATAACATAATCAATAATATAAGGTGCTGCAGGCTAACCATGACTCATATCATGGCAGCTGTGATCCAAAGGACCACCAGGAACACCTACTCCTCAAGAGCCACCCCCACAATGGTCAACCACATGCAGCTCCCCATAGCTTAGCATGGGCAGCTTCGTGACTTACACACCGAGTCACAGGGGAATAACAAGAATGCTCGTGTATAGAGCCGCCCTCCTACTGGGCCAACTGGGGGAGTCCCCTAATATTCCTTACCGGCAGCGTATGATATACCATGGATGCAAATGCCAATCAATGTATTCTCACACTATGCATCTTATTATGCCACTCATCAATCATCATCATCACCAACACCACTATACAATTCTTAGTGGATTTTATCATTGTTGATTTTAGTCATTGTTTTCAAGTTTTAAGTATGGCATTTCATTTCAACATACGTATATCGTACATGCAAGTCGATACTTATAACATTCACAATGGCATCATAAACATCGATAACATTCATTAATCTTTCATCAACATCACCATATAATCTCTTAGTGGATTTCTCATCTCATTGATCATTACTATTATTTTACATTCTAGTGTGACATTTACAACATCTCATTAATACAATTCAAACCACACATACAAGGTCACACTTGTATCAAACACAATGGTATTCAATAAATCATCAATAATAACAATCATCCATCATTACTCATTATGGACATCATCGTCGATTCGTCGATTTATAACAAGCACATTGTCATGCAATCATCCCTCATTAGTTTTATCATTATACAAGGGTGTGTCTTACAACCCCATCATATAACTTTCATTATCATTCATCATATCATATTATTAGTGGTGTACATTCATGATTTCATAACATATCATAGGCATATACATATTTTTCCAATATCTCAATCAATATCAAACACCACTAAGTCATACCACAATCGTATACTCTCAACACAATCACATGTTTTGCATGATGAAACAAAGTTTGGATAATAAAAAGTTCATGTCAAATTTCAACATCAAAGTATATGAGGGACATGATAATGTCGTCATGTTTCGATTGCTAAAAAGTGTTCAAGATGTGTGCAATCGAATGCGTATTCATGCCATGACTCATCCACATCCAACAACATCAAAACATATTGAAAATTGGTCAAAAATACACCATGAATCGATTCATGCAATTTTAGAACTCCAAACAGCAAAACAGAGGGCCTTCAATCGATTCAGCGTCGTATGAATCGATTCAAGCAATTCTAGGGGGCTTTGAATCAATTCAAGGGTCATATGAATCAATTCAACTTGAATCGATTCAAGATAACATTTATGCAGAAAAATACCCAAAAGTTGGTTTTTCCAACTTCTGAGTACCCTAACTCACTCATATGAATTCCAAACGCTACCAAATTTTGACACACTTAAATATACATCATTTATGACGCGTAGCCATCGGCCGTACACAAAAATTCCTAAAATAAGGGACTTATGCGCATAAATGCATTTAGCACATTTCAAGACGTTTTTGTGCAACTCAAGGGTCATTTCTTAACGGATTTGACCCGCTCCAATTTCTACAAGTTATAAATCATGCATAGGTGCTATTATGACTTTCCTATGTTATCAATACCATATAAAACTTTATTTAACCTCTTCACTTCCATGATTATGCATAAGAATGCACTTTGTGAGCTATAATATGACCCAAACCATTCAAACTACATCAATCATGTTTCAACCAATGCCAATTATTTCATTCTTCAAACTCCATTCATCACATCATTTCAATATAAACATGGCAAGGCAAGCATGGGTACTATCACATATAATAATCATCAATTATTTAACTCATGCATTTGAAATGTAAAACTCCTCTCCTACCTCGAGAGAAGAACTGCAATGATCTATACGTTCCAAACGTTCTGCCACATCGTTCGGGATACTATCTACACATTCCACATATATATACATACACTAAATTAATGAGCCATCACAAGGCATCATCACAAGTTTAAGTAATTGACAACATCTTTTAGAGTTCAATATCAAGTCCTAGACTTGTTAAAATGCCAATTCACATTCTTATGTTAGGTTTCGAGAATTCCTTTCCCAAAACCAAGAAATCATAAGTCTCCAAGGGCTAGTCATACCCAACAACAACAACATCACATTCTTCCCTCCTCTAAAATGCATTCCATAACACCTCAATTATTCAAATGCCATCTCAAACATAAGCCATTTTAGCCTATTGACACCATCCTCAATCAACAATTTCAATGGCACACAAAATGGTCTAAGACTTTATCAAATCACAATCTTATTTCATTTGTTTACCCCATCACAACCATCATGGTTTAGCACTCACATTCCTTATTTCAATTCATATCAACACCTATTTATACGTTTCACCATCAACAATCCTCTACCATTTTCACTATCATTTATCATCATACAAATCATCACCTAACATTGAGTACCTCATATCTATTTCTCAAAACCAATTCTTCTAATCACAATATTATTTAAAATTTTCAATAACCATCATTCTCATTGTTCAAGCCTTTTCTAACAATATCTTAACTTTTAACACACTAAACAACTTGGAGTCATTACTCTATTTTCTTGATTTCACAATTCCTCAACATCAACAATCAATATTACTCATTCAAAAACTTATCTCATATATAAAACTACTCCAATATCAATAACTCACAATTTTCACAAGAATTTCCTAAAGCCCCAAAATCCCAATTTTTAGGGTTTTCATCAAAATTCACCATCATCAATTCCAACCATTTCTATACGTCATTTCAAACATCCATAGGCTAGAAACATTGTATTTCAATCATTATCAACAACAACAACAATCCCCCAATGGTTATCTAATCTAGGGTTTGGTTCCACATGTCATTATCCATCAAAATAACATCTAATATCTTATCACAATACTTAAATAAACTCAAAACCATCAACAAAAGTCATAGGCGTTCAAAAATCATACCTCTTTCAAGAGCACCAAGGTGAACATGAAAATGAGAGAAGGAGAAGGAAAAGTGAACCAAGCATTGCCCCAATGTCCAATACAAGCTTCATGAATCCATAAAAACCAAGAAATTTTGGTGGGTAATGGTCATAGAAGGAGTGCCATGGTTTTGGCACAAGAGAGAAGGAAGGGAAAATGAAAAATGAGGGAGAAGATGGTGGAGAAAAGGGGGCCAATGAAAATGGAATGAAGTGAGGGGAGAGAAATATAAAAATTGGGTTTTTACCCAATGGTTAATGTCCTAACTTTTTGCTCTTGCCCTTTGGTCCATGATCCCCTTTTGTCCAATGGTTAATGGAGATTGGAGAAAGAGAGAGAAGTATGCCACGGTGAAATAAAGAGGAGAAAAAGGATTTAATGTTTTCTTTTAATTCAATTCAGTTCGTATTTTTACCGTTTATTATCATACATCGAGTCCGCATAATGACTTCCTCAACACCAAAAATTATTTTAACTATATCACCTTAATCACAATAATTTTCTAAGTAATCTAGGTCCATCAAATATCCAATTTGATTAAGTGGGTCCCATATCATCTGTTAAATCATCCAGTTCCGTAAATCTTAATTTATCAATAATTGACCTCTAATGTCTAATTGACAAGAACCGCAAGCGTACGGGTTATGTCACGTAATATAAAAGATTATCGTTCTCCACAGGGACTGTGTTCAAAGTACCAGCATATTGAAATTTAATTATCCACACAATTGATTTTTAAGATTTTTATAAAATAAAGTACAAATTAAAATTGCACAGAATACGAATAAATATAAAAATAAAATTTACTTGACACTTAAAAATCAGAGTTGAGAATATCTTGGGATTTCGGGGGATTAAGACTCTATTTTATGTTAATGAATTTTAACTTTTCATAAATAAGAATCGAATTAAGTTTTCCAAGGCGAATTTTCCAAAAGCTAATTAATATGTTCCTCTCGGAATCCTATTAATGTACCTAACCTATGGAAAGCGCTGCTTAATCCTCAGAAAGGCCCATTATCGTTTTATGAAAACCCCTTTTATTTCCTCAAAAGAATTTTGATTACTTTCACGGTTTTACCGAGGTCACAAAAAGCATTTCAAAAATCTTAGGTTTAGTTCAAAGCTTTCCGGTAAAAATAAATCTCTCGATTCTATTTATTACCTAAACTTACTAATATACCCGCAAGTATACAGTTTTATCATTTAGGTTCTTGTTAGGAATTACTAAAAGCATTAAGCATAATTGAACTAAATGGAAAACAGAAATTTATTTAATTCCAAGTCAAAATAATATTAACAATAAAATATTATCATACCCCCTTTATCCCAAGATAATTAATTTAGCTACTCATGAAATAATTCAAATTCATATAAATAATGGAAAAATAAAACATACAAGACATGGTAAAAATAAAGACTTACGGGTTTCTCCAAAAGCTCAGAATAATTTACCACTGTAATTCCTTGTTGTAATAATTTCTCCACCAATTACAAATTTAAATTCTCACTTTTACAGCCCTCACACTCTTACAAAATAAAAGAAAGAAAAGAAAATAAAAAGAAAGAGAAGAAAAATGAACAGAGAAAGAAAAATGGAAAAGAAGAAAACTAAAGAGAAAAAGAGAGAAAGTAACGAAGAAAAGAAAATAGAATTAAGCTGATGGAATTCGATGGGAAGAAGTTGTTCTTTTGCTGATGGGTTGCTGCTGCTTTTATAGGCAAATGGATGGAGGAATCCAGCTTGGAAAACGTGTTGCCAGTTGGAGATTTTCGGTGCAATTGTTTTCTTCTCAGCCGCCCCACCATCACAGGTTGGAGGCAGCCTGGATGGTGTTAAGTAGGAGAAAACTTTCGGTGCATGTGACTTCCAACTGTCCCAAATTGTATTATTTTAATATCTCTAATAATTCAGTGCTTGGATATATTCAGCTGGTCAAATTCTGAGTGGAAAGGTGCTGGAATTCCACAAGACCGAATGAAAGCTTGCTGTTTGGTATTGGTTGCTGGGCGTTGTTGGTTTATATGTGGCAGGTATGGTGGTATGAGGGGCAGTGGAGTTGCTGGATGGTGTGGTGAATGGAGCCGATATTGCTGGGCGGTGTTGGTAGGAGAGAAGTCTGTGGGCGGTGTTGTGTTGAATGGGTTGCTGGGCGGTGTGGAGAGTATTGGAAAGGAGAGAACGGTGTTGTGGATGGAAAGGGGAGGACGGTGTTGTGGCTTGGATTAGAAGAAGAAAGGGACAGCGGATAGGGAATGGGACGGTGTTGTGGATGGAAAGGAGAGGACGGTGTGTGGTATGGATTAGAAGAAGAAAAGTGTTGTTCAAGTGGCCTCAATACTCAAGAGGGGGGGTGAATTGAGTTATAAAACTTTTGCTTGGAATACCTTTAAAATTGATTTCTATAACCAAGTTTATGAGATTATGCAAGTGAAAGCAAGTAACAATGATATGCAATGCACTACAAGAGGTAAGTATTGCTGAGGCAATTTAGCAAACACTTGGTGTGCAATGTCTAAGGTATAGCAAATTAAGCAAGTTCAAGTATGTTCTTCTCAACCAAACAATACCAATCAACAAATATGCAATGTATGGAAGTAAAAGAGTAAGGAAGAGAAGCTTGCAAACCGATGTAACGAGTTCCACCCAATCCGGTGTACGTCTCGCCTCTAAGCAACCCACTTAGAGGATTTTCCACTATTGTAGACTAGAGATACAACTTTGAGCAATTGCGGCTTCCTAGTGTCCCACACTCAAGAACCCAATCCTCACAAGTACAAGGGCAACCCACCCAATCTCTCAATCTCACAATATCCCAAAGGTTGAGTCCACAACCTTTGTAACCACTCAATCCTAGAGTGAACAACCACTCAACCTAGAGTGAATAACTTGTGTGTTTGGAGTTTGTGTTTACAATCAATATACTCTCTTAATAGAGCAGATATACAAGTGAAAAGCTCTCCAAATTCTAATCTCTCAAGATGAGAGGATATACAAGTGAAAGTACAATATGCAAGAAATAGGCTTACAAAGCACAAAAATAGAGCTAAGGATTTGTTGCTTCTTGGTTCTTGTTGGGGTTTTTTGTGCTTGTGTTCTTCTTGCATTTATAGAGCCAAGATAGCTGTTGAGGAGTCCCCTAGCCGTTGCAAGATGATGGCTCTGCGCATAGTGGGATTTGAGTGCTTGTTTTCCACTTAAGTCTGTCTATTTAGTGGTGTTTCCCACTATGTGAATCGATTCGTAGATCCTTGAATCGATTCAGAGTATTCTGTTTTATGCATTTTGAAGTTCCAGAGTCGAATGAATCGATTCGAGACTTGTTTGAATCGATTCAGAGCATTCTGTTTTGGGTTCCTGGTCTGTCAGCATCGTGTGAATCGATTCAGGGTCCTTGTGAATCGATTCAGGACATACTGTTTGCAATCTTAGTGACTTCCAGGGCTGTGAATCGATTCAGGGTCATGGTGAATCGATTCAACCCATTCTGTTTCTCATTTTTATGACTTTCAGGGCTGTGAATCGATTCACTCGTGCTTGAATCGATTCAGGCTCTTCATTTTGACATTTTCTCATGCCTGTTGGTCATCCATTTGAATCTAATGATGCATGGTTGCTTTCCTTTTGTTTGATTCATTAGTTTCTTCATCTCTTGAACCTTTGTGAGACCATTTTCTTCTTTCATATGAAATCACTAATTGTTTTTGATTCTTTGAAGACTTCCCATTGTTTGTTTCCATTGTCATTATCAAAACCTGTTATCACATGCAAATACATTCTCCCCCTTTTTGATGATGACAAACAATGGCCATCTCTTGGGGTTTTTATTAGCCAACAAGTTATGAAGACTGATGTCTCTGTTTTAAATAGTTATTTCTTTTAGGGAAATATGTCTCCCCCTTTGTTTTTCAATAAAACCATCAAATTATCTCAATCGTTGAAATAATGTCACACATTTGTCTCATTCATGTATATGTATCACATTCACATATATCGCACATTTATCATAACGTACATGTATCGCATTATATGTATGACATTCACATATATCGCACATTTATCATAACGTACATGTATCGCATTATCACATTCACATATATCATATCGCACATGTGTTCTCTCTATCTTTCTATCTCTCCCCCTTTGTCATTATCAAAAACAAAAGTTGGGAGTATACAGTAAATCGAGTAGTAATCACAGGCAAATGCAATTGAGATAAACCAAAATAATTAACCAAACGAGATAATTGTTCAACCGACATAGCAAAGTAATAAACTAAGACGAGATAGTTGTGCAAATAATTGACCAAAACAGAAACCAAAGTAAACAACCAAGTCTGAATGTGAAAAATAAAAGGAGTAAAGAAAAGTAAAGATCAGTCATGGATGTGGGAAGTGAATGCTGGATATCTGGGTGGCAAGCTCCGTGTATCGTTCTTCCATGTTTGCTTCAATCCTGTCCAGTCGAGCGTGGATGTTTGCTTCCATGGAGTTGAGGCGCTGGTCCAGGTGAGCAGTGAGTCTTGTGAAAAGATCATCAGTAGGAGCGGGTGGAGGAGGAGGAGGAGCGTCATCTTCAACTTCATGACGGGGACGCCTAAGAAATTGCCACCTGCCTTGGTATTCCACAATATTCATCTTAGTGAGATGAGATTTGCCAATAGGTGCTTTGGGACCGACCACTTCCTTGATCTTATTTTTCAAGTCCACTTTAAAATGGTGGAGCAATTTGGTAATGAGTATGGCATATGGAAGATGAGCGAGGTTTTGGGCTTCAACCATGTGATGCCTAACCAAGTCAATCCAATTTATGTCTTTCTCATTGACAATTGCCCAGAGCAGCAAGATTTGGGCCTCATTTAGCCTTGCATAATTTCCACCGGAGGGGAGGAGAATTTTGACAAGGACAAAGTGCAAGAGGCGGTGATGGAGACTTAAGGTGCCAACCGTGCTCGAGGGACCTGCAAGATTAAAGAAAGCTCTTGCCTCCAATGGATTATAATTCCATGCAAGAGGAGGTTCTTTGCCATGGAAGGAAGCGTTGCTAAGAGGGAGTAAGCCAACTTGATTCATTACCTCATTATCAAGAATGATAGTCTTACCTTTCACTCGGGCAATATAGCGAGCATCTTGAAGGCGTAAAGTGGAGTAGAATACACGAATGAGTTCGGGGTAGATTGCTACTTCCTCAAGAGCCATGAAGCCAACTAGCTCTTGTTGATGTAAGGTGGTGAGTAGAGGAAGTCCAGATGCTTCAAAGAATGGGAGATCAAGCCAATGGGGAGAAATGAGATGTTTCTCAGAGAATGAAGATTGGTACCTTTCAAGATCCTTTTGGGTAGTGAATAATCTAGATAAATCAGAGTGTTGAGGCATGGAGGCTGCAGCGGTGTTTGCACGTTGTTTCTTGCGAGGTTGAGAGGAGGAAGCCATGGAAGATGAAGGATTTGAGTGGAAGATTAGTTGAGGAGATTAGAAGTTGAGAGGTTTGAGAAGGAAGAGTGGGAGATAGTGGAAGAGTGAAATGGGGAAGTGTGATTTATAGACTTGAATCAGCGTGAATATGCAATAACTGACGCGTGAATCGATTCGAGGGATGTTATGAATCGATTCGAGCGTTACTGATTTGAGAGAAATGGAAGGGTCAGGTGCGTGAATCGATTCGAGGATGTTGTGAATCGATTCGAACCTCTCTGTTTGAGGGAATATGGACAATCAGGTGTTTGAATCGATTCAAGGGGAGTGTGAATCGATTCGAACGATACTGTTTTGAGGATTTTTGAACCAACAGGTCTGTGAATCGATTCGAGGGGGTGCTGAATCGATTCGAAGGGCTGTTTCACTCAAAATTCATTTCTTTCCATTCCAATATATTCAAGGCATGAGGAATTCCATATAGGATCATTAAATCTCCATTTCCATGGGGTTCTTTTGCATTATTCACTAGTAAAGGTGTCATGCAATCAATACACAAGATGAAGTGATCACTCAAACACAATTTGTCATATCAAGAATACCCAATTCTCTTCTAATGTAAATAAATTGCTCTCTAGCCAAGGGTTTTGTGAAAATATCTGCTAGTTGCCTAGAGGTTTCAACATGTTCAAGCACACAATCCCCTTTTAACACATGATCTCTAATAAAGTGATGTCTAATCTCAATGTGTTTGGTTCTAGAGTGCATTACTGGATTCTTGGAGATGTTAATGGCGCTTGTGTTATCGCATTTAATGGGAACTTTATTCAAGGTAATACCAAAATCAAGAAGTTGTTGTCTCATCCAAAGAATTTGGGCACAACAACTACCAGCTGCTACATATTCTGCCTCAGCTGTTGACAATGCAACACTTGCTTGTTTCTTGCTATGCCAAGAAACAAGGGAACTACCAAGCAAATGGCATGTACCACTAGTACTTTTTCTATCAAGCTTACACCCCGTAAAGTCGGAATCAGAATATCCTAAAAGATTACATTCAACGCCTTTGGGATACCATAAACCAACATTTTGAGTACCCACAAGATATTTCAAAATTCTTTTTACGGCAGTCAAATGTGATTCTTTAGGACATGCTTGATATCTAGCACACATGCATACCGCAAACATAATATCAGGTCTACTCGCAGTTAAATACAGTAAGGATCCAATCATACCTCGATATTTGGTGATTTCAATGTCCTTACCCTTTTCATCTTTGTCTAGATAGCAGGATGTGCTCATGGGTGTAGCTATCTCATTTGCCTTGTCCATTCCAAACCTTTTAAGTAGTTCCTTACAGTATTTGGTTTGGCTAATGAACGTTCCATCAATGGCTTGTTTTATTTGTAGTCCAAGGAAGAAAGTGAGTTCTCCCATCAAGGACATTTCAAATTCATTCTGCATGATCTTGGCAAATTCTTGACAAAGATTTTCATTAGTAGCACCAAATATTATGTCATCTACATAAATCTGTACCAAGAGGATGTCATTTTGTTTGCGTTTTATAAACAATGTAGTATCAACCTTTCCTCTTTCAAAGTTGTGTTCTAAAAGGAATTTGCTTAATCTTTCATACCAAGCTCTTGGAGCTTGCTTCAAACCATATAAGGCTTTTCTCAATTTGAAGACATGGTTTGGAAATATATGATTTTCAAAACCGGGAGGTTGATCTACATAGACTTCTTCTTGAATGTAGCCGTTTAAGAACGCACTTTTGACATCCATTTGATACAGTTTGAAATCCATACAACATGCAAAAGCTAGCAATAATCTAATGGCTTCTAACCTAGCTACGGGAGCATATGTTTCTTCATAGTCTATTCCTTCTTCTTGGTTGTATCCCTTTGCAACTAGTCTAGTTTTGTTTCTAGTTATTATACCATTTTCATCTAGCTTATTTCTAAAAACCCATTTGGTGCCTATTATTAGATGATTATTGGGTCTTGGCACAAGTTCCCAAACTTCATTTCTTTTAAATTGGTTTAACTCTTCTTGCATGGCCAACATCCAATGTTCATCAATAATGGCTTCATCAATATTTTTGGGTTCTATTTGGGATACAAAAGCCAAGTGATTGCATGCATTTCTAATGGCGCTTCGAGTACTTACCCCTTTGGTTATTTCTCCAATGACTTTGTCTAAGGGATGATCCTTCAAAGTTACCCATTCTTGTTGTCTCTCAATTTGTGCTGCACCTCCATCATTGTTGACTTCTTCTTCTTTGTCTTGCAAGTTCATTTCTTGGAAGGTACCTACAAGATCATCAACTTCCTTTCTCGGAGGATTTTGGTTAAGTTCATCAAATTTAACATGTATGGACTCTTCAATTGTGTAAGTCTGTTTGTTAAAGAGTCTATATGCTTTACTAGTAGATGAATAACCTAGAAAAATTGCTTCATCAGATTTTGCATCAAATTTGCCAAGATTTTCCTTTCCATTGTTCAAGACAAAGCATTTGCATCCAAAAATGTGAAAGTAGGAAATATTTGGTTTTCGTCCTTTATAAAGTTCATAGGGGGTTTTCTTTAATATAGGCCTTATCAAACAACGATTCATAACATGACACGCGGTGTTCACGGCATCGGCCCAAAACTGTTTTGAAATATTTGCTTCATTCAACATAGTTCTTGCAAGCTCCACTAAAGATCGATTTTTCCTTTCAACTACTCCATTTTGTTGTGGAGTTCTTGGAGCCGAAAAATTATGTTCAATGCCAAACTTTTCACAAAATTTTTCAAAAGATTAGTTTTCAAATTCTCCCCCATGATCCGTTCGTATGGATGCTATTTTTAAGTTTTGTTCATTTTGGATAACCTTGGCAAGTTTCTTAAATGCTTGATATGCTTCATGTTTATGAGTAAGAAACAATGTCCATGTATATCTAGAGTAATCATCCACAATCACTAGACCATAATAGTTTCTACCAAAACTTTTGATTTTCGAGGGTCCAAACAAATCCATATGTAAAAGCTGCAAAGGTCTTGTTGTTGAAACAATATTTTTTGCTTGAAAAGAGGCCTTTACTTGTTTTCCTTTTTGACAAGCGTCATAGAATTTATTTTCAAATTTCAGTTTTGGTAAACCAATAACTAAATCTTTTGAAACAAGTTTATTTAAATGGTCTACATGAATGTGAGCGATTCTTCTATGCCAAAGCCATGATTCATCCTCTTTAGTTATAAAGCATTGTACATCATTTGAAGCGAGACAATCTAGATTAATCATGTAAATGTTATCTACTCTTTGACCAACAAATTTTATCTCCTTGTTTAGTGTATTTTCAATTATGCAACCATTTGATTCAAAAACAATTTTATAGCCCTTGTCACATAATTGACTAATGCTAAGCAAGTTATGTTTTAGTCCTTCAACATATAAAACATTATTTATAGAGGTGGAAGAGTTTTTACCGACATTTCCGATTCCAAGTATTCTTCCCTTTGTGTTATCTCCATAAGTAACAAATCCTTTGCTTCGTGGAGTAAGTGATATGAACTTACTTTTGTCTCCCGTCATATGTTTAGAACACCCACTATCCAAGTACCAATGGGTGTTGCTTGCCTTGAAGCATACCTCGTTATCTTCTTCTTGATGATTTGCCATTAAGCAAAGATTGGCTTGCTCATCTTCCGAGTCGTCGGAGCTGCTCACATCATTCTCATCCCAAGCAATATAGGCTCTTCTTCTTCTTTGTTTGTCCTTGCCCTTCTTTTTGAGGTTTGGACAGTCGGCTTTGAAGTATCCTTCCTTGCCACATTCAAAACAGTTGGGTGAGGAAGAATTTTCTTTAGTGATTGGTTTCTTACCTGAGTTTTTGAAGCTTCTTTGAAAGCGTTTGCCTTTCATGAATTTTCCGAAGCGTTTCACAAATAGTCCAAATTCTTCTTCTTCATCAAGTTCACTTCCGGATTCTTCTTCTTCATTTGTGGAAGTAGCCTTGAGAGCAAGACCCTTTTTCTTGGAAGATTTTTTTTCCTCTTCCGCCATCTTTAATTCTTTCAGCTCTTGTTCTTGTTCCTGCAACTTACCAAATAGAGTGGCAAGAGACATTTCGTTTATGCTAGGAGATTGTTTGATGGCGGTAACTAGCGGTTGCCATTCTCTGTTAAGACTTTTCAACACTTTATGAATGAGCTCTTTGTTAGTGTAAGTCTTTCCAAGTGTAATGAGTTGATTAATGATGAGAGTAAATCTTTTTTGCATATCAACAATCGATTCATGAGAGTTTAATCTAAAGCATTCATATTGACTAGTAAGAGTACTAATCTTTGAGTCCTTTACATCATTAGTGCCTTCATGGGTTACTTGAAGAGTATCCCACATTTCTTTAGCAGTTTGGCATGTCATTATCCTAAAAAATTCATCTTGACCTAAAGACATAGTAATAAGATTTTTGGCCTTGTAGCCATATTGGACTTTCTTTTCTTCCTCGCTTGTCCATTCATCTATAGGTTTTTCAACATTCTTGCTATCTATAATATGCATCGGTATATAAGGACCATTTTCAATGGTATTCCATATTCTCAAGTCAATTGATTGAATGAAGATTTTCATTCTTTCTTTCCAAAACGCATACCCTTCCCCATTGAAAGCGGGAGGTCTATTTATCGCACCGCCCTCGGGAAAAACATTTTGAGAACTTGAGGCCATTTAATCTCTTGAAGCTGTTAAGCTTGATTTACCAAGAGTCAAGCTCTGATACCACTTGTTGTTCAAGTGGCCTCAATACTCAAGAGGGGGGGTGAATTGAGTTATAAAACTTTTGCTTGGAATACCTTTAAAATTGATTTCTATAACCAAGTTTATGAGATTATGCAAGTGAAAGCAAGTAACAATGATATGCAATGCACTACAAGAGGTAAGTATTGCTGAGGCAATTTAGCAAACACTTGGTGTGCAATGTCTAAGGTATAGCAAATTAAGCAAGTTCAAGTATGTTCTTCTCAACCAAACAATACCAATCAACAAATATGCAATGTATGGAAGTAAAAGAGTAAGGAAGAGAAGCTTGCAAACCGATGTAACGAGTTCCACCCAATCCGGTGTACGTCTCGCCTCTAAGCAACCCACTTAGAGGATTTTCCACTATTGTAGACTAGAGATACAACTTTGAGCAATTGCGGCTTCCTAGTGTCCCACACTCAAGAACCCAATCCTCACAAGTACAAGGGCAACCCACCCAATCTCTCAATCTCACAATATCCCAAAGGTTGAGTCCACAACCTTTGTAACCACTCAATCCTAGAGTGAACAACCACTCAACCTAGAGTGAATAACTTGTGTGTTTGGAGTTTGTGTTTACAATCAATATACTCTCTTAATAGAGCAGATATACAAGTGAAAAGCTCTCTAAATTCTAATCTCTCAAGATGAGAGGATATACAAGTGAAAGTACAATATGCAAGAAATAGGCTTACAAAGCACAAAAATAGAGCTAAGGATTTGTTGCTTCTTGGTTCTTGTTGGGGTTTTTTGTGCTTGTGTTCTTCTTGCATTTATAGAGCCAAGATAGCTGTTGAGGAGTCCCCTAGCCGTTGCAAGATGATGGCTCTGCGCATAGTGGGATTTGAGTGCTTGTTTTCCACTTAAGTCTGTCTATTTAGTGGTGTTTCCCACTATGTGAATCGATTCGTAGATCCTTGAATCGATTCAGAGTATTCTGTTTTATGCATTTTGAAGTTCCAGAGTCGAATGAATCGATTCGAGACTTGTTTGAATCGATTCAGAGCATTCTGTTTTGGGTTCCTGGTCTGTCAGCATCGTGTGAATCGATTCAGGGTCCTTGTGAATCGATTCAGGACATACTGTTTGCAATCTTAGTGACTTCCAGGGCTGTGAATCGATTCAGGGTCATGGTGAATCGATTCAACCCATTCTGTTTCTCATTTTTATGACTTCCAGGGCTGTGAATCGATTCACTCGTGCTTGAATCGATTCAGGCTCTTCATTTTGACATTTTCTCATGCCTGTTGGTCATCCATTTGAATCTAATGATGCATGGTTGCTTTCCTTTTGTTTGATTCATTGGTTTCTTCATCTCTTGAACCTTTGTGAGACCATTTTCTTCTTTCATATGAAATCACTAATTGTTTTTGATTCTTTGAAGACTTCCCATTGTTTGTTTCCATTGTCATTATCAAAACCTGTTATCACATGCAAATACAAAAAGGACATCGGATAGAAGAGGGAATGAGACGGTGTTGATGGAGGTAGTGATCCGGGGTTGCATTGTGAAGAATTGGGTCGGTTTTCTCTCTAGAATCCGAGTAAAAGGGTGCCTTCTGTGCTCAAAACCGAGTGAAAATGGTACTGTTCGTACATAAAACCGAGTGAAATCTTCACTCGGTGTTGAGTTGAGGGGTCGGTATTTAAGAAAACCGGTCGGTTTTGCTTGAGCGAGAGTATCTCGCTTAAGCGTTTGTTGAAGGAAACCGTCTCGCTCAAGCGGAGAAAGGTTCGCTCAAGCGAGAGGTCTTGTTTCACTCGATGTTGAGAGTTGGACGGGCAAAGTGACTTACTCGGAATTGATTGAATCCATTCACTCAGCTTAAATTCATGAAGTTCATTCGGCACTGATTGAAAACTCACTCGGGATCAGAATTTATTCAATCAGTTCTCAATCATTTTCACTCGGCTGTAATCTGAACCACTCGGTTAAAACTCTGCTCGGATTTTTGCCCTGGAATTCATTCGGAAGTGCCTTCTTATTTTTCACTCAGAACTTGCACTTGAAGGACTCTGGAAGCTGGCTGGTAGAAGTTTATGTCCGAGCCTTGTTTTGCTCGGAAGTGCAGCTTTCTGCCTTAGCTCACTCGGATGTCTTCCTTGGAGACTTTTCACTCGGATTTAATGCGAAACTTAAAAGTCAGTCCGAGTGTGATTCACTCCTGGTCGGATTTTACCTTGTCCGATTAAGACACCACTCGGAAATGCCTTGTTCTCCGAATGAAACCACTCGGATTCTCCTTAGTCAGCATTTATTCATTCAATGGCATTCCTTCTGGTCGGAATCAATTCACTCGGAATCAGCTTTTTGCCCAGAAAAGCACTTGTTCTTTGGTCAGACCTGCTTCAGTCAGCATTCTTCACTCGGATTTACTTCAATCAGCAAATTCCCACTCGGATTCACTTCAATCAGCAACCCTTTCACTCAAAAAATACCTTTGGGTAGCATTTATTAAAGCTCGGTTCCTTTTTTCACTCGGAATTGTTGCATTCAGACAGCTTCCAATCGGATTTTCCTAAAACTGAGACTTATTCCTTTTTAGCATTGATCCTTCACTCGAGTCAGCCATTTATCACTCGGAATGGCTTTGACAGGGAACATTTCACTCGGATTTTCCTCCAGCAGTGCAGTATTCCACTCGGATTTGGTCATTTTTGAGCTATCCCACTCGGATTTGGCCTATTTTGAGTCGGATTTTATTGCTCTGAGTCGGATTTATGCTTTCTGAGTCGGAATTCAGCATAAAAAAAGAGTTCTTTCTACTTTGGGCTTCTTCTTCTTGTTTCATTATCATTTTATGGTCGTTTTTCTCTTGTTTTTGACCCTTTATTACCTTAATTCCTGCAAAATAACATACCCAAGTAGAATAGAGTGGAAAGAAAGCAAAAATCTCAATAAATAAAGCAAATACAGTGAATAATGATAAAAATCCTAAGCAAACTGGGTCTAATTTATTGTACTATAAAGCACTTATCAAAATACCCCAAACCAAAACATTGCTTGTCCTCAAGCAATCACCATATTCACAAAATAAAATACAGAAAACACTAAGCTTAATAAATTAAGGAATCCAAAACAGCGAAAAAGATTTATTCAAATGCCAATTTCAATTTACTTATGTGAATCAAATTTCAATGTCAAGACTTGAGATTCTCTTCTCACAATTTTCACTCAAGTGTTTCAAGGTTTGTGTATCTCTCAAATCATCATAGTCAAAAAATATTACCATAAGCTTGTTAATAAACCAGAAACTCCACAGTTTAGATAGAAAATATGTCAAAGTCTAAAGGTCTTTCAAAGGTTGTAACGTGGCCTTGGGTTGTATTGTTAAGGTAGGAATTTCAAAAAAAAATGGAATACAAAAGGGCTTTAACAGTCATGAATGATTCAAATCACCATTATAAATTTAACAGAGCAAATTTTTGAACTTTTATGGACTTTTTGGAATTCATTCAATATCATCCTTTTGATTTTCTTTTTTTTTCTTTTTCTTGCTTTTCGTTGCATTCAATACATATTTTTCTTAAGTCCTTTTTTTATTTCTTTGCTCCACTAAATTTCCAACTTTTTCACCATTAAGAGAAGATCAGTCAGTGAAAGGTTTCAAGGAAAAATTTTCACTTTTAGGCTCAAAAGGGGCAACTAGGGGTCAAATTATACAAAATTCTGAGGCTTAAGAATAAGACCTAATTGTGCCTTTATCATCCTAAGACATATAATCAAAAACTATTTTGAATCGGTTGAAAAACAAGTTCTAGAATATTAATGACTATGAGATTCACTCAATCAAGAAAATATGAGTTTTGAAAATTTGTTTGATAAATAACCCATTTTGGCTCAAGTCTAACCATGGAAAGTCTTTTCAAAGAAAATTTTAATCACATAAGGTTCATTTAAGCATTTATTTGGCATTTAAACAATCAAATTTTGAAAATTTTACTCAAAATTTTGGGATCCTTAGATACTTTAGCCTTGTGTTCAAAGTAACTTTATCATGCAATAATGGTAAATTACAAGATTACAAACAAGGAAAACACACATGCAAAATAAAATAACAATCACACAACGTAAACAAAACAGTTAAGTTTTCTTACCTACCACCCCAAACTAGAATTTGACATTGTCCTCAATGTTAAAATGGATGATAAAAGATAAGAAAACTTACCTGTAGTAACCCCAAACCAGCATCTGACATAGTTGAAATATTTTTTTATTTTTATTTTTATTTTGTTTTTTTTGTTTTTTTTTTGTTTTTTTTTGTGTTTTTTTTGTTTTTTTTTTGTTTTTTTTTTCAAATTTATTAAAGACATGGGGTTACCTCCCCACAAGTGCTAAGTTTTAAGTCTTCAGCCAGACTTTTCTAAACCAGCTTTAGCTATACAATTCATACCTAAACACAGGTTTTAATGGTCTGAATTCTACCTTAGGGATCAGTTCTCTTTTAGCCAAAAAATCACAGAAGTGTGTTTTTGAAATGCCTGAAAAGTCATAAGATAAAACAGATTCAAGTGGATCAAGAGGGAGGTTTTGGATTACCTCTTTCTCTACCACTTTGTCAATAAAATCTATTTCAAGCATAACAAAGTTAACAGGTATGTAAAATTTTCCTACCTTGATAGGAATAACCTCTAAAATACCTGGATCCTGAAGCTTGGGCAGTACCTTCTTTTGGATCTGTGTACTGTTTTCCTCAATTACCAGATGAGATAGAGATTCATACAATTTCTTCTCTTCCTTAGCTTCTTCTTTAGTTATGCCAACCGGATCATCATAATGAGTACCACTCCCAAGAGTGATATCCATGGTGTGGTTAGATGGTTCCACCTCAGGTTTTACAGGAAATGTTTCTAGTGTTCTTATAGATAAAGAGGTCTGTTGGACAATTTGATTTTCCAAAATTTTGTTATGGGTGGCTAGAGATTCCACCTTTGAAGCTAAGGTTTTTATGGCATTTGAGAACTCTTCATTTTGTTTTTCTTGGGTGCTCATAAAATTTTCCATCAGTATTTCAAGTTTGGATTTTTGTGGAGGATAGTTTTGGAATACTGGTAAGCTTCTAAAATCACTGTTATGGTTATAGTTCCCAATAGCATCCAACTGATGAAATTTTTGTTCATGGTGGTTTAAGGATATTGCAAAATAGCAATTTATAGCAGCATGTCCTGAATCACCACAAATACAACAATAAAGGTCAGTAGCACCTGTTAAGAATTCCATAACAGACCAAGATCAAGGGTGATCTTTGAAAATAAAAATAAAAATAAATAACTAGAAATAAAACAAACTAAAAATAAAAATATTAACAAGTATGATCTAATCAAATTTCAATATTGCCGATATTTGAGGGACAACAGTCCCCGGCAACGGCGCCAAAAACTTGACAGGAACCGCAAGCGCACGGGTTATGTCGCGTAATATAAAAGATTATCGTTCTCCACAGGGACTGTGTTCAAAGTACCAGCATATTGAAATTTAATTATCCACACAATTGATTTTTAAGATTTTTATAAAATAAAGTACAAATTAAAATTGCACAGAATACGAATAAATATAAAAATAAAATTTACTTGACACTTAAAAATCAGAGTTGAGAATATCTTGGGATTTCGGGGGATTAAGACTCTATTTTATGTTAATGAATTTTAACTTTTCATAAATAAGAATCGAATTAAGTTTTCCAAGGCGAATTTTCCAAAAGCTAATTAATATGTTCCTCTCGGAATCCTATTAATGTACCTAACCTATGGAAAGCGCTGCTTAATCCTCGGAAAGGCCCATTATCGTTTTATGAAAACCCCTTTTATTTCCTCAAAAGAATTTTGATTACTTTCACGGTTTTACCGAGGTCACAAAAAGCATTTCAAAAATCTTAGGTTTAGTTCAAAGCTTTCCGGTAAAAATAAATCTCTCGATTCTATTTATTACCTAAACTTACTAATATACCCGCAAGTATACAGTTTTATCATTTAGGTTCTTGTTAGGAATTACTAAAAGCATTAAGCATAATTGAACTAAATGGAAAACAGAAATTTATTTAATTCCAAGTCAAAATAATATTAACAATAAAATATTATCATACCCCCTTTATCCCAAGATAATTAATTTAGCTACTCATGAAATAATTCAAATTCATATAAATAATGGAAAAATAAAACATACAAGACATGGTAAAAATAAAGACTTACGGGTTTCTCCAAAAGCTCAGAATAATTTACCACTGTAATTCCTTGTTGCAATAATTTCTCCACCAATTACAAATTTAAATTCTCACTTTTACAGCCCTCACACTCTTACAAAATAAAAGAAAGAAAAGAAAATAAAAAGAAAGAGAAGAAAAATGAACAGAGAAAGAAAAATGGAAAAGAAGAAAACTAAAGAGAAAAAGAGAGAAAGTAACGAAGAAAAGAAAATAGAATTAAGCTGATGGAATTCGATGGGAAGAAGTTGTTCTTTTGCTGATAGGTTACTGCTGCTTTTATAGGCAAATGGATGGAGGAATCCAGCTTGGAAAACGCGTTGCCAGTTGGAGATTTTCGGTGCAATTGTTTTCTTCTCAGCCGCCCCACCATCATAGCTTGGAGGCAGCCTGGATGGTGTCAAGTAGGAGAAAACTTTCAGTGCATGTGACTTCCAACTGTCCCAAATTGCATTATTTTAATATTTCCAATAATTCGGTGCTTGGATATATTCAGCTGGTCAAATTCTGAGTGGAAAGGTGCTGGAATTCCACAAGACCGAATGAAAGCTTGCTGTTTGGTATTGGTTGCTGGGTGTTGTTGGTTTATATGTGGCAGGTATGGTGGTATGAGGGGCAGTGGAGTTGCTGGACGGTGTGGTGAATGGAGCCGATATTGCTGGGCGGTGTTGGTAGGAGAGAAGTCTCTGGGCGGTGTTGTGTTGAATGGGTTGCTGGGCGGTGTGGAGAGTATTGGAAAGGAGAGAACGGTGTTGTGGATGGAAAGGGGAGGACGGTGTTGTGGCTTGGATTAGAAGAAGAAAGGGACAGCGGATAGGGAATGGGACGGTGTTGTGGATGGAAAGGAGAGGACGGTGTGTGGTATGGATTAGAAGAAGAAAAGGACATCGGATAGAATAGGGAATGAGACGGTGTTGATGGAGGTAGTGATCCAGGGTTGCATTGTGAAGAATTGGGTCGGTTTTCTCTCTAGAATCCAGGTGAAAGGGTGCCTTCTGTGCTCAAAACCGAGTGAAAATGGTACTGTTCGTACATAAAACCGAGTGAAATCTTCACTCGGTGTTGAGTTGAGGGGTCGGTATTTAAGAAAATCGGTCAGTTTTGCTTGAGCGAGAGTATCTCGCTTAAGCGTTTGTTGAAGGAAACCGTCTCGCTCAAGCGGAGAAAGGTTCGCTCAAGCGAGAGGTCTTGTTTCACTCGGTGTTGAGAGTTGGACGGGCAAAGTGACTTACTCGGAATTGATTGAATCCATTCACTCGGCTTAAATTCATGAAGTTCATTCGGCACTGATTGAAAACTCACTCGGGATCAGAATTTATTCAATCAGTTCTCAATCATTTTCACTCGGCTGTAATCTGAACCACTCGGTTAAAACTCTGCTCGGATTTTTGCCCTGGAATTCATTCGGAAGTGCCTTCTTATTTTTCACTCAGAACTTGCACTTGAAGGACTCTGGAAGCTGGCTGGTAGAAGTTTATGTCCGAGCCTTGTTTTGCTCGGAAGTGCAGCTTTCTGCCTTAGCTCACTCGGATGTCTTCCTTGGAGACTTTTCACTCGGATTTAATGCGAAACTTAAAAGTCAGTCCGAGTGTGATTCACTCCTGGTCGGATTTTACCTTGTCCGATTAAGACACCACTCGGAAATGCCTTGTTCTCCGAATGAAACCACTCGGATTCTCCTTAGTCAGCATTTATTCATTCAATGGCATTCCTTCTGCTCGGAATCAATTCACTCAGAATCAGCTTTTTGCCCAGAAAAGCACTTGTTCTTTGGTCAGACCTGCTTCAGTCAGCATTCTTCACTCGGATTTACTTCAATCAGCAAATTCCCACTCGGATTCACTTCAATCAGCAACCCTTTCACTCAAAAAATACCTTTGGGTAGCATTTATTAAAGCTCGGTTCCTTTTTTCACTCGGAATTGTTGCATTCAGACAGCTTCCAATCGGATTTTCCTAAAACCGAGACTTATTCCTTTTTAGCATTGATCCTTCACTCGAGTCAGCCATTTATCACTCGGAATGGCTTTGACAGGGAACATTTCACTCGAATTTTCCTCCAGCAGTGCAGTATTCCACTCGGATTTGGTCATTTCTGAGCTATCCCACTCGGATTTGGCCTATTTTGAGTCGGATTTTATTGCTCTGAGTCGGATTTATGCTTTCTGAGTCGGAATTCAGCATAAAAAAAGAGTTCTTTCTACTTTGGGCTTCTTCTTCTTGTTTCATTATCATTTTATGGTCGTTTTTCTCTTGTTTTTGACCCTTTATTACCTTAATTCCTACAAAATAACATACCCAAGTAGAATAGAGTGGAAAGAAAGCAAAAATCTCAATAAATAAAGCAAATATAGTGGATAATGATAAAAATCCTAAGCAAACTGGGTCTAATTTATTATACTATAAAGCACTTATCAAAATACCCCAAAGCAAAACATTGCTTGTCCTCAAGCAATCACCATATTCACAAAATAAAATACAGAAAACACTAAGCTTAATAAATTAAGGAATCCAAAACAGCGAAAAAGATTTATTCAAATGCCAATTTCAATTTACTTATGTGAATCAAATTTCAATGTCAAGACTTGAGATTCTCTTCTCACAATTTTCACTCAAGTGTTTCAAGGTTTGTGTATCTCTCAAATCATCATAGTCAAAAAATATTACCATAAGCTTGTTAATAAACCAGAAACTCCACAGTTTAGATAGAAAATATGTCAAAGTCTAAAGGTCTTTCAAAGGTTGTAACGTGGCCTTGGGTTGTATTGTTAAGGTAGGAATTTCAAAAAAAAAATGGAATACAAAAGGGCTTTAACAGTCATGAATGATTCAAATCACCATTATAAATTTAACAGAGCAAATTTTTGAACTTTTATGGACTTTTTGGAATTCATTCAATATCATCCTTTTGATTTTCTTTTTTTTTCTTTTTCTTGCTTTTCGTTGCATTCAATACATATTTTTCTTAAGTCCTTTTTTTATTTCTTTGCTCCACTAAATTTCCAACTTTTTCACTATTAAGAGAAGATCAGTCAGTGAAAGGTTTCAAGGAAAAATTTTCACTTTTAGGCTCAAAAGGGGCAACTAGGGGTCAAATTATACAAAATTCTGAGGCTTAAGAATAAGACCTAATTGTGCCTTTATCATCCTAAGACATATAATCAAAAACTATTTTGAATCGGTTGAAAAATAAGTTCTAGAATATTAATGACTATGAGATTCACTCAATCAAGAAAATATGAGTTTTGAAATTTTGTTTGATAAATAACCCATTTTGGCTCAAGTCTAACCATGGAAAGTCTTTTCAAAGAAAATTTTAATCACATAAGGTTCATTTAAGCATTTATTTGGCATTTAAACAATCAAATTTTGAAAATTTTACTCAAAATTTTGGGATCCTTAGATACTTTAGCCTTGTGTTCAAAGTAACTTTATCATGCAATAATGGTAAATTACAAGATTACAAACAAGGAAAACACACATGCAAAATAAAATAACAATCACACAACGTAAACAAAACAGTTAAGTTTTCTTACCTACCACCCCAAACCAGAATTTGACATTGTCCTCAATGTTAAAATGGATGATAAAAGATAAGAAAACTTACCTGTAGTAACCCCAAACCAGCATCTGACATAGTTAAAATATTTTTTTATTTTTATTTTTATTTTGTTTTTTTTGTTTTTTTGTTTTTTTTTGTGTTTTTTTTTGTTTTTTTTGTTTTTTTTTCAAATTTATTAAAGACATGGGGTTACCTCCCCACAAGTGCTAAGTTTTAAGTCTTCAGCCAGACTTTTCTAAACCAGCTTTAGCTATACAATTCATACCTGAACACAGGTTTTAATGGTCTAAATTCTACCTTAGGGATCAGTTCTCTTTTAGCCAAAAAATCACAGAAGTGTGTTTTTGAAATGCCTGAAAAGTCATAAGATAAAACAGATTCAAGTGGATGAAGAGGGAGGTTTTGGATTACCTCTTTCTCTACCACTTTGTCAATAAAATCTATTTCAAGCATAACAAAGTGAACAGGTATGTAAAATTTTCCTACCTTGATAGGAATAACCTCTAAAATACCTGGATCCTGAAGCTTGGGCAGTACCTTCTTTTGGATCTGTGTACTGCTTTCCTCAATTACCAGATGAGATAGAGATTCATACAATTTCTTCTCTTCCTTAGCTTCTTCTTTAGTTATGCCAACCGGATCATCATAATGAGTACCACTCCCAAGAGTGATGTCCATGGTGTGGTTAGATGGTTCCACCTCAGGTTTTACAGGAAATGTTTCTAGTGTTCTTATAGATAAAGAGGTCTATTGGACAATTTGATTTTCCAAAATTTTGTTATGGGTGGCTAGAGATTCCACCTTTGAAGCTAAGGTTTTTATGGCATTTGAGAACTCTTCATTTTGTTTTTCTTGGGTGCTCATAAAATTTTCCATCAGTATTTCAAGTTTGGATTTTTGTGGAGGATAGTTTTGGAATACTGGTAAGCTTCTAAAATCACTGCTATGGTTATAGTTCCCAATAGCATCCAACTGATGAAATTTTTGTTCATGGTGGTTTAAGGATATTGCAAAATAGCAATTTATAGCAGCATGTCCTGAATCACCACAAATACAACAATAAAGGTCAGTAGCACCTGTTAAGAATTCCATAACAGACCAAGATCAAGGGTGATCTTTGAAAATAAAAATAAAAATAAATAACTAGAAATAAAACAAACTAAAAATAAAAATATTAACAAGTATGATCTAATCAAATTTCAATATTGCCGATATTTGAGGGACAACAGTCCCCGGCAATGGCGCCAAAAACTTGACAGGAACCGCAAGCGCACGGGTTATGTCGCGTAATATAAAAGATTATCGTTCTCCACAGGGACTGTGTTCAAAGTACCAGCATATTGAAATTTAATTATCCACACAATTGATTTTTAAGATTTTTATAAAATAAAGTACAAATTAAAATTGCACAGAATACGAATAAATATAAAAATAAAATTTACTTGACACTTAAAAATCAGAGTTGAGAATATCTTGGGATTTCAGGGGATTAAGACTCTATTTTATGTTAATGAATTTTAACTTTTCATAAATAAGAATCGAATTAAGTTTTCCAAGGCGAATTTTCCAAAAGCTAATTAATATGTTCCTCTCGGAATCCTATTAATGTACCTAACCTATGGAAAGCGCTGCTTAATCCTCAGAAAGGCCCATTATCGTTTTATGAAAACCCCTTTTATTTCCTCAAAAGAATTTTGATTACTTTCACGGTTTTACCGAGGTCACAAAAAGCATTTCAAAAATCTTAGGTTTAGTTCAAAGCTTTCCGGTAAAAATAAATCTCTCGATTCTATTTATTACCTAAACTTACTAATATACCCGCAAGTATACAGTTTTATCATTTAGGTTCTTGTTAGGAATTACTAAAAGCATTAAGCATAATTGAACTAAATGGAAAACAGAAATTTATTTAATTCCAAGTCAAAATAATATTAACAATAAAATATTATCATACCCCCTTTATCCTAAGATAATTAATTTAGCTACTCATGAAATAATTCAAATTCATATAAATAATGGAAAAATAAAACATACAAGACATGGTAAAAATAAAGACTTACGGGTTTCTCCAAAAGCTGAGAATAATTTACCACTGTAATTCCTTGTTGTAATAATTTCTCCACCAATTACAAATTTAAATTCTCACTTTTACAGCCCTCACACTCTTACAAAATAAAAGAAAGAAAAGAAAATAAAAAGAAAGAGAAGAAAAATGAACAGAGAAAGAAAAATGGAAAAGAAGAAAACTAAAGAGAAAAAGAGAGAAAGTAACGAAGAAAAGAAAATAGAATTAAGCTGATGGAATTCGATGGGAAGAAGTTGTTCTTTTGCTGATGGGTTGCTGCTGCTTTTATAGGCAAATGGATGGAGGAATCCAGCTTGGAAAACGCGTTGCCAGTTGGAGATTTTCGGTGCAATTGTTTTCTTCTCAGCCGCCCCACCATCACAGCTTGGAGGCAGCCTGGATGGTGTCAAGTAGGAGAAAACTTTCGGTGCATGTGACTTCCAACTGTCCCAAATTGCATTATTTTAATATCTCTAATAATTCAGTGCTTGGATTTATTCAGCTGGTCAAATTCTGAGTGGAAAGGTGCTGGAATTCCACAAGACCGAATGAAAGCTTGTTGTTTGGTATTGGTTGCTGGGCGTTGTTGGTTTATATGTGGCAGGTATGGTGGTATGAGGGGCAGTGGAGTTGCTGGACGGTGTGGTGAATGGAGCCGATATTGCTGGGCGGTGTTGGTAGGAGAGAAGTCTCTGGGCGGTGTTGTGTTGAATGGGTTGCTGGGCGGTGTGGAGAGTATTGGAAAGGAGAGAACGGTGTTGTGGATGGAAAGGGGAGGACGGTGTTGTGGCTTGGATTAGAAGAAGAAAGGGACAGCGGATAGGGAATGGGACGGTGTTATGGATGGAAAGGAGAGGACGGTGTGTGGTATGGATTAGAAGAAGAAAAGGACATCGGATAGAAGAGGGAATGAGACGGTGTTGATGGAGGTAGTGATCCGGGGTTGCATTGTGAAGAATTGGGTCGGTTTTCTCTCTAGAATCCGAGTGAAAGGGTGCCTTCTGTGCTCAAAACCGAGTGAAAATGGTACTGTTCGTACATAAAACCGAGTGAAATCTTCACTCGGTGTTGAGTTGAGGGGTCGGTATTTAAGAAAACCGGTCGGTTTTGCTTGAGCGAGAGTATCTCGCTTAAGCGTTTGTTGAAGGAAACCGTCTCGCTCAAGCGGAGAAAGGTTCGCTCAAGCGAGAGGTCTTGTTTCACTCGGTGTTGAGAGTTGGACGGGCAAAGTGACTTACTCGGAATTGATTGAATCCATTCACTCGGCTTAAATTCATGAAGTTCATTCGGCACTGATTGAAAACTCACTCGGGATCAGAATTTATTCAATCAGTTCTCAATCATTTTTACTCGGTTGTAATCTGAACCACTCGGTTAAAACTCTGCTCGGATTTTTGCCCTGGAATTCATTCGGAAGTGCCTTCTTATTTTTCACTCAGAACTTGCACTTGAAGGACTCTGGAAGCTGGCTGGTAGAAGTTTATGTCCGAGCCTTGTTTTGCTCGGAAGTGCAGCTTTCTGCCTTAGCTCACTCGGATGTCTTCCTTGGAGACTTTTCACTCGGATTTAATGCGAAACTTAAAAGTCAGTCCGAGTGTGATTCACTCCTGGTCGGATTTTACCTTGTCCGATTAAGACACCACTCGGAAATGCCTTGTTCTCCGAATGAAACCACTCGGATTCTCCTTAGTCAGCATTTATTCATTCAATGGCATTCCTTCTGCTCGGAATCAATTCACTCAGAATCAGCTTTTTGCCCAAAAAAGCACTTGTTCTTTGGTCAGACCTGCTTCAGTCAGCATTCTTCACTCGGATTTACTTCAATCAGCAAATTCCCACTCGGATTCACTTCAATCAGCAACCCTTTCACTCAAAAAATACCTTTGGGTAGCATTTATTAAAGCTCGGTTCCTTTTTTCACTCGGAATTGTTGCATTCAGACAGCTTCCAATCGGATTTTCCTAAAACCGAGACTTATTCCTTTTTAGCATTGATCCTTCACTCGAGTCAGCCATTTATCACTCGGAATGGCTTTGACAGGGAACATTTCACTCAGATTTTCCTCCAGCAGTGCAGTATTCCACTCGGATTTGGTCATTTCTGAGCTATCCCACTCGGATTTGGCCTATTTTGAGTCGGATTTTATTGCTCTGAGTCGGATTTATGCTTTCTGAGTCGGAATTCAGCATAAAAAAAGAGTTCTTTCTACTTTGGGCTTCTTCTTCTTGTTTCGTTATCATTTTATGGTCATTTTTCTCTTGTTTTTGACCCTTTATTACCTTAATTCCTGCAAAATAACATACCCAAGTAGAATAGAGTGGAAAGAAAGCAAAAATCTCAATAAATAAAGCAAATACAGTGGATAATGATAAAAATCCTAAGCAAACTGGGTCTAATTTATTGTACTATAAAGCACTTATCACTAATTAATTTTCCCATATGTATTGGACCATAATTAATTAATTATCATCATCCAATAAAATTTATTTTCTTAAAAATTTGGGATAATACAACATAATTTCATTTTGACACTTTTTGAGGAATAACTTTTACTAATTGTTGTTGCTATTATTTAGATAACCCTAATCAAGCAAAAAGACCAAAGATATATACATAGAGGTAAATGATTATATCATGGTAAAAATGATAACTGAAATATTAGTTGCAACTAAAGTTTTGGAGACACGAGTGGCTAGAAAGTTATGGTTAATGGCCTTTTAATGTTATAATGTCTATATTGCCTTTTAATGTTTTATATATTTTTGTCAATTGCAAAAGTTTGTTATGTTTGCACCCAAGCACGAGGAGGAGATGAAGCTCAACTTTGCAAAGGTGGAGAGGACACACTTGAGCGATATGCTCGGGAAGTGTTATAGAGAGGGGGTAAGATGGACAGACCCTTACTTGACCTGTGTGGGTCGAGGAAAAGGCATAGGATGACCTACTAATTGAGTGGGTTAGGCCCTAGTATGAGGGGGTCTAAGAGCTCAACTAAAGTAGCATCAGAGGTGGAGTCCTACACACCACTGGTCGTCGAGCACATGCAGATATTGTTCGACAGATGATAAGTAACAAATAATTCAAATCCAAAGTTGTTTATCTATTTTATAGTTTGAATTTAATAATTAAATGTTATTTACTTGTTTTTTTAGGAGGAACTAGTTGGTTACCCCATCAGGCCCAGTGAGCTGTTGTGTGACTCATTGGCGTTGTATGACCACTAATGACTAGGTAAATCAACGATCCCCTTAGACGATGATAAGTTGTTATCAACACTAATTTTATTTCAAATTTAATTAACTTTAAAATCATATGAACTCATAATGATTTTTAATATTTTCATGAGCATAAGGGAGTCCTTACGACATCTTGAGGAGATTGAAATTAGATCTAGCTAGCCACTTGACTATGATGTGAGGATCTAGTTGTGGATGTATGTTATTGGTGGAGGGAACTTGGTCGTCTTTATAACTTCCTTGGCTTCTAATGTTTATCGAGGGTTTACATAATGACCTGACATTCCTTGTCCATCGATCCTTCATCATCATATTCAGATTCTAAAATGGCATGGCTCTAGGTTGGGATGGACGAGATGAGAGCTTAGGTAGTGGATTACGAGCAGATGAAGGCGTAAATGGAATAGTTCAACCAGATACAGGTACAATTGGTTACGCTTTAGAAAACACAACAAGGATGGTAATTCAGAGCTGGCCATCAGCCCTAGTATGATACTAAATTAGATGACTAGTCTGTCTCTAAGAAGGAGGAACAACCTCAACATCGTTGTTATTGCCAACGCCATCCACCTCAACCTACCAATAGCAATTTCATCGACAACTCCCCAGTCCTAGTAGCAACACCCTCATCATCGCTCTCACCTCAGACATTGATAGTTATTTTTTTTATTTATAGTTTTCTTTTTCTTATTTGTGTTTATGTAACTTATTTCTTATGGGAGATTAAACTAATGCTTCCTATCACCCAACACCCGTATATGAAAGGACAGTCTGTCTAGCTAAGTTACTTAGTCGTTTTATATGAGTCTTTGTCTAATATGGTTGACAATACATGTTCACTAGTGCAAAAGATGGAAACAAAGACAGGATATAAGCACGGTTTATACGTAAACGTGTTTAAAAAAGGGGCGGTGGCAAATTTGAAATTTTAACGAACTCTTTAATCACGGTTACAATCTAACCGTGGTAATAGGGAACTCTTTAATCACAGTTCCTCTCCAACCGTGTTAATAGGGCCCTATATTTAAAATTTTATTTTTAAAATTAGCTCTTTAACCACGGTTTAAGCACAACCGTGGTAATAGGGTCCTATAAAAAATTATATTTGAAATTTTGGTGAAGGTTTTAATCACGGTTATAACTAACCGTGGTCATAGGTCCTGTATTTAAAATTTTATTTTTAAAATTAGCTCTTTAACCACGGTTTAGGTGCAACCGTGGTAATAGGATCCTATAAAAAATTATTTTTGAAATTTTCGTGAAGGTTTTAAGCACGGTTATAATCAACCGTGGTCATAGGTACGTTAAAAAAATTTACATTTAATTTTAAAATATCTATAAGGACGGTTGTATTGGACCCGTGATAAAAGGTGGTCTATTACCACGGTTATCCAATGAACCGTGGTCGTATAGCACATTTCATTATCCCAGCTTTTCGTTTCCCTCTCTCATGTAAACGAAAACATTTCATTTCCCTCTCTTCACTTCATTTCTCCGTTCTCTTCACTCCATCTTCGTCTCTCTTCATTTCCCTCCTTCTCACTTCATTAAGCCTGCATTTCGTTTCCCTCTCTTCACTTCGTCTCTCCGTTCTCTTCATCTCTCCATCTTTGTCTCTCTACATTTCCCCCCTTCTCACTTGGCTTTGCATTGCCTTCTCTTGCATGCTGGTCTCACCCCTTCCTCTCCATCTCTTCGTTCTCTTGCACGGTGGTGGTATCCCCTTCCTCTCCATCCCTCCATCTCTTCGTAAGTTGTTCCATCTCCTTCCATCTCACACGCTGTTCGTCTCCTTCAGGTACCACTCTTTACTTATTTTTAATCCATTCTTTAATTGTTTGTTTACTAAAAACAAGTCTAGTATAGTCATTATGCATACATAGTTTATAGTATTAAGTGATTTTGTTAACCTCCCGAGTGTAAAAATTGAGTAAGTTATTAAAAAAAGATAATTTTAGAAAGATATAAATGACAAGTTAGGAATAACAATTTAGTTAGGAATAAAAATTTAACTTTAGAATACTTAGAAAAGAGATAAAAATTTAGTTAGGAATAACAAGTTTGTTTGATTTGTTAATAGTTTCTAGTAGATAATGTAGTTATAAATGTAAAATAATAAATTGTATGAATTGTAACAAAATAATTAATAGGAGTTATTTTTGTTGATTAGGCAATTAAAAATTTTAATTACATAATGAATTGCATGGCCTAATTAATTTAGTTTATTATACATTGTTTACTTTCTTTAATTGAATTTTATTATGTGTTACTAATTTTGTGGATGTAATTTATATTTTTTATTATTTTAGAATTTGATAAGTTTATTTAGTCCCTTTTACATGAGTTTGTGATTTATTAAATTGTATGAGCGAACTATAGTTTCCCGTTTGAGATTCGACACAAATGGTAGTTAAATTAATTGATTTCATCATTTGTGTTGAATCTTGAATTGTCTGTTTAGACAGTTTGGGATGAACAATTTTTTTATATATCATTGCTATGTACAAGTTAGGACTTATTTTAAAATTTGATCAAGTTTTGGTTAGTTAAGTTTTGTATTGTTCTCTGGGTGCATATTTGATTGTGGTTGAATTTGATGTCACCACTTTCACTTCGTGCACTTAGAGACCAATGCGAAATGCTGCCGAAATTTTATCAAAATTTAAAATAACTCCTAACTTGTATGCAGTTATGAAGTATAAAAAAATGTTCATCTTAAATGGGTAGGACCACCACCTTTGTAAAAAAAGTGAGATTCATAGCGTCGTTGGTTCACTGTAAACAGTGGTATGGATCGAAGTTGGATAGTTGCATCACGTATAAGTCCATAATATGAGGGTGGAGTCGAAACATTCATAGATTTAGTGATATGAAATGCTGAGGAGGTGAATGGAAAGTATTTTTGTCCTTGTGTTAAATGTTTGAACATGCGTCGACTAGAATTGAAAGAGGTGCGAGAATATCTATTATGTGATGGTTTTCTTCAGTCTTATACACGATGGATATGGCATGGTGAACATTTTGAGGTGCCAAGTACCAGTTTTCAAACAAAAGACCAAAGCTTTGCGCATGAGCTTGATGACGACATGGATAACCGTATGGAAGATATGATCCGTGATGTGGGGGTAGAAAGTTTTAAGAGAGCGCACGTATATGCGACTCTGTGTGAGGATTCTGAAAAGCCGTTGTATCCGAATTGTGCCAATTTCACGAGATTGTCAGCAGTTTTAAGATTGTTTAACTTGAAGGCAATAAATGGGTGGACGGATAAAAGTTTCACTGACTTGCTTAAGTTGTTGAAAGAAATGCTCCCAGTTGGTAACACTTTGCCAAATCGTAATTATGAGGCTAAAAAGGTGTTATGTCCTACGGGCTTGGAGTATACGAAGATACATGCATGCCCAAATGATTGTGTATTATACCGTGGTGAATATGAAATGTTGCATCGATGTCCTAGGTGTGGGGTGTCACGGTATAAGAAGACTAAAGATTCTGATGATTTCTGTAAAAAGGGGTCTCCTACGAAGGTGTTGTGGTATCTCCCTATAGTTCCAAGATTAAAGCGTCTATTTTCCAATGCAGATGATGCGAAGCTTATGAGATGGCATGTTAATGAAAGGGCTGTTGACGGACTAGTTAGGTATCCGGCAGATGGATTACAATGGAAGAAAATGGATACGATGTTTCCAGATTTTGTCCGTGACCCAAGAAATATTAGGCTTGCACTAGCCACAGATGGCATGAACCCATATGGGAACCAAAGCACAAACCACAGTTTGTGGCCTGTTTTATTGTTTGTTTACAACTTGCCGCCAAGGTTATGCATGAAGCGGAAGTACGTTATGTTATCAATGGTGATTTCTGGTCCACGACAACCAGGGAACGACATTGATGTATACTTATCTCCGTTAGTTGAAGACCTGAAAATGTTATGGGAAGAGGGGGTTGATGTGTTTGACGGGCATACAGGACAATCATTCAATTTGAGGGCCATGTTATTCTGTACGATCAATGATTTTCCAGCGTATGGTAACCTCTCAGGCTATAGCGTCAAAGGACATAAAGCGTGTCCTGTATGTGAAGAGGGAACTAGTTCTGATCGACTACATCATGGAAGGAAAAATGTTTATCTTCAACATCGTAGGTTTCTCACACCTAATCATCCACTTCATAGGTTGAAGAAGTCGTTCAATGGTGCACAAGAGTTTGAAATGCCTCCCCCACCATTGTCTGGTCGACAAGTATATGAAAAGGTGAAAGAAGTAAATGTGGTTCTTGGTAAGTCTGAGAAGCAGACCATCTCAAAAAACACGTGGAAGAAAAGGTCAATATTTTTCGATCTGCCATATTGGAAAGAGCTTGATGTGAGGCACTGTATTGATGTGATGCATGTGGAGAAAAACGTATGTGATAGTTTGGTTGGAACCTTGTTAAACATACATGGAAAAACGAAGGATGGCCTGAATTCGCGTCTAGACTTGGAGCTGTTGGGTATACGTGGGGAGTTACACCCACAAGTAAAGGGCAAACGAACATATTTACCGCCAGCATGTTATACCTTGTCTAGAAAAGAGAAGCAAAGTTTGTGTGAATCGTTGTGTAGTGTCAAAGTTCCATCTGGGTACGGTTCCAACATCAACACTTGTGTTTCCTTGAAGGATCTGAAGTTAGTTGGTTTGAAGTCACATGATTGTCATATGCTGATGCAACAATTTCTACCCATTGCCATTCGTGGCATTCTCCCTCAAAATGTCAGACATGTGATAACAAGGGTGTGTTTATTTTTCAATGCCATATGTGCCAAAGTAATAGCCTACGATGAGTTGGAAGCATTGGAACAGGAAGGGTTTCTTATACTATCCTAATTGGAAATGTATTTCCCTCCTTCATTCTTTGACATAATGGTACATTTAATCATCCATTTAGTGAGGGAGGTCCGGTTGTGTGGGCCAGTGTTCTTGAGGTGGATGTATCCTGTTGAGCGATACATGAAAATTTTGAAAGGTTATATGAAGAACCAATGCCGTCCCGAAGCATCGATAGTAGAAAGGTATATTGCAGAGGAAGCAATTGAGTTCTGCACAAATTATATGTCACAGGCTGAAAGCATTGGTATTCCGAAGACTCGTCATGAAGGACGATTGGATGGGAAAGGTACCATTAGGAAAAAAATTAAAAGCATGTCACGTGATGAAGTACTCCAAGCACACTTTTATATTTTGAACAATACAAACACTGTGCTCCCGTATTTAGCCGCACATAAAGACATAGTCTTGGCATTGATATTTACACTGGGAGGACTTCAGGACCCAACGCCGCCAAGTTTCAGAGTTACTTAGGTGTCTTGGCAAGGTCGAATGTGTCTATCATTATCCCTGATTGGGATAGTGTTGAGGAGGTCGTGAAGAATGCAATTTGGGCTGATGTTGTTGTAAGTATATTTATTTACTCGTATTGTAATTTCTTATGTGTAATAATCTCATCCTTGTTTATTTGACACTTGTAGGATGCTTGGGATATTCCTGCAGTTGATACACTATGTAGGAAGATCATGTCTGAGATTGCTGAACGATGGAGGACATTCAAGAGCAACCTGACCACCACGTATATTTTAATTTTAAAATATAAATGTCCATCAAACCCTAACACTAATCACTGACTTTTGGTTGCAGGATTCCTTGGTTGACCAGTCGACCCAAGGGTCATTTATGTCACATGGTAGCGATGATATATTAACCGCCGCCATCGGTCGACCAGAGCACCCTGGACGAGTACGTGCAGTTGGTCATGGTCATGGTACGTTTATATTAACAGTCTTAGATTCTGTATGATAACATTTTTATTTCTAATTATTCTTTCTCTGCAGGCCTCCGAAGCTATTTCGGCCATCCCGTCACCCCTTCCCAATCTATATCTGATTTGGAGAAGACCTTTGAGGACAAGGTTGCCGCAGTGAAGGCAGAGGCAAAGGAGGAAATGCAGAGGCTACTTCAGAAAGAGATGGCACGGTTTTGGAGTGAGATGATGGCGTCATTCAGTCAACAATGTCAACCTACGCCATCGGTGGTGGACCCACAGGTTACATTGTACATTATTTAGTTGAATCCTATTATGATTCGTTATCATTACTTCTTGAATAACTTCAAAATGTTATGTAATTATGCAGACTAGACGGGTCAGCACAAAGGGGTCATGTGCTGCACCTGACGGTGATGATGACGGCGTAAATCTTGTGTCAGATATTGGTCCCCAGGTATGCTCTTTACCTAAGCATCAATTATATATTTAGTTATGGTTTCAATAATCATAAATTGCTTCTAATTTTTTAACTATTTTAACAGGATGTTGCCCCATCAAAGAAGCCAGAGCCCCCCTTAATCCGATAGAACAACTATGGGACATATTGGCTGGGCTTCGCAATTGCACTATCCCGGTCCTATGGGAGGAATCCGTTTTTAGTCTCCCGAGTGAGTTCCCAGTGTACATTGCACGACCTGACTTGTGTGAAGTCCTAACAGGGAATCAGATGTTGAATATTTTAGTGATTCAGTGTTGGGAGCTGTAAGTATAATGTTTTTCGTTCAATGATAGTGTCAATTAAATTTATATTTTTTACAACACTAAACATCTATAAATTTGATTAGGTTTTTACATAGACTTTGCATAGAGAGAGGTGTCGATGACACTTATGGTTTCCTGGAGCCCTCTCTAATACAACTTCGTGGGAACAACAAGGAGGGGATTCAGGCATACATCCAGAATTGGATGCATGCCTCGGACAAGACTGTGTACCTTGCGCCATTTCATAGAGAGTAAGAGTCTAATAAATATTTAGTTATTTTTGTTAATTTAATCATGGATTGTGTTGTTAATATTCAATGGTACATTGCAGCCTTCACTGGCAACTGTTGGTCATTTGCCCGAAGGACGGCATTGCTGCATGCTTCTGTTCGTTGCATGGGAGTCCTAGTGCGGACTACATGAAAATACTCGAAGGGTAAGTTGATTTTTAAAAATAAAACAACTTTACATATTTGATTAAGTCATTCTATTAACTAAACTGGTGTTTTATTCTCTTACAGGGCTTTAATTGGGTACCATCTACTATGCGGCAAAGGGACCAAGAAAAGACTAGAGTGGGTCTTCCCAAAAGTAAGCACTTCAATTAATAAGCATTACTTTTAAAGTTACCTCAATTAGTAACAAAAAAAATAACCAATTGTGAAATCAATGTATGGTACCTTGTAGTCTTATCGGCAGAATGGCAGCTTTGAGTGTGGGTATTTCGTGATGAAGACGATGCTCACCATTGTCCAATCTGGTATAGTAGACAGATGGACAACTGTAAGTTTTTGCTGCCTACTTAAATTTATTTGGTTTTTACATATTACTATTACAATTTGTTGCTCACCTATTAATGATTATGTCTTCTTTGCAGCACTTTCGAGACTCTTCCTCAATGTTTCCTGAAGGATACATTGACGAAATTAGAAACCAATGGGCCACCAACCTTCTTCAACTCAAGGAAGGACTCCAATAGACTTCTGTCATTTATTATATTATTACTGTGTAGTTATATACCTATTAGTGTAGCTTAATCACTTATTGTGCATTTTATATACCATATTTGATGTTTAGATACTTTGATTGAAATTTATTCATTTCATTATTATTCATCATTGGACTATCTGGTTACTATTTACAGGTTTTGGGAAAGAATAAAAATCAAAAAAAATAATTTAAAAAAAATAAGGTTTTAAGCACGGTTATGGTGTTAACCGTGCTTAAAAGTCACCCTTTTAAGCACGGTTACGCCTTAACCGTGCTTAAACGTGCTAGCAAACGAAGCTTAAAAAGGTCAAAAACAACCACGGTTCAAAGGAACCGTGCTTAAAAGCAACTTACAAGCACGGTTAAAAGGAACCGTGCTTAAAAGTCACTTACAAGCACGGTTAGAAAGAGATACGAGCACGGTTCAGAGGAACCGTACTTAAAAGGTACTTACAAGCACGGTTAAAAACAGATACGAGCACGGTTCAGAGGAACCGTGCTTAAAATTAACTTACAAGCACGGTTAAAAGGAGATACGAGCACGGTTCAAAGGAACCGTGCTTAAAAGTCCACCACCTACGAGCACGGTTACAAATAACCGTGCTTAAAAGTCACTTACAAGCACGGTTAACAACCGTCCTTAAAAGCCCCTATCTACAAGCACGGTGCGAACAAGCACGGTTCTGGAACCGTGCTTGAAAGGTCACCAGAACCATGCTTAAAAATCTTTTTTCCACTAGTGGTTTGACCACTCATACCTTTTGGAATCTTGGAGGTCATTTCTAATTCCTTCTTGAAAGTACCAAACAACTTTAGTAATTTTAAAAATATTTATAGGTTCTCTATTATCTATGTTAAGCGTTTATAATTTGATATAATAAAAAGTAGGGAAAAAGGAGGATTAGTTAGCATGGGCTATTTTTACTTAACCTATAATCTTAAATATGAGTATAAGATAATAGTTTCATTAAATCTTGGTAGAATAAATTTTATTGTTCATAATAATCCTTCTCTGCTCGAGTGCAAATATGGTATATCAAAATTATAAAAGAAGATAAAAAAAATAAGGGACGGAGCAAGAACTGAAAGACCATGGGAAAATAAGGGAACAAGAGATCTCTCGGGTGCACTTAGAGGAGAGGAATCTACATAATTTAGAAAGGAAAAAAAAAAGAAGAGAAAAAGCATATTCAATTAAAAACGGGTGTGGTTGGAAAATGGACTATACGAGTGTTAGTGTGTATCGTGCACACTTGGAGAATAGCATACATTGGAAAGCAACGTAGCTTTAGCAAGTTGCATTGTGTGTGATTCCGGACATGGAGAATTAAATCCTCTTGAATTTGTCTGATTGGTAATGAACATGTGGGTCTGTTGAAGACAATTTGTAAGTTTGTGCATGCATCAAAATTAAATGAGAACCACATGAAATGAAATTACAATGTTCCTTTGGTTGAAGAACATTTCTTGTTTCAGAAACATGAGGAATACATGATACACTTAGATATGATTAAGATCTCTGCAAAAATGAAGCAGACCCGAAACTGAATTAGATACCATATATTGCGGAGAGGGACGCATGAAATTAATGTTCTTGCTAGTTTGTATAGCAACTTTTCAATTACTTCACGTGAAATGTAGCTCTGTTCAATAACAGGGGAAAGCATCATAAAGGATCATCATATCACATAGGATATGATTTTTAAAAAAATTATTTACATGCAAGGAGATTATCACAATAAATATGAAGAAACTATTGAAAAGGCATGACATTTAAGGAATTACATAGGCTATGTCTGAAGATTTAGGTTTGACAGAAATAACGATGCTGAACAAAGTAGAAAGGAATCGTTATACGTTGTTAAACAGGTTTTGAGTTTGAGGTGTCTAATTAATGGATTCTAATCTGAAAATTAACCTAGCTCAACCTTATTCATGAGTGAATTCTGCTGTAAAATATGTGGCTCACTAAATATTTGGATTATTACCACCTCAGCTCATTAAATCTTTGAATAGATTAACATGTGGTGAACCATCTAAATTGAAAAATAAAATAATTATTAAAATTAAAAATCTTTACTCATTGTTTTTTTCTTCTTTGAATTCTTTTAATTAATTGTTTCATTTTTATGAATAAGTGAGTTAACCTAAGTCGTATATGGGTTGAATTGAGATTTTCTTAACTAAACAAAAGGTAAATTGAATTGGATTGAGTTATATTAAAAATCATTTCAAGATAATTTAGTGAGTTTAATTTATTTTAATGACTCTAATTTTGAAAAGAAAATAAAAAAACAAAGATGTCGCCTAAAACAGTTTTTCTTTACGTACATGTTATTATAAGTTAATTTTACTAAATAGAAAATGAAACTCACATAATTTAATGCATTTCTCATAAATTTTATCTATATATGATAAAAAAAAAATACTGCTAACATTGGGTTATTTTAACCTCTAGTTACTTTAATTTTTTTTATCATCGAAAAGCAACAATTAAATTAAATTAGGTACCTTAACCTATATACATAAATATTTTACTTACAACCTGATAAACAAATAAAAGACTCTCTAAACCATTTATTAAAACTTTTAAAGAATTTTTACATGTAATACTTTAATCATAACCAACATCTAAACGGAAAATTCAAGCATATTTTTAACATTCATATTGCACCATTCCTTACTTCTCAAATATTCCAAACCATTACAATAAAGTTAAACATGAAGCTATGAAATAAAATATGTATACATCAATTACCGAAAAGAATGTATACATCAACCAGGATTGATTTGAAAACATTGCATAATCTCTTGTATAAATAGTAATGAGATGTAACCATCTGAATTACACTTGAATGGTATTGTTAGCAAGTTCCGAAACTAGTCTTTTGGGCCCGTTTGGATATCAAGTTGGGTTGGTCAAAAATACATCCTACGGTTAAACGGAGTTTTGACTGTCTTGAGCAGCGTGAAGAATCAATATCAACCCTTAAATTTCTTCATTTCCTTAACTGAAAATCAAACGTACACTTTATAGTTGTAATTATGTGATTTGATTGTCTATGATTGATGTTATATTAACTAATAAGAAGCTGGTTTTTTCTTATATACAAAATATTTGAATTTATGTAACTGAAAGCATCGCAATCATTGGAGTTAAGGCTGGCTACATCTGAATATTATTAACTTCCAACTGGTTGGTGTAAGAATGTAAAATTTCACATTTTATTATCAAATAGTATATTAATTCCTGTGGTGAGACGTTGGATCTACCTAGATTTTGTGCATTACGAAAGAGCTGAGTTTCTTCAAACATTTCTTGCTTAATTAAGTCACTATACATTGAAGTGACTAATCTGAGGTATTAATTTAGTGATCCAAGAAAAATATACATTCATATCTATTTTTTATCAGAAAAAATAAATTAAATTAAATTAAGTATAAGGGATACTCTAATCTATATACACAAATATTGAATTACATTTAATGTGATTATTTAGTTGTATATTAATCTCTGATTATTTAGTTGAGGGGTGTGTACAAAGGTGATAATTTTGATCAATAATTTATAAGGATCTATAGTGAGTATAGTGATTGTGTTTAGTAATTAATGTGGTAAATATTGTGATATATATCAGGGTCATTCTAGAGTGGTGGGTGAGGTGGGCAATCGTCTAGGGCCATTAAATAAAGGGGTTCAATTTTAAAAATTGTTATATATACAAAAAAAAATATGAAATTAAGAGATTTGAGGCATGTATAAATAATGTTTATCTCAACACTTATTAGGGATGAAAATATGTGAAATTGTCTATTTGAGGTCAATGACTAACTTATTTTAAATTTAGTTTTAATAATAAGATTAATCGAAGACTTTTTAAAAAAACATATTTAATTAAAGAAGCAAAATTTTGACTTTTGAAAAAAAATTATCAACTCATACAATCATTTTTAACTCTTATATGATTTTATAAATACACATGATATTTTCTATATATAAAGTTAAATTTGTGAGATTAAAATATGTTAAAATTAACTTAAATATGTAGAATTTATAATTAAATATATATTTTGTATATGTTGTTAATTTTTTAGAGACTCATTTGTTTATTTAAGATACGTTCATTGATATTTAATATTTGTTTGTTGACACTTTTATTGGTTTTAATGTGAATCAATTTTTTATGCAGACTATTAAGATACTTTAAGCTGCTAAATAGGACAGACTATACCTAAATATATAGTTTATGTTGAGTAATAAGACAGATCCAAACCATACAATTAACTGATCCGGCCTCGATACCGGTATCCGTTCTACAAGACATATTTTAACGTCTTTGACAGTTTGCTAACGCGCAACCGATGTCATCGGTATACATCCGGACTCTAATTCCGTATCAGGCGCTCTCCCTATACCGGTTGTCCAGGATAACACCATGACACCGGATAAAATACACGTCACCATACAGAAGACAAAGGGCAATGTTACAGGGACCGATCAATAATTCCCCCACACTACGAGCCAAATTCTGCTCACGGGAATGATCAACTTGTCCCCTAAATTCAGCCTACACTCCCTACGCTCAATATAAAATAGCCGCTTGACCCAATCATACTGGCAAGTGCGTAATAAAATAATAATTTACAGTGTTATTGGAGGATAGTGGTTCCCCACTAACGAATCCTCGAATATCGAGCCAATCAGGTATATAAACTTTCTTCATCAATGAAGAGAGGGATCTTCGACTATTTTTCAACTGACAATTACTCTCTGAAATACATTCCTCACTCGGAATATTATCACTGACTTGAGCGTCGGAGAATCTTTACAGGTGACACCACCTTTCGCCCACATCAACGCGTAAGGACGGTGTGAAGGATCTCCAAGATGCCCAATCCGCTCTCATCATACAGGGACATCGGATACGTAAACCGGATACTCATATAACCGGTCTTCAGAGACGTAATCATTTCACTATTTGTGACTGACCCGACACCGGATCTCTTGACCCCGGTTCAAGACAGATCATTGGCACGCCTGGTGGGACACGATAAAGTTATTCCCATATCCTGAGAAAGAACAAGTGATCATCAATGGAAGGCGAAGCACATGATTTCCTAGAGAATCAACCTGAAGGCAGAACCAACCCCAACGCCTTTAGAAAGCTTAACTTCGATTCTCATGGGGGCAGCTCAAAGAAGGTGGTACCAGTGTCTAGCCCCGATCCTCGCGATGAGTTGATCAGTCAACTCCAAAAGGAACTCGCATAATTACGAAGAGAGAGAAGGCAGAGTGAGGACAAGGAGTCATCTCGCACAAGAGACACTCCCCATACAACCGATGGAGAAAAATCCACAACTCTCCAATACTCAAACATCCCCACATTCGAGGGGAGAGAACAGACCTACGATTCTGATGATGGAGCTGCTCGTGGGAAGAGGGAACTAATTACAACACCCCCGGTAACTTACAAACTCAAAGTTCCTTTCTCAAGGAGGCTTATGAGTATCCACATCCCCAAACATCTTCAAACCACTCAGCCACTCTCCATTGGAAAGTACAATGGCAAAACTGATCCTACTAAGCATCTTGATGCTTACGTATTTGAAGCCATGTACTTGTGGGCTGATGAAGACGTGATGTGTCGAATGTTCCCGCGAACATTGTCAGAAGAGGCCCTCGGCTGGTTCAAAGGTTTACCTTCTGGATCCATAGATTCCTGGGCTGAAATGGCAGCTATTTTTGAAACTCACTTTGTCATCTCTAGAGATGTTCCCAGGACATCTCATACTTTGGCCCAAATTAAGCAGGGTGAAAATGAAACCTTAAAGCATTTCCTGAAGAGGTTTTACAAGGAGGAATCCCTGGTTCCTAACCTCACAGAGTCCATTAAGCTACATGTCGTTATCGAGGCATTGTAGCCAGGATCAGCCTTTGCTCTCTCACTAGCAAAAAGCCCGCCAACAACATTTGAGGAGTTCAGGAAAAAAGCCTCAAAGTATGTGGGTATAAAGATGCACCTAGAGGCTATGGCCGCAAAGAAAAAGCCACCAACACCACCTTCACAGCCGTAGAAAGATAAGGAGAAAATGAGGTCAGAACGCATGGAGAGGCCATTCAACAACCACAAAGTTAATAACTCCTCTCCTCGACCTCGAGAAAGGCGTGTTAATTCCTTTAGCCATTATGCACCACTGACAGCCAAGCCATCTCAGATTCTGAGAGAGGTAGGATGGCCAGCTTTCAGCATCTATGGCATTAGGAGGCCAGCCCCTATGAAAAGACCAGGAAATCCCCGTAAGTACTGTGATTTTCATGAATAGACAGGACATTCCACTGATGAATGCCAAGCTCTAAAAAACACAGTTGAAACGTTAATTAGAGAAGGCAAACTAAAGCAGTACCTGTTCAAAGAAAAATCCTTTGACAGGGTATAACGGAATGAGAAAAGAGAAAGAGATCCAGACGATGGGGATGACAATAGCCGTAATCCGGTTAGAAAGTTCTCTGCTGCGGAGAAATAGAAGGGTGCAATGACTGATGATATAGCACACAGAGATGACATGCCTCAGCAACAACGTCAAGGCTAGCGTGAAGTCATCGATATGATCGCTAGAGGGTTTGCTGGGGGAGGAGCTTCAATTATAGCCCGTAAGAATCATCATAGAATGATTTTGTCTGTACAAGGAAAAGTTAAAGATAATCATCCTTACAGAGGAGGGGTTGAAGCTCCAATAATTTCATTCTCTGATGAGGATTATGGTCCTACCCTTCCTGGTGGAGACGATGTTGTAGTCATCGTTGTAGTGATAGCCAACAAGGACGTCCGAAGAATCCTTGTTGACCAGGGAAGTTCCTGTGATGTTATTTTTTATAATTGCTTTAAAAGAATGGGTTTTAATGACTCAGACTTACAGCCTTACACACAGGAACTAACAGCTTTCAATGGTGTAAAGCAACCAACAAAGGGGTACCTTGACACCCTTATCTCCTTTGAAGGTGAGCCAGGAGCCAGAACGGTTAAATCCCGAGTGCTGGTGATTGATGTTGAGTCACCATTCAACGGTATCATAGGCCGCCCCACCTTGAATGCTATGGAGGCAGTCGTGTCAACTCCACACCTCCTTATCAAGTTTATCGATAAGGACAATGTTGTTTCATCCATCCGAGGTGACCAAGAGATGGCCAGGTACTACTACAACCTGAGCCTGAATATGACAAAGTTGGAAGCCTCCAATAAAAAGAGGAAACTCAACGATTATGGAACAGCTGCTGGTTCTGTGAGCCTTGTCGACCTGGACCCTAGGGCGGATTTACACATTGATCCGTCCAATCCATCAAAGCTCACACCGGATGGAAGTTCCAGGGACATCGTATTGGGAGATTCTCCGGAAAAGGTCACCCATATTAATGACAAGCTAGATACAGAAATGGAGCAGCGACTGTTGATGCTCCTACAGGAGTTCAAAGACCTCTTTGCATGGACTGCAGCCGATATGCCTGGCATAGATCCTGCTTTCTGCTGTTACAAATTGTCCGTTTACCCAGAGACGAGACCGGTTGCCCAAAAAAAGAGAAGATTGGGACCAGAGAAATAGAAAGCAGCTTGCCAACAAACTGAGGAATTGCTGAAGGCCAGATTTATCAAGGAAATCCGTTATTCCTCTTGGCTCTCAAATGTAGTAATGGTCCGGAAAGCCAATGGCAAATGGAGAATGTGCATTGATTATATGGACCTCAACCGTTGCTGTCCAAAGGATCCTTATCCTCTTCCTAACATAGATCAGATGGTGGATGATTCCTCTGGCTATTAGTACCTGAGCTTCATGGATGCGTACTCAGGTTACAACCAAATTCTAATGTGCGAGGAGGATCAGGAGAAGACAGCTTTCATCAATGATCGTGGTGTCTTTTGCTACACCGTTATGCCCTTCGGCCTGAAGAATGTTGGGGCCACATACCAGCGCATGATCAATAAGGTGTTTGAGGGCATGCACACCAAGCTTGTCGAAGTGTACATCGACGACATCATAGCTAAGACACCGGTTGGAGGTGATCATATTGATGACTTATGCCAAGTGTTTACCCACTTGAGAGAATTTAACATGAGGCTAAACCCATTGAAATACACTTTCACTGTCCCAACTGGGAAGTTTTTGGGTTTCATGTTAACTCAACGCGGTATCGAGGCCAATCCAGGGAAGTGCCAAATGATTCTCAACATGCAGAGTCCAAAAAATTTGAAAGAAGTCCAATCCCTGAATGGCAAAGTAGCAGCCTTGGCTCGGTTCATGCCAAAGATGCTCACAGGTCACTTCCTCTATATAAAGTACTGAAGAAGTCCAAGAAGTTTGAGTGGGGACAGGAACAAGAACAAGCATTTCAAGAGCTTAAGGAGGTGTTGTCCAAATCTCCTATTCTAACGAAGCCTGACCCCGAGGACACGCTCATCCTATATTTGGCTATTTCAGATGAAGCTTTGGGCGTAGCCTTAGTAAAGGAAACTCCTGATGGACAGAGGCCGGTCTACTTCACCAGCAAAACGTTACAAGGTGTTGAGATCCGGTATCAAAAGATTGAAAAGGCCGCCCTCGCTGTTGTTTGGGCCTCTCGACGGTTACGTCCGTATTTTCACGCACATCCGATCTTGGTAAGAACGGATCTACCACTCTGCTCTGTGTTAATCAAGCCTGACCTCACTGGTAGGATGATCAAATGGTCCATTGAACTCTCAGAGTTTGATATATCCTATGAACCTCGAGGCGCTATTAAAGCTCAGGTCCTGGCCGATTTTATTATGGAAATGACAGGGATAGATCCAACTACACATCGTGTTCATTGGACCATCTATGTTGATGGTTCATTGAATCAAAAGGGCTCTGGAGCAGGTGTAGTTCTTGAAAGTGATGACGAAGTACACTTGGAAATCTCCCTTCGTTTTAATTTCAAAACTTCCAACAACCAAGCTGAATACAAAGCTTGTTTAGCCGGGCTACGAGCTGTGATTGACATCGGAGCCTCTGAGGCGATGCTCTGCAGTGATTCACAACTCGTGATTTCACAGATCTTGGGAGATTATCAAGCTCGTGAACCTCAACTCCAATTGTACTTAAACTGTGTCAAGAAGTTGAGAGAGAAATTCTCAAGAATGGAATTTAAACATGTTCCACGTGAGGAGAATACCAGAGCGGATATACTTTCCAGATTGGCAAGCACCAAAAGGCCAGGCAGCACCACAACGTTGGTCCAGAGCACACTGACGTCGCCCAGCATTCCTCTTTTCCCTTCTCTAAATGCCATAATGACCAATTCCCTGTACGATGACACATGGATGGCCCCCTACATCCGTTATTTGGTCGACGGGCAGTTGCCTACTGATGAGAAGGAAAAGAAAAGAATAAGGAGGGAATTACCGTACTTCACTATGATAGATGGTAACCTCTACAGAAAGGCACTCTCAGTACCTTACTTAATCTGTCTAAGAGAGAATGAGGTACATGGAGTAATGAAGGAAGTGCACGAAGGACAATGTGGACACCACACTGGAGGAAGAAGTCTGATGAGAAAAATCCTCAGAGCGGGATACTGGTGGCCCACAATGAAGCAGGACTCCATTGACTTTGTCAAGAAATGCGATGCCTGCCAAAAATTTCTAATCTTCACCACACACCGACAGAAGAACTCTTCACATCCGCTGTTCCATGGCCATTCTACCAATGGGGATTGGATATTTTGGGCCCTTTCCCAACTGCTCCTGGGGGCATCAAATATCTCATTGTAGGGGTCGATTATTTCACTAAGTGGATTGAAGTAGAGCCGGTGATGCATATTACTTCAGCCCGGACTCGTCGTTTTATGTATGAAAACATTATAACACGATTCGGAGTCCCAGCACAGGTTGTCACAGACAATGGCACCCAATTCACGGATAGGAAATTTACAGATTTACTTGAAGGGTTAGGAATAACCCAGATATTTTCCTCCGTCGAACATCCCCAAACCAACGGCCAAGCTGAAGTGGCCAACAGGGAGGTGCTGAAAGGATTGAAGAAACGTCTTGGTGAAGCCAAGGGCAGATGGACAGACCAGTTGTGCCATGTCCTTTGGACATATCGAACAACGCCTCATTCTTCCACCAATGAATCCTCATATCGCCTGACCTATGGGGTAGAGGCAATGATACCTGTGGAACTGCAAATTGCTTCTGCCAGGGTCAAGTACTTCTCTGAAGAAAGTAATAACGTTAACTTGGCATCAGAAATGGATGTCATACAAGAACTCAGAGAAGACGCATTCATTAGAGATCAGGCCATTAAAGCCAAAGTCGCACTTCGATACAACAAACGAGTCCAATCAAGGGATTTCAACGTCGGAGATTTGGTTTTGAGGAAAGCAAGTGTGGGAAACAAATTCGCTCATCAAGACAAACTAGCCCCAAACTGGGAAGGCCCATATAGGGTATCCGAAATTGCTGGCAAAGGCTCTTACCGCCTTGAAAACCTTGATGACACTCCAATCCGAAACAAGTGGAATACCCAGAACTTGCGCATTTATTACAGCTAGCTACTGGAATGATACAAACTCTTCTCTCCTCACTTGAGATTGTCCAACGGAGAAATCTTTATATCATGATCCCAGCTACACTTTTATTGTAATTCTTATTTTTGTTCAATAAGAATCTCATACACCAGCTTAACTCTTTCGAATTTCTCTTATGCTGTGATTTTCAGTCTATCCGGTGTGCACAAACATATTCAGGACGGATGATCTCAACTACCTATTCTGTAGTTGACGATGTAACTCCTCGAATATGTGTGAATAATTGAAGACTTGGGCATAGTAGGATTGGTCCTCTTGCAAAAACCATACCGAATCCCAGGAAAAGGGCGCAGTAGGATCAGACCTTTTCAAAAGGCTGTACCGAACCCCATTCGAAGGCCCTGATTGTAGGATTAAACTAAACTCTAGGTACGGTTAGTAATTTTAGCTGAAAACCGTTGAAGGCTTGGATTGTAGGACTAAACCGAACTCCAAGTACGGTTAGTAGGTATGGCCGAACAATAGAGAAGGCTTGGGTGTAGTAAGCTGGTCCTTCTTCAAGACTACGCTGAACCCCGAGTAGCGGGCGCAGTAGGTTCAGGATTAGCCCTGATCCGAACCTCGTGTCGAAGACTCAGATTGTAGGATTGAACCGAACTCTGAGTACGACTAGTAGGTTTGGCCGAACGTCGGTGAAGAACGGTGAATGGGTAAAACCTAACACCGACTGAAGAATCATTAGTAGGATTAAACCGAACACCAAGAAAGACATGGGTTGTAGGATCAAAACCGAACCCCAATGAAAGGCTTGGACTGTAGGATCGAACCTAACTCCAAATACAACAAGTAAGTTACACCGAACTCTAAATTTCCCAGAAGCACTTCTCCTGGAAATTCTTCAATCGATAATACTTTCTTTTAAATTCCTTATTTGGAAATATTTTAACTTCAAAGTTAGGGTCATGAATCCTCCAGTCGGCAATGTTTTATCAAAGCCCGACTCAGGAATCCTTATTATCTCTTTGAAGTTGCAATGAGGAATAATTCACTCGGGTATGTCTCTATCCGAGGCGTGTTCACCCGAAGCATTTCATTCGGAAATTCTCCATTCGGTACCGCGCCATGCAGGAGTCGGAGATATTTCACTCGGTGATATCCTATTCAGAAATTCTCCATTCTGTGCCATGCCACGCGGGAATCAGAGATATTTTACTCGGTCATATCCCGCTCAGAAATGCTTTACTTAGTGAAATCCCATGCTGAAGTGTCATACTCGGGGATTATTAAAAATCACTGAAAAGTACTTCCTCTAGGGATTCCCTACTCGGAAATGCTTTCCCTTGGAATTCCTTACTCGAAGATTATTTAAGTTTGAAGGTAGACTCTTAAAATCCTTCAGTCGGCAATATTTCATTGAAATCCAACTCGTGAGGAACCAATCATCATTCTCGTTGACTTTGCTCGAAAATACTTTCTTTAGAATTCCTTACTCGAAAACACTCCAAATTTAGTGTCCGACTCATGAATTCTTTAAGTCGAAAATATTTCACTTCGAAGTTTCAATCAGAAAATTATTTACTCGGGAATATTTCAACCTGAAACGTATTCATTCAAAGTCAGAACCTTCTTCTGACCAAGAATACTTCCCCTGAAGTAGTCCACTTGGAAACACCTCACTTAAGAAAGTTTACACTCAGAAAATTTGAGCCTGAATGAAAACTCGGATTGTAAGACTAAACTGAACTCTGAGTGTATCGAGTACAATCAAACCGAGTGCGGCTGAAGGATCACTCGGAACCTTCCACCCAGGAAGGTTCAATCAGAACTCTTTACTCAGAAAGAATTAATCTGAGAGCTTCCACTCAGAGCTCTCACTCAGAAGAGCTCCCACTCGGAATTCGCACTCAGAAGAACTCCCACTCGGTGATCTCACTCGGAAGAACTTCCATTCGGAAGTATCACTCAGAATTCATCCAGGACAAAGTACCTGTCCTTGATATAAAATAAGACTCAGATAAAACATACATGCTTTTACCGAGCAACGCAGGGGACAATGGAATTTCCCGGGTGACACGACCAGAACAAACCTCACTCGGAGTGACTCATTCAGAATCAAATATTCACTCGGAACTGATCACCCAATAATACTTGGGGACAGTATCGACTGACTAACGAGAATTTCGAGGGATGAACATTTAGTAAAATGTCCTCACAATTATTTCCCCTCAAGACTAACACTGCAAGCCATTCTCATGGTGACAACGTGTTTCCCCACGACGTTATTCTCCATTATAGTACTTAAAATGGGAAGCCTAATCATCAAAGCTTAAGGTACACCTTTTACCAGGCTCGTGTATGCCAAACGTGTGATTTAAGTAAGCAATTTTGATACAACCAAAGATATTCTATCTTTTCTATCAAACCGAGCCTTTAGTTATTAAAGTACCTATACATGGGAACCGAACTTGTTTGCTGCTATCCGATTTAGTATCTACGCGTCTAAATCCGGATTGGATCATTACACATACAATGATTCTATTGAAATTATTTTCAACGGGTAAACATATAAAGCAAGTTGTCTTTTCATTGATCAAATCCTGAATTACATGAGAGAATTGATTCAGTAATCCGGAGCTGATCCTGGAACACAACAGATTTGAATCAGTAAAAACTATAAGACAAGGAAGGCACTATTTATGTTGGCTTGTCTCTCCGCCCTTTCCTTTGCCTTTATCTCTGGCCTCGCCTCCCCCATCACCAGCTGCTTTACCTACATCAGCACTAGCACTTGTTCCTTCGCTTCTAGGCTGCTTAGTGATAGGGGTCAGGAGAGAAGGTCCCATTGACTGGCCTTTGGGGAGAGGAGCCAGCTTATACTTGGTGTTTGGCGGTTCCTCCTGACGATCGTCAACCAGAGCTACGAGTTTCCCTCCATGAAACTCATAGAACGGATCAATACCGTTCAAATTAAGTTCCACTTTAGGATTCCAGTATTGAATCTGACGTACAGCCAACCCGAAAGATTCCTCGACTGCTTGGACACAAATATCCACAGCCTCTTCCGCTCGGGCATTGGCAGCAGTCAAATCTGCTTTCAGAGCAGTAACGACGTCATTCGAACTTGCCACCTTTAAGTTCTCAATTTCCAAAAGCAGCTCATTTTCCCTACGAGCCTAGTCTTCAGCTCCTTAGGAGTAAACGACCTTATTTGCCTTCAATTCCTCTCCCAACTTAGTAGAATGCTCCTTCTCCATACAGAGGTTGGCATGAAGGTCAGAATTAATTTTTTTCTGATCAAGCACTTGGGCCTCCAGCTCGTTAACAAGATATTTCAGCCTGGAGATTTCTTCATCTTTCTGGTACCCTTCTTCCTTGGAAGCCTCCAACCGACTTTCCAAGCGAAGAATGTTAGCTTTGTCCTTTGTCGAGGCAACAGTAAGGTCGTTAACCTTGCCCGACAACTTGCCAAGTCTTTCGTTATCTTCTGACAGCCTGCGAACCGACCTTAAAAGTCCGGACAGTTCAGCCAGTTGCCATTGTCCGGCGTCACAAGCTTGAGTTACTTCTCCAGGCTCTAAAGTCTTCAGCTTATACGGAGAATCGGGGATACATTCAGGAACTGGACCCTCATACACTAAGTATGGGGCAAGATTGGAGTTGCCCAGAGGGGGGCAAGAAACCCTGGGCACAAAGTTGGAAGTTATTGGTTTTGCGCCAAAGGTGACCATATTACTTGGGACAGCCATTGTCGTCCCTTCTACTCCCTTTCCTTTAGAGGCCCCAGGATCACCTGCCCCTTCTGAAGTCTTTGATTTTTTGGGGGAAGGCTGAGATTCTGTTTTCTTTGAGGAGTCATTTTTTGCTTTCTTCCTCTTCTCTCCGGTCTTTTTACCCTCAACACTAGAGGTCAGCTTCTCGGATCCGCCCTCCAATAAAGGAATATCGTCACCAGCAGACGAGGTAAGAATTATGGTCTCAGCGATGGCCTTCTTGGAATTCCGTTTTGCCTGAATATCATTCTCAGCTGCAACGGATTTCCTACCAGCTTTAAACCCCTTCAACTTGTCCATCTCTGATGACTCAGCCTTGATTTCAACTGCATAATCAGATAAGAAGACCATCAGAGATAGAAAATTTTAAGACATAAAAGGAAAGAACATGAAAAATGACAGGAAATTACGCAAATATTCCTCACGGGTGGTCTTTGACCCTAGCAAACGGCTGCAGGAGAAAAATTTGTGCGAGGCGGTGTATGATTGAAGAGCAGAAAGAACGGAAACCGAAGTTGGGGTTAATTCATCTTTATCGGTATAATAGGCCTGGGAGGTTAACAAAAAATGCTCATGTGTCCAGGCCACGGGAAATTCTTGAATCCCATCTTTATTCAACCAAAAAATTGGATCCTCAGGCTTAACACGGATCCTGGTGAAATAAGATTTGAAGGAACGCCCATCAGCTTTGGCGGAGTCAGTGTAGGACTCGAAGTTGATGATCTTGGAGTGAGTCCGGAGGGTTATCAAACTTACTCCTCCCTTCTCCTTATTTGCATGACGGACCACTTGTGTGAAATAGAAAAGCATAGCGACCGTCGGCGTGAAGTTGAAGTGCTCACCAAGCACTTTAAGAGAACGGATCAAACCCCATCCGTTGGGGTGAAGCTGAGAGGGAGCGCAGTCCAAAAACCTCAAGACCCCCATCTAAAATTTTGTTAAGGGAAGGCGCACACCTAAATTCAGGAAGAGGAAGTCATACATGTATATTGACCTTTCATCCGGTGTATGACATCCGTTCTGATGGAAGTGGAGCCAACACCATAAAACGCTCCTTATACTTTTCCTTTTTGAAGACTATAAAGCGAGGCTCCAACCTCGCTCCGTCCTCCCTAGCATGGATGAACGGTGTGTCACGACATTCATCAGCAACCCAGCTATATGGACGTTCCTATTGAAACTTCACCCAGTTAATCCGGTGTATAACTACATTGCACAGTCCAGAAGCTGTCTTCATGATATATTGTTGAGATGGTGCTCCCCTGCCAGAGGTGCTCTCTCCAGTCATCTTCTTTACAGCTAATTTAAACACCTTCACACTGCGATAAAAACTCACATCATCAAAGAGGTATAAATCAGCGCTCTCCTCACTCTCACTAGAAGAGGATTCCGAAGAGGGTATTATCACCCTTCGCCTTGAGTAGGGCGATGCCTCCCTCTCTGAATGAAGTGGATTTGACTGGAAGATCATAGGGATCCTCCCACCATGACTTGAGGAAGTTCGAGACAAGGCTCTTCCTCCTCTTCCCCTAGGGCCAACGTGGCTCGAGCCACCAAAACCTCTCCCAGAAATTTAGAAAAACTAGAACAAAATACGAGAAGACGAAGGAAAGGTTACCTAGGAATGAAGAAAGATGGTGAATCAAATTTCACACAAGCAAACAGGAATGTCTTCTTAAAATTTTTGCAGAGTTTCATCAGGGAAGCAAGACTAAGTGATTTCTGAATTCACTAAGTTTTCCTTTTATAAGAGGTCAACAGAATCAATTATGGGTCAAAGGTTATGTCGTTTACCACCAAACGATGCCTTTTTGGTAAATACAAAGCTGTCGTTTCAAACCCTGAGGCACGAAATCAATGTCGATTCGTCAAAAGGCCTCTCAAATGGGCCTCAGAATTTAAATTTTAGGCCTATAAAGCTCCTGAGTGACGGCTATAAAGACATGCGCATTTAAAACAATAATGGCTCGCCCACATGATTAAAGGAATTAAATGTCCAATCATGAGAAACGTTGCAACTGTTACTCGAATACCAAGGGTTGCAAGTTTCAATAACTTATGGGATTCCCACACAAAAAAACTATTTGTAAGAATCTGTCCTAAGGAGCTCTACGACAACGGAACCTTCGTTCCAAGAACGGATATTTACGTGACAACGTAATGTCTTTTATAAACGACATATATCATCCGGCATCCAGACTTATTACAGACGACGTAGCTTATATGAGCCACTTTACTAGTCCCTCACACAAGCTAGGGGACAAATAGAGTGATGACCCTGTCTCGATACCGGATTTGAACACAAAATTGAAAACTCAGTCCGTACCCTGACGATTGAAACGTACTCCCCCAGGACGGATGATCTCAATCACTTATTCTGTGATTTGACGATGTAACTCCTGGTGTGGTGTACTTCCCCAGGACGGATGATCTCAATCACCTAGTTCATGGTTTAATGATGTAACTCCTGGCGTGGACAATTCCCATCATCCTTATGATGGAAGATTTTGAAGCCTCAATCTGTACTCTTACGATTGAGATGTATTTCCTAGGACGGATATTCTCTATCACTTTTTCGGTGATATGATGATGTGACTCCTGGCACAGACAAATTCCCATCATCATCCTCATGGTGGAATACCCAATCATCATCTTTATGTATCTTTGCAGTTCCACAAGCCCGGAACAATACTCTCACATTGTACGACGTTTTTATCTCCAGAGAGAATAATACGAATTAATACTAGTCATCCGTCCTGTGACACCACTTTTGTGAACAACGGATCGACTCCTTTTCTCCCCAAAAGTATTAAAGTTAATGCCTTATGACAGGCACCTATTCCTTAACATACTTGTACTTGGGGACAGTATTCATGTATATATATCTCTCCGTTCTAAATTTATCTATCTTATATGATCTAATTTTCCGAGGTAATTATTTCAATCCGACCTCGATGTTATCTATACAGAACGGATTATCGATTACTGAAACGATATATACATCTAAGTTATACTATTTTTCATGAAGTATTGAAGACAAATTTCTGAAGGGAATTTTATTCATTCATGAAAACCAAGATTACATGTAATACCAGAGTTGATCTCGGAACATAACTTTATATATAAAAAATAACAGAACTACGGAGGGGGAACTTGCTCTTTAGTCTCTTTCTGTCCTTCCCCTTCTCCAAGTTCTTGTGTCCCTTCCTTTGGGATTTCCTCTAGAATCTTCTCTTCTGGAGCCTTCGCACCTCCTATAGATGAGGCGACCTCAGGCATAGGAATAACGAAATCCGGACCCATACTTTGACCCTTGGGAAGAGGGGGCAAACCGTATAAGGACTCCGGAGAATCCTCATGTCGACCATCAACCACTGTGACTAACCTCCCTCCATGGAATTCATAGAACGGATCCATACCATAGAGGTTAAGCGGCACAGTGGGGTTACGGTAGAAAACTTGGTGTATAGCTAGGCCGAAGGATTCTTCAACTGCTTGGGTGCATATATCAATAGCTTCCTTCGCCTTAGCTTTAGCACAGCTAATTCTTCCCGCAACCTCAGAAGTTCTCCACCCAATCCCTGAGGTTCCGTACTCCTAGCCTTTAGTCTTTCAATCTCAAGGAGGAACTTCTTCTCCTTTTGGGACCATTCCTCTGCTTGTTTAAAATAATCCTCCGCAGCAGCTTTGCTTTTATCTTTAAGATCAGCTTGTTTAGCTTGACTGCTACAGAGTTCTTCTTGTGATTTACCAAGCATTTCCTCCTTCTCTGCCAGTTTACCCTCCAAGTCTTTAAGTATGGTTTTGAGCTTGAGATTTTCCTTGTTCATAAAATCTCCGAACTCTTTAGACTTGGTGAGGCGATCTTCAGCTAATCTTAAGGCAGCTTTATCCTTCTCTACCGAGAGGTTAAGCTGTTCTACTTTATCACTCAGCTCGTCAACCTTATCAGCATCATCAGCTAACAGGCTGAGCGAGTTAAGCATCCTAGTGAGTTCTGCTAACTGCCATTTTCCGGCCTCACACGCCTCTTTGATTTCTTTGGATTTAAGCGTGGGTCGGAGTTCGTATAGTGACTAAGAAAGGATCGCTGGAGTTGTCCCCCGGTATGAGAGAAAGGGAGTAAGGAATGAAGCAGTTGGGTAAGAGATCGGATTTGACCTAAAGACCCCGGAAAGAATACCCTTGTGGAGTCCGGAAGAAACTTTAGCTGCATCCGAGGTCTCTACAGCTTTACCCTTGGAGGCCCTTGCTCTTTCCGGACTCCTTGAAGGTTTATGTTTCTTCGTTGATCTTCCTGAAAGGTCATTCTTGATCTTCCTCCTCCTCTCTGTTATTTTGGGTTGACTCGCAGTTGCACCAACACCAGTTGAATCACCCTCCACCAGCGGAATTTCCCCTTCGACACCCAAGGTCAGAATGATCAACTCAGAACAACCCTTCACAGAATCCTTCTTAGGTTGAATTTCATTCTCACCAGCTACGGATTTACCTCCTGCTTTCAAGGATTTCAACTTGTCCATGTCTGGAGATTTTTGTTCTATTTCACCTACATGCATAAATAAAACGTATTAGCAACAAAGAAATGCTCAATACAATCAACAAAGGAGGAAAAAAGGAATAAAACAGGAATTACGTATATATTCGTCCCGGACTTCGCTTGAATTACTTAAAAGACGTCCACACAAAAACGCTTTAAAGCGTGTAGAATATGCTTCAAGGGCGAATAACACCGTCGCCGTTTCGGTAGACAGCTCGGACTGATGAGTGTAGTATGCTGAAGAGTTCAGAAGAAAGTGCTCATGAGTCCAACTCTGAGGAAATTTATTAAGACCCTCTTCGTTCTTCCAGAAGACGTGCTTATTCTTTTTAATTGATATCCGAGTAAAGAAAGACTTAAATGACTTCCCGTCAACTTTAGCCGAATCGGTGTAGGATTCGAAGTTCACGAAAGAACATAGAGTCCGGAGCGTGACTAGACCTACACCGCCTTGCTTGTTAGCCCTCCGAACTACCTGAGTGTAGTAGAACAGCATCGCCACGGTGGGTGTGAAATTGAAGTAGTCACCCAATACTTCCAGAGAACGGATCAATCCCCATCCGTTGGGATGAAGTTGAGAGGGTGCGCAATTTAAGAACCTCAATACACCCATCTGGAACTCGGATAAAGGGAAACGAACTCCAAGGTGGTGAAATAAAAAATCGTGCATATATACTGAACGATCATCTGGGACAGCGTGGCATATCTGTTCTGTAGAGAGCGGTGCAAATACCCTAAACCATTTTTTCATTTCCTCCTCTGCGTAAACTGTAAACCTTGGCTGAATCCGAGCTCCGTCCTCATTCGCGTGATGGGAAGCTAAGTTTTTAAACTCATCAACTACCCAGCAGAAGGGCCACTTAGCCTGGAGTTCTTCCCAGTTTAGCCGAGAGGCAACTACGCTGTACAGACCTTCTGCTGTTTTCAGAACAGTTTGGTCTCCAGAGGTTCCTTCTCTAGTCATCGTTTGAGTCGCGTGGACAAAAATCTCCGCTCTACGATAAAAAGTCACATCGTCAGAAGGGTAACAATCATTACTCATCTCACTTTTCGAAGAGCGACTACAATCAGAGGACGACTCTGAGAAGGGAAAAGTCACTTTCCACTGTGAGTAAGATCCCCTTTCTGAGCGACATGACTCAGCCCTCGAAAGATTCATAGTGATTCTTCCCCCACGATAATTAGGGTTACGAGAAGTTAATCTCCCCCTCTTAAGATACATTCTTTTCAAGCAAAAACAGCAGAGCAAAAGAAGACGGAAATAACAGACGGAAGAAAATGGTTACCTCAGATGATAAGGAAGATGAAGACTGAGAAAGCTTCGTAAAACAAGCGGCAAGCGTCCTTACAAAATTTCTGCAGAGTTTTGTTAAGGAATCAGAAGTAAGTGGTTCCTAGAACCCACTAAGTGCTTCTTTTATAAGAATCGAAGAGGTTCAAGTTACCAACTCTTAGGGTTGTGTCGTCCACGACTAAACGCGTCGGTTTACAAGTCAAACGACATAGTCGTCTCAAATTCGTGGGCGCCAAAACAACGTCAATTTGCCAAAAGGCCTCTCCATTAGGCCCAGAAGTTGTAAGCCCATTAAGACCTAAGCGACGGTTACTGAGATATACACCTCAGACGCAATAATTGCTCGCACACGTGATTAAAGGCATTTAATGCCTAATCATACGACGCAATTTATGCTTTACAGCCGTTACTCGAATTTCAAGAGTCTTCAGTTTCAAGAAACTTTTGAAATTCTCACACAACGAATCTTTGTCTGAATCCGTTGTAACAACATCACGACATCGGAGAATTCCTTTAAAGAACGGTTCTTCACGATATAATAATACATGTGTAAGAAAACATTTTCCGCATAAGCATATCGGCATCTAGACCTCTCACAGGATTGAATAGCTTATGTGAACAACTACACAGTCCTTCACACAAGCTAGGGGACATATGATCCGGCCTCGATACCGGTATCCGTTCTACAAGACATATTTTCAACGTCTTTGACAGTTTGCTAACGCGCAACCGATGTCATCGGTATACATCCGGACTCTAATTCCGTATCAGGCGCTCTCCCTATACCGGTTGTCCAGGATAACACCATGACACCAGATAAAATACACGTCACCATACAGAAGACAAATGGCAATGTTACAGGGACCGATCAATAATTCCCCCACACTACGAGCCAAATTCTGCTCACAGGAATGATCAACTTGTCCCCTAAATTCAGCCTACACTCCCTACGCTCAATATAAAATAGCCACTTGACCCAATCATACTGGCAAGTGCGTAATAAAATAATAATTTACAGCGTTATTGGAGGATAGTGGTTCCCCACTAACGAATCCTCGAATATCGAGCCAATCAGGTATATGAACTTTCTTCATCAATGAAGAAAGGGATCTTCGACTATTTTTCAACTGACAATTACTCTCTGAAATACATTCCTCACTCGGAATATTATCACTGACTTGAGCGTCGGAGAATCTTTGCAGGTGACACCACCTTTCGCCCACATCAACGCGTAAGGACGGTGTGAAGGATCTCCAAGATGCCCAATCCGCTCTCATCATACAGGGACATCGGATACGTAAACCGGATACTCATATAACCGGTCTTCAGAGATGTAATCATTTCACTATTTGTGACTGACCCGACACCGGATCTCTTGACCCCGGTTCAGGACAGATCATTAACTATAAGTGAAAGTTTTATTTTCTTTAAAATTTTATATCGCTCTAATATTACTACTAATTGACTATTTTATCGTATTTTCTTATTATGAATAATTAAATTAAGGTTAATTTAATACTATATTATTATTGTTGAATTATATATATAAAAATATAAAAAGTATTTTAATTTTATGTTACTATAATTAATTTTTAGATCTCAATTACTATAAACAATGTTAATTAAATTATCAAACTTTTTTATTTCACAATAAAAGTGTTTATTTATTTTATGAGATTTTTATACTTTTCAGAAACGACCGAGTGATATATACATGTGCTTATCAGGAATTTAGGTTCCATGCTCTTATTCATACACTCATAACAAGAGGCACATGGCTTCAGGACTACGACTCAGGCACTTCGAAGGTTTGAGTGTAAATATCGGTATAATACTCGTGTGTTTATATTTATTTTAAAAGATAAATATTTTTTTAATTTAAAAAGTTACTTATTTAAATTTTTATACTTTTATTTAAAGTTTTAAAATAAAAAAATAAAAATTAAGAAAATTTTTGTTTATTTTAAAAAACAATTCTAATCTATTTAATAAAAATTATACTAATAAAAAATATTTTTTAAAAACACTTAAAAATAAGTTTAAATAAATCGATTTAAAAACTAAAATATAAAATTAATGGAAATGAGTCATAATAAACACAAAATTTGATAAACTTTGCGTATCAAAAATTTACTTTGAACTTTTCAATGATAAAAAGGATGACTTCGTTGCCAAAAAAAAAAGACGACCACTATGATACATTAAATGCATAAAAATTAAAAAATAATATTTAAACTTAATAATATTATTAAGTTTAAACATTGTTTGTCAATATGTATGAATATACATGTTAAACACAAATATTTCGTAAAAAAATACATGGTGCATTGTTATAAATAGCAAATGGTATTTGGATGATGATAATTCATGTATAAAAATGATGGCATAGAATGTGAGGCATGGGATGACATGACATGACATGCATTATTGGTGGTAATCAATAGGACAAGAACGGGCCAACAACCCACGTGCCCAGTCCCTATCACTCAATAACACCATAGAAAAAGTGACTCAGCCATTTATTCAAGAATGGTTATTATAACTTTTTGGATACAACTAATCGATATATTAATTACAAACTATTAATTTCTTAATTAATTCAAAGTAGATATTGAAAGTACATTTCAGCAAAAAAGAACTATTGAAATTACAATGTCTACTTATTTTATAAAAGTTACCAAAAGTATGAAAAAAATTGTAACATGGGGTAATCTAATCTCTAAAGCTGTTAGTATGAGTTTATAAAAAAATTGTTAATATGAATGTTTTAATTATTAGTTTTTTAATTATGCACTTTAGTATTTGACTTTAAGAAAATTATTTATTTAATTTTAATCACTTTTTTATATTAAAAAGAGTAAAGCAAATTTTATTTTATAAAATTAATTAGAGATTAAGGTAATAATCAAATTTGTAAAGGTAGAAATTAAAATGATTGAGTAATATTTTAATGAAGTACACGAGGATTTACTCATCTAAAATGGGCGGAAAGACATAAATACATTCTTTTAAATTAATCCTAGTCGATATGGAAGATTAATAGATGTATGATGGTTTAAAGTCTGACTTAGAAGGGGGTTGAATAAGTCACAGACTCTTCTCACGGAATGAACCAAATTTAAACACTGATAATCAGACTTATGAAAGCAGGGAAGAGAAAGTAATACAAAGGGTTTATACTAGTTCACTTCCAACACAGAAGCTACATCCAGTCCCTTTAAACTTAAGGATTTTTACTATTGTAAAATCTCCTTTAAAATAATAGCATCAGACCAGTGCACTAAGTATTCTTGACTCTAGTCACTTCTGGCTTAACCTAAGTATTCTTTCAACAAGTCACTCATGACTCAATAACTCAATTATTCTTTCAAAAGCCTCTTCAGGCCAACAATGTTTCCCACACTAGCAACTAAGGCTGGTAACACACCAAACTTTACAAATTGGGTTTGGACGAATAAAAGAGTGTATCCCACATAACTTAGTGTTTCAGGATATACAAAGAAGAGTGTATACACTAAGTTGAAAAGACATAAGATCAAGGTCTGCTAAAAGTAAACACACAAAGAAGATCTTTGTCTTTTGAGAGACTTAAAGACTGATTGCAAAGAAAACGAAGACAATGAACATTTGCAAATATGACTCTTGTAGGTTTGATGCTTGTCTCTATCTCTTTTGCATCAATCTTTAAAGAGTATTTATAAAAGGCAAATGGTAACTGTTGCTGCTTCTTGAAAGGAGATATATCCATTGAAAATCCTGTGAAAGAGTTGTAAGCTTTGAGCTTGAGGGGTATCAAACTTTTGTTGTTCTAGCAAGGTGTATGAAGAGTCTGATACTTGAGTTCTTCTGTTCTTGCACAAAAATAGTTCCTTATGCGGTGTTGACAAATAAAGTTATTTTCTTGCTTTATTTGATTGGGATAGAGAGAAGAAGATAAAGTTGTAATCCTCTAAAACTAAGCTGACATACATGCTGACTTGAACTGGCTTTTTGTATTTCTACATAGAGGATTGTGTTGGGATTTTTAAGCACTGAGTTGGCTGCTATGCTTTTTTTTATCAACAAAGAAATAATTATAAATTAAATAAGGTACAAGGGGTACCTTAACCCATATACATAGAAAATAAATTTATCCAAAATAGCTTATCCAACTAAGCCTAATAAAGGCTCTCTATACCATTCACCAAAACTCTTAAAAAATCCATTCATATGAAACTGCAACCATAACCAAGACCTATACTGAACCAGCTCAAACATTTTCTCACCACTCACAACTCCACCCTTGAAGATGATGTTGTTTCATGTCTCCCAAATAATTCAAACAGTAGCAAACCACATCACAGTCAACCCAAGTTGAATATTTTGTAGCCCCATATCCCACAGATTTTTCAAAATGATCCTTAGCACGACAATGCAACACCGAGTAGTATCCTAACCAGGTAAAACAATTCTGCCATAATAAATAGGAAATTTTACATGAAAAGAAAAGGTGAAAGCAACTCTTGACACACTCACCATATAGAACATACAAATCAGATGAATTTACAAGTGCGATCCCACATGAAATCAAATTAAGCTTAGTTGGAAGTCGATCAAGAATTAACCTCCAACCAAATCCTCCAACTTTAAAAGGCACAATATTATTCCAGAACAAGCTGATAAAATGTGGATCCCATAAAACTGATTGCTGAATCAAAGTAGTGTAAGCTGACTTCATAGAAAACTGACCAGATGTATCTCCCATCCATATCCATGAGTCTTGCCTTGTCGGATGTATACCTTCAAAATTCTCAAGGTCTTGAAGAAAAGATGATAATAAATCACATTCCCATACAAAGAATTCTTTTCGCCACTTTAAATCCCAAACCCATTTATTATCTATTCATGCTCTCATATCAACTATCAAAGCATTTTGTTGAAGTGACATCAAGAACAACCTGTGGTACCAACACTTTAACGTTGATTCTCCCAACCAGCAATCAGACCAGAACCTGGTTTTTAACCCATCCCTCACCTCCCTCCTCACATTAACCCGAAACCACTCCCTAAATCCCTCCACCACCGTGACCCTTTCCTAAAAACCTCCCAGCCCCAGACCAAGCACCACACCCATATTTTGATTTTAAAACTCTACTCCACAAACACTTATGATCACCTAACAACCCCCACACCCACTTTCCAAGTAAAGCAACATTAAACTTCTCTAAATTCCTCACACCTAACCCACCTGCCTCCTTACTATTACACACTTGTTCCCATTTCACCCAACAATTTTTTTCCTTTCTTCACCTCCTCCCCACAAAAAAGATCTTTGCAAAGAGGTCAGTAATTTTAAAACAGAAACAGGAGCCTTGAAAAAAGAAAAGTAAAAGAGAGGAAGCGAAGAAAGTACCGATTGAACAAGATAGAGACGACCACCAAAAGATAAGTGACGCTGATTCCAACACTTCTTCCAGAATTTCAATATGATTGGTTCCCAGGTACTCCTACTTCCAGGATTTTCCCCCAAAGGAATTCCAAGATATACAAACGGTAACCTCATAATCTTACAATGCAACAAATCTGCATACCGGCCAACTTCCTCCTCATAGCACCCAATTTACCCTTAAAAAAATTAACCTACAAACCAGATAATAATTCAAAACATCTCAATACACTTTTCACAGTCATAACATTTCCCAGAGATAACTCACCAAAAATAGAGCATCATGAGCAAATTGTAAGTGAGATATACTCACCTTATCATCCCCTATAGGAACCCCATGAAACAAATTCTTCTTCATAGCCTCCCTCATTAGCCCACTGACCCCCTCAGCCACTAATAAAAACAAGAAAGGGGCCATAAGATCACCATGCCTAATAATCCGTCTCACAGGGAACTCCTGGGTTGGGCTCCCATTCACAAGAACAGACACCACTGACGACGACAAACAACATCTGATCCATTTGATCCATCTTTGAGTAAAACCCATTCTCCTCATCATATAAAACAAAAACTCCCAACAAATAGAGGCATGAGCCTTCTCAAAATCCACTTTGAAAATTAAACAAGATTTGCCTCTCATCTTCACATCATCAATGAACTCATTAGCAACAACCCCGTCCAACATATTTCTCCCCTCCCCCACAAAAGCTTATTGGTTTTCACTAATAATACCACCCACAACACCACTCAATCTTTGAGCCAGAACCTTTGCAATAATTTTATAAAGACAACCCACCAAAGAGATAGGCCTATAATCTCCCAGCCCTACCTGAGATGTACCTTTTGGAATTAATGCTAAAAATGATGAATTTGACCCCACTGGCAACACCCTATTATCATAAAACTCATCCATCATTCTACACACATCCGACTTCAGCAGACTCCAAAAGGATTTAATAAAATAAAAATTAAACCCATCAGGCTCTGGACTTTTAGAACCATCACATTCCCACACGGTAACCTGAATTTCTTCCTTAGAAAACTTCTAATTTATTACAACATTAATATCCTCCCCCATCTTCGAAAGTTCAACTTCATCCAACACTGACCTACTCCAAGACTCACCTGAAAATTTATTCTCAAAATAAGATTTAGCACCCCCTTAACTTTTACAGGATCCTCTTCCACTTACCATCTAACCATAACCTATGAATTGCACTCCCGTGCCTCCTCTTATTAATAATAGCATGAAAGTATTTAGAGTTTGAATCCCCTTCTTGTAACCACTTAACTCTTGATTTTTGGACCAAGAGAGATTCCTCCATTCTAGCAACCTCCCACCATTCCGCCTAAAATTTCTTACGAGACAACAACCCTTCCTCATCCAACCCACCATCTTCCTCCATTAAATCCAAAACCTTTATTTTCCTCTCCAACTCCCTCATCCTCACACTCAACACTCTGAAACATTTTTGATTTCATTCCTTCAATGTCATCTTCAACCTTTTTAGTTTTTCTTTCAACACAAACGCTCCCCACCCCTCTATATTTAACTTTTTTCACTCCTCCTCCATAAAAGCTTTGAACCCACACTACTTCATCCAACAATCCATCACCCTAAATGGTCTCAGACCCCAATCAACATCCACCACTTTTAAAAGCACCAAGCAATGATTAAACAGATTTCTGTTCAAAGCTAATTGAGTACACTTTGGATAAGATTAAAGCTACTGATGAGAACACAGGAATCTATCTAGCCTACTTCTAGCCAATCCATTTGACTTATACCACGTATATCTCTTACCCTTCAAAGGGAGATCCACCAACTCCGTAGATAATATAAACTCGTTAAACAATCGTAATTCCGATCCTCCTGCCATTGAAGCCACACCAATCACTCATTTTCTCTCCTCATTGCTCCGAACAACATTAAAATCACCAAACACACACCACTAAAAATACTCCTCATATAAACTTTTAATCTGCAACAACTCCTCCCACAACCTCTTCTTCTCCTCCAACTGGATGGATAAATAAACATTTACAATTACACACGGTTGTTGTCTTTCTTTCCACAACCCCAGAACCCCAAGAAAACCACACCCTTGAATCACCTGAATTTTTTGAAACTTCAATTTATCCCAAACAGACAACAATCCCCCAGCAGTGCCTACTGACGGAGAAGCACACCACTCAAACTCTGATCCACCCCAAACCAACTCCACCACCCAATCATCCATATTACTCATCTTAGTTTCTTGTATCCCCACAAAATCAATCTCTAACTTTTGCATTAGCTCCCTAACCAACTTTTTCTTAATCTACCCCTTAACCCATGCACATTATAGCTTAGAATCTTCATGGACAATTTTATTCAATCCACCCAAATCACCTTTAATCTTCTCTTTATTTCTTTCTTTTTTATCTCTTACCTCTATATCCACCATACACCAAATAATCTCATCCTCCTCCCCTACTGCTGAAACACCCAACTTTTTTCTAACCTCCCACAAGGAAACTGCATCAAAATGGTCATTTTTTAACCAAACAAAACTATTATTGGTAGGAGTCACATTATTGGTGTCATCTTGCTCTATCCAAAAAGCTTTCTACTCATTCAATTTTTTGGTCCTAACTTTCTTCTTCTTTTTTTCACATTTCTTTTTAAATTTCCTCCTTCTTACATTAAAAGATAGTATTTGTTAATTTAAATCAACACAAGAAAGAATCACAAGAGGTGGTTCAAAATTTATAAGAGAGGCCCCTTCATTATCCTCCACACGTTCTTCACTTAATCCAATTTCATCCAACAAGAAGTAATTGCCCAAATTATTTGTACAGCTCAACTTGGCACAATTTTACTAGTCAAAATCTCATTATTTTCACCTGACCCCCCTTCACGCATATTTCCACTCGAATCACCCACTTCGTTCAAATTCAAACTGCATAGTGCCAACACCTGTTTCAATTTCACATCCGCACAACTCAACTCACATTGCATGACCATGTCCTTGGGCCCCACATGCATTGACCGATTAAATAATTTCTCCTGACCTGCTTGACTCACAAATTCCAATTGCCCTTGATCGACCACATTGCACATCACCTCCTCAGCCAAACCGTAAGACACATTGGGCTATCTTTCCTCCACTTTTGCTGGTCCACTCGCATAACACTCTCCAATTTCCAAATGGCCCACCGTTATGCTTTCCTTTCCAAACCCAACAGCTTTTTGTGTGGCCCAATCACACGCCAACCAGTCTTGCACATTCAGTGTTCCCACGTGCACTGAACCAGTATCTGCCACATCACTATTGACTAGATTCAATGAACCTGGTTCCACATCTATCCCCTTAATCATTTGCTTTAATTTTGGCTAAACACCAACAAATTGCATCTGATTTACTACTGGTATGTTACTCTTCAAATTCAAATTTGAAATTGAATTTGAAGTTCCTTGTATATTCCCATAATTACCCCCGCCCGGATATCTCCATCAGACAAAGATTTCTGATCGTCTTCTTCACCAAAACACGACATCAAAGATTCCGAATCATCGCCAACCATGAATGAAGAATTAGATGAACAGCCATGATGACCCCAATAAAATCAACATCCTTTACCCTCCTCTCTGCCTAATTCCTCAACACAACGAACAGTATATACTCTTCCATTGATTTTAATATCCTCATGCTGTACCACAACGCTCTTCACTTATGTGCAAACCAATAGTCGTGCATACTCTAATCTAGACATGTTTCTAGTGTTATCATCTAACATAATTAAGTTTCCAAAAGTTGTAACCACTTTTTGGAAAAAATATTCCTGTCAAACATCCAATGGAAATCTCATACATCTCACCCACACTAGTCTTCTACCAGAAACCTGCCCAGGATCCCATGGACTTAATGACTCAAACACGGTTCCTAACCATTCCTTTACAGTCTCCAACAATTCATATAAATTGTCGCCCTCCATTGCTGAAAGATACACCAAGTTATCCCCCATGTACCTCAACCGGATTACAGATAATCCTTCCAACATAAAAGATTCATGAAGAGTATGCAACCTTGCAATGTCAATCAGTCTCCCAACATACCCATTCTTGACCCACGCCATCGTATTTGTCGCAATTGTCAATTCCTGCCCACCTCACAAAATATCCTTACTGTCCACGTTAGTTTTTCCCTTTATGATCCTTTTTTCCTTTTCCCTCCATATTTTTGAACCTCCTCCATTCCCCACCACCTGAGCATAAGAAAAAGTTTTCTTTTGAAGTTGCCCTTTTGATGCCCTATTATGATGAACAAATACCGACGAGGACTTAACTACTAATTTATCATGCGTAAACCTTGGAAGGTTAACATGAAGCTTCATATTTTTGATCCACACTTTGTCCAATTGTTGTTCCAAACATGATGGATTCTCTACATCTAAGAATCTCACAAAACCATACTTCCACCCGTATCGGTCTCGTTTCGCTGAGACAAACACCTCCCAAACCCATCCCCACCTCTAAAACATACGTCACAATTCTTGATAATTCCAATTCTCAGGAAAATTTGTGAAGTAAAATGATGTAACATGTCCTTGCATTGCCCCAAAATCCCTCTTTCTTTGCCTTTGCCCCGCCTCTTGACGAGCCTGTCCCCTGGAACCATCGCCATCTTTTCTACAGGTGCCGCCGCGGCTGTCCCTGTACCACTCACGCTTTCTCTCTCATCTCTCTCGACAAAAATATTTAGGTCTGCTGGTTTAATTCTTGTTCCTTTTAATAATAAGCACATTTGTCTTGATAGGTGCATAAGCTTCAAGGTGTCATAAAAATACATTTACGAACGTTGAGGTTTGGTCTATGAAGTAACGTTCTTCTCTGTTTGATTAAGGATGCCTAAAGATCCGATTCTTCATATACATCAAAACACTAGGCTGAGTGTGTATCAGAATTTTTAAGATCTAACAAAGTTAGATTAGACTTTTGTTGACATAAAACTCCCCTTATGTTTTGTAACTTGTGTAGTTCCTGAAATACTTAGATAAACACGTTAGATTACATGAGAGCAGACTTCTTTTGACCAATCATTTGATGTTTGTTATTAGCAAATTCAGGGTCTGATAATAGCACATAGTTCTGGAATCTGATCAAGTAATAAGTTTTTTTTATAGCAAACATTAAGTCTTTTTCACAAATGAAGTCTATTAACAAATCAATATATAGTTATGCAAAATATCAGAGCAAGCATATTTTGGATACTCTTTAAATTTTTAGATAATTTGAGTTTTATATAGATCAGAGCTTAAAATTCATTTACTGATTAACTTGAATTAAGATGTAATAAAGTAATAAGATGTATCAGAGTTGATAAAATCAGATATATCATAGCAGATAAACTGGAACAAAGCATTCTTCATAAAATAAAAAGAACATTCATCAGACTTGTCAATCAAAAAAAAAATCTAATAAGTTTCCCAACTCAAAAGACTTCTATCATATCTCCCCCTTTTGTTATCAACAAAAAAGGGGCATCACAGAGATCCTAAAAATAAGTCTCTAGTGAGAGAAGAGTTGAAAAGCGGGGATGTTGTAGAGGAGATAAGGATAAAATAACGAATCTGAATGATGAAAACAAAAGGTGAATTGAAGCAAATGACAGAGTGGTGATATTGAAAAAGAAGGTTTTCAGGAAATGAGTTAAAAGAGGAAGATCCTTTTTCTTGAATGGTCCATAGATAATAGCACTAGAGAGAATTCGCATGAGCTTCATTTGGATTGAGAGCAGAGAAGATGCTGCGAAGGTAGGCTTCATGTATGATGCTCTCATCATTTTTATGAACTTAAAAACCATGGTTGTGGATTCTCAAAGTTTTGTGAGGGCATTGTACATAGGAGTAATGGTGGAATGCATTTAATATGTAGAGCCATTAGGTGGGGTGAATTAAATATGGACATTTATGAGCAATAAATGAGGCATATGAAGATAGGGTTACAAGATGATGAGTGAAGAAATGCAATTATGATGTGGTTAGGTTGTTATAAAACCCTAACTTATGAAATTTGGGGGAAATGTGTAATAATGAAGGGGTTAACATTTATTCATGAGGGAAGTGTAATAAATGATGAGGTAGAGGCATTTGTGGGTGATTCGAGATGGTGGTTGGAAAACATAAATGAAAACCCACTTGGTGTGAGTTAATTATAAGTGTGGCAAATGGGATAACCTAACAAATTAGGTTGTAGCCCTTGATAGTAATGAATGGTGATTTAAGGGAAGGAATTCCTGAAGCCTAAGTAAGCAAATGAATAAACCTATAATAACTTCTACATGATAATAATCATGTGTACATAGATATGTATGTGTATATTGAAATGGCCTTTGAATGAATAATTGATGTGGTCCTATAATGATTGGTGTAGGACTTGATAACACGGGTGAAACAAAAACATCAAACCCGGAAGTATACTTCTCTTAAGGTAGGAGAGGGGTGTATTTTCTAAATGCATGAGAATTGTGATGATAATGTGTGTATTAATGTAATATGGCATGTTTTCTTGGATAAGTGTGATATCATGTGTATGTAATCGTGTTTGGTGTTTTGAAATGATTGTTTATATGATGAAGCCTAAATGAGGCTGTGAATGGCATATTATGTGATGATGTACTATTGATTCCATATATGACATGATGAGCATCTAAAATCTTTGGTTGAAATGGTTCCTAAATATAAGGACTGATGTTTATGTATGAATTTGTGGATAATAGTGTGGTTGAGTATGAATGTACCCTAGATGAGAGGGTGAGATAATCCTAATGAGGTTGAGGCATGCATGAGCATTGCATACATGGCATGGCATGCATATCATGATGATGTTGATAAGTGGTTGCGATCACTTGATGTTGGAAATATAAAAGGGCTTGTAAGTTCCTGTGATTATTGGACCGGTGGTTGCGACCACCTGGTGTTTGAAATGAAAGGCCCTGCGGGACCATTGAGATTGAATGCCCATGGTTGCGATCATGAGGTGGGAGTACCCCTTGCGAGGCGGGAAACCTTTATGAAATGTTGAACGTGGTTGCGATCACGAGAAAGCACCTTGCGAGGCTGCTAGAGGGAGTACCCCTTGCGAGGCGGGAAACCCATGAATATGAATGAATGATTATGGTGGTTGCGATCACCCGTGGAAATGTGAATCGGATCCGTGCATATGCATCCTAAACACTAACATGTGCATTAGCCATAGAAGCATGGCATAGAGAGAGATACCCTGTTGATGAGGTTATGTGAGGAGTAGATGAAACCCTTCTCTTTAAATTACTAACTATGATTGTGATATTGGTTGATGTGACCTTGAAAAATTTGATGGATATATGTGTTCAAATGAATTTGATAAATGAATGATTTGGTGTTAAATGAACTTCCTTGGAGGAAGGAATGTTTGTATTGCATTCATGCATATATTATCTTAATTGTCGGATTTTCATCATTGAGAAAGTATACTCACTCTCCATGTGGTATATCTTTTTAGCTCTTGTGTTGTAGGGCTGTACATGGAGCTTTTGTGTGGAGGAGAAGTGTGAAAGAAGCCTAACTTGGTAAAGAATGCCTTGGCCGGCAACATTTTGATTTTGTAGTTGTGTGAATGGTTGTAATGTGTATGATATTCTGCATAGGTTGTTTAGCCTTCAGTTGACAAAGATAATTGTATGGATGATGAATATATATATATACAATGGAAACTTTAGGGGTCATGGAGGAAAATGAGAACTTTTGGGGTATGGCTCATTTTCATTTATGACCCTATGGATGTATAAGGGATGAACTCATGATGAAACTTTCCCTACTTTTGATGAATGAATGAAGATTCATATTTAAGTGTTGGTTTTGTGAAGTAAAGGAGACGATGATTTGGTTCTTGTATGCATCTAACGAATTGTAATGTAAATGTGTGAATATGCTTATTTGGAACAAGTTTTAATTGACTAATAGGATGATTTTGATGTGATGAATTGAGGAAAATTGGCTTGAGTGGAGTTTTAATAGGTTGTGTTGTTCAATTTCCACGTTTCTGCAGGTTTTCTGATAATCTCGCTCAAGCGAGATGGATTCTCGCTCAAGCGAGAATCCCTCCTATATGGTATTTGGTCTCTGGACAATTCTCGCTTAGGTGAGAGTGGGTCTAGCTCAAGCGAGATTGTCCTGGCATCAGTGTTTTGGTCTCTGGACCATTCTCGCCCAGGCGAGAGTGAGTCTTGCTCAAGCGAGGCAGCCCTGGTATCAGGGGTTGGCCTCTGGGAGATTTTCGCTTAGGCGAGGAGGGTCTCGCCCGAGCGAGAGTTGGGCATTTTGGTTACTGGCCGAATTCTGCTTGAGCAAATGGCCTTGAGGATGGTGCTCGCTCAAGCGAGCGAGTGTAGGTTTGGTTCTGGACAAATTTCGCTCACGCTCGCTGGCTCCGCCCAAGCGAATCTGGTGTATCTCGCTCAAGCGAGTTGGGGCTCGCTCAAGCGAGTTGGCCCCTGATTCTCCTTTGGTCTTCTCGCTCAGCGTGTGGGGTTGCTCGCCCAAGTGTAACATCCTGAATTTTATAAAAATGAGTGATTAATGAGAATGGCAAATGGTTGATTATTGAGGATGATGTGTGGGGATATGTGAATTTGTTGTGGCAAGGTATGAATATATATATATATATATATATATAAGATGAAGATGAATTTGAATTTAACATGGATAATATGTTGGAATGAGAATTTTATAAGTAGGAATGCTCAAACAGGCTGTATAAGTCCTTTATGATGTGTATGAGCTGTGGGATAAATTCAAATTTGGTTTATAATGAGAAATTCTGAGTGGGAATATTTAGAACAAGTTATATATGCCTTATATGATGTACATGATAGCTTGGATATGATTAAATTGGCTTATGATGAAGTTTCATATGATGGCCTGTGTGAATTTTTCATTTTTGACTCTGTGCTGATAATTTCGCTCAGGCGAAGTGGATTCTCGCCCGAGCGAGAGACTCACCTGTTTGGAATTAGCTTCTGGGCAATTTTCACTCAGGCGAGAGTGAATCTCGCTCAAGCGAGATTGTCCCACTATCAGTGTTTAGACACTAGAGGAAATTCGTCCGGGCGAATGGAGCTTCGCCCGAGCGAGGGCGAAGGGAATTAGCTACTGGATGAAACCCGCCCGAGCGAAGGGTCTTGAAGGATGGCATTCGCTCAGGCGAGACGATTGAATGATGAGTGGATGAGTTCGTGGATGCATCCTGCCCAAGTGGGAGGTTTAGAAATAAACTAAGTGGTGGTAAAACTTCTGAGTGATATACTGAGTGACGTTTGATTGGGTGATATCCCGAGTGAGGGGTTTGTGGAACCCGAGTGGGATAACCCTCATTTCCCGAGTGGATTATTGTGTGACCTTGTGAATAAAAATATGGAACTAAGTTATGGGATGTATATGCGTGGAGTTATTTCCGAGCGATTGAAACCCCTGACTCCGAGTGGAGTAATCGTGGAACCATTCCCGAGTGGAGATTATGACGCTTCCGAATGAAGCATGTGTGTGGGTTTCTTGAATGAATTAAGTGTTTAGTTAAGTGTAGAGTGGACATAATTCTGAGTGAGTGACCAATTAGGCGAAAGGTCGGTCTCTAGAATATTTACCGAGTGGAATCTCATGTGAGTGAAGACTCAGATTTGGAGTGAATTTACCGAGCAGAAGTCTGAGTAAGAGAGGACCCGGTCTGGATTGTTTTACCGGGTGGAGGATCGATTGAGTGATGGTCGGTCTTGAAATTAATTACCGAGTGAAGGACCATAAGAGAGAAGAGTCGGTTTTGAAATAATTCACCGAGTGAGAACTGATTATAAGTTGAGTCGGTGTTGAGATGAATGGCTGAGTGATAGCCGATCAGGTGTTGAGTGTAACATCCTATTTTCATCACAAATAGGAAATAGATATTAATATATATTTCTTGAGAAATACTTACTATAAGTTAGTTTATTATTATCATTTTTTTAAAATTTTGGTATTTATATTTTTATTATTTGTTTTTTTTAATAATAATAATAATAAAATGAAAATATTTTTGAATGAGAATTTTAAAGTGACTTAATTAGTATTCACTAATTAAGAAAATTATATTAAGAATTTTTAATATCTTTGTTATTCACCATTTTTATTTTATGTTGTTATATTTTTATTTTTTTTACATATTTAAGATTTAACTCTTATTAGAATTTTAAAATAAAATTTTGAAGGAATTAGACTATGGTTCTTTTAAACTTTTTGATCTACATAATATTTATGATTTTCTGGAATTTTTTGAAAATTTTGAATTATTTTAATAAAATAATATATTTTAAATAATTTTAAATTCATATAAAGTTGCTTAAAATTAAAAATATTTACAAGAATGTAAAGTTAAATTATAAGAAAATTTTCTAAAATCCATTTCAAGTAGACTTATCTAAAAATTATCGGTTTGAGAAAAATCTTGATTTTTTCTAATCGTTAAAAAATTAGAAACGTATCAATAAATTTTTATTAACAGAAAATTTTAGATTTTTAAAATTTCAGATTTATATTACTTATTATAAAATTAGTGAGGACTGATATAATATCGCTAAATTTCAAAAAGGACTCATTTTGAATATTTAAAATATACCGAGTGAAGGGTTACTATTTGACTTAATAATTTTGCCGACAATTACTATGCAAATCACTGTGCATGTATGAAATTTTCAAAAGATGCACAGTAACCTGGAATAAAAAATTCAAAAATGCATAGTACTTTTATATTAAAATAATGGAATGCATAGTAAATTTTTTTCCTATAAATACCGAAGGATTTCTTCTTTAGAATTCACAATTTCAGATTAAGTTTTCTTAATATAGTAGTGCTAGTGAGATAGTGGTGGAAGTGAGAGAGAGAAGAAAAGTTTTTGGAGAGAAGGTTCTGCCAAAATCCTAAGGTAAGAATACTTCTCTTTTATATTTTTTGGGTTATTTTTATATCGTTTTTAGAAATCTGTTATTATACTGGAAATAATATTATTTTAAGTTACTATTCTGCATAGTAAACACTATTTCAATAGTAAATTACTATTTCAATAGTAAATTACTATTCAAATAGTAAATTACTATTTACTGTTACTATTTACCATTACTATTCACGATTTACTATTTACTGTTACTATTCACATTTTACTATTTACTGTTACTATTCACGTTTTACTATTTACTGTTACTATTTACGATTTACTATTCACTATTCACTATTCACTATTCACTATTCAAAATTTACCATTTTTTTTATTTTAAGTTGTAATCTTAATTTTCATCTTGTAATTATATTAAAATGAAATTGGTATGTTTTAGAACTCGGAGACGAGGCGCGCATGGATTTTCAATAACGAATCGGTATACAAGAGGTAAGGGGGAGTGAGATAAAAATATAATATGAAAGACATAAGAATAAAGGGAGGAGTCCCTTACTCCTTTTAAATTTAATAATATTATTATAAAGTAATAACTTCTCAACTTAAAATTTATAATAAATTTAATATACTGTGTAACTTATTCTGAAATATCTATACATAGATCTGAATTATTATAACTTATACGGACTGAACTAAACCTATGCAAGGACTTGGATTTTTATATCCTATATGGATCGAACTAAACTTATGCAAGGACTTGGAATATTATGACCTGTCTAGACTGAACTATACCTATGCGAAGACTGGATATATGGACTTATATAGACCTGTGCGAGGAATGGACTATAAGGACTCAAAATCAAATCTACTAATTTAAATAACCATTAAAAATTTGAATTATATTTATAAGCGATATTTAGTTGATTTGACTTGATTATAATTAATTATATTTGATTTCGATTAATGATATTGTGATTTATAATATTAGACTGTGATTAATAATATTCAATTATGATTGATGATATTTGATTGTGATTGATGAGATTACTATACTTGATTGTGGTTGATGAATGATTGATGATCTTGTGATATGAAGTTTGAGCATATAGCAAGCATGACGGAAAGTTAAAACTCAGTAAGAATTTTCTTACCTTACTCTTTAAATTTTTATTCCAAGAGAAAGTATTTTGTAATTATTTTAGTTTTTTTATTTCTTCTTATAAATAATTTTTATTAACTTTATTTTTAATCTCAATAATAAAATCTAGTATTAGAAGGAAGCTATTTTATGAAAATCAGAGGTTGAGATAATTAATTCTTGAATTAAAGAAAATTTTTATAGTTTTAAGTATTCTTAGTTAATGATTTTAAATTATTTTCTTTAGAAATTAGAAGTTTAAAGTAAATTATTTTGGTTTTCCCCAACGAAATAACTAAAGAATATTTTGTGGAGATTTCAAAAACTCAATCTAGTTAAGATTCAAATTGAGAAAGATTATGTAAATATATGAAGGTTTTTAAGAGAAAGCTTTGAGATATTTAAGGCTTGGAAACTCAATTTTGGTAAGATCTGAATTTGAAGACTGTACTAAATTATTTCAGTATAACAGAAGTTCAAAGAAGAACTTATGGAAATGTACAGTTTATTGTGATGATTTTGTGAACCTTTATGGTATTTAATAATTGAGTTTCTAAAAGCCTTAACCAACTAAATATGCGAGTAGTTCATGCATCATGAATCATTAAAGAGAAATGAGATGTGATATTGCCTGGGGACGGATTATAGAAACCGAGGATACATTAGAGGAGGCTTAATTGCGAGCCTTGGGATGAGAGAGTGTGAAAGGGTGCTTCAGGTGACCTGGGGTCGCTCCCTAGTGTCGGGTACTTTCACAATAAAAACTTTCTCAGTCTGACTAGTCTCTAAGTGTTTCCACGCCAGTTGAGCTGTTCATATGCCATGAAGGCATTTATGTTATTATTATCCAGAATTTATGAAACAGTGTAAACTCCTGGTTGGCCTAGTGCAAACTAAAACTTTAAGGGCCCACATGCATAAACTGAATGAGACAGTAGCATAAGCATTACATAACATTCATGTGATTGTGACATTCTATATGGATGGTTATGAATGAAAATATAAGTGTTATGTATGTGGAAACCCTATATTCATAATTGATTGTATATGAGATTATGACTGATATTACTATATTAGTTTGTGAAAACCCTTATGCTTATGTCTTATCTGTAATATATTATATTTTGTTTCTCACTCCTTCTTGTTTGAATTTTTGTGTCCAAAATATATGTTATATGATATATAGCTAGCAGTCCAAGATGGAAGGATATATAATTACAAGAGGATAAAGTGGTCTCATTCTCAATCGATTAGATGAAGAGATATGACAAGAGTAGGATTCAAAACTCGATGGTTCAAGGACTAGGAAATGATTGTTCACATTTGTAGTAGAGGTATAGTTTAGTTTTATTTTGCCTTATTACAATATCAAGTAGATAATTGTAACAAGGTAAAGGTTAAACTTTGATAAACTCTTTCATTCGGATATAATATTGTAATGATTTATCACTTATGATTTCTATAAATTATTTTGTCATTATGGACAAATATTGAAAGACAATTTTTTTTTTACTTTCAATATTCAAAGGAAATCAGATGTATATACGTCCTTGTATACACGAGATAAAGAGTGATAAATATGTATATCTTTCTAAAAGTTTTTTTTTTAAAAGTAAGAAGAATACATATATATCTCGTGTATATAAGGGGGTGTTACAAAGTGGTATCAGAGCAGTTCAATCCAAACCGGCTTGTGGTATGGTCTTACTAGCGTGTTAGTGTACTCTGATGGTTGAGTTTGACAAGAGATTTTATGGTTGAGAAAAGAGGAAATTTTATTAGAGTAAATGGTAAGAAGTAAGTGAAGAAAAATTAGGAGTATAGAAAGAAGGAACTAATTTTAAGTTCATAAGAAGTATAAGTTAAAACTTTATAGCCTGTTACTTGAAAAATGTTATTGCAGGGATTATCAGAAACTGGCCATTCTGAAGTCTTTCTTGACATTGTTTAAGTACAGGCCTTAATGTATGGTGGAATGATAAGGTAAATTAACTAATGCAGTTATTTCCTTTTATTCCAAATGTATTGTATGGTGTTTGATTCTCTGATTAATATGTGATAGTGAAATATTCTAACATTTTCCTATTTTACAATATGGTATGAGACAACAAGGGAGATAAGACAATAGAAAATTCTTAGAAATATTTTGGTATGAATTCTAGACTGGAGCTGTCGTGACTTTGACTACTTAGTTATAAACTATCGGGGCTGATCACCCCGAATGATTTGCACTAAGTAGTGAAAGACATGTCAAAAGAAGGATGTTAAGATCAACGAATTTAACCTTGGGTTAATGTAGTATATGGAGAAATGGAGATAAACTCAATAAATTCTATTAGGATATTCCTTACCATGTCCTTGAAGTTGTAAGAGATACTTGTGTGAATTAGAATTCCAATGGGTAAATAACTGTTGTAATCCCAAACTAGTATAACAAATTCTTTAAGATAGAATCATAGTTTTTCCTTTGGTGATATATTTTGAAAAGAAAAATGTGTGGATGTATACTTTATGAAAAAATATGATAATTTATAACTTGCTTGATATAACAAATAATCATATTAGGAATTGTATCTCTGGCTATTTGTATTGATTCTTCTTTTGTATGACATATAAAATATGTTAATTATTGTTTGATTTGATGAAGTTTTCATTTATGATGTGTACGATTGAATAATATATATGATGGTTATGTGTGTAAATATATGAATTAATGAAACTTTTATGATTGTGACATCGAATGTAATTAACCATATATTTTTGAATTTTTTTTAAATTGATTTATTGTGATAAATATATCAATGAATGACCTAAAATAAGCATTATAGATCTTTGGAAGACATCGATATTGGTTTAATATTTAGAAATTGTGACATAAAATATTTTTGTGATTCCTAACAATATGATACATGTTTATCAAGTTATTTTCTTTTAGTCATCGATTTTGTTCGACGAATATATATACATGATATAAATCATTGTTATGTAATGACCATTGTAGATTTAAAATAAAGAAATGTGTTAGTAAACCATGAGGAAGTAGATATGAACCTTTACTTATTGATTACATAAGTCTTAGTTACCTAAAAAAAAAAATATTCAAGTGAATATTTCTAAGTCAACGTAGTGATTTGTGATCATTTAAGATTGGAGAATTTATCAAATATATGTAATGGTTGTAGTCAATTATAATGGAATGTGTAATCACTTAGTTAAGGAATATTTGATTCATTATAGAAGACAATAAGAAATGATTACATACTCTGGATTATCATGAAGCAAAGACCACAAGGATTTAACTAGTACAACATGGACTAAGACATATTTATCCTTTCTCACTAGGATAATTTATTATACACGATTACATTAAGGAAAATAAAATAGAACATCTAGTATATCATAGATAGAGGTCTAAGAGTCTTGGCAATACAAAAATTATCCAAACTAGAGAAATAATCATAACGATTATAAGAAGTGAAGCACTTGTTACCACAACTTGTAGTCCATCCCGACTTCGTTCTTCCTTACTTCTAGGAAGGTTAGCCATCGAATAGTATGATAGTACTTGAAAAAAAAAAGATTGAAGAAATTAGAAAGAAGAGAGAAACTAAGAAACCTTGAAGTTGTGATAGGAAGCGAGAATGGAATGAGAATTTATAAGCAAGCAAGGGAGGGAGAGTTGCAACGGTCATAAACGGCTAGTCCAACGGCTAGTCCAACGGCTAGTTGCTAACGGCTAGTTGTCCAGTAATTAATTCTTAGCAGTCCATTTTACTATATTACGAGTAGGAATTTTAATTAATAGATGTTATGGATTATGTTAAGTAAGATTTTAATAGATTAAGAAACGTAATTATTGAGGTGTTTAGAGTTAACCATCAATTTATGATGAGCATGGTTGACAAAATTAAGACGAGTAATATTTTTGAATTAAGGAAAAAAATACAGATAAGATTAAAAAAAGAGAGATAAATGGCAATGTTAAGGAAAATGTACACAATTGCCAAGGAAACTAGAAATATATTTTAGAACAGTTCAGTTAGTTTAGCTATGGTAAGATTTGTTAACAATATTAAATTTCGAGGACGAAATTTCTTTTAGGGGAGTAGAGTTGTAACATCCTATTTTCATCACAAATAGGAAATAGATATTAATATATATTTCTTGAGAAATACTTACTATAAGTTAGTTTATTATTATCATTTTTTTAAAATTTTGGTATTTATATTTTTATTATTTGTTTTTTTTAATAATAATAATAATAAAATGAAAATATTTTTGAATGAGAATTTTAAAGTGACTTAATTAGTATTCACTAATTAAGAAAATTATATTAAGAATTTTTAATATCTTTGTTATTCACCATTTTTATTTTATGTTGTTATATTTTTATTTTTTTTACATATTTAAGATTTAACTCTTATTAGAATTTTAAAATAAAATTTTGAAGGAATTAGACTATGGTTCTTTTAAACTTTTTGATCTACATAATATTTATGATTTTCTGGAATTTTTTGAAAATTTTGAATTATTTTAATAAAATAATATATTTTAAATAATTTTAAATTCATATAAAGTTGCTTAAAATTAAAAATATTTACAAGAATGTAAAGTTAAATTATAAGAAAATTTTCTAAAATCCATTTCAAGTAGACTTATCTAAAAATTATCGGTTTGAGAAAAATCTTGATTTTTTCTAATCGTTAAAAAATTAGAAACGTATCAATAAATTTTTATTAACAGAAAATTTTAGATTTTTAAAATTTCAGCTTTATATTACTTATTATAAAATTAGTGAGGACTGATATAATATCGCTAAATTTCAAAAAGGACTCATTTTGAATATTTAAAATATACCGAGTGAAGGGTTACTATTTGACTTAATAATTTTGCCGACAATTACTATGCAAATCACTGTGCATGTATGAAATTTTCAAAAGATGCACAGTAACCTGGAATAAAAAATTCAAAAATGCATAGTACTTTTATATTAAAATAATGGAATGCATAGTAAATTTTTTTCCTATAAATACCGAAGGATTTCTTCTTTAGAATTCACAATTTCAGATTAAGTTTTCTTAATATAGTAGTGCTAGTGAGATAGTGGTGGAAGTGAGAGAGAGAAGAAAAGTTTTTGGAGAGAAGGTTCTGCCAAAATCCTAAGGTAAGAATACTTCTCTTTTATATTTTTTGGGTTATTTTTATATCGTTTTTAGAAATCTGTTATTATACTGGAAATAATATTATTTTAAGTTACTATTCTGCATAGTAAACACTATTTCAATAGTAAATTACTATTTCAATAGTAAATTACTATTCAAATAGTAAATTACTATTTACTGTTACTATTTACCATTACTATTCACGATTTACTATTTACTGTTACTATTCACGTTTTACTATTTACTGTTACTATTCACGTTTTACTATTTACTGTTACTATTTACGATTTACTATTCACTATTCACTATTCACTATTCACTATTCAAAATTTACCATTTTTTTTATTTTAAGTTGTAATCTTAATTTTCATCTTGTAATTATATTAAAATGAAATTGGTATGTTTTAGAACTCGGAGACGAGGCGCGCATGGATTTTCAATAACGAATCGGTATACAAGAGGTAAGGGGGAGTGAGATAAAAATATAATATGAAAGACATAAGAATAAAGGGAGGAGTCCCTTACTCCTTTTAAATTTAATAATATTATTATAAAGTAATAACTTCTCAACTTAAAATTTATAATAAATTTAATATACTGTGTAACTTATTCTGAAATATCTATACATAGATCTGAATTATTATAACTTATACGGACTGAACTAAACCTATGCAAGGACTTGGATTTTTATATCCTATATGGATCGAACTAAACTTATGCAAGGACTTGGAATATTATGACCTGTCTAGACTGAACTATACCTATGCGAAGACTGGATATATGGACTTATATAGACCTGTGCGAGGAATGGACTATAAGGACTCAAAATCAAATCTACTAATTTAAATAACCATTAAAAATTTGAATTATATTTATAAGCGATATTTAGTTGATTTGACTTGATTATAATTAATTATATTTGATTTCGATTAATGATATTGTGATTTATAATATTAGACTGTGATTAATAATATTCAATTATGATTGATGATATTTGATTGTGATTGATGAGATTACTATACTTGATTGTGGTTGATGAATGATTGATGATCTTGTGATATGAAGTTTGAGCATATAGCAAGCATGACGGAAAGTTAAAACTCAGTAAGAATTTTCTTACCTTACTCTTTAAATTTTTATTCCAAGAGAAAGTATTTTGTAATTATTTTAGTTTTTTTATTTCTTCTTATAAATAATTTTTATTAACTTTATTTTTAATCTCAATAATAAAATCTAGTATTAGAAGGAAGCTATTTTATGAAAATCAGAGGTTGAGATAATTAATTCTTGAATTAAAGAAAATTTTTATAGTTTTAAGTATTCTTAGTTAATGATTTTAAATTATTTTCTTTAGAAATTAGAAGTTTAAAGTAAATTATTTTGGTTTTCCCCAACGAAATAACTAAAGAATATTTTGTGGAGATTTCAAAAACTCAATCTAGTTAAGATTCAAATTGAGAAAGATTATGTAAATATATGAAGGTTTTTAAGAGAAAGCTTTGAGATATTTAAGGCTTGGAAACTCAATTTTGGTAAGATCTGAATTTGAAGACTGTACTAAATTATTTCAGTATAACAGAAGTTCAAAGAAGAACTTATGGAAATGTACAGTTTATTGTGATGATTTTGTGAACCTTTATGGTATTTAATAATTGAGTTTCTAAAAGCCTTAACCAACTAAATATGCGAGTAGTTCATGCATCATGAATCATTAAAGAGAAATGAGATGTGATATTGCCTGGGGACGGATTATAGAAACCGAGGATACATTAGAGGAGGCTTAATTGCGAGCCTTGGGATGAGAGAGTGTGAAAGGGTGCTTCAGGTGACCTGGGGTCACTCCCTAGTGTCGGGTACTTTCACAATAAAAACTTTCTCAGTCTGACTAGTCTCTAAGTGTTTCCATGCCAGTTGAGCTGTTCATATGCCATGAAGGCATTTATGTTATTATTATCCAGAATTTATGAAACAGTGTAAACTCCTGGTTGGCCCAGTGCAAACTAAAACTTTAAGGGCCCACATGCATAAACTGAATGAGACAGTAGCATAAGCATTACATAACATTCATGTGATTGTGACATTCTATATGGATGGTTATGAATGAAAATATAAGTGTTATGTATGTGGAAACCCTATATTCATAATTGATTGTATATGAGATTATGACTGATATTACTATATTAGTTTGTGAAAACCCTTATGCTTATGTCTTATCTGTAATATATTATATTTTGTTTCTCACTCCTTCTTGTTTGAATTTTTGTGTCCAAAATATATGTTATATGATATATAGCTAGCAGTCCAAGATGGAAGGATATATAATTACAAGAGGATAAAGTGGTCTCATTCTCAATCGATTAGATGAAGAGATATGACAAGAGTAGGATTCAAAACTCGATGGTTCAAGGACTAGGAAATGATTGTTCACATTTGTAGTAGAGGTATAGTTTAGTTTTATTTTGCCTTATTACAATATCAAGTAGATAATTGTAACAAGGTAAAGGTTAAACTTTGATAAACTCTTTCATTCGGATATAATATTGTAATGATTTATCACTTATGATTTCTATAAATTATTTTGTCATTATGGACAAATATTGAAAGACAATTTTTTTTTTACTTTCAATATTCAAAGGAAATCAGATGTATATACGTCCTTGTATACACGAGATAAAGAGTGATAAATATGTATATCTTTCTAAAAGTTTTTTTTTTAAAAGTAAGAAGAATACATATATATCTCGTGTATATAAGGGGGTGTTACATTGAGTCAGTTTTGGGAATGAAATGCTGAGTGAGTGATGTTATATACACTCCAATTGAATGTTAAGTATAAATTCTGAGTGAATAAGATTTCATGTATTTTGAGTGGCTAAGTGTTAAGTAATTCCGAGTGGAACTTGATTAATGAGTTTATTTCTGAGGAATGAATGGTTAAGGTATTCTCTGAGTGAGAAGAGGTATGAATACCGAGTGGAAGACCTAATGAGTGATGAGTCAGTTTTAGAATGATCGCCGAGTGAAAGATTGATTGAGATGGCTCGGATTTAGAATGAATAGCCGAGTGATAGACTGCGAGTATGAGTCGGCCCTGAATGACTTGGTTGAATGGAAAGTGAATCGGTCTAGATTGTTATGTCAAGAGGGAAGCCGAGTGTAAGATGACTCGGATCTGGATGAATTTTACCGAGTGAAAGCCAAATGAAGGATTGGTCGGTTTTGGGGTATTCTGTCAATAGGAACCCGAGTGCTGGGAAGGATGACTTCGTGTCGGATTCGCCTAAGCGAATGGATACCTCGCTCAAGCGAGTGAGTATGGAATTCCTTACTAGACAATTCTCGCCCGAGCGAGTGGCTGGTTGAAGGGAGCCTCGCTCGAGTGAATATATTTGGGAATGCTTACTGGAACGATTCCGCCGAGCGAGCTAAGGCGCTTAAGTGAAATAGGCTGTCTCGCTCAAGCGAATTTGGGCCTCGCTTGAGCGAGTGACACCCTGATTGTGTTTTTTCCTTCTTTTCTCTCGGTTTGTGTATATTGGCCCTTCTTTCTTGATTCCGATGGCTGGACTCTTTTTCCCCTTACTCAGTTAGACACCTGAGGGATATAATGGTTATTAGTGTAAATATTAAAACATAAAACTCTCACTTTCTTTCCACTTTCATGTCACTTCTTCCTTTCCTTCCTTCACTCTTCTTCGTCTTCTTCCCTTCTCCATCTCCTCTTTTCTTCGCTCCAAAAACCAAAGCTGTGTGGAGCTTTCTTACCCTCTTCCATTTTTATTCTATGGAAGCTTGAAGGAGAAGCTTGTGTTGGAACTCCTCCCCCTTCTCCCACTCTATTTCCGTGTGGACCTCTCTCCATGGAAAGCTCATGTTGGCTCTTGGGTGAGGTAAGTTCCTCACCATTCTTTAGGAGTTTTTATGCCTAGACTTTGGATTCTATGTATATGGGGGAGTATTTATGGCATATGGGTTGTTGGGAGAAGCTTAAAGTGAGGAAACCCTAGGTGGGGTGTTGTTATTATGGCTTTAATAGTGGGTTATTATAGAGATGCATGAATTAATACTTGGATGGGTGGAAAATAAATGAATAATTATAATGTTGATGGGTTCTAGTGAAACCCTAACTTTAATAAATTGGGGGAAATGTAAATTATGAATACAAAGTATGTTTAATGATGATAGTGAATGATATTAATGATAAGAGATGGCCATTGATGGTGATTAATGAGTATTGGTAACAGTTGTTGGGTTTTAATGAAAACCCTTACCTTAAGAATTTGGGAAAATATATATATATATTATGACTTGAAGGTTGAATTGGAAGTGAATGGGTGATGTTTAATATGTATGTTGTTAGTTATAGTGATGAATAATGATGAACATTGTAGATAAACCTTAATGGTGAAATCAATGGATATACATATTGGTTGGTGAATTGATAGGCTATGATGTTGTCATTAGAATTTGATAGTAAGGATGGTTTAAGAGAAACAAGAATAACTTGTGTTGAGCTTTAAGTGACAATGATGACATTTGAAGGATCGATGTGATTTGAGATTACATTATGTAATGGATAAGATGATGATGATGTTGTTGGATTAGTAAGCTTTTAAGATCTAGAGGATCTTGGCTTTGGGAAAGGAATTCCCGAAGCCTAATACAAATATATAACTTGGTGTTTATCAAGTCTAGGACTTGATGATAAACTAGAAAGTGTTTAAAAAGTTAAGAGGAATGCCTTGAGATGGCTTATTAATTGTATGAATGCATATGTATATTATGTAGATTGTATTCTAGGTGATGCAATGGAGCATTCGAAGCATTGGAATGGTTCAACTCTTCCCTCAAGTTAGGAGAGGAGTTAACATTCAAATTGCATGAGTAAATTTAATAGTGATTGTTGTATGTGATGGATACTCATGCTTGCCTTGTTATGTATATGTTTTGAATTAAGTGAAATGGCAATTTGATAATTAATGAGAATTATTACGATACTCTTATGTTGGGTTGCAAATCACTAATGAATATACAAGGATAAAGATGGATAACATAAAATATTATAAAACCCTAGTGGTTGATACAAGTAATTGACTTGTATGTGCAGTGGCAATGACGATTGCTATATATATGTTTTTATATTCTGAAAAACACCTTGTTGTTACATGTGTGGCTTGATGTTATGATTATTGCTATGCCTTTAGACATCTACGTGTGGATTGTTATGAATGATGTTGTGGACATTGAAGTGCCTATTATATGTATGTTGTGCCTTGAGGGGCCTTGTGAATGTTTGTATGCCATTGAATGCTAATTATATTAATGATATGCCTTGAGGGGCTTGCAAATAAATATATGATTCTTGAAAATGCCAGATTAAATTATATCCCTAATTGAGAGGGTGAGATATCCTTGCGAGGTTGTTGAGCATATGCATTATTGCATCTTGCATTCATGGCATGGCATATCATTGGTATTATGTGGTTACGATCACAATGATGAAAGATCCTGCGAGATTCTATGAAGGGAGTACCCCTTACGAGGCGGGAAACCAATGTGATGATGATATGATATGGTAATGGTGGTTGCGATCACCTGATTATGGAATGTGAAAGGCCCTGTGGGGACCATTGTATGATGATGAGCCAGTGGTTGCGATCACTAGGTATTGATATGATAAAGGGCTTGCGAGCACCTATGATGCCCATGGTTGCGATCATGAGGCGGGAGTACCCCTTGCGAGGCGGGAAACCAATGATTATGAATGATTGATTATGGTGGTTGTGATCACCCGTGATATGAAAACGGATCCGTTGCATATGCATTAAATAGTTAACATATGCATGAGCTTTAAGACCATGGCATTTGAGATGGGATGACCACAAGTGTTGAAAAACCCCTTGCGAGGAGGTATTTGAGTGAAACCTTAATGAATTAATGATGAAAGTGGATATAAATGCCCTTGTTGATAAGTGGCAAAGTATTGGTGTATGTGATTGTGTATATGTTGTGCTTATTATGATATGAATTGTGATTTATGAGGCTTGTATGCCTATTCTAATGATGAGATGATTAATGAATAATAATTTGATAATTTGATAGCAAAGCACACATGATGTTGTATGCATATACACATGATCACAATATATATGTTATTCGTCATTTTGAATGTATAACTCACTCTCCCATGTGGTCTCATTTTTAGCATTGTGATGCAGGTTACCACGGGACGAGTTCGGATATAAAGATCAAGCTTGGATGAAGGTAAATAGTGGTGGAGGAATTGCCTTGGCCGGCATCATTTATGGATTCTTGTGTAATGAATAAATTGTATATGATTGTATAGATGATTTAGAGATTTTAAGTATGTATAAGATAATCCTTTGAATTGATGGATGATGAATATATATATGTAGAATATAAGAGATGATTTGATGTGTATTAGAGGAATTGGAATTGATCGATGTTCATTGATGATTGAGATAGTCAGGAGAGGATTCTTGAATATATGGGTATATATATAATTATGTCTTAGGCATTGCATGCTTGCCGAGCCTTCTCTCATATCGTCATATATGGGACTAGGCATGTGCCCGGTATACATATTCTTCCGCTGTATACTCTATTACCTTTGTATACCTTTATGGGCAATTTACCTATCGATCTAGTTATAGGTTATTTAATCTCACTCTTTGGTTTTCTGTGATTTGGGTCTTGATGTGGTCATGATGGTGTATTGGAAATATTTTCAAACGCGAAAAATTTATTCACAATTTTATTAATTATGTTGATCACATTGGGATTCGAATACCGAAAATCAGGGGTGTTACACCAAGCGCCCTATATAGGACTCGCTCAAGCGAGTGGGGTTCTCGCTTGAGCGAGGGATGCCCTGATTGCCCAAAATGAAATGTTCAAATCATCTTCTCTCTTCTTCACATTAAATCTTGACCCTGCATTATCAATTGAATACTTTGGACATAAAAATTGGACTTCTTAATTTTAAAGTGGTTGACTTCTTTAAACCTAATTACATATCATTAACTTACTCAAATCCTTCCGCTGTTTTAATTGAGGAATTCTTTAATGTCATTCCTCCTAACTTACCTTCTCATATCTTCACATATGAGATAGGTCTCTGATAGATCCAGGGTAGTGAAAGATAACTTCATCTCTTGTGATATCTTATCTTAATGCTATTTAAATCGTGAAAAATTTACCCCTATTTTTGGGGCGTCTCAACCTGCTATCAGAGCATTATTCGCTCTGTATTACTGTGATTAGTTGTTATTATTATTGGAACATGATATGCAATTGATGAATGATTGTCGTTGTTGTTTGACTATGTATGAATTGACTAAGGATTGAATGTGATTGCTATAAGTCCGGCCAAGCTTTCTTCACACTACTCTCCTTCAATGATGAATCCTATGTTTTGTGAATGCATGTGACACTATGATATGATAATATGCTTTTATGAGCTCTAATATGAGTTGGTTGATATTGGACTCCGTGATGGAAAGCCATAACTTAATTTTATGATGAAGTACTATAGTATGAGATTATAGAGGAGTTTTATGAATGAGTTTACTAATGTAGATAAATCTTATGTTATGATTATAGATATTGAGATGGCCCGTCGTCGTCAAGATAACGATGATGCTATAGCTAGAGGCTTGAACCGTTCTGTGGATCTCCTTGAATTGTAAAACCGTGATAGACAAGAAGTGGAAAGACAACCTGCTCCTGCTGTTCAAGGTACTCAGGGCCTTGACATGTTTCTGAAGCGGAAACCATCCGAGTTCCATGGTGGATTCAGGCCTGAGCAAGCCTATGTTTGGATCCGAGATGTTGAGCGGATCTTCGATAGTTTCGAGTGCAATGAGCTCTAGAAAGTGGAGTATGTTGTTTTCATGCTGAGAGATGAAGCTGAGTCTTGGTGGAGACTCACCAAGAGTAGAATGATTGCTGCTGCTATTCCCTTGACCTGGGAAAACTTTAAACTTGAACTCATGAGGAAGTATGTGCCCGAAAGCTACAAGAGCAAGAAGGAACTCGAGTTGATGGAACTCAAGCAAGGCACAATGACGGTGGAAGAGTATGCTTCCAAATTCAAAGAACTCTGTGAATTCTACCCTCCTTACCAACAAGAGGGAACTGAAGCCTTAAAATGTGTGAAGTTTGAAAACGGTCTACGCCCTGATATTCAAAGGGCCATATGTCACCAAGAAATCCGAAGCTTTACGGTACTTATGAATAAGTGCCATATTTATGAAGAACATACTCCCCCGCATCATTCCAAATTTGACTCTAAGTTGAAGGGTCAATCTCCTAGTTTCAAGAGGCAAGGGAATTTCAGAAGAGGACGCTTTCAGAGGGGTGCTCACTCTAATGTCCAAGCCAGAGGTGGTGGACATGGTAACACTTTTGGCCGGGGCAATGTAAATGCCAATGGGCCGAGATGCTATAGGTGTGGTGGTCTACACTATGTTCGTGAATGTGTGCACCGTAAGGATTTAGTGTGTTTTAATTGTGATCAAGTGGGACATATCCGTTCTGCCTGTCCTATGCTTGCAAGACCAGCTCTGGTACAAGCTAATACTTCCAACCGTACTAATGTACCTGCTCATGTGAACCGCGGAGGCCACAATGGTGGTTGGGGCCGTGGTAATAGAAACAATGGTGGCTGAAATAGCGGCCGAGGTGGCTATAATGGTGGGAGGAATGGCAACGGTTGAGGAAATGGCAATGGTGCTCGTGATGGAAACAAAAACGGTGGAAATGTGCAACCAAATGCCGGAAGGGTGTTCGCTGTGACTGGTGAGGAAGCAGCACAAACAGATAATTTAGTTGAAAGTAAGTGTGAAATACTCGGACATGCAGTTCATATTATTTATGACTCGGGTGCAACTCACTCTTTTATATCCGAGGATTGTGTTCGGCGATTGAGATTGCCGGTGTGTTTAATGAAAAATACCCTTGTGGTTACTACCCAACCGATACTTGTCTCAGATCGGTTAATCAGTGTGATAATGTTGATATGCTCCTATATGGGAAAAGATTTATTGTGTCTTTTATTTGCTTTCCTTTGAAGGGATTGGAGATCATACTTGGTATGGATTGGCTCTCCGCTAATAAGGTTCTGGTCGACTATCAACAACGGACCATGATTTTCCCTTTTTTCGATGTGGAACAATTTGATGTGTAAGGTATAGCTCAACTTTGCATGTTACTATCTCTTACCGATGTGACAAGTGGTCTCGATCCCCTTAGTATCCCTGTGGTGTCAGAATTTTTGGATGTGTTTCCCGAGGAGATACCCGGTTTACCACCTCCACGGGAGGTTGAATTTGCTATCGATCTTATACCTGGTGCAGAACTAGTGTCTATTACTCCTTATAGGATGTCTCCTATGGAGTTGGCTGAACTTAAGAAGCAAGTTGAGGAGCTGCTTGAGAAGGAGTTTGTTCGACTCAGTGTGTCACCCTAGGGAGCTCCTGTTTTATTGGTTAAGAAGAAGGATGGAACCATACGGTTGTGTGTAGACTACCGCCAATTGAACAAGCTGATGATAAAGAATAGATATCCCTTACCTTGTATCGATGATCTGTTGGATCAATTAAAGGGTGTTGTGGTGTTTTTGAAGATTGATTTGCGTTCTGGCTGCCATCAAATTCGGGTGAGAACCGAAGACATTCCGAAGACTGCCTTTAGAATGAGATATGGCCATTATGAGTATGTTGTAATGCCATTTGGAGTGACTAATGCTCCAGCGGTGTTCATGAGCTACATGAACCGCATCTTTCATGAATACCTAGATCGTTTCGTTGTGGTATTCATCGATGATATCTTAGTGTATTCTAAGAGCCATGAGCAACACGAGGAACATTTGAAGGTGGTGTTGAACATTCTTAGAGAGAACCAGTTGTACACTAAACTCTCTAAATGCAAATTCTGGTTGAAGAGCGTCCAGTTTCTTGGACATGTGATATCCAAAGATGGTGTTTCAGTGGATCCTTCTAAGGTTGAAGCCATTATGGCGTGGCCTAGACCTACGTCGGTTACGGAAATCAGGAGTTTCCTTGGACTTGCTGGTTATTATCAGAGGTTCATCAAAGGTTTTTCTCGTCTTGCTAAACCTTTGACGAACTTGACAAGGAAGAACCAACCTTTTGTATTGACAGTTGAATGTGAGAGATGCTTCGAAGAGTTAAAGATGAGACTGACTTCTGCGTCTATCTTAGCATTGCCTGATTTACAAGAAGACTTTGTGGTCTATTGCGATGCCTCTAATTATGGACTTGGATGTGTCCTAATGCAGAAGGAACGTGTTATAGCTTATGCTTCATGCCAGTTGAGACCCCATGAAGTTAACTACTCGACTCACGATTTAGAGTTGGCGGCTGTTGTGTTCGCCTTGAAGATTTGGCGTCACTATCTCTATGGTTCGAAGTTCGTGGTCTTTAGCAACCACAAAAGCTTGAAATATCTCTTTGATCAAAAAGAATTGAATATGCGCCAATGGAGATGGATGGAATTCCTAAAGGACTATGAATTTGAACTAAGGTATCATCCGGGAAAAGCTAATGTTGTTGCCGATGCTCTTAGTCGGAAGTCCTTGCATGTGTCGGCTATGATGGTCAAAGAATTTGAATTGATTGAGGAATTTCAGAATTTGAATGTTGGAACCGAAGTACAATCTCCCAAGAAGCTATGTTTTGCTACCTTGAGAACATGTAATGAGTTTTTGGAGCTTGTAAAGGAGAAACAAGGGGATAATGATTATTTACAAGAGATGAGAAGATCTCAAGATAATGGGAAGAATTTATTCCTTATGGAAGGTGTTGATGGTTTATGGCGAGTGAAAGGTCATGTGTATGTGCCTTCATTTAGAGATTTAAGACCCACGGTGCTTGAGGAAGCACACAAAAGCATTTTTAGTATTCACCCTGGTGCAACCAAGATGTACTAAGATGTAAAGAAGAATTTTTGGTGGCCGGAATGAAGCGTGATGTTGCCAATTTTGTAGCTTCATGCCTTACTTGTCAGAAGACGAAGGTAGAACATCAGAGACCTTCGGGTACTTTGAGGCCACTTGATATTCCCGTTTGGAAGTGGGATGCAATTGCCATGGATTTCGTGTCTGGATTGCCAAGGACGAGGTCCAGATGTGATGGAATCTGGGTGATTGTGGATCGTTTGACAAAGAGTGCGTATTTTCTGTCGATCAGTATGAAGAGTTCCATGCAGGATTTGGCACAGCTATACATTCAAGAGATTGTGAGGTTACATGGTGTGCCATCAAATATTGTTTTTGATCGTGACCCCCGTTTTACTTCCCGATTCTGGGGAAGCTTACATGAGGCAATGGGTTCCAAATTGAAGCTAAGTTCGACGTACCATCCTTAGACTGATGGACAGTCTGAGAGGACTATTCAGAGTCTTGAGGACTTGTTGCGTGCTTGTGTTTTGGAGCACGGCGGTTCATGGGAGAAATATTTGCCTCTAATCGAATTCACTTATAATAACAGTTTTCATTCTAGTATCGGCATGGCACCATACGAGGCGTTATATAGAAGGAGGTGTCGAACCCCTTTATGTTGGCTTGAAGTTGGTGAGAACTTGGCCTTAGGGCCTGAGATTGTGGACGAAACTACTGAACAGATCAAGATGATCCGAGAGAAGATGAAAATTTCTCAAGACCGGCAGAAGAGCTATTATGACAAGAGGAGGAAGCCACTTGAATTTCTAGTTGGTGATCATGTGTTCTTACGAGTCTCACGTGATAAGGGTATTGGAAGAGCATTGAAGAGCAGGAAATTAAGCCCTAAATTCGTTGGACCCTATGAGATCTTGGAGCGGATTGGAGATGTCGCTTATCGGATTGCGCTCCCTCCACGGCTTGCGAACCTACATAATGTGTTCCACGTGTCGCAGTTAAGGAAGTATATTCATGATCCTTTGCACGTGATCTCTCTTGATGATGTTGAGGTGCGAGATAACTTGTCTGTCTCTCCCGTTTCAGGTTCGTATTGTTGAGTATTTCATGAAGAGGTTGCGGAATAAAAGGGTACCTCTGGTGAAGGTAGCGTGGAAGCATGGAAACGTGGAGACACTCACCTGGGAATGCGAGGATGATATTCGTGAACGGTATCCTTATAACACCCCTGATTTTCTGTATTCGAATCCCGATGTGATCGTCATAATTAATAAAAATACGGGTAAATTTTTCACGTTGGAAAACATTTCCAAAACACCACCATGACCACATCAAAACCCAAATCACAGAAAACCAAAGAGTGAGATTATATCACCTAAAACTGGATCGATAAATAAATTGCCCATAACGGTATACGAAAATAATAGAGTTTACAGTGGAAGAATATGTATACCGGGTACATGCCTAGTCCCATATATAACGATATGAGAAAAGGCTCGGCAAAGCATGCGATGGCATATCATAAGCCTAATAGGCAATCATCATCATTTTATGTAATTACATGAGCATGTAAAGCCTGAGATATAATTATGTATACATAAATACATTCATATACATTCGGGAATCTTCTCCCAACTATCACAATCATCAATGAACATCACTCAATTTCAATCCTTCTAATATACATCAAATCATCAAATCCGAAGGATTATCCTATTCATATCCAAACTCATTGTAATCATCCATATCATCATAAACAACCTATTCATTATACAAGAATCCATAAATGATGCCGGCCAAGGCACTTCCTCTACCACTATTTACCTTCACCCAAGCTTTAATTAAGATCCGAACTCATCCCATGGAACCCTGCATCACAATGCTAAAAAGGAGACCACATGGGAGAGTGAGTTATACATTCAAAATGACGAATAATATATATTGTCATCATGTGTATATGCATACAACATCATGTGTGCTTTGCTATAAAATCTTTAGATTATCATTCATTCATCATTTCATTATTATAATAGGCATACAAGCCTCATGAACTGCAATTCATATCCTAAACAAGCACAACATATACACAATCACATACACCATCACTTTGCCACTTATCAACAAGGGCATTCACAAATTATCATCATCATTTCATTAATTCATGTCCTTTCTTACTTTTATGTGGTCTTCCGGTATATTAATTTCTCATCTTATCAACACCATACCACCATCTCAAACATCATCAAACATCATCATATTCTGGCATATCACCATGCTATATGCAAATGCTCTTATGGCTAATGCATATGCACAATGGAATAGACAACAAATGCGGATTCGACTGTGGGAATAAACACCAATTTGTGGGTTCAAGCATGATCACATACCATGCCCCTACTGCAGTAGTAAAATGTGTACACATATATCATAATGCATGCATATTCACCATATTTTTATTGGTACCAAACCGCATCGCCCATCATGCAACACCTGGTCATTTTCACCATGACCGCGGTATACAACATATTCAACATATGGTGTTGCGGGCCAACCATGATTCTCAACATGGCAGCTGTGATCCAAAGGACCACCGGGGACACCTGCTCCTCAAGAGCCACCCCCCACAAGGGTCAACCACATGCAGCTCCCCGTAGCTCAGCATGGGCAGCTTCATGACTTACACACCGAGTCACAGGGGAAACAACAGAAATGCTCGTGCACTGAGCCGCCCTCCCACTGGGCCAACCGGGGAATCCCCTAATATTCCAACACTGGCAGCTATGATATGCCATGGATGCAATGCAATGCAAATGCAGTCTCACTCTGTGCATCCTAAATGCTACTCTTCACCAACATCATCATCATAATCACCAACACCACCATACACCTTAGTGGATTTCAACCTTGTTGGTTTCATAATTATTATTTTCAAGTTTTAATGTGGCATTTCCATCTCAACATATTTTCACATATATTTCACATCATACACGCAAGTCAATACTTGTAAACAGCCACTATGGCATTTCAACATCACATATTATTCATCAATATTATCACACTTCATTTAGTGGATTTTCATCTCATCATTCTTAACAATCCACACATGGATATCAAAGGGCATAGCAATTATCATAATATTAATCCACACATATGGTAACAAGGTGTTACGAATTACATATACATATATATAGCAATCATAATTGCCTCACACACATGCAAGTCAATTACTTGCACCCATCACAAGAGTATCATAATAATTCTCAATAATTATCAAATTGCCATTTCAATTAATTCAATACATATACATGGCAAGGCAAGCATGAGCATCCATCACATACAACAATCACTATTAAATTTACTCATGCAATTTGAATGTTAACTCCTCTCCTACCTTGAGGGAAGAGCCGAAACGGTTCCAATGCTCCGGAAGCTCCATCGTATCACCTGGAATACGATCTACATAATATACATATGCATTCATACAATTAATAAGCCATCTCGAGGCATTCCTCATAATTCTTAAACATTTGCCAGCTTATCATAAAGCCCAACATCAAGTCCTAGACTTGATGAACACCAACTTATGCAATTGTATTAGGCTTCGAGAATTCCTTTCCCAAAGCCAAGATCCTCTAGATCTTAAAAGGCAACTAAATCCCACATCATCATTATCTCATCCATTACATGATGTATTTTCAATTCACCTCAACTCTCCAAATATCCTCATTATAAAATTTCATTCAAATTTATTATAAGCCTCTTGGCCCCAATCAAGACCATCATCAATTAACAAGTCCTTATAGCATTTATTATCTTACACAACCTTATGAACATAGTTCAAAACATTATTAACCTCATTAATCAATCCCAATGATTCTAAAGGTTCATTCCCTTCTTACAATTCCTTCTAAGACATCAAAATCACCAAAATCACTTATTTAATCAAGACCTCCAATTCACTCCACTTAGGGTTTTTCATCAAAACTCAATAACCATTTCAAGTAACCACCAATCTCTATTATTAACAACACCCACACACATATTATCCAGGGTTTTCACCAAAATCCAACAACATTTGCCCATGTTCATGAATCACCACCAATGGCCATCTCTCATCATTAATATCATTCTCCAATGTCATTAAACCCACATTTTATTCATATTTCACACTTTCCCTAATTTATTAAAGTTAAGGTTTCACTAAAACCCATCAACATCATAATTGCTCATTTATGTACCACCCATCCAAGTATTAATTCAGGAATCTATAATAACCCACTATTAAAGCCATAATAACAACACCCCACCTTAGGGTTTCCATGATTTAATGCTCTCTCTCAACAACCCATTTGCCATAATTACTCCCCCCATATACATAGAATCCAAAGTATAGGCATAAAAACTCATAAAGAATGATGAGGAACTTACCTCACCCAAAGAAACAACATGAGCTTCCAAAAAGAGAGAGGTCCACACGGAAATAGAGTGGGAAAAGGGGGAGGAGTTCCAGCACAAGCTTCTCCTTCAAGCTTCCATAAAAACGAAAATAGTAGAGGAGGGGAAAGCCACCATGCGGTTTGGGTTGTGAAGGGAAGAAGAAGAAGAAAAGAGAATACTGAAGGTGAGAAAAAGTAGCGTGAAGCGTGAGAGGAAGAAGGGTTTTTGTTTTAATGTTTTGCTTTCTTTTTCCTTCAAATTTCACTGTTATCACATAAATAAGATGGCAGCCCAATAATCCATCATGCCATGTTATATTTACATTAATACCCTTTTTACATCCTCTCGGTATCTAACAGAGTAAGGGAAATAAGCTCAATGCCATCAGAACCGAGTAAAAGAAGGTTTAATATAATTAAACCGAGAGAAAAGAAGGGAGAAAACTATCAGGGGTGTCACTTGCTCAAGCGAGACCCACATTCGCTTGAGTGAGACAGCCCAACACGCTTGAGCGCCTCAGCTTGCTCGGGCGAAAACGTCCCAGTAAGCATTCGCTCCAGCGAGGCTCCCTTTAACTAGCCACTCGCTCGGGCGAGAATTGTCCAGTAAGGAATTCCTCATTAACTCGCTTGAGCGAGGTATCAATTCGCTTAAGCGAAATTCGACCAGAGGTCATTCTTCCCATCACTCGGTTTACTCAACTTGGGTTTTCAATCAGCAAAGTTCATCCGGATCTAAGTCATCTCATACTCGGCCTCCCTCTTGACATAACAATCTAGACTGATCCACTTTCTATTCAACCAAGTCATTCAGGGCCGACTCATACTCATATAGTCTCTCACTCGGCAATTTCAATCCAAATCCGAGTCATCTCAATCAATCTTTCACTCGGTAGTCATTCTAAAACTGACTCATCACTCATTGGGTCTTCCACTCGGTATTCATACCTCTTCTCACTCGGAGAATACCTTAACCATTCATTCCTCAGGATTAAACTCCTTAATCAAATTCCACTCGGAATTACTTAACACTAGTCACTCAAAATACAATCTTATTTACTCAGAATTTATACATAACATTCACTCGGAATGTATATAACATCACTCAGCATTTCATTCCCAAAACTGACTCAACACCTGATCAGTTCTCACTTGGTGAATTATTTCAAAACCGACTCTTCTCTCTTATGGTCCCTCACTCGGTAAAACAGCCCAGACCGAGTCCTCTCTTACATGAGATTCCACTCGGTAAATATTCCAGAAACCGACTCACCTATGCTTGGTCATTCACTCAGAATTTCATTCCAAGACCGATTCATTACCTGACTAGCTTTCACTCGGCATTTTATCACAATTCTGACTACCCCTCTTTTCCACTCGAGGAGAGTTATTCTAAGGAAAATTCTGGACGAACACACACCGAGTATCACCAATCGGTGTTCTCCTACTCGGAGAATACAAAATCAGGACACACCACTCGGAACAAGTACGCTGGACTCGAAAATTCCCCTTCAGGACTCCACTGCCCAAATCATCACACTCAAGAGCCTTCTCACTTGGATTATGTACACTTCCTCACTCGGAAAGTCATGACTCGGGCTTGGATCACTCGGAATTCACTTAGAAGTTTCACCCTCTCTTAGTTTATTTTCAAACTCTCACTTGGGCAGGATACATTCATGAATTCACCCCCTCACCATAATGATCTCGCTTGGGCGAATGCCATTCCTTAGGCCCTTCGCTTGAGCGGATTTCTTCCAGTAGCCAATCCCCTGATTCTCCTAAATACGCTTGAGCGAATTGGCCATTCGCCTGAGCGAAATCAGGCCAGTAGCTAATTCCCTTTGCCCTCGCTCGGGCAAGACTCCATTCGCCTAGGCGAAATTCCTCCAGAGAGTAAACACTGATACTGGGGCAAGTTCGCATGAGCGAAGTTCACCTTCGCCTGAGCGAAAATTGCCCAGAAGCCATAATATTGGTGCAGGAGACTCTCGCCTGAGCGAGGTCCCATCTCGCCTGAGCGAGAATACCAGCACAGAAACAGTAAACGAAATTCACTGAGCTCAAACATATGAAATTTCACTTTAAGCCAGTTCACTTACTCCCAGCACAGCATATACAATATGTGGGATATATATATATAACTGGTTCTAAACATCCTCACTTGGAATTTCTCATTACAAGCCAAATTTGAATTTATCCCATAGCTCATACACATCATAAAGGACTTATACAGCCTGATTAAGCATTCCTACTTATAAAATTCTCATTCCAACATACTATCCATGTTAAATTCAAGCTCATCTCCATCTCATATATATATATTCGTACCTTACAGCAACAAATCCACATATTCTCACACATCGTCCTCAATAATCATCAACTTGCCATTATAATTAATTTTTCATTTTTAAAAAATTCGGGATGTTACAATCCTGATGCATTCGAATCCGGTATGTCAAATTTCGAGGACGAAATTTCTTTTAGGTGGGGTGGATTGTAACACCCCGAATTTTTAAAATAGAGAGTTAAATTAAGAAAATAAATATTGAATAATGATATGTGGGCTAATTAATATCCCAAAATGCTAAATATAATTTAAATGAGATTTTTAGAGGCTGTTAGTAAATTATTGTGACCGGATAAGTTGAAAACTGACCCAGATAAAATATGAGTATCGGACCAAGTATCTCCAATTGAGATGCCGTTGGTCAGGGCTGTAGATAAAATTGTTGGGAATCCGAATATGTATTCGGAATAATTTTTAGAATAAGTATTGAGCTCAAACAGAGAACCTGTTTATTTAAAAACGAAAAAGTTTAATGAAAGGCTAAATATTTAAAGCTAAAAACCTCACTCTTTTCACTCTCACTTCCGTAACACTCTTCTTCTCTATGCAGCCACATTCCCTCTTCTTTTTCTTCTCATTTTTTCCCATCATCCTTCTCCTAAAACCCTAAGTTAAAAGAAGATACCCTTTCCTCCTCCATTGTTGTTCTTCAAGAGGCTCAAGGAGAAGCTTGGAGTTTGAACTCCCTTTCTTCCTCTCCCATTTTTGTGGTCTTCATTCCTCATTCTTGGAACTCACCTTTTCTTGGCTTGAGGTATGATGCTCTCATCATTTTTATGAACTTAAAAACCATGGTTGTGGATTCTCAAAGTTTTGTGAGGGCATTGTACATAGGAGTAATGGTGGAATGCATTTAATATGTAGAGCCATTAGGTGAGGTAAATTAAATATGGACATTTATGAGCAATAAATGAGGCATATGAAGATAGGGTTACAAGATGATGAGTGAAGAAATGTAATTATGATGTGGTTAGGTTGTTATAAAACCCTAACTTATGAAATTTGGGGGAAATGTGTAATAATGAAGGGGTTAACATTTATTCATGAGGGAAGTGTAATAAATGATGAGGTAGAGGCATTTGTGGGTGATTAGAGATGGTGGTTGGAAAACATAAATGAAAACCCACTTGGTGTGAGTTAATTATAAGTGTGGCAAATGGGATAACCTAACAAATTAGGTTGTAGCCCTTGATAGTAATGAATGGTGATTTAAGGGAAGGAATTCCTGAAGCCTAAGTAAGCAAATGAATAAACCTATAATAACTTCTACATGATAATAATCATGTGTACATAGATATGTATGTGTATATTGAAATGGACTTTGAATGAATAATTGATGTGGTCCTATAATGATTGGTGTAAGACTTGATAACACGGGTGAAACGAAAACATCAAACCCGGAAGTATACTTCTCTTAAGGTAGGAGAGGGGTGTATTTTCTAAATGCATGAGAATTATGATGATAATGTGTGTATTAATGTAATATGGCATGTTTTCTTGGATAAGTGTGATATCATGTGTATGTAATCGTGTTTGGTGTTTTGAAATGATTGTTTATATGATGAAGCCTAAATGGGGCTGTGAATGGCATATTATGTGATGATGTACTATTGATTCCATATATGACATGATGAGCATCTAAAATCTTTAGTTGAAATGGTTCCTAAATATAAGGACTGATGTTTATGTATGAATTTGTGGATAATAGTGTGGTTGAGTATGAATGTACCCTAGATGAGAGGGTGAGATAATCCTAATGAGGTTGAGGCATGCATGAGCATTGCATACATGGCATGGCATGCATATCATGATGATGTTGATAAGTGGTTGCGATCACTTGATGTTGGAAATATAAAAGGGCTTGTGAGTTCCTGTGATTATTGGACCGGTGGTTGCGATCACCTGGTGTTTGAAATGAAAGGCCCTGCGGGACCATTGAGATTGAATGCCCATGGTTGCGATCATGAGGTGGGAGTACCCCTTGCGAGGCGGGAAACCTTTATGAAATGTTAAACGTGGTTGCGATCACGAGAAAGCACCTTGCGAGGCTGCTAGAGGGAGTACCCCTTGCGAGGCGGGAAACCCATGAATATGAATGAATGATTATGGTGGTTGCGATCACCTGTGGAAATGTGAATCGGATCCGTGCATATGCATCCTAAACACTAACATGTGCATTAGCCATAGAAGCATGGCATAGAGAGAGATACCCTGTTGATGAGGTTATGTGAGGAGTAGATGAAACCCTTCTCTTTAAATTACTAACTATGATTGTGATATTGGTTGATGTGACCTTGAAAAATTTGATGGATATATGTCTTCAAATGAATTTGATAAATGAATGATTTGGTGATAAATGAACTTCCTTGGAGGAAGAAATGTTTGTATTACATTGCATATATTATCTTAATTATCAGATTTTCATTATTGAGAAAGTATACTCACTCTCCATGTGGTATATCTTTTTAGCTCTTGTGTTATAAGGCTGTACATGGAGCTTTTGTGTGGAGGAGAAGTGTGAAGGAAGCCTAACTTAGTAAAGAATTCTTTGGCCGGCAATATTTTGATTTTGTAGTTGTGTGAATGGTTGCAATGTGTATGATATTCTGCATAGGTTGTTTAGCCTTCAGTTGACAAAGATAATTGTATGGATGATGAATATATATATATACAATGGAAACTTTAGGGGTCATGGAGGAAAATGAGAACTTTTGGGGTATAGCTCATTTTCATTTATGACCCTATGGATGTATAAGGGATGAACTCATGATGAAACTTTCCCTACTTTTGATGAATGAATGAAGATTCATATTTAAGTGTTGGTTTTGTGAAGTAAAGGAGACGATGATTTGGTTCTTGTATGCATCTAACAAATTGTAATGTAAATGTATGAATATGCTTATTTAGAATAAGTTTTAATTGACTAATAGGATGATTTTGATGTGATGAATTGAGGAAAATTGGCTTGAGTGGAGTTTTTATAGGTTGTGTTGTTCAATTTCCATGTTTCTGCAGGTTTTCTGATAATCTCGCTCAAGCAAGATGGATTCTCGCTCAAGTGAGAATCCCTCCTATATGGTATTTGGTATCTGGACAATTCTTGCTTAGGCGAGAGTGGGTCTAGCTCAAGCGAGATTGTCCTGGCATCAGTGTTTTGGTCTCTGGACCATTCTCGCCCAGGCGAGAGTGAGTCTTGCTCAAGCGAGGCGGCCCTGGTATCAGGGGTTGGCCTCTGGGAGATTTTCGCTTAGGCGAGGAGGGTCTCGCCCGAGCGAGAGTTGGGCATTTTGGTTACCGGCCGAATTCCGCTTGAGCAAATGGCCTTGAGGATGGTGCTCACTCAAGTGAGCGAGCGTAGGTTTGGTTCTGGACAAATTTCGCTCACGCTCGCTGGCTTCGCCCAAGCGAATCTGGTGTATCTCGCTCAAGCGAGTTGGGGCTCGCTCAAGCGAGTTGGCCCCTGATTCTCCTTTGGTCTTCTCGCTCAGCGTGTGGGGTTGCTCGCCCAAGCACCCTATATGGGACTCGCTCAAGCGAGTGGGGTTCTCGCTTGAGCGAGGGATGCCCTGATTGCCCAAAATGAAATGTTCAAATCATCTTCTCTCTTCTTCACATTAAATCTTGGCCCTGCATTATCAATTGAATACTTTGGACATAAAAATTGGACTTCTTAATTTTAAAGTGGTTGACTTCTTTAAACCTAATTACATATCATTAACTTACTCAAATCCTTCCGCTATTTTAATTGAGGAATTCTTTAATGTCATTCCTCCTAACTTACCTTCTCATATCTTCACATATGAGATAGGTCTCTGATAGATCCAGGGTAGTGAAAGATAACTTCATCTCTTGTGATATCTTATCTTAATGCTATTTAAATCATGAAAAATTTACCCCTATTTTTGGGGCGTCTCAAGGGTAGTGTAACAGACTTTCCATGGGCATGGGAGGGATAAATTTAGGTGCATTGGGTAAGATACGAATTCTGCAGCTATCAAAATTTGGTTTGCGAACAATGGCAAGATTATATAGGTTTCTGTACCTAGGGTCTATGGATCAAGGATGGGTGTATAGAAGGTAAAAGTGGGTAAACCAGGGAGGGTATGGACAAGAGGGGGTTGTTGAGATAAAAGACTAGCAGTGGAACGTTCAGAAAGGGGAACAATAGCAAGACAGGGGTTAGATGAAGTCTGGTTCAAGGATGAGGAAGGAATAACAGATAAGGGAATGGGTTGTGGAATCTGTGATAAGACAAGGATAATAGGAGAAATAGGTTGAGAACAGCTTACTGAATCAGACCTTGCTCTTTTTAAAGATGACCCAAAGAGAGCTAAAGGGTCTGAATGCTTTCTCTTGAGAGAGGCTTTGAAGTTGGCTTCATCACTCTAGTATTGACCAACTAGTTCATAAAAGCGATTCATCCAATCTATGTGATTCTATTTCTTCACATCAACCTCAGGAAACTTCTTCAGATGCCCAGAGATGAAGGTTACATAGTTAGCAAAGTTTGGATAACCACCATACTTTATAAGTTCATCATGATGTGCTCTTATTGAAGTCTGATAATTAGTTATCATTTCATTTACCTTCCTTGACCATTTGGTTCCAGACCATCCATGCACAAATATCTCAGGATGCAGGGTGGTGTAGATGTTGATGAATTTTTGACATAAGCTGATTGAGGGTTGCTGCTGTTGAGATGTTTTCTTTTGCGGCTGAGAGGACTGTTGCTGAGAGGATACTTATTGAGGGGTCACCTGAGGACCTTTAACAACTTGTTGCCGAGGGGTTGACTGAGGGATTTACTGAGGTAGAGGTTGAGGTTGGAGAGGCTGTGAGGTAGGCTCTTTCTTCCTCTGAAGTTGACTCAAAGTGAGATCATCATTAATGTTTGAAGACTATGTTGATTCCTTAGGTTTAAACTTCTTTGCTGGTGGTGAAGAGGGAGGAATGACTCTGAAAGGCTTAACTTCCAAGGCTGAATATGAACTTTTGCCAGAGAAGTCTAAAACCATGTCTTTAGCTTTCTTGGCAACACACTTCATTCTGTTACTCTTCTTCTTCTTCTTCTTCTTGGGAGCTTCTTTAACAAGAGGACCTTCAGTCATTTCCTTTCTTACTTTAGCAATAGTAGACTTTTTCTTCTTCACCAATTAATCAAACAGAGGTGAGAAGGCTGGCAACTTGCTTATAAGAAAGGAAAACTCTACCAGATCTAGCATTATTTGAGTCTCTACATTCTCTAAGGAAAAGACCTTCATCAGCACTCCTAGATAAGGAGCTTTGTTCTACTTCTTTCCAATTAAGGAGATCAGATACCTCATGATGATGTTTGGGAGGCTGACCTTCTCCTTCTACAATATGAAATACATGCAAAATCTATCCAGCTTTGTGATAGTGTCCTTAGAACTTTTACAAGGGCAAAACACCTACTTTATTACCAGATGAAGTATCTTTACTTTTGGAAGGATACTTCCTGAAACAGCTTTAGCTGGATGAGCAGTCCCATAGAGTGCCTTGTTTATCTCTAAACTTGATACACAATCATACTTAAAAGTCTCTGTAAACACTTCTCCTACTGATGGATAGCCAGTCACAGTAGCCATAACATCTTCAGAAATTTCAACAATCTTCCCTTTTAGTCTTCCCAGTATAATGTATTTGGATTTGTCTACAGAGGAAGTCTTCTAGAAATCTAAAATTAAGGAGGGAGAGTATGGTTCTATATCCACATAGATATTGGTCCAACCAACTCCATTGAGCTCCTCAATGATGTCCCTTCCTTCTATTTTATGTTGCTCAAGGTGGAAGTAGGAGGACTCCAGAATATGAAAAGTGTTGAGTGCCATTGTAGATGCTCAAGGAAGAAGATAGGTTTTAGGTTTTTAGAAAAAGAAGAGGTTTTTTGAAAGAGAAATAAAGGGGTTTTAGCAAAGGTGGCAAATGCAAATAAAAAGACCAATATTTAAAGAGTAAAAACTGACCATTGAGGAGGAGAGAAAATACATTTTCAGATGACAGTTACACAAAAGGCATTAACTACTGCCACGTTGTATGTTTTAAAATAAAAGACAATGAAATTGTGAAACGTTTTGACAATTAACATGAATCCCAAAAGACTTAGTTATTTTCTCTTAGAAATATGTAGAAGTGGGTATGGGTTCAGACAAATCAAGCATCAAACAATATATGCATCAGACATATCATGCATCGGACTTCTCTTAAGTTTAGATTATGCTTAATAATAGCAAACCTCGCCTCAGCTAGAGGTTTTATGATGTCTTCCTATTGATGATCTGTGTCCACAAACTTCATGTCTAGAATTCTTTTTTGCACATAATCTCAGATAAAGTGATATTTTACTTCTATGTTTTTAGTTTTGGAATGTTGTATGAGGTTCTTTGAAAGATTTATTACACTTGTATTATCACAGTATAGTGGAATATCTCCTTCTTTGATTGAGTAATCTTCAAGCTGATATTTTATCCAAAGAAGTTGAGAATAACAACCTGTTGCAGACATGTATTCTGCTTCTGTTGTTGAGAGTGCAATAGAAATTTTCTCTTTGCTTCCCCATGATATCAGACATTTTCCCTAAAAGTGGCATCCTCCACTTGTACTTTTTCTATCTACTCTATCACCTACTAAGTCTGCATCACATAATCCAAATAGGGAAAATGAGTCTATTCTTTTGTAGAACAACCCAAGATTAGTTGTTCCTACAAGATATCTTAAAATCCTCTTCACAGTAGACAAATGCGATTCCTTGTATTCTGATTGATACATTGTACACATGCAAACACTGAACGTTATATCAGATCTGCTGGATGTTAAATACAGAAGTGAACCTATCATTTCTCTGTATAAGGTCTGATCCACTGATGTACTAGAATCATCTTTATTGATTATGCAATTAGGATGCATGGAGTGCTCATAGACTTGGCATCTGCCATGTTAAATTATTTAAGCAACTCTTTGGTGTACTTCTGCTGATGGATGAAAATGCCATCAGTGGTCTGTTTAATTTGCAAGCTAAGGAAAATTTAAGTTCTCTCATCATACACATTTCAAATTCTGTTTGCATCATTTCAGAAAATTCTTTACATAGACCATCATTAGTAGCACCAAAAACAATGTCATCCACATAGATCTGCATAATAATAAAGTTCTTTCTAGAGCTTTTTCTAATTTTTCTAGAGCTTTTTCTGTATAGCGCATAGTTCTAAGGTTTGATCAAGTAATAATTTATTGTTTCTTTCCAAATCAGACTTTTCTTTAACAATGTATATAAACATTATTAAAGTGAGTCATTTCTTTAACAAAGTCTTTTTTATATATATGACATAACTCAAACTCCTTAATAATATGTTTAAAATACTGATCTATTTATTAACTATGTTAAACTTTGTGATATATATATATATATAATTATTTTTTAAATAACTTGTCATAAGGGCATGGATTCAAGAAAATAAAGATTCCTTGAAAAATATATTTTAAAAATATGGATGGACTTTAATTCTTATCTAAACATATATATGCAATAACTTATTATTAATTAATTAAAACATAGCGTAAATTAAAATTAAACTTGTAGTACAAGCATTATGAACTTACATTAATAAAAAATATAGTATTAATAAACAATTGTTAATATAAAGTAAGTTTAATTAAGTTTTTGATGATTTGTCTATTACTTAAATTTAAAATTAGTCTCTTATCTATTTTTTTTCTTAGGATTTACTTCCTTCAATGAATTATATAACGAAATATTCAATCTTGTCATTAGGCGTATTTTATTAGATAATTTTTTCCATCTCAACTTTAATCCTTCTTCCTCCCTCCTCACCATTTTCTCCTTCTTCACCACCACACAACCACTAATCCCCCATTCACCACCATCCTTAACCTGAAATCAACAACAACCCATCGGCCTCCACTACCCAAAACCCATAACCTCCACCAAACCATAACCTACAATCTCCATTAAACATCCTCCCATCCATCACCACCACCACTTCTAACCTAAAACACATTAATAGTCAAAGTGAACACAAAAGTTAATTATAAAAATAAATTAACGAACCTAAAAGCAAACAAACATAGAAACCCAAACCAAATTTCAACCATTGTTTTCATCTCCACTAAATTTTAGATTCCAATTTCAGTAGAAAACTTGGAATTGAAAGATAAAAACTTGAACAATATTTAGAATTGATTAACAACTTCTTCACGAGACAAGGGAATTTAACTTTATTAATTAATCAACACTTACATTTATAATACTAGGAACTACTAGCTTATCTAACAAAACTAGTTATTCATCAAATAAAAATAAACTTCATTGTAATATAAAAATAACAATTTATTCAAATTTAAAATGATAAAGTTAAAATATTAAAAACCAACTAGGCTAGTGATAGCTAACTAACTTAATCTAGTTTTAAATCAAATTCAAATAATTTTGAAAGCATCCAAAGGCATATTGTCAACACTTCTCCTTGCCTTAAAGACTCTTCAAAATCTCAAATTTGTTGGGCGGATAGATTTTCGATTCAATAAATTGATCTCTAATTCAACTTTTCTTTGAACTAGGATAGTTCATTTGATCCTTCTTAGTTAGGTCAAATGAAAAGCATGTAGCTTTTATTTTAATCCTTAAGATCTCTTTGTCAACAGAGTTGTAAATATAACAACATTGATTTATAATTAATAATTTAAATCCTTTTTCTAACAACTGACCAACGCTAAGTAAATTTTAGCCAACACTCAGAACATAAAGAACATCACATATTGTCTTTGGTTCTGAACTTGTTGGAATCTAAATTGTGTCCATCCTTTAACCAAGATGTAGTCATCATTGCCTATTCAAACTTTGGTTGTGTTAGATGGTCTCTAGTCCTTGAAAAACATCACTAATTTGTCATGAGTATTCTGATAGTTTAGAGTCAGACTTAGAAGGGGGTTGTAGTCTTTAATGACAACTAATTTTTCTAAATAGACTAGTCTGTTAGAATCAGCGGACCTTAAAGAGATAAGGGTTAAGAAAAAATTACACAGCGGATTTATACTGGTTCACTTCCAAAGCAGAAGCTACGTCTAGTACCTTAAGATCTGAAGGATTTTCACTATTATAAAAACACCTTTTACAATAATAGCATCAGACCAGTGCCTCAAGTATTCTTGACTCCAACCACTTCTGGCTTATACTCAAGTATGCTTTCAACAAGAAACTCCTAACTCAATAACCCAAGTATTCTTTCAAAAGCCTCTTCAGGCCACAAAGTGTTTCCCATTTAAACTATAAGTTGGTGAACACACCAACCTTGTTACACAAAGATGAGTGATAGAAAGGTTTGTGTTATAACAGATAACCTAGCGTACAAGAATATGGAGTATTGAAACAGGGTACGCTAAGTTATAATAAACAACAAGTCAAGGTCTGCTAGAAGAAGAACTACAAAGAAGACTTGTGTTACAGAAATAAGAACTTAGAACTTTTTACAAACAAACACTTTCAGACTTGTGTTCTTGTATAAATAGAGAATATTCAGATATTTCAAGAGCTCTTTATTGTTTGAAACTTTCTTATATTTATAGGCTTCTTTGAGATAGCCATTGATCAACCGTTGGAGAGGATAGAGTCATTGATCATTTTCTGATTTTCGAGGGATATAGACTTGCAGGGCCTGAATCTATCGTGCTTTAGAGATTTATACCGAAATGGTTTGCTTTGATAGTCTTCATCAAAAGTCACCTGATTACTTAGCCATTTTGAGCTTAAGAGGTACTCTAGTATAGACGTTGACTCTAGGCTTTCTACATTGCCATACTTTTAGCTTTTTTGATACTTTGAGATATGTGAGGCATCTACCTTGGTTGCTATGCAGTGCACTTCAGCTTTTGGTTTCTTTCCTTTTCGATGTAAGGTACAGGATTGAGATATGAAAGTTTTTGTTGACTCTTATATAGAAATAATGAATAGCTTTTAGAGACATTCTTTTGAGAGAAGAGTGGACTTCAGAGTCTGTTGCTTCATTCAAACTTCTACTTATAGTAGCTTTTGATGAGTGCACGAACTTATCATTTTAAGATAATTTCGGTTTAACAAACTCCCTATTTTTCTTGTAAATCAAGCGCTTTATACTATCCTGTCATACTTATTTAACATTGTTAGTAAACCATACATACAGACTTCATTTGACTAAGAGTCTTGATGGATGTTATTAACAAATCCCAAGGGTTTAGACTGCTTTAGTCTTGATTTTAGACATGGTTCTAACAATCTCCCCCTATTTGTTGATAGCAAACATCAAGTATCTTTGTTAAATATAGTCTGTATTAGAATGACATAAATTAATACTAATTATAGAGCATCAAAGAAATGATAATAATAGTATATCAGAGTAAACAAAAGAGAAACATTTATATATCTTGTGCATAGACTTAAAAGTAAAAGACTGTATATACTACTACTCTTTTATTCTTCTACTCCCCCTTTTGATATCAACAAAGGAGGGGACATCACTGAGACTCTCAATGCCTAAGAAGGGCAGTAGAGACTGAAAGGCAATAGTATAAATTAGAAAAGAAGTAGAAACAGACACCAAAATTAAATGACCTATAGTGACACAAAAGAATTAAGGGTGATCAGTGACAATAATGGTAGGGGTATAGACGGAGGGGGAGATAATGGATGTGGAAGCATCATAGAATGTAGGATAAGCCTTAAAAACTTTGCCAGCCCAAGCCTAGAAGATGGGAACATCAATTAAAATTTCCCTAAAATAAGTGCTAAAGAGTTGATTCTGTTCCCTAAGATGATGTACCCAAAAATGACTTTGAGTATCTCTATTTAGAGAAGGATCAGAATGAAGGACTTCCAAGATATCATCTGGTAATCTCTTGGGAGTCCACATGTACTATTCAGGAGCGGATGGTGTATAGTACCATACCTTCTGCTTCAGTTTGTTGGTGATGATTCTGGGGTATTTGGGCATAAAGAGGTCTAGAGACACAAGGATGCAGGCTTTGGGTTTGGCAAAGGCTTGGATCCAGGGTCTAGCTGGAAGGTGAAGGTCTTGGACAAGTCTGTAGGTGTTTTGTTGTAGACGGATGGCTTGGAACATGGAAAAGAAGGAGGATGTGTAGAGGTGAGAGTTGATAGGGGGTTGAAAATGAGGTTGAAGAAAGAATTACATTCTTCCTTGAGCTATAAATGTTTGGATTATGGTGGGGACTTTGTCTGGGCCATGGAAGGGTAGAAGGGGTCTAGGAAACACTGAGATAATATTACAGGTTTTGGACTTAGAGAAGGAAAGTATGGTTGTTTGAGGGGTGGTCTGGTGTGATTCAGGTTGAACTTCAGGTTGAGTTCAGGTTGAGTTTTAGTTTGAGGTTCAGATAGGGGTACCTGAGTTGGGGTAGGTGTTTCTGGTATAGGTGTGGAAGTTGGGGTCTAAATAGGTGTTGGGGTAGGAGGTTGGATGGGTGATGCAGACTTCTATTATGAGGGAGTATCGATGATGGAAGAGGAATTCTTTTTCTTCTTTTTCTTCTCAGAAGCTTTCTGGGATTTGGCCTGCTCAGCAAACTTCCTTTTCTTTTCCGCTTCAGCCTCAACTTTAGCTTGCTTATTGGCTTTAGCTTTCTCAGCTTTCCATTTGGTTTTATCAGACTTGTACAAATTATAGTTATTATTGTACACATCCACCTAATCATACTTCGTCCACTTCGTGACATCCACATTAGGGAATTTCTTGCAATAGTAGTGGATGAAGTTGAAATACCTTTTCTTGGAAGGGATCTTGACATACTCCTTCAAAGAGGGAGAAGTGGGATAAAAAGAACTCTTGGTAGAGACTAATGATTGAGAAGTTCAGTGGTAGTGGTAGTAGTAGTGGTAGCTGTAGGTTTCTCAGACCTCTTCTTCCTTATAACATGCCCAATGGGCTGTTGATCATCCGAGTCAGATGATGGCATGGAGGCAGCTGGTGATCTAGTCTTGGCAGCAGAGGTCTTCTCAGAAATAATGAAGACCTTTGTGACTTTAGCTTTCTTGGCCTTGACAGGTGGTGCTAAAATCCTGAGCCATTAATTTGGTGTAAAAATCTTAGTAAAATAAAATGTGACTCTCGGATTTACACTTTGGCAAGTGCACCAGTCGTTAAAATTGTAGTGTATTTGATCGTCCCACAGGGATTGTAGTAAGTACCTCAATCTAGGACTAGTACAAGCTGAACCAACAAAAAATACGCGAAGTTCATTCAGTTTTTATGGTTTTAGTGTTTTATAGTTGTTTTTGTATTTTCAGAAACAGAGTTAAAGTGAAATGTGTAAAGTGATTAATAGAAAACAAGTCAGGATTGCTTCGGCTCACAATCTCCTCAAGAAACATGCAATTAAGTATAATCGAACTTCACAATCTAGAGGACAATCCGCTTGTGGTTATTCCCTAATTCCTTAGGTGAAAAACACTAATCCTTAAGCAATGAACCTTAATTCCTTAAGTGCTCGATTAGCCTAAGAATCTAATGCGAAATTGGAGGTTTGAACTCTAACTATTCACCTAAATTGATTAGGCCTGAACTAGTTAGAAAGCTGGAAGTTACCTAAGCTTCAACCATGATTCCTCACTGGCGAAGTTCTTCATCAATTCTGGATTTGTCAATCCAGCGATGCTGCTCCACTCCTCAGCTTGTTCACCTCAGGATTTTCAGAGTCGATCTACTCGCTCACAGCTTCAAGACTCCATTGTTAACCTTCGCAATCCCAACCTTAGGGATTTAGAACTCCATTGACTTCGGTTCCATCAAAGGATTGTGGAACGTCATGGAGGAGAGAGTTTAGAGAGATGAAAATGTAGTCAGAGAGTGAAAATAGAAAATGAAGTGTATTATGTTGTACGCCGTTCTGTTCTCTGCCTCCACACACTTTTACAGAGTATGTACATGAATATATATAGGCATCTAACTAAACTAACTAACTTAACTGATAACTTAGAGAACTTAAGTTAACGAATAAAACTAATTAATTACATAGTTTACAGAGTAATCAACTAATTACAGCTCAACGCTTAACAGGATCCAGCTTAACCTTAGCTAATTTACAGCTCAGCACCAGCTAATTGACAGCTCACTTCTTAAGTTACTTAAGGTTGCAGTAGTAGAGAAGAAGGCAATGGAAACGGAACAGTACTGCACCAAGTGTGCTGTTGGAGGGAAGGAACAGTGTTTAAATTACTGCCTTTATGCTTCAACTGTTGAGTTTTCGCTAGAGCGGATTAAACTTCGCTTGGACGAGTCCGGATTTTACTAGGACGGATTAAATAATGAATAAGCACCTCGGTTTCTCATGTAGCATTCCGCTCTTCTTCTCTTTTGGAGCCGGTGTCTTGGGAGTCTTCTTAAGTTAGCTTACTTGAAGTCTCGCTTGGTCAGTATTTGGGTTCTTTTCAGTCGGATTCAGGAAGTCTCACTCGGATTTATCAATTTCTGCTCGGATTTATAGGATTTCACTCAGAATTTTCTTCTTATCTTGAGTCCGCCCTGTTCCTGCACCAATAAACAGCTACTTGCCTAGCAATTATACGCTGGCTGCTTAGTGAATTTATAAATACTTCAAAATTCCTTATCTAATTAATATTTTCAATCGGTTTCTTACATAAATAGCATACTTTTGAAATAATTAACTAAAACATGAATTATTAACAAATTATTAAATAATAATATCAAAACTAGACAATACTTAGTAATTTGTGTTAAATAAACAGTGGAATAATTAAGTCTTTTCAAGACTTATCACATCCCCAAACTTAAAACTTTGCTTGTCCTCAAGCAAATATTCAGACTTATTAACTAACAGCATTTGATCAACACAATCAACCTTTCCTTAACTTAATTCACACTATAATTATTGAATACCGATCATGCTTTCTTCTCGCAATTTCTAAAAGTATAAAAACTTACACCTCCTTTGGGAGACAAGCTGCTGATGCTTTCCTCACTGGTCGGTGTTTAACTCTTCTCTCGGTGTATAGGGTAAATAGAATACACTCATCACCTGCATACTAGTTAGATCAACATAGGCTTGCAACAGTTCTAAACATCATGAAATATGCCAACTCAATCGGATCAGTAAGGGCTTTTTAAGCTTATAATGGGGCTCGGCTACAGGCTCAATTATTGTTTTTCCGAGTCATAGATAGGTTACAAGATGTGTCCACTGATGCTTTGCCTCAATTCTAACTTAATTGCCTCTACTAACAACTCTCTTTACTTTTCTGACTGAATGCTACTTAATAACTCGTGCTGTTTTGCACTTTCTTTTTCTTTTAGTCCTTCGGACTTCTCCTTTTTTCTTGACTTTTTCTTTCCATCTTTTTCCGATCGAAAATTTTTTTTTTCTTGTGGTGCTTTGCACCTTTTTCTTTTCTAAACTTTGTTCATTTTTCTCTCGGCTTTGCCTTTCTTTCATTTCTCAAGATTTTTCTCTCGGCTTTGCCTTTCTTTCATTTCTCAAGATTTTTATCCATAATCAAGGTCGGAGTGTGTCTTTAATTACTGTTAGGCACACTCTTCACATCCCCAAACTTAGAGATTGCTAGTCCCTAGCAATAAGCAAAAACCGAGTAATTCACCAGTGGAACATCCAGGGTACTCTAGTCGGGTTTTTCGTGGATAACTAAGCTTGTAACGTTAGGTATATAAAACGAATAAAAGGGTTTCAAGCTCAATCATAATTATTAGGTCAAAGAATGATTAATAAAATTAGGATGGCTAATTTTTGGCCCTGGCTAAATAATCAAAGAAGGCCTTCATCATTTCCGATTGGTTGACATACGACAATTAGCAAGCACTGAGGCAAATTCTTTCTCACTAACTAGCATGCAAGCTCACTCGGAAAAAGATAAAACAGGCTCAAAAGCTCATATGAGTATAACAGTTAATCAGCCAGTCTTGTCCCCAAACTTAATGTAAGATCATACATTTAGATTGCTAACTAGCATGCCGAGTAAACAATTTAATTAATGATGAAGAATAGTTATGGGCAGAGATCATGAGTTAAGCAAAAACCGATTAATTAATATATCCGACTACAGCTTAACGCATCAGCAAACTTTAAATTATGAAGACGGAGTTGAAAGAAACAATAAGCATACTTTTGCAACTTATAATTAAGAATATTAATTTAAAGAATAAGTTGGAAAGAGACTTCCCTTTTTACCTGAGTGGCTGTGGATGGAAAAACGCGTAATCGGATTGGGACTCATAGATTTTACCAATACATATGACAAACCAAATAAAACAACAAATTAACAGAAAATAAAATTTTCATTACATAATAAAAATAGAAACAAGTTCACTGTTCAGAAGGCAGTTACAATAACATCAAATTAAATACATAGGAAACATCATAAAAACGTGGAACAACTGCTTAAACATTCTGATCTTCATCGTCTTTGTCCTGCTGAGAGGGAATCATGAATCCAATGGAAGCTAACCACGCATTTCTATCTAGTGGAGCTCCCATTTCTGGTGAATGTTCAACCCTCAGTTTCGTGGCAATCTTTCTGAGCATCTGATCGTGGTTCGAGACCCGATCATAAATTTCAAGTTGCATCTTCTTCATAACCTGTAATTCCTGTAACACCAAAGGAATGTCAGAAGAAGAAGAAGAACCAGCTCCTACAGATTGCTTGGGACGTTCTGGTTCTGTGGCTTTAAACTTCATAGCACAGTTTTCAACAGCCTTAACACTTTCAACCTCTGGTAACTCATTTTCCTCACTCACAGGAGATACATTCCTTTGAACCAGAGGAGATACATCCCTTTGCTCCTGACTTCGACTAGGTACATGTACAGACGAATCAGATATAGTGATGGTTGCCACTTCTCTTTCGTTATCTATTTGTTTCCTTCGCACACTTCCTTCTGCAAAATTTGGTCTAGGTTTCTGCAGAAGTCTTTGTGATCTTCTTTTCATGATTAATGTTAAAATAGTGATGATAACCAACCTAAGTAAAAAAAATAAGAACAGCAATCCAACAGCAACCAAAAACTGTAAGACGCATGGCTTGTGAATAGCGGAAAACAATAACAATGAACAAAAAGATAATAAACATGAACTTACAAATGCACGAAATCAGTGAAAGAAGTGGAAAGGTGATACCTTTCTTAGAAACCAGAAAGTGTCTTTTCGTCTTCAGCCCAAGTTCAGCATAGGTACTGAGGGTTGGAAGCTGAAAGGGTTTCTCTTTTATAATGTTGAATTCAATTTTCAAGAAACGCGTAAATGCGGTCAGCTTTAATTATTACTTTATTAAATGTATTACTACTATTATTATTATGTTGTTTATTATTTATTTATTTATTATATATATATTAGATTTTTTTTTTTTAGAATACTCAAATACTAGAGGGGTAGAAGATCGAGGAAGAGTGGGATGAAACCAATGTGATGCCAAATGGACATAGGAAAATGGAAGATGAATAAATGAACAGACGATAAGACAAAATGGACAAATGAAAAAAATTTAAATAAATGAAATAGAGCGTATGAGAAATGAGTGAACCATTGTAATGAAATACGAGTGAATCAAGAAGCGAATAATAAAAGAAAGGAATCGAAGTATGAATGAATGAAGGAATACCGAATAAATGAATAATGAGCGAAAAGAGTAAAAAGGGTGAAAGGATGATAACCGAGTGAGAAGGGAGACAGGTACCGAGTGATAAAAATCTGAGAAATGAAGAACGAGTGGCTGAGGGAGGTAGAGATAATAAAAGTCAAACAAATCGAAGTGAATTGAAAGAAAGAGGTTCTGAGTCAATGAGTGAAAGCTATACTGACTGGATGAATGAGACGAGTAAACGCACAAGCCATTGGAAGAATAAATGGAAAAAAAATGAATAACGAACCACCGACTGAATACCACCGGGGAAGGAATTGGTCGAATAAATGAAAGAATTTGAATACAACTGAAAGGATGAAAACCCGAGTGAATGAACACCGGGTGAATGAAAACTAAATTTCAGAAAACTGGGTACTGAAAATACGAAAGTGACAGTCACGAATGAAAAACGAAGGAATGAAGAGGGAAACTACAGCATACAAAACCCGAGGAAAGTAAAATAAGTGGAGTGAAACAACAAGTATATGAATACCGAGTGGATAATATCGGTCAGATAATGAGCGAGTGAAAAGTGAATGAATGAATGAATGCTGAGTGGGTAGAAATTATACCGAGTGAATGAATAGTTGATCGACGAATGAGGTGAACAAAATGAAAGTCTGAGTAAATGAAAGGAAAAGAATGAATACATAACTGAAGGGCTGAATGACGGGTAAGGAACGTAAAAGAGAGTGACCGAGTGGAAGACGGACGAGTAGATTGATGGTGAATGACAAAGACGAGTGGATGAAAGAATGAAAGAGGAGAACGAATGAGAATATTCCGAGTGGAGATGAGTAAAGGGTATACCGATCGATGAAGGAGATGAGTAAATGAAGGAGGGAGTGGAAGAAACCGAGTAATCTAGATCTGAGATATGAAGAATGAGTGAATGATAATGAGAGTTCGGGCGAAGAACGAAAATGACAGGAGTGGAAAATGGAATGAATGAAATACCGATTAAATGAAAGGCCGAGTAAACAAAACGAATACAGCAAGGGGCCGAGTGAATGGAGAAACTAGTGGAATGAAAAACGAGATGACAGGAAATTGAGTGACTGGAAATACTGAGTGTAACAATCGCGAATGAAACACGAGTAGATGAAAAAGAAAAGCACAACGTGAGAAAACCGAGAAAGACAGTAGGTGGAATAAAACAACGAGTAAATGAATACTGAGTGGATTATACCGGGTAAAAGTGAAAAACGAATGAAAAAAAACAACGAGTGGTCGGAAAAATGGAAAAACAAGTGAAAGAACAAGAAAGAATGACTGACCGACCGGGCGAATAATCATGAGTGAAAGACAGACGAAGAAGGAGATAACCTGAGTGGATCAAAGAACCACTATAATGGAAACTGAGTGGATGGATATACTGAGTGGCTGAAAAACGAGTGAAAAATGAGGTGAACAACGAAAGTCAGAATGATATGGAACGACTGAGTGAGAAAAATGAGTGAATATAAGAATGACTGCATAGGGGTCCGAGTGAATCGGAATACCGAATGGATGAAGAAGAAGACTATTGAGTGACAAAATGAGTAGACGAAAGAATGAGTGAATGAAAGGCTGGATGAACAACCAACATATGCAGAGAGATCGGGTGATGAAACTGAGAAAGAACTCAGGTGGATTGAAAGCATGAATGAATGAATCAACGACTGAGAGGAAGAGATAAAGTATGGGAATGAGTGACGGTTGAGAGTGGACAACATAATATATGAAAAGGAGGCCGAGTGACACATAAATGAAAGAAACTGAGTGAAGAGTGAGAAATGAGAGATCCGAGTGGAAGAAACCGACTACTAGAGAAAGCCGAGTGGATAAACGAAAAAACGAAAGACCGCGTGCATAAGAGACTAATGGATACAATACTGATTGTGATGAGTGAGGAATTCGAGTGATGAAAAGCCGACCGAATTAAGTCACTTTTCACTATCTGACCCGTTCATTACATCAACGATCAGAAATCCTTCAAAGTCTTTTTTTTTCTTTTTTTTTCTTTTCGTAGAAATTTATTAAACAACGCCGAGTGAAGTTCAGTCGGGAAGAAGGTTTAAGAAGAAGTAACAATTATCCGAGTGTACTTATTTTCATTCAACTCAGTACATTTTTTTTTTCGCTAAGTGAGAAACAACAATCAGCATTGGCTCGCCTAAACTACAAGTGCTTCGCCTGAGCGAAATAGAAGAATTAAACTCGGACTTCCTTCTTCAACTTCACAACTTTATTCACTAACTTTTTAGTTTTTCTTCTTTTTATTCATTTTGATTCAAAGTTCTAAACAAAACAATTGGAACATAGGGCTGCCTCCCTAGAGCGCTTCTTTAAGGTCACTGGCTTGACCTTATTGTATCTAAGAAGATGGCTTCAGTAACAAGGAGGTTTTCTGCCTATCAAACTCTCCTCCAAAGTAGAGTTTGAGTCGCTGGCCATTCACCTTAAAAATCCGATCGGTAGTCGGATCTTTCAGTTCGACTGCACCATGAGGAAAAACCTCATTTACAGTAAAAGGCCCGGACCACTTGGATCTAAGTTTTCCTGGGAAGAGTTTCAGTCGGGAATTGAATAACAAAACCTGATCATTCTTCTGAAACTCTTTCTTATTAATTCTCTTATCATGGCATTTCTTTGTTTTCTCCTTATAAATGGAGGCACTTTGATAAGCGTTGAGTCGGAACTCCTCTAATTCATGGAGTTTCAAAACTCTTTCCTCCTGAGACTGGTCACAGTCCAAATTTAATAGCTTTGTGGCCCACCACGCTTTGTGTTCCAACTCCATAGGGAGATGGCAAGCCTTACCGTACACCAATTGATACGGGGACATGCCAATCGGAGTTTTGAAAGCTGTTCGGTAAGCCCACAATGCATCATCTAATTTTACCGACCAATCTTTTCTGGATTTTCCGACCACTTTTTCTAAAATTCTCTTGATTTCTCTATTGGACAGTTCGACTTGTCCACAAGTCTGTGGATGGTAAGGAGTGGATATCTTATGTAAAACCTCATAGTGACGCAGGGCTTTTTCCATTATCTTATTGCAAAAATGTGAACCCCCATCACTAATAATTACTCTCGGAACTCCAAACCTAGAGAAAATATTCTTCTTGATGAACCTAAGCACAACCTGTGCATCATTGGTTCGGGTCGGAATTGCCTCCACCCATTTGGAGACATAGTCCACAGCAACAAGAATGTATTCGTTGGAGAGCGACTTAGGGAAGGGTCCCATGAAGTCGATACCCCAAACGTCAAATAATTCCACAATTAGAATATTTGTCAAAGGCATGCCAGCTTTTGCAGAGAGACCTCCGCTCCTTTGACATTTATCACACCTTTTTACATATTCTTTGGAATCCTGAAAGATAGTTGGCCAATAAAAGCCACTCTGCAACACCTTTGCTGCGGTCCGGGAGGCACCATGATGACCTCCGTAATAGGAATCGTGGCAGTGCCACAAGAGCCTTTCTTGCTCGGATTCAGGCACACAGCGCCTGATTACTCCATCTATGCCTATTTTAAACAAAAATGGATCATCCCATAGAAAAGCCTTACTATCATGAAAGAATTTTTTTCTCATTTGAGATGTCCAACCATCAGGTACCACTGAGGTACTTTTAAAGTTTGCCATGTCAGCGTACCATGGCCCAGTTATAATGGCCATCAACTTTTCGTCTGGAAATTCCTCTTTTATTAAGACAGAATTCGACTCAACTTCTAGACGAGACAATTGGTCTGCAACTGAGTTCTCTACTCCTTTTTTGTCTCGTATTTCTAAGTCAAACTCTTGGAGTAACAGAACCCACCTAATCAGTCTCAGTTTAGACTCTTTTTTAGCTAGTAAATACTTGATTGCCGAGTGGTTTGTATATACGATGACTTTGGCACCAATCAAGTATGCACGAAATTTATCAAATGCATACACCACAGCAAGCATTTCTTTTTCAGTCGTGGTGTAATGTATTTGATTTTCATTTAACACTTTACTAGCATAATAGATCACATGAGTTAATTTCTCTTTTTTCTGACCCAGCACAGCTCCGATTGCAAAGTCACTTGCATCACACATCAATTCAAACGGTAAAGACCAGTCGGGTGATGCAAGGATCGGAGCTGAAGTCAGACTTTGTTTCAATGTTTCAAATGCCTTGACACAATTTTCATTAAATGCAAACACCTGATCTTTCACAAGCAAGTCGGTCAAAGGCTTAGCTATTTTTGAAAAATCTTTTATGAACCTTCTATAGAACCCAGCACATTCTAGAAAACTCCTTACTCCTTTCACGTTGATCGGAGGAGGAAGTTTTTCAATAATTTCAATTTTTTCTCGGTCCACCTGCATGCCCTCAGCAGAGATCCTATGGCCAAGGACTATCCCTTCCTTAACCATAAAGTGGCATTTCTCCCAGTTAAGAACGAGATTGGTCTCTTGACATCTCATCAGCACCTTAGCTAAGTTGCTGAGGCATGTGTCAAAATTGCTCCCAAATACCGAGAAGTCATCCATGAATACTTCAATAAATTTCTCCACCATATCCCCAAAAATTGCCAACATGCACCTTTGGAAGGTTGCTGGAGTATTGCACAAGCCAAACAGCATGCGCCTGTATACAAAAATTCCATAGGGACATGTGAAGGCAGTCTTTTCTTGATCCTTCGGGTCAACCACAATTTGGTTATAACCCGAGTACCCATCAAGAAAACAATAGTACTCATGTCCTGATAACCTCTCAAGCATTTGATCAACAAACGGAAGGGGGAAATGGTTTTTCCGAGTAAAGTTATTCAGCCTTCTGTAATCAATGCACATCCTCCAGCCTGTAGTTGGCCGAGTGGCAATGATTTCACCCTGGTCATTTCTTACAGTCATCATTCCTCCCTTCTTGGGTACCACTTGGACTGGGCTAATCCAAGTGCTGTCCGAGATCGGGTAAATGATTCCCGCATCAAGGAGCTTGACCACTTCCTTTCTCACTGCTTCCTTCATAATGGGGTTCAATCTGCGTTGTGGCTGTACAACAGGGGAATAGTCATCCTCCATCAGGATTTTGTGCATACAAAAGGATGGACTGATTCCCTTCAAGTCAGAAATGTTCCAGCCAATGGCAGATTCATGAGCCTTTAATACCCCAACTAGTTTATTCTCATCCTCTTCTTTTAAGTCGGCATTAATAATGACAGGATGAGTGTCATTTCCTCTCAGGAAAACATATTTCAGATGAGAAGGTAAAGGTTTTAAATCATATTTTTCTTCCGAAAATTCCTTTCCTTTCTCAGCTTCAGTATTTTCCAAATCATTTTTCTTTTCGAAATCACCTACTTCTAAAACTTCCAGTAGGTCTAGTATTTCCGAGTTAGAGTCAATTGACTCGGTCTCAGAGTCAAAGTCATCCTCTAAAAAAGTTCGTAGAGCCTCTTCCTTAGTTTTTAGTAGTAAGGGAGTCTGGTAATTTTCAACCTCTTCAATCATTAGGCAATCCATCCGTTCAGTCGGATGTTTCATGGAATTGAAGACATTAAAAATTACTTGCTCCTCCTGAACTCTCAGCATGAGTTCACCTTTTTCCACATCAATCAATGCTCTGCCAGTAGCTAGGAAGGGTCTACCTAAGATCAAAGGGATCTCTCGGTCAGCTTCCATATCCAACACTATGAAGTCTGCTGGAAAGATAAATTTATCTATGTTTACTAACAAGTCTTCCAGCATCCCTTGGGGATATTTAATGGACCTGTCAGCCAACTACAAGGACATGCGAGTCGGTTGCAAGTCATTAATTCCCAGTTTTTTCATCAACGATAGAGGCATCAGATTTATACTGGCTCCTAGATCACAGAGAGCACTTCCTACATGAATATCCCCTATTGCACATGGTATTGTGAAAGATCCAGGATCCTCTATCTTTTGGGGAAGTTTCTTTTGAATGATTGCGCTACACTCTTGAGTGAGAGTAATCATTTCATCCCCCCTAAGCTTCCTCTTCTTAGACAATAGTTCTTTTAAAAATTTTGCATAGGAAGGAATCTCCTGCAATGCCTCAGCAAAAGGGATATTAATGTGAAGTTTCTTGAAGACCTCTAAGAACCTAGCAAACTTCTGCTCCTCTATTTGCTTTTTAAACCTGTGCGGAAATGGAGCATTCCTCAGTTTTTCAGGAGTCAGCTTAGAAGCTTCCTCCAGAATCAGATCAACCTTTTTCTTTTTCTTTTGATGGACTTTATTTTCTTTTTCTTTTTCTGATTCATTTTTATTTTCTACTTCATCTTTATTGTCCTGCTCGGTTTCTTGTATTATTTCTTTTTCTTTTTCTGAACTTATTTCTTGACCCAGAGATGGAGAAATAATTTTTCCACTCCTAGTAATTATGGCCTTGCAATGTTCCCTTGGATTTACCTCGGTATCTCCAGGGAAATTGCCTGCTTGCCTCTCAGCGAATTGTTTAGAAAGCTGTCCTACTTGATTTTCTAAATTTCTTATGAATGCTTCCTGATTCTTAAAACTGGCCTGAGTGGCCTGGATAAACTGAGAAAGTACATTCTCGAGTTCGGATTTTTCTTTAACAGGAGGGTGAGAAGGTTGTTGTGGTCTATTTGTGGGTTGACTCGGTGGGATATTCTGATTCGAATGTGGACCTTTCTGCCAGGAAAAATTGGGGTGGCTCCTGTAATTAGGATTGAAGGAATTAGAAGGATAATTCCTTTGATACTGTTGCTGCCCCATATAATTCACTTGCTCGGAAGGCACAACTGGATCACACATTCCATTTTCATGGTCTCCACCACAAAAGTCACAACTGATCATAGAAACTTGACTCGGCTTTTGGAGTTCTGAAATCTGAATGCTTAATTTTTCCAAAGCCTAAGTCATCAGTTTGCTCTGAGCCAGATAGGCATCTTGTGCTTCTAATTCTAATATTCCTCTCCTAGGGACTTGGTTCCTCTCACTAATCAGATATTCATTAGAAGTCATTACATCAATCAGCTCTATAGCTTCTTCTACAGTTTTAGTTGTTAATGAGCCTCCAGCCGAGGCATCAATCAAGACTCTGGTAGCTGGCCTGACACCATTATAGAAAATAGTCACCTGTTGTACATCAGAAATCTGATGATGAGGACATCTCTTCAAGCTTTCTTTATACCTATCCCATGCTTCCATCAAGGACTCACCTTCTCTTTGCTGGAAACATGTAATTTCATTGCGCAGTTTTGCATATTTAGAAGGAGGGAAGTATTTAATCAAAAATTTCCTTTGCAAATCCTCCCAGGTGGAGATACTGCCTCTCGGTTGACTTTGCAACCAGGCTTTTGCTCGGTCCCTTAGAGAAAATGGAAACAACCTTAGTCGGATTGCTTCTTCAGGGACCCCATTCATTTTTACTGTATCACAAATTTGGAGGAAGGTTGCTAAATGCAAATTTGGATCCTCAACCTCACTTCCTCCGAATTGTTCATTTCATACCAGCTGCAGTAAAGCTGGTTTTAGTTCAAAATTGTTAGCTGCAATCGGTGGCCTAAGGATGCTAGCTTGCGATCCTTCTTCATTCGGCCTGGAGTAGTCACCTAGTGTAACTCTCCTCTGTTCTATTTCTTTTTCTTCTTTTTGCTTTTTCTCTTTTCTTAATCTATGTTCTAACAAATCGATGTCAGGATCAAAGAAGAAAGGTTCTCCTCTGCTCCTTGACTGCATACAACAATTGTTTACACGACAATGCAACTCACAGCTACAACTACACAAAACAATAACTACTAAAAAAAATACGTATTGACTGCAAATAGAAACAAAAACAAATGGTTCAGTCTAGTACCGGTCCAAGGATTGTTGATATTACTCAACAATCCCCGGCAACGGCGCCATTAACTTGGTGCTAAAATCCTGAGCCATTAATTTGGTGTAAAAATCTTAGTAAAATAAAATGTGACTCTCGGATTTACACTTTGGCAAGCGCACCAGTCGTTAAAATTATAGTGTATTTGATCGTCCCACAGGGATTGTGGTAAGTACCTCAATCTAGGACTAGTACAAGCTGAACCAACAAAAAATACGCGAAGTTCATTTAGTTTTTATGGTTTTAGTGTTTTATAGTTGTTTTTGTATTTTCAGAAACAGAGTTAAAGTGAAATGTGTAAAGTGATTAATAGAAAACAGGTCAGGATTGCTTCGGCTCACAATCTCCTCAAGAAACATGCAATTAAGTATAATCGAACTTCACAATCTAGAGGACAATCCACTTGTGGTTATTCCCTAATTCCTTAGGTGAAAAACACTAATCCTTAAGCAATGAACCTTAATTCCTTAAGTGCTCGATTAGCCTAAGAATCTAATGCGAAATTGGAGGTTTGAACTCTAACTATTCACCTAAATTGATTAGGCCTGAACTAGTTAGAAAGCTGGAAGTTACCTAAGCTTCAACCATGATTCCTCACTGGCGAAGTTCTTCATCAATTCTGGATTTGTCAATCCAGCGATGCTGCTCCACTTCTCGGCTTGTTCACCTCAGGATTTTCGGAGTCGATCTACTCGCTCACAGCTTCAAGACTCCATTGCTAACCTTCGCAATCCCAACCTTAGGGATTTAGAACTCCATTGACTTCGGTTCCATCGAAGGATTGTGGAACGTCATGGAGGAGAGAGTTTAGAGAGATAAAAATGTAGTCAGAGAGTGAAAATAGAAAATGAAGTGTATTATGTTGTACGCCGTTCTGTTCTCTGCCTCCACACACTTTTACAGAGTATGTACATGAATATATATAGGCATCTAACTAAACTAACTAACTTAACTGATAACTTAGAGAACTTAAGTTAACGAATAAAACTAATTAATTACATAGTTTACAGAGTAATCAACTAATTACAGCTCAACGCTTAACAGGATCCAGCTTAACCTTAGCTAATTTACAGCTCAGCACCAGCTAATTGACAGCTCACTTCTTAAGTTACTTAAGGTTGCAGTAGTAGAGAAGAAGGCAATGGAAGCGGAACAGTACTGCACCAAGTGTGCTGTTGGAGGGAAGGAACAGTGTTTAAATTACTGCCTTTATGCTTCAACTGCTGAGTTTTCGCTAGAGCGGATTAAACTTCGCTTGGACGAGTCCGGATTTTACTAGGACGGATTAAATAATGAATAAGCACCTCAGTTTCTCATGTAGCATTCCGCTCTTCTTCTCTTTTGGAGTCGGTGTCTTGGGAGTCTTCTTAAGTTAGCTTACTTGAAGTCTCGCTTGGTCAGTATTTGGGCTCTTTTCAGTCGGATTCAGGAAGTCTCACTCGGATTTATCAATTTCTGCTCGAATTTGTAGGATTTCACTCGGAATTTTCTTCTTATCTTGAGTCTGCCCTGTTCCTGCACCAATAAACAGCTACTTGCCTAGCAATTATACGCTGGCTGCTTAGTGAATTTATAAATACTTTAAAATTCCTTATCTAATTAATATTTTCAATCGGTTTCTTACATAAATAGCATACTTTTGAAATAATTAACTAAAACATGAATTATTAACAAATTATTAAATAATAATATCAAAACTAGACAATACTTAGTAATTTATGTTAAATAAACAGTGGAATAATTAAGTCTTTTCAAGACTTATCAACAGGCTCTTCCACTTGTTCAGATATGGGCTTCCTTTTAGCACGGATCCTCTTTATAAACTCTTGAGCTGTGGTGGTAACAGATTATTCCACCAGAAGGGAGAATGAGGGCAACTTGGACACCAGGGGTTTGTAAGTCATTAAGTCTTTTAAAGACTTTAGAGGTACATTCTCTAATTTAAAAATCTTTATGAGAATGGCTGGATAGGGGATCTTTTTTTGCATCTTCAAGACCAAAGTCATCATATAGGTCAGAACAATGTTAGCTAGGTTTACCTTTTCCTTACATAGCATATGATACGTGTAGAAGCAATTCAATATAAACATAGTGTCCTTTGCAAATTTGCAAGGATAGAAGACCTGACGCATCAGCAAATGTAGCATCTTTACCTTTGGAAGAAAACTTCCTGAGGTGGTCTTCTCAAGTCTAGCCTTTCCATACAGGGCTTCATTAATTGTGAACCCAGAAACTTCAGTGTATTCAAAATCTTTAGAGGAGACGGTTCCTCCAGGCTGGCATTGCAAAACTGTCACCAATAAATCCTCAGATATTTCTATCCATTTTCCACATAGAGACCCAAGCAGAATAAACTTTGCTTTATTCATAGAAACTGTTCTCTAGAAATCAAGCACATGAGAAAGAGAAAAGGGTCCTTGGTCCAAGCAAAAATCTCTTCATCCAATCCCTTCAAGTACAGCAGTGACATCGTGAACTTCGAGCTTGTGCTCAACAACATTGAAGTACAAGGACTCAACTACATCCTTAACAGAGAAAGACATAGCAGCCATTGATAATATTCTGAAAAAAATTGGTTTAAGATGAAGAGGATTTTAGGGCAAAAATATTAAAGAAACTCAGAGTGAAAGAGGGCAGAGAATGCAAAAAGTTTTTCACTTGAAAGGTTTCTAGGGGTTTTGAAAAGACAACTGGAATTACTATATAAAGGAAACGTGGCAGTGGAGGGAAAAATTGCTCAAAATGGTTGAACTTCAGCTAATAAATGAGTGTCACACGTAACAGTTGAGAAAAGTGAAATGGTTATCAAAGAAAGTGAAACGACTTTAGGAGTCTTTTAGCATAGAATTGAGAAATGTCCAAAGCATGTAAAATAACATGTAGAGTCATTTCATATAGACTTTCCTCATGTAAACTCTTAATCAGGCAATTTCTCGTAAACTTAAGTTATACTTAATAAATGTAAACCCGATTTCATCTAATGGTTTAGTGAATATGTCTGCCCATTGATGGTCTGTATCCATATACTTTAGATCTAAAGTACCTTTCTAAACATAATCATGAATGAAATGGAACCTGACTTTAATGTGTTTTGCCTTTGGATGTTGAATTGAATTTTTGGATAAATTAATTACACTAGTGTTGTCACAAAATACTAGAATCTCTACTTTGATTGAGTAGCCCTCAAGCTGATACTTCCTCCAAAGTAGTTATGAGCAACAACTGGAAGCTGACAAATATTCTGCTTTCGTTGTAGAGAAGGCTATTGAGTTTTGCTTTTTTCTACTCCATGAGATTAGGCTTGTTCCTAAGAAATGACATCCACCACTTGTACTTTTTCTGTATGATCTATCTCCTGTAAAATCTGTATCACAGAACCCATTAAGAGAAAACAAGTCTGTTCTTTTATAGAATAGCCCATGGTTAGTGGTACCTACCGGATACCTCAGAATCCTTTTTACTGTAGACAAGTGTGATTCTTTGGGGTCTACTTGATATCTTGCACATACGCAGACACTAAACATTATATCAGGTCTGCTAGATGTTAAATACAATAGTGATCCAATCATTCCTCTATATAAGTTCTAATCCACTGATGTACCAGACTCATCTTTACTTATGATACAATTTGGACGCATTAGTGTACTCATTAGTTTAACATCAACCATTTTAAATTTTATGAGTAACTCTTTGGTGTACTTTTGTTGATGAATAAAAATTCTATCATCATTTTGTTTGATCTGTAGACTAAGAAAGAATTTGAGTTCGCCCATCATGCTCATCTCAAATTGAGCCTGCATCATTTCAGCAAAGTCTTTACATAGACTTTCTTTAGTAGCACCAAAAATAATGTCATCAACATAAATTTGCACAATAAGAAAATGTTTGTTTGAGCATTTTCTAAATAAAGTTGTATTAACCTTTCCTCTTGTAAAGCCCTTTGATATTAAAAAGGTGCTGAGTCGATCATACTAAGTTCTTGGGGCTGGTTTCAGACCATGCAGTGCTTTACATAGCTTAAAGACATGATTTTGAAAATATTTGTCTTCAAAGCCAGAAGGTTGTTTCACAAAGACTTCCTCTTCTATAAAACCATTTAGAAATGCGCTCTTAACATCTATTTGATATAAGTTTATTCTTTTAAAAGCAGCAAATGTAAGTAGAATCTATATAGCCCCAAGTCTTGCTACAGGTGCAAAGGTTTCAGTGAAATCTATACCTTCTTGTTGATTGTAGCCTTAAGCTACAAGTCTGGCTTTGTTTCTAATAACTTTTCCATCTTCATCAAGTTTGTTTCTGAAGACCCACTTTGTTCCAATGATGCTTTTATCTTTGGGTCTGGGAACAAGTTTCCAGACTTTGTTGCTTTCAAATTGATTCAGCTCTTCTTGCATGGTTATGATCCAGTCTGGATCCTCAAGAGCTTCTTCAATAGTTTTTGGTTCCAGTTTAGAAACCAGTGCCATTGATGAATGATTGTGGAGCCTAGATCAAGTTCGGACTCCTTCAGTTTGATCTCCAATAATGAGGTCTAAAGAAAGGTAGGTCTTGAACTTCCACTCTCCAGGTTTCGCAGGTTCAAGTACAGATGGTTATTGATCTCCATCTATGACTTCATTCCTAGTTGAGTCTGATGCTCCAGATTCAGGTTCTAGTTTGAAGAATACCTACATCATCATGTTCTAGATCTGCCAATTTCTTGTTAGTCTTTGTTAGATCATCAAATCTCACATGCATTGATTCTTCAATGGTTTGAGTTCTTGTGTTAAAGACTCAGTAAGATTTTGATGTATTTTAATATCCTATGAATATACCTTTGTCACACTTTGAGTCAAATTTTCCAAGTACCCTTGTGTTTAGAATATAGCATGTGCATCCAAATGGGTGAAGTATGAAATGTTGGGTTTCCTTCCCTTCCACAATTCATATTGGGTCTAGTTCAGTATAGATCTGATAAAGATTTTCTTTTGTATATAACAAGAAGTACTGGCAGCTTCTGCCCAAAAATATTTTGGAAGATCATTTTCGCAAAGCATAGTTTTGACCATCTCCAATAGACTTCTATTTTTCCTTTCCACAATACCATTTTGTTAAGGTGTTTTTGGAGAAGAAAATGTATGAGGGATACCAATTTTATTGCAAAACTTTTCAAAAATTTCATTTTTAAAGTCTTTACCATGATCACTTCTTATTGTATCAATACAGATTCCTTTTTTAGACTGGATTTTCTTATAGAAAATCTTAAATACTTGTATAGACTCGTCTTTGTGGGCTAGGAAATAAACTCATGCCATTCTTATGTAGTCATCAACTATGGCAAAACCATATCTTTTTCCAACAAGATTTTAAGTTTAGGATGGACCAAAAATATCCAAATGTAACAGTTCAAAAGGTTTGGTAGTGGAAACAACATCTTCATTTTTAAAAGAGGCTTTGCATTATTTTCCCTTTTGGCATACTTTGCAAGGCTGGGAACTATTAAATGAAATTCTTGGCAATCCTTTAACTAGCCATTTCCTGTTTAGTTTAAAAATATGTTTCATGCTAACATGCCTAAGCTTTTTGTGCCAGACCCATTTTTCTTCAGAGGTGGAGAAATAACAGGTTATATTTTGATTGTTTAGCTTACCCAGGTCAACCTTGTAGAGGTTGTTTTATCTGTTTGTTGTAAAGAGAATAGCTCCGTCATGGTTGATGATAATACACTTCTCTTTGTCAAATGAAACCTTATAACCATTATCGTAAAATTGACTTATGCTTAGTAGGTTATGCTTCAGACCTTTAACATAATAGACATTTTCAATCATAGGAGAAGGAATGTTACCTACTTTACCAGTACCAACTATACGTTCAGTCTGGTTACCTCCAAAGGTGATTTTACCACCTTTAAACTGTTCTAGGTCTAGGAATATAGGCCTTTTTCCTGTCATGTTATATGAGCACCTGTAACATCCCGAATTTTATAAAAATGATTAAATAGGAGGAATAAATATTAAATAATTATAAATGGGTTAATAAGTGTCCCAAAAATATTGAAATAATTAAATTGAGATTTAGGAGGATTATTTATAATTTATTGGGGTTTTAAAAGTTAAATTATACCCAGTGAAGATATGGGTGTCGAACCAAGTATCTCCGATTGAGATGCCGTTGGTCAGAGCTGTTAAGACTATTATTGGGAATCCGAACATGCCTTCGGAATAATTTTTGGATTTAGTATTGAGCCCGAACGGAGATCCTGTTCAATTTAAAACGGAGAATTTTAAGTGGTGAATTAAAATTAAAACACAAAACCTCTCTCTTCTCTCATTTCTCACGTTGGCCCTTTTTCTCCATTGGCAAACACACTTGTCTTTTGAAACGCCCCCAAAATAGGGGTAAATTTTTCGCGATTTAAGATTATTATTCGATCATGAGAAAATGAGTGGTGGAACATTTAAGACAACACCTGGATCTATGAGAGACCTCTCATATATGAAGATATGAGAGGGTAATTAAAAATGTGTTTTGATAGTAAATATCCAATTAAAATCAGCGGAAGAATTAATTAATTTAATTGTTGCATGAATGAATTTTAAGAGGAAAGACTTCATGAAGTTCCATGGTCCATACTGAGTTCAAAATACTTTTTAAAATAATGCAGGAATAAATTTTATTGCAAAGAAAATGTAAAAATTTGAACCAAGGGAAAATGTGCAACTGTGTGCTCCTTGCTCAAGCGAGAATCCCATTCGCTTGAGCGAGCCAGCATGGTTACGCTTGAGCGAAGAGGAGGAAAGCTGAGTGAATAAAAGGTTTGAGCATCAGGGGTCCATCTCGCTTGAGCGAGCCTTGTCTCGCTTGAGCGAGATACGAAGGAAACCATAAGCGAGCCAGCGAGACGCTTGAGCGAAAGAAGGGAATTGCTTCAGGAACCAATCTCGCTTGAGCAAAGTCTATCCCGCTTGAGCGAGATTGCCCCAGAAACGATGGAAACTCTCTGGCCGATTTTTGCTTGGGCGAGGCATCTCCCGCCTGGGTGAAAATCGTCCAGTAGCTAATTCACCTTCTCCTCGCTTGAGCGACCACCGCTCCGCCTGAGCGAAAATAGTCCAGAGGCTAACCTCTGATTCCATGACAATCTCGCTTGGGTGAGATAGACACCCGCTCGGGCGAAATCATACCAGAGGCCAAAGCCCTGTTTCATAACAATCTCGCTCGAGCGAGATTCTCACTCGCTTGAGCGAGTTCTGCAGAACTTATGCAGAAACGGAAAATTCTCACAACATGGCATACCAAGTTACAATTCATGCTATATTAACCTTATTTAATGCATTATATCCCATCCAACATGTAAATATAATCTCATTCAACTAGCATTCACCCAATGCATATAATTTGAAATCATCATCATTTCACCAACTCCATAATATGATACAAAACACAATACACACCATTCATTCATTAGAATCAACATCATCGATCATCATAATTCATTCTTTACCTCATTTAGGTCATAAATAAAAATTGACCATGCACATCAAGGCTCAATTTTCCTTCATGACCCTCAAAATCAATTATCACTAATCTAGAGATCAAAACAAGCATTCTTATACATTACATGCTATACAAAAATCTAGATTTTACCGGTCAAGGCACTTCCTACGCCACTATTTACCTCTTCAAGAAAAGTGTACTTCAAAATGTCAACCCCTTCCCATGAGTACCCTGCATCACAAGTCTAAAAATAGACAACATGGGAGAGTGAGTCCACATTCCAAAGGTATGAATATGAATACCATGTGATTATATATATATATGCATCTAAACATGTATACTTTGCACATCCATAACATTCACCATGCCATATACCGTCACAATTCCATCGTACATTTATCACAAATACATCACAATTCCAAACAAAGTACACAAGCACATACATAATCACGTCCATCAACAATTGAGCTATCACGCAACCATTGTTTAGTATTCATATCTTTTATGTTGTCCTAAAATATATTTTTACATCCTCATCACATCCATCATCATATCTCATCATCTTTGGCATACCTCCTTGCTATATGCAAATGCTCTTAAGCTAATGCATATGCGCAAAGGATTATTTCAATAATTGTAGATCTGATTGTGGGATTTACAACACCGAATGTGGGATTCAAGCATGGCCATCTAACCATACCCCTACTACAGTAGTAAAATGTGTACACTTATTCATTAAATTGCATGCATTCACCAATTATTTTACTGGTACCAAACTGCATCGCCCATCTTGCAATACCTGGTCATTTTCACCATGACCGCGGTACACAACATATCAATATATGGTGTTGCGGGCCAGCCAGATATCAAATCATGGCAGCTATGATCTTAAAGACCACCGGGGTCACCTGCTCATCAAGAGCCACCCCCCACAAGGGTCGGCCACATGTCGCTCCCCGAAGCAATACATGGGCGGCTTCGTGACTTCATACCAAGTCACAGGGGAAATACAACTTGCTCATGCACCGAGCCACCCTCCCACTAGGTCAGCCGAGGGAACTCCCCTAATGTTCCACAACGGCAGCTATGCAGTATGCCATGGATACAAATGCAGATCATATGCATTTCTCACTCTATGCATCCTATACATGCCACTCACCATACATCATCAACTCCATTACCAACATCATCATAAAGCTTTTATTATTGTTGGTTATTCACATTAGTTTAAGTCTTTATGTGGCATTCCTAATAGTTATCAATTACATCATTCAACTTTAATACTATACAAGAATACAATTTCTTCTCCATCAAAATCATTAGCATTCGTTATGCTTTCTCGGTGGACATATATTTATCTAACCACACATTCATCAAAAAATTCATGCCACCACACCATACATCAAAATTTCTTCTAAATGCATTCAAAGCATGTTGCCAAACACATCATCTACATCATACACCACATCATTATTTTTAATAACATTCAAGCAAGGCTAACATGCATGACAATACATACCACAATCAAATAACATTCAAATTCATGCATTTAGAACATAAGACTCCTCTCCTACCTTAAGAGAAGAATTCCGATTGATAAGACGCTCCCGCCTCGTCGTTCGGAATAGGCCCTACATCAATATTTATGTAAAACCTCAATCAATCAACTACTCAAGTCATCAATTCAATTCTATTTAGTCATATTCATATCTATAATTTCATAACATGTGCTAGACATGTTGTAGATACCATTTTTTATCCTTTATTAGGCTTCGGGAATTCCTTCCCATTAAACCACCATCATTAAGTTCAAAGGTTACAAGACAATCCTAGACCCAAGTTTCACAAAACTCCATCTACCAATATTCATATTCCTCAATGTCACGTATTTCTTCATAACACATATTCTTAAATCAACATTAACTATTTCCCCAAATTTCAAAGTTAGGGTTTTCTCAAAACCCAACAACTCTCATTAATGCATCATCAATCTCCATTTCCCACATCATTAATGCACCAACCACCATTATTCCCTCATAAATACTTATATTTATGGTAACCCATTCTAGGGCATAAGCATTAAATGCTTCTAATAAACACCCATTCACTTGTATGGCCCCCAAACTCATACTACCACATATCTATGGCAAAAACTCAACTAAATGATGAGTATTTCTTACCTCACACCCAAAAATGAAATGGGTTCAAGAAGAGGGGATGTGCCACACGAAAATAGAAAGAAGGAGAGATGAGGAACTCCAAGCTCCAAGCCTTCTTCAACGAAAATGGAGGGAGATAGAGATGGCACAAGTTATGCTTAGGGTTTTGGGAGAAGGAAGTAGAAGAAGAAATGAGGAAAAGATGGAGAAGAGAAGAAGTGAGGTGTTTTCCCCCAAATGCTTCAGCAAACTCACATGGAAAAGGAAGAGAATTTGGGGCTTTTACTTTTAATTTTATCTCATTCATTAAAGATTCACCGTTTTACAACTAACAGGCTCTTCGTTTGGGCTCAATGCTTTATCTAAAAATTATTCCGAATATACATTCGGACTCCCAATGTTATTCTTAATAGCCCTGACCAATATCATCTCAATCAGAGATACTTGGTCTGACACCCATATCTCAACCGGGCTCATTTTTAGCTGAACCAGTCACCATAAATCACTAAAAATTCCCAAAATTCTTAATTTATTTATTTTCAATAATTTGGGACATTTAATAATCCACATACAATTTCCTAATATTTATTCCGTTAATTAATCCCCTATTTTAAAATTTGGGATGTTACACCTTCTTCACTTCTTATTCACTCTTCTTCTTTTTCATCTTCTTCCTCTTCATCTTCCTCCTCATACTTTCTCTCTAAAAACCTAGACAAGATTGGAATCCATCTCCCCCACCATTTTCATTTCATGGAAGCTTGAAGTCTTTTCTTCCTCCTCTCCCTTATTTTCGTGTGGCCCTCTCCTTCTCATGGAAGCTCACTCATTTCTTGGCTTGAGGTATGTTCCTCACCACTTTTGTTGAGCTTATGCCATTAGATGTGGTTTTATTTATTGGAAGAGTGTAAATAGGCATGGGTTATGGATTAGAGACCATTTTTGGGCAAAACCCTAAGGTGGGGTGGCTTAAATGTAAGCTTTTATGAGCATTTAATGTGGTACTTAAGATTAATGTTGAAAGGTGATGGAAAATTAATAAGCATTTATGATGGTGATGGGTTCTAGTGAAAACTTTAACTCTAATAAATTGGGGAAAATGTAAAATATGAGTTGAATGTATGTTTAATAAAGTTAGAGAGTGATGTTGATGATGGGAGGTGGCCATTGATGATGGTTGATGAATATTGATTATGGTGGTTGGGTTCCCATGAAACCCTAGTCCAAGAATTTGGGGTAAATGGATAGGTTGTAACTTAGGAGGTTAAATTGAAAGTGAATAGATGATGTTTAAGATTGAATGTTGCTTAAAATAATATAGAACCATTGATGGTGAAACCTATAGATAGGTGTTAATATGAATATGGAATATGAGGGAGTAGAAGAATTGATTTTAAGGATGGGTATATGAAATATTCAATGTTGGGTGTCATTAGTTACGATAATAGACGATAATAATGATGATGTTTGAAGAATTAAGGTGATTTGGGATTACATTATGTAATGGATGAGATGATGATGTTGTTGGATTTAGTTAGTCTTTAAGATCTAGAGGATCTTGGTCTTGGGAAAGGAATTCCCGAAGCCTAACACAATTGCATAAATTGGTGTTTTGACAAGTTTAGAACTTGTTCATAAACTTTACAATGTGTAAGTCATTATTTAGAATTTATGAGGAATGCCTTGAGATGGTTATTGATTCTATGAATGCATATGTATGTGATATGTAGATTGTGTTTCGGATTATGTGGCGGAATATTCAGAGCGTGCATTTGGTTGTGGCTCTTCCCTCAAGGTAGGAGAGGAGTTTACATTCAAATTGCATGAGTAGATTGATAGTGATTATTGTGTGTATAGTACTCATGCCTACCTTGCCATGTGGTTATTGATATAATACGAATGGCAATTTGATGATTATTGAGATAACGTATGAGAGTATGTGATGTTTGTTATGGAAATATATATATAAATATGTGATGATGATAAGTGTGATTGATGAGTTGGAATGAGAATTTCTGAGTATGAATGGTTAGAGAAAGTTTTATATGCCTCATGTTATGTGTATGATGTGTTGGTTGTGATTAAATTGGTTTAGAATAAGATTTTGTATGTTGGGTTGTGAAAATTTACGTTTTCCTGCATAAGTTCTGATAATCTCGCTCAAGCGAGATGGATTCTCGCTCAAGCGAGAATCCCCTGGACCAGTATTATGGTTTCTAGCTCAATCTCGCTCAGGCGAGTGAGTGTCTCGCTTAAGCGAGACGCGTATGGGATGAGTAGGAGAGACACTAGACGAATCTCGCTCAAGCGGGCATGGCCGCGCTTGAGCGAGTGAGAGAGGAGATAGTTCTGGAGGTTTTTCGCTTAAGCGAATGACGAGGTAAACTGGACCTCGCTCAAGCGAGCGAGTACGAGGGGTCTGATGCTGGAACGATACTCGCTCAAGCGAGTGGCTGACACTGGTGTGCCTCGCTCAAGCGAGAAGTGTATGGAATGGAGGGATGGCCTCTGGCCGAATCTCGCTTAAGCGAACAGGTGCCTCGCTCAAGCGAGTGTTAGTGGAAATTGATACTGGGCAATTCTCGCTCGAGCGAGTGACTGAATGTAAGGGATTCTCGCTCAAGCGAGCAAGCGTGGAATAGACACTGGCGTGATTACGCCCGAGCGAGTCGGGGCGCTCAAGCGAGAAGGAATTGTCTCGCTCAAGCGAGTGGGGGTCTCGCTTGAGCGAGTGACCTCTGATGAAAACTTTATATTCTTTTCTTAGTTTGATGGTGTGGGCCCCTTTCCTTTATATTGTAAGATGGTTGAAGGAATGTATAGGGGTATATAATTAGGACATATTATGGTGGTGTTCAATAATGATTAAAACATTCAGATAACTCGTTTATACCCATAATATACATAATGAGAAACATAAACGTTGACCACCAAGATAGAATACAAAAGAATGACAAATAGGATTTGATGATGGGGTTATGAGACACACCCGAAAGTGATTATGAAATTAAGGAGAGAATGGTTATATGACATAGCACTGGTTATAAACCAATGAATCGGAAATGATATCGGTAAGATACGGTAATGAATGATGTTGTGAGTATCCCCTTGAGAAAAAGGACGAATATTATTCTTATAAATCGTGATATACCCTTGTGTGTATAAAGCAAGTGTGATCTTGTATGTGTGGTTTGAATGTAATAATGAAATGTCGTTGATGCCACACCAATATATGTATAGATGAAGCAATGACAATGAATAATATTGTGAAAATCCGTAAGTTGATTATGTAGTAATAATGATGAAAATTTAATGAACGAAGATCATGTATAATACCGTTCTAGTTGATTGCAAGTTTTGACTTGCCATGTGATGTGAAAAATATATATGATATGTTACGTAATGCCAAGGACGCGATTATGTTGGGCATAAGTTTAATTGCCATATATGTGGAATGATGAATATGCCTCTAATGATTCTAGGCGTGGATTAATATTATGATGTTTGCTATGCCTTTTGATTCCATGTGTGGATTGTCATGAAATAATGTTATAGCCATTAAAATGACAAATATATAAATGATATGCCTTGAGAGGCTTTGTAGATGATTGTATATAATTATTGAAAATGCCAAATTTAAATTATATCCCTATGTGAAAGGGTGAGATATCCTTGCGAGGTTGGTCGGCATGTGCATTATTGCATTTGCATTCATGGCATGGCATAACATTGATATTGTGTGGTTGCGATCAAGTGATGAAAAATCCTACGGGATTCCATGAAGGGAGTACCCCTTGCGAGGCGGGAAACCAACTTGATGATGATATGATATTGAGCCGGTGGTTGTGATCACCTGGTTGTTGAATTGAAAAGGGCTTGCGAGTTCCTTTGATGCCCGTGGTTGCGATCACGAGGCGGGAGTACCCCTTGAGAGGCGGGAAACCATTATGAATTGTTGAACGTGGTTGCGATCACGAGAAAGCACCTTGCGAGGCTGCTAGAGGGAGTACCCCTTGCGAGGCGGGAAACCCATATGAATGAATGATATGGTGGTTGCGATCACCTGATGAAATGAAATGGATCCATTGCATATGCATTAAACAGTTGGCATATGCATTAGCCATAGGTGCATGGCATTTAAGATGGGATGACCATGAGAGATGAGTAACCCCTTATGAGGAGGACGTGAATAAAGATTTAATAAAATGATGATGATGATTGTGAATGCCCTTGAAGATAAGTGGCAATGTGATTGTATATGTGCTTGTGCTTGCTTATATTGTGGATTGCGATTCATGATGTTTTGTATGCCTATTATAATAATGTGATGATGATTGAATGATGATTTAATAGTTCTATAGCAAAGCACACATGATGAATTATATGCATATACACATGATCACAATATATTTATATTCGTCATTTTGAATGTATAACTCACTCTCTCACGTGGTCTCCTTTTTAGTATTGTGATGCAGGTTACCATGACATGAGTTCGGATTTTAAATTAAAGTTGTTGACGAAGGTAAATAGTGGTAATGGAATGCCTTGGCCGGCATCATTTGTGAATTAAAATGTATTGGGTAAATTGTATATAATGATATTAATGAAATTAGTAAATTTTGGATATGTATGAGATAATCCTGTGAATTTGTGTATGGTGAATGTATGTATTTAGTATATAAGTGATGATCTGATGGGTATTAGAGGAGTTGAATATGAATAATGTATATTGATAATGGTATTGATTGTACTTATACCACTAGGTCAATGGATGGGCTAATTACGAGATATGGGCTGTGGTAATAGTTGGGGCATGACCCCGGATGTATATGCATATTTATAATTATATCTTAGGCAATGCATATGTACGTTGTGAGTAAATAAATGGGTTAGGATCTAATAAGTTGGGGTTAGGTGATTGTATGCTTTGCCGAGCCTTTTCTCACATCGTCATATATGGGACTATGCGTATGCCCGGTATACACATTCTTCTTCCGCTGTAAACTCTACTATTTCCGTATACCGTTATGGGTGAATTAGCTATCGATCTAGTTATAGGTTGATAAATCTCACTCTTCGGTTTTTTGTGATTCGGATTTTGGTGTGACATCAGACTTATCTTGAAACGTGAAAAATTTACGCGCATTTTATTAACTATTATCTTGATCATATCGGGATCCGAGTCTGGAAAACCGGGGGTGTTATAGCACCTACTATCCGGATACCAATAGTATTACTTTGCTTTTGCCCTTAAGCACATCTAAAATAGGAATGATCATTGCCTTAGGTACCTGTGAACACCTATTTCGGTCCGGTCAATTTTCACCAAGAATGGGGAATTCCGTCACTTGGAACCCTTCATTCTATTTGTACTCGGGTTCGTCTTCGGGATTGTCTTCGACTCTGAGTGATATTCCCAAGTGGAAAGAATTCTGAGAGGACTGAACTTCGACTCCGAATGATGATTTCCGAGTAGGGTGTCTCCGAGTAAGACGTTGTCGAGCGGGATGTCTCCGAGTGAGGCATTTCTGAGTGGGCTGCTTCCAAGGGAGTTACTTCCGAACGAAGAAAAGGCTCTGACTATACCTTTCGGGCAGAGACTCTTAAGTTCCATAGGTCCGAATGATCATTTCCGAGTAGGGTGTCTCTGAGTGAGACGTTGCCGAGTGGAATGTCTCCGAGTGAGGCATTTTCGAGTAGGCTGCTTCTGAGGGAGTTACTTCTGAAAGGAGAAAAGGCTCTGACTATACCTTTTGGGTAGAGACTCTTAAGTTCTATAGGTCCGAATGATCATTTCCGAGTAGGGTGTCTCCGAGTGAGACGTTGCCGAGTGGAATGTCTCCGAGTGAGGCATTTCCGAGTGGGCTGCTTCCGAGGGAGTTACTTTCGAACGAAGAAAAGGCTCTGACTATACCTTTCGGGCAGAGAAGTTCCATAGGTCCAAATGATCATTTCCGAGTAGGGTGTCTTCGAGTGAGATGTTGCCGAGTGGGATGTCTCCGAGTGAGGCATTTCTGAGTGGGATGCTTCCGAGGGAGTTACTTTCGAACGAAGAAAGGCTCTGACTATGAATGAATACCTTTCGAGTAGAGACTCTCTCAAGTTCCATACTTCCGAGTGGGATGTCTCTGAGTGAGGCATTTCCGAGTGGGCTGCTTCCAAGGGAGTTACTTCCGAACGAAGACTATGAATGAATACCTTTCGAGCAGAGACTCTCTTAAGTTCCATACTTCCAAGTGAGTCATTTCTGAGTGGGTTGCTTCTAAGGGAAATACATCCGAGTGGGTTGCTTCTAAGTGAATCTGACTTCGGATGAGTGCTTTTTCTGGCCGGAGATACATCCGAGTGGAGAATTCCTGAGTAAATTGGTTCTGAACGAAAAGGGCTCTAAACTTCAAAGGAGCACTTTTCAATACTTCCGAGCGAGGTGTCTCTGACTGAGACATTTCCGAGTGTGTCATTCTCGAGGGAATTGCTTCTGAGCAAAGAAAGGCCCTGACTATGAAGAGTACTTTTCGGACAAGGATATATCCGAGTGAGGTGTCTCCGACTGGGATATTTCTGAGTGGGTTACTTCTAAGTGAATCTGACTTTGGATGAGTGCTTTTTCTAGCTGAGGATACATCCGAGTGAAGAATTCCCGGTTGAAGCCATTCTGAAAGAAAAGTGAGTCTGACATCGGATGTGTTTCTCCTAGGCAGGGATGTTTCCGAGTGGAGAATTCCTGAGTAAATTGATTCTGAACGAAAAGGGCTCTGAACTTCAAAGGAGCACTTTTCAATACTTTCGAGCAAGGTATCTCCGACTGAGACATTTCCGAGTGGGTCATGCTCGAGGGAATTGCTTCCGAGCAAAGAAAGGCTGACTATGAAGAGTACTTTTCAGACAAAGATATATCTGAGTAGGTTGTCTCCGAGTGAGATATTCCCGGGTGGATCGATTCTGAACGCAGAAAGGCTGACTATGAATGAGTACTTTTCAGGAAAGATATATTCGAGTGGTTTGTCTCCGAGTAATACATTTCCGAGTGGGTCATTTTCAAGGGAAGAAAGGCTATTGGCTTTAAATGAGTGCTTTAAGCAGAAACACTTCCAAGTGAATCATCTCCGAGTGAAGCGATTCTAAATGAAAAAGGCTCTGATGAATACTTCTCGGAAAGAGATATTTCCGAGTCAATAATTTGTGAATTCAAGCCTTCACACTGAGTGTCAAAGGGTCGATTTTTACACTCAGGCTTTTTGTGTATGTAAGCACCTATTTCTATCCGACCAATTTCCACCAAGAACGGATACTGACACAGACAGCGATCCAGGCCATAAGAAGAACACTGGTCCAGATCTGAGGGATACTGATCCGAGCCAAAGAAAGAGACCGTCCAAGTGAGACCAGTGTCCTCTCTTACCCGACGTAGGAAGACACTTTCATGAACTTGATAATAGACCCATGTGACACTAATCGAGGAGTCTGATTGCCCATGCTGTGACTTGGAATCGCACCACCCAAGTCAATCCATGAATTCTGGAAGTGGCAGACAGGGGGCGGAAGTGGAAGTAATTAAAAATTCCCCACCAGCCGCTGCTCCCCACAACCTGTTAGTGGCCAGGCTGCCTCCAGTGTGAGTGGAGGCTTGAGCTGTCCAAGCACTCGGCCAGCGCCCAGAACCTTTATAAATACCTCATCTGAAGAGGCACAAAGGGTTGGAAATTTTTTAGCCTTCTTTGAGTCAAAAATCTGCCCCCATTCCCTTGCAAAACTTGCTCCGATCTCTAAAATCTCTTGATCAAAAAGCTTGAGGTTTCCTCCGGAGTTCAAAGCCAGAATCTTGGTCCCTTAAACTTTACAATTTGCTTTGGACTCAACTGTTACCAGGACACCGGATTAGACCCGATATCCATTGAACTTTCCCATTTCCTAGATACTGCCCAGCTCCCTCTAATCACCTTCATTAGCTTCACACCGAGTCCTTACACCGTCCAGGCCCTCATCAAGTTCACTCCGGACCTTGCGCTAAGCCCTTACTCCGTCCGTTCATCAAGCTCTACACTGGCTCCATAGTTCCACAGCTACACCAGCGCCATTTTGGTTTCCAGTGTTCGAGTCCACACCGGCTCTCAGCTCTCTCATCACACCGGTCACACTGTTTTCCTCATTTTCAATGCTTATCGTTATTTATTTTTCTGTCAAATTAGTCGCTGTTTGATGGATCCGTTTCCCTTTCAATTAGTAATTAATTTCTGTTGATTGAATAAGTCCCCCACCAGGATTCATAATAAATATTAACAAGAATGAGTGCTTCACACATTTTTATTTGGACTAGCCTAAAAATTATTTCTTTTTTTAATCAGTGTCGTATGGGAGTCCTCCCGTCTACACAATCTCTTTAGAACCAGTACACGTGCGAAGTACTTCGTCTTGTATGAGTTCTCTTCAAAAACATCATCCACCATTAATCTCTTAATCTTTTCCTAAAACAAAACATCATCAAGAACTACGTAACCCTGATTTCTCAATAACTCGAGAATACGTAGGAGCAGGACTTAATTCCTACCGGGCCCATCCTTCCTTTTTCATTTTCACGTTTCTTTTTGTATCTATTCTGTTTTTATAACTCCCATGAAAATCAATTTAGACGTGACGTCTTATTGATTTTCCCTCATTTTTGGTTGACCATCATCACCGCTCATAAGGAAAAGGATACTTTGGACGAGACGTCCCATTTATCCCCTTTCCATTTTTGACCCGATATTGTTGATTAAAGGATGACTAATTTAGATGGACGTCTTGTTAGCATCCTTCCCTTTTCCTATTTTATACCGAAGCCGAGGTTAATTTGGACGCGACGTCCTGTTAACCTACACTTCATGTCTGTTCAGTTTGTTCCTTTCGTTTTTTTTCACACAAAGTACAACAATAAAAGGGAAAAAACATAACATCTTTTGTAAGGCTATTTATGTTGCGCATTTTCAATCTTGGTACTGTTTTTGATAGGCGATGTAGGGTGCTAATACCTTCCCTACTCGTAACCGACTCCCGAACTTGAATCTCATTTTTTTAAACCAGTGCTTTACTGAACTTAGTTTTTTCCTAATGTTTTTCCTATGGATAAAAACGTTGGTGGCGACTCCCTGTTTTGGTTTGTTTCATCCTTTCGAAGGGTCGGCCGCGCCGCCGCGGTCCCGGTCACGACAGTACCCAGAACTTCATGGGTCCTATAGGGTTAGTGTTCTTTGTATTTCTCTTTTTCCTTTTTAGACAATTTTGTATCACATGACCATGCTTCTTGCAATAATTGCATTTAGCATGTTTATGCTTATTTTGACAAGATGAAGGAAGAGAAACTTTTTCTTTGAAATATGTTTCTTCAACATAACTCAGACCAGGTCTCTTACCACTTCTATGTGATTTTCCCATAAGTTTGTTTAAATTTTCAATTCCATTTACAAACTGCGCTAGGTCTGAAGTAAGTGAAGTCATATGCAGTTGAAGAGAATTGATTTCCTTTTCTTGAGAAATACAATGGACTTTTGAACTATTTAGCTCAATTTTCAAATTTTCATTTTCTTTCTTAAGTCTATGTATTTCTTCAAGATGCATTTTCTCCTTCTCATGTAACTCTTTTAGAAGGTCTTGATTTGAATCCTTTTCTTTAAATTAGATATTATGTTTTCACATGAAGAAATAGTTTTAGACTGAATCTTTTTCAAAAGCTTGTAGTTTTTCAAAAGGTTGAAAAATCTTTAAACAATGCTTCATAGTTTTCTTTGAGTTCATACTGGTTTACCTCTTCTAATTCAGACTCGCTTGAGTTGTCGTCAGGTTCTAATCAGATTGAGCCATTAGATAGATTTGTGCAGACTCTGTCTCTTCTTCATATTCACTTGTACTAGTTAAGTCTTCATCATCCCAGGTGATGAGTCCTTTTTGTTTCTTTAAGAACTTTCTTTTTTCTCTTATGTCCTTCTTGTCTTTATTTAGAAGGGGACATTCAGCTTTAATATGTCCTGGTTTCCTACAATTAAAACACTTCAGAACAGGCTTATCAGTCTTAAACTTTTGAATTATTTTTTACTTTTAGGTTCTTTTTTATTGAACCTTCCAGCTTCACCTTTCTTCTTTTTTAGAAGTCTGTGGAAATGCTTGGTAACAAGTGTTAGCTTCTCCTCTGTGTCTTCTTCTCCTTCATCAGAATCGAGGTCTGAGCTAGTTGACTCCTCAACTTTAGGTTCCTTACTTATTCTAGAAATCTCTTCAGAATTTAGAGTAATACCCTTGGAAGAAGAAGGTTTTGAGGCTTCCTTTTAATTAATCTTCAACTCATGAACTCTTAGCACTCCAAGGAGTTCATCAAGAGTTAAGGTGCTGAGATCTTTAGCTTTTTCTAGAGCGACACACTTGACATCAAACTTTTCTGGTAAGCATCCCAAAAGTTTGACATTGATATCTTCTACTGAGGGAGATGATTCTAGGGCTTTAAGATCATTCAACATGGTTTGAAACCTGCTAAACATCTGATCAACAGACTCATGTTCCTCCATCTTGAAGTTGTCATACTTCTTAGTTACCAAGATTTTCTTAGAACTCTTAACATTGGAGGTCCCTTCATAGTTACATTGAAGGGCATCCCAGATTTCCTTCATAGATTTGTAAGTGTAGACCTTGTTGTATTCATACTTGCTTAAAGCATATATTAGGAGAAATCTAGCTTTAGCATTCAACTCCATTTTCTTGAAATCAGTTTTGGACCATTTTTCTTCAGGAACAGGTTTTCCATCACTGTCCATAGGGGCTGGTTGATCACTATTGGTTATGATTCCCTATAGACCATATTGAGTAGACTTAATGAACATCTCCATTATGTCTTTTTAGTAAGCATAGTCTTCACTAGGGAAGGCTGGTGGTCTGTTCATTGAAGAACCTTTAGAATAAGCTAATCTTGAGAAGCAGCCATGAATCTTAATCCTTTTTACTCGTGAGAGTAATCAACCTAAAAGGACAAGCTTTGATACCAGTTGATGGTTCAGACTTAGAGGGAGGGTTGAATAAGTCTTAACTCTTTTCACGTAGTCTTTAACGAAAACTATTTTTTCTGAACAGACCAGTCTGTTAGAATCAACAGACCTTAAAGAGATAAGGGTTAAGAGAAAATCACACAGTGGATTTATACTGGTTCACTTCCAAAGTAGATGCTACGTCCAGTACCTTTAGATTTGAAGGATTTTCACTATTGTAAAAATACCTTTTACAACAACAGCACTAGACCAGTGCCTCAAGTATTCTTGACTACAACCACTTTTGGCTTATACTTAAGTATTCTTTCAACAAGCCACTCCTGGCTCAATAACCCAACTATTCTTTCAAAAGCCTCTTTAGGTCATAAAGTGTTTCCCACTTAAACTACGAGTTGGTGAACACATCAACCTTGTTACACAAAGAATGGGTGATAGAAAGATTTGTGTTACAAGAGATAACCTAGCATACAAGAATATAGAGTATTAAAACAGGGTACGCTAAGTTATAATAAACAACAAGTCAAGGTCTGCTAGAAGCAGAACTACAAAGAAGACTTGTGTTAAAGAAACAAGAACTTAGAACTTTTTACAAACAAACACTTTCAGACTTGTGTTCTTGTATGATCAGAGAGTATTCAGATGTGTCAAGAGCTCTTTATTGTTTTAAAACTTTCTCATATTTATAGGCTTCTTTGAGATAGCCATTGATTAACCATTGGAGAGGATAGAGTCGTTGATCATTTTTTTATTTTCGAGGGATATGCACTTGCAGGGCCTGAATCTGTCATGCTTCAGAGATTTATACTAAAATGGTTTGCTTTGATAGTCTTCATCAAAAAGTCACCTGATTGTGTAGCCATTTTGAGCTTAAGAGGTACTCTCTTATAGACGTTGACTCTAGGCTTTCTGCACTGCCATACTTTTAGCTTTTCTGATACTTCGAGATATGCGAGGCATCTACCTTGGTTGCTGCGCAGGGTACTTCAGCTTTTTGTTTCTTTCCTTTTTGATTCAAGGTACACGATTGAGATATGGAAGTTTTTGTTGACTCTTATATAAAAATAAGGAATAGCTTTTTAGAGACATTCTTTTGAGAGAAGAATGGACTTCAGAGTCTATTGCTTCATTCATACTTCTGCTTATGGTAGCTTTTGATGAGTGCACGAACTTATCTTTTTAAGATAATTTCGGTTTAACGGACTCCCCATCTTTCTTGCAATTTGAGCGTTTCAAACTATCCTATCATACTTATTTGACATTGTTAGTAAACTATACGTACAGACTTCATTTGACTAAGAGTCTTAATGGGTGTTATTAGTCTTGAATTTAGACATGGTTCTAACATATTCTTTAACCATATCAAACTCCTTCATTTTTTGCAGCTTGAATTCCCTTAATAAATTAATTACTTACATTTCTCTAATCTCTTCACTGCCTACATACTTTTCTTTTAAATAATCCCATATTTCCTTTGCTATTTTTAAATTCATAATTCTAGTGAACATGGCTGTTGAGATTCCAACAAAGAGACATGATTTCACTTTTGTCTTCTAATTCCAATCCTTGTGATTTTTTTATTTATGTCATGGTGGGATTTTCTGGTAGCAAAGTTAGAGCGTAATCCTCTTCCACAACTACCTACAAATCCAAAGACTCTAGGTAGGAGTCTATCCTTATTGCCCAAAATTCATAATTCTCTCCATCAAAGACTAGAAGAGCAAATTAGGAAAAACTATCCATATTACAATCCCTTAAGAAGAGGGCTCCTGATGTCAATTATTGATCTTTTAGTAGAAAACTTGGAATTAAAATATAAAAAACTTCAAGAATATTTAAAATTGACTAAAACTTTTTCATGGAACAAAGGAATTCAACTTTATTCATCAATCAACACTTGCATTTATAACACTGGGAACTACTAACTCATTCAACAAACTACTTGCTCATCAAATAAATTAAACTTCATCATAATATTAAAACAACAACTTATTCAATTTAAAATAATAGATAAAATATTAAAACTAACTAGACTAATGATAGCTAATTGACTCAATCTAGTCTTAATTCAAATGCAAATAATTTTAAAAGCATCCAAAGACACATTCTCAACACGTGTAGACAGTGGAATGGGGAAGAAGAAAGAGATAGAGATATGTGAGAATAAGGAATAAATTAAGGTTGAGGTGGATTTTAATTTTTTATAGTGCCAACATAGCATTAAAATAGTGTTAAATAATGTCATGTATTGCTACTTATGTGTCTTCTGTAACACCCCTTTTTTATTTTTATATTAAAATTTTGAAGGAATTAAATTATGGTTCTTTAGAACTTTTAATCTACGTATTATTTATGATTTTTTGGAATTTTTAAATTATTTTAATAAAATAATATTTTTTAAATAATTTTAAATTCATATAATTGACATAAAATTAAAAATACTTATAAGAAAATAAAGTTAAATTAAAAGAAAATTTTCTAAAATCTATTTAAACTAGACTTATCTAAAATTGATCGGTTTGAGAAAAATCTTGATTTTTTCCAATCGTTAAAAAATTGGAAACGTATCAATAAATTTTTATTAACAGAAAATTTTATATTTTAAAATCTAAACTTTATATTACTTATTATAAAATTAGTAAGGACTGATATAATATCGCTAAATTTCAAAAAGGACTGATTTTGAATATTTAAAATATACCGAGTGAAAGGTTACTATTTGGCTTAATAATTCAGCCGACATTTACTATGCAAAACACTATGCATAAACGAAAATTTCAAAGTTTGCACAGTAACCAGGAATGAAATTTTCAATTCTTGCATAGTATTTTTATATTAAAATATTCAAATGCATAGTAATTTCTTTGGCTATAAATACGGAGGAAGAATAACGAAGAAATTTAATTTCTAATTAAGTTTTCTTAATATAGTGGTGCTAGTGAGATAGTGGTGAAAGTAAGAGAGAGAAATAAAATTTTTTGGAAGAAGGTTCTGCTAAAATTCTAAAGTAAGAATACCTCTCTTTTATATTTTTTGGGTTATTTTCATATCGTTTTTAGAAATCTATTATTATACTGGTAATAATATTATTTTAAGTTACTATTCTAAATAGTAAAACACTATTTCAATAGTAAATTACTATTTCAATAGTAAATTACTATTTACTGTTACTATTTACCATTACTATTCACGTTTTACTATTTACCGTTACTATTCACGTTTTATTATTTACTGTTACTATTCTCGATTTACTATTTACTATTACTATTCATAATTTACTATTCATTATTCGCTATTCACTATTCACTATTCACTATTTAAAATTTACCATTTCTGTTTTAAATAGTAATCTTAATTTTCACCTTATGCCTTTACTGAAATAGATTGGTATTAATATTTCTAGAAATCAGAGGCGTAAAGCAAACTCTCCTTTGGTAACAATCCAAGGTAAGGGGAAGTGAGATAAGAATATAATATGGAAAGACATAAGAATAATAGGAGTAGTCCCTACTCCTTTTAAATTTAATAATATTAGTATTTTAAAATATTAACTTTTTAACTTAAAATTTATAATAAAATTTAAATTAAATATCTGATGTAACTAACTCTAAAATACCTATGCAAATACCTGGATAACTTATGTGAACTGAACTGAACCTATGCAAAGACTTAGATTATTATGATCTATATGGACTGAACTATACTTATGCAAGGATTGGACTATATGGACCTACATAGACCCATGCGATGAATGGACTATAAAGACTCAAAATCAATCTTATTAATCTAAATAACCATTAAGATTTGAATTACATTTATGAGTGATATTTAATTTATTTGAATTGTTTATAATTGATAATATTTGATTTTGATTGATATTTAATTGTGATTAATAATATTTGATGTGATTGATGTTATTTAGTTATGATTGATAATGCTTGATTTTGATTGATGATTTTATGATGTGGAGTTTGAGCATATAGCGAGCATGACGGAAAGCTAAACTCAGTAAGAATTTTCTTACCTTACTCTTTAAATTTTTATTATTTTAAATCTTTTCTTCTTAGAAATTATTTTTATTAACTTTACTTTCAATATTTAGAATAAAAAAATAGTATTTATTTTAGAAAGAAGACATTTTATGAAAATTAATTTATAACAAATTGAGATAATTAAATCTTGAATTAAAGAAAAATTTTATAATTTTAAGTATTTTTGGTTAATGATTTAAAGATTATTCTCTTTTAATAAAATAAAATTTTCAAAAGAAAATTATTTTATTTTTCCAACTTAATAACTAAAGATATTTGGAAATAATTGAGAATTCGATCTTGTTAAGATTCAATTTGAGAAAGATTATGTAAAAGTTTTATATGAAAAAGTTTTGAGATATTTAAGGCTTAGAAACTCAATTTTAGTGAGATTCGAAAACTGTACCAAATTTATTTCCGTGGGACAGAAATTTAGAGAATTGAGAAAATATACAGTTTATTGAAATGATGTTGTAAACCTTTAAGGTATTTAATAATTGAGTTTCTAAAAGCCTTAACCAACTAAATACATGAGTAGTTCATGCATCATAAATCATTAAAGTGAAACAAAATGATATTGTCTGGGGACGGATTATAGAAACTGAGGATACATTAGAGGTGGCTTAATTACGAGCCTTCGGATGAGAGGGTGTGAAAGAATGCTTCAGGCGACCTGGGGTAGCTCCCTAGTGTCGGGTACTTTCACAATAAAAACTTTCTCAATCTGACTAGTCTCTAAGTGTTTCCATGCCAGTTGAGCTGTTCATATTATTATCCGGACTTATAGAATAGTGTAAACTCCTGGTTGGCCCAGTGTAAATTAAAATTTAAGGGCCCACATATATAAGTAAGTTATGATGAAGATATTGCATAACATTCATGTATTCATAATTGATTGTGTATGTGATTGTGACTGATATTATTATGTATTGGTTTGTTAAAACCCTTTGTTGCTTATGTCTTATTCGAGAATATCATATTCTGTTTCTCACTCCTTTCTCCGTGTTTTTGTTTCATATGTTTTAAATTGATGGTTCAGAGGGAAGGATGGAAGAATCTCGGCAGTAAATATAGTACGTTCTAGAAAGGGAGCTCGGTATGAATACTTTGGTCCAATGAATAAATAAAGTTATTAAGTAATTGCTTCTGGGCCATGGAGTTTCCTCTATTTCTTATAATGTTTAATATTTATTTTCTTCGGATGAATGTAAAATTACTTTATAAAGTTTTAATAATATTTATAAGGTATTTCAGAAATGATGTATATAATTTATTCTGATAGTTTTCTTTTAACGATTATATCTTTAAAAAAAATTTATGAATTTTTCTAGTATTTATTAAGGTGTAACAGAGGGTGTTACATCTTCTTGTTAGACATATCATTATTAATAGAAAGAACCCAACAACACTAACAATTACAAAAGTTTAGGAACTATTTCTTAAAAAAATTAATTAGGGAGTAAAATCAAAATTTGGTGATAGATGATGGACCAAAACTTAATTAGGCCTAATAGAAAATAATATATATGAATGGTGTATCACATATCATGGCATACTATATTATTTTATTGACATAAACTATAATTGTCAATCTTGGCAACCCAACTCTATTATGATCAGCTCATGTGGGTTGTGACTTTTATAGGGCTAGGTTCAAAAAATCATCTATTATTTGAGTCTTGAAATTTAAAGCCCTAGCCTGATCTTATATAGGTTGAGAGCTTATATGGGTGGACCGTTTTGTTTTTACCTTTTAAATAATTATTTATTTATAAAAAGAAAAGTACTTGCACTGAGAAGAGTAAAAGCCTTTGAAAAGTTTGAGGCTTTAAGTTTAAAATAAAAAACCTATAATTTTAATTATAACTAAGTAAACAAAAATTGAAAATACACGTAGTTTGCGTTAGCTTTTCATCCCAGTGGTGACTATACCATGTCATCTCAATAATATATATATATATATATATATATATATATACATAAAATTATTACAGGCCAAATGGGTCATACGGGCCAACTCGAACTTTGGCTAGATATATGTGAGCTTTTTTGAGTTCAGGCTAAAAAAACTCAGTTTATCAGGCCTTCAATTTTAAAGCCCGAGCATACTATATTTTTTGTGTATACCTTCGAGCTGGCCTTAACGAGTCAATCCATTTTAACATATCTAATATAAACCCACGATATTACTACATACTCGACCCTTCTATAAGAATCTATTACATCATTTTAGACTTATAAAAAAATTTAGTAATCTAGATAAATGCACTAAATTTGTTTATTATTATTGTTATACTTCCAAACTAACCATTCATATTAATGGAGAGATAAATAAATTTTTTAAAGGGTTTATGTGCAACCCAACATAGGATAATAGATTAAAAGTAGAATTCTTTTATTGAAATTTATGTAATAATTGCTTAAAAATCAAGACGAGTGAATATTAACGATATTTTTAAATAAAAACTTTTATCTGTGTAAAGTTTGCAAAGGTTAAGCAAACTTATTTTCAAATTTCATTAGTATCAATGGAGAAGATGCAATTAATAAAAGTATGTGTTAACAAAAATAATAAATACACATTATGAATTGAAAATAATCTTATAAAAAGATTAAAAAAATATTAAAAATAATGTCTTGTAAAAAAATACTAATTTAACAAAATTGACTTTATTATAGGTGATAATTATACTTTTTTTAAAAAAAGTTGTCATTTTAATATTCTAAACTCAGGTCCATGGAACATTATTCTAAAAATAATAAGCTATAAAAATAATAGTAACACATTGAGTTCATTTGTTTAAACTTATTATTAAGTGTTTTTTTAAAAAATGTTTTTTATAAATACTTGTTTAATAAGTAGATCAGAGTTGCTTCTTAAAATAAATAGAAATCTGTTTATTTTTAAAATTTTACATAAATATATCAAAATTTAAAATAAATACTTTTTTAATTAAAAAAATACTTATCTCTTAAAATAAATTTAAAGAAATGATGTCATTATCTTATAACTGTAATGACAACTTAAATATAAACACTAAGTTAATAAACAAGTTAAAGCATATTAACGTCCTATTCAGTTGATTACTTGATTCGGTGATCAAGTGGTCATGAAGCAAGTGAGAACAGATATGAATGGGCCCTTCCAAGCTTCTGTTCTAGGAAATTCTTATTATAATAATTGCTCAGCACTCTTGTTTGTTCCAAATTATGTTCTGTGCCTGTGCCTTGTTTAATGTTTTTTTTTGGCAACAGTTTAATGTTTTTCTTTACTTCAATTTTACAATGTGTTTTTCACTCCTAAAACAATAAAATCCAAATGCTTGACCGTTGCCATATATAAGCATTTTTTCACCCACAATCAGATTCTTTTGAAGTTTATATTTTATTAGGAGACTGTAAATAAACCGCCATTGGATAATTCAAATGTCAAAATTTTAAAAATTAATTATGCATAAAAATATGAAGTAAATTTTGTAAAACACACATGGATAACAGTGTTAATATGAACTTGTTTCTTTACTCATTTAATTTCTTATTGTTTGAAAGTAATTCATAATATTTTACAAAAAATTATACTAAGTAGAACAAATTATATAATGAATTTAATTTAAATATATTGTCAAACACAGATAATCATAAATTGTTCATTTGTTACGTAAATAATCATCTATGTTTTATATTTGTAATAATTATTTTAAAAATTATATACAAAATAAATTTTAATTAATTAAGAATTTTAGAACGGTATATATTAATTAAACTAATATAATATCGTCCTACAATTTTTCTTTCTTGGTGGATCCTCCTAGGGTTAGATGCTTTTAATTAAGAATTATTTTAAAAGGAATTATTGAAGGATGTATAGCATTATTAATAAATAACTTTTCAGTTTTCACATTTATGGATCAACAACTAGAGTTTGACGTGTCAAATGCATTCACACCACAAGAAAAGGAACACGTGTAACATGTTTGGATCCCCAGTGTGGGAGAATAGCATGTGTTTTATTTTAAATGTGTCACTGTCAAGTAAATAACTAACTTAACTTTGTAACTATTATAAATATTTTAATAAATAGTGAATGTCCATTTTAGTCTATAAATAGGACTGATATTCTTCATTAATAATACACAATTTCATTTTTCTTCTCTCATCACTCTCTTCAAATTCTCCTTCATCATCCTTCTTCTTCTTTAATTTTTGAGTTTATTCATAACACGTTATCAGCATGAGGTTCTGACCAACTGAAATATAGTCAAGACTACGAGAGGTAATACATGATTATTATTGTTATTGTTATTCTTGATAATTTCAATTTATATACCTTATATTATATATAATATATAATTATAAAAGTTCCCGAAAAACTTATATTTTAAACATCCCAAAAGGGTGTATAATATTATATCTATATCATATTAAAAGAAAAAAGGTTCCTGAAGAACTTATTCATAAACATCCTTGTAGGATGTATAAAATTAATAGTTAAAAAAAATTCAAAATTCTTGAAGAATTATGAAAATATTTATATGTTTACCCTGTACACTAATTTGTTTTATTTTACACTATGTTGTTTACTGTACCTGATTTGTTGGTTGTACATTATTTGCTAATTTTAATGCTTAAATGTTTCATGTTTAACCTGCTCTTGCACTAGAACATACCTGATTGCCTTTGCCTTTGCCTTTGCCATTATTTTACACTATAGCTCTATTACTTTATGTTACTGCATATTGATTTTGATTGCCAATAGTGTTCCATAGCTTCACGGGCATGCTACCACTGCCAATTACTATATATATATATATATATATATATATATATATATATATATATATATATATATATATTAAATATGATTGTTAATTACTATAGTTTTACGGGTATACCAATTACTATATATATGCACACAGCTCATGGAGCTTCACTAACATTGCCAATTACTTACATGCTTTAATTAATTCACTAACTCCACTAACAATCTATATAAAAAAAATAATAAACTCATAAAATTATACTTTATGTTTTAGCTTCATTTTATTAAATTAATTTTGCTACCTGATTGTTTTAGCTTCATTTATTTAATTAATTTTGTTATCTGCTTCATGTTGCTTCCCTTTTGAAATTGCTTCACATTATATAATTCACAAATAATTATCTATGCCTTAAATAATTCACGGCCACCTAGCCTAATTATTGTAGCTTTGCACTAGATATCAACTAAATATATATATATATATATATATATATATATATATATATATATATATACATAATAAGATGTAGTTAAAATCACAAGACAATAAATAGAGCACAGCTTCTAATTACTTTAATTTAACTTATTGCTAATTTTCAATTGCTACTTCACGTTTTCAATTGCTATAGCGGCAACACCGTGACTTCAAGTTCCCAATTGCATTTTTATGATATTTTAATTGATACTTCCTGTAACTTCATAGGACTTTCATTGCTAAACTACTACTTTATTTCATAATTTAGCTTTTGTTGGTTGTTTGTGCTTGCATTATTATATATTTTTTTGTTTATATATATATAAAATAAAATTGCTCTTATAATTTAATAAAATATAAAAATAAATATTTGTAATTATTGTTGACTTGTTACTATTGTCATTACCATTATTATTAAATAATTATAGTTAATATATTTATTGAAGTATTATCTAATTTATTATTTGTAATTTCTTGTATAAAAATAACTATGTCAAGTATTACCAACCTTGAGTTCGTGGCTCTTGACATATCTGGAAAAAACTATCTATCATGGACATTGGATGCAGAAATCCATTTAGATGCAAAAGGTTTCGGAGACACCATTAAAAATGGAAATCAGGCATCTAGTCAAAATAAAGATAAAGCCATGATTTTCTTACGTCACCATATTCATGAAGGGTTAAAAAGACCCTCTCGTTTTGTGGAATAATCTAAAAGAGAGATACGACCATCAAAAGGATATAATTCTTCCAAAAGTCCGATATGAATGGATGCATTTGCGCTTTCAAGATTTTAAATCTGTAAATAAATATAATTCTACAACGTTTAGAATTACTTCAAGATTGAAGTTGTGTGGAGAAAAGGTCACTGAAACTGATATGTTAGAAAAGACATTCTCCACTTTTCATGCATCTAATATGCTCCTACAGCAGCAATATCGTCAAAAGGGCTTTACCAAATACTCAGAATTGATTACTTGTCTCCTTGTGGCTGAGCAAAATAATGAATTGCTTATGCAAAATCATGAATCTCGTCTAACTGGAACTGCTCCATTACCAGAAGTGAATGTAGCAACACACGATCATCATACTCATGGTCGTGGTCGTGTCGCGGTCGTGGACGAGGTAATTCTCGGGGACATGGTATTGGTCATATTCATGGATATGGTTATGGTCGTGGTCATGGTCGAAGTGATAAGAGATCATCATTCACATGGAAAAATAAAGAACAAATGAAAAAAGGGATAGATGCTCAAAATAGCGAACAAACTAAAAATATCTGCTATCGTTGTGGTAGCAAGGGACACTAGTCTCGAGTTTGTCGCACACCAAAGCATCTTGTAGATCTATACCAAAAATCCCTTAAAAATAAAGGGAAAATAATAGAGACAAATTTTACTGGTATAGATGATGATTTCTCTGATTTTAGTGTTGATGATTTTCTTACTCTTCCTGAAGAAGACATTGACCACTCGGTTAGAGAAGGGAGTGCCCCTAAATAAATTATTTTAATGTTTCATGTAATTTGTTTTGTTGTAAATTCTGTCTTTATTAATAAAATTTTGTTAAATATTATTGTTAATTATATTTTACTCATGATTTATTTTTATGAAAAATGAATGCTCATGTGAATGACGAAGATATATGTCTCGCAGACAGTGCAACAACTCATACCATTCTCAAGAATGAGAAATATTTTTACCATATAGTAAAACAAGAAGCCAATGTTAATACTATATCTGGTAGTATAAATATAATTGAAGGCTCCGATAGAGCCAGTATTTTGTTACCTGGAGGAACAAAATTACACATTGAAAGTGCATTATATTCTAAGAAGTCTCAAAGAAATTTGTTGAGTTTTAAGGATATCCACAGAAATGGATATCACATTGAGACCACAAATGAAGGAAAAGATGAATATCTTTACATCACAAAGTTAATTTCTGATAAGAAATGTATATTGGAAAAATTACCTTCATTTTCCTCCGGTTTGTACTATACTTATATTAGTACAGTTGAAACAAATGTTATTGTAAACCAGAAGTTTACAAATAAGAATGACTTTGTTATCTGGCATGAATGATTAGGCCATCCTGGATCAATTATGATGCAAAAAATAGTTGAAAATTCAAATGGTCATTTGTCTAGCAAACAAATTATGCAAACTAAGAATTTCTCATGTGCTGCTTGTTCTCAAGGAAAATTGATCATTCAGCCATCACCAATGAAAATTGGGAATGAATCACTCTTATTTCTAGAGCGTATACAAGGTGATATTTGTGGACCAATACACCCTTCATGTGGACCATTTAGATATTTTATGGTTTTAATTGATACATCAACTAGATGGTCACATGTTTGCTTATTGTCAACTCGCAACCAAGCGTTTGTGAGATTACTAGCTCAATTAATTCATTTAAGAGCTTATTTTCCTGAATATCCAATTAAGAAAATACGCCTTGATAACGCTGGTGAATTCATATTTCAATCATTTAATGATTATTGTATGTCCATTGGAATTGATGTTGAACATCTTGTAGCACATGTTCATACACAAAATGGACTTGCTGAATCATTGATTAAACGTTTAAAATTGATAGCAAGACCATTGCTAATGAGATCAAAACTTCTAATTTCAACTTGGGGACATGCAATCTTGCATGCAGCAGCACTTATTCGCATCAGGCCTACAAGTTATCATGAGTATTCCCCTTTACAATTAGTTCATGGTAAAGAACTAAATATTTCTCATCTAAAAATCTTTGGAAGTGCGGTATATGTTCCTATTTCTCCTCCACAATGTATTAAGATGGGACCTCAAAGAAGGTTGGGGATATATGTTGGGTATGAAAGTCCATCTATAATAAAATATCTTGAACCCTTGATAGGTGATTTATTTACAACTCGTTTTGCTGATTGTCATTTTGATGAATCTGTTTTTCCACCATTAGGGGGAGAAAATAAACAGTTGGATAAAAGGATCAGTTGGAGTGAGATATCTCTCTCACATCTTGATCCTCGAACAAAGCAAAGTGAACTAGAAGTTCAAAAAATAATTAGTTTGCAAAGTTTAGCAAACCAATTGCCAAATGCATTTGCTGATCCAAAAAGAGTGACTAAGTCACATACCAGCTGTTAATACTCCAATAAAGATTGATATCCCTGCAGGACAATCTAAAATTGCAAATGAATCTGAAGCCAAAGTAAAATGTGACAAACCTGTTGGTTCTAAAGATAAAAATCCTCAGAAAAGAAAAGTAAATAAAGAAGATGGTCGAATCGAGGATATAAAGACTCCAATAGAGTCTCCTGACATAATCAAGGTTTCAAATCCAGAAGAAACCAAGGTACTTGAAATTGATACAAATAAAGAGATCTCGATAAATTATGTCATGGATAGAGTACAATGGAATCAACCTGAAGTCGATGTTGATGAAATTTTTGCATTCAAGGTAGTTCTTAATATCATAAATGATGATAAAGATCATAAGCCAAAATCACCAGTGATGGATGCAACTACTTTTCGATACTTAATAGGTTTGGCAATTCGTGAAAGGCTTGATTTACGCCTAATGGATGTTGTTGCAGCATATTTATATGGCTCACTTGAAAATGACATCTATATGAAACTCCCTGAAGGATTTAATTTGCCTGAAGCATACAAAACAAATCCTCGAGAAAATTATTCAATTAAATTGAATAAATCTCTTTATAGACTGAAACAATCTGGACGTATGTGGTATAATTGTCTTAGTGAATATTTGTTGAAAGAAGGGTATAAAAATGACCCAATTTGTCCACGTGTTTTTATGAAAAGACTCAAAAAAGAGTTCGTTATAATCGCTATTTATGTAGATGATTTAAACATTATCGGAACTCCTAAAGAGCTTTCAAAGGCTGTAAATTGCTTGAAAAAGGAATTTGAGATGAAAGATTTAGGAAAAACAAAGTTTTGTCTTGGATTACAATTAGAATATTTAAAAGAAGGAATCTTAATGCACCAGAAGACTTATACTGAAAAGGTGCTAAAGCGGTTTTATATGGACAAATCACACCCATTGAGCAGTCCAATGGTTGTAAGGTCACTTGAAGTAAGCAAAGATCCTTTTCGACCTCAAGAGAAAAATGAAGAAGCACTTGGTCCTGAAGTACCATATCTTAGTGCAATTGGTGCACTAATGTATCTTGCTAGTCATACACGACCTGATATATCATTTGTTGTCAATTTGTTAGCAAGACATAGTTTTTTACCCATAAAAAGGCATTGGAATGAGATTAAGCACATATTTCGTTACCTTAGAGGTACAATGGACATGGATTTATTTTTCCCATATGTATCTAAGGCAAACCTAATTGGTTATGCAGATGCGGGGTATTTGTCTGATCCTTATAATGGTCGATCACAAACAGGGTACTTGTTCACATGTGGTGGTATAGTAATTTCATGGAGATCCGTAAAACAAACGATCACAGCAACATCATCTAATCATGCTAAAATTTTAGCACTGCATGAAGCAAGTCAAGAATGTGTTTGGTTAAGGTTTATGATTCAACACATTCAAGAAACATGTGGCTTACATGCTGGAAAACTACCACCAACAATCTTATATGAAGATAATGCAGCTTGTATCTCCCAATTAAAGGAAGGTTATGTTAAAGGAGATAGGACAAAGCATATTTCACCAAAATTTTTCTTTACTCATGATCTTATAAAGAATGGTGAAATAAATGTCCAAAAAGTCCAGTCATGTGAGAATCTAGCAGATATCTTTACAAAATCTCTACCAACCAAAGTCTTCGAGCAACTAGTACAGAAGATTGGTCTTCGATGCTTACATAAGTGTTCTGATGAGGGGGAGAATTAAATACTTGTACATTTAATTAATTATTTACTTTGTAAAGAATGTTGTACTCTTTTTCCTTCACTAGGTTTTTATCCCATTGGGTTTTTCCTAGTAAGGTTTTAACGAGGCACATTCTAAAATGTGGACATCCAAGGGGGAGTATTATAAATATTTTAATAAATAGTGGATGTCCATTTTAGTCTATAAATAGGACTTATATCCTTCATTAATAACACACAATTTCATTTTCCTTCTCTCATCACTCTCTTCAAATTCTCCTTCATCATCCTTCTTCTTCCTTAATTTTTGAGTTTATTCATAACAGTAACGAGCCTCGTGAGTTTTAGATAATTACTATCTTATTCCCTATATACTATATCAACTTTGCACTAATATTGTCAATTCACACTCCACATTCTTTCTTTTCAATTTTTTCGACCAAGGTTACTTTTTATATGTCTATGTAAAAAAATTAGAAACATTTTTTATTTTCTATTTTTTACAATTAATATAAGATGATGGATTAATAAAAATAAATTTGGAGAGATATAATTATCTATTATAAAATCAAAACAATAATTGCTCTCTTAAATAAACTTATAAAAAGTAACACATGGAGTATTAATCTAAAAAGGTTTGAATATTATTAAGAAATCAAAATAATTAAACTAAACTAATAGTATAAAGTAATACTAAATAGCAGTGATAAACAGGAAAGGAAGAAGAAACATAAATAAAAATAAAAAATAAATATATAACAACTAAGAGAGAGATAAAGAGAGAAATAATATCAAATTAAATATAAAGATCATTGTATTAAAAAACAACAAAAAAGAGGATGAATAGCACTCATGTGGCACTTCCACAATTTATGAACAATATTTTGTTAAACAAAAAGCAAAAACAAAGTAAATTTTGTAAGAATAAATAATAAAAAAAGTTGAAAGGAAGAAATTAATCACTAACTAAGGTCTGTTTGATTTCTAGTTGGGGAAACATAGTTATGAAAATAAAAAAATCTAAAGGTTAATATTGATCCTTCACATCATTCGAGACAAGACAGTTAAAATTCCATTTGACAGTAGGATTTGACCAACCCAGTTGAAAAATCAAACTCACCCCAAAAGATGATAAAGAAATAAACCTCGAAGAAATAAAAATGGTGAAAAAGAGATTCTTCTAAGAAATTTAGAGAAAAAAGTATCAAATATGATATGTGTTTATATGTTGAAACAAGTTTTGATAATGACAAACAAAGACTCAAAGATCAAACAATTCAATTATGTTTGATACAAGATTTAATTATGTTTGATGATATGATGAACAACAAAGGATTGGAGTCAAAGTGTAACATCCCAAATTTTAAAATAGAGGATTAATTAAGGAAAATAAATATTGACAAATTGAATAGGAATTATTTAATGTCCCAAAGTATTGAAAATAATTAAATTAAGATTTTTAGGGACTGTTGGTGAATTTTGGAGACCGGTTAAGCTAAAAATGAGCCTGGTTGAGAGATGAGTGTCGGACCAAGTACCTCTGATTGAGATGATATTGGTCAGGGCTATTGAGGATAATATTGGGAGTCTGAACCTATATTCGGAATAATTTTTAGATAAAGTATTGAGCCCGAACTAAGAGCCTGTTGGTTATAAAACGATGAATCTTTTAATGAAGGAATTAAAAATAAAACCAAAAGCCATGATTTTTCCCTTCTATTTTCATTGGCTTCTTGGCTCCTTTGGCATGCACACCTTACTTCTTCTTCTCTTCATCTTTTCTCCATTCTTCTTCTTCTTTTTCTCCCCAAAACCCTAAGTTTAAGTGGTAATCTCTTCCCCTCTCTACATTTTTATTGAAGAGGACTTGGAAGCTTGGGGTTCTTCCCCTCTCCTTCCTTTCATTTTTGTGTGGTCTTCCTCTCCCTTGAAAACCCATTTTGTTTTGGGTGTGAGGTAAGCTCCTTTCACCATTTTAGGATGGGTTCATGTTGATATTATGTGATGTGGGGGTTTGGAGTAATGCATGTACATGGATTTTTACTAGAGCATTTAATGCTTATGCCCTAGAATGGGTTACCATAAATGTGAGTATTTATGAGGGGATAATGGTGGTTGGTGCATTAATGATGTGGGAAATGGAGATTGATGATGCATTAATGAGAGTTGTTGGATTTTGAGAAAACCCTAACTTTGAAATTTGGGGGAAAATAGTTAATGTTGATTTAAGAATATGTGTTATGAAGAAATACATGACATTGAGAAATATGAATGTTGGTAGATGGTGTTTTGTGAAGAGTTAGGACAAAAGTTGTCTTGTAACCCTTGAACTTAATGATGGTGGTTTAATGGGAAGGAATTCCTAAAGCCTAATAAAGGATAAAAATGGTATCTACAACATGTCTAGCACATGTTGTGAAATTATAGATATTTATATGACTAAATAGAATTGAATTGATGACTTGAGTAGTTGATTGATTGAGGTTTTACATAAATATTGATGTAGGGCATATTCTGAACGACGAGGCGGGAGCGTCTTATCAATCAGAATTCTTCTCTTGAGGTAGGAGAGGAGTCTTAAGTTCTAAATGCATGAATTTGAATGTTATTTGATTGTGGTATGTATTATCATGCATGTTAGCCTTGCTTGAGTGTTGTTAGAAATGATGATGTGATGTATGATGTAGATGATATGTTTGGCAACATGCTTTGAATGCATTTAGAAGAAATTTTGATGTGTGGTGTGGTGGCATGAATTGTTTGATGAATGTATGGTTAGATAAATATATGTCCACCGAGAAAGCATAACGAATGCTAATGATTTTGATGGAGAATAAATTGTATTCTTGTTTGGTATTAAAGTTGAATGATGTGATTGATAACTATTAAGAACGCCACACAAAGATTCAAATTAATAAGAATAACCAACAAGATTGAATCCATTAAAAACCTTATGGTAATGTTGGTGTTGATGATGATGTATGGTGAGTGGCATGTATAGGATGCATAGAGTGAGAAATGCATATGATCTGTATTTGCATCCATGGCATACTACATAGCCGCCGTTGTGGAACATTAGGGGAGTTCACTCGGCTGATCTAGTGGGAGGGTGGCTCGGTGCACGAGCAAGTTGTATTTTCCCCTGTGACTCGGTGTGAAGTCACGAAGCCGCCCATGTATTGCTTCGGGGAGCGACATATGGCCGACCCTTGTGGGGGGTGGCTCTTTATGAGCAGGTGACCCCGGTGGTCCTTGAGATAACAGCCGCCATGATTTAATATCTGGCCGGCCCGCAACACCATATATTGATATGTTGTGTACCGCGGTCATGGTAAAAATGACCAGGTGTTGCAAGATGGGCGATGCGGTTTGGTACCAGTAAAACAATTGGTGAAGGCATGCAAATTTTAAGAATAAGTGTACATATTTTACTATTGCAGTAGGGGTATGGTTAGATGACCATGCTTGAATCCTACATTTAGTGTTGAAAGTTAGATCTGCAATTGTTGAAATATTCCTTTGTGCATATGCATTAGCTTAAGAGCATTTGCATATAGCAAGGAGGTATGCCAAAGATAATGAGATATGATGATGGATGTGATGAGGATGTAAAAATATATTTTAAGACAACATAAAAGTTATGAATACCAAATAATGGTTGTGTGATAGTTTAATTGTTGAGGGACGTGATTATGTCAGTGCTTGTGTATTTTGTTTGGAATTGTGATGTTATTCGTGACAAATGCATGATGGAATTGTGATGGTATATGGCATGGTGAATGTTATGAATGTGCAAAGTATACATGTTCGAATGCATATGTACATAATCACATGGTATTCATATTCATACCTTTGGAATGTGGACTCACTCTCCCATGTTGTCTATTTTTAGACTTATGATGCAGGTACTCATGGGAAGGGGTTGACACTTTGAAGTTCACTTTGCTTGAGGAGGTAAATAGTGGTGTAGGAAGTGCCTTTTGCCGGCGAGGTCTAGATTTTGTATAGCATGTTTTGTATATGGATGTTTATTTTGATATCTAGAATGGTGGTATATGATCTTGGTGGTCAAAGAGGAAAATTGGATCTTGGTGTATGACCAATTTTCATTTATGACCCAAGGATGTAATTTGATGAATGATGATGCTTGTTGATGATTAATTTTATGAATGGATGAACATTGTGCGAAAATTTATGTTTCGATGTTCACACACAAGGGTGTTTGATTTATTATCATTTTATGAATTAGAATGGACTTTAATGGACAATGATGAATGAGGCAAGTTATAAATGTGTCATATATTGTGTAAACCATGTTGAATTTAAATGAATGGTAGTAGAATGAGTTTTGGTATGGTGTGTTGCATGTAAAGTGTACAATTTCACGTTTTCTGTATAAACACTGCAGAACTCGCTCAAGCGAGTGAGAATCTCGCTCGAGCGAGATTGTTATGGATCAGGGCTTTGGCCTCTGGCCTGATTTCGCCTGAGCGGGTGTTTATCTCGCCCAAGCGAGATTGATGTTGAATCAAACGTTATCCTCTGGACAGTTTTTGCCCAGGCGGGAGGGTGGTCGCTTAAGCGAGGAGAAGGTGAATTAGCTACTGGACGATTTTCGCCCAGGCGGGAGATGCCTCACCCAAGCGAAAATCGGACAGAGAGTTTCCATCGTTTCTGGGGCAATCTCGCTCAAGCGAGATAGACTTCGCTCAAGCGAGATTGGTTCCTGAAGTAATTCCCTTCTTTCGCTTAAGCGTCTCACTGGCTCGCTTATGGTTTCCTTCGCATCTCGCTCAAGCGAGACAAGGCTCGCTCAAGCGAGATGGACCCTTGATGCTCAAACCTTTCATTCGCTCAGCTTTCCTCCTCTTCGCTCAAGCGTAACCACGCTGGCTCGCTCAAGCGAATGGGATTCTCACTTGAGTGAAAAGCACACTGTTGCACATTTTCCCTTGGTTCAAATTTTTACATTTTGTTTGCAATAAAATTTATTCCTGCATTATTTTAAAAAGTATTTTGAACCCAGTATGGACCATGGAACTTCATGAAGTCTTTCCTCTTAAAATTCATTCATGCAACAATTAAATTAATTAATTCTTCCGCTGATTTTAATTGGAAATTTACTATCAAAACACATTTTTAATTACCCTCTCATATCTTCATATATGAGAGAGGTCTCTCATAGATCCAGGTGTTGTCTTAAATGTTCCACCACTTATTTTCTCATGATCGAATAATAATCTTAAATCGTGAAAAATTTACCCCTATTTTGGGAGCGTCTTAGCCTGGTATCAGAGCATTAGTTGCTCTTGATACGATCATGATTAATGTTATTCATATGATTATTGTTTGTGATTGATTGGTTTATGAATTATTTGGTTGAATTGCGACGGTTATTGTTGAATTATGATTGATGCAAATGTTGTTGAGTCCGGCCAAGAGTCCTTACACTATTTACCTCTAGTGATGAATATGTTGTCATCATGTGTGGAAAATGATATGATTATGTAGTGTAGTCCATGATGGGCCTATAAGTGCTAAATTTCTTGAATTCATAAGTCAAAAGGCTATTGTTTGGTCTAGTTACTTATGTGTGAGCCATGTTTTAATGTATAGGCATAAGATATGGCTGGTAGACAAAATCGTGAGGCTGCTGCTATGGCAAATGCCTTAAACCGCTTTGCTGACCTCTTGGAAAGACAAGGCCAGCTGAATGTGGGACAAGGCTCCCAAGGTCGTGATTTATTTCTCAAGAGAAAACCTTCAGAGTTTCATGGAGGTTACAAGCCTGAAGATGCGTATGCTTGGATTAATGATCTGGAAAGAATATATGCAAGCTTCGAATGTTCTAAAGCGCAAAAAGTGGAATACGCGGTCTTTATGATCCGCGATGAGTGATAAGTGTTGATTAAGCATTGATTTCATGACTCATTTGAACTAATTTTGTAAAGACTTGAGCTAAATTGATGAATTATTGAAAGAAGTGAGCATGAATCTTTTAAGTAGTGATGGATAGGTGTATAAAAGAAATATTGTGTTAAAACTCTTGGAAAGTTGCAGGAAATTCAACAGGAAAGCAGGGCAAGCTTAAGCTTGAGCAAGCAAGCTTAAGCGTGAAAAATCAAGCTTAAGCTTGAGCAGGCAAGCTTAAGCGTGAAAAATCAAGCTTAAGCTTGAGCAGGCAAGCTCAAGCGTGAAAAATCAAGCTCAAGCGTGAAAGAGCAAACTCAAGCGTGAAAGAGCAAGCTCAAGCGTGATCGGGAGCATTTGAAGACAGCAAGCTCAAGCTTGAACAACCAAGCTTAAGCTTGAGCAAGCAAGCTTAAGCTTGAACAAGTTGGAGAGCATCAGGACCCCTCACGCTTGAGCGTGAACACTAGGCGCTTAAGCGTGGAATGATAAAAATGGAAGCCTAAGCGTGGATTAAGCGTGGGCAAGCGTAAAGTTGGACAAGGAAGGCCACGCTTGAGCGTGGCTGCAGTGGTTTAAGCGTGAAACGTTTAAATAGTATCAGGACCCTTCACGCTTGAGCGTGACCATCAAGCTCAAGCGTGACTCATACAGCATGGGTCTCTTAATTCTTTATTCACCAATGATGCAATGCCAACTCACCCACTTTCTTGTGTTTCTACAAGTCTCTGAAAGATACTGCATGGGTTCTACGCAAGTGGGCATGGGAAGCTAGAGCATAACCTCTATAAATCAAGTTGCATCCATCATCAGATTCATCTCATCCTCTGTATTTTCATTCACACTTTCCATTATTTTCTGTATTCACTCTTTGATGGTGAAAATGCAAGGCATGAGTAGCTAAAACTCCCTTATGGGATTGGTTGTAATCCATTCAACACTGAAGTAATGTTGTTGTAAGTTTTTATTTAGTAATGAGATTTGATAAGTTTCTGTATTTCCTTCTGCGTTTAATGCCTGAAAGTACTTGATCACTATTTTCTTGTTTTAAGTTTTCTCAAGTATGCTGGGAAGTGACTTTTGAAAGCAGATCCGAAAGAAATACTTATTGTGAGTAGGTAGCCAGGGATGGCGTCTAAAGCAATAAACGTCAAAACAATCGATCGATAATGCTGGGATGATTTCAAAGTGACTGAGGGATCAGCGGTTTGAAATCATTCTTATGAATTTTGTAGTCGAGGGATCGATACAAATGACTTTGATTGTGACGTAGAACTTATCTTTTCGATTTACTTATATGAAAACTTATGCAGCTTACAGAGGTGAAGATGTGATGAAGCCAATCCCTGTTTTACAAAACTGATTTTTCAACACCATTCACTGTTATCTTTTGCAACTTTTACTCTCTGTTATTTACTGTCTCCTTAATCAACATCATTTACAACAAAACAAAAACCAAACCATTCTGCCAAATCAATTCAAAACTAAGATTTCCATTCTCACACCTCCTCAGTGGAACGACATCTACACTGTACTACAACCTCTGTGTTTAAACTTGGCACATCTATTCCATTGAGTTCATATTATACAAACTTGATTCTCTTTCAGTGAACTCTTCATTCCAAATATCTCAGAAACATACTATCAATGAGGCTGAAGCTTGGTGGTGTCTTACTAGGGGATGAATGATATCTGCTGATGTTCCTTTGGTTTGGGAAAACTTCAAGGTGGAATTCTTGAAGAAATACTTTTCGGACAGCTATAGATGCAAAAAGGAGCTTAAGTTTATGGAACTTAAGCAAGGTGGTATGACGGTGGAGGAGTATGCCTCCAAGTTTGAAGAACTATGTGCATTTTATCCGCTCTATCAACAAGAGGGTACTGAAGCTTCCAAATGTGTGAAGTTTGAGAATGGGTTGAGGCCTGAGATCAAGCGGGCTATTCGACATCAAGAGATACAGAGTTTTCCGACGCTTGTGAATAAGTGTCAAATTTATGAAGAAAATGATGTGGCTCCTCCGATTCATGGAAAACACGAGCCTAAGTTGAAGGGCCAATTCTCTAGTTTCAAGAAACAAGGACATTTTAAGAAGAACAAGTTTCTCCGTGGTGGATCCTCAAATATAAGGGGACGTGGTGCTTTTAGAGGTGGATATGGTGGTGGTAACCAAGGCCGTGGGAATGTCCAAGGCCTAACTTGTTTCAAATGTGGTGCTAACCACTTGGCACATGATTGCCCTCGTGATGATGTGGTATGCTTCCAATGCAACCAACCTAGACATATTCGTCCAAATTGTCCATTGAATGTGGGGAATGTCAATGCTAATACTCCTGCACGTATGAATCCTAATGGAAACCGTGGAGGCCGTGGTCATGGAAATGGTGATGGTCAAAATGGTGGCTGTAATGGTGGCCGTGGTAGAAATTATAACAGTGGAAGACATGGAAATAGTCGAGGTAATGGCCACGGTGGAAGGAATGGGAACTGTAATGGTGGTGATCAAGTACAAGCTGCAGGAAGAGTATTTGCAGTCACTGGTGAAGAAGCTGCGCAAGCTAAAGATCTTATCCACAGTGAGTGTGAAATCTCTGGTAATACGGTACATGTTATCTATGACTCCGGTGCTAGGCAGTCATTTATTTCTTAAGATTATGTGAGGCGCTTGCGGGTGCCTGTGTGTATGATGAAAGGTTCTATATTGGTGACTACACCGACCGCTACTTGCTTAAGATCGGTAACTCGATGTGAGAATGTCGAGATGGATCTTGAGGGTAAGAAATTTGTTGTATCCCTCGTATGCTTGCCTATGAAGGATTTGGATATTATTCTAGGCATAGGTTGGTTATCCGCTAACAAGGTTTTGGTTGATTGTCATAGCAAGACGGTGATCTTCCCTACTTCTAATGCTGAAGACTTTGATGTACAAGGTATCTCTCAGCTTCTTATGATGTTTTGCTTGGTTGATGGGAATGGTATTTCCCAATCTGGTGGAATCCCTATTGTTTCGGAATTTCCCGATGTGTTTCTGGAAGAGATTCCTGGATTACCTCCTCCACGAGAAGTGGAATTTGCTATTGACCTCATTCCTGGCGCTGAGCCTGTTTCTAGAGCTCCTTATAGGATGTCTCCCATGGAGTTGACAGAATTAAAGAGACAAGTGGAAGAATTGCTTAAACGGGAGTTTATTTGCCCAAGTGTATCTCCTTGGGGTGCTCCTGTGTTGTTGGTGAAAAAGAAGGATGGGAGCATGAGATTGTGCGTTGATTATCGCCAACTCATCAAACTAACCATTAAGAATAAATATCCTCTTCCACGTATTGATGATCTGTTAGATCAATTAAAGGGTGCTGTTGTATTTTCAAAGATCGATTTGCGTTCTGGATATCACCAAATTCGAGTGAAGACCGAGGATATTCCGAAGACTGCTTTCCGAACGCGATATGGACACTATGAGTACGTAGTGATGCCATTTGGAGTGACGAATGCTCCTGCGATTTTCATGAGTTACATGAATCGCATCTTTCATGAATATCTTGATCAATTTGTTGTGGTGTTTATCGATGATATTTTGGTGTACTCCAAGAGTCACGAAGAGCATGAAGGATATCTTCGTCTTGTATTGACTATTCTCCGCGAGAAAGAGTTGTATACGAAGCTCTCCAAGTGTGAATTTTGGCTGTCTGAAGTCCAATTTCTTGGACATGTTATCTCAAAAGATGGAGTTACCGTTGATAGATCGAAATTTGAAGCTGTAATGGCTTGGGAAAGACCAATGTCTGTAACGGAGATAAGAAGTTTTCTTGGTCTTACCGGCTACTACCGGAGGTTTATTGAGGGATTTTCCCGTTTAGCCTTGCCATTAACTAAGTTGACTCATAAGAGTCAACCATTCGTGTGGACGCGAGAATGTGAAGAAAGTTTTCAAGAGTTGAAGTTAAGACTTACTACCGCACCGGTGTTAGCATTGCCCGATTTGACAGATGAATTTGTAGTGTATTGTGATGCATCCAAACTTGGTCTGGGTTGTGTGTTGATGTAAAAAGAGTGCGTGATAGCCTATGCGTCGAGACAATTGTGACTGCATAAGGTTAACTATCCTACTCATAATCTGGAATTGGCGGCGGTGGTGTTCGCTTTAAAGTTATGGCGACATTACTTGTATGGTTCTAAGTTTGTGGTCTTTAGTGATCATAAGAGCCTGAAGTACTTGTTCGACCAAAAGGAACTGAATATGTGCCAAAGACGATGGATGGAATTCCTGAAGGATTATGAGTTTGAGTTGAAGTATCATCCTGGAAAGGCGAACGTAGTTGCCGATGCGTTGAGCCAAAAATCGTTACATATCTCTATGATGATGGCGAAAGAGATGCAGTTGATTGAATAATTTAGAGATTTGAATATGGGTGTGGAGACTTATACTCCCAAGAATATGTCAATAGAAATGTTGAAAGTCACAAATGAATTTCTTGAGTATGTGAAGGTTCGATAACCGAATGATGAGTATTTGATTGAGATGAAGAAAACCCAAGAGAAAGGGAAGAACTTATTCCTGGTGGAAGGTCAAGATGGCATTTGGTGTGTGAAGGGCCGAATTTTTATTCCCTTCAGTGGTGATGTAAGAAAATGTGTCCTTGAGGAAGCTCACAAAAGTGTATTGAGCATTCATCCTGGTTCTACCAAGATGTATCAAGACTTGAAAAAGAATTTTTGGTGGCCTGGCATGAAGCGTGATGTGGCGAACTTTGTGGCATCTTGCCTTGTTTGTCAGAAGGCTAAGGTCGAGCATCAAAGACCATCTGGTTATTTGAGACCGTTGGAGATCCCTGTTTGGAAATGGGATAGTATAGCTATGGATTTTGTTTCTAGACTACCTAGAACTCGTGCTGGAAACGATGCCATATGGGTTATTGTGGATTGACTGACGAAGTGCGCTCACTTCTTACCCATGAATATGAAGAGTTCTTTGGAGAAATTGGCACAATTGTATATAAAGGAGATTGTTAGACTGCATGGTGTGCCGTCTAGTATCATATCTGACCGTGACCCTCGGTTCACTTCTCAGTTTTGGGGAAGTTTACACAATGAGTTGGGTTCTAAGTTGAAACTTAGTTCCGCATATCATCCTCAAACCGATGGGCAATCCGAGAGGATGATACAAAGTTTTGAAGATTTGTTGAGAGCTTGTGTACTTAAACACGGTGGATGTTGGGAGAGATTTTTGCCATTGATTGAATTCACATATAACAACAGCTATCATAGCTCTATTGGTATGGCTCCCTATGAGGCGTTGTATGGAAGGAAGTGTAGAACTCCGTTGTGTTGGTTGGAGACCGGTGAAAACCTGGCCTTAGGGCCGGAGATTATTCAAGAGACTACGGAGCAAATTAAGAAGATACAAGAGAATATAAAGATTGCTCAAGATAGACAAAAGAGTTATTATGACAAGAGGCATAAACCACTTGAATTTCAAGTTGGTGATCACGTATTCCTGAAGGTCTCGCATGATAAAGGAATTGGAAGGGCGCTAAAGAGTGGCAGGTTGAGCCCTAAATTTATTGGACCTTATGAGGTATTGGAGCGGATTGGTGACGTTGCTTATCGGATAGCACTCCCTCCGCATCTTGCTAATCTACACAACATGTTCCACGTGTCGCAGTTGAGAAAATATATTCATGATCCTCTACATGTGATTCCGATGGACGAGATTGATGTACGAGATGATTTATCTGTTTCCCCTGTTTCTGTTCGCATCATCGAGCATTCCGTGAAGAAACTACGGAACAAGTTGGTACCTTTGGTGAAAGTCGCTTGGAAACATGGAAATGTGGAAACGTTCACATGGGAACGTGAGGACGACATCAGAGAGCGGTATCCCGATGTGTTCAAATCCGGTAAGTTAAATTTCGAGGACGAAATTTTCTTTTTGGTGGGGTGGATTGTAACATCCCAAATTTTAAAATAGAGGATTAATTAAGGAAAATAAATATTGACAAATTGAATAGGAATTATTTAATGTCCCAAACTATTGAAAATAATTAAATTAAGATTTTTAGGGACTGTTGGTGAATTTTGGAGACCAATTAAGCTAAAAATAAGCCCGGTTGAGAGATGGGTGTCGGACCAAGTACCTTTGATTGAGATGATATTGGTCAGGGTTGTTGAGGATAATATTGGGAGTCTGAACCTATATTCGGAATAATTTTTAGATAAAGTATTGAGCCCGAACTAAGAGCCTGTTGGTTATAAAACGATGAATCTTTTAATGAAGGAATTAAAAATAAAACCAAAAGCCATGATTTTTCCCTTCTATTTTCGTTGGCTTCTTGGCTCCTTTGGCATGCACACCTTACTTCTTCTTCTCTTCATCTATCCTCCATTCTTCTTCTTCTTCTTCTCCCAAAAACCCTAAGTTTAAGTGGTAATCTCTTCCCCTCTCTACATTTTCGTTGAAGAGGACTTGGAAGCTTGGAGTTCTTCCCCTCTCCTTCCTCTCATTTTCATGTGGTCTTCCTCTCCCTTGAAAACCCATTTCGTTTTGGGTGTGAGGTAAGCTCCTTTCACCATTTTAGGATGGGTTCATGTTGATATTATGTGATGTGGGGGTTTGGAGGAGTAATGCATGTACATGGATGTTTACTAGAGCATTTAATGCTTATGCCCTAGAATGGGTTACCATAAATGTGAGTATTTATAAGGGGATAATGGTGGTTGGTGCATTAATGATGTGGGAAATAGAGATTGATGATGCATTAATAAGAGTTGTTGGGTTTTGAGAAAACCCTAACTTTAAAATTTGAGGGAAAATAGTTAATGTTGATTTAAGAATATATCTTATGAAGAAATACATGACATTGAGAAATATGAATGTTGGTAGATGGTGTTTTGTGAAGAGTTAGGACAAAATTTGTCTTGTAACCCTTGAACTTAATGATGGTGGTTTAATGGGAAGGAATTCCCGAAGCCTAATAAAGGATAAAAATGGTATCTACAATATGTCTAACATATGTTGTGAAATTATAGATATGAATATGACTAAATAGAATTGAATTGATGACTTGAGTAGTTGATTGTTTGAGGTTTTACATAAATATTGATGTAGGGCATATTCTGAACGACGAGGCGGGAGCGTCTTATTAATCGGAATTCTTCTCTTGAGGTAGGAGAGGAGTCTTAAGTTCTAAATGCATGAATTTGAATATTATTTGATTGTGGTATGTATTATCATGCATGTTAGCCTTGCTTGAATGTTGTTAGAAATGATGATGTGGTGTATGATGTAGATGATATGTTTGGTAACATGCTTTGAATGCATTTAGAAGAAATTTTGATGTGTGGTGTGGTGGCATGAATTATTTGATGAATGTGTGGTTAGATAAATATATGTCCACCGAGAAAGCATAACGAATGCTAATGATTTTGATGGAGAATAAATTGTATTCTTGTATGGTATTAAAGTTGAATGATATGATTAATAACTATTGAGAACGCCACGCAAAGATTTAAATTAATAAGAATAACCAACAAGATTGAATCCATTAAAAACCTTGTGGTAATGTTGGTGTTGATGATAATGTATGGTGAGTGGCATGTATAGGATACATAGAGTGAGAAATGCATATGATCTGCATTTGCATCCATGGCATACTGCATAGCCGCCGTTGTGGAACATTAGGGGAGTTCCCTCGGCCGACCTAGTGGGAGGGTGGCTCGGTGGACGAGCAAGTTGTATTTTCCCATGTGACTTGGTGTGACGTCACAAAGCCGCCCATGTCTTGCTTCAGGGAGCGACATGTGGCCGACCCTTGTGGGGGGTGGCTCTTTATGAGCAGGTGACCCCGGTGGTCCTTGAGATCACAGCCGCCATGATTTAATATCTGGCCGGCCCGCAATACCATATGTTGATATGTTGTGTACCGCGGTCATGGTGAAAATGACCAGGTGTTGCAAGATGGGCGATGCGGTTTGGTACCAGTAAAACAATTGGTGAAGGCATGCAAATTTTAAGAATATGTGTACACATTTTACTACTGCAGTAGGGGTATGGTTAGATGACCATGCTTGAATCCCACATTCGGTGTTGAAAATCCCACAGTCAGATCTGCAATTGTTGAAATATTCCTTTGTGCATATGCATTAGCTTAAGAGCATTTGTATATAGCAAGGAGGTATGCCAAAGATAATGAGATATGATGATGGATGTGATGAGGATGTAAAAATATATTTTAAGACAACATAAAAGTTATGAATACCAAATACTGGTTGTGTGATAGTTCAATTGTTGAGGGACGTGATTATGTCAGTGCTTGTGTACTTTGTTTGGAATTGTGATGTTATTCGTGATAAATGCATGATGGAATTGTGATGGTATATGGCATGGTGAATGTTATGAATGTGGAAAGTATACATGTTCGAATGCATATGTACATAATCACATGGTATTCATATTCATACCTTTGGAATGTGGACTCACTCTCCCATGTTGTCTAGTTTTAGACTTATGATGCAGGTACTCATGGGAAGGGGTTGACACTTTGAAGTTCACTTTGCTTGAGGAGGTAAATAGTGGTGTAGGAAGTGCCTTGGCCGGCGAGGTCTAGATTTTGTATAGCATGTTTTGTATATGGATGTTTATTTTGATATCTAGAATGGTGGTATATGATCTTGGTGGTCATAGAGGAAAATTGGATCTTGGTGTATGACCAATTTTCATTTATGACCCAAGGATGTAATTTGATGAATGTTGATGCTTGTTGATGATTAATTTTATGAATGGATGAACATTATGCGAAAATTTATGTTTTGATGTTCACACACAAGGGTGTTTGATTTATTATCATTTTATGAATTAGAATGGACTTTAATGGACAATGATGAATGAGGCAAGTTATAAATGTGTCATATATTGTGTAAACCATGTTGAATTTAAATGAATGGTAGTAGAATGAGTTTTGGTATGGTGTGTTGCATGTAAAGTGTACAATTTCACATTTTCTGCATAAACTCTGCAAAACTCGCTCAAGCGAGTGAGAATCTCGCTCGAGCGAGATTGTTATGGATCAGGGCTTTGGCCTCTGGCCTGATTTCACCCGAGTGGGTGTTCATCTCGCCCAAGCGAGATTAATGTTGAATCAGAGGTTAGCCTCTGGACAGTTTTCGCCCAAGCGGGAGGGTGGTCACTCAAGCGAGTAGAAGGTGAATTAGCTACTGGACGATTTTCGCCCAGGCGGGAGATGCCTCGCCCAAGCAAAAATCGGCCAAAGAGTTTTCATCGTTTCTAGGGTAATCTCGCTCAAGCGGGATAGACTTCGCTCATGCGAGATTGGTTCCTAAAGCAATTCCCTTCTTTCGCCCAAGCGTCTCGCTGGCTCGCTTATGGTTTCCTTCGCATCTCGCTCAAGCGAGACAAGGCTCGCTCAAGCGAGATGGACCCCTGATGCTCAAACCTTTCATTCGCTCAGCTTTCCACCTCTTCGCTTAAGCGTAACCACGCTGGCTTGCTCAAGCAAATGGGATTCTCGCTTGAGCGAGGAGCACACTGTTGCACATTTTCCCTTGGTTCAAATCTTTACATTTTCTTTGCAACAAAATTTATTCCTGCATTATTTTAAAATGTATTTTGAACCCAGTATGGACCATGGAACTTCATGAAGTCTTTCCTCTTAAAATTCATTCATGCAACAATTAAATTAATTAATTCTTCCACTGATTTTAATTGGAAATTTACTATCAAAACACATTTTTAATTACCCTCTCATATCTTCATATATGAGAGAGGTCTCTCATAGATCCAGGTGTTGTCTTAAATGTTCCACCACTCATTTTCTCACGATCGAATAATAATCTTAAATCGTGAAAAATTTACCCCTATTTTGGGAGCGTCTCACAAAGCATCAACAAAGGATTAAAACAAGCAAAAAATGTTCATTCAAGTGCCAAACGATCAAAAGAACCAAGCCGTATGCAATCAAATATCAAAATGGGTGAAACAAAGCACAAAAGTCATGCATCAGGTACATGAACCGATTCATACAGCATCACATGGCCATATGAATCGATTCCTACATGTGACAGGCCAAATATATGCAAAATTCAATACAGGAATCAATTCACACTATTGGGGAATCGATTCACACGATTTCTGGGCAGCATTCCTTATAATTTAAACGCATGAATCGATTCATATACAGTGGGAATCGATTCATACGCTTGTTAGGGGCCAAAATAACGCAATGAATCTATTCATGGAGCAATTCATTTAGTTAAAATGTGTTTTGGAACTTAAATTTTGAATTTCAAAAAGTGGACAGCCTTGCATCGCACCACGGATTTTCCGTATCGCATTATGAATTCAATCATGGTGCACTAAGCAGACAGATAGAAACGCTCCATAACTCCACTACGTCAAATTGCAAGCTCGGAAAGGATTTTTTAATTGCAAACACCATGCCTTGCATTTGCTATAAATAGAAGAGGAAGTTGAAGGCTAAAAACACACAGCAACGAAACAATTCTTGCTTTCTTCTTTGCTTTCCTATTTTCTCTAAGTTAATAGCTCTCTGTTCTTTTATTTTGAAATCAATTTTGAGAGTTAATTTATGAGCAAAATTATTTTTGAGTGCTAAAATTTGCATATCCTCTCTTTGAGAGTTATCATTTTGTGAAAGCTTTAATTTGTATATCCACTCTATTGGAGAGTTACCCTTGTAATCTAAACACCAAAAATTCCTAGAGTTTGGGTTGGGGTTCAACCTTGTAAATTTATGAGATTGAGAGATTGGGTGGGTTGCCCTTCTACTTGTGAGAATTGAGTTCTTGAGTGTGGGATACTAGGAAGCTGCAATTACCTAAAGTTTGTATCTCTAATCTCCAATAGTGGAAATCCTTCAAGTGGGTTGCTTGAAGGTGAGACATACACCGGTGTGGTGGAACTCGTATATATCGGTTTGCAAATCTCTCTTCCGTAAACTCTTTTAAATTTGTGCATTTAAATTGCTTGCTTAATTTGTTGTGTTTATAACTTGGTTGTTAAATTTATTTGAAACAAATTACTTTATTCCTTAAGTGAATTTACTTGGCAGAAAATGTTTGTTGACTTGCTTTGTGTATAAATTGTTATTATTTGTGATTTAATTTACCATCTTCATTAAGAATATTTGTTAAAGAATCAATTTCAAAAGCATTCCAAAGAAATTTTTAATACTCAATTCACCCCTCCCCCCTCTTGAGTAATTGAGGACACTTGGTTAACAAGTGGTATCAAAGTTTGACTCTTGGTAGATCAAGCTTAACAACTTCAAGAGAACAAGATTGTAACATCCCGGATAATTGTAGAAAATTTTGTGAAGTGGAAAATGTTAAAAATTATTTTTAGGAATTTATTGGATATTTTTAAGAATTATTGGTTAATTATAAAAGGTGTGATTAGAAGAAGAGAGGTTTAATTTAAATCTTTAAAGAATTTGAAAAGGAAATAGAGAAATGACCGGTTGAAGAGGTAACCGGTTGCAAGTGACCGGTTGAGCAGGTAACCGGTTGCCATGAGTTTAAATAATGTTTTCCTTCTCTTTCCTCAATCATTTGCGCAATCATTCACTCTTTCACGTGAAGAATATCTGTTACTTTTCTTCTTCTTCTTTCTCCATTGTTGAGCGCTTTAAGCTTTGAAAGGAGGTCCATCTTTGCATCAAACCTTGAAATAATTACACAGCTGTGACAGTAATTTCAAGGTAAGTCTTTTGAACCGTTTAAAAGTTGTTACTTCACCTTCTTCCTTTCTTTTCTAGACGAATAGCCATATGAGGAGGAGTACTATTCCGATCTCCACTCCTCTTGGCTGTGAGCCTGGAAATGGCCCTTTTACCATGTGGATGATAGTGTGACGTTAATATGTTTCACGTTCCAGAACCGTAGGTGGAGGAACGAACACTGATGGAGCGATTAAGGAAGCTGGTGCTGGAACGGAGGTGGAACGGTGCACCCAGCAACTGTTGAAGCTCGGAACAGAGGTAAGGGGGTGTTCGAGTTATAATTAATTAGAATTGGACACTGTCCGAGTCATTGGAATGACTGTGAACCGGGTAAGAGATGATGCCGAGTGAAATTGTGTGAATATGTATATGAATGTATGTATAGATGTGCACACTGATCGGTTTAGGATCGTGTGTATGTGTATGTAAGTGACTTAAGAAATATCTGATGTTGCTGCTGAATGAAAGTTGTGAATGTATGAGTATGCATATGTGTGAGCACCGATCAGTTTCTGATCGTGTGAATGTGACGAGGAGTATTTGATGTTGTGATAATTGTGATAATGCCGAATGAATTGTATATGAATGTGAATGAATGCATGTATATGTATGTGGACACCGATCGGTTGAGGATCATGTGTGTATGTGTAAATCCGATTGAAATTAAAATGATGCTGTGACAATCAGTATAGTGGCTTGTGTTGATGGGTGTAGGCTGACCGATTGGTGATCACGTTTAATTATATTGAGTTACATAGTGTATGAGATACTCTGTATACTATTGAGGGCGGGGAGTGGACGCCGGTGCGTTTGCACGATCAAGGAGCAGCTCCTGACAGGCTTCCAGTAAAAGGATTGCATAATTATGCTATGTGATTGAATATGAGAGGACAATAAGTCGGTTGACCTATGTTATAAGCACAAGTCAGTTTCTAACAGTTACAAATGAAATATAATGAAATAAGTGATTATGTGGTGGGGAGCCAAGTCGGGCTCGGTGAACCAAGTCGGGTTCACGGGATGTCAAGTCGGACTCCCAGCTGAAGGCCGATCCTTTAGTATCCGGATACTAGGTGTCGATTTTATGAGAGTCAGTTGTGACAATTGATGACTTGATGGTTTTTCCGAATGTAATTTGTTATAATTACCGAATGAGAATTTGATATATTTGATAAGTATGATTTGACGTATTTGCTGAGTGCAGATTGATGTATTTGCCGAGTGTGAAGTATTATAATTGATGAGTATGATGTGTATATTTGCCGAGTGCAGTTTGATACAATTGCTGAGTATAATGATATACTTGCCGAGTGAGATAATTGCCGAGTAAGAATTGTCATATTACCGAATGAGATTTTGAAATATTTGCTGAGTATTTGATGTATTTACCGAGTGTAATTTTATATATTGCCGAGTGATTGTTATGTTTACCGAGTGGTGAATTGTAATTGACGAATGAGTTACTTGCAGAGTGAGAATTGATGAGTAGGAGTTGTTATATTTGCTGAGTGCAACTTATTGTATTTGACGAGTGTGAATTGATATAAATGCCGAGTGTGGTTGGCTAGAATTACCGAGTGAGTTAGATGCCGGGTGTGAATTATTGGCCGAGTTTAATGGTTTTATTTACCGAGTGTAAAGTGTTATATTTTCCGAGAAGGAATTGTTAAATTTGCCGAGTGAGTTAATTGTCGAATGTTAAATGATGAAGTTATCGGACGGAATTTTGTATACATGTAAATTGTTAATTTCTATTCTAGATTAATTATGATGCTAAACACTCACCCTTGTTGTTGTTTTCAATTTTTAGTAACCAGTGACAGGGAAGAGGTCGGAGCCATGGAGGTGCGCCAAGCGGAAGAGTGATGCCAAGTCACCAAGTGATTTTAAATGAAGTGTAATGCATATATATATATATATATATATATATATATATTGAGTTTTCCGAGTGTTTGAAGATATAGTGTTGTCTGTATGATGAAATAAATTCTTGACGTTAATGACTGGTGTTTATTTTATAAGTGAATTTGCATTACTGTAGCAGAGTCAATTACCGGGTGAAGTTAGCCGAGTGGATTCATTTTTATCCGAGCAAGGGCCGATTGAATTGGTGCCCATTTTTGATCAAGTGAGTATCCCTCATTTCTGAGTGAAGAGGAACCGAGAGACCCACTTCCGAGTGGAAGGTTAAGATACCTTCGAATGAATTGTGGTTGAGTGTATCTCTTCCGAGTGAGGAAAGATAAGAGTGCTTCCGAGTGAAGATATGAGTGAATCTTTCCTGAGTGAAGGGAGGTTAAACTTTTCTGAGTAAAGAAAGATTAGTGTTTCCGAGTAAACCTATTGCCGAGTGAAAGCCGATTTGTTGACTTTCTTGTTCATTCAGGTTTAAAGAATATCATTTGCTCAAGCAAGTCGGATCTCGCTTAAGCGAATCAGGGTCTCGCTCAGGCGATTAACCCTGACTCGGTTATCACTTCTTCCACCGTTTCTGAACAACTATTTTATTAATGGATTTATTTCCAAATGGTTTCAGTCGGTTATTACTATTTTAAGTATGATTTTATTATTTTGAATATATTTAATAAAAGTAATTATTATTTTATATTGAGACCGGGTGGATTTTTATTAAAAATGAAAAATCTATTGTGAAAAATGAGAAAATTGACGAGGGTCGTCACAAAGATGGCCTCTATTTCTCTTAACCTTTTTCCTGAGGGTAGTGCAACAAATAGACCTCCCGCTTTCAATGGTGAGGGTTACGCTTTTTGGAAAGAAAGGATGAAAATCTTTGTTCAATCAATTAATTTGAAAATATGGAATGCTATTGAAAATGGTCCTTTTATACCTATGCATACTGCTGATGGTAGACAAGTTAAAAAACCCATGGATGATTGGACGAGTGATAAGGAAAAGAAAGTTCAATATAATTACAAAGCTAAAAATCTTATTACTCTTACCTTAGGTCCTAACAAATATTTTTAGAGTTGTAACATGTAAATCTACAAAAGAAATGTGGGATACCCTTCAAGTTACTCATGAAGGAACTAGTGATGTTAAGCCAATATGAAAGCTTTAGAATGAATTCCGGTGAAACTATTTTAGAACTTCAAAATAGATTAACTTTGATTATTAATCATCTTATTACTCTTGGTAAATCTTATACTAACAAGGAGCTCATCCATAAAGTTCTAAAAAGTCTTACTAGGGAATGGCAACCTCTTGTTACTGCTGTCAAGCAATCTCCCAACATAATGAGATATCTCTTGCTACACTATTTGGTAAGCTTCAAGAACAAGAGCAAGAACTAAAAGATTTGAAGATTTCGAAGGAGGAAGAAAGGTCATCTAAGAAAAAGGGACTAGCTTTTAAAGCCACTTCAATTGAGGAGGATGAATTCGAAAGTGGCCTAGATGATGATGATGATGATGATGATGAACTAGGCCTATTTATGAAGCGTTTTGGAAAATTTATGAGAAACAAACGATTCCAAAAGAACTTCACTTCCAAAGGTAAGAAATCTACTCTTAAAGATAATAATTCCTCACCAACTTATTTTGAATGTGGTAAGGAAGGACACTTCAAGGCGGATTGTCCAAATCTTAAAAAGAAAAACAAAAATCTGAAAAGAAAGAGAATAGCATATATAGCATGGGATGAAAACGATGTAAGTAGCTCGGATGAATCAGAAAATGAAGAAGTCAACCTATGCCTTATGGCCAACAATCAAGATGAAGAAGATGAGGTAAGCTTTCATGACTTAGATAAAGATGAATTACTTGATGCCTTTGAAGAATTATATGAAAAATTTGCTAAAATTTCCAATAAGTATAAGTTATCAAGAAAAACCGTTGACACTCTTGAAATGCATCTTGTAGAACTTGGTAGAGAAAATGAATTTTTGAAAAAAGAAGTTGTTAATATTCAAGCATGCTCTAAAGTTAAACCTTGTGAATTCTTCAAGAAATGTGATGTATTGGAAAAGAAAGTTTTTGACTTAAACAAAACTCTTGAAAAATTCACCAATGGTAGAGACAATTTAAATGCTTTACTTGGAAAACAACGTTGCATGTTTGATAAAACTGGATTAGGATTCAACTCAGGATCTAATATTTATAAGAAAGAGAAATGTTACAAGAATTTCTTTGTACCACCCAGTAAATCATCTTCACCTTTTATGAAATGCAATCACTGTGGTCTCAAAGGACATAATGCCTCTAATTGTTATGTTAGAAAATTAGGGCCAAAGGTTGTGAAGAAAGTATGGGTTCCTAAGGGAACATTGCCGTAAACTAACCTACACGACCCAACATAAACTGGGTAGGGGTGAGCAAGTACTGGATTGGATTGGATTTCACGCAAAAAAACAATCTGATCCGATCAAATTTCATTGGATTGGATTGGATTGGATTTGTGTAAATTTTTTTTGAAATCCAATCTGGTCCGATCCGATCTAAATTGGTTTGGATTGGATTGGATAATTAGATATCCGATTAAAGAAAATTTATTATATTTTTTATGAAACCACAATATAAAAAAACTTCTAACATCTTAAAGTCCATGTCAAACATCACAATATAATACTTACTAGTGTTTAATAACACACATAATCAATAAAAATATAAATCAAATCCATTTTAACAATGCATTTAAATTTAAAATAAAATGAGAACAGTAGCTATGCCATATTTTTTTATTAACGTGGGTGTGGATTGAGTATTTCTATTTTTTAATCTTGGATTGGGTATTCCCTTATTTGCTCTAAAGGGAAAAACATGAGTATGTGAGAAAAATATTAATATTAATATATATAATAAATAATATAAAAATAGGTTGGGTACTCATCGAGTACTCGGATTTTTAAATGTCAAATCCGATATCCGATCCGATTATAACTGGATCTTGGTTGGATTTGATCCGATGACCAAAAAAATCCAATCCAATTTAATTGGATTGGATTGGATAATCGGATTAAACGGGTAAATCCGACCCGCTGCTCAGCCCTAAAAATAGGTACCAAGATCTCTAACTTGATTTGTTTTGTAGGTATGTTTTAAGGCAAGCAACACCCATTGGTACTTGGATAGTGGGTGTTCCAAACACATGATGGGAGACAAAAGTAAGTTTATGTCAATCACTCCCTGAAATAAAGGATTTGTTATATATGGAGACAATACCAAGGGAACAATTCTTGGAATCAGAAATATTGGTAAAAATTCTTCTACTTCTATTAATGATGTGTTAGATGTTGAAGGACTCAAGCATAACTTGCTTAGCATTAGTCAATTATGTGATAAAGGTTGTAGAGTTTTGTTTGAATCAAATAGTTGCATAATTGAAAATAAGCTAAACAAGGAAGTAAAGTTCATTGGTCAAAGAATCGATAATATTTACATGATTAATCTTGATTGTCTTGCTTCAAATGATATGCAATGCTTCATAACTAAAGAGGATGAATCATGGCTATGGCATAGAAGAATTGCTCACATTCATATCGACCATTTAATAAACTTGTTTCAAAAGATTTGGTAATTGGTTTACAAAAATTAAAATTTGAAAATAAATCTTATGATGCATGTCAAAAGGGAAAACAAGTAAAGGTTTCTTTTCAAGCTAAAAATGTTGTTTCAACAAATAGACTTTTACAACTTTTGCACATGGATTTATTTGGACCTTCAAAGGTTAAAAGTTTTGGTGGAAACTATTATGGTCTTGTGATTGTGGATGATTATTCAAGGTATACATGGACATTATTTCTTATAAAAATGAAGCATATCAAGCATTTAAGAAACTTGCTAAGATTATCCAAAATTAGCAAAATTTGAAAATCGCATCCATTAGAACCGATCATGGGGGAGAATTTGAAAATCAACCTTTCAAAAAGTCTTTTGAAAAATTTGGCATTGAACATAATTTTTCAGCTCCTAGAACTCCACAACAAAATAGAGTAGCTGAAAGGAAAAATCGATCTTTAGTGGAGCTCGCAAGAACTATGTTAAATGACAAGAATATTACAAAACATTTTTGGGCCGATACGGTAAATACCGCTTGTCATGTTATGAATAGATGTCTAATAAGGCCTATATTAAAGAAAATCCCCTATGAGATTTTTAAAGGAAGAAAACCAAACATTTCTTATTTTCATGTGTTTGGATGTAAATTTTTTGTATTGAACAATGAAAAGGATAATCTAGGGAAGTTTGATACAAAATCTAATAAGACAAAATTTTTAGGTTATTCATCAACTAGTAAAGCTTATTGACTCTTTAATAAATGAACTTATACTATTGAAGAGTCCATTCATGTCAAATTTGATGAAGTTAACCAAAAGTCTTCGAGAAAGGAAGATGTTGATGATCTTGTAGGTACCTTCCAAGAGATGATATTGGACAACAAAGAAAAAGAAGTCAACAACAAAAGAGAAGCGACCCCAAATGAGGAACCGCAACAAAAGGAGTGGATCACCTCAAAAGATCATCCTTTGGACAATATTATAGGTGAAATAACAAAGGGTGTAAGTACTCGTAATGCTATTAGAAGTGCTTGTAATCATTTAGCCTTTGTTTCTCAAATTGAACCTAAAACCATTAACGAGGCTATTATTGATGAACATTGGATGTTGGCTATGCAAGAAGAGTTAAATCAATTTGAAAGAAACCAAGTTTGGGAACTTGTACCAAGACCCAATGATCACCAAGTAATAAGCACTAAATGGGTTTTTAGGAACAAACTTGACGATAGGGATGGAAATGGGTCAGGCCAGGCTAAGCTTTGAAAGGCCTGAGCCTGGACTACATCAAATTTTCAAGGCCTGAGCTTGGCCTATTAGCCTGTCATAGGCCTTTTTTAAGGCCTGTTCTGGCCTGTTTGAAGGCCTGACCTGTTTATAGTGAAACCTTTAAAATGCCAAAACCAACCTAAAAAAATTGTGTTCCATTCTCTCCTAATTTTTTTAATTGTAAATTTGTAATATTAATTTATATTATATAAATATAAATATCTAATATATATATATATATTATTTTATGTTATAAATATTATATATATAACTAATTAATAATTAATCTAATTAAAAAGTCTGGCCTGTTGGGCTTCAAAGGCTTTTTAGAAAGCCTGTGGCCTGACCTGTTTAGTTAAAAAGACCTTTTTAAAGGCCTAAGCCTGGCCTTCTAGCCCGATAAGCCTGGCCTATGTAGGCTTTAAACGAGCCAGGCCATAGGCCCCGATGGACGGTCTGACCTATTTCCATACCTACTTGACAAGAATGGTATTATAACTAGAAATAAAGCTAGGTTAGTTGCTAAGGGATATAACCAAGAAGAAGGTATAGACTATGAAGAAACATATGCTCCCGTAGCTATTAGATTATTGTTAGCCTTTACATGTTGTATGGACTTTAAACTTTACCAAATGGATGTCAAAAGCACTTTTCTAGATGGATATATTCAAGAAGAAATGTATGTAGATCAACCTCCTGGTTTTGAAAACTTCAAATTTCTAAATCACATTTTCAATCTTAGAAAAGCTTTATACGGTTTAAAGCAAGCTCCAAGAGCTTGGTATGAAAGGTTAAACAAATTTCTTTTAGAAAATGATACTACTCTATTTATAAAGTGTAAAAAGGGAGACATACTTTTGGTTCAAGTTTTTATCAATGATATTATATTTGGTGCCACTAATGAACTTCTCTGTAAAGAGTTTGCCAAGATTATGCAGGATGAATTTGAAATGTCTACGATGGGAGAACTTACCTTCTTCCTTAGACTGCAAATCAAGCAAACTAAAGAAGGGACTTTCATTAGTCAATCTAAATACTGTAAAGAACTATTTAAAAGGTTTGAAATGGACAAAGCAAATGAAGTAGTCACACCCATGAGTTCATCATGTTATTTGGACAAAGATGAACAGGGTAAGGACGTAGGAATTACAAAATACCGAGGTATGGTCGGATCCTTACTTTACTTAACTGCTAGTAGACCAGATATCATGTTTGTTGTATGTATGTGTGCTAGATATAAGCATGTCCTAAAGAATCATATCTCACTACCGTAAAAAGAATTTTGAAATATCTTGTGGGTACTCAAAATATTGGTTTACGGTATCCTAAAGGCGTTGAATGTATTCTTGTAAGATATTCTAATTCTAATTTTGCTGGTTGTAAACTTGATAGAAAAAGTACCAGTGGTACTTGTCATTTGCTTGGTAGTTCCCTTGTTTCTTGACATAGCAAGAAACAAGTAAGTGTTGCTTTATCAACAGTTGAGGCAGAATATGTTGCAACTGGCAGTTGTTGTGCTCAAATTCTTTGGATGAGGCAACAACTTCTCAACTTTGGTGTTGTGTTAAATAATGTGCCTCTTAAATGCGATAATACTAGTGCGATTAATAGTTTCAAAAATCCTGTTATGCATTCACGAACAAAGCATATTGAGATTCGACATCATTTTATACGAGATCATGTTTTAAAAGGCGATTGCATTCTTGAGCATGTCGATACTTCTAATCAATTAGCTGATATTTTTACTAAACCTCTTGCAAAAGAGTAGTTCATTAATATTAGAAGGGAATTAGGAATTTTAGAAATCTCTAATTGTGTTTAATTCCATACTTTTTCTTGATATATTTGTATATGGTATATATTTTTGAACATGTGATAAGTTTGATAATGATTGAGTATGAGGTATATAATTGTCTGAAAATATGTGTTTATTATGATGCCAAAGGGAGACAGAAAAGAACGTTGCATATGCTTTAGCCAAAGGGGAGAGAATTACTATGATAAGATTATTGTTTTTGATGATGCCAAAGGGGGGAGAGAATATCATGTTATCATGTTGTTATCATTTTGCTAAAGAGGGAGAGATTATTAGAGGTATAGATTACTATTATTTATGCTGCCACTATGCTCTGATGCTCTGAAAATAAGATGAATTATTCTGTGGTATCTTATCTCCTTTCAACAAGTGGTATCAAGTAGTATCTAATTGTTTTTGTTTAAATTTGCCTTAATGAGTTGTATCTAAATGATTGATTCTTTTAAAGTGGTATCTATTGTATGATTAAGGGGGAGAAGTATGTGTAATAATATTAATAATAAGTAGTATCAATTGAATTAGTAAGGGGGAGATTTATTTGTCAAAACCTTTGATTATAACTATTATGAAACTAACACCCCAAGAGATGAACATTTATTGTCATCATCAAAAAGAGGGAGAATGTGTTTATATGTTGAAACAGGTTTTGATAATGACAAACAAAGACTTAAAGATCAAACAATTCAATTATGTTTGATGATATAATAAACAACAAAGGATTGGAGTCAAAGCATCAACAAAGGATTAAAACAAGCAAAAAATGTTCATCCAATTGCCAAACGATCAAAGGAACCAAGCCGTATGCAATCAAATATCAAAATGGGTGAAACAAAGCACAAAAAGTCATGCATCAGGTACATGAACCGATTCATACAGCATCACATGGCCATATGAATCGATTCCTACATGTGACAGGCCAAATATATGCAAAATTCAATACAGGAATCGATTCACACTATTGGGGAATCGATTCACACATTTTCTGGGCAGCATTCCTCATAATTTAAACGCATAAATCGATTCATATACATTGGGAATCGATTCATACGCTTATTAGGGGCCAAAATAACGCAATGAATCTATTCATGGAGCAATTCATTTAGTTGAAATGCGTTCTGGAACTTAAATTTTAAATTTCAGAAAGTGGACAACCTTGCATCGCACCACGGATTTTCCGCATCACATTATGAATTCAATCATGTTGCATTAAGAAGACAGATAGGAAACGCTCCATAACTCCACTACGTCAAATTGCAAGCTTGGAAAGGATTTTTTAATTGCAAACACCATGCCTTGCATTTGCTATAAATAGAAGAGGAAGTTAAAGGTTGAAAACACACAGCAATGAAACAATTCTTTCTTTCTTCTTTGCTCTCCTATTTTCTCTAAGTGAATAGCTCTTTGTTCTTTTATTTTGAAATCAATTTTGAGAGTTAATTTGTGAGCAAAACTATTTTTAAGTGCTAAAATTTGCATATCCTCTCTTTGAGAGTTATCATTTTGTGAAAGCTTTAATTTGTATATCCACTCTATTGGAGAGTTACCCTTGTAATCTAAACACCAAAAATTCCTAGAGTTTGGGTTAGGGTTCAACCTTGTAAAATTGTGAGATTGTGAGATTGAGAGATTGGGTGGTGATCCGGCCTCGATACCGGTATCCGTTCTACAAGACATATTTCAATGTCTTTGACAGTTTGCTAACGTGCAACCGGTGTCATCGGTATACATCCGGACTCTAATTCCGTATCAGGCGCTCTCCCTATACCGGTTGTCTAGGATAACACCATGACACCGGATAAAATACACATCACCATACAGAAGACAAAGAGCAATGTTACAGGGACCGATCAATAATTCCCCCACACTACGAGCCAAATTCTGCTCACGGGAATGATCAACTTGTCCCCTAAATTCAGCCTACACTCCCTACGCTCAATATAAAATAGCCACTTGACCCAATCATACTGGCAAATGTGTAATAAAATATTAATTTACAGCGTTATTGGAGGTTAGTGGTTCCCTACTAACGAATCCTCGAATATCGAGCCAATCAGTTATATGAACTTTCTTCATCAATGAAGAGAGGGATCTTGAACTATTTTTCAACTTACAATTACTCTCTGAAAACATTGCTCACTTGGAATATTATCACTGACTTGAGCGTCGGAGAATCTTTGCAGGTGACACCACCTTTCGCCCACATCAATGCGTAAGGACAGTGTGAAGGACCTCTAGGATGCCCAATCCGCTCTCATCATACAGAGACATCGGATATGTAAACCGGATACTCATATAACCGGTCTTTAAAGACGTAATCATTTTACTATTTGTGACTGACCCAACACCGGATCTCTTGACCCCGGTTCAGGACAGATCATTGGCACGCCCGATGGGACCCGATAAAGTTATTCCCATATCCTGTGAAAGAAAAAGTGATCATGAATGGAAGGCGAAGCGCATGATTTTGTGGAGAATCAACCTGAAGGCAGAACCAACCCCAACGCCTTCAGAAAGCTTAACTTTGATTCTCATAGGGGCAGCTCAAAGAAGGTGGTACTAGTGTCTAGCCCCGATCCTCGTGATGAGTTGATCAGTCAACTCCAGAAGGAACTCGCAGAATTACGAAGAGAGAGAAGGCAGAGTGAGGACAAGGAGTCATCTCGCACAAGAGACATTCCTCATACAACCGATGGAGAAAAATCCACAACTCTCCAATACTCAAACATCCCGATGTTTGAGGGGAGAGAACAGACCCGTGATTCTGATGATGGAACTGCTCGAGGGAAGAGGGAGCTAATTACAGTACCCACGGTGACTTACAAGCTCAAAGTTCCTTTTTCAAGGAGGCTTATGAGTATCCACATCCCCAAACATCTGCAAACCACTCAGCCTCTTTCCATTGGAAAGTATAATGGCGAAACTGATCCTACTAAGAATCTTGATGCTTACGTATTTGAAGCCATGTACTTGGGGGCTGATGAAGACGTGATGTGTCGGATGTTCCCATGAACATTATCAGAAGAAGCCCTCGGCTGGTTTAAAGGTTTACCTTCTGGATCCATAGATTCCTGGGCTGAAATGGCAGCTATTTTTGAAACTCACTTTGTCAACTCTAGAGATGTTCCCAGGACATCTCATACTTTGGCCCAAATTAAGCAGGGTGAAAACGAAACCTTAAAGGATTTCCTGAAGAGGTTTTAGAAGGAGGCATCCCTGGTTCCTAACCTCACAGAGTCCATTAAGCTACATGTCGTTATCGAGGCATTGCAGCCAGGATCAGCCTTTGCTCTCTCACTAGCAAAAAGCCCGCCAACAACATTTGAGGAGTTCAGGAAAAAAGCCTCAAAGTATGTGGGTATAGAGATGCACCTAGAGGATATGGCCGCAAAGAAAAAGCCACCAATACCACCTTCACAGTCGCGGAAAGATAAGGAGAAAATGAGGTTAGAACGCATGGAGAGGCCATTCAACAACCCCAAAGTTAATAACTCCTCTCCTCGACCTCGAGAAAGGCGTGTTAATTCCTTTAGCCATTATGCACCACTGACAGCCAAGCCATCTCAGATTCTGAGAGAGGTAGGATGGCTAGCTTTCAGCATCTATGGCATTAGGAGGCCAGCCCTTATGAAAAGACTAGGAAATCCCCGTAAGTACTGTGATTTTCATGAACAGACAGGACATTCCACTGATGAATACCAAGCTCTAAAAAACACAGTTGAAACATTAATTAGAGAAGGCAAACTAAAGCAGTACCTGTTCAAAGAAAAATCCTTTGACAGGGTAGAACGGAATGAGAAAAGAGAAAGAGATCCAGACGATGGGGATGACAATAGCCGTAATCCAGTTAGAAAGTTCTCTGCTGCGGAGAAACAGAAGGGTGCAATGACTGATGATATAGCACACAGAGATGACATGCCTCAGCAACAACGTCAAGGCCGGCGTGAAGTCATCGATATGATCGCTGGAGGGTTTGCTGGGGGTGGAGCTTCATTTACAGCCCGTAAGAATCATCATAGAATGATTCTGTCTATACAAGGAAAAGTTAAAGACAATCATCCTTACAGAGGAGGGGTTGAAGCTCCAATAATTTCATTCTCTGATGAGGATTTTGGTCCTACCATTCCCGGTGGAGATGATGCTGTAGTCATCGTTGCAGTGATAGCCAATAAGGACGTCCGAAGAATCCTTGTTGACCAGGGAAGTTCCTGTGATGTTATTTTTTATAATTGCTTTAAAAGAATGGGTTTTAATGACTCAGACTTACAGCCTTACACACAGGAACTAACAGCTTTCAATGGTGCAAAGCAACCAACAAAGGGGTACCTTGACACCGTTATTTCCTTTGAAGGTGAGCCAGGAGCCAGAACGGTTAAATCCCGAGTGTTGGTAATTGATGTCGAGTCACCATTCAACGGCATCATAGGACGCCCCACCTTGAATGCTATGGAGGCAGTCGTGTCAACTCCACACCTCCTTATCAAGTTTATCGATAAGAACAATGCTGTTTTATCCATCCGAGGTGACCAAGAGATGGCCAGGTACTGTTACAACCTGAGCCTAAATATGACAAAGTTGGAAGCCTCCAATAAAAAGAGGAAACCAACGATTCTGGAACAGCTGCTGGTTCTGTGAGCCTTGTCGACCTAGACCCTAGGGCGGATTTGAACATTGATCCGTCCAACCCATCAAAGCCCACACCGGATGGAAGTTCCAGGGACATCGTATTAGGAGATTCTCCAGAAAAAGTCACCCATATTAATGACAAGCTAGATACAGAAATGGAATAGTGACTGTTGATGCTTCTACAGGAATTCAAAGACCTCTTTGCATGGACTGCAGCCGATATGCCTGGCATAGATCCTACTTTCTGTTGTCACAAATTGTCCGTCTATCCAGAGACGAGACCGGTTGCCCAAAAGAAGAGAAGATTGGGACCAGAGAAACAGAAAGCAGCTTGCCAACAAACTGAGGAATTACTGAAGGCCGGATTTATCAAGGAAATCCGTTATTCCTCTTAGCTCTCAAATGTAGTAATGGTCTGGAAAGCCAATGGCAAATGGAGAATGTGCATTGATTATATGGACCTCGACCGTTGCTGTCCAAAGGATCCTTATCCTCTTCCTAACATAGATCGGATGGTGGATGATTCCTCTGGTTATCAATACCTGAGCTTCATGGATGCGTACTCAGGTTACAACCAAATTCCGATGTGCGAGGAGGATCAGGAGAAAACAGCTTTCATTAATCATCGTGGTGTCTTTTGCTACACTGTTATGCCCTTCGGCCTGAAGAATGCTGGAGCCACATACCAGCGCATGATCAATAAGGTGTTTGAGGGCATGCACACCAAACTTGTTGAGGTGTACATCGACAACATCATAGCCAAGACACTGGTTGGAGGTGATCATATTGAAGACCTACGCCAAGTATTTATCCGCTTGAGAGAATTTAACATAAGGCTAAACCCATTAAAATTCACTTTCGCTGTCCCAGCTGGGAAGTTTTTGGGTTTCATGTTAACTCAACGCGGTATCGAGGCCAATCCAGGGAAGTGCCAAATGATTCTCAACATGCAGAGTCCAAAAAATCTGAAAGAAGTCCAATCCCTGAATGGCAACGTAGCAGCCTTGGCTCGGTTCATGCCGAAGATGGCACACAGGTCATTTCCTCTGTATAAAGTGCTGAAGAAGTCCAAGAAGTTTGAGTGGGGACAGGAACAAGAACAAGCATTTCAAGAGCTTAAAGAGGTGTTGTCCAAACCTCCTATTCTAACGAAGCCTGACCCCGAGGACACGCTCATCCTATACTTGGCTATTTCAGATGAAGCTTTGGGCGTAGCCTTAGTAAAGGAAACTCCTGATGGACAGAGGCCAGTCTACTTCACCAGCAAAACGTTACAAGGTGCTGAGATCCGGTATCAAAAGATTGAAAAGGCCGCCCTCCCTGTTGTTTGGGCCTCTCGACGGTTACATCCATATTTTCATGCACATCCGATCTTGGTAAGAACGGATCTACCACTCCGCTCTGTGTTAATCAAGCCTGACCTCGTTGGTAGGATGATCAAATGGTCTATTGAACTCTCAGAGTTTGATATATCCTATGAACCTGGAGGCGCTATTAAAGCTCAGGTCCTGGCCAATTTCATTGTGGAAATGACAGGATAGATCCAGATACACCTCGTGTTCATTGGACCATCTATGTTGATGGTTCATCGAATCAAAAGGGCTCTGGAGCAGGTGTAGTTCTTGAAAGTGATGATGGAGTACACTTGGAGATCTCCCTTCGTTTTAATTTCAAAACTTCCAACAACCAAGCTGAGTACGAAGCTTGTTTGGCCGGATTACGAGCTGTAATTGACATCAGAGCTTCTGAGGCAACGCTCTGTAGTGATTCACAACTCATGATTTCACAAATTTTAGGAGATTATCAAGCTCGTGAGCCTCAACTCCAATTGTACTTAAACTGTGTCAAGGAGTTGAGAGATAAATTCTCAAAAATGGAATTCAAACATGTTCCACGCGAAGAGAATACCAGAGCAGATATACTCTCCAGATTGGCAAGCACTAAACAGCCAGGCAGCACTACAACATTGGTCTAGAGCACATTGACGTCGCCCAGCATTCCTCTTTTCCCTTCTCTAAATGCCATAATGACCAATTCCCTTTACGGTGACACATGGATGGCCCCCTACATCAGTTATTTGGCCGATGGGCAGTTGCCTACAGATGAGAAGGAAAAGAAGAGGATAAGGAGGGAATTGCCATATTTCACTATGATAGATGGTAACCTCTACAGAAGGGCACTCTCAATACCTTACTTGATTTGCCTAAAAGAGAATGAGGTACATAGAGTAATGGAGGAAGTGCACGAAGGACAATGTGGACACCATGCCGGAGGACGAAGTCTGATAAGAAAAATCCTCAGAGCGGGATATTGGTGGCCCACAATGAAGCAGGACTCCATTGACTTTGTCAACAAATACGATGCCTGCCAAAATTTTTTTAATCTTCACCACACACCGGCAGAAGAACTCTTTAAATCCGTTGTTCCATGGCCGTTCTACCAATGGGGATTGGATATTTTGGGCCCTTTCCCAACTGCTCCTGGGGGCATCAAATATCTCATTGTAGGGGTCGATTATTTCACTAAATGGATTGAAGCAGAGCCGGTGGTACATATTACTTCAGCCCGGACTCTTCGTTTTATGTATGAAAACATTATAACACGATTCAGAATCCTAGCACGGGTTGTCACAGACAATGGCACCCAATTCACGGATAGGAAATTTATAGATTTACTTGAAGGGTTAGGAATAACCCAGATATTTTCCTCCGTCGAACATCCCCAAACCAACGGCCAAGCTGAAGTGGCCAACAGGGAGGTGCTGAAAGGACTGAAGAAATGTCTAGGTGAGGCCAAGGGCGGATGGACAGACCAATTGTGCCACGTCTTTTGGGCATATCGCACAACGCCTCATTCTTCCACCAATGAATCCCTATATCGCCTGACCTATAGGGTGGAGGCAATGATACCTGTGGAACTGCAAATTGCTTCTACTAGGGTCAAGTACTTCTCTGAAGAAAGCAATAACGTTAACTTGGCATCAGAAATGGATGTCATACAAGAACTCAGAGAAGACGCGTTCATTAGAGATCAGGCCATCAAAGCCAAAATTGCCCTTCGATACAACAAACGAGTCCAATCAAGGACTCTTAACGTCGGAGATTTGGTTTTGAGGAAAGCAAGTGTGGGAAACAAGTTCGTTCATCAAGGAAAATTAGCCCCAAACTGGGAAGGCCCATACAAGGTATCGCCTTGAAAACCTTGATGGCACTCCAATCCGAAACAAGTGGAATACCCAGAACTTGCGCATTTATTATAGCTAGCTGCTGGAACGATACGAACTCCTCTCTCCTCACTTGAGATTGTTCAACGGAGAAATCTTTGTATCATGATCCCAGCTACGCTTTTATTGTAATTCTTATTTTTGTTCAAATAAGAATCTCATACACCAACTTAACTCTTTCGAGTTTTTCTTATGCTGTGATTTTCAGTCTATCCGGTGTGCACAAACATATTCAGGATGGATGATCTCAACTACCCATTCTATAGTTGACAGTGTAACTCCTCGAATATATGTGAATAATTGAAGACCTGGGCACAGTAGGATTGGTCCTCTTGTAAAAACCATACCGAATCCCAGGAAGAGGGCGTAGTAGGATCAGACCTTTTCATAAGGCTGTACCGAACCTCATTCGAAGGCCCAGATTGTAGGATTAAACCGAACTCTAGGTACGGTTAGTAAGTTTGGCTAAACACCGTTGAAGGCTTGGATTGTAGGATTAAACCAAACTCCAAGTACGGTTAGTAGGTATGGCCGAACACCGGAGAAGGCTTGGGCACAGTAAGCTGGTTCTTCTTCAAGACCACGCTGAACCCCGAGTAACGGGCGCAGTAGGCTCAGGATTAGCCCTGATCCGAACCCCGTGTTGAAGGCCCGGATTGTAGGATTGAACCGAACTCCGAGTACGACTAGTAGGTTTGGCCGAACGTCGGTGAAGAACGGTGAATGGATAAAACCTAACACCGACTGAAGAACGGTTAGTAGGATTAAACCGAACGCCAAGAAAGACACGGGTTGTAGGATCAAAACCGAACCCCAATGAAAGGCTTGGACTGTAGGATCGAACCGAACTCCATATGCAACAAGTTACACCGAACTTTAAATTTCCCAGAAGCACTTCCCCTGGAAATTCTTCAATCAGTAATACTTTTTCTTGAAGTTCCTTATTTGGAAACATTTTAACTTCAAAGTTCGGGTCATATTTTATCAAAGCCCGAGTCATGATTTCCGACTCAGGAATAATTCACTCGGGTATGTCTCTATCTGAGGCGTATTCCCCTGAAGCATTTCATTCGGAAATTCTCCATTCGATACCGCACCATGCAGGAGTCGGAGATATTTCACTCGATGATATCCTATTTACTCGGGGTTTTTCCTATTCAGAAATTCTCCACTCAATGCCATGCCACGCGGGAATCGGAGATATTTCACTCGGTCATATCCCACTCAAAAATGCTTCACTCGGTGAAATCCTGCACTAAAGTATCACACCAAGGATTATTCAAAAATCGCTGAGAAGTACTTCCCTTAGGAATTCCCTACTCGGAAATACTTTTCCTTGGAATTCCTTACTCGGAAACGCTTCAAGTTCAAATCTAGACGCTGAAAATTCTTCAATCGGCAATACTTCACTGAAATCCGACTCGTGAAGAATCAATCATCATTCTTATTAATTTTGCTCGAAAATACTTCATTTCGAAGTTCCAATCAGCAATCATTTACTCAGGAATATTTCAACTCGAAACACATTCATTCAAAGTCAGAACCTTCTTCTGACCAAAAATACTTCCCCTGAAGTAGCCCACTCGGAAACACCTCACTAAAGAAAGTTTGCACTCAGAAAATTCGAGCCTGAATGAAAACTAGGATTGTAAGACTAAACTGAACTCTGAGTGTAGCGAGTACAATCAAACCGAGTGCGGCTGAAGGATCACTTGGAACCTTCCACCCAGGAAGGTTCAATCAAAACTTTTTACTCAGAAAGAATTAATCTGAGAGCTTCCACTCAGAGCTCTCACTCAGAAGAGCTCCCACTCGGAATTCGCACTCAGAAGAACTCCCACTCGGTGATCTCACTCGGAAGAACTTCCATTCAGAAGTATCACTCGGAATTCGTCCAGGACAAAGTACCTGTCCTTGATATAAAATAAGACTCAGATAAAACGTAAATGCTTTTACCGAACAACGCAGGGGACAATGGAATTTCCCAGGTGACACGGCCAGAACGAACCTCACTCAGAGTGACTCATTCGGAATCAAATATTCACTCGGAACTGATCACCCAATAATACTTGGGGACAGTATCAACTGACTAACGAGAATTTCGAGGGATGAACACTTAGTAAAACGTTCTCACAATTATTTCCCCTCAAGACTAACACTGCAAGCCGTTCTCATGGTGACAACGTGTTTCCCCATGACGCTATTCTCCATTATAGTACTTAAAATGGGAAGCCTAATCATCAAAGCTTAAGGTACACCTTTTACCGGGCTCGTGTATGCCAAACGTGTGATTTAAGTAAACAATTTCGATACAACAAAATATATTCTATCTTTTCTATCAAACCGAGCCTTTAGTTATTAAAGTACCTATACATGGGAACCGAACTTGTTTGCTGCTATCCGATTTAGTATCTACGCGTCTAAATCCGGATTGGATCATTACACATACAATGTTTCTATTGAAATTATTTTCAACGGGCAAACACATAAAGCAAGTTATCTTTTCATTGATCAAATCCTGAATTACATGAGAGAATTGATTCAGTAATCCGGAGCTGATCCTAGAACACAGCAGATTTGAATCAGTAAAAACTATAAGACAAGGAAGGCACTATTTATGTTGGCTTGTCTCTCCGCCCTTTCCTTTGCCTTTATCTCCGGCCTCGCTTCCCTCATCACCAGCTGCTTTACCTACATCAGCACTAGCACTTGTTCCTTCGCTTCTAGGCTGCTTGGTGATAGGGGTCAGGAGAGAAGGTCCCATTGACTGGCCTTTGGGGAGAGGAGCCAGCTTATACTTGGTGTTTGGTGGTTCCTCCTAACGATCGTCAACCAGAGCTACGAGTTTCCCTCCATGAAACTCATAGAATGGATCAATACCGTTCAAATTAAGTTCCACTTTGGGATTCCGGTATTGAATCTGATGTACACCTAACCCGAAAGATTCCTCGACTGCTTGGACACAAATATCCACAACCCGAAAGAGCGGTAACGACGTCATTTGAACTTGCCACCTTTAAGTTCTCAATTTCCAGAAACAGCTCCTTTTCCCTACGAGCCCAGTCTTCAGCTCCTTGGGAGTAAATGACCATATTTGCCTTCAATTCCTCTCCCAACTTAGTAGAATGCTCCTTCTCCATACAGAGGCTGGCATGGAGGTCGGAATTGATTTTCTTCTGATCAAGCACTTGGGCCTCCAGCTCATTAACAAGATATTTCAGCCTGGAGATTTCTTCGTCTTTCTGGTACCCTTCTTCCTTGGAAGCCTCCAACCGAATTTCCAAGCAAAGAATGTTCGCTCTGTCCTTTGCCGAGGCAACGGTAAGGTCGTTAACCTTGCCCGATAACTTTCCAAGTCTTTCGTTATCTTCTGACAGCCTGCGAACCGACCTCAAAAGACCGGACAGTTCAGCCAGTTGCCATTGTCCGGCATCACAAGCTTGAGTTACTTCTCCAGGCTCTAAAGTCTTTAGCTTATACGGAGAATCAGGGATACATTCAGGAACTAGACCCTCATACACTAAGTATGGGGCAAGATTGGAGTTGCCTGGAGGGGGCAAGAAACCCTGGGCGCAAAGTAGGAAGTTATTGGTTTTGCGCCGAAGGTGACCATATTACTTGGGGCAGCCGTTGTCGTCCCTTCTACTTCCTTTCCTTTAGAGGCCCCAGGATCAGCTGCCCCTTCGAAAGTCTTTGATTTTTTGGGGGAAGGCTGAGATTCCGTTTTCTTTGAGGAGTCATTTTTTGCTTTCTTCCTCTTCTCTCCAGCCTTTTTACCCTCAACACTAGAGGTTGGCTTCTCAGATCCGCCCTCTAATAGGAGAATATCGTCGCCAGCAGACGAAGTCAGTATTATAGTCTCAATGGTGGCCTTCTTGGAATTCCCCTTTGCCTGAATATCATTCTCAGCCGCAATGAATTTCCCTCCAGCTTTGAGCCCTTTCAACTTGTCCATCTCTGATGACTCAGCCTTGATTTCAACTGCATAATCAGATGAGAAGACCATTAGTAATAGAAGATTTTAAGATATATGAAGAAAGAACACGAAAAATGACAGAAAATTACGTAAATATTCCTCGCGTGTAGTTTTCGACCCTAGCAAACGCCTACAGGAGAACAATTTGTGCGAGGCGGTGTATGATTGAAGAGCAGAAAGAACAGAGACCGAAGTTGGGGTTAATTCATCTTCATCGATATAATAGGCCTGGGAAGTTAACAAAAAATGCTCATGTGTCCAGGCCACGTGAAATTCTTGAATCCCATCTTTATTTAACCAAAAAATTAGATCCTCAGGCTTAACACAGATCCTGGTGAAATAAGATTTGAATGAACGCCCATCAACCTTGGCGGAGTTGGTGTAGGACTCAAAGTTGACGATCTTGGAGTGAGTCCGGAGGGTTATCAAGCTTACTCCTCCCTTCTCCCTATTCGCACGACGGACCACCTGCGTGAAATAAAAAAGCATGGCGACCATTGGCGTGAAGTTGAAGTGCTCCCCAAGCACTTCTAAAGAACGGATCAAGCCCCATCCGTTGGGGTGAAGTTGAGAGGGGGCGCAGTCCAAAAACCTCAAGACCCCCATCTGAAATTTTGTTAAGGGAAGGCGCACACCTAAATTTAGAAAGAGGAAGTCATACATGTATATTGACCTTTCATCCGGTGTATGACATATCTGTTCTGATGGCAGTGGAGCCAACACCATAAAACGCTCCTTATATTTTTCCTTTTTGAAGACTGTAAAGCGAGGCTCCAACCTCGCTCCGTCCTCCCTAGCGTGGATGGACGGTGTGTCACAAAATTCATCAGCAACCCAGCTATATGGACGCTTCTGTTGGAACTTAACCCAATCAATCTGGTGTACAACTACATTGCACAGTCCAGAAGCTGTCTTCACGATATATTGTTGAGATGGTGCTCAAGCTGCCAGAGGTGCTCTCTCCAGTCATCTTCTTTATAGCTAATTCAAACGCCTTTACGCTGCGATAAAAACTCATATCATCAGAGAGGTATGAATCAGCGCTCTCCTCACTCTCACTAGAAGAGGATTCTGAAGAGGGTATTATCACCACAGTCCAGAAGCTGTCTTCACGATATATTGCTGAGATGGTGCTCCGCTGCCAGAGGTGCTCTCTCCAGTCATCTTCTTTACAGCTAATTTAAACGCCTTCACGCTGCGATAAAAACTCACATCATCAGAGAGGTATAAATCAGCGCTCTCCTCACTCTCACTACAAGAGGATTCTGAAGAGGGTATTATCACCCTTCGCCTTGAGTAGGGCGACGACTCCCTCTCTGAATGAAGTAGATTTGACTGGAAGATCACAGGGATCCTCCCACCACGACTTGAGGAGATTCGAGACAAAGCTCTTCCTCCTCTTCCCCTAGGGCCAACGTGGCTCGAGCTATCAAAACCTCTCCCAGACATTTAGAAAAACTAGAAAAAGATACGAGAAGACGAAGGAAATGTTACCTAAGAGTAAAGAAAGATGGTGAATCAAATTTCACACAAGCAAACAGGAATGTCTTCTCGAAATTTTTGTAGAGTTTCGTCAGGGAAGCAAGACTAAGTGATTTCTGAATTCACTAAGTTTTCCTTTTATAAGAGGTCAACAGACTCAATTACGGGTCGAAGGTTATCTTGTTTACCACTAAACGACACCTTTTTGGTAAATACAAGGCTGTCGTTTCAAACCCTCAGGCGTGAAATCAACGTCGATTCGTCAAAAGACCTCTTAAATGGGCCTCAGAATTTAAATTTCAGGCCCATAAAGCTCCTGAGTGACGGTTATAAAGACATGCGCATTTAAAGCAATAATGGCTCGCCCACGTGATTAAAGGCATTAAATGTCCAATCATGAGAAACGTTGCAACTGTTACTCAAATACCAAGGGTTGCAAGTTTCAATAACTTCTGGGATTCCCACACAAAAAACTATTTGTAAGAATCCGTCCTAAGGAGCACTACGACAACGGAACCTTCGTTCCAAGAATGGATATTTACGTGACAACGTAATTTCTTTTATAAACGACATATATCATCCGGCATCCAGACTTATTACAGACGACGTAGCTTATATGAGCCACTTTACTAGTCCCTCACACAAGCTAGGGGATAAATAGAGTGATGACCCTATCTCGATACCGAATTTGCACACAAAATTGAAAACTCAGTCTGTACCCTGACGATTGAAACGTACTTCCCCAGGACGGATGATCTCAACCACTTATTCTGTGATTTGACGATGTAACTCCTGGTGTGGTGTACTTCCCCAGGACGGATGATCTCAATCACCTGGTCTATGATTTGACGATGTAACTTCTGGCGTGGACAATTCCCATCATCATCCTTATGATTGAAGATTTTGAAGGCTCAACCCGTACTCTTACGATTGAGATATATTTCCCCAGGACGGATGTTCTCTATCACCTATTCTGTGATATGATGATGTGACTCCTGACATACATAAATTCCCATCACCACCCTTATGATGGAAGACCCAACCATCATCTTTATGTATCTTTGCAGATCCCCAAGCTCGGAACAATATTCTCACATTGAACAACGGATCGACTCTATGAACTTCCTGTGAGAATAATACAAATTAATGTTAGTCATCCGTCCTGAGACACCGCTTCTGTGAACAACGGATCGACTCCTTTTCTCCCCAAAAGAATTAAGGATGATGCCCTATGACAGGTACCTATTCCTTAACATACCTGTACTTGGGGACAGTATTCATGTATGTATCTTTCAGTTTTAAAATTATCCGATTTTCTGAGGTGATTATTTCAATCCAACCTCAACGTTAACCCTACAGAGCAGATTATCAATTACTGAAATGATATATACATCTAAGTCATACTATTTTTCATGAAGTATTGAAGACAAATTTCTGAAGGGAATTTTATTCATTCATGAAAACCAAGATTACATGTAATACCGGAGTTGATCCCGGAACACAACTTTACATATAAAAAATAACAGAACTACGGAGGGGGAACTTGCTCTTCAGTCTCTTTCTGTCCTTCCCCTTCTCCAAGTTCTTGTATCCCTTCCTTTGGGATTTCCTCTGGAATCTTCTTTTCCGGAGCCTTCGCACCTCCTGTAGATGAGGCGACCTCAGGCATAGGAATAACAAAATTCGGGCCCATACTTTGACCTTTGGGAAGAGGGGGCAAACCATATAAGGACTCCAGAGGATCTTCATGTCGACCATCAACAACTGCGACTAACCTCCCTCCATGGAATTCATAGAACGGATCCATACCATAGAGGTTAAGTGGCACAGTGGGGTTACGGTAGAAAACTTGGCGTATAGCTAGGCCGAAGGATTCTTCAACTGCTTGGGTGCATATATCAATAGCTTCCTTCGCCTCAGCTTTAGCCACAGCTAATTCTTCCCGCAACCTCAGAAGTTCTCCACCCGATCCTTGAGGTTCCGTACTCCTAGCCTTTAGTCTCTTAATCTCAAGGAGGAACTTCTTCTCCTTTTGGGACCATTCCTCTGCTTGTTTAAAATAATCCTCCGCAGCAGCTTTGCTTTTATCTTTAAGATCAGCTTGTTTAGCTTGACTGTTACGGAGTTCTTCTTGTGATTTACCAAGCATCTCCTCCTTCTCTGCCAGTTTACCCTCCAAGTCTTTAAGCATGGTTTTGAGCTTGAGATTTTCCTTGTTCATAAAATCTCCGAACTCTTTAGACTTGGTGAGGCGATCTTCAGCTAATCTTAGGGAAGCTTTATCCTTCTCTACCGAGAGGTTGAGCTGTTCTACTTTATCACTCAGCTCGTCAACCTTATCAGCATCATCAGCTAACAGGCTGAGCGAGTTAAGCATCCCAGTGAGTTCTGCTAACTGCCATTTTCCGGCCTCACACGCCTCTTTGATTTCTTTGGATTTAAGCGTGGGTCAGAGTTTGTATAGTGGCTGAGGAAGGATCGCTGGAGTTGTCCCTCGGTATGAGAGGAAGGGAGTAAGGAATGAAGCAGTTAGGTAAGAGATCGGATTTGACCCAAAGACCCCAGAAAGAATACCCTTGTGGAGTCCGAAAGAAACTTTAGTTACATCCGAGGACTCTACAGCTTTACCCTTGGAGGCCCTTGCTCTTTCTGGACTCCTTGAAGGTTTATGTTTCTTCGTTGATCTTCCTGAAGGGTCATTCTTGATCTTCCTCCTCCTCTCTGTTATTTTGGGTTGACTCGTAGTTGCACCAACACCAGTCGAATCACCCTCCACCAGCAGAATTTCCCCTTCGACATTCGAGGTCAGAATGATCAACTCAGAACAACCCTTCACAGAATCCTTCTTAGGTTGAATTTCATTCTCACCAGCTACGGATTTACCTCCTGCTTTCAAAGATTTCAACTTGTCCATGTCTGGAGATTTTTGTTCTATTTCACCTACATGTATAAATAAAACGTATTAGCAACAAAGAAATGCTCAATACAATCAACAAAGGAGGAAAAAAGGAATAAAACAGGAATTACGTAGATATTCGTCCCGGACTTCGCTTGAACTACTTAAAAGACGTCTACACAAAAATGCTTTAAAGCGTGTAGAATATGCTTCAAGGGCGAATAACACCGTCGCTGTTTCGGTAGACAGCTCGGACTGATGAGTGTAGTATACTGAAGAGTTCAGAAGAAAGTGCTCATGAGTCCAACTCTGAGGAAATTTATTAAGACCCTCTTCGTTCTTCCAGAAGACGGGCTTATTCTTTTTAATTGATATCCGGGTAAAGAAAGACTTAAATGACTTCCCGTCAACTTTAGCCGAATTGGTGTAGGATTCGAAGTTCACGAAAGAACATAGAGTCCGGAGCGTGACTAGACCTACACCGCCTTGCTTGTTATCCCTCCGAACTACCTGAGTGTAGTAGAACAGCATCGCCACAGTGGGTGTGAAATTGAAGTAGTCACCCAATACTTCCAGAGAACGGATCAATCCCCATCCGTTGGGATGAAGTTGAGAGGGTGCGCAATTTAAGAACCTCAATACACCCATCTGGAACTCGGATAAAGGGAAACGAACTCCAAGGTGGTGAAATAAAAAATCGTGCATATATAATGAATGTTCATCTGGGACAGCGTGGCATATCCGTTCTGTAGAGAGCGGTGCAAATACCCTGAACCATTTTTTTATTTCCTCCTCTGCGTAAACTGTAAACCTTGGCTGAATCCGAGCTCCGTCCTCATTCGCGTGATGGGAAGCTAAGTTTTTAAACTCATCAGCTACCCAGCAGAAGGGCCACTTAGCCTAGAGTTCTTCCCAGTTTAGCCGAGAGGCAACTACGCTGTACAGACCTTCTGCTGTTTTCAGAACAGTTTGGTCTCCAGAGATCACTTCTCCAGTCATCGTTTGAGTCACGTGGACAAAAATCTCTGCTCTATGATAAAAAGTCACATCGTCAGAAGGGTAACAATCATTACTCATCTCACTTTTCGAAGAGCGACTACAATCAGAGGACGACTCTGAGAAGGGAAAAGTCACTCTCCACTGTGAGTAAGATCCCCTTTCTGAGCGACATGACTCAGCCCTCGGAAGATTTACAGTGATTCTTCCCCCACGATAATTAGGGTTGCAAGAAGTTAATCTCCCCCTCTTAAGATACATTCTTTTCAAGCAAAAACAACAGAGAAAAAGAAGACGGAAATAACAGAGGGAAGAAAATGGTTACCTCAGATGATAAGGAAGATGAAGACTGAGAAAGCTTCGCAAAACAAGCGGCAAGCGTCCTTACAAAATTTCTGCAGAGTTTTGTTAAGGAATCAGAAGTAAGTGGTTCCCAGAACCCACTAAGTGTTTCTTTTATAAGAATCGAGGAGGTTCAAGTTACCAACTCTTAGGGTTGTGTCGTCCACGACTAAACGCGTCGGTTTACAAGTCAAACGACATAGTCGTCTCAAATTCGTGGGCGCCAAAACAACATCAATTTGCCAAAAGGCCTCTCCATTGGGCCCAGAAGTTGTAAGCCCATTAAGACCTAAGCGACGGTTACAGAGATATACACCTCCTTTTGGGACCATTCCTCTGCTTGTTTAAAATAATCCTCTGTAGCAGCTTTGCTTTTATCTTTAAGATCAGCTTGTTTAGCTTGACTGTTATGGAGTTCTTCTTGTGATTTACCAAGCATCTCCTCCTTCTCTGCCAGTTTACCCTCCAAGTCTTTAAGCATGGTTTTGAGCTTGAGATTTTCCTTGTTCATAAAATCTCCGAACTCTTTAGACTTGGTGAGGCGATCTTCAGCTAATCTTAGGGAAGCTTTATCCTTCTCTACCGAGAGGTTGAGCTGTTCTACTTTATCACTCAGCTCGTTAACCTTATCAGCATCATCAGCTAACAGGCTGAGCGAGTTAAGCATCCCAGTGAGTTCTGCTAACTGCCATTTTCCGGCCTCACACGCCTCTTTGATTTCTTTGGATTTAAGCGTGGGTCGGAGTTCGTATAGTGGCTGAGGAAGGATCGCTGGAGTTGTCCCTCGGTATGAGAGGAAGGGAGTAAGGAATGAAGCAGTTGGGTAAGAGATCGGATTTGACCCAAAGACCCCGGAAAGAATACCCTTGTGGAGTCCGAAAGAAACTTTAGTTACATCCGATGACTCTACAGCTTTACCCTTGGAGGCCCTTGCTCTTTCCGGACTCCTTGAAGGTTTATGTTTCTTCGTTGATCTTCCTGAAGGGTCATTCTTGATCTTCCTCCTCCTCTCTGTTATTTTGGGTTGACTCGCAGTTGCACCAACACCAGTCGAATCACCCTCCACCAGCGGAATTTCCCCTTCGACATTCGAGGTCAGAATTATCAACTCAGAACAACCCTTCACAGAATTCTTCTTAGGTTGAATTTCATTCTCACCAGCTACGGATTTACCTCCTGCTTTCAAAGATTTCAACTTGTCCATGTCTGGAGATTTTTGTTCTATTTCACCTACATGCATAAATAAAACGTATTAGCAACAAAGAAATGCTCAATACAATCAACAAAGGAGGAAAAAAGGAATAAAACAGGAATTACGTAGATATTCGTCCCGGACTTCGCTTGAACTACTTAAAAGACGTCTACACAAAAATGCTTTAAAGCGTGTAGAATATGCTTCAAGGGCGAATAACACCGTCGCTGTTTCGTTAGACAGCTCGGACTGATGAGTGTAGTATACTGAAGAGTTCAGAAGAAAGTGCTCATGAGTCCAACTCTGAGGAAATTTATTAAGACCCTCTTCGTTCTTCCAGAAGACGGGCTTATTCTTTTTAGTTGATATCCGGGTAAAGAAAGACTTAAATGACTTCCCGTCAACTTTAGCCGAATTGGTGTAGGATTCGAAGTTCACGAAAGAACATAGAGTCCGGAGCGTGACTAGACCTACACCGCCTTGCTTGTTATCCCTCCGAACTACCTGAGTGTAGTAGAACAGCATTGCCACAGTGGGTGTGAAATTGAAGTAGTCACCCAATACTTCCAGAGAACGGATCAATCCCCATCCGTTGGGATGAAGTTGAGAGGGTGCGCAATTTAAGAACCTCAATACACCCATCTGGAACTCGGATAAAGGGAAACGAACTCCAAGGTGGTGAAATAAAAAATCATGCATATATAATGAACGTTCATCTGGGACAGCGTGGCATATCCGTTCTGTAGAGAGCGGTGCAAATACCCTGAACCATTTTTTCATTTCCTCCTCTGCGTAAACTGTAAACCTTGGCTGAATCCGAGCTCCGTCCTCATTCGCGTGATGGGAAGCTAAGTTTTTAAACTCATCAGCTACCCAGCAGAAGGGCCACTTCGCCTAGAGTTCTTCCCAGTTTAGCCGAGAGGCAACTACGCTGTACAGACCTTCTGCTGTTTTCAGAACAGTTTGGTCTCCAGAGATCACTTCTCCAGTCATCGTTTGAGTCACGTGGACAAAAATCTCTGTTCTACGATAAAAAGTCACATCGTCAGAAGGGTAACAATCATTACTCATCTCACTTTTCGAAGAGCGACTACAATCAGAGGACGACTCTGAGAAGGGAAAAGTCATTCTCCACTGTGAGTAAGATCCCCTTTCTGAGCGACATGACTCAGCCCTCGGAAGATTCATAGTGATTCTTCCCCCACGATAATTAGGGTTGCGAGAAGTTAATCTCCCCCTCTTAAGATACATTCTTTTCAAGCAAAAACAACAGAGAAAAAGAAGACGGAAATAACAGAGGGAAGAAAATGGTTACCTCAGATGATAAGGAAGATGAAGACTGAGAAAGCTTCGCAAAACAAGCGGCAAGCGTCCTTACAAAATTTCTGCAGAGTTTTGTTAAGGAATCAGAAGTAAGTGGTTCCCAGAACCCACTAAGTGTTTCTTTTATAAGAATCGAGGAGGTTCAAGTTACCAACTCTTTGGGTTGTGTCGTCCACGACTAAACGCGTCAGTTTACAAGTCAAACGACATAGTCGTCTCAAATTCGTGGGCGCCAAAACAACGTCAATTTGCCAAAAGGCCTCTCCATTGGGCCCAGAAGTTGTAAGCCCATTAAGACCTAAGCGACGGTTACTGAGATATACACCTCAGACGCAATAATTGCTCGCACACGTGATTAAAGGAATTTAATGCCTAATCATGCGACGTAATTTATGCTTTACAGCCGTTACTCGAATTTCAAGAGTCTTCAGTTTCAAGAAACTTTTGAAATTCTCACACAACGAATCTTTGTCTGAATCCGTTGTAACAACATCACGACATCGGAGAATTCCTTTAAAGAACGGTTCTTCACGATATAATAATACATGTGTAAGAAAACATTTTCCGCATAAGCATACCGGCATCTAGACCTCTCGCAGGATTGAATAGCTTATGTGAACAACTACACAGTCCCTCACACAAGCTAGGGGATATATGATCCGGCCTCGATACCGGTATCCGTTCTACAAGACATATTTCAACGTCTTTGACAGTTTGCTAACGTGCAACCGGTGTCATCGGTATACATCCGGACTCTAATTCCGTATCAGGCGCTCTCCCTATACCGGTTGTCCAGGATAACACCATGACACCGGATAAAATACATGTCACCATACAGAAGACAAAGGGCAATGTTACAGGGACCTATCAATAATTCCCCCACACTACGAGCCAAATTCTGCTCACGGGAATGATCAACTTGTCCTCTAAATTCAGCCTACACTCCCTACGCTCAATATAAAATAGCCACTTGACCCAATCATACTGGCAAGTGCGTAATAAAATAATAATTTACAACGTTATTGGAGGTTAGTGGTTCCCCACTAACGAATCCTCGAATATCGAGCCAATCAGGTATATGAACTTTCTTCATCAATGAAGAGAGGGATCTTGAACTATTTTTCAACTTATAATTACTCTCTGAAAACATTCCTCACTTGGAATATTATCACTGACTTGAGCGTCGGAGAATCTTTGCAGGTGACACCACCTTTCGCCCACATCAACGCGTAAGGACAGTGTGAAGGACCTCTAGGACGCCCAATCCGCTCTCATCATACAGAGACATCGGATACGTAAACCGGATATTCATATAACCGGTCTTCAGAGACGTAATCATTTTACTATTTGTGACTGACCCGACACCGGATCTCTTGACCCCGGTTCAGGACAGATCAGGTGGGTTGCCCTTCTACTTGTGAGAATTAAGTTCTTGAGTGTGGGGATACTAGGAAGCTGCAATTGCCTAAAGTTTGTATCTCTAATCTCCAATAGTGGAAATCCTTCAAATGGGTTGCTTGAAGGCGGGACGTACACCGGTGTGGTGGAACTCGTATATATCGGTTTGCAAATCTCTCTTCCCTAAACTCTTTTAAATTTGTGCATTTAAATTGCTTGCTTAATTTGTTGTGTTTATAACTTGGTTGTTAAATTTATTTAAAACAAATTACTTTATTCCTTAAGTGAATTTACTTGGCATAAAATGTTTATTGACTTGTTTTGTGTATAAGTTGTTATTACTTGTGATTTAATTTACCATCTTCATTAAGAATATTTGTTAAAGAATCAATTTCAAAAGCATTCCAAAGAAATTTTTAATACTCAATTCACTCCCTCTCTTGAGTAATTGAGGCCACTTGGTTAACATGATAAACTAAACGTAATATTTTATGAATTAAAGTAACATTTTATGTCAATAGTTTTAGTTCAGGAATTAGGGGGAAAATATTAGTAATGTAAATAAGATTTGTAAGTTTCTTCCCTAAAATATCCTTTCTAATATTTTTTATATGGCCTTACTAAATCATAATACACATTATGGGATTAAGAAATTTAGTCATTATAGGTAAATACATTAAATTTATCAATTGTTCCTATTATACTTCTAAATCACCATTTATATTAATAAAGAAAGAATTGAATTTTTTTAAAATTTTATTAATATTAAGAGAAAAGATATAATTAATAAGAATATATATTGTAAAAAAATAATAAATACACACTATAAATAAGGGTATGTATTGTAAATTGTAAATTCATGAATATTTATTAATCTGAATATTTATAAAAATAACTATATAAAATATTTATAATCTAAAATTTATTGAATAACTTGTAACTAGTAAAATAATATTCTAAGCATTCCATTATAAAAGACCATTCCATAAATTACAACATATATCACAACTGCACAAAAGGTAACCCAAACAAATCATCTACGTTGGATTATAAAATTCAATGGTGAATGTTTCCTCTGGATTAGTTAGGCCCCATTGTCCCCTAATTTTAGGAGATTATATTTATCTCTTCAATCTCTACTCTTTATCTTAGGATATTATTCTTATCTATTAGATATCGGGCCAAGATCAAGGTCCTTCTTTGATGTATAACTATGACCTTAGAGTCTCTTCTGTAATTCAAGTGACATATTGAATAAAGAATCCTATTTTCCTAGAGTAATTCTCTAGGGTTTTTTGTGTCTTATGAACTCATTATGAACATTTTGACGCCTACCGTAGCGCCCGATAAAACAATTCCCACAACATACAGAAAAGGACTGGCTCCAAGAAAGGAGAAGATGATGACCACGCGTGGCAACCCCAGCCGCAGAGACAATAGAGATCCCTAGGAGAACCAAGGAGGACACAAAGACAGAGACAATCAATTAGAGGAGGCTTTAGCCCTTGTCAAAACACTACAGCTACCGTGGAAGAGTTAGGGAAAGAAAACGAGGACCTAGGGAATCGTTGATCAAAAGAGAAAGAAGCCTCCAGTTATCAGAATATTTAGCTACAACACCAAAGAAAGACAGACCAGAACTTTTAGTACCCTATTCAGCACACTTATTCATAGAAGTCGTAATGGCAACCCCATACCACTATATTACAAACCGCCTACAATGGAAAAGCATGATGAAAGAGTCTACCCAAAAGAACACCTCACCATGTTCACAACCAACCTTCTCATCTCTAGGGCATCAAACGCCCTCCTATACAGAATCTTCCCTACCACCCTCACCAAATCCTCTTTACTCTAGTTCTCACACATTCCCCAAAAAATGTATCATGTTTCCAGAGCTCAAGGAGAAGTTTCTCACCCGGTTCATCTCTAGCCGAGCAGTTTAACAAACTTCCCATAGCTTGATCAACCTTAAGCAAGGACGAAGGGAGACACTTTAGCAATTCATGGCACGCTTTAACGAGCAAGCCATACGGATCCGAAACTTAAGCCCAGAGGTGGCCCTCCATGCAATACAAATGAGACTACGTCTAAGAAGAACGCAGCATGTTACGTGAATATGGAAGAGCGCGACGTCGATCAAGTTGGGAGCCCCGAAAACAACGAGGCAAAAGCAGAACCACCAAGGGACACCATGTAATCATTCACGGAGGCACTCTTTTCCTATTCGAGGAGTTTTTTCCCACTGGGTTCCCCCGAAGAGGTTTTAATGAGGCTTGATGAAACATCAATGACATAAGAACGATTCGGCTAAACAATTCTCTACAAATTATACGATTCAACAATGTTCTCTTTATAACTTATATGATTTAACAATTTTCTCTTTACAACTTATATGATTCAACAATTATCTACAAATTATATGATTCAACAATGTTCTCACTACGAATTATATGATTCAACAACGTTCTTCAAATCATGATTGCAACAAGTCCTAAAACTCTAAGTGACAGTTTAGGGGTAATGTAACGACAAACAAGTCCTAAAACTTTAAGTGACGGCTTGGGGTAATGGCAGACAAGTCCTAAAACTTTGGGTAACAGCTCAGGGGTAACGACAAATAAGTCCAAAAACTCTGAGTAATGGCTCGGGGGTAACGACAAATAAGTCCTAAAACTCCGAGTGACGGCTCAGAGGTAATGATAAACAAGTCCTAAAACTTCGAGTGACGATTTGGGGTAATAGCAAACGAGTCCTAAAACTCCGAGTGATGGCTCGAGGGTAACGACAAACAAGTCCTAAAACTCCAGGTAACCGCTCGGGTGTAATGGCAAACAAGTCCTAAAACTTTGAGTAACGACTCAAGGGTAACGAAAAATAGTCCTAAAAACTTGAGTGCTCGCTCGAGGGTAACGACAACTTATCACTTGATACTCAACACTACGTTAAGTCCTAAAAACCTGAGCGACGACTCGGGGGTAACGACAAAATACAATTTATGAATGACAAAAGCTCAATCATGTCAGCTAACAAACTTTCAAGTGCTAACCACGAGGCACCATTCTGCCTCACCTACAAAGCAGAGGTAATGATTCCTATGAAAATTAGAAGAGTCCTCTCTTAGAAGAACATCTTACGACAAAGAAGAAAATGACACAAGAAGACAAAAAGACCCAGACCTTAATCTATAAGAACAAGACGTCTATATCAAGATACGAGCCTTCAAATAGAAATCCGCTCAGAAATGAAACGCGCTACTCAGGCCACACGACCTTTTTGAAAAAGAGATCTAATTCTAAGAATAACCGACAACAATAGAAGAATCAAACAGGACGTTAAGCTAGTAGCCAACTAGGAAGGCCCACACCGGTTAAGAGACGTCATCAACAAAGAAGCACACCAACTTGAAGAGTTAAAAAGAATAAACATCTCATGAACGTGAAACGCTACACACTTAAAGATGTATTTTATTTGAATGTAACAAGGGCACTCTTTTTCCTACTCGAGGGGTTTTTTCCACCGGGTTCTCCCCGAGAGGTTTTAACGAGACCCACTAGAATAACAATAAGACAAGTACGACCCAACTTGTCAAATTACATCAAATCCTAGAATCTTGATCAGAGGAACAACAAAGCTCAAGACTAGAAACCACATGGCATAAACCACTTAGTATATAGTCATTCAGAGTTGCCATCTTACTTAGAGTCGTCATCCCACTCGGAGTTGTCATCCCAATCAAGACTCGGATATCCTACTATTCGAAAAAGGTCATATCAGCTCAAAACCTAGTCACTTGGCTCAGCTCTATGCTTAGAGCTCGTGACTGGGGGGCTCCTGTTCCCTCCGGATTAGCTAGGACCCCCGTATTCCTTAATTTTAGGAGATTATGTTTATCCCATCAATTTTAAGATATTATCTCTACCCTCTATTTTAACAGCTTATTCTTATTTATTAGATATCAAGCCAAAATCAAGGTCTTTATTTGATGTATAAATAGGGCCTTAGAACCCATCTGTAATTCAAGTGACAATAAGTAAAGAACCTTATTTTCCTAGAGTAATTTTCTAAGGTTTTTTATGCGTTACGAACTCATTATGAACAATGAAAATAAGGGTATATTGTATAAAAATTCTATTATCTAATCATGTTTACTAATACTATGGACAAGATACAAAAGGCATCATCACGTTATCATTCTGAGTTTTATACAGAAAATAAGAAAATGAATGAAAGGTAATCACTTCATGTTGCTTTTGGCACAATTGACTGTACATTGAAGAAAATATAAAAATCGAATAAATCATAAGATTATATTTCTAATATAATGTCCACGCACCACGCCACAATCTTGCAAGACTCCACATTCGCAATGGTCTGAAACTGAAAGTACTCATGAAACTTGTAGGTGCCCAAAAAATAATTTCAGCAAAATCAATGTATTGGTCCACCAACTTCAGACTTAATTTTACTTTGCTCCTCTAAATTTCAGAAACATCTTATTTTGCTTCCTATGTGTTAAATCTCACCATTTAACTTGTTGGAGTTCAGTAAAAGAATCATTTTCTTTGAAAAAGAGGGTAAGTAACACTATAAAAGGAATCTAAATAACGAGATTTAACACAAAAGGATCAAAGTAAAATATTTTAGAAACTAGAAGGATCAAAATGGATCAAACCAAGGGGAACAAAATGTTATTTTTATGGACAATGTATTATCACTCATAGCATATGAACATTACATGCCATGTATTTAAAAGCTTTAGGATCGATGTTCACGCTGGAGAAGGCTTTGAGCATCAGGATTCTTGCCCCAAGCTCTCTCCTTCCATAACATTTCCACTTCATCAAATGTTAAGCCTTTGGTTTCTGGAACATAGACAAGCACAAACAGAAATGCAAGCACAGCTATAATAGCGATAATCAAGAATGTAGGACCAGTGCCTAAAGCTGCAGCAACTGATAGAAAGGACTGTGCCACAATCAAATTTGAGACCCAATTCACGGTGGCCGACATGCCTCCACACAGTCCTCGAAATTCTTCAGGATATATTTCTGAGTTTACAGTCCATGGCACAGTTCCCATCCCCGGGGAGAAGAAAGCAATATAGAGGGCCAAACCTAAAACTGCAAGCCATCCATACAAACCATTTGCAGATGATTGGTTAAAAAATGACAAGGCCAAGATTATCAGAGAGGCAATTACCCCTCCTAAGCTACATAGGGCCAATTTTTTCCTCCCCGCATGATCAATAAGGTAAATGCCAAGAACTGTTCCGGCAGCATTCAAGCCGGCAACTACAAGAGAGAGTAGAAGAGCCAATTCATTAGAGTGAAAGCCAGCCATTTGGACAATCGTTGGGCTGTAGTACATCACTGTGTTTATACCTGTGAATTGCTGGAAAGCCTGTACAACAATAGTATGCTATAAGAACACATCTAATTTGTATGTAACTAAATCATTTACTTTACATTTAAAGCAAAAAATCTAATTCCATTATGCTCCCAAAACATCAAGGTATGACTTGACCGTAGGTAACAATAATTGCGAATAAACCCTCAAATTAGTCCTCAAAACTGTATGACAAGTGCATCGGTCTGTAAGCTTTTGAAAATCTCATATTAATCTATGACTTTACCAAAAAACTTCTAATTTAGTTTTTTTGGTATAAAATGACACTGAAAAATAAAGTTCAAATGGACTAAAACAATTGACTTTTTTATAATGTCAGGGACTCTTTGAAGTTTTTTAAACCACATGGACCAAAATACATGACAAATACAAGCTTGATGATATAGACTTAAAAGTTTAATCCAATAAATGCCAAAAAAACCAAAGAATAATGAAACCACAAGGATGAAATATGCTATTTTTTTTCACGTATCAAACAGAGCACAGATAACACAACACTTCATGAGATGAGGCTAAAACTTCCATTTTATCATAATTATACAGATGGTGAGCTGAACATTTAGCATTTAAGAATAAGAAGTATATCACGAAACCAATCTGCTCTCAAACAAATGAAACAATTCAGTGCTTTTAGGTATAATATTGCCTACCAGTCTCAGGCAGTAGTAGCTTACACTTCTGTCTACTGCGGATAAAGTTTGCTTAGCTTTCCTAATAATATAATATGTTGAAAGCATTGCCACATTTTATTTTTTTTACTTTTTTGAGGAAATAATACTAAAGAAGAGATGTTACACATGCATATTTACACACATAATTCAAGCAAAAACTAACTTAAAAAAAAAGACCATACAGGATTCCAGCTCCTCGCTAATGTAATCATAAATCTCCTACACCTATCAACCTTTAAATAGCAAGGGGTGTTCACAAAGGTTCTTCCAATAAGAGAAAAGTTATGTTTTGCAAAGACCGCATCTATATTAACTTTTTTTTTTCACCTGCAGTCCGGCTCCAGCAAGGAATGCAAGTCTGATTTCTTTTGATTTAAAAACATCCAAATATCTGATATCCCTTTTTTGGTGGTCTTGCTCTGACTGAGTTGTAAGTAGAGCAACTTCATCCTCTAAACGATCAAAGTCGTAGATGTTAGCTAGCACAGTAATGGCTTCCTCTTTCCTATTCTGCGGATGAATGAAAAGAAGTATAATAAAGAAAAAGCTTTTGAAGGTAAACATAAAAAATTTCTACAACCTTGCTAAAGAGCCATCTGGGGGATTCAGGCAGAAATAGCATGAGGAAAAGCTGAACAACTGCTGGCACAACTGAAACTCCCAGCATCCACCGCCATGTCCCAGGAACCTGCTTATATGGGTAGTCAGTGAAATAATCCCCTCAAATTTGAAATGGGAACATGATATTTCGAGTTGGAACATTTCCCCTTATAATAAACTCTGCTACGTCTCTTTTCTTTTTTCTTTGTATATTGAGGTGGTAACTGGTAAGAGATGTTCATATGTTGATTCCAATAGATGATGGATGAGGGAAACAAAAAGAATCAATAATTATGTTATGGGAAATTGGCAGAGGGAAAGGACGAGTGACGAAGTTCAAACCATATATGGAAAAAAACATGCCAGACTGCATGGAAGAAACTGAATTTCACGTGGACAAGAGGGTTTTATTGTTAAAGGGGGTAGAGAGAATGGTGGATAAATGATAATATTTGTACTGACCTGAGTAAAAGCAAGATTTATGAGATAGGAAAGAAACTGTCCACCAGTAATCATAAGCACATTTGTGCTTACCAATGCTCCCCTTATTTCTGATGGTGAGGATTCTGCAATATATACAGGAGCAGTAACAGAAGCAACACCAACGCCTAAACCAACCAAAACACGGCCAAGTATGAGAATGTAAGGATCTGGTGCAGCAGCCATGACAATTGCTCCCACAGTGAAGACAACATCTGCAACGATGGTTGCCTTCTTTCTCCCATAAGCATCATTAATCCAACCACCTGCAGCTGCCCCAACAATTGCACCAGCCCCTGCCATGCTCACAATTGTTTCCTACCAACTCGTATAATCCATTTTGGGTTATTTGATGACAGATGAAGTAAAAAAAGGGTTAAATTTGTTTATGGTCCTTCAGTTTTAAAAACGTTCTGTGTTTCTGAAATTGTGATTCAATGTGATTTGGGATTTTCCTCCTTTGTGATAGAAAGTAATTAGCATTGTACCTGTAGAAAATTACTATGACGGACAGACTGAAAATCATCTTTGATATAGAGAAGGGCTCCTGAGATAACACCTGAAAGAAAGAACAAGTTAATGTAGTTAGAGATGGAGGCAATGTATGAAGCGGGAAGTGGAAAGTGGAAAGAACAAGCTAGGAGCACCAGTGTCGTAGCCAAAGAGGAGTCCACCAATGCTGGCGACAGCAGTGAGGCCCAAAATGTAAGGGTTCTTAAAGATGGAGACTTTCCTCTCAGGGTATATTTCCAAATACCCTGAGCTTCCAGGAATCGAATGCACAGTGATCGTCATCAACCAGATCACACAATTTCGGAGTCTGAATAACTATGAATTATGATATTGAAATGCCCCTTAGCAGACACAAGACGATCAAATTTCGTGGTCCTCTTCATCTCGCAATGTCCGTGCTTATCATCTGACTCAGCACCCCCACCCCACATGTGCTCTTTCTCTCTTTTTTTAATCTCAAACTCCCATCATGTATACATCCATGCTTATAATTTTTAATCTTCCTACTTCTTTAAAATGTATTATCAATGAGATAAAAAATATTTAAGAGGATTATGTATTAATAAATCAAATAGTTAAAATTTTATGATATTTACCGACAAATCTAACAACTCTTTTGGTCACTATCAGAATAAAATAAGTTAATATATTATGTTGTTATCTTATGTTTGGTGAGCTAATAAAATAGTTTGTTTTATCATATTGTTTGTTCTCTTGTAATTTTAATACCAGAAAGACATTATTTGATTGGGTTAATATCATTTGTAAGAGTCTATTAAGACTTATTCTAGTTTGACTTAATTATAAACTTGCATCTTAGTCTTAATTGGTCAAACTATTTTTCTTCCTTGATAAGTTAAGTCTTTGGAGTTTCATCTCTTTACTTGTCTCTTTGTAAGGCTTGGGGAGGTTGTTTTAGAATACCAAACTTAATTATGGGAAACTGTTTGGCTTTAAAAACCTTTTGAAAGGATACATAGGTTAAGTCAAGAATGACTTGTGTTAAAAATACTTAGGTTATTAGTCTGAATCTCTAATCTTCGTCATCTTAATGAAAATCCTTCTGATTGAAGGGACTGGAGATAACTTTTAGTCTTAGGGAGTGAACCAATATAAATATGTTGTGCACTCCTCTTTTATCATATCTTTTTTGCTAAGTTTGTTGTTGTGTTCAAAAGGTTTGAAAAAAAATATGAAGTTGTTTAATCCTCCATATAAGTTTATTTTTGAACCTTTATTATCACTATATTAGAAATATTTTAATGTTAAAATATTTTAAAATATTAAATTAATGTTATAACACTGTATTGTTTCTTAATATAAACCCTTTTACCTAATTTATGGTATTAAGAAAGTTCATTAATTTAGTTGAAAATATTAAATTTATTTAAAATTTGTAATAATTTTTAAATTTTACCTTTAAGATTATTGAGACTCATTATTTTACACTTTTCTCTTATTCTTTTTTCACTTAGTACCTTTTTGCTACATTGAATAACTTTATTTTAGTTTACAATAAGAATAAGAATGTGAAAGCTAACCTTTATGTTAGCCAATTATCATAAGAAAGATAGATGGCTTAACAAATATATCTTATTTATTATTATTTTTATTCCAAAAAATATTATTTTTTAACAAGGGTTTTTTTAGTCAAAAAGTTAATTATTTAAACAACTTTTATTATTTAAATATTTTTAAAATTGAGAGGGGTCTAGACCTATTTTATTTATAAACTAATCATCAATCATTCTGGTCTAAGATTTTCCTTTAATTTAGATATTTTATAATTAATAATTTTAGATTATATGGATTAACATTATTAAATTAATAAGATAATATCATGTTAGTAACTATATAATATAGATAAGTATGTTGATTATTTATTTAGATGATTTATGTGGTTTGACTTTTGATTTGAATGAACAATGATGGGTTGGCTCATTCGTTTAGTGCCCAATGAACCTACTCTCATTTGATCTGACTCAAAAAACTGTTGCCTCATTAAAAAAGTTCCATGTGTGAGAAAACAAGCAGTTAGAGAAGAAAGCAGTGTGCTCATTTCGAAAAATCAAAACATAGATTGTGGGATCTCATTAAGTACGTGTTTAACGCATATGGACAAAGCTTAGGTATAAACTATTGAAATTAATTTTTAATATTGTGATGTGTGTGACATTTGATCAAATATTATGTAAATATATTTCAGTTATTCTTCATTAACTTGACTTGATTAATTTTCCTTAACAATCATTTGATGTTGTTTAAGATAGCTCTCTTATTACCAACTCCATTTGTTGAAACACAACAAAAGAATTGATTTGGATACATAATTTAGAGAATCTTGATTATTTTTCAAGCTTTAATGTTTTATATACACCTCATGCTTCAATTAGATTAGCTGATACATATTCTAGTCTCTTCGTATAACTAACTTGTAATTCTCCCACATGGTTCTTTAGTGCTCCACCACATCTTACCTTCATGTCTTCCTTTTTGCTAGCATTATCTGAGTTAAGACATAACCACTCTTGATACAGACATGGAACATATTATTCTTAGATCCACTTGTAAAAATCGTTTTCCTTGTCTTTACTTTATTTTCACTAAATCAAATATACTTTTATTTGTAAAAGAATTTTAGGAAAGAAGGAAAGAAAGTGATGACTCATTCTTACTATTAGGAAGTGGATTTAGGAGTCCAAGTGTGTTTTTCTTTTATTGTTGTTTCATGTTGTTTAAATTATCTGTTGTTTAGTTAAGATATATATGGCTTAGTGAAGCAATTGAGATTTATGTGGCTTAGTCATAGGAACATGGGTTAGTGGCCAGTTATGTTTTTTGAAAGTTTTAAATTGTAATTCTATTGATGAAAGAAATAGAGTTGTTCTTCTTTCTAATATATGTCAAATTTCCTCTTTTTTTTTGCAACAATACTAAATTTCCTACAATAATTACTAATAATTGGTATCAAAGTTTTATTCTTGAGGGGCCTGTGAAAGTAAAATCTGAAAGCATGGAAGGAGATTTAAGTTTCTCAGCAATAGCACCACTAGTCTTTAACAGTGAAAATTATCATACTTGGGCGGTTTGAATGGAAGCCTACCTTGAACTCTGGATCTATAGGAAACAGTGGAAGAAGACTATGAAGTTCCTACACAACTTGACAATGCAACAATGGCTCAAATCAAAAATCACAAGGATAAGAAAACTAGAAAAGCTAAGGCAAATGCAACCTTTTTTTCTACAGTATCACCAACAATTTTCACTCAAATCATGTCTCTAAAGCCAGCCAAAGCCATTTGGGACTATCTCAAAAAGGAGTATGATAGAGATGATCGAATTAAAGGCATGCATGTGTTGAATCTTATTAGAGATTTTGAATTATAGAAGATGAAGGAGTCAGAAACTATTAGGGAGTACTTTGAAAGGCTTATAAGCATAGAAAACATAGTAAGATTGCTTGGTTATGAGTTTAATGACTCTCGTATTATTGAAAAAATCCTGGTTACTGTACATTGGAAAACACCAAGGATCTGTCTAAGATCACCTAGGCACGGTTGTTAAATTCTTTGCAGGCACAAGAACAACGAAGGGCTATAAGAGAAGAAAGCTTTGTTAAGGAAGCATTGTCGGCCAAACATGAACATGGCTAGAGATATAAAAAGGAGAATAGAAACAACAAGAAAGCAAGTGGAGAAAGGGAAGAAAGGGAAGAACTATATTTATTATAAGAAGAAAGCATTACACTTAGTTTAAACAAGCCATCTAACATGTGACCTTTCCCAATAAATAAACCCTATCTACTAATTACAACTTTATTGGATTCAAAATTGACTTTATAACCATTATGAACTAATAGAGATGCACTTATTAAATTTTTCCTAATGTCCGGAATATAACGAACACCCTTTAAAATCAAAAAATTTCCAGATGACAACTCTAACTTGACTTGGCCTTCTCCTAAGATGTGAGCCATGCTCCCATTTCCCATGCTTATAGTTCTTGTGCTACTTGAATTCTGATATAACAAAAAGAAAATTTTTTCAGCATAAACATGAACTTTTGCTCTAGAATATATCCACCAATTCATGGAATTAAAATTAAATTTAACTCAGGATTTGTACCACAATACCTGTCAGCTGAGAAATTGGAGTTGGCCCCCACTACGACATTAGCTTGGGGTTTAGATGGATTTTTAAAACCATTATTTCTTCGCCCTTGTCAAAAAAATAGCTCTTAGCCATATGGTTCGTCTTTCCACAAATCCAACACTGACCTTGATACCCATCATTAATTTTAGGCTTAACGTTATTGACTCTATTATTGCCCAATCTTGGTTTAGAGTGCTTAGGTCTAAATTTTTTAAAAACAGAAGGCCTTGGTTTGTAAGAATTTTCAACAAAAAGAGCTTTAGCTTGAAAAACTGGTTTTTGAGGAAGTTTAGAATAATGGTGTTTATCTTCAATTCTTAGAGAAATAAATAATTCATCAAGAGAAAAATTGACAGGATTTTGCCTTAAAGTCTTGGCCAAACCAAACCAAGAAGGGGACAATTTTTTAATTAAAGAAGACATATAAATAGCCTCACTTTATTCAATACCTTTTAATTTCATTTGAAAGATTAAGTTTTCATAATAATTGATTTGATTAGAAACACTTTTACTTTCAACCATTTCAAAGTCTAACCAATCATCAATTGAAACTTAAGATAAACTTCTTTCAGCCACACCAAATCTATTGTCAAGAGCTTACCATAATTCAGAAGCGGTTTTTGATAGAAAATACAATAAATATCATCAGTTAGAGCACTCAAGATTCTACCATGCCACAATAAGTCTGTTCACTTTTTCAAACCAAAAAGTGATATTCAAACGGAATGACGTTGTACACAGCGGATCGGACTTTTGCGTATATGAAGAGCGTAATACTTTGATTAAGTGACTGTAAATTTGCCAGACTTTTACTATCGAGTATAACAATAATCATGCACCAGACTTTTGATAGTAAAGAGTAAGAGAGAAAGAGACAATACATAAGCGGTTAATACTGGTTCACCTCCAACTCGGAGACTACATCCAGTACCTTCAAATCTAAAGGATTTCCATTATGGAAAAACACGTTTACCCTATTTTAAAGCATTTTTGTGCAACTCAAGGGTCAATTCTTAATGGAATAGGCCCATTCCAGTTTCTACAAGTCCTAAATCATGCATAGGTACCATCAAAACTATTCTGAGGCATCCAAACCTCCTAAAACTCTATATGGCCATATTAGTTCCTTAATCATGTATAAACATTATGAACATAACTTCACACTTTAAACAATTCATCTATCCATGGATTTCCATCAACATAAGCATTAATGCCATCAATTGGCTATAAACATTTCATCGTCAATATTCATCCATCAATGCAGCATGACAATCATTGTATCACAATTAACATCAACTATTGTTAAGGTCACAACCAATAATTTGCCTTCCAAAACGCTAAGTTCTAATTTTCATAGATGACCCTCAAAATGAATACCTAACATCATTCAATATTATGTACAAAATAAGCATATACACATATCATATGCTTTACAAAAGATCACCAGCCAAGGCTTACAAGCTTTCCTTCCATATTTACCTTCACCATTGCTCAACCTCCAAAAAGGGTAGGATATCCAACATACCTACATCAACCTTTTAAAAATAGCAACTAGGAGGTAAGTAACATATACCAAATGAATTAAAATCATACATTATGATGATACATATATATATATGTGCATAACATATATTTCTCAAAGAGCATCATATACTACTTTCATATATCATATTATTTCATTTCAACATAACATATATTCCAATCAACACATCCACAACATATGTATCAAATCATTGGCAATCTCATCAAATAGCATCACACATTTAAAGTTAGTATCACATTTTCTTTCTCTTTATTTATCAATCATCTTTCGCCACCACAGGCTACCAAACTCGGCATATCACTGGCTATATGCAAATGCTCTTATGGCTAATGCATATGGACAAGGAATCATTATCAAATTATGGATCTGACTGTGGGAAACAACATTATATAAAATATGGGTCAAGCATAGGTGTGCTACTATACCCCTACTACAGTAGTAAATGCGTACACTTATCTCATTAATTGCATGCATAACATTACCTTTTTTTACTGGTACCAAACCGCTATCGCCCATATAGTCACCCCGTGACTTACGGATCAACAACATGGCCTCACTTGCCAAAAGTGCTACGGCCCCTCCCGAACATACATCGAGAGAGTCGTGCCCCATAGGGACACCGAGGTCACTTGCTAATCACAAAGCCGCCCACCCACTGGGCCCGCCACATAGGGTGCCTCACCACCGAACTATGGACAGCTTCGTGATTCCAAGAATCACTAGGGAACAACAATAATTTTACCCGTGCACTAGGTCACCCTCCCACTGGGCCCGCCTATTGGAACCCCTAACATTCCACATAGACAACATATGATATGTCATGGATGCAAATGTCAATCAATGCATTTCTCACACCGTGCATCCTAAAATGTCACTTCATAATCAACAACTCACCACCATTCAATATCCTCATCATTCTCAACCATCACCAATTATCATTGGATTTCATCTATATCAATAGTTAGTGGCAATCATTATTCATCAAATTACATGTTATGGGATGTCCAACATAATTATAATTAATTTAATCATGGTCTCAATGTCATTCACAAACAAGTCATATTACCATAAATCAAACTCAACATCATAATCATCATCCCAACAACATTAATTCATTCTAAATGCATTCCAATTCACATGAACATCAAGACATTCATCCAAGCCAAATTATAGAAACACATTGATATTTACACATCAATAATGGATGAAATCATGTATTTAAAAAGTTACCCCCTCCAACCTCAAGAGAGGTAGAAATTGTAACATCCTAAAAATAGGATTTATTAGCAAAGCATGATTTAAAGAGAGATTTAAATGAAAAAGAGGAATTAATTAGAACAATTGCCAAAATGATGAATACGTCCCTAACAAATGCTGTAATGACCAACGCGTCCCTAGACCTTTTAAATTAAAAATCTTCTCCTCCTTTCTTGTTTCATTTTCGTTGGCAGCAGAGAGTGAGAGGGTTTGCTTTTACTTCTTTATCTCTTCCAAAATTAACATCTCTAATTTCTTCCTTCTTCAATTTCTTCCATAATTCATCAAATTAAAGCAAGAACTCACCTCTCTACCTTTCCTTTTCACGTGGACAACCATTGAATTAAGGGAGAGAGCTTGAAATTCTTTAACTCGAGGCGATTTGATGAGTTTTTGTCATGGGTTTTATTATAACATAGCTTGTACCTTTCAATTCTTGCAAATTTATGGATTTTGAAGCACTTTGAAGCTATTGGCAATGGTGGACAGCTTTGGGGTTCTTTAAGACCCTTGAGCTTCCATGGAAAGTGAGTTAGGATAGCTTCTAAATTGCTAATTCTATAAGATTGCAACTTAATGATTGTCGTTTCAATGAACTAAGTTGGTTTGGGAGAGTTTCAAAAGGTTCCAGAGTGATTCAGAGGCGAAGTTTGAAGTTGACATCTTGGTTCGGTAAGTCGTAACTTACCGGAATAGCCATAATTTAATTGTTTCTAACTTGACAAGTGATATTTGTGTCAAATATGAAATTAAAATTAGGTATTATGAATTTTAGGAAGTTGTTTGATTCGAGGAATAGAGATCGAGACCTACAATTCATGGTTGTGAGTGTTCGATAGCTCTCGGAGCTTCTAGGATTCTCTATAAGAGGTAGGGTGAGCTTTTACATAATTGAATGCATAGTTATAGGTGGATTCGAGGCATATTAACATATTGAATTATAAATGATGTGTTTATGAATTATGATGATCATGTTGTTTTCTATCCATGTTAATATGAATCATTGAGTTATGTGAATGTATAAGATATTTATGTTATGAGAAGTATGAATTTTCTCATGAAATGGTACTTATGCTTGAGATTATTGAATGAACATAATTATGTTTGAAATTGGCATGAGATGCTTGTATTGTGAAGTAGATGATATTAGAATAGTATGATATGCTTATATGATCATTTAATAAATTGAAATAAAATGCTGTGAGCATGAAAGTGTGGGACGCTTATTCATTGAATTGAATTGATGAAGTGTTAATATTTGCATAATGTATAAGATGTTATATATTTGTATAAAAAGACCTTGGGTGGGACTCAAGGTAAACCTCTTGAGCGAGGCTCGGGGTTTAGCCCGTGATACTACCGTTGTCGCTGAGAGTGATTGTGTAACGTGAGAGGGCAAACGGTTTGGTACTAGTAAAACGGCTGGATCAGCTGAGAGCTGAGTATGTGGCTAAGAGCTAGTGTTGCAACATAAAATCTAGTAATGAATGATTGGATCCAAATGAATGGGAATGACATGTATGGATATGTATACTTTGAGAATAACTTGATGTCATAAGTATAGTGATGTGAGTAGTCAATGTTGTTAAATGGTAGTTTATGTTAGTAGATTCGTATACCTTATTGTATGATAGAGAACATGTTAATTGAATTAGTGTTATAGCTGACATTTGTTATGTATGATGCTCATCCCTATTTGTGGTTATTTTTATAGTGAATTTAGGACACATCGGAGATATATGAGAGTCACTCAATAAAAGCATGGAGTATTATGTATATGTACTATTTACATGATGTACATAGTGATTTTGTAGTTGCCTTAGCCGGCTCTTGAGCATACCTGTTTTGATGCGTACATATATAGATATATATATATATATATATATATATATATATATATTTAGACTTAGAGGATTTGGTAACTGAGTAGAAATGTTTGAGCCTATACTTGTTGTTGTAATGTTCATATTGATGTTGTTTTGGTTGTGGTGACCATGGATGGTCCCATCATATGAATGTACATTGATTATGCATTGTAACACCCTAATTTTGATAAGTAAATAAATAAATAAATAAATAAAACAAAGAAAACTTTTCACAATAAAAACCAGAATAATCGGCACAAGGAAATGAGGGAAAAGAAGGCAAGAGGAATGAAACTGACTCAAGGAGCTGACAGCGAAAAAAGGAAACGCTCAGGCGGATCACACAACGACCCCACTCACTCAGCGAAGGCTACACTCGGCACTCACTCACTCCACTCGGCATTCCCGCACCCGAATTTCAGCGCCTGGTTCACTTGGAAGGTCCACTCCCTATTCACTCGGATTGGCCATTAAACATACCAGCCCCATTCAGAAAACATAATGCATTCTATGACTTCATTCAATCGGGACGCGTATGCGAACAACTCGGAAATGTTTCCCATCACCACTTACTCGGAACCCATGAAGACTTCTCACTCGGAATAGCTTTCACGCCCTTTCGTCACTCGGGATATTTCACTTTTATTTTCACTCAGTAACCATAATTCTTCCTACTCTAGTCATCCTACTAAGCCAAGACTCATTCGGGTTCCCTTACTACAAACGATTGACTACAATGGGGTCCACTTAGAGCCTTAGGTGTCGCCTTTCGGTCAGAAAACCTTCACTCGGTAGATTCTCACTCGGAAATTGTTAATTATCCTACACTCGGGAAAATCCTATCAATTATCACTCGGAAAGTATCTAGATCAGTTCTCACTCGGTGTTCCGTATTCTCATTCACTCGGAAATACTTAAACCCTTCAGCACTCAGAATAAATCACTGTCTCACTCCCCTTATCAACTCTTAATCCCATTTCTACCCATGGTTATACCAACCTCACACACTCAGTAAGTACGCGTACATATATATATTACTCGGATCATTCACGCAATATAGAACAAGACACGGTAAGATGGATAAAGAAAGGGATATAAATAAGTACAGGCACACGGTCTTGTCTTCTACCCAAGAGGGTTCAAGTTCTAGTATAAAGAGACTACGACTGAAATACAGCCGGCCAAGGCTTAACAAGACATGTACACAGCATATACATAAACGCATAATCTCCATAGTGCACCAGTACTTCACTCGGCATTCAGCTCCTCCTCCACTCCTCATTTCGAGAGACATTCACTGAAAAGTTTCCACGGCAGGGGTGAGTATCTTAGATATTAAATGATAGATATTGACTCGGATTATCCTTACTCATGCAGCAATATAAGGTACACGGCTACTATCAAATAAACACAATACCAAGTAAACCAGAACGTACACATTCAACATTTCACGATCAGAGTCTATCAGTCTCACTTGGATATATGCACATAACAATACAACGACATTAGCAATTATCCACAGAACAGATCTCTATCAATATTAACAAATAATGCACACGAGATAATTCACTCGGTTCCGCATTCGTGTGTAATCGGTTTTTGACGTTGCAATGTAGGCTCCCAGCCTTTTTATACATAGCTCTCGGCTATCCATTCAGCTCCCAGCTGCTTGGCCGTTTTACAGGTACCCAACCGTTTGCCCACAAGGTGACACCAACGCTCTCAGCGTCAACGGAGGTGTTCACGGGCAGCCCGAGTCCCACTCAGAGGCTACCTTGAGTCCCACTCGAAGGATTTCACAGCGTCCCACGCTTTTAATCAACCGATGGTAGTGTCCCACACTACATGCTCCCAGCACAACGCATCCCATACGCCACACGCGGATTCATCACACAACACAGCATTCTTATACACAACCTCTCACTCAAACATACATGCATCACATGCAATCAGTAATAAGCATTCTCAGAACTCAATATATTAGTCCTACACACATGCTTCTTATGCAATCAATATCATAGCTCAAATAGATGAATACAACAACACATGCTGTCCCATGCAGTCGGTGTCAAGCAGTATCAGGATTCAATGAAGTAATCCAACAACACAAGCATATCATGCAATCGGTACTCAGTAGTATCAGGACTCAGACAACACATGCATCAGTGGGATATATTACCCGATTCACTACGTCAACATTCAATCACCTGCAGTCAGTATTTTATATTCGTAACAACTTATATGTCACATAAACCACACGGTAATCATCATCAACAATTCAGCACACCCTTTCCATGCAATCATTCGACATTCTCAAGCTATCAGCATGCATTTTCAAGGACGGGACTAGACATGCAACACTCAGCTCTCACACATCATGCACCCGGGTATTACACACTCCTCATGCAAGCACAACACATAAACAGAATACAAAAACAACAATCATCAGCACCCGGAACCCGTCCATAACCCATGCATTTAAAATATAAGGTACTCCCCCTACCAACTACGAAACTCCGAGAGACTCTTCCGCTTGGATGTTGGTCCTCTGCCTTGCTGCTTCGCTCGTTACTTCCACTCGTTCGGCCTCTTCTTGAACATTGTCGTCTTCCACGATTGACTCAGGAACAGGGGCTGTTTCTTCTTCCACTTTGACGATCGCCTTTCACTAGCATGAGGGAGCTTCGACTCCTCTGCAGTACCGTCGACGTGGCTTCCAAAGGCAGAAAATGGAAACAGAGAGCAGGGAAGGAGAAGAAGAAGAACGAAGGAGAAGAGAAGAAGGAAGAAGAAGAGAGAAGTTGCAGAGGGAAAACTGAAGGAATGAATGGCAAAGAGACCCATCGACCAATCATATATGCATGCACGAAGGAATGGAAAGGTGGGGTGGGAAAACGTGAAGCAGTAGTCTGCTCACGTCACCCAGTCACCATCAGCAACAATCAATAGTTAAACACACTTAATCAATAGTTAAACACACTTAACCAGCCCTCATTTGATTAATTAAGTTAATGGTAATTAATAAATAATTTTCCACTTCTGATATTATTATTTTAATGGTTTTGTTTCACCCGGTACTTGTTTTAAATCGGGATGTTACATGCATGATTTCCAGGAATTGTGGATATGCACTTGGTGCATTGCATGTGTGTGACATGTCCAGGAATTATTAATGTGTGATGATTGATATGAATCATATATTAGAACCTTGAATGAATGATGTAGTATGAGAAAAATGATGGTTGCCTATGATTTCTTACATAATTGGAGAAGTGATAGGGTTATCTTGAGTTTTAGGAGGTTTGGATACCATGGGATGGTTCCAATAGGTTATATGCATGATTTAGGACTTGTGTGATTTGGAATGGATCAAATCAATTGAGAAAAGGAGTCTAGGTTGCATATTATGGCCATAAAATGGTAAAAATGTAAATTTGTGCACATCTTAGTTATATGTTAGAATTTTGGCAAACGAACAACACCAACAGCTCCGGAGTAGTGAAAATATAGTGTCCATGAAGTTTCGTAGTAATCAGAGTTGAAACAGGCAAAATAGGTAGGTGAGAAGTCAATTTATAGGTTTAAAGCTGTCATTTTCGCTCAAGCGAGTCAAATTTCGCTTAAGTGAGCCATTGTATGAGTTTGGGTGTGCATTCTGGTCAAATCTCGCTCAAGAAATCATAATTTAGCTCAAGCAAGAGTCATTTTCGCTTAAGCTAATGCCATTTTCACTCAAGCGAGCTGCCACGGTCTGATGTTATTGCATTTTTGTTCAAGCGAGAGCTTGAGCAAAAATCTCACTTAAGTGCCCAAAATCTCACTCAAGAAAGCTGATTCAGCTTTTTCTCTCTTCATGAAAGTTGTAGATAATTTTGTTTTCGTCATTTTGATACCTAATTTGCATCGATCAGAGTTTGGTATCCTGAGTTATGCCCAAAATACTAAAGGTTGTTCATGCTGAAAATTTCAGCAGGCTGATTTTATAAATTTATGAAATAGGCAATCTTCAGGGAATAATTGGCCCTCGACTTCTTCATATCAATTGTAGGTATTTAAGTTACGGATGTTTACAAACTAGATTCATCCCGATTGGAGTTGTGTAACTCCGAATTGACTCAATTTATCAAGTGGTACGCAAGGAGCTAGCGTGCTGAAAAATTTTCTTTGGGACATTTTGGAGCCCCAAACCCTAGGATGTGTTACGGGAAATGTAACATCCCGAATTTTATAAAAATAATTAAATATGATAAATAAATAATTATGAATGAGTTAATAAGTGCCCCAAAAATATTGGAATAATTAAATTGAGATTTATTATAAAAAATTATAATTTATTGAGACTAAATGAGATAAAATTTTACCTGGTTAAAATATGGGTGTCAGACCAAGTATCTCTGATTGAGATGCCGTTGGTCAAAGCAGTAGATAATATTATTAGGAATCCGAATATATATTCAGAATAATTTTTGGATACAATATTGAGCCCGAATGGAGATCATGTTTGTTATAAAATGGTGAAATTTCTAATGAGGGGTTAAAATTTAACACTAAAGCGAGACGTGTATGCAACAGAGAAATTGGTTACTGGTGGTTCTCGCTCGAGCGAGTGACCAAGTGTGTGAGATCTTGCTCAAGCGAGCAAGCGTGGAAACGCTACTGGATAGCTTTCGCTTACGCGAAGAGGCTCGCCCAGGCGAACTATATTAGTCTTGCTCAAGCGAGTGAGGGACTCGCTCAAGCGAGATCGGAGTCTGATGCTAAAACTTCTTCGCTCAAGGGAAATTTGGGACGCTCAAGCGACCCCTTCCAGTCTCGCCCAAGCGAGTGTGGGTCTCACTTGAGCGAGTTGCCCAGTACAAAATTTTAGGTGGTTTTCTATTATTTTTCTGATGTTAAGCCCTTTTCTTTATAATATAAGATACCTGAAGGATTGTATAAAGGGTATAATGTGAGGATATAATATGGTGGCATTGATAATGATTAGAACATTGAGATAATCCGTCTATACCCGTAATAAGTAATAAAAACCATAAATGTTAACCAAATGAGATATGTGAGAGTGATGATAAGGGTTTGATGATGAGTTATGAGATGTACCCCTGGGTGATTACGAACCCATTATGAGAATGATTAAATGGTGAGGTGGTTGCTATATACCGATGCATCAGAGATGATATCGGTATCATGTGATAATAAATGATGATGTGGTTATTCCTTTTATATGAGGACAAACGTTATTATCGAGGAACTGTGAAATGTCATCGTATTTTATACAAGTGCGATCTTGTATGAGTGGTTTAGAATTGAATCGATGAGTTGTTATATTGCCGCACTAGTTACTAAACAATGTTGATGAATGAGATAATGTTGTAATTCCATTATGGTTGAATACAAGTATTGACTTGCCATATGATATGAAATATATGTATGTGATGTGTTGAGATGTAATGACAAGGACATGATTGTGTTGGGCATAAGTATAATTGCCATATATGTGGAATGATGAATATGCCTGAATGATTCTAGGTGTGGATTAATATTATGATGCTTGCTATGCCTTTTGATTTCCATGTGTAGATTGTTATGAAATGATGTTGTGGCCATTGAAATGCCAAGTATATGAATAATGTGCCTTGAGGGGCTTTGTACATGATTGTATGTTGATTATTGAAAATGCCAAATTAAAATGAATCCCTAATTGAGAGGGTGAGATATCCTTGTGAGGTCGATTGGCATATGCATTATTGCATTTTGCATTCATGGCATGGCATAACATGGAATATGTGGTTACGATCACAATGATGAAAGATCCATCGGGATTCTATGAAGGGAGTACCCCTTATGAGGTGGGAAACCAACTTGATGATGATATGATATTAAGCCGGTGGTTACGATCACCTAGCTGTTGAAATGAAAAGGGCTTGCGAGTTCCTATGATGCCCATAGTTGCGATCACGAGCCAGGAGTAACCCTTGCAAAGCGGGAAACCAATATGAATTGCTGAACGTAGTTGCAATCATGAGAAAGCACCTTTCGAGGCTGCTAGAGGGAGTACCCTTTGCAAGGCGGGAAACCCATATAAATGAATGATGTGGTGGTTGCGATCACCTGATGAAATGAAATGGATCTATTGTATATGCATTAAACAATTGACACATGCATTAGCCATAGATGCATGGCATTTGAGAGGGGATGACCACGAGAGATAAAAAAACCCTTGCTAGAAGGAATTTAATAAAGATTTAATAAATTGATGATGATGATTGTGAATGCCCTTGATGATATGTGGCAATGTGATTGTGTAGGTGCTTGTGCTCGCTTATGTTGTGAATTGCGATTCATGCGACTTGTATGCCTATTATAACAATGTGATGTTGATTAAATGATGATTTAATAATTTTACAGCAAAGCACACATGATGAATGAATGCATGTACACTTAATCACAATATATTATATTCGTCATTTTGAATGTATAACTCACTCTCCCATGTGGTCTCCTTTTTAGCATTGTGATGCAGGTTTACCATGGGATGAGCTTGGGTTTTTGAATTAGAGCTGTTGGTGAAGGTAAATAGTGGTAATGGAATGCCTTGGCTGCATCATTTGTGAATCTTAATGTAAGGAATAAATTGTTATGAGGATATTTATGATTTAGTGATTTTGGTCATGTATAAGATAATCATGAATGCATGAATAGTGAATATACGCATTTAGTATGTACCTGATGATTCGACGTGTACTAGAGGAATTAAAAATTTAAATATTGTATAATGTTGATTGTGATGTTTGTATTAATGTCAATAGGTGAATAAATGGCCAATTATGAGATATGGGCAGTAGTAATAGTTGGGGTATGACCCCGGATGTATATAAATATATATTTATATCTTAGGCAATGCATGTGTATGTTGTAAGTGCATAATTGGGTTATGATCTAATAGGTCGATGTTAGGTATTTGCATGCTTGCCGAGCCTTTTCTCATATCGCCACATATGGGACTAGGCGTTTACCTGGTATACACATTCTTCTTCCGCTGTAAACTTTACTACTTCTGTATACCATTATCGGCAATTTAGATGTCGATCCAGTTACATTTGTATAAATCTTACTCTTCGGTTTTCTGTGGTTCGGGTCTTGATGTAGCCGAGATGGTGTTTAGAAACCATTTCGAACGTGAAAAATTTACTTGTATTTTTATTAATTATTATCTTGATTACATCAGGATTCGGGTCCAGAAAGCCGAGGTGTTACAAAGGTGGTATCAGAGCGTGGTTTTGCTCTAAATTAGATTTGTTAATTATCATTAGAGTATGGTTACTCTACATTGAAATTGATATCATGGATGATTGGAGCATGATTGCTTAATTGAGAGGAATTTTGGTGATTGTTAGGATATGGTTATTTTGTATAGATTTAAGAGTGACAATTATCTTGAGGATGATATTATGTTAAGTATTGATTGCCCTATATGGATTGGTGAAGGGCTAATTGTCTAAGAATTGTGAATTGATTATAAGGGCAATACTTCCTTAATGGCTATTCTTATGAATTATTAGTATAGGATTATAATGACAACTCATTGTGGGCTCTGTGAAATTATGATTCATAAGTTATGATTGACGTTTATGGGACTATGCCCAATATCATTAAGGTCGTGTGATACACCTATGGAGCCTAGTTGCTCATTGGTAATCATGAATGATTCGTGAGATTAAATACGTGTGGATAAATTATACGATGTGATTAATATGTTTAATTGTGTAAGTCCGGCCAAGTTCCTTACCCTATTTCCTTCCATTGACGAATATATTGTGATTATGCATTGATGTTTATACATTGGGTATAAAAAATTGATTTGATGATGGATCCATGTTGGATGTTAATCATGTAAATGAAATAATGAGTTGATAAATATGAGATATGAAATATGAATTGATATGGTGATAGACCGTGAAATGTTGAGACCTTGATATGTATGTATATTGAAATCGAAATATTGCTTAGGCCTCATGTATGAGTGGTGCTCATGGCTTATAGCCAAAGCAAATTTATTGACTGTAAGAGTTATATGTGCTAGAATCAATTAAATAAGTGAAGATAAAAAAACCCCAAGATATCAATGTTTATGGAATGAAATTGTTAACTACATTATTGTTGAGAAATGAATTGAAATGCTTGGTTGTGCTAAATTTTGAATGATGGATTTTATATTCTTTGGCACAAAAACTTTATATAGTATATGATACATGTAATTTGTTGTATATCTCTAGATTGGGAACTTGAATATGTGATAAAATGATAAGGTAGTGAAATATGAAATTGCATATGCACCCATTGGGGTTGAACTCAGTTTGTAAGTGAGGACCGAGTGAATGATTGATGTAATTTTAACCCACTAGGTGTGGTGACCCCGTTAACTTGGCACGATCTGGTATGATCAAACCTTGTGAAAATTAGACCCTATGGTGGTCTAGGCTCTGTGTTGTTTTTATGAGCCATATCTAATGATGTTGTGTGTCACGGGAGTGTTCCACGATGGGTACTAGATAACCCCTTGGACTTTCTAAGTCCGATGAAATATTAAACCTAATGATTAGTAGATCCATAGTAAGATTTATTATGTAATGAATTCTTGAGGTTAGAGCCGGCATGAGATGGAATACGAACGATGAATGTAACCCCTGATAATTGATGAATAATAATGTTAAATTCGGGGTATGAATGGTAATGGCTATAGTGTACATGATTATATGGTATAACGTTGGGCCAAATGTGTGCCCTTGACTTTGTGATTAATGAATTAACTAGGGGCTATGATAAGGCATTTACCTAACATAGGTGATTTTATAGTGGTGAGGGAAATTTGATTATGTCATTACCCTTTCTTTGTTCCAGATAGGATGTATCGAAGATAGGAGTCACTTAATAATGTGATATGATACGAGTTATGCGTCCAGCTTATGGACTTTGGTTGTGAATTGTGAGGAGAATCTCTAATATGAGAGCTTGTCATATGATTGGGAACCTTATTCTAACCTCAGAGTTTCGTACTTCCTGGGAGTTTAATAACTCGTTTAGGCTTGAATCGATTTATAACCAATAATATGTGAATGAGATAATGGACTATTACGATGTTTGATCATAAATTCTAGATGGATGAGGCCGATGATGTGGTATTTACCCCGTGGTGATTGAAATATATGATTGGTACACCACTTTATGGTGATGTTAATCAATATGTGATGATTGGTATGGCACGATTTATGCCAAATTAATAGTATAATAAGGATGAGACACGCATGTGTTAGTCATGGACTTGTGAGAATTGTCACTAAGCCTTTTATGAATTGGTGTTATTAGAATAAGTGTGACCGATGTGAGCAATGGGAATACGAAATACTGATCCCGATATGGCCTTACATGCCATAGACATTGTGGCAACATGCACTTATGCGCTAACTTTATGTGTTTGTGGTAACCACTACGGGATTGAGATGTCTTCCTGTATGTCAGATGCAGCAACACGTAGGCCAGGCAGGTGTAGGGTTGTAACTGCTTATGGTGAATGTACTGAGCCTATCTGGTCGTACCGAGTATGAACCTGTGAGCTCTTATGAGTAAGTTGTGATATATGATATATGACTCATATAAATGTAGGAAATTTTATGATCATGTCTTGATGGACTTTGGGAAGTACGATGTTATTTTATGGTGTCATTGAGCCTTGCCGATGTGCGGCCTGAGGTATGGCCTTGCGATATGTATATCGATGGTAAATTTCGAAGACGAAATTCTTTTTAGGTGGGGTGGATTGTAACATCCTGATTTTCTAAAAATAATTAAATATGATAAATAAATATTAAATAATTATGAATGAGCTAATGAGTTCCCCAAAAATATTGAAATAATTAAATTGAGATTTATTATTGAAAAACATTTATAATTTATTGAGACTAAATAAGATAAAATTTCACCCGGTTAAAATATGGGTGTCAGACCAAGTATCTCCGATTGAGATGCCATTGGTCAGGGCTGTAGATAATATTATTAAGAATCCGAATATATATTCGGAATAATTTTTAGATATAGTATTGAGCCCGAATGGAGATCCTGTTTGTTATAAAACGGTGAAATTTCTAATGAGGGGTTAAAATTTAAACACAAAACTCTTTTCCCCTTTCTTATTTTCACGACACTTTTCTTCTTCTTCGGCAAACCACTTCTTCTTCTTCTTCTTCTTCTTCTTCTTCTTCTTCTTCTTCTTCTTCTTCTTCTTCTTCTTCTTCTTCTTCTTCTTCTTCTTCTTCTTCTTCTTCTTCTTCTTCTTCTTCTTCTTCTTCTTCTTCTTCTTCTTCTTCTTCTTCTTCTTCTTCTTCTTCTTCTTCTTCTTCTTCTTCTTCTTCTTCTTCTTCTTCTTCTTCTTCTTCTTCTTCTTCTTCTTCTTCTTCTTCTTCTTCTTCTTCTTCTTCTTCTATTCTCTAAAACCTATGTGTGATGGTGTGCCTTCTCCTCCCACCATTTTCGTTTTCTTGGGAGCTTGAAGGAGAAGCTTGTGGCTGGAACCCTTCTCCCTCTTCTCTTCCATTTTCATGTGGCCCCCCCTCTCTTGGGAGCTGTCTCTTTCTTTTCTTGAGGTAAGCTTCTTACTATTTTTCAAGAGCTTAAACCTTTGGTTATGAGTTTTAGGTGTTGGGAGAGTGGTTTATGTATGTGGGTTATTGGTAGAAGCTATTATTATGGAAAACCCTAAGGTGGGGTGGTTTTAAATGCAAGTTTTATAAGCCTTTAATGGGGTACACAAAATTAGTGATTTGAATGGTGGACAATGATGATGATTCATGGTGTCATTGAATTTTTATGGAAACCTTAACTTTAGGAATTTGGGGGAAATGTAAAATATGAGTGGGAAATATATTTAATGATGTTAGTGAGTGATATTGATGAGGGGGAATGGCCATTGATAATGGTTGATGAATATTAATAATGATGATTAAGTTCTGATGAAACCCTAGCCATGAGAATTTAGGGAAAACATGTAATGTTGATTTGAGGATTGATTTTAGGTGGAAATACATGATATTTAGAGATGGGTATTGTTAATGATGTTGGAAAGATACTTGTTGATGATGAGGGATGGCACTAATGGAGGTAAATGGTTATAGTGATGGTTTAAAGTCATTTGTATGGGAACCCATAGATGGATATGGTCTTTAAATGAATAATGATGAGTTTGAACACCAAAACCATGATGGTTGTGATGGGGTAAACAAATGAAATAAGATTGTGATTTGATAAGGCCTTAGGCCATAAGGTGTGTCATTGAAATGGTTAATTGACTATGGTCTTAAAAGAAGCTAAAAGTATTTATGATGGCTTATATGTGCTTGGAAGCAATATTGGTAAAGAACGTGACATTGTTGTTGTTGGGTTGGTTAACCCTTTTGAGATTTAGAAAATCTTGGTTTTGGGAAAGGAATTCCCGAGGCCTAACATAAATTGCATAAATGGGTGTTTGGACAAGTTTAGAACTTGTTCACAAGCCTTACAACGTATAAATCATTATGTAGAAGTTTATGAGGAATGCTTTGGGATGGTTATTGATTGTATGAATACATGTGTATGTGATGCAGATTGTGTTCTAGATTATGTGGCGGAAAGACAAAAAGAGTTCGTCTATCAAAGATGCCCACGCTTCTTTTGTTGAAATAAGTACTAATGGTTTAATTAAAGATTTTCCAAGAATTGACTTAGTGAAATACCATATTTCTTATATAAGAAAAAGGAATGATTCATCTGATTCAGTATTTATCTCGGATAATGAGTCTGATCAGATCAAAATCAATCCATTTGTTTGTATTTATTCTAAGTCCAAAATTCAACAATCACTTAACCAAAATCACGGAACTATTCGTATGTTGTTCAACAGAAATGAAAAATACCGATCTTTGATAATTTTGTCATCATCTAATTATTTTCGAATAGGACCGTTTAACGATGGAAAGTACTGCAATGGGATAAAAGAAGGAATTTATCAAATTCAAAGAGATCCCTTAAAAAATTAGTTAGGCCCTTTAAGAATGGCCCTTCAAGTTGCAAATTTAGAGCGTGCATTTGGTTGCGACTCTTCCCTCGAGGTAGGAGAGGAGTTTACATTCAAATTGCATGAGTAGATTGATAGTGATTATTGTATATGTTTAGTACTCATGGTCGCCTTGCCATGTAGATATTGAAATAATGTGAATGGCAATCGGTAATTATTAAGGATGGTGTATGAGAACATGTGATGATTGTTATAGAAATATATATTTATATATATACATGTGTGAAGATGATAAGTTAAGTTTGATAGGCTAAATGAATTGGAATGGAAATTATTGAGTATGAATGGTTGAGGCAAGTTTTAAATACCTAATAAGAGGTGTATGATGTGTTGAATTTGTCCAATTTGGATTGGTATGAGTTTTGGTGTGTAAGGTTGTTAAATTCTCATGTTTCTACCCTTGAACTGGTATTCTCACTCAAGCGAGAATCCCTTGTGCCAGTATTATGGCCTCTGGGCCAATCTCACTCAGGCAAGTACGTGTCTCGCTCAAGCGAGACGGGTGTGGGATGAGTAGAACAGATACTGGACGAGTCTCGCTCAAGCGGGTGTGGCCGCGCTTGAGCGAGCGTGAGAGGGAAATGATTCTAGAAGGATCTCGCTCAAGCGAGGAGTATGGCTGGTGGAGTCTCGCTCAAGCGAGACGTGTATGTAACAGAGAAATTGGTTACTGGATGGTTCTTGCTCGAGCAAGTGACCAAGTGTGTGAGATCTCGCTCAAGCGAGCAAGCGTGGAAACGTTACTAGATGGCTTTCGCTTACGCGAAGGGGCTCGCCCAGGCGAGCTATGTTAGTCTTGCTCAAGCGAGTAAGGGACTCGCTCAAGCGATATGGGCAGTAGTAATAGTTAGGGTATGACCCCGGATGTATATAAATATATATTTATATCTTAGGCAATGCATGTGTATGTTGTAAGTGCATCATTGGGTTATGATTTAATAGGTTGATGTTAGGTATTTGCATGCTTGCCGAGCCTTTTCTCATATCGCCACATATGGGACTAGGCGTTTGCCCGGTATACACATTCTTCTTCCACTGTAAACTCTACTACTTCTGTATACCATTATGGGAAATTTAGATGTCGATCCAGTTACATTTGTATAAATCTCACTCTTCGGTTTTCTGTGGTTCGGGTCTTGATGTAGCCGAGATGGTGTTTAGAAACCATTTCGAACGTGAAAAATTTACTCGTATTTTTATTAATTATTATCTTGATTACATCGGGATTCAGGTCCGGAAAGCCGGGGTGTTACAGGGAACCCGTTGAGTCATATAGGAAACCCTAAAAAAAATATTTCCGTATTTTTAATATTATATGAAGGTTGGGATGTTTTAGAAATCACCACAGCCCGAAGGTCCCGCTTCGTCGATGGGGTCATTTCCTACATCACACAATGTACCATACCATTATTTTCTATCCAAACCACCAAGATTTAAATGCTCTTAATTAACTACTTGGTGTTTATACCACTTTAAACCTCAGACATTTTTTACTTCATTTAATCCACCACAACCACCATGGGTTTGGTGCTCAAAATCATTATTATGCATTTTAATGGTCATACCCGTCTATGGGTTTCCATATTAATGGCTTTCAACCATCATTATTAACCATCTACCGTCATTAATGGTCATCCACCATCAATGTCACCATCTCACATCATTAACAACATTCTCCCAACATCAATAAATACTCTTCTACTCATATTTTACATTTCCCCAAATTCCAAGGGTCAGGGTTTCATCAAAAACCCAATAATCATCATTAATGCTAATCAACTTCTACCATCAACCATGCCATTTTCATGCACCATACAACACCCTCATAAAAGCTTGTATTTATCACACCCACCTTAAGGTTTCCCATATTAATGGCACTCCTAAATAACCCACATGCATTAAACACTCTCCCAACCACCATAACCCATAACCTAGGGCTAGAGCTCATGAAAAATGGTAAGGGAAATTTATCTCAAGCCAAAGAAAAGTGAGCTCCAAGAGTGATGGAGAAGAAAATGAAAATAAAGAGCTTCAATCACAAGCTCCACCTTCTTGCTCAGTGTAGAAAATGAAATTAGAGAGGGAAAGCATGTAACATCCTATTTTCTACTCAAATAGAAAGTAGATATTAATACCTCTTTAATGAGAAAAAACTTACTATTAGTTAGTGGATTATTAACTAATTAATATTTTAATGAAATTTTGGTACTTATATTTAATTATTTTGTTTTTAAAAATAATAATAAAATAAAAATATATATGTATTTTGAATGAGGATTTTAAAATGACTTAATTAGTATTCACTAATTAAGAAAATTATATTAAGAATTTTGAATATCTTTATTATTCACAACTTTTATTTTATGTTTTTATATTTATGTTTTTATATATTTTATGATTTAACTCTTATTAGAATTTTAAAATAAAATTTTGAAGGAATTAGACTATGGTTCTTTGGAGCTTTTTAATCTATGTATTATTTATGATTTTCTGAAATTTTTTGAAAATATTTTAATAAAAAAATATATTTTAAATCATTTTATATTTATATAAAGTACTTAAAATTAAAAATATTTACAAGAAAGTGAAGTTAAATTATAAAAAAATTTCTAAAATCCATTTCAAGTAGACTTATTTAAAAATGATCGGTTTGAGTAAAAATCTTAATTTTTACCAATCGTAAGGAGACCGGAAAGGTACCAACAAATTTTTATTAATAGAAAATTTAGACTTTTGAAATTTAAACTTTATATTACTTATTATAAAATTAATGAGGTCTGATATAATATCGCTAAATTTCAAAAAGGACTGATTTTAAATATTTAAAATATACCGAGTGAATGGTTACTATTTGACTTAACAATTCAGGCGACATTTACTATGTAAAACACTTTACATGAACAAAATTTTCAAATGTTGCATAGTAACCAAAATGAAAATTTCAGAAATTACACAGTACCTTTATAATAAAATAATGAAACACACAGTAAACTTCTTTCCTATAAATATCGAAGGAATTCTTCGTTAGAATTCACAATTTCAGATTTAATTTTCTTAATATAGCAGTGTTAGAGAGATAGTGGTAGGAGTAAGAGAGAAATAATTTTTATGGAAGAAGGTTCTACCAAAATTATAAGGTAAGAATAACCATCTTTTATATTTTTTATGTTTATTTTCATATCGTTTTTAAAATCTACTATTATACTGGATATAATATTTTAAGTTACTATTCTAAATAGTAAATTACTCTTGTCAATAGTAAATCTACTATTTACCGTTACTATTTACGATTTACTATTACTATTCACATTTTACTATTTACTATTACTATTCATGATTTACTATTTACGGTTACTATTTACGGTAACTATTTAAAATTTACTATTTATTGTTACTATTTAAAATTTATTATTTATTGTTACTATGCATAATTACTAATTACCATTTCTGTTTCAAATAATAATCTTTATTTTTATCTTATGTCTATACTGAAATAAATTGGTATTAATATTTCTAGAACTTGGAGGCGCAAAGCGAACTCACTTTTGGTAGCAATTCAAGGTAAGGGGAGTGGGATAGGAGTATAATATGAAAAGACATAAGAATAATAGGAGGAGTCCCCTACTCCTTTTAAACTTAATAATATTATTATTTTAAAATAATAACTTTTCAACTTAAAATTAATAATAAATTTAGTATCTTGTGTAACTTATTCTGAAATACCTATGCAAGGATCTAGACTATTATAACTTATACGGACTGAACTAAATCTATGCAAGGATCTAAACTTTTATGACTTATACGGACTGGACTAAACCTATGCAAGGACTTGGAGTATTATGACCTATATGGACTTACATAGACCTGTGCCTTGAAATTAAGTTTATTAAATTAAATAACTATTAAACTTTAAATTATGATATTTATGAATGATATTTATTTGATTTGATTATGATTGATAATATTTATGATTGATGATATTTGATTGTGATTGATGATATTACAATATTTGATTGTGATTGATGAGTTATTGATGATCTTATGATGTGGAGTTTGAGCATATAGCAAGCATGACGAAAAGCTAAAACTCAGTAAGAATATACTTATCTCTTATTCTTTAAAGTATTACTTTAAAAGAAATTATTTATAATAATTTCTCAATGTTTATTCAGATTATTGTTAAGAAAATTTTTCTTAATTTTCAATAAAAGTATATAATTTCTATAACTTACTTTTATCTTTCAAAATAAATTATTTAATTAAATTTTAGAATAATTTTTAGTTATTTTAAAAAGTTGTTTTATGAAAATAATATATTCATATATGTATATATATATATATATATGAAAATATTTGATTCTCAAATGGAAATGAGATACTTCAATAATATTTCATTTTAAACTTTTGAAAATAAGAGTTTTAATTTCAAAAGTGTTTTATTATATATTTTTCAAGTATTATAATTAAAGATGGAAAAAGATCGATAATTCAAACTTGTGTCTAAAGTAAATTAATTTCCTATAAATGCCCTAAAGAAGGTTTAGAATATATATTAAGACTTTGAAACTCAAATCATTATAATATTGATTTGTGAATGATAAAACGGTACTAAAATTTTTCTGCGTGTGACAGAACTTATTTAAGAGTTTGGAAATGTGCAGTTTATCAGGGTGACTATATTGTGATTTGTAGGCCCCGAAGATATAATTTATACTTGAGTTTCTAAAAGTCTTAACCAACTAAATACACGATTAGTTCATGCATCATGAATCAATAAAGAGAAATAAGATGTGATGTTACCTCGGGACGGATTATAGAAACTAAGGATACATTAGAGGAGGTTCAAATGCGAGCCTTGAGATAAGAGGGTGTGAAAGGGTACTTTAGGTGACCTGGGGTCACTCCCTAGTATCGGGTACTTTCACAATAAAAACCTTCTTAGTCTGACTAGTCTCTAAGTGTTTCCACGCCAGTTGAGCCGTTCTTATGCCACAAAGACATTTATGTTATTATTATCCGGAATTATGGAATAGTGTAAACTTCTGATTGGCCCAGTGCAAATTAAAACTTTAAGGACACACATGCATAAATTGAAGGAAATAGTAGCATGAAAAGCATTACATGACATTCATGTGATTATGATAATCTATGTGTGTGGTTGTGAATGAAAGTATAATTATTATGTTTGTGAAAACTGATTATGTATATGATTATGATTGATATTATTATATTAGATTATGAAAACCCTTAAGCTTATGTCTTATCTATAAAGTATTATATTCTATTTCTCACTCCTTCTTGTTAATTTTTCTATGTCCAAAATATATGTCATGTTGATATATAGCTAGCAGTCCAAGATGAAAGAATATAATTGCAAGAGGGTAAATTGGTATCATCCTCACTCTGATAGGAGAAGAGATGTGACAAGAGTAGGATTCAAAATCACATGGTTTGAAGACTAGGAAATGATTGGTTACAGTCGTAGTAGATGTATTAAATCTTTAATTTTAGTTTACCTTATTACAATATTAAGTTGGCATGATTGTAATTCAAGGTAAAGGTTAAACTTTGATAAACCTTATGATTTGGATATGATACTATAATCTTTGATCACTTATGATTTTCTAAAAGTTCATTTTGTCATTATGAATAATATTGAAAGACAACACTCTTTTTACTTTCAATATTCATAAGAAATCTGATGTATATACGTCCTTGTATACGCGAGATAAGGAGTGATAAATATGTATATTTTTCTAAAGTTTTTAAAAGCAAGAAATATATATATATATATATATATATATATATATATATATGTATATCATGTATATAAGGGGGTGTTACAAAGCACACAAACCACCTTCTAGGTTTTTAGAGAGGAAGAAGAAAGATGAAGAAATGAGAAAAAGAGAGCAAATGTCTTTGCCTTTAGAAGAGGAAGGTAACGTGAAATGAGAAGGGCAAGATAAGGTTTTAGTATTAAAATTTAACCCATCACTAAGACCTCTCTGTTTTACAACTAAAAGGATCTACGTTCGGGCTCAATACTTATCTAAAAATTATTCTGAATATATGTTCAGATAATATCCTTAATAGCCCTGACCAACAATACCCCAATCGGAGATACTTGGTCCGACACCCATATATTAATCAGGTATTATTTTCAACTCTTTAAGCCTCAATAAATTATGAATAATCATAATAATTCTCAATTTAATTATTTCTAAATTTTTGGGACATTAATCAATTTTTATTTAATTATTTACTATTTATTTCTCTTAATAAATCATTTATATAATTTTTGGGATGTTACAGCTCTCATGGAGAAGAGATTGATTCGGTTTATATAGAATCATCTTTTTGAACTCAGGGAGTGTCTGTTAATTATATGACCGTTGAGAGTTGGTGTACAGGGGACAAAAAGCTTTTCTTGTAAGAGATACTCAATGGGTAAGGGCTTTTAGTGTCAGAGAGAGACGTTCTGCATAAACAATGTAAATATGAGTGCTTTTAAGATGTGTGTAGTCGTAGATGGAGTAGATGTAGCACTAGTTTCACCAAGAAGGAAAGCTTTGATTCAGGGAATCTCTGAATGCGTGAGATAAAGGTGAAACTTAGATGCTTTTCAGACCAGACTAGAATCTACCCTATTTAGTCAATCTTCCTTTCAAGAGTCTTTTCTTTAAGCTTTGATGGAGATGACTTGTGATCATTGGTGCTTCATGTATCAGACCGCTTCTAAAAGTTTGAAGGGAGATGACAGGGTCTGATGCTTTCATTTCTTATAAAGCTTGAATGATGTTTTTCAAGTCTGGGTCTGGTGAGTTATTTTGATGCGAGAGAATTTCTTTTTGATTCTTCTTTTCTCTTAGATTATAGAGTTCATGTTCCAATTAAGTCTTCCAGACTTTTGATACGTAAGCTCTGTAACATCCCAATTTTTAAGATTTTTAGAAAAATAATTTATTGAGGATAAAAGAAGAATTTCTGAATGAAATTCCGAGTGAAAAATGTCAGAGACAAGATCTTCCGAGTGAGAATTATTTGATTCCGAGTGAAATGGGTGTGATCCGAGTGAAACGGAAACATCTTCGAGTGAAATGTTTCCGAATGGATTGTTTCCGAGAGAAGTGGAAGTACTTCTCTGACCGATATTCTGATTGGTAAACTCCCGAGTGGAGTATATCCGAGTGGAGTGACTTTCCGAGTGAAGTGTCACAGAGACACTTCCGAGTAATACATTCTGAGTGAGTCTTTCCAGAAAGAGTGCTTCTGGACAGAGACTTCAACTCCGATTATGCTCTTTAAGAGAATAATTCCAAGGAGAAAATATCTGAGTGATTCTTCAGTTAAGAAACTTCTGAATGATGCAAGAGTAAGACTCTGACTCGGACAGAGGTATAACCGAGTGAGATGTCTGATGGATATATTTTCTGAATAAGACGGTTATGAGTGGGCCATTTCCGAATGAAGGAGTTCTGAACGAACAGAAGCTTTCTCTGAGTCGGAATACATTGAAACCGAGTCGGAATAAATTATTATTTTAAGCTTTCCACGTCATTCTGTTCTTCCATCTTCTAGCGAAATCTTTTCTCAGATATTTTCTAAGAATGGGACCCTTTTTGATGTGTTGTCCCCTTTTCCTTAAATATCTTAATCCTTCATTATCATGAAAGAGACGTATGTCAGAGTACTTCAAATCATTCACGTCTCTTCTGCATATAAATACTTCCATTGTTGGATTAATGGAAGAACTTTTGGAAAGTGAGATTATCATCTAAAATTCTCTTATTTCCAAACTTTACTGGAAACCAACGAGCAAGAAGAAAGATTAAGTCTTCATTTCCTTCTCTTTACAAAGGAAGCTTGGGACTGGTGCAGAAGTGCAATTCTAGTCGGAATTTGTGAGCAGTGACTTGGTTAAAGCTACTGGAACTCTTTAATTCCAGGTAGGGGGAGCGTACATCTCAAATAGATGGTTTATGAATGGATTTGGGGTATTATTGATATGATATATGTGATATATGTATGAAATGTTATGTGAGACCCCAATTGAATTACATACTTTATGTTAATTATTTTCCATTCATATTGAGTTATATGTGATGTTGTTGTCCATGATACTGAGTTCATATAAGATTGATGAAGGTGATATGATATGAATTATAGGCATGAAATTATTATGTGTTATGCCTATTGTATTACCGAGTGGAATGATATGATGATTATGTTGATGTGTGATTGATGATTGATATTTATTTGATATATCAATTGTATTGAGACGCACACAGGACTGTAGGGGGCCTGTGTTGCCGATCCAGATGTGGACGGCTTGATGATGGCGTAGACCCTGTGGTGGTTCCTATATACCATGGACGCCTTTGAGTGTGACTCAAGGCCGGCCCGTAGCATTGAGTAGAGGACCGCTATCACTCTGGGAGTGGTACTCGGTGTTACATCATGGGCGCAGAGCGGTTGGGTACCTATAAAACGGCCGGATCAACGAGGAGCTGAGTTATGGCTCGGGGAGCCAGTGTTGCAACACAAACAATATAATGATCCCATTTTGGTTGGTCATGTATACTGATGTTGATACATATTAATGGATCCATTTGATTGAGCATGTGCATACACTGATTTTTGTGTTATTGAGAACATACTGATTTATGATGAATATATATATGTCTCGATTTTGAGAATGAATGATTTGTGATGTTTGCCGAGTATGATGTTGTATTTGCCGAGGGCAATTTATTGTATTTGCCGAGTGTGAATTATTGGCCGAGTGTGAATTAGAATTGCCGAGTATGATTGGTTTTGTTTATAGTTATTAATTGGACTTTTTATCCAATTCAATAACTGTTATTTGATATGTTATGCTCACCCTCTACAATTATTATTTTTCAGTGGATGAAGGGCCCAACCATGATATGTGAAGTCACTCACGCTGCTCGGATTGTATATGGGTAGAAGCCTTGGCCGGCTCCTGAATACCGAGTGCTTTTATTTGTAAATTTAAAAGAGCCGGTCGGCTTTTGTAAAAAAAAAATTGATATTGTAATTATTTAATTCAAATTCTGTTTTGGAAATTTGAATTATTTGTAAAATATTATTTGATTTATTGAAATTCATTTTAAAAATTAAGGATGTTATAAGCTCCCCTTTCTTTTGTAGCTTAGGCCTTTCGCATCAAGTGATAACAAACGTCTTCATTTAAGTTAGAATTCATAATGTTAGTTATCAACAAATCTCACGAGCTCTGGTTTATATGAAGCGACATTGACCAGACTTTTTTTAACAGTTGCCAACATAAAAAAAATTTCCCATTAAACTTCTCTGGTTTACTAGTTAAAGACTTAAAAAGATCCATTAATTAAAGAAATAAATAAAGGTTTTCCTCTCTAAACTTGTTAGAAAATTTAATCAATGGAAAATTGAAATAAAAATATTTATAGCAACCAAACACACAGAGAAGAACAATAAAGAAAACTATAACAAATAAGACACTAAAAACAAATAATAGTAAGATAAAAGTTTAGTGTAGCCTAGGTCGAAGCACGCTTATGCGCTCTCTTTAGAGAGAAAACATCCTCGTTGCACTGATAATTTTTATAGATGCGGCCCTCTCTTAAGATTCGACAACCCGTCGGATTTCTTCGATTACAGTGAGAAAAATCTCAAATCAATTGACACTTGATGCTTAAATTAAATAAAGGAATTAATAAACAATTTAGAAAGAGAGAAGAAGAGAGATGTGTTGTGTTCGCTTTTTTCTTTAACGGAAGAGAGTCCATTTATAAAACACCAGCACCCTTCTGAAAGTTTGCTTCATGTCCTTTTGTTTTTCCGAAAATAATGAAGCCACGCTAAATGAGTATATGAATAACAAATTCAGTTGTCCTTGTGTTGGAATATCGGAAGCGTTCAGAATTCCAGAATTGCAACCACGAGCATAACAAAGGCAATAATAATTGGACCCACACTCACTCCAATATATGCATTTCATAATAAGTAATGTATAATAGTATGTTAACAGTTGTTTTTAATGGTTTTAAAAATTTGAAAGACAAAACAACAACATAATGTAAGGTCTGGAATCAAAATTTAAATTTGAAAAAATAAAACAATAATGATAAAACCAATAACCTAAAAAATTTAAACATTATCAATAATTAAATTTTAAATCACAATAAAAGAAATATAATAATTTCTAAAACAAGATTAATGTGACTTATATTTTTGAAATGTATAAAAAGACACCTCCAATGAATGCATTAATAAAAATTATATTTTATATAAAAATATTGAAGGTATCTATCTAACAACTGATTTCAGTGTAATTTGATCAATTTTTATATAGTCAAAATTAATAATATATAAATACACTTAATATTTTTAAACAATAACCATAATTATGATTTTAATAATGATCATACACTAAAAAAAATACGAATAGAAGTCTTCAACAGTATGATATAATATAAATGCTTCAAATATAAAAAATTCTGAAAATGTAAATCTGTGAATAGATATATACAAAAACTTTGCACTTTCAAATGTAAATATAAAACCTTTCAAAGATAATTAACTATAAAATTATTAAATTTCAGTTTAGTACGAAGACTAAACATAATTAACTAGAAAAAAATTTAAAATCTTTATAGGAAAATCATATTCCTCAAAAGTCTTATTTCTAAAATAATACTTTATGTGGGAATATAAGATTCCCATTGCAAATGCTTCCTAATGTATAATTATAGTACATATATATATGAAATACATTAAATCAAGAAATAGCAACAAAGTGGAGCATGGATTCATGTGATGACTCATTGGTTTTGTCCCTGAGCAAGAAGGTTTCGGGTATCATGATTCTTGCCCCAAGCCCTCTCCTTCCATATCAATTCAACTTCATCAAAGGTCAACCCTTTGGTCTCGGGAACATACAGAAACACAAACAGAAAAGCACAGACTGTAATACCAGCAAAAATCATGAAAGTGGCACCAGTCCCAAGAGCTTCAGCAACAGAAAGAAAACTCTGAGACACAATCAAATTTGAAACCCAGCACACTGTTGCTGACATACCCCCACATATTCCTCTGTACTCTTCAGGGTATATCTCTGAGTTCACTGTCCAAGGCACTGGCCCCATCCCTGGAGAGAAAAATGCAATATAGAGTGCCAAACCAGCCACTGCAAGCCATCCATATAATCCATGTCCTGATGATTGGTTCAAAAATGCCACTGACAATATGATCAAGGATGCAAGCACCCCTGTTAAGCTAAAAAGAGCCAATTTTTTGCGTCCTGCGTGGTCTATAAGATATATGCCAAGAGTAGTTCCAGATGCATTCAAAGCAGCAACTATGAGGGACAAGAGAAGGGCCATCTCGTTAGAATGGAAGCCTGCCATTTGGACAATGGTGGGGCTGTAGTACATCACTGTGTTTATTCCTGTAAACTGCTGGAAGGCCTGCAAAATCCATGTTTTAAGCATACTGCAAGATTTTCTGTTTTATTGAGTTCAGATCAAGTTGTACACTTCAATATTATTTGGAGATATAAGGTTGGTTTAATTGTGAATGACAAAAACTAGTCGGCTAACAAATAATATTTACCTATTAAAAATCAACATTGGAATATTGTTTACCTGCAACCCAGCTCCCACAAGGAATGCCAGTCTGATTTCTTTTGATTTGAAAACATCCCCGAGTTTGATGTTCTTCATTTTTTGGCGTTCTTGAGTTGTTAGGAAATCAACTTCATCTTCTAAACGACCAAAGTCATAGATCTTGGAAATCACATCAACAGCTTCATTGTTCCTGTTCTGCAGGTACAACACAAGAATTATATACAAAATGGAAACATTGTATTTCAATCCTTGTCAAGGTCTACTAAGATCATTGCATTGCTTGGAATTTTGATTTCCACACTTCTTATTGTCATAAAGGATAAACAAAAAAAAATTCCTTGGGAAGAACCAAGTTTATTAGTTTGAACCTTCATAAAGAGCCATCTTGGTGACTCAGGGAGGAAGAGTATGAGAATAAACTGAACTGCTGCTGGCACAGCTGAAACTCCCAGCATCCATCGCCATGTCCCATTGACCTGGTTGAATATATATGTCATGAAAATATATGATGATATAAAATTAAAAATGTTTACTATATACTTACAAAAAAGAAAAAAAGTTTTATATATATATATATATATATATACACCTGTGTAAAAGCAAAGTTGATGAGGTAGGAAAGGAACTGTCCAGCAGTGATCATGAGAACATTAGTGCTAACTAATGATCCCCTAATTTCGGATGGTGATGCTTCTGCAATATACACAGGAGCAGTAACAGAGGCAACACCAACACCTAAACCAACCAAGAAACGTCCCAAAATGAGAACATAAGGATCTGGTGCAGCAGCCATGCCAATTGCTCCTAAACAGAATATAACATCAGCAGTTAGAGTTGCCTTCTTTCTTCCATAAGCATCATTGATCCATCCACCTGCTGCTGCTCCAATTATTGCACCAGCAAGTGCCATACTCACTATTGTTTCCTGCCAAACAAAAACAAAAAAAAAATCAAACTATAATGCAACTATCATTCAAATTAACTAAGTATCACAGGACTAATTAATTAATTGCACTTCGTACCTGAAGAAAATTACTTTGTCTAACCTCCTCAAAATCATCTTTGATATATAGTAGGGCTCCTGATATGACACCTGTGACCAAATTAATTAATTTATATAATTAGCTAGCTAGAACAAGAAAGATTTCAAAATTTTCAAGCATTAATTGTATTACATATACCTGTGTCGTAGCCAAAAAGCATGCCACCAATGCCAGCGACAGCAGTGAGTCCGAGAATATAAGGATTCTTAAAAAAGGACATTTTGCGTTCAGGGTACAAATCCAAATACCCCGAGCTTCCTGGCGTCGATTGTAAAGTGATATTCGTCATTCTCAGTCAATTACAAATTTTATTATATGTTGTTACATGTACCAAAAACGTTCATTCACCAATTATCGATCTGGGAAATTTTTAAGATTTCCCAGAAAAGTTGATGACCCAGATTCTATCTTTGTTCTGCGCTGATGAGGAAGGGATAGCCATTTAAAGCCGCGCTCAGATGAGGTCACTACTGATACGTCATTTTCTCATTCTTATTAGCAAATATTGTTTATTTACCTCAAAATTAATTTTATTATTATTCTACCTCAAAATATTATCATTCTATCCTAATGTCTATATTTTGCTGTCATGGTTATTGTTGAAAGTTTAATTTTTAGTAGTTTTAGAATTGCATTTAGTGTAATCTCTGTTTTTAAACCTGTAAGCATATTTAATTAAACCTCGTACTACAATGTCGATGTCATCATATGTGCCTCTTGTTTGTAGCTAAGACACACAATAGAACCGTTGGAGAATTACAGCACAAAAATTAACCATTGTGGTCTGATAGATCAAGAGTTTATAAATTCCACATCAAAATCTCGTATTTCCGTAAGGTTCAAACATCATATTGTGCTTCGCCGGTGTAATAACACCCTTGTTGGTTGCTGGTGTGATAGCAACGGGTAACTTCATCTATTAATATTTTGATTTCATCGTAAATGTAAAAGAGATAGGAAATAAGTAGTATTATAGTATTATCGAAGGATGCTTAGATCCTTAAAAACAGGAACCGCGAACTCAATAAATTATTGAACAGGTCCACATCTGAAAGCTGGGAGTGATTAGATTACAATAAATTATTGGCAATCGTTTTCTGAAAATATTTATCATTGTTTGGGTTCCCCTTCATACTTCACACTCATCATAATTTTAGAGGAAACAAATGGGGACTACCCTACCTGTCCAGTTTTACTTGTTGAACATACATGGTTTTATGAAATACTCCCCTTTAGAGCTGTTAAAATGGGCCGACCTATATGGGTCGATCTGAGCTCACCCTAAAAAATATAATATGTGGGTTTTAAAAATAAATTTAAAATTAATATTTAGAAAAAAATTCAATACTTAAAAAGCCTGAAAAAATGGGTTGAGTGTGGGCTGGCCCGACGGGCTCGCGGGTGACCCGACTATTTTTAGAAATTAATATGAAATAATAATATGGACTATTTTAGTATATATTGTGTTTGCGGCCAATGAAAAATTTTATAGAATATGAATTGTTTTAGTATATATTGTACTTCCCTTATATGAATAATTTTCTAATTTTATTTTAAAAAACTCATTAGCATGCTGATTAAGGATATTATTATCATTAAATATTTATTGTGATTGAACTCTAATAATTAACTTTAATATTAAAAATAAAAAATCTATCTTGTGTGCTTTATTATTATTAAATATGATTTTTTATAAATAAATTTTTTAAAAAATAATTTTTTTTTAAATGAGCTGTTTAATCAAACCTGCAACTCATTGAGGGTTGGGCTAAGGCCTCTAATTTCAAGGTCCGAATTTATACGGGCCTTTTTTGACCCGGCCCTAAGTAATCCACAGCCCGATGAAACTCAGCCCATTTAGGGCCGCCCACCCAAATTGCTACCTCTACCATGCGCATTTACGGTAGTTGTTAATATAAATAAAATATATAAACTTTAAACTATTAAGAAAATATCATTTTAATTATTATTAAATGAAATATATTAATATATTCAGACAAACCAATTTAATGAAAAATTAGTTTCATCAACTACCAAACATGTAATCAGCGAAGTTTATAATTTAATCGATGGTTAAGAGTTTGAGCTCTAAAATATATAACCATTTTATCTTTTGTAATGATCTTGTCCTACTAAGACTAAATAAAGTACTCTAGTCCATTTTATAAGTCAGTTAATTGAAATATCAACACTGATAAAATTAGTTAACAATTCATTGGTTTCTTAAAATACATCTCAATTCTACCTCCATGAGTTTAACTAAACGTGTTTGAAAATACTAAAGATATTAATATATCTCTTCTCTTAATTTGCTAATTTTGGGTATCATTTCTCAAACAATTGATTATTCTTCATAAATATATAAGATAAATAAAGAAAACTTAATAAATGTATACAATTACAACTCTATAACATCATCAAATATTTTAAAACTGTCTTACAAAAGAACCGGGGGGAAGTATATAAAAAATAAATTCAAAATATATTATTTAGGGTTTAAGTTAAAAATTTTAAAACCAAGGTTACAATTACATAAAAAATAAAGAAAAGAAAAGAGAGGAGCTGAACTTCTAGACAATAGACAATGTTTTAAATATTGAACTACTAAAGACATTAGTTTACAATTCATTGATTTAATCATGGTTGAATTACGATTGAATCATGGTTGAATTACGATTGAATCAGTGATAATAAAATATATATTTTAATATAATATAATATACTTCATGCTATATCAACAATAAATTGTATAAAAGTTAAGTTAACACCATATTACATGTTTTATAAGAATTAAATTATAATAAATAAAAATAACATCTAAATATTGTTTATAAGTCTTTTATTTTTAAAATAAAATTTAAAAAATAGCAAAAAATAATAATTTTTATCAGTTCAACCCGGTTTTTGACCTGTTCTAAAACTCACACCCCTCCTTTTTCAATGGAAATTAAAATTGCTAGAGTTGAGGTTCAAACCTCTTCTCTTTTAGAGATAGGATTAGACATACAGCTACTAAACCAACTAAAGTTTGTGTTAAGTATAGAGAATGTTTATCATATATACAAACACTTTCATTTAACTTTTTATATAATATAAATATGATATTTAAAATAAATCTCTCATTATTTTATATTTATATGATATTTTAAAATATATTATATCATACTCTAATGTTTTTTTAAAGGTTTTTAATGTTAGTAGAATATATAATTCATTTTTTATAAAATATATATTTATGATATATATTAAATTATATTATATTTTTAATAAAATATATACTTTATTATTTTTAATTTTTTATAAAATATATATTTATGATATAATATAATATAATATAATTCATAATATATTAACAAAATAAAATAAAATATATATTTTATTAACATATAATATATATCATAAATGAATATTCTTAAAATATAAAAAATAATGATAGATATATTTTATAAAATAATATTGTTAATTAAAAAATTATTAAAATATAATATAATATAAATATAAAATAACGAGAGATGTATTCCAATAAGATATATTTTATATATTATATCTGTATTATATATAAAAAAACACTAAAAGAATTAAACGAAAGTGTTTGTATACACAATAAAAATTGCCAATACTAAACAAATTTTAGTTGATTTAGTTGTTGTGTATTATCTTTCCTCCCAAGAGGAAGGTGTTTCAGTTTCCCCTGTACTAATTTTTAATTCCTAGTTGAAAAAAGGGATGGATTTAGGTAAATTACTAGATTAAAATTGCAATTAAGCCTTTTTCTTTCATTTCTTTTTCTCCCTTTCTTTTTTACCTTGTCCCGTGAGGCTACTATATAACTACTTGTTTTTTTTCTCTACTACTACTTTTTCTCTCGAAGGTAAAAAATGGGTGGAGGGCGTGAGAGAAAAAAGTTTTTCTTACTAGATTTTTTTAGCGAATCTTTAAAAAATTAATGTTTTTAAAATCAAGTCAGTCATTAAATTATAAAGGTATCAATTTAAATGAATTGTGATTAAAACAAGAATTAAACTAACCGATAATAATAAATTAACCAGTTCACATTTCAATCAATTAGACAGACCAGTTTAATTTAATTTTGATAATAATGAATAAAATAAAACTCCTTGTGCTAATTTTTTACCTTTAGTTTTTCTTTTAACAATAAAATTGTCACTTTATTTTGTTTCTAAAAGTTTATAAAATAAAAAAAGACATGTTACTTTGGGATTGAAATAGACTAAATCAAGTTAGGGTTTATAAAACTTGGTCTAACATGTTTTATAATATTAAAGGGCTAAGTCTAACTCATTTACTTGATATATATATATATATAGACACACACAAGTATGATTGTTAAGTCTGTCATGACATTTTTAAAAGTATAACTTAACTCAGTTTATTTATAATAATACTTGTTAAATAAAATAAATATACATCTAAATATATCAATAGATGTAATTTTATTATACAAGACATTAAATTTAAACATTTAAATAGATTAACATATATATAATAACAAAATATTTTATAGTTTTTATACAAAATTAATTATAATAATACTTCTTTATTATATTTTTTACATCCACTTAAATAAATCAGTCCGTTAAGCTTAAAAAAACATTTTCAATGACTTAAACATAACATGCCTAACATATAGGCTATTAGAAAAACAAAAACAAAAACCTAAGCCTAATTAATTCATTTGCCAAATTTGGTTTGACTTGACTTGAACCTGATGTGGTTAAATCATAGACATCGAGGGATTCCAATGAACAGTCTCACCTGCTCCCACTCCTAATGGCTATGTTGAATTTTGGTTTACTAGCTACTGACCAAAAAAAAAAAAAAATTTGGTTTACTAGCCCAAGAGTTAACAAAGGAGTTCTAATGATTGGGAGTAGGGACTAAATCTAAAGTTAGGAACCATTCCTACCAAAATGTTCACCAAGGGACTCCATCTAAAACCAGAAAATTTTACGGAGATTAATCACTCAATTAAGCCTAATAATAATATAACCTTAAACAAGCTAGCTAGTTAGGCGCTTAGGCTTAACAAGCTTTCATAAAAGCCCAAGACTTGAGCATTGTTTGGTTAAAGGTATTCGGGAGGGATGGATTTATAAGGGTTGAATTTTGAAGGGAATATTGGAATTTTCGTTGTTTGATTGTAGTAGATTATTGGATGGGTGAGATTTAACTGATGAAAATTTTAAATAGTGCAGCCCCATATATTTATTAAACGAGTCAAATTAGACAAAAAGTAAGCTGAATTTTGGGACAAAAAAATTCTAACACGGACGACACTGGTGAGACTTAGAGGGTAACTTCTAACCGAAATGCAGAAGCATCTGCATACAAAGGGTGCAGAACATGACCTTCCTTAGGTTCAACATGCACCCACTTGCGACCAGTCAGCTTGTTTCGTTCAAACTTCACGCAGCCCTCTTTCAATGCAAAAAGAGTATGATCTTTTCCAATTCCAACATAGTTTCCTGGATGAAAACGCGTGCCACGTTGTCTAACAATGATATTTCCAGGTATCACCTTCTGCATAGTAAGGAAAGAGTCATGTAATGAAGGAAGAAAATGAACCATCCTGCTTCTCTCTTCCTCTGATTGCATGGCGTAAAATTAATACCCTTGCTTTAACAAGTATAAAACAAATTTGTATTAAAAAATAAGCATAAGAACAAATACCTCCCCGCCAAATTTCTTCACTCCAAGGTTTTTGGGTTTTGAATCCCGTCCATTCTTTGTGGAACCAGCAGTCTTTTTAGTAGCCCAACGCCTGAACACCATGCTCAATCCCTCTCCAGAGACATCTAAAATAGTGGACCAAAATAAAGTTAGTCTTAAAAGTTATAACACTACAGGCAATATAGGATCATGAAGTTATACCACCAGTACTTCTGTATACGGGAACATTTGTAACAAGTTCCTTGATATTCAATCTTCTGCACAATGATGTTGCAAAATTCATGCTGTTTTCTATGTGATAAAGACACTACCTGAAATACACATAAGAGCATTAGAAATATCAAATACAGTGAAAACAAATCAAGGATGCCTGGTTTGCTTGTACAAACCACCAAACAGAATGAATCAGTTGAGGCAACATCAAAACTCAAATAAGCAGGTGATACTAGTGTATTGTCCTGTGATCATGACAAGGTATTCATATATATTTAGTATGCAACAAGAAATTATAACAAGGGAAAATTTTCATATAAAAATAAAACTTAAGTTATTAGTATGAACCAGTGTATTCTTTGGAATAAAGGCTATAAGAATGCCAGAACAAAGAATTAGAGAGATACTGTATAAATTATAATGTATAGACAACCCAATCCTGATAACAGAAATTCTGCTTCACTGGTTGCCTGAAACAGAGATCAATCATCGCAAGCACAGGAGTACCTCCTTTTATCCCCATTCATGATGATACATATCTTCTTCAAAGATGTTATTAGATTAAATATATAATTATATATTATATGATAAATGTAGCAAAATCTAGTTTTCTAGTCGTTCGGAAGTAAAATATGTGAAATCAATGCTTGAAGTAAAACTGAATAGATGGTTACTTTGATTAAATATTAGCAAATTAATCAATCGTTTAGTTACACAGCTCAACAACTCTAAATTCACAGTAACATTAAAACTGATATACGGTAAGTACTGAGTTGTTACTTTTGATTAGTTTGAAAATTGAAAAACAAAACTATATACAGTATAAAAAAGTATTGAATGGTGGAATGCAGCACAGAGTGGCCAATTCCAAAAATAGTTAACATGCTAGAGAGCATTCAAGTCATTCACTCTAAATACCCCCACAAGATGAAAGTTAAACACCCTCAATGACAAACTTTGGTGTGATAATTTTGTACTCAAGAACCCCAAGACATTCACTACATATAGCCAGTTAAAAATATTTGAAAATGGCAGACCTAACTTGCTTTCTCTGGCATATGGTAATCTGTAGCATGTTTAGAATCTGAAGCAGTATGATGCCAAAACTATCTTCCAAGTTTCTCATTTTAGACCTTGGAAATTTATATCTCCAGGTTACACTACCTTTTAAATCTTAACTTACCTTGAAGGTGGGTAATGACTCAGTGAATTTAGGAAGGACCTATGGGTACAAAATGCCCTTTTGGTTGTGCCTTTCCATTACTTTATCAAATTTCTTTAAATTTACCTCCCTGCAAGTTTCACTGTCCGAGGTTCCTTTTTCAAATGGAATTTCCACTTATTTCAAAATTTAGTTATCAAGGAATTTTTTAACAAAAAAGGAATCGTTGACTCAATATATTTGTCACGGTGACCAAACAAATCCAAAATTCCATATAAACCATGTGGAAATCCAAGCCCCCTATTAAGAACATGTCTTTTATTTGGATTGTGATACCTTAGAGAATTAAAAATAATGCCATGTTGCAGGTTTGAAGACTACATAAGGTTCTTTCCCCGAATATATGTAATTTGTGATGCTTGCTTAGAGTTGGCAATTCAGGCGGGTGGCCCTAAATGGACTGGGTTTTATCAAGTTGCGGACTACTTAGAGCCAGGCCAAAAAAGGCCCGTATAAATTTGGGCCTTGAAATTAAAGGCCCTAGCCCGACCCTCAACGGGTTGTGGATTTGATCGGGCGGCCCATTTTGAAAAACCAAATATATGGTTTTATATGCTAGTGCAAGTCTCACCATCAAACAGCAAACATTATTTTTTCAGTTTTGAGTATTGAACTACAACTCTTCAATTCAAATTCATAATGCATAAAATAGGTTGAAATTGTTTCATGATCTAGAGTTTGTTGTTTTAATTTATGTTTTAATTCATCTATAAGAAATGACTGAAATTCCTGTGCATCCAAATGATATGAGTGTGGATGATCATCTGAGATTTACTTTATATTTAGTTTTTTTATTAATATTAATAATGAATCTTGTTATATTTTATCAGGCTGCTCTATAATTCTTCCAAGGGAAAGTGAATCTGTGCTCTTGGGTGCTGCTATTCTGGGTGCAGTTGCTACAAGGAAATATCATAATCTTAACAAGGCCATGTAGTTGCTATTGGGAAAGTGAATCTGTGTCCTTGGGTTGAGTTGCTATTCTGGGTGCTGCTCTATAATTCTTTCTATCTTGATGTATTTTAAAAATGCACAATTAATATTTTGGTTAAATTTCCATGCAGGCCTCTAAATTATTTGGATGTTTTTAAATAAGTTCCTATAATTTGAAAGTTTATAATCAGGTTCCTGAACTTTGAATCATTTGTAATTGCCTCGCTCTCAATAATCAGGTTCCTGAACTTTTAAGTAGAATTCTGAACTATTTCAAAGCTTTTAATTAGGTCTAATGTTTAATAGAACTTTAATGGAATTGTTAGGAGGATCCAATTTCTAAACTATTTCACTTATCTAGCAGTTTTGTACTAAATAAAAACTTGTTAAAACTTATCACATGAAAAAATATATATATATATAACATAATGTATACCTTGTTCCTGTTATGTACATCAGTACATGTACATCACAAACAAAAAAGAGGAATAAGATAAACAAAACATAAACATCAAAGACCATGTGAGAAATAAATTGATAACTATATATTTTAATATCAGTCAGATAGGGTTCATTTCTGTTATTCCAGTTGCAATTGGGAACACGAAAACAAAAAATCAAAGGAAAACACACACAGAGAGTATAGAAAATAGAGAATATTTCTAGGTTTTGGATAAGTATATTATATATATTTTACCGGAACAGCGTCGGAGAAGACACCGGAACAGGGGAACAAGTGAAAACAGAGATGAGAGATTGAGAACAGAGATGAGACACGAAACTGAAACAATGAGACGAGAGTAAGAACAGAGGTGAGAGGACGAGAGAGTGAGTGAGAGACAAACCTTGCAATGAGATGAGAGTGAGTCGAGGGAGTGAGGGATCGTGGCTCGGGGAGACTGCCAGACCGGAGACGAGAGAGTGGGTGAGCCGCCGGTGAGGGAAACCGTGGTTCGTGAGAGAGAGAAACGAGGAGCTGTGTGTGGCGGCAGATGAGGGAAATAAACGGAGGGAGGGAGTGCACTCACATAGATGTAAAGAGGTCAATTTTGTCCCTAAAGTCAACACATTTGGTACTTAACATGGATATTACCCTAGTTTCCAAACCTTTATCATCTCCTCTACCGTCGAAGGCCAAATTTATGTAGCAATGTGCAACAAATGCTGTAATTAGGTGGGAGAAAGTCTTGTACTTCTAAGGAGGTTTCTCTGCACATCACTAAATTTAGGGTAAGATTAAGCTAATAGCATTTAGTTGGCATAAAGCATATGGGTTTCACTAACATATTTGTGAAGGCATTGGGAAGGTTTGTAAGTTAAGTTTCACCAAATTATTGAGCTGCTTGTATGCAATTGATAATTATTTTTACTTCTTTGAATAATATTGTGGCCAGGAACACATTTTAACAAACCAAAAATTGAAGCTAATTTGTTTGGGAAATAGTATAAGATCTAAACAAGTTCTATGAATCATGAAAAATATTGCATACCTTCGAGAATTGGGTTTCAAATACAATGGAAAGTGACAAAACGAATGCAAGTTGGAGCAGATAAGAGCGCCGCGGGAGGGACTGATACGAAGAAACCGTGAAATGTCCATGCGGATGGGGATGGATAAAAACCCTGCCACTGCAGCGGGTTACCACAATGGATATCCGCATATTTATTAAACGAGTGAGTAGCGGTATCATATTATCTGTTCCGTATATACTCGTTTAATTATTAATATTTATTTTTTATTAAATATATTTAAATATCTAAGTTTTTTATTATTTTATAATGAGATAAACAAAATTTAATATTTCTCAATAATAATACTTTTAATTTATGAAGTTGTAATATATAATACAATATTAATTTGAATTATATTATACTAAAATAATATTATGTTTAATACATTATACTATATTTTCTTCTTTAGTAATATTTTATAGAAATAATAAATATTCATCAATACTCGTAGGTACCCGCGAATATCCGTTACCCGCCTAAAACCCATGGATACGGGTAGTGATAACATACTACCCGTACCCGTCCTGCCCCATTGACGTTCCTAGATGTTGCTTGGAATGCTTTCTCACTACTTTACTTAAGGGTAATAATGTATTTTTCAAAAAAATCATCTTAAAATATATGGATATTAGTTACTGAAATTTCTTTATTTTTATTAGTTATTTTTAATTATTGTACGTTATCTTGTAAAATGAAAAATTAAATGGAATTTTCTAAATAAATTATAGTATTCATACAATAATTTTCTACAATACCCTATGATACATTATATTTTCTTTTTTAACTATATGTATTTGTTATTGAATTTTTGTTAACTTCAATCTTAAAGGTTGAGTTTAAATTACTCAAAGTAGTATTTTTTTTATTAATTTATTACACTTTTAATTTTATGAAAGACTTTTCTCATCTTCTTTTTCTATAATTAATTTCAATCAATAAAACAAACATCATCATCCAAAGTTCACTATTGAAACAAACTCATCCCACCATTCATCATAAAAAAATTGCTCTATCGTCGATCATCATGACTATCAACCTCTACCTACGGTAATTGGTGGTGGAGTAATTTATGATAATACGAGAAGTTGTTTCGACGATAGTGGAAGTAGTTATGGAATAAGATGGGAAGAACAAAGGGAAAAAAGTTGGTTATATAGAGTATTTAATGAAAGAGGAAATATCGTAAAAAATTTAACCATAAAGAAATTATATTAATAAAGAAAAACTTAAAGGACCAAACAAAAATCTAAATAAACTTATAAAAGACAATGGTTGTATTTTGTCATTATAAATAATTAAATTTTCTCTTTGATCTTTACTTGCTTTCTAATTTTTTTCATAGTAAAAAGACCCAAGTCCAAACTAAGAATATATTAATCTCGAAGGAGAAATTCCAAGAGAATCAATGAACAACTTAGGCAACATGGGAAGGTGACCTTTGGTAAAATAGAAGACCAAATTTTCCTTTTGAAAGATATGGCTAACAAAAATGCTCCAAGTATTAGTCATGAGGAGCAAATCTCCATAATAAGCCTTTTACTATAGAATAATCTTTAGGCTTGACCTATAACCCAATCATAAATTTTGAGCAACAACCAGAGTTTTTGGAAAAATATAATCCTCCACAATTGGCCTGGTAGTCACTCCTTTCTCAAACCGTCACAATTGAGTCTAATCCAACTTATAGAGTAGGGTGCCAAAAGATAAGGTTCTGATGTCTAAAGGAGTCATGAATAGTTTTGTTTTGAGATGCAATCATGTTTAATTAGAATCTTTATTATGTTAACCAAGAGTTTCCAAGGGTTAAGGAGTGGGTAAAGGAAACTTCACGCTTGTTTTGATTTTTCCAACACTAGAGATGACATCCATTGGCCCAGACATCAGCCTAGTTTGGGCCATCTATGGTGGGAAAATGAGAGAACAATTTATGGGAGATCTAGTCTAAGGGATTGTCGGTAAAAAAGTTAAGCTCTATGAGAAGGAGACGACAAGTATGTCCACATGAGAATGACATAATGAAAAACATTTAGGCTATGAATTATAGTTTCATGAATCAGGTTAGAACATCAAGGCTTAAATAAACCCGAATTAATATTTGTTAGCATTTTTCAATTAATAATTGGCATTCTAGGAATTAAATGTCAGGATGGCTTTGGTTGGTGCCATACTTAGTGTTGTAGTTAGGGCTGATCCTGACATTTTACAGGCCATTGATAAAATAATATATAAGGTCCCTATGTATATAAAATTTAATTTACTACCACTACCACTACCACTATCACTACTACTACTACGTTGATTTCGGGGATGAAATCCCTTTTTAGAGGATGTGTGTAACATCCTGAGTATTTAATTTAATTATCACTGATTGACAGAAATTAATGAATAAATTATTTGGAATTAATTTGGATTTTCTAAAATTTTTATAAATTAATTAAAGTAATGAGAATTAAATAAATTAATTTGATTGGTTGATTGTTAAATTTAAAAATTTAAATAAAGAGGTGATGGTAAATTTTAAAGTTACCAACGGGTAAAGGTAAAAGGTAAGTTTTATTTAAGATTATAAAAGAAAATAGAAAATGATTGGATCACCCTTAATGATATAAGACAAAATCAATTTCCCATCTTCTTCCTCACGAAGCACGTGCAAGAGAAAGAGAAAAGGTTGTGTCATTTTGATTTCTTCATATCGTGGCTTCTAGCTTCAAATTAGAGGTCCATTTCACGTCGGAACTTGAAATTGATTACATTTTTGGGATCGTGGGAGCGAGGTGAGTATGTGGGTACCTTTAATTTGATGTTTTCCTCTTTCCTTCTTTATTTCTCTCTCTAGCCGAATATGGTTTGCATGATGGGAGGTTTCATTTTTGTTTTTATGGTGGTTTCGAAGCTTGATAATGACTTTTATGGCAATGAGTATGTTGATCGACTCATGGGTCTCGTGTTTCAATGTTCGTAGGTGTCAAGACGAGCGTCGACGAGCCATTGAAAGTTATGGGTGTTGAAATTGAAATCAGAGCGATGAATAATCAAGTCGTTGGGCAAGACCGACATAAAGAGCAACTAACCAAAGCTTGGAATTAAGGTAATATGGTGTTTGGAGTTATAATTAATTAGAATTAGGTATTGACCCTAATCGGGGTTCGAAAGGGAAGTAGCGTAGCCGATAGAAATTTTGGTAATGGACGAAACTTAGGAATTTAGTTATGTTATGTAATAAGTGATAATATGGGAAATGATGTGAGAAATAGGAAAAGGAATGAAGGATGGTATGATGTTGATAGATGAAATAAATAAATGAAAATTTTAGAAATATATGAATTTTGTGATTAATTGGTGGCGTATGATAAATTGAGTTATATGAATTATATTTGGATTGTGTGTTGTGAATAAGATAGGATTATGGAATTAATTGTGATGACTATGTTTTTGTGTTTTAGAACTGATGTAAAACATGATTTGGTGTATGTATTGAGGGCCTAGTTTGAGTGGTTGCCCTGTTGTTGTTAAAAGTTGATGTTCAATGATGATTTAGTATATGAGGTGTTATAATTGGGATTGGGTCTATCTGGCCGCCCTTTATAATTAAAATTGAGGCTTTTATGCCAATTAATTAAGAGAAAGAAAGTTTAAAATGAATTTATGTGATTTGTGTAGCTGTGGACGACCGACAGTATATGTTCCCCATCGCTTTTGGCTCCCATGGTCAAGTAGAACCCAATTGAGCTACCCAGTGGTCATGTAGGACAAGTGGTTCAGGTGGAGAGCCAAACCGGGCTCGGTGGATCAAGTCGGGTCATGAGTTGTCAAGTAGGACCCTGGGCTGAAGGTCAACCCTTTCTAAGAGTCTGTTATGCTTTGCGTGATTTGACCTATGTTGATGTTGTATCGGTGTTTACTTTGTTGATTGAAATATTTGAATAGAAAGAAATCTATATTGGCATATATGATACCTTTGATAGCCGGTGGGCTTGTTATGATGCTAATATGGTAGTATGTTTGGTGAGTATGTAATTAGATTGAGCATTTGAAAAGTGAATGAAATTATTGGCGTATATGTTAAGTTTTTGGATGGCCCGATGAGCTGGTGGAGATTTGATGTGATGATGAATATTAAGGTTAAGTTTTTATCCTATTCACTATTTATGAGTTCTATATTAATTATGATTTCCAACACTCATCCTTGCTGTGGTTTATTTTCTTTTTAGTAACCAATGACAGGGAGGTTTTTGATGCCCTGAAGGGAAGCGCCAAGTGAAGAGCGAATGCCAATAAAGGGAATGGAGGCTATGTAATTGTTATAGTGATGAACTTCGATGAATTTGGTAAATTTAGTTGTGGTGTATAAATTCTTGAATTTGGTTGCATGGTGACGATCTTGATAGAATTTATATTTGTAGCAATACGTGTTGTATATTTGAGTTTAAAATTATGGTGATGGTGAATGTTGAGGTTTATGTTTGATGAATGAATTAGGTGAATTTAATATATTGAATCGTTATATGTATGAATGCAATTGAAATTGTGTGTTAATTGGCACGGAGCCATCTTTGAATTATAATGAATTGCTATGAGTAGGTGAACTGTGATTGTGCGTACGTATTGATATAAATGTATGGTTATATTGAACATTGTGTTCGAATTAATCAGTTGATAAGAATTGATAAGTTGGTGATTGATGAAATGATACTCTGAACACCATTTTTTAAATAATAAAAATTAAAAAATAATAAACCACCCCCACTGCCAAAAGCACTCCCTGAAACATGCCCCAAGATCTGGCAAACATCCCCTAAAATTAGTTTGTTGCTCCCAATGTAATTCATTTTTTTAGGATATTAAAAATGACTATTTTTTTTTACACTAGGGGGTCTCTACAGATTCTTCATCATCACCCACCAACAATTCTTCTTCAATTGTGAGCCATTTCTTCCTCTCTTTTGATTTTTGCTTTTCCTTCTCTGCATTTTCTTCTCTCTGGCCACCTGTAACATCCCGAATTTTATAAAAAATGAATAAATATGTGGAATAAATATTGAATAAATATAAATGGACTAATGAGTGTCCCAAAAATATTGGAATGATTAAATTGGGATTTATTATGGATATTTATAATTTATTGAGCTTATGTAAGATAAAAATTTTACCCGATTGGAATATGAGTGTCGGACCAAGTATCTCTGATTGAGATGCCATTGGTCAGGGCTATTAAGAATATTATTGGGAATCCGGTCTGTATTCAGAATAATTTTTTGGATTTAGTATTGAGCCCGAACTGTGAGCCTGTTTGTTATAAAACGGTGAAATTTTAATGTGAAGTCAAATATTAAAACATAAACTCTCTTTCCTCCCTTCACTTTCACGTTGGTTTCCACTATCTTTGGGCAAACACTCTCTTCTTCTACTTTCCTCATTCATTTCTCCTTCTTCTTCTGTTCTCCAAAAATCCAAATGTGGTGTGCCCCTCCTCCTTCTTCTATTTTGGTTGCTTCAAGTGTGAAGGAGATAACAATGGTGGTATGGAGCTCTCCTTCTCCCCCTCTATTTTCGTGCTCTCTCCCTTTCTTGGAAGCTCATGGCCAACTCTTGGTTGAGGTAAGTTCCTCATCATTTTTATGAGCTTTATGCCCTAGGTTTTGGGTTCTTGGTATTTGGGAGAATATTTATTGCATATGGGTTGTTGGGAGAGCATTAATGTGGAAACCCTAAGGTGGGGTGGCTTAAATGTGAGCCTTTATGAGCATTTGATAGGGTACTTAAAATTTATGTTGGAAGGTGATGAGAAATAAATGGGTATTAATGAGTGTTGTTGGGTTTTAGTGAAACCCTAACTCTAATAAATTAGGGAAAGTGTGAAATGTGAATAGAATGTAGGTTTAATGATATTGGAGAATGATATTAATGAAGAAAGATGGCCATTCGTGGTGATTAATGAGTATTGGTAATGGTTGTTGGGTTTTGATGGGAACCCTAGCCCTAAGAATTTAGGGAAATGGATATAATATAGCTTGAAAGGTTGAATTGAATGTAATGGGTGATATTTAATATGTGTGTTGTTAATCATAATGATGAATAATGGTGAACATTGGAGATAACCCTTAATGGTAGAATTAATGGAATATACATATTGGTTGGTAAATTGATAGGCCATGATTTATGTCATTAGAGTTTTATAACTAAGGATGGTTTAAGAGAAGCAAGGACGAATTGTGTGAGCTTTAAATGATAATGAGGATATTTGAAGAGTTGAGGTGAATTGGGAATACATCATGTAATGGAGGAGATGATGATGATGATGTTGGGTTTAGTTAACCTTTAAGATCTAGAGGATCTTGGCTTTGGGAAAGGAATTCCCGAAGCCTAACACAATTGCATAAGTTGGTGTTTAACGAGTTTAGGACTTGATATTAGGCTTTATGATAAGCTAGCAAGTGTTTGAAAGTATGATGGTTATTGATTATGTGAATATACTTGTATATGGTATGTAGATCGTATTCCGGGTGATGCGATGGAGCATTCGGAGCATTGGAACCGTTTCGGCTCTTCCCTCGAGGTAGGAGAGGAACTAACATTCAAATTGCATGAGTAAATTAAGAGTGATTTGATGTATGTGTTAAATACTCATGTATGCCTTGCCATATAGTTATTGAGATGTTTGGAATGACAAGTTGATGATTATTGCGGATAATGTATGAGAATATGTTTGTTAAAGATGATAAGTTTGATTTTAATGTGAATAATAAGTTTGGAATGAAAATCTATAAGTATGGATGTGTGAACAGGTTGTATATGCCTTTTATGATGTGTATGAAATGTTGGATATGTCCAAATTTGGCTTATAATGAGATTTCATATGATGGACTGCGTAAATTTTCATTTTCTGCCTAAGTTCTGGTATTCTCGCTCAAGCGAGATGGATTCTCGCTCAAGCGAGAATCCCCTGTCTCGGTATTATGGCCTCTGGGCCAATTTCGCCCAGGCGAGCGAGTGTTCCGCTCGAGCGAGTTGAGTGTGATGTGATCAGGTGAGATTCTGGACGAATCTCACTCAAGCAGGTGTGGCCGCGCTTGAGCGAACAAATAGGAGTCGGTCTTGGAATAATTTTGCCCGAGTGAAAGACCGAGCGAGAGAGGAGTCGGTCTTGGAATAGTTTAGCCGAGTGAAAGACTGATCGAGAGATGAGTCGATTTTGGAATAATTTACCGAGTGAAAGACCGGGCGAGAGAGGAGTCGGTCTTGGAATAATTTGCCAAGTGAAAGACCGAGCGAAAGAGGAGTCGGTCCTGGAATAATTTGCCGAGTGAAAGACCGAGCGAGAGAGGAGTCGGTCCTGGAATAATTTACCGAGTGAAAGACCGAGCAAGAGAGGAGTCGGTCCTGGAATAATTTAGCCGAGTGAAAGACCGAACGAGAGAGGAGTCGGTTCTGGAATAATTTCACCGAGTGAAAAACCGAGTGTTGGGAAGCCTCACCGAGCGAGCGAGTGTAGAAGGGAAGGATAGCCTCTGGTCGGATTTTGCTTAAGCGAGAGAGTGCCTCGCACAAGCGAGTGCTTGAGGAAATGGTTACTGGAACAATTTCGCCCGAGCGAGTGGCCAGGTATGTGGTGTCTCGCTCAAGCGAGCAACATGGAAAGTAGACACTGGCGTGATTATGCCCGAGCGAGATCAGCTCGCTCAAGCGAGATTCATGTCTGATGCCCAAAAACCGACTCGCTCAGGGAAAACTTGGGGGCGCTTAAGTGAACTACCCCCATCTCGCTCAAGCGAAGGTGAATCTCGCTTGAGCGAGATACCCAAAATTGGGGATTTTGTTTAATTCTTTAATTTTAAAACGCTGAGCCCCATTCCCCTATACTTTGGGACATCTATGGAAATGTATGAGGGGTATTAAATATTGATGTGCTACGGTGGGGAAATGAAATTAATTGGTACATCCGGAATGAATCATTCATAATATTTTCACCACTAAGAATGGGATGTGAGAGTATGATAAAGAGAATTTGATAATGAGATTATGAGATATATCCTTGAGTGACTATGAATCCTTAATAGAATGATTAAATGATGAGGTGTTGTTAATAGCCGATAGATCAGAGATGACAATGATAATGGGCAATAACGAATAACGTTGCAGATCATTTCCTTGAGTAAAGGATGATCGTTATTATTGATGAATTTGTAGTAAAACCATTATGGTTGAATATGGATATTGACTTGCTATATGTTGCGAAATATAAAAATGTAATATGTTAAGGTGTGCGTTCAAGAACACGATTATGTTGGGCATAAGTTTAATTGCCATATATGTGGATTGATGAATATACCCTAATGATTCTAAGTGCGAATTAATATTATGATGCTTGCTATGCCTTTGATATCCATGTGTGGATTGTTATGAATGATGTTTGTGGCCATTGAGATGCCAATTATATGAATGATGTGCCTTGAGGGTCTTTGTAAATGATCATAAATAATTATTGAAATGCCAAATTAATTATATCCCTAATTGAGAGGGTGAGATATCCTTGCGAGGTTGTTGGGCATATGCATTATTGCATTTTGTATTCATGGCATGGCATAACGTTGATGTTTTATGGTTGCGATCACAGTGATGAAAGATTCTGCGGGATTCTATGAAGGGAGTACCCCTTGCGAGGTGGGAAACCAACTTGATGATGATGTGATATTGTGTCGGTGGTTGCGATCACTTGGTTGTGGAATGTGAAAGGCCCTGCGGGGACCATTGTATGATGATGAGCCAGTGGTTGCGATCACTTGGTATTTGATATGATAAAGGGCTTGCGAGCACCTATGATGCCCATGCTTGCGATCATGAGGCGGGAGTACCCCTTGCGAGGCAGGAAACCTATGAGAATTGTTGAAACATGGTTACGATCACGAAAAGCACCTTGCGAGGCTGCTAGAGGGAGTACCCCTTGCGAGGCGGGAAACCCATGATTATGAATGAATGATTATGGTGGTTGCGATCACCCGTTGTGATGAAATCGGATCCGTTGCATATGCATTAAACAGTTGACATGTGCATTAGCCATAAGAGCATGGCATTTGAGATGGGATGACCACGAGTGATGAGAACCCCTTGCGAGGAGGAATTGAGTGAAGTCTTAATGAATTGATGATGATAAATTGGGAATGCCCTTGTTGATAAGTGGCAAGTGATTGTGTATGTGTTTGTGTATGTGCTTGTGCTTATTTATGATATGAATTGCGATTCATGAGGCTTGTATGCCTATTATAATAATGAGATGATGAATGAATGATAATTTAATGATTTTATAGCAAAGCACACATGAAGATTATATGCATATATACATGATCACAATATATATATTATTCGTCATTTTGAATGTATAACTCACTCTCCCATGTGGTCTCCTTTTTAGCATTGTGATGCAGGTTGCCTTGGGATAAGTTCGGATTTTAAATTGAAGCTTTGGTGAAGGTAAATAGTGGTAATGGAAGTGCCTTGGCCGGCATCATTTATGAGTTCTTATGTAATGAACGAATTGGTTATGAGAATATAGATGATTTAGAGATTTGGGATATGTATAAGATAATCCTTTGAATTTGTGGATGGTGAATATATATGTAGAATGTAAGAGATGATTTGATGTGTATTAGAAGGATTGAAATTGAATGATGTTCATTGATGATTGAGATAGTCGGGAGAATATCCCCGGATGTATATGTATACATATATATATAATTATGTCTTAGGCAATGCATGTGTATATTGTGAGTGAATTAGACGGGCTTGTTTTATTAGGCTTATGTCGGGTTTTTGCATGCTTTGCCGAGCCTTTTCTAATATCGTCATATATGGGACTAGGCGTTTGCCCGGTATACACATTCTTCTTCCGCTGTATACTCTATTATTTTGTATACCGTTATGGGGCATTTTATTTATCGATCCAGCTTTAATCTATTAAATTGTATGCTTCGGTTTTCTGTGGTTCGGGTTTCGGTGTGACACTGGTATTATCTTGGAACACGAAAAATTTACTCCCATTTTATTAATCTTTATGTTGATCACATCGAGATCTGAGTTTGGAAAAATTGGGGTGTTACATCGGTGGTATCAGAGCGTTGGTTGCTCTGAATTAGATTTATTAATTAATAGCAGAGCATGGTTGCTCTGTGAGGAATTGATATTATGGATGATTGGAGCATGATTGCTCAATGGTGAGATATTTATGGTGATCTTGGGAGCGAGATGCTCATTATTGGAATATGGTTGTTTTGTATAGACTAAGAGTGATAATTATCTAGACGATAATGATAAATTGAAGTATTGAATACCCTATGTGGACTTGTGAATGACTAGTTGTCTAAGGATTATGGATTGATTATAAGGACATTATTGCTTATTGAGGAATTATTGTGGATCATTAGAATTGAGTTGGGATTGATGCTCAATGAGGAATTTTTATGAGATTGTGATTCATAAGATGTGGTTGTTGTATATTGGGAGTATACCCTTTATCATTGAGGATGTATGATGCATTTGTGGAGCCTAGTTGCTCATATTATAATCATGAATGAATTATGAGATTGAATATAAGTGAATGAATTTCCTCAATATATGATTGATGTATTTATTTGTGTAAGTCCGACCAAGTTCCTTACCCTATTACCTTCAAATGACGAATACATTATTATTGTGCATTAATGTTGATATATAAAATGCAAATTGATTTGATGATCCATGATTAAATGTTGATCATGGAAATGAAATATTGGAATTGATGAATATAAGATAGGAAAGATGAGTTGATGAATAAGAAATATGAGGTATGAATTGATACGATGATGATTTTATGCCATGTGTTAATCATGGATAGAGAATACTGAGAAATGAATTGACATGGTGGTAGACCATGGATTATGAAACCTTGAAGTATGTAATGAAATCAAATTGTTGGTTAAGCCTCTTGTATGATTCATACTTGTGGCTCTTAGCCGAGGAATGCTTGTTAAACGAAATGAAACTCATGTTTGAGTTGATTGAATGAATAATATTGAAGGAATTCCCTAGTGTGGGTATTTTCAAATTTAAGTGATTGGCTGTGCCATTGTGAAAGATGAATTTTATATCCTTTGGCACAAGAACCCTATATGTTATATGATATAAATGATTTGTTGCAGTTCCCTAGATTGGGAATTTGAATATGCGATAAGTGATTAAATGTGAAATCGGATACGTGTTAGATTAGGGTCGTGTCTCGGTTTTTGATGTGTGAAAACCGAGTGAATGATTGATTTGATGTTAGGCCACTAGGTGTGGCGACCCCGTTGATTTGGCATAATCTTGTATGATTGGATGTTGTGGTAGTGTTCCACAACGGGTACTAGGTAACCCTTAGACTTTCTAAGTCTAGTGATTGATCGGATCTTGGGAATGGTTGAGCCATAACAAAATTAATTGTGAAATATGGTGTTGAGGCTAAAGCCAGTATGTGATGAAATACGAATGATGAATGTAACCCCTGATGATTGATGAATAACAATGTTGAATTTGGGGTATGATTGGTATTGGTTATGGTGTACATGATTCTATGGTATGACTTTGGGCCAAATTGTATACCTTTGATGTTGTGATTATGACAATAACTATGGAGTATGATATGACATAAGGGTGACATGAGTGATCGTGAGTCAGTGAATAGAAACTTGATCATGTCATTACCCCCTATTTTATTTGAAGGAAAGCACATAGTGATGTTGTACTACGTGAAATGTAGGTCTAATTCATGGACTTGGGTCGTGATCTATGAGGAGAATCCCTAATGTGAAAAGCTTATTATACGATTAAGTAGCCTACTTGCTAAGAGTTTGATGAATCTTTTAAGGCTTGAATTGATTTATAGCCAACAAATATGTAAGTGAGGCAAGAATTTTAGGCTATTTGACCATGGTATTAGATGGATGAAGCCCGAGGATAGGGTATTTACTCTGTGATGATTGAAAATTTATGGTTGGTACACTAATTTATTACGGTGTTGATTAATATTTGATGATTGATATGGCATGATTTATGCCAAATTAATTATAAAATGACGATGAAAAATGAATATGTTAGTTGTGGACTGGTGAGGATTGTCACCAAGTCTTATGTGGACTGGTATTGTTTAAATAAGTGTGACCAATGTGAGCATGGAAATACGAAGTACTGGTCCCGATATGGCCTTACATGCCATAGGCATTGTGGCAACATGCACATATGCGGCGACTTTATGTGTTTGTGGTAACCATTACAGGATTGGGACGCCTTCCTGTATGTCGGATGCAGCAACACATAGGCCGGGCAGGTGTAGGGATTGTAGCTGCTTATGGTGAACGTACTGCGCCTATCTGGACGTACCGAGTATGAACATCTAAGCTCTATTAGACGAGTCATAATTAATGACATATGACACACTTTGATGTAGGAATTTTATGTTAAGAATGATGAATTGATGACGAACATGTCTCGATGGACTTTGGGAAGTCCAATGTTATTTTATGGTGTCGTTGAACCTTGTTGATGTATGGCCTGACGTATGGCCTTGTGATATGTATATCGATGCTGAATTTTGAGGACGAAATTCTTTTTAGGTGGGGTGGATTGTAACATCCCGAATTTTATAAAAATGAATAAATATGTGGAATAAATATTGAATAAATATAAATGGACTAATGAGTGTCCCAAAAATATTGGAATGATTAAATTGGGATTTATTATGGATATTTATAATTTATTGAGCTTATGTAAGATAAAAATTTTACCCGATTGGAATATGAGTGTCGGACCAAGTATCTCCGATTGAGATGCCATTGGTCAGGGCTATTAAGAATATTATTGGGAATCCGGATCTGTATTCAGAATAATTTTTTAGATTTAATATTGAGCCCAAACTGTGAGCCTGTTTGTTATAAAACGGTGAAATTTTAATGTGAAGTCAAATATTAAAACATAAACTCTCTTTCCTCCCTTCACTTTCACGTTGGTTTCCACTATCTTTGGGCAAACACTCTCTTCTTCTACTTTCCTCATTCATTTCTCCTTCTTCTTCCGTTCTTCAAAAATCTAAATGTGGTGTGCCCCTCCTCCTTCTTCTATTTTGGTTGCTTCAAGTGTGAAGGAGATAACAATGGTGGTATGGAGCTCTCCTTCTCCCCCTCTATTTTCGTGCTCTCTCCCTTTCTTGGAAGCTCATGGCCAACTCTTGGTTGAGGTAAGTTCCTCATCATTTTTATGAGCTTTATGCCCTAGGTTTTGGGTTCTTGGTATTTGGGAGAGTATTTATTGCATATGGGTTGTTGGGAGAGCATTAATGTGGAAACCCTAAGGTGGGGTGGCTTAAATATGAGCCTTTATGAGCATTTGATAGGGTACTTAAAATTTATGTTGGAAGGTGATGAGAAATAAATGGGTATTAATGAGTGTTGTTGGGTTTTAGTGAAACCCTAACTCTAATAAATTGGGGAAAGTGTGAAATATGAATAGAATGTAGGTTTAATGATATTGGAGAATGATATTAATGAAGAAAGATGGCCATTCATGGTGATTAATGAGTATTGGTAATAGTTGTTGGGTTTTGATGGGAACCCTAGCCCTAAGAATTTAGGGAAATGGATATAATATAGCTTGAAAGGTTGAATTGAATGTAATGGGTGATATTTAATATGTGTGTTGTTAATCATAATGATGAATAATGGTGAACATTGGAGATAACCCTTAATGGTAGAATTAATGGAATATACATATTGGTTGGTAAATTGATAGGCCATGATTTATGTCATTAGAGTTTTATAACTAAGGATGGTTTAAGAGAAGCAAGGACGAATTGTGTGAGCTTTAAATGATAATGAGGATATTTGAAGAGTTGAGGTGAATTGGGAATACATCATGTAATGGAGGAGATGATGATGATGATGTTGGGTTTAGTTAACCTTTAAGATCTAGAGGATCTTGGCTTTGGGAAAAGAATTACCGAAGCCTAACACAATTGCATAAGTTGGTGTTTAACGAGTTTAGGACTTGATATTAGGCTTTATGATAAGCTAGCAAGTGTTTGAAAGTATGATGGTTATTGATTATGTGAATATACTTGTATATGGTATGTAGATCGTATTCCGGGTGATGCGATGGAGCATTCGGAGCATTGGAACCATTTCGGCTCTTCCCTCGAGGTAGAAGAGGAGTTAACATTCAAATTGCATGAGTAAATTGAGAGTGATTTGATGTATGTGTTAAATAGTCATGCCTGCCTTACCATATAGTTATTGAGATGTTTGGAATGACAAGTTGATGATTATTGCGGATAATGTATGAGAATATGTTTGTTAAAGATGATAAGTTTGATTTTAATGTGAATAATAAGTTTGGAATGAAAATCTATAAGTATGGATGTGTGAACAGGTTGTATATGCCTTTTATGATGTGTATGAAATGTTGGACATGTCCAAATTTGGCTTATAATGAGATTTCATATGATGGACTGTGTAAATTTTTATTTTCTGCCTAAGTTCTGGTATTCTCGCTCAAGCGAGATGGATTCTCGCTCAAGCGAGAATCCCCTGTCTCGGTATTATGGCCTTTGGGCCAATTTCGCCCAGGCGAGCGAGTGTTCCGCTCGAGCGAGTTGAGTGTGATGTGATCAGGTGAGATTCTGGACGAATTTCGCTTAAGCGAGTGTGGCCACGCTTGAGCGAACGAAGAAGAGTCGGTCTTGGAATAATTTCACCCGAGTGAAAGACCGAGCGAGAGAGGAGTCGGTCCTGGAATAGTTTAGCCGAGTGAAAGACCGATCGAGAGATGAGTCAGTTTTAGAATAATTTGCCGAGTGAAAGATCGAGCGAGAGAGGAGTCGGTCCTGGAATAATTTGCCGAGTGAAAGACCGAGCGAGAGAGGAGTCGGTCCTGGAATAATTTAGCCGAGTGAAAGACCGAACGAGAGAGGAGTCAGTTCTGGAATAATTTCACCAAGTGAAAAACCGAGTGTTGGGAAGCCTCGCTGAGCGAGCAAGTGTGGAAGGGAAGGATAGCCTCTGGTCGGATTTCGCTTAAGCGAGAGAGTGCCTCGCACAAGCGAGTGCTTGAGGAAATGGTTACTGGAACAATTTCGCCCGAGCGAGTGGCCAGGTATGTGGTGTCTCGCTCAAGCGAGCAACATGGAAAGTAGACACTGGTGTGATTACGCCCGAGCGAGATCAGCTCGCTCAAGCGAGATCGATGTCTGATGCCCAAAAACCGACTCGCTTAGGGAAAACTTGGGGGCGCTTAAGCGAACTACCCCCATCTCGCTCAAGCGAAGGTGAATCTTGCTTGAGCGAGATACCCAAAACTAGGGATTTTGTTTAATTCTTAAATTTTAAAACGCTGAGCCCCATTCCCTTATACTTTGGGACATCTATGGAAATGTATGAGGGGTATTAAATATTGATGTGCTACAGTGGGGAAATGAAATTAATTGGTACATTCGGAATGAATCATTCATAATATTTTCACCACTAAGAATGGGATGTGAGAGTATGATAAAGAGAATTTGATAAAGAGATTATAAGATACATCCTTGAGTAACTATGAATCCTTAATAGAATGATTAAATGATGAGGTGTTGTTAATAGCCGATAGATCAGAGATGACAATGATAATGGGCAATAACGAATAACGTTGCAGATCATTTCCTTAAGTAAAGGATGATCGTTATTATTGATGAATTTGTAGTAAAACCATTTTGGTTGAATATGGATATTGACTTGCTATATGTTGTGAAATATAAAAATGTAATGTGTTGAGGTGTGCGTTCAAGAACACGATTATGTTGGGCATAAGTTTAATTGCCATATATGTGGATTGATGAATATACCCTAATGATTCTAAGTGTGAATTAATATTATGATGCTTGCTATGCCTTTGATATCCATCTATGGATTGTTATGAATGATGTCTATGGCCATTGAGATGCCAATTATATGAATGATGTGCCTTGAGGGGCTTTGTAAATGATCATAAATAATTATTGAAATGCCAAATTAATTATATCCCTAATTGAGAGGGTGAGATATCCTTGCGAGGTTGTTGGGCATATGCATTATTGCATTTTGCATTCATGGCATGGCACAGCGTTGATGTTTTGTGGTTGCGATCACAGTGATGAAAGATTCTGCGGGATTCTATGAAGGGAGTACCCCTTGCGAGGCGGGAAACCAACTTGATGATGATATGATATTGTGCTGGTGGTTGCGATCACCTGGTTGTGGATTGTGAAAGGCCCTGCAGGGACCATTGTATGGTGATGAGCCAGTGGTTGCGATCACTTGGTATTTGATATGATAAAGGGCTTGTGAGCATCTATGATGCCCATGGTTGCGATCATGAGGCGGGAGTACCCCTTGCGGGGCGGGAAACCTATGAGAATTGTTGAAACGTGGTTACGATCACGAAAAGCACCTTGCGAGGCTGCTAGAGGGAGTACCCCTTGCGAGGCGGGAAACCCATGATTATGAATGAATGATTATGGTGGTTGCGATCACCCGTTGTGATGAAATCGGATCCGTTGCATATCCATTAAATAGTTGACATGTGCATTAGCCATAAGAGCATGGCATTTGAGATGGGATGGCCACGAGTGATGAGAACCCCTTGCGAGGAGGAATTAAGTGAAGTCTTAATGAATTGATGATGATAAATTGGGAATGCCCTTGTTGATAAGTGGCAAGTGATTGTGTATGTGTTTGTGTATGTGTTTGTGCTTATTTATGATATGAATTGCGATTCATGAGGCTTGTATGCCTATTATAATAATGAGATGATGAATGAATGATAATTTAATGATTTTATAGCAAAGCACACATGAAAATTATATGCATATACACATGATCACAATATATATATATATATTATTCATCATTTTGAATGTATAACTCACTCTCCCACGTGGTCTCCTTTTTAGCATTGTGATGCAGGTTGTCATGGGATGAGTTCGGATTTTAAATTAAAGCTTTGGTGAAGGTAAAGAGTGGTAATGGAAGTGCCTTGGCCGGCATCATTTATGAGTTCTTATGTAATGAACGAATTGGTTATGAGAATATAGATGATTTAGAGATTTTGGATATGTATAAGATAATCCTTTGAATTTGTGGATGGTGAATATATATGTAGAATGTAAGAGATGATTTAATGTGTATTAGAAGGATTGAAATTGAATGATGTTCATTGATGATTGAGATAGTCGGGAGAATATCCCCGGATGTATATGTATACATATATATATATAATTATGTCTTAGGAAATGCATGTGTATATTGTGAGTGAATTAGACGAGCTTGTTTTATTAGGCTTATGTTGGGTTTTTGCATGCTTTGCCGAGCCTTTTCTCATATCGTCATATATGGGACTAGGCGTTTACCCGGTATACACATTCTTCTTCCGCTGTATACTCTATTATTTTGTATACCGTTATGGGGCATTTTATTTATCGATCCAGCTTTAATCTATTAAATTGTACGCTTCGGTTTTGTGTGGTTCAGGTTTCAGTGTGACACCGGTATTATCTTGCAACATGAAAAATTTACTCCCATTTTATTAATCTTTATGTTGATCACATCAGGATCTGAGTCCGGAAAAATCGGGGTGTTACACCACCCACTTGTGCTCTTCCCTTTTTTGCTGCTGCAGTATTCGCATGATAGAGGGAGAGGAAAGTAATAGTTTTTAATTTGGGCCAAGGTGCTTTGAAAGCCTGAAATCTATTTTTTTAAAATAGGTTCCGCGGTGGACTATAAGGCAAATATATTTGTGGATCCTTACTTTAATGAAAATATGCTTGGTTTGGTGGTAATGTAGTAATGTTAGAGTTCAAGAGGGGGAGGGTTTGAAACCCAGCTCCCTTGCTTTTGTGTTACACATTTTACTATTTTCCTAAATGAAACCAGAGTTTGTGTTGGTTATGTTAATCTGTCTTGCTACTTTGAATAAATACATGGTTGGCTTGGTGGTAAATGTGTATGTCTTTTAACAAAGGGAGGCAAGTTCAAAACCCACCCCACAAATTCAAGTGTTTTTTTTAATGCTTTGTGCTTAAACTTTACCTTATCTTTTTTTTTCTTCATTTATTTTCTAATAGCCATATTTAGTAAAGTTGGCAAAGTAAGAGTCCTTAGAATCTAAGGTGAAGGGGTTCAAGTCTTGTACCCCTTTGTTTTTTTTCTGTTTTTCCATTTTCCTATTTATTTTATTCTGTTTCTTTTTATTTTTAGTCTCTTCTATGAACTTATTTTATGTTTGCTTTGTGTGTAACACTAATAAAGATAAAAATCATTTTTCTCTAGTGCTTTTTTTCGTTGTTCATTTTTTGTATATTTGTTTTAGCACCTTCTTTGCAAAACTTGTTTTATTTTAGTCTCGTGCCTAATATACATGAATTAAAAGTTACCTCTTTTTCATTTAGTGTGATGTTTCTTTGATCACTAAAAAATAAAAATATCTTTGGTTTGATTTCAGGATTTGAGGTTTCTTCTCAAAATTAAAATTACAAAAACATCTTTTTTTAAAATAAATAAATCGTGTAACGATTTTTTAATGGTGTCGTGCAAAGTACTTCGCCTACATCAACATTATAAAATCGTAAAGGTTTATACACGTATGAGTCACTTCGTCTTGTATTTTCCTGATTTTATGAAGTTTTTTTAGGAGAGTTTCCAAAATCAATTTTCAAAAATTAATTTACAAAGAACTACGTATCCCTGATTTCTCGAAAGCTCTAGAATATGTAGGAGCGGGAATCAAATCCTGTCTGGACCACTTTCATTTTATTAGTTCTTGTGTGTCTGTTTCACCTCGATTTATTTCATATTATTTACTCTTAACCTCGTTTTATCACGAGAAGGTTAATTTGGACGAGACATCCTGTTAATCTTTTATTTTGTTTAATCAACTTTATCTTATCTTATTTAATCTTATTTTAATCTTTAATTCATATTACAAAGTAAGGTTAATTTTGACGAGACGTCTTGTTAATCCTTATTTTCACCCTGTGTTAATCTCACTGTTACTGTTAGTCAAATGTTTTACTGTCATTGTTTAGTCAAGCGTTTTTGCTGTCACTGTTCATTATGTTTCTTATTCCCACTATTGAGTCACGTTTTTTACTGTTACTATTTAGTCAAGTCTTACTGTCATTCGTTGTTTTGTCAAGTTTCTCACTGTCACTGTTTTGTCGTTTCTTATTATCACTGTTTTGTCAAGTTGTTCGATTTAAGATTAATTTGGATGAGACATCCTGTTAACCTTATTTCAAAATTTCTTCATCTGTTTTGTCTGTTTCTTTTATAAAAAAGTTAAAATAATTTCTGGGCTACTTACAATGTGCTATTAATTTGAGGTAACCATTTTATAACGGACAGTTGTGAGGTGCTAATACCTTCATCGCCTGTAATTCGACTCCCGAACTTAGAATTTCACTTTTATGACTAGTGCTTTTAAAAGAGGTTTTCCCAGGATTTTACCTTAAAAATATTGGTGGCGACTCCATATTTCTTTTGTTTCACGGTTATGCCTTGTTTCTTTTCGAAAGGATTTCGAAACCAATTTTAATCTTTTAAGGGCCACCTGTCCCGCCGCGATCCCGATCGCGACAGATACATTGCATATTAGGTGAATAGTAGGATAAACTAGCAATTGGAAGGGTGATTTTATGATCCGATGGGAATTAGAACCCTTGATGGGTGTCAATAGGCTCCCTACGTCATTTTCTGCATATGTTCATTGCCAAATTTAGAGACCATTTAATGGGTTTTAGGCATTGTGTTGAGGAAGTTTTAGGCGAAATGCAATTTTACACATATCTTGGTCATACATAGGAATTTTACCGGACGAACTGTGCCAACAGGTCTAGAATAGAGAAAACATATTACGCATGAAGTTTGGTGGCAATCATAGTTAAACCGGGCAAGTTAGTTAGGCTAGAAGTTGGCCAAATGTGAAATTCTACATAATTACTGTTTCTGTGCTGATGGCAATCAATTACAACTAGTAAACGATTACTAGTTGCTAAAACAGGGGAATATGTGTTTTTCACTTTGGTAGTCAATTACCAGCTTGGTGTAATCAATTACCAGAGCCAAATTTTGGTTTTTTCGCTGTTTTGAGTGACGTATCCTTAGGTTCCTATTGTTTATTGTTAGGGAGGTTTCCAAAGCAAAAAATTTAGCATGTTTAATCAGACCACAGGATAAATATTAGGAAATGCTAAGGGGATGTTGAAATAATAATAATAATAATAATAACAAAAACAACAACAACAATAATTGTTGGAAAAAGTTTGGATGAAAATGAATTTTAAGTATTATTAAACCAGACCCTAGACTCTATATCCCTAAATTTGTTAATATTGTCCAACAAGTATTTTTTGCTTTGAAGTAAAGTTTGAACTATTTATAACTTATTTGTGCACCTAAGTACCTTTTAGGATACGAGTAATAAGCTATGAAAACAAAGGGGGAGTATTAGCATTCTAAAAGTCTGGCAGGTCATCACCAAAGTCTGATAGAGGCATTCCATTCGAAGAACCATTTTCAATGCTCCTAAATTCTATTTTTGTGATGCATTGGGATTCATGCTCTTATCATATTTGCATTTTATGATCAAAGAACACAAGGAACAAGATCAAAATGAGCAGCAACTGTTAACATACCTATCTCTATGCATACTGCTCATGTTCAGAGATTATGTCAGAATCCTTCAGAAAGCTCTGGTATCCCTCTTGTCACTCAATCGAGAATTAATTTACGAATAGTAAGTGCATGGATTTGCATGAGAAACCTTTTTCATGAAAAGCTGGAAAAGTCTTGTACCAGAGCTCTTGAGTCCATTTTATCCTTAAGATCTGGTAACAAGAAGCTTAAAGCAAAATACCTTTAAAGAATTTCCAACGTCTATATCTTCTTTCAAGAAGCAGTAACGGTCATATCCTCCAGCCTTTATAAATACCAAAGAAAATTGAACATCTAACATATAGACTCACAGAGAGAATTTCTTTAAGCTATTGTTTAATCTTATCCAACTTCAAAAATTCTCTTGTTCATTTATTTCTTGTAAGACAAAGACCCTCTCTTTTTTTGTTCTTCCTCTAGCACACTTTGGTCTTGTGTCAAATTTTAGTATTCAAACTCAAATTGTTTATCTCTTGTATGCTAAGTTCTAAAAATTTCTTTTCATTCATATACTTTGTAAAATTTTGGTGTGTTACAAGAACTAGTTTGTGTGGGAATAGCCTAAAGAAGCTTTCAAGAGAATACTTAAGTTAAGTCAGGAGTGACTTGTTAAAAGAATACTTGGGTTAAGCCAGAAGTGGCTGGAGTCAAGAATACTTGTGGCAAAGGTCTAGTGCTGTTGTTATAAAGGAGATTTTACAATAGTGAAAATCCTTTAAGTTAGAAGGGACTGGACGTAGCTTCTGCGTTGGAAGTGAACCCATATAAACTTTCTATGTTGATTTCTTTTTTCTCTCTCTCTATTTGATTACTTGTGTTATTTGGTTCATAATTTTTATAAAAACGAGTATGCGACTTATTCAACCCCCATTCTAAGTCTGACTCTGAACCATCAACAATAATAATAATCATAATAATAATGATGATAATAATAATAATAGCAATAATAATAATGATAATAATGATAATGATAATGATAATAATAATAATAATAATAATAATAATAATAATAATCATAATAATAATGATAATGATAATCGTAATAATGATAATAATGATAATAAAAATGAAAATAATAATCATAATTATAATAACCAAAATAATAATAATGATAATAATAATTATTATTATAATCATAATTGATCCGGTCTAGATACCGACCCAAGGGTTAGAAGGTAATTTCACCTACTTTTTAGGATTCAAACAGCCTCACGATTGATACCTCAGGTTCAATAAACAGAACGAATTACTCTCTACATACTGGATAGTCTAGGTCATCACATGGCACACCGAAAAGTGATTTGCCAACTCAACAAATAGTACAAGGTGCACTGTTGGAAAAGACGTACAGAGGCGCCCAAAGTTGCACTGACACATTATGATGAACACTACCTAACCCGAGAAGACCCATACGTTACTTGCATGCATGCATATAAATACAAAGCAATTCACAACAAAGGTACGTTTTTCACACTATTCATAATTTATGTTCAAGTTCCCAAGCATTCTTCGCTAACTTGGGCATTGGAGTCCCTTTGTAGGTGACACCAACTTTCACCCCTCAATGCGAGAGCTTGGTGAGTTGGATCTCCAGGACTCCAAGACCCTATCTCCCTACTAGAATAAGGATTATAATATCAAATCCTCACTAGACCGGTGTACCAAATTAGCTGATAGCGCCACATTTGTGACTGGTTGTCACACTGGAGTCGATACCCCGGTTCGGACTAGTTCAATAATAGTCATAATAATAATAATAATAACAACAACAACAATAATAATTATTATAACATCCTGAATTTAAATAATAATAATAAGTATAACATTCTGAATTTAATTAATTGATTAATTTTATTTATTAATAATTAAATTAGGGGTGTTAAATTAATTTAATGTGGCTTGGTTAATTTTGAAATTTATCTGGGTATATTTCGAGTAATCGGAAGTTACTCAATTGGTTTCAGAAATTAACTAAACACGTAAAAAGGACTATAATGCCCTTAATTAATCAATTCCAATTTCCATTCTCCCTCATTTTCTCTTTCTCATGCATGTTGGAAAGCAAAACAAGTCATTGCTTTTTCTCTTCTTCCTCTATCGGGGACTTATCTCCACCGTACCAATCTGTATCTTCCTTAAATTCTACACATACAAATGGCAAATTTCATACTTCATCTCTCTTCTTCTCCACGTGGAAAGCCTTAGAAGCCAAGGAAGATTCTTGATTTTCTTGGATTGTGAGGTATGGTGCATGCCCCCATTTCATTTTGGCAAGCTTCCCCTTCACCCACTCTCTAAGTCTTTCAAGTTCCATGAATTTAGGTGGTTTAGAGTTAATTGCAAGTTGTGGGTAGCCTTGGAACAATTGCGGTTTTGTAAATTTTCAAGTTACAAGTAAGTACACAAACAGCCATGGCTCCATTGGTTCCATTTTTGTGAATTTAGGCTTTAATTATGCTATTTTTCGTGACTTAGGAATTATTCAGGACTGTTTTGAATTATAGGCAACGTTTGACACATTGGGGTTTCTTAATTTTTATATTACCAGTGAGTTTCAGAATAATCAAACTATGGTGTTGGTTCCCATTCTAGAGTATTAGCCCCCCTTCATTCCTATGGTATTGGTTTCAGAATAATCATTCATTTGGGAACTAATCCAAACCTATGGATATCGTTAGGTATCTTCGGAACCTTACAAATTGGAGTATCGAAGTTTGTCAGTGCTAATAGGTAAGCTAAAATCCTTCAAAATTGGTAGTCTTAACAATGAAATGTAATTTTGGTAGCGTATTGAATGTTGAAATACTTGTTAAATTTTAGGGATTGTCGGATTGGAAAGTTTGTGAAGGGGGACGAATTCGAGGTGTTTGGAAAATGTTTAGAACTTAGGGGAATCGTCGATTCCAGGAAGGGGGAGTAATATATATATATATATATCTTAAATATATAAGTTATGAACGGATAAGGGATATGTGTGTTATTATGATGATATGGTGATTTAGTTATTGATAATGATGATGCTTGAATTGATATGTGATGAAATTGAAAATATGAGTGAGTTTTTATCATATCCCCTTTGATTAACTATTGTTGGAACCAAGTATGGTTTATAAATGATTTCAAACTATTGATTATCATTTACCAAACCCCAAGATTTGTTAATAACGCACATTAAGGCATTTAATTAAATAAAATCTATCTGCGTGTTATCTAACCTGTTCAATTGAGTGTTTCAGGATTCAAACATAAAATGCACAATTTATAAATGAAAGGGGGAGTCCATCAATTAAAAAGTCTACCTTGAACCATGTAAGTCATTTCAGGACAAGTCTGCCTTGGATCAAAAATAGCTTAAGTACAAGCTCATCCCAAGAAAAGTCTAATCCTAGAACAATGCTCAAGAAGAGTCTGATTCAAGTACACTCATCCAGACTTTTGGACTGCTAAGTACTTAACACGCATACCTGCTTTATCAATCAGACCTTAGACTTTTAAAGCAACAAGAATGTTACTCTAAAGCTTGTATCAAACGAAGAAACCAAGTTCTTATCAAGAGAAACTGCTCTTATCATCAAAAGAGAAAAGAAGACATTCTAGTGCAAGAACCAAAGCTCACATGGGAACAAACCAACGTAGCTGCTCTGTGCATTTCAGAAAAGCCGGTGAAGATCAACTCTTGTGTCAGAAAGCTTTCAGAAGGTCAACCCTATATGTTATGCATCTTTTAGTCGAAAGAAGAAAGCCAATAGAGGGTCTTTTGCTCTAAAGCTCTCAAGGAACACCAATTCACTGTAAGCTTTGATGTTCCTTATACCAGACCTTTTATCCTTATCTCATCTTCAAGGTCTGATGCTCACAATGGCTAAATCCCTTTAACGACTCGAACATTTCTGAGAATCATATTCATAAAAGCTTGTCTTATTCTAGATTGATTTAATCATTTCATCAATTATGCTTAGTCGTCACTTTTACAACCAAGCTAAGTAATTTATTTCTTACCTACGACTTTCTTTATATCTATTTAAAATTTATAATATATATTTTGAAGTGTTTGTTATTGCACACCCATTAACACTTCAATTTAGATTGATTTTGTCATGTCATCAATTATTTCTTTTTTGTCATCATTCCATCTTTGTCCAGAGAAAGCTTTGGATTTGTGTATTGGCCCTAAAATTTCCTAAATTTAGGATTACCCTTCTAACAACTCTCTTTCTTAGATGACTCTGTTACATATGTGAGTTAAGAATCAATGTTTAATCACTTCAGTTATAAATTTTTAGGTTTTATGAATTTGTTAAGTGAATGACATAATGAGCTAAATATGATTTGGTTCTTAATTACAACTTTTAGTAAATGTAAAACTCTTGGTATATGAATGGAGTTCAAAAGATATTTTTCCAAATATGTTTAAGATGTCTAATTAATATATATATATATAATTAAACACACATATATATAATCAATTGTGCTGAGTTGTCACTTTTAAACTTCAACTAAGTTATTTGTTTCTTACTTATAACCATCTTTATATCTATATATTGTTTATAATATATAATTTTTTAAGCACTCGTTATTGCACATTTATTTGACACTTCAATTTAAATTGATTAATCTATGTCATCAATTGCTTCTTAGTTGTCATCAATTCAGTCATGTCCAAAAAAGGCCTTAGAGTTCTGGTATTGGTGCTAAACTTTTCTTTTAACTTTGAATTAAGATTACTTTTCTTAACAACTCTTTTAAGGATTGAGTTGACTAGAATAAATGTTTACGCTGAATGGTTTCAAATTTATAGGTTTTATGAATTTGTTAAGCTAATAGCAGCATGAACTAACTTGATGTATTCTTAATTACAATTTCGATCAAATGTCAAACTCTTGGTACATGAATTGAATTCAAAAGAAAATATTTCTCCAATATATGCTTAAGAGATCTATTTATAATATACATTTTTCATGGTGCTAACTACTACATTGCCATTTGACACTTCAATTTAGATCCATTGAGCCATGTCATCAATTATGCTTAGTCGTCACTTTAGAGTGAGTTCAACAGAATCAATATTTAACCACTTTGGTTTCAAATTCGTAGGTTTTATAAATAGACATAATGAGTTTAATCTGATTTGGTTTTTAATTACAACTTTGATCAAATGTGAGACTCCGGATATATGAAGAAAATGTTTCTATAGTGTATGTTTAAAGAATCTAGTTATTATATATAGTTTTGAAGTGCTAGCTATTGCATTGCCATTTAACACCTCAATTTAGATTGATTTAATCATGTCATTAGTTATGTTTAGTTGTCACTTTTAAAACTCAATTAACTAATTTGTTTCTTAGTAACTTTCTTTATATCAGTTTATAATATATATATTTAAAGTGCTCGTTATTACTGATAAGTGCTTTATAATACAATAAATTAGGTCTAATTTGCTTAGGACTTTAATTATTATGCACTGTATTTCCTTTATTTATTTTGATTTTTGCTTTCTTTCCACTATTTTCTACTTGGGTATGTTATTTTACAGGAATTAAGGTAATAAAGGGTCAAAAACAAGAGAAAAACGACCATAGAATGATAAAGAAACAAGAAGAACAAGCCCAAAGTGGAAAGAATTCTCTCTTTAAAGCAGAAATCTGACTCAGAGCACTGAAATCTGACTCAAAATGGCCAAATCCGAGTGGGATAACTCAGAAATGACCAAATCCGAGTGGAAAGACTCAGAGTAGAGCATTACCAAGTGGAATACTGCACTGTTGGAGAAAATCCGAGTGAAATGTTCCCTGTCAAAGCCATTCCGAGTGATAAATGGCTGACTCGAGTGAAGGACCAATGCTGAAATGGAATAAGTCTCGGTTGGAGGTGATTCCGAGTGGAAACTTCCCAGACTGCATCCATTCCGAGTGAAAAAAGGAGACTGACCTCCAATAAATATGTCCAAAGCTATTCTCCGAGTGAAAGGATTGCTGATTGAAGTAAATCCGAGTGGGAGCTTTCTGATTGCAACTAATCCGAGTGAAAAGCTGTTCCGAGTGAATGGATTCCGAGTAGAAGAGGCCACTGAAATGAATAAATGCTGACTAAGGAGGAATCCGAGTGGTTTCACTCAGAGAAGATGGCATTCTCAAGCGGAACAAGGCATTTCCGAGTAATGCCTTAAGCAAGCAAGGAAAATCCGAGCAGGAGTGAATCACACTTGGACAGATTCTCACAGTTTCACACTAAGTCCGAGTGAGATCTCTGCAACGAAGAATACCGAGTGAGTTGGGTCAGAAACCTATGTTTCCGAGCTAAGAGAGATACGGACCCGGAAAGAAATTCAATCAGTCAGATTCCAACCCTTCAAGTGCAAGTTTCTGAGTAAAAGTGGAGGCCATTCCGAGTGAGAAGTAAGAAGACACTTCCGAGTGTATCATTTTAAGGAATGAAGGCCGACTGAATGAATTCATAAGCAAAATCCGAGCAAAGTTTTAACCGAGTGGTTCAAATTCAGAGACAGCCGAGTGAAAATGGTTGGGAATCGATTGAATAAATTCTGATCCTGAGTGAGTCTTCAATCAGTTTCAAATGAACTCCATGAACCTGAGCCGAGTGAATGGTTTCAGTTGGATCCGAGTCCTTCTGTAGTCAATTCCGATTGAATGGCTCAATCAGAAGTTACTCTTCGGTCACTCTTCACTCGTCCTTTCATCCAGCTTCATCACCGACCGGTTCTCCTCCAAACACCGACCCCCCCAACAACACTCACTGACTTTCACTCGGATTTGTGTCCAAAGTCACCTTTTCACTCGGTCTTTTGCACAAAAGGCCTCTTTTCCACTCGGATTCTAGAGAGAAAACCGACCCAATTCTTCACAATGCAACATCGGATCACTCTACACCGTCCTCAATCCAGAACACCGTCCCATTCCCTCTCTTCTATCCGCTGTCCCTTTCTTCTTCTAATCCATACCACACACCGTCCCTCTCCTTTCCATCCACAACACCGTCCAGCAATACTCTCCACACCGCCCAGCAACCCACTCAACACAACACCGCCCAGACTCTTCTCTCCAACCAACACCGTCCAGCACTCAGCAAACCACCCTCCAGCAAGTTTCTACTTGGAATTATGGGGAAAACAACACTTTTCCACTCGGATTTTCTCCATCTGCACCAATCATTACTAAATCCAAGCACCGAATAATTGGAAATATTAAAATATGCAAATTGGAAACAAGTTGGCACAGCTGGAACTCACATGCACCGAAAGTTTCTTGCACTTGCAATTTTAACGTGTTTTCTTAGTTGGATTCATTCATCCATTCGCCTATAAAAGGGAGAGCACCACAGCATCAAGAGGCATCACTTGACATCAATTTCATCAGCTTCGTTCCAATTCTTCTTTCCTTTCTCTTTTCTTTGTTTCCTTTTCCGTTTCTCTTTTCTTTCTTTTCTTTCTTTTTCTTCTTCATTTTTCTTCTCCTTTTCTTTTCTTTTTCTCTTATTTTCTTTCTCTGTCCCGTTCCCATTTTTTCTTTTACTTTCTTTTTCTTTATTTTATTTTAAGAGTTGTGAATTGTAAAAGTGAGTTATTTAAATTTGTAATTGGTGGAGGAATATTGCAACAAGGAAATACAGTGGTAAATTATTCTGAGCTTTTGGAGAAACCCGTAAGTCTTTATTTTTTACCATGTCTTGTATGTTTTATTTTTCCATTATATATATGAATTTGAATTATTTCATGAGTAGCTAAATTAATTATCTTGGGATAAAGGGGGTATGATAATATTTTATTGTTAATATTATTTTGACTTGGAATTAAATAAATTTTTGTTTTCCATTTAGTTTAAAAAATGCTCAATGCTTTTAGTGATTCCTAACAAGAACCTAAATGATAAAACTGTATACTTGCGGGTATATTAGTAAGTTTAGGTAATAAATAGAATCGAGAGATTTATTTTTACTGGAAAGCTTTGAACTAAACCTAAGATTTTTGAAATGCTTTTTGTGACCTCGGTAAAACCGTGAAAGTAATCAAAATTCTTTTGAGGAAATAAAAGGGGTTTTCATAAAATGATAATGGGCCTTTCTGAGGATTAAGCAGCGCTTTCCATAGGTTAGGTACATTAATAGGATTCCGAGAGGAACATATTAATTAGCTTTTGGAAAATTCGCCTTGGAAAACTTAATTCGATTCTTATTTATGAAAAGTTAAAATTCATTAACATAAAATAGAGTCTTAATCCCCCGAAATCCTAAGATATTCTCAACTCTGATTTTTAAGTGTCAAGTAAATTTTATTTTTATATTTATTCGTATTCTGTGCAACTTTAATTTGTGCTTTATTTTATAAAAATCTTAAAAATCAATTGTGTGGATAATTAAATTTCAATATGCTGGTACTTTGAACACAGTCCCTGGAGAACGATAATCTTTTATATTACGCGACATAACCCGTGCGCTTACGGGCCCTGTCAATTACATATCCATTTGACACTTTAATTTAGATTGATTTAACAATGTCATCAATTATTTCTAAGTTGTCAACAATTCAACCATGTCTAAAGAAGACCGTGTAGTAGTGAAATTATTGCTGAAATTTCTTTTCAATAGTGAGTCCAAGATCACGTTTCTGACAACTCTTTTTTTCTTGATTCACTATGTTACAAATTTTTTTTTTCTATCTTTAATGAATTTGTTAAGCTAATGACATAATGAGCTTAACCTAATTTGGTTTTGAATTACAAATTTTATCAAATGTCAATCTCTTAGTATTTGAATGGAACTCAAAAAAAAATGTTTATCCAATAAATAATTAAGAGATCCGTTTATCATATATAATTCCTGAAGTGTTAGTCTTGTATGTATCTATTTATAATTTATAACATATAAATTTGGAAGTGCTCACTATTGCACATCCATATGAAACTTTAATTTAGATTAATTTAGTAATATCATCAATTATTTTTTTTCTTATCAGTTTCTTACCTATGACTCTTTGTATCTATTTATATTTTATATTTTATAATATATAATATATATTTCTAATCCTTTCATTATTGTACATCCTTTTGACACTTTAACTTACAACGATTCAACCATGTCATCAATTGTTTTCTAGTTGTCATCAATTCTGTCATGTATAAACAAGGTCTTATAGTTGTTGCATTGTTGCTCAAATTTCCTCTCAACAATGAGGATTACCCTTCTTATAACTCTTTTTCTTAGTTGACTCTGTTGTAGGTGTAAGTTCAATAGATTTAATGTTTAATCACTTTGGTTTTAAAATTTTAGGTTTTATAAATTTGTTAAAGAAATGACATAATGAGCTTAATCAGATTTGATTCTTAATTACGACTTTGATCATATGTAAGTCTTTTGGTGTATGAATGAAGTTCAAAAGAAAATGTTTTTCCAATATATGTTTATGATATCTATTTATAAGACTTCAATATAGATGAATTTAATTATGTCATTAATTATGTGTAGTTGTCACTTTTAAACTTCAACTAAGTAATTCGTTTCTTACTTATGAACATATTTATATGTATTTGTCATTTATGATATACAATTTTTGAAGTACTCATTATTACACATTTATTTGATACTTCAATTTAAATTGATTAATATATGTCATCATTAATTTAGACGTGTCCAAAGAAGGCATTAGAATTCTAGCATTTGTACTAAAATTTACTCTTCTGAGAACACTATTTTGTAGTTCACTTTGTTTAGTTAAGTAGAATAAATGTTTAAGTATTTTAGTTTCAAATTTTTAGGTTTTATAAATTTGTTAAGCTAATGGAATAATGAGCTTAACATAATTTATTTTTTTAATTACAACTTTGATCAAATGTAAAACTGTATATGAATAGAATTCAAAAGAAAATGTTTCTTGAATATATGTTTAAGTGATCTATATTTATAATAGTTATTGTGTTTCCATTTGGCACTACAATTTTAGATGGATTTAATTATAAGATCAATTATGCTTTGTTGTCACTTTTACAACTCATCTAGGTAATTTGCTTGTAACCTATGACTATTTATAATACATAATGTATAATTTCATAAGCATTCATTATTGTACATCCGTTTGACACCTCAATTTAGACCGATTCAACCATGTTAACAATTATTTCCTAGTTGTCATCAATTCAGTCATGTTTAAAGAAGGCCTTGTAGTTATGGTATTGGTGCTGAAATTTCCTGTCAACCTAAATTCAAGATCACCATTTTGACAACTCTCTTCCTTAGCTGACCGTGTTTCATGGGTGACTTAAGTAGATTAAATGTTTAAGCCATATAATGAGCTCAACTTGATTTCTTTCATAATGACAACTTTGGTCAAATGTCAAACTCTTGTATATAAATGGGATTTAAAAGAAAATGTTTCTCCAATATATGTTTAAGAGATGTATTTATAGTATATAGTTTCTGAAGTGTTGGCGAATGCATTGTCATTTGGGATTTTAATATAGATCGATTTAATCATGTCATCAATTGTGCTTGGTTGTCACTTTTACAACTCAATTAAGTGATTGTTTTTTTATATATCTAGGATCGTCCATTTATCTATTTATAATTTATAATATATATTTTCTGAAATGTTCACCATTGCATATTCATTTCACACTTCAATTTTGATCGGTTCAGCCATATCATCAATTGTTTAGTTTGAGATGTTACTCCATAATAAACTTATGAGACGCTCCACCATAATCCTACAAACCACCACTCTTTCTTTCCCTATGGTTCCCTACCATTTTAAAAGGATTTTTCAGAATAGATTCATAGTAGGTTAGAACTGCCTTAGTAGTGCCACTTTAGGGGGAAAATAGTTTGAGTTAGATTACAAGATTCCCGGTTGAAGCCAGTTGTCTTTCCTTTCAATTCATGATAGTAACCAATACAAAAGTACAACTATCATAACATAACCACTAAAGTTGGTTATATTCCGCCTATTCCCTTCCACTTTTTTCAATTGTACACTTTTTCGAATCTATCACACACGCATGGCTCGTTTGCAAACTTTTTTTTTATCAGCGAAGAAAAAATAAATTACTTAAGGGTACAAGGGATACCCCAACCCATATACAATAAAATAAAACTCCCAAGCCTAAAAGGCATAACAAAGGTTCTCTATACCAGTCTACATATCCTCTAAAAAACCCTTGCATTCGAAACCTTAACCAAAGCCATGATCTGTACTGAACCAACTCAAACATTTTCTCGATAGACGTCTGCCCTTCCTGAAAGATGACCTCATCTCGAGTATCCCAAATCGTCCAGATAACAGCGAACCACAACACAGCCAGACCAATTTTAGGACCAGAATCAAAGCCATACCCCAGAGTGCAATCAAAATTTTCCTTACCCAAATTATGCAAAACGGAAGGAAATACCAACCACTCAAAAACCCGCTACCAAAGGGAATAAAAAACTTTGCAAGAAAAAAATAGGTGAGATGAAGTCTCCTCATTATCACCATAAAAGATACATAATACTAAAGAGCCATCAAGAACCACTCCTCGCGAAGCTAAATTGCACTTAGTTTGAAGACGATCAAGCAGTAGTCTCCATCCAAATGTTTCCATTTTTAGAGGCACCACATTATTCCAAAAAAATCGCACAAAATATGCATCCCACAACTCAGATTGCTGAACCAAGACTTTATACTTAGATTTCATAGAAAAAAGCCAGAGGAATCACCGGACCATAACCAAGAATCATGCATATCCACATGCAAGCCAGTAAAACTTCCAAGATCAGAGAGCAAAGAGGACAGCAAGTCGCGTTCCCAAACAAAAAAATCTCTACGCCATTTTAGATCCCAGACCCACAACAGTCTACGTAAGAGCCCATATCCGCAACAGAACCATTTTGTTGTGAGGAAAGTAAAAACAACCTGTGATATTTGGATTTTAACACGGAGTCTCCCAACCAGCAATTAGACCAAAATTTCATGTTGACCCCATCCCCCACCTTTCTCCTTACACTGGACCGAAACCACCCAAACTCATCAGACACTTGCAAAACACTCCCCAAATCCCTCCACCATCTTGAACCTTGCCTAAATACCTCCTAATCCCCAAACCAAGCACCCCTCCCATATTTGGACACCAAAACTCTACCCCATAAACTCTCATAATCCCACAACAATCTCCACAACCACTTACCTAACAAAGCAACATTGAATTTTCCCAAATCCCTCACACCTAACCCACCTGCCCTCTTACTCAAACACACTTGATCCCACTTAACCCAATAAATTTTTTTCCTCATCTCACTCCCCCCAAAGGGTAGATGACGTTGGTTCCAAAGGGACAACCTTTTCTGAAACTTCATTATAATAGGCTCCCAAGTAGCCTTCCTTCCCGGATTTGCTTCCAGAGGGATACCAAGATACACAAAAGGCAATTTCATAACATTACAGTAAAATAGGTCAGCAAACCGAACCACCTCCTCCTCCCTCCCCAAAACAGCACCCAACTTGCTTTTACAAAAATTGACTTTTAAACCAGAAGCCAATTCAAAACACCGTAATACACTCTTCAGAGTCAAAACATTCCTCAAAGACAATTCACCAAAAAACAAGGTATCATCAACAAACTGTAAATGAGATATACATACTTTTTCCTTCCCCACAAGAACACCATTAAATAGACTTTTCTTCACAACTTCCCTCATTAGTCCACTAATCCCCTCAGCCATAATTAGAAACAAGAATGGAGCCATAGGACCACCCTGTCTTATACCCCGCCTCATTTGAAACTCAGAGGTTGGACTCCCATTCACAAGAACAGACACATAGGAGGATGAAAAGAACCCATGATCCACCGAATCCACCTATCCGTAAACCCCACTCTTCTCATCATATAAAATAAGAAATCCCAACAGACTGAGTCATACGCCTTCTCAAAGTCTACTTTGAAAATTAGACAAGATTTACGACTCCTCTTCACATCGTCGATTAACTCATTTGCAATAATCACACTATCAAGCATATTTCTCCCACCAACAAAAGCAGACTACTTCTCACTAACAATTCCACCTATAACACACCGTAACCGATGAGCCAGGACCTTAGCTATAATTTTATACAAGCATCCCACCAAAGAAATAGGTCTATAATCTCCTAACCTCGTCTGATTAGCACCTTTTGGAATTAGTGCTAAGAAGGAAGAATTCGCTCCCATAGGTAAGGTCCCATTTGCATAAAAATCCTCCATCATTTTACACACATCAGCTAAACTTTACCTGGCCATTTCACAAATTATTCAAAAACCATAATCCATCATAACTTAAACAAAAGAAAAAGCTAAACCCGACCATATCTTATGCTTTTTAATTATCATAAATCAATCAACTATTAGCATTGGCTGTGGAAATAGCTAAAATAAAAGTTTCCTCTCTCTTATGATATATATATATATACACACACACGCTCTTCAACTAGTTGAAAATGTGAATTAATGTTTACAAAAGAGAAATCATATTGCTACTACTTAATTACTTTTACTTTTGTTACATTTTTTTTTATTGATATGTGAGCTGCTACATGCACAATCAATAGCAGAAAGAATCAAATTACAAAACCAAGTGAGATAAGCAAAACATGAAATTAAACTATATTCAACCACAACTAACAGACACAGAAGTATAATGGCAGGGACTTGGTGGAGTTGTGACTGGAGCTATTCCTTCAAGCATCAACATAACCTTCTTCATTGTTGGCCTTAAAGAGGGGTCCTCTTGAAGGCACCAAATAGCCACCATCACAAACCTTTCAAGCCTATTCATGTCATTGACAGCCTCATCACCATTGTCAACCAGGATGTCAACTCTTCCAGCCCTGTAGCAGTCATAAGCCCAATCAGTTAAAATGGCCTTATCTTCATCACCAACAACAGAATCCACATTTTTCCTGCAGCAAATGATCTCCAAAAGCAGCACTCTAAAACTATAGACATCAACCATGACAGAAATTTGTGCACTCCTAAACCAGTCTGGTGCAACATACCCTTTTGTTCCTCTAATGCCAGTTTCTGTGCGGCTTTGATTAATCATTAGTAATTTTGCCAGCCCAAAATCTGATATTCTTGCATTGTAATACTCATCAAGGAGTACATTTTGTGGCTTTATGTCACAATGGATGATCTGGGTGCAACACTCCTCGTGCAGGTAAACTAGCCCTCTTGCAATCCCAAAAGCAATGTGGACTCGTTGGTTCCAATTTGGTTTAAACTCTCCAAAAAGAAAGCTTGCTAAAGTTCCATTGCTCAAGAACTCAGAGACTAAAATCCTGTGTTCTCCTTCATTACAATATCCAAGTAGGCGAACCAAGTTTTTGTGATGAGTCTGGCCTATCACATTGACTTCAGTTTTGAATTCCTTATCACTGTCTTTGAGATACTTGTCCAACTTCTTGACTGCAATGGTTGTCATATCTGTTACTCCCTTGAAGACAATGCCACAAGACCCTCTTCCCAATTCTTCTTCGAAGTTATTTGTTGCTTGCACCAGCTCTGCAAAGGTGAAACTCCGCAAATTGCTCTCTACAACAGTTTTATTGTTGGTAGAATTTTTCTTCTTGTAGTAGAAGAAGAAACCAATGCATAATGCACTGACCAACATGAAATTAACAAAGACAGAACCACCTAGAAAGACTGATATCACAGTTATCAATGTATCTTGATCTTTTGTATATTTCTTCACCTCTATGGGTGGATTTTGTGATGGAAGATTATTTTTCATCAACTTAACTAGAGTGAATCCCCCCACTGCACTATCCTGTCTTCCATTATAAAGAGGCAGTTTCTTCTTCCAGCAGCTATCATCTCTAAAAATAGAAACAGCACACAAGCAATCCTGCAGGCAAGCAATCTTGCAATCTTCTAAATTGTAAGGTGTGTACGTTTCATAATCTGATAAAGGCCAATCAGTATTTGGAATTTCCTTCATGAAGTAAAGATTCTGATTCTGTTCACTTCCTTCACAACCGAGTTCCAAATTTGGTTTGCAGCTGCCATACTCATCAGTTGAATCGAGAAGAGAGTACCCTTCCAGGCACCTGCAGATTGGTCTCTGATCAGTTTTGAGAGCACAGATACTATTGAATCCACAGACTCCACTACCCATGTGTCCTCTCATCTCCAAGCAAATATTTTCTGGCAATGTCTTCACAACCGTCCAACTTTGATTTGCACTAGTATTCTTGGGGTGATATGACACAGTGAAAACTCCATCAAAATTAATAGTTGCTCTATAATAATAGGAATCAGATGAGACCGCACTATTTGGACTTGTAATATGAACCTTCTCACCACTCCTTTTCATTATGGACAAGAGGCCTGATTGATCAAAAATCACTCTGTAACCAGAGTTTGTTGCATTGGAAGCATCACGGGTTCCACTGATGTAGTAAGCATCGTAAGTATAGTTGGTAGGTAAATTTATAGGATTGAGCACAACATTACCATCCTCAAGCAAGCGAAATTGAAATCTTCCTTGTGAGAAGTTGGTCTCTTTGTGCCTAGATGTAAGTGTGCCTTTCACCTCCATGATTTGAGTTGGCACCAAGGTATCAGTTGGAGAACTGAAACTCTCCCACAACACTTGTGAATTCTGATCCAGCAACTGAAAGTTGCCAGTGTCATTCATTAGTGCATAGGAAATTTTACCTGATATGGACTGTGATCTCCAAAGCTAACACCTTGAGGGCTACTCGGAACTAGTCCGTCGTATTCATTTAGCTCTAGCTTTGATCCTTTGGAAGCAGGATTGGCTCCATTTGCATACCAAATGGGAGTGTCGTTCGGTAATTTGTGGTACCATATGGCAAGCAAGAAAAGATTGTTATCAAGTGCATGGAATCCAAATGCAAAGTCTTGTGATGGGGAAAGCCATTGAGCATCCGTGTTACCTGCAACAAGTGTCATGCCAATGCTAATATTGGCATTATTGTTATTATTCTGAGCAGAGATGAAACGCAGCTGCAGCAAGGGGAGAAGGATAACACAGCTAAGAAATGTAAGACTCATACTATCTTGTGGCCACATATGTATCTGAATTTGAAGAAGAAAAGGTTCTTTGTGGAAGAGTGTTATTATATTACAAAACCAAAAGGTTTAATTTAACAAGCCATTCACCACAACAACACTATGATATCGGTCTTAATTGACATGAGGCCACAACTTGATCCAAACGACACGGTCGTGTGACTTATGCAAACACGTTAAAGACTTTGAAATGTCACTGCTATGAAGTCATCGGTGCCGTTTAGAACGGTGCTGCATGCATGACTGTATACAAGAATATCATGAAATTTGAGTACCATATATAGAAATGAATCAGGGGCTTTGAAAATTCATAATGGTTGCATTTGAATGGAAATTTTTAAAATTTTAAAATTCTCGCAATTGTTAAATTAATTAACTTTTCAGCTTTTAAACAATTTTCTGATTTCAATTAGTTCATCAGTTTTTTATATTATTTTACATCTGTAAATTAGTTTAATAATTAATTTTGTCAGACATTTTAATTCACTCAACAAACAACAAATTTCAACCACCATATAAAAAAACAACAAATTTCAACATCTTTTTAAACTTTTTCTATTTAACATTTCATTAGCTTATTAGATTAAACTTTCATTCAGAGGGTTAGTTCTTCCACAAAACATAGCCTTAATTTTAGTATGTTAATACAAAGACAATTTATCAAACTTTGCTATAAGTTTGAAGGTCGCCCCAACACCTTTTACAGAATAGTAGACCTAGATCTAAAATTTTCAATCATGTTATCAGAATTCTTTTTACTAAACACGGCCCTAATTTATGGTTTGTGAATACAAAAACACTGAAAGGTAGAACATTCTTATTCACTTTGTCCCACCTTTAACAGAATTGTACATCTGTACTGAAAATATAAATAATTGGCATAAAATTCAGCTTTAAATGGTGTAAAAGATAGAATAGATTTCTTATAAATGTTTTTAAAAGGTAAGTCTTAATGACAAATTTTCACCACTATATCAAAGTTGAGGCAATGCCAAAACTTTCCAGGATGGAGGTTTTAACAGCTTGCCATTAAATAAGATAGACTCAATGTTCTTGGTGAGGATACGAGGGTAATCAAATAAAATGTGTCGCGTAAAATAACGCTAAAAGTAAAGCATAATAATTGAGTAAGTGCTGCCCTTCTGTGAGGGAACAGGGATCACACAAAGAAACAACCTAAATTTACATTTTAAAACGTTAAATTAAAAAAAGAAAAACCCTGCTGATACAGGAAATCCAATTACTATAGTTCTTTTTCCTGCCACAAAGTAGAGAATCAAAATTGAGAAAAAGGTACATTCAAATGTCAGCACACTACTGGAAATTCTCACTTGCCACCCAAAGTAGGGAATTGCCCAGGATCTTCAATGGAAGGAGCTGATATATTGGTATTCCCATAGCCACCATAACCTCCTCTTGCACCACCACGCCCACGCCCTCGCCCACGGCCTCGGCCACCTGGGTTATAGTATTTTTCACCCTCAGCAGGCTTCAGAAACTCGTTGATGCTGACCGACTAACAACATGAAATCCAATACACAAAAAGGGGGTAAAAGTCAACAAAATCTGTCCGTTGTATAAAACCAAAAATTCTTCAGCACATGCACAATTTGATACAATATGCTACGTATGGAAAAAAGAAGGGAGGAAATATATCACATCAGGCTGCCAATATTACAGAATAGTCAGATTGGAGTTCATAGGGTGCAATGAACATGTCAGTTTCCACCGGTAATCCACTCATTCCATTTGAGAGACAAACAATTGGAAGATAAATCCAATGAAGAATATTAGCAAGATGCAAAACTAAATAAATTATTAACAAAATGCAATGGTCGTCCATGTGATACCTTCTTGGATTTCTCTTCCTTCTCAAGAGCCTCTTTGCGCTTATCCTTGTCAGATCCCTTAAAGGATAAAAAACAAGTGTCAAAAAGATGAAGTATTAGCACACCAAATTTAATAAAATCAATAACAAACTAGAAGGAAAACATAAAGCCATAAAACCCCACCAGTTTAATAAAGATGTCATTATTGTCTTTCTTGTTTGACAGCTGCTGCATGGATTCAAAAACCTTAGTATCTACCTTTCTTTCCTCAGTCTTAAGGGCTTGCAAAGCCTTCCTCTTCTCTTCAAGTACTTTTTCATATTCCTCCAAAGTCATCTCCTATTCAACAGGAAAAATATTATTAAGCTATAAAATTTAAACAAACAAAAGCATTAATCAAGGAACTGCTATTACAACCATAAAAGTGAAATGTTAAGAAATGCAAGAAAAATACACACTATCAACCCCACAGACCCAGTTGAAGACTAGAACCAAAATTAAGGAAATAATCATCTATTAATCAAGAAAACTAAGCAAAGTGAAACACACTTCTATAAATAGTGAACAAAAATGAGAGTTTTCAAAATCCATGGTTAAACTCTAAAAGGGAGCTTAAAAGGTCTAATCAATGAATAAGAACCCTTGACAGAGAGCCCAAGCTAAATCATCCATCAACCCCAACAAATTTGTTGCAGCTGTAAGTCACTTTATATCCATGATAATATAGACAATGAAAATTTCATATAATGCCAGTTATAAGTTATAATCTTCTGCTTGACAATTGATAATGTTAAAAACAGAACATCTATAACATACAGAAGCACATAAAAAGGAAAAAAATATTGAATGATCACCTTATCCTCAGGCTCTTTTTCTTCAGCATCATTAGCAGGACTGTCCTTGTGTCCATCTGCCACAACATCTTCACCTGAAGGCTTTTCATCACCAAAATTCTTAGCAGTTTCATTCACTTCCTCAGTTATCCTAAATAAAATTCAGGAAACAAACGCAACAACAGAAACTCAAGTTAGAATTAAACAGAAAACCATGTGCAGAGGGTTGTCAAGTGTATAGATGTTAAGCGTCCAGAAGTGCTCACTGGGCAAACTCATCAGCTTGTACTCCCCAGTTGCCTCTCCCAGCTCCTTCACGTTTAAATTCATTTCTGCAGATAAACCAAGTCACGTCAGTAGAAGAAACAAAAGCCAAAATAAACAACCACAAATTTAGTTAGAAGTATAACACTCACCCACGTCCAGTCCCACTACGGCGGTCAAATGATCTTCGTGGGCGCCCATCTTCATCACCATCTCCATTACTGAATCCTCCCCGTTCCCCACGACCACCACGATAGGTGCCACGAGACCCACTGTAACCAAGCCTTTCTGAGGGCCTCCCAGTTTCTCCTTCAAAAGCGCCTTGACCAGCAGGAGCAGCAAATGAGTTCTCATCATTGGAGAAGTCACGATTGAAACCACGACGACCACGACCACGGTCACCTCCACGCCCCCCTCCACGACCTCCACGTGAAGTTTCATTTTTTGCCTCCCTCACTATGACATGAAAGGAAAAAATGTAAAGAAAACAAAAAGAAAAAATATAAACAACAAATACAAGTAAATTCCTAACTGAATTTAAAAAAAAAGAAAAGAACCCATCATGATTGGATTTAAGTGATCTCCAATTCCAGAAACACTACCTTAGGATTTTTATTGAAAAATCAATATTACAAAAGGTACAAAGATTCTTCACATTGTTCTTTTACATTGAACAAAGAAAAAAAATGTAAACAAAACAAAAAGAACCATGCATGAACAAATCAAAACAAAGACTACTATTAGAACAGTTTAACACTACCCGGGGTTTTTTTATTTAAGAAATGTACAAATGATTCTTAACTCGGTTTGTTTACATGAAAGGAAAAATAATGTAAAAGAAACAACAAGAACCATGAGTAAACAACAAATGAAAACAAAGACCAATATTAGGACAGCATACCACAAATGACAAGCACACGCTTCACAGAAACTAAAACAAAAATCATATAGAACTCATCGATAACTAATTCAAACAACCTAAGGTTCCAGCAACACGATCTGGAGTTCTTTAATTGAAAAATGAATATAAAAAATGTAGACAAACTTCTGAACACAGGCAACATTAATAATTCAAATACCAAGCAAAAATCAATAAACACATTTCACAGCAATATTACTTGAAACCTAAACTAGATAAAAATAACAAATTAAATCACACTAAAAGAAAAATTCAAACAACAGGCATAAATGAAATTTGAAACATTGAATGAAAAAAGTGAAGAAAAAAATAACAAACCAGCTTGAGAAGGAGGTGGTGGTTTGGAAGGAAGCAGAGCAGGCTTATCGGGGTGAGTGAGAGGTTTCTTGGGAGGAGCAGTAACAACCTTAAGCTTTTCAGCAGCAATTCGCTGCGATGGGTCTTCTGCATCGTCACCCAACAAATCAAAAGGGTTCATGGTTGCCATTTTGGTGACTAATCACTGTAACCTGAAACCCCTAAAGTGTGTGTTGTGTTTTGAACCCTATCTAATGAACAACAACTCATCCATCTTGGTGTGTACAGAAACACAACAGAGAAAAAAGAGAGAGAAGGTAAAACCCTAGCCGCCCAAGTGAATGTAATGCCAACCAATTTATTAGGGAATGAAACGCCATTTGATGGGCCTTACTTTGTCCTTTTCTTTTAAACTCAATTATTTCATCAAACTTACCCGTCTGCTGCGAACGCTGCGGGCCGAGTTTACCCGTATTATCTTTTACAAATATGATCATCTAGTAATATCTAATTAACTATTATCACATAGTAAAAAAATTTAATATTTAGTTAAAATGAAATATTAGTACTATATGAGTTTTGCAATATTTATATCCGTCCAATTAATGAATACGTGGATACCCATTATATATATATATATATATATATATATATATATATGTGGGTGTAAGTTATTTTATCACCTTAATGAAATTTAGGGTTCATAAACATGGTAATTAAGACATTTCTCTGATTATTAGATATTTTATTTATATATGTAAAATTCTTTCTATAGAAAATTTTATAAGGTATAAATCGAATTTATTAATTGAATCTTTTATGTTCTAAATGTGTGTAAATAAACATAAATATTCCTATGGGTTTTAGTTTACTTAAAATGGAATTTGATTGGATTCTATTTGTAATTATTTTAAATTTATTAAACTTAAATATCTGCACTGGTTGTTTATTCTTATTCATTTATTTATTAAACTTTAAAGAAAATAGATATGCTTTGATTCTTAATTTAATATAATATATATTTTTATAAAGAAATTATATCATCAATAAATAAAAATTATAAATATATGTTTCTTAATATAAATGTTATGAAAGTTTATAATTGTAATGACTTATCTTTTTAATATTTTATCTTAATCTTAATTATATATATTTAAGAGTTCATGCATGAGGCTCATTTGATAGTGGAATTTCACAGGTGTCACCCTTTGATGAATCCTGTTTTCCCGCCTAAAACTCATCTTCATATATTAAAGCTTTTAATAATTTTTTATTTGTTTTTAATAAAAGTTTGTTACTTTTTGTCTTTTTAGCTACTTAACTCTTCCTCTCTCTTTCACTTGATGCCCACAAGTTTCAGTTTCCAAGTTTCCCTATGTGCATTCACTCCTTCATCTTCCATTTGAAATTCAAATTCAAAAATATCCATAAAATTGCATTTAATGGTTCAGAGTCTCAAAACATTTTTTTGTTCCTTTTCCCAATTCTTTAATTCTTTTCTCACTTTTCTTTATGTTCTCTAAATTCCTCACGCCTCTCTCTCTCTCTCAAGCTTTTTCCTTCATTTTCTTTGACCATATGTTCATCCATTGCCATCGTTCTCACGTGCCATTGACTTCTTCGACCCTCATGTTCTCCAAAGCACCATCTATAATTTCTTCTGTCCCACATACATCTATAATTAATTTAGTTATTTATCTGAGTGAACTTCCATGGCAATGCATAGAGATTAAAGAAGAATAAAAGGTTTCTTTGAAGAAGGTAGTGGAGTTGAGTTGGATATCAGGGAATGGAGGTGGAGTTAGAGCCTCGAGTGAAGGCTCTGCCTTACAAGGTGAAAGCCATGTCGAGGGAATCTCCGTCACAGAAAACCCTTCACATTCTCGACACCGACCTTCCCACCCACTAGTCCATCGCCACCAACACTAAGGAATGGATTCTCCTCGAATTCGATGTAACTCCCTCTCTAATTTCATCAATATTCTTCTTTTCCCCCTTCTTATTCACATAATAATAATAATAATAATAATAATAATAATAATAATAATAATAATAATAATAATAATAATACTTGTGTTTTGTATGCTCAATCATTGTTTCTTTCGATTCATGTTTCTCCAACTCTAAGGTTTTACTTCAACGACCATTGTTCTCCGACCCTTATGTTCTCCGAAGCGTTTTATGAGTAGAATATATTCATTTTTCCTTTACCATTGAGTTCTGCAATTGATCATTAATTTGGGGGTTTACCGTTCGTTACATCTATTTATGTATATGTATGTGAATAGAGCATTGATTTCATGCAATTCTGGTTTACTGTATCCTAAAATGAAGCATCATCTCTGATACTTCTCAAATGCAATTGTAATTTGTGACAGCGTTGTATATGTTGCATGTAAAAATATGAGTCTATCTTATTTCATCCATGCTTTATAATATGAATTGATTACTTTTCTGCAGTCTGCATTCTCTTCTATGACTCTTTTTGAACCATTTGTTATTCCTCTGCTTCTTGAGAAACTTTCTTCTTCACTACCTTTAGTAAAGGTTGGTATTAATTAATTATCATTCTATCTTGGATGTTAAATATCTATGTACCTTTACACCTTTTCTAACGTAATTATCAATGTATTTCTTTGTTGTTTTCATATCGATTCCTTAAAATATCTTAGAGTGTGCTCTTCTAAGTATGGAGCGGAGAAAATTACAAAATACACTAGCACTATTTGGTCTTCATTAAAATACACTCTATTTACTTATTTGGGAGAGCCCAATTTTTCTTTTTATATGTCACCTGCAAATGTATTGGTTTCCCAGAGAATGAATTTATGATAGAAGTTTTGTCACTCCTTCAACAGCTTATTATGTAAAATAGCAGTTTGCTAGTTAGCTTGATAATTGATGATAAGGATGTTAACACTATTTTCAACAGTATTGCCTTTTATGAGATTTATAATGTTATTCCCGTGCAAGAAAAGAAGAAACTACATGTTATTCGTCGCATTCTCTATATTACTCCCAAGACTACCATTTTTTCATGCAATGCCATGTTTAAAAGTCTTTTTTCCATAATTATGGACAACAATTTGGGATTTTCTATTAGTAATATTGATAGTTTACCAAAGGGTTGTAACATCCTAGGTTGATTTACCTTTTTATTTACATATGGCAAATTATTTCCACAATAAATTTTTCATGTTAAATAAAAATTTGGATCTTAATATGAAATAATATTTACTTCCCTTAATAAATAATCCACTCGGCCTTGATGTACAATAATATTTACCTCTTCTAGTTACATTCTAAATAAAAAAATCATACTTAGTATAAACAAAACCGATCTAAAATAAATCCTTTAATAAAAGTGTTAAAAGTAATAACCGATCGGAAATGATTCAACTCGGTAATAATATAAAATAGTATTCACTTAAATATATTCTGATCCGGTCTGGATACCGGTCCCCAAAGTTATGACGTCAGAATGACCTCATAAGAGGGAAACCGGTGTCACAGTTCAGACAATGCCACACCGGATATCCGATATCCCTTCATCCGCTCTTATCTCATCAGGCGTTCTACTCACTCTCTCTATAATGGATACTTCACTCGTTCTCACTGCACGTCTATATAACCGTTTGCCTCAGGATCACTGTGAGATAAGAGTTCCTCATAACTTATCAGCGAAGATACCCTGCATAGCGGAATGTGTCAATGTCAATTACCTCAGAGAGTAAGTACATATGTCAGCAAAATATGTGGAAAGGTGATTATCCTCCATCCTTATCACAGGATCGTACTCTGATAATTGACCTACCCCCCTGACACATTCTGAGTACTGAGCCACTTTGATTGACACACTTCACACGCTATCAGAGCCAATGGGCCAACTTGCATCCAACGATTCATTTCCTACGTTCAACTATAAATAGCATGATCTAAAACGCATGCAGGGTTACGTTGTTCAAACTCACTTCTTTACTATTGCATTGCTTGAGTATTCATTGAGTTCATACACTCTTCTAACTTGAGCGTCAGAGAATCTTCGCAGGTGGCACCACCTTTCGCCCTCTCTCAACGCGAAACGTTGGTGTGAAGGATCTCCATGACAACAAGACCGGTTTCTCCCACTGAGAGGCCGGACTACAACATCGGATACCCAATGTACCGGTGTACAAACCCTGAAACACCTACACTCTTATGGCTGGTCCCACACCGGATCCTAGACCCCGGTCCAGACCAGTTCATTTACTTCCCTTAATAAATAATCCACTCGGCCTTGATGTACAATAATATTTACCTCTTCTAGTTACATTCTAAATAAAAAAATCATACTTAGTATAAACAAAACCGATCTAAAATAAATCCTTTAATAAAAGTGTTAAAAGTAATAACCGATCGGAAATGATTCAACTCGGTAATGATATAAAATAGTATTCACTTAAATATATTCAAAATAATAATAAGAGCGTACGCAAAATAATATCCGATCGGAAACACATCTTTTAATAAAATGGTGGTAAAACAGCGGGAGGAGGAGAAGAAGAAGAAGAAGAAGAAGAAGAAGAAGAAGAAGAAGAAGACAGGGATCATTCGCCTGAGCGAGACCCCAAGGTATCTAGGCGAAATCCGAGAGTCGCTTAAGCGAGTGCCGACTCGCTTGAGCGAATACCACACATTAAGCCTGAACGAACAAGACGTACACGGGAACTCACATCGGGGTTTCACTCGGTAAAAGGGTTTACTCGGCATACCACACTTGACTCATTACTACACTTCACTCAGAAAGGTTCGCTCGATCACAACTCCCTCGGGGATAATCTAACCTCCTACACTCGGTAAGAGTTTCTCTGGATATCCTCACTCGGAAAATACCCTAACCTTACTTCACTCAGAAGAAGCTCTCTCAGCCACATTTTACTCAGAACATTCTCACCTTCCCTCGGAAGCACTCTAATTTTCACTTGGAAACATTCTACTTTTCTTCACTCGGAATCATGATACACCTTCTTCACTCAGAATCATTATACACTTTCTTCACTCGGAATCACTATACTCTTTATTCACTCAGAACATTCTCCCAGCCAATCTCACTCGGGACATTCTAACCTTCCACCCAGAAGGGGATTTCTCGGTTATTCTTCACTCGGAAAGAGGGACGGGGATTTCACATAGTGGTGAAACAGACACCAAACCGACTGGCCCTCGCTCAAACAGCAATGAATCCACTCGGGGAAGACTCACTCGGTAATAGACTGTTACAACAAACACGTGAAAATAAATATCAAGCATAATATAATATAAATTCACATCCGACTCAATTTAGGTCAGCACACAGATAATATCACACACTCAGAAAAACTCCTTATACACATATATATTACACAATCACTCAAAATCACTCGGGCCATGGCATCGATCTCCCCCTTGGCGCGACTCCATGGCTCCGGCCTCCTCCCTGTCACTGGTTACTAAAATTGAAAACCACAGCAAGGGTGAGTGTTTGGCATCATAATTAATATAGAAAGGAATTTAACAAGTTATATATATATATATATATATATATATAAGTTCCATCCGATTGCATCTTCATCCCTTTTTCAAATTATACTCGGCAATCATGATAATGAATTTCACTCGGCAAACTTAATAACAAATTTCACTCGGCAATATAACGAATCACGCTCAGTATATATATATATATATATAACAAGTCTCATTCGGAAATCATAGCAGTTTGCTCAGCAAATACATCAATTGCGTTCAGCAAAGGTATCAATTCATACTCATCAAATATATCAAATTTTCACTCGAAGATCTATTAAGTCACACTCGAAAAATATAGCACATTGCACACGGTAAACATATCAACTCAAACTTAGCAATTATATTAAATTCATCAATAATCACCACTGACTCTCATACAATCTGACACCTAGTATCCGGATACTAAAGGATCGGCCTTCAGCTGGGGGTCCTACTTGACACCCCGTGAACCCTGCTTGGTTCACCGAGTCCTACTTGACTCTCCACCTCGACCACTGGGTCTTACTTGACCACTGGGTAGCTCAACTGGGCACAAAAACCACGGGAGCCAGAAATGAGGGGCTATAATATACCGTCAGCCGTCCCATACCACATAATCATATATTCACATTTCTCATGCATCACAAGTGGCCATTAATAACATCAAATACTCATCACACGGGTGACCTGCTTGTCAAGCCCGGCTTCACATCGCCACAACACCGATCATCACAACATTAAATATTTCAACTCATAACATGATTAACTCAAGCCACACACCCGATCTTCAACCAATCGGTGTCCATACTCACATGCATATACATACACATACAAATTTTCATTCAGTAATGTCTTCTTACCCTTTTCACAATCAACTTAATGACTCGGACTCACAGCATGTCCTATTCTAATTAATTATCACCCGAACACCCCCTTACCTCGGTTCCAAGCTTCTATAATCTGCTCCTGGTGTCGGTTACGCCCTCTTAGCACTGGGTTCACAGTCTCAGCTCCGTCAGTCAGCCTTTCGTTGTTCGATCTACTACCTATGGGTCGAAATGCAAAAACCTGTTAATTTAACACTCTCGGCTCTAAGGGTCACATTTGAGCTCACACTCACCAGAAGAGTGGAGAATAGGCCCATACACAGCCATGCATGGCCACTCAGTCACCAATGGAACGAAAGGGAACAGGGAAACAAAATGCAACGGATCAGTGGACTCACCTTGAGGCCACAGTCACGAAACCGAGCTTAGTACTCAGTTTTGATGCAAACAAGATCCTCTCCTAGAGCATGCAACTCAGCGATGAAGGAGGAAGAAGATGAACAATAACAGAAACAAATGAAGAAGAAGAGAGAAAAGCAATGGTTCGCGCGTGTGGGTGAGAAAATAAGAGAGAGAGAGAGAGAGAGAGAGAGAGAAAGAGAAAAAGAAGCCTTTTATTTAAGGCCAGGGGCAACCGGTAACCTCCCCAGCCGGTTACCCCCCATTTCTAATCATCATTTCATTAATCGGCTAACAACTCCTCCTCCTTCTAATCACTCCACGTTTAACCAATCAGATAATTTTATTTACATTGGCCATATTTAATTATTTATAATCTCCCCATAATGTAAAAATATCAAATAAATTCCTAGAATAATTTTTAATATTTTTCCACTACACACAACTCCACTAAATTGACCGGGATGTTACATCTACCCCCCTAAAAGGGGATTTCATCCCCGAAATCAATGCACCGATTGAAAGAGATTGGGGTACATCCGCCTCATATCCGATTCTAATTCCCAAGTGTATGTTATCCAATCCAGATTCTGCCACTTTACCTTCACTAAAGGCACCTCCTTGTTTCTTAGCCGTTTGGTTTGATACTCCTCAATACTGATCGGTATAGCTTCCACCGTTAGGTCCTCCTTTAATTCAATTGAGTCACTCGGCACAATCATCATATCACACGGAATATAGGCTCGGAGTTGTGATACGTGAAACACATTGTGGATGTTGGTCAATGACTGGGGAAGATCCAGTCGGTAAGCAACATCACCGATTCTTTCCAATATTTGGTATGGTCCGATGTATCTCAGATTAAGCTTTTGGCTCTTCAAAATCCGACCTACACCTTTGGTCGGTGAAATCTTTAGGAACACCCAGTCGCCCACCAGAAATTCGAGCGGCCTATGTCGATTGTCATAATAACTCTTCTGTCGGTCTTGGGCAGTCTTTGTAACACCCCAAATTTTATAAAAATAAATAATTAATGTGAATGGCAAATAGTTGATGCTTATTGAGGAAGATGGGTGAGAATATGTGGAATAAATCCAATTTGATTTATAATGAGGAATTCTGAGTGAGAATGCTTAGGAACAAGTTATATATGTCTTATATGATGTATATGATAGCATGGATATGATTAAATTGGCTTATGATGAAGTTTCATAAGTTGGACTGTGTGAAATCTGCGTTTCCTGCCTCTGTGTTGATAGTCTCGCCCGAGCGAGAAGGGATCTCGCCCAGGCGAGGATTCCCTGTGTTGGCCTTATGGTTTCTGGGCAATTTTCGCTCAGGCGAAGGTTAATTTCGCTCAAGCGAAATTGCCTATGTATCAGTATTGCTCTCTGGAAGGGATTCGCAATATTAGTGTTTGCTCTCTGGAGAAAATTCGCTCAAGCAAATGGAGTCTCGCCCAAGCGAAGGGTCTGAGGAATGGCACTCGCCCAAGCGAGTGAGGGATCAGCTTGAGCGAGCCAGTGAGGAATTGGTCACTGGATCTTTCTTCGCCCAAGCGAATGTGAGTAGCTTGAGCGAAAGTGGAAGTATGAATGCTGGGTGATGCTCACTCAGGTGTGACTGGTACAGTTGTACTAGACCGAGTGTGGTAAGTATATGGTGAGTGTGTGGGATTTTGAATGAGATTTCCCTTAAGTAAGAACCTTAGAAAATAATTCTGTGATGTTGTGAATTTCCGAGTGAAATTCCGAGTGGCCTTGTCAAGGCAGAACCCTCCGAGTGAGGGAGTAGATAAAATTCTGAGTGAGAGGCTTTCTGTGTGAAATTCCGAGCAGTTGTGTTCTGAGTGGAAGTATCCGAGTTCAAGGTAACTCATTCCGAGGGAAGTCTCTCTGTGAGTGTAATTCCGAGTGGAAATGGCACCGAGTGAGGTGTGTTGTCCAGAAGTATTTTGGAATGACTTCACTCGTAGGAAAAACAAAGGAAGTCAGCCTTTGGATTGTTTATCCGAGTGGAATCCTGAGTGAGTGCGAAGGCAATAAGCATTCTGAGTGTATGATTATATATGTGGGTCGGTAGATTGGATTTATGGACAGGTTTGTATTTATGAGAATATACATATATACATAAGGGATTTATGTTTGATGCTTCTTACCGACTGGAATATGAATGATGTTGGGTGAATAATTCTAAGTTGATGAATTCCGAGAGAAATATAGGAGGCTTGGATCCAATTCCGAGTGAGGCTATGATGTTTGTCCTTCTTTTCCGAGTGGAGAATACTTAAAAGGATTTTTAGAGAATTGCCATTGATGAACCCATTCAGTGTAGGATTAGATGGGAGAATTTCCCGAGTGATCCTTGTGTGGCCTTTTCCCGGGTGGAAAAGCATGAGTAAACCCCGAGTGGGATGGGTTTAGATATTCCTGAGTGGAATTTCGAGTGATCCTCTTCCAAGGGAAGAGTTGTTGTAATGGTTTAGATTGGACTATATACTCCGAGTGGTTAGGATCTGAACAAGTCCGGGTGAGACTTAATGAATTCCCCGAGTGAGTAAGATATCATATGCCGAGTGAATCTGGCTGGAATATTCCGAGTGGAGTATGATTGTGGAGACCCCTTCTGAGTGAAGGAAGGTCTGCGTATTCTCTGAGTGAGAAATGTGAAAATATACCGAGTGGTGAATGTGGAATACATTCTGAGTGACTTATAGTTGTGATACACCGAGTGGTGTTGACAAGCAAATATTCTGAGTGAGGAAGGATTTGGGATTCCGAGTGGGATACCCCTCATTTACCGAGTGGAAGACCCAATAAGTGATGGGTCAGTTTTAGAGAAATTACCGAGTGAAGGGTTGATTGAGATGACTCGGATTGGATTGGAATTGCCGAGTGAGAGACTATATGAGTATGAGTCGGCCCAAAATGTCTTGGTTGAATGGAAGGTGGATCGGTTTAGATTGTTATGTCAAGTGGGAAGCCGAGTGTGAGATGACTCGGATTTAGTTGAAGTTTGCCGAGTGAAAATCGAATTAATATTGGGTCAGTTTTAAGGAATCCTGCCAACAGAAACCCGAGTGCTGGGAAAGATGATTTTTGGTTGGATTCGCTTAAGCGAATTAATACCTCGCTCAGGCGAGTGACTATGGAAACAGGTACTGGGGTTATTTCGCCTGTGCGAATGGAGAGGCTTATGCGAGATGGAGCTGTCTTGCTCAAGCGAATGTGGGTTTCGCTTGAGCGAGTGACACCCTGTTTGCGTGTGTCTTCCCTTTTCTCTTAGTTTAATTATGTGGACCCTTCTTTTACTCGGTTCTAAGGATATAAAAGGATATTAAAGTAAATATAACATGGCATGATGGATTATTGGACTGCCATTTTTAATTATGAGGTAATAGTGAGATATTTTAAGGGGAAACAATTATTAAAACAAAAACTTTCACTTTCTTTCTACCTTTCACGTCACTTCTTCCTCTCCTCTCTTCACTCTTCTTCTTCGTCTTCTTCCCTTCTCCATCTCCTCTTTTCTTCTCCCCAAAAACCAAAGCCATGTGGAGCTTTCTTACCCTCTCCAATTTTTGTTTTCATGGAGGCTCAAAGGAGAAGCTCATGGTTGGATCTTCTTCCACTCTTCTCCTCTATTTTCGTGCGGATCTCTCTTTTCCTTGGGAGCTCATAGCCAACTCTTGGTGAGGTAAGTTCCTCACCATTCTTTATGAGTTTATGCCCTAGATTTTGGGTTCTTGGTTTTGGGGGAGTATTATGGCATATGGGTTGTTGGGAGAGCATTAATGTGGAAACCCTAAGGTGGGGTGGCTTAAATGTGAGCCTCTATGAGTATCTAATAAGGCACTTAAGATTAATATTGGAAGGTGATGAGAAATAAATGGGTATTAATGAGTGTTGTTGGGTTTTAGTGAAACCCTAACTCTAATAAATTGGGAAAAATATGAAATATGAATAGAATGTGGGTTTAATGACATTGGAGAATGATATTAATGATGAGAGATGGCCATTGGTGGTGATTCATGAACATGGGTAAATGTTGTTTGGGTTTTGATGAAAACCCTAAGTGTGGTGATTTGGGAGTTTTTGGTTAAATAAGTGATTTCGATGATTTTTGATGTCTTAGAATAAATTGTAAGAAGGGAGTGAACCTTTAGAATCATTGGGATTGGTTAATGAGGTTAATGATATTTTAGACTATGTTCATGAGGTTGTGTAAGATAATAAATGCTATAAGGATTTGTTAATTGATGATAGTCTTGATTGGGGCCAAGAGGCTTGTAATGAATTTGAATGAAATTTTATAATGAGGATATTTAAAGGGTTGAGATGAATTGAAAATACATTATGGAATGGATGAGATAATGATGTTATTGGGTTTAGTTGGCCTTTTAAGATCTAGAGGATCTTGGCTTTGGGAAAGGAATTCTCGAAGCCTAATGCAATTGCATAAGTTGGTGTTCATCAAGTCTAGGACTTGATGTTGGGCTTTATGATAGGCTAGCAAATGTTTAAGAATTATGAGGAATGCCTTGAGATGGCTTATTAATTGTATGAATGCATATGTATATTATGTAGATTGTATTCCGGGTGATGCAATGGAGCATTCAGAGCATTGGACTAGTTTCGGCTCTTCCCTCAAGGTAGGAGAGGAGTTAACATTCAAATTGCATGAGTAAATTTAATAGTGATTGTTGTATGTGATGGATACTCATGCTTGCCTTGCCATGTATATGTATTGAATTAATTGAAATGGCAATTTGATAATTATTGAGAATTATTATGATACTCTTGTGATGGGAGCAAGTAATTGACTTGCATGTGTGTGAGGCAATTATGATTGTTATATATGCATATGTAATTCGTAACACCTTGTTGCCACATGTGTGGATTAATATTATGATAATTGCTATGCCGATTGATATCCATGTGTGGATTGTTATGAATGATGAGATGAAAATCCACTAAATAAAGTGTGATAATATTGATGAATAATATGTGATGTTGAAATGCCATAGTGGCTGTTTACAAGTATTGACTTGCGTGTATGATGTGAAATATATGTGAAAATATGTTGAGATGGAAATGCCACATTAAAACTTGAAAATAATAATTATGAAATCAACAAGGTTGAAATCCACTAAGGTGTATGGTGGTGTTGGTGATTATGATGATGATGATCGATGAGTGGCATTTAGGATGCACAGAGTGAGTATGCATTTGATTTGAATTGCATTGCATCCATGGCATATCATAGCTGCCGGTGTTGGAATATTAGGGGATTCCCCCGATTGGCCCAGTGGGAGGGCGGCTCATTGCACAAGCAATATGTTGTTTCCCCTGTGACTTGGTGTGTGAGTCACAAAGCTTTCCATGCTGAGCTACGGGGAGCTGTGTAACATCTTAAAAATTTTATTCTCATGTATAATCATTTTGATTTAGACCATCAATGATATTATCCATTTTATCTCAACTTTCTACATAAATTTTTGGTTGGGACAACATCTTCAATTTAACCTTTTACCATGGTAAATAATTTTAACTTTATACCTTTGGTAAAAGTTAATCAAATAATTTATTACCTATTTCCTTAGTTATTAATTTCCTTGGCTTTTCCAATTACTCTCATCAAATTGCCACATACTCCACTCAAAATTCATCATCTTGTACACATTTTAATTATTCGTTAGAGTCCGAATTTGGAAATGTGGTCAACTACAAAGTTGTTCCTATTTTTCTTATCTTTCCAACAGGACCAAATTTGTTAAAATCCATTAAGATATGAGAGAGATATGCCTAAAATACTGAAAGAGTGTCAGAATTGATATTTTACTTCAATCATATCATCTTGTACATATTTTAATACCATGTTAGAGTCTGAATTTGAAAAAGTGGTAAACTACAAAGTTCTTCCTCGTTGTCTTAGCTTTCCAACAAAACCAAATTTGTTAAAATCCATTAAGATATAAGAGAGATATGCCTAAAATAACAAAATAGTATCGGAATTGATATTTACTTCAATCAAACAAACTACATTATGTAGGCTGCGGAAATGGTCAACAATCCAGCCCATTTTTCTCACCTAAAACCTCCATTATCACCACAATTAATGCACCTAACATCCCACTATAATCCCATTATGAAAAGCTTGTCCCCCACTTGTCATTTGCATCATTAAATTAACACTACATCTTGTTCCCAAGTCTGAATTATTAGAACAAGCTAAAGTTAGTGAAGTCTCTCTCTTATTTTCTTTCACTTTCTCCATCAAGTTCACTCTTGATCTGAAGCTAGGACAATAATACAACACTTTCAACTACTTTAGGAACCTCCATTAAGGTAAGAGGGGACAGGGTTGTGAATAACTATGAAATGAGTAGAATTGTATGCTGTTCTAGGATTCCAGTTTTAATTTCGTATATTGTTGCTCAGTTTTGAAATTGAAAACGTGTGAATTTGATTCTAACTTCCTCATGAAAGTTGTAGATCTTTTTGTTATTTGAATTTTGAGACCTGAATCAATTAATTTGAATATGTATAGCAAAAGTTATAGCCAAAATACTACAGCATGTCTGTGTGGAATATTTATCCTATGTTTTGTGTATATATTAAAATTCTGGGTCTTATAAATGTATAATAAGCCTTTGATGTCTTCATGAAAGTTGTAGATATTTGTGTTATGGATCTGTAGAAAGTGGTTTCAAGTCAAAATGATTTTTGTAACTCGAGTTATGCCTAAAATACTGAAGTATGTTCAAGCTGTAATATGTTAACTTGAGATACGTATTTTATTTTTAAAACTGAGAATTTTGTGGTGAGAATTAGTGATTGGTGTCTTCATCAAAGTTGTAGATCTTCTTGGTATGTGCATTTTAAGACCTGAACCGACTGAATTGGATATGTATAGCATGAGTTATGATCAAAATACTATAGCATGTCCGATTGAAATACTTATGTTGTGTTTTGTGCATATATGAATATTCTGGGAATTATACATACGTTTTTAGACTTTGATGTCTTCATGAAAGTTGTATATATTTATGTTAGGGATCTATAGAAAGTGGTTTTGAGTTAAAAATATGCTTGTAGCTCTAGATATGCTCAAAATACAAAAGTATGTTCATGATGAAAATCTGTTAACTATGAAATCCGAATCTTATTTTTAAAACTGGGAATTTTGTGGTGAGAATTAGTGGTTGGTGCCTTCATGAAAGTTGTATATATTTGTGTTAACAATAATTTAGAACTAGTTTCATGCCAAAATTATTTTTGTAGCTCCAGAAACGTTGAAAATACTAACCTGTGTACGTTTTAAAAATCCTCTTTGAGGCAGTTTTGTATTCTATGAATAAGTGATGTTTCTGTTTAGAATTTGAATTTATAGTCTTCATGAAAGTTGTAGATATTTATGTTATTGAGCTATAGAAAGTGGAATCATATGAAAAGGATTTGATTTGATCATGTTATGACGGTTTTACTAACGTATGTTGCTGTTGGAAATGCTGAAATTTGCTTATAATGGTTATTATGGATAAAAATGATATTTTCCCTATGGGTAACAATTTATTATTGAATTCTTGAGTGATTATGAAGTATTATGAATGTTGATGAGTGTCTAATGAGCATCATTCAGTTTGTGTATTTTGGTGGTGAATAATTATGAATGACTAAATTAATATATATACATGAATGCCTTGCGGTTATTGATATATGTGGTTGAAACAGTAAATCCATGATTCTGAAAATTATTATATGTGATGTGTCCTTTGAGGACTTGTGGTTTTCCAAGTGGTTTTGGAAATTGATATATCATGGTATGTTAAATGATAAAGAGAATTAAAGGCATTCATGCATCATAAGCATTTGGACGCACCATGGAATTTAGGGGTTCCATGATTGCCTACCCTGGTGGGGGGTTACTCTATGATGAGTTTAAGCCCTATTTTCACAAGAACCATGGAAGTGTAGGGATCCATGGTTGTGCAAATTCCTACTGGTATACTTATTTCTGCAGGAGCCATGAAAGTGTAGGGATTCATGGTTATGCTAATTCCTACTTGTGCACTTAATTTCATAGGAGCCATGAAAGTGTAGGGATTCATGGTTATGCTAATTCCTACTGGAGTCTCTATGAGACTTTTTACTGCAGTATTCCCACCAAACCAAATGGATCCAGCATGACATCATTGGACTAAATTAAAGACTTATTAAATATAAATGAACTTGTTTGGCATATTCATCATATCATTATGGTTTGTTGATTGTGTTTGTGCAATTTTATTTATTTTATATTTATTCTATATTCTCTCTCACTCTTACATTAATTTTTACAGTGAATGCCACGCAGAATGAAGAGTGATGCCATGATTGATGACTATATGAATTATTACTTGGACTTTGATTTTATGGGTTGTAATAAGTATAACGTATCATGTACCGTTATTTTCTAAATCGTTTCCGCTACTTAAATGTTTTCTTGAATTTAATGATTCACGACTAGTATGTATGATAATAATCCACGTTTATCAACTTTTACATGACTTATTACAAATTTCAAAAATGACTTTTAAAAATGCTAAAAATTTATTCAGAAAATTACTAAGGACGTCACATTGGTGGTATCAGAGCATTTTCAAAAATTCAGGACCAATTGCTATGACATGTATTGATTCTTGATATACTATGTGAATTGTTTGATTATTTGTTTGAAAATATGATAAGTATGTGCTATATGACTTGTGCCTAACTGATAAAATAATTTGTTTGATTACTGCTTGATAATATGATAAATGTGTTATACAATTTATTGCTTAACTGATAAACTGTAGAATACTTATAGTTATGTTATAATACAATATATTTTCCCTTAGAATTAGTATAAACCAAACTATGAATGTAGGATGGCAAGAAACAACAACAACAACAACAACAACAACAACGATATGGCAGCTGTTTTCAACCGCTTGGCTGAAGCCATAGAAAGACAAAATCAACCGAAAAGTACTGGAGGACTTCACGGGTTAGATCACTTCCTAAAAAGGAAGCCATCACAATTCAAAGGAGGTTATAATCCAGAGGTAGCATACCTATGGGTTAAGAAAATGGAGCACATCTTCCAAGCCTTGCCCTGCACAAAATTCAAAAAGGTGGAGTATGCCACTTATATGATGGTTGAGGAAGTAGAAAACTGGTGGATACATGCCAGAACTCGTATGATTGAAACCGACAGACCTTTGGACTGGATCAACTTCAAAGACTGTTTCCTGGATAAATATTTTCCTACGAGTGTTAAAAGCCGAAAAGAGCTAGAATTTATGGAGCTGAAACAAGGCTCAATGTCTGTTGGTGAGTATGCTGCAAAATTTGAAGAATTATCTCTCTTTTACCCTCCTTTTCAACAGGCTGGTGCTGAAGCCTCAAAATGTGTCAAATTCGAGAATGGGCTGAATCTTGAAATCAAAGAGGCTATCGGATATCAAGAAATTCAGAGTTTCCCCATCTTGATTAATAAATGTCGAATTTTTGAAGAAAATCACCAAGCCAGGTTGGCACAAGAAAAGGCCAATAGATAACTAAGACCTCAACCCGTTGCTTTCAAAAGGAGAGGATCGTTCTATCCAAGTCGTTTCAAGGGAGAATCATCATCATCATCTTCTGAAAGACGTAACAATATGAGATGTCTAAAGTGCGGAGGTAACCATCACATACATGATTGTAACAGACGTCTTGAAGATGTCACTTGCTATCGTTGTAATCAGAAAGGTCACATCAGTCCAAATTGCCCCCAGAATCGCCAAAACAACAACAACAACACTATGAATCATCAAAGAGGTTCCGATTATCAGGGAGGTCATGGAGGAAACACGCGTGCTGATCAACCTCTAAGACAGAATAGGGGGTCAACAGACCAAAGATTGCAACCGGCAACAGGAAGAGTCTTTGCCATCAGTGGTTCAGAGGCAGACCAAGCAGACGATCTTGTGCAAAGTAAGTGTGAGATCAATGGTACTATTTTATCTGTGTTGTTTGATTCTGGTGCTACTCATTCTTTTATTTCTGAGGAGTGTGTCAGACATCTTCAATTACCTGTGAAGTCTATGATATATGATCTGACTGTTTCCACTCCCACCGGTACACAACTTAGGACTACTAAGGTGTGTAGCGATTGTTCTATGCTCATAGAAGGTAGAAACTTTCTTGTAGATCTTGTTTGTTTACCTTTGAAGGATCTGGAAGTAATTCAAGGGATGAACTGGTTATCAGCGAATCGAGTCTTGGTGGATTGTCATAACAAGACCGTGATATTTCCATCAGAAGAAAATCTTATTTCTGACAATCTCAAGATCTTTGCCTTACAAGGTGAAATTCAATTATTTACCTTGTTTACTCTTTCCAAAGGAGATGATGAATCTAAAGTAATCGAGATGCCAGTTGTTTCTGAATTCCCTAAAGTATTTCCCGAGGATGTCTCAAGTTTACCCCCAGAACGCGAGATAGAATTCTTAATTGATTTAATTCCAGGAGCAGAACCAGTATCTAAGGCCCCATATCGTATGTCACCTATTGAACTGGCAGAACTGAAGAAGCAAATTGAGGAGTTGTTGGAGAAACATTTCATCAGGCCTAGTGTGTCACCATGGGGAGCGCCAGTATTACTTGTCAAGAAGAAAGATGGAAGCATGAGATTATGTGTAGATTATCGTCAGTTGAACAAATTGACGGTGAAGAATAAATATCCTTTGCCCAGAATTGATGATTTGATAGATCAATTGAGAGGTGCTGCAGTATTTTCTAAAATTGATCTACGATCAGGTTATCATCAGATTCGTGTCAAGTCTGAGGATATTCCAAAGACGGCATTTAGAACACGCTATGGTCATTACAAGTATCTTGTGATGCCCTTCGGAGTAACCAATGCCCCAGCTATATTCATGGATTACATGAATCGAGTGTTTCATTCATACTTGGATCAGTTTGTTATTATCTTCATTGATGACATTCTGATTTATTCCAAGACATGGGAGGAGCATGAAAAACATCTTCGAGTGGTATTGCAGATCCTAAAAGAGAAGCATTTGTATGCTAAGTTGTCTAAATGTGAATTCTGGTTGGAAGAGGTAAAGTTCCTAGGCCATGTAATCTCAAGCAAAGGAGTGTCTGTGGATCCTTCTAAAATAGAAGCTGTAATAAACTGGGAGAGGCCTACTTCAGTCACTGAGATACGAAGCTTCCTAGGATTAGCCGGATATTATCGGAGATTCATTGAGGGGTTTTGTCAAATTGCCCTACCAATGACTCGTCTGACCCAGAAGAATCAACCCTTTTCTTGGACGCCAGAATGTGAAGAAAGTTTCCAAGAACTAAAATTGAAGCTTACATCTGCTCCAGTTTTAACTTTGCCTAATCCACAAGAAGACTTTGTGGTTTATTGCGATGCTTCTAAGATGGGCTTAGGTTGTGTTTTGATGCAACAACGGAAGGTGGTTGCCTATGCTTCTAGACAGTTGAGACCACATGAGATGAACTACCCGACGCATGATCTAGAATTAGCAGCGGTGGTATTTGCTTTGAAAATCTGGAGACACCATTTGTATGGAGTCAAGTTTGAAGTGTTCAGTGACCACAAGAGCTTAAAGTATTTGTTCGATCAGAAGGAATTGAACATGAGACAGCGTAGGTGGATGGAGTTTCTTAAAGATTATGATTTTGATTTGAAGTACCATCCAGGAAAAGCAAATGTAGTAGCAGATGCACTTAGCAGGAAATCCATTCATATGGCATCCTTAATGGTAAACGAGATGGAGATGATAGAACAGTTCAGAGATATGAACTTGGGTGTGGAGTTGAAATCTTCAAAAGTATGACTTTGGGAACTTTGAAAATAACCAATGATTTTCTGAAGCTGATAGGTGAAATGCAGACAGAGGACTTGCAACTACAGGAGTTGAGAGAGTTGCAGGCGAATGGAAAGGATATGGGATTACAAGAAGGATCAGATAGAATTTGGAGAATCAGAAACAAAATTTGTGTACCAGATGATGTTGATCTGAGAAGGACAATCCTAGAAGAAGCGCATAAAAGTATATTGAGCATTCATCCTGGATCAACTAAGATGTATCAAGATCTGAAGAAAAGCTTTTGGTGGCCAAGGATGAAGAAAGAAATAGCTGAATATGTGTCTTCATGTCTGGTGTGTCAAAAAGCCAAAGTGGAACATCAGAAGCCATCTGGTGAACTACAACCATTGGAGATTCCTGTCTGGAAATGGGATGACATTTCAATGGACTTTGTGTCAGGATTACCAAGAACACGTTCAGGAAATGATGCAATCTGGGTTATTGTAGATAGATTGACTAAGTCTGCTCACTTCCTTCCGATGAATATGAAGAATTCTCTATAAAAGTTGGCACAATTATATGTGAAAGAGATCGTGAGACTTCATGGTGTACCATCCAGTATTGTGTCAGATAGAGATCCGAGGTTCACTTCCTGATTCTGGGGAAGCTTGCATCAGGAGTTAGGTTCAAGACTCCGATTAAGTTCAGCTTATCATCCTTAAACAGATGGACAGTCAGAGCGTACCATACAAAGTTTGGAAGACTTACTGCGATCTTGTGTACTTGAGCATGGTGGTAGTTGGGAGAAATTTCTTCCATTGATTGAATTCACGTATAACAACAGTTACCATAGCAGTATTGGTATGGCTCCATTTGAAGCATTGTATGGTAGAAAGTGTCGAACGCCCCTTTGTTGGTTAGAAACTGGTGAAAGTTTGGCGTTAGGACCTGAAATTGTGCAGCAGACTACTAAACAAATAGAAGTAATCAGAGAGAAGATGAAGGCATCCCAAGATAGACAGAAGCACTATTATGATAAAAGAAGGAAACCACTTGAATTCCAAGTTGGTGATCATGTATTTTTGAAGGTTTCACCTCACAAGGGGATTGGCCGAGCATTGAAGAGTAAGAAGTTGAGTCCAAGGTTTATTGGACCATATGAAATTCTAAAGAGGATTGGTACAGTGGCGTATCAGATTGCACTTCCTCCTCATCTTGCAAATTTGCACAATGTGTTTCATGTATCACAATTGAGGAAGTATGTACAAGACCCCACTCATGTGATTGCTAATGATGATGTTGAAGTTAGAGAAAATCTGACCATCCCTACAGAACCCACATAGATCATAGAAAGGTCGATTAAACACCTGAGAAACAAGAACGTACCATTAGTGAAGGTTGCATGGAAATAAGGGAATGATGTAACTCTGACTTGGGAGCGTGAGGATGCTATGAAGACACAATACCCAGAATTGTTTCACTGAGGAGTGCGTTATGTTAAATTTCGAGGACGAAATTTTTATTAGGGTGGGAGAATTGTAACATCCTAAAAATTTTATTCTCATGTATAATCATTTTGATTTAGACCATCAATGATATTATCCATTTTATCTCAACTTTCTACATAAATTTTTGGTTGGGACAACATATTCAATTTAACCTTTTACCATGGTAAATAATTTTAACTTTATACCTTTGGTAAAAGTTAATCAAATAATTTATTACCTATTTCCTTAGTTATTAATTTCCTTGGCTTTTCCAATTACTCTCATCAAATTGCCACATACTCCACTCAAAATTCGTCATCTTGTACGCATTTTAATTGTTCGTTAGAGTCCTAATTTGGAACTATGGTCAACTACAAAGTTGTTCCTCTTTTTCTTATCTTTCCAACAAGACCAAATTTGTTAAAATCCATTAAGATATGAGAGAGATATGCCTAAAATACCGAAAGAGTGTCAGAATTGATATTTTACTTCAATCATATCATCTTGTACATATTTTAATACCTTGTTAAAGTCCGAATTTGAAAAAGTGGTAAACTACAAAGTTGTTCCTCGTTGTCTTAGCTTTCCAACAAGATCAAATTTGTTAAAATACATTAAGATAAGAGAGAGATATGCCTAAAATACCAAAATAGTGTCAGAATTGATATTTACTTCAATCAAACAAACTACATTATGTAGGCTGCGGAAATGGTCAACAATCCAGCCCATTTTTCTCACCTAAAACCTCCATTATCACCACAATTAATGCACCTAACATCCCACTACAATCCCATTATGAAAATCTTGTCCCCCACTTGTCATTTGCATCATTAAATTAACACTACATCTTGTTCCCAAGTCTGAATTCATAGAACAAGCTAAAGTTAGTGAAGTCTCTCTCTTATTTTCTTTCACTTTCTCCATCAAGTTCACTCTTGATCTGAAGCTAGGACAATAATACAACACTTTCAACTACTTTAGGAACCTCCATTAAGGTAAGAGGGGACAGGGTTGTGAATAACTATGAAATGAGTAGAATTGTATGCTGTTCTAGGATTCCAGTTTTAATTTCGTATATTGTTGCTCCATTTTGAAATTGAAAACGTGTGAATTTGATTCTGACTTCCTCATGAATGTTGTAGATATTTTTGTTATCTGAATTTTGAGACCTGAATCAATTAATTTGAATATGTATAGAAAAAGTTATAGCCAAAATACTACAGCATGTCCGTGTGGAATATTTATCCTATGTTTTGTGTATATATTAAAATTTTGGGTCTTATACATGTATAATCAGCCTTTGATGTCTTCATGAAAGTTGTAGATATTTGTGTTATAGATCTATAGAAAGTGGTTTCAAGTCAAAATGATTTTTGTAGCTTGCGTTATGCCTAAAATACTGAAGTATGTTCAAGCTGTAAATCTGTTAACTTGAGATACGTATTTTATTTTTAAAACTGAGAATTTTGTGGTGAGAATTAGTGATCGGTATCTTCATCAAAGTTGTAGATCTTCTTGTTATGTACATTTTAAGACCTGAACCGACTGAATTGGATATGTATAGCATGAGTTATGATCAAAATACTATAGCATGTCCGATTGAAATACTTATCTTGTGTTTTGTACATATATGAATATTCTGGGAATTATACATACGTTTTTAGACTTTGATGTCTGCATGAAAGTTGTAGATATTTATGTTAGGGATCTATAGAAAGTGGTTTTGAGTTAAAAAGATGCTTGTAGCTCTAGATATGCTCAAAATACAGAAGTATGTTCATGATGAAAATCTGTTAACTATGAAATCCGAATCTTATTTTTAAAACTGGGAATTTTGTGGTGAGAATTAGTGGTTGGTGCCTTCATGAAAGTTGTAGATATTTGTGTTAACAATAATTTAGAACTGGTTTCATGCCAAAATTATTTTTGTAGCTCCAGAAACGTTGAAAATACTAACCTGTGTACGTTTTAAAAATCCTCTTTGAGGCAGTTTTGTATTCTGTGAATAAGTGATGTTTCTGTTTAGAATTTGAATTTATAGTCTTCATGAAAGTTGTAGATATTTATGTTATTGAGCTATAGAAAGTGGAATCACATGAAAAGGATTTGATTTGATCATGTTATGATGGTTTTACTAACGTATGTTGCTGTTGGAAATGCTGAAATTTGCTTATAATGGTTATTATGGATAAAAATGATATTTTCCCTATGGGTAACAATTTATTATTGAATTCTTGAGTGATTATGAAGTATTATGAATGTTGATGAGTGTCTAATGAGCATCATTCAGTTTGTGTATTTTGGTGGTGAATAATTATGAATGACTAAATTAATATATATACATGAATGCCTTGCGGTTATTGATATATGTGGTTGAAACAGTAAATCCATGATTCTGAAAATTATTATATGTGATGTGTCCTTTGAGGACTTGTGGTTTTCCAAGTGGTTTTGGAAATTGATATATCATGGTATGTTAAATGATAAAGAGAATTAAAGGCATTCATGCATCATAAGCATTTAGACGCACCATGGAATTTAGGGGTTCCATGATTGCCTACCCTGGTGGGGGGTTACTCTATGATGAGTTTAAGCCTTATTTTCACAAGAACCATGGAAGTGTAGGGATCCATGGTTGTGCAAATTCCTACTGGTATACTTATTTCTGCAGGAGCCATGAAAGTGTAGGGATTCATGGTTATGCTAATTCCTACTGGAGTCTCTATGGGACTTTTTACTGCAGTATTCCCACCAAACCAAATGGATCTAGCATGACATCATTGGACTAAATTAAAGACTTATTAAATATAAATGAACTTGTTTGGCATATTCATCATATCATTATGGTTTGTTGATTGTGTTTGTGCAATTTTATTTATTTTATATTTATTCTATATTCTCTCTCACTCTTACATTAATTTTTACAGTGAATGCCACGCAGAATGAAGAGTGATGCCATGATTGATGACTATATGAATTATTACTTGGACTTTGATTTTATGGGTTGTAATAAGTATAATGTATCATGTACCGTTATTTTCTAAATCGTTTCTGCTACTTAAATGTTTTCTTGAATTTAATTATTCACGACTAGTATGTATGATAATATTCCATAATTATCAACTGTTACGTGAACTCTGAATTTAATTTATGAATTTTAAAATGATCTTTTAAAAATGCTAAAAATTTATTCGGAAAATTACTAAGGACGTCACAAGCTGCATGTGGTTGACCCTTGTGGGGGGTGGCTCTTGAGGAGCAGGTGTCCCTGGTGGTCCTTCGGATCACAGCTGCCATGTTGAGAATCATGGTTGGCCCGCAACACCATATGTTGAATATGTTGTATACCGCGGTCATGGTGAAAATGACCAGGTGTTGCATGATGGGCGATGCGGTTTGGTACCAGTAAAAATATGGTGAATATGCATGCATTATGATATATGTGTACACATTTTACTACTGCAGTAGGGGCATGGTATGTGATCATGCTTGAACCCACAACTTGGTGTTTATTCCCACAGTCGGATCCGCATTTGTTGTCTATTCCATTGTGCATATGCATTAGCCATAAGAGCATTTGCATATAGCATGGTGATATGCCAGAATATGATGATGATTGATGATGAATGAGATGGTGGTATGGTGTTGATGAGATGAGAAAATAGTATACCGGAAGACCACATAAAAGTAAGAAAGGACATGAATTAGTGAAATGATGATGATAATTTGTGAATGCCCTTGTTGATAAGTGGCAAAGTGATGGTGTATGTGATTGTGTATATGTTGTGCTTGTTTATGATATGAATTGCGGTTCATGAGGCTTGTATGCCTATTATAATAATGAAATGACGAATGAATGATAATGTAATGATTTTATAGCAAAGCACACATGATGTTTATGCATATACACCTGATCACAATATATATATTATTCGTCATTTTGAATGTATAACTCACTCTCCCATGTGGTCTCCTTTTTAGCCTTGTGATGCAGGTTGCCATGGGATGAGTTCAGATTTCTAGTCAAAGCTTTGGTGAAGGTAAATAGTGGTAATGGAAGTGCCTTGGCCGGCATCCTTTATGGTTCTTGTATAATGAATGAATTCTGAGAATGTAGGCGATTTTAATGAATTTGAACATGTATAGAATGATCCTTCGGAATTGTGAATCATGGATATAAATGTAGTATGTAAGAGATGATTTGATGTGTATTAGAAGGATTAAAAATTGAATGATGAGCATTAATGATTAATTCTTGAATGTAGTATGTGGTATGTGTAAGATAATTCTTGAATTTGTGGATGGTGAATAAATATGTAGAATGTAAGAGATGATCTACAGTGTATTGGGAGGATTAAAATTAATTGGTGTATATTGATGATAGCGAAGGCTGGGAGAAGACTTCCGTGTGTACATGTATATATATATAGTTATACCTTAGGCTTTGCATGCTTATGGAATTAATTGTAGAATGATGATGGTTTTCCAATAAGCTTATAATATGCCATTGCGTGCTAGCCTAGCTTTTTCTCATATCGTCATATATGGGACTAGGCGTGTGCCCGGTATACACATTCTTCCGCTGTATACTCTATTATTTTGTATACCCTTATGGGCAAACCATTTATCGATCCAGTTATAGATTACTAAATCTCACTCTTTGGTTTTCTGTGATTTGGGTCTTGATGTGGTCATGATAGTGTATTAGAAATATTTTCAAACGCGAAAAATTTATTCGCAATTTTATTAATTATGACGATCACATCAAGATTCGAGTACAGAAAATCAGGGGTGCTTCAGTCTTTATCTTCTTTCGGATTAGAGTAACTTGTTCATTCATCTCTTGAATTAACTCGGGCCCCAGATGAATGACATCGCCATTCTCATTCCAACATAATGGGGTACGACACTTTCGACCATAAAGAGCTTCATATGGAGCCATCCCAATACTGCTATGATAGCTGTTATTGTATGCAAACTCCACCAAGGGCAAATATCTTTCCCATGATCCGCCCTGCTCCAACACACATGCCCTCAGCATATCCTTAAGAGTCTATATAGTCCGTTCCGACTGGCCATCGGTCTGAGGATGATAAGCCGAGCTCAGTCTGAGCTCAGTACCCAGTTCTTGTTGTAGACTCCCCCAAAATCTCAAAGTAAATCGAGGATCCCGATCGGAAATAATGCTTGAGGGTACACCATGCAATCGTACAATCTCAGCAACATACAACCTAGCCAGTCGGTCCAACGACCATTTCATGTTCATCGCCAGGAAGTAGGCACTCTTGGTTAGTCGGTCAACAATTACCCAGATTGCGTTGCACCCGGATCGGGTACGAGGTAGCCCGGATACGAAGTCCATGGTAATGCTCTCCCATTTCCAGATCGAAATTTCCAGAGGTTGAAACAAACCTGGGGGTCTCTGATGTTCAACTTTGCACTTCTAGCATATCATACAGGATTTTTCGTACTTAGTTATTGCCTTCTTCATGCCCGGCCACCAGAATTCCTTCTTCAAGTCGTGATACATCTTTGTCACACCGGGATGAATACTCAGAGAGCTCCTGTGTGCCTCAGCTAGCATGGCTTGCCTGAAATCACTGTGTGCAGGCACCACCACTCGGTCTCAGAATCTCCATATTCCATCGTTACCCCAAGTTAACTCCATATCCTTGCCTCGTGCCTGAGTGTCAATCGGTTTCAGCAACTCCTCATCGTCTTTCTGAGCAACAGCAATAGATTCCAGAAATTCGTTGGAGATCTTCAACATTCCGACTGTCATTCGGTTTGGAGCGTCCATAATGACTCCAATGTTCATATCCCTAAAGCTCTCCAGCAATTCCTGCTCTCTGCCCATCAAGTAAGCCGTGTGTAATGTAACATCCCGATTTTTAATTAATTACCGAGTGAGGTTAAATTCAGGATTAAGGATTATGATTAGTTTAGTTAATGGTTAATCGGGGTTTAATGGTTAATTAGATTAATTATTGAATAATGATAATAATAATAATGTTGGAATTGACCATGGTGCCCTTGGTGGTGTTATGAGAACTTTGGTTCTCTCTCCCTCTCTCTCTTTTTGTCCACGTTGGAAGGGTGTGATGATGGCTGATGGGACATGCATTAATAAGGACGTGATGGAGCTGAGTGGGACGCTGATGGGGGCAGTGTGATGATAAGAGTTGGTGCACATTTCCCTTCTCTCATTCTCTTCACTTCTCTCGTGTTGCATGCTCTGTTGGGGAGAGAAAACGTTCCTCCTTCTCCCTGGTGCTTCATGAAGCTCTTGCTTCTTCCTCCCCTGCTGCCTCACCTTCGTCTTTTCCTTCATCTTCTTCCCCCACTCACGAACTGTGTTGGACCGAGTGGAATGGTGTGGCTGTGTGAGGGACAACATGGTGGAGGAATCAGCGTATGGCTGTGTGTGGAGGCTGGGTTCAAGTTTCTTCCCTGTTCCCTGGTGATCCTTCTTCTCCTCCTTCTTCCTCCATGTGGTGAGCTGTTTGTGGCTCGGTTGGGAGCCAGCAGCGTATGGTGTGCCTCGGTTGTGGAAAGATGATCCACTGTGTGAGGCTGTGCTGTTTGTGTGAAGAAGGCAGAGATGGATGGTGCATGCATGGAAGCTTGGTTGTCCTCCATGATGGTGAGGATGGTGCTGTGCCTGGAGGTCTCTCCACTGACTGGGTGGCAGTGCAGAGTGGAGCCTGGAGTGTTGATGAGCTACTGGGTGTATCCCGCTCAAGCGAGAATGGTCACGCTTGAGCGAGCCAGTGAAGAAATGGTCACTGGACCCTTTTCGCTCAAGCGAGTGCAAGTGTGGCTTGAGCGAAAGGGTGATGTTTGATACTTGGTTATTGAGAAGCGTGTTGCTGATTGACTGGGAAGCTGTGTGGCTTTTCCCACTGCTGGAATACCGAGCAGAAGCTGCTGTGGCTGGGCCGAGTGGCCCATATGACTCCTGGAAGCTTCATCTAGGTAAGGGGGGCTTTGCATCTCAAATGCATAGGTTATGGACGGGTTTCCGAGTGAAATGTTTATACTGTGATGTGTTATATTTGATGTGTTGCTTATTGATTTTCGAGTGGTTAGTGGCCCGGATATGCATGATGTTTTGATATATGTATGAGATGCATGATGTATGAATTTATGAATGCCGAGTGCATGGTGTGGTCCTCTATTAGTCCCTGTGCGTAATGGTATATTTAAATGTATATGTATGTTTGTGATAGGATTGTGTTCCGGACGATGATGCGGAACGATCGAGGCAATCAGAGCACTTGGATTATGGTTCTTCTCTTGAGGTAGGAGAGGAGTTTGCATTTCAAATTTGCATGAGTGAATAATTGTTGAATTATGAATATGTATGAACTCATGCATTGCCTTGCCATAATTATGTTGAATGTTGAATATTGAATTGATGATGTGGTAAATGCTAGGCTAGGCAAATGGTTGAATTTTAGAAATTCTATATATATATATATATGAGATGGTGATGAATGGTTAATGGTCCCTAAATGGGAATTGATGTATTGAAATGAAAGACCCATAATGAAATGAATGATAGATGATTTGAGTCATATTGTAGTTCACAAAGTGCATTTTAATGCATAATCACGGAAGTGAAGGGGTCAAATAGAGTGTTATGTGGTTTTGATGACATAGGGTAGTTCCAATAGCTTCCATGTATGAATTAAAACTTGTGGAAATTGGAATGGGTCAATTTAAGTAAGAAATGACCCTTGAGTTGCATTAAAGAGGCTTAAAATGGGTAAAACACATTTATATGCATAAGTCTATCATTTTTAAGAATTTTTGAATGAGACCGGTGGCCACGCGTCATAAATGGTGTAATTTAGTTGGTGTCAAAATTTGGTAGCATTTGGAGTTGATATGAAAAAGTTAGGGGGGTTAGAAGTTCCAAAATTATGCATTTTCTGCATAATTTCTGCATTCTGGTATGCGTAATCGATTACGAAGGTGTTCCTAATCGATTACAGGCATTCTGTTTCATGTGTAATCGATTACAAAGGTATTCATAATCGATTACAGGCCTTCTGAGTCATTTGTAATCGATTAGGTGATTGGCCTAATCGATTAGCTACGACAGGATTGCCCGATAAGCGTTCTTTGCTATTTTTGGGCCGTTTGGGGATCTTAATTACATTTTTGGCCTCCGAGTTCTTCACAAAAGTTGTAGATAATTATGTTACGGAGGTGTGAGAATTAGTCTCACTTTAATTGGAGTTTTCTAACTCTCATTAGGCGAAAAATACCAAACCTATTGCGTTCAAAAATTCAAGTTTAAGAGGGTTTTGAACCCAACTTTTTATGGTGGTCAAATTGGGACTAATAGGTGATAATTGTGGTATGTCCCACTATTATTAAGACTAAAAGTGAGCTTTTCTCATGTCTTAGTATTGAAAGTTAACATGAGCTTGTTATTACCTAACCCCCCCTTTTATTATGTAAAAGTAAGAGATTATGGTAGAGGTATATGATGATGGTGAGTCTAGGTGATAATGATGTTGATTGACACACATTATGAGAGTATGAATATTCACCACTAATGATATTAAATGATGGTTGATCTATAACACACCTGGTATAGTGATGAAACTAATGAGGGATGATTGTACGACAATATATTCATTACACGTCGATGAATCGAAGATGATATTGATAATGAATGATGATGGGCGAGATTGTTAATCGTTCCATGAATAGAGGATGGTTGCTAATATTGATGATTTGTTGAATACTATTGTGTTGATACAAATGTGACCTTATATGTGTGGTTTGAATTGTATTTGTGAATTATTGTGAATACCACACTAATATGTAAGACAATGGTTATGAATAATGAGATGAAAATCCATTAAATGAATGTGTGGTAATATTTATGAATGATATGTAATGATGTGATGCGATTGTGGTTAATCGCAAGTATTGACTTGCATGGATGATATGAAAAATATGTAAATATATTGAGACGAAAATGCCACACTTAAAACTTGAAAATAATGGCTAAAACCAACTGTGATAAAATCCACTAAGATGTATATGGTGGTGTTGGTGATTATGATGATGATGGTTGATGAGTGGCATTTAGGATGCACAGTGTGAGAAATACATTTGATTTGCATTGCATTGCATCCATGGCATATCGATCGCTGTCTATGTGGAATATTAGGGGGTTCCACTAGGCGGGCCCAGTGGGAGGGCGGCTCAGTGCACGAGCGTATTGTTGATTTCCCCTGTGACTCGGTGTGTGACTCACGAAGCTGTCCATAGTTTGGTGACGAGGCACCCTATGTGGCGGGCCCAGTGGGCGGGCGGCTCTATGGTGAGCGAGTTACCTCGGTGTCCGACGGGGCATGGCTCTCTCGATGTATGTTCGGGAGGGGCCCATAGCACTTTTGGCAAGTGAGGCCATGTTGTTGATCCGCAAGTCACGGGGTGACTAGTGCTACAGATGGGCAATAGCGGTTTGGTACCAGTAAAAGATGTTGTTGAGATGCATGCATGCTTTGAGATATGTGTACACATTTTACTACTGCAGTAGGGGCATAGTAGCACACCTATGCTTGACCCACAACTTGGTGTTTATTCCCACAGTCGGATCCACATTTGTTGTTGATTATTCCATTGTGCATATGCATTAGCCATAAGAGCATTTGCATATAGCATGGAGATATGCCAGAATATGATGATGATTGATGATGATTGAGATGATGGTATTGGTGTTGATGAGATGAGAAGTTAATATAATGAAAGACCACATAAAAGTAATGAATGATATGAATATATGAAATGATGTTGAATATGAAGATATGTATGATATGGCCCAATGTAATGAAGGGCGTATTTGTTTATGATTTGAGATGATGATGTTAGCCCATGGTGGTTTGATGAAAGACCAGAATGGTCTATGTTAATGATGTTGGCCCATTGTGGCGATGTGATAGATACGTGTTGGCCCATTGTGGCGGTGTTATAAATGTGTATATGCTTGCTTTGCTATGATTTGATGAATAAGCATGAAATGAATATATATATTGTTGAATGAATAATCTATGATGATTGTTGTTGAGTATAGCAAAGCATACATGATGTTGATATGCATATGCACATAATTTCAATTGTATTCATATCGTCATTTGAAATGTATAACTCACTCTCCCATGTGGTATACTTTTTAGTACTGATGCAGGAAAACCATGGGATGAGGATGTTTAAGAAATAAAGTTTTCGGGAAGGTAAATAGTTGTAGAGGAATGCCTTGGTCGGCAGCATTGTAATTTAATGTGTTATGTATAAATTGAATATTATGATGTTGTTAACTATTGATTTGAGGAACGAACTGTGGACATAAATATACACTTGGATGATGTACAAATAGTGGAAATATATGAATTTGAGGTTGGACCGATTATGGTCTATTATGAATATGAATATTAGAGATGTATGAAGCATGACCATATAGATAGGTATATACTTATATCTTAGGCATTGTATGCTTATGTGATTATGTAAAATGATGATGGTTGTATATTAGGCTTATGATATGCCATTGCATTCTTGCCGAGCCTTTTCTAATATCCTCATATATGGGACTAGGCGTGTGCCCGGTATACACATTCTTCTTCCGCTGTAAACTCTGTTATTTTTGTATACCGAATGGGCAAACTATTTATCGATCTAGTTATAGGTTACTTAATCTCACTCTTTGGTTTTCTGTGATTTGGGTCTTGATGTGATCATAATGATGTCTTGGAAATGTTTTTCAAACGCGAAAAATTTATTCGCAATTTAATTAATTATGACGATTACATTGGGATTCGAGTACAGAAAACCAGGGGGTGTGATAATCTGGTATCAGAGCAGACCAAAAGGTCCATGGCCAAGGTATGCTTACCGAGTGTAAGCGGTTGTGTGCAATATGACCAAGTGTCATCATTGCTTATGAATTACTATTGAATTTGACGTATGCTTAGGCATGATTGTGTGATTGTATATGCTATCTGTTGGTTGAGGACAGTAGTGAAAGGTACTACTGTTGTGATGTTGATTTGAGGGTAGAAGAGTTATTGCTACCCTGACCTGGTTGCCTATGAAATGCTTAGGGTAATTCTAAGCTTGAGTCAGCTGTGAGGGAATAGGATAATGAATGTTGTGACCCTTGTATAGGTTGGTTATTGGGTCTTTTGTGTAAGCCGAGCTAGTGGCTCATGGCCAAGGAATGTATGTTGAATAGAATAGAACCCATATATTGAGTCGATTAAATAATAATATTTCAGAGATTCCCCAATGCGATGAATTTAAATTCTGTGTGTGGTAGTGCCATTTGAGATGGATGTTTTGTACCCTGGCACGTGAACCCTGTGTGACATATATATATGATATAAGTGATTGAATGTGAACCTTGGTGCAGATTAGATTATGGTAGAGTCTCAGTTTCTGGTTCGTGAAAACCGAGTGAATGGTTGATGGATGTTAGGCCACTAGGCATGTGACCCTGTTGATTCGACATGATCAAGTAGGACTGGAAAACTGGGTGAGAATAGATATGGTTGGGTACCTGTTTGATTTGGGTACTGTCTCGGTTTTGTGGTTGAAAACCGAGTGAGTGTTGATTGAATTGTTACTCGGAGTTGTATATCTCGGTGTGTGTAGTGAATTATTAGGCTTAAATCCGAATTGTGGCCAATGAATTGTGATAAATAAGATTAAATAAGAGATGAATACTCAGTTTGGACTGGAAACCGACTGCTTTTATATCATTTTATGATGTGTATGACTGGTATTTGAGGATTATTATCATGAGATTTACACTAAAATATGTGTATGGATGGTATATATGTCTTATGTGGGTCGGATGTATGCTGTTAGTATACCATTTTATAGTTATGATGACTGATAATTGCCGACTGTTAGCATGTGATACACCATTGTTGGTGGCTAATGGTGATGCTGATTCAGATGTGTTGCTTATGGATTGGTAAAAATTGTCATTAATTTTTCATATAGATTAGTATTATTTGAGTAACTTTGGTCGGTATGAGTGAAAAGATTGTGAGGATGCTGTTTCGGTATGACTCTACATGCCATAGGTATTGTGGCAGTGTACATTTTGCATTGACTTTATGCAATTGTTGTGACCCTATAGGAATGAGGCATCATCCTATAAGTTGGATGCAGCAGTTCATAGGTCGGGCAAGTGAGACTGTAGCTGCTTATGGGTATGGTTTGAGTCTATCGGACTGCTCCAAGCAAAGATGAGAGTGTGTTGGGTGTGCAGTAAATATTAGTGTATCGAATGAGGATGGGTGAATGAGAGGAATGTAATTCCGAGTGAAATAATTACTGAGTGAAGTTTTTTAGGAACGGATGGAAGCCTTGAAATTGGTGTATTGCTCGATTTGGAATGTTTCCGAGTAATGGATACCCGAATGGGTGATTTCTGAGTCGGATGTGACATTTCCGAGTGGAAGGTGTTGTGTGTGATGTCTCAGAATTTCTTGTGGTGTGATCGGAAAACCGCTTGAGAGGTGAGATTGTGCCGATTGGAACTGACTGGTCGGTGAATGCTTGGAAAGCAGTGGTATGTAAGTTGTTTTGTGTGGCATGCAATGATATGCCGAGCTGTTTATTAAGGTATGTTATGTTTGAATTTCGAGGATGAAATTCTTTAAAGGTGGGGAGATGTAATACCTTCCTGCTCAGCGCATCGGCAACAACATTCGCCTTGCCCGGGTGGTACCTCAAGTCGAAGTCATAGTCCTTCAAGTACTCTACCCATCTCCTCTGCCTCATATTTAGCTCCTTTTGATCGAATAAATATTTCAAGCTTTTGTGGTCACTAAATACCACAAAGCGAGACCCATATAGGTAATGGCGCCAAATCTTCAATGCATATACCACTGCTGCCAGCTCCAGATCATGAGTCGGATAGTTCAATTCATGGGGCCTCAGTTGCCTGGAAGCATAGGCAATCACCCGGTCGGATTGCATCAGCACACATCCCAAACCGAACTTGGATGCATCACAATACACTACAAATTCCTGTGTCACATCAGGCAATGCAAGCACAGGGGCAGTCGTCAAACACCGTTTAAGAGTCTGAAAACTCAATTTGCATTTTTCCGACCACACAAATAGGCTCTCTTTTCTTGTTAACCGAGTTAGAGGAAGTGCTATCCGAGAAAATCCCTCAATAAAGCGCCGATAGTATCCAGCTAATCCGAGGAAACTCCTGATTTCAGTTACTGACCTCGGCCTTTCCCAAGCCATAACCACCTCAATCTTAGTCGGATCAACCGAGACGTCCTCTCGGGAAATCACATGTCCCAAAAATTGTACACTACTTTCCCAAAAATCACACTTGGATAGCTTAGCATACAACTTCTTCTCTCAGAGTATCTGTAAAACAATCTGGAGGTGTTGAGCATGCTCCTTAACCGACTTCGAATACACCAGAATGTCATCAATGAATACCACCACAAACTGGTCCAAGTACGGTTGAAAAATCCGATTCATATAGTCCATGAAGATGGCAGGGGCATTCGTCACTCCAAAGGGCATTACAATGTACTCGAAGTGCTCATACCGAGTCCAAAACGCTGTCTTCGGAATATCTTCTGACTTTACTCGGATTTGGTGATATCCCGATCTCAAGTTGATTTTAGAAAACACAACAGCGCCTCTCAACTGGTCCAGTAAGTCGTCGATCCGAGGCAATAGATATTTATTTTTAATCGTCAATTTATTTAACTGTCGGTAATCGATGCACATTCGCATGCTACCGTCCTTCTTCTTTACCAATAACACCGGAGCGCCCCAGGGTGATGCACTCGGTCAGATAAAGCCTTTTTCAAGCAGCTCATTTACCTATTTCTTTACTTCGGTCAATTCCACCGAAGACATTCTATATGGCGCACGGGACACAGGCTCGGCCCCGGGAATTAACTCAATAGAGAAATCAATCTCCCGACTAGGAGGCAACTCCGGAATTTCTTCTGGATAGACATCAGGAAATTCGCACACAACAGGAATATCACTCGGCATAAGGTTATATCGACCCGCTAAGGCAAATAAAATGACATAACTGGCGGAGACATCACTCACCACATTCTTCGCGTCGAATTCCTGGGAGAAAATAATACTCTTCCGATAGCAGTTGACCATCACATGATTAGCAGCTAGCCAATCGAGACCTAAGATAACATCTAGGTTCTTCAACGACATGCAAATAAGATTCACTCAGAAAATACGGTCTTCAACTTGCATCGGCAATTCCCTACATATGGTGGTCGCACGGAGAGTGGAGCCGGTAGGAGTGGAGACAATAAGAGCGTTCTCCATTAAACCGATCGGCAAACCAAGCCGTCGCACACAACTCTCAGAAATAAATGAATGGGTCGCACCCGAATCATAAATTACATCGACAAGATAACCATGGATGAGGCACTTACCCTGTACCAAATTGTCATTCCTCGTAGCTTCCGAGGCATCAAAAGCGAATACCCGCCCGGTCATGACATTCTGGGCGCCGTTGGACTGGGCATCAGATCTTCCCGATTGTTGGCCTCCCCGACCAGCACCATGCTTGCCTCCTCTTGGAAAATTGGCACCCTGAGTCCCAGAAGTGTTGGCTCGGTTGCCCTGCCTGCTCTGCTGCTGCCTCTGTGGGCAATCGGGCCTGAGGTGTCCCGGCTGTCCACATTGGAAGCATACGATCTGATTAGCCTGATAGTATTTGGCAATGTGACCCTCCTGGCCACAATTGTAGCACGCACGACTACCAGACTGGCTACCCGATCCGCCAGTAGAACCCCGACCAGAAGAGGATGAAGATGTAGCGGAAGACTTGCCGCCCCGAAAGAATTGGCCCATCCTCTTGAAGCTAAATCCCTTTGCCTTCAGTGGCTTCTTGTCTCTCGGTTGAGATGCCCTCTGTATCTGCACCTCTTCTGTCAGCCTAGCTTTATTCATAAGAGTCGGGTAATCCCGAATCTCCATCGGCACAATTACACTACGAAGTTTAATCCGTAGTCCTGCCTTGTACTTGGCACACTTGCTGCCCTCAGTTCCTTCCAATGAGAAAAGATGGTAAAACTCACACAGCTCATCGAACTTGCTAGTGTACTCGGCCACAGACAGCCGGCCCTGTTCCAACTTCAGGAACTCCATTTCCTTCCGGATTTTATAGTTGTCCGGGAAGTATTTAACAAGGAATCTCCTTCAGAAATTTGCCCATACTAGCGGCTCATTCGCCGCGTTCATCTACACCTTTACCCGAGACCACCATACTCTAGCCTCATCTTTTAGTTGATAGGTGGCAAACAAAACCTTTTGCTCTTCCGAGCACTCAAAATACTCAAAGACCTGTTCAATGTCCCTGATCCAAATATATGCCCCGTCATAATCGTGCCCTCCTTTGTAGGCCGGGGGATTCCTTTTCAGGAATTTATCCAGAGTGGGACCAGATTCAGTCCTACTCATCAGCTGGGTAAACTTGGAGAAGAAATCGTCTCCTCCACCAGAACTGGTTCCTTCGGCCACAATGTAATTCTACAATGAGCAAACACATCACTATTAATAACCAATGCTAACCAGGGAGTCGGAGATTTACCTCATACACATAAAATACAATGCCACTGGAGTGCCAAGGGAACGATGCCAAGCTGCACAAACAAAACACAATACAATTGAATGCAAACAGCCCTTATAGGACTCACACAATCACTGGATTGACCCATACACCCGGCTCTAGAAAGAACCGCTCTGATACCAACTGTAACATCCTAGGTTGATTTACCTTTTTATTTACACATGGAAAATTATTTCCACAATAAATTTTTCGTGTTAAATAAAAATTTGGATCTTAATATGAAATAATATTTACTTCCCTTAATAAATAATCCACTCGGCCTTGATGTACAATAATATTTACCTCTTCTAGTTACATTCTAAATAAAAAAATCATACTTAGTATAAACAAAATCGATCTAAAATAAATCCTTTAATAAAAGTGTTAAAAGTAATAACCGATCAGAAATGATTCAACTCGGTAATGATATAAAATAGTATTCACTTAAATATATTCAAAATAATAATAAGAGCGTACGCAAAATAATATTCGATCGAAAACACATCTTTTAATAAAATAGAGGTAAAACAGCGGGAGGAGAAGAAGAAGAAGAAGAAGAAGACAGGGATCATTCACCTGAGAGAGACCCCAAGGTATCTAGGCGAAATCCGAGAGTCACTTAAGCGAGTGTCGACTCACTTGAGCGAATGCCACACATTAAGCCTGAACGAACAAGACGTACACGGGAACTCACATCGGGGTTTCACTCGGTAAAAGGGTTTACTCGGCATACCACTCTTGACTCATTACTACCCTTCACTTAGAAAGGTTCGCTCGGTCACAGCTCCCTCGGGGATAATCTAACCTCCTACACTCGGTAAGAGTTTCTCTGGATATCCTCACTCGGAAAATACCCTAACCTTACTTCACTCAGAAGAAGCTCTCTCAGCCACATTTTACTCAGAACGTTCTCACCTTCCCTCGGAAGCACTCTAATTTTCACTCGGAAACATTCTACTTTTCTTCACTCGGAATCATGATACACCTTCTTCACTCGGAATCATTATACACTTTCTTCACTCGGAATCACTATACTCTTTCTTCACTCAGAACATTCTCCCAGCCAATCTTACTCAGGACATTCTAACCTTCCACCCAGAAGGGGATTTCTCGGTTATTCTTCACTCGGAAAGAGGGACGGGGATTTCACATAGTGGTGAAACAGACACCAAACTGACTGGCCCTCGCTCAAACAGTAATGAATCCACTCGGGGAAGACTCACTCGGTAATAGACTGTTACAACAAACACGTGAAAATAAATATCAAGCATAATATAATATAAATTCATATCCGACTCAATTTAGGTCAGCACACAGATAATATCACCCACTCGGGAAAACTCCTTATACACATATATATTACACAATCACTCAAAATCACTCGGGCCTTGGCATCGATCTCCCCCTTGGCGCGACTCCATGGCTCCGGCCTCCTCCCTGTCACTGGTTACTAAAATTGAAAACCATAGCAAGGGTGAGTGTTTAACATCATAATTAATATAGAACGGAATTTAACAAGTTATATATATATAAGTTCCGTCCGATTACATCTTCATCCTTTTTTCAAATTATACTCGGCAATCATGATAATGAATTTCACTCGGTAAACTTAATAACAAATTTCACTCGGCAATATAACGAATCACGCTCAGCATATATATATATATATAACAAGTCTCATTCGGAAATCATAGCAGTTTGCTCAGCAAATACATCAACTACGTTTAGCAAAGGTATCAATTCATACTCATCAAATATATCAAATTTTCACTTGAAGATCTATCAAGTCACACTCGAAAAATATAGCACATTGCACACGGTAAACATATCAACTCAAACTTAGCAATTATATTAAATTCATCAATAATCACCAAGACTCCCATACAATCTGGCACCTAGTATCCGGATACTAAAGGATCGGCCTTCAGCTGGGGGTCCTACTTGACACCCCGTGAACCCTGCTTGGTTCACCGAGTCCTGCTTGACTCTCCACCTCGACCACTGGGTCCTACTTGACCATTGGGTAGCTCAACTGGGCACAAAAACCACGGGAGCCGGAAATGAGGGGCTATAATATACCGTCAGCCATCCCATACCACATAATCACATATTCACATTTCTCATGGTTCAGAAGTGGCCATTAATAACATCAAATACTCATCACACGGGCGACCTGCTTGTCAAGCCCGGCTTCACATTGCCACAACACCGATCATCGCAACATTAAATATTTCAACTCATAACATGATTAACTCAAGCCACACACCCGATCTTCAACCAATTGGTGTCTATACTCACATGCATACACATACACATACAAATTTTCATTCAGTAATGTCTTCTTACCCTTTTCACAATCAACTTAATGACTCGGACTTACAGCATGTCCTATTCTAATTAATTATCACCCGAACACCCCCTTACCTCGGTTCCAAGCTTCTATAATCTACTCCTGGTGTCGGTTACACCCTCTTAGCACTGGGTTCACAGTCTCAACTCCGTCAGTCAGCCTTTCGTTATTCGATCTACTACCTACGGGTCGGAATGCAAAAACCTGTTAACTTAACACCCTCAGCTCTAAGGGTCACATTCGAGCTCACACTCACCAGAGGAGTGGAGAACAGGTCCATACACAGCCATGCATGGCCACTCAGTCACCAAAGGAACGAAAGGGAACAAGGAAACAAAATGCAACGGATCAGTGGACTCACCTTGAGGCCACAATCACGAAACTGAGCTTAGTACTCAGTTTTGATGCAAACAAGATCCTCTCCTAGAGCATGTAACTCAGTGATGAAGAAGGAAGAAGATGAACAGTAATAGAAACAAATGAAGAAGAAGAGAGAAAACCAATGGTTCGTGCGTGTGGGTGAGAAAATGAGAGAAAGAGAGAAAAAAAGCCTTTTATTTAAGGCCAGGGGCAACCGGTAACCTCCCTAGCCGGTTACCCCCCATTTCTAATCATCATTTCATTAATCGGCTAACAACTCCTCCTCCTTCTAATCACTCCACGTTTAACCAATCAGATAATTTCATTTACATTGGCCATATTTAATTATTTATAATCTCCCCATAATGTAAAAATATCAAATAAATTCCTAGAATAATTTTTAATATTTTTCCACTACACACAACTCCACTAAATTGGCCGGGATGTTACAAGGGTGATATTGTCTTTTCTCAGAGAGTTAAGTTTGGAACCCTTTATCTCTGCATTGAACTACTTGAAGGATGCAAATAGTTAATGGTTGGGTCTGAGGAAGCAGCACCACAGTATGTTTTTGAGTATAAGATATGTTGCACTATGATTCATAGTTTTTCAACTCCATTATTTAATGCTTTTGGTTCAGTCTTGGCTATAAGTGTTGACAGATGCCTTTTTGATCCAGATATATACGTTGGAGGTAATTGTTATTCTCTATTAGAGTAAAACATTTTCTTTTCTCAAATTTTGTTCAATGGTGCTCCTAAGTATCTATCTATGAGAATGTGTCATGAATTCATGGAAAATTTTAGCTTTTTTTTATTATTTAAATTATCAATCTCACCTTTTTAGCTTTGTATGTGTTGGGTTTAGATACTAATGCCCTAAAGGTTCATTCTTCATCCTAATTTCAATATCAATGCCCCTTGTGAGTATGGTTTTTTAATTTGAGAGTTGATATGCATTTCACTATGGTTACAGGGAAGCACTATTGGATCTGTATCTATCTAAGTATTCTGTTATAATTGTTGATGAAGTGCATGAGAGAACTGTTCACACTGATGTAACTTCTCCCATGATTTCCTTCTTTATGTTGTAACTTCCCCCTTCCTGTTTATAATTGTTCATTCTGTATTATGTTAAATGAAATCTGGCTTGCATAACCTAATTAACTATGATGGAGGAATAGAAATGATAGACTTGATGAATTGTCTTGATATGTTGTGCTATTAGAGGCTTATGATCAATGAAGGAATTTTATGTCTCTCTTACTATTCCCAAACTTAAAAATTTGAACTACTCAGTAGATCTTTCCTAGCTTGTTTATTATATATATATATATATATATATATATATATATATCGATTTAAAAACCAACAAACCTTGGCAACCTGATAGAATCTTTATGCATCTATTGCAATAAAGACTGTCTAATGCTCTTTATACTTAAGCAGACAAATGCAAAGTGGTTCTACCTACACTGCTTCTTGATTATTTAAAGTGAAACATACTTTTTCTGTAATTTTTAAAACCTATATTCTTATGATAAAGAAAATATAATGCCATACTTATAAAGGATTTTTTTTTTGTGATAAGTAATCTACCATTGGAGTGTATTCATATGCCCTTTATGGCAACCGGCTCCTCTTGCTCTTGCACAGGTGCACGGGATATGTAACGTGTAAGCAAATCGTATAATATTATTTATAATCATGATAAGGCCATGTGATGTTATATATAATATTGTAAACTTTTTTTGGTAAAATTTTCTTTTTGAGTTTAAAAAGTAATTCCTTACCTTAACTGTTAACATACTAAATAATAAAAGATTGAATATTGTAATAATATGAATATGGTATGTCTTGCATCTATAATGTGTCATCACTCAGTAAGCATGCTATAGTAAGTTGGCATAATTTGGACCACATTTGAATAGGCAAATCAACACACGAAGACAAAACACCAATTGACTAACATATACTTTATTATGTTATCTTATGTGAGGGCATATATATGCGGGCACTAATTATAAATTAGTTTGACAGAACATTTCAATACCCTGATAGTAATAGTTGGCTTCTATTCAAAGATATCTTAATCTTAATCTTAATTATATATATTTATCAGTTCATGGGACCTACTTGATAGTGAAATTTAATAGGTGTCACCTTCTGGTGAATCTTGTTTTCCCGTCTAAAACTCATCTTCATATATTTAGCTTTTTAATATTTTTTATTTAAGATTATTTGTGTGTTTTTAATAATGCTTAATGCTTCATTTGAAAAAAATTCTGTTGCATGTCTTTTCTACTTCTATCTCACCCTCTCTTGGATATAAATACATTTAACTTGAAATATCTCTGAGTGAAATCTTCCTCTAATTTGGACATTTGCTCATCTATCTGGTCAAATGTGTTGTCCATCTAGGTTTCATATAAGATTCATAACTGTGTATGTGAATTTTGACAGGATATGCAATCCAAAGTGAGTGATGTTATCCTTGGCAAAGAGAAGCTGGTGGAAGAATGTGATCCTGAATATGAAAAGATGAAGCGTTACATCTCTGAGCTTGAAAATCACTTTGCTTTTATTAGTTGCCTTATTTAGTTTGTATAGTAGAATACTATAGTTTCTTTACATAACATCACATCATTCTGTTGATGAATTTAATATTCATGATCTATTGCATGAGATCCTTTCCTATTTCTTTGTATTTAAAATTCTAGAATAGACGTATGTATGCTTTAAATCTTATTTCCAATGTAGTTCGTGTCATATGGTCTAATGTATATCCTTTATTGTTGTTTGGAATGTAGTGACAAACTTATGCTGATTCGATCTGATAAAGTGGCAGAAATTGAGCATGAATATAAAGAGGCAAGTTTGTTTGTGTATTAAATCAAGCTGAGCATGAATTCTGGCAGGTTGATCAAGCTAGTGATCCACAGAAAGTCAGGCAAGAAGCTAAGAAAGAGAGGATGTTGTATGCATATATGCTTTAACTGTGACATCCCCATATTTATTTACTTTTATTTTTGTCATTTAATTAGATTTCCAAAGAAAATTTTTCACAAAAATAATTAATTAATAATTCCTTACTCATCAAAATATTCATTTTCTGCTAAAAGCTTCAGAATCAATCATATATACCATTTTTATGGTCTAAAATCCATAAATAATGCAAAATTAGAGGTTTTGAGAAATAGGGGCCTGACGCTATGCATGAGCTCCCATTCGTAACCTTGACGCTATGCATGGGGCTGGCGCGTAGCACCAGCATGACAGTAACAACACTTGTTGCTGTTATGCATTTTAAGTCATATTACCGACCTTGAAGGATCCTAATTTGCCCGTTTCAACTTCAAATCTCACCAAACTTCATGGGTATTATATTACCCTCATTCCGGAGCTGCTGGCATAGTCTGTTTGTCAAAATTCTATCATATGCACGAGTTACACGCAAAATTGTATTTAGGTCAATTATATGCAAAACCTATGCGCCGAACTACCTAAATGGGTTCCAAACCACCCAAGGCCTATATGCACAATTTCAAAATGTCATAGGGAATCTATTGGTCTCTTCCGGGGGTCCCTAAACCCACTGAATCTCCAAATCACCTATTTAGTTCCTAATTTCACATAATTTCACCTATTTCTAACACGTGCATCAAGTCATCAATTCATCAAACACTTCAATCAATTTCCACATCTCACCTCACATAATTCACATAGAAATGACAACACCTGCCCATGACAATCAATCGCACACATCATCTTGGCTCTGTTCCAATAAACACATAATTCAATAAATTCAACCTTAACACCATTAATATCATGACTTCCTTAATTCTCCACATAAGTTCATAAGTCACATCACCAACTCATCCTAAAACATTTATATCATCATCATCACCATCATCATCAAGTCATCATGCAATTCATATAATCATTGATATGCTAGAATAATATGACAAACCACATAAAGCACAAATTATCATTACACATTAAAATACCATCATCAAGTTACACTAGTGGAAAAAAGGCTTTTTACACCAGGGATTTTACACCAGTTGTAGTATGACTAGTGTAAAAAATAAGGTAGTGGTAGTTTTGTAAATAATATGAAACTTTACACTAGTCTAAGATTTGGACTGGTGAGAAAGAGTTATGTTTATACCGGTCTACGCTTTGGACCGATGAGAAATGTAAAATTTATACCGATTTTACATTTTGAACCGGTGAGAAATCTTTTCACTTACCCACCTCTTTTAGATTCATTTACCCTTCTTCTCTTGAAGACCCTCTCCTCACGAAGCGCTCTCTCTCTCTCTCTCTCACTCTCAAGCTCTTCCCCCTCTCGAAGCCCACCAGTGTCTCTCTCTCAAAAGCCCTTCCCCCCTTGAAGCCCTGCCCCTCCCAAAGCTCTCCATGCATCTGCATTTGTCGAAGCTCTTTGTGCATCTTTGTTTTGCGAAGCCCTTCCCATCTTCGTTTTGTGAAGCCTTTCCCATCTCCGTTTGTCGAAGGTCTCCCTCTCGAAACCCCTTTAGTGTGTTTGGTAGGTAATTTCCATTTTGATGTGTCCTTAATATCTTTCGTGTTTCTAGGTCTAGGGTTTTAGATATGTCATTGATCATTGATATGCGATATTTTTGAAATGGTAATTTCTCTTTATTGTTGTTGTTTCTGAAATACGATGTTTGATTTTGATTTGGTGATGGGGAATTTATCAAAATTCCTAAAAGTAAAGGGATTATTGAGTGCTCCAAGCACCAATTTGTATTTGACACTTCTCATACTTTTGTAATTTCATCTTATTACATTTTCTTCACTCTAGCTTTACATTTCATTTCATTAATTCTTGGGCATTAAGGGAAAGTCATCAGGAGACAAAGAACCTACTAAAGCCAAGGCAAAACCTGCTAACAAAGAAGTGGCTGAGAAAAAGAATGAAGTTGGTGTCAGTTTACTTAATATTCAAGTTGGATTAATTTGTAAAGCGTGGAAGCATCCATCTGCAGATAAGTCTTTCGGCAAACTTGCGAAAAACCTTTCATAAATAAGCAGAATGTTAAATTGACAGTAGAGTTGATGTTTCTGTAGTTTGATGATATGTTTGACACTTGTTTAGATAAAAAATAATATCCATGAACTTTAATTATGCAGTTTGCTAATTAAGGAGATATGGTTGGGGAGGCCAAAACAGGGCAGGTTGTTAGTGGTTTGGCAAAATACTTTAGGCCTGAAGAATTGATGATAATGTAGTTATGTAACTAAGTATAATGATTGGTTGTTTTCAATGTGAATTGTAATTCACTCTTCCTTATGGTACCATTGTTTTTATTTCACTATACAGAATCATCGTGTTGTACTTATAACAAATGTCAAACCTAGAAAACTACGAGATGTGATATCTAAAGGACTGGTAATTTGTTTATTTTATCATGCTAAATACTTGTTGCATGAGTTAAATTGTTTTGTAGTCTATATCTTGTTATAGTCAAATGATCTTAAGGGATGAACGTATTTGGCTCCCATTGCAGGTCGTATGTGCTTCTAATGAAGGTCCAATCACTATAGAGCCCTTGCTCCCTCCAGAAGGAACGAAAATTGAGGAACGTGTTTCCTTTTCGGGTAAGCTGTTCAAATTCTTTTGGGCTAGCCAGTCAATCTCATATTTCATACTTGAGTGACTTGTATATTCTCTTATATTAAATATTCAAATAGATATCTTCATCCAGCTATGTCTTAGCTGGTAATGGTGTTCTCATGCCTTCTAAATTTAGCTACTTTCACTTAGATGTGGGTGGCATGTTGCCCTGTAACTATATAGGTTGACAACAAATGGGCTGAAGTGAGTTTGGCTTGCTTTAGCCTGTGGGTTGTTAAGTTGGTTGGTGGTATATCACTTTTTTACTTGATCTTTTAGATTTTTCCGCACAATAAATTTAAAGTTTTGGATCTGCTCATGATATTTTTTATCATTAAGACGATAAAGGGGTTAGTTTTTTTTAATTTCCCAAAACTGCTATTGTGACATCCCAGCGTTGTTGAGGGCGGGGAGTGATCGCCGGTGCATGGGCACGGACAAGGAGCGGCTCTTGGCAGGCTTCCAGCGGGGAATGTGGCATCCCGGGCACTGTTGAGGGCGGGGAGTGATCGCCGATGCATAGGCACGGACAAGGAGCGGCTCCTGACAGGCTTCTAGTGGGAGGAACACATGAATGAACCGAATATATACCAGAATGAGAGGGATCCAAAGACTGTATAGGTATGGGACTATACAGTCGATGATAGCTTAAAGAAATGAATTTGTACTACCTATACAAACAAATGCATTAGCCTTTTCGGCAGCCTATCACTTAAGAACTCTAAAGTTAAGCGTGCTTAACTTGGAGTAATTCTGGGATGGGTGACCTCCTGGGAAGTTCTCAGGAAATGTGTGAGTGAGGACAAAAGCACATTGGAAAGGTCTCATGTTGGTTTGTGGGGCGAGTCGTTCATTCCAGAAAAGCGGCCGGGGCGTTACAGTGGTATTAGAGCCTAGCCTCTCCTAGTACGGTATGGTTCGGGGACGAACCAAGCGGAAGCTGGTGGGCATGTGACATCCCAGCGCTGTTGAGGGCGTGGAGTGATCGCCGGTGCATGGGCACGGACAAAGAGCGGCTCCTGGCAGGCTTCTAGCGGGGAATATGGCATCCCGGGCATTGTTGAGGGCGGGGAGTGATCGCCGGTGCATAGGTACGGACAAGGAGTGGCTCCTGGCAGGCTTCCAGTGGGAGGGACACATGAACGAACCGAATACATACCAGAATGAGAGGGATCTAAAGACTGTATAGGTATGAGACTATACAGTCGAGGATAGCTTACAGAAATGAATTCGTACTACCTATACAAACAAATGCATTAGCCTTTTCGGCAGTCTATCACTTAAGAACTCCAAAGTTAAGCGTGCTTAACATGGAGTAATTCTAGGATGGGTGACCTCCTGGGAAGTTCTCAGGAAATGTGTGAGTGAGGACAAAAGCACATTGGAAAGGTCTCGTGTTGGTCTGTGGGGCGAGTCGTTCATTCCAGAAAAGCGACCGGGGCGTTACAGTGGTATCAGAGCCTAGCTTCTCCTAGTACGGTATGGTTCGGGGACGAACCAGGCGGAAGCTGGTGGGCATGTGACATCCCAGCGCTGTTGAGGGCGGGGAGTGATCGCCGGTGCATGGGCACGGACAAAGAGCGGCTCCTGGCAGGCTTCCAGCGGGGAATGTGGCATCCCGGGCACTGTTGAGGGCGGGGAGTGATCGCCGGTGCATAGGCACGGACAAGGAGCGGCTCCTGGCAGGCTTCCAGTGGGAGGGACACATGAACGAACCGAATACATACCAGAATGAGAGGGATCCAAAGACTGTATAGGTATGGGACTATACAGTCGAGGATAGCTTAAAGAAATGAATTCATACTACCTATACAAACAAATGCATTAGCCTTTTCGGCAGCCTATCACTTAAGAACTCCAAAGTTAAGCGTGCTTAACTTGGAGTAATTCTGGGATGGGTGACCTCCTGGAAAGTTCTCAGGAAATGTGTATGTGAGGACAAAAGCACATTGGAAAGGTCTCGTGTTGGTCTGTGGGGCGAGTCGTTCATTCTAGAAAAGCGGTCGGGGTGTTACAACTATTTTGAAATCAGACGATCTGTTTCTCTATATTTTATTTTCCTTTCCTTCCCCTCTCTAGTGGGCAACAAGTACCACCACCATTTTTGTCCCTTATACTTCTCGGAATCCATTTCTTTCCTAATCCCATTAGCTATATGGAGTCCTCGTGTATGTTTGTGTAAAATTGTTCCTGAAGCCTAAAATCATAGTTGTGATACCTTGTTTACTACAAGGTGACAATTCTATACTGCAGCTATATTTTTTTCCTTCACTATAACCAGACTAATACTTATGTAGTTGATGGTTGTCAATTCGGGACCTATTTGGATGGCAGCTAATCTTCATATCATACATTTGAATATAATTTTTATGCTGAAACAATAATATAATGTTATGAATTATGCGAGGTGTTGGCATATAGTTTCACCTTAGTTGAGAGGTTTAAGTTTTGACTTCCCCTGTCTTGTTTAATTTATCGAATCTTGTTTTAACTAAAGCTGGGAGGTTATTGCATCCTCAGGATAATTGTGTTTTCAATTAATTCAGTATTTCAAGATTTGCGATGCTGCTTAGTTTGTTTTTTTTTATGTATTATATTGTATAAAATTTAGCAGATTGTTGGGAAAATGACAGTAGAACAAAGGAAGATTCTTCTATTCTTTTGGACATTGATAAAATATTTACTAGTTGAAGGTTTCCATGGTTTGGCTTCCCATTAGACAAATTTGGTTTAGTTAAGGAGTAAAAAAACCTCCGTTTAACGTGTTTCAGAAATCATGAAATCCATATTAATAAAATAATAAAATCGAGTTCTACGTTTGTGTGTGTGATGTAACTATGTAAGGGGAAAACAAATGCTAGCTAATTGCTAAATAATAGTAAATATGTATCGTCTAAGTTGAAAATATCAAAACTATAATAAAAAAATTAATGACATATATAATTAATGTAAGAAGGACAATTTTAGATGAATATACTTTATTTAAGAGAAATAGAATTGACGTAGATAACAAGGTTTTTTTTATTGAGTTTTACTACAAGAAAATATATTTAATCAAATATTAGTAAAATAATATGTGATAAATTAATGTTGTATAAATATCTTACTTTAAAAATACGTAGAAAATTCTTTTACTTTATTGGTTTAGATTTTATTTGAAGTGTTTTATTGGTTTGTTGAGTATGCTGTCGAGTAATTGATCATGTTGACTAATCTATTTACTAATTTATAGATATCTCAGTATGACAGATAACCCAATATGTGATAGAAGGCTCGACACTTGATTGAAGGAAAATGAATGTTTTTCGTTTAACCACACCTAGGTTAAAATGACTGAATGTTAATTGAGTATTAGTTATTGATAACAACATTAATTAGTTAATAAATAAGAGGTTCTGGTAATTAAAAGTTGTAGCATGTTGGCATCTAGAAGTGGCTGTGGCCCCTGCTTTTGATATGTAGGTGGCTGAGTTGATTCCTTTTTACTGTTGGAAAGCATGCTTTACCATTTTCAATTTCATGATTTATGCATGTGAATAAAAATTGATTTTCATTTGGAGGCAAAAGAAGAGCTCAATTAATTGAGTATTATGTGTAAAGTATTATAAATCTTTGATATGTTGTAGTAGAGGTCACAGGGGTAGTGTTTTCGATATGACTGGACGAAGATTAATGGTGTATGTGATTTCAGATAAAATTGACCATGAGTTGGGTAGTCTTTTCATTTTTGTTAGATTTTTTTGTTGTAGGTTTATATACTTTAAATTCTCACTTATGTCAATCAATTGCTTATTTTAATCATCCTTTTATCAAATGAAAGCGAGTGTTCACGGTTGGCAACCCTGACTTCATTAAGTTTAATAGAATTATTATATTTGTATTCATTTAACAATTTGGCTAGCAACCCCTTAATAGTTTTTATTTAAACTCAATTGAAAGCTTGGATAATAAAAGAACTAGAATTGTTGGATTGTAAGCTAAGGCTGTAGCTTTTAAGTATATTTAGATGCCTCTCTCAAATAGTATTTATAAGTTAAATGTAAGCTATAATAATATTTAGCTTCTTTATATTATTCTTTTTTATTAGATGTCTTTTATTAAACATTATTATATAATATTATCAGCTATTCATCTTTAAGTTATAAAGATAAGTAAGTGACCAAGTTGTCTTAATTTTAATGAATTTACAACTTTATTGAATTTGGATTGACATTGACATGTATTGAAAGTGACCAGGATTGAAATGTTTTAAAAAAAAACAAAAGGAAAAGTAAAAAAATAAAAAAAAAGTAAAAACAAGTTTTTACACCGGTTGTAGTAACCAATCGGTGTTAAAAGTCTACTTTTTGTACCGGGCGTTTCAAACAGGACTGGTGTAAAATTTAATATTTACACCGGTCGTAACAAATAGGAACGGTGTAAATATTACATTTTACACCGGTCATAGTATAAAGGACCGGTGTAAAAACTAATTTTCTCACCGGTTCCAAAATCGGTGTAAAATGTTCATATTTTTCTCACCGGCCCCATATACACCGGTCCTATAATCGGTGTAAAAAGTAAAAAAGGACCAGTGTAAAAAGCATTTTTTCCACCTATCCTTCATAGTTCCTTGCCGTCGGCTACCCGCTTAGCGCACCCTCCGGGCATCAGTACCCTCCCTGTCACTTGTTACTAAAAGAAAGAAACCACAGCAAGGGTGAATGTTTAGAATATCGTAATTAATCTAGAATGGAAAACATAAATAAAGTAACATTCTCATTTAATTTAGTGATAATTTAACTTACCGGTTTCATTATGTTCTTATATATATGTATACTCATATAGGTCATTTTCACTATTAATATTCACCTGATACACAATATTTCTAAATAAATATCATCATCTACTAATCATTAACCAGAGATTTCAGGTATAAACATCATGCAAACAATTCCAATCATCATTATAGTCCCAAATCAAGGCCAGTCATTAATTCAATCATATTACATTATTTTCATCAATCCACATATGTCACAACTGACTTGCATACAACATCTGACTCCTAGTATCTAGATACTAATGGATTGGCCTTCAGCTAGGGGTCCTACTTGATGCCCCGTGAACCCTGCTTGGTCCACCGAGCCCTGTTTGACTCTCCACCTCACCCACTGGGTCCTACTTGACTATTAGGTAGCTCAACTAGATCTCAAAGGACCATGGGAGCCGAAAACGAGGGGCAAACTATACTGTCGATCGTCCCACACCACCTAATCACATGCATAAACACACTATACATGGTTCATCATCATTGATCTTATATATAATTGTCAGATACTAACATTCAACAATCACATAGGGCGGCCACACAAACCCGACCCTTAAACACCATGCCATAACATTTCCCATCAACACTCATCCATCATTTTACCTATTTTTCATAATCATATTATCATACATATCACAAAACATAATTATTATTCATTTTAACCCATAATACACAAGAACTACACATATATAATCTACATATTTATACATCCACTTCCTATCACGTAATTAATCAATTTAATATGCTTCCACAACATATACTCATTTAATCATATATATATATACATATATCCATAATTATTATCTAATTAATCTACAAACTTCCTAACAATTCCTTGTTATTTTATAATCTTCCCGAACCTAAATTTCATACTAATCCTAATTAATTACGACCCGAACACCCCCTTACTTCGGTTCCACACTTCTTTTAGTGTCTCACGATGTCGGTCGCGTCTTACTGTCACTTAATTCGCTTCTCCACTTCCGAATCGAACGCCCGCTTCGTCAATCAGTCCTCCGGTACTCGTTCAGGCACCTACAATCACCGAAATGAAAAACCCGTTAGTACATTGTCATCCTTACTAGCTAGAAACAATTCCCAAGCTTCCCATTGCCATAAAATGTAAAATCCCAGCCTCCATCACCACATGCAAATTCGGATAGAGAGAGGAATGGGAGAGGAGGGAAAGAACCTTGAAATTGAAGGTCTTTCCATAGCCTACCTTGGTTCCTAAAGTCTAAAATGCAAAGGATTACAAGTTTCCACCACTAATCCTCTAAGTTTTGGTCCCAAGTTGCAAGGAGGAAGAAGAAGAAAGAAAGAAAGTGTTTTGGGTTCTGTTTTACATGTTTCTGACTTCAACGTTTTAAAACTGACTACGATGCTGACGCTACGCATTACAATGGTGCTACGTGTCAGGATTAAAATTTCACCCTGACGTTACGCACTAGGCCAAATTCACCATTCCCTTTAAAATTCACTTTTAAACCATATTATTCACCTTATATCCTCTAATTATTAATATTTTAAGCTAAAAGCCCAATTATTATTTTTCTAAATATATAATATCTGGGATGTTACATTAATTGGTGATGGCTTGCCAGAATTCTGTAATGCCGTTCAAGACAGGCTAAAGGTACAAAGTTGAAACATATCTGAACAGATTTAAATATACCTTTCCAGATTTTGATATCAGTCTCATGTTGTCAATGAATTCTATGATGCACAAAGCATCTATTGGTGTTGTGATGACCCGAAAAAAATATAGGTAAATTTTTCACGTTTGATAAATCATTATTGGACAAAGAAATAAAGTGGTGAAGCTTTAATTCAACACCCCAGATCAATGAAAAACCTCTCTCATATATAGAGATATGAGAGGGTATATTAAAAATGATTTCATGAGAAATTTCTTATTAAAAATAGCAAAGAATTAATTAGATTGATGTTACATGATTGGATTTAAGAAGAAAGGATTTCATGAGGTTTAATGATTCATAATATGTCCAAAGTACCTTTAAGATGATGCAAGAAGGAGATTTGATGCAAAAGAAATGAAAATAATTAAAATAACGCAAATGGGAGCATTAGAGTGCTACTCGATCAAGTGAGTACCACACTCGCTTAAGTGAGTGCACGTGGTAATGCTTGGATGAGCCAGCGAGAATGCTTGAGCGAGAGGGAAGATAGCATCAGGGGTCAATCTCGCTTGAGCGAGGTCCACCTCGCTTGAGCGAGATTGCTCTAGTAGCATCTGGCACCTTACTGTTTGATTTTCACTCGAGCGAGGCAAGGCTCACCTGAGCGAAAATCGTCCAGTATCAAATTTCCCTTCGCTCGCTCGAGCGAATTGCCTTGCATTGGCCATTTCACTTGAGCGAAAATGGTCCAGTAGCTCTCCTACTCGATCTCGCTCGGGCGAAGCCTTACTCGCCTGAGTGAAATTACTCTAGTAGCTAAACCTCTGATTCCAGGAGGTTTCGCTTGAGCAAAATGCCATTCGCTTGGGCGAATTTCAGCCAGTGGCCACACCCCTGGTTCACAAGAATCTCGCTCGAGCGAGATTTCTACTCGCTTGAGCGAGTTTTGCAGAACTTATACAGAAACGTGAAATTTATACAACTTGGCATGTCAAATCTCATTTCCTACCATTTTAACCTATCCTAATGCATTAGTTGCACTTCATCATGTATTTATAAGTCCTCCTAATTGTCCATACATTTCAAAATCACATTCCATTCACTCAATGCATAGGATTTAAAATCATTTCTACAAAATCTTCATAAAATGCTACAAGTTATAAAGTGCACCATCCATTTATGAAAATTTAACATCAACAAACATCATAAGTCATTATCTTACATCATTTGGGTCATTAATGAAAATTGGCCATACACACCAAGGTCCGATTTTCCTACATGACCCTAAAAAATCATCAACTACAATCTAGATGGCAAAATAAGCATACATATATGCTATATGCTATACAAAAGTCTAGATTTGCCAGCCAAGACGCTTCCTATACATCTATTTACGTCCTTCCATAAAATGTACTTCAAAACAGTTTCATTCCTCCCATGAGTGACCTACATCACAAATCTAAAAAGTGGACAACATGGGAGAGTGAATCATACATTCCAAAAGAATGAATATGAATACCATGTGATCATGTGCATATGTATCACAACATGTATATTTGCATTCACATACAACTCATCATCAACTATCATCATAGCATACAATCATTTTTGTAAATCAAGCAAGTATAAAATCACACATGATCTAGTCCTTCAATAATTGGACTATCACACAATTCATCATCTCACTCACATTGTTATTTTGGTATTCACATCTTTTATGTTGTCTTAATATAGTTTCTCATTCTCAACACAACCATCATCATATCTCATCACCTTTGGCATACTTCCTTGATATATGCAAATGCTCTTAAGCTAATGCATATGCACAATGGATTATTTCATCAATTGCAGATCTGACTATGGGAAAATAAACTTCAAATGTGGGATTCAAGTATGATCATCTAACCATACCACTACTGCAGTAGTAAAATATGTACACTTATCCTTAAATTGCATGTATTTCACTAATCTTTTACTAGTACCGAACTGCATCGCCCATTTTGCAACACCGGTCATTTACACCATAACTGCGGTATACAACATATTCAATATATGGTGTTGCAGGCCAACCATGAGTCATATCATGGCAGTTGTGATCCCAAGGACCACCGGGGACACCTGCTCATCAAGAGCCACCCCCACAAGGGTCAACCACATATGGCTCCCCGTAACACAACATGGGCAGCTTTGTGACTTACATATCGAGTCACAGGGGAAATACAAATCGCTCGTGCACAGAGCCGCCCTCCCACTGGGCTAACTGGGGGAATCCCCTAAAATTCCAACACCGACAGCTATGCAGTATGCCATGGATGCAAATGCCAATCATATGCATTTCTTACTCTATGCATCCTATACATGCCACTCATCATACATCATCATCATCCTCACCAACATCACCATAAGGCTTTTAGTGGATTTATTATTATTGGTTATTATTATTAGTTTAAACTTTTGTGTGTCATTTTCAATAGTTCTCATTCACATCATTCAATTCCATCATCAACACAATGACATCAATCTTTCACTATCAACCAAGGCATGCTATTCTTTTACACCCATTCTCAATCAAACATCATCAACACTCATTATACACTTATGGTGGACATGAGTATAACCTCATATTATCAAACAATTCACATCACTATAAAATACACCATGATTATTCTAAATGCATCAAAGCATGTTGCTAAAACACATCATCAACATCATGCACAACATTACAATTCTTTATAATATTTCAAGCAAGGCAAACATGCATGTCAACACATATGGCAATCAAATACCATTCAAATTCATGCATTTAGAATATAAAGACTCCTCTGCTACCTTAAGAGAAGAATTCTGATTGATACGACGTACCCGCCTCGTCGTTTGGAATGGGTCCTACATTAATATATATATAAAATCCCAATCAATTCAACTATTCAAGACACAATTTAACTCTATTTACTCATAATCATATCTATAATTTCATAACATGTATAAGACATGTTATAGATATTATTTTCCTTCACTTATTAAGCTTCGGGAATTCCTTCCTACTAAGCCATATTCACTATATTTAAAGGCTACAAAATAAGCTTTAAACCCCCAATATTCATACAACTCCATCCATCAATATCTACACCCATCAATGTCATATATTCCCTCTCAAGTATATTATTCAATCAACATATACCATTTTCCCCAATTCTTAATGATTATTAATCTTTCATCTCCTTTCAACCACAAGTTCATTTTAGTGATAAGAGCAATTTAGCTTTGAATGAAGCTAGGTCTAGGGCATCTTCAAAAAGTCCTTGGGTAGATCGATGTAAAGTCAGAATAATATTTTCATACACCAAGGGTCTGAAGTCCAATTGCTTGAAGTATGGATGAAGTTATGTGAGAGAGAAGTGTGTGCTGAGTCTGAAGAGTGAAACTGATAAAGAGCGTGACTCAGCAGTCCTAAGTCTAGAATAGGCACACTTGATAGATTTTCTCTTGAACGTTGCCTTGTAATAGACTTGGATAAAAATAATGATTTAGTCCTAATTAGGCTTGGTCTTAAAATGTTTTGCATTTCTTAAAGAAGACTTTAAGTGATGGACTCCCCCTTTTAGTTATAACATAAGCATCACAGACTTTGTAACCTAAAAACTCAAATAAAGAGGTTAAATAACATGTAGGTAGACTTTATTTAATCAAAGGCCTTGATGTGTGTTATTAACAAATCTTGGGGTCTTTAAATAATATATAAAAACTCCAAAGTCCTTTGTGAAACAAACTTGGTTCTAATAATCTCTCCCTATTTGTTGATAGCAAACATCAAGTCTTTTATTAAATAGAGTCTATGATAAACAAAATATTCTAGAGAGAGACCAACAGATCATCAGACTTCACATGATGTCATAGTATTAGAGAATTTAAATGAAATCAAATAATTAAGACATACATGTATTTCAATAGATTAAGATTGAAGTAGACTCAAGAAAAATCAAAGCTCACACAAAATTGATGACTTAAGCAATAATCAGAGCAAATATGCAATATAGAATTTTATTAATGATCAGGGCAGTCATCAAATTGATCAGAGCATACTCAACAAAAATGATTAGATCATAATATAGAAGATTGATGACAAAGTAGACTTATAATGATTAGAGCATATAACCTTCAGAGTCATTCAAGAAAAAAATATATAAAAGATAGATTAGAATCTTTTAAGAGCAGACTTTTTATTAATAAGAAAAGATATAATTACAGGACTCAAAAGAAATAAATTACAGACTCGACTTAAAAATAAAATAACATATACTCAACTTAAAAACCCATAAAAGAAAAGACTAACTGACTCTTCTCTTTCTTTTGATATCAATAAAATATAGGGACATCATAGAGTCATATGCGGCAGAACTCAAGGTAAAGCAAAAGGTTTTGAAAGATGGGGTTCAAAATGTGTTAAGAGACTACAAGTAGACTCCCACACTAGAAGTATAGGAAATGAAGGGATATGATGAAGATGAAAATAAGAGGGCAACTAGAATGAAGGAGGATGTCTCCAAGACCAGATAAGAAAAGAGCTTATCTTTGAACACTCTGCCTCTGACGTTCTAGAAGAATCCAACTGAAAAAAGTCCTTCTTAGAGAAAGAGCAACTGCCTTCATTACTAATGAACCACAAGATATGATTCAACATATCCCAGGCATGGTATTTTGTAGGTTTAAGGGCGGTCAGCAGATGCTTAAAAGTAGCCTTGGATAGTTCCTTGGGTCTGGGCTCATGCCAGGGTAGCTTGAAGAAGCTAGACTTGTAAGGGAAAAGTTGCTTTCGCTTATCCTTCTAGCAGATACGAACTAGAGGGCAAAGTCTGTTTGGTGCTATCTAAATCTTTTTGTTGGGCAGCATGAAGCCTGAATAAAGACTAATGGGAGGTCAAGGAAATGTTCCCTATTCCTGAGCAAACCTGTTACTCTGTTGCTCTAGACTCAAATTCTAAAACATGGCATGGTCTTCAGGAGAGGTAAGAGAGGTGTTGAGTAGAGTATCTTTGAGAGACATGAGAGAGGGAAAATGGGGATTGGTAAAGACCTCAACTTTGTGAAAACCTTATTGTTCAAGATCTACCACCAGTTTGGTAAAGATGATATGTTCTAGGCTAAGGGTAATAAGGGTGAGGGGTGTGGTAATGTTTGGTTTGATTCAAGGTCTATGGGTGAGATAAGTTGGGATAAATTATTTTAGGGTGGTTGGGTCTGAGGGGTGAGAAGTTTGAGGTACAGGGGTAGAGGGGTCTGGTGTTTTTCCTTTGCTGGTTTGAGGAATTGAGGTAGAGGTATGGGGTGTTTGGTGAGAAGATGAGGAGGGTTGGTCTTCTTTATAGAAATTCCTTTCAACATACCTCTTGTAATCCTTCTAGAGGTTCTCACAGAAGCTGTTGGATTTGTTGTTTTCAGGGAGGGTTTAGTTTGACCATACAGAACTTGTCGAGTCTTGTCATAGCATCTCTTACACTTTTTCTTAGGGAAAATATTTGTCTCATCAATGCATGGAGAAACTTTGCTTTTGGAAGTAAGTTTTAACCAAAGGTGTGAGAGGAGACTTTGATCCGTAGAGATACATATTGGCTTCACTTTCTGAGACAGAGGTCCTGATGTAGCTTTCTGAAAACACCAATCCTTCATTAGGGCAACCATACGCATTAGCAATGTTGTCAATGATGATCTCTATTCTTCTGTTTTGGAGATGGCCAGACACTATGAAGTTGTATTTATCAACTGTTGTAGAGGACAAGAAGTTTATGACTAATGAAGGTGAATAAACACACTCTAAGGAGCAGAATGATAACCATCCAATACCAACCAGTTCAGACATGACATCCCTTCCTTCTTCTTTATATTCGGCAAGAGAGAAGAAAATAGATTCAACAATATCATTTATAGAGAAGAAGACCATTTTTAGTGTTTAAAGAAATTTGATGATTTTTCTGAAAAAGAGAGCTCAAAAGATCAAGGTAGGCTTTAGAGTATGGAGTGAAGAAATTCGGTGAAGGGTTTATAAAGGAGAGAGAAGCAGAAATGCAATTAGTCTTTTAGATATCTAGGTTGTATTTCAAAAAAGATTATATGCATTTAATGGAGAGAGAAAGGAAGAATTTTAAATGAATGTTGTTTTCAAAAATAATAAACATCGTTTCTAATAATTATATGCAATTTTCTAAGATCATGAGAAATAAATGCCTGAATCAATCATATATACATATACGAAAAAAGAATCAACATAATCGATAAACATTTTTACCAAATACTTGGAAGTCAACCCCTTGTTAATCACTCTAGTTTTGACTAGTTTTTCTTCCATACCTGCAAGAATACTCTCTTGATCTGGCAATCTCTTGTCAGTCCTATATAATCTCAGAGCAGGTATATAAAATCTTATAAAGATACTAGTTTTTATTAAATAAAGTCAAAATAAAAAATGATATATCAAGAGAAATTTACTAACCCATTTTGTTTCACTTTCCTTCAGTCTTGTGTTGATTTTCCTTGAATATGTGAGTTATCTAGAGACTTGTCTTCCACTTCAGGATCTTAAAGCTTTAATTCTTCCTGTTCAGATTGCTGATGTTAGAGGCTTGTTGATACACTTTCTTTTGAGATTCTTTCCTTCCTATATGAGTAGGAGTAGCTCCTTTTTCTTGAGAAGTCTAGCTCTAAAGATTCCTTTCTTGAACTTTCTTTGCATGAGACAGAGGAGAGACACCATGAATCTTTTTCTCTACACTTGTTAAAGTGTTTAACCCCAGAGGCCAAGCTCTGATACCAATTTATGGTTTGGAGAACAGACGTAGAATTGGGGGTTGAATAAGTCTATTCACTTTTTTAAACCAAAAGTGACTTTTAAAATTTATGTACCATTTTGCATAGAGAATCAAACTTTTTTTATTGAGAGAAACAGGTGTGAAAGCATTAGACTCTTGTAAGAGAAAAGGATAGAAGAAGTACGTAAGATATTTATACTGGTTCACTTCCAACCCAGAAGCTACATCTAGTAACTTTAGACTTGAAGGTTTTTTTTCACTATGTAAAAATTGTCCTTTTTACATGAGCTGTACAGATGGTGCCCTTGAGTATTCTTGACACCAGCACTCCTGGCTCAAACAAAGTATTCTTTTACAGCACCCACTTCTAGGGCAGACCCAAGTATTCTTTCATAAGCCACTTCTGGCTCAAACCTAAGTATTCTTTCAAAAGCCTCTTTAGGCCAACAATGTTTCCCAATAGATCTACCAGACCTATACTTACAAAGATTTGAAAGAATTAACAAAATAACATCAATAAGCCTTTTGACTTAGATGTGCTAAGTTAATAGTCCAATTAACAAACTTTGTATAAATAATGAAAGACTTATTTTGCATATGACTTAGTACAAGTAAAATAATAGAGAGGTGTGATTCATACTAAGTCTAAAAGCTTAGTCAAAAGATAGTGTTCTTATAGAGGAGATGGATTCACATAGTATGCTTATAGAGGAGATAGATTCACATACAAGTTGATTGCATGTCTCTAACTTCTGGTACTATGGCTTTTGAGATTTGGAATGAAATACACATAGTGAGCTTTCTTTTTCTTCGATGGCATTTCTCTGATATGATTATTTGCCATTTTTGATTTTCCTGGGCTAATTATTTTTTATATTTTTACCAAGTGCCCATTTTCTCTCTTTTCTTTCTTTATTTTTTCCACTCTACTTTCATCTCTTCATTTTGTTCTTATCTTCTCTCTCTTCTTACACTCAACATTCATCCTCTCAGCTCTGTTTCTAAGGAGAAGAAAAGTTATAATTTATAGATCTTTCTTTCAGATATTCAACAAAGGAGGGAGTGACCCGTTGAATAACCGTGGAGAGATAATAGAATCGTTGAAGGGTATTTTTTTTAATGGTTAAATGCTTTTAGTCAGAAAGAGTCATTCTACATACGAAGCATAGGGTGGAGAGCTTTTGAGACTCGTGCGTGCAGAGATAGAGTAAGATAGTATAAGTTTTCACCAAGATGGAAAGTTCTTATTCGGATGATGGATCTTGATCTACCTTGCTTTAATACTCTTTTTATTGCAAATAACATCTTTATGCTTTAATGGAGACTTCTTTTGGAGAGTCATCATACTAAGGACCAGACTTGTTCAGGGAGGACTTCTGAAGTGATTATGGGTCTGGTGATCCATAAGGTATTGATGATGAGACTCATAGATTAAGATCAAACCCGATCAGACTCTTGCTTGAGAAGGTTCATGAGGTTTGGAGTATCTTCCAGCTTGATGAAGTATGAAGATAGAGTCTGATTGATGATGAGCTTTGCTTTGAGGAGAGGGATTCTTCCATATTCCTAATACATTATAGTATGGCACAATAGGTCTGGGCCTGGTACAAATCCTGATGAGATGAACTTTACTCATAGAGCATTCCCAATTCTCATTTCTTTCTTTGATTTGAGAAGTCTTGTTGTGAAGTTGCTGTTGATCAAACTTTGGTTTGTCCTACCAGACTTTAGAGCTAGTACTCCCCATTTGTTTTGTAGACCAAGCTTTGTATCCTAAAACACTTAAATAATTTTTCAGATGATAACAAAATATAATTTTACTTAAATTAGAATACCGTATGTTGGTTACCAATCAATCTAAGATTTCTTTCAAAGTCTTCTTGACTCTAACAATCTTCCCTTATTTGTTGATAACAAATATTTAGTCTATTAATTTAAATGAAGTCTTGTGAAATTTAATACAGCTCTCCCTTAACCAGATACGAGTTTTAGTTTGAGAAATACTTACAATAATTGTGATACAATTCTGCTTTAAATTGTTCCTAACTTATATATTAGAAAGGCTTCTTTCATAGACAGGGAGTTTAAACAATAGATAGTATTATCGAAAGAGATGATATAGCAGTCATAAGAGAATCAGTAAAGCAAATAATATACTTGTATTAAAAATAGGAATTTCTTAACAAAGTTTAAGTTAACATCTTAGAAATCTAACAGACTTAGCAGCAGCTTCTTTGCTTTTTCTCCCCCTTTTGATATCAACAAAATAAAGATAAGAAGGGTAGTGAATTGGATAATAATTTTTCTAGCTAGGGTAAGAAGAAAGGGTAGGGAAACTCATGTCTGATCAGAACTGTGAGAGCAGGATCCAACTTCTCTATCATCCATAATATGTGATTCCAAAGTCTTCTTGCATCATCTTCAGTATTGTGTTCAAACTCCAAAAGTCATGATACTTCCTCATCAGGGAGTCTCATTGGATGTGGCTCATTCCATGGAGGCACAAATGGTTAGATCAAAGTAGATACAAGTTCTTTTCCTTTCCTAGTGGAGTGGGTCTTGGCAGGAGGGCAGAGCCCATCTGGAGTAATAAGAATCTGTGTTGAAGGCAAGATAAAGGCAGAGTTTTTTTTACCACTGGTGATCTCAGTTAGGGATCTTCCATGCTAAATGTCCAAGAATAGCTCTTTATTCCTATCAAAGTTTGTAATACATGGCAGTATCTGATGTAGAGCAGAAAGTATCTTTATGAAGAATTTCCTTAGCGGGTATAGGTGAAACAAATTTGGGTGATATAGAGATGGATGAATTTTTGATTTTAATGTTTTGATGTCAGTCTTTAGGACCTGGATTTACAAGAGGCATTCTTTGGAGGGACACACTGGTGAGAGATGGTATGCAGGTCTGCTGGTTTTGTTCAGGAGGAGTGGTAAGTGGAACAACAGGGGTAAATGGTATGGTTTCTAGACATAGTTGTTTAAAAGGTACCTGAGGAAAATTTTCTAATAAAGGAGGTGCAAAAGTTTCTTGTTCAGGAGAGGCTGACTTGTTTTCTACAGAGTCTGGTGAGTTAAAAACTATTGGATTTGCAGCAGATAACCCTTGTGGGTTGGTCTTCTTCATAAAAACTCCTTTAAACATACCTCTTGTAATCCTTCTAGAGGTTTTGATGGGAGCTATTGGATTTGCTATTTTCAGGGAGGGTTTGGTTTGACCAGACCTTGTACTGATGGTTGGACCAGACTTTGATGCTCTAGGAGAAATTCCAACAAATACATTGGCTTTCTTTTTGGGAGCTCCAGACTCTTTTAGCTCTGAATCTAAAGAAGACTTATCAGAGGAGGACTTGCTAGACTCATGACTTGATGACTTTATCTTAGCATTTAAGGACTCTTCTGCTGACTTTTCTTGAGAGGATTCAGATGGAGTGATCACATCTAAGAAGATGGGAGCTTTGGTAACTAGATTACCACAGGACTTAAGATCTCTTTCGTTTTGAACATCAATGCCATGAAGTTTAAATATCTTGGATAGAACACTAGGATATGGAATCTACTTTTTCCTTTTGGAGACAGAGGTGATCAGATAATTCATAATCATATTTGGAAGGCTAGCCTTTTCTTTCTTCATCATTAGGACCATACAGAACTTGTCTACTCTTATCACAACATCTCCTACACTTTTTCTCAGGGTAAATATTTGTCTCATCAATGCATGGAGAAACTTTACTTTTGGAAGCAAGTCTTTAATCAGAGGTATGGGAGGAGACTCTAATTCATAGATACATATATTAGCTTCACTTTCTGAGACAGAGATCCTAATGTAGCTTTCTAAAAACACCAATCCTTCATTAAGGTAACCAGACGTATTAGCAATGTTGCCAATGATGATCTCTACTCTTCTGTTTCAAAGATGACCAGACACTATAAAGTTCTCTTTATCAACTATTATAGAGGACCAAAAGTTTATGACTAGCGAAGATGAATAAACATACTCTGAGGAGCAAAATGATAACCATCCAATACCAACCAGTTCAAACACGATATCCCTTCCTTCTTCTTTATATTCAACAGGAGAGAAGAAAATGGATTCAACAATATCATTTGTAGAGAAGGAGGCCATTTTGAGTGTTTAAAGAAATTTGATGATTTTTCTTAGAAAGAGAGCTCAAAAGATCAAGGTAGGGTTTAGAGTATGGAGTGAAGAAATCAGGTGAAGGGTTTATAAAGAAGAAAGAAGCAGAAATGCGATTAGTCTTTCAGATAACTAGGTTGTATTTCAAAAAAGATTATCTGCATTTAATGGAGAGAGAAAGGTATAATTTTAAATAAATGTTGTTTTCAAAAATAATAAACGCCATTTCTAATAATTAGGTGTAGCTTTCTAAGATCATGAGAAATGAATGCTTGAATCAATCATATATACATATACGGAAAAAGAAGTCAACATAATCAACAAACATTTTTACCAAATACTTGGAAGTCAACCCCTTTGTTAATCACTCTGGTTTTGACTAGTTTTTCTTCCATACCTGCAAGAATACTTTCTTAATCTGGCAATCTTGTCAGTCATATATAATGTCAGAGCAGATATATAAAAGCTTACAAAGATACTAGTTTTTATTAAAAAAAGTGAAAATAAAAAATAATATACCAAGAGAAATTTACTAACCCATTTTGTTTTACCTTCCTTCAGTCTTGCGTTGATTCTCCTTGAATAGGTGAGTTATCTAGAGACTTGTCTTCCATTTCAGGATCTTAAAGCTTTAATTCTTCCTATTCAGATTACTGATGTTAGAGGCTTGTTGATACACTTTCTTTTGAGATCCTTTCTTTCCTATTATGAGTAGGAGTAGCTCATTTTTCTTGAGAAGTCTGGCTCTGAAGCTTCCTTTCTGTGAACTTTCTTTGCATGAGACAGGCGAAAGACACCATGAATATTTTCCTCTACACTTGTTAAAGTGTTCAATCCCAAAGGCAAAGCTTTGATACCAATTGATGGTTCAGAGAATAGACTTAGAAGAGGGGTTGAATAAGTCTATTCACTTTTTCAAACCAAAAGTGACTTTTAAAATTTATGGACCATTTTGTACAAAGGATCAAACTTTTACGATTGAGAGAAATAAGTGTGAAAGTATCAGACTCTTGTAAGAGAAAAGGATAGAAAGAGTACGTAAGAGATTTATACTGGTTCACTTCCAACCCCGAAGCTACATCCAGTACCTTCAGACTTGAAGTTTTTTTCACTAAGTAAGCATTTTACATGAGCTGCACAGATCGTGCCCTTGAGTATTCTTGACACCAGCACTCCTGACTTAAACAAAGTATTCTTTTGCAGCATAAACTTTTAGGCCAGACCCAAGTATTCTTTCACAAGCCATTTCTGGCTCAAACCCAAGTATTCTTTCAAAAGTCTCTTTAGGCCAACAATGTTTCCCAACAGATCTACCAGACTTATACTTACAAAGATTTGAAAGAATTAACCAATAACATCAATAAGCCTTTTGACTTAGCTGTGCTAAGTTAAAAGTTTGATTAACAGACTTTGTATAAATAATGAAAGACTTATTTTGCATATGACTTAGTATAAGTAAAATAATAGAGAGGCGTGATGCATACTAAGTCTGAAAGCTTAGTCAAAAGACAGTGTGCTCATAGAGGAGATGGATTCACAAGTTGATTGCATGTCTTTGACTTCTGGTACTATGGCTTTTAAGATTTAGAATGAGATCCACATAATAAGCTTTCTTTCTTTCAATGGCATTTCTTTTATATGGACATCTGCCATTTTTTATTTTCCTGGGTGGATTACTTTTCATATTTTTAGTGAGTGCCTATTTTTGCTTTTTTCTTTTCCTTTTTTGTTTCTTTTTACCACTCTACTCCCTTTTCTTCATTTTGTTCTTATTTGCTCTCTCTTCTTACACTCCACATTCATCCTCTCAGCTCAGTTTCTAAGAAGGAGAAAAGTTGTAATTTATAGATCTTTCTTTCAAGTGTGCAACAGAGGAGGGAAAGACCCGTTGAATAACCGTTGATAGATAATACAACCGTTGAAGGGTATTTTGCTTAGCGAATAGATACTTTTGGTCAGAGAGAGTCGTTCTACATACAAAGCATAAGGCAGAGAGTATAACATCCTAACTTTTATATTCATATCAAATTGAGAGAAATAAATGATAAATAATTATATAAATGAAAAGATTAATGTTCCAAAAGTTTAGAAATGAATTAATTGGAAGTATTATGATTTTTCATAATTTACCAAGCTTAAAGAGCTAAAATTAATACCCGGTTAAAATATGGGTATTAGATCAAGTATCTCTAATTGAGATGCCATTGGTTAGGGCTGTTATGAATATTATTGCGAATCCGAATATATATTTGGAATAATTTTTGGATGAAGTATTGAGCTCGAATAGAAATCTTGTTTATTATAAAACGGAAAAGTTTTAATGATGGGATAAATTTTAAACTTAAAATTCCTACTCTTCTTTTCATTTTCATGTTACCTTCCCTCTCCCTTGGGAAAACACATTTGGCTCTCTTCACTTCTTATTTCTCCCATTTATCTTCATATTCTTTCACTCTAAAAAACCTAGATAAGGTTGTGTGCTTTCCCCCTCCATTTTCGTTTTCACCATTGACCAAGAAGGAGACATGATGGCTTGAAGCTCTCCTCTCTCCTCTTACATTTTTGTCACCTTCTCCCTCTCTCTTATAAACTCATTTGTTTGTTGCCTTGAGGTAAGTTCCTCACCATTTATGTTGAGTTTATGCCCTAGGTTATGGGTTGTTGTGGTTGGGAGAGTGTTTAAATGTATGTGGGGTGTTGTGTGAACTATTAAAAATGAAAACCCTAAGGTGGGATGAGATAAATATGAGCTATTATGAGCATTAAAGAGGGTACATGAAATTGCCATAGTAGATAATAGAAATTATATGCATTTATGATGCTTGTTGGGTTTTGATAAAACCCTAACCCTTGATTTTAGGGAAAATATAGAATGTAAGTGGAAAGGGTATTTAATGAGGTTAGAGAATGTTATTAATGAAGAGAGATAACCATAGGTGATGGTTAATGATGGTGGTTGGAAGCCATTAACAAGAAAACCCACTAAAGGAGTTGGGTGTGAAGTTGATATGTGTGGGTGACTTAAATAGTTATGTTGTTGCCCCTTTAATTATAATGAATTTTGATTTAAGGGAAAGAATTCCTGAAACCTAAGAAAATAAGAAAATGAAAACTTATTTCAAGTTACAATATGATGGGACTCATATATATGCATTAGTGATGTACAAGAAAATTAAAAATGACGTTGAATGAGTGATTGATGTCGTCCTATATGTATTTAATGTAGGAATTGATAATGCTTATGAAGCGGGATCATGTAACCTGGAGGAATACTTCTCTTAAGGTAGGAGAGGAGTATATTTTCTAAATGTATGATCAATTGTATGTTGATAATATATATATTGATCATATTTGCATATTTTTCCTTGAGTGGATATACTACTTGTATGTGATATGAATTGAAATTGACTCCTATTGATGATTAGATATTGGTTTGGCATATTTTATGAGGATATGAATTTGGAGTATATATGTTGAAATACTTTTTGATTTCCATGTGTGGATTGACATTAAAATGAATCCTTGGCTTGTATGATCTTGAACCCTTTGAGTGGTATGCCTTTGAGAATGTTTTATATGATTGTGTGCCACTAACTATAATGTTAAGTGCAAATTATACCCCTAAGTGAGTGGGTGAGGAATCCTTATGAAGCCAAGGCTAGCATGTGCATTATTGCATTCATAGCATGCATGGCATAACATTTTATATGTGGTTGCGATCACAATGATGAAAGTCTTACGGGACTATGAAAAGGAGTACCCTTGCATGGCGGAAACCTATATGAGAATGATTATAAGTGGTTACGATCACTTGGTATATTGAGATGGTAAAGGTCTTGCGGGATCTTATGAGAAAATGGACCTTTGCATGGGGGACATATGTTTGATTGATTATAAGTGGTTACGATCACTTGGCACATTGAAAAGCTAAGGTCTTACGGGATCTTATAAGGAAATAGACCCTTGCATAGAGGACATGTATTTGATTGATCATAAGTGGTTGTAATCACTTGATGTAATGAGATAATAGAGGTCTTATGGGATCTTGTGAAAAGCACCCTTGCGGGGGAAAATGCTTAAGCAACTATGCGTGGTTGCAAATATTTGATGAATCATATGCGCACGAGCTATGAGTAAATGTTTCAAATCGGATCTGTTGCATATGCATTTCATGGTAAGACATATGCATTAGCCATAGGGACATGGCATTTGAGTTGGGGAAAATCAAGAATGATTGCACCTTATTAAGAGTGTTGATTGAGAGATAAAACCCACTAATGGTCACTAACTAATTGTGTATCATTGTTGGTGTGACCTCTTTATGTTGCTTATGGATTTTGACAATAAGTGTGGTGATATTATGATTTGGAGACTTCACTCTACTTGGTAATGTCCTTGTTGATGGATTGTTATGTATGAATACCTATATTCAATGGAAAATGATTTGACATGTGACACTATTATTTGATTGAATTCCCTTGTAGAAGAATATGTTGAATTGCATTCATATTTATATTATTATTAGTCCTAAAATTTACTGTTATTTTCATAATAAAAAGTGTGTTAAAATTAATAAAAATTAGTTTAAATTGTAATAAGTTTATGTTTAAATTGAAATAAATGGAAACTATTAAAACTGACTTGGCATAACCCATTTCTTCCATTTTTGTAGTGAAAACTGAGGATTTAAGTTGAAAATTTAAATTAAGCAGAAGGGCTAACGTGTAGCATCAACCCCACACTCAGCGTCAGGATTTTAGTGTTGACGCTACGCGTCAGGCCCACGCGTAGCATTAGAGGCTACGTGGACTCCACTTATATGTGGCATTGCACTCAGAAAATGGGCCAATTAATTATTGAAAAAAGGCCAACCCACTTCTGATTAGTGTATAAAACGCAGTGGGAACCTTGTCTGAGCATCATTGGGACAGAAATTGGCAACCATGGCTGAAAATCAGGAAGATTAATGGAGGCTGAGTTAGAGGCCTGACGCGTAGCGCCAGCCTCACGCATAGCGTCAGGACCTCTGATCAGCACTATAAATAGGGCCATTTACCGTGGGTTTTGCATTATCCAATCTTCATCCTTTCTTGTTTCTCTCTGTGAATTTAGAGTTCTTTTTTGAGTTTGTACTTAGAATAGTTTCCATATACTTGAGAGTGTGGTGTTCAATTATGTTCTTTTCGTATCGTGAAGTGTGATCAAGTGTTTGTAATGTCATCAACTGTAAGTTGTGTTTTTACTTTCATCATGTGTAACTAATCTATTTATGTGGGAATTAGTGAACCAATCTATGAATATGATGTTGTGATTATAACCTCTACATGTTTATGATTCAAGTTCCATGTTAGTATTTCAATCTTTTATTAGTATGAACTTCAAACGGGAGATTTTCATGTGTGTTAAAAACCACTTTAATGAAAGTAAAAGTTGAAATACCCTTAATATACCAATTATTAGGGATAGAATTAGTAATTATTGTTGTGATAAGGCCAGGACTTAAAACAAGTTTTTACTAAGAAAGCATCTGAGGGATCAGACTTTACGATAACTATTTAGAATTTATTCACCGAGGAATCAGGTTTAATGACTTTAAGTTGCAATGACATGAACTTGATGATTAAATATACTTGTCTATGATTACTTTGTTATGTTTTAGTGCAGGGATATAAATTGCAACATAGTTTGTGAATCTGTGTTTTAATCTGAAGTATTGGATTTGTTTTGAAGTACTACTCAAAGTTATTTTCTAGATAGTTTTATAATCTTTTACCCAATGTATAAATCAATCTCTAAATCTGTGAATATTGTACAAATTATGAATAAATCATTCTTTTGTTAATAAGTTTTGATACATTTACCATAGTAAATAAGACTTACTGTGACTATTGAAAGCATTCAATCCTTGAGGGATGGATATCTATTTCGAAAACTATAATGATAAATTGGTATGCTTGCCAATAAAGGATTTAACAACTCAGCTTAACAAGTTTATGGCGCCGTCGCCGGGGATTGAATTGATTTCAGTAAAAGTAAATTTTAATTACCGTGGTAAATTTTCTTTACTTAGGGTAAAATTTATACATTTACTTTTTACTTAGACAATTATTTGTTTTCACTTTTTCTTCAATAATTATTGTTACATTAACTTTTTCTGTTTAGTTTGTGTATGCAAACTCGATCTTTTGCAGGGAGACTGTTCTTTGTTCTTGAGATCGAAAAGTTTGTAAAAAGAATCAAATCTTTAAAATCTAAAACACAAACTACTTCTTCTTCAACTTCATCTTCCTTTCAAAATTCTGAAACTTCTAATATGGCTGAACAAAGAAGAACATTGGGACAATTTGCTACTATTAATGGACCACCTCGTGTGTCCGGAATGTTTCAAGGACTTGTCGTAGCGGTGGAAATTAAACCTGCTACACTTAATATAATTCAAAATAATCAATTTGCTAGCCTAAATCACGAAGAACCATATGAATATTTAACTGTTTTTTATGAATTATGTAGCACAATTGGTTTTGAACCCAATCAAGAATAATCTATTTATATAAGATTATTTCCTTTTTCGTTGATTGGGAAAGCAAATAAATGATTTAAATCTTGTCCACCCGGTAGTTTTGTAAACTGGTCCAATGTTGAAAGAAAATTTTTGGAAAGGTTTTATTCACCTTCAAAATATTTTGAAGCAATGACACCCATTCACATATTTTCACAAAATCATGATGAGTCACTAAGAGAAGCTTGAGAACGATTCAAGGCATTTCTTAGAAAACGTCCAAACCATAATTTGGATGATGTTGGAAAGGTAAGAATCGTTTATCATGGTTTATTGCCTCAGTTCAAGATGATGTTAGATGCTTGTACAGGTGGTTCATTTATGAACAAGATTGTTGAAGAGGCAATTGCCATAATGGAATCCATGTCCACTAGTGACCAACAAGCAAAGCATAAAAGAGGTAATGTATCTAGGAAGCCAGGTATGCTTGAATTGGGAGTGAATGATGCAGTTCTAGCTCAAAAAAATTGCTAACATAACAAATAGAAGCAATGAGCAAACAACTAGCAAAATTACAAATTGCTCAAGTGTCATCACCACCCCCTGCTTAATTGAAATAGTATGTACATTACATGGGCGAACAACCATGTGGTTACTGTGCACTAGATGGAAATGAACAAGACCAAGCCAATTTTCTGCTTCACCAAAGGATACCTGTAAGTAATTTACCTTTCAATCTTGGTAATCTTTTTCCTAATAATTACCTATAGGGATGGCAGAATCAGAACTTTGGCTGGAAACAAGATGTTAGACCTTCCAACAGACCTCCTAACCATCAATTCAAACAACAACCACAATCTGATCAAACATCTAGGCTGACAAGGATAGAAGAATCTATCCAACAATTGCTGCAATACATGCAAACGAATGAAGCCACACGTAAAGCGTCAGATATGCAATTGGGACAACTAGCAAAAGAAGTAGCTAACATGAAAAGTTCTGGTTTTTCTACAAACACTCAAAACCCAAGAGAACAATGTAAGGCTATTTTTACAAGAAGTGGTAAAGTTGTAGGTAATGATTGTAATAAAAATGAAAAGAGTGGGAAGAAAAAGAAAAAATGAAAAATTGAATGAAAAAAGAAGAGGAAAATCAAAAAGAAAATAAAAAAGAAAAGAAAGAGAAAAAGAGTGAAGAAAAAGAGAAAAATGAAATAAAAGATGATGAAAAAGAAAAATAAAAAAATAAAAAATAAAAGAATCAGTATTTGGGTTAGACACCTCCTGTCAAGGATCTACCTTATCCTCATGCACCATTAAGAAATGATAAGGAAAGAGAATATAAAAGATTCCTTGAAATTTTCAAGCAGTTACACATAAACATTCCCTTTTCTGAAGCATTAGAACAAATACCAATATATGTAAAGTTTATGAAAGAGCTGCTCACTAAGAAGAGGAAGTACAATGAAGAGATTGTTGAACTTGAAGCAGGTTACAGTGCTATTTTGCAATACAACATGCCAGAAAAGTCGAAAGACCCCAGAAGTTTCACCATTCCCGTTTCTATTGGAGGTGTAAATATTAGGAAAGCTTTATTAGACCTAGGGGCTAGCATCAATCTAATGCTCTTAAGTATGATGAAGCGCATAGGTGACCTTGATCTATAAAGGACAAAGATGGCTCTACAATTGGCTGATCGATCAATCAAGAGACCCTATGGAATTATGGAAGACGTACTTGTGAAGGTTGACAAGTTCTATTTCCCCATTGATTCTGTGTTTTTAGACATGGAGGAGGTTATTGAAGTCCCCCTAATTCTTGGAAGACCATTCATGAAGACTGTTAGAGTATTGATTGATGTAGATAATGGTAAGCTCATATTCAGAGTGCATGATGAAGAGGTAAATTTTGATGTTTTCAAAGCCATGAAACATCCCAACTTAAAACAAGACTGTTTTAAAGTGGATGTCCTTGATGAAGTTTTCCTCTCCATATCTAAAGGTATGTCTATTTCTGACCCTCTCAATAAGTTATTGATTACTCTGTTGAATATTTGAATAAGGAAGAGGAGAGACAGATAGATAGGTGTTTAGAAGAACTTGAACGAGGGAAAGAAACTTCCCCTGAATTAAGAAAAATTGAAGAAATCCAAGAAGCACTTGTTGAAGAAATCCAGAGGCCTGAACTTAAAGTTTTACCTTCCAACCTAAAGTACATCTTTTTGAAAGAAGGTAATCTTAAACCAGTTATTATTAATAATTTGTTAACTGAAATAGAAGAAGAAAACTAGTAGAAGTGCTAAAAAGAAATCAAGAAGCAGTTGGATGGATACTTGAAGATCTGAAAGGTATAAGTCCATCATACTGCATGCATAAGATTTTATTAGAAGATGATTTTAAGCCTGTAGCTTAACCTCAAAGGCGCCTCAATCCAACCATGAAAGAGGTGTTAGGGAATTCCTAGTACATGAGCAGCGGAAATACAAGGATTCCCATAGGATTTACAAAGCGCCGTGTTTCAATGCATAAGACAAACACACAAAAAAATCATTTTTAGGATTACCTCTTGAAGAACACCAAAGTAGTCGTAGTCTTGTCCTTTAGGAGTCCACACGAGCACTCCCACCAGAATCGCAACACATGCCAACTGCTAGTTTGACGGCCTGTAGCTCTTGCAACTTTTGTGAATTTGTGTCTCTTTTTAGTGAACGGCTGTTAGTCCTTAAATTTATAACAAAATCCTTAATAAAAATTTTGTAAAAAGAATGAAAATTTGTTTAAATTATTAGAAATTTAGGTTTTAAATTCAATAAATGGATGTTGTTGAAAATAATCTGCCCTTGATCAATTTTCTCTAGTTTCACAGTGAAAAAGTAAAGAAATTCAAGAGAAAAAATTGAAGAATTGACAAGCTAACGCATACAATCAACACCACGCGTAGCGTCGGGATTTCTGATATTAACGCTACACATCCCAGCCATGCGTAGCGTCAGAGCTACGTAGGCTCCATTTCCAGCTGGACAAGCACTCAGCCAATTGACCCATTATTGGCCAATCCATCAGCAGCTAATGTCCAAGCTGAATTGGGAGACAAGGCTACACATGTCTGGCCACTTTAATTAAATAATTAAAACAATCATGGCCACTTAATCACGAGCTTAATAGGGGCTGACTCAGGAACCTGACGCGTAGCGTCAGGACCCTTCCTCAGCCCTATAAATAGGGCCATTCTCCACACATCTAGCATCCCATTCCACTCTTCTGAGTTCTTTTCCTCTCTTATACACTCGTGTTTGAGTGTTTCTTTTGTGAGTCTGTAGTTCTAGAATAGTTTTCTAGATACTTAAGAGTGTTGTGTGGTATTGTGATCATTGTATTGTGAAGTCTCCATCACCTTCGTAATGTCAACCTCTGTAGGTGTTGTTTTTACTTTCACCATGTGTAAATAACCTGTTTATATTGGAATTTGGTGAATCAATCTATTAAATGATGTTGTGATTATGACCTCTACATATTTATGATTTAAGTACATGTAGTATTTCAACTCTTTATTAATATGAACATTAAATGGGAGAATGATTTTCATGTATATTAAAACTTGTTTTATTAGTATGAATGTCATATGGGAGAATGATTATTCATGTCGAATTAAAATCTGTTTTAATAAAAGTAAAAGTTGAAATACCCTTAATATGCCAATTACTAGGGATAAAATTAGTAATTATTGTTGCATAAGGCCAGGACTTAATGCAAGTTTTTATTTGAGAAAGCTCATGAGGGATCAGACTTTACAATAAATACTTAGAATTTATATCACGAGGAATCAGTTATAATGACTTTAAGCTGCAATAACATGAACTTGATGATTAAGTATGTATGTTTGTAATTATTTCATTATATTTTAGTGCGAGGATCCTAATTCCAACATAATTTGTTAATCTGTGTTCTTACCTCAAGTATCTGAATTATTCTAAATTACGTCTCAATTTTATAGTTAGATTTTATCTTTTTCATCTTTTTACCTTGTGAATAAATCAACCTTCAAATCCTGTGAATATTGTATAAATTGTTTATAAATTATTCTTTTGTTAATAATCTATGATAAATTTACCATAGTAAATAAGAAATTACTGCGAGTTACTGGACTTTCAATCCCAGTGGAACGATATCTAAATTTGAAAACTACAAACGATTGGTGCACTTTCCAATTAAAAACCCAACAGTAACACGGGGGTTAACAAGTTTTCTAGCGCCGTCGCCGGGGATTGAATTGATTTAGTAAAACAGTAAATTTTTAATTACTGTAGTAAAAATATTTTTTTACCTTAGTAAAATGTTTCAATTTTATTAATTTATTCATTCTATTTAATTTTGTTCTACTAACTTCCTTTATTTAGTATGTTTATGCAAACTTGATCTTCTGTAGGAAAGGTGTTCTTTGACCCTGAGATCGAGAAGTTTGTAACGAAACTTAAAGCATTAAAATCTAAAAAAACAAAAACTTCTTCTTCGACTTTATCTTCTTTTGAAAAATTTGAAAAATTTGAAAATTCTAATATGGTTGCTGAAAGAAGAACATTGGGACAGTTTGCTACTATTAATGGACCACCCCGTGTTTCGGGGATGTATCAAGGACCTATTGCTGCAGTAGAAATTAAACCAGCTACTTTAAACATTATTCAAAATAATCAATTTGCTGGTTTAAATAATGAGGAACCTTATGAACACTTAACTATTTTTTATGAGTTATGCAGCACAATTGGTTTTGAACCCAATCAAGAAGAATCTGTTTACATGAGATTATTTCCTTTTTCTTTGATTGAGAAAGCTAAAGAATGGTTTAAATCTTGTCCACTCGGTAGTTTTGCAAATCGGTCCGATGTTGAAACAAAATTTTTGGAAAGATTTTATTCACCTTCAAAATATTTTGAAGCAATGACAGCCATACATTCTTTTTCACAAAATCATGATGAATCACTTGGTGAAGCATGGGAAAGATTTAAAGCACTTCTTAGGAAATGTCCAAACCATAATTTGGATGATGCTCAGAAGGTAAGAATTGTTTATCATGGTTTATTACCTCAGTTCAAGATGATGTTAGATGCATGTGCAGGTGGTTCTTTAATGAACAAAACTGTTGAAGAGGCACTATCAATCATGGAGTCCATGTCAACCAGTGACCGTCAAGCCAAGCATGAAAGAGGTAGTACATCAAGGAAGCCAGGTATGCTTGAGTTGGGAGTAAATGATGTAGTTTTAGCTCAACAAAAATTGCTGACACAACAAATGGAAGCAATAAGCAAACAATTGGAAAAACTTTAAATTGCTCAAGTATCATCACCACCTCCTGCTCAATTAAGACAATGTGTGCATCGTATGGGCGAACAACCATGTAGTTACTGTGCCCCTGATGGAAATGAACAAGAACAAGCCAATTATTTGATTCATCAAAGAATACCGTTAGGTAATTTTCCTATCAATCTTGGTAATTCTTTTCCTAACAATTACCCATAGGGTTGGCAGAATCAGAATATTGGTTGGAAACAAGATGTTGGACCTTCCAACAGACCTACCAATAATTAATTTAAGCAACAACCACAATCTGATCAAACAGCAAGGCTAACTAGGATAGAGGAGTCTATCCAATAATTGCTACAATACATGCAAACAAATGAAGCTGCACGTAAAGCGTCGGATATGCAATTAGGACAGTTAGCAAAAGAAGTAGCTAACATGAAAAGCTCTAGTTTTCTACAAACACTTAAAATCTAAAAGAATAATGTAATGCTATTTTTACAAGAAGTGGTAAAGTTGTAGGAAATAATTGTAAAGAAGAAAAGAAAGAAAAAAAGAAAAAAGAAAAGAAAGAAAAAGAAAAATAAGAAAAAGAAGAAAAAGAAGAAAAAGAAGAAAAAGAAGAAGAAGAGAAAAAAAAGAAGGAAGAAAAAAATGATGAAAAAGAAAAACAAAAAATCAAAAAAATAAAAAACAAAAAAATTAGTATTTGGGTCAGACACCTCTAGTTAAAGATTTACCTTATCCATATGCACCATCAAAGAAGGATAAGGAAAAGGAATACAAAAAATTCATTGAAATCTTTAAGCAATTACACATAAACATTCCATTTTCTGAGGCATTGGAATAAATGCCAACATATGCAAAGTTTATGAAAGAATTACTTACCAAAAAGAGGAGGTATGATGAGGAAATTATTGAACTTGAAGCAGGTTACAGTGCTATTTTACAATATAACATGCCAGAAAAGTCAAAAGACCCTGGAAGTTTCACTATTCTTGTCTCCATTGGAGGTGTGAATATTGGGAAAGCCTTGTTAGACTTAGGGGCTAGCATTAATCTAATGCCTCTAAGTATGATGGAGCAAATTGGTGACCTTGATCCTCAAAGAACAAAGATGACTCTGCAATTGGCCGATAGATCAATCAAAAGACCCTATGGTGTTGTGGAAGATGTACTTGTGAAAGTTGACAACTTCTACTTCCCTGTTGACTTTGTGGTTTTAGACATGGAAGAAGATGTTGAAGTGCCTCTAATCTTGGGAAGACCATTCATGAAGACTGCTAGAGTACTCATTGATGTAGATAATGGGAAGCTAGCAGTAAGAGTACACGATGAAGAAGTGAACTTCGATGTTTTCAAAGCCATGAAATATCCCAATTCAAAGCAAGACTGTTTTAAGATGGATGTTCTCGACGAAGTTTGCTTTTCCGTATCTACAAGTATGTCAATTTCTGACCCTTTAAATAAGTTATTAACTAACTTTGTGGAATGTTTGAGTGAAGAAGAAGAAAAACAGGTAGATAAGTATCTTGAAGATCTTGATCAAGGGAAAGAAATTTCCCTTAAATCAAGAAAAATTGAAGAAATCCAAGAAGTACCTGTTGAAGAAATCAAGAGGCCTGAATTGAAAGTGCTACCTTCCAACTTAAAGTATATCTTTTTGAAAGAAGGTAATTTAAAACCAGTGATTATTAGTAATTTGTTAAGTGAAGCAGAAGAAGAAAAACTAGTTGAAGTCTTAAAAAGGAATCAAGAAGCAATTGGATGGACACTTGAAGATCTGAAAGGTATAAGCCTATCATATTGCATGCATAAGATTTTGTTGGAAGATAATTTTAAACCTGTTGCTCAACCCCAAAGATGCCTCAATCCAACCATGAAAGAGGTAACCAAGAAGGAGGTTTTGAAATTGCTGAAATCAGGTATTATCTATCTTATTTCTGATAGTGCATAGGTAAGTCCTGTATAAGTTGTTCCAAAAAAGGGTGGTATGATAGTAATTGTTAATGATAAAAATGAATTAATCCCAACAAGAATTGTCACTAGTTAGAGAATGTGTATTGATTATAGAAAATTAAATTAAGCAACAAGAAAAGATCATTTTCCACTTCCTTTTATGGATCAAATGCTTGAAAGATTGTCTGGATAGGCTTACTATTGCTTTCTTGATGGATATTCTGGATATAATCAAATTGTTGTTGACCCTCTTAACCAGGAAAAGACTACTTTTACATGTCCTTTTGGTATATTTGCTTATAGGAAGATGCCATTTGGATTATGTAATGCACCTGCTACTTTTCAAAGATGCATGTTTGCTATTTTTGCAGATCTAATTGAAAAGAGCATTGGGATTTTTATGGATGATTTCTCAGTTTTTGGAAATTCATTTGAATCATGTCTAACCAATCTGGACACCATACTGAAGCGGTGTATTGAAACAAATTTGGTACTTAATTGAAAGAAATGTCACTTCATGGTGAAGGAAGGAATTGTACTTGGTCACAAAATTTCTTCTAAAGGTATTGAAGTGGACCAAACCAAAATAGAGGTAATCTCTAAACTCCCGCCCCCTGTAAATGTAAAAGGTATTAAAAGTTTTTTAGGATATGCTGAATTCTATAGAAGATCTATTCAAGATTTTTCAAAAATTGCTAAACCTTCAACAAATCTTCTAAATAAAGATGTTGAATTCAAGTTTGATGAAGCATGTCTTAAAGCTTTTAATTCCTTGAAAGAAAAATTGGTTTCTGCCCCTATAATTGTTGCTCCTAATTGGAACTTACCTTTTGAACTTATGTGCCATGCAAGTGATTATGCTGTAGGAGCAGTTTTAGGTCAAAGATATAAAAACGTTTTTAGGGTTATACACTATGCTAGTAAAGTTTTAAATGAAAATCAAATAAATTATGCAACTACTGAAAAGGAATTACTAGCCATAGTGTATGCCTTAGAAAAATTTAGATTATACTTGATTGGATCAAAAATAATTGTTTTCACTGATCATGCTGCAATCAAGTACCTTTTGACTAAAACTGATTCTAAACCTCGATTAATCCGATGGATTTTGCTCCTTCAAGAATATGATCTTGAAATCAAAGATAAAAAGGGTAGTGAAAATATGGTCGCTGACCATCTTTCTAGATTGACGAATGATGAGGTCACTGCCAAAAGAAAGACATCTTGGAAGAATTTCCTGATGAAAAACTTTTTGAAATAACAAAACGGCCATGGTTTGCAGATATGGCCAATTTTAGAGCAGCAGGAATTTGTCCAAATGATTTAACTTAGCAGCAAAGAAATTTTTTTTTCAAAGATTCAAAATACTTTGTTTGGGATGACCCTCATCTATTCAAAATTGGTGTGGATAATTTGTTACGTCGTTGTGTACCCGATTGGGAAAAGAAAGATGTGTTGTGGCATTATCATAAATCTTCTTATGGAGGACATTTCAATGGAGAAAGAACTGCTGTAAAAATTCTTCAATCAGGTTTGTATTGGCCCTCCATTTTTAAGGATTCTCACTCATTTGTGCAAGCATGCGATAACTGCCAAAGAACAGGTAATGTTAATAAAAGATAAGAAATGCCTCTCACAAACATTCAGGAGGTTGAGGTATTTGAGTGTTGGGGTATTGATTTCATGGGACCCTTTCCTTACTCTCAATTTAATCAATACATTCTTTTGGTGGTCGATTATGTTTTAAAATGGGTAGAAGCAATTGCTTCACCTAATGCTGACACTAAAACTGTAGTGAATTTCTTGAAGAAAAATATTTTCTGCGGGTTTGAAACACCAAGAACTTTGATCAGTGATGGAGGATCACATTTTTGTAACAAAGTTCTTCAGAAAGTGTTACAACACTATGGAGTGAGACATAAAGTGGCCACAGGATATCATCCACAAACCAATGGACAGGCTGAGATTTCAAATCGTGAAGTGAAAAGAATTTTGGAAAAGATTGTGTCTTCCTCCAGAAAAGATTGGTCACAAAAGCTTGATGATGCACTCTGGGTATACAGAACTGCATATAAGACTCCAATTGGCCTTTCTCCTTTCCAAATGGTCTATGGAAAAGCTTGTCATCTTCCAGTAAAGATGGAACATAAAGCATATTGGGCTTTAAAATTTCTCAACTTTGATCCAACTGTAGCAGCCGACAAAAGAAAGTTACAGTTATTTGAGTTGGAAGAAATGAGAAATAATACTTATGAGATATCTAGAAGTTACAAGAATAAGGTGAAAGCTTACCATGACAAGAAAATTAAAAATAGACACTTCATACCAGGTCAGCAAGTTTTATTGGTTAATTCAAGATTAAGACTATTTCCCGGTAAATTGAAATCTAAATGGTCAGGCCCTTTTGTAATTAAGGAAGTTAAATCTTATGAAGCAGTTGAAATTGAAGATCCTACTTCAAAAAGAAGTTGGATGGTTAATGGGAAAAGATTGAAACCATATCTGGGTGGTGAGATCGACAAACTCACTACCATTTATTATCTGATTGATTTGTGATGTGTAGGATGTCAAGCTAGAGACAGTAAATCAAGCGCTCAATGGGAGGTAACCCATTATTTCCTTTTCTTGTTAATTTATTTTAAATATAATATATATATATATATAGTTTTCAGATTTTAATTAGAATTATGATTTTGAAATAAAAAGGTTTTAAAATTTAAAAGAAAAGGGTTTTTGAAAATTAAATTTTTCAAAAATGAAAAACAGAAGCCCACGCGTAGTGCCACACTGACGCGTAGAGTGGGTTCTAAATTTTCAACCTGACGCATAGCGTCACTACCACGCGTAGTGTCAGGATTCTCGTTCAGTTTTTAAATTGGACTCCTGAAATAGAGGCCCAAAACCAAAACTTTAAAAACCTAATTCTGCCTCCACATTCCACTTTTCAGAAACCCTAAAATTTCCAAAACCCTCTTTTCTCTCAACCCTTCAATCCTCTTCATTTTCTCAAATACGTAAGGATTCCAAGTAAGTAATCTTCTCCCTTTCTTTAGTTGCTTTTGATTTTCGATTTTTTAGAATGCATGTGGTTAGGATTAGGATTAGAAAACAATTGGGATTTATTTGCTGTTAGAATTAGGGAATGTTTTGATTGAATGTAGTTTAGGGGGGTTGTTGTTGTACAACCCCTGTTTTCATGATTGAAATTACGCACCTCACGCGTAGCGTCCCACTGACGCGTAGCGTAGGAAGAACAGGATGACGCGTAACGTCAGCCTCTGTTTTTGAATTTTGTTAATTTTGTGTTTTATTTTTCTGTTGAATGTATATTTTAATTTTCTATTTTTAATAATTCTGTCCTGTTCAATTTTTGTTGTTTGTTGTTTGTTTTTCCTTTTAAATTAATAAAATTTCTTAAATTGTATGTTTGTTATACTTTATTGCATAAAAATAAATAAATAAATTTGTTAAATTTTGTAAATATTTGTGTTTTATAATTTGCAAGATTTGTGAATTTTGTTATACTAAAAATCTAAAAATATGCATGTTTAATTTTTATAAAAATTCAACAAAATATGTTGTTTCGATAATGTGTAAATATTTTGTTGTAAATAAAATTTTATGTTATGTAAGTTTTGCATTAGTTTTTATGGTTTTGCATAGAATATAAAAACCAAAAATATGAATGTTAATTTTTGATGTTTTATGTAACACTCTATTTGCTTGCAACTAATAATTCCAAAAATATGAGAAATTTTTTTTTTCACAAAAGCAGTCACGTATTATTCGATATAGAAGGAAGCAGGCAAGGGAAGAATGAAGAGCATTCACACGCATATGGCAACCTACAGAGAAGCTAAGACTGGGACCGGCTCATTGGGTTTATCGTGACACACCAGCACCTGGGCGGATTACACAACACCGTTTGCTCGCTCAGACGGGGTCTGACACCGCCTAGGCGGAGTATGGTAATACAACAGCGGATAGAGGGGAATTCACAAGGGAGCTTTTCCACGAGTAACACTGGTCATTTAGTGGGAGGGAATAGGTAAGGGAAGAGAGAAGGGGGTGTACATATGCGGTAGTAGGTTGTGGAGGAAGGAGGAGCCCGAACTCACTCTGCCCAACTCAACTAGGTACGACAACGTCTGGGCGGACTCGACCACAACGTTCAAGCCGGATTGCAAATGGGGTGGTAGGCAAGGAATAAAAGAATATACACACGTATGACAATCAGAGGAGGGAGCAAGGCTGGGACCGACCCGCACTGTCCAGCGAAACACAACAGCGCCTGGGCGAAGACTAAGATAACACTGACTCGCTCAAGCGAGGTCCGACGCCGCCTGAGCGAAGCATAACAATGCAACCACGGAAGGAGGAAGTGATTACACCGCCGTCCAGTACGGCAAGGCACAACAACGCCTGGACGGACTACATCACAACGCCCACTCACTCAGGCGATGTCCAACACCGCCCAGCGAGACATAATAATGCGACAACGGAGGAGGGAGGTACATAGGCGGAGTCTCACGTTGATATCTGCTCGCTTCAGCATGGTTCCACGCGCTTGGGCGAACCGCCCTAGTTACTTGGGCGAGGTATGACACCGCCTAAGCGAGATCAGCACAACGCCCCTCCAACACAAACACAAGGTAATTTCTCGATCGGATAAGGACAAGGGTTCACTCGGTAAGGGCCGCCCTCACTTTCACCCGGGAGTCCTCTCATCAGGCCTTACACAATACTCATTCATCTAAGGTATTTTACTCAGAGTTCATCATCGTTCAAACAAGAAGGCATAGCCATTCGCAGTTCCACTCGGAGTTGACTCCCCAACCACGTCCACTCGGAAATCATTAATTGAGCAGTGTTCTAACCATCAGCATCCTTCGAAACACGACCACTCAGATACAACATATTGTACGTACCTAATTATGCACTCGGAATACGTCATTCATTCCTCAACACCTGTTATCAACATAATACCTGTATATATATATGAACATGCACTCGGTTTACAATGACTCAATTACCTATACGCATATATACATATATATTCATGTTCATTACACCACACTGTTATTACGAGCCGGACAAGGCTACAACTGACGAACATGACACATACAAAATAAACACTTGTGGTCGGAGTACCCCTCACTCGGACCTGAGACCTTATCATCACTTCAGAATCCAACCTGCACACATATTGAAAAATGGTGCAGGGGTGAGCATCTTAAATTTTAAATGACAGATACCGACTCAGGTTACCTCACAATTATACAACAATATATATATACACACAATTATACATGGCAACAGTTATAGTCAGAGTAGCATCAATCAACCAGGACATACGAAAGACTCTTACCGATCGGAATCCACCAATTGTCACTCGGCCTTATGCACGCTTCAATTTAACAACATTAACATACGATAATCAGTGACTTAATAACAATACCCATGGATCAGAACGCATATGTTAAATATTTCTCAATCAGAATTCAATAATTTTTACTCGGCTACACACCTAACATTTCAATAACACTGATATATATATATATATATATTTTCGTGAAACAGGATTCACTTAGCATCCAAGGCAGGTTCACACGGAATAATTCACTCGGACATACACATTCATCATCCCACTAACACTTCGCATGCGCAACCAATTCCAACATTATCAACAGTTAATAAACACATATTATTTCACTCGGTTCCGCATTCGTGTGTATCGGTTTAGACGTTGCAACGTAGGCTCTCAGCCTTTTTACATATAGCTCTCAGCTATCAAATCAGCTCCCAGCTGCTTGGCCGTTTTACAGGTACCCAACCGTCTGCCCACAGGTGACACCAGCGCTCTCAGTGCCAACGGAGGTGTTCACAGGCAGCCCGAGTCCCACTCAAGGGCTACCTTGAGTCCCACTCAAGGATTTTATAGCGTCCCACGCTTTAAAAACTGATGGTAGTGTCCCACACTACGTGCTCTCAGCACAAACGCATCCCATGCGCCACACGCGGATTCATCACACACACACACAGAGTTCATATACACGGCCATACATGCATCTCATGCACTCAATGCTGGACATTAACAGTACTCCACACACAGTATTTAACTCGTGCACACATCCTCATTCAATCACACATCTTTCACATGCAGTCGGTAGTACATATCATCAGGACTTCTCATGTTAATTTAACACACACAGCTCCCATGTAATCATCATCATCGTTCCATTAACAACATGTGATTCCAATACAATCAATATCAATCAGTATCAAGCTTCTATGAGCATTTTCATCAACTTCAAGTTAACATGCATTCGGTTCACAGCAGCATCAAGACTTATTCAGCGCAGGTATTTATACGAAGAATGACAGGCTCATGCAAGCATTCTAATCAATCATGATACAATATGCAATCAGTATATGACAGTACCAGAACTTAATCAACACATGCATTCCTATGAACATGCACAGATTCAATAAAGCATTCTCATCAACACAACACAACATGCAATCGGGTTCCATGGTAACGAGACTCAACAACGCATGTATTTCTAAGGAAGATGCTAACATGCAACACTCATCTTTCACTCGTCATGCGACTGGGCTGTACACACTCGCACGCAACACAACACACAATCAGAGCAAGGATATAGCAAGCATCAGTACTCGGAACCTGTTCATAACCCATGCATTTAAGATAGAAGATACTCCCCCTACCTTTAGAAGAACCTCAGAAACCTTTCCGTTCTTGTCGTTGGGTCCGATGTCTTTCTCCTGGTTCGTTCGGTCTTCCTTGGCTTCATCGTATCCTGCGCCTGATTCTGGGATGGAGTGTGGTCCGTTCTCCAGTACTGCAATCAAGATCTCCAGGAGCGAAGAGTAAGATAGAGGAAGAAGGAGGATGGAGACGAAGAGAGAAAAGTAGAGGATGAAGTGACGGAGGAAGGAGTCTGAAGGGATAGTGAGTGTGTCCTTAACCATAGGCTTACGTTTTTATATATATGTATATGCGCACGAGTAAGAGAAGAGTGGGATGGGAGAGTGTGAGCTCAGCAGCCACGCGCACTCCACCCCATCCCCTGACCACCACCATTTTCATATTTTAATGGCTTAAATCTACTTGGTTATATATAATTAATGGTTATTTTCTATTTGAAATCAAATCTTAATGGTTTATTCTTCATTCGGCATTTAGTTTCAAAACTGGGATGTTACATTTTGCATGTTTTATTTTGTTAAAATATAAAAATCAAAAATATTTTGATGTGTGTTTAATTTTTAAAATTTCTTTTTGCAGATAGCACTAAAGAAATCTATTCCCATTACTGGTCTAAAGAGACAAAGAAGGACCACGGACACTGATACCATCTTTGAGGATCCAGATCTTTAGGGTGAGGAGCAGCTGGGACCTAGAGATCCTACTAGATTTCGCGCTAATGCGAAATGGGCCAGATTTCACCAGATAAAGGGCTAGAAGTTGATTTGGGAGAGAGTTCTGGATCTGAATGCTGGAGATTATCTTGAGCTGCAGGATGAGATCCAGAGGAGGAGATAGGGACCCCTGTTTTCCCTACCTATCGAGGGGGATTCCATCTTAGTGATGGAATTTTATGCTAACGCCTTCAGAACTTGACAGGACGCACCAAACATCAGTCAACAAAAGACGAGCTGGGTGAGTGGTCGGCACATCATCTACGATAGGGACACCATTAGTACCCTACTGTGTAATCCTTGGGAGCCTACTCCCGAGAATGACACTTGTTTCTGGAAGGAAAACAGAAACAAGGTTGCTATTGAGGATGGTGATCTAGGATATTTCTTGAATCAGGTTGCTCATTCCCTGAGCAAAGATGGAATCTTCTTCAACCTTAGTAAGGTTAGAGGACTCCATTAAACCTCCTCAAGACCCAGCTGACCTCTATAGCTCATGCTTGGTCTCATCTCATGCTTCATAACATCTCTCCCATCACCCATCTTTCTTCTATTCCAGTTGATCGCTGCTGCCTTCTTTACTCCATCCTTTAGGGCCACATTATTGACATTGCCGAGCTGATATCTGAGCAAATTCACCTTTATGCCTTAGGGTATAAGGTGAACCATCCTATTCCCTTTTCTCTCATCATTTCTGCCTTACTGAGGAGGCAAGGAGTTATTGTACCATCACCAGAGTTTACTAGTTCTTTGGGGAGAGTCCCCAAGGTCTCAGTAAATAGAGATTACTTCATCCAGCAGTGCGAGCTTCCACCTCTGGAGCAGGAGGCTCAGCCCAGACAGAGACGGAGGAGATGATGCATAAATCTTGAGCCATTAATTTAGTGTGAAATCCTAAATTATTATCGACTTATTGTGTGACTCTTAGAGGATTTATTTTCTTTTGGCAAGCACACCAATCGTTAAATTTGTAATATATTTGATTATTCCCACAGGGATTGTGGTAATTACCGCAATCTTAGACTAGTACAAGCTGAACCAATGCAAGCAGATGCAATTCATTCTGTTTTTCTGTTGTTTTATATTTTCTATGGTTTTGTATTTTTAGCAACAATATAGGAGATGAAATGTGATTAATGGAAGATAGGTTAGGATTACTTCAGCTTACAACTTCATCAAGGAACATGCAATCGAGGTTCAATTAAGCTTCAGATGCAAGAGGACAATTCACAGTTGGTTACTCCCTAATTCTTTAGGTGAATGACACTAATTCCTAAGCATTAAACCCTAATCCCTTAGGTGTTCAATTACAGAGAAATCTAATGCGAAATTAGGGGTTGAACCCTAACTATTCACCTAATTACTAGGCCTGAACTAGTTAGAAAACTAGTAGTTACCTAAGCCTCAACCATGATTCCTCACTGGTGAGTTTCTTCATTTGGATCTGAATTTGTCAATTCAGCAGAGTAGATCCACTTCTCAGCTTGTTCTCCTCTTGTTTCAGAAGATAATTTCCTCAATATAGCTTCAAGATTCCATCGGAAGCTTCAGCAATCCCAAACCTAGGGGTTTAGAAACCCATGGGAATGGATTCTAACGAAGGAACGTGGAGAGACATGGACGAGAGAATTTAGATAGAGAAAAGAATTAGAGAGAGATTAGAAATGTGAAAATGAATCGTGTTATTGCTTCTGTGTGTTTTCTCTCCCCTCCCTTACAGAGTATGTACAAATATATATATAGGCGTCTAACTAACTAACTAACTTAATTAATTACAAAGGAAACTTAATTAACAATTAAACTGACTAATCTAAATACATAATTACAAGTAAATAATTAATTACACTCAATACTTAAATTACTAATGTACAGCAGCAAACGGAAAATAAAAACAGCGCAACATTTCGTTTAGAGGGAACAATAGCAAGTTAAATAACCACCTTGACGCTTGAGTGTGAAGGGCTCGCGCTTGAGCGCGCTCGAGATTATTACTGCATTGTGTCTTCACGCTTGAGCGTGAATATGGGATGCTTGGGCATGGGTGTTGTGGTGAAGTCATGCTTGAGCGTGAGTGATGCTCGCTTGAGCGTGATCGTGTTTTCTTTTCTCTCTTTTTACGTAGATTGCATGGATTTCAAGCTTAAGCGTGAAGCTTTCAAGCTTGAGCGTGAACTGCACCTGCACATGCAAACAAATAAATGCCTAGAATATGTACGCTGGCTGTCCAGCGTATGTACGCTGGGTTAGTGAATTTATAAATAAACAAATTTCCTTAACTAATTATTATTTTTAATCATTTTCTTGCATAAATTAAACACTTTTGAAATAAATAAATAAAATAAGAATTATTGACAATTTATTAAATAATAGTGCCAAACTAAACAATATTTAATGGATTAAGTTAAATTAAAGGTGAAATTATTAAGTCTTTTCAAGACTTATCAGGAGACCACCAGTTCAGCCGCCATCTGCTGATGCTATTTCTGATGGATTTGCCAGGATGACCCTAGAGCATCAGCATATGATGCAGATGATGGCTGCTACACATAGAGCTTATATACATCTTCATGATTCTTTTTATCAGTAGAGAATTCAGGGAGAGGGAGCACCTTATGTTACACCAGCCGAGTTTGCAGCTCATGTAGCTTGGCCTAGTGATCTACCTACATATCTTGAGGCTGGTGGACCATCTGGAGCACATGCTGATTCCGAGGGTAATGCAGATAAGGAGGGGGTTGATGAGGATGATCATATGGAGGATTGATTGGTGTTATCTCACATTTCTTTACATACATTTTAGTTTATATTGATATTTACATTTGGATTATTTTTATTATGGATTATATTATAGTTTGTCTTTTATGTGGTATGTTTTATTTTTCCGTATTTTCTTTAAATCAAAAATAAAAAAAATAAGTTTTATCTTTTAAATAAATAAATCAAATTTTTGAAAATAAAGAAATTTATACACTTAAGGTTTTTACACAATAAAACCATTTTTAAAATCAATTATTGATTCTTTTTGTAATTAAGGGATTTTGATAAATTTAATTACAATAATTTTATTAACTATCAAGCTAGTTTCGATAACCCGGTGAGCTGAGAGATCTTTTAAACACTTGAGGGTTTCGACATAACTTCATTCGAATTGATTTTGCTTTAATCTGTGATTTGTGTTGTTGTACAGAGAATTCAAGAAAATGATCAAGGCATATTTTTGGTAAAAGAAACCTTTGGCCAAAAAGCTTACCATGGTAAAATTATCATTTGAAAGCCACTTTGAGCCTGAAAAATAATTTCATTGGTACCCTTAACCTTTATCAAATTTTAACCATTCGCTTTACTTGATTGATTAAAAGAGCAATTGATCAAAATGGAGAGAATATTTTTAGCGTTCTTACAAAAATGGGGTGTGAAAATTAACAACTTGATTCTTTTCAAGAAAAATAAAAAAAAATTATGCATATAAAAAAAAAAATAAATATATGCAAATCAAAAATAGTGAAAAGAATCAAGTTGGGGATATTTATCATCAATAAGGGAAATAAGATTTGGGCCAAGAAAAAACCTAAAAATTATAAAATGCTCTTTTATGATTTCAGGTTTTTGAATTCTGAGAAAAACCATAATGTCTTGTAAGCCAAGCCTCATTACAACCCTTGAAAAGACCTTGTGATTCTTGAATTAACTTTGTATGATTAACCATTGATTAGATGAAAATCAAAGTTAAATTTGTTTGATTTTATGATCGATTGAGTGAAACAGGTTACCTTTTACACAGAGATAAACACTTGTGAGGTAAGCCTAAAATTATGCTTGATGTGTTAATAAGACATTGTAAAGATTTTTGTCATCAAACCTTTATTATATAAGATATCTAGTTTTGGTTATTTTAAATGGTAAATTGCGAAATTACTTTTTGTGATAAATTCTCAGACTAACTCAAAAAAAATTGATTTCAAGTTTTATTTTTATTTTTCTCTCTTGCTCAAGGACGAGCAATGTCTCAAGTTGGGGGTATTTGTTAGTCTTCAAATTTACAATAAAATCCTTAATAAAAATTTTGTAAAAAGAATGAAAATTTGTTTAAATTATTAGAAATTTAGGTTTTAAATTCAATAAATGGATGTTGTTGAAAATAATCTGCCCTTGATCAATTTTCTCTAGTTTCGCAGTGAAAAAGTAAAGAAATTCAAGAGAAAAATTGAAGAACTGACAAGCTGACGTGTAGCATCAACACCACGCATAGCATGGGGATTTCTGATGCTGACGCTACGCATCCCAGCCACGCGTAGCGTCAGAGCTACATGGACTCCATTTCCAGCTGGACAAGCACTCAGCCAATTGACCCATTATTGGCCAATCCACCAGCAGCTAATGTCCAAGCCGAATTAGGAGACAAGGCTACACATGTCTGGCCACTTTAATTAAATAATTAAACCAATCATGGCCACTTAATCACGAGCTTAATGGGGGCTGACTCAGGAACCTGACGCGTAGCGTCAGGACCCTTCCTCAGCCCTATAAATAGGGCCATTCTCCACACATCCAGTATCCCATTCCACTCTTCTGAGTTCTTTTCCTCTCTTATACACTCGTGTTTAAGTGTTTCTTTTGTGAGTCTGTAGTTCTAGAATAGTTTTCTAGATACTTGAGAGTGTTGTGTGGTATTGTGATCGTTGTATTGTGAAGTCTCCATCGCCTTCGTAATGTCAACCTCTGTAAGTGTTGTTTTTACTTTCACCATGTGTAACTAATCTGTTTATGTTGGAATTTGGTGAATCAATCTATTATATGATGTTGTGATTATGACCTCTACATATTTATGATTTAAGTACATGTAGTATTTCAACTCTTTATTAATATGAACATTAAACGGGAGAATGAATTTTCATGTGTATTAAAACTTGTTTTATTAGTATGAATGTCAAACGGGAGAATGATTATTCCTGCCGAATTAAAATCTGTTTTAATGAAAGTAAAAGTTGAAATACCCTTAATATGCCAATTACTAGGGATAGAATTGGTAATTATTGTTGCCATAAGGCCAGAACTTAATGCAAGTTTTTATTTGAGAAAGCTCATAAGGGATCGGACTTTACGTTAAATACTTAGAATTTATATCATGAGGAATCAGTTATAATGACTTTAAGCTGCAATAACATGAACTTGATGATTAAGTATGTATGTTTGTAATTATTTCATTATATTTTAGTGCGATGATCCTAATTCCAACATAATTTGTTAATCTGTGTTCTTACCTCAAGTATCTAAATTATTCTAAATTAGATCTCAATTTTATAGTTAGATTTTATCTTTTTCATCTTTTTACCTTATGAACAAATCAACCTTCAAATCCTATAGATATTGTATAAATTGTTTATAAATTATTCTTTTGTTAATAATCTTTGATTAATTTACTATAGTAAATAAGAAATTACTGTGAGTTACTGGACTTTCAATCCCAGTAGAATGATATCTAAATTTGAAAACTATAAAGGATTGGTGCACTTGCCAATTAAAAACCCAACAGTAACACTCGGGTTAACAATGGCCTATGAGCATCTTATGCTCTATTTATAGGCTTAGGTTTGACCTAATTTTCTTTTTCTAAAGAGTGGGCTCCTTACTCATTCTAAATGAGTTAGGCCCAATAGCTTTATTTTAGTCCAACTAAAATAAAACAACATTTTCTGATGGGCTCACTCTATGTGTGTGACCCTATAGGTAAAATACCCGGTCATAGTAATAGTAAATTAAGAGCGGCATTTAGCAATGTGTAACATCCCGGATTTTAAGGAAATTAAATTTATTTGATGATGATAATTGATTATTCATGGTCAAATAAATATGGGAAGATTAATTAGACATTAGAGGTGAATTATCGATAAACTAGGATTTACCGGAACCGGGTGAATTAACAGATGATGTGGGACCCACTTAGTCAAATTGAGTATTTGATGGGTCTAGAATGTTTAGAAAATTATTGTGGTTAAGGTGGTGTAGTTAGAATAATTTTTAATGTTAAGAAGATAATTAATTGGACTCGACATATGTTATTAAATGAAGAAAATACGAGCCAAATAGGAATTTAAGAAAAAGTGAAATCTTCTCTTCTCTTCTTCTCTTAACCGTGTGAATTTTTACACACTTTATACCCTCCTTTACACAATGGACAAAACAAATATGGACCAATGGTAAAAGTAGAATGTGGCATTGCTTTATCTATTGGGTAATGATCAATTTTGGTCACCTTTTTCCCCTTCTCTTTCTCCAACCGTGCACTCCTCTTCTTCTTTCTCTATACTCATTTTTTTTCTTCTTCTCCTTCATCCTTCCAACCCCTAAACCGTGACCCATCTTCTTCTATAACCATTCTTATCAAAATTAATACAAAAGCTTAGATTCATGAAGGATTGAAGGGACTTTGGAGCAAAGCTTAAATCATCTCTTCCTCCCTCCTTCTCCATTTTCGTTTTGGACTTGCAAGGATGTGAGGTAAAGTTTCCTACCTCTTCATTATTTCATTTATGATTTTGGGTTGTTTGGACTTGAAATGGTGGTGTTAGAAGTTATGGGTGATTGTAGAAATTGCAAAACCCTAGGTTAAATGGCTTGAAAATATAAGACTTGGTTATGATATGGATCTAGAAATGGATGAGGATTGTGATTTTCATATGGACTCTAGAAATGGGTTGAAGTTGTTGTTGGGAGATTTGAGAGAAACCCTAAGTATTAATAATTTGGGGGTTTTGACCCACTTGATGATCTTGATGATTTTTTTTGATACCTTGGAATGATTTTATACATGGAAATGAATTTTTGAAGGATAGGGGTTGAATATTGATGTTGATAAAATGGTAAACTAAGTCATGAGTTGCAAATGATGATATATGCATGCATATAGGTATGTTGATTTGAGGGATTAGTCTTAAGTGTTGATGTTTATGATGTTGATAATGGTTGCAAACCATTAATAGTGGACCTAGGAAATGGATATTTGAATTGATGAAGTCTTAAGTCTTGATATGCCCATTTGGGAATTGTTAATTGGTGATGATAGTTGAGTGATTCATGAGATGAATTAGAAGCCTTATGGATATGGGCCATGGCGTTGTTATTGTTCGGATTGTTAACCCTTGAAACTTAGAGAATCTTGGTTTTAGGAAAGGAATTCCCGAAGCCTAACACAAGCATGTGAATTAGAGTTTAGGACTTGATAATGAGTTTATGTGATGACGCCTTGTAATGGTTTATTAATGGCATGTATATATATGTATGTTTGTGATAGGATTGTGTTCCGGACGATGATGTGGAACGATCAAGGCAATCAAAGCTTTTGGATTGCGGTTCTTCTCTCGAGGTAGGAGAGGAGTTTACATTTCAATTGCATGAGTGAAAAAAGTTGTTAATTATGTTTATGTGTGAACTCATGCAATGCCTTGCCATGAATGTATTAAATGTTTAAATTGATGAAGTGATGAATGATAGGCTTGGCAAATTGTTGAATTTTGGAAATTTTATATATATAGATATGAGATGGTGATGAATGGTTAATGGTCCCTTGATGGGAATTGATGCATTGTAATGAAAGACCCATATTGAAATGAATTATAGATGGTTTGGGTCATAATGTAGTTCACAAAGTGCGTTTTTAATGCATAATCATGGAAGTGAAGGGGTCAAATGGAGTTTTATGTGATGTTGATGGCATGGGGTAGTCCCAATAGCCCATATATGCAGTTTATGACTTGTAGGAACGGGAATGGGCCAATTCCAATGAGAATAGGCCCTTGAGTTGTATAAAAACGTCTTGAAAGGGTCTAAATGCACTTATATGAATAAGTCACTCATTTTGAGGATTTTTTGAGTGAGGTCGGTGGCCACATGTCACAAATGATGTGTATTTATTGGGGTTAAAATTTTGTAGCATTTGGAGTTCATACGAGAAAGTTAGGAGGGTAAGAAGTTGAAAAATCATGTGTTTTCTGCATAAAATAGCAGCATGGCTGTCTTGAATCGATTCAAGAGGTGCTGTTTTCACTGTTTTGGGCTCCAGGGGTGTTTGAATCGATTCATACGAGTTTGAATCGATTCAAGGCCCTCTGTTTGTCAAATTTTGAGATTTTAGGACACTTGAATCGACTCACACGAGTTTGAATCGATTCAGAGCCATGTTATGGCCACAGTTGTGCTGTTTTTCTAACTGGTCTATTTTCTTTACTATTTTTGGCCCGTTTGGGCATCTTAATGACATTTTTGGCCTCTGCCTTTTTCATGAAAGTTGTAGATAATTGTGTTACGGAAGTTTGAGAATTGGTCTCATTTTAATTGGAGTTTTCTAACTCTCATTAGGCCAAAAAAACCGAACCTATTGCGTAGAAAAATTCAAGTTTAAGAGGGTTTTGAACCCAACTTTTTATTGTGGCGAAATTGGGACTAATAGGTAATATTTATGACATGTCCCATTATTATTAAGACTAAAAATGAGCTTTTCTCATGTCTTAGTATTGAAAGTTAACATGAGCTTATTATTGCTCAAAACCCCTTTATTAGGTAAAAATGCGAGATTTTATTAGGGGTAGGTGATGATGATATGTCTTAATGGTGTTGATATTGATTATGGCATGTTATGAAAACATGGATATTCACCACTAATGACATGATATGATGATACTGATGAGGGGATGATTGTATGACAATCTATTTGTTTTAAATCGATGAATCGGAGATGATATCGATAATGAATAATGATGGATGATATTGTTGATCATTTCCTTGAATAAAAGGATGGTTATTATTATTGATAATTATTGAATGCCATTGTGAATGATACAAGTGTGATCTTGTATGTGTGATTTGAATTGTATTAATAAATTGTTGTATTACCACACTAGTTGTGAAACCATGGCAATGACAAATGAAATGAAAATCCACTAAGTGAATGGGTGGTAATATTTATGAATGATATGTAATGATGTAATGCCATTGTGGTTGATTGCAAGTATTATCTTGCATGTGTGATATGAAATATATATATATATATATATATATATATATATATATATATATATATATGAAAGATGTTAAATGAAATGCCACATATAAAACTTGAAAGCAATGACTAAAACCAACAATGACAAAATCCACTAAGGTGTATATGGTGGTGTTGGTGATTATGATGATGATGATTGATGAGTGGCATTTAGGATGCATAGTGTGAGGAATGCATTTGATTTGCATTGTATTGCATCCATGGCATATCGATCGCTGTCTATGTGGAATATTAGGGGGTTCCACTAGGAGGGCCCAGTGGGAGGGCGGCTCAGTGCACGAGCATTCTTGTTGTTTCCCCTATGACTCGGTGTGTGAGTCACGAAGCTGTCCATAGTTTGGTGATGAGGCACCCTATGTGGCAGGCCTAGTGGGCGGACAGCTCTGTGATGAGCAAGTTACCTCGGTGTCCGACGGGGCACGACTCTCTCGATGTGTGTTCGAGAGGGGCCCATAGCACTTTTGGCAAGTGAGGCCATGTTGTTGATCCGCAAGTCACGGGGTGACTAGTGCTACATATGGGCGATGCGGTTTGGTACCAGTAAGATATGATGTTGAGCATGCATGAAATGAGATATAAGTGTACACTTTTACTACTGCAGTAGGGGCATAGTAGCACACCTATGCTTGACCTACAATTTGATGTTCATTCCCATAGTCGGATCCGCATTTATTATTAATTCCATTGTGCATATGCATTAGCCATAAGAGCATTTGCATATAGCATAGAGATATGCCAGAATATGATGATGATTGATGATGATTGAGATGGTGGTATGGTGTTGATGAGATGGGTAATTAAATACCTAAAAGACCACATATGATTAATAAATGATATGAATATATCTAAAATGATATTGAATATGACGATATGTGTCTTATGGCCCATTATAATGCTGGGCATGATTAATTATGATTGATGATTATGATGATAGCCTATGGTGGCTTTGAGGGAAGACCTAAATGGTCGCCATTGATGATGTTGGCCCATTGCGGTGATGTGATAGATGCGTATTGGCCCATTGTGGCGATGTGATAGATGTGTATATGCTTGCTTTGCTATGATTTGATGAATAAGTATAAAATAAGTATATATTGTTGAATTAATAATCTATGATGACTATTGATGTGCTTAGCAAAGCATACATGATGTTGATATGCATATGCACATAATTTCAATTATATTCATATCGTCATTTGACATGTATAACTCACTCTCCCGTGTGGTCTACTTTTTAGTATTGATGCAGGAAAACCATTGGATGAGAACGTTTGTGAAGTAAGGCTTTGGGAAGGTAAATAGTGGTAATGGAATACCTTGGTCGGCAGTGTTTGTGATTCATTGTATCATGAAATAAAATGGGTATCATAGTATGAATAATTTATTGATATTGGTGGATGTATTGTAAATAGCTAGATATGTAGATGATTTATTAACGTTTGGAGTATTTGACCTCATAACCACTTGATATATAAAATGACGTTGGTTATGTATTCCTCTAGGTATGAATAAGTATTGGTGATATATGAAACTGAGGTTGAAATGAATATGGGGAATTATAGAATATGAATGTTAAAGATATATGATGTATGACCATATAGCTAAGTATAAGTATGTACCTTAGGTAATGCATGTTTATGATTTATGTGTAAGTTTGGATGTGGCCTAAATGGGCTCGTGTTGTATGTTTGCATGCTTTGCTGAGCCTTTTCTCATATCTTCATATATGGGACTAGGCGTGTGCCCAGTATACACATTCTTCTTCCGCTGTAAAACTCTGTTATTTTGTATACCGTTATGGGCAAACTATTTAACGATCCAGTTATATTTTATTAAATCTCACTCTTCGGTTTTTTGTTATTTGGGTCTTGATGTGATCGTGGTTGTGTTCAGGAAATATCTTAAACGCGAAAAATTTATTCGCATTTTTTTTAATTATTTGTTTTGATTACATCGGGATTCAAGTCCGGAAGAATCGGGGTGTTATACATAGCGTCCCATCCACACGTAGCGTGGGATCAAAATTTCAGACTTGGCGCGTAGCGTCTCAGCCACGCGTAGCGTCAGGTCCTATGTTTAGTTTTTAAAAAACAGAAACCCACTCACAGAGAGGCCCAAATCTAACATTTTAAAACCAAAGTTTCCCTCTCTATGCCTTATTTTCTCAAAACCCTAATTTCCCAAACCCCAAATTCTTCCACATTCCTCTATTCTTCATCAACAGGTTCCAAGTAAGTTTCCCATTCCTTTTTCTCTTTAAATTTTGCATTTTCAATTTTAGAATGGATGCGGTTAGGATTAGGATTAGAAAACCATTGGGAATGAATGTTGTTTCTGTTTTGATTTAATGTATGAAAATATGATAGAGGGGTTGTTGCTACACAACCCTAAATTCTGGGTTTCAGAACCTGCGTCAGGCTGACGCTACGTGCCCCCTGGCGCTACGCGTCAGGCCCCTTTTTTGTTTTCTTAATTTTTTTGTTTTAGTTTATTTTTATTTTTTAATTTGTATATTACCTGTTAGTTTTCTCTTTGAAGTATGTTTTATATTTTGTTTAGTTTATATTTAAATACGTGTTTGTTCTATTGTGTGAAGTTTGTTTGTTTTATCTTAAAAAACCAAAAGTATTCTATTTTGAAATGTTTGTTATACTTTCTTGCATGATTTATAAAATGTGATTTTGTTTTAAATTTCATAAAAAAATATGCATGTGTGATATGTTGTTGTGTGAATTAATTTATTTTGTTTAAAAAATCAAAAATCAAAAATAGTTTTGTCATTTTATTTTTGTTTTGTATATTACTTTAAAAAAACCAAAAATATGAATTTGTGTGATGTTATGTTTTTGAATTTTAATATTTGTGTGTTTTTATATGTTTGAGTATGAATATTTTCTTGTATATTTGTTTATTTAAATAGTATATTGTTTTGAATTTTTACAGATGGCTCCAAAGAAATCCATTCCTATAACTGGTCCTAAAAGAAGAAGGACCACTGACACTACTTCTTCTGAGGACCCTGATTTTCATGAGGAGGAGCAGCTTGGACCTTGTGATCCCACTAGGTTCAAGACTGATGCTAAGCGGGCCAGAGTCCACCAGATTAAGGGTTAGAAACTGATCTGAGAGCGAGTGATTGATTTAGGAGTAAGAGACTACGTAGAACTTCAGGATGAGATTCAAAGGAGGAGGTGGGGAACACTGTTTTCCCTACCTACTGAGGAAGGCCCTATTTTGGTGTTGGAGTTCTATGCCAACACCTATAAGACTCGGCAGGATTCGCCAAACTTTGGACAGAGGAGAAGTAGTTGGGTCAGAGGCGATTATATTGCCTATGATGAGATGTCCCAAAAATTGGGGGTAAATTTTTCATGTTTTATAAATAATTATTAGACAAGAAATAAAGTGGTGAACTTTTAATCAACACCCTGGATCTATGAAAAACCTATCTCATATATGGAGATATGAGGAGGCAAGTTAAAAATAATTAATGAGATATTTTCAACTAAAAACAGCAGAAAAAATAACTCAAATTGATGTTGTATGATTGGATTTAGAGAGAATGGATTTCATGGAGTTTAAGAGTTCATAATATGTCCGAAGCATTTTCAAGATGATGCAAGAAAGGTTATTGTTGCAAAGAAAATTAAAGAATTTGTCCCAACAACATTTTAAGGGAGTCAGGTGCCACTCGCTCAAGCGAGTACCACACTCGCTTAAGCGAGTTCGTGTGGTCACGCCTGGGCAAGGCTTGCAAGGACGCTTGAGCGAGAGGGAAGATCAGCATCAGGGGCCAATCTCACTTGAGCGAGCTCCACCTCGCTTGGGCGAGATTACTCTAGAAGCATCAGATACTGAATTCGCTTGGGCGAGACACGCCCGCTTAAGCGAAAAAGGGACAGTAACTTACTGTCCAATTTTCGCTCGGGCGAGGCTAGGCCTGCCTGGGTGAAAATCGTCCAGAATCAATTTTTCCCTTGCTTGCTTGGGCGAACCTCCATGCACTGGCCATTTTGCTTGGGCGAAAATGGTCCAGTAACTCTCCCACTCACTCTCGCTCGGGCGAGACCTTACCCGCCTGAGCGAATTGTGGCTAGTAGCCATACCTCTGATTCAAGGGGGATCTCGCTTGAGCGAGACTAACACTCGCTTGAGTGAGTTCTGCAGAACATGCGTAGAATCATGAAAATCATGCAACCCCACATGCCAAAATTCATCTCATCCCAGATTAATCAAATTCAACATATCATATACATTATATTACACATTTACAACTTGCCTCAAGTATTAATATCCTTTGAATCTCATCCTAGCTCAAGAATCATATTAAAATCAAGCTCATCATCTCATATATTCGATAAAACATAAATTTTTATATAGACCTTCATTCATTCATAAAATCCACCATTGTTTAGCATCATACATTCAACTCCATACATTATATGGGTCATAGAGGAAAATTGGCCATACATCCTAGACCCAATTTTCATACATGACCATCAAAATCATCATACTAAGATCTAGATAACAAAACCAGCACACATAAACACTATATGCTATACAAAAATCTAGATTTACCGGCAAAGGCACTTCCTCTACACCTATTTACCTCCTTCCACAAAATGTACTTCAAAAGATTCACTCCACCCATGAGTACCCTGCATCATAAGTCTAAAAAGTGGACAACATGGGAGAGTGAGTCATACATTCCAAAAGAATGAATATGAATACCATGTGATCATGTGCATATGTATCACAATATGTAAACTTGCATTCACATACAACTCCTCATCAACTATTATCATAAAATACAGTGATCTTTGTAAATCAAGCAAGTATAAAATCACACACATGATCTAGTCCCTTAACAATTAGACTATTACACATTTCATTATCTTACTCACATTTTTATTTGGTATTCATATCTTTTATGTTGTCTTAATATATTCTCTCACCCACAACATATCCATCATCACATTTCATCACCTTTGGCATACTTCCTTGCTATATGTAAATGCTCTTAAGCTAATACATATGCATAATGGAATATTTCAACAATTGCAGATCTGACTGTAGGATATAAACACCAAATGTGGGATTCAAGTATGATCATCCAACCATACCCCTACTCAGTAGTAAAATGTGTACACTTATCATTAAATTGCATGCATTTCACCAATCTTTTACTGGTACCAAACCGCATTCACCTATTTGCAACACCTGGTAATTTTCACCATGACCGCGGTAACAACATAATCAATATATGGTGTTGCGGGCCAACCATGAGTCATATTATGGCAGCTGTGATCCCAAGGACCACCCGGGACACCTGCTCATTAAGAGCCACCCGCCACAAGGGTTAACCACATGTGGCTCCCCGTAGCATAACATGGGCAGCTTCATGACTTACACACCGAGTCATAGGGGAAACAACAAATTGCTCGTGCACAGAGCCGCCCTCCCACTGGGCCAACCAGGGGAATCCCCTAAAATTCTAACACCGACAGCTATGCAGTATGCAATGGATATAAATGCCAATCATATACATTTCTCACTCTATGCATCCTATGCATGCCACTCATTAAACATCACTAACACCACTTCACCATTCTTAGTAGATTTTATTATCGTTAACTTTAGTTTTCTTTCTCAAGTTTTAAATGTGGCATTTTAACAGTTCACTCACCATTTACAATGATACTTATCATCAATTTCAATCATCAACTTTTCATTATCAAATCATGGTATGTTATTCATTTATACCCATTCTCAATCAAACATCAACAACACTCATTTCATATCTATGGTGGACATAAGTATAACATCATATTATCAAACAATCCATACCACCATATAGTACACCATATCTATTCTAATTGTACAAAGCATGTTGCCAAATATTATCACCAACATCATATATACAATACAAATTTCCATAACACCTAAAGCAAGGCAAACATGCAAGTTGTCACATATGACAATCAAATACTATTCAATTCATGCCATTAGAACATAAAGACTCCTCTCCTACCTCAAGAGAAGAATCAAGATTGATACGATGTACCCGCCTCATTGTTCGGAATGGATCCTACATTAATATACACATAGAATCAAAATCAATCAACCATTCAAGACACAACTTCAACTCTAATTAACCATTATTATATCTACAATTTCATAACATGTACAAGACATGTTATAGACATCATTCCATCATTTGTTAGGCTTCGGGAATTCCTTCCCATCAAGCCACATTCATTATATCTAAGGCCACAAACAACCATAGCCCAACATTTATATCCTCAAAATTATACATTTCCACTCAAAATGCATTGTCTAATTCACATTTGCCATTTTCCCCAAATCTTAAAAGTTAGGGTTTCCCTCCAAAACCCAACCACATTCATTTAATGCATCATAACTTTCATATCCTTCCAACCATAAATGCATCTCCACCATTTATCCCTCATTAAAACTTATATTTATGGCAACCCACCTAGGGCTCATGCATTAAATTCTTCCATTAAACATCCCATTCACCTACATTACTCCCCTAAGCTATAATAACTCATAACCAATGCATTAACCCATCCAAAAATGGTGAGAGAAGCTTACCTTACCCAAAAACAAAAATGGGTTCCAAGAGGAGGAGAGGGGCTGCGAAAATAGAGAAGAGAGGAAGAGGAAACTTTAAGCTCCAAGCTCCTCCAAGCTTCTTCAACGAAAATGAAAGAGGAAGAAGGATCACGACCTTGGCTAGGGTTTTAGGAGAAGAAGATAAGAGAGGAAATAAAGGAGGAAATAAGAGAGAAGAAGAAGTGAAGTATTTTGCCAAAGTGATCAGCAGGCCAACGAAAATGAGAGAGGAAATTGGGCTTTTTCTTTTATTTTAATCCTTTTATTAAAAGATTCATCGTTTTATGACAAACAGGATCTCTGTTTGGGCTCAATACTTTATCTAAAAATTATTCTGAATACATATAAGGACTCCTAATAATATTCTCAACAGCCCTGACCAATATCATCCCAATCGGAGATACTTGGTCCGACACCCAAATTTTAATTGGGTCAGTTTTCAGCTTATTCGGTCCCAATAAATTATTAACAGTCCCCAAAAATCTTAATTTAATTATTTTCAATATTTTGGGACATTAAATAATTCACATTCAATTATTCAATATTTATTTCCTTAATTAATCTTTTATTTTAAAATTTAGGGTGTTACATATAACAGGGACACCATTAATACCCTCTTGGGTCATCTTTAGGTACTCCTAAGGATGGTAGCTGCTTTTGGATGACACATAGAAGGAAGGTTAGACTCCCTGATAGTCCTCTAGGTTTCAATTTAGAGGAGGTTGCTCATTTTGTAAGCAAGGATGGTATCTATTTTGACCTTAGCAAGGTTAATAGAGCTTCATCCAACCTCCTCAAGACCCAGCTTACTCCCATTGCTCAGGCATGGATGTATCTCATACTCTACAACCTTACCCCCGTTACCCACCTCACCAGCCTACCAGTAGAGGGATGATGTCTTCTCTTCTCCATCCTTTAACATCACACCATTGACATTATGGAACTCATTTCAGAGCAGATCAATCAGTATGCATTTGGGTATAAAGTGCATCATCTAGTACCTTTTCCTCTCATCATTTCTACCTTACTAAGGAGGCAGAAAGTACTAGTCCCTTCACCCGAGTTCACTAGTTCATCTGGGTGAGTCCCCAAGATAGTAGTGAATAGATTATATTTTGAGCAGCAGTGTGAGCTTCCACTTGTTGATCAGGAGGCTCAGCCTAGGCAGAGGAAGAGGAGACCTCAGCGGCCAACACCTACTGATGTTATAGCCCAAGGATTTTCCAGGATGAGCATTGAGCATCAGCATATGATGTAGATGATGGCTGCCTTCCATCGTGCTTATGTACACTTACATGATTCCTTTTATCAGTACAGGATCCAAGGAGAAAGTGCACAATTTATGACACCAGCTGAGCTTGCATCTCATGTAGCTTGCCCAAGTGACCAGCCCACATTGAAACAACCCGACCTAATTAAATGCAAAACCGAGACTAGCGAAATTTTTTTTCCAGAATTTAGAACGTTCCAAACGTCCACAAATCAGCTTAGAATAAGAGTCAGGTGAATAAAACAAACGGAAGGCAAGGGAAAGTAGAAAACCGACCACAAGGAAGTCGGCGAGCAAAAGTCGACCAGAGGAAGGGAAGACCGGGTCAGGATGCCATGCTGGCAAGACCCAGCTTCGGTCGCATAGCCCAGCAGAACACAGCGCTTGAGCGAGCCCTATTCTCGCTGGAGCGATTCCTCACTCGCTGAAGCGAACCCATTCACTTGGTAATTTCATCACTCGGATTCGGGACCATGTTTACTCGGGAACTGTCCCCTCGGGTCCAGCTTCACCCGGTATACTCACACTTAGCCAAATACTTAATTTACTTTAACAAGTTCACATTCGTACTTCATTCGGAAGCGTTTACTCACCACCCGGGAAATGAATCCCTCCATTACTCCACTCGGAGTCTATCAATCTTCCCTTACCCGGATTATTTCCCCAATCCAATACCACTTGGTATATTTCAACCTTAATCCACTTGGAGTTCATTATCCATTCTGCACTCGGCATATTTTGATCTTCCTCACTCGGAGATCACCATAACCTCCATTCCTTCAGAAGGAGTCTCCACAATCAAGTTTCATTCGGGGTTCCTCTGACCTCACATCACTCGGAGGAACTCACTAAGTTAAGTCTCACTCAGACTTATTCAATACTTAGCCACTCGGAATATATATAACATTCACTCGGAATATATATAGCCTCGTTCACTCGGAAGAGGACCCTAGAACACCCCAATCAAAATCATCACAACCCTTCTCTCTTCGGGAGAGGTTCATTCGGGATTTGCCACTCGGGGATATTCAACCCTTCCCCACTCAGGGTTTACTCATATTTTCACTCGGTAATATATGGACTAGTCTTCCTTCGGAAGTAGTCCACTCGAGTACATCTTACTCAGAACTGTCTTAAGCCTTCATTACTCGGAAAAAGGGCCACATGCATAAGCCTCACTCAGAAATGGCTCTCCTAACGATATTCCACTTTGGATTTATGGACTTAGCATTATTCATTCGATAACACATCTCAGTCGGTATAAGTAACATCATATCAATGTAATATATATATATATATTTATTTATTTATATAAATGTATACTTGTTCATATCCCGATAGACAACCCGTATAAATATGTTTAACAAACGGATTACAAGAGAGCCGGCCAAGGCTTTAACATATCTATTTACAATATATACTATATGTGCACTTCATCAATCTGAGTGCCCATCACTCGGACTTGAGGCCATCTCCCCATTCCCAGTCCGACCTGTATATACTGAAAAATATAGCCACAGTAGGGGTGAGCTTTTACATATTAAATGACAGTTATTGACTCGGATTTAATCCTCAATTCTCAACCATACAATAACATTATTATATCAGCAATAATACACCCTGCCATTCAATATGAATACTCTAATAACATTATCCACCCGGGATTCATGCAATTCGATCAAGACTGAGTATTTCACTTCATTCTCAATCACATACCCACAGCCATAACATCACATTGCACTCGGCAACAATACCCATGTACAGATATTCACCCAGTCGGAATTCACTCCAATTATTCATGGCTATATTAATCATGCTATTCACATCAACATTTACACATATGTATATACATACAACTACATGAGCTCATCAACAGTATAAATGTGCACTCGGCATAGCATCAGTATACATGCATTCATCCACTCGGATATAAGTGTGCACTCGGCATAGCATCAGTATACATGCATTCATTCACTCGGATTTACTCATATCAATTCCAAGCTATATCAATGATGTTATTCTCAATAACATATCCACATATACATGCAAATCACATTGAGCTGAATAAAAATTATAAGTGTACACACATCATTTCAGTCGGATCTGATCCATTATTATTGAATTTTATTGTTGCAATATAGGCTCCAAGCCTTTTATTTAGCTCCAAGCTGATCCGGCTGTTTTACTGGTACCAAACCGTTTGCCCTCACATGTAACACAGTCACTCCAAGCGACAACGGAAGTGTTACGGGCAGCCCCGAGTCCAACTCGGTAGGCTTGCCTTGAGTCTAACCCAAGGTCTTTCATCAAGCGTCCAACGCTAATGCACTCGACATTGCCTTGAGTCCAACCCAAGGACTTTTGTTATATTTGACACGTATTCATCTGATTGCCGATTCGGTATTAAGCGTCCAACGCTACATGCTCCAAGCATTCCCAGTGACAAATCAGATGCATACGGTCTTATTCATCAGGCGTCCAACGCCAATGCACTCAACATTCAAATGTCAATAACATGCATCCCATGCATTTTATCATCATTAAACATAAACAGGGATCGGCATAGTAATATTACAATACATGCATACGGCATTCTGAATGAAATCAACATACATTACATGCACTTCAACATGGAATCCCAAACGGGAATTAATATAACCAACCCACATCTCATGCACTCGATAATCACAATGCCATCCACTCGAAATTATCATTTACAACAAGCATCACATGCTATTTCATAAGATCCACTCGGCATTAACATTTGCAACAAGCACCACATGCTTTTCATATAAAATCCAGTCGGCATTAACATTTTCATAGCAAGCATCTCATGCAAATTCATATGAAATCCCACACGGAATTAACACAACAGTCCCCATCTTATGCACTCAGCATTCACATGTTCAATGACACATATCTCATACACCTAAACACAAATCATACACACAAGGATCAGTACAACAACTCATACACTCGGCTTTCTCATTATCAGCCACAAGCATCTCATACATTTATATAGAATCATAAACAAAACCAACACATCATTTACACACCACATGCATTCGGTATTCACACTGGTTCACAGTACATGCACTCAGCATACTCATTAAAAGCCAACGTTTCCATGCATTCATTCAGCATTCACATGCTTAACAACACACATCTCATGGACGGGACCACCAAAACACTAGACAGATCACAAATATCACAAATATCTGGGCGTTGCATGTACTACAACACATCAATCAACATATTTCAAACATATCACAACATATTTAAGCAAACCACCCGGAAACCATCCATAAACCATACATTTGAGATGTAAATCAGCCCCCTACCTGGAATGAAGATTCCAGAAGCTCCTCGAGCTTCCAGTTCCGACCGATCGTCCTTCGGTCACTCGTTCTCAACAGAACGACTTGATTCAGTCATCCACCATAGCACTCTGCTCTCAGCTTGGAAGAACCAACAGCTATTTCCTCTCGAGCAACTCTGTCACTCAGCGTTCAACATGCAAGCACAGAGGGAGTTTTGAGCCTCCAAGGTACACGCTGTCCTCACTCGGTCCAGTGGAGGATTCCAAGGCTGTTCCCCCACTCAAACAGCTCAGTCCTTACCATAATGAAGGACTTCCATGATTCCAAGCACTCATCAACGTTCAGGCAGAACAGTGGAGGATCCTAGCCTCCCAGACACTCAGCACCATGTTGTTCTCTCCACCACGTTGTTCCCTCTTCCCACTCGTGGTTCTACTCGACGTTCGAGTGGAAGAAGAAGAAGATGAAGAAGAAGAAGAACAACGAAGAAGAAGAAGAGTCTTCAGGGAAATTCTGGAGAGAACCCAAGAGTGCTTTCAGCATATCTCTAAAGTCAAATGGGTAGAGAGTGGGTGGAAAATGAGAAGCTGAAGCCCTTATCCTTTCACTGCCCAGCGACAGCTCACCCACTCCATCAGCCGTCACATCTCTATTAATTCCAATCCCATTAGTGTGGGTATTGAGGAAGAGAGGGGACCGAAGCCCCTTTTATTCCACCAAGGACACATGAGTCATTTCTTTGCATTATTATTATTATTATTCAATCAATAAACTTAATCCTGTAATTAACCTTAATTGGTAATTAAATTTAACCAGGATGTTACACTACTCCCTTCCTTCAAAGAATTTTGTCCTCGAAATTCAAACATATATTTGCCTCAATAACAGCTCAAAATATCGCTGTTATGCCCCTCTAGAACAATTGCTCATCTTTGATTTTTCTAGCATTCACCGACTGCTTCATAATTCCAATTGGCTTAGTTTGGCTTCTCAAGCGGTTTATCGACCGCTCCAACCCTTCATAGGGTTCAACATATTTGGGGTTCAATTTCCAACGTACAAGTTACCCCATTCAACTCTGCCAGCTCACCATACGCAATGGCACTTCCTAGTCCCATGGCCGTTCGGCCTTATATTCTCAACGCCAATCGGTGTACTTCCACCGTCAGCTCCTCAAATTCAAAGGAGTTACTCGGCACAATTATGTACCCACACCGAGTATAAGCTCAAAGTTATGTCACATAAGACACATTATGGATGCTAATTAACCAGCTGGGAAGATCCAGTCGGTAAATAACACTACCGACTCTCCCCAATACACCCTATTGTCCGATTTATCTCGGATTAAACCCTCAGATATTCAATACCCGACTACTAAAATTTCTCATTCAAACCATGATATACCTTGGCAATACCGAGCTGAACACTCAAAAGAGCTCCAATGTACTTCAATTAGCACAGTTTGCCTGGATTTACCTTGTACAGGCACCATACTTGGTCCTGAAAACTCAGATTCCTATCCATACCTTCAGCTAATTCCATGTCCGCTCCTTGAGAATGTCACTCAGAGCTCCTCACTCGAGAATATCATTCGGGGTTTAAGGGTAATTCTCACCCGGAAATCTTTCCATTACAACAATTCACTCATAATCTAAGTCCATTTCAAAGACGAAGCTGAGTTCAAACTCAGCAGTTCCAAACACTGACCTGAGTACGATTTCAAAGAAATTCTCCGCTCGGTTATAATCTCCCCTCAGATGCCATTCACTCAGCAACTTACTCTTCCAGGGTTCTACTTTCCGCCCAGAAATACTTTCCTTTGGAAAAGATTAATCAGGAGCACCATACAGACTTAGAAATTTATCGCTAAACGCCCCTTTTCACTTAGAACCGTCCACTTGGCACCATTCCACTCGGAAATGTCACACTCCGAGACACCTCACCCGAAAGTCACACGACTCGGATATTTCACCCGGATTTCGCCGTCACAAAAGTGTCATTCGGACACAGTTCCTTAACTTAGCAATGACTCCCATAACGATGTTTCACTCAGAACATCATAACTTCACTCAGTAGTTCTTTCTCCCAGAAGGATCTCACTCGGAATCATCTCTACTTTCTCACATTTGGAATTATACTAATCTTTTCCGAGCGAATTCTCGCCTTATCATTTACCTCAGCTAAAGGCCATGATTCCTTCACTAAATCCACAGTATTACTCGGCTAGATCCATAAGACTTCTAATTTCAGTGACAGACTAGATCACACTCCTATTTCAATAATCAATCATTACCTTATTGGCCAATAGCCAACTTATACCAAATAACCTCTGATTCTCTCGGAGGTAAGCACATCAGGGTTAAATAAACCTTCTATCCTCATGCTGATACACTACCAATTACTATCCACTCGGCACAACTCTCATCTTTACTCAAAACAGCCCGATAGACTCAAACCATCACCATAAGTAGCTACAGTCTCACCTCCCGACCTATGAATTATTGTATCCGACTTATAGGATGACGTCTCATTCCTATAGGGTTACAACAATTACATAGAGTCGCTATAAACGTGTACGCTGCCACAATACCTATGGTAGGTAGAGTCATCTCGGAACAGGATACCTTGCATACTCCTTGCTCACACCGACTGTACCCACTCAGCTAATACTAACCCACATAAAAATTAGTGGCAATTCACACACACATATATATAAGCACACATTTACATTAACATCATCATTATGCACCACCTAGGGCACATCTCACAACAACAATCATGAAATATCATTTACCACTACTGTAAAACAATATAATGGCAATAGGCTTCCGACCCCCACAAGGTACACACCTCGTCACTACACACCACCTAGTGCAATCACATGATGATAATCATCGAATGCTAGTTACCCTCATCATAAAATGGCATATTAGCAATCGGCTTCCAGCCCTTACCGAGTAAATACCCTTTCATTGGATCACATCCATCATAAAACCATAATCTGACAGCCTATTAATCCTTCATTTCATCACACTTCACCGGCCATAGCTCAATTTAAGCCTAAATGATTCACTAAGCTCACTTAGATATACAACTCGGATTACAATATAACTTTCAATCTTGTAGCAGGTTTCTGCATCAGTAAACCTCTTCACCCATCATATGCACAATCCATCAGTGAACGTATAATCATCATCATATTATTCCTATAATCATCATACTCAACTCCAAGCATACTCGGATTTCAATCTTACCATTCACTATCTTTCAGATATCACCTTTATTATTTGCATTTCACCTTAAGACGATTCAAGCCTCAATAATTCATTATACAATTACTTACTCGACTCAACTATTCTCAAAGTTCAACAGACCATCCGACTCAAAAATTCCAGGGGTCACCTAGTACCCACTGTGGGACACTCCCACCACATCCAATTATCACCGAGCCTGGACCACCATCGGGTCTAATTCCTCAAGGTCCGATGGTATAAGATCATACTAAATCCAATCGGGGTTACTACACCTTATGGGTCATAATTCAATCAACTATTTGCTTGGTTTTCAGCTATAAGACCGAGTCTAACCCAAATCCTCAGGCACCCAATTACACCAATTTCCCACAACATCCAATCATACATGATCATGCTTAATCAACTAGATCACCACACCTAGTGGCCTAGCATCTAATCCATCATTCGCTCGGTTTCCACACCAGGGGATTCCTTTATTATCATTCACTTAATCAACTCAAATATGTGAATTCTAATCCGTTCAACAAACATTCCTCGGCTATAGCCACTAGCATGGCCTACACAAGAGACCGAACCAACCAATACAGTTTCAATACACATGAGGGTCTCAACACCTATCATTCTATTTCCTCTCAGTCAACCCCACACTTAGAACAACCTCTTATTCAATGAATAACCGAACCGGGGTAGTAGCAAATCTCTACCCCAAATCAGAATTTCAACAGTAGTACCTTTCATTACTGTCCACAACAAAACACATAGGCATATATCATCACACGAATCATGGCTAAACATGTATCATATCTAATAGAATTTCACAAGCAATGATGACAACCGGTCATATTGCACACAACTGCCTATTCACAGTAAGCATACCTTGGCCTTGGACCTTTTAAGTCCGCTCTGATACCAAAATGAAACAACCCGACCTAATTAAATGCAAAATCAAGACTAGGGAAATTTTTTTTCCAGAATTTAGAACGTTCCAAACGTCCACAAATCAGCTTAGAATAGGAGTCGGATGAATAAAACAAACGGAAGGCAAGGGAAAGTAGAAAACCGACCACAAGGAAGTCGGCGAGCAAAAGCCGACCAGAGGAAGGGAAGACCAGGTCAGGATGCCACGCTGGCAAGACCCAGCTTCGGTCGCATAGCCCAGCGGAACACAGCGCTTGAGCGAGCCCTATTCTCGCTGGAGCGATTCCTCACTCGCTGAAGCGAACCCATTCACTCGGTAATTTCATCACTCAAATTCGGGACCACGTTCACTCGGGAACTGTCCCCTCGGGTCCAGCTTCACCCGGTATACTCACACTTAGCCAAATACTTAATTTACTTCAACAAATTCACATTCGTACTTCATTCGGAAGCGTTTAATCACCACCTGGGAAATGAATCCCTCTGTTACTCCACTCGGAGTCTATCAATCTTCCCTTACCCAGATTATTTCCCCAATCCAATACCACTTGGTATATTTCAACCTTAATCCACTCGGAGTTCATTATCCATTCTGCACTCGGTATATTTTGATCTTCCTCACTCGGAGATCACCATAACCTTCATTCCTTCGAAAGGAGTCTCCACAATCAAGTTTCATTCGGGGTTCCTTTGACCTCACATCACTCAGAGGAACTCACTAAGTTAAGTCTCACTCAGACTTATTCAATACTTAGCCCCTCGGAATATATATAACATTCACTCGGAATATATATAGCCTCGTTCACTCGGAAGAGGACCCTAGAACACCCCAATCAGAATCATCACAACCCTTCTCCCTTCGGGAGAGGTTCATTTGGGATTTCCCACTCGGGGATATTCAACCCTTCCCCACTCGAGGTTTACTCATATTTTCACTCGGTAATATATGGACTAGTCTTCCCTCAGAAGTAGTCCACTCGAGTACATCTTACTCGGAACTGTCTTAAGCCTTCATCACTCAGAAAAAGGGCCACATGCATAAGCCTTACTCAGAAATGGCTCTCCCAACGATATTCCACTTTGAATTTATGGACTTAGCATTATTCATTCGATAACACATCTCAGTCGGTATAAGTAACATCATATCAATGTAATATATATATATATATATATATATATATATTTATATAAATGTATACTTGTTCACATCCCGATAGACAACCCATATAAATATGTTTAACAAACGGATTACAAGAGAGCCGGCCAAGGCTTTAACATATCTATTTACAATATATACTATATGTGAACTTCATCAATCTGAGTGCCCATCACTCGGACTTGAGGCCATCTCCTCATTCCCAGTCCGACCTGTATATACTAAAAAATATAGCCACAGTAGGGTGAGCTTTTACATATTAAATGACAGTTATTGACTCAGATTTAATCCTCAATTCTCAACCATACAATAACATTATTCAATCATCAATAATACACCCTGTCATTCAATATGAATACTCTAATAATATCATCCACTCGGGATTCATGCAATTCGATCAAGACTGAGTATTTCACATCATTCTCAATCATATACCCATAGCCATAACATTATATTGCACTCGGCAACAATACCATTGTACAGATATTCACCGAGTCAGAATTCGCTCCAATTATTCATGGCTATATTAATCATGCTATTCATATCAGCATTTATACATATGTATATATATACAACCACATGAGCTCATCAACAGTATAAATGTGTACTCGATATAGCATCAGTATACATGCATTCATCCACTCGGATATAAGTGTGCACTCGGCATAACATCAGTATACATGCATTCATTCACTCGGATTTACTCATATAAATTCCAAGCTATATCAATGATGTTATTCTCAATAACATATCCACATATACATGCAAATCACATTGAGCTCAATAACAATTATAAGTGTGCACACATCATTTTAGTCGAATCTGATCCATTATTATTGAATTTTATTGTTACAACATAGGCTCCAAGCCTTTTATTCAGCTCCAAGCAGATCCGGCCGTTTTACTGGTACCAAACCTTTGCCCTCACATGTAACACAGTCACTCCAAGCGACAACGGAAGTGTTACGGGCAGCCCCGAGTCCAACTCGGTAGGCTTGCCTTGAGTCCAACCCAAGGTCTTTAATCAAGTGTCCAACGCTAATGCACTCGGCATTGCCTTGAGTCCAACCCAAGGTCTTTTGTTATATTTGACACGTATTCATCTAATTGCCGATTCGGTATTAAGCGTCCAACACTACATGCTCCAAGCATTCCCAGTGACGAATAAGATGCATACAGTCTTATTCATCAGGCGTCCAACGCCAATGCACTCAGCATTCAAATGTCAATAACATGCATCCCATGCATTTTATCATCATTAAACATAAACAGGGATCAGCATAGTAATATCACAATACATGTACACAGCATTCTCAATGAAATCAACATACATTACATGCACTTCAACATGGAATCCCTAACGGGAATTAATATAACTGACCCATATCTCATGCACTCGGCAATCACAATGCCATCCACTCGGAATTATCATTTACAATAAGCATCACATGCTATTTCATGAGATCCACTCGGCATTAACATTTGCAACAAGCACCACATGCTTTTCATATAAAATCCACTCAGCATTAACATTTTCATAGCAAGCATCTCATGCTAATTCATATGAAATCCCACACGGAATTAACACAACAGTCCCCATCTTATGCACTCAGCATTCGCATGTTCAATGACACATATCTCATACACCTAAACACAAATCATACACACAGGGATCAGTACAACAACTCATATACTCGGCTTTCTCATTATCAGCCACAAGCATCTCATGCATTCATATAGAATCATAAACAAAACTAGCATAGCATTTACACACCACATGCATTCGGTATTCACACTGGTTCACAGTACATGCACTCGGCATACTCATTAAAAGCCAACGTTTCCATGCATTCATTCAGCATTCACATGCTTAACAACACACATCTCATGGACGGGACCACCAAAACACTAGACAGATCACAAATATCACAAATATCCGGGCGTTGCATGTACTACAATACATCAATCAACATATTTCAAACATATCACAACATATTTAAGCAAACCACCCGGAACCTATCCATAAACCATACATTTGAGATGTAAATCAGCCCCCCTACCTGGAATGGAGATTCCAGAAGCTCCTCGAGCTTCCAGTTCCGACCGATCGTCCTTCGGTCACTCGTTCTCAACAGAACGACTTGATTCAGTCATCCACTATAGCACTCTGCTCTCAGCTTGGAAGAACCAATAGCTGTTTCCTCTCGAGCAGCTCTGTCACTCAGCGTTCAGCATGTAAGCACAGAGGGAGTTTCGAGCCTCCAAGGTACACGCTGTCCTCACTCGGTCCAGTGGAGGATTCCAAGGCTGTTCCCCCACTCGAACAGCTCAGTCCTTACCACAATGAAGGACTTCCATGATTCCAAGCACTCATCAATGTTCAGGCAGAACAGTGGAGGATCCTAGCCTCCCAGACACTCAGCACCATGCTGTTCTCTCCACCATGCTGTTCCCTCTTCCCACTCGTGGTTCTACTTGACGTTCGAGTGGAAGAAGAAGAAGATGAAGAAGAAGAAGAACAGGAAGAAGAAGAAAAGTCTCCAGGGAAATTCTGGAGAGAACCCAAGAGTGCTTTCAGCATATCTCCAAAGTGAAATGGGTAGAGAGTGGGTGGAAAATGAGAAGCTGAAGCCCTTATCCTTTCACTGCCCAGCGACAGCTCACCCACTCCATCAGCCGTCACATCTCTATTAATTCCAATCCCATCAGCGTGGGTATTGAGGAAGAGAGGGCCCCAAAGCCCCTTTTACTCCACCAAGGACACATGAGTCATTTCCTTGCATTATTATTATTATTATTTAATCAATAATCTTAATCCTGTAATTAACCTTAATTGGTAATTAAATTTAACCAGGATGTTACACACATACCCTGAGGTAGGGGGACCATTAGGAGCTTAGACTGATATGGCAGACACTGAGGCAGACACTGAGGATGAGGAGGAGCGGATGCAGGATGCAGATAACTAAAGACCATTTCACCTTTATTTTCTATATTTTTATAACTGGTTTCACATTTAGTTTACTTTGATACTTACTTTGATATTTTGGATATTTAGTTTAGATTTTATCTGTGGTTTGATTTTTGTAGGGTGTGATTCTATTTTTGCATTATAATTAGTTTTCTTTTCTTAAAATCATAAACAAGTGTGGTTTTCTAATAAAATGATCAAATTTTCAAAAAATGAAAATTTAACACGCTTGAAATTTTTACACAATAAGTCATTTTTAATAATCAAGGATCGATTCTTTTTGCAACTAAGGCATTTTTATAAAACCAATTACAATGTTCTTATTAATAATCAAGCTAATTTCGAAAACCCGATGAGCTGAGAGATCTTTAAACATGTGGGGGTTTCAATATAATTTTGTTCAAATTGATTTTGCTTGATTCTTTGATTTGTGTTGTCATACTAAAGATCCAGAAGCATGATCAAGGCACATTTTTGGTAAACACAAAAACTTAAGGCCAAAAAGCTTACCATCGTAAAAATTAATTATCCTTTGATAGCCATTTTAAAAATAATTTCTTTGGCACCCCTAGCCCATAAACATTTTTAACCATTCCCTTTATCTGAGTGAAAAATATTTTGAGTATTCTTATAAAAAAAGGGAGTGAAATTGTAAACTTAGTTCTTTTTAAAAATCATAAGTGATGCATGTATATGAAAAATGAAAAAAAGAAAATATATATGCAAAATTATAAAAGAAACAATGAAAATGATTAAGTTGGGGGTATTTACCAAAAAGGGAATTGAGATATTGGGTCAAGAAAAGCACCCTAGGAAATTACGAAATGCTCTTTTATGATTTCAAGTGTTTGATTTCAAAGAAAAACTATAAATTCTTATAACCAAGCCTCATTACAACCCTTGAAAAGACCTTGTGACTCTTGTTTGATTCTGTATGAATGACAATTAATAAGATGAAAATCAAATTAAATTTGATTGATTTTATGATCAATTGAGCTAACAGATTATCTTTTTACAAAGATAAACACTTGCAAGGTAAGCCTTGAAATTAGCTTGATTTATTGATATGACATTGTGTAAATTTTATCTTTAAGCCTTTTTTGCACAAGACATCTATTTTTGATCATTCCAAATGGTAAGTTATGGATTACTTCTTGTGGTAAATTTTCGGACCTTTCAAAAATTTGATTTCAAAAAGATTGTTTTTAAGTTTTAGTTTGTTTTGCTCGAGGGCGAGTAATTTTCTAGGTTAGGGGTATTGTTAGTCCTCAAATTTACTATTATTTTCATAATAAAAAGTGTGTTAAAATTAATAAAAGTTAGTTTAAATTGTAATAAGTTTAGATTCAAATTGAAATAAATGGAAACTATTAAAACTGACTTGGCATAACCTATTTCTTCTATTTTTGTAGGGAAAAGCTGAGGATTTAAGTTAAAAATTTAAATTAAGCAGAAGGGCTAACGTGTAGCATCAACTCCACGCTCAGCGTCAAGATTTTGGTGCTGATGCTACACGTCAGGCCCACGTGTAGCGTCAGAGGCTACGTGGACTATACTCATATATGGCATTGCACTTAGAAAATGAGCCAATTAATTATTGAAAAAGGCCAACCCACTTTTGATTAGTGTCTAAAACGCAGTGGGAACCTTGTCTGAGCATCATTGGGACAGAAATTGGCAATCATGGCTGAAAATTAGGAAGATTAATAGAGGCTGAGTCAGAGGCCTAATGCGTAGCGCCAGCCTCATGCGTAGCATCAGGACCTTTGCACAACACATAAATAGGGCCATTTGCCATGAGTTTTGCATCATCCAATCTTTATCCTTTCTTTTTTCTCTCTATGAATTCAGATTTCTTTTCTGAGTTTGTACTTAGAATAGTTTCCATATACTTGAGAGTGTGGTGTTTAATTGTGTTCTTTTCGAATCGTGAAGTGTGATCAAGTGTTTGTAATGTCATCAACTGTAAGTTATGTTTTTACTTTCATAATGTGTAACTAATCTGTTTATGTTGGAATTGATGAACCAATTTATGAATATGATATTGTGATTATGACCTATATATGTTAATGATTCAAGTTCCATGTTAGTATTTCAATCTTTTATTAGTATGAACTTTAATCGAGATAATGATTTTCATGCGTTTTAAAAACCACTTTAACGAAAGTAAAAGTTGAAATACCCTTAATATACCAATTACTAGGGATAGAGTTAGTAATTATTGTTGTGATAAGGCTAAGACTTAAAGTAAGTTTTTACTAAGAAAGCATCTGAGGGATCAGACTTTACAGTAACTATTTAGAATTTATTCACCGAGGAATTGTAACACCCCAAAAATGGGGGGTAAATTTTTCGTGTTTTGCAAGTCATTATTTGATATAGTAATTAAAGTGGTAAAGTTTTAATCAACACCCTGGATATATGAAAAACCTACCTCATATATGGAGATATGAGAAGGTGAATTGAAAATGATTCATAATAAATTCTTAATTAAAAACAGCAAAAAGATCATTTGAATTGATGTTGTATGATTGGATTTAAAGCGAATGAATTTCATGAGATTTAATGGTTCATAATATGTTAAATATACTTATAAGATGATGCAAGAAGAAGTCTTGATGCAAGGGAAAATTAAAATAATTAAAACAGCAATATTTGAAGGAACCAGGCACCACTCCCTCAAGCGAGTACCACACTCGCTTAAGCGAGTTCGCGTGGTCACGCTTGGGCGAGTCACGAAATACGCTTGAGCGAAAATGAAAATTAGCACCAGGTGCCAATCTCGCTTGAGCGAGCTCTACTCGCTTGAGCGAAATCGTCCCAGAAGCATCAGGTCCTCATTTCGCTCGAAGAAGGCCAGGCCCGCCTGAGCGAAATCCTTCTAGAACTGATTTTTCCCTTGCTCGCTTGAGCGAATCTCCATACACTAGCCATTTCGCTTGAGCAAAAATAGTCCAGTAGCTCTCCTACTCGATCTTGCTCGGGTGAGGCCCTTCCCGCCCGAGCGAATTGTGGCCAGTGGCCACACCCCTGTTTCATGAGGAATCTCGCTTGAGCGAGATTATCACTCGCTTGAGTGAGTTATGCAGAAATAGCGAAAACATGCAAAATTTCATACCACTTAGTATACCACATCTAATTACATGCCATTTTAGCCTATGCTAATACACTAGATACATTCAACCATGCATTCAAAGGTTCATCCAATTGTTTATACACTTCAAAATCAATTCCCATTCATCTGATGCATAGGATTTAAATCATTTTTACATAAACTTCATGAAATGCTATAAGTTGTGAAATACATCATTCATTCATAAAATTTATCATCAACAAGCATCATAATTCATTATGTTACATCATCTAGGTCATTAATGAAAATCGGCCATATACACCAAGGTCCAATTTTCATACATGACCCTCAAAATCATCAAGCTACAATCTAGATGGTAAAATAAGCATACATATACACTATATGCTATACAAAAATCTAGATTTGCTGGCCAAGGCGCTTCTTATACACCTATTTACCTCCTTCATCAAAATGTACTTCAAAAGATTCACTCCACCCATGAGTGCCCTGCATCACAAGTCTAAAAAGGGGACAACATGGGAGAGTGAGTCATATATTCCAAAAGAATGAATATGAATACCATGTGATCATATGCATATATATCACAAACATGTGTACTTTGCATTCACACATATTTCATCATCAGCTATCATCACATAATACAAACACTTTTATAAATCAAGCAAAGTATAAAATTATACACACGATCTAGTCCTTCAATAATTAGACTATTACATATCTCATCATTTTACTCAATTTATTATTTGGTATTCATATCTTTTATGTTGTTTTAACTCATTTTCTCACCCACAACACAATCGTCATTATATCTCATCACCTTGGGCATACTTCCTTGCTATATGCAAATGCTCTTAAGCTAATGCATATGCACAACGGATTATTTCAACAATTGTAGATCTGACTGTGGGAATATAAACACCAATTGTGGGATTCAAGTATGATCATCTAACCATACCCTTACTACAGTAGTAAAATGTGTACACTTATCATTGAATTACATGTATTTCACTAATCTTTTACTGGTACCAAACCGCATCGCCCATTTTGCAACACTTGGTCATTTTCACCATGATCGCGGTAACAACATAATCAACATGTAGTGTTGTGGGCCAACCATGAGTCATATCATGGCAGCTGTGATCCCAAGGACCACCGGGGACACCTGCTCATCAAGAGCCACCCCCATAAGGGTCAACCACATGTGGCTCTTCGTAGCACAACATGGGCAGCTTCGTGACTTACACACCGAGTCACAAAGGAAATAACAAATTACTCGTGCACAGAGCCACCCTCCCACTAGGCCAACCGGGGGAATCCCCTAAAATTCCAACACCGGTAGCTATGCAGTATGCCATGGATGCAAATGCCAATCATATGCATTTCTCACTCTATGCATCCTAATCATGCCACTCCTCAATCATCATCATCATCAACATCACCATAAGGTTTTTAGTGGATTTATTATTGTTGGTTATTGCCATTGGTTTTAATTTTTGTGTGGCATTCTCAATAATTCTCATTAACATTATTCAATTTCATCATCAAACACAACAACATCAATCTTTGACCATCAATTAAGGTATGCTATTTATTCACACCCATTCTCAATCAAACATCACTTATAATCAATTCACATTTATGGTGGACATAAGTATAACATTATATTCAAGACACCACATTGTCAAACAATCCATACCACCATATAGCACACCACAATTATTCTAAATGCATCAATGCATGTTGCCAAGATACATCACCAACATCATACATAACATTACAATTCTTCATAACATTACAAGCAAGGCACATGCATATTGTCACATATGACAATTAAATACTGTTCAACTTATGCATTTAGAACATACAGACTCCTCTCCTACCTCAAGAGAAGAATTCTGATTGATAAGACGTTCCCGTCTTGTCGTTCGGAATGGATCCTACATTAATATACATGTAAAATCCCAATCAATCAACTATTTAAGACACAAATTCAACTCTATTTAATCATAATCATATCTACAATTTTATAACATGTATAAAACATGTTATAGACATCTTTTTCTTTATTTATTAGGCTTCAGGAATTCTTTCCCTTCAAGCCTCATTCATTATGTTTAAAGGCTATAAAACAATCATAGCCTAACATTCATAATACATCATGTATCACTATCCATACTCTCAATGGCTTGTACTTGCCCTCCAATACATTACCCAAACTACATTTATTATTTTCCCTAAATCTTAAAGTTAGGGTTTTCACCAAACTCAACTACACTCATAAATGCATCACTAATCCTTATCTCCTTCCAACAATAAGTTCATCTTCCTCATTTGTTACCATCAAGGGTAACATTTATGACAACCCACTCTAGGGTTCCATATTTCAAAGCTTCCATTAAATACCCCATTCACTGACGTTACTCCTTCAAGCTATATTAACTCATTACCAAGGCATTAAATTCATCAAAGATGGTGAGAAAAGCTTACTTCCCCTAAAAACAAAAATGGTTATTGAAGGGAGAGAGAGAGAGCTGCGAAAATGGAGAAGAGAGGAAAAGAACCCAAGCTCCAATGGCCTCCTTCAAGCTTTCTCAAATGAAAATGGTGAAAGAAGAAGGAGACACCACAAGCTTAGGTTTTAGAAGCGAAGAGTGGAAAGGAATGAAGAAGAAGAAGGAGGAGAGTGCTTGGCCAAATGTATTCAGCATATGAACAAAAAAGAGGAGAGAAAATATGGGCTTTTGCTTTTAATTTTATTCCCCACATTAATATGTCATCATTTTACCACAAACAGGATCTCCGTTTGGGTCCAATACTTTATCTAAAAATTATTCCGAATATATATTCGGACTCACAATAATATTTTTAACAGCCTTGACCAATATCGTCCCAATCAGAGATACTTGGTCCATATTCTAATCGGGCTTAATTTCAGTTTATTCGGCTCCAATAAATTATGAGTAGTCCCCAAAAATCTTAATTTAATTATTTCCAATATTTTGGAACATTAAATAACCCACATACAACTATTTAATAATTATTTCTTTAATTAACCATTTATTTTAAAAATTTAGGATGTTACAGGAATCGGGTTTAATGATTTTAAGTTACAATGACATGAACTTGATGATTAAATATACATGTCTATGATTACTTCATTATGTTTTAGTGTGGGGATCCAAATTCTAACGTAGTTTGTCAATCTGTGTTTTAATATCAAGTATTGGATTTATTCTAAAGTACTACTTAAAGTTATTTTCTAGATAGTTTTATAATCTTTTACCCAATGTATAAATCAATCTCTAAATCTATGAATATTGTACAAATTGTGAAAAAATCATTCTTTTTGTTAATAAGTTTTGATACATTTACCATAGTAAAAAAGAATTATTGTGACTTCTAAAAGCATTCAATCCTTGAGGGAATGATATCTATTTTGAAAACTATAATGATAAATTGGTACGCTTGACAATAAAGGATTCAACAAATCAAGCTTAACATTTATCACAATTTGTTTGATTTTCATCATTGAGAAAGTATGCTTACTCTCCATGTTGTCTACTTTTTAGCTCTTGTGTTGTAGGGCATGACCATGGAGTAGGACTTTTCAAGAGATGAGGTATGGTGTGAAGGAAGAATCGGTATAGATGCCTTGGACAGCATTTTTGGATTAATAGCTTTTGCATATTCCTTTTTGGAAATACTAGTATGTGGCATTATTTTATATAGCGATGTTATAGCTAAGTTTCTTATGAGTATGGTGATGATTGGATATGGATGATTTGATATTCTAGAATAGTAATTGATACATTATGATCATTTGAAATGAGCTTGTGATCATTTTGTATCACCAATGTAATATATGATGATGCTTGACATTGAATTTGTTAGCAATTTTAATGGCATTGATGCTTATACATGTAGTTGAATTAGAATGTGCATGATAATTGAGTTAAATTATGCGTTAGAATGTTGGTTAAATGTAAGTGCATGAAAATGATGGGTTTTATATGACTTTTATGCATAATTAAGGAACTGATAGGGCCATATAGAGTTTTAGGAGGTTTGGATGCCATGAATAGTTTTGATGGTGCCTATGTATAATTTAGAACCTTTAGAAACTGGAATTGGCCAATTCCTTTAAGAATTAACCCTTATGTTGCACAAAAATGCCTTAAAATGGGATAAACAGTTTTCTGCGCATAAGTCACTCGTTTTTAGGTATTTTTGAGTGAGGCTAGTTGCTACACGTCATAAATGGTGTATAATTAGTGGTGTCAAAATTTGGTGGTGTTTGGATCTCATATAAAAGAGTTAGGGTGGTTGGAAGTTGGAACTTGTAGCTTTTTAATGCATTTTCTACAATTTGTTGCAGTTTACTGTCATGAATCAATTCATGATTTAACTTGAATCGATTCATGAGCTATTGGATTTGCATGAATCGATTCATGAATTATCTTGAATCGATTCATGGCCTACTGACTTCCATGGTGGTAATTCCAAAATTCCTTGAATTGATTCATGTAATTTCTTGAATGGATTCATAGCTTACTGCCTGATTGAACTGAAATTGCCATTCATACGAATCGATTCATGGTATGGTCTGAATCGATTCATGACTTATTGGATTGTTGGGCTTGTTTCCCAATTCACATGAATCGATTCATGGGTGTGTCTGAATCGATTCATAAGCTTTTGTTTTACTATCAGGAGTTTATTTCACATTTGAATCAATTCATGGCTTGTTATTTGCCAATAGGGGTGTTCATTAACTGATCCAGACTGTGAAAAATCGCTCAACCGATCCAAAAAAAACCGAAACCGATCAAATCGAAAACCAAAAAACCGAAACAACAAAAAAATCGCATTTCATATGCGGTTCGGTTCGGTTTTCGGTTCCACCTATGAGAACCAAACCGAACTGAACTGATCCGCATGTTTTATGTTTAAATATTCTCATTTCATTTAGTCACAACCTCTTTCATTTATTGCCTTATTATTTTGTTTAATTTGGTCTCTATATTTTATTTTGTAATTTTGTTTAAACTGTATGATAACACTTATTTTTTAAAAATTTGTCCAAGTTAGAGGAAGAACAAGAAGACTAAAATCTTGGCTTAAGACTTTTAATATTTCTGTTGTTTTACATTGAATCTTATTTATGCCTTATTTAAGTAGTACTTTATTTGTTTTATGTTTGAATTTAAATTGTTGAAAACTTGTCTTGTTTTACCTATTAATAATTCTCCCATCATTAAGAACTTAAAATATTCTTTGCATTGCTATAATTATAATGTTCATCTGATTTTATAAAAAATATAAAATGAGAAAAAACCGTATAAACCGATCCAATCCAAACCGCATTTGATCGGATCGGATGGTGTCATTCATTTCAACTGAACTGAACCGAACCATAATTTAATAAAGTGATCAGATCGGATGATATTTTGTCATAAAACCAAACTGATCTAGACCGCGAACACCCCTATTTGCCAATTTTCCATAAGTTTTGATGCTTGCTTGATGTGTGAGAATCATGGTTTTGTTTCCTTGCTTCTCATGTATGTTTTCTTGGGTTATTCCTCATACCTATTCTTGCTTCCAAACCGATATACGTTTTTGCTAAACACTTGCATAGTGATTGTGTAATTGTTTACTCTAAGTTAATATTTGTATAAAACATCTACCTTCTTATATTGTCATATATGGGATAGGTCTTTAAATGGACTGAGGTTAATTATTGATGTTTTTAATTGTGGTGTTCTTCCGACAATCATTTAAATCGTGAAAAATTTATGCTCACTTTTGGTATCTAAGTAATATTATTTTTAATATTATTTACCAGATTAAGGGTGCTACATTGGGTGGTACTCAGAGCATAACATGCTTTTAGTGGATCATTGTCATCATTGTTTGATCTTGTGTGGATTGATTATGATTGATATTTGATTTATAGTCTGGCCAAGCTTTCTTCACACTATTCTCTCTAAATGATGAATTCTTATGTTTATATGAATGCTCATGACATTATAATGTGATAACATGCCTTTGGTTGGTATTAATACGAATTGATTGATGTCGTACTCCATGATAGAGAACCAAGGTATATTTATGTGGTAAATTGCTATAGTATAAGACTATAAGCTGTATTTGCATGTGATAACAGGTTTTGATAATGACAAAGGAAACAAGCAATGCGAAGTCTTCGAAGAATCAAAAACAATTAGAGGTATCATATAAAAGAAGAAAACGGTTTCACAAAGGTTCAAGAAATCAAGAAACCAATGAACCAAGACATAGGAAAGCAACCATGCATCACTAGATTCAAATGGATGACCAACAGGCATGAAAAATATCAAAATGCAAAGCCTGAATCGATTCAAGCACGAGTGAATCGATTCACAGCTCTGGAAGTCACAAAAATAGGAAACAGAATGGGTCGAATCGATTCACCATGACCCTGAATCGATTCGAACACCTGGGAGTCACTTTAATTGAAGATAGAATGTCTTGAATCGATTCAAAGAAGCCTCGAATCAATTCATACGTATCAGAAACTCCAAACTGCAGAAACAGAATGACTCGAATCGATTCAGACAATGCTCGAATCGATTCACACGAATCTGAAACTTAAATCTGCACACATCAGAATGCTTCGAATCGATTCAAGGCACTACGAATCGATTCGAGAAGTGGAAAACACCACTAAAAAGACAGATTCAAGTGGGAAACATGGACCCAATCTTATAATACGCAGAGACAAGCTGGAGCCATCATCTTGCAACGGCTAGGAACCCTCAATACTGCACAAATGAGCCTATATAATGAAGAGGAACCCAAGCACAACAAGGAGAACCAAGAAGCTACAATCCTTTGCTTTCTCTTGTGCTTTGTAAGCCCTATTTTCTTGTATCATTTCATTTGTATATCCTCTCATCTTGAGAGATTAGAAAGTGTGTGAGCTATCATTGTCCATCCACTCTATTAAGAGAGTTATTCACTTGTAAACACTTCACAAACATCAAAGGGATTCACTCTAGGTTGAGTGGTTGTTCACTCTAGGTTGAGTGGTCACAAAGGTTGAGGTTCAACCTTTGGGTATTGAGAGATTGTGAGATTGGGTAGGTTGCCCTTTGCTTGTAAGGATTGAGTTCTTGAGTGTGGGACACTAGGAAGCTGCAATCGCTCAAAGCTTGTATCTCAAATCTTCAATAGTGAAATCCTCTAAGTGGGTTGCTTAGAGGCGAGACGTACACCGGATTGGGTGGAACTCGTTATATCGGTTTGCAAGCTTCTCTTCCTTACTCCTTACTTTTATATACTGCTTGCTAATTGATTGTTGTTGATTGTTTGTGAAGAGCACACTTGAACTTGCTTAATTTGTTACTCTTCAAATACTGCCCACCAGGTGTTTGGGAAATTACTTCAGCAATACTTCTCATTATTGTGCTTTGCATATTATCCTCTTCTTAATTTCACTTGCATATTCTCATTAACTTGGTTATAAAAATCAATTTCAAAAGCATTCCAACCAAAAGTTTTAAAACTCAATTCACCCCCCCTCTTGAGTATTGAGGCCACTTGAACAACAAGTGGTATCAGAGCTTGACTCTTGGTAGATCAAGCTTAACAGCTTCAAGAGACTAAATGGCCTCAAGTTCTCAAAATGTTTTTCCCGAGGGTGGTGCTATAAACAGACCTCCCGCTTTCAATGGGGAAGGGTATGCCTTTTGGAAAGAGAGAATGAAAATCTTCATTCAATCAATTGACTTGAAAATTTGGAATGCCATTGAAAATGGTCCTTATATACCAATGCATACAGTAGATAGTAAAAATGTCGAAAAACCTATAGATGAATGGACAAGCGAGGAAGAAAAGAAAGTCCAATATGGCTACAAGGCCAAAAATCTAATTACTATGGCGTTAGGTCAAGATGAATTTTTTAGAATAATGACTTGCCAAACTGCTAAAGAGATGTGGGATACTCTACAAGTAACTCACGAAGGTACTAATGATGTAAAGGACTCTAAGATTAGTACACTAACTAGTCAATATGAGTGCTTTAGATTAAACTCTCATGAATCAATTGTTGATATGCAAAAAAGGTTCACTCTCATCATTAATCAACTCATTACACTTGGAAAGACTTACACTAACAAAGAGCTCATTCATAAAGTGTTGAAAAGTCTTAACAGAGAATGGCAACCGCTAGTTACCGCCATCAAACAATCTCCTAGCATAAACGAAATGTCTCTTGCCACACTATTTGGTAAGTTGCAGGAACAGGAACAAGAGCTGAAAGAATTAAAGATGGCGGAAGAGGAAGAAAAATCTTCCAAGAAAAAGGGTCTCGCTCTCAAGGCTACTTCCACGAATGAAGAAGAATCCGGAAGTGAACTTGATGAAGAAGAAGAGTTTGGACTATTTGTGAAACGCTTCGGAAAATTTATGAAAGGCAAACGCTTCCAAAGAAGCTTCAAAAACCCAAGAAACCTATCACTAAAGAAAATGCTTCCTCACCCAATTGTTTTGAATGTGGCAAGGAAGGGCACTTCAAGGTCGATTGTCCAAATCTTAAAAAGAAGGGCAAGGACAAACAAAGAAGAAGAAGAGCCTACATTGCTTGGGATGAAAATGAGATAAGCAGCTCGGATGACTCAGAAAATGAAGAAGCAAACCTTTGCCTCATGGCCAATCACCAAGAAGAAGATGATGAGGTAAACTTCCATGACTTAGATAAGGATGAATTACTTGATGCTCTAGAGGAATTGTATGATAAATTTACAAAAGTCTCCAATAGACTTAAGGTATCTAGAAAAACTAGTGACACTCTAGAGATGCACCTTATGGAGATTTGCAAAGAGAATGAATGCTTAAAAGAAGAATTGAAAAACGCTCAAACATGTTCCATAAGTAAACCATGTGATTTTCCAAAGAGGTGCATTGTGTTAGAAACCAAGGTTGAAGACCTAAATAGGACACTAGAGAAGTTCACTAATGGAAGATATAATTTGAATATCCTACTTGGGCAACAAAAATGCATGTTTAGTAAAACCGGTTTAGGATATGACCAAGAACATAGTAATCATAAAATGGAAAAACACTATAAAAATTTCTTTGCACCACCAAGCAAATCCTCCTCACCTTTTATGAAATGCAATCATTGTGGTTCCAAAGGACATAGTGCTTATAAGTGTAGTGTTAGGAAACTAGGACCAAAGGTCTTAAGAAAGGTGTGGGTTCCCAAAGGAACATCCCCACAAGCTAACCTAAAAGGACCCAATATAAAATGGGTACCTAGTTCTCTAAACTGATCTTGTTTTGTAGGTATGCTTCAAGGCAAGCAACACCCATTGGTACTTGGATAGCGGGTGTTCAAAGCATATGACCGGAGACATAAGTAAATTTACATCATTCACTCCCAAAAGGAAAGGAAGTGTCACCTACGGAGACAACACTAAAGGAAGAATCCTAGGCATTGGAAATATTGGTAAGAATTCTTCCACCTCTATAAGTGACGTATTGTATGTTGAAGGCCTCAAACATAATCTACTTAGCATAAGTCAATTATGTGACAAAGGATATAGAGTTTTATTTGAATCCAATTGTTGTATAATTGAGAATAAGCTAAACAAAGAGGTCAAATTTGTTGGAAAAAGAATTGATAACATTTACATGATTGATGTGGATAGTTTGTCTACAAATGATGAACAATGCTTCATATCTAAAGAGGATGAAACTTGGCTATGGCATAGAAGAATAGCTCATATACATGTGGACCACTTGAATAAACTAGTTTCTAAAGATTTAGTAATTGGTCTACCAAAGCTTAAATTTGAAAATAGATTTTGTGATGCATGTCAAAAGGGAAAACAAGTAAAGGCATCTTTTCAATCCAAAAACATTGTTTCTACTCAAAGGCCTTTACAACTTTTACACATGGATTTATTTGGACCATCCAAAATCAAAAGCTTTGGAGGAAATTACTATGGTCTAGTTATAGTAGATGACTATTCTAGATATACATGGACATTATTTCTTGCTCATAAAAATGAAGCATATCATGCATTCAAGAAACTTGCAAAGATTATCCAAAATGAGCAAAACTCAAAAATTGCATCCATTAGAACCGATCATGGGGGAGAGTTTGAAAATCAATCTTTCGAAAAGTTTTGCGAAAAACATGGTATCAATCATAATTTTTCAGCTCCTAGAACTCCACAACAAAATGGAGTGGTTGAAAGGAAAAATAGATCTTTAGTGGAGCTTGCTAGAACCATGCTAAATGAAAACAATATTGCAAAACATTTTTGGGCCGATGCAGTAAACACCGCGTGTTATGTAATGAACAGATGTTTGATAAGGCCTATTTTAAAGAAAACCCCCTATGAGCTTTACAAGGGTAGAAAACCCAACATTGCATACTTTCATATTTTTGGATGTAAGTGTTTTGTGCTCAACAATGGAAAGGATAATCTAGGAAAGTTTGATGCAAAATCTGATGAGGCAATATTCCTAGGATATTCTCAATCAAGTAAATCTTATAGAATTTTCAACAAACAAACAAATACCATTGAAGAATCTATACATGTTAAATTTGATGAAAATAGCCATAACCCTCCGAGAAAGGAAGATATTGATGATCTTGTAGGTACTTTCCAAGAAATGAACTTGGAAGACAAAGAAGAAGTCAACAATGATGGAGGTGCAACACAAATTGAGAGACAACAAGATTGGGTAACCTTGAAGGATCATCCCTTGGACAAAATCATTGGAGAAATAACCAAAGGGGTAAGTACTCGAAACGCCATTAGAAATGCATGCAATCACTTGGCTTTTGTATCCCAAATTGAACCCAAAAATATTGATGAAGCCATTATTGATGAGCATTGGATGTTGGCCATGCAAGAAGAGTTGAACCAATTTGAAAGAAATGAAGTTTGGGAACTTGTGCCAAGACCCAATGACCATCTAATAATAGGCACCAAATGGGTTTTTAGAAATAAGATAGATGAAAATGGTATAATAACAAGAAACAAAGCTAGACTAGTTGCAAAGGGATACAATCAAGAAGAGGGAATAGATTATGAAGAAACGTATGCTCCCGTAGCTAGGTTAGAAGCCATTAGGTTATTACTAGCTTTTGCATGCTGTATGGATTTCAAACTTTATCAAATGGATGTCAAAAGTGCATTTTTAAACGGCTTCATTAAAGAAGAAGTTTATGTAGATCAACCTCCCGGTTTTGAAAATCATAAATTTCCAAACCATGTCTTTAAATTGAGAAAAGCTTTATATGGTTTGAAACAAGCTCCAAGAGCTTGGTATGAAAGACTAAGCAAATTCCTTTTAGAACACAATTTTGAAAGAGGAAAGGTTGATACTACACTATTTATAAAACGCAAAAATAATGACATTCTTTTGGTACAGATTTATGTGGATGACATAATATTTGGTGCTACTAATGAAAATCTTTGTCAAGAGTTTGCCAAGATTATGTAGAATGAGTTTGAAATGTCCTTGATGGGAGAACTCACCTTCTTCCTTGGATTGCAAATAAAACAAGCAAATGATGGAACGTTCATTAGCCAAACCAAGTATTGTAAGGAACTACTTAAGAGGTTTGAAATGGACAAGGCAAACGAAATAGCTACACCCATGAGCACATCTTGCTATTTAGACAAAGATGAAAAGGGTAAGGACATTGAAATCACCAAATATCGAGGTATGATTGGATCCTTACTGTATTTGACTGCTAGTAGGCCCGATATTATGTTTGCAGTATGCATGTGTGCTAGATATCAAGCATGTCCTAAAGAATCACACTTAACTGCCGTAAAAAGAATTTTGAAATATCTCGTGGGTACTCAAAATGTTGGTTTGTGGTATCCCAAAGGTGTTGAATGTAATCTTTTAGGATATTCCGACTCTGACTTTGCTGGCTGTAAACTTGATAGAAAAAGTACTAGTGGCACATGTCATTTACTTGGTAGCTCCCTTGTTTCTTGGCATAGCAAGAAACAAGCAAGTGTTGCATTATCGACGGCTGAAGCAGAGTATGTAGCCGCCGGTAGTTGTTGTGCTCAAATTCTTTGGATGAGACAACAACTTCTTGATTTTGGCATTGTTTTGAACAAAGTACCCATCAAATGTGATAATACTAGTGCCATTAATATCTCGAAAAATCCGGTAATGCACTCTAGAACCAAGCACATTGAGATTAGACACCACTTTATTAGAGACCATGTGTTAAAAGGGGATTGTGTACTTGAACATGTTGAGACTTCTAGGCAACTAGCAGATATTTTCACAAAACCCTTGGCTAGAGAGCAATTTATTCACATTAGAAGAGAATTAGGCATTCTTGATATGACAAACTGTGTTTGAATGATCTCTTAATCTTGTGTATTGATTGCTTGATAACTTTTATTAAGGAAAAAGAACCCCATGGAAATGTAGATTTGATGATCCTATATGAAATTCCTCATGCCTTGAATAAATTGGAATGGATAGAAATGAAATTTGGAGTGAAACTGCCCTTCGAATCGATTCAGCATCCCCTCGAATCGATTCAAAGACCTGATGGCTCAAAATTCCTCAAAACAGCAACGTTCGAATCGATTCACACTCCCCTTGAATCGATTCAAACACCTGTTGGTTCATATTCCTTCAAACAGAGAGGTTCGAATCGATTCAGCTCATCCTCGAATCGATTCACACACCTGACTCTCCCATTTCTCCTAAGTCAGTAACACTCGAATCGATTCACCCATCCCTCGAATCGATTCACGTGACAGTTTTTGCATAATAACGATGATTCAAGCCACTTAATCACGCATTCCCTCATTTCACTCTCCCACTATCTCCCACTCTCTCTTCTCAAACCTCTCAACTCCCTCTCTAAACCTTCCATTCAACTCCTCCATCTTCAATGGCTTCCTCCTCCCAACCTCGCAAGAAGCAACGTGCAAACATTGCTGCAGCCTCCATGCCTCAACATTCTGATTTATCGAGATTCTTTACCACCCACAAGGAACTAGAAAGGTACCAATCCTCCTTTTCTGAGAAAAATATCATTTCCCCTCATTGGATTGATCTCCCATTTCTTGAGACTTCTGGACTTCCTCTACTCACTACTTTGCATCAACAAGAGCTTGTTGGTTTCATGGCTCTTGAGGAAGTAGCAATATACCCCGAATTGATTCGTGTATTTTACTCCACTCTACGCCTTCAAGATGCTCGCTACATTGTCAAAGTGAAAGGTAAAACTATCATTCTTGATAATGAAGTTATGAATCAAGTTGGCTTACTCCCTCTTAGCAATGCTTCCTTCCATGGCAAAGAACCTCCTCTTGCATGGAATTATAATCCATTGGAGGCAAGATCCTTCTTTAATCTTGCAGGTCCCTCTAGCACGGTTGGCACTTTAAGTCTTCATCATCGCCTTCTACATTTTGTCCTTGTCAAAATTCTCCTTCCTTCCAGTGGAAATTATGCAAGGCTCAATGAGGCCCAAATCTTGCTGCTCTGGGCAATTGTCAATGAAAAGGACATCAATTGGATTGACTTGATCAGGCATCATATGATTGAAGCCCAAAACCTCGCTCATCTTCCATATGCTATATTCATTACCAAATTGCTCCACCACTTCAAAGTGGATTTGAAAAATGAAATCAAAGAAATGGTTGGTCCCAAAGCACCTATTGGCAAATCTCATCTCACCAAGATGAATATTGTTGAGTACCATGGCAGGTGGCAATTTCTTAGACGTCCCCGTCACGAAGTTGAAGATGACGCCCCTCCTCCTCCTCCACCCGCTCCTACTGATGATCTGTTCACCAGACTCACTGCCCACCTGGACCAGCGCCTCAACTCTATGGAAGCCAACATCAATGCCCGACTGGACAAAATTGAAGCAAATATGGAAGAGCGGTACACCGAGCTAGCCACCCAGATTTCCAGCATCCACTTCCCACAGCCTTGATTGATTTCTATTTTCTTTGTTTAAATTTCACGTTAAGACTTGGTTGTTTTTCTGCCATTTTACTCTGGTTTATGACTATTTTGGTTAATTATTTGCACTATTAGCTCGCCTTTGATGATTAAGTTTCAACTGCGTTGCCTACGATTATTACTCGATTTACTGCATATTCTCAACTGTTTGTTTTTGATAATGACAAAGGGGGAGAGATATAAAATACATGTGAGATAAATGTGTATGTATGTATGTATTTTTTCAACGCTTGAAAAATTTGATGGTTTTATTGAAAAACAAAGGGGGAGACATATTTCCTTAAAAGAAATAATTGTTTAAACAAACAGAGACATTATTTTTCATAACTTGTTATTGGTTATTAAACACCCCAAGAGATGGCCATTGGTTGTCATCATCAAAAAGGGGGAGAATGTATTTGCATGTGATAACAGGTTTTGATAATGACAAAGGAAACAAGCAATGCGAAGTCTTCGAAGAATCAAAAACAATTAGAGGTATCATATAAAAGAAGAAAACGATTTCACAAAGGTTCAAGAAATCAAGAAACCAATGAACCAAGACATAGGAAAGCAACCATGCATCACTAGATTCAAATGGATGACCAACAAGCATGAAAAATATCAAAATGCAAAGCCTGAATCGATTCAAGCACGAGTGAATCGATTCACAGCTCTGGAAGTCACAAAAATAGGAAACAGAATGGGTCGAATCGATTCACCATGACCCTGAATCGATTCGAACACCTGGGAGTCACTTTAATTGAAGACAGAATGTCTTGAATCGATTCAAAGAAGCCTTGAATCGATTCACACGTATCAGAAACTCCAAACTGCAGAAACAGAATGACTCGAATCGATTCAGACAATGCTTGAATCGATTCACACGAATCTGAAACTTAAATCTGCACACATCAGAATGCTTTGAATCGATTCAAGGCACTACGAATCGATTCGAGAAGTGGAAAACACCACTAAAAAGACAGATTCAAGTGGGAAACATGGACCCAATCTTATAATACGCAGAGACAAGCTGGAGCCATCATCTTGCAACGGCTAGGAACCCTCAATACTGCACAAATGAGCCTATATAATGAAGAGGAACCCAAGCACAACAAGGAGAACCAAGAAGCTACAATCCTTTGCTTTCTCTTGTGCTTTGTAAGCCCTATTTTCTTGTATCATTTCATTTGTATATCCTCTCATCTTGAGAGATTAGAAAGTGTGTGAGCTATCATTGTCCATCCACTCTATTAAGAGAGTTATTCACTTGTAAACACTTCACAAACATCAAAGGGATTCACTCTAGGTTGAGTGGTTGTTCACTCTAGGTTGAGTGGTCACAAAGGTTGAGGTTCAACCTTTGGGTATTGAGAGATTGTGAGATTGGGTAGGTTGCCCTTTGCTTGTGAGGATTGAGTTCTTGAGTGTGGGACACTAGGAAGCTGCAATCGCTCAAAGCTTGTATCTCAAATCTTCAATAGTGAAATCCTCTAAGTGGGTTGCTTAGAGGCGAGACGTACACCGGATTGGGTGGAACTCGTTATATCGGTTTGCAAGCTTCTCTTCCTTACTCCTTACTTTTATATACTGCTTGCTAATTGATTGTTGTTGATTGTTTGTGAAGAGCACACTTGAACTTGCTTAATTTGTTACTCTTCAAATACTGCCCACCAGGTGTTTGGGAAATTGCTTCAGCAATACTTCTCATTATTGTGCTTTGTATATTATCCTCTTCTTAATTTCACTTGCATATTCTCATTAACTTGGTTATAAAAATCAATTTCAAAAGCATTCCAACCAAAAGTTTTAAAACTCAATTCACCCCCCTCTTGAGTATTGAGGCCACTTGAACAACATAAGCATGTCTATGAGCTAGCTTACTAATATTAGTTGAACTTAATGTCATGGTTATAGATCTTGAGATGGCTCGTTGTTGCCATGATAGTGATGAAGCTATTCTTGAGCTTTGAACTGTTTTGCTGACCTTCTTAAATCACAAAACTGTGATAGACAAGGTACAGAAAGGCAAGCTACTCCTGTTGTTCAAGGCACTTAAGGCCTTGACAAATTCTTGAACCAAAAACCCACTAAATTTCATGGTGGATTTAGGCCTGAACAAGCCTATGTTTGGATCCAATATGTTGAGAGGATCTTTGATAGCTTTGAATGCACTAAACTCTAGAAAGTGGAGTATGTTGTTTTTATGATGAGGGATAAAGCTGAGACTTGGTGGAGACTCACCAAGAGTAGGATAATTGCTGCTGTTACTCCCTTGACTTGGGAGAATTTGAAGCTTGAACTTATGAGGAAATATGTACCAGAGAGCTATAAGAGCAAGAAGGAGCTTGAGTTCATGGAACTTAAGCAAGGCACCATGAATGTGGAAGTGTATGCTTCTAAGTTTGAAGAGCTGTGTGAGTTCTACCTTCCGTACCAGTAAGAGGGGACTAAAGCCTCTAAATGTGTGAAATTTAAGAATGATTTATGCCCTGATATTCAAAGGGCTATTTGTCATTAGGAGCTCTGAAGCTTCACGGTGCTTGTGAATTAGTGTCGCATCTATAAGGAGCATGCACCACCTCATCATTCTAAATTTGACTCTAAGCTGAAGGGTCAATCTTCTAGCTTCAAGAAACATGGGAACTTTAAGAAGTGGTGTTTCTTAAAGGGTGCTCACTCCAATGCCCAAGGTAGGGGCGGTGGCCATGGTAACATCTTTGGTCGGGGCAATGCAAATGCCAATGGATCAAGATGGAATAGGTGTGGTGGACTTCATTATGTTCGTGAGTGTGTTCACCGTGGTAATATAGTTTGTTTTAATTGTGATCAAGTGGGACATATTTGTCCTGCACGTTCTTTGCTTGCAAGGCAGGCTCCCGTGCAAGCCAATACTCCTACTCGTGCTATCACTCCCACTCATGTGAACTGTGGAGGTCATAATGGTGGTTGGGGATGTAGTAATGGACACAATGGTGACTGAAATGGTGGCCGTGGTGGATATAATGGTGGAAGACATGGTAATGATCATGGAAACGACAATGGTGCTCACAATGGAAACGGTGCTCGTAATGGTGATGGAAATAGTGGGAATCACCAACAAACTCCTTAAAAGTATTTGTTGTGACCGGTAAGGAAGCAACACAAACTAGTAAATTAATTGAAAGTAAGTGTGAGATACTCGATAATTCTGTTCATGTTATTTATGATTCAGGTGCTACCCATTCTTTCATATCCGAGGCTTGTGTGCAGCCATTAAAATTGCTGGTGAACTTAATGAAAAATGCTCTTGTGGTTTCTACCCCAACCAGTACTTGTCTTAGATCGGTTACTCATTGTGATGATGTTGACATGCTCCTAGAAGGGAGAAGATTTGTTACTTCCTTTATTTGCGTGCCCATAAAAGGCTTGGAGATCATTCTTGACATGTATTGGCTTTCCGCCAATAAAGTCATAGTTGACTATCATTCTAAGCATTAGGAAATTCGATATGCGAGGTATAACTCAACTTTACATGCTATTATCTCTTGCCGATGGGACTAATGGTCCCGATCCCTTTAGTATTTCAGTGGTGTCAAAGTTTTTAGATGTGTTTCCTAAAGAGGTACCTGATTTTCCACCTCCACGGGAGGTTGAGTTTACTATTGATCTTGTTCCCGGTGTAGAACCCGTTTCTATAGCTCCTTATAGGATGTCTCCTATGGAGTTAACTAAACTAAAAAAGCAAGTTGAGGACTTGCTTGAAAAGAATTTGTTCGACCCAGTGTATCACCCTGGGGAGCTCCTGTGCTATTAGTGAAGAAAAAGGATGGAACTATAAGGTTATATGTTGATTACCGCTAACTAAATAAGATGATAATCAAGAATCATATCCGTTGCCTCGTATTGATGATATGTTAGATCAGTTGAGAGGTGTAGTGGTGTTCTCAAAAGACATACAGGAAGAATATGTCCTACTTGGTCATAATTAAAGCATACTACATCATTCTAGTGTACACACTCATGAGCAAAATAAGGTCCACCACACCAGTTGCACTTCAGTCTATTGGCATTTGCATTGCCCCGACCACAGGTGTTACCATGACCACCGCCCTTAGCTTGGGCATTAGGGTGAACACCTCTTTGAAAATGCCCCTTTCAGAAATTTCCATGCTTCTTAAAACCAGAAGATTAACCCTTCAACTTAGAGTCAAATTTAGAGTGATGAGGTGGAGCATGTTCCTTATAGATGCAGCACTTGTTCACAAGCACCGTGAAGCTTCGGATCTCTTGATCATATATTGCTCTTTGAATATCAGGGCGTAGACCATTCTCGAATTTCACACACTTTGAGGCTTTAGTCCCCTCTTGCTGGTAAGGAGGGTAGAACTCACATAACTCTTTAAATTTGGAAGTATATTCTTCTACATTCATGGTGCCTTGCTTAAGTTCCATGAACTCAAGCTCCTTTTTGCTCTTATAACTTTCTGGCACGTATTTCTTCATAAGTTCAAACTTGAAATTCTCCCAAGTCAAAGGAGTAGCAGTAGCAATCATCCTACTCTTGGTGGGTCTCCACCAAGTTTCAACTTCATCCCTAATCATAAAAACAACGTACTCCACTTTCTGGAGTTTAGTGTATTCAAAGCTGTCAAAGATCCTCTCAACATCTCGGATCCAAATATAGGCTTGTTCGGGCCTAAATTCACCATGAAATTCAATAGGTTTCCACTTCAAGAATTTGTCAAGGCCTTGAGTACCTTGAGTAATAGGAGTAGCCTGCCTTTCCATACCTTGTCTATCACGGTTTTATGACTCAAGAAGGTCAGCAAAGTGGTTCAAAGCTCTAGCTATAGCGTCATCATTATCTTGGCGATGACGGGCTATCACAAGATCTAAAACCATGCCATTAAATTTAACTATTATCAATAAGCTAACTTATAATCATGCCTAGAGTCTTATACTATAGCCAATCAAAGGCATATTATCACATTATAATGTCATGAGCATTCATATGATCACAAGAATTCATCATTGAGAGAGAGTAGTGTGAAGAAAGCTTGGCTGGACTTATGCAATTCAAGTATCAATCTCAATCAATTCACATAAAGTCATACAACAATGGCAATCATTCCACCAAAAGCATACAATGCTTTGATACCACCCAATGTGGCGCCCTTACTCTAATAAAATGATATTAAAGATAACATTAAAAGTGAGGATAAATTTTTTCGTGGTTTAGAAATAAAACGAACCATGGATAAGGTACACCACAATATATGACTTAAACAACTGACCCTAGACCATTTTAAGAAACCATCCTATAAATGAAGATATGAGAAGGTGTGTAAGTTAAATAAAAAATACTCCTTGGACAACTAATCATATGATCATCAACAAGGATTAACAAAAGTATAAGTTATTTCGAGAATTGTAGAAGGGTATGAAAAGAGGTTCAATGATACCCTAATTAATTGCCAAAAATATGGTAAATATGCCTACATGTTGTTGTACAATGCCATGACTCAACAATACCAAACATGCATCAAAACTTATGAATTTTTGGGAAAATAGGTCCATGAATCAATTCAAACACTTCATGAATCGATTCCCACGTGTTTGGAATACGAAACAGTGAAAACAGTAGCTCATGAATTGATTCCCACGATTCTGGAAGTCAAAACAGTGAAAACAACACTCAGGAATCGATTCCTAAATTGTGTGAATCGATTCCCACGATTCCAGAATTCAAAACAATAAAAACAACTCAGGAATCGATTCCTAAATTGCGGGAATCGATTCCCAACAGCAATTATACCGAACTTACCCCAAAAAGCTAAAAAATCCAACTTCTAACTACCCTAACTTTTTCATATCAAATCCAAAAGCTACCAAATTTTGACACCACCAATTATACCCCATTTATGACATGTGGCCACTAGCCGCACTCACAAATTCCTAAAAATGAGAAACTTATGCGCATAAATGCATTTAACCCATTTAAGGCATTGTTGTGCAACTCAATTGTCAATTCTTAATGGAATTGACCCATTCTAGTTTCTATAAGTCATATACCATGCATGGAAGCTGTTGGAACTATCACATGCTATCCAAATCTCATAAAACTCTATTTGACCCTATCAGTTCATTGATTATCCATAAAAGGCATATGAAACTCATCATTTTCATGCTTCCATGTTCAACCAATATTCTAACACAAGACTTAACTCAACCATCATGCACAATCTAATTTAACTACATACATAAGCATTAACGCCATCAAGGTGGCCAACAAGTTCCATTGTCAACAATCATCATGAATTTCATTGGTGATACAAAATGATCACAAGTTCTTTCCAATGATCCTAATGTATCAAACATCATTCTAAGGTATCATTCATCCATATCCAATCATCAACATACATACAAAATACTTACTATGGTATGGCTATACAAAATGAGGCCATTTACAAAAATTTCTAAGAGATGTCCAAAACTTCCAAAATCAAAATCATACCGGCCAAGGCATCAGTACCGATTATTTCTTCACACCATACCTCATCTCTTGAAAAGTCCTACTGCATGGTCAAGCCCTACAACACAAAAGCTAAAAGTAGACAACATGGAGAGTGAGCATACTTTCTCAATGATGAAAATTAAACAAATTGTGATAAGATAATATATGAATGCAATTCAACATCTTCTCTTATCAAGATTTCAAATAACCAATAAAACTACATAATTCATAGTTTCCATTGAACACACATGTCCATACATAACAAGTCCATCATCTAGAGCACATGAAGTAAAACCATACCATCAACTCATAATATCGTCAGATTCTTTGTAACAATTTATAATATTCATGGAGAGGTCACACCAATCAATAACACAAGAATAGTTAGTGACCAAGAATGGTTTCTATATATATATATATATATATATATCTCACCATAATCTCAATAGGGTATTCCTTTCTTGTTTACTCCACTCAAATTTCATGTTCCTATGGCTAATGCATATGTCATATTTTGAAATGCATATGCAACGGATCCCATTTTTCATTTCATCATGTGATCACAACCACTGATATTCATTGAATATATGTCCCCCACACAAGGGTCCATTTTCTTATAGTCCCGTAAGACTTCATTATGATCGTAACCACATATATATTCATTCATTCACAGCTAGTTTCCCTCACGCATAGGGTACTTCTTTCCACAGTCCCGTTAGACCGTTTTCATTTCAAGGTACCTAGTGATCGCAACCACTATAATTATTTATATTCCAGTCCCGCAAGACTTTTGGTGTGATCACAAACACATTTCAAATGATATGCTATGCATGCTATGAATGCAATAATGCACATGCTAGCCTTAACCTCACAAGGAATATCTCACCCTCTCAGTTAAGGGCATAGTTTTGTACTTAACATAGTAATTAGTGTCACATAATCATAAATGTAACATCCTCCAAGGCATACCATTCATAATATTCAAGAGTTATTCTAGCCAAGGATAAATATAAATGTCAGTCCACACATGGAAAACAAACAACATATCATCAACACACTCTCAAATTCTTAAACTTATCAAGGCCTCAATTTAATATTCAATCATCAATAAGATTCAATCTTAATTTCATATCATACACATAAGGTAAATTTATCCATTCAAGGAAGAACATGCAAGTGTGTATCAATATATACATTATCAACATATAATTTATCATACATTTAGAAAATACACTCCCCTCCTACCTCAAGGGAAGTACTCTTCCGGGTTAGATGGCCCCGTCTCACAAGAATGATCAAATCCTACATTGAATACATATAGGACCACATCAACCACTCATTCAACATCATTTTTAAATTTCTTGCATATCACTAATGTATACATATATATGAGTCTTATTATATCATGACTTGCAATAAGTTTCCATTTTCTCTTTTTCTTAGGTTTCGGGAATTCTTTCCCTTAAATCAAAACTCATTATAATTAAAGGCAACAACCTAATTAATTAGGCTATCCACACATATCAATTTCTCCCCCAACTCCTTAAGTGGGTTTTCCCATTAATGGCTTCCAACCATCCATCCTTAATCATCACCTATGGCAATCTCTCATCATTAATACATTCTCATCATCATTAAATACTGTCTCATTCATATTCTATATCTCCCTCAAAATCAAGGGTTAGGGTTTTATTAAAAAGCCAACAACCATTATAAATGCATATGATTCATCACCTTTTAACCCATATTTTTATGTACCCCAATTAATGCTCATAAAAGCGCATATTTATTTCACCCCACCTTAGGGTTATCATATTCAATGGCTCCTACAACTACCCACATGCCTTTAGCCACTCTTCCAACTATAACAACCCATAACCTAGGGATTTAGCTCATTAAAAATGATGAAAGACTTACCTCAACCAAAAAATAAAAGTGGGCACCAAGGGAGGAAGGAGGAGCACAAAAATGGAAGAAGAGAGGGAGGGGCCTCAAGCCACAAGTTTCTTCTTCTCGCCCAATGAGAAAAATAAAATTGGAGGGGGGGAGATACACCAACCTTTTCTAAATTTTAGAGAATGGAAGAAGATGAAGATGAAAGAGAGGAAAAAAGAGGTGAAGAGAGTTCAATGTGTTTTGCCAAGGGAGAAAGAGGTCATGAGAAAATGAGAGTGAAATGGTGTGGTTTTGCATTTTAGTTTTTAACCTATTACTTAAATTTCCCTGTTTTATAACAAATAGGATCTCCGTTTAGGCTCAATATATTATCTAAAAATTATTCTGAGCATATAGTCAGATTCCCAATATATCCTTAACAACCTTGACCAATGGGATCTCAATCGGATATACTTGGTTCGACACCCATATTTTAACAGGGTATTAATTTTAGCTCTTTAAGCCACAATAAATTATGAATACTCATTAAAACTCCCAATTTATTTATTTCTAAATTTTGGGACATTAAATAATTCATATGTAATTATTTACTAATTATCCCCCTCAATTAAGTATTTATATAAAATTTAGGATGTTGAATATGAGAAGAGTTTTGAAGAATTAAAAATGAGACTTACTTCTGTGCTTATTTTGGCATTGCCTGACTTACAAGAAGTTTTGTTGTGTATTGTGATGCTTCCAAGCATGGTCTTGGATGTGTTTTGATGCAGAAAGAACGTATTATTGCTTATGCTTCACGTCAATTAAGACCTCATGAAGTTAATTTCCCCACTATTGACTTGGAGTTAGCAGCGGTTGTATGTGCCTTGAAAATTTGGCGTCATTACCTTTATGGTTCGAAGTTCGTGGTCTTTAGTGATCACAAAAGCTTGAAATACCTCTTTGATCAGAAGAAATTGAATATACGTCAAATGAGATAGATGGAATTCCTAAAGGACTATGAGTTTGAATTAAAGTATCATCCAGGAAAGGCTAATGTAATTACAGATGCACCTAGCAGGAAGTCCTTATATGTATTAACCATAATGGTCAAAGAACTTGAATTAATTTATGAATTTTGGAATTTGAATGTTGGGACTGAAATTCAATCATCCAAGAAATTGTGTTTTGCTACTTTGCAGATATGCAATGAATTTCTAGATCTTGTGAAGAGGAAACAAGTAGATGATGACTATCTAAATGAGATGAAGAAATCCCAAGAAGATAGGAAGAATCTATTCCTTGTTGAGGGTGTTGACGGCCTATAGCATGTGAAAGGTCATGTATTTGTACCTTCCTTTTGTGATTTTAGGAGTACAATACTTGAAGAGGCTCACAAAAGTATTTTTAGTATCCACCCTGGTGCGACCAAGATGTACCATGATGTGAAAAAGAACTTTTGGTGGCCCAGAATGAAGTAAGATGTTGCTAGTTATGTGACTTCGTGCCTTATATGTCAAAAGGCGAAGGTAGAGCATCAGAGACCTTCTGGTACTTTTAGACCCGTTGATATCCCCGTTTAGAAATGGGATGTTATTGCTATGGACTTGGTATCCGACCTTCTAAAGACAAGATATAACTGCAATGGAATTTGGGTGATTGTGGATCGCTTGACAAAGAGTGCATATTTTCTACCGATAAGCATGAAGAGTTCATTACAAAACTTGGCGCAATTATACATTAAGGAGATAGTGAGACTCCATGGAGTGCCATGGAGTATTGTTTCTGATAGAGACCCACATTTTACTTCCCGATTTTGGGGAGCTTGCATGAGGCGATGGGCTCTAAATTGAAGTTAAGCTCGGCATATCATCCTTAGATGGGCAGACAATCTAAAAGGACTATTTAGAGTCTTGAGGACTTATTGCATGCTTGTGTTTTGGAGCACAGTGGTTCATGGGAGAAATATTTACCTCTGGTCGAATTTACTTATAATAACAACTTTCATTCCAGTATTGGTATGGCACCATATGAGGCATTGTATGGAAGAAAGTGTAGGACTCATTTACGTTGGCTTGAGGTTAGAGAGAATTTGGCCTTAGGGCCCGATATTATTAAGGAGACCACTGAACAAATCAAGATGATCCAAGAGAAGATGAAGATTGCTTAAGACTGACAGAAGAGCTATTATGACAAGAGAAGGAAGCTACTTGAGTTTCAAGTTGGCGATCATGTGTTCTTACGGGTTTCTCGTGATAAGGGTGTCGGTAGAGCTTTGAAAAGCAGAAAGTTAAGTCCTAGATTTATTGGTCCCTATGAAATCCTTGAGTGGATTGGTGAAGTTGCTTATCGCATCGCTCTGCCACCTCACTTGGTTAATCTTCATAATGTATTTCACGTTTCTCAGTTGAGAAAATATGTGCCTGACCCCTCACATGTACTCAGTGTCGATGATGTGGAAGTCAGGGACGATCTGACTGTCCCTCCTGCCTCTGCTAAGATTGTTGGACGTTTTGTCAAGAAGTTATGGAGCAAGTTGGTTCCACTTGTGCAAGTAGCTTGGAGACATGGAAATGAAAGTACTTTTACTTGGGAGCGTGAGGATGACATGCGAACATGGTATCCTGTTATATTTAAAACCGGTATGTCAAATTTTGAGGACAAAATTTCTTTTAGGTGGGGTAGATTGTGTAACATCCCTAATATTTTAGTAAAATTTATGATTGGCGGAAAATAATAATAATTGTCTTTGAGATTTATTAGAAATTTTGGGAATTATTATTAATATAAATGTAATTATAAATAATTAAAGATTGTGGAAATGAATAAATTTATTGGATTGATTAATTACAAAAGGGTTAAATGAAGAGTAATTGGAAGGAGGTAAAATTAGAAGTTACCAATAGGGGGTAAAAGCTAAGAGTTTAATTAAAACTTTCAAAGAAAATATAAAAGAAATAAGGAAAGGACAGTTTTGCCCCTAAGCCTTAAAATGAAAAATCTCTCTCTTCTTCTTCCTTATTCATGTCAGCGTCTTCTTCTTCTTCTCTCTCACCAGCCGTGGACTTGCATGCTCCAAGGGAAGGCCCATTTTGCGTCGAAACTTCGAAGTAACTACGTTTTTGAGATCGTGGCTTCGAGGTGAGTTCAATGGACCCTTTAAATTGAGTTATCTTCCTCCCTCTTCACTTTCTCTCTCTAGCCGGCGGCCATGCATGGTGGAAGTAGGCCTTGTTTTCTACTCCTTTAGTACATGTGAGCTTGAAAATGATAATTGGAACAATGAGGGTAATATAACGTTAATGGGTTTGGTGTTTCGACCTTCGTAGGTAACGAAACGGATGTTGGAGGACCGATTAGCAAAGCGGGTATTGAACTCGGAGGTAGGACCTTGAACGTAGCGTTTAGAGAATGCAGTCGACATCAAGAACGAGTTGTCGGAGCTCGGAATTGAGGTAAGAGGGTGTTCGGGTTGTAATTAATTAGAATAGGTGTGTATTTTGGATTCAGGTAATCCAACTAAGTATTAAAACAGTAAGAAAGATTACTAGATGATAATTGTATGTGTATGGATGTATGAATGTGAATTGTGTATGATTTATGATGATTATGAGATTAAAGTGTTATACATTGTGATAAACTGATGTGTATAGTGGCGTTGTGATGACGAGTTTGACAAGTAGGTCATCCATTTGATGAGTATGATTTGTTATTGAAGGCCACTTGATATGTGATATGAGAAGTGTGATATATATACATGTATGATTATGTGGTGTGGGACGGCCGACGGTATGTATAGCCCCTCGTTTCTGGCTCCCGTGGTTTTTGTACCCAGTTGAGCTACCCAGTAGTCAAGTAGGACTCAGTGGTTGAGGTGGAGAGTCAAGCAGGACTCGGTGAACCAAGCAGGGTTCACGGGGTGTCAAGTAGGACCCCCAGCTGAAGGCCGATTCTTTAGTATCTGAATACTAGGCGTCGAATTAATGTGAGAGTCAGTTGTGCTATTTGATGAGATTGTTGGCATATGTGATGTTGTGCATGTGTTTGATTGCATGTGTTGGTTGCAAATTATACTTTGATGATATTGAAACTTGAATGAAGTTAGGAATCTGTAAATATAAATAGTGGATGAAGAAAAATGGAGGTTAATTGCATAATGTAGTAGTTATGTATTTCATTCTTAAATTACGATTCTAGATTAATTATGATACTAAACACTCACCCTTGCTGTGGTTTTCTTTTAATTTAGTAACCAGGGACAGGGAGAAGGTAGAAGCTCCGGAGGTGTGCCAAGTGGAGGATTGATGCCAAGGAACCGAGGAATTATTAAATGAATTCTGTATGTAACGTGTAATGAGCTTTCTGTGTATGTGATGCCATAATATGTTGCTTGTGTGTGTTGAACTAATTTAGAATTGGTGTGTTGAATTAACCTTATAATATGAATGATTGTGCTAGACAAAGAGTTAGAATGGGTGTGTTGAATGATGTGGATGTGAATTCATGAATAATGCAGATGGTGTGTGAATTGTTTAGTATCTTGGTGATTGATATGCATTTAGTAGATTGGGATTAGAAGTGAAATGTATGATTAGTTAAAACCAATTCTATTTGCTTGTTCGGATGTGTGTAAATAGGTAAATTAGGCCAAATGAGACATTTGAATGTTTAGGCATACTAATTGTGCAAAAATTTTTAGTTTCCATGCATGTGCTGCATAACTCGCTCAAGCGAGATGAATTCTCGCTCAAGCAAGAGTACTCTGTATCTATAGTATAGTCTCTGGCCCAGTTTGCTCAAGCGGATCCAGCTTCGCTTGAACGATGGCTAGAGGAAATGACCACTGTGTCAGATTCGCTCAAGCGGGGAAGATTTCCGCTCAAGCGAGATGTGTTTATAGTAACAAGGGGGCTACTGGATGATTTTCGCCTGAGCAGATTCAGTCTTGCCTGAGCGAGGGCAGGGGGAATTGATTCTGTGCCTATTTCGCTCAAACAAATATCCCTCGCCCTCTTCCGAGTGAGGCATGACCGAGAAAACCACTTCCGAGTGAAGGAAGATTAGGATGTTCCTGAGTGAGGCGTGATTGAGAAAACCAATTCCGAGTGAAGGAAGGTTAGGATGTTTCCGAGTGAGGCATGATCGAGAGAACCACTTCCGAGTGAAGGAAGGTTAAGATGTTTCTGAGTGAGGAATGACTGAGAGAACCCCTTCCGAGTGAAGGAAGGTTAAGATGTTTCCGAGTGAGGAATGGCTGAGAGAACCACTTCCGAGTGAAGGAAGACTAAGATGTTTCCGAGTGAATCATGCCTGAGATAAGACCTTCCGAGTGAAGAAAAAGGATCTGACTTCGAGTGAGAAATTTTCGAGTGAGGCATGACCGAGAGGACCATTTCCGAGTGAAGGAAGGTTCTGGCTTCGAATGAAGGAACACGCCGAGTGTAGAGACTCCAGACGCGGGTGCGCTTGAAGGAACACCTTAGGGATATTGCTTGTTTTTCTTTATAAAAGACTATGAATTGTTAGTGAATTTTCTTTGCAAGTCTCGTAACTCGCTCAAGCGAGTAGGAACTCGCTCAAGCGGCCTTCACTGGTTTCGCTTAAGCGAATCAGGTCTCGCTCAAGCGAATGACCCCTGACCTTTTCTTCTTCCACTTATTTTAGTTAATTCTATTTTATTATTTGATTTATTTACTATTGTTTATTATTTTGAGTATGCTTAAGGAAAATAAATGTTATTTTACATTAGGACCTAATTAATTATTATTAAACATAAAAAATTATTATTAAACATAATTAAACGGATATAAATAAAGGTAAAATGATGTTGGACGTCACAGGTGGTATCAGAGCAGTTCTTTCCAGGATTGTAATAGGTGGATATGTGTAACAAATTATGTGAGTCCTCTACGGGGATATTATGTATTTTTATTATATTTGTTGTGGTTATTTATGTTATTAGCAGGGTAGGTTGGCATCATTCCCTTGGCACTCTGGTGGCGTTGTGTTTTATATGTGTACGAGGTAAATATCCTACTCCCTGATAGAGCATTGGTTAGTAATGGTGATGTGTTTGGTTATCGTAGAATTACTTTATGGCTGAAGAAGCTAGTTCTGGTGGAGGAGATGACTTCTTCTCGAAATTTTCTCAAATGATAGGTAAAACTGAAACCGGCCACACTCTTAAGAAATTCCTAAAAAGGAATCCATCTGCTTATAAAGGAATACATGACTATGATGGAGCGCATGTTTGGATACGGGAAAATTGAACAAGTTGATAAAATGTGCCAATGAGCGATACTAGCTTAATTGGTAAGGGTTGCTGGAATGTTAAAAGAATTAAAAGCTGGTGGTTGTAGATAGCCCACACTATAGACATTAGGCGAGGTAGGACAGAGATAAAACACACGAATAACAGATTGTAATGGAAATGATATTTAAAGTAATCATAGATATATATATATGTGTGTGTGTGTGTGCGCGTATTGGAGTGGACATCTAAAAGTAGGTATAACTCATAAAGGTTAAACCCTGTGGTGAAATGAGAATAGTAGTGCGTTGGTAGCTATAAGTTTGTTTGAATAATAGAGTTTGATATTACATAGAATGAAATAAGTAGCTCTAATAAGGTTAACCTTCTTAGGAGGGGATGAGCCTTTTGTAGTGCTTCTATGGGGTAGTTTAAATAAACATCACAGGTATATCATATTCATATTGTTAGACGATTGATTAATGGATATTAAGAGAAATTATGAGTAATTGATAAATGACGGTGTAAGAATACCTGTATAAGTTGAAGACAATAGAAGAAGAGTGGTTAGTAATAATTTTCAGTGATATAATTGACGAGGCGATAATTCCCTCAGGAAAGGATTAAAGGAATGTATTATATGAATGATGGTCAAGTGAAGTGTATATATATATATACTAGACTGTTACGTACGTGATAAGAGAAGTAGTAAGTGAATGACACTAAAAGGAGTGATTAAAAAGTAATTAAGCAGATAGATAATGAGGATGAAGAGAAGTTTTACCTAGTCGTTTGGACTTTTCACTGATATTAGTGTTACGTGGGAATCATAGCGGCTGGCCACCGTGGGTTCCTTTTAACATTAATTCATTGTGGAGTTGCCAATAGGCATAGGTAAATGAATTATGATGTAAACAGCTTGCATATCGATCGATGATATGAATAGTTGAACTGTATACCTGACTTTCACCTGGCTTAACTACGAAGTGTTAAACTCCTGAGACTGATCACCTCAGGTAGTTGCACTAGTGGTTGAGGTCATCTGAAGTTGAGGAGACAGACGTGTTTTAGCCAATCTTGGGTGATCAGATTTAGAGAAGAGAAGTGTATGATTTGTATTTCTGAAATTGGTAAATGATTAGAGATGAGGAACAAATAGAGATGAGATTTGGTAACTGACGAATAATAAGTATAGAAAAGTAAATATTGTGACATGGTAGTCGTTATGAATTATTGTTAGATTTTGAAGAGAAGAGATGACCTTAAAAGGAAATCGGATGATTTGAGTTCCTACTAAGGCACACTGAGTGGAGAATTGATGAAGTATCGATAGAAATTAAGGAAACAAGATAAACTAGAGGAGAATCTATTAGTATGGACAGAAAAAAAAATATATGAATTGAGTTTCCAAACTTTGAATCAATGCTTGACTTCAGCGCCGGTACTTGCACTACCTGATGTGATGAAGGAGTTTGTAGTATATTGTGATGCATCTAAGTTTGGTTTAGGAGGTGTACTGATGCAGGATGACAGGGTGATTGCCTATGCTTCAAGGCAATTGAGATCACATGAGCAGAATTACCCTACTCATGATCTTGAGCTTGCGGCAGTGGTATTTGCATTAAAGACCTGGCGCCATTATTTATATGGTTCTCGTTGTGTGGTATTTAGTGACCACAAGAGCTTGAAATACTTGTTTGATCAGAAGGAGTTAAACATGAGACAGAGGCGATGGGTTGAGCACCTAAAAGATTATGGTTTTGATCTGAGATATCATCCTGGCAAGGTAAATGTCATTGCCGATGCTTTGAGTAGGAAAATCTTGCATGCAGCTTTCTTGATGGGCAAAGAACAATAATTATTGGAAAGCTTTAGTGATATGAATATTGGGGTTGTTATGGACACCCCAGATCAAATGATAGTTGGGATGCTGAAAATCTCCAATGAATTTCTGGAATCCTTAGCTATAACACAAGAGGACGATGAAGAGTTGTTGGAATTGCTTGATACTCAAGCAAAAGGTAAGGACATGGAATTAACCAGAGGCAACGATGGAATTTAGCGGTTCAGAGACCGAGTTGTGGTGCTTGCAAAAGGTGATTTCAGGCAAGTCGTGTTAGCTGAAGCACATAGAAGTTCTTTGGGCATTCATCCCGGTGTTACAAAAATGTACCACAATTTGAAGAAAGAATTCTAGTGGCCGGGAATGAAGAAAACAATAACTGAATATGTGAGATCTTGTGTGGTGTGCCAGAAGTGTAAGGTTGAGTACCAGAGACCTCCTAGATTGCTCCAACTACCTGAGATTCTAATTTGGAAGTGGGAGAGTATCATGATGGATTTTGTATCCGGGTTACCTCACACTAGTTATGGATGTAATGCAATCTAGGTAATTGTGGACAGATTGACCAAAAGTGCTCACTTTCGGGCTATGAACATGAAATGGTCATTGGACCGATTGGCTAGGTTGCACATTACTAAAATAGTAAGGTTGCATGGCGTACCTTCAAGTATTATTTCAAACCGTGATCCCCGATTTACTCCCAGATTCTAGGGAAGTTTACAACAGGAATTAGGTACTGAACTGAGATTAAGTTCAGCTTATCATCCTCAGACTGATGGTCAGTCTACGCATACAATTCAGACTTTAGAGGATATGCTTAGAGCCCGCGTATTAGAGCAAGGTGGTTCATGGGAAAGATACTTGCCATTGGTGGAGTTTGCGTATAACAACAGTTACAACAGTAGCATTTGTATGGCTCCATATGAAGCTCTATATGGTAGAAGGTGTCGTACACCTTTGTGTTGGAATGAAAATGGCGATGCTATTCATTTGGGACCCGAGTTAATTCAAGAAATGAATGACCAGGTTGCCTTGATTCGAGAGAAAATGAAGATTGCCCAAGATCGACAGAAAAGTTACTATGACAATCGCCATAGGCCACTTGAGTTTCAGGTGGGAGATTGGGTATTTCTGAAGGTTTCACCTACCAAGGGCGTAGGTCGGATATTGAAGAGTCATAAGCTTAACCAAAGATACATTGGGCCATATCAGATTTTGGAGAGGATTGGTGATGTCGCTTACTGATTGGATCTTCCCCAATCTTTTCCAATAAGGTACGTTGATTTTGGGGACGAAATCTCTTTTTAGGAGGGGTGGATGTAACATCCCTAATATTTTAGTAAAATTTGTGATTGGCGGAAAATAATAATAATTGTCTGAGATTTATTAGAAATTTTGGGAATTATTATTAATATAAATGTAATTATAAATAATTAAAGATTGTGGAAATGAATAAATTTATTTGACTGATTAATTACAAAAGGGTTAAATGAAGAGTAATTGGAAGGAGGTAAAATTAGAAGTTACCAATGGGGGGTAAAAGGTAAGAGTTTAATTAAAACTTTCAAAGAAAATATAAAAGAAATGAGGAAAGGACAGTTTTGCCCCTGAGCCTTAAAATGAAAAATCTCTCTCTTCTTCTTCCTCATTCACGTCAGTGTCTTCTTCTTCTTCTCTCTCACTAGCCGTGGACTTGCATGCTCCAAGGGAAGGCCCATTTCGCTTCGAAACTTTGAAGTAACTGCGTTTTTGAGATCGTGGCTTCGAGGTGAGTTCAATGGACCCTTTAAATTGAGTTATCTTCCTCCCTCTTCACTTTCTCTCTCTAGCCGACAGCCATGCATGGTGGAAGTAGGCCTTGTTTTCTACTCCTTTAGTGCATGTGAGCTTGAAAACGATAATTGGAACAATGAGGGTAATATAACGTTAATGGGTTTGGTGTTTCGACCTCCGTAGGTAACGAAACGGACATCGGAGGACAGACTAGCAAAATGGGTGTTGAACTCGGAGGTAGGACCTTGAACGCAGCGTTTAGAGAACGCAGTCGACATCAAGAACGAGTCGTCGGAGCTCGGAATTGAGGTAAAGGGGTGTTCAGGTTGTAATTAATTAGAATAGGTGCATATTTTGGATTCGGGTCATCGAACTAAGTATTAAAACGGTAAGAAAGATTACTAGATGATAATTATATGTGTATGGATGTATGAATGTGAATTGTGTATGATTTATGATGATTATGAGATTAAAGTGTTGTACATTGTGATAAACCGATGTGTATAGCGGCGTTGTGATGACGGGTTTGACAAGTAGGTCGCCCATTTGATGAGTATGATTTGTTATTGAAGGCCACTTGATATGTGATATGAGAAGTGTGATATATATACATGTATGATTATGTGGTGTGGGACAGCCGACGGTATGTATAGCCCCTCGTTTCTGGCTCCCGTGGTTTTTGTGCCCAGTTGAGCTACCCAATAGTCAAGTAGGATTCAGTAATTGAGGTGGAGAGTCAAGCAGGACTCGGTCAACCAAGCAGGGTTCACGGGGTGTCAAGTAGGACCCCCAGCTGAAGGCCGATCCTTTAGTATCTGAATACTAGGCGTCGATTTGATGTGAGAGTCAGTTGTTCTATTTGATGAGATTGTTGGCATATGTGATGTTGTGGATGTGTTTGATTGCATGTGTTGGTTGTGAATTATACTTTGATGATGTTGAAACTTGAATGAAGCTAGGAATCTATAAATATAAATGGTGGATGAAGAAAAAGGGAGGTTAACTGCATAATGTAGTAGTTATGTATTTTGTTCTTAAATTACCACTATAGATTAATTATGATACCAAACACTCACCCTTGCTATGGTTTTCTTTTAATTTAGTAACCAGGGACAGGGAGGAGGTAGAAGCTCCGGAGGTGCGCGAAGCGGAGGATTGATGACAAGGAACCGAGGAATTATTAAATGAATTTTGTGTGTAACGTGTAATATGTTTTCTGTGTATGTGATGCCATAATATGTTGCCTCTCCCTCGGGAAAACACATTTGGCTCTCTTCATTTCTTTTTTCTCTCATTCATCTTCATCTTCTTCTACTTTGAAAAACCTAGATATGGTTGTGTGTTTTCCCCCTACATTTTTGTTTTCACCATTGACCAAGAAGGAGACATGATGGCTTGAAGCTCTCCTCCCTCCTCTTGCATTTTTGTTACCTTCTCCCTCTCTTGGAGACTCATTTGTTTGTTAGCTTGAGGTAAGTTTCTCACCACTTATGTTTAGTTTATGCCCTAGGTTATAGGTTGTTATGGTTAAGAGAGTGTTTAAATGCATGTGGGGTATTGTGCGAACCATTAAAAATGAAAACCCTAAGGTAGGGTGAGATGAATGCGAGCTACTATGAGCATTAAAGAGGGTACATGAAATTGCCATAGTAGATGGTGGAAATTATATGCATTTATGATGGCTGTTGGGTTTTGATAAAACCCTAACCCTTGATTTTGGGGAAAATGTAGAATGCGAGTGGAAAGGGTATTTAATGAGGTTGGAGAATGTTATTAATGAAGAGAGATAGCCATAGGTGATGGTTAATGATGGTGGTTGGAAGCCATTAATGAGAAAACACACTAAAGGAGTTGGGTGTGAAGTTGATATGTGTAGGTGACTTAAATAGTTGTGTTATTGCCCCTTTAATTATAATGAGTTTTGATTTAAGGGAAAGAATTCCCAAAACCTAAGAAAATAAGAAAATGAAAACCTATTGCAAGTTACAATATAATGGGACTCATATATATGCATTAGTGATGTGCAAGAAAATTGAAAATGATATTGAATGATTGATTGATGTGGTCCTATCTGTATTTAATGTAGGATTTGATAATTCTTATGAAGCGGGATCTGTTAGGGAATCCATCAGGGCCAGGCAGCGGAAACATAAAGGATTCCTAAAAAAAAGATTGCAAAAATAAATGTCTCAAGGCATTATGCAAAATTAAAATTTTGATTTAAGGCTTACCTCTTGTAGATGCAAAGCGAGTTCCTCGATCGAAGCAATTGTAGCTTCACCCTTAGGAGTTCACACGAGTACTCCCACCAGAAAATCAAAGTTCCAAATGCTAGTACGGAAATTCGAAAGTAATATAATTTCTGAGTAGCAGCCTATGAGCATCTCATGCTCTCTATATAGGCTTAGGTCTTAACTTGAGCTCTCATTAAACATTAGGCTCCTGACTCATTCTAAATGAGTTAGGCCCAATAGTTTTATTTTTAGTCTAACTAAAATAAAACTATCCTCTGGTGGGCTTACTCTATATGTGTGACCCTATAGGTAAAATATTCGATTATATTAATAATAAACTATTTTATTATTAATATAAAATAAGAGCGACATCTAGCAATACATCGTTATGTCCGAATATTATTTATTATCGATATGACCTATAAGTGATAATTATTTTATATACTTATTCCTTTTGTCACGATATCTAATTGGGCCCAAGGCATGGTCATCGTCATCCTTGTATGGCCCAATTCATTTTACTTGATACTAGAGTAGACTTTACAGAATAAATCTCTAATATTTATTCATCCTAGCATGGTCATGCATTTTGTTAGTTTCACTTCATCAAGTGGCCTATAGATATCACTCCTGTCATATAGGAGAGACAAATCCCATCTACATCACTCACATCCCTCTGCATAATTTGTCCATTGCCTAATCACAATCTTTATGGTCATCTTATTACAGATAATGTTTGATTGTATTAAAACAACAAACTCCTTATGTAGGAATCATAGTGACTTCAGGTCGAACCATTATCACATTGAGAACCGTTTATGACACTTATGTAACGATCCATGCAACGTTCTCATGGTGGGTCTATCCAGTACAACATTACTCTTAATGTGCACCCGTGTAAAGACTTGATATCATATATCCATGATTTGTGAGATCAAATCATCAGTACATTTACACACTAATCTTAATGTATTTACATGTCCCATGTAAATACTTGATTAGGGACGTTTTAGGAATAATTCTCATATGACCTATTATTCCAGGATAAATAGTTTTAAAATAATCTTAAAACTGAAAATACTAATTTTATTGATAAGTTAAAATTGATACATTAATAGCTCGTAGTGCATACATCAACACGATCATCGAACCCGGAGGAATACTTTTCTTAAGGTAGGAGAGTATATTTTCTAAATGCATGATCAATTGTATGTTGATAATGTATATATTGATGCATATTGCATGTTTTTCCTTGAGTGGATATACTACCTCTTGTATGTGATATGGACTGAAATTAACTCCTATTGATGATTGGATGTTGGTTTGGCATATTTGATGAGGATATAAATTTGGAGTATATTTGTTGAAATGCTCTTTGATTTCAATGTGTGGATTGACATTAAAATGAATCCTTGGCTTGTATGATCTTGAACCCTATGAGTGTTATGCCTTTGAGAATGTTTTATATGATTGTGTGCCACTAACTATAATGTTAAGTGAAAATTATACCCCTAAGTGAGTGGGTGAGGAATCCTTGGGAAGCCAAGGCTAGATTGTGCATTATTGCATTCATAGCATGCATGGCATAGCATTTTATATGTGGTTGCGATCACAATAATGAAAGTCTTGCAGGACTATGAAAGAGAGTACCCTTGCATGGGGGAAACCAATATGAGAATGATTATAAGTGGTTTCGATCACTTGGTATAGTGAGATGGTAAAGGTCTTACGGAATCTTATGAGAAAATGGACCCTTGCGTGGGGGACATATGTTTGATTGATTATAAGTGTTTGCGATCACTTGTCACATTGAAAAACTAAAGGTCTTATGAGATTTATGAGGAAATGGACCCTTACGTGGGGGACATGTATTTGATTGATCATAAGTGGTTGCGATCACTTGATGTAATGAGATAATAGAGGTCTTGCTGGATCTTGTGAAAAGCACCCTCGCGGGGGAAAATGCTTAAGCAACTATGCATGGTTGCAAATATTTGATGAATCATGTACGCATGAGCTGAGTAAATGTTTTAAATCGGATCCATTGCATATGCATTTCATGGTAAGACATATGCATTATCCATAAGGACATGGCATTTGAGTTAGGGAAAATTAAGAATAATGGCACCTTATTAAGAGTGTTAATTGAGAGATAAAACGCATTAATGGTCACTAACTAATTGTGTATCATTGTTGGTGTGACCTCTTTATGTTTCTTATGGCTTTTGACAACAAGTGTGGTGATATTATGATTTGGAGACTTGACTCTACTTGGTAATGTCCTTGTTGATGGATTGTTATGTATGAATACCTATATTCAATGGAAAATGATTTGACATGTGACACTATTGTTTGATTGAATTCCCTTGTAGGAGAATATGTTGAATTATATTCATATTTATATTATCATAATTTATTTGATTTGCATCATTGAGAAAGTATGCTCACTCTCCATGTTGTTTACTTTTAAGCTCTTGTGTTGTAGGGCATGACCATGGAGTAGGACTTTTAAAGAGATGAGGTATGGTGTGAAGGAAGAATCAGTATAGATGCCTTGGCCGGCATGTTTTTGGATTAATAGCTTTTGCACATTCCTTTTTTGAAATACTTGTATGTGGCATTATTTTGTATAGCCATGTTATAGCTAAGTTCCTTATAAGTATGGTGATGATTAGATATGGATGATTTGATATTCTAGAATGGTAATTGATACATTATGATCATTTGAAATGAGCTTGTGATTATTTTGTATCACCAATGTAATATATGATGATGCTTGACATTGAATTTGTTAGCCATTTTAATGGCATTGATGCTTATGAATGTAGTTGAATTAGAATGTGCATGATGATTGAGTTAAATTATGCGTTAGAATGTTGGTTGAATGTAGGTGCATGAAAATGATGGATTTTATATGACTTTTATGCATAATTAAGGAACTGATAGGGCCTTATAGAGTTTTAGGAGGTTTGGATGCCATGGAATAGTTTCGATGGTTCCTATGCATGATTTAGAACCTGTAGAAACTGGAATGGGCTAATTCCATTAAGAATTAACCCTTGTGTTGCACAAAAATGCCTTAAAATGGGCTATACGCATTTCTATGCACAAGTCACTCATTTTTGGGTATTTTTGAGTGCGTCTAGTTGCTACACATCATAAATGGTGTATAATTAATGGTGTCAAAATTTGGTGGTGTTTGGATCTCATATGAAAGAGTTAGGGTGGTTGGAAGTTGGAACTTGTAGCTTTTTAGTGCATTTTCTCCAATTTAATGCAGTTTGCTGTCATGAATCGATTCTTGATTTAACTTGAATCGATTCAAGAGCTACTGGATTTACATGAATCAATTGATGTAATTTTTTGAATCGATTCATAGTTCACTGCCTGATTGAACTGGAATTGCCATTCGTATGAATCGATTCATGACTTGTTGGATTGTTGGGCTTGTTTTCCAATTTGTATGAATCCATTCATGGGTGTGTCTGAATCGATTCATAAGCTTCTGTTTTTCTATCAGGAGTTTCTTTCACACATGAATTGATTCATAGCTTGCCCGAATCGATTCATGGCTTGTTATTTACCAATTTTCCATAAGTTTTGATGCTTGCTTGATGTGTGAGAATCATGGCTTTGTTTCCTTGCTTCTCATGCATGTTTTCTTGGGTTATTCCTCATACCCATTCTTGCTTCTGAATCGATATACGTTTTTGCTAAACACTTGCATAATGATTGTGCAATTCTTTACTCTAAGTTAATATTTGTATAAAACATCTACCTTCTCATATCGTCATATATGGGATAGGTGTTTAAATGGTCTAAGGTTAATTATTGAAGTTTTTAATTGTGGTATTCTTCTTCCGATAATCCTTTAAATCGCGAAAAATTTATCTTTACTTTTGGTATCTAATTAATATTATCTTTAATATTATTTACCTGATTAAGGGTGCCACAGAGGGCTTTCGAGACTCGTGCATATAGAGGCAAAGTAAGATAGTATAAGTTTTCACCAAGATGGAAAGTTCTCATTCGGATGATGGATCTTGATATGCCCTGCTTTAATACTCTCTTTGTCATAAATATCATCTTCATGCTTTGATGGAGACTTCTTCTGGAGAGTAATTATACTAAGGACCAGACTTGATGAAGTATAAAGATAGAGTCTGGTTCATGAAGAGCTTTGCTTTGAGGAGGGGATTCTTCCATATTCTTGATACATTGTGGTATGACACAACAGGTCTAGGTTTGTTACAAATCCTGATAAGATGAACTTTACTCGTAGAGCGTTCCCAATTCTCGTTTTTTTCTTTGATTTAAGAAGTCTTGTCGTGAAGTTGCTGTTGATCAAACTTTGGTTTGTCCTACCAGACTTTAGAAAACTGGTACTTCCCTTTATTTTGTAGACCAAGCTTTGTATCTTGAAACACTTAAATAATTTTTCAGATGATAACAAAATATGACTTTACTTAAATTAGAATATCATATGTTGGTTATCAACAAATCTAAGATTTCTTTCAAAGTCTTTTTGAGTCTAAATAAGGTAATGTCTACCTTGCCTCTAGTAAAGCTTTTTGATATTAAAAAGTGATAGTTCAGAGTTAGACTTAGAAGGGGGGTTGAATAAGTCTTAAACTCTTTTTCGAAAACTTTATGGACTCTTGAACAAGTTAAATGAATTAATAGACCAGAGAAGGGAGTAGAGAATCACACAGTGGATTGATACTAGTTCACTTCCAATGCAAAAGCTACATCCTGTCCCTTCAGACTAGAAGGATTTTTATTATTGTAAAAAGCACCTTTACAATAACAGGACAACACCTGACCCAAGTATTGTTTCAAAGAGCCATTCCTAGCTACAGGCACCCAAGTATTCTTTCAAAAGCCTCTTCAGGCTGCAAGTGTTTCCCACACTAACAGACACTAGCAGCACACCAGATTTTACAGAAAAGGAATGATAGAGAGTTTGATGTTACAATAGGTAATTCTGCGTACAAGTATATTAAATGATAAGACAGGTACACTGAGCTACAAATTACTATAAGTCAAGGTCTGCTAGAAGCAAAGCTACAAAGAAGACTTATGTAATAAAATATAAGAACTTAGAAACTTTTAGAAAGCCTCTTGTATTTATAGGCTTCTTGTATTTAGAGAGTGCTCAATGATGTGGGCAAAAAGTCTCTTTAAGTTTAAAAGCTTCTTGTATTTATAGGCTTCTTGGAGATAGTCGTTAGTTCAACTTCAAAAACGTTGATCTTCTCAAGGATAGTGTAGTCAGCGAGTGTAGAAAGGAAAGATCTTTTTCAAATGCTTTACTAAGAGAGGGAAAACATCATCCTGAGGTCTGTAGCTTCAGAGGGACTTGATTTATGGAAGGTTTTAAGGGAGTACAGACTCTTCTTAATAAGAATATTCTAAGTTTACAGGCTTCCCCTGTTCTTTGTAACTAGATTTCTATAGACTTCTTGTCACACTTGAATAGAATAGTTAGATAAACCAAGCATACAAACTTTATTTTAGCTAAGAGTCTTGATGTGTATTATTAACAAATCACATAGGGTTCAAACTTCTTAGTCTTGAATTTAGACTTGTTTCTAAAAAAAAGGTACTGACTTTGTCATACCAAGTTCTTGGTGCTTGGTTTAAACCATACAATGCTTTACTAAGTTTGAGACATGATTTGGAAAAAATGCTTCTTCAAACCTAGGAGGCTATTTTACAAAGACTTTCTTTTTAGTAAAATCATTTAGAAAAGAACTTTTAACATCCATATGATATAATTTTATATTCTTAAAAGTAGCAAATGCAAGAAGCAACCTGATAGCCTCAAGTCTGGCTATAGGAGTAAAAGTTTCAGTAAAGCTTATACCTTCTTATTGATTGTATCCTTGTGCAACCGATCTAGTTTTGTTTCTAATAACTTTCCCATCTTCATCAAGCTTGTTTTTGAAGACCCATTTTGTTCCAATGATTCCTTTGTTCTTGGGTCTAAGCACAAGGGTCCAAACTTTGTTCCTCTTGAACTGGTTCAGCTCTTCTTGCATGGCAATGATCCAATCTGTATCCTACAAAGTTTTTGTAACATATTTTGGTTCTAATTCTAAAACTAGAGCCATCGATGATTGATGAAGGAGAGTTGATATCATCCTTATTCTAGCAACTTGATCCCCAATAATAAGGTCTGATAGATGATAAGCCTTGAACTTCTAGTCTCTTGGCTTCTTAAGTTCAAGCACAGGTATTGGTTGTTGTTGAGGTTCTGTGTTGTATTCCTTCTCATGTTCTTGCTGGTCAGGTTTAGACTCTTTCTGCTTCAGACCAGCATCATCATTTTCAAGATTTGTCAGTTTCCTGTCAGTCTTTTAAACATCATCAAACCTTACATGCATTGATTCATGAAGAGTCTGAGTCCTTGTGTTAAAGATTCTATAAGATTTAGAGGTTACTGAGTACCCCATATATCAATTTATCAACCTTAGAATCAAATTTTCCAAGTTGATCCCTTGTGTTCAGGATATAGCATGTGCACCTAAAGGGATGAAAGTATGATATGTTGGGTCTCCTTCCCTTTCATAGTTCATAGAGAGTCTTATTAAGTATTGGTTTGATTAGGATTCTATTTTGAATATAACAAGAAGTAAATATTTTGGAAGATTATTTTCACAAAGCATAGTTCTAGCCATTTCTTGTAGAGTTCTATTTTTCCTTTCCACAACACCATTTTGTTGAGGTGTTCTTAGAGAAGAAAAACTATAAGTTATGCCAGACTCAATTACATAATTTTTCAAAATGTTCATTTTCAAATTCTTTGCCATGGTCACTTCTTATTGTACCAATACATAATCCTTTCTTATTTTGGATTTTCTTAGAGAAAATCTTGAATACTTTAGCAGACTCATCCTTGTAGGCTAGGAAATAAACCCATGTCATTCTTATGTAGTCATCAACTATGACAAAATCATACTTCTTTCCACCCAGACTCTGAGTTTGAGATGGACCAAACAAATCCAAATGTAACAGTTCAAGGGGTCTGGCTGTTGAAACAATATTTTTATTTTCAAAAAACATTTTATATTGTTTCCTTTTTTGGCATGCTTCATAAGGCAAGGAACTGTTAAAAGATAATTTAGGCAGTCCCTTAACCAAGCCCTTTTTATGAAGTTTTGAAATATGTTTCAGACTTACATGCCCAAGCTTTATGTGCCAAATCCATCTTTCCATAGAGTTTGAGAAAAGACATGTTTCATTTTGATTTTTTAGCCCATTCAAATCAACCTTGTATAAGTTGTTATGTCTGTTAGCCAAAATGAGTATGCTTTCATCATAGTTAATGACAGTACACTTTTCTTTGTCAAATGAAACTTTGTACCCACTATCACAAAATTGACTTATGCTAAGTAAGTTGTGTCTCAGACCCTTCACAAGATAAACATGATCAATGATAGAAGAAGGGATTTTACCAACTTTACCAGTACCAACAATGTTTTTGGTTTAGTTGTCTCTGAAGATGACAGTCCCTCCTTTAAAATGTTCCAGGTCTAGGAACATAGACCTTTTTCTCATCATGTGATGCAAGCATTCACTGTCCAGATACCAGTGATGATGCTTTTCTATTGTCTTTAAGCATATCTATAACAGGAATTATCAATGCCTTTGGTACCTAGATTCTCTTGGGTCCTATGTGATTAGTTATCTTGTTATTTTTCTTCTTTCTTTTTAAATAGTCTTTGATAAGATGACCATGTTTCTTACAATAGTTACATTTTAAAGTTTTACTCTTAGATGAGATGAATGAAGGAGAAAGAAACTTTTTTGAATCAACATGTTCAGTAAATCCTATTCTAGATCTGTCATGGTTGATGGGAATCCCCAAAAGCTTTTTGAAAATTTCAGTACCATTGATAAACTTGGCTAGGTCTAAAGAGAGAGAACTCACCTGTTTTTGAAGATTATTTATTTCCTCAGTCTGATAATTGCAATAGACTTTGGAACTTTCTAATTCAGTTTTTAAGCAAATATTTTATTGCTTAAGTCTGTGCAACTCCTCAAGCTGCATTATTTCTTTTTCTTTCATCTCATTTTGATTACTTTGTCCAAGATCTTCTATTAACTCAAAGATCTTGTTCTCATATGAAGTAATCATCTCAGCTTGTTTCTTTTTCAAGAGCTTATAGTTTTTTAGAAGGGTTGAGAAATCCTTAAACAAAACTACATAATTTTCTTTAAGTTTAGAAAAACTTACTTCTTCAAACTCTTCAATGTCTGAATCACTGGTATTATTCGAGTCTGAGTCTATGTTGGTCATTAAACACAGTTGGGCAAACTTCGTTTCTTCTTTAGACTCACTTGAGCTACTTGAGTTCTCATCATCCCAAGTAGTGAATCCTTTCTAGTTTTTGAAGAACTTTTTTTGTCCTTCTTGTTCTTTTTGTCTTTTTGAGTAAAGGCTATTCTGCTTTCGTATGTCCAGGTTTCCAGCATTTGAAACATTTCAAGATGGATTTATCAAATTTAGGTTTAAACTAAGATTTACATCTTGGATCTTTCTTGTTGAACCTTTCAGGTCTGCTCTTTTTCTTCTTTAGTAGTTTGTGGAATCTCTTGGTTGCAAGGGGTAACTCTTCATCAGTATCTTCACTGCATCCTTTAGACTGAGTCTGAACTTTATGAATCAACAGTTTTGAGGGCCTTGGACTTCTTGCTTGAGTCAGCAGACTTCAAAGCAATATTCTTGGAAGAGGAAGGTTTGGTGACTTCCTTCCGTTTCAGCTTTATCTCATGAACCTTTAAGACTCCAAGGAGTTCATCAATGCTAAAGGTACTAAGGTCTCTTGCTTTTTCCAGAGTAGAGCACTTAACATCGAACTTCTCAGGCAAACTCCCAAGGAGCTTGACATTTATATCTTCCAAACATTTAATCGATGGATTCATGCTCCTTCATCTTGAAATTGTCATACTATTTGGTCAACGATATTTTCTTAGACCTTTTGACATTTGAAGTTCCTTTATATTTCTTTACAAAGCGTCCCAGACTTCTTTTGCTATCTTGTAACTAAATACCTTTTTGTATTTAGACTTACTAAATGCATAGATAATAAGAAATCTAACTTTTTCATTAGCCTCAATCTTTCTCATCTTTTGCATAGTCTAGAGATCTTTAGGCTTTGGCTTTCCATCAGTGTCATCGGGTATAGGATTATCACCATTAGAAATGGTTCCCCACAAACTACACTAGGTGGAATTGATGAACATTTCTATCCTGTCCTTCCAGTAAGGGTAGTCTTTATCAAGAAGACTGGGGTTTGTTCACCGAGGAACCTTCTATGATCAACAGATCTTGCTGTAAAGCTACCATGGATCTTATCCTCTACACTCATTAAAGTTTTCAACACAAACTGGCAAGCTCTAATACCAATTGATGGTTCAAAGATAGAATTAGAAGGGGGTTGAATAAGTCTGTAACTCTTTTTATGGAAAAGAACCTTTTTAAAAAGAAAAGACAACAAAGTTTAACAAAGAAGATTAAAACTTAAAGAGACAAGGGATAGGGAGTGATAGGTGTTTAGTTTGCATTAGTTTTAGGGTCTATATAGTTTTAGTTTTAGTTTATTTTCATCTTATTTCCCCCTAATTGCCATGGTATTTCTTCTATTTCCACACATGCTACTTGGGTAGTTGTCTTTTGTAGAAACCTTCATGAGATAAATCTATTGGCAAAAGGATTTGAAAGATTTTGAAGGTGATGATGCAAAGGGGAAGAGTGTTAGTTTGTAGAAGACCCAAGATCAAAGCCAGCCTAACAATTGAAGAAGAACGTACCAAAGAAAGTACTGCAGAACCTAAAAACAATCTCAAAATGCATATTTGCCAAGGTTCAGAGAAAACCACTGCCAGTGGGAATTCCCACTGGCCGTGAAACACACCTGAGGAAGTGACAAAATTGAGACAGAGAAAACCACTGCCAGTGGAATTTCCCACTGGCCGTGGAACTCCCTGCCAAAACATCCACTGACCCTGGATTTTCCCATTGCTAGTGGTTTTTGCCCAGTTTTTAATTGTTAGGCATTTTTGGTGTCACACAGTGCGATCCGCTGCCAGTGGATTTCACATATTGCAGCAGTTACCTTTAGTTTTCGCAAAATTTTAAAAGAACAAAGCAAAAACTTGAGGAACTGACACATTAATACACAAGACAGTTTTGGGTGAGAATGGAGAGCTTCTTGGAGGAGATTTTCAAGAGGATTTCAAGAATCAACAATAAGGGCATCAGATCTTCAGATTTTGGGGCATTAGCTTAGGACCAAAAGTAAGAACTCTAATTCTTCTCCAAACCCTTGTTTTGTAATTAAGATTTCCTTCATGTTTGAGATTAAATTTCTGATTTATGGTATTATAATCTTCTTCCTTATAGCGAACTAAACCCTATTCTTGGGATTAGGGGGTAATATGTCCATAGACCAAACTTGATATGTTCTTCATTTTTCCATTTATGAATCATGTTTCTTATTCAATTTTATGTATGTTTAATGCTTCTACAAGGCTTAGAAGTAAGTGTAGATGATTATAAATGGTATGGGTAATTGAAAGATTGGCATATGGTTTGAATCACATGAAATTGAACCTAGGGATTTGAGTTATGAAAGTAGACAAAGCTCTTTGAGGGATAACCGGGTTTTCATAAAGCGTAAGGGATCTAACTAACGAATTAAACGCGGTTCTTTGGTAATTAGGTACGTTAGTGAGGTTTCAAGAGAAAGTCACTAATTAAATTTGGAAAACTTGCCTTAGGAAATGAGATTTCATAAATGGGGAAATAGAATTGCATTGAAACTTGGTAACGACATGTGAACCTTTTAATTCCCAAGAACCTAATCTTGATTGTTTTCATTTAAGTATTTTGATTTTCATCACGAATAGCTTGTGTTTTCTTTTGGCATCTTTAGTTTTAAGTCTATTTAAATTTCTATTAAAATTAAATCATTGGTCTAGATAATTAAATCACTGATAAAATCGGTACTTGGGCACAATCCTTGTGGGAACGATAACTTTTTATTACATGATACCCTGTGCGCTTGCGGTTGGCCATCAAGTTTTTAGTGCCATTGTCGAGGATTGTGTTTCGCCCAATATTGGCTAAACGGTGTTTTTGATTAGACTAGACTCTTTTTTTTTTTGTATAATTTTTCTATTTTTGGTTTCTATTTTTCTGCAGAATTACACTTGGTGTTCTTTGTTGTTTTGTGAGTTTATGCAGGCCCCTTTATGCAAAGAAGTGGTAGCTTTGAGCACATTCTTGATCCTGAGAGAGAAAACTCTTCGAAAGATTCAAGCTCTTAGGAAACAAATAGAACAAAGCAAGCAAACAGCTTTGAGCTCAACAAGCCAAGCACAAATGGATGATCCAGACAATAGAGCCCTTCGTGATTTTGCAGTGCCTAATGAGATGGGCTGAAGGTCTAGCATCACTAGGCCAACCATCGAGGCAAATAATTTCCAGTTGAAGTCATCCTTGCTCTTGATGGTTCAACAAAGTCAATTTGGAGGATTGCCATCCGAGGATCCCCACATGTATCTTCAAATTTTCCTTGAGTATTGTGACACACTCAAGGTAAATGGGGTCTTAAGTGACATAATCCGACTTTGGCTTTTCCCATTCTTTTTAAGGGATAAGGCTAGAGCTTGGTTATATGCGCTTTTGGAAGGGTCAATCACTACATGGGAGCAGCTGTCTTATGCCTTCCTCAATAAATATTATCCAAGGAGTAAAATAGACCCGTTGAGAAAGCAGATCATCACTTTCAATCAGAAAGATGATGAGACTCTATATGATGCCTGGGAGAGGTACAAAGAAATGCTCCAGGAATGCTCACACCATGGCATTGAACGCTGGTTGACAGTGCATATTTTCTATAATAGGCTCACTCCAAACCAGAAGGTAACCTTGGATGTCGTAGCTGGCGGTGCCTTCATGAGTAAGAACATGGTGGAAGGTTACAATCTCATAAAGGAGGTTACTCAAAACACTTACCAGTGGTCTTCAGAAAAGAGTTTAGTAAGAACTCCGGGTAAGTACTCTGTTGATGCTCTCTCTTTATTAACTACTAAAGTAGAAGCATTATTTATAAAAATTAATAAATTTGATAAACTAGGAGCATGTACTACTAGCATGCTTTATAACACACTCAAGGTAAATGGGGTCTTAAGTGACATAATCCGGCTTAGGCTTTTCCCATTCTCTTTAAGGGATAAGGCTAGAGCTTGGTCATATGCGCTTTTGGAAGGGTCAATCACTACATGGGAGTAGCTGTCTTATGCCTTCCTCAACAAATATTATCCAAAGAGTAAAATAGACCCGTTGAGGAAGCAGATCATCATTTTCAATCAGAAAGATGATGAGACTATATATGATGCCTGGGAGAGGTACAAAGAAATGCTCTGGGAATGCCCACCCATGGCATTGAACATTGGTTGACAGTGCATATTTTCTATAATAGGCTCACTCCGAACCAGAAGGTAACCTTGGATGTCGTAGCTGGCGGTGCCTTCATGAGTAAGAACATGGAGGAAGATTACAATCTCATAAAGGAGGTTACTCAAAACACATACTAGTGGTCTTTAGAAAAGAGTTTAGCTAGAACTCCAGGTAAGTACTCTATTGATGCTCTCTCTTTATGAACTACTAAAGTAGAAGCATTATTTGTAAAAATTGATAAATTTGATAAACTAGGAGTAGGTACTACTAGCATGGTTTGTGAGTTCTGTGGCATTTCTGGTCATAATATTTCAAGATGCCAGCTTGGAATGAATTAGAGTCCCGAGCTAGAGATGTAACAGGTGGATGCTATTGGGAACTACGGTGAAAATTATGGCAATAATTTTCGATAGCTACAAGGACCACCTGGTTTCCAAAACTGACCACCTCCTTATCAAGGCAATCCGAGTAATTTCTGACAACCATAAGGACCCTACATTCCACAAAAATCCAAGCTGGAGTCCTTGATGGAGACCTTTGTGACCACCAAGTTGAAACAAAATAATGAGTTCTCCGATGCTATTAAGAAGCTAACCTCCAAGGTGGATACTCTTGCCACCCATAATAAAATGTTGGAGAACCAGATTACTCAGCAGGCCTCATCCTCTCAAAGAATACCAGGAACCTTTCCTGGAAAGCCTGAAACTGGACCATCCAATTACACCATGGCTATCACTCTTAGAAGTGGTACATAGTATGATGGTCTAGTTGGTATGACTAAAAATAAGGCCAAGAAAGAGAAGAAGGGGGAAGAGTCTCACTCTTATCCTGAAATTGAAGAAGAGAAATAGAGTGAAAAGAAGGAGGAGGTGAAGCCATATCAGCCTCCAGTTCCATATGCTCAGTGCTTGGCTAAGGCCAAGCTTGATAAATAATTTGGTAAGTTTCTTGAAGTTCTTAAGAAGCTTTATATTAATATTCTTTTTACAGATGCCTTGCAGCAAATGCCAATATATGCAAAGTTCCTGAAGGACATCTTATCCAATAAAAGGAATATAGTGCTTTGATCCAAAGGAAGCGACCACCCGAGCTTCAAGATCTAGGTAGTTTCTCTATCCCTTGTGTGATTGGTGACATGGCCATTGATAGGACACTATATGACTTAGGAGCTAGCGTTAGTTTAATGCCATTGTCTATTGTTAAGAAATTGGGATTGGGTGAACTGAAACCTACTAGGATGTCATTATAATTAGCGAATAGGTCTATTAAATATCCTGTAGGTATTTTAGATACCTATTAAAGTAGGTAAATTTTTCATTCCTGCCGACTTTGTTGTTTTGGAAATGGATAAGGATTCTATGATCCCTATTATTCTAGGCAGGCCATTTTTGGCAACCACGGGTGCGATAATAGATGTTAAAAATAGAAAATTGTCTCTGACTGTTGGAGACCAAAAGGTAGATTTTAGTTTGAAAGATACTTTAAAGAAACCTTTTGATGATGTTTGCTATATGGATTTTATTAACCAAGCGGTGAAGGAAGAAACTCTTCCTAAGGATCCACTTGAATCTGCTTTATTAATTGAGCCTGTAGGAACATTAGATTGTTTGGAAGAAAACACCCCACTAAAACATGATGCTGAAGTCATGTGTGAGAAGGTGGTAAGCTCAACTGTTGAATTGAAGTCTTTATCGGCTTCATTGAGGTATGAATTTCTTGGACCTAACTCTACATATTTTGTCATTGTAAATGCTGACTTGAATCCATGTGAAACTAAGAAGCTTTTGAAACAACTTAGGTTGTATAGGAAGGTAACTGGTTATACAATGGATGATATAAAAGGGATTAGCCCTTCCTTTTGCATGCATAGGATAACTATAGAGGATGAGAGTAGGCCCATAGTAGAACCACTTAGGAGACTAAATCCAAAAATACAAGAAGTGGTTAAGAAGGAAATCTTGAAATTGCTTGATGCTGGTGTCATATATCCCATTGCTAGTAGCAAGTGGGTAAGTCCAGTTCATGTAGTGCCTAAAAAGGGAGGGATAACTGTTGTGAAAAATGATAAGCAGGAACTAATTTCTACTAGGATAGTTTCTGGGTAGTGCATATGCATTGACTATAGAAAATTAAATAGCTCCATAAAGAAAGATCATTTCCCTCTTTTTTTCATTGATCAAATGCTTAAGAGGCTTGCTAAGCACTCTTATTTCTGTTATTTAGATGGGTACTCGGGTTTTCATCAAATCCTCATCCATCCATCTGATCAAGAGAAAACTACCTTCACTTGCCCTTATAGGACATATGCATATAGGAGAATGCCATTTGGCCTGTGTAATACACCTATGACTTTTCAAAGGTGTATGCAGGCCATCTTTTTTGATTTGATTGAGAATGTAATAGATGTTTTCATGGATGACTTTTCTATGCATGATTTTGATTTCGATAATTGTTTAACCAATTTGTGTCAAGTCTTAGAGCGTTGTAAGGAGACCAACTTAGTCTTAAACTGGGAGAAATGCCATTTCATGGTAAGAGAAGGAATAGTTCTTGGACACTTGGTGTTTGAGAGAGGAATTGAGGTGGATAAGGCCAAGGTGGAAGTGATTGAAAAATTTCCCCCACTGACCAATGTGAAAGGTATTCGAAGCTTTCTTGGGCATGCTGGGTTTTACCGACGGTTCATTAAAGACTTCAGCAAGATCACCAAGCCTCTGACTAATCTTTTGGGTAAGGATGTGCTTTTTGTTTTTGACTTATCTTATCTTGAGGCTTTTTGCAGGATTAAACAAGCTTTGATTTTTTCTCCTGTGGTACAACCCCCTGATTGGGAACTCCTATTCGAGTTGATGTGTGATGCTAGTGATCACATAGTTGGGGCTGTGCTTGGGCAGTAGAAGGATAAGAAGCTGCATATGATCCATTATGCTAGTCTTACACTTGATGAAGCTCAGTTAAACTATGCTAACACTGAAAAGGAATTATTAGCTATTGTTTTTGCTCTTGATAAGTTTATATTGTACTTGGTAGGCTCACATATTACTGTATATACTGACTATTCTGTCATTAAGTATCTTTTACATAAAAACGAAGCAAAGCCTAGGCTAATTAGGTGGTGATCTGGTCTTGATACCGACTCCAAGACAAGCATGGCGTGTCATCCGATCTCTTATTGTTATCGACTCAGCAGGTAAGGCATCGGACTGATTAGACTGTATAGGCGATCTCCCTATATCGACAAGCCCATTTTGATACGTAGAACATTGGATATAGCACATTCCCTATACCGCGACAGTTATTAAACAATTCTAAATGGCTTTGGTAAAAGTGCAGTAACCCGAGTCACCCATGATGGATATCTATCTTCGAAGGGCACACACACTACCATTTGGACCATACTTGCTTCCCACACTGATTAAATATATATTTGCCCATACTCCGATAGGACAAAGTGGATATTCTCCACTCCCAAGTCCCACTATTCAAGGAGAATCAGGTTTGTCCCTTGGGTCAATCAGACCCATCATTATCCACCGTCTATAAATATAGCAATCGCACAAAAAGGAAGGGACTTGTTTTTGAATCTTTGTCTTTACATTCTAGCATTACATATTTGTTGTCTCGTCACTGACTTGAGCGTCGGAGAGTCTTCGTAGGTGACGCCACCTTTCGTCCCTATTCAACGTGAAGGATTGGTGTGTAGGACCTCCAGGATGGCAAGACTGGCCTTTTCCCATTGAGGGGTCGGATCATAATACCGGATACCCATCGTACTGGTGTACAACACACACAAATCTCTGACTTTTATGGTAGGCCCCATACCAGATCATTGACCCCGGTCTAGGTCAGTTAATTGGCATGCCTAGTGGGACACACTAAAGTTTTTCCCACTTCTCATTTTTAGAGTCTCACCTTTTATCATGTAAGGCAATAGGAGAAACATGCAAGATGGGTATGTGGAGGATGTCACTGCCCAGGAGCAACCAGTTAATAGATGCTTAGCTTTTGATTTTCTAGGAGGAAGTTCAAGGAGAATGGTGCAAGCACCCGTACTTGATCCATGAGATGAAATGAAAAGATAGCTCATGGAGGAGCTTGTGGAGTTGAAGCTTGAAAAGAAGTTTGTGGAGGAAAAGGTGGTATCTCAAGCTGAGGAGACTCACTACACATCTAAAGGGAGAAAATCTGCTAGCCTCCAATATTCACAAATCCCCACTTATGAAGAGAAGGAGCAAACACATGACTCTGAAGAGAGAGCCAGCCAACGATGATGCATGGGGCTTATAAACTTAACGTCCCATTTTTCCAAAGGTTGATGAGTGTAGTTATTCCAAAGCACCTACAAACCACTCAACCCCTTTCTATTGGGAAGTATAGCGGAGAGATTGATCCTACTAAGCATCTAAATGCTTATGTATATGAATCCATATATTTGGGAGTGGATGAAGATGTCATGTGCAGGATGTTTCCTCATACACTAGTGGATGACGCTCTCAGTTGGTTCAAGGAGCTACCATCAGGCTCCATTGACTCATGGGGAGAGATAGCGACAACATTTACGGATCACTTTGTTATTTCTAGAGACATTCCCAGGACCTCTCATACCCTAGCCCATATTAGGCAAGGAGAGTATGAAACTCTTAAAGATTTCTTGAAGAGATTTTACAAGGAGGCGGCCACTGTCCCAAACTTGGCAGAGGCACTATAGTTGCACATTGTAATAGAGGCTTTACAGCTAAACTCCGCTTTCGCTCTATCCTTGGCAAAAAGCCCTCCCATGACTTTTGAGGAATTTAGGAGAAAAGCGTCTACGTACATCGGCATTGAAATACATTTAGAGGCTACAACGGCGAGAGGGAAGCCACCAACACCACCTCAGTAACCACGGAGAGATAAGGATAGATCAAAGTCGGAATGCATGGAAAGACCATTCCACAACAACACCTTTAACAGCTTTGCACCCCGGTGTTAGGAGAGATGTATGAATGCATTCAGTAACTATGCACCATTAAATACCAAGCGTTTGCAGATCCTGAGGGAGGTCGGATGGCCAACACTCATCGTATACGGGGTCAGGAAATCACCCCTTGTTCGAAGGCATGGGGACCTGTGAAAATATTACGAATTTCATGAACAGAATGGCCATTCTACGAACGAATGCCAGGCCCTGAAGAACACCGTTGAAACTCTAATCTAAGAGGGAAAGCTTAAGAAGTATTTGTTCAAAGAGAAATCTTTCGATGAGTCAAACCAGATGGAGAAACGGGGAAGAGATCGCGAGGACGACGACGACGATGGTCGCACCCCAGACAGAAGGTTCACTGCTGTTGAAAAACAAAAGGGGGTCATAGCTTGTGAGCCCATACAGCAGAATGTTATGCCCCAACAACAACGTTAGGGCCGGCGTGAGGTCATTGATATGATAGTCGGAGGCTTCGTTGGAGGAGGAACGTCTATCACAGCCAGGAAGAATCATCATCGCATGGTTCTTTTATTGCAGGGAAAGCCCAGCGACAACCACCCCTTTAGGGATAGTGTGCTGGCACCTGTAATATCCTTCTCCGATGATGATTTTGGCCTAACAATCCCCAGAGACGATGACACGATAGTAATAATGGCTGTTATTGCAAACAAAGACGTGTAGAGAATACTGGTTGATCAGGGGAGTTCCTGCGACATTATTTTTTATGGTTGTTTCAAACGTATGCGATTTAATGATTCTAATTTACAGCCTTACACATAGGATTTGACAACTTTTAATAGAGCCAAACAGCTAACGAAGGGGTACCTTGACACTCTGATTTCTTTTGAGGGTGAGCCGGGAGCCAGGACAGTAAAATCCAGAGTATTGGTGATTGATGTGGAATCACCGTACAACGGCATCGTAGGGCGCCAACACTAAATGCCATGGAAGCCATTATTTCAACCCCTCATCTACTCATCAAGTTCATAGATAAAGACAACAATGTGTCTTCCGTCAAAGGCGATCAAGAGATGGCCAGGTACTGTTATAACCTAAGCCTTAATATGGTGAAACTGGAAGCCTTCAACAAGAAGAGGAAGCTGAATGACAGAGGAACTGCGGCGGGCTCTATAAGCCTAATCGATTTGGACCCTAGAGCGGAATTGAAGATTGACCCACTCAACCCATCGAAGCCCACGCTAGATGGAGGTTCCAGGGACGTCATCTTGGGAGATTCTTCAAATAAGGTCACACATATGAATGACAAGTTAGAGCTAGTCATGGGGCAGTGTTTGCTTATGCTCCTTCAGGAATTCAAAGACCTTTTTGTATGGACTGGAGCGGATATGCCTGGGATGGATCCTGAGTTCTGTTGCCACAAGCTAGCTGTTTATCCAGAGACGAGACCGGTTTCTTAGAAGAAACAGAGGTTGGGCCCGAAGAAGCAGAAGGCAGCCTGTGAGCAGACAGAAGAATTGCTGAAGGCTAGATTTATTAAAGAAATTCGTTATTCTTCAGGGCTGTCCAACATGGTGATGGTCCAGAAAGCCAACGACAAGTGGAGAATGTGCACTGACTACGTGGACCTAAACCGCTGTTGTCCAAAGGATCTGTACCCTCTCCTAAACATAGATCGGATGATGGATGATTCGTCTGGTTACCAGTACTTGAGCTTCATGGGTGCATATTCGGGGTATAACCAGATTCTGATATGAGAGAAGGATCAGGAGAAAACAACTTTCATCAATGACCGTGGTGTCTTTTGCTACACTGTTATGCCCTTTGGCTTGAAAAATGCTGGGGCCACTTACCAGCGCATGATTAACAAGGTGTTCGAAGGCTTGCATACCAGGTTGGTGGAAGTATACGTTGACGACATTATCGCCAAAACCTCGGCTGGAGGTGACCATGTGGAAGATCTGTGCCAAGCGTTCCTGCGCCTGAGGCAATACAACATGAGGCTGAACCCATTGAAGTGTACCTTCGCTGTCCCAACTGGGAAATTCTTAGGTTTCATGTTGACTCAGCGCAGTATCAAAGCCAATCCAGGGAAGTGCCAAGCAATTCTTAACATGCAGAGTTTGAAGAATTTGAGGGAACTTCAATCCTTAAATGGAAAAATGGCAGCCCTGGCGCAATTCATGCCTAAAACGGCACACAGATCATTTCCTCTGTATAAAGTTTTAAGGAAATCCAGGAAGTTTGACTGGGGACAGGAACAGGAGCAAGCTTTTCAAGAGCTTAAGGAGGTACTGTCTAAACCTTCGATATTGGTGAAACCTGACCCCAGAGAAACGCTCATCCTGTATCTGGCGATCTCGGATGAGGCTTTGGGAGTGGCATTAGTCAAGGAGACCCCGGATGGACAAAGGCCAGTATACTTCACAAGCAAGACGTTGCAAGGTGCGGAGAGCTGGTATCAGAAGATTGAGAAAGCCGCTCTCGCCATTGTTTGGGCTTCTCGTCACTTACGACCTTACTTTCATGCTCATCCAATTATGGTGAGAATAGATCTGCCACTCTGTTCTGTGTTAAGCAAGCCAGACCTCGTAGGAGAATGATTAAGTGGTCGATCGAGCTTTCAGAATTTGATGTTTCTTACGAGCCACGATGAGCAATAAAAGCCCAAGTGCTAGCTGATTTCATAGTAGAAATGCTGGGGACAGATCCAATGGTACTCCGAGGACACTGGACCATTTATGTGGATGGATCTTCCAATAGCAAAGGCTATGGAGCAGGAGTTGTGGTGGAAAGTGATGACAGAGTGCATTTGGAGATTTCTCTTTGCTTTAATTTTAAGATGTCTAACAACCAAGCTGAGTATGAAGCTTGCCTCGCCGGACTATGAGCTGTAATCGACATTGGAGCATCCGAAGTCACCCTTTGTAGTGATTCTCAGTTAGTAATATCACAAATACAGGGTGAATACCAAGTCTGCGAGCCTCAACTACAGTTGTATTTGAATTGTGTAAAGGAGTTGAGAGAAAGATTTTCGACGTTGGAATTCAAGCATGTCCCATGAGAAGAAAATGCGAGGGCGGATATTCTGTCTAGGCTAGCGAGTATGAAACAGCCGGGAAACACCATGACGGTGGTCCAAAGCACGTTGACGTCGCCTAGCATCCCCTTGTTCCCATCTCTGAATGCTATAATGATTAATGCCTTCAACGAAAGCTCATGGGTTACTACCTATGTTCGTTACTTGGCTGACGGACAGCTGCCCACTGACGAGAAGGAGAAAAGAAAAATAAAAAGGGAACTACCATATTTCACTATGGTAGACGGTGTTCTTTTCAGGAGAGGATTTTCAGTACCCTACCTCCTCTGTTTGAGCAAAAGTGAGATACAAGGTGTGATGGAAGAAGTACATGAAGGGCAACGTGGACACCATGCTGGAGGAAGAAGCTTGATGAGGAAAATCCTCAGGGCCGATTATTGGTGGCCCACAATGAAACAAGATTCCATCGACTTCGTCAAAAGATGTGACGCTTGTTAAAGGTTTTCCAACCTGCATCATACACCGGCGGAGGAACTCTTTACATTGGTTGTGCCATGGCCGTTCTACTAGTGGGGTTTGGATATCTTAGGACCATTCCCAACTACGCTTGGGGGTATTAAATACCTAATTGTGGGAGTTGATTATTTCACTAATTGGATTGAAGCGGAGCTAGTGCTCCACATTACTTCAGCCCAAACTAGTTGTTTCATGTATAAAAACATCATAACACGATTCGGGGTACCAGCACGGGTCATCACAGACAACAACACCCAATTCACAGATAAAAAGTTCACAGATCTGCTTGAGGGATTGGGGTCCAAATCTTTTCATCCGTCGAACACCCACAGACCAATGGTTAAGCTGAAGTAGCCAACAAAGAGTTGTTGAAAGGGCTGAAGAAGCGTCTGGGAGAAGCCAAGGATGGATGGATAGATCAGCTATGCCACGTCCTATGGGCCTAAATGAATCGCCATATCGGCTAACGTACGTGTAACATCCCAAATTTTAAATAGAGGGTTAAATCAAGGAAATTAAATACTAAATAATTAAAGGTAAATTATTTAATGTCCCAATATATTGAAATTAATTAAGTTAAGAAGTTTGGGAATTGTTGGCAAATTATGGAGACTGGTTAAGCTGAAAATAAGCCCGGTTGAAATATGGGTGTCGGGCCAAGTGTCTCGGAATGAGATGATATTGGTCAGGGCTGTAGAGAATAATATTGGGAATCCGAATATGTATTCGGAATAATTTTAGGATGAAGTATTGAGCCCAAACGAAGAGCCTGTTAGTGACAAAAACGATGAATTTTAATAGATAAAGTTAAAATAAAAGAAAAAGCCCAAATTCTCTTTCCTTTTCCACGTGAATGCTAAAGCAATTGGGAAAATAATTCACTTCTTCTCTTCTTCATCTCTTCCTCATTTCTTCTCCTACTTTCTTCTTCTTCCAAAGCCCTAACTTTGAGTGGTGAGCTTCTCCTCCATTTTCGTTTTGAAGAAGCTAGGAAGAGAACCATTGGAGCTGAATTCCTCTTCCTTTTCTCCTCCATTTTCACAGCCCTCTTTTCTCCGCTTGGAACCCATTTCATTTTGGGTGTGAGGTAAGCACTTTCACCATTTTTGGAATGGATTGATGATGATATTATGGGGTATTATGATTTGGAGAGGATATGCATATGCATGGGTGTTTATTAGAGCATTTAATGTTATGCCCTAGAATGGGTCATCATAAATGTGAATATTTATAAAGAGGACATGGTAGTTGGTGTATTAATGAGGGTAGAGAATGAAGGTTTATGATTTATTAATGAAGGTGGATGGGTTTTGGAGGAAACCCTAACCTTGAAGTTGGGGGAAAATAGCTAATGCTAGTTTAAGAATGTGTTTTATGGAGAAATATATGTCGTTGAGGAGTTTTATGAAGATTGGGGATAGGGTTGTCTTGTAACCCTTGAATTTAATGGTGGTGGCTTAATGGGAGGGAATTCCCGAAGCCTAATAGAGAATAAAAATGATATCCACAACATGTCTAACACATGTTGTGACATTATAAATATGAATATGACTAAATAGAATTGAATTGATGACTTGAGTAGTTGATTGATTAAGGTTTTACATGAATGTGAATGTAGGACCTATTCCGAACGACGAGGCGGGACAGTCTTATCAACCGGAATTCTTCTCTTGAGGTAAGAGAGGAGTCTAAGTTCTAAATGCACGAATTTGAATATTAATTGATTGTGGTATGTAGTGTGATGCATGTTAGCCTTGCTTGAATGTTGTAAGAAATGATGACTTGTGGTGTGATGTAGTTAATATGTTTGGCAACATGCTTTTGTGCATTTAGAATATTCATGGTATGTTATATTAAGTTGTGTTTACCATGAATGTGACATGAATGATGAAGTTGTTTGTTGAGATTGAGAATAAAGAGAATGCCACCTAAAGATTTAAACTATTGTGAACAATCAATGTTAATAAAAGCTTGTGGTGATGTTAATAATGGTGTTGATAATGTTGGAAGATGAGTGGCATGTATAGGATGCATAGAGTGAGGAATGTATATGATTACATTTGCATCCATGGCATACTGCATAGCTGCCAGTGTTGGAATTTTAGGGGATTCCCCCGGTTGGCCAAGTGGGAGGGCGGCTCGGTGCACGAGCAAGTTATATTTTCCCCTGTGACTTGGTGTATAAGTCACAAAGATGCCCATGTTGTGCTTCGGGGAGCCACATGTGGTTGACCCTTGTGGGGGGTGGCTCTTGAGGAGCAGGTGTCCCCGGTGGTCCTCGAGATCACAGCTGCCATGATATAATTCGTGGTTGGCCCGCAACACCATATGTTGATATGTTGAGTACCACGGTCATGGTGAAAATGATCTGGTGTTGCAAGATGGGCGATGCGGTTTGGTACCAGTAAAACTGTTGGTGAATGCATGCAATTTAAAGAATGAGTGTACATATTTTACTACTGCAGTAGGGGTGTGGTTAATAGACCATACTTGAATCCCACAGTTGATGTTAAATATCCCACAGTCAGATCTGTAATTGTTGAAATATTCCTTATGCATATGCATTAGTTAAGAGCATTTGCATATAGAAGGAAGTATGCAGAGGTGGTGAGATGCGATGATGATTGTGAGGTGGTAAAAGTATATTTAAGACAACATAAAAGATATAAATACCAGTTAAAAGTTGTGTGACAATTCAATGGTTGAATGGTGTGATTATGTATATGCTTGTGTGCTTTGTGTAAAATTGTGTTAGTATATGGCATGGTGATTATTATTGATGTGCAAAGTATATAGGTGGGATGCCTTTATGCATAATCACTTGGTATTCATATTCATACCTTTGGAATATGGACTCACTCTCCCATGTTGTCAATTTTAGACTTGTGATGCAGGGCATTCATGGGAAGAGTAAGCATTTTGAAGTATACTTATGGCTGTGGAGGTAAATAGTGTATAGGGAGCGCCTTGGCCGGCGATATATGTAAACATACGTATTTTGTGTAGTAGGAGATGTAATGAATGTTTGTTTTGGAAGTTTACATGATAAGTGATTTTGGAGGGTCATGAAGGAAAATGAGAAATTGTATGTGTATCTCATTTTTATTTGTGACCCTAGGTATGTATGAAAGATTTGTTGATATTGGAATTTCCCTATATGTTGATGAATGAATGAAGAATTACATTTGACTGTCGATTTTATTAAGTTAAAGAGATGGAGAATTGATTTTCATGTTTGATGAGTTGAATGGAAAATTGATGAGTAAGATGATGTAGAACAAGTTTTAAATGACTCATAGGATGTTTGAGATGTAGTGAATTCTTGTAAAATAGATGGAATTCAATTTTAGCAGGTTGTGTTGTGCAAGTTTCGGGTTCTGCATGATGTCTGATGTTTTCGCTCAGGCGAATTGGATTCTCGCCTGAGCGAGAGCCACACCTGTTGGGAAATTGGCTTCTGGGCAATTTTCGTTTAGGCGAAAGTGAATTTCGCTCAGGCGAGATTGTCCCAGTATCAGTGTTTAGATACTGGAGGAAATTCGCTTAGGCGAATGGAGTCTCGCCCGAGCGAGGGCGAAGGAATTAGCTACTGGTCTGATTTCGCTCAGGCGAATGGCCAGTTCGCTCAAGCGAGAATGTTAGGAGAAACAGGGATTAGCTACTGGACGAAATCCGCCCGAGTGAAGGGTCTGGGGAATGGCATTCGCCCAGGCGAGACCTTTAGATGGTGAGTGGGTGAGTTCATGAATGGATCCTGCCCAAGTGGGAGTTTGAAAATAAAACTAAGAGGTGGTGAAACTTCTGAGTGAATTCCGAGTGACTCATGTCCGAGTCATGACTTTTCGAGTGAGGAAGTGGATAGAATCTGAGTAAGCTGGCTATTGAGTGTGATGATCTAGGCTGAGGAGTCCCGAATGGGGAATTTATGAGTCCAGTGTACTTGTTCCGAGTGGTGTGTCCTGATTTTGTACTCTCCAAGTGGGAGAACACCGATTGGTGATACTCGGTGTGAGTTGCCCAGCATTTTCCCTGGAATAACTCTCCTCGAGTGAAAAAGAGAGGTAGTCGGATTGTAATAAGATGCCGAGTGAAAGCCGAACAGATAATGAGTTGGTCTTGGAATGAAATTCCGAGTGAATGACTAAATAGGGGTGAGTCGGTTTCTGAGAAGTTTTCCGATTGAAACACCGAGTGGGTGAAGTCTCGAACTTGGAGTGAATTTACCGAGTGGAGGTTTGTGTGAGGGAGGACTTGGTCTGGTCCGTTGTTGCCGAGTAGGAGATTGAGTAAACGATGATCGGTCAGGATGATTTTGCTGAGTGAGAACTCGAGTGCCTTGAGTCGGTTTTAGAGAATTATGCCGAGTGACAACCTGTGTGTTGAGAGTCGGATTTGGAGGGACTTTGATGAGAGAAAACTTAAGTGTTGGAAAGCCTTATTGAACGAGTGGATATAGGCTGGGCACTGGAGGTCTTTCACTTAAGCGAGAAAGTCTCGCCCAAGTGAGTTTGTACTAAATTCGATTCTGGAGGATTTTCGCCCAATGCTCGCTGAATCCGCCCAGGCGAGGCTTGAGGGTCTCGCTCAAGCGAGTCGAACTCCGCTTGAGCGAGGGGGACTCTGATGGTCCTGCTCGTGTTATTTATTAATTTCTTCTTCTCTTCCACACTGAGACCTTATTCCATGATACTGATGCATACTTGGAGTATATGATTGGGTTTATTAATTTCCCAGTGGTTGGTTTCTTAAAATATAAACACATTTTATTCATGTTTTCAATTTTTCTTCCGCTGATTTAAAGTTGGAAAATTATCCTGAAAATTTAATCTTTTAATTCCACCCTCTCATATCTTCATATATGGGAGTGGTTCATCATTGATCCAGGTACTGTGTCAAAAATGCTTCTGCACTTAATTTCTTTCATTGAATTTATGATTTATAAAAACGCGAAAAATTTACCCTGATTTTTGGGGTGTCACAGTACGGCATCGAGGCCATGATACCGGTTGAACTGCAAACCGCCTCTACAAGAGTGGTATACTTTCCAGAGAAAGATAACAATGCTAATCTAGTATCAAAAATGGATGTGATCCAAGAGCTCAGAGAAAAAGCATTCATTAGAGATCAGGCTATCAAGGCCAAAGCCGCCCTCCGCTATAACAAACAAGTCCAGCCTAGAGCTTTCAGTGTAGGAGATCTGGTTCTAAAAAGGGCAAGTGTAGGTAATAAATTTGCACACCAAGGCAAGCTGGCCCCGACGTGGGAAGGCCCTTATAGAATATCCGAAGTCACTGGGAGAGGCTCATACCGCCAGGAGAATCTTGATGGCTCGCCAATCCGCAACAAGTGGAACACCCAGAATTTGCGCATTTATTACAGCTAGTTGGTAAGACGACGTGTACTCTTTTTCCTTACTTGGGTTTTTCCTATTGGGGTTTTCCAAGAATGTTTTAACGAGGCACGGCCCCAACTACGCTCCTCTTGTAAAGTCATACATAGTTTAATGAGAGTTCTTTTATGGCTTATGATGCGTTCACCCCCTTTATTTATGTTGCCATTTTTAGTACAACGCCGTTGTGTGAAAAGATCCTCAGGACGAATGATCCTAACTACTTATTCTGTAGTTAGCGGTGCAACTCCTCGAAGGAATCAGAGGGTAAACCCCATTTTGAAGGCATGGGCGTAGTAGGTTGGCCCTTTTCCAAGGCCACACCAAACCCCAGGTAGTGGGCGTAGTAGGTTCAGGATTAGCCCTGTTCTGAACCCCATTTTAAAGATCTGAGCGTAGTAGGTTGGTCCTTTTCCAAGGCCATGCCGAACCCCAGGTAACGGGCATAGTAGGTTCAGGATTAGCCCTGTTTTGAACCCCGTTTTGAAGATCTGGGCGCAGTAGGCTGGTCCTTTTCCAAGGGCACGCCAAACCCCAGGTAACGGGCGTAGTAGGTTCAGGATTAGTCCTGTTTCGAACCCCGTGTCGAAGGCTTGGATTGTAGGATTAAAACCAAACTCCGAGCATGGTTAGTAGGTACGACCGAACAATGGTGAAGACCTAATCATCATCCCCTCAGGACGGATGGTCTCAACCACCTATTTTGCACATTAATGACGTACCCCCTGGCATGGGCACTCCCTATTATTTTACTTCTAAGGGAAAACCTGATCATCGCTCTCATGGTATAATTGTCCGTTCTACGACATCACCACTACAAAGAATGGGTAAACTTCCTCATCTCTATAGAATTAAGGGCGGCATCCCACAACGGATAGTTATCTTTGAACATACTCACACTTGGGGACAACATTCATACACATGAGTCTCCGTGCTACACATTGTTTATTTTAGATTCGAACTAACTGATCTGTTCTATGATATCTACTACAATTTAATCCTAAGTTATCTTTTCAGAACGACTTAACATATTTTACAAAAGGAAAAAGTGCAACAAGCGTATCGAAGAAACTTAAGAAATATACGATATTCATCAGAGGTATTACGTGAAGATAAAATTCTATTCATTCAAGTTGACGATGTTATTTAAGTTGCCTCAATACTCAAGAGGGGGGTGAATTGAGTTTTTAAAACTTTGCTTGGAATGCCTTTGAACTTGATTCCTTTATCATAAGTTTAAAGATTATGCAGGTGAAATCAAGTTTAATGCAAGAGACAATGCAAAACAAGAGGTGTACGTAGCTGAGATAATTTGTCAAACACTTGGTGTGCAATATTCAAATTTAACTAATTCAAGCAAGCTTAAGTATATAAACCACAATCAACCAACACAAATCAATTAAGTGCAGTATATGAATGTAAAAGAGTAAGGGAGAAGAGCTTGCAAACCGATTTAACGAGTTCCACCAACCCCGTGTACGTCTCGCCTTCAAGCAACCCACTTGAAGGATTTCCACTATTGAGATATAGAGATTACAAGCTATGAGCAATTGCAGCTTCCTAGTGTCCCACACTCAAGAACTCAATCCTCACTAGCACAGGGGTAACCCACCCAATCTCTCAAACTCTCAATACCCAAAAGTTGAACCCCAACCTTTATGACCACTCAACCTAGAGTGAAAACCTTTGTGTTTGGTGTAGTAGATATACAAATAAAGGCTCACACTATTTCTAACTCTCAACAAGAGAGAATATACAAGTTTAAGCTCTAAGTTTCAGAAAAATGAAACTATACAAGAATAGAACTCACAAGACTCAAGATTTGATTTCCCTTTGATGGATTTATGTGTTGCATTAAGTAGCTTGAAGGAGTCTTGCATTTATAGGGCTTGGAGATGAGCATAATGGAGTTCCTAGCCGTTGCAGCTAGTGGGTTCCTGAGAGATGTGGAAAGATGAGTTGGTTTCCACTTAAAAATACTTTCCCCAATTTCTGGCACTATCCTAATCGATTACGCCGTGAGCTGTAATCGATTAGCTTTTGGAATCTTTAGTGTAACTCGCGTTGTAATCGATTAGCATATCCCTTGTAATCGATTAGCTTCAGCTCAGAAACTTGATAATCGATTGTGCTTCATCTTGTAATCGATTAGGACTGGCACCTAATGCATTTAATTTGTTTACGCAGTTTTGTAATCGATTGTCCTTGTATATAATCGATTAGGTGTCATTCCAGGAGCTTTGTAATCGATTATATATGTCCTGTAACCGATTAGCGCAAATACCTGATGCATTTAATTCAAACAGAGGTCAGTAATCGATTAGTCTTGTTGGTGTAATCGATTAGATCTGGTTGCCTAATCGATTATCCCCGTGTTTTTATAGGTCTGATGCATTTTCTTATTTCTCCAAGTTTTCTTCAAAGAGTCCTTTGTCATTATCAAAATCTGTGATCCTGAAACCATATTCAAACACATGCTCCCCCTTTTTGATGATGACAAACCATGTTCATCTCTTGAGGGTGTTAGTCCAAAGTACACTTATCTATTATCTTTAATTTTATCTCAAACTGTAGAAACAGACAATGTTATCTTTTAATCTGAAATATTATCTTTTTGAGCATTATCTTCAAAACGTATCTATTTCAGATTCATTATCTCTTAATTCAAAATATCTCCCCCTATCTAATTGAATTTATGCCTTAGAGATAGTTATCCAATTTGTTACTCATTTGTTATTATCAACCAATTTTTAGAACTTATTAATATTTGCAATCAGATTTCACTTGTTATAATAAGCAGATATATTAATCGAAACTTAGATGAACTCTCATATATTTCTCCCCCTTTGGAATCATCAAAAACAATAACGCAATAGATATATAATGAAACTCGAACTTTATTCATAGCAGAAAAAGAAAGTTACATAAGGAAATTATGCAGAATTTAAAAGAAACAGAATGAAAGTAACTTAAACAAGGCACAATAAAAACGGATCTAATTATCCGGATTGAAAAAGCGGAGCTCAGAAATTTGGTGAGACAACTCTTCATAGCGTTGTTGCATGAGTTCATAGTGTTGCTGCTCAGTCATTTGGAATTGTTGGAGGGAGTTTTCAAGCCGATCAAAGCAGTTATCAAGATGAGCATACAAGGCAGTGAAAGGGTCAGGTGGAGCGGACGATTCGCCTTGAGGTGCAGGAGTAGGAGTAGGATCAACAATAGGGGTAGGGTGGTCTTCCTCAAATGGACTGCTGCCATGGATTCTGTCACTTTTGAGGATCCATCTTCCAGCTACACAAACCATACTCATTTTATTTAGATGGTGAGTGCCAATGCAAGCTTGAGAGGGCACTTTTTCAGCAAGTTCTCCAGCCAAGTCTACTCCATATGCCTTGAAGATTTTTGTGAGCAAGATGCCATAAGGCAGTTTGTGTTGCTCCTTGGATTTCAGTATGTGGAGCTTGATGAGTTGAATCCAGTTAATATCGTTTTGGTTGATGATGGTCCACATGAGTAGAACATCATCTTCCTCAACCAAGGCATAATTTCCACCGCGAGGGATAAGCATTTTAACCATAAAGAAATAGAGGAGACGGTTGTTAAGAGTTAAATGGCCTACTGATGAGGTTTTGATTATATTGAGTTTGCTGAAAGAGAATCAAGTTTGTATAATATGAACTCAATGAAATGGATGTGCCAAGTTTAAACACAGAAGCTGTAGTATAGTATAGTTGTCGTTCCACTGAGGAGGTGCTAGAATGAAGATCTTAGTTTGAATTGATTAGGCAGAAAGTTTTTGTTTAGATTTGCTGTGAATGTTGTTGAACAAGAAACAGTAAATAACAAATAACAGAGACTAGCACTTGTAAAAGATAACAGTAAATGATATTGGAAAAATTAGTTTTTGTAAAACAGGGATTGGCTTCATCACATCTTCACCTCTGTAAGCTGTATAAGTTTTCATATAAGTAAATCGAAAAGATAAGTTCTACGTCACAATCAAAGTCATTTGTATCGATCCCTCGACTACAAAATTCATAAGAATGATTTTCAAACCGCTGATCCCTCAGTCATTTTGGAAATCATTCCAGCATTATCGATCGATTGTTTTGACGTTTATTGCGTTAGACGCCATCCCTGGCTACCTACTCACAACAAGTATTTCTTTCAGATTCTGCTTTCAAAAGTCACTTCTCAACATACTTGAGAAAACTTAGAACAAGAAAATAGTGATCAAGTACTTTCAGGCATTAAACGCAGAAGGAAATACAGAAACTTATCAAATCTCATTACTCAATAAAAACTTACAACAGCATTACTTCAGTGTTGAATGGATTACAGCCAATCCCATAAGGGAGATTAGTTACTCATGCCTTGCATTTTCACCATCAAAGGAATGAATATAGAAAATAGAAAGTGTGAATGAAAATACAGAGGATGAATCTGATGTCTGATGTGATTTGTTTGCAGCTTAATTTATAGGAGTTTAGGTTCAGCTTCTCTTGCCCACTTGCGTAGAACCCATGCAGCATCTTTCAGAGACTGGTGGAAACAGAAGAAAGTGGGTGAGGTGGCATCGCATCATTGATGAATAAAGAATTAAGAGACCCATGTTGTGTGAGTCACGCTTGAGCTTGATGGTCACGCTCAAGCGTGAAAGGCTCTGATGCTTTCTGATTGTCTCACGCTCAAGCTGAATTAACCACGCTCAAGCGTGGCCTTCCTTTTGGTGCAGAACGTTGCTCACGCTTACTCCTCTTCAGCTACGCTCAAGTGTGACCTTATCATCCATCCCTCACGCTCAAGCGTGTAAAGCCTATGCTCAAGCGTCCTTCATGTGCCTGGTGACGCTTAAGCTCCATTTAGTCACGCTCACGCTCACGCTCAAGCGTCTCATCCCCAGGCTTGAGCGTGAGAGGGGTCCTGATGCCTCTGTTTCCCTTTAAGTCATGTTTAATCTTCGCTTAAGCGTCTAATCTTCACGCTTAAGCGTGAGAGGTGCTTCATGTTTCCCAACTTTCATGCTCAAGCTTGCTTACTTTGTCTTTCCTGTAGCTTTCCACAACATTTCTTTTTATACAATGTTTAGAGGATTCATGCTTACTTCCTTCAATAATTCCTTAATTTAGCTAAAAATCTTTACAAAATTGGTTCAAATGAGTCATGAAATCAATGCTTATTCAACACTTATCACCTACCAGTTTGTGATTGCTGAGGGGACGGTTGGCCTTCCAAAGAGATTGGCGTGCTGGAATGGGATTGAAATCCCACTCATCCTCAAGATTACCCCCTGCAAATTCAGCAGTAGAGAGGGGAATTTGGGTGATTTCAGAGAGTTGCTGGATGGTGATTTTGAGAGTCACATTCTTGACTCTAGCTTCCAATGTGCCATCAACCAATTTCACATTGCAGAAGAATACCCTCATCAGTTCAGGGTAATAAAACTCTTCCTTGAGAGTTAGGAATGGAAGGAGATTGTAATGGTGAAGGAGTTGGGTGAAGGTAAAACAGGGGTTTTTAAAAGTTGGGGCATCAATAAAATGGGGAATGATGATGTCTTTCTTTGAAAATTTCTTTATGAAGTTTTGGAGGTCTCTTGGTGAAGTGAAGAACCTAGAGAAATCTAGAGGATTTGTGGGTTGGTCCATGGAGGACCTTGTCTTGAGGAAGACATGGCAATAAAAGGGAATACAGAGAAGAAGTAGAAGAGAATGAGAAAATGGAAAAGCTCTTGGGAACTTGGGAGAATGGAAGAGGAGTGGTGTGAGATGAAAGAATGAAAGGGGGTTTATTTATATGGAAAAGTAGGGTTTAGAGATGAGAGAAGGAGTAATAATGGTGATGGATTATTGGCCCAAACGCATATCACACAGATTCTGCATTAAAAATTTGCACCTGATACGATGCTAATCGATTAGGTAACTGACGCTAATCGATTAGAGTATGTATTCTAGGGAAGATGAAAAGTTGTTGCACAGAGCTAATCGATTATGGCCGGTGGGATAATCGATTATGTTAAAAACAGAAACTTTGTAATCGATTAGGAGGAGATGATAATCGATTATCTGGAAGGCAAAACGTCAATAATCGATTTTGTTGAATGGCTAATCGATTATACAAGAAACAGAGACTTAGTAATCGATTAGATATGAGATTCTAATCTATTATTAATGAACCAGAAGATGGGTAGTCGATTGTTGAAGAGTCTGTAATCGATTATCAAGGAAACAGAAAGTTTATAATCGATTATACTGATCATGCTAATCGATTATGTATGCTTAGAAATGGTCTAAACTAACAGATTTCAAGTGGAATGGCAATCAATCAATATATCAAACATCAACACATTGTAAGTCAAGAAATTATCAAAATTATTTAGCATTCAAACACAATTGGAAATGTCTAAGATTCCTAATTCTCTTCTAATGTATATGAATTGTTTTTTTGCCAAGGGTTTTGTGAAGATATCAGCAAGTTGTTTAGTGGTTTCAACATGTTCAAGCACACAATCACCCTTTAATACATGATCGCTAATGAAATGATGTCGTATCTCTGTATGTTTGGTCCTTGAATGCATGACAGGATTCTTTGAGATATTAATGGCACTTGTATTATCACATTTAAGAGGCACATGGTCTAGCATAACACCAAAGTCAAGAAGTTGTTGCCTCATCCAAAGGATTTGAGCACAACAACTTCCAGCTGCAACATATTCTGCCTCAGCTGTAGATAATGCAACACTTACTTGTTTCTTGCTATGTCAAGAAACAAGAGAGCTACCAAGCAAGTGAGATGTTCCACTAGTGCTTTTTCTATCAAGCTTACATCCTACAAAATCTGAATCAGAGTATCCAACTAAAGTGCATTCAACCCCTTAAGGGTACCATAAACCAACATTTTGAGTTCCAACCAGATATTTCATTATTCTTTTTACTGCAGTTAGGTGTGATTCTTTTGGGCATGCTTGATATCTTACACACATACAAACAACAAACATTATATTCGGTCTACTGGCGGTTAAGTAAAGTTAGAATCCAATCATACCTCTATATTTTGTGAGTTCAACATCCTTACCCTTCTCATCCTTGTCCAAATAACATGAAGTGCCCATAGGTGTGGCAGTGTCTTTTGCCTTGTCCATGTTGAATTTCCTAAGCAATTCCTTGCAATACTTTGATTGACTAATGAAAGTGCCTTCATTTGTTTGCTTAATTTGTAGTCCAAGGAAGAAAGTGAGTTCCCCCATCATGGACATTTCAAATTTGTCCTGCATTAGCTTAGCAAACTCTTTGCATAATGATTCATTAGTGGCACCAAAGATTATATCATCAACATATACTTGAACCAATAGTATGTCATTTTTCTTGTGCTTGATGAATAATGTTGTATCAACCTTTCCTCTTTCAAAATTGTTTTCTAAAAGGAATTTACTTAATCTTTCATACTAAGCTCTTGGAGCTTGTTTTAAACCATATAATGCTTTTTTTTAGTTTGAAAACATGATTTGGAAATTGATAGTTTTCAAAACCTGGAGGTTGATCAACATACACTTCCTCTTGAATGTATCCATTCAAGAAAGCACTCTTGACATCCATTTGGTATAGTTTAAAGTCCTTACAACATGCAAAGGCTAACAATAATCTTATGGCTTCTAGCCTAGCTACGGGAGCATACGTCTCTTCATAATCAATACCTTCTTCTTGATTATAACCTTTAGCTACTAGTCTAGCTTTGTTCCTTGTGATTATACCATTCTCATCTAATTTATTCGTAAACACCCATTTTGTTCCTATTATTTGGTGATCATTGGGTCTTGGCACTAGTTCCCAAACTTTATTTCTTTCAAATTGATTCAATTCTTCTTGCATGGCCAACATCCAATGTTCATCAATAATAGTTTCATCAATGCATTTGGGTTCTATTTGTCATACAAAGGCTAAATGATTACTTGCATTTCTAATGGCGTTTCGAGTACTTACACCTTTTGTCATTTCACCTATGACTTTGTCTAAGGGATGATCCTTCAACGTGATCCATTGTTGTGGTTCCTCATGTTGTGTTGTTTCTTCTTCTTTAGTCATGAAGCATTGCACATCATTTAAGGACAAGCAATGTTTCCAATGCCTAGAATTCTCCCTTTGGTGTTATCTCCATAGGTCACACTTCCTTTCTTTTTGGGAGTGAATGATGTGAATTTGCTTATGTCTCCATCATATGTTTTGAACACCCACTATCCAAATACCAATGGGTGTTGCTTGCCTTGAAGCATACCTACAAAACAAGATTAATTTAGAGAACTAGGTACCCATTGTATGTTGGGTCCTTTTAGGTTAGTTTGTGGTAATGTCCCTTTGGGAACCCATACCTTTCTAATAACCTTTGGTCCTAATTTTCTAACATTACAATTTGAAGAGTTATGACCTTTAAAACCACAATGATTGCTGTAACATCCCGGTTTTGGATTTAATTACCGATTGAAGCTAATTACATAATTAAGATTTATTGATTGAATAATAATAATAATAATAATATAATGCCAGGAAATTTACATTAGTGCCCTTGGTGGTTAAGGAGGCTTCGGTTTCCTCCATCTCTCTTCTTTCACGTTGATTGTGATTGATGGCTGAGAGAATTAGCATTAGATGCAGATGGGATTGGAATTAATGGTGATGTGATGGCTGATAGAGTGGAAGAGCTGTCGCAGAGAAGTGTGATGATAAAGCTTCTGGTTCACGTTCTCCTCTCATTCTTATTATTTTCTCTTTGGTATATTGTGAGTCACTCCTCCGTTCTCTCTAGAGAACTCTCTGAAGCTTCTGCTTCTTCTTCTTACTAGTTCTCTTCTTTCCCTTCTTCTTCTTCCATTTGAAGGGTTGTGTGAGTTTCGGTTTGGAAGCCTGCAGCGTGGGGTTGCCTCAGAGTTGTGGAAATGGTCCACTGTGTGAGGCGGAGCTGCTTGTGAGGAAGTGGATGGGTGCTTGGAAGCATGGAGTCCTCCATCTTTGGCGAGGACTGGGTTGTTCAAGTGAGGAACAGTGCATGGAATCCTCTGCTGGACCGAGTGGGAGGACAAAGTTGTGCTTGGAGGCTGTCCTGTTCGAGAAAAAACAGTGTTTGGTTCCTCCAAAGCAAAGTTGAGCGCTGTGTAGAGTGCAACAGCTAGGTCGTTCTGTTGAGAATAAGTGACCGAAGGACGATCGGTCAATGTTGCAGGTTCATGGAGCTTCTGGATCTTCATTCCAGGTAAGGGGCTATTGCATCTCAAATGTATGGTTTATGGACGGGTTCCGGGTGAAACTATTACACTATGATGTGTTGTGTTTGTTGTGTGTTGTATGTTGTTGAGTGGAAGCCTGGATATGTGATAATTATTATTTGTGTGGTGTATGTTAAACTCCATCCATGAGATGTATGCTGGTAAATATGAAGATGCCGAGTGCATCATACTGAAGGACAAATGAGAATATCTGTTGATTGTTATATTAGTAATGCTGAGTGTATGTATGGTAATGTGGCTTTTAATGAGATGCCGGGTGAATGCATGTGCTATGAACCAGTGTGAATATTAAACGCATGTGGTGTGTGAATGCTGTGCTGTTTCTGGTTATGATTCTATGTAAATATATGATATGTTGTGGCTGTTGATGCCGAGTGGGTTTTATATGAAAAGCATGTGATGCTTGTTGTAAATGATAATTCCGAGTGAATGGCATTGTGATTGCCGAGTGCATGAGATATGGGTCGGTTAGGTTAATTCCTATTTGGGATTTTATGTTGAAAAGCATGTGTTTTGCCGAGTCCATGTGATTGCCGAGTGCATGTATTGTGTTATTGTTATGCTGACCCCTGTTTATGAATAATAATGATAAATGCATTGGATGCATGTTATTGATGTTGAATGCCAAGTGCATATGTGTGGAAAATATAATGAAAGACCTTGGGTTGGACTCAAGGAAATGCTGAGTGCATTGGCGTTGGACGCCTGATAAAAGACCATATTCATCCGATTCGCCACTGAAATGCTTAGAGCATATAGCGTTGGACGCTTAATACCGATTGGCAATCAGATGAATATATGTTGAAATATATAAAAGACCTCGGGTTGGACTCGGGGCAGTGCCGAGTGCACTATAAAAAGACCCTGGGTTGGACTTGGGGCAGTGCCTAGTGCACTAAGTGTTGGACGCTTAAAGACCTTGGGTTGGACTCAAGGCAAGCCTACCGGGTTGGACTCGGGGCTGCCCGTAACACTTCCGTTGTCGCTTGGAGTGACTGTGTTACATGTGAGGGCAAACGGTTTGGTACCTGTAAAACGGCCGAATCAGCTTGGAGTTGAGAAAAGGCTTGGAGCCTATGTTGCAACAATAAAAATGGATAATAAATAACCGGATCCGGGTGAAATGAATGTGTGCACACTATGATTGTTATTGAGCTCAATGTGAATTGTATGAATATGTGGAATGTTATTTGGAATAACATGATTGAGTGGAATCCGGTTGGATGAATGCATGTATATTGATGTTATGGCCGAGTGTAATATGATGTTGTGGTTGTGATACATGCTGTGGTGAATAATCCCGATTGGAATATATGCATGTTGATACTGTTGCCGAGTGCAAGATAATAATATGCTTATGATATATGTTGGGGTGAATGAAGGGAATTATATAGCCCTGATTGAGTGGAATGATTTCCGATCGGATGTTGTATGAATATTCATATTGATGAGTGCATTATTGGTGATTGATTATGTAATTTGTATAATTGAGGATTGAGGTATAATCCGAGTCAATAACTGTCATTTAATATGTAAAAGCTCACCCCTACAACATTTTTTAGTATGTGCAGATCGGACTGGGAATGATGAGAAGGCCTCAAGTACGAGTGATGAGCACTCAGACTGTTGAGTGCATATATTGTATGTATTATGTATAGGCAAATGTAGCCTTGGCCAGCTCTTAAGAATGTTGTATAATGAATACACGTTTATATGTATAAGAAATCTGAGTTATCATTATTCTGAGTGTATGTTTATATATATACTTATATATGTATTTATGGTTTACATTGGTAACATGTATTTGTGTAAAATGAGAAGTGATAATAGATGGATTGACGCTAAGTATATAAATTCCGAGTGGAATATTGATGGGAGAGCCATTGCCGAGTGAGGCTATTGTTTGTGTGGCCTTTTTCCAAGTGACGAAGGCTTAAAATGGTTCTGGGTAAGATGTACCCGAGTGGGCTATTTTCGAGGGGAGAATAGTCCACGTGTTACCGAGTGAAAATATGAGTAACCCCGAGTGGGGAAAGGGTTTGAATATTCCCGAGTGGAAATCCCGAGTGAACCTCTTCCGAGGGAAGAGTTATTGTGTTGGTTTGATTGAGGGATATTCTAGGGGTCCTCTTCTGATTGAATGAGGCTATATATATATTCCGAATGAAAGTTATATATTCCGAGTGGCTAAGTATTAAATAAGTCCGAGTGACTTAACTTGGTGAATTCCTCCTAGTGGGAATGGGTTAATGTATTACCCGAGTGGTGAATGGTTAAGATGTGACCGAGTGATTTATAGCCGAGAGGTTATGTGATCCCGAGTGTGGAGATCAAGTTATGCCGAGTGTAGAATGGATAATGTATTCCGAGTGAATTGTAGTTGAAATATACCGAGTGATATTGGACTGGGGAATAATCCGTGTGAGGGAAAGTTTATGGACTCCGAGTGGAGTATCCGAGGGAATCATTTCCCAAGTGAAATACGCTCGTGTGTTTTATAATTGTAATTGGGCTAAGTATGAATTTACCGGGTGAATCATGTATGTGGGGACAGTTCCCGAGTGGACGTGGTCCCAAAGCCAAGTGATGAAAATACCGAGTGTGGGTGTCCGCTTCAGCGAATAATGGTTCGCTCCAGTGAGTGTTAATGGAAGGAAGGTTTCTGGTTGGTTTCGCTTAAGCGAATGGGTGTTTCGCCCAAGCGAGATGGGTTGTCTCGCTTAAGCGGATTTGGGTCTCGCTTGAGCAAGTGAACACTGTAGTGGGCTCGCTTAAGCTTTATTTTTCCGCTGGGCTTTCTTGTGAATGGTTTTATCTTTCCTTCTCTGATCGGTTTTGCTTTCCCTTGCCTATGTTTGGTTTATTTTTACCCGGCTGCATGGTGAATTTTGGAAAAATTTTCCCTGGTCTCGGTTTTGGGTTTATTAAGTCAGGTTGTTTCATTTTGGTATCAGAGCATTCTTTAAAGAATTAAGGATGTTTTAATTGCATCTCATGAAAGGTGATGATGATTTCTTAGGTGGTACAAAGAAGTTTTTGTAATATTTTTCCTTTTTGGTGGAGTTGTATCCTAAACCGGTTTTATCAAGCATACATCTTTGGTTTCCAAGTAATATATTTAAGTTATCTCTACCATTTGTAAATTTTTCTAATGTTCTATTTAAATCTAAAACCTTGGTTTCTAGAATGTCACATTTCTTTACAAATTCACATGGTTTGGTCCTAGAGCATGCTTGAACATTTTCTAATTCATCTTTCAAACATTTATTTTCTTTACAAACTTCTATAAGGTCCTTCTCAAGAGTGTAAATGGTTTTTCTTGACAATTTGTATTTACTAGAAAGCTTGATAAATTTATCATACAACTCTTCAAAAGCATCTAGTAATTCATTCTTATCTAAATCAAGAAGACTTACCTCATTATCTTCTTCTTGGTGATTTGCCATTAAGTAAAGATTTGCTTCTTCTCTTTCGGACTCATCGGAGCTACTTACATCATTTTCATCCCAAGCGATGTAGGCTCTTCTTCTTCCTCTTTTCTCCTTGTTCTTCTTCTTAAGGTTTGGGCAATCCTCCTTGAAGTTCCCTTCCTTGCCACATTCGAAACAACTTGGTGAAGAAGAGGATTCATTAGAAATTAGTTTCTTCCCTTGATGTTTGAAGTTCTTTTGGAATCTTTTGTTTTTCATGAATTTTCCAAATCTCTTCATAAACAAACCAAATTCTTCTTCTTCGTCAAGGTCACTGCATGATTCTTCTTCATGTGTAGAAGTGGCCTTGAGAGCTAAGCCTTTCTTCTTGGAGGATTTTTCTTCTTCCTCCGCTTGCTTCAAATCCCTTAATTCTTGCTCTTGCTCTTGAAGCTTTCCAAAGAGTGTGGCAAGAGACATCTCATTGATACTTGGGGATTGTTTGATGGCAGTAACAAGAGGTTGCCATTCCCTGCTAAGACTTTTCAAAACTTTATGCACAAGCTCTTTGTTAGTATATACTTTTCCAAGAGTAATAAGGTGATTTATTATAAGTGTAAATCTCTTTTGCATTTCTACAATGGTTTCTCCAGAGTTTATCCTAAAACTCTCATATTGACTAGTTAAGGTACTAATCTTGGAGTCTTTTACATCACTAGTACCTTCATGGGTTACTTGTAAAGTATCCCATACTTCCTTAGCCGTTTGACAAGTCATTACTCTAAAGAATTCATCGGGTCCTAAAGCTAGAGTAATGAGATTTTTAGCCTTATAATTGTATTGTACTTTCTTTTCTTCATCATTAGTCCAATCATCCATGGGTTTCTCAACATTTTTACCATCAATAGTATGTATGGGTATAAAAGGACTATTCTCACTGGCATTTCAAACTCTTAGATCAATGGATTGAATAAATATTTTCATTCTTTCCTTCCAAAATGCATAACCTTCCCCATTGAAAGCGGGAGGTCTATTTGTGGCACCAGCCTCAGGAAAAAGATTTAGAGAACTTTGGGCTATCTTATCTCTTGAAGCTGTTAAGCTTGATCTACCAAGAGTCAAGCTCTGATACCACTTGTTATTCAAGTGGCCTCAATACTCAAGAGGGGGGTGAATTGAGTTTTTAAAACTTTGCTTGGAATGCCTTTAAACTTGATTCTTTTATCATAAGTTTAAAGATTATGCAGGTGAAATCAAGTTTAATGCAAGAGACAATACAAAACAAGAGGTGTACGTAGCTGAGACAATTTGTCAAACACTTGGTGTGCAATATTCAAAGTTAACTAATTCAAGCAAGCTTAAGTATATAAACCACAATCAACCAACACAAATCAATTAAGTGCAGTATATGAATGTAAAAGAGTAAGGGAGAAGAGCTTGCAAACCGATTTAACGAGTTCCACCAACCCCGGTGTACGTCTCGCCTTCAAGCAACCCACTTGAAGGTTTTCCACTATTGAGATATAGAGATTATGACATGGCCCGCAAACGCACGGGTTATGTCGTGTAATATAAAAGATTATCGTTCTCCACAGGGACTGTGTTCAAAGTACCAGCATATTGAAATTTAATTATCCACACAATTGATTTTTAATGTTTTTGTAAAATAAAGCACAAATTAAAAATAAATTTAGAAACAAAATTTACTTGACACTTAAAAATCAGAGTTGAGAGTATCTTGGGATTTCAGGAGATCAAGACTCTATTTTATGTTAATGAATTTTAACTTTTCATAAATAAGAATCAAATTAAGTTTTCCAAGGCGGATTTTCCTTAAGCTAATTAATATGTTCCTCTCGGAATCCTATTAATGTACCTAACCTATGGAAAGCGCTGCTTAATCCTTAGAAAAGGCCCATTATCATTTTGTGAAAATCCCTTATTTATTCCCTAAAAGATTTTGATTACTTTCACAGTTTTACCGAGGTCACAAAAAGTATTTCAAAACCTTAGGCTTAATTCAAAAACTTTCCAGTAACAATAAATCTCTCGATTCTATTAATTACTTAAACTTACTAATATACCAGCAAGTATACAGTTTTATCACTTAGGTTCTTATTAGGAATCACTAAGAGCATTGAGCATTTTTTTAACTAAATGGAAAACAAAAATTTATTTAATTCAAAGTCAAAATAACATTATCACAAAATATTATCACACCCCCTTCATCCCAAGATAATTAATTTAGTTACTCATGAAATAATTCAAATTCATACATATGATGGAAAAATAAAACATAAAAGACATGGTAAAAATAAAGACTTACGGGTTTCTCCAAAAGCTCAAAATAATTTTACCACTGTATTTCCTCGTTGCAATATTCCTCCACCAATTATAAATTGGAACACTCAATTTCACAATCCTCACAACTCTTACAAAACAGGAAAAAAAAGAAAAGAAAAAAAAGAAAATAAAAAGAGAAAGAAACGGGACAAAGAAAGAAAACGAAAGAGAAAGAGATGGAACAGAGAAGAAAAATGAAAGAGAAAGGAAAAGAAAGGAATTAAAGTGGGTGAATCAGAACTTGATCAAAAGGCGATGATGATGAATGGCTTCAGACCTCCCCCCTATTTATAGAGATCTTGGATGTTAATAATCATGGGAATGGCGACTAGTGGGACCTTTTTTATTATTTTTTCTTTCGTCTTGTTGTCAGCCGCCCCACCAATTCAACTTGGATACAGCCTGGACCTCAGCAACTATAGGGATCGGTGGCTAGTAGAAATTCTTTTATTATTTTCCCTTTTGTTTTGTTGTCAGCCGCCCCCTCATAAGTCAAGGATCCACTTGGATAGTGGAAATCCAAGTCAGCATGGGCAATCGGTGGAAATATGGAGTTGGCGTTTTCCTTCTGACTCGGATTAATGCCTCAGTTGTCAATCAACCTCAATGGGGATTAATCCGAGTGGAACAGGTGCTCTTTACACATAAAAGACCGAGTGAAAGCTTGAATTCACCGATTATTGACTCGGAAATTTAATTCCGAGGAGCATTCATTAGGACTTTTGTTCATTCGGATTTGCTTCACTCGGTGTTGTTTTCCTCGGAACTTGTTTCTGTTTGAAGCAATTCGAGCTGGACAGTGTTGAGAAGAGCTGGATGGTGTTGGTTTGCTGGACGGTGTTGATGGGAGCTGGAGGGTGTTGAGAGGAGCTGGACGGTGTTGTGGATGTAGATTTATGGAGCCGGTGTGCAATTCGTGAGTGGACGAGCAAAGTGACTCACTCGGCACTAATTGAAACATTCATTCGGAATTTTCAAAAGTGACTCACTCGGCACTCGTTTAGACCCTCTTCTTTCACATGTGACCCACTCAGGATCGGGAAGTCTTCATTCAAATGATTCAATCGGCACCTCCAAAATGTTTTACTCGGCTATGTCTTTGGAATTGAACCACTCGGAGAAACCTTGCTCGGATTTGCTTAGGAGTAATTCAGTCGAGAACGACCCTTCCTTCACTCCTTGAAATGATTCACTCGGACAAATTCACTCGGAAGTCCAACTTGCTTCTCACTGAGAATAGCCTCAATTGTCAATCAACCCATTCGGTTATTTTCACTCGGGAGTCGGCCTTGCTTTTCACTCAGAAATTTGTGACTTGAAAGAATCTGGCCGATAGAAGTTCTTTTCAGGTCCGAGCTTTGCTTTGCTCAGAAATACATCTCTCGGCCCCGAACCACTCGGAAGTGCCTTCCTTGGAGACATCTCACTCGGGGTTAGTTTGAAACTTGAGAGTCTGCCCGAAAGAGACTCATTCCCGGTCGGACTCTTTTCCTTGCTTGATAAGACACTTTCTCCGAAACTCACTACTCAGAAAGGCCTTGCCTGACAATTGTTCTTCCAAAGTTCAGAGTTTTTTCATTCAGAATTAACTCACTCGGGAGTCTTCCACTCGGAGACAATTTTGCCCAGAAGAAGCAGTTGTTCCCCAAATCAGACTCGCTTCAATCAGTAATTCTTCACTCGGACAAATAGCTTTGGGCGGTAATTATTCAAAGTCAGTCCCTTTTTCACTCGGAGTGGTTGCAGTCGGAAAGCTTCCACTCAGATTTATCTCCAACCGAGAAATATTCCTTCAAGGTCAGCCATTTTTCACTTGGAATAGCTTTGATAGGGAATCTTCCACTCGGATTTACCTCCAACCAGGAAGTATTCCACTCGGCAACGCTTCATTCTGAGTCATCCTACTCGGATTTGATCATTTTTGAGTCATCCTACTCGGATTTGATCATTCTGAGTTGGAATTCAGTATAAAAAAGAGAATTTTTCCACTTGGGCTTGTTCTTCTTGTTTCTTTATCATTTGATGGTCGTTTTTCTCTTGTTATTGACCCTTGTATTATCCTAATTTCTGCAAAATAAAATACCCAAGTAGAATATAGTGGAAAGAAAGTGAAAATCACAAAAATTAAGGAAATACAGTGTATAATGATTAAAATCCTAAGCAAACTAGATCTAATTTATTGTGTTATAAAACACTTATCAGATTACAAGCTATGAGCAATTGTGTAACACCCTAATTTAAACAAATCATAAGCAAGAAAAGCAGGGGAATTGTTTCATAATTAAAGGAAAGCCAGAATGCCTTGGCATAAGAAGATGAAAGGAAAAGAGAACAAGAGAGATAAAACTGATTCAGAGGAGATGACAGCGGAAGAAGGCTTCTCTCGGTATCTGCTCATATCACTCGGTATTTCCGCACTCGGATTCCAGCGCCTAGTTCACTCGGAAGAATTCGATCTCAATTCACTCGGAAACGTAACTCATTCCACGGCTTCAACAATCAGAATACATACACGAATAATACGGGAATGGTCCTCGCTGGCTCTCACTCGGAATATATGGGAACCCTTTCACTCGGGACAACCTTCGCGCCCCTTCAGTCACTCGGGATATCTCGCCTAGTTTTCACTCGGTAACCATCCCCTTCCTACTCTAAGCTTCCCACTAAGCTAAGTCTCACTCAGATTCCTTTATTACCAATAGTTCACCTCATTGGGGTCCTCTACAGTCTAAGGTGTCACTCTCCATTTGGAAGAACCACCACTCAGCAAATTCTCACTCGGGAATTATTGACTATTCTATGCTCGGGAGGGCTCCTAGCAGTTAGTCATTGGGGCAGTCTTCTACGTCACTCCCTACTCGGGCTATCTGATTTTCACTCACTCCGAACATCTAAATCTCTCCCACTCAGTTACAGAATCGTAAGCTCACCCTCTAGACCATGAATTGGCTTCCTTCATGCGGGGTCATGTTACTTCCTACACAATCAGAGATATGAACGCACATATATATATATAGATCACTCGGACATTTCACAACATGAGATAGACATGTAACGTGGCATAAACATAGGCATATATATATATAGAAGTGTATGTCATGATTTTACAACCAAGAAGTCATGTTCCCGATCCAAGGAATTCAATTCTGATTTAAAGGCTAACGATAAAACACGAGCCGGCCAAGGCTTAACTCAAAACACTATATACAGCATATACACAGCTATGATATCTTATAGTGCAGTAACCCTTCACCCGGTATTTCAGCTCCTCCTCCACTCCTCATTACGAGAGATGTTCACTGAAAATTTTCCATAGCAGGGGTGAGCATCTTAAATTTTAAATGATAGCTACTGACTCAGGTTGCCTCACCTTTATACAACAATATTTATATACACAATTATACATGGCAACTATTGTAGTCGGGGCAATGCCAATCAGCCAGAACACACACAAGATCCTTACCAATCAGAATCCATCAGATATCACTCAGCCTTTCATACGCATCAACTTGATAATATTAACATACAACAATCAGTGGTAGTATATTGCGATACGTGAATTAGAATGCTTTTATTGAACAATTATCAGTCAGAATCCACAATCCTCACTCAGATATATATATATATACAAGCAATTCTCCAATACATAACATACATTCATGGAATAGACTTTAATCAGCATTAACATCATATACACACGGAATAGTACACTCGGTCATGAGGACATATATATATTGTCTTACCAATACCGTCACAAGCACAGTTAATTCCACATAACATCAATAGCAATATAAACACAGAATATTCACTCGGTTCCGCATTTGTGTGTATCGATTTAGACGTTGCAACGTAGGCTCTCAGCCCTTTTTTATACATAGCTCTTCAGCTATCAAATCAGCTCCCAGCTGCTTGGCCATTTTACAGGTACCCAACCGTTTGCCCACAGGTGACACCAACGATCTCAGCGCCAACGGAGGTGATCACAGGCATCCCGAGTCCCACTCAGGGCTACCTTGAGTCCCACTCAAGGATTTCATAGCGTCCCACGCTTTATAACCGATGGTAGTGTCCCACACTACGTGCTCTCGGCACAACGCATCCCATGAGCCACACGCGGATCCATCACACAACATAGTATTCATGCGCACAATCTTTACTCAGTTATACATATTTCACATGCAGTCGGTAATACGCATTTCCAGGATTCTACATATTTATTTAACACATACATACTTCCATGCAATCATCATCATAGCTCTATTAACAACATATAAATCCAATGCAATCGGTATCACTCAATATCAAGCTTCTATCAGCGTTCTTATCAACTCAAACATAACATGCACTCGGTACACAGCAGTATCAGAACTTACTCAACACAGGCATCCATATGAAGATCAACAGGTTCCAACAAACATTTCAAATTAGTACAACATAATATGCAATCGGTATACCATAGTGTCAAGACTCAGTCAACACATGCATGCATACGAACATGAACGGATTCAACAAGCATTCCAGTCAACACAACGTAACATGCAATCGGGTTATAGGGTATCGGAGTTCAAACAACGCATGCATCTTTAAGGACGATAATAACATGCAACACTCATTCTCACTTGTCTCACACTCGGTTACTCCACATGCAAGCATTATTATACACAGGATACAGAACTATCACTTCAACACTTGGAACCCATTCATAACCTATGCATTTAACATGTAAGGTACTCCCCCTACCAACTACGAGACTCCGAGAGACTTTTCTGCTTGGGTGTTGGTTCCCTTCCTCGCTGCTTCACTCAGTGCTTCTGCTCGCTTAGCCTTTACTTGAATGCTAGCCACGAATGGTGCAGGGCTGTTTCTGCTTCTGCTTCGACGCTCTTCTTCTACTCGTGTGAGGGAGTCTGACTCCTCTGCAACACCGTCACTCGTCTTCCGAAACAGGGGATGAAATAGAGAGCAGAGAAGGAGAAGAGAAGAAGAAGAAGAAAGAAGAAGAAGGAACTCGCAGGGAACTTTGAAGAACGAATGGCAAGGAGAACCAACGTCCACTTATAAACGCATGCATGAAGGAAGGAATGGTGGGGTGGGAAAACGTGAGGAGCAGTCTGCTCACGTCACCCAGTCCCATCAGCACCCACTAAGGTCAATCCTCCCTTTAAATCAGCACACCCTTGATTAATTAAATTAATGGTACTTAATAAGCAAATTCCTACTTCTGAAATTATTACTCTAATGGCTTTATTTACTCGGTACTTTATTAAAATTTGGGATGTTACAGTTCTCCCCCACTTCAAAAGAATTTCGTCCTCGAAATTCAGTCGGTAACTCACCTTGGTCAAACAACTCGGGGTACTGCTGCCTCATGGCATCCTCGTGCTCCCAGGTATAAGAGGCATACCCGTCCTGCTGCCATTCCACTTCAACCAGTTGCACATTCTTACTCCTTAATCGCTTTACCGATCGGTCCACGATCCTAGTCGGTATAGTTACAGTGGTCAGATCTTCCTTAATTTCCACCTCATCATCAGGCATTGTGTGAGTAGAATCTGGCAGGTACTTCCTTAGTTGAGACACATGAAATACGTCATGCAATCGAGATAAATGAGTCGGTAATGCTATTTGGTATGCCATGGAGCTGACTCGTTTCAACACTTCATAAGGCCCAATGTATCGAGGGCTCAGCTTTCTGCTTTTTAAGGCTCGCCCGACCCCTTTACTCGGTGAAGTCCTTAAAAATACCTTGTCTCCGACTAAAAATTCCAATGGCCTGGTGCGTTTGTCATGGTAGCTCTTTTGTCTATCTTGAGACGCCTTCATCTTTTCTCTTATCACCCGGATCTGCTCTGAAGTTTGCTTCACAACCTCTGGTCCCAATAGCAGACTCTCACCCGTTTCCGACCAGCAAAGCGGGGTTCGGCATCTTCGACCATACAGTGCTTCGTAGGGTGCCATGCCAATACTATTGTGATGGCTGTTGTTGTACGTGAACTCGATCAGGGGAAGGTATTGCTCCCAATCCCCACCGTGCTCTAACACACACACCCTTAGTAAGTCCTCTAAGCTCTGGATTGTTCGCTCAGATTGCCCATCAGATTAGGGGTGATAAGCAGAACTAAGCCAAAGTTTTGTACCCATTTCCTGGTGCAGACTGGTCAGAAACCGGGATGTGTACCTAGGATCCCTATCTGATACGATGGAAGTCGGTATACTATGCAGTCGGACAACTTCGCGAATATAAATCTGAGCTAACCTATGCATCGGGTACTTCATGTTCACAGGCAAGAAGTGTGCACTCTTCGTCAGTCGGTCAACAATGACCCAAATCACATCATGGCCCGCTCGGCTTTTGGGCAATCCCATGACAAAGTCCATGGCAATTGAGTCCCATTTCCACACGGGAATCTCCAGGGGTTGTAATGCACCGTACGGCTTCTGGTGCTCTACTTTTGACTTCTGACAGGTGATGCACCAAGCCACGTATTCTGCCACGTTCCTTTTCAATCCGGGCCACCAGAATTGAGTTCTCAGGTCATGGTACATCTTCGTGGCACCCGGGTGGATACTTAACAGGCTCTTGTGAGCTTCATCAAGTACCATTCTTCTCAAATCTCCACCACTCGGCACATACATTCTGTTTCTTACTCGGAAGATTCCATCTGATCCTTTGGTTAAGGATAAGTCCTTACCTCGGGCCTAAGTCTCCTTCATCTCAGCCAAGTAGGGATCTGACTGCTGTTGCTCGCACACAGATTTTAGGAATTCATTGGTAATTCTCAGCGTGCCGATCATCATCTTTCGAGAAGGGGGGTGACAACGTGTAAGTTCATGTCTCGAAACTGTTCCAATAACTCTACCTCCTTCACCATCATCACTGCTACATGAAGGGATTTCCGACTCAATGCGTCGGCAACAACATTTGCCTTACCCGGATGGTACCTTAGCTCGAAATCATAATCTTTTAAAAATTCCATCCATCTCCTCTGCCTCATGTTCAGCTCCTTCTGGTCGAATAAGTATCTGAGGCTCTTGTGATCACTGTATACTTCAAATCTGGACCCGAACAAATAATGCCTCTAGATTTTTAATGCGAACACCACAGCTGCCAATTCTAAGTCATGAGTCGGATAATGCTGCCCGTGAGGTCTCAGTTGCCGAGACGCATACGCTATCACTCGGTCTTTCTACATCAACACGCATCCTAATCCGAGTCCTGATGCATCACAGTAAACCACGAAGTTCTCTTGTAAGTCAGGTAGTGCCAGTACTGAGGCAGTCGTCAACTTGTCCTTTAGCTCTCAGAAACTGTTCTCGCACTCGGGACTCCATACGAAGGGAATATTTTTCCAAGTTAATTTAGTCAGTGGCGAGGCCAACTTAGAAAAACCTTCAATAAATCTTCTATAATAACCTGCCAGGCCCATAAAGCTCCTTATCTCCGAGACTGACTTGGGTCTCTCCCATGCCATTACAGCTGCCACCTTTGAAGGGTCCACCGAGACACCTTCCTCGGAAATCACATGTCCGAAGAAATGGATTTTGTCCATCCAGAAGTCGCATTTTGAAAGCTTTGCAAACAACTGCTTCTCCTTCAATACCTGAAGTACCGCTCGGAGATGCTCTTCATGCTCCTCAGGAGTCTTGGAGTAAATTAGGATGTCATCAATGAAAACAACTACGAATTGGTCTAAATACGGGTGGAATATGCTGTTCATGTAATTCATGAAGACAGCAGGGGCGTTTGTCACACCAAATGGCATCACTACATACTCGTAGTGACAATACTGAGTCCTAAAGGCAGTTTTTGGAATATCTGACTCCTTCACTCGGATTTGGTGGTATCCCGATCGCAGGTCGATTTTTGAGAAAATTAAGGCTCCACGCAGTTGGTCAATGAGGTCATCAATTCTGGGCAACGGATACCGATTCTTAATCGTGAGTTTGTTTAGCTGACGGTAGTCTATACAAAGCCTCATGCTGCCATCCTTCTTCTTAACGAGCAGTACAGGTGCGCCCCAAGGTGATATACTTGGCCTAATGAATTGTTTTCTGAGTAACTCATCTACTTGCTTCTTCAACTCGGCCAATTCAGTTGAGGACATTCTATAAGGTGCATTAGAGACTGGCTCGGCTCCAGGGATCAGGTCTATAGAGAATTCGACTTCTCTATTGGGAGGGACACTTGGTACGTCTTCAGGAAACACCTCTGGGAATTCACAGACAGTTGGGATTTCGTTCACTCGGGTTTTACTCTCACCCTTGGTTAAACAAAGCATCATAAACAGTTGGGTTATACCTTGTGCTGTGTCGTCCCCATTGCGCTGCCTCGGGAAGATTATCCTTCGGTTTCTGCAATCCACTAACACCTTGTTGGCTGAAAGCCAATCTATTCCGAGCATAATATCGAGATCCTTTAAAGGTATGCACACCAAATCGAAAGTAAAACTCCGATCACACAGCACAAATGTCAGATCCTTACATACTGACGATGTCAACACTTTAGGGCCAGTCGGATTGGCCACTTCCAAAGTCCGATCCATAAATACAGTCGGTAACTTTAAACGCTTTACACACTCATCAGCTATAAAAGAATGGGTGGCTCCCGAATCGAAAACAACATTAAGTGTGTGACTACCGAGTGAGCACTTACATTGTACCAGGTCATTTGCTTGTGCAGCATCCTCTGCGTTAATGGCGTAGACTCTTCCTACTGCTGGTCGGTCGGCATTCTTCTCTCGGTTACTTGAAGCAAGCATTATGTTCCCTCTGGCTCTGTTATCTCCGCCGCCAGGTCGTTGGTTATCATTCACTCAGTTTCTCCCTTGGAAACCTCCTTGACGTACGCTGGTGTTTGCTTGACGGAGTTGGGGGCAATCGGGGCGAATGTGTCCTCTTTTATTACAATGGAAGCACACCATTTCACCATTGCTGTTGCAGTCTCGGGCATAGTGGCTTCCTCCACACTTGAAACATTTTCCCTCTCCCATCACTGGTCATCTTTCAGACTGATTTCGTCCTCCAAATCTGGAAAAAGACTTGTTCCTACCAACGTTGCTTGGCCTTTTGAAGCGGGATTACTGGGGCCTCAAGGAATGGTTAGCTCTGCTGCTCTGGCCCGAATGGGCCTTGTCATCCTCCTCAAATATCCTACACTTGTTTACTAATGCAGGAAAACTCCGTATCTCTTGGTATCTACAAGCTCTCTTAATATCAGATCTTAGCCCATTCTCAAACTTAAGGCACTTGGAACTTTCCGTCCCAGGCTGTTGGAAAGGTGGGTAGAATAGGCACAACTCCTCGAATCTGGTCGCATACTCCTCCACCGTCATGGAGCCTTGTTTCAACTCCATAAACTCCAACTCCTTCCGACTCCTTACAGTGTCGGGGAAGTACTTCTCCAAGAAGCATGTCTTGAAATCATTCCATGTCAGCTGAGCATCATCATCAGGGAATCGGTTTCTGGCTATCTTCCACCAGTTTTTCGCCTCATCTCGTAGCATGTACACTGCACACTCCACCTTCTAGGCCTCAGTACAGTGAAGACCCCCAAAAATCCTTTCCAGCTCCTGAGTCCACTTAAAAGCCGCTTCAGGATTCCGTCCTCCTAGAAATTCACTCGGCTTCCTCTTCAGGAAGCGGTCCAGCACTTGGCCCTCCTCAGCTCGAGGCTGGCCCTGCCTCTCAAACACATCCGCAAAGCGTTGGAATATTGTGGCTATAGCCTCCATGCTTTGACGATGCATCATTCCTTATCCTGAAATTAACACCCTTCAAGGATAAGTATACCAAGCCACTTACCACCGATCGGATTTCAGCCTAATGTTCAGTAACTGAGCACATCACACCATCTCTATATGCTACACAATCAATCGGACCAGGAGGGAACAACCTCCTATCCACAAGTCAATATCAATCAGGTTCAACTAACATCACAATTAGGATGACCACTCGGTCAGAAGCATACAACCGCTTACACTCGGTAAGCATACCTTGGCCTTGGACCTTTCGGTCTGCTCTGATACCAAAATGTAACACCCTAATTTAAACAAATCATAAGCAAGAAAATCAGGGGAAATTTTTTCACAATTAAAGGAAAGCCAGAATGCCTTGGCATAAGAAGATGAAAGGAAAAGAGAACAAGAGAGATAAAACCGATTCAGAGGAGATGACAGCGGAAGAAGAGGAAATCGCTTAAGCGAAACACGCAGCTACGCATACCCGCTCAAGCGAAGGCTTCTCTCGGTATCTGCTCATATCACTCGGCATTTCCGCACTCGGATTCGAGTGCCTAGTTCACTCGGAAGAATTCGATCTCAATTCACTTAGAAACGTAACTCATTCCACGGCTTCAACAATTAGAATACATACACGAATAATGTGGGAATGGTCCTCACTGGCTCTCACTCGGAATATATGGGAACCCTTTCACTCGGGACAACCTTCGCGCCCCTTCAGTCACTCGGGATATCTCGCCTAGTTTTCACTCGGTAACCATCCCCTTCCTACTCTAAGCTTCCCACTAAGCTAAGTCTTACTCAGATTCCTTTATTACCAATAGTTCACCTCATTGGGGTCCTCTACAGTCTAAGGTGTCACTCTCAATTCGGAAGAACCACCACTCAGCAAATTCTCACTTGGGAATTATTGACTATTCTACACTCGGGAGGGCTCCTAGCAGTTAGTCGTTGGGGCAGTCTTCTACGTCACTCCCTACTCGGGCTATCTGATTTTCACTCACTCCGAACATCTAAATCTCTCCCACTCGGTTACAGAATCGTAAGCTCACCCTCTATACCAGGAATTGGCTTCCTTCATGCTGGGTCATGTTACTTCCTACACAATCAGAGATATGAACGCACATATATATATAGATCACTCAGACATTTCACAACATGAGATAGACATGTAACGTGGCATAAACATAGGCATATATATATATAGAAGTGTATGTCATGATTTTACAACCAAGAAGTCATGTTCCCGATCCAAGGAATTCAATTCTGATTTAAAGGCTAACGACAAAACACGAGCCGGCCAAGGCTTAACTCAAAACACTATATACAGCATATACACAGCCATGATATCTCATAGTGCAGCAACCCTTCACCCGGCATTTCAGCTCCTCCTCCACTCCTCATTACGAGAGATGTTCACTGAAAATTTTCCACAGCAGCGGTGAGCATCTTAAATTTTAAATGATAGCTACTGACTCAGGTTGCCTTACCTTTATACAACAATATTTATATACACAATTATACATGGCAACTATTGTAGTCGGGGCAATGCCAATCAGCCAGAACATACACAAGATCCTTACCAATCAGAATCCATCAGATATCACTCAGCCTTTCACACGCATCAACTTGATAATATCAACATACAATAATCAGTGGTAGTATATTGCGATACGTGAATTAGAATGCTTTTATTGAACAATTATCAGTCAGAATCCACAATCCTCACTCAGATATATATATATATATACAAGCAATTCTCCAATACATAACATACATTCATGGAATAGACTTTAATCAGCATTAACATCATATACACACGGAATAGTACACTCGGTCATGAGGACATATATATATCGTCTTACCAACACCGTCACAAGCACAGTTAATTCCACATAACATCAATAGCAATATAAACACAGAATATTCACTTGGTTCCGCATTTGTGTGTATTAGTTTAGACATTACAACGTAGGCTCTCAGCCCTTTTTTATACATAGCTCTTCAGCTATCAAATCAGCTCCCAGCTGCTTGGCCATTTTACAGGTACCCAACCGTTTGCCCACAGGTGACACCAATGCTCTCAGCGCCAACAGAGGTGATCACAGGCAGCCCGAGTCCCACTCAGGGCTACCTTGAGTCCCACTCAAGGATTTCATAGCGTCCCACGCTTTATAACCGATGGTAGTGTCCCACACTACGTGCTCTCAGCACAACGCATCCCATGCGCCACACGCGGATCCATCACACAACATAGTATTCATGCGCATAATCTTCACTCAGTTATACATATTTCAAATGCAGTCGGTAATACGCATTTCCAGGATTCTACATATTTATTTAACATACACATACTTCCATGCAATCATCATCATAGCTCTATTAACAACATATAAATCCAATACAATCGGTATCACTCAATATCAAGCTTCTATCAGTGTTCTTATCAACTCAAACATAACATGCACTCGGTACACAGCAGTATCAGAACTTACTCAACACAGGCATCCATATGAAGATCAACAGGTTCCAACAAACATTTCAAATTAGTACAACATAATATGCAATCGGTATACCATAGTGTCAAGACTCAGTCAACACATACATGCATACGAACATGAACGGATTCAACAAGCATTCCAGTCAACACAACGTAACATGCAATTGGGTTATAGGGTATCGGAGTTCAAACAACGCATGCATCTTTAAGGACGATAATAACATGCAACACTCATTCTCACTTTCTCACACTCGGTTACTCCACATGCAAGCATTATTATACACAGGATACAGAACTATCACTTCAACACTCGGAACCCATTCATAACCTATGCATTTAACATGTAAGGTACTCCCCCTACCAACTACGAGACTCCAAGAGACTTTTCTGCTTGGGTGTTGGTTCCCTTCCTCGCTGCTTCACTCAGTGCTTCCGCTCGCTTAGCCTTTACTTGAATGCTAGCCACGAATGGTGCAGGGCTGTTTCTGCTTCTGCTTTGACGCTCTTCTTCTACTCGTGTGAGGGAGCTCTGACTCCTCTGCAACACCGTCACTCGTCTTCCGAAACAGGGGATGAAATAGAGAGTAGAGAAGGAGAAGAGAAGAAGAAGAAGAAAGAAGAAGAAGGAACTCGCAGGGAACTCTGAAGAACGAATGGCAAGGAGAACCATCGTCCACTTATAAACGCATGCATGAGGGAAGGAATGGTGGGGTGGGAAAATGTGAGGAGCAGTCTGCTCACGTCACCCAGTCCCATCAGCACCCACTAAGGTCAATCCTCCCTTTAAATCAGCACACCCTTGATTAATTAAATTAATGGTACTTAATAAGCAAATTCCTACTTCTGAAATTATTACTCTAATGGCTTTATTCACTCGGTACTTTATTAAAATTTGGGATGTTACAAATTGCAGCTTCCTAGTGTCGCACACTCAAGAACTCAATCCTCACTAACACAAGGGTAACCCACCCAATCTCTTAAACTCTCAATACCCAAAGGCTGAACCCCAACCTTTGTGACCACTCAACCTAGAGTGAAAACCTTTGTGTTTGGTGTAGTGTTTACAAGCAAGTAACTCTCTTAATAGAGTAGATATACAAATGAAGGCTCACACTATTTCTAACTCTCAACAAGAGAGAATATACAAGTTTAAGCTCTATGTTTCAGAAAAATAAAACTCTATAAGAATAGAACTCACAAGACTCAAGATTTGATTTCCCTTTGATGGATTTATGTGTTGCATTAAGTAGCTTGAAGGAGTCTTGCATTTATAGGGCTTGGAGATGAGCATAATGGAGTTCCTAGCCGTTGCAGCTCCTGGGTGCCTGAGAAATATGGAGAGATGAGTTGTTTTCCACTTAAAAACACTTTCCCCAATTTTTGGCACTATCCTAATCGATTACACCTCGAGTTGTAATCGATTAGCTTTTGGAATCTTTAGTGTAACTCACGTTGTAATCGATTAGCATATCCCTTGTAATCGATTAGCTTCAGCTCAGAAACTTGATAATCGATTGTGCTTTATCTTGTAATCGATTAGAACTGGCACCTGATGCATTTAATTTGTTTACGCAGTTTTGTAATCGATTGTCCTTGTATATAATCGATTAGGTGTCATTCCAGGAGCTTTATAATCGATTGTATATGTCCTGTAATCGATTAGCGCAAATACCTGATGCATTTAATTCAAACAGAGGTTTAGTAATCGATTAGTCTTGTTGGTGTAATCGATTAGATGCGAGACAGGAACTATGTAATCGATTAGAACTGGTTGCCTAATCGATTATCCTGTGTGTTTTTGCAGGTCTGATGCATTTTCTTGTTTCTCCAAGTTTTCTTCAAAGAGTCCTTTGTCATTATCAAAATCTATGATCCTGAAACCATATTCAAATATAGACAATTCAGTACAAGCACAATAGTTTGTGATTAAAGAACCGAAGCTGATCCCGGTACACAGTAGTACAAATGAAGAAGAAAAAACCTGAGAGGCTAAAGATTAATCTTTCTTTTGTCCGGTCTCATCTCCCTCGCTTTTCTACTCAGCTCTAACCTCACCTTTCTCTCTTTAGGTGACTTCGTTCTTAGCATTATTTATGCTAGTCCCTTTACCTCTGGGTTCGTAGGTGATTGGGACTAAGAGAGAAGGTCCCATGGACTGGTCCTTAGGTAAAAGAGGCAGCTCATATGAAGTGTTGGGTGGATCCTCATGACGATTGTCAACAACTACTACGAGCTTCCCTCCATGAGACTCATAGAATAGATTGATACCATTCAAGTTGAGTTCTACTTTGGGATTGCGATGAATAATTTGACGCACAACTAGCCCAAAGGAATCCTCGGTGACTTGAACATAAATGTCAACCACCTCATCAGCTTTGGCGATAGCAGCCATTAATTCCGTCCTCAATGTAATGTTGTCATCATTCAGACTCACCAATTTCAAATTTTCAATCTCTATAAGCAGCTTCTTCTCCCTCTGAGCCCATTCATCGGCTTGCTTCGAGTAGTTGTAGGCTTTGGCCTTTAGTTCCTCTTCCAGCTTGGTCGTTCTCTCCTTCTCAGTGTAGAGGATCACACTGAGGTTAAAGGGATTCTTCTTTTGTTTAGCCAATTTTCCCTCCAAATCCTTCACCAAAGACTTTGAGCCAGGGTCTCCTCGTACATACGTTCCCCATACTCTTTTGATGTCTTGAGCCACTCCTTGAGAAGCTTTATTGCCGCCCTGTCCTTGGCAAACGAAACGGTGAGATTTTCAACCTTAGAGGTCAATCTATCAACTTCCGGACTGTCATCTGCCAATCTATAAAGAGACTTCAGGAGACCGGATAACTCCTCTAACTGCCATCTTCCGGCCTCGCATGATCCTTTGATTTCCTCCGACTCTAGAGTAGGCTTCAGCTTGTACCGTGGACCGGGGATTGATTCCGGCCTTGGACCCTCATAAACTAAGAATAGAGCAAGGCAAGAATTGGTAGGAGGAAGGCAAGAGACCCTTGGCGCGAAGAAGGTAGTCAGAGGTCGGGAACCAGCGGTAGTACCCTTATCCTATGCATCCGGGGTTGGACCTACCATGTTCCTACCTTTGGAAGCGCCGCACTCTATTGGACCCTCTGATGTGTTTTGTTTTTTGGAGGGAGGAGGGCAAGAAGCTCTCTGAGTTGCGGGGTCATTCTTTATTTTCTTTCTTTTCTCCCCTACCTTTTGTTCTCCTCCGACGGGGATGGGGTCAGCAGATCCCCCCTCAATAAGGGGAACATCATCACCAGCGGAAGAAGTAAGAACGATTGTCTCAGAAGTGACCTTAGTAGAGTTTCTTTTTGGCTAGATATCGTTCTCAGCTGCCGCAGACTTCTCCCCAGCGACCAGTGATTTTAACCTCTGTATAGCTAGAGATAGTTCTTCTATTTGAATTGCACAAACAAGGAGAAGAATGATTAGATGCTGTAGGATACTAAGATATGCAAAGAAAGCCAGTTAAAAAGAAAATGGTGGAAAATTACATAAATATTCATCGTGAACAGTTTCTGAGCCTAACAAACGTTTGTAAGAGAAATACTTTTGGGAGGCGGTGTAGGATTCGAGGGCAAACAAAACAGTCACAGACTCAGTAGAAAGTTTGTTTTCCTCTGTGAAGTAGGCTTGGGAAGTTAACAGAAAATGTTCATGTGACTATCTCACGGGAAACTTATTAATACCATCCTTACTCTGCCAGAAGATCGGTTTATCTGGTTGAATCCACACTCTGGTGTAGAATGATTTGAAAGATCGCCCATCGATCTTAGCTGAATCAGTAAACGACTCAAAGTTAACAAAATTTGAGAGAGTCCAGAGGGTGATTAGGCTTACTCCTGTACTCTGTTTATTTGCACGACGGACCACCTAGGTTTAGTAAAAAAGCATAGCGACCGTCGGAATGAAGTTGAAGTAGCCCCCAAGCACTTCGAGAGATCAGACTAAGCCCCATCCGTTGGGGTAAAGTTGAGAGGGGGCGCAATCCAGAAACTTTAGCACCCCCATCTGAAATTCATTTATAGGGAAACGCACACCAAGATTGAGAAAGAGAAAATTGTACATATAAACTGACCTATCATCAGGGACAAGGTGGCAAATCCATTCTGTAGGACAAGGTGCCAATACCATAAAGTGCTCCTTCAACTTCTCTTTGGCATAGACCCTGAACCGAGGTTCTATCCTTGCTCCGTCGTCCCTGGCATGATGAGAGGGTGTATCCCGAAACTCATCCGCTACCCAGCAGTAAGGATGTTTATTTTGGAGCTTCACCCAGTCAATCCAATGTGCAACCACGTTGCATAAACCTGAAGCCGTCTTCAAAATGTATTGCTGGTTTATCACCCCTTCACCAAATGTGACCTCACTAGCCATCTTACGGAGAGCTAAGTTAAAAATCTTTGCGCTGCAGTAAAAAGCCACATCATTGGAGAGGTACAAATCAGCACTCACCTCACTCTCATAGGAACAGCTATCCCCTAACTCAGAAGAGGATTCTGAAGAGGGTATAATCACCCTCCACCGTGAGTAAGGCGATGCCTCCCTCTCTGATCCAAGTGGCCTGGTGCTAGAGGAAATCACTGGGATTCTCCCACGACGATGCCTAGGAGTTTGAGACGAGGCTCTCCCTCCTCTGACTCTAGGGCCAACGTTGCTTGAGCCAGAACGCATTTTTCCAAAATACTCAGAAATCAAGAAAGAAAAAAGGAGTAAGTGAAGGAGGTGGTTACCTAAAATGACAGGGAATGAGATCGTAGGAGGAACTTCGCAAAACAAGCAGCAACTCTCTTCGTGAAATTTTTACAGAGTTTTGCTAGGGAATCAAGAACAAGTGATTTCCAGAATCCACTAGGTGTCTCTTTTATAGGTGACGGAGGGGTTCAGTCACCAGTTCAGAGGTTATGTCATTTACCATCAAATGCGTTGATTTAAGATCAAAATGGCATGGTCGTTTCAAACCTAAAGGCATGAAAACAGTGTCAATTCTCCAAAAGGGGCCTCCCCAGAATGGGCCCAGGGATTCAAAATCCAGGCCCATAAAGCCCCAGGTGATGGTTACAAAGACATATGCATTCAAGGCAGTAATGGCTCACCCACATGCCGAAAGCATTTATTGCCCAATCATGAGAAGCGTTTTATGCTTTACAATTGTTACTCGAATACCAAGAGTTACAAGTTCCAAAAAACTTTCAGGATTCTCGCACAACGAATCTCTGTCCAAATCCGTGTTAGGAACGTTATGACAACGGAGCCTTCATTCACAGGACGGTTCCACAAGCGACGAAGCAGCACGGAACCAGCATACACTCTGACTAGTATTTTTACATAACATACCTGTATCCAGACCTCTTGCAGATAGTATAGCTTATATGAGCAACTTTACCAGTCCCTCACACAAGCTAGGGGACAAATGATCCGGTATTTGATACTGGCTCCAAGACAAGCATGACGTGTCATCCAATCTCTTAGTGTTACCGAATCAGCAGGTAAGACATCGGACTGATTAGACCGTATAGGTGATCTCCCTATACCGACAAGCCCATGTTGACGCCTAGAACACCAGATATAGTATATTCCCCATATCAGGATAGTTATTAAACAACTGTAAATGGCTTTGGTAAAAGTGTAGCAACCCCAGTCACCCATGATGGATATCTACCTTCGAGGGGCACACGCACTACCAGATGCTAAGACTATTACAAAGCTTTTTAAAAAGATCATATTTCTAAGATTTGGGGTCCCACGATGCATAACCAGTGATGGATGGTCATACTTTATTGAAAAATCTTTTCAAACCCTCCTCAAGAAATAAGGAGTGAGGCATAAGGTTGCAATATCTTATCATCCTTAAACTAGTAGCCAAGTTGAGGTACCCAACAGTGAGATCAAAAATATTCTTTAGAAGGTGGTTAATACATCCTGTAAGGATTGGTCTATTAAATTAGACGAGTCCCTATGGGCGTATCAAACTGCTTAGAAAACTCGTATTGGAACCACACCTTTTAAGCTAGTGTATGGGAAGCCTTGCCATTTACCTGTAGAGCTTGAGTATAAATCCTTTTGGGCAGTTAAAATGCTTAATCTTGATCATAAGAATGCAGGTGAGCATAGGTTATTGGAGTTAAATGAGCTTGACGAGCTCCGGTTGGATGCTTATGAGAATTCCCACATTTACAAAGAAAAGACTAAGCAATGGCATGATTGTCACATCCTCTAGAGGTCATTCAAACCAGGTGATATGGTCTTAGTCTTCAACTCTCAATTGAAGCTTTTCCCTGGTAAGCTGAGGTCCCGATGGTCAGGACCATTTAAGGTAATGAAAGTTTTCCCTTTTGGAGTTGTTGAGGTATGAAGTGAGAAGTATGGTTTGTTTAAGGTAAACAGACAAAGACTTAAGCACTATTTAATAGGAAAACCAATACAATAAGCAAGTGTCTTGGACTTGTTTGAGGTATCGGACTCTTAAAATTAGCACTTATGAGGAGGTAACCCCATTTGTTATTCTTTAAGTATCCTGCTTATCATTCAAATAAAGATGTGTTTGTTTCATTCAAATAAGTTCAAATTGGTGTGCTACATGTTTGTCTTTCATTGCTAAATAAGGATGTATAATCCTAATGCATTGTATGATTGCTCTTCTTTTGTTTTGTTACATATTTCTCTTTTTAATTTGGTCATTTCGGATTCACACATGTGTTGCCATAGGTAAGTTACATAAACAAAGGCAAGTCTATATGCATAATTAAAGGATTAAAATGATGGAAACAATGAGATCCACTGGCCGTGGATTTTCCACTGGTAGTGGAATCCTTTGACTTCGATTGAAAAACTTTTTTTCTGGGCAAAACAACAAACTCCATGGGCAGTGGGAATTCCCATTGGCCGTGGGTTTTTTTGACTAATTTTTGGATTTAAAATGCAGAATTTTGGAGGAGCCAGGCAGTAAGTTCCACTGGTAGTGGAATAACCCACTGCCACTGGGTTTCCAACTGGTAAAAGGTGATACGTCTTTAAAAGACTTAATAAATCCATCTTTAATTTAACTTAATCTATTAAATATTGTTAAGTTTAGCATTATTATGTAATAAATTATCATTCTTTCTTGTTTTAGTTATTTAATTCAAAAGTGTTTAAATTATGTAAGAAAATGGTTAAAAAGGTAAGTATATAAGGAATTTTGTTTATTTGAGAGATTCACTAACCTAGTGTACTTACGCTAGAAAGCCAGCGTACATATGTAACATTCCTGGTATTTTAATAAAATTTATGGAGAGTGGAAAATATTAGCAAATGTTTTAGAGATTTATTTAATATTTGATCCGCCTGAACCGGGGTCAAGGAATCTGGTGTCGGGCCGGTCTCAGATGTGAGGACCAAACAGCGTTGAAGATCGGTTGTGCAGGGGAGAACGGTCAAAGACGTGCTGTCTTGTGACTGATGCTTATCCGGTGTGCCTAGAGTGGTCTTGGATTAACCGGTGTGAGGAGAACGCCTAACTCGGAATTAGAGTCTGGATTAACCTCTTGTATGGCTGAGGCAAACGGATATGCATAACAAAGATGTAAGGACGGATGAAGTGTCCGACCTCTCAAGCGTTAGCTCGGATTACCGAGGTGTAGGCACTACGCCTGGACACCGGTTGGCCGGTATCCATCTCGGGTCGATACTCTTAGACAGTTACGAATAATTAAACATTGTGAAAGCAAATAAGCGTAGTTGACCGGTAACTATAAAAGAATCCAACGTGATGAAAATTGATTAAAAACTTTTAATGAGAATGCAAATGAAATAGGGGAAAAGTCTATCTTGCCCCTGAGCCTTATATAAAAGGAAATCCTCTCTCTCCCCTCTTCATTATTTGCGAACTACTTTTTTTTGGTCTGTCTCTCCTTCTTCTTTGTTTTCTCCTCTCTTGTTGTTGAGTTGCATGCGCCGAAGGAGGACTTCGTTCGTGTTAAAGCTTCAATCGAACCCCATTCCTGTGATCGTGACCTCAAGGTGAGTCCACTGATCCGTTTTATTTGTGGCTCCGTATCCCTTTCGTTCTCTAGTAGCCAAGGGCCATATAGGGCTGTATTCGAGTCTGTTCTCCACTCCCTTGGTGAGTGTGAGCTCAAATGTGGCCTAAGAGCTGAGGGCGTTTAGTTAACGGGTTTTACATTCTGACCTATAGGTAGTAGATTAAGCAACGAAAGGTTGAGTGACGGAGCTGAGACTGCGAATCCCGTGTACAGAGGAAGGGACCGACACTGAGAGCAGATCATCGAAGCATGGAACCGAGGTAAGGGGGTGTTCGGGTTATGATTAATTAGAATAGGACTTATTTCCTATTCGAGTCATTGAGTAGTATGAGCAGGGTAAGAAAATGTTATTGAATGTTATGGTGTGCCTATGTTTGTACATGTGTGACCGTGTACACCGATCAGTTGAAGATTGGGTGTGTGGTTGAGTTAATCTTGTCATGAACTTGAAATATTTAATGCTGAGATAAGGTTGGATGAGTTGTATGCGAGTGCATGTGTGTATAACTTACAATGGCATGAAATGCGTGATGATTGAGGTAATAAGTATGTATGTTGAGGGGCTTGACGAGTCGGTCGCCTTACGCTATGAGCACAGGTCAGTTTCTGATAGTTACAAGTGGTAATCGGAATAATATGTTTATGTTTATATGATGGAATATGATTATGTGGTGAAGGACGACCAACGGTATGAATCACCCTGTTTTGGCTTCAATGGTCAAGTCGGACCCAGTCAAGCTACCCAGAGGTCTTTGACCCAGTGGTTGAGGGGGAGCCAAGTCGGGCTTGGTAAACCAAGTCGGGTTTACGGGATGTCAAGTCAGACTTCCAGCTGAAGGTTGATCCTTTTAGTATCCGGATACTAGGCGTCAAATTTTATTTGAGAGTCAATTGTGATAATTGATGAATTATTGGTTGTGATGTGTATATTTGCCAAGTGACATTTGTTATATTTGCTGAGTGAAGTTTGTTCCATTGGCCGAGTGTTAATTAATTACCGAGTATGATGTATTATAGTTGCTGAGTGAGGAAAATGCAATCGGACGTGATTTATATATATACATAACTCGTTAAATTTTGTTCTATATTAATTATGATGTCAAACACTCACCCTTGCTGTTATTTTAATTTAGTAACCAGTGACAGGGAGGAGGGCGGAGCCATGGAGTCGCGCCAAGGGGGAGATCGATGCCAAGGCCCGAGTGATTTTGAGTGACTATGTTGAGTGTATGTGTGTATAAGGAATTTTTAAGTGTTTAATATTATCTGTGTGCTACTTAAATTGAATCGGATGCGAATTTATATTTTAAAACACTTTGATATATATATGTTTTCCTGTTTTCTGTGGCAGCTCATTAACTAACGGATCCATTCCCGAGTGAAGGATAACCGAGAGATTCCCTTCCGGGTGGAAGGTTAGGATGTCCCGAGTGGGATTGGTTGGGAGAGAGTTCCGAGTGAAGAAAGTGTGTAAAGAATCCGAGTGAAGAAGGTGTACCATGATTCTGAGTGAAGAGAAGTTGGATGTGTTCGAAGGGAAATCTGAGTTCCTTCCGAGGGAAGTAAGGATAGGGTATTCACCGAGTGAGGATAGTCGGAGAAGCGGTAACCGAGTGAAGGAGGTTGAATTATCCCCGAGGGAGTTGTGACCGAGCTAAGCTTTCTGAGTGAGGGGTAGTAATGAGTCAAGTATGGAATGTCCGAGTGAGTGGAAGTTGAGTGTTTTCCGAGTGAAACCCTATTACCGAGTAAACAATTTTACCAAGAGAAACCTCATGTGAGTCCGCAGGTACGCCTTGTTCACTTAGACTTCAGGTGTGGCATTCGCCCAAGCGAGTCGGTACTCGCCTAAGCGACTCTCGGTTTTTGCCTAGGTACTTTGGGGTCTCGCTCAGGCGAATGACTCCTGTCCTCTTCTTCTTCTTTTGCTCCTTTATCTCCTCCCGCTGTTTCAACTCCATTTTACCGAACGGATGTTATTCTGCGTACACTCTTATTATCATTTTGATTGCATCTAAGTAAATACTATTTATTATCAAGACCGAGTTGAACCATTTCCGATCGGTTATTATTTTAACATACTGTTATTTAAAGATTTATTCTAGAACGGTTTTGTTTATACTGAGCATGCTTTTATGTAGCTAAAAGAGGTAAATATTATTTTACGTATAGACCGAGTGGATTAAATATTAAAAGGGATAAATGCTAATTCATACTAAGATACAAATTTTATTCAACGCGAAAAATTTATTATGAAAATAATTTTCCGTATGTAAATAAAAAGGTAAATTAACCTAGGATGTTACAGTTGGTATTAGAGCGGTTCTTTCTAGAGCCGGGTGTATGGGTCAATCCAGTGATTGTACGAGTCCTATGAGGGCTGGTTGCATTCAATTGTATTGTGTTGTGTTTATACAGCTTGGCATCGTTCCCTTGGCACTCCAGTGGCGCTGTATTTTATATGTGTGAGGTAAATCTCTGACTCCCTGGTTGGCATTGGTTATTAATAGTGATGTGTTTGCTCATTGTAGAATTACAATATGGCCGAAGGAACCAGTTCCGGTGGAGGAGACGATTTCTTCTACAAATTTACCCAACTGATAAGTAGGACCGAGTCTGGTCCCACTCTGGATAAATTCCTGAAAAGGAATCCCCCTGCCTACAAGGGAGGACACGATTATGACGGGGCATACATTTGGATCAGGGACATAGAGTAGGTCTTTGAATACTTTGAGTGCTCGGAAGAGCAAAAGGTTTCGTTTGTTACCTATCAATTAAAGGACGAGGCTAGAGTATGGTGGTCCCGGGTGAAGGTACAGATGAACGTGGCAAATGAGCCGCTAGTATCGGCAAATTTTCGAAGGAGATTCCTTGTTAAGTACTTCCCGGATAACTACAAAATCCGGAAGGAAATGGAATTCCTGAAGTTTGAGCAAGGCCGGATGTCTGTGGCTGAGTACACCAGCAAGTTTGATGAGCTGTGTGATTTTTACCATCCTTTTTCGTTGGAAGGGACTGAGGGCAGCAAGTGTGCCAAGTACGAGGCAGGGATACGGATTGAACTTCGTAGTGTAATTGTGCCAATCGAGATTCAGGATTACCCGACTCTCGTGAACAAGGCTCAGCTAACGGAAGAAGTGCAGTACTAGAGAACATCTCAGCTGAGAGACAAGAAGCCACTGAAGGCAAAGGGATTCAGCTTCAAGAGGATGGGCCAATTCTTTCGGGGCGGTACGTCTTCCATAACATCTTCATCCTCTTCCAGACGGGGCTCTACTGGTCAATCGGGTAATCTATCTGGTAGCCGTGTGTGCTACAATTGTGGCCAAGACGGTCATATTTCAAAACACTGTCCGGCCAATCAGATCATATGCTTCCAATGTGGACAGTTGGGGCACCTCAGGCCTGATTGCCCACAGAGGCAGCAGCAGAACAGACAAGGCAACCGAAGTAACCCTTCTGGGACTCAGGGTGCCAATTTTCAGAGAAGAGGCTGGCATGGTGCTGGTCGGGGAGACCAACAATCGGGAAGATCTGATGCCCAGTCCAGTAGTGCCCAGAATGCCATGACCAGGCGGATGTTCGCATTTGATGCCTCAGAAGCCACGAGGAATGACAACCTTGTGCAGGGTAAGTGCCTCATCTATGGCTATCTTGTTGATGTAATTTATGATTCGGGTGCGACCCATTCATTTATTTTCGAGAGTTGTGTGCGACGGCAACCGGTTCCACTTTTCGCGCAACCACCGTGTGTAGAGATATGCTGATGCAAATCAAAGACCGTACTTTCCGAGTGAATTTTTTCTGTATGCCGTTGAGGAACTTAGATGTTATTCTAGGTCTCGATTGGCTAGCTGCTAATCATGTGATGGTCGACTGTTATCGGAAGAGTATTGTTTTCTCTCAGGAACTCGACACGAAGGATGTGGTGAGTGATGTCTCAGCCACATATGTTATTTTATTTGCTTCGGAGTGTTGGTATAACCTTTTGCCGAGTGATATTCCAATTGTTTACGAATTTCCTGATGTTTTTCCGGAAGAAATTCCAGAGTTGCCTCCCAGTCGGGAGATTGATTTCTCTATTGACTTAATTCTCGGGGCAGAGCCTGTGTCCCGAGCGCCATATAGAATGTCTTCGATGGAATTGGCTGAGGTAAAGAAACAAGTAAATGAACTGCTAGAAAAAGGCTTTATCCGACTGAGTGCTTCGCCGTGGGGTGCTCCGGTGTTGCTGGTAAAGAAGAAGGACGGTAGCATACGCATGTGCATCGATTACCGACAGCTGAATAAACTGACAATTAAAAATAAATATCCATTGCCTCGGATTGACGATTTGCTGGACCAGTTGAGAGGCGCCGTCATGTTTTCTAAGATCGACTTGAGGTCGGGATACCACCAGATCCGAGTGAAGTCGGAAGATATTCTAAAGACAGCGTTTCAGACTCAGTATGGGCACTTCGAGTACATTGTAATGCCTTTTGGAGTGACGAATGCCCCTGCCATCTTCATGGACTACATGAATCAGATTTTTTAACCGTACTTGGATCAGTTTGTGGTGGTATTCATTGATGATATTCTGGTGTATTCAAGGTCGGTTGAGAAGCATGCTCAACATCTTCAGATTGTTTTGCAGATACTTCGAGAGAAGAAGTTGTATGCTAAACTATCCAAGTGTGATTTCTAGGAAAGCAGTGTACAATTCTTAGGACATGTGATCTCCCAAGAGGGTGTCTCGGTTGATCCAACTAAAGTTGAGGCGGTTATGGCTTGGGAGAGGCCGAGGTCAGTAATTGAAATCAAAAGTTTCCTCGGATTGGCTGGATACTATCGACGTTTCATTGAAGGGTTCTCTCGGATTGCACTTCCTCTGACGCGGTTAACAAGAAAAGAGAGTCCCTTTGTGTGGTCAAAAAAGTGTGAGCTGAGTTTCCAGACTCTTAAACGATGTTTGATGTCTGCACCGGTGCTTGCATTGCCCGATGTAACACAGGAATTTATAGTGTATTGTGATGCATCCAAGTTCGGTTTGGGATGCGTGCTAATGCAATCTGATCAGGTGGTTGCCTATACTTTCAGGCAATTGAGACCCCATGAATTGAATTATCTGACCCATGATCTGGAGCTAGCGGCAGTAGTGCATGCATTAAAGATTTGGCGCCATTACCTGTAACATCCCCGTTTTAAAATTAAATGTTGAATGAAGAATAAACCATTAAGACTTGATTCCAACCAGAAAATAACTGTTAATTGTATTTAACTAAGTAGATTTAAGCCACTAAAATATGAAAATGGTGATGGTCAGGGGATGGAGTGGAGTGCACGTGGCTGCTGCAGCACACACTCTCCCATCCCACTCTTCTTTTACTGTGCGCATGCACATATATATATATATATAAGCGTGAGCCCTTGGCAGAGAAAACACACTTGCTATTTCTTCAGACTCTCTCCTCCGTCACTTCATCCTCTACTTCCTCTCTTCGTCTCCATTCTTCTTCTTCTTCTATCTTACTTTTCACTCCTGGAGACCTTGGTTGCAGTACTGAAGAACAGACTACACTCCATCCCAGAATCAGGCGCAGGATACGACTAAGCCAAAGAAGACCGGACGAACCAGGAGAAAGACGTCGGACCCAACAACAAGAACAGAAAGGTTTCTGAGGTTCTTCTAAAGGTAGGGGGCGCTTGCATGTCGAATGCATGGTCTAAGAACGGTACCTGATGAACATGCTGCTGAGCGTGGGTGTGTGTGTGCATGTATTTATAATCATTAGAACTGATGCTGTGCATGTGTGCATGTATTCACAATTACTAGAACTGATGCATGATTTTAGATTCTGATAGCGATCTTCATTGCGATGGTGTAGCTTGCTCGTGGGTGATAATGATGGATCTACTTTGTTGTCACTATGAAATGTATGCATGTGCATGTTCTTAAATTGGATTGCCCAATGTTGTTAGTCTGATGACCGATTGTAACATGCACTGGTGCGACTGATTGAATTAATGACGACTGTAAGGTGTTCATGGCTCGATGATGTGTAATAATGAATGTGTTAGTTGCATGAGTAAGAGTGGGGTGACCCATGGAAGGTCAGGAACCCCAAGGGAAACGACTTCCAGTTACCAACCCTGGCTAGATCCCAATAGAGCTCGTGGTAGCCGTTGGAGCTAGAGAAGAGAGTCTCGAGACGCCGTGGGGAGGCCGGTGCCACATGGTAAGAGCTGAGGGACGAGGGGCCAAAAGAAAAGGGGGCCGTAACTGAGAGTCTTTACCCGAGTCGGATCCGCAGGCATGCATATAGAAATAAGGCTGATTGTGGTGATGTATAAATCTATGTATGTGCATGTGTACGATTCTAAATGCATGAATATATGTTTAGATGTGGAATAAATTCTGTGAATCATGTGTGTCATGAATGTTGATTGAATTGTATGAATTTGGTTACTTGAGAAAGGTTGAATGATAGCAGGAGCGTGTACTGACGCTGATACCGAGTCTGTGAGTATCATTTTACATGTAAAAGCTCACCCCTGCAGTGGCCATTTTCAGTGAATGTCTCTCGTGAGGAGGATCAGAAACAGAGCTGGAATGCTGGGCGGAGTGCTGATGCATTTCGAAGGTTTAATTAAGGCGTTGTTAGATGAAGCCCGGACTGGTTCATACCGGATGTTAACGTTCTGTGATGAATAGAACTTTATGAACAAGAAGAAGTCTGATTTTGCATTGTAAATATTAATATACACTCTTATGTACACATGGATGTATGGTTTTGTGAGTGTGATGCTATGTGCTGCCTTGCTTTATAATTGTGCTTTAATAGATACGCAGGGACAGTATGATTTGAGCAGGCTATAGCCAAGTCAGAGTTAATTGAGAATTGTCTTAGGAAAACTTATGTTGGATACGTTGGGCGGAGTCGTACCCCGCCTGAAGTATGGGAGCAATCCGCCCAAGCGAGTGGACTCGCGTTGGAGCGATGTAGTTGTTAGAGTGGGACACCGTCCAATTATCCTTCCTATCCGTCGTGATACTAACGCAATCCGGACCCCGATGTTGACCCCGTATTGGTCGTTATGGCTAAGTCCGCCCAGGCGTCGTCATACTTAGTTGAGCTGGGTGGAATAGGTTCAGATCCCTCCTTTCTCCACAACTTACTAACGTATATGTACCCTGTAACTTCTCATTTTCTGAGTGAAAGGCGAGTGTGAGGATTTACTTAATGAACCCTTGTCCATAACCGATGGAGGAAATTACCCTGTAGTTGTGTTAAAGAGGCGTTATGTAGATTTCGTTTAGGCGGCGTCATACCTCGCCCAAGTAACTAGGACAGCCCGCCCAAGATAAATATACCCCGTCTAGCCAAGTAGGATGTTTCTAACTTCGCCTTTCCACCAAATGCTACGCGTGTAAATGTGTCAACATATTTCCCTTATCTATTTCCTCCAGTTGAGTGACTGGTGTTACCCGAAGGGAAGTCTCCCTGCGAAATCTCCTCTATCCGCTGCTGCATTCCCATACTCCGCCTGGACGGTCTTATACCCCGTCTAAGCGAACAACGGTGTGGTGTAATCCGCCCTAGTGTTGATGTGTTGCGATAAACCCATTGAGCCAGCCCCAGTTTTAGCTTCTCTGTAGGTTGTTATATGTGAGTGAATGCTCCTCGTTTCCTCCCTGCCTGCTCCCCTCTATATCAAATGTTGCGTGACTGTTTTGTGAAAAATTTTCTCATATTTTTGGAATTATTAGTTGCAAATGATTAGGGTGTTACATTTTGGTATCAGAGCGGACCGAAAAGTCCAAGGCCAAAGTATGCTTACCAAGTGTAAGCAGTGGTGTGTGTGTCTTTCTGCTTGATTGGTTGAAAATTGTTCTGATGATAGTTGAACCTGATTGATGATTGACTTGAGGACAAGGGGTTGTTTTTCCCCTGGTCCGATTGTGTGTATGACTTAGGCGAATGACATAATGTGCTAAGCTATTAATGGTTGGACTAATAACTAGATCGGTAGTAAGTGGCTCCGTATACTTATCCTTAAATGCCAATTTCAGGATAAGGAATGGCGCATCGTCAAAGTATGGAGGCTATAGCCACAGCATTCCAACGCTTTGCTGATGTGTTTGAAAGGCAAGGCCAAACTCAACCTGAGGATGGCCATGTGCTGGACCGCTTCCTGAAGAGGAAGCCGAGTGAATTCTTAGGAGGACGGAACCCTGAGGCGGCGTTCAAGTGGACTCAGGAATTAGAGAGAATTTTTAGGGGCCTTCGCTGTACCGAAGCCCAGAAAGTGGAGTGCGTAGTGTATATGCTGCGAGATGAAGCGGAGAATTGGTGGAAGATAGCCAGGAGCCGATTTCCCGAAGATGATAATCAACTGACGTGGAACGATTTCAAGGCCTGCTTCTTGGACAAATACTTTCCCGACACAGTGAGGAGTCGGAAAGAGCTGGAGTTTATGGAGTTAAAACAGGGCTCCATGACTGTGGAAGAATACGCGACCAGATTTGAGGAATTGTGCCTATTCTATCCGCCCTTCCAGCAGCCAGGAACGGAGCACTCCAAGTGTCTTAAGTTTGAGAACGGACTGAGATCGGATATTAAGAGGGCCTGCAGATACCATGAAATCCGGAGTTTCCCTGCCTTAGTGAACAAGTGTAGAATATTCGAAGAGGATGACAGGGCCCATTCGGGCCAGTGCAGCAGAGCCAATCAGCACCTGAGGCCTCAGCAATCACGTTTCAAGAGGCCAGGGAACGTGAGGAGAAATGAACCCTTCACCAGATATCAGAACCATGATGACCGAGGGAGACAGATGAGTGGACGACCAAGGTATGGCGGATGCTTTAAATGCGGCGGTGATCATTTTGCTAAGGAATGCAATGATACAAATGTTAAATGCTACCACTGCGGAGAGAAGGGACACGTTCGCCCAGACTGCCCCCAACTCCGCCAGGCAAACACCAATGTGCGTCAAGGAGGATTTCAAGATCGAACCAGAGTGAATGACAACCAACGACCTGGTGGCAGAGGCAACGGAACCAGAGGAAATATGATGCGTACTCCGAACAGCCGAGAAAGGAACACCGGCCCAACAACGACAGGAAGGATCTACACCATCAATGCAGAGGATGTTGCACCAGCAAACGATCTAGTACAATGTAAGTGCTCACTTGGAACGAATATGCTTAATGTTGTTTTCGATTCGGGAGCAACCCATTCTTTTATAGCTGATGAGTGCGTGAAACGGTTGAAGCTACCAACTGTGTCTATGAACCGGACTTTAGAAGTGGCCAGCCCCACTGGCCCTAGTGTATTCACATCGTCAATATGTAAAAATGTAGCGTTTGAGTTGTATGATCGGAGTTTCACCTTCGATCTGATTTGCATGCCCTTAAAGGGTCTTGATATTGTGCTTGGAATAGACTGGCTTTCAGCCAATAAGGTATTAGTAGATTGTAGAAACCGAGAGATAGTTTTCCCAAAACAACCCACTGAAGACGGCACGGCACTAGGTATAACTCAACTATTTATGATGCTTTGTCTAACCAAAGATGAGAATGAGACCCTAGTGAATGAAATTCCGGTTGCCTGTGAATTCCCAGAAGTGTTCCCAGAGGACGTCCCGAGTGCGCCTCCCAATAGAGAAGTTGAATTCTCTATAGACTTGATCCCTGGAGCCGAACCGGTCTCCAGTGCACCCTACAGAATGTCCTCAACTGAATTGGTAGAGTTGAAGAAACAAGTGGATGAGTTACTTGAGAAGCAGTTCATTAGACCAAGCGTGTCACCATGGGGCGCACCTGTGCTACTTGTTAAGAAGAAGGATGGCAGCATGAGACTTTGTATAGATTATCGACAGCTTAACAAGCTCACAATCAAGAATCGATACCCACTGCCTAGAATTGATGATTTAATTGACCAGCTGCGTGGAGCCTCAGTCTTCTCGAAAATCGACTTACGATCAGGATATCACCAAATCCGAGTGAAGGACTCGGACATTCCTAAAACTGCCTTTAGGACTAGGTATGGTCACTATGAGTATGTAGTGATGCCGTTCGGTGTGACAAACGCCCCTGCTGTTTTCATGAATTACATGAACAGCATATTCCACTCCTTCTTAGATCGGTTTGTCGTTGTCTTCATCGATGATATTCTAGTTTATTCTAAGACATCTGAGGAACATGAAGGACATCTCAGGACGGTACTCCGAGTGTTGAAGGAGAAACAATTGTTTGCAAAGCTTTCAAAGTGTGAATTTTGGATGGATGAGATCCACTTCCTCGGGCATGTGATCTCCAAGCGAGGCGTCTCGGTGGATCCTGCGAAGGTAGCTGCTGTAATGGCATGGGAGAGGCCCAGGTCGATCTCGGAAATAAGGAGTTTTATGGGCTTGGCAGGTTATTATAGAAGGTTCATAGAAGGTTTCTCTAAGTTGGCATTACCCCTGACTAAATTGACTCGGAAGAACGTTCCTTTTGTATGGAGTCCGGAGTGTGAGAGCAGCTTCCAAGAACTGAAGAATAAGTTGACAACTGCTCCGGTGTTGGCATTACCTGAGTTACGAGAAAGCTTCGTGGTCTATTGTGACGCGTCCGGACTCGGATTAGGATGTGTGCTCATGCAGAAGGATCGAGTGATAGCATACGCCTCTCGACAATTGAGACCCCACGAACAACATTATCCGACCCATGACTTGGAGTTGGCAGCAGTAGTTTTTGCATTGAAAATCTGGAGGCATTACTTGTACGGATCCAAATTTGAAGTGTACAGCGATCATAAGAGCCTTAAATACCTATTCGACCAAAAGGAGCTGAACATGAGGCAGAGAAGATGGATTGAGTTTTTGAAGGACTATGATTTCGAGTTGAAATACCACCCAGGTAAGGCAAATGTCGTAGCAGACGCATTGAGCCGAAAATCCCTCCACATAGCAGCCATGATGGCAAAAGAAGTTGAGTTGTTGGAACGGTTCCGAGACATGAACTTGTATGTTGACGCCCCTTCCTCTCAGAAGATGACAATCGGTACGTTGAGGATTGCCAACGAATTCTTAAAATCCGTGTACGAACAGCAACAGGCGGACTCTTACCTAGCTGAAATGAAGGAAATTCAGGCTAAAGGAAAGGATTTATCCTTGGCAGAAGGGTCAGATGGGATCTTCCGGGTGAGGAACAGAATATACATACCAAGTGAAGGGAGATTGAGAAGAATGGTGCTTGATGAAGCCCACAAAAGCCTACTCAGCATTCACCCAGGAACCACAAAAATGTACCACGACTTGAGAAGACAGTTCTGGTGGCCCGGACTAAAGAAGGATGTGGCGGAGTACGTGACCCGGTGTATGACTTGTCAGAAATCGAAGGTAGAGCACCAAAAACCGTACGGAGCAATGCAGCCTCTAGAGATCCCCGTGTGGAAATGGGACTCAATTGCGATGGATTTTATCATGGGATTACCCAAAAACCGAGCGGGCCATGATGCCATTTGGGTCATTGTTGACAGATTGACGAAGAGTGCACACTTCTTACCTGTAAATATGAAGTACCCATTGCATAAATTGGCTCGAATCTACATTCAAGAAGTTATTCGACTGCATGGCATACCTACTTCCATCGTCTCGGATAGGGACCCTAGATTTACGTCCAGGTTTTGGACCAGCATGCATCAAGAATTGGGGACGAAGCTTTGGCTTAGTTCTGCCTACCACCCCCAATCGGATGGACAATCCGAGCGAACTATTCAGAGTCTAGAAGACTTATTGAGAGCGTGTGTGTTAGAATACGGTGGGGATTGGGAGCAGTACCTTCCCTTGATCGAGTTTACGTACAACAACAGCCATCATCACAGCATTGGCATGGCACCTTACGAGGCATTATATGGGCGTAGATGCCGAACCCCACTCTGTTGGTCGGAAGCGGGTGAAAGTCTATTACTGGGACCAGACATCGTGAAGCAAACCACAGAACAGATTCGAGTAATAAGGGAGAAGATGAAAGCATCACAAGACAGGCAGAAGAGCTACCATGACAAACGCATCAAGCCAGTGGAATTTCAGGTCGGAGATCGAGTGTTTCTGAGAACCTCTCCGAGTAAAGGAGTTGGACGAGCCTTAAAAAGTGGGAAGTTAAGCCCTCGCTACATCGGACCTTATGAGGTAGTAGAACGGATTGGCTCCGTGGCATACCGCCTCGCGTTACCAACTCACTTGTCCCGATTACACAACGTTTTTCATGTGTCTCAGCTAAGGAAGTATTTGCATGACCCCAGCCACACGATGCCTGACGACGAGGTAGAGATCAAGGAAGACCTAACCACTGTGACTACACCGGTTGGAATCGTGGATCAATCGGTAAAGCGCTTAAGAAGCAAGAACGTAAGGCTAGTTAAGGTGGAGTGGCAGCAAGGCAAGATCACCTCCTACACGTGGGAACGCGAAGACGCCATGCGACAGCAGTACCCCGAATTGTTTACCTACGTAAGTACCGACTGAATTTCGGGGACGAAATTCTTTTTCAGTGGGGGAGAACTGTAACATCCCCGTTTTAAAATTAAATGTTGAATGAAGAATAAACCATTAAGACTTGATTCCAACCAGAAAATAACTGTTAATTGTATTTAACTAAGTAGATTTAAGCCACTAAAATATGAAAATGGTGATGGTCAGGGGATGGAGTGGAGTGCACGTGGCTGCTGCAGCACACACTCTCCCATCCCACTCTTCTTTTACTGTGCGCATGCACATATATATATATATATATAAGCGTGAGCCCTTGGCAGAGAAAACACACTTGCTATTTCTTCAGACTCTCTCCTCCGTCACTTCATCCTCTACTTCCTCTCTTCGTCTCCATTCTTCTTCTTCTTCTATCTTACTTTTCACTCCTGGAGACCTTGGTTGCAGTACTGAAGAACAGACTACACTCCATCCCAGAATCAGGCGCAGGATACGACTAAGCCAAAGAAGACCGGACGAACCAGGAGAAAGACGTCGGACCCAACAACAAGAACAGAAAGGTTTCTGAGGTTCTTCTAAAGGTAGGGGGCGCTTGCATGTCGAATGCATGGTCTAAGAACGGTACCGGATGAACATGCTGCTGAGCGTGGGTGTGTGTGTGCATGTATTTATAATCATTAGAACTGATGCTGTGCATGTGTGCATGTATTCACAATTACTAGAACTGATGCATGATTTTAGATTCTGATAGCGATCTTCATTGCGATGGTGTAGCTTGCTCGTGGGTGATAATGATGGATCTACTTTGTTGTCACTATGAAATGTATGCATGTGCATGTTCTTAAATTGGATTGCCCAATGTTGTTAGTCTGATGACCGATTGTAACATGCACTGGTGCGACTGATTGAATTAATGACGACTGTAAGGTGTTCATGGCTCGATGATGTGTAATAATGAATGTGTTAGTTGCATGAGTAAGAGTGGGGTGACCCATGGAAGGTCAGGAACCCCAAGGGAAACGACTTCCAGTTACCAACCCTGGCTAGATCCCAATAGAGCTCGTGGTAGCCGTTGGAGCTAGAGAAGAGAGTCTCGAGACGCCGTGGGGAGGCCGGTGCCACATGGTAAGAGCTGAGGGACGAGGGGCCAAAAGAAAAGGGGGCCGTAACTGAGAGTCTTTACCCGAGTCGGATCCGCAGGCATGCATATAGAAATAAGGCTGATTGTGGTGATGTATAAATCTATGTATATGCATGTGTACGATTCTAAATGCATGAATATATGTTTAGATGTGGAATAAATTCTGTGAATCATGTGTGTCATGAATGTTGATTGAATTGTATGAATTTGGTTACTTGAGAAAGGTTGAATGATAGCAGGAGCGTGTACTGATGCTGATACCGAGTCTGTGAGTATCATTTTACATGTAAAAGCTCACCCCTGCAGTGGCCATTTTCAGTGAATGTCTCTCGTGAGGAGGATCAGAAACAGAGCTGGAATGCTGGGCGGAGTGCTGATGCATTTCGAAGGTTTAATTAAGGCGTTGTTAGATGAAGCCCGGACTGGTTCATACCGGATGTTAACGTTCTGTGATGAATAGAACTTTATGAACAAGAAGAAGTCTGATTTTGCATTGTAAATATTAATATACACTCTTATGTACACATGGATGTATGGTTTTGTGAGTGTGATGCTATGTGCTGCCTTGCTTTATAATTGTGCTTTAATAGATACGCAGGGACAGTATGATTTGAGCAGGCTATAGCCAAGTCAGAGTTAATTGAGAATTGTCTTAGGAAAACTTATGTTGGATACGTTGGGCGGAGTCGTACCCCGCCTGAAGTATGGGAGCAATCCGCCCAAGCGAGTGGACTCGCGTTGGAGCGATGTAGTTGTTAGAGTGGGACACCGTCCAATTATCCTTCCTATCCGTCGTGATACTAACGCAATCCGGACCCCGATGTTGACCCCGTATTGGTCGTTATGGCTAAGTCCGCCCAGGCGTCGTCATACTTAGTTGAGCTGGGTGGAATAGGTTCAGATCCCTCCTTTCTCCACAACTTACTAACGTATATGTACCCTGTAACTTCTCATTTTCTGAGTGAAAGGCGAGTGTGAGGATTTACTTAATGAACCCTTGTCCATAACCGATGGAGGAAATTACCCTGTAGTTGTGTTAAAGAGGCGTTATGTAGATTTCGTTTAGGCGGCGTCATACCTCGCCCAAGTAACTAGGACAGCCCGCCCAAGATAAATATACCCCGTCTAGCCAAGTAGGATGTTTCTAACTTCGCCTTTCCACCAAATGCTACGCGTGTAAATGTGTCAACATATTTCCCTTATCTATTTCCTCCAGTTGAGTGACTGGTGTTACCCGAAGGGAAGTCTCCCTGCGAAATCTCCTCTATCCGCTGCTGCATTCCCATACTCCGCCTGGACGGTCTTATACCCCGTCTAAGCGAACAACGGTGTGGTGTAATCCGCCCTAGTGTTGATGTGTTGCGATAAACCCATTGAGCCAGCCCCAATTTTAGCTTCTCTGTAGGTTGTTATATGTGAGTGAATGCTCCTCGTTTCCTCCCTGCCTGCTCCCCTCTATATCAAATGTTGCGTGACTGTTTTGTGAAAAATTTTCTCATATTTTTGGAATTATTAGTTGCAAATGATTAGGGTGTTACATTACCTGTATGGGTCCCGTTTTGTGGTGTTCAGTGACCACAAAAGCTTGAAGTATTTATTCGACCAAAAGGAACTAAATATGAGGCAAAGAAGATGGGTGGAGTACTTGAAAGATTATGACTTGGACTTGAAGTACCACCCGGGCAAAGCGAATATTGTTGCTAATGCACTGAGTAGGAAGGTGTTGCACGTGGCTTACTTGATGGGCAGAGAGCAGGAATTGCTGGAAAGCTTTAGAGATATGAACATTGGAGTCGTTATGGACGCTCCAAACCGAATGATGGTCGGAATGTTGAAGATTTCCAACGAATTTCTAGAGTCTATTATTGCTGCTCAGAAAGACGATGAGGAGTTGCTGAAACTGATTGATACTCAGGCTCGAGGCAAGGATATGGAACTAACTCGGGGTAATAATGGAATGTGGAGATTCCGAGATCGAGTGGTGGTGCCTGCACATGGAGATTTCAGGCAAGCTGTGCTAGCTGAGGCACACAGGAGCTCTCTGAGTATTCATCCTGGTGTGACGAAAATGTATCATGACTTGAAGAAGGAATTCTGGTGGCCGGGCATGAAGAAGGCAATAACCGAGTATGTGAGGTCCTGTGTGATATGCCAGAAGTGCAAAGTCGAACATCAACGACCCCAGGTTTGCTTCAACCTCCAAAAATTCCGATCTGGAAGTGGGACAGTATCACCATGGACTTCGTATCCGGGCTACCTCGCACCTGAACCGGGTGCAACGCGATTTGGGTAATTGTTGACCGACTAACCAAGAGTTCCCACTTCCTGGCGATGAATATGAAATGGTCACTAGACCGATTAACTAGGCTGTATGTTGCTGAGATTGTACGACTGCATGGTGTACCCTCAAGCATTATTTCCAATCAGGATCCCCGATTCACTTCAAGATTTTGGGGGAGCTTGCAACAAGAACTGGGTACTGAGCTCGGCGTACCATCCCCAGACCGATGGCCAATCGGAGCGGACAATGCAGACTCTCGAGGATATACTGAGGGCATGTGTGTTAGAGCAGGGCGGATCATGGGAGAAATACTTGCCTTTGGTGGAGTTTGCATACAATAACAGTTATCATAGCAGCATTGGGATGGCTCCATATGAAGCCCTTTATGGTCGGAAATGTCGTACTCCATTATGTTGGAATGAGGATGGCGATGCCATTCATCTAGGGCCTGAGCTGATTCAAGAGATAAACAAACAAGTTGCTTTAATCTGGGAGAAGATAAAAATTGCCCAAGACCGACAAAAGAGCTATTATGACAATCGACATAGGCCACTTGAGTTTCAAGTGGGCGATTGGGTGTTCCTGAGGATTTCACCGACTAAAGGTGTAGGTCGGATTTTAAAGAGCCAAAAGCTTAATCTAAAATACATTGGACCATACCAAATACTGGAACGGATTGGTGAAGTTGCTTACCGACTGGATCTTCCCCAGTCGTTGACTAACATCCACAACGTGTTTCACGTATCACAACTTCGAGCCTACATTCCGTGTGACACAATGATTGTACTGAGTGACTCCATTGAATTGAAGGAAGATCTGACGGTGGAAGCTGTACCGATCAGTATTAAGGAGTATCAAACGAAACGGTTAAGGAGCAAGGAGGTGCCATTGGTGAAGGTGAAATGGCAGAATTTGAATTGGCTAAACTACACTTGGGAATTAGAATCGGATATGAAGCGGATGTACCCCCATCTTTTTCAATCAGAACATTGATTTCGGGGACAAAATCCCCTTTTAGGGGGTGGATGTAACATTCCTGGTATTTTAATAAAATTTATGGAGAGTGGAAAATATTAGCAAATGTTTTAGAGATTTATTTAATATTTCATTCGCCTGAACCGGGGTCAAGGAATCCGGTGTCGGTCCGGTCTAAGAGGAGGACCAAACAGCGTTGAAGATCAGTTATGCAGGGGAGAACGGTCAAAGACGTGATGTCTTGTGACTGATGCTTATCCGGTGTGCCTGGAGTGGTCTTGGATTTACCAGTGTTAGCAGAACGCCTAACTCGGAATTAGAGTCCAGATCAACCTCTCGTATGGCTGAGGCAAACGGATATGCATAACAAAGATGTAAGGACAGATGAAGTGTCCGACCTCTCAAGCGTTAGCTCGGATTACCGAGGTGTGGGTACTACGCCTGGACACCGGTTGGCCGGTATCCAGCTCGGGTCGATACTCTTAGACAGTTATGAATAATTAAACATTGTGAAAGCAAATAAGCGCAGTTGACCGATAACTATAAAAGAATCCAACGTGATGAAAATTAATTAAAAACTTTTAATGAGAATGCAAATGAAATAGGGGAAAAGGCTGTCTTGCCCCTGAGCCTTATATAAAAGGAAATCCTCTCTCTCCCCTCTTCATTATTTGTGAACTACTTCTTTTTTTGGTCTGTCTCTCCTTCTTCTTTGATTTCTCCTCTCTTGTCACTGAGTTGCATACGCCGGAGGAGGACTCCGTTCGTGTTAAAGCTTCAATCGAACCCCATTCCTGTGATCATGGCCTCAAGGTGAGTCTACTAATCTGTTTTATTTGTGGCTCCGTATCCCTTTCATTCTCTGGTAGCCAAGGGCTATGCATGGCTGTATTCGAGTCTGTTCTCCACTCCCTTGGTGAGTGTGAGCTTAAATGTGGCCTAAGAGCTGAGGGCATTGAGTTAACGAGTTTTACATTCTGACCCGTAGGTAGTAGATTAAGCAACGAAAGGCTGAGTGACGGAGCTGAGATTGCGAATCCCGTGCACAGAGAAAGGGACCGACACCGAGAGCAGATCATCGAAGCGTGGAACCGAGGTAAGGGGGTGTTCGGGTTATGATTAATTAGAATATGACTTATTTCCTATCCAAGTCATTGAGCAATATGAGCAGGGTAAGAAAATGTTATTGAATGTTGTGGTGTGCCTATGTTTGTACATGTGTGACTGTGTACACCGATCAGTTGAAGATCGGGTATGTGGTTGAGTTAATCTTGTCATGAACTTGAAATATTTAATGTTGAGATGAGGTTGGATGAGTTGTATGCGAGTGCATGTGTGTATAACCTACAATGGCATGAAATGCATGATGATTAAGGTAATCAGTATGTATGTTGAGGGGCTTGACGAGTCGGTCGCCCTACGCTGTGAGCACAGGTCAGTTTCTGACAGTTGTAAGTGGTAATCGGAATAATATGTTTATGTTTATATGATGGAATGTGATTATGTGGTGAAGGATGACCAACAGTATGAATCACCCTGTTTTGGCTTCAGTGGTCAAGTCGGACCCAGTCAAGCTACCCAGAGATCTTTGACCCAGTGGTTGAGGGGGAGCCAAGTCGGGCTCGGTGAACCAAGTCGGGTTCACGGGATGTCAAGTCCGACTCCCAGCTGAAGGTCGATCCTTTTAGTATCCGGATACTAAGCGTCAAATTTTATTTGAGAGTCAGTTGTGATAATTGATGAATTATTGGGTGTGATGTGTATATTTACCGAGTGACATTTGTTATATTTGCTGAGTGAAGTTTGTTCCATTGGCCGAGTGTTAATTAATTACCAAGTATGATGTATTATAGTTGCCGAGTGAGGAAAATGCAATCGGACGTGATTTATATATATACATAACTCGTTAAATTTTGTTCCACATTAATTATGATGCCAAACACTCACCCTTGCTGTTATTTTAATTTAGTAACCAGTGACAGGGAGGAGGGCGGAGCCATGGAGTCGCGCCAAGGGGGAGATCGATGCTAAGGCCTGAGTGATTTTGAGTGACTGTGTTGAGTATATGTGTGTATAAGGAATTTCTGAGTGTTTGATACTATCTGTGTGCCACTTAAATTGAATCGGATGCGAATTTATATTTTAAAACACTTTGATATGTATATGTTTTCCTGTTTGCTGTGGCAGCTGATTAACTAACAGATCCATTCCTGAGTAAAGGATAACCGAGAGATTCCCTTCCAGGTGGAAGGTTAGGATGTCCCGAGTGGGATTGGTTGGGAGAGAGTTCCGAGTGAAGAAAGTGTGTAAAGAATCCGAGTGAAGAAGGTGTACCATGATTCTGAGTGAAGAGAAGTTGGATGTGTCCGAAGGGAAATCTATTTCCTTCCGAGGGAAGTAAGGATAGGGTATTCACCGAGTGAGGATAGTCGGAGAAGCGGTAACCAAGTGAAGGAGGTTGAATTATCCCCGAGGGAGTTGTGACCGAGCTAAGCTTTCTGAGTGAGGGGTAGTAATGAGTCAACTGTGGAATGTCCGAGTGAGTGGAAGTTGAGTGTTTTCTGAGCGAAACCCTATTACCGAGTAAACAATTTTACCGAGAGAAACCTCATTTGAGTCCGCAGGTACGCCTTGTTCGCTTAGACTTCAGGTGTGGCATTCGCCCAAGCGAGTCGGTACTCGCCTAAGCGACTCTCAGTTTTCGCCTAGGTACTTTGGGGTCTCGCTCAGGCGAATGACTCCTGTCCTCTTCTTCTTCTTTTGCTCCTTCATCTCCTCTCGCTGTTTTAACTCCATTTTACCGAACGGATGTTATTCTGCGTGCACTCTTATTATCATTTTGATTGCATCTAAGTGAATACTATTTAGTATCAAGACCGAGTGGAACCATTTCCGATCGGTTATTATTTTAACATACTGTTACTTAAAGATTTATTCTAGAACGGTTTTGTTCATACTGAGCATGCTTTTATGTAGCTAAAAGAGGTAAATATTATTTTACGTATAGACCGAGTGGATTAAATATTAAAAGGGATAAATGCTAATTCATACTAAGATACAAATTTTATTCAACGCGAAAAATTTATTGTGAAAATAATTTGCTGTATGTAAATAAAAAGGTAAATTAACCTAGGATGTTACCACATACGCTAGGCATTTATTTGTTTGCATTTTGCAGGATCAGGTGCAGGACATCCAACGTACATACGTTGGAATCCCAGCGTACGTACGCACACAAACAAAACCAAATTAAGAGAAGAATCAGCAAGGCACGATCACGCTCAGGCGAAGCACTCCCATGCTTAAGCGTGAAGTCAACATGCAATCCACGCTTAAGCGAACAAGCTTCACGCTTAAGCGTGAGCCTTGCAATCCACGTAAAACTCCATGCATTCATCAAAGTAATGCAATCACGCTCAAGCGTGGATTCACAGCGTGCATCAATTCAGCGCTCGCGCTTAAGAGCACTTCAATCACGCTTAAGCATGATATCTGTTTGCCAGAGTTGTTAAGTTCCTTCAATGTCAAATTGCAACAGCTCTTATTAATTATTGTATCAGTTAATGTTTATTTTGTATTTTAGTAACTTAAGTATTGTATGTAATTAGGTTAGTTATTTTAATTATTAATTAGTTTCCTCTGTAATTAATTAGAGTTAGTTAGTTAGTTAGTTTTTTCGTAGCTATATATATATTTGTAAACATTCTGTAAAAAGGGAGAGAGAAACACACAGAAGCAAGAACACAATTCATTTTCTCATTTCTAATCTCTCTCTAATTCTTTTCTCTCTCTAAACTCTCTCATCCATGTCTCTCCACATTCCTTCGACTAAATCCATTTCCATGGGTTTCTAAACCCCTATGGTTGGGATTGTTGAAGCTTCCGATGGAATCTTGAAGCTACATTGAGGAAATTATCTTCTGAAGCAAGAGGATAACAAGCTGAAAGTGGATCTACTCTGCTGAATTGACAAATTCAAATCCTAATTGAAGAATCTCACCAGTAAGGAATCATAGTTGAGGCTTAGGTAACTTCTGGCTTCCTAACTAATTCAGGCCTAGTAAGTAGGTGAATAGTTAGGGTTTAATCCCCAATTCGAATTAGATTTCTCTGTCACTGAACACCTAAGGGATTAGGGTTTAATACATAAGAATTAGTGTTAGTCACCTAAGGAATTAGGGATTAACCAACTGTGAATTGTCTTGTTGCATCTGAAGCTTGATTGAACCTCAATTGCATGTTTCTTGATGAAGTTGTAAGCTGAAGTAATCCTAACCTATCTTCCATTAATCACATTTTATCTCCTATATTGTTTCTAGAAATACAAAAATATAGAAAGTATAAAAACAACAAAAACAGAATGAATTCTTCACTGTGTTGTTTGGGTTCAGCTCGTGCTAGTCCAAGATTATGGTAATTACCTCAATCCCTGTGGGACGATCAAATATATTACAAATTCAACGATTGGTGCGCTTGCTAAAAGAATATAAATCCTCTGAGAGTTACACACCAAGTTAATGGCTTAGGATTTATGCATCAAGTTAATGGCGCCGTTGCTGGGGATTGTTGAGTAATATCAACAATCCTTGGACCGGTACTAGAGTGAACTGTTTAATTTTGTTTTGCATTTAGTAATAGTTTAATTCTTGTTTTTAGTATAGCAGTAGTTTGTGTGTAGTAGTAGTAGTAGCTGTGAATTGTTTTTGTGTCTAATATTTGGTGTATGCAGTCAAGGAACAAAGGAGAGCCTTTCTTCTTTGATCCTGATATTGATTTGTTAGAACATAAGCTTAGAAAGGAGAAAAAACAAAAAGAACAACAAGAAATAGAACACAGGAGAGTTACATTAGGTGACTACTCTAGGCCTATCAAAGAATGATCGCAATCTAGCATCCTTAGGCCTCCGATTGCAGCTAATAATTTTGAACTTAAACCGGCTTTGCTGCAGTTGGTTAGAAATGATCAATTCAAAGGAAGTGAGGTTAAGGATCCAAATTTGCATCTAGCAACCTTCCTCCAAATTTGTGATACTGTGAAAATGAATGGTGTCCCTAATGAGGCAATAAGATTGAGATTGTTTCCTTTTTCTCTAAGGGACCATGCAAAAGACTGGTTGTAGAGTCAACCAAGAGGCAGTATATCCACTTGGGAGGATTTACAAAGAAAATTTTTGATTAAATATTTCCCTCCTTCCAAGTATGCCAAATTGCGCATTGAAATCACTTGTTTCCAGCAGAGAGAGGGTGAATCCCTGATGGAAGCATGGGATAGTTACAGATAGAGTTTGAGAAAATATCCTCATCATAGGATTTTTGATGTACATCAAGTTACTATATTCTATAATGGAGTAAAACCAGCAACTAGAGTCTTGATTGATGCCTCAGCTAGAGGTTCACTAACCACAAAAATTGTAGAAGAAGCTATAGAGTTGATTGATGTTATGGCTTCAAATGAATGTTTAGTTAGTGAAAGGAGCCAAATCCCTAAGAGAGGGATATTAGAATTAGAAGCACAAGATGCTTATTTGGCTCAAAGTAAGTTAATGACTCAGGCTTTAGAGAAACTAAGTATACAAATTTTAGAAGTCTAAAAGCCTAGTCAAGTTTGTATGATGAGCTGTGACTTTTGTGGTGGAGACCATGAAAATGACATGTATGATCCAAATGTGCCTGCTGAACAAGTTAATTTCATGGGGCAATAGTTTCAAAGGAATTACCCCTCTAATTCCTTCAATCCTAACTATAGGAACCACTCTAATTTTTCATGGCAGAATAGTCCATATTTGAATCAAAACATGCCACAAACTTAACCCATAAATAGATCATAACAACCATCTCCCCCTCCCTCCAAAGAAAAGTCTGAACTTGAGAATGTTCTATATCAGTCCATTTAGACCACTCAGGCTAGCTTTAAGAATCAAGAAGCGTCCATCCGAAATTTGGAAAATCAGGTTGGACAACTATCAAAACAGTTAGCTGAGAGATAGTCTAGCAATTTTCCTGGAGATACTGAGGTAAATCTAAGGGAACATTGCAAGGAAATAACCACAAGGAGTGGGAAAATTCTTCTCTCTACTCCAAGTCTGGAAAATAATTCAGAAAAAGATGCATAAAAAGAAAAAGAGCAGGAAAGTGAGCAAGTTAATGATAGAACTGAAAATAAAGTAGAAACAGAAAAGAGAAAGAAAACCAAGTTCATCAAAAGAAAAAGAAAAAGAAAAAGGTTGATTTGATCTTGGAGGAAGCTGTCAAGCTAACTCCTAAGAAATTAAAGAATGCTCCATTTCCACATAGATTCAAGAAACAGATAGAGGAGCAAAAGTTTGCTAAGTTCTTAGATGTGTTCAAAAAGCTTCACATAAATATTCCCTTTGCTGAGAAATTGCAAGAGATGCCTTCAAATGCTAAATTTTTGAAAGAACTTGTGTCTAAGAAGAGAAAGCTTAAGGGAGATGAAATGATTGCCTTTACTCAAGAGTGTAATTATTCAGAAGAAACTCCATCAAAAGCTAGAAGATCCTGGATCTTTTACAATACCTTGTGCAATAGGGGATGTTCATGTTGGAAGTGCTTTATGTGACCTAGGAGCTAGTATAAACCTCATGCCTTTGTCTTTAATGAGAAAATTAGGAATTAATGACCTGCAACCAACTCGCATGTCCTTGCAGTTAGCTGATAGGTCTATCAAATATCCTCATGGGATGCTAGAACATCTGTTAGTTAAGGTAGATAAGTTCATCTTTCCAGTAGATTTTATAGTTTTGGATATGGAAGCTGATAGAGAGATTCCCTTAATCTTAGGGAGACCCTTCTTAGCTATTGGAAGAGCTTTAATTGATGTAGAGAAGGGAGAACTCATGCTAAGAGTTCGGGAGAAGCAAGTAACTTTTAATGTCTTTAATGCTATGAAACATCCAGCTGAGAAAATGGATTGTTTTATGCTTGAAGAAATTAAAAGTTATAAGACTCCTATGCTGTTAAGAACTGAAGAAGAGGCTTTACAAGCCTTTCTTGAGGATGATTTTGACTCTGAGACTGGGGAGTTTGATGACTCACATAATGAGTTGCTGAACCTACTAGAAGCATATGAAGTAGGGGAGTTAGAAAATGAAAAGAAAGAAAAATTAAATAATACTGAACTTGAGAAAGGTAAGGAGGTGTTTGAAGAAAAGCATGATTTGAAACCTTTGCCTTCTCATTTGAGATATGTTTTCTTGGGAAATAATGAATCACATCCTATAGAAAAACTAATTAGGGTTTTGAGAAAACATGAATCTGCCATTAGTTGGAACATTTCTGATTTAAATGGTATTAGTCCATCATTTTGTATGCATAAAATTTTGATGGAGGATGACTATTCCCCTGTTGTTCAGCCACAAAGAAGATTAAACCTCATAATGAAAGAAGCTGTAAGGAAAGAAGTGGTTAAACTCCTTGATGCAAGGATTATTTATCCTATCTCAGATAGTGCTTGGATCAGTCCAGTCCAAGTGGTGCCTAAGAAAGGAGGGATGACCACTATTAAAAATGAAGAAGGTGAAGTTATTGCCACTAGACCAACTACAGGTTGGAGGATGTGCATAGACTATAGAAGGTTAAATGACTCCACTAAGAAAGACCACTTTCCTTTACCATTTGTAGACCAAATGCTTGAGAGGCTGTCAGGTCATGAGTATTATTGCTTCCTTGATGGATATTCTGGTTACAACAAAATTTTGGTTGATTCAAAAGATCAAGAGAAGACAGCCTTTACCTGTCCATATGGAATCTTTGCATATAGGTGCATGCCATTTGGTTTGTGCAATGCACCAACAACCTTTCAAAGATGTATGCTGGCAATTTTTGGGGACATGGTAGAGAAGTTCACTAAAGTGTTCATGGAGGACTTCTCTGTGTTTAGAAACAACTTTAATATATGCCTCATAACCTATCCAAGGTGCTGGTGAGATGTCAAGAGACTAATCTTGTCCTCAACTAGGAAAAGTGTTATTTTATGGTTAAAGGAGGGATAGTCCTTGGCCATAGAATCTCTGTTGAGGGCATTCAAGTAGATAGAGCCAAGATTGATATCATTGAAAAACTTCCTCCTCCAATCAATGTTAAAGGAGTGAGGAGTTTCTTAGGATGTGTTGGCTTCTATAGGAGATTTATAAAAGATTTTTCAAAAATAGCAAAGCCTTTGACTGATTTACTCATGAAAGATCATGCTTTTATTTTTGATGAAAACTGTGTCAAGGCTTTTGAAAATTTGAAGCAAAGATTAATTTCAGCTCTAATTCTTGCCACACCTGATTGGTCTTTACCATATGAACTCATGTGTGATGCAAGTGATTTTGCTATAGGAGCTGTTCTGGGGTAGAAGAAAGAAAAATTAACATATGTCATCTATTATGCTAGTAAGGTGTTGAATGAGAATCAAATAAACTACACTACTACTGAAAAAGAAATACTTGTTGCGGTGTATGCATTTGATAAATTTAGATCTTACTTGATTGATGCTAAGGTCATTGTCTATACAGATCATTCAGCAATCAAGTACTTGCTTGCTAAAAAAGAATCAAAGCCAAGATTGATCAGATGGGTTCTATTACTCCAAGAGTTTGATTTGGAAATAAGAGATAAAAAGGGAGTAGAGAACTCAGCAGCTAATCAACTCTCTCGTCTGGAGGGAGAATCACATGTTATCTTGATTAAAGAGGAATTCCCAGATGAGAGGTTGATGGCAATTACCATAGGGCCATGGTATGCTGATATGGCCAACTTTAAAAGTGCTTCTGTAGTACCAGAAGGGTGGACATCCCAAATGAAGAAAAAGTTCTTTCATGACAGTAAAACGTTTCTATGGGATGATCTATTTCTTTATAAGATAGGAGTAGATGGAATTATCAGGAGATGTGTGCCTAAATTAGAGCAAGAAAGACTCTTATGGCACTGCCATGACTCCTATTATGGAGGACACCATGGTGCCTCCAGAACAGCAGCAAAAGTATTGCAATGTGGCTTTTATGGGCCAACAATTTTTTAGGATGCTAGAGTATATGTGCAAAGTGTGATAAGTACCAAAGAAGTGGAGGCCTCTCTGCTAAAGTTGGCATGCCTTTGACAAATATTTTAGTTGTAGAGCTATTTGATGTCTGGGGCATTGACTTCATGGGACCATTCCCAAAGTCATTCTCCAATGAGTATATACTTGTTGCTGTGGATTATGTCTCCAAATGGGTGGAGGCGATCCCTACCAGAACCAATGATGCACATGTGGTGCTTAGGTTTATACAGAAGAACATTTTCTCTAGATTTGGAGTCCCTAGAGTCCTCATTAGTGATGGAGGGTCACATTTCTGCAATAGAATCATGGAAAAAGCCCTAAGACATTATAAGGTACTACATAAGGTGTCTACTCCATACAATACATATACTTATGGACAGGTTGAGGTTTCCAATAGACAAATTAAGAGAATATTGGAGAAAGTGGTAGGGAAATCTAGGAAGGACTGGTCAGTAAGATTAGATGATGCATTATGGGCCTATAGGACAGCATTTAAGACTCCAATTGGCATGTCACCTTATCAGTTGGTATATGGTAAGGCTTGCCATCTCCCTGTGGAGTTAGAGCATAAGGCATGGTGGGCTACAAAGCTGTTAAACAGGGATTGTGACCAATCTCAAGAGGAAAGAGTCCTAAAGCTCCATGAACTTGAGGAGTTCAGACTCAATGCTTATCAGAGTGCCTCAATTTATAAAGAGAAAACTAAGAGGTGGCATGATAAGTGGATTAATAGAAAAAAGTTTCACAAGGATGACAAAGTCTTATTATTCAATTCTAGGCTGAGACTCTTTCCAAGAAAACTCAGATCCAAATGGTCTGGACCTTTTATTGTGAATGAGGTTTCTCCTCATGGTGCAATTGAGTTGAAGGAACCATCCACTAGAAGAAGTTTTAAAGTGAATGGCCAAAGACTCAAGCTCTACTTTGGAGGAGAGTTTGATAGGCAAAAATCCTCCATGTTTTTACAGGCATCCTCTTAGGTGTCAAAGGTCAAGCTAGTGACCTTAAAGAAGCACTTGAGGGAGGTAACCCTACATTTTAATTGTTGTAGTTTGTGTTTGGTGTTTTAAAACAATAAAAGAAAACCAAAAAGGTGTGAATAAAGTGTGATTAAAATTATAAAAATTTTGAATAAGGTTTGAGTGTATAAACTTTGAATTCTAGTGTACATACACACTTCACCAAAATAATAAAATTATGGATCAGGAAGTGCACGTACATACGTTCCAAACTGGATGTTGTTACGCGTAATTAAATAAGCATCAGACCCTTCCTGGCGCTCAAGCAAGAACTTTTGGCGCTCAAGCGAGGACACAAATGTGCCTTCACGCTTAAGCTTGATTATTGTGTGCTTGAGCGAGCTCGGGGAGTAACAAGTATGACCCTTAGGTGTGTCTTCTCGCTTAAGCGAGCACCCTTCACGCTCAAGCGAGATGCTTTATACGCTCGAGCGAATCATCACGCGCTTGAGCGTGACCTATGGTTATTTTTGAGAATGCCTAGCGCTTGAGCGAGCTTGGGTTCTTGCTTAAGCGTGACCCTTCACTCTAGAACTCGCGCTTGAGCGAGGAATATCATGCTTAAGTGTGATCGTGCCTGTACTAAACATGACCCTATTATGTCTTGGCGCTTGAGTGTGATTCTTTCATGCTTTAAGCGTGATGTCCTTAAGTATCTAACGCTTGAGCATGACTCTCTCACGCTTAAGGGTGATTCAGTGTGCAAGTCATTCATACTGAAAAGAGCTCCACGCTTGAGCATAGTAAGGCGCGCTTAAGCATGCTCGGGTTTGGAAACAGTTGGAAGCTTGTTTTTCTAAGTTGCCGCTTAAGTGAAAGGTTGGGCGCCCAAGCATGAAGAGCTCCTAATCCTAGTTACCTCATCGCGCTTGAGCATGGTCCTCTGGCGCTTGAGCGCACCCCATGATGCTTTCTCCATGCTTAAGCGAAGTTGCTCACGCTTGAGCGTGCTCATGACTCTCAGTAAAATTCCAAGCTTGTCGCTTGAGTGAACTAGTGCGTGCTTGAGTGTGACTTATGGTTCTGCCCCATGCTTGAGCGAGAGAATATGCACTCTCAAGCGTGATCATGGTAGAAACTTTCCTGTTGTGCCTGAGCGCTTGAGCGTGACCCTTTCATGCTTGAGTGTGACCCTCCGTTGTATATGACTCGCTTAAGCGAATAATGGTACGCTTACAGCATGATTCATATCTGTACCACCTGTTGTGAATTAATGTGGGCGTATGTACGTCCAAGATTCAATGTACCTATGTGTACCTCGAGCATTGGGGTCAGCAGTATAAAAACCCTCTCAGCATACAAACCCTAACTCTTTACGTTGGAAACTTGGGTTTTGAAGAGGAAAAGGCATAATCTCTGGATTCCTTTGAAAGGTAACATCTTTTTACTTCTTCATTTTAGTTCATAGCTAGACTTCTTATATTTTAGTGTTTCAATTTCAAATTTCTTGCATCCATCATATCTTTTTATCTCATATTTTCATTTTGTTGTGGTTGTGTTCTCTATGAATTTGCACTCATTTAGGCTTTATAAATACCATCCTTAACACTCACCATGTTCACGAGATCACAAAGATTTTTTAGAAAACCAGAAAGAGTTGTTGAAAAGGAAAGTGTGAGGAAAACCCCAAAAAAGAAAGGAAAAGGGGTGGCTACTGTAAGCGCTCCTGTTTCTCCACCACCCAAAAAGAGTAAAAGCCTTGAGGAAGAAAAGAAGTCCAAGAGAAATGAGGATTTTGATGAGCATAGGTTTAGGGACTTCAAGGCTGCCCAAGAATATGAGACAAGATTCAAAAACAGAGGAGTAATTTTCTGCTATTATATCTTTTTCTTTGATAACCTCTTTGTTGGAAGTTTTGCTTATGATATTAAGAAGTCAGGGATCTAAAGAACAGGTTGAAATAGACCCTGAAATAGAGAAGACTCTGAAGAAAATTAAAGCCAAAGCAAAAGCACAACAAGAGGAAGGACAATCTTCTTCTTCAACTTCATCACCAATATCAACTCCAAAAATTAAAGATATGGAAAGACAACACCAACCACCAAGACGTACTTTGGGAGACTATACAAATCAACAAGGACCACGATACTTCTCAAGTATTGTGATGCCACAAACAAGAGCTTTGGAGATGAAACCAGCCTTTTTAAGTTTGATAAGTGCTCATCAATTCACTGGAATGTCCAATGAAGATCCGTACACTCATTTGGCAACCTTCTATGAATTGGTTGGTACCATGGGTTTTGGTCAAGAGGATATGGAAACTGCATACCTTCGTTTATTCCCATTTTTATTGGCTGGAAGAGCTAAGGAGTGGTTGCAATCACGCCCTAATCAGAGTTTGACTAGTTGGTCTGATGTAGAAGAAAAATTTCTACACCATTTCTTCCCTCCATCAAGATTCATAAAAACTAAATCTGATATTTCAACATTTCGCCAAGGAGCTGAGGAACTATTTTGTGAAGCATGGGATCGTTTTAAATCACTACTTCGCAAGTATCCTAATCATGGTTTTGAAGACATTGCTCAGTTAAACATCTTTTATAATGGACTTCGACCAGACACAAAGATGATTTTGGATGCTACAGCTGGAGGCACAATGATGACAGTTGACGCTGATCAAGCTACAAGAATTATAGAAGCTTTATCCTCAACGAATTATCAAGCTCAGAACGATCGTCAACAAATTCAAAGGAAAGGAGTTTTTGATTTGAATACTTCAGATGCTATTTTGGCCCAAAATAAAATCTTGACTCAACAGATTGAAGCTTTAACTCAACAAATGGCCAAACTCCCACAGCAATTGCATTCAGTGTAGTCTTCACAACCAATACAACAACAAAGTGCAAGATGTGATTTCTATGGAGGTGAACATCCGAATGGTTATTGCGGAGCACAAGAGGAGATAGTTCATTATATGAATAACCAAGGTAAACCAAATAATTTCAATTCCAATTATCCTAACCAACAATTTCAAGGGTGGAGGAGTAATCAACATCAAGGACAAGGATGGAAACAAGAACCAAGTTCTTCAAGTAGACCATATCAAAGTAACTATCCCTCCTTGATGGAGAAGACTTCAAGATTGGAAGATACCTTGGAGAAATTCATGCAAGCTTCTTTAACAAACCAAAAAAATACTAAGGCATTAATAAAGAATTTGGAGACTCAAGTAGGACAATTAGCTCGACAAATTGTTGAAAATCAACGACCTCATTATGGAGCTAATATTGAGCCAAATCCAAAGGAGCATTGCAAAGCTGTCACAACAAGAAGTGGTAGACAAATTGGAGTTGAGCTAAGAGAGAAAGAAAAAGAAGAAGAGATTTTGAGAGAAAGACAAGAAAAAGAAGGAGAGTGTGAAAAAGAAAAAGAAAAAGTAAAAGAAAAAGATATGAAAGAATATGAAAAAGAAATAAAGGAAAATGTAAATAGAGAAAATTAAAAAGAGAAAAACAAAAAGAGGGAATTAAAGAAGGGCAAAGGCAAGGTAAATGAAGAGTTGCCTCAATTAAAAAGCATGCCTTACCCAAAGAATCCTTCAAAGCGGGATAAAGAAAGACAATTTTCAAGGTTCATGGAAGCTATGGAGTAAATGCCCACCTATGCAAAATTTATGAAGGATTTATTAACAAAGAAGAGAAGATTTTCAGAAGAAACAGTTGAATTGGAAGCTGGATGTAGTGCCATTATCCAAAAGGCATTACCACCTAAAACCAAGGATCCAGGAAGTTTCACAATTCCCGTCACTATTGGTCACATGCGGGTGGGGAGAGCATTACTAGATTTTGGAGCAAGCCTAAATCTAATGCCACTCTCAATGCTTAAAAGGATTGGAGATCTTGAGATAAGGCTAACAAAGATGACATTACAATTGGCTGACAGATCAATGAAGTTTCCTTATGGTGTGGCAGAAGATGTCTTGGTAAAGGTAGAGAAATTTGTATTTCCAGTGGACTTTATGATAATGGACATGGAAGAGGATGCTGAAGTACCATTGATCTTAGGAAGACCGTTTATGAAAACTGCTAAAGTAATCATAGACGTTGATGATGGCAAACTAAAGGTATGAGTTCAAGATGAAGAGGTGAATTTTAATGTCTTTGAAGCAATGAAATATCCAGCAGATAAACAAAGTTGTTTCAAGATTGATATTGAAGAGGAGGTCATTGAAGGACAGCTTAATAAAATGCAAAATTCAAGTCTTCTTGAAAAGGCTTTGATTGGAGCTGTTGAAAATCTTAATGATTTGGAAGCTGAAGAAGTTAGGGAGATTCTACAAAGATTAGATGCAGGCAAAGAAAGTAATAGCAAACAAGAGGTAGTGGAGACCCTTCCTCAAAAGTAAGTTTCTGAAGTTCAAAAGTTAGAGCTGAAAGAGTTGCCTTCACATTTAAAGTATGTCTTTTTAGATGTTGAAGGAGAAAAACCAGTTATCATTAACAAAAACTTGTCAAAGGAGGAAGACGAAAAATTAACTGAGATCCTAAAGAAGAATGAAGAGGCAATTGGGTGGAAGCTTAGTGATTTAAAAGGAATTAGCCCTTCATATTGTATGCACCACATCTTTATGGAGTAAGAGTATAATCCTGTAGCACAACCTTAAAGAAGATTAAATCCAACCATGAAAGAAGTTGTTAAAAAGGAGGTCATCAAATTGTTGGAAGCTGGGATGATTTATCCTATTTCTGATAGTGCTTGGGTGAGCCCAATACAGGTTGTACCAAAAAAAGGTGGTATGACAGTGGTGAAAAATGACAACAATGAGCTTATTCCTACTAGAATAGTAACTGGATGGAGAATGTGTATAGATTACAGGAAGCTCAATCAAGCTACAAGAAAGGATCACTTTCCATTACCCTTCATGGACCAGATGTTGGAGAGATTGGTTGGACAAGCATACTACTATTTTCTGGATGGTTATTCAGGTTACAATCAAATTGCAGTAGCACCAAAAGACCAAGAAAAAATAGTATTTCCTTGTCCATATGGTGTTTTTGCTTATAGAAAAATGCCTTTCGGACTTTGTAATGCTCCAGCCATTTTTCAAAGGTGCATGCTCTCTATCTTTGTAGAGAATTGTATAGAAATTTTCATGGATGATTTTTCAGTTTTTGGTAAATCATTTGAGTTATGCTTAGAAAATCTTGACACTGTGCTTAAAAGATGTGTAGAGACTAACTTAGTGCTAAATTGGGAAAAATGCCATTTTATGGTATCCAAAGGCATTGTGTTAGGCCAAACAATTTCAAATAAAGGCATTAAAGTGGACCGTGCTAAAGTGGAAGTTATTGAAAAATTACCTCCACCAGTCAATGTCAAGGGTGTTAGGAGTTTTCTTGGGCATGTTGGTTTTTACCGAAGGTTTATTAAGGATTTTTCAAAAATTACAAAACCTTTGAGTAATTTGTTACAAAAAGACATTCCTTTTCATTTTAATGAAGCTTGTTTATCAGCTTTTCAACTGTTGAAGCAAAAATTGATTACTGCTCCTGTCCTAATTGCTCCAGACTGGTCACTTGATTTTGAATTAATGTGTGATGCAAGTGACTATGCTATTGGTGCAGTGCTTGGACAGAGGAAATCTAAATTGTTCCATCCTATATATTACACTAGTAAAGTTTTAAATGAGGCACAAATAAATTATGCCACAACGGAGAAAGAATTACTAGTTGTAGTATATGGATTGGAAAAATTTAGATCATATTTAATTGGTTCCAAGGTTGTTTGTTTTACAGATCATGTTGTAATAAAGTACCTGTTAAACAAACAAGATTCCAAACCCAGATTGATCAGATGGATCCTGCTTTTACAAGAATTTGATTTGACCATTCGTGATAAGAAAGGCAGTGAAAATCATATAGCAGATCATTTATCCAGGCTGATCAACAATGAAGTCACAACACTATATCCTAAAGTCCAAGAAGAGTTTTCGGATGAGAATAGGTTATTGATTTAGGAGAGGCCATGGTTTACTGACATGGCTAATTTTAAAGCTGCAGGGATACTTCTAGAAGATTTCACCTGGCAACAAAAGAAGAAATTTTTGAAGGATGCACAACAATATGTATGGGATGACCCATACCTGTTTAAGCTTGGATCTGATCATATATTGAGAAGATGTGTATCTCAACTGGAAGCCAGGAGTATTTTGTGGCATTGTCACAGTTCAGCATATGGAGGCCACTTTAATGGAGAAAGGACAACAGCAAAAGTCCTTCAATCAGGTTTTTTCTAGCCCACTTTATTTAAAGATGCTAACTTATTTGTGCAAAATTATGATGTATGCCAAAGAACAGGAAGTATGACAAGGAGAGATGAAATGCCATTAACAACCATTTTGGAAGTAGAAGTCTTTGACTGTTGGGGCATAGATTTTGTTGGACCTTTACCAGCCTCACTTTCTAATGAGTACATTTTAGTCATTGTGGACTATGTTTCCAAGTGGGTTGAGGCAACCGCTTGTGCCAGGGTAGATGCCAAAACTGTTATAAAATTTTTGAAGAAAAATATTTTTAGCAGATTTGGTACCCCCAGAGTATTGATAAATGATGGAGGATCCCACTTTTATAATACACAACTTCAAAAATGTTTAGAGCATTATGGTGTAAGGCATAAGGTGACTTCTCCATACCATCCACAAGCTAATGGGCAAGTGGAAGTGTCTAACAGAGAGATTAAAAGAATTATGGAGAAGACAGTCTCTCAGAGTAGAAAAGATTGGTCTCTAAAGTTAGATGATGCTCTCTGGGCTTATAGGACTGCTTTTAAAGCCCCAACAGGATTCTCACCCTATCAGCTGATTTATGGCAAGAGTTGTCATTTACTAGTAGAGTTGGAGCATAAAGCGTATTGGGCAATGAACTTGCTCAATTTTGATCCAGAAGAATCAGCCAAGGAAAGAAAGGTTCAGCTGGAAAAACTGGGAGAATGGAAGCTAGAAGCGTATGAGTCTTCAAAAATCTATAAAGATTGAATGAAGGCTTACCATGATAAAAAAAATTTGAAAAAGAGCTTCCATCCAAGTCAGTCTGTGTTGTTATTTAATTCAAAATTAAAACTCTTTCCAGGGAAACTGTGCTCGAAATGGTCAGGACCTTTTCAAGTCAAAGAAGTAAAGCCATATGGTGCAGTGGAACTTCAAGATCCAAAATCTAAAAGAACCTGGACTGTCAATGGACAAAGGCTTAAACCCTACATGGGTGGAGATGTGGAGAAGCTGAATATGCTACTCCACTTTCATGATCCAAATTGAGATGAATCAGGCGTCGAGCTAAATGACGTTAAACAAGTGCTGACTGGGAGGCAACCCAGTGTGTTTATGATCTCTAACAAGTTTTGTGTATAAATTAAGTGACAAGTAAGTGTAAAACCCAGTGTGTTTATGATCTCTAACAAGTTTTGTGTATATCTTCCAGAAAACAAATTTCAAAAATACGCTCAAGCGATATATATTTCGCCCCAGCGAATTTTCTCCAGCACCTAAATCACTAATTCTCGCCTAAGCGAAACCCATATAGCTTGAGCGAAGGAAATTTTAAAGTATCAGGTACCTCTCCCACTCGATTTCGCTGCAGCGAACCACCATCGCTTAAGCAAAATTCGAGACTCTTCATTTTTAAAACTTAAATTCGCTGCAGCGATTGTATCTCACTTGAGCGAATTTAAGCGGTTGAGGTTTTTAAAAGGGAAATTAATAATTATTCTTCAGTTACAAAACTCTTCCTCTTTTAAAACCTCTCAACCCACGAACTCCTTTCACCTCCATTTTCAATTTCGAAGGACTTGCACCGGTTTTTTTTTCATTTTCTTCATCAATTCTTCATCTCCCCATTTCCTTTCAAACTCAACCATTCTCAAGTAAGTTTCCTCATTTCCCATTTCCTTGTTCATCTTCTCCAACTTTCTCATGTTATTAAGGTTCTTGAAGACTGAATGTTGCTTAGGGTGAAGATTTAATATTACTTAGGGTTAGGTTTTGTCATTTGCAATTTTGTTTTCCCTAATGTAATTTATATGTGAACCATGCCCTAGGTTAATGTGGTGAGACTGTTGGGATGAAGCATGCTCTGTTTTTCTAGTATTTTTTGAGTGTAATGCATGCAATTGTGTGAAGTAAATAGAAGATACAAAAATAAGTGACCATGCTCTGTTTTCAACTAATGTCATCAATAGAACAGTGTTTTTAGCAAATGATGAAATTTTTAGTCATGCTCTGTTTTTGAGAAACATGAGGTCATATGCTATGTTCTATTTTTCATGCTAGGTTTCCTCAATGCTTAGTTGGTTCCATTAAACTTCATTATAATTTGCTTATCTATAAAGTTCATTATAAGTTGCTCTTCATTGTGTATCATTTGCATTACTAGTTGCTCTTCATTGTGTATTATGATATATGTTGATATCAAGACCTGATGCACAGTTTGTAACTATTGTTAATTGTTAATGCCTCATTATTTGCTTGTCCATGATGCACAAGTTGCATGCTAATAAATTCCAATGTGATTTCAGGCAATGGCAAGAACCAAAAATGCACATGAAATACAAAGAGGGCAGGAACGGGCTGCTGCACACAGGGATCATCAAAAAAGGAAGCGCACTGCAGATTCTTCTCCTCCATTGAATCAGAAGTTTAAGACCAAGGAAACCAAAAAGCGATTCCACAACATTCACCACTAGACCATACTTCTAGAGCGTCGCGTCGACTTAAGGGAAGGTGAATGTGATGACTTCATGAACATGCTCAGAAAAAGAAAGTGGTTGCGAGTTACCAATCCTCGGGTTAAATATGATCCTGAAGTGGTGAAGGAATTTTATGCCAATGCTTGGTGGACCGAGGGTGCTATAGACCGAAGAGCTTGGGTTTGGGGCCATTGGGTTTCTTATGACAGAGACACCATCAATGAGCACCTTGGAGATGTATTGCAGTTGGAGGAAGATGAATTGTGCACATATGGCAGATTGAAGAAGGAGCGCTATGTGTATTCTGTCCGCGAGTTGGAATCTGTTCTATGCCTTCCTGATCACCATTTTCAGAGAGGTGCCAACCAACATCCCACAAGACTTCTTAGGAAAGACATGAAAATGTTGACAAGGGTGTGGACCGCATTTCTCCTAGCCAATGTGGTTCTAAATGCTCACGTTTCTAATCTTCCTTTACCTAAGTGTGAACTCCTATTATGCATCTTGGATCCCAGGAGATTAGTGAACATTGCTCAAATCCTTTCTGATGAAATCTTCCACTTTGCCCAACAAAATCCAAAGACCACCATAGCATATGCAAAGCCGAAAGGTACTCTAGGTTTTCCTACTTTCATTATAGGTTTGTGTGCATCTCAGGGAGTGGATATTGACCCTACTACCCCGATTCGACCTTCCATCGATAAAAAGTTTATTGATCAAAATTGTCAAATTGAGGCATCAGCAGGACCTTCATCTTCCGTACTCGTTCGAGTCTTGACACAATCCGAGCCTACATCATCTCCACCTCGCATTGAAGCTCCACCAACAATACCACCTCCACCTCCTACCACAGATCCCATCCTTCTCATTCATCTCACTCATATCCAACAGCAGCAGGCTGCTCTTAACAAAGCCATTAATTATTTATATCTAGCCAGCTACTGGAGCCATCCTGCAGGCCCCTTCATGCATCCTGATGAATTTATTGCCAAAGTTGCTTGGCCTGGGGACAGTCCTATTTTCCCAGGGGAGGAGAGGCCAGCAGCTACAGCTGAGGATGAGCCAAGAGCACCACCACCACTAGCACCATCATCTGAACAGACAGAGATACCATCATCTTCAGTACCAGAGTTACAGCAGCTGTTATACAGGAGCAGTAGGATGCTGAAGACAGAGAGTTCGAGGAGCAGCTCGATCGTGTGGTCACCGACATCTTGATGTCGCGTGATTGATCGGCCTCTATGGTTCCATTTTATTTTGTTCAGTTTATTTATGTTTATACTTATACTACTTTAAATTCAGCAGTTGTTTCAGTACTTTCGCTTTACAGTATTTTAGTATGGTTTATAGTTAGATTCACATGTTCATGCTCAACTGAATTTTGTTGCATACGCTAGTTGTAATGCTTAGGCACGATTTTTTTTGGTTAATGTATGCAATGTTTTGGAAAAGTGAAAAAAGATGTGAATTAATCTTAGGTTGCATAAAAGGAAGGACAACTAGTTTTGGAAAATATGATAATTCCTGATGAATGCTGAATGAAATCTTTCTAAATTTTTAGTTAGGAATTAGCTTACAATGTTTGAACCCTTTTCTGTGAAGGTAAAGAAATCAAGACGATTAACCCAGTCAAAGAGTGCAACCTTAAACACCGAGAGTTCATTGATTCTTGTGTAATCTTTCATTGCATAAATTTCTAGCAAGGATCATTGCTTAGTCAAACATGGACAGGATAGAGGCAAACTTTGTGTAGAATAGGTTTAAACAAGAGTCAAAAAGCCAACCTTCAATAGTAATCAATCCAATTTTTTTTCTTTAACCCCATTGAGCCAAAAAGTTTATTTTTCTTTAACCTTAGAACATGCTTGTATAAAAGTTCCGACCCTAATTCATGTTAAGGACAAGAACAATCTTTTAAGAGGGTTATGTGAATAACTTAGCTATAACTGTCAAAAAGAAAGGAAAATTGGAAAATAAAATAAAATCCTCCTAGAAATGTCAAAGAACAAACAAAAGTAAGGAGGAATACAAAGAAGAATTCAATGGCTCAAGTGAAGAAAGAATGAGAAAACAAAAGCCAAGGCTAAGAAATTTGATTGTCCTTAGTATGTTCTTTGCATTCCAAAGAAAAAACAATAAGTTTCTTGTAAGCTTGGCCAAGTTACAACCTACTAAAGACCTTTTGATCCATGTTTGTTTGAGTAGTCACTAGTGGAAAAAAGGGTTTTAAGCACGGTTCTGGGGGACTTTTAAGCACGGTTCCAGAACCGTCCTTGTTCCCGCCGTGCTTGTAGATGGGGACTTTTAAGGACGGTTATGAACCATGTTTGTAAGTACCTTTTAAGCACGATTATTTTTAACCGTCTTCGTAGGGGGGACCTTTTAAGCACGGTTCTGAGAATAACCGTCTTCATAGGGGGATTTTTAAGCACGGTTCTAGGAACAACCGTCTTCGTAGGTTACTTTTAAGGACGGTTCTGGGAACAACCATCTTCGTAGAATACTTTTAAGGACGGTTATGGGAACAACCGTCTTCGTAGGTGGCGTTTAAGGACGGTTCTGTGTATAACCGTCTTCGTAGTTGACTTTTAAGGACGGTTCTGTCACAACCGTCTTCGTAGGGTGTTACTTTTAAAGACGGTTTTTCCATAACCGTGCTTAAAAAGGGTGACTTTTAAAGACGGTTTTCACCATAACCGTGCTTAAAACACTTATTTTTTAAAATTTTTTTTGTTTTTTATTCTTTCTCAGAACCTGCAAACAGTAACCAGACAGCCCAATGATGAATAATAATGAAAATGAATAAATTTCAATCAAACTATCTAAACATCAAATATGGCACATAAAATGTACAATAAGTAATTAAGCTACACTAATGGGTATATAACTACACAGTAATAATATAATAAATGACATAATTCTATTGGAGTCGTTCCTTAAGTTGAAGAAGGCTGGTGGCCCATTGGTTTCTGATTTCGTCAATGTATCCTTCATGGAAATTGAGGAGGAGTCTCGAAAGTGCTGCAAAGACATAATCATTAATAGGTGAGCAACAGATTGTAATAGTAATATGTAAAAACCAATTAAATTAAAGTAGGCAGCAAAAACTTACAGTTGTCCATCCATCTACTATACCAGATTGGACAATAGTGAGCATCATCTTCATCATAAAATACCCACACTCAAAGGTGCCATCCTGCCGATAAGACTACAAGGTAACAATGGATTTCACAATTGGTTATTGTTTTTGTTACTAATTGAGGTAACTTTAAAAGTAATGCTTATTAATTGAAGTACTTACTTTTGGGAAGACCCACTCTAGTCTTTTCTTGGTCACTTTGTCGCGTAGTAGATGGTACCCAATTAAAGCCTTGTAAGAGAATAAAACACCAGTTCAGTTAATAGAATGACTTAATCAAATATGTAAAGTTGTTTTATTTTAAAAAATCAACTTACCTGTCGAGTATTTTCATGTAGTCCGCACCAGGACTCCCATGCAACGAACGGAAGCATGCACCAATGTCGTCCTTCGGGCAAATGACCAACAGTTGCCAGTGAAGGCTGCAATGTACCATTAAATAGTAACAACGCAATCCATTATTAAATTAACAACAATAACTAAATATTTATTAGACTCTTACTCTCTATGAAGTGGCACAAGGTACACAGTCTTGTTCGAGGCATGCATCCAATTCTGGATGTATGCCTGAATCTCCTCCTTGCTGTTCCCACGAAGTTGTATTAGAGTGGGCTCCAGGAAACCATAAGTGTCATCGACACCTCTCTCATAAACATTTTTACATATGTCGAACATAAACATTTTTCCTACCATGATGTTGTCGATCAGAACTAGTTCCCTCCTCACATACAGGACACGCTTTATGTCCTTTGACGCTATAGCCCGAGAGGTTACCATATGCTGGAAAATCATTAATCGTATAGAATAACATGGCCCTCAAATTGAATGATTGTCCTGTTAGCCCGTTAAACACATCAACCCCCTCTTCCCATAACATTTTCAGGTCTTCAACTAATGGAGATAAGTATACATCAATGTCGTTCCCTGGTTGTCGTGGACCAGAAATCATCATTGATAACATAACGTACTTCCGCTTCATGCACAACCATGGCGGCAAGTTGTAAATAAACAACAAAACAGGCCATGAACTATGGTTTGTGCTTTGGTTCCCATATGGGTTCATGCCGTCTGTGGCTAGTGCAAGCCTAACATTTCTTGGGTCACGGGCAAAATCTGGAAACATCGTATCCATTTTCTTCCACTGTAATCCATCTGCCGGATGCCCAACTAGTCCGTCAACAACCCTTTCATCAACATGCCATCTCATAAGCTTCGCATCATCTGCATTGGCAAATAGACGCTTTAGTCTTGGAACTATAGGGAGATACCACAACACCTTTATAGGAGACCCTTTTTTGTAGAAATCATCAGAATCAACCTCTTTCTTCTTATACCGTGACACCCCACACCTAGGACATCGATGCAGCATTTCGTACTCACCACGGTATAATACACAATCATTTGGGCATGCATGTATCTTCTTATACTCCAAGTCCATAGGACACAACTCCTTTTTAGCCTCATTGTTACGGTTTGGCAAAGTGTTACCAACTGGGAGAATTTCTTTCAACAACTTAAGCAAGTCAGTAAAGCTTTTATCTGTCCACCCATTTATCGCTTTCAAATTAAATAATCGTAAAACTGCTGACAACCTCATGAAATTAGAGCAATTTGGATACAAAGGCTTTTCAGCATCCTCACATAGACTCGCATATACTTAAGCTCTCTTAAAACTTTCTACCCCCACATCACGGATCATATCCTCAAGTCGGTCATCCATGTCATCATCAACCTCATGCGTAAAGCTTTGGTCTTTTGTTTGAAAACTAGTACTTGGCACCTCAACATGTTCACCATGACATATCCATCGCGTATAACTCTGAAGAAATCCATCACACAACAGATGTTCTCGCACCTCTGCCAATTCTATCCGGCGTATGTTTAAGCATTTAACACAAGGGCAAAAATACATTCCATTCACCTCTTTAGTATTTCGTATCACGTACTCTATGAATGTTTCAACTCCACCCTTATATTCTGGACTTATACGTAATGCAGTTATCCAACTTCGATCCATACTCACTGTTTACAATACCAGTAAATTTAACGGTGCTATGAATCTTACTTTCTTCACAAAGGTGGTGGTCCTACCCATTCAGGATGAACATTTTTCTATACCTCATAACCACGTACAACTTAGGAGTTATTTTAAAATTTGATAAAATTTCGGCAGCATTTCGCATTGGTCTCTAAGTACACGAAATGAAAGTAGTGAAATCAAATTCAACCACAATCAAATATGCACCCAAAGAACAATACAAAACTTAACTAACCAAAACTTGATCATATTTTAAAATAAGTCCTAACTTGTACATAGCAATGATGCATAAAAAAATTGTTCATCCCAAACTGCCTAAACAGACAATTCAAGATTCAACACAAATGATGAAATCAATTAATTTAATTACCATTTGTGTCGAATCTCAAACGGGAAACTATGGTTCACTCATTTACAATTTAAAAAATCACAACTCATTTAAATGGACTAAATAAACTTATCACATCATAAACAAATAACAAAACAAAATTACCAAACAAAATTAACAAAACAATAATCTATAGCTAACAACATTAATCTATACCTAACAATATTAATTGTGTAATTTTGTTATAATGTTCATGTTTAATACAATGTATATTATTTTATCTTGACAAGTAACTTTTTATTTACTTAGAAATATCAATTTTTTATGTATTTCATTTTTTAACTAATGTAAGGAATAATAGTAATCTTTATATATTTATTTAGTGGAAATATCAACATTTTTACTTTAATATCAATTTAAATTACTAAAATTAATAAACAGAAAATTTCAAATAATATCATTCTCATTTTAAATTTTCCTAACCATTCCTAATGTAAAACTAACAATATTCTAATTTCCCTAATCACATTTTTAAAATTTATAATTAATAGCATAACATCCAAATTATACTACTAATCAAAGACTAAGCCTAACATGCCAAACATTTATAACCAACATTGCATAACCATAAAGGGAAAAATGAGCTTAGGAAAGAACCTGACGCGCGTCGTATAAGAGAAGAGAGAGAACGCCCTTTGCCTATGTAGAAAGAAGAAGAAGAAGACTTGGAAGAAATGGAGGGAACACGTTCATCGTTTGGGAGAGAAGACGAAAAACCAAGCAATGTAGGCCACGGGTGCAGAGGAATGGGGGGAAGATGACTTATGTGAATGAGAAAGAGAGGTAAGGAGGGAGGGAATATGACTTTCGTAAGAGAAATGGAGGGGAAGACAAAAATGTGGCCACAGGTGCAGAGGAATGGGGGGAAGATGACTTTTGTCAAAGAGAAATGGAGGGAAGACAAAGAGGTGGGAGGGAAGACAAAGAGGTGGGCACAGGTGCAGAGGAAAAGACATTTTAAAACATCACTTATAAACACGGTTCCAAGCTAACCGTGTTTAAATCAAATCTTTAAACATGGTTCAAGCTCACCCATCTTCGTATATCAGACCTTTAAACATGATTGTATCTCACCCGACTTCGTATGTCAGACCTTTAAACACGGTTCCAGGGCAACCGTCTTCGTATATCAAATTAAAAATTTTAAAAAAATTATAATAAGCTTTAAGCACGGTTACAAAGAACCGTCTCCGTATGTGCTAAATTAAAAAATTTAATAAAAATACTTATGAAACCTTTTAAGGATGGTTCCATCTGAACTGTGTTTATATATGTCTTTTAAGCACGGTTAAATGTATAACCGTGTTCGTAGGTATGTTTTAAAATTTTTTAAAAGTTCCCAGTATTTATAAAACTGCCACCGCGTGGTTTTATAGACGGTTTTGGGATACCCGTGTTCGTATCCCGTCCTTATATCCCTTTTTTGCACTGGTGAGTTATCTTATGCAGTGAAATGAAATGTAATGATTGAATAACACTTGATCAATGATATAGAGAGCAAACACTCGCCTGGAAGGTATAAATAGAGAGGGTTTCTTATTTTTATAGTAGAGTGGTTACTTGTAATTGTGTATCACATTTGAAACCTAGAATTTGGTTAGATGAGTTGAGGCATGATTAAGGACTTATCATTTGTAAATATTGAAAAGTTGTCCTTCATTTTATTTGCAGTTGTGATTAATTAGGATCTTTGTTTCACTTAGATTTCTCTTGACCATTTGCTTGAGGACAAGCAAAGTTCTAAGTTGGGGAGTGTTGATAGATGTCCAATTTATATATATTTTGTAGTGAAAATGAAGCATAAATTGGACATAATGTGCAATGTTTGTCATTTTGTAAGCTATATAGAACATAAATTGTGATATAAACATTGTACAAGTTGATTGGTTAATTTTGTTGCAATTCCAGGAAAAATCGAAGAAGAAAGAAGAAGGAAAAAGAAAAGAAGGAAAATCCACTAAGTATAAACAAAGGAGCTGGGATTCGCTCAAGCGAAGGTCATCTCGCTTGAGCAACTCAAAGTCGCTTAGGCCAAATTGAAGGCTCGCTCGGGCGAGAAAGTAATTCAACAGATATAAGTAACAGGGGCAAAATTTGCTTGAGTGAGAAGACATTCACCTAAGCGAATAAAGGCCAGTGAGGAATAATGAAGAAACCGCTCAAGCGAAGGTTGTTCGCTGGAGCGAAATTGTTACAGAATACAAACATGAAGACTTCGCTCAGGCGAAACAATAAAGGCATCAAGCGAAATTCTTCCAGTAAGCTACAATGTTGAAGTCGCTTGAGCGACCCAATTTCACTCAAGCGAGATTTGTCCAGAATTAAAAAGAGTGAAACTCGCAGCAAGCGAAATAATGATACATCAAGCGAAATTGGAACAGGGGCTCATCAGCTTGAGTTTCACTCAAGCGAAAGTGGTCGCTTGAGCGAATCAAGCATACAAACTAAGCAGGACGTGGACTTTCTTCGAGTTGAAGGATGCTCCTCGCTTGAGCGAAACTTAAACTCGCTTGAGCGAAACTTAAACTCGCTTGAGCGAGTTAATGCATTATAAAAATAAATCAATGTGAAATAGAAAAAATGAGGGTTATGCATGCAGAGTGAGAGAACGTGAGAGACATTTTTACAAACAGTGTATCTAGGCTAGGTTTTTCTTCTTCATTTCACTTGTATTATAAGATCATGACCACCATGAATGGCTAATCCTCTTATTTGGGATTAGAGGTAACTAATCAACCTGGATGTACACTTGTGTAATATTTATATGATTCATGAGTTGTTTTATGATTCTTTATCTTCCATTTTATGTTCATTACCTGAATCTATTTGATCACTAGTTTCTTGATTCAAGTTTTCATTTGTTGTTGGAAAATGACTTTCGAAAATGGATCTAAATGGAACACTCATTGTGAGTAGATAACCAGGGATGGTATTTAACGTAATGGACGTCCAAACAATCGTTCTTAATGCTGGAATAGATTTGAAATGATCAAGGGATTGACGTTATTAAATCTATTCTTATGGATTTCATAGTCAAGGAATTGATATGAATGACTGTGATTGTGACATAAAGAATCATATCGCAAACATTGATTACATGAATATTAATGGTGTATCGGAAGGTGAGAAAGGTGAGTCCGATTCCCAAACTCTAAACTCTATTATTTCACTTACATTTCTTGTATTGCTTTCATAGATTTATAAATTTATGAAGAGCTTTTTTAATTCATTATCATGAAAATCACAAATCATTTCTGCCGTAATAGTTTGAAATCGATTTGAAACGATCCATAGTGGGAACGACATTTGTTCTCTTGAAAATATACTACACCGACAAGTGGTATACTTGCCACGAGTCACTTTAAAACTAACCATCTGAGTGTTTTGTGAATATATCATACCCAAACACCAGCAGGTACATGTGATATGCTTAAATTGCCTCTTGCCTCTATGTGTAATTCACCAAGATTAGTTTGAATTATGTTTCAAGGTGTTGAAATGATTTGCTTATCATACATTGCTAATCATAAGGGGTATTAAAAATTGTAGTTTGGGGTGCCTAAAATATGGATTGATTTGGAGTCATTTTGATTAGCTTGTTCATGAATCTCTCGTTGCTAAATTATATGCCCACCAAGTGTTTGTAAAAATGCCTAAACATGTTCACTTCATTTTTCTTAGGATTGTTTCATACTAGGGCATGTGGAACTTATTCCTTAGATACAAGATACATGATTTCATAGGCACTTTTCCACGCCTAGGCATTTTTCCTTTCATTTTGGTGTGAATCTTTTGCTGAATTCATGAACCTATATTCTCCTAACATGTTTTCCTTTGTTGTAATCCTCTATTTGGGTTGGAATGAGATTCTCCTTGTGTGCCTTACTTTTTATCCACTTTATGCTTTTCAGTAAGGAAACATGTCTTCCGGAAGAACAAAGACAGTGGGCAAAAAGCGAAAAACAAAATGTAAGTCATCTAACTATGCTAATATTGATGACATTGAGTGTACCTTAGATGAGCAGAGAATGCAGGTTGCTTCTTTGTCCACAAGGGATATTATTCCCTCCTGGTTTTTCTGCAAAGAATCCTTGCTTGAGCTTGGCCTTTACCATGATACTTTAAAATTATGCAACAATGTGGGGTGGGGTGATCTCATTGAGTTATATGAACCTTGCTATGAACGCACTACTTTAGAGTTCCTTAGCTCAATTGATATCAAACCATGTGCAAATGACTCGGGTTGGGAGATTACCTTTAGGCTAAACAACACTGATCATATAATGGATTTGGCAGATATGGATATCATTTATGGTTTTCCCTCCATGACTAGTACTCCTTTAACTTGTATGAATACTGCTCGTATTCCAAGGGACTTTTAGGGCCAATCTTTTTGGTCCCAAATTTCCAGAGCTAGAGAACAGTACGATCTATCATCCATAAAAGCCTCCTCTATAGATCATCATATTTTTAAATACCTTTAGAGGTTTATGGCCCATTCCATCTTTGGGCGATTTGATAGTCCGGGTACCATTCAGGCTGCTGAATTATACTTTCTTTATGCCTTGATCCATCAAATACCGATTCACTCAACTAAATGGCTTTTTATTCAATTTACTAAAGTTGGTCGGGCTACCTCTGGCAGGATAGTTATAGTTGGGTATATCAACCCACTTACCCGCTATGTTGGCATTGACCTAGAACAGGATACCCTATTATGTCAACCCAAACGGGTGGACGTGGATGAAATGATTAATATAGGTATGATAATACTTCATAGGGGTATTTATAGTTTGATTATTCCTAGACTTTTTATGCCTCACCTCTTGCCTGATCCTAGCTTTACTAGCCTAGAGGGCAAAAGTACTTTTCTATTTACAGGTCTAAGTGATGCTGTGGAAGATCATATGGATATTGATATGCCACATCCCCCGGAGTACTTTGCTGGCCCATCCCAATCCACTTCTGGCTCTAGTTTTTCCATAGAGCGTATGTACTCTCTGATGGAGGGCATGAGCAATCGCATGGACTCCATGTCCCTACGGATGGAATCCATGTACAGAGAGCAGGAGAGGCAAGGAGCCCAACTCACCCATATCTCCCACGGGTTGACGCCATGTACAATTGGCACTCCCAACAGGGCCATTTCCCACCTTCTTCTCCATGACAGGTATTTAGTTGAACTTTTGTGGCCCCATTGATATGGACATTGAGGCCCCCTTGATATGGATATAAGGGACAATGTCTGGCTTTAGTTTGGGGTAGTGGGTACACAAAAGTTTAACTAACTCTTACCTTATTCTTGTTTATGCTTCTGTTTGATATTTTCTTTGTTCATTTTCATGATAGTATATCTGTTCATATGCCATAGGCTAGCATTGATTGCTGATTGTAGTTATTGATGTCCATTTGACACGTAATGTAGACTAGTTAGACTAGGAACATAACTTGATGAATCTTGTAAAAAAATAAAAAAATAACAAAACAAATAAGTATGATTTCTAATATTGCCAGAATAATCCACCTTTATGATGCTAAGTTTTCTCTGATTAGACTAAGTTACCATTGTGAGCTTTTGAGCCAATAGGTATTCAGTGCATATAATTTTACTTATCCATGTTCCTTACTTTGAGTGATTTATACATTTGATATCACTCTAGAACTTGGCTTTTGACCAATTCGAAACAGTTTATGAATGCATGCTTGGAATGAAAAAGGTAAATTAGGTTTTCTTTCTTTAACCTCAGAATTTGTTAAACACATAATCCACTAGTTGCTCCTTTTGAGCCATGAAATGAAATGTTTTTTTCAAAGCCTTTGATATAATGTTTCTCATTAATATATAGAGAAGGAAAAAAGGTAAAGGCAAACTCGATGAGGTTTGAGAAATAAATTGTGATGGTTTGGGGTTTGATATTCAAAAATAAAAAAAAGAGGGGGAAAAGGAAAAGAATAAAGAGTTGAGTTCAGAAAATAAAAATGAAAAAGACATGAACCATAATCCTTATAGTTTGAATTTCTAAAGAGTTATTGAATTGGGGTTTTCCTCCTTATGATATTACTCTTCATATGATATTAACCCTTTGTAATTTCCTTTTTCTTGGTTTTCATTTCCATGTTATAAACCTCTTGGCCATGTTACAACCACATGAAAGACCTTTTGACTAATGCATGTTTTTCTTGATAACTGTGAAGTTTGTGGTCATTTTCCAAGCTTATGGTAGTGTTTATGATGTAGTGATTTGAGCAATTGAAACACAAACATTTAGTGAATAGTGAGAAAGAGTACCTTTAGCCCAATCTTAGTTGACATGGTTTGATTGGTAGTTATGGTATATTCTGGTAGTTTATACAATCATTAAAAAAAGAAAAATAATAACACACAAAATGCACATAAATAAACACAAGGTTCCTCAGGTTTGTTTGGGTCTACGGGTCTTTCATTGTATGTTGTATGGATACAGTGATTGCTTGAGGACAAGCAATGCCTTAGTTTGGGTTATTTTGATAGGTGTTTAGTTTGCATTACTTTTAGGGTCCATATAGTTTTAGTTTTAGTTTATTTTCATCTCATTTTCCCCTAATTGTCATGCTATTTCTTCTATTTCTACACATGCTACTTAAGTAGTTGTCTTTTATAGAAACCTTCATGAGATAAATCTATTGGTAAAACGATTTAGAAGATTTTGAAGGGGGTGATGCAAAGGGGAAGAGTTTGAGTTTGTAGAAGACCCAAGATTGAAGCCAGCCCAACAATGGAAGAAGAATGTACCAAAGAAAGTATTGCGGAACCCAAAAACACCCTTAAAATGCATATTTGCCAAGGTTCAGAGAAAACCACTACCAGTGGGAATTCCCACTGGCCGTGGAACACACCCGAGGAAGTGACAAAATTGAGACAGAGAAAACCACTACTAGTGGAATTTCCCACTGGCCGTGGAACTCCCTACCAAAAAACCCACTGGCCGTGGATTTTCCCACTACCAGTGGTTTTTGCCCAGTTTTTAATTTTTAGGCGTTTTGGGTGTCACATAGTGCGATCCACTACCAGTGGATTTCACACCTTGCAGCAGTTACCTTCAGTTTTCGTAAAATTTTAAAATAAAAAAAAGGGAAAAAACGTGGGGAACTGACACATTGAGACACAAGACAGTTTTGGGTGAGAATTGAGAGCTTCTTGGAGGAGATATTTGAGAGGATTTCAAGAATCAACAGGAAGGGCATCAGATCTTCAAATTTTGAGGCGTTGGATTAGGACCAAAAGTAAGAACTCTAATGCTTCTCCAAACCCTTGTTTTGTAATTAAGATTTCCTTCATGTTTGAGATTAAATTTCTGATTTATGGTATTGTAATCTTCTTCCTTATTGCGAACTAAACCCCATTCTTGGGATTAGGGGGTAACATGTCTATAAACCAAACTTGAGATGTTCTTCATTTTTTCATTTATGAATCATGTTTCTTATTCAATTTTATGTATGTTTAATGCTTCTACAAGGCTTAGAAATAAATGTAGTTGATTATAAACGGTGTGGGTAATCGAAAGATTGGAATATGGTTTGAATCACATGAAATTAAACCTAAGGATTTGGCTTATGAAAGTACACAAAGCTCTTTGAGGGATAACTGGGTTTTTATAAAGCGTAAGGGATCTAACTAACGAATTAAACACGGTTCTTCGGTAATTAGGTACATTAGTGAGGTTTGAAGAGAAAGTCACTAATTAAATTTCAAAAACTTGCCTTAGGAAATGAGATTTCATAAATGGGAAAATTGAATTGCATTGAAACTTGGTAACGATATGTGAACCTTTTAATTCCCAAGAACCTAATCTCGACTGTTTTCAATTAAGTATTTCGATTTTCATCTCGAATAGCTTGTGTTTTCTTTTGGCATCTTTAGTTTTAAGTTAATTTAAATTTCTATTAAAATTAAACCATTGGTCTAGATAATCAAATCACTGTGGGAACGATAGCTTTTTATTACACGATACCCCGTGCACTTGCGGTTGGCTATCATAGAGAAAAAGGCACAACATCAGTAGATTTATACTGGTTCACTTCCAACGATGAAGCTACGTCTAGTACCTTTAGACTTAAGGTATTTTCATTATGTAAAAATGTCTTTTTACACAAACTGCATTTCCCGTGCCTCAAGTATTGTTGACACCAGCCATTTTTGGCTTAACACCCAAGTATTCTTTCAACAATCCACTCTTGGCTTAAACCCAAGTATTCTTTCTAAAGCCTCTTTAGGCCAAACTGTTTCCCACTAGAAATTAAGACTGGTAACACACCGGAATTTGACACAGAAGAGATTAAGAAGCGTTTGTGTTTTGGTAACTTAGTGTACAAGATATGAACTTAAGAACTAATACACACTAAGTTGAAAAACAAAGACTAAGTCTGTAGGAAGTAGAGGTATGAGTGAGAATAAGAGTCTCTATTTCTTAAACACTTTGTTTGCACTTGGTTCTCGGTCTTCAAGGTCTGATATCTCTTTTTATTTATAGGCAACTTCAGATAGTCATTACTATACTATTAGGAAGAGATAGTCGTTTGAGCATGCAGACTTTAGAGTTGAGAAGAAGACAAAGGTTTGAATTGAGGATTTTTAGAAGTTACACTAAAATAGACTGCCTCAAGTATTATAGAGTAAATTTTTTTTGTTGGGTATCAACTATCATGAACTTTTACAACACAAGCTTAGTTGACCTTCTGAAGCATTCTGACTTAAGTACTAATCTTTGTCAGCTTTTCGATTAGTGCAAAGTAGCTTCCTCGATTTCTTCATGCGAGCTTTGGTTTTTTAAAGAATTTGTCTTCTTGTCCATTTTAGTGATAAGAGCAATTTAGCTTTGAACAAAGCTAGGTCTAGGGCGTCTTTAAAAAGTCGTTGGGTAGATTGATGCAAAGTCAGAATAACGTTTTTATACACCAAGGGTCTGAAGTTTGATTGTTTGAAGTATGGATGAAGTTATGAGAGAGAAAAGGAAATGCGTGCTGAGTTTGAAGAGTGAAACTGATGAGGAGTGTGACTCAAGAGTCCTAAGTCTGGAATAGGCATATTGATATACTTTCTCTTGAATGTTTCCTTGTAACAGACTTGAGCTGGGATAGACTTGGATAAAAAAAATTTAGTCCCACTCAGACTCGGTCTTAAAATGTTTTGCATTGTTCAAAGTAGAGTTTAAGTGATGGACTCCCCCTTTTAGTTATAACATAAGTATCACAGACTTTGTAACCTAAAATACTTAAATAATAAGGTTGAATAACATGTAGGCAGACTTTATTTTAATCAAAGCTCTTAATGTGTGTTATTATAAATCTCGGGTCTTTAAATAATATCTAAAAACCAAATTCCTTTATGAAACAGACTTGGTTCTAATAAGTGATTTTAATTTTGATCTGGTCTCGATACCGACACATGGGCAAGGGGGTAATTTCAGTCGTTCTTATTTACTTACCGGTGTCACAAGTAAACCTCCGAACTCTAAGCCCGTATTAGATTTATAGCTATATCAAAAGTCCAGGTCATCACCTAGCACACCGGAAAGCATCTATGTCACCCGATAAATAGTACAAGGCACAGGTACCGAGGCACCCACGTCGTGTGTTAGAATCATACAGACACAGTGTACGATTAGTCCCCTAACCCTAAAGGACTCTTTATTCTTCACATGCACGTATATAAATACCAACATTCTCACAACTCTGTTAGACTCATTCTTGAATTTACGCTTTAGAAACCTTGAATTCCTTCTCTAGTTACTAACTTGAGCGTCGGAGAATCTTCACAGATGACACCACCTTTCGTCCTTCATCAACGCGAAAGCTTGGTGTGAAGGATCTCCAGGACGCCAAGACCTTTATTTCCCACTAAGATAAAGGACACAATACCAGATACCCACTGTATCGATGTATAAATCACTCAAAACAGAAAACATTTATGGTTGGTCCCACACCAAACTCTTGACCCCAGTTCAAACCAGTTCATTGGCACGCCCGGTGGGACTCGATAAATTTATTCCCACTCTTCGTAGAAGTTTTACAGCTTTACCATGGAAGGAAATATGAGAGATTTCTAGGAGAGACATGTGGAGGATGTTACACCCTAGGTTAACAGGCGTCTAGCCTTTGATTCTCTAGTGGGAAGTTCCAGGAGAATGATGCCTCTAGGGATGCCTGATCCTCGTGATGAGATCACCAAGCAACTCAGGGAAGAGTTAGCTGAACTAAAGTAAGACCGTAGGCATTCAGAGGAGAAGGTAGTCTCATAGGTAAAGGAGATCCATGAAGCCTCTGGTATGGAGAAGTCCGCCACGCTCTAATGTTCCAAAATCCCTACGTATGAAGAGAGGGAGCAGACTCAGGATTTTAGGGAGAGGAACACTGCTAAGAGAAAGGAGCCAGTGGTGGCAGCTTTAAGGATGTACAGGGTCAATGTTCCATTCTCCAGGAGGCTGATGAGCGTGCCTATTCCTAGGCCCTTGCAAACAACTCAACCCCTCTCTATCAGGAAGTATACAGGTGAGACTGACCCAAGTAAGTATTTGGATGCTTACGCATTTGAAGCTATGCTCTTGGGAGGAGAGCAGGATATCATGTGTCTCATGTTCCCTCACACCTTGACTGGAGAAGCCCTCGACTGGTTCAAGGGGCTTTCATCAGGGTCAATAGACTCTTAGGAGGAGATGGCAATAGCCTTTAGTGACCACTTCGTTATTTCCAGGGATGGTCCCAAGACGTCACACACCCTCGTGCAGATAAAGTAGGGTGAGAATGAAACATTAAAGGATTTTCTGAAAAGATTCTATAAGGAGGTGGCCATGGTCCCCAATCTTACAAAGGCCATACAGCTACACATCATCATTGAGGCTTTACAGCCTAAGTCTATTTTTTCTTTGTCTTTAGCAAAGATCCCTCCACCGTCTTTTAAAGAGTTCTGGAGGAAGGCATCAAAATTCGTAGGTATAGAGATGCACCTAAAGGCCATAACAGCGAGATTGAAGCCACGTGTTCTGGTGTCGCAGCCACTCAGGGAGAAAAAGAGGGCTAGGCCGGAAAGGCCTTTTTAGAGAGATACATTCAGAAACCCCCAACAGCAGCAGTAGAAGAGGCGCGTAGCTACCTTTAGCAACTATGCCCCACTGAATACTAGACCGGTGCAAATCCTTAGAGAAGTGGGATGGCCAGCATTCAACGTCTACCGTATCAGGAGACTAGCTCCATTAAAAAGGCATGGAAATCCATGCATGTATTGCGATTTCCATGAACAGGCAGGGCATTCAACTGAGGAATACAGGTCCTTGAAAGGCACCGTAGAAACTCTTATCCATGAAGGGAAATTGAAGCAGTACCTCTTCAAGGCGAAGTCATTTGATGAACTTGATAGGACAGAGAAGCAAAGTCGAGACCGCGATAAGGATGGTGATAACAGCTGGTGTCCCACGAAGAGATTGACTGCTGCTAAAAAGCAAAAGGGGATTGTTATCACTGAGGTAGGTCAAGAGGAGAAGGCACCCCAACAATAGCAGTGAGGCCTACATGAGGTGATTGATATGATCATCGGAGGGTTTGCTGGAGGAAGAGCATCAATCATCACGAGGAAGAATCACTATTGCATGATTCTTTCAGTCCAAGGCAAGCCCAGGGATAATCGCCCATTTCAGGACGGTGTAGTGGCGCTGGTAATTTCTTTCTCTGATGAAGATTTTGGCCTGACGATCCCTAGAGGTGACGATGCAGTTGTCATTATAGCGATCATTGCCAACAAGCATGTCAAGCGAATCCTTGTGGATCCAAGGAGTTCTTGCGACGTTATTTTTTATAACTATTTTAAGCGAATGACGTTTAGTGATTTTGATCTGCAGCCTTATTGTTGGTGTATACACTATGAGCTTTCATGCTTCTTCATTTGTATCATTTTTCTACTTATCAATAGAATAAATATTTCAGTTTAAAATTGTTTTAAAACATATTTATCCTTGGAGTAATAGGTCATATAAAAATTATTCCTAAAATGTCCCTAGTCAAGTATTTACATGGGGACATGTAAATACACTGAGACTAGTGTGTGAGTGTACTGATGACCTGATCTCACAGATCATAGATATAGATGATATCAAGTCTTCACACAGGTACACATTAAGAGTAATGATGTACTGGACAGACCCACCATGAGAACGTTGCATGGATCGTTACATGATTGTCATAAACGATTCTCAATGTGATAATGGTATATGTAGTCCTTCGACCTGAAGTCACTACGATTCCTACATGAGGAGTTTATTGTTTTAATACAATTAAACGTCTTCTGTAACAAGAGGACTATAAAGGTTATGATTAGGCAATGAACAAATTATGTAGAGGGATGTGAGTGATGTAGATGGGATTTGTCTCTCCTATGTGACAGGAGTGATATCCATAGGCCACTTGATGGAGTAAGACTAAGAAAACGCATGGCCATGCTAGAAAGAATAAATATTAGATATTTATTCGGATCCAGTCTACTCCGGTATCAAGTAAAATAAATTGGGCCGTACAAAGATGACGCGACCATGCCTTGGGCCCAATTAGGATATCGTGACAAAAGGAATAAACATATTAAATAATTATCACTTATAGGTTATGTTGATAATATTCGGACATAATGATGCATTGCTAGATGCCGCTCTTATTTTATATTAATAATAAAATAGTTTATTATTAATATAACCGGGTATTTTACCTATAGGGTCACACACATAGAGTAAGCCCATCAGAAAATGTTGTCTTATTTTAGTTGGACTAAAATAAAGCTATTGGGCCTAACTCATTTGGAATGAGTAAGGAGCCCACTTTTAGAGAGAACAAATTAGGTCAAACCTAAGCCTATAAATAGAGCATAAGATGCTCATAGGCCGTTCACTCAAGTGAGACACAAATTCGCAAAAGTTGCAAGAGCTACACGCCGTCAAACTAGCAGTTGGCAAGTGTTGCGATTCTGGTGGGAGTGCTCGTGTGGACTCCTAAAGGACGAGGCTACGACTGCTTCGGAGTTCTTCAAGAGGTAATCCAAAATGAATTTCAAAATTGTTTTTGTGCTTTGAAACACGAAACCTTGCAAATCCTATGGAATCCCTTTTATTTTTCCGCTGCTCATGCTTAGGGATTTCCTAACAGTGGTATCAGAGCCTAGGTTGCAAAACCGTGTTTTGGGTATTTGTTTATATTTTATGATGATATGTTTTCATTTGCAAGAGCTTTTGGAAAATCGTTTCGTTGTTTAAAGCTTTGCAATTTTGTTTTGCGAAAATGTTTTGTGAAACTAGGATTCGAAAATGAACATGCATGATTATGTTGCTATTTTGAGTTATCACATTTGATGCATATTATTACAATGATTAATCATGTATATGGTATGACCTCTGTTTTGGCATGATACATATAATTTTGAGTTATTCTTTATAAATTGTATATGATGCATGTTATAGAGTTTCTTAATTTTAGTATGTATGTTGTTGCCGTTAAAATTTGTATGATGTATGAGTTTATGCAATTTTTATATTTGATATGTGTTTTACTCATATGATAGTCATCGTACAATCTTTGAATCAATTGAGTTAATCTTCGAACATGAATGGTTCATGTTATGGGGCGTTAAGTGATAAGGTTTAAGTGTTAAACCATGGCCGTTCCTTAATCTAGGGTTCAAGAGTTGAAACCTAGACGGCCGTCATGGAAAGGCATTGCATGTTGGCATTAGCGCAAATTGAATTCTAGGTTTTGAAACCCTAGACGGCGCTGCCTCCATGTGCCTTGACGGCTGCGTTGTGAAGTGTTCGCAACAAGGAATTAGGGTTTCAAAGTGGTTGAAACCCTAGCCGAAATTTTAGAGCTGTTAATGGTCAGTGGGACGTTCTGGCTAGGAAAGATTTGGTACTTAAGCGGTCACACCAGACCCACCTTTCTTTCCTGGGAACCAACCTGACTACAGTACTAAATTTTCGTACATTCTCTGCGTAGCGCCTTATTACCGACCCACGTGTTTAATGGCCCGTTTAAAAATTTATTTTTTTTAAATTCTTTCAAATGGGTTATAATTAATTAATTAACACGTTGCATGGTGAATGGTTATGGTCTTAGTTATTTTATTTAAATACAGCCTGCGTGCTGTGCCTCTCTTCATTTTGTTGTATTTCTTTTCTCAACCCTTCACTCGTATGTAAAGCGAGTTTCTTTAAAAATCTTGTAATCTTGATCGAGGCAACAAAGTAGAGATCTAGAAGAAAACTAGAGTGGTGACTCTAAGCGCTTTTGTCTTTGAAAGGAACCAAGGAGTGGTGACTCCAAGAGGATGGTGGGTTCAAGAAGTAGGACTTCATGAAGCCTTGGCATATAGTTCCTTTAGGTTTATTTATTTATTTATTTTTCTTCTAGGAAGACCATAACCATCTCACAATTTCGTTTGCATGTTTTGGGGATAATTTTATTACGTTAAAGCGTTTAACAAAGACGGTAATTTTAAAATAAATTAAAATCCCTTAAAATAATATTAAGTTATAAACGCCTTCCAATAAGTACACTCGTCAACACTAATGTCAATAAATAGTGGGTCTGCCAAAGCAGGGCACTATTATTTATATTAGTAAGACGCGATGGGATAATGGTAATATCCAAACTGTTTTATTGGGCTTTAACTTAACTAAGTTTTCAATTGGATTGAATAATTCTTAGAGGCGTAAACATTGGGCTAAATATTCATAAGATGAATAATTAGTAATGGTTACTTAACCCAATGACTAAGAGTTGTATAAAGATACAATTGGAAAAAGTTTCCTACCTAAATAACCAAGTATTAGGTGATCAGCCAAAGCTGACTTAACGCTTGGCAAAATATGGATCTTAGCCCACTAGAAAATCTTCCAACGGGATTTTCTGATTCGTGAAGGGTATTTTGTTTTGAATCGAAATAGTGGGAGACATATTTAATTTAAATGACCATAATTTAAATATGTTTTGAAAATGATACTTACTACATATTTTCTGTTTTAGATAACCATGACGTCAAACACACCTTCAAACCTTTCGTTGCGATCAATCCTAGACAAAGAAAAATTGTCTGGTTCTAACTTCCTTGACTGGTATAGAAATTTGAGGATTGTCCTCAAACAAGAGAAAAAGCAGTATGTCCTGGAAGGTCCAATTCCGGAACCACCCGCGAAAAATGCCTCTAAAGCTGACAAGGATGCTTACAAGAAGCATCAGGATGACACTTTAGATGTCTAATGCCTTATGCTGGCAACCATGTCTCCTGAGCTTCAGAAGCAACATGAGCATATGGAGGCTTTCGATATGATCGAAAACCTAAGGAAACTATATCAAGGTCAAGCTGACCAAGAAAGATATGAAGTTTCTTCAGCCCTATTTAGCTGCAGACTTGAAGAGGGAGGTTCTGTAGGACCTCATGTGCTCAAAATGATTGGGTACTTGGAGAATCTAGCTAGGCTAGGATTCCCCTTCCCTCAGAAGTTGGCTACCGATCTCATTTTGAAATCATTACCTGACAGTTTTAAGCCAGTCATCATGAATTACAACATGAATGCATTGGACAAAACATTGCCAGAGCTACTCAATATGTTGAGGACTGCTGAGCCCAATATTTCTAAAGGAAAGGGCAAGGCCATAATGATGGTCAATTCTGGCAAAGGTAAAGGAAAGGGCATGTATAAAGGCAAAGGAAAGGCTATTGTAAGAAATGGCAAGAAGATTTGGAAAGGCAAGGATAAGCCAAGTACATCAGCCTTAAAACCTGTGGGCGGGGTGGCTAAGGAAGGTAAGTGTCACCATTGTGGACAAAAGGGACACTGGAAGAGAAACTGTCCAAAGTACCTAGAAGAGCTTAAGAAGAAGGGAAGTGAGACTTCCACTTCAGGTATTTGTGTTATAGAAATTAACATGTCAACTTCAACATCATGGGTATTAGATACTGGATGTGGATCTCACATTTGTCTTAATGTGCAGGATCTAAGAAGGAGTAGGCAGTTGATGAAGGGCGAGGTAGACCTACGCGTTGGAAATGGAGCAAGAGTTGTTGCATTAGCTGTAGGGACTTATTTTTTATCCTTGCCCTCAGGGTTAGTCCTTGAATTGGACAATTGTTATTTTGTTCCTGCAATAAGGAGAAATATTATTTCTGTTTCTTGTCTTGATAAGAAAGGGTTTTCCTTTACAATAAAGAACAATAGTTGTTCTGTTTATTTAAAAGACATGTTTTATTGTTGTGCAAATTTGAGTAATGGACTTTATGTTCTAGATCTCGAAACCCCTATCTATAACATTAATACTAAAAGGGTTAAAACAAATGATTTAAACCCAACTTATCTTTGGCATTGTCGCCTAGGACATATAAATGAGAAACGCATTTCTAAACTCCATCAAGATGGATATTTAGAATCTTTTGATTTTGAATCAATAGATACATGTGAATCTTGTTTATTAGGGAAGATGACCAAGACCCCTTTTACCGGAAAAGGTGAAAGGGCGAGTGATCTTCTTGGCTTGATACATAGTGATGTATGTGGGCCCATAGGGACAATGGCTAGGGGAGGTTTTAGTTACTTCATCACTTTTACTAATGATTTCAGTAGATATGGATTTGTGTTTCTCATGAAACATAAATCAGAATCCTTTGAAAAGTTCAAGGAGTTTAAACATGAAGTAGAGAACCAACTTGGCAAGACAATTAAAGCACTTCGATCCGATCGAGGTGGTGAATATTTGAGCCTGAGTTTGATGAATATCTTAAAGAGTGTGGGATTATATCTCAACTTACTCCCCCTGGAACACCAGAATGGAATGGGGTTTCTGAGCGGAGAAATAGAACCTTGTTGGACATGGTTCGATCAATGATGAGTCAAACTGACCTCCCTAACTCATTCTGGGGACATGCGTTGTTGACAGCAACTTTCACACTTAACTGTGTTCCATCAAAGGCTGTCATAAAGACACCATATGAGATATGGACTGGGAAACGACCTAGTATGTTTTTTCTTAAGATTTGGGGCTGTGAAGCTTATGTTAAATGCCAAAGTTCTGATAAACTTGGGCCCAAGTCAGATAAATGTCTTTTTGTGGGATACCCAAAAGAAACTAAGGGTTATTATTTTTACAATCCTACTGAGGGCAAAGTGTTTGTTGCTCGGAATGCTGTATTCTTAGAAAGGGAATTCATCTCTACAAGAATCAGTGGGAGGAAAGTAGAACTTGAAGAAATTCAAGACTCACAAGGAATTGAAGAGCCAATGGTGGAAGTGGAGCAGGACCCACAAAATGTTGTGATAACACCAGCTCCAGTAGCACAAGACTTGCGTAGATCAGGTAGAATACGTTAACAACCTGAAAGATATAGATTTCTTGTAACTCAGGAAGGAGATGTATTCCTAATGGATCAAAATGAGCCAACATCTTATGAAGAGGCCATTGCAAGTTCAGAATCTGAGAAATGGTTAGAAGCCATGGAATCTGAAATGGACTCCATGTACACTAATCAAGTTTGGAACTTGGTTGATGCACCTGAAGGGGTAAAACCTATAGGATGCAAGTGGGTTTTCAAAAAGAAAACTGACATGGATGGTAATATAAGTACCTTTAAAGCAAGGTTGGTGGCTAAAGGTTTCAAGCAAATACATGGTATAGACTATGATGAAACTTTTTCCCCAGTTGCTATGCTAAAGTCTGTTCGGATTCTGCTTGCTATTGCTGCATACCATGATTATGAGATATGGCAAATGGATGTCAAGACTGCTTTCCTTAATGGAAATCTTCTTGAGGAAGTGTACATGACACAACCTGAAGGCTTTGTTAAGCCTGAAGCATCCAGGAAGGTGTGCAAGCTACAACGTTCTATATATGGACTTAAGCAAGCTTCCAGAAGCTGGAATCTTCGTTTTGATGAAGCTGTTAAACAATTTGGCTTTACTAAAAATGAGGATGAACCTTGTGTCTACAAGAAGGTTAGTGACTGCACAATTGTTTTTCTGGTCCTGTATGTTGATGACATACTACTTATTGGAAATGACGTTCCTACTCTTCAGTCTGTGAAGAGTTGGTTGGGAAGCTATTTTTTCTATGAAAGACTTAGGTGAAGCAACCTACGTGTTGGGAATTAAGATCTATAGAGATAGATCAAGAAAACTTCTTAGCCTAAGTCAGAATACATACATAGACAAAGTGTTAAAAAGGTTTAACATGCAAGATTCCAAGAAAGGAACTTTGCCTATGGCTCATGGCATAAGCTTATCAAAAGCTCAATCTCCTTCCACTAAAGAAGAAAGAGAACGGATGAATAAGATTCCATATGCATCTGCTATTGGATCAATCATGTATGCCATGATATGTACCCGACCAGATGTCTCGTACGCTTTAAGCATGACGAGCAGATACCAGTCTGATCCCGGTGAAAGTCACTGGACTGTTGTCAAGAATATCCTGAAGTACTTAAGAAAAACTAAGGATTCATTCTTGATATATGGAGGGGAAGAAGAGCTCATTGTAAAAGGTTACACTGATGCTAGCTTCCAAACTGATAAGGATGACTCAAGATCGCAATCTGGGTACGTGTTTTGTCTAAATGGTGGCGCTGTAAGCTGGAAGAGTTCAAAGCAAGAGACAGTTGTTGATTCTACTACAGAGTCTGAGTATATTGCTACCTCAAATGTTGCAAAAGAGGCAGTATGGATCAAGAAGTTCATAACAGAACTTGGGATTGTTCCTAGCATTGTGGACCCTATAAGTTTCTACTATGACAATAGTGGAGCAATCGCACAAGCTAAGGAACCTAGATCACATCAACGATCCAAGCATATACTTAGGCGATTTCATCTCATTCGAGAGATCCTTGACCGAGGAGATGTAAAGATATGTAAGGTGCATACTGATAAGAATATTGCTGACCCACTCACAAAACCTCTTACACAACAAAAACATGAGGGGCACACTAGATCATTAGGCATTAGGCAAATGTCTAATTGGCTCTAGTGCAAGTGGGAGATTGTTGGTGTATGCACTATGAGCTTTTATGCTTCTTCATTTGTATCATTTTTCTACTTATCAATAGAATAAATATTTCAGTTTAAAATTGTTTTAAAACATATTTATCCTTGGAGTAATAGGTCATATAAAATTATTCCTAAAATATCCCTAGTCAAGTATTTACATGGGGACATGTAAATACACTGAGGCTAGTGTCTGAGTGTACTGATGACCTGATCTCACAGATCATAGATATAGATGATATCGAGTCTTCACACAGGTACACATTAAGAGTAATGATGTACTGGATAGACCCATCATGAGAACGTTGCATGGATCGTTACATGATTGTCATAAACGATTCTCAATGTGATAATGGTATATGTAGTCCTTCGACCTGAACTCACTACGATTCCTACATGAGGAGTTTATTGTTTTAATACAATTAAACGTCTTCTGTAACAAGAGGACTATAAAGGTTGTGATTAGGCAATGAACAAATTATGCAGAGGGATGTGAGTGATGTAGATGGGATTTGTCTCTCCTATGTGACAGGAGTGATATCCATAGGCCACTTGATGGAGTAAGACTAAGAAAATGCATGACCATGTAAGAAAGAATAAATATTAGATATTTATTCGGATCCAGTCTACTCCGGTATCAAGTAAAATAAATTGGGCCGTACAAAGATGACGCGACCATGCCTTGGGCCCAATTAGGATATCGTGACAAAAGGAATAAACATATTAAATAATTATCACTTATAGGTTATGTTGATAATATTCGGACATAATGATGCATTGCTAGATGCCGCTCTTATTTTATATTAATAATAAAATAGTTTATTATTAATATAACCGGGTATTTTACCTATAGGGTCACACACATAGAGTAAGCCCATCAGAAAATGTTGTCTTATTTTAGTTGGACTAAAATAAAGCTATTGGGCCTAACTCATTTGGAATGAGTAAGGAGCCCACTTTTAGAGAGAACAAATTAGGTCAAACCTAAGCCTATAAATAGAGCATAAGATGCTCATAGGCCGTTCACTCAAGTGAGACACAAATTCGCAAAAGTTGCAAGAGCTACACGCCGTCAAACTAGCAGTTGGCAAGTGTTGCGATTCTGGTGGGAGTGCTCGTGTGGACTCCTAAAGGACGAGGCTACGACTGCTTCGGAGTTCTTCAAGAGGTAATCCAAAATGAATTTCGAAATTGTTTTTGTGCTTTGAAACACGGAACCTTGCAAATCCTATGGAATCCCTTTTATTTTTCCGCTGCTCATGCTTAGGGATTTCCTAACAGTGGTATCAGAGCCTAGGTTGCAAAACCGTGTTTTGGGTATTTGTTTATATTTTATGATGATATGTTTTCATTTGCAAGAGCTTTTGGAAAATCGTTTCGTTGTTTAAAGCTTTGCAATTTTGTTTTGCGAAAATGTTTTGTGAAACTAGGATTCGAAAATGAACATACATGATTATGTTGCTATTTTGAGTTATCACATTTGATGCATATTATTACAATGATTAATCATGTATATGGTATGACCTCTGTTTTGGCATGATACATATAATTTTGAGTTATTCTTTATAAATTGTATATGATGCATGTTATAGAGTTTCTTAATTTTAGTATGTATGTTGTTGCCGTTAAAATTTGTATGATGTATGAGTTTATGCAATTTTTATATTTGATATGTGTTTTACTCATATGATAGTCATCGTACAATCTTTGAATCAATTGAGTTAATCTTCGAACATGAATGGTTCATGTTATGGGGCGTTAAGTGATAAGGTTTAAGTGTTAAACCATGGCCGTTCCTTAATCTAGGGTTCAAGAGTTGAAACCTAGACGGCCGTCATGGAAAGGCATTGCATGTTGGCATTAGCGCAAATTGAATTCTAGGTTTTGAAACCCTAGACGGCGCTGCCTCCATGTGCCTTGACGGCTGCGTTGTGAAGTGTTCGCAACAAGGAATTAGGGTTTCAAAGTGGTTGAAACCCTAGCCGAAATTTTAGAGCTGTTAATGGTCAGTGGGACGTTCTGGCTAGGAAAGATTTGGTACTTAAGCGGTCACACCAGACCCACCTTTCTTTCCTGGGAACCAACCTGACTACAGTACTAAATTTTCGTACATTCTCTGCGTAGCGCCTTATTACCGACCCACGTGTTTAATGGCCCGTTTAAAAATTTATTTTTTTTAAATTCTTTCAAATGGGTTATAATTAATTAATTAACACGTTGCATGGTGAATGGTTATGGTCTTAGTTATTTTATTTAAATACAGCCTGCGTGCTGTGCCTCTCTTCATTTTGTTGTATTTCTTTTCTCAACCCTTCACTCGTATGTAAAGCGAGTTTCTTTAAAAATCTTGTAATCTTGATCGAGGCAACAAAGTAGAGATCTAGAAGAAAACTAGAGTGGTGACTCTAAGCGCTTTTGTCTTTGAAAGGAACCAAGGAGTGGTGACTCCAAGAGGATGGTGGGTTCAAGAAGTAGGACTTCATGAAGCCTTGGCATATAGTTCCTTTAGGTTTATTTATTTATTTATTTTTCTTCTAGGAAGACCATAACCATCTCACAATTTCGTTTGCATGTTTTGGGGATAATTTTATTACGTTAAAGCGTTTAACAAAGACGGTAATTTTAAAATAAATTAAAATCCCTTAAAATAATATTAAGTTATAAACGCCTTCCAATAAGTACACTCGTCAACACTAATGTCAATAAATAGTGGGTCTGCCAAAGCAGGGCACTATTATTTATATTAGTAAGACGCGATGGGATAATGGTAATATCCAAACTGTTTTATTGGGCTTTAACTTAACTAAGTTTTCAATTGGATTGAATAATTCTTAGAGGCGTAAACATTGGGCTAAATATTCATAAGATGAATAATTAGTAATGGTTACTTAACCCAATGACTAAGAGTTGTATAAAGATACAATTGGAAAAAGTTTCCTACCTAAATAACCAAGTATTAGGTGATCAGCCAAAGCTGACTTAACGCTTGGCAAAATATGGATCTTAGCCCACTAGAAAATCTTCCAACGGGATTTTCTGATTCGTGAAGGGTATTTTGTTTTGAATCGAAATAGTGGGAGACATATTTAATTTAAATGACCATAATTTAAATATGTTTTGAAAATGATACTTACTACATATTTTCTGTTTTAGATAACCATGACGTCAAACACACCTTCAAACCTTTCGTTGCGATCAATCCTAGACAAAGAAAAATTGTCTGGTTCTAACTTCCTTGACTGGTATAGAAATTTGAGGATTGTCCTCAAACAAGAGAAAAAGCAGTATGTCCTGGAAGGTCCAATTCCGGAACCACCCGCGAAAAATGCCTCTAAAGCTGACAAGGATGCTTACAAGAAGCATCAGGATGACACTTTAGATGTCTAATGCCTTATGCTGGCAACCATGTCTCCTGAGCTTCAGAAGCAACATGAGCATATGGAGGCTTTCGATATGATCGAAAACCTAAGGAAACTATATCAAGGTCAAGCTGACCAAGAAAGATATGAAGTTTCTTCAGCCCTATTTAGCTGTAGACTTGAAGAGGGAGGTTCTGTAGGACCTCATGTGCTCAAAATGATTGGGTACTTGGAGAATCTAGCTAGGCTAGGATTCCCCTTCCCTCAGAAGTTGGCTACCGATCTCATTTTGAAATCATTACCTGACAGTTTTAAGCCAGTCATCATGAATTACAACATGAATGCATTGGACAAAACATTGCCAGAGCTACTCAATATGTTGAGGACTGCTGAGCCCAATATTTCTAAAGGAAAGGGCAAGGCCATAATGATGGTCAATTCTGGCAAAGGTAAAGGAAAGGGCATGTATAAAGGCAAAGGAAAGGCTATTGTAGGAAATGGCAAGAAGATTTGGAAAGGCAAGGATAAGCCAAGTACATCAGCCTTAAAACCTGTGGGCGGGGTGGCTAAGGAAGGTAAGTGTCACCATTGTGGACAAAAGGGACACTGGAAGAGAAACTGTCCAAAGTACCTAGAAGAGCTTAAGAAGAAGGGAAGTGAGACTTCCACTTCAGGTATTTGTGTTATAGAAATTAACATGTCAACTTCAACATCATGGGTATTAGATACTGGATGTGGATCTCACATTTGTCTTAATGTGCAGGATCTAAGAAGGAGTAGGCAGTTGATGAAGGGCGAGGTAGACCTACGCGTTGGAAATGGAGCAAGAGTTGTTGCATTAGCTGTAGGGACTTATTTTTTATCCTTGCCCTCAGGGTTAGTCCTTGAATTGGACAATTGTTATTTTGTTCCTGCAATAAGGAGAAATATTATTTCTGTTTCTTGTCTTGATAAGAAAGGGTTTTCCTTTACAATAAAGAACAATAGTTGTTCTGTTTATTTAAAAGACATGTTTTATTGTTGTGCAAATTTGAGTAATGGACTTTATGTTCTAGATCTCGAAACCCCTATCTATAACATTAATACTAAAAGGGTTAAAACAAATGATTTAAACCCAACTTATCTTTGGCATTGTCGCCTAGGACATATAAATGAGAAACGCATTTCTAAACTCCATCAAGATGGATATTTAGAATCTTTTGATTTTGAATCAATAGATACATGTGAATCTTGTTTATTAGGGAAGATGACCAAGACCCCTTTTACCGGAAAAGGTGAAAGGGCGAGTGATCTTCTTGGCTTGATACATAGTGATGTATGTGGGCCCATAGGGACAATGGCTAGGGGAGGTTTTAGTTACTTCATCACTTTTACTAATGATTTCAGTAGATATGGATTTGTGTTTCTCATGAAACATAAATCAGAATCCTTTGAAAAGTTCAAGGAGTTTAAACATGAAGTAGAGAACCAACTTGGCAAGACAATTAAAGCACTTCGATCCGATCGAGGTGGTGAATATTTGAGCCTGAGTTTGATGAATATCTTAAAGAGTGTGGGATTATATCTCAACTTACTCCCCCTGGAACACCAGAATGGAATGGGGTTTCTGAGCGGAGAAATAGAACCTTGTTGGACATGGTTCGATCAATGATGAGTCAAACTGACCTCCCTAACTCATTCTGGGGACATGCGTTGTTGACAGCAACTTTCACACTTAACTGTGTTCCATCAAAGGCTGTCATAAAGACACCATATGAGATATGGACTGGGAAACGACCTAGTATGTTTTTTCTTAAGATTTGGGGCTGTGAAGCTTATGTTAAATGCCAAAGTTCTGATAAACTTGGGCCCAAGTCAGATAAATGTCTTTTTGTGGGATACCCAAAAGAAACTAAGGGTTATTATTTTTACAATCCTACTGAGGGCAAAGTGTTTGTTGCTCGGAATGCTGTATTCTTAGAAAGGGAATTCATCTCTACAAGAATCAGTGGGAGGAAAGTAGAACTTGAAGAAATTCAAGACTCACAAGGAATTGAAGAGCCAATGGTGGAAGTGGAGCAGGACCCACAAAATGTTGTGATAACACCAGCTCCAGTAGCACAAGACTTGCGTAGATCAGGTAGAATACGTTAACAACCTGAAAGATATAGATTTCTTGTAACTCAGGAAGGAGATGTATTCCTAATGGATCAAAATGAGCCAACATCTTATGAAGAGGCCATTGCAAGTTCAGAATCTGAGAAATGGTTAGAAGCCATGGAATTTGAAATGGACTCCATGTACACTAATCAAGTTTGGAACTTGGTTGATGCACCTGAAGGGGTAAAACCTATAGGATGCAAGTGGGTTTTCAAAAAGAAAACTGACATGGATGGTAATATAAGTACCTTTAAAGCAAGGTTGGTGGCTAAAGGTTTCAAGCAAATACATGGTATAGACTATGATGAAACTTTTTCCCCAGTTGCTATGCTAAAGTCTGTTCGGATTCTGCTTGCTATTGCTGCATACCATGATTATGAGATATGGCAAATGGATGTCAAGACTGCTTTCCTTAATGGAAATCTTCTTGAGGAAGTGTACATGACACAACCTGAAGGCTTTGTTAAGCCTGAAGCATCCAGGAAGGTGTGCAAGCTACAACGTTCTATATATGGACTTAAGCAAGCTTCCAGAAGCTGGAATCTTCATTTTGATGAAGCTGTTAAACAATTTGGCTTTACTAAAAATGAGGATGAACCTTGTGTCTACAAGAAGGTTAGTGACTGCACAATTGTTTTTCTGGTCCTGTATGTTGATGACATACTACTTATTGGAAATGACGTTCCTACTCTTCAGTCTGTGAAGAGTTGGTTGGGAAGCTATTTTTTCTATGAAAGACTTAGGTGAAGCAACCTACGTGTTGGGAATTAAGATCTATAGAGATAGATCAAGAAAACTTCTTAGCCTAAGTCAGAATACATACATAGACAAAGTGTTAAAAAGGTTTAACATGCAAGATTCCAAGAAAGGAACTTTGCCTATGGCTCATGGCATAAGCTTATCAAAAGCTCAATCTCCTTCCACTAAAGAAGAAAGAGAACGGATGAATAAGATTCCATATGCATCTGCTATTGGATCAATCATGTATGCCATGATATGTACCCGACCAGATGTCTCGTACGCTTTAAGCATGACGAGCAGATACCAGTCTGATCCCGGTGAAAGTCACTGGACTGCTGTCAAGAATATCCTGAAGTACTTAAGAAAAACTAAGGATTCATTCTTGATATATGGAGGGGAAGAAGAGCTCATTGTAAAAGGTTACACTGATGCTAGCTTCCAAACTGATAAGGATGACTCAAGATCGCAATCTGGGTACGTGTTTTGTCTAAATGGTGGCGCTGTAAGCTGGAAGAGTTCAAAGCAAGAGACAGTTGTTGATTCTACTACAGAGTCTGAGTATATTGCTACCTCAAATGTTGCAAAAGAGGCAGTATGGATCAAGAAGTTCATAACAGAACTTGGGATTGTTCCTAGCATTGTGGACCCTATAAGTTTCTACTATGACAATAGTGGAGCAATCGCACAAGCTAAGGAACCTAGATCACATCAACGATCCAAGCATATACTTAGGCGATTTCATCTCATTCGAGAGATCCTTGACCGAGGAGATGTAAAGATATGTAAGGTGCATACTGATAAGAATATTGCTGACCCACTCACAAAACCTCTTACACAACAAAAACATGAGGGGCACACTAGATCATTAGGCATTAGGCAAATGTCTAATTGGCTCTAGTGCAAGTGGGAGATTGTTGGTGTATGCACTATGAGCTTTTATGCTTCTTCATTTGTATCATTTTTCTACTTATCAATAGAATAAATATTTCAGTTTAAAATTGTTTTAAAACATATTTATCCTTGGAGTAATAGGTCATATAAAATTATTCCTAAAATATCCCTAGTCAAGTATTTACATGGGGACATGTAAATACACTGAGGCTAGTGTGTGAGTGTACTGATGACCTGATCTCACAGATCATAGATATAGATGATATCGAGTCTTCACACAGGTACACATTAAGAGTAATGATGTACTGGATAGACCCATCATGAGAACGTTGCATGGATCGTTACATGATTGTCATAAACGATTCTCAATGTGATAATGGTATATGTAGTCCTTCGACCTGAACTCACTACGATTCCTACATGAGGAGTTTATTGTTTTAATACAATTAAACGTCTTCTGTAACAAGAGGACTATAAAGGTTGTGATTAGGCAATGAACAAATTATGCAGAGGGATGTGAGTGATGTAGATGGGATTTGTCTCTCCTATGTGACAGGAGTGATATCCATAGGCCACTTGATGGAGTAAGACTAAGAAAACGCATGACCATGTAAGAAAGAATAAATATTAGATATTTATTCGGATCCAGTCTACTCCGGTATCAAGTAAAATAAATTGGGCCGTACAAGGATGACGCGACCATGCCTTGGGCCCAATTAGGATATCGTGACAAAAGGAATAAACATATTAAATAATTATCACTTATAGGTTATGTTGATAATATTCGGACATAATGATGCATTGCTAGATGCCGCTCTTATTTTATATTAATAATAAAATAGTTTATTATTAATATGACCGGGTATTTTACCTATAGGGTCATACACATAGAGTAAGCCCATCAGACAATGTTGTCTTATTTTAGTTGGACTAAAATAAAGCTATTGGGCCTAACTCATTTGGAATGAGTAAGGAGCCCACTTTTGGAGAGAACAAATTAGGTCAAACCTAAGCCTATAAATAGAGCATAAGATGCTCATAGGCCGTTCACTCAAGTGAGACACAAATTCGCAAAAGTTGCAAGAGCTACACGCCGTCAAACTAGCAGTTGGCAAGTGTTGCGATTCTGGTGGGAGTGCTCGTGTGGACTCCTAAAGGACGAGGCTACGACTGCTTCGGAGTTCTTCAAGAGGTAATCCAAAATGAATTTCGAAATTGTTTTTGTGCTTTGAAACACGGAACCTTGCAAATCCTATGGAATCCCTTTTATTTTTCCGCTGCTCATGCTTAGGGATTTCCTAACACTTATACACAGGAACTAACAGCTTTTAATGGAGCAAAGTAGCCCATAAAAAGGTATTTAGACACCCTGGTGTCTTTTGAAGGTGAGCCTGACGCAAGGACGGTCAAGTCTAGGGTTCTGGTAATTGATGTGGAGTCCCCACACAACGGGATAATAGGTCGGCCAATACTGAACGCTATAGAGGCTATTATGTCTACACCATACCTCCTTATCAAGTTTATTGATAAGGATAACAATGTCTCATACATTTGAGATGACCAGGAGATAGACAGGTATTGTTACAATCTGAGCCTCAACATGGTGAAGTTGGAGGCATTCAATAAGAAGAGGAAGTTGAATGATGGAGGAACCACGGCTGGATCTGTCAGCCTAATTGACCTTGATCCTAAGGCTGAGCTTATGATTGATTTATTCAATCCATCCAAGCTGGATGGAGGTTCCAGGGAAGTCGTACTTAGAGATACCCTGGAGAAGGTCACGCATATAAATGACAAGTTAGAAGTTACGATGGAGCAACGCCTACTTGTGCTCCTCGAGGAGTTCAAAGACCTTTTTGCATAGACCCTAATTTTTGTTGTCACAAGTTATCTGTCAACCCAGAGATAAGGCTGGTTACCCAAAAGAAATGGAGATTGGGCCTAGAAAAGCAGAAGGCAACTTGTGAGCAAATTGAGAAACTTCTGAAGGTTGGATTCATCAGGGAAATCTGGTATTCCTCTTGGCTTTCCATTATGGTGATGGTGCAGAAAGCTAACAGCAAGTGGAGAATATATACAGATTATGTTGATCTGAACCGTTGCTGCCCAAAGGATCCATACCCTCTCCCAACTATTAATAGAATGGTTGATGATTCATCTGGTTACCAATACTTGTCATTCATGGACGCGTATTCGGGATATAACCAGATTCTAATATAGGAGGAGGATCAGGAGAAGATAGCATTTACCAATGACCGTTGTGTGTTCTGTTACACCTTCATGCCCTTTGGCTTGAAGAACGCTAGAGCCACATACCAACAGATGAGCAACAAGGTGATCGAAGGCAATATAATGATGACATTATAGCCAAAACCCCAGCTGGGTAGACCATGTTGAAGACCTGCACCATGTTTTTCTACACCTGAGACAATATAACATACGCTTGAACCCATTGAAATGTACTTTTATTGTTCCTGCAGGAAAATTCTTGGTTTCATGTTAACTCAAAGCGGCATAGAGACAAACCCAGGAAAGTGCTAAGTGATTCAGAATCTGTAAAGCCTGAGGAATCTGAGGGAGGTTTACTCTCTGAACGAAAAGGTGGCAGCCCTGGCACGGTTTATGCCTAAAATGGCACACAGATCCCTCCCCCTGTACAAGATTCTGAAAAAGTCTAAGAAGTTTGAGTGGGGGTAGAAGTAAGAGAAAGCCTTTCAGGAGCTTAAGGAGGTGTTGTCTAGACCTCCTATTTTGGTGAAGCTTAACCCTGATGAACTACTTATTCTGTACTTAGAAGTTTCAGATAAGGCTTTGGGAGTGGCCCTAGTAAAGGAAACACCAGAGGGGTAGAGGCCGGTATACTTCACTGGCAAGACATTGCAAGGAGCTGAGGGCGAGTATCAAAAGATTGAAAAGACCGCCCTAGCAGTCGTTTGGGCCTCCTGACATTTGAGTTCGTATTTATAGTAAGGACAGATCTTCCGCTTTGCTTAGTGCTGAGCAAGCCAGATTTGGCTGGAAGGATGATTAAATGGTCAATCAAGCTGTCAGAATTCAACGTGACTGACAAGCCTCATGGTGCAATAAAGGCTCAGGTTCTGGCAGACTTTGTGGTGGAGATGACTAGAGCAGATCCAACCACCCCTCATTTTCAGTAGACAATGTATGTTGATGGTTCTTCCAATAAAGGAAGTGGCATAGACATAGTGGTTGAAAGTGATGATGGGGTGTATCTGGAGATTGCCTTATGTTTTAATTTTAAGACATCCAATAACTAAGCTGAATACGAAGCTTGCCTCGCCAGACTAAGGGCAACATTGGATATCGAAGCTTTTGAGGTGACCCTCTGTAGTGATTTCACAAATACGAGGAGAGTACCAAGTTAGAGAGCCCCAACTCCAGTTATACTTAAATTATGTGAACGAGCTAAAGGAATGTGTTAAAACGTTGGAGTTTAAACATATGCCAAGAGAGAAGAACATGAGAGCCGATATCCTCTCAAGGTTGGCTAGCACCAAATAGCCTGGGTGCACTACCACTGTAGTCCATAGCACTTTGACTACACCCAGCATTCCCCTGACCCCGTCGCAAATGGCCATAACTTTCCGTGCATTCAATGATGACTCCTTGGTAGTTCTTTTCGTCTAATATCTGGTTAATAGATAACTACCCACCGATGAGGCTAAGAAAATGAGAGTTCGTAAGGAGTTGCCCTATTTTACAATAGTTGATGGGATGCTGTTCAGAAGAGGTTTCTTTGTACCCTACCTTCGTTGTTTGAATGAGAACGAGGTACAAGAGGTGATAGAGGAGGTGCATGAAGGGCAATGTGGGCACCATTCCGGAGGGTAGAGCTTAATAAGAAAATTTCTGAGAGCTGGTTACTGGTAGCCCACAATAAAAAAGGATTCAGCAGAGTTTGTAAAGAAGTATGATCCTTGTTAGAGGTTGGCTAACCTTCATCACACATCGGCTGAGGAGCTATTTACTTCTGCCATGCCATGGCCCTTTCACCAATGGGGGCTAGATATTTTGGGCCCATATCCCACAGCTCCAGGAGGCATCAAGTACCTTATTATGGGGTGGATTATTTTATAAAGTGGATTAAGGCAGAGCCAGTGGTGTATATTACTTCAGCCCAGACCTGGCATTTTGTGTGTGAGAACATCATAGCACGGTTCGGGGTACCAACGCAGATCATAACTGACAACGGCATTAAGTTTACTGATAAGAAGTTCACAGAGCTGCTAGAAGGACTAGGGATAGTCCAGATTTTCTCATCTATTGAACATCTACAAACGAATAGCCAGGCTGAGGTGGCCAATAGAGAAGTGCTGAAGGGCCTTAAGAAACGCTTAGAAGAAGCTAAAGGTGACTAGACAAACCAGTTGTACCATGTCTTATGGGCCTATCATACCATGCCACACTCTTCAATGAATGAGTCTCTATACCGTCTCACATACGACGTTGAAGCCATGATACCGTAGAACTACAATCAACCTCAGTAAGGGTAGAGTATTTCTCTAAAGAGAATAACAACTCCAATCTGGTGGCAGAGCTTGATATTATCTAAGAACTTAGGGAGGAAGCATATATCCAAGACCAGGCTATCAAGGTGAAGGGTTCCCTTCGATACAATAAGCGCGTCCTGCATAGAGCCTTTGGAGTTGGAGATCTAGGGTTGAGGAAGGCTAGCGTAGGGAATAAGTTTGCGCATCAGGGCAAGTTAGCACCAACTTGGGAAGGTCCTTATCATGTGTCTGAGATCACAGGAAAGGGATCATATCGACTTGAGAACCTCGATGGCACACCAATTTGCAACAAGTGGAATACACAGAACTTGAGAATTTATTATAGCTAGTTGGTAAGCCGACATGTACTCTTTTTCCTAACTTGAGCTTTTTTCCATTTGGTTTTTCTCAAGAAGATTTTAATGAGGCATGTCCTAACTACGCTCCTCTTGTAAACATTTCATTTAATGAGAAATTACATCAAATACTATGTTGCTTTCATTTCTCTTTATTCCATGTTTTTCTTTTAAGCTTTGCAAATGGTGTGGACGACGGCCCTCTGGACGGATAGTCTCAATTAATTATTTCATAATTGACAACATAACTCCATGAGTGGTATCCTAGTTAACTTCACCCTAATGAGTGTCAAGGATTGGTCCTTATTCAAGGCCATACCGGACCCCAACGTATGGTGCAAGTTAAATCTTTGTCTCAGTTACCTGAACTCTAACTAACGACATAGCCTTACGAATGGTGTGGGAAATAACCCCTACGAGTGGTGAGGATTGGTCCTTATTTAAGGCCATACTGGACCCCAACGAGCAGCGCCCCAATTACCTATTCTGTAATTGGCCATGGAGAATAACCCTCTAAACGGATAGTCTCAGTTACTTATTTAGTAATTGACGACATAACTCCACGAGCGGTACCCCAATTAACTTCACCCCAACGAGTGGCGAGGAGTGGTCCTTATTCAAGGCCATACCAAACCCCAATGAGTGGTGCAAGTATTGTTTATGCGAAGACTAATGATACGGTCTCTGTAGAACAATCCTCATACAGGCAAACAACGAAGCCTAAGTTAAACAGGGGCCCGAAGTGAACATCATATGAAGTAAAAATCCTTACAAAAAAACTACGAGGTAAATATTTCACCAATGATGTAGCAATATAAGCATAGAGATATCAAGAAGTTTGCATATCAGAAATATATATTCAAAGTATTAGCAGAATTAGTCAATACCGGAGTTAATCCGAGAACCTAGCTTACATGCAAATATGAAAATTCAACTAAATAAGGGGATTTTCTTCAGGAGCTTCGTGCTGGGCCTTGCCATCCTCTGTAGCCTTAGCTTCCACTCTGGCATTGTCTTTAGTATGCCCTGGTACCTCATTGCCTCTGGCATCACCTCTCTCTAGTTCTTTCTCCCTTCTTTTCATTTTCAGGTTCATGGGAGGCTGGATGAGGCCCCATACTTTGTCCTTCAGGGATAAACGGCAGCTCATATAAGGAATCGTCAGGTTCCTCATACCGGTCATCTTTTACAGAGACTAACTTACCTCCGTGGAACTCGTAAAAAGGATGTAGTTCATAAAGGTTGAGTTTTACGTTGGGGTTTCTATAAAAGATCTGACGGATGGCCCTGCTAAAGGAATCATATGCCATATCAGTAAAAAATTTTAGGGCCTGCTTGGCTTTAGCCTTTGCATCAGCAAGGCTCTTTCTCAGTTTGGCATTTTCTTCTTTGAGCAACTCGGTATCTGCAATCTTCTGTTTCAGCTACAATCTACTTAAGTAATTTCTTCTCTCAAGCAGCCTACACTTCAAGTTATTTTGAATGACTAGCCTCAGAAGCTCATTGATCTTCAGCCAGTTGGGTTGATTTTTTTTCTCCACCTTAGTCTCTTCTTTCACCCGGGGATTTCTTTGGCTTCTTCTTTCAGCTTAGCAATTTTCCCCTCTAGGTGCTTTGCGACGGCCTTCAGCGTGCCAATCTCAAACTATTGTTCGATGGCCACTTCTTTCTTTTCTTTTAAGCATTCTTCCGTGAAATACTCAGTTCCTCGACCTTAGCAAGAAATTTGTCTGCCTCTTCGATGTTGTCTATCGCTCTGCTCAAAGAGTTGATGAGGCCGGATAATTCAACTAGTTGTCATTTACCGGCCTCACAAGCCTCCTTGATCTCAGAGACTTCCAGCGTGGGCCTTGGTTTATATATGTTGGCTTGAGAAATGTTAGGGGCATAGGACCCTCATACTTCAGGAAAGGGGTCAGGAATAAGTTGGTTGGAGAAGAGCAAGACACCACCTGGTGGGAGCTACTGGCAATTGGGCTTGGCCTGATTTCAGCACCGGAACCAGGAATAGTTTCAGGTGTAGAGACAACCTTCTTCTCCTTTGGTACGTTGGTCACACCGGTCTCTTCTAGGGTGTTTTGTTTTTTGACTGGCTTCAGAAAGGATGGCTTTTGCGTTCTGGTATCCCTTTGGCTTTTCTTTTTCTTCTTCTCTTTCTCTTTCTCTTTTTCAGGCTACATGGTGTCGGCCTGTTTAGTTGCATTCAGCAAGGGTACCTCACCAGTCACAGTGGATGTAAGTGTGATAGTTTTAATGCGTGCTTTGACGGCGTTCCATTTGGGTTGAATGTTATTCTCCTCCAAGGATGAGTCCTTATCTGCTAGCATACCTTTCAGCCTGTCCATGGCAGGGCACAACTCTTCTATTTGTTCTGCATAAGCAAATGAAAATATGTTAGTTTCAAACACAACACATACCGGTATTAGACAGTAAAGGATAAAAGTAGGAAATTACTTAGATATTCATTTCGAATAAAGGTAGACCCCAATAGACGCTTGCAAGAAAATTTCCCACACACTGAAGAGTAGGTTTGTAAGGCACTCAAGACTTCTACGGAGTAAGGGGATAGTTCATTCTCCTCAATGAAGTAGGCTTAGGAGGTGATCAGGAAATGTTCATGGGTCCACACGACTGGGAATTTAAGAAGACCTTCTTTGTTCCTCGAAAAAACCGATTTATTGGGTTGAATCCGGATCTTTACAAAATAATTTTTAATGGACCTCCCATCCATTTTAGCAGATTCTGTGAAGGCTTTAAAGTTAATAACTTTCGTATCGCAATAGAAAGTCATGAAGCTCATGTCGCCCTTCTTATTTGACCTACGTACCACTTGGCAATAGTAAAAGAGCATTACCACAGTGGGTTTGAAGTTGAAATGCTCACCTAGCACCTTTAGAGCGCAGATCAAGCCCTATGTATTAGGGTGCACTTGAGAGGGAACACAATCCAAAAATCTTAGCACTCCCATTTCGAACTCTGTGAGGGGGAAGCGGACCCCCAGTTAAGAAAAAAACAAAATCATACATGTACACGGATTGGTCGTCCAGTATACAGTGGCAAATTCTATTATCTAGTCGGGGTGCTAGAACCCTGAACCGTTCTTTTAGCCTTTCCTTGACATAAACTTAGAACCTCGAAGATAGCCTCACCCCGTCTTCCCTGGCATGTCAGGATGCTATTTTGTGAACTTCATCCTCAACCTAGGGGTAAGGGTACTTCTCGTTGACTTTTACCCAGTCCAACCGGTGTCCTACCATATTAAGACACCCCTCGACAGTTTTGAGGGCGGTGACATTTTCAGAGGTGCCTTCGACGGCTATCCTACTTATGGCAAGATGAAAAATGTCTATGTTGCTGTAAAAAGCTATATCATCAAAGAGGTAACAATCAATACTCACCTCACTCTTAGAACAACAGTTAGCCCCTAAGCTAGAGAAGGAGTCAGATGGGGGCATTACTACCCATCGCCTTGAGTGAGATGCTTCGCCCCTTTCTAAACGGTGAGGCCTGACCCTAGAAGGATTCACGGGGATCCTTCCTCCTCGATAGCCGAAAGGCCGGGTAGGGATTCTTCCCCTTCTATTCACGGGACCAGTGTGGCCTTTCCTAGAGGGCATGGTGATAATTCTATAGCAGAAAAAATGAACCGAGGAAGGAAAAAGGATGGTTACCTAGATAAACTTAGATGATGAAGGACAGTGAAGAACTTCACTAAGAGCACTCGAGCAGCAACTTCGTCGGGGAGAGATTTGGGCAGAGGTTTTCTTAGGTTTGAAGCAAATTAGTTTCTAGAAAATGCCTAAGTCCCCCTTTTATAGTTATGGAGGGGGCATGTTAACCACCGGTCAGAGGACATGTTGTTTGTCAGAAAATGCAATGTTTCAAAGGCTAACGACGGTGTCGTTTTAACCTAAACCGCGTGAAAATAGTGCCATTTTGCATAAAGCTGAAATCGAATGGGCTGTAATTTTTGAATTTTGGGCCAAATACCCACTACCCGCGACCTTTGGAAATCCTCGCATACACAATCATTAGTGCTCACGTGTTTTTAGCAATAACTGCTAATCATTGGTGTGTCTCAAGGTTTGGGAGTATAAAATTTTAAATACGAGGAGTTACAAAATTCAAAAACTCTTGAATTTCTCTCGTAAAAACAGGACGTTGTCTGAAGCCAGCATCCATACCGATAAAAAGGGACTCTAGAGGAAAGTCATTCGAGCCAGTATCTACCCTTGTAAGAGCGACCCTGGCAAGGCAGTATAGCTTATATGAGTAACTTTTTCAGTCCCTCAAACAAGCTAGGGGGCAAATGATCCAATCACGATACCAGCACATAGGCAAGAGGGTAATTTCAGTTGTTCTTACTTACTTATCGGTGTCACAGGTAAGCCTCTGGACTCTAAGCCCGTATCAGATTTGTATCTATATTGGAAGTCCAGGCCAGCACCTAGCACACTGGAAAGCATCTGTGTCACCAGACAAATAGTACAAGGTACAGGTTCAGGGGAACGTCCGTAGGAAAAGCGGAGGCACCTGTGTCATGTGTCAGAATTATACAGACATAGTATAGGATTGGCCCCCTAACCCTAAAGGATTCTTTATTCTCCGCATGCACGTATAATAATACCAACATTCTCACAACTCCGGTACGTTAGACTCATTCTCGAATTTATGCTTTAGAAACCTTGAATTCCTTTTCTGGTTACTGACTTGAGCGTCAGAGAATCTTCGCAGGTGACACCATCTTTCGCCCTTCATCAATGCGAAAGCTTGGTGTGAAAGATCTCCACGATACCAAGACCTTTATTTCCCACTGAGATAAAGGACGTAATATTGGATACCCATTGTACCGGTGTATAAATCACGCAGAATAGAGAACATTTGTGGTTAGTCCCCCACCAGACTCTTGACCCCGGTTCAGACCAGTTCAAATTTTTTTAATAAATTTAAAGCTTAAATTTCTTTAAATCATATAAAATATATACTAGAAGTTTTTAATGTTTTCGAATATGTTTAAAACTAGTAATGATATTTGTGTCTTGTATGGGTTGAATTGCTATTTTTTATATAATTCATATTAATTTAATTTTACAAATCATAAGAAAAGTAAAATAATTTAAACCAAAAGTGCAATTTGAAATATAGTATTGACCAATAGAGTAACAAACAAAGTAAGAACTATAACTCAATATATAAAAGAAGATCAAGATATATATATATATATATATATATATATATATAAATGTTATCCAACTAAAATGTTAAAATCAAACATTTCCAAATACTTCTTTGAAGACAACATTTGTTGTTCCATTGCTACAATTTTCTTCATTGTTAAAATAAAAAACTTCGATCCTTTTCTTGATCTCACCCTTGAAATAGCAACACATAATTGTCCACGGATGAAAACATGTCTCGGAAGATACAATCCAACATGGGATAAAGATCGGCCCTGACTCTTGTTTGTTGTCATAGTAAAACATATACAAATAGAAAATTGACGTCATTCAAATTTGAACGATAATCTTGAATTAGATGGAATCATATACATTCTTGAAATGTAGATTTTATCTCTGATGTATGACCATGTAATCACAATAGCACCAATAACATTATTTCCTAAATGAGTAACTGATATGTCTCTAAAATATATCATTTTAGGTTGCATTTTATAGGTATTTTTAGGATTAATTGAATAAAATCCCCCTAAATCCCTATCATATTTTCTTCTTTCCCTCCTTTGCAACTCAGTTTGCTAGTTTTGTAGAATTTGCAGGTTTTAAGACTATTTTTGGATCAAATATAGAAAGGTATGCATTACGAAGCGATCGCATGCTAAAATAATTGAAAAATGAAGAAACACAGTGCCCCGGACAGAGAATTCCATGGCTAGGCCCTGGTGGGAACCATGGCCATGGAGCAAAACGTATAAAAATTGAATAGAAAGATCTAGAGCGAACTACAGTCGTGGTTCATGCCTGACCTTGGAAGGTTGCATTTTTTATTCTACATAAGGGGAAGATAGGCACTGTTTTGAAGGACTCGCTCTCTACACTTTAGAGACACCTTGTACAGGCATAGGTGATCCGAGAGGACTCTCTCAAGGACTCTCAAGAAGGAGAACATGATAGGAATGAAGAGCTGAAGACGTTGCATATCTTGTGGTTGGTTTTAGGTTCTTGGTTTTGTCTTTTGTTTGAGCCTTTATAATCCTTGTTTTCTGAGTTGTATGGATTGAATGAACCTTTGTGATATCTTGTTTACCATGAGTGGCTAGAATCCTTATTCTTGGGATTTAGGGGGGTGATTTGTGATGTATTAATGTAATCCTTATTACTTCATTAATGAAATCTTTGTTTACCTTTAATTCTTGATGGCCTAATTCGCTCATTAATGTAGACATAGGCATAAGTTATGTTTAATTAATTCTACGAAAGGACTGGAAAGTGAACCTAATTAATTTAATTCAAGAATTGAACCTAAGATTGAATACTAGGAGAGACTGAAAAGTGAACTTTATTTAAATCTTTTAAGGACTAGAGTTTTTCATAATAATTGAACTTGGGAAGGAGTGAAAAGTTAACCTTTTTAAATGTTGTGTTGGCTTAAGATTTCCATTATTCTTTATAACTTTGATTTCAAATTAAATGACGATTTGTTTGATTTTTGAGTAATCTAACAAAGTTCTGAAAATGGAAAGTTAGAACCTTAAGAAGTTGGTCCTGATTAACTTAAGAGTAAAAGATAAAGTAAGATCTTTAAACATCTTTACAAAGCAAATCATTACCTAAAAATCCCAAGGTACGTTTTAATTGATTTCATTCCCCGAGAACTTCTAATTTGTACTTTTTAATTATTTTATTTTAATTCTTTTACACAAAAATCTCTTTTCTTGCTTATTTAGATAAACAGGCCCATTATTCTAGGTACTAAAGAATACGGTCCTTGTGGAGACGATATTCTTTATATTACATGACAACCATGTATGCTTACAGAGTGTTAGTAACTTTCAACCTAGTGCCATTACATAAACCATTAGACTGATCAATGTTCCTCAAAAGCATGATTAGAATCCTACCTTTCAATTTTAGTTTATGGCTAGGGATACCAAAACACTTGATATTAATAGATTCCAATGTAGGAGCAAAAATAGCCATCTCCTCAAAATATTTAGGTTCATTGAAACTCTTTAACATGTTAGGATATGCAAAGTTGACCAGCTACATTAATGAATTATCAGAGTTATCTAATATTGATTCCATTATCTTTTCTCTTGTAAGTTGGATATTCTTATTCGTCGCTAAATAATAACAAGACAAAACCCCTACTTGGTCCCTCTCTATAGTAGCTTCGGACACTTAGGTCCTTAGTTTAGTAAGTTTACCCCGTTAGTCCCCCATTTCCATCATCGTCAGACACATAGGTCCTTACTGTGAATAGACATCAAACATCCATTAGAGCTAGGTGACGAGTGTTGTTAAGTGGTACCTGTAATGCCACATGGGCATCAAAACAACGCCGGTTGGGCCACATGTGATGATAGAAATCCCTAATTTTGTTGTTTCTCCTATATCTTTCTTATTTCTTCTTTCTCTTGGTTTCTCCCATTTTCTTCTCCTGCTTTAGTTTTTATAACTCCTCTTCTTCCCCCAGCCTCACGCGAAGCCATCATGGAAGGTATGAGTCATAACCCCAACTAGCCATCATCGTTCTTATCCTCCAATCAACATCGACCCTGGCTCTAGATGTAACACCCCAAATTTTTAAAATAGAGAGTTAAATTAAGAAAATAAATATTGAATAATGAAATATGGGCTAATTAATATCCCAAACTGCTAAATATAATTTAAATGAGATTTTCAGAGACTGCTAGTAAATTATTGTGACCGGATAAGCTAAAAACTGACCCGGATAAAATATGGGTGTCGGACCAAGTATCTCCGATTGAGATGCCGTTGGTCAGGGCTATAGCTAATGTTATTGGGGATTCGAATATGTATTCGGAATAATTTTTAGAATACATATTGAGCCCGAACTGAGAGCCTGTTTAATGAAAAACGTAAGTTTAAATAAAAGCTTAAAAACTTAAAATAAAACTCACTCTTTCACTCTCATTTCCGTAACTCTCTCTTCCTCACGCCAACACACTCACTTCTTCTCCTTTGTACTACTTCTACATTCACACCTTTCTTCTAAAATCCCTAATCAAGAGTGATACTAATCTTCCTCTTTTGTTTTCACCCACCATTGGAGCAAGGAAGGACATTGGGTGGTTGAAGTCTCCCTTCTTCCTCCTCTATTTTCGTATACACCACTCTCTCCCTTGGTGTCTACTTTGTTTCTTGATTTAGGTAAGTTCTTCCTCATCTTAATGGTAGCTAAACCATAGAACATGGATTTCTAAGGCTTGGGAGAGTATCACATGTTTGTGAGTGGTGAGAGGAAACATTAAATGCATAAACCCTAAGGCAGGGATGAAATAAATATGGGTATTTATGAGTAATAAATGAGGTATATAAAGATAAGATTGAAAGATGATGAGTATAGAAGTGCATTTATGAATGTGATTGGGTTTTGGTGAAAACCTAACCCTATAAATTGGGGGAAAGGTGATGCTAAATCTCCGAGTCATTATTTTGATATGTAATTCTCAAAAGATTTACGCTTTGGCAAGCGCACCAGTCATTAAAATTGTATTATATTTGATAGTCCCACAGGGATTGTGGTAAGTACCTCAATCTTAGACTAGTACAAGCTGAACCAACACAAGCACAGAAAGTTCATTTGGTTTTTTGTTGTTTTAATGTTTTCTAGTTGTTTTTGTATTTCCAGAAACAGTGTTAAGATGAAATGTGAAAAGTGATTAATAGAAAATAGGTCAGGATTGCTTCGGTTCATAAATTCATCAAGAAACATGCAATTAAAGTATAATCAAACTTCATAATCCAGAGGATAATCTGCTTGTGGTTATTCCCTAATTCCTTAGGTGAAAAATACTAATCCTTAAGCATTGGACCTTAATTCCTTAAGTGCTCAATTAACCTAAGAATCTAATGTGAAATTGGAGGTTGAACTCTAACTATTCACCTAAATTGATTAGGCCTGAACTAGTTAGAAAACTGGAAGTTACCTAAGCTTCAACCATGATTCCTCACTGGTGAAGTTCTTCATCAGTTCTGGATTTGTCAATCCAGCAAAATAGATCCGCTCCTCAGCTTGTTCGCCTCAGGATCTAGAAGTTGATTTCCTCGTTCACAGCTTCAAGATTCCATTGCTAACCTTCGAAATCCCAACCTTAGGAATTTAGAACTCCATCGACTTCGGTTCCATCGAAGGATTGTGGAACGTCATGGAGGAGAGGGTTTAGAGAGAGAAAGAAAGTAGCAAGATGTTGGAAATGGAAAATGAATTGTATTCTATGTACTCTGTTTTCTGGTTATGTTACAGAATATGTACAAGCATATATATAAGCATCTACCTAACTAACGAACTTAACTCATCACTAGGAAAGCTGAGTTAATAATTAAATTAACTAACTAATTGCATAATTACTAAATAACTAACTAATTACAGCTCATCTCTTAACAAATTACAGCTCATCATTAGCTAATCACGCGCAGCACTAACTAATAATAGCTCAATACTTAAATTACTAAGGTGCAGAAGTAGGAAAGAAGGCAGCAGGAAACAACACTGGTATCGAGTGTCTTCTGGAGGGAACAATTAGTGTTTTAAATAACAGCCTTCTCGCTTGAGCGAACTTGGCTCTCGCTTGGGCGAGCTCGAAATATGTACTGCAGTATTGCTTTCTTACTTTAAGCGTTATGGAGAAGCTTGGGCGAGGGGTGATGTTTTGGAGTCACGCTTGAGCGAACTTGCTCGCTTGAACGAATTTTTGATCCTCGCTTGAGCGAATTTGACTCTCGCTTGAGCGAATTGATTATTCAATCAGCATTCTGAAATTGACGCTCGGGTTCTTCATGCAATATTCGGTTCCCTGTTCTATTTTGGAGTCGGTATCTTGGGAGTCTTTTAAGTCGGACTTTTATTAATTCCTTCCGATCAACCTTTTGGGAAGTCTTTTTAGTCAGCCTCTTTGAAGTCTCGCTCAGTTTGGGCTTTTGGACTCTTTTCAGTCGGATTTGTGAAATCTCACTAGAATTTTCCAAATCTCGCTCGGCTTTTTCCTTTCAGCTTGCAACAATAAACAACTAATTTGCCCAGCGTTTGTTCACTGATTGTCCAGTATTTGTACGTTGGGTTAATGAAAACTCAATTTCTTAACTAATTAATGTTTTTAATTAGTTTCTTACATAAATTAAGCACTTTTGAAATAATTAAATAAATTATAAATTATTAGCAATTAATTAAATAATAAGGCTAAACTAATCACTAAACAATGAATTAAGTCAAATAAAAGGCAGAATAATTAAGTCTTTTCAAGACTTATCACATCCCCAAACTTAAAACTTGCTTGTCCTCAAGCAAATACTCAAATTAATTAACTAACAAGCTGTTATTCAACACAATCAACATTTCCTTAACTGAGTTCATGCTATAATTATTGAATACCGACCATGCTTTCTTCCCGCAATTTCTGAAAATATAATAACTTACAGCTCCTTTGGGAAACAAGCTGTTGATGCTTTCCTTATTGGGTCGGTGTTTCACTCTTCTCTTGGTGTATAGGGTAAATAGAATGCACTCATCACCTGCATACTTGTTAGATAAACATAGGCTTGCAACAGTTCTACACGTCATGCCATATGCCAACACAATCAGATCAGTAAGGGCTTTTTAAGCTTATAATGGGGCTAGGCTACAGGCTCTATTATTGTTTTTCTGAGTCAGAGAGATGTATCCACTGGTGCCTTGTCTCAATTTTAACTTAATTTCCTCTACTTAGCAAGCTCCATTATTTTCTGAGTGAATGCTAACTTAATAACTTGCGGTGCTTTGCACCTTCTTTTCCTTTCAGTCCTTCGGACTTTTCTTTTCTTTTTCCGATCATAAAAAAATTTTTCTTGTGGTGCTTTGCACCTTTTTCCTTGCTGATTTTTTTCATTTTTCTTCTCGGCTTTTCTATTTCTCCCTTCATTTCTCTATTTATTCATCTATAACCAAGGTCGGAGTATGTCCTTAATTGCTGTTAGGCACACTCTTCATCCCCAAACTTAGAACTTGCTAGTCCCTAGCAATAAGTAAAACTGAGCAATTCATCAGTGGAACATCCAGGGATAAATCAGTCGGTTTTTTCTAGATAAATAGGCTTGTAACGCTAGGTGAATAAATAGAATAAAAGGGGTCTCAGGCTCAAACATAATTATTAGGTCAAAGGATAATTTAAAATATTAGGAAGGCTAATTTTTGGCCCTGGCTAAATTAACAAAGAAGGCCTTCATCATTTCTGATTGGCTGGCATACAATCAATTAGCAAGCACTGAAGAAAATTCTGTCTCACTAACTAGCATGCATGTTTACTCGGAAAAGAATAAAACAGGCTCAAAAGCTACGAATATAGCAGTTAATCAGCCAGTCATGTCCCCAAACTTAATGTAAGGTTATACATTCAGATTGCTAACTAGCATGTCGAGTAAACAATTAATTAATGATGAAAAATAGTTATGGGCAGAGATCATGAATCAAACAAAGCCGATCAATTAATTTATCCGACTAAAGCTTAAGAATCAGCAAACTTTAAATTATTAAGATGGATTTGAAATTAAACACAATAAACATATTTTATCAATAATAAGTCAGAATGTCAATTAAGGAGTCGGAAAAAAATACTTCCCCTTTTTACCTGAGTGGCAGTGAATGGGAAACACGTGGTTGGATTGGGAAGCATGAATTTACCGATACATTCGAAAAACAGAATAATAACAAGCAATTTAATAAATAAATAAAATTTCATTACAACTAAAACAAAAGAGAATTCATTGTTCAGGAAAACACTTAAAATAATGTCAAGTCATTACATAAAAAAAACAGCATAATAAACAAAATACGGAGCAACAAAATCAATCATCCTGATCCGTATTCTCTTTGTCTTGCTCTGAAGATGGTGGGAGGTCAGCTGTCAGGGGTACGTCTCAGAGGGAATAGTGAATCCAATGGAAGCCAACCATGCATCTCTGTCAGGTAGGGCTCCCATTTCTGCTGTGTGCTCTACCCTCAATCTGGTGGCAATCTTCCTGAGCATGAGATCGTGGTTCAAGACCCGATCATAGATTCCAAGTTGCATCTTCTTCATGACCTGCAATTCCTGCAACACCATAGAAATGTCAGAAGAAGAAGAACCGGCTCCTGCTGATTGCCTGGGATGCTTAGGCTCTTTGGGCGCAAAATTATCAACATGGCTTATCACCCACTGCTTATCCATCACTCTTTCAGGCTTAACCTTCGTCAACTCAGCATAGTTGACCTTAGCCTGATACTCTTGAGCTAGCAAGGTGATAACTGAGTAGTATGGCAGTTGAAGATTCTTGTCCAGGTTTTTCATCATTTCTTCTAAGATTAACTCACCGAGATTCACATACCAACCCTTCATCAGGAAGAACATCAATACCAATCTTTTAATGGTGATTTCTGTTGCATGCATCACCGGTTGTAGAGATGAGAGGATATAATGGCACCACAATAGTGGAACATGGTTTAGAGAATTTTTCTTGACACTCTTTGGTCGACCATCAGCCTTTGTCAGATAAGCAGCGCCTGGTTGACAACATTCTTCTAATATATCTTTCCTCAAATTTGCATTCTCTGCCCGATGAAAAATATCAACTTTCCACGTGGACTGGCATCCTTCCTCCTCCAGAATTGGTACTTTCAGAAGCTTATTCAGGATGTCACCAGTTAAAGGAATGGTGACTCCTCTCAGGAAGGAAGAAAATGGAAAGTTGTCTTCTCTTGAGTGGGTTTTGAGATTGGCATAGAACTCTCGGGTGAGTTCCTGGTATCCATGGCCCAAATTTTCGTTGAAAAATTGCCAGCCTCTCTGAATCATGGCAGCTTGGACAGTATCATCAGCACTTTTGTCTCCTTCAAGGACAAGAGCTCTGTCCCTTATGATTCCCCTATTTTTGAATTTCTTTTCATATTCCTGGGCATCCTTCGCATCTCGAAACCTAAGCCCATCAAAACCTTCAACTTCTGGCGATTCGTTCCTCTCAACTGAAGGAGATGCATTCCTCTGAACCGAAGGAGAGGTATTCCTTTCAGCTTGACTTTGACTGGGTGCAGGGTCAGGAGAATCAGATATACTTATGGTTGCCACTTCCTTTTCGTTATCTTTTTGCTTTTTTCTCACACTTCCTTCTGCAAAATTTGGTCTAGGTTTCTGCAGGAGTCTCTATGATCTTCTTTTCATATTAAATGATAAAAATGCTGATAAACAACCTAAATGAAAATAAATACAGAAATCCAAAACAATCACAGCAAACTGAAAATGTGAGATGCATGGCTATGAACAATGGAAGAATATTAACAATGAAACAGGAAAATACTAAGCATGTACTAGAAGTGAAAGAAATAAGTGAAAAGATGGTACCTTTCTTCAGGGATTCGAAGGTGTGGCTTTTCCTCTTCAACCCAAGTTTCAGCGTAGAAATTTAGGGTTTGTACGCTGAAGGGTTTTTATACTGTTGGACCCTCTACCTGAGATACACGTAAGCACACTGAAATGTTGGCGTACCACCGCTCCATTATTTTTATTTATTGTTATTATTTATTTATTTTTTTATATGATATTTCAATAGGCTCTCTCGCTCGGGTTCACACACTGAATAGATGGAAGACCGAGTGAGCCTGGGAATAAATGCCGAGTAGATATATGAAAAACGAGTGACAGTGAGGGTGGATGAAAAAGAACGAGTGGAAGGAAGAACGAATGAAAAAGAACGAATGAAAACAACTTCCGGGTAAATGGGACGAATGAAGATATACCGACCGGATGAAGGTGATAAGTAAATGGAAGAGTGAGTGGAAGAACAAATGGAAGAACGACACGTGAATGAATGAACAGGATCCCGAGTGAATGAAAACTGAATGGAAATGATCCTGAGTGAATGAAGGACGAATGGATACAAGAACGAGTGAAAGAATGAAGTAGAGTGCATGAGAGACGAGTGAACAATGAATAGACGAGTGAACAACTGCAGTGATATACGATTGAACAGAAAAGCGAGTGGAAGAGAGAACAATGAAAGTAAGGCCGAGTGAGTGAAATAAATGACGATTGGAAGAGTGAAAGAATGAGTGGAAGAGATACCGAGTGAATGAGTGACAGAAGTGAAAGTGACCAAATGAAAGACGAGTGGAAGAAAAAAAGAAAAATACAGAGAGGTGTGTAAGAAAATTAAGAAAGATTAGGTGGAACGAAACAACGAGTGAATGAATACCGAGTGGATTATACCAGGTAAGAATGAAAAATGAATGAATGAACAATGAGTGGACGTAAGAACGGAAAAACGAGTGAAAGAAAGTGAAAGAGTGAATGCATTACTGCAGAGAGAGACGAGTGAATGGTATCTCTAGTGGATGGAACACCGAGTGGATGTAAACGAGTGAGAAACAGAACAAGAAGAAGATAAACTGAGTGGATAACTGAACAACTATAGGGGAAGCTGAGTGAATGAAATTACTGAGTGGATGTCGGATTGAGAAAAATACAGACGAAGCATTCATGAAATAACGAGTGGAAAAGAAAGACCGAGTGGAATAAAGATGAAAAGACGGAAGAGATACCGAGTGGAAGAAAGATGAAAAGACGGAAGACCGAGTGAACATAAGACCGACAAGAAAATATACTAAGTGAATAGAAGACTAATTGATACAAAGCTGACTGTGATAAGTGAGGAATCCGAGTGATAAAAGGCTGACTGAAATAAGTCACCCTTCATCATCTGACCCATTTATTAAATCAACGATCAGAAATCATTTATTAAAGTCTCCCTTTTTATTCACAACAAAATTGGGAGTTTATTGAAGACTGACGAGTGAAGAGTTTCCAGTCAGGAAAGGGGTTAAGAATGTGTAACAATTATCCGAGTGTACCACTCTCGCTCAAGCTCAGTAAACTTTCGCTTAAGCGCGAAATAACAGCAGAAGCTTCTTGCCTAAGCTACAAGTGCTTCACCTGAGCGGAATGGAAGAATCAAGATCGGCCTCCCTTCTTTAAAACTTCACAAATTTTATTCAAACTTTATTCACAAACTCTTTAGTTTTCTTTTTATTAATTCCGACATAAAACACAAAATGGAACACTCGGAACGTAGGGCTGCCTCCCTAGAGCGCTTCTTTAAGGTCACTAGCTTGACCTTCTGGCATCTAAGAGGATGCCTGCAGCAGTATGGAGGTTTTCTGCCTATCAAACTCTCCTCCAAAGTAGAGTTTGAGTCGCTGGCCATTCACCTTAAAAATCCGATCGGTGGTCGGGTCTTTCAGCTCAACTGCACCATGAGGAAAAACCTCATTTACAAGAAAAGGTCCCGACCACTTAGATCTGAGCTTTCCAGGAAAGAGTCTCAGTCGAGAATTGAATAACAAAACCTGATCACCCTTTTAAAACTCCTATTTTATACAGAAATGGATCATCCCAAAGGAAGGTTTTACTATCATGAAAGAATTTTTTCTTCATTTGGGATGTCCAGCCGTCAGGTACCACCGAGGCACTTTTGAAGTTGGCCATATTAGCATACCATGGCCCGGTGATAATTGCCATCAACCTCTCATCTGGAAATTCTTCTTTTATTAAAACAGAATCTGATTCACCTTCCAGACGAGACAGTTGATCGGCAACTGAGTTCTCTACTCCCTTTTTGTCTCTTATTTCTAAGTCAAACTCCTAGAGTAACAGAACCCACCTGATCAGTCTCGGCTTAGATTCTTTCTTAGCTAGTAAGTACTTGATTGCCGAGTGATCTGTATATACAATGACCTTGGCACCAATCAAGTAAGCATGAAATTTATCAAATGCATACACCACAGCAAGCATTTCTTTTTCAGTAGTGGTGTAATGTATTTGATTTTCGTTCAACACTTTACTAGCATAATAAATTACATGAGTTAATTTTCCTTTTTTTTGACCCAGCACAGCTCCGACTGCAAAGTCACTTGCATCACACATTAATTCAAACGGTAAAGACCAATCGAGTGCTGCAAGGATCGGAGCTGAAGTCAAACTTTGTTTCAAATTTTCAAAAGCCTTGACACAGTTTTCATTAAACACAAACACATGATCTCTTACAAGCAAGTCAGTCAAAGGCTTAGCTATTTTTGAAAAATCTTTTATAAATCTTCTGTAGAAGCCAGCACATCCTAGAAAACTCCTCACTCCTTTCATATTGATCGGAGGAGGAAGTTTTTCAATGATTTCTATCTTGGCTCTATCCACTTGAATGCCCTCAGCAGAGATTTTGTGGCCAAGGACTATCCCTCCCTTAACCATAACATGACACTTTTCCTAGTTAAGGACAAGGTTAGCCTCCTGGCATCTCACCAGCACCTTAGATAGGTTGCTGAGGCATGTATCAAAACTACTACCAAAGACAGAGAAATCATCCATGAATACTTCAATGAATTTCTCCACCATGTCCCCAAAGATTACCAGCATACACCTTTGAAAGGTTGCTGGAGTGTTGCACAAACCGAATGGCATACGCCTATAGGCAAAGATTCCATATGGACAGGTGAAAGTTATCTTCTCTTGATCTTTTGGGTCAACCACAATTTGGTTATAACCCGAGTAACCATCAAGGAAGCAGTAGTATTCATGACCCGACAGTCTCTCAAGCATCTGGTCAACAAACGGTAAGGGAAAGTGGTCTTTTCGAGTGAAGTCATTCAGCCTTCTATAGTCTATACACATTCTCCATCCTGTGGTTGGTCTAATAGCTATGACTTCACCTTTTTCATTTTTAACATTTGTCATCCCTCCTTTCTTGGGCACGACTTGGACCGGACTGATCCAAGCGCTGTCCGAGATAGGATAGATGATTCCTGCATCAAGAAGCTTGACCACCTCTTTCCTGACAGCCTCTTTCATTATGGGGTTCAATCTGCGTTGTGGCTGAACTACAGGGGAATAATCATCCTCCATCAGAATTTTCCGCATACAAAATGATGGACTGATTCCCTTCAAATCAGAAATGTTCCAACCAATCGCAGATTCGTGTGTCTTTAAAACCCCTATTAATTTGTCAACATCCTCTTCTTTTAAGTCAGCATTAATAATGACAGGATGTGTTTCGTCCTCTCTCAGAAAAACATATTTCAGATGAGAAGGCAAAGGTTTTAAATCATATTTTTCTTCAGAAACTTCCTTTCCTTTCTCAACTTCAGTAATTTTCAAATCATTTTTCTTTTCTTTTTCAAAATCACCTACTTCCAATACTTACAGTAGGTTTAGCATTTCCGAGTGAGAGTCATTTAACTCCTTAGTCTCGGAGTCAAAGTCATCCTCCAAAAAGGTTCGTAAGACCTCTTCTTTAGTTTTTAAAAGCATTGGAGTCTGGTAACTTTTAATTTCTTCAATCATTAAGCAATCCATCCTTTCAGTCGGATGTTTCATGGAATTGAAGACATTAAAAGTTACCTGCTCCTCCTGAACTCTCAGCATGAGTTCACCCTTTTCTACATCAATCAATGCTCTGCCTGTAGCTAGAAAGGGTCTGCCTAAGATCAAAGGAATCTCTCGATCAGCCTCCATATCCAACACTATAAAATCTGCTGGGAAGATAAATTTGTCTACCTTAACTAACAGGTCTTCCAGCATCCCCTGGGGATATTTAATGGACTTGTCAGCCAACTGCAAAGACATGCGAGTCGGTTGCAGGTCATTAATTCCCAGTTTCATCAAAGATAGAGGCATCAGATTCTTACTAGCTCCTAGGTCACAAAGAGCACTTCCTACATGAATATCCCCCAATTGCACATGGTATTGTAAAAGATCCAGGATCTTCTAGCTTTTGAGGAAGTTTCTTTTGGATGATTGCACTGCACTCTTGAGTGAGAGCAATCATTTCATCCCCCTTAAGCTTCCTCTTCTTAGACAACAGTTCTTTCAAAAATTTTGCATAGGAAGGCATCTCCTGCAATGCCTCGGCAAAAGGGATATTTATGTTAAGTTTCTTGAATACATCTAAGAACCTAGCAAACTTTTGCTCTTCTATTTGCTTTTTAAACCTGTGTGGAAATGGAGCATTCCTCAGTTTTTCTGGAGTCATCTTAGAAGCTTCCTCCAGAATTAGATCAACCTTTTTCTTTTTCTTTTGGTGGACTTTATTTTCTTTTTCTTTTTCTGTTTCATTTTCATTTTCAGCTTCATTATTAACCTGCCCAGTTTCTTACACTATTTCTTTTTCTTTATCTTTTTCTGAGCTTATTTCCTGACTCAGAGGTGGAGAAAGAATTTTTCCACTCCTAGTGGTTATAGCCTTGCAATGTTCCCTTGGATTTACCTCGGTATCTCCAGGGAAATTGCCTGCTTGCCTCTCAGGTAATTGCTTAAAAAGCTGTCTGACTTGATTTTCTAGATTTCTTATGGACACTTCCTGATTTTTAAAACTGGCCTGAGTGGCCTGGATGAACTGAGAAAGTACATTCTCAAGTTCTGACTTTTCTTTAACAGGAGGGTGAGAAGGTTGTTGTGGTCTATTTGTGGGTTGATTTTGTGGGATGTTCTGATTCAAATGTGGACCTTTCTGCCAGGAAAAATTGAGGTGATTCCTGTAATTAGGATTAAAGGAATTAGAAGGATAATTCCTTTGATATTGTTGCTACCCCATATAGTTCACTTGCTCGGAAGGCACATTTGGATCACACATTCCATTTTTATGGTCTCCACCACAAAAGTCACAACTTATCATAGAAACTTGACTCGACTTTTGGAGTTCTGAAATCTGTATGCTTAGTTTCTCCAAAGCCTGAGTCATCAGCTTACTCTGAGCCAGATAAGCATCTTTTGCTTCTAGTTCTAATATCCCTCTCTTAGGGACTTGGCTCCTCTCACTAATCAGACATTCATTAGAAGCCATAACGTCAATCAGCTCTATGGCTTCTTCTATAGTTTTAGTTGTTAATGAGCCTCCAGCCGAGGCATCAATCAGGACCCTGGTAGCTGGCCTGACACCCTTATAGAAAATAGTGACTTGTTGCACATCAGAGATCTGATGATGAGGACATCTCCTCAAACTCTCTTTGTACCGATCCCATGCTTCCATCAAAGATTCACCTTCTCTTTATTGGAAACACGTGATTTCATTGCGCAACTTCACATATTTAGAAGGAGGAAAGTACTTAATCAAAAATTTTCTTTGCAAGTCCTCCCAAGTGGAAATACTGCCTCTCGGTTGACTCTGCAACCAGGCTTTAGCTCGGTCCCTTAGAGAAAATGGAAACAATCTCAGTCAGACTGCCTCTTCAGGGACTCCGTTCATTTTTACTGTATCACAAATTTGGAGGAAGGTTGCTAGATGCAAATTTGAATCCTCAACCTCACTTCCTCTGAACTGTTCATTTCTTACCAACTGCAGTAAAGCTGGTTTAAGTTCAAAATTATTTGCTGAAATCGGTGGCCTAAGGATGCTAGATTACGATCCTTCTTCAGTCGGCCGGGAGTAGTAACCTAGTGTAACTCTCCTCTGTTCCATTTCTTTTTGTTCTTTTTACTTTTTCTCTTTTCTCAGTTTACGTTCTAACAAATCGATATCAGGATCAAAGAAGAAAGGCTCTCCTCTGCTCCTTGACTGCATACAACAAATATCAAACAAAAGAACAATTCACAGCTACAACTACAACTACACGAAACAAACAACTACTACTACTAAAAACAAAATTCAAACTACGTACTAAATGCAAACAAAAGTAAACGGTTCAGTCTAGTACCGGTCCAAGGATTGTTGATATTACTCAACAATCCCCGGCAACGGCGCTATTAACTTGATGCTAAATCTCCGAGTCATTATTTTGATATGTAATTCTCAAAAGATTTATGCTTTGGCAAGCGCACCAGTCGTTAAAATTGTATTATATTTGATCATCCCACAGGGATTGTGGTAAGTACCTCAATCTTAGACTAGTACAAGCTGAACCAACACAAGCACAGAAAGTTCATTCGGTTTTTTGTTGTTTTAATGTTTTCTAGTTGTTTTTGTATTTCCAAAAACAGTGTTAAGATGAAATGTGAAAAGTGATTAATAGAAAATAGGTCAGGATTTCTTTGGTTCACAAATTCATCAAGAAACATGCAATTAAAGTATAATCAAACTTCATAATCCAGAGGACAATCCGCTTGTGGTTATTCCCTAATTCCTTAGGTGAAAAACACTAATCCTTAAGCATTGGACCTTAATTCCTTAAGTGCTCAATTAACCTAAGAATCTAATGCAAAATTGGAGGTTGAACTCTAACTATTCACCTAAATTGATTAGGCCTGAATTAGTTAGAAAGCTGGAAGTTACCTAAGCTTCAACCATGATTCCTCACTAGCGAAGTTCTTCATCAGTTCTGGATTTGTCAATCCAGCAAAACAGATCTGCTCCTCAGCTTGTTCGCCTCAGGATCTAGAAGTTGATTTCCTCGTTCACAGCTTCAAGATTCCATTGCTAACCTTCGCAATCCCAACCTTAGGAATTTAGAGCTCCATCGACTTCGGTTCCATTGAAGGATTGTGGAACGTCATGGAGGAGAGGGTTTAGAGAGAGAAAGAAAGTAGCAAGATGTTGGAAATGGAAAATGAATTGTATTCTATGTACTCTGTTTTCTGGTTATGTTACAGAATATGTACAAGCATATATATAAGCATCTACCTAACTAACAAACTTAACTCATCACTAGGAAAGCTGAGTTAATAATTAAATTAACTAACTAATTGCATAATTACTGAATAACTAACTAATTACAGCTCAGCTCTTAACAAATTACAGCTCATCATTAGCTAATCACAGGGCAGCACTAACTAATAACAACTCAATACTTAAATTACTAAGGTGCAGAAGTAGGAAAGAAGGCAGCAGGAAACAGCACTGGTACCGAATGTCTTCTGGAGGGAACAATCAGTGTTTTAAATAACAGCCTTCTCGCTTGAGCGAACTTGGCTCTCGCTTGGGCGAGCTCGAAATATGTACTGCAGTATTGCTTTCTCACTTTAAGCGTTATGGAGAAGCTTGGGCGAGGGGTGATGTTTTGGAGTCACGCTTGAGCAAACTTGCTCGCTTGAACGAATTTTTGATCCTCACTTGAGCGAATTTGACTCTCGCTTGAGCGAATTGATTATTCAATCAGCATTCTAAAATTGACGCTCGGGTTCTTCATGCAATATTCGGTTCCCTGTTCTATTTTGGAGTCGGTATCTTGGGAGTCTTTTAAGTCGGACTTTTATTAATTCCTTCCGATCAACCTTTTGGGAAGTCTTTTTAGTCAGCCTCTTTGAAGTCTCACTCAGTTTGGGCTTTTGGACTCTTTTCAGTCGGATTTGTGAAATCTCACTCGAATTTTCCAAATCTCGCTCAGCTTTTTCCTTTCAGCTTGAGCGCTCTTTTTCCTGCAACAATAAACAACTAATTTGCCCAGCGTTTGTTCACTGATTGTCCAGTATTTGTACGCTGGGTTAATGAAAACTCAATTTCTTAACTAATTAATGTTTTTAATCAGTTTCTTACATAAATTAAGCACTTTTGAAATAATTAAATAAATTATAAATTATTAGCAATTAATTAAATAATAAGGCTAAACTAATCACTAAACAATGAATTAAGTCAAATAAAAGGCAGAATAATTAAGTCTTTTCAAGACTTATCAAAAGGTAGGATGTAGATGGGGTTAACCTTTATTGATGAGGGAAGTGTTATAAATGATGAGATGGAAGCATTTGATGATGATTTATAATGTTGATTAGAAGTCACAATGAATGGGAAGCTCACCAAGGTGTAGGTGGGAAATTTAATATAAAATGGTGACCTAATTAATTAGGTTATAGCCCTTGATAATAATGGGTTTCAATTTAAGGGAAGGAATTCCCGAAGCCTAAATAGGTAAATGAATAAAATTCATGAATAACTTCCACATTAGGAAAATCATGTGTACATAGATATGTATATGTATATTGAAATGGCCTTTGAATGAATAATTGATGTGGTCCTATAATGATTGGTGTAGGACTTGACAACGCTTGTGAGGCGGGAACATCGAACCCGGAAATCTACTTCTCTTGAGGTAGGAGAGGGGTGTATTTTCTAAATGCATGAGAATTATGATGATAATGTATGTATTAATATAATATGGCATGTTTTCTTCGATAAGTGTGATATCATGTGTATGTATTGAGAATTGTGTTTGGTATTTTGAAATGATTTGTTTATATGATGAAGCCTAAATGGGGCTATGAATGGCATATTATGTGATGATGTACTATTGATTCCATATATGACATGATGAGCATCTAAAATCTTTGGTTGGAATGGTTCCTAAATATAAGGATTGATGTTTATGTATGAATGGTGGATAATAGTGTGGTTGAGTATGAATGTACCCTAGATGAGAGGGTAAGATAATCCTAATAAGGTAGAGGCATGCATGAGCATTGCATACATGGCATGGCATGCATATCATGATGATGTTGAAGAGTGGTTGTGATCACTTGATGTTGGAAATATAAAAAGGGCTTACGAGTTCCTGTGATTATTGGACCAGTGGTTGCGATCACCTAGTGTTTTAAATGAAAGGCCCTGTGGGACCATTGAGATTGAGTGCCCATGGTTGCAATCATGAGGCGGGAGTACCCCTTGCGAGGCGGGAAACCTATATGAATTGTTGAACATGGTTGCGATCACGATAAAGCACCTTGCGAGGCTGCTAGAGGAAGTACCCCTTGCGAGGCGGGAAACCCATGAATATGAATGAAGGATTATGGTGGTTGTGATCACCCGTGGAAATGAAAATCGGATCCGTGCATATGCATCCTAAACACTAGCATGTGCATTAGCCATAGAAGCATGGCATAAAGTGATACCCTGTTGGTGAGGTTATGTGAGGAGTAGGTGGAACCCTTTCTTTAAATTACTAACTATGATTGTGATATTGGTTGATGTGACCTTGACAAATTTGATGGATATATGCATTAAATAGAATTGATAAATGAATGATTTAGTGTTGAATGAACTCCTCTTGAGGAGGGGATGTTTTTATTGCATTCATGCGTATATTGTCATAATTTTTGGATTTTTCATCATTGAGAAAGTATACTCACTCTCCATGTGGTATATCTTTTTAGCTCTTGTGTTGTAGGGCTGCACATGGAGCTATTGTGTGGAGAAATGGTGTGATGGAAGTTCATTTTGGTAAAGAATGACTTGGCCGGCGATTGTTTTAAGTTTATGAATTTCACTTGAATTTTGTATTGTATATAGCATTCTGCATATGTGTATGTTTATGACTTGATGAAAACATTTGTGTGGATGGTAATATATATGAGAAATTTTAGGGGTCATGGAGGAAAATGAAATCCTTGTGTATGACTCATTTTCATTTATGACCCTATGAAAGTATGAAGGATGAACTTATGATGAAAACTTTCCCTACTTTTGATGGATGAATGAAGAATCATATTTATGCATTAGTATTGTGAAAAAGAGGTGATAATGGGTTGATTCTTATATATATTTAATGAATTGTAATGCAAATTTATGAGCATGCTCATTTGGAATAAGTTTTGAATGACTAATATGATGATTGTGCATTGATGAATTGAGGTAAATTGGCTTGAGTTGAGTTTTGATAGGTTGTGTTGTTCAATTTTCACGTTTTACAGTATTTTACTGATATTCTCGCTCAAGCGAGAGGGATTCTCGCTCAAGCGAGAGGGATTCTCACTCAAGCGAGAATACCCCTGTGATGATGTATGGTTACTGGACCATTCTCGCCCAGGCGAGAGTGGGTCTCGCTCAAGCGAGACTGTCCCAGCATCAGTGATTGGGTTCTGGAGTTTGCTACTGGAACGATCTCGCTTAGACGAGAAGGGTCTCACCCAAGCAAGAGTGGGGTGTTTAGTTTCTGGACGATTTTTGCTTGAGCGAATGTCCCTTGATGATGGTGCTCGTTCGAGTGAGGGAGCGTAAGTTTGGTTCTGGACAAATTTCGCTCACGCTCGCTGACTCCGCCCTAGCGAATCCTGGAGATCTGGCTCAAGCGAGATGGGGCTCGCTCAAGCGAGTTGGCCCCTGATTCTCCCTTATTTTCCTCGCTCAGCGTTTGGTGCTGCTTACCCAAGCGTCCTATATGGAATTTGCTCAAGCGAGTGTAGTCTTCGCTTGAGCGAGCGCGTCCTGATCCTTCATTACGTTTGGTTTAAATTATTTCCCTTTTTTTCATATTGAATCATGGTTTTTCATCATCCAATGAATATCTTGGGCATAATTTTGAATCCCTTATTTTCAAGATGGATGACTTCTTCACACTCAATCATATGGCTTTAAATTAATTAAATCTTCCGCTGACTTTAAATTGGGAATTTCTTGTTTGTGAACTCTATTACTTGCCTTCTCATATCTTCATATATGAGTTAGGTCTCTCATAGATCCAGGGCATTGAAGGACAGTGTCACAACCTATGTATTCTTAAATTAATAATACTAAAATCGTGAAAAATTTACCCCTATTTTTGGGGGCGTCACACTAGAGCTAGGAAATGTCATATCGTCATTGCCATTATGGATACCCACTAGTCCTGCATGTATCCTAGACAATGAGTAACCTTAATCATGAGTTTTGAACATGCACAAGACTTCAGGGAGGACAACTTTCTTTGCTTGGGTCCAGGATGGGGAGTTAGTAGTTCACAAGGAAGAATGGAGAAACACATTCATGTATAAGCTAACAGAGATAGAGGAAATGGTTTCAAGGAATAGATGTAATGCTCATAGGGATGTTTGTAAAGTTATGGCCTAAGTTATATGCAACGAAGAAGCTAAATGGCAGATTGTATCATTCGTTGGTGAAGAAAAGGTGCATGGAAACCCAGTAGGAATTACGACACTTGAAGATGGTTGTGTTTACCCAAAGTGTTTTTATTTTATTTTTTGTAATGGGGATCCTTGTTATGATGATGAAAGTGTAAGGGGTTAGTGTTAGATGATTTATGGTGGGTTGATGAAGTTGATGAACTCAGTTTGCATATGTTTGTAGTCTTTGTTCAGTTTACATATATTTGTAATCTTGTAATTCATTGCTCAGTTAGCATATGTTTGTAATTTTTTGTTCAGTTAACATATGCAAAAACTAAGTTTGTAAACCATTATTCAGTTAGGATATGTTTCCATATACTAATTTTCTCAATTTCTGCATTCAATGTTTATGCCATTGGGTGATAGTTTGATAAAAAAAGTTATAGGAAACTAACGAGTTGAACATTCCATACATAAATTAAAGGAAACTAAGAATCTGTGTTATAAAATTCAAAAACCATAATAAATTCAAAAACCATAAATTACAGGACTGAAACAACTTATTATAGAATTCAGTGTTCAAAAAAGAAATAGAATCATTTCTTTGATCTAGGGGTTTCCATGAAAACCATGTGTCCTTGTTTTTAGATAGGCAACTTCCTTCTTAGATTGTATTTGTTGCTACCTAGTGAAGTTGTAGCACTTGGCTGACTAGGTTTTGAAGGTATAACAGTAGTTTCTAACCTTGGACTGCTCCATACAGGTGTTATGTTTGTTGTTTCAACCATATGCTATGAAGCAATAACGTCAATTACATCTTGGGTTTGTTGAGGTATGGGGTTGGTTTGTGTGGGGTTGGTTGGGTTTATTACCTTACGCTGAACCCTTCTATTCTTTGTAGTAACTGGTATAACACCTTTCTATGACCAACCTCACCATATTCATTAACCCCTGATTATTCTATGCATAACAAACCGTGTCCAATATATCAGTGTCATATTTTAACACATTTAACCCGTCATTTAGATCAAACCTTGGGTCATGCCAAAAGATGTTACATAACCTATAGTAGCAATGGTTCTCAACAAACATAAAGAAAGCAAAAAAATCTAGATAGTCAAGGTCCAACTCCTCTAACTCTTCAACTTTACCCCATTTGTATTCTTTTTTGCAATTTTCATCAACCATAAACCTACCACTGATTTGAATTCTAATCTGAATATCCTACCCACATAATCCAAATAAAAAAATAATTTTAATTTCCATTAAATATAAAATAACATAAGACTAAATGCATCAAAATTATACAATAAGAGGTGGACACCAAGCACACACACACATAAAATAACAACCATCACACATGTAACTTAAGGGTATCAGGCTATGAAGTGTGCATTATGTGTTGTTCTTGGTTATTTTTAAGTCTAGTTTTTAGGGTTTTTGCATATTATTTCTGCCTGATTCCCTTGATTTTGATTCCTTTCCAAACATGCCGCTTGGTTGTTCCTATTTTTGTAAGATTAATGATGTTTTAGGCCTATTTTAAGGGAAAATGGCAAAGTGGATGAAAGAAGAGACCTTTAAGACCCTTGGGAGTGCATTTTGGCAAGGTTGGAGGAAACCACTGCCAATGGTGGCCAACCACTTGCCATGGCTAGCACTGGAAAAGAGGAAATTGGTGGTAGAACCCACCATTAGCCGTGGTTGGCTCTATTTAAGGGCAAAATGTCATCAGTATCACCACCACTGGCCATAGTTGCAACCATTGCCAGTGGTTAGCACTATGGAGCAAAGCAAAGCAAGTCAGAAGCCACCACTGGCTATGGTTATCCATCCCTGGCCGTGGTTGGCTCTGTTTATTTTAGAAAATATGAATTTATGGAATAGAACCCCAACCACTGGTGGTGATTGTCCTCTACGAGGCCTAAATCTTTCAATATTTAGGGTTTTTAATGGGCACTCTAGGGGATTTAAAGGGGATCTCTGGATAGACAGATTTTGACACACTTTTGGGGAGATTTTGAAGAACTCTTTGAGAAGATTTCATTGGGAATCAAGAGTCAAATTCATCAAGGGCAATCAAATCTATAGATTTAGGAGCAAGAATTAGAAAGCCTAGTGAGAACTAATTTGTAATTTCTGAATCCCTAGTTTACACTTTTGATATTTTTGTATATTCTGTATTGATTTTGTGATGTGTAACATGATGACAACAATCCTTTTGGCACACTAAACTCTTTTCTTGGGGCTAAGGATACAGTATTCCTATGTGTTACAATTAATTGTTCTTCGTATTTCAATTCATATGATTTCAATCTCTATTCAATTTATGTATGCATAATGCTTCTGCAAGACTTAGAGATAAGCGTAGATGATCATAAATTATATGGGTAATCGAGAGATTGGCATATAATTCAAAAATACTTAAATTGAACCTATGATTTTGATTTACGACAGTAAGTGAAATTATTTAAGGGATTAATCGGATTTCTATAGAATGTTAAGGACCTAATTAATAAATTGAATGTGGTTCTTTTGGAATTAGGCACGTTAATAGGCTTTCAAGAGGAAGGTATTAATTAACTTAGGGGAATCTGCCTTAGGAACGAAATCGTATAATTGGATTGGCAAGTAACCTTTAATTTTGATACTGGCATATGAACCCTTAATACCCCAAGATTTACCTTTGATTCAACTTCCTAAACTTGCTTCGATTTTCTTTTACAAAAGACGTTGAATTTTCTGTTCTCTCATTTACTGTTCATAATCATTTTGGTAATCCATTTTAATCACTTTCACTAGATAATTCAATCACCATTTTAACTAGTACTTGGGCACAATCCCTGTGGGAATGATATCTTTTTATTACTTTGATACCTCGTGCGCTTGTGGTTGGCTATCAAGTTTTTGGCGTCGTTGCCGGGGATTGTGTTTCCCCCAATATTAGCTAAGCGGTGTTTGATTAGACTAGTCTGCATTTTCTTCATTTTTCTACATTTTTCATTTTTATTTCAATTTTTCTGTAGAATTACACTTTTAATTTATGTAAGAAAATGATTAAAAACATTAATTAGTTAAGAAATTATGTTTATTTATAATTTCACTAACCCAGCGTACAAACGCTAGACAACTAATGTACAAACGCTAGGCAATTATTTGTTTATTGGTGCAGGAACAAGTCACGCTCAAGCTTGAAGGCTGCAAGCTCAAGCGAGAGCCATGCAAAGAACGTGAAAAGAGAAGAAAGGAAACCACGAGCTCCCTTAAGTGAGAAAGCTCACGCTTAAGCGTGAGTCCAAATTACCATCCACGCTCAAAGCTTCCACGTTCACGCTCAAGCGAGAATCCATACTACAGAAATAACTCGAGCTCGCTCAAGCGCGAGTCCTTCACGCTCAAGCGTGAAGGTGGGTATTTAAATGTTGTTGTTCCCTCCAAAAGACGCTTTGCACCATTTCTGTTACTTTTTCCTAGTGTATTGCCACTGTACATTAGTAATTTAAGTTCTGAGATGTAATTATTTATTTATTTGTAATTATGTAATTAGTTTAGTTAGTTTAATTATTAATTAAGGTTTCTTTGTAATTAATTAAGTTAGTTAGTTATTTGCCTATATATATGTGAACACCTATTTCAGCCTATTCACAAATGAAGAAGAGTTCCTAAAAGAAAAATAAAACTATTAAAAAAAAAAAGAAAGGGGGAACTCAGAAATGATCATTTCCGAGTGGAAGGACTCGGAACAGATCAAATCTGAGTGGAATATGCCACTGTTAAAGAGAAATCCAAGTAGATTAACTCAGAAATGATCAAAACTGAGTAGAACTACTCAGAATGGAGCAAATCCGAGTAGATTAACTCAGAAATGATCAAAACCGAGTGGAACTACTCAGAAATGGAGCAAATCCGAGTAGATTAACTCAGAAATGATCAAAACCGAGTAGAACTACTCAGAATGGAGCAAATCCGAGTAGATTAACTCAGAAATGATCAAAACCGAGTGGAACTACTCAGAAATGGAGCAAATCCAAGTAGATTAACTCAGAAATGATCAAAACCGAGTAGAACTACTCAGAATGGAGAAAATCCGAGTAGATTAACTCAGAAATGATCAAAACTGAGTGGAACCACTCAGAAATGGAGCAAATCCGAGTAGATTAACTCAGAAATGATCAAAACTGAGTGGAACTACTTAGAATGGAGCAAATCCGAGTAAGATTAACTCAGAAATCATCAAAACCGAGTGATAATGAAGCATTTCCGAGTGGAATAGGCTAATGTTGGGGAATCCGAGTGGGAGTCTTCTGATTGTAAGTAATCCGAGTGAGGAAATGTTGATTGAAGTGAATTGGATTAAGTATTTTTTTGGGCAAAGCCGAGTCCGAGTAAAACCATTTCCGATTGAAAGTGCATCCGAACTGTGGAACCAGTGGGATTTCCAAATAAATGCCCCTAAAGGATTATTGGAGCTAAAAGGAAGTCCGGCTCCGAGTTGAATACTGAGTGAATCTGAGTGTAGAAGCATTGTCGAGCGAGATTCTTCCGAGTGGTTGAGTCCCCTCAGATTGAATCTCACTCGGACGAGACTGATTTTCACTCGGTTTTCCATTGGAGAACAGTTATTTCTACTCGGAATTGACTCCCAGTGAGGATGAATGCTGAATGAGAGGCTAATCCGAGTCGTCTTCTCTCGGATTTCCACATCCTCTCTCAGATTTTCAATATCCTCTCTCGGATTACAATATCCTCACTCGGGATTCCACCATTTTCACTCGGAATCCAACCCTCCTCTCTCGGATTTCACTATCCTCACCCAGATTTCCACCATTTTCACTCGGAATTCCACCATCTCTCTCGAATCTCCACCTTGCTGACCTGGATTCCACCACCCAAGTGGATCCAGGAATCCTGGGGGTGGCAGACAGGGGCGGAGGTGGAGGGAATTAAAAATTCCCACCAGCCGTTGTCCCCCACTACCAAAACTGAGTGGAAGCCTGAGCTGGCATTCCACTCGGAAGTGGAAGCCTGAGCTGGCATTCCACTCAGGCCAGCCTATAAATAGGCAAAGGGGAGGGCAGCTGCGAGGGGGCATTTATTAGAGGAGAAAAACTCTGTCAAAGAAAACCTTCCCTCTCTCTCTCTGACACCAATTCTTCTCTTCTTCTCCTTCCATCATCCCTCACCATATTGCCACAATCCTTCCATCCTCCATCCCTCTCCTATTCCAGCACCATACCAACCTCTCTCAGCACCTTCCCATTCCTTTTTCCCCTCTCGGACCAGCACTCCTACTCCATCATCACTCGGTTTTCGCTCAACCATCACCCGGTATTCCTCTTATCACTCGGACTTACTATTTTGCACTCGGTTTCCCTTATTTCTACTCAGATTCTCACTGTTTCACTCAGATTTTCACTGTTTCACTCAGATTTTCACTTATTTCACTCAGATTTTCACTGTTTCACTTAGATTTTCACTGTTTCACTTGAATTTTTACTGTTTCACTCGGTTTCCCTTATTTCCACTCAGATTCTCACTGTTTCACTCAGATTTTCACTGTTCCACTCAGATTTTCACTTATTTCACTCAGATTTTCACTATTTCACTCGGATTCTCACTGTTTCACTCAGATTCTCACTGTTTCACTCAGATTTTTACTGTTTCACTCAGATTTTCACTGTTTCACTCGGATTTTCAATTTTTCCACTCGGATCTTTCTAGTTTCACTCGGATTTTCATAGTTTCACTCGGATTTTCATAGTTTCACTCGGATTTTCATAGTTTCACTCGGTTTTCTTATTTTTCACTCAGTTTTCTTATTTTTCACGCGTTTTTTTTTATTTTTTGCATTCGGTTTCCTCTTCTCCCACTCAGTTTTTTATTCATTTTTCTTAATCAGTGTCGTATGGAAAATACTTTCGTCAACACAGTCTCTATAAGATCCGTGCACGTGTGAAGCACTTCGCCTTGTATGGATTCTTCACTAAAATGATACCCATCAATATCTTCCTAATTTTTTCCTAAAAAAAAACAACATTTAAAGAACTACGTGACCCTGATTTCTCGAAAGCTCGAGAATACGTAGGAGCGGGAAACATTTCCTGTCGGGCCCATCTTCTTTTATTCAATTTTTGGAGTTTTTTTTTTCATTTTCATCTTGCTGTTAAAAGGAGGAGCGAGGTGAATTTGGACGAGACGTCCTGTTAATCTCATATTTTTAAATATCTTTTTTTAAGAAAAAAGAAAGGAGCGAGATTAATTTGGACGAGACGTCCTGTTAATCTCACGTTTTTTTTATATATCTCTTTAAAGAAAAAAGAAGGAGCGAGATTAATTTGGACGAGACGTCCTGTTAATCTCATATTTTTTATATCTCTTTAAAAGGCGGAGCAAGATTAATTTGGACGAGACGTCCTGTTAATCTCATGTAAATATTTTGTGTTGATTTTTGTTTATTTTTTTTGTTTATTTTGTCGTTCCGTACATTTTTCTTTTCATGAAGAGGTTAAAATAATTATTGGGTTAATTATAATGCGCACTATCAAATTGAGGTAACCGTTTTTTTATAACGGACAGTCGTGAGGTGCTAATACCTTCCTCACCTGTAATTAGACTCCCGAATCATGGAATTTCATTTTTATAACCAGTGCTTTAACAAAAGGTTTTTTTCGATATTTTATCCTAAAAAATATTGGTGGCGACTCCCTATTTATTATTTAAAATTGTTTCGAGGGTCGGCCACGCCGCCGCGATCCTGGTCGCGACAGATGGCGACTCTACTGGGGACTTAGAGAGTCAAGCCAGTCAATTTGATAGCGCATGTTTTAATTAGCATATTAAATATTTAACTTCTTCTTTTATTTTATTTCCTGGTCAATGTTTAGTTTCTGTTTTGTTTGTATTCTATCATTATGTTCTGTAAATATCTGTGTGATCATTGAACCCTAGGGTAGTCGACCTTATTTTGTTGCTCTGTGTTTGTTCTATGTGCAGGATGAGTAAGGTACAGGTATTGAATGCCTCTTTCACACACTACACTCACAATTTGCACACACTTTTGAGTGGGACCCTATACCCGGGCCCAAATAAGCTTAAGATTAGGAGAGGTTGATAGCGGAGCCATTTGGGATGTACTTCCTGTCTGGTTACTGTGAGAACCTCAGCTAGAGTTTGACTTATTCATGGTGCTCACACTTAGTATACTTCTTACTATTTGTGATCAACATCATGAATAGGATCTTGGCTCTAGTGACCTTTAGAAGTTTTAGAACAAGCCACCTAATGCGAGGTATCACTGATAGATGAACTTTAGAACCATTAGGAGACCTCCAGAAAAACCTGACTTAAGACACAAAGGGGCAAACTTTACTTATACCTTTCCTCATTCTCGCTTTCTTTTATGATCCAAATTAGAGAGGACCGCTTACCCATTTAGTGGATTACTTCTTCCAAAAATAACATATTTTTAACCCGTGATCCTTTAATGGGCAAGTAGTCCTTTCCTTTTATGCATAAGTCTTTGGGATTTGAGTTACGGATGTTTTGAATCAAAAAAAAGAGGTATAAAAAAAATAAAAAAAAATCATTTTTTTTTTATTATTGACAATGATCAGAAAATCCGTAGCTCACATGACCCTTGATTTGTCATAAGTTTTGTCAAATCAAAACTTCCCTGAATACAAAATATTTTCAAAGTTACTAGGGGAGTATCGATTTGCAAAACACGTCAGTTCTAGTGACTGATTTTCTCATTTCTCATGTTCTCGCAGGAAGCTATCAAGAGCTTAGCCAGTACCTCTGAGTGAAAGTATGGAAATTAACATGAGATCAGATAGTTGTGGTACAAATATACCCGGGTTAAAAAAATTACTGCATGTTAAGGCTAGAAAAGTTGATACAACCAGCTTGCAAGCATTAGGCAAGAAACTGGACATGAATCAGAAAATGGTTTTTTCAAGGAAATATGGGAGGATCCTAAAATTGCTAGAAGTGGAGGTACAAGTCGAGGCAATTACTGCTTTGATTCAGTTCTATGACCCACCTCTTCGTTGTTTCACTTTCCAAGACTTTCAATTAGCTCCGTCTGTTGAGGAGTTCGAACAGATTCTGGGGATGCCACTAGAGGGACAAATGCCTTACCGCCACCTTGGACGCCATGCGAATGTTGTTACCATCGCTGATATCCTAAGGATTAATTCGGAAGTCTTAAGAAGTAAGCAGCTAAATAGAAATCAAGTCCTGGGGTTTGATCGGGAATATTTTGAGAGGCACATGCACTTGCTGGCTGAGAAAGGAGATTGGGAAGCCTTCATGGATACCTTGGCTCTAACCATTTACGGTGTTATCTTGTTCCCCAACATTGACAATTACATAGACTATGATGCCATTGGCATTTTCCTTGCCCGTAAATTCAAGTCTGAAAATCCTGTCACTGCTATCTTGGCAAATATATACTGCACCATGGACTTCTGCTGTACACAAGGTGGAAAGAGAATCATTTGTTGTCTACCTACTCTGTATGTGTGGCTCACGTCACATGTTTTCCACCAAGTTGGCAAAGTTGAATGTCCTATTTCTGATCTGAAATTATGCCAGTTAGTAACAAAGAACGGGTGTGAATGGGCCAATCACCTGATGGGGCTCACAGCTGACAAAGTAAGGTGGTATCCACAATGGTTGAAGGTTGACACCATTATTCATCATTGTGGAAGCTACCCGAACGTTCCTCTTATGGGCACACAAGGATGCATTAACTACAACCCTGTCATAGCCAAACGTCAGCTAGCTTATCCATTGCTCGGGCCGCCAGATGAAGAGTCACTTACTCCTTTTATCCTTCACTACTCAAAAGGAGATTGTACCTCGGTGATTCGAGATGTAGCAAACGCATGGAAGATGATCCACAGGCAAGGAAAAGAACTAGGAGCTCGAAGCCATGCCGTGAAGGACGAATACTACCAATGGATCCTGAATAGGGTTTCCATTGTCAAGATGCCTTTCAAAAGTCCCTCTAATCTCCCAAGAAGAACACCTGTTCCTACACCTACCCTTGAAGAGAAAGCCTTGAAATCCAAGATAAAAGAGTTAATTGTAAAAAATAAGAAGCTAGAGGAAGACTTGCTAAAGTCTCAACGAGAATGCGCCCTTCAGAAAAGGGAGAACTTAGAAAGCAAGCAAACCATCAAGGAGATTGGAAAAAAATAGAAAATTGAAAGGGATTACTTGAGGAAGCAAAGTCAATGCCTCCGAACAGCTAATACCCAACTGAGGATGAAGAGCAAGCAAAGGGATACTATGTTGGCTGACAAGCAACTCTTGAGAGATATGTTGGAAAAAGCCAAAGAGAACGAGCAAATTGCCTTGGTGCAAAAAGAGCTCCTACAATTGCAAGTGGGCCAATTAGAGCATCAGCTTAATGAAGTGGTAGAAGCTTGCCAGCAAGAGATAAACGGCGAGCAACAGCACGTGATAGATACTGAGCAAGAATGTCGTGAGGCTATCCGTATTTTGAAAGCTGAAATGACACAACAAGATGAAGTTATTCATTCATGGATGAACCGCTTCGCCCACTTGGCACATTTGGCTAATGGAGTCCTGGAAGACCTCCCGCTCCTGCTTAAGCAAGCTGAGGGGATGGTTAACCCTCTTAGTACCCCAAAAGAAATTGTAACTTTCCTTGATTACTGTAGAGAAAGGATTTGTAAAATAAGGGCCATGATTGCCCGAGCTAGGAATGGCTGATTTACTTTTCCTGCATAAAAAAAAAGATTGGCAGCAGTGATGTACTTTGAAACTCAGAAAGAAGGATTCTTTTGTCTCTACAACTATCTCATGTTAATTTCTATTTATCACATACTTATTACTCTTGAATATGACGTTCTGAGAAACGGTTAGAGGATACTGGCCGAGTTCCGCGATAGCTTCATGCACCATACTAATGGTTTTTCTTTTACCACTTTTATTTAAATGCTTTCCTTTTAACAATTTTGTGTTTTGACTTACATTAGACATTATGGGTAAACATCCTTATCCGACCCGACTTCAAACGAGACTCATGGCCGAAGCCGAAATCAGGGATGAAGATTTCATAAACGAGTTCAATCAGCTAAAGGAACAGGTAGCCGAGTTAACCAAGCTTTTGGAAAAGAGAATCACAGAAGGGGACTCCTCTGCAGGTATTGAGAACACCCAACAGCAGCCTGCCACTGTACCACCCCCTCTTGGTTCCGACCCAGCAAGAACCCAATTACCTAACACTATGACAACCCCTGTCACCATTCATGTTGGAAGGCCTAACCCTGCCATTGAGACCCAGCTACCTTACGGCCAGTCTTATACACAGCATACATTCGTCGGTCCTGACGGTAACCCAATGCCTTTTCCGCTTTATGGCCTGCCACCAGGATACTTTCCTCCCCTCGCCAACCAACAAGAAACCCACGACCAGCAAGCGGTGAATCCTCAAGCTTCATACCAGCCAAATATACCATCACTCCACCAAACCCAAAACATGCAAGCCCATGACCCACAAATTTGCCAAACCCAAAACACGCAAGCCCATGACCCACAAACTCACCAAACTCAAAATATACAAGCCCCGATGACCCAGCCGACCTACAACGCACAAGCCCAAAACACACGAGCCCAGATGACCCAACCGAATTATGTTGTACAGACTATGGCCTAACCCCAAGGTCCTTCACCAAATACTGGCCTAACAAACCAGTCCCATGCTTTGCCTCCGTTCAACCAGCCACTCGGTTATCCGTATGGATACGGAACCCCCTATGGGACCAATCTCCAAGATGCAACCCGCATGGTCGCAGCTCCTCGAAAAGAAAAGATAAAAATCTTAGAAGAGCGTTTGAGGATGATGGAAGGCTCTGGAGGTTTTGGACTAATAGATGCTTCGGAGCTATGTTTAGTCACAGATGTTGTCCTCCCACCCAAATTCAAGATGCCAGACTTTGACAAGTATCGGGGAATGACTTGTCCAAAGAACCATCTCACGATGTACTATCGAAAGATGGCATCTTACTCTTCTAATGACCAACTGTTGATCCACTGCTTCCAAGATAGTCTAGCAGGAGCCGCTCTTACATGGTATGCTCACCTTGATCAGAACCATATCCGTTGTTGGAAGGACCTGGCGGATGCCTTCCTTAGACAGTACAAGTATAACATGGATATGGCACCCAACAGGGTTCATTTACAAAATATGGTGAAGAAGGACAGTGAAACGTTCAAAGAATATGCCCAACGATAGAGAGAGACAGCGGCGCAAGTGGATCCCCCATTGTCGGAAAAAGAAATAGTCGCGATGTTTATCGATACGCTCCCATCACCTTTCTACGGCAAGATGATTGGTAGTGTTTCATCCAACTTCTCCGACATTGTGACTATTGGAGAAAGAGTGGAAAGCAGAATACGAACAGGAAAGATCATTCAGGGCTCATCTGGGGCAAGCATGACAAGAAGGCCGGCGCCTGGGAAAAAGGATGGAGAAACTAATTCCATCTCTTCTAATCAAAAGACGCCTTCGCCAAGACCATTCTTTCCTACTATGATTCAAGCTCCCAATCCTTATGTGGCCGCTACCACTCAGAGCCCGACAGCTTATACTCCCCACTTCCGTCCACCCATGGTAAGAGCACCAGTGCCGCAACCCGTGCCATACCATCACCCGCAACAAGTGACTCGACCACCCAATCATAATCAGAACACGAGGAATTCCAACAATGAGCGCTCCCCTGTGCAGTTCGATCCAATTCCTATAACATATACCGAACTTTTTCCAATTCTCGTTCAGAAAGGTCTGGTAGCTCTATCCCCTTTGAGGCCGTTGCAACCTCCTTACCCAAGGGGATATGACCCAAACGCTCATTGTGATTACCATGCTGGGGCACCAGGGCATTCCACAGAAAATTGCCTGGCTTTGAAGTATAAAGTAAGGGATTTGATCAAAGCCGACTGGATTAACCTTAAGGAAGGTAGCCCAAATGTTGCCACAAATCCCCTGCCCAACCATGGAAATTCAGAGGTCAATGCCTTGGAAAATGATGAGGAGTGCGTTAAGAATGTTGCTGACATAAGAATGCCATTAAGGGTAGTTCATTCCCTTTTGCTTGAAAGGGTATTAATTGAAGGAACCTGGAGTGTGGAACATGATTGCGAACAGACTACCGAACACCAAGGTTTCTGTGAGGTCCTTCAAAGCCTTATGGACAGCCATATTGTGCAGGTCTGTAAACGCCGTGGAGATGAGGTCGACATGATCGAGGAACAAACAGGGGCACGGATCCCTAAGCCCTTGACAATTTTTTACACCAGGAACCCCCAAGCAGCTCCTGTTTCTGTACAACCAACCATCACTATTCAAGCACCCACCCTGTTTGCGTTCAAAGATTCTCGGGCTGTCCCTTGGAAGTACAACGCAGATGTGATCGTTGCAAGCTCGGCAACAAGTAACCCGTCTCCTTCGTCCATCACAAATATTGTTGGGGTAGGAGGTATAACCCAAAGTGGAAGAGTATATGCCCCTCCAGAGCCGAAGAAGGATCAGGTTACCGGAAATGCCAAGGTGGACAAAGAAGGGGCCAATGGTGAAATCAAAAGGGCCGTGACTGATGAAGAGGCCCATGAATTCTTAAAGTTTATTCGCCAGAGCGAATATCAAGTGCTTGACCAACTGACCCATACTCCTGTAAAAATCTCTTTGTTATCATTGTTGATGAGCTCTAAACCACATCGGAAGATGTTGATGAAGGTCCTTAATGAGGCCCATGTCAGTCATGACATTCCCGTTGATAAATTTCAAGGAATAGTGGGGCATATTATTGCAGATAACTATCTGACCTTCACTGACGATGAAATACCAACAGAGGGGATTGGGCACAACAAAGCTCTCCATATCTCCGTAAAGTGCCGAGACTACATCTTAGCAAAAGTACTTATTAACAATGGGTCATCCCTCAACGTCATGCCAAAGTCTACATTGGCCAAGTTACCATTTGATGGGACTTATATGAAGCCAAGTGCCACGATAGTACGAGCTTTTGATGGAACTCGGAGAGAGGTCATGGGTGAGATTGAGCTGCCCATACAGGTTGGGCCATGCACATTCCAAGTTCTTTTTCAAGTCATGGATATCTCGCCGGCCTACAGCTGTTTATTAGGCAGGCCATGGATTCATTCTGCTGGAGTGGTACCCTCTACCTTGCACCAAAAACTAAAATTCATAATTGACAACAAACTGATAATTGTTTCTGGTGAGGAGGACCTTCTGGTCAGCAAACCTCTGTCAACCCCTTACATCGAGGCAGCAGAAGAGGCCCTTGAAACTTCTTTCCAAGCATTAGAGATAGAAAACGCTACCTATGTAGGGGAAGGAGCCACAATGGCAAAAGCTTACACGCCTAATGCATCTTTAATGATGGCAAAGATTATGCTACGTGGAGGGTATAAACCTGGAAGAGGGTTAGGACGTTCTTTGAATGGAGAAGTAGAACCTATACGCCTGCTTGATAACAGAAATGGTTTTGGATTAGGATACCGGCCCACGGTTGCCGACAGAAAAAGGGTAGAGGAAGAGAAGAGAGAGAAAAGGGCTGCTCGTCTTACCGGCAGAGATCCTCATACTGCAAGAGTCCCCATCTGTGATCTCTACCAGAGCTTTTGGAGCGCCGGACTGATGCCTCCAGACCAAGTGGCTGTCATTGAAGAAAGTCCTTGTGATAGTGTTGATTTTGTGATTGCTTGTCCACCAGGCCAAGAACTTCATAACTGGGAGGCCATCGAGCTCCCCACGACTTTGAATGTTTTGCCAAAGTAATTTGTTTATGCTTTAAGTACTTATTCATCCCTCTGCTCTGCCTAAAGCTTTGGGATCCTTCCATGTAATAAAGGCGAAAAAAAACTTGTTTTTATTATTTTCATCAATAAACGCGTATCGTAATTCAAAAAAAAAAAAACTCTTCGTGTATCCCCTATCCTTGTTTTAAACCCTTCTTTTTGCTCGCTTGTTCTTTCTTTTTATTTGCCATATCACACTAAATTGCAGATCCGAAAATGACTCTCTTGAGGAAAGTGAGGTCGCAATCCTATTTCCCGACTTCGATCACCCAATTGATTACGCTGATGAGGAAGGTGGGGAAGATTGTGAGCCATCGCCTGAGCTAACAAGGTTGTTAGAGCAAGAGGATGAAGGGATTCAACCCTACCTAGACATAGTTGAGGTCATTAATTTGGGGAATAAAGAAAATAGGAAGGAAGTCAAGATCGGCACTACCCTAAGCAGAGAACAAAGAGAAGATTTAATCAAGTTGTTGATGGAATTTTGTGATGTCTTTGCCTGGTCTTATCAAGATATGCCTGGGCTAGATGCTAGCATTGTCGAGCATAGACTACCCTTGAAACCTGAGTGCCCTCCAATAAAGCAGAAATTACGCCGAATGAAGCCAGAAATGCTCTTAAAGATCAAAGAGGAGGTTAAGAAGCAATTTGATGCTGGATTCCTAGCTGTGGCAAAATACCCTCAGTGGGTAGCCAACATTGTCCCTGTCCCTAAAAAGGATGGAAAGGTACGGATGTGTGTGGACTACCGAGATTTGAATAGGGCTAGTCCCAAGGATGATTTTCCCCTACCACAGATCGATGTTTTGGTTGATAATACAGCTCAGCATTCTATCTTCTCATTCATGGACGGTTTCTCGGGGTATAATCAAATTAAAATGGCACCTGAAGACATGGAGAAGACCACGTTTATCACTCTATGGGGCACATTTTGCTATAAGGTGATGTCCTTCGGGTTGAAGAATGCTGGGGCAACTTATCAGAGAGCAATGGTGACTCTTTTCCATGATATGATACACAAGGAAATAGAAGTCTATGTGGATGACATCATTGCCAAGTCTAGAACAATTGAAGGGCATATTAGCGATCTAAGGAAGCTTTTTGAATGATTAAGGAAGTTCAAGCTAAGATTGAACCCTGCCAAGTGCACGTTCGGTGCAAGGTCAGGCAAGCTGCTAGGATTTATAGTAAGTGAAAGAGGGATAGAGGTTGATCCTGACAAAGTCAAGGCGATTCTCGAGATGCCTCCTCCCCGTACAGAAAAAGAGGTCCGAGGGTTCTTAGGAAGGCTCAATTATATTGCCCGATTTATTTCATAATTGACAGCAACTTGTGAACCCATCTTTAAGTTACTCCGCAAAAATCAACCGGGGCGATGGGATGAGAACTGTCAAGCAGCTTTCGAAAAGATTACGCAGTACCTACAAGAACCACCAATTTTAGTGCCCCCAACCCCAGGAAGGCCACTTATATTGTATCTGACTGTATTGAACGAATCCATGGGTTGTGTGTTAGGACAGCACGATGAAACTGGAAAGAAGGAACATGCTATCTACTACTTAAGCAAGAAGTTCACTGATTGTGAAATGAGGTACTCCGCTTTAGAGCGGACTTGTTGTGCGTTAGCATGGGCCGCTAAGCGCCTAAGGCAGTACATGTTGAGTCACACCACTTGGCTAGTTTCTAAAATGGACCCCGTCAAGTACATTTTTGAAAAACCTGCTCTGACCGGAAGGCTCGCTCGTTGGCAAGTGCTATTAACTGAGTACGACATAATATATGTCACTCAAAAGGCCATAAGAGGAAGTGCCCTGGCTGATTACTTGGCACACCAACCCATCAATGATTATCAGCCGATGCAATTTAACTTCCCGGATGAAGATATCATGACACTATTCAATGAAGAAGGTGGTCAGAAAGAGAAATGGACCCTGAGATTTGACGGAGCTTCTAATGCATTGGGGCACGAAATTGGGGCTATCTTGATTTCACCCAATAAGGAATTTATCCCTATCTGCGCCAGATTGTGTTTTGACTGTACCAATAATATTGTTGAATATGAGGCATGCTCATTAGGAATCCAAGCAGCGTTGGATGCAAAAGTAAAGTTGTTGGAAGTTTATGGGGACTCTGCTTTGGTTATCCACCAATTGAAAGGCGAGTGGGAGACTAGGGACAGTAAGTTGATTCCTTATTATGACCATATCAAGGAAATGATCAAAGAGTTTGACGAGATCTCTTTTCATCACGTTCTCCGGGATGACAATCAAATGGCTGATGCTTTGGCTACCCTTGCCTCAATGTTTGAAGTAAGTAGTGACTACGATATGCCTCTCATCGAAGTAAAGAAGCATTGTGAGCCTGCATACTGTCAAATGATGGAAAAGGAGTCTGATGGGAAACCTTGGTACCATGATATTAAAAGATATATCCAGAGTCAAGAATACCCCGAGGGTGCTACAGAAAATGATAAGAAGACCCTAAGACGACTCGCCGTGGGTTTCTTCTTAAATAGGGACGTGCTTTACAAAAGAAACTATGACTCTGTCCTTCTTCGCTGTGTTGATGCTGATGAATCAAACGAAATCATGAGGGATGCTCATGAAGGATCTTTTGGGACTCACGCTAATGGACATGCCATGTCTAGAAAGATCTTGAGGGCTGGTTATTACTGGATGACCATGGAAACAGACTGCTTCACCTATGTTCAAAAATGTCACAAATGTCAGATATACGCTGACCATATTCATTCACCCCCGTTATCCCTAAATGTCTTGACGGCACCATGGCCCTTCTCAATATGGGGCATAGATGTCATTGGACCCATCGAGCCAAAAGCCTCAAATGGTCATCGTTTCATCTTGGTCGCCATCGATTATTTCACCAAATGGGTAGAAGCGGCTTCATATACCAACGTAACAAGGAATGTTGTGGTCAAATTCATCAAGCGAGAATTGATATACCGATACGGCCTACCAAGTCAGATCATTACTGACAATGGTACGAATTTAAACAACAAAATGATGAAGGAACTCTGTAAAAGTTTCAAAATTCACCATTACAATTCCTCTCCTTATCGGCCTAAAATGAATGGGGCGGTTGAGGCGGCCAATAAGAACATCAAGAAGATAGTGCAGAAGATGGTAGTCACTTACAGAGATTGGAGCGAGATGCTCCCTTTCGCTCTGCATGGGTATCGCTCCTCAGTTCGAACCTCGACAGGGGCAACCCGTTTTCTCTCGTATATGGAATGGAAGCGGTCTTGCCTTTTGAAGTAGAAATCTCGTCCCTTCGGGTAATGATGGAAGCAAAATTAGAAGAAGCTGAGTGGGTTCAAGCTCGACATGACCAATTAAACTTGATTGATGGAAAAATATTGACTGCCCTTTGTCATGGTCGGTTATATCAGAGGCGCATGAAACAAGCATTTGAGAAGAAAGTGCGGCCTCGACAGTTTCAAGAAGGAGACCTGGTACTCAAGAAAATTTTACCAATTCAAAAGGACAATCGAGGCAAATGGACTCCTAATTATGAAGGACCATATGTTGTGAAGAGGGCTTTTTCTAGAGGAGCCTTAATACTCACTAATATGGATGGCCAGGATTTGCCAATGCCTGTAAACACGGATGCAGTGAAAAAATACTATGCTTAGGGAGGAAATGTCAGAACAAAAAAAAACAAAACAAAACCAAAAAAAAACAAAAAAAAGAAGAGAAAAGAAAATTAATGCTCGCTAAGCTGAAAACCTGAAAGGGCAGCTCAGGCAAAAAGTTAGAGCGACCCGGTGAGTCGAAAAACCTGAAAAAGGCGGCTCAGGCAAAAGTTAGGGTCAGATTTCTGGTAATGCAAATAAGACCTCTGACTCAAAGAAGTACGAGTCCAAGCTCGGGCGTGTGAATCACTGTCGAACTTACCTTTCCAAAAGCAAGGTCGAAGGGTGAACATGAAGTCGTGTTGGGGGTTAAGGCTCTCATCAGTCTCAGAGATTCACTGGAGGATCCATGAATCTTCCCAGTTTTCACTTGTTCCGGACCTATTCTATGTGACCTCATTCATTTCATTTACCTTCTTTATTTTTCTTTCTCTGTACTTGTTTAACGTGCATGAATAAAGTTCACCCTCTTCGATACGTGTTATGAATTTAGTTGATCTGATAAAAACATGTATTTTAACAAAATAAAATGGAAGAATGGTAAACATTTAAAGTCGCAAGGGACAAGATGCTCCTGCTACTCGACCTCATCATAGGTAATCATCACAGGGACTTGGCCAGGCACGCGCTCCAAAGCTATGGTTGCCTCATTCGTTCTACTTCATCCATGAGTTATCGTAAGAGTCGCGGTTTCACAGGACTTACCCGATTTTGAAACTTATCTTTGCACTACTTACCATTTTTCTGCAGGTTATCTCACAGATAGTCATGCCAGGCATTAACACCCCAATCAAGTCTTTCAAATCCCTTCCTTGAATGTTTTACTCTTTCATCGCCTAAGCAGGCACCTTCAAAGTCTCATCCTCGATTATTAAAGTCCGTACCTCTTGAAATCTCTTCCCCAGTGGAATCATTCGCCAAAGATGGCACTTCTCAAGAACTCTTCCCCAATGAATCCTAAACTTTCCATCAAGAGGCAGTACCTGAATCACCAAATTCTTCCCCAGTGAAACTACGCTTCCCAGGCAAACTCAACTGGGGCATCTTCCCGAATTTCTTGTGTTATAACCATTCTCCAAGAATCCTTCAGTCATGTCAAACTGGGGCATCTTCCTGGATTTCTTCCTTTCCAGTCATGAGGAGTATCTCCAAACTTCCTTCCAACCTATCGAAACTGGGGCATCTCCCCGGAATCACTGTCTTTCAATCAAAGAGCAATCCTTTTAGTCTTGTCAAAATGAGGCATCAGCACCAGCCCATAGGACCAGTGAGCTAATTCGGAAGAGATCGTCCTTTTAGCTCCCCCAATCTCTACGTTTTCTGTCAGCTGAGGGTTAACCCCACCTTTACTTTCCGTTTGCACCATTTACCTTTCGTCCGCCTATTCAGGCATCCTTTACTTTCCACCCGCCTATTCAGGCATCCTTTACTTTCCGTCCGCCTATTCAGGCATCCCTTACTTCCTATCCGCCTATTCAGGCACGTCCTTTACTTCCATTCGCCTATTCAGGTATGTCCTTTACTTCCAGCCGCCTATTCAGGCACACCATTTACTTCCCGCCTATTCAGGAACCATCTATTTCCTGTCCGCCTATTCAGGCTCCCTTTACTTTCCTTTCCGCCTATTCAGGCATCCTTTACTTTCTGTCCGCCTATTCAGGCACCCTTTACTTTCCATCCGCCTATTCAGGCATCCTTTACTTCCCGTCCGCCTATTCAGGCACCATTTATTTCCTGTCCGCCTATTCAGGCATCCTTTACTTTCTGTCTGCCTATTCAGGCACCCTTTACTTTCCATCCGCCTATTCAGGCACCCTTTACTTTCCATCCGCCTATTCAGGCATCCTTTACTTCCCATCCGCCTATTCAGGCACCATTTATTTCCTGTCCGCCTATTCAGGCATCCTTTACTTTATGTCCTCCTATTCAGGCACCCTTTACTTTCCATCCGCCTATTCAGGCATCCTTTACTTCCCGTCCGCCTATTCAGGCACCATTTATTTCCTGTCCGCCTATTCAGGCATCCTTTACTTTCTGTCCGCTTATTCAGGCACCGTTTACTTTCCATCCGCCTATTCAGGCATCCTTTACTTCCCGTCCGCCTATTCAGGCACCATTTATTTCCTGTCCGCCTATTCAGGCATCCTTTACTTCTCGTCCACCTATTCAGGCACCATTTATTTCTTGTCCGCCTATTCAGGCATCCTTTACTTCCCGTTCGCCTATTCAGGCATCCTTTACTTCCCGTTCACCTATTCAGGCACCCTTTACTTTCCTTTCTACCAGGAGTCAACCCCGATCTTCTCACCTCCTGTTAACTGAAAGGCTCAAGTGTCAATTCCTGGTTTTTTTTTCCTCTCATCTAATACTTTGACAAAGGTGTTCACGTCTTTACTCCCTTTCTATTTCAAAAGCAAGAAGAAACTTCATGCTTTTCTCATGGAAAAGAAGTAAAGAGGGGCATCTGTGAACAACTATTTCAGCCTATTCACAAATGAAGAAGAGTTCCAAAAAGAAAAATAAAACTATTAAAAAAAATAAAAAAGAAAGGGGGGACTCGGAAATGATCATTTCTGAGTGGAAGGACTCGGAACAGATCAAATCCGAGTGGAATATGCCACTGTTGAAGAGAAATCCGAGTAGATTAACTCAGAAATGATCAAAACCAAGTAGAACTACTCAGAATGGAGCAAATCCAAGTAGATTAACTCAGAAATGATCAAAACTGAGTGGAACTACTCAGAAATGGAGCAAATCCGAGTAGATTAACTCAGAAATGATCAAAACCGAGTAGAACTACTCAGAATGGAGCAAATCCGAGTAGATTAACTTAGAAATGATCAAAACCGAGTGGAACTACTCAGAAATGGAGCAAATCCGAGTAGATTAACTCAGAAATGATCAAAACCGAGTAGAACTACTCAGAATGGAGAAAATCCGAGTAGATTAACTCAGAAATGATCAAAACTGAGTGGAACCACTCAGAAATGGAGCAAATCCGAGTAGATTAGCTCAGAAATGATCAAAACCGAGTGGAACTACTTAGAATGGAGCAAATCCGAGTAAGATTAACTCAGAAATCATCAAAACCGAGTGATAATGAAGTATTTCCGAGTGGAATAGGCTAATGTTGGGGAATCCGAGTGGGAGTCTTCTGATTGTAAGTAATCCGAGTGAGGAAATGTTGATTGAAGTGAATTGGATTAAGTATTTTTTTGGGCAAAGCCGAGTCCGAGTAAAACCATTTCCGATTGAAAGTGCATCCGAACTGTGGAACCAGTGGGATTTCCAAATAAATGCCCCTAAAGGATTATTGGAGCTAAAAGGAAGTCCGGCTCCGAGTTGAATACTGAGTGAATCTGAGTGTAGAAGCATTGTCGAGCGAGATTCTTCCGAGTGGTTGAGTCCCCTCAGATTGAATCTCACTCGGACGAGACTGATTTTCACTCGGTTTTCCATTGGAGAACAGTTATTTCTACTCGGAATTGACTCCCAGTGAGGATGAATGCTGAATGAGAGGCTAATCCGAGTCGTCTTCTCTCGGATTTCCATATCCTCTCTCAGATTTTGAATATCCTCTCTCGGATTACAATATCCTCACTCGGGATTCCACCATTTTCACTCGGAATCCAACCCTCCTCTCTCGGATTTCACTATCCTCACCCAGATTTCCACCATTTTCACTCGGAATTCCACCATCTCTCTCGAATCTCCACCTTGCTGACCTGGATTCCACCACCCAAGTGGATCCAGGAATCCTGGGGGTGGCAGACAGGGGCGGAGGTGGAGGGAATTAAAAATTCCCACCAGCCGTTGTCCCCCACTACCAAAACTGAGTGGAAGCCTGAGCTGGCATTCCACTCGGAAGTGGAAGCCTGAGCTGGCATTCCACTCAGGCCAGCCTATAAATAGGCAAGGGGGAGGGCAGCTGCGAGGGGGCATTCATTAGAGGAGAAAAACTCTGTCAAAGAAAACCTTCGCTCTCTCTCTCTGACACCAATTCTTCTCTTCTTCTCCTTCCATCATCCCTCACCATATTGCCACAATCCTTCCATCCTCCATCCCTCTCCTATTCTAGCACCATACCAACCTCTCTCAGCACCTTCCCATTCCTTTTTCCCCTCTCGGACCAGCACTCCTACTCCATCATCACTCGGTTTTCGCTCAACCATCACCCGGTATTCCTCTTATCACTCGGACTTACTATTTTGCACTCGGTTTCCCTTATTTCTACTCAGATTCTCACTGTTTCACTCAGATTTTCACTGTTTCACTCAGATTTTCACTTATTTCACTCAGATTTTCACTGTTTCACTCAGATTTTCACTGTTTCACTCGAATTTTTACTGTTTCACTCAGTTTCCCTTATTTCCACTCAGATTCTCACTGTTTCACTCAGATTTTCACTGTTCCACTCAGATTTTCACTTATTTCGCTCAGATTTTCACTGTTTCACTCGGATTCTCACTGTTTCACTCAGATTCTTACTGTTTCACTCAGATTTTTACTGTTTCACTCAGATTTTCACTGTTTCACTCGGATTTTCAATTTTTCCACTCGGATCTTTCCAGTTTCACTTGGATTTTCATAGTTTCACTCGGATTTTCATAGTTTCACTCGGATTTTCATAGTTTCACTCGGTTTTCTTATTTTTCACTCAGTTTTTTTATTTTTCACGCGTTTTTTTTATTTTTTGCATTCGGTTTCCTCTTCTCCCACACAGTTTTTTATTCATTTTTCTTAATCAGTGTCGTACGGAAAATACTTCCGTCTACACAGTCTCTATAAGATCCGTGCACGTGCGAAGCACTTCGCCTTGTATGGATTCTTCACTAAAATGATACCCATCAATATCTTCCTAATTTTTTCCTAAAAAACAACATTTAAAGAACTACGTGACCCTGATTTCTCGAAAGCTCGAGAATACGTAGGAGCGGGAAACATTTCCTGTCGGGCCCATCTTCTTTTATTCAATTTTTGGAGTTTTTTTTTCATTTTCATCTTGCTGTTAAAAGGAGGAGCGAGGTTAATTTGGACGAGACGTCCTGTTAATCTCATATTTTTAAATATCTTTTTTTAAGAAAAAAGAAAGGAGCGAGATTAATTTGGACGAGACGTCCTGTTAATCTCACGTTTTTTTTATATATCTCTTTAAAGAAAAAAGAAGGAGCGAGATTAATTTGGACGAGACGTCCTGTTAATCTCATATTTTTTATATCTCTTTAAAAGGCGGAGCAAGATTAATTTAGACGAGACGTCCTGTTAATCTCATGTAAATATTTTATGTTGATTTTTGTTTATCTTTTTTGTTTATTTTGTCGTTCCGTACATTTTTCTTTTCATGAAGAGGTTAAAATAATTATTGGGTTAATTATAATGCGCACTATCAAATTGAGGTAACCGTTTTTTTATAACGGACAGTCGTGAGGTGCTAATACCTTCCTCACCTGTAATTAGACTCCCAAATCATGGAATTTCATTTTTATAACTAGTGCTTTAACAAAAGGTTTTTTTCGATATTTTATCCTAAAAAATATTGGTGGCGACTCCCTGTTTATTATTTAAAATTGTTTCGAGGGTCGGCCGCGCCGCCGCGATCCCGGTCGCGACAATATACTTGTACATACTCTCTGTAATGGAGATATACAGAGTACAGCAGAATACAGAGCACAATTCATTTTTCCATTTTCCAATCTCTCTCTAATTCTTTTCTCTTTCTAAATTCTCTTATCCATGTCTCTCCACATTCCTTCGACAGAATCCATTTCTATGGGTTTCTAAGTCCCTAGGGTTGGGATTGCGAAGGTTTGCAATGGATTCTTGAAAGTGTATTGAGGAAGTTAACTTCTGACGCATGAGGAGAATAAGCTAAGAAGTGGATCTACTTTGCTGGATTGACCAATCCAGATCTGATGAAGAAACTCACCAGTGAGGAATCATGGTTGAGGCTTAGGTAACTTCTCGCTTCCTAACTAATTCAGGCCTAGTAATTAGGTGAATAGTTAGGGTTCAACCCCCAATTTCACATTAGATTCCTCTATTAATTGAACCCCTAAGGGATTAGGGTTTAATGCTTAGGAATTAGTGTTATTCACCTAAGAAATTAGGGAGTAACCATCTGTGGATTGTCCTCTTGAGTCTGAAGCTTGATTAAACCTTAATTGCATGTTTCTTGATGAAATTGTAAACTGAAGCAATCCTAACCTATCTTCCATTAATCACATTTCATCTTTCACACTGTCTCTGAAAATACAAAAACATAGAAAGCATAAAACAACAAAAACAGAATGAACTCTATCTACATTGTGTTGGTTCAGCTTGTATCAGTCTAAGATTACGGTAATTACCATAATCCCTGTGGGAACGATCAAATATATTACAAATTTAACAATTGGTGCGCTTGCCAAAAGAATAAATCCTCTGAGAATTTAGCATCAAGTTAATGGCTCAAGATTTACACACCAAGTTAATGGCACCGTTGCCGGGGATTGTTGAGTGAACTGTCCTTTACAGGGGGTGTAAAAGTATGGTTGATGAACAATTCAAAATGTACATGTAATATCAATCTGGTACAAGGAGATATTTATAAATGTGCAAGTACGGAGTATCCTTGTATACTGGGGCGGAATACAATGCACTCTGGGCGATGTGACAGTCTGCCTGAAGTAACCTTCTTTGCCTTCACACAATTGGTGGTGGTACCTGCAATTATTCTCCGACGCTCAAGTCAGTATTCTGAAATACTGTAAGACTTAGAAAGCAAATCTGAGAGAATTATGCAAGTAAAAGTGTAAGGTTCAGAATTGAGGGGGGATCCCTCTATACCTTTTTGCTGAGGTTTATATACCTGTTACTGGTGCTCCATTATTGGTAGGACCCGTTCCTTGTTTTCTGGCATAATGCAAGAAAGGTAGTGGGTCCCTGTGTCGTTCACGAGCACCATCACTGTAGTGGGTATTTCCACTTGCTTGGAAGGTGTTAATGCTTTATTATTTTATTCATTGTTCCATTTTATGCGTGACAGCGTGATTCCCATTTTCAACCTCTCAAGACAGAGTCAATCTCGTGCCGGGGTTATAAGTATGGGCTCGCTATGCAATATAGGAAATTCAATATTCTGCCTATGGCTTGGCGGAGTAGTATGCATTGGCGGAGTAACGTGCTTTGGCGGAGTTACATACCCTGGCGGAGTTACATGCCATGGCGGAGTTGCATGCCTTGGCGAAGTAACGAGCCCTGGCGGTATGTACTCCGTATAAAAGTAATTATAAGGTATTTGAGATGTACTCCTCCTGTTCAAAATGTTGATCTGGCAAAGCATTAAAACCATGCTCTTGGGGACCGGTGTTGGGACCGGATCATTGAGTAATATCAACAATCCTTGGACCGGTACTAGACTGAACCATTTAATTTTGTTTTGCATTTAGTAACTAGTTTGATTCTTGTTTTTATTATAGTAGTAGTAGTTTGTTTTGTGTAGCTGTAGCAGTAGCTGTGAATTGTTTTTGTGTCTAACATTTGGTGTATGTAGTCAAGGAACAGAGGAGAGCCTTTCTTCTTTGATCCTGATATTGATTTGTTAGAGCATAAGCTTAGAAAGAAGAAAAAGCAGAAAGAGCAGAAAGAGATGGAATAGAGGAGAGTTACACTTGGTGACTACTCCAGGCCTACTGAAGAAGGATCGCAATCTAGCATCCTTAGGCCTCTGATTGCAGCCAATAATTTTGAACTTAAACCGACTTTATTGTAGTTGGTTAGAAATGATCAATTCGGAGGAAGTGAGGTTGAGGATCCAAATTTGCATCTAGCAACCTTCCTCCAAATTTGTGATACTGTGAAAATGAATGGAGTCCCTGAAGAGGCAATAAGACTGAGATTATTTCCTTTTTCTTTAAGGGACAGAGCAAAAGCCTGGTTGCAGAGCCAACCAAGAGGTAGTATCTCTACTTGGGAGGATTTACAAAGAAAATTTTTGATTAAGTATTTCCCTCCTTCCAAGTATGCTAAGTTGCGCACTGAAATCACTTGTTTCCAACAGAGAGAGGGTGAATCTCTAATGGAAGCATGGGATAGATATAAAGAGATTTGAGGAAATGTCCTCATCATCAAATCACTAATGTGCAGCAAGTTACTATATTCTATATTGGTGTAAGATCAGCTACTAGGGTCTTGATTGATGCCTCAGCTGGAGGTTCATTAACGACCAAAACAGTAGAAGAAGCTATAGAGATGATAGATGTTTTGGCTTCTAAAGAATGTTTAGTAAGTGAAAGGAGCCAAATCCCTAAGAGAGGGATACTAGAATTGGAAGCACAGGATGCTTATTTGGCTCAAAGTAAGTTGATGACTCAGGCTTTAGAGAAATTAAGTGTACAGATTTCAGAACTTCAAAAGCCTAGTCAAGTTTGTATGATAAGCTGTGATTTTTGTGGTGGAGATCATGAAAATAGAATGTGTGATCCAAATGTGCCTGCTGAACAAGTTAATTATATGGGGCAGCAGCAATTTCAAAGGAATTATCCCTCCAATTCCTTTAATCCTAACTATAGGAATCACCCCAATTTTTCATGGCAAAAAGGTCCACATTTGAATCAAAACATGCCACAAAATCAAACCACAAATAGATCACAACAATCTCTTCCCCCTCCTTCTAAAGAGAAATCGGAACTTGAGAATGTGTTGTCTCAGTTCATTCAGGCCACTCAGGCCAGTTTTAAAAATCAAGAAGCGTCCATTAGAAATTTAGAAAATCAAGTTGGACAGTTGTCGAAATAATTAGCTGAAAGACAATCAGGCAATTTTCCTGGAGATACTGAGGTAAATCCAAGGGAACATTGCAAAGCAATAACTACTAGGAGTGGGAAAATTCTTTCCCCACCTCTGAGTCATGAAGTGAGTTTAGAAAAAGATGAAGAAAAAGAAAAAGAGCAAGAAAGTGAGCAAGTTAATAATGAAACTGAAAATAAAGTTGAAACAGAAAAAGAAAAAGAAAATCAAGTTCATCAGAAGAAAAAGAAAAAGGTTGATTTGATCTTGGAGGAAGCTTATAAGCTAACTCCTAAGAAATTAAAGAATGCTCCATTTCCGCATAGATTTAAAAAACAAATAGAGGAGCAAAAGTTTGTTAAGTTCTTAGATGTGTTTAAAAAGCTTCACATAAATATTCCCTTTGCTGAGGCATTGCAGGAGATGCCTTCATATGCTAAATTTTTGAAAGAACTTCTGTCTAAGAAGAGGAAGCTTAAAGGAGATGAGATGATTGCTCTCACTCAAGAGTGTAGTGCAATTATTCAAAAGAAACTCCCTCAGAAGCTGGAAGATCCTGGATCTTTTACAATACCTTGTGCAATAGGGGATGTTCATGTAGGAAGTGCCTTATGTGATCTAGGAGCTAGCATAAACTTGATGCCTTTATCTTTAATGAAGAAGTTAGGAATTAATGACCTGCAACCAACTCGCATGTCTTTGCAGTTGGCTGATAGGTCCATTAAATATCCTCATGGGATGCTGGAAGATCTGTTAGTTAAGGTAGATAAGTTTATCTTCCCAGCAGATTTTATAGTTTTAGATATGGAGGCTGATAGAGAAATTCCTTTGATTTTAGGAAGACCTTTTTTAGCTACAGGTAGAGCTTTAATTGATGTAGAAAAGGGTGAGCTCATGCTGAGAGTTCAGGAGGAGCAGGTAATGTTTAATGTCTTCAATGCTATAAAACATCCAGCTGAGAAGATAGATTGTTTTATGATTGAAGAAATCAAAAGTTATAAGACTCCTATGCTGTTAAAAACTGAAGAAGAGGTTTTACAAGCCTTTTTGGAGGATGATTTTGACTCTGAGACTGAGGAGTTAAATGACTCACATTCTAAATTGTTGAACCTACTTGAAGCATGTGAAGTAGGTGATTTTGAAAATGAAAAGAAAGAAATTTTGAATAATACTGAACTTGAGAAAGGTAAGGAAGTGTCTGAAGAAAAACATGATTTAAAATGTTTGCCTTCTCATTTGAAATATGTGTTTTTAGGAAATAATGAATCACATCCTGTAATTATTAATGCTGATTTAAAAGATAAGGATGTAGAAAAATTGATAGGGGTTTTAAGGAAACATGAATCTGCTATTGGCTGGAATATTTTTGATTTAAAGGGAATTAGTCCATCCTTTTGTATGCATAAAATTCTGATGGAGGATGACTATTCCCCTGTTGTTCAACCACAAAGAAGATTAAACCCCATAATGAAAGAAGCTATAAGGAAAAAGGTGGTTAAACTTCTTGATGCAGGAATTATCTATCCTATCTGGGACAATGCTTGGATTAGTCCAGTCTAAGTGGTGCCTAAGAAAGGAGGGATGACCACTGTTAAGAATGAAAAAGGTGAAGTCATTGCCACTAGACCAACTACAAGTTGGAGAATATGCATAGATTATAGAAGGCTTAATGACTACACTAGAAAAGACCACTTTCCTTTGCCATTTGTAGATCAAATGCTTGAAAGGCTGTCAGGCCATGAGTATTACTGCTTCCTTGATGGATATTCTGGTTACAACCAAATTGTGGTTGATCCAAAAGATCAAGAGAAGACAGCCTTCACCTATCCCTATGGAATCTTTGCTTATAGGCGCATGCCATTTGGTTTGTGCAATGCACCAGCAACCTTTCAAAGGTGTATGCTGGCAATTTTTAGGAACATGGTAGAGAAGTTCATTGAAGTATTCATGGATGACTTCTCTGTGTTTGGAAATAGTTTTGATATATGCCTCAGCAACCTTTCTAAGGTACTGGTGAGATGTCAAGAGACTAATCTTGTCCTTAACTGGGAAAAATGTCACTTTATGGTTAAAGGAGGGATAGTCCTTGGCCACAAAATCTCTGCTGAGGTCATTCAGGTAGATAGAGCCAAGAGTAATATCATTGAAAAACTTCCTCCTCCAATCAATGTGAAAGGAGTGAGGAGTTTCCTAGGATGTGTTGGCTTTTATAGGAGATTTATTAAGGATTTTTCGAAAATAGCTAAGCCTTTGACTGGTTTACTTGTGAAAGATCAAGCTTTTATTTTTGATGAAAACTGTGTCAAGGCTTTCGAAAATTTGAAATAGAGATTGACTTCAGCTCCAATCCTTGCAGCACCTGATTGGTCTTTACCATTTGAACTAATGTGTGATGCAAGTGATTTTGCTGTAGGAGCTGTGTTGGGTCAAAAGAAAGAAAAATTAACACATGTGATTTATTATGCTAGCAAAGTATTGAATAAGAATCAAATAAATTACACCACCACTGAAAAAGAAATGCTTGCTGTGGTGTATGCATTTGATAAATTTAGAGCTTACTTGATTGGTGCTAAGGTCATTGTGTATACAGATCATTCCGCAATCAAGTACTTGCTAGCTAAAAAAGAATCTAAGCCAAGGTTGATCAGGTGGGTTCTTTTACTCCAAGAGTTTGATTTAGAAATAAGAGACAAAAGGGGAGTAGAAAACTCAGTTGCTGATCAATTATCTCATCTGGAAGGTGAATCTGATTCTATTTTAATTAAAAAAGAATTTCCAGATAAGAGGTTGATGGCAATTATCACAGGGCCATGGTATGCTGATATGGCCAACTTTAAAAGTGCCTATGTGGTACCTGAAGGTTGGACATCTCAAATGAAGAAAAAATTCTTTCATGACAGTAAAACCTTTCTTTGGGATGATCCATTTCTTTATAAGATAGGAGTAGATGGGATTATCAGGAGATGTGTGCCTGAATCTGAGCAGGAAAGGCTCTTCTGGCATTGCCATGACTCCTATTATGGAGGACACCATGGTGCCTCCAGAACAGTAGCAAAAGTTTTGCAAAGTGGCTTTTATTGGCCAACCATTTTTCAGGATGCTAAAGTGTATGTTCAAAGGTGTGATAAGTGTCAAAGAAGTAGAGGTCTCTATTCTAAAGCTGGCATGCCTTTGACAAATATTTTAGTTGTGGAGTTATTTGATGTTTGGGGCATCGACTTCATGGGACCATTCCCAAAGTCATTCTCCAATGAATATATTCTTGTTGCTGTGGACTATGTCTCTAAGTGGGTGGAGGCAATCCTTACCAAAACCAATGATGCACATATGGTGTTTAGGTTTATAAAGAAAAACATTTTCTCTAGATTTGGAGTCCCTAGAGTCCTCATTAGTGATAGAGGGTCATATTTCTGTAATAGACTTATGGAAAAAGCCCTGAGACACTATGAGGTACTGCATAAGGTATCTACTCCATATCATCCACAAACTTGTGGACAAGTTGAGCTTTCTGATAGAGAAATTAAAAGAATTTTAGAGAAAGTGGTAGGGAAGTCTAGAAAGGATTGGTCTGTGAGGTTGAATGATGCATTGTGGGCCTATAGAACAGCATTTAAAACTCCAATTGGCATGTCTCCTTATCAATTAGTTTACGGTAAGGCTTGCCATCTTCCTGTGGAGTTAGAACATAAGGCATGGTGGGCCACAAAGCTGTTAAATATGGATTTTGACCAATCTCAAGAGGAAGGAGTCCTAAAACTCCATGAACTTGAGGAGTTTAGACTCAATGCTTATCAGAGTGCCTCCATTTATAAAGAGAAAACTAAAAGGCGGCATGATAAGTGCATAAATAAAAAATAGTTTCAAAAGGATGATAAGGTCTTGTTATTCAATTCTAGACTGAGACTTTTTCCAGGAACGCTTAGATCTAAGTGGTCTGGACCTTTTATTGTGAATGAAGTCTTTCCTCATGGTGCAATTGAATTGAAAGACCCAACCACTGATAGAACTTTTAAGGTGAATGGCCAAAGACTTAAACTCTACTTTGGAGGAGAGTTTGATAGGTAGAAAACCTCCATGTTGCTGCAGGCATCTTTTTAGGTGCCAGAAGGTCAAGCTAGTGACCTAAAAGAAGCGCTTTAGGGAGGCAACCCTACATTTTGTTGTTACATTTTGTGTTTTTGTGTTTGAAATAATAAAAGAAAACTAGAATGTGTATGAATAAATTTGTGAATTTTTTGAATAAGGTTTCAGCGTTCATACTCATTCATTCCTTAGTTAGAATTAGAACCAGGTACTTGAGTCGCTTGAGCGAGGCTATTTGCGCTTAAGCGTGACCTCCTGTTTGTCTAGGCGCTTAAGCGTGATTCTTTCTCGCTTAAGCGTGAATGGTGTCTAATGCCAATTTCTTCTGTTCACTCAAGCGAATTCACTATGAGCTTAGGCGAGTGCATCCATTTCTTTTATTTTGCTCGAGCGAAACACTTTGCGCTTAAGCAAATTTAATACAGAATACAAATTACTAAAGATTTGTCTGCTCGCTCAAGCGAAAACCATTTAAGCTTAAGCAAGAAGCTCGTGTTGTTCCTCCACGCTTAAGCGGAAGCTTACCACGCTTGAGCGTGATTGATCTGTTCCTCCTTGCGCTTGAGCGCATACTACCCTCGCCTGAGCGTGAGCTCGTTTGTAAGTGCCTGATGCTCGCGCTTGAACCTTATAGTGTCACGCTTAAGCGCCTCAAGCTCTCGCTTGAGCACGATCGGGGCTAAGGATGTACTGTTCATTTTCTCGCTCAAGCGTGCTACTATGAGCTTGAGCGAGAGTGCCATATTCAAGCCACTGATACTCACGCTTGACCCTTACCGACCGGAAAATTCTAACATCCCCCAAACTTTGATGTTGGACCGAAGGGGGGACTTTAAGAAATGGTTTCAGGCCGTTGATATAATGAACGGGTCAGATGATGAAGGGTGACTTGTTTAACCGGTTAAATGTAATAGAGGGCATGCATGTCATTTGGTAATTCCACACAGTAATAATATGACGCTTGAGCAAGGTGAGGTGATAAGGCAATCGTGCTTAAGCTCCACTGTAAACACCATCTTTTGTCCTTTCTCGGTCTCTCATCCACTCGGTATCTCTTTCACTCGTCTCTCCCTCTCGGTCTCTCCCTCTCTGCAGTCTCTTTTGTCCTTTCTCGGTCTCTCATCCACTCGGTATCTCTTTCACCCGTCTCTCCCTCTCGGTCTCTCCTTCTCTACAGTCTCTTTTTCCCTCACTCGGTCTCTCACTCCATCACTCGGCCCTTCAATCACTCGGCCCTCCATTCACTCGGTCACTCTCTTACTCTTCCACTTGTCACTAGCTCACTTGGTCCTTCATTCATTCGGTCTTCCACTCTCGTTCTTTTACTCTTTCGTTCCTCACCCGATTTCATTCACTAGTTCTTTCATCCACTCTCATTCTGTCACTCTCTCGGTTCCCTCACCCGATCTCTTTCACCTGTTGTTTCATTCACTCATTCTTTTTCTCGATCTTTCAGCGTATACAGAGATTTAGCATACTACCCACGCTTGAGCATGAGTGCCAATATTGAAGGCACCTGATACTATTTGTTTGGCGCTTGAGCGTAGTATGACACGCTTGAGCGAATATCATACCTTATGCCTTCTATGTGATTTAAATTGGGTGTTGGTACGCCAATATTTCAGCGTACTTACGCGTATCTCAGGTAGTGGGTTCAACATTATAAAACCCCCTCAGTGTACAAACCCTAACTTTCGACGCTGGAAACTTGGGTTTTCAAAGAGGAAAAGGCACAACTTCTGATTCCTGAGAAAGGTACCATCCTTTCATTTCTTTCTTTCAATTCCTAGTTACATAGTTAATATTTTACTATTTCATTGTCAAAATTCTTTCATTGTTCATAGCCATTCATCTTACATTTTTCTGTTTGCTGTGATTGTTTAGTTTTTGTACTTATTTTCATTTAGGCTTTTTAACCACCATTTTTACCACTCATAATGAGAAGAATATCACAAAGATTTTTGAAAAAACTTGAAGAAATTGTGGAAGTGGAAAATGTGAAGAAAACCCCAAAAGATAAAGGAAAGGGGGTGGTTACTGTCAGTATTTCTGATTCTCCACCACCTAAACCAACTCAAAGTCTGAGTGAGAGAAATAAATCCCAGGCAGCTGAAAGTTTTGATGGGCATAGGTTTAGAGATTTTAAGACTGCCTAAAAGTATGAGAAAAAGTTTAAAACCAGAGAAGTAATCAGGGATAGAACTCTGGTCCTTGATGGTGAAAAATATGCTGATGTTACTGTGTAAGCTGCTATGATTGAAAGGGAATGGAAGTTCTTTAATGAGAATTTAGGCAATGGTTACCAGGAACTCACTAGAGAATTTTATGCCAATTTGAGGACTTATTCTATAGAGGATAAGTTTCCTTTTTCTTCTTTCCTAAGAGGAGTCACCATTCCTCTAACTGGTAACATTTTGATAAGCTGTTGCAAATACCTATACTGGAGGAAGAAGGATGTCACTATACATGGAAAGTGGATATTTTTCATAGGGCTGAAAATGAAAATCTTAGGAAAGAAATATTAGAGGAATGCTGTGAACAGGGAGCTGCATATTTGACACGGGTCACTGGTGTACCAAAAAGTGTCAGGAAGAATTGTTTGAATCACCTTCCCCTTCTATGGTGCCATTATATCCTATCATCTTTGCAACCTGTGTTGCATGCTACTGAGATTACCATTAAGAGGTTGGTCTTGATTTACTGCCTAATGAAAGGTTTGTATGTAAATCTGGGTGAGTTAATACTGGAGGAGATGATGAAAAACCTTGAAAAGAATCTTCAACTGCCATATTGCTCTGTTATCACCCTGTTGGCCCAAAAGAATCAGGCTATGGTGAATTATGCTAAACTGACAAAGGTAAAGCCTGAGAGGATTATGGATAAGCAATGGGTGATAAACCACATTGACAATTTTATGCCTCAAGAGCCCAAGCGTCCAAGGCAACCTTAACTAACATCTTTTGCACCACCACCTCCAACAGGAGCAGGTCCTTCTTCTGATATTTCCATGATAATGCAGGAACTACAGGTTATGAAGAAAATGCAGCTAGGAACCTATGATCTGGTCTTGAACCATGATCTCATGCTGAGAAAGATTGCCACCAAATTGAATATGGATCATGCTGAAGAAATGGGAGTTCCACCTAACAGAGATTCATGGTTGGCTTCCATAGGATTCACCATTCCCCCTGATGACACACCTTTAGCAGCTGAAATTCCACCCTCTCCTGAGCAAGATGATGATGAGTCCATCAGTAAAAACGATGAAGAAGAGGACTGATCTTTTACTCTGTGTTTATGTTATGATGCTTCTTTGTAATGACTGTGCCTAAATATTTCCTTGAACAATGTATTTCCCTTTTCAGTTGTAATGGAACTTTATTTCTATGTTAAATTGTTTGTTATTATTTCTTTTGTATTGTTAAATCCATGCACCCTATTCCAAACAATTTCCTACCAGACACTGCCATTCAGGTAAAAAGGGAAGTAATCTATCCTTTTGTCTTATTGATTAATAAATTATGTTAATTATGTTTAATTTAGAATCCATCTTAATAAGTTAAAGTTTGCTGATTCTCAGGCTTTAATTGGATAAATTAATTGATTGGCATTGCTTGATTCATGATCCCTGTCCATAACTATTTCAATCCTATATTATTTGTTTATTCAGTATGCTAGTTAGCAATCTGAGTTATAATCTTGCATTAAGTTTGGGGACATGATTGGCTGATTACCTGTTTTTTTTTTAGCTTTTGAGCCTATATTAATTCTTTTCTGAGTGAGCCTGCATTCTTGTTTAGTGAGACAGAATTTGCTTCAGTGCTTGCTAAATAATTATATGTGTGCCAATTGGAAATGATGAAGGCCTTTTTTATTAAATTAGCCAGGGCAAAATTTAGTCATCCTAATTTTATTAATTATCCTTTGACCCAATAATTATATTTGAGCCTGAGACCCTTTTATTCTAATTATGTACCTATCTTTACAAGCCTCTTTATCTGAGAAAAACTAAGTGAATTATCCCTGGATATCCCACTGATGAATTGCTGAGTCTTACTTATTGCTAGGGACTAGCAAGTTCTAAGTTTGGGGATGAAGAGTGTGCCTAACAGCAATTAAAAGGCACACTCTGACCTTAATTATAGATGAGGATTTTGAGAAATGAAAGGAAGAACAGCAAAAGCAAAAAGGAAAAATGAAAAAAGCAGCAAAGAAAGAAGGTGTAAAGCACCACAAGAAAAAATGGTATTGAAAAACAAAATAGAAGAAAAGAAAGAGTCCAAAGGACTGAAAGAGAAGAAGGTGCAAAGCATCACAAATTATTAAGTTACCATTCATATGAAAAATAATGTAAATAAAATAGCTAGTTAGTTAAGACATTTAAGTTAAGATTGAGGCAAGGCATCAGTGGGCACATCTTTTAACCCAAAATTGACTAGAAAAACAAAAATAGAGCCTGTAGCCTAACCCCATTACAAGCTTAAAAAGCCCTTACTGATCCAATTGTGTTAGCATATGTCATGATGTTTAGAACTGTTGCAAGCCTATGTTGATCTAACAATTATGCAGGTGATGAGTGCATATTATTGAACCTTATACACTGAGAGAAGAGTGAAACACCAATCCAGTGAGGAAAGTATCACCAATTTGTCCCAAAGGAGGTGTGAGTAACTATATATTCAGAGTTTGCGAAAGAAAAGCATGGAGATATTCAATAATTATGGTATGAACTAAGTTAAGGAAAGGTTGATTGTTTTGAGTAAGTGTTGTTATTTAATTAATCTGAGTATTTGCTTGAGGACAAGCAAGTTTTAAGTTTAGGGATGTGATAACTCTTGAAAAGACTTAATTATTTCACCTTTTATTTAACATAATTCATTAAACATTGTTTAGTTTGGCTTTATTATTTAATAAATTGTCAATAATTCTTATTTTATTTATTTATTTCAAAAGTGTTTAATTTATGTAAGAAAATGATTAAAAACAATAATTAGTTAAGAAATTATGTTTATTTATAATTTCACTAACCCAGCGTACAAATGTTGGACAGCCAGCGTACAAACGCTAGGCAATTATTTGTTTATTGGTGCAGGAACAAGTCACGCTCAAGCTTGAAGGCTGCAAGCTCAAGCAAGAGCCATGCAAAGAATGTGAAAAGAGAAGAAAGGAAACCACGAGCTCGCTTAAGAGAGAAAGCTCGCGCTTAAGCGTGAGTCCAAATTACCATCCACGCTCAAAGCTTCCATGTTCACGCTCAAGCGAGAATCCATACTGCAGAAATAACTCGAGCTCGCTCAAGCACGAGTCCTTCATGCTCAAGCATGAAGGTGGGTATTTAAAGGCTGTTGTTCCCTCCAAAAGATGCTCTGCACCATTTCTGTTACTTTTTCCTAGTGTATTACCACTGTACATTAGTAATTTAAGTTCTGAGATGTAATTATTTATTTATTTGTAATTATGTAATTAGTTTAGTTAGTTTAATTATTAATTAAGGTTTCTTTGTAATTAATTAAGTTAGTTAGTTATTTGCCTATATATATACTTGTACATACTCTCTGTAATGGAGATATACAGAGTACAGCAGAATACAGAGCATAATTCATTTTTCCATTTTCCAATCTCTCTCTAATTCTTTTCTCTCTCTAAATTCTCATATCCATGTCTCTCCATATTCCTTCGACAGAATCCATTTCTATGGGTTTCTAAGTCCCTAGGGTTGGGATTGCGAAGGTTTGCAATGGATTCTTGAAAGTGTATTGAGGAAGTTAACTTCTGACGCATAAGGAGAATAAGCTAAGAAGTGGATCTACTTTGCTGGATTGACAAATCTAGATCTGATGAAGAAACTCACCAGTGAGGAATCATGGTTGAGGCTTAGGTAACTTCTCGCTTCCTAACTAATTCAGGCCTAGTAAGTAGGGGAATAGTTAGGGTTCAACCCCCAATTTCACATTAGATTCCTCTGTTAATTGAACACCTAAGGGATTAGGGTTTAATGCTTAGGAATTAGTGTTATTCACCTAAGGAATTAGGGAGTAACCATCTGTGGATTGTCCTCTTGAGTCTGAAGCTTGATTAAACCTTAATTGCATGTTTCTTGATGAAATTGTAAACTGAAGCAATCCTAACCTATCTTCCATTAATCACATTTCATCTTTCACACTGTCTCTGAAAATACAAAAACATAGAAAGCATAAAACAACAAAAATAGAATGAACTCTATCTGCATTGTGTTGGTTCAGCTTGTATCAGTCTAAGATTGCGGTAATTACCACAATCCCTGTGGGAACGATAAAATATATTACAAATTTAATGATTGGTGTGCTTGCCAAAAGAATAAATCCTCCGAGAATTTAGCATCAAGTTAATGGCTCAGGATTTACACACCAGTGGTGTTTGATTAGACTTGTCTACATTTTCTTCATTTTTCTACATTTTTCATTTTTATTTCAATTTTTCTGCAGAATTACACTTTTTTTTCTTTGTTGTTCATAAATTTGTGCAGGCCCCTTTATGCGAAAAAATGACAGCTTTGAGCATATATTTGATCCTGAGATTGAAAGAACTCTTTGAAAGATCAGAACTCTTAGGACACACATTGAACAAAACAGGCACCAACCTTCCAGTTCAACGAGTCAAGCACAAATGGAAGATCTCAACAACAGAGCACTGTGAGATTTTGTAGTACCAAACTCAATGGGTAGGCGACCTAGTATCACACGGCCTACCTTTGGGGCAAATAGTTTTAAGCTGAAACCATCTCTACTCTCAATGGTTTAGCAAAACCAATTTGGTGGAATGCCGTCGGAAGATCCAAACCTTCATTTACAGATTTTTCTTGAATACTGTGACACACTCAAGATGAATAAAGTGTCTAATAATGAAATTAGGATAAGGCTTTTCCTATTCTCATTGAGGTATAAAGCCCGAGCTTGGTTGTACTCACTTCTGGAGGGATCTATTGCTACATAGGAGCAACTTTCACACACTTTCCTCAATAAGTACTATCCAAGGAGAAAGACAGATCAGTTGAGGAAGCAAATCATCACTTTTGCTCAGAAAGATGATGAGACCTTGTATGACGCCTGGGAAAGGTATAAGGAAATCCCCATTTCACTGATGCTTTGCAGCAAATACTTACCTACGTGAAGTTTCTAAAGGATATTTTGTCCAACAAGAGGAAGCTGGAGGAAGATTGTACAGTAGCACTTACTGAGGAGTGCAGTGCACTGATCCAAAGGAAGCTACCACCTAAGCTTTAGGATCCAGGTAGCTTTTATATCCCATGCATGATTGGTGACATGTCAATAGATAGAGTTTTATATGATTTAGGAGCTAGTGTTAGCCTGATGCCTCTGTCTATTTCTAAGAAGCTGGGATTGAGTGAATTGAAACCTTCTAGGATGTCCTTACAATTGGCTGATAGATCTATTAAGTATCCTGTAGGTATTTTAAAGGATGTTCCTATTAGGGTAGGAAAAATTTTTATCCCTATTGATTTTATTGTGCTAGAGATGGATGCAGATTTAATGATCCCTATTATATTAGGCAACCATTTTTAGCCAATGCAAGTGCCATAATTTATGTTAAAAATAGTAAGTTGTCTCTGACTTTAGGGGACTAAAAGATTGAATTTAATTTGATAGATTCTTTGGAAAAATGTTTATTATAACATTTAATTAGTTGACCAAGTGGTAAAGGAAGAGATTCTTCCTAAGGACCCACTTGATTTTGTTTTTCTAAATAAGCCTGCAGGAACATCAAAATGCAGTAAGGGTTATGCACCACTGAAACATGATACTAAAGTTATATGTGACAAAGTGGTGAACCCAAATGTGGAACTTCAACCTTTAAATTCCACACTGAGGTATGAATTTCATAGATCTAATAGGTTCTTGGTTGTAATTTAGGTATAGCGTCCGACTGAAGATGTTAAACTTAGCACTGGTGGGGAGGTAACCCCATAGTTGTTTATATCTCTGTTTTCTTTGAATGTTTTAGTTTGTAAAAGAAAGAAAAAAAATCAAATAAATTGAAAAACAAATAAACAAGAACTTGTTGAATTGCTATGTTTTGGAGTAAGGCATAATTTTGATTACCATGATGCATGTCTTAATTTGGATCATATGAATGTATCAATTGAACTTTTGTGTCCTTTTTCCCCTGGTTCCTCAATCACGGCCCCTTGTGGTCCCTTAATATGGACATTGGGGACAATGTCCAGTTTTAGTTTGGGGTGATGGGTATACAAAAGTTCAGCTTGTTCTTACTTTATTCTTATTTATTTTGTGTTTATTTTTATTTTCTAGTTCATTTGCATGATTGTATGTCTGCTCATATGCCTTGGGCTAGCATTGATTGCTGATTACAGTTATTATTATCTGTATCACATGTGATGTAGATTGGTTGGATCTTAAGCATTACTTGGGTGAATCTTTTAATAATAAAAAATAAAATAAAAATATAATAATAATTTTGATTGCTATTCTTGCCAGAATAATCACTCTACATGATGACTGTGTTTCTTTGATTAGGCCAATTACCAGTGTGAGCTTTTGAGCCAATAGGGTGTTCAATGCATTAAATTGTAAATGACAACCATGATTTTTTGACTGAGTGATTTACACATTTAATGGCACTCTAGAATTTGGCTTTTGACCAATTCAAAATGGTTTATGAATACATGCTTGGAATGAAAAAAGCACTTTAGGTTTTGTTTTCTTTAACCTCAGAATTTGTTGAAAGTGTAATCCATTAGTTGTCCCTTTTGAGCCATGAAATAAAATGATTATTTTCTTTCAAAACCTTTTAACATAAGGGTTTCTGATTCACCTATAGAAGAGGCAAAAAGGGTAAGCTAACTAAAAGTGGTTGAATTGAAAAACAAAAACCATGATAGTTTGGGTGTGTGATTCAAAGAAAAGGAAAGATAAGGAGTTTAATCTCAAAATAAAAAGAAGAGAAAAAAAAAATGAATCATACCCTTTATGGTTTGAAGGTATAAAGAGTTATTGAATTAAGGTTTACTTGGCTTCTTGTAATATTGCTCTTCTTACAAAATTAAGCCTTTTGCATTTCCCTCTTCTCGATTTCCATTCCCATGTTATGAATACTCTAGCCCCATTATAACCCTTTAAAAGACCTTTTGACCAATGCATGTTTTCTTGATAACTGTGGAGTCTGTGGTCAATTGCCAAGCTTATGGTAGTGTTTAGAATGTTATGTTCTGAGTGGATTGAAATACAAGCACATACATTGAGTGGAAAGTAAGAAAGAGTACCTTCAGTCTAATCTTAGTAAATATGGTTTGACTTTTGGTTATGGTATATTCTAGTGGTTTATGCAATCATTTAAAAACACAAAAACAAAAAAATAAATAAACACAAGATTCCTTAAGTTTGCTTGGGTTTGCTGGTCTTTCATTATATGCTTGTATGGATTCAGTGATTGTTTGAGGACAAGCAATGTTTTAGTTTAGGGTATTTTGATAAGTTTTCATTGTGTGTTGTTCTTGGTTATTTTTAGGTCTAGTTTTTATGGTTTTTACATATTATTTCAGCCCAATTCCATTGATTTTGATTCCTTTCCACACATACTGCTTGGTTGTTCCTATTTTGCAAGATTAATGATGTTCTAGGTCTATTTTTAGGGAAAATGGCAAAGTGGATGAAAGAAGAGACCTTTGAAACCCTTGGGAGTGCATTTTGTCAAGGTTGGAGGAAACCACTGCCAGTGGTGGCCAACCACTGGAAAAGAGGAAATTGGTGGCAGAACCCACCACTTGCCGTGGTTGGCTTTGTTTAAGGGCAAAACGTCATCAGTATCACCACCACTGGTCGTGGTTGCAACCACTGCCAATGGTTAGCACTATGGATCAAAGTAGAACAAGTCAGAAGCCACCACTGACCATGATTGGCTCTATTTATTTTAGAAAATATGAATTTATGGAACAAAACCTGAACCACTGGCCACGGTTGTCCCCTACGAGGCCCAAATCTTTCAATTGTTTAGGGTTTTTAATGGGCACTCTAGGGGATTTGAAGGGGATCTCTGGATAGACAGATTTTGACACACTTTTACGGAGATTTTGAACAACTCTTTGGGAAGATTTCATTGGGAATCAAGAGTCAAATTCATCAAGGGCAATCGAATCTACAGATTTATGAGGAAGAATTAGAAATCCTAGTGATAACTAATTTGTAATTTCTGAATCCCTAGTTTACACTTTTGATATCTTTTATGTTTGGCATTGATTTTGTGATGTGTGATATGATGACAACAATCCTTATGGCACACTAAACTCTTTTCTTGGGGCTAAGGATGTAGTATGCTTATTTGTTACAATTAATTGTTCTTCGTATTCAAATTCATATGATTTCAATCTCTATTCAATTTATGTATGCCTAATGCTTCTGCAAGACTTAGAGATAAGCGTAGATGATCACAAATTATATACGTAATTGAGATATTGGCATGTAATTCAAAAATACCAAAATTGAACTTATGATTTTGATTTACGACGATAAGCAAAATTGTTTAAGGGATTAATCGGATTTCCATAGAACATAAAGGGCCTAATTAACAAATTTAACGTGGTTCTTTGGGAATTAGGCACGTTAATAGGCTTTCAAGAGGAAGGTATTAATTAACTTAGGGGAATCTTCCTTAGGAACAAAATCGTATAATTGGATTGGCGAGTAACCTTTAATTTTGATACTGGCATATGAAACCTTAATATCCCAAGATTTACCTTTGATTCAATTTCCTAAACTTGCTTTGATTTTCTTTAACAAAAAACGTTGAATTTTCTGTTCTCTAATTTACTGTTTATAATCGTTTTGGTAATCTATTTTAATAAATTCCACTAGATAATTAAATCACTATTTTAACTAGTACATGGGCACAATCCCTCTGGGAACGATATCTTTTTATTACTTCGATACCCCGTGTACTTGCGGTTGGCTATCAGGCTACAACAAAAACAAAACAAAACAATGGACCACCAATAGTGGTGCACAATGACAATTAAGGGACAATGTTACATAATCAGGGGTTACACATGGTTTAGAGTGCAACACAATGACCCTATACTACCTTAACAAGCAATGCATCACAAGGAACTTATAGTACCCTAACAACAAAATATTGCACAACAATAGACCCTATATTCATAAGAGAATGATTACTAACCTTAACAGGATCTCCCATCACTCTTCTCCACAATGACATGCATCTTCAACACTAGTGTTGACCCTCATGAGATCGTTGAGCACGTCTGGGAATTGGGGGTACAACATTGGTTTCATCAAGCATTCTTCTCCTTAGGGTCTCAACTCTCAATTTAGGTATCAGAATCAAATTAGAGTTCAACCTAAACTTTGTAATACAATGTTTAGCCCAAACGACATCATTTTGATGCTCATATGGCATTAGACATACCATTTAATGACACACGTCACCCAACTCTAACAGACGTTTGACGTCTGTTCATAGTAGGGACCTGTGTGTCTGATGATGATGAAGAACTTCCTAAACCGAGGACCTAAGTGTCCAAAGCTACTATAGAGATGGACCAAGTGGGGGTTTTATCTAATAACATAAAATTTATTCAAACCTTATAATTTGATTTCATTCAAATTGATTATATTTATATTATAAATTTATGTAAAATTTAAAATAAAAATAAAATTTAAAACACAATACTTAATATTCTTAGTTACTATAATTATATATAATTGATTCAAAATAAAATTAAATAGTATCCTCATTGCAATTTTTCGATTTATAATCATTGTGAAATTATATGTAATCTTAGTAAATTATCTTAAATATTGAAATACTATACTTATTTTTTGTATTAAAATTAAAAATAGATATTATCTTTGTTAAAAACATTATGTGTATATGCAAGTCAAATTTTTTATTATATTTATATTTAAAAAAGTATATGCAACTTAAAAATAAAATAAAATTGAAATTCTATACTTAATATTCATATTTACTATGATTATATATGTGTTTTATATAAAAAAGGAGTATGATTTATGTAACATCTCAATTTTTATATAAATATCCAATTAAGGGAAATAAGTGACTATTATTTATATATGGAAAGATTAATGCCCCAAAAATATAGAAATAAATTAATTTGAGTTTAATATGATTTTTCATAAATTACTAAGCTTCATGAGCTAAAATTTATACTCGGTTAAAATATAGATGTCAGACCAAGTATCTCTGATTGAGATGTCGTTGGTCAGGGCTGTAGAAAATATTACTGGGAATCTGAATATGTATTCAGAGTAATTTTTAGATAATGTATTGAGCCCGAACAGGGATCTATTTATTGTAAAACGGTAAATTTTAATGAAAGAGGTTAAAAACAAAATAAAAACTCCCACTTTTCACTCTCTTTTCACGTTGGTTTCTACCCCTTTTGGCAAACACTTCTCTCATTCTCCTATTCTTCATTTCTTCTTCTTCCTCTCCCCAAAACCTAAATAATTGGTGAACCCATCTTCCCCCTTCAATCTTCATTTTCTTCATTGGGCATGGAGGAGACCATGGAAGCTTGAAGCTCCTCCCAATCTTCTTCTATTTTCATCATCCCCTTCCTCTCCCTTGGCTCCTATTTTTGTTTCTTGGCTAAGGTAAGCTCTCCATCATTTTAATGGTGTTTGAACCCTAGGTTATGGGTTATTAAGGCTTGGGAGAGTATTAATTGTATATGGGTTGTTGGGAGAAGCTTCAGATATGAAAACCCTAGGGTGGGGTGAAGTGAATGTGAGTTTTATGAGCCTTGGGTAGAGTACACAAAAACGTGGGATGGAAGATGATGAACCATATGCATTTATGATGTTTGTTGAGTTTTTAATAAAACCCTAACCTATGATTTTAGGGGAAATGTGTAATGTGAATCGGATAGATATTTAGTGATGATGAGAATGTCATTAATGATAAGAGATTATCATAGATGATGATTTATGATGGTGGTTGGGAACCATTAATAGAAAAATCCACTTGAGCAGTTGGGTGTAGAAGTAATATGTGTGGGTAAATTATGTTATGACCTTTTTTAATCATACTAAGTCTTGATTTAAGGGAAGGAATTCCTGAAGCCTAATAAAGTAAAAGAATGAAGTTCATAAACAATTATTACATAATGAGAGTCACATATGTATATACATGTATTTGTATTATAAAAATTGAGAATAATGCTTGAGTGGATGATTGATGTGGTCCTACAATTGATTGATGTAGGATTTGATAACACTTGTGAGGCAGGATCATCGAATCCGGGAGAATACTTCTCTTAAGGTAGGAGAGGGGTGTATTTTCTAAATATATGATGCCTTGTGTGATAATAATGTATGTATTAATGCATATTTTCATGTTCTTTCTTGAATGGATGTAGTATCATATGTGTATGATATGAAATTAAGCATGGCCCTAGTAATGATTTATTATAGAATGATGTCTTGATGAGGTTATAAATTCTAGAATGTGTGATGACATGATATTGCTTCCATGTGTGGAGGAACAATTATATGAGATCCTTGGCTAGAGAAGTTCATGAGTTTTGTAAATGGTATGCCTTGGAGGATAATGTATATATATATGTATGATTATGTGTCACTAACTATGATCTAGAGTGTGAATTATACCCCTAATTGAGAGGGTGAGATATTCCTTGTGAGGTTAAAGCTTGCATGAGCATTATTGCATACATAGCATGCATAGCATATCATTTGAATGTGGTTACGATCACAAAGATAAGTCTTGCGGGACTAGTATGATGATATTGAAAAGTGGTTGTGATCACTTGGTACTTGGAAATGAAAAGAACCTACGGGTTTATGCGAAATTGAGCCGGTGGTTGCGATCACCTGGCGGATGAAATAATAGGCCCTGCGGGACCATTAAAAATGAATATGTATGGTTGCGATCACCAGGAGAAAATCCTGTGGGAATTTATGAGAAGGAAGTACCCCGTGTGGTGGGAAACCGATATGAATTGAAATAAAACGTGGTTGCGGGGGGTTATGAGAAGGGAGTACCCCATGCGTGGCAGGAAACCAATATGAATCGAATGATTATAGTGGTTGTGATCACTTGATGAAATGAAAATCGGATCTGTTGCATATGCATTTTAAAAACGACATGTGCATTAGTCATAGGAACATGGCATTTGAGTGAAGTGAATCGAGAAAGAGATACCCTATTGGGATTATTATGAGATAAATGAGAAATCTACTTTGGTCATTAACTTTGCTTATGTTGTTGATTGGTGTGACCCCTATAAAATCATAAATTGATGATATGGCCTTATTTGTTATGTCCTTAATAATGGACTTACCACATATTTGTATGTGAACATGTGTGTTCAATGCATTCTATGGATTGGTTGGTTTCATTGTAAATTAAACTCATTGATAGGAGAAGATGTTGATTTGCATTCATATTTATATTATCATAATTATTGGATTTTCATCATTGAGAAAGTCTAATCACTCTCTATGTGGTCTATCTTTTTAGCTTTTGTGTTGTAGGGTATGACCATGGAGTGAGGCACTTCTGTATTTGCATGTTGTAGATAGGTTTTGACAATGACAAGTACCCAAGAACAAGAAGAGCAAATCAAAAGAATATATTTGATGTACTCAAATCAAAGATTCAAGGAATCATGAAGAACATGCTCTCAAATGGATAAAGAATTTAAGACAGTAATGCATAAGGATCAAGGAAAGGAACCATGACTCAAAACGCTTCAAGGAAACATCAAAAAGCATGGAAAAACACCAAACAACAGTGCTTGAATCGATTCACAAACGTATGAATCAATTCAGAGGCCTGGAAATCTCAAAATTATGAAAACAGAATGTCCTGAATCGATTCACCAGAGCCTCAATCGATTCACATGAATCTGACAGCCCAAAAATTCAAAACAGAACAGCCTGAATTAATTCACCATGCCTTGAATCGATTCACACGTCCCTGGAAGCCCAAAATGCCCAAGTCAGAATGCCTTGAATCAATTCGAAAATGTATAAATCAATTCAAGTAGTGGGAAACATCACTAAAAAGACATTTTTAGGTGGGAAACATAGATCTAAAACCCACTATACGTAGAGACATGCTAGAACCATGATGTGCAATGGCTCTGAAGACCTCCAAAGCTCTATAAATGGATCTCCAACTCAAGCACAAGATACACCAAGTAGAAGCAATCAATCAAAGCTTGCATTTGTGCTTAGTGAGTCATTTTTCTTGTATAGTTTCATTATTCTAAAACTTTGAGCTTGTATCTGTAAATCCTCTCTTCTTGTTAAGAGTTACCATTGTGAGAACTTTCATTTGCTTATCCACTCTATTAAGAGAGTATAATCTTGTAATCTAAACACCAAAACACCAAGGTATTCACTCTAGGTTGAGTGGTCACAAAGGTTGGGGTTCAACCTTTGGGTATTGAGAGATTGTGAGATTAGGTGGGGTGCCCTTTGCTTGTGAGGATTGGGTTCTTGAGTGTGGGACACTAGGAGACAATTGCTCAAAGCTTGTATCTTAAATCTTCAATAGTGGAATCCTTCAAGTGGGTTGCTTGAAAGCGAGACGTACACCGGATTGGTGGAACTTGTTAAATTGGTTTGCATTTCTTCTTACCTTAAACTCTTTACTTGCTTGTGCATACAAACTGTTTGTGGAATTTCCTGAGTTGATTGATTGAGTTAATTGTGTTCCTAAGAAGATACTTAATCATTGCACACCAAGTGTTTGATAAAATTACTGAACCATTATTCTCTCTTGATTCTTATTTCTCTATTAAGTTTCCCTTGTCTCTAAGAGTTCTTTATTTCAAATCAAACCAATTTTATGTGTTAGATTATTGCTGCTTGAGAATATTTGTATATCTCATTAAGATTGCATAAAGAACCAAGTTCAAATGCATTCAAAGTTAAAGTTTTTAAACACTCAATTCACCCCCCCCCTCTTGAGTATTGAGGCCACTTGAATAACAAGTGGTATCAAAGCTTGACTCTTGGTAGATCAAGCTTAACAGCTTCAAGAGAACAAATGGCCTTAAATTCTCTAATCCTTTTTCCTGAGGATGGTGCCACAAATAGACCTCCTGCTTTCAATGGGGAAGGTTATGCATTTTGGAAAGAAAGGATGAAAATTTTTGTATAATCAATTGACCTAAAAGTTTGGAATGCAATTAAGAATGGTCCCTTCATACCAATGCATATTGTAGATGGTAAACAAGTTGAAAAACTCATGGATGACTGGAGTAGTGAAGAGGAAAAGAAAGTCCAATACAATTAGAAAGCTAAAAATCTTATCACCCTTGCTTTATGTCCGAATGAGTTCTTTAGAGTTGTAACTTGTAAAATCGCTAAGGAAATATGGGACACTCTCCAAGTCACTCATGAGGGAACTAGTGATGTAAAGGATTCTAAGATTAGTACACTCACTAGTCAATATGAAAGTTTTAGATTAAACTCTGGGGAAACAATCATTGACATGCAAAAGAGGTTTGCCCTAATTATAAATCATCTCATCACTCTTGGTAAGACTTACACTAACAAAGAGCTTATCCATAAAGTGTTAAAAAGTCTTACTAGGGAATGGCAACCTCTTGTCACTGCTATCAAACAATCACCAAATACAAATGATATGTCTCTTGTAACACTATTTGGTAAATTACAAGAGCAAGAACAAGAATTGAAAGATTTGAAGATGGCAGAAGAGGAAGAAAAATCCTTCAAGAAGAAAGGTCTAGCTCTCAAGGACACTTCAATCAAGGAAGTTGAATCTGAGAGTGAACTTGATGAGGATAAGGAGTTTGGATTATTTGTGAAGCAATTCGGAAAATTCATGAGAAACAAGCGCTTCCAAAGAAATTTCAAATCTCAAGGTAAGAAACCTATTTCAAATGAAAACTCTTCCTCACCAAATTGTTTTGAATGTGGGAAAGAAGGGCACTTCAAGGTGGATTGTCCAAACCTCAAGAAGAAGGACAAAGAGAAAAGAGGAAGAAGAAGAGCCTACATTGCTTAGGACGAAAAAGAAGTAAGTAGCTCAAAAGAATCAGACAATGAGGAAGCCAACTTATGCCTAATGGCCAATCACCAAGAAGAGGAAAATAAGGTAAACAACAATGAACTTGATAAAGATAAGTTACTTGATGCTTTTGAAGAATTGTATGATAAACATATGAAACTATCTAACAAATATAAGTTGTCAAGAAAAACCATTGATACACTAGAAATGCATCTTATGGAGCTTAGTAAAGAAAATGAAAGCTTGAAAGAGAAAGTAGCTAATGCTCAACCATGCTCTAAAATCAAACCATGTGAATTTGCTGTAAAATATGATCACCTAGAAAAGAAAGTCCTAGACTTGAATACCACTCTTGAGAAATTCATAAATGGTAGAGATAATTTAAATGTTCTGCTTGGAAATCAACGATGCATGTTTGACAAAACTGGATTAGGATATAATCCCACTAAAAAGGAAAAGCATTATAAGAACTTCTTTGTGCCACCTAGAAAATCTTCATTAACATTTACTAAATGCAATCATTGTAGTGCTAAAGGACATAATGCTTCAAATTGTCATATTAGAAAATTTGGACCAAAAGTGGTAAGAAAGGTGTGGGTTCCCAAAGGAACACTACCACAAGCTAACCAAAAAGGACCCAACATAAAATGGGTTCCAAGTTCTCTAAACTAATCTTGTTTTGTAGGTACGTTTCAAGGCAAGCAACACCCATTGGTACCTAGATAGCGGGTGTTCAAAGCATATGACGGGTGACATAAGTAAATTCACATCATTCATACCCAAACAAAAGGGAAGTGTCACCTATGGGGATAATACCAAAGGAAAAATCATTGGTATTGGAAAAATCAGTAAAAATTCTTCCACTTCAATAAACGATGTATTATATGTAGAAGGACTTAAACACAATTTGCTTAGTATAAGTCAATTATGTGACAAAGGATATAGAGTAATATTTGAATCAAATGGTTGCATAATTGAAAATAAGCATAATAAAGAGGTAAAGTTTATTGGTCAAAGAGTTGATAATATCTACATGATTGATGTTGATTGCTTGTCCTCAAATAATGTACTATGTTTTATGACTAGAGAGGATGAATCATGGCTATGGCATAGAAGAATAGCTCATATACACATAGACCATCTAAATAAACTTGTTTCTAATGAATTAATGATTGGTTTGCCAAAGCTAAAGTTTGAAAATAAATTTTGTGATGCATGTCAAAAGGGAAAACAAGTAAGGGCATCATTTCAAGCTAAAAATGTTGTCTCAACTCAAAGGCCTTTACAACTTTTGCACATGGATTTGTTTGGACCTTCTAAGGTCAAGAGCTTTGGTGGCAACTACTATGGTCTTGTAATTGTAGATGACTATTCTAGATATACATGGACTTTGTTTCTTGCTCATAAAAATGAAGCATATCATGCATTCAAGAAACTAGCCAAGATTATCTAAAATGAACAAAATTCAAAGATTGCATCCATAAGAACCGATCATGGGGGAGAATTTGAAAATCAATTATTTGAAAATTTTGTGAAAAACATGGTATTGGTCATAATTTTTCAGCTCTTAGAACCCCACAACAAAATGGAGTAGTTGAAAGGAAAAATAGATCTTTGGTGGAGCTTGCAAGAACCATGTTAAATGAAAATAATGTTGCAAAACATTTTTGGGCCGATACGGTAAACACCGCTTGTCATGTTATGAATAGATGTTTGATTAGGCCTATTCTAAAGAAAACCCCCTATGAACTCTACAAAGGTAGAAAACCAAATATTTCCTATTTTCATATTTTTGGATTCAAATGCTTTGTACTTAAAAATGGAAAGGATAATCTATAAAAGTTTGATGCAAAAGCTGATAAGGCAATCTTTCTTGGATATTCATCATCAAGCAAATCTTATCGAGTCTTTAACAAACTAACTAACACTATTGAAGAATCAATTCATATGAAATTTGATGAAAATAGCCATAACCCTCCGAGAAAGGAAGATGTTGATGACCTTGTAGGTACTCTCCAAGAATTAAGCTTGAATGACAAAGAGGAAAACAAAAATGAAGGAGATACAACACAAAATGACCATACTCAACAAAAGGAGTGGATCACCTCAAAAGACCATCCTTTGGACAATATTATAGGTGATATCACTAAATGTATAAGTACTTGTCGCTCTTTCAACACTTGCAATCATTTAGCATTTGTCTCTCAAATTGAACCGAAAACCATTGATGAAGCTATTATTGATGAACATTGGATATTGGCCATGCAAGAAGAGCTAAATCAATTTGAAAGAAATAAAGTTTGGGAATTAATGCCAAGACCCAATGATCACCAAATAATAGGTACTAAATGGGTATTTAGAAACAAACTTAATAAAAATGGCATAATAACTAGAAACAAAGCTAGGTTAGTAGCTAAGGGATATAATCAAGAGGAAGGCATAGATTATGAAGAAACATATGCACCCGTAGCTAGATTAGAAGCCATTAGATTATTACTAGCTTTTGCATGTTGTAAAGACTTCAAATTGTACCAAATAGATGTCAAGAGTGCTTTCTTGAATGGATACATTCAAGAAGAAGTATATGTTGATCAACCTCCTGGTTTTAAAAACTATCAATTTCCAAATCATGTTTTCAAACTAAGAAAAGTATTATATGGTTTAAAACAAACTCCAAGAGCTTGGTATGAAAGATTGAGCAAATTTCTTTTGAAAAACAATTTTGAAAGAGGAAAGGTTGATACAATATTATTCATTAAGCACAAGAAGAATGACATACTTTTAGTACAAATATATGTGGATGACATCATTTCTGGTGCTACTAATGAATCACTCTGCAAGGAGTTTGCTAAGTTAATGCAGGATGAGTTTGAAATGTCTATGATGGGAGAACTTGCATTCTTTCTTGGACTGCAAATTAAGCAAACTAAAGAAAGTACATTCATTAGCCAATCCAAATATTGCAAGGAGTTGCTTAAGAAATTCAACATGGACAAGGCAAATGAAATTGCCACACCTATGAGCACTTCATGTTATTTGGACAAGGATGAGAAAGGTAAGGATGTAGAACTTACAAAATATAGAGGTATGATTGGATCCTTACTTTACTTAACCGCTAGTAGACCGGATATCATGTTTGTTGTTTGTATATGTGCAAGATATCAAGCATGTCCAAAAGAATCACACTTAACTGCAGTGAAACAAATAATGAAATACTTGGTTGGAACTCAAGATGTTGGTTTATGGTACCATAAAGGGGTTGAATGCACTCTTGTTGGTTACTCTGATTCTGACTTTGCAGGATGTAAACTTGATAGAAAAAGCACTAGTGATACTTGTCACTTGCTTGGTAGTTCTCTTGTATCTTGGCATAGCAAGAAACAAGTTAGTGTTGCATTATCAATAGCTGGGGCAGAGTATGTTGCAGCTGGTAGTTGTTGTGCCCAAATCCTTTAGATGAAGCAACAACTTCTAGATTTTGGTGTTGTTTTAAACCATGTGCCTCTTAAATGTGATAATACAAGTGCCATTAATATCTCTAAGAATCCTATGATGCATTCAAGAACCAAACATATTGAGATAAGACATCATTTCATTAGGGATCATGTATTAAAGGGTGATTGTGTGCTTGAACATGTTGAAACCTCCAAGCAACTAGCTGACATCTTCACTAAACCACTTGCAAAAGAACAATTCATAAACATTAGGAGAGAATTAGGAATTTTTAAGATGTCTAATGTTAATTGATCACGTTCATTAATGTCAAATTTGATTCTCCTTGTCGATAAATGATTTCTTCTAATTTCAAGTTCTTGAGCATGAGATAAGTGTGTAAATTAGTTCCTTTTGGGATGCCATTTATGAATTATGAAGTTTTGTTGGATTATTAATGCAAATAATACATTAGGTGAACCTTGAATTGCATGAATGATTAAGTCAAATGTTGTTCATGTGTGCTTGATTGAATTAGAGGGCAAATAAAGTCATAAAATTGAAGGTTTCAATAATCCAAAACATTGCCCAGAAGCCTGAATCGATTCAGCAGTTCAAAATTGCAATTCAAAGGGAAACAGAATCGATTGAATCGATTCGAAGACCTGATCCTCCAATTTTTTACAAACAGAGAGGACTGAATCGATTCACACGCAGTTCGAATCGATTCAAACCCCTGATGCCCTCCATTTTTCCCAAAACAGCAACATTTGAATCGATTCACAGCCACCTTGAATCGATTCACGCGACCATTTTTGCCAATATTAACAATGTTTTGGCCTATTTTTCACTTGTCTCCTCAAATCCTCTTATTCCCTTTTCTCCTACCTCTCTCTAAAACATTCTTTTCTCTCTCTAAAAACCTCTTCCACTAGCTTCCATTAGTCATGGCTTCATCCTCTCAACCAAGGAAGAAACAAAGGGCAAATGTTACTAGCTCTTCCACACCACAACACTCTGATTTGTCCTAATTCTTCACCACTCAAAAGGAGTTAGAAAGGTACCAAAACAATTTCTCTGAAAAATAATTGATTTCACCTCATTGGCTTGATCTTCCATTTTTTGAAAATGCTAGTCTTTCTCTCCTTGATACTCTTTACCAACAAGAGCTTGTTGGATTTCTGACTCTAGAAGAGATTGCCATATACCCAGAATTGATTCGTGTGTTCTATTCCACATTGCGCCTGCAAGATGGTCGATATTATGCCAAGGTGAAAGGAAAAACTATTGTTCTTGACAATGAAGTCATGAACAAAGTTGGAAAACTTCCTATAAATGATGCTCACTTCTTTGGCAAAGAACCCTCTCCTTGGTGGAACTACAACCCATTAGAGACAAGGAATTTCCTCAATCTCACCTCCTCTATAAGTACCGTTGGCACACTGAACATTGACCACCGCCTATTACACTATGTCTTGGTAAAAATTCTCCTTCCTTTGGGCGAGAATTACGCAAGAGCCAATGAGTCTCAAATTCTAATTCTTTGGGCCATCCTCAACCAAAAGAAGATAAATTGGATTAACATTGTGAGGAATCACATGCTCAATGCTCAAAACCTCACTCGCCTCCCATATGCCATCTTTATCACCAAGTTACTTTGTCACTACAAAGTAGATTTCAAGAACGAGGTGAAAGAACTTATCGGACCAAAATGAGCTATTGGGAAATCTCATCTTACAAAGATGAACATCGTTGAGTATCATGGACTTTGGCAGTATCTCTGTCATCCTCGTGCTACGTATGCTAGAGATGATAATAATAATGAAAATTCTGCTCCTCTACCTCCTCCACCTGCTGCTCCTACTAATGATCTTTTTGCTCACCTCATAGCTCACATGGATTAGCGCTTTGACCTGCTGGAAGCAAATATCAACACAAGGCTTGACAAGATTGAAGCCAATATGGAAGAACGCTACACTGAACTTGCAACTTAGATTTCTAGCATTCATTTCCATTTGCCTTAGATCGCTTTCATTTTCATTATGCTTGAACTTTGTTGTTCCTATTTTATGATATTTCTGTTTGAACCGTGTTTCCCTTATGTGGCCTTTTCAGTTGTTAAATCTTATGTTGCTTGAATTTTATATTCAATCTTAATGGCGATTGATCCGTGTTATGCAATGAATATTTCCTTTCTTTCCCTAAAGCTTACACTATTTTTGATAATGACAAAGGGGGGAATAATGTGTAATGTATGATAAGAGTAAGGTATGATTAGATGAATATGAATGAATACAATGATTCCATACTGAAAAACAAAGGGGGAGACACACTCTGTTAACAAAGGGGGAGACACACTTTGTTCTAAAAACTTGAAAATATTCAACAAGTGGTCCTATCTTATTTTTTACATGAATATTGATTATTGATACTAACACCCTAGGAGATGGCCATTACTTGTCATCATCAAAAAGGGGGAGAATGTATTTGCATGTTGTAGATAGGTTTTGATAATGACAAGTACCCAAGAACAAGAAGAGCAAATCAAAAGAATACATTTGATGTACTCAAATCAAAGATTCAAGGAATCATGAAGAACATGCTCTTAAATGGATAAAGAATTCAAGAAAGTAATGCATAAGAATCAAGGAAAGGAACCATGACTCAAAATGCTTCAAGGAAACATCAAAGAGCATGGAAAAAACACTAAACAACAGTGCTTGAATTGATTCACAAATGTATGAATCGATTCAGAGGCCTGGAAATCTCAAAATTATGAAAACAGAATGTCCTGAATCGATTCACCAGAGCCTCAATCGATTCACATGAATCTGACAGCCCAAAAATTCAAAACAGAACAGCCTGAATTAATTCACCATGCCTTGAATCGATTCACACGTCCCTGGAAGCCCAAAATGCCCAAGTCAGAATGCCTTGAATCAATTCGAAAATGTATAAATCGATTCAAGTAGTGGGAAACATCACTAAAAAGACATTTTTAGGTGGGAAACATAGATCTAAAACCCACTATACGTAGAGACATGCTAGAACCATGATGTGCAATGGCTCTGAAGAGCTCCAAAGCTTTATAAATGGATCTCCAACTCAAGCACAAGATACACCAAGTAGAAGCAATCAATCAAAGCTTGCATTTATGCTTAGTGAGTCATTTTTCTTGTATAGTTTCATTATTCTGAAACTTTGAGCTTGTATTTGTAAATCCTCTCTTCTTGTTAAGAGTTACCATTGTGAGAACTTTCATTTGCTTATCCACTCTATTAAGAGAGTATAATCTTGTAATCTAAACACCAAAACACCAAGGTATTCACTCTAGGTTGAGTGGTCACAAAGGTTGGGGTTCAACCTTTGGGTATTGAAAGATTATGAGATTGGGTGGGGTGCCCTTTGCTTGTGAGGATTGGGTTCTTGAGTGTGGGACACTAGGAGACAATTGCTCAAAGCTTGTATCTTAAATCATCAATAGTGGAATCCTTCAAGTGGGTTACTTGAAGGCGAGACGTACACCGGATTGGTGGAACTCATTAAATTGGTTTGCATTTTTTCTTACCTTAAACTCTTTACTTGATTGTGCATACAAACTGTTTGTGGAATTGCCTGAGTTGATTGATTGAGTTAATTGTGTTCCTAAGAAGATACTTAATCATTGCACACCAATTATTTCTCTTGATTCTCATTTCTCTATTAAGTTTCCCTTGTCTTGAAGAGTTCTTTATTTCAAATCAAGCCAATTTTTGTGTGTTGGATTATTGCTGCTTGAAAGTATTTGTATATCTCATTAAGATTACATAAAGAACCAAGTTCAAAGGCATTCCAAGTTAAAGTTTTTAAACACTCAATTCACCCCCCCCCCCCCTCTTGAGTATTGAGGCCACTTGAATAATAACTTCATGTGAGGAGAAGTTGTGTGAAGAAGGTTCTTTTTGGTAAAGATGCCTTGGCCGACATAGTTTCGTGTTTATGGCTTTGTATATTCTTTTGAGATGCATATATGTTATTACCTTGTATGGCCATAATACAATTTGAGTAACTTGTGTCAATGATGACAAATGAATATTAATGATGGCTTGTTGATGTTTGAGATCCTAGAATGGAAATGAATGCTATAGAATCTTTTAGATTTAGTAGACAACCAATTTATAACCCATGGTATTGATCTTGATGTCTAAATTGAAAGACGAAGCATGGTTAATGAATTACAACCTTTGTTGAGTTTCCATTTGATGATTAATGCATGATGATTGAGTCAAATTATGTGTTAGAAGGATTGGTTAGATGAGGAAATCTAAATAGGATGAAGTTTATGTGATTTTCATGCTTGAATGAGGAATTGATAGGGTCAAGTAGAGATTTATGAGGGTTGGATTGCATGAGACAATTTGAATACCACCAATGCATGAATTGTGACTTGTAGAAACTAGAATGGGTCAATTCCATTAAGAATTGACCCTTGAATTGCACAAAAATTCCTCAAAATGGGCTAGTTGCATTTATGCGCATAAGTCCATCGTTTTAAAGAATTTTTTAGTGTGGCCAGTTGCTACGCGTCACAAATGGTGTATTTTAATTGGTGTTAAAATTTGATAGCAATTGGACTTCATATGAGAAAGTTAGGGGGTTTGGAAGTTGAAAAATTGGATTTTTCTACATAATTACTAATGTGAATTGATTCAGAATAATGCATGAATCGATTCAATCATCACTATTTTTACTGATCATACTCTAGAACACTTTGAATCAATTCAAGCCCTCACATGAATCGATTCAAAGCTCTCTATTTTTACTGTTCATGATGTCTAGGATCATTTGAATCGATTCATGCGATCTTGAATCGATTCAAGGGGTCCTGTTTTCACTGTTTTGATTCCAGAAACATTTGAATTGATTCATGGGGTGCTTGAATCGATTCATACCCCTATTCCTGTGAAAAATTTATATTTTTGGATGTTATTGGGTATTAATGTGGCATGGTACCTTTAGGCAATTGATTTAAATATTCTTCTAACATAACTTAGCAATCTTTTATGCATCTTTGACACTTTTCTTTGATTAATTCATATCCTTGAATTAAAATACGCACTCCGCTGTTCATTAAACCATATACCTTCTCATATCCTCCTATATGAGTTAGGGTTTTGAACAGGTCCGGGGTTAGTCATTTAAGAATATATTCGTGGTGTTCTTCATCCACCGTTCATGTATTAAAAACATGAAAATGTTTCCCTCACTTTTATTATCCTAATTGTTAATATTTATAAACTATTTACTGGATTAAGGGCACCATATTGGGTGGTATCAGAGCATGACATGTATATAGTGAATCATTGTCATTGATGCTTGATCTTGTATGGATTGATTGCGATTAATACTTGATTTATATAAGTTTGGCCAAGCTTTCTTCACACTATTCCCTCCCAATGATGAATCCTTACGATTATATGAATGCTCATGACGTTATGATATGATGATATGCCTTCTATGGGCTTTAATATGGATTGATTAATGTTGGACTCCATGATGGAGGGTCATAGCTTATTTATATGAAGAATTGCTATAGTATGAGACTATAAACATGTTTATAAGCTAGTTTACTGATGTTAGTCGAATTTAATATTATGGTTATAGATCTTGTGAATGGCTCATCATCTTCAAGATAATGATGATGCTAGAAGTAGAGCTCTAAATGATTTTGCCGACCTTCTTGAGTCACAGAACTGGGATAGACAAGAAACAGAAAGGCAAGCTACTCCTGCTGCTCAAGGCACACAAGGCCTTGATAAATTCTTGAAGCAGAAACCCTCTTAATTTCATGGTGGATTTAGGCCCGAGCAAGCCTATGTTTGGATCTGGGATGTTGAACGGATCTTCGATAGTTTCGAATGCACTGAGCTCCAGAAAGTGGAGTATGTTGTTTTCATGATGAGAGATGAAGTTGAGACTTAGTAGAGACTCACCAAGAGTAAAATGGTTGCTGCCGCTATTCCCTTGACTTGGGAAAATTTTAAGCTTGAGCTCATGAGAAAATATATGCCAGAGAGTTATAAGAGCAAGAAGGAGCTTGAGTTCATGGAACTTAAGCAAGGCTTCATGACCGTGGAAGAGTATGCTTCCAAGTTTAAAGAGTTATGCGAGTTTTACCCTCCTTATCAACAAGAGGGGACTGAAGCTTCAAAGTGTGTGAAATTGGAGAATGGTTTATGCCCTGATATACAGAGGGCAATTTGTCACCAAGAGATCCGGAGTTTCACGGTACTTGTGAATAAGTGCCATATTTATGAAGACCATGCACCACCTCATCATTCTAAATTTGACTCTAAGTTGAAGGGTCAATCTTCTAAGTTCAAGAAGCATGGAAGTTTCACGAAGGGACGTTTTCAGAGAGGTGCTCACTCTAATGCCCAAGCTAGAGGTGGTGGTCATGGTAACACCTTTGGCCGGGGCAATGCAAATACCAATGGGCCAAAATTTCATAGGTGTGGTGGTCCTCATTATGTTCGTGAGTGTTTTCATCATGAGGATGTAATATGCTTTAATTATGATCAAGTGGGACATATTCATCCTGCGTGTCCTTTACTCATAAGGCGGGCTCCTATGCAAGCTAATACTCCAAATAGTGCTATTGCGCCCACTCATGTGAACCGCGGAGGCCACAATGGTGGTCGGGGACATAGTAGTGGAAACAATAGTGGCCAAAATGGTAACCGTGGTGGCTATAATGGTGGGAGGCATGGTAATGGCCATGGTAATGGCAATGATGCTCGAAATGGTAATGGTGGAAATCACCACCAAACTCCTGGAAGAGTATTTGCTGTGACCGGTGAGGAAGCAGCACAAGTCGGTGACTTGGTTGAAAGTAAGTGTGAAATACTCGGTAATTCTATACATGTTGTTTATGATTCGGGTGCCATCCATTCCTTCATATCTGAGGATTGTGTACGGCGATTGAGATTGCTGGTGAGCTTAATGAAAAATGCTCTTGTGGTTTCTACCCCAATCGGTACTTGTCTTAAGTCGGTTGCTCGTTATGACCACGTTGATATGCTCCTAGAAGGGAGACGATTTATTACCTTTTTCATATGTTTGCCAAGGAGAGGTTTAGAAATCATTCTTAGCATGGATTGGCTTTCTACCAATAAAGTCTTGATTGACTATCAACAACGAACTGTTATCTTCCCTTCTCCAAGCGTTGGGAAATTTGATATGTGAGGCATAGCTCAACTTTGCATATTGTTTCCTCTTGCCGATGGGACTAATGGTGCAGATCCCTTTAATATTCTGATGGTGTTGGAGTTTTTGGATGTGTTTCCCGAAGAGGTGCCCGGTTCGCCACCTCCATGGAAGGTTGAATTTGCTATCGATCTTGTTCCCGATGCAAAACCTATGTCTATCTCTCCTTATAGGATGTCTTCTATGGAGTTAGCGAAACTTAAAAAGCAAGTCGAGGAGTTACTTGAGACGGAATTGGTTCGACCTAGTGTATCACCCTGGGGAGCTCCTGTATTATTGGTAAAGAAAAAGAATGGAACAATACGGTTATGTGTTGATTACTGCCAATTGAATAAAATGATGATAAAGAATAGATATCCCTTGCCTCGTATTGATGATCTGTTGGATCAATTGAGAGGTGTTGTAGTGTTTTCAAAAATTAATCTGTGTTCTGGTTATCATCAAATTCGGGTGAAAACTGAAGACATTCCCAAAACTGCTTTTAGGACGTGATATGGCCATTATGAATATGTTATGATACCATTCAGAGTGACTAACGTTGTATTCATGGATTACATGAATCGTATCTTTCATGATTACCTTGATCGCTTCGTGGTGGTGTTCATTGATGATATCTTGGTATATTCCAAGAGCCGTGAGGAACATGAAGAACACTTGAAACTTGTTTTGAACATTCTTAGAGAGAATCAGTTGTACGCTAAGTTCTCTAAATACGAATTCTGGTTGGCAAGTGCCCAATTTCTTAGACATGTGATATCTGAAGAAGGTGTTTCTGTTGATCCTTCTAAAGTTGAGGTTGTTATGGCATGGCCAAGACCTACGTCTGTTACGTAAATTCAAAATTTTCTTAGTCTTGCTGGTTATTACCAGAGATTTATCAAAGGTTTTTCTCGTCTTACCAGGCCTTTAACGAAATAGACAAGAAAGAACCAACCTTTTGTGTGGAATGTTGAATGTGAGAAGAGTTTTGAAGAATTAAAAATGAGACTCACTTCTACGCCTATTTTGGCATTGCTTGATTTACAAGAAGATTTTATGGTGTATTATGATGCTTCCAAGCATGGTCTTGGATGTGTTTTGATGCAGAAGAAACGTGTTATAGTCTATGCTTCACGCTAATTGAGACATCATGAAGTTAATTATCCCACTCATCACTTGGAGTTGGCGGCGATCGTATTTTCTTTGAAAATTTGGCGTCATTATCTCTATGGTTCAAGGTTTATGGTCTTTAGTGATCACAAAAGCTTGAAATACCTCTTTGATCAAAAAGAATTGAACATGTGTCAAAGGAGATGGATGGAGTTCCTAAAGGATTATGACTTTGAATTAAAGTATCATCCAGGAAAGGTTAATGTGGTTACGGATGCTCTTACTCGGAAGTCTTTACATGTGTCGGCCATGATGGTCAAGGAACTTGAGTTGATTGAGTAGTTTTGGAATTTGAATGTTGGGACCGAGATTGAATCTACAAAGAAGATGTATTTTGCTACCTTGAAGGTGTGCAATGAGTTCCTCGATCTTTTGAAAAGGAAACAGGTAGATGATGAGTATTTAAATGAGATGAGGAGATCTCAAGAAAGTGGAAGGAACTTATTCCTTATGAAAGGTGATGATGGTCTATGGCGTGTGAAAGGCTGAGTATATGTACCTTTCTTTGGTGATCTGAGGAGCACTGTGCTTGAAGAGGCTCACAAAAGCATTTTTAGTATCCACCCTGGTCCGACCAAGATGTACCAAGATGTAAAGAAGAATTTCTGGTGGCCCAGAATGAAACAAGACATTGCTAGTTTTGTAGCTTCGTGCCTTATTTGTTAGAAGGCGAAGGTAGAGCATCAGAGACCTTTTGGTACTTTGAGACCACTTGATATCCCCATTTGGAAGTGGGTGCTATTGCTATGGACTTTGTGTTCGGTTTGTCAAGGACAAGATCCAATTGTGATGGAATTTGGGTAATTGTGGATCGCTTGACTAAGAGTGCATATTTTCTACTGATCAACATGAAGAGTTCTTTGCAGAATTTGGCACAACTATACATTCGGGAGATTGTGAGGTTGCACAGTGTGCCATCAAGTATTGTCTCTGATTGTGACCCCTGATTTAGTTCCCGATTTTGGGGAAGCTTGCATGAGGCGATGGGTTCTAAATTGAAGCTAAGCTCGGCGTACCACCCTCAAACGAACGGACAATTCGAGAGGACTATTCAGAGTCTTAAGGACTTATTACATGCTTATGTTTTAGAGCACGGTGGTTCATGGGAGAAATACTTGCCTCTGATTGAATTTACTTATAATAATAGTTTTCATTCTAGTATTGGTATGGCACCATATGAGGCGTTATATGGAAGGAAGTGTCGAACTCCTTTATGTTGGCTTGAGGTTGGTGAGAGTTTGGCCTTAGGGCCTGAGATTGTTGAAGACACCACTGAACAAATTAAGATGATCCAAGAAAAGATGAAAATTGCTCAGGACCGACAGAAGAGCTATTATGACAAGAGAAGGAAGCCACTTGAGTTTCAAGTTGGCAATCATGTGTTTTTGCGAGTTTCATTTGATAAAGGTATTGGAAGAGCTTTGAAGAGCAGAAAATTAAGCCCTAAGTTCATTGGACCTTATGAGATTTTAGAGCGAATCGATGATGTCGCTTATCGGATTGCACTCCCTCCGCATCTTGCAAACCTGTATAATGTGTTCCATGTGTTGTAGTTGAGGAAGTATGTCCACGATCCCTTGTACATGATCCCCATTGATGATATTGATGTGTGGGATGACTTGTTCATTCCTCCTATTTCTATTCATATTGTCGAGTATTCCGTGAAGAGGTTGCGAAATAAATTGGTACCTTGGTGAAGGTGGCATGGAAACATGGAAATGTGGAGATGTTCACGTGGGAACGTGAAGATGATACTCGAGGACGATATCCTTATATATTCGAATCAGGTATGTCAAATTTCAAGGACGAAATTTCTTTTAGGTGAGTGGATTGTAACATCCCAATTTTTATATAAATATCGAATTAAGGGAAATAAGTGACAATTATTTATATATGGAAAGATTAATGCCCCAAAAATATAGAAATAAATTAATTTGAGTTTAATATGATTTTTCATAAATTACTAAGCTTCATGAGCTAAAATTTATACCCGGTTAAAATATACGTGTCGGACCAAGTATATCTGATTGAGATGCCATTGATCAGGGCTGTAGAAAATATTACTGGGAATCTGAATATGTATTCGGAGTAATTTTTAGATAATTTATTGAGGCCGAACAGGGATCCTATTTATTATAAAACGGTAAATTTTAATGAAAGAGGTTAAAAACAAAATAAAAACTCCCACTCTTCACTCTCTTTTCACGTTGGTTTCTACCCCTTTTGGCAAACACTTCTCTCATTCTCCTTTTATTCATTTCTTCTTCTTCCTCTCCCAAAACCTAAATAATTGGTGAACCCATCTTCCCCCTTCAATCTTCATTTTCTTCATTGGGCATGAAGGAGACCATGGAAGCTTGAAGCTCCTCCCAATCTTCTTCTATTTTCATCATCCCCTTCCTCTCCCTTGGCTCCTATTTTTGTTTCTTGGCTAAGGTAAGCTCTCCATCATTTTAATGGTGTTTGAACCCTAGGTTATGGGTTATTAAGGCTTGGGAGAGTATTAATTGTATATGGGTTGTTGGGAGAAGCTTCAGATATGAAAACCCTAGGGTGGGGTGAAGTGAATGTGAGTTTTATGAGCCTTGGGTGGAGTACACAAAAACGTGGGATGGAAGATGATGAACCATATGCATTTATGATGTTTGTTGGGTTTTTAATAAAACCCTAACCTATGATTTTAGGGGAAATGTGTAATGTGAATGGGATAGATATTTAGTGATGATGAGAATGTCATTAATGATGAGAGATTATCATAGATGATGATTTATGATGGTGGTTGGGAACCATTAATAGAAAAATCCACTTGAGCAGTTGGGTGTAGAAGTAATATGTGTGGGTAAATTATGTTATGACCTTTTTTAATCATACTAAGTCTTGATTTAAGGGAAGGAATTTCCGAAGCCTAATAAAGTAAAAGAATGAAGTTCATAAACGATTATTACATAATGAGAGTCACATGTGTATATACATGTATTTGTATTATAAGAATTGAGAATAATGCTTGAGTGGATGATTGATGTGGTCCTACAATTGATTGATATAGGATTTCATAACACTTCTGAGACGGGATCATCGAATCTAGGAGAATACTTCTCTTAAGGTAGGAGAGGGGTGTATTTTCTAAATATATGATACCTTGTGTGATAATAATGTATGTATTGATGCATATTTGCATGTTCTTTCTTGAATGGATGTAGTATCATATGTATTGTTATTCAAGTGGCCTCAATACTCAAAAGGGGGGGTGAATTGAGTTTTTAAAACTTTGCTTGGAATGCCTTTGAACTTAATTCTTTTATCACAAGTTTAAAGATTATGCAAGTGAAGTCAAGTTTAATGCAAGAGACAATGCAAAACAAGAAGTAAATATGTTAAGGCAATTTGTCAAACACTTGGTGTGCAATGTTTTAAAGTTAACTAATTTAAGCAAGCTCAAGTAAGCAAATCACAATCAATCAACACAAATCAATTAAATGCAAAATATAAATGTAAAAGAGTAAGGGAGAAGAGCTTGCAAACTAATTTAACGAGTTCCACCAACGCCGGTGTACGTCTCGCCTTCAAGCAACCCACTTGAAGGATTTCCACTATTGAAGTTTAGAGATTACAAGCTATGAGCAATTGCAGCTTCCTAGTGTCCTACACTCAAGAACTCAATCCTCACTAGCACAAGGGCAACCCACCAATCTCTCAAACTCTCAATACCCAAAGGTTGAACCCCAACCTTTGTGACCACTCAATCTAGAGTGAAAAGCTTTTGTGTTTGGTAGTGTTTACAAGATATAGACTCTCTAAATAAAGTGGATATACAAGTGAATGCTCTCTCAAATTCAAACTCTCAACAAGAGAGGATATACAAGTTATAGTTCTAAGTTTCAGAAAAATGAAACTATGCAAGAGTAAAACTCACAAGACTCAAGAATTGATCTCCCTTTGATGGATGTAATTGATGCATTAAGTAGCTTGAAGGAGTCTTGCATTTATAGAGCTTGGAGATGAGCATAATGGAGTTCCTAGCCGTTGCAGCTCGTGGGTGCCTGAGAGATGTGGAGAAATGAGTTGGTTTCCACTTAAAAGCACTTTCCCTAATTTCTGGCACTATCGTAATCGATTACACCTCTAGCTGTAATCGATTACACTTTGAAATCTTCAGTGTTTTTCGTGCTGTAATCGATTAGCATGTACCCTGTAATCGATTAGCTAAACTCAGAACCTTGGTAATCGATTATGTCTTGCCTTGTAATCGATTATTGATGGCACCTGATGCATTTAGTTTGGTTACGCAGCTTGGTAATCGATTATGTCTTCACTATAATCGATTAGTGTCATTCCAGTAGCCTTGTAATCGATTAGCTGATGTCTTGTAATCGATTAGCCTAAGTACCTGATACATTTAAAACAATTTTTCATCTTGGTAATCGATTATGGTTATTGTGTAATCGATTAGTGTACAAACAGAAGCTGTGTAATCGATTAGCCTTATGTGTGTAATCAATTATATGGCAAAACAGAAGCTATCTAATCGATTTGTTATGCCTTCCTAATCGATTAGCTGCGTTGTTTTTGTAGGTCTGATGCTATTTCTTATTTCTCCAAGGGTTTCTTCAAAAGTCCTTTGTCATTATCAAAATCTTTGAACCTGTAAACATATTCAAACACATTCTCCCCCTTTTTGATGATGACAAACAATGTTCATCTCTTGAGGGTTGTTAGTTTCAAAATAAACTAATCTCTAATTTCATCTCTTGAGCTTTATCGGTAAAAACATATCTATTTCAGTTTCTGCATTGTCTCTTTAACAAGTTATCAAATTCCGCATTATCTCTTAATTCAAAATATCTCCCCCTATCTAAAAGAATCTATGCTTTAGAGGAAATTATCCAATTTGTTAAACACTTGTTATTATCAACCAGATTTGTTATTATTAGCAATCAGATGAACTCAAATACTTCTCCCCCTTTGGAATCATCAAAAATAGTAAAGCAATGGAGAAATATAACAGAATGAAAATTTTATTAATTTGTAGAAATGGGAAATTATAGAATTTTAAAATTGCAGAATGAATGCAAACAGAAAAATTCAAACAAAGCATAATAAAGCGGATCTAGTTATCCGGATGGAAAAAGCGAAATTCAGAAATTTGGTGAGACAGCTCATCGTAACGTTGTTGCATCATTTTAAAATGTTGCTGCTCAGTCATTTGGAACTCTTGGAGAGAGTTCTCAATTCGATCGAACCGACGGTCAAGGTGTGCGTAGAGGGATGCGAAGGGGTCAGCAGGGGCGGATGGTTCAGCTTGAGTTACAAGAGGAGGAGGGGCAGGTTCATCAGCAGCTTCAAAGGGAATGTTGGCATTAATGCCTTCCATCTTTGAGTGCCAAGCTCCATTTACATAAATGATACCCATCTTTGAGAGGTAATGGGTGCCAATGTAAGCCTTGGGAGGCACTTTCTCTGACAATTCTCTAGCCAAGTCTACTCCAAAAGTTTTGAAGATTTTAGTGAGCAGGATAGCGTAAGGAAGCTTTTGCTGGTCTTTGGCATGGAGCATGTGCAGCTTAAGCATTTGAACCTAATTAATCTCCTTTTGGTTCTGCATAGCCCACATTAAGAGGACATCATCCTCTTCAACCAGAGCATAGTTCCCACCACGCGGAACCAACATCTTGACCAAAAAGAAGTGAAGGAGACGGTTGTTCATGGTCAAGTGGCCTACCAGTTTATGGTTGCTCCTTGGGCGAGCAGCCTTCCATAGCGATTGTCGGGCAGTGATAGCATTGAACTCCCATTCATCCTCGGGATCTCCTCCGTCAAACTCAGCATCGTTGAGTGGCAGTAGAGTGATTTCTGCCAATTGGGCATTTGTGAGCCTAAGGGTCACATTTTTGACCTTGGATTCAAGCAACCCATTTGCAAGCTTAAGGTTGCAGTAGAACACCCTTATAAGTTCAGGATAATAGAGTTCCTCCTTAAGGGTGAGGAAGGGGAAGAGGTTATAATGGTGCAAGCTTTGAGTGAAGGTGAGGCTATGGTGGTCAAATGTCTCAGCATTGATGTAGTGGGGAGAGATAATGTCTTTTTCAGAGAAGTTGTTGATAAAGTTTTGAAGGTCTCTAGGGATTGAGAAAAATCTAGAGAAATCAAGAGGGTTGTTGGTTTAGGCCATTGAAGACCTTGCCCTCTTAATAGTTCTTGAGGAAGACATGGCTATTGGGAGGTGAGATACAGAGAGAAGGGGAAGAGAATGAGAGATTAGAGGGGAAAGCTCTTGAAGCTTGGGAGATTTGAAAGAGGAAGAGGTAGTGTGAGATGAGAGAGTGAGGAGAGGTGAATTTATAGGGAAAAATAGGTTTAGAATGGAGAGAAATAGGTTTAATGAGGTGGGGAAAATGGAGTGCCTCGAAAACCAGCAGTTTGACCGCTCCAGTACCGATGCTAATCGATGAGACAACATAGGTAATCAATAATATTAATATATTATATCATTTATAAGGCAATAGCATTTTATAATATATTAATTTAATTTTTTAAAATATATTTTTAAAATATATTATAAAATGACAGCATAGTATAATCGATTAGACAGCATAGGAAAATCAAGATGGATCTCTTAATAGGTATAAGGCAAGACTTGTTGCCAAGGGATTTCATCAAAAATCTGGTTTTGATTACTCAGAGACCTTTCCCCTATAATAAAACCTGTAATAGTCAGAACAATTTTGATAATAATTATTAAGCTAAAAGGTTGGCTAATCCAACAGATAGATGCGAACAATGCTTTCTTCAATGGCTATCTTGAGGATAGGTGTACATGTGTCAACCTCCTGATTTTGAAACAATAGATACCTCTTTGATTTGTAAATTGCTAAAGGCTCTATATGGGCTGAAACAAGCTCTAAAAGCTTGGTTTGATAGACTCAAGGGTACTTTAATTAGGTTTTAAGTCAAGTAAATATGACTCATCTTTGTTCATACAACATTCTGCCAATCATTGTATCTATGTTCTTGTCTATGTTGATGACATCATTATCACAAAAAATTCTTTATCCTCTATTCGACAACTGATCAATAATCTCAATCTTAATTTTGCTATCAAACAGATGGGAACACTGGATTATTTTTTTGGTATCCAGATTACTCATACCAAAAATAGTTCTTTAATATTATCTCAAACCAAGTATATCTCTGAACTTTTTACTAAAGCAGGTATGGCTGATGTTAAAAGTATATCTACTCCCATGAAGGTACTAATAATCTAGAAGATCCAACTATCTACAGGTCTTAGTAGGTGCTCTGCAATATGTTATTATCACTAGGCCAGAGATAATTTTTGCAGTAAACAAAGTCTACCGATTCTTGTCTAGGCCTTTTTAGCAGCATTAAAAAGCAGTTAAGAGGATACTTAGATATTTAAAGGGTACTATAACCCATGGTCTACTTTTGAACAGATTTTCACCTGCAAATCTTATTTCTCTCAATGCATATTATGATGTAGATTGGCTTCTAACCTAGATTACAAGAATTAACTTCTGGCTCATGCTTTTTTCTAGGCAATAATCTAGTTTCTTGGTGGGCAAAAAAACAAATTCTTGTTGCAAAATCTAGTACAAAAGCAGAATACACAAGTCTAGCTAGCACTACTCAAGAAATTCTATGGCTTCAATCTCTCCTTACTGAATTATAGATTTCCTTTCTCTACTCCTCAAGTGTTTTGTGATAATCAAAGTATTGTGATGTTGTCTCACAATCCTATTTTACATGCAAGAACTAAACACATGGGGTTAGATATTTTCTTTGTTAGAGACATGGTTACAGACAAAAAGCTTGTTGTAACTCACATCCCTTCTTCAGATCAGTGTGCTGATATTCTCACTAAACCTCTTTCAGCTTCAAGATTTTTAATTGAGAGACAAGCTTAAGGTTGTTGACAAAATGGCATTGAATTCTTTAACTGCTTCATTTACAATACTTCAGTCAGCTTAACATATCAACTTAATGGAGTTCTCTGCAGTAGAGGATACTTGGACTTAAAAGGGAGAACTTAGAATTATGTTTCTTTGCAAAAACAATTATTCAACTTCAGGAGCAAAAGAGTGTTTATTTTCAGGGAGCATGTTAAAGTGTATTGATAGCTGGTTCTGTTAGTGTATTATTTGTAGTTAGAGAATTTGTTACAACTAACTAGTCTTGTATAAAAGTCTAAAATCTCTTGTACAATCTTCAAGAAATAAAATTAGAATTTTCCTCTTCGGTTTCTCTCTATTTTTTCTCTCTTACTCATCAAACTCTAAAAAGGAGAAAAGAATTTCTATTTAAACAATCTAGTTACAAGATCCTTTGTAAGAAATCATAGTAGATTAATTAGTTGGCCACGGTGGAAGAATGGATTAAATTGAATACAGACGAATATGTGAATCATATGAGTTCGACAACTTTTGGCAGTGCCATCGTGGATTGTTATGGATCTTTCACTTGTGCTTTTGCTCAAAATATTAGAGACTGCTTTATTATGTTTGCTGAATTACGGGGCATTCTCTATGGTGTCAAGTTGGCTTGTGGTAACGGCTTTAGAAAAGTTCTTGTTGGTTTCGATTCACTTATAAGTATTCAATTCATACCTAGAGGTGTGTCTCTAACACATCCTAGTGCTAATTTGGTTTCTGGGATCATTAGGGAAACATAGGACAGAGAGATTAGATGAAATCATTGCTTCGAGGAGGCTAATCAAGTGGTTAATGCCTTAGCCAAGTTCAATTTATCGATTGAGGGGGATAAATTTTTTATTTTGTTTCTGATTCCTTATGTATCTTGCTTCTAACTAATATAATGTCTGTTAGTTCTCTAGGTAGCTATTTTTTGTTGTTTCTTTTGGGTCCTTGACCCATTTTTGTCACAATATGAATTAAGCAAGGCTTAAAGGGTAGAAAGGCTAGAAAAAATAAACATCATTGTTGATTTGGTTTTATTTTTTATTGTTATCAATTCAACTGGGTTTTATCTACTCTCACAAGCCTAATTTTAAAAATGTTACTTATTAGATAACTTATTAAAATAGAACTATTTGACAAACTAGTCTAAATTATGATAAATAGTTTTTGATCCGATCTCAATACCGGTCTATTGGCAAAAAGGTAATTTGACCTAAAGCCATAATGTATGACCTGCATCTCACATAATATGGTAATCTAATAACAGCTTCCAGCATCACGCATGAGACTCATGACCCAATACCAGTACGAGCCATTCTCTCGAGGCTGATAGGTCAGAGTTGACTTATGCAATTGTGTGCTAAAAAGCAACCTGTAAAGTGACTGATGGGAAGGTACAGTCGTTAGGTAGTGTCCTTGTCATGTGTTAGCTTTCCTGCAAAGAACAGAGTCATATTGACACTTCGTAAAGAAAGTTCACTAATGCAAAATGACTCTTCCATTACGAAGGTATAAATACCTACAAATCAACAATGAAAAGGTGGAACATTCTTACTCTAACTTATGCTCGAGCTCTTGCATTCTCTTTCAATATTCCACTGACTTGAGCGTCAGAGTGTCCTTATAGGTGACATCCCATTTCGCCCCACAACGCGTGAGGTTGGTGAGATTTATTAAAGGAGTACTCCAAGACTTTTATTTCTCCACCGGAATAGAAGGTACAATACCGGATCCTTACTGGACCGGCGTAAGATTAGTTCAAACATCATCTGAGGGCTGGTCTCTATACCAGATTACGCACCCCAACCCAGACAAGTTCAACTTTAAAGGATATATATATTATAATTATATACAAGATACAAAAATTATCTTTTTGAAAAAGATAAGAATAAAAATAATCATTAAAATATTTTTAAAGTAGTTTTTCAAAAACCGAAAGTTTATAATTTTTTAGGTTTAAACATAAAATTAACTCATAAAAAAAGCTCAAATTTAGGATCATCCCCTTAAGAATTTATTTTTAGGATTTAGTCCTTGAAATATTTTTTTGGTTGGAGTTAAGCCTCATTGTTAACTTTTTATTAGTTAAGTGCTAACACGTGTAATTTTTTGCTTAAATCTAAAATTAACCCCTTAAAAAGTTTAAAATTTAGATTAACCCCCTAAGAAATTTCTTATAGGATTTAGCCCTTGAAATATTTTTTTTTGTTTGGATTAAGTATTGTCGTTAACTTTTTGTCAATCAAATATTGACTTTGTTTATTTATTTATTTTTAAAAAAAGGTCACTTAAGCCCTATTCATCATCTTTTTCTTCTCTCCTCTTCCTATTACTTTATTTTTCTTCCTATCGTCTTTCTTTGCCATGCCCTCCTTCTTCAATCTTCTCTCACTCACTTGATTCATCTGGTGATGTCATCAATGATGTCACCACATTGATGATGTCACCAAATGAACCATGGAACAAGAGAGAAAAGGGGGAGGCAAGTAAGGGAAAAGAAAAAAGGGAGGGGGCAAAGATATGTGACAAGAAGAATAACGAAAAAAAAAAGAAGAGGAAGAACAGGATGAATATAACATAAGTGATAAATTTAAAAAAAAATAGATACATGTGTCAATGTTGAGCCAATACTTAACTGATAAAAAATTGATGACAAGGTTTAATCTTAACAAAAATAATTTAAAGGCTACATCTTAAAAGAGAATTTTTTTTAGAGTTAATCTTAATTTTAAACTTTTTAGGGGCTAATTTTATATTTAAATAAAAAAATTACATGTCCATATTGAAGTGGCTAATAAACAAAAAATTAACAACAAAATTTAATCCTAATAAAAAAATTTAAATGACTAAATCCTAAAAAAATATATTTTAAGGAGTTGATCTTAATTTTAAACTTTTTAAGGGCTAATTTTATATTTAAATAAAAAATCATTCCTAAATAAAGTATAAACTTCCTTCGCCAAAAAGGATATAGACACGAATTCATTCTACATTTTCATAGAATCATTCATATCAGGTTAATATCAATTTCAAGTTTTTTTTTTCCATGCTCTCCCTATGTACCTCTTTAGGGGCGTCCAATTTCGACGTTATCCGTGTAAACCCGAGCTACCTGATTTTAAAGATAAGAACGGGTCGGTTTGTAACGGGTTTTTGGGTAAAAACGAATCATTTAAGTGGTTTATTGTGACTAAGATCGGGCGGATTCAGGTTAAAAAAATTAAACCCGAAGATACTCATACCTGACCGACTGCTACTAGGAATATTGACGATACTTTTTTTAAGATTGGTCTTTGTGTGGTCAACCTGAAGTCATACATGAGTTTATCATCAAATCATCATATTCTAAATGCATGTGTTAGATCTGAACACTTAATAACTTTTAAGCTTTTTTCTGGTACTAGTATAATCTATGATTAGAAAAAAAATAATCTAATAGAATTAATTCCTACTACTTCAATATTATGTCACTTTCATATTCCATAAAGCGTTGGTTCTAAAACATAAAATACATTATTTTTATATGCAAGTTTTTGCTAAAATTATTTTATACGTAAAAAGTGTTTGACAAAAAATAAAAATTAAATTTTCCTAAGAAACTTAACCGAAAAACCCGACCGAAAAAACTGAGAACCACAATTAACCGAACCCGACCAAACCGACCGTAGTATTGGGTAAAAATGGGTTATTGTTTGTATTTTATGGATAACAACGAGTGGACTCAAAAGTAACCGAATCCGACTGAACCCGACCGATAGACACCCCTGTACCTCTTATTTTAACAGGTTTATTCGTTGGATTTTCCCCCTTACCCGTCGCAAACAGTTTTTCAAAGTTCAAAGTAACTTCCCCACCTTCGACCAATAGTAATTTGGAAACTGTTAAACACATGAATTGCAATTACATGTTAAATAATATTTGAGACAGTCTATTAGAAATAAACTAATACATGGGGAAAAAAGTTATATAGAAAATAAAAAGCATTTAAAAACTACATTTTCTCTGCTCAGAAAACAGACTACCATATACAAATACAACACATTACTATGTTCTCTTAATTCCTAGTTTTTGTGTTTTTGATATATATATTTTAAAATCCTGTTCCCCTATTTCTGGTATCTCATGAAGAACAAGAAAGCATGCATACACCTGGTCGATATGCCCAAGCCGGGGGCAAACGAGCATACTTTTCCATTCCCGGTTGCTCATCAAAAGGATGCTCCACTAGTTTGAGCAACCTACGGACTTCTCCAAAATCACCCATTTCTGCAGCATCAATTGCAGTCTGGCAAAGATAGTTCCTCAGAATATATTTAGGATTCACCAAATTCATCGAGGTCTTCCTCTGATCGTCAGAAACCCCACTGGCAGAGAGCTGCGAAACCCCACAAGCCATCTCGGTTAATTTATTTAAATTTCATCATGGGCAAATTATTACTCTGGCTTATGTCGTAAGAAGTTCAAAATCTTATCAAATCAACAATTTCCTCCCAGTAAAATCTTATCAACTCAAATGGATGTGATGAGACTCTATTAAAATAAAAATTCCAAAGGTTTCCGAATCTCATAACACTTCTTCAAAAGCCCGCTAATGTGCAACGCCATCAGCTAGTTTAACAAGTACTAGCCCATCTTAAATCTGAATGGAAATGGGTGCTAGTGTGCAACAGCAGTATGCGTCTCACAAACTGGTGGCTATTTATAGGTAAATGAACCATAAATTTCACCAGTATTGATCCAAGATTCTGTCACTGGAAACTCAGACAGGTGAGAGAATTAAGTATCTTATAAGTCAATTTATGTTATACAGGCATTAGTTATTATAGAATTTTTAGGCATGGGAAGAAAAATCCAAGAATAAATGGAGATGAGTTTGCACATGGATGAGAACCTAAAAACAGTCCCGGATCTCCACCACAAATTAACATAGTTTCCTGAATGGAAAAAAGACTTGCTGAGAAAAGCTATGCATATGCATATGCATATGCAAGCACCACATAACAGTCTAAATGCATTTTTGGTACAATATTTAAATTTCTGCATTTATTTCAAGTGCCTTACTTAAACCAACAGAGAATGCATGAAACAACTGTACCTCATGTATATAGGATTGCAACCAACTGGTCCATGCTTCCTTGCGCTCCTTACCAATATCTAACAGTACTGACTTTAATGGGACCAACAACTCATCATCTGGAATGCTTGTGTCTGCTTTAATATTTGAAAGTGTGCGAAAGAAGTTTGTATAATCAACTTTGTCAACGGCCATATTTGTAAGAAGTTTACTAATCAGCTGCTTGTTATACTTAGGGAGGCCAAGCTTTTTGGTCATTATAGCCTGATAATCATCCATAAATCTCGTTCCATACCTGAAACAAACCAACCATAAGATGAAAATATTTAAAAGCAATTTACACCTATTCTCAGCTCTAAGGGGGGAAAAGATATCAGAAGCATTACTACTACCTTTCCATAGCATAGTTAGCCTCTTTGTCATTTATTAAATGAGCAGCTAACAGCGTTGTTGTGAACTGGGCAATATTCCACAAACCAATGTCAGGCTGGTTTGCAAAACAGTATCTTCGACCTGGAAGGTCTGTGGTGTTGGGGGTAAATTTAGGATCAAAAGCATCTAAAAATCCAAATGGGCCATAATCTATTGTAAGACCCAAAATGCTCATGTTATCTGTGTTCAGCACACCATGAGTGAAACCAACTCCCTGCCATCTAGCAATCAAAGAAGCAGTACGCTCAGCAACCTCCACTGCCCATGCTGAAATGAAGCACCATTAAATAGAAGAGATAGATCGTCAACATTAAAGTCTGACTTTTAACTTTTAATATCACGATATAAAGAAGACAGCGGTAGAATCCATATGACATAAGCTTAAGTAGTATAATCCATATGACATAAGCTTAAGTACTTTGGATGTTGGATCATACTGTAACCCAAATGCTTATGCTTAGTATGTATCAGTGAGTTAACACCATATTTTCACTCCTAGGGTTATTTCAGTATATTTCTAATTAGATTCTCAAAATCCAGGAGCTAGCATTGTCTATGAAAGGGATCTAGCCCATGTTTAGTAGTAAAAGCTTTATTAGGAAAATAATTGTTTTTCATTTTAAGCGACTGTTTCTCCAAAAGAGAACACAAGAAGTTGAAGCAATTATTTGTCTCAGGAAACTAACAAAAGAGAAAGTTCCTATTCTCCAAAATAAGCTAAATCAAACACAGTCTTGGGAATTTTTCCATAATTTGCCCATTATTTGGGCTGTTGTTTATGTTGGTAGCTGCTGGTTTATTTAATCTGGACTTTAAGCTCACCATTACTCAGTCCACAAGTTTCACTAATCATATATAAAGTCATGTATTTAGTTTATACAGAGAAGAATGAATGAAAGTGTTTAAACTTCAAATTTAGTTTATAAAGTCATGTATTTAATTTATAGAGATTAGGCTGATTGAAAGACCACATAACCATGTTCTAATGGTTATTTTCTTGTTCAAGACAAATCTTCTGGTAAAAAAAACCACCAGCATCAATTCTACAGAAACCATTCTTTTTTACCTGCATACTTGTTTGAAGTAAGATCTACAACAGAATGATCTTCGTCACCAGTGCTGAAAGATAAGCTTTCACTCTTACTCATATTCTCAATATGAGGAAAGTGGTGCCTAATAGCATAGTCCGCCAAAACACGAACAAGGCCCAGGTCTTCTTCACCTCTGATGGCATGTATTTGGTATGACCCAAAACGCAGAAAAGACTGGGCAACTCTGCAAACAATTGCGCCAGGCTCTTCCTTTGGATTGCCACTGCAAGTGGGATACTAAGTATTAACAACACACTCATATAATTTATTTTTAACATTTACAAAATACACCTTCATATATTTGTCATATAAAATTAAGATAGAGCATTGGATTTGCTCCCCCCCCCCCCCCCCTTCGTTCTCTCAGCAAACAAAGTTATGTAAATTGTGCTATGAAAGGAATATGACAATGAAATTTCAAAGACTCATACCAAAAATGATCAGACACCGAATAAAAGAGTCATAAGAAGTTGGTCTTGATGTAAACCCTCAAGTTAGTCCTTGATCTTGAATAGCTAGTACACTTTATTCCCCCCGAAATTTTAAAAACCTCAAAATAATCTTGATGTTGTAAAAAGTTATTCATTTCAGTCCTTTTGTGCTATATTTTTCACAGTAATTGTATATTAAGAAACGACTAATTGAAGGTCGTTTTATAAAGTAAAGACTTAAGTGCATGACTCATACAATCTTGATACTGACATGATGGTTTACTCCACAAAAAGGTATGATCTAGTAAAGAATAATGAAAAGAGAGATGCATACTCATAGAACATGTCTCTGGTGACGAGCTTGCCAGTGGTGACAAGGCAAAGAGCACGAGTAGTGGGGATCCCAAGGTGGTGGATTGCTTCACTGCAAAGGAACTCCCTGATGCTGCTGCGTAGCACAGCAAGCCCATCAGCGAATCGACTGTAAGGGGTCTTACCAGCTCCCTTGAGTTGCAACTCCCACCTGTCCCCCTTCGAATTCACTATCTCCCCAAGCGTAATTGCCCTTCCATCACCCAACTGCCCCGCCCACATCCCAAATTGATGCCCACCATAGCACTGAGCATAAGGCAACCTACAATACCATGCCAGAATCCAACTCAATTCAATCCACTTCTAAAAAAAATCCACACAGATTCATACAATACAACAACACTTACGCTCCAACCAAAGGCGATGCACCGGAGAAGAAAAGGGGGAAATCTGGCCTCTCAAATCTGAAACTCAAAAAGAAGATATTTTTTAAGAAATGATGATAAATGGTAAGAACTAAGAAAGAGGGATTGATTGGGGGGAAATAGGGTAAGTTAAGTGAGTAACTCTTTATGGTCCAAATCAAGGAGGTCGGCAACTGGTTCCGACCAAGCTACGAGTTGAGGATCTTCTACTTCTGCTGATGGCGACACTTTTGTGTAACAAGCATGCAGCACCTGAAAACGCAAGAGATAAGAATTGAGATGTGATGATAATATAAGTGCGTGGAAACTGGAAAAGGAAAAGGGAAAAGGGAATCGGGGAGTGAGGAGGTACCTCTCGAGGGAAGGAATCGGTTCTGGGATCGGAGGGTAATTCTCGGATGAAGGAATGGTCCCAATTGAGATCTTGGAGATTGGACTTACGAGTGCGGAGGGAAGAAGTGTCCATGGAGGAGAAGGTACATGCAATAGGAGGGTAGAAAGGGGAATTCCTACGTCGGAGAAACCGAGAGGGTAAGGGTAGTAGGAACCTTGGAGAGAGCAAGAGAATTCCTTTCATTTTTCTCTTCCCATTTCAATATTGCTTTCGGCTCAACCGTTTTCATCTCCTCTTCGGTTCGGTTCACTGGGATTGCCTTCCAAAATATCCCACAACTTGGTCCGGCCGAAGTGAATACGGAAATTATCTCTTTCGTTAAAATTAAAAAATAATAATAAGATAGTGAAACCTAGTAAAAATTAATTTTTTAGAAAGTGATGTGATAAAGTTGTTGTTTAATAAATAATGATAATTTGATATAAAAATATGAAAATTTCTAAGAAATTAAATATATATTAAAATTTATTATAATAAAATTTAAATTTTTATATATAAAATTTAATTTATTTTTATATAATTAATTCATTTTTATCAACTTTCTTTTCATTCATCTATACAAGAAAATATTTTTTCCTCTCCTTTCCCTTTTATTTTTGTCCATCCAAACAACATGTTTTTCATATTATTTTTAATTTATTTCTTTCCTTTTATTTTCTTTCTTTCCTAATTCTTTTCATCCTGTTTTATCTCTCCATCCAAATAAACCTAACTTTGTGAAGGATAAACTAATGAGTGATCTTTTATGATCCTAACTAATCTCCATTTCATTATCTCTTTGTTTCATATTATAATTTTTAAGTTTTAGAAATAAAAAATAGATGTTTTATTTTACAAGTCTCTATAAAAATAGAAATATTTATTAAATTTTTCATGTTATACTCTTAACTATTTAATGTTTTTACTTTGTATAATTAATACTCCATCTGTTTCTCTTTAACTATTTAGAAAGAGAAAATTATGCAAATCAATGAATGTAGTTATATTGTCTTAATTACATACCAAACATTAATATTTACACTTTATTATTACACTACACTAGCTTTATTTATTTAATATATTTTCTCTCTCATCTCGGCATTGTTAAAAAAGTAATTATTAATGTTTTAAAATTTCAAATAGACAATTAAATAGGAAAAAAATTATCTTTATCTTCTCTCGATATGAATAGTTAAAAGGAACTAGGGAGTATAAGATAATGGAGTTTGACTTTAATTGCAGATAAATTTAGAAAGATAAAATTATTTTTTATAAAATCAAACCAATAAATATCTTCCTGAAATTGTGCACCCTTATAAGGAGGGGCTTAAAAAATGGAAGGATTACTAAATACTTAAATGGATGAATTTAAATAAGATACTCTATTTGTTTCATATTATAAGCATTTAAAATAAAAATAATTGTCTCATTTTATAAGCCCTACCATAACAACAACAAAAAATTGGGTTAGCAAATATAAGACAATCCATCTCTAAACTTGGAAAACTCATCGCTGAAACAATCAATGACGAAATTAGCAACGTAAAGGATCTTCTCTCTAAAATTTGCATAGCTAAACTATTCAGCGATGTAAAGCTTAGTTCAATGACCAATAGCCATAAAAAAAATATACGTAATAGACATAACAATGTTTGTCACTAACATTCTCTCCTACACGTCTCCTTTCTTTAAAGGTGATATATGTAGTAATGACAAGAGGATTTGTACCTATATTTGTCATTATTTAGGTGCCAAACCTTTTGTCGGATGTAACTGGAAAAACTCTTAGCAACGGAAGTCATTTGTCACTAGAATTTTTATGCTACAAGTAGGTATAGACTTTCGCGATGAAAGATATCTCGTTGCCTAATATAGGTACATAGCACCCATCATTAAGTTTGTTGCTAATGTGAATGGCCTATACCACATTAGCAACAAAGTCATCGCTAAAAATGTGTTTCCTTCCTTATCATGGTCACTCGCGTCCCCAACATTTATATGTCATTAGTGATGGATTATGTTTGTCACTAATAATTTTTTTTTGTTTTTTTATTTTTTATGTCTATACTTATTAATAAAAGTCTAAACTCATAGATAATCTAATAGACAACAATTAAATTAATGTTCAAATTCAAGAATTAAATTAACTACCTCATAACACTAGTGACAAAAATATTAACAATGAAATTAATGAAAACTTTATATATACAACACAAATCTCCAAATCAAATATACAATAATGTGTGTAAAAACTAAATACAATATCCAAAAATGGAATACAATGCCAATAGTGGGAAGTGGGAGAATGGTTGTTGGTGTGGTGGTGAGAAGAACTATTTATCTATTGGCCTAAGATGGAATTTGAACATAGGCCAAAATATGTCATTATCTGTGCAAACATCTCTTCATGCCTTTGTAGAGTAACCTTGGTCCTCTATTGCTCCTCCTACATAGATATATTCGTTTGTAGGAGAGATTTGGGTAGTTTTCCATGCAAGCTCTTTGTTTAGGTCTTCAATGACCAAACATAGTCTGATGATAAAGCAGAGGAGCTAAGGTACTACAAAAATTAGGCAAACTCTTTGCCAAGTTGTCTAAGATTGTACATTTTCCCTTTCTTGTTTTTACCTCCCACACAACCTTTAATAAAGAGTGTTGTTGTCAATAGAAGAAAAGGTTGGTACCTTTCTGTTCACCTCACCTTGTGTCTACGCGGCAAGTTCTGCCTCCTTTATAGCCTTTTTCGCATGATAGTCCTCTTGCACAGTTTAGATAATAAATATTAGTAAACTATGAAACTAAAGTTAAAAATTTAACAAAATTTCTATAGAGTTCCCCTGATAAATAAAAGAAACCAAATTTTCAATTACCTTATGAAAATAACTAGAAATGTTCCCAATACAGTTTTCATTCTTAATTTTATTCAAAATAAACATCCTAAGTTATAGGTCCCATAACATCATGGTTCAAATAATAAATAAAATTCAATTTAAGTTTCCACACCTTTTCATTCAACTACTGATTAACCTATTTTCCTTTGTTCCATCAAATCATAGGTTGTGGAGGGACGATCTATCTCCTGAGTCTACAAAATATGAATGATTCCTAATTAACAGTTCATTGAAGTTACTAAGTACTAATTATTTAAACAAAATAACATAATACTTACCATTTTTCTATGAGCAATTATAAAGATAGAGGCATCAACATCAACCACTCAGTTGGCCTTATTCCTTTAACTCTCCTTCTTGAAAGGATCATCATTCCACTTGCCATTAAGACTTTTCATTATTTGTATAACAAATTCTTTAGCATGTTAGAGGCCTTATGTTGAAAGACCTTCTTAACCTCATTTGTCCTTTCTCTGACGACCATCGATATTTCCCCTATAACATGAAAGAATATGATAAATAATCGACTTAACATGACTTCAAATTTAATGTTTAATAACAAAACATGAAAGTTACCAAAAATGTCTCAAATTAGTTCTTTCAAAAAATTTCAAGTGCATCCTTAAATAAGATCCATGGACCATCAAACTTCCTCCTCAAGATCTCAGTGATCACTTTGGCAATGTCATCACTATCAATGAAATTGTTTTAACAAATTTTAGTTAATTAACAAAATAACAAAAGTAAACTGAAATAAAGTAAGAGTTATAGTAGTTTCAAACTTATTCAAGTTTATTCTCCAAAGGTGTTATGAACAGAAGAACTGCATATGCAGATATGGGAGTGATAGGCGTATCCATAACCTATGTCTCTAGCTAAAAAATAGGCTACTTTATGACCAACTCCTTGATGGCTAAATGATCCCCGACAATGGTAGTTGCAGGTGTGTGCTACTATGAAGCAGAGGCAACCAATGTGTCTAGCACATCATCAATGCCACCACCACGACCCCTATGACCATCAACTCGACTGCTCCTACTAGGACTATGATTATACCCAATAATATGTCTAGTCATTTATTGATAGAATGATTTAAAAATAATGAATATTTAACAAATAAAGAATTACGTACAATGAATTATAATGATTGAAACATACATTGGGTGGGTTTTAGTTTCAAGTTCACTCTCACTGTCACTCTTACTCTCTGTCTCATTCTCAATTTGATCTCCTAATGATTGTGATTATGGTAGGAAGATTCTATCAATTTGTTCACCCCTAGTATATGTAAGTGTATCACTATAGACCATTGGATTGATGAGCAACATAACATGGAAGTCATGAAGTTTAGTCAAAGCAAGTTGATAAGTATCCTTAACCTTATCGATCACATTGTTAGTAATTTGACATTGTGCCTTAGTTTTGATAACTGCATATATACTAGTCTCGATGACCTTTAGGGGAATTTGTGTAATACATTTGTTCGGCTTATTAGATAGAAATGAATGGATCATATACTTTGTATCAAAAGGATTGCTTGACTCCAACTAAACGATACTAGTTGTCAAACTTTGTTCCTAGGTCAATTATGTTATCAAACTAATCACTCTTAAATAGAACAATTTCTTTGGTGAGGTGTCTAGTATATTCAACTTTAACAATCCATTAACACGTCATAAAAGTCACCCTCCAACTTCTTGTTTGTATCTTTCACACAAACCTCGTACTTATCCATTTGTGTTCCTTGACTCCAACCGATGATGTTAAACTTGTAATTATTTATGAAGTAAATTAGTCATTTTGTAATACTTCTCAATAATCCCCAAGATAGAGCAATGAGTAAAGAATCTTTAATTTGGTTTTTTAGGTATTGAATCTAATTAAATGAACCATAGTAGACATATGAATTAATATATAAGTGAGGGAGGGGAATTCAATGAGTCATAATAGACATATAAATCTAATTAAAAATGTCTTACATATTGTGTAAACCAAGTAGGGAAATGAGATGATATCTCATGACTTATTTGATCATCAATTATATCATCTTGTATTTCCCTTAAAAACTCTGCATACATACTGTCAAATTAAAGATGTTCATTGAGAACTAGAAGGATTTCTTGTTAAAGAGAAATTGAAACACACATTTACATAAATAAATAACTTACTTAAGTTTGGATTACAAAAGAAAAGAAGCCAGTGGCTTCTTACCTTGATGCAAAAAAGAAAACAAGACAAAAAATATGATTTTCAGAGTTTCCCAATGGTTGTTGTGATCGAAATTGGCTCGTTCTTTTTTTGTAATTTTCTTTATTCAAATATCTGTAACTTTAATAAAGACCTCAAAGACTAGTTCTTTACCAATTTTGCCCAATTTTACTTTAAGCTTGCTACTCTGTAAATTCATTCAGTACTGGACAACCTTTGGTATTTTAGTCATATCTCTTTTGCCCGATATCAAATTTTCATGTTCTGTAGCTTATTTTAAAAGGAAAAATATGATCTCCAACTTTGATGTTGGGCATTTTCCCATATTCCAATCCAAAAAAATTAATTATAAATTTCACAATAATTCCTTAAATTTCCAATAGCTTTGCCTTTAATTGTTAAAGTAGTCTTGTCACCTTTTTGATGTGATAATCAACCAAATGCCTTGAAAATCTCCTTCTAAATCTTTTAATATCCTTTCATGTCTTGTCCTTTTGAAATTAAAATTTCCATGCAAACAAATTCATTTCATTGGTGGCATGCTTTTTCTTTTAAGTTATCAATCCTTACAAGATTTAATTTAGTATATGCCATTTCCCTTCCTTTTCTTATTCGGTGCACACACACAACAACCCTTTATATAATTGCATTTTCCCCTCCCTTCTTAGCTTACTCTTCATTTCTCTCTTACTCAAAAAGTTTTGTTTTCTCTTCTAAATAATTCTTTCCCCTGCTTTCTTCTTCACGCTAGCTTTCAACCAAACACCATCATTGAATTCCTTCTTCTTCCTCCGGTCACCACTCCTCTTTCTCTCTCACGGTCAACCTTCTCATCACCTTCCTTACATCATAGCTTCTTGTTCCCTCACCAATAATCAAGCAAAACTGTAACCCTTCCTTTTGCTCTTATGAACCTGAGGCCTTTCTCTCTCTATGCATGTCCTTATTCGACATCTAAATACTCAAATCCCCATACATGTAAGTTTTTTCCATGGCCTTCTTATTGTACAAGGATTGGAGACTCTCTTCCTTCATGATCATCCAAAGCCTTTCTCCCTTCACTCATCAAGATAGCAATATTCAGCCCTTCTAGAGAGCTTAGATCACCCTCTTGGTGAGCTTGGAGCAAAGGAATGACACCTTTTCATCCTTTTTTAGGACCGCAAGTCACGCCTATGGTAAAGGGGAGAGTCTTGGCTCTTCGAATTTAATCTATATGCATGCATGATAATTATACAATATGTTTTATATATTTATGATGTTACATGTTGTTTTTGTGAAACTAAAATCTTTTATCCTTGTATATGTGAGTGCTCAGTAGTGGAGATGACTTTATGGACTTGGGGCTGATTTTGAGTTATTAAAACCATGCATGTTATTTTGAGGTGTGTGGGAAGAATTACATGGTTTACATAAGGAATGTGTGTTAAGGCCGAGAGGCCATAGGTGAATGTATAATTGTTTTATGACTTGGAATTACATAGAAATCTGTTTAAATAGTGCCTAATTGAATTTTGTGTGTACTTATTATCGTGGCTGTGAGTATTGTAGTGTTTTAAATGTTGTGCAAAATTTGTTGATTAAAGTGGTGTGGTAATTGTGGTTCTTGGTGATGGGAAGGTGGGTTGTTAAAATTTTTAATAATGATTGTTGGGTTTTAGAAGAGTTTTACAAAATAAGAATTTAGTTGGGAGTTTTATGGAAATAATTTCAAGTAAATCTTTATAAAGGTTTTAATGAATTAACTTTTCTTTTTAACACTATATTTTTTATATGATTAACAAACTGAGAATCAATAGAATTCTAGTTTGGATTAAAAGAAATTTAGTATTTACAAAAGGATCCTTATTACTAAGAAAAAGGAAAATTTTAAGTTTAAATAAAGAAACGAGGAAATGGTCTAAGTATTGGATTTTTAGAATTTAAAGGATATTAGTGAAAGTTTGTGATAGCTAGGTATTTAGAAGAAGAAATTCCTGGACTTAATATTCTTGATAAGTAAACTGATATGAAGAAGAAGAAGAAAGACTTTGGTAAAACTTAAGTAAGATTGAATCCCTAAAATAAGTAAATTCCTAACTTTAAAAACTTTTAGAAAATAAGTTAATATGGGAATTCAAGATAGTGATTTAGGGTGTAAAGAGTGTGGGTAAGTAGAGATGATGACTAGTGCATAAATTGTCTAGAATATTTAATATTGAGATGCAGTAAATTCATTAATTGTAGGCTAAAGTATTTGATTGATAGTGGAATGTTTATTGGTGAAGACGTAAATAATGTATAAGTGTATCAATGTAATGTTTCTATGTTATGAATAAATTAAATGGGGTAATAGTGGTATTGATTGATAAGACTGGGTTGTAATACTAGTAAGGTATGTTGTGGAATTAATTGGTGATTATGATGCATGATTAGTAAATTTGATTACGTACATGGGTACATGTGTTGCTGACTGTAATGATTGAAAATTTATTATGAATTGTAAGAAATTGAATTGATGAATATATTGATGAGAATGATTCATGAAATGAAATTAAAAGATGATTTGAGTTCTGGTAGGGTCCATAGAGAGGATGTGAATAAATAAGGTTGTGAATATTGTGATGAGTCGACATAATGCCTTTACCCCTGAAGTTTATGATAAGTATGACAAATTGTGAGATAGGTTGGTGGTACCCATAATTGGACAAGAAAGAAGTATGTTGTCAATGAAAGATGTCATTGTCCTTAATCGTGAGATGAAGTGTTTGAAAAAGAAAGAAAAATGAGCTATTGATGATTTAGACCTATTTTATTTCCATTTTTAATTGTTTTATTGTTTTCTTTATTTTAAGGATAAGGAGTGGTATAAAGGTTAATGATTCTGGTTTTGGAAATTTCAAATTTAGAACCTTCTAGTGGATAGGTGTTTCATAAGGAACCTTTGGAGGAAATCAATTGATTTGAGGATTTTATCATAAGAAAATACGTAAAATGAAAATAGTGAGGGGTGTGCTTTAAGGGTAATGACCCATTGAGGTAAGGATCCTACCCGGACCTATATGATGAAAATGATGGTAATAATGACGATAAGTATAAGATGTTGAGCATTCATGCATTTTCGCATTATGATGAAAGGTAGTTATTCTTGATGTGTCGTGGCTAGTTGCATTATAGTGTCAGGGGTACACTAGAGAACGTGTGCGTTTCAGGTTCAGAAGGAACCTTGGGAGTACCTTTGGGTTCAGGCATCCAGATGGCTTGGGCTTACACCCTGATACCGGATAGTCTGTGTCCAATCAGGAGTACTTCGACACGGACGAACATTTCTAGGGACGCGTAGCACAGGTTCTATGATATTTCCATGTCTGAGACATGAGGACTGGATCCATGTACCGCTAGCAGAGAACTCGAAAGGACTTTGGCCGCACTGGTATTCCACAAAGATCATTCCTTCCCAGTTGACGCACTGGCGAGATGATGTTGTTGTTTAGTATAAGGATGACAATGATGATGAGATGATGGTGATGATGATGATGATGAGATAATAGGCCCCATATGCATCATGAGAATTAAATAAAAGAAAGAAACTGAATGAACCTAACACATGCATAACATTCTTGGTTGACTAATTGCATTGGTGGATGATAATGTGATTTGATTAATGAATGGTGAATGTGAAAGGTGATTGATTGTGTGATGTTTGTGTGAATTGATAAATTAATTGATAATTTATGGTGATGAAAGATGTGATACTTGTGTGTGATTATTTGGCATACTTTGGTCTGTTATGACTGAGATTATAGGCAGGATGACGGTTATAGGTCTTATAGCAATAGGAAGATGGGTTGGTTGAGTGTGTGTTAACCTACAATTATATTAAATTGTATGATGAACAATGGAAAATGATTATTTATGAATCTTAAAGTGCATGAGGTATTATGGTTGTGAATGTGTTAATTTGTCATAATCGAGTTTGTGAAGATGGACTTGTGAAATATATATATATATATATATATATATATATATTGATACTCCACTTTAGATTGAAATATATAAGATAGGTTGGAATGGCTTATGTATAGTGTATATGTTGTGCATAATGGTGCATCTGATGAGCATAGATTAGATAATGGTTTATTTAATGAATTATGCGATGATTAATATGCTGCATATTTATGCCATCTATGTTTATGGTGAGCAGGACAGGGTTATGAGACATAATGAGATAAGATAAAAACTAGGACATGTATGATGTATGTATATATGTGATTGCATAAAATGTGTATGTATGGGGAGGTGTCAACAATGAAATAACTTCCATTTCAGGGAAAGACATGTAGAGGCAGGACCTCACCCCTTTTGTTTGTCTATGGTTTTCCCCATTGGTGTATATTTATATATGCATTATGGGTGGAAAGACACCAACTCAAGAAGAACAAGGAGTAAGATCAGAGCTACACTACGGATATGGATGGATCTCTAGACAAGTGAAGTAGTGACTAGGTTTAAATATAGTTTTATGGGTGCCTGCGAGCCTAGACCTTATTTGAGTATTTGTTCCTTATTGAATTTGTAACGGACTGTTGTTATAATTGACATGTGACAATCCACCAGGTTTTGTTATTATTTTTCTTGTATAAAAAAAATCATGTTTTCATAAACCTGTGCACCTTTAGTTAAGCAAGATGACCCAATGAAGGGTGTTAGAGTCAAGTCTGAACTCATGACTGAGTAATCTGAACCCCTTGTGATTTGTTAGTAATACACATCAAGACTCTTAGCTAAAATGAAGTTTGCATTGTTTGTTTGTCTAACAAGTCTGTTCAACTGTGACAGGAGTCTGTAGAACTCTATTTTGCAAAGAATAGGAGGAGTCCGTAAAATTCAAATCGCTCCTAAAATGAAGAAGTCTATACTCACTCAAAGCTTCACTGAATCAAGCTAGTCTAAACCTACAGACCATGAGAAGATTTCTCACTCTTCAAGTATTTGAAAAAGAATCTTTCCTTACTAAATGTAAACTGTATGAACTTTTTCATGTTGTCTTTGAAGTTATCATCAAAAAGGCAATCAATGGAAAAGTTGAAGACTTTCTCACGTACATCAAGAAAACTGCCTCACATATCTTAAGGTGTTAGAAAAGCTAAACTTGTTCAGAACGGATAGCCTAAACTCAACTACTATAGAGTGTACGTGTTTTCTAAAAATGCAAAAGCAAAAAAGATCTTTTGTTGAAGACTTTCGAAGCAATCTAATCAAGGAAACTTCTCTAAAGCATGTGCCTGTACTCGCTGACAATACCTTCCTCGAAGAGACCAATATCCTTCAAGCTGAACCAACAGATATTTTTTAGAGGGACTTTAAATACAAGAAGCTTTCAAATTCAAGATAGTTACGATGCTTAATTTCATACTTGAACACTTTCTTGTCTTGTATTAAGAAACCAAAGTCTGAAAGACTTTTCTTTAAGTTTCTAAGTTCCTGTATTCACTACATAAGTCTTCTTTGTAGTTTTACTTCATGCAACCTTGATTTATAGTAGTTTGTAACTCAGTGTACCTGTGTAAACATTCTATTGTCTTGTACACTGAGTAATTTGTTTGTAACTGTAAACACTTTATTACTTCACCTTGTACATTCTAGTGTGTTGCCAGAATCTATTAGTGTTGGGAAACACTTATGGCCTGAAGAGGCTTTTAAAAGAATACTTAGGTATGTAGCCAGGAGTGGCTAGTGTCAAGAATACTTGGGTGTAAGCCAGAAGTGGCTAGAGTCAAGAATACTTTTGCACTGGGCTGGTGCAGTATTGTAAAGGTGTTTTATAATAGTGAAAAATCCTTTGGTCTGAAAGGATTAGACGTAGCTTCTGCGTTGGAAGTGAACCAAGATAAATTCTGTTGTGTGATTTTCTATTCTCTTCTCTGGTCTGTTAAATTGTTCTCTGCTTGAGCGGTTTGTATTATTTGAAAAAGAGTTAAGACTTATTCAACCCCTTTTCTAAGTCTAACTCTATACCACAAAAGGGGATTTGTCCTGGTTAACCGAGTGTGTTACACGTTTGGTGTGCATCACATATACGTTGTGTATAGAAAAAGTATTTATTATATTTTCCCTTATCTTACCCTTAAGCATTCAGTGTTTTTATATTTGTATAATTAATATATGATAGTAGAGTTTGACTTTAAATAAGGATAAATTTAGAAATATAAAATTATTTTTTATTGTAGCAAAGCAATAACTACTCTCCTAAAATCTTAAAATTATGTATCATTGTAAAGATTAACTTGTAATGTGAAACAATAAGGGAAATAGTATAATATTTTAAATATTATCATGTATTATTTGGATATTAATTGAATGTTGTCATATGTATCTTGGATATTAATTGAGATAATTGATAGGATCATCTAAGAATGTTTTCTTATGAAGAAGCTACTTTAACCAACTTTTCAAAATAAATTGTTGAAATGCTAAAATAAGATACCAACTTATTTTAAAAAAAATATTTTTTATTATCCAAATAGACTACCTTATTTTAATAATCACTTTTAATAAAAATCACTTATAAATAAATCATTTAATTTTAAGCTTAAATTATAGCGCCCCTCGGTCTTATATAAGTAAATATAATAGATGTCAGATAATAATTATGAGGATAAATTTTTCACGTTTTAAAGTTCATCACCTTGTCTAAGAGACACCACGAATTAAAAGAAAATCATTTAACATCGCGCCTCAAACCTTTGATTAGTCACACTTTCCATATATGAAGATATGAGAAGTGATATGAGAAAAGTTCATTTTTTGTCTTAGAAATAGTGGGACATGTCATAAATATCACCTATTAGTCCCAAATTGAAAACCATAAAAAGTTGGGTTTAAACCCCTCTTAAATTTGATTTTTTTCACAGCAGTGGGTCTGGTATTTTACATCTAATGAGAGCTACAAAACTTCAATTAAGATAAGGTCAATTTATACAGCTCCTTAACACAATTATCTACAACTTTCATGGAGAAGTCAGAGGCCAAAAATGTCATTAAAATACCCAAAAAAGCCAAAAACAACAAGGGAAAAGTAGTAGTTGAAAAATTTTGACAGTGGCCATTCCACTGGCCGTGTAATCCACTGTCTGGACCACCGAAATTGTCATTTTTTCTATGTTTTAAGGCAGAACAATCCACTGGTAGTGGGAAATTCCCACTGGTTGTGGATCTCACTACTGTAGGCACTATTCTGCAGCTTTTTGACCCTGAAGTTCTTGCCAACTTTGGGACCCCTTTTCACTAGGCTATTCAACTCTAATTTACATGAAATTTTATACACAACTTACCTACCCTAATATCAATTATATGGCAAATTTTCAAGCCAAAATTCCATCCTAATCAAAATCTAAGCTATAGGGTAGTTTTATGCATATTTTGGGCATTTTACATAACATACCAAAATGCAATTAGCTAAGTTTTGGTCTAAACTCTTTATGGACCTATATTCACATATATAAATGTGACTGCTCTAACAAGTCTCATTCAATAACTCATTTCCTAGATCAAGATATGTTCCAATAGCATTTCAAGTCATATTACCATGAATCAAACTTAACATCATAATCATTATCCCAACACATTCCTCACATAACACAAATTATTCTGAAAAATGCATTCCAAATCACATAAACATCAAGATATTCATCCAAGCCAAATTATGAAAACATATTCATACATACACATCAATAATGGATGAAAATCATGCATTTAGGAATGTTACCCCCTCTTACCTCAAGAGAAGTAATACTCGTTGCGGTCCGAAGGTCCCGCTCCGTCAATATGGTCATTTCCTACATCACACAATGTATCATACAATTATTTTCTATCCAAACCACAAAGATTTAAATGTTCTTAATTAACTACTTGGTGTTTATACCACTTTAAACCTCAAACCTTTTTTATTTCATTTAATCCACTACCACCACCATGAGTTTGATGCTCAAAATCATTATTATGCATTTAAAGGCGATACTTGCAACATCCCGAATTTTAAAATAGAGAATTAATTACCGGAATAAATATTAGGAATTGGTATATGGAGTATTTAATGTCCCAAACTATTGAGAATAATTAAATTGATAATTTTGGGAATTTTTGGTAAATTTTTGGAGACCGGTTAAACTGAAATTAAGCCCGGTTGAGATATGGGTGTCGGACCAAGTATCTCGGAATGAGATGATATTGGTCAGGGCTGTAGAGAATAATATTGGGAATCCGAATATGTATTCGGAATAATTTCCAGATGATGTATTGAGCCCAAACGAAGAGCCTGTTTACAAGAAAACGATGAAGCTTTAATGAATAGAATTAAAATAAACCCAAAACCCTAATTTTTCCCTTCTACTTCACGATGTCTTCTTCTTTTGTGAAGACACTTCATTTTTCTTCCCCTTACTTTCCTTCTTCTCTTCATATCTCCATCTTCCTCTAAAGGATTCAAGCAAGGTGATAACTCTCCTCCTTTTTCATTTTGTTGGGTGAAGGCTTGGAAGGAGACCATTGAAGCTTGAAGCTTTCTCCTTCTCTTCCTCTCTATTTCGTGTGGCACATTCCCTTCTCCTTGAACCCATTTTGTTTTCAAGTGAGGTAAGAAATACTTACTATTTAATTGGGTCTTTGCCATAGATAGGTGATAACATGGGTTTAGAGAGCCATGCATATGAAACGGTGTTCACTTAAGGCATTTGATGCATAAACCCTAGAGAGAGTTGTTGTGGAAGCATGGATTTACGTGGAATGAGGGGGGATAAGTGCATTTATGTTGGAAGAAGATGGAAAATGATAATTCCCTTGATAATAGTTGTTTGGTTTTGAGAAACCCTAACCTTATGAATTTGGGGGAAATGTATAATGGAGGTTGATGCACATTTAGTGTTGGTAATAAATGTGAGGTATGATGAATAAAGGTCATTAGTGAAGGTAATTTGTTGGTGGAAGTCATTAATGGAGAAACCCATGAAAGGGTTGGTTGTTGAGTACATAATAATAAATGGTGGCACCTAACCCATGGTGGTTATGGTGAATAAAATGAAATAAAAGAGTTTTGAGAGTTATAATAATAAAAACAGCAAGTATTTATTGATATATAAGTATTCAAGTCTTAATGAGTAAGTAGGAAATTGATTGTATAATGTATTGTGATGTAGGAAGTGACCCCATTGATGAAGCGGGACCATCAAACCGCGTTGATCACTACTTCACTTGAGGTAGGAGGGGGTAACTTTTCTAAATGCATGATTTCATCCATTGGTGATGTGGAAATATGTATATGTGATTATGTTAATAATTGTTTGAATGGATGATATGATATGTGTGATTTGAATGCATTTAGAATGATGATTGTTATGTGGCATTGTGTTTGGGATAATATTAATGATGTGATGATACCATATTAATGAAGTAAGATGATGGTTTGAAACCATATGTGAATTGAGATTGTGATGTGAATATCCCAAGTATGTGTGTATGAGTTGTGGAATGTGTGTGCCACTAACTATTGATGAGAATAAGTTTAAAAGAGAATTGGGATTGGATAAGAATGATGAGAATATTGAAATCCACTAAGTGGTGATGGTGAATGATTGAATATGGAGTGGCATCTAGGATGCATAGTGTGAGGATGCACTTGATTTGCATTTGCATTGCATCCATGGCATATCATAGCTGTCTATGTGGAATATTAGGGGGTTCCACTAGGCGAGCCCAGTGGGAGGGCGGCTCAGTGCACGAGCGTATTGTGATTTTCCCCTGTGACTCGGTGTATGAGTCACGAAGCTGTCCATAGTTTGGTGACGAGGCACCCTATGTGGCGGGCCCAGTGGGCGGGCGGCTCAATGGTGAGCGAGTTTACCTCAATGTCCGACGGGACACGGCTCTCTCGATGTGTGTTCGGGAGGGGCCCGTAGCACTTGTGGTATTTGAGGCCACGATGTTGATCCGCAAGTCACAGGGTGACTAGTGCTACAGATGGGTGAGAGCGGTTTGGTACCAGTAAAATTATGAAGATATAAGCATGCTTGAATTGAGATATATGTGTACACAATTTTTCTACTGCAGTAGGGGCATAGTAGCACACCTATGCTTGTCCCACAATTGATTTATTGATATATTTTCCCACAGTCGGATCCGCATTGTCTTGATGAGAAATTCTTGTGCATATGCATTAGCTTTAAGAGCATTTGCATATAGCTGGAGATATGCCTAGTTGAAAGCCCATGGTGGCAATGGATAAATGAGAATTGATAAGGGAAAGAGTGGAATACTAACCCTACGTGTGATTGGCAATCCAAATGATTGATATTGTGAATGTATACTTGAAACTATAATATGTATTGTGTATAATGTATGATGTGGTGTAATGATGGCTAATTGTGCAAGTATACATGTATTTCATCATAATGTATGACTTTAATTCATTTGGATTATGTTACTCACCTCCCCGTTGCCATTTTTAAGGTTGATGTAGGTGTGACTTAAATCCTACAGCTTTTGGAGGCTTGAGTATGGAAAGAGGTAAATATGGATAGGAATATGTAAGCCTTGGCCGGCATAAATTCTGTTTTGTAGAGTATATGGTGTTTATATACTCGTTTTTGTAATGGTTGATAATTTTGAAGGTCATGGGAGAAAATTGGACATGTGTGTGTAAGGCCAATTTTCATTCATGACCTAAATGATGTAAAGGACAAAGTCATGATGCTTGATGATGTTGAATTTGATGTATGGATGATGAAAATTTATGAGTTATAGCTCCTTTGTGATATGTGCTTTGAGAGGCCAATTTTTGGGTGATGAACTCAATATTGGTTGATATTGATATGGATATGTTGATTCAGCTTACCATATTGAGGAATGAATATTAATTATGAAATTTCTTGGCCAATTGATGACAATAGTGTGCATGATGTTTGATTGATTGATTAATTTGTAGAGCTCTCATATGGAGTTCATGCATAATTGAGCAACCAATAGGGTCAAGATGAGATTTATGAGTTTTGGATAGTGTGTGGTGGTTCCAATAGCTTAAATACATGAATTGTGACTTATAGGAACTGGAGCGGGTCAATTCCATTGAGAATAGACCCCTATGTTACTCAAAAAGGCTCAAGAATGGACAAAACGCATTTATTTGCATAACTTTCACATTTTTGAGAATTTTTGGGTGAGGCCGGTGGCCACACGTCACAATTGGTGTATTTTAGTTGGTGTCAAAATTTGGTAGCGTTTGGAGTTGATATGAAAAAGTTAGGGGGGTTAGAAGTCCAAAAATAAGGCTTTTTCTGCATAAAACAGCAACTGTGCTGTCTCGAATCGATTCGAGGATCTCTGAATCGATTCGAGCGCTGCTGTTTTCACTGTTTTTGGTTCCAGGAAGGCCTGAATCGATTCATACGATCTTGAATCGATTCCAGGACCTCTGTTTGTATAAATTTGAGTTCCAGAAGCGCCTGAATCGATTCATACGAGCTTGAATCGATTCAAGGGGTCCTGTTTTCACTGTTTTGCACTCCAGAATCATTTGAATCGATTCATGGGGTGTTTGAATCGATTCATGGCCCTGTTTTCACACCTTTTCCTCTGTTTTAGGGTATCATTGGTATTGTTTGACTATAATATGATGGTACAATGACCTATGCGCATAATTAATACATTCTATCAATTCAATAGACCATCCTTTGACCTCCTACCACTCCCCTTCATTTTCTTAATGTAATTGCACACTTCCGCTACTTCTTGTTGATGATCATGAGATTGATCATCCAAGGTTCACTCTTTGACTTAATTGTTCACCTTCTCATATCTTCATATATGAGATAGGTTATTAAAATAGGTCCAGGGGTTTGGTGAAAAATACTTCACCACTTTAATTATTTGATTTATTAATATTTTCAAAGACGCGAAAAATTTTCCCTATTTTAATTGGGGGTTCGGGGCGTCTCAACCTGGTATCAGAGCATTCATTGCTCTTGATCTGATTATGAATGATGTTGTCCATGTATATATTGCTTATGGCTGATTGATTTGTGAATTATATGGATGAGTTATGAAGGTAGTTATTGAAATGAGATTATTAAATGATTGTTGTTAAGCCCGGCCAGGCAATTCCTTTCTCATATTTACCTTCGAATTGTGAAATACATTATGATGATACTTATGTTAATGAGGTTAATGATGAATGATATGTATGCACACTGAGTGAAGGAACCTTAAGTTTCTAATTATGTCTATGTTGTTGTATATAGATTGAGTGATGGCGTATAGGCGCAATCCTGATACAATTGCTATGATTGAGGCCTTCAATCGCTTTGCTGACATACTTGCACAGCAACAACAACCTGTTGGTCAACCGAATCAAGGCCTTGACCAATTTCTTAAGCGGAAGCCTTCTGAATTTCATGGAGGCTATAAACCAGAAGATGCTCATGTCTGGATCCGTGACTTGGAGCGGATATTCACTAGCATGGAGTGCACCGAAACTCAGAAAGTAGAGTATGCGGTGTTTATGGTTCGGCATGAGGCCGAGTCTTGGTGGATCCTTACCCGTGGGCGTATGACTGCTGCCCACACTCCTTTGACTTGGGAGAATTTCAAAGCTGAATTTCTTAAGAAATATTTTCCTGCAAGTTACAAAAACAAGAAAGAGCTTGAATTCATGGAACTCAAGCAAAGTGGCATGTCGGTTGAGGAGTATGCTCTGAAATTTGAAGAGCTATGTGTGTTTTATCCTCCCTTTCAGCAAGAGGGCACTGAAACTTCGAAATGTGTTAAGTTTGAAAATGGACTACGCCAAGAAATCAAGAAGGCAATTTGTCACCAAGAGATTAGGAGCTTCCCTACTCTTGTGGATAAGTGTAGAATTTTCGAAGAGAATGATATTGCTCCAAGGAGTTACTCGGGGCATGATTATAAGCTGAAAGGCCAATCTTCTAGCTTCAAGAAGAAAGGCAACTTTAAGAACAACAGACGATTTGTGCGTGGGTCCTCTTCTTTTAGAGGTGGACGAGGTGGTGGAAGGCATGGTGCAGTTGGTGGCCGAGGTGATGGCCAAGGACTTCGTTGTTTCAAATGTGGTGGAAATCATTTGGCTAGAGATTGCAATCATGAAGAAACAGTGGTGTGCTATAGATGCAACCAACCGGGGCATATCCGCCCTGATTGTCCTTTGAATGTTGTAGATGTTGTGCCACGTGATAATGCAAACCGTGGAGGCTATGGTGCTTTTAGAGGCCGTGGTCGTGGAAACGGTAATGGTGGAAGAAATGGAAACCGAAATGGTGGTAACGGCCGTGGTAATGGAAACAGCCGAGGTAATGCTAATGGTGGTCGGAATGGCCCAAATCGTGGTGTTAATCAACAAATGGCTGGAAGAGTCTTTGCCGTGACCGGTGAAGAAGCTGCACAAGCTGAAGACCTTGTCCAAAGTGAGTGCCAAATATATGGTAATGTTGTTAATGTGATATTTGATTCGGGTGCTACGCACTCTTTTATTTCTGAAGAATGTGTGAGGCGCCTGCGAGTGCCTGTGAGTATAATGAAAGGTGCAATATTGGTGACTACACCGACTGGTGCTTGCTTAAGATCGGTGACTCGATGTGATAATGTCGAGATGGACTTGAAGGGTAGAAAATTTGTTGTATCCTTCGTGTGTTTACCTATGAAAGACCTGGATGTTATTCTAGGCATGGATTGGTTGTCCGCCAACAAGGTTTTGGTGGATTGTTATAGCAAGACAGTGATTTTCCCAACCTCTAATACTGAAGGCTTTAATGCGCGAGGTATCTCTCAACTTCTCGTGATGTTCTGTTTGGTTAATGGGAATGGTGTTTCCCAATCTGGTGGAATTCCTATTGTTTCGGAATTTCCCGATGTGTTTCCGGAAGAAATTCCCGGATTACCTCCTCCACGAGAAGTGGAATTTGCTATTGATCTTATTCCGGGTGCAGAACCTGTTTCCCGAGCACCTTATCGAATGTCTCCTGTAGAGTTAACAGAATTGAAGAAGCAAGTGGAAGAATTACTTGAACGGGAGTTCATTCGCCCAAGTGTGTCTCCTTGGGGTGCTCCCGTATTGCTAGTGAAGAAGAAAGATGGGAGCATGAGATTGTGCGTTGATTATCGCCAACTCAACAAACTGACCATTAAAAATAAATACCCTCTTCCGCGTATTGACGATCTTTTGGATCAATTGAAGGGTGCTGTTGTGTTTTCGAAGATTGATTTGCGTTCTGGATATCATCAAATTCGGGTGAAGGCCGAAGATATTCCCAAAACTGCTTTTCGAACGCGATATGGACACTATGAGTACGTAGTGATGCCATTTGGTGTGACGAATGCCCCTGCGATTTTCATGAGCTACATGAATCGCATCTTCCATGAATATCTCGATCAATTCGTCGTGGTGTTTATTGATGATATTTTGGTGTATTCAAGGAGTCATGAAGAGCATGAAAGACACCTTCGTCTTGTGTTGACGATCCTTCGCGAAAAGGAGTTGTATGCGAAGCTCTCTAAGTGTGAATTTTGGCTGTCTGAGGTCCAATTTCTTGGACATGTTATTTCAAATGATGGAGTCGCAGTGGATAGATCTAAAGTTGAAGCTGTGATGGTTTAGGAAAGACCAACGTCCGTGACGGAGATAAGGAGTTTTCTTGGTCTTGCCGGTTACTACCGGAGATTTATTGAAGGGTTTTCCCGTTTGGCTTTACCATTAACGAAGTTGACTCGGAAGAATCACTCTTTTGTGTGGACCCGTGAATGTGAAGAGAGTTTCCAAGAGTTGAAGTTAAGGCTTACTACCGCACCGGTGTTGGCATTGCCCGACTTAATGGATGAATTTGTGGTATATTGCGATGCATCTAAGCTTGGTCTTGGGTATGTATTGATGCAAAAGGAACGTGTGATAGCCTATGCGTCGAGGCAGTTGCGACCACATGAGGTTAATTACCCCACACATGATCTTGAATTGGCGGCGGTGGTCTTTGCCTTGAAGCTGTGGCGACACTACTTGTACGGCTCCAAATTTGTGGTCTTTAGTGATCATAAGAGCCTTAAGTACTTATTTGACCAGAAGGAATTGAATATGCGCCAAAGACGGTGGATGGAGTTCCTAAAAGACTACGAATTTGAATTGAAGTATCACCCCGGTAAGGCAAATGTAGTTGCTGATGCATCGAGCAGGAAGTCATTGCATGTTTCCATGATGATGGCAAAGGAAATGGAGTTGATTGAACAATTTAGAGATTTGAATGTGGGCGTGGAGACTTACACTTCCAAGAAAATGGTGTTGGAGATGTTGAAGGTTGCAAATGAATTTCTTGAATATGTGAAGACGCAACAACCCAATGATGAGTATTTGATTGAGATGAAAAAGACCCAAGAAAAAGGGAAGAATTTGTTCATAGAAGAAGGTCGAGATGGCATTTGGCGTGTTAGAGGCCGAATTTATGTTCCCTCAAGCAATGATGTGAGGAAACGTGTACTTGAGGAAGCTCACAAAAGCATATTGAGTATTCATCCTGGTTCCACTAAGATGTATCAAGACTTGAGGAAGAATTTTTGGTGGCCCGGTATGAAACGTGATGTGGCGAATTTTGTAGCATCTTGCCTTGTGTGTCAAAAGGCGAAGGTCGAACATCAGAGACCATCTGGTTATTTGAGACCGTTAGAGATCCCTGTCTGGAAATGGGATAGCATAGCTATGGATTTTGTTTCTGGACTACCCAGAACTCGTGCTGGGAACGATGCTATATGGGTGATTGTTGACCGATTGACAAAATGTGCTCACTTTTTACCCATTAATATGAAGAGTCCTTTGGAGAAATTGGCACAAATATACATCAAGGAGATTGTTAAACTACATGGTGTTCCGTCCAGTATTATATCCGACCGTGATCCTCGTTTTACTTCTCAGTTTTGGGGACGTTTGCATGATGAGTTGGGTTCTAAGTTGAAGCTTAGTTCCGCTTATCACCCTCAAACTGATGGACAATCGGAGAGAACTATACAAAGCTTGGAGGATCTATTGAGAGCTTGTGTTTTTGAGCACGGTGGATGTTGGGAGAGATTCCTCCCATTGATCGAATTCACATACAATAATAGCTTCCATTCCAGCATAGGTATGGCACCGTATGAGGCGTTGTATGGAAGGAAGTGTAGAACTCCCCTGTGTTGGCTTGAAGTTGGTGAAAACTTGGCTTTAGGGCCGGAGATCATTGAGGAAACTACAGAGCAAATTAAGAAGATACAAGAGAATATGAAGATTGCTCAAGATAGGCAGAAAAGTTATTATGACAAGAGACATAAGCCCCTTGAGTTTCAAGTGGGTGACCATGTGTTTTTGAAGGTCTCGCGTGACAAAGGCATTGGAAGGGCGTTGAAGAGTGGGAAATTGAGCCCTAGATTTATCGGACCTTACGAGGTGTTGGAGCGGATTGGTGAGGTTTCTTATAGGATAGCACTCCCTCCGCATCTTGCTAACCTACACAACGTGTTTCACATGTCGCAGTTGAGAAAATATGTTTATGATCCACTACACGTGATCCCGATGGACGAGATTGAGGTGCGAGATGATCTATCTGTTTCTCCTGTTTCTGTTCGCATTGTCGGACATTCCGTGAAGAAATTGCGGAACAAGTTGGTACCTTTGGTGGAGGTCGCTTGGAAACATGGAAATACTGAAACGTTCACATGGGAACGCGAAGATGACATCAGAGAACGGTATCCCGATGCATTCGAATCCGGTAAGTTAAATTTCGAGGACGAAATTTTCTTTTTGGTGGGGTGGATTGTAACATCCCGAATTTTAAAATAGAGAATTAATTACCGGAATAAATATTAGGAATTGGTATATAGAGTATTTAATGTCCCAAACTATTGAGAATAATTAAATTGATAATTTTGGGAATTTTTGGTAAATTTTTGGAGACCGGTTAAACTGAAATTAAGCCCGGTTGAGATATGGGTGTCAGACCAAGTATCTCGGAATAAGATGATATTGGTCAGGGCTGTAGAGAATAATATTGGGAATCCGAATATGTATTCGGAATAATTTCCAGATGATGTATTGAGCCCAAACGAAGAGCCTGTTTACAAGAAAACGATGAAGCTTTAATGAATAGAATTAAAATAAACCCAAAACCCTAATTTTTCCCTTCTACTTCACGATGTCTTCTTCTTTTGTGAAGACACTTCATTCTTCTTCCCCTTACTTTCCTTCTTCTCTTCATATCTCCATCTTTCTCTAAAGGATTCAAGCAAGGTGATAACTCTCCTCCTTTTTCATTTTGTTGGGTGAAGGCTTGGAAGGAGACCATTGAAGCTTGAAGCTTTCTCCTTCTCTTCCTCTCTATTTCGTGTGGCACATTCCCTTCTCCTTGAACCCATTTTGTTTTCAAGTGAGGTAAGAAATACTTACTATTTAATTGGGTCTTTGCCATAGATAGGTGATAACATGGGTTTAGAGAGCCATGCATATGAAACGGTGTTCACTTAAGGCATTTGATGCATAAACCCTAGAGAGAGTTGTTGTGGAAGCATGGATTTACGTGGAATGAGGGGGGATAAGTGCATTTATGTTGGAAGAAGATGGAAAATGATAATTCCCTTGATAATAGTTGTTTGGTTTTGAGAAACCCTAACCTTATGAATTTGGGGGAAATGTATAATGGAGGTTGATGCACATTTAGTGTTGGTAATAAATGTGAGGTATGATGAATAAAGGTCATTAGTGAAGGTAATTTGTTGGTGGAAGTCATTAATGGAGAAACCCATGAAAGGGTTGGTTGTTGAGTACATAATAATAAATGGTGGCACCTAACCCATGGTGGTTATGGTGAATAAAATGAAATAAAAGAGTTTTGAGAGTTATAATAATAAAAACAGCAAGTATTTATTGATATATAAGTATTCAAGTCTTAATGAGTAAGTAGGAAATTGATTGTATAATGTATTGTGATGTAGGAAGTGACCCCATTGATGAAGCGGGACCATCAAACCGCGTTGATCACTACTTCACTTGAGGTAGGAGGGGGTAACTTTTCTAAATGCATGATTTCATCCATTGGTGATGTGGAAATATGTATATGTGATTATGTTAATAATTGTTTGAATGGATGATATGATATGTGTGATTTGAATGCATTTAGAATGATGATTGTTATGTGGCACTGTGTTTGGGATAATATTAATGATGTGATGATACCATATTAATGAAGTAAGATGATGGTTTGAAACCATATGTGAATTGAGATTGTGATGTGAATATCCCAAGTATGTGTGTATGAGTTGTGGAATGTGTGTGCCACTAACTATTGATGAGAATAAGTTTAAAAGAGAATTGGGATTGGATAAGAATGATGAGAATATTGAAATCCACTAAGTGGTGATGGTGAATGATTGAATGTGGAGTGGCATCTAGGATGCATAGTGTGAGGATGCACTTGATTTGCATTTGCATTGCATCCATGGCATATCATAGCTGTCTATGTGGAATATTAGGGGGTTCCACTAGGCGGGCCCAGTGGGAGGGCGGCTCAGTGCACGAGCGTATTGTGATTTTCCCCTGTGACTCGGTGTATGAGTCACGAAGCTGTCCATAGTTTGGTGACGAGGCACCCTATGTGGCGGGCCCAGTGGGCGGGCGGCTCAATGGTGAGCGAGTTTACCTCAATGTCCGACGGGACACGGCTCTCTCGATGTGTGTTCGGGAGGGGCCCGTAGCACTTGTGGTATTTGAGGCCACGATGTTGATCCGCAAGTCACAGGGTGACTAGTGCTACAGATGGGTGAGAGCGGTTTGGTACCAGTAAAATTATGAAGATATAAGCATGCTTGAATTGAGATATATGTGTACACAATTTTTCTACTGCAGTAGGGGCATAGTAGCACACCTATGCTTGTCCCACAATTGATTTATTGATATATTTTCCCACAGTCGGATCCGCATTGTCTTGATGAGAAATTCTTGTGCATATGCATTAGCTTTAAGAGCATTTGCATATAGCTGGAGATATGCCTAGTTGAAAGCCCATGGTGGCAATGGATAAATGAGAATTGATAAGGGAAAGAGTGGAATACTAACCCTACGTGTGATTGGCAATCCAAATGATTGATATTGTGAATGTATACTTGAAACTATAATATGTATTGTGTATAATGTATGATGTGGTGTAATGATGGCTAATTGTGCAAGTATACATGTATTTCATCATAATGTATGACTTTAATTCATTTGGATTATGTTACTCACCTCCCCGTTGCCATTTTTAAGGTTGATGTAGGTGTGACTTAAATCCTACAGCTTTTGGAGGCTTGAGTATGGAAAGAGGTAAATATGGATAGGAATATGTAAGCCTTGGCCGGCATAAATTCTGTTTTGTAGAGTATATGGTGTTTATATACTCGTTTTTGTAATGGTTGATAATTTTGAAGGTCATGGGAGAAAATTGGACATGTGTGTGTAAGGCCAATTTTCATTCATGACCTAAATGATGTAAAGGACAAAGTCATGATGCTTGATGATGTTGAATTTGATGTATGGATGATGAAAATTTATGAGTTATAGCTCCTTTGTGATATGTGCTTTGAGAGGCCAATTTTTGGGTGATGAACTCAATATTGGTTGATATTGATATGGATATGTTGATTCAGCTTACCATATTGAGGAATGAATATTAATTATGAAATTTCTTGGCCAATTGATGACAATAGTGTGCATGATGTTTGATTGATTGATTAATTTGTAGAGCTCTCATATGGAGTTCATGCATAATTGAGCAACCAATAGGGTCAAGATGAGATTTATGAGTTTTGGATAGTGTGTGGTGGTTCCAATAGCTTAAATACATGAATTGTGACTTATAGGAACTGGAGCGGGTCAATTCCATTGAGAATAGACCCCTATGTTACTCAAAAAGGCTCAAGAATGGACAAAACGCATTTATTTGCATAACTTTCACATTTTTGAGAATTTTTGGGTGAGGCCGGTGGCCACACGTCACAATTGGTGTATTTTAGTTGGTGTCAAAATTTGGTAGCGTTTGGAGTTGATATGAAAAAGTTAGGGGGGTTAGAAGTCCAAAAATAAGGCTTTTTCTGCATAAAACAGCAACTGTGCTGTCTCGAATCGATTCGAGGATCTCTGAATCGATTCGAGCGCTGCTGTTTTCACTGTTTTTGGTTCCAGGAAGGCCTGAATCGATTCATACGATCTTGAATCGATTCCAGGACCTCTGTTTGTATAAATTTGAGTTCCAGAAGCGCCTGAATCGATTCATACGAGCTTGAATCGATTCAAGGGGTCCTGTTTTCACTGTTTTGCACTCCAGAATCATTTGAATCGATTCATGGGGTGTTTGAATCGATTCATGGCCCTGTTTTCACACCTTTTCCTCTGTTTTAGGGTATCATTGGTATTGTTTGACTATAATATGATGGTACAATGACCTATGCGCATAATTAATACATTCTATCAATTCAATAGACCATCCTTTGACCTCCTACCACTCCCCTTCATTTTCTTAATGTAATTGCACACTTCCGCTACTTCTTGTTGATGATCATGAGATTGATCATCCAAGGTTCACTCTTTGACTTAATTGTTCACCTTCTCATATCTTCATATATGAGATAGGTTATTAAAATAGGTCCAGGGGTTTGGTGAAAAATACTTCACCACTTTAATTATTTGATTTATTAATATTTTCAAAGACGCGAAAAATTTTCCCTATTTTAATTGGGGGTTCGGGGCGTCTCAATACCCATCAATGGGTTTCCATATTAATGGCTTTCAACCATCATTATTAACCATCTACCCTCATTAATGGCCATCCACCATCAATGTCACCATTTCACATCATTAATAACATTCTCCCAACATCATTAAACATACATTCCACTCACATTTTACATTTCTCCTAATTCCTAGGGTTAGGGTTTCATCAAAAACTCAATAACCATCATTAATGTTCATCATTTTCCATCACATTGAGTGCCAGTTCCATGTACCCATTTATACTCTCATAAAACTTGCATTAAATGCAACCCACCTTAGGATTTTGCATCATTAATATCTCCCAACATCAAACCCACACACATAACACTCCCATAAACCATAAATGCCCATAACCTAGGGCTAGAGTTCATGAAAAATGGTGAGGAAAACTTACCTCAAGCCAAAGAGAAGTGAGCTCCAAGAGTGAGGGAGAGAATGACGAAAATTACAAGAGGGAGAAGGAGAGCTTCCAAGCACCACAAGCTTCTCCTTACAAGCAAGAAGAAAATAAAAATGGTGGAGAAGGGCACATACCCACACAATGGGTTTTTAGAATGGAAGAAGGAAATGAAAGAGAAGAAGAAATGAGAGCTTTGCCTTTGGAAATGAATCCCACGAGAAATGAAGAGAGGAAATGAGGGTTTTGTTTTAAAATTTAACCCATCATTAATAATTTCTTCGTTTTACAACCAACAGGATCTCTTTTCGGGCTCAATACTTATCTAAAAATTATTTTGAAGGTATATTCAGATTTACAATAATATTCTTAACAGTCCTAACCAACAGTACCTCGATCAGAGATACTTGGCCTGACACCCATATTTTAATCGGGTATTATTTTCAGCTCTTTAGGCCACAATAAATTATGAATAAGCATAATAATTTCCAATTTAATCATTTCTAAATTTTAGGACATTAGATAACTCATATATAATTACTTACTAATTATTCCTCTCAATTAATCATTTATATAAATTTTGGGATGTTACATAAACAAACCAACCTAAAATGACTATGTTTGGTAAATGAGCTTATTTTAATAGTTTGTAGTGTTTTTAGGAAAAGTTACTTGAAGTAACTTTTAAGCTTACGAGCTCTAAACTTTTGAGCTTACAAGCTCTAAAATTTTGAGCTTATAGTAGTTACAAATTGTGTATATAGAAATATTACAAGTTTTGCCTAAATAATTATGCATGTCATTTACATTTATCAAATAAGCTTTACTAATACAATTAACTAGCTTATTAACCTTCAATTTCCAGCTTTCCACTTTTAGTAACTTTTCAGCTAATTTTACCGAATAGACACTTAAAATTTTTTCACCTTTCCTTAATTTTTCAACTTTTAGTTGGCTTTACTACTAGTTTTACCAAACCTAGTAAAGTCTCATTACACTAAAGGGATTAATGCTTGTTTAATAAGGTATTTCAGTTAACTCAAAACTGAAATCGGTAGTTGAAATGCCACTTTAAGCAAATTAGAGGTATTTGGATAGGTGACATTTTTTTGAAATGCTACTTTAATTTCAAGTAACATTTTTTAATTTCAGCTACTAGCTGAAATCTTTTTTACTTTATTTTCCCTTCATATTTTTAATAATTCTTAGGGTAAAATATACACATGGTCCCCTACGTTTATCTAAAGTCTCAGTTTGGTCCCATATTTTTTTTGTCCCAATTTGGTCCTATACGTTTATAAAATGCATCAAACTTTTCCCCTCTGTTAACACTGTTAGAAATTTGGACGGAAATGTGACGTGAACTTGACACCTTTAAGTGACAAAAGAGGTTGCTTTACCACTAGGCCAATGTGTATCTTTATAATAAGATGATGGATTTTTATTTATAAAACATACACTTCAGTTAATTATATGTTAAAAATGTATTATTAAATATATTATTGATAATATACTTATGAAATTATAAAATTCTAATTTAATTTAATTTAATTTTTTAAAATATATTTTTAAAAAATATATTTAAAATATTTATCAATAACTATTAACGTATTACTAATATATTTTTAAATAAATGATATAATATATTAATATTATTTATTATTAATATATTATTGTAAATATAATTTTTAATGATATATTAAAATATATATTTTAAATAATACTTATTATTATTAAATAATTTTAAAATGTATTATAAAATAATATATTTAAATATTATTAAATATTATGTTAATAATATTTTATATTAATACTATATATAGTATAATTTATTTAATAATACATTTTTAATAATACATTTTTATTAATAAATATTATTAAATATTTAAAAATTTATTTTTAAAATGTTAGATTAATATTTAATAATTTTTTGAGAAGGATTTTATTGATAATATATTTAATAATTTATTTATTATAACTAATAATATTATACATATAATTAACTTAAGTTTATGTTTTATAAATAAAAAAACCATCATATTATTACAAAGGTACACCTTAGCCTAGTGGTAAAGCAATCTTTTTGTCACTTAAAGGTGCCAAATTCGAGTCCCATGGAAGGTAAAATGTTTTTAATTTTCAACCTAAACCACTCAGCCTATCAGATTGTGGCACGTGTCACTAACCAAATTGTGACACGTGTCACTCAACAGTGCCATGTCATATTTCTGTCCAAATTTCTAACGGTGTTAACAGAGGGGAAAAGTTTGATGCGTTTTATAAACGTATAGGACCAAACTGGGACAAAAAACATAAATGGGACCAAACTGAGACTTTAGATAAACGTAGGGGACCATGTGTATATTTTACCCTAATTCTTAATACTGTCCTTTATTTTATTTTTAAAAGATTAGACCTTTATTCTATTTTTATAAACATAATTATTTATGATTTTTTACATTATTTATTATTAATAATAAATTTGATATTTTCAATCTTATTATTGTTATAATATATTTTTCATAAAAACTTTATGATATGTAATTCTGACCTTTATGTAAAGTCTGGTCAAAGTTGAATCTTTTAAACCAGAACTCATGAGATTTGTTGATAACTAACATTATGAACTCCAACTTAAATGAAGACATTTGTTATTACTTCATATGTGAGTTTTAAGTGTTTCAGGTTAACATAAGGACTGTGTTACGAAAAATAGGGGGAGTACGTGCGTTAAAAGAATCCTCAAATTCTGGTCTCAACATAAACCTTTTTGACCCAAAATAAGAAAAGTCCTGTAGTCTGGAAATTCGTTTTGAAAGAAAAAGATCTTTACATCTGAATACCTACCAGACTTAGCTCAGAACAGCTTATCTCATTCTATAGAGTCTGAACATCAGATCTTGTCTTTCTCATAAAAAGCTTCCAGACTTATCAAAGGCGTCTGAATATCTTGTAAATCATTGGATCCAAAATTCACTTTAAAGGAAGTTTCATTTCCAAGTCTGGCTCAAGGATCTCAATGATCAAGAAAACATTCTTGTAAGCACACTTAAGCAAAGACCTATGAAAGGAAGAATGAAGAAGTAAGACAGTCTACGATCTATCCAAAATAATATCAAGTCTTTAATCTATGTCTTAATAGATTCAGAGAATCTTTGAATAAAAGCTTCCTCCTTGGTGAAACTTACGCTACCTCTACCCTGCCTATAATTGTACACATCTCAAAGCTTTCTATCCTATAATTTCATGCTCAAAATGTCTCTCTCTGACAAAAGAAAGCCTATTATCCATTGTACAACATGCTTCTCCTTAAGTATATCATCTCTCAATGGACTTACTTCGGGCAACCCCTCCTCGGGCTCTCTAAAACAAATATATATACATTGAACCAATCTCTTCAATGGTAGTGAGTTGAAATAGATCGCAAAAGCATACTCTAAACAAGAGCAAAAATTACAGAAAGAGCATGGAATCAAAAAGAGAGAGATCCTGTTTAAGAAAAAGAAGATGGGAAAGATACACTAAGGAAAATGTGAATAAGGAAGAAGAAATATGAATGAGCACCAGACGTTCATACACAACAGTCCAGGAAGAAGAATAAGATGACAGTCTACTCGTAGAACAAAAGTTCAGATCCACAAAAACTGCCATGAAGTTAAAGAAAGCCCGTTATGTGTATTCCTTTCTCCTAGAAGCCATAGCAACCAGATATGCCACCAGCTCATATTTCTTTGCTCTTTTAAGAGCATATCATCTCTGGTCATGCTTGCAGACTCAGTACCTCCTGTACCTATCTCTCATACTACACAGGTACTGAGTCTACTTAATGAATAAGTTTTTCCTCATGTAGTTGATCACTTAGCTCGGCTAAGTTAGAAAGACTTATTCATTAGAAATAATTCTTCCGACCCTTTTGTAGTGCAGGTCCGGTATGTTGCCAAACTCTGATTAGGTTGGGAAACACTGTTGGTGTAACATCCTGAATTTTATAAAAATGAATAATTAATGAGAACGAATAATAAATAATTGTATATGAGTGGATTTGTGTCCCAGAAATATTGAAATGATTGAATTGGGATTTATTAGGGATATTTATAATTTATTGAGCATATGTGAGATGAAATTATACCCGATTAGAATATGGGTGTCGGACCAAGTATCTCTGAATGAGATGCCGTTGGTCAGGGCTGTTAAGAATATTATCGGGAGTCTGAATCTATATTCGGAATAATTTTTGGATATGGTATTGAGCCCGAACTGAGAGCCTGTTTGTTATAAAACGATGAACCTTTGATGGAGAATTAAAAATTAAAACCAAAAGCCTATTATTCTCTTCCTATTTTCGTTGGGTTCTTGCCCTCATTTGGCAATGACATTTCTTCTTCTTTTTCTCTTATTTCCCTTCTCTATTTCCTCTTTTCTTCTCTCCAAAAACCAAAACCGTGTAGAGCCTTCTTCTCCTCCACCATTTTCATCCTTTGGAAGCTTAAAGGAAACCATTGGGTGTTGATCCTCTTCCTCCCTTATCCAATTTTGTTGAGCCTCTCCCCCTCATTTGGTTCCATTTTCGTTTTATGGTGAGGTAAGCTCTTCTCACCATCTTTGATGAAGTTAATATCATTATTATGAGTTTTATGGCTTGGGAGAGTATTTATTGACTAAGGGTTATTGGGAGAAGCTTTAAATGAGGAAACCCTAAGGTGGGGTGTTGTCATTATGGCATTAATGGTAGGTTGTTGTGGGCGCATGAAATTAATACTTGAATGAGTGGAAAATTAATGAGCCCTTATGGTGTTGTTGGGTTTTAGTGAAACCCTAACTTTAATAAATTGGGAAAAGTGTGAAATGTGAATAGAATATAGGTTTAATGATATTGGGGAATGACATTAATGATAAAAGGTGGCCATTGATGGTGATTAATGAGCATTGGTAAATGTTGTTGGGTTTTGATGAAAACTCTAGCCTTAAGAAATTGGGAAAAACGTATATATAGTGACTTGTTGGGTTGAATGGAATGTTAATAGGTGATATTTAATAATGAGTGTTGTTATGAATGTGTAATGTGAGGGAGTAGGAGAATTGATTTTAAGGATGGACATGTGAAATATTCAATGTTCGGTATCATTAGGTATGATAATAGACGATGATGTTGGATTTGGTTAGCCTTAAGATCTAGAGGATCTTGGCTTTGGGAAAGGAATTCCCGAAGCCTAATACAATTGCATAACTTGGTGTTTAGCAAGTCTAGGACTTGAGATTGAGCTTTATGATAAGCCAGCAAGTATTTAAAATTATAATGGTTATTAATTATATGAATATACTTGCATATGGTATGTAGATTGTATTCCGGGTGATGCGATGGAGCTTTCAGAGCATTGGAACCGTTTTGGCTCTTCCCTCGAGGTAGGAGAGGAGTTAACATTCAAATTGCATGAGTAAATTCGATAGTGATTGTTGTATGTGATGAATACTCATGCCTGCCTTGCCATATAGTTATTGAGATGTTTGGAATGGCAAGTTGATGATTATTATGGATAGTGTATGAGAATATGTTTGTTAAAGATGATGAGTTTGAGTCTTGCATGATTAATAAATTGTGAATGAAGATTTATAAGTATGAATGGGAACTGGTTGTATATGCCTTTTTATGTGTATGAAATGTTGGTGATATAAAAATTTAGTTTATAATGAGAATTTCCGAGTGAGAATGCTTAGAACGAGTCGTATATGCCTCACATGTTGTATATGATGTGCTGGAAGTGAGTGAATTGGCCTGAAATATGGTTTCATATGACAGCCTGTGTGAATTTATGTTTTCTATCGAAATTCTGATTTTCTCGCTTAAGCGAGGTGGGATCTCGCTCAGGCGAGGATCCCTTGTGTCAGTATTATAGCTTCTGGACAAATCTCGCCCAGGCAAGTGGGATTTCCGCTCAAGCGAGATGCATGTTATGCAATCAGGGGAGTTACTGGGCGAATCTCGCTCAAGCGGACGTGTCTGCGCCTGAGCGAGTGAGAGTGTGAAGTCTGATGCTGGGACGGTACTCACTCAACGAGTGACTGGTATTGTTGTGCCTCGACCGAGCGAGACGAGTGAATGGTGAATAGGCGAGATTCTGGACGAATTCCGTCCGAGCGGGAATTTTAGAAAATAATTTCATGATATGGTGAATTTCCGAGTGAAATTCCGAGTGATCTATGTCCGAGAGAGGACCTTCCGAGTGAGGAAGTGCATATAATCCCGAGTGAAAGACTTAGTGCTAGGAAGCCTAGCTCGAGTGAAAAAGAAAGAAAATTAGTTTTTGGAATATATACCGAGTGAAAGACCGAGCGAGTGATGGTCGGTCTTGGGATTAGTTTGCCGAGTGACAGACTGCTCGAGAGACGAGTTAGTTTTGAATAATTTGCTGAGTGAAGACCGATCAGGTGTTGAGTCAGTTTTGGAATGAATTGCCGAGTGAAAGACTGATCGAGTGATGAGTCGGTTTTAGAGTAATTTGCCGAGTGAAAGACCGAAGCGAGAGACGGTCGGCCTTGGAATTATTTAGCCGAGTGAAGGACTGAATAAGAGGTATCGGTTCTGGAATAAATTCACCGAGTGAAAAACCAAGTGTTGGGAAGCCTTGCCGAGTAAGCGAGTATGGAAAGGAAGGACGACCTCTGGTCGGATTTCGCTTAAGCGAGTGGGTGTCTCGCCCAAGCAGGTGTCAGTGGGATTCCTTACTGGACAATTCTCGCCCGAGCGAGTGGCTAGTTGAAGGGAGCCTCGCTCAAGCAAATGCATGTGGAAATGGTCACTGGAGCAATTTCGCCCGAGCGAGTGGCCAGGTGTGTGGTGTCTCGCTCAAGCGAGACTGGGGTCTGATACTTAAACCCCCTTCTGCTCAGGAAAACTTGGGGCGGTTAAATGAACTATCCTCATCTCGCTCAAGTGGAGGTGAATCTCGCTTGAGCGAGATACCCAAAAACTTGGGATTTTCGTTATTTCCCTCAATAATTGATGCCGAGCCCCATTCCCTTATATTATGGGATATTTATAGAGATATATATGTGGTAATTATTGATGATATGCCAACATGGGGAAATGAAAATAAATTGATGAATCTGAAATAAATTATTTGTGATGTTTTCACCATTAAGAGTGGGATAAGAGGGAATGATGATGAGAATTTAATAAAGAGGCTATAAGATACATTTTAAGACAATGATGATAAATAATGAGAGGAAAGCCCACTAAAGGAATGTGTGATAACATTGATGAATATTACCTAATGATGCAAACATAATGTGGTTGATACAAGTAATTGACTTGTATGTGTATGAGGCAATGATGATTGCTATATATATATATATATATATATATATGTTCCGAAAATGCCTTATTATCACATGTGTGGCTTAATATTATGATGCTTGCTATGCTTTTGATATCTATATGTGGATTGTTATGAATGATGTTTGTGGCCAATGAGATGCCAATTATATGAATGATGTGCCTTGCGGGGCTTTGTAAATGATTATGAATAATTATTAAAATGCCAAATTAAATTATATCCTTAATTGAGAGGGTGAGATATCCTTGCGAGGTTGATGGGCATATGCATTATCGCATTGCATTTATGGCATGGCATAACATTGTTACTTTGTGGTTGTGATCACAGTGATGAAAGATCCTGCGGGATTCTATGAAGGGAGTACCCCTTGCGAGGCGGGAAACCAACTTGATTATGATATGATATTGTGCCGGTGGTTGTGATCACCTGGTTGTGAAATGTGAAAGGCCCTGCGGGGACCATTGTATGATAATGAGCCAGTGGTTGCGATCACTTGGTATTTGATATGATAAAGGGCTTGCGAGCACCTATGATGCCCATGGTTGCGATCCTAAGGCGGGAGTACCCCTTGTGAGGCGGGAAACCTATGAGAATTGTTGAAACGTGGTTGCGATCACGAGAAGCACCTTGCGAGGCTGCTATAGGGAGTACCCCTTGCGAGGCGGAAAACCAATGATTATGAATGATTGATTATGGTGGTTGCGATCACCCGTTGATATGAAATCGGATCCATTGCACATGCATTAAACAGTTGACATGTGCATTAGCCATAAGAGCATGGCATTTGAAATGGGATGACCACGAGTGATGAGAAACCCCTTGCGAGGAGGTATTGAGTGAAGCCTTAATGAATTAATGATGATAATGATTATGAATGCCCTTGCTGATAAGTGGCAATATGTGATGGTGTATGTGATTGTGTATATGTTGTGCTTGTTTATGATATGAATTGCGATTCATGAGGCTTGTATGCCTATCATAATAATGAGATGATAAATGAATGATAATTTTATGATTTTATAGCAAAGCACACATGATGTTGGTATGCATATACACATGATCACAATATATATATTATTCGTCATTTTAAATGTATAACTCACTCTCCCATGTGGTCTCCTTTTTAGCCTTGTGATGCAGGTTGCCATGGGATGAGTTCGGATTTTTAATTAAAGCTTTAGTGAAGGTAAATAGTGGTAGAGGAAGTGCCTTGGCCGGCATCATTTATGAGTTCTTATGTAATGAATGAATTGTTTATGAGAATATAGATGTTTTAGAGATTTTGGGTATGTATAAGATAATCCTTTGAATTTGTAGATGGTGAATATATATATGTAGAAGGTAAGAGATGATTTGATGTGTATTAGAAGAATTGAAATTGAGCGATGTTCATTGATGATTGAGATAGTCGGGAGAAGACTCCCAAATGTATGTGTATATATATATAGTTATATCTTAGGCATTGCATGCCTATGTAATTATGTAAAATGATGATGGGTGTCTATTAGGCTTATGATATGCCATTGCATGCTTTGCCGAGCCTTTTCTCATATCGTCATATATGGGACTAGGCGTGTGCCCGGTATACACATTCTTCCGCTGTATACTCTATTATTTTTGTATACCGTTATAGGCAAACTATTTATCGATCCAGTTATAGGTTATTTAATCTCACTCTTTGATTTTCTGTGATTTGGGTCTTGATGTGGTCATGGTGGTGTCTTGGAAATATTTTCAAACGTGAAAAATTTATCTGCATTTTTATTAATTATGACGATTACATCAGGATTCAAGTACAAAAAACCAGGGGTGTTATAGTTGGCCTTGAGAGGCTTTTGAAATAATACTAAGGGTTTGAGCCGGGAGTGGATCATGAAAGAATACTTGGGTCTGCCCCAGGAGTAGGTGCTGCAAAATAATACTCATAGGAATCAAGAGAGGTCTGATGTGTAGAAGCACGCGTTATGTTTAGGCTAGGAGTAGCCGGAGTCAAGAATACTTGGGTCTACCCTAGGAGTGGGTGGGTGCAAAAGAATACTCGAAAGCACGGGGTGTGCTTAGGCCAGGAGTGGCCGGAGTCAAGAATGCTTGAGGCCAGGAGTGGCTGGTGTCAAGAATACTTGAAGCACGGGTTGTGCTTAAGCTATGAGTGGCTGGAGTCAATAATACTCATAAGCTCGGTCTGGGTTATTCATGTAAAAGTTTTTACATAGTGGAAATCTTTCAGATTTGAAGGTACTGGATGTAGTCTCTGAGTTGGAGGTGAATAAGTATAAATCACTTGTATATTGTCTCTTTCTCTCTTACTCTTTACTATTAAAAGTCTGGTGCACTTAAGTTCATAATCTACGATAGTAAAAGTCTGATAAAATTACTCTCGCTCAATCAAAGTATCACGCTCTCTACCTCTCGAAAGTCTGGTCCACTGCACATAACATAATAATGTTTTAAATATCACTTTTTGGTTTGAAAAAATGAACAGAATTATTCAACCCTTCTTCTAAGTCTGTTCTCTGAACCATCAAATACTTATATGAGTTATGATATTTGAACTATGCATTTTTATATTTATATATTTCATGAATTTTTTGTTAATAGGAAACAAAAAACTTAAATATTATTTTATTAAATTTGAGATTAATTAAAATATCTTAAAAAAAGTTATAAGTTGTGGATATACAAATTTTACAAGTTTTACTTAAATAATTAAGCATGTCCTTCTATGTCATTTCCCTTTATCAACTACTATAATAACTAAGTTTACCAAATACTTTTAGTACAATAAGCTAACTTACTAGTTTTCAGCTTTTAGCCTTTAACAACTTTTCAGCTTTTTAGCTTTCAGTTAACTGTTTAGCTTGAAGCTAGTTTTATCAAACATATACTTAATATTCTATCATAAATATTTTCCCAGGTGATATAGTATGTTTGGATAAAATTTAGGAATTTGTAATATAGGATAAGAAGTCTAAAATGGGTTTGAGAAACCTAGGTTGTATGAATGTGTATATCCAAGTGTTTTCATTTTACCTTAACAAAACCAAGTTAAGTTCAAGAAACTAGGTTGATTGAAGTGATGGATAAGTTACTTTTACCTTAGGATGACAATTGAACCTGAACTCATTGGTATCAACCCGTTTTGCCCTAATTTTGACAAGAAAAACTCATATTGGTTGGGCTAAAAGAAAATCCAACCTTGACCCTAACTTGACTTTGACGGGGATGGTTGTGAGTTTGGCAATACAAGTACTTGTCCTAATCTTGAAGATATTGCATTATAAAAATTAAGTAATTTTAGTTGTAATAATAGTTAAATAATAATAAAAATTATTATTACTTTCTTAAAATATGACATAGTTATTAACTTTATTACTTTTTAGATTTTTAAAATTTGTTTTTAAATATTACTTTGATTATAATTATTAGATATACATGATTTGTATTAAAAATATATATATGTGTTATTAAAATTAATAAAAAATAAATTATATAGTAAGTTATACTTGTTAACTCAACGAGGACCTAAGAGAATAGGGTTGAATTCCCTAATTTCAAACTTACATATCTCAAACCCGTCACCAAACCCACCCTAATGTTCATAGGGTTAAGGTCCGGGAAACATAAACTCGCCTCTAACTTACACCCATTACCATTTATACTTTCACCCCATCAAGTTGGCTCAACTTGATTTGTTTTTTTAAATATGAAATATAAATATTAAATATTAAACACGGATATAAATATTAAATAATAACTATAAAATATAATATTAAGTATTAAATATAAATATAAATATTAAATACAAATACTAATGTTAAATATTAATTTTTTATTTTAACTATAAATATTAGATAGTAAATATAAATATTAAAGATTAAATATAAAATATAAATATGAATATTAAATATTAATATTAAATAGTTACCCAATATGATTACCAAACTTTATATTAACCAAACAAAAATTAATATTTTTAAATCAACTTATATATATTAACATACTCAAACACAAATCATTCTTATGATAATTTAACTCAACCAAATCTTCCAAACCCTAATTTTTCCTCTCTTCTATGGGAGAATCCTCAAAAATCTTTACTAAAATAATAACTTGAGCGCTTTTCCTCTGCTTAATTTCATAGAATTCATACATTATTTTTTAAATGATAATTGTTATAAACAAAATGTAACATGAAATAAACATGGGAAGATAAACCTTAAGAATTTCATCATTAGTAATGAATCACTTTCAAAAGATTAATACTATTTTGACCATTTTTTAATTATAAATTTAATTGGAAATTTTTAAACAGACGGTAATTAACTCGAATTGACCTATTACACAAATGTTGTTTGTCATGTAAATAGAAAAATGATAATGGCCAAATATGTTATTTTGGATACACAACTTATGTAATAAATTATTTTTAAATAAAAGTTCATATTATAAATTTAATTTTTAAATTTATTAAAATAAATTAAAATATTTTATTTTAATATTTAAACTGCAAGTAGTTAACTTGAGTTGACATATTAAACAAATATTGTTAGTCGTGTCAATAAAAAAATGATAATGTTACGAATCATAGATGCCTTCAAAATATGTAATCATGGTTTTTAAAATCAAACCGGTCATCAAACTGATTGAGACACTAGTTCAAAGTTTAATGGTTCAACCATAGTCAAACCAGTATTAATATAAGATTATTTTAAACATTTGTATAACATATACTAAACAAATTAAAAAAACATTGAACTTGCTATAGAAAAATTAGAGTTTGGGAAGTTCTAACATCCATCACACATGATATACATACTGTTAGAATCAAGTCTGAATTCAAAACTAAAAAGTCTGAATCCTTGTGATTTGTTAATAATATACATCAAGATTCTTACCTAAAATGAAGTCTGTACGTTTGGTTTATCTAACTATTCTGTTCAAGTATAACAGGAAGTCTGTAGAAATTTAGTTGTAAAGAACAAAGGGAGTCTGTGAAACTCAATTTGCTCTTGAAAAGAAGAGTATGTACTCACTGAAGACTTCATTGAATCAAGTTCTTCTGAAGCTATAGACCCTGAGATGGTTTCTCTTTCCTCCTTTAAAAGCGTCTGAAAAGGATATTTCCTCTCTAAATAAGGAGCTACAAGGACTTTATCACGTTAACTCTGTGTCCATCTTTAAAGAAGTAATGAACAGAAAAGTTAAAGGTCTGCTCGCATAAACAAAGAAAACTATCTCGCATATCCTAAGATGTCAGCAAAAGTTAAACTTGTGCAAGTCAGGTAGCCTAAAGGTCAACGATTATAAAGTTGTACCAGTTTGCTTAAAATGGATAAGCAAAAAGGGATCTTTTCGTAAAGACTATCGAGGCAACCCTTTTATATGAATATCTCTAAAGCATGTCTCTGCAAACGCTGCCTGTATTATCCTTGAGAAGATCAACATTTTTGAAGTTGAACCAACAACTATCTTAAGGAAGCCTATAAATACAAGAAGTTTTTCAAACGCAGAGATACCTTTTTTGTGAACATATTTGAACATTCTCTAATCTCTCTTACAAGAACAAAAAAGTCTGAAGGACCTTCTATAAAAATTTTCTAAGTTCTTGTATCTACTATAAGTCTTCTTTATAGTTCTGCTTCTAGTAAACCTTGACTTATAGTAGTCTATAGCTCAGTGTACCCATCTTAATATTTCATATATATGTACACTGAGTTATTTGTTGTACCACAAAACTCTTTATCATTCCTTTCTGTAGAATCTCGTGTGTTGTCAGAGTTTGTTAGTGTGGGAAACACTGTGGCCTAAAGAGGCTTTGAAAGAATACTTGGGTGTCTGTAGCTAGGAGTGGCTCCTTGAAACAATACTTGAGTATAAGCCAGAAGTGGCTGAAGTCAAAAATACTTGAGGTACTGGTTTAGTGTTTTAATTGTAAAAGGTGTTTTTACAATAGTGGAAATCCTTCAAGTCTGAAGGTATTAGACGTAATTTTTACTCTAGAAGTGAACCAGTATAAATCTGCTGCGTGATTCTCTTTCCCTTCTCTGGCCTGTTATAATTTTTTAAATCATACAGAGTCTGTAAAATCAAAAAAGAGTTAAAGACTTATTCAACCCCTCATTCTAAGTCTAACTCTGAACCATCACATACTAATTAAGTTAATAAAATAAACAAAAAACAATTCATCGAGTCATCCATAATTGCTATATCCAATATGGAAAATAAATCTAAATCAACTGTCATCAAAACAAATCTAGTAAACATTAATAATCATCATAAAAAATAGTCATTAAGGTTGATTCCTTCCAATGTCAATGTATGAGCATCTAAGTTACCTCCACTTGCACCAATATAAGCATCTTCAAATTGAAGTTAATTTGAATCTAATTCAACTTGCTCTTGAATTTCAGCTCCTTCACCACCTAAACTAAATAACAGCAAAAGAGAAAATAAAAACATAACTTTAAAACAATTGTTTTCAAAATGAAATTATTAAGTGTAATAAACCATAACCTACTATTGAAATTACATTATCTTGATAAATAACCTTCTTTATGTCCATATCATCATCACCGAACTCAGACTGTGGTTCTTCCTCAGTTACCCCAAAAGTCAACTCTATAAATGGATTCATAATAAATAGTATCATAAGATTTTTTGTGATGTGCTCAACTAAAATGAAATATTACGATATCAATTATCGAATATCATATAACATTTATGTTTAAAAATATAAACAACAATAATATGATATTAACTTAGAGAAATCTATATACCTATTCTTCAAATGCAGTTTCTAAGCAACATAAACAAAATCATTTAGCTTTTGGTGTTCAAGCCTATTTCTTCTCTTTGTATGAATACGTTCAAAGAAACTCCAAATTTGTCTCACATCCAAAAGAAGATGATGTTTAACCAAGAAGATAAATTGCTAACTTTTGTAAAGTTGGAGCACTACCACTATACAATCTCCACCATTGATCTATAAGTAAGTTATATAACAATCAAACAAAATAAATGTAACAATACCTAGACTAAATTCAAGTATGTTATATTACCTGGTCGTATTGATCGTGTCACTTGTAAGTCACTTTCCCGACCAAAAGTTCCTTATCCCTCACAGTCCAATTGCATCTCTTGAATACCTTGATTTAAGTTAGGACAAAGAGCTTTCTTCTCAAAGAAGTTAAGAAGTGAATATGTAACCCTAGTCTCCTCAAGAAACTCTCATTGTAGAAAAAAGCAGGATTCAAAAAATATCCCGCAACGTGAAGACTACACTTTAAGTGCTTATCCCATTAAGCCTTAATAAGGCGTGTGTAAGGCTTATACAAAATTACTTTGTTTAGGAATATTTCTTTCACTGTATTTTTTACCCTTTGCATACCTTTATAAACATAACCCATGGAAGGTTTCTCATCCCCCACAATATTTTTAGTAAATGGATAATGAGAGCTACAATATTTTCCATAATTAAACAATCATTCAAAAATTTGTTATCTAAAATGATTGCATTACTAACTTTTTTCGTTAGGGTTCTTATTGTAACAGCCCTGATTTTTGAGAATAGGAAACCAGACCCTCGGGACTCCTGAGGATACTCTATTGAGCTTTTGGTGAGAAGCTCGAGACTTCAGCCTGTTCCCCGAATAGTTTAGGATGAGAACAACAGGGATAAGTGGAGCTTAACCTAAAATATAAGAATGCCGAGAGAATGTAATGAGTGAGAAAAGCAAAAATAAGAAAATAATAAATAACATTTGACAACTCTATTTAATTAGAAATAATACGTAACGACGGTTATTTCAGGTACAAATTAATTTATAATTATATTTATTTGATAATTATTTTTTATCGATAATATTTAATAGATAAATAATTATAATAATTTATTTTGAAATTATATATATATATATTAAATTGTTTATTTATTTGATAATTATATTTAATATAATACCGCTCGGTTCCTCAGATTTGAACTGTGGGACCCAGCCTGAGGTTAGACTCTAACCGTTTGACCCAAGACTAGTGATCTAGTAAGGATACTAGTCCTGTTAGAATCCCTCTACGAAGAATCAAGGGTGTCTGACTTGGCCTGATAAGCTCAATCAGAACCTTTGATGTCTCATACGTTTGACTGTTCATATACCTCAGGATATCCGATGGTGGCACGATTAGTCTCTGGTGACACATTTTAACATTTTAGGAATTTTTCCTGAAGGAACCAAAGCTTGATTCGGACTCTATCATCCCTATTTTTCAATAAGTTGATTGCCTCAGAAATCGCTTTAAAACTCGACCCGAATACCTTTGGTGTTTTGGACCCAGATTTTTCATACGATCTTATAATCAAATGATTTTGGTCTCAATCTTATTGTTTTGAAAAGATCTTCAATCTCTGTTTCTAGCCCCAAACTCCGATTCTCACTCTGTCAACCTCAAAATAAAAAATTAAGTATATTCGTCTTAAAATTTCAACATTTGGATTTTTTTCTGTTCATAGTTCAGAAAAAATTCATAACTTTCTCATACGACCTTTGCTTTGTGAAAACTTAGTGTCAAAATCTCTGTAACAAAATTATCTACATTTTCTATGAAGATATCAAAAGCTAAATCCTTCTAGATTGGTACAGTTTAATAAATCTTTGTGACCCCTTGACTGTTTTGTCACTATATTGGCAGCCTTTGATAAAATTCATGTATCTCCTTTGTCCGGTGCTTAAATCACTCTATTCATTTTTCTATAGATCCTTATCGTAGACCTCTAAAATTTTCATGAAGGGCACGAAATCAAATTCCCAAAGGAGAATTAATGGTGAATTTATTTCTAAGACCCTAGCTGATCCGGGAAGCTTCTGGAGCGCCCTGTCGTAAATCGGGTATATCTCAGGCTACAAAACTTGGATCATCACAAATGATATATCAAATTAAAGAGGAACAAAAGATATAAAAACTTTATGAAGGGATAGAAAGCCAATTCTTATTCCGTAATTCCCAGAATTTAAAATACTATACTGATTCATATTTCTCCAGCAACAGCTTGCACTAGGTGCAATATTTTCCACATATCTCTCTTATATGACCATGAAATTGAATGATTCCTTCACCAAATTTTTCTTAACTTAGTTATCCAAAACTTTGATGCATAACATGAAGCCAAAATTCCTATCAATTTGGCCTAGAAAATTAATCTTTGCAAGAAACAAAAATCCTGTCACAGCCCTGCACCCCTTTTGTATTTAGGTCATAACTTTCTCATTTCTTAATGGACTTTTTCGTGACATATATCAAATTAAATATAACAAAAAGTTCTTCAACTTTTATGTTCAGACCATTTTAAATTCGACCTAGAAAGGCCCCAAAAACCCGCACAAAGTGATGCCTAAGGTTGGCCATATCAACCCTCCATGCAGCTATGACCAATTAAAACTTTCCACTCAAGGGACACATGTTAACTCCAAAGATAACCCTTTCCTCATGCATTACTTCAGCCTACCGCTTGCCCTCTTATATGTTAACTCATGGTTAACCCCTTTCTGAACAAGCTACAATAGCTTGCTCCACAAGGGATCCTATATGCCATGATTCATAACATCAATTTTATGACCATACCATGCATCCCTCCATATTGCCACGCTGATCCAAATCCTCATTTCCATATTCCCTTATTAAATCTTCTTATTCTATTCCACTTCTACAAGTTGCCTCTCTTTTCTAAAAATTCATGGTAATCATCACATGATATCATTTAATCATGTCTTGCATCATGCCATGCTACATGACTAATTATCAAGCTTCCCTTGCTCCAATTATTTTTCCACATTCCTTTCTAATGCTTCAGACCCATATATTTCACAAATATTCTCTTCCCTCTCTTTAATTTCTCTAGATACTAAAACCAAAAGCCATCTAGCACCGTGAGCCAACCCCTCTTAGTTACACATTACTTTTCCAAATTTAATTCCACCTTCATGATACATTATAATGTGCTATACTACCATGCCATGCCATACTTGTCCCGTCCTGTTCCAATCCATTCCTACTATCATAATTACAAATTTAAAGAACAAATTCATCTTGGTTTCTCTTTGTATAATTCCCACCATCACACCTTCCTTCAAAACCATGGCCATTTTTAGCCACCAAGGTAAGCTCCTCTATTTTTGTTGTCCTTGATTCTTACCTCCCTCAATTTCCTACTCAAAATTTTAACAATTGTATATGAATTTCCTCACTGTTTTTCCTTGAAACCGTGACCTTCTTTTCCTTAATCGATGTTGCATATGTTGTTTCTAAGGTACCAGGAACGATCAACGATGAATGACGAAAGGTTTTAAGTGAACGATAAATTTTTGGCAACCGGTCCCTTTGATTTTAGTTAAATTCATGGCTATCCTATAAATTCCTTTGCTGGCCGTGACCCCTTTGTAGCTCAAAAAAGTTTTGCATGTGAAGTTTTAGGTACCGTTAACGATGATCGAAGGATGTTAGGAGCATTCAGCAAAATTTTTGACATCACCACCGTTTTCCTTCCTCCGGGCAGCAACTATTCCGTATGTTAAGGGGAGTCTTACCTTGTTTAACCTTGTCTGTAAACACTCCATAATATTGTTTGTATGCTTGTGAGCCTTTGTTTTGAATTTCACAGTGATCTAACAGTTAGATCTTAAGTTATAAAAATTTCCATCGACGACAATTAATTTTTATAGAATATATCGCTAAAATGAATTTTTAATAAATTTAATAAGTACATTTCGACAATGACATATTCGGACAAAAGTTTTATCATGGTCGGTATTAAAACGAGAAGCTTAGAAAAATTTTACGTTAGGCGGGCTCGGTTTATTCGATATAGTTGTATTATCTAAATTTAAATTTTAGTGGTCCTGTGTAATTTATGGTTATTTTATTCCGGTAAGCCCCGCTTTAGGAAATTAAGTTATTGTTGCGTGCCATCAGAGTTGTTTGAAGAGATCGCGCATTTCAAAGAGAATTTCCAACCGAACGATTACGACGTGTTACGTCACTAAACGCTAAAAATGGCATTGTTTTAAGTTACTATAAGATTTTATAGAAAGTTACTAAATAAATAAATGAATTCTTTTTACAAATGAAAAGTTTCACTTGAAGTAAATTAAGTCAATTAAGAAAAAGAAATAAAAAGACTTTTTAGTACAATAACTATTGGAATTTAGAAAGAAATTTCGTCACCAATTTAGTGGCCACGTTCATGACCACTTAACGTGGGATAAAAAGGAAACTTTGAGAACTTAATAAAATGAAATACAATTGGCAAAAGAAATATAATTAGGAAATAAAATCTTGAGGTTTAAATACTTGATGGATTAAGTAGACTAAGAATGAAAAGAAATGAATAGTTAGTTAGAGTTTAAATTGGAAGTAAGTTATAGAAAAAGGAATCCTAATAAATTAATTAGGATAAAAGATAAGTATTTGAATGAAAATAATATAATTTTAGAAATTAAATAAATGAGATCATTAGGAATCTAAGTTAAGAAATAAGTGTTAAGAGTTAAAAACTTTAGGAATTTATAATATAAGCGACAATGAACTTAGTAAATATTTAAACAATACATGGTATACATAATTGACTAAGTAAGCATAATTTGAAGAATATGATATACATAAAATAAATATTTAAGTTATAGAGCACTAATCACTTGAGAAAAGGATCTAGAATTTAGGTTTGAGCTAAGTAAAGACAAGAAGTAGAAACGACTTATGAATTAAATAGAAATTTTTGTGGCTAAATAATATTTAACTAAGAATGGATTCTAGATCTCTAGGTAATAATTTGGTGACATAAGTGAACCCTAGTTGACTGAATGCAACTAAGGAAACTAATTCGTTAATATAACTAAAAGATAGTGGGAGTAAAGAAAAGGTACAAAAATTAGTGACTAGAAATTTTGAGAAAGTAATGCTAAATTAATGATTATACATAAGGAAGTTTCATAGGCTAAAGTAAAGGTTACTAAGAATAAAGGTTTAAGAAATGGAGAAATACTGACGGCAACATTATTGGCATGATTAAGCATCAGCCTAAACCACATACGAATACATCAAGGATAAAATAACCCGGTAATAGTAAGTATGAGTCAATATAAGGCATTTAGACTTCTCAAATAAATCAAATACTTTAGAGGAATAAGTATAACTATACTATAGTATTTAAAGGATAAAGTGGATAAAATACATATTTAGTCACCTAGATGATTACTTGGTAGTCATAAGATCACTGAGTAACCAAGGATAATTTATGGATGAAGAAAAACATACTAAGAATGTGACCCATTAGTAATAAAACTGATAGTTAGGATTAATAAATTGAGATAAATAGTCTGCTAACATATGAGTAAGAAACCAAAATTAAAACACTTATAAAAGAAATATCCATGAATATACCTACATGCGTGATTCCCTCACTATAATGACATGTATAAAGATTGTTGTATAATACTTGTATGATGAATATTGTGGTTGGTGACTGCTATGTAATTGTATGCATAAATGAATATGTGTTAATTATATGTGATGAGTATGTGGAATGAAATATGGCATGATGACATGTGTATAGATTGTTATGTTGTACCCGTGTGAGACATTGTTTAAATATTGGAATAAATAAGAAAAGAATGAATAAGGGAATGTCTCGGTAGGGATCTTGAGATAGATAAATTGTGAAAATAATATGATGAGATTAGATCGGATCCGATGCGATGATGAGTGATGTAACGCCAATGTACCCATGATTTCTAGAAAATATGAGATCTCGTTTTATTTCTAAGCGTCGGATTAGACCATTACGAATTAAGGAATTTTGAGAAAATAAGGAAAAGAATAAATTGAAATTTCATCAAAAGAAGAAGTCCGGCGTTAGGAATGAAATGGAGCCATCAAAAGAACCCTACTGATGACTAGTGAGAAGAAAATTGTGTATTGTATGCATCATACATGGAAGTTAAGGAGGGATATTGGAATAATCCCCTAGAGCATATAGTGATGGGTACACTAAAGAATCTGCCATGCCTCGATACCTGAGGGCAGTCTAGGGAGTATAACTGGAGGCGGGAATTCGAAGTAGCATCGGATTCACGCCTATCGCCGGACAGCCCGTAGCAAACTCTGGTGTACTTCGGCGGGATTTTCTATGACCGTGGAGTGCTCATTCTGTGGTGATGTATGATTGGCCATTTTGATGTTGGGACTATGAGTCCTTACCCATTTGTGAAAACTAGAACGAGGAGAGCTCTGGTCACTCTAGTTGGGCAGGGGAGATAAGGGTGGCTGGCTGTGCACATTATCATTGGTATATAAGATTTTTGAGGAGGAGATGCGCCCACATGCATCATGATGACTAATAAAAAGAATGTAAATAATGAAATAAACTCATGCATTGCATCATTATACTGTGATTGTGACTATTTATTACTTAAGTATGACTTTGTAGAACTTAGTAACCCTAAGAGATGAATGGGAAAATGCAGATGATTAGCTGAGATCAAAAGTGGTGAGATAACTTAGAATATATCTTAGAAACCCCAAAGAGAGCAGGTGGGACTTGATTTTGGATTGTTTATGTTGTATATGGGCAGGTGTTGATGAGATACCTTCCCGATTATTATGGAGGTAAAGACTCACCCTTACGCTATTTTTCCAGACATCGTGGGGATAAAGACAGACTTTAGAATAAGGAGCAGCTAGACTCTTCACAGACCGTGGACAGATAGAATAGGTTAAATTTTATTTTCATTCATCGGAGCCTACGTGCCCCTTTACTTTCAGTTTGTATAGTTACTGTTATGACCATGCATTATATATGATTATGTTGTATATACAATGTATCTGTTCCACCAAGTTTCTTTGTGCAAAAAAAAAACTTCCACATTTTTCTAAAAACTTGTAATCTCTCAGTTGACCAGGATAATCTAGTGGAAAAGATTGTCCTAGTTAACTGAGGGTGTTACATTTGCCAACCTATGACTAGTGAAATGCCTGTCTATTACTAAAGCTTGCAAATCATGCTTATGCTCATAATAGTTTTTAAAGTAATGAAAGTAGTAGCAAACATAGTCATCCCTGGACATATAATTTCTTTCCATCCTTTTCTTTTCCTCAACCAAGATAAGAAAACCATATGGTTATAGATAAATACTATCACCTTTGAAGCCTTTCCTGCAAGTTTAGCCACATGAGACATGCACCCAATAACCTTCAAAAGTATGTTCAAACAGTAAGCCACACAAGGAGACTGAAAAATAAGCCTGCCGACATCCACATAATTGGTTGCATTATCAATAACGACTTGAATAACTTCGACGAGTCTTACCTATTCAATCACTTCAAAAAATAAATCACATAATGTCTTAGCATCTTTCACAACATCTGATGCACCAACAAATTTGATAACAAATATTCCTACAAGATAAATGTAAAAGCTATTATATAATAATCAATGAAATTAAAATTATAATAAATAAAAAAGTTTATCAAACTTAAACCTATTGGATAGTAAACCAGAAAATTTATCAATGTTCTTTACCTCTGGTCACTCTATTATCCATTAGCCATTATTGGACAACTAGTCTTAGCTCAAGTTTGTCGAAAGCCTTCAACAAGTAACTGATACTCTTTCTTACAATCTCCCAATAAATCTTACTTCATGATATGTTAGGCCTTTAAAACCAAGGCCAATAGTAGCAATTGCATCCATAGCTTTTTGATAATAGGGTGAATTTGTTGCATTGAATGGAATATATGCATCTTATAACCATTTAGAGACTACCATCTTAGCTTTTTGCATCACTTCTTTGCTAGATAACACACTTTTGAGTGTTGGTTGAGAGCCTAGAGTGGCCCTAGGAGCAAAATAGTCACCGATTTGTACCTTTGTTTTTCTTTTTGCTTTCTTTGGATTGTTTTCTAGCATCTTAGATGGACAAGTTTCACTTTCTGTATCATAAGTTGAATCATCATATGCTTCACCTAAATTATTGCATTTGGTGACAAACATCATAAGGAACTTTTTTACAAGACGATATCTAGCCCGCTATACTTGCAAGATGATGCTTTATTCTATTGATTCCTCCTCCCTAAATGATGATGCACAATAAAGACATGTGTAGGTATATGTTTTTCCATGTCTTTTGTGAGCAACATGCCACCAAACAAGATTAATTTTTCCATAACATGACCCTTTTAAGGATTGGTTTTCAGTTAATGGTGAAGGATTGAGTGTATCTTGAGCGTTGTCATTAGAAATCAAAACATCAACATTTTTTTGTTGCTACAATGTAACATAACTATCATAATAAGAAGAGTAAACCCATAACCAATATAATGAAATAAAATCATAACCAATATAACAACAACTTTACCTAATCATTTTGAGACATTTCTACAAAATTGTAGCCAATCATAATCAAACCAATGTAGAACTATATAATAACATGAAATTTAGAACAAGCTGCAAACTTGGAAACTACTAAACAAATCTAGAATCTATCATGGGCAAGGATTAAAAACCCATCATGATAGGGATTTGCTAACTATAAATAGTATAGAACCTAAGGTTGTATTAAGAGGAAAATTGAAATGTCACAATTCATGATCAACAACATGGGTATAACATTTTATGATAAAATTGAAATGCTCTCAATGTTGCCATGGGATCCAAAAACTGTCATGTATATGAATTCTAAATTTCTAATTTATTTAAAAACATATGACTTGGTTTACAGTTTTCATAATCTTCACTTGATGATAAGTGGTTGGTAACAATAACAAGCCAAACATCTAATAAGACTTGACCCTACCATTACCGGCAATGGTGTAACATCCCAGATTTTAAAGAAAATAAATTTATTGGATAATGATAATTGATTATTTATGGTCCAGTAATTATGGGAAAATCAATTAGACATTAGAGGTGAATTATCGGTAAATTAATATTTACTGGAATTGGGTGATTTAACAGATGATGTGGGACTTACTAGGTCAAATTAAATAATTGATGGGTCTAGAGTGTTTAGAAAATTATTATGGTTAAGGTGATGTAGCTAAAATAATTTTTAGTGTTAAGGAAATAATCAATTGGACACGTGTATGTTATTAAACGGGGAAAATACGAACCAAATGGAATTAAAAGAAATTGAAAAAACTTCCTTTTCTTTTCCCTCTCAGCCGTGATCTCTCTCTCCCTCTCACCTTTCACTCTCTTACCCAATGGACATGGGGTTTTATTACACAATGGATAATGGGCCAAGGGTGCAATGCTTTATCCAATGGGTAATACCCAATTTACATTAAAATTCTTCTCTCTTTCCCTCTATCACCATGGAGTCTTCTTCTTCTCCCATCTATCTTCACTTTTCTTCTTCTCCTTCATTTCTCCATGCCAACCGTCCACTCCCCCTCTCCATTTCATTTTCTTACAAAAATTAACAACAAAACTTGAAAATGTGATGCATTTGTGGAGCTTGGAAACTTTGTGGGATCATCCTCCTCCTTCCCCTCCTTCATTTTCGTTTTGGCTTGGCTTGGGTGGTGAGGTAAGACCTTGAAACCCTCTTCCTCCATTTGTGATTTTTATGTTGTTTGAGCTTGAAATGGTGGTGTCAGAGGTTATAGATGTTAGTAGAAATGGCAAAACCCTAGGCTTGAATGGTTTGGGAAATGATTTTTGATTTTGGTTTATGGTAATAAATAGATGTAGGTTATTGTTCCTATAAGGAATCAATGAAGGTGGTGAGTGTTAATTATTAATGGGTGAGTTGTGTGAGAAACCCTAAGTTTAGTGATTTTGGGGTTTTGGCCAAATTGATGAGTTTGATGATTTTGGTGCTTTTGAAATGAGTTATATAATGGAAATGAGGTTTTAGGAATATTAGAATTGATTATGAATATTAATGAAAATTTAAGCTAAGTTCATATTGTTATGTATGATATGATTTGAGGAATTGAGCTTCAGGGTGATTGTGTGATGTTGTAGTTGGGTGTCATTAGTTATGAGGGAAATTAATAACAATAATGGTGGGTGACCATCGATGAGGGATGCTGGAGTAGATGAGTAGTTATATCATGATGAATATCTCAAGAGTATGTTGATTGATGATGGTCTTGAATAGAGCCAAGAGGCTTATAATGAATTTGAATAGATTGTGATAATAGTTGAGTGATTCATGAGATGATTTGGAAGCCTTATGAATATGGGCCATGGTATTGTTGTGTTGGATTTGTTTAGCCTTTTAAGATTTAGAGAATCTTGGCTATGGGAAAGGAATTCCCGAAGCCTAACACGAGTATGAGAATAGGTGTTTTAACAAGTCTAAGATTTGATATTGAGCTTTAAGAGATAATGCCTTATAATGGCTTATTCATTGCATGTGTGTGTGCAATATATAGATTCAATGTCAAATGATAAAGTGGAGCATTCAGAGCATTGGAATCGTGGTTCTTCTCTTGAGGTAGGAGATGAGTTTACATTTCAATTGCATGAGTGAATAATTGATGGTTGATGTGTATGATTGCACTCATGCTTGCCTTGCCATTTGAATGATGAGATAATTGAAAATGTGATGAATATTATGCTTAGAAATGGTGGATTCTTGAGAATGATATATATATATATATGTGTGTGTATATATGAATTGATGATGAATGTTTTAATGGGAGTGATGTTTATGTTGGTAGGAAATTGTTTAAAGTGTGAAGCTATGCCTTGATATTAATGCATAATTGAGGAACTAATAGAATCAAATAGAGTTTTATGTGATTTTGATGGCTTGGGATAGTCCTAATAGCCCATATATGTAGTTTATGACTTTTAGGAATTGGAATGGGCAAATTTTAATGAGAATAGGCCCTTGAGTTGCATAAAAATGTCTTAAAATGGTCTAAATGTACTTATATGCATAAGTCACTCATTTTGAGGAACTTTTTAGTGAGGCCGGTGGCCACGCGTCACAAATGATATGTATTTATTGGGGTTAAAATTTCATAGCATTTGAAGTTCATATGAGAAAGTTAGGAGGGTTAGAAGTTGAAAAATCTTACGTTTCAGCAGCAGGGCTGTCTTGAATCGATTCAAGACTCTTTGAATCGATTCAAGAGGTGCTGTTTTCACTGTTTTGGGCTCCAGGGGTGTTTGAATCGATTCATACGAGTTTGAATCGATTCAAGGCTATTTGTCAAATTTTGAGATTTTAGGACGCTTGAATTGATTTATACGAGCTTGAATCGATTCAGGGCCCTGTTATGGCTACTGTTATGTTGTTTTTCCAACTGCTCTATTTTCTTTGCTGTTTTTGGCCCGTTTGGGCATCTTAATGATGTTTTTGGCCTCCGACTTCTTCATGAAAGTTGTAGATAATTGTGTTATGGAGGTGTGAGAATTAGTCTCACATTAATTGGAGTTTTCTAACTCTCATTAGGCATAAACCACCGGACCTACTGCGTCATAAAATTCAAATTTAAGAGGGTTTTGAACCCAACTTTTTATGGTGGTCAAATTAGGACTAATAGCTGATATTTGTGACATGTCCAATTATTATTAAGACTAAAAGTGAGCTTTTCTCATGTATTTATATTGAAAGTTAACATGGGCTTATATTTACTTAAAACCCGTTTATCATATAAAAATAAGAGATTGTATTAGGGGTAATGATGGGTGATGTTGTTGATCAATCCCTTGAATAAGGATGATTGTTATTATAGATGATTGTGAATGTTATTGAGTTGATACAAGCATAGGCTTGTATGTGTGGTTTGAATTACATTTGTGAATTATTGTGAATACCACACTAATATGTAAGACAATGGTGATGAATAATGAGATGAAAATCCACTAAATGAATGTGTGGTAATATTTATGAATGATATGTAATGATGTGATGCCATTGTGGTTGATCGTAAGTATCGACTTGCATGTATGACATGAAAAATATGTAAAATGTGTTGTAATGAAATGCTACACTTAAAACTTGAAATCAATGGCTAAAACCAACAATCATAACATCCACTAAGGTGTGTATGGTGGTGTTGGTGATTATGATGATGATGATTGATGAGTGGCATTTAGGATGCACAGTGTGAGAAATGTATTTGATTTGTATTGCATTGCATCCATGGCATATCATGTGCTGCTTATATGGAATGTTAGGGGTTCCAATAGGCAGGCCCAGTGGGAGGGCGACCTAGTGCACGGGTAAATTGTTGATGTTCCCTAGTGATTCTGGGAATCACAAAGCTGTCCATAGTTTGGTAACGAGGCACCCTATATGGCGGGCCCAGTGGGCGGGCGGCTCTGTTGATGAGTAAGTTACCTCGGTGTCCGACGGGGCATGGCTCTCTTGATGTGTGTTCGGGAGGGGCCTGTAGCACTTTTGGCAAGTGAGGCCATGTTGTTGATCCACAAGTCACGGGGTGACTAGTGCTACATATGGGCGATGCGGTTTGGTACCAGTAAAATATGATGTTAAACATGCATGAATTGAGATATAAGTGTACACTTTTACTACTGCAGTAGGGGCATAGTAGCACACCTATGCTTGACCCACAATTTGGTGTTTATTCCCACAGTCGGATCCGCATTTGTTATTAATTCCATTGTGCATATGCATTAGCCATAAGAGCATTTGCATATAGCATGGAGATATGCCAGATGGTGATGATGATTGATGATGATTGAGATTGTGGTGTGGTATTGGTGAAATGGGTAATTAATATACCTAAAAGACCACGTAAAAGTAATAAATGATATGAATATACGAAACGATATCGAATATGACGATATATATATTATGGCCCAATATAATAAAGGGCGTATTTGTTTATGATTGATGAAAACGATGTTAGCCCGTGGTGGCTTTGAGAAAAGACCGGAATGGTCGATGTTGATGATGTTAGCCCGTTGTGGCGTTGGAATAGATGTGTATATGCCTGCTTTGCTATGACTTGGTTAATGAATATGAAATATGTATATGTTGTTGAATTAACAATTTATGATGATCATTGATGTGTTTAGCAAAGCATACATGATGTTGATATGCATATGCACATAATTTCAATTGTATTCATATCGTCATTTGAAATGTATAACTCACTCTCCCATGTGGTCTACTTTTTAGTATTGATGCAGGAAAACCATGGGATGAGAACGTTTAAGAAGTAAGGCTTTTGGGAAGGTAAATAGTGGTAATGGAATGCCTTGGCCGACAGCGATTGTGATTCATTATATTGTGAAATGAAAGGTGTAACCTAGTGTTGATAATTTATTGATATTGACGGATGTATTGTAAATAGCTAGGTATGTGAATGATATATTAATATTTGGAATGACATCGGGTATGTAGCCCATTTTGGGAATATATAAATGTTAACGATACATGATATTGAGGTTGAATTGATTATGGTGAAATATAGAATATGAATGTTGGAGATGTATGATATATGACCATATAGCTAAGTATATGTATGTACCTTAGGCAATGCATGTTTATGATTTATGTGTAAGTTTAGATGTGGCCTAAATGGGCTTGTGTTGTATGTTTGCATGCTTTGCCGAGCCTTTTCTCATATCTTCATATATGGGACTAGGCGTATGCCCTGTATACATATTCTTTTTCCACTGTAAACTCTGTTATTTTTGTATACAATTATAGGCGATTTATTTTACGATCCAGTTATAAAATATTAAATCTCACCCTTCGGTTTTCTGTGGTTTGAGTTTTAGTGTAATCATTGAGGTGTTTTAAAACTATTTTAAACGTGAAAAATTTACTCGCATTTTTATTAACTGTTTATCTTGATTACATCGGGATTCAAGTCTAGAAAATCAGGGTGTTACAAATGGCATGTTCTTTGTATAAAAAATTTAAAATACAATGTTTATTACCAAACTCAAAACATTAACTAAATAGATTTGTAATATGCCAACAAATGCAAATATGCCAAAAAGAAGCTTACTATGAAATTCCAAACATTTAAGAACTACCAAATAGATTCAATTTTGAACTAGTCCTGATATCGGCTTATGGGTAGTACGATAATTTGACCATAATCTGTCATTCAGGACCGGTATCCCACACAATTTAGTGTCACTTACATGCTGGTATTGCATGAAAGGTCCCAGAACTAACCCCGGTATGAGCCACTACCTCAATACCGGATGATCATAGTTAACTTATGTGTCAACGTACTGAACAAGTAACTTGCAAAGTGACTATTTGGTAGGTAGAGCCGTTTGAACAAGTCCCTTTCACGTGTCAACTTTTCTGCAAGGGATCAGAAAAATACTGAGTGTATGAAAAACTTGGAGAGCAAGAAGACTTTTCCATTACCTCCAGGTAGGGGTGTTCATCATTCAATCCAATCCAAAAAAAAACCACTCAACCAAACCAAAAAAATCGATATCCAAAAAAACCAATAACTGAAATAACCGATAACTAAAAAAACTGATATTTTTTAATGGATTGGATTAGATTTTGGTTCCACCTTCAGGAATCGATTCAATCCAAAGATTTTTTTTACTACTAATACTACTCTGGACCTGTTAAATAAAAGTCCAATATATTTCCTTTGTTTCTATAATTCCTAAAATTAAAATAGCTTAAGCCCAAATGACAATGCCCAATGATCCAATTTTATAATTCACGTGCAAAATAGCTTAAGCCCAAATGACAATGCCCAATGATCCAATTTTATAATTCACGTGCAAAATAGCTTAAGCCCAAATGACAATGTCGAATGTTTCAATTTTAATATTTTATGATTCACGCTCATCAATGGCTCCAATTAGAAAGAAAAGAAGCTTGTCTGTTATTACTGTTAGTATGTGATTTTTATAATAAATGATTTATTTTTAAGGTATTTTCTAAAAACCAAAATCCAATCCAATCCAAACCAATATATATCGGATCGGATTTCATGGTACATCCTAACCAATCCAATCCAAACTGCATAATGATTTCTTGATTGGATCGGATGACTTTTGGCCTTAAATCTGATCTAATCCAATCCGCAAACACCTCTACCTCCAGGTATAAATACCCATGCATCAACGTAACAAAGGTAGAACATTCTCTCTCAAACTTACGCTTAAGCTCTGATATTCCTTTGAATATTCACTCACTTGAGTGTCAGAGTATTCTTGTAGGTGACACCCATTTTCGCCCCATAACATGTAAGGCTGGTAATTTGGTACAAGGAATCACTCCAAGACTTTTATTTCCCACCGAAATAGAGGATATAATACTGAATCCCCAATGAACCGACGTAAAACACACACCTACGAACAAATATTAAGGACTGTCCCGAGGTTGGTTCTTGCACCCCGGCCTAGACCAGTTCAAATTCAATAAACTAAGCATTAGTAAACAGATTTGTAAAATTGTAAATGGAAACTACCAAACAACCAAAGTGAAACAGAGATGAGGTGTGTCACCTAAGATCCAGAACCCGACGAAGATAGGCACAATCGCAGAACGACGCCTCCTGGGAATGCAGATCATGGCAAAGATGGGCGGTTGAATAGAGAAGAGAGACGTTTCTTTTTTTGGGTGCTAGTGCCGACAAACAACCAAAGTGAAAATTGGAGAAGGAAGAGTGTAATGGAGAAGGAGAACTTGATATCTTGACTTAGTTTTTTTTTTTTCAAATAATAATCAAAACAACGTCGTTTTTGTTGTTTTTGAGTTAAAATTGTGTCATTTTTAAAGTGCATCACTGACTTGAAAAACCCATTGAACCGCTTGTTTTTACTAGTTTCCCTAGTTTGCGGCCAGTTTGACTTGTTTGCTACTCGTTTTTCTATTTTCCCAATTTTAAGGGTTACTTAGACATGACCGGGTACCAATTGTTGGTTCATCCGGTCTGACTAGTTGGTACTGTCTAATTTTTACATTTATATATACATGACTTAAATAAGAGTTGTGTAATAAATTATTTTTAAATAAAAATTTATATTATAGAATTAAGTTTTTTAAAATTTATTGAGATAAGTGAAAAATAACTTATTTTAATAAGCTACATAGATTAACTTATATAAATAATAAAAAAAACAACTTAACAAAGTTATAAAGTATTTTCATAACACACGTTAATGTCGAAGTTTTTAAAAAAAGTGTTAGCGGTTATTTTAAAAAATTGGTATAAAGACTAAATAAAAAATACATTTTTAAAATTAAAAAAATATAAACCAAGGGTCAAAAATGAGTGGAGCCAAAATATTTCTGCTGCTTCAGAATTATAGTAAAATAAAAAATTTGCCCCAAACATTTTGAAAAATTGTAAACATCATCGTTCAATCATCACTAGGCCTTCAGGCTGAGGAAGACAGACATTGATCGCGTTGCGTTGGTCACTTCCGCCTTGAATTCAAATCTTCCTTGCTTCTGGCTCCGGATTTGGCTGAATTGCTTATTTTTCAACCGTAAGGTGTACCTGAACAAGTTGATTTTGACGTTTGGGGACCCCAATGGATTTTGATCTCTCCGATAGCAGTGGTGGGTCATTTAAAAAATTCTACCTTTTTTTTTTACCAATGTTGTGCCTTTTCTAGGTCCCCAGGACCCTAACGTTTCTGGGCTATGATTTTGTTTATGATTCATTAATTGTGTTTTTACTTTATTCTGATCATGTTAGTTGAACTTGGGTCAGTTTTTATAATGCCGTTGGGCTGGAACCGTTTGGCTGCTGCTTTTAGTGTTATAAGTTGAAGCTTTGTTGCCTGAAACTGCAACTTTGTGCATTTCTTTAGTCTAGATGGTGACTCAATATTGAGAATATTTGCGCTTATAAATATATGTGTGTGTGTGTTGCACATATTTTGTGCTTTAGGGGGAAGTGTTTGTATAGACAATGGCTCGAGTTAGTTTGAACCTTAATTTGGGAATTAACATCTCTTTCTTCTTTATCAAATTGGTAAGTTAACATCTAAATTGGAATTGTTTCGGATGTTGCACTGCTGATTCTTTGCTGTTGTATTGTTGTGTTTCACACACACACGAAACAAGGTTCTTTTAGTTTTATTTGGTTGACAAGATCATGCTGGTACTAAACAAGTGACTTGAATAACTTCAGTTTACCCTTTGTTTTTGCTAACCCATTTTTCATTTTAAATAATTGTGGTCTTGATTTATGGCTGAAATATTTGAAGTTTGTTGTCAAATGTGTGCATCCTACATCCTAGAAATGAATTGAACTTAGTTATTGCTAATATCGTAATCTTGTTATTACTTCTAATTCCATGTATAAGAGCAGTGTAGTTAATAGTATTTCATTGAAAACAGCTCTAACTTAGAAAGAGGTAGGGGAATATAAAGAACAAAACACATGTGCAAGCTGTGTTTTGCCTTCATGACCTGTCTTCTTTTGTCCAAAAGCAGACCGTGTCATAAATAATAACAAAAGAATATAATATATGAGCTGAAGAGTGGAAATTCATGAATGCATCATGACAATTGTAACAGAAATGAACATATTTTCAAATTTGTTTTTATCTTGCATTTGCAGCAGGGGAATGCCGTAGATAGTTGAAATAAGTACCACTCCCATCCCCTAGGCACCAAATTCACTCAAAGCAGTCACAACAGCAATTTTTTTTCCTACAAAATATCCAATTTTAATCTTTGTATTTAATAGAAAAGTTGTTGTTCGAACAATGAGAATGCGCAGAATTGTGTATTCAATTGGCAAAATTATAGCAATTAGCCATATGTGTAATCTGCACCCCACTTTCTTTCACAAGGCTCAATCTAAACTTTTTCTTTCCTCTTCCTTTTGGGTGGTTGCTTATTATAAGGTGTCCAGTACAAATTCAGAAACTAACTTGAATCTACATGCATGGCTATACTTTTTTCTTCCCAATGTTATACTTTGTTGGAAGTCCCACATCACTTGACTCATAATATGTGGTATGATTTAAATACCTGTTAGGCTACTCCTCTCATTGCCAATTTGTTTTGAGATGGAATCTTCTTTCCGCTTGTCATAGGCTAAGAGTTGTCCTTTCGTTTATGGGGTCAAAAATTACCCTTTATCTGGTTCGGCAGACTTTGTTGGAGGGGGTGTGTTGGAAGTCCTACATCGCTCGCCTCATAATATATAGTATGGTTTAAATACCTGTTAGGAAGGGCCTTTGGTAAATTGAATCTAGGTCTCTTCTCATCACTGTCTTTTCTTACATTTGGCTTTCCACACAGTCTTTTAGTTTGCTTCAATTTATATTTGATCATGAGCTAAGGATTTCTTTTCTCCTCTGGAAAGTGTAAACCTAACGGTTTCAAGAAAGGATTAATTGACTAAATTTGGAACAGTAACAATCTGATTAATATCTTGCTTGATCTCAGCAAAGATGCAACAACCAATGCAGAAATTGTTGTGCACAATATTGAGTACAGACGATGATGATAGTGATCTGCTCTGCTCACCTGTCTTTTAAATTTGCTATGTTAAAACTAAATCTCATTGAATGATATGAGTGAACATTTCAGATATGGCTATAATCATAATAGGTATTTTTTTCCTGTTCCGCTCAATGCTTTTTGTATTCAAATTGTTGCTTGCTTGCATATTAATTTCCATAATCTGAAATCCCCACAGGAACAGATGATGACCTTCCTCCTTCCCATAAAAATAGAATTCAACGACCAGATCATGCTGCTGGAACTGGAAATGGAAGGTCAGCGGTTGCAGGCTCCACTGCATTTCCTAGGCTGCAGAGTGACATGGAAACAGAAATCCATAATATTGAGCAAGAAGCATACACTTCTGTGCTGCGGGCTTTTAAAGCTCAATCTGATGCAATTACTTGGGTACCCATGCCTTATTTCATTTGTTCATCTTTCTATAAACTATGTTGGATAGGATTAACAATGTTTTTTTTTGTTCCTGTGCTCTTAAGGAAAAAGAGAGTTTAATTACAGAACTTAGGAAGGAGCTAAGAGTATCAGATGAAGAACACAGAGAACTTTTATCCAGAGTGAATGCTGATGACATCATCCGCAGGATAAGGTCAAATTATGTTTTGTCATATTCTACTGAGCAGTTTCTGTATACCCTTTGAGTAAAACACGGTTTGTTCTGCATTTCAATCTGGGGTTTAAGTGTTACCAATTGTGCTGTTAGGGAATGGAGAAAGGGAGGTGGGCTCCAATCTGGTGCAGTTAATACTGTCCATCAAGCTCATGATCACAATAGCAGCCCTACAGTTTCAGCATCCCGAAAGAAACAAAAGATGTCCACATCTGTGGCTTCATTATCCTTGGGTGCACCACCTCCGTCAGTTCATCATCCTCCGACACAACCATCATCATTCTCATCAAAGCATGGACCTCCATCAGGAGCGAAGACCAAAAAGCCAAAATCAGTAAGCAATTCAGTTTTAGAATATCAAAGCAATATATTGATTTATTCTTCCTCCATGGTCATTGTTTCTTGTTCTCAAATTAAAGAAAAAAAATCATTGATCTGTGGATTTTCAATAAAGTCCATACAGTTCCCTTCTACAGGTCTTACAAGCAGAAGCCATGTCACTAATCAGGGGGGTTCTTCAGGTGCCCATGTAGTAAGTGAGCCTGCTGAAGCAGCTTCTTGCAATCCCTGGATTGGAAGGAAAGTTTGGACAAGGTGGCCTGAGGACAACCACTTCTATGAAGCTGTTATAACTGATTACAACCCTGCCGAGGTGTGTTTATTGTATACTGTAAAAAATTGAGTAACTCATGGATTTCCTTTAATATTTTTAATTTTTATTTAAATATTTGGCAGGGACGGCATGCTTTGGTCTATGATATGAATTCAGCAAATGAAACATGGGAATGGGTCAATCTCAAAGAGGTAAAATTCTTGCAATATTAATATTCTTCGCTACTTCATAATTCTATATCATCTCAGTTTAGCTCGGTTCTTTTTTCCTTTATTTTATTTTTAAGCAATATTTACCTCCTAAGTCCTGACTAGCATAGCCAGAGGTTTTTGTTTTCACACATATCTTACTTTTCCCATGGTGACCATGTCTCATACTTTTGACTCTTCTACCTTGAAATAGGTATGTAGTACCTCATGAACTTGATGAAGAAAGTGTTATATTTCTGCCTAGAACCTAGTTTGCTTTTACGGTTGAAGGGATCGGCATATAGTCAATGTCCCTGGCTATTATGGGCTGGCATTTGCATTAATGATTTCCTTTTTCAGTACATGTAGTTAATGCAAATAAATGAAACTTCAAGCTAATATGGGACAATCCTTTTTTTAAAAATGAAAATCTGGGTTACAGCTTTACCCCCAGATACATAGTTACATACTCAAGTTTCGGTTCACTTGACTTTATTGGGATGTTCACTAAGCATAATGCTGTAACTGCCAACATTTTGTCATGCATCTTTCGCCCCAAGCTTCCTGAGGCCTGTATAAAGGGCTTTATATCTTTAACTTGTCTCTAGGATGACAAAAATGTTCACTGATTTGGTTAGCATAACAAGGTGACAGTATTGTAACTTTAAATTCAGAATCGGTTCCATTGCGTGATATTGGACTATTGGTAATATAATGAAATCCTTCTATTTTCATAGATCTCGAATAAAATTGTTCTCTCCGCGGAATGGATAACCAGTCATAAAGGAATAGCAAAGCAATGTAATAAAATTGTTCTCATTTATTGTTTACATCAGTTATTTTTCACAGTTTTTTGTTTGCTGAGTGCAAATAATGTATTAATTTTACTTTTGTAGTAAAGGCATATATCGGTTTAGTGCTCTTCACTTTTCTATTTATTAATCTTTATTGATTAGACTTAAATCAACAATTCATCTTGATATGGCTAGCTATCCCTCAATCAGTGATAAAATATATTATCTATTTGATTTGATATGGTAGATATCTCCAGAAGATATTCGTTGGGACAGTGAAAATGCTGGAATACCTCATAAAAGTGGCCAGCCTGGTCCAGGTAGAGGGGTGAAGAAATCAATCTCTCGTGGTGGTGCAGTTATTGGTGCTGGAAGAGGCAGGGGAATGACAAAGGTTAAGACTAACAAAAGTTTCACTTCATCACAAAATGTGAGTAGGAAGAAGCCTATAGGTAACATTGAGATACTCCACACAGATACCCTTATCAAAGAGGTATAAGCATATTCAACAAAAATTTCTAAATTTTTTATCAGTTAGATTTGACTATTTTGCTATATGATACAAATGTTTGGCTCCTTAATATTACCTAACGGGATGGAAACAAAACAGGTTGAAAAGATTTTTAGTGCCAGTCATCCTGATGCCATGGAAATGGAGAAAGCAAAAAAAACGCTAAATGTGAGTGTCAACCATTGAGTTCCCAGCTTTATTTTATTTTTCTTTATATGCATCCATAATGATGAGTCTCCCTTTGAAATGCAGGATCATGAACAGGCACTTATCAATGCAATTGCCAAGCTTGGAGATGCATCTGATGGTGAAAGTGGTAATCACTAAGTCACTAGAATTTTGTTCATGTATAATTAATTGAACTTTCACCACATTCTGCTGTATCCTAGTTCTTTGATATTGCTAGTAAGTTAGCCAGTCCGCAACAGCATTGAGGCAATAATTTTATGAACTATTTTATCACAATAGTATTAGTTAAGTATAGGATGATGAAATGCAAATCTGTAAATGAAGCATGTTCATTCTTTCCCTTCCCTTTGTTCTTTGTCTGGCACATAAGTTCCTGTGTGCCTTTCAAAATACTCCTTATTTACTAGCGTGATATTTGATTCAACCCAAGTAGTTCCAGCAAGGATTACTTTAGATTATTGATTACAGGACTCTTTCATCCTTCTTGTTCCTTGAACTATCTTAAACCAGATGAAGAACCTCCATTTTCTCAAGGGCATTCAATGGATCAGAAAAAAGGCCAGAAGAAACGACAGTATAATCCCGGTGGTGTTGGAGTACTCAGCGGTTCAAGCGGCAATAAGTTACCAAGGGAGACCAGTGCTCCATCTAAGTATCAGCACAGAGTTTGCAACAGCAACACATGACCATTGTAGCATTATTATGTGTATTATTGTGGGTTTCTCTTATCTATTGAGTAGTGCAACAGGTAGGACAGGAGTGACTTCAATCTAGAGATACACACATATGTAACTTGTAAATTAGAAATTATGAAAAAACATGGTTGTTTATGCTTGTAGTCACTCTTCTCTCTCTCATTATCCAATCAACAACATTGTTCAAAGGTCACTTGATTTGAAAATGTTTTATGTTTTTATTTTCTATATTCATATTTAATTACAAAACTACTATATTGTTTTTTGTTTTCAGATATTTGTACATAAAACGGTAAATTAGAATTAGTTTTAGTATTTCTTATACAAGCGTTTTCTCAAATCAACCAATCCCTTACACTCAGTAAACTGACTTCTTTGATATAGAAAAGGTAGCACAGAGGACACAAATGAACAGTCCAATCTACAGCTTCAACAGGTAAGGTTATGTACACAAGCTAATCCCAATAGTAGAGGAGAGTCACACCCAGCAATCAGTTAAATGTTTTTACAGTGATGCGATAAATTTAGTGATGAGATCCACCATCTGTGCATCAAAAGCCGGCCCTTCCATTTGAAAGTGGCTTGCCCCATCGATCAGATGTGTTTCAACACGTCCTGCTGCAGAATTGAGCTTGTTTTTCAGCTGCTTTACACTGGTGAACCCATCTTGTGTTCCCATAATGAAGAGTTTTGGTTTTGGGGACTGCAAGATGACCTTGTGGTGTCGTCCAAAAAGAATTGAGGCAGCCATGCCGAATGGATAACCGATGCTTACATAGCCAACCACTTGTTCTATCTTATCAACAGCAGACCCTGCTATAGGTGCACCTGTAGTACAAGACACAACTCAAATATATGGCAATTTCTTCAACATTGATTAAACACATGCTGCAATTGGAGATAACTATTTACTATATCTCCTAATCTTGCTTCTAAATGAATTGGAAAAACTGTCACAAACAAGAATCATGCAGATTAACAACACAAGTAAAAAATTTTGTTGGGAAAGGTAAGACCCAATTTAATGATCTCCGCACCTCAAATAAATTAGTCTTTGGTTTTCAGCTGACAAAACCCTTCGGCTTACTAAAAAAAAAAAAGAAGATTAACAACACAAATCTTGACCGTTCATGTAAATCCTATATAGTTCAATAACATTTAGATTTTCCTATATACTTTATTAACATTTTTAGACACTCAAACTGGGAAACTTGATCTGTAAACTAGGGAACGAAAGATCTGCTTCCTTTCATGTATTTTGCATTAGCATTAAAACTCTTAAGGACTTGCAACCAATGCAGCTGACTAAGTTACTCCAAGGCATCCTTTTCAATCAAGCATAGATGGGTAGTAATCTCTTTGAGCTTTTTTTTCCAGAAGCTGATTGCAGTTCAAAGATTGTATTGAAAAAAGTCACCCTTTTTTGTTTTTGCCACACTAAAATTTATGGGAATAGTACTCATTGTCTAATAAATTGTAAGATTCGTTCCCCCTAAAGAGGGGATCATGTTGAATTGACAGATCCGAGACATGTATGTACCTGCAGAGGAACCGACCAACAAGATCCTGGGAAGGGAGAGAGTGTCAGAGAGCCAACTAGAGACAGCAATAACATCCTTAACTTCAGCAAAACCAGTGAGAGAAGGCCTGCCAGTGGACCTGCCAACGCCTCTCATGTCAAAGGTGACAGAAGTGTAGCCGTTTTGAGCCAACCCAGAAGCGATTCCTTTGAGGAGACCCTGCGAACCACCCAAAATGGAATATGGGTGCACCAGAACGATCCCCAAGTTGCCATCTTTGGCTTCTCCTTCTCTTCCTGGCTTGAACACCCTTGTACGGAGCTTCACTCCATCGCTGCTATCCACCGTGAAGGACTCCAATGTGTAGTTCGACATCACACCCACAACAACAACAACAACAACGCGGAGGAAAAGCAAATTGAATCTTTTATGAGATGAGAAGTGAATCAATCTCTAATGAATGCGCGTACAAAGGGGTAGGTTGGTTGGTTGGTTGGTTGGAGTTGGGAAAATGGCTTGGGTCAGGGTCAGGGTCACTCATTCACTCATTGGGCTCACAATCACAGTAACTGCACAATTTCCATATACACCACGCAAAATATAATTACTAGATCTCGGAATTCGAGCATTTAACACTATTGCAATATGTAGTCATGGATGTGTTTCCAAAAAAAATATATGTAGTCATGGATGTGGTCTTTAGCATTTTTCCAATTACTTAGATCAAGAAAAAAACGATTATTTGACAATAAAAAATTTTGAAATATATATTTGGTCAATTACATTTATTTTAGGTCTTAATTTATCTAAAATATTTTTTTATCTCAATTTAATCTTTTACATTTAAATATAATTTTAAAATGGTCATTTCAACTAAAACAAATAGAATCTTGTATTTTTGAAATAGTTATCGCATAATAGATTTAAAATTTATTTTTAAATTAACTTCTAATAATATATTTTAAAATAGAAACTAATTTAGAAAATAAATTTTAAATAGTTTTTCCATCAATTTCCAAATTAAATTATACTTTTTAAAATTGGTTCCTGAAACTTATTTAAAAACTATATTTTACATCAATTTTTTAATAACCAATTTAAAAATGTAACTTTCCGTTAATTTTTTAAATAAAAAGAATCATTTTGAAACTAAGACCTAAAAAATATATGGGGCAAAACATATATTTATCTAAAAAAAATGATTTATTCTGAGATTAGTGTTATCCATAAAGTTTAGATCTTGATATTGATTTTGGTTTTTGGCAATACATAAATTTTAGACCCTATTCAAGGTGATTTTTAGTTTTAAAATTTTAAGAAATTAAAACTTGTTTTTACTTTTTTACTTTTTAATTTCATGTTTTAGTTTTTATGATTTTGAATTTTAAAAAGTTCATGAAAAATTTTCATGATTTTAATCTAACTACATTACATATAAAACAATAACAATATAATGGTCGTGGTGATGACGATAACAGTAGTGATGATGGGTGCTCACCTCATCTATGTGAGACATTATTCGTTAGCAGAAAATGGATATGACACAGAAGTAAAACATGTAAAATTTTTAACTAAGAACTAAAATCTAAATTGAGTAAAAGATCAGGGACCAAGTGTTTATTGAAGCCTTAAATATAAATAACTAGCTATGTACCCGTGCGGACACACGAGTTATGACCTTTGATTAAAATTATTAACTAATATGTTATATTAATTGTTGTAATATTTGTAACATAATATACCATGTAATATACAAAAAATAAAATATAGAATGCCATATATATAGGATGGATATCATATATATGGTATGTTATATATGTATATCAAAACATATAACCATAGATTTTATACATGTAATGTTTATCCAAAAACACATGTCTGATGATGCTTCAAAAATGTCAATACCACAATCCCTGAAATTCAAGACTTGTTGTCAGTGAAGGGTTTCATGTAATTGTATTTCTCTCTACCATTTTTGGTGTTAGAGAATGAAATGATAATTTAATAAAGTGTAAATTATCAAATTGTAAGTTTGGTGAAATCATTGGAATGAAAAGTATAATAATAATAAGTTTGGTCCATACTTCCGAGTGGGGTGTATCCGAGTGAGAAATTTCCGAGTGGGTCATTTTCAAGGGAAGTACTTCCGAGTGAGGAAAGGCTCAGATTCTGAATGAATGTTTTTCAAGCAGACATTTTCGAGGGAATCACCTCCAAGTGAATCAATTCTGAACGAAAAGAGGCTCTGACTTCGAATGGGTAGTTCTCGGGCAGAGATACTTCCGAGTGAAGAATTCCCGAGTGAATCAATATGGAACCCCACTCAGAAATATCTCAGTCAGAATTGTCCCTGCGTGAAAAGTGCTCATTCGAAGTCAGAGCCCCTTTTCGTTCAGAATTGATTCACTCAGGAATTCTTCACTCGGAAGTATCTCTGCCCGAGAACTACCCATTCTTTTCATTCAGAATTGATTCACTCGAAGGTGATTCGCTCGAAAATATATCTGCTTGAAAACATTCATTCAAAATCCGAGCCTTTCTTCGCTCGGAATTACTTCCCTCGAAAGTGACCCACTCGGAAATGTCTCACTCGGAGACACCCCACTCGGAATGGAAACCCACTCAGAAATATCTCAGTCAGAAATATCTCTGCCTGAAAAGTGCTCATTTGAAGTCAGAGCCCCTTTTCGTTCAGAATTGATTCACTCGGAAATTCGTCTTTCTTCACTCGGAATTACTTCCCTCGAAAGTGACCCACTCGGAAATGTCTCACTCGGAGACACTCCACTCGGAAGGATGGAAACCCACTCAGAAATATCAGTCAAAAATATCTCTGCCTAAAAAGTGCTCATTTGAAGTCAGAGCCCCTTTTCGTTCAGAATTGATTCACTCGGGTATTCTTCACTCGAAAATATATCTGTCCGAGAAGTACCTATTCGAAGTCAGAGTCTCTTTTCATTCAGAATTGATTCACTCGGAGGTGATTCGCTCGAAAATATCTGCTTGAAAAACATTCATTCAAAATCCGAGCCTTTCTTCGCTCGGAATTACTTCCCTCGAAAGTGACCCACTCGGAAATGTCTCACTCAGAGACACCCCACTCGGAAGAATGGAAACCCACTCAGAAATATCTCAGTTAGAAATATCTCTGCCTGAAAAGTGCTCATTCAAAGTCAGAGCCCCTTTTCATTCAGAATTGATTCACTCAGGAATTCTTCACCCGGAGGCCCAACTCTTGTACTTTTTTAATTATTTTAATAGGTTCTGAGGTGACATTGCCAGTAAAAAAAAGTGTGTAGTAACTGAGAAGAAAAGTCTTGTACTTTGATGGATGATTATTAATAAATTATTTTTTTTAGAAAAAAACAACAGGTTGACATGTAGATTGTCAGGGCCTTGTTTTACATATAAAGATAGAAGATAGATTTGTTATACCTAAATCAAGTTTGTAAAGACCTCCCGGTAGACAACATTAATAGTATGCCCTTGAGTGATATCTTCATGATTTTCCAACAGGACTCTTAATCCTTCCTTTGACCTCACTCTTGACAATGCAGCGTATAGTTGGCCATGGGTGAAAACTGGTCGGGGTAGGTAAACACCGACACTGGAAAGAGTTTGTCCTTGAGACTTGTTTATGGTCATTGCAAAGGAAACAATGATGGGGAATTGTCTTCGATTAAATTTAATAAGAAGAGTTTCAGTGGAAGGACTCATTGTCATTCTAGGAATATGAACTACATCTCCAACATGGGTTCCAGTTAACACCTGACATTGAAGAACATGGTTCCCCATTCGTTTTACTTGTAGTCTTGTACCATTACATAGTCCTTGAGATTGATCTATGTTTCTCAACAACATCACAGGCACCCCGATTTTCAAAGAGAGCTTGTGTGGGGGTAATCCTGAGCAATTAATTACATTCAAAACATCAGGTGTAAAAGTTTCTAATTCAAAATTGGAATGCTTTTCCTCCATACAAAGACTATCTGAACTAAAGTAAATTCTTTCCTCTCTATGAAACTGATCCATTATATAGTTGTTGACATTAGAAACAATGTCCAAGGTAGGAGCAAGAATACACCTTTCTTTGAAAAATCCTTCAGTGGACATTTGTGTTGAGATTGATGGATAAACAAAGGAAATCAAATCATCTAACACAGAATTAGAGGGAGATATTAAAATATCCTGTGGTATTTCAACTTCAGATTCTCCTTCACTCGAGTCTCCAATCAAACCATCTCCAATCTAAAGAAGCCAAGCATTGAATTTCTTTATTTTAGATGACACATGTGGGGTGCTACTTTGAGTAAGTCGCATGTTTTAAGATAAAGTCAACACTTTACAAAAAGACCAAAGGTAAGAGGACTTGATTGTTGCTTGACATATGTCCTGCCTTGATCCTTTTGGGATCACTGGTAAAATCTATCTAAAGTCGCCCCCTAGAACAACAACCTTCCCTCCAAAAGGGAGATTAGGATCATATGAAGCAGAAAATCTTAGAACGTCTCTTAATGTTTTGTCTAAAGCTTCAAAACAAAACTTATTCATCATTGGAGCCTCATCCCAAATGATTAATGTTTCTTTCTCCAATAGTTTGGCATGGACAGAACCTTGCTTTATGTTGCAAGTTGAATCTTCATTAACAATAAGAGGGATCTTGAATCTTGAGTGAGTTGTTCGTCTGTTTGGAAGTAACAATGATGCAATCCCACTTGAAGCGATATTTAAGTATATCTGACCATTAGACCTTATAGCTGCAGATAAAGTGTTCCAAACATATGTCTTGTCGGATCCACCATATCCATAAAGGAAAAAGAAACCCCCTTTATTTTGATGAACTGCTTCCATGATAACTTCATAGGCATTTTTCTTGTCCTTGTTAAGAGAAGATAGATACTTAGCAAGAAGCATAGACAAATAGTCCCGGTTAAAGTTTAGCTCCTCAGCAATAATTCTGTCCTGTAGATTCAAAATTAAATCACCCAATGGAAAAGGCATAGTAGGAAATTCTCTAAGAGTTCTCCCATTATGTTGTAGGATCTGCTCTATTTCTGCAAAGCATAAATTCTTTATCTCTGCATCTCCAAAGTTGATTGCTACAAACATATGAAGATATTTGTTTTATCAGACAAAAGAATAAATAACATAAAGGAATTTTGTAAATATATATATATATATATATATATATTTGGATAGTAACAGAGAGATATATAGAATAATATCTTTGTTTTGGATATGTGAAAGTTAACTTACCATCACACTCCATAAATCTTCTTTGCTTATAAACAATATCCTCAGATAATTGTTTCCAACAGGTATTCCAAACAACTTTCGGACTGCATATGTTATTTGAAAGGAGTAGTATTGAAAACAACTTGCGAAGATAATGGCCAGAAGCCCAATAGGAAGCCTCATTTATTGCATCAATAAATTCTCTATCATCTTGTAGCAACCCCAAAGCATAGCAAGCTTCTTTAAATGTTGGTAGAACCTTGCCATCTTGTAACATCCTTGATGTTTTAATGAAAATTATGAAATGGGAAATGTTAGTGAATGTTTAGAAATTCTATTTAGTATTTACTCTGTTTGAGCCGGTGTCGAGATCGGTCTCAGAAGCGCGGACAGGCAGAACTGAAGATCGGATGAGTAAGGAAGAGCGGGCAGGGCTAGGCGGTCTGGTCCAACTGTTGTGAGGAGAGCGCCTCACACGGTGTCGTAGCCCGGATCAACCTCATACTAACTGAAACAATGGGTGTGTGTGACAAAGAGTCGAGAGCGGATGATATATCCGACCTCTCAAGTTGTAGCTCGGATTTCCGAGGTATGAACATTAAGTTAGGACGGCGGGGCCGATATTTATATCGGACCTATACTCTTGCGAATTATTAGAGGATTATGACCACTTGGACGTTGAAGGGATAAACACGTGTAATTGATTTGATAACCATGCAATAGTTTAAAATAGTGAAATTGATTAAATTTAGTAAGAAGACAAATAAAATAAAGGAAAAGACGATCTTTCCCATGAGTTATATATGTATATGGAGATTCTCTTCCTTCCCTCTGGATTATTCACAAGTTACCTTTGCTATCAGTTTGTTCCTTCTCTTTCGTTTTTCTCTTCTCTCTTAACGCTGATCTGCATGCACTGGAGTGAGACTCCATTTGTGTCTGAACTTCAATTTAACCCCATTCCTGTGATCGAGACTTCAAGGTGAGTCTACTGATCCGTTCCAATTATGATTCCCTTATTTCTTTTATTCTTTAGCTGTTAAGGGCCATGCATGGCTATATTCGTGGCTGTTCTCCACTCCTCTGTGAGTGTGAGCCCAAATGTTGTCCATGAACTAAGGACGTTGAGGTGATAAAGCTGTACTTCATGATCCGTAGGTAGTAGGCTAAGCAACGGAAGACTAAGTGGAGGAGTTGAGACTGCGAAACCAGTGCTCGGAGGAAAGAATCGACACAAAGAACAGATCATCGAAGCGTGGAATCAGAGTAAGGGGGGTGTTCGGGTTATAATTAATTAGAATAGGACTCGCTTCTAATTCAGGTCCTTGGGTTGCGTAAACGGGTTAAGGAAAATGTTACTAAACGTGGTGTGTGTTTATACTTGTGCATGTGTGATAGTGTACATTGATGAGTTGAGAATTGGGTGTGTGGTTGAGTTATCATGCATGATCTTGAAATATTTAATATTGACGTAATCAGTGTTATGCGACTCCGGGTTAGCAAGCAGGCTACCCGAGGAATGAGAAAATTGATATCTAATGTGAAATGATCAGTGTTATACGACTCTGGGTTAGCAAGCAGGCTACCCGAGGGATGAGAAAATTGATATCATTATGAAAGGTAAATTGTTGAATGATTATGTGGTATGGGATGGCCGACGGTATATGATAGCCCCTCATTTCCGGCTCCCGTGGTTTTCATGCCCAGTTGAGCTACCCAGTGGTCAAGTAGGACCCAGTGGTCGAGGTGGAGAGTCAAGCAGGACTCAGTGAACCAAGCAGGGTTCACGGGGTGTCAAGTAGGACCCCCAGCTGAAGGCCAATCCTTTAGTATCCGGATACTAGGAGTCAGATTGTATGAGAGTCAGTTGTGATCATGATGTATGTAATGAATGTGATGTATGTAATGAATGCGATGAATGTGAGGAAATGGATGGAATTGTGTAGTTAGTTTAATACAGTTACTGCATGAAATACTCTATGTTTCAGTATGTTTATTTAGAAGTAATGATTGATGTGTATGTATAGATATGCATGTGTACTTGTTAAGATCCGTTCTAAATTAATTATTATGCCAAACACTCACCTTTGCATTTTTTTTTAGTAACCAGAGTTAGGGAGGGGGAAGGAGCCGTGGAGCTGGGCCAAGGGGGAGAACGGTGCCAAGGTCCGGATGAATTTGAGTGACTCTTTATAGAGTCTTATTTGTGTGTAAAAACTTCTTATTATAGTTACTAGTTGTGTGTAATACAGACCGGATCGAATGAAAAATATATTTCAAAAATATATTACTGTTATGTGCATATGTTTTTATGGTAACTTCTTGGGTTCACTGGACCATTTGCTAGAGCGAAGTTTTGGGAGTCCGGTTGTATGTTTTGTATAATCCGATGTGCGAAAGGTGTTCGTTCACGAACAGCACCTCGTCTAAGTGAGAGTCCGGAATCTCGCTTAGACGAGTAAGGGCCTCGCTCAAGCGAGACGCCCTGATTTCCCTTTCTCTCATCCGTTGTGTTCAAATTAAATTGTTTTTCCCTAAATATCAATTAATTTTCAAGAAAAGGAAAAATTTATTGAAAGATGTAATCGTTTGGATAAAAATAAATGTAAAAATAATCTAGGACGTTACACTTGGTATCAGAGCGGTTCTTTCTAGAGCCGGTGTGTGGGCCGATCTAATGATAGTGATAATTTACGAAAGTTGATTGTATTTTGTTGTGTTGAGATTACGTGTGGTCTGGCACCGTTCCCTTGGCACTCCACTGGCGTAGTATTCTATGAATATAAGGTAAGTTTACAATCCCCTGACTAATCTTGGTTATTAATGGTGATGTGTTTGCTCATTATAGAATTACAATGGCCGGAGAGACCAGTTCTGGGGGAGGAGATGATTTCTTCTCTAGATTTACTCAGCTGATGAGTAGGACCGAGTCCGGTCCCACTCTGGATAAATTCCTGAAAAGGAATCCTCCGACGTACAAGGGGGGACACGACTACGATGGGGCATATATCTGGATTAGGGATATCGATCAAGTTTTTGAATATTTTGAGTGTTCTGAGGAGCAAAAGGTTTTATTTGCTACATATCAATTGAAAGATGAGGCTAGAGTATGGTGGTCTCGCGTGAAGGTGCAAATGAACGCAGCCAATGAGCCGTTAGTATGGGCAAATTTTCGAAGGAGGTTCCTTGTTAAATACTTCCCGGACAACTACAAAATCCGGAAAGAAATGGAATTCCTGAAGTTAGAGCAAGACCGGATGTCTGTAGCTGAGTACACCAGCAAGTTTGATGAGCTGTGTGATTTTTACCACCCTTTCTCATTAGAAGGGACTAAAGGTAGCAAGTGCGCCAAATACGAAGCTGGACTACGGATTGAGCTCCGTAGTGTAATCGTACCGATGGAGATTAGGGACTATCCGACCTTGGTGAACAAAGCAAGGCTGACAGAAGAAGTGCAGTTGCAAAGGATGTCTCAGCCAAAAGATAAAAAGCCATTGAAGGCAAAAGGATTCAGCTTCAAGAGGATGGGTCAATTCTTTCGGGGCGGCAAGTCTTCTGCTACCTCCTCATCCTCCTCTGGCCGTGGTTCCACTGGTCGATTGGGTAATCCCCCTGGGAATCGTACATGCTACAATTGTGGTCAAGAAGGACACATTGCCAAACATTGCCAAGCTAATCAGATTGTGTGCTTCTAGTGCGGACGACCAGGGCACCTCAGGCCCGATTGCCCTCAGAGGCAGCAGCAGGGCAGAACGGATAACCGAACTAACTCTTCTGGGACCCGGGGTTCCAACTTCACGAGAGGAGGTCGGAATGGAACTGGTAGAGGGAACTCATAAACGGGAAGATATAACGCTCAATCTAGCGATGCTCAGAACGCCATGACCGGACGTGTATTTGCGTTTGATGCTTCAGAGGCTACGAGGAATGACAATCTGGTACAGGGTAAGTGCCTCATCTGTGGTTATCTGGTTGATGTGATTTATGATTCAGGTGCCACCCATTCCTTTATTTCAGAAAGTTATGTGTGACGGCTTGGTCTGCCAATTAGTTTAATGGAGAACGCTCTTATTGTTTCCACTCCAACTGGTTCTACTTTCCGTGCAACTACAGTGTGTAGGGAACTGCTGATGCAAATAGAAGCCCGTACTTTTCGAGTAAATTTTATTTGTATGCCCTTGAAGGACTTAGACGTTATTCTAGGTCTTGATTGGCTTGCTGCTAATCATGTGTTGGTCGACTGTTATCGGAAGAATATTGTTTTCTCCCAGGAACTTGACGTGAAGAACGGGGTGAGCGATGTCCTAACCACGTATGTTATTTTATTCACTTCGGAGGGTCGACATAACCTCCTTCTAAATGATATTCCGATTGTTTGTGAATTTCCTGACGTTTTTCTGGAAGAAATTCCGGAGCTACCTCCCAGTCGAGAGATTGATTTCTCTATCGACTTGACTCCCGGGGCAGAACCGGTGTCCCGAGCGCCATATAGAATGTCTTCGGTGGAATTAACCGAAGTAAAGAAACAAGTAAACGAATTACTAGAAAAGGGCTTTATCCGACCTAGTGCCTCACCCTGGGGCGCTCCGGTGTTATTGGTAAAGAAGAAGGACGGTAGTATGCGAATGTGCATTGATTACCGACAGCTGAACAAACTGACCATCAAAAATAAATATCCACTACCCCGGATTGATGATTTACTGGACCAGTTGCGAGGCGCCGTTGTGTTCTCTAAGATTGACTTGAGGTCGGGATACCACCAAATCCGAGTGAGGTCGAAGGATATCCCAAAGACAGCATTCCGGACTCGTTATGGGCACTTCGAGTACGTAGTAATGCCCTTTGGAGTGACAAACGCTCCTGCCATTTTTATGGATTATATGAATCGGACTTTTCAACCGTACTTGGATCAGTTTGTGGTAGTATTCATTGATGATATTTTGGTATATTCGAGGTCGGACGAGGAGCATGCTCAACATCTTCGACTTGTTTTACAAGCACTCCACGAGAAGAAGTTGTACGCTAAATTATCTAAGTGTGAGTTCTGGAAGAGTAGTGTACAATTCTTGGGGCATGTAATTTCCCAGGAAGGAGTCTCAGTCGATCCGACAAAAATTGAGGCGGTTATGACTTGGGAGACACCGAAGTCAGTAACTGAAATCTGGAGTTTCCTTGGATTAGCTGGATACTATAGACGCTTCATTGAGGGGTTTTCTCGGATAGCACTCCCTCTGACTCGATTGACAAGGAAAGGAAACCCTTTCGTGTGGTCGGAGAAATGTGAATTAAGTTTCCAAACTTTGAAGCAGTGTTTAACTACTGCGCCCGTACTTGCACTGCCCGATGTGACCAAAGAATTTGAAGTATATTGTGATGCATCCAAATTTGGATTGGGGTGTGTGTTGATGTAAGCGGATCGAGCAATTGCCTATGCTTCAAGGCAATTGAGGCCACATGAGGAGAATTACCCGACCCATGATCTGGAACTCGCAGCAGTAGTGTACGCACTGAAAATTTGGCGCCATTACCTGTATGGAGCTCGCTTTGTAGTATTTAGTGACCATAAGAGTTTAAAGTATTTATTTGATCAAAAGGAGCTAAATATGAGACAGAGGAGATGGATGAAGTATCTGAAGGATTACGACTTCGATTTGAAGTATCACCCGGGCAAAGCAAATGTTATAGCGGATGCACTAAGCAGGAAGGTATTACACGTGGCTTACTTAATGGGCAAAGAACAAGAACTGCTAGAAAGCTTTAGAGATATGAATATTGGAGTGGTCATGAGTGCGCCAAAACGAATGACGATTGGAATGTTAAAAATCTCCAATGAATTTCTGGAGTCTGTAATGGCCGCGCAGAAAGACGATGAAGAGTTACTGAAGTTGATTGACACTCAGGCCCAAGGTAAAAATGAGGAGATAACTCGAGGTGAGGATGGCGTATGGAGATTCAGGAATCGAGTTGTGGTGCCTGCACATGGAGGCTTCAGGCAGGCGGTGTTAACAGAAGCACACAAGAGCTCTCTGAGTATACATCCAGGAGTGACAAAAATGTATCATGACTTAAAGAAGGAATTCTGGTGGCCAAACATGAAGAAGGCAATAATCGAGTATGTGAAATCCTGCATAATATGCCAGAAGTGCAAGGTTGAGCACCAACGACCTCCGGGTTTGCTTCAACCTCCAGAAATTCCGATCTGGAAGTGGGAAAGTATCACCATGGACTTCGTGTCCGGACTACCCCGTACTCAAGCCGGATACAACGCGATTTGGGTAATTGTTGATCGACTAACTAAATGTGCCCATTTCCTGGCAATAAATATGAAGTGGTCATTAGATCGATTAGCTAAGTTATACGTTGCTGAGGTCATACGACTGCATGGTGTGCCCTCAAGCATTATTTCCGATCGGGATCCCCGATTTACTTCAAGATTTTGGGGAAGTTTGCAACAACAACTGGGTACTGAACTCAAACTGAGCTCAGCCTACCATCCCCAAACGGATGGCCAATCAGAACGGACTATACAAACTCTTAAGGATATGTTAAGAGCATGTGTGCTGGAGCAGGGCGGATCATGGGAGAAATACTTGCCCTTGGTGGAATTTGCATATAATAACAGTTACCATAGCAGCATTGGGATGGCTCCATATGAAGCTCTTTATGGTCGGAAATGTCGTACTCCATTATGTTGGAATGAGAACGGCGATGCCCTTCATCTGGGGCCTGAGATGATTCAAGAGATGAACGAACAAATCACTTTAATCCGAGAGAAGATAAAAATTGCTCAAGACCGGCAAAAGAGCTATTATGACAATCGGCATAGACCCCTTGAATTCCAAGTGGGTGATTGGGTGTTCCTAAGAAATTCACCAACCAAGGGTGTAGGTCGAATCTTGAAAAGTCAAAAGCTTAATCCGAAGTATATTGGACCATACCAAATACTAGAGCGGATTGGTGAAGTCGCATATCGGCTGGATCTTCCCCAATCATTGACTAACATCCACAACGTGTTCCACGTATCACAACTACGAGCCTACATTCCGTGTGATACAATGATTGTACCGAGTGACTCCATTGAAGTGAAGGAAAAACCTGACAGTGGAGGCTGTACCGGTTAGCATTGAAGAGCACCAAACCAAACGCTTAAGGAACAAGGAAGTACCGCTGGTGAAGGTGAAGTGGCAGAATTTACATTGGATGAACTACACTTGGGAGTTAGAATCTGATATGAGGCGGATGTACCCTCATCTTTTTCAACCGGGACACTGATTTCGGGGACGAAATCTCCTTTTAGGGGGGGTGAGTGTAACATCCCTGATGTTTTAATGAAAATTATGAAATGGGAAATGTTAGTGAATGTTTAGAAATTCTATTTAGTATTTACTCTGTTTGAGCTGGTGTCGAGATCGGTCTCAGAAGCGCGGACAGGCAGAACTGAAGATCGGATGAGTAAGGAAGAGCGGGCAGGGCTAGGCGGTCTGGTCCAACTGTTGTGAGGAGAGCGCCTCACACGGTGTCGTAGCCCGGATCAACCTCATACTAACTGAAACAATGGGTGTGTGTGACAAAGAGTCGAGAGCGGATGATATATCCGACCTCTCAAGTTGTAGCTCGGATTTCCGAGGTATGAACATTAAGTTAGGACGGCGGGGCCGATATTTATATCGGACCTATACTCTTGCGAATTATTAGAGGATTATGACCACTTAGACGTTGAAGGGATAAACACGTGTAATTGATTTGATAACCATGCAATAGTTTAAAATAGTGAAATTGATTAAATTTAGTAAGAAGACAAATAAAATAAAGGAAAAGACGATCTTGCCCATGAGTTATATATGTATATGGAGATTCTCTTCCTTCCTTCTGGATTATTCACAAGTTACCTTTGCTATCAGTTTGTTCCTTCTCTTCCATTTTTCTCTTCTCTCTTAACGCTGATCTGCATGCACTGGAGTGAGACTCCATTTGTGTCTGAACTTCAATTTAACCCTATTCCTGTGATCGAGACTTCAAGGTGAGTCTACTGATCCGTTCCAATTATGATTCCCTTATTTCTTTTATTCTTTAGCTGTTAAGGGCCATGCATGGCTATATTCGTGGCTGTTCTCCACTCCTCTGTGAGTGTGAGCCCAAATGTTGTCCATGAACTAAGGACGTTGAGGTGATAAAGCTGTACTTCATGATCCGTAGGTAGTAGGCTAAGCAACGGAAGACTGAGTGGAGGAGTTGAGACTGCGAAACCAGTGCTCGGAGGAAAGAATCGACACAAAGAACAGATCATCGAAGCGTGGAATCAGAGTAAGGGGGTGTTCGGGTTATAATTAATTAGAATAGGACTCGCTTCTAATTCAGGTCCTTGGGTTGCGTAAACGGGTTAAGGAAAATGTTACTAAACGTGGTGTGTGTTTATACTTGTGCATGTGTTATAGTGTACATTGATGAGTTGAGAATTGGGTGTGTGGTTGAGTTATCATGCATGATCTTGAAATATTTAATATTGACGTAATCAGTGTTATGCGACTCCGGTTAGCAAGCAGGCTACCCGAGGAATGAGAAAATTGATATCTAATGTGAAATGATCAGTGTTATGCGACTCCAGGTTAGCAAGCAGGCTACCCGAGGGATGAGAAAATTTATATCATTATGAAAGGTAAATTGTTGAATGATTATGTGGTATGGGATGGCCGACGGTATATGATAGCCCCTCATTTCCGGCTCCCGTGGTTTTCGTGCCCAGTTGAGCTACCCAGTGGTCAAGTAGGACCCAGTGGTCGAGGTGGAGAGTCAAGCAGGACTCAGTGAACCAAGCAGGGTTCACGGGGTGTCAAGTAGGACCCCCAGCTGAAGGCCAATCCTTTAGTATCCGGATACTAGGAGTCAGATTGTATGAGAGTCAGTTGTGATCATGATGTATGTAATGAATGTGATGTATGTAATGAATGCGATGAATATGAGGAAATGGATGGAATTGTGTAGTTGGTTTAATACAGTTACTGCATGAAATACTCTATGTTTCAGTATGTTTATTTAGAAGTAATGATTGATGTGTATGTATAGATATGCATGTGTACTTGTTAAGATCCGTTCTAAATTAATTATTATGCCAAACACTCACCCTTGCATTTTTTTTTTAGTAACCAGAGTCAGGGAGGGGGAAGGAGCCGTGGAGCTGGGCCAAGGGGGAGAACGGTGCCAAGGTCCGGATGAATTTGAGTGACTCTTTATAGAGTCTTATTTGTGTGTAAAAACTTCTTATTATAGTTACTAGTTGTGTGTAATACAGACCGGATCGAATGAAAAATATATTTCAAAAATATATTACTGTTATGTGCATATGTTTTTATGGTAACTTCTTGGGTTCACTGGACCATTTGCTAGAGCGAAGTTTTGGGAGTCCGGTTGTATGTTTTGTATAATCCGATGTGCGAAAGGTGTTCGTTCACGAACAGCACCTCGTCTAAGTGAGAGTCCGGAATCTCGCTTAGACGAGTAAGGGCCTCGCTCAAGCGAGACGCCCTGATTTCCCTTTCTCTCATCCGTTGTGTTCAAATTAAATTGTTTTTCCCTAAATATCAATTAATTTTCAAGAAAAGGAAAAATTTATTGAAAGATGTAATCGTTTGGATAAAAATAAATGTAAAAATAATCTAGGACGTTACACATCTATTGTTCGAATATCCTTAAAACTTTGGCATCCTTTTTGTACATTTAACAAAAGACGTAGGTAGTACTGTTCTCCAATTCCAGCGGGTACATGAGATATCCTTCCTATAGCATGACCTTGCTTCCTTCTCATCCACATGCTTATATTTTCTTTCCGTACAAACATTGTTGGAAAGTCAGCGTATAACAAAGATCTCCCCTCTGGATACATTGTATTTGCTGTCATCCACCCAAGAAACATTGTGTCCTTTAAATTTGCTCGTAGAAGGACATTTTCAAGCATCTCCGCATCTTTGTACACAACTATTTGCTCTCCAGGCAAATGAAAATTCATACGGATAACTGGAGGTTCTTTGTATTGTATGTCAAATCCAAATAATCTCCATGCAGCTTCACATGCAGAAATGTACCTATAAAAAAATTCAATTCCTTCATATAGATTAGTTTAACGAAACCTTGGCTTCACATTATGAATCTTCAAATATAGTTAAACGTTGTATTAATAAATCATAGAGCAAATTATTTGAGACAATAATATCTGAACAAAATCCCTTTAATAAAATTGACTTTTCTTTTAAAAATAGAAAATGAGCCCTATAAAAGATTAGAAGATAGTGATCTACCTGCAGTCATAAAATGCCTTAATTTCATCTGCGACGTCCTCTTTAAGTAATGCCGCTGTGACTCTATCACTCTCTTTATGAACATATTTAAACAAATATTTAATGGAGCTTGATTGGCATGTATATTCAACATTGATGTGACATGAATATTTTAGAAGCAAATTCGCATTGTAAGGAACAATAAAGCTATTGTCCAAATCAATATCTTTTTTTTAAAAGTACGTCCATCATCTCTTCTTCTGTACTTTGGAAACCCTTCTTCATCTAATATTGTGCGATTATGAAACCTTTTAGGAAAGTTCTTGGAGCATCTCCCATTCTTCATACACGGAGACTTTCTATTATATGCACCACATGGTCCATGTACCATATACTTTTGAACTGCTTCAAAAAGTCTTGGGTAAGCTTGTTTATCTGGAATCTCTGCTGAAATATATTTGTCAATATCCTCCGGTGACCGTGGTCTATCAGATGGGTGCATGAATAACAGAATATGGGCATGGGGCAATCCTCTTTTTTGGAACTCAACAGTGCAAACATCTGTAAAAAAAATATAGATAAGAAAAGTAATTTAAATGGTAATCATATGTCATCCATTTTATACCAATAGACATAAACAATAACAATAATGAATAATAAGTACACAAAAGCACTTACAGCCAACAATTTTTCCAAAAATAAGTCCATCTTTGAGATCCCGAATTAGGTGGTCTAACTTGACTTTGAAAACCCGACAAAGAATATCTGGACGATCTTCAGCTTTGAGATTTTTTGAAGCAACAAATCTTTTAATCTCATCCCATTCAGGATTGCAAGTCATAGTAATGAAATAGCTAGGATAGCCGTAATGCTTGCATATGGCAAAAGCATCTTTACAGTTGTTAAACATGTATCGAGGACCCCCAGTAAAAGAACTTGGAATAATTATCCGTTTCCCAGTAGATGATGCTCGCCCATGACCTTGTGATAACGAATCCTGAATGCCTTTATATTGATCCGCCCTTAATTTAGGTTGATTAAAACGAATGTATTTTAATCGTTCAGATTCAACCATAGTGTATGCATCAACCAAAAACTGTTGGAACAATCTCCTAGACAACAACAACAAAGGAGAATCACATTCTTTGTCTTGAATTCTGTATGCAAAAAATTCCCTTATTGTAACCTTTAAACGTTTTACATTTGCTCTACTCCGATTAGAGACTTGAGTCGGGATGTCAGGTCGATATCCATCTTCACCATATGGGAATAACATTGGATATTGCAATCCAAGGTATAGGGGATGAAGAACATCAACTCGCTGTAAGTCACGGGACTTGGTTTCAAGTATAATGTCCCTTTCAACAATAGACTCATCAATATCCCCAACTATCAATGCCGTAACTTCTGAAACGGTTGGAAGATTATATGTTCTTCCATCGGTATTTCTCTTACGAATTAGCTTCAATTTGACATCATTAAAATTTCCTTCCTTAAATCGGTCTCTCGCGTGTCTAAATGATTTTGCCAAGACATTATGATTGTTGAGCGTGTCTTTCAAGCTTGTGACAATTTGGACATCAATATTAAAAGAATCTGTGATAACTCTGCAAAATAAAATACAAACTATGAGAAAAAAATAAACACAACAAAAAAATTAATAGTCCAAAAGTATTATCAGTACAAATTATGAAATACCTAAAAGCATTGATTCTGTTGTTAACTTCATTGTCGGTATCATAAATATACAACTGGGCAAACTTAGCTCTTTCAGAATCAGCTGGGAGAAGGCTTCCTATGGAATAAAAATTTTATCCTCCAAGGACAAAGATAGGAGGAGCAGAGCCATCATTAATACCATAATTGATCTTCCTAGACATCAACGTGAACGCAAACATTGCATTGAATGATCAAATATTTTTTAGAAAATAACGACTTCTTTCATCATTACCGTTGTGTAGATCAATAAGTAATTGAGGAGGTTCTTTTAACAATGGAAGCTGGACCTTGCCTTCCATACAAAAAAGGGAAAATTTTGGGTTCTTAGTGTTTTTTGATTTAGACAACCTTTCATCTGACCTCATGAATGCCTTGCAATGTTCACATTGGTATACAGGATCTCCAATGTCAAGAATATGAACGTCTAAAAAAAGAAGCAAATTTTTTGTTGATATAAGAGGCTAATAATAAATATTTAAATATACAGGATGAATGGAAATGATTAAATTACTATTCATGTTGAACAACTATTCATTAAAAATTTACTTAATAAAAAGGAACTTGAAGAAATTAGTCATTAAATAAGAGTAAGGTAATCAAGTTTAGCTATCATTTTCATAAGAAAAAAGACGAGTTTAGAAAATACCTTTACATTGGGGTTCATAATTAATTTGATTGCTCCCATCTGCTTCAAAGATTGGAAACTCGTCTACATGTTGATGAGTGATTCAGTTTTCATTTGAATAAAAAACTATGTTAAATTTATAATAAAATAAAAAAATGTTTCAGTTAAGTTTAAATCCAACGAAAGGAATTTTTTTAAAAGTATGTTTCATGCATGGATGATACACTCACCTTGATTGTCAACAGCTTTGTCCAATGTTCCTAACTGTGGTTGTCCATTTCCAGCAAGGTGGTTTAAGTCTGAAATTTCAATTCCACACACTATGATTCTTCAGTAATTAAATAGAAATTGTGTAACTATATTTTATAATTTATGTAGAAATAATTTATATTAACTTGGAGTCATTTTTATACTACAAATTACCTCCATCAACTCCATCAAAGATGTCTGAAAGATTCCTCTCAATTTGATGGAAACTGACCTCCTTCCCACCATCTACCACTGCACTAACTTTGAAGACAATAAAATATTTTGTTTGTGTCATGTATAGCAAATGGATTAAAGGGTAGTTGTAAATTTTTGTTGTAAATTTTTGTAAGGGTTGAAGAAAGAACCTTTATAATTATCTGTTAAATTAGATGCACAGATCCTGCATGTTGTCCAAGTTCTACTTGATTGGAAACTTCTGCCTCAAACAATGTTGAGAGGTTCTTTGAAGTATGGTCATGAATTATTTTTGAGTCAACAATTTTATGCTTCCCGGGTCCTAATGAACTGTATACATGGAGTAATTGATTAATATACAAAATTCTACTTTGACAACATGGTCTCATCGATATCACAGGAACAATGGGCAACTCAACGAACTTTATTTCATGACATGATAAACATAAACGCAATAACCTTACTTGCATTTGGGGAAAACATGACATAATTCAGACTTGGGGTTTGAATCACCTGTAATATTTGTTGTAAAGGATAAGTCCTTGTGTAATGAATATTAGCATTACATTATGTGATATTGAGTTGGTAAATAATGGTTAAAAATCCACCTTCAATATTCTTTCTCTTTAGAATTTGCTTTGAGGTAGAAATGTTGAATCCTCTTTTCAAAATCCCTTCCTCTGAGGACATTTTAAAACCATTAATGTTATTTATTCAATATTGTTCAACATTTTTAAGACACAAATAAATGAAATAACTTATTATACCATTAGTTATGTCTGATAATAGGGTCCTATTCATCGAATGTTGAATGAAATGTGGGGTCATTGACAATGTTAATGGTCCATTTCCTACAGTAAAAACAATACATCAATTTTGGTTAGATCATTGTATGAAATTGACATATAAATAAGAAAGACAACATTGTGTGGAAAAAATTTTGTATGTTTACCTTTCGGTTGAACAACAGGAGTTGATACAGAGGGATGGTTTAGGGAATGTATTGCTGATTGACCTTCAAATTGAATATTCACCTCTGTGTTATCTATTTCAAAATCATGACATTATATTAAAGATTAGTGAAAAAATGATCCAAATCTGCAAGAACATGTGATAAGATTTTATGCATATGCGGGTGCTCTAAACTTTTAGGTTGGTTAAAATGGTCTTTAACAGTTGGAGAAATTTTCCATGATTGCAGAACCAATGAAATAATATGGAAGAAACTTTTATGTGAAATAATGATAAGTAAGATATGAAACAACAAAAAATTGAAGGGGAGATCTTACCATTTCTTATGTTTAATAAAGGGTTGGTATTCAGATAAGGGGAATTGGAATTTGAGGCAATGGACAAAGTAAAATCTCCATTCGCTACAATAATAACAATTAACCAATCAGATGTGCATCATTTTACGATAGTGACCAATGCCTAAGAAACATAACATTGTATGTTAACCTTTTAGTCCAACACCAGCAGTTGACAAAGAGAGATTCTGTGGCAAATGTATTGGTGCGTCATGTTTGTTAGGAAATCCCTAAGCATGAGCAGCGGAAAAAAAAAAGGGATTCCATAGGATTTGCAAGGTTCCGTGTTTCAAAGCACAAAACAATCTCGAAATTCATTTTGGATTACCTCTTGAAGAACTCCGAAGCAGTCGTAGCCTCGTCCTTTAGGAGTCCACACGAGCACTCCCACCAGAATCGCAACACTTTCCAACTGCTAGTTTGACGGTGTGTAGCTCTTGCAACTTTTGCGAATTTGTGTCTCCCTTGAGTGAATGGCCTATGAGCATCTTATGCTCTATTTATAGGCTTAGGTTTGACCTAATTTGTTCTCTCTAAAAGTGGGCTCCTTACTCATTCCAAATGAGTTAGGCCCAATAGCATTATTTTAGTTCAACTAAAATAAGACAACATTTTCTGATGGGCTTACTCTATGTGTGTGACCCTATAGGTAAAATACCCGGTCATATTAATAATAAATTATTTTATTATTAATATAAAATAAGAGCGGCATCTAGCAATGCATCATTATGTCTGAATATTATCAACATAACCTATAAGTGATAATTATTTAATATGTTTATTCCTTTTGTCACGATATCCTAATTAGGCCCAAGGCATGGTCGCGTCATCCTTGTACGGCCCAATTTATTTTACTTGATACCGGAGTAGACTGGATCCGAATAAATATCTAATATTTATTCTTTCTAGCATGGCCATGCGTTTTCTTAGTCTTACTCCATCAAGTGGCCTATGGATATCACTCCTGTCACATAGGAGAGACAAATCCCATCTACATCACTCACATCCCTCTGCATAATTTGTTCATTGCCTAATCACAACCTTTATAGTCCTCTTGTTACAGAAGACGTTTAATTGTATTAAAATAATAAACTCCTCATGTAGGAATCGTAGTGACTTTAGGTCGAAGGACTACATATACTATTATCACATTGAGAATCGTTTATGACAATCATGTAACGATCCATGCAACGTTCTCATGGTGGGTCTGTCCAGTACATCATTACTCTTAATGTGTACCCGTGTGAAGACTCGATATCATCTATATCTATGATCTGTGAGATCAGGTCATCAGTACACTCACACACTAGTCTCAGTGTATTTACATGTCCCCATGTAAATACTTGGCTAGGGACATTTTAGGAATAATTTTTATATGACCTATTACTCCAAGGATAAATATGTTTTAAAATAATTTTAAACTGAAATATTTATTCTATTGATAAGTAGAAAAATGATACAAATGAAAAAGCATAAAAGCTCATAGTGCATACACCAACAATGTTGTCCTTGATTATTAAGCTCCCTATTGTCTGTTTCAACATGATTACATTGTATATAAGATGGCTTTAAAAAGGATTCAAATATGCAGTAACATTTCCTTTCTTCTTGTGTCATCAAAGGAACCATGGAATTATATAGAAAAAAATGTCAACAAAACGTTACCATTTAAATGAATCAGACATACCATATTTTTTTCTTCTTTGCCGTTGTTGGTTTTGTCTATGTAACCTTGCAATCTTTTTTTCTAACTTGTTCATCTAGTCCATGAATGAGACCTTTCAGCTACTCTTATAGTCAATTGTACTGCACTTAAAAACAGAATAATAAAACAAAATCGTGGAAGATGATGTATTTCTATCTGAATTGCATCAACAGATAATTAAATAAATGAAAGGTTCTCAAACGGGATGAACAAAGAAGGACCTTTGATTAGGATAACAATGCTGAGAAACTGGTACTGGAAGAATGGAGAATGAAAATTGTGAGAATATATGCCAAAAGGATGAATCGATGACATCTATGTATTAATTATGACTCTTAAGTTTCTTTATGAAAACTGCTAAAATTTTATGCGGTTTAGTTCAGTATTCTAATGACAATTAACAATTAATTAAAACTACTCCCAAAAGGACACCTAAAAGAAACCACAAACTGACATGTTTACATGTATTAAGCACTGTATTTTTCTATTTGTTATTAAATTTTTTAGTAATGCTACCAACTTTCTATAAATTTGATAATCCTAATTATCCTAAGATTTATTTTTATATTTATTCTGGAGTTGGATATGAAAACGATCGTGACAGATAGCAAGCAATGTGAATGGAATACGTGATTTTTAATTTTAGCTTTGGCTATTAAAAGATATATTTGACTATTTGAATATTCTCAATGATATTTAGTTAATTAAGGTTTTGATATTTGTCTGGTAAGGTTTTAGATATTTAAGTATAGTTAAATATGGTTGACAATATTGAACTGATTAATTATATTTAATATGTGTTAGTGATTCACAGAATAACTCCTTGTCTTTAAATTGACTAAAATTTATGTTGGTTCAACTCCTTTTAAGTTGTTTACTATTAACTCAAATTTGATATAACTTGCTAAATAGCATAAACATGAAACTCGTACATTAAAGGGATAAAGAGGGTGTTCCGTTTAAGTTTATTTAAAAATAAATAAATTTAACAAACAAAAATTTTATATTATCATTATTATTATTATTATTATTATTTGATTGTCATGTCATGAGTTGAGTGAAAAGATAAAGTGGTTTGTATTCTAAAATTTTGATCATCGTTTATGCATTCTGTAATTTATCTATATAGTTTCCATTTGTTAAGCTTTTTGTAACATCCTAAAATTTGAAAATTTAAGAAAAATAATTCAGTGAAGAATTTTCGAGTCCGACTTTAGACGAGTGCTTGTATCGGAAAGGAATAATCCTAAATGGATTGATTCCGAATGAAAAGGAAGGAGCTCTGACTTCGAATGAACACCTTTCAGGCAAAGACGCTCCCAAGTTTGATACTTCCGAGTATAGGAAGTTAAGATACTTCCAAGTGTAGGAAAGTTGAGATACTTCTGAGTGAAGGGAGGTTAAGATGTTTCCGAGTGAAACATGACTGAGAGAATCACTTCCGACTGAAGAAAAGCTCTGTGTCTGAATGAGACATTATTGAGTAAGATATATCCGAGTGAAACGTTCCCGAATGGATCGTTTCCGAGAGAAGTACTTCTGAGCGAAGTAAAGCTTTGATTTCGAATGAGTACTTCTCGAGCCGAGATATTTCCGAGTAGTAAATTCCCGAGTGGGGAATTTCCTAGTTGAGTGTAACTTTCCCGAGTGGGGTGTCTCCGAGTGCGACACTTCCGAGTGGGATGACACCGAGTGAGACGTTTCCAAGTGGGATAGCGTCAAGTGAAACATTTCTGATTTCCGCGTACCGATTGGGATATACCGAGTGAGTCTTTTCTAGGAAGAGTACTTCTGGACAGAGAAAGACTAACACCGAATGAGTATGTTTATGAGTGAATAGTTCCCGAGGGAAGTCAATATCCGAGTGGTGAATTCATTTAATTCGTGCTCGGGTCCATATTTAGAGTTGCTGAGAGTTTGTGCTCGGGTTCGTATTTGAGATTGTCCTCGACCCCGAGTGATCCTTTCGAGTGGAAAGATTTCCGAGAGAGGACTGAACTTCGAACTCCGAGTGATCTTTTCGGTTGTAAGACTTTCGAGTGACGTAAGTGAAAGCTTTGACTCGGGCAGAGATATATCCGAGTGAGATATTTCTGAATGAAATGTCTCCGGGTGATACATTCCGAGTGGATCAATTCCGAGGAAAGGAAAGCTATGACTGAGTGTTTCATGTAGAAACATTTTCGAGCGAATTTCCTCCGAGTGAAGTAATTCTGAACGGGAAGAGGCTATGATGAATCCTTCTCGGAAAGAGAGAGATATGCTTAAAATACCAGAACCGAGTCGGAATTGATAATTACTTTAATTATTGAGGCTCTTCCACGTCACTCTATTCTTCGAATGATTCTAGCAGATTCTCTTTTCTGATATTTTTTATGCTCACCCCTATTTGTTGTTATTTTTACAGTGGATATAGGACGCAGCGATGATATATGAAGTCACTCAGCCTGCTCGGAGCATTATTTATATATATATATATATATATATATATGTATAGTACATGATGCACATAGTTGTTTGTAGTAGCCTTGGCCGGCTCCTGTGTATACCAGTTTTATTATGAATATGTAAACATGAATGAGCTGGTTGATGTATTACCGACTGCGTCATTATATTAATTCAAATTTTGTTTTGAATCTGAAGTTATTCGCAAAAAATTTATTTGGATTTTAGAAATTTAATTTTAAATATAAGGATGTTTTACTTTTCAATTCCTTTGTAAACTTATTAGTTATGTTTACAATTAAATGTATCAACATAAATTTAAATACAATGTACACTCTTACATCAAAATTCCTGAGAATGTATTTATTTAGAAAACCTCACCAACATTAGGGTGCAACAATCATTGTGTATTTGAAAAACTACAGCAAAATCTGAGAAGAATTTTATGTAAGATTATTATGAACATTATGCATGGAAATTTGACTATTAACAGTGTATTTTCTTATGACTTTAGGACACATACTCTGAGACAACGTTTGGAAAAAATTTATTGTTAGGTAGATGTAAAACCCTTGCTTTTAAAACTATACATCAATATTAAGATGTATATGATGGTTATATAAATCAACCTCATTTATTCCTATATGCCTTTTTGAAAGGATTCAGTATTATCTGGTCAACATAATTTGATGGCTGATTCAGAAAATTAAATAGATTATACAAAATCCAGAAACGATAATTTTAAAGGTTGAAACATCAAATATTAAATATATAGACAATGATTAGAAAACTATGACATCAACCGTTAATTTAATTAAGGACCATTTAATAACAGCCATTAAAGATGACTTGTTGAAAGAAATCATTGTTCAACATAGTTTGATTTAAATCCTAAAAACTTAAAAATGTGATGAAGGGGAAATAAAAAGTGACTGATTCAAAACATTATAATCAAAACAAATTCAAGTTTCACTGATGTTTCAATTGCGTTCTTTCTTAATGATTTTCCTGGCTTTGTTGGATGAAAGTTCATACTCATCATGGGAATCCTTTCGTTCTTTAATCCAGTTGTCAGCACTTATGGACTTCTCAGGCGTAAACATTGATTGATCTCCCAAGCCAACATGAATTCCATGGGACTGAAAAAAAAGATGCAGTTTAATCCAGTTTAAAAATAATAAACAATGTTTTCTCAGCTATGTGTTAAAGTAATAAAGAAAGTTTTGTGAACAACATATTTATGATAAAAATGATATAAACGAATAGTGACACACAGTGATGTTACATTAATACTGTATATTACAAAAACATTTATGTCAACTTCCACAGCAAGGGTTAAGGTTATAATAATGATTATTAAGTTAACAATAGGGATATTATAATTGAAAAATGTGAAATGAAATTTGTTCACAGGGATTACCTTCACGACAGAAACATTTTCAATGACAGGAGTTGAACCATTTCCTATGAACCCATTTGCTTGATTTCCCTGTGTATTGAATGAGGCATAAAAATATATGATTATCTAAAATTGAGTGGTGAAAGCTTGAATTAACATGATCAGAAACACTACCTCAATGGAATCCAAAGGGACAATAGAAATTGGCAATGCAGAAGTATATTGAGTGGCTAATGGAATAACTACATCAGAAGATTGAGTGGCTAATGGAATAACTGCATCAGATGACACTGTTTGATTGTCCTGTTCATTAAAAATGCAAAGATACAAAGATTATATGGCAAGTTAAATTTAATGATAATAAACCCCTAACTAACAGATGGGTTCATCAATAATAGTAATAACCACAAAATTAATGCACACCTTGACATAATTCGTTGACTCTCCAATGGAAGTTATGATTTCAGAATTTTCAACAGGAAAAGGAGACTGAAAAATAGAAATCAAACAATTATATTGGTTTTTGTTTTAAATTTTTTGTGTATATATAATAACAAAAATTTTAAAAACAATTTGAATATACCTCATAAACCTTATATTTGTTTTCAAACTCAGTAATCAATCCAGGTTCAGCGCATATCTTCATGACGTTGATTGTGTATGGAACTAATGCCATGAACTCCTACATCTTCACTTGAACTTTAAAAATGAACTTTTTATCCTTCAGAGCATCCAATTCTTCCGGATACATGTTTTTATCACCACCCTTTACATATGAAAGACAATAATTAAAGATACAACATTTTATAATTCAGAACTATGTCAAAAGAATTTAATGATACCCTTGAAGAATAAGTAGTGTGGAGATCCTTGGCAGACATGTCCAAGAAGTTGGCAGCCTCTTTATCAAAGAGGATAAATGATGCAGAATCTGATTCATCCACCACCCTTAGATGAATGCAATACCTTATCAGAAAATAATAAAATGACATTAGTTTAAATTATCAGCTATAAGAAAATAGTATCAGGAAAAGTAATCAAAAAATAAAAATTTAATCTAAATGTACAAACCTCATAATAAAAGATGAGAAATGTGTTTGATAATTTTTGCAATAAAACATATCTCCATGAACCTGAACCCTATAGACACACTTGATACATCCTTTGTAACACCAACTGTACTCAGATTCAATCTGCTTGACTATCCCAATACTGACAAATACTCCATTCTATAAAGTGGAAATTTACCCACACATAAGAAAAGATGGACCAGATAAATAATATAATGTTAAGTATATAAAGGACATAAAAGAGGAATAATTATACATATATTAAGTTTAATTCAAGGAACCATGGGACAAATCAATTATATGACATTTAAATCAACTCAAGTTGAATATACAATAACAAATCTGTATATACAAACTATTAATACAATGTTTAGTACATACGGGAGAGAAAAGACTATGTTTTTTGCATATATTGTTTACGACTTAATGAATAATTTTTTTAATCAATTACATGAGAGCCCACATACTGGTCAATTGTATTCACATGTTGCATAAATGCATCTATATATCATAAGCCATACACCATAATAAAAAATATAAAATACATACCTGTTTGAATTCTTTTAACTCTTCTATGGATTTATAGGATGTAAATTTCAAAAAGTCATCGTGTGCAGATATTTAGGCCCGACTGAATAATGGGGTCAATTGCTGAGAAGAGACACACTCTTTGGATTGAATCCTACAGAAAACATATATATAACTAATAAAATATTCAATGATGTACTTTGAATATGGAGTAATTCAGTTGCTGATTTATCTAACATTTGTTTTTAGAATACCTTAAAATAGTATGACTAACTCAGGAAGAAAAAATATGTTTCTTAACAACATACCTAGCCCTGAAGAGTTTGATCTCAGGAATCGGGTCATTGATGTATAATCTAGAAGTATAGTTCGTGTTTGAGACACTCATCACATCTATACACCATACAAATTATAAAAATATATAAGAATATGTTACATCAATAATTAAAAACAACCATAAACACAAAATGTAAAAGAAAAAATATAAAGACATAAAACTTTAGAAAGACAGACCCTTCCATTTCTTCATCATAGCAAATTGTAGAAGAACCACAACATTCTGATCGGAGTTATCAGATAAGAAAGAAATGAATTTTTTGGAAAATTCTTGCCATAAAGTGCATCACAACTTCAAAACCCTAAAAAACATTAGAAAAAAATAAATGGATCTATTTATGCATAATAAAAAAACAAAAACATAAGGACAACAACTTTGGATGAAAAGTTTTACTCCAGATTGTCAAGTTCAATGACAATGTAGTTAGACGTCACCCCTCCTTTCTTAAACTCAACCAACTCTCCTTTTCCGGTAACCATACCAAGAATGTCTATAACCCAAGACAAACATTGTCAGCAAGAACCAAAGTAAAACACAAAGATACAAAAATGTATGTACTTACCAACCAATTTGTTTTTTTCAAGTGGCTCTTTAAGAATTTCTGCAAAATCAACAATGTGAAATACATTCTTGGGAATTTATGAGTCCTCTATCAACCTTACTTGAGTCTCCCTTTTGAAGAAAACCTTGAACTCATGAGTTGTAGGTTTGTAAATTTGGTCATTTAAAGCAACAACAAAATTGGAGAAGATGTAAACATTTCCCTCATACAATGCCCTTTCAAACAGATATGTATGGATGGGCTTGACAGAAACCTGTATCGTGTCAGACTTGAACAAAAGAAATGAACAACAACAGAACCAAACAAAAGACAATCAGATATACAATATAAAATTTTTAGGAGAGGGGAAAAAATAATTAAACTATGTACTAACCTGCTCATCAACGACAACCATCTCCACAGCTGAATCCTGGGATGGGAATCTTTTGTTGGTGACTTTCCATAAGCGTAGGATCCTAACCTTCAACCGCCGAATCTTATCATCAAAGCCAGCATCAACATCCTTGACCAAGTCATAACGTGCAGGGATGACAGCCATTGGAGTCAAACAGAAGAATGTAACAGACAAAACAAAGAGTTCTTCAGAAAAGTTAGGAGGCTAAGTGAAAAAACTGGTAAGTTTAAAACCTTATATAAAAAGACATTTGGGGGAATTTTAAAGGGTATCATTTATCACTTATCGAAAACCACTTGTATTCATAAAGGGAAAAACTGTTTGTTTTCATTATAATAATAATAATAATTATTATTTATAAAATATTTTCCCTAGTTTAATCTGCATGTCGATATAAAATAAAAAAAACAAATTGTATAGAAGCAAATGTCATGAAGTGACGATTGATTTCCCAAGATGTAGCGTCATAAGTGGCTATTATTGATTATAAAATAGTTGGGGACAAAACAAATTGTATAAAGGAAGTGATGATTGCGTTTCTATATGTAAGTTGTCAGTGAATTAAATGAGGACATGGAAAAAGCATCACCTTGGAACTTGTTTACATAATACAAAGAACCTATGGTGGGTAGCTGAAATGGTCCAAATAAGCATTTGATATTTAGGAGTTGATATTACTCGAACTCAATTTCTATTGCATTACAAAGCAAGGAAGAACCTACAAATATTATTTGACAAAATTTAATATAAGGATGATAGAATAATAAACGCGATAGGAATGTTCATAAACTCAGTTTCTGTTGCATTACAACGCAAGGAAGAAGCTGCAAATATTATTTGACAAAATCTTAATATAAGGATGATAGAATAATAAACGCGATGGGAATGTTCATAAACATACCAGCGATATGCACTCATATCATCATCATCATCAATCACATATCAATATCATATTTCCTACTGCATCTCATGCATAGGAATAATCATAAATTCACACATCACATATACAATTCATATCTCATATAAATTCAATATCAATACTACTCACATGAATGGAAAACATCATATATCATAATATATCACACATATCATACATATTCACTATATACAAATAAGTAAAGGGTATCATTTATCACTTATCGAAAACCACTTGTATTCATAAAGGGAAAAATTGTTTGTTTTCATTATAATAATAATAATAATTATTATTTATAAAATATTTTCCCTAGTTTAATCTGCATGTCGATATAAAATAAAAAAAACAAATTGTATAGAAGCAAATGTTATGAAGTGACGATTGATTTCCCAAGATGTAGCGTCATAAGTGGCTATTATTGATTATAAAATAGCTGGGGATAAAACAAATTGTATAAAGGAAGTGATGATTGCGTTTCTATATGTAAGTTGTCAGTGAATTAAATGAGGACATGGAAAAAGCATCACCTTGGAACTTGTTTACATAATACAAAGAACCTATGGTGGGTAGCTAAAATGGTCCAAATAAGCATTTGATATTTAGGAGTTGATATTACTCGAACTCAGTTTCTATTGCATTACAAAGCAAGGAAGAACCTGCAAATATTATTTGACAAAATTTTAATATAAGGATGATAGAATAATAAATGCGATAGGAATGTTCATAAACTCAGTTTCTGTTGCATTACAACGCAAGGAAGAAGCTACAAATATTATTTGACAAAATCTTAATATAAGGATGATAGAATAATAAACGCGATGGGAATGTTCATAAACATACCAGCGATATGCACTCATATCATCATCATCATCAATCATATATCAATATCATATTCCTACTGCACTAATCAGTCCAAAGCTTCTTCGTGAAAGAGAAGAAGTAGAGATTGATTTTCCTTTTTAATCGATAATTTCCAGTAAAGATTGAAAAAGAAAAAGATTAAAGATGATGTTTACACTCTCGAAATTCCAAGCTAATCTAATGATAGGATTGACAAAAATCGTTCATGAAAAATACGTGAACGAAATGAATAAGTACTGATACATGTATATTAAGATATAAGGATAAAAGAAAATAATAAAAGAAGAGAGGATGGGACAATAGAGAGGGTCCCATACTTAGAAAAATCAGAAAAGAGAATCTGCTAGAATTTAGAAGAATAAAGTGATGTGGAAAGCCTCAATAATTGGAGTAATTATCAATTCCGACTCGGTTTCGGTATTTTGGGCATATCCCTCTTTCCGAGAAAGATCCATCAAAGCCTCTTTCCGTTCAGAATTACTTCACTCGGAGGAAATTCACTCGGAAAGGTTTCTACATGAAACACTCAGTCATAGCTTTCCTTTCTCGGAAATGATCCACTCAGAAATCTCTCACCCAGAAATACCTCATTTAGATATATCTCACTCGGATATATGTCTGCCCGAGTCAAATCCTTCACTTGCGTCACTCGGAAGTCTTACATCCGAAAAGATCACTCAAAGTTCGAAGACAATCCTCTTTTGGGAATCTTTCCACTTGGAAATATCACTCGAGTCTAAAATAATCTCAAAGATGAAACCGAGCACACGCTCTCGGCAACTTTAAAACACTCAAGAACGAATTGAATGAAGGAGTTCACCACTCGGATATTCACTTCCCTTAGAAACTATTCACTCAGAAACATACTCGTTCGAAGTTAAAGTCTCTGTCCAGAAGTACTCTCCCTGGAAAAGACTCACTCGGTATATGTCAATCGGTGCCATACCACACGGAATTCAGAAATGTCTCACTTGCGCTATCCCTCTTGGAAACGTCTCACTCGGTGCCCTCCTACTCGGAAGTGTCGCACTCGGAGACACCCCACTCGGGAAAGTTGCACTTAACTCGGAAATTCCCCACTTGGGAATTCACTACTTGGAAATATCTCGGCCCGAGCAGTACTTATTCGAAATCAAAGCTTTTCTTGGCTCAGAAGTACTTCTCTCGGAAACGATCCATTCGGAAACGTTTCACTCGGAGACGTTTCACTCGGATTTGTCTCACTCAAAAGTGTCTTATTTGGACACAGAGTTTTTATTAACTCAGAAATGATTCTCCCAATCATGCTCCATTTGGAAACATGTTAACCTTCCTTCACTCGGAATCATATCCATTTCTTCACTCGGAAGGTCTTATCTTAGACATAATTCACTCGGAAGGTCTCAGATATAATTCTAAATTTTAGGTTGTTACAGAAGTTGTTATTTAATTTTGTCCAGAAATCAAAGTTTTGTTGCACTTGCGCAAACAGTGCAAACTAACATAAAATAGAACATTATAGGTTGATACTATATTAACAGGTTTATAATATATTAGCAGACTCGAACTATATTCAAATAGCCTTTTAGCGTTACCTATTACAGGTTGATACTATATTAAGAACCATGATACTATATTAAGAACCACAACTTAAAATGTTACTATTAACCATACAAAGAACTGAAGTTGCCATTTATTTATTTTTAGAAATCTCAGTTTTTTTGGTCCTGTGCAAACAAAGCAAACTAACATAAGACAGAATACTGTTCCAAAAATTCTTGATACCAACATGCTCAATTAACAACCCTAAAATAAAGGATAGGAGCCCTAACATAAGGCATCCTGAATTGAATCCTATCACCATTTTTCAACATGTACTTCACACAAAACTAAGGCCAACCGGAGCCAAGGTGAACTTCCCAAGGCCTTCGCCCGGTCCAACGAACCTCAAGGGATAACACGTCTTCAAATCCTTCCATCTTGGCGAGTACTTTTGTTGGCCTGTGAGGGAAAATCAGGGGAACTAAACTCGACGGTAGATCCTGAAAAAAAAAACAACAACATCACTAACATGTTACAAAAAATATGAAAAGGTGATGAGCTAAGATGACGAACCAAAAAATTTTCCCGTTGAAACTTGGTAAGTACTTTGGTGGCAGAGTATAAAAAGTTATCAATCTGTCTATTGCGAGAGACAACTTTTTTAGAAGCATGGACAGTCGGAGGGAGCTATTTAAAATAACAATTAAATAAGCAGATTTGACGACATGAAAATGGTTTAAGGTATAAAGGAAGAAAGACTAAAAGCAGGACAAACCTCATCATCAGAGTCACCAATAACTATGACATTTGCATCTTTAGCTGCCATGTGATTCTGATTGACAAACAGGGGTCAACAGCATCAGTTGAATGGCAAATCAAAACTAATAACATAATAAATAAATAGATTTGATGAGATGGGAAACAAAGGTATGTAACAAACAAATAGAAGTAGGACATACTTCATCATCAGAATCAGGAAGAAGTATGGCGTCTGCATCTTTATGTCCCATGTGTTTCTGTTTCATAAACAGGAGTCAATAGCATCAGTTTAATAGGAAAATCAAAAGTAATAACATGGCCAATTGTAATACCAATTTACCACAACCGTACAAGAGCCACTAAAATAACAGCATCAACCATATATACTTGGTATTTTAAGGGACAACTTTGGAATACTTTTTAAATCAGCATTTTCAAAGACTCATAACATCATGAAAACAAAATTGCATGAAACACAATATATTAAAATTAAGAAATGCATAAAGTACATAACAGACATTAGCTGAATTTGAATACAGATAAAGTACATGCGTAAAGATTAAAAGTAGGACATACTTTATCATCAGAATCATCTAAAAAAATGACCTCTGCATCTTTAGGTCCATCTTGTTGTTACAATTAACACAGACATTGTTATTATTTTAAGAAAATAATTTTTACAGGAAAATATGAAACTAAAAATAAGAAAAGAACATACCATTTACACAATTTAATTGAAAATAATACATACCTTATCCTGTAAGGCAGGACCAACAAATGGAGATTTCTCATCTTGCAACTGAAGGGTTTACCATTTACACAATTTAATTTAATAGTATAACATCAAACAAAAAATAAGCAAAAACCACAACTCAATGAAACAATGAAAAAAAAATAATAACTGAAGCCTAACAAAAAGAAAATAAACAACAATGGATGAAGCACCATCAACAAATGGACCTTCCCCCTAATAATGGGAAAAAACATGACCATCGTAGACGACGAAGGTTTAAAGAAACATGCAAAAAGAATTAAAGAAAAAAGACAAACCTTTTTGGGTGAAACATCATCAAAAGTAGAAATTAAGAAATAGTAATTAAGAAAAAAAACAAACCCACGGATTCATAGAAGGTGACACTTTCTTGACGGTGCGTAACCACACCCATGGATTCAAGGAACACAGAAATAGAAATTAAGAAAAAAACAAACCTTTTTTGCTGAAACATCATGTACAGTAGAACCTTTCCCCTCCGTCATCATGAATAGTAGAAGCTTTCCCCTCCGACACTTTCTTCACAATGCGTAACCACACCCACTGATTTATGAAAGGTTTGGATGGAATACGAAGAAAATGTAACGCAAAGGGATTCAGAAAGTTGCACTTTTAAGAAGATAGTTTAAGTTGAAAGGTCACGAAATGGAATGAAAAAAAGACGTTGAGCTTCCTGTGCGAAAAAAAACCACGAAATGGAACGAAGCTTCTATTGTGAATGAAGGTGGGAGAAAGGAGTACGAAGAGACGCATATGTGAGACAAAGGAAACGGTGCAATGAAGTGAATGGGAATTTGAAACGTTGATTTTTAAGCGAAATTAAAAATTTAAAAATTTTAAAAAATAAAATCAGAGGAGAAGGTTTTTGGAGGGAATAAGGATTAACCACGGATTGACACCTGTTAGATTCCACTTTCTATCAAGTGTCTTTTATATTAGATATAGATGGGAGTAATATTAAATGTTGATACAAGTAAAAATTAAATATTTATTAAAAGTAGACTTAATTAAGTTTTTGGTCCTTCATCTATTATCCTATTTTGGAATTAGTCTCACATTTAATTTTTAGGATTTAGTCCCTTAACTAAATTAATTAGCATGAAGTGTTTGTCGTAAACCTGTTCCGTTATCTGTTGAGGTGTGCAACAGAAATCTACCTCAACACTACCAAATGTAATATTTTAAAATAAAAAATAAATTTACATTCCACCTTATCCTTAAAAATGTTACCCTTTCCTCCTCTTTCTTTACCGCCACCCACCCCACCACCCATCTTCCACCACCCACTCCAACCCCTTTTGATCCCATCCTCACCACTCCAATATAACCTAACTTCTTTATCCCCATACCTCACCTCCTCCATTGGAACCAATCCTCCACCCCACCCTCTTCGAACAAACCCTCCATGGTCACCCCCACTCCCTTTCCTCCTCCACCCCTTTCTTTTCCTTACCATTATCTCATTTCGTACATCGACTTTATCATTCCTTCACACTTTTCATCGCAAGAATCCTAAACTATACACCCACCTAAGCATCATGAATCAACATAATAGAAGAGTAAAATTTGAAAAATTTCATCAAAGAATAAAGACCTTATTATAATCTTTAACACGATAGAGTAAAAATAAAATAAACATCATTAAAAAACATAGACCCCAATTACAATATTCAGCAACAAAAGAAACCAAAAGGGCAATGATGAACATAAACCAGAGGAACCTAATGAAGTTGGTTAAATCAAAATTGAAAATTAAAAATCACAGAGTGGAGGGTGAAGGATTGAGGTGAGGTGAAGGAAGGTTGAAGGTGGCTTTAGAGAATGATGGTGGGTTAGGGATTATATGCCTTTAATTGTTATTTAAATATATTATATTTAGTAATGTTGAGGTAGACCTTTGTTGACCACCTCAACACTTAATGGAACAAGGTTAATGGTAAGGGCCAATTGATGTTATTTAATTTAGTTAATGGATCAAATCCTAAAAAAAATTAGATGAAGGGTGTAACACTAAAGGTCATACTTAAGCATAAGCCAAAATAGCCCTGTTTTGATACCACTAAAAGTGTGACACCTTAATTCAAAGAATAAACCAAGTATTTAATTTTGAGGAAAATTTTTTCATGTTAATTGCCCCGAGGATCCATTCGATAAGCTTAGGGACATATTGGAGTATTTTGTGCATAACTTGAGCCACAAAACTCCTTTTGAGGTGAATCTAATTGGTAAATTTTCATAACTCAAACATCTATAACTTTTATGAAAGAAAGAATGTTAATTTGGTATAAATGATTCCCGGTTTCATAAAATACAAACTGATATGTAGAAATTTTTAGTAGCAACAAAAATGCTTATTTACAAAAAAAAATCCAATTTGTAATAGTCTAAAACCCAATCAAATGTTATCCAATTTGTATCAAACTTTGGCACTAGCTAAAATGAATTCAAAACTATTGCCGTAAGTTTCAATAAAAAAATTTGACCATTTTAGGTCTAAAACATGCATTCAAGCATCAACAACTCATATACCAATTTTCATTCAACATGCCCAAATTGGCCAATGCCTATCATATCTCATTTCCTAACTAGTGGTCCTAGTCCCGTGCCAAAATACTTTCCCAATTGGATTTCATGCGCATTAGAAAATTTAAGCCAACAACACCGATTTACCAAACATATGAAATCCAATTTAGAAAGCTTTGGCACTAAGTACACCATACATATGCATCAACACATTAATTTGGGACTTGTTCACAACTTCCTCAAGCGGTTTTACTATCACCTACACCGATTCATGTAATCATATAAATTATGCACATTCTAGTGTATGAAACTTGACATCCTAAGTGTGTCCAAACATCAAGCATCATACACCATCAATCTCTACACATTATAATATCAACCTATCACATAGCCATACACATAATTACACATGGTGCTAGACCATGGCTTCATCACTCATCATGCCAATATTGACATCATTCTTTTCTATTTGGGTATTTTCATACAATGACTTAGCATTAACATATCATTTACATATACAAGTTACTATATACAATGAGACAACCCAAATGATAAACACAATACACATATCTCGATTCTTAGTTCCAATTAGTACCGGCCAAGACGTCCATAAGGCTAACATTGTAAAACCTATACATTGTTATGTGTCTTCCTAAAATGACATCTTGCATTTCCAACCACCGTTGGCACATCACCATGCAAGGTTCTCTGTTATTCATTAAAATAGTAAGAGAGTGAGCAACTATATGTTTAATGACAAATATTGACCAGAATATACCAAGCACAACACATTAATCATCAAGTATATCATACATTTTTTCATTTAACATTGTCATCATTAATTACATTTGCTCACATTCATCAATCATCATCAACTACATTGTATCTCACCTAGCTCAACGCTACTATACTAATGCATATGCATGTGGATTTTGACTCTACTGATGGGATATACTACAATATTAAATGATTCACCATATATTATATTTTTACCGATATCGAACCATCACCCATTTACAACACTGTCAATTACCAATGACTGTGGCATCTCAACTTATTTGGTGTTGTGGGCCAGCCTTAGAATCTTGTTCTAGAGCAGTTATGGTTTCCTATGGAGTCATCACAAGGGTCTGTGTTTTTTCACCAAGACGCCCTCTCATTTGGGCTTCCTCATAGGACTCCTGCATCCTATGAGCAACGTTTATACACATGCTATGTTTAAAAAACCTTAATTACTTAATATCATCTCGTGGTTACCATCATCAAAGGTTTCACAATATTGTTAATAACAAGATAACATATCTAACATGATTACCATTATCATGTATCAATATCATATAATTATCATCATTATTTTCACACCATCAATATCATTTTTTAATTAACAACTATTTCAATCATTTCAACATCATCATCATTCTCATCAATAACAATTCATTGATTAACATCCAATACTTTATCATCATTGATTTCAACATAAACAACATACAATTTCATCACTAATCAATGTACATATAATCATCCATTCATAATTTGTACATTTAATACATATAACCATTCTCCTACCTGAAATCAAGAATTCCATGATGTTTCCAACTTTGAGCTTGGTTTCGGAATCTAACTTATACCAAAACACCAATTTTTTTATCGATTAATTAACTACTCTAAAAAATCCAGTCAATTCTCCCTAATTCCCACTATCCAGAAACCTAAAATACTACTATTTGAATCAATTAAACAAAAGGAGGGAAAATTCAGAAGTTTTGACTTACCAAATGTACACCAACAAGGGCTCCAAAAGTAATTCAAACCTCCGATGATACCCGTAAGTGTAGTATATTTCCTACGAACATGAAATTATAGGAATTAAGATGACTTTAGGAATTTGGAACCAAATATCTAAAGTGGGTTTCTTAGAACATACCTTAACAATGGTGGATTTTGAACCTTAGCCTTGCTTGCTCATGGCCGGAAGAAGAAAGAAAATGGGAGCTTTGGCTTTTGCTTCAATAAAGGAAGGAAACATGAAAGCAAATGATGGTGGAGAATGATGGATGGCGAGGCGTGGCTTGGGAGAAGGAGAAGAAGGTAAATCACTTTTCTTCTTCTTTCTTGTGTTCTAGTAAGGAAAATATAATAGGAATTAAGATTTAGTTAGTTAAGTGGTTAGAGGTAAAATCATCATTTTATGTATTTAGTTAACTTATGAAATTTAATTCGTTTAACTGAACCAATTTAAATCTCTATTTAACTTATCCCATTAATTTATAATTAATTAATCCTAATTAATTATTTGATTATTAACAATTCAACCAATAATTTAAAATTTAGGTGTTACAAAAGGATAATTCGTAATTAGATGATGGACCAAAAATTTAATAAAGTTAGCAAATCAAATTATGCATGCTTATTGTTTTAATAAATTTTAATTTTTTACGAATTAATGGTACAGAGTTAGACTTAGAAGGAGAATTGAATAAGTCTTAAACTCTTTTTCAAAAACGTACAAACTGCTTAAGCAATAAATAGTTCAACAGACCAGAGAAGGGAATAGAGAATCACACAACGAAATTATCCTGGTTCACTTCCAACACAGAAGTTACGTCCAGTCCCTTCAGACCGAAGGATTTTTCACTATTGTAAAACACCTTTACAATACTACATCAGCCCAGTGCAACAAGTATCCTTGACTCCAATCACTTCTAGCTTAAAACCTAAGTATTGTTTCAACAAGCCACTCTTGGCTACAGACCTAAGTATTCTTTCAAAAGTCTCTTCAGGCCACAAGTGTTCCCCAACACTAACATACTATGGCAAACACACTAGATCTTACAGGATGAGTGATAAAGAGTTTTTTGTGTTACAATCAAATAACTCAATACACAGAGATATGAAATGATTTTAAGGTACATTGAGCTACAGACTACTATAAGTCAAGGTTTGCTAGAAGCAGAACTACAAAGAAGACTTATGTAGTGGTACAGGAACTTAGAAACTTAAAGAAAAGTCTTTCAGACTTTGGTTTCTTGAGATAGATCAGAGAGTATTCAAGAAAAAGAATGGGCAGTAAGTCACTCTTGAATTTGAAAGCTTCTTGTATTTATAGTTTTTCTTGAAAAATAACCGTTGATTCAGCTTGAAGGATATTGGTCTCTTCGAGGAGTATGTTGTCAGCGAGTGTAGAGACATGCTTCAGAGAAGTTTCCTTAACTGGATTACTTTGAAAGTCTTTAACAAAAGATCCTTTTTGCTTATGCACTTTGAGCAAGAAAGTACACTCTATAGCAGTTGACCTTAGGCTATCTGTTCTGAACAGGTTCAGCTTTTCTGACACCTTGAGATATGTGAGGCGGTTTTCTTGATATATGCGAGCGTGCCTTTTAATTTTTCCGTTAATTGCCTTTTTGATGATAGCTTTAGAGATGATATGAGAAAGTTCATGCAGCTTCAAATTTGGTAAGGCAAGATCCTTTTTCAAATACTCAAAGAGTAAGAGAGCTTCTCGTGGTGTGTAGCTTCAGACTAGCTTGATTTAGTGAAGCTTTCACTGAGTACAGACTTCTTCATTTCAGGAGCGATTTGAATTTTACGGACTCCCTCTATTCTTTGCAAATTGAGTTCTACGGACTTCCTGTCACACTTGAACAGACTTGTTAGACAAACAAGCGTGCAGACTTTATTTTAGCTAAGAGTCTTGATGTGTATTATTAACAAATCACAAAGGGTTTAGATTTCTCAGTCATAAAGTCAGACTTGATTTTAACAAATACCATTACTTAAATTTTTGGTTTAAAAATATTAGGTCTGCATATACTAAAACAATTTGAATATATTTTTCTACCTTTAAGAAAAATAAAACTTTAATATTGTTAATTAGAATCTAAATATATTTTAAATTCAATTTGATTATTAAGTTTTGAAGAGAAACTAAGGAAACTATAAATTATATAATTGGTAGATGGTAAATTAATTTCTATTATATATATATTAATCGTAATTTGGGAGTGACGTAGGAGCCTACGAGGTGATTTCACTTTCCACACATTAATTTTAATTTTTTCTTCTTTTAGTTTATCATTCTTCAGTTTTCTAATATAATATTTCTTCCAATTATGTAATTGTTATGTACTTAATATATTTAGGTGTACATAATTTTATTTTAAATATGTAGAATATTTAATTTAGAAACTATTTAATTTTTAAACATCTTTAGTTTTAGTTTTAGGCGAAATAAAAAATAAAGCATCGAGAAGTTAAAAGGTTATTTCCTATTCATGATAAAACGAATTTTTTTATTATAAATAAAATCATATTAATTATTTACTTATTAATTTTATTTTATTTTGCAATGAAATTAAAATAAATAGTATAATTTATCTATTATAAATTATGTACCTATACATTTTATTTCAAATACAAATTTCATGTTTTGCATGAGTTACAAATTACGCCAACATTCAAATATCATGTCTTGCATGATAAATTTTATTTCCTAACATTTATAAGAAGAAATATGAAAAATACAATAATATAAATAAATACTAATAATTTATTTATCACGCCAAAATTCGTGACAACAAGGTACAATATTTTATTGATTTTACATATTTGAAGTTTTTTTTGGTGAAATATTTGAATTCGAAATCAATAAAATTTTAAAAGAATATTACAATTTGGTCCAAGAACTAGTTTGCAATAAGGGGCGAAGCCCAGCCTGAGTGGATGGGCCTTGGGCCCAAGGCGCCTATAAACTATAATTATAAATTTTATTTAACAGCCTCCTCAAAATAATTCATCCATTAATTTATAATTTTTTTGTCCATATATTATATTGATTTGTAATGTTAAATTGGTAAAATTCATATTTCAACTCTTTTGCGCTTTAGTCCAACTTAGAGTAAACCCAACATAAATATAAATATTCAAAAATCCTCTTTCTGTCCTCCAACCACTATTTGTAATAATGTTTTCAAAGTAACATATAAGGTAAAAACAAGCATAATTAATTTTACTTCAAGTATAAACTAATTTTGTAAGATTTACTTTAGTTATCTTTTATAAAATAAAAAGTCAGTTTTTTAAGGTATTAATTTGTGTAAATGAAAAAAGATATTAATTTGTATTTGGAAATGATATTTCGTAAGTGAGTTCAGCCAATTTGGTTGGATAAAGAAAATACTACTACAAAATAGTGTTTGCCTCAACATATTAGACACAAAACTATTAAGACTCACTTTTAAACAGCCCATTTTTCAAATATTCCACCCAAATACCCAAACAAGTTATTTTCAAACATTCCCTTCAATATACTCAAATACGCAACAATATCTAAATCTTACAATTAGTTTTAGCCAATTTTTTTTGAAAATTGTGAAATAATTTTAACTTTATTTAAACATTTCTTATTTTTAACTTTGATTTAAAAATAACTTTTAAACTTAAAAAGATGTTGGTCTAAAGCTTAATATCTTTCTTTTATTACACTAATAACTTTTGAGAGCATAAACGTTGATCTTTTCTTTTTGGTTTAATTGAGTTTTGGTCTATATATTTCTTTTCTTAGTTTAGTTTTAGTCCTTCATTTTTTTCTTGTTTGTTTTTTGTCCCTGTCTTAAATAAATATTAGATTTCTCCAAAAAAAAAATTAAATGTTAAATTTTCATCCTTAATGTTGGTTAATGGAATTTCATGTCAACATTGTCATGTGTCACATGTGATATGTCACATTATTTTTTTGTCATTCTCTCTTCTCTCACCTTCCCTTCTTTCTCTCTCTCCCTGTAACACCTTTTATTTTCACCAACCTTAGGATAGAGGAGGAGGCAATGAGCATGAGAGCACCATTATGCCTCAAAATCAATGTTATATTCCATATAATTAGAACCTTACAATAACCATGTGTCTAAGTGGTTATTAAACATTTTTAGGATGATTAGAAAAACCAAGCATTTTTAATAGAAAACATGTTTATCTCCTAGACTCCCTTGGAATTTTAGATGCCTAATGGCTATCAACCCCTAAATGATGACTTAAGCTTGAAGGTTAGGATTTGGTGTTCGGAATACAATCCCTATACCTAGCTCAAAATGGCCACACAGTCACAAACCCCAAAAATCTCTAACACTTTGAATTTTTGTTGTTGTTTGTGGATTTCTTCATTACAACAAAAAAGGATTTAACATTGGTTAAAATCAACATTTAACATTGATTCTTATAGGGGTGCTAAGTTATGGAGTGTTGAAAATAAAGACTTTTAACATTGGTTAATGAGTCGATGTTACATCTTTCTTTTCACACCCTTGTTACCTGACAATTAGTGTTAAATATCTACACCAGTTGATTCTCTTCATCTGGTGTTGATTATACTATTTAACACCTATTTTTCTAACATGTGGTGTAAATTGTACTATTTAACACCAAGTATGTCTTTGGACCAAGTGTTAATTCTATAGCTTACAACACCTGTTTCAGTATTTCAACCAGTGTTAAAAGTCTATATTTTTTCCTTCCTTGTTTTTCCTCAACTGTCTAGAGAAATGTAAATTTAAACAAAAATTATCATTTTTATTAATTTAAATATCATTTGGAGTCAAACATTATGTAGCCGAAGTGAAAATCATACGAGAAGCGGGTGTAGACACCTGAAGAAAATGACTAACGGGTTTGCAAAAGAAAAAGGGTTTGTCTGTAAGAATGATATAAGGAAAACAGATGGAAGGGAGAATGATGGCTATGGATGGATCCTAGAAGGATGGATGAGTCTACTTGATTCTGCCAGCATGACTCCAAAATTTTTGAATATCAATCGGATGGGTAGTGGACGTGCTACATTCTTGATCTCTTTCCCAACAATAATATGCCCAAAGTAGTCGTCAAGTGGTATTGTCTGGATGGTGGTCTTGACGCAAAACTTTCAGAATATCATCAGGGAGCTTCTTTGGCATCTTGATGTACCAATCAAGGTCAGAGGGTGCAGAGTACTAAACTTTTTCTTTCAGCTTGTTTGTGATAACCCTTTTCAGCTTAGGCATGACCCGGTCTGGACTAACCAAAATTCGTAAAGACAATAAAATGAAGTGTTGAAAATGAAGAATTTTAACACTGGTTGATGAGTCGATGTTACATCTCCCTTTTCACACCCTTGTTACCTAACAATTGGTGTTAAATATCTACACCAGTTGATTCTCTTCATCTGGTGTTGATTATACTATTTAACACCTATTTTTCTAACATATGGTGTTAATTATACTATTTAACATCAGGTATGTCTTTGGACCAAGTGTTAATTCTATAACTTACAGCACCTGTTTTAGTATTTCAACCGGTGTTAAAAGTCTATATTTTTTCCTTCCTTGTTTTTCCTCAACTGTCTAGAGAAATGTAAATTTAAACAAAAATTAACATTTTTATTAATTTAAATATCATTTGGAGTCAAACATTATGTAGCCAAAGCGGAAATCACGCGAGAAACGGGTGCAGACACCTGAAGCAAATGACTAACGGGCTTACAAAAGAAAAAGGGTTGGTCTATAAGAATGATAGAAGGAAAACAAATGGAAGGGAGAATGTTGGCTGTGGATGGATCCTAGAAGGATGGATGAGTATGCTTGATTCTGCCAGCATGACTCCAAAATTTTTGAATATCAATCAGATGGGTAGTGGACGTGCTACATTCTTGATCTCTTTCCCAACAATAATGTGCCCAAAGTAGTCATCAAGTGGTATTGTTTGGATGGCGATCTTGACGCAAAACTTTCAGAATATCATCAGGGAGCTTCTTTGGCATCCTGATGTACCAATTAGGATCAGAGGGTGCAAAGTACTAAACTTTTTCTTTCAGCTTGTTTGTGATAACCCTTTTCAGCTTAGGCATGACCCGGTCTGGACTAACCAAAATTCGTACAAACGACAAAATGAAGTGTTGAAAATGAAGAATTTTAACACTGGTTGATGATCCGATGTTACATCTCCCTTTTCACACCCTTGTTACCTAACAATTGGTGTTATATATCTACACCAGTTGATTCTCTTCATCTGGTGTTGATTATACTATTTAACACCTATTTTTCAAACATGTGTTAATTATACTATTTAACACCAGGTATGTCTTTGGACCAAGTTTTAATTCTATAACTTACAACACCTATTTCAGTATTTCAACCGGTGTTAAAAGTCTATATTTTTTCCTTATTTTTCCTCAACTATCAAGAGAAATGTAAATTTAAACAAAAATTAACATTTATATTAATTTAAATATCATTTGAAGTCAAACATTAATATCCATTAAAAATGAACTAAAAAAAGTAAGAATGAAGATTATCCCCACTAAGAAATCAAATGAAATACAAATGCTCAAAGGAAATTGAATCTTCTCCAAGTGACCTTGAGGGGAGTAGAATATCTACCTGGTGAGTTCCAACATAAAGCCAAGTAAACATAAAACCTAAAGAAATGTTTAATTAAGGAACGAGGAAAAAAACAAAGAAGAGAAGTAAATAATTTAAAATGCTTACATAGCATTGGGGAGTTTGATGATAGAAGTCACATATACACTAGACAGCAGCCCACTTGGTGAACTAAAACAATTGCTGTCATAATAGTACAACAGAATACGAATGTGACCACATGAGCTTGAGGATAGCAAAACCAAAAAAAAAAAGGATTAGAAATGTGTCAACAAAAGGTAATGTTTTAGGAAAGTTATTATTACATATATGTGGTATGCAGAGAGCAGAACCAAAAAATTTAAAGAAGGAATGCTAAATATAGACACCAAAGTATACACAAAAAAAATACTAGAGCGTAGAAATAGAGGAAAACTTATTGCAAAAGTCTAAAGTTTTACAAAGCTCACCTGCCATCAGAATGGGTAGATTAAGTGACCAATGGCATCTGATACAAAAGTTAGAAGTCAATACTTGCCAAAATAAAATATAGACTAAACAATCATTTTACTGGACACACAGAAAGTATCCTAACAAAACATGCTGACACAATCATTAGCATAAATGAGAAGCAGCAGTATGTTATGGAAAACAAATTGACATACAAAAACTAATTTTCTGAAGGCATATTTGTTTCTAGATCAAGTATCATAACTGAGAATAACATTCTAATATTAACATACCAAAACTAACATCTATAGTAGTATCCTTTTTCCCTTTTCTAAACTTGGCAAGGTGCTGATGATACTCTTCAAGCTTTTTCTCCAACTCTTCAATGAACTAGCTAGTATGCTCAAGGGACTGCTCATACTTATATTTCTCCAAGGCCTGGAAATTTAAGTTTTCACAAATCATAATAGATAGAAAGAATAAGCCTTAAGCTTTACAATACAACATAATTGCTTACAAAATATATTACTTAGGGAAAATTATGAACCAATACTATGTAGTTATTAGCACATTCAGTCCATCAAAGCATTAATTCCTCAATATCTCATTAAACAAACACAAAGTTTACTAAATACATGTTTATCTAATTAAAAGAGGATCTTTTAATAAAAAACAAAAAATTATAGGTAGTGACAGGGTATGGCTCTTGACATTCCTCTTAGTTGCAATATGTCAAGGCATAAATCCAAATCAATCTGTAATTTTTATAGCTAACCACATTGCCAAATATGGTGATAATAAAATAGAATAAGCATTATGAATTTATGTTAAAGAATCACAAAAGATGCAAATAATTCTAATCAACCTAGTTTAAGATCATTAAGATAAGATGATTATTGTAATAACTTTAAAATGTTTTAATTGAATGGTTTTTATCCTTGTGTAATCTCAACCCTCTAATATTGCAGTGTACAAGACACTATCATGCACTTGAATTTGCAAATTCCTACCCTCAAGTATATCATTTCTAATTCCTACACTTCTAATAGTCTAACAGAAATGGAGAAACAAGGGATATTGCCTTCAAATTCCTTTATTCAGCCCTGTCATCATTGGGTAGCCTTTGTTCCTACCTTTCATTCCAATTTGCCCAAATCCATCTTGAAATAAGGACACCTAATGCATAAATCTGGAATCAAATAAAGTAACCTTGTGAGAAAATTCATAATCTCTATATAAGCAGGTTAAGCAACCTCTATTACAAATATATTGTCTTTGGATAATTGATAATGGAATATCCCACTTGATCAAATCAATAAATAGAAAAATAAGGGAAAACTAACACATAAACAAATCAAGAGTGCAATATTACCAAAAAGGCCATTGGATTATATGAATTCATTAATAATCTCACCCTGAAAGGAAAATGCCTATTCATGTCAAAAAGTAGTATTCCAACACACTTTAGGAGTGAGAAGTACAAGGATAATTAAGGAAAATGAGAGAAGAGAAGAGCTAGTTATGTTCCATACATGCAACATCACAGAGTAAAGAAATGCCCACTTGTTTGACTCTAGTTATTAGTAAGAGAGGGAGAAACTAGAACCATTCATGTAAATCATTTGTAGGGACATTTCTTTTACATTTCACCATAATACCACCAAACTGCATTTTTATGCATTTTTGAATCAAATCAATGACCTCTTATTTTTTGTATCACTAGTCTCTTCTAGTATAATCATAAAAACGTACTTTCCCCCTTATAAGTAGAATACTTCTTGGCAGTGTCAATATGCACATAGGTAGTGGTTGGTGACTACACTATGGGAATATTAAATTTTCCCAGAAGGATGGATCTACATGGAGAACTAGTAGCACTAACTACCAAAAGGTTGTACATGAATTTCAAGGTTTAGCAAGCCTTTAATCCTAGGCAACCAAGCCATACATAAGACTACCCATACACATATTGTACTTCAAGAAGAGTTAGAATGAAGATAACCTTCTTCACAGTATATTAGTCACACACAACCACAGTCATTAACCATAAAGTTTCACAAAAATATTCACACATTCATATCTTGACTAATGAGTTCTGCTTTTCTCATGCTTGTACCAATAATGACATTGTCATTGCTACAGGTGAAAACAATTCTTGGTGGAAATTTCATTACTTGTATCATAAAAGTTGGAGGCCCATGAAGGGAAGAAAATCACCATTTAATCACGACCAAATTATTGACCAGGGTAAAAACTAAAAACAATTAGGAATTAGATACCAATCAAATGCAAATCATAGAAAAATAAACATAAGAAACTCTGAATACCAACTACCTTACTAATTTTTCCTCACATTGTGCATGAAGAAAAGAACCAAATGGAGATTCTATCAGCATTTCCCAATTTAGTAATCAAAGAATGTTGACTAGAAAATTCATAGCTTGCACCAACCAAAATAAACAACTAAAAGATCAAGAGATGTTCATAAACACTATATGAAATCGTCTATTACTTGAAAAATAAACATCTCTTTGATAACAAACAATCAAAAGATTTAGAACCAATGAAGACACCAACAAGTTAAAGAACATGCATTAAAATAAGCCATTTGATTGGGAATCCAGTGAAATAAGCCAAAAAATACAAAAAATGAATCCCTAAAACCGAAGAAGAAAACCTAAATTGGGAAGAGAAAAAGTTTATAGAGAGAAAAAGGGAAGGAAATGGAAATTGAAGAAAACCTAATGAGGCACCTGAAAGGAGGCATGGAGAGCGGGAGGTGATGGATTGAGAGGCGCGGTGGTGTAAGCGGCATAGTGGCATGAGAGGCCTTCTGGCACGCGGTGGCATGCTTTGGCGGGGGCGGGGGCGGAGGAGAGGATTTTCGAGGGAGGAAAGAGTTTTCGATCGAGGGAAAAGACTGTTTTGAATGGCGTGTCTTTCTAGTTCAGTAGATATTTAGAGGTGTAGTTATAAAATTGCATTAGAATAGTTAACATTGGTTATTATAAATTACAAGTGTTAAAATTGTACCATGTAAAACCGGTTCAAACAAAAGCCAGTGTCAATAATAATTTTAACACCAGCTAAAAGTCCACCGTTCACTTTTTAACAACTTCACTAAATAACTGGTGTTCATTATATATTGTTAAATGTGTTTTTTTATATATTTTTTTATATTTTTTTATGTTATAGTAGAGCTTAACAATCATTAGAATAGTTTCGCTTGCTTTCTCATATAGTTTCTCATAGTTTTTATAATTGAAAATTGACCTCTCTTACTTTAATAATTGCTAAATGTTCCTAAGTCCAGTTTTGAGAAAGTTGCAAACAAGTTTGTTGAAGAAAGGTCTTGATGAAAAAGATTTTACAAAGTTATATTGGACCAGACCCCAGTTCTTGCATCCTCAGATTTGTTAATATCATACATCAAGAACTTTCATTGGTAAATGAAGTCTGTACGTCTTATGACTAATCTGTGTGCCTAAGTGTTTTAGGATACAAGGCTTAGGCTATAAACAAATGGGGAATCCCAACATTCAAAAGTTTGGTAAAAACATCCTTCCGAAGTTGGAACGCATTGCTCAAACAGGAAAAGATTGTAAATCTCTTCTCAACGTTTTTAATTCTATTTTAGTGATGCACTGGGACTTATGCACTTATCACATATTCGTGCTTATCATCAAAGAACACAAGGAACAAAATCAAGATTGGCAGTCAATGTTAGCACACCTACCTCTATGCATATTTAAAAAAATCTGAGTATATGTCAACGTATTTTAGAAAGTCTCTCAGCGCTAACTTTTGATCTTTCGCTTGATCAAGATATGAAACAAGAATGGCTTTATGCATTGGAAGTGGATGAAAAACCCATTCCATGAAAGAACTAAGGAAGCATATTATCAGACCCCTAAATCTACTTGAACACAAAAAGTCTGGTACTTGAAAGCTTAAGGAAAAAATCTTCAAATGATTTCCAACGACTACATCTCCCTTCAAGAAGCAGTAACGGTTATTTTTCTAGAACCTATTTATACCAAGGAAGATTGAATTTCAGACACAGACATAACTCATGAGCTTCCATAGAAAATCTCTCTTAAGTCAAATTCTCTTTGTGTATTCATTCATCTCTTGCAAACAGAGACCTTCCTTGTTTGTTCTGCCTCTAATAGACCTTGGTCTCGTGTCATAACTTAGTGTACTATTTCATTTGTATATCTGTCATACACTAAGTTTTATGAGTTACTCTTTCTTTCATAAACAAATTGTAAAGTCTGGTGGATAGCCAGAATTTGTTAGTGTGGAATACACTGTTGGCCTGAAGAGGCTTTAGAAAGAATACTTGGGTTTAAAGCCATGAATGACTTATTAAAATAATACTTAGGTTTAAGCCAGAAGTGGCTGAAGTCAAGAATACTTATGGCACTGGTCTGGTGCTGTTATTGTAAATGTGATTTTACAATAGTAGAAATCCTTTAAGTTAGAAGAGACTAGATGTAGCTTTTGCGTTGGAAGCAAACTAGTATAAACTCTATGTTAATCTTCCTTCATTACTCTTTTGCATCATCTGATTATAAGTTTTTATTTGGTTTAAATTTCTATAAGAAGAGTCTGTGACTTATTCAACCTCCCCTTCTAAGTCAGACTTTGAACCATCAATTGGTATCAGAGCTTGTCCTTTTGGGTTGATCACTCCTTTGAGTAAAAAGGTTAAAGATCTATGGCAGCTTCTCAAAGTAATCAGTTGATCGTGGAAGGATCTTTAATCAACAGGCCTCCAACCTTCTTTGAAGAAGACTATCCATACTGGAAGGATAGAATGGAAATGTTCATAAAATTCACCCAGTACAGTCTATGGGCTATAATTGTTAATGGAGATTATGATGCTCCTGCTGATGGAGAAGGGAAGCCCAAATCAGAAGATGAATGGACAACCAGTGAAATAAAAAGATGGAGATAAATGCCAACGCCAGATTTCTGCTTACTTGCACTCTTAGCATGTCTGAGTACAATAAAGTATTTAGCTATAAAACAGCTAAAGAAGTCTGGGATACTCTTCAACGTAGTTATGAAGGCACATCCAATGTTAAAATATCTATAAAGATACTATTAACCAAATAGTATGATATCTTCAAGATGGAGGAAGATGAGTTAGTAGATCAAATGTTTGGAAGATTCTAAAACTTTGCTAAAAGAACTTAAAGATCTTGGAACTACTTCATCCATAGAACACATCAATGTTAAGCTTCTTGGAAGCTTGCTTGAAAGGTTCGATGCCAAATGTTCTACACTGGAAGAAGCTAAATATCTAAGCACTTTTTCTCTTGACGAGTTGCTTGGAGTTCTCAGAGTGCATGAGCAAAAGCTAAAATAGAAGGAGGTTAATAAACGTTCGTCCCCCAAGAACATTGCCTTGAAGTCTGATGAGTCGAGCAAAAAAGAAGAAGGAGTTAGCTCTTGTAACTGAGAGATTCCACAGATTTCTGAAAAAGAAGAAGTTTAGACTTAACGAATTCCAAAAGAAAGACTACAAAGGTAAAAGTCAATTAAAATTTAAAACTGACAAGTCTGTTCTTGAATGTTTCAACTATAGAAAACTAGGTCACATGAAAGCAGAATGTCCTCTCCTGAATAAAGTCAAGAAAAAGGAAAAGAAAAGGTTTTTCAAGAAACAAAAAGGATTAATAACCTGGGATGATGAAGAATCATCAAACTTTAAAGAGGAAAAGAAGAAATGAAAAAATTAATAACAATGCAGGACCTAAGAGAATATGGGTGCCAAAATCATTAATTATCCAATCTGTAGATATGCTTAAGAACAAAGACAAAGCCTCTACATTGCTATATGGATAGTGGATGCTCGCATCATATGACAAGAAGAAGGTCTATGTTCCTAGATCTAGAACAGTTTAAAGGTAGAATGGTCACCTTTGGAGGAAACCAGATTGGAAGAATCATTGGGTCTGAGACATAATGAGACACCCCAAAAATAGGGGTAAATTTTTCACGATTTTGGTAATATTAACCTATGAAAACATAGGTGGTGAAACTGTCATTCAATGCCCTGGATCTATCAGAAACCTTTCTCATATATGGAGATATGAGAAGGTAAGTAAGAGAAATTACAAACAAGGAATTCCCAATTTAAAAACGGCGGAAGATTTAATTAATTTAAAGCCATGTGATTGAGTTCGAAAAAGTCATCCATCTTGAAAAATAAGGGATTTCAAATTATGCCCAAGGGATTTATAGGATGATGAAAACCATGATATAATTTAAAGAGAAGGGAAAATAATTTAAACAAAGCAATTTGGAGGATCAGGGCTCTCCTCGCTCAAGCGAGAAGCACACTCACTTAAGCGAGTCCCAATAGGAACGCTTGGGCGAGCTACACCATACGCTGAGTGAAAGAATAAGGGAGAATCAGGGGTCAACTCGCTTGAGCGAGCCCTGTCTCGCTTGAGCGAGATCCCTAGGATTCGCTTGGGCGGAGCCAGCGAGCTCGGGTGAAATTCATCTAGAACCTACCCAATGCCCACTCGTTTGAGCGAACACCACCCTCAAGGGTCTTTCGCTCAGGCGAAATTCGTCTAGTGGCTAAATTCCCTCGCCCTTGCTTGGGCGAGATCCTACTCACCTGGGCGAGTTTCTTCCAGAAGCCAACCCCTAATGCCAGGGCAGTCTCACTTGAGCGAGACCCTCTCTCGCCTAAGTGAGAATTGGCCAAAAACCAATTATCTTGCAGGGGGATTCTCGCTTGAGCGAGAACCCATCTCGCTTGAGCGAGAATATCAGCAAAAACGTAGAAAATGCTGAAATCACATAACACATCATACCAAAACTGAATTTAGTCCATTTCACTTAATTTTATCACATCCTACTCATCATATTCAATATTTAAAACTTGTTCCAATTGATTTTACCCATAAATTCACTTTCTAATGCATGAGTTGCATTCCAATCTAACCTCCTACTTGACAAAATCTATGAAATACAGAATTTCGTATAACTCATCATTCATTCATAAGTTTTAACTACAATCATGCTTCATTTTCAAAATCCAATCAAGACTAAAGTCACTAATGAAAATGAGCCATAGACTCTAAGATCTCATTTTCCTACATGACCTTCCAAAATCACCAATATATATATAATCATCATTTATACAGTATCTATGCCAATTCAAGGCTAGACAAAATATGCGGAATACTATATACATTACAAATATTCCACACAAACTATAAAATCAAAATGTTGCCGGCCAAGGCATTCTTTACCAAAATAGGCTTCTTTCATAACTTTTCTCCACATAAGAGCTCCATGTGCAGCCCTACAACACAAGAGCTAAAATGATATACCACATGGAGAGTGAGTATACTTTCTCAATGATGAAAATCTAACAAATGTGATAATATATACATGAATGCAATATAAGCACTCCTCCTTAAGAAAATTCAATCAACACCAAGTCAATCATTCATTAAATTCATTGGACATATATATCCATTTAGATTCATAAAAATACATCAACCATTAACCCGTTTACAGTTAGTATTAAATAGGGAGTTCCTTTTACTCCTCACACAATCTCCTGAATGGGATATCACTCCATGCCATGCCCCTATGGCTAATGCACATGCTAGTGTTTAAGATGTATATGCATGGATCCGATTTTATACCACGGGTGATTGCAACCACCATAATCATTCATTCATATTCATGGGTTTCCCGCCTCACAAGAGGTACTCCCTCTAACAGCCTTGCAAGGTGCTTTCTCGTGATCGCAACCACGTTCAACAATTCACAATGGTTTCTCGCCTCGTAAGGGGTACTCCAGCCTCATGATCGCAACCATGGGCATTCAATCTCAATGGTCCCGCAGGGCCTTTCATTTCAAATACTAGGTGATCGCAACCACCGGTCCAATAATCACAGGAACTCGTAAGCCCTTTATATTTCAACATCAAGTGATCGCAATCACTTATCAATCATCATCATGATATGCATGCCATGCTATGTATGCAATGCTCATGCATGCCTCAATCTCATATGGGCTATCTCACCCTCTCATCTAGGGTACACTCATACTCAATAACACTATTAATTTCCCATAGTCAACATATATATATATATATATATTCCAATCATAAAATTTCAAGAATCCATATAATCACAGATTTCAAACATTCATCAAGCCACACATAGATTCCATAACATTTCATCACATATTATACCACTCATGGCCTCATTAAGGCTTCATTCCATACTCAATCATTTTAAGCACCAAACTCAATTTCACATCACAACCATATGATACCACATTCATTCAAGTAAACATGTCACATTACATTATCATATACATTATCATCATGCATGTTCTCATACATTTAGAAAATACACCCCTCTCCTACCTCAAGAGAAGTAGATTTTTGGGTTTGATGTTCCCGCTTCACCCGCGTTATCAAGTCCTACACCAATCATTATAGGACCACATCAATTATTCATTCAAAGGTCATTTCAATATTCATATACATATCTATGTACACATGATTCTCATCATGTGGAAGCTATTCATGGATTTTCTTTATTTACCCATTTAGGCTTCGGGAATTCCTTCCCTTAACTCACCATTCATTATTATCAAGTAACAACCTAATTAATTAGGTCACCTTTTATATTAAACTTCCCACCAACACCTTGGTGAGCTTCCCATTCATTATGACTTCTAATCAACATTATAAATCGTCATTAAATGCTTCTACCTCATCATTTATAACACTTACCTTATCAATAAATGTTAACCCCATCTATATTACACATTTCCCCTAAATTTCATAAGTTAGGGTTTTATAAAACCCAACCATATTAAAAAATAATCATATATTCTCTTCTACCTCTAACTATATATGCATCTACCCCATTAATACCATTTAAATCTTGCATTTATAACACCCACTTTAGGGCTTATGCATTTAATGTCTCCATTCATTACCCACAAGCATTTAATACACCTCCAAGTCACAATCCTCTATTCCCTAGGTTCCAAGCACAAAAGAAGTGATAAAGAGCTTACCTTGCTCCAAAACAAAAATGGAAGTCAAGAGGGAGGATGAGGATGAAGAAAATGAAGAGGAGAATGGGAGGAGCTTCAAGCCATAATGTCCTCCTCCAAGCTCAATGGTGAACGAAAATGAGAAAAAGAGAGAGCACTAATTGTTCAAGCCTTTGGGGAGGGAGAAGGAAATATGAAGAAGAGAAGAATAAGGGAAGAAGAAGAAGTGTGTTTGCACCAAAAGAAAAGAAGGCCACGGGAATGAGAGTGAAAAGAGCAAGGTTTTTGTCTTAAATTTTAAGCCCATTACTAAACTCTCCCGTTCTTAAATAAACAGGTTCTCTGTTTGGGCTCAATACTTATTCTAAAAATTATTCCGAATACATATTCAGATTCCCAATAACATTATCTACAGCCCTGACCAACGGCATCTCAATCGGAGATGCTTGGTCCAACACCCATATTTTATCCGGGTCAGTTTTCAGCTTATCCGGTCACAATAATTCACTAACAGTCTCTGAAAATCTTATTTAAATTATATTTAACATTTTGGGATATTAATTAGCCCACATTTCATTATTCTATATTTATTTTCTTAATTTAACTTTCTATTTTGAAAATTCGGGGTGTTACACATAACCTACTGAGCATTAGCCAATTTTGTGATAGCGGGTACAAGGTGTCCTTTGACAAAAATAAGTGTACTATCACTAACCATGATGGAACTATACTCTTTAATACAAACAGATATCGCAACCTATACAAGGTTGACTTGAACGAACTAAACGATCAGAATGTAACATGTTTGTCTTCAAACTTTGAAGAAATGTGGATCTGGCATAAAAAGCTTGGACATGTAAGTCTAAAACATATTTCAAAACTTCACAGAAAGGATCTGTTAAAGGATTGTCAAAGATTTCTTTTAATAGCTCTTTATCTTGTGAAGCATGCCAGAAAGGGAAACAACACAAATCATCATTTAAAAACAAGGATGTCATTTCCACCACCAGACCTCTACAACTATTACATTTAGATTTATTTGGTTCATCCCAAGCACAAAGTCTGGCAGGAAAGAAGTATGGATTTGTCATTGTTAATGATTACACAAGAATGACATGGGTATACTTTCTAACTCATAAGGATGAGTCTATAAAAGTATTTAAGATTTTCTGTAAGAAAATCCAGAATGACAAAGGAGTCTGTATTGGTATAATAAGAAGTGATCATGGTAGAGAATTTGAAAATGAAATTTTTGAAAAATTCTACAATGAGTCGGGCATAACTCATAGTTTTTCTTCTCCAAGAACACCTTAACCAAATAGTGTTGTGGAAAGGAAAAACGGATCTCTACAGGAAATGGCCAGAACAATGCTTTGTGAAAATAATCTTCCAAAATATTTTTGGGCAGAAGCTATGAGTACTTCTTATTATATTCAAAACAGGATCCTTATCAAACCAACACTAAATAAGACTCCTTATGAATTATGGAAAGGAAGGAAACTCAACATCTTATATTTTTACCCTTTTGGATGTGCTTGCTATATTTTAAACATTAAGGATTATCTTGGAAATTTTGATTCTAAGTGTGACAAGGGATATTTGTGGGGTATTCAACCTCATCAAAATCTTACAGAGTATTCAATACTCGAATCCAAACCATTAAGGAATCTATGCATGTAAGATTTGATGATCTTCAAAAGACTGACAGGAAACTGGAAGATCTAGATTCTGATGATGCAGGAAGACTACAACAAGAACCTGAGCATGAAATGAAAGGAACAACCCTGGTTAATCAGAGCCAGCTAAAAATGAAAATAAAGAGCCTGAACAGAATCAGCCATCTATTGAACTAGAAAAGCCAAGAGACTGGAAGTCAAGGTATATTATCCTTCAGATCTCATTATTAGAGATCAAGCAGCTGTAGTTAAGACCAGATCTAGTCTTCACAACTAATCATCAATTGCTCTAGTTTCAGAATTATAACCAAAGAACATTACAGAAGCTTTGAAGAATACTGATTGGATTATTGCCATGCAAGAGGAACTAAATCAGTTTGAAAGAAAAAAAGTATGGACACTTGTTCTCAGACCCAAAGATAAAAATGTTATTAGAACAAAATAGGTATTTAGAAACAAGCTTGATGAAGATGGAAAAGTCATCAAGAACAAAGCCAGACTTGTAGCTCAAGGCTACAACCAGCAAGAAGGTATAAACTTTACTGAAACCTTTACACCTGTAGCCAAACTTGAAGCTATCAGAATAATTCTTGTATTTGCTACATTTAAAGGCATTACGTTATATTAGATGGATGTAAAGAGTGCTTTTCGGAATGGGTTCATTGAAGAAGAAGTTTATGTAAAACAACCTCCTGATTTTGAAGATGTCTCTTCCTAACCATGTTTTCAAATTAAGTAAAGCACTATATGGTCTAAAACAGGCTCCAAGAGCTTGGTATGATAGACTTGGCTCTTTTCTGATTTTAAAAAGCTTTACAAGAGGAAGAGTAGTCACAACCTTGTTTAGAAAAAAGCTCTCAAACATTTTATTATTGTGTAAATTTATGTGGATGATATTGTGTTTGATGCTACTGATGATAGTCTTTGTAAAGATTTTTCTAAAATGATGCAAGTAGAATTTAAAATGAGTATGATGGGAGAAATTAAGTTCTTCTTAGGCTTGCAGATTAAACAGCCTAATGATGGTATTTGCATCCATCAACAGAAGTACACCAAGGAGTTTCTTAAAAAGTTTAAAATGGCAGATGCTAAGGCCATGAGCACTCTTATGCATCAAAACTGCATAATAAATAAAGATGAATCTGGTATATTAATGGATCAAACCTTGTATAGAGGAATGATAGGTTCACTTCTGTACCTCACATCGGGTAGACTTGACATAATGTTCAATGTTTGCATGTGTGTAAGATATCAATCAGATCCCAAGGAATCACATCTGTCTGTAGTAAAGAGGATTCTGAGATATCTCATTAGCACAACTAACCTTAGGTTGTTCTACAAGAGAACAAACTCTTTTTCTCTATTTAGATTCTGTGATGCAGATTATGCAAGAGATAGAGTAAATAGAAAAAGTACAAGTGGTGGATGTCATTTCTTGGTGTGAACACCTCTTTCGGTCTGACACAAGTGGAAAGCATCTCGGAGAAAGGACTGAGCTTCAATTTTAACTAATCCTTCTGGCTATAATATTTCTGAATGAAAAAATGGCTATTTCCGAGTGAAAATGGCTATTTTCGAGTGAAAATGGTTATTTCCGAGTGAAAAGGGTTGTTTCCGAGTGAAAATACTAGTCAGCCTGTCCGAGTGCAGTTTCCAAGTGGGATGTCTCAGAATGACAAGTTTCCGAGTGGACTTCAAGTGTGGGAGTTACTTTCGAACTAAAAGAAGGCTGAGTCAAGTTCCATGGGACCGATTGATAATTTCCGAGTAGAATGTCTCCGATCGAGTCATTCCCGAGTGAGCTGCTTCCAAGGAAGTTGCCTTCGAACAAAGAAAAGGCTCTGAGTAAACTCTCTCAAAAGTTCCAAATTCTAATTGAAACCGTTCCGAGACCGACTCCTGAATGATTACATCCAAATGGATAATTGCCGATTGAAGCCGTTCTGATTGAATTACTTCTGAGCAAAGCAATTCCGATTGAATAAACTCCATTTAAATGCATCAAGCAATTCCACTTCCGAGCAAACAATCTCCAAGTGAATCACCTAGCCAATTCCGATTGAATGCTTCAAGCAGTGCCATTTCCGGACAAAGTAACGCCGAGTGAAGCAAGTCCGATTAAACAAAGGTCTTTCGCTCAAGCGGCTCTGGCTACGCTCGAGCGAGAACATTGGAGGCCATAATCTCGCTTAAGCGAAGGGGTCTCGCTCAAGCAAGAGGCATAATATTAGCTACTGGAATGTGTTCGCCCGAGCGAAGTTTAACACACTCAAGCGTGAATAGGGACCATTCTACAGTCAGCACCGAGTGAGACACCTTTCAACCATTTCCGAGTAGGTTGAGTCCGAGGGAAGGTTTTCTCCGAGTGAGATAATCTCGAGTGGATTGATTCCGAGCGCAGAAAGGCTGAGAATGAATATCTGGGCAGACTCTCTCAAATTCCAAATTTCTGAGTGAAAAGCAAGTCAGACTCCCGAGTGAATGTGTCCAGGTGGATCACTTCAAGGAGTGAAGGAAGGGTCGACTGAATTACTCCCAAGCAACAAATCCGAGCAAGTTTTCTCCGAGTGGTTCAATTCCAGAAACATAGCCGAGTGAAACATTTTGAGGATGCCAATTGAATCATTTAAATGAAAACTTGCTAATCCTGAGTGGATCACATGTGATAGAAGCAGGTTTTCAATCAGTTCCGAGTGAATCACTCACCTTTCAAACAGTTCCCAATCACTCTTCAATCAGTTCCGAGTGAATCACTCACGTTTCAATCGGTTCCGAATCACTCTTCCATTAGTTTCGAGTGAATCACTCACCTTTCAAACGGTTCCGAATCACTCTTCAATCAGTTCCGAGTGAATCACTCACCTTTCAAACAGTTCCCAATCACTCTTCAATCAGTTCCGAGTGAATCACTCACATTTCAATCGGTTCAGACTCACTCACATTTCAATCGGTTCTGAATCACTCTTCAATCAGTTCCGAGTGAATCACTCACCTTTCAAACAGTTCCCAATCACTCTTCCATCAGTTCCGAGTGAATCACTCACCTTTCAATCGGTTCCCAATCACTCTTCAATCAGTTCCGAGTGAATCACTCACGTTTCAATCGGTTCCGAATCACTCTTCCATCAGTTTCGAGTGAATCACTCACCTTTCAATCGGTTCCCAATCACTCTTCAATCAGTTCTGAGTGAATCACTTTTCAATCAGTTCCGAATGTATGTTTCAATCGATTCCGATTGAATGCCTCACTCGGTCTTTTACACGTTTTCCACTCGGATTATCTCCCACTAAGGATGGATGCTGACTAAGGCAGTGGATCCGGGCCACGAGGAAGAACACCGATCCCATAGTACCCCAAACATTGAAAAGGTCCAACTAGTGTAAATGTGACACCGGTCCAAGTTCCAAAGAGATCACATCGGACCAGTTATTGGAATTCCATCTAACCGTTCTTTAATGGCTGATGTCACAAACCTGACAACAGAAGGATGAGTCCGGATGTTTATGCGCACTGACCTGGAATCGCACTTTCTAAAAGTGGCAGACAGGGGGCGGAAGTGGAGAAATTAAAAATTCCCCACCAGCCGTTGTCCCCCCACTATCGGTTAGTGGCCAGGCTGCCTCCACTGAATAGAAATTGAGCTGTCCCAGACACTCAGCCCATGTCTTCAACCCCTATAAATGCCCTAGCTGAAGAGGCTCAAGGGGTTGGATTTTCTCTCCCTGCAAGAAAACTCTGCCTGAGTTCACCTCCGTCCTCTCTCTCCCTACACCGAACAGCTCCAACACCCAACCGTCCTTCTCAACACCGTCCCCTCTCACCCATACTGTCCCTCTCCGCACCGTTCTCCTAAATCCACCACACCGATTCTGTTCCAGTCCACCTCCTAAATCCACCACACCGTTCCAACACCTCCTAAGTCCTTTACACCGTCTCAACATCTCGCAAATCCTTACACCGTCCAGACCCTATACCAACTCCATACCATCCCAACGTCTCCTAAATCCTTACACGATCCAGACCCTGCACCAATTCCACACTGTCCAACACCCTTCTCTTTCCCTCTAAATACCTTTAAACTCTTCTCAACCCCCCACTGCCTTTCTCCCTCTGTCAGTCCCTTTCTCACTCGGTCGGTCTCTTCCACCTTCAGTCAGTTTCTGACCCACTCTGCAGTCTCTTACTCCATCACTCGGTATTCCACTTTTCACTCGATATTTAATTTTTCACTCGGTATTCTATTTTTTCACTCGGTTTTTTTTCCATTTTTACTCGGTTTTCCCTTTTTCTCACTCGGTTTTCTCTTCTCCCACTCGGTTTTCGCTCATTTTTCCATCTCTTTTCTGAATTTACTGTTTCTCTTTCTCTCTTGTAGCTTCTGCTACCCTCCCTCTTTTGCTTCGTAGTTTTAAAAAAATAATAATAAAAGGAAATGGATGTTTCCTGTGTTTTCTTTCAAATCTAAATAAAATCAAAAAATAGAAAAAAAAATCATTTTTAGTCAGTGTCGTACGGAAAATACTTCCGTCTACACAACCTCTATAAGACCCGTACACGTGCGAAGAACTTCGTCTTGTATGGGTTCTTCACCAAAATGATACCCACCAACATTTTCCCAATCTTTTCCTAAAAGAAAAACACTCAGAACTACGTAACCCTGATTTCTTGATAATTCAAGAATACGTAGGAGCAGGACCTCAACTCCTGTCGGGCCCATCTTTCTTGTTTCTTTTTACTGATTTATTTCCTCACTTTTGTGTTTCTTTCACAAATGTTCTTTTTTGTTGCTTCCGTGAAAATCAATTTAGACGTGACGTCTTGTTGATTTCCCCCTAGTTTTTGTTCAAGCCTCGCCACAATTCATAGGGAAGGGATACTTACGACGAGACGTCCTGCTTATCTCTTTCCTATACCTGTCCCTTTTTTATTCGAGGATGTCTAATTTAGGTGTGACGTCTTATTAGCATTCTTTTCCTCCCTTTCTGTCTCATATCAAAGTCGAGTTTAATTCAGATGAAACGTCCCGTTGACCTCACTTCGACATTCTATGTTTGTACAGTTCTCTTACTCCATTCTGTCGTTTTCAAATAAAAATACAAAAAAAGGAAGAAACCACGTTTTATTTAAGGCTATTTATATTGCACTTTCAATCTTGGTACTGTTTTTGACAGGCGATGTAGGGTGCTAATACCTTCCCTACTCGTAACCGACTCCCGAACTTGAATCTCATTTTTTAAACCAGTGCCTTACTGAACCTATTTTTTCCCAATGTTTTTCCTATAGATAAAAACGTTAGTGGCGACTCCCTGTTTCACACACGAGTTTTCTTCCTCGCCGTGCCATCGCGATCTAGGTTACGACAGATGGCGACTCCGCTGGGGACACTTAAGAGAGTCAGGCCAGTTTGATTAAAAGCGCATGTTCTTTTTATATAGCCTTTGTTATCTTAGATTTCTTCCCCTTGTTTTATTTTCTGTTGATTGTTGTGAATGTTTTTTCTTGTTTTAATTGTGTCTTGTTATTTGTTTCGTTGTCTATGTTTTGCATGTTTGTTGAACCCTAGGGTAGAAGACCATGTTACTTTTCCGCAATCATTGAACCCTAGGGTAGATGACTTTGTATATTTGTTCTGTGTTTGTTCTTTGTGTAGAATGGGGTAAGGTAAAAGGTATGGACTGCCCTTCCACACACTACACTCACAATTACTTGCACACACCTATGAGTGGCACCCTATACCTGGGCCCCAAATGAAGCTTAAGTTAGGAGAGGTTGGTAACGGAATCGTATGGGATGTACTTCCTATCCGGTGTTCGTGAGAACCTCAACCAGAGTTCGACCTCTCATGATATACGCACCTAGTGGATTCCCCACTGTTTGCGTCCCTGTCATGGTTAGGATCTTGGCTCTGGTGACCTTCTAGATGTCTAGTGGAAGCCACCCGGTGTGAAGAGTCACTTTTAGACAAGCCATAGGGCCTAGAAAAGACTTTCAACAAAACCCAACCTAGGCCACAAAAAGGGCAAACTTTACTTTACCTTACGTTATTTTTGCTTTCCCTTTTACCCAAAAAAAAAATGAATTATCTACCACCCGCAGATTTACTGAGTTTTTGAAATAATGACTCATTTTGAAATACACAGTATTCTTCGGGTGAATAGATAATCCTCTTTTGGTCGTGTACCTCTGAGTCCTGAGTCATAGATTTTCCTAATCATCAAAAAAATCAAAGAAATATAACTTTATTTCCGCTCCAGCAGGGGCGTCGATGACGATTAAAAAAATTTATGACTATTGCGACTTGGACCCTTGGTAATCGTTGTTTCCCCAAGAAAAATTGCTTTATGTTAAATCAATGGGGAAGTACCGATTCCAAAACATGACATCAACTAATTTCTTTTCCTTATCCTCATTTTGTGGAAGGCTATTCAGAACTTAACGAATACCCTTTGAGTATCTATGGAAATTAACATGGGATTGAACTTAAGAAATGAGGGCTGTAGTTGCCCGAAGAAAATGTTTGAGCTTGAGGCTCCCGCCTCAGGATGAAAGATTTCTTCTGTCTTCATAATTATCCCATATTAATTTCCATGTTTACCATACCTAGTACTTTTGAATGATAAGTTCTAAGGAATAGTCAAAGGATATTCGCCAAAGCTTGTAATTGCTTCCCACGACATTCTCCTTCTTTCTATTTCCACCTAAAATTTTTGTTTTTTTTAAAAAAGAGACACAGGCGTCACGGGTAGGCATCCTTACCAGACCCGGCTCCAAAGGAAACTCAGGGCTGAGGCAGAAGCTGTTGACTGAGACTTTAGAATCGAGTTCGATCAGTTGAAAGAGCGAGTGGCGGAGTTAACTAAACTTTTAGAAAAGAAACTCACAGAAGGAGGCTCCTCTGCAGGTATTGAGGACGCCCAACAGCAGCCTGCCACCGCACCACCCCCCCTTGGTTCTGACCCAGCAAGAACCCAACTTCCTAACACAATGACACCCCCTCTCACCATTCATGTTGGAAGACCTAACCCTGCCGTTGAGACCCAGCCACCTTACGGCCAGTCCTATGCACAGCAGCATACATTTGTCAGTCCTGACGGCAACCCAGTACCTTTTCCACTTTATAGCCTACCACCGGGGTTTTATCCCCTGCTCGCTAACCAGCAAGACGCCCACGACCAACAAGCGATGAATCCTCACGCTTCATACCCCACCCAGCCAAACATGCCACCACTCCACCAAACCCAAAACACGTAAGCCCATGATCCACAAGCCTACCAAACCCAAAACACACAGGCCCATGACCCACAAACCTACCAAACCCAAAACACACAAGCCCCGATGGCCCAGCCAACCTACAACGTACAAGCCCAAAACACACAATCCTAGATGATCCAGCTGACTTATGCTATACAAGCTATGGCCCAACCCCATGGTCCCTCACCAAATACAGGCCTAATGAATCAGTCCCATACGTTGCCTCCTTTCAACCAGCCACTCGGCTATCCATACGGATACATAACCCCCTATATGACCAATCTCCAAGATACAACCCGCATGATGAACCCAATAGCCGGTCATAACACGGTCGCAGCTCCCCAAAAGGAAAAGATAGAAATCTTAGAAGAGCGTTTGAGAATGATGGAAGGCGCTGGAGGTTTTGGACTGATAGATGCTTCTGAGCTATGCCTAGTCACAGATGTTGTCCTCCCACCCAAATTCAAAATACCTGACTTCGACAAGTATCGGGGAATGACTTGTCCAAAGAACCATCTCACGATGTACTGTTGAAAGATGACATCCTACTCTTCTAACGACCAACTGTTGATCCACTGCTTCCAAGATAGTTTGGCAGGGGCCGCTCTTACATGGTATGCTCACCTTGAGCGAAACCATATTCGCTGTTGGAAGGACCTGGCAGATGCCTTTCTTAGGCAATACAAGTATAATATGGATATGGCACCCAACAGGGTTCAATTACAAAATATGGTGAAGAGGGATAGTGAAACGTTTAAGGAGTATGCCCAACGCTGGAGAGAAACAGCGGCACAAGTGGACCCCCCATTATCGGAAAAAGAGATAATCGCAATGTTTATTGACACACTCCCATCACCTTTCTATGGCAAGATGATTGGTAGTGTTTCATCCAACTTCTCTGACATTGTGACTATTGGGGAAAGGGTGGAGAGCGGAATATGAACAGGAAAGATCACTCAGGCCCATCTGGGGCAAGCATGACAAGAAAGCCGGCGCCTGGGAGAAGGGATGGAGAAACTAATTCCATCTCTTCTAATCAAAAGACAGCTCTGCCGAAACCATTTGCCCCTACCATGATTCAAGCTCCCAACCCTTATGTGGCCGCTGCTACTTATGGCCCGGCAGCTCATACTCCTCATTTCTGTCCGCCCATGGTAAGAGCGCCAACGCCGTAACCCATGCCATACCATCACCCACAGCAAGTGACTCGACCACCCAATCATAATCAGAACACAAGGAATCCCAACAATGAGTGCACCCCTGTGCAGTTCGATCCAATTCCTATAACATATACTGAACTTTTTCCAATCCTTGTTCAGAAAGGTCTGGTAGCTTCATCCCCCATGAGGCTATTGCAACCTCCTTATCCAAGGGGGTATGACCCAAATGCTCATTGTGATTACCACGCTGGGGCACCGGGGCATTCCACAGAAAATTGCCTAGCTTTGAAATATAAAGTGAGAGATTTGATCAAAGCCGACTGGATTAGTTTTCAAGAAGGAAGCCCTAACATGACCATAAATCCCCTGCCTAATCATGGAAGTTCAGAAGTTAATGCCGTGGTGGCCGATATTGAAGATGGTTTTGATGATAATGCCAATTTGGTGATCGCCTGCCCACCGGGCCAAGAGTTCGGTAATTGGGAGGCTGTCGAACTCCTTACGATTGTAAACGATTCACCAAAGTAATTTGTCATTGCCTTAAATATCTTATTTATCCCTTGGCTATGCCTAAGGCTTTGGGACTTTTCATGTAATAAGGGCGAAAAAATTTGCTTTATCGTTCAATCAATAAATGTGTATAAAAAAAAAAAGTTTTTTTTCTCATCCCATTATCCTTGCTTTGATTCATTTTCTTTATTTACTTGTTCCCTTTCCCTCTTTTTATTTTTACCATAACATACTGAATTGTAGATCCAAAAATGATTCTCTTGAGACTAGTGAAGTCACAATTCCGCTTCACGATTTCAATCACCCAGTCGACTATGTCGACGAAGAAGGTAAGGAAACCTGTGAGCCACCATACTAGTTAGCAAGATTGTTAGAACAAGAGGTTAAAGAGTACCCCTAAGTCAAGGACGCCTGAAGGAATCACGGTGGCAATCTATCAGAAGGCATTAGTATTTTGTTTCAAGATGTGGCAGGAATCTATGTGAATGACAACATGGCCAAGTCCCGAATTGGACAAGTGGTAGGCCAGTCATTTAAGGAAATTCAACAGTCATTAACATAGATGGGGGCAAATTGCTGATGCCTATAAATACAGATACAATCAAGGGAGACTTTGCCAAAAAAAAATGCAAAAAAAAATGAAAAATGAAAAATAGAGTCAAGCTTGAAGTCCAATGCACATACCAAGCGGGGAAAGCTGGTTACGTCCAGATCCTCGAGCAAGCTGTCATTTTCTGTATAAGGGGAACAAATGTCGTCAGGCCAAGAACTTGTATTCTTGTCATCATCAACACCTCAACCCTAAAGAGTGCGCCATTCCTCATGCCTATGTAGCCAAGGAAATAGTCTGTCAGATTGAGTCGTTGCGTCATTAAGGGAAATTTAAAAAAAAAAAACAAAAAAAATAAAAAAAAACAAAAAAAGAGGGCAAACAAAAAGAAATGGAAAATGAAAAAAAAAGAAAAAGAAAAAGAAAAAAGAGAATAAAGGCCAAAATGATGATTCAAAAGTAATTCCCTCTTATTGATGCCAAAAGACTCACCAATATTTCCTTGGGTACATGGCATAGGAGAAGATTCTCCTATTTGAAGTGACATCAGTTCCCCAAAGGATCAAACTAAATTTGAAAAGGGTTAGGCAGATTCAACTGGAGTGTAATCAGTTTCAACCTTTTACTGAAAGGGATACAACCAAAAATGAACAAGAACACATTATAAAGAAAGAAAAGAGCTCGCTAGGCTGAAAACCTGAAAGGGCGGCCTAGGCAAAAGTTAGAGCAACCCAGTGAGTTGAAAACCTAAAAAGGCGGCTCAAGTAAAAATTAGGGTCAAGATTTCAGTATAGTAACTAAAGTTCCCAATGAAAAATGTGCAAACTGAGGCATGTGGACCATGGTTAAACTACCCTCTCAAAGGCAGAGTTGAACGATGTACTTGAGGTTGTGACGTGGGATTAAGGTTCTCACTAGTCTCAGGAATTCACTGGAGGATCCTTGAACCTTCCCTGTTTCTCCTGGCCTTGACCTGTCCTATGTAACTTTATTCCATCCCATCTATTTTCCCCTTTGTCCATTCTCTGTATTCTGTTTGACACACATGAATAAAATTTATCCTTTTTTGATACGTGTTATGAATTGCATTGATCTGACAAAACATTGTGTTTTTACAAAAATAAAATGAAAGAATGGTGAACATTTAAAGTCGTAAGGGACAAGACGCTCCCACTACTTGACCTCGTCTTAGACAATCATCACAAAGACTCAGCCAGGCACGCGCTTCAATGCTATGATCGCCTCTTTGATTCTCCTCTGTCCATGAGTTATCCTAAGGGCCGCGGTTTCACATGACCTACCCAGTTTTTGAATGTATCTTTGCACTACTTACCCTTTTTTCTGCAGGTTATTACAACAGACAGTCATGTCAAGCATTGACGCCTCAATCAAGTCCTTTTCCTCAATGGAACCGCAGCTGCCAAAACTAGAATCTTTCAAGTCTTCTACTTAATCGCCAAAGTTGGCACTTCTCAGAACTCTTTTCCTTAAGTCACCAAAGTTGGCAATTCTCAAAGTCTTCTCCTTAATCGCCAAAGTTGGCACTTCTCAGAACTCCTTCCTCAAATCGCCAAAGCTGGTACCTCTCAAAGTCTTCTCCTTAATCGCCAAAGTTGGCACTTCTCAGAATTCTTTCCCCAAATTGCCGAAATTGGCATTTTTCAAAAAATCTCTTCTTCAACCCCCAAAGTTGACACTCTTCAGAATCTCTTCCAAATCGCCAAAGTTGGCACCTCTCAAAGTCTTTTCCTCAACTGCCAAAGCTGACACTTTTTCAAACTCCCTTCCAAGGATTCTACCTAATACATTCTGACAGTCAAGCGTATCTCCTTCCCAGGCCCAAGGATAGTTTCCAGCAAAACTTTCCCCCAGTAGAATCACCAAACTCTCCCCAGTGAGCCTACAATTCAGATCATCTTCTCCCACTAGTAAGAACATTTTCTAATCAGGCTTAGAAGAACTCTCCCCGAAGGGCCCAACATATTTCTCTCAGTAAATCCACACATACCAGGTGGACCCCAGATTTTCCCTTCCCAATCAAGAGGCGATGCTCGAGCCATCAATCCTTCTCCAGTGGAACTACACTTCCCAGTCAAATCAAACTGGGGCATCACCCCAGGTTCATTCTCTTTCACCCAAAGAGGTAGCACCCCGAACCATCAATCCTTCCCTAGTAGAAATACATTTCCTAAATAACTCAAACTAGGGCATCTCCCCAGATTTCTTTTGTTTATTCAAGGGGTAGTTCCCCAACAACCTTCAAATCATATCAAACCGGGGCATCACCCTTGGTCCATTCTCTTTCTGCCAAAGGGGCAGTTCCCCAAGGTCCCTTCAAACCATCTCAAACTGGGGCATCACCCCAGATCTATTCAGTCAAGGGGGCAATTCCCCAAAATTCCTTCAAAATATGTCAAACTGGGGCATTACCCCGGTTCACTCTCTTTCATTCAACGGGGCAATTCCCCAAGATTCCTTCAAAATATGTCAAACTGGGGCATCACCCCAGGTTCACTCTCTTTCATTCAAGGAGCCATTCCCCAAAGACTCCTTCAAATCATGTCAAACTGGGGCATCTCCCCAGGTTTCTTCTATTCCAGTCAAGGGGCAATTCCCTAAGAACCTTTAGTCATGTCAAACTGGGGCATCACCCCGAGCCTTTAAGTCCAGTGAGTTAATTTGGACGAGACGTCCTGTTAGCTCCCCCAATCTTTGCATTTTCTGTTAACCGAGGGTCAACCCCACACTCTACTTTCCGTCTGCCTATTCAGACACCCTTTACTTTCCAGTCGCCTATTCAGGCACCCTTTACTTTCCATTCGCTTATTCAGGCACCCTTTACTTTCCAGTCGCCTATTCAGGCACCCTTTACTTTCCGTTCGCCTATTCAGGCACCCTTTACTTTTCATTCGCCTATTCAGGCACCTTTTTACTTTCCGTTCACCTATTCAGGCACCCTTTACTTTCCAGTCACCTATTCATGTACCCTTTACTTTCCAATCGCCTATTCAGGCACCCTTTACTTTCCAATCTCCTATTCAGACACCTTTTACTTTTCATTCGCCTATTCAGGCACCCTTTACTTTCCATTCGCCTATTCAGGCACCCTTTACTTTTCATTCGCCTATTCAGGCACCCTTTACTTTTCATTCGCCTATTCAGGCACCCTTTACTTTTCATTCGCCTATTCAGGCACCCTTTACTTTTCATTCGCCTATTCAGGCACCCTTTACTTTCCAGTCGCCTATTCAGGCACCCTTTACTTTCCATTCGCCTATTCAGGCACCCTTTACTTTCCAGTCGCCTATTCAGGCACCCTTTACTTTCCAATCGCCTATTCAGGCACCTTTTACTTTCCATTCACCTATTCAGGCACCCTTTAGTTTCCATTCGCCAATTCAGGCACCCTTTACTTTCCAGTCACCTATTCAGGCACCCTTTATTTTCCAGTCGCCTATGCAGGTACCCTTTACCTTCCAGTCTACCGGGGGTCAATCCCGATCTTCTCACCTCCTGTTAACTGAAAGAATTTTTCCCGGTTCATTCAAAACTAAAAAAAAATAAAAAAACAAAAAACAAAAAAACAAAAAAAAAGAAAAAAATAAAAACAAAAACAAAAAAAAAGAAAAAAAAAGAGAGACAGATATGGAAAAGAGGAAAAGGTCACAACAACTCGTGATTGCCAGCACCGTCAGACGCCATACTGATCAAGAGGTCCCACTTGGCCCCTACATCGGTGTTCATATCTTTACTTCCTTTTCGCTTCAGAAACACAGAAGCTTCGTGTTTCTTTTGTGAAAAAGAAGTAAAGAGGGGCATCTGTGAACACCTCTTTCGGTCCGACACAAGTGGAAAGCATCTCAGAGAAAGGACTGAGCTTCAATTTTAACTAATCCTTCTGGCTATAATATTTCTGAATGAAAAAATGGCTATTTCCGAGTGAAAATGGCTATTTCCGAGTGAAAATGGTTATTTCCGAGTGAAAAGGGTTGTTTCCGAGTGAAAATACTAGTCAGCCGTGTTCGAGTGCAGTTTCTGAGTGGGATGTCTCAGAATGACAAGTTTTTGAGTGGACTTCAAGTGTGGGAGTTACTTTCGAACTAAAAGAAGGCTCTAAGTCAGGTTCCATGGGACCGATTGATAATTTCCGAGTAGAATGTCTTCGATCGAGTCATTCCCAAGTGAGCTGCTTCCAAGGAAGTTGCCTCTGAACAGAGAAAAGGCTCTGAGTAAACTCTCTCAAAAGTTCCAAATTCTGATTGAAACCGTTCCGAGACCGACTCCTGAATGAGTACATCCGAATGGATAATTACCGATTGAAGCTGTTCTGATTGAATTACTTCTGAGCAAAGCAATTCTGATTGAATAAACTCCATTTAAATGCATCAAGCAATTCCACTTTCGAGCAAACAATCTCCAAGTGAATCACCTAGCCAATTCCGATTGAATGCTTCAAGCAGTGCCATTTCCGGACAAAGTAACGCCGAGTGAAGCAAGTCTAATTAAACAAAGGTCTTTTGCTCAAGCGGCTCTGGCTACGCTCGAGCGAGAACATTGGAGGCCATAATCTCGCTTAAGCGAAGGGGTCTCGCTCAAGCGAGAGACATAATATTAGCTACTGGAATGTGTTCGCCCGAGCGAAGTTTAACACGCTCAAGCGTGAATAGGGACCATTCTTCAGTCAGCACCGAGTGAGACACCTTTCAACCATTTCCGAGTAGGTTGAGTCCGAGGGAAGGTTTTCTCCGAGTGAGATAATCTCGAGTGGACTGATTCCGAGCACAGAAAGGCTGAGAATGAATATCTGGGCAGACTCTCTCAAATTCCAAATTTCTGAGTGAAAAGCAAGTCAGACTCCCGAGTGAATGTGTCCGGGTGGATCACTTCAAGGAGTGAAGGAAGGGTCGACTGAATTACTCCCAAGCAACAAATCCGAGCAAGTTTTCTCCGAGTGGTTCAATTCCAGAAACATAGCCGAGTGAAACATTTTGAGGATGCCGATTGAATCATTTAAATGAAAACTTGCTAATCCTGAGTGGATCACATGTGATAGAAGCAGGTTTTCAATCAGTTCCGAGTGAATCACTCACCTTTCAAAAAGTTCCCAATAACTCTTCAATCAGTTCCGAGTGAATCACTCACGTTTCAATCGGTTCCGAATCACTCTTCCATCAGTTCCGAGTGAATCACTCACCTTTCAAACAGTTCCCAATCACTCTTCAATCAGTTCCGAGTGAATCACTCACGTTTCAATCGGTTCAGACTCACTCACGTTTCAATCGGTTCCGAATCACTCTTCAATCAGTTCCGAGTGAATCACTCACCTTTCATACAGTTCCTAATCACTCTTCCATTAGTTCCGAGTGAATCACTCACCTTTCAATCGGTTCCCAATCACTCTTCAATCAGTTCTGAGTGAGTCACTCATGTTTCAATCGGTTCCGAATCACTCTTCCATCAGTTCCGAGTGAATCACTCACCTTTCAATCGGTTCCCAATCACTCTTCAATCAGTTCCGAGTGAATCACTTTTCAATCAGTTCCGAATGTATGTTTCAATCGGTTCCGATTGAATGCCTCACTCGGTCTTTTACACTTTTTCCACTCGGATTATCTCACACTAAGGATGGATGCTGACTGAGGCAGTGGATCCGGGCCACGAGGAAGAACACCGATCCCATGGTACCCCAAACATTGAAAAGGTCCGACTAGTGTAAATATGACACCAGTCCAGGTTCCAAAGAGATCACATCGGACCAGTTATTGGAATTCCATCTAACCGGTCTTTAATGGCCAATGTCACAAACCTGACAACGGAAGGATGAGCCTGGATGTTTATGCGCACTGACCTGGAATCGCACTTTCACAAACCTGACAACGGAAGGATGAGCCTGGATGTTTATGCGCACTAACCTGGAATCGCACTTTCTAAAAGTGGCAGACAGGGGGCGGAAGTGGAGAAATTAAAAATTCCCCACCAGCCGCTGTCCCCCCACTATCGGTTAGTGGCCAGGCTGCCTCCACTGAATGGAAATTGAGTTGTCCCAGACACTCAGCCCATGTCTTCAACCCCTATAAATGCCCCAGCTGAAGAGGCTCAAGGGGTTGGATTTTCTCTCCTTGCAAGAAAACTCTGCCTGAGTTCACCTCTGTCCTCTCTCTCCCTACACCGAACAGCTCCAACACCCAACCGTCCTTCTCAACACCGTCCCCTCTCACCCACACTGTCCCTCTCCGCACCGTTCTCCTAAATCCACCACACCGATTCTGTTCCAGTCCACCTCCTAAATCCACCACACCGTTCCAACACCTCCTAGGTCCTTTACACCGTCCCAACATCTCCCAAATCCTTACACCATCCAGACCCTATACCAACTCCATACCGTCCCAACGTCTCCCAAATCCTTACACCATCCAGACCCTGCACCAATTCCACACCGTCCAACACCCTTCTCTTTCCCTCTAAATACCTTTAAACTCTTCTCAACCCCCCACTGCCTTTCTCCCTCGGTCAGTCCCTTTCTCACTCTGTCGGTCTCTTCCACCTTCAGTTAGTTTCTGACCCACTCTGCAGTCTCTTACTCCATCACTCGGTATTCCATTTTTCACTCGGTATTTAATTTTTCACTCGGTATTCTATTTTTTCACTCGGTTTTTTTTCCATTTTTACTCGGTTTTCCCTTTTCTCACTCGGTTTTCTCTTCTCCCACTCGGTTTTCGCTCATTTTTCCCTCTCTTTTCTGAATTTAATGTTTCTCTTTCTCTCTTGTAGCTTTTTCTACCCTCCCTCTTTTGCTTCATAGTTTAAAAACAATAATAATAAAAGGAAATGGATGTTTCCTGTGTTTTCTTTCAAATCTAAATAAAATCAAAAAATAGAAAAAAAATCATTTTTAGTCAGTGTCATACGGAAAATACTTCCGTCTACACAACCTCTATAGGACCCGTACACGTGCGAAGAACTTCGTCTTGTATGGGTTCCTCACCAAAATGATACCCACCAACATTTTCCCAATCTTTTCCTAAAAGAAAAACACTCAGAACTACGTAACCCTAATTTCTTGATAATTCAAGAATACGTAGGAGCAGGACCTCAACTCCTGTCGAGCCCATCTTTCTTGTTTCTTTTACTGATTTATTTCCTCACTTTCGTGTTTCTTTCATAAATGTTCTTTTTTGTCTCTTTCGTGAAAATCAATTTAGATGTGACGTCTTGTTGATTTCCCTCTAGTTTTTGTTCAAGCCTCGCCACAATTCATAGGGAAGGGATACTTAGGACGAGACGTCCTGCTTATCTCTTTCCTATCCCTGTCCCTTTTTTATTCGAGGATGTCTAATTTAGGCGTGACGTCTTATTAGCATTCTTTTCCTCCCTTTCTGTCTCATATCAAAGTCGAGTTTAATTCAGATGAAACGTCCCGTTGACCTCACTTTGACATTCTATGTTTGTATAGTTCTCTTACTCCATTCCGTCGTTTTCAAATAAAAATACAAAAAAAAGGAAGAAACCACGTTTTATTTAAGGTTATTTATATTGCACTTTCAATATTGGTACTGTTTTTGACAGGCGATGTAGGGTGCTAATACCTTCCCTACTCGTAACCGACTCCCGAACTTGAATCTCATTTTTTAAACCAGTGCCTTACTGAACCTAGTTTTTTCCCAATGTTTTTCCTATGGATAAAAATGTTGGTGGCGACTCCCTGTTTCACACACAAGTTTTCTTCCTCGCCGCGCCGTCGCGATCCAAGTTGCGACACTTGGGAAGAAGTTTAATATCATGGGGAAGCAAAAAGCAAAATTTAATTGCACTCTCCACAGCTAAAGCAGAATATATGTTTGTAGCAGGATGTTGTTCTCAACTTCTTTGGATTAAGTATCAACTCGAGGACTATTCAATCAAAGAAGGAGAAATCCCTGTATTTTATGATAATACAAGTGTAATAAACCTATCAAAGAACCCCCTTCAACACTCAAAGGCAAAGCATATTGAAGTAAAATATCACTTTATCAAAGATTATGTGCAGAAAGAGATTCTAGACATGAAGTTTGTAGATACAGACCATCAATGGGAAGATATCTTCATAAAGCCTCTGGCTGAGGCCAAGTTTGCTTTAATTAAGAATAATTTAAACTTGAGAGTTATTGCATGAAAAGTCTGATGCATGAAAAGTCTATTTTATGGTATATTTGATGTTTAACTTGTCTAAGCCCACACTCTCTTCTAAATATTTTTGAGAGACACTATTTGTGCCTTTTTAAGTTTCGTGTTAACCGTTATTCATTTTAATTTTTCTTCATACAATGTGGCAGCAGTTACTACCTTTTTGTGTAACTATCATCTGAACGTGCTTTCTCTCTCCTCTTTAGTGATTATTTTTACACTCATTATATTCTTTAAACTATTCATTTACAGTTATTTCCCACCTTTTTACTAAAACCCTTTTATCTCTCTCTTTTTTGAAAAATCTTCTTATTGTCTTAGACCCTAAATCTTCCTTCTTCTTCAATTGAGTAATGGCATTCAACATTTCAGACATTGTTGAATCCTCTGTATTCAACATAAAGCAGCACAAACTTGATGGGAGAGATATCTCTAAGGAGATAAACGACATTGGTTGGACTAGGTTTTGCCATGATTAGGAGCCCTATTCACCATCTCTGGTTCTGGAGTTCTGGAAAACTACAACTGTTAACAAGTCTTTGGAGCCTCCCTTAAAAGGAAGAGATCAGACTTCTCCTATAATATAAGTTCAAAAAAGCAAGGTTTGACCCCATATCCTCGAACCTGTCTGTCCATTTTACTCCTTATCAATCCCCTTAGCCTACCCCCATCTCTGTTGAGCCTCCACCTCAGACTCAGACTTTATCCTCCCTAGCCATTGTTCTCTACCCTGCCATTTCTACTGTTAAACATAAGTCTCAGCTACCCTTTCTATTTTTTCCTCACCCTACATTACCTACTTATACATTTTATAAACCTGTTCTTGACCACTCTTACCCCGAGGAACCCCTTACAACTTGGCAATTGTGAGCAATCCCAACTTTAATCTCCATAAATTCTCTATTGCCTTCTGAACCCAAATACGTTCCTCCCCTACCCATAAAACGCCTGCTAGCCCATCCTGACCTTCTCTCGAATGATGATATTGCTATACATCACGTGCTTACTACTGAACAAGTCTTTGTGGCTCGTGATTTGAGAAATGGTGTGGTCTCTCTGGATGATATTGAAATCAGGAACTGTCCTTTGCCACCTCTTAGAAGAAAATCTTTTTTGCTATCCCTTAAAAACCATTGCCAGCTTCTTGGATTTCCTTGGGCAGATTGAAGAAGTCTATGCCTCCAAAGTACAAGGCTCATTACAAAGGTTGTCTTTGACCCAAGCAGCTACTAGCATCCAATCTTGCCAGTATTCTGTCTGCTCCCAATCCAACAGAGGCTTATGCTAATGCTTTGTGGTGTCATTATCTTTGGCCAATTCAAGAAGAAGGCTCTTCCTCTTTTCAATCTCTCCCTACCAATCCTATTTTTCAATACCGCCCCTTTGTTATTTCATTTAATTCCCCTTTTCTGTTTGTTTTTCAGAATTATTACTTTATTCTTGTTTCTTTAGTCGCATCACCTCTTTTCAACTCTTCCCTCACTCGTGACTTGTTGTTTGGGTCTCAAAGATGCCCTTCTATTTGTTGATATCAAAAGGGGAAGATATCTTAAAAGTCTTTTGTGTTGGGTGATGTCAAGTTAACAAGTCTGATATTTCCTTTTGATGTTTGCCTCTTGTATGACATTTTGAATCTGTTAATGAAGAATATCTTGTTCTACCTAAATTCGTTTGATCTTGCATAAAAATGACTTAAGTAAACTCTATAATATTCTCTAAGATAAGCACTGATCTCTGTGAAGTTTTTGATGTGCATAATTTGATAATTTATCCTCCCTAAATCATGGACTTCATTTATAAGAAAAGACTTGATGTTTTCTGTCAACAAATATAGGGAGATTGTTGAAGAAAGGTCTAGTTGAAAAAGATTTTACAAGGTTATATTAGACTAGAGCCCAGTTCTTACACCCTCAGATTTTTTAATATCATACATCAAGAACTTTCATTGGTAAATAAAGTTTGTACATCTTATGAATAATCTATATGCCTAAGTGTTTCAGGATACATGGCTTAGGCTATAAAACAAAGGGGGAGTCCTAACATTCAAAAGTCCGGTAGAAGCATCCTTTCGAAGTTAGAATGCATTGCTTAAATAGAAAAAAATCATAAATTTCTTCTCAATGTTCTTAATTCTATTTTGGTGATGCATTGGGACTTATATACTTATCATCAAAGAACACAAGGAACAAAATCAAGATTAGCAGCCAATGTTAGCACACCTACCTCTGTGCATATTCAGAAAAAGCTGAGTATATGTCAACATATTTTAGAAAGCCTCTCAATGCTGACTTTTAATTTTTCTCTTGATTAAGATATGAAACAAAAATCACTTTATGCATTGGAAGTGAATGAAAAACCAATTCCATGAAAGTACTAAGGAAGCATATTACCAGACCCCTGAATCTGCTTGAACACTAAAAGTGTGGTACCTGAAAGCTTAAGGCAAAAACTTTCAAAGGATTTTCAATTACTATATCTCCCTTCAAGAAGCAACAACAGTCATTTTTCCAGCACTATTTATACTAAGGAAGATTGAATTTCAGACACATACATAAGTCACAAGCTTTCATCAAAAATCTCTCTTGAAACAAATTCTCTGTGTATTCATTCATCTCTTGTAGACAAAGACCTTCCTTTTTTGTTCTACCTTTAGCAGACCTTGGTCTCGTGTCATAACTTAGTGTATAATTTCATTTGTATATCTATCATGCATAAAGTTCTGTGAGTTACTTTTTCTTTCACAAACAAACTGTAAAGTCTGGTGGGTTACCATAATTTGTTAGTGTGGGAAACACTATTGGCTTGAAGAGCCTTTAGAAAGAATACTTGGGTTTAAAACCAGAAGTGGCATGTTGAAAGAATACTTGAGTTTAAGCCAGAAATGGATGGAGTCAAGAATACTTGCGGCACTTGTCTGGTGCTGTTATTGTAAAGGTGATTTTGCAATAGTGGAAATCCTTCAAGTTAGAAGGGACTGGACGTAGCTTCTATGTTAGAAGTGAACCAATATAAACTGTGTTAATCATCCTTTATTACTCTTTTGCATAATCTGATTACAAGTTTTTATTTGTTTCAAATTTCCACAAAAAGAGTCTGTGACTTATTCAACCCCCTTCTAAATCAGATTCTGAACCATCAAAGTTTTTGGGCCAAAGAATAATGGACTTCTTTTTTTCTTCTAAATGGATCATGGCCCAAGAAGCTTTTATGTATCCTTAAATGATGGCCCAATAAATTCTAAAACTAAATTACACCTGACGAGACCGTTAAAATTCATATAACTTATATTAAAACTTAATAGACTAATCACTTTAAGTCTTTTTTTACTAAAGCATCTATAAAAGCTTACCACAGCACAATATCTCCCCTTTTCTCTCCCTGATACCATACTCTTTACATCATCAACATTTCTCTTTACATAAGTCACTATTCATGCATAACTCACTTTAAAAACCTTAATCACCACCTCTTCATGGATAACAAATGACACATTCTACAATGCTATAATTGACCAAAATCAACCCACCTTCATTCTATGAAAGCCATAACCACACCATGTTTATAGTTTTGATTTTTTGTTTCTCTATTTCTTCCTTAATATCCATGTAAGAAAATTGTGAATAGTAAGCATGAGAGGTGGGCTCACACTCCAACCAATCCCTCTGACCCTCTTCAACTATAAACAAGGCTAAAATTTCACCACTTTTAGCGTTTAAAGTAAACACTAAGAGTCTATATGGATATGCCATATCACTTTGTTTTTGAATAAATATATCTTTGTTAAAAGTTTAACAACTTTTATTAGTCCTTAGAATTAGAATAGTAGGTTAATATGATAACTATGCATAAATTGTCCCTTGTTAAGTATTAACATGAGGACATATAAATATGTTTAGACTAGTGTGTGAGTGTATTGATTATCTGATTTCATAGATCATAGATATGATGCATATCAAGTATTCACACGGGTACATGTTAAGAGTAATAGTTTACTGAACAGACATACTATGAGAACTTTTACATGACTTCAAAAATGGTTCTTAATGTAAAAATTATATATGTAGTCTTTAAAAAAATATGAATGACGTAGATGAAATTTGTCTCTTATGTGTAATGTTAAGTGTGTTGCACAATTGCTATTGGCTTTTGATTCACGCTTAACTCGTATGTTGATAATATTGTGATAGAAGTAAATGATTTTTGTATGTTATGCTTGCTTTGTTCTTGTATTCTAATCTACATGGTATATCAATTAATTAACATGGTTTGAGCATTCTAATCTATGTTATGTTGTGTCATAATAAGGTTTGAAGTGTGTTGGTAATGAAGGATAGTGGCAAAACATAGTTTTATGACTAAATTTGAAGCACGTTTGTGTATATACTGATAGAGATAATAGGTTTTTTTTTGTGCAATGGGGAGAAGAAAGAAAGGAAGAAAATAGAGATGATGGAGAAACACAATGGTTCTTCTTGCTATTCTTATTCCTATATACCCTTAAAACAAGAACAATGTAGCCTTTTTTATTTATGCTTGTTTCCTATGTGTTTGTAGGAGTAACAAAATATTCATGCCCCTTTCAATTAAAACTAATTTTTATCATATATCTCACATGGTTTCTCCACATATTTGTAAGTAATGTAAACACAAGATAAATGAAAACTCTGCCTTCTTATATAACTACAGAGTATTCTCTCGATTTAGTTTCAATTCATTCTCAATGTAATATCCTATTACCTCAAGCTTAATTAGGGATGTCAAAGTAGGTCGAGCTTAGGGCGAGTTGACCAAATTTATTCCTTTGTGGGTTCAAAATTAGCCCGTCCCCGCCTCGTATTTTTATGGATTTTTGGCTTGGCGGGGCGGGACAGGTTGACCTGATGAGTTATATAATATTTTATTTAAAAAATAATAATATAATATTAATAATATCTTATAAATTTTTTTAGAGAATGCATTTTTCTAGTTTGATTTTTGGTGCTAGTGGTAGTTTGATAACTTTAACCACTTATTTTGGAAAATGAACTTGACTAGTTTAATTATTGATGTTGGTTTGATTATTTATTTTGGATAGATGTTGAACTTTTTATTATTGAATATTAATGAAAACTTAAATGTTTAGTCCTTATTTATTATCGTTAATTTATTATAAGGAATGAAAGTGTTTCACTTTAACATATTACTTTGATTAGTATTTGAGTTAGAATTATTAATATAATTATATTCAAAATTTTTATTTTAGTGGTATAATACTTTGTGTTTTTAATTTAATTAAAATTTTCTTATTAAAAATAATAAGTTAATTGATTTTTATTAATTTCTATTATTTTATATTTTTAAGCGGACCAACCATTAACCAATCTCCTATGAAAAGCTTTTTTTCAAATACTAAAAATAATTTTAACTTTTGAAAATTTTTAAAAGTTAGCGGGCTAACCCGCCCTGCCATCAAAACGGCGCAAGCCAGAAATTTTATTTCGTGCTTCCGGTAGGGCGCCAAACCCGCCTCATCCTGTATTTTGATGGGTTGATGATGAAGTGGGATGGGTAACCCACATTGACATCCCTATGCTTAAGGTTGTGTTTTATTTAATTGATAACCGAACCCTCACCAACCTTTTTAGGTGTTGTTAGATTATGCTACTCATGAACTCATTTGAACCTTTCTTTCTTCTCTCAACGATAAAATTTCAAAGAAAGAGAATTTTGTAGAATACAATCTGAGAATTTTGTAAGAAAGTTTCAAAAAAAACAATAGAAAACAATAATGTATGGTAAAAAAATCACTAAACTTAGAAATTTCGTATAGAGAAGCTTCACATTTATTTCTCTCCTCCTACTAAATAGTAATATAAAAATGGTTGTCATTGTTTGTAATTGGGTTAGTTTGAAAAAAAAGTGAGGGAATGTGGTGCCATATAAATAGTATACCATGGTTCTATACTATTTTCTCTGAGAAATTCTATGTTGAATAGTTTCCATATTTTTCTATTAATATTTTTGATCTGGTCCCAACACCGGCCCCCAAGAGCATGGTTTTAATGCTTTGCCAGATCAGCATTTCAAACAGAAGAAGTATGTTTCAAATACCTTATAATTACTTTTATAACGGAGTACATACCGCCAGGGCATGTTACTCCGCCAGGGCACGTAACTTCGCCAGTGCACGTTACTCCGCCAAAACTTATTACTCCGCCAAAATGGAAAATATTGAAAATCTTATGCATAAAGCATTTCCAATGCATACCACTCCGCCAAGCCATAGGCTCAATACAGGCGAAATACTGAAATTCCCATATTGCGAAGCGAGCCCATACTTATAACCCCGGCACGAGATTGACTCTGTCTTGAGAGGTTGAAAATGGGAATCACGCTGTCACGCATAAAAGGGAACAATTAATAAAATAATAAAGCATTAACGCTTTCCAAGTAAGTGGAAATACTCACTACAGTGATGGTGCTCGTGAACGGCACAGGGACCCACTACCTTTCTTGCATTATGCCTGAAAACAAGGAACGGGTCCTACCAATAATAGAGCACTAGTAACAGGTATATAAACCTCAGCAAAAAGGTATAGAGGGGATCCCCTAATTCTGAACCTTACACTCATACTTGCATAACTCTCTCAGATTTGCTTTCTAAGTCTAATAGTATTCCATAATACTGACTTGAGCGTCGGAGAATAATTGCAGGTACAACCACCAATTGTGTCAAGGCAAAGGAGGCTACTTCAGGCGGACTGATACACTGCCACAGAGAGCACTGTACTACGCCCAGCATACAAAAGCATTCCGTATTTGTATCTGTAGAAGGACCTCCTCATACCAGATTTTACCTTACATGTACATTTTGAATTGTTCGACAATCACACCTTTACACCCCTTGTAAAGAACAATTCAATTTTTATTATCAAATAAATATTTTCCTAATTTTTATGCTACTAAAATACTCTCTTCATTCTTTTTTATCTGTCTTTAAGGTTAAATCACACAGATTAAGAAAAATAATTAATATTCTTGGATTACAACATTTTTACATCTACTTCCCTACTTTATCCTCATCTTAAATTAAATCTTTATTAATATTATTAGTGCTTGGTTATTCCCTAGGTAAGAGTATAACACGAAAAAAATGATTTCTTGAAATTTTAAAGAGACAGATAAATAAATTTTTTTTTAAAAATAGAGATAGATAAAAAGGAAGGAAGGGAGTTATAATTAAATATGCACTTTCTCATTTTCTTATTTTACCACTCTATCTTAAGTATTAATTGGTCATATTTGAAAAGCTACTTTCAGCTTCCCTTTCAGGCTTTTTTTTATATATAGGGCTACTGAGGAAGTTTATTACAAAAGTAGGGCTCTTTTGCCCAATATTTCAAATCTAGGATCCTTTTTGTGAGTACCTGGAACGGACGACTTCCATGTCGCATGCAGGGGCTATGACAGAGTGGGGATGTGACACGTACGCATGTCGCAGAGATCAAGGACAACATGCAGTGGTGCATTCGGCCAAGACGACATGTAAGTCGTATAGAGTAGGGACGACTCCCTAGGGTAGCGCTGTTAGTCCTCAAATTTATAATAAATCTTTTAATAAAAATTTCATAAAAATAATAAAAATTTGGTTAATTTGTTAGAAAATTAGGTTTTAATTCAATAAATGGATGTTGTTAGAAATAATCAGCCCTTGATCAATTTTCTCTAGTTTTGCAGTGAAAAAGTAAAGAATTCAAGAGAAAATTATACTGGAGGATCTGACGCGTAGCATCAATCCCACGCGTAGCGTGGACTCTGAATTTTGATGTTGACGCTACGCGTCACAGCCACGCGTAGCGTCAGTGCTGTGTGGACTCCAACTCCAACTTGGCCAACCACTCCACTTGGACCCAATAATGGGTACTCCACTCAGCACCAAGGGCCACCCCACTAAGCATAAATGGCCAAAATATAGTGGAAACACGTCCAAGTGGCCAAGCATGATCAAATTTAATAATTTGAAGTGGCCATTATTAGCTGTTTAATGGAAGCTGAGTCAGGGGCTTGACGCGTAGCGTCACACTGACGCGTAGCGTCAGCACCCTTGCTCAGCCCTATAAATAGGGCCATCCAACACCATTCAAGATATCCCATTCTCATTCACTTCTCTTCTTTTCTCTCTTTGTGCTCGACTTTGAGTACTTTTTTTTTATGAGTTGTAGTTCTAGAATAGTTTTCTAGATACTTGAGTGTGTTTTGGTGTATTGTGATCGTTGTATCGTGAAGCTTCCATCGTCTTCATAATGTTAAACTCTGTAAGTGTTGTCTTTACTTTCACCATGTGTAACTAATTTGTTTATGTTGGAATTGGTGAACTAATCTATTGAGTATAATGGTGTGAATTCGACCTCTGCATGTTTATGATTCAAGTCCATGTTAGTATTTCAACCTTTTATTAATATGAACGTCAAACAGGAGAATGATTTTTATGTGTATTGAAACTTGTTTTATTAGTATGAATGTCAAACGGGAGAATGATTATTCATGCCATATTGAAACTTGTTTTGACGAAAGTAAAAGTTGGAATACCCTTGGTATCTCAATTCTATAGGGGTTGTTAACCATTGTTGCCATAAGGCCAGGTCTTAATGCAAGTTTTTACTGAGAAAGCTCACAAGGGATCAGACTTTACGGTGAATTCTTAGAATTTATATCACGAGGGATCGGTTATAATGATTGTAAGCTACAATGACATGAAACTTGATGATTAAATATACATGTCTTGAGTTCCTCATTGTTATTCTAGATTAGAGATCCAATTTCCCACATAATTTGTTTATCTGTGTTTATCTCAAGTATCTTACCTATTTTAGATTGCAACTCAACTTTTTAGATAGATTTTTATTTTCTTTTTATCTCATGAATAACTCAACCATGTTATCTTGTGAATATTGTATAAATTGTATATAAATCATTCTTTTGTCCATAACTTTCTTCACATTTACCATAGTGAATAGAAAATTACTGTTGTTATTGGACTTTCAATCCCAGTGGAACGATATCTAAATTTTGAAAACTACAAACGATTGGTGCGCTTGCCAATTAATAGCCCGGTGGTAGAAACGAACGGTTTAGACGCTATCGCCGGGTTAACAAGCGCCACGTGGAAAGGCTACCCTATGGTGCATGGCAGAGGGACGACACAGGTCACATGCAACACGAGTTTCTTTATTTATTTGACCCTAAATCGGGTCATCTTTACCCCATAGCTTCCATCCACCAGTTTTTAAGCTTTTGAAGCAGTTTCAGCAACAGCAAGGGTCCCCTTCATTTGGCATTTTCTTTTGCAAAAAATGTGGTCCTTGAAGAAGTAATGGTCCTAGTTGTTTTGCATTGTACCCCAAGTGCTTATTTTATTTGAAAGGTAAGTACTTTGAATATTTTTTGTTAAAATGTTATTAAAGGTTAATTTAGTTTTAATTTCAGTTTAAGTTTAGTAGTTTACTTTAGTTATTAGTATGTTAAATTATTTGTAGTTAGATAAAATTATATAAAGCTGTTAGTATATAGGGTTTATTATTATTAAGTTGTTATAAAAAATGATGTTATTAGATTAAATAATAGTTTGAATAATTTATTATTTAATATAAATTTTATTAACTTATTATTGAAAGTAGTGTTAGTAGATAAAATAGTGATATTAATTTGTGATTATGTGATATAAATGTTTATTAAGTTATTGTCAAAAATATTGTTAGTAGAGAAAATAGTTATATTTAGTTGTTATTATTTAATAAAAAAATTTATTAGCTTATTGTTGAAAATAATGTTACTGATCTGGTCTCGATACCGGTATCCAAGGCAGGAATGTAATTCATCCAACCTCACTGTGCTACCGGTCTCATAGGTATACCTACGGATTGTAAACCCGTATGAGGCGCTCTCTATATCGGTATGTCCAAGTTCGCACCTCGCACACTAGAAAGCATCCATGTCACCCAACAAAAGGTACAAGGTACAGCCGTAAGGGGGATTCACGGGAGACGCGGCTCTCCTCGCTTTGTGTGTCAGAATCATACACTGAGCAATGTACTATTTGTCCTCTGGCTCAGCCTGACGATTTATTCTCCACTTTCATCTATAAATAGCCCATTCATACACTTAAAAAAGGTTACGTTGTGCATACTCTCTATACACTGTTCTATTGCTTAAGCTTTTTCCACTTGAATCCTTATTCTGGTTACTAACTTGAGCGTCAGAGAATCTTCGCAGGTGACACCACCTTTTGCCCCACTGCAACATGAAAGTTTGGTGAGAAGGATCTCTAGGATAACAAGACTGGTTCTTCCACTGAGACACCAGATTAGAATACCGGATACCCACTGTACCAGTGTATAAATTCTCTTATCCTTGACTTTTGTGGTTGGTCCCCATTTCGGATCTTTGACCCTGTATCAGACCAGTTCATTGGCACGCCCGATGGGACCCGTTAAAGTTATTCCCACTTCTTGTAGAAGTTCAGTAGTCATCTATGGAGGGTAATGGACGCAAGTTCACTGAGGGTCACATGGAGGACATAACTAACCAACATGTCAACAAGAGACTTCTCTTCGAATCTCCTAGAGCCAGCTCAAGGAGGGTGATACCTGCAGTGGTTTCAGACCCTCGTGATGAAGTCATAAGGTAGCTTAGGGAGGAGCTTGCGGAGTTAAGGAGGAAAAGGAGACAGACGGAGGAGAAGGTGATGTCTCAGGCTAAGGAGACCCACCACACTACTGGAAGAGAGAAGTTTGTGACTCTCCAGTATTTGAAGATTCCCACCTACAAGGAGAAGGAACAGACCCAAGATTCAGGTGATGGAGTTAGTGGAAGGAAGAAGGAGTCAATGGTAGCAGCTCCTGGAGCATATAAGCTCAACGTTCCTTTTTCTAGGAGGCTGATGAGCGTGCCTATCCCCAAGCACTTGCAGATGACTCAATCACTCTCTATTGGGAAGTATAATGGAGAAAATGACCCTACTAAGCATCTTGGTACTTACATTTACCAGGCTATATACTTGGAGGTAGATGAGGATGTGATGTGCAAGATGTTCCCATGTACTCTGGTGGAAGAGGCCCTTAGCTGGTTCAAGGGGATTTCTAGCTCAATAGACTCCTGGGAGGAGATGGCAACAGCTTTCGGGAACCATTTTGTCATTTCCAGGGATGTTCCCAGGATGTCCCACACCCTGGCCCAGATCAGGCAGGGAGAGAACAAAACTCTTAAGGAGTTTCTAAAAAGATTTTTTAAAGAAGCTGCTATGGTGCCGAACCTTACAGAAGCCATCCAGCTGCACATAGTTATTGAAGCTTTGTAGCCCGGATCAGCCCTTGCTTTGTCTTTGGCAAAGAGCCCTCCGGCGATGTTTGAAGAGTTTCAGAGGAAGGCTTCAAAATATGTTGGAATCGAGATGCACCTTAAAGCCACAATAGCCCAGACGAAGCCACCTGTCCCTGTCATACAGCAGCCCCGTGAGAGGGAAGTAAGAAGGCAAGAGAAGCCTTTTCAACGAGATAGATTTTGGAGTCCCCAACCCTAGCGCTAAGAGAGGCACGTAGCCGCTTTCATTAACTACGCTCTGCTGAAAGCTAGCCACTCCCAAATCATGAGAGAGGTCGGATGGCCAACACTCAGCGTATATGGTATAAGGAGGCTAGCTCCAATAAAAAGGACTGGGAATCCGCGCAAGTATTATGGTTTCCACGAGCAAGTGAGCCACTCCACAGATGAATATAAAGCATTGAAGAACACGGTGGAGACCCTTATTAGAGAAGGGAAGTTGAAACAATATCTCTTTAAGGAGAAGTCCCTCGAGGAGCTAGAATGGATGGAGAAGAAAGGTCGTGGCCATGACGATGAGGGCGATAACAGCCGTGCTCTCATTAAGAGATACACTACTGCTAAAAAGCAGAAGGGAGTTGTCATCAATGAGGGTGCTTAGAAGGATGACATGCCTCAGCAACAGAGGCAATGCCGACGTGAGGTGATTGATATGATCGCCGGAGGCTTTGTTGGGGATGGAGCTTCGATTACGGCCCAAAAGAATCATCATCGAATGATTCTATCTGTTCAAGGGAAGCCCAGGGACAATCGCCCTTTCAAAGACAGTGCGTTGGTGCCGGTGGTTTCATTCTCAAACGAGGATTTCGACCCAATTATCCCTGGAGGCAATGAGGCTGTGGTCATCATCATTGTGATCATAAACAAGAGGATCCTCGTTCATCAGGGGAGTTCTTATGATGTTATATTCTATAACTGTTTTAAGAGGATGGGTTTTAACGACTCTAATTTACAACCTTATATGTAGGAACTCACACCTTTCAATGGAGCTAAGCAGCTCACCAAGGGGTACCTTGACACACTCGTGTCTTTCGAGGGTGATCCCAGAGCGAGAACGGTGAAGTCCAGGGTGTTGGTGATTGATGTTGAATCACCTTACAATGACATTATTGGCCGCCCTACGTTGAATGTTATGGAGGTAATCGTATTAACTCCACACCTTCTTATCAAATTCATTGATAAAGATAACAAGGTGTCTTCTTTCTAAGGTGATTAGGAGATGGCTAGGTATTGCTACAACCAGAGCCTGAACATGGTAAAGTTGGAAGTGTTCAACAAAAAAAGAAAGCTGACTGACAGAGGAACAACGACGGGTTTAGTTAGTCAGATTGACCTTTACCCCAAGGCAGAGTTGAAAATTGATCTACAGAATCCTTCTAAGACTACGCCAGAAGGAGGTTCCAGGGATGTCGTGTTGGGAGATTCCCCAGAGAAGATCATGCATATCAACGACCGGTTAGAAGCTGTGATGGAACAACGTCTACTCGTACTTCCTCATGAATTTAAAGACTTGTTCACATGGACTGCCATAGATATGCCTGGGATAGATCCTAACTTCTATTGCCATAAGTTATCTGTTTATCTAGAGACGAGGCCGGTGGCCCAAAAGATGAGAAGACTGGGCCCCGAGAAGCAGAAGGCAGCTTGTGAGCAAACAGAGAAGTTGTTAAAGGCCGGATTCAATAGGGAAATCTGATATTCCTCTTGGCTTTCTAATATGGTGATGGTGTAGAAGGCCAATAGTAAATGGAGAATGTGTATAGACTATGTGGACTTGAACCGTTGCTGCCCAAAAGATCCATATCCCTACCCCAATATTGATCGTATGGTGGATGATTCTTTTGGTTACTAGTACTTATCTTTTATGGATGCTTATTCAGGGTACAACCAGCTTTCGATATGGGAGGAAGACCAGGAGAAGACGACATTCATCAATGACCATGGTGTTTTTTGCTACACCGTCATGCCCTTTGGTTTGAAGAACGCGGGTGCCACTTACCAGTGTATGATTAATAAGGTGTTCGAGGACATGCACACCAAGTTAGTGGAGGTGTACATTGACAATATGATTGCTAAGACGTCAGCTAGGGGTAATCATGCGGATGATTTGCGCCAAGTATTCACGCGCTTGAGGCAGTATAACATGAGGTTGAACCCACTGAAGTGCACCTTTGCTGTTCCCGCGGGAAAGTTTTTAGGTTTCATGTTGACTCAGTGTGGTATTGAATCGAACCCGGGCAAGTACCAAGCAATTTTGGACATGCAGAGTCCCAAGAATCTGGGGGAGGCCCAATCTCTGAACGGAAAAGTGCCAGCCTTGGCATGGTTCATGCCTAAGATAACGTATAGATCCCTTCCCCTGTACAAGATTTTGAAGAAGTCCAAGAAGTTTAAATGGGGACAGGAGCAGGAACAAGCTTTCTAGGAGCTTAAGGAGGTTCTGTCAAGTCCTCCTATTTTAGTGAAGCCTGAGCCCGAAGAGGTGCTCATTTTGTACTTGGAAATCTTTGATGAAGCTCTGGGGATAGCACTGGTGAAAAAGACCCCAGAAGGACAGAGGCCCATGTATTTTACCAGTAAAATGCTGCAGGGAGCAAAGGGCCGGTATCAGAAGATTGAAAAGGCTGCTATTGCAGTTGTTTGGGCCTTTCGTCACCTCAGGCCATATTTTCACGCATACCCCATAATGGTAAGAACGGATACGAAGCTTGCCTCGCCCAACTCAGAGCAGCAATTGACATCGAAGCTTCTGAGGTAACCCTTTGTAGTGATTCACAACTGGTGATTTCACAAATTCAGGGTGAATATCAAGTCCGCGAGCCTTATCTCCAGTTATATTTAAATTGTGTGAATGAGTTGAAGGGAAGATTTTCTATGTTGGAGTTTAAGCACGTACCCAGAGAGGAAAACATAAGAGCAGACATCCTCTTAAGACTTGCAAGCGCAAAGCAGCCAGGGAACACAACATCCGTGGTGCAGAGTACGTTAGCGACGCCTAGCATTCCTATGACCCCATCACTAAAGACAATATCGTATCACGCCTTCGATGAGAATTCATGGGTAGTTCCCTACGTATGGTATTTTGTCGATGGGCAATTACCCATTGATAAGTTGGAGAAGAGGAAGTTAAAAAGGGAGTTTACTTACTTTATGATGGTGGATAGCATGCTTATTCGGAGAGGGTTTTCTATACCTTACTTTCATTATTTGAATGAAAATGAGGTACAAGGTGTGCTGGAAGAGGTGCATGAGGGGAAATGTGGACACCACGCTAGCGATAGAAGCCTAACAAGGAAGGTTCTCAGGGAAGGCTATTGGTGGCCCACAATGAAGAAAGACTCCATAGAGTTCGTAAAGAAGTGCGATCCATGCCAAAGATTTTCTAACCTTCATCACACGCCTGCTCAAGAGCTTTTTATATCTGCTGTGCCATGACCTTTTCATCAGTGGGGCCTTGATATCCTGGGCCCGTTCCCAACAGCTCCTGGCGGCATCAAGTACCTCATCGTTGGGGTAGATTACTTTACGAAGTGGATAGAAGCTGAGCCTGTTGTGCACTGATAGGTATTTAATTTGCATTGTTTTGTGATGTTTTTACTTAGGATTTCTAGGTAATCTGTGTCATTTTCCTCTTGTTTCCCGTATGATTTCCTTCATTCCGCACATGTCACTTGGGTGTTTGAAGTTTTGTAGGAATAACCTTAATTTAGGTGCGTAAATACAAGAACGTAGTGCATTTGATGAAGCATGTGATGGATGCAAGATAGTCCAACCATTTGGAAGCTCAAAAAGAAGAAAGGATTCACTCTTGGAAGTGGCATAAAAGAAGGAAAAACCAAAGAAGTTTAGAGAAACCCACTGGCAGTGGGTTTCTCTAAACTTCACAAAATGCCTTTTTCCTTCTATGTTTGGTTTGAATTCCTTGTATTGTGGTATTATCATAGTTGTTTCCATGGCACATTAAACATTTCTCTTGGGAATTAAGGTGTAGCATTTATGTGAACCCATATGTAATGTTCTTCGTTCTTGGTTGTTAAATTGTGGTCTTATTCAAGTTTTTGAGTTCTTAATGCTTCCATTAAGCTTAGAGATAAGTATGGATGTTTGTAAACGGTATATGGGTAATCGAAAGATTGGCGTATAGTTTGAATTGCACAAAATTGAACCTAGGGATTCGGGTTACGAAAGTGAACGAAACTCTTTGAGGGATATTCGAGTTTTCATAGAGCTTAAAGGACCTAATTAGTGAATTGAACATGGTTCTTCAATAATTAGGTACGTTAGTGAGGTTTCGAGAGAAAGTCACTAATCAATTTAGGAAAACTCGCCTTAAGAAACATGATTTAATGATCTAGAAATCGAACTGCATTAAATATTGGCACCCACATTTATGTGAATCTTTACTTCCCAAGAAATTAATCTCCATCGTCTCCAAATCAATCCTTTTATTGTTGTTTCTTAGTGTTCTCTGTTCATGTCATTTAGTTCTTTGCGTTATAAATTTCTAAACCAACAAATGAATTGTCTAGATAATCAAAATGCTATAAACCGGTAATTGGGAACAATCCCTGTGGGACGATAATTTTATTACTGCGATATCCCGTATGCTTGCGGAAGGCTATCAAGTTTTTGGCGCCGTTACCGGGGAGTGTCCCCCAATATTAGCTAAACGGTGTTTGGATTAGACTAGATTCTTTTATTTTATTTTTCTGCATAATTTTTCTGCATTATTTTATTTTTTTGGTTTAATTCTCATTTTTCTGTAGAATTACACTTGGGTATTTGTGTGTTTGTGGATTGTGCAGGTTCCTTTATGCGAAAGTGTTCTAGCTTTGAACACATCTTCAACCCTAAAATCGAACGCACACTAAGAAAAATCAGAGCACTTCGGAAATAGCTTGAACAAAACAAGCAACAAGCTTCGAGTTCAAACACCGAAGAGCAAATGGATAATCCCAACAACCGAGCACTTTGTGATTTTGCAGCACCCAATGCAATGGGTAGGAGGCCTATCATCACAAGGCCAACCATTGAGGCTAACAACTTTGAATTGAAGACATCCTTGCTCTCAATGGTCCAACAAAACCAATTTGGAGGTTTACCATCTGAAGATCCGAATTTACACCTCCAAATCTTCCTTGAGTACTGTGATACACTCAAGGTTAATGGCGTCTCAAGTGATGCGATCCGGCTACGGCTTTTCCCATTCTCTTTGAGGGATAAGGCCAGGGCATGGCTGTATTCACTTCCGGAGGGATCGATCACTACTTGGGAGCAACTATCTCATGCCTTCCTAAACAAATACTACCCACGGAGCAAAACCGACCAACTAAGAAAGCAAATCATCACTTTCACCCAGAAAGATAATGAGACATTGTATGATGCATGAGAAAGGTATAAAGAGCTGCTTTGAGAATGCCCACACCATGGAGTGGAAAGATGGTTGACGGTCCATATCTTCTACAATGGTTTGACCCCAAACCAAAGAGTCACATCAGATGCTACAGCTGGTGGCGCTTTTATGAGCAAGAATATGGAGGAGGGATACAATCTTATAGAAGAAGTGGCACAAAACACCTACCAGTGGTCATCTGAAAGGAGTTTACCATCAAAACCTCCAGGTAAGTATTCTTTAGATGTAATTTCCCTTCTAACTGCTAAGGTAGAAGCTCTGTCTATTAAATTTGATAAGTTAGGAACAGATGCTTCTAATGTAGTTTGTGAATTGTGTGGAGTTACAGGTCATAGCACAACAGGTTGCCAACTTGGTGTATCCCAAGGCCCAGAGGCCGAAATACAACAAGTGGATGCCATTGGAAGCTATGGTGGAAACTTTAGGAATAATTATAGACAACAAGGCACACCAGGATTCCAATACAGACCTCTACCTTTCCAAGGAAATCAAGGCAATCAGAATAACTTTAGGTCACAACAAGGGCCCTATGCTCCATAGAAATCTAAATTGGAGTCCTTGATGGAGACATTTGTGACCACTCAAATTAAACAAAATGATGAGTTCTCCAAAGCCATCAAGAAGTTAACCTCCAAGGTGGACTCTCTTGCCACTCACAATAAGATGTTGGAGAACCAAATAGCCCAACAAGCCTCATCTTCAACAAGAATGCCAGGGACCTTTCCTGGAAAGCCCGAAACACGACCATCCAATCACACCATGGCTATCACTCTTAGGAGTGGTACACAATATGATGGTGCGGTTAGGATGACTGAAAAGGAGGCCGAGAAAGAGAAGAAAGGGAAAGAGTCTTCTTCTCATCAGGTAATAGAGGAGGAGAAACAGAGTGAAAAGAAGGAGGAGGTGAAACCTTATCAGCCCCCCGTTCCATTCCCTCAGCGCTTGGCTAAGGCCAAGTTGGATAAACAGTTCAGTAAGTTCCTTGAGGTTCTGAAAAAGCTATACATTAATGTTCCTTTCACTGATGCTTTGCAGTAGATGCCCACTTATGCAAAATTCTTAAAGGACATTTTGTCAAATAAGAGGAAACTAGAGGAGGATGGAACTGTAGCACTTACTGAGGAGTGCAGTGCACTGATTCAAAAGAAGCTACCACCCAAGCTTCAGGATCCAGGTAGTTTTTCTATCCCTTGTGTTATTGGTGACATGGCCATTGATAGAGCCCTATGTGATTTAGGAGCTAGCGTTAGCTTAATGCCGCTGTCAATTGCTGAGAAATTAGGATTGGGTGAACTCAAACCTACTAGGATGTCTTTACAGCTTACTGATAGGTCTGTTAAGTATCCTGTAGGCATTCTAGAGGATGTTCCTATAAAAGTAGGAAAATTTTTTATACCTGCTGATTTTGTGGTTTTGGAGATGGATGAGGATTCAATGATACCCATTATCTTAGGCAGGCCATTTTTGGCAACCGCGGGCGCGGTAATAGATGTCAAAAATGGGAAGTTGTCTCTGACTGTGGGAGACCAAAAGGTAGATTTTAACTTGAAAAATGTCTTGAAAAAACCTTTTAATGAAGATGTTTGCTGTAGTGTAGACTATGTTGACCAAGTGGTGAAGGAAGAAACCCTTCCTAATGAACCACTTGAATCTGTTTTCTTAATTGAACCTACAAGAACATTGAGTTGCTCTGAAGGTGAGATCCTTTCACCGCATGATACTGAAGTCATGCATGAGAAAGCAGTTGGTCCATAAATAGAATTGAAGCCTTTACCAGCTTCACTGAGGTATGAATTCTTGGGCCCAAACTCTACATATCCTGTTATTGTTAGTGCTGATTTGAATGTTGTGGAAACTGAAAAACTCCTTAAACAGCTTAGGTTGTATAAGAATGTTATAGGATATACCATGGATGATATTAAGGGAATTAGTCCTTCATTTTGTATGCACAGGATCACTGTAGAAGATGAAAGTAGGCCCACTGTAGAACCACTTAGGAGACTAAATCCTAAAATGCAGGAAGTGGTTAAGAAAGAAATTCTTAAATTGTTAGATGCTGGTTTCATATATCCCATTGCTAGTAGCAAGTGGGTGACTCCAGTACATGTGGTGCCTAAAAATAGGGGAATAACTGTGATAAAAAATGAAAAACAAGAACTGATTTCTACTAGAATAGTTTTTGGTTGGCGCATGTGTATTGATTATAGAAAATTGAATAGCGCCACTAAGAAAGACCATTTTCCTCTCCCCTTCATTGATTAGATGCTTGAGAGGCTTACTAAGCATTCTTATTTTTGTTACTTGGATGGGTACTCTGGTTTTCATCAAATCCCTATCCATCCATCTGATCAAGAAAAAACCACTTTTACTTGCCCTTATAGGACATATGCATATAGAAGGATGTCATTTGGCTTATGTAATGCGCCTGCGACGTTTCAAAGGTGCATGCAGGCCATTTTTTCTGATTTAATTGAGAATGTCATGGAGGTTTTTATGGATAACTTTTCTATACATGGTCTTAATTTTGATAATTGCTTGACGAATCTGTGTAAAGTGTTACAGCGTTGTAAGGAGACCAATTTGGTCTTAAACTGGGAGAAGTGCCATTTCATGGTACGAGAAGGCATAGTTCTTGGGCACATGGTGTCTGAGAGAGGAATTGAGGTTGATAAAGCTAAGGTGGAGGTGATTGAAAAATTACCCCCACCAACCAATGTGAAGGGCATTAGAAGTTTTCTTGGGCATGCCGGGTTTTACCGGCAGTTCATTAAAGACTTCAGCAAGATCACCAAGCCTCTAACTAATCTTTTAGGTAAGGATGTTCCTTTTATTTTTGACTCATCTTGTCTTGAGGCTTTTTTGCAGGATTAAACAAGCTTTGATTTCTGCCCCTGTGGTATAACCCCTCGATTGGGAACTCCCATTCGAATTGATGTCTGATGCTAGTGATCACGCAATGGGGGCTGTGCTTGGGCAGCGGAAGGATAGAAAAGTGCATGTGATCCATTATGCTAGCCGTACTCTTGATGAGGCCCAGGTAAACTATGCCACCACCGAAAAGGAATTGTTGGCCATTGTTTTTGCTTTTGATAAGTTTAGATCATACTTGGTAGGTTCACATGTGACTGATTATACAGACCATTCTGCTATTAAATATCTTTTAAATAAAAAGGAAGCAAAACCTAGGCTAATTAGGTGGATCTTGATTTTACAAGAATTTGATTTAGAAATAAAATATAAGAAAGGTACTGAGAACCTTGTTGCTGACCATTTGTCTAGGTTGCCATCTGAAAAAGAAGAGATGGGTGATGTTGTTCCCATTAATGAGTCTTTTCCAGATGAACAACTCTTAAGTCTTAGTATCCAACAAGTCCCTTGGTATGCTGATTTTGTCAATTTTCTTGCATGTGGAATTATACCCCCTGACCTTGGTTTTCAGCAGAAAAAGAAGTTTTTTGCAGATGTCCGGCACTACTATTGGGATGAGCCCCTCTTATTCAAATAGTATGCAGATGGATTGATTAGGAGATGTATTCCTGAGACTGAAGTTCAAGCCATCCTAGATCATTGCCATTCTCTCTCTTGTGGAGGCCATATGAGTACATCTAAGACTGCCTCAAAAGTGTTGCAAGCAGGGTTCTATTGGCCGAATATATTCAAGGATGCGCGTAAGTACGTCCTCACTTGCGATGCTTGCCAAAGGGCCGGTAATATTGGTAAGAGGCATGAAATGCCACTTAATAGCATTTTAGAGGTTGAGTTATTTGATGTATGGGGAGTTGACTTTATGGGACCCTTTCCTTCTTCTTTTGGAAATCAGTTTATCTTGGTAGCAGTGGATTACGTGTCTAAATGGGTGGAAGCCATTGCTTCCCCTCATTCGGATGCAAAGACTGTTATAAAAATTTTTAAAAAGATTATTTTTCTGAGGTTTGGGGTCCCTAGATGCATCATTAGTGATGGAGGGTCTCATTTCATTAAAAAAGCTTTTCAGACCCTCTTGAAGAAGTATGGGGTGAGACATAAGGTCGCTACACCTTATCACCCCTAAACTAGTGGACAGGTTGAGGTATCAAATAGGGAGATCAAAAACATCCTTCAGAAAGTGGTCAATACATCTCGTAAGGATTGGTCTATTAAATTAGACGATTCCTTATGGGCGTATCGAACCGCTTATAAAACCCCCATTGGTACCACACCATTTAAGCTAGTGTATGGAAAACCTTGTCATTTACCTGTTGAATTAGAATATAAAAGTTTTTGGGCTATCAAAATGCTTAACTTTGATATAAAGGTTGCAGGTGAAACCAGGTTGTTGGAGTTGAATGAGCTTGAAGAGCTCAGGTTGGATGCCTACGAGAATGCCCGCATATATAAAGAAAAAACAAACAATGGCATGATCGACACCTCCTTAGGAGGACATTCCAACCAGGTGACATGGTCCTACTCTTTAATTCCAGGTTGAAGTTTTTCCCTGGTAAGCTGAGGTCCCGATGGTCGGGACCATTTAAGGTAATAAAGGTTTTCCCATTTGGAACTGTTGAGGTTTGTAGCGAGAAGTCTGGTCCATTTAAGGTAAACGGACAAAGACTTAAGCACTACTTGACGGGAGAACCGATACAGCAGGCACATGTCTTAGACTTGTTTGATGTATCGGTCTCCTAAACTCAATGGGTGCCAAGCGTCTGGCTGAAGATGTTAAAATTAGCACTTGTGAGGAGGTAACCTCATTTCTTATTCTTTAACTACTTTTCTTATCATTCAAATAAAGTTTGTTTGTTTCATTCAAGTAAGTCCAATATTTATTTTCTTATCATTTCTTTAACTCAATATTTGTTTATTTGTTGTTTGTTTGTTTGTTGTATTTTTATTTTCCATTCATAAATAAAGACTAATAGTCTCAATGCATTACATATTTGTTTTTGTTTTGTTTTATTGCATATTCCTCTCTTTAATTTGTCGTATTGATTGCATACATGTGCTTTCATTGGTAAGTTGCATAAATAAAGGCAGGTCATTGGGCAAAATCTAAGGATTTAAATGCTTGAAAACAGTGAAGTCCACTGCCAGTGGGTTTTTCCCATTGGCAGTGGGATTTTTACCAGGGCTAAGTGTAAAAAAGGAAAAAAATTTTGGGCAAAAACAGCAAGACCTACTGGCCGTGGGAATTTCCCACTGGCAGTGGGTTTCACACAGGTACAGCGTTCAAGTTTTTGGCCCAAGACAGCAAGACCCACTGGCCGTGGGAATTTCCCACTGGCCGTGGGTTTCATACTGGCCCAAATGTGCAATTTTTTTTCCAAGGCAGCAAGACCCACTGGTCGTGTGTTTTTCCCACTGGCCGTGGGTTTCCAAAGTTACAGGTTTTTTTCGTTTAAATGCACACACAGGCCGTGGGTACACTCTCCATTCTTGCACACTCTCATTTCTTCATACTACCTCTCCTAACTTGGGAAATTGCTTGAACCCACTCATTCTTCCACCAATTTCTTTCACTAATCACCAAATCTTCATCACCCCTCTCTATTTTTCATCATCAAAGTAAGTTTCACTCTCCATTCACATCTTTGGGTTCTTTCTTTTAGTTTGGGGTTATTCTTTCACTTGATATCTTGAGTGGTTTATGATGAAATGGATCATGGAAACATGTTTATATATGTTCATATGTGTTTATTTTTATGAAAATTTCATGTGGGTACTCTATCAAACTCTTGTTTGGGTTTCTCTTGTTCATCATCTTCATCATTATGCATAGAAACCCACATGCACTTTTTCTTCATGGTTGACACCCCATGACACATAATGGACATATATTGCATTATTATTCATGTATGAAGTGTGATATGTGAAATTGGGAGACTTGGTGATGCATGTTTCATGGATTTCTTAGTTCATATTAATATGCCCACCAAGTGTTTGACAAAATGCCAAAAACAATTCTTTGTTCTTCTTTGTACATACTTTTAGATTGTTTTATCCTATTTGGGTTTTCATATGCCTATCCATTATAAAATTTCTACTTTGATTGCCTTTATTGACATGTTTGGTGGATGCACTTGAATTTGAATTTTAGGTACCAAAAACATGTCTTCCGAAAGAACTAAAAATGTTTGCAAAAAGAGAAAGACCAAAGGTAAGTCATCTAACTATTCTAGTATAGATAACATTGAGTGCACATCAGATGACCAAAGAATGCGCTTAGCTTCTTTGGCCTCTAGGGAAATTATCCCCTCAAGGTTCTTTTGCAAACAATCTCTTCTTGAACTTGGGCTATATGAGGATACTTACAAATTTTGTCACAATGCGGGGTGGGACTCTTTTATTGAATTATTTAAACCAAGCTATGAACGTACCACCCTAGAGTTCCTTAGCTCAATTGACATTAAACCATGTGCAAATGATTCCGGATGGGAAATCACCTTTAGACTTAATAATTCAGATTTTAGGATGGATCTAGCAGAGGTGGATGCCATCTATGGTTTTCCCTCCGTTCCTGAAGAAATGCATGCTCGTGCGAATGCCTTTCGTATTCCTAGGGACTTTAGTGCAAAATATTTTTGGTCCCAAATTTCCCAAGCCAAAGATAACTATGATCCATCATCAACCAAAGCCTCCCTTATCCATCATCCAGTTTTTAAATACCTGCAAAGGTTCATGGCCCGTTCCATTTTCGGGAGATTCGATAGCCCAGGTACTATCAGGGCTGCTGAATTATATTTTTTATATGCCATGATTCATCAGATACCCATCCATTCCACTAAATGGATTTTTAGCCAGTTCACTAGAGTTGGCTGGGCCACCTCTGGCAAACTCATCATGGGTGGTTACATCAACCCACTTGCTAGGTATGTAGGAATAAATTTGGATGATGATAAACTATTGTGTCAACCCAAGCGGGTTGATATTGATGAGATGATGCACATGGGTATGATTGTGGTGGAACACAACATTTATTATTTAGTTATTCCTGGAATTTCTGTGCCTCACCCCTTGCCTGACCCTAGCTTCACTAGCCTTGAGGGCAAGACTTCTTTTTTGTTTTCAGGTACTGATGATGATGTCCCTTTGGACACCGAGATGCCTCTTCCTCATGATCACTCAGCTGGCCCGTCCCGATCCACTTCCGACTTTGGATTTTCTATGGAACGGATGTATTCCTTGATGCAAGGAATGAATACCTGTTTGGAGTCATTATCTATTGAGCAACTCCGGCAAGGAAGTCGGATAGATGATATAGCTCAACGAGTGGATGCTATGTATACCTGGCACTCACAGCAGGGGCATTTCCCACCCCCTTCTCCATGATTGGGGAGTTCATCCAAATAAGTTTCACTGTACATTGCTCTCCCTTTTCTAAATAGTGAGGACGCTGCTCACGTTTAGTTTGGGGTGGTAGGTACGATGAAACTTATTTCGAGTCTTTTGTAGTTTGTCATTTCATTTGATTTTATTTGATTGCCTGTTGCACTTTCCTTTCGGTTTCATTTTATCATGTTAGGATGTAGTTTGCATGCATTCGGTTTTTAATGTGTTTTCATTTAGGACAACATAGCTAGTTTTCTAGTGATCATTGTTGCCGTAAATTGTTTCAGTTCGAATTGACGTAATTTTAGGGCCTTGTGGAATCCAATAAAAAAAATGTATATATAAATTTTATTTTATTTTATTTTATTTTTTTTGCTTGATTGTCTGGAGGTTCTATGCTTTATGATTCTGTGTTTTCTCTGACTAGGTCTATTTCACCCACCATGTATTTTGAGAGCTTTTGAGCCAAAATAGGGTAGCCTTTGAACATAAACATTTAGAAAACCCCTGTTTTCTTCTATTGAGTGTGTCATAGTTTAAAGCGCTCTAGAACTTAGCTTGCGACCAATTCAAAATGGTTGGTGATTACTCGTTATGGAATGAAAAAGGCACCGTAGGTTTTTTTCTTTAGCCTCTGAATTTTGAAAGTTATAATACACCATTAGTTGCCCTTTGTTGAACCTAAACTGTTGGTTTTTGTTTTTGAAACCCTTTGGTAATTGGTTTAATAAATTCCTGAGAAAATAACATAAATTCAAGGATGGCAACTAGAATGAAAATGGCTAAGAGAAAAGTGAGTTTTAGTTGGGAAACAAAAATAAACAAAATGATTTTGTGTTTCCAACTAAAGAAATAATTGTTGGGAAAAACAAAGAAAAGGATGAAAGCAAGGTAGAGAAAGGAGTTAAGTTTAAAAATGAAAACAAAAAGGACTCCTTAGAAGTTTTTGAAGGAATCAAAAATATGCTTTCTGGTTTGCCTTTCGAAACTTAATTATTCTCAGAGATTTCATTAGATAATAGCCCTTTGAATTTCCTTTTTCTTGGTATCCATTCCCGCATCTGTGAACCCATGGCCCCATTACAACCAGATGAAAGACCTTTTGACCATAACTTCTTTTCTAGATAACTTTGGAGATTAAGGTCACTTGCCAAGCCTATGGTAGTGTCTTGAAATGTTATGATTTGAGTGATTCTTATACACAAGCTTAAATACTTAGAGAGAAATGAAAGGATGTGTGTCTATAGCCTAGTCTTGTGAGCATAGTATGAATAATTGTGTGGTTCCTGTTTGGGTAATCTTGCAATAATCTGTTAAATTTCTTTTCTTTAATTGGGTTCCTCAAGTTGTTCTGAGTTTGTCATTCTCTATTGTTCATATTTGTGGTGATGATGATTGCTTGGGGACAAGCAATGTTTTAGTTTGGGATGTTTTGATAGGTATTTAATTTGCATTGTTTTGTGATGTTTTTACTTAGGATTTCTAGGTAATCTATGTCATTTTCCTCTTGTTTCCTGTATGATTTCCTTCATTCCGCATATGTCACTTGGGTGTTTAAAGTTTTGTAGGAATAACCTTGATTTAGGTGCGTAAATACAAGAACGTAGTGCATTTGATGAAGCATGTGATGGATGCAAGATAGTCCAACCATTTGGAAGCTCAAAAAGAAGAAAGGATTCACTCTTGGAAGTGGCTTAAAAGAAGGAAAAACCAAAGAAACACTTCGGGGCCTTAAAACAGTAAAAAAAAGGCATTTTGTGAAGTTTAGAGAAACCCACTGCCAGTGGGTTTTTCCCACTGGCCGTGGACCCCTCTGGAGTGAGTATTTTGTGCATAAAAAAACCCACTGCCAGTGGGTTTTTCCCACTGGCCATGGGTCTTGCTGTTGGAAACCCACTGCCAGTGGGTTTTTCCCACAGGCCGTGGATCTTGCTGCCCGGAGGAGGAAAAATTGGTTTTTTTGAATTCCAGAGAAACCCACTGCCAGTGGGTTTTTGCACGTTCTGCACAGGGCTCAATTTTTTGAGCAGTTTTCTGAATAAAAGAGGCAGTTTTTCAAGGGAAAAAGACACAGAGACATTGAGGGACACTTTTTGGGAGAAAAAGGGAAAGCTTTGCCAAGGATTTTCGAAAGGGATCAAGGCTAAAACGTCAAAGGAGATCAAATTCTGCAAATTGAGAGAAGGATTTTAGGAGATTTAGTGAGAACTTCCTCTTGTATTTTCTGAATCCCTTTTCATCTTTTAATTTTCCTTCTATGTTTGGTTTGAATTCCTTGTATTGTGGTATTATCATAGTTGTTTCCATGGCACATTAAACATTTCTCTTGGGAATTAAGGTGTAGCATTTATGTGAACCCATATGTAATGTTCTTCGTTCTTGGTTGTTAAATTGTGTTCTTATTCAAGTTTGTGAGTTCTTAATGCTTCCATTAAGCTTAGAGATAAGTATGGATGTTTGTAAACGGTATGGGTAATCGAAAGATTGGCGTATAGTTTGAATTGCACAAAATTGAACCTAGGGATTCGGGTTACGAAAGTGAACGAAACTCTTTGAGGGATATCCGAGTTTTCGTAGAGCTTAAAGGACCTAATTAGTGAATTGAACGTGGTTCTTCAATAATTAGGTACATTAGTGAGGTTTCGAGAGAAAGTCACTGATCAATTTAGGAAAACTCGCCTTAAGAAACATGATTTAATGATCTAGAAATCGAACTGCATTAAATATTGGCACCCATATTTATGTGAATCTTTACTTCCCAAGAAATTAATCTCCATCGTCTCCAAATCAATCCTTTTATTATTGTTGCTTAGTGTTCTCTGTTCATGTCATTTAGTTCTTTGCGTTATAAATTTCTAAACTAACAAATGAATTGTCTAGATAATCAAAATGCTATAAACCGGTAATTGGGAACAATCCCTGTGGGACGATAATTTTATTACTGCGATATCTCGTACGTTTGCGGAAGGCTATGATGCACATCACCTCAGCCCAGACATGATATTTTTTCTATGAAAACATCATAGCACAGTTCGGAGTTCCAACGCGAATTGTTACTAACAACGACACTCAATTCACTGATAGGAAGTTCACATAGCTGCTTGAAGGACTAGGGATAGTCTAAATTTTCTCATCTATCAAACATCCACAAACTAATGGCCAGGTTGAAGTCGCTAATAGGGAGGTTTTGAAAGGGCTTAAGAAGCGTTTGGGCGAAGCGAAGGGCGGCTGGATGGATCAACTATGCCATGTTTTATGGGCATATCGCACTACACCATATTCCTCAACCAACGAGTCTCCATACCGCTTCACTTATGATGTTGAGGCGATGATACCAGTGGAACTCTAAACCATATCAACAAGGGTGGAGTATTTCTATGAAGAGAATAATAATGCCAATCTGGCATCAGAAATAGACGTTCTTCGAGAGCTCAAAGAAGAAGCCTTTGTCAGGGACCAGGCTATCAAAGCAAAGCCGCCCTCTGATACAATAAGCACATTCAGCATAGAGCATTCAACATAGAAGATATTGTTTTAAGGAAGACAAGTGTGGGTAATAAGTTTGCTCACTAAGGTAGTTAGCCCTGACATGGGAAGGCCCCTACAGAGTATCTGAGGTTACAGGTAAGGGCTCATATCGTCTAGAGAACCTCGATGGCACACCTATCCGTAATAAATGGAACACTCAAAATTTACGCATTTACTACAACTAGTTGGTAAGACGGCGTGTACTCTTTTTCCTAACTTGAGTTTTTTCCCATTGGGTTTTCTCAAGAATATTTTAATAAGGCACGACCCCAGCTACGCTTCATTTGTAATTCACATTCAATTTAATGAGAAATATATTCATGACTACTATACTTTCACTCTTCTCCTATGTTTGTGATTTATAGCTTTATGCGCGGTGTGCATAAGAGCCCTCGGGACGGATGATCCTAATCGCCTATTCTATGATTGGTAATGTAACTCCTTGAACGGTGAAATGGGTTATAGGATCGGACCTTTTCCAAGGAAGTATCAAACCCTATCAAAGACTAGGGTTGTAGGATCGGACCTTCTCCAAGGCCGTACTGAATCCTAACAAAGACTCACCCTTAGGACGGATAATCTCAACTACCTCTTCTGTAGTTGACGATGTAACTCCTTGAGCGGTTCGACACAACCTTTAGGACGGATGATCTCAATTGCCTATTCTGTAATTGACGATGTAACTCATCGAACAGTTAAATGGATTGTAGGATTGGACCTCAGTCAAGGCCATACCAAATTCCACGAAATGATATCCCAATTACCTATTCTGTAATTGGGTGTGAGGACTCGCCCTCAAGACGGATGATCTCAATCATCTCTTCTGTGATTGATGATGTAACTCCTTGAGCGGTTCGACGGGTTGTAGGATCGGACCTTTTCCAAGGCTGTACCGAACCCGAATGAAGATTCACCTTCTATGCGTGGATAGTCTCTGTCTTTCCTTCTTGGAATTGATGACATAATCCCACGAGAAACACTCAGATTCTTTATCGTAATCAGCACCAGCAAGGGAAGGTTATTTGTTCAATGAAATGTTTCCTTTAGTGTTATGACCTTACTAGTTTGATTCTAAGTCTCAACTCGAAGAGCGGCTAACAGATTCTACCAAGTTAAAGTTAAAGAACCTATTGAAGAACTTGAGGATAAAGGATTTATGCATACAATAGTCACAATCATACTGAAGGAGATGTTAATTTTCATTGATTGAAAAGAAGAAATTACAAGCACTTATTCAAAAGTATTAAAAACCAAAGCTGGTCCTGGAACATAGCATAACAGTTTGAAAAGAAAGCAAACAAGACTAAAAAGGCGGAGCTTCTTGATGGGTCTCTTCACGTCCTTGGCTATCTTCAGTAGCCTTACCCCCTTCTTCAGCCTTCTTCTCCGGATCTCCTTCACCTTTGGCCTCATCACCCTTTGCGTCTTCTTCATCAACGGTGCCCTCAGACCCAGGAATAGGAGGATCGAGCCCTATTCTTTGACCTTCAAGGAGGGGGCGCAGTGCATAAAAAGTTTCGGCAGGTTCCTCATGTCGGCCATCTCTGGTAGCAACTAATTTCCCCCCGTGAAACTCGTAGAACGGAGCAAGCCCATACAAGTTCAGCTTCACGGTGGGGTTGTGGTAAAAGACCTGACGGATAGCCATACTGAAGGATTCATATGCTACGTTGGTGCAGATTTTTAGAGCTTTATCTACCTTAGCCATCGTAGAGGCAAGTTTTTTCCTCAACTTAGCATTTTCCTTCTCCAGCAACCCGGCTGTAGCATTCCCCTGCTTGAGTTCTTCAATTTAGGCAAGCAGCTCCTTCTCCCTGGTGGCCCATTCTTCATTATTTTTCATCCGCCCGACCTTAGAAGCAGCGAGGTTGTCACTCAGCTTGGTGGATTTTTCCCTTTCTAGATTTCAGCTCCTCCTTTAGCTAGGGGATTTCTTTGGTTCCCTCTTTAAGTTCAGAAACAAGCCGCTATAAGGATTTCATTGAAATGTGTAAGTCACTTATTTTAGCAGCTTGCTCCTTGGCCCAACCTTCTGCCTTCTACAGTTCATTCTCAGCTGTCCTCAAGGCAGTTCTCTCCTTAGCAGCCCAAGCCTCGCATTTTTCAATCTCAGCATTAAGTCTTTCAATTTCTTCAGCATTTTCTGCTGTAGCGCTTAGAGATTCCAGAAGGCCTGATAGCTCGGACAACTGCCACCTGTCAGCCCTGCAGGCGTCCCTGATTCCTGATGGTTCTAGTGTGGGCTTGAGGCGATAATCTGGCTTAGGGAGGGTTACGGGCATAGAACCTTCATACCAGAGGTATGGGGATAAGAAGGATGAGTTTGGGGGAGTATGAGCAGGAGCAGGCAGTGACTTCGACCTTGTTGTGGGTTCGGAATTAGTAGAAGTATCAGTTTGGGTGATCACCGCCTTTCCTTTCAAGACACCCTGCATGCCAGTTTCTTCCAAGGTTCTTTGTTTTTTCTTGGCCAGCTCAACAGAGGGAGGTTTCCTGGCATCAGTAGCTTTCACCGCCTTCCTATTATTCTTCTCCTTCTTCTTTTCTGCTGGCTGCTCCTGTTGTTCCGGTTGTTGAGTTTCATCCTCCTCGGGGGCGTCCTCCAACGGAACATCCTTACCCACGTCCAAGGTTGTAATGGTCGGGGTAACAACCTTGAACAAGTTCCTTTTGGCCCAAATATTATTTTCTTCAGAGGAGCAGTCATCCTCTATCAGCATCGATTTTAAGTCATTCATAGCTTTGCAAGACTCTTCTATTTCTTTTACATAGAAAAGAAAAAGAATATCAGTACTAAAATAACATACATCGGATACCAGCAAAAGGGGAAAATTTTGTAAGGGCGGATTATTACTTAATATTTGTCTCTTAGAAAATTGGATCCCAAGAGACGTTTGCAAGAGAACTCCCCGACATCGGCACTATAAGCCTTTAAGGCGCTTAGGACCTTGACAAAATGAAGGGATAGTTCACTCTCTTCCATGTAGTAAGCCCGGTTGGCCAGTAAGAATTGCTCGTGTGTCCAGCTTGTTGGGAATTCGAGGATTCCTTTTTATTTCACCAGAATACTGACTTGTTGGGTCATACTTTGATCCTTGTATAGAAGTGCTTGAACGACTTCCCATTGATCTTCGTAGAATCAGTAAAGGATTTGAAGTTGATTATCTTTGAGTCATATCGGAGAGTGATAAACCCAAGACCACCCTTCTTGTTAGAACGACGGACCATTAGGCAGTAGAAGAAGAGCATTGCCACGGTGGGTTTGAAGTTGAAATGACTCTTTAGTACCTCGAAAGCACAGATGAGGCTCCATCCGTTGGGGTGTACTTGGGAAAGAACGCACTCCAGGAATCTTAGCATGCCTATCTCGAAGTCGTTAGGGGGAAGCGGGCTCCAAGATGCTGAAACACAAATTTGTGCATGTACATAGACATCTCGTCTGGTACATGGTGGCAGATTCTTTCCTTAGGACAGGGTGCCATAACCATGAATCTCTCATTCAACTTCTCCTCTACATATACCCTGAACCACAGGTACATCCGTCCTCCTTCCGCCCTAGCGTGGATAGAAGCTATTTCTTTGAACTCATCTTCGACCCAACAGTAGGGGTGTGTCTCGTTCAGCTTCTCCCAGTTCAAGCGGTGTGCTACGACATTCACACACCCTACCATGGTCCTAAGAATTGGAACTTTTCCACGCCCTTCGATTGTCATCTCGTCTAGAGCGTGGTGAAAGGCGTCGGTACTGTGATAAAAAGTGACATCGTCAAAAAGGAACTAGTCCGAACTCGACTCGCTGTCAGAAGGGTTGTTAGCCTCTGAGCCAGAGAAAGGTACAGGGTGCGGCCTAGCCATTGGCCGCCTTAAGGAAGAGCCTTCCTCCCTTCCTGAACGGTGACACCTGGCACCAAAAGGACCCACAGAAATCTTTCTGCCATGATAATCAGTTGGTCTGTGAGGGTTACGCCCTCCCCTGTTCAAGGGACCAATGTGACTCTTCCTAGAACCATTCTCGAGGGTTTATAGAAAATGAAGAAGAAACTAAGAAAAGGGAGAAATGTGGTTACCTAAAGAGGTTTATGAGGCAAACTTCATGAAATCACAGCTACACTCTTCTCTGGAAATTCAAGCAGAGTTTTCTCAAGGCGAAAGCAAGTGTACTCCCAGAAAATGCCAAGTCCTCTATTTATAGCATTAAAAGGATGTAACTACCATTCAGAAGAAGATGTCGTTCGTCAAGAAACGTAACTCTTCGAGGATCAAACGACACAATCGTTTTGAGGCCCTGGAGCGTGAAAAGTATGTCGCTTGGCACAAAGGTGAAATCGAGTAGGCCTAAAATTCAAAATTTCAGGCCCATTAACCTACATGCGACGGTTGATGAACCACGTGACTGGAAATCATCATTACTCACATGTTAATAACTTTTAATGCTTATCATTGGAAGTGTTTTAATAAATGGACATTACAAAACACAAAAATAAGGAGTTACAAGTTCTGAAAACTCTTGGGATTCCCTCACAAGGTAAATCATTGTCTGAATCTGTTCTCCACACCGTCAAGACAACATAAGAGATAATTGCCCTAGTCTGGTATTAGCACCCACTAGAGAACAGGTTGTAGCTTATATGAGTAACTCTACCAGTCCTTCACACAAGCTAGGGGGCAGATGATCTGGCCTCGATACTGGTACCCAGGGCAGGAATGTAATTCATCCGACCGTATTGTGCTACTAGTCTCATAGGTATACCTCCAGACTGTAAACCCGTATGAGGCGTTCTCCATACCGATATATCCAGGTTCACACCTCATACACCAGAAAGCATCCACGTCACCCGATAGAAGGTACAAGGTACAGCCGCAAGGGTGATTCACAGGAGACGCGACTCTCCCTACATCGTGTGTCAGAATCATACATTGAGCAGTGTACTATTTGTCCCCAGGCTCAGCGTGACGATTCATTCTCTACGTTCATCTATAAATAGCCCATTCATACACTCAAAAAAAGGTTACATTGTTCTTACTCTCTATACATTGTTCTATTGCTTGAGCTCTTTCAACTTGAATCCTTATTTTGGTTATTGACTTGAGCGTCGGAGAATCTTCACAGGTGACACCACCTTTTGCCCCAATACAACACGAAAGTTTGGTGAGAAGGATCTCCAGGATAACAAGACCGGTTCTCCCACTGAGACACCGGATTAGAATACCGGATACCCACTGTACCGATGTATAAATTCTTTTATCCTTGACTTTTGTGGCTGGTCCCCACTCTGGATCTTTGACCCCGGATCAGACCAGTTCAATTATTAAATAAAATAGTAGGAATAAGTTGTTATTATTGTTTATTATTTTTGAAGTAGTAAATTTTATTATAATTTTTTATTAAGTTGTAATTATTTATTATAATTGTTTATTAAGTTATTATCTAAATAATGTTGTTAGATAACATGGTGATATTAAGTTGTTATTATATAGTGTTTTTTTATTAAGTTATTAGAGAATATAATCTTATAAGAAAAAATAATGATTACTATTTTGTGTAGAATATTATTTAGTTGTGTTTGAAAATAAGGTTAGTAGATAAGTTAGTGATATTGACTTGTTATTATGTATTATAATTTTTTATTAAGTTGTCATTCAATATAATGTTATTATATAAAATAGTGTTAATATAAAATTTTATTTTACATAATGTTTAATTTATTATTTATAATTTGTAGTTGTTATTATTTTTTGTAGAATGGCCGAGGAAAGGTTTATCAATCCCGGACCGTTGGACCAGTCCCTGTTAAAATTTCAAGACAAACACGTATCAACATATGTATGGATTGGACGACCTGATCGTGTACTAAAGATCAGGAAAGCACTTTGGGTTAGAAATGAAATACCAGAAATAATTATTCCTCACTTATGACGGGTAGGTTTTTATGGGTTTGCAAAAGTTGCGCATTTTCCTATGTCTTCAGAGTTGATTTCTGCATTGGTTGAGAGATGCAGGTCGGATGTAACATCCCGATTTAATAATTAATTGCCGAATGAAAATAAATCATTGAAATAATAATTGCAAGGTGGGAAAATTATTTAATAATTATAATTAACTTAATTAACTCAACTTAAGAAATAATGACTGGTTAAGAGTGATTAATTAATAATTGCTGGCTGATTGTGATTGGTGTACTGCTTCACGCTTTCCCACCCCACTTCCCCTTCTCTCCGTGCATGCGTATATGGGCTACTGGGCCACCCTATCATTCATTTTTCCCTTTCAGACTTCTCTTCTTTCTGTCCTCTCTTCTTCCCTTCTTCTTTGCTCTTCATTCTCCTTTTCTTCTTCTTTCTTCTCTGCTCTCTGCACCGTGAGCTCGCAACCATGGAGGCTGAGGATCAGAGTCCTCCTTCTTGACTCGACGAGCCAGAGAGGGTGAGGGTGTGCATTCCCTCTGCATGCAACCAGTCTTCTTCCCCATGGCTCCTCCGTCGACTTCCCTCTTTCTCCCTCTCCTTGCTCGAGGCTGCCGAGTCTCAGTGAAGATCTACACCACGAAGAGCTTCAAGAAGGTTGGAGCGTTCACCAACGTGTGATTGGAGCTGCTCAAGAGAGCGAGCAGAGAACTAGGCGTCTCAGAAGCTTGGAAATCCCCACTGGACCGAGTAGAAGGTCAATGTAATGCCCTGGGGGCTTGGGTCTCCCCGCTAATCTTGCATGCAGAACCGTTTAAGAGTGGGAGTGGCTCAGAGTTCCTCCAAAGCCAGGTGTAATGGTGGATGACTGATGCAGGGTCGCTCCATTGAGAACGAGTGAATGGGCTGAGCGGAGCAACCGACTGGAGCTGCAAGCCCTTGGAGCCTTTGGAATCTTCATCCCAGGTAGAGGGCGCTCTGCATGTCAAATGCATAGTTTCTGGACGGTCCGAGTGAACGTATTACCTTATGTGTTTGTATGATTATGATTATGATGACCCTGTGAGGTGTTTGACTGTTGATCATTGGATATCGTATATGTGTGTTAGTAGAGTCCTGTTGATTATTTCGTACCCACATGCATGCGTTCAGGATGTGCTGTTTGATATATATATATATATATTGTGCGTGCTACTGAGTGGAGTCCGAATGAATGATAATTATTAGCTGGGTGGTGTATGACTATAGCTGTCCTAGAGATGTATGATGACATTGGTGATGTTGTGGAGTTAATGTATGAATTGCATGTTAATTGTAATGAGAATGTCAAGCACATTATGTGGTCTATTGTTGACTTCCGGGTGGATACGATATGAATTGCTTAAGATGAACTTGCTGAGTGTGGATGACTACCGTGACATGCATGAGGTTGCATTTATGAATAGAGGGTGACCTGTAGAAGGTAAGGAACCCAATGAGATGATTTCCAGCTACAGACCCTTGGCTAGATTCTGAGAGGACTCATGGTAGCCGTGGGAGCTAGAGTTAAGTCTCGAGACGTCCATGGGAGACCGGTACCACACGGTAAGGGTTATCAGACGAGGGGCCAGAAAAGGGATCTGTAAGTGAGAGTTATTGTTAAGTCGGATCCGCATGCATATAGGTAGGTGCATCATTGACGAGAGCAACACACTCCTTAAAATCTGTGAATGCTATTAAGGAATTCCGACTGGATTTGTGTGTGTGTTTGACGCTGAGGCTAAGTATTATTGATGTTATTGTTAAGGGGTATGTTGTTGTGAATAGTAGGAGTTAGATGACCATGAATGACTTGAGTAATCCGACTAGTGATTTGTGTAGATGCTTTATTAAATGTTAGTGAATGCTAGTATTGTTGCAGATAGATAGATTATGTTGAAAGGGAATATGTATGCTAAGCCGAGCCAATAGCTGTCATTGTATATGTGAAAGCTCACCCCTACACCATTTTTCAGTATGTGCAGATCGGGCTCGGAAGTGCTGACAGGGCCTCAAGTCCGAGTGTGGTGTACCCCGATTGTGGAGTGCTTATATCGTATTCATTATGTTTAGTCAGTGTAGCCTTGGCCGGCTCTTATGTAAAATGACGATTAAGCATATTTGTTTATAAAGATTGATTAGGAGAACTATAGATATGGGTTACTTGTATGGAATTGTAAGTATTGGTGAATATATATATATATATATAATGTTAAGATAATGGATATTCCGAGTGTATGATTGTGTATAGACCTGTGTTGTATGCTGGTGACTCGTGTTGGGCTCTTTCCGAGTAGGGGCTACTCATAAGGATTCTGAGAGAAATCCCTTTGATGAATTCTGAGCGGACGATATAAATAATCCGAGCGAATAGGTTGTGGCGTGCCGAGTGAGTTAGCTATCATTTTCCGAGTGAATGAGTTGAAGGATAACTCTGAATTCCGATCGTCTGGATAGCCGAGTGTGGCTTCTCGCCCCAGCGATCAAGGTACTCGCTCCAGCGAGTGTGGACTTGGGAAGACCTTGTGTTGTCACCGCTTAAGCGATTCGTGCCTCGCCCGAGCGATTGGAGCTGCTTCGCTCAAGTGTATGGGTTCTCGCTTAACCGAGTGAATTGCTGGTTTTGGGCTTCGCTGAGTGTTTCCTTCTTCCGCTGTATGCCCTCTCGAATCGGTTTTATTTTCTCTTGCCTTCCCTTCTCTTATTTCTTTTGTTACCCGGTTGCTTTATGGTCTATTTGGTTTATTCAATTTCGAAAAATTGTTTTTGTTCCGGCTTGTTTTCATTCTAAATTTAGGATGTTTCATCGGAGACATATACTTTTCATCTACCAGTTGGGGAGTGTACCATTACTCGATATTGTTGTATTGGTTGGTCTCAACATTGATAGACTTGCTGTTATAGCCCCAATAGGTTGTAATGATTGGCAGAGATATGTCGAACAAAAACTTGGTAGACGACCACCTCGCAGCATGTTACACGGATAGTGTTTAAGGTTGTCTTAGATCCAAGATAATTTTGGAAACATAGATGAACATATGGGTAGTGAGGAGGCAATAGAAAGATTCGCCTGAGCTTAAATTTTGAGATTGATTAGTGGTTGTATATTTTCAGATCAATCCTCTAGTAGAGTGCCATTGAGATACTTATATTTGCTTGAGGATCTGGATAGTTGTAGTCAGTATGCGTAGGGTGCAGCGGCGTTGGGTTATCTGTATAGGTAGTTATGCACCGCTACTGACTACGCGCAGAAAGATATGTGTGGGTTAACTCTGTTGGTGTAATTGTGCGCTTGGGAGTGAATCCCACAAGTTGCTCCGCCCTGCCCAGATGCAAGGGAAGCTAGTGCTCCTTACGTTGGTAGATGGGTAAAACTGGATGGTAACAAACATAATTCCTATACGCTTGACTACTACAGAGCAACCTTTGACGGTCTAAAAAAGAATAAGGTATGAAATTCTCCATATTAAGTTTAGTAATTGTTTGATTCAATTTATGTATAAAAGTTAACTTGTGATTTTCTTTGTAGTTTATTTGGCTCTCTTATGCTGTGTCGGAGTTTAATGCTCTTCTTGACAAGCGTGGGCAAGATGCATGGAGATTGGTCATGCCTTTGCTTTATTTCCAAATTGCTGAGTGGCATCAACCCGATAGGGTTCTCAGGAAATTTAGAATGGAGCAACATATTCCACGAGAACCATCTCAGCGTGAAAACATGCATGCAATTACTCTAAAGGACAAGGTTGAAGAAAATTGGTCAAACATCTTGGAGCCTTTAGTCATACTATGGAATAATAAAGAGGCACATGTATGGTCTGGTCAACTCTTATTTAGCGAGATGTCTGTGAACCATCAGTGTTTTAGATGGTACAAGAGTCACACTCGAAGATGGGTCACTAGACAAGGGGCTGCAAGGGGAGCTTCTGTAAGGACCCTAAACAAATGCCTGTTCAATTATTAATGAATATGTTTTCTATAATTAATGAATGTGTTTTTTATTTCAGTATGATGGCCTGGAGTACATACAATACCTTTCATCCCCGGAGGGGCACAACCCATCAGATGACCCATAGGTGGTGTCCATCCGCAATCTGGGTCATGCATTGCACCCAAAATGCTTCTATGATGATTAGAAGTTATACATATTCTAGTCTTTTGGTTGACATACCTCCTCAGCAACTTTAAAAATCAGCTCCAATCATCCAATGTTTCTCCCTCGACAATTGCAAACGCCAAGAGGAGAACACAACTTTTGCCATCTTGGGCTATGGAAATCAAAAGAGTACCCTTGTATTTCCCATACAAGTGGGTGCCATCTACTTGGATCACAGGCTTACAAAAGTTAAAACCATCAATACAAGCCTTGTACGTCCAAAAAACACGCCGAAATTTATGAAACCTTTGGCTAACCTCGCCCTCTACAACAAATTGATGGGTTTGCAAAATGTATGTTGAGCCTTAGCAACCTGGGTCATACGGCTTAGCCAATGGGGTAGTAAAACATATGACTCCTCCCAATCGTCAAATACTTTAACAAGGGCTTTTTGTTTTGCTCTCCATGCCTTTTGGTAGGAAACAACAAACCTAAATTCCGCTTTAACTCTTTCTTTAATTAAAGTAATTGACACCAGTAGTTCCTTCTTCACCATCCCTATACATATATAAAAATTATTAAATTAGAAAAATAAACATAATATAGAATAATATAAAAATTTATTCACATTACATATTATTGCAGAGCAGATCAGATCAGCATCTAGTTTTTCATGGTCTTGTGAGAGGGTTACGTTAACGCAGGTATGTGGGCCACTATATTGACTAATAACACATTTTTGTTACTTCTTTGAAAGAATTGCACGCATTCGCCAACCACAACCACTAATTTGATTGGGACACTTCACAACAAATTTATTCGGCTTTGACTCCACAACTATATACGATTGATGCATTTTCATTGTATACCGTTTTAGTACATTTTGCACTTTACTTTTGGTTTCAAATTCTAATCCCACTGATAACTCATCCCCAACATTCTAAGTACTTCATCAAAATCCATTTCTTCACTTTGATGATCCAAATTTAGAGCTTGATAATGTGGTGTCGTGTTCCAAAATGGCATTTCAACAATACCTTGGTTAAATAAAATAAATCCTCATACACAAAAATAAATTTCAAAATAAATGTATCAACTTTAAGAATACTTTACCAGAGGGTCGACAAGCGATTGGATTAGACGATCCACCAACACCTATTACAACTCCCGAACCTGTATTATCCTTAGTGTCTGAATCTGTAATTAATAATTCATCATCCTTGCATGAGTCACTCCTATCAACCTCAGATGGTAAATTATAATCTAAATCGTCATCTGACAAATAATTCATATTGAATATATGGAACAAATAACAAGAAAGTATTTGAAGAAGTGGAAAGAAAAAAAATTGCAAAAATAATTCCCAGAAATTTGAGAAGGATAATATACAAAAAAATAAACAATTAATTGGGAATAAAAATTTGCAAGAGGATTCAATGAATTAGAAGAAATGTGAGAGGATGTTATGAGGTTTGAGTGGAGAAAACGTTTGGTTCGTAGGTTTATATAGGTGTTGTGATGCATGGAGAAGGTGCACCATAGAGATGGAGTCGTATTAAGGAAGTGCACCATGGCTGAAGGTGTTGTCTTAGCTTGGTGCACCACAAAAGGTTGTGTTGTCCCAGCTAAATGCACCATAGCTGTGTCGTAGGTTGGGAAGATGACATACACACGTGGCGGCTGGGGAGTGTGTCGTCCCATGTGCATACGACACAAGAGTCATTTGTTTTATATACGACACACAATTAGTGCCCCAGACATGAAATTTCAAAAAAAAGAACCTTAGATTCAAAAATAAAATTTCTAATAGCACCATTAATAAAAAAACCTTCCCTTTCATTCAACTTCCACATCATTCTTTTCACTAATGAAATTAGTCATTATAAATAACCCCCAAACTATTTAAGCCTACTCCCTTAGCTCATTTGTCAAGTTCATGATTTGACTATACATATATAATTTGTTACCTGTATCTTTTAATATTAATAAGAATGATTTTGTTGGTTTTGGTAGTAAAGTTTATTTATTTATTTATTTATTTTTGGTAAGCATGTCAGAGCATAGAATTGTACCAAAAACATGGGGTTGAATAGGTAAGTTTAATTATTTATAAATGATGTAAATGCTAGAATATATAATTTGAAAACTGAATCTGAATATTGTTAATTGATTTCAGTTTGTCAGGGGAGGAAAATTAACACCGGTGGATTTTGTAGTGTTGGCATAAATATTTAAGCTCAAGGTCAAGATAATTCAGGCTTTTCTTTTCTCTTAATTCTTTTGAAATCTGCACTGAGAGAGTATGATATTGTTAGCTTAGTTATTTATTTTACTAATGACATAATTCGTTTGATATACATGCATTGAGTTAGACTTTCGTGTTCATTATTTTTCGTTGGTTCTCCCATTGGATTGTTGATTTCATATTTCTTTGCATGCAAAAAAAGTTTAGGTTGGCATGCTGCTGTTTTGCTGTGATTCTAACATCAGGACTATTAAAAGTTCACAGTTGATGAATTCCAAGAATTATAGCTTTATCTCTTTTAAGAGTCAAATCTTGGCCATTTAATGGCCAATCAAAAGATTTAAAGAAACTTTTAAGTGTTGCACTCTTGTAATGTGCTGTAGCGTTGCTTGTTTCAATCAATTTATTTCAACAATTTTACAATATGTGCGACATTATTTCACTAGTTTAGGAACTTATTTCTTCCAACTGCATTTAACTTTTATGTACTCTACTCACAATCTAAATTCTTGACAATAGAATTTGATGGACTGAAATGGTGTTTTTATGGTTTAAGACAAAAGAAATTGATGGACTGTAATGGTGATTCTATGTATTTAAAACAGATATTAGTGCTCATAACTCTTTTAAAAAATATATAAAAAGTCTTTTACGTGGGACATAGCATGATAGTCCAAGGAAAAAGATTACACGCAAGAGTCGAGCTCCCACATGGTTTTTCTATGTGGAGAATTAACATGGAAGCATATCTCAACTATTTAATTTTAGTGTAGGATATTTTTGTTTGAGCTATCAATTTTTGTAACAAGATAAGTATTAGAGTATATTATACATTTGAATCTTAAGATAGATGACATATTTTAAGTTTATACATTAAAGTATATTATACACATTGTGTAGGATAGAAATTTACATATGTTTACTAGGAATTATAGAATATTAAATTTCTAAAAATAAATTATAAAATAAAAATAAATTAAAAATTTACAGATTAAATATGTACTCAAATTAAAAATTAGGAAAATAAAAATTTTAAATTAGAATATAAAAATAGAAAATTAGAATTAATTCAAATTAAAGATGTGCTCAACTTTTATATAATTAATTTAAGTTTGTTAATCATAAAATTATAAATTATAAAATAAATAAAGTAGAAATTCCTAATTAGAGTTTAGTTGTGTGTGATTTTGAATAATACATGTGTTGTAACTTAGTTATATGTTGGCAATATAGATTTTGATATGAACTGCTATGGAAGTATGATACAATGTATCTCCATATGAGAGGTTAAAAAATGAGTTTATTAGAGGGGTTAAAGAGAGGTATAGGGTGTCACCATGTCATATGTATGTGTAGTAAGATTGTGAATAAAAGTGAGGTAACATTCCACTTGTATAAGGTTGGTTTTAAACTAACTACTGGTTTGGATTGACCATGATGAGGTAAAATTTAGGAGAACCGTCATATCCCAAGTCCTAAATAACTTTGACTTGTTTAACTTGCTAATGTAATGGAACCACATCATAAACAAAATTAGGTAAAGATACTATCAAAATTGATTTAAAATCATTTTTATTTCTTTTTTAATGTTTAACATCCTTTTAGATGGATGGTGGTGAAAATGATTATCGACAAGAGATCACTAGGGAGAAGCTGCCCATAGTAAGTGGGAAGAAGAAGAAGAAGATGCTAAGACCAAGTAATTTGCACACATGCGTAAACCAACCTATTACCTTTAGAGATTGATGTAAGCATGACATCTAGATGATCCTGATTCTTGGTCAGAGAGGGACACCGAGGGCACTCGTGACGCCAATTGTACTTTATCTAGGAGCTCCAACTACACCTTAGATAGTGATTATGTTTAAGAGCAGAGGTAGGGTTAACTCTAGCAGCAGGATGTTCTTGAGGTTAGAGTTGTGGACTTGGTACTAGTAGTTTTAACCCTCTGGATGTTTGGAGAGTCCATGCTCATGACAAGCCTTCTACATAGAAGGACATCGTTGAGAAAATCATACCTACTGATTGAGGCCTCATACAAGTCCAGATGGTATGGACACCATAATGGTGTTTGGGACGCATAAACACCTCCCACAAAACACCTTATGACATTCGCTGGATCCTAACACTATCTCGATCCTTTGATCGGAGTCTGAAAGGACCGGAGTTGGGGAGAGTCTGATAGATTCACTAGGGACACACCGACAATCAACCTGTAGAAGATGTCAGGAATGTCTACGACTATAGCAGCTTTATTTGCTTTTATTGGCACAGGCAACATAGGATGTCCTCACCACCCAAATCTATAAATATCACTTATTTACTGCTTATTAAGGAACATTAGCTAATCCTCACTTGAGTTCTGATTCTGATTGATCTGATAACTGACTTGATCATTGGAATGTCTTTGCAAGTGATACCTTATTTCACCCCTCAACACGATAGATTGGTGTTATTGGCTAGACAGACTGACTATAAGACTCTTTATTCCTCATTAAACTGAGAAATATAATATCGAATCTCCACTGAACTAATGTAATACATGAGAGAGATCGAACCCCCGGTAACGACGTTGATCGCTTTGTCTCCATATCGGACAGATCACCTACCTTTAAAAATGAGTAAGTCATACTATTAATTTAAATTATTGGGTTTTGAATTTAGTAATTTGTATTTTTTATTTTTAAGACTAACAAATATTTGTGTTGAATGTAGTACCTTTATACCAAAAAATGAAGGTACTATAAAGCTTAAGACAAGCGATTTAGTCACACTTCCATGGACCATGGATGGACTGTTCCTCTATTCCTAAGGATATGGTGGAAGAAGTGACTAGTAGGTTAATTTTAATTGTCATTTATTAATGTTTGTATCATTTTTTATGTTTTATATGTTGTTTATCAATTGTAGGAGTATGTGGCTTTTTCTCTTAAGCATGGGGTTGCGATGAAGACCGCATTCGTGAAGGTTGGGAGGACACAACTCAACGACATCCCAAGGAAGGCTTGTAGAGGGGGCCTTGATCATTGGACCCCTACCCATCCCTCGTGGATCGACTATGAGGCATGGACTGGCCTACTAGCTAAGTCAGCTCAGTCTGAATGTGAGGTGGTCTAGGAGTAGGCATGACAATAGGGCGGGTTAGGAGTTGGGTTTTGCTCTCCCTATCTATGTCCTCATAAAAGTATGAATTTAATAATCATCAAGTTATTTAACTATTTTTATTTCGTAAGGGGAGATATGCGAACACCATATTGGCCCAACTGAGTTGTTTATAGTGACTCACCAAAAATAGTTAGGCCAAAGGGAGTACATTGATGAGCGTTCATATTAGAAAATAGTAAATTGTAGTCAACTTTAATTTTATTTCAAATTTAATTAAACCTGAATTATTCATAGTTTTTAATGTATTAATAAGCAGAGGAGAACAACATGTATCTGGTTAAGCTTGAGGCTACAGGTAAGCCTCTTAAGGTGGCTCTTAAGATTCAATTGTGGATATACATCATTGGTAGGAGGCACCATGACCACCTTTATGACACCGCTTCTTTAGCCTCAAATGTTAGTTAGGGTCATCTTTGATGATGCAACCTTCCTCTTTCCACTAGCGCTTCATCAACACATGCAAATCCAAAGGTGGCATGCCCTTTGGGCTGAGTTGGAGAACGTCAAAGATCAAGTGACGCAGGATAGTTGGATGTAGATGTAGTTCAACTAAATGTATGGCCTCCATAGCTTGAGCACGGTAGGGAGAGTTGTTTAGGGGTAGCCATTAGCCTTTTGATGCTGCACTGAGCGGCTAGTCTGTATTTAAGGAGGAGGAGGAATGCCCCCACCAACATCATTTTCATTGCCAATATTGACGTAATCATGAAATCCAATAGTAATTGGCTATCCAGAGCCTCCCAAGACCCAACAGTGTCTACCCTAAACCCACCCCTATCCCCAGCCCATTACTATCACCATAAATATTGATTTTTAATTTTTTGTATTTATTTTATTTAAACCACTTTATATATATATATATATATTTATTGTTATTTGATGTATTTTACTTTATTTATTTTTCACGTGTTAATAATAATAATAATATATAATAGCAATAATAAATAATTAAAAACAAAAATAAGACTTATTGTTTTAGCGTGAGAGATAATGTCATACATTACTTTTATGTGGAAGGAAATGACATGAGAGATAGTGTCTCGGGCTATTTAACTTTAAGGATGGGAAATTTCTACTAAGATGTGAAACACAACAAAACAAAGTCACCTTACTCACTTGATATACTTAATACTATTTATATGCATACTAGTGGGGAACCGTGCGATGCACAGGGTGAGAATATGAGGGAAATGATAGAGAGTGAACTATTAGATTTATCTAAGAATATATGAAAAATTAATAATAACAATTAATATCAATAGTAAAGTTCATTGAAAAGAAGTAATAACAATGAGACGTTAAGGAAGAAGATACCTCATAGAAACAACTCTATTCTCTTTTATGAAATAATAAAACTATTTAGAAAGGAAAAGAGCAAATGACAATGAGAAGTTGAGTTCTATATATAAACCACATCCACAATCTTTCATTAATTGTAAGTGTTATATTAATTAAATAAGTAATTGTTGTAGAAAATTAATAAGGTCAGAAGAGATGAATCAACATGCAACCCATTGAAGTGCCCAATAATGATTTCATTAATTGTTATTAATTTTTGGATTAAAAGGATGTTTTTAAAATCTAAAACGATAAATTGATGTTGCATTATTAGGTGAATCAAAGTATTGTAATTGTTTAATAATGCATTTAAACTTTTCAAATGATGTTTTTGTTTTCCAATAAGGCATATGAAATGACGCAAACTTCATCAACCTGATTGAAAATTTCTACCTAAGGACATGCGTTATTAAGGATCATTGTAACTACCTTTTTCCTTCATCAAATAATAATTATTATAATTATCATAACCATAATTAAAGATGGAAAATTGGTCCAAATATACTTACAAAATATGGTTCAAAACACGAAGGGCTAAGTAAAAATTGTCCAAACTTACCCAAACATAAAGTGAGTTTATTCAACTGCAGTATTATTATAAAAAAATAGTAGGCCCATTTTACTCATTGGGCTCTATCTCGATCTTCACTTTTTTAAGGAATTTTGTACTGAAAGTTCATGTGCCTCCATCATTTATGGTTGGTGATATTTCAACATTATCAATAGTTCTCTTCCTAGTAAGTTTGCTCAATGGAGTCTCATGATCGAGAATTAATCTCAATTCTTTTAATAATTAAATTTGTCAACACAACTCAATTTTAGAGGCTGATAATTCATGCTCAGATGTATCCTATATATAAATAAAACAAACATTAAAAATATATCAATGATAAAATAATGTTGCAAAAGTAGTGAATAATATAAATTAGCATAAGTATTCATATTCACCTTGATGTTATCATCTACTTGTATGGTTAAATTTTCTTTTTGTTCATTGTAATCATTATCTTCATCCATATCCCAAGCAAACAGTAGAAAAAATATCAACAATGTTATTCAATATATACAATCCTAATAAACCATTATTCATTATTATATTTTAAAAATTAGATTATTAATAAAGACCTTAATTTAGTGCATAATCTTAAATTGATCAATCAGTTATTTGTCACCTGTGATGAATCTAACTTTGTATGTTTTGAAATTGTAAATAATGTTTACATTAGATACTTTCACTTTAAACAAAAACTATGAATCCACCAATGCATCAATCTCAGGGGGACAATATCCTTTATCTTTTACCTATAATTTGAAAAATAATAGATTATTTTTCAATCCTGAATTAATTTTTTTAACCTACAATGCTTGGTCTAATGAATTATGGAAACTAAATTTAACCTTATCATTTGCCCCAAATAACTCAAAAGTAGTTTTGCCCAAAAACTTAGAAAGGACATCATCAATTGTAATCAAACACGTTGATCCAATTTCATCAATCACAGTTGCATTCACTTTAAACCTAATTGAATGAGTGTATAAAAAACACATAATATATGGGAAAATATAAGAAAAACGATATTTATGTTGAAATTTGTAATAAAAATAATATATATAATTGAGTTTCATCTTTCAATAACAATATAAACTAAAATCCTAATTTTACGTTAGGATAACAATAATTATCTTGCACTTTTGACAACAGTGCTTTGTCCCCATATCGACTACATGTTTGAAACATTTAGAACATGACTAAAACCACTAATCTTTGTCAAGATCTATTTATATTATGGTTTCTAACAATGATCCCTTGAGAGTTTAAAACAAATCAAGAGAGAAAAAAAGTAAGTTCCTAATGATTGACAAAAATAGTAATCTAAACAATTATACAAAACTATTTATAAAATAATGATTTTCTAACATGGATGTTATCTATTAAGTTTGAAATAGTCATCCTTCTTAATGTAAGCAAATTGTCACTAAATGAAAGAGAATGTTGTGAAGACATTTGGCTTACTACTTGAGTAAGAGATAAGTCACCACTTTGGAGTCTGCATTGGACCATAATAATGAAAAGCAAATGAGAATATAAGAATATTAGTTAATAACAAAAGGAAATGGAGTTCATTTCAAAAGGTATACTCTTACTTTTCCTTGAAAACAATAACTTCAGCCACATCTGGGTTGATTAGTAATTTAGTTCAACTTGTCCTAACAAACATATATCTAAGCATTATATATGGATAACTCATTATGTAAATTAAACAATGAATATGATAAGATAATATTTTTAAAAAATTTACCATTAAATATCTTCCTTTTTCCAAGTTGCAAAATGACAACAATACTATCATTGTTATCTATTTTGTATTCAGATAGTTGAACATTGAGTCAGGAAAATAACCCCACAGAATATAGATAAGTCAATTCTAGCTGAAAGTAAAATGAGCTAAAGTTAAGAGGTGATTTAAATTAGAACAATGAGTGAAGGAATAGAAAAATATTTATTTGAATACAACCCATGCACGGATAAGATTATAAACCTCTATAAAAAAATACTTGCTCCAAATCCTCAAGGACAACATCTATTAAAACATGACCAATAACATCTATTAAAACACCAATAAATTAGTAAATGAATAAAACAATTAACTTTTTTATGCAAAATTTATAAAGATACTAACCAAATAAGCAACCATCATCTTGACCATGTATAATTTGATTAAATGAAGAAATTAAAAATAATTAATGGGAATATTATGGTCATTTGTAGGGGTAACTCTTGTTGTTTGCATAAAACTGAGCTTGAATTTGTACTTAGCTGTCTTCAAATTTGCCTCAAGCTGAGCAACTACCAAATTGTGCATCTTATAGGTAAATCCTTCTTGAATCATGTTTAGGTGCGTATCTAAACATGTACAATTTATAATAACAAATTTTATGACCCTGAAAGGGAAAAAAAACAAAATTTGTCATTTACTAAGGGTCTATTTATGGTCATTGACATATCTTATTTACTAAACCAATAAAAAAGGTCTGTTAAGATATGATTATTTCAAAAACAAATATACCATTTACATCAGCAAGTATCATTTCCATAATTGAAATCACTTTAGGATTCTTAAATTCATATGGTGCCCACGTAACTCTTTAATTTTCCAATTAACTCTCCCTACTTTTATTTCATTGATGAAGGAAAATATATGCGTCATCCTCTTAGGTAATAGTGACACATGAAAGAAAACATCAATCACATGTTAATTAAAAGCATGTTATCAAGTGAATTTAACATAACAAAATAAAATTTTTGAAAAAAATAGAAAAGTTTTGACATCAAATTATCATAAAAACATAATCATTAGCATTAATTCATCCTTAGAAAAAGATCATATGGTGAAGATTTTAACATAAAATAAGGTGACAATAGCTTAAAAAAATAAGTGAAGAAAACATGAAAAAAATGACTATAAAAGAAGAAAAAAAGACTAATAATAAAGAAGAATATTTTTTTCACAAATATATGTTGAAGGAAAATCTATGTGCCATCCTCTTAGGTAATCGTATTACAGAAAAAACAACAACAATCACATGTAAAATTAAAGCATGTTATCAAGTGAATCTAATATAACAAAATAGAATTTTAAAAACAAAACATTTATCCTAAAAACAGAATCAGTAGCATCAATTCACCAATTCATCCTAAAAAAGATTAAATGCTAGAGAATTTAACATTAAAAAATGAAACACATTATTATTTTTTAAATTTATATCCTCTAACTTGATACTTTTTTAATTATAAAGTCATCATGCAATAAAGGTAATTGAAAACAAAGACTATAACTCAAAGAAAAACATGCATATAAACCATTATAAAATCTCATTCAATGAATCTATTATAAAATATAATCCAATTACAAACCATCTGATTCAATGACTCTATTTGTTACCAAATATCATATATATTAACCAAACAATATTATTAAAATAAAGGCATTCATATGAATCACTCAAACAAAAAAAGCAACCAACTTTAATAGTCAACACTAAAGACAATAAAATCAGTTAAATCAATGATTATAATACATTATAACAGAAAAGACATTACAATATACAAAAGTCTTAACAAAAAAACCTCCTTAAACCATATTCTCATATATTTGATTAAAAAAATCCCACATGAAGGTAAAATTCAACAAACAATTGTAACAAAAATATCCAAGTGACCAATTTGTTACACTATAGGCTATAATTAATTATTTTTTCTACAAAAAATAGTCCCTGAATAAACTAAATTGAAAACTAACACTACAACTCAAAGAAAATCATGAATATAATACATTCAGAAATCTGATTCAAAGCATCAATTATTCAATTATAAAAGTAAAGGCAACCAACTTTAATACCGAACACTGAATTCAATCAGCTTAAATAGAAAGATGAATATAGTGCAAGGGCACTATCTTTCTTCGAAAAAGTTAAAGTTTAAATCAATACAAATTAAAGAATAATATTATGTAACATTCTACAAATTCGAATTAACAAAAGTTACTTGATGTTGTCATGAAAAAAGAAATTATGTATGACACATTAGACACTGGAGAATGTAGTGGTGTTTGAGACATCTATAATGTAGGGAAGTTACGGTGTACCTAGATGTTATTTTTATGCACATTAGGGCCTACCCTATGAATTTTATGATAATTGTCCCCTCGGATTGGGAGGGGGCCCATGCTATCCCTACTCTCCCCTTCTTTTAGGCAAAGATAAAGGATAATTAGAATTTCCTTAATCTTGGCAAGATACAATTATCTTCTTACCACCTTGGACCTGGATCAAAGGCCCCTATTTTTCTTTCCTTTTTTACTCATTGTATAAAGGGCTTGAAGACCCTCATTTTGTAACTCAAGTGTCACTTTCTGAGAGAAATTCAAACCTAATTCTCCTAGAGGATTTCTCTAGAGTTTTCGTGTTTTACATTCTTGTTGTGAAGATTTTGGCGCCCACTGTGGGGCTCTGTAAAATGGATCATACATACAAAACCCTAATCCTAACAAGAAGGAAAGAATAATGGTGACTGCACGCAACAACCTTAGCCATTGGGAGGATGACAACCACCATGGACAACAACAGTAACAGGAACAACAACAACAATAACAGGAACCACAACCGCAACACAGAGACAACCAGGTGCAGGCATTGGCGACTATGGCCTAAATGCTACAACATATAGTAGAGGAGTTGTGTAGAGAGAATGAAGAATTGCGCATCCATAAGCAAGAAGAGAGAAAAGCCTCTGTTACCACAATACCTAGACCATGAGACGGAACAAACAAATTTGATCCCTCACACCTCTACGCTGCTCATCTATTCACGGAGGAGATCATGCGACGATGGAGAAATATGATGAGAGGAAGGACCCAGAGGAGCATCTCACCATGTTTACCACCACCATGCTGATCACAGAAGCGTCAAATGCTCTACTCTATAGGACGTTGCCGATCACCCTAACCAAGTCTGCTTTATGGTTGTTCTTGCACATTCCTCTAAAGAGCTTAGCAAGTTTCACATAATTGATGGAGAAGCTCCTGAATAAATTTACATCCAGCTGAGAAGTACAACAAACCTTGCATAACTTGGTGAATTTGAGGCATACTCGGGATAAGACCCTTAAATAGTTCATGGCTCGTTTCAATGAGCAAGCCATCTAGATTCGTAACCGTAGCTCAAAGGTTGCCCTGCACGTAATCTAAACGGAATTGTACCTCAGTAAGTTTTATGATTCATTGGCTAAAAAACTCCTGTGGATATGGATGATTTCAAGAAGAGAGCTGCTCAGTAAGTCAACATGGAGGAGTGAGAAATTGACCAGTAGGCCATGCTAAGTAGAGTACGGTCAAGATGGAGTCACATAAGAGAAGCACAAAACTAGGCAAAGAGCAAAGGAGCGGGGCCTATCTGAATCCCAAATACAACATCTTCACTCCCCTGGATAGTAGAAAGGATCAGATCATGCACGATGTCTATAACATCAGGTTGCTTAAGCTGCTACCACCTAGAGAATGCCCCAAGGGCTCAAACAGAGCAAAATTCTATGAATTCTATCGCACCTTTAAACACGGGACAATGGATTACCGGTCCTTTAAAAACCAGATTGAGCACTTAATCCACCAAGGATACTTGGAGAAGTTCATTGACCATAATGGAGGGGCACCACGTGATGTCAGAAGAAAGAGAGAGCGAGAATTCCTAAGCCAGGTAGAACACCAATCGAAAGACCGACCCCGCCAGGAACACGAGCGCTCCCAATCCCATCGACCTGGTGATATAAGGGACGATAGCAAAAAAGTTATCCATACCATCTCTGGTAGAGCTGGGTATACAGGTTGGCCTGCCCCGTAACTGGACAACCCACGTGAGGCCGCATTTTAAATGGGCTAATTTTTTCAGGACCGTGTAAGGACCACAAACCTGCAGGTTGGCCTGTGGGCTAGCCCGTATATATTTTCATTATTTTATTTTTTACTTTTAAATTTATGAGGATTTAGTCTAAAACTCATTTTTTTTATGAAACTCATGCCACATAATTTAAAACATTTAATCATCCAAAATTGGGGACCTTCATAACTAATTTTTAACAAATTGGCAACCAATGAAATTTACATTTCAACTTTCTCATATTTCAATGTAAGGAATAATGATATAACATCATCTAAGGTTAGAAATTCTTCCTTTTTTAGAAAAAAGTGTAGTGTGAAAGTAAAATAGAATGAAGAAAAGGTAGAGTTTATTTAAAATAAAATAACAAATTTACATATATACTGACCCGCAGGTTGGACTTGTTTAACCCGCGGGTTAAATAGGTTCAGCCCACGAGCCCGTATTTTGAATAGTCCTCTTTTTTTCAACCCACAACCTGTATAAGAGTGGGTTAAACGGGTCGGCCTAGGGGCTTAGACCCGTATACCTAGCTTTAATCTCAAGATGGGGGGTTTCCCTAGAGGTAGAACTGCTATTTCACATGGAGTCGGATAGGTAAATTCAGTATAGAGTTACCCAGATACTGGAATCATCACTTTAAACAACTCGAATCTTCCAAAAGAAGTCCCAAACAGAAACTAGCTGATGGTAGTCATCATGGAAATTGTAAAGTTCATCATGGGAAGAGGGTTAGTAGACCAAAGGAGTCCAGTAGATACCTTACACTGGAAGGCGTACAAGCGGCTCCAGCTACCCCCAGGGTGGCTTAAAAGGTGTGATAATGCATTGCTTAGTTACATGGGTGACTCTATGCATGTGATGGGCTATGTTGAGTTGAAGACAATCTTTGGCTCGGGAGATGATAGCAAGGCAGTGATGGTGAAAAATGCCTGGTTGTCGACTTTCTCAGCTCATACAACGCCATACTGGATCATCCATCTCTCAATGCGCTCTGTGCCATTATTTTAACACTGCACCTTACCATGAAGTTTTCGCTTAGAGATGGGCGCATTAGAGTTGTTTAGGCTGATCTCAAGATCACTCAGGAGTGTTATCGCGAGAGTCTTCAGCCCCGCAAGACCTTCATAGTAGATGAAGATATTGAAACAAGGTTTGATCCCTGAGATGAAAGAGAATACGAGCACCCACAACCAGTTGAATCCCTAAATCTGGTGTAAGTGGGATCCTGCCCAAGGCAATGCACCTACATCAGTGTAATACTAGACCAGAACCTAGAAGCAGGCTTAGTCACTCTCCTAAAGGTCAACGTTGACCTCTCTGCATGGAGCCCTTCGAATGTGCCGAGGATTGACCCTAAATTCATTTTCCATTCATTAAATGTCGATCTAGAGGCTAAGACAATAGCACAAAAACAACAAAAGCTGGGACTTGACAGGAGAGTCATTGTTAAGAAATAAATAGACAAGTTACTGGCAACCGACTTCATCTGAGAAGTTAAGTATCCAACCTGGATATCGAATGTAGTCATGGTGAAGAAGGTAAGAGAGAAGTAGAGGATGTATGTTGACTTCACTAATTTGAATAAAGTATGTCTGACGTGAATATTTTTGCAGTCGTGATTCCGTCAAATTAGTACATTAAAATTAATTAACGTAGTACTAGGGTGTCAACCTAGGTCGTTCTCTCAAGGATCAACACAAAAATTTAGGAAAAATCAAGCCTTAAACTAATTTTTAACAATTAAAAATAAAAACTCAACAACTAAAAATTTTTACAAACATAAGTTCAACTAACATACAATTGGGGGGGGGGTTTGATTGATTTTTGTTGTCACAATTAAAATTAAAACAAGGTAAATAAAGGATTTAAAACAATAAATAACAAGCGATTGATTTTCTTGGAGTATTGTAAATAAATTTATCCTTGGTTCACTAAAAATAATTTGTATACTTATTAATGTTAATTTCTTAGCTCAAATTGAATTGATCAACTAAGCGTCTTTTTCAATTCACAATTCCTTTACTTTCATTTAAAAATGAATATTTTAATCAAGCATCCTAATTAAGCAAAAGGAGTCAAGATCGTAAAATCTAGGAATTATTGAGCATACATAAGAACATCGCCTATATACATAATCTATTCTCAAATTATGGAATTAAGCAAACCATAATTATTAAAAGTGATTATGAAAATATTCATTAAGCATGCATATTTCCTTAATCCATTCTAATTTAAAACCTTATTTTATTCCATTTGAATAATTAAACCGATTAAGCATACAAATTTAATTAAACAAAATGGAATTAAATAAGTAGAGAAAGATTATGAAGAAATAACAATAATAAAAGCATACTATATTAAAATTAATGACCTCAAAATTACATTACAACATTCTCCAAGAAAATCAATCTAGGGGTTTTAGCCCTCCATAATTACAACTACAAACAATGAAACTAACCCGGAAATGAAGAACTTGCTGGAAAAATTCCAACGGAGAAGAGAAGAGGAAGAACGTATGAAGGAGGAATTGATGTCTTCTGATGAAGAATGAATGGTTTTGCCCCTTGCCTTGCTTCCTATTTATAGGAGCTCAAAAGCAACGCTTATGCCTTAATTAATTTGTAATGGAATGTGCACTCTTAATTTACAATTCAATGGTGCTCCATTATCATGCTTCAGTGCTCCATTATCAGCTTCAGTGTTGTTTCCACTTTGATAATGCGTTATCTGATGTTTCCACTGATGAATCTGTGCCTGAATCGATTCATCTAGGCAATTTTTGGGCAATTTTACACATAGGAATCGATTCCTCAGGGGTGGGAATCGATTCCCAAGCACATGAATCGATTCATGCTTGTTTGATCGATTCCCAGGCCTTTAAAATGCATATGAATCGATTCACATGGGTGGGGAATCGATTCCTAGCTGTATGAATCGATTCCCAGGGTGCTTGAATCGATTCCTTGCTGTTCTTTTGTGTAGGAATCGATTCCCACATTGGTGAATCGATTCCCAGACCTGTTCTGGTGCTTTTCTCGCATTTTTGACCATTTCTTGAGTCGTGGCTTCTTTCGTTTGACCTGTGGTAATTATTTTTTTAATTACAGGCTTAATCACACACTACAAAACAAGAGAAAACCAACTTTTATTAAAAATTTATCCTTAATTCATTTTAAAATTAAATATTAAATAAAGCTCAAATGATGAAAATGTGTTAAAGTGCAGTATATTACACACTAAGTGATGGCAAATTATACACATTTAAATTGAGGAATTAAGGATAAATCATGCATCATCAAATACTCCCACACTTATTCTTTTGCACTCCTGGGCAAAATCAAAATAAAAACAAGTATTTTAATTTATTGAAAACATTAAGTTGAAAACAACACACAGATTTGGCATGAAATTTTAAGAATATACAGAGAAACAAGAGTTATTTAACATGCAAGATTCGGAGCATCAAGATATATATAAAGATCATTCAAACAGTTAGGCATGTGAAAATTAAATTAAACTGAAAAGAAGATCATAAGTGATAGAACCTCACAAGACATACTCTCAACTCTCAAGTGTTTAAGGTTTGTGTATACACTCAAAACAATTCCTGAAAATCAAGCAGTCTAAAAATTTGGCAAGTTTCTCAATTCCACAATCAACACAAATGCATGTATAGATCAACAGGGCTTTCACAGGGTTGAAATGTGGCCAAGGTTAAAATGGATGAAATATATATATTTATATATATACCAAAAAGAATGATGAAGCAATTAATTTTTCTGGCAAACAGTGAAGGTAAAACATTTATTGTATGGTATTTGGTAAATTTTTTTTTTTTATGAGATTGCATAACACTTGGAACAAGAGTTGCAATTCCTTTTTGCATACCCCCATACTTATTTGAATGCCTATTTTGACTTGATTCCAAAGCTTCAATATATTTCTTAAGGTAGGTATATTTTTGGTTCTTCATCCATGGCTTATTTGAGCTGCAACAAGGAAACAGTTAAATAGGCTCAAAATGGCTAGCAAGAGATAATTTATTCATGGTAGGCTTATCTGGCTTAGTGGCTCAATTGAACAAAATGCCTGTATCAAAATACATTCATATGAGTTTCAAGTATCATCAAGAAACAAGACAAAAATTAAGATGTAAGCTTTCAGGAATTAATCACACATGAAAGGATTAAGATGGTTTAAAGTGATCCATCAAATTTTAAGGCTCAAAAATCTCACAAGGTATAATTCTATCATATATGATCATCTATCAATTATCATGTCATTCTCATCATACCAAAATTGCTTGAGTTCAAATTATAACATATCATTAAGCTCATATCAGACATGAAAGAATTTACTTGTTACTCATGCATATCTTAAAATTCCAATAAAACATGCCTTTTTAAAACAAAAACACACACAAAATCTTTTATTTTTAATAATTTTTTTTTAATATCACACAAAATTTAATCAAACAATAACACACACACGAATGATCTATCACACAAAATTTAATCAAACAATAACACACACACGAATGATCCCACCCCCACACTTAAATCATACATTGTCCTCAATGTAAGACAGAGCATACAAAATAGACAATATAATGAAAAAGTAAAGAGATGGGTAAGAAAAACTCCCTCAAGGGGGATCAAGAAGTGGTTCCCCCAAAGCATGTTCCTCCATTGTAACATCCACAAGTGAAGGATTTTCATGAAATGGCTTCAAACGTTGTCCATTAACCTTGAAGCTTTTGTTGGAGTTTTCACTTTTTATTTCCACAGCTCCATGGGGAAATACATTTGTAACAATGAAAGGTCCTTCCCATTTGGAGCGCAATTTTCCGGCCATCAGTTTCAACCGGGAATTAAACAGTAGCACTTTCTGTCCAGCAGTAAAATCCTTTCTAGCTATTGAGCTATCATGGAATTTCTTTGTTTTCTCCTTATAGAACCTTGAGTTCTCATAAGCTGCCAAACGGATCTCATCAAGCTCATTCAGTTGTAATTTTCTTTCCTCACCTGCTTGATCAAGTGCTAAGTTACAAGCTTTTACAGCCCAATAAGCACGATGCTCAATCTCCACTGGAAGATGACATGCTTTACCAAAAACAATTCTATAGGGAGACATTCCTATAGGTGCCTTAAAAGCTATTCTATGTGCCCAAAGAGCATCATCCAATTTCCTGCTCCAATCCTTTTTGTTAGGCTGTACTATCTTCTCCAGGATTCTTTTGATTTCTCTGTTAGAGACTTCTGCTTGTCCATTGGTTTGGGGGTGATATGGAGTAGAGACTCTATGAACAACCCCATACTTCCTGAGCATAGCTTGCATGGTCCTGTTGCAGAAATGTGTTCCTTGATCACTAATGATTGCTCTCGGGATGCCAAACCTGCAAAGAATTTGAGATCTAACAAAATCCACAACAACTCGAGCATCATTAGTTCTGGTGGCTTTAGCTTCCACCCATTTAGAAACATAATCAACAGCCAATAAAATGTAAGTAAAACCAAAGGATGGAGGAAATGGACCCATAAAATCAATGCCCCAAACATCAAATACTTCACAAAACAACATTGGTTGCTGAGGCATCTGTTGTCTCCATGTGGTAGCATTACTAGATCTTTGGCATTTCTCACAGGTGTTACAAACTCTCCATGCATCCTTAAAAATTGTGGGCCAATACAAACCTGAATCCAACACTTTTCTTGCTGTTCTTTGTGGACCAAAATGTCCACCAACTGGTGAAGCATGGCAGAATCGAAGAACTGATTCTATTTCATGATCGGGAATGCATCTTCGAATCACCTGATCATTACACAATTTCCACAAATACGGGTCATCCCAAATATAATACTTTGCATCACTTTTTAATTTTGAAATTTGGTTTCTGGATGCACATGGTGGAAAAACAGAAGCAACAAGATAATTTACAATGTTAGCAAACCAAGGTGAATCAAAAGAGTTAGAAATACTCATGAGGTGTTCATCGGGAAAATGGTCCCGAATAGGTGCCGAATCAGGAGCATTCTCAATTCTGCTTAAATGGTCTGCCACAAGATTTTGTGTTCCACTTCTATCACGAATTTCCAAGTCAAACTCTTGGAGCAAAAGCATCCAATGAATCAATCTTGGCTTGGACTCACCTTTCTTCAACAAGTACTTCAGAGCTGCATGGTCAGTAAAGACAACTACTCGAGAACCGAGTAGGTAAGATCTAAACTTATCTAATGCAAAAACAATGGCCAAGAGCTCTTTCTCAGTGGTAGTGTAATTTACCTGAGCAGCATCTAAAGTTTTAGATGCATAGTAGATAACCCTAGGCTGCTTGTCAATCTTTTGACCAAGGACGGCTCCCAATGCATAATTAGAGGCATCACACATCAACTCAAATGGAGCTGTCCAAACAGGTGCTTGGATTATTGGGGTAGTGGTCAATGCTTGCTTGAGGCAATTAAAAGCCTCCTTACACTTTTCATCAAATTCAAATGCCACATCCTTTTGAAGCAGACTGGATAGTGGCCTAGCCTTCTTGCTGAAATCTTTTATGAATCTTCTGTAGAATCCTGCATGGCCAAGAAAAGAATGAACCTCTCGAACACAAGAGGGTTAAGGCAAATGTGATATAACTTCTACCTTGGCAGGATCTACCTCAATTCCTTTTTCAGAGATTACATGCCCTAAAACTATTCCTTGTTTTACCATAAAATGACATTTTTCATAGTTCAAAACAAGGTTAGTTTCAATACATCTGTTTAAAACTTTATCAAGACTATCAAGGCATGCATTAAATGAAGATCCATAGACAGTAAAATCATCCATAAACACCTCTATGCAATTTTCAATGAAATCATGAAAAATACTTATCATGCATCTTTGAAAAGTTCCGGGAGCATTGCATAGGCCAAATGGCATTCTCCTATAAGCAAATGTGCCAAAGGGACAGGTGATTGTGGTCTTATCTTGATCCTCAGGTGCAATGTGAATCTGAAAATATCCAGAGAATCCATCAAGAAAACAGTAATGAGACTTACCTGCGAGACGCTCAAGCATTTGGTCAATGAAGGGTAAAGGGAAATGGTCCTTCTTTGTTGCCTGGTTAAGTCTCCTGTAGTCAATACAGACTCGCCAACTATTTTGCACTCTAGTTGGGATCAATTCATCCTTTTCATTTTTCACAACTGTGATCCCTGTTTTCTTAGGAACCACTTGAATTGGACTCACCCATTGGCTATCAGAGATAGGATAAATGATTCCTGCTTGTAGAAGCTTGGTGATTTCCTTCTTAACCACATCAAGGATTACAGGGTTGAGTCTCCTCTGGGGCTGTCTTACTGCTTTAGTATTTTCCTCCAGAAATATTCTATGCATGCACATGGATGGACTAATTCCAGGAATGTCTGCCAATGTCCATCCTATAGCCTTCTTATGTTTTTTCAATACCTGTAACAATTTTTCTTCTTGATTTTCATTAAGAGAAGTGGAAATTATCACCGGGAGCTGTTCATCATCCCCTAAGTATACATACTTTAGGTTCTCAGGTAGGGGTTTCAATTCTAACTTGGGTGCCTGCAAAACAGATGGAACTAACAAAGTAGATTTTGATTCTGCTGTTTGCACTTCAAAAATTATGTTAGAATTTTCTTGAAATCCTGCATTCAGCTCCTTATGGTTAACAGGTATATCTAAAGACTCTGAATCAGAAATTATGTATCTATCAATTTCAGCACAAATATCACAACTTCCAGAATCATTGCATGCAAAACATTTGTTTGAATCATCCATGTATTCCAAATCAATATTAGAAAAATGTTCAAAAACCAGTTCATCAATAATGTCAATTTGGAAAACAGAATGATTTTCAGATGGGTATTTCATGGCATCAAGAATATTAAATTGAACTCTTGTATCACCAAATTTCATAGAGAGAGTTCCAGAATGAACATCTATTTTGGTTCGAGCTGTTTTTAAAAATGGTCTTCCCAAAATGATAGGAACAGGAATTTGAGGCATACCTTCTTCCATATCAAGTACGAAAAAGTCAGCAGGGAAAATAAGTTGTTCTACCTGAACCAAAACATCCTTTATAACTCCAGTAGGATAAGCAGTGCTCCTATTGGCTAGCTGAATTACTACACCAGTAGGTTGTAAATTTCCAAGAGACAAAGATTTAAAAATAGACATAGGCATAACATTTATTGAAGCTCCAAAATCTAACATGCAATTTTCAAATTTATTATTGCCTATGATACAAGGTATAGAAAACGTACCTGGATCCTTGCATTTTTCAGGGATATTTTCCTTACCAAGCAGTGCAGATACATTTCTTCCCATACTTATCCTTTCATTACCTTTGAGTCTCCTCTTGTGAGTACACAACTCCTTCAGAAATTTGGCATACTTGGGAATTTGCTTGATTGCATCGAGAAGAGGTATATTCACTTCCACTTTCCTGAAAGTATCCAAAATTTCTTTGTCCACTTCTTCCATCTTCTTACTTGGAATTGCTTTTGGTGGGAAAGGAAGAGGGATATGAGGTGGAATTTGGGATGGTTACTTCTCAGATTTGCTTGTGCTTGAAGAGGGAACATCATTCTCAACTGTTGTGGGCACATCTGTTTGTTTTTTAGGTTCCTTAGGTATGGGTACTTCAAGGTTCTTACCTGATCTTAACTGAATTACACTCACATTTCTTGGATTTGCAGCTGGTTGAGATGGTAATTTGTCAGAGTTTTGAGATTGTAACTGGCTTAATGGTGAAGCCAATTGCCCAATTTGGTTGCTTAGACTCTGGATGGTAGCATCATTCCTCTGTTGATACTCCAAGTTCTGTGTAGCCATTTGTTTCACCAGATCCTCCAAAGAAGGGCCATTTGTGGATGGTTGAGGTGTAGTTCTTTGGAAGGTTGGTGCATTATTTTGAAATGGAGGTTGGGGATTTTGTTGTTGGTTCCCCCATCTCAAGTTTGGATGGTTCCTCCAACCTGGATTGTATCTGTTGGTGGAAAGGTCATGGTTTTGTGGTGGTGGAGGTCTATCATGGTAGATGTTAGCTGCATAGGCTTGGGGACTATTATTATCCTTTTCTTGTAGAGAAGGACAACAATCAGTGGGGTGCTCTTGTGAAGAGCAGATGCCACATACTTTAGCAGTCATGGATTTTTGATTTACTACCAATTGTGTGACTAGAGTGGTGAGAGCATCAAGTTTGCTCTCCAATTTAATTCTAGATGAACTAGAATTGGAATCAAACATGGGTTTGAAAGAATCATTTCTCACACCAAATTGTTGAGAGTTAGATTCCATCTTCTCAATCAGATTTCTTGCTTCAGCAGCAGTCATATCTCCTAAAGCTACTCCACTTGCCGCATCAATCATGTTGCGATCAACGTGGTGTAAACCTTCATAGAAGTACTGAAGAAGAAGTTGTTCAGAAATTTGGTGGTGAGGGCAACTTGCACAAAGTTTTTTAAATCTCTCCCAATATTCATAAAGACTTTCTCCAGAGAGTTGCCTAATGCCAGATATGTCTTTACGGATTGCAGTTGTTCTAGAGGCAGGAAAGAATTTTTCCAAGAACATTTTCTTTAAGTCATTCCAACTTGTGATTGATCTTGGAGCAAGGTAGTACAACCAATCCTTAGCAACACCCTCTAAAGAATGAGGAAACGCTTTAAGATAGACATGGTCTTCTTGAACGTTTTGGGGTTTCATTGTGGAGCACACAATGTGGAATTCTTTGAGGTGTTTGTGCGGATCTTCACCCGCAAGACCATGAAACTTAGGCAACAGGTGTATAAGTCCGGTCTTAAGAATAAAAGGGACATCCTCATCAGGATATTGAATACACAAACTTTCGTAAGTGAATTCAGGAGCAGCTAGTTCTCTAAGAGTTCTTTCACGAGGTTCAGCCATATCAGAAAAACTAGCAGTACTTTCAACAGATTCAGAAAAAATACTATCACTATCAATATCAACAAAGTTATTATTAAATCTAGCTTCTCTAATTAACCTATGAAAAGTTCTTTCAATTTCAGGATCAAATGAATATAAATGCTCAAAAGTTCTTCTAGTCATACATAGCATACAACAAGATATTTGATCATGATGAGAAATAAATCATAAGAATCCTAAATCATGCAAAAGAAATAAAATAAACAAACAAACAAACAAAAGAAAATTTTTTTAAAATTTTTTTTTAATAAAAAAAATTAATTTAAAACAAGAGTTTTTCCTAAAGATCGTTGATCCCCGGCTGCGGCGCCAAAATTTGACGTGAATATTTTTGCAGTCGTGATTCCATCAAATTAGTACATTAAAATTAATTAACGTAGTACTAGGGTGTCAACCTAGGTCGTTCTCTCAAGGATCAACACAAAAATTTAGGAAAAATCAAGTCTTAAACTAATTTTTAACAATTAAAAATAAAAACTCAACAACTAAAAATTTTTACAAACATAAGTTCAACTAACATACAATTGGGGGGGGTTTTGATTGATTTTTGTTGTCACAATTAAAATTAAAACAAGGTAAATAAAGGATTTAAAACAATAAATAACAAGCGATTGATTTTCTTGGAGTATTGTAAATAAATTTATCCTTGGTTCACTAAAAATAATTTGTATACTTATTAATGTTAATTTCTTAGCTCAAATTGAATTGATCAACTAAGCGTCTTTTTCAATTCACAATTCCTTTACTTTCATTTAAAAATGAATATTTTAATCAAGCATCCTAATTAAGCAAAAGGAGTCAAGATCGTAAAATCTAGGAATTATTGAGCATACATAAGAACATCGCCTATATACATAATCTATTCTCAAATTATGGAATTAAGCAAACCATAATTATTAAAAGTGATTATGAAAATATTCATTAAGCATGCATATTTCCTTAATCCATTCTAATTTAAAACCTTATTTTATTCCATTTGAATAATTAAACCGATTAAGCATACAAATTTAATTAAACAAAATGGAATTAAATAAGTAGAGAAAGATTATGAAGAAATAACAATAATAAAAGCATACTATATTAAAATTAATGACCTCAAAATTACATTACAACATTCTCCAAGAAAATCAATCTAGGGGTTTTAGCCCTCCATAATTACAACTACAAACAATGAAACTAACCCGGAAATGAAGAACTTGCTGGAAAAATTCCAACGGAGAAGAGAAGAGGAAGAACGTATGAAGGAGGAATTGATGTCTTCTGATGAAGAATGAATGGTTTTTCCCCTTGCCTTGCTTCCTATTTATAGGAGCTCAAAAGCAACGCTTATGCCTTAATTAATTTGTAATGGAATGTGCACTCTTAATTTACAATTCAATGGTGCTCCATTATCATGCTTCAGTGCTCCATTATCAGCTTCAGTGTTGTTTCCACTTTGATAATGCGTTATCTGATGTTTCCGCTGATGAATCTGTGCCTGAATCGATTCATCTAGGCAATTTTTGGGCAATTTTACACATAGGAATCGATTCCTCAAGGGTGGGAATCGATTCCCAAGCACATGAATCGATTCATGCTTGTTTGAATCGATTCCCAGGCCTTTAAAATGCATATGAATAGATTCACATGGGTGGGGAATCGATTCCTAGCTGTATGAATCGATTCCCAGGGTGCTTGAATCGATTCCTTGCTGTTCTTTTGTGTAGGAATCGATTCCCACATTGGTGAATCGATTCCCAGACCTGTTCTGGTGCTTTTCTCGCATTTTTGACCATTTCTTGAGTCGTGGCTTCTTTCGTTTGACCTGTGGTAATTATTTTTTTAATTACAGGCTTAATTACACACTACAAAACAAGAGAAAACCAACTTTTATTAAAAATTTATCCTTAATTCATTTTAAAATTAAATATTAAATAAAGCTCAAATGATGAAAATGTGTTAAAGTGCAGTATATTACAAACTAAGTGATGGCAAATTATACACATTTAAATTGAGGAATTAAGGATAAATCATGCATCATCAATGTCCCAAAGATCCCTATGCTTTACCGAGCAGTGACTGTTTGGTAGATGACACTTTAGGATACCGAGTTCTAGGCTTCATGGAGGGATACTCGAGATATAACCAAATACGGATGGACCTGAGGGATGAAGAAAAAATGGCCTTCATAACTAGGGAAGCACATTTATGTTACTAGGTTATGCCCTTTGGGTTAAAGAATACTAGCGCCACCTATCAGAGGTTAGTGGAAAAAATCTTTACCAAGAAGATTGTTAGAAATATGGAAGTTTACGTTGATGATATGGTCGTAAAGACCAAGTAGGCATGCAAACATACGGAGGATTTAGAAGAAACTTTTGTCGAGCTACGAAAGCATAACATGCACGTAAACCCCGACAAATGCTCATTCAGGGTCCAAGGTGGAAAGTTTTTCAGGTACATGTTCACACACAGGGGTATTGAGGCCAACCATCAATGCCAAGCTATTATGGAGATGAGGAGCCCCTAAAGCATCAAAGAAGTGTAACTTCTTACCAAGAGGATTGTAGCCCTCTCTCGGTTTATTTCCATGTTTCCTGAAAAGTTAATGCCCTTTTATCAAGTGCTGAAGAAAACTGATACATTTGTATGGACCCCTGAGTGTGAGAAAGGATTTGGAGAATTGAAGACCTATCTGATCGTGCCCTACACCTTGACCAAGCCCACTCCCAGGGTCGAGTTGATAATATACTTAGCTGTTGGGGAACAAGTCGTAAGTGCGACTCTGATTCAGAAGGAAGATTCTACCCAGCAACTGGTGTATTTCATAAGCAAAACTCTGCAAGTTGCTGAAGTGTGGCATCAGAGGATGGAGAAATTTTCGTCTAGCCTGGTGGTAGCAGCTCAAAAGTTACGACTTTACTTTCACAACCACCAAATTATGGTCAGGATGGATCAGTAAATTAGCTAGATACTTTAGAAACCAGAGTTTGGCAGGAAGAATGTTAGCTTGAGCCAGGGAGCTTTTTGAGTACGAAATCCACTATGATCCCTGGGGAGCCGTCAAAGCACAGGTCTTAGTAGATTTATTAAACTAGGAAGTGATAAAGAAGAGTATAATGTAGAGCACGTTTTGTGGACTTTGTTTGTTGATAGATCATCGAATGAAAAAGGGAGTAGAGTAGGGATCATACTCGAATCCCCCACTAGTTTGATCATTAAGGAGTCGCTAAGGTTTCTGTTTAAAGCAAATAACAACCAGACGAAGTATGAAGTATTGATCGCAGGCCCTCGAACGGCCCTAGATCTGGTAGCTCAGTGTATATAGGTGAAGACCGACTCACAGTTAATCACAAGGCAAGTAGAAGAGGCATATTTAGCAAAGGATCTCATTCTAGCAAGTATCTTTCCAAGGTAAGGTGAGAAATGGATAACTTTAAGTTATTTAAAATAGTTCACGTTCCCCGAATAGAAATCAAGAGAGCAGACTTACTCTCCAAATTGGCTAAAATGGAAAAGGTAGGAAACTTGAAGACCTTCATACAGGTCACTTTAGAATAGCCCACCATCAAAGAGACAGAGCAAGTGAATGAAGTTACCACCATCCTTGAAGTGAGTACATGGATGACCTCAATCATAGATTTTCTGGTTAGAGGTGACCTCCCCTTAGACTCTTCAGAATCTCAAAAAATCCAAACACGCATAGCCAACTACACTCTTATTGACAGACAACTCTATAGGCGGGGATTTACATTGCTCCTCCTCAAATGTCTTGACCCAAAACAGGCTAAATATGTAAACGAGAGCTCCACTTGGGAATTTATGGCCACCATAGAAGGGTCCACCCTCTAGTAGCCCAAGTCCTGAGGGCAGGATACTTATGGCCCACGTTACGAACATATTGCTCGAAGTACATCAAGAAGTGTGAGTCTTGTCAAAGAAACACTAATCGGATACACAGTCATCCAGAACCACTACACGGAATCCTCTCCCTTTGGCCATTCAACACTTGGGGCATGGACATCTTCAGCCCCTTTTCCCCAGGAAAAAAGGCAAGTCAAGTATCTCTTAGTGGTGATAGACCTTTTTATAAAGTGGATTGAAGCGGAACCTCTCGCCACTATCTCGGCAGCCAAAGTACAAAATTTCACATGGTAAAACATAATATGTCGACATGGGCTTTTTTATACCATCACTTTGACAACAGGTGGTAGTTCACGGATAGAACTTCACAAAATTCTGCAATAACCTAGGTATAAAAAGAAAGTTCTCATCGATTGAACATCCCCAGACAAATAGATAAGCCAAAATAACAAACAAAGTGATACTATATGAGCTGAAGCGTAGGTTAAGGGAAGCAAAAGGAAGATAGGAAAAAGAGTTACCCAGAGCTCTATGGGCCTATCATACAACTCCTCATTCGGCAACGCATGAGACTTCATTCTAACTCACACACAAGGCAAATATTATGATCCTGGTGGAGCTTGGTAAAACCTTTCTCTGAAGATTGGCCTATGATAAAACTAAAAATGGTGAAGAATGAAGAAAAGACCTCAATCTTAACTTGGGGGAGCGAGACATAACCTTCATAAAAATTTAAGCTTCTAAGCACAATCCAGAAATGGAACATCATGCTTAAACCATGACCCTTCTAGAGCGAGACTTAGTCTTATGGATAGCTGACAATAACCGGAGGGTGAGAGGGGATGGAAAATTCATAACTATCTGGGAAGGCCCGTACGAGGTAAAGGAAATGGTTGGAAAGATGGCATATCGACTAGAAGAATTGAAGGGCTAAAGTATTCCCCAAATGTGGAATGCCACGCATTTAAAAATGTACTATAGTTGATGTAACCATGGGTACTTTTTTTTCTACCCGGGAGGTTTTTCCTATAGAGTTTTTCTCTTGGGAGGTTTTAACAAGGCCTACACATACAAAACTTCAATAAAATGGAGTATTATTTAGTCTTATCTTGTTGTCTTCATATTACACTAAGTCCCAAAAACCTGAGTGAGGATACATCCACTCGGGGGTAACTGCAATTGTCTTCAAATTACACTAAATCCTGAAAACCCGAGTGAGGATACGCCCACTCAGGGGGGTAAGGGCAACTGTCTTCAAATTACGCTAAGTCCTTAAATCCCGAGTGAGGATATGCCCACTCGGGGATAATGACAATTATCTTCAAATTACGCTAAGTCCTAAAAACCCGAGTGAGGATACGCCTACTTGGGACAACATCAAGTTACATCAAAATTATGTTAAGTCTCGAGGACCTGAGTGAGGATACGTTTACTCAGGACAATAACAAGTTATTTCAAAATTACGTTAAGTCCTGAGGACCTGAGTAAGGATACACTCACTCGAGACAACAACAAGTTACCTTAAAATTACGCTAAGTCTTGAAGACACGAGTGAGGATACGCCCACTTGGGACAACACCAAGTTACATCAAAATTATGTTAAGTCCTAAGGACCCGAGGATGGATACGTCCACTTGGGACAACAACAAGTTACCTTAAAATTACGTGAAGTCGTGAAGACCTGAGTAAGGATACGCCTACTTAGGATAACAACAAATTACATCAAATTATGTTAAGTCTTAAAGACCTGAGTGAAGATAGCCCACTCGGGGTAACGATAACTTACATAAACTTGGTTTAGGGTGGGTATACAAGAAATAGACGGGCTACACATAAATGTTCTACATCAACTTCAAAGAAAAAGTAGAAAACACAATTTCTTCATTAATAAATCCTTTATTTCTCAAAAAGTCGTTATAATTGATTACAACTAATCAAAACAAACAAAGATAAAAAACAAAAAGACTAAGGAGTAGGAATGTCAACATCAACAGTCTCGGAAGGTATAGCCTCAGCCTCGAGAGTGAGGGTTGCTCTAGCCTTACCGCCAGGTGAAGAAGAGGAAGAATTAGTAGCAACAACTTCATCTTCGTCTGTGTCAGAGGGATCGACCAACTACCCATCAACCACTACCTTGAAGGGGTCAGCTCTCTTCTAGGAGATGGAAAATGAAGGATTCAAGACTGAAATTTACGTTCGGTAGAGATCAAACTCTTGGACATATTTTTTAGTAACTTTCTCCTCAACATATTAATTTGCGCCTCCATCTCTGAATGCTCTTTACGATGAGATTTAGCCTGCTCAAAACCTGCCCGAGCAGAATCTAGAGATTGTTGAATGCTCTTAAGAGAGTCTTCCACCTCTATCTTCTTCAAGGAAAGCTCTCGGCGTTCATCTTCAGTAGTCACCAAGCATTTCTCTCAATGGCTTAGCTTTTCCTTTACGATGGTCAACTTTGCCTCAGAGGAAACTTGTCTAGCTTGAGCATCCCTCAAGGCCTCTTCATCCTTCTTCAGCTTCTCCTGTAGCTTAGTTGACCTCTTAACCGACTCCACGGCTTCCCGAAGCTAGCATCAAAAGCCTTCTTCACCACAGTTGGGTCATTGCCTTCTCCTGGGCCTCAAAATAATCATCGACAAAGCGACTCATGGAGGCCACTTGGAGCCCAAACATCTTTATTACCCTGCACATGGCTACCATATACCTTTTCTTGTCTTCCTCGAATAGCACGACCCGATCGACAAATTTGAGTATAGGAAAACTAGCGTCCCACAAAGACCAAGCGGGGTTCCTGGTAGCCACCAAACTTTAGTTCATAAGTTTCTCCCATTGTCGGGAGATGTTCTCATACTCGTTGTGTAAAGTGGTAGCAATCCACTTAGTAGTGATTATATTCACCTTGTCCCGAGCCGACAAGGATACTTCAGGAGACTCAGGACTCTTCGACATCATGATAATAGGATTTTTGGATGACGTAGCATAAAAAGGCCCAACCCTGCTCGGGATAGCCTTACTAGGGGTAACCTGGGCACCCTCAATTCTAGGAGGAGATGGTTGATTCTCGAGACGTTGCTTTTTGGATTTTTGAGAGACCTTGGCCCTTGTAGCAATTGGAGGAGGAAGAGGCATCTGTATTGCGGGGATGATGTGTTAGTGAATCCCTAAGCATGAGCAGCGGAAAAATAAAAGGGATTCCATAGGATTTGCAAGGTTCCGTGTTTCAAAGCACAAAACAATCTCGAAATTCATTTTGGATTACCTCTTGAAGAACTCCGAAGCAGTCGTAGCCTCGTCCTTTAGGAGTCCACACGAGCACTCCCACCAGAATCGCAACACTTGCCAACTGCTAGTTTGACGGTGTGTAGCTCTTGCAACTTTTGCGAATTTGTGTCTCACTTGAGTGAACGGCCTATGAGCATCTTATGCTCTATTTATAGGCTTAGGTTTGACCTAATTTGTTCTCTCTAAAAGTGGGCTCCTTACTCATTCCAAATGAGTTAGGCCCAACAGCTTTATTTTAGTCCAACTAAAATAAGACAACATTTTCTGATGGGCTTACTCTATGTGTGTGACCCTATAGGTAAAATACCTGGTCATATTAATAATAAACTATTTTATTATTAATGTAAAATAAGAGCGGCATCTAGCAATGCATCATTATGTCCGAATATTATCAACATAACCTATAAGTGATAATTATTTAATATGTTTATTCCTTTTGTCATGATATGCTAATTGGGCCCAAGGCATGGTCGCGTCATCCTTGTACGGCCCAATTTATTTTACTTGATACCGGAGTAGACTGGATCCGAATAAATATCTAATATTTATTCTTTCTAGCATGGCCATGCGTTTTCTTAGTCTTACTCCATCAAGTGGCCTATGGATATCACTCCTGTAACATAGGAGAGACAAATCCCATCTACATCACTCACATCCCTCTGCATAATTTGTTCATTGCCTAATCACAACCTTTATAGTCCTCTTGTTACAGAAGACGTTTAATTGTATTAAAACAATAAACTCCTCATGTAAGAATAGTAGTGACTTCAGGTCGAAGGACTACATATACCATTATCACATTGAGAATCGTTTATGACAATCATGTAACGATCCATGCAACGTTCTCATGGTGGGTCTGTCCAGTACATCATTACTCTTAATGTGTACCTGTGTGAAGACTCGATATCATCTATATCTATGATCTGTGAGATCAGGTCATCAGTACACTCACACACTAGTCTTAGTGTATTTACATGTCCCCATGTAAATACTTGACTAGGGACATTTTAGGAATAATTTTTATATGACCTATTACTCCAAGGATAAATATGCTTTAAAACAATTTTAAACTGAAATATTTATTCTATTGATAAGTAGAAAAATGATACAAATGAAGAAGCATAAAAGCTCATAGTGCATACACCAACATGATGGTGATAGGAATGGCAGAAACCCCTACCGAGGAAGTAGTCTCTTGGGAAGCAGCCCCTTTAGACGTACTTTCCCTCTGGTAACGCTTCGTCAGGTCCTTGGTCGACATCTTGCTCGGGGCCATATCACCTAAAAAGAGACAAGTTAACAAGTTACTACGACGACTTCGAGTAAGTAATTGATTATACCTTAATAAAACCTATACTTACGAATCCCATCATCTATAGCACTTGCATCGGGGGACAATGAAATAAGTCCCTATGAGTTGAAAAAGATTCCCACATCTTTAATCATAAATTTCACGTCGTCGTGCTCGGTGAGTGACAGGTCCACCTAGTTGATGCGGTACTGAACGGGCTCCTACATCCAATACAGTGGAAAGGCGGGACGACCATCAGGATCATGGAAAAAGTCCTTCCTGAGCACATCTAGACTCGCTCGGATCATAAAGAAAAGACTCTTAAAGTTTTTTTACGATTATTCAAAAGCTTATATCAGGCAATGACCAATGACCCTGCTTAAAGAAAACAAACTAACTGGGACCTTGACTTTGAAAATCTTACCTTGAAAGAAATAGAAAAAAGAGGAACAGAGGGTCTCCGACCTAAATACTTACATAAAACCTCAAAAAAGGCTTTGATGAATGCCCATTCGTTCGGGTGAAGCTGGGTAGGAGCAACATTCAAGGTGTTCAAAACCCCCACTTGAAACTCGGAGAATGGGAATGACAGGTGAAGATGTGAAAATAGAGTTTCATATGCATAAATGAAATCTACATCATTAGGGTTTGTTCGAGAGTGACAAACCTTCTCCTTAGGGGAACAACACAAACACTCTATGTTGGGTGTTGAAAATAAACCACTAAACACCTCCCCCTCCCCCTCTACGATTGCCTCATCACTTTGAAGGGAGGAGGGCTTGGACAACACTTCATCTCTTACCCACGAGTAAGAATTTGTAGAAGAGGTCATTTCCCCAAGCTAATAGAGGTGAGATGAGGGACACTAACCTTTCTAAAAAGGGAACTCAAAAGAGAATAAAGTAAGGGCAAGAGATGAAGACGCTCTAACAAAGTAAAAGGCAAGAGGCAATAGTAGTGGAAAGCAAAGAATAATGACAATAAATAACAAAAATAAACTTAAGCAAGGCTATATATAGGCTTTCTGAGAACATTTAAATCACATATCTGATGGTTAGAAACCTTTTAGACATCTCTAATAGCCATGATCTCACGATGACTCTTCAAGAGCAGTTATCCTTAAAACGTTATAATAAAGGTTATCATTTTCAAAGCTTTGCTCCCAAAAACATGTATTTCATATCCTAGGTATACAGAAATGTCTTATCATTACAATACAGACAAGGACAGACATTTTGAGGAAAAGAAACGAAGGTTAACACTCACCAGACACGTGTCACACTAGGAAAGGTCAAGTCATCTCTCTCTAAAAACCATTACACTCAGAATAGCACTCACTCGGATGAGCCCTCATTCCCAGAATGGTTATTTTTTGGATGAGCCACCATACTTGACATAGTTCTTACTTGAATTTCCTTCGCACTCAAACTAACGCTCCTGGAGTTAGGGAATCATTTCACTTAGATCGAAATCACCCCAAAATCCCAGAGATTTACCCCTTCACTCGGAATAATTTCTTCACATGAGAGCCTCTTAACGGCAATCAACCTCAAAAGATTCCAAGATGACACTTGTTCACTCAGAGGGAGGCTATTTGCAAGACAATGTGTGCTTTCTACAGGAATCCTCCTTCCCGATTACAACCACTTGAAAAACGCCACCCAAAATACTTCTCTACAATTACTCAGAGAATCAGCTCACCCAGTTTCATACTCCCGGAAAGGTCACTTGGCAACAACCCTCATAGGAAGCATCTTCGGCTCGATATTTAGTCACTCAGCCCGGTTCTACGCCTGAGGCTCGTGACTAAGAAGCTCTTGTTCCCCCTCGATTCGGGAGAGGGCCTACGCCATCCCCCTCCCTCTTTTTTTAGGCAAAGATAAAAGATAATGAAAATCCCCTTAATCTTGGCAAGATATGATTATCTCAATACCACCTTGGGTCTGGACCAAAAGCCCCATTTTTTCTTTCCTTTTTTAATCATTATATAAAGGGCTCGAGGCTCCCCTTTTATAACTCAAGTGTCATATTCTAAGAGAAATACAAACCTAATTCTCCTAGAGGATTTCTCTAAGGTTTTCCTGCTTTACATTCTCGTTATGAAGAAGTATATTTATAAAATCATGATTGATATATATAAAGAATCTTTCATTTATAATTATTCATATTGATCTGTCCTGAACCGGGGTCAATAGATCTGGTGTGGGGCCAGTCCCAAAAGTCAAAGATCAAATAGGATTGAAGACCGGTTCTACGAGTATCCGGTCTGTATATCTGGAGTTCCAATAAGATGAGAGCGGTCTTGGAGTCCTGGAGGTCCTTCACACCGTCCTCACGTGTTGATGTAGGCGAAAGGTGGTGTCACCTGCGAAGATTCTCCGACGCTCAAGTCAGTAATAATATTCCAAGTGAGGAATGTTTTCCAGATAGTAATTGTAAGTGGAAAAGAAGAAGACCCTCCCTCCATAAATGAAGAGAGTTCTTATACCTGATTGGCTCGATATACGAGGACTTGTTAGTGGGGAACCACTAACCTCCATTAATATTATAAATTATTATTTTATATGCACTTGCCAGTATGATTGAGTCAAGTGGCTATTTTATATTGAGCGTAGAGAAAGTAAGACTAGTCTTAGGGAACAAGTTGATTATTTCCAGGAGCAGGTTATGGCTCGTAGTGTGGAAAATGGAATCTTTATCCTTGTCCCTGTAGCAATGTCCTTTGTCTTTTGTATGGTGATATGTGTGTTATCCGATGTGTATGGAGTTATCCTGGACAACCGATATAGGGAGAACGCCTGATATGAATTTTTAGTCCGGATGTATACCGATGACCCGGTGACACGTTAAAGATCAGTCAAAAATGCTGTTATACAGCTTGTGGTACGGATACCAGTATCGAGTCCAGATCACATATAAATATTAATCTCTTAATATTCTGATCAAGAGTAAATATAAATACATTATTGTTTGATTGTATTTACTGATATATATATATATATATCAACATATTATATTATATGGATTAAAATTAATTTATTTAAAAAATATGATATAGTAGTTTATAATGAATAGTATATTTATAAAATTATGATTGATATATATATATATAAAGAATCTATCATTTATAATTATTCATATAAATATTAATCTCTTAATATTCTGATCAAGAGTAAATATAAATATATTATTGATTGATTAGATCTACTAATATAGAACAATATTTGTATAATTATTCTAGATTGTGATTTTTGTTAACAAAATACAAAATAACTAATGATTATAATGCATTAGAAAAGGTACTACAATATAAAAAATCTTAACAAAAAAACCTTTAAACCATATAAAAAGTAAAAGAAAGGTGAAGAGTTTTAGAGAAGAAACAAGGAAAGGAAGTTGAATATAAAGGAATTAATACCTTAACTTTTTAAAATTTAAATTGATAAAAATAACCTCAATTTTAACAGGAAAATAATATTTTTTATATATATAAAGATAAAGATATGTTTTGTTTTTTTGTTTAGGACGAAAATTGAGATTTGAATTTTGGAATCTCGAAATAATTACTCAGCCTACAACTGGGTCGACCTAGTACATTAATTTTAAAATGATTCAGCCGTACACTACTCGCGTTAATTATCCACAAGCTAGTTAATGTGGACCCATATTCGTGATGGCTGCGGCCTACTATTCTCAGCACCAAATAACCTGCGATTAGTAAATTCCACCGTCATTTGCATAATTCCAATCTGATATTGAATCAATATTAAACATGATTATGGTCCCCTAAACCCAAACCAAAAGACAAAAAATGGTCCCCTAAACCCCCATGACTACGCTCCACGAATATAATCGTATTCAATTGCCCTTTAACGTTTGATTCGTCGTTTTCTACATGATGGATGGTATGTCATTGGTTTCATAATTGATTTTTCGGATATATTTATGAATACATGAGTTCAAACTGAAAGAAAACACGTACGTTATTGGGTTAATATATATTTTGATCCAATCCGTATCTAATCTCGTGACACAGACTTATTTGTTTCGAAAGAAAAACACCATCCATAAACAAACATAATAATTTCTCAATCTTTGAAGTTTTCGCCAACACCCCTAATAAATTATCACATCTCATTTGATCAACTTTGGCCACTCAGTCCTTTTCGTTTTTAATATCAGATATCTAACTTTTGAAAATTTTTTACTTTATTTTTTTATTTTAAAACGCAAAATTACGTAGACACACGTATATGGTGATTATAAACTACTTTATTTAACTTTTCATGAAACATATATTACTAATCTGAAACACGTAGTATGAAAAAATATTTTTTAAGATTCTATTTAGATTAAATTGTTTCCTTCCGAATTGAGAAACCAAGTGTTGGTTTACTATGACTCAATTATCCAGACAAATGATATGAATTAAAAGAAGGTTCACTACGAACAGAATTTAAAATGCGAAAACAGAAATCCCAAAGTACTCAAAACTAGAAATCAATCACTTCAAAGAGTCAATCAAAGGATGAATCTTGGGATTTAAAAGGTTCATATGCTTAAGAATTGAATCTATGCAATTTCATTTCCCCAATTGTGAAGTTTAATTTCTAAGGTAAATTTTCCTAATGATATTAGCAACCTTCTCTCGAAGCCTTATTAAAGTACCTAATTGCCAAAGAACAACATTCGATTTGTAAGTTAGATCCTTTATCGATTTATGAAAATCCCTTAATCCTCAAAAGTTCTTTTGTCTATCCAATAACCAAAAGAACTTAGGCTCAATTTATGCTTTCAAATCATATACCCACTCTCATAGCATATATAATTTAGAATCAACTACGCTTCTCTCGAAGTCTTGTAGATGCATTAAACAATCAATCAAATTGAATAGAGAACATGAATTCAATAAAAGGAGAAGATTCCAAAGCAGTTGCATCAAATATCAATACATATTACCCCTTAATCCCAAGAAAAGGGGTTTAGTTTACCATAACGTTAATTACAAAATTACAAAATCACAAAATCCCAATTCAAATCCCAACATTGAATAACTCCCCAAATTATAAATCTAGGATTCAGAAAAGAGAAAAATAAGCTCTCACTCTATTGATCTTAATCTTCCCCAAAGCAATGAATTGGTTGTTTCTTCGTTGTTGATCCTTGAATCCCCTTCGAAATTCTATTGGAAAGGCTCTCAAAATCCTTGGCTTAGATCTCTCCTCTTTCTCTATGTTGTCCCCTCTTTTTATACAGAAAAACGGCCCCCAAAAATCAGGGTTTTGATCTTAGCGCGCAAAACCCACTGCCTGTGGGAATTTCCCACGGTTGTGGATCGTGATAAGGTCCCTTAATGCGTAATTTCCTCTGTTCTGATAGCAAGAACCATGGCTTGTGGGAATTTTCCCACAGCCGTGGGTTTTTTCCAACATGTTCTACGGCCTGTGGGAATTTCCCACCGCCGTAGATTCTTTCCAGTGCACTTTCCTCTGTTTTTTTCCTAGACCAGTGGGAACCACAGCTTGTAAGAATTTCCCACGGCCGTGGGTTTCAAAAAGGTTATCCAAATTATGATTTTTTATTCCTTTGAGGCCTAGGAGGATTCCACTCGCTTGTTTCTTCTTTCCAAGGGTCGGAATGGACTTGCTTTTGAGCTTTTGATGACTTGAGCTTCCTTTTATTTGCATGATGTTCAATAAATGTCTCTAATTCTCTAGCATATGGGCCTATAGCATCATAATTCTTACAAAACTAACATACCTGAGTAACATATGCGGAATAAAAGGAGATATTTAAGATTAAGGGGGAAAAACAAACAACATAACCAAAAAAAAATAGAATGAAATGACCCTAAAACTAATACAAATTAACCACCTATCAGTAACACCTCAAAGCCACCTTTATAATTCAAGTAGTATTTTAAAAAATAAACCATATGTTCCTAGAGTAATTCTCTAGGATTTAGTATCTTATCCATTCAGAGTAAACATTTTGACACTCATCGTGGGTCCTAGGAAAATAGTTCCCATATTCCATAGGAGAGAACTGGCTCTAAGAAGGAAGAAGATGGTGACCACACGCAATAATGCCAGCCAAAGAGAGGAGGAAGACTCCCAAAGAGATCAGCCAGTAGGATGACGATAATTAGATGGACGAGGTCCTGGCCCTAGTCAAGACACTACAGCGTACCGTGGAAGAGTTAAGAAAGGAGAATGAAGACTTGAGGAACCACAGGTCAAAAGAGTGTGAAGCCTCTAGCTATTAAAATACGTAGACCACAAAACTAAAAGAAGACAAACTAGAGCCATTTGCTCCCAACTCCCCATATCTATTCACGTAGGCTGTAATGGCAGCCCTCACCCTATTCCCTTACAATAGAAGAGGTGACCCAGAGGAATATCTCACCTTGTTCACAACCAGTCTCCCCATCTCTAGAGTGTTTGACGCTCTCTTATTCAGAACCTTCCCCACCACCTTCATCGAATCTGCTCTGCTCCGGTTATCACACATTCCCTTAAAAAAGTATCACGCTTCACAGAGCTCACGGAGAAGTTCCTCACTCAGTTTGCCTATAGCCAGGCAGTTCAGCAGACTTCATATAACCTGGTCAATCTCTACTAGGGACGAAAGAAGACACTTAAGCAATTTATTTCATAGTTTAACAAACAAGTCATGCAGATCAGAAACCTAAGCTCAGAGGTAGCTCTCCATGAAATCTAGACAGGATTGCTCCTAAGTAAATTTTCTAACTTTTTGGCTAAAAAACCCCAACCAATAATGGATGATTTTAGGTAAAGAATAAATCATTATATGAATATGGAGGAATGTAAAGTCGATCAGGTGGGGAGCTTCAAGCACGAAGGAATGGGAACAGAACCACAAAGGAAAGATCCTAGGAAAAATAAGGAACCAAAGCTTGCCACTTACCCCAACCCAAAATATCACATCTTTACTCCACTGAACAGCTGGAAAGACAAGATCATGCACGAAGTCTATAGCATGGGATTGCTCAAGCTCCCCTAACTTGGGGCATAGGCGAAAGGCTCCGACAGGTCCAAGTTCTACGAGTTTCATAGGACATTTTGGCACAACACCGAGGATTGTTGGTCGCTCAAGACCTAGATTGAACCCTTTATTCAACGGGAATATTTAGAGAGGTTTGTCGACCAAGGAAAAGAAGCATCACAAGAAGCAAAGAGGAAGCGAGAAAAGGGATCACCGAGATAGGTAATGTTGTAGCCAAGAGAGTGCCCCAAGCAGAAAAGTGATCACTCCTGATCCTGTAGGCCAAAAAACATAAGGAGCAATGGAAAAAGAATCATACACACAATTTCTGGTGAATTCCGAGGAAATAACATTGGCACATCATAAAGAGAAGGATAGGTCAACTCTATAAACTACCTCCTAAGAAGTGGGGCGATTACATTCAATAACTCGGATCTCCCTATGGGAATCTCAAACAAAGATGAATCAATGATGGTCATAATAGAGGTTGTAGAGTGTATAAACATGAGGGTTTTTGTAACATCCCATATGTTTTTATATTTTAAAGAATAAATGAATGTGCAAATGAGTTTAAATTATGATAATTTAAGAATATGATGCATTTGTGTGATTCAAGAATGAATTCAAGGGGGATTTATGATTTTTTCCTGACGCGTAGACACGTAGCGTCAGGGTAAAAATTTAGACCTAACGTGTAGCGTCAGCGTCGCGAGAAGAATTAAAATGTTTCAGTGACAACAACACAAAACATAAGCAAAAATAAAGTTTTGGACCTTTCTCTCTCTTTTTTCTTCCCTTGAGACTTAAGATACTAATTCAAGCCAATTTTTGGTTGGGTTTCAAAATTAATCGCGGATTAGAAGTGGAAAAAAGAAGGTAAACGCATGAAATCTCTTAAATTTAGTTTTTATGGAAGTTTCTTTTCTTTTGCTTGTTTTCTTTGGGATGCAAGGAAGCTTTGAAATTTAAGATTTTGAACTAGTTAAAGGGTCCTTTAAGGCTCTTAAGTGAAAGATTAAGTGATGAAATTGAGTTTCGCTTTATGTAGGTTACGAACGGAGTGCCGGAAGCTTAGCGGAGTGGGGGTTTCTTAAATTAACAGCTAGTTTTGGTTGCGGTAAGCTTATAAAGCTTTAAGAGTTCATTTTTAAGTGTTTTCTTAAGCTAAGTTAAGGTTTCAATGGTTAATTCCCTAAACCCTTTTGTAATTCTTGCATCTTTTAGTGTTTTGGCCATCGGTTCTTGCAAGTTAGTTAAAGAGCATTGGAAGCAAGATAAAGGAAGTGTTGTAGTGTGTATTTAGTTAAGGTTTTGGTTATGAGATGAAATTGTGTATGTATGTGAATGTTTTATTTGAGAATATATGGTTTAGAATATGTTAATGATTACATAATGAGTTTGATAAGTATGATTGGTGTAATAATGATGATTATAATGAGAAAATGATGAGTTGTGATAAAAATGAGGCTTATGAGATGATATGATGAGATATATGATATGTTTACAAGTAAATGATGATAATTAATGTGTTATATGCCTTGATTTAGTTTATTATGTCCCAGGAGATGACTTTTTATGTCAGGATGAGGTTTTAATGAATTTGAGATGATTACATTGTTGTTATATATTGTATATGTATGTTATAAGGTACGGACAACCATTTAGTATGTATTACCCCTCACTTTTGGCTCCTATGGTCGTGAGTGACCCAACAGAGCTACCAAGAGGTCCATGTAGGGACCCAACGGTTTAGGTAAGGAGTCGGAGGGCTTAGTGGACCAGAGGATTCATGGGATATCAGTGGACTCTTAACTGATGACTACTTCTTTAGTATCCGGATACTAGGTGTTATTTTATATGACTTGACATGAGAGTCAGTTATGGTTAATTTTGAGATTTGATTTATGATGATGATAATAAGTGATAAATTTAAGATATTTTGAATCGATTAAGAATGATGATGGTTAAGATAAATTATGAGCATAATGTATTGTTAGAAAAGGGTTAATGGATTGACATGCGAGGGAGGTGTGTGAAATCCTCCAGGTGATATTGTTTGTTTTATTTAGTTGCATTGTATTATAATGCTAGATACTCACCCTTACAACTATTTTATAGTGAATGAGGAAAGGGACATTACGGATGTCGTAGAAACTAGTACAAAGTGAGCAGTGGAGCAATTCCAAGACATTTGTGATGATGTGATGCATATATTTATGATGTTATATGTGTTTGCTGGTGGATATATGTATGCGTGTGTGTATGGTTGTATTATGTGTTTTGATTCTATGCATGCCTATGTTGATATCTGTGTGATTTATGTGAGTTGACTATGGTTTGATAGCTAATGACACTAAGCCATTAGTGTTTATATATGTGATATAGTCAGGCTTGGTTTTGATATGAGTGTGATGTGGCATTGAGCCATTAGATAGTTATTCATGCATAATGGCCAGGAATTTGCTTATATAAATATAATTATGGCATGCCCCAAATGGTATTAAAAATCACGTATTATTGGCAGGAAATGTATTAGTTGAATGTTGTGTGATTATGTTGAAAGCATGATGTGAATGAGTTATGAAGGTTAGGATTGAAATTAGAAAGTTGGGATGTTGGATTTAATGAATTTAAAAGTGAAATTAAGGAACTGGACAAGTGAAATGGAGATCCGATGAGATTCAATATCCCTGGAAATGCCCAATAGGTCCATATGGACATTTAGAATTTGTTTGCATATCTATTTTGGGTTTTAAATGGCATTAAGGTGATTTGGTGTAATGATATGGCTATAAGTTGGCCTAAATTCATTTTTATGTATATCTCATTACTAGATTGGAATTCTGGGAAATGGACTACACCAGCAGCTCTGGAATTGGAGTAATATAGTGCCCATGAAGTTTGGTGAGGTTTGGAATTGAATTGGGCAAGATAGAACCTGGGGAAGTTGGCAAAATGGCATAAAAACCATGACAACAACATTACTGCTACTGTCATGGTTGACGTGTAGCGCTAGCCTAACGCTACGTGTCAGGTGTGAAAAACTGGCCTCACGCGTAGCGTGGGCTTGACGCTACTTGTTTTTGTTGACTGTGACTGAAACTTATGTATGGGAAGTGTCATATTGATGTTATTTTCAAGTCATATGAGTTCTTAAGAGGATTGGTTAATTATTAATTATTTATTTTGTGAAAAATTTAGTGGGATTTTATTTAAATGCTTAAAATTAAGGGTAAATAAGTGAGGAATTTTATAGTTTTGGTCGATCAAGGAAGCTCCACGGAAATTCTTCATTGGAAGTCCTCCAGGTGACTCAACCTACCCCACACCTGGCTCAAGAGGTACGAAGAAGCACTCCTCAACTTCACAGGGGACTCAATGCAAGTTATGGGGTATGTAGAGCTTAAAATGACCTTCAAATCAAGAGAAGACAGCAAGGCAGTCATGGTTAAATATTTAATAATTGATATTCCAAGTTTCTATAATGCCATACTTGGATGCCCAACACTCAATGCACTTGACGTAATCGTATCCACCCTCTACCTAATAATGAAATTCCCACTTAGAGATAGACAGATTGGGGTTGTTCGAACGAACCTTGAGATAGTATGAGAATGCTACCATGAAAGCCTTTGGTCAAGGGAAACCTTTATTGTGGAAGAAAACATAGAGATTGAGTTTGACCCGTTGGATGAAAAGGAACACAAATGACCTCAATTGGTAGAGTCTTGAAGTTGGTACAAATCGGAGCGAGTCCCAATTAATGCACCTGACTTAGTGCCATGCTAGACCGAGACCTAGAAGAAGCATTAATCAACCTCTTAAGGGCCAACTCTAACCTATTCGCATGGACTACTTTAGACATGCCGATGATTGATCCAAAAGTCATATACCACTCCCTAAACATTGACAAAGAGGCTAAACTAGTGGCACAAAGGCAACGCAAGCTAGGACCTGATGAAAAGGCAACCATAAAAGAAGAAACAAATAAACTTCTGGCAGCTAACTTCATCCGAGAGGTTAACTACCCAACCTAAATCTCAAAGTAGTAATGGTAAAGAAAGAAAACAGAAAGTGAAGGATGTGTGTAGATTTCATCAACCTCAACAAGGTAGTCTAAAAGACCCTTACCCTTTACCTAGTATTGATTGTTTGGTAGATAGAACCTCTGGATACTAGGTCCTAAGCTTCATGGATGGATATTCTAGGTACAACCAAATATGAATGGATCCAAAAGACGAAGAAAAAACCACCTTCATTACTAGAGGAACGAATTATTGTTACCGAGTGATGTCCATCGGGCTAATTAGATTGGCGGGAACCTGGAGGTGTATATAGATGATAAGGTAGTAAAGACCACAAATGTGAAAGACCACACTAAAGATCTAGAAGAGATATTAGCAGAGCTAAGGAGACACAACATGTGCCTCAACCTAGACAAATGTTCCTTTGGGGTCCAAGATGGTAAATTCCTGGGATACATTAGAGCTGGCAAAATGGGTCGACTCGCATGGGCTGACCCAAACCCGCTGTCAAAAGTATAGTGTGCGGAACTTAAAAATAAATCAAAATTAATAATTGAAAAAAAAGCTTGATGGCAAAAGAGCCTAACAAAATGGGTTGAGTGTGGGCTAGCCCGCACAGGCATGGGCAACCCGAGGCCTTTGTTGAAAAAAATTATTTATAACTTGGGAGGGAACTCAAATTTTTTTAGGGTTTAGGTGTGTGCTAGTATCTAATGCTTCATTTATTTTAATTTTCAATTGTAGTACAAAAACAAACATATTTTTTACAAGAAAAGTTATTAATTTTATAGCATTGTTTATGTAGCTAATTTCAATAGCACAAAATTTTTTACAAATGTAGTTTTAGAAAAATTCTACTAAGTTGCTTCAATTTTTTGTAATTTAATTTTTTATAAATCAATTTTTTAATATTTTTAAAAAATGGGCTGCCCGATCAAGCCTGTAACTCGTAGAAAGTTGGGCTAGGCCCCTAATTTTAAGGTCTAAATTTATACAAGCTTTGGCCTAGCCCTAAATAGCCCATAACTCGATAAAATCCGACCTCTTTAGGGCCGCTCATCCGAATTTCCAGCTCTAGGATACATGCTAACTCACAAAGGAATAGAAGCCAATCCAGATCAATGTCAAGCCATCTTGGAAATACAAAGCCCATAAAATATCAAGGAATTACAACACCTCATCAAGAGGATCAGAGTCCTCTCCCGATTTCTCTCCAAGTTCGCAGAAAGACTTATATCCTTCTACCGAGTGCTAAAAATTTGAGACACTTTCCAATGGACCAAAGAATGTGAAAAAGCCTTTGAAGACTTTATTGTTGTATGCATTATGAGCTTTTGTGCCTTTTCTATTTGTATCATTTTTCTGCTTATCAATAAAATATGTATTTTAGTTTAAAATTGTTCTAAAACGTATTTATCCTTGGAGTAATAGGTTATATGAGAGTTATTCCTAAAATGTCCCTAGTCAAGTATTTATGTAGGGACATGTAAATACATTAAGACTAGTGTGTTAGTGTACTGATGATCTGATCTCACAGATCATGAATATAGATGATATCAAGTTTTCACATGGTTACACATTAAGAGTAATGATGTATTGGATAGACCCACCAGAAGAACGTTGCATGGATCGTTACATGAATGTCATAAACGATTCTCAATGTGATAATGGTATATGTAGTCCTTCGACTTGAAGTCACTATGATTTCTTACATGAGGAGTTTGTTATTTTTAATACAATCAAACGTCTTTTGTAACAAGAGGACTATAAAGGTTGTGATTAGGCAATGAATAAATTATGTAGAGGGATGTGAGTGATGTAGATGGGATTTGTTTCTCCTATGTGACAGGAGTGATATCTGTAGGTCACTTGATGGAGTGAGACTAAGAAAATGCATGATCATGCTAGAAAGAATAAATATTGGATATTTATCTGGATAAAGTCTACTCCGATATCAAGTAAAATAAATTGGGTTGTACAAGGATGATGTAATCATGCCTTGGGCCCAATTAGGATATTGTAACAAAAGGAACAAATATATAAAATAATTATCACTTATAGGTTATGTTGATAATAAATAATATTTAAACATAATGACGCATTGCTAGATGCCGCTCTTATTTTATATTAATAATAAAATAGTTTATTATTAATATGACCGAGTATTTTACCTATAAGGTCACACATATTGAGTAAGCCCATTAGAAAATAGCTTTTATTTTAGTTGGACTAAAATAAAGCTATTGGGACTAACTCATTTAGAATGAGTAAGGAGCCCACTCTTTAGAGAGAGCAAATTAGGTCAAACCTAAGCCTATAAATAGAGCATAAGATGCTCATAGGCGGCTCACCCTAAAAGAGACACAAAATACGTAAAAATTGTAAGAGCTACACGCCGTCAAACTAGCATTTGGAAGGTGTAGCGTTTTTTGTGGGAGTGCTTGTGTGGACTCCTGAAGGACGAGGCTAGGACTGCTTCGATTTGTTTTCTACAAGAGGTAATCCTAAAAAACATAATATTTGATGTTTGTCTTATGCTTTGAAACACAAAGTTTTGCAAGTCCAATGGGAATCCTTGTTTTTTCGCTACCTACCAAAGACTAATTCCCAACAGACTTGAAAGCAAATTTGGCCTCTCCCCTAATTCCTACGAGGACAAACCTGGGGACAAAACTCATTGTTTACCTCTCAGTCAGAGAAAATTCTGTTAGTTCGACATTAATAAAAGTTGAGGGGATAATCCAACGACTAGTATACTTTACTAGTAAAACCTTGTAGGGAGCCGAGAAGCGATGCCAAAGAGTAGAGAAGTTTGCATTTAGCCTTATGGTCGTCGCCTGAAAGTTGAAACCATACTTCTAAATGTACAAGATCATAGTCAGAACTGATCAACCCATCAACAATGTCCTACAGAAGCCTGAACTTGTAGGAAAGATGTGTTGGTATATACACTATAAGCTTTTATGCTTTTTCCATTTGTATCATTTTTTGCTTATCAATAAAATAAGTATTTCAGTTTAAAATTGTTTTAAAACGTATTTATCCTTGAAGTGTTAGGTCATATGAAAGTTATTCCTAAAATGTCCCTAGTTAAGTATTTACATGGGGACATGTAAATACATTGAGACTAGTGTGTGAGTGTACTGATGACTTGATCTCACAGATTATACATATAGATAATATCAAGTCTTCACATGGGTACACATTAAGAGTAATGATGTACTGGACAGACCCACTATGAGAACGTTTCATGGATTGTTACATGAATGTCATAAACGATTCTCAATATGATAATGGTATATGTAGTCTTTCGACCCAAAGTCACTATGATTCCTATATGAGGAGTTTGTTGTTTTAATACAATCAAACGTCTTCTGTAACAAGAGGACTATAAAGATTGTGATTAGGCAATGAATAAATTATGCATAGTGTAACATCCCAAATTTTAAAATAGAGGATTAATTAAGGAAATTAATATTGAATAATCGAATGTGAATTACTTAGTGTTCGAAAATATTGGAAATAATTAAATTAAGATTTTTGGGGACTGTTGGTGATTTATGGAGACCGGTTAAGCTGAAAATGAGCCCGGTTGAGATATGGGTGTCGGACCAAGTATTTCTGATTGAGATGATATTGGACAGGGCTGTTGAGTATAATATTGGGAGTCCAAAAATATATTCAGAATAATTTTTAGATAAAGTATTGAGCCCAAATAAGGAGCCTGTTTGTCTTAAAACGATGAATCTTTTAATGAAGGACTAAAAATTAAAACCAAAAGCCCCAAAATTCTCCCCCCTTTTTACGTGAGTTTGCTGAAGCATTTGGCAAAACCACTTTCCTTTTCTCTACTCCTCTATTCCATACCTTCTTCTTATCTTCTTCTTCCAAACCCTAAGCCAAGGTGACACAACTTCACCCTCTTCTCCATTTTCGTTCTCAAGGAGCTTGGAAGGAGACCATTGAAGTTGAAGTTTTCTCCTTCTTCCCCTTTATTTTTGTGCTACCTTTCCCTCTTTCTTAAACCCATTTCATTTTTGGGTGTGAGGTATGTATACTCATCATTTTGTTGGGGTTTTTCATATATATAAGTGTTAAGGTGAGTTGGGGGAGTAATGCATGTGCATGGGTATTTATTAGGAGCATTTAATGCTTATGCCCTAGAGTAGGTTACCGTAAATGTGTATATTTATGGGGGGTTAATGATGGAGAAGTATTTATAGTTGAAAGATAATGAAGACTAATGAGGCATTAATGAGAGTTGTTGGGTTTGGTGAAACCCTAACTTTGAGGTTTAGGGAAAATGGTTAATGTTGACCTAAGAGAATGTTTTAAGAGGAAAATGCATGACAATCATGAATATGGATATGGATAAATGGAGTTACATGAAGGTTTGGGCTATGATTGTTTTGTGGCCTTTGAATTTAATGAATGTGGCTTAATGGGAAGGAATTCCCGAAGCCTAATAAATGATGAAAAGGAAGTTTATAACATGTTCTATGCATGTTATGAGTTGTAGATATAATAATAGTCAATTAGAATTGAACTTGTGTTTGGAATAGCTGATTGATTGAAGCTTTACATGTATATTAATGTAGGACCTATTCCGAATGACGAGGCGGGTACGTCTTATCAATTGGAATTCTTCTCTTGAGGTAGGAGAGGAGTCTTATGTTCTAAATGCATGAATTTGAATGTTATTTGATTGCCATATGTATTGGTGTGCATGTTAGCCTTGCTTGAAATGATATGAGAAATTGTAATGTGGTGTATGGTGTAGATAATGTGTTTGGCAATATGCTTTGATGCATTTAGAATATTCATGGTGTGCTATATGGTAGTAGAATGATCAATGATATGAAGTTATGCTTGTATCCTCCATGAAAGTAATGTGATTGTTGATGATGTTGATTGAGAACTATTGTAATGCCACACAAATGTTTAAATTAATAAGAATAACCCAACAATAATAAATCCACTAAAAGCCCTGTGGAAAAGTTGGTAATGGTGTTGATGATGATGTATGATGAGTGGCATGTATAGGATGCATAGAGTGAGAAATGAATATGATTTGCATTTGTATCCATGGCATACTGCATAGCTGCCGGTGTTGGAATTTTAGGGGATTCCCCCAGTTGGCCCAGTGGGAGGGCGGCTCTGTGCACGAGCAATTTGTATTCCCCTATGACTCGATGTGTAAGTCACGAAGCTGCCCATGTTGTGCTATGGGGAGCCACATGTGGTTAACCCTTGTGGGGGGTGGCTCTTGATGAACAGGTGGCCTCGGTGGTCCTTGGGATCACAGCTGCCATGATATGAATCATGGTTGGCCCATAACACCATATGTTAAATATGTTGTATACCGCGGTCATGGTGAAAATGACCAGGTGTTGCAAGATGGGCGATGCGGTTTGGTACCAGTAAAACAATTGGTGAAATGCATGCAAATTTTAAGAATAAGTGTACAAATTTTACTACTGCAGTAGGGGTATGATTGGATGATCATACTTGAGTCCCACAATTGGTGCTTATATTCCCACAGTCAGATCTGCAATTGTTGAAATATTCCATTGTGCATATGCATTAGCTTAAGAGCATTTGCATATAGCAAGGAAGTATGTCGATGGTGATGAGATTTGATGATGGATGTGATAAGGATGTAATGATATACTAAGACAACATAAAAGATATGAGTACCAAATAATAGTTTGTGTGATAGCCAAATTATGATGGGACTTGATTGTGTGCATGTTGTGTACTTCGCCTAAACTGTAAAGTTACTTGTGATGTATGTATAATGGTGTTGTGATGATGAAGAGTATGATGAATGATATGTATGAGCAAAGTATACGTGTTTTGATACATATGTACATAATCACATGGTATTTATATTCATTCCACTCCCATGTTGTCCATTTTTTTAGATTTGTGATGCAGGGCAATTGTGGGGAGAGTGGACATTTTGAAGTACATTTTGGTTGAGGAGGTAAATAGTGGTATAGGAAATGCCTTGGCCGGTGAAATCTAGGTTTTTGTGTAGCATGTGATGTATATGTATGCTTATTTTGTGATCTAGATTATATTTGATGATTTTGAGGGTCATGTAGGAAAATTGGACCTTGGTGAGCATGGCCAATTTTCATTAATGACCTAAATGATGTAATGCAATGAATGATGATGCTGGTTGATGTTTAATTTCATGAATGAATGATGCATTTTATAATTTATAGCATTTTGTGAAGTTTAAGTTGGAATGATTTTAAATCCTATGCATTGAGTGAAGAAGATTTGATTTGAAGGGTATGAACAATTGGGAGATCTTATAAATATAGAATAAAATGCAACTAATGAATTAGGATAGGCTTAAATGGTAGGAAATGAGATTTGATATGCCAAGTTGAGTAAATTTCCCGTTTCTGCACAAATTCTACAGAACTCGCTTAAACGAGTGGGAATCTCGCTCGAGTGAGATGCTTATGAAACAGGGGTGTAGCCACTGGCCCGAATTCGCTCAAGCGATTAGCCTTCTCGCTCAAGCGAGACTAGATTGGAATCAGAGGTTGGTCACTGGACCATTTTCGCTCAAGCGAAAGGGTCCTGGATTGGTGATCGCTCAAGCGAGGAATGTAACACCCTAATTTAAACAAATCATAGACAAGAAAAACAGAGAAAATTTTTCACAATTAAAACCAGAATGCCACGGTATAAGAATGAGAGGAGAAGAAGAAAAAGAGAACAAAAGAAATTCAAGAAACTAACAGCGGAAGAAGGGGAAATCGCGTAGGCAGCTCACATAGCAATGCGCACGCGCTCAAGCGAAAGCTTCACTCGGTATTCGTTCATTTCACTCGGCATTTCCGCACTCGGGTTCCAGCGCCTGATTCACTCGGAAGGATCTAACCTCAGTCCACTCGGACTTAGCTCTTGCACCTACTAGTCCCATTCGGACAATGCAAGTTATTCTACGGTTTCATCAATCAGAACATATACGCGAATAATACGGAAGTGGTCCCCGCTATCACTCACTCAGAACCTAGGAGGACTCCTTACTCAGAATAACCTTCACGTCCTTTTGCCACTCGGAGTATTTCACTTAGTTTTCACTCGGTGACCATGATCTTCCTACTTTAAACATTCTACTAAGTTAAGACTCATTCAGATTCCTTTGTCACTAACAGTTTACTACCGTGGGGTCCCCTAGAGTCTAAGGTGTCACTCTCCTGTCGGGAAAACCTTCACTCGGCGGATTCTCACTCGGGGTTCGTTGATTATCCTACGCTCGGGAGAAATCCTAGTAGTGACCAGTCGGAATGTATATTTAGGCTCTCAACTTCGATCCTAACAACTCATCGTTAGGGGTAGTCTTCTATGTCAATTCCTACTCGGAGTTATCTGATTTCACTCAGAACGTCTGAACCTCCCTCACTCGGTGACAGAGTCACAAACTCACCCTCTAGGCCATAGATTGGCTTCCTTCATGTTAAGTTATGTCATTTCCTACACACTCGGGAATATGAAGGCATATATATATATATAGATTACCCAGGCATTACACAGTATAGGATAGACATGCAACATAGCATAAACATAGGTATGTATATACGTATATAGGAGTGCATATCACGGATTTACAACCACATTGTCATATTCCCATTCTAAGGGGATCAACTCTGTATAAAAGACTAACAGTAAAACACGAGTCGGCCAAGGCTTAACCCAAAACATTATATACATCATATGCACAGTCATAAAATTTCCATAGTGCATTAGCACTTCACCCGGCATTTCAGCTCCTCTTCCAATCCTCATTACGAGAGATGTTCATTGAAAAATTGCCACAGCAGGGGTGAGTATCTTAAATTTTAAATGATAGATACTGACTCAGGTTGTCTCATATTTATACAACTATATATATATGCACACACAATCGCACGTGGCAATAATTAAGGTCAGAGTATTACTAATCAACCAAAACACACACACAAGATCCTTACCGATCGGAAACCACCAGTTGTCACTCGCCCCCTTACACACATCAACCCCATGACATTAATATACAACAATCAGTGACATGATGTTAAGGTTCATGAATCAGAATACATCTTTTGAACATTTCTTAATCAGAATCCACAATTCTTACTCGGCTATATATATACGTAACTCTTCAACCACATAACATACATTCATAGGACAGGTTTCAATCAGCATCAACAGCATATGCACATGGATATATATGTATATATACATTCATCTTCTCATGCATAATCAATTCCAGTAATATCAGCAGTTAATATACACAGATTATTCACTCGGTTCCGCATTCGTGTGTAATCGGTTCTAACGTTGCAACGTAGGCTCTCAGCCTTTTGTACATAGCTCTCAGCTATCATTTCAGCTCCCAGCTGCTTGGCCGTTTTACAGGTACCCAACCGTTTGCCCACAGGTGACACCAACGCTCTCAGCGCCAACAGAGGTGTTCACAGGCAGCCCGAGTCCCACTCAAAGGCTACCTTGAGTCCCACTCAAGGATTTTACAGCGTCCCACGCTTTATAACCGATGGTAGTGTCCCACACTACGTGCTCCCAGCACAACGCATCCCATGCGCCACACGCGGATTCATCACACAACATAGAGTTCATGCACACAATCTTTAACTCAACCATACATACTTCACATGCAGTCGGTAATACCATTTTCAGAACTCCACATATTAATCTAACACACATATACTTCCATGCAATCATCATCATAACTCCATTAGATGGATACAGTAACATAAAGGTCCAATGCAATCGGTGTCAATCAATATCAAGATTCTATAAGTATTCTCATCAACTCAAGCGTCACATGCACTCGGTATACAACAGTATCAGGGCATAATCAACGCATGTATCCATATAGAGATCAACAGATTCAAATAAGTATGCCAATCAATACAACATAACATGCAATCGGTATACAATAGTGTCAGGACTTAATCAACGCATACATCTTCAAGGGCAATGATAACATGCAACACTCATTCTCACTTATCCTACACTCGGGTACTCCACATGCAGGCACATCATGCAAACAGAATGCAGAACCACAATTATCAACATCCGAAACCCGTTCATAACCCATGCATTTAACATGTAAGGTACTCCCCCTACCAACTACGAGACTCCGAGAGACTCTTCTGCTTGGGCGCTGGTCTTTTTTCCTCGCTGCTTCACTCAACACTTTCACTCGTTTAACCTTCACTGGAACACTGCTGCCTTCCACAAGTGGTGCAGGGCTGCTTCTGCTTCTGCTTCAATGCTCGTCCTTTACTCTTATAAGGGAGCTCTAACTCCTCTGCTGCACCGTCAACGTGGCTTCCGAAATAGGGAGTGGAAACAGAGAGCAGAGAAGGAGAAGAGAAGAAGGAAAACAAGAGAGAAAAAGAAGGAGGAAAAAGAAGAACTCACAGGGAAATTCTGAAGAATGAATGGCAAGGAAAGCCATCAACCAATTATAAACGCATGCATGAGGGAAAGGAATAATGGGGTGGGAAAACGTGAGGAGCAGTCTGCTCACGTCACCCAGTCCCATCAGCATCCACTAAAGCTAATCACCTTTTGATTAATTAAGTTAAGGGTAATTAGTGAACAGTTTCCACTTCTGAATTATTATTTTAATGGCTTATTTCACCTGGTACATTATTATAAAATTGGGATGTTACAGTTCTCCCCCACTCAAAAGAATTTCGTCCTCGAAATGCAGTCGGTAACTCACCTTGGTCAAACAACTCGGGGTACTGCTGCCTCATAGCATCCTCGCGCTCCCAGGTATAAGAAGTATACCCGTCCTGCTGCCATTCCACTTCAACCAGTTGCACATTCTTACTCCGTAATCGCTTTACCGATCGGTTCACGATCCTAGTCGGTATAGTTATAGTGGTCAGGTCTTCCCTGATTTCCACTTCATCATCAGGCATTTTGTGAGTAGAATCTGGCAGATACTTCCTTAGTGAGACACATGAAACACGTCATGCAATCGAGACAAGTGAGTCGGTAATGCTATTCGGTATGCCATGGAGCCGACTCGCTCTAACACTTCATAAGGCCCAATGCATCGAGGGCTTAACTTTCCACTCTTCAAGGCTCGCCCGACTCCTTTATTCGGTGAAGTTCTTAAAAATACCCTGTCTCCGACTGAAAATTCCAATGGTCTGGTGTGTTTGTCATGGTAGCTCTTCTGTCTATCTTGAGACGCCTTCATCTTTTCTCTTATCACTCGGATTTGTTCTGAAGTTTGTTTCACAACCTCTGGCCCCAATAGCAGACTCTCACCCGATTCTGACCAGCAAAGCGGGGTTCGGCATCTTCGACCATACAGTGCTTCGTAGGGTGCCATACCAATACTATTGTGATGGCTGTTATTGTACGTAAACTCAACCAAGGGAAGGTATTACTCCCAATCCCCACCATGCTCTAGTACACACGCCCTTAGCAAGTCCTCTAAGCTCTGGATTGTCCACTCGAATTGTCCATCAGATTGGGGGTGGTAAGCAAAACTAAGCCAAAGTTTCGTACCCATTTCCTGGTGCAGGCTGGTCCAAAACCGGGACGTGAACCTAGGATCCCTATCCGATACGATAGAAGTCGGTATACCATGCAGTCGGATAATTTCGCGAATATAAATCTGAGCTAACCTATGCATCGGGTACTTCATGTTCACGGGTAGGAAGTGTGCACTCTTCGTTAGTCGGTCAACAATGACCATATCGCATCATGGCCCACTCAGTTTTTGGGCAATCCCATGATAAAGTCCATGGCAATTGAGTCCTATTTCTACACGGGAATCTCCAGGGGTTGCAATGCACCATACGGCTTCTGATGCTCCACTTTTGTCTTCTGACAGGTGATGCACCGAGCCACATATTCTGCCACGTTCCTCTTTAATCCGGGCCACCAGAACTGGGTTCTCAGGTCATGGTACATCTTCGTGGCACCCGGGTAGATACTTAGCAAGCTCTTGTGAGCTTCATCAAGCACCATTCTTCTCAATTCTCCCCCACCCAGCACGTATATTCTATTTCTTACTCAGAAGATTCCATCTGATCCCTCGGTCAAGGACAAATCCTTACCTTTGGCCTGAGTCTCCTTCATCTCAGCCAAGTAGGAATCTGACTGCTGTTGCTCATACACGGATTTCAGGAATTCATTGGTAATCCTCAGCGTACCGATCGTCATTTTCCGAGAGGAGGGGATGTCAACATATAAGTTTATGTCTCGGAACTGTTCCAATAGCTCTACCTTCTTCACCATCATCACTGCTACATGAAGGGACTTCCGACTCAACGCGTCAGCAACAATGTTTGCCTTACCTGGATGGTACTTTAGCTCGAAATCATAATCTTTTAAAAATTCCATCCATCTCCTCTGTCTCATGTTCAGTTCCTTTTGGTCGAATAAGTATTTGAGGCTCTTGTGATCACTGTATACTTCAAATCTGGACCCGAATAGATAATGCCTCCAGATTTTTAATGCGAACACCATAGCTGCCAATTCCAAGTCGTGGGTCGGATAATGCTGCTCGTGAGGTCTCAATTGCCGAGAGGCGTACGCTATCACTCGGTCTTTCTGCATTAGCACACATCCTAATCCGAGTCCTGATGCATCACAATAAACCATGAAGCTCTCTTGCAAGTCGGGTAATGCCAGTACTGGAGCAGTCGTCAACTTGTTCTTCAGCTCTCGGAAGCTGTTCTCGCACTCGGGACTCCATACGAAGGGAATGTTTTTCCGAGTCAATTTAGTCAGTGGCAAGGCCAACTTAGAAAAACCTTCAATGAATCTTCTATAATAACCTGCCAGGCCCATAAAGCTCCTTATCTCCGAGACTGACTTGGGTCTCTCCCATGCCATTATAGCTGCCACCTTCGAAGGGTCCACCGAGACACCTTCCTCGGAAATCACATGTCCGAGGAAATGGATTTTATTCATCTAGAAATCACACTTTGAAAGCTTTGCAAACAACTGCTTCTCCCTTAACACTTGGAGTACCGCTCGGAGATGTTCTTCATGCTCCTCAGAAGTCTTAGAGTAGATTAGGATATCATCAATGAAAACTACAACAAATCGGTCTAGATATGGGTGGAATATGTTGTTCATGTAATTCATGAAGACAGCAGGGGCGTTTGTCACACCGAACGGCATTACTACATACTCGTAGTGGCCATACCGAGTCCTAAAGGAAGTTTTAGGAATGTCCAAGTCCTTCACCCGGATTTGGTGGTATCCCGATCGTAGGTCGATTTTTGAGAAGACTGAGGCTCCATGCAGTTGGTCGATCAAGTCATCAATTCGGGGCAATGGGTATCGGTTCTTAATCGTGAGTTTGTTTAGCTGTCGGTAATCTATACAAAGTCTCATGCTGCCATCCTTCTTCTTAACAAGCAGCACGGGTGCGCCCCATGGTGATACGCTCGGTCTAATAAATTGTTTTCCGAGTAACTCATCTACTTGCTTCTTTAGCTTGGCCAATTCAGTTGGGGACATTCTATATGGTGCATTGGAGACTGGCTCGGCTCCAGGGATCAGGTCTATAGAGAATTCGACTTCTCTATTGGGAGGGACACTCGGTACGTCTTCAAGAAACACCTCTGGGAATTCACAGACAGTTGGAATTTCGTTCACCCGGGTTTTATTCTCACCCTCGGTTAGACAAAGCATCATAAACAATTGAGCTATACCTTATGCCATGTCGTCTTCATGGTGCTGCCCCGGGAAGATTATCCTTCGGTTTCTACAATCCACTAACACCTTGTTGGCTGAAAGCCAATCTATTCCGAGCACAATGTCAAGGTCCTTTAAGGGTATGCACACCAAATCGAAAGTGAAACTTCGATCACACAACACAAATGTTACATCCTTGCACATTGATGATGTCAACGCCTTAGCGCCAGTTGGATTGGCTACTTCCAAAGTCCGATCCATAAACACAGTCGGTAACTTTAATTGCTTTACACACTCATCAGCTATAAAAGAATGGGTGGCTCCTGAATCAAAAACAACATTAAGCGTATATCTACTGAGTGAGGACTTATATTGTACCAAGTCATTCACCTGTGCAGCATCTTCCGCGTTGATAGTGTAGACTCTTCCCGCTGCCGGTTGGTCGGTATTCCTCTCTCGGCCATTTAGAGCAAACATCATGTTTCCTCTGGCTCGGTTGCCTCTAACACCCGGTCTTTGGTTATCATTCACTTGGTTTCTTTCTTGGAAACCTCCTTGACGTACACTGGTGTTTGCTTGACGGAGTTGGGGGCAATCGGGGCGAATGTGTCCCCTTTTATTACAATAAAAGCACACCACCTCACCATCGTTGTTGCAGTCTCGGGCATAATGATTTCCTCCACACTTGAAACACTTTCCGTCTCCCATAGCTGGTCATCTTTCATGTTGGTTCGGACCTCCAATTCTTGAAAAGGATCGGTTTCTGCCAACGTTACTCGGCCTCTTGAAGCGGGATTGCTGGGGCCTCAAGGAATGGTTGGCTCTGCTGCTCTGGCCCGAATGGGCCTTGTCATCCTCCTCGAATATCCTACACTTATTCACCAATGCAGGAAAACTCCGTATCTCTTGGTATCTACAGGCTCTCTTAATATCAGATCTTAATCCATTCTCAAATTTAAGGCACTTGGAGCTCTCTGTCCCTGGTTGTTGGAAAGGTGGGTAGAATAGGCACAACTCTTCGAATCTGGTTGCATACTCTTTCACAGTCATGGAGCCTTGTTTCAACTCCATAAACTCTAACTCCTTCCGACTCCTTACTGTGTCAGGGAAGTACTTCTCTAAGAAGCATGTCTTGAAATCGTTCCAGGTCAGCTGATTATCATCGTTAGGGAATCGGTTTCTGGCTATCTTCCACCAGTTTTCCGCCTCGTCACGCAGCTTGTATACTGCACATTCTACCTTCTGGGCCTCGGTACAGCGAAGACCCCCAAAATCCTCTCCAGCTCCTGAGTCCATTTAAAAGCTGTCTCAGGGTTCCGTCCTCCTAGAAATTCACTCGGCTTCCTCTTCAGGAAGCGGTCCAACACTTGGTCCTCCTCAGCTCGAGGCTGGCCCTGCCTCTCAAACACGTCTGCAAAACGTTGGAATGCTATGGCTATAGCCTCCATGCTTTGGCGATGCGTCATCCCTTATCCTGAAATTAACACCCCTTCAAGGATAAGTATACCAAGCCACTTACCACCGATCGGATTTCAGCCTAACGTTCAGTAACTAAGCACATCATACTATTTCTATATGCTACTCAATCAATCGGACCAGGAGGGAAACAACCTCCTATCCACAAGTCAATATCAATCAGGTTCAATCATGATGACCACTCAGTCAGAAAGCACACAACCGCTCACATTCGGCAAGCATACCTTGGCCTTGGACCTTTCGGTCTGCTCTGATACCAAAATGTAACACCCTAATTTAAACAAATCATAGACAAGAAAAATAGAAAAAAATTTCATAATTAAAACCAGAATGCCACGGTATAAGAATGAGAGGAGAAGAAGAACAAGAGAACAAAAGAAATTCAAGAAACTAACAGCTGAAGAAGGGGAAATCGCGTAGGCAGGTTACATAGCAACGCGCACGCGCCCAAGCGAAAGCTTCACTCGGTATTCGTTCATTTCACTCAGCATTTCCGCGGTTCTAGTGCCTGATTCACTCGGAAGGATCTAACCTCAGTCCACTCGGACTTAGCTCTTGCACCTACTAGTCCCATTCAGACAATGTAACTTATTCTACGGTTTCATCAATCAGAACATATACACGAATAATACGGAAGTGGTCCCCGCTATCACTCACTCGGAACCTAGGAGGACTCCTTACTCAGAATAACCTTCACGTCCTTTTGCCACTCGGAGTATTTCACTTAGTTTTCACTCAGTGACCATGATCTTCCTACTCTAAACATTCTACTAAGTTAAGACTCATTCAGATTCCTTTGTCACTAACAGTTTACTACCATGGGGTCCCCTAGAGTCTAAGGTGTCACTCTCCTGTCGGGAAAACCTTCACTCGGCGGATTCTCACTCGGGGTTCGTTGATTATCCTACGCTCGGGAGAAATCCTAGTAGTGACCACTCGGAACGTATATTTAGGCTCTCAACTTCGATCCTAACAACTCATCGTTAGGGGAAGTCTTCTATGTGAATTCCTACTCGGAGCTATCTGATTTCACTCACTCAGAAGAACCTCCCTTACTCGGTGACAGAGTCACAAACTCACCCTCTAGGCCATAGATTGGCTTCCTTCATGTTAAGTTATGTCATTTCCTACACACTCGGGAATATGAACGCACATATATATATATATATAGATTACCCAGGCATTACACAGTATAGGATAGACATGCAACATAGCATAAACATAGGCATGTGTATACGTATATAGGAGTGCATATCACGGATTTACAACCACATTGTCATATTCCCATTCTAAGGGGATCAACTCTGTATAAAAGACTAACAGCAAAACACGAGCCGGCCAAGGCTTAACCCAAAACATTATATACAGCACATGCACAGTCATAAAATTTCCATAGTGCATCAGCACTTCACCCGGCATTTCAGCTCCTCTTCCAATCCTCATTACGAGAGATGTTCACTGAAAAATTACCACAGCAGGGGTGAGTATCTTAAATTTTAAATGATAGATAATGACTCAGGTTGTCTCACATTTATACAACTATATATATATGCACACACAATCACACGTGGCAATAATTAAGGTCAGAGTATTACTAATCAACCAAAACACACACAAGATCCTTACCGATCAGAAATCACCAGTTGTCACTCGCCCCCTTACACACATCAACCCCATGACATTAACATACAACAATCAGTGACATGATGTTAAGGTTCATGAATCAGAATACATCTTTTGAACATTTCTCAGTCAGAATCCATAATTCTCACTCGGCTATATATATACATAACTCTTCAACCACATAACATACATTCATAGGACAGGTTTCAATCAGCATCAACAGTATATGCACACGGATATATATATATATATATATACATTCATCATCTCATGCATAATCAATTCCAGTAATATCAGCAGTTAATATACACAGATTATTCACTCGGTTCCGCATTCATGTGTAATCGGTTCTGACATTGCAACGTAGGCTCTCAGCCTTTTGTACATAGCTCTCAGCTATCATTTCAGCTCCCAGCTGCTTGTCCGTTTTACAGGTACCCAACCGTTTACCCACAGGTAACACCAACGCTCTTAGCGCCAACGGAGGTGTTCACAGGCAGCCTGAGTCCCACTCAAAGGCTACCTTGAGTCCCACTCAAGGATTTTACAGCGTTCCACGCTTTATAACCGATGGTAGTGTCCCACACTACGTGCTCCCAGCACAACGCATCCCATGCGCCACACGCGGATTCATCACACAACATAGAGTTCATGCACACAATCTTTAACTCAGCCATACATACTTCACATGCAGTCGGTAATACCATTTTCAGAACTCCACATATTAATCTAACACACACATACTTCCATGCAATCATCATCATAACTCCATTAGATGGATACAGTAACATAAAGGTCCAATACAATCGGTGTCAATCAATATCAAGATTCTATAAGTATTCTCATCAACTCAAGCGTCACATGCACTCGGTATACAATAGTATCAGGGCTTAATCAATGTATGCATCCATATAGAGATCAACAGATTCAAATAAGTATGCCAATCAACACAACATAACATGCAATCGGTATACAATAGTGTCAGGACTTAATCAACGCATACATCTTTAAGGGCAATGATAACATGCAACACTCACTCTCACTTATCCTACACTCTAGTACTCCACATGCAGGCACATCATGCAAACAGAATGCAGAACCATAATTATCAACACCCGAAACCCGTTCATAACCCATGCATTTAACATGTAAGGTACTCCCCCTACCAACTACGAGACTCCGAGAGACTCTTCTGCTTGGGCGCTGGTCTTTTTTCCTCGCTGCTTCACTCAACACTTTCACTCGTTTAACCTTCACTGGAACACTGCTGCCTTCCACAAGTGGTGCAGGGCTGCTTCTACTTCTGCTTTGACGCTCGTCCCTTACTCTTATAAGGGAGCTCTAACTCCTCTGCTGCACTGTCAACGTGGCTTCCGAAACAGGGAGTGGAAACAAAGAGCAGAGAAGAAGAAGAGAAGAAGGAAAACAAGAGAGAAAAAGAAGGAGGAAGAAGAAGAACTCGCAGGGAAATTCTGAAGAATGAATGGCAAGGAAAGCCATCAACCAATTATAAACGCATGCATGAGGGAAAGGAATGGTGGGGTGGGAAAACGTAAGGAGCAGTCTGCTCATGTCACCCAGTCCCATCAGCATCCACTAAAGCTAATCACCTTTTGATTAATTAAGTTAAGGGTAATTAGTGAACAGTTTCCACTTTTGAATTATTATTTTAATGGCTTATTTCACCCGGTATATTATTATAAAATTGGGATGTGACAAGGAAGAAGGGAATTAGACACTGGACGATTTTCGCTCAAGGGAGACATGCCTTGCCCACGCGAAAATTGGGCAGAGACTTCTTAATGTCACTGGGACGATCGTGTTCAAGCGAGAAGGAACTCACCCAAGCGAGATTGGCTCTTAATGCAAAACTCTTCTCTCACTTAAGCGCCTCGCTGGCTCGCTCAGGGTGCATTATCGATTCTCGCTCAAGCGATGTTGAACTAGCTCAAGCGAGAGAAGCCCCTGATGCTAAAATTTTCCTTCGCTCAGTCTTTCTCGTTTCAGCCCAAGCGTTCCTACGCTGGCTCGCTCAAGCGAATGTGGGACTCGCTTGAGCGAGTGGCACCTGATGCACATATTTTGCCCTGTTTTAAATGATTACATTCCCTTTGCAATAAAATCCCTTCTTACATTATTTAAAATATTATTTTGGAAATAATAAGGGGTCTTGAACTCTATGAAATCCTTTCTCCTTAATTTCAATCATGCAACAATTATATTAAATTAATCAATTAATTCTTTCGCTGTCTCTAAATAGAAGTTTAATATGAAATTACCCTTACCCTCTCATATCTTCATGTATGGGAGTGGTTGTTCTGGATCCAGGTGTCGAACTTGAAAGCTTTACCACTTAATTTCTTTTCATTGAATAATGATTTCAAAATCGCGAAAAACTTCCCCGTATTTTCGGGGCGTCTCACATAGGGATGTGAGTGATGTAGATGAGATTTGTCTCTCCTATGTGACAGAAGTTATAACTGTAGGCCACTTAATGGAGTGAGACTAAGGAAATGCATGGTCATGTTAGAAAGAATAAATATTAGATATTTATTTGGATCAAGTTTACTCCGGTATCAAGTAAAATAAATTAGGCCGTACAAGGATGACGCGACCATGCCTTGGGCCCAATTAGGATATCGTGACAAAAGGAAGAAACATATAAATAATTATCACTTATAGGTTATGTTGATATTAAATAATATTCAGACATACTGATGTATTGCTAGATGCGTTGCATTGTGGTGTGTGAATTATGTGGGGTTATAGGTCATAGCACAACAGGTTGTCAGCTTGGTGTATCCCAAGGCCCCGAGGCTGAAATGCAATAAATGGATGCTATTAGGAGGTATGGTGGAAATTTTGGGAATAACTACAGACAACAAGGCCCAACGGGATTCCAATATAGACCTCCACCATTCCAAGGAAATCAAGGCAACCAAAATAACTTTAGGTCCCAATAAGGACCCTATACTCTACAGAAATCAAAATTAGAGTCCTTGATGGAGACATTTGTGACCACCCAAATTAAGCAAAATGATGAGTTCTCCGAAGCTATCAAGAAGTTAACCTCTAAAGTGGACTCTCTTGCCACTCATAACAAGATGCTAGAGAATCAAATTACTCAACAAGCCTCATCTTCAACAAGAATGTCAGGAACTTTTCCTGGAAAGCCCAAAATAGGACCATCCAATCACACCATGGCTATCACTCTTAGGAGTAGTACACAGTATGATGGTCCAGTTGGGATGATTGAAGGGGAGGCCAAGAAAGAGAACAAAGGTGAAGAGTATCATTCTTATCCCAAAATTGAAGAAGAGAAACAGAGTGAGAAGAAAGAAAAGGTGAAGCCATATCAGCCTCCAGTTCCATATCCTCAACGCTTGGCTAAGGCCAAGCTTGATAAGTTTCTTGAAGTTCTTAAGAAGCTTTATGTTAATATTCCTTTTACAGATGCCTTACAGCAAATGCCGACATATGCAAAGTTTCTGAAGGACATCTTATCCAACAAAAGGAAATTAGAAGAGAATGGAACCGTAACACTTACTGAGGAGTGCAGTGCACTGATCTAAAAGAAGCAACCACCCAAACTTCAGGATCCAGGTAGTTTTTCTATCCCTTGTGTGATTGGTGACATGGCCATTGATAGAGCACTATGTGATTTAGGAGCTAGCATTAGTTTAATGCCATTGTCAATTGTTGAGAAATTGGGATTGGCTGAAGTTAAACCTACTAGGATGTCATTGCAATTAGCGGATAGGTCTGTTAAATATCCTATAGGTATTTTAGAATATGTGCCTATTAAAGTAGGTAAATTTTTCATTCTTGCTGACTTTGTTATTTTGAAAATGGATGAAGATTCTATGATCCCTATTATTCTAGGCAGGCTATTTTTGGCAACCACGGGTGTGGTAATAGATGTTAAAAATGGAAAATTATCTCTAACTGTTAGGGACCAAAAGGTAGATTTTAGCTTAAAGGATGCTTTAAACAAAACCTTTTGATGATGTTTGCTGTGTGGATTTTATTAACCAAGTGATGAAGGAAGAAACCCTTCCTAAGGATCCACTTGAATCTATTTTATTAATTAAGCCTGCAAAAACATCAGATAGTTTGAAAGAAAATGCCCTACTTAACCATGATATTGAAGTCAGGTGTGAGAAAGTGGGAAGCTCGCCTTTTGAATTGAAGCCTTTACCGACTTCATTAAGGTATGAATTTCTAGGACCCAACTCTACATATCCTGTGATTGTAAGTGCTGACTTGAATCCATGTAAAACTGAGAAGCTTTTAAAACAACTTAGGTTGTACAAGAAAGTTATTGGTTATACAATAGATGATATAAAGGGGATTAGCCCTTCCTTTTGTATGCATAGGATAACTGTAGAGGATGAGAGTAGCCCACAGTAGAACCACTTAGAAGACTAAATCCAAAAATGCAAGAAGTGGTTAAGAAGGAAATTTTGAAATTGTTTGATGTTGATGTCATCTATCCCATTGCTAGTAGTAAATGGGTAAGTCCAGTTCATGTGGTGCCTAAAAAGGGAGGGATGACTGTTGTGAAAAATGAAAAACAGGAACTTATTTCTACTAGGATAGTTTCTGGGTGGCGCATGTGCATTGACTATAGAAAATTAAATAGCGCAACAAAGAAAAATCATTTCCCTCTTCCTTTCATTGATCAGATGCTTGAGAGACTTGCTAAGCACTCTTATTTTTGTTATTTGGATGGGTACTCGAGTTTTCATCAAATCCCCATCCATCCATCTGATCAAGAGAAAACTACTTTCACTTGCCCCTATGGGACATATGCATATAGAAGAATGCCATTTGGACCTACGACCTTTCAAAGGTGTACGCAGGCCATCTTTTCTAATCTAATTGAGAATGTCATGGAAGTTCTTATGGATGATTTTTCTGTGCATGGTTTTAATTTTGATAAATGCTTAAACAATTTATGCAAAGTCTTGTAGCGCTATGAAGAGACCAATTTGGTTTTAAACTGGGAGAAATGCCATTTCATGGTAAGAGAAGGCATAATTCTTGGACACTTGGTACCCGAGAAAGGCATTGAGGTGGATAAGGCCAAGGTGGAAGTGATTGAAAAGTTTGCCCCACCGACCAATATGAAGGGTATTAGAAGATTTCTTAGGCATGCCGGGTTTTACTGGCGGTTCATTAAAGACTTCAGCAAGATCACTAAGCCCCTGACTAATCTTTTGGGTAAGGATGTGCCTTTTATTTTTGACTCACCTTGTCTTGAGGCTTTTTACAGGATTAAACAAGCTTTGATTTCTGCTCCTATGGTACTAACCCCTGATTAGGAGCTTCCTTTTGAGTTGATGTGTGATGCTAGCGATCACGCAGTGGGGGCTGTGCTTGGGAAGCAAAAGGATAAAAAGCTGCATGTGATCCATTATGCTAGCCGTACGCTTGATGAAGCTCAGGTAAACTATGCTACCACTGAAAAGGAATTGTTGGCCATTGTCTTTGCTTTCGATAAGTTTATATCATACTTGGCAGGCTCACATGTTACTGTATATACTGATCATTCTGCCATCAAGTATCTGTTACATAAGAAAGAAGCAAAGCCTAGGCTAATTAGGTTCATCTTAATCTTGCAAGAATTTGATTTAGAAATAAAAGATAAAAAGGGTACTGAGAACCTTGTTGCAGACCATTTAGTAGGTTGACAGCTGAAAAAGATGAGATGGGTGATGTTGTTCCCATCAATGAATATTTTCCAGATGAGCAACTACTGAGTCTTAGTATCCAACAAGTGCATTGGTATGTAGATTTTGTTAATTTTCTTACTTGTGGCGTTGTACCTCCTGACCTGGGTTTTCAGCAGAAAAAGAGGTTTTTTACAGATGCAAAGCATTACTATTAAGATGAGCCTCTTCTTTTCAAGTAATATGCAGATGGCTTGATTAGAAGGTGCGTTCCTAAGGATGAAGTCCATGCAATCTTGGACAATTACCATTCTTTGTCCTGTGGAGGCCATATGAGCACATTAAAGACCAACTCCAAAGTATTGCAAGCTGGGTTTTACTGGCCACACCTCTTCAAGGATATGCGTAAGTATGTCCTGACTTGTGATGCTTGCCAAAGAGTGGGTTGTATTGGTAACAGGCATGAGATGCCACTTAACAACATTTTAGAAGTTGAGCTATTTGATGTGTGGGGGGTTGATTTCATGGGACCCTTCCTCTCTTCTTTTGGAAATCAGTTTATCTTGGTCGCAGTTGACTATGTGTCTAAATGGGTGGAGGTCATTCCTTCACCTCATGCAGATGCCAAGACTGTGATTAAGCTTTTTAAAAAGATAATTTTTTTGAGGTTTGGGGTCCCTAAGTGTATTATCAGTGATGAAGGGTCTCATTTTATTGAGAAAGCTTTTCAGACCCTCCTAAAAAAGTATGAAGTGGGGCACAAGGTAGCTACACCTTACCACCCTCAAACTAGTGGCCAAGTTGAGGTGTCTAATAGGGAGATCAAAAATATTCTTCAGAAAGTGGTCAATACGTCCTGTAAGGATTGGTCTATTAAGTTAGATGACTCCTTATGGGTGTATCAAACAGCTTATAAAACTCCCATTGGAACCACACCTTTCAAGCTAGTGTATGGGAAACCTTGCCATTTACCTGTAGAACTTGAGTATAAATCTTTTTAGGCAGTTAAAACTCTTAATCTTGATCATAAGGCTGTAGGTGAACGCAGGTTACTGGAATTAAATGAGTTAGAAGAGCTACGGTTGGATGCTTATGAGAATGCCTGTATATATAAAGAAAAAACCAAGCAATGGCATGATCGACACATCCTTAGGAGGTCATTCCAACCAGGTGACATAGTTCTACTCTTTAACTCTAGGTTGAAGCTTTTCCTTAGTAAGCTCAGGTCCCAGTGGTCAGGACCGTTTAAAGTAACCCAAGTTTTTCCATTCGGGGCTGTTGAAGTATGGAGTAAAAAGTCTGGCCAATTTAAGGTTAATAATGGCCAAAGACTTAAACGTTACTTGACAGGTGAACCGATTCACCAAGCAAGTCTCTTAAACTTGTTTGATGTCTCAGATTCTTAATCTTATTAGGTGTCACACGTCCTGCTGAAGACATTAAACTTAGCACTTGTGGGGAGGTAACCCCATTTGTTACTTTTTCATATTTTCTTTGTTTTCCACTGTGATAAGTTTTGGTGTACTGTATCTTGCTTTTTCTCTAATGAATAATGAGGTGTGATTCCATCTTATTTGCATGATTGGTCTCCTTTATTTTATTTTTTTCTTTTAATTTTATTTTGAATGCAACCATGTTTTCCTTGGGTAAGTTGCACCAATAAAACCAATTCTCAAGTGCATAATAAAGGGAGTTCATGCTTGGAAAACAGTGAAGTCCACTAGCAGTGGATTTTTTCCACTGGCAGTGGATTCGTCTGACATAAAACAAAGCCTAAATTGTGTGATTTTTAGGCGCCCAGGCAGAAAATTCCATGGGCATTGGGTTTCCAATCATGTACACGCGTGAAAAAAGGGCAAAATAGGGGGTCTGGACAGCAAAGTCCACGGGGAGTGGGTTTTTCCCACTGCCAGTGGGTTTTCAATCAGTTATACTTTGGCAATTTTTAAGGAAAGGCCAGGGAACTCCACAGGCCGTGGGTTTTTCCCACTGCTCATGGGTTCCAAACAGTGTTGATATGAAGGTAATTGGGTCCAATCCAGCAAGCTCCACAGGCCGTGGGATTTTCCCATTGGCCGTGGATCCCAAACAGGTGCAGAATTTTCTCTGTTTAAGTTTAAAACACACCACCCGTGCGTTTTACTTCACTCCATTAGCTTTGCACTAACTACTTCATACTTCATTGCTTCTTGGGAACCTTGACATACCTTGCTTCAATTTAAATTCCTCATCGATACTCTTCTTCATCTCATCATCAATCATTCCAAATCCTAAGCAAGTAAGTATGATATTGTCATCCTTTAGTTTGGGGTTTCTTCTAATGCTTTGGGGTCCTTTCACTTTTGCCATTAGCTTTGATTTTAGATAGAATTAATCATGAGACAAGGTTTATATGGGCTTATAGTTGATTGTTATGATGACAAAATATATTGGATATTCTTAAAAATTCATGTTCACATGTTCATAGTGCTTGACTATTCATCATTGTCCTTCATTTTGCTTGAATACCCAATTGAACTTTTTTTCTCACGATTGATGATCCATTGCATGTAATTGGCAAACTGGTTGTTGATTGGTTATAGTTTGATGATATTTTGCTAAGTTGGTGACATTTAGAATATGGATTCATGGTTTTCTTGGTGCAAAACTTGTAGCACACCAAGTGTTTGACAAAATATCTAAACCAGAATTTTTGATAACATGTTACATATTTATAAGGTCGTTTGATATCTTTGGTCCTCAATATGTCTCCCCATCTTACCATATCCACTTTTGTGCCTATATTGATACTCTTGTTCATAAATTTGAATGTGATTTATAGGTCCCCAATCATGTCTTCTGGAAGAACTAATAATGTTGCAAAGAAAAGAAAGTCTAAAGGTACTTCTTCATCTTATTCTTTGATTAGTAATATTGAGTGTACCTCGGATGAGCAACGGATGAGACTTGCTTCTCTAATCAAGAGGGAAATTACCTGCTCGATTTTTCTGTAAAAAGTCCTTGCTTGATCTAGGCATTTATGAAGATACCTATAGATTTTGCAAAAATGTTGGTTGGGAGGATTTCATTGAACTATATGAACCTTGCTACGAGCGCACCATCCTAGAATTTCTTAGCTCCATAGACATTAAACCTTGTGATAGAGTCTACTTGGGAAATCACTTTCAGGTTGAATAACACTGATTACAGGATGGATTTAGCAGATGTGGATGCCATTTATGGTTTTCCATCTGTGCCCTGTGATGGGTTGGCTAAGTTAAATGCTTCACGTATCCCTAGGGATTTTAATGCAAGGTACTTTTAGTCTAAACTCTCTAGATCTAGGGAAGATTATGACCCATCCTCTACAAAAGCCTCACTCATTCACCACCCTGTATTTAGGTACCTTCAAAGGTTTATGGCCCCCTCTATTTTTGGTTGCTATGATAGTCCTGGTACTATTAGGGCTGTTGAGCTTTACTTTCTGAATGCCATGATTAATGAAATCCCTATCCACTCTACGAAATGGTTGTTTAGCCAATTTACTAGGGTAGGAAGAGCCACTTCTGGAAAGATTGTTATTGCAACTTATATTAATCTAATTGCTAGGTATGTGGGGATTGATGTAAGGGAGGATAACTTGATTTGCCAACCCAAGAGGGTTGATATTGATGAGATGGTTAATATGGGCATGCTTATACTAGAACGCGGTGTTTATTGTTTGATTATTCCAGGATTCTCTATGCCTCACCCCTTGCCTAACCCTAGATTCACTAGTCTAGAAGGCAAGACTTTCTTTTTGTTTTCAGGCACCACTAAAGAGAGCGATGCTCCTCTGGACACACAAATGCCTATCAACCCATCACACTCAGCCGGTCCTTCCCGGTCCACTCTTGACTCTGCCATTTCTTTGGACCAAATGTATTCCTTGATGCAAGGAATGAACACACGGTTGGAATCCATGTCCATTGAGCAAGTCCGGCAGGGGACCAGGATTGATGATATTGCCTCCTGGGTGGATGCCATGTGTGATTGGCATCGTCAGCAGGGCCAGTTCCCACCCCCTCCCTGACAGGTGACCCTATTCGAATAAGTATCTATTTACCTTGGTTTTCCTTTACGGAACACTGAGGACACTGTCCATTTTTAGTTTGGGATGGTAGCTAACAGAAACTTATTCTGAATCTTTGTGGTCTTATTCTATGCTATTTTTATTTTTGTGGTTGCATTCTGTTTTCATATTGTTTGCACTTTGTTTTTCTGTCTGTATGTTTCTGTTTAGGAAGACATAGATTGTCTCCTTGTGATAACTGTCTTGCAAGTGTGTGTCAATTTAAAAGATAGAATTTCAGCACTCTTAGATTCTAAATAAAAAAAGTTATTATGAGTTTTATGATTGCTAGTTTGTCTGGATGAACCACTCATAATGATTCCCTATTTGCTTAGACTATGACTAATTGCCATTAAAAAGAGCGCTTTTGGGCCAAAAGGGGTAAAACATTCTGAAAGACCCATGTTTCTTTTCTTCTTAAGTGTATCATGCATTCTAGGCACTCTAGAACTTGGCTTACGATTGATTCAAAATGGTTGGTGACTACATGTTATGGAATGAAAAAGGAAATATAGGCTTTTTTTCTTTAACCTTTGAGTTTAAATGCTTCAATTACCATTAGTTGCCCTTGTTGAGCTTAAAATTTGTTTTCTTGAAAGCCATTGATATACAATTTTCTAAATTTCTGAGAAAATTTAAGGAAGGTAACTAGATGAAAAGGCAAAAAGAAAAATTAGTTTGATTTGGGAAATGAAAATAATAGAAGTGTAAATTGTGGTTCCAAATATTATATAAGAAAAGAAGAAAAAAGGATGATAGTGAGAATATAAAAAGGAGTCATGTTAAAAATGAAAATGAATAGGACTTCTAAGAAGTTTCTGAATGAGCAAGAAAACATGTGTTCCAGTTTGCTTTCCAAAACTCAGTATGTCATTGTTTAAACCTTTTTGAATTCTTTTTTTTCTTGACATCCAGCCCTGCTCTGTGAACCCATGGCCCCATTAGAACCAATTAAAAGACCTTTAGACCATAACATGTTTTTTAGATAACTGTGGAGATTAAGGTTACTTGCCAAGCCTATGGTAGTGTTCTAGAATATTATGATTTTGAGTGATGCTCATGCACAAACCTAAACACTTAGAGAGAAATGGGAGGATGTGTATCTGTAGTCTAGTCATAACAAGCATGGTGTGAATGATGATGTGGTTTCTGTCTTTATAATCTTGCAATCATTTGTTAATGATGATTCAAATTAGGATCCTTGAGTTGGTTGATTTCTTTATTTTTATTGTTCATGCTTGCGATGATTGTAATTGCTTGGGCACAAGCAATGTTCTAGTTTGAGGTATTGATAAGAGTCTAGTTTGCATTAGTTTTAGAGTCATTTTTGTTTAAATTCTCAAGTTCTTCATGTTAGTTTTCCCCTTAATTCTAAGTGTTTTCCTTTGTTCCACACATGTTACTTGGATGTCTCAGTTTTACAAGAATAACTCCGTTTTGGGTCCATAAACCTTGGAAAACAAGGCATTCGAAGAAGCATTGGATGAATGGAAAAGAGTTCAAGGCCATTTATGTTTAAAAAATAAAGCAATATGACCCTTGAAATGCAAGATTTAGAAAGGATATATCAAGAAGAACACTTCGGGGCCTCAAAATGCTATCAAAGAATGATTTTTGCAAGGTCAGAGAAATCCACTGCCAGTGGGTTTTTCCCACTGGCTGTGTTTCTCTTTGCCTAAAAACCCACTGGCCGTGGGAATTTCCCACTGGCTGTGGTTTTCTCTACCTGAAGGTGAAAATTTGTAATTCTGGACCCCCTGTCACAACCCACTGGCCGTGGGTTTTTCCCATTGCCAGTGGATTTGGCACGTTTGGCAGTTTCTTTTGTTTCAGGGAGCGGTTTCTAAAGTTTAAAAGGGGGAAAGCACGTTCTTAAGAGATATATTACTTTTGGAGACTTTTGAGAGGAGAAAAGAGGGCTTTTATAGAGGAAATTCAAGGACTTCTCAAGGAACGACATTGAAAAGGATTGATCTGCAGCTTTGGGGAAGAAACTTAGGAGATAGTGAGAACTTCTCTTGTACTTTCAAAACCCTAGTTTTGTTTTAATTTCTTCTCATGTTAAAACTTGGTTCATATTGTTTTGGCTTGGTATCCATCTTTACCATGGCACATTGAATTTCATTCTTGGGATGTAAGGGGTAGTATGAACATGTATCAAAATTGATGTGTTCTTCATCTTTAAATTATGTATCGCATTTTCTATTCAATTCCATGAAATCTTAACGCTTCTACAAGTCTTAGAGATAAGCGTAGATGATTATAAATTAGATGGGTAATCGAAAGATTGGCATGTGATTTGAAAAGCATTGAATTGAACCTATAGTTTTGAGTTGCGAAGGTAAGCAAAACTGTTTGAGGAACTAATTCGGTTTTCACAAGACGTAACGGACTTAACTGGCAAATTGAACATTGTTCTTTGGCGATTAGGTACATTAATAAGGTTTCGAGAGAAAATTATTAATTAACTTAGGGAAACCCACCTTAGAAACGAAATAACATAATTGAATAGGAGAATCACATTGGTTTTGGTACTTACATATGAATCCCCTGAATTCCCAAGACATTTCCTTGATTAATCTCTTAGAAAGCTATTGAATTCTCATCTTGATATGACTCTGAGTTTTTGAGCAGTAGTTTAGTTTTTAAACATGTTTCTAGTTCTCGTAAAACTAAATTTTTTTCATCTAGATAATCGAATTATTGTTAAAACCAGTACTTGGGCACAATCTCTGTGGGAACGATAACTCTTTATTACGTGATACCCCGTGTGCTTGCAGTTGGGTATCATGTTTTTGGCGTCATTGGCGGGGATTATGTTCCCCCAATATTGGCTAAGCGGTGTTTTTGATTAGACTAGATTTTGTTTAGTTATTTTATTTTATTTTTCTGCATAATTTTTCTATTTTTAGTTTCTATTTTTTTGCGGAATTACACTTGGGTTTCGTTGTGTTTTTATGGATTGTGCAGGTCCATTTATACGAAGGAATCATAGCTTTGAGCACATTTTTAATCTAAAAATTGAAAGGACCCTCCGTAAGATCAGAGCACTTTGGAATCACCTTGAACAAAGCAAGCAACAAGCTTCGAGTTTGAATACCGAAGAGCCAATGGATAATCTTGATAATCGAGCCATTCGTGATTTTACAGGACCCAATGCAATGGGTAGAAGGCCTAGCATCACAAGGCCAACCATTGAGGCGAACAACTTTGAATGAAAGCCCTTCTTGCTCTCAATGGTTCAACAAAACCAATTTGGAGGTTTACTATCCGAGGATCCAAATCTGCACTTCTAAATTTTCCTTGAGTACTATGATACACTCAAGGTGAATGCCATCTCAAGTGATGTAATCCGGCTACAGATTTTCCTATTCTCTTTGAGGGATAAGGCTAGAGCCTGGTTGTATTCACTTCCGGAGGGGTCGATCACTACTTGGGAGTAACTGTCTCATGCCTTCCTCAATAAATATTATCCAAGGAGCAAAACAGACCAATTGAGGAAGCAGATCATCACTTTCACCCAGAAAGATGATGAGACATTGTATGATGCATGGGAAAGGTATAAAGAGTTGCTTCGAGAATGTCCACACCATGGAGTGGAAAGATGTTTAACGGTCCACATCTTCTATAATGATTTGACCCCGAACCAAAGGGTTACATTAGATGCCGCAGCTAGCGATGCTTTTATGAGCAAGAATATGGAGGAGGGGTACAATCTTATAGAAGAGGTGGCACAAAACACCTACCAGTGGTCATCTGAACGGAGCCTACCATTAAAAACTCTAGGTAAGTATTCTTTAGATGTTATTTCCCTTCTTACTGCTAAGGTAGAAGCATTGTCTGTTAAATTTGATAAATTAGGAGCAAGTGCTTTTAATGTGGTGTGTGAATTGTGTAGGGTTACAAGTCATAGCACAACAAGTTGTCAGCTTGGTGTATCCTAAGGCCCCGAGGCTAAAATGCAACAAGTGGATGCTATTGGGAGCTATGGTGGAAATTTTAGGAATAACTACAGACAACAAGGCCTACCAGGATTCCAATATAGACCTCCACCATTCCAAGGAAATCAAGGCAACCAAAATAACTTTAGGTCACAACAAGGACCCTATGCTCCACAAAATCAAAATTGGAGTCCTTGATGGAGACATTTGTGACCACCCAAATTAAGCAAAATGATGAGTTCTCTGAAGCTATCAAGAAGTTAACCTCTAAAGTGGACTCTCTTGCCACTCATAACAGGCTGTTGGAGAATCAAATTGCTCAATAAGCCTCATCTTCAACAAGAATGCTGGGAACTTTTCCTGGAAAGCCTGAAATAGGACCATCCAATCATACCATAGCTATCACTATTAGGAGTGGTACACAGTATGATGATTTGGTTGGGGTGACTGAAGGGGAGGCCAAGAAAGAGAAAAAAGGGGAAAAGTATCATCCTTATCCCAAAATTGAAGAGAAACAAAGTGAGAAGAATAAAGAGGTGACGCCATATTAGCCTCCAGTTCCATATCCTCAACGCTTGGCTAAGGCCAAGCTTGATAAATAATTTGGTAAGTTTCTTGAAGTTCTTAAGAAGCTTTATGTTAATATTCCTTTTACAGATGCCTTGCAGTAAATGCCGACATATCCAAAGTTTCTGAAGGACATCTTATCCAACAAAAGGAAATTAGAAGAGAATGGAACCGTAGCACTTACTGAGGAGTGCAGTGCACTGATCTAAAAGAAGTAACCACCCAAACTTCAGGATCCAGGTAGTTTTTCTATTCCTTGTGCGATTGGTGACATGGCCATTGATAGAGTACTATGTGATTTAGGATCTAGCATTAGTTTAATGCCATTGTCAATTCTGTTGAATTGAAGCCTTTACCCGACTTCATTGAGGTATGAATTTCTAGGACCCAACTCTATATATCCTGTGATTGTAAGTGCTGACTTGAATCCATATGAAACTGAGAAGCTTTTGAAACAACTTAGGTTGTACAAGAAAGTTATTGGTTATACAATGGATGATATAAAGGGGATTAGCCCTTCCTTTTGCAAGCATAGGATAACTGTAGAGGATGAGAGTAGGCCCATAGTAGAACCACTTAGAAGACTAAATCCAAAAATGCAAGAAGTGGTTAAGAAGGAAATTTTGAAATTGCTTGATGCTGGTGTCATCTATCCCATTGCTAGTAGTAAGTGGGTAAGTCCAGTTCATGTGGTGCCTAAAAAGGGAGGGATTACTTTTGTGAAAAATGAAAAACAGGAACTTATTTCTACTAGGATAGTTTCTGGGTGACGCATGTGCATTAACTATAGAAAATTAAATAACGCCACAAAGAAAGATCATTTCCCTCTTCTTTTCATTGATCAGATGCTTCAGAGGCTTGCTAAGCACTCTTATTTTTTTATTTGAATGGGTACTCGGGTTTTCATCAAATCCCCATCCATCGATCTGCTCAAGAGAAAAATACTTTTACTTGCCCTTATGGGACATATGCATATAGGAGAATTCCATTTGGCTTGTGTAATACACCTGCGACCTTTCAAAGGTGTATGCAGGCCATCTTTTCTGATCTAATTGAGAATGTCATGGAAGTTTTTATGGATGATTTTTCTATGCATGGTTTTAATTTTGATAACTGCTTAACCAATTTATGCTAAGTCTTGCAGCGCTGTGAGGAGACCCATTTGGTTTTAAACTGGGAGAAATGCCATTTCATGGTAAGAGAAGGCATAATTCTTGGACACTTGGTGCCCGAGAGAGGCACTGAGGTGGATAAGGCCAAGGTGGAAGTGATTGAAAAGTTGCCCCTACCGACCAATGTGAAGGGCATTAGAAGCTTTCTTGGGCATGCCGGGTTTTACCGGTGGTTCATTAAAGACTTCAGTAAGATCACTAAGCCCCTGACTAATCTTTTAAGATAAGGATGTGCCTTTTATTTTTGACTCATCTTGTCTTGAGGCTTTTTACAGGATTAAACAAGCTTTGATTTCTACTTATGTGGTACAACCCCCTGATTGGGAGCTTCCTTTCAAGTTGATGTGTGATGCTAGCGGTCACACAGTGGGGGCTGTGCTTGGGCAACGGAAGGATAAAGAGCTGTATGTGATCCATTATGTTAGTCGTACACTTAATGAAGCTCAGGTAAACTATGCTACCACTGAAAAGGAATTATTGGCCATTGTCTTTGCTTTCGATAAGTTTAGATCATACTTGGTAGGCTCACATGTTACTGTATATACTAATCATTCTGCCATCAAGTATCTGTTACATAAGAAAGAAGTAAAGCCTAGGCTAATTAGGTGGATCTTAATCTTACAAGAATTTGATTTAGAAATAAAAGATAAAAAGGGTACCAAGAACCTTGTTGCAGACAATTTATCAAGGTGTTCAGCTGAAAAAGATGATATAGGTGATGTTGTTCCCATCAATGAAAAAGATGATAACAAGTGCCTCTTGTATGCAGATTTTGTTAATTTTCTTACATGTGGCATTGTACCTCCTAACCTTGGTTTTCAGTAGAAAAAGAGGTTTTTTTTGCATATGTAAAGCATTATTATTAGGACATGCCTCTTCTTTTCAAGCAATGTGCAGATGGCTTGATTAGAAGGTGCGTTCCTGAGGATGAAGTCCATGCCATCTTGGACCATTACCATTCTCTGTCCTGTGGAAGCCATATGAGCACATCAAAGACCGATTCCAAAGTATTACAAGCTGGGTTTAACTGGCCACACCTCTTCAAGGATATGCGTAAGTATATCCTAGCTTGTGATGTTTTCCAAAGAGCAGGTAGTATTGGTAAGAGGCATGAGATGCCACTTAACAACATTTTAGAAGTTGAGCTATTTGATATGTGGGGGTTGATTTCATGGGACCCTTCCCCTCTTCTTTTGGAAATCAATTTATCTTAGTCGCAGTTGACTATGTGTCTAAATGGGTGAAGGCCATTGCTTCACCTTATTCAGATGCCAAGACTGTGATTAAGCTTTTTAAAAAGATAATTTTTCTAAGGTTTGGGGTCCCTAAGTGTGTTATCAGTAATGGAGAATCTTATTTTATTGAGAAAGCTTAGCTTTTCAGACCCTCCTAAAAAAGTATGGGGTGGGGTATAAGGTAGCTACACCTTACCACCCTTAAACTAGTGGCCAAGTTAAGGTGTCTAATAGGGAGATCAAAAATATTCTTCAGAAAGTGGTCAATACGTCCCGTAAGGATTGGTCTATTAAGTTAGAGGACTCCTTATGGGCGTATCAAACAGCTTATAAAACTCCCATTGGAACCACACCTTTCAAGCTAGTGTATGGGAAACCTTGCCATTTACCTGTAGAACTTGAGTATAAATCTGTTTGGGCAGTTAAAACTCTTAATCTTGATCATAAGGCTGTAGGTGAACGCAGGTTATAGAATTAAATAAGCTAGAAGAGCTATGGTTGGATGCCTATGAGAATGCCCGTATATATAAAGAAAAAACCAAGCAATGGCATGATTGACACATCCTTAGGAAGTCATTCCAACCAGGTGACATGGTTCTACTTTCAACTCTAGGTTGAAGCTTTTCCCAGGTAAGCTTAGGTCCCGGTGGTCAAGACCATTTAAAGTAACCCAAGTTTTTCCATTCGGGGCTGTTGAAGTATGGAGTGCAAAGTCTAGCCAATTTAAGGTTAATGGCCAAAGGCTTAAACGCTACTTGACAAGTGAACTGATTAACCAAGCAAGTCTCTTAAACTTGTTTGATGTCTCAGATTCTTAATCTCATTAGGTGCCACACGTCCGGCTGAAGACATTAAACTTAGCACTTGTGGGGAGGTAACCCCATTTGTTACTTTTTCATATTTTCTTTCTTTTCCTCTATGATACGTTTTGGTGTACTGCATCTTGCTTTTTCTCTAATGAATAATGAGGTGTGATTCCATCTTATTTGCATGATTTGTCTCCTTTATTTTTTTTCTTTTAATTTTATTTTGAATGTAACCATGTTTTCCTTGGGTAAGTTGCACCAATAAAACCAATTCTCAAGTGCATAATAAAGGAAGTTCATGTTTGGAAAATAGTGAAGTCCACTGGCAGTGGGTTTTTCCCACTGGCAGTGGATTCCTCTGACTTATAATAAAGCCTAAATTATGTGATTTTCAGGTGCCCAGGCAGAAGAGTCCACGGGTAGTGGGAATATCCCACTGCTAGTGGGTTTCCAATTAGTTACACGTGTGCAAAAAGGGCAAAACAGGGGTCTGGACAGCAAAGTCCATGGGCAGTGGGTTTTTCCCACTGCCAGTGGGTTTCCAATCAGGTATACTTTGGCAATTTTTAAGGAAAGGCCAGGGAACTCCACGGGCCGTGGGTTTTTCCCACTGGCTGTGGGTTCCAAACATCATTGATATAAAGGTAATTGGGCCCAATCTAGCAAGCTCCACGGGCCGTGGGTACCTTGAAATACCTTGCTTCAATTTAAATTCCTCATCATCACTCTTCTTCATCTCATCATCAAAGCAAGTAAGTATGATATTGTCATCCTTTAGTTCGGGGTTTCTCCTAATGCTTTGGGGTCCTTTCACTTTTGCCATTGGCTTTGATTCTAGATAGAATTAATCATGAGACAAGGTGTATATGGGCTTATAGTTGATTGTTATGATGACAAAATAGATTAGGTATTCTTAAAAATTCATGTTCACATGTTCATGGTGTTTGACTATTCATCATTGTCCTTCATTTTGCTTGAACACCCAATTGAATTTTTTCTCATGATTGATGATCCATTGCATGTAATTAGTAAATTGGTGGTTGATTGGTTATAGTTTGATGATGTTTTGCTAAGTTGGTGACATTTAGAATATGGATTCATGGTTTTCTTGTGCAAAACTTGTAGCACACCAAGTGTTTGACAAAATATCTAAACCAGAATTTTTGCTAACATGTTACATATTTATAAGTTGGTTTGATATCTTTGGTCCTCAATATGTTTCCCTATCTTACCATATCCACCTTGATGCCTATATTGATACTCTTGTTCATAAATTTGAATGTGATTTATAGGTCCCCAATCATGTCTTCTGGAAGAACCAAGAATGTTGCAAAGAAAAGAAAGTCTAAAGGTACTTCTTTATCTTATTCTTTGATTAGTAATATTGAGTGTACCTCGGATGAGCAACGGATAAGACTTGTTTCTCTAATCAAGAGGGAAATTATTCCTTCTCGATTTTTATACAAAAAGTCCTTGCTTGATCTAGGCATTTATGAAGATACCTATAGATTTTGTAAAAATGGTTGTTGGGAGGATTTCATTGAACTATATGAACCTTGCTATAAGCGCACCACCCTAGAATTTCTCGGCTCCATAGACATTAAACCTTGTGATAATGAGTCTACCTGGGAAATCACTTTTAGGTTGAATAACACTAATTACAGGATGGATTTAGCAGCTGTGGATGTCGTTTATGGTTTTCCATCTGTGCCCGGTGATGGGTTGGCTAAGTTAAATGCTTCACATATCCTTAGGGATTTTAATGCAAGGTACTTTTGGTCTAAACTCTCTAGATCTAGGGAAGATTATGACACATCCTCTACAAAAGCCTCACTCATTCACCACCCTGTATTTAGGTACCTTCAAAGGTTTATGGCCCGCTCTATTTTTGGTCGCTATGATAGTCATGGTACTATTAGGGCCACTGAGCTTTACTTTCTGAATACCATGATTAATGAAATCCCTATCCACTCTACGAAATGGCTTTTTAGCCAATTTACTAGGGTAGAAAGAGCCACTTCTAGCAAGATTGTTATTGCAGGTTATATTAATCCAATTACTAGGTATGTGGGGATTGATTTAAAGGAGGATAACTTGATTTGCCAACCCAAGAGGGTTGATATTGATGAGATGGTTAATATGGGCATGCTTGTACTGGAACGGGGTGTTTATTGTTTGATTATTCCAGGATTCCCTGTGTCCCACCTGAAGGAGAGGATGAAGATGAAACAGCAGGGAAGGAGGAAGCAAGAGCTTCATAGAGTTTTAGAGAGAAGGAGAAGCATTTCTCTCATCGGAACATGCACCAATAAGGGAAATGAAGAGAGTGAGGAGGAAAACCAAAGCTGAAGCCTTATCAACACACCCCATCATCTCACTTTCCCAGTCAGCCCCATCATCATGCTGCTCTGCCACAGCTCCTCAAATAACCATCACTTCTTCATTTAATGCAAGTCCTTTAGCATTTAATGCTAATTCTCTCAGCAATCATTACTCACATCCAACGTGGACAAGAGAGAGAGAACCGGACCCATTTTCCACCAAGGCACACAAGTCACCTCTTGGCCTCATTATTATTATTATTATTATTATTATTATTATTATTATTATTTTCCTCTCTCTTTCTCTCGCTCGAGCGCGGCCACATCCGCTTGAGCGAGAACCGACCAGAATCTCCCCTAATTACGCATCACACGTCTCGCTTGGGCGAGTAGTTCATTCGCCTGGGCGAATCTGGGCCGGAGGCCCTGTAACCAACACAAAGGATTCTCGCTTGAGCGAGAATCCCTCTCGCTTGGGCGAGAATATCAAAACCTGGGTAGAAACATGAGCCCTCATCAACCACACATAACAAAATCCATCCAAAGCCAATTTAACTCAATTCCATACTTCATATACCTTACAATAGATATTTAAAACTTGTCTTATATGTTCATACACAACAATTTCTATTCTAAACCATTTACCACATTACTCATCTTCATAAAAATTTGGGATGTTACAATCCACCCCACCTTCAAAGAATTTCGTCCTCGAAATTCCAAGCATAACATACCACAATAAACCGCTCGGAATATCATTGCATGCCACTTAAAACAGTTATATACCAATGCTTTCCAAGCATTCACCGACCAATCGGCACAATCTCACCTCTCAAGCGGTTTGCCGATTCACACCACAAAAAAAAATTCCGAGACATCACACTCTTAACACCTTCCCCTCGGAAGTGTCACCAATTGGCTCGGAAATCACCAACTCGGTTATTCACTGCTCGGAAACATTCCAACTCGAGAAGTACACCAAATTCAAGGCTTTACTTTACCTCAGAAAAACTCCACCCTCTTAAGGGTATTCCATTCGGAACATCATAATTTCACTCAGTATTTAATTCACTCGGAATTATATTCCTTTCATTCACCCATTCATATTTCGATACACTAATATTTACTGCACACTCAACACACTCTCATCTTTGCTTGGAGCAGTCCGATAGACTCAAGCCATCCCCATAAGCAGCTACAATCTCACTTGCCCGACCTATGAACTGCTGCATCCAGCTTATAGGATGACGCCTCATTCCTATAGGGTCACAACAATTGCATAGAGTCGCTGCAAAATGCATACTGCCACAATACCTATGGCATGCAGAGTCATATCGAAACAACATCCTCACAATCTTTTCACTCATACCGACCAAAGTCACTCGGATAATGCTGATCTACATGAGAATTAATGGCAATTCCCACAATTTTATAAGCAATGTTCCCATACCAATATCATTACTACGCACCAACTAGGGTGCATCACAAGCCAACAGTCAGCAAACATCACTCATTATCACATTAATGTGCATATTATCAATAGTTTTTCGACCCATACAGAGCATACATCCTGGTCTCACGCATATACTAGGGTATATGCATGATATCAATCATCAAATATCCATCACACTTACCATAAAATGGCATAATGGCAATCGGTTCCAGTCCAAACCGAGCAAACACCTCATCTTTAATCTTATTCATCATAATTTATTGGCCATAATTCAGATTTAAGCCTAATAATTCACTACACACACTGAGATATACAACTCCGGGTAACAATTCCATTAATAATTCACTCAGCTTTCAACCATAAAACCGAGACAGTACCTAAACCAAACAGGTACCCGACCATATCAATTCTCACCCAGTTTTCCAATCTCTCAGGTATCCATCTTACTGATATCCGATCAGCCACGATCATGCCCAAACAACTGGGTTACATGCCTAGTGGCCTAACATCAATTAATCCTTCACTCAGTTTTAACACATTAAAACCGAGACACAATTCCAACATAACATATACCTGATTTCACATTTATACATTCATGATCATATTCAAATTCTCAACCTAGGGACTACAGCTAATCAATCTACATCATATACCATATAGAGGTTCACATGCCTAAGGAATAAAGCATTCATCACAAATAGCATAAGCACTTGCACAATTTCAAATCCTCCCACTATGGGATTCCTCAATATTATTCACTCAGCTAACTCAACATATGAGTCCTAATCCATTCAATAAATTTTCCTCGACAATGAGCCATTATCATGGCTTACCCAAGAGGCTAAACCAGTTAACACAGTTCCAACACTTAAGGGTCTCAACACCCATCATTATACTCCTTCTCAGCCGACTCAGGCTTAGAAATACTCCAAGTATCTCATAAACAATCGGGCTAAGGTAATAACAAACCTTCCACCCCCAGCAAATACATAGGCATACAGCCATACAAACCATGCATAAGCATGCATCAAATCCGACAGAATATCACAGCAATAAGGACACTCGGTCATATTGCATACAACCGCTTACACTCGGTAAGCATACCTTGGCCATGGACCTTTTGATCTACTCTGATACCAAAATGTAACATCCTAATTTTTAGGGAAAAATTTTCTCGAATTAATTAGAAAATAACCTGGATCCATAATAAAAACACTCCCTTATATGAAGATAAGAGAGCTGGCCCCATGGCCAAGAAGAAAAAGACAGGGAAGGCAAGGGAATTAAAACCATTCACACGGAAGCACCAACAGCGCCTGAGCGAACCACAATACAGCGTGCACTCGCTCAAGCGAGATCCGACTCCGCTTGAGCGAGGCCGACCAACTCGCTCGGCGAGCACACATGCGCTTAAGCGAAACCACATAAAATCCTTCCCAACAACATACTCGCTGGAGCGAGACCTCACTTCGCTGAAGCGAGAAGCCACACTCGGCTAACCAACACTCGGGATCCAAAGGTTCCATTTACTCGGGATTGACCCCAACATATACATCCCATAACTTAGTTCTACATTTTATCCACAAGGCCACACAATGATCCACTCGGAAAATGAAGGTGATTCCACTCGGATTCTATCAAACCCCTCACACTCGGGTTATTACCCAACCAAACACCACTCGGTATAATTCAACCTCGAGTCACTCGGTGGACATCAACTATTTAGCACTCGGCATATTTGAACTCCATCACTCAGAGAATACATAGGCTTCCTCTCGGCCATAAATCACTCGGTCTAATCATTCATAAACCAACTCATCGTCAGAGTGGTATTCCACTGGGTAACTAATATCATTGCCGACCAATACTCATTCGGCCACACACTCGGTATTCATGCCTATTCACTCTCGGATAATACCTTAACCACTCATTACTCAGAAATAGCCTACAAAATCAATTCCACTCGGAATGATCCAAACTCCTTAACACTCAGAGGAATTACCCAAGTAGTTCACTTAGACTCATTCCACACTTAGCCACTCAGAATACATATTACCTTATTCACTTGGAATAGGTTCCCATATTCACTCGGGATACATTCATAATTCATACACTTAGAATATAATCAATCTGAGTCATTACAACAACTCTCCTCTCGGAAGAGGATCATTCGGATTTCCACTCGGATTACTCGAATCATTCCCCACTCGGGGTTTACCCATATTCTCCACTCAGAATCCACAAGGGCTATCAACACACAGAAAGAGACTCATAGATGAGTCACACTTGGATATGTGATCACATACATAAGACTCACTCGGAAAAGCAACTAAGCCACTTATATTTCACTCAGGATTCATCAACTTAGAGATATTCATACAACATCATTTCCGAGTCAGTATGAAGCATCAAATCAACATAAATCAATTATATAAATTTATTCTCTAATTCCAAGTCCGACTACCAATTCAACGATACACTTCCACCGAGTCACAACCTTGTTATCAATATAACATATATATGTATATACATACGCATACACTTGGATACTTATTATCTTGATACTTTCCATCATCAACACAATCAGTCGGTAATACATATAATACCATACACTCGAAGTATATATATATTAACATGCTCTCGGAGTCCAGTACATATATTTCATATTCATTATACAACATTGTTATGAGCCGGCCAAGGCTTTTAAACAACTAAAGACACTCGGTACATTACATTATGTACACAGCCTCATCAATAAATACCCAACACTCGGGTTAAGGCCATCACATCATCCAATCCGGCTTGCATACACTGAAAAATGGTGTAGGGGTGAGCATTACATATTAAATGACAGATATTGGCTTGGATTAATCATGGAATCCGCATTACAATTATACATATATATATATCATCAATCATTCAACATACACTGCCATTCAACATAAGCAATCATAGACATCTTCCGATCGGGATTTCACCCATTTCACTCAGCTATAATGCTCAACTCACTCTTCTACCAGTATACTGATCCACTCAGATTTCACTCAACTCCGAGCCCTGCTCGAGGAGTGTGCCTGAGCCCAGCTCCAGGACTTAATCACATTCTCACATATCTCATCATCTGATTGCCGGGATTGGTATTAGAAGTCCAACGCATTCCAGTGGCGAATCGGATGCATACGATTTCATTCACTCGGCGTCCCACGCCAATGCACTCGGCATTTCATCAAGCGTATCATTTCATGCTTAGTGCCCCAGGCACTGCCCCGAGTCCAACTCGAGGTCTTTCATCATATTCAACATTAGGACCCTGTCCTCTTCACTCGGGATTATACCCTTGTGGCACCCCGTAAGGTGGTTCATTTCACAATAACTCAAGAACACGTATGCATATAAATTCAATTCATATTCATTCGATTGCCCACTCGGAAATCTGCGTTCAACACTCTATGCACTCGGCATTTTCACAACCAATCAGATGACTCGGCCCACATCACATCCACTCAGCAATCACTATGCCATTCACTCGGCAATCACTATGCCATGAGCCTCACATTCATGGGATCCATTCAGCCTTAGCATTTCTAAGCCTCACACCATTTTATATATATAATTCCACTCGGAATCTAACACCAATAAACACCCCATGCTTTTACATATGATATTTCACTCGGATTGTCCTCTATTACTCGGATGTATCCTTTTCCATAAGCTCTCATGCTTTTATATAATAAGCCTACTCGGCATTTATCATCACAGTCCCCATTCATTCATTCATCATGATCATATGCATCAACAAGCATCATATACATTTAAATATACCATTACGCACAGGGACTAATAGAGGACCACACCATGCACTCGGCATTCATAAATTCATACATCATGCATCTCATACATATATCAAAACATCATCAAGTATATCTCTATGCATTTCATGGACGGAAACAATAGCATCAAACCAAACATATCCATCATGCATATCCGGGCTACTAACCACTTGAAAATCAACAAGCAACACATCAAATATCACACATCACAGTATAAACATTTCACCCGAAAACCCGTCCATAACCTATGCATTTGAGATGCAAAGCCCCCCTTACCTGGATGAAGCTTTCGGGAGTCACATGGGCCACTCGGCCCAGCCACAACAGCTTCTGCTCGGCATTCCAACGTAGGAAGAGCCACACAGCTTCCTTGCCAACCAGCATCAGAGCCACCAAGACTTAACTCAGTCCTCACCCAGCTCAGTGAAGGACTCCAAACGTTACTTCCACCACAAGAACAACTCAATCCTCACCAACAATAGAGACCCACCATACAGCCAAGCATCATGCATGTCTCAAAGCTGTTCCTCACTCGAACAGCACCATCCTCCCCACCATGGAGGATTCCAAGCTTTCCATGCATGCACCATCTACGCCTTTATTCACACAACAACACAGCCTCAAAAATAGTGGGCCATCTTCAACAACTGAGGCAACAACAAATAGTTGCAGGCTTCACACACCGAGGCTCCAACAGCCCACCGTACGAAGGGAGAAGAAGAGGAAGACGAAAAGGAAGCACCAGGGAACAGGAAAGGGGACCTGAACCCAGCCTCCAGAACACACAGCCACACGTTGTTCCTCATCACCACGCAGTTCCACTCGGTTCTACACCATACGTGAGTGAAAGAAGAAGATGAAGGAGAGGATGAAGATAAAACAGCAGGGAAGGAGGAAGCAAGAGCTTCATAGAGTTTTAGAGAGAAGGAGAAGCATTTCTCTCATCAGAACATGCACCAACAAGGGAAATGAAGAGAGTGAGGAGGAAAACCAAAGCTGAAGCCTTATCAATACACCCCATCATCTCACTTTCCCAGTCAGCCCTATCATCACGCTGCTCTGCCACAGCTCCTCAAACAACCATCACTTCTTCATTTAATGCAAGTCCTTTAGCATTTAATGCTAATTCTCTCAGCAATCATTACTCACATCCAACATGGACAAGAGAGAGAGAACTGGACCCATTTTCCACCAAGGCACACAAGTCACCTCTTGGCCTCATTATTATTATTATTATTATTATTATTATTATTATTTTCCTCTCTCTTTCTCTCGCTCGAGCGCGGCCACATCCGCTTGAGCGAGAACCGACCAGAATCTCCCCTGATTACGCATCACACGTCTCGCTTGGGCGAGTAGTTCATTCGCCTGGGCGAATCCGGGCCGGAGGCCCTGTAACCAACACAAAGGATTCTCGCTTGAGCGAGAATCCCTCTCGCTTGGGCGAGAATATCAAAACCTGGGCAGAAACATGAGCCCTCATCAACCACACATAACAAAATCCATCCAAAGCCAATTTAACTCAATTCCATACTTCATATACCTTACAATAGATATTTAAAACTTGTCTCATATGTTCATACACAACAATTTCCATTCTAAACCATTTACCACATTACTCATCTTCATAAAAATTTGGGATGTTACAATCCCCCTTGCCTGACCCTAGATTCATTAGTCTGGAAGGCAAGACTTCTTTTTTGTTTTCAGGCACCACTGAAGAGAGCGATGCCCCTCTGGACACACAAATGCCTATCCATCCACCACACTCAGCCAGTCCTTCCCGGTCCACTCCTGACTCTGCCATTTCTTTAGACCAAATATATTCCTTGATGCAAGGAATGAACACATGGTTGGAATCCATGTCCATTGAGCAAGTCTGGCAGGGGACCAGGATTGATGATATTGCCTTCTGGGTGGATGCCATGTGTGATTGGCATCGTCAGCAGGCCATTTCCCACCCCCTCCCTAACAGCTGACCCTATTCGAATAAGTATCCATTTACCTTAGTTTTCCTTTACTGAACACTGAGGACACTGTCCATTTTTAGTTTGGGGTGGTAGCTAACGGGAACTTATTCTGAATCTTTATGCTCTTATTTTGTGCTATTTTTATTTTTGTGGTTGCATTCTGTTCGCATGTTGTTTACATTTTGTTTTTCTATCTACATGTTTCTGTTTAGGATGACATAGCTTGTCTCCTTGTTATAACTGCCTTGCAAGTGTGTGTCAATTTAAAGGATAGAATTTAAATACTCTTAGATTCCAAATAAAAAATATATATATGAGTTTTATGATTGCTAGTTTGTCTGGATGAACCACTCATGATGATTCCCTATTTCCTTAGACTATGACTAATTGCCATTAAAAAGAGCACTTTGGGCCAAAAAGGGTAAAACATTCTGAAAGACCCTTGTTTCTTTTCTTCTTGAGTGTATCATGCATTCTAGGCACTTTAGAACTTGGCTTACGACCGATTCAAAATGATTGGTGACTACATGTTATGGAATGAAAAAGGAAATATAGGCTTTGTTCTTTAACCTCTGAGTTTAAATGCTTCAATTACCATTAGTTGCCCTTGTTGAGCTTAAAATTTATTTTCTTGAAAGCCATTGATATATAATTTTCTAAATTTTTGAGAAAATTTAAGGAAGGAAACTAGATAAAAAGGCAAAAAGAAAAATTAGTTTGATTTGGGAAATAAAAATAATAGAAGTATAAATTGTGGTTCCAAATATTATATAAGACAAGAAGAAAAAGGATGATAGTGAGAATATAAAAAGGAGTCATGTTAAAAATGAAAATGAATAAGACTCCTAAGAAGTTTCTGAATAAGCAAGAAAATGTGTGTTCTGATTTACTTTTCGAAACTCAGTATGTCATTGTTTAAACCTTTTTGAATTCTCCTTTTTCTTGACATCCAGCCCTGCTCTGTGAACCCATGGCCCTATTATAACCAATTAAAAGACCTTTAGACTATAACATGTTTTCTAGATAACTGTAGAGATTAGGGTTACTTGCCAAGCCTATGGTAGTGTTTTGGAATATTGTGATTTTGAGTGATGCTCATACACAAGAGTAAACATTTAGAGAGAAATGGAAGGATGTGTATCTGCAGTCTAGTCATAACAAGCATAGTGTGAATGTTGATGTGGTTTGTCTCTATGATCTTGCAATTACTTGTTAATGATGATTCAAATTGGGATCCTTGAGTTGGTTGATTTCTTTATTTTTATTGTTCATGCTTGCAATGATTGTAATTACTTGGGGACAAACAATGTTCTAGTTTGGGGTATTGATAAGAGTCTAGTTTGCATTAGTTTGAGTCATTTTTGTTTAAATTCTTAAGTTGTTCATGTTAGTTTTTCCCTTAATTCCAAGTGTTTTCCTTTGTTCTACACATGTTACTTGGGTGTCTCAGTATTGCAGGAATAACTCTATTTTGGGTCCATAAACCTTGGAAAATGAGGCATTTGAAGAAGCATTGGATGAATGGAAAAGAGTTCAAGGCCATTTATGTTCAAAAAATAAAGCAATATGACCCTTAAAATGCAAAATTTAGAAAGGATATATCAAGAAGAACACTTCGGGGCCTCAAAATGCCGTCAAAGAATGATTTTTGCAAGGTCCAGAGAAATCCACTACCAGTGGGTTTTTCCCACTGTCCGTGTTTCTCTCTGCCTAAAAACCCATTGGCCGTGGTTTTCTCTGCCTGAAGGTGAAAAATTACAATTCTGGACCCCCTGTCACGACCCACTGGCTGTGGGTTTTTCCCACTGCCAGTGGATTTGGCACATTTGGTAGTTTCTTTGGTTTCGGGGAGCAGTTTCTGAAGTTTAAGAGGGGGAAACACGTTCTTAAGAGATATATTACTTTTGGAGGGAGGAAATTCAAGGACTTCTCAAGTAACGACATTGAAGAGGATTGATCTACAGCTTTGGGGAAGAAACTTAGGAGATAGTGAGAACTTCTCTTGTACTTTCAAAACCCTAGTTTTGTTTTGATTTCTTCTCATGTTAAAACTTGGTTCATATTGTTTTGGCTTGGTATCCATCTTTACCATGGCACATTGAATTTCATTCTTGGGATGTAAGGGGTAGTATGAACATGTATCAAAATTGATGTGCTCTTCATCTTTAAATTATGTATCGCATTTTCTATTCAATTCCATGAAATCTTAACGCTTCTACAAGTCTTAGAGATAAGTGTAGATGATTATAAATTAGATGGGTAATCGAAAGATTGGCATGTGATTTGAAAAGCATTGAATTGAACCTATAGTTTTGAGTTGCGAAGGTAAGCAAAACTGTTTGAGGAACTAATTCGGTTTTCACAAGACGTAACGGACTTAATTGGCAAATCAAACGTTGTTCTTTAGCGATTAGGTACATTAATAAGGTTTCAATAGAAAATTATTAATTAACTTAGGGAAACCCACCTTAGAAATGAAATAACATAATTGAATAACAGAATCACATTGGTTTTGGTACTTACATATGAATCCCCTGAATTCCCAAGACATTTCCTTGATTAATCTCTTAGAAAGCTATTGAATTCTCATCTTGATATGACTCTGAGTTTTTGAGCAGTAGTTTAGTTTTTAAACATGTTTCTAGTTCTCGTAAAACTAAATTTTTTTCATCTAGATAATCGAATTATTGTTAAAACCAGTACTTGGGCACAATCTCTGTGGGAACGATAACTCTTTATTACACGATACCCCCTGCGCTTGCGGTTGGCTATCACAAGACCACATCAAACATCATTCTATAAGCAAGTCAATGTCAACAACTAAGTCTCTTTTAGAAGTACATAAGCATATTCATGTATACAAGACTTAGTTATGTTTATGCCATTACCACCTTGGAGGTTTGTAATTCAAGTTATCTTTATCAAACTTTTTCCCATGTCTTAAGGATTTAAACCTCATTATTCGTAATTGAACAAAATCCAAGGGGTTATTTATCAAGTTCTCCATTTCATAGAAATTTTAGTTAATCTTTCTCTTCATCCCCTTAAGACAACTAATTATCACTAATGGTCTTTAAATATTTAAGTGTCTTATTATAAGTCTTTGAAATCACCTATTATTCATAATGATTTTCTATTATTACCAATCTCAAGCAACACTCCAAAACCATGGTCATCTTCTAATTTTTATATCATGACTTAAGTTCTCTAATCCACTTACAATACCAAGTCCCTACCAACACACTAATCTTTATACTTGTTCCTAACTCCAATCTCAATCCAATGATAAACAATCATACCTCAATCAATCATGGCTTATATGATCTAATCATAAGCAACAATCACTTGAACAACATCAATCATGTTTGTATCAAGAGCAACCAATGTTATGATACCAGGTTGAGACGCCCTAAAAATGGGGGGTAAATTTTTCACGTTTTACGAGTCATTATTTGATACAAAAATAAAGTGGTGAAGTTTTAATCAACACCCTGGATCTATGGAGAACCTACCTCATATATAAAGATGAGATGGTAAAACTAAAATTGAATCAAGACTAATCTTCAATCAAAAATAATGGAAGAATCAATTAAATTGGTGTTGTACGATTGGATTTAAAGAGCATGGTTTTCATGAGGTTTAATGTCTCAAAATGTGCTAAACATACATGTATCATGGTGCATGAGAAAGCCTTGATGCACTTGGAAAACAAAATTTAACATACATTAAGTTTTGGAAAATCGGGCACCACTCGCTCAAGCGAGTATTATACTCGCGGTGTGGTCATGCTTGGGTGAGTCAAGAAATGCGCTTGAGCGAAGGGAAAAGAAATGTATCAGGTGCCAATCTCGCTTGAGCGAGATCATCCCAGTAGCAACAGGTACTCATTTCGCTTGGGCGAGGCACGCTTGCTTAAGCGAAAATGGGACAGAACCTCACTGCCCACGTGATGGAGAGCGTGTAGAGAACCGTTAAGTGATGGTAAATTATTAGTTACCATCAAGTGAAAATAAAAAGATTAATTACTTAAGGTAAAAGTTAATTTTTAAAGGAAATAAAAGGAATAGGAAAGAATGGATGAAAAGATAGAAATTCCCTTAGGGGTTAAAAGTTAAAGTTTGTAAATTTCCTCCTGCTTCTCCATATGTGTGAAACAAAGAAAGAAAGAAAGAAACTGAGAGGCGTCTCCCATGGCCATGAGATTGTAAGGTTCGATTGACGACCAATTTCTTGCTGGAACTTGGAATTGAATGTACCGTTGCAATTGAGGAAGTGAAGTAAGTCAATTGGCATGTTCAATTTCTTGTTTCCTTCTCTCCCCCTCTAACCTGAGCATGCAATTAGAAGTGGGGTTGTTGGAATTCTTTGAATTTTAAGAATTTAGAGCGTAAAGGTGTAAAACCAAGCTTTTGGAACTTAAATATGGATTTCGGTGATAATGGGCTTTTGTTTCGGCGTTGCTAGGTGGTGGAGAGCGTGTAGAGAACCGTTAAGTGAAGCGAAACTTGGAAACAAAGGTCAAAATTAACACAAGTGAGTTTCAAAAATTCTAAGTATGTCTTTTAAGTTGTTTGGGTATAATGGGTTTTAATTCTGAATGTTGAAACATTATGTGGATTCGTAAATTCTTTGATTTTAGATTTTCAATGGATTTTAGTGATTTCGGCATTGAAGGAAACCTTGAAAGCACCGAATCGAGGTAAGGGGTGTACTCAGTGTATAAATTAATGGAAATAATATTGATGGTAACCCCAATGTGCGAGGAAAGGGTAGGATAGACTAAAAATACTAAATTTCATATAAAGATGTGTGTGTGTGTATATATATGGTGTTAAACTTAGGTAATTAAATGACATTGATTAGTACTGAATTGATTGATAACATGGGTGTAATTGATACTATGATGATGTAAACATTAAGATATGTAGTTGATGATTTAGAATCTTAAATGCATGATGATAAAAATAGTTGATTATGTGATGTTTAGTGTTATAAATGTGTTGTATGATGATGAGTATGATTTGATATGAGATGATAAAATGAAATGATGAATTATTGATGATTAAAGAATTAAGAAATGAGATTAATATGCCTGGGTGGCTGGTTGAGGTCCTAGGGTGATGGTCGTTGTGTTTGGACATGGTATCATGAGCTGAGTGAAATGATATTAAGATATGGTTTGATATATGTGACTTATTAAATGGTATGGATGATTGATCGATATATTTCCTCGTATTTGGCTCTTGTGGTCGAGTGTGGCCCAGTTAAGCTACCCAGTGGTTAGGTAGGACGTGGTGGTGAGGTAGAGAGTGAGGTTGGGCTCAATGGACCATGTAGGGTTTAAGGAAGGTTGGGTAAGGCCCCACCTGACGGTTAATCCAATTTATCATCTGAATACTAAAGAGTCATATACTATTTTTATTGAGATTTAGTTATGCAATTATATGAATTTATCATGAGGTCTGATGAATTGAATATGACACTGAGAACTTAATTTACCAGTTGTGTAATCAATAAATTGTAATTATATTGGAATAGAATGAGAAGGAATCTATGGAATGATTGACTGAGTGAAACTTTATCTATGTTACACTTTTTCCTTTATAGACTTAAATTATTTACATTGATTTGTATTGCCAGTCACTCACCCTTAGTGTTGTCATAGTGACTAAAGACAAGGACATTGTCAACACCGTAGAGACCAATACCAGATGAGCTAGTGAAGTAATGTCAAAGGAGAATTGAGATTTTGATGTAAATATGTAAATATTTATGTATTATGTTTTGAGTATTTAGTGTTATGATGATGGTTAATATGAATAAATATGTATTTGGTGTTGATGAAGTAGGTTGCCATGTGGTTGATGAGTCTGATTACTTGATAATCTGATTGAGGTGTTGAGGACCTGGTTGGTGGTCATGTTTGGACATCTGTGATGGTTATGATTGATGATGTTAATGTATACCTAGTGATGATATAATAGTTATGATGAATATGTGAGATAATGACCACGGAATGTGATATGGCACGAAGCCATTGAATTGATCGTTGTGTGCTTATAGTCAGGTAAATATGGTTATATATATATATATATATATATATATATATATATATTTATATGGGGGCATGTTGTGATTGGAAGGCATTGAGTCAATTTTATATGAATATTGATTATAATATTGTGAAATTTTGATGGGAACCTAAGTGATATGCTAAGGTAGTCTTAAATGGCAGAGATCCTGAATGGCCTGAGATGTAGGTGTTTAGAATTGCGTTTGATGTTTGTGATAGTATAAAACCATAAGTAGTTGAAGATAGAAATTTCAATTAGAGAGAAAATGGTTTAGTTAGTCAACTGGGCAGGTGAGATTGAGTCCCAGTGGAATCTGAAGTCCCCAGAAAATATCCTTGGAACCTTTGGCATATTTAGAATTTGTATAGGCAAGGAGATTGCCAATTCATTTGCATTTAAAGTGATTTAGGTAGTAAAGTTGTTTGAAAATAAGCCAAACTACATTTTAGCGCACACCTCTGCGATCCAGAGGAATTTTAGAGCATAAACTATGCCCGTGGGTCTGAAATGAGTCCTAGATAGTGCCCATAAAATTTTATAGCAATCGAAGTTAAAACGGGCAAGTTACAAGTTGTGAAAATTGGCCCGTAGGCCAAATATTACATAAAAACTACATTTGTACTTATGGTAATCGATTATATGGGTCCCGTAATCGATTACCTAGAGTAAAAATGAATTCCTGCACAAGTTGCTCTCTGGAAATCAATTACAAAATTCTGGTAATCGATTACCAAATTACTTTTGAAATTATATCTTATCTAGGCCAAATTAGCTCTTGTGTTCTTCATAAATGTTGTAGATAATTGAGTTACAAATATTTTCTTTTTTGATTCACCTCGATCAGAGGTCTGTAGCTTAAGTTATGCCAAAATACTACAAGGTTTTCATGTTGAAAATTTTATGAATAACAATTTTATATTTTTAGGAATCGGGCAATATTAAGGGCATAATTGGCCCTTGACCCTTTCATAACAATTATAGATAATTCAGTTGCAAAGGTGTACCAATTAGATTCACCTCAATCAGAGTTTTCTAGCTCCAATTAGACATAAAATACTAAATGATGTGCAAGGAAAGTACATCTTGAAAACTACATCCTGAAAACTTTTCTAAAAGCTTCTTCAAGTTATTGTTTGAATTTTGATTTGTGCTACATTATTTAAAGTAAAACCTATTAAATTAAGGTCAAAAATTCTAATTTAAATTAAATTAATATGGTGGGATGTAACACGCCCAGCTTCTTTAAAGCTTCTTTTGCCTCTCAGACTTTACTCCCTGAGATGTCCCTCTCTTTGGTCAGCAATGCCATGGCTTTGTCTTAGGCACTGACGTACTTATCAAAGAAACACCCCATCAACACTGTCCAAAGAGCGATCATCTCCATGGCACGACAATTGGCTAAAGAATTAGAATCTACATAATTGGATCTATCATTCTCAAAGATCAAGGTTCGTTCAATGAATTGAGAAATCAAAAATCAAGTATCCCATAAAGATGTTAGGGGGTTCCTGGCTGAGTTGTCCTGGTATATTAAATACTCTTAATCTTGAGAAGGAAGACCATTGTTGAGCTTGAGGGGAGCCGCTAGACACTCGGCTGTCATGCACTCCTAAGTGACTAAAGGAACCTCTGGGGATTGAAGAGCCTCTCCCACTCGAATCATGGGAGACCCAAACCACACTCCGAGAAGACCCAGGCTTATTCCTCTGCCTCTTCGTGGCCCGTGCCATGAAGTCAGGACCCAAAGGAATGATAGTTACAGAAGCAACAATCGTAATTAGAATAGCAATAACAGAGGACTCGCCCTTAGCCAACCCCTCTTTCTGTCTGGTAGGCCTTCTTCAAGTCATGGACAGACATCTTCCGAGGAGCCATATCTCCTGAAAAGACACAAGCAAAAACAAAGAACAATACCCAAGAAATCAAGTAATAGGAAGACAAGAGACCTACAAAAAGCTATATTTACACATCTAGGCGTCCAAAACACCCGGGTCGGTAGATAAGGAAATTAACGCCTGGGAACTAAAATAGTGCCCTACTATAAGACAAGTCATCCTAGTTCATCTGATATTGGACAAGTGTTTGGGTCCAATACAATAGAAAAGATGGTTGTCCATCCAGATAGTGAAGAAAGTCCTTCATCCTCACATCTGGACTCACTCAAACTTTGAAAAAAGACCCCTTAAAATTTTGATAAGACTGATCGAACGCTTCTATTAGACGACGACCAAGGACACCACTTACAGAGACCCACCCTAAGAAAACTCCCACCTTGAAAATCTTGGCTTGAAAAAAGAAAAAGAAAATAGACACTAAGGGAATGTGCCCAAAAAACTCACATAGGACCTCAAAGGCCTTTACAAAAGCTAACCTATTCGGATGAAACTAAGTCAAAGCAACGTTGAGAGCATTCAAAACCCCCTTTCAAAATCAGAAAAAGGAAGAGATGGATGAAGATAGGAGAAGAAGGTCTCACACACATACGTGTAATCCAACTCCTTAGGGTTTTTCCTCGCATGACAAACCCTTTCATCCTCTGAGCAACCTACACATTTGACATTGGGAGCTAACACTGACTCGTTAAAGACCTCCCTACCATAACCTAGCAATAGCATCCTCATCTTGAATTGAGGATGGGAAAATCAAAACCTTCTCCCTAACCCAAGAAAAAGCTTTTGAGGAAGAAGACATCTCTTTACAAGAATAAGAAGGAAAAAAATGATAGAAACACACTACAACCTAACAACACAAAATGTAGATGAAAAAATAAGAAGAAAGGACTGACCTTTAAATAAGAAGAAAATAACCTACAGAGTTCAAGATGGTGAAAAGAGATATGAAGAGAAGGGGACTCCTAAGAGCCATGCAAAGATTAGAACAAAAGCAAAAAGCACAAGGAAGAAGTTATAAGCAAATAAGTCCATAGAGAGAGAGTTCATAGAAGTAAAAGTAGAAAATGAAAAAGGTTTAGGCTATAAATACGATAGAGGAATGTAACACCCAAACAGAGATCCTACAGTTAAGAAACATATCACTTATTTCACGGCCACGATGCCACGATGACCTTACAAAAGCAACTGCCCTTGATACATGGCAAAAATCTCACCCACTTCTGAAACAACACATATAAACCCAAGAGGCACATTTAAGGACATAAGGATACAAAACGCCCCATCATTACAAAAAAATGCCTCATTCAGACTTCACCTTAAAAATGAAACAATAACTACCGACAATTAGACATGTGTCCCCTCCTAAGCCTTTCTCGAAAAATGTTATGAATACTAATTAACGTTGATAAGACGAACAAAACGAATCCCTCCCAATTTCGGCACAGAATCACTTAGTATATGACCATAATCTCTCGGCATACTTACACTCGATGTATGTTTACTCGATAGACAAGTATTTAATACATAGTCATTCGACTTGCCCACTAGCTGAGAGCTCGTGACTAAAGGTCTCATGTTCCCTCCCGGATCGGGAAAGATCCCTTATACCATTTTATTTTAGGAAGTTATTTCTGTCCTCCTCTTAGGAGATTATAATTATCTAATAGATATTGAACTGAAGTCAAGGACCTTCTTTTGGTGTATAAATAAGGTCTTAGAGCCACCTTTGTAATTCAAGTGATATTTTGAGAAATAAACTCTATTTTCCTAGAATAATTCTCTAAAGTTTGGTATCTTATACACTCAAAGTGAACATAAATTATCTTTTGAATAACTAATAGTATTCATTTTTCATATTCATTTTTCAGTTGACATATTTCACTCATTAGATGATTTTTTTTTTATGGCAAGTATCACTTCATGAGCTTCAAGATAAGTAGAATTAAACTCTACTAAATTGTTAATGGCTCAAATAGGATTGTCTTTTTTGATAAAAGATGTTTGTGCTTAAATCAAAATAAAATTTTATATAAATTAATTAGATAATTTATTATGATAAAAAATAAAAATTTGTATAAATATATTAGTTTAATTTATTCATATTTTTATTCAAATAAGAAAATATTTTTACGGGCCGAGAAAACCAATATTTTAAAATCAGGTCAATTGTTTAATTAGTTAAGTTACCGGTTTATGATTAGCTGTTATACCATGATTGAAATTATATTAATAAAATAATTTTAAATAAAAGTTATATCTTATTTGAAATAATATTATATGATTGGTACATGCTAAAAACACAAAATATATACACTATTATAAATTTATAATATTTAAAATTGCACGCAAAAGTTTAAAACATCACCCAAAAATTAAAAAATATTCAAAATACAATTTTTTATTTATCCGCTCAAAATTATACTGATGCACCGATTCAATCATAAAACTCATAAAGACGTTTCTCTGATCTATTTAGCTTATGTTTTGTAATTAGTTAGTTGGTCAAACCGTTAAGTAAAGTTTTGACTATCTTGAAAAGTGTAAATGATTAATATTAATTTTTAATTTTTTTATTTTTTATAACTACAAACCAAACAAACACTTAGACCAAATTGATAACTGATACACTAGTTTTTAAGTTAAACTAAATCTTGTTTAGTTAAAATTGAGGTTAGTTAAATCCTAAAAAATTATAATCAAGTAAAAATTTAACTATCTCAAAGTAAAAATTTAATATTAACTTTTAAATTTTCATAACTTTATTGGATACCAAGCGAACACTAGTCTATGATTAATTGTTTTTTAATAAAAACGAAAATATAGTCCCTTATAAAAGGGATAATTTCCCATTAACTCAGGAGAGAGTATAAAGGAAATTCATTGGTTTAAAGAAAAACAATTACGGATCCCAAATCCCGCTATACCATAGATTCTCACCACACAAAAAGACAGTGTATCCACTTTTAAGAGACAGGGAAATCTTAGTTTTATCAAAATCAGGTAGATATCAACAAATTAAGAAGATATTATTTCATGTTTTAAATAAAAGTAAATTTTAATGAAATTTTTATCTAAGTAAAATTATACTTTTAAATATTTATTTATTAAATATAAATATATCATCTTGATATATATTTATATGACAACCAATATTTTATGTAATAAATAATATAAAAAGTATTATTAACTATTTTCAACTCTTATTTTTAATATATATAAATATAATTAGTTTTATTTTTATTTAAAACTAAAAATAATAGAATCTATCATTCTACTCATTTCAGGACACTCTGTCCACTATCCAAAAATAGATATGGTCAAACGGAATTTTAATTATCTCGAACGATATGAAGGATCAATATCAACCCTTAAATTTCTCTATTTCCTCAATTTCATTTCCCCAACTGAAAATCAAGCAGACTAATATGATAACTTCTAATATGGTCCCTGGTGCAAATTTGGTTAGTGTACTAACCGGTCATAAAATTTTATCCCTGTTGTCTTGATAAACCAAAGTTAACACTAGTGCGCCCATATCAAGAAGAATATTTCTCTCTCTCTATATATATGAATGAGAATATCAAGAACAATAATTCTCATTTAAAATTTGTAGAACAATAAATTTCCTTCGTATAATCATATATAAATGAGTAATATTAAAAGTTAATTTATTATATATAATTACTTTCATGTGTATTTTTCTTTTTAATAGTGATAATGTTTAAAAATGACATCATTCACGTGCATGCGCGCATATATATAGAATAATTATTTATTATTAATATCCACATACACTAAGATTAATTTCTAAAAAATATGTGTGCTTTAGTTACTAAGTTTATATTTAAAATTATTACTAATACCCACATATACTGAACTAATTTTAAAGTAAAATTAATGTAACTTTTAACAAAAACTTTTCATTTTCAGTTCCTTAAACAATATTTTTAAAATTTTAATTAGTAAATTTACGAATCAGGAACACTTGTCATCCTTTATAATTTTATCATTTTTTATATTCATCAATATCTTTACTATTTTTAATAATTTGTTCATATTTTTCAATTACCACTTTTTAGAGTTATATATGAATACTTTCACTGATGTATTATTATGGCTAGTTTTAAATATAATTAGATTTTAGTAGAATTTTTGGTCCTAAAACATAAGACAAATTATATTTTTTCAATATTATTAAATGTTTGTATATTGAATATATCTTTATTATATATATTCTCAAGTGGGCATGACAATTATACTCAAATACATGGGGACCGATCGACACCCGCCCTGAGTTTAACAGGTAAACTTCGCTTTGCCAAGGGATTAATTACTCACATCGACTCTGCACCTGAACTTGCCCTGACCTACTGAACCAATAATTTTAATTATAGTAGTAGTTGAATGATAATGATAAGTTTATATATATATATATATATATATATATTAAAATATTATTATTTATAAATATTTTTAATGTCTATTTTATATATTGTTTTAGTTAAAATGTATTAGATATATATCATTTATTTGCAATTTACATTTAAGTTATTGAAAATAAAAAAAATAAAGAAAAATAGAATACGAGTTTCCTCGAACCCAATGCGAAATCCATAAAGGTGTGATTAAGTTCTACTGTTACAAACTAGCCTTCTTCTAATAATCTGCCCTTCAACCCACATTGACTTTTATGAGAACATGGATGAAGAAAGAAAAACTTGTCTCGCTTCGCCCCATTATCATACCTATTCCCAAGATAACTATTTCCTCTATTTTTTATCTATATCTTTATTAAGTTTGATTTGTTTTAAAATATAGGTCATTCTAAGATTTCAAGACATAATTAAATACTCATTTACCAATTATATCCTTATCTTTTTATTTAAATCAATAATTCATTAATTAAGAAAGTGACGTTAAGTATAGAAGAGAAAAGTCATATGACGTAAATAGATGAGTAAAAAGATACATTAATTACATTTGTTAAAGGGCATGTCATAGCCTTAAAAGTAAAACTGTTAAAGATGGACCGAGCCTACAAAATGGTGGGCTAGGGCTTCAAAAAAGGAGTCTGATTTAAAAGATCACCTTTTTAGCTTAGCTTGAAAAAGCCCTACCGGTTGAGCTTTTTCGGGTTAGGCTAGGTCATCTCACGACATGATTTTTTTATTTTCTATTTTACTAACATGGGAAACAACTCTCTACGTTTTTTAATTTATATATTTTTTTGTAATTTTTAATTAAAAACAATACGGGTCTGTCAAAAGTCTACCTAAGCAGGTAGCTCACCAAACCCGTCAAGCCAATGCGGGTCGGGGAAAGGCCCTTAAATCTAAACCTGAATCCGAAGCATGCCTTTTTACTGGCCCCAAAAGCCCAAGTTTGTCACGGGTTGGTAACCTGTTTTGACAACTCCACTAAAAGAAAAATAAAAAATGGAGGGATTGACTCTTTAATTAATAAATGATATTCTTCACTAAGAATATTTGAAAAATTATATAAATTTTGATAACATTAATACAAATAACTATTTCAAATCAATATTTTAATATATATATATATAATTAATTTTGATTTTAAATTTGTGGTTAATTTTTATTAAACACTAAACATGCACCTCATATTTGATTTCTTGACATAGCACTCATGTCTACACATATGATATTGTATTTGTTTGTTTTCCTATTATGTTGCCTTCAACCTTCATTCCACCAAGGCGCCTTCAAAGTGTTTTCCACTAAATCTTTGTTCCCTATCTTGGAGTACGTGCTAATGGAGGTTACATGTTGTACCAAACAGGCTCATCAACATTCAATTAAGGTCAAAATACAAATACATTTTAGTTAGCACTCTACTCAACCAGTTTGACCAGTAACCATTTCGCATCCAGACCCGGTCCTGGAATTTTATAGGCCTCTAGGCGACACAACAGATAAAGGCCCCTTAGTATATTTTTTTTAAAGAAGAAAATTTATTAAATAATCAAATCAACATTAACAAAGTAATTGTAAATTCTAAACACATGAATCAAATATATCATCCTGATGTAGAGTATAATAACAAGTCAGAAAATAATAAATGGTACTTCCATAGTCTCATGCTCTCTTTTAAAACACCTTTTTTCCTCCTACATCAAAGATAAAAAATGCAAATTATCATAAAAATGGTTTCTTCTAGCATTTTTAAATGCAAAATTATTAATGAGAATATCAACCTCAATAACATATCTTTTCAATAGTTAAAATTGTCAAACCATTCAACCTTTCTTGTGACATTAATGATCTTAAATAAGTTTTTATTAAGTTTAGCTTTGAAGAACTTCTTTCAGCAGATGCTATAGTTACAACCATAGTTAATAAAATTCTATAGACAATTGAGACATTTGGATAACAATTTGCTGCTTTGATGAACTTGAGAATTATGGCTGACATTACATCATCAGACAAAGTCACTTTCAACACTTTTAATTAAAAAAAATCCAAATCAACATCTGATAAATTGCCATGAGAAAAAGTAGAGTGAATTTTAGCACAACATTCTTTCAGTTCATTATCATTTAATGATTTTAACTTTTTTGAATTAAACAAAAATCTAAAAATATTTTCAAATATTTTTAATTGCTCAAATCTAGTATTTAAAGAAGTGACATGTTCACAATAACTAAAAAAAATTAACTTTGAATGATTCATCGGCTGACTGAACTTCTTCATTATGACTATTCTCATCAAATTATTTTTTCTTAATAACACAACGTTTTGCTAACAGAATGAGTTCAACATTCGTATCAAGTGCAACTTCTTTAGCAACATTCATACTAAACGTGAAGCCTTTAACTCTATACTTTTCAAAAAACAACAATGTATCTTCTAATTGCTTTATGGTATCATCAATGCACATTGACTTAGATTTTAATTTCTTGCTTAACAGACTAATAGAAAATAAAATATCATACCAAATAATCATACCCCATAAAAATTCAAAGTTCTCAAGCGCATTAGACAAACTCTCAGCTTTACTTTTTGATCTAGCATCATCATAAAATTTATGTAATTCCAACAAAGCAAGTCTTATTTGGGAAGCTTAAAATCTAATAGCTTTGATACTTTTAATTCGACTCTCCCTTCGGCTATTAGACAAAGATTTCACAGTTAACCCAAGAACACAATCAAGAAAAAATTTCCATCTTTTTAGTGAACTTGAAAATAATGAATATATACGTTGAACAATTACAAAGAAAGAAACAACGTTAACACAAGAATGTGTCATATCATTAAAAGTAAGATTAAGACTATGACAAGCACAAGACATATATAATGCTCTCAAATTTATCTCAAGAAATTGTCTTTGAACTCCTTGGTGCTTTCCTTTCATGTTAGAACCATTATCATAACCTTGACCCTTCAGATCATGAATAAGATCAAGTGACTTTAACACATCTTGTAATTTATTAAAAAGTCCTAATCCAAATGTATCATCTACTTTTAAAAACTCTAAAAAAATATTCCTTAATTTTTATTTTATTACTTGACATATTCACACATCGTATTATTAGAGTCATTTGTTCTTGATGACTCATATCAGCGGTATAATCAAGAATTACAAAAAAATATTATGATTATTTAATGATCTTTATAATGGAACCTTTAACACTACAGGTTAAAAGTGAAATTAATTCATTTTGAATTTTATGCCCAAGATAATGATAATGAATTTCACGACTTTGAATTCGTCTAACATGATCTTGTATTATCAAATCAAATTCCGTAATCATTTCAATCAACCCCAAAAAAATTCTGTTACTGTCTTGATATAATTTTTCATTGGATCCTCAAAAAGTCAAATTATTTTTAGGAAGACATTTCACAATTGAAAATATTTTTAGTAAAACTTGTCGCCAACGTTCTTTCTCTTTCATAATAATCTCTTGTAAATTTTTATCAATTGTTTGATTTTTATCCAATTTTTCTCTCAATTCGTTCCAAGTATTCATGTTAGTCATATACTCAAAACCATTTCCATGTTGTTTAAGTCTCTCACTAATACGCTTCCAATCACTAAAACCCTTGTTTGCCAATGAACTTTTTTTTTTATCATCAGATTTGAACAACTTACAACAAAAACAAATATACTTTATCAATATGCTTGGAATAAATTAACCATTTTCTATCACTAGTCTCACCATTACTTAGCTTTCTAGAATAATGGGCATATGAAAAATGTCTAGAAGTATTATCCAAAGGAAAAATAAGATATTCTTTTCTCTAGTAGGTCCTTTTTCATTTAAAATATTTCTTCATTTGTCATTAAGATTATCCCAATTTCTAAGATCATAAATATCTAAAGGAAGAATTAGTTGTTATTCGTTTATGTCAATATTTTTCATATTAGATTCATTTGACACATCATTAGGTTCACTAAAATCATTAACTTCATTATCATTTAAATGAATTTCATGTACAATTTCAATTTATTGATCTAAATTTTCATGAGAATCCATCTCTTTAAAAATAAATTTATCAAGAACTCCTCTTTGTGATTTAATTAACTCTTCCTCTCATTTTCATTTTTTTCTTTTTTCACTTCCAAATAAATGTTTTTTAGGAGACATATTATGAAAGATAAATAAAATAGTAAATTAACACAAGAAAAGAAGTAAAGAACAATAGCACCTGGAAAGTGAAGTTGACATTGAATACTCGTTCATAACTTCAGACGTGTATGCTAATTCCAATAACTAAATTTAAACATTGTAAGTATAAAATTAACAAATTATTGTGAAAATTGAAACAACCAACCAATTAGTAATAACTATTAAAAATTAAAAAAGTAAACATTCTTAACAAAAAATAATAAAAATATAAAAGAATTAAACAATTGACAATAACAATAAAAATAAAAATTAAGATCCTGTAAACATAAAAATTAACAAAATATTGATATCAACATAAATAAAGTTCTTAAATAATTTATAACAACATAAATTACAACTTAATTAACAAGTGACTTGGAAGACCTTAAGGAAAAATCTGTGTAGCCTTACCACTAGAATATTCAGGTTATATGAAAATTTATTGATTTTTTTCCTTACGTAAGCTAAATATTATTTATTTTAGGTCTTTATTAACAATGGATCCTAGACCATTGCCTTTACTTCCAAGGCCCAGGGTTGGTCTTGTTCACATCTGAACCAACCACTAGTCACTGAATAAGTTAGTATATCAACGGTTATCCACGATTAATTCATCCTAATAGGACCAAATTTGGTCAAAAAACACTGGGACCATTAAAGTCTAAACCCCTAATCTACACATTTGATAAATATATATTTGATTTGTTATTTTATTTTATTTTATTTACAAAACAATTCAAATCAATATATATATATATTAAAAAATTATATTAATACATTAATTTTTATAAAATAACATTATAATATCTCAATTTTATCTATTTAGATCCAATCATATTATTCATTATCTTAATCCATACACATGTGTTTAGTTTTGTCTTATCCCTCCTTATTTGTGTGTGTGAGAGAGAGAACATGGCAAGAATATAGTAATATTTACTTTGAATTATTTCTGCATTGATTGACATGTGTCTGTTTGTTAGTGGCACAAATCAACTACATAAGAAGTAGTAGATGAAGCATTAGATAACATAAAAAGCAGAGGGAATTACAAAACAAAGAATAATGGGAATGGAATACGGGGTTGTGGGTTTGGTGTTGGTCATGTTGGTGTGGATGTGCACATTCATCGTAACGCAACGTCAAAATCATGGCAAGCTTCCACCAGGACCAACACGTTGGCCAGTCGTTGGCAACATATTCCAATTGGGCTGGTCACCACACGAGTCATTCACAAAACTGGCCCATAAACACGGCCCGATAATGACCCTCTGGCTAGGCTCTATGTGCACGGTGGTGATATCGTCGAGCGAAGTGGCGCGTCAAATGTTCAAAACCAAGGACGTCGTTCTGGCGGGGAGGAAAATCTACGAGGCCATGAAAGGTGACCATGGCAACGAGGGTTCACTCGTGACGTGTCAGTACAACTCACACTGGCGCATGCTGAAGCGTTTGTGCACCAACGAGTTCTTTCTCACGAGCCGTTTGGACAACACGCGCGACGTGCGGGCGAAATGCGTGAACCGCATGTTACGGTCGGTGGAAGAAGCTTCGGAGTCTGAGACACGTGGCGTTGATGTTGGGAGGTTGTTTTTCTTGATGAATTTCAACCTTATTGGGAACCTTATATTCTCGAAGGATTTGTTGTTGGAGGGTGAAATGGAGAGAGGGGCAAGGTTTTATTACCATGCGGTTAAGGTTATGGAGTATGCGGGGAAGCCGAATGTGGCGGATTTTTTGCCGGTTCTGAAGAGGTTTGATCCTCAGGGCATAAGGAGGAAGACGCAGTTCCATGTTGATCGAGCCTTTGAGATAGCCGGAATGTTCATCAAAGAAAGGATGGAGAGTTGTGATGAGGGAAAGGAGACCAATAAAGATTTCTTGGATGTTTTGTTGGCGTTTCGTGGAGATGGCGCCACTGGCCCTTACACTTTTTCTTCAAGAACTGTTAACGTCCTTGTCTTTGTAAGTCCCTCAACACTTGTACACTTGCTTCTGTATCTTATGTACACGTATACTATTTTTTTTTAAATATTTTCTATTTGTACGATGAATTGATATTTTTTTTCTTCTTCCAAAGAAGATATTATTTTTTGTGCCTCAAAAGAGATATGATGCAAGTGTAGAAGATTATTATTAATAGAACAATAATGATATTTAGAGTTTGACTTCTTTTCTTTTCATTTTTTTACTCCATTTTTCTATACTTACGCATATGTTACCAATGGGTTGCAGTAAGTTAGTAATACACATTATGAAAACCAGACATATCAGATTCAATCTATTTAACATACTCTTTGAGAAGAACCAACAACCTTAATTATAATTAAAATTTGAGGGTTAGCCCACGGAAAAACACATTTACAAAAAGTAAACACACAATAAAAACTTGGATACATAATGGAACATTGAAATAATACATATTGTTCCTTTACTCTCAGTAGCATTCTTGACTGTAAAGTAGATTTCTTTTCATATTAATAAAAATTTAGATAAGTTGGATTTCAAAAATTTATCAATAAAATTTCATTTTATAAATATAGATGATTCATAAACAAAATTTTTATGTTGATGAGATTTAAACTTATAATCATAAGTTACCACAAATATCTAGATTTGATATTATATACCCATCACATTAAATATCATTTAATTTTATTTTTTTTCTCTTTGTCTATCTCTTCATTCTCTATCTATCATTCATCATATCTTTCTTACTCTTCTAAAAAACCAACCAAAAAAAAAACACCAAAATAAATATTGTATCCTTATCATTTTTTAAACAGAATTGTATGAATAAAATAACAACTTTAGGATTTTACTCTTACAACAAAGTGGTAAAAAGAAAAGATAACAAAAAACTAATAAAAGGGGAGGGGGAAAGAGAAATACTAAGATAAGAAATTTTGTTTAGGGTCATGAGATAAGATTGTTGATATAATGAAAAAACAAAAAAAATAGTATTGTTTATAAAAAAAAAATAGTAGAAAAGAATAATATAACTACTTTTATAGACATATTATTCATATGATATGTATGGATACACTAAAGAAAGAGATAAAGAAAATAATAGAAAAATATTACATAAGATAATGATAAATGTTATGAAAACATATAAAGAAAAAAGATTACTATGAATTGTTCTATAAATAATAATTTTTTTAGGTCAAAGATCCAGATAGTTTGTAATGATAAATGTTTGGGTTATAGGAAATGTTCACTACAGGGACAGACACTACAACAAGCACAATGGAATGGGTGATGACAGAGCTTATGAACAACCCAAAAGCACTAAAGAAAGTGCAAATGGAGCTGAGGAGCCAAATAGGCCCAGATAGAAGTATGGAAGAAAAGGACATTGAGAATCTTCCTTACCTCAAAGCAGTGATCAAGGAAACGCTGAGACTTCACCCACCTCTTCCTTTTCTGGTTCCTCACATGGCAATGGATTCTTGCAAGATGCTAGGCTACCATATTCCCAAAGAGTCACAAGTTTTAGTGAATGTTTGGGCAATTGGGAGGGACCCCAAAATGTGGGATGTACCCTTATTGTTTTGGCCTGAAAGGTTTATGGAGCCAAACACAATGGTGGATTTCAAGGGACATCATTTTGAGTTCATACCCTTTGGTTCGGGGCGAAGAATGTGTCCAGCCATGCCACTTGCCTCTCGTATCCTTCCCTTGGCATTAGGCTCCCTCTTGCATTCCTTTGATTGGGTTTTGCCCGATGGCCTTAAACCAGAGGAGATGGACATGAGAGAGGGAATGGGTATAACACTCAGAAAAGCTGTTCCTCTTAAGGTCATACCAGTGCCTTACAGAGCAACTTTTGCTGCAAATGAATAAATATATCACCAGATCCAAGCATTCACCAAAAGTTACCATAAATGCTTTATTGCCTTTAAAAAGAGTTGCATCATGCATATTTTCTTCAAGGCCGTTTGGTTAAAAGTTACAAAAACGGGGTTGGAAAAACTGAGGTTTTGTAAACTGAGTTTAGAAAACTGGGGTTTTGCAAATGGAGTTTGTGTTTGGATGAGAGTTTTGGAAAAGTCAGTTAGAAAGTAGTGATTATGTTTGGTTGGTAAAAGTTTAGTAGAATTGGGTTGGGAAAATGATAATTAGGGTAAAATTACCAAAAAGGGTAATAATTTTAACATATGTGATGTGTATGTATATTTGTATATATTAATGTTATATGTATAAATTGAAAGTTATATATATTAAATATAATTATACATATTAAAAATAAATTAATATATTAAAACTAATAATTTTATTTTATTAGTTTTTATATATTTAATGCGTATGTATATGTATGATAACGTTATATACATAAAGTGAATGTTATATATGTTAACTTAATAACTATGGTAAAGAAAACATAAATTTAATTAAAAATAAATTTAAATATAAAAATGAAAAAAATCCTTATTGATGGTTCAGAGTCTAACTTAGAAGGGGAGGTTGAATAAGTCAAAGACTATTTTTGCGGAATGATGAACCAAAGAAAACAAATAACCAATCTTTGCAAAGCAGACTTTTAAAGAGCAAGGAAAGGAAAACAACACAGAATTCATATTGGTTCACTTCCAACATAGAAGCTACGTCCAGTCCCTTCTAACTTGAAGGATTTCCACTATTGTAAATTCTCCTTTATAATGACAACACCAGACCAGCGCCAAAATTATTCTTGACTCCAACCATTCCTGGTTTAAACCTGAGTATTCTTTCAATAAGTCACTCATAGATTAACCCAAGTATTCTTTCTAAAACCTCTTCAGGACATAAAGTGTTTCCCACACTCACAAATGCTGGTAACACACTAGACTATACAAATTATTTGAAAGAAATAGAAAGTAACTCATAGAACTTAATGTGTGACAGATATACAAATGAGAGATTGAACACTAAGTTTTAAATGACACGAGACCAAGGTCTGCTGGAGATAGAACGAGAAAGTAACGTCTCTGTCTAAGAATGATTGAATGAATTACAGAGAAGAATAATTTCACTTAGGAGGTTTCTCAGTGACTTTTTTCTTTTTTTCTCTTTTTTTGTAATTCAATCTTCTGTAGTATAAATAGGTTTTGGAATATGACCATTGCAGATCCTTGAAAAGAGATATAGACAGTGGAAATCCTATGATGGTGTTTTCCTTAAGCTTTGATTACCAGACCTTTGATAATCAGAGAGGGGTTCGAGAGTCTGGTAGCAGAGTTTGACAGTGTTTGCATGAAAATGGTCTCTTTTGTTTCTTCAACAAATAAAGTATTTTATTTGCTTTATTTGATTGATACAAAGAGTAGAAGTCAATTTTGTAATCTTCTAAATTTGAGCTGACACACATGCTGACTTTGGTTCAACTTTTTCTATTTACGCACAGAGTTAGGTATACTGACTTTTACTGCTGAGCTTTGTTTGTCTCTTTCCTTCTTTGATGATAAGAACACATATTTGATAAAAGCATAGAACCTAATTCAATACGTAAATAGAATTAATAACATTGCAATTGAATCCTTTAGAGGCTATGTTTTTCTTCTGATGCTTTATAAGTCTGATTGGGTAAGATAATCTTCTTCTATCAGACTCTTGGACATCTTCCAAATGCTGGATTTTAGATTTTAAGCACATGGACTCCTCCTTTGTTTTATACCCTATGCATTATTCATCTTGAAACACTTGAATACACAAATTACTTTTTTTATATACAGACTTCATTTTCTAATGAATTCTTGATGAATGTTATTAATAAATTTGAGGTCTGAACATAATCTGGGGTCTGGTTCAGTAAAATTCCATACTTCTTTTTTAACCAGACTTTTCTTCAACAATCTCCCCTTATTTATTGATAGCAAACATCAAGTCTTTTTATAAATGAAGTCCATGGTTAGAACAGTATAAAAAAGAATTCCATAATCAGAGCAACAAATAGAATGAGTTCAAAGAACAAGAGCAAATACCATGACAGGGCTGATTCAGATCAAATTCCATTAGACTAATAAACAGAGCCTCTTTAAGTCTTCTATTAATCTTTAATAGATTTCATATGATTACACTTATTTGTTATCAGAGAATCATATCATAACAGAGCATCATGCATGTATAAATCAAAGCATTAAAGCAAATTTTTAGAACAAAACATCATTTCATTAAGCATGGAAAATCATTACAAAAGGACTCAAGACATAAGACTTCTAAATAACTAAGACTTGTTAACTAAGACATGTTAAGAACCCTGCACAAAATACTTCTAAATATCTCCCCCTTTTGATATCAACAAAAGATGGGACATTATAGAGAGGAAAGAACAGGAAGACCAGTGAGAACAGACCAGGCAAGAGATAAAGCAAAATTAGGATTAGAGTTAATGAGGAGAGAAGCTGCTGAGGAAACAAGGATGAAGTAACGAGTCTAGTGGATAATTGTCGCAACGTGGATCGTGACGGCGCGGCGAGAGAGAAAAACCCGTGAGATGAAACAGGGAGTCGCCACCAACGTCTTTATCCATAGGAAAAAAATTGGGAAAAAACTAAATTCAGTGAAAGCACTAGTTTAAAGAATGAGATTCAAGTTCGGGGAGTCGGTTACGGGTAGGGAAGGTATTAGCACCCTACATCGCCTGTCAGAAACAGTACCAAGATTGAAAGCGCAATATAAATAGCCTTAAATAAAACATGTTTTCTTCCTTTTTTTTTTAATTTTTATTTGAAAATGACGGAATGGAGTAAGAGAACTGTACAAACATAGAATGTCGAAGCGAGGTCAACGGGACGTTTCATCCGAATTAAACTCGACTTCGATATGAGACAGAGAGGGGAAGAGAATGCTAATAAGACGTCACGCCTAAATTAGACATCCTCAGATAAAAAGGGGACAGGGATAGGAAAGAGATAAGCGGGACGTCTCGTCCTAAGTATCTCTTCCCTATGAATTGTGGCGAGGCTTGAACAAAAACTAGGGGGAAATCAACAAGACGTCACGTCTAAATTGATTTTCGTGGAAGCGACAAAAAAAAGAACACTTATGAAAGAAACACGAAAGTAAGGAAATAAATCAGTAAAAAGAAACAAGAAAGATGGGCTCGACAGGAGTTGAGGTCCTGCTCCTACGTATTCTTGAGTTATTAAGAAATCAGGGTTACGTAGTTCTGAGTGTTTTTCTTTTAGGAAAAGATTGGGAAAATGTTGGTGGGTATCATTTTGGTGAAGAACTCATACAAGACGAAGTTCTTCGCACGTGTACGGATCCTATAGAGGTTGTGTAGACGGAAGTATTTTCCGTACGACACTGACTAAAAATGATTTTTTTTTGTTTTTTGATTTTTGATTTTACTTAGATTTGAAAGAAAACACATGAAACATCCATTTCCCTTTAATATTTTTTTAAAAAAAACTACAAAGCAAAGGATGGAGGGTAGCAGAAGCTACAAGAGAGAAAGAGAAATAGTAAATTCGGAAAAAAGAGGGAAAACCGAGTGAGAGAAGAGGAAACCGAGTGAGAAAAAGGGAAAACCGAGTAAAAATGGAAAAACTGAGTAACAAAATAGAAAACCGAGTGCAAAATGAAAATACCGAGTGAAAAATAAAAATACCGAGTGAAAGTTGGGAAACCGAGTGATGGAGAGAGACGGTGTTGGAGTTAAGAGGAGGGGGGCGGTGTAATGGTTATGGGAGTGGACGGTATGCAGTATGTGAGGTGATTGGGACGGTGTGGAGCTGGTTTGGAAGGAGGACGGTACTGAGTGGTGCGGACGGAGTGGTGAGGGTGTTTGGGAGATGTAGAGGGATGGACGGTGTGGAGTTTAGAAACCGTCCGATGTTGAGAGGATTTTGGAGAGAAGGCAACGTTCATTTATGGGAGAGCTGGACAGTGTGGGTGACATAAGGAGGAAGGGTGCAGTTGGTGAGGATCTAGATGGTATGGAGGACTCGGTTATGGATCGGTATGCAATTGGTGAGATAATTGGCAGAGGGCTAGAACAATGCTGCTGATTCAGAATTTCTACCCTTCTTCAGCCAACTAAGATCCAATCTGAAAAAAAAAACCAGCCCCCTGTGCCTCTTCGATTGAGGCATTTATAGAGGCTTTAGGACATGGGCTGAGTGCTTTGACAGCACGAGTCTCCACTCACCCATGTGCCTAGTGGAGACAGCCTGGCTAAAATAATGGGGAGCGGCGGCTGGTGGAGAATTTTTAATCTCTCCACTTCCGCCCAGCTGTCTGCCACTCCCAGGATTCCTGGATCCACTTGGATTGTGGGAATCCAAGTCAGCACTTGCGATCCGAGAGGGCATGATGGAAATCTGAGAGAAGATATTGGAAATCCGAGAGAGGGTGTGGAAATCCGAGAGAGGACGACTCAGATTGGCCTCTCAGTCAGCATTCATCCACAGTGGGAGTGAATTCCGAGAGGAATGAAGGTTTTCCAAGTGAAAATGGTCTTTTCCGAGTGAGAATTCTTCTGAGAGGAGCTCTTTTATGGAAGGCCGAGTGGAGGTTTTGCTCGGTGGTGGGTTATTTGTGAGGAGAATCCGAGTGAAAAGCAAAGCAATTGGATTGAGGGGACAAACAAAGCAATTCTGATTAAATTTAAATCAGATCGAGTGAAAAGTGACTCGGAATTGATTGAAGAGGACTCCTTGCTGACTGAAAAATGTCACTCGAATTTGACTGAAGAGGATTCCTTTGCTGAAAAAATGTCACTCGGATTTGACTGAAGAGGACTCCTTTACTAAAAAACTATCACTCGGATTTGACTGAATTGGTGGAAATGGGCTCGGTGATGGTTGGCTAAAAAAAAGGCTCAGGAATGGGTCTGAAGAAGGACGACTCAGAATTGGTTTGAAGGGTGATGACTCGGTATTGGGGCCAATGATTCAATCGGCCCTTGTTTGAAGGATGAGTGAAGATTGGCTCAGAAATATGACTGAAGTGTCACTCAGTTCTGACTGGAAATTGGCTCGGGAATGGGTGAAAGGATAGCTCAGATTTGAGTGAGAGTACTCACTCGGGAGTGGGTGAGAAAGGAATGACTCGGAACCGACTAAAGATTCTTCACTCGGTGCTGACTGGAGATTCTTCACTTAGAATTTGGGATCTTGGCAATTTTCACTCAGAAAGAGCCTTTCCTCACTCAGAATTTTCATTCAGTCGTTAATTGTTCAGTGCAATCACTCGCCCTTATTTTCCAATCAGGAATGGCTTTCACTCGGCAATTAGCTGCTTGGTGCACTCACTTGGGAGTCGTCTTCAGAAGGATTTCACACAGATTTTCCTTTCTTCAGTCCAATCGGACACATTTATTCAGAAATCCTTTCATTCAGTCGTTGTCACTCGGAAACCGATTGAAGATTGACAACAAAACTGATTGAAGAATGGCTCAGTCGGTAAATATTCATTCGGAGTTGTCACTAGGATTTGTCACTCGGAGTTGACCTTCTTTGCAATCAGGGCTTGGAAACTTTTACATTTTCACTCGGAATCGGTTTTCTTCCCATCAAAATCTGACTACCCAGATATACTCACAATCGGACTTCTGTTCCAATTGGAATCTGACCACCCAGATTCACTAAGAGTCAGACTTCACACTTCAATCAGAAGGTTTCAATCAATATTTCTCCTTCGGATGTGCTTACTCGGATGCTGGGATTATTTCACTCGGACTCGGTCTTCTTTCCTCTCAGAAATTGGTACTTGAGAGAATTTGACCACTCAGATAGACTTAGAGTCGGGCTTTCCTTCTAGTTTGAATCTGACCACTCAGTTATACTCAGAGTCGGTCTTTTTTACTTCAGTCAGGAGAGCTTTATTCAATAACAGGTCCTCAAACTTTGTTTTCACTCAGAACTGGCTCTCTTTCCACTCAGAACTTTGAAACTTGGCATTTTCAACCGGAATCAGCCTTTACACTTCAACCAAAGGGCTTTCAATCAACGTTCGCCCCTCGGATGTGTTCACTCGGACTCGGTTTTGCCCAGAAAAACATATTCCTCAATCAGATTCACTTTAAGCAGCATTTCTTCATTCAGATTACTTGCATTCAGAAAGCTCCCACTCGGATTCACTTCAATCAGTAATAGTATTCTACTCGGAAATGACTCATTCTGAGTAATTCTACTCAGATTGGATCATTTATGGGTTATTCCGCTTGGATTCCCTAACAGGAGCCTATTCCACTTGGAAATACTTCATTACGACTCAGATTTGATCATTTTTTGAGTCATTCCACTCGGATTTCTCTTCAACAGGGACTTACTCCACTCGAAAAAGCTTCCTTCAGGGCCATTCTGCTCGGATCTGATCATTTTTGAGTCATTCCACTCGGATTTGCCTCCAACAGGGCAATATTCCACTTGGAAAAGCTTCATTCTGAGTTATCTCACTCGGTTCTGATTATTTTGGAGCCATCCTATTCAGATTTGACCATTCTGAATCAAGAATTTAGTATAAAAGAAGATTCGTTCCACTTGGACCGGACTAAAAGAGGTGTTCATAGATGCCCTTCTTTACTTCTGTTTCACAAAAGAAACACGAAGCTTCTGTGTTTTTGAAGTGAAAAGGAAGTAAAGATATAAACACCTATGTAGGGGCCAAGTGGGACCTCTTGATTGATATGGCGACTGATGGTGTTGGCAATCACGAGTTATTGTGACCTTTTCCTCTTTTCCACATCTGTATCTCTCTTTTCTCTCTTTTTTTTATTTTTTTTGTTTTTTTTGTTTTTTTTTTCAAGTTCTGAATAAACTGGGAAAAATTCTTTCAGTTAACAGGAGGTGAGAAGATCAGGATCGACCCCCGGTAGACTGGAAAGGAAAATTGCCTTGATAGGCGACTGGAAAATAAAGGGTGCCTGAATAGGCGACTGGAAAGTAAAGGGTGCCTGAATAGGCGAACGGAAAGTAAAGGGTGCCTGAATAGGCGATTGGAAAGTAAAGGGTGCCTGAATAGGCGACTGGAAAGTAAAGGGTGCCTGAATAGGCGAACGGAAAGTAAAGGGTGCCTGAATAGGCGATTGGAAAGTAAAGGGTGCCTGAATAGGCGGCTGGAAAGTAAAGGGTGCCTGAATAGGCGAATGGAAAGTAAAGGGTGCCTGAATAGGCGAATGAAAAGTAAAGGGTCCCTGAATAGGCGAATGAAAAGTAAAGGGTGCCCGAATAGGCGAACGGAAAGTAAAGGTTGCCTGAATAGGCGAACGGAAAGTAAAGGGTGCCTGAATAGGCGAATGGAAAGTAAAGGGTGCCTGAATAGGCGATTGGAAAGTAAAGGGTACCTGAATAGGCGAACGGAAAGTAAAAGGTGCCTGAATAGGCGAACGGAAAGTAAAGGGTGCCTGAATAGGCGAACGGAAAGTAAAGGGTGCCTGAATAGGCGAACGGAAAGTAAAGGGTGCCTGAATAGGCGAACGAAAAGTAAGGGTGCCTGAATAGGCGAACGGAAAGTAAAGGGTGCCTGAATAGGCGAAGGGAAAGTAAAGGGTGCCTGAATAGGCGATTGGAAAGTAAAGGGTGCCTGAATAGGCGAACGGAAAGTAAAGGGTGCCTGAATAGGCGAACGAAAAGTAAAGGGTGCCTGAATAGGAGAACAGAAAGTAAAGGGTGCCTGAATAGGCGAACGGAAAGTAAAGGGTGCCTGAATAGGCGAACGGAAAGGAAAGGGTGCCTGAATAGGCGAATGGAAAGTAAAGGGTTCTGAATAGGCGAACGGAAAGTAAAGGGTGCCTGAATAGGCGAACGGAAAGTAAAGGGTGCCTGAATAGGCGAATTGAAAGTAAAGGGTACCTGAATAGGCGAACGGAAAGTAAAGGGTGCCTGAATAGGCGAACGGAAAGTAAAGGGTGCCTGAATAGGCGAATGGAAAGTAAAGGGTGCCTGAATAGGCGAACGGAAAGGAAAGGGTGCCTGAATAGGAAAATGGAAAGTAAAGGGTGCCTGAATAGGCGAACGGAAAGTAAAGGGTGCCTGAATAGGTGAACGGAAAGTAAAGGGTGCCTGAATAGGCGAACGGAAAGGAAAGGGTGCCTGAATAGGCGAATGGAAAGTAAAGGGTGCCTGAATAGGCGACTAGAAAGCAAAGGGTGCCTAAATAGGTGAACGGAAAGTAAAGGGTGCCTGAATAGGCGGACGAAAAGTAAAGGATGCCTGAATAGGCGAATGGAAATACAGAGATTGGAGGAGCTAACAGGACGTCTCATCCAAATTAACTTACTGGACTTAAAGGCTCTTGGTGATGCCTCAGTTTGACATGACTGAAGGAATCTTGGGGAATTGCCCCTTGACTAGAACAGAAGAAAACCGGGGAGATGCCCCAGTTTGACATATTTTGAAGGAACCTTGGGGAACTACCCCTTGACTGGAACAGAAGAAAACTGGGGAGATGCCCTAGTTTGACATATTTTTAAGGAACCTTGGGGAACTACCCCTTGACTGGAATAGAAGAAATCTGGGGAGATGCCCCAGTTTGAGGTGATTTGAAGGTTGTTGGGGAACTACCCCTTGAATGAACAAAAGAAATCTGGGGAGATGCCCCAATTTAAGTTGTTTAGGAAATGTATTTCTACTAGGGAAGGATTGATGGTTCGGGGTGCTACCTCTTTGGGTGAAAGAGAATGAACCAGGGGGTGATGCCCCGGTTTGATTTGTCTGGGAAGTGTAGTTCCACTGGAGAAGGATTGATGGCTCGAGCATCGCCCCTTGATTGGGAAGGGAAAATTTGGGGTCCACCTGGTATGTGTGGATTTACTGAGAGAAATTTGTTGGCCCCCTTTGGGGAGAGTTCTTCTAAGCCTGATTAGAAAATATTCTTACTAGTGGGAGAAGATGATCTGAATTATAGGCTCACTGGGGAAAGTTTGGTGATTCTACTGGGGGGAAAGAATTTTGCTGGAAACTATCCTTGGGCTTGGGAAGGAGATACGCTTGACTGTCAGAATGTGTTAGGTAGAATCCATGGAAGGGAGTTTGAAAAAGTGTCAGCTTTGGCAGTTGAGGAAAAGACTTTGAGAGGTGCCAGCTTTGGCGATTTGAGGAAGGAGTTCTGAGGAGTGCCAACTTTGGTGATTAAGGAGAAGACTTGAAAGATTCTAGTTTTAGCAGCTGCGGTTCCATTGAGGAAAAGGACTTGATTGAGGCGTCAATGCTTGACATGACTGTCCGTTGTAATAACCTGCAGAAAAAGGGTAAGTAGTGCAAAGATACATTCAAAAACTAGGTAGGTCCTGTGAAACCGCGGCCCTTAGGATAACTCATGGACAGAGGAGAATCAAAGAGGCGATCATAGCTTTGAAGCGCGTGCTTGGCTGAGTCTTTGTGATGATTGTCGAGGTCAAGTAGTGGGAGCGTCTTGTCCCTTACGACTTTAAATGTTCACCATTCTTTCATTTTATTTTTATAAAAACACAATGTTTTATCAGATCAATGCAATTCATAACACGTATCGAAAAAGGATAAATTTTATTCATGTATGTCAAACAGAATACAGAGAATGGACAAAGGGGAAAATAGATGGGATGGAATGAAGTTACGTAGGACAGGTCAAGGCCAGGAGAAACAGGGAAGGTTCGAGGATCCTCCAGTGAGTTCCTGAGACTAGTGAGAACCTTAATCTCACGTCACGACCTCAAGTACATCATTCAACTCTGTCTTTGAGAGGGTAGTTTAACCATGGTCCACATGCCTCAGTTTGCACGTTTTGCATTGGGAACCTTAGTTACTCTGCCGAAATCTTGACCCTAATTTTTACCTGAGCCACCTTTTCAGGTTTTTAACTCACCGGGTTGCTCTAACTTTTGCCTAGGCCGCCCTTTCAGGTTTTCAGCCTAGCGAGCTCTTTTCTTTCTTTATAATGTGTTCTTGTTCATTTTTGGCTGTATCCCTTTCAGTAAAAGGTTGAAACTGATTACACTCCAGTTGAATTTGCCTAACCCTTTTCAAATTTAGTTTGATCCTTTGGGGAACTGATGTCACTTCAAATAGGAGAGTCTTCTCCTATGCTATGTACCCAAGGAAATATTGGTGAGTCTTTTGGCATCAATGAGAGGGAATTACTCTTGAATCATCATTTTGGCCTTTTCTTTTTTTTTTTCATTTTTTCATTTTCCATTTCTTTTTGTTTGCCCTCCTTTTTTTTGTTTTTGTTTTTGTTTTTGTTTTTGGTTTTTTTTAATCCCCTTAATGGCGCAACGACTCAATCTGACAGACTATTTCCTTGGCTACATAGGTATGAGGAATGGCGCACTCCTTAGGGTTGAGGTGTTGATGATGATAAAAATGCGAGTTCTTGGCCTGATGACATTTGTTCCCCTTATACAGAAAATGACAGCTTGCTCGAGGATCTGGACATAACCAGCTTTCCCCGCTTGGTATGTGCATTGGACTTCAAGCTTGACTCTATTTTTCATTTTTTCATTTTTCATTTTTTTTGAATTTTTGGCCAAGTCTCCCTTGACTGTATCTGCATTTAAGGCATTAGCAATTTTCCCCTATTTATGCTGGTAACTGTTGTGGTTTTCTTAGTTGACTGGCCTACCACTTGTCCAATTCGGGACTTGGCAATGTTATCATTCACATAGATTCTTTCCACGTCCTGAACAATATTACTAATGTCTTCTGATATATTGCCACGTGATTCCTTCAGTTGTTCTTGACTCAGGGGTATTCCTTAACCTCTTGTTCTAACAATCTTGTTAACTTGTGTGGTGGCTCACAAGCTTCCCTACCTTCTTTGTCAGCACAATCGACCAGGTAGTTGAGGTCGTAAAATGGGATTGTGATTTCATTAGTCTTAAGAGGATCATTTTTGATCTGCAATTTAGTGCGTTATGGCAAAAAATAAAAAGGAAAGAAAAAGAGGAACAGGCAAGTAAAGAAAATGAATCAATACAAGGATAAAGGGATGAGAAAAATCTTTTTTTTTAGAATTTCGATACGCATTTATTGATTGACTGGTAAAATAGTTTTTTTTTCGCCCTTATTACATGAAAATGTCCCAAAGCCTTAGGCATAGCAGAGGGATAAATAAGACTTTGAGGTAATGGCAAATTATTTTGGTGAATCATTTAAAATCGAAGGGAGTTCGACAGCCTCCCTATTACTGAGCTCTTGGTCCAGTGGGCAAGCGATCACCAAATTAGTATTATCATCAAAACCATCTTCATTATCGGCCACCACGGCATTAAATTCTGAACCTCCATGATTGGGTAGGGGATTTGTGGTCACGTTAGGGCTTCCTTCCCGAAAATTAATCTAGTCAGCTTTGATCAAATCTCTCACTTTATATTTCAAAGCCATGCAATTTTCTGTAGAATGCCCTGGTGCCCCAGCATGGTAATCACAATGAGCGTTTGGGTCATACCCCCTTGGGTAAGGAGGTTGCAACGGCCTCATGGGGCATGGAGCTACCAGACCCTTCTGAACGAGGATTGGTAAAAGTTTAGTATATGTTATGGGAATTGGATCGAACTGCACAGGGGTGCGCTCATTGTTGGGGTTTCTTGTATTCTGATTATGATCAGGTGGTCGAATCACTTGTTGCGGATGATTATATGGCATGGGTTGTGGCATTGGTGCTCTTACCATGGGCGGACGGAAGTGAGGAGTATGAGTTGTCGGGCCCTGGGCGGCAGCGGCCACATAAGGATTGGGAGCTTGAATCATGGCAGGGGCAAATGGTCTCGGCGAAGCTATCTTTTGATTAGAAGAGATGGAATTAGTTTCTCCATCCCTTCACCCAGGCGCCGAATTTCTTGTCATGCTTGCCCCAGATGGGCCCTGAGTGATTTTTCCTGTTCGTATTCCACTCTTCACCCTTTCCCCAATAGTCACGATGTCGGAGAAGTTGGCTGAAACACTACCAATCATCTTACCGTAGAAAGGTGATGGGAGCGTGTCGATAAACATTGCGATTATCTCTTTTTCCGATAATGGGGGGTCCACTTGTGCCGCTGTTTCTCTCCAGCGTTGGGCATACTCCTTAAACATTTCACTATCCCTCTTCACCATATTTTGTAATTGAACCCTGTTGGGTGCCATATCCATATTATACTTGTATTGCCTAAGAAAGGCATACCATGTAAGAGCAGCCTCTGCCAAACTATCTTGGAAGCAGTGGATCAACAGTTGGTCGTTAGAAGAGTAGGATGCCATCTTTCGATAGTACATCGTGAGATGGTTCTTGGGACAAGTCATTCCCCGATACTTGTCAAAGTTTGGCATCTTTAATTTGGGCGGGAGGACAACATCTGTGACTAGGCATAGTTCAGAAGCATCTATCAGTCCAAAACCTCTGGTGCCTTCCATCATTCTCAAACGCTCCTCTAGGATTTCTATCTTTTCCTTTTGGGGAGCTGCGACCGTGCTATGACCGGCTACTGGGTTCATCATGCGGGTTGTATCTTGGAGATTGGTCATATAGGGGGTTGCGTATCCGTATGGATAACTGAGTGGTTGGTTGAACGGAGGCAACGCCTGATACTGGTTCATTATGCCTGTGTTTGGTGAGGGACCTTGGGGTTCGGCCATAGTTTGTACAGCATAAGTCGGCTGAGTCATCTGGGCTTGTGTGTTTTGGGCTTGTGCGTTGCAGGTTGGCTGGGCCATCGGGGCTTGTGTGTTTTGGGTTTGGTAGGTTTGTGGGTCATGGGCTTGCGTGTTTTGGGTTTGGTGGAGTGGTGGCATGTTTGGCTGGGTGGGGTATGAAGCGTGAGGATTCATTGCTTGCTGGTCTTGGGTGTCTTGTTGGTTAGCGAGTGGGGGATAATACCCCGGTGGTAGGCCGTAAAGTGGAAAAGGTACTGGGTTACCGTCAGGACCGACAAATGTATGTTGTTGTGCATAAGACTGACCGTAAGGTGGTTGGGTCTCCATGGTAGGGTTAGGTCTTCCGACATGAATTGTGAGAGGGGGTGCCATTGTGTTAGGGAATTGGGTTCTTGTTGGGTCAGAAACAAGGGGAGGTGGTGCGGCGGCAGGCTGCTGCTGGGCGTCCTTAATACCTGCAGAGGAGCCTCCTTCTGTGAGTTTCTTTTCTAAAAGTTTAGTTAACTCCGCCACTCGCTCTTTCAACTGATCAAACTCGGTTCTAAAGTCTCTATCAACAGCTTCTGCCTCAGCCATGAGTTTCCTTTGGAGCCTGGTCTGGTAAGGATGCCTACCCGTGACGCCTGTGTCTCTTTTTTTAAAAAACAAAAATGTTAGGTGGAAATAGAAAGAAGGAGAATGTCATGGGAAGCAATTACAGGCTTTGGCGAGTATCCTTTGACTATTCCTTAGAACTTATCATTCAAAAGTACTAGGTATGGTAAACATGGAAATTAATATGGGATAATTGTGAGGACAGAAGAAATCTTTCATCCTGAGGCGGGAGCCTCAAGCTCAAACATTTTCTTCAGGCAGTTACAACCCTCATTTCTTAAGTTCAATCCCATGTTAATTTCCATAGATACTCAAAGGGTATTCGTTAAGTTCTGAATAGCTTTCCACGAAATGAGAATGAGGAAAAGAAATTAGTTGATGTCATGTTTTGGAATCGGTACTTCCCCATTGATTTAACGTAAAGCAAAATTTTTTTTTGGGAAACAACGATTACCAAGGGTCCAAGTCGTAATAGTCATAAATTTTTTTAATCGTCATCGACGCCCCTGCTGGAGCAGAAACAAAGTTATATATTTTTTTGATTTTTGACGATTAGGAAAATCTATGACTCAGGACTCAGAGGTACACGACCAAAAGAGGATTATCTATTTATCCGAAGAATACTGTGTGTTCCAAAATGAGTCATTATTTCAAAAACTCAGTAAATCTGCGGGTGGTAGATAATTCATTTTTTGGATAAAAGGGAAAGCAAAAATGACGTAAGGTAAAGTAAAGTTTGCCCTTTTTGTGGCCTAGGTCGGGTTTTGTTGAAAGTCTTTTCTAGGCCCTATGGCTTGTCTAAAAGTGACTCTCCACACCGGGTGGCTTCCGCTAGACATCTAGAAGGTCACCAGAGCCAAGATCCTAACCATGACAGGGACGCAAACAGTGGGGAATCCACTAGGTGCGTATATCATGCGAGGTCAAACTCTGGTTGAGGTTCTCACGAACACCGGATAGGAAGTGCATCCCATACGATTCTGTTACCAAACTCTCCTAACTTAAGCTTCATTTGGGGCCCGGGTATAGGGCGCCACTCATAGGTGTGTGCAAGTAATTGTGAGTGCAGTGTGTGGAAGGGCAGTCCATACCTTTTACCTTACCCCATTCTGCACAAAGAACAAACACAGAACAAACATACAAAGTCGTCTACCCTAGGGTTCAATGATTGTAGAAAAGTAACATGGTCTTCTACCCTAGGGTTCAATAAACATGCAAAACATAGACAACAAAACAAATAACAAGATACAATTAAAACAAGAACAAACATTCACAACAATCAATAGAAAATAAAACAAGGGGAAGAAATCTGAGATAACAAAGGCTATATAAAAAAGAACATGCACTTTCAATCAAACTGGCCTGACTCTCTTAAGTGTCCCCAGTGGAGTCGCCATCTGTCGCAACCTGGATCGCGACGGCGCGGCGAGAGAGAAAAACCCGTGAGATGAAACAGGGAGTCGCCACCAACGTTTTTATCCATAGGAAAAACATTGGGAAAAAACTAAATTCAGTGAAAGCACTGGTTTAAAGAATGAGATTCAAGTTCGGGAGTCGGTTACAAGTAGGGAAGGTATTAGCACCCTACATCGCCTGTTAGAAATAGTACCAAGATTGAAAGTGCAATATAAATAGCCTTAAATAAAACATGGTTTCTTCCTTTTTTTTATTTTTATTTGAAAACGACGAAATGGAGTAAGAGAACTGTACAAACATAGAATGTCGAAGCGAGGTCAACGGGACGTTTCATCCGAATTAAACTCGACTTCGATATGAGACAGAGAGGGGAAGAGAATGCTAATAAGACGTCACGCCTAAATTAGACATCCTCGGATAAAAAGGGGACAGGGATAGGAAAGAGATAAGCGGGACGTTAATAAGGGTTGATTAAGCATTGATTTAATGACTCATTTGAACTAATTTTGTAAAGACTTTGAGCTAAATTAATGAATTATTGAAGGAAGGTAGCATGAATCTTTTAAGTAGTGATGGATAAATATATAAAAGAAATATTGTGTTAAAGCTCTTAGAAAGTTACAGGAAATTCAACAGGAAGCCAAGGCAAGGTAAGCAAGCTTGAACAAGTTGGAGAGCATAAGCACCTCTCACGCTTGAGCGTGAACACTAGGCGCTTAAGCGTGGATTAAGCATGGGCAAGCATGAATTAAAGGAAACAAAGAGGCATCAGGACCCCTCTCACGCTCAAGCGTGGGAATGAACCACTTGAGCGTGAGCTCGAGAGCGCCCAAGCGAGGAGTAAGCGTGAGCATGACCCCAGGCACGAATGGCGCTTGAGCATAACTATATGGAGCTCAAGCGTTACCCTGCACATGGTCTAACAAGAAGAACGCTTGAGCGTAGGCATTACACGCTTGAGCGTGACTGATGGATAGCAAAGCATAAGCCGAGCGCGCCTGAGCGAGGAACCAGCATGGATTAAGCGTGGAACAAGCATACTGAACAAAAGAAAACCACGCTTAAGCATGATTAAGATGGTTTAAGCATGGAACATTTAATGAGTATCAGGACCTTTCACGCTTGAGCGTGACCATCAAGCTTAAGCGTGACTCATGCAGTATGGGATTTTTCAATTTAATATTCACCAATGGTGCGATGCCAACTCACCCATTTTCTTGTGTTTCTACAAGTCTTTGAATGATGCTGCATGGGTTCTACGCAAGTGGGCAAGGAGAGCTGAACCAGAACCCCTATAAATCAGGCTACAAACAACATCAGGGAATCATCATATATCCAACATCAGATTCATCCCCTGTATTTCATTCACAATCCAAACTTTCCATTATTTTCTGTATTCATTCCTTTGATGGTGAAAATGCAAAGCATGAGTAGCTAAATCTCCCTTATGGGATTGGCTGTAATCCATTCAACACTGAAGTAATGCTGTTGTAAGTTTTTATTTAGTAATGAGATTTGATAAGTTTCTGTATTTCCTTCTGCGTTTAATGCCTGAAAGTACTTGATCACTATTTTCTTGTTTTAAGTTTTCTCAAGTATGCTGGGAAGTGACTTTTGAAAGCGGATCCGAAAGAAATACTTATTGTGAGTAGGTAGCCAGGGATGGCGTCTAACGCAATAAACGTCAAAACAATCGATCGATAATGCTGGGGTGATTTCAAAGTGACCGAGGGATCAGCAGTTTGAAATCATTCTTATGAATTTTGTAATCGAGGGATCGATACAAGTGACTTTGATTGTGACGTAGAAATTATCTTTTCGATTTACTTATATAAAAACTTATGCAGCTTACAGAAGGTGAAGATGTGATGAAGCCAATCCCTGTTTTACAAAACTGATTTTTCCAACACCATTTACTGTTATCCTTTACAAGTTTTATTCTCTGTTATTTACTGTCTTCTCATTCAACATCATTTACAACAAAACAAAAACCAAACCATTCTGCCAAATCAATTCAAAACTAAGATTTTCATTCTAACACCTCCTCAGTGGAACGACAACTATACTATATTACAACTTCTGTGTTTAAACTTGGCACAAGCATTACCTTGAGTTCATATTATACAAACTTGATTCTCTTTCAGTGAACTCTTCATTCCAATATATCAAAAATCGACCATCAAGTTTTGGCACCGCAGCCGGGGAGGTGATTTAAGTTTGAATATTTCAGCATTGAATTGACAAGACAGTGTAAATAAATTTGTTTTCAATTTGTTTTTATTATTTTTGTAACCTTGCTATTTTGAGTACTTGATTTATGATCTTGAGAGGACAGGGTACAAAAGAACAACTTGCATTTGATGCAGAGATAGACAGGTTCCTCAAGAAAATCAAGAAAGCCAAACAGAACTTCCAAGCAGGACAAACATCTTCTCATACAATGGATGTCAACAGCAACAATCAAAACCCACCAAGGAGAACACTTGGAGACTATGCTTTACAGCAAGGGCCAAGACATTTCTCAAGCATTGCAGTTCCAAACACTGTCAGAGCATTAGAAATGAAACCAGCATTTCTTAGTTTGATTAGTTCACACCAATTTACTGGAATGTCAAGTGAAGATCCGTATACTCACTTGGCCACATTCTATGAATTGGTTGGAACCATGGGATTTAACCAAGATGTTATTGATGCTGCATATTTAAGACTATTTCCTTTCTCTTTAGCAGGAAAAGCAAAGGAGTGGTTACAATCTCATCCAAATCAAAGTTTAAATAGCTGGAACATAGTTGAAGAAAAATTTCTACAAAGGTTCTTTCCTCCATCTAGATTCATCAAGGCCAAATCAGATATTACAACATTTAGACAAGGCCAAGATGAACCTTTTTGTGAGGCATGGGAACGCTTTAAATCACTGCTCAGAAAATGCCCAAACCATGGACTTGAAGATATTGCACAGCTTAATATTTTTTACAGTGGTTTAAGGGCTGACACTAAAATGATTTTAGATGCAGCAGCAGGAGGAACAATGATGACAGTGGATGCTGACCAAGCCACAAGGATAATAGAAGCTTTATCCTCAACAGACTACCAAGCTCAACATGATCGTCAGCAAGTTCAAAGGAAAGGAGTCCTTGACTTAAACACCACAGATGCCATTTTAGCACAGAACAAAATTCTGACCCAACAATTAGAAGCATTGACCAAAAAGATATCCAATCTTCCACAACAGTTACATGCAGTACAATCATCACAACCAGGGCAACAACAAATGCCTGTAACATGTAACTTTTGTGGAGGAGATCATCTTAATGAGAACTGTGGCTCACAAGAAGCAACTGTATACTTCATGAACAACCAAGGAAGGTCTGGTAATTTCAATTCAAATTTTTCTAACCAACCATTTCAGGGATGGAGAAGTAACCAAAACCAAGGCCAAGGATGGAAGCAAGAGCCCAGCTCTTCTAAACCATATCAAAATAATGGTCCTTCTTTAGTGGAGAGAACTTCTAGATTAGAGGACACCTTGGAAAAATTTATGCAAACTTCTTTAGCAAGTCAAAAGAACAACGAGGCATCACTTAGGAACTTGGAAACACAATTGGGACAACTAGCCCGACAACTTGCTGAGAAACAGAAGCCTCAGTATGGAGCAAACACTGAAACAAATCCAATAGAGCATTGCAAGGCTGTGACCACACTGACTGAGGAAATAACTGAGGAAGAAGATGGACATGATGCTATCACACCTGAAGCAGTACCTCATAACACCAAAGGTCCAGGGAGTTTTTCTATTCCTGTCACTATTGGAAATCTTTCAAAAAGTAAAGCTTTATTAGATCTTGGTGCTAGTGTAAACTTAATGCCATTATCCACACTTAAAAGGATAGGGGATTTTTCAGTAAAGCCAATAAACATGACTTTAAAAATGGCAGATCAATCAATAAAAACCCCTTATGGTATTGCTGAAAATATTGAGGTCAAAGTTGATAAATTTGAATTTCATGAGAACTTTGTTGTCATAGATATGGAGGAAGATTCTGAAGTCCCTCTAATACTGGGGAGACCATTCTTGAAAGCAGCCAAAGTCATCATAGATGTGGATGACAGAAGAGTAAAAATTCGAAGCAGAAAGAAGAAGCCAACTTTGTTATTAATGAAACAAACAAATACTCAGAAGGTGCACTTGAAAATCTGAATGGAAAAAAGTCAAGGCTTGACTTAGGAAAGGAGGTGGAAAAACTCAATACTCTTATCCACCAGCTCCAAGACCCATATTGAAAAATCTATCAGGCGTCAAGCTAAAGACGATAAACAAGCGCTCATTGGGAGGCAACCCAATCTTTTATGCTTTCTTTCCATGAAAATTTTATTTTTAAATATTAGTAAAGTTTCTGTTTATTCTGTAGGTCACTCATTAAGAGAAGTCCAAATAAAAGTCTAAAACAAAGACAAACAAAACTGGAGCTGAAGATTGAATTAGGAGAGCATCAAGGAAACAGTTAGCCCAAGTGTGAAGATTCTCGCTTAAGCGAGACAAACTTGCAGATGGCCAGAACAAAGCAAATTGCACCAAACCCCTCTGTCACTACTTCCCCAGCAAGGAGTTCCCGAAGAAATAAAGGCAAAAGACCACGCACAGATGAACAAGACAATGCTCCAAGATTCAGGAATAAAGATAAGAGCAAGCGTTATGAGGACATCTCCAAGTGGACATTTATACTAGAAAGAAAAGTAGATTTGGCCTTGGGAGATTGTGATGCCTTCCTGCAAATCATAAGGAGGAGAAATTGGTTAAAGATATGTTACCCAAGGGAGAAGTATGACCCAGAAGTTGTGAGAGAGTTCTATGCGAATGCTTGGACAAGAGATGGAGGAGGAGAAAGAAAAACTTATGTGAGGGGAACCTGGCTCTCCTATGACAGAGACACAATCAATTTTTACTTGGGGAACATTATGACCCTAGGAGAGGGAGAAATATGCGAATATGCTACCATGATTGCAAGGAACCAATTCATTGCCACCAATGACCTTGAAGCAGCCATATGTGTTCCAGGACACCACTTTCAAATGAGGCAAAGAGAGAACCCACTAAGAATTTTAAGAAAAGACATGACTTCTATCTTTCAAGTTTGGACTTCTTTTTTATTAGCTAACATAGCACCTAACGCTCATGTCTCTGATTTAATTTTTAGTAGGTGTTATTTGCTATACTGCATTCTAAGAGAGGGCATTTCCATTGATCTAGCCCAAATACTCTCTGATGAAATTCACAAGTTTGTGATTTCTGACGAGAAGTATTCCCAGGCAGGTCAGAAGGTAAAAGGGAGTCTCGGTTTTCCTGCCTTTATCACTGATTTTTATGCAGCTCATGGTGTTGAGGTACAAGACCTCAAACCAATTAGGCCTTCCATAGACAAACGCTTCATTGAGCATTACTGCAGTAATCCCGTACCTCCTGCAACTGATGTACCCCCTCCACCTGCCTCTCAAGCAACATAGCAAGCATCCAACACAGCACCTGCCCATCCTCCTCTCAGCACAGAAGCCACCCTGATTTTACAAGGCATTCACCTCGTGAAAATTCAAAATAGCCACCTCCTGGCACAGCAAAATGCTAATCATAGAGGTTTGTTGCATATTCATAGTGGCCTTTATCACAGCATTCCTGCAGGTCAACACAATCCTTGGATGCACCCTGCCTAGTTTGAGGCCCTAATTGCTTGGCCTGGGGACAGGCCCCCTTTTGTGGGAGGAGATGAGACTACACAGGATAGGCCAGGAACTTCAACACAGGGACCCCCAGAAAGAAACCAGGGAACAGAAGAGGATTCATCTGAGGATGAGTGAAAAATTTTAATGCTTTCATTTTTTTTCTTGAGTTTAAATTGCTACTTTAAGTTTTATTTCAAATTGACAATTTATAGCTTTACTTTAAAATTTTTTTTTAGTGCAGCATACTTTGGAATTGCTTGTGATTATTTTTGTTTTGATTAAAGCTGTAAACATTTTTGAAAAACCTAACCAAAGATTTTACTTTTTGAACAAGAAAAGTTTCTAAGCAGCAAAATACTTTTAGGCAATAAAACTGATTTTTAAAAGGGTAAAATGGCTGAATTAAGAACCAAGGAATTAGAATGAATGTACTTTTTATTGTTTACATGCTTGAACCCTTTTCTGTTAGAATAAGGAAGTAAGCCTTATATCCTGGTGAGAAGTGAGAAATCTAAACACTGAGAGTCTCATGAGAATTCGTAAATAAGCATTGCCTGATTTTCTGATTAACATTTCTTTTAGAGATTAAGCAAGGAAATGATAAAGGCAAATTTTGAAAATAAAACAAACTCAGAGCCAAAAAGCTACCCTTAAGAATATGACCTAATTTTTTGTAGCCCATTTTTGAGCCAAAAATTTTTATTCAAACACCCTAAACCAAGCATGAGAAATATAAAAATACCTTACTAGCATGCTTAAAAATTTTATAAGAGCATAAAACACTTCTCCAAAAAGGGTGATAAGAGAAACTGAGGCTGAAAGAGAAATAAAGTTCTCCAAAATTTAACAAAAATAGAGAACTAGAAAAAGAAAAATGAAGAATTCAGCGGCATAAAAGAAGAAGCCTCATAAAAGCTTGAAAAATCTCAGAACATATGCTCTTCTTATTCATGCATGCACTTTGAACTCAAGAAAAACCAAGAATTCTTGATAGCCCAGCCTCATTACAACCTTGAAAAGACCTTTTGATCCTTACTTATCTTATGAATTGATTTTGATTAGAAATGACTGGCAATGTTAATTAGGCAGTTCTCATGATGAATGTGCAACACACCCACCTAGGTGAGAAATAATGAGAGTTCCTTATTCTTACAGCAATTGGTTACATGCTTTATGAACAAGGTAATGGTGCATTACAATTTAAGGAATTGGTATTAAAGAGATCATTTGCCTAAACATCAACTCAGATTATTGTCTTTTAAAAATTTTGTCTGCGGCAGAAACACAGATTATTGAATACTTGATTCCCTTTCCAAAACTTCTTTTTACTTGAGGACAAGCAAAAATCTAGGTTGGGGAGAGTTTGATAAGGGTTGATTAAGCATTGATTTCATGACTCATTTGAACTAATTTTGTAAAGACTTTGAGCTAAATTAATGAATTATTGAAGGAAGTGAGCATGAATCTTTTAAGTAGTGATGGATAAATGTATAAAAGAAATATTGTGTTAAAGCTCTTGGAAAGTTGCAGGAAATTCAACAGGAAGGCAAGGCAAGGTAAGCAAGCTTGAATAAGTTGGAGAGCATAAGCACCTCTCACGCTTGAGCATGAACACTAGGCGCTTAAGCGTGGATTAAGCATGGGCAAGCATGAATTAAAGGAAACAAAGAGGCATCAGGACCCCTCTCATGCTCAAGCGTGGGAATGAACCGCTTGAGCGTGAGCTCGAGAGCGCCCAAGCGAGGAGTAAGCGTGAGCGTGACCCCAGGCATGAATGGCGCTTGAGCGTAACTATATGGAGCTCAAGCGTGACCCTGCACATGGTCTAACAAGAAGAACGCTTGAGCGTAGGCATTACACGCTTGAGCGTGACTGATGGATAGCAAAGCATAAGCCGAGCGCGCCTGAGCGAGGAACCAGCATGGATTAAGCGTGGAACAAGCATACTGAACAAAAGAAAACCACGCTTAAGCGTGATTAAGATGGTTTGAGCGTGGAACATTTAATGAGTATCAGGACCCTTCACGCTTGAGCGTGACCATCCAGCTCAAGCGTGACTCATGTAGTATGGGATTTTTCAATTTAATATTCACCAATGGTGCGATGCCAACTCACCCATTTTCTTGTGTTTCTACAAGTCTTTGAATGATGCTACATGGGTTCTACGCAAGTGGGCAAGGGGAGCTGAACCAGAACCCCTATAAATCAGGCTGCAAACAACATCAGGGAATCATCATATATCCAACATCAGATTCATCCCTTGTATTTCATTCACAATCCAAACTTTCCATTATTTTCTGTATTCATTCCTTTGATGGTGAAAATACAAAGCATGAGTAGCTAAATCTCCCTTATGGGATTGGCTGTAATCCATTCAACACTGAAGTAATGTTGTTGTAAGTTTTTATTTAGTAATGAGATTTGATAAGTTTCTGTATTTCCTTTTGCGTTTAATGCCTGAAAGTACTTGATCACTATTTTCTTGTTTTAAGTTTTCTCAAGTATGCTGGGAAGTGACTTTTGAAAGCGGATCTGAAAGAAATACTTATTGTGAGTAGGTAGCCAGGGATGGCGTCTAACGCAATAAACGTCAAAACAATCGATCGATAATGCTGGGGTGATTTCAAAGTGACTGAGGGATCAGCGGTTTGAAATCATTCTTATGAATTTTGTAATCGAGGGATTGATACAAATGACTTTGATTGTGATGTAGAAATTATCTTTTCGATTTACTTATATAAAAACTTATGCAGCTTACAGAAGGTGAAGATGTGATGAAGCCAATCCCTGTTTTACAAAACTGATTTTTCCAACACCATTTACTGTTATCCTTTGCAAGTTTTATTCTCTGTTATTTACTATCTTCTCATTCAACATCATTTACAACAAAACAAAAACCAAACCATTTTGCCAAATCAATTCAAAACTAAGATTTTCATTCTAAGACCTCCTCAGTGGAACGACAACTATACTATATTACAACTTCTGTGTTTAAACTTGGCACAAGCATTACCTTGAGTTCATATTATACAAACTTGATTCTCTTTCAGTGAACTATTCATTCCAATATATCAAAAATCGACCATCAGACGTCTCATCCTAAGTATCTCTTCCCTATGAATTATGGCGAGGCTTGAACAAAAACTAGGGGGAAATCAACAAGACGTCACGTCTAAATTGATTTTCGCGGAAGTGACAAAAAAAAGAACACTTATGAAAGAAACACGCAAGTGAGGAAATAAATCAGTAAAAAGAAACAAGAAAGATGGGCCCGACAGGAGTAGAGGTCCTACTCCTACGTATTCTTGAGTTATTAAGAAATCAGGGTTACGTAGTTCTGAGTGTTTTTCTTTTAGGAAAAGATTGGGAAAATATTGGTGGGTATCATTTTGGTGAGGAACTCATACAAGACGAAGTTCTTCGCACGTGTACGGATCCTATAGAGGTTGTGTAGACGGAAGTATTTTCTGTACGACACTGACTAAAAATGATTTTTTTCTGTTTTTTGATTTTTGATTTTACTTAGATTTGAAAGAAAACACATGAAACATCCATTTCCCTTTAATATTTTTTTTAAAAAAAATACGAAGCAAAGGATGGAGGGTAGCAGAAGCTACAAGAGAGAAAGAGAAATAGTAAATTTGGAAAAAAGAGGGAAAACCGAGTGAGAGAAGAGAAAACCGAGTGAGAAAAAGGGAAAACCGAGTAAAAATGGAAAAACTGAGTAACAAAATAGAAAACCGAGTGCAAAATGAAAATACCGAGTGAAAAATAAAAAAACCGAGTGAAAGTTGGGAAACCGAGTGATGGAGAGAGACGGTGTTGGAGTTAAGAGGAGGGGGACGGTGTAATGGTTATGGGAGTGGACGGTATGCAGTATGTGAGGTGATTAGGATGGTGTGGAGCTGGTTTGGAAGGAGGACGGTACTGAGTGGTGAGGACAGAGTAGTGAGGGTGTTTGGGAGATGTAGAGGGGATGGACGATGTGGAGTTTAGAAACCGTCCAATGTTGAGAGGATTTTGGAGAGAAGGCAACGTTCATTTATGGGAGAGCTGGACAGTGTGGGTGACATAAGGAGGAAGGGTGCAGTTGGTGAGGATCTAGATGGTATGGAGGACTCGGTTATGGATCGGTATGCAATTGGTGAGATAATTGGCAGAGGGCTAGAACAATGCTGCTGATTCAGAGTTTCTACCCTTCTTCAGCCAACCAAGATCCAATCTGAAAAAAAAAACCAGCCCCCTGTGCCTCTTCGATTGAGGCATTTATAGAGGCTTTAGGACATGGGCTGAGTGCTTTGACAACACGAGTCTCCACTCACCCATGTGCCTAGTGGAGACAGCCTGGTTAAAATAATGGGGAGCAGCGGCTGATGGAGAATTTTTAATCTCTCCACTTCCGCCCAGCTGTCTGCCACTCCCAGGATTCCTGGATCCACTTGGATTGTGGGAATCCAAGTCAGTACTTGCGATCTGAGAGGGCATGATGAAAATCTGAGAGAAGATATTGGAAATCCGAGAGAGGGTGTCGAAATCCGAGAGAGGACGACTCAGATTGGCCTCTCAGTCAGCATTCATCCACAGTGGGAATGAATTCTGAGAGGAATGAAGGTTTTCCAAGTGAAAATGGTCTTTTCCGAGTGAGAATTCTTCTGAGAGGAGCTCTTTTATGGAAGGCCGAGTGGAGGTTTTGCTCGGTGGTGGGTTATTTGTGAGGAGAATCTGAGTGAAAAGCAAAGCAATTGGATTGAGGGGACAAACAAAGCAATTCTGATTGAATTAAGTCAGATCGAGTGAAAAGTGACTCGGAATTGACTGAAGAGGACTCCTTGCTGACTGAAAAATGTCACTCGGATTTGACTGAAGAGGACTCCTTTGCTGAAAAAATGTCACTCGGATTTGACTGAAGAGGACTCCTTTGCTGAAAAACTGTCACTCGGATTTGACTGAATTGGTGGAAATGGGCTCAGTGATGGTTGGCTAAAAAAAAGGCTCAGGAATGGGTCTGAAGAAGGACGACTCAGAATTGGTTTGAAGGGTGATGACTCGGCATTGGGGCCAATGATTCAATCGGCCCTTATTTGAAGGATGAGTGAAGATTGGCTCAAAAATCTGACTGAAGTGTCACTCGGTTCTGACTGAAAATTGGCTCGGGAATGGGTGAAAGGATAGCTCGGATTTGAGTGAGAGTACTCACTCAGGAGTGGGTGAGAAAGGAATGACTCAGAACCGACTGAAGATTCTTCACTCGGTGCTGACTGGAGATTCTTCACTTAGAATTTGGGATCTTGGTAATTTTCACTCGGAAAGAGCCTTTCCTCACTCAGAATTTTCATTCAGTCGTTAATTGTTCTGTGCAATCACTCGCCCTTATTTTCCAATTAGGAATGGCTTTCACTCGGCAATCAGCTGCTCGGTGCACTCACTTGGGAGTCGTCTTCAGAAGGATTTCACACGGATTTTCCTTTCTTCAGTCCAATTGGACACATTTATTTAGAAATCCTTTCATTCAGTCGTTGTCACTCGGAAACCGATTGAAGATTGACAATGAAACTAATTGAAGAATGGCTCAGTCGGCAAATATTCATTCGGAGTTGTCACTAGGATTTGTCACTCGAAGTTGACCTTCTTTGCAATCAGGGCTTGGAAACTTTTACATTTTCACTCGAAATCGGTTTTCTTCCCATCAAAATCTGACTACCCAGATATACTCATAATTGGACTTCTGTTCCAATCGGAATCTGACCACCCAGATTCACTGAGAGTCGGACTTCACACTTCAATCAGAAGGTTTCAATCAACATTTCTCCTTCGGATGTGCTTACTCGGATGTTGGGATTATTTCACTCGGACTCGGTCTTCTTTCCTCTCAGAAATTGGTACTTGAGAGAATTTGACCACTCAGATAGACTTAGAGTCGGGCTTTCCTTCCAGTTTGAATCTGACCACTCAGTTACACTCAGAGTCGGTCTTTTTTACTTCAGTCAGGAAGCTTCATTCAATAATAGGTCCTCAAACTTTGTTTTCACTCAGAACTGGCTCTCTTTCCACTCAGAACTTTGAAACTTGGCATTTTCAACCGGAATCAGCCTTTACACTTCAACCAAAGGGCTTTCAATCAACGTTCGCCCCTCGGATGTGTTCACTCGGACTCGGTTTTGCCCAGAAAAACATATTCCTCAATCAGATTCACTTTAATCAGCATTTCTTCATTCAGATTACTTGCATTCAGAAAGCTCCCACTCGGATTCACTTCAATCAACAAGAGTATTCCACTCGGAAATGACTCATTTTGAGTAATTCTACTCAGATTGGATCATTTATGGGTCATTCCGCTCGGATTCCCTAACAGGAGCCTATTCCACTCGGAAATACTTCATTACGACTCGGATTTGATCATTTTTTGAGTTATTCCACTCGGATTTCTCTTCAACAGGGACTTACTCCACTCGAAAAAGCTTCCTTCAGGGCCATCCTGCTCGGATCTGATCATTTTTGAGTCATTCCACTTAGATTTGCCTCCAACAGGGACATACTCCACTCGAAAAAGCTTCCTTCAGGGCCATCCTACTCGGATCTGATCATTTTTGAGTCATTCTACTCGTATTTGCCTCCAACAGGGCAATATTCCACTTGGAAAAGCTTCATTCTGAGTTATCTCACTCGGTTCTGATTATTTTGGAGCCATCCTATTCAGATTTGACCATTCTGAATCAAGAATTCAGTATAAAAGAAGATTCGTTCCACTTGGACCGGACTAAAAGAGGTGTTCACAATAATGATAAAGGGAGAGGTAAAATAAATGATAGTAGGACGATGAGGAAAGAGCTGCCAAGAGGCATGAGAACCATAGCCTTCTTCTTGGATGGTCCAAAGATGGTGAGACCAAAGGGCATCAATATGAGCTTTAGTTAGGTTGGGAGTAGTCAGAATGCTTTTCAAACTTGCTTTAGAGAGTTGATGAGGCCTGAGAGGACATTTGTAGTGAGGCTTTGGTGTTGGTGGCATGGGTTTCTTCAATCTGCCTATATTAATTTAAATGGCTGGTGATGGTTGAATGTTAGGAACAATCAGGATTTTCTTCTTTAGAGTTATAATAGTCTCTCTATGGGTAAGGGATGTACATATTTAAGGGTAGAGGGTCTGATACGAAGTCTACAACTATCAAAGTTGAGGTTGCTCATAATGGCTAGGTTATAAGGGTTTTTGTAACCAGGATCAGTAGAATCAAGGATAAGCTTAAAAAAGTCTAACTAAAGGGAGATGGGGGTTAATAATATGAAATAAAGGATTTTGTAAGGGAAGGTTAATAGTAGGAGGGTCTAGAAGGGGAACAATGGCAAGATTATTTTTTGAAGGGGCTTGGGTGGAAGATTTATGGTAAGGGATAATAGAAATAGGAATTGGTTGAGAGGATAAGGTTGGCTGAGAGATCTTTAAGAGAAGGGAAGATACAAGATCTAGGTCAGTTACAAATTTAGTTCTAGCTTTCTTTGAGGCTAGCCTAGATTGAGGTACTTCTTTTCCTTTTCTTTGCAAGAGCAGTTCTGAACTGAGTCTCATCACTATAAAATTCTCCAATGACTTTATAAAACCTATTCATCCAGTCCAAATGTGTCCACTTTAGCACATCATACTCAGGGAATTTCTTTAGATGATCAGAGATGAACTTCACATAGTCAATGAAGCTTGGGTAGCCTCCATATTTTATCAATTCCTCACGATTGGCTCTCATCACTCTTAAATAGTCATCTTTCATCTCATTGAAATTGGCCTGCCATGTAGTTCCAGACCATCCATGTACAAAAATATCAGGATACAGAGTAGTGAAGATGTTGATGAATTTTTGACAAATTTTAGCAGAGGTCTATTATTGTTGAGAAGTTTTCTACTGCTGTTACTACTGAGACTTCTATTGATGTGGAGCTTACTAAGAGGCTTATTGTTGTTATGTCTTGGAGGATTATTGTGGTTGCTCTTACTGAGGTGAAAGCTGAACTTATTAGGGAGGAGACTATTGCTGCTGCTCAAGTTTAGATTTCTTAGCCACTGACTTTCTTTAAAGCTGAGTAAGGGTAATCTTATCATTAAAGTTAGAAGACTCTTTAGCAGCTTCTGGTACAGATTCCATGGGCTCTGTAGGATCTGAATCCTTTGCTGGAGAGGGAGGAAGAATCACCTTGCATGGTTTCACATCCAGAGGAGAGTCTGAATGGCTTGATTCATCAGATGCTGATTCATCAAAAAATCCAAAATCATTTTTTTGACCTTCTTAGTAGCATACTTCACTCTGTTGCTTTTCCTCTTGGGGCCTGGTTTTGGTTTGACAATCTCAGTCTTCTACTTCTTAGGGGCTGCAGGAGCTGACCTTTTATTTTGAGGAGGAGGCAGAATAGAACTCTCTATGGTTTTGTCTAACACAAGTGAGAAGATGTGTAGCTTGCTCACTAAGGAGGTAGGAGTCACTAGATCACTTACAATTTTGATTTGCATATTTTCCAGTGCAAAGACCTTCATTAGCATAACAGGGTATGAGATCTTGCTCTGCTTTTTCCTAATTGAGGAAATTAAGTAAGTCATGATGACATTGAGGAGACTTACTTTTTCCTTCATAAGCATGTGATACGTGTAAAATCTGTCTAGCTTGCTCACATTATCCTTGGCTCCTTTGCAAGGGCAAAATACTTGCTTCATCACCAAGTGAAGATTTTGACCTTTGGTAACAGGTTTCCAGATACAACTCTGGTAGGTTGTTCAGTACCATAGAGCATCTGATTGATCTCCAGGCTAGAGACCACTTCAAACTCAAAGTCTTCTATAAAGACTTCTCCCACAGCTGGGCAATCAGTTACTGTAGCAAGGACATCTTTAGAGATTTCTATCACTTTTCCTTTTAGCTTGCCCAAAACAATGAACTTGGACTTATCAACAGATGTTGTCTTCCAAAACTCCAAAACCAGAGAAGGTGAATAAGGCTCTCCGCTAAGACAAAACTTGGTTGACCTAATACCACTGATTTCCTCTGAGATGTCTCTTACATCCATCTTGTGCTACATCAGGTAGAAGAAAGATGATTCCACAATATCTGATACTTTGAATGCCATGACTGATGCTCAATAGAGAAGAAGAATGAAGGTTTGGGTTTAAGGTTTAAGAAAATAAAGAGTTCTTTTGAGAAAGGGAAAGGTGAAGGGTTTTTCACAAGAAAGGGAAATGATTTGTAAATGAAAAGGCTCAATTTAAAAGGTAATAAATATCCACTAGTGGGAAAAGAGAGGGGCATAATTAGGTGGCAGTTACGCAAAAAGCTATTAACTGCTGCCACATTGTACATTTCAGAATAAAAAGCAATAAAAGGTGAAATGTTTTGACAATTATCATGAATCCCAAAAGACTTAAGCAATTTTCTCTCTCAAAAATATTTAGAAGAATATAAGTGTGGGTTAAGACATTAAATTAAATAAAATTAGATTCTTTATAAAGAACATATCATGCATCAAACCTTTCACACATCAGACACTTTATGCATCAAACTTTTCATGCAATAATTCTTAAGCTTAAATTGTGCTTAATAAAAGCAAACCTGGCCTCAGCCAAAGGCTTTATAAAGATATCTGCCCATTGATGATCTATATCCACAAACTTCATATCTAGAATCCCTTTTTGTACATAATCTCTGATGAAGTGATATTTTACTTCAATGTGTTTTTCCTTTGAATGCTGAATGAGGTTCTTTGACAAATTTATTACACTTGTGTTGTCACAGAACACAGGAATCTCTTTTTCTTTAATGGAATAATCTTTAAGTTGGTATTTTATCCAAAGAAGTTGAGAGCAACAGCTTGCTGCAGACATGTATTATGCTTTTGTTGTTGAGAGAGCAATTGAGTTTTGCTTTTTGCTTCCTCATGATATTAGACTTTTGCCTAGGAAATGACATCCACCACTTGTGTTTTTTTATCCACTCTATCACCTGCAAAATCTACATCACAAAATCAAGATAGAGAGAAAGAGTCTGTTCTCTTATAGAACAACCCAAGGTTAGTTGTGCCAACAAGATGTCTTAAAATCCGTTTTACTATAGACAAATGTCATTCCTTAGGATTTGATTGATATCTTGCACATATACAAACACTAAACATTATGTCAGGTTTAATGGATGCGAGGTTTAGAAGTGATCTTATCATTCCTCTGTACAAAATCTGATCCACTGATGTACTAGATTCATCTTTACTAATTATACAATTTGATGCATAAGAGTTGTCATGGATTTAGTATCAGCCATTTTAAACTTTTTAAGCAACTCCTTGGTGTACTTCTGTTGATAGATGAAAATACCATCATTAGTTTGTTTAACCTGCAAGCCCAGGGAGAATTTCTCTCATCATACTCATTTCAAACTCTGCTTGCATCATTTTAGAAAATTCTTTACACAGACTTTCATTAGTAGCACCAAACACTATATCATCCACATAAATCTATACAATAATAAAGTGTTTCTAAGAGCTTTTTCTGAACAAGGTTGTGTCTACTTTTCCTCTTGTAAATCCTTTTAAAATTAGAAAAGAACTGAGCCTATCATACCAAGCCCTTGGAGCTTGTTTTAGACCATACAACTCTTTTCTTAATTTGAAAACATGATTTAGAAAAGACACATCTTCAATACTAGGGGGTTGTTTTACATACACTTCTTTTTCAATGAAACCATTCAGAAGAGCACTCTTTGCATCCATATGATATAATGTAATACTTTTATATGCAGCAAATGCAAGAAGTATCCTAATAGCCTCAAGTTCGGCTACAGGTGCAAATGTTTCAGTAAAATCTATACCTTTTGCTGGTTGTAGCCTTAAGCTAGAAGTCTGGATTTATTTTTGATAATTTTTCCATCTTCATCAAGCTTATTTCTAAAGACCTACTTTGTTCCAATAATGCTCTTATTTTTAGGTCTTGAAACAAGGTTCCATACTTTGTTTCTTTCGAACTGATTTAGCTCCCATTGCATTGCAATGATCCAATCTGTGTCTTCTAATGCTTCTACAACATTCTTTGGTTCTAATTCTGATACTAGAGCAATTGAGGATTGATTTTGAAGTCTAGATCTTGTTTTAACACGAGCTGCCTGATCTCTAATTATTAGGTCCGAAGGGTGATAAGCCTTGAACTTCCAATCTCTTGGCTTTTCTGGTTTAGGCAATAACTGATTATGTTCAGAATCTTTATCTTAATGTTTAGCTGGTTCAGATTGATCAGGATCTGTTCTTTGTTTTTCTTGTTCATCTTCTTGTTGTAAAATTCTTGCACCATCAGAATCTAAATCTGATAGTTTCCTATCGGTCTTTTGAAAGTCATTAAATCTTACATGCATTGATTCCTCAATGGTTTGAGTTCTAGTATTGAAGACTCTGTAAGATTTTGATGAGGTTGAGTAACCCATGAATATTTCTTTGTCAAATTTTCCAAGATAATCCCTAGTGTTAAAAATATAGCAGGTACATCCAAATGGATGGAAATATGAAATGTTAGGTTTCCTTCCTTTCCATAATTCATAAGAAGTCTTATTCAATATAGGTCTGATAAGAATTTTGTTTTGAATATAACATGAAGTGCTCACAGCCTCTGTCCAAAAATATTTTGGAAGATTTTTTTCACATAACATTGTTCTAGCCATTTCTTTTAGAGACCTATTTTCCTTTTCCACAACACTATTTTGTTAAGGTGTTCTTGGAGAAGAAAAACTATGAGCTATACCAGAATCATTACAGAAATTTTCAAAATTTTTATTTTCAAATTCTCTGCCATGATCATTTCTTATTGTACCAATATAGAAACCTTTCTCATTCTAGATTTTCTTACAAGAAAATCTTGAATACCTTTACAGACTTATCCTTGTGAGTTAGGAAGTATACATATGTTATTCTTGTCTAATCATCAACAATGACAAACCGTACTTCTTTCTTGCCAGACTTTGCACTTGAGATGAACTAAATAAGTCTAAATGTAACAGTTCCAGGGGTCTAGCAATGGAAACAACATTTTTGTTTCAAATGAGGTTTTGTGTTGTTTCCCTCTTTGGCATGCTTCAAAAGGCAAGGGAGCTGTTGAAGGAAATTTTTGGCAATCCCTTAACAAGACCTTTTCTGTGAAGTTTTGAAATATGTCTTAAACTTACATGCCCAAGTTTTTTATGCCAGATCCATCTCTCTTCAGAGTTTGAAAACAAACATGTTACATTCTGATCGTTCAGTTCATTCAAGTCAACCTTGTATAGGTTGTGATGTCTGTTGGTATTAAAGAGTGTGGTTCTATCATGGTTGATCATTATACACTTATCTTTGTCAAAAGAGACCTTATACCCATTGTCACAAAATTGACTAATACTCAATAGGTTATGTCTCAGACCTTCAATAAGAAATATATTTTCAATAATAGGTGAAGGAATTTTACCCACTCTACTAGACCCAATGATTCTTCCAGTCTAGTTTCCTCCAAAGGTGATAGTTCCACCTTTAAACTGCTCCAGGTTTACGAACATAGACCTTCTTCCTGTCATATAATGTAAGCATCCACTGTCCAGATACCAGTACAGAGGTTCTGTCTTTGTTTTCAAGTACATCTATAATTGAAATAATTAATGACTTTAGTACCTATATCTTTTTGGGTCCTGTATTGTTAAGAATTTTCTTATTTCTTCTTTTTCTTTTTCTACAATCACTGATCAAATGACTATGCTTCTTGCAGTAATTACATTTGACATGCTTTTGAATTTTTGAAACAAATGTAGGAGGTGAAGAATGCTTGAAATCATTTTCCTCTACATATTCAAGACCTGGTCTTTTATGGTTACCATGGGATTTTCCCAAAAGTATATTCAAGTTTTCAGTACTGTTTACAAACTTGATCTGGTCTAAGGTAAGAAAGTCAACTTTCTTTTGCAACCTAATGATTTCTTCACTATAAGAGTTGTAGCAAACTTTGGAACTTTCAAAGTTTGTTTTCAAAACTGTTTTCTTTTAAGTTTACTTAACTCTTCAAGGTGCATCTTCTTACTTTCTTCCATTTCTTTTAAAGAGTTTTTGTCAAGATTTTCTTCCTTCAATTTTGAAATTTGATTTTCAAAATCAGTGACCATGTCAACATGTTTTACTTTCAGCTTTTTGAAGTTCTTTAAAAGTTTAGAAAAATCACTAAACAATAAATCATAATTATGTTTTAGTTTAGTATAACTTACATCCTCAGATTCTGACTCACTTGAGCTTGCTTCAGAGTTTGGTTCCTTATTTGCCATAAGACAGATTTATACAAATTTTATCTCTTCTCCAGACTCTTCTGAACTTGATGACTCTTCATCATCCTAAGTTATTAGTCTTTTCTATTTCTTGGAAAACTTTCTCTTTTCCTTTTTGTCCTTCTTATCTTCGTTTAGAAAAAGACATTCTGTTTTCATATGTCCTGGTTTCCTACAGTTGAAACATTCTAGAATAGATTTTTCAGTTTTAAACTTAAATTAATTTTTACCTTTGTGATCCTTCTTCTTAAACTTGTCAGGTCTGAACTTCTTCTTCTTTAATAGCCTATGAAATCACTTGGTTACAAGGGCCAATTCCTCATCTGTACCAGCTTCTGATTTATTATAGTATGGGTCAGAACTTGTGGTCTCTTCAACTTTTAGTTCTTTGGATATTTTTTTTGATTCCTCTAACTTTAAAGCATTGCTCTTGGTGGAGGAAGGTTTGCTGACTTCCTTCTGCTTTAGCTTCAACTCATGCACACTAAGTACTCCAACCAATTCATCCAAGGAAAATTTACTCAGGTCTTTAGCTTCTTCTAAAGTTGAGCATTTTGCATCAAACCTTTCTGGCAAGCTTCCAAGAAGCTTCACATTGATGTATTCTATAGAAGGAGTAGTTCCAAGAGCTTTGAGATCATTTAATAGAGTCTAGAATCTTCAAAACATTTGATCCACAGTATCATATTCATCCATCTTGAAGGTATTCTACTATTTAGTTAACAGTATTTTCTTAGATCTTTTAACATTAGAGATACTTTCATAATTACGCTGAAGAACATCCCAGACTTCTTTAGCTATTTTGTAACTGATACTTTATTGTATTCTAATTTGTTGAGAGCACAAGTAAGCAAGAATCTATCCTTGGTATTTATCTCCATCTTTCTAATTTCCATAGTACTTCATTTATCTTCGGTTTTAGGTTTTCCATCCTCATCAACAGGAGTCTCATAATCACCATTTACAATGACTGCTGACGTGTGTATTTTTACAGTCATGTTTCCATCAAATTAGTACATTAAAATTAATTAATGTAGTACTAGGGTGTGAACCTAGGTCGTTCTCTCAAGGATCAACACAAAAATTTAGGAAAAATCAAGTCTTAAACTAATTTTTAACAATTAAAAATAAAAACTCAACAACTAAAATTTTTTACAAACATAAGTTCAACAAACGTACAATTGGGGGGGTTTGATTGATTTTGTTATCACAATTAAAATTAAAGACAAAGTAAATATAGGATTTAAGACAATAATTAACAAGCGATTGATTTTCTTGGAGTATTGTAAATAAATTTATCCTTGGTTCACTAAAGATAATTTGTATACTTTCATTACCGTCAATTTCTTAGCTCAATTTGAATTAATCAACTAAGCGTCTTTTTCAATTCATAATTCCTTTACTTTTATTTAAAAATGAATATTTTAATCAAGCATCCTAATTAAGCAAAAGGAGTCAAGATCGTAGAATCTAGGAATTATTGAGCATATGTAAGAACATCGCCTACATACATAATCTATTCTCTTATTATGGAATTAAGCAAACCATAATTATTAAAAGTGATTATGAAAATATTCATTAAGCATGCATATTTCCTTAATCCATTCTAATTTAAAACCTTATTTTATTCCATTTGAATAATTAAACCGATTAAGCATACAATTTTGATTAAACAAAATGGAATTAAATAAGCAGAGTAAGATTATGAAGAAATAACAATAACAAAAACATACTGTATTAAAAATAATGACCTCAAAATTACATTACAATATTCTCCAAGAAAATCAATCTAGGGTTTTAGCCCTCCATAATAACAACTACAAAGAAAAGAAACTAACCCGGAATGGAGCAAAGAGGGGAAAGAAGAGAGGAGGAGGCTTTGTGCCTTCCTTTGATGCTTATAGAAACAAAGAGAGAAACGTGAATTCAGGTGTGTTTGAAGCCTTTGGCAATGGTCCTATTTATAGTGAAAGCAAAGCGTCAGCAGGACGCTACGCGTCAGCGTTGCGAATCTGCTTCTACGCTACGCTTAGTTGTGAGGCTACGCGTGAGGGTTTCTGACTCAGAATACATTATTTCATCCAATAATTCTTCAATAATGCTTGGACACTTGTGATGCATGTTCCCCACTGAGATAGTGCCATATGTCTATAATGGATTGGCCAATAAGTGTTTTAATATAAATAAATCCTCCACTTCTGAAGTTACACACAGCCTGTTAATGGGATCCTCGTCACTGTTGACGCTACGCGTGGGCTTGACGCTGCGCGTGGGTGTTGCGAATTTGTTTCCACGCTACGCGTGGTATTGGTGCTACGCGTCAGACCTGATGCTCAATTTCATAATTTCCCAATTGCAAACTCAATTATTCACTACAATATAAGGGAAATCAAGTAAGATTTATTATTTCCATTTAAAGATTATCGCCTAATTTAGTTAATATTAAATAAAGCTTGAATTATGAAAATGTGTTAAAATGCATAATATTACACAATTAGCAATGGCAAATTATACACATTTAAAGCAAGGAATTAAGGCTAAATCATGCATCATCAAATACTCCCACACTTATTCTTTTGCACTCCCGGGCAAAATCAAAATAAAAACAAGTATCACAATTTATGAAAAACATTAAGTTGAAAATAACAACACAGAGAATTGGCATGAAATCTTAGGAATATACAGAGAAACAAGAGTTATTCAACATGCAAGATACAGAACATCAAGATATATATAAAAATCATTCAAACACTTAGGCATGTGAAAATTAAATTAAACTGAAAAGAAAATCATAAGTGATAGAACCTCACAAGACATACTCTCAACTCTCAAGTGTTTGGGGTTTGTGTATATTCTTAAAACATTTCCTGAAAAAACAGACGTCTAAAAATTTGGCAAGTTTCTCAATTCCACAATCAACACAAATGTATGTATAGATCAACAGGGCTTTTCAAGGTTATAATGTGGCCAAGGTTATGGTGGTAAAATTTTGGAATTGTGGCAAGTACCAAAAAGAATAAGGAGCAAATAATTTTACAGGTAAGCATAAGGATATAACACTTTGTGTTCCAATTTCTTTTGGTCGCAATCATCAAAACATTTCTTTTTTTTTTAACAATATGCAATTGCATAACACTTAAAACAAGAGTTACAATTTTTTATTATTTTTTATTTATTTATTTATTTATTTTTTTTATACTCCCACACTTATTTGAATGCCTGTTTTTGACTTGATTCCAGAGCTCTAATATATTCCTTAAGGTAGGTATATTTTTGGTTTTTCATCCACGGCTTATTTGAGCTGCAACAAGGAAACAATTAAATAGGCTCAAAATGGCTAGCAAGAGATAATTCATTCATGGTAGGCTTATCTGGCTTAGTGGCTCAATTGAACAAAATGCCTGTATCATTTCAAATACATTCATATGAGTTTCAAGTATCATCAAGAAACAAGACAAAAATTAAGATGTAAGCTTTCAGGAATTAATCACTCATGAAAGGATTAAGATGGTTTAAAGTGATCCATCAAATTTAAAGGCTCAAAAATCTCACAAGGTATAATTCTATCATATATGATCATCTATCAATTATCATGTCATTCTCATCATACCAAAATTGCTTGAGTTCAAATTATAACATATCATTAAGCTCATATCAGACATGAAAGAATTTACCTGTTACTCATGCATATCTTAAAATTCCAATAAAACATGCCTTTTTAAAACAAAAACACACACAAAATCTTTTATTTTTATTTTTATTATTTTTATTTTTTTAAATCAAACAAAATTTAATCACACAATAACACATGAATGATCCCACCCCCACACTTAAATCATACATTGTCCTCAATGTAAGACAAAGCATACAAAATAGACAATATAATGAAAAAGTAAAGAGATGGGTAAGAAAAACTCCCTCAAGGTGGATCAAACTTAAATACCACATCCTTTTGAAGCATATTGGATAGTGGTCTAGCCTTCTTGTGCCTTCCCAAATCTTGCAGCAATTTCTCTTCTTGATTTTCATCAAGAGAAGTAAAGATTATCACCGGAAGCTCCTCATCATTTCCCAAGTATGAATACTTGAGGTTTTCAAGTAAGAAATTTAGCTCCAGATTAGGTGTCTGCAAAGTAGATGGAACTAACAAAGCAGATTTGGATTCTTGCACATCAAAAATTTTGTTAGAGTCTTCTTGAAAATCTGCATTTAGAACAGGTATTTCTATAGACTCTAAATCAGTAGTTATGTATTTGTCAATTTCAGCACAAATATCACAATTCTCAGAATTATTGCATGCAAAACAACTATATGAATCATCTATGCATTCCAAATCAACATCAGAAAAATGTTCAAAAACTAGTTCATCAATAATGTCAATTTGGAAAATAGAATGATTTTCAGAAGGGTGTTTCATGGCATCTAGAATGTTAAATCTTACCTTAGTGTCACCAAATTCCATAGAAAGGGTTCCAACATGGACATCAATTATAGTTCGGGCTGTTTTCAAAAATGGTCTTCCCAAATCAGTAGTTATGTATTTGTCAATTTCAGCACAAATATCACAATTCTCAGAATTATTGCATGCAAAACAACTATATGAATCATCTATGCATTCCAAATCAACATCAGAAAAATGTTCAAAAACTAGTTCATCAATAATGTCAATTTGGAAAATAGAATGATTTTCAGAAGGGTGTTTCATGGCATCTAGAATGTTAAATCTTACCTTAGTGTCACCAAATTCCATAGAAAGGGTTCCAACATGGACATCAATTATAGTTCGGGCTGTTTTCAAAAATGGTCTTCCCAAAATGATAGGAACAGGAATTTGAGGCATACCTTCTTCCATATCAAGTACGAAAAAGTTAGCAGGGAAAACAAGCTGTTCTACCTGAACCAAAACATCCTCTATAACTCCAGTAGGATAAGCAGTGCTCCTATTGGCTAGCTGAATTACTACACCAGTAGGTTGTAAATTTCCAAGAGACAATGATTTGAAAACAGACATAGGCATAACATTTATTGAAGCTCCTAAATCTAACATACAATTTTCAAATTTGTTATTGCCTATTATACAAGGTATAGAAAACGTACCTGGATCCTTGCATTTCTCAGGGATATTTTCCTTACCAAGCAGTGCAGATACATTCCTTCCCATACTTATCCTTTCATTACCTTTGAGTCTCCTCTTGTGAGTACACAACTCCTTTAGAAATTTGGCATACTTGAGAATTTGCTTGATTGCATCGAGAAGAGGTATATTCACTTCCACTTTCCTGAAAGTATCCAAAATTTCTTTGTCCACTTCTTCCATCTTCTTACTTGGAATTGCTTTTGGTGGGAAAGGAAGAGGGATATGAGGTGGAATTTGGGATGATTGCATTTCAGATTTGCTTGAAGAGGGTACATCATTCTCAATTGTTTCAGGCTCAATTGTTTGTTTTTCAGGTTCCTTGGGTATGGGTATTTCAAGGTTCTTACCTGATCTTAACTGAATAGCACTCACATTTCTTGGATTTGCAGCTGGTTGAGATGGTAATTTTTCAGAGCTTTGAGATTGTAACTGGCTTAATGATGAAGCCAATTGCCCAATTTGGTTGCTTAAACTCTGGATGGTAGCATCATTTCTCTGTTGATACTCCAAGTTCTGTGTAGCCATTTGTTTCACCAGATCCTCCAAAGAAGGGCCACTTGTGGGTGGTTGAGGTATAGGTCTTTGGAGGGTTGGTGCATTGTTTTGAAATGGAGGTTGGGGATGAGGATTTTGTTGTTGGTTTCCCCATCTCAAATTTGGATGGTTCCTCCAACCTGGATTGTATCTATTGGTGGAAAGGTCATGGTTGTTTTGTGGTGGTCTATCATGGTAGATGTTAGCTGCGTAGGCTTGGGGACTATTATTATCCTTTTCTTGTAGAGAAGGACAATAATCAGTGGGGTGCTCTTGTGAAGAGCAGATGCCACATACTTTAGCAGTCATGGATTTTTGATTTACTGCCAATTGTGTGACCAGAGTGGTGAGAGCATCAAGTTTGCTCTCCAATTTAATTCCAGATGAACTAGAATTGGAATCAAACATGGGTTTGAAAGAATCATTTCTCACACCAAATTGTTGAGAGTTAGATGCCATCTTCTCAATAAGATTTCTTGCTTGTACAGCAGTCATATCTCCTAAAGCTCCTCCACTTGTCGTATCAATCATGTTGCGATCAACGTGGTGCAGACCTTCATAGAAGTACTGAAGAAGAAGTTGTTCAGAAATTTGGTGGTGAGGGCAACTTGCACAGAGTTTCTTGAATCTCTCCCAATACTCATAAAGACTTTCTCCAGAGAGTTGCCTAATGCCAGATATGTCTTTACGGATTGCAGTTGTTCTAGAGGCAGGAAAGAATTTTTCCAAGAACATTTTCTTTAAGTCATTCCAACTTGTGATTGATCTTGGAGCAAGGTAGTACAACCAATCCTTAGCAACACCCTCTAAAGAATGAGGAAATGCTTTAAGATAGACATGGTCTTCTTGAACGTTTTGGGGTTTCATTATGGAGCACACAATGTGGAATTCTTTGAGGTGTTTGTGCGGGTCTTCACCCGCAAGACCATGAAACTTAGGCAACAAGTGTATAAGTCCAGTCTTAAGAATAAAAGGGACATCCTCATCAGGATATTGAATACACAAACTTTCATAAGTGAATTCAAGAGCAGCTAGTTCTCTAAGAGTTCTTTCACGAGGTTCAGCCATATCAGAAAAACTAGCAGTAGTACTTTCAACAGATTCAGAAAAGATACTATCACTATCAATATCAACAAATTTATTATTAAATCTAGCTTCTCTAATTAACCTATGAAAAGTTCTTTCAATTTCAGGATCAAATGAATATAAATGCTCAAAAGTTCTTCTAGTCATACATAGCATACAACAAGATATTTGATCATCATGAGCAATAAATCATCAGAATCCTAAATCATGCAAAAGAAATAAAATAAAACAAACAAACAAACAAAAGAAATTTTTTTTTCAATTTATATAAATATAAAAAAAAAATTAATTTAAAACAAGAGTTTTTCCTAAAGATCGTCGATCCCCGGCTGCGGCGCCAAAATTTGACGTGTGTATTTTTACAGTCGTGTTTCCGTCAAATTAGTACATTAAAATTAATTAATGTAGTACTAGGGTGTCAACCTAGGTCGTTCTCTCAAGGATCAACACAAAAATTTAGGAAAAATCAAGTCTTAAACTAATTTTTAACAATTAAAAATAAAAACTCAACAACTAAAATTTTTTACAAACATAAGTTCAACAAACGTACAATTGGGGGGGTTTGATTGATTTTGTTATCACAATTAAAATTAAAGACAAAGTAAATATAGGATTTAAGACAATAATTAACAAGCGATTGATTTTCTTGGAGTATTGTAAATAAATTTATCCTTGGTTCACTAAAGATAATTTGTATACTTTCATTACTGTCAATTTCTTAGCTCAATTTGAATTAATCAACTAAGCGTCTTTTTCAATTCATAATTCCTTTACTTTTATTTAAAAATGAATATTTTAATCAAGCATCCTAATTAAGCAAAAGGAGTCAAGATCGTAGAATCTAGGAATTATTGAGCATATGTAAGAACATCGCCTACATACATAATCTATTCTCTTATTATGGAATTAAGCAAACCATAATTATTAAAAGTGATTATGAAAATATTCATTAAGCATGCATATTTCCTTAATCCATTCTAATTTAAAACCTTATTTTATTCCATTTGAATAATTAAACCGATTAAGCATACAATTTTGATTAAACAAAATGGAATTAAATAAGCAGAGTAAGATTATGAAGAAATAACAATAACAAAAACATACTGTATTAAAAATAATGACCTCAAAATTACATTACAATATTCTCCAAGAAAATCAATCTAGGGTTTTAGCCTCCATAATAACAACTACAAAGAAAAGAAACTAACCCGGAATGGAGCAAAGAGGGGAAAGAAGAGAGGAGGAGGCTTTGTGCCTTCCTTTGATGCTTATAGAAACAAAGAGAGAAACGTGAATTCAGGTGTGTTTGAAGCCTTTGGCAATGGTCCTATTTATAGTGAAAGCAAAGCGTCAGCAGGACGCTACGCGTCAGCAGGACGCTACGCGTCAGCGTTGCGAATCTGCTTTTACGCTACGCTTAGTTGTGAGGCTACGCGTGAGGGTTTCTGACTCAGAATACATTATTTCATCCAATAATTCTTCAATAATGCTTGGACACTTGTGCTGCATGTTCCCCACTGAGATAGTGCCGTATGTCTATAATGGATTGGCCAATAAGTGTTTTAATATAAATAAATCCTCCACTTCTGAAGTTGCACACAGCCTGTTAATGGGATCCTCGTCACTGTTGACGCTACGCGTGGGCTTGACGCTGCGCGTGGGTGTTGCGAATTTGTTTCCACGCTAAGCGTGGTATTGGTGCTACGCGTCAGACCTGATGCTCAATTTCATAATTTCCCAATTGCAAACTCAATTATTCACTACAATATAAGGGAAATCAAGTAAGATTTATTATTTCCATTTAAAGATTATCGCCTAATTCAGTTAATATTAAATAAAGCTTGAATTATGAAAATGTGTTAAAATGCATAATATTACACAATTAGCAATGGCAAATTATACACATTTAAAGCAAGGAATTAAGGCTAAATCATGCATCATCAACTGCCCATAGACTGTACTGGATGAATTTTATGAACATTTCTATTCTGTCCTTCTAGTATGGGTAGTCTTCTACAAAGAAGGTAGGAGGCTTGTTGATTGAAGATCTTTCTACAATCATCTAATTACTCTGAGGCCACCATAGATCTTCATCATTTTCACTCAAGGGAGTGATCAACCTAAAGGACAAGCTCTGATACCAATTCATGGTCCAGAGTCTGACTTCGAAGGGGGGTTGAATATGTTAGAGACTCTTTTTATGGAATAATGAACCAAAGAAAATAAATAACCAATCTTTACAAATAAACTATTAAAGAGTAAGGGAAGGAAAGAAACACAGAATTTATACTGGTTCACTTCCAATACAGAAGTTATATCCAATCCTTTCTAACTTCAAGGATTTACACTATTGTAAATTCTCCTTTACAATGACAGCACCAGAGCAATGCCACAAGTATTCTTGACTCCAACCATTCTTGGCTTAAACCCAAGTATTCTTTAAACAAGCCACTCCTGGCTTAACCCAAGTATTCTTTCTAAATCCTTTTTAAGCCACAAAGTGTTTCCCACACTCATAAATGCTGGCAACACACCAAACATTACAAATTGTTTGTAAGAAATAAAAAGTAACTCACACAACATAGTGTATGACAGATATACAAATGAGAGATTAAACACTAAGTTATAAATGACACGAGACCAAGGTCCACTAGAGGCAGAACGAGAAAGAAAAGTCTCAATTTAAGAATGATTGAAAGAATTACAAAGAAGAAAAATTTCACTTAAGAGATTTCTCAATGACTTTGATGGTTGGAAGAACAAACTTAGAATGGGGGTTGAATAAGTCTGTTCACTTTTTTAGACTAAAAGTGACTTTTACTTTTATGAACCATTTTTGCATAGCAGAATAGGCAACGGAATTTGTAACATAGAGAATATTAGCAAGATTGCATCAGACTCTTGTAAAGAAAGGGATACAGAGACCACACAAGAGATTTATACTAGTTCACTTCCAACGCAGAAGCTACATCCAATACATTCAGACTTAAAGGGTTTTTCCACTATGTAAAATAATTATTTTTACATATCTAGCATAGACCGTGCCCTTAAGTATTATTGAATCCAGCCACTCCTAACTTAAGCATATCTTATTCTTTAGAGTATTCTTAACACTAGCCACTCCTGGCTCAAACTGAGTATTCTTTTACAGCACCCACTCCTGGGGCAGACCCAAGTATTCTTTCATAAGCGACTCCTGGCTTGAACCCAAGTATTCTTCCTAAAGCCTCTTTAGGCCAACAGTGTTTCCCAACAGGTCTGCCAGACCTATACTTATAAAGATTTGAAAGAATTAGCACAATAAGATCAATAAGCCTTTTTGACTTAGCTGAGCTAAGTGAAGAGTCTAATCAACAGACTTTGTACAAAAATAGAAAGGCTTATTTTGCATATGACTTAGTACAAATAAAATAATAGAGAGGTGTGATGCATACTAAGTTTGAAAGCTTAGTTAAAAGACATTGTGCTCACAGAGGAGATGGATTCACAAGTTGATTGCATGTCTCTAATTCTGGTACTATGGCTTTTGAGATTTGGAATGAGATGCACATAGTGAGCTATCTTTTTCTTCGATGGCATTTTTCTAATATCTTTTCTTCTATATGAATTTCTACCATTTTTTAGTTTCCTGGACTGATTGTTTTTCATATTTTTACTGAGTGCCTATTTTCTCTCTTTTATTTTCCTCTTTCTTTCTTTTTACCACTTGACTCTTATCTCTTTATTTCATTCTTATCTACTCTCTCCTTACACTCAACATTCATCCTCTCGACTCTTTTGCTTAGGAGGAGAAATATTATAATTTATAGATCTTTCTTTCAGATGTGTAACTGAGGAGGGAGAGACCCGTTGAGTACCCGTTGAGAGATAATACAACTATTGAAGGGTATTTTGATTAACGGGAAGTACTTTTAGTTAGAGAGAGTCATACTGCACACTAAGCATATGGCAGAGAGCTTTCGAGACTCATGTGTATATAGGCAGAGTAGGATAGTATAAGTTTTCACTAAGATGGAAAGTTCTGATTCGGATGAAGAATCTTGATTTGCCTCACTTTAATACTCTCTTTGTCGTGAATAATATCTTCATACTTTGATGTGGACAACTTTTGGAGAGTCGTCATATTAAGGACCAGACTTATTTAGGGAGTACTTCTGAAGTGATTCTAGGTCCAATGATCCATAAGGTGTTGATGATGAGACTCATAAATTAAGAGCAAACCCAATGAGGTTTGGAGTATCCAGCTTGATGAAGTATAAAGGTAGAGTCTAGTTGTTGAAGAGAGGAACTCTTCCATATACTTGATACGTGCAATATGTCCTAACATGTTTGGGTTTGATACGCACCTAGATGTGCTTTTGCTTTGAAGAATGTTCCTAGTTCTTATCATGGAGTTGCCTTTAACCAACATTTGGTTTGTCCTACCAGACTTTTGTTATGCATGGACTCCCCATTTGTTTTATAGCACAGACTTTGTATCTTGAAACACTTAGATAAACTTTCAGATAGTAACAAAATATGACTTCATTTAAATTATAGTACTAAATGATGGTTATCAATAAATCTTAAGATTTCTTTCAAATTCTTCTTGACTCTAACAGTCTCCCCCTATTTGTTGATAGCAGACATTTAGTCTTTTAATTTAAATGCAATCTTATGAAATTTGATACAACTTCTCCTTGACTAGATACGAGTTTTGGTTTGAGAAATAGTTACAATGATTACGTTACAATTCTATTTTAAATTGTTCCTAGTTTATACATTAGAAAGAATTATTTCATAGACAAGAAGTTAGAATAATAGATAGTATTATCGAAAGAGATGATATAACAGTCATAAGACAACCGGTAAAGTAAATATTATACTTGTATTTGAAAATTTTTGGAAACTAGGATTTTTTCAATAGTGTTCAACTAGGTTAACTCCCTAGATATCTAAAGGACTTAAATCAGCAGCTTCTCAGCTTCTTCTCCCCTTTTAATATCAACAAAATAAGGGTAAAAGGGGTAGTGAAAAGGGTAAGAAGATTTTTGGCTATGGTGAGAAGAAAAGGAGGGGAAAGTCATGTCTGATTGGAACTATGAGGGTAGGATCCAACTTCTTCTATCATCCATAACATGTTATTCCACAGTCTTCTTACATCATCTTTAGTGTTGTGTTCAGACTCCAGAAGTCTTGATACTTTCTTATCAAGGAGTCTCATTAGATGTGGCTCGTCCCATGGAGGTACAAATGGTTGAATCAAAGCAGATACAGGTTCTTTTCCCTTCCTGGTGGAGTGAGTCTTAGTAGGAGGATAGAGCTTATCTGGAGCAATGAGAATCTGTGTTGAAGGCAGGATAAAGGAAGACTTCTTTTTGCCACTAGTGATTTAAGTTAGGGATATTCCATGCTGAATGTCCATTAAAATAGCCTTTTATTCCTGACAAAGTTTATAGTACATGGAAACATCTAAAGTAGAGCAGATACTATCTTCATGAAGAATTTCCTTGGCGGGCAAAGATGGAGCAAATCTGAGTGAGGGAGAGGTAGATGGCATTTTGATTCTATAAGACCAAGATTTTCACGTGGCTTTCTTTGAAGAGGCACACTGGTGAAGGTTGATGTGTAAGTCTGCTGGTTTTGATTAGGAGGAGTGGCAAGTGGACCAACAAGGGTAACAGATATGCTTTCTAGACATGGTTGTTTAGAAAGTACCTGGGGTAATTTTTCTGATAGGGGAGATGATGGTAAGATTTCTGGTTCAGGGGAGGCAGACTTGTTTTCTTCAGAGTCTGATGAGTCAAAGACTACTAGATTTGTAGTAGATAACCGTTGAGGGTTAGTCTTCTTAATAGAGATTCCTTTCAACATACCTCTTGTAATCCTTCCAGAGGTTCTAATAGGGGCTATTGGATTTACAACTTCAGGGAGGCTTTAGTTTGACCAGACCTTGTGTTCAAGGTTGGACCAGACTTTGATACTCCAGGGGAATTCTAACAAATACTTTGGCTTTCTTTTTGGGAGGTCCAAACTCTTTTAGCTCTAAGTCTGAGGAAAACTTATCAGAGGAGGACTTGCTAAACTCATCACTCGATGATTTCAGTTCAATTTTGAAGGACTCTTCTTCTGATCTGTCTTGAGAGTCACCGTGTAGAGTGATCACACCTGAGAAGGTAGGAGATTTGGTAACCAGATTTCCATAGATCTTCAAATCTCTTGCATTTTGAATATCAATACCATGAAGTTTGAATATCTTGGATAGAACACCAGGATATGGAATTTTGTTTTGCCTTTTTGAAACAAAGGTGATCAAATAATTCATAATCACTTCAGAGAGACTTGTCTTTTCTTTCTTCATCATCAATACCATACAAAACTTGTCCAGTTTTGTCATAGCATCCCTTGCACTCTTTCTTGGGGAAAATATTTACCTTATCAATGCATGGAGAAACTTTGCTTTCAGAAGCAAGTCTTTGACCAGAAGAGTAGCTGGGGACTCTAGTCCATATAGACATCTATTATCTTTTTCTTTAGAGACATAAATGTCAATGTAGTCTTTAGAGAACATTACTCCTTCATTAGCTCAACCACATGCATAAGCAATGTTGTCAGTGGTGATCTTTATTTTTGTGTTAAAGATAACCGGATACTATGAAGTTTTCCTTATCAACTGTTGTAGAAGACTAAAAGCTGATCACCAGAAAGGGTAAGTAAGCGTATATTAAGGAGCAAAATGGTAACCATCCAATAACATCTAGTTCAGACACAACATCCCTTCCTTCTTCTTTATATTGGACAGGAGAGAAAAAGACAGATTCAACAGTGTCATTTGTAGAGAAGGAGGCCATTTTGTGTTTAGAGAAATTTGATATGTTTTTTAGGAAGAAGGCTTAAATGATCAAGGTAGGGTTCAAAGTAGGAAATGAGGTTAACAGGTGAAGAGTTTTTAAAGGAGAGAAATGTGATTAGTCTTTTGGATATTAAGGTGTGTTTTTAAAAAATGATCATATACATTTAATGGAGAGAGGAAAAGGCAGAATTTTAAATGAATGCTGTTTTCAAAAATAAACATCATTTTTAATAATTAGGTGCAGTTTTCTAAGATCATGGGAAATAAATACTTGAATCAATCAAATATATATACGAAAAAGAAGTTAACACAATTAATAAACATTTTTTACCAAATACTTTGGAAGTCAACCCCATTAATCACTCTGGTTTTGACTAGGTTTTTCTTCCAAACTTAAAAAAAATACTATCTTGATCTAACAATCTCTTGTCAGTCTTATGCAATGTCAGATTGAATATCTAATATTTTTATAACGATATTAGTTTCGATGAAGTGATATAAAGGGATAGTAAATATAATATTCTTGAGGTCATCAGCAAAATCTACTAACCCATTTTGTTTTACCTTCCCTTTCTTTCTCTTCTTGATTTAATCAGAGACTTGTCTTCTAATTTCAGTTCTTAAAGCTTTATTCCTTCCTCTTTAAATTGCTGATGTTGAAGGCTTTTGATGCTCTTTCTTCTAGATTTCTTCATTTTCAAGCTCATAAGATCAGATGTACTTCCTTTTTCTTGAAACGTGGTTCTGTAGCTTCCTTTACTAGAACTTTCTTTCCATCAGATAGAGGAGAGGCACCATGAATCTTTTCCTCTACACTTGTTAAATTGTTCAACCCCAGAGGCCCTGCTTTGATACTAATTAATGGTTCAAAGAACAGACTTAGAAGGGGGGGTTGAATAAGTCTGTTCACTTTTTTAGACTAAAAGTGACTTACTTTTAAGAACCATTTTTGTAGAGCAGAATAGGCAACAGACTTTTGTAACAACGAGAATATTAGCAAGATTGCATCATATTCTTGTAAAGAAAGGGATAAAGAGACCACACAAGAGATTTATATTAGTTCACTTCCAACGTAGAAGCTACATCCAATACCTTCAGACTTGAAGGGTTTTTCCACTATGTAAAATAGTTATTTTTACTTATCCAACACAGACCGTGCTCTTGAGAATTATTGAATCCAGTCACTCTTAGCTTAAGCACATATCATGCTTTAGAATATTCTTGACACTGGCCACTCCTGCCTCAAACTGAGTATTCTTTTGCAACACCCACTCTTGGTGTAGACCCAAGTATTCTTTCATAAGCCACTCCTAGCTTAAACCCAAATATTCTTTCCAAAGCCTCTTCAGGCCAACAATGATTCTCAACAGGTCTGCCAGACCTATACTTACAAAGATTTGAAAGAATTAGCGCAATAAGATCAATAAGCCTTTTTGACTTAGTTGAGCTAAGTGAAGAGTCTGATCAACAGACTTTGTACAAAAAAAGAAAGGCTTATTTTGCATATGACTTAGTACAAATAAAATAATAGAGAGGTGTGAAGCATACTAAGTTTAAAAGCTTAGTTAAAAGACACTATGCTCAAAAATGAGATGGATTCACAAGTTGATTGCATGTCTTTGAGATTTGGAATGAGATGCACATAGTGAGCTTTCCTTTTCTTTGATAGCATTTTTCTGATATCTTTTCTTCTATATGAACTTCTGCCATTTTTTATTTTCTTGGGCTGATTGTTTCTCATATTTTTATTGAGTGCCTATTTTCTCTCTTTTCTTTTCCTTTTTCTTTCTTTCTACCACTTGACTCTTATCTCTTAATTTCATTCTTATCTACTCTCTCCTTACACTCAAAATTCATCCTCTTGATTTTTTTTCTAAGGAGGAGAAAAGTTGTAATTTATAGATCTTTCTTTCAGATGTGCAACAGAGGAGGGAAAGACCCGTTGAATAACCATTGAGAGATAATACAATTGTTGAAGGGTATTTTTCTTAATAAACAAGAATGTTTGGCCTGAGAGAGTTATTCTGCACATTAAGCATATGGCAGAGAGCTTTCAAGACTCGTGCTATATAGGCAAAATAAGATAGTATAAGTTTTCACTAAGATGGAAAGTTCTCATTCGGATGAAAAATCTTGATCTGCCTCACTTTAATACTCTCTTTGTCGTGAATAATATCTTCATGCTTTGATGGGGACAACTTTTAGAGAGTCATTATACTAAGGACCATACTTGTTCATGTTATTCAAGTGGCCTCAATACTCAAGAGAGGGGGGGTGAATTGAGTTTTAAAACTTTTCGTTGAAATGCCTTTGAACTAATTTCCTTTCTCACAAATTAATAGTTTATGCAAGACAAAGTAAGTTTAGTGCAAGAACAATGCAAAACAAGGAATAAAAGTTGCTGAAGCAATTTGTCAAACACTTGGTGTGCAACACTTTAAAACTATTAGTTCAAGCAAGTTTAAAAGGGGAAATCACAATCAACAACAATAACCCAGCCAAATGCAATGTATGAATGTAAAAGAGTGAGGGAGAAGAGCTTACAAACCAATTTAACGAGTTCTACCACCCCGGTGTACGTCTCGCCTTCAAGCAACCCACTTGAAGGATTTCCACTATTGAGAATTTGAGATTACAAGTTTTGAGCAATTGCAGCTTCCTAGTGTCCCACACTTAAGAACTCAATCCTCACAATCAAAGGGTAACCCACCCAATCTCACAATCTATCAATAACCAAAGGTTGAACCCCAACCTTTGTGACCACTCAACCTAGAGTGAAAACCTTTGTGTTTGGTGTAGTGTTTACAAGCAAATAACTCTCTTAATAGAGTGGATATACAAGTGAAAGCTCCCACAAATTCTAACTTTCAAGATGAGAGGATATACAAGTTCTAAGTTCAAAATTTCGGAGTATACAAAGAAATGGACTCACTAAGAACTAATGAAGGTAGGGGATGATTGCCTCTTGTTGTTGTATGTTGTGCTTGAGTTGGAGAGCCATTTATAGAACCTTGAAGGAGTGCCAAAGTCTTCCTAGCCGTTGCAAGTTATGGGCACTGAGTCAGAATTGGGAAATGAGCTAGTTTTCCACTTAAAATCACTTTCCCCAAATTCTGGCACGACTCTAATCGATTACGCCTTGATCTGTAATCGATTAGCTTTTGAAATCTTCAGTGTATTTCATGCTGTAATCGATTAGGGTACACTGTGTAATCGATTAGGTGTGACACAGAACCTTGCTAATCGATTACTCCTTACCTTGTAATCGATTAGTGATGGCACCTGATGCATTTAATTTGGTTACGCAGCTTGGTAATCGATTGTGCCTTGTATGTAATCGATTACTGCACAAACAGTAGCCTTGTAATCGATTAGTTGATATGTTGTAATCGATTATTTGACAAATAAAACCCTTGTAATTGATTAGGCTATTCTGTCTAATCGATTAGCTGGTAAAACAGAAGCTATATAATCAATTATCTGGGACCTTGTAATCGATTAACCTGTGTGTTTTTACAGGTCTGATGTTATTTTCTTGTTTTCTTCAAGAGTTTCTTCAAGAGCTTTTATCATTATCAAAATCTTTAAACCTGAAAGCATATTCAAACACATTCTCCCTCTTTTTGATGATGACAAACAATGTTCATCTCTTGAGGATGTTAGTTCAAAATAAAATTATCTCTAATCATTATCTTTAATTTTATCTCTTAATCATTATCTGCAAAAATATATCTAATTCTGCAAAGGGTTATCTCTAACAAGTTATCTCTTGATTATTATCTGCATAGAAATATGTCTAACAAGTTATCTCTTGATTTCTTAAGAAAAATCTCCCCCTATCTAAATGAATTTATGCCATAGAGATAATTATCTAATCCACTTGTTAACCACTTGTTATTATCATTCAGTTTTTAACACAGTTGATTTTAACAAACAGATTAGATGAACTTCAAATATTTCTCCCCCTTTGTAATCATCAAAAATCAGTAAAGCAAAAGAGATATAACCAAAAGAAATTTTATTCATTGCAAAAGGGAAAATACAGAATGGAAATTGCAAAATGAAAATTCAAAAACATAATTAAATGCAACTGAAACAAAGCACAATGAAAACGGATCTAATTATCCGGATTAAAGAAACAAAATTCGGAGATTTGATGAGACAGCTCGTCATATCGTTGTTGCATGATCTCGAAATGCTGCTGCTCAGTCATTTGGAACTCTTGCACAGAGTTCTCAATCCGATCAAACCGGCAGTCAAGATGTGCATATAGAGAGGCGAAGGGGTCAGCGGGGGCGGATGGTTCACCTTGAGTTGTAGGAGGAGGAAGGGCAGGTTCATCAGCAGGAGCTTCAAAAGGAATATTGGTATTAATGCCTTCCATTTTTGAGAGCCAAGCTCCATTTACATAGATAATACCCATCTTAGTGAGATGATGAGTACCAATGCAAGCTTTAGGAGGAATTTTCTCCGAGAGTTCTCCAGCAAGATCAACACCAAAGGCTTTGAAGATTTTGGTGAGAAGGATGGCATAGGGGAGATTTTGTTGATCCTTTGCCCTGAGCATATGCAGTTTCAACATTTAAACCCAATTGATTTCCTTTTGATTTTGCATAGCCCACATCAACAAGACATCGTCCTCTTCAACCAGAGCATAGTTCCCACCACGAGGAACCAACAGTTTCACCAAAAAGAAGTGGAGGAGGCAGTTATTCAAAGTTAAGTGGCCTACCAATTTATGGTTGCTCCTTGGGCGGGCAGCCTTCCACAGTGATTGGCGGGCATTGATGGCGTTGAAATCCCACTCATCCTTGAGATCTCCAACAAACTCAGCATCATTAAGCAGAAGTTGTGTGATTTCCACAAGTTGGGCATTAGTGATCCTAAGAGTCACATTCTTGACTCTTGCTTCTAGCAACCCATCCACAAGCCTAAGGTTGTAATAGAATACCCTCATAAGCTCAGGATAATAGAACTCTTCCTTGAGAGTGAGGAAGGGGAAGAGGTTATAGTGATGGAGACTTTGGGTGAAGCTGAAGCTAGGGTGGTCAAAAATTTCAGCATTTATACAGTGAAGGGAGATGATGTCTTTTTTAGAAAAATTCTTAATGAAATTCTGAAGGTCTCTAGGGGAAGAGAAAAATCTAGAAAAGTCCAGGGGGTTGTTTGTTTGGGCCATAGAGGACCTTGCTCTCTTAACCGTTCTTGAGGAAGACATGACAATGAGAAGGAGAATATAGAAAAGGAGAAGAGAATGAGAGGCTTTTGAAAAGCTCTAAGAAGTTGAGAGATTGGAAGAAGGAGTGGTGTAAGATAAGAGAGTGGAAGAGGGGGTATATATAGTGTAAAATTAGGGTTTAGAAAGAAGAGAAGAGAGTTAATGAGGTAGGGAGTGATTGGGCCAACGAAATCCATTAGAATTCTGCACTTTGACTGCACTTGTCATGAAGCTAATCGATTAGGCAGCAGAGGCTAATCGATTAGGACGCGATTTCTGAGGAGGTTGGAACGTTTTACACATGGTGTAATCGATTAGAGCACATGGGGTAATCGATTACTTTAAAAACAGAGTCTTTACAATCGATTAGGAGATGAATATAATCGATTAGCAGGAAGTTGAATCGTTGGTAATCGATTATATAGAGGTGCTAATCGATTGGTCATGGAACAGAAGCTTAGTAATCGATTATCTAAGGAGGGGTAATCGATTACGCATGAAACATGGGCTTAGTAATCGATTATTGAACTGGGGGTAATCGATTACGCATGAAACAGAAGCTTAGTAATCGATTATGTATCTCTTAGTAATCGATTACATAGTTCAGAAATACATAGATTATGCAGATTTCAGACAAGAATATTGGAGATCATACCACAATTAATTAGAAACTCATTAAACATGTTGTAAAACAAGGAATTATCAAAATCACTTATTATTCAAACACAATTGGTCATATCTAGGATTCCTAATTCCTTTCTAATGTGTATGAATGGTTCCTTTGTAAGTGGTTTTGTAAAAATATCTGCCAATTACTTTGAAGTATCAACATATTCGAGAACACAATCTCTTTTTAAAGCATGGTCTCTTATAAAATGATGTCTTATTTCAATATGCTTAGTTCTAGAGTGCATGACCGAATTTTCGGAGATATTTATGGCGCTAGTATTATCGCATTTGATAGGCACTTTGTTTAAAACAATACCAAAATCAAGAAGTTATTGTCTCATCCAAAGAATTTGAGCACAACAATTGCCAGCTGCTATATATTCTGCTTCAGTTGTTGATAAGGCAACACTTACTTGCTTCTTGCTGTGCCAAGAAACAAGGGAACTACCAAGTAAATGACATGTGCCACTAGTTCTCTTTCTATCAAGTTTACAACCAGCAAAGTCAGAATCAGAATATCCTATGAGAATACATTCAACGCCTTTGGGGTACCATAGACCAACATTTTGAGTACCCACAAGATATTTCAATTCTTTTAACAGCGGTGAGATGTGATTCTTTAGGACATGCTTGATATCTAGCACACATACACATAGCAAACATAATATCGGGTTTACTAGCTGTTAAGTAAAGTAAAGATCCGATCATACCTCGGTATTTAGTTATTTCAACAACCTTGCCTTTCTCATCTTTGTCTAAGTAGCAGGATGTACTCATGGGTGTAGCCATCTCATTTGCCTTGTCCATTTCAAATCTTTTGAGTAGTTCTTTGCAATATTTTGTTTGACTAATGAAAGTCCCTTCATTTGTTTGTTTGATTTGTAATCCAAGGAAGAAATTGAGTTCTTCCATCATGGACATTTCAAATTCATTTTGCATAATTTTAGCAAACTCTTGACAAAGAATCTCGTTAGTAGCACCAAATATTATGTCATCAACATAAACTTATACCAAAATAATGTCATTATTTTTAGGCTAAATACATTTTTTGGTCCTCTATCTCTTAAGTTATTTCCAGATTGGTCCCCTATCATTTTTAATTCAAAATGGTCCTCTAACTTTTTAAAAAGGTATCAGTTTGGTCCTTTTTTTGATTCAAAATGGTCCCCTAACTTTTTTAAAAATTACCAAATTGACACATTTTTTGAAAGTTAAGGGACTATTTTGAAATAAAAAAATAATAAAGGACCAATCTGAAAATAACTTAAGAGATAGGGGACCAAAAGGTGTATTTAGCCTTATTTTTATGCTTTATAAACAGTGTAGTATCAACCTTTCCTCTTTCAAAATTATTTTCTAGGAGAAATTTACTAAGTCTTTCATACCAAGCTCTTGGACCAAGTTTAAAAGGGGAAATCACAATCAATAACAATAACCCAGCCAAATGCAATGTATGAATGTAAAAGAATGGGGGAGAAGAGCTTGCAAACCGATTTAACGAGTTCCACCACCCCGGTGTACGTCTCGCCTTCAAGCAACCCACTTGAAGGATTTCCACTATTGAGAATTTGAGATTACAAGCTTTGAGCAATTGCAGCTTCCTAGTGTCCCACACTCAAGAACTCAATCCTCACAAGCAAATGGTAACCCACCCAATCTTACAATCTCTCAATAACCAAAGGTTGAACCCCAACCTTTGTGACCACTTAACCTAGAGTGAAAACCTTTGTGTTTGGTGTAGTGTTTACAAGCAAATAACTCTCTCAATAGAGTGGATACACAAGTGAAAGCTCCCACAAATTCTAACTCTCAAGATGAAAGGATATACAAGTTCTAAGTTCAAAATTTCAGAGTATACAAAGAAATGGACTCACTAAGCACTAATGAAGGTAGGGGATGATTGCCTCTTGTGACATCGCAAATTTTATAAAAATAATAAATTGAGGAGAGCAAATAGTAAATAATTGTATATGACTGGATTCGTGTCCTAATGATATTGGAATGATTAATTTGGGATTTATTAGGGATATTTATAATTTATTGAGCTTATATGAGATAAAATTATACCCGATTAGAATATGGGTGTCGGACCAAGTATCTCCGAATGAGATGTCGTTGGTCAGGGTTGTTAAGAATATTATTGGGAATCCGAATATATATTCAGAATAATTTTTGGATATAGTTTTGAGCCCGAACTGTGAACCTGTTTATTTTAAAACGATGAACCTTTAATGGAGGATTAAAAATTAAAACCAAAAGCCTATTATTCTCTTCATATTTTCGTTGGGTTCTTGCCCTCATTTGGAAAAGGACATTTCTTCTTCTTCTTCTCTTATTCTCCTTCATTTCCTCTTTTTCTTCTCTCCAAACACTTAAGCCATGTGGAGTCTTCTTCTCCTTTACCATTTTCGTTTCCATGGGAGCTTGAAGGAGAAGCTTGTGGGTGGAATTCCTCTCCCCTCTTCTCCTCCATTTTCGTGTTCTCTCTCCCTCCATTGAAAGCTCAATGTTGGCTCTTGGGTGAGGTAAGTTCCTAATCATTCTTTATGAGTTTATGCCTTAGATTTTGGTTCTTGGTATTTGGGAGAGTATTCATTTTATATGGGTTGTTGGGAGAAGCTTTATATGAGGAAACCCTAAGGTGGGGTATTGTTATTATGGCATTAATGGTGGGTTGTTCTAGGTGCATGAAATTAATACTTGGATGAGTGGAAAATCAATGAGCATTTATGGTGTTATTGGGTTTTAGTGAAACCCTAACTCTAATAAATTAGGGAAAGTGTGAAATATGTGTAGAATGTAGGTTTAATGATGTTGGAGAATGATATTTAATGATGAGTGTTGTTATAAATATGGAATGTGAGGGATTGGTGTGAAAAGATTGTGACTTGATGAGGTTCTAAACCATTGTGGTTATTGAAGGATATGAGAGTTAAGTTGAATATTGAGTAACAACGTGACGGTGATGTTGTTGGGTTTAGTTGGCCTTTTATGATCTAGAGGATCTTGGCTTTGGGAAAGGAATTCCCGAAGCCTAACACAATTGCATATGTTGGTGTTTAGCAAGTCTAGGACTTGGGGTTGAGCTTTATGATAAGCTAGCAAGTTTTTAGAATTATGATGGTTATTAATTACGTGAATATACTTATATATTGTATGTAGATTGTATTCTGGGTGATGCAATGGAGCATTCGGAGCATTGGAATCTTTCAGCTCTTCCCTCGAGGTAGGAGAAGAGTTAACATTCAAATTGCATGAGTAAATTCAATAGTGATTGTTATATGTGATGAATACTCATGCTTGCCTTGCCATGTATATGTATTGAATTAATTGAAATGGCAAGTTGATGATTATTGAGAATGATATGTGAGAATATGTGTTGAATTGATAAGAAAATGTATATTCATATAAGATGATGACAAGTTTGAATTTGACATGATTGATAGATTGAATTGAATGTTAATGAGTATAAAGGTCTGGGACAGGTTTTAAATGCCTAGTATGAAGTATATGCTATATTAGATTTGATGAATTTTGGCTGGTATAAGTTTTGGTATGTTTGGTTGTGAGTTTCTCATGTTTCTTGCGCATATTCTGATATTCTCGCTCAAGCGAGATGGGATCTCGCTCAGGCGAGGATCCCCTATGGCAGTATTATAGCCTCTGGATAAATCTCGCCCAGGCGAGTGGGACTTCCGCTCAAGCGAGATGCATGTTATGCAATCAGGGGAGTTACTGGGCGAATCTCACTCAAGCGGACGTGGCCGCGCCTGAGCGAGCGAGAGTGTGAAGTCTGATGATTGGACAGTACTCACTCAAGCGAGTGACAGGTATTGTTGTGCCTTGACTGAGCGTGACGAGTGAATGGTGAGCAAGTGAGATTCTGGACGAAATTTCACTCGAGTGAGAACCTTAGAAAAATAATTTCATGATGTAGTGAATTTCCAAGTGAAATTCCGAGTGGACTATGTCCAAGACAGGACCTTCCTAGTGAGGAAGTGAATATAATTTCGAATAAGAGATTTCCGAGTATGATATTTTGGGTAGTGGAGTTCCGAGTGGGAATTCCCGAGTTCAAAGCAACTCGTTCCGAGTGGAGTCCCTTCGTGTGTGCAATTCCAAGTGGGGATGGCACCGATTGGGGATATATGGTGTGTTTGTCCAGAAGTATTCTGGAATAACTTCACTCGTGTGAAAAAGAAAGGAAGTTAGTTTTTGGAATAAATTACCGAGTGGAAAACCGAGTGCAAAAAGACTAGGACTGGAGTGAAGTTGCCGAGTGAAAAACTGATTGAGATGACTCGGACTTGGAATGAAGTTGCCGAGTGAAAGACCACACGAAAGAAGAGTCGGTTTTGAAATAATTCACCGAGTGAAGATCGATCAGGTGTTGAGTCGGTGTGAGGGTGAATTACCGAGTGAATGTCCGACCGAGTGATAAGTCGGTTTTAATGTAATTTGCCGAGTGAAGGACCGAATGAGAGGAATCGGTTCTAGAACAGGTTCACCGAGTGAAACTGAGTGTTGGGAAGGACGACCTCTGGTTGGATTTCGCCCAAGCGAGTGGATTTCTCTCTCAAACGAGCGTATGTGGAAATGGCTACTGGAGTAATTTCGCCCGAGCGAGTGGCCGGGTGTGTGGTGTCTCGCCCAAGCGAGCAAACTGGGAATTAGATACTGGCTTGTTTTTGCTCGAGCGAGCTGAGGCGCTCAAGCGAGATAGGCTATCTCGCTCAAGCGAATATGGGCCTCGCTTGAGCGAGTGACCCCTGATGGAATTCCCTTTTCTTTTCTGGTCCTGATGGCATTGGGCCCTTTTTCCCTAAAACGTAAGATGATTAAGGTAAATTTTAAGGATATATGTTAATGACATAATGAAGTCGTGTTAAATAGTGATTAAAATGTTAGGATAACTTGGTTAAGGAGCTCATGAATCGTGAACGAAGGGAACGCTTAGGCGAATCCAATGGCACCTGGCACATTCGCTCAAGCGAAGCGAACTACGCTCAGGCGATTCTACTCAGCTTCTCCAATCCACACAACACTCGCTGAAGCAAAGCTACACTCGGTATCCAGTCACTCCACTCGGATTTTAGCGTATGGTTCACTCGGGAAGGGTCTACTCTCAGCTTACTCGGATTGAGACAATCGTTCAACCGGTATTGATTTAGCTCACACGGGATTTGCTCCTAGGATTACTCAGTTATTTCACCCATTTTACATTCTCTCGGACCTAACCTAATCCTATCCACTCGGAATATCATCCTTTGGTCACCCGGATTATATGTATATATACGATTTACTCAAAATTTATGAAGGGGTTTCTCTCAGAATCCTTTTCAGGCAATCCCCACATGGAAATGCCCAGCTACGACTCACTGACATACAACACATTCCAATCGGAAAACCTTCACTTCGACAGCTTCTCCCTCGGAAATCATTAATCAATCTTTACTCAGGGGACCTTACAATTACCACTCACTGGATTCAACTCAACTCCTCCTCCAAACTATACGACCACAATCATTCGGCTGTTCAACTCCTCATCACTTGGAATGACTCACTATCTCGCTTTTCCTCGATCCACAACCTAGCTACACTCCTACCCATAGTCACATTGATCTCATATGCTCGAAAGTATACCCACACATCCATACCTACCACTCGGGCATTACCTACAGCATAAAATAATCTCACAGTATAAATACATAGAGGGGTACTTGAATAATTACAAAAGTATCATCACGACTTTGTTCACCCGAAAATGTTCAAGTTCTAACGTAAGGACAAAATCAAAATATGAGCCGGCCAAGGCTTAACAGGACCTTACACACAGTATATACATATACACATATATTCAATAGCACTCGGTTGCTTGTTCTGCACCCAGCTCCTCCTTCACCCTTCATTCTGAGAGATGTTCACTGAAAATGTAGCCATTGCAGGGGTGAGCTTTTGCATGTAAAATGTCAATCAAAGACTCAATATCAGTGTCAGTACGCACACTTACTTTCACTCAGTTGCATTTGGTTAAACTAAGACCATGTAAATCAGAATAATATCTATAACATACATACTACATAAAGTGCATCTTCATTCACACGTACATATACATCCACACACTCGGAAATCATTCATAACACTCGACACGTGCTATACGTACTATCTTAATCAACATCATATCTACATGCATGCCTGCGGATCCGACTTGAGTAATGAATTTCAGTTACAGTTTCCTCCTTATTGGCCGCTCGTCCATCAGCTCTTCCCATGTGGTACCGGTCTCCCATTGACGTCTCGAGACTCATCTCTAGCTCCTACGCCTACAACGAGCTCCCACAGGATCTAGCCAAGGTCTGTAGCTAGAAGCCATTCCCTCGGGGCTCTAGACCTTCCGCGGGTCACCCCATTCTTACACATGCAGCTAACGCGTTTACCAGCAAGCATCATTACTCAACTGATACCTCCTTCGCAACCATCCTAATAGAAACAGATTCAACACAGTCTTTACGTTTACTTTGCCAGCCATACCAACATGCACAACAATCAGACAATCAAGGTAATAACGTCTGACAAATCAACTAACAATCATACTTTCATGTTCTCACAGTGTTAACAGAGATAGGACCATGCATCTCATTCGTCTATAACAAGGCTAACAGGCTACATTACCACCATCTTGATTACATGCAATTATTGTATCACTACTATCCTACACACAGGATCCAGAATCAACAATCATACATAATATTCAATCGTCACAAACACATGCACACACTTAAAGCAATACACTCATCCGGTACCGTTCGTGGACCATGCATTTGACATGCAAGCGCCCCCTACCTACAGAAGGAACTCAAGAAGCTCTCCTACTCCCAACGTTTGGTCTGACGCTCTATCCGACTCGTCCAGATCCCCTTCGCACCGTCGTACTCTGCAATCGGCTCGAGGATGAGAAGTTGTTCTTCCTCTGCTTCAGGGATCATTTTCTACCAGTTGGAGGGGACTCTGACCTTCCTTTAGCACCGACGTTGCGATTTCCAGAAACGAAAGGCAAAACAGGGGAAGGGAAAAGAAGATGAAAACGGAGAAGAAGAAAAGAGAGGATGAAGTAGTGGGAAGAAGGATGAGTATCCACGGTGATACAGGGTATATGTGCATGCGAAGAGAAGGAAGTGGGATGGGAAAACATGAGTCGCAGCCAACTCACGTAACTCGGCAATCACAAACAGCCATCTTTCACCAATTAAGCCTTAATTAACTTGTCATTATTCCTTAAGTTAATCCGATTATGATTGTCAATTAACCTCTCACTTTGAAATCAAACCTCAATAGTTTATTTTTCATTCGGCATTTACCTTTAAATTGGGATGTTACAGTTCTCCCCCTCTCAAAAGAATTTCGTCCTTGAAATTCAGTCGGTCACTCACCCTGGTTGGAATAACTCAGGGTACTGCTGTCTCATGGCGTCTTCGTGTTCCCAGGTACAAGAGGTAGTGCTGCCTTGCTGCCACTCTACTTCAACCAGTTGTACGTCCTTGCTCCTTAAACGCTTTACCGATCGGTCCACGATTCTAATCGGTACAGTCGTAGTGGTCAGGTCTTCCTTGATTTCCACTTCATCATCAGGCATTGTGTGGTTGGGGTCATGTAGATACTTCCTCAGTTGGGACACATGAAATACGTTGTGCAATCGGGATAAGTGAGTCGGTAATGCTATACGGTATACCATGGAGCCGACTCGTCCCAACACCTCATAAGGTCCAATGTATCGGGGGCTCAACTTTCCACCTTTCAAGGCTCGCCCGACTCCTTTACTCAGAGAAGTCTTCAAAAACACTCTGTCTCCGACTGAAAACTCTAATGGTTTGGTTCGTTTGTCATGGTAGCTCTTTTGCCTGTCCTGAGACGCCTTCATCCGTTCCCTTATCACTCGGATCTATTCTGATGTTTGCTTTACAATTTCTGGTCCCAACAGTAGACTCTCACCCGTTTCCGACCAACAAAGTGGGGTTCGACATCTTCGTCCATATAGTGCTTCGTAGGGTGCCATACCGATACTGTTGTGATGGCTGTTATTGTATGTAAACTCAATCAAGGGGAGGTACTGCTCCCAGTTTCCACCGTGTTCTAATACACACGCCCTTAGCAAGTCCTCCAGGCTTCGAATCGTTCGCTCGGATTGTCCATCCGATTGGGGGTGGTAAGCGGAACTTAGCTAAAGCTTCGTGCCCATTTCCTAGTGCAGGCTGGTCCAAAACCGGGACGTGAACCTAGGATCCCTATCCGATACGATAGAAGTTGGCACTCCATGCAGTCGGACAATTTCTTGGATGTAAATCCGTGCTAACTTATGCAACGGGTACTTCATGTTCACAGGTAGGAAGTGTGCACTCTTTGTTAGTCGGTCAACAATGACCTATATCGCATCATGGCTCACTCGGTTTTTAGGCAATCCCAAGACAAAGTCCATGGCAATGGAGTCCCATTTCCACACGGGAATCTCCAGGGGTTGCAATGCACCATACGGCTTCTGGTGCTCCACTTTCGACTTCTGACAGGTAATACACCGAGCCACGTACTCTGCCACATCCCTCTTTAGTCCGGGCCACCAGAACTGTGTTCTCAGGTCATGGTACATCTTCGTGGTACCCGGGTGGATACTTAGCAAGCTCTTATGAGCTTCATCAAGCACCATTCTTCTCAATTCTCCTTCACCTGGCACGTATATTCTGTTTCTTACTCAGAAGATTCCATCTGATCCTTCGGTCAAGGACAAATCCTTACCTTTGGCCTGAGTCTCCTTCATCCCAGCCAAGTAGGAATCTGACTGCTGTTGCTCGTACACGGATTTCAGGAATTCATTGGCAATCCTTAGCGTACCGATCATCATTTTCCGAGAGGAAGGGATGTCAACATGTAAGTTCATGTCTCGGAACTGTTCCAATAATTCCATTTCCTTCACCATCATCGTTGCTAAATGAAGGGATTTTCGACTCAACGCGTCGGCCACAACGTTTGCTTTACCCGGATGGTACCTTAGCTCGAAATCATAATCTTTTAAAAATTCCATCCATCTCCTCTGCCTCATGTTCAGCTCCTTCTGGTCAAATAAGTATTTAAGGCTCTTGTGATCACTGAATACTTCAAATCTGGACCTGAACAAATAATGCCTCCAGATTTTTAACGCGAACACCATAGCTGCCAATTCCAAGTCGTGGGTCGGATAATGCTGCTCGTGAGGTCTCAATTGCCGAGATGCATACGCTATCACTCGGTCTTTTTGCATTAACACGTATCCCAATCTGAGTCCTGATGCATCACAATAAACCACGAAGAGTCAGGTAATGCCAACACTGGAGCAGTCGTCAACTTGTCCTTTAATTCTCGGAAACTACTCTTGCACTCGGAACTCCATACGAAGGGAATGTTTTTCCGAGTCAATTTAGTCAGTGGCAACGCCAATTTGGAAAAACCCTCAATGAACCTTCTATAATAACCTGCCAGGCCCATAAAGCTCCTTATCTCCGAGACTGACTTGGGTCTCTCCCATGCCATTATAGCTGCCACCTTTGAAGGATCCACCGAGACACCTCCCTCGGAAATCACATGTCCGAGGAAGTGGATCTTATCCATCCAGAATTCGTACTTGGAAAGTTTTACAAACAACTCCTTCTCCTTCAACACTTGGAGTACCGCTCGGAGATGTTCTTCATGCTCCTCGGAAGTCTTAGAATAGACTAGGATGTCATCAATGAAAACAACTACGAATTGGTCTAAATATGGGTGGAAAATGTTGTTCATGTAATTCATGAAGACCGCAGGGGCGTTTGTTACACCGAACGGCATCACTACATACTCGTAGTGACCATACCGAGTCCTAAAAGCAGTCTTTGGGATATCCGAGTCCTTCACTCGGATTTGGTGGTATCCCGATCGTAGATCAATTTTTGAGAAGACTGTGGCTCCACGCAGCTGGTCAATCAGATCATCAATTCTGGGCAGTGGGTATCGGTTCTTAATCGTGAGTTTATTTAGCTGTCAGTAATCTATACAAAGTCTCATGCTGCCATCCTTCTTCTTAACAAGTAACACAGGTGCACCCCATAGTGATACACTTGGTCTAATGAATTGTTTTCCGAGTAACTCGTCTACTTGCTTCTTCAACTCGGCCAATTCAGTTGGGGACATTCTATAAGGTGCACTGGAGACTGGCTTGGCTCCAGCGATCAGGTCTATAGAGAATTCAACTTCTCTATTGGGAGGGACACTCGGTATGTCCTCGGGAAACACTTCTGGAAATTCACAGACAATCGGAATTTCATTCACTCAGGCTTTACTCTCACCCTCGGTTAAGCAAAGCATCGTAAATAGTCGAACCATACCTGGTGCCGTGTAGTCCTCATTGTGTCGTCTCGGAAAGATTACCCTTCGGTTTCTACAATCCACTAACACCTTGTTGGCTGAAAGCCAATCTATTCCGAGCACAATGTCAAGATCCTTTAAAGGTATGCATACCAAATCGAAAGTGAAACTTCGATCACACAACACAAATGTTACATCCTTGTACATCGATGATGTCAACACCTTAGCGCTAGTCGGATTGGCCACCTCCAAGGTCCGATCCATAAACACAGTCGGTAACTTTAATTTCTTTACACACTCATCAGCTATAAAAGAATGGGTAGCTCCCGAATCGAAAACAACGTTAAGTGTATGACTACTGAGTGAGCACTTATATTGTACCAAGTCATTTGCTTGTGCAGCATTCTCAGCGTTGATGGCGTATACTCTTCCAGCAGTTGGTTGATCGGTGCCTCTCTTCCGGTTATTTGAGGCCAACATCATATTCCCTCTGGCTCTGCTGCCTCTGCCACTCGGTCCTTGGTTGTCGTTCCCTCGGTTCCTCTCTTGGAAACCTCCATGACGTGCATTAGGGTTTGCTTGGCGGAGTTGGGGGCAGTCGGGGCGAATGTGCCCCTTCTCCTGGCAATGAAAGCACTTGACATCTGTACTATTGCAATTCTAAGCAAAGTGGTCACCACCACATTTAAAACACTTGCCATATTTTGGTCGTCCACTCATCTGTCTCCCTTGGTTACTGTGTTCTTGATATCTGGTAAAGGGTCCATTTCTTCCCACGTCTCCTGGCCTCTTGAAATGTGGCTGCTAAGGCTTCAAGTAATGGTTGGCTCTGCTGCTCTGGCCCAAGTGGGCCTTGTCATCTTCTTCAAATATTCTACATTTGTTCACCAATGTAGGAAAACTCCTGATCTCTTGATATCTGCAGGCCCTCTTAATATCTGATCTTAATCCATTTTCAAATTTAAGGCACTTGGAGCTCTCCGTCCCTGGTTGTTGGAAAGGTGGGTAGAATAGGCATAACTCTTCAAACCTAGTCGCGTACTCTTCCATAGTCATGGAGCCCTGCTTCAACTCCATAAACTCCAACTCCTTCCGACTCCTTACTGTGTCGGGGAAGTACTTCTCTAAGAAGCATGTCTTGAAATCGTTCCAGGTAGTTGAGCATCATCATCCAGAAATCGGTTTCTAGCTATCTTCCACCAGTTTTCCGCCTCGTCTTGCAGCATATACACCGGACATTCAACCTTTTGGGCCTCGGTACAGTGAAGACCCCCAAAAATCCTCTCTAGTTCCTAAGTCCATTTAAAAGCTGCCTCCGGGTTACGTCCTCCCAGAAATTCACTCGGCTTCCTCTTCAGGAAGCGGTCCAGCACGTGGCCATCCTCGGCTCGAGTCTGGCCCTGCCTCTCAAACACGTTCGCAAAGCGTTGGAATGCTGTGGCTATAGCCTCCATGCTTTGGCGATGCGTCATCCCTTATCCTGAAATTAACACCCCCAAGGATAAGTATACCAAGCCACTTACTACAGATCGTATCTCAGCCTAATATTCAGTAACTTAGCACATTATGCCATCTCTATATGTTACACAATCAGCCGGATCAGGAGGAAGCAACCTCCTATCCATAAATCAATATCAGTATCATTCAAGTTCAACAATATCATAATAATAAAGACCATTCGATCATAATGCACACAACCGCTCACACTCGGTAAGCATACCTTGGCCTTGGACCTTTCGATCTGCTCTGATACCAAAATGTAACACCCTAATTTCTAATTAAATAAATGAAATTAAAGGGGAATTTTTTAAAAAAAAGGTTGGCAAACCGTGCATACTCTATTCCAGATTAACAAAACCAAGCACAACAAGGAGAAGGAGGGGGAGGAAGATAAAGAAAGGAGCTCATGAATCGTGAACGAAGGGAACGCTTAGGCGAATCCAATGGCACCTGGCACATTCACTCAAGCGAAGCGAACTACGCTCAGGCGATTCTACTCAGGTTCTCCAATCCATACAACACTCGCTGAAGCGAAGCTATACTCGGTATCCAGTCACTCCACTCGGATTTTAGTGTATGGTTCACTCGGGAAGGGTCTACTCTCAGCTTACTCGGATTTAGACAATCGTTCACCCGGTATTGATTTAGCTCACACGGGATTTGCTCCTAGGATTACTCAGTTATTTCACCCATTTTACATTCTCTCGGACCTAACCTAATCCTATCCATTCGGAATATCATCCTTTGGTCACCCGGATTATATGTATATATACGATTTACTCAAAATTTATGAAGGGGTTTCTCTCAGAATCCTTTTCAAGCAATCCCCACATGGAAATGCCCAGCTACGAGTCACTGACATACAACACATTCCAGTCAGAAAACCTTCACTTCGATAGCTTCTCCCTCGGAAATCATTAATCAATCTTTACTCAGAGGACCTTACAATTACCACTCACTGGATTCAACTCAACTCCTCCTCCAAACTATACGACCACAATCATTCGGCTGTTCAACTCCTCATCACTCGGAATGACTCACTGTCTCGCTTTTCCTCGATCTACAACCTAGCTACACTCCTGCCCATAGTCACACTGATCTCATATGCTTGAAAGTATACCCACACATCCATACCTACCACTCGGGCATTACCTACAGCATAAAATAATCTCACAGTATAAATACATAGAGGGGTACTTGAATAATTACAAAAGTATCATCATGACTTTGTTCACCGGAAAATGTTCAAGTTCTAACGTAAGGACAAAATCAAAATATGAGTCGGCCAAGGCTTAACAGGACCTTACACACAGTATATACATATACACATATATTCAATAGCACTCGGTTGCTTGTTCTGCACCCAGCTCCTCCTTCACCCTTCATTCCGAGAGATGTTCACTGAAAATATAGCCACTGCAGGGGTGAGCTTTTGCATGTAAAATGTCAATCAAAGACTCGGTATCAGTGTCAGTACGCACACTGACTTTCACTCAGTTGCATTTGGTTAAACTAACACCATGCAAATCAGAATAATATCTATAACATACATACTACATAAAGTGCATCTTCATTCACACGTACACATACATCCACACACTCGGAAATCATTCATAACACTCGACACGTGCTATGCGTACTATCTTAATCAACATCATATCTACATGCATGCCTGCGGATCCGACTTGAGTAATGACTTTCAGTTACAGTTTTCTCCTTATTGGCCGCTCGTCCATCAGCTCTTCCCGTGTGGTACCGGTCTCCCATTGACGTCTCGAGACTCATCTCTAGCTCCTATGGCTACCACGAGCTCCCACAGGATCTAGCCAAGGTCTGTAGCTAGAAGCCATTCCCTCGGGGCTCTAGACCTTCCGTGGGTCACCCCATTCTTACACATGCAGCTAATGCGTTTACCAGCAAGCATCATTACTCAACTGATACCTCCTTCGCAACCATCGTAATAGAAACAGATTCAACACAGTCTTTACGTTTACTTTGCCAGCCACACCAACATGCACAGCAATGAGACAATCAAGGTAATAACATCTGACAAATCAACTAACAATCACACTTTCATGTTGTCATAGTGTTAACAGAGATAGGACCATGCATCTCATTCGTCTATAACAAGGCGAACAGGCTAGATTACCACCATCTTGATTACATGCAATTATTGTATCACTACTATCCTACACACAGGATCCAGAATCAACAATCATACATAATATTCAATCATCACAAACACATGCACACACTTAAAGCAATACACTCATCCGGTACCGTTCGTGGACCATGCATTTGACATGCAAGCGCCCCCTACCTACAGAAGGAACTCAAGAAGCTCTCCTACTCCCAACGTTTGGTCTGACGCTCTATCCGACTCGTCCAGATCCCCTTCGCACCGTCGTACTCTGCAATCGGCTCGGGGATGAGAAGTTGTTCTTCCTCTGCTTCAGGGATCGTCTTCCACCAGTTGGAGGGGACTCTGACCTTCCTTCAGCACCGACATTGCGATTTCCAGAAACGAAAGGCAAAACAGGGGAAGGGAAAAGAAGATGAAAACGGAGAAGAAGAAAAGAGAGGATGAAGTAGTGGGAAGAAGGATGAGTATCCACGGTGATACAGGGTATATGTGCATGCGAAGAGAAGGAAGTGGGATGGGAAAACGTGAGTCGCAGCCCATTCACGTAACTCGCCAATCAAAAACAGCCATCTTTAACCAATTAAGCCTTAATTAACTTGTCATTATTCCTTAAGTTAATCCGATTATAATTGTCAATTAACCTCTCACTTTGAAATCAAACCTTAATAGTTTATTTTTCATTCGGCATTTACCTTTAAAATTGGGATGTTACAAAAAGCTTTCAAAAATGGGTCCATGTTGCTAATATTTTATTCAAAGCTTTTGTTCATTTCTATTGGTTTCCACGGCTACACCTAGTAAACATCCACCAATTCATTTAATATTGTTTCTTGTTTCATGACAAAACATAGCATATTTTTTCTTTCTTCTTCAATTCACGGTCAACAAGGAAAAACTCTTGGCTGCACGATCAACAAGGAATTCCAGTCCAAATGCCCATTGGTTTTTAACATTCTCCCTCTAGCCACTTCAATTATTTCACAGCAATACACAAAAGGCAAGGGTCCAGTGTGTAGAATTTTTTTATGCCAACAAATGCTCCATTCTCAAATAATTCACAGGGCCATGTTGTATGTCCACCCACCATTATTTTATTAAAATCATTCACCCATTACTTCATGCTTTCAACGTGAATTTTGGACCGCAATGATAAGCATTTGGCAATTAAATGAAGAGCAAGTGACGTGAAATTACAAAGAAAATGGTCATAGTGCAACCATGAATTGGCATTGGTCCCTTTGTGCTTCACTTTGCCAACGAAAAAACTTAAAGAAATGTCATAAAATGCAACTGTGACTTGGATGGAAAATTCTAAAGTGCCATGACATTTGCTATAAATAGGTACCATTCTTGCAAGAGAAGGACAGACAGAGAGCAGAGGAAAAGAACCAGTTTTGTGCAGAGAGAAAAATTCTTGTTTTTTTTGTTATTTTGTAAAAAAGAATTGAGAGGGAGTAGTGAAATTGAGTGATTACATTTGTGTACAGTAGAGGATATTGCAAATACAACAAGAAGTGACCGTGGTGAATTTATTAGGCTTTTTGGAGAAACCCGTAAGTCTTTATCTTTACCATGTGTTGTATGTTTTACTTTTCTTCCATCATGTGTATGAATGTGAAATATATCATGAGTAACTAAATTTTTTTCTTGGGATGAAAGGGGTATGATAATATTTTATGTTAATGTTATTTTGACTTTGAATTAAATAAATTTCTGTTTTCTATTTAGTTCAAATGATGCTCAATGCTCTTAGTGATTCCTAACAAGAACCTAAGTGATAAAACTGTATACTTGCGGGTATATTAGAAAATTTAAGTAATTAATAGAATCGAGAAATTTATTGTTACTAGAAAGCTTTTGAACTAAACCCAAGGTTTGAAATACTTTTTGTGACCTCGGTAAAACCGAGAAAGTAATCAAAAATCTTTTGAGGAATAAAAAGGGATTTTCATAAAATAGTAAAGGGCCTATCTTAGGGATTGAACATGGTTCTCCGTATGTTAGGTACATTAATAGGATTCCGAGAGGAACATATTAATTAGCTTAAGGAAAATCTGCCTTGGAAAACTTAATTTCATTCTTATTTATGAAAAGTTAAAATTATTAGCATAAAATAAAGTCTTGATCCCCCGGTACTTTGAAAACAGTCCCTGTGGATACAATAATCTTTTATATCACGCGACATAACCCGTGCGCTTGCGGGCCTTGTCAAGTTTTTGGCGCCGTTGCCGGGGACTCTTGTCCCTCAAATATCGGCAATATTGAAATTTGATTAGATCATACTTGTTGATATTTTTATTTTTATTTTTATTTTTATTTTATTTTGTTTGTTTGATTTATTTCTTTTTGTATATTTATTTGTTTTTAGTGATTATTTTATTCGGTTATTTTGTATTTTGTATTTTGTTCTTTTTTTCTTTTACTGTTACTATTTTTGTTTTTCTGATTAATTGTTCTGTTATTTTTAATTCATTTTGTTTTATTTGGTTCTTAAATTTTGTTACTCTTTTTTACTATTGTATATTTAGTGTGATATTTTTCTTGATATTATTATGTTCTTCGTCTTTGTTTATTGTTGTTGTTTTCTTTTTCTTTTCTTTTATTTATTTTGTTTATTTCTTTTTCTGTAAATTTATTTTAATATTTTTCTGTATTTTTATTGTTTATTTTATTTTGTTTGTAATCTTGTATTTTGTTCTTTATTTTGTGTATCTGTTGTTGTTTTATTTTTTGTGATTATTTGTTTTATTTGTCATTTATTTTTGTTTTATGCGACGAAGCCGTAGTGTCGATCTAAACTTAGGATTTGACCCTGAGATAGAACGTACCCTTAGAGATTTAAGAAAATAACAAAAACAACAAAAACAAGAAAAAGAAAAACAAATGGCAGACCAAAATAGAGCTTTAAGAGATTTTGCTGCTCTAAGTACAAATGGAAGAGGGTCTAGCATCCTTAGACCCACAGTGGAGGCTAACAATTTTGAATTGAAGCCTTCACTGCTCTCTATGGTTCAGCAGAACCAATTCGGAGGATTACCCTCCGAAGATCCAAATCTTCATCTTCAAATCTTTCTTGAATACTGTGACACCCTGAAGATGAACGGAGCCACCAATGATGCCATTCACTTGAGACTCTTCCCTTTCTCCTTAAGAGATAAAGCGAGAGCATGGTTATATTCTCTTCCTGAAGGATCCATCACGACTTGGGAACAACTATCCAGTGCTTTCATCAATAAGTGGTACCCAAGAAATAAAACTGATTTGTTAAGAAAACAAATAATTAATTTTGCATAAAAAGATGATGAATCCTTATATGAAAAAAAGATACAAGGAGTTGCTGAGAGAATGTCCTCACCGTGGGATAGAAAGGTGGTTGAAAATCCATATTTTCTATAATGGACTAACTTCCACGCAAAAGATCTCTTTAGATATTGCAACTGGAGGAGCCTCCATGAGTAAAAATGTTGATGAAGCTCAGAACCTGATTGAGGAAATAGCTCAAAACACTCACCAGTGGAACTCTGAGAGAGGATTACCTACTAAAACACTAGGTAAGTACTCTGTTAATGCTCTTTCCCTACTGTCTGCCAAAGTTGAGGCATTAACATTAAAACTCGATAAAATAGGGTCAACAGGTGTTACTAACATTGTTTGTGAAGTTTGTGGTGTTTCAGGACATGGAGCTACTAACTGCCATTTAGCAATGACCCTTAATCAAGAACAAGAAATGCATCAGGTGGATGCTATTGGAAACTATAGTGGAAAATTTCAAAATAACTACAGACCTTCACAAGGTCCACCTGGCTTCCAAAATAGGCCACCTCAATTCCAAGGTAATCAAAGTAACTACAAACCTCAACAAGGACCCTATATTCCATAAAAATCAAAGTTAGAGTCCTTGATAGAGACATTTATAGCTACTCAACTTAAACAAAATGATGAATTCTCTGATGCAATAAAGAACTTAGCTTCAAAGGTGGACTCTCTTGCCACCCATAACAAAATACTGGAAAATCAAATTGCCCACCAAGCCTCCTACTCCCAAAGAGCACCGGGAACATTTCCTGGAAAACCAGAGGCTGGACCATCTAACCAAACCATGGCTATCACTCTTAGGAGTGGTACTCAATATGATGGACCAGTTGGCAAGATTGGAGAAGATGAAAAGAAAGTGGATAAATCTTCATCTCATCCAGTGATTGAAGAAGAACCACAAGAAAAGAAGGAAGAGGTTAAGCCATATCAACCTCCCATTCCATTTCCTTAGCGCTTGGCTAAAGCAAAATTGGACAAACAATTTGGTAAGTTTCTTGATGTTTTAAAGAAATTATATATCAATATTCCCTTCACAGATGCTTTGCAGCAAATGCCTACATATGCGAAGTTCCTGAAGAACACTTTGTCCAATAAAAGAAGACTGGAGGAAGATGGTACAGTTGTACTTACTGAAGAGTGCAGTGCTCTAATTCAAAGGAAGCTTCCACCCAAGCTCTAAGATCCAGGTAGTTTCTCTATTCCTTGTATGATTGGTGACATGAATATAGATAAAGCATTATGTGATTTAGGAGCGAGTGTGAGTTTAATGCCATTGTCTATTGCTGAAAAGTTAGGATTGGGTGAGCTGAAACCTACTAGGATGTCTTTACAATTGGCTGATAGATCTATAAAATATCCTGTATGAATTTTAGAGGATGTTCCTATTAAGGTAGGAAAATTTTTTATACCTGCTGACTTTGTTGTGCTTGAAATAGACGAAGATTCTTTGATTCCTATTATTTTAGACAGACCATTTTTAGCAACTGCGGGTGCTGTGATTGATGTTAAGAATGGTAAGTTATCTCTGACTGTTGGAGACCAAAAAGTTGATTTTAATTTGAAAAATGCTTTAGAAAAACCTTTTAATAATGATGTTTGCTGTAGTGTGGATTTTGTTGAACAAGTGGTAAAGGAAGCAACCCTTCCTAATGACCCACTTGAAACTGTTTTCATGATTGAGCCCACAGGAACATCTGATTGCTCTGAGGCCCCACTAAAACATGATACTGAGGTCATGTGTGACAAAGTGGTAAGCCCTAATGTGGAATTAAAGCCTTTACTAGCTTCATTAAGGTATGAGTTTCTTGGTCCTAATTCCACATATCCTGTGATTGTTAATTCTGAATTGAATCCATGTGAAACTGAAAAACTTTTGACATAACTTAGGTTGTATAGAAAAGTAATAGGTTATACAATGGATGATATCAAAAGGATTAGCCCTTCTCTTTGTATGCACAGGATTAGTGTAGAAGATGAAAGTAGGCCCACAGTAGAACCACTTAGGAGATTAAATCCAAAAATACAAGAAGTGGTTAAAAAAGAAATTTTGATATTACTTGATGCTAGAATCATATATCCTGTTGATAGTAGTAAATGGGTAGGTCCTGTTCATGTGGTGCCTAAAAAGGGGGGAATAATTGTGATTGAAAATGATAAACATAAATTGATTCCTACTAGGATTGTCTCTGGTTGGTGCATGTGCATTGATTATAGGAAGTTAAATAGCGCCATGAAAAAAGATCATTTTCTTCTCCCTTTTATTGATCAGATGCTTGAAAGACTTGCGAAACACTCTTATTTCTGCTATTTGGATGGATATTCAGGTTTTCATCAAATTCTTATTCATCCATCTGATCAAGAAAAGACTACCTTCACTTACCCTTATGGGACTTATGCTTATAAGCGTATGCCTTTTGGTCTGTGTAATGCACCTGCGACTTTTCAAAGGTGTACGCAAGCAATTTTTTCTGATCTTATTGAAAATGTGATGGAAGTCTTTATGGATGATTTTTCAGTGTATGGTTTGTATTTTGATAACTGTTTAACAAATTTGTGCCAAGTCTTGCAACGTTGTGAAGAGACCAATCTGGTCTTGAAATGGGAAAAGTGCCATTTTATGGTAATAGAAGGCATAGTTCTTGGACACTTAGTGTCTGAGAGAGGTATAGAAGTTGATAAGGCTAAAGTGGAAGTGATTGAAAAATTTCCCCCACCTACAAATGTGAAAGGTATTCGGAGTTTTCTTGGACATGCAGGGTTTTACCATCGGTTCACTAAAGATTTCTCCAAAATCACAAAGCCTCTTACAACTCTTCTGGGTAAGGATGTACCTTTCAATTTTGACTTATCTTGTATGGAAGCTTTTTGTAGGATCAAGCAAGCTCTAATCTCTACCCCCATCGTGCAACCCCCTGATTGGGAACTCCCGTTCAAGTTGATGTGCGATGCGAGTGATTACGCAGTGGGGGCTGTGCTTGGGCAACGAAAGGACAAAAAGCTTCATGTAATTCATTATGCTAGCTGGAGGCTGGATGATGCTCAGGTAAATTATGCGACAACTGAGAAAGAACTGTTAGCCATTGTCTTTGCTTTTGATAAATTTAGATCTTACTTGATGGGTTCATATTTTATTGTTTACACTGATCACTCTGCCATTAAGTATCTATTGAATAAAAAGGAAGCAAAGCCTAGGCTAATTAGGTGGATTCTAATATTGCAAGAATTTGACTTGGAAATTAAGTATAAGAAGGGTACTGAGAACTTGGTCGCTGACCACCTGTCTAGGTTGACATCTGAAAAAGAAGAAACAGATAATATTCCTATCAATGAATCTTTTCTAGATGAACAACTCTTGAATCCTAGTATCCAACATGTTCCTTGGTATGTTGATTTTATAAATTTTCTTGCATGTGGTATTTTACCTCCTGACCTTAACTTTCAGCAAAGGAAAAAGTTTTATGCAGATGTCAAGCATTATTATTACGATGAACCACTCCTATTCAAGCAATGTGCAGACGGTTTGATTAGGAGGTGTGTTTCACAAGATGAGGTCCATGCTATCCTGAACCATTGTCATTCTCTTTCCTGTGGAGGGCACATGAGCACCTCCTAGATAGCTGCTAAAATATTGCAAGCTGGGTTCTATTGGCCATATATTTTTAAGGATGTACGTAAGTATGTTCTAACTTGTGATGCTTGCCAAAGAACATGTAACATTGGTAAGAGACATGAAATGGCATTGAATACCATTTTAGAAGTTGAATTGTTTGATGTATGGGGTGTTGATTTTATGGGACCCTTTCCTTCCTCTTTTGGAAATCAGTTCATATTAGTGGTAGTTGACTATGTGTCAAAATGGGTGGAAGCCATTGCTTCATGTGAACACCTATTTCGGTCAAGTCAATTTTTACCAAGAATAGGGAATTTTTGTCACTAAGAATAGGGAATCCACGAGTGAAAAGAATTAAAAAAAATAATAATAATAAAAAAATAAAAAAATAATAATAAAAAAATAAAAAAAAGAAAAGAAAAGAAAAGAAAAGAATAAAATAAAATAAATAAAATAAAATAAAAAGAAAAAAAAGAAAAGAATTTAAAAAAGGAATTAAAATAAAAAAATAATAATAAAAAAATAAAAAAAGAAAAGAAAAGAAAAGAAAAAAATAAAATAAAATAAAAAGAAAAAAAAAGAAAAGAATTTAAAAAAGGAATTAAAAAAAAAATTCTGACTCGGAAATGATCATTTCCGAGTAAGATGACTCAGAATGATCATTTCCGAGTAAAGAGTCTCTGAATGAAACGTGGCAAGGTGATATTCTGAGTGGGCTTCAAGAAAATTTCAAAAAATGAAGAAAAAGCTTCAAGAAAGGACCCAAGGAAAGAAATTCCGAGCAAAATGAGACTATCCGAGTGCAAATTCCCAAGATCCCGAGTTCTAAGTGAGGAGAAGGATTTTACCGAGTGAAAATTGCCAAAATCCCGAGTTCTGAGTGAGGAGAAGGATATTTCCGAGTGAAAATTGCCAAAATCCCAAGTTCTGAGTGAGGAGAAGGATTTTCTGAGTGAAAATGTCCAAGATTCCATTTTCTGACTGGAAAGCAAGGCTGAATCCGAGTGATGGCACCCGAAGGAATGATGAAGCTGAGTCCCAAATTCTGAGTGGAGGGAAGACCGACTCCGAATGAAATGAACAGGCTGAGAGAAGCTTTTCTGATTGAAGTGAATAGGCTGAGTCCCGAGTGAGCACATCCAATTGTCGAATGAAACTCTTATGATTCGAAGGTAAAGCTGGATTCCGAGTGAATACACTCAGAAGATTAAAGCTGTGTTACAAGTTCTGAGAGGAAAGAAGACCGACTCTGAGTGGTCAGATTCTCAATTTCTCAATTCTGATTGAAGTGTAAAGGATGACCCCGGGTGAAGCAATCCCAACATCCGAGCACATCATGATTGAGGTATGAAGCCGACTCCCAAGTGAATTTGTCCGAGTCCTCTGATTTTCTCAAAGTTCCATTCTAATAAAAACAAGGACGACTCCCCGTTATGAATCCGAGTGGGTTGAAGTTTATATCCAAACCGGTTGACAACATTCTGAGTGAATCAATGTGATTCAATCCGAGTGATGAGTTTTCGGGCGAAACTTACTTCACGACTGAATCAATGTGAAGTTAAAGAAAGAATAGTTCTGATCTGCCAGCAACCGAGCAAAATATTTCTGACATGCCGAGTGAATCAAGCAGAAGGGCAGAGTAAAGCTTCAAGAAGAAGGGTTGCTGAACAAAGGTTTCCCCGAGTGGTTAAAGTCCATAGATATAACCGAGTCGTTTTTATTGTAAGAGTTTTCTCGAATGAAATATCCAAGCGAAGAAAACCGAATGAGGCTTTAAGCAGAAGAATTGCCGAGCAAGATTTCTCCGAGTGCTGATTGAATCATTCGAATGAAAGAGGACATGAACCTAGGCCGAGTGAGTCATTTATCCATCCTCACCGAGTCATCCTTCAAGTCAGAGCCGATTGAACCTTTTTTCAACCATCATCGAGCCCTTCTCACCCAGCACCGAGTGAATCCTCTTCAGTCAGTACCGAGCCACTTCTTCAGTCAGCACCGAGCGAAGCCTCTCCAGTCAGCACCGAATGAAGAATCTTCAGTCAGTACCGAGTGATGCCTCTTCAGTCAGCACCGAATGAAGAATCTTCAGTTAGTATCGAGTGATGCCTCTTCAGTCAGCACCGAGTGAACCCTCTTCAGTCACTTCCGAGTCATTTTCTTTTCAGTCAGTACCGATTGAACCACTCTTCAGTCAGCACCGAGTGAATCTTTTCACTCAATTTCTGAGTCACCTTTGTTTCACTTCCGAGCTATCCTTATCACCCAATTCCGAGCCATTTTTAGCCAATTCCGTGCCATACTTTCACCTAATTCCGAGCCATACGTAAACCATTTCTGAGTCATCCTTTTTAGCCATTTCCGAGCCATTCTTTTAGCCAATTCCGAGTCATCTTTCACCAAATTCCGAGTCTATTCAACCATTCCGAGTCGTACTCCAACCATTTCAGTCGGTTCTGAGTCATTCTTCACTCGGTTTTTGTATAAGCAACGCCTTTTCCACTCGGTTTTGTGCACAAAAGGCCCTTTTCCACTCAGATTATGGAAAGAAGGCAAAATCTGACCCATATTCCCACCGAGTGCCCTTGCTGACTTGGATTTCCACTATCTATATGGATCTTTGACTTGAGGGGAGGCGGCTGACAAAGTGACAAAGGAGAGACCCACTAGCTGCTGACCCCTATGGCTGTCTAGGTGCAAGTTGTGTCCACCAACTCCATCCAGGCTGTATCCAACGCTGATTAAGTGGGGGGGCTGACTGCAGGATAAAAGGGGCAGCCCCACTTGCCATTGATGGTGGGCGTCCAGGACCACTATAAATAGAAAGGATCCTGAAGCCTTCAAAAAAAGGAAGAAAAAGCCTTCATTAAGAGAGCCCCAACACCGTGCAGTCCTCTTCCTCTCACCAACCGTCCCCTCTCTTCCTCCCTTCACTGTCCCTCTATACTCACATCCCTCAAACCACCATACTGCCCCTCCTCACAGCCCCCTCCTCACAACCTCCAACACCGTCCCCATCCCCTCTTACTCCTCACTCACCCCTCTCAACACCGTACACTCCCTCTCCTCTCTCCCTCTAAAACTGAACCACACACACACACGTCACACCCCCTCCTAAAATCCATACCGTCCCTATCTCCAACACCGTCCCCTCTCTTCCTCCCTTCACTGTCCCTCACTCCTCACAGCCCCCTCATCACACCGTCCTCCTCCTTCCATACAACCCAGCCATCCTCAACTCTCACCAAATCCGACCTCCCTCAAATACCCACAAACCATCCCCATTTTTTCACACCGTCTAGCCCCTCTCTCTCCCTCTAAACGCCTTCAAACTCTTCTCAACCCCCCACTGTTTGTCTACTTCGGTCAGCCCACTTTTTCACTCGGTATTCATCTTTCACTCGGTATTCCACTTTCTCACTTGGCATTCCACTTTTTCACTCGATTTTTCCATTTTCACTCGGTTTTTCACCTTTTCACTCGGAATTCAATTTTTTCACTCGGTACTCCATTTTCCCACTAAAATAAATTGCTGTTATTTTCTTTTCTTTTCTTTTTTACCCCTTCCTAGGTTTGTAATAAATATATAACAAAAAAAAATGAATGCTTCTTACATTTTATTTGAACTAGCATAAAAGTTGTAATGATTATTATTATTCTTATTATTATTGCAATTTTTATTTTCTATTTAAAAAAAAAGGAGGAAGAGGAGCGAGTTTAACTTAGACGAGACGTCCCGTTAATCTCATGTAAATATTCCATGTTTATTTTTGTTTATTTTTGTATGTTTTGTCATCTCGTATACTTTCTTTTCATGAAGAAGTTAAAATAATTATTGGGTTAATTATAATGCGCGCTATCATATTGAGGTAACCGTTTTTATAACGGACAGTTGTGAGGTGCTAATACCTTCCTCACCTGTAATTAGACTCCCGAACATGGAATTTCATTTTTATAACCAGTGCTTTAACGAAAGGTTTTCCCGATATTTTATCCTAAAAATATTGGTGGCGACTCCTTGTTTTTTCTTTTCGAACCAAACAAAAGATCGTTTTGAGGGTCGGTCGTGCCGCCGCGATCCCGGTCGCGACACTTCAGCCTATTCTAATGCTAAGACTGTTATTAAACTTTTCAAGAAAATAATATTTCCAAGGTTCGGGGTCCCAAAATGTGTTATAAGTGATGGAGGGTCTCATTTTATTGAGAAAACTTTTTAGACCCTTCTAAAGAAATATGGAGTTAGGCATAAGGTTGCTACACCTTATCACCCACAAACTAGTGGACAAGTTGAGGTATCCAATCGGGAAATTAAAAACATTCTTCAAAAAGTGGTTAGTATATCACGTAATGATTGGTCTATTAAGTTAGATAATTCCTTATGGGCGTATCGAACCGCATATAAAACTCCTATTGGAACCATACCTTTTAAGCTAGTTTATGGGAAGCCTTGCCATTTACCTGTTGAGCTAGAATATAAGTCTTTTTGGGCTGTTAAAACTCTTAACTTTGATCATAAGGCTGTAGGTGAACGTAGGTTGTTAGAATTAAATGAGCTTGAAGAACTCCTTTTAGATGCATACAAAAATGCCAGAATTTATAAAGAAAAAAACCAAACAATGGCATGATCGTCATATTCTACAGAGAACATTCAATCCAGGTGATATGGTTTTACTGTTTAATTCCAGATTGAAGCTTTTTCCAGGTAAACTGAGATCTCGATGGTCGGGACCATTCAAGGTAACAAAGGTTTTTCCCTTTGGAGCTGTTGAGTTATGGAGCGAGAAATCTGGTATATTTAGGGTAAATGGACAGAGAGTAGAGCACTACTTGACAGGTCAACCAATACAACAAGCAAGTGACCTGGACTTGCTTGATGCTCCTGATGAATAAATCCAAATGGTGAGAAGTCTGGCTGAAGACTTAAAACTTAGCACTGATAGGGAGGTAACCCTATAAAAATTTGTTGTTTCATTTTGGATTTGAAAAAAAAACCATGTCAAATCCCAGTTTGGGGTTACTCCAGGTAAGTTTTCTTATCCTTTTATCATCCATTTTAACATTGAGGACAATGTCAGATTCTGGTTTGGGGTGGTAGATAAGAAAACTTAACTGTTTTGTTTGCATTGTGTGATTGTTATGTTTTTCATACATGTGTGTTTTCCTTGTTTTGTTTGTCATCCTGTAATTTACCATGATTGCATGATAAATTAACTTTGAACACATAGCTAAAGTATCTAAGGACCCCAAAATTTTAAGTAAAATTTTTCAAAATTTGATTGTTTAAATGCCAAATCAATGTCTAAATGAACCTTATGTGATTAAAATTTTCTTTTAAAAGACTTTCCATGGTAAGATTTGAGCCTAAATGGGTAATTTATCAAACAAATTTTCAAAACCCATATTTTCTTGATTGAGTGAATCTCATAATTCATTAATATTCTAAAACTTGTTTTTCAACCAATTCAAAATGGTTTTTGATTGTATGTCTTAGGATGATAAAGGCACAATTAGGTCTTATTCTTAAGCCTCAGAATTTTTGCACAATTTGACCCCTAGTTGCCCCTTATTGAGCCTGAAAGTGAAAATTTTTCTTTGAAACCTTTCATTGACTGATGTTCTCTTAATGGTGAAAAAGTTGGAAATTTAGTGGAGCAAAGAAATAAAAAGGACTTAAGAAGAATATGTATGGGATGCAAAGAAAAGCAAGAAAAAGAAGAAAATCAAAAGGATGATATTGAATGCATTACAAAAAGTCCATAAAAGTTTAAAAATTTGCTCTGTTAGTTTCTTAAATTTATGATGGTAATTTGAATCATTCATGACTATTTAAGCCCTTTTGTACTCCATTTTTCTTGAAATTCCTACCATGACAATACGACCCATGGCCCCGTTACAACCCTTTGAAAGACCTTTTGACTATGACATACTTTCTATCCAAACTGTGGAGTTTCTGGTTAATTAACAATCTTGTGGTAATATTTTTTTGACTATGATGATTTGAGTGATACACAAGCCATGAAACACTAGAGTGAAATTATGAGGAGAGTATCTCAAATCTTGACATTTAAAATTGACTCACATAAGAAATTTAATTTTGGCATTTGAATAAGTCTGTTTCTCTATTTTGGGTTCCCTAATTTACTGATCTTAGTGTTTTCTGTATCTTATTTTGCAAATATGGTGATATCTTGAGGACAAGCAATGTTTTGGTTTGGGGTATTTTGATAAGTGTTTTAAAACACTATTTTTCACTTTTTAATTTATTTAAAATAAAAAGTTTATTGTATCATTTTTTCCGAATTTCATGGTTTCTATTTTCTTTTCATTGTTTTTGTTCAAGTATTGTATTTTGTATGAATTAATTTTAAATGGAACATTTAAAAAGTATATTTTTTAGAATTGGAAAATTATGATGGATTAGTGCTAAAATATAGTACTTCAAATTTTTCAAGAACTTAAAATCATAATTCCATTTCTATAAAAATTAATTTTGAATATTCCATTTAAATTAATTAGAATAATTGTTTCTCTTAAATGTAGAATCAAATTAATCTGATCATTTTCCCCTTAACATTTCATGCCAATATGCTTGTTGATTTGCTATGAATCAATGTAAAAAGCTTGTTGTTGTGCCACATGAAATTCATGTTAATTTGCAAAATGGTGCAGCTGTATTAGTCTCCCCTTCCACTCTCTAATTAACGCGAAATGCTCTCTAAAAAAGCAAAGTCCATGTGTCAAATTTTATATTAAATCCTTCATCCATTCTTCCACCATTTCTCACGTTAAAGGCAAAGTGTTGAATTTTTAATGAAGCAAATGAACCCTTATCCCTTTCACGTAAATACATAGCTGAATGGTAGCATGAATTGATCAATTTTCATTCCCTCTTGCAGCAAAAGTTCACGTTAAAAGGCTCTCAAAGGCAAAGGGACATGGTGCAGAATTTGTTCAAAGATAAAAGTTCACATGGTAATCTAATTTTGACTTGGTCAAAATTGGATTTAAATTGGTTCCAAGGTGCACAACTATCCTGAAAGGGTCCCATTGCTTCAATTTTGACAAAGTCAACATTTACCTTCCATTCCCACTTAATCCTTTCCATGTGAAAAGCTTTCAAAAATGGGTCCATGTTGCTAATATTTTATTCAAAGCTTTTGTTCATTTCCATTGGTTTCCACGGCTACACCTAGTAAACATCCACCAATTCATTTAATATTGTTTCTTGTTTCATGACAAAACATAGCATATTTTTTCTTTCTTCTTCAATTCACGGTCAACAAGGAAAAACTCTTGGCTGCACGGTCAACAAGGAATTCCAGTCTAAATGCCCATTGGTTTTTAACATTCTCCCTCTAGCCACTTCAATCATTTCATGGCAATACACAAAAGGCAAGGGTCCAGTGTGTAGAATTTTTTTATGCCAACAAATGCTCCATTCTCAAATAATTCACAGGGCCATGTTGTATGTCCACCCACCATTATTTTATTAAAATCATTCACCCATTACTTCATGCTTTCAACATGAATTTTGGACAGCAATGACAAGCATTTGGCAATTAAATAAAGAGCAAGTGACGTGAAATTACAAAGAAAATGGTCATAGTGCAACCATGAACTGGCATTGGTCCCTTTGTGCTTCACTTTGCCAACGAAAAAACTTAAAGAAATGTCACAAAATGCAACTGTGACTTGGATGGAAAATTCTAAAGTGCCATGACATTTGCTATAAATAGGTACCATTCTTGCAAGAGAAGGACGGACAGAGAGCAAAGGAAAAGAACAGGTTTTATGCAGAGAGAAAAATTCTTTTTTTTTTGTTATTTTGTAAAAAAGAATTGAGAGGGAGTAGTGAAATTGAGTGATTACATTTGTGTACTGTAGAGGATATTGCAAATACAACAAGAAATGATCGTGGTGAATTTATTAGGCTTTTTGGAGAAACCCGTAAGTCTTTATCTTTACCATGTGTTGTATGTTTTACTTTTCTTCCATCATGTGTATGAATTTGAAATATATCATGAGTAACTAAATTTTTATCTTGGGATGAAGGGGGCGTGACAATATTTTATGTTAATGTTATTTTGACTTTGAATTAACTAAATTTCTGTTTTCTATTTAGTTCAAATGATGCTCAATGCTCTTAGTAATTCCTAACAAGAACCTAAGTGATAAAACTATATACTTGCGGGTATATTAGAAAATTTAAGTAATGAATAGAATCGAGACATTTATTGTTACAAGAAAGCTTTTGAACTAAACCCAAGGTTTGAAATACTTTTTGTGACCTCAGTAAAACTGAGAAAGTAATCAAAAATCTTTTGAGGAATAAAAAGGGATTTTCATAAAACAGTTAAGGGCCTACCTTAGGGATTGAACGTGGTTCTCCGTATGTTAGGTACATTAATAGGATTCCGAGAGGAACATATTAATTAGCTTAAGGAAAATCTGCCTTGGAAAACTTAATTTGATTCTTATTTATGAAAAGTTAAAATTATTAGCATAAAATAAAGTCTTGATCCCCCGGAATCCTAAGATACTCTCAACTCTGATTTTTAATTGTGTAGAAAACTTTGTTTCTGTATTTATTTTTATTTTGTGTAAACTTTGTTTTGAGTTTTATTTTACAAAAACACAAAAATTAAACTGTGTGGATAATTAAATTTTGATATGCCGGTACTTTGAAAACAGTCCCTGTGTATACGATAATCTTTTATATCACGTGACATAACTCGTGCGCTTGCGGGCCCTGTCAATATCATTTACTCCATGAAATAAAGGATTCGTTAATTATGGCGATAACACGAAGGGAAGAATACTAGGAATTGGAAATATTGGTAAAAGTTCTTCCACCTCTATAAATGATGTCTTATATGTTGAAGGACTTAAACATAACTTGCTTAGCATTAGTCAATTGTGTGATAAGGGCTATAAAATTGTTTTTGAATCAAACGGTTGCATAATTGAAAATAAGCTAAACAAGGAAATAAAATTTGTTGTTCAAAGAGTAGATAACATTTATATGATTAATCTAGATTGTCTTGCTTTAAATGATGTGCAATGCTTCATAACTAAAGAGGATGAATCATGGCTATGGCATAGCAGAATTGCTCACATTCATGTAGACCATTTAAATAAACTTGTTTCAAAAGATTTAGTTATCGGTTTACCAAAATTAAAATTTGAAAATAAATTTTGTGACGCTTGTCAAAAGGGAAAATAAGTAAAGGCTTCTTTTCAAGAAAAAAATATTGTTTCAACAACTAGACCTTTACAACTTTTACATATGGATTTATTTGGACCTTCAAAAATCAAAAGTTCTGGTGGAAATTATTATGGTCTTGTGATTGTGGATGATTACTCTAGATATACATGGACATTATTTCTTACTCACAAAAATGAAGCATATCAAGCATTTAAGAAACTTGCCAAGATCATTCAAAATGAACAAAATTCAAAAATAGCATCCATTCGAACTGATCATGGGGGAGAATTCGAAAACCAATATTTTGAAAAATTTTGTGAAAAATTTGGCATTGAACATAATTTTTCGGCTCCAAGAACTCCACAACAAAATGGAGTAGTTGAAAGGAAAAATCGATCTTTAGCGGAGCTCGCAAGAACTATGTTGAATGAAAGTAATATTGCGAAACATTTTTGGGCCGATGTAGTAAATACTGCTTGCCATGTTATGAATCGATGTTTGATAAGGCCTATATTAAAGAAAACTCCCTATGAGCTTTATAAAGGAAGAAAACCAAATATCTCTTATTTCCACGTATTTGGATGCAAATGTTTTGTTTTAAACAATGGAAAGGATAATCTCAGCAAATTCGATGCAAAATCTGATGAAGCAATATTTTTAGGTTATTCATCTACAAGCAAAGCATATCGACTCTTTAACAAACGAACTTGTACAATTGAAGAGTCTATACACGTTAAATTCGATGAACTTAACCAAAATCTTCCAAGAGAGGAAATTGATGATCTTGTAGGTACCTTCCAAGAAATGAACTTAGAAGATAAAGAAGAAAACAAAAATGAAGGAAATACATCATAAAATGATGAACCTCAACAAAAGGAGTGATCACCGTAAAGAATCACCCATTGGACAATATTATAGGTGAAATAACAAAAGGTGTATGTACTTGAAATGCTATTAGAAATGCATGCAATCACTTAGCTTTTGTATTGATGAAGCTATTATTGATGAACAGTGGATGTTGGCCATGCAAGAAGAATTAAATCAATTTGAAAGAAATGAAGTTTGGGAACTTATGCCAAAACCCAATAATCATCAAATAATAGGCACGAAATGGGTTTTTAGAAACAAGCTAGATGAAAATGGAATAATAACAAGAAATAAAGCTAGATTAGTTGCTATAGGATATAATCAAGAAGAGGGAATAGACTATGAAGAAACGTATGCTCCCATAGCTAGATTAGAAGCCATAAGATTATTGTTAGCTTTTGCTTGTTGTATAGATTTTAAACTTTATCAAATGGATGTCAAAAGCGCTTTTCTAAACGGTTATATTCAAGAAGAAGTTTATGTAAATCAACCTCCCGGTTTTGAAAGTCACAAATTTCCAAACCATGTTTTTAAATTGAGAAAAGCTTTATATGGTTTGAAGCAAGCTCCAAGAGCTTGGTATGAACGACTCATTTCTTGAAAATAATTTTGAAAGAGGAAAGGTTGATACAACACTATTTATAAAACGTAAAAACCATGACATCCTTTTGGTACAAGTTTATGTTGATGACATAATATTTGGTGCTACTAATGAAATTCTTTGTCAAGAATTTGCTAAGATTATGCAAGATGAATTCGAAATGTCCATGATGGGAGAACTCACATTCTTCCTTGGGCTACAAATTAAGCAAACAAAAGAAAAAAATTTCATCAGTCAAACAAAATACTGCAAAGAACTACTCAAAAGGTTTGAAATGGATAAAGCAAATGAAATAGCCACACCAATGAGTACCTCTTGCTACCTAGACAAAGATGAGATAGGTAAGGACGTTAAAATAACTAAATACCGAGGTATGATTAGATCCTTACTTTACTTAACAGCTAGTAGACCCGATATTATGTTTGCGGTATGTATGTGCGCTAGATATCAAGCATGTCCTAAAGAATCACATCTCACTGCCGTAGAAAGAATTTTAAAATATCTTGTGGGTACTCAAAATGTTGGTTTATGGTATCCCAAAGGTGCTGAATGTATTCTTGTAGGATATTCTAATTCTGATTTTGCTGGGTGTAAATTAGATAGAAAAAGTACCAGTGGTACTTGTCATATGCTGGGAAGCTCTCTTGTTTCCTGGCATAGCAAGAAACAGGTAAGTGTCGCGTTATCCACAGCTGAAGTAGAATATGTTGCAGCTGGAAGTTGCTGTGCTCAAATCCTATGGATGAGACAACAACTTCTTGATTTTGGTGTTGTATTAGATCAAATACCCATTAAATGCGACAACACCAGCGCCATAAACATATCCAAAAATCCAGTTATGCATTCATGAACAAAACACATAGAAATCCGTCACCATTTCATACGAGATAATGTTTTAAAAGGAGATTGTGTTCTTGAATATGTTGAAACTTCTAAACAATTGGCGGATATTTTCACTAAACCCATTCCAAAGGAACAGTTTATAAATATTAGAAGAGAATTAGGCATTCTAGAAATGGCGTTGCATTTATTGAGGCAGACAATTGCACTTCTCAAGTCAGGAAACATGGATCGCTGGCAAATTAAGTCTTCCAATGTATTGATTAAGGAACCGGTTGGAATTAAGTTTTTGGTAGCATGTACCTTCTTTTGCCTATAAATAGAAAGGAAACGGAAGAGGCAGAATACACCACACAGACAGCAAATGCATTCCTTGCTTTCTCCTTTGTTCTCTCTAAATTCCTTGTCTATTAACTCTCTGACTTATTTTTTTTCTTTGCATTTATTTTTTGAGAGTTATATTATGAGAAAAATATTTTCTTGAGTGTTAAAATTTGCATATTCTTTTAAAAGAAAATATTTCTCAAGTGCTTAAATTTGTATATCCACTCTATTGAGACAATCACACTTGTAAAATCACATTCACAAATTCTGAGAGATTTCGGGTTGGGATTCAACCTTGTAATTGAGAGATTGTGAGATTGGGTGGGTTACCCTTTTGCTTGTGAGGATTAAGTTCTTGAGTGTGTGACACTAAGAAGCTGTAATTGCTCAAAGCGTGTATCTCAAATTCTCAATAGTGGAAATCCTCTAAGTGGGTTACTTGGAGGCGAGACGTACACCAGTGTGGTGGAACTCGTATATATCAGTTTGCAAATCTTCTCTTCCTTAATCTATTTAAATTTATGCATTTAAATTGCTTGCTTAATTTGTTACTTTTAATAACTTTGTTATTTAAACTTCTTTATTATTCTCATTTAGGATTAAGTTTATCATCTTCTCTATATATATTTGTTAAAGAACCAATTTCACAAGCATTTCAAGAAAAATTTATAATACTCAATTCACCCCCACCCTCTTGAGTAATTAAGGCCACTTGGTTAATAGAAAGTAATTTTATTATTTTGGGATTCAATTTCAGATCTGCAATTTTCTTAATATAAAAAGGTAGAATAAGGAAAATGACAATTGAACTTAATATTTATTTATTTGAAATGATAAAGGAAACATATTTTGCCCTTATTAAAATTCATCCTAAGGCTTTAGGCATAGCCAAAGGATTTAAACAGAAACCTACAAAGTGAACAATTACTCTGAAGTGAAATTTATGATCTCTAGAAACTCAACGGCTTCCCAATTACACAGCTCAGTATCTGAAGAACAAAGGTAAATCAAGTCCTCTTCACTCTTGGAATCATTACCGACAACCGCCACTTAGGCTGGAGATGTCAAGCCTATGCTCCTAAAGCTTTGATAAAGGTCACAGATAGGGATCCTTGCAGTTAGGGGTTCTCGATTTTCTAACCGTGGAAGCCATTTTTCTATTTTATTTGCGAAGACCTTCGCTCTTTCCATTAACAATGGTTGATATCCTAGCCCAAAGCCGTTCTTGTTCTCCTTAACCCATAATGGTTCTACTCCTCCATCAAGCATCTTCCCAAGCCCTTTCCCTGGCTGGAATCCAGATTTCATCATTACTTTAGCAACCATCATAGAAGCTTTGGAAGGACGAGCTAGTTGTAATCCTTCACTCACATAAGTGGTATGAGCAATTTTCAATGATTGGAAGGAAGTCTCATGACTCTCTTCGGCCACTTCTATGTATGGAGTTGACATAGGCTTGCTAATAAGGAAATCTCCCTCACCAGAAACAATGATTAGCTTGTTATCTACCATAAATTTTAGCTTTTGATGGAGGGTGGATGGAACCACACTGGCAGAATGTATCTAAGTCCTCCCCAATAAGCAGCTATAAGCATGATTGATATCCATCACTTGAAACAATATGTTGAAGGGGCATGGGCCCACTTGGATAGGGATCTCAATATCTCCAATGACCTTTCTTCGAGTGTCGTCGAAAGCTCTTACTACCATTGAGCTTAGCTTTAAATGTGTCCCATCAAAAGGTAGTTGATTTAAAGTAGACTTTGGCATGATATTCAGAGAGGAGCCATTGTCAACTAGGACCTTGGCTAATATGTGATCTCGACACTTAACAGAGATGTGTAATGCCCTGTTATGACCTCTCCCTTTGGCAGGTATCTCTTCATCAGTGAAAGTCAAGTAGTCATTTGAGACAATATGCCCTACTATCCCTTCGAACTTCTCTAGCGAAATATCTTTTGTAACATGTGCTTTATTCAGGACTTTCAATAACCTTCCACGATGTGGTTCTGAATCCAATAAGAGAGATAACAAGGATATTTTTGCAGGAGTGCGATTTAACTAGTCGAGGACTTGGTATTCGCTTTGCTTAATGAATTTTAAGAATTCACAAGCATCTTCCTCTGTTATTCCCTTGGGAGGTTCTTGTTCTTTGTCTTTACCACGACTTTCTTTTCCACTTACAGGCGCATCCACCTTTCTCAAGTTTTCAGGAGCGTAAATCCGTCCGCTCCTAGTCATTCCACTTGTCTCAGAAAATTTGGTTACCGAGGATAACGATTCTTTTAGGAGTTGAGGGATTACATCCACCTCATACTTCCATGGTACTGCATGGGTATCTTTATATGAAAATGGAGATGGGGTCCTAACTGTCAAGGATGAATGTTTGAACAACAGGCTGAACGCCTTTGTCATAGAAGAACACTAGAGGCTTCGGTGTACCTAGGCTGACTGACCTAAAGTCGCGTTCTTCTTGGATCATATTTACACTTTCATGAGGGCGACAGTAAATCTCTACCAAATGGGTGTCCAATAATCCTTGCAAGGAATCAAGAAAATTAGGATCAATGGACACTTGATCAAGATTGAGATTTGGAATTTCGGTTATTATTCCTCTTTTGCAAAGTTGAGTGTATACCCAAGGAAAATTTTTTTCACTTCCGATACTCTTTTAACATGACTAATTTCTTCATCCTCCGAGACTGCATTTACTCCTGAGGTCCCATGATTAGGTAGAGGGTTGGTTGAGATATTTGGACTTCCCTCTCAAAAATTAAGCCATTTCCCCCTAATCAAGTCTCGGACCTTGTATTTAAAGGTGATGCAATTTTCCGTTGAATGACCCGGTGCTCCACCATGATAATCATATTTGGCATTAGGGTCGTATCCCTTAGGATACGGTGGTTCCATTGGTTTTATTGGGAAAGGTACAACCAAAGTATTCTTGATGAGAAGTGGTAACAATTTAGTATATGACATGGGAATTGGGTCGAACTATGCAGGTTCACATTCATTATTTGGTTTTCTGGACGTGGGGTTTTCATTAGGATTAGGTACCCACTATTGTGTTGAAGGAAAGGAATTTCTGAAATTTTGGTTAGGTGGAGATTGATAAGGTCGAGGATATGGAAATGATGGGGTTCCAGAAGCAGCAACTATGTATGGGTGAGGTCTGTAGGATGAATGGGGGTATTGGAAAACATATGGATGTTGGTAGGGATTTAGTGGCCTTAGGTTGCCGTATATAAAATTTGTTTCTCCGCCTCTTCTTTTTACTGCCCCAGTTATGATCTTTCCTGCTGTGGATGTTCCATATGCTCATTGGGGAACTTTGCTAATTCTCATCCCACTTTCAATTCTTTCTCCAATCACTACTATATCAGAGAAGTTTGATGAGACACTCCTAAGCATTTTGTCATAGAAGGGTGCCTGGAGAGTATCAATGAACATAGCAACAAGCTCTTTTGCAATCAAAGGTGGTTCTACTTGAACTGCTAATTCTCTTCACCGTTGAGCATACTCCTTGAAGGATTCATTTTCCCTTTTGGACATATTCTGCAACTGGAGTCTATCTGGTGCCATGTCCATATTGTACTTGTATTTCTTAAGAAAAGCATCTGCCATGTTCTTCCAACATTAAATGCGTGTCCTTTCAAGATTTGTGTACCAACTAAGAGCTAGCCCAGCAAGACTGTCTTGGAAGAAGTGGATCAGTAGCTTCTCATTGTGAGAATATACAGCTATCTTCTGACAATACATTGTCAAATGATTGCGTGGACATGTGGTACCCACGTATCTGTCAAATTCTGGAAGCTTGAACTTTAAGGGGATAACTACATCTAGCACCAAGCATAATTCAGTAACATTTATTGTACCTAGACTATTTCCTCCTTCAACAACCTGGAGCCTCTCTTCCAACAGCTCTATTTGCCCTCTTGGCAAGGTAGTAGTGACAGTATTTGGGTTCATTGTACCGAGGGGAGCATTTTAAGCAACGTCTTGATAAATATATGGCTGGTGTGTCATTGGTATGTAGGCATGGTGGAATGGGTTGAATGGTATAGTTGCGCGTATGATATTGGGTTGTGGGGTGGTTTATAGTTGAGTTTGAGCATTTTGGGGAATGGTTACTGTTTGATTGGCATTAGGAGGGTTAGATGACTGAGGATTAGGAGTTTGTTGGGTGGCGAAAGGATTTTCCTGAGTTGGATTAGGATTCATAGTGTAATATCCTTGGGGTAAACCATATGGCGGCCATGCATTTGTTTGTTGAGTATTCTCGTCTTTAGGAAACAAAGTATGGAAATGGCATACCATAAGGTTGGTGCTGGACGGGTTGAGATTCCACTACTGGAGTAGGGTTATTTGCATGTATGGTCAAGGGTATAGGATTCCCTTCCTGATCTTACAAGGTAGCATCAGGATCCCCACTTGCTGCGGAGGATTGATAAGTCTTGAAAAGACTTAATAATTTTATCTTTAATTTAACTTAATCCATTAAGTATTGTTGAGTCTGGTATTGTTAAGTAATGTTTAGTCATTCTTTGGGTTTTACTTATTTAATTAAAATATGTAGTAAATTATGCAAGAAAATGGATAAAACGATAAACCCTGTGTTACTGTTGGGTTATTTAATTGGTAAGCACACCAATCGTTTGTAGTTTTCAAATTTAGATATCGTTCCACTGGGATTGAAAGTTTAGTAGTCACAGTAATTCTTTAGTTACTATGGTAAATCTATCAAAACCTATTCACAAAAGAATGATTTATATACAATTTATACAATATTCACAAGATTGCATAGTTGAGTTGTTCATGTGATAAAAAGAAAATAAAATCTATCTAAAAAGTTAAGTTGCAATTTAGAGTAGCTAAAATACTTGAGGATAAAACACAGATACACAAATTATGTTGGAATTTGGATCCCTAATCTAGAATAACAATGAAGAAACTCAAGACATGCATATTTAATCATCAAGTTCAATATAATTGCAGCTTAAAATCATTATAACCGATCCTTTGTGATATAAATTCTAGGTAATTACCGTAAAGTCTGATCCCTCGTGAGCTTTCTCAATAAAAACTTGCATTAAGTCCTGGCCTTATAGCAACAATGGTTAACAACCCCTATAGAATTGAGATGAAACACCCTTATTTTAATAAATAGATAAAACCCAAAACAGGGAAAAAATTTTTTCCTAAAAATAAACCAATGGAACCGGGCATAAAAGAATAAGGGAAGGGGAGGCAGGAGAAAGAAAAACCGATCGGAACAGGCCAATGGAAGAGCATCAGTGCTAAAGCGAAGCCTACACAACAGCGCCCACTCGCTCAGGCAAGATTCAATATCGCTCAAGCGAGATAACCCAACACGCTTGGGCGAAGTTCACATAGCTTAAGCGTAACCCATCAGAGACCTTCCTTTCGCTCACACTCGCTGGAGCGAGCACTTAGCCGCTGAGGCGAGTAACTCCACTCGGAATTCCCATCACTCGGATTTCAGAATCTATGTTACTCACGATTCATTCGGATCAACCCCTTATACTCACAAGCTCTTTTCGGGAGTTTACCACACACTTCATAACTTCATTCCTTCAAGCCACGGATATTGACCACTCGGTAGGTGATTCCCATAGCCATTTCACTCGGATTCCACACATGTATTTCACTCGGAATATTCTTCACGGTCTATTATCACTCGGGTATTTCACTCGTCTTTCACTCGACACATATAATCCTTCTTATTCAAATTCCCTTACCAAATCAAGTCTCACCTAAGAATCTTCTAGCTTCCAATAAGTTTACTACAACGGGCCTCACTCAGGATCTTATAGGTCACTCTTCAGTCAGAAGACACTTACTCGGAAGGTTCTCACTCGGAAGCATATTGTTATACTCCACTCGAGGAAATCCTAACAGTTAACACGACCTCATTCACTCGGAAGCATCTAAGCCTTTCTTCACTCAGGGTAAAGTCAGTATCTCGCTTCCCACAACAATAACTTAGTTCCAGTTTCGCCTAAGGTCATACTAACCTTCCACGCTCGGAAACTACGTATATCTATCATTCGGATTTCACGCACAGCATAGAATAACATACAGTATAATATATATATATATAGGAGTGTATATAAATAATTACAAGCACATTATCATACTCTCAACTCAGGAGAGTTCAATTTCTGATTTAAAGAGACTAAGATTAAAATACGAGCCGGCCAAGGCTTAACTAAAACCTCATACACAGTATCTACATATATACATATATTTCCATAGTGCATAAACATTCCACTCGGCATGCAGCTCCACCTTCATTCATCATTCCGAGAGACATTCACTGTAAAATATAGCCATAGTAGGGGTGAGCTTTTACATATAAAATGACAGTCAGTGACTCAACATTAGCATCAGTACACACACTTATGTTCACTCGGGTCGCATTCAATTTAAATTAAAACCATGCAGACTATGATATTTTCAATAACATGCACTCACATACATACTACGTGAAGTTCATTCTCATTCATACAAAAACATGCATCAACTCATTCGGAATTCATTCGTATCGCTCCACGTCATAGCAATCGTACTATCCTAATCAACATTGCATCTACATGCATGCCTGTGGATCCAACTTAGGCAATGATTTTCAGTTACAGGTTCCCTTACTGGCCTCTCGTCCATTAGCCCTTCCCGTATGGTACCGGCCTCCCATTGACGTCTCGAGACTTAACTCTAGCTCCCTCGGCTACCACGAGCTCTCATAGGATCTAGCCAAGGGTCTGTAGCTGGAGATCATTTCTTTGGGGTTCCTGACCTTCCACGGGTCACCCTGTTCCTGTACATGCAGCCTATGTGCTTTAACAACGAGCATCCTCGATTATCTGACTCATTCCTTGTAACCATTAGAGTCATAACCGATCCAACATAGTTCCTACATTCACTCGTCCATCGTACCAGCATACACAACAATCAAACAGTTCATGTTTACAATATCCTAGACGAAATCAGCCAACAGCCACACACACATATCCTCTTGGTATTAACAATAATAAGAACATGCATCACACGCGTTTATGTGTAAATGATTATCAGAATTCAGCACAACAACCCTGAATACATGCATATAAATGTATAACCATTAATAGGAATCTACTATCAAACATATGGTATTCAAAGATTAACAATCATGCATTGCACACAGTCATCACAGACACATTCGCACACACGCAAGGCAATACGTTCATCCGGTACCGTCCATAAACCATGCATTTGACATGCAAGCGCCCCCTACCTACTGAAGGGACTCGAGAAGCTCTTCTGTTTTCTGACGTTTGGTCTGATGCTCTGTTTGCCTCGCTCAGTCCTCCCTCAAACACAGTTGTACTCTACAATCGTTTCGGGGATAGGAAGCTGTTCTTCTTTCGCTTCGATGATCGTCCTTCACCAATAGAAGGAGGCTCTGAATCTTCTGCAGCACCGCCGTCGTGGGTTTCCAGAAATAGAGAGCAAAGAATAGGGGAGGAAAAGAAGAGCGAAGAAGAAGAAGAGAGAATGAAGAAAAGAGAAGTAGCGGAGAGGAAGTTTGAAGGGAATGCCTCATAACAGTGGTCCTGGACATATACATATATGCGTACGAAGAGAGGAAGAGTGGGGTGGGAGTTCGTGAACGTCAGTCCACTCATGCCACACAAACCAATCACAAGCAGCCAGCAATTAACAATCAATCACAATCAATCAGCCATTATTTTCTTAAGTTAAATTAATTAAGTTAATTATAATTAACATGTAATTTTCCACTTTGCAATTATTATTCTAATGGCTTAATTTTATTCGGTAATTAATTTTTAAATCGAGATGTTACAGTTCTCCCCCTCTCAAAAGAATTTCATCCTCAAAATTCGATCGGTAACTCACCTTGATTAAACAACTCGGGGTACTGTTGCCTCATGGTCTCCTCGCGTTCCCAGGTATAAGAGGTATACCCATCTTACTGCCACTCTACTTCAACCAGTTTTACATCCTTGTTCCTCAAACGCTTTACCAATCGGTCTACGGTTCTAGTCGGTTCAGTCACAGTGGTCAGGTCCTCCTTGATCTCCACTCCATCATCCGGCATCGTGTGAGTGGGATCGGGTAGATACTTTCTTAGTTGAGACACATGAAACACGTTATGTAATCGGGATAGGTGAGTCGGTAACGCTATTCGGTATGCCACAGGACCGACTCGCTCTAATACTTCGTAGGGTCCAATGTATCGGGGGTTCAACTTCCCACTTTTCAAGGCTCGCCCGACTCCTTTACTCGGTGAAGTCTTTAGAAACACCCTATCTCCGACTGAAAACTCCAGTGGTTTAGTTCGTTTATCATGGTAGCTTTTTTGCCTGTCCTGAGACGCCTTCATCTTTTCCCTTATTACTTGGATTTGTTCTGAGGTTTGTTTCACAATTTCTGGCCCCAATAGTAAACTTTCACCCGTCTCCGACCAACAAAGTGGGGTTCGGCATTTTCGGCCATACAGTGCTTCGTAGGGTGCCATACCAATACTGCTGTGGTGGCTATTGTTGTATGTAAATTCGATTAGGGGAAGGTACTGCTCCCAATCACCACCGCGCTCCAACACACACGCCTCAGTAAGTCCTCCAAACTTTGTATCGTTCACTCGGATTGTCCATCCGATTAGGGTTGGTAGGCGGAACTTCGCCAAAGTTTCGTGCCGAATTCCTGGTGTAGGCTGGTCCAAAACCGGGACGTGAATCTAGGATCCCTATCTGATATGATAGAAGTCGGCACACTATGTAATCGGACAATTTCACGAATATAAATCTGAGCTAACTTATGTAACGGGTATCTCATGTTCACCAGCAGGAAGTGTGCACTTTTCGTCAATCGGTCAACAATGACCCAAATTGCATCATGACCCGCTCGGGTTTTTGGCAATCCCATGACAAAGTCCATGGCAATTGAGTCCCATTTCCACACGGGGATCTCCAAAGGTTACAATGCACCATACGGCTTCTAGTGTTCGACTTTCGATTTCTGACAGGTAATACACCGAGCCACATATTCTGCCACATTCTTCTTTAATCCGGGCCACCAGAATTGTGGTCTTAGATCATGGTACATCTTCGTGGTACCCGGTGAATACTCAGCAGGCTCTTATGGGCTTCATCAAGCACCATCCTTCGTAACTCACCCTCACCCGGCACATATATCCTATTCTTTACTTGGAAAATTCCATCCGGTCCCTCGGTCAGAGACAAGTCCTTACCCTTGGCCTGAGTCGCCTTCATCTCAGCCAAGAAAGGATCTGACTTCTGCTGCTCGAACACCAATTTTAGGAACTCATTGACAATCTTCAATTTACCTAGCGTTATCTTCCGAGACGAAGGGACGTCAACATGTAAATTCATGTCTCGAAATTGCTCCAATAACTCTACCTCCTTCACCATCATCACTGCCACATGGAGGGATTTCTGACTCAACACGTCGGCAACAACGTTTGCCTTACCCGGATGATACTTCAGCTCGAAGTCATAATCCTTTAGAAATTCCATCCATCTCCTCTGCCTCATGTTCAGCTCTTTCTGGTCGAATAAATACTTGAGGCTCTTGTGGTCGTTGTACACTTCGAATCTGGATCCGTACAAGTAATGCCTCTATATCTTTAACGCGAAGACCACAGCTGCCAATTCCAAGTCATGGGTCGGATAATGCTGCTCGTGTGGCCTTAATTGCCGAGAGGCATAAGCTATCACTCGGTCCTTCTGCATTAGTACGCACCCAAGGCCGAGTCCCGACGCATCACAGTAAACCACGAAGCTCTCTTGCAAGTTTGGTAATGCCATCACTGGGGCGGTTGTCAACTTATTCTTCAACTCTCGGAAACTGCTCTCGCACTCGGAACTCCAAATGAAAGGGACATTTTTCCGAGTCAATTTAGTCAGTGGCAAAGCAAGTTTAGAAAATCCTTTAATAAACCTTCTATAGTAGCCAGCTAGGCCCATAAAGCTTCTTATCTCCGAGACCGACTTGGGTCTCTCCCATGCCATTATAGCTGCCACCTTTGATGGGTCTACCGAGACACCTTCCATGGAAATTACATGTCCGAGAAAGTGGATCTTATCCATCCAGAAATCACACTTCGAAAGTTTTGCAAACAACTGCTTCTCCTTCAATACTTGAAGAAGTACCGCTCGGAGGTATTCCTTATGCTCCTCAGGGGTCTTAGAATAGACTAAGATATCATCAATAAAAACTACTACGAATCGGTCTAGATATGGGTGGAATATGCTATTCATGTAATTCATGAATACAGCAGGGGCGTTTGTCACATTAAACGACATTACTACATACTCGTAGTGGCCGTACCGAGTCCTAAAGGTAGTCTTAGGGATGTCCGAGTCCTTCACCTGGATTTGGTGGTATCCCAATCGTAAATCGATTTTTGAGAAAATTGAAGCACCACGCAGTTGGTCAATCAAATCGTCGATTCTGGGCAATGGGTATCGGTTCTTAATCGTGAGCTTGTTTAGCTGTCGGTAATCTATGCATAATCTCATACTGCCATCCTTCTTTTTGACAAGCAGCACAGGTGCGCCCCATGGTGATACACTCGGTCTAATGAACTGCTTTATGACTAACTCATCCACTTGCTTTTTCAATTCAGCCAATTCTGATGGGGACATTCTATAAGGTGCACTGGAGACTGGCTCGGCTCCAGGAATCAAGTCTATAGAGAATTCAACTTCTCTATTCGGAGGGACACCCGGCACGTCCTTCAGAAACACCTCGGGGAATTCACGAATAGTCGGTATATCGTTCACTCGGGTTCTACTCTCTCCCTCAGTTAAACAAAGCATCATAAATAGCTGAGCTGTACCTTGCACCGTGTAGTCCTCATTGTTCTGCCTTGGAAAAATTATTCTTCGGTTTCGACAGTCCACCAACACCTTGTTGGCTGAAAGCCAATCTATGCCTAGTACAATGTCGAGGTCCTTCAGAGGTACACACACCAAATCGAAGGTGAAACTCCGATCGTCCAACATAAAGGTTATGTCCTTACACATCGTTGAGGTCAACACCTTAGTGCCAGTCGGATTGGCTACTTCCAAAGTCTGATCCATATACACAGTCGACAACTTTAAACGTCTTACACACTCATCGGCTATAAAAGAATGGGTAGCTCCAGAATCAAAAACTACATTAAGTGTATATCTACCGAGTAAGCACTTACTTTGCACCAAGTCATTCGTTTGTGCAGCTTCCTCAGCGTTGATGGCGTAGACTCTCCCAACAGCCGGTTGGTTGGTATTTCTTCTTCGGTTGTTTTGAGCAAACATCATATTTCCTCTGGCTCCATTACCTCTGCCCCCCCGATCCTTGGCTACCATTTCCACAGCTTCTCCCTTGGAAACCTCCCTGGCGCACATTGGCGTTTGCTTGACGTAGTTGGGGACAGTCGGGGCAAATGTGCCCTTTCTCCTTGCAATGAAAACATATGACATCTCCTCCACCATCACAATTCTGAGCAAAGTGGTCGCCACCATATTTAAAACACTTGCCATATTTTGGACGTCCACCAGTCTGACCCCCTTGGTTACCTCGACCTTCATATCTGGTAGAGGGTCCACTTCTCCCAACGTTACCTGATGTCTTGAAGCGTGACTGTTGAGGCCTTAAGGAGGGTTCTGTCTTACTGCTCTGGCCTGAATGGGCCTTGTCATCTTCTTTGAAAATCCTACATTTATTCACCAGCACCGGGAAGCTTCTAATTTCCTGATATCTGCAAGCTCTTTTAATGTCCGATCGCAGTCCGTTCTCAAATTTAAGGCATTTAGAACTCTCAGTCCCAGGTTGTTGGAAGGGTGGATAAAACAGGCACAACTCTTCAAATCTGGCTGCGTATTCTTCTACAGACATGGAACCCTGTTTCAGGTCCATAAATTCCAGTTCCTTTCGATTCCTCACTGTGTCGGGGAAATATTTCTCTAGAAAGAACGTTCTAAAATTCTCCTAGACTAGTTGGATGCCCGCGTCAGTTAGTCGATTTTTGGTGATTTTCCACCAATTTTCCACTTCGTCTCGCAGCATGTACACTGCACACTCAACTTTCTGGGCCTCAGTACAGTGAAGACCCCTAAAAAATCTCTCCAAGTCTTGAATCCACTTGTATGCTGCCTTGGGATTAAATCCCCCTTGAAACTCAGTCAGCTTCCTCTTCAGGAAGCAGTCCAACACTTTGCCATCTTCAGCTCGAGGCTGGCCCTGCCTCTCAAACACGTCAGCAAAACGTTGGAATGCCGCGGCTATGGCTTCCATGCTTTGACGATTCGTCATTACTTATCCTAAAATTAACACCCCTTCAAGGATAAGTATACAAAGTTACTCAGTACCGATCGGATCTCATCCCAACATTCAATAACTACAGCACATTATATCATTCCTATATATATATCACATAATTAATCGGACCCAGAAGGGAATAATCTCCTATCCTCAAATCAATATTTCAACATTGTTCATGTTCAACAGAATATCACAATAATAATGACCACTCGGTCATAATGCACACAACCGCTTACACTCGGTAAACATACCTTGGCCTTGGACCTTTTAGGTCTGCTCTGATACCAAAATGAAACACCCTTATTTTAATTAATAGATAAAACCCAAAACAGGGAAAATTTTTTTTCCCAACAATAAACCAATGGAACTGGGCACAAAAGAATAAGGTAAGGGGAGGCAGGAGAAAGAAAAACTGATCAGAACAGGCTAGCGGAAGAGCATCAGCGCTAAAGCAAAGCGTACACAACAGCGCCCACTCGCTCAGGCGAGATTTAATATCGCTCAAGCGAGACAACCTAACACGCTTGGGAAAAGTTCGCATAGCTTAAGCGTAACCCATCAGAGACCTTCCTTTCGCTCACACTCGCTGGAGCGAGCACTTAGCCGCTGAGGCGAGTAACTCCACTTGGAATTCCCATCACTCGGATTTCAGAATCTATGTTCACTCGGAAAGTCCTTACTCACGATTCATTCGGATCAACCCCTTATACTCACAAGCTCTTTTCGGGCGTTTACCACACACTTCTTAACTTTATTCCTTCAAGCCACGGATGTTGACCACTCGGTAGGTGATTCCCATAGCCATTTCACTCGGATTCCACACATGCATTTTACTCGGAATATTCTTCACGGTCTATTATCACTCGGGTATTTCACTCCTCTTTCACTCGACAGATATAATCCTTCTTACTCAAATTCCCTTACCAAATCAAGTCTCACCTAAGAATCTTCTAGCTTCCAATAAGTTTACTACAACGGGCCTCACTCAGGATCTTATAGGTCACTCTTCAGTCGGAAGACACTTACTCGGAAGGTTCTCACTCGGAAGCATATTGTTATACTCCACTCGAGGAAATCCTAATAGTTAACACGACCTCATTCACTCGGAAGCATCTAAGCCTTTCTTCACTCGGGGTAAAGTCACTATCTCACTTCCCACAATAATAACGTAGTTCCAGTTTCGCCTAAGGTCATACTAACCTCCCACGCTCGGAAAGTACGTATATCTATCATTCGGATTTTACGCACAGCATAGAATAACATACAGTATGATATATATATATATATAGGAGTGTATATAAATAATTGCAAGCACATTGTCATACTCTCAACTCAGGAGAGTTCAATTTCTGATTTAAAGAGACTAAGATTAAAATACGAGCCGGCCAAGGCTTAACCAAAACCTCATACACAGTATCTACATATATACATATATTTCCATAGTGCACAAACATTCCACTCGGCATGCAACTCCACCTTCATTCATCATTCCGAGAGACATTCACTGTAAAATATAGCCACAGTAGGGGTAAGCTTTTACATATAAAATGACAGTTAGTGACTCGGCATCGGCATCAGTACACACACTTATGTTCACTCAGGTCACATTCAATTTAAATTAAAACCATGCAGACTATGATATTTTCAATAACATGCACTCACATACATACTACGTGAAGTTCATTCTCATTTATACAAAAACATGCATCAACTCATTCAGAAGTCATTCGTATCGCTCCGCGTCATACCAATCGTACTATCCTAATCAATATTCCATCTACATGTATGCCTGCGGATCCGACTTAGGCAATGATTTTCAGTTACAGGTTCCCTTACTGGCCTCTCGTCCATTAGCCCTTCCCGCGTGGTACCGGCCTCCCATTGACGTCTCAAGACTTAACTCTAGCTCCCTCGGCTACCACGAGCTCTCATAGGATCTAGCCAAGGGTCTGTAGCTGGAGATCATTTCTTTGGGGTTCCTGACCTTCCACCGGTCACCCCGTTCCTGTACAAGCAACCTATGTGCTTTAACAATGAGCATCCTCGATTATCCGACTCATTCCTCGTAACCATTAGAGTCATAACCGATCCAACATAGTTCCTATATTCACTCGTCCATCGTACCAGCATACACTGAAACATCCTAAGTTTAATTTAAGAACAACCGAGACAAGGAAAATTTTTCCAAAAATCAGGGGGTTTCGAAGGTAAGGGAATCGGTAGAGGATTAGGGGAATGGAATCAGGTTAAGAAGGAACCATTGAGTCACATGCAAACAGTGGAAGAAGTTGAACGTGAACAAGCCCGACAGCCCCCACTCGCTCAGCGAGAATCAAGCTCACCTGAGCGAGACACCACAACACGCTTGGGCAAGCACGCGTCGCTTAAGCGGACCCAGCTTGGAACCTTCCTATTCGCTCGTACTCGCTGGGGCAAACATTCATTCGCTTAGGTGAGCAACTCCACTCCTCAACTTCATTCACTCGGGTCACAGTTGTTGACCACTCGGGAAGTGATTCCCATCGCCACTCACTCGGAATCTATGAAGACTTCTCACTCGGAATAACTTTCACTTCCTTTTTGCCACTTGGATATTTCACTCATTCTTTTCACTCGGTAACCATAATCTTTCATACTCTAGTTATCCTTACTAAATCAAGACTCACTCAGACTCCCTTACTACTAATAATTTCCTACCATGGGGTCCACTTAGAGCCTTAGGTGTCGCCTTTCAGTTGGGAAACCTTCACTCGGCGGGTTCTTACTCGGAAATTATGAATTATTCCGCACTCGGAAAATCCTAACAGTTATCACTTGCAAAATATCTAGATCAATCCTTACTCAGTGTTCCGCGCTGTGTTATTCACTCGGGATTACCTAAACTTCTCTTCACTCGGAGGGAATCACTAACTCTCTTCCCACATCAACACTCGGCTCCATTTCGACTTATAGTTATACTAACCTCTCACACACAACAAGTACGTGTACATAGATTATTCAGATCTTCATGCACAGTATGGGATTTCATGCAACATAGTAGATATAAATAATTACAGGCACCAAAATCATGTCTTCTACCCCAGCGGGTTCAGGTTCTAATAAAAGGGACTAAGGCTAAAACATAAGCCGACCAAGGCTTAACAAAACACATAGGCAGTATATACATAACATCTATTTTCCTATAGCGCACAAGCATTTCACTCGGCATTCAGCTCCTCCTCCATTCGTCATCCCGAGAGACATTCACTGAAAAATTTGCCACAGTAGGGGTGAGCTTATGCATTTAAAATGAAAATTAATGACTCCGCATCAGCATCAATACTTGCCCTCACGTTCACTCGGGTTGCATACAATTTGGATCTCAACCATGCAGAACATAATGCTTTTTAAAGACATGCAATTACATACATATTACAAAGATTCATTTCCAGTCATACGAAATACGCATCAACTCACTCAGAATTCACTCATATCACTCCGAGCCATCCCACTCATCCTATCCTAACCAACGTTTCATCTACATGCATGCCTGCGGATCCAACTAAGCAATGATCTTCAGTTACAGGTTCCCTTACTGGCCTCTCATCCTTTAGCCCTTCCCGCGTGGTACCGGCCTCCCATTGACCTCTCAAGACTTAACTCTAGCTCCTACGGCTACCACGGGCTCTCACAGGATCTATCCAAGGGTCTGCACCTGGAGATCATCTTGTTGGGACTCCTGACCTTCCACGGGTTATCCCATTTCCTGTACATACAGCCTATGCGCGTCAACCACGAGTACCCTTAACTATCCGACTCATTTCTAGTAACCATTAGTGTCACTCCCAAGCCCACATATTTTCCATATTCAATCATTCATCGTACCATCATACACAGCACTCGCACAGTTAATGCATGCAATATCTCAAAGAACCAGCCAACAATCAAGCACACATATTCTTTCGGTATTATCAACAATGAGAACATGCATCACAGGCGTTTATATATAACCAACTATCAGACTTCAAAACAACGACCCTGAATACATGCATGCAAGTGTATAACCATAATCCGGACTCTGCAATCACACACATGGCAGTCAAGGATTCACAATCATGCATTGCACACAATTAACACAAACACATTCATATGCATGCACGGTAATACGTTTATCTGGTGCTGTCCATCGACCATGTATTTGACATGCAAGCGCCCCTACCTTCTGAAGGGACTCGAGAAGCTCTTCCGTTCTCCGACGTTTGGTCTGACGCCCTTTCTGCCTCGTCCAGTCCCCTTCACACAGTCGTACTCTGCAATCAGCTCGGGGATGGGGAGTTATTCTTCCTCTGCTTCAATGATCGTCCTTCACTAGTCAGAGGGGACTCTGACCCTTCTGCAGCACCATCGCCGTGGGTCTCCAGAAACGAAGAACAAGGACAGGGGAGAAGAAAAGAGGAGGAAGAACGAAGAAAGAAGAAAAGAGAGGATGAAGCAGTGAGGAAGGATGAATATCCACGGTGATACAGGGTATATGTACATGCGTGCGAAGAGAAGGAGAGCGGGGTGGGAAAACGTGAATCGCAGTCCCACTCACGCGACTTGCCAATATAAGCAGCCACCTTTTACCAACTAAGCATAATTAATTTGTCATTATTTCTTAAGTTAAGCTGATTATAATTAACAATTAATTTCCTACTGGAAATCAAAATTGGGATGTTACATACACAGCAATCAAACAGTTCATGTTTACAACATCCCAGACGAAATAAGCCAACAGCCACACATACATATCCTCTCGGTATTAACAATAATAAGAACATGCATCACACACGTTTATGTGTAAATGATTATCAAAATTCAGCATAACAACCCTGAATACATGCATATAAATGTATAACCATTAACAGGACTCTACTATCACACATATGGTATTCAAGGATTAACAATCATGCATTGCACACAGTCATCACAGACATATTCGCACACACGCAAGGCAATACGTTCATCCGGTACCGTCCATAAACCATGCATTTGACATGCAAGCGCCCCCTACCTACTGAAGGGACTCAAGAAGCTCTTCTGTTTTCCGACGTTTGGTCTGATGCTCTGTTTTCCTTGCTCAGTCCTCCCTCGAACACAGTTGTACTCTGCAATCGGCTCGGGGATAGGAAGTTATTCTTCTTCCCCTTCGATGATCGTCCTTCACTAACAGAAGGAGGCTCTGAATCTTCTGCAGCACCGCCATCGTGGGTTTCCAGAAACAGAGAGCAAAGAACAGGGGAGGAAAAGAAGAGCGAAGAAGAAGAAGAGAGAATGAAGAGAAGAGAAGTAGCGGAGAGGAAGTTTGAAGGGAATGCCTCATAATAGTGGTCCCGGACATATACATATATGCGTACGAAGAGAGGAAGAGTGGGGTAGGAGTTCGTGAACGTCAGTCCACTCACGCCACATAAACCAATCAAAAGCAGCCAGCTATTAACAATCAATCACTGTGAACACCTATTTCGGTCTGACCCAAATGGAAAGGACACCGGTCCCAAATGTAAATATAACCGGTCCAAATTCCAAAAGGGGGGAACACCGGACCAATTGTTAGTCCTTTAATGGCCGATGTCGCAGATCTGACAACGAAAGAACGAGTGAGTCCGGCCCAAGTAAGAAACGACGATCTCGTGGGCGGACTCAGATCAAAAATAGGCACACCGGCTGGTAGTAGATCCGGACTAGGAGGGAGAACACCGCCCCTGTGAACACCTCTTTCAGTCCGGCCTAAATTGTTATAACACCGGACCCGGCCTTAAAACTGGCAACACCGGACAAGGCCCAAATTAACACCGGACCGATGTCGTGCGCCTGACAAAGGAGTAACAGGCCAGTCCGGCCCTAAGGAAAGGAATCTCAGATCAAAAATAGGCACACCGGTTGGTAGTAGATCTGGACTAGGAGGGAGAACATCGCCCCGATGATTATATTGAAAGACTCAACCGGTGTGAAGACACAGGTAAAGGTTCTTGAGACACCACATCGGATCAGTGGAAACTCCGTCCAACCAATGTCTTTGCTAACCGATGTCACAAATTTGACAACGGATGGATGAGGTCGGAAATTTGTGCATGATGACCTGGAATCGCACTCCCCAAAAATGGCAGACAAGGGGGGCGGTAGTGGAAGAATTAAAAAATTTCCCATCTGCCATTGTCCCCCCACTATCCGTTAGTGGCCAGGTCGCTTCCACCAAGTGGAGTTTGAGTTGTCCACTCGGCCCATGTCCAAGAGCCCTCTATAAATACCTCTCAGGAAGAGGCACAAGGGGTTGGCTAGTAAGTTCTTGACACGGTCCAGAGCTGGAAAGAGGGGAAACTTCTAAATTTCACTTCAAGAGTCTTAAGGAATTCATTCCCTTCACACAGTTCTGTCCCAACATCTCCCAATCCACACCGTCCCAATACTCCCTAAACTATACCGTCCCAACACCTCCCAATTCATCTCCATATTCCTTGAACACCACACCGTCTCAGCCTCCAACCCACATTGTTCTAACAGCATCCTCCCTCAGATCCTCATCAATTCCATCGATTCACTGTAGCCCTTCACACCGATCTCCTAAATCTACCATACTATCCATATTCCTGAACATCACCCGTTTCTGCCCTAATCCGTCCTAATCCCGCCACGCCGTCCCAACAACTCCTGAACACTTCCAATACTTCTTAAACACTACACCGTCCCAATACCCCCTAAATACCACATCGTCCTAACATCCATTAATCTCCACACCGTCCCAATACTCCCTGAACACCACACCGTCCCAGCCTCCTAAACCCAATATATCTTCCCAACATTTCCTGAATCTCCTTACCACTGTTCGGTCCTTCAACCCCATATCTACACCAGCAGAATCCACACCGGTCAACATCTGTAAGCTGTTCCCTCAACGACCTCACCACCAGTTCTGTTCTGTGTTCTTTCCTTTCATTTTTTTTTATTATTAAGCGTTCATCTGCTGAGTTTGTATTTTTGGACTTGTTTACTTTCCTAAAGTTCATTCAGTTAAATTTCTTTTTTACTTTGTAATAATAATGAAAAAAAAATAAATGTCTCTTGTGTTTTCTTTGAAATCTAGATAAAGTCAAACAAAAAAAAAAGAAACAAATCATTTTTAGTCAGTGTCGTACGGAAAATACTTCCGTCTACACAATCTCTATAGGATCCATACACGTGTGAAGAACTTCGTCTTGTATGGGTTCCTTACCAAAATGATACCCACCAACATTTTCCCAATCTTTTAAAAGAAAAATTCAGAACTACGTAACCCTGATTTCTTGATAATTCAAGAATACGTAGGAGCAGGACCTCAACTCCTGTCGGGCCCATCTTTATTATTTCCTTTTACTGATTTATTTCCTCACTTTTGTGTTTCTTTCATAAATGTTCTTTTTTTGGTCGCTTCCGTGAAAATCAATTTAGACGTGACGTCTTGTTGATTTCCCCCTAGTTTTTTGCTCAAGCCTCGCCATAATTCATAGGAAAGGGATACTTAGGATGAGACGTCCCGCTTATCTCTTTCCTATCCCTATTCCTTTTACTCGAGGATGTATAATTTAGGCGTGACGCCTTATTAGCATTCTTTTCCCCTCTCTGTCTCATGTCGAAGTCGAGTTTAATTCGGATGAAACGTCCCGTTAACCTCGCTTTGACATTCTATGTTTGTACAAATTCTCTCACTCCATTCCATCGTTTTTAAATAAAAGGATACAACAATAAAGGGAAGAAATAAACCACCTTTTGTAAGGCTATTTGTGTTGCGCATTTTCAATCTTGGTACTGTTTTTGACAGGCGATGTAGGGTGCTAATACCTTCCCTACTCGTAACCGACTCCCGAACTTGGATTTCAATCTTTAACCAGTGCTTTACTAAACTTAGTTTTTTTTTTCCAATGTTTTTCCTATGGATAAAAACGTTGGTGGCGACTCCCTGTTTCATTCCACCCATTCTCTCTTGTTCGCCGCGCCGTCGCGATCCAGGTTACGACAATCACAATCAATCAGCCATTATTTTCTTAAGTTAAATTAATTAACTTAATTATAATTAACATGTAATTTTCCACTTTGCAATTATTATTCTAATGGCTTAATTTCATTCGGTAATTAATTTTTAAATCGAGATGTTACATGAGATACCAAGGGTACTTCAACTTTTACTTTCATTAAAACAAGTTTCAATACGGCATGAATAATCATTCTCCTGTTTGACATTCATACTAATATAACAAGTTTTAATACGCATGAAAATCATTCTCCTGTTTGACGCTCATACTAATAAAAGATTGAAATACTAACATGCACTTGAATCATAAATATGCAGAGGTCGAATTCAGAACATCATACTTAATAGACTAGTTCACCAATTCCAACATAAACAAATTAGTTACACATGGTGAAAGTAAAAACAACACTTACAGATGTTGACATTACGAAGACGATGGAAACTTCACGATACTATGATCACAATACTACACAACACTCTCAAGTATCTAGAAAACTATTCTAGAACTACAACTCACAAAAGAAATACTCAAACACGAGAGAAAGGAAGAAGAGAACGAAATTCTGTTCTGAATTGGATGCCAAGGATGTGTGGAGAATGGCCCCATTTATAGGGCTGAGGAAGGGTCCTAACGCTACGCGTCAGGTCCCTGACTCAGCTCCCATTAAACAACTCGAAATGGCCATGATGGATTATTAAAATGAATCATGCTTGGCCATGTGTCCCTGTCTGCACTTCGGCTTGGACGTTTGTGAGTAGTGGAGAGGCAAATAATAGGACAAAAGCTGAGTGCTTGGCCACTTTGAAGTGGAGTCCACGTAGCTTCTGACGCTACACGTGGCTGTGACGCGTAGCATCAGCATCAGAAATCCCCACGCGTCGCGTGGGGTTGATCAAGGGCAAATTATTTCTAGCTCTCCAGATCTTCATTTTTCTCTTTAAATTATTTACTTTTTCACTGCAAAACTAGAGAAAATTGATCAAGGGCAAATTATTTCCAACAACATCCATTTATTGAATTTAAAACCTAAATTTCTAACAAATTAAACTAATTTTTATTATTTTTACAAAAATTTTATTAAGGATTTTATTGTAAATTTGAGGACTAACAACATACAAGGAATGAAGTTTATTCTGAAATTCATTAACCCAGTGTATATACGTTACAAAGCCAATGTACATACGTTAGGCATCTATTTATTTATGTTTAACAACATCCAAGTCTAGGAGTTCAACATATGTACGCCCAACTCAGCGTATCATACGCCCATCCCAATACCATCATCTAGTGAGCTAGCGTATATATGCTAGAATGGAGCGCACCAACGCGTGAAGAAATAAGATTAAAATGCCAAAGATAGAAGGCCAGCGTACATACGCTAGTCCCTTGGTGTACATACGCCCAGAAACAGAACCAAAAACCATCAGATAGTGGCCCAGCATACATACGCTGGCTAGGAGGGCGTACATACGCCCAGAAACAGAATCTCATTTACCAAGTCAGTAAGCCAGCGTATATACGTTGGACCCTAGCATACATATGCGCAAATCAAGTTAACATAAGGTACACAGTTCCCACTCATACAGAATCCCAGTGTACATACGCTGGTATGTGAGCGTTTCTACGCGCAGCTAAGAGGGAAACCAGAAATAGTTATTTATTCAGTTATGTAATTTCTAATTATTTGCTTGTAAGCCCCTCTGGGACAATTACGTGATTAAGCTTAGTTAGGTCAAGGCATAAACCTATTTATTTGTAATTCCTTTGTAACTTGACACAGAAGCAATAACACTACTCTCATCTTCTGATTTTCAATCTTTCTCTAAACCTTTTTTCTCCCTAAACTCTCTCTTCCATGGCTCTCTGCATTCCATCTTCTGCTGATTCCACTTCCATGGGTTGGTAAACCCCTAAGGTTGGGATTGCTAAGGTTTCTAATGGAGTCTTGATGTGCATTGAGGGAATCATCTTCTAAGGCATGAGGAGAACAAGTTGAGAAGTGGATCAACAGTGCTAGATTCATAAATCCAGACCTAATTGAAGCATCTCACCAATGAGGAATCATGGTTGAAAGCTTAGGTAACTTCTAGCTTCCTAGCTAATTCAGGCCTAGCAATTAGGTGAATAGCTAGGGTTCAATCCCCAATTTCACATTAGATTTCTTTGTCATTGAACACCTAAGGAATTAGGGTTTAAAGCTTAGGAATTAGTGTTAATAACCTAAGGAATTAGGGATTAACCATCTGTGAAGTTGTCCTTTTGAGTCTGAAGCTTGATTGAACCTCAATTGCATGTTTCTTGATGAAATTATGAGCTAAAGTGATCCTAACCTATCTTCCATTAATTACACTTCATCTTTTATATTGTTCTGGTTCAGCTTGTACTAGTCTTGGGTTGTGGTAGTTACCTCAATCCCTTTGGGACGATCAAATATATTACAAATTTAACGATTAGTGCGCTTGCCAAAAGAATATAATCCTATGAGATTATGCATCAAGTTAATGGCGCTGTTGTCGGGGATTGTTGAGTAATATCAACAATCCTTAGATCGGTACTAGACTGAACTATTTAATTTTATTTTGCATTTAGTAGCAGTTTAATTTTCGTATTAGTATAGCAATAGCTTGTGTGTAGCAGTAGTAGTAGCAGTAGCAGTAGTATATCTTGTGTATGCCGTCAAGGAATATAGGATAGCCATTCTTCTTTGATCCTGATATTGATTTGTTAGAGCGTAGACTTAGAAAAGAGAAAAAAGCAAAAAAAACAGCAAGAAATGGAACAGAGGAGAGTTACACTAGGTGACTACTCCAGGCCTACTAAAGAAGGATCGCAATCTAGCATCCTTAGGCCTCTAATTGCAGCTAATAATTTTGAACTTAAACCAGCTTTGCTGCAATTGGTTAGAAATGATCAATTCGGAGGAAGTAAGGTTGAGGATCCAAACTTGTATCTAGCAACCTTCTTCCAAATTTGTGATACAGTTGATGAATGGTGTCCCTGATGAGGCAATAAGATTGAGATTATTTCCTTTATCTCTAAGGGATCGTGCTAAAGCCTGGTTGTAGAGCTAACCAAGAGGCAGCATATCTACTTGGGAGAATTTACAAAGAAAAATTTTGATTAAATATTTCCCTCCTTCCAAATTTGCCAAGTTGCGTACAGAAATCACTTGTTTCCAATAGAGAGAGGGTGAATCTCTAATGGAAGCATGGGATAGGTACAAAGAGAGTTTGAGGAAATATCCTCATCATAGGATCCCTGATGTGTAACAAGTTACTATATTTTATAATGGAGTAAGGTCAGCTACTAGGGTCTTAATTGATGCCTCAGCTGGAGACTTACTGACTACTAAAACTGTAAAAAAGGCCATAAAGCTGATTGACGTTATGGCTTCTAATGAATGTCTGGTTAGTGAAAGGAGTCAAATCCTAAAGAGAGGGATACTAGAGTTAGAAGCACAAGATGCTTATTTGGCTCAAAGTAAGTTGATGACTCAGGCTTTGGAGAAATCAAGTGTATTAATTTTAGAACTCCAAAAGCCTAGTCAAGTTTGTATGATGAGTTGTGATTTTTATGGTGGAGACCATGAAAATGGCATGTGTGATCCAAATGTGCTTGCTGAACAAGTTAATTACATGGGGCAACAATATCAAAGGAATTACACCTGTAATTCTTTTAATCCTAACTATAGGAACCACCCTAATTTTTCATGGCAGAATGGACTATATTTGAATCTAAACATACCACAAAATCAAACCACAAATAGATCATAACAACCACCTCCCCCTCCCCCTAAAGAAAAGTCTAAACTTGAGAATGTTCTAACCCAGTTCAATCAGGTCACTCAAACGAGCTTTAAAAATCAAGAAGCGTCCATCCGGAATCTGGAAAACCAGGTTGGACAAATATTAAAAAAGTTAGCTGAGAGACAATCAGGCAATTTCTGTAACATCCCAATTTTGAAGTTAAATACCGAATGAAATAAACCATTAAGACCTTGATTTCAAAGTGTGATATAGGCTCTTCATCAACTTTCTTGAAGAGAGATGGATCTAGAGATCTTTCTCCTATCTTCCTTCAATGTGAGCTTGAGAACTCTTCTCCAAGGTAAGGGAAAACCGAAACTAGAGCCTAAAGCTAAAGGAGTGAGGCGCAAGAAAGCAAGAGGAAAGGGAGAGAGATGGAAGGAGAGAAGGTGGACAATGGAGGAAGGTTTAGAAAAAGGAGAGGGAAAAGGTTGGAGGCCACTTCCCAAAGAGGGGGAAGATAACTCCACTCACCACCAAGGGAGGGAGAAACCCCTTGGATAAGAGCTTGAGAGAGCTCTCTAATTCTAGAGAGAAGGAGGAGAATCTCTCACTAGGAAACACTAAGTGCTCTCAAAAATTTTGCAAATGAATTAATGGTGTTTGTTTACAAAAGGAGAAGCCCTTATATAGGCCATGAGAATTTTGGCCAAGGACTAGAAGAGTGGGCTTGAGCATGACTCCAAGGCCCATTAAGAGAAAAGATGATCAAATGGCCTATACATGGCCCAAAAGGAAAAGTACAAGGCCCAAAAGTGGCCCATTTGACCTTGCAAGGCCCAAAGCTATCCTATAAGCCTAGAGAAACTATTTAGGAAGTATATTACAAGTAAAGTACACATAGATCCTCATAGGTTCCTTATTGGGCTTAGGCCCACTAGAAGAGAGAAAAGAGAAAAGGGCTTTATGGATGCTCTCTTTGGCTCTTTTGGTCTTGGCCCTTGTGAGGGGACCTCTATATGCTTCAAGTCCTTTCTCCAATGTAGTGTGAGGGTCTTCCTTGGGTATGTCCACATTATGCTCCTCCTCTTCAAAAGGATTTGTCCTCAAATCAAAGGCATCATCCTCATCATCTATATCAAAGGGAGACAAATCAGTTATATTAAAAGAAGCACTCACACCATAATCTCCTCGTAGATCTAGGACATAAGCATTATTATTAATTTTCTTAAGAATTTGGAAAGGCCCATCACCTCTAGGGTTGAGTTTGGATTTTCTCAAATTAGGAAAGCGTTCCTTTCGGAGGTGTAACCATACCCAATCTTCTACCTCAAAGGTGATCTCCTTTCTCTGTTTATTTACATAACGAGCATAATGTTCATTCTTAGTTTGTATTTGGTGTCTAACCTTCTCATGAAAATTTTTGATAAATTGGGCCTTTGCCTCTCCATCTATATGAAGGACAGAGTTAGAAACCTCAATGGGCAAAAGGTCCAAGGGTGTGAGAGGGTTGAAACCATATACAACCTCAAATGGACTATGCTTGGTTATGGAGTGTTGTACCCTATTATATGCAAACTCAATATGGGGTAAACACTCATCCCATGATTTTACATTTTTGTGTACTAAGACCCTAAGAAGTTGAGAGAGGGTCCTGTTTACTACCTCTGTTTGGCCATCCATTTGAGGATGACAAGTTATGGAAAAGAGGAGTTGTGTTCCTAGCCTTGACCAAAGAGTTTTCCAAAAATAGCTTAGGAATTTAGTGTCCCTATCAGAAACAATGATTTTGGGCACACCATGTAATCTCACAACCTCTTTAAAGAAGATCTTAGCAATATGACTAGCATCATCAACCTTATGGCAAGGGATGAAGTGAGCCATCTTGCTAAACCTATCCACAACCACAAAGATAGAATCCATTCCCCTTTGGGTCTTAGGCAGGCCTAACACAAAGTCCATTGATATATCAATCCAAGGTGCACTAGGTGTTGGCAAGGGAGTATATAAACCACTAGGTGAAAGTTTTGATTTAGCCTTTCTACATACAATACACCTAGAGCAATGTTTTTGAACATCCTTTTTCATTTTGGGCCAATAAAAGTGTTCATGTAAGATAGACAAAGTCTTATCTCTTCCAAAATGACCCATGAGTCCTCCCTCATGACTCTCCCTAAGTAGTAGATCTCTTAAAGAGCTTCTTGGAATACAAAGTCTATTGGCTTTAAAAAGATAGCCATCTAAAATGTAAAAGCCCTTATGAGATGTCGAAGTGGAAGATGAGTTAAAGATGTTTGAAAAATCAAGATCAGTTGGGTACAAAGACCTAATTTCATCAAGCCCAATAACTTTGGCTCCTAGAGAGGTAAGTAAAGAGTGCCTCCTAGATAAAGCATCAGCCACAGTATTGGTTTTGCCATTCTTATACTTGATGACATAAGGAAATTGTTCCAAATACTCAACCCACTTAGCATGTCTTTTGTTTAACTTATGTTGCCCTTTTATGAATTTTAGAGATTGGTGATCACTGTGTATCACAAACTCTTTTGGGATTAAGTAGTGCTCCCAAGTTTGTAGGGCTCTAATTAAGGCATAGAATTCCTTATCATATGTGGGATAGTTAATAGTGGCCCCATTAAGTTTTTCACTAAAGAAGGCAATGGGGTGACCTTCTTGTAAAAGCACAGCTCCTATGCCCATATTTGATGCATCACACTCAAGCTCAAAGGTTTTAGAAAATTTTGGAAGTTTTAAAATTGGAGCATGAGTGAGCCTATCTTTGAGATCTTGAAAGGCTTTTTCTTGCCTATGCCCCCACATAAAAGAAACATTCTTTTTAACCAACTCATTTAGAGGGGAGGCTAAGGTTGAAAAATCTTTCACAAATCTCCTATAGAAACTTGCGAGACCATGGAAACTTCTTACTTCACTCACATTTTTAGGTGTAGGCCAATCTTGGATTGTCTTAACCTTAGAGTGATCTACCTCAACACCTTTAGAACTAACTACAAAACCAAGAAAGACAATGGTATCCATGCCAAAAGAACATTTTTCAAAGTTAGCATAAAGATTGTTTGTTCTTAAAGGAAGCATAACTTGTCTTAGGTGGATTAGATGAGATGCCATGGACTTTGAGTACACAAGAATGTCATCAAAGTATACCACAACAAAATGCCCTATGAAATCCCTTAAAACATGGTTCATAAGTCTCATGAAGGTACTTGGTGCATTAGTTAGGCCAAAAGGCATCACTAACCACTCATAAAGGCCAAGCTTGGTTTTAAAAGTGGCTTTCCATTCATCTCCTTCTTTTATTCTAATTTGGTGGTAGCCACTTTAAGATCAATCTTGGAGAAGATTGTAGATCCACTAAGCTCATCTAACATGTCATCAAGCCTAGGTATAGGATGCCTATACTTGATGGTGATGTTATTAATGGCTCTATAATCCGTACACATTCTCCATGAACCATCTTTCTTGGGTACAAGTAAAACCGGTAATGCGCAAGGGCTTAAACTTTCGCTAATCCAACCTTTGGAAAGTAGTTCATTCACTTGATTTTCTATTTCTAAACTTTCCTTAGGGTTGCATCTATAGGCAAGTCTATTTGGAAAACTAGCCCCAGGAATAAGGTCTATTTGATGCTCAATGCCTCTAATAGGAGGTAACCCTTTTGGAATGTCTTTTGGGAAGAGGTCCTTAAATTCTTGTAAGATATTTTGGATCCCTTTGGGCAAAGGGGGAGGAGAGGTGCCCATAGAACACAAGGAAGTGTTAGGGATATCCTTTGGATATATGATCAAGCAATGCTTTTGTGAAAACAGGGCATGTTTCACATCATATTTTGTTGCGAAGAGATTAGGTTGGGAGTCATTATAGATAATAACTCCTTTCCCTTTATTGTCTTTTTTGTTTTTCTTTGGTTTTTCTAAACTCATATGGGAAGAAGATCCTAACTCTTTTTCTCTCTTAGCTTTCATTTGGATTTGGTCTTTTGCTACTTGTTGTGGAGTTAGAGGATGTAATACTATCTTCTTACCATCTAGTTTAAATGTGAGGGTGTTAGTGAACCCCTCATGAAGGACCTTTCTATCAAATTGCCAAGGCCTTCCTAATAGTATATGGGTTGTTTCCATAGGCACTACATCACATTTGACTTCATCTCTATATGTGCCTATGGTGAAGTTTATTAGGACTTGCTTATTGACTACCATTTCCCCTTTTTCCTTTAACCATTGTAATTTGTAGGGACTTGGGTGATCTATAAGCTCTAATCCCATCTTTTTGACTAGTCTTAGGCTTGAAACATTTGCACAACTCCCACTATCAACAATGAGAGAACATAATTTGTCATTAATGTAACATCTTGTATAAAAGATGTTCTCTCTTTGTGTTGTGTCATCGAGTTTTACATGACTACCAAGCAATCTTTTAATCATGTATAACTCACCATCATCCCCTAAAATATGCTCACTGTCACTGGAATCACTACTAGAGTCATCACTTGAATAGTGAGAATCAGAATTAGACTCTGATTGACTTGAGTAGGTTCCATTAGTTTTTAAAATCATTGTTCTTTTTGTTGGACAGTCCGAAGCAATGTGTCCTCTTCCAAGGCACTTAAAACATTTTATGGAAGAAGATCTAGAGGATTGTGGTTTTGATGATGGTTCATGCTTATCATGTTGATTCCTAAAGACTTTGCCATTTTTGTGTAACTCGCTTTGGGGTTTGGAGGAGGAAGCGCCCACTTCTCTCTCTCTAGGGTTTCTCTCAAACTTACCCTTATTTTCTACCCACTTTGACTTATAGGCTCTATTGTTATCCCCACTATAGGATTCTTTTTCCTTAAATTGGTTTTCTACTTTGGTGCATTGGTGGAGTAACTCTTCTATATCCACATGTGGAAGAAGTTCTACCCTATTTTTGATGTTCCTATTAAGCCCATGTAAGAACCTATGCATTAGGGTTTCCTCATCCTCTTCTAGATTGGCTCTAATCATGGCTATCTCCAAGGCTTTATAGTAGTCTTCTACACATTTGGAGCCTTGGGTGAGCCTATTTAGCTTTGCTAATAGTTCAACCCTATAATAGTTAGGAACATATCTTTTTCTAAGGAGAGCTTTCAAGTCTACCCAATCATCTATGGGAGGGAAGTTGTCTCTTTTTCTCTCCTTACAAATTTGGGTCCACCAAACTAGGGCATAATTTTGGAAAAAAAGAGTTGCAATCCTAACTTTTTTATCATCTTTTATTTGATGAGAGTTGAATATTTGTTCTACCCTCATCTCCCACTCTAAGTAAGCTTCAATGTCCCTCTTGCCATTGAATGGGGGAATTTCTAGCTTTACCTCTCTTAAGCCTATGTCATCCTTCCTATGGTCATGGTGCCTTCTTTGTCTTGTTTCTTCCTTATTATCACTAGTGTTATGTCTTTGATTTCTTTGTCTATGCCTAGTTCTAGGGGGTTCATTATGCTCAAGATTGGTTAGCCTAGCATTAATATTGTTTAAGCTATCCATTATGTTATGAAGCATGGTTTTGTTCTCCCTATCACTAGATGACATCTTTTAATGTTGTCAAAGAAATTCAAGACAAAAACAAAGTATGTATAGACAAGCTAGTCGAGGAAGATGAATGCAATACAAGTGAAAGAAACACCTCAACAATCCTAAAATATCAATACTAGGTTTCTATCCTAAGGGAAAAACAATGTCCTAGGTTGTCTTTAACTAGGTTAGTCCTATGTTGCTTATGGAAATCCTAACTTGTCCTTAACCTAAATTGATTATGTTTGTCCTAGGCTGTTACTAGTGATTAACTAACCCTAGACAAGCCTAACCAAATTCGGTTTTAAGAAGTAGTTAACCTAAGAAAATTAGTTCAACTAACTAACTAAGTCTTAACAACCCTAACTAAAAAGTAGTTAATTAGTTATGGAAGTTGTAACAAAGTCTAACCACTATAACTAATCAACTAATTTGGTTATCTATTAGTTAACCTAACTAACAATTAGTTATGACAACTAGAATTAGTTCCAACCACTAACTAATTAGTTAAGACACTCAACTAACTACCAACTAACTAACTAATTATAGTTGTAACTTCTAACTAATTCTAACCAATTAACTAAAAGTAGTTAACATTCAAATGCACATGCACTATCCTAATTCAAAATTTACTAAGCAAAAAGGAAAGTTATAATGTCCAAAAAGTCCAATGTCCTTGTTGTGTCCAAAATACAAGACAAAATCCTACTACACAAAGCCTAAGAATTGAAAAACATTTGTCTAATTTCTACTAGTTACAAAGCTTTTGCCTCCTTTACAATTGTCTTCAAAAGTCCTTCTTGATGTATAAGCTCCAACTTTACCTAGCAAAAGACAAGACAACAACTCCAAACAAGATTTGGTTAATGGAAAATCACAAAGAAAACTTTAAACCTCACAAAAGTGTATCTCTCAAGTGTATGCCTTCTCTTAGAGATTATCAAGCTCAATCAATTTCCACACCAATCTCAAGTGTTTCAATATGTTACCCTCACTTAATGGCGAAATGGAGTGATCTTAGAAGTCCAAAAGAATACAAACTCAAGACAAAACTTTAAGAAGCAAAAATGACAAACTAAAAAGGCTTAAGAAATAAAGGCTACTCAAATGGAATAGAATGAAAGTTCAACAATTAACTTGGAATGACAAGACTCTAAAAGCAATAAAAGTTCAAAAGAATGAAAGCTAACTTGGAATAGAATTGAAATTGACAAAACAAGACAAACAAGAAAACTCATGCAAGAAACAAAGCTTAAGGTATAACCTAGCTTAGAAACTCTAGAGTTGCAAGAATAAACAAGGAAGTCTTAATGAACAAGTCTTAGAAATGTCAAGTAATGAAACAATTCTCTTTTGGTATTAGTAATTTCAAAATTTTGGTGATGATGTTTGGTGTCTCAATTTTAACTTGGTAATGAGGCTTTCTCTTTAATACTCTTTTTCTTCTTTGGTACTTTTCTTTTCTTTTGATACTTGGATTTTCTTTTGATACTTTTCTTTTCTTTTTGCCTCTTCAAGATTTCAAGGTTACAACACCAATCTTATAATACCAAAACCGAAATGCACAAATGGTATAACAAGTTCAATTAATGCTTCTTGCTTAAGGGAAATTATGCAACCTTCTCCTAAATTGATGTATAGGAGGTGACTAATTTTTTTTTGACAAGTTTTTTGTTTTTGATGCAAGCAAGATGTAAAAAAAAGGAAAGTAAAAGTGATATCCTAAAAGTGCAACAAAATTAAACCTAGAATCAAACTAAGAATAGAAACTAACAATCCTAAAAGATGACTTGACTTTGGAGTGTCTTTAATGTGAGACCTCCCAATAAGAATGGAACCTTTTAGGAGCCAATCAAAGTGCTTGAATTGCCCCTATATCACACGGTTTTGCACACTAAAAAGGAAGAAACAATTAACTTCCTAGAACTCTAGAAAATGTTCCACTTGGCACTTAACTAACTTCCTAAATTGACTCTAACTAACAACTAACAATTAACTAACATGTAACAACAACCTAACCACCTAACAAACCGAAATTAACATGTGCCAAATCTGAATTTTAGAAACCAAAACAGAATGCTAACACAAACCAACCAAAAATGACCATCCAATATGCAAAAATAAGGCCACAAAGAAATTAGCAAAAAAAAACTCAAAAGAACCAAGACTTTTTATGATTTTTCTATGCTAACATGGCATTAATAAGGCATATGAATGACTAAGAAACAGAATTCCAGCCAGCAAAGAGAAATGAAAACCGAAAATTAAAATGGAAGAGAAGAAGAAAAGAACCTCCCAAGGCTCAATGATACCACATGATGTAGGCTCTTCATCAACTTTCTTGAAGAGAGATGGATCTAGAGATCTTTCTCCTATCTTCCTTCAATGTGAGCTTTAGAACTCTTCTCCAAGGCAAGGGAAAACCGAAACAAGAGCCTAAAGCTAAAGGAGTGAGGCGCAAGAAAGCAAGAGGAAAGGGAGAGAGATGGAAGAAGAGAAGGTGGACAATGGAGGAAGGCTTGGAAAAAGGAGAGGGAAAAGGTTGGAGGCCACTTCCCAAAGAGGGGGAAGATAACTCCACTCATCACCAAGGGAGGGAGAAACCCCTTGGATAAGAGCTTGAGAGAGCTCTCTAATTCTAGAGAGAAGGAGGAGAATCTCTCACTAGGAAACACTAAGTGCTCTCAAAAATTTTGCAAATGAATTAATGGTGTTTGTTTACAAAAGGAGAAGCCCTTATATAGGGCATGAGAATTTTGGCTAAGGACTAGAAGAGTGGGCTTGAGCATGACTCCAAGGCCCATTAAGAGAAAAGATGAGCAAATGGCCTATACATGGCCCAAAAGGAAAAGTACAAGGCCCAAAAGTGGCCCATTTGACCTTGCAAGGCCCAAAGCTATCCTATAAGCCTAGAGAAACTATTTAGGAAGTATATTACAAGTAAGGTACACATAGATCCTCATAGGTTCCTTATTGGGCTTAGGCCCACTAGAAGAGAGAAAAGAGAAAAGGGCTTTATGGATGCTCTATTTGGCCCTTTTGGTCTTGGCCCTTGTGAGGGGACCTCTATATGCTTCAAGTCCTTTCTCCAATGTAGTGTGAGGGTCTTCCTTGGGTATGTCCATATTAAAGTGGGAAGATAATTGTTAATTATAATCAATTTAATTTAAGGAATAATGACAAATTAATTTAGTTGGTAAAAGATGGCTGCTTGTGATTGGTGAGTCACGTGAGTGGACTGCGATTCACATTTTCCCATCCCACTTCCTTCTCTTCGCATGCATATACATATACCATGTATCACCGTGATATTCATCCTTCCTTACTGCTTCATCCTCTCTTTTCTTCTTCTTCGTCTTCGTCTTCTTTTCTTCCCCTGTTTTTATTCTTCGTTTCTGGGGATCACGACGACGGTACTGGAGAAAGGTCATAGCCCCTCCGACTGGTGAAGGACGATCACTAAAGCAGAGGAAGAACAACTCCCCATCCCCGAGCCGATTGTAGGGTACGACGGTGCGAAGGGGGACTGGACGAGTCAGAAAGGGCGTCAGACCAAACGTCGGAGAGCAGAAGAGCTTCTTAAGTTCCTTCGGTAGGTAGGGGGCGCTTGCATGTCAAATGCATGGTCCACGAACAGTACCGGATGAATGTACTGCTTTAAGTGTGTGCATGTGTCTGTGACGACTGTGTATTATGCATGATTGTTGATCTTGGACTCCATGTGTATGATAGTAGTATCTTGTTAATAGTTATACAATAATTGCATGCAATCAAGATGGTGGTAATGTAGTCTGTTGGCCTTTCTGATATAGACGAGTGTGATGCACGGTTCTATTACTGTTAATACCGTGAGACATGAATGTGTGGCTGTTAGTTGATTCGTCCGATGTTATTACTCTGAACTGTTGATTGCTGTGCATGCTGGTGGGATTGACAAAGTAAATATAGGGACTATATTGAATCGGTTTCTACCTTGGTGGTTACAAAGGAGGTATCGGTTGAGTAACGATGCTTGCTGGTAAAATGCATAAGTTGCATGTGTAGGAATGGGGTGACCCGTGGAAGGTCAAGAGCCCCGAAGGAATGGCTTCCAGCTACAGACCTTGGCTAGATCCTGTGAGAGCTCGTGGTAGCCGTGGGAGCTAGAGATGAGTCTCGAGACGTCAATGGGAGGCCGATACCACGCGGGAAGAGCTGATGGACGACCGGCCAGTAAGGGGGAAACTATAACTGAAAGTCATTACTTAAGTCGGATTCGCAGGCATGCATGTAGATGTGATGTTGATTAGGATAGTACGCGTGGCATGTGTTAGGTGTTATGAATGAATTCATATAGCCTGGAGCGGGAATTGGTTTGAATTCTTTAAGTGATATCTGTGAGATTTTCCCGAGTGGAGATTAATCAACGATTTCCGATTGAGAATCCGCCGAGTGAGAGTTCACCGACTAGGGAACGACGCCTAAGACTCTAAGTGGGCCCATAGTAATAATATAGTAAGTAACTAGAGCACCCGAGCACGCCTTGACTTAGTGGGAAAATCAGAGTAGGAAATATTATCGTCACCGAGTGAAAAGTGAGTGAAATGTCCCGAGTAGCGTGATGGGCATGAAAGTTATTCCAAGTGAGAAGTCTTCATGGATTCCGAGTGAGCGGCTTTGGGGATCATTTTCGGGTTGCCAATATATATATACATAATCCGATCGAGTGAAGCCACGGAGTGTGATAGGCTGTCTAGATGAAACTAGTATGTATTAGGGTCAATCCGAGTGAATTAAGAAGTGGACCTTCCCGAGCGAACCATACACATGAAATCCGAGTGGGGAAAATACTGAGTGGAGTGACAGGATGCCGAGTGTAGTTTCGCTTAAGCGCTTCCTCTTTCGCTGTGCATTTGCCCATTTCCCTTGTCTTTTTCCCGTCCTTTTTCCTTGTTGCGCCCGATTTTTGTTATTCGAGCAGATTATGTACGGTTTATTAACTTTAGAATTTGGAAAAATTTCTGTGTTGGTTTAATTTATTTAATTAAAAATTAGGGTGTTACATGGTGGTGCCAAGTAACAACTCTCAAACTAAAAATTGAAGATCGATGCATGACACCGATGTCGACATGGATGACCGACTCGAGGATATGATCCGAGATGTGGGGGTAGAAGGTTTTAAGAAAGCTCAGGTATATACGACTCTGTGTGAGGATTCCGAGCAGCTGTTGTATCCAAACTGCGTCAATTTCATGAGGTTATCAGCAGTTTTACGATTGTTTAATTTGAAGGCCATAAACGGGTGGACGGATAAAAGTTTCACTGGCTTACTGAAGTTGTTGAAAGAAATGCTCCCACCTGGAAACACCTTGCCGAATTGTAACTATGAGGCCAAAAATGTGTTGTGTCCTATGGGTTTAGAGTATGAGAAAATACATGCATGCCCAAATGATTGTGTATTATTCTGGGGTGAGTTAGAAATGTTGCATCAATGTCCTAGGTGTGGGGTGTCACGGTATAAGAAGAAAGAGGCGGATTCTGATGAGGTCTACACTAAAGGGTCTCCTGCAAAGGTGTTGTGGTATCTGCCTATAGTTCCAAGACTAAAGCGTCTGTTTGCCAATACAGATGATGCAAAACTTGTGAGATGGCATACTGATGAAAGGGTTTTTGACGTACTACTTAGGCATCCGGCCGATGGATCGCAATGGAAGAAAATGGATACGATTTTTCTAGATTTTGCCCATGAACTAAGAAATGTTATGCTTGCACTAGCCATAGACGACATGAACCCGTTTGGGAACCTGAGCACAAACCATAGTTCGTGGCCTGTTTTGTTGTTTGTTTACAATTTGCCGCCATGGTTGTGCATGAAGTGGAAATATGTCATGTTATCAATGATGATTTCTAGTCCACGACAACCGGGGAACGACATTGATGTATATTTAACTCCATTAGTTGAAGACATCAAAATGTTGTGGGAAGACGGGGTTGATGTGTTTGACGGGTTTACCGGGAAATCATTCAAATTGCGTGCCATGCTATTTTGCATGATCAATGACTTTCCAGCGTATGGTAACTTATCCGGGTACAGCGTGAAAGGACATAAAGCTTATCCTGTATGTGAGGAGGGAACTAGTTCTGTGCGGTTGCACCATGGTAAGAAAAATGTTTATCTTCGACATCAAAGGTTTCTTAAAGCGAATCACCCGTTCCAGAGGTTGAAGAAGTCGTTCAACGGTGCCCAAGATTTTGAAATGGCTCCTCCACCACTGTCTGGTCACAAGACATATAAAAAGGTGAAAGACATCAACGTGGTGTTTAGTAAGTGTGAAAAATAATCCCCAACATAAAACAACTGGAAGAAGAAGTCAGTATTTTTTGACGTGCCATATTTGAGGGAGCTTGATGTAAGACACTGCATTAATGTAATGCATGTGGAGAAAAATGTGTGCGACAGTTTGGTTGGTACACTCTTAAACATACCCGGGAAGACTAACGATGGCCTAAATTTGCGTATGGACTTGGAGCTGATGGGTATACGTCAGGAGTTGCATCCACAATCAAAGGGAAAATGAACGTATTTGCCCCCAGCATGTCATACATTATCCAGAAAAGAAAAGAAAAGTCTGTGTGAATCGTTACATAGTGTGAAAGTTCCGTCTGGTTATGGTTCAAACATCAACACATGTATTTCCATGAAAGATTTAAAGTTAGTTGGGTTAACGTCTCACAATTGTCATATGTTGATGCAACAGTTTCTGCCTATCGCCATTCATGACATTCTTCCTAAAAATGTGAGAAATGTCATAACAAGGCTGTGTATGTTTTTCAATGCCATATGTTGCAAAGTAATCATGCCCGACGAATTGGATATGTTGGAACAGGAAGCATCACTTATAGTATGCCAGCTTGAAATGCATTTCTCGCCCTCTTTTTTGACATAATGGTCCACTTAATCATCACTTAATGGCCTGAACTTTGATGTCTTTACCTTTTGTGGGTATGACATAAACAACTATTCATTTTATACAAGGACACAGGATGAGAAGAGTACAAATCAAAATAGTGGAGTGATGGTTGTGGGTCAGTCAATGCATTTCTCAACTTCATAGGAAAACAACCCTGTCATGGCTGAGTCATGCTACTTTGGTATGATCGAAGATATATGGGAGGTCGATTATGGTCCGTTTACCATTCCTGTGTTTAAATGCAAATGGGTTGACAATAAGAACGATGTCAAAACTGATGATTTTGGAGTTACATTGGTGGACCTCAACAAGATAGGGCATAAGGAGGAACCATTCATCATGGCAACGTAAGTGAAAGCTGACAAACGATGGTCAATTGTTATCCAAGGTAGACACAGCATTGGAGACCCCAATCTTGATATTGTGGAAATTCCATCCACCGCAATACGTATTCCGACATCTATCGTGGAACACGAGATAGATGATGTAGTTGCTAGTCGTCATGACCACCATGAAGGCTTGTGGGAAAATATTTCAACTTCATAGGGTATTAAACATGTTATATTAATTATTGTATTAAATGTTATATTAATTATTCATTGTATTAAATGTTATATTAAATATTTGACAATTATGTTTCCTTGTTTGGACAGATACTCATGGCTGACCAGGATCCACGTTCTAGGTCTGACTCACAAGCTACTAATTCCTCTACTTGGAAGAGTAGAGGTGTTACCCGAATGCCAGACGTTGCACTTAGGCGTCACCGGGGAGAGAGGTTACGTGTTGACATTGATGTCAACACTGGTAGATTTAGAGGACCATATGCCGTGAAGTTTAGTAGTTATTTAGGAGTTGTGGCTCGGTTGAAGGTGCCCATTATTATCCCCGACTGGGACAATGTCGAGGAGGTGGTGAAGAACCAGATTTGGAGTGATATTCTGGTAACTTAGATATTATTTAAGTTTTATTTTGGTGTATTATTTCATGTAATTCATAATAACGACTCTTTTATGGACTAACTCCTTTCATGTAGGATTCTTTTAAGATACCAGCACATGACATAGCTAGGAGGAAGATCCTCGGCATTATTACTGAGCGATGGAGGTCGTTCAAATCCATTCTCACCAGGAGGTATATTTGGACTTTAAATTCTTAATCAACACTTTGTCAAATTGTACCAATCCTTAGTTTAAAAGTATATGAATTGTAGGTATGTATTCGGGGAGGACTGAGGACAGTTCCCTGTAGAGAAATATGCCTTCATTGATCAGGAGAATTGGGATGCTTTCATTGCATCTAGGCATTCTGACCAGTTTAAGGTATGTTGGTTTTTAAATGCTTAAATTCAGTATAATTTAAAAGTATAACTCTAAATAATTTTCTTTCTTGTTTTAGGTGGTCAGATTAAAAACACAGAACATTAGGAAGCTGAATAACTTCCCTCATAGATTGTCACGTGGGGGTTACTGTAGATTAGAGAAGTAGATGGCCCAGGAGAGGCTGAGTCAGTGTCAAACTAGCCAGCCAGACACTGGTATTGTGGATCCCTCTTCCCCACCTGCACGCCACGAGAAATAGAAGCGGTCCAGGATCAGGAAGAGTAGCGAATACACTTCCTCACAAGCTCAGGAGGTCGCCTCACGGATAGTAAGTATTCCCCTTGTAAATGTGTCATTTTTTTGGTTTACGTGAAGCAAGTAAATACTAACTTATTTGGTTTTCAGGATTCCTTGGTTGAGCAATCAACCCAAGGGTCTTTCGTAGCCGATGGTAGGCAGGATATTTTGACTACCGCCATCGGTAGGCCAGAGCACCCAGGAAAGGTGCGTGCTATTGGTCGAGGTATAGGTAAGTTGTAAATAATTGTATCCTTTCATTTTGTTATCTATTAAACAATTATGAGCTAATTATTCATATTTCACAGGCCTCCGGAGCTATTATGGTGCTCCCGACCCTGCCCCCTCTATTGAGCAGTTGGTGGAGCAGAAGGTTGAGTCGAGGGTAGCTGTTGTGAAGGCTGAGTATTAGGAGGAGATTACAAAGCTACAGCAGGAGATGGCCCGATTGAAAGAGGATATGAAGGCCTCACTCAGCCACCACCAGGAGACTACTACACCAGCTACCGACCCACAGGCTAGATTCTTTATACTATTTAACTGTTCGTTGTTTGTAATCACTTTCTTTCATTATTGAATAACTTCTGCTTGATGCGTAAATATGTAGGTACGAAGGGTTAGCACTAAGGGGTCGTGCGCTGCAGCTGACCCTGACGATGATGGGGTCGAGCCTGCAGATACCCATCAATGTGACCTATTCATTGATGGGTCGGAGGAGCCAATTGCCACTGGTATGGTCTACAACTTAGGCCCTGTGGTTCATCATCAGTCATTACCTGATGGTATGTCCAGGGTCTCTGTTGTGCTCATCCTCGAGGAGGATGCTGCTATGCCAGTGGCAACTCTAGAGGTGAAGACCGTCGGTCAGGCGGTGGGCCACTTTCTTATGTGGCGCAACAGACTACTGTCGGTTGCTCCTATACAAGTAAAAACCTGAAACACTAACTGATTTTGTTATATTGTCAATTATGGTACAAACTATAATGGTTGTCAATTGTTCAACAGGAACCGGCATTGAAGAAGCCAAACCCCGTCGACGATCCAATCCGGATGCTATGGCAGATCGGGGCTAAGCTAGGAGAGGATGCTCTTCAGGTCCCATGGCGGCCACTGGTGTTCGCCCGTCCAAGTTCACTTCCGGTTTACATTACACGAAGTGACTTATGTGAGATTATGATGGGGTCGACAATGCTGAACATCTCTATCATTCAGTTGTGGGAGCTATAAGTATATCATTTTATGTCAAATTTTTTCATTATACAAGTTATTTGTCGCTAACCATGTCTTAAGTTGTTTAGGTTTCTGCATAAAATCTGTGTGGACTTGGGTTTCAATGGAACTTATGGTTTCGTAGAGCCCTATTTCATATAGAGGAAAGGAAACAGCAAGGAGGACACCCAGGCATACATCCAAAATTGGATGTTTGAGTCTAGGAAGGGTGTATACCTAGCCCCATATCAAAAAGGGTAAGAGTCTATTCCATAATTATTGTCCATTAATTTTTGCATTTTGAAGTCTCACTTATCACTGGTAACTGCAGTGCTCATTAGACACTTTTGGTGATCTGTCCCCAAGCTTATGTTGCTCTGTACTTTGATTCTATGCATGGGACAGTTCCACAAGACCTGAAAAGTATAGTAGACAGGTAAGTTAATCCCTAAAAAATAAGTACAAATTCAATTACATCATTTTTGGTCTGATACGACTATAACTTATCTTGTGTTTTATTTAACGTGGGGCGGTGGTTGGATACAATCAATTTGTTGGAAGTAAGTCCAATGGAAGAAAACTTGCGTGGGTGCACCCAAAAGTAAGTCAATCGTATTCACTCAAATCTTTAATATATATTTTTTAAGTTGCGAATTCACTTATTCTATATTTTATGTCCATTGTAGTCTTACAGGCAGGAGGGTAGCTTCGACTGTGGCTATTACGTCATGCACACCATGCTGACCATCATCCAACAACATTTAGTAAATGGATGGACAGATGTAAGTCTCATCACTTGGACTAGTTTTCTACCAATTTCATCAAATTCATGTAATAAATATAGCTTTTGTTCTAATTGTTTTGTGCATTATTTGCAGTACTTTCAGGACCAGTCATAGGACACTTGTAGATAATGTTAGAAAGCAATGGGCCGCATACTTCATTGAAGTCAGGAAAGGACTTAGCTAGATATAGGATCTTTATTCTCTTATATATGTATCTAGTGTATGATTTAGGGTTTACATTTTATTAGGTTACATTCATCTGAATTGTATATAGTTTCATTTTTTAGGTTGTTATGAATTGATAGCAACTTAAAGTTATATACATACCATTCTTTTTATATATTGTTACTGGATATGCTGGGATATACTATATACTGTGCTGGTTATCTGATTGCAGGTTTGGGAGAAAATAAAATAGAACCCATATTAAAAAAAACCTCTTATTTAATCACGGTTATGGTAACAACCGTGATTATAGACCATCTTTATTCACGGTTACTACCATAACCATGATTATACATAGTCTGTAAATGAAGTTTTATGACTACTTATATTCACGATTATGCTCGACAACTGTGATTGTAAACTCTCTTTATTCACGGTTACGACCATAACCGTGATTATACATAGTCTGTAAATGCAAGTTTTATGAACCTGTGTTCACAGTTATGATTGACAATCGTGATTAAATAGGTTCTTATTTAATCACAGTTGCTATTAACCGTGATTAGATTTGATTTATAACCACAGTTGTGAACCGTGGTTAAAGGACCTCATCTACTACCATGGCTGCAACAACCACGGTTGATTAACTGTGATTAAAGGCCAATTTTAATTGTCATTATATCCACTTTTTCCACTAGTGGTAGTTGGACTGGTATAAGTTTGGTTTGGTATAGAAAATGAACTTAGTGCATTGATTAATTTGAGTTTTGCTTGAGGACAAGCAAAGTCTTAAGTTTGGGGATGTGATAAGTCTTGAAAAGACTTATGTATTTAGCAATATTTAACTTTGTTTTAAGAAGAAGATTAGGATTAATTATTAAGTTAATGAGTATTTAAAAGATAATTAGCAATTAAGCAAAATAAAGAGTTGTTTATTATTTTAGCAATTTCATGCCTAATTAAGCATAAATAAAATATCATATTAAGAAAAAGTAGTTATTGACTTTTTGTTGACTTGGGCATGCTAACGGTTACCCTGAGCGTGCCTACACTGGGCTGTATTTTTGGTTTTACAGGATTCCAAAAAGTCAGTGTGCCCACGGTTACTCTGAAACGTGCCGACGCTAAGAAAAATAAAAGAGTCCAAGACAAGACAGGAGGTCAACGTGTCTACGCTGACAATAAGCGTACTCATACAAGTCTTATAAAGAATTCAAAGAAGTTCAAGGTGCCTACACCCAGAGCCAACACTGAGAGAAAAATAGAAGGATCCAAGGCAGAAGGACAGCATGTCCTAAAATAATACACAACTATTTATTTTGCTCAATTGGTAATTATCTTCTAAATACTTATTATATTGATAATTAATACTAATCTTCTTCCTAAAATAGAGTTAACTACTACTAAATACATAAGTCTTTTCAAGACTAATCACATTGCCATCAAAATCCTTACTAACATCAACTCCACTTACACATTATATTACTACACCCAACGCTACTTCATCTTATGACATCTACATAACCCATCCACCATCACTTATTCCTTTAAAAATAAAGAAATTTCAGCAACCATTTCCTTATGCTTTCACCTTCTATTCTTGGCAACACATTCTGTTTTCCTTCTCTAAAATTCTTTAAAGTGTAACAGCCACCAAAGCAGCCCTTATATTTTATTCCTCATCATCTAGCATCTTCAAATTGTGTACCCAATTCCTCTTGCCTTGGTCATTCTTGAACGTGAACCATTAAAGGAGAACAAGGTAAGGTTTTGAAATTTTGATCCTTGAATCTTACTCTTCCTTCTTCCCTTGCAAAAAATCAATTTATACTTATGATTTTAGTGATGATTTTCCCTTGTTTAGGATGCATGTTGTGCAACGATCGGCGAGCAGTCCGAAATGTTTGGTAAATTTTCAACGAGCCCAACTTTTTTCCCTCTCAAAACCGTGACTGTCCCATGAGGTAAGGGGGTCTTACCTTGTTTGATTTTGTTTTTGACTACCCTATAATATTGCTTGGGTATCTAGGAACCTCTATTTTAAATTTCATAGTGATCCCACGGTTAGATTTTAAACCGTGAAATTTTTCATAATTGACGGTTAAAATTATTACATTTTAAATTATGGGTATTTTAGAAATTTAAATTGGCATAATCTCGATGGTCACGTGCTCGAAAAGATTTTATCGCGATCAAAGTCGCAACAGATAGTTTAGGAATTTTAGTATTTAGGCGGACTCAGTTGAAATTCGATGTGGTTTTAATATTTAATTTTAAATTTTAAATTTTGATTAATTTTCCGGTATGCCCTGCTATTAGAAATTAAATTTATCACCAAGCATCGTCAGGATTATTTTGATGACATCACGTTTTCTAGAAAATTCACCGACCGAACGGTTACGACATGTTATTTTACCAATTTTTAAAAGTAGCACCGTTTTAAGTCATTATTTTCTAAGAATTAACCAAATAAATAACTTGATGTTGGAAAAGTGAACAATTAAGTAAGATAAGATTATTTATGAAAGTTTTATTAATAAATAAAATAATAAAAAGGAATTGGGTCCAAATGAATTTTTTTAAGGAAAAGGAAAGGAAATAAAAAGGAGTAGTTAAAGTATAATAAAATAAGCATTAGAATATAGGAATTTTAGCAACCAATTTTAGTGACCAACTTAGTGACCAATTGAGGTAAAATATGAAAAGGACCTTAGGAACTGAATGAGGTGGAGCTAATTTGAAACAAGATTTTACTAGGGAATGAATTTTGAGTTTAAGTATTGCAATGGGCTAAGTATGCTAAATATAAAGAAAAAGAAATAAAAATGAATTTTAGAATCTAATAAATTATAGAGAGAGGACTTTAATAAATTAAGATAAGAGAAAGGTGCCTAAAAGAAATGAATGAGATCCATAGAAGTCCAAATAAAGAAATAGGTGTTAGGAGTTAAAAATTTTAGTAATCGATAAAACACATGAAAAGGAACTTAGGAAATTTTTATGTGGTATATGACCTAAATAATTAACTAAAGTAAGAATGACGTTAGGACATGTTATAAACATTTAAGTTATAGAATGTTAAATAAACAATATAGGAGGGATTTTAGAATTTAAACTTTGAACTAGTAATAAAAGAAGTAGAATGACTTATAAATTAAATAATTATTACTATTGGCTGAGTGATATTTGACAAAGTTCATGATATAAAGGTTAGAATAGTTTCTAGATTCTAAGTAATAATTGACATCGTAGAAAAAGTAAATTATATCCGATTAGAAGAATATAACTCAGGAAACAAATTCATTGATAAAATTAAATAGAGTGGGAGTAAAGAAAAAGTACTAAAAGTTAGTAGCTAGAAATTTAGAAGGAACATTATTAAATTGACAATTGTACATAAAGAATTAGTGACCTATTTAGTGACTAAGGGAGTAAGTTATTCAACTAATGAAAACTTAATTAGATCAGTAAAAGAAAATCAACAGTGACACTGCTTGATGATGACTAAGAGTTCATAATTGGATATCAGGAAATTAAATTAAGTAAGTAGATAATCATACATAATTAAGTAAATAATGCTTAACAAACAAATAATTGAAAGGTACATAATGAATTAAATCAAGTGATAGTACACTTTTAATAACAAACTAAATGAAGGGAATACTAATGACTTACACTAGATAAAGGCAAAAGTATGTAAGAATATAACATGAGTGCTTACGTCTAGCAACCTCTAGGAATTTAATTTTAGTGACTTAAAGATATGAGATAACTTATTAAGGTGTAGTAAACATGTATATTAGGTGGTGTGCCCAATGATTATTGTGTGATGATTTCTTAGTGCGATCGATATTACTTGGTACTTGTTGTTGGCTGATTATGTAATATGATTAATTACGTGACTATAAATGATTGTGTACCTTGAATTTAATATCGATGAGTATGTTGTTTGTACACGTTACATGGAATAGGTGTTATCTTGGATGATGTGATACTATTTAATGGTTGTTGATGTAAAATTATGAATATGTTAATTGAGTGAAGCATTTCATAAACATAGTATACTGATGGATGTTGTGTGATGCAAGGATGACTAGATAAGGAAATTTGTAAATAAGAGATCTAGAAATGGTATTGGTAGGGGTCCCAAAATGATTAAAATATGAAAGTGTGTGAGACTCGGATCCTAGATGAATTGCGGGCGTTATAGCACCGAAGTACCCTAATTTTTGAGAAAGTACAAAATCTAATTTCATTCCTAAGTGTCAGGTAGGATTAGTAAAATAAAGTATAAGAGAAAATTTGATTGTACCACATAAAGGAAAAGAACTCGACATTAGGAATGAAGGGAAGTCATTTAGGGGACCCTGCTGAGGACCAATGAATGAAAAATGAAATGGTTGAATTATGAATCATTTTTGGAGTTAAGGAGGGATGTCAGAATATTCCCTTAGAGCCTATAGTGATGGGTACACTAAAGAAACAGTTGCGCCTTGACCTCCGAGGGTAGTCTTATGAGTATATTGGATTCAGCCATCCAATGGCTCGGATTTGTACCCGATGCCATACGACCGTGGCAAAATATGACATACTTCAATGAGAGGAGGGGGTTTCTATGGTCGTTGAGTGCCCGTTCTGATGAGATGTGTGATTGGTCATTGTGATGATTGGACTGCAGGTCCTTACGCATTTGCAAAAACTAGAACAAGGAGAGCTCTGGTCGCTTTAGTTAGGCAGGAAGGATAAGGCGGGATTGTTGTGCACATAGATATTGGTATATGAGATTGATGAGGGGAAGATGGGCCCACATGCATCATGATGACTAAAAAAGTGAATGGAAATAACGAAATAAACTCGTGCATTGCATCATTGTACTGAGATTATGACTGTTTGTTATTTGTGTATGATTGTATAATCTGAGTGATCCTGAGAGGTGAATGGAAAATTGGAATGGTCAGCTAAGATCAAGAATGGTGAGATAACTTAGAATGTATCTTAGGGACCCCAAAGAGAGTGAGAGGGACTTGATCCTGGATTGTTTGTATTATGTGCGGTAGGTGTCGATGAGACACCCTCCCAATTTTTCCAGACATTAAGGGAATGGACACAGATTCACATTGAGGATCAGCCAAGCTTTTCTGGGACCAAGGACAAATAAAATAGGTTGATTTTATTTTCATTTATGGGAGTATGCATGCCCCTTTACTTTCAATATGTACAGTTACTGTTATGACCATATGTTGTATATGACTATGTTGTATATAAGGTATATCTGTTCCACCAAGTTTTCTTGTGCAAAAAAAAACCTTCCATATTTTTCTAAAACTCGTAGCCTCTCAGTTGACCAGGATAATCTAGTGGAAGGGATTGTCCTAGTGACCGAGGGTATTAGAGAATTCGCCTTCATGCCCTTCATAAACATTGAAGGAAGTTAAGTTTAGAAAATTTTGGCGGATGAATCGTTCAATTTTATGGTCATACGAGTGAGAAACATGAAAAACACTAAACATAGTGCAGGCTGCCACTAAGAAAATGTGAATTAGTGTGGTATTTTAAATTCTAGGATTTATTGAGCAAGAATGGGCTTTTATGGTCAATATCAAAGGTGTAGATAATTTTGATATGAAGATTTTGGGAAGATAACGACTTGATTCTAACAGGAGAAGAAATTATGCTTATAATACGTACAGGTGCGTAGTTTGGCCTATACGATTAACTATAAAATAAAGCCTTCAGGGTTAAGCGAATGAAAACGGGCATTGAACCTGTTAAAAGTTTTGAAGTGATCAAACTTTCTAGTGGCAAGTTCCACTGTCTGATTGTAGTATATATAAAAACAGAATGTCCTTCCACTGGGATAAGGGTTTAAGTATTGATTCACTGTTACCTTAGCAGAAATAAAGTAATGATTTCATAAACATATGGAATTTAAAGAAACTAAACATAAACCACATAAGCTAAAGAAAACAAATAGAGATACAAATTATCAGAATAAAACTCGATTAGATTTCATCAATCTCAACCTTTAATACATTGTGTACATTTATATAAACGGTTTCTGAACTATCACTTTTTACGTCACAATCTTAAATCATCCGCATCAATCCCTCGACTACAAAATCCATAAGAACATTCTTAAATATGTTGATTCCTTAATTACAATAAGCATATTCCAGCATTATAACCGATTGTTTCGACGTTCATTACGTCGAATATTATTCCTAATATTTGTCGTAACGAGCATTCCATTTAGATCCATTTTTGCAAGATATTTTCCAATAATCAAACAAAAATCAAAATCAAGAAACTATTTCCCAATAAAGTCAAGCATTAAGCATAAAATAAAAAGCCAAAAGTGATAGAACAAGAATACCAAATATATAAATATAGAACGAGCGTATATCAAGTTCGATTCGACTACATCCAATCCCAATAAAGGATTTAGCTACACATCATAGCCATTACAATCAAAGATCTACAATATAAAGATGCAAAAAGAAGGAAAAGGTCTTCCAAAAGAGTTTCGTGCTTCCAAAGGAATTTGCTTATATATTAAGTATCTCGCTTAATCTAGAGTTTGTTTGCTTAAGCGAGATATGTTTCTTTAACTTGAAGGAGTCTTTTGCAACTTGCTTTTTCCCCCATAGGCTCGCTTGGGCGAGCTACGTCGCTCAAGTGAGCAAGACCTCTAATGCTATTATTACTTTCACCTAGGCTCAACATCCTTCGCTTAAGCGGGAGAATAGTAGATTTGTTTTTGGATAATTCTCGCTTAAGCGGTAAGATACTCGCTCAAGCGAGTTCTTCAACCTCAGTTACTGGATACTTTTCGCTCAGGTTTAATCTCCTTCACTCAAGTGATGACTTCTTATTTGCTCTCTGGATCTTTCTCGCTTGAGTAGTTTGAGACTTGCTCAAGCGAGTTCTTTATTGGTGCATACTGTAAGATATTCACTCATGAGAATAGTGATTCGCTCAAGCAAAATCAACCTGTGTTAGTTTCCTCTTAAAAATTCATGGCTCGCTTAAGTTGATCTGGATCTCACTTAAGTGAGACAGCCAAAACTTACATTTTTCTAATTTTTTATTTTCGAAATTACTTAAATCACTTTATCTTCTTTTTCACCCATCAAAGAAGCAACAAATGGGGTTAAGAGTCTAATTGCATTGAGTTATAACCCAAAACATATGGTTTTCAATTTCTATCTATTATATCACACAAAATGTTCCTTATAATGCAACTCCTATCAAAATTATGCCCAAATAACACTAAAATATATATACATTTGAGCGTTTATCAACTTTCCGCAACTAAAACTTTGCTTGTCCTCAAGCAAAAGTAACAAAGCATCAAAGCAGAAATAAAGATTTGTTATAATCACAGTTATGCATAAGAAAAGAGAATATTCGTACACATATTCACAATTGACAGATGCTAGTTTCAATAAAAATTCATCAAGGTAAATACTCAAGTTTTCAAAGCACTAAACAAATGAAAGTAACCAATGGCTATAAAAACAAGGAATCCACTCATAGTCTCACAGGTGAGTGTTTCTCACATGTCATTACTAATCACATGTTAGTTAGTATTGCATTTCATTTCATTTGAAAAAAGAACAAACATGGCAGCAAGGATCTAGAGGTTTTCAAAAGGGTGTAATGTGGCTAGGCTAAACAATAAAATCATGGTTTTTCTATGAATTCAAAGAGAATGCTAAAAAGAGCAAAAATCATGATACTTGTACAACTTTGCTTGCATAAACATGACAATTTTTGTTTCCTCTAGCCCATACATTATTTTTCCTTTTATTTTCAATTTCTCTTCTTATGCTATTCTTGTTTTTCATTAATTTCATTTGAGAAATTTTTCTTCTTCTTTTCATCTTCACTTTTCTTAACAACTATTTATTTCTTGCCATTTGAACCCATCAGGCATAACATACCCTTTGAATGCAACATATCATGTTCCTTGATCTTTTAGCATGCTATACAGGTGGGGATTTACCTTTTAATCATGCTATAAATAAGGGTTTCAGAATAAAATTTTTCAACTCAAAGGGGTTACAACAAAATGTATTTCAAATTATGTACAGGTTAAGTTTTTTTGCTCTGGCTTAACCTACTATACACAAAATTGCCTCTATCATTTTCGTGCTTATTTAAGTGATGTTTTTTGATAGAAAATCATGTAATACAACCACATATTAAATCAGTGATCTCTCGATGTTTTATATTCACTCGCTTTCTTGATTAAAAAGGTCTGATTCTTTTATTTAAACAGCAAAAGGTTCAAACATCATTCAGTTTTACTCATAACTTGAGATTCACTAGATTCCAGTTAAGATCAACCATGATACTTACATATTCAAAATAAAGTTGGTTCTTAACTTATGTATCCTATGATTATTTATCCTCTTTAATCCACTTAGTGCCTTTTTAACTACTTAACTAAATGCAAAAAGATATATTCACATGATATCAAAAGAGATATCACGCCTATATATATATATAACACTAGCGAGGTAATCATATAATCCAAATAAAATATATCAAAAACTATAAATTGCTATAAGTATGTGTAAATGCAACTAAAATAAAGTATAAGAAGTAAAGACTAAAAATAGTGACTGAAAGTAAATAACAACCAAACAAAGGACCCATGTGAAGCCCAGTGGTCATCAACTGTAATGCTGCTGACAACTCTATCTAGTTGTGCCTCGAATCTGCATCTCCCTCCTGATGGTAGGCAGTGTCCTAAGGAGCTGGCTTAACTGCTACAACTTCGGTAGCTTCCTGTGCTGATGTAGATATACGTGTCTCGGATGCTCCCTCAGTCACTATGGGTGCTAGTACTAGTGGTACAGGTGCTGGTGTGGCTACTAGCTCTGATGGTCTTGCCTCCTCCGATAACATAAGACTATCTTCAAGCCAAGCAACTCGATCCTTAAACTTGGACGAAGACATGAATAGACCAACACGGTGAGTATAATAACTGGCACGGTAGAAGTATGCCAGAGCTCAGTGAACAGCGGCGTGTTGTATGTGAATATGAGTGAGATGGGCTAAGAGGATAGGGTCAGTAGTGCATGGTGGAGGTGTTGGTACTGGTACTGGTTGGACTAGTGTTACTGCTGAAACTAGTGGAGATGAAGGAGGTGGTAGTGGAGCATCAGGCTGAGCCTCTGGCTGAGTAGGTCCTGGTGGAGTGTAGAACTGCTGGATAAATTGCTTATCAATAGAAGGTCGATTGGGGTTGGTGGGATGAGCTTCTATGCCATAAGCTACGTAGAAACCAGTGATAAAAGTAAGGAACCCCAGACTTCCCTTTACTTTCTGGCCTGATGTAGTGGTCTTCACGTCCATCCATGCAAACTTATGAATCTCGTCCTGGATAATGCGAGCTATATCCACTATCATGTTAGGTGTCAAGATGGATTGTAACAATTGGCATATGGGGTAAGTCAGGTCAGACACATGCATGGATGGTGTCACATTATCCAATAAGAAAGCTGTCCAGACTTGGGTGAGGAGTTTCATATCCTTTCTTAGTATGCGAGAGGATTGTGGGTTCCTTGGCCCATCTAAAAATGTCTATCTGGAAGGCATAACTTATGTTCAATCTCAGCCATTGAGAAAAACTCATTGTGTTACTTCATAAAGAAATAACTATCTATGGTACGTCACTGGGTCAGAGTAAAGGGCCCACCCAAGTACTGATCAATGGTTTCCTGGTCATAAGAGATCCACACGCCTCTTACAAATATCCTATAGTCTCTAAATTTGTCCTTCGGCCAAGCATTGGCATAAAATTTCCTTACTATGTCAGGGTCAAATTGAGGACCAAGATTGGCTAAGTTTAGCCATTTCCTATTTTGAAAAACACTCATAAACGCATCACACTCCCCTTGTCTCAGATCGACTCTTCGTTCGGTGATGAAATTCCAATGTTGAATTTCTTTAAATCTCTTTGCTCTATCTTTTGTTATTCAAGTGGCCTCAATACTCAAGAGGGAGGGTGAATTGAGTTTTAAAACTTTTCTTTGGAAATCCTTTGAGATTGATTCCTTTTTCATAAAAGATGTTTATATGCAAGAGACAGCAAATGTAGTGTAGGAAACAATGTGAAGCAATGTGCAGAAATCACTTAGACAATATATCAAATACTTGGTGTGTAAAATTCTAACACAAGTTATTCAAGCAAGTTTAAGATAAGTTATCACAATCAACAATAATAACCCAGCCAGATGTAGAATGTTAATGCAAGGGAGTAAGGAAGAGAAGCTTGCAAACCGATTTAACGAGTTCCACCAACCCTGTGTACGTCTCGCCTTCAAGCAACCCACTTGAAGGATTTCCACTATTAAAGTTTAGAGATTACAAGCTATGAGCAATTGCAGCTTCTTAGTGTCCTACACTCAAGAACTCAATCCTCACTAGCACAAGGGCAACCCACCCAATCTCTCAAACTCTCAATACCCAAAGGTTGAACCCCAACCTTTGTGACCACTCAACCTAGAGTGAAACTTGGTTTTTGGTGTTTGTGTTTACAAGCAATTAACTCTCTCAATAGAGTGGATAAGTAAATGAAAGCTCTCACAAATTCTAACTCTCAACAAGAAGAGAGGATTTACAAGTACAAGCTCAAAGTTTTTGAAATTGAAACTATAAAAGAAATAGAACTCACAAGACTCAAGAATTGATTTCTCTTAGATGGTATTGGATACCTTGAGTAGCTTGAATGAGTGTTCCATTTATAGGCCTTGGAGAGGAGCCCTAAAGTCTTCATAGCCGTTGTACAGCATGGGCATTTGAATGATAATGGAGAAGTGAGGTGGTTTTGCATTTAAAAACACTTTCCCAAAATTTTGGCACTAGTGTAATCGATTATGCCTCGAGCTGTAATCGATTATGCTTTGTTTTCTTCAGTGTAACAGGCTTGGTAATCAATTATGATTTTCCATGTAATCGATTAGCTTGGAGAGAGAGCTTGGGTAATCGATTGTACATACCCTGTAATCGATTGTAACTGATACCTGATGCATTTAATTCTATCACGCAGCATGGTAATCGATTATGACATAGGTGCAATCGATTATTAAATAAACAGAGACTTACTAATCAATTGTGACTTGGCTTGTAATCGATTGGTAAAAACACAGAACCTGGGTAATTGATTGATGTAGCCTTATAGTCGATTAGGATTTATACCTGATGCTTTCCATTTAGTTTGTAACACCCTAATTTAAATAAATAATAAGCCCAAATCACAAGGAAAATTTTTCAAAAATTAAATAAACCAGAATGGACCATAAAACAACCGGGTAACATATAGAATGGAAAGCAAGGAGAACAAGGCACCCATTCGGCAATCGACGGAAGCATAACAATTCAAACCCGACCAAACAGTATACCTTCGCTCAAGCGAGGTCCAACGCCGTCTGAGCGAGACATGACAATGCAACAACGGAAGAAGGAGATGCTCAAGCGAAGCCCAACACCAGCATCCACTCGCTTCAGCGCGATCCCACACGCTTGGGCGAGTAGCTCTAGTCGCTCGGGCGAGGCACGATTTGCTTAAGCGTTGCCAACACAAAGCCTTCCCAAACACACATTCGTTGGAGCTAAATCTAATTCGCTGGGGCGAACACAGGTACAAGGTAATTTCTCACTCGGATTTGGGACATATGTTCGCTTGGTAAATCATCACGTTCATATCTCACTCAGAATCCACACAGCTCTTCGTTTCACTTATATAGGTCACAAGTATAAACCACTCGGGAAATCTAGTAGTTAAGCCCCATTCGGACTTATTCAAGCTCAACCACTCGGTCTACAGATCCTCTCTCACTCGGATTTTACATCATTCACTCGGATTATAAATGTCTTACGCTCAGAATCCATTCCATTCTAAACCACTACACTAACTCCCCTCTCAGGAGTGGATCACTCAAGGTTTTCACTCGGGGTTTACTTATATCCTTCACTCAGAATCACTCAGTGTATTCATTCGGAAATACCCAATTACTATAGTCTCATTCGGAATCATCAACTCAGCACAATTCATTCATCAACAACCTTCAAATCAACACATCCCAGTCGAAAGACGCATCTAATTAACATAAAGCACTTATGTATAAATATATATACTCAAAAATATAAACCTGCCCACAAATCCAATCTACCAACCCGTAAACATGTAACCATATACTCGGAATACCCAGTATCTTGATATTATGCATTTACCAATACTTGCGATACCATACAAGTGACACCATGACTATTCAATCTTTATAAATGAATATATTTAATCGTCATTTTACATGAGAGCCGACCAAGGCTACACTGGCGGAACATAATAATGCAATACAAGTACTCAACAGTCGAAGTGCACTACACTCGGACTTGAGGCCCTATCATCGTTTCCTAGAACGACCTGCACACACTGAAAAATGGTGTAGGGGTGAGCATCTTAGATATTAAATGATAGATACTGACCCAGGTTATACAACAATTATACAGCAATATATATATATATATACACGCAATTATACATAGCAACGATTAAAGTCAAAGCAATAACAATCAACCAGGACACACATCAAACTCTTACCGATCGGAATCCATCAGTTGTCACTCGGCCAGGTGCATATATACAGCCAATAACATTAATATAACAACAATCAGCAACAAGATAATACCAACGAATCAGAACGCACATGTTCAACATTTTCCGATCAGAATCTAACAGTTCTCACTCGGCTATACACACATAACATTTCAATCACCTTGATATATGTTCATAGAACAGATTCAGTCAGCATCAACAGCATATGCACACAGAATAATTCAATCAGTTATATACATTCATCATCCCATTAACATCATCACCTGCATAATTAATTCCAAACAATATCAATAGTTAATACACACAGTATTTCACTCGGTTCCGCATTCATCATCTCATCAACATAATCAATGCATAGTCAACTTCCAAACAATATCAATCAGTTAATACACACATAGTATTTCACTCGGTTCTGCATGCGTGTGTATCGGTTTAGACGTTGCAACGTAGGCTCTCATCCTTTTTATACATAGCTCTCAGCTATCAAATCAGCTCCCAGCTGCTTGGGCGTTTTACAGGTACCCAACCGTTTGCCCACAAGTGACACCAACGCTCTCAGCGCCAATAGAGGTGTTCACAGGCAGCCCGAGTCCCACTCAAGGGCTACCTTGAGTCCCACTCAAGGATTTCACAACGTCCCACGCTTTAATAACCGATGGTAGTGTCCCATACTACGTGTTCTCAATACAAACGCATCCCATGCGCCACACGCGGATTCATCACACAACACAGAGTTCATATACACAGCCATACATGCATCTCATGCAATCGGCGTCATACATCATCAGCATTCAAACAGAACATGCATCTCATGCAATCAATGCTGGACATTAACAGAACTCAACAACACATGCATCTCATGCAGTTGGTATTACACATTCTCAGAACTCAATAGCACATGCATCTCATGTAATTGGCATTAGGCATTATCAGCACTCAACAACACACACATCTCATGCGGCTGGTATAACACGTCATCAGGACTCTAACAACACACATGCAATCAGCATTTAAACAATGTCAGGACTCAGACAACACATGCAATTGGTAAGGTACATTATCAGATTCACTAAGTCATATTTCACCACATGCAGTCAGCATTTTGAACTCATAACAACTTATAGGTCATGTAAACACATGGTAATCACCAACAGCACTTCAACACATTCCTTTCACACAATCGTTAAACCTTCACAGGCCATCGACATGCAACACTCAACTTTCACTCGTCATGCAACTGGGCAGTACACACTCGTATACAATACAACACATAATCAGAACACAGAAACAGCAAGCATCAACACTCGGAACCCGTTCATAACCCATGCATTTAAGATAGAAGATACCCCCCTACCTGGACTGAAGCTTTCAATCAGTCAACACGACACTCAGTTTCAGAGGAACACTGAGTCACTCTTAGCACATCTGTATGCAAGAGCAGGGGAGACCATTCGGGTTTCTGAGACGCCCAGCTCTCGGTTCGTTCCCTGGAGTAGCTCCATCACAACGCTGTGAACACTCCCACCACCTTGAAGCTCCTCGAAGCGCAGATCTCCACTAAGACTTGGCAGCTTCGAGCAAGGAGAGGAAGAAGGAGGGAAGCCGACGAAGGAATGAAGGAATAAGGAAGGAGACGGGTTGCATGTAGAGGGAATGCACACCCTCACCCTCACTGGCTCATCGAGTAAGGAAGGAGGACTCCGATCCTCAGCCACCATGGTTGCGAGCTCACGGAAACAGAGCGCAGAGGAGAAAGAAGAAGATCGAAGAGTGAAGAAGAAGAAGAAGAAAAGAAGAGAGAACGGAAGAAGAGGAGTTTGAAGAAAGATGCATAATATCAGTGACTATAGACACATATATATGCATATTCGTGCACGTGGAAGAGAAGGAGAGTGGAATGGGAAGTCGTGCACAGCAGCAGCCCCCACACGTGTCATATACACATAGTCACAACTAGTCAGCTGTTGACAACTAGTCACAATCAATCAGCCTTTGCTTTCTTAACTTAAATTAATTAAACCAATTATAATTAATAAATAATCTTCCCCACTTAGCAATTATTATTTTAATGATTTATTTTCATTCGGTAATTAATTATTAAATCGGGATGTTACAGTTCTCCCCCTCTCAAAAGAATTTCGTCCTCGAAATTCAATTGGTAACTTACCTTATATACATAACTCAGAAAATCGCTACCTCAATCACCCACACGACTGAGCTTTCACAAGTATTCACCGACCGGATCACAATTTCACTCGGCAAGGATTCACCACTCAAGCGGTTTACCGACCGCCCACAATTTCAGTCGGCAAAACGTAAAGGTCAGGCCCTACCTGATTATAACTTCATCATAGAGTTTAATACATTTGGGGATTCAATTTCTAAAACGCACAAATTCCCTTATTTTAATTCAGCCAATCCATCACAAGCAGCGGTACTTCCCAATTTCTTGGTCGCTCGGTCCTATACTTACGACACCGCTCGGTGTATTTACACCATCGGGCTCCCCGACTCAAATGAGTCACTCGGCACAACCATAACTCATACAGAGTACAGACTCAAAATTGTATCACATGAGACACATTACAAAGGCTAATCAACCAGTTGGGAATAATCTAATCGGCAAACAACATCACCAACTCCCAAAAATACTCACTCCCGACCGATTTCTCTCGGACTAAACCCTCGGGTTTTCAAAACCTGACCACAAAATCTCTCTCTTACACCAAAGGGAACACTCAAGGAATTTTCCATGTGTTTCAATTGGCACAATTTACCCGGATTTACTTCGCATATGCACTGCACTAAATTCTGAAATCTTAGATTCCTACCCATGCTTCCGGCTAATTCCGTGCTTTCATCCTGAGAATTTCACTCGGTCCTCTTACACAAAACATCATTCAGGGTTCAAGGGTAATTCTCTCCCGGAAATCCTTCCACTTACCAGAAACTCACTCACAATTCGAGCCTACCTCGAAACTAATCCTGAGTTCAAGCTCAGCAGTCCCAATCACTGACCTGAGTACGACTTCATTTAAATCCTTCACTCGAATGTCTATTCCCCTCGAAGACCATTCACTTGGAACTTACTCACTCGAAATCTCATTTTCCCCGATCAAAGAACTTTTCTCCTGGAGGATCACTCGGTTGGACATCACATGGGTATTAGGAATTCTACACTCGATATCTTTCTACTCGGAATTGTTCCACATGGTACCATTCTACTCGGAAATGATACACTCTGAGTCAGATCACCCGAATCTTACCCTACTCAGAATGTTACGCTCAGACATTATTTCCTTAACTTAGTATTGATCCTCTCTATAAGGTTCTACTTGGAACACCATAATTTCCACTCGGCAGTTCTTCTCACAAGGACGTCGCTTGAAATTGTCTCTACTTTTACACACTCGGAATATACTAACCCTTCCCGAGCAATTCTTCACCTTACAATTTAGTTTGGCTCAAATTCCTGGTTTCCCCATTTAACTTACAGTATCACTCGGTTAACCTTATAAAACTCCACTTCAGTGACAGATTTGATCACCCCTCTTGTTTTAATAACTAATTATCGTCTTAGAAGCCAATCTATACCTAACAGCCTCTAATCCACTCAAAGGCAAACCCATCAAGGTTGAACAAACCCTCTATCCTCAATCGGTACATAACCACATAATATTCATTTAATATAACTCTCATCACTCTCAGAACCATCTGAAGGACTCACCATCACCATAAGCAGTTACAACTTCACCTGCCCGACTCATGAATTGCTGTATCCATCTTATAGGATGACGTCTCATTCCTATAGGGTTGCAACAATTACACAGTCACTGCAACGTGTACGCTGCCACAATACCTATGGCTGGAAGAGTCATCTCAGAACAGCATGCCTCACTCCGACCAGACTCACTCAGCTAATACTATTTCACACGGTAATTAATAGCAGTTCACACACACATTGTAAGCAATACATCTACATCAACCTCATCATTATGCAACACATAGGGCACATCACGCAACAACAATCATGAAAATTATTCATCACTTCTGTAAATCAGTATGATGGCAATACAACAATCGGTTTCTAGTCAACACCGAGTAAATATTTCCTCTAAATCTTATTCATCACAAAACCATGGCTCGGATAAACTCTTAATTCTCAGCTATACAGTAATGTCAATCACTCGGGTTCATGCAATTCAATCAGGATTAAGTAATTCACAATCACACATGCTGTCATAACACACCATGGACTAGGAAACGACACTAATGTACATATAGACACTCAGTCGGATTCATACCAATTATTCATAGTTATGTCATTGTTCACTACAGCATGCACCATAACCATAACCATATATTGCACTCAACAATAGAATTAATTACATATGTACTCATCCAATCGGGTTTACCCAAACCAATTCCCAACTATGTTAAGGATTTCATTCAATATTATATCCACATATTCATGTAATTCACGTTGAGTTCATTTATCATCATAAGTGTACACACAATCATTCAATCGGAAATTGTACCATAACATACATTCTCAATTATAACATTGCATCACACTTGGTAACAGCATCAATACATGTGCATTCACTCAGTCAGACCTCATTCTTACAACATCATCAAGTCCGAAACTACTCAAATCATTCAAATCCATGCAAATCATGTCAGCCTCAATAATAATGCTCTTATACACATGTATTCATGCAGTCGGCGAATCAGATGCATACGATTTATTCACCAGGAGTCCAACTCCAATGCACTCGGCATTTGCCTTGAGTCCAACCCAAGGACTTTCATTAAGCATCCAATGCTCATGCTCCAAGCATGGCCTCGAGTCTAACTCGGAGGTCTTTTAGGATTAATCTCAGAATCCTCAATACCCCACGCATTCATCTGATTGCCCACTCTAAAAAACGTTCAACGCTGATGCATTTCATTATAAATCACACACAGCTCTTATTTGCTGACTCACAGCATGAGCCACTCAACATTCTCATTAGCATACATATATATATACACATCCTTCAGATGGGGTATCACCACAACGATTCACAATTAATATCTATCACAATATCCGGGTGTTGCATGCATCAATAATCAACCACGCACAGATCACGCATTTCAATCATTAAACAACTATCATGTTTCAAATATAGAGTAATACATAAAAGCAGTTCACCCTTAATCACCTATATCATATATACATATATCACGCAGGGTTCATGTGCTAGGTTACCAAACATCCGTCACAAATAGCACTCGGCAGTAATGGTAACACTCCTATTTATAAGTATTCAGTCAGTATTCACAGAATTATTAACATGCATTCACGGACAGGGTCACACCATTACAAAACAGTTCACAAATACCACAAATCCAGGAGTTGGATGCGCATTTACTTAATTATAGCACAACTACTAACACATTTTACATATCACACGATAATCATTCAAGCCTCACTGAGTTACTACGCAATTGCTTTACTCGGGTTCAACAGCACATAAGGTTAATAAATTATTAGACTTAGGATTCCTAAGGAGTCGCTATCTATCCAGTATCCCACGATGGGTACCTCACAATATTCAAATATTATTATAAGGTCTAATACCATTCACTCGGTCTTTACACACCAAAACCGAGACAGTATCCAAGTCAAACAGATATTCTATTTCACATTCATTCATTCATGATCATGCCTAATCAACTGGGTCACTACACCTATTGGTCCAGCATCTAGTCCATCACTTACTTGGTTTCTTCAATCGCCATCGAGACACAACCCCAATTTTTAACACATACCCGATCTCACCTTTACTCACCCATTACTCCCCCAGATTTTGCCTTAGGAAACTGCAGCACACCTCTTATAAATCATATACCATTCATTCATCACACATTCAAATTTCCCAACAAGGCACAGGCATACAACCACACCATTCATAGTCAGACGCATATCAAATTCAATAGAAAATCACAAACATATATAATACTAATTTAATCAGGGCATGCAATCAATCGGACCAGGAGGGAATGACCTCCTATCAATATCACAATAATGATGACCACTCGGTCACAATGCATACAACCGCTTACACTCGGTAAGCATACCTTGGCCTTAGACCTTTGGGTCTGCTCTGATACCAAAATGTAACCCCCGAATTTAAATAAATAATAAGCCCAAGTCACAAGGAAAATTTTTTCAAAAATTAAATAAACCAGAATGGACCATAAAACAACCGGGTAACATATAGAATGGAAAGCAAGGAGAACAAGGCACCCATTCGGTAATAAACGGAAGCACAACAATTCAAACCCGACCAAACAGTATACCTTCGCTCAAGCGAGGTCCAACGCCGTCTGAGCGAGACATGACAATGCAACAACAGAAGAAGGAGATGCTCAAGCGAAGCCCAACACCAGCATCCACTCGCTTCAGCGTGATCCCACACGCTTGGGTGAGCAGCTCTAGTCGCTCGGGCGAGGCACTATTCACTTAAGCGTTGCCAACACAAAGCCTTCCCAAACACACACTCGCTGGAGCTAAATCTAATTCGCTGGGGTGAACACAGGTACAAGGTAATTTCTCACTCGGATTTAGGACATATGTTCGCTCGGTAAATCATCACGTTCATACCTCACTCAGAATCCACACAACTCTTCGTTTCACTCATATAGGTCACAAGTATAAACCACTCGGGAAATCTGGTAGTTAAGCCCCATTCAGACTTATTCAAGCTCAACCACTCGGTCTACAGATCCTCTCTCACTCGGATTTTACATCATTCACTCGGATTATAAATGTCTTACGCTCAGAATCCATTCCATTCTAAACCACTACACTAACTCCCCTCTCAGGAGTGGATCACTCAAGGTTTTCACTCAGGGTTTACTTATATCCTTCACTCAGAATCACTCAGTGTATTCATTCGGAAATACCCAATTACTATAGTCTCATTCAGAATCATCAACTCAGCACAATTCATTCATCAACAACCTTCGAATCAACACATCCCAGTCGAAAGACGTATCTAATTAACATAAAGCACTTATGTATAAATATATGTACTCAAAAATATAAACCTGCCCACAAATCCAATCTACCAACCTGTAAACATGTAACCATGTACTCGGATTACCCAGTATCTTGATATTATGCATTTACCAATACTTGCGATACCATACAAGTGACACCATGACTATTCAATCTTTATAAATGAATATATTTAATCGTCATTTTGCATGAGAGCCAAGGCTACACTGACGGAACATAATAATGCAATACAACAACAGTCGAAGTGCACTACACTCAGACTTGAGGCCCTATCATCATTTCCGAGCACGACCTGCACACACACTGAAAAATGGTGTAGGGTGAGCATCTTAGATATTAAATGATAGATACTGACCCAGGTTGTACCATAATTATACAGCAATATATATATATATATATACACGTAATTATACATAGCAACGATTAAAGTCAAAGCAATAACAATCAACCATGACACACATCAAACTCTTACCGATCGGAATCCATCAGTTGTCACTCGGCCAGGTGCACATATACAACCAATAACATTAATATAACAACAATTAGCAACATGATAATACCAACGAATCAGAACGCACATGTTCAACATTTTCCGATCAGAATCTAACAGTTCTCACTCGGCTATACACACATAACATTTCAATCACCTTGATATATGTTCATAGAACAGATTCAGTCAGCATCAACAGCATATGCACACAGAATAATTCAATCAGTTATATATATTCATCATCCCATTAACATCATCACCTGCATAATCAATTCCAAACAATATCAACAGTTAATACACACAGTATTTCACTTGGTTCCGCATTCATCATCTCATCAACATCATCAATGCATAGTCAACTTCCAAACAATATCAATCAGTTAATACACACATAGTATTTCACTCGGTTCCGTATTCGTGTGTATCGGTTTAGACGTTGCAACGTAGGCTCTCAGCCTTTTTATACATAGCTCTCAGCTATCAAATCAGCTCCCAGCTACTTGGCCGTTTTACAGGTACCCAACCGTTTGCCCACAGGTGACACCAACGCTCTCAGCGCCAACGGAGGTGTTCACAGGCAGCCCGAGTCCCACTCAAGGGCTACCTTGAGTCCCACTCAAGGATTTCACAGCGTCCCACGCTTTAATAACCGATGGTAGTGTCCCACACTATGTGCTCTCAGCACAAACGTATCCCATGCGCCACACGCGGATTCATCACACAACACAGAGTTCATATACACAGCCATACATGCATCTCATGCAATCGGCGTCATACATCATCAGCATTCAAACAGCACATGCATCTCATGCAATCAATGCTGGACATTAACAGAACTCAACAACACATGCATCTCATGCAGTCGGTATTACACATTCTTAGAACTCAATAGTACATGCATCTCATGTAATTGGCATTAGGCATTATCAGCACTCAACAACACACGCATCTCATGCGGCTGGTATAACACGTCATCAGGACTCTAACAACACACATGCAATCGGCATTTAAACAACGTCAGGACTCAGACAACACATGCAATCGGTAAGGTACATTATCAGATTCACTAAGTCATATTTCACCACATGCAGTCAGCATTTTGAACTCATAACAACTTGTAGGTCATGTAAATACACGGTAATCACCAACAGCACTTCAACACATTCCTTTCACACAATCATTCAACCTTCATAGGCCATCGACATGCAACACTCAACTTTCACTCGTCATGCAACTGGGCAGTACACACTCGCATACAACATAACACATAATCAGAACACGGAAACAACAAGCATCAACACTCGGAACCCGTTCATAAGCCATGCATTTAAGATAGAAGATACCCCCTACCTGGACTGAAGCTTTCAGTCGGTCAACACGACACTCAGTTTCAGAGGAACACTGAGTCACTCTTAGCACATCTGTATGCAAGAGCAGGGGAGACTATTCGGGTTTCTGAGACACCCAGCTCTCGGTTCGTTCCCTGGAGTAGCTCCATCACAACGCTGTGAACACTCCCACCACCTTGAAGCTCCTCGAAGCGCAGATCTCCATTAAGACTTGGCAGCTTTGAGCAAGGAGAGGAAGAAGGAGGGAAGCCGACGAAAGAATGAAGGAATAAGGAAGGAGACGGGTTGCATGCAGAGGGAATGCACACCCTCACCCTCACTGGCTCATCGAGTAAGGAAGGAGGACTCCGATCCTCAGCCACCATGGTTGCGAGCTCACGGAAACAGAGCGCAGAGGAGAAAGAAGAAGATCGAAGAGTGAAGAAGAAAAAGAAGAAAAGAAGAGAGAACGGAAGAAGAGGAGTCTGAAGAAAGATGCATAATATCAGTGACTATAGACACATATATATGCATATTCGTGCACGCGGAAGAGAAGGAGAGTGGAATGGGAAGTCGTGCACAGCAGCAGCCCCACACGTGTCATATACACATAGTCACAACTAGTCAGCTGTTGACAACTAGTCACAATCAATCAGCCTTTGCTTTCTTAACTTAAATTAATTAAACCAATTATAATTAATAAATAATCTTCCTCGCTTAGTAATTATTATTTTAATGATTTATTTTCATTCGGTAATTAATTATTAAATCGGGATGTTACATAGTTTCTCAGTTTGGTAATCGATTAGCTAGCTTGGTGTAATCGATTATATAACAAACAGAACCTTGATAATCGATTAGGCTTAGTGTGGTAATCGATTATATAACAAACAGAACCTTGATAATTGATTAGGCTTAGTATGGTAATCAATTATATGATAGACAGAAGCTGTGTAATCGACTAAAGATAACCCTGTAATCGATTAGCCTTCGTAGTTTTACAGGTTTGATGCTTAGACTGATGCTTGCCTTTTTGTCCTTAGTTTTTCTTCACAGGTTTATACTTATAAACCTTGTATTTTCATACTTCAACTACTTTTTCATGATTCTTCAGATGATTTCTTTGTCATTATCAAAACCGTATAACCTGAAACAATTATTCAAACATATCTTTGTCTTTAAATCTCTGATTTCTTGGTGGCAAAGGCTCAAAAGTTGACTGTCTTTTAGCACGCTCCTTACAAGGTGGGTTGGAAGAGCATGGGTTGGTTGGTGGGCAAACTGGTCCTATTGTGTTAGTCCTTGCCATCCTAAAATGTAGCAAACAATTTGCCCAATAAAAGGTATGATTCAGAATTTAAGTACAAAATGACAAAGAGACATGGGCATTCAACCAATAATGCATTTCAACTCCTCACTACACTACCATTATACAAATAAAACACAACCCTTAAGTAGGCAACAAAGTCTATCATTAAGTTTTAATCATAAACTGAAATGGGTTCAACTTTGTGTTCAAGAAAAACAAACTTCACATGCAAATAAACGACAAATCTCTGTGCAAAAGTTCATGAAAGTATTCAAATCCCTTAATGACAACAACATTAGGGATATGAAAGCTTTAAACAAAAATAGAACAACCTATGTGCTTCCACTATCAGAAAATATTTCTATCAAGCAATAAACACAAAAGCCCCACAATACAATGTACCTTCCAATCAGAGTTTCTAACACTATGTATGCAACCTTAGAGAAATTACATCAGGTGCTAGGCTCATGCATATCACCCTTCAAACAACCTAAGAAATAGAGCATGGGGAGGGGAAGAAGAAAAGATACATAAACAAAGAAGAGAAAAGGAAGAGAGGGAAGAAGGAACTTACTTGAGCAATATGGAAGCAAGAGATAACTTCAAAGAAGAGCAGAAAGGAGTTAGGGCAAAACACTAAGAGAGGGAGGAAGACAGGGAAGGAGTTTTGTTTTTTAAAAATGAAAGTGTAACCGCTTGATTTTCTTTAAAGGGCTTTTAAAAAAACGTAACTCGCACCGATTCACTTAAGCGACAATGATTCACTTGGGCAAGCTAACGAACAGAACATCAGGGGTCACCTTTCGCTCAAGCGACTTAACCTGACTTAGACGAAAATTAGACAGAATCTATTGGTAAGTCATCTCGCTTAAGCAACGGTTCTGGTGATTTTTTTCACAAAATCATTTCAACATACAGTCGCTCAGGCGAACTAAAAATCGCTTAGGCGATAGACCTGAAAAATACCCCCTGATACTTTATTTCTATTTCCGCTTGAGCGGATGGGAGTTTCTTAGGCAAAAATTTGATAGTATGCATTGGAATTATATTCGCTTAAGTTATTCCCATCTCACTTAGGCGAAATTTAAATAGAATGTTTTTGCCTTTAATTTGCTCAGGTGAAGCAACAATTGCCTGGGAGAGCCAAATAAACTTAGCCCTTGATACTTTATCATCTTCCCTCACTTAAGCCAAGATAATTCGCCTAAGCCAAATTTCAACAAAACCAATTTCACTTATGACTCGCTTAAGTGAAGGTATTTCGCCTAGGTGATTTTTATCCAGTCTGCTTTTAACATGAATTTGCTTGGGCAAAATAAGCTTGGCTAAGCATGTCTGAACTTTCACAATTTCACTTGAGCGAATGGCCATGTCGCTTAAGTGATTTTAATAGAATGGCATTTATGAGCATTTAATGCAATGAACTGTCAATTTCACTTAAGCGATTATGGTTTTGCTTAAGCAAAATAGTAACTTTTCTGCTTTTATGAACTTTTTTAACAATATACCTGATTGAGTCTCTTCCAAATACATAAAACTTGACCATTTGACCTTTATTTAGCAACTTTGGATCACCATTGAAGGAACTCACAAAAATGAATTGAATGATTCAACCTTATCCCTTCAATCATCATAAATTCAACTAACAATGCATTGCACTCCATATCAATTTTCAAACAAATCCATGATTATATGATCCAATCTTGCATTTTGACAAAGGCGCACCAAAATAAACATGAACTCAATCCTTTCTCACAATCCATCACACTTATCATCATTAATGCAACAATTTCAACAATCATGCAATCCAACATATAAATATTATCTTTCTATAAATTTTCCATTCTTTCCCATCACTTCTCACTCAATCATCAATGCATCAAACACAGCATGAACATAAGTAAACCTATGATTTATATTCAAAAGCACAAAAATCATATAAAGAGCAATAGAACACTGGGTTGCCTTCCAGGAAGTGCTTGTTTTATGTCATTAGCTCGACGCCTTTAGAAATTTTAGGGATCATGCAAGTGGTCCACTTCACCACCAAAATATGGTTTCAGTCTTTGCCAGTGACAGTCCAAGTTCTTTTTGATACAGGATCCTACAACTCTATAGCTCCATAAGGTTTGACTTCTTTAACTAAAAACGGTTCAAACCACTTGGATTTCAACTTTCCAGGAAATAATCTCAACCTTGAATTGAATAAAAGCACAGATTGGCCAGGATGAAAACTTTTTTGAAGAATCTTCTTATCATGATACATTTTTATCCTTTCTTTATAGATGCGGAATGACTCATATGCATTAAGCCTTCACTCTTCTAATTCTTGCATTTGTAACCTTCTTTTCTTACCGGCTACTTGCTGATCAAAATTCAACATCTTTATTGCCTAATAAGCTTTATGTTCAAGTTCCACCGGTAAGTGATAACTTTTACCAAAAACTAATTAGTATGGAGAAAGGCCAGTAGGTGCTTTGTATGTTGTCCGGTCAGCCTATAGAGCTTTATCAAGCTTTTGCGCCCAATCCTTCCTATTGATTGAGACTGTCTTCTCCAGAATACACTTAATTTCCCAGTTTAAAACCTTTACTTGCCCATTTGCTTGTGGATGGTAAGGAGATGTCACTTTGTGTTTGACTCCATAATGCTTCAAACATTTCTACAACTGAGTATTACAAAAGTGGGAACCTCCATCACTAATCAACACTCTAGGTGTGCCAAACCTGTAAAAGATATTCTTCTTCAAAAACTTGATTACAGTTTTAGCATCAGCCTTAGGACTGGCAATAGCTTCTATCTATTTTGATACATAATCCATAACAACCAATATATACTCATTAGCAAATGGCGCAGGCAATGGTCCTACAAAATCAACTCCCCAGCAGTCAAACACCTCAGCCTCTAGGATAGTGTTTAAAGGCATTTCATTACTCCTTAAGATACTGCCTACTCTCTGATAACTATCACACTGCTGAACATAAGAATGAGCATCTTTGAATAAGGAAGGCCAATAAAATCCAGATTGGAGGACTTTTGCTATAGTTCTCTCTCTATTAAAATGGCCTCCATATGCAGAATTATGGCAATGCCATAGTATACTCTTCGCTTCCTCCTGTGAGACACGTCTTCTTAAAATACTATCTAATCTAATTTTGAACAGATATAGATCATTCCACACATATTGTTGTGCTTCCTTCAAAAACTTTTTCTTCTGTTGCCAACTGAAATCCTCTAGAATAACCTCTACTGCTTTGTAATTTTCCATGTCTACAAACCGTGGCCTCTCTTGAATCAGCAACAACTTTTCATCAGGAAAAGCATCATGTATTTCAAGTTAAGTATTTCTAACTACCTTATTTGAAAGTCTGGAAAGATGATCTGCAATGAAATTTTCACTTTCTTTTTTATCTTTGATTATTAAATCATTTTCATGCAAAAGTAAAATCTATCGAAGCAATCTAGGCTTCAAGTCAAGTTTATTCAACAGATATTTTAGAGCTACATGATTAGTATAGACAACAACAGTAGATCCAATAAAATAAGGTCAAAATTTTTCTAATCCATACACTACTGCTAAGAGTTCTTTTTCTGTTGTTGCATAATTTATTTGTGCTTAATTAAGAACTTTACTAGCGTAATGTATAACACAAAAAATCTTTGACTTTCTTTAACCAAGAACTACTCCTATAGTATAGTCGCTGGCATTACACATTAATTCAAATTCAAGTTCCAACAAGGAGCAACTATTATAGGAGCAGAAACAAATTTTTTTTCAATAAATCAAAAGGAATTAAACAATTATTGAAACATCCTAAGTTCGATTCGAGAATAAACCGAGACCAGGAAAATTTTTCCAAAATCAAGGGGGTACAAGGACAGAATAAGCAGTTAAGGATTAAGGAGAGTAGAATCAGGACAAGAAAGAAAGGGGAAGGAATTCAAACTATCTACAAGGCAACAACGGAAGATGCAGAACATGAGCGAACCCAACAGCGCCTACTCGCTCAAGCGAGATTCAATATCGCTCGAGCGAGACAATCCCACACGCTTTGGCGAAGTACGCATAGCTTGAGCGGAACCCATCAGAGACCTTCCCTTCACTCACACTCGTTGGAGCGAACACTTATTCGCTGAGGCGAGTATCTCCACTCGGTATTCCCTCACTCGGATTTTAGAGTCTAAGTCCGCTCGAAAAGTCATTACTCACGATTCATTCAGATTAACCTTACACGTACAAGATTCTTTTGGGAGTTTACATCACACTTCTCAATATCATTCTTTCAGGATACAAATGTTGTCCACTCGGGAAATGATTCCCATGATTATTCCACCCAGAATCTAAGAGTACCTTTCACTCGGATTATCCCTCACGGTCTTTTACCACTCGGGGTGTTTCACTTGTTTTTCACTCAGCATATAAAATCTTTCTCACTCAAGTTATCTACTAAGTCAAGTCTCACCTAAGGATCTTCTAACTTCCAATAAGACTACTACCATGGGTTTCACTCAGAATCCTTATAGATCACTCTTCTGTCGGAAAACACTCACTCAGAAAAGCATGAATATATATCACTCGAACCTTCACACAAAGCATAGAATAAACATACAGCACGATATGTATAGGAATGTATATGAATATTTATAGGTACATTGTCATACTCTCAGCCCAAGAGAGTTCAAATTCTGATATAGAAAGACTAAGACCAAAATATGAGCCAGCCAAGGCTTGACAAAGCCTTATACACAGTATATACATATACACATATATTCCCATAGGGCACATGCACTTCACTCGGCATACAGCTCCTCCTTCATTCATCATTCTGAGAGACATTCACTGTAAAATATAGCCACAGTAGGGGGTGAGCTTTTACATTTAAAATAATAGTTAGTGACTCAGAAATCCTCAGAGCTCCCACTATACAGCATCACATCTCAATCAATTATAATATTAACTGCTATATCCACATATAACAGTATCATGCAATCGAAATTCATATATTCAATAGAGAGCTATATGGATCATTATCATTCATGATACACACACATGCAACACAATGAATTCATTACAGTATAAGAATATATATATATATATATATATATATAATGTATGCATATCCATTACAGTCGGATCCGACCCCTTTATTATAAATTTTTATATTGCAACGTAGGCTCCAAGCCTTTTTCCTCAGCTCCAAGCTGATCTGGCCGTTTTACTGGTACCAAACTGTTTGCCCTCACATGTAACACAGTCACTCCAAGCGATAACGGAAGTGTTACGGGTAGCCCCGAGTCCAACTCGGTAAGCTTGCCTTGAGTCCAACCCAAGGTCTTTCATCAAGCGTCCAACGCTATGCACTCAGTATTGCCTTTGAGTCCAACCCAAGGTCTTTTAATTATATTTTACACGTATTTATCAATCCAACAATGCTCTTATTCCTCATTATAACCACACTCTGCATGTACCTTGTAACATCCCAAATTTTAATAAGGTACCGGGTGAATAAAACCATTAAAATAATAATTCCAAAAAGGGGAGAATTTGCTTATTAATTACCATTAACTTAAAAGGCGTGCTGTTTAAAAAGGATAATTGGTTTAGTGGGTGCTAATGGGACTAGGTGCCGTGAGCAGACTGCTCCTCACGTTTTCCCACCCCACCATTCTTTCCCTCATGCATGTATAAGTGGACGATGGCCTCCGTGCCATTCGTTCTTTAGAATCCCTGCGAGTTTCTTCTTCTTCCTTCTTCTTTTTCTCTCTTGTTCTCCTTCTTCTTCTTTCTTCTTCTCTTCTCCTTCTCTGCCTCTGTTCCATTCCCTATTTCAAAAGCCGAGTGACGGTGCTGCAGTGGAGTCAGAGCTCCCTCACACGAGTAGAAGACGAGCATTGAAGTAGAAACAGAAACAGCCACACACCACTCGTGGAGGGCAATAGCATTCAAGTAAAGGCTAAATGAGTGGAAGCATTGAGTGAAGCAGCGAGGAAGAGAACCAACACTCAAGCAGAAAAGTCTCTCGGAGTCTCGTAGTTGGTAGGGGTAGTACCTTATATGTTAAATGCATGGGTTACGAATGGGTCTTGAGTGTTGATAATGATGGTTCTGTATCCTACAGTATGATATGTTTGCATGTTATTACCATCCTTGAAGATGCATGCGTTGTTTGAGTTCAGATACCATAGAACCCGATTGCATGTTACATTGTGTTGACTGAAATGTTTTGTGGAACCCGTTCATGATAATATGTATGCATACGTTGATTAAGTCTTGACACTGCTGTATACCGATTGCATATTGTGTAGTGCTGATTGAGATGTTTGTTTGAACTTGTTGATCTTCATATAGATGCATGTGTTGGGTAAGTTCTGATACTGCTGTATACCAAGTGCATGTTATGCTGGAGTTGATAAGAATGCTGTCAGAAACTTGATATTGATTACCATCGGTTGCATTAGACTCATATGTTACTAATAGAGCTATGATGATGATTGCATGGAAGCATGTGTGTGTTAAATTAATACGTAGAATTCTAGAATGTGTAATACCGACTGCATGTGAAATATGTATATCTGAGTGAAGGTTGTGTGCATGAATTCTATGTTGTGTGATGAATCCGCGTATGGCGCATGGGATACGTTGTGCTGGAAGCACGTAGTGTGGGACAATACCATCGGTTATAAAACATGGGACGCTATGAAATCCTTGAGTGGGACTCAAGGTAGCTCTTGAGTGGGACTCGGGCTGCCTGTGAACACCTCCGTTGGCACTGAGAGCGTTGGTGTCACCTGTGAGCAAACGGTTGGGTACCTGTAAAACGGCCAAGCAGCTGGGAGCTGAATGATAGCTGAGAGCTATGTATAAAAAGGCTGAGAGCCTACGTTGCAACGTCTAAACCGATACACACGAATGCGGAACCGAGTGAAATGTTACGTGCCTAGTAATTGTTGATATTATTTGGAATTGGTTATGCATGTGAAGGTGTTAATGAGATGATGAATGTTTATAACCGAGTGAACTATTCTGTTTTAACTGTTGATATTGTCTGGAATTGATCATGCAGGTGTCAACGTTAGTGAAAGGAAGAATGCATATAATCGAGTGAATAATCCATGTTTATCTTGCTACTAAAGTTGTGTAGAATTGATTATGCTTATGACGGTTTTAGTGAGATGACACATATATACATATGCTCATGATCGAGTGCACTATTCTGTGTGTATATGCTGTTAATGCTGATTGAAATCTGTATTAAGAATGTATGTTATGTGTTGGAGAGTTGTATATAAATATAGCCGAGTGAAGATTGTGGATTTCGACTGTTAAATGTTCAAAAGGGTGCATTCTAATTCACGGGTCTTAGTATAATACTACTGATTGTTGCATGTTGATATTATCGAGTTGATGTATGTAAAGGGCCGAGTGAAGTCTGATGGATTCTGATTGGTGAGGGTCTGGTATTTGTTTTGGGATGATTGGTATTGCTCTGACCATAATTGTTGCCATGTATAATTATGTATATATATATATATATAAATTGCTGTATAAATGTGAGGCAACCTGAGTCAGTATCTATCATTTAAAATTTAAGATACTCACCCCTGTTGTGGCAACTTTCAGTGAACATTTCTCGTAACAAGGATTGGAGGAGGAACTGAAATGCCGGGTGAAGTGTTGACGCACTATGGAATATCATAACCGTGCATATGCTGTTTTTAGTATTTTGAGTTAAGCCTTGGCCGGCTCGTGTTTTGTTGTTAGTCCTTTAATCAAAGTTGAATCACTTGGAATGGGAGCATAACTTCCTATTTGTAAAATTGTGATATACGCTTCTATATATACATATATGCCTATGCTTATGCCATGTTGCATGTTCATCTCATGCTGTGAAATATCGGGGTGATCTATATATATATGTGCGTCCATAATTCCAAATGTGTAGGAAATAACTTAACTCATTATGAGGGAAGCCAATTCGTGGTCTAGAGTGCGAGTTTACGATTCTGTCACCGAGTGGGAGAGGTTCAGATGTTCTGAGTGAGTGGAATCAGCTAGCTCCGAGTAGGGATTGATGTAGAAGATTGTTTCAACGGTAAGCTGTTAGGATTCGGAGTTGAGAGTTAGAGATGCTTTTCGAGTGACAACTATTAGGATTCTTCCCGAGTGTAGAATAATTAGTGATATCCAAGTGGAAACTAAGTAAGATACCCCGATTAATATAGAGGGCGCAGAGGTTGTCCGAGTGAGTGATAGTAAGGACCATTCCCGTATTATTCGTGCATGTGTCCTGATTGTTGAAACTGTAGGATAAGTTACCTTTCCGAGTAAATTAGGCGTTGGAGACCGAGTGCGGGATGCCGAGTGAAATGGGCAGGAACCGAGTGAAGCTTTCGCTTGAGCAAGTATGCGTTGCTGCGTGATTCGCCTAAGCGAATTCCCCTTTCTTCTGCTGGGAACCCCTCTGAATCGGCTTTCTCCCTCTTGTTCTTTCTTCTCCTCTCATTTCTTATGCCATGGTCTTCTGATCTTCTTTTATTGTGAAAAGAAAATTTTTTTTCCTTCTTTCTTTTCCTTTATTTTACCGTCTATGATTCATTTATATTAGGGTGTTACATTTTGGTATCAGAGCAGACCGAAAGGTCCAAGGCCAAGGTATGCTTACCGAGTGTGAGCGGTTGTGTGTTTCTGACCGAGTGGTCATCCTGAGTGTGATGTTAGTTGAACCTGATTGGTATTGACTTGTGGATAGGAGGTTGATCCCCCTCCTGGTCCGATTAATTGTGTGCTATATAGAAATTGTATGATGTGCTAAGTTACTGGGCATTAGGCTGAAATCCGATCGACTTGGTATACTTATCCTTGAAGGGTGTTAATTTCAGGATAAGGAATGGCGCATCGTCAAAGCATGGAGGCTATAGCCACAGCATTCCAACGCTTTGCAGACATGTTTGAGCGGCAGGGCCAGCCTCGAGTTGAGGAGGGCCAAGTGCTGGACCGCTTCCTGAAGAGGAAGCCGAGTGAATTTCTAGGAGGAAGGAACCCTGAGGCAGCGTTTAAGTGGACTCAGGAATTGGAAAGAATTTTTGGGGGTCTTCGCTATACCGAGGCCCAGAAGGTTGAGTGTGCAGTGTACATGCTGCGAGATGAAGCGGAGAACTGGTGGAAGATAGCCAGAAACTGGTTCCCTGATGATGATGCTCAGTTGACATGGAACGATTTCAAGACATGCTTCTTGGAGAAGTACTTCCCCGACACAGTAAGGAGTCGGAAAGAGTTGGAGTTTATGGAGTTGAAACAAGGCTCCATGATGGTGGAGGAGTATGCGACCAGGTTCGAAGAGTTGTGTCTATTCTACCCGCCTTTCCAACAACCTGGGACGGAGAGTTCCAAGTGTCTTAAATTTGAGAATGGATTAAGATCTGATATTAAGAGATCTTGTAGATACCAAGAGATACGGAGTTTTCCTGCATTGGTAAATAAGTATAGGATATTTGAGAAGGATGACAGGGCCCATTCAGGCTAGGGCGGTAGAGCTAATCATTCTTTGAGGCCCCAGCAGCCTCGCTTCAAAAGGCCAAGCAACGTTGGTAGAAACAAATCTTGTTCCAGATTTGAGGGACGGAATCAGTCTGAAAGACGACCAGTGGTAGGAGACGGAAAATGTTTCAAGTGTGGGGGAAATCATTATGCCCGAGACTGCAACAACAACGGTGAAATGGTGTGCTTCCACTGCAATAAAAGAGGATACATTCACCCCGATTGCCCCCAACTCCGTCAAGCAAGCACCAGCGTATGTCCAGGAGGTTTCCAAGGGAGAAACCGAGTGAATGATAACCAACGACTGGGCGGCAGAGGCAATAGAGCCAGAGAAAACATAATGCTTGCTTCAAATAACCGAGAGAAGAATACCGACCAACCAGCAGTGGGAAGAGTCTACACTGTCAACGCAGAGGAGGCTGCACAAGCAAATGACCTGGTACAATGTAAGTGCTCACTCGGTAGACATACACTTAATGTTGTTTTCGATTCGGGAGCCACCCATTCTTTTATAGCTGATGAGTGTGTAAAGCGTTTAAAGTTACCGACTGTGTTTATGGATCGTGTAACATCCCGATTTAATAATTAATTTCCGAACGAAAATAAATCATTGAAATAATAATTGCAAGGTGGGAAAATTATTTAATAATTATAATTAACTTAATTAACTCAACTTAAGAAATAATGATTGGTTAAGAGTGATTAATTAATAATTGCTGGCTGATTGTGATTGGTGTACTGCTTCACGCTTTCCCACCCCACTTCCCTTCTCTCCGTGCATGCGTATATGGGCTACTAGGCCACCCTATCATTCATTTTTCCCTTTCAGACTTCTCTTCTTTCTATCCTCTCTTCTTCCTTTCTTCTTCGCTCTTCATTCTCTTTTTCTTCTTCTTTCTTCTCTGCTCTCTGCACCTTGAGCTCACAACCATAAGGGCTGAGGATCAGAGTCCTCCTTCTTGACTCGACGAGCCAGAGAGGGTGAGGGTGTGCATTCCCTCTGCATGCAACCAGTCTTCTTCCCCATGGCTCCTCCGTCGACTTCCCTCTTTCCCCCTCTTCTTGCTCGAGGCTGCTGAGTCTCAGTGAAGATCTACACCACGAAGAGCTTCAAGAAGGTTGGAGCGTTCACCAACGTGTGATTGGAGCTGCTCAAGAGAGTGAGCAGAGAACTAGGCGTCTCAGAAGCTTGGAAATCCCCACTGGACCGAGTAGAAGGTCAATGTGGTGCCCTGGGGGCTTGGGTCTCCCCGCTAATCTTGCATGCAGAACCGTTTAAGAGTGGGAGTGGCTCGGAGTTCCTCCAAATCCAGGTGTAATAGTGGATGACTGATGCAGGGTCGCTCCATTGAGAACGAGTGAATGGGCTGAGCGGAGAAACCGACTGGAGCTGCAAGCCCTTGGAGCCTTTGGAATCTTCATCCCAGGTAGGGGGCGCTCTGCATGTCAAATGCATAGTTTCTGGACGGTCCGAGTGAACGTATTACCTTATGTGTTTGTATGATTATGATTATGATGACCCTGTGAGGTGTTTGACTGTTGATCATTGGATATCGTATATGTGTGTTAGTAGAGTCCTGTTGATTATTTCGTACCCACATACATGCATTCAGGATGTGCTATTTGATATATATATATATATTGTGCGTGCTGTTGAGTGGAGTCCGAATGAATGATAATTATTAGCTGGGTGGTGTATGACTATGGCTGTCCTAGAGATGTATGATGACATTGGTGATGTTGTGGAGTTAATGTATGAATTGCATGTTAATTGTAATGAGAATGTCAAGCACATTGTGTGGTCTATTGTTGACTTCCGGGTGGATACGATATGAATTGCTTAAGATGAACTTGCTGAGTGTGGATGACTACCGTGACATGCATGAGGTTGCATTTATGAATAGAGGGTGACCTGTGGAAGGTCAGGAATCCAATGAGATGATTTCCAGCTACAGACCCTTGGCTAGATTCTGAGAGGACCCGTGGTAGCCGTGGGAGCTAGAGTTAAGTCTCGAGACGTCCATGGGAGACCGGTACCACACGGTAAGGGTTATCAGACGAGGGGCCAGAAAAGGGATCTGTAACTGAGAGTTATTGTTAAGTCGGATCCGCATGCATATAGGTAGGTGCATCATTGACGAGAGCAACACACTCCTTAAAATCTGTGAATGCTATTAAGGAATTCCGACTGGATTTGTGTGTGTTTGATGCTGAGGCTAAGTATTATTGATGTTATTGTTAAGGGGTATGTTGTTGTGAATAGTAGGAGTTAGATGACCATGAATGACTTGAGTAATCCGACTAGTGATTTGTGTAGATGCTTTATTAAATGTTAGTGAATGCTAGTATTGTTGCAGATAGATAGAGTATGTTGAAAGGGAATATGTATGCTAAGCCGAGCCAATAGCTGTCATTGTATATGTGAAAGCTCACCCCTACACCATTTTTCAGTATGTGCAGATCGGGCTCGGAAGTGCTGACAGGGTCTCAAGTCTGAGTGTGGTGTACCCCGATTGTGGAGTGCTTATATTGTATTCATTATGTTTAGTCAGTGTAGCCTTGGCCGGCTCTTATGTAAAATGACGAGTAAGCATATTTGTTTATAAAGATTGATTAGGAGAATTATAGATATGGGTTACTTGTATGGAATTGTAAGTATTGGTGAATATATATATATATATAATGTTAAGATAATGGATATTCCGAGTGTATGATTGTGTATAGACCTGTGTTGTATGCTGGTGACTCGTGTTGGGCTCTTTCCGAGTAGGGGCTACTCATAAGGATTCTGAGAGAAATCCCTTTGATGAATTCTGAGCGGACGATATAAATAATCTGAGCGAATAGGTTGTGGCGTGCCGAGTGAGTTAGCTATCATTTTCCGAATGAATGAGTTGAAGGATAACTCTGAATTCCGATCGTCTGGATAGCCGAGTGTGGCTTCTCGCCCCAGCGATCAAGGTACTCGCTCCAGCGAGTGTGGACTTGGGAAGACCTTGTGTTGTCACCGCTTAAGCGATTCGTGCCTCGCCCGAGCGATTGGAGCTGCTTCGCTCAAGTGTATGGGTTCTCGCTTAACCGAGTGAATTGCTGGTTTTGGGCTTCGCTGAGTGTTTCCTTCTTCCGCTATATGCCCTCTCGAATCGGTTTTATTTTCTCTTGCCTTCCCTTCTCTTATTTCTTTTGTTACCCGGTTGCTTTATGGTCTATTTGGTTTATTCAATTTCGAAAAATTGTTTTTGTTCCGGGTTGTTTTCATTCTAAATTTAGGATGTTTCAGATCGGACCTTGGAAGTGGCCAATCCGACTGGCCCTAAAGTGTTGACATCATCAGTATGTAAGGATGTGACATTTGTGTTATGTGATTGGAGATTCACTTTCGATTTGGTGGGCATACCTTTAAAGGATCTTGATATTGTGCTCGGAATAGATTGGCATTCAGCCAACAAAGTGTTAGTGGATTGCAGAAACTGAAGGATAATCTTCCCGAAGCAGCACAATGAGGGCGTCACAGCACAAGGTGTGATCCAACTGTTTATGATGCTTTGTCTAACCGAGGGTGAAGGTAAAACCCGAGTGAGCAAAATTCCAACTGTCTGTGAATTCCCAGAGGTATTTCCTGAAGACGTACCGAGTGTCCCTCCCCATAGAGAAGTTGAGTTCTCTATAGACCTGATCCCTGGAGCCGAGCCAGTCTCCAGTGCACCTTATAGAATGTCCACAACTGAATTGGCCGAGCTGAAGAAGCAAGTAGACGAGTTACTCAGAAAACAATTCATTAAACCGAGTGTGTCACCTTGGGGCGCGCCTGTGCTGCTTGTTAAGAAGAAGGATGATAGCATGAGGCTTTGCATAGATTACCGACAGCTAAATAAACCCACGATTAAGAATCGGTACCCGTTGCCCAGAATTGATGACCTCATTGACCAACTACGTGGAGCCTCAATTTTCTCAAAAATCGACCTGCGATCGGGATACCACCAAATCCGAGTGAAGGAGTCGGATATTCCAAAGACTGCCTTTAGGACTCAGTATGCTCACTACGAGTATGTAGTGATGCCGTTTGGTGTGACAAACGCCCCTGCTGTCTTTATGAATTACATGAACAGCATATTCCACCCGTATTTAGACCAATTCGTAGTTGTTTTCATTGATGACATCCTGATTTACTCCAAGACTCATGAGGAGCATGAAGATCATCTCCGGGCGGTACTTCAAGTATTGAAGGAAAAGCAATTGTTCGAAAAATTTTTGAAATGCGATTTCTGGATAGATAAAATCCATTTCCTCGGACATATGATTTTCGAGGAAGGTGTTTCGATGGATCCTGCAAAGGAGGCAGCTGTAATGGCATGGGAGAGGCCCAAGTCGGTCTCGGAGATAAGGAGCTTTATGGGCCTGGCAGGTTATTATAAAAGATTCATCGAAGGTTTTTCTAAATTGGCCTCGCCCCTGACTAAATTGACTCGAAAAAACATTCCCTTCGTATGGAGTTCCGAGTGCGAGGACAGCTTCCGAGAGCTGAAGGACAAGTTGACGACTGCTCCAGTACTGGCATTACCTGACTTGCAAGAGAACTTCATGGTTTACTGTGACGCATCAAGACTCGGATTAGGATGCGTGCTAATACAGAAAGACCGAGTGATAGCGTATGCCTCTCGGAAATTGAGACCTCACGAGCAGCATTATCCGACCCACGACTTGGAATTGGCAGCTGTGGTGTTCGCATTAAAAATCTGGAGGCATTATTTGTTCGGGTCCAGATTTGAAGTGTACAGTGATCATAAGTGCCTCAGATACTTATTCGACCAGAAGGAGCTGAATATGAGGCAGAGGAGATGGATGGAATTTTTAAAAGATTATGATTTCGAGCTAAGGTACCATATGGGTAAGGCAAACGTTGTTGCCGATGCGTTGAGTTGGAAATCCCTCCATGTAGCAGTGATGATGGTGAAGGAGGTAGAACTATTGGAACAGTTCCGAGACATGAATTTACATGTTGACATCCCCTCCTCTCGGAAGATGATGATCGGCACGCTGAGGATTGCCAATGAATTCTTGAAATTCGTGCACGAGCAATAGCAGTCAGATTCCTACTTGGCAGAGATGAAGGAGACTCAGGCCAAGGGTAAGGATTTGTCCTTGACCGAGGGACCAGATGGAATATTCTGAGTAAGAAACAGAATATACATACCGGGTGGAGGAGAATTGAGGGGAATGGTGCTTGACGAAGCCCATAAGAGCTTGCTAAGTATCCACCTGGGTGCCACGAAGATATACCATGACCTGAGAACCCAGTTCTGGTGGCCTGGATTAAAAAGGAACGTGGCAGAATATGTGGCTCGGTGCATCACCTGTCATAAGTCAAAAGTGGAGCACCAAAAGCCGTATGGTGCATTACAACCCCTGGAAATTCCCGTATGGAAATGGGACTCAATTGCCATGGACTTTGTCATGGGATTGCCCAAAAACCGAGCGGGCCATGATGCGATTTGGGTCATTGTTGACCGACTAACGAAGAGTGCACACTTCTTGCCTGTGAACGTGAAGTACCCGATACATAAGTTAGCTCAGATTTATATTCACGAAGTTGTCCGACTGCATGGTATACCGACTTCCATCGTATCAGATAGGGATCCTAGGTTCACGTCCCAATTTTGGAATAGTCTGCACCAGGAAATGGGTACGAAACTTTGGCTTAGTTCTGCTTACCACCCCCAATCTGATGGGCAATCCGAGCAAATAATCCAGAGCTTAGAGGACTTACTAAGGGCGTGTGTATTAGAGCACGGTGGGGATTAGGAGCAATACCTTCCCCTGATCGAGTTTACATACAACAACAGCCATCACAATAGTATTAGCATGGCACCCTACGAAGCACTGTATGGTCGAAGATGCCGGACCCCGCTTTGCTGGTCAGAATCGGGTGAGAGTCTACTATTGGGGCCAGAGATTGTGAGGCAAACTTCAGAGCAGATCCGGGTGATAAGAGAAAAGATGAAGGCGTCTCAAGATAGGTAAAAGAGCTATCATGACAAACGCACCAGACCATTGGAATTTTTGGTCGGAGACAAGGTATTTTTAAGGACTTCACCGAGTAAAGGAATCGGACGAGCCTTGAAAAGCAGAAAGTTGAGCCCTCGATACATTGGGCCTTATGAGGTGTTGAATCGAGTCAGCTCCATGGCATACCAAATAGCGTTACCGACTCATTTATCTCAATTGCATGATGTGTTTCATGTGTCTCAACTAAGGAGATATCTACCAGATTCTACTCATACAATGCCGGATGATAAGGTGGAAATCAAGGAAGATCTGACCACTGCAACTACACCGATTAGGATCATGGACCGATCGGTAAAACGATTAAGGAGTAAGAATGTACAACTGGTTGAAGTGGAATAGCAGCAGGACGGGTATACCTCTTATACCTGGGAGCGCGAGGATGCCATGAGGCAGCAGTACCCCGAGTTGTTTAACCAAGGTGAGTTACCGACTGAATTTTGAGGACGAAATTCTTTTGAAGTAGGGGAGAACTGTAACATCCCAAATTTTAATAAGGTACCGGGTGAATAAAACCATTAAAATAATAATTCCAAAAAGGGGAGAATTTGCTTATTAATTACCATTAACTTAAAAGGCGTGCTGTTTAAAAAGGATAATTGGTTTAGTGGGTGCTGATGGGACTGGGTGACGTGAGCAGACTGCTCCTCACGTTTTCCCACCCCACCATTCTTTCCCTCATGCATGTATAAGTGGACGATGGCCTTCGTGCCATTCGTTCTTCAGAATCCCTGTGAGTTTCTTCTTCTTCCTTCTTCTCTTTCTCTCTTGTTCTCCTTCTTTTTCTTTCTTCTTCTCTTCTCCTTCTCTGCCTCTGTTCCATTCCCTGTTTCAAAAGCTGAGTGACGGTGCTACAGTGGAGTCAGAGCTCCCTCACACGAGTAGAAGACGAGCGTTGAAGTAGAAACAGAAACAGCCCTACACCACTCGTAGAGGGCAATAGCATTCAAGTAAAGGCTAAACGAGTGGAAGCGTTGAGTGAAGCAGCGAGGAAGAGAACCAACACTCAAGCAGAAAAGTCTCTCAGAGTCTCGTAGTTGGTAGGGGGAGTACCTTATATGTTAAATACATGGGTTACGAACGGGTCTTGAGTTTTGATAATGATGGTTCTGTATCCTGTAGTATGATATGTTTGCATGTTATTACCATCCTTGAAGATGCATGCGTTGTTTGAGTTCAGATACCATAGAACCTGATTGCATGTTACGTTGTGTTGACTGAAATGTTTTGTGGAACCCGTTCATGATAATATGTATGCATACGTTGATTAAGTCTTGACACTGCTGTATACCGATTGCATATTATATAGTGCTGATTGAGATGTTTGTTTGAACTTGTTGATCTTCATATAGATGCATGTGTTGGGTAAGTTCTGATACTGCTGTATACGGAGTGCATGTTATGCTGGAGTTGATAAGAATGCTGTCAGAAACTTGATATTGATTACCATCGGTTGTATTGGACTCATATGTTACTAATAGAGCTATGATGATGATTGCATGGAAGCATGTGTGTGTTAAATTAATACGTAGAATTCTAGAATGTGTAATACCGACTGCATGTGAAATATGTATATCTGAGTGAAGGTTGTGTGCATGAATTCTATGTTGTGTGATGAATCCGTGTGTGGCGCATGGGATACGTTGTGCTGGAAGCACGTAGTGTGGGACACTACCATCGGTTATAAAGCGTGGGACGCTATGAAATCCTTGAGTGGGACTCAAGGTAGCTCTTGAGTGGGACTCGGGCTGCCTGTGAACACCTCCGTTGGCGCTGAGAGCGTTGGTGTCACCTGTGAGCAAACGGTTGGGTACCTGTAAAACGGCCAAGCAGCTGGGAGCTGAATGATAGCTGAGAGCTATGTATAAAAAGGCTGAGAGCCTACGTTGCAACGTCTAAACCGATACACACGAATGTGGAACCGAGTGAAATATTACGTGCCTAGTAATTGTTGATATTATTTGGAATTGGTTATGCATGTGAAGGTGTTAATGAGATGATGAATGTTTATAACCGAGTGAACTATTCTGTTTTAACTGTTGATATTGTCTGGAATTGATCATGCAGGTGTCAACGTTAGTGAAAGGAAGAATGCATATAATCGAGTGAATAATCCGTGTTTATCTTGCTACTAAAGTTATGTAGAATTGATTATGCTTATGACGGTTTTAGTGAGGTGACACATATATATATATGCTCATGATCGAGTGCACTATTCTGTGTGTATATGCTGTTAGTGTTGATTGAAATCTGTTCTAAGAATGTATGTTATGTGTTGGAGAGTTGTATATAAATATAGCCGAGTGAAGATTGTGGATTCCGACTGTTAAATGTTCAAAAGGGTGCATTCTAATTCACGGGTCTTAGTATAATACTACTGATTGTTGCATGTTGATATTATCGAGTTGATGTATGTAAAGGGCCGAGTGAAGTCTGATGGATTCTGATTGGTGAGGGTCTGGTATGTGTTTTGGGATGATTGGTATTGCTCTGACCATAATTGTTGCCATGTATAATTATGTACATATATATATATATAGATTGCTGTATAAATGTGAGGCAACCTGAGTCAGTATCTATCATTTAAAATTTAAGATACTCACCCCTGTTGTGGCAACTTTCAGTGAATATTTCTCGTAACGAGGATTGGAGGAGGAGCTGAAATGCCGGGTGAAGTGTTGACGCACTATGGAATATCATGACCGTGCATATGCTGTTTTTAGTATTTTGAGTTAAGCCTTGGCCGGCTCGTGTTTTGTTGTTAGTCCTTTAATCAAAGTTGAATCACTTGGAATGGGAGCATAACTTCCTGTTTGTAAAATTGTGATATACACTTCTATATGTACATATATGCCTATGCTTATGCCATGTTGCATGTTCATCTCATGCTGTGAAATATCGGGGTGATCTATATATATATATGTGCGTCCATAATTCCAAATGTGTAGGAAATAACTTAACTCATTATGAGGGAAGCCAATTCGTGGTCTAGAGTGCGAGTTTACGATTCTGTCACCGAGTGGGAGAGGTTCAGATGTTCTGAGTGAGTGGAATCAGCTAGCTCCGAGTAGGGATTGATGTAGAAGATTGTTTCAACGGTAAGCTGTTAGGATTCGGAGTTGAGAGTTAGAGATGCTTTTCGAGTGACAACTATTAGGATTCTTCCCGAGTGTAGAATAATTAGTGATATCCGAGTGGAAACTAAGTAAGATACCCCGAGTAATATAGAGGGCGCAGAGGTTGTCCGAGTGAGTGATAGTAAGGACCATTCCCGTATTATTTATGCATGTGTCCTGATTGTTGAAACTGTAGGATAAGTTACCTTTCCGAGTAAATTAGGCGTTGGAGACCGAGTGCGGGATGCCGAGTGAAATGGGCAGGAACCGAGTGAAGCTTTCGCTTGAGCAAGTATGCATTGCTGCGTGATTCGCCTAAGCGAATTCCCCTTTCTTCCGCTAGGAACCCCTCTGAATCAGCTTTCTCCCTCTTGTTCTTTCTTCTCCTCTCATTTCTTATGCCATGGTCTTCTGATCTTCTTTTATTGTGAAAAGAAAATTTTTTTTCCTTCTTTCTTTTCCTTTATTTTACCGTCTATGATTCATTTATATTAAGGTGTTACATACCTCATTCATCATCATATAAGCACAACAGATTCATTCCCAGCGTTCACATGCATATTAATATAAGATAGTAATCGGATCTACCTACTGTCTCCCAGTACAGAGCACTCAGAAGTCACGTCAACATGCACAGCAACAAACATCTCGTATTTTAATATAACATTCCATCTGGAATCAGTCAGTAGCCACACACTTGCTCTCGGTATCAGAGATCCCCACCTCATGCATTCATGAGTAAGATAACCAACTAGACTCAATGCGACAAACTTAAGACACATGCACACAATTCACACACGGTCCCATAATTCACATATGCATTCACATATCTAACGGCACATCTCATAATCGCATGCATTAATATAAAACTATCATCAGACTCAACCATCACACTCCCTCAGTATTCAAAAGCTGCCAATCATATATATTACATAGTTAACACATCCTAAAACACACATGCATAGGTAATACTTCACCCGGAGACCGTTCACAAACTATGCATTTGAGATGCAAAGCTCCCCCTACCTACTGAAGGGATTCGAGGGGTTCCTCTGTTTCTGATGTTGGTCCGGTTCCTCTGTTTGCTTCGGCACCACTCTCACTCGTTCAGTCTCTGTCGAACGCAATCGTACCCCTTTAGTCAGCTTGGGGGCAGGACGCTGTTCTTCTTTCACTTCGACAATTGTCCTTCACTAACCGAAGAGAACTCTAAATCCTCTGCAACACCGCGGTCGCGAGTTATGAAACAGAGAACCAGAGGAGAAGAAGAGCGAAGAAGGAGAAGGAGAGAAGAGCGAACGAAGAGAAGAGAAGGAGAACGAGGAAGAAGTCTTGGGGAATTCGAAGAGTGATCAGCAGCGGGCTTAGCAACATATATATATATACATGCACGAAGAAAAGGAGAGTAGGGTGGGAAAGCGTGAATCAGCAGTCCACTCATGACACACACCAATCACAAGCAGCCAGCTATTAACAATTAATCTCAATTAATCAGTCATTATTTTCTTAAGTCAAATTAATTAAGTTAATTATAATTAACAAGTAATTTTCCACTTTGAAATTATTATTTTAATGGCTTAATTTTACTCGGTAATTAATTTATTTATTTTTTTAAAATCGGGATGTTACGATTCTCCCCCTCTCAAAAGAATTTCGTCCTCGAAATTCAATCGGTAACTCACCTTGATTAAACAACTCGGGGTACTATTGCCTCATGGCATCCTCGCGTTCCTAGGTATAAGAGGTATACCCGTCTTCCTGCCACTCTACTTCAACCAGTTGTACATCCTTGCTCCTCAACCGCTTTACCGATCGGTCCACGATTCTAGTCGGTACAGTCACAGTGGTCAGGTCCTCCTTGATCTCCACTCCATCGTCCGACATTGTGTGAGTGGACTCAGGTAGATATTTCCTTAGTTGAGACACGCGAAACACGTTATGCAATTGGGATAGGTGAGTCGGCAACGCTATTCGGTATGCCATGGAACCGACTCGTTCCAATATCTCATAAGGCCTAATGTATCGGGGGTTCAACTTCCTACTTTTCAAGGCTCGCCCGACTCCTTTACTCGTTGAAATCTTTAGAAACACCTTATCTCCGACTGAAAACTCCAATGGTTTAGTTCGTTTATCATGGTAGCTTTTCTGTCTATCTTGAGACGCCTTCATCTTTTCCCTTATTACTTGGATTTGTTCTGAGGTTTGTCTCACAATTTCCGGCCCCAATAGTAAACTTTCACCCGTTTCTGACCAACAGAGTGGGGTTTGGCATTTTCGACCATACAGTGCTTCGTAGGGTGCCATACCAATACTGCTGTGGTGGCTATTGTTGTATGTAAATTCGATTAAGGGAAGGTACTGCTCCCAACACCCACCATGCTCCAACACACACGCCCTCAGTAAGTCTTCCAAACTTTGTATCGTTCGCTCGGATTGTCCATCCGATTGGGGGTGGTAGGCGGAACTTAGCCAAAGTTTCGTGCCCAATTCCTGGTGTAGGCTGGTCCAAAACCGAGACATAAATCTAGGATCTCTATCCGACACGATAGAAGTCGGCACACCATGCAGTCGGATAATTTCGTGAATATAAATCTGAGCTAACTTATGTAACGGGTATCTCATGTTTACAGGTAAGAAGTATGCAGTCTTAGTCAATCGGTCAATAATGACCCAAATAGCATCGTGCCCTGCTCAGGTTTTAGGCAATCCTATGACAAAGTCCATGGCAATTGAGTCCCATTTCCATACAGGGATCTCCATGGGTTACAATGCACCATACGGTTTCTGGTGCTCGACTTTCGATTTCTGACAGGTAATACACCGAGCCACATATTCCACTACATTTCTCTTTAATCCGGGCCACCAGAATTGTAGTCTTAGGTCATGGTACATCTTCGTGGTACCCGGGTGAATACTCTGCAGGCTCTTGTGGGCTTCATCAAGCACCATCCTTCTTAATCCTCCTTCACCCGGCACATATATTCTATTCTTCACTCGGAAAATTCCATCCGATCCCTCGGTCAAATACAAGTCCTTACCCTTGGCCTGAGTCTCCTTCATCTCAGCCAAGTAGGGGTCTGACTTCTGCTACTCGAACACCAATTTCAAGAACTCATTGGCAATCTTCAACGTACCGAGCGTTATCTTCCGAGACGAAGAAACGTCAACATGCAAATTCATGTCTCGGAATTGCTCCAATAACTCTACCTCCTTCACCATCATCACTGCCATATGGAGGGATTTCTGACTCAAGGCGTCGGCAACAACGTTCGCCTTACCCGGATGATACTTCAGCTCGAAGTCGTAATCCTTTAAAAACTCCATCCATCTTCTTTGCCTCATGTTCAGCTCTTTCTGGTCGAATAAATATTTGAGGCTCTTATGGTCGCTGTACACTTCAAATTTGGATCCGTACAAGTAATGCCTCCATATCTTTAATGCGAAAACCACAGCTGCCAATTCCAAGTCTTGGGTCGGATAATGCTGTTCGTAAGGCCTCAATTGCCGAGAGGCGTAAGCTATCACTCGGCCTTTCTGCATTAGAACGCACCCCAGACCGAGTCTCGACGCATCACAATAAACCACGAAGCTCTCTTGCAAGTTTGGCAGTGCCAACACTGGAGCGGTTGTCAACTTGTCTTTTAACTCTCGGAAACTGCTCTCGCACTTGGAACTCCACACGAAAGGGACATTTTTCTGAGTCAATTTAGTCAGTGGCAAGGCAAGCTTAGAAAAACCTTCAGTAAACCTTCTATAATAGCCAGCTAAACCCATGAAGCTTCTTATCTCCGAGACCGACTTGGGTCTCTCCCACGCTATTACAGCTGCCATCTTTAAAGGATCTACCGAGACGCCTTCCTTAGAAATTACATGCCCGAGAAAGTGGATCTTATCCATCCAAAAATCACACTTCGAAAGTTTTGCAAACAGCTGTTTCTCCCTCAATACTTGAAGTACCGAACGGAGGTGTTCCTTATGCTCCTCAGGGGTCTTGGAATAGACTAGGATATCGTCAATAAAAACTACTATGAATCGGTCTAAATATGGGTGGAATATACTGTTCATGTAATTCATGAATACAGCAGGGGCGTTTTGTCACACCAAACGGCATCACTACATACTTGTAGTGGCCATACCGAGTCCTAAAGGCAGTCTTTGGAATATCCGAGTCCTTCACCCGGATTTGGTGGTATCCCGATCGTAAATCGATTTTCGAGAAGACTGAAGCACCACGCAGTTGGTCAATCAAATCGTCGATCCTGGGCAACGGGTATCGGTTCTTAATCGTAAGCTTGTTCAGCTGTCGGTAATCTATACATAACCTCATGCTGCCATCCTTCTTTTTAACAAGTAGTACAAGTGCGCCCCATGGCGATACACTCGGTCGAATGAACTGTTTTTCGAGTAACTCATTCACTTGCTTTTTCAACTCAGCCAATTCTGTTGGGGACATTCTATAAGGAGCACTGGAGACTGGCTCGGCTCCAGGAATCAGGTCCATAGAGAATTCAACTTCTCTATTTGGAGGAACACCAGGCACATCTTCCAGAAACACCTCAGGGAATTCACAAACAGTCAGAATTTCGTTCACTCGAGCTCTAACCTCTCCCTCAGTCAGACAAAGCATCATAAATAACTGAGCTATACCTTGTGCCGTGTAGTCATCACTGGCCTGCCTCGGGAAAATTATTCTTCTATTTCGACAGTCCACCAATACCTTGTTGGCTGAAAGCTAATCCATGCCCAGTACAATGTCAAGATCTTTCAGAGGCACACATACTAAATCAAAGGTGAAACTCCGATCGCCCAACGTAAATGTTACATCCTTACACATCATTGATGTCAACACTTTTACGCCGGTCGGATTGGCTACCTCCAAAGTCCGATTCATATACACAGTCGGTAACTTTAAACGTCTCACACAATCGTCAGCTATAAAGGAGTGGGTAGCTCCAGAATCAAAAACTACATTAAGCGTATATCTACCTAGCGAGCACTTACTTTGCACCAAGTCATTCGCTTGTGCAGCATCTTCGGTGTTGATGGCGTAGACTCTTCCGACAGCCGGTTGGTCGGCATTTCTTCCTTGGTTATTTGGAGTAGTCATCAAGTTGCCCCTTGCTCCGTTGCCTCTACCACCCTTGCCTCGACCATCGTTTCCGCGTCCCCTCACTCAGAAACCCCCACGGTGTGCATTGACATTCACTGGTTGCAGTTGCGGACAGTCGGGGCGAACATTCCCCCTTTCATTACAATGGAAGCATACAACATCGTTTCCAGCATCACATTCCCGTGCAAAGTGATCACCACCGTATCTGAAGCATTTACGGTTTCCGGGACGACCCCCAAAACGACTCCCACGGTTTCCCCGTCCTCTGAATTTAGGGGATGGTCCACCCCTTCCAACGTTGCCTAGCCTCTTGAAGCGTGATTATTGTAGCCTCAAGGAGTGGTCTGCTTTGCTACTCTGGCCCGAGTGGGCCTTGTCATCTTCTTCGAAAATCCTACATTTATTCACCAGCACCGGGAAGCTTCTAATTTCTTGATATCTGCAAGCTCTTTTAATGTCTGATCGCAGTCCGTTCTCAAATTTGAGGCATTTGGAATTCTCCGTCCTGGGTTTTTGGAATGGCGGGTAAAATAGGCACAACTCTTCAAATCTGGCTGCGTATTCTTCTACAGACATGGAATCCTATTTTAGTTCCATAAATTCCAGTTCCTTCCGACTCCTTATTGTGTCGGGGAAATATTTCTATAGGAAGCATGTTTTAAAATTTTCCCAGGTCAGCTGGGTGTCAGCATCAGCTAATCGGTTTCTGGCGATCTTCCACCAGTTTTCTGCTTCGTCCCGCAGCATATACACTACGCATTCAACCTTCTCGGCCTCGGTACAGTGAAGGCCCCCAAAAATCCTCTCTAAATCTTGAGTCCACTTGTAAGCTGCCTCGGGGTTAAATCCCCCTTGGAACTCACTCGGCTTCCTCTTCAGGAAGCGATCCAACACTTGGCCATCTTCAGTTCGAGGCTGGCCCTGCCTCTCAAATACGTCAGCAAAACGCTGGAACGTCGTGGCTATGGCTTCCATGCTATGCCGATTCGCCATGACTTATCCTAAAACCAACACCCCTTTCAAGGATAAGTTTACAGAGTCATTCACTACCGATCGGATCTTAACCCAACATTCAACAACTATAACACATTATCATACAATTCTCAAATGTCATCTACTTAGTCAGGCCAAGATAGAACAACCTTCTGCGCCCATAACAACATCTCATAAACACATGGTCACACAAATTATACTTAATTAGGCATCAAAGGGCTCAGATATCGCAAGCAATTTATAACGACCCGTCATAATGTACATTACCACTTACTAGAAGTAAGCATGCCTTGGCCTTGGACCTTTTAAGTCCGCTCTGATACCAAAATGAAACATCCTAAGTTCGATTCAAGAATAAACCGAGACCAGGAAAATTTTTCCAAAATCAAGGGGGTATAAGGACAGAATAAGCAATTGAGGATTAAGGAGAGTAGAATCAGGACAAGAAAGAAAGGGGAAGGAATGCAAACCATCTACAAGGCAACAGCGGAAGATGCAGAATATGAACGAACCTAACAGCGCCTACTCCCTCAGCGATATTCAATATCGCTCGAGCGAGACAATCCCACACGCTTGGGCGAAGTACGCATAGCTTGAGCGGAACCCATCAGAGACCTTCCCTTCGCTCACACTCACTGGAGCGAACACTTATTCGCTGAGGCGAGTATCTTCACTCGGTATTCCCTCACTCGGATTTTAGAGTCTAAGTCCGCTCGAAAAGTCATTACTCATGATTCATTCGGATTAACCTTACACGTACAAGATTCTTTCGGGAGTTTACATCACACTTCTCAACATCATTCTTTTAGGATACAAATGTTGTCTACTCGGGAAATGATTCCCATGATTATTCCACCCAGAATCTAAGAGTACTTTCCACTCGGATTATCCCTCACGGTCTTTTACCACTCGGGGTGTTTCACTCGTTTTTCACTCGGCATATAAAATCTTTCTCACTTAAGTTTTCTACTAAGTCAAGTCTCACCTAAGGATCTTCTAATTTCCAATAAGTCTACTACCATGGGTTTCACTCAGAATCCTTATAGATCACTCTTCTGTCGGAATACACTCACTCGAAAAAGCATGAATATATATCACTCGGACCTTCACACACAGCATAGAATAAACATACAGCACGATATGTATAGGAATGTATATGAATATTTACAGGTACATTGTCATACTCTCAGCCCAAGAGAGTTCAAATTCTGATATAGAAAGACTAAGACTAAAATACGAGCCGGCCAAGGCTTGACAAAGCCTTATACACAATATATACATATACACATATATTCCCATAGGGCACAGGCACTTCACTCGGCATGCAGCTCCTCCTTCATTCATCATTTCGAGAGACATTCACTATAAAATATAGCCACAGTAGGGGGGTGAGCTTTTACATTTAAAATGACAGTTAGTGACTTGGAAATCCTCAGAGCTCCCACTATACAGCATCACATCTCAATCAATTATAATATTAACTGCCATTCAATATATCCACGTATAACAGTATCATGTAATCGAAATTCATACATTCAATACACAGCTGTATGGATCAATATCATTCACGATACACACACATGCAACACAATGAATTCATCACAGTATAAGAATATATATATATAATACATGTATATCCATTATAGTCGTATCCGACCCCTTTATTATAAATTTTTATGTTGCAACATAGGCTCCAAGCCTTTTTCCTCAGCTCCAAGCTGATCCGGCTGTTTTACTGGTACCAAACCGTTTACCCTCACATGTAACACAGTCACTCCAAGCGACAACGGAAGTGTTACGGGCAGCCCCGAGTCCAACTCGGTAGGCTTGCCTTAAGTCTAACCCAAGGTCTTTCATCAAGCATCCAACACTATGCACTCAGCATTGCCTTGAGTCCAACCCAAGGTCTTTTAATTATATTTTACACGTATTTATCAATACAACAGTGCTCCTATTCCTCATTATAACCACACTCTGTATGTACCTCATTCATCATCATATAAGCGCAACAGATTCATTCCCAGTGTTTACATGTATATTAATATAAGATAGTAATCGGATCTACCTACTGTCTCCCAGTACAGAGCACTCAGAAGTCACGTCAACATGTACAGCAACAAACATCTCGTATTTAAATATAACATTCCATCTAGAATCAGACAGTAGCCACACACTTGCTCTCGGTATCAGAGATCCCCACCTCATGCATTCATGAGTAAGATAACCAACCAGACTCAATACGACAAACTTAAGACACATTCACACAATTCACACACGGTCCCATAATTCACACATGCATTCATATATCTAACGGCACATCTGATAATCGCATGCATTAATATAAAACTATCATCAGACTCAACCATCACACGCCCTTGGTATTCAAAAGCTGTCAATCATATATATTACATAGTTAACATATCCTCAAATACACATGCATAGGTAATACTTCACCTGGAGACCGTTCACAAACTATGCATTTGAGATGCAAAGCGCCCCCTACCTACTGAAGGGATTCGAGGGGTTCCTCTATTTCCGATGTTGGTCCGTTGCCTCTGTTTGCTTCGGCACCACTCTCACTCGTTCAGTCTCCGTCGAACGCAATCGTACCCCTTTAGTCAGCTTGGTGGTAGGACGCTGTTCTTCTTTCACTTCGACAATTGTCCTTCACCAACTGAAGAGAACTCTGAATCCTCTGCAACACTGCGGTCGCGAGTTATGAAATAGAGAACCAGAGGAGAAGAAGAAGAGCGAAGAAGGAGAAGGAGAGAAGAGCAAACGATGAAAAGAGAAGGATAACAAGGAAGAAGTCTTGGGGAATTCGAAGAGTGATCAACAGCGGGCTTAGCAACATATATATATATATACACGCATGAAGAAAAGGAGAGTGGGGTGGGAAAGCGTGAATCAGTAGTCCACTCATGACACACACCAATCACAAGCAGCCAGCTATTAACAATTAATCTCAATTAATCAGTCATTATTTTCTTAAGTCAAATTAATTAAGTTAATTATAATTAACAAGTAATTTTCCACTTTGAAATTAGTATTTTAATGGGCTTAATTTCACTCGGTAATTAATTTTTTTTAAATCGGGATGTTACAATTATCATCAAAAAATGAAAAGAAGTGTCTTTATTCAACAAGTTACTTAATGGTTTAGCAATTTTTGAGAAGTCCTTGATGAATCTCCTGTAAAATCCTGCATAGCTAAGAAAACTATAAATTCCTTTGACATTTACTAGTGGAGGAAGTTTCTCAATCACCTTCGCTTTTGGTTTATCCACCTCAATGTCTCTGCAAGAGATTTTATAACCTAGCACAATACCTTCTGTAACTATAAAATAACATTTTTCCCAATTCAGAACTACATTTATTTCTACACACTACTTTAATACAGTATCTAGATTGGCCAAGCAGTAATCAAATGACGATCCAAACATAGAAATCATCCATGAATACTTCAATGCATTTCTTAATCAAATGAATGAATATTACAAGCATGCATCTTTGGAACGTGGCTGAAGCATTACATAGTCCAAAAGGCATTTTTCTGTAAGCAAAAACACCAAAGGGACATGTAAAAGCAGTCTTCTCTTGATCTTCTAGAGCAAGAACTATCTGATTGTAACCTGAGTATCCATCTACAAAATAATAATATGCTTGACCTACCAACCTTTTGAGTATTTGATCCATAAAATGTAAGGGATAATGGTCTTTTTTAGTGGCTTGATTGAGTTTTCTGTAATCGATACACATTCTCCATCCAGTGACTGTTCTTGTTGGAATCAATTCATTCCTCTCATTCTAAATTACAGTCATGCGTCCCTTCTTTGGAACTACTTGAACTGGGCTTACCCAAGCATTGTCTGAAATAGGGTAAATCATGCCCGCTTCAAGTAATTTCATCACTTCCTTCTTCACTACTTCTGTCATTATTGGATTCAATCTTCTCTGGGACTGTGCAATAGGCTTATACTCCTATTCCATGAAAATCCGGTGCATGCAGTACAAAGGATTGATTCCTTTTAAATCCTGCAAATTCCATCCAATTGCTCCCTTATTTCTTCTTAATACTTCAATCAACTTCACTTTTTCTGACTTAAGTTTCACCTTCTCTCTTCACATATAAATCTTCCATGGATACTTGGCTTGGTGGAATAATTTTATCTGAACCAAACTCTTTCAAAATTTCCTCTACAACTTCTACTTCATCTTCACTAAGCTCATCAACAACATTCCCTATAACTTTCTCAAGAGTGTTGGAATAATTCAACTTACACAATTCATTTTTAACGGCTTCTTCTTCTCCATCAATCCAAAAACAATGTTGCTTCTTTGAGGAATGCTTCATTGCTTTAATGACATCAAAAGTCACCTCATCATCTTGCACTCTTACTTTTAATTTCCCATCATCAATATCAATAATTATCTTGGCAGTTTTCATAAAAGGTCTCCCTAGGATAAATAGCACTTCAAAATTCTCTTCGATATCTATCACCATAAAATCCACTAGGAACACAAATTTATCAACTCGTACCAACACATCCTCGGCTAGCCCATAAGGAAATTTCATTTATCTATCTGCTAGCTATAAATTCATCACCGTAGGTCTGAATTCCAAATCTCCATTCCACTTTAGCATAAACAATGGCATCAAATTAGTGCTAGCCCCTAGATCCAGTAAAGCTTTTCCTACATGTAAAGTGCCACTGGTAAATGGAATTGTAAAACTGCCAGGATCTTTCTTCTTCAATGGTAACACTTTCTCAATAATAGCGCTATATCCAACTTCCAACTCCATAGTTTCTTCTAAAAATCTTCTTTTCTTTGTCAATAACTCCTTCATGAATTAAGCATAAACAGGTGGAACGATATCTAAATTTTGAAAACTACAAACGATTGGTGCGCTTGCCAATTAACAACCCGGTGGTGGAAACGAACAGATCTGACGCTATCGCCGGGTTAACAAGTTTTCTGGCGCCGTCGCCGGGGATTGAATTGTTTCAGTAAAACAGTAAATTTTTAATTACCATGGTAAATATTTTTTTTACCTTAGTTAAAATTTTTTTATTGTTACACTAACTTTTTTTGTCTAGTTTGTGTATGCAAACTCGATCTACTGCAGGTAAAATTTATTTTGATCCTGAGATAGAAAAGTTTGTAAAGAAAATCAAGTCTTTGAAATCTAAAACACAAACTAAATCTTCTTCTACTTCTAAAAATTTGGAAAATTCAAATATGGCTGCTGAAAGGAGAACATTGGGACAGTTTGCTGCTATTAATGGTCAACCCCGAGTTTCGGGAATGTTTCAAGGACCTGTTGTACCAGTGGAGATTAAACCTGCTACTTTAAATATTATTCAAAACAATCAATTTGCTAGTTTAAATCATGAAGAACCATATGAACATTTAACTATTTTTTATGAGTTATACAGCACAATTGGTTTTGAACCCAATCAAGAAGAGTCTGTTTACATGAGACTTTTCCTTTTTCATTGATTGGTAAAGCAAAAGAATGGTTTAAATCTTGTCCACTAGGTAGTTTTGCAAACTGGTCCGATGATGAAAGAAAATTTTTGGAAAGATTTTATTCTCCTTCAAAATATTTTGAAGCAATGACAGCCATACATTCTTTTTCTCAAAATAATGATGAATCACTAGGAGAGACATGGGAATGATTCAAGGCACTCTTTAGAAAGTGTCCAAACCACAACCTGAATAATGCCGAAAAGGTAAGAATCGTTTACCATGGTTTATTGCCTCAGTTCAAGATGATGTTAGATGCTTATGCAGGTGGTTCTTTAATGAACAAGACTATGGAGGAAGCCATAGAAATATTGGAATCAATGGCTATCAGTGACCGCCAATCAAAGCATGAAAGAGGTAATGTACAAAGGAAGCCAGGAATGCTCGAATTGAGAGTAAATGATGCGGTGTTGGCTCAGCAAAAATTACTGACCCAACAAATTGAAGTTATGAGCAAGCAATTGGGAAACTCCAAATTGCTCAAGTAACATCACCACCCCCTGCTCAACTTAAACAATGTATGCACTGCATGGGAGAATAACCATGTGGTTACTGTGGAAATGAGCAAGAGCAAGCCAATTTTATGAACCATCAAAGAGCACCCTTAGGTAATTTTCCTTTCAATCATGGAAATTCTTTTCCTAACAATTACCTGCAGGGTTGGCAAAATCAGAATATTGGCTGGAGACAGGACACTGGACCTTCCAACAGACCTCCTAACAATCAATTTAACCCACAACAATCACAAACTGACAATGCAAGATTGACAAGGATAGAGGAATCTATTCAACAGTTATTGCAGTTTGTGGAAACAAATGAAGCTGCCCGGAAAGCATCAGACATACAAATGGGTCAGCTTGCAAAAGAAATAGCCGAATTAAAGAGTTCTGGGTTTACTGCAAACACTCAAAACCCAAGGGAACAATGTAATGTTGTTTCTTCTGATGTTGTAAAAATTGATTGTAAAGAAAAGAGTGAGAAAAAGAAAGAAGAAGAAGAGAAAGAAAGTAAAAAAATAGAAAAAAATGAAAAAAATGAAAAAGAAAAAAATGTGCAAGTAAATACAGAGCAAGAAACAAACTGTATAACCCCGAAAAAATGTAAAGATCCGGGGAGTTTCACCATTCCTGTAACAATTGGAAATATCAACATCAGGAATGCGTTATTAGATTTAGGGGCTAACATCAATTTGATGCCCTTAGATTTAATAAAGCGCATTGGTGACTGTGAGCTAAAAGAAGCAAAAACAGAATTACAGTTTGCGGATCGCTCTGTCAAGAAGCCTTTTGGGATTGTGGAAGATGTATTGGTAAAGGTTGATAAGTACCATTTCAAGGTTGACTTTGTGGTACTAGATATGAAGGAGGATACTGAGATCCCCCTAATCCTAGGAAGACCTTTCATGAAGACTGCAAGGATCAGAGTAGATGTTGATCAAAGTATGGTTGCAGTCAAGGTTTATAAAGAAGAGGTAAGCTTCAGTGCTTACGAACATCTTAGGACAAATGATGAGGAAAAAATTTACCCTTCAACCGAATCAGGTATATCTCTTCCTAATCAATTAAATTGTTTTAAATTAACCGATGTCTTGAATGATGAAAGACAGGTAATCAAGCATCGGAGAAGAAGAAGGAGGAAGAAAAAGGCAGGTGATTCCTCAACAAATATTGGGAGACCACCTGATTAATCAGAGGTAATGTCTGGCTGGAGACATTAAATCTAGGGCTCAATGGGAGGCAACCCGTTCTTTTCTTGTTATTTTCAATTAAAAAAAAACAAAACAAAAACTTTTAGAATTATGTTTTTAAAAGAAAAGGGGTTTAAAACTCAAATAAAAGGTTTTTGAAAATAAAAATTTTGAAAAATCAAAAACAGAAGCCCACGAGTAGCGCCACTGTGACGCGTAGCGTGGACTCTGAATTTTGGACCTGACGCGTAGCGTCCCATCCACGCGTAGCGTCAGAGCCCACGTTCAATTTTTAAAACTGAACCAGAGAGGCCCATCTTAGGTTTTAAAACCTAAGATCTCCTCTTTGCCTCACTTAGTTTTCAAAACCTAAATTTTTGAAACCCCCTTTTCTCTCTTCCAAACCTTCTCAATCCTATTTGCTCAAGGAATCACAAGTAAGTGTTCTAATCCTTTCTCTTTAGTTTTGGTTTTAAATTTTCATTTTTTAGAAATAAATGTGGTTAGGATTAGGATTAGAAGAGCATTGGAATTGATTGCTGTTAGAATTAGGAAATAGAATGGATATAATGTGGTTTGGAAAGGGGTTGTTGCTATGCAACCCCTATTTTTCTCTGTTCTGCGCAGTTCACGCGTAGCGTCGCACTGACGCGTAGCATGAGGATGAACTGCAAGCCCACGCGTAGCGTCCTACTAAAGCATAGCGTGGGCAGAACAGGCTTACGCGTAGCGTCCCACCACGCGTAGCGTCAGCTTCTGTTTTTAGTTTTTGAGTAATGTGTACTGTTTTATGTATATATTTTGTTTTTAATAAATCTTTCCAGTATGCCTATTTGTGTGATGTTTTGTGTTTTCTTTTAATTTAATAAATTTTCTTATGTAGTATTTGTTATACTTTCTTGCATTGATAAAAATTAAAAATATAAAAATTGTTGATGCATATTATTTTGTGTGAATTTTTGTTTTATTGTTAAAAATCCAAAAATATGCATATTAAATTTCTTTATAAATCACAAAAATACAAAAATATGTTGTTTTGAATTTTGTGAATTACATGTCTATTTTGTGTTAATTTCTAGAAAAACCAAAAATATTTGTGTTTCAAAATTTTGTGTAAATATTTGGTTGATTGTATATGATTGTTAATGTGTGATTTACTTTTTAATGTGTGTTTAATTTTAAAATTTTTGCTTTTTACAGATGGCACCAAGGAAATCCATTCCCACTATTGGTCCCTCTAAAAGACAGAGGAAGGCCACGGATACTGACACCACCTCTGAGGATGCTGATCTTCAGGGACAGGAGGTGTTAGGACCGAGGGATCCTACGAGATTTTGAACTGATGCGAAATAGGCCCGCTTTCATTAGATTAAGGGCCAAAAGCTGATGTGGGAGAGAGTATTGGATCTTAGTGCTGGAGATTATCCTGAGCTGCAGGATGAAATCTAGAGGAGGAGATGGGGACCCCTGTTCTCTCTACCGACTGAGGGGGATCCCATCTTAGTGATGGAGTTTTATGTGAACGCCTTCAGGACTCGCCAGGACGCATCGAGTATAGGACTGCAGCGGACGACTTGGGTGAGGGGCCGGTATATTTCATATGACCGGGACACTATCAGTACCTTATTGGGTAATCCTTGGGAGCCTACTCTCGAGGATGATACTTGTTTCTAGAAGGAAAACAGAAACAAGATTGCTGCTGAGGGAGAGTTAGGATACTCACTCGAGGAGGTTGCTCATTTTTTAAGCAAAGATGGAATCTTTTTCAACCTAAGTAAGGTTGGAAGGAGTCCATCTAACCTCCTAAAGACCCAGCTGACCCCTCTAGCCCAGGCATGGTCCCACCTCATGCTTCATAACATCACTCCTCTCACCCACCTTTCATCTCTTCCAGTTGAGCGTTGTTGCCTTCTCTTTTCTATCCTCCAGGGCCATACCATTGATATCGCTGAGCTTATATCTGAGAAGATTCACTTTTATGCCCTTGGGTATAAAGTGAACCGCCCCATTCCATTTCCTCTCATCATATCTGCCTTACTAAGGAGGCAGGAAGTCATTGTACCTTCACCAGAATTCACTAGTTCTTCAGGGAGAGTCCCTAAAGTTCTAGTGAACAGAGACAATTTTATGCAGCAGTGCGAGCTTCCACCTCTGGAGCAAGAGGCTCAGCCCAGACCTAGGAAGAGGAGACCACCAGTTCAGCCTTCATCTACTGATGCTGTCACACAGGGATTTGCCTGGATTTCACTTGAGCATTAGTATATGATGCAGATGATGGCTGCTACTCAGAGCATATATTCATCTTCATGATGAATTTTATCAGTACAGGTTACAGGGAGAGGGAGCACTATATGTCACACCAGCTGAGTTTGCAGCTCATGTAGCTTGGCCTGGTGATTTACCTACTTACCCTGAGACTGGTGGATCTTCTGGCGCACAGGCTGACTCTGATGAGGATGATGAGGAGGAGAAGGATGATGATCAAATGGAGGATTGATGATGCCATCTTCGTATTTCTTACATTTACTTTGAGTACAGTTTATTTTTAGTTTATATTTACATTTACATTTACACTTTATATTATGGTATTTTATTATGTGTGGTGTGTTTTTACGTAATTATTTGTTTTTGCATATTCTATTCGAAAAATAATCCAAAAATAAATTTTATCTTTAAATAAATAAATCAAATTTTTGTTAGTAAGTTAATTTATTCACTTAACATTTTTACATAATAAAACCAATTTTGTAAAATCAATTATTAATTCTTTTATAACTTAGGAATTTTGATAAATTTAATTACAATAAGTTTATTAACTATCAAGCAAATTTCAAAAACCCGGTGAGTTGAGAGATCTTATTAAACACTTGAGGGTTTAATCGACATAACTTCATTCGAATTGATTTTACTTTAATCTTTGATTTGTGTTGTTGTACAGAAAATTCAGGAAAATGATCAAGGCATATTTATTGATGAAAAGAAACCTTGGGCCAAACAGCTTACCTTAGTAAAAATTATTTTATCCTTTGAAAGCCAATTTGTGTAACATCCCGAATTTTAAAATGAGAGAATTAAATACCGGAATAAATATTAGAAATTAGTATGTGGAATATTTAATGTCCCAAACTATTAAGAATAATTAAATTGATAATTTTGGGGACTGTTAGAAAATTATGGAGATCGGTTAAGCTGAAATTAAGCCTGGTTGAGATATGGGTGTCGGACAAGTATCTCGGGGTGAGATGATATTGGTCAGGGCTATTAGAAATATTATCGGGAATCCGAATATGTATTCGGAATAATTTTTAGACGATGTATTGAGCCCGAACTGAGAACCTGTTAGTTATAAAACGCTGAAGTTTTAATGAATGGGAATTAAAATAAATCAAAAACCCAAATTTCTTTCACTATTCACGTATGTTTCGTTGAAGGCAGTAAGCATTTGTATTTTCTTCTTCTTCTCATCATCGTCTTCTCCATTTTCCTCTTTTCTTCTTCCGAACCCTAGCAACTTGGCTTCATCATCCATTTCCTCTCATTTTCGTTGGTGGGAGCTTGAAGGGAGTTGGTGGAGCTGCTGTTTTCTCCTCCTTTCCCTCCATTTTCACAGCTTTCTCTCCCTCCATTGAACCCATTTTCGTTTTTGGGTGTGAGGTAAGAAATACTCACCATTTGTTTGGGTTTTTGCCATAGTTGTATGAAAATATGAGTTTGGGAACCATGCATGTGTATGGATGTCCTTGAGGAGAGTATTAAATACAAGAGTTTAATATGGGTTTCTATAAGAGTAAGGTTTCTTTGGGAAGTAATGAAGTGGATGCATTTATGGTTGGAAGGAGAAGAGTATTTATGAAGGTGGATGGAATTTTTATGAACCCCTAGCTTCATAAATTTGGAGGAAATGTATAATGGAGGTTGATGAGTATTTATTACTGGAAATAAATGTGAGTTATGATGAATAAGGGTCATTGGTGATGGTATTTTGTTGGTGGAAGTCAATAATGGAGAAACCCATGAAAGGGTTTGGTTGTTGAATGCATAATAATAAGGGTAGCACCTAACCCATGGTGGTTATGGTGGATAAAGTGAAATAAAAGAGGTTTGAGAGTTAAAATGATATAAACATCAAGTTATTGATATATGTATAAGTATTTAAGTCTTAATGAGTAAGTAGAAAATTGATTGTATAATGTATTGTGATGTAGGAAGTGACCCCATTGATGAGGCGGAACCATCAAACCGCGTTGATCACTACTTCACTTGAGGTAGGAGGGGGTAACTTTTCTAAATGCATGATTTCATCCATTGATGATGTGAAAATATGTATATGTGATTGTGTTGATGATTGTTGAATGGATGATGTGATAATGTTATGATTGGAATGCATTTAGTATGATAATTATTGTGTGGCATTATATTTGGGATAATATCATGATGTGGTGATGATACTATGTTAATGAAGTATGATGATGGTTTGAAACCATGTGTGGATTGGAATTGTGATATGAATATCCCAAAGATATGTGTATGATCTATTGAATGTGTATGCCACTAATTATTAATGAGTATAAGTATTAAGGAGAATTGGAAATAATTAAGGATGATGAGAATATTGAAATCCACCAAGTGGTGGTGGTGAATGATTGATTGTGGAGTGGCATCTAGGATGCATAGTGTGAGGATGCACTTGATTTGTATTTGCATTGCATCCATAGCATATCATAGTTGTCTATGTGGAATATTAGGGGGTTCCACTAGGCGGGCCCAGTGGGAGGGCGGCTCAGTGCACGAACGTATTGTGATTTTTCCCCTGTGACTCGGTGTATGAGTCACGAAGCTGTCCATAGTTGGTGACGAGGCACCCTATGTGGCGGGCCCAGTGGGCGGGCGGCTCTATGGTGAGCGAGTTTACCTTAGTGTCCGACGGGACACGGCTCTCTCGATGTGTGTTCGGGAGGGGCCCGTAGTACTTGTGGTAATTGAGGCCACGATGTTGATCCGCAAGTCACGGGGTGACTAGTGCTACAGATGGGCGATAGCGGTGTGGTACCAGTAAAAATTATGAGGATATAAGCATGCATAAAATTGAGATATATGTGTACACAATTTTTTCTACTGCAGTAGGGGCATAGTAGCACACCTATGCTTGTCCCACAATTGAATTAATATGGTATTTTTCCCACAGTCAGATCTGCATTGTTTTGATGAGAAATTCTTGTGCATATGCATTAGCTTTAAGAGCATTTGCATATAGGTGGAGATATGCCTAGTTGAAAGCCCATGGTGGCAACGGACGAACGAGAATCGAAACGGGGAAAGAGTTGGATACTAACCCTATGTGTGTGTTTGGCAATCCAAATGATTGAAATTGTGAATGTATACTTGAGATTATGAGATGTATGATGTGTGATGTGTAATGTAGTGTAATGATTGTATTTGTGCAAGTATACATGTATTTCATCATAATGTATGACTTTAATTTATTTGGATTATGTTACTCACCTCCCCGTTGCCATTTTTAAAGTTGATGTAGGTATGATTTAAATCCTACAGCTTTTGGAGGTCGAGTTTGGAAGGAGGTAAATATGGATAGGAATGTGTAAGCCTTGGCCGGCATGAAATCTGTTTTGGTAGAGTATATGAGGTTTATATACTCAATTTTGTAATGTTGATAATTTTGGAGGTCATGGGAGAAAATTGGACATGTTTGTGTAATGACAATTTTCATTCATGACCCAAAAGTTGTAAGGAATGAATCTTGATACTTGTCTTGATTAATGAATGTATGCTGTGTTTTTATGCCATCCTATGGAGTCATGAAATGATGTTGGATCCAAATGTATGTAGGGAGTGTATGTGGCTTGATGATGAATTTAGATTATATGCATGGAATCAATATTAGCATGATGATGTTGGTGGTATTCGATTCAATGAAAGAATTATGTAGTTCTAGATTATAGTACTGTATGAATTGGTACATGCATAATGAAGTAAGATATGGTCATAGGTAAGGCCAAAATGAATGGAGTTGATGGTTCATGTGCTAAGTTAAGGTAAATTTCGTTTCTGCATTGTTCCTTCATAACTCGCTCAAGCGAGTGACAATCTTGCTCGAGCGAGATTGTTGTGAAATAGGGGATTCGTTCCTGCCCCGAATTCGCTCAAGCGAAGGTGCATTTCGCCCAAGCGAGATTGCCACAGAATCAGAGTTTCAATTCTGGACAATTTTCACTCAGGCGTGGGAGTGGGCGCTCAAGCGAGGGAGAAGGAGATTTGATTCTGGACGATTTTTGCCCAGGCGAGTGGTGCCTCGCCCAAGCGAAAATCGACTAGAGAGTTACTGATGCTTCTGGAATGATCTCGCTCGAGTGAGTCATGATCCGCTCAAGCGAGATTGACACCTGATGCTTACCTCCTTTTTCACCCAAGCGCCTCGCTGCCTTGCTCAATGTTTTCTTTTGTATCCCGCTTAAGCGAGACAGGGCTTGCTCAAGCGAGCTGAGCCCTGATACTTATTTCTCTCTTTCGCCCAAGGTCGCTCAGCGTTCGCCCAAGCGTAGGTACGCTGGCTCGCTCAAGCGGATTGATTCTCACTTGAGCGAGTATGCCCCCTAATGCTCATATTTGTTATTTTAATTGGATTTTTAAATCCTATGCACATGTTCTTCCTTAAACATTATTTTAAAGGTATCGAGGAGTATATATTGAACCTCTAGGCTATATAAACTACCTTCCACATTTTTATGAAATTCCTCCTCTTGGAAATCAATCGTCCAATGATTAAACTAAATGAATTCTCCCGCTGACTCTGATTGAAAAATAATCTTTTAATCTCACCCTCTCATATCTTCATATATGGGAGTGGTTTATTTTAGATCCAGGGGTTTGGTGAAAAATACTTCACCACTCTAATTATTTGAATTATTAATTTCTTTAAAAACGTGAAAATTTTCCCCCTATTTTATATGGGGGTTTAGGGCGTCTCAACCTGGTATCAGAGCATTCATTGCTCTTGATACGATTATAAGTGATGCTGTCCATGTGTTTATTGCTTGTGGTTGATTGATTTGTAAATTATATGGGTGAATTATGAATGTTGTTATTAAAATGAGATTATTACATGATTGTTGTTAAGCCCGGCCAGGCAATTCCTTTCTCATATTTACCTTCTAATTATGAAATGCATTATGATAATACTTGTGTTAAGGAAGTTAATGATGAATGATATATGTATGCACACTGGGTGAAGAAACTTTAAGTTTCTAATTATGTTTATGTTGTTGTATATAGATTGAGTGATGGCGTATAGGCGCAATGCTGATACAGCCGCCATGGTTGAAGCCTTTAATCGCTTTGCCGACATACTTGAACGGCAACAACAACCTATGGGTCATCCGAATCAAGGTCTTGACCAATTTCTTAAGCGGAAGCCTTCTGAATTTCATGGAGGCTATAAGCCAGAAGATGCTCATGTCTGGATCCGTGACTTGGAACGGATATTTGCTAGCATGGAATGTACCGAAACGCAGAAGGTGGAATATGCAGTGTTCATGGTTCGGAATGAGGCCAAATCTTGGTGGATCCTTACCCGTGGGCGTATGATTGGTGCCCATACTCCTCTAAATTGGGAGAATTTTAAGGCGGAGTTTCTTAGGAAATACTTTCCTGCGAGTTATAAAAACAAGAAAGAGCTTGAATTCATGGAACTCAAGCAAGGAGGCATGTTGGTTGAAGAGTATGATTCGAAATTTGAAGAGTTATGTGTGTTTTATCCTACCTTTCAGCAAGAGGGCACTGAAGCTTCGAAGTGTGTTAAATTTGAGAATGGATAGCGCCAAGAGATCAAGAAGGCGATTTGTCACCAACAGATTAGGAGTTTTCCTACTCTTGTGGATAAGTGCAGAATTTTTGAAGAGAATGATATTGCTCCAAGGAGTTATTCGGGGCATGATTACAAGTTGAAGGGCCAATCTTCTAGCTTCAAGAAGAAAGGCAACTTTAAGAACAATAGACGATTTGTACGTGGGTCCTCTTCTTTCAGAGGTGGACGAGGTGGCGGAAGGCATGGTGTTGTTGGTGGCCGAGGTGATGGCCAAGGACTTCGTTGTTTCAGATGTGGTGGAAATCATTTGGCCAGAGACTGCAATCATGAAGAGACAGTGGTGTGCTACAGATGCAACCAACGGGGGCATATCCGCCCTGATTGCCCTTTGAATGCCGCAGATGTTGTGCTACGTGATAATGCAAACCGTGGAGGCTACGGTGCTTTTAGAGGCCGTGGTCGTGGAAACGGTAACGGTGGAAGAAATGGCAACCGAAATGTTGGTAACGGTCCTGGTAATAGAAACGGCTGAGGTAATGCTAATGGTGGTCGGAATGGCCCAAACCGTGGTGCTAATCAACAAATGGCTGGAAGAGTCTTCACCGTGACCGGTGAAGAAGCAGCACAAGCTGAAGATCTTGTCCAAAGTGAGTTCCAGATACATGGTAATGTTGTTAATGTGATATTTGATTCGGGTGCTACGCACTCTTTTATTTCTGAAGATTGTATGAGGCGCTTGCGGGTGCCTGTGAGTATGATGAAAGGTGCAATATTGATGACTACACCAACTGGTGCTTGTTTAAGATCGGTGACTCGATGTGAGAATGTCAAGATGGACTTGGAGGGTAGAAAATTTGTTGTATCCTTCATGTGTTTACCTATAAAAGATCTGGATGTTATTCTAGGCATGGATTGGTTGTCCGCCAACAAGGTTTTGGTGGATTGTCATAGCAAGACGGTGATTTTCCCAATCTCTAACACTGAAGGCTTTGATGTGCGAGGTATCTCTCAACTTCTTGTCATGTTCTATTTGGTTGATGGGAATGGTGTTTCCCAATCTTGTGGGATTCCTATCGTTTCAGAATTTCCTGATGTGTTCCCGGAAGAGATTCCCGGATTACCTCCTCCACGAGAAGTGAAATTTGCTATTGATCTTATTCTAGGTGCAAAACTTGTTTCTCGAGCTCCTTATAGGATGTCTCCTATGGAGTTAGTTGAATTGAAAAAGCAAGTGGAAGAATTACTTGAACGGGAGTTTATTCGCCCAAGTGTGTCTCCTTGGGGTGCTCCTGTGTTGTTGGTGAAGAAGAAAGATGGAAGTATGAGATTGTGCGTTGATTATCGCCAACTCAACAAACTAACCATTAAAAATAAATACCCTCTTCCGCAGATTGATGATCTTTTGGATCAATTGAAGGGTGTTGTTGTGTTTTCGAAGATCGATTTACGTTCTGGATATCACCAAATTCGGGTGAAGGCCGAAGATATTCCGAAGACTGCTTTCCGAACGCGATATGGACACTATGAGTACGTAGTGATGCCATTTGGTGTGACGAATGCCCCTGCGATTTTCATGAGCTACATGAATCGCATCTTCCATGAATATCTTGACCAATTCGTCGTAGTGTTTATCGATGATATTTTGGTGTATTCCAAGAGTCATGAAGAGCATGAAAGACATCTTCGTCTTGTGTTGACTATTCTACGAGAAAATGAGTTGTATACGAAGCTCTCTAAGTGTGAATTTTGGCTGTCTGAGGTCCAATTTCTTAGACATGTTATTTCAAATGATGGAGTTGCTGTGGATAGATCTAAAGTTGAAGCTGTGATGGCTTGGGAAAGACCAACGTCGGTGACGGAGATAAGGAGTTTTCTTGGTCTTGCCGGTTATTACCAGAGGTTCATTGAAGGGTTTTCCCGTTTGGCTTTACCATTAACGAAGTTGACTCGAAAGAATCACTCTTTTGTGTGGACCCGTGAATGTGAAGAGAGTTTCCAAGAGTTGAAGTTAAGGCTTACTACCGCACTGGTGTTAGCATTGCCCGACTTAACGGATGAATTTGTGGTATATTGCGATGCATCTAAGTTGGTCTTGGATGTGTCTTGATGCAAAAGGAGCGTGTGATAGCCTATGCGTCAAGGCAGTTGCGACCGTATGAGGTTAATTACCCCACACATGATCTTGAATTGGCGGCGGTGGTGTTTGCATTGAAGTTGTGGCGACACTACTTGTATGGCTCCAAGTTTGTAGTCTTTAGTGATCATAAGAGCCTCAAATATTTGTTTGACCAGAAAGAGTTAAATATGCGCCAAAGATGATGGATGGAGTTCCTAAAAGATTATGAATTTGAATTAAAGTATCACCCCGGTAAGGCGAATGTAGTTGCTGATGCATTGAGCCGGAAGTCATTGCATGTCTCCATGATGATGGAAAAGGAAATGGAGTTGATAGAACAATTTAGAGATTTGAATGTGGGCGTGGAGACTTATACTCCTAAGAGAATGGCATTAAAGATGTTAAAGGTTACTAATGAATTTCTTGAATATGTGAAGGCGTAACAACCCAATGATGAGTATTTAATTGAGATGAAGAAAAGACAAGAAAAAGGGAAGAATTTGTTCTTAGTAGAAGGTCAAGATGGCATTTGGCGTGTGAAGGGTTGAATTTATGTTCCCCCAAGCGATGATGTGAGGAAACATGTACTTGAGGAAGCTCATAAAAGCATATTGAGTATTCATCCTGGTTCCACCAAGATGTATCAAGATTTGAAGAAGAATTTCTGGTGGCCCGGTATGAAGCGTGATGTGGCGGATTTTGTAGCATCTTGCCTTGTTTGTCAAAAGGCGAAGGTCGAACATCAGAGACCATCTGGTTATTTGAGACCATTGGAGATCCCTGTTTGGAAATGAGATAGCATAGCTATGGATTTTGTTTCTGGACTACCCAGAACTCGTGCTGGGAACGATGCTATATGGGTAATTGTAGATTGATTGACAAAATGTGCTCACTTTTTACCCATAGATATGAAGAGTTCCTTGGAGAAATTGGCACAAATCTACATCAAGGAGATTGTTAGGCTATATGGTGTTCCGTCCAGCATCATATCCGACCGTGATCCTCGATTTACTTCTCGGTTTTGGGGACGCTTGCATGATGAGTTGGGTTCTAAGTTGAAGCTTAGTTCCGCTTATCACCCTCAAACCGATGGGCAATCGGAGAGAACTATACAAAGCTTGGAGGATTTGTTGAGAGCTTGTGTCCTTGAACACGGTGGATGTTGGGAGAGATTCCTACCATTGATCGAATTTACATACAATAACAGTTTCCATTCCAGTATTGGTATGGCACCTTACGAGGCATTGTATGGAAGGAAGTGTAGAACTCCCTTGTGTTGGCTTGAAGTTGGTGAAAACTTGGCCTTAGGGCCGGAGATTATTCAAGAAACTACCGAACATATTAGAAAGATACAAGAGAATATAAAGATTGCTCAGGATAGGTAGAAGAGTTATTATGACAAGAGGCATAAACCACTTGAGTTTCAAGTGGGTGAACATGTATTTTTGAAGGTCTCGCGTGATAAAGGCATTGGAAGGGCGTTGAAGAGTGGGAAGTTGAGCCCTAGATTTATCGGACCTTATGAGGTGTTGGAGCGGATTGGTGAGGTTGCTTATCAGATAGTACTCCCTCCGCATCTTGCTAATCTACACAACGTGTTTCACGTATCGCAGTTAAGGAAATATGTTTATGATCCTCTACACGTGATCCCTATGGATGAGATTGAGGTGCGAGATGATCTATCTGTTTCTCCTGTTTCTGTTCGTATTGTCGGACATTCCGTGAAGAAATTGCGGAACAAGTTGGTACCTTTGGTGGAGGTCGCTTGGAAACATGGAAATACTGAAACGTTCACATGGGAACGCGAAGACGACATCAGAGAACGGTATCCCGACGCATTTGAATCCGGTAAGTTAAATTTCGAGGACGAAATTTTCTTTTTGGAGGGGTGGATTGTAACATCCTGAATTTTAAAATGAGAGAATTAAATACCGGAATAAATATTAGAAATTAGTATATGGAATATTTAATGTCCCAAACTATTGAGAATAATTAAATTGATAATTTTGGGGACTGTTAGAAAATTATGGAGATCGGTTAAGCTGAAATTAAGCCCGGTTGAGATATGGGTGTCAGACCAAGTATCTCGGAATGAGATGATATTGGTAAGGGCTATTAGAAATATTATCGGGAATCCGAATATGTATTCTGAATAATTTTCAGACGATGTATTGAGCCCAAACTGAGAACCTGTTAGTTATAAAACGCTGAAGTTTTAATGAATGGGAATTAAAATAAATCAAAAAACCCAAATTTCTTTCACTATTCACGCATGTTTCGCTGAAGGCAGTAAGCATTTGTATTTTCTTCTTCTTCTCATCATCGTCTTCTCCATTTTCCTCTTTTCTTCTTCTGAACCCTAGCAACTTGGCTTCATCTTCCATTTCCTCTCATTTTCGTTGGTGGGAGCTTGAAGGGAGTTGGTGGAGCTGCTGTTCCCTCTATTTTCGTAGCTTTCTCTCCCTCCATTGAACCCATTTTCGTTTTTTGGGTGTGAGGTAAGAAATACTCACCATTTGTTTGGGTTTTTGCCATAGTTGTATGAAAATATGAGTTTGCGAACCATGCATGTGTATGGATGTCCTTAAGGAGAGTATTAAATGCAAGAGTTTAATATGGGTTTCTATGAGAGTAAGGTTTCTTTGGGAAGTAATGAAGTGGATGCATTTATGGTTGGAAGGAGAAGAGTATTTATGAAGGTGGATGGGATTTTTATGAACCCCTAGCTTCACAAATTTGGAGGAAATGTATAATGCAGGTTGATGAGTATTTATTGCTGGAAATAAATGTGAGTTATGATGAATAAGGGTCATTGGTGATGGTATTTTGTTGGTGGAAGTCAATAATGGAGAAACCCATGAAAGGGTTTGGTTGTTGAATGCATAATAATAAAGGGTAGCACCTAACCCATGGTGGTTATGGTGGATAAAGTGAAATAAAAGAGGTTTGAGAGTTAAAATGATATAAACATCAAGTTATTGATATATGTATAAGTATTTAAGTCTTAATGAGTAAGTAGAAAATTGATTGTATAATGTATTGTGATGTAGGAAGTGACCCCATTGACGAGGCGGAACCATCAAACCCCGTTGATCACTACTTCACTTGAGGTAGGAGGGGGTAACTTTTCTAAATGCATGATTTCATCCATTGATGATGTGAAAATATGTATATGTGATTGTGTTGATGATTGTTGAATGGATGATGTGATAATGTTATGATTGGAATGCATTTAGTATGATAATTATTGTGTGGCATTATATTTGGGATAATATCGTGATGTGGTGATGATACTATGTTAATGAAGTATGTTGATGGTTTGAAACCATGTGTGGATTGGAATTGTGATATGAATATCCCAAAGATATGTGTATGATCTATTGAATGTGTATGCCACTAATTATTAATGAGTATAAGTATTAAGGAGAATTGGAAATAATTAAGGATGCTGAGAATATTGAAATCCACCAAGTGGTGGTGGTGAATGATTGATTCCGGAGTGGCATCTAGGATGCATAGTGTGAGGATGCACTTGATTTGCATTTGCATTGCATCCATAGCATATCATAGCTGTCTATGTGGAATATTAGGGGGTTCCACTAGGCGGGCCCAGTGGGAGGGCGGCTCAGTGCACGAACGTATTGTGATTTTTCCCTGTGACTCGGTGTATGAGTCACGAAGCTGTCCATAGTTGGCGACGAGGCACCCTATATGGCGGGCCCAGTGGGCGGGCGGCTCTATGGTGAGCGAGTTTACGTTAGTGTCCGACGGGACACGGCTCTCTCGATGTGTGTTCGGGAGGGGCCCGTAGTACTTGTGGTAATTGAGGCCACGATGTTGATCCGCAAGTCACGGGGTGACTAGTGCTACAGATGGGCGATAGCGGTTTGGTACCAGTAAAAATTATGAGGATGTAAGCATGCATAAAATTGAGATATATGTGTACACAATTTTTTCTACTGCAGTAGGGGCATAGTAGCACACCTATGCTTGTCCCACAATTGAATTAATATGGTATTTTTCCCACAGTCGGATCTGCATTGTTTTGATGAGAAATTCTTGTGCATATGCATTAGCTTTAAGAGCATTTGCATATAGGTGGAGATATGCCTAGTTGAAAGCCCATGGTGGCAACGGACAAACGAGAATCGAAACGGGGAAAGAGTTGGATACTAACCCTATGTGTGTGTTTGGCAATCCAAATGATTGAAATTGTGAATGTATACTTGAGATTATGAGATGTATGATGTGTGATGTGTAATGTAGTGTAATGATTGTATTTGTGCAAGTATACATGTATTTCATCATAATGTATGACTTTAATTCATTTGGATTATGTTACTCACCTCCCCGTTACCATTTTTAAAGTTGATGTAGGTATGATTTAAATCCTACAGCTTTTGGAGGTCGAGTTTGGAAGGAGGTAAATATGGATAGGAATGTGTAAGCCTTGGCCGGCATGAAATCTGTTTTGGTAGAGTATATGAAGTTTATATACTCAATTTTGTAATGTTGATAATTTTGGAGGTCATGGGAGAAAATTGGACATGTTTGTGTAATGACAATTTTCATTCATGACCCAAAAGTTGTAAGGAATGAATCTTGATACTTGTCTTGATTAATGAATGTATGCTGTGTTTTTATGCCATCCTATGGAGTCATGAAATCATGTTGGATCCAAATGTATGTAGGGAGTGTATGTGGCTTGATGATGAATTTAGATTATATGCATGGAATCAATATTAGCATGATGACGTTGATGGTATTTGATTCAATGAAAGAATTATGTAGTTCTAGATTATAGTATTGTATGAATTGGTACATGCATAATAAAGTAAGATATGGTCATAGGTAAGGCCAAAATGAATGGAGTTGATGGTTCATGTGCTAAGTTAAGGTAAATTTCGTTTTTGCATTGTTCCTGCATAACTTGCTCAAGCGAGTGACAATCTCGCTCGAGCGAGATTGTTGTGAAACAGGGGATTCGTTCCTGCCCCGAATTCGCTCAAGCAAAGGTGCATTTCGCCCAAGCGAGATTGCCACAGAATCAGTGTTTTGCTTCTGGACAATTTTCGCTCAGGCGTGGGAGTGGGCGCTCAAGCGAGAGAGAAGGAGATTTGATTCTGGACGATTTTCGCCCAGGCGAGTGGTGCCTCGCCCAAGCGAAAATCGACCAGAGAGTTACTGATGCTTCTGGAACGATCTCACTCGAGCGAGTCATGATCCGCTCAAGCGAGATTGACACCTGATGCTTACCTCCTTTTTTGCCCAAGCGCCTCGCTGCCTCGCTCAATGTTTTCTTTTGTGTCTCGCTTAAGCGAGATAGGGCTCGCTCAAGCGAGCTGAACCCTGATACTTATTTCTCTCTTTCGCCTAAGGTCACTCAGTGTTCACCCAAGCGTAGGTACGCTGGCTCGCTCAAGCGGATTGATTCTCGCTTGAGCGAGTATGCCCCCTGATGCTCATATTTGTTATTTTAATTGGATTTTAAAATCCTATGCACATGTTCTTCCTTAAACATTATTTTAAAGGTATTGATGAGTATATATTGCACCTCTAGGCTATATAAACTACCTTCCATATTTTTATGAAATTCCTCCTCTTGGAAATCAATCGGCCAATGATTAAATTAAATGAATTCTTCCGCTGACTCAGATTGAAAAATAATCTTTTAATCTCACCCTCTCATATCTTCATATATGGGAGTGGTTTATTTTAGATCCAGGGGTTTGGTGAAAAATACTTCACCACTCTAATTATTTGAATTATTAATTTCTTCAAAAACATGAAAATTTTCCCCCTATTTTATATGGGGGTTTGGGGAGTCTCAATTTGAGCCTAAAATAAATTCTTTGGTACCCTTAAAACCTAAATTTGTTATAACCGTTCCCTATACTTGATTAATTAAAAGAGAAGTTAAAATAAATGAAAAATATCTTTAGTGTTCTTACAAAAATGGGGAATGAAAATAAGCAACTTGATTCTTTTCAAAAGAAAATAAAGTATGAAAAAGAAAAGTCAAAAATAGTGAAAAGAATCAAGTTGGGGGTATTTATTTTTCATCAATAAAAGAAAATGAGAAGTTTGGGTCAAGAGAAAGCCTAAAAGTTATAAAATGCTCTTTTATGATTTCAGGTTTTTGAATTCCAAGAAAAACCATTGATTCTTGTAAGCCAAGCCTCATTACAACCCGTGAAAAGACCTTGTGATTTCTGAATTAACTCTGTATAACCAACTATTGATTAGATGAAAATCAAAATTAAATTCATTTGATTTTATGATTGATTGAGTGAAACAGGTTACCAATTGCATTGAGATAAACACTTGGAGAGGTAAGCCTAAAATTATGCTTGGTATGTTAATAAAATATTGTAAAGAATTTTATCATTAAACCTTTGTTATATTAGATGTCTATAGTTGATTATTTCAAAATGGTAAATTGTGTAATTACTTTTTGTGGTAAAATTCTTGGACTAACTCAAAAATTTGATTTCAAATTTTTATTTTTTATTTTTCTCTCTTGCTCGAGGACGAGCAATGTCTCAAGTTGGGGGTATTTGTTAGTCCTCAAATTTACAATAAATCTTTTAATAAAAATTTCATAAAAATTATAAAAATTAGTTTAATTTGTTAGAAAATTAGGCTTTGAATTTAATAAATGGATGTTGTTGGAAATAATCTGCCCTTGATCAATTTTCTCTAGTTTTGCAGTGAAAAAGTTAAGAAATCAAGAGAAAATTACACTGGAGGAGCTGACGCGTAGCCTCATCCCACGCGTAGCATCAACAGCTATTTTTGATGCTGACGCTACGCGTCACAGCCACGCGTAGCGTCAGTGCTGTGTGGTCTCCACCTTCACTTTGGCCAACCACTCCACTTGGACCCAATAATGGGCACTCCACTCAGCACCAAGGGCCACCCCACTCAGCATGAAAGGCCAAAACTCGGTGGAAACATGTTCATGTGGCCAGGCATGATCAAATTTAATAATTTGAAGTGGCCATTATCAAGTGTTTAATGGAGGCTGAGTCAGCGGTATGACGCGTAGCATCACACTGACGCGTAGCGTCAGCACCCTTGCTCAGCCCTATAAATAGGGCCATCCAATGCATCCTATCCTATCCCATTCTCATTCACTTCTTTTCTTTTCTCTCTTTGTGCTCGATTTTGAGTACTTCTTTTGTGAGTTGTAGTTCTAGAATAGTTTTCTAGATACTTGAGTGTGTTTTGGTGTATTGTGATCATTGTATTGTGAAGTTCCCATCGTCTTTGTAATTTCAAACTCTGTAAGTGTTGTTTTTACTTTCACCATGTGTAACTAATTTGTTTATGTTGGAATTGGTGAACTAATCTATTGAGTATAATGTTGTGAATTCGACCTCTGCATATTGATGATTCAAGTCCATGTTAGTATTTCAATCTTTTATTAATATGAACGTCAAACGGGAGAATGATTTTCATGTGTATTGAAACATCTTTTATTAGTATGAATGTCAAACGGGAGAATGATTATTCATGCCGTATTGAAACTTGTTTTGATGAAAGTAAAAGTTGGAATATCCTTGGTATCTCAATTCTGTAGGGGTTGTTAACCATTGTTGCCACAAGGTCAGGTCTTAATGCAAGTTTTTACTGAGAAAGCTCACAAGGGATCGGACTTTACGGTGAATTCTTAGAATTTATATCACGAGGGATCGGTTATAATGATTTTAAGCTGCAATGACATGAAACTTGATGATTAAATATGCATGTCTTGAGTTCCTCATTGTTATTCTAGATTAGGGATCCAATTTCCAACATAATTTGTTTATCTGTGTTTATCTAAAGTATCTTACCTATTCTAGATTACAACTTAACTATTTAGATAGATTTTTATTTTCTTTTTATCTCATGAACAACTCAACCATGCTATCTTGTGAATATTGTATAAATTTTATATAAATCATTCTTTTGTCCATAACTTTCTTCATATTTACCATAGTAAATAGAAAATTACTGTTGTTATTGGACTTTCAATCCCAGTGGAATGATATCTAAATTTTGAAAACTACAAACGATTGGTGCGCTTGCCAATTAACAACCTGGTGGTGGAAACAAACGGATCTGACGCTATCGCCGGGTTAACACATTCTCAACACCAGGTGATCGCAACCACCGGCTCAATTTCATAGGAACTCGCAAGCCCTTTATATTTCAAATATCAAGTGATCACAACCACTTCTCAACATCATCAACTAGTCCCGCAAGACTTTTCCTTGTGATCGCAACCACTTTCAAATGCTATGCTATGCATGCTATGTATACAATAATGCTCATGCAAGCCTCAACCTCTCAAGTAATATCTCACCCTCTTAATTAGGGTACAACTCACACCAATCACATTGTTAGTGACATATAAATCAACATACATGTCATACTCCCAAAGCTTAACATTCATAATACTCAAGAGTTATTCCTAGCCAAGAATTTCAAACATTCATCCAGCCATACATGGATACGATAACATATCTTCACACATTATACAACTCATAATCTTTTCAAAGTATCATTTTGCAATCAACTATCACAAGGTTCAATCTATTTCATATCTCATATATAAAACACTACGTTCATTCAAGGGAAAACATGCCATATTACATCAATACATACATTATCATCATACAAGACATCATGCATTTAGAAAATACACCCTCTCCTACCTCAAGAGAAGTAGACTTTCGGGTTTGATGTTCCCGCCTCACAACTGTTATCGAGTCCTGCACCAATCAATTATGGGACCACATCAATCATTTATCCAAACACCATTTCAATATACATATACATATATATGTACACATGATTCTCATCATGTAGAAACTATTTATAGGTTTCATTCATTCGCCTAATTAGGCTTTGGGAATTCCTTCCCTTAAATCACCATTCAGTGTTGCCAAGGCAACAACCTAATTAGTTAGGTTACCAAATATACCAATCTCATATTCAACTCATTTTAAGTGGTTATCATTTATGGCTTCCAACCACCATCACCAATCATCATTTATGGCTATACCTCATCATTAATAACATTCTCATAGTCAATTAATGCCTTTCACATTCATCTTACACATTTCCCCCAATTTCATAAGTTAGGGTTTTGTGAAAACCCAACCATATCATAAATGCACTTCAATATTCATCATCCTTCAGCCCTATTTTCATGCATCCATTGATTTGCTCATAAATGTCCACATTTATTCCACCCCACCTTAGATTTTCCTTATTTAAAGCTTCTATTCAATACCCACATACCTTAACCAGTCTCCCAAGTCATAACTAACCATTTTCTAGGTTCAAAACACAAGGAAATGGCAAGAAACATACTTTGCTCCAAAAACAAAAATGAGAATCAAGAGGGGGGAGGTTGTGACGAAAATGGAGAGGAGAATGGGAGAAGCTTCAAGCATTCATTATCTTCTCCTTTCTTCTTGAAAATGAAAGTGAAGAAGAAAGAGGGCACCAAGCTATTTCTTAGGTTTATAAGGGATAAGAGACTGAAGAAGGTGAGTTGGAAAGTGATAGAAAGAAGTGTGTTTGCATAAGGGAGAGAGAGTCATGAGAAATGAGAATGAAAGGGTGAGGTTTTTGTTTAAGTTTTAAGCCCATCACTAAACTCTTTCGTTTTTCAATAAATAGGCTCTCTGTTCGGGCCCAATACTTTATCTAAAAATTATTCTGAATACATGTTTAGATTCCCAGTAATATTAACTACAGCCTTGACCAACGGCATCTCAATCAGAGATACTTGGTCTGACACCCATATTTTAACTGGGTCAGTTTTCTGCTTATCCGGTCTTAATAAATTACTAACAGTTTCTGAAAATTTTAATTTAATTATTTCTAATATTTTGGGACATTAAATAGTTCATATTCTGTTACTCACTATTTATTCCCCTAATTAATTCTATATTTTAAAATTTAGGACGTTACAATCCACCTCACCTTAAAGAAATTTCGTCCTTGAAATTTGACTTACCGGATTCGAATACGTGAGGGTACCATTCCCGAATATCATCTTCATGTTCCCATGTGAGTGTTTCCACGTTCCCATGCTTGCACGCTACTTTCACCAAAGGTACCATTTTATTCCGCAACTTCTTCATGGAATTCTCGACGATACGAACCGAAACGGGAGGAACGGGCAAGTCATCCCGCATATCAACATCATCAATAGAGATCATGTGCAAGGGATCTTGAATATACCTCCTTAACTGCGATACGTGGAACACATTATGTAGGTTTGCAAGATGTAGAGGGAGCACACTCCGATAAGCAACATCCCCAATTCGCTACAAGATCTCATAAGGTCTGATGAATTTAGGGCTTAATTTTCTGCTCTTCAAAGCTCTCCCAATACCCTTATCGCGTGAGACTCGTAAGAACACATGATCGCCGACTTAAAATTCAAATGGCTTCCTCCTCTTGTCGTAGTAGCTCTTCTAACGGTCCTACGCGATTTTCATCTTCTCACAGATTGTCTTAATCTGTTCAGTGGTCTCTTCAACAATCTCAGGCCCTAAGTCCAAGTTCTCACCAACTTCAAGCCAACATAAAGGAGTTCGACACCTCCTTCCATATAACACCTCATATGGTGCCATGCCAATACTAGAATGAAAGCTGTTATTGTAAGTAAATTTGATCAGAGGCAAATATTTCTCCTATGAACCACCATGCTCCAAAACACAAGCACGCAATAAGTCCTTAAGACTCTGGATAGTCCTCTCAGATTGTCTATTAGTCTAAGGATGGTACGCCAAGCTTAGCTTCAATTTAGAACCCATCGCCTCATGTAAGCTTCCCCATAATCATGAAGTAAATCGAGGATCCCTATCAGAAACAATACTTGATGGTACACCATGCAACCTCACAATTTTTTTGATGCACAATTGTGCCAAGTACTACAAGGAACTCTTTATACTGATTGGTAAGAAATGCGCGCTCTTTGTTAAGCGATCCACAATCACCCAGATTCCATCACATCTAGACCTCGTCCTAGGTAAACTGGACACAAAGTCCATAGCAATCGCATCCCACTTCCAAAGGGGGATATCAAGTGGTCTCAATGTACCAGAAGGTTTCTGATGTTCTACCTTCGCCTTTTGACAAATAAGGCACGAAGCTACAAAGTTGGCAATATCACGTTTCATTCCGGGCCACCAAAAATTCTTCTTTATGTCTTGGTACATCTTGGTCACACCAGGGTGAATACTAAAAATGCTTTTATGTGCCTCCTCAAGCACCGTATATCTCAAATCTCCAAATGAAGGCATATACACACGACCTTTTACACGCCATAAGCCATTAATACCCTCAACAAAGAATAGATTTTTCCCATCGAGTTGAGATCTTCTCATCTGCTGTAAGTACTCGTTATCTTCTTGTTTCTCCTTCACCAGCTCTAAAATTTCATTACATATCTTCAGTGTAGTAAAACATAATTTCTTGGAAGATTGAATTTCGGTCCCAACATCTAAGTTCCGAATGAAGGCTAGAAGCATATGAGTCTTCAAAAATCTACAAAGATCGAATGAAGGCTTATTATGATAAGAAAATTGTGAAAAAAGAGCTTTTATCCAGGTCAGTCTATGCTTTTATTTAACTTAAAATTAAAACTCTTTCCAGGAAAACTGCGCTTGAAATGGTCAGGACCTTTTCAAGTTAAAGAAGTAAAGCCATACGGTGCGGTAGAGCTTCAAGATCCAACGTTTGAAAGAACTTGGACTGTAAATGGGCAAAGGCTTAAACCCTACATGGGTGGAGGAGTGGAAAAGCTGGACATGCTAATCCACTTTCAGAATTCAAAGTGAGAAAAATCAGGCATCGAGCTGACGACGTTAAACAAGCGCTAACTGGGAGGCAACCCAGTGTGTTTGATCCTTTGTAAGTTTTAGTTGTTTGAATTTTCTTATGTATGATGTGTCTTATAAATGAGTGTTAAGATCAAAGAAACTGAAGAATTGAATAATGAGATGAGTTTGTTAAGAAAATGTAAGCGGAAGATTAAAGTTTTTAAATATGGAAAAGTCGCTCAAGCGAAGATCACTTCGCTAAAGCGAATGAGACCTACACATACTTCGCTCAAGGCCATTGCAAGTCACTTAAGCGAACACTTACAATTTTGATACTGGAAAAAATTCGCCTGAGCGACTCATCTTAAACCCAAGCGAATGCAACTTTCATTTGAAAGATATTAATTTTTGCTCAGGCCAAGAATAAAGAAATAGCTACTGGACAAAATTCGCTTAAGCGAATTGAAATCCGCTCAAGCGAATTATGTAGAGTTTCCAAAACTTTCAAAAATTCTAACTTTCTGCAACATTCGCTTTGGCAAATTAAAAACCGCTCAAGCGAGATTCCTTCATTTAAACACTGGAACAAAATCGCCCAAGCGATTACCACGCGCTCAAGTGAGTTTTGTCCAAAAAGAAACTCTAAGGACTCGTTCAAGCGCCATTTAATTTGCCCCCGTGAATTTTCTCCAGTATCTAAATCCCTATTTTTTGCCTAAGCGAAATTTAAATATTTGAGTGAAACAAATTTCAAAGCATTAGGTGCCTTTCCCACTCGATTTGCTGAAGCGAAGTTAGGTCGCTTAAGCGAAATAGGAGACTCTTCATTTTCAAAGATTAAATTCGCTGCAGCAACTGAGCTCGCTTGAGCGAATTTAAACGGTGACGATTTTTAAAAGGTCTTTAAGTCTCATTTTCAGTTACAAAATCATTCTCTCTTAAAACCCCTTCACCCACGACAATCATCTCCTCTCTCATTCTCGGATTCGACGATTTTAGCACCGTTTCTCTCTTCTCTCGTCTCTCATTTTCAAGTTTCAAGTTTTCCTCTTTCTTGGTAAGTTAATGAAACCCTCATTTCATTCATCATCTTCTTCTTTCTAGTACTAGGAGGTTGATGTTTTTGCTGGAAATTGGTTTGGATTAATGGTTGTTAAGGTTTGGTATCAATGCTTTTTTCTTCTCTAACTTAATGCTTAGGGTTAAGGGAATGCTTATACCATTATTCTTAAATCCATGGCATCCATGCTCTATTTTGGTAAATATCATTTCCTACTTTGATGTTGTCTATTTTGTTGGAATGCAAGTAAACTATGTCTGATGGACCAAGTAGACAATATTAAGGCCATACTCTGTTTTTTAGGTTCTAGTTCCAAAAAAAGGGTTAGTGTTGTATAGATGATGTCTGAGACCATATTGGTGATGCCATGCAATTGATAGAAATTGATGAATGACATGCTCTGTTTTGATGATGTTATAATTTACTTTAAAGAGTAATATGGTTAATGGCAATTATAGTCCATATGCCTTGTGTTAGGAATGATCCGATTACAATTTTGTTTTGACAAGTACATGATATGCACTTAATAGTGTTAGGAATGACAATCATAATAATTGCAATTGTTATGTATCATAGATTGACAAGTAACCCATGAAATTCAATTTGCAATTTCAGTTATGGCACACACCAAAAATGCACAGGAAATACAAAGAGGGCAAGAACGAGCTGCTGCACACAAAGATCATTGAAAAAGGAAGCGCACCGTGGATTCTTCCCCTCCACTGAATCAAAAATTTAAGACCAAGGAAACCGAAAAGCGCTTCCACAACATTCACCACTGGACCATCCTCCCAGAGCATCGAGTGGGTTTAAGAGAAGGTGAATGTGATGAGTTCATGAACATGCTAAGAAAAAAAAAGTAGTTGTGAGTTGCCAATCCTCGGGTGAAATATGACCCTGAAGTGGTGAAGGAATTCTATGCAAACGCTTTGTGGACTGAAGGTGCCATGGATCGAAGAGCATGGGTTAGGGGTCATTGGATTTCCTATGACCGAGACACCATCAATCAGCACCTTGGCGATGTTCTGTAGTTGGAGGAAGATCAATTATGCACCTATGGAAGATTGAAGAAGGAAAGATATGTATATGCCACTCAGGAGTTAGAGTCAGTCTTATGCCTTCCTGACCATCATTTTCAGCGAGGTGCCAACCAACATCCCCCCAGACTCCTTCGGAAGGATATGAAACTGCTGACAAGGGTGTGGACTGCCTTTATTCTAGCAAATGTGGTTCCGAATACTCACATTTCTGATCTCCCATTACCAAAGTGTGAACTACTTCTTTGCATCTTGAACCCGAGGATGTCTGTGGACATTGCGCAAATCATCTCCGATGAAATCTTCCATTTTGCTCAGCAAAACCCAAAGACCACCATAGCAGACGCAAAGCCGAAAGGTACTCTGGGTTTTCCTGCTTTTATTATAGGTTTATATACATCTCAGGGAGTGGATGTTAATCCGACTACCCCTATTCGACCTTCCATCAACAAGAAGTTCATTGATCAGAATTGTTGAATTGAGGCATTAGCAGGACCTTCATCAGCAGGACCTACATCATCTCCACCTCGCATTGAAGGCCCACCACACAGTGAAGTTCATCCATCAGTACCACCTCCACCTACCATCACAGATCCCATCCTTCTTACTCATCTTACTCATATCCAGCAGCAACAAGCAGCTCTTAATAGAGCAATCACATATTTCTACCGTGCCAACTATTGGAGCCACCCATCAGGACCCTTCATGCACCCAGATGAGTTCATTACCAAAGTTTCTTGGCCTGGGGACAGTCTAACTTTCTCGGAGAAGGAGAGGCCAGCAGCTGTAGCTGAAGCTGAGTAGGTAGCACCATCACCACCACCACCACCATCCGAACCAGCAGAGACACCAATCCCAGCATCATCTTCAGCTGTTGCACAGACTCAAGAGCAGCAGGATGCTGAGGATAGAGAGTTCGAGGAACAGCTTAATCGTGTGGTCACCGACATTTTGATGTCGCGTGATTGATCAGCCTCTGTGGCTCCATTTCATTTTGTCCAGTTTATTTATGTTTATGCTATTTTAAATTTAGCAGTTGTTTCAATACTTTTACTTTACAGTATTTTCATATGGTTTATAGATTCACATGCTTATGTTTATCTGAATTTTGTTGCATACACTAGTTGTTATGTTTAGGCGCGAAATTGTTTTTGGTTAATGTATGCAAGGTTTTGGAAAAGTGAAGAAAGATGTGAATTAATCTTGAGTTGCATAAAAGGAAGGACAACTAGTTTTGGAAAATATGATAACTCTTTTTGAATGCTGAATGAAATCTTTCTAAATCTTGAGTTAGGAATTAGTTCACAATGTTTGAACCCTTTTCTGTGAAGATAAAGAAATCAAGACAATTAACCCAGTGAGAGAGTGCAATCTTAAACACCGACAGTTCATTGATTCTAGTGTAATCTTTCATTGCATAAATTTCTAGCAAGCATCATTGCTTAGTCAAACATGGATAGGATAGAGGCAAACTTTGTGTAGAATAGGTTTAAACAAGAGCCTAAAAGCCAACCTTCAATAGTAATCAATCCAATTTTTTTTTCTTTAACCCTATTGAGCCAAAAAGTTTATTTTCTCTTTAACCTTAGAACATGCTTGTATAAAAGATCCAACCCTAATGCATGCTAAGGACAAGAACAATCTTTTAAGAGGGTTATGTGAGTAATTTGGCTAAAACTGTTAAAAAGAAAGGAAAAATTGGAAAATGAAACAAAGTTCTCCTAGAAATGTCAAAGAATAAACAAAAGTAAGGAGGAATACAAAGAAGAATTCAATGGCTCAAGTGAAGGAAGAATGAGAAAACAAAAGCCAAGGCTAAGAAATTTGATTATCCTTAGTATGTCCTTTGCATTCCAAAGAAAAACCAATAAGTTTGTTTTAAGCCTGGCCAAGTTACAACCTACTAAAGCCCTTTTGATCTATGTTTTTTTGAGTAATTATCTTATACAGTGAAATGAAATGCAATGATTGAATAACACTTGATCAATGATATAGAGAGCAAACACTCGCCTGGAAGGTATAAATAGAGAGGGTTTCTTGTTTTTTTAGCAGAGTGGTTACTTGCAATTGTGTATCACATTTCAAACCTAGAATTTGGTTAGATGAATTGAAGGATGATTAAGGACTTATCATTTGTAAATAGTAAAAAGTTGTCCTTTATTTTATTTACAGCTGTGATTAATTAGGATCTTTGTTTCACTTAGCTTTCTCTTGACCATTTGCTTGAGGACAAGCAAAGTTCTAGGTTGGGGAGAGTTGATAGATGTCTAATTTATATATATTTTACAGTGATAATGAAGCATAAATTGGATATAATGTGCAATGTTTGTCATTTTGTAAGCTAGATAGAACATAAATCGTGATATGAACATTATATAAGTTAATTGGTAATTTTCTTGTAATTCCAGGGAAATTGAAGAAGAAAGAAGAAGGAAAAAGAAAAGAAGAAAATTTACTAAGTTTTGAGCAAAGAAGTGATATTCGCTTAAGCGAAGGTTATATCGCTTGAGCGACTCAAAATCGCTGAGACCATATTGAAGGCTCGCTTGAACGAGCAAGGAAAATAACAGATACAAGTATCAGGTCAAGACTCGCTTGAGCGAGAAGCCTATTCGCCCAAGCGAAATCAGGCCAGTGAAGAATGATAAAGAAGTCGCTCAAGCGAAGACATTTCGCTGGAGCGATAATATGACAGAATGCAATAACAATGTCTTCGCTCAAGCGTATGGATAAAAGCATCAAGCGAAATTCCTCCAGTGAGTTACAATGTTGAATTCGCTTGAGTGACCTTATTTCGCTTAAGTGAAATTTGTCCAGAATCAAAAACAATAAGACTCGCTACAGCGGAGGACTTAAGGATCAAAGCGAAATTTGTCCAGAGCCTAAATTCAAAGGATTCGCTGTAGCGGATGAAGGAATGGCTTAAGTGAAAAGGAATAAGGGATCAGTATATGAAGATTCGCTCAAGCGAACTGATATCGCTTGAGTGAAGAAGCATGCAGATGAAGCAAGACTCAAAGCTTTCTTCATGTTGAAGTAGTCTCTTCGCTTGAGCGAGACCTAAACTCGCTTGAGCGAGTATTTCTTTATATAAGCATACAAGAGGGTCACTTCAGATGACGGCTGGGTAGTTCTAGGAAACACTCTGTACTCTCTTTTCTTCATCTTTCTAAGTTTGTAATGGCTACAATGAGTAGTTAAACTTCTCATTGGGATTGGGTGTAACCATTCATACTTAAAGATCACGTATAATATATTCATGATCGGGTAACTTTGTTTTATGATTCTTTATCTTCCATTTTATGTTCATTGCCTGAATCTAGTTGATCACTAGTTTCTTGATTCAAGTTTACGTTTGTTGTTGGAAAATGACTTTTGAAAACGGATCTAAATGGAATACTCATTGTGAGTAGATAACCAGGGATGGTATCTAACGCAATGGACGTCCAAACAATCGTTCTTAATGCTGGAATAGATTTGAAACGATCAAGGAATTGACGTTATTAAATCTATTCTTATGAATTTTATAGTCAAGGAATCGATATAAATGATCTAGATTGTGATGTAAAGAATCATAGCTCAAAACCTACTTTCATGAATATACATCGTGCATCGGAAGGTAAGATTGGTGAATCCAAATCCCAGTTTTATCACTTGATATTTCCTTTTTGTTCATTTAAGTAACTATTCACATATTTCATTTTTATCTATGAAACCATAAATCATGAAAATATTTAACCAAATCTGCCATAATACTTTGATTTTAAATTACTAACGATCCTCTGTAGGAAGAACATTTGTTCTTCGGAACATATACTACAACCGACAAAGTGGTGCACTTGCCACGAGTCAATTTAAAACTGACCATCTGAGTGTTTTGTGAATATATCATACACAAACAATCAGCATGCTCCTGGAACTTTTCAAAGATGCATGATAAGTATTTTCCATGATTTTATTGAACATTGCATAGAGGTGTTTATGGATGATTTTACTGGATCTTCTTTTGATGCATGCCTTGATAGTTTGGATAAAGTTTTAAACAAATGTATTGAAACTAACCTTGTCTTGAACTATGAAAAATGTCATTTTATTGTAGAACAAGGAATAGTTTTAGGGCATGTAATCTCTAAGAAAGGAATTAAGGTAGATCCTGCCAAGATAGAAGTCATATCACACTTACCTTATCCCTCTTACGTACGAGAGGTTCATTCTTTTCTTGGTCATTCAGGTTTCTATAGAAGATTTATAAAGGATTTTAGCAAAAAGGCTTGACCAGTATCCAATCTACTTCAAAAGGATGTGGTGTTTGAATTTGATGATAAGTGTAAGGAGGCCTTTAATTGTCTCAAGCAAGCATTGACCACTACGCCCATAATCCAAGCACCTGATTGGACAACTCCATTTGAGTTAATATGTAATGCTTCTAATTATGAATTGGGAGTTTTCCTTGGTCAAAAGATTGATAAACAACCAAGGGTTATCTACTATGCATCTAGAACTTTAGATGCTGCCTAGGTAAATTACACCACCATTGAAAAAGAGCTCTTGCTATTGTTTTTCAATTAGATAAGTTTAGATCTTACCTACTTGGTTCTCGGGTAGTTGTCTTTACTGACCATGCAGCTCTGAAGTACTTGTTAAAGAAAGGTGAATCCAAGCTAAGGTTAATTCATTGGATGCTCTTGCTCTAAGAGTTTGACTTAGAAATATGTGACAGAAGTGGAACATAAAACTTGGTGGCAGACCATTTGAGCAGAATTAAGAAAACTCCTGACTCCTCACCTATTCAGGATCATTTTCCTAATGAGCAACTCATGAGTATTTCTAACTCGTTTGTTACACCCTGGATTTCTAACATTGTTAATTATCTTGTTGCTTCTGTTTTTCCACCATATACATCTAGAAACCAAATTTCAAAAATAAAAAGTGATGCAAAATATTATATATGGGATGACCCCTATTTGTGAAAGTTGTGTAGTGATCAGGTTATTCAAAGATGCATTCCAGATCATTAGATAACATCTGTGCTTCGATTCTACCATTCTTCACCAGTTGGTGGACATTTTGGTCCACAAAGAACGGCAAGAAAGGTGTTAGACTCTGCTTTATACTGGCCTACCATTTTTAAGGATGCATGGAGAACTTGTAACACTTGTGAGGAATGCCAAAAAGCTCGTAATGAGGACATAACATGGGAGAATCCACATATTATTTTGGATAAAGGACAAGTCCAAAAAGGACAAAGAAACCATCCAAAAAGCCCTAGCTTGCTTCCTTACTTTGTCTAATGGGCCCAAGCCCAATGAAGACACTTTGAAGATCTATTTGTACTCATCATGTAATATAGTTCATAATTATATTTTCTAGTGTTTTAGGATTTATTTGGACCTTACTAGGTCAATTGGTCACTTTTTGGGCTATGTATTCTCATTTGGGCCATGTATAAGGCCATATCCTTTTCATTCTCCTTGAATGGGCCTAGGATCCATGATGGAAGCCCGATAGGAATACCTTGGCCGAAACTACCAGGTGCCTATATAAGGGTGCTTCTCTTTGTAAATTGGCATATATAAATGATAAGAATTTTAGCACATTTTATGTACTTGAGAGAGAGTTGAGTTTCTCCTTTTCTCTTAGCTAGACGGAACTTTAGCAAGCTCTTATCCAAGGGGTATTCTCCCTTCTTGGTGTCGAGATCTAGGAGTTATCTTCCCCTAAGAAGTGGCCTCCAACACACTCTTTCCATCTTCCATTCCTTTCCCTTCCATCCTCCACCTTTCTCTTTCATTTTCATTTCTCCTTTTCCTCTAAAATTATATAGTTTTAGAGTCTTTTCCTCTTGTGTCATTTTGGTCAAGCAAGAAGCATCTCTATTTCATAGCTCTTGAAGACTAAGGAAGAGGAAGAAGAACCTAGATCCCTCCTAAGGAAGGTCTCCATCAAGATCCTCCTACATCAAGTGGTATCATTGAGCTTGGAGGTTTTTCTTCCCAATCTTTCTTCTAGTTTTCGGTTTCAATACTTTCTTCTTGGCTGGTTGTGTTTTTCATTTCATAGTAATATCGTGTTATATGTTAGAAAAGTACAAAAAAGATTGAGTTTAATGCATTTTGTGTCATCTTTCTTTTATTTTCTCAAGTTTTTGCATATTGTTCTTTGTGTAGTTTAATTTGTTTATGTTATATGCTATGGACTAGAATTAAAATTCTGAGTTTGCACAATTGTCCATTCGATTTTAAGCTTCAAGCATAGCTATTACAAAGTTTGTTCATCTTAGAGCCACATAGGATGTGTTTGGTGCAAGTGGAGCCTTTTCTTGTTTCTAAGTATGTTTTAAAATTCAACAATTAGAGTGCGTAATTGTGTGTGGAAGAGTTGCATAATACATCAATTTGTGACTCTAGAAAGGTTCCATTCCAAGTATTAGTAGACCTCACTTTGTGGCTCTCCAAAAATTATGCTCAATTTTTAGGTTATTTAGAGTTATATTCTTAGTTTCTTCTAGGTTTTGCATTTTCATTTTTTTAAGCACTACTTAGGACATAATTGTATCTTGGTTTCATATTGAAGTGCATAAGAAAATTGTCTAAACCTAAGTGCCTTCCATAAGTGAATTTTGGGAGAAGATTGCAAGGTTACCTAAGCAAAAAGAGTGGAATTGAACTTGTAACTAGCTTTAATTCTTGTTTCAGTTTTGGCTTAGTTGAATTAAGGTTAAAGTGCTAAAAAGTAGAGGCAAAATAAAAAGATAAATAAAAGAAAAGAATACAAGAAAAAGAAAGCCCTTACAAAAGTGAAAAAAATCAAAAGGGTATCAAAATAAAAAGTACAAAACAAGACCTCTTATAGAAAAATTTAAAAAGTGTGTACATTAAGTCATTTTGTTTCTTGAAACACCAATACCTAAAAAGTTAATTGCTAGTTGACCCCTTCTTACAAAATCAATTGAACCTTATTTGCTTAGCTTGCAATTTTAGGGTTTCTAGGTTTGTTCATTAGCTTGCTTTATTTCTTGCATTTATTTTGTTGTTTGTCAAATTTTATTTTCTATTTCATTTTCAAAATTGTGTGTCCTTAGCTTTCTTCAATTTAGCTTTTGTTGCTTTGAGTCTTGTCATATCAAAAATCCAAAAATATTCCCTTTGAGTTGCCTTTTCAAATTTTGAACATTTTTAGTTTGTCTTTTATTCAGTCTTAAAGTTTTATCTCTTAAGTTTCTTTCCCTTCAATTCCAAGATAATTCTTACTCAATACCAAGAGGATAGCATTTTGAGTATACTTAAAGATAAGTATGAAGATGCTTTGGTTCTCTTGACACCAAAGAGAAAGGACAAGATCTGAGAGGAAACACTTTGAGAAAGAGACACTTGGTGAAATTTTCTTCTTTAATTGAATAGTGTAATTTTCATTTGAGTTTTATTTGCTAGGTGAAGTGGAGGATCTCACATCAAGGCTAAGAAGACATTGAAGACTTGTAAAAGGAAGCAAAGCCTTGTACTCATTAGTAAATATTAGGAAATTTTAAAATTTTTAGGGCTTGTAGTAGCAAAAATTTGGTTCTTGTATTTATGGACATTTGGACATTCGACTTGGATTTTTAGCTCTAAATTTTGTCTAGTATAGTGCATGTGCATTTGTTTGCTTTAACTAATTATTGTTAGTTCGTTCAATTAGTTAAGTAGTTATAACTAAAAGTGGTTAGGTTGTTAGTGGTATTAACTAGAAGTTGTTAGGTGGTTAGTAACTAAGTTTGTTGTTAGTTAATAGTAGTTAGAACAAACTCCTAGTTAGTCCTAACCTAATCATAATCGAATTAGTTTAAGTAGTTGGGATTGTTATAACAAGTTAGGGTAGTTGCAACAATAATAACCACATAACTAACTTAGTTAGAGGTTGTTAGGGTTGTTAAACCTAAGTTTGTTAGCCTAACTATCAAAATCGAATTTGGTTAGTTGTTAGGATTAGTTGCTTGTTTAGTTACAACCTAGGATTCCATAACTAATCATAGTAAGACAACCTAGAGTTCTCATAACTAAACATAGTAAGACAACTTAGGATTCTACCTAGTACAAACATCATAGGTGTGTGTTCTTTAGGTAGAAAACCTAGAATTTGATTCTTAGGATTGTTGTTTGATTTCTTGTTTTTGTTTTGTATAAGCATCATTGACTAGCTTGTTAGTACATTTGTATACCTTGTCTTGTTTTTATTTGACAACCTTAATCATGTCTTCTAGTGATAGGGAAAATAGAACTCTTCTTCATAATATCATGGATAGTCTTAACAAGATAAACACTAGGTTAACTAACCTAGAAGACAAAGAAGAAAACCCTAGACCTAGATATAAAGAGAAATCAAAGAAATCAAAGGCATGACCCTAGTCATAGTGAGGATGAATATAGGTCTATAAGATACCATCATAAAAAAGAAGACCTAGGTTTAAGAGAAGTCAAGCTTGAAATTCCTCCTTTTATATGCCTCAACAACCTATGTTTTTTTGTGAAGTATTTGATGTTAAGGGCTTTCATTTTATGGGTCTATTTCCTCCATCCTTTGGTTTTACACACATTCTGTTAGCTATGGATTATGTTTCTAAATGAGTGGAAGCTAAAGGCAGCAGAACTAATGATGCTCGGGTTGTTATGGATTTTGTTAGATCTCAAATTTTTTGTAGGTTTGGCATCCCGAGAACAATCATTAGTGATCAGGGTACACACTTCTACAATAAGATCATGCAAGCTATGCTCAAGAAGTATGGGGTTATTCGTAGAGTCTGTAACACCCTAATTTTTAATAAATAATAATTCCAAAAACAGGGAGAAATTTTTCACAAAAACCAACCACTGGCCAAACGGCATAGAAAAGAAAGAAGAAGGCAAGGGAAATAAGAGATCATCCACACACATGGCATTCGGTGGAAGGGACAAGGTAAATAAAAGAATGATTAACACGTAAAACAGTTGGAGGAGGAAGCAAGGCTGGGACCGACCCGTACTGTCCAGCAAAACACAGCAGCGCCTGGGCGAAGACTAAGATAACACTGGCTCGCCCAAGCGAGGTCCGACGCCGCCTGAGTGAAGCATAACTATGCAACCACGGAAGGAGGAAGTGATTACACCGCCCGTCCAGTTCAGCAAGGCACAATAATGCCTGGGCGGATTACAACACAACGTTCACTCACTCAGGCGATGTCCAACACCGCCCGGCGAGACATGATAATGCGACAACGGAAGAGGGAGGTACTTGGGCGGAGTTCCACGTTGACGTCTGCTCGCTTCAGTACGATTCCATGCGCTTGGGCGAACCGCCCTAGCCGCTTGGGCGAGGTATGACACCGCCTAAGCGAGGTCAACACAAAGCCCCTCCAACGCAAACACAAGTTAATTTCTCAATCGGATATGGACAAGGGTTCACTCGGCAAATCCTCATGCTCGCGCTTCACTCGGGAAATCGGGAAGTTAAGTCCCACTCGGACTTATTCGAACCCAACCACTCGGGACACCAATCCTTACTCACTCGGGCTTTACATCTTTCACTCGAATTATCAATACCTCACACTTAGGATCCAATCCACCCTAAACCACTAATTGAACTCCTCTCTCAGCAGGGAATCACTCGAGGTTTTCACTCGGGAGGTACAACTCTGCCTCACTCGGGATTATGATTTCGCTCAGAAAATACGAACTCTTCCCCACTCGGCTTTACTTACATTTTTCACTCAGTAATGGCCGCCCTCATTTTCGCTCAGGAATCCTCTCGTCAGGTCTTACACGGTACAGGTTCATCCAAGGTACTTTACTCAGAATTCATCGAAGTATCATCGTTTGAACAAGAAGGCATAGCCATTCCCAGTTCCACTCGGAGTTGACTTCCCAGCTACGTCCACTCGAAAATCATTAATTGAGCAGTATTCTAACCATCATCGTCCCTCGGTCTACCCAAACACGACCACTCATATACAACATAGTGTAAATGCATAATCATGCACTCGGAATGTCTATTACCTTAACCTCGTTCATTCCTCAGCACCTGTTATTAACGTGATACGTATATATATGTATAAAAACATGCACTCGGGTCACAATAACTCAATTACCTATACGTATATATATATATATATATTCATGTTCAATACACCACACGGTTATTACGAGCCGGGCAAGGCTACTACTGACGAACATGACACATACAAAATAAACACTTGCGGTCGGAGTACCCCTCACTCGGACCTGAGACCTTATCATCACTTCAGAATCCAACCTGCATACATACTGAAAAATGGTGCAGGAGTGAGCATCTTAAATTTTAAATGACAGATACCGACTCAGGTTGCCTCACAATTATACAACAATATATATATATATATACATACAATTATACATGGCAACGGTTATAGTCAATGTAGCATCAATCAACCAGGACATACGAAAGACTCTTACCGATCGGAATCCACCAATTGTCACTCGGCCTTATGCACGCATCCATTCAACAACATTAACATACGACAATCAGTGACTTAATAACAATACCCATGAATCAGAATGCACATATCGAATATTTCTCAATCAGAATTCAACAATTCTCACTTGGCTACACACATAATATTTCAGTAACACTGATACACATATATATATATTCATGAAACAGGTTTCACTTAGCATCCAAGGCAGGTGCACACGGAATAATTCACTCGGGCATACACATTCCTCATCTTCATAACCATTATCACATGCACAACCAATTCCAACATTATCCACAGTTAATAAACACATGTTATCTCACTCGGTTCCGTATTCGTGTGTATCGGTTTAGACGTTGCAACGTAGGCTCTCAGCCTTTTTACACATAGCTCTCAGCTATCAAATCAGCTCCCAGCTGCTTGGCCTTTTTACAGGTACCCAACCGTTTGCCCATAGGTGACACCAGCGCTCTCAGCGCCAATGGAGGTGTTCACAGGCAGCCCGAGTCCCACTCAAGGGCTACCTTGAGTCCCACTCAAGGATTTTATAGCGTCCCACACTTTAAAAACCGATGGTAGTGTCCCACACTACGTGATCTCAGCACAAACGCATCCCATGCGCCACACGCGGATTCATCACACACACACAGAGTTCATATACACGGCCATACATGCATCTCATGCAATCGGCATCATACATCATCAGTATTCAAATGGCACATGCATCTCATGCAATCAATGCTGGACATTAACAGTACTCAACAACACATGCATCTCATGCATTCGATGTTATACATCATCAGTATTCAGCAATACACACATCTAACACATCAACAGGACTCAAACAACATACATGTAATCGGTATTAAGCAATGTCAGGACTCAGACAACACATGCAATCGGTATGGTACATTATCAGATTCACTGAGTCATATTCTATCTCATGCAGTCAGCATTCTAAGCTTATAGCAACTTACAGGTCATGTACAACACAACATGCAATCGGGTTCCATGGTAACAAGACTCCACAACGCATGCATTTCTAAGGAAAATGCTAACATGCAACACTACACACAATCAGAGCAAGGATATAGCAAGCATCAGTACTCGGAACCTGTTCATAACCCATGCATTTAAGATAGAAGGTACTCCCCCTACCTGGACTGGAGTTTTCAGTCGGCCAAGACGACACCCAGTTTCAGAGGGACGCTGAGTCACACTCAGCATATCTGCATGCAAGAGCAGGGAGACCATTCGGGTTCCTAAGATGCCCAGCTCTCTGTTTATTCCCTGGAGGAGCTCCATCTCAACGCTGTGAACACTCCTACCATCTTGAAGTTCCTCACAGATCTCCACTGAGGCTTGGCAGCTTCGGGCAAGAAGAGGAAGTCGTCGAAGGAACAAGGAGGGAGGCAGGTTGCTTGCAGGAGGAAGGCATACCTGCACTCTCTCTGGCTCGTCGAGTGAAGAAGGAGGACCCCGATCCTCAGCCACCATTGTTGCGAGCTTGCAGGAACAGCGAGTAGAGAAAGAAGAAGAGGAGAAGGAGAGTGAAGAACGAAGAAGAGAAGAAGAGGAATCTGAAGGAGATGCATAGCTTCTATGACCCAGGGCACATATATGTATAAGCATGCGCGTGCACGAGGAAGAGGAGAGTGGGGTGGGAAATCGTGGATTGCAGTCCCACTCACGGACTCACCAATCGCAAACAGCCACCCCTTACCAGTTAAGCTTATTTAATTTGTCACTATTCCTCAAGTTAAATCGAATATAATTAACAATTAATTTTCTACTTCTGGAATTACTATTTTAGCAATTTATATTCATTCGGCAAATAATTATTAAATCAGGATGTTACAGTTCTCCCCCTCTCAAAAGAATTTCGTCCTCGAAATTTAATCGGTAACTTACCTTAAATAATTGACTCAGAAAATTGCTGTCTCAATCACCCACACGACTGCGCTTCCACAAGCATTCACCGATCGGATCGCAATTTCACTCGGCAAGGATTCACTACTCAAGCGGTTTACCGACCGCACCGCAATCTTAGTCAGCAAAACATAAAAAGTCAGGCCTTACCTGATTACAACCTCATCACAGAATTTAATGTATTCGGGAATTCAATTCCTAAAATGTACTATTTACCCCATTTTAACTCAGCCAATTCATCACAAGCAGGGGCACTTCCTAATTTCTTGGCTGCTCAGTCCCGTGCTCTCAACACCGACTGGTGTATTTACACCCTCGGTTTCCCTGACTCAAATGAGTCACTCGGTACAACTACAATTCATACAGGGTACAAACCCAAAATTGTATCACACAGACACGTGATGGGGGTTAATCATCTAGTTGGGAGTAATCTAATAGGTAAACAACATCACCGACCCCCAAAAATACCCATTCCTGACCAATCCCTCTCGGTTTAAACACTCGGGTTTTCAAAATCTGGCCACAAGATTTCTTCCTTACACCAAAATGAACGCTCAAAAGGGCTTCCATGTGCTCCAGTCAGTACCATTTGCTAGGGTTTAATTCGCACAGGCACCACGCTCGGCGTGGAAATCTTAGGTTCTTACCCATGCTTTTGGCTAAACTCACTCACTCGGAGTCTCATTTTTCATCCAGAAGGACTTTTCTCCGGGAAGATCACTCGGCTGGACATCACAAGGGTATTAAGAACTCCACACTCGACATCTTTCTACTTAGAATTGTTCCGCATAACTCCATCCTACACGGAAGTGATACACTTTGAGGCACACCACTCGAATCTCTTCTTGCTCAGAGCGTTATACTCGGATACTACCCCCTTAACTTACTAATGGTACTCTCTATGAGGTTCTACTCGGAACACTCTAACTCCCACTCAGCAGTTCTTCCTCATAAGACTTCACTCGGAATTATCCCCACTTTTACACTCTCAGGATACACTAATTCCCTTCCCAAGCAAATCCTTACTTTGTAATGTAGTTTGGTTTAAAAAAAAAATCTATTTTCCTCTTTAGGCTTACAATACCACTTGGTTAATCTTATAAAACTTACAATTTCAGTGACAGATTGACCGCCCTTCTCATCCCAGTAATTAACCAACTTTTTAGTAGCTAATCCGTACCCGACGTCCTCTAATCCACTCGGAGGCAGACATACTAAGGTCAAACAACTCCCTATCTTCATTCTGATTCATAACCATATAATACTCACTTAATATAACTCTCATAATCACTCAGGACCGCCTGAAAGACTCACCACCACCATAAGCAGTTACAACTTCACCTGCTCGACTCATGAATTGCTGCATCCAACTTATAGGATGACGTCTCATTCCTATAGGGTTACAACAATTACATGGTCACTGCAACGTGTACGCTGCCACATTACCTATGGCAGGAGAGTCATCTCAGAGCAGCATACCTTACACGAACCAGACTTCACTCAACTAATACAAATTCACACGGTAGTTAATGGCAGTTCACACATATAAGTAATACACCCACTTTAACATCACGCATCACATAGGGTACATCACGTATCAATAATCATGAAAATTATTCATCACTTCTGTAAAACAGTTGATGGCAATACAACAATCGGCTCCTAGCCAATACCGAGTAATTATTTCCTCTAATCTTATTCAACACAAAATCATGGCTCGGATTAAATTCTCAATCCTCAGCAATGTGATGACGTCACTCACTCGGGTTCATGCAATTCATTCAGGTTTAAGCAATTCATAATCACATATGCTATAACACACCATGAGCTTCAGCAACAGCACTAATGTACATACATACACTCAATCAGATGTCACACCAATTATTCATGGTTATATCATGGTTTACTACAGCATACATCATAATCATAACACACATTGCACTTGACATATACATACGCCCATCCAATCAGATTTACCCAAATCAATTCCAACTACATTAAGGGTTTCATTTACAATATCATATTCACACATTCACATAGTTCACACTGAGCTCATTTATTCTCATAAGTGTACGCACAGTCATTCAATCAGAAATTGCACTATAACATACATTCTCAATTATAACATTGCATCATACTTGGCAACAGCATCAATACATATACATTCATTCAGTCAGACTTCATTCATACAACATCATCAGGTCGGAAACTACTCAAATCATTCAAATCCATGCAAATCATGTCACCCACAATAATAATACTCTCATACACATGTAGTCATGCAGTCGGCGAATCAGATGCATACGATTATTCACCAGGAGTCCCACTCCAATGCACTCGGCATTGCCTTGAGTCCAACCCAAGGGCTTTCATTAAGCATCCCATGCTCATGTTCCAAGCATGGCCTCGAGTCCAATTCGGAGGTCTTTTAGGATTAATCTCAGAATCCTCAATATCCCACGCATCCATCTGATTGCCCACTCAGAAGAGCATTCGACGCTGATACATTTCATTATAAATCACACACAGCTCTTATTCGCTGACTCACAGCATAAGTCACTCGGCATTCTCATTCACACATATATATATATATATATATATCCTTTAGACAGGCATCATCACAACGATTTACAATTAATGGCTATCATACTATCCAGGTGTTGCATGCATCACTGAGCAATCATACACAGATCACATATTTCAATCATCAACAACTGTCATATTTCGAATATAGAGCAATACATAAAAGCACTTCACCCAGAATCTATCCAAGATAAATATATCCATCAATCATTCACTCAGTTATCATAGACCAGGAACCAAGACTCTATCATGATCTAATTATTCAATCAGGGTTCACACCTAATCACCTATATCATATATCACGCAAGGTTCACGTGCTAGGTTACAAAGTATCTGTCACAACTAGCATTCGGCAGTAATGGTGACACTCCTATTTTACAAGTATTCAGTCAGTATTCATAGAATTATTAGCATGCATTCGTGGACGGAGTCGTACAATCACTAAACAGTCTTCAATACTACAATCCATGGATTCGCATGCATCATTACGCAATCATAGTACAGCTACCAACACATCTCACGCGCAACACATCACATAATAATCATTCAAGCCTCAATGAGCTACTACGCAATCGTTCTACTCAGCTCAACAACTCGTAAGGTAATAAACTATCAGGTTTAGAATCCCTAAGGGGTCATTATTTATCCAGTATTCCACGATGGGTACCTTACAATATTCAATTATCATTATAAGGTCTAGTACCATTCACTCAGTTTTTCACACACCAAACCAAGATAGCATCCAGGTCATACAGATGTTCTATTTCACCTTCGTTCATGGTCATACCTCGTCAACTGGATCACTATTCCTATTGGTCCAGTATTTAGCCATCACTCGCTTGGTTTCCTCAATCACCACCGAGACACAAACCCCAATTTTGACATATATCTGACCTCACCTTTACTCACTTATTACACACCTAGATTCTCAACCTAGGAACTACAACCCCTCTCATACTGAAAGTCATATACTTCATATACTATTCATTTATCACACATTCAAATTCCTCAACAAGGCACAGATATACAACCATACCGTTCGTAGTCAACGTATACCAAATTCAATAGAGAATCATGAACATATATCATCACACAGGTCATATATTAACGTTTAATGAAATACCACAAGCAGTTATGATAAGCTGGCATAATGCACTTAACTGCCCACTAACAGTAGGCAAACCTTGGCCATGGACCTTTTGGTCTGCTCTGATACCAAAATGTAACACCCTAATTTTTAATAAATAATAATTCCAAAAACAGGGAGAAATTTTTCACAAAAACCAACCACTGGCCAAACGGCATAGAAAAGAAAGAAGAAGGCAAGGGAAATAAGAGATCATCCACACACATGGCATTCGGTGGAAGGGACAAGGTAAATAAAAGAATGATTAACACGTAAAACAGTTGGAGGAGGAAGCAAGGCTGGGACCGACCCGTACTGTCCAGCAAAACACAGCAGCGCCTGGGCGAAGACTAAGATAACACTGGCTCGCCCAAGCGAGGTCCGACGCCGCCTGAGTGAAGCATAACTATGCAACCACGGAAGGAGGAAGTGATTACACCGCCCATCCAGTTCAGCAAGGCACAATAACGCCTGGGCGGATTACAACACAACGTTTACTCGCTCAGGCGATGTCCAATACCGCCCGGCGAGACATGATAATGCGACAACAGAAGAGGGAGGTACTTGGGCGGAGTTCCACGTTGACGTCTGCTCGCTTCAGTACGATTCCATGCGCTTGGGCGAACCGCCCTAGCCGCTTGGGCGAGGTATGACACCGCCTAAGCGAGGTCAACACAAAGCCCCTCCAACGCAAACACAAGTTAATTTCTCAATCGGATATGGACAAGGGTTCACTCGGCAAATCCTCACGCTCGCGCTTCACTCAGGAAATCAGGAAGTTAAGTCCCACTCGGACTTATTCGAACCCAACCACTCGGGACACCAATCCTTACTCACTCGGGCTTTACATCTTTCACTCGAATTATCAATACCTCACAATTAGGATCCAATCCACCCTAAACCACTAATTGAACTCCTCTCTCAGCAGGGAATCACTCGAGGTTTTCACTCGGGAGGTACAACTCTGCCTCACTCGGGATTATGATTTCGCTCGGAAAATACGAACTCTTCCCCACTCGGCTTTACTTATATTTTTCACTCGGTAATGGCCGCCCTCATTTTCGCTCAGGAATCCTCTCGTCAGGTCTTACACAGTACAGGTTCATCCAAGGTACTTTACTCAGAATTCATCGAAGTATCATCGTTTGAACAAGAAGGCATTTCCATTCCCAGTTCCACTCGGAGTTGACTTCCCAGCTACGTCCACTCGGAAATCATTAATTGAGCAGTATTCTAACCATCAGCATCCCTCGGTCTACCCAAACACGACCACTCGTGTACAACATAGTGTAAATGCATAATCATGCACTCGGAATGTCTATTACCTTAACCTCGTTCATTCCTCAGCACCTGTTATCAACGTGATACGTATATATATGTATAAAAACATGCACTCGGGTCACAATAACTCAATTACCTATACGTATATATATATATATATTCATGTTCAATACACCACACGGTTATTACGAGCCGGCCAAGGCTACTACTGACGAACATGACACATACAAAATAAACACTTGCGGTCGGAGTACCCCTCACTCGGACCTGAGACCTTATCATCACTTCAGAATCCAACCTGCATACATACTGAAAAATGGTGCAGGGGTGAGCATCTTAAATTTTAAATGACAGATACCAACTCAGGTTTCCTCACAATTATACAACAATATATATATATATACACAATTATACATGGCAACGGTTATAGTCAGTGTAGCATCAAGGATTTTTCATTTGTAAATAGTGAGAAGTTGTCTTTCATTTTGTTTACAATTATGATTAATTAGGATCTTTGTTTCACTTAGCTTTCTCTTGACGATTTGCTTGAGGACAAGCAAAGTTCTAGGTTGGGGAAAGTTGATAGATGTCCAATTTATATATATATATTGCATGGATAATGAAGCATAAATTGGATATAATATGCAATGTTTGTCAATTTTGCAAGCTATATAGAACATTGATCCGGTCCCAACACCGGTCCCCAAAAGCATGGTTTTAATGCTTTGCCAGATCAACATTTTGAACAGGAGAAGTACGTCTCAAATACCTTATAATTACTTTTATACGGAGTACATTCCGCCAAAGCACGTTACTCCGCCATGGCATGTAACTCCGCCAGGGCACGTAACTCCGCCAAGGCACGTTACTCCGCCAAAGCTTATTACTCCGCCAAGGTGGAAAATATTGAATATCTTATACACATGCACAAAGTATTTCCAATGCATACTACTCCGCCAAGCCATAGGCGGAATATTGAATTTCCTATATTGCGTAGCGAGCCTATACTTATAACCCCGGCACGAGATTGACTCTGTCTTGAGAGGTTGAAAATGGGAATCACGCTGTCACGCATAAAAGGGAACAATGAATAAAATAATAAGGCATCAACGCTTTCCAAGCAAGTGGAAATACCCACTACAGCGATGGTGCTCGTGAACGACACAGGGACCCACTACCTTTCTTGCATTATGCCAGAAAACAAGGAACGGGTCCTACCAATAATGGAGCACCAGTAACAGGTATATAAACCTCAACAAAAAGGTAAAGGGGGATCCCCCCTCAATTCTGAACCTTACACTTTTACTTGCATAATTCTCTCAGATTTGCTTTCTAAGTCTTACAGTATTTCATAATACTGACTTGAGCGTCGGAGAATAATTGCAGGTACCACCACCAATTGTGTCAAGGCAAAGAAGACAACTTCAGGCGGACTATTATACCGCCATAGTGTGGGCTATACTCTGCCCAGTATACAAGGACACTCCGTATTCACATCTGTATTACACGTCCTTGTATCAGACTTACATTCATGTACATTTTGAATTGTTCATCAACCATACTTTTACACCCCCAGTAAAGAACAGTTCATTGGCATGCCCAGTGGGACCTGTAAAATTGGTAATCCCACAATCCTTGAGGAATTCCCATTACATTCATCATTAATGGAGAGACCAGGACCAGAAGTGCAGAATGAGGATTCTCCTCCATGCAATCCTAGACGTCTCAACTTCGACAACGATGCTCATAAAAAAGCAACGCATGTTGACTCTCCAGATCCGAGAGATGATATGATTCGAATGTTGAGAGAAGAAATCGCAGAGCTTCGTCGTGAAAAGGCGAACCCTATGCACGAGAAAGCTGGCCCTGCAAGACAGCCACACCATGAATTACACGTACAGGAGGAATCAAGTACTCCTAATTCCTCTCGCATCCCTACTTACATGGAAGAGCAACGAAGCCTCCCGCTGGCAAATGCTCAACATCAAGAAGGAAGGAGAGCAGGTTCAAATGCACCCCCCTCAGGATACAAGATGAGTATCCCATTTTCTAAAAGGCTCATGAATACACATGTACCCAGACATTTGCAAACTATGCAGCCCATTTCTATAGGAAAATACACTGGGGAAACAGATCCTTCTAAGCATTTAGATGCTTACATCTACGAGGCTATGTTCTTAGGAGCAGAAGAGGATGTCATGTGCAGAATGTTCCCCAGGACCCTCATAGGTGAAGCTCTTAGTTGGTTCAAGAGCTTACCTTTAGGTTCCATTGATTCATGGGAGGACTTGGCCACAGCTTTTGGCAGCCACTTCATGATTTCTAGGGATGCGCCTAGAACCTCTCATACCTTGGCTCAGATCAAGCAAGGTGACAAAGAATCTCTGAAGGATTTCCTTAAGAGATTTTATAAAGAGGCAGCCATGGTTCCTGATCTGACAGAAGCAATCCAGTTGCATATCCTCATCGAGGCTATGCAACCAAAATCACCTTTTGCTCTGTCATTGGCAAAGGGACCTCCATCCACGATGGAGGAATTTCACAGGAAGGCGTCCAAGTATGTGGGTATTGAGATGCACCTTGAAGCCACTGCATCTCGCAGTAAACCACCCACTGCAGCTCCACATCATGACAAAGACAAGGAAAAATCATCCAAGAATGAAAAGTTCCACCAAAAAGACAAAGTAGGAAACCAACCCTTCAAACAGCAAGATAGACGTGTGTTCAATTTTGCTCATTATGCACCCCTGAACACGTCATATGAACAAATCTTGCGTGAAATAGGATGGACTACCCTCAACGTTTATGGGATCCAACGTCCACCTCCAATCAGACGCGGTGGAAACTCAAAGAAATATTGTGAGTTCCACGAGTCAGTTGGCCATACCACGGAGGAGTGTAAGCAACTCAAAAACACCATTGAGGTGCTTATTCGTGAAGGCAAACTGAAACACTATTTGTTTAAGGGTAAGTCTCATGATGAGCCAGAAAAGTTTGAAAAATGACATCGTGATCGTTCTTCGGATCCTGATAATACTCGAGAGCCAAAACGTACGGCGGCAACAGAAAAACAAAAAGGCGTTGTTCTGGAGTCCGCCCAAAGGGAACCAAGCCCTGAACCTAGATCGCGGGGCAAAAGGCAGGTTGTAGATATGATTGCTAGAGGCTTCGCCGGGGGCGGACCCTCAAACACCGCCAGGAAAAATCATCATCGTATGATTTTGTCTGTGCAGGGCAAGAGCAAAGAATATCGCCCATTCAGGAACGGGGTTCAGACTCCGCCTATAACCTTCACAGATGATGATTTTGGCCCTACTATTCCTGAGGGAGATGATGCAGTAGTGATTATTGCGGTAATCGCTAATATGGATGTAAAATGCATCCTAATTGATCAGGGAAGTTCCTGTGACGTTATCTTTTATGACTGTTTTAAACGCATGGGGCTAACTGATGCTGATTTGTAGCCTTATACACAGGACCTTACAGCCTTTAATGGCGCCAAACAGCCCACTAAAGGCTATTTGGACACAAGGATTACTTTTGATGGTGAACCTGGAACAAGGACTGTGAAATCCAGGATTCTTGTCATTGATGTTAAATCTCCATACAATGGCATTATTGGGCGGCCTACCCTGAATGCCATGGAAGCCATCGTTTCATCCTCCCACTTGTTAATCAAGTTCATTGATAAGGATAATCAAGTCTCATCTGTAAAGGGTGACCAGGAAATGGCTCGTTATTGTTACAATTTGAGTCTTAACATGGTGAAGCTTGAAACCATGTCTAAGAAAAGAAAATTGAACGAAGGAAGCAGTGCGGCGGCATCCGTCAATTTGGTGGATCTTGACCCCAGGGCGGAGTCTTCTGTAGACCCACTGAACCCTTTGAAACCAACTCCTGATGGTGGTTCCAAGTCTATTATTTTAGGCAGCACCCCGGAACAAATAACAAACATCAATGACAAACTGGAGGCTAACATGGAAGCAAGACTAATTGCACTTCTCCTTGAGTATAAAAAGATTTTTGCTTGGACCGCTGCAGACATGCCTGGCATGGATCCTAACTTTTGTTGCCACCGCCTGGCGGTGTATCCTGAAACTAGGCCAGTGGCACAAAAGAAACGACGTATGGGTCCTGCTAAGCAAAAAGCTGCTTGTGAACAAACGGAGGAGCTCCTCAAGGCGGGGTTCATCAGGGAACTCCGTTACTCCTCCTGGCTGTCCAACGTGGTTATGGTACAGAAAGCCAATGGCAAGTGGCGTATGTGCATAGACTACGTTGACTTGAATAAATGTTGTCCCAAGGATCCATACCCTCTCCCCAACATTGACAGATTGGTTGACGATTCTTCAGGATACAAGTATCTATCTTTTATGGATGCTTACTCCGGTTACAACCAAATTCCAATGTGTGAGGATGATCAAGAGAAGACAGCATTTGTTAATGACAAAGGGGTCTTTTGCTACAACGTCATGCCATTTGGGCTAAAGAACGCCGGGGCAACCTACCAGCGCATGATCAACAAAGTTTTTGAGGGCATGCACACAAAGCTGGTAGAGGTTTATATTGATGATATTATAGCCAAAACCCCGGAGGGAGGAGACCATGTTGAAGACCTACGCCTCATTTTTCAACGCCTACAGCAATACAACATGAGACTCAACCCATTAAAATGTACATTTGCTGTACCAGGAGGCAGATTTTTGGGTTTCATGTTAACACAAAGAGGCATAGAGGCTAATCCTGATAAATGTCGTGTAATCCAAAAGTTGCAGAGCCCCAAAACATTGAAAGAGGTACAATCCCTCAACGGCAAAATCGCTGCTCTAGCACGATTCATGCCAAAAATGGCTCATCGCTCTCTTCCCTTGTACAAAATGCTGAAGAAGGACAAGAAATTTAGTTGGGGCCCAGAGCAAGAGGCGGCCTTCCAAAGCTTGAAAAATGTCTTGGCTAGCCCTCCAATCCTGGTAAAACCAAGCCCAGGTGAGCAACTCATTGTTTATTTGTCTGTTTCAGATGAAGCGCTGGCAGTGGCTCTGGTCAAGGAGACAGTTGAAGGCCAACGACCGGTGTACTTCACTGGTAAAACACTGCATGGTGTAGAATGTCGTTATCAGAAGATTGAAAAGGCAGCACTTGCAGTTGTTTGGGCCTCACGACGCCTAAGACCATATTTCCATGCCCATCCCATCCTGATTCGCACAGACTTGCCACTTCGTACTATATTGTTCAAACCAGACCTGGCTGGAAGGATGATCAAATGGGCCATAGAACTCTCTGAATTCGACATATCCTACGAACCAAGAACTACTATCAAGGCACAGGTCCTAGCAGATTTCGTAGTTGAATTAACAGGCTCTAGCCCAGATGCAGATCATTCACATTGGACAATATACGTTGATGGATCTTCAAATAACAAAGGATGTGGAGCAGGAATTGTTATAGAAAGTGATGACGGGGTACATCTTGAAATTTCGTTGCACTTTACCTTCACTACGTCTAACAATCAGGCGAAGTATGAAGCCTGCTTGGCCGGACTCAGAGCAGCACAAGATATTGGGGCCAAAACTGTTACCCTATGCAGTGATTCTCAATTGGTCATCTCACAAATTCTTGGTGAGTATCAGGCCAAAGAACCTCTGCTGCAACAATATCTAGACTGCGTCAATGAGTTAAAACAGCGCTTCAATGAAGTTACTTTCAAGCATGTACCCCGTGAAGAAAATACACGTGCTGATATCCTCTCCAGGTTAGCCAGCACAAAGAAGGCAGGATGCAAAACTACGGTTATACAGAGTACCTTGGCGGAGCCAAGCATTTCCTTTCCTTCCTCAGTACATATGATTAAAAGCCGCTCCTTTGATGACAGTTCCTGGGTAGCACCAATAGTTCGTTATCTTGTTAATGGACAATTACCCACAGATGATCTTGAGCGAAAGAAACTAAAGAAAGAAGCACCTTATTATACACTCCTAGACGGACAGTTATACCGCCGAGGAATTTCTGTTCCTTACTTAATTTGTATAAATGAAAATGAGGTGCAAGCTGTTTTGGAAGAAGTCCATGAAGGGCAGTGTGGACACCATCCAGGGGCACGGAGTCTAATGAGAAAAATACTCAGGGCGGGGTATTGGTGGCCCACTCTGAAGTATGACTCTGCCTCATATGTTCAAAAATGCGATCAATGTCAACGATTCGCAAATCTTCATCACACTCCAGCAGAGGAAATGTCATCATCAATAACGCCTTGGCCTTTCTATCAATGGGGCATGGATATCTTGGGTCCATTCCCAACCGCGCCCGGCGGTATCAAATACTTAATAGTTGGTGTTGATTACTTCACCAAATGGATTGAGGCAGAAGCAGTGGTGCACATAACGTCAGCCAGGACTCGAAGATTCGTATATGAAAATATCATTGCACGTTTCGGAGTCCCTGGACGCATAGTCACTGATAATGGCACCCAGTTCACAGATCGCAAGTTCACTGAACTCCTAGAAAATCTTAGCATTACGTAGATTTTCTCTTCTGTGGAACACCCTCAAACCAATGGACAAGCTGAAGTTGTCAACAGAGAAATCTTGAAAGGCCTTAAGAAACGCCTTGGTGAGGCAAAAGGAGATTGGGCAAATCAGTTATGCCACGTTTTATGGGCATACAGAACAACCCCTCACTCCACCATAAATGAATCTCCATATCGGCTGACATACGGAGTTGAGGCTGTCATCCCCATTGAATTGGCAGCCCCTTCAGCTCGAGTCCTCCATTTCAACGAAGAAGCCAATCAACAGAACCTCGCACATGAACTCGAGGTTTTGGCGGAGTTGAGAGAGGAAGCCTTCGTGAAGGACCAAGTTGTCAAAGAAAAGGCCGCCAAACGGTATAACACACGTATTTTTGAACTCCGTTTCAAAGAAGGAGATTTGGTCCTGAGAAGGGCCAGTATTGGCAACAAATTTGCACACCAAGGCAAATTGGCACCAACCTGGGAAGGTCCATACCGAGTCATCGAAGCTTTGGGCAAAGGAACATACCGCCTAGAAAACTTAGATGGCACTCCGAACTTGTTCCCATGCAGATAAGACAACGGCTCCAAAAATTGAAACATAGATGCATAACTCTTTTCCATAAAGATCAACCAAAATGCAACACAGCTTCACAAACGGAGTCAACAAAAAACTCCTTGGGGGGAAAGGATTAGTGTCACAGCTATATGCTGCACCATACCGACCCTAAGGTACAAAAAACTCCTTGGGGGGAAAGGATTGGTGTCACAGCTATATGCTGCACCATACCGACCTTAAGGTACAAAAAACTCCTTGGGGGGAAAGGATTAGTGTCACAGCTATATGCTGTACCATACCGACCCCAAGGTCTTGCAGGCCGCCTGTGGAAGGAATCGGTGTCATAGCTATATGCTGCACCATTTCGACCCCAAGGTACTGCAGGCTTCTTGTGGAAAGAATTGGTGTCACAGCTATATGCTACACCATACTAGCTCCAAGGTCCAGCCAAATTCCTGCAGAAAGAATTGGTGTCACAGCTATATGCTGTACCATACCAACCCTGGATTCAACAATTTTCACGTGATCAGGAGATACACTCCAGTCCAAATTCAAAAGGATGAGCACTCCATCCAAAACTTGGCTCCGCCTAACTACCAATATTTTACGGAGTACATAATCAATAAACTCAAGCACTGTCAACAAGTTCAAGTACGTTCAACACTTGTAAAAATTGTGCTTCATTGAAATTCCTAAGAGGCTACTCTGCCTACTTACGGAATTATACTTCATTGAAATTCCTAAGAGGCTACTCCGCCTCCTTACGGAATTATACTTTATTGAAATTCCTAAGAGGCTACTCCGCCTCCTTACGGAATTATACTTTATTGAAATTCCTAAGAGGCTATTCTGCCTCCTTACGGAATTATACTTTATTAAAATTCCTAAGAGGCTACTCCGCCTCCTTACGGAATTATACTTCATTGAAATTCCTAAGAGGCTATTCCGCCTCCTTACAGAATTCACTTTAATAAAATTCCTAAGAGGCTACTACGCCTCATTATTGAATTTACTTCATTGAAATTCTTAAGAGGCTACTCCGCCTTCTTACAGAATTCACTTCAATGAAATTCCTAAGAGGCTACTACGCCTCATTACAGAATTTACTTCATTGAAATTCTTAAGAGGCTACTCCGCCTCCTTACAGAATTCACTTCAATGAAATTCCTAAGAGGCTACTACACCTCATTACAGAATTTACTTCATTGAAATTCCTAAGAGGCTACTCCGCCTCCTTACAGAGTTCACTTCATTGAAATTCCTAAGAGGCTACTCCGCCTCCTTACAGAATTATACTTCATTGAAATTCCTAAGAGGCTATTCCGCCTCCTTACAGAATTCACTTCAATAAAATTCCTAAGAGGCTACTACGCCTCATTATTGAATTTACTTTATTGAAATTCTTAAGAGGCTACTCCGCCTCCTTACAGAATTCACTTCAATGAAATTCCTAAGAGGCTACTACGCCTCATTACAGAATTTACTTCATTGAAATTCTTAAGAGGCTACTCCGCCTCCTTACAGAATTCACTTCAATGAAATTCCTAAGAGGCTACTACACCTCATTACAGAATTTACTTCATTGAAATTCTTAAGAGGCTACTCTGCCTCCTTACAGAGTTCACTTCATTGAAATTCCTAAGAGGCTACTACGCCTCATTACAGAATTTACTTCATTGAAATTCCTTAGAGGCTATCCCGCCTCATTGCTGAATTTTACTTCACCAAATTCCTAAAGGGGTTATTCCGCCTCATTATACTTAGTCATATTTCATTAAGTCCTCAAATGATTACGCTGCCTTCTTAATATCGTTTTACAAGGCATAAATCCGACGGACTCAGACAGTGTTTATATGAACAAGTATAGACTTACAGAAAATATATTTTATTAAATATTGTCAAAAGTTGATAAAGATCCAGAGCCTATCCTGGAACAAGGCAATATCATTAAAATTCAAAGAAAAATAAAACTTGCAAACGGACTCCGGAGCTAGTCTTCAAGGCTTGGATGGCACCCCCTCTTGTTGGGCGGAGCTGGGCTGACTTTCACCAGGCTTGGATAAACTTTGCGAGGGGGCAGGTCCGCCAGGACATACTCTACATTGGGCGCAGGAACATGACCCCCCTGAACAGGCACCATCAGTTCACCATTGATGAATTCATAGTAAGGATGAATGCCTGCAGTGTTGAGAGCAACGCCTGGGTTACGATAACGGAGTTGGCGAACAGCCATGCTGAAAGCATCATCAATTGCCGCCTCAGCTGCATCCAAGGCAGATTGTAACTCCTTATCAAGCCTCTTACTGGTAGCATCTGAAGTGGCTTTTTCAACTTGCAGCTCTTGAACCTGTTTTTCAAGGTTACTGTATGCAATGGCTGTTTGGTCCAACTCCGCCGCCCAGGCGTCTTCAGCAATGGTCTTATTTATTTCAAAGGAAACCAACCTCTGCTGAAGTTCGCTCACACCTTCGCCCAGTTCTTTGTTCTGCTGATTCAGATCTAAAATTTGTTGTTTCAGCAGAACATTATCAGCCTTCACCTGGGATAGTCCGCCCACCTCTTCGCCCAGTTTTACATTCTGCTCCTTCAAGCCAGAAACTTGCTTTTCCAGCAAGACTTTATCAGCTCTCACTCGAGCCAGCTCCTCCTCAAGCTTCTTTATATCAGAGTCGGCGGTGTCAAGGTGTTTATCTTTGGCCTTGATCACCTCCGATAGCTGTTCGTTGTCGTGCTCCAAGCTGCGTATCTTTTCCACAGATTCATGAAACGATTCTTGAAACATGGCGGCCTCTGCAGCAACTTCAGCGATGCATGGCACAGAGGCAAGGAAACCATCAATTTCTGCGAAGTGCCACCTTGCAGCTGCAGCAACGTCTGGAATCTCTTCGAAGTCGATGTCGGGGCGAAGGATAAAGTCTGGATCATGCCTCTCCGACTGGTGGGATCCCATATTTGTAAAATACAAAAAGGGATTCAGTCGAGACCCCGCCAGAGGCAAAGAGACGGATCGCTTGGATGACTCCCCTGGAACATCAATAAGGAAAACTGGTGTCCCTCGAGTAGCCAAGTCCAGGGCGGGACTCTCAGCTGGGTGGATTGGAGAAGCTTGAATTCCCTCCGCCTCTTCCCCAACGACACCTTCTTCAAGGGCGCCTTCCACACCGCCCACATCAGCAGCAATACCCACAACAGGTATCTCCTGAATCTCTTCCACATTAATAGCAGCATCAGCTGATGCTCCTTCCCCTATCTTCTCAGCAGCATCAGCTGATACTCCTTCCCCTATCTTCTTCTTGCCCTTGTTCTTCCTCTTTAGCAAGGGTTGGGGATCCACTTCCTCTTCCTCTACCTCAACAGCTTCTGGTTCTTGGCGTTTTTTAGAACGCCTTTCAACATCAACTGTTGAGGACCCCGCACCACCCTCCAAAGTCACTATATTAGTGGATGCAGGGAAAGGAAGAGTCTTTATCAGAGCAGCAGCCAAATTCCTCCTAGGCTGCACGTTGTTCTCTGTGTCAATTTCCTTGCGACTCATGCGAATCTGCTTGATGCGATCCATCCCAGGGAATTCAGCGATCTCTCCTGCAAAATAACATATATGAATACGGTTAGAAGATGCAGGAAAAAATAGAAGTAATATTCAATCAACATGGGAATTGATAATGATAAAATATTACTTAAGTATCCCTGAGCATCCCGCCCAAGCAGCCTTCGACACAGAATCAGCTTATGGACGGAGTTGTACTCCTTCAATGTCCGGAGTACTTCCACAGAAGCAGCTAATAAAGCACTCTCCTCAACTTCATACGCTTGTTTAGTCAGGAGGAAGTGCTCATGCATCCACGCTACTGGGAATTTATCAATTCCCTCCTTATTCCGCCAGAAGACAGGCTTGTCCTTCCTAACGGAAACCTTCACAAAGCTCATCCTAAAGTGAAGTCCGCCTTCCTTGGCGGAGTCAGCAAACGCCTTAAAATTTAAAATCTTCGGCTCCGCCCGAAGGGTTACAAAGCTCATGCCGCCAGTTTTCACATTCACTCTCCTCATGATGCGGCAGAAGGCAAAGAACAACGCCACAGTGGGCGTAAACTCCAAATGTTCAGCCAGTACCTCGAAGCTACGAACTATCCCCCAACCATTAGGGTGCAGCTGAGAAGGGGCGCAATCCAGGAATCTAAGTACGCCCATCTGGAATCTATTCAGTGGAAAGCGCACCCCCAACTAGGTAAATAAAATATCATACATATATATGGTACACTCATTTTGAGGACGATGGCATATACGTTCGAACATCTTGGGCGAACGAATGATGAACCTCTTTTCATACCGTTCATCCTTCCAAATTGGCACAGACAACTCCATCACCCCTCCACTCGTTGTTGCATGACGAGAGGAAGCATCTTTAACATCTTCCTCAACCCAACAATAGGGGTCAGTCTCAAGCGTCTTGTTCCAGTCCAATCCATGCAACACAACATTTTGACATTCTGCCATCATTATCACTTGTGTGTGGGAAATACCTCCTGATACAAACGAATGTACAACATTACTAAAATACTCCACGCTGCTGTAAAACGTCGAATCCCTCCCAGTATAGAAAGCCTCATCTTCACTCTCAATATCCGAAAACATGGGACGGACAGAAACCCTAGAGCATGACTCTGACTTTTTTCCTCTCATCCTCGCTTCAATAAACGCACATATAAAGAAAACAGAACCAACCCAATGAGAATAAAAGTAGAAAACAGAGAAAGAAGAAAGTTACCTTAAATTTCTGAAGAACTGAAGAACTGCAACAACAAACGACTCGCAAGAAAGCAACGTTCAAAAGGCAGTTCTAATACGAAAGCGCAGAGAAGAGGATGAAGCAAAACATTTCCTCTCCCAAGAGTTTACCTATTTATAGGCATGGCTTGGGGGGAAATAAATGGAACCTCAAAAACTTCAAAGATGTGTTTACAGCCATTGGATGAATCTCACTGACGATTCCTTTGATTCTGAAACCGATAGATGAATCTAAGGGCAGGTATTTCCTGGGCCGCATTTTTAAAAATCCAAGGCCCATGGTAATAACCTCGAAAACGTATTTCAACTGCCATCCCACGCATTTATGTCCCATCATTGGAATGGCAATCGTTACGAGGGCATACGTGGCAATGAGATATTGAAGCGGCAAAACGTGGTTTTGAGGTGCTTTAATGACAGGCGTGGCAAGTAACGACAAAAGCAATAAATGCATGAAAACACTTGTCCGTAAATCCTGAACTAGCAAACGCCGCCTAAACCCATGCCTATAAAAGCTAAAAGTGTTATAGCTTATTAAAGTAACTCCGTCAGTCACTATAACAAGCTAGGGGGCATATGATCCGGTCCCAACACCGGTCCCCAAAAGCATGGTTTTAATGCTTTGCCAAATCAACATTTTGAACAGGAGAAGTACGTCTCAAATACCTTATAATTACTTTTATACGGAGTACATACCGCCAAAGCACGTTACTCAGCCATGGCATGTAACTCCGCCAGGGCACGTAACTCCGCCAAGGCACGTTACTCCGCCAAAGCTTATTACTCCGCCAAGGTGGAAAATATTGAATATCTTATACACATGCACAAAGTATTTCCAATGCATACTACTCCGCCAAGCCATAGGCGGAATATTTAATTTCCTATATTGCGTAGCGAGCCCATACTTATAACCCCGACACGAGATTGACTCTGTCTTGAGAGGTTGAAAATGGGAATCACGCTGTCACGCATAAAAGGGAACAATGAATAAAATAATAAGGCATCAACACTTTCCAAGCAAGTGGAAATACCCACTACAGCGATGGTGCTCGTGAACGACACAGGGACCCACTACCTTTCTTGCATTATGCCAGAAAACAAGGAACGGGTCCTACCAATAATGGAGCACCAGTAACAGGTATATAAACCTTAGCAAAAAGGTAAAGGGGGATCCCCCCTCAATTCTGAACCTTACACTTTTACTTGCATAATTCTCTCAGATTTGCTTTCTAAGTCTTACAGTATTTCATAATACTGACTTGAGCGTCGGAGAATAATTGTAGGTACCACCACCAATTATGTCAAGGCAAAGAAGACAACTTCAGGCGGACTATTATACCGCCCAGTATACAAGGACACTCCGTATTCGCATCTGTATTACACGTCCTTGTATCAGACTTACATTCATGTACATTTTGAATTGTTCATCAACCATACTTTTACACCCCCAGTAAAGAACAGTTCAAACATAAATTGTGATATGAACAATATACAGGTTGATTGGTTAATTTTGTTGCAATTCCAGGAAAAAGTGAAGAAAAAAGAAGAAAAGAAAAGAAAAGAAGAAAATTCACCAAGTTTTGAGCAAATAAGTGATATTTGCTCAAGCGAAGGCTATCTCGCTTGAGCGAATCAAGGTCGCTGAGGCCAAATTGAAGGGCTCGCTTGGGCGAGCAAGGACTTTAACAAATACAAGTATCAGGTCAAGACTCGCTTAAGCGAGGTGTAACACCCCTAATTTCATTATTTCTTATTTAGAATAAAATTTCAAAGGAATTTGATTATAGTTCTTTAGAACTTTTTGATTGTTATATAATTTATAATTTTTTGGAATTTTTATATTTTTTTCATTTTTTGAGAATGACAAAAATACCCTTAACCTTTCATCTAATAACCAAAATGCCACTGTCGACATCATCGCTTACATCATCGGTGGGTAAATACTTACATCATGAATAGTGACCGGTGGGTGAATGTTTATATCATGAATAGTGACCGGTGGGTAAATGCTTATATCATGAATAGTAAAAAAATAATTAAGTAATCTTAAATAGTTAAATTTTCTTCCTATAAATAGATGGCTCATTTACAACATTTCCACACCAAAAATTAGAGAGAATCTAGAGAGATAGTGCGTAAGAAATTAGTAGGGAGTAAATTCTTTTGGTAAAAAGAAGTTCTGCCAGAGGTGTAAGGTAATAACTTTCTTCTATATTCTTTTTATAATTTTAGTTTATTTTTTTAGCACTCTTAAACCATTAATATACTAGTACTATTATGAATAAGTTACTATAGTAAAAATAAATTACCACTGTATTATTTTTACTATTTAATCTTACTATTCAAAATTTACTATTTATTGTCACTATTCACAATTTACCATTTACTGTTATTATTCAAATTTATCATTTACCGTTATTATTCAAAAGTTATTAGTTGCTGTTACAATTCAAAATTTACTATTTACCGTTACTATTCAAAATTTACTATTTACCGTTACTATTTAAAATTTACTATTTACCGTTACTATTCAAAATTTACTATTTACTGTTATTGTTCATGATTTACCATTTACCACTACTATTCAAAATTTACTATTCATAATTTACAATTTACTATTACTATTCAAAAATTACTATTTACCGTTACTATTGATGATTTACTATTTACTGTTACTATTTACTATTACTATGCGTATTTATCATTCTGATAGCAATCTTAATTTTCATCTTATGCTCATACTGAAATAAATTAGTATTAATATTTTGTTAAAACTTGGAGGCGCAGAACGAATTCACTTTTGGTAGCAAATCAAGGTAAGGGGGGTGAGATAAGGATATAATATAAAAATACATAAGAATATTGGGAGGAGTCTCATACTCCTTTTAAACATAACAGTATTATTATTTTAAAATAATAACCTTTAACTTAAAATTTATAATAATTGTTATTAATAAATTAAGCATCTTGTCTAACTTAATATCTGAAATATTTACTTAAGAACTTGAACTATTATGACCTATGCGGGCTGGATTGAATCTATGCAAGGACTTGAACTATTATGAACTTGACTGAACCTATACAAGGACTTGGACTATTATGACATATATGGACTGAACTAGACCTATACAAGGACTGGACTATCTTGGATTTACATAGACCTGTGCGAGGAATTGACCATAGAACTTAAAACAAACTTTATTAATTTAAATAATCATTGAATTTTAAATTATCATATTTATAACTGATGCTTAATTATTTGATTTGATTTATGATTGTTAATATTTATTTATGTTTTATGATGTTTGATTATGATTGACAATGTTTGAGGATGATTGATAATCTTGTACTGTGGGGTTTGAGCATATAGCAAGCATGACGGAAAGCTAAAATTCAGTAAGAATTTACTTATCTCCTACTTCTTTATTTACTTATTCATCTTTATTTAAATTACTTTTAAGAAATTCCTTAGATTTCAATAAAACTACATAAGTTTTAGAAATCTCTTTTTATCTTTTAATATATATGTATATATCTTTACTAAAATTTAGATTTGTTAGTTAGTTTATCAAAAAGAAAAAGAAAGAGAAATTATTTTATAAAAATAAATTTTTACTAATATTTTAATATATATATATATACATATTATTTAAATGTATAAAAATATTATACAAAATTTTCAAGTACTAAGGTTTTAAAGATTTATAGTTCTGAATTTGAGTTTTTAGAAATTGATTTTGAATTGACCTATAAACTTTCTAAAGAAGGTTGTGAAATATATTTAAGGCTTTGAAACTCAAATTTATAAGGAGATTTGATTTGTGATTTGAAAAGCAACTGTACCAAAATTCTATGTGCGTATTTGAGAAGTTGAAAAAGTACAGTTTACTAGGGTGGCTATGTCATGATTCGTAGGCCCTGATAATATAATTGAGTTTCTAAAAGCCTTAACCAACTAAATACGCGAGTAGTTCATGCATCATGAATCATCAAAGAGAAACAAAATGATGTTGTCTGGGGACGGATTATAGAAACCGAGGATACATTAGAGGAGGCTTAATTGTGAGCCTTGGGATGAGAGGGTGTGAAAGGGTGCTTTAGGGGACCTGGGGTAGCTCCCTAGTGTCGGGTACTTTCATAATAAAAACCTTTTCAATCTGACTAGTCTCTAAGTGTTTCCATGCCAGTTGAGTTGTTCATGATATTATTATCCGGAATTATAGAATAGTGTAAACTCCTGGTTGGCCCAGTGCAAATTAAAATTTAAGGGGCCCACATATATAGGTAAGTTATGATGAAGATATGGCATATCATTCATACATTCATAAATTGATTGTGTATGTGATTGTGATTGATATTATTATACTAGTTTGTGAAAACCCTTTATTGCTTATGTCCCATTTGGGAATATTATATTCTGTTTCTCACTCCTTTCTCTATGTTTTTGTTTCAATGTTTTAAATTAATGGTTCGTACAGAGGTAAGGATCGAAGAACATTGACAGTATATATAGCACATTCTAGAAAGGGAGCTCGGTATGAATACCGTGGTCCAATGAATAAATAATGTCACTAGGCAACTGCTCTTGGGCCATGGAGTTTCCTCTCTTTCTAATAATGTTTAATATCTATTTTATTTGGATGAATGTAAAATTACTTATTAAATTTTAATGATAATACATGAGGTATTTCAGAAATATTGTATGTAATTTTACTCTGATAGTTTCTTTTAGCGATTATATTTTAAAAAAAAATTTCATGAATTTTTTAGATATTATTGAGATGTAACAGAGGGTGTTATAAAATGGTATCAGAGCAGTTAATCCCGTAGGCCTGGGGAAAGGTCTATTTTGCTTTGTCTGTAAACTCTGTGTAGGTGATAGAAAATAGAATATCTGACTTAGTAGTAACTATGATTGATATGACAAGTCTCAGTTACTATGAAACAGGAAAAGAATGGCCGGAAATGATCTTGCTGGAGTTGTAGAACGCTTAATCAATGCAATGGGAGCACGTGAAGGTCAAGGTAATGATGCCTTGAGAAGGTTAGACCTGTTCGAAAAATGTAATCCACCTCGTTTCAAGGGAGGATACAACCCTGATGGAGCACAAATATGGATTCGAGAGATAGAGAAAATCTTCCGAGCACTGCAATGTACTGAATGTGATAAAGTAGTCTTCGCTACTTATGCCTTATCTGAGGATGCTGAACATTGGTGGGATAGTATGCGTAGGCAGTTTGAAGTTAACCAAGTGGATATCACTTGGAATTATTTCAAGGATATGTTTCTGGAGAAATACTTTCCAGCTGATGTTAAAGAGAAAAGACAATTTGAATTCCTGTCACTGACCCAAGGAAATATGAGCGTTGGAGAGTATGCATCCAGGTTTGAAGAGCTATCTCGCTTTCATTCTCATTATAATGATGCTATTAATGAAGGTGATCGGTGTGCAAAGTTTGTAAATCGATTGCGGCCAAAAATCAAAGAAGCTATACGAATGCAGGAAATCCGTGAATTTTCTGTATTGGTAAATCGCGGTAGGATCTTTGAAGAGGATCACAAGGACAGAATAACCAAAAGCCGTGAATCCATTCACAAGGCGGGAGAAATAAGAAGTGGAGGACCTCACCATCACCAAAGAAGAGACTTTAGGAGAAAAAGGCCTTACCAAGCGCCATTTCATCGGTTTGGAACAACATCTGTTCCTAACAAACCCCAAGCTTCATCTGGAAGCTATTATCCAACACCTGCACTAGAATTTAAATGCTTTATCTATGGAGGACCCCATTTGAAAAGGGATTGTCCTAAAAACACTTATATTTGCTTTAAGTGTAACAAATCGGGTCATCACATCAAGGATTGCCCAGAGATAAAGAGGGAGAACCCTGAAGGTGCAAGTACATCCATAAATACTCAAGGTGGTGTACACAGTGCAGTCGGAAGGCCAAAGGCGAAAGGAAAGGTTTTTGCAATTAATGGGGAAGAAGCATCCCATTCTGACTCCATGGTGGAAGGTAAGTGTATCATTAATAAGATTCCTTTAACTATTATGTATGACTCAGGTGCATCATATTCCTTTATTTCCAATGACTGTGTAGAAAAACTAAAATTACCCGTGATAGAATTGTCATTTGATTTATCTGTTCATACTCCTGGGAATAATCCCATTGTCACTTCTAAAGCCTGTTGGGAGTGCCCTATTGTCATAGATGGTAGGGACTTTGAGGCTAATCTCTTTTGCTTACCCTTTCTGGCTTAGAAGTTATTATTGGGCTAGATTGGTTGTCTGACAATCATGTTCTAATAGATTGTCATAACAAGACCATAATGTTTAAAGAACCTGTAAATTTGAATCTAGAAGATTTGAGATTTCTCACCGCCAACCAAGTGAGTGCCTCTTTAAAAGGAGGGGCTTAAGGATTCATGCTATTGCTTTCAATGAAAGGAGAGCAAGAACCAAAAATCAAAAATTTGTCGGTCGTGTGTGAATTTCCTGATGTTTTTCCAGAAGATATCCCTGGTTTACCCCCAGAAAGAGATATGGAATTTTCCATTGATCTAGTACCTAGAGTTGGACCAATTTCAATTGCACCATACCGAATGTCACCTCTAGAATTAGCAGAGTTAAAGAAACAACTTGAAGAGATGATAGAGAAGCAGTTCATATGACCCAGTGTATCCCCCTGGGGTGCACCAGTGTTATTGGTTAAGAAAAAAGATGGTAGCATGAGGTTGTGTGTAAATTATCGGCAACTGAACAAGGTAACGATCAAGAACAGATATCCTCTGCCAAGGATTGACGACCTGATGGATCAACTGCGTGGTGCCACGGTGTTCTCCAAGATTGATTTGAGGTCTGGATACCATCAAATAAGGGTGAAGAAAGAAGATGTACCAAAAACTGCTTTTAGAACACACTATGGCCATTACGAATATCTAGTGATGCCTTTTGGTGTAACTAATGCACCAGCCGTATTCATGGATTACATGAATCAGATTTTTCATCCATATCTAGATAAATTTGTAGTGGTTTTCATTGATGATATACTAGTGTACTCTAAAAGTAGAAAAGAACATGTTGAACACTTGAAGGTTGTGTTGTAAATCCTGAAAAAGAAATAATTGTATGCAAAGCTGTCGAAGTGTGAATTCTGGTTGGAAGAGGTGAACTTTTTAGGACATATAATTAGTCAAGGAGGAATAGTTGTAGACCCTTCTAAAGTGGAAGCAGTTTTGAAATGGGAGAGACCAACCATAATCACTGAGATCAGAAGTTTCTTGGGCTTGGCTGGATACTATAGGAGATTCATCGAAGGATTTTCAAAGTTAGCATACCCACTGACCAAGCTAACACGGAAAGGACAACCTTTTGTGTGGACGACACAATGTGAGAATAGTTTCCAAGAGCTGAAAGATCGACTTACTTCTTCACCGGTGTTAGTACTCCCTGATCCACATCGAAGTTTTGAAGTTTACTATGATGCGTCTAAACAAGGACTAGGAAGTGTACTCATGCAAGACAAGAAGGTTGTAGCCTATGCGTCGTGCCAATTAAGGCAACATGAGATTAACTATCCTACCCATGACTTAGAATTAGCTGCTGTAGTTTTTGCCTTAAAGATTTGGAGGCATTATCTATACGGTGCAACATTCGATGTGTTTAGTGATCATAAGAGTCTCAAGTATTTATTCGACCAGAAGGAGTTAAACATGAGGCAATAGAGATGGATGGAGTTCTTAAAGGACTACGACTTTGAGTTGCAATACCATCCTGGAAAAGTGAACGTAGTTGCTGATGCTTTAAGTCGAAAGTCTCTACATGCATCCACAATGATGATTAAAGAGATGGAATTGATAGAGAACTTCAGAGATCTTAACCTAGCAGTAAAGGTTAATGCTAACAGCTACAGATTAGGAGCGTTGCAAGTGACAAGTGAATTTCTGAAGCAAGTTTTAGAGGCTCAACGAGAGGACGAATTCCTATAAGAGAAGAAAGAACTCTTAAAACAAGGAAAAGAAGTTGAGTTCAACGTGGGAAACAACCAATTGCTGAGGTACAAGGATCGAGTGTGTATCCCTGACCAAGAGGAATTGAGGAAAGCAATTCTGGAAGAAGGCCACAAAAGTTATATGAACATTCATCCCGGAGCTACTAAAATGTATCAAGATTTGAAGAAGTTATTTTGGTGGCCTGGAATGAAGAAAGCGGTGGCGGAGTACGTGGCTGCATGTCTAATTTGCCAGAAGGTTAAAGTAGAACATCAAAAACCCCCTGGAATGCTACAATCAATGGAAATACCAGAATGGAAATGGGATAGCATTACCATGGATTTTGTGACTTCTTTACCCAAAACTCCATTAGGACATGATTCAATATGGGTAATAGTTGATAGATTAACCAAGTCTGCCCATTTTATTCCCATTAATATTCGTTACTCAATGGAGAAACTGGCAAAATTATACATCGAGGAGATCGTGAGATTACATGGAATTCCTTCAAGTATCATTTCTGATCGGGACCCTCGTTTTACATCGCAATGCTGGAAGAGCTTACACAAGGCTTTGGGAACAAGACTACGTCTAAGTTTAGCATATCATCCTCAGACAGATGGACAATCAGAAAGAACAATCCAATCTCTAGAATACTTGTTACGAGCTTGTGTGTTAGAGCATAAAGGAAGTTGGAATCAATTCTTACCATATGTGGAGTTCACCTACAACAACAGTTTCCATGCTAGCATTAACATGGCACCTTTTGAAGCATTATATGGAAGAAAATGTAGGACTTTGCTATGTTGGTTTGAGACTAGTGAAAACTTGATGTTAGGACCAGAGTTGGTACAACAAACCACGGATAAAATCAAAATGGTTCAGGAAAAGATGAAGGCAGCACAAAGCAGGCAGAAAAGTTACTATGACAAAAGAAGAAAGCCGCTCGAATTTCAAGAAGGTGATCATGTATTCTTGAAAGTCACACCTACAACTGGGGTCGGTCGGGCAATGAAATCTCGAAAACTAACTCCTAGATTTATTGGTCCATATCAAATAGTTCAGAAAGTTAGTCCTGTTGCTTACCAAATAGCATTACCACCTTTTCTTTCTAATATCCATAATGTTTTTCATGTGTCAAATTTACGAAAGTATATATCTGACCCTACACGTTATTGAACCTGATGTCATACAAGTTAAAGATAATCTTACATATGATGCACCACCTGTCAGAATAGCTGAAAGAAGAATAAAAAAGCTAAGGGACAAGGAAATTTCACTCGTGAAGGTCATTTGGAGTGAAATGAGAAGGGAAGATGCTACATGGGAACTAGAAAATGAGATGAAAGAGTCTCATCCCCAATTGTTTTACTAAAGAGTGTAAATTTCGAGGACGAAATTTTTTTTAGGGGAGTAGAGTTGTAACACCCCTAATTTCATTATTTCTTATTTAGAATAAAATTTCAAAGGAATTTGATTATAGTTCTTTAGAACTTTTTGATTGTTATATAATTTATAATTTTTTGGAATTTTTATATTTTTTTCATTTTTTTGAGAATGACAAAAATACCCTTAACCTTTCATCTAGTAACCAAAATGCCACTGCCGACATCATTGCTTACATCATCGGTGGGTAAATACTTACATCATGAATAGTGACCGGTGGGTGAATGTTTATATCATGAATAGTGACCAGTGGGTGAATGCTTATATCATGAATAGTAAAAAAAATAATTAAGTAATCTTAAATAGTAAAATTTTCTTCCTATAAATAGATGGCTCATTTACAACATTTCCACACCAAAAATTAGAGAGAATCTAGAGAGATAGTGCGTAAGAAATTAGTAGGGAGTAAATTCTATTGGTAAAAAGAAGTTCTGCCGGAGGTGTAAGGTAATAACTTTCTTCTATATTCTTTTTATAATTTTAGTTTATTTTTTTAGCACTCCTAAACCATTAATATACTAGTACTATTATGAATAAGTTACTATAGTAAAAATAAATTACCACTGTATTATTTTTACTATTTACTGTTACTATTCAAAATTTACTATTTATTATCACTATTCACAATTTACCATTTACTATTATTATTCAAATTTATCATTTACCGTTATTATTCAAAAGTTATTAGTTGCTGTTACTATTCAAAATTTACTATTTACCGTTACTATTCAAAATTTACTATTTACTATTATTGTTCATGATTTACCATTTACCACTACTATTCAAAATTTACTATTCATAATTTACTATTTACTATTACTATTCAAAAATTACTATTTACCGTTACTATTGATGATTTACTATTTACCGTTACTATTTACTATTACTATGTGTATTTATCATTCTGATAGCAACCTTAATTTTCATCTTATGCTCATACTGAAATAAATTAGTATTAATATTTTGTTATAACTTGGAGGCGCAGAATGAATTCACTTTTGGTAGCAAATCAAGGTAAAGGGAGGTGAGATAAGGATATAATATAAAAATACATAAGAATATTGGGAGAAGTCTCCTACTCCTTTTAAACATAAGAGTATTATTATTTTAAAATAATAACCTTTAACTTAAAATTTATAATAATTGTTATTAATAAATTAAGCATCTTGTGTAACTTAATATCTGAAATATTTACTTAAGAACTTGAACTATTATGACCTATGCGGGCTGGATTGAATCTATGCAAGGACTTGAACTATTATGAACTTGACTGAACCTATGCAAGGACTTGGACTATTATGACATATATGGACTGAACTAGACCTATACAAGGACTGGACTATCTTGGATTTACATAGACCTGTGCGAGGAATTGACCATAGAACTTAAAACAAACTTTATTAATTTAAATAATCATTGAATTTTAAATTATCATATTTATAACTGATGCTTAATTATTTGATTTGATTTATGATTGTTAATATTTATTTATGTTTTATGATGTTTGATTATGATTGACAATGTTTGATGATGATTGATAATCTTGTACTGTGGGGTTTGAGCATATAGCAAGCATGACGGAAAATTAAAATTCAGTAAGAATTTACTTATCTCCTACTTCTTTATTTACTTATTCATCTTTATTTAAATTACTTTTAAGAAATTCCTTAGATTTCAATAAAACTACATAAGTTTTAGAAATCTCTTTTTATCTTTTAATATATATGTATATATCTTTACTAAAATTTAGATTTGTTAGTTAGTTTATCAAAAAGAAAAAGAAAGAGAAATTATTTTATAAAAATAAATTTTTACTAATATTTTAATATATATATACATATTATTTAAATGTATAAAAATATTATACAAAATTTTCAAGTACTAAGGTTTTAAAGATTTATAGTTCTGAATTTGAGTTTTTAGAAATTGATTTTGAATTGACCTATAAACTTTCTAAAGAAGGTTGTGAAATATATTTAAGGCTTTGAAACTCAAATTTATAAGGAGATTTGATTTGTGATTTGAAAAGCAACTGTACCAAAATTCTATGTGCGTATTTGAGAAGTTGAAAAAGTACAGTTTACTGGGGTGGCTATGTCGTGATTCGTAGGCCCTAATAATATAATTGAGTTTCTAAAAGCCTTAACCAACTAAATACGCGAGTAGTTCATGCATCACGAATCATCAAAGAGAAACAAAATGATGTTGTCTGGGGACGGATTATAGAAACCGAGGATACATTAGAGGAGGCTTAATTGTGAGCCTTGGGATAAGAGGGTGTGAAAGGGTGCTTCAGGGGACCTGGGGTAGCTCCCTAGTGTCGGGTACTTTCACAATAAAATCCTTTTCAATCTGACTAGTCTCTAAGTGTTTCCATGCCAGTTGAGTTGTTCATGATATTATTATCCGGAATTATAGAATAGTGTAAACTACTGGTTGGCCCAGTGCAAAATAAAATTTAAGGGGCCCACATATATAGGTAAGTTATGATGAAGATATGGCATGTCATTCATACATTCATAAATTGATTGTGTATGTGATTGTGATTGATATTATTATACTAGTTTGTGAAAACCCTTTATTGCTTATGTCCCATTTGGGACTATTATATTCTGTTTCTCACTCCATTCTCTATGTTTTTGTTTCAATGTTTTAAATTAATGGCTCGTACAGAGGGAAGGATCGAAGAACATTGATAGTATATATAGCACATTCTAGAAAGGGAGCTCGGTATGAATACCGTGGTCCAATGAATAAATAATGTCACTAGGCAACTGCTCTTGGGCCATGGAGTTTCCTCTCTTTCTAATAATGTTTAATATCTATTTTATTTGGATGAATGTAAAATTACTTATTAAATTTTAATGATAATACATGAGGTATTTCAGAAATATTATATGTAATTTTACTCTGATAGTTTCTTTTAGCGATTATATTTTTTAATAAAAATTTCATGAATTTTTTAGATATTATTGAGATGTAACAGAGGGTGTTATACGAGGAGCCATTCGCCCAGGTGAAATCAAGCCAGTACAGAATGATAAAGACGTCTCCCAAGCGAATAGAGTTCGCTTGAGTGAAATTGGTACAGAATGGAATAACATTAGCCTCGCTCAAGCGTTTGGATTGAACCATCAGGTGAAATTCTTCCAGTGAGTCACAATGTAAAACTTGCTTGAGTGACCTAATTTTGCTCAAGCGAAAATTATCCAGAATCTAAAACTACAATACTCGCTGCAGTGGAAGAATCAAAGGGCCAAGCGAAATTGAGACAGAACCTTATCATTTTAAGATTCGCTCAAGCGAAAATGGTCGCTTGAGCGAATCAAACATATAAAAAAAGTAGGACGTGGATTTCCTTCATGATGAAGCATGCATCTCACTTGAGCGAGACTTAAACTCACTTGAGCGAGTTAATACATTACAAAAGAAAACAGAGGCGGCTAAGAAAAAGAGCAGGGGAGATGCAGAGGTAGAGTGAGAGAACGTAGGAGACATTTCTTCTTAAAAACATTGTATCTTAGCTTAGGTTTTTCTTCTTCATTCCATTGGATTTGTAAGACCATGACCACCATGAGTGGCTAATCCTTTCATTTGGGATTGGAGGTAACCAATCAAACTTGATGTACACTTGGATAATGTTTATGTGATTCATGTGTTGTTTCATGATTCTTTGTATTCCATTTTATGTTCATTGCCTGAATCTACTTGATCACTAGTTTCTTGATTCAAGTTTACGGTTGTTATTAAAAAATGACTTTTGAAAACGGATCTAAATGGAACACCCATTGTGAGTAGATAACCAGGGATGGTATCTAATGCAATGGACGTCCAAACAATCGTTCTTAATGCTGGAATAGATTTGAAACGATCAAGGGATTGACGTTATTAAACCTATTCTTATGGATATCATAGTCAAGGAATTGATATGAATGACTGTGATTGTGACGTAAAGAATCATATTGCAAACATTGATTACATGAATATTAACGGTGTATCGAAAGGTCAGAAAGGTGAATCCAATTTCTAAACTCTATACTCTGTTATTTCACTTATATTTCTTGTATTGCTTTCGTAGACTTTTAGATTTATGAAAAGTTGTTTAATCCATTATCATGAAAACTACAAATTACTTCTGCCGTAATAGTTTGAAATCGATTTAATCTGATTCGTAGGGGGAACGACATTTGTTCTTAGGAACATATATTACAACCGACAAGTGGTGCACTTGCCACAAGTCAATTTAAAAACTGACAACTAAGTGTTTGGTGAACATATCATACCCAAACAACTAACATACCAGTAAAAGATAGATGAAATGCATGTAATTTGATGATAAGTTTACACATTTTACTTCTGCAGTAGGGGTATGGTTAGATGATCATACTTTAATCCCATAATTGGTGTTTATAATCCCAGAGTTAGATTTGCAATTGTTGAAATAATTCATTATGCATATGCATTAGCTTAAGAGCATTTGCATATAGCAAGGAAGAATGCCAAAGATGATGAGATCTGATGATGATTATGTTATGGGTGAGAAAATGAATTAAGACAACATAAAAGATGTGAATACCAAATAATAATTTGAGTAAAATGATGAGATATGTAATAGTCCAATTTGTTGAAGGACTAGATCATGTGTATGATTTTATACTTGTTTAATTTACAAAGATGTTTATATTGTGTGATGAAAGTTGATGATGAAATATACGTGAATACAAGTATACATGTTGTGATACATATACACATGATCACATGGTATTCATATTCATTCTTTTGGAATATATGACTCACTCTCCCATGTTGTCTACTTTTTAGACTTGTGATACAAGGCACTCATGGGTGGAGTGAATCTTTTGAAGTACATTTTGATGAAGGAGGTAAATAGGTATATAGGAAGTACCTTGGCTGATAAATCTAGACTTTTGTATAACATGTAGTATATATGTATGCTTATTTTGCCATCTAGATTATAGTTTGATGAATTTGAGGGTCATGTAGGAAAATTGGACATTGGTGTGTATGGCCAATTTTCATAAATGACCTAGATGATGTAAGATAATGAATTATGATACTTGTTGATGATAAATACTATGAATGAGTGGTGTGTTTCATAACTTATGGCATTCTATGAAGATTCTGTAAGAATGATTCAAATGTCATGCATTGAATGAATGGGAATTGAACTTAATGTGTATGACTAATTGGATTGACTCCCAAATGCATGACGGAATGTAACTAATGCATTAGTATGGAATGAAATGGCATGAAATGAGGTTTAGCATGTTAAGTTGCATGAAATTTTCCTGTTCCTCATTTTCCCTGCATAACTCGCTCAAGCGAGTGATGATCTCACTCAAGCAAGATTCTCTTGAAATAAGGGTGTGGCCCCTGGCCACCATTCGCTAAGGCGGGAAGGGCCTCGCCTGAGTGAGAGCAGGATGGAGAGCTACTGGGCCATTTTCGCTCAAGTGAAATGGCCAGTGTATGGCAATTCGCTGAAATGAGCAAGGAAAAAAATTGATTCTGGGAGGTTTTCGCTCAGGCAGGCCTAGACTCGCTCGAGCAAAATGTGGATAGTGAGGTTCTGTCCCATTTACGATCAAGCGGTCGTGTCTCGCCGAAGCAAAATGGGTATGTATTGCTTCTAGGACGATCTCGCTCAAGCAAAGCGGAGCTCGCTCAAGCGAGATTGGCACGTGATACATTTTTCCCTTTCGCTCAAGCGCCCTTGCAGGCCTTGCCCAAGCGTCACCACGCAAACTCGCTTAAGCGAGTATGGTACTCGCTTAAGCCAGTGGCACCTGTTTCCTCCAAATGCTCTTGTTTCAATTATTTTAGTTTTTCCTTGCATCAAAACTCCTTCTTGTAATATCTTAATACTACTTTTGACACATTATGAACCATTATACCTCATGAAATCCATCCTCTATAAAATCCAATCATACAACCTCTGATTCTTCCACTGTTTTTAATTGAAAATTTCTCATGAATCATTTTTAATTCACCCCCTCATATCTCCATATATGAGAGAGGTTTTCATAGATCCAGGGTGTTGGTTAAAACTTCACCACTTTAATTATTATATCAAATAATGACTTGAAAAATACAAAAAATTTACCCCTATTTTTGGGTGTCACAACCTGGTATCAGAGCGTTAATTGCTCTTGATACAATAAAATTGATGTTGTTTAAGTAATTGTTACCTATGATTGGATCATATGAGCTATAATTGATTGAGTTAGGGATTTCTTTGATTGAATTGTGGCTGTTTGTCATTGAATTTAGATTGATGTCTATGTTGTTTGAGTCCAGCCAAGATTTCTTACACTATTTACCTTCAATAATGAATATGTAGTGATTATGTTTTGAGATTGGCATGATTATATGATGTGATGCACAAGAGATTGATGAATATTGAAACCTTTGGATTTATAGGTTAAAAATCTAATGTTTGGTCTAGTACACTCACGTGTGAGCCATGTTTTAATGTATAGGCTTGAGATATGGCTGGTAGACCAAATCGTGAGGCTGCTACTATGGCAAATGCCTTGAATCGCTTTGCCGACCTCTTGGAAAGACAAGGCCAACTAAATATGGGACAAGGTGCCTAAGGTCTTGATCTGTTCCTTAAGAGGAAACTTTATGAATTTCATGGAGGTTATAAACCGGAGGATACTTATGCATGGATCAATGATTTGGAAAGAATTTATGCAAGCTTCGAGTGTTCTTAAGCATAAAAGGTGGAGTATATGGTTTTTATGATTCGCGATAAAGCTGAAGCATGGTGGCGTCTTGCTAGAGAGCGTATGATATCTGTTGATATTCCCTTAGTTTGGGAAAACTTCAAGGTTGAATTCTTAAAGAAATATTTTCTAGATAGCTACAAAAGCAAGAAAGAGCTTGAGTTCATGGAGCTTAAGTAGTGTAATATGATTATGGAGGAGTATGCCTCCAATTTTAATGAGCTTTGTGTGTTCTATCTTCCTTATCAATAAGAGGGTACCGAGGCTTCAAAGTGTGTAAAGTTTAAAAATGGCTTGAGGCCTGAGATCTAGCGAGCTATTCGACATCAGGAGATAAAAAGCTTTCCGACGCTTGTGAACAAGTGTCGTATTTATGAAGAAAATGATATGACTCCTTCGAGTCATGGCAAGCATGAGTCTAAGTTGAAGGGGTAATTCTCTGATTTCAAGAGACATGGTAAATTCAAGAAGAAGAAATTCTTTCATGATGGATCCTCAAATACAAGAGGACGTGGTGCTTTTAGAGGTGGTCATTGAGTTGGTAACCAAGGTCGTAGCAATGTCCAAGGCCTTACTTATTTCAAGTGTGGTGCTAATCACTTAGCAAGGTATTGTCCTCGAGATGACGTGGTGTGTTATCAATGCAACCAACCGGGGCATATCCGCCCTAATTGTCCATTGAATGCAAGGAATGCTAATGTTGATGCTCTTGCTTGTGTGAACCATACTGGTAACCGTGGAGGCCATGGTGGCTTTGAAGGCCGTGGTCATGGAAATGGTAATGGTCATAATGGTGGCCACAACGATGGCCGTGGTTGAAACCATAATGGTGGAAGAAATGGCAATGGTCGAGGCAATGGCCATGGTGGAAGAAATGGTAACCGTAATGGTGGTGATCAACCACAAGCAGCTAGAAGAGTCTTTGCCATCACCAGTGAAGAAGCCGCACAAGCTGAAGATCTTGTTTATGGTAAGTGTGAAATCCTTGCCACCTCGATAGATGTCATATTTGATTTTGGTGCTACGCACTCATTTATTTCTGAGGATTGTGTGAGGCACTTGAAAGTGCTTAATTACATGATGAGAGGTTCTATAATGGTGACTACACCGACCGGTACTTGTTTGAGATCGGTGACTCGATGTGAGGATGTTGAGATGACACTTGAGGGAAGGAAGTTTGTCGTATCCCTCGTGTGTTTACCTATGAAAGACCTGAACATTATTCTAGGCATGGATTGGTTATCTGCTAATAAAGTCTTGGTGGATTTTCATAACAAGACGGGGATTTTTCCAACTTCTAACGTTGAAGACTATGACCTACAAGGTATCTCTCAGCTTCTTGTGATATTCTGCATGGTTAAGGGAAATGGTACTTCTCAATCTTGTGAAATCCCTATTGTTTCTGAATTTTCTGACATTTTTCTAGATAAGATTCCTGGTTTGCCTCCTCCATGTGAAGTGGAATTCTTCATTGATCTCATTCCTGGTGCTAAACCTGTCTCTAGAGCTCCTTATAGGATGCCTCCTATGGAGTTGGCTGAATTGAAGAAGTAAGTTGAGGAATTACTTGAACGGGAGTTTATCCGTCCAAGCGTGTCTCCTTGGGGTGCTCCTGTATTATTGGTGAAAAAGAAGGACAGAAAAATAAGATTATATGTTGATTATCGCCAAATCAATAAACTAACTATCAAGAACAAATATCCTCTTCCTCGCATTGATGATCGTTTGGATCAATTAAAGGGTGTCGTTGTATTCTCCAAGATAAACTTGCATTCCAGATATCACCAAATTTGGGTGAAGACCAAGGATATTCCTAAAACTGCCTTCCAAACACGATATGGACACTATGAGTATGTAGTGATGCCATTCGGAGTGATAAATGCTCCTGTGATTTTCATGGATTACATGAGTCGCATCTTCCATGAATATCTTGATCAATTTGTTGTTGTATTCATTGATGGCATTTTGGTGTATTCTAAGAGTCATAAAGAGCATGAAAGGCATCTTCGTCTTGTGTTATCCATTCTTAGAGAGAAAGAATTGTATGCTAAGCTCTCTAAATGTGAATTCTGGATGAATAAGAATTCTTTTCTTGGTCATGTGATTTCCGGTGATGGAGTTGTTGTTGATAGATCAAAAGTGGAAGCTGTTATGGCTTGGGAAAGATCGACGTCCATGACGGAAATAAGAAGTTTTCTTGGTCTTGCGGGGTATTATCAGAGGTTTATCGAAGGATTTTCCCGCTTAGCCTTACCATTGACGAAGATGACCCGTAACAATCAACCATTTGTATGGACTCATGAATGTGAAGGAAGTTTCCAAGAGTTGAAGTTGAGGCTTACTACCACACCAGTGTTAGCATTGCTTGATTTGTTGGATGACTTTGTGGTATATTGTGATACTTCTATGCATGGTTTGTGTTGTGTGTTGATGTAGTGTGAACGTGTGATAGCCTATGCGTCGAGACAGTTGCGACCGCATGAGGTTGATTATCCGACACATGATCTTAAATTGGTGGCGGTGGTGTTTGCTTTGAAGTTGTGGCAACATTACTTATATGGTTCTAAGTTTGTGGTCTTTAGTGATCACAAGAGCCTTAAGTACTTGTTTGATCAAAAAGAACTTAATATGCACCAACAGTGATGGATGGACTTTCTAAAAGATTACGAGTTTGAGTTGAGGTATCATCCCGGAAAGGCAAATATGGTTGTCGATGCTTTAAGCTGGAAGTCATTGCATGTTTCCGCGATGATGGTGAAAGAAATGGAATTAATTGAGCAATTTAGAAACTTGAATGTGGGCGTGGAAACATATACTCCAAAGAAAATGTCCCTTGAGATATTGACGGTTGCTAATTTGTTTCTTGAAATCGTGAAATTACAACAACCAAAAGATGAATACTTGGTTGAGATGAAAAGAACTCAAGAAAAAGGGAAGACTTGTTTCTAGTGGAAGGTCATGATGGCATTTGGCGTCTGAAAAACCAAATTTATGTTCCCTCGAGTGGTGATTTGAGGAAATGTGTACTTGAGGAAGCTCACAAAACTGTATTGAGCATTCATACTGGTTCCACCAAGACGTACCAAGATTTGAAGAAGAATTTTTGGTGGCCCAGTATGAAACGTGATATAGCAAACTTTGTTGCTTCTTGCCTTGTTTCTCAAAAGGCTAAGGTTGAACATCAAAGACCATCTGGTTATTTGAGACCTTTGGGGATCCTTATTTGGAAATGAGATAGCATTGCTATGGACTTTGTTTCTAGACTACCTAGAACTCGTGCTGGAAATGATGCTATATGGGTGATTATGGATCAGTTGACGAAATATGCTCACTTCTTGCCTATGAACATGAAGAGTTCATTGGAGAAATTAGCTCAGTTATACGTAAAGGAGATTGTTAGGCTGCATGGTGTGCCATCTAGTATTATATCCGATCGTGACCCTTGGTTTACTTCTCGATTTTGGGGAAGTTTACATCATGAGTTGGGTTCTAAGTTGAAGCTTAGTTTCGCTTATCATCCTCAAACCGACGGGCAATCTAAGAGGACTATCCAAAATCTTGAAGATTTGTTAAGAGCCTGTGTTTTGGATCATAGTGGATGTTGGGAGAGATTTCTTCCATTGATTGAATTCACTTATAACAACAGTTACCACAGTAGTATTGGTATGGCTCCTTATGAGGCACTTTATGGTAGGAAATGTAGAACGCCTCTATGTTAGCTGGAGACTGGTGAGAATTTGACTTTAGGGCCGGAGATTGTTTAGGAGACTACCGAGCAAATTAAGAAGATACAAGAGAATATGAAGATTGCTCAACACCGACAGAAGAGTTATTATGATAAGAGGCATAAACCACTTGAATTTCAAGTTAGTAATCACGTATTCTTAAGAGTCTCGCATGATAAAGGAATTGGAAGGGCGTTGAAAAGTAGAAAGTTAAGCCCTAGGTTCATTGGACCTTATGAGATTCTGGAGCGGATTGGCGACACTGCTTATCGGATTGCACTCCTTCCGCATCTCGTGAATCTACACAACGTATTCCATGTGTTACAGTTGAGGAAATATGTTCATGATCCTCTACATGTGATTCCTGTTGATGATATGGATGTACGGGACGACTTGTCTATTCCTCCTGTTTCTGTTCGCATTGTTGAGCATTCCATAAAGAAATTGCGGAACAAGTTGGTACCTTTGGTGAAGGTCGCTTGGAAGCAAGGAAATGTGGAGACGTTCACATGGGAACGTGAAGATGGTATAAGGGAATGATACCCTGATGTGTTCGAATCTGGTATGTTAAATTTCAAGGACGAAATTTTCTTTTTGGTGGGGTGGATTGTAACATCCAAAATTTTAAAATAAAGGACTAATTAAGGAAATAAATATTAAGTAGTTGTCTGTGGGTTATTTAATGTCCCAAAATATTGGAAATAATTAAATTAAGATTTTTGGGGAGTACTCATAATTTATTGGAGCCGAATAGGCTGAAATAAAGCCCGACTAAAGTAAGGGTGTCAGACCAAGTATCTCCGATTGGGATGATATTGGTAAGGGCTGTTAAGAATATTATTGGGAGTCCGAATATGTATTCGGGATAATTTTTAGATAAAGTATTAAGCCCGAACAGAGATTTTGTTTGTTGTAAAATGGTAAATTTTAATGTGAGGGGTAAAATTAAAACACTAAACTCTCTTCTCCTTTTATAATTCACTTTACCTCCTCCTCCTCCTAAAAACAAGACATTCACTTTCTCTTCTATTTATCTCATTCTCCTTTTCATCTTCTTCTTCCAAAAACCTAAGTAAGAGGTGTGACTCATTCTTCCTCCATTTTCATTTTGAGTGGAGAGCTTGAAGAAGGCTTGGAGATTGAAGTTCCCTCTCCCTTCTTCTTCTTATTTTCATGTAGCACTCCCTCTCTTTTGAAGGTTCTCTCTTTTCTTCTCTTGAGGTAAGATTCTTGCTACTTCTCAAGAGTATGAACCTTTAGTTATGAGTTTTTAGTGTTAAGAGAGCATTTAAAGTATGTAGGTTGTTGGGAGAAGCCTTAAATGTGGGAACCCCAAAGTGGGTTATCATAAATGCAAGATTTGAATGAAATAAATGTGGTAGATGAATGTATGGATTGAATGTGATGAAGATTAATAATGTATTTATGAATGTAGGTTAGTTTCGTGAAAACCCTAACTATTAAGAATTAGGGAAATTGGTACATGTTGATTGAATAATATACTTGAGAGGGAATACATGACATTGATAGGTGTAGATGTTGATAAATGAAGTAGTGTGAATATTGGGGGTTTAAAGTTTGTTTTGTAACCTTAGACATAATGAATTAGGCTTGATGGGAAAGAATTCCTAAAGCCTAATGAATGAAGGAAAAGATGTCTATAACATGTTTTATACATGTTATGAAATTGTAGATATGATTATGGCTAATTAGAGTTGAATTTGTGTCTTGAATAGTTGATTGATTGGGATTTTACATGTATGTTAATGTAGGATCCATTCCGAATGACGTGGAGGGTACGTCGTATCAATCAGAATTCTTCTCTTGAGGTAGGCGAGGAGTCTTTATGTTCTAAATGCATGAATTGGATAGTAGTTGATTGTCATATGTAACAATATGCATGTGTCTTGCTTGTAGTGTTATGAAGAATTGTAACGTGTGCATGATGTTAGTGATGTGCTTTTGGAAACATGCCTTAATGCATTTAAAATAATGGTGGTATGCTATATGGTGGTGTGGATTGTTTGACAATGTGGTGTCTTGAATATAATATTATACTTATGTCCACCATAAATGTGAAATGATCATAAGTGATGTTTGATTGAAAATGGGTGTGAATAAATAGCATACTTTGATTGATGGTGAAAGATTGATGTTGTTATGTTTGATGATGGAATTGAATTATGTTTATGAGAATTATTGAGTATGCCACACGAAAATTTAAACTAATGTTAATAACCAACAATAATAAATCCACTAAAATCTTTGTGGTGATGTTGGTGATGATGATGATGATGATTGATGAGTGGCATGAATAGGATGTATAGAGTGAGAAATGCATATGATTGGCATTTGCATCCATGGCATACTACATAGCCGCCGATGTTGGAACATTGGGGGAGGTAAATAGGTGTATAGGAAGCACCTTGGCCGGCAAATCTAGACTTTTGTATAGCATGTAGAGTATATGTATGCTTATTTTTCCATCTAGATTGTAGTTTGATGAATTTGAGGGTCATGTAGGAAAATTGGACCTTGGTGTGTATGGCCAATTTTCATAAATGACCTAGATGATGTAAGATAATGAATTATGATACTTGTTGATGATAAATACTATGAATGAATGGTGTGTTTCATAACTTGTGGCATTTTATAAAGATTCTGTAAGAATGATTCAAATGTCATACATTGAATGAATGGGAATTGAACTTAATGTGTATGACTAATTAGATTGACTCCCAAATGCATGATGGAATATAACTAATGCATTAGTATAGGATGAAATAGCATGAAATGAGGTTTAGCATGTTAAGTTACATGAAATTTTCCTGTTCCTCATTTTCCTTACATAACTCGCTTAAGCGAGTGATGATCTCGCTAAAGCGAGATTCTCTTGAAACAGGGGTGTGGCCACTGGCAAAATCAATCGCTAAATCATTCCAAAACTGACTCATCTCACTCGGTTTTACAATCGGCAAAATCAATCCAAAGCCGACTCATCTTGCTCGGTTTTACACTCGATAAAATCATTCCAGAACGACTCCACACTCGCTCGATCTGTCACTCGGCTAAATGTTTCCAAAACCGACCATCTCTCGCTCAATCCTTCACTCCGCAGATTACTACAAAACCGGCTCATCACCTAATCGGTCTTTCACTCGGCAATTATTTCAACACCGACTACCCTTCTTTTCACACGAGTGAAGTTATTCCAGAGTACTTCTAGACAAACTCACATCGTATATCCCCAATCGGTGCCATCCCACTCGGAATTACACACACGGAGGGACTCCACTCGAAACGAGTTACATTGAACTCGGGAATTCCCACTCGGAACTCCACTGCCTGGAATATCACACTCGAAGACCTCTTATTCAGAATTATATTCACTTCCTCACTCGGAAGGTCCTGGTTCGGACATAGCTCACTCAGAATTTCACTCGGGAATTCACCACATCATGAAATTGTTTTCTAAAATTCCCACTCGAACGGAATTCGTCCAGAATCTCACCCATTCACTATTCACTCGTCTCGCTTGAGCGAAGAGCTCGCTCGCCTGGGCGAGATTGGTCCAGAACCATAATACTGATACAGGGGATCCTCGCCTGAGCGAGATCCTATCACATTTGAGCGAGAATATCAACACTTATGCAGAATTAGCAATTCTTACAACTTAACACATGAAACCTCACTCTAGACCAACTGATTCACTACCAATACATCATACACATCACATAAGACATATAAGACTCTCTTTACCCATTCATACTTGGAAAATCCTTATTCCAACTCATCAATCACACTCACTTAATTAATTTTACAAGGGAGAGGTTTTAACTATAACCCACATTACTCCCTTATTCATCTTTCCACATAACCACTTCAAACAATTCTTTACAATTCATGTAGTTCATTCTTTCATAATTTGTCACCATCATTTAGTTCATGTCCAACTATGGGACAATCAAACACTTATCATCCACATTATATAAATACATATATTTTCATAACAGTCAACATAAGCCAAGTCATCAATCATCACTTCATCAAATCAGTCATATAAGACATTCATGGCAAGGCATTGCATGAGTTCAACATATACATAATTAACAATGAATTCACTCATGCGATTTAAAATGTAAACTCCTATCCTAACTTGAGAGAAGAACCGCCACGCAATTACATTGATCTTTCTGCATCATTGCCCGGAATACAACCCTATCAATAATTACACATACACATGTAATCAATAAGCTATCATAAGGCATCACATCTCTTAACTTATGATCAAGTCCTAGACTTGTCTAAGCTCCAAATTCATATGCCTATGTTAGGCTTCGGGAATTCTTTTCCCCAAAGCTAAGATCTTCTAAGTCTAAAAAGGGTTAACTATACCCAACACTCATCAAGATCATCAAGTGGGTCAAAACCCCCAATTTATTAATACTTCGGGTTTCATCTCCAAAATCACCCAACAACCATCAACAATCTCTATCAATCTTCAATCCCTTTTATTTTATCATAATGACCTCATCAACCTCTAAATCTCACATAATCATAAAGCCCTAAATCAAGGGTTTCTCTTCCAAACATTCAAGCCTAGGATTTCCATTTCTACCCATATGCAAGGGTTCTAACATCACAATCTTCAACCCAACAACCCCAAAACCATAAATAAATCAAGGTGGATGATAAGTCTTGAAAAGACTTAATTATTCTGCCTTTTATTGGAATTAATTCGTTGTGTAAGTGGTTAGTTTAGCCTGATTATTCAATTAATTGATAATAATTTATAAATTATGTAAATATTGCAAAAGTGTTTTATTTATAGAAGAGAATGGTTAAAAACATTAATAAATTAAGAGTTTATTACTATTTATAAATTTAATAAGTAGCCAGCATACAAATGCTAGGCAATTAGTTGATTTTTGGTGCAGGAACAGGACGTACTAAAAAAAAAGGACAAATCCGAGTGAAGAATTACCAAAAACCGAGCAAGAATTTATAAAGCCGAGTGAGCAGTCGTAAAACTGACTGAAAGAAGTTCACAAGACCGATTGGCTGAGACTTCAAAGGGTTGACCGAAAGGAATTAACAAAAGCCCGACTTGAAAAAACTCCCAAGAGACTGACTCCAAAAGAGAACAGGGAATCAGATACTGCATGAGAACCTGAGCGTCAACTTTAGAACGTTGATTCATTTATCAATCTGCTCTAGCAAGAGCCGACCTCGTTCAAGAGTAACTTCAAAGAACCGAACTCGCCCAAGCTTCGCCATAGCGCTTAAGCGAGAAAACAACACTGCAGTACAAATCCGAACTCGCTCAAGCGAGAGTTAAATTAGCTCAAGCGATAATCCAGTTTGCTGAAACATAGAGGCAGTAACTTAAACATTGTTCCTTTCCTCCAACAACACACTCGACACCGATGTAGTTTCATGCTGCTGTCCCTCCTACTGCACCTTAGTAACTTAAGTTGTGAGCTGTTATTAGCTGGCGCTATGCTGTAACCAGCTAGGGATGAGCTGGAATCTGTTAGGAGCTAATCTGTAATTAGTTAGTTACTCTGTAAGTTATGTAATTAGTTTTTTTTAGACGATAACTTAAGTTTTCTAAGTTATCAGTTAAGTTAGTTAGTTAGGTAGAAACATATATATATAGGTTGTACATATTCTGTAAGGACACGCATACACAGATACGAAATAACAGAACGGAGAACATTCATAAACACTTCAAACATCTCACTACACGTTTTTCTCTCTCTAAATCCTCTCCTCCATGACGTTCCATAATCCTTCGATGGAACCGAAGTCAATGGAGTTCTAAATCCCTAAGGTTGGGATTCCGAAGGTTAGCAATGGAGTCTTGAAGCTGTGAGCAAGGAGATCAACTTCTAGATCCTGAGGCGAACAAGCTGAGGAGTGGAGCAGAACTGCTAGATTGATAAATCCAGAACTGATGAAGAACTTCTCTAGTGAGGAATCATGGTTGAAGCTTAGGTAACTTCCAGCTTTCTAACTAGTTCAGGCCTAATCAATTTAGGTGAATAGTTAGAGTTCAACCTCCAACTTCGCATTAGATTCTTAGGTTAATCGAGCACTTAAGGAATTAAGGTTCATTGCTTAAGGATTAGTGTTTTTTGTTGGTGTATGCACTATGAGCTTTTATGCTTCTTCATTTGTATCATTTTTCTACTTATCAATAGAATAAATATTTTAGTTTAAAATTGTTTTAAAACATATTTATCCTTGCAGTAATAGGTCATATAAAAATTATTCCTAAAATGTCCCTAGTCAAGTATTTACATGGGGACATGTAAATACACTGAGACTAGTGTGTGAGTGTACTGATGACCTGATCTCACAGATCATAGATATAGATGATATCGAGTCTTCACACAGGTACACATTAAGAGTAATGATGTACTGGACAGACCCACCATGAGAACGTTGCATGGATCGTTACATGATTGTCATAAACGATTCTCAATGTGATAATGGTATATGTAGTCCTTCGACCTGAAGTCACTACGATTCCTACATGAGGAGTTTATTGTTTTAATACAATTAAACATCTTCTGTAACAAGAGGACTATAAAGGTTGTGATTAGGCAATGAACAAATTATACAGAAGGATGTGAGTGATGTAGATGGGATTTGTCTCTCCTATATGACAGGAGTGATATCCATAGGCCACTTGATGGAGTAAGACTAAGAAAACGCATGGCCATGTTAGAAAGAATAAATATTAGATATTTATTCGGATCCAGTCTACTCCGGTATCAAGTAAAATAAATTGGGCCGTACAAGGATGACGCGACCATGCCTTGGGCCCAATTAGGATATTGTGACAAAAGGAATAAACATATTAAAAAAAATTATAATCACTTATAGGTTATGTTGATAATATTCGGACATAATGATGCATTGCTAGATGCCGCTCTTATTTTATATTAATAATAAAATAGTTTATTATTAATATGACCGGGTATTTTACCTATAGGGTCACACACATAGAGTAAGCCCATCAGAAAATGTTATCTTATTTTAGTTGGACTAAAATAAAGCTATTGGGCCTAACTCATTTGGAATGAGTAAGGAGCCCACTTTTAGAGAGAACAAATTAGGTCAAACCTAAGCCTATAAATAGAGCATAAGATGCTCATAGGCCGTTCACTCAAGTGAGACACAAATTCGTAAAAGTTGCAAGAGCTACACGCTGTCAAACTAGCAGTTGGCAAGTGTTGCGATTCTGGTGGGAGTGCTCGTGTCGACTCCTAAAGGACGAGGCTACGACTGCTTCGGAGTTCTTCAAGAGGTAATCCAAAATGAATTTCAAAATTGTTTTTGTGCTTTGAAACACGGAACCTTGCAAATCCTATGGAATCCCTTTTTTTCCGCTGCTCATGCTTAGGGATTTCCTAACAGTGGTATCAAAGCCTAGGTTGCAAAACCGTGTTTTGGGAATTTGTTTATATTTTATGATGATATGTTTTCGTTTGCAAGAGCTTTTGGAAAATATGATTTGCGAAATCGTTTCGTTGTTTAAAGCTTTGCAATTTTGTTTTGCGAAAATGTTTTGTGAAACTAGGATTCAAAAATGAACATGCATGATTATGTTGCTATTTTGAGTTATCGCATATGATGCATATTATTACAATGATTAATCATGTATATGGTATGACCTCTATTTTGGCATGATACATATAATTTTGAGTTATTCTTTATAAATTGTATATGATGCATGTTATAGAGTTTCTCAATTTTAGTATGTATGTTGTTGCCGTTTAAATTTGTATGATGTATGAGTTTATGCAATTTTTTATATTTGATATGTGTTTTACTCATATGATAGTCATCGTACAAACTTTGAATCAATTGAGTTGATCTTCGAACATGAATGGTTCATGTTATGGGGCGTTAAGTGATAAGGTTTAAGTGTTAAACCATGGCCGTTCCTTAATCTAGGGTTCAAGAGTTGAAACCTAGACGGTCGTCATGGAAAGGCATTACATATTGGCATTAGCGCAAATTGAATTCTAGGTTTTGAAACCCTAGACGGCGCTGCCTCCATGTGCCTTGATGGCTGTGTTGTGAAGTGCTCGCAATAAGGAATTAGGGTTTTAAAATGGTTGAAACCCTAGCCGAAATTTTAGAGCTGTTAATGGTCAAGGAACGTTCTGGCTAGGAAAGACTTGGTACTTAAGCGGTCACACCGGACCCACCTCTCTTTCCTGGGAACCAACCTGACTATAGTACTATTTTTTCGGGCCGGGGCGGCCCCCTTGACCCCCGCCCGCTAACCGGGTAGCGGGACCCCCGTACATTCTCTGCGTAGCACCTTATTGCCGACCCTACGTGTTTAATTGCCCGTTTTAAAATTAATTACTCTTTTAATGCTTTTAAATGGGTTATAATCAATTAATTAACACGTTGCGTGGTGAATGGTTATGGTCTTAGTTATTTTATTTAAATACAGCCTGCGTGTTGTGCCTCTCTCTATTCTGTTGTATTTCTCTTCTTAACCCTTCACTCGTATGTAAAGCGAGTTTCTATTTAATCATGTAATCTTGATCGGGCCAACAAAGTAGAGACTTAGAAGAAAACCAAGGAGTGGTGACTCTAAGAGGATGATGGATTCAAGAAGTAGGACTTCATGAAGCCATGGCAATATAGTTCCTCTAGGTTTATTTATTTATTTATTTTTCTTCTAGGAAGACCATAACCATCTCACAATTTCGTTTGCATGCTTTGGGGATAATTTTATTACGTTAAAGCGTTTAACAAAGACGGTAATTTTAAAATAAATTAAAATCCCTCAAAATAATATTAAGTTATAAACGCCTTCGAATAAGTACACTCGTCAACACTAATGTCAATAAATAGTGGGTCTGCCAAAGCAGGGCACTATTATTTATATTAGTAAGACACGATGGGATAATGGTAATATCCAAACTGTTTTATTGGGCTTTAACTTAACTAAGTTTTCAATTGGATTGAATATAACTTAAAGGCGTAAACATTAGGCTAAATATTCATAAGATGAATAATTAGTAATGGTTACTTAACCCAATGACTAAGAGTTGTATAAAGATACAATTGGAAAAAGTTTCCTACCTAAATAACCAAGTATTAGGTGATCAGCCAAAGCTGACTTAACGCTTGGAAAAATATGGATCTTAGCCCACTAGAAAATCTTCCAACGGGATTTTCTGATTCGTGGAGGGTATTTTGTTTTGAATCGAAATAGTGGGAGACATATTTAATTTAAATGATCATAATTTAAATATGTTTTGAAAATGATACTTACTACATATTTTCTGTTTTAGATAACCATGACGTCAAACACACCTTCAAACCTTTTGTTGCGATCAATCCTAGACAAAGAAAAATTGTCTGGTTCTAACTTCCTTGACTGGTATAGAAATTTGAGGATTGTCCTCAAACAAGAGAAAAAGCAGTATGTCCTGGAAGGTCCGATTCCGGAACCACCCGCGAATAATGCCTCTAAAGCTGACAAGGATGCTTACAAGAAGCATCAGGATGACGCTTTAGATGTCTAATGCCTTATGCTGGCAACCATGGCTCCTGAGCTTCAGAAGCAACATAAGCATATGGAGGCTTTCGATATGATCGAAAACCTAAGGAAACTATATCAAGGTCAAGCTGACCAAGAAAGATATGAAGTTTCTTCAGCCCTATTTAGTTGCAGACTTGAAGAGGGAGGTTCTGTAGGACCTCATGTGCTCAAAATGATTGGGTACTTGGAGAATCTAGCTAGGCTAGGATTCCCCTTCCCTCAAAAGTTGGCTACCGATCTTATTTTGAAATCATTACCTGACAGTTTTAAGCCAGTCATCATGAATTACAATATGAATGCATTGGACAAAACATTGCCAGAGCTACTCAATATGTTGAGGACTGCTGAGCCCAATATTTCTAAAGGAAAGGGCAAGGCCATAATGATGGTCAATTCTGGCAAAGGTAAAGGAAAGGGCATGTATAAAGGCAAAGGAAAGGCTATTGTAGGAAATGGAAAGAAGATTTGGAAAGGCAAGGATAAGCCAAGTACATCAGCCTTAAAACCTGTGGGCGGGGTGGCTAAGGAAGCTAAATGTCACCATTGTGGACAAAAGGGACACTGGAAGAGAAACTGTCCAAAGTACCTAGAAGAGCTTAAGAAGAAGAGAAGTGAGACTTCCACTTCAGGTATTTTTGTTATAGAAATTAACATGTCAACTTCAACATCATGGGTATTAGATACTGGATGTGGATCTCACATTTGTCTTAATGTGCAGGATCTAAGAAGGAGTAGGCAGTTGATGAAGGGCGAGGTAGACCTACACGTTGGAAATGGAGCAAGAGTTGCTGCATTAGCTGCAGGGACTTATTTTTTATCCTTGCCCTCAGGGTTAGTCCTTGAATTGGACAATTGTTATTTTGTTTCGGCAATAAGGAGAAACATTATTTCTGTTTCTTGTCTTGATAAGAAAGGGTTTTCCTTTACAATAAAGAACAATAGTTGTTCTGTTTATTTAAAAGACATGTTTTATTGTTGTGCAAATTTGAGTAATGGACTTTATGTTCTAGATCTCGAAACCCCTATCTATAACATTAATACTAAAAGGGTTAAAACAAATGATTTAAACCCAACTTATCTTTGGCATTTTCGCCTAGGACATATAAATGAGAAATGCATTTCTAAACTCCATCAAGATGGATATTTAGAATCTTTTGATTTTGAATCAATAGATACATGTGAATCTTGTTTATTAGGGAAGATGACTAAGACCCCTTTTACCGGAAAAGGTGAAAGGGTGAGTGATCTTCTTGGCTTGATACATAGTGATGTATGTGGGCCCATAGGGACAATGGCTAGGGGAGGTTTTAGTTACTTCATCACTTTTACTGATGATTTCAGTAGATATGGATTTGTGTTTCTCATGAAACATAAATCAGAATCCTTTGAAAAGTTCAAGGAGTTTAAACATGAAGTAGAGAACCAACCTGGCAAGACAATTAAAGCACTTCGATCCGATCGAGGTGGTGAATATTTGAGCCTAGAGTTTGATGAATATCTTAAAAAGTGTGGGATTATATCTCAACTTACTCCCCCTGGAACACCAGAATGGAATGGGGTTTCTGAGCGGAGAAATAGAACCTTGTTGGACATGGTTCGATCAATGATGAGTCAAATTGACCTCCCTAACTCATTCTGGGGACATGCTTTGTTGACAGCAACTTTCACACTTAACCGTGTTCCATCAAAGGCTGTCATAAAGACACCATATGAGATATGGACTGGGAAACGACCTAGTATGTCTTTTCTTAAGATTTGGGGCTGTGAAGCTTATGTTAAACGCCAAAGTTCTGATAAACTTGGGCCCAAGTCAGATAAATGTCTTTTTGCGGGATACCCAAAAGAAACTAAGGGTTATTATTTTTACAATCCTACTGAGGGCAAAGTGTTTGTTGCTTGGAATGCTGTATTCTTAGAAAGGGAATTCATCTCTACAAGAATCAGTGGGAGGAAAGTAGAACTTGAAGAAATTCAAGACTCACAAGGCATTGAAGAGCCAATGGTGGAAGTGGAGCAGGACCCACAAAATGTTATGATAACACCAGCCCCAGTAGCACAAGACTTACGTAGATCAGGTAGAATACGTCAACAACCTGAAAGATATGGATTTCTTGTAACTCAGGAAGGAGATGTATTCCTAATGGATCAAAATGAGCCAACATCTTATGAAGAGGCCATTGCAAGTTCAGAATTTGAGAAATGGCTAGAAGCCATGGAATCTGAAATGGACTCCATGTACACTAATCAAGTTTGGAACTTGGTTGATGCACCTGAAGGGGTAAAACCTATAGGATGCAAGTGGGTTTTCAAAAGGAAAATTGACATGGATGGTAATATAAGTACCTTTAAAGCAAGGTTGGTGGCTAAAGGTTTCAAGCAAATACATGGTATAGACTATGATGAAACTTTTTCCCCAGTTGCTATGCTAAAGTCTGTTCGGATTCTGCTTGCTATTGCTGCATACCATGATTATGAGATATGGCAAATGGATGTCAAGACTGCTTTCCTTAATCGAAATCTTCTTGAGGAAGTGTACATGACACAACCTGAAGGCTTTGTTAAGCCTGAAGCATCTAGGAAGGTGTGCAAGCTACAACGTTCTATATATGGACTTAAGCAAGCTTCCAGAAGCTGGAATCTTCATTTTGATGAAGCTGTTAAATAATTTGGCTTTATTAAAAATGAGGATAAACCTTGTGTCTACAAGAAGGTTAGTGACTGCACAATTGTTTTTCTGGTCCTGTATGTTGATGACATACTACTTATTGGAAATGACGTTCCTACTCTTCAGTCTGTGAAGAGTTGGTTGGGAAGCTGTTTTTCTATGAAAGACTTAGGTGAAGCAACCTACGTGTTGGGAATTAAGATCTATAGAGATAGATCAAGAAAACTTCTTGGCCTAAGTCAGAATACATACATAGACAAAGTGTTAAAAAGGTTTAACATGCAAGATTCCAAGAAAGGAACTTTGCCTATGGCTCATGGCATAAGCTTATCAAAAGCTCAATCTCCTTCCACTAAAGAAGAAAGAGAACGGATGAATAAGATTCCATATGCATCTGCTATTGGATCAATCATGTATGCCATGATATGTACCCGACCAGATGTCTCGTACGCTTTAAGCATGACGAGCAGATACCAGTCTGATCCCGGTGAAAGTCACTGGACTGCTGTCAAGAATATCATGAAGTACTTAAGAAAAACTAAGGATTCATTCTTGATATATGGAGGGGAAGAAGAGCTCATTGTAAAAGGTTACACTGATGCTAGCTTCCAAACTGATAAGGATGACTCAAGATCGTAATCTGGGTACGTGTTTTGTCTAAATGGTGGCGCTGTAAGCTGGAAGAGTTCAAAGCAAGAGACAGTTGCTGATTCTACTACAGAGTCTGAGTATATTGCTGCCTCAAATGCTGCAAAAGAGGCAGTATGGATCAAGAAGTTCATAACAGAACTTGGGATTATTCCTAGCATTGTGGACCCTATAAGTCTCTACTGTGACAATAGTGGAGCAATCGCACAAGCTAAGGAACCTAGATCACATCAACGATCCAAGCATATACTTAGGCGATTTCATCTCATTCGAGAGATCCTTGACCGAGGAGATGTAAAGATATGTAAGGTGCATACTGATGAGAATATTGCTGACCCACTCACAAAACCTCTTACACAACAAAAACATGAGGGGCACACTAGATCATTAGGCATTAGGCAAATGTCTGATTGGCTCTAGTGCAAGTGGGAGATTGTTGGTGTATGCACTATGAGCTTTTATGCTTCTTCATTTGTATCATTTTTCTACTTATCAATAGAATAAATATTTCAGTTTAAAATTGTTTTAAAACATATTTATCCTTGGAGTAATAGGTCATATAAAAATTATTCCTAAAATGTCCCTAGTCAAGTATTTACATGGGGACATGTAAATACACTGAGACTAGTGTGTGAGTGTACTGATGACCTGATCTCACAGATCATAGATATAGATGATATCGAGTCTTCACACAGGTACACATTAAGAGTAATGATGTACTAGACAGACCCACCATGAGAACGTTGCATGGATCGTTACATGATTGTCATAAACGATTCTCAATGTGATAATGGTATATGTAGTCCTTCGACCTGAAGTCACTACGATTCCTACATGAGGAGTTTATTGTTTTAATACAATTAAACGTCTTCTGTAACAAGAGGACTATAAAGGTTGTGATTAGGCAATGAACAAATTATGCAGAAGGATGTGAGTGATGTAGATGGGATTTGTCTCTCCTATGTGACAGGAGTGATATCCATAGGCCACTTGATGGAGTAAGACTAAGAAAACGCATGGCCATGCTAGAAAGAATAAATATTAGATATTTATTCGGATCCAATCTACTTCGGTATCAAGTAAAATAAATTGGGCCGTACAAGGATGACGCGACCATGCCTTGGGCCCAATTAGGATATCGTGACAAAAGGAATAAACATATTAAAAAAATTATTATCACTTATAGGTTATGTTGATAATATTCGGACATAATGATGCATTGCTAGATGCCGCTCTTATTTTATATTAATAATAAAATAGTTTATTATTAATATGACCGGGTATTTTACCTATAGGGTCACACACATAGAGTAAGCCCATCAGAAAATGTTGTCTTATTTTAGTTGGACTAAAATAAAGCTATTGGGCCTAACTCATTTGGAATGAGTAAGGAGCCCACTTTTAGAGAGAACAAATTAGGTCAAACCTAAGCCTATAAATAGAGCATAAGATGCTCATAGGCCGTTCACTCAAGTGAGACACAAATTCATAAAAGTTGCAAGAGCTACACGCCGTCAATCTAGCAGTTGGCAAGTGTTGTGATTCTAGTGGGAGTGCTCGTGTGGACTCCTAAAGGATGAGGCTATGACTGCTTCGGAGTTCTTCAAGAGGTAATCCAAAATGAATTTCGAAATTGTTTTTGTGCTTTGAAACACGGAACCTTGTAAATCCTATGGAATCCCTTTTTTTTCCGCTGCTCATGCTTAGGGATTTCCTAACATTTTTCACCTAAGGAATTAGGGAATAACCACAAGCGGATTGTCCTCTAGATTGTGAAGTTCGATTATACTTTAATTGCATGTTTCTTGAGGAAATTGTGAGCCGAAGCAATCCTGACCTGTTTTCTTTTAATCACTTTTCACATTCATCTTAACTTTGTTTCTGAAAATACCAAAAACAACTAGAAAACACCAAAACCATAAAAACCGAATGAACTTCATGTATTTTCTGTTAGTTCAGCTTGTACTAGTCCTAAATTGAGGTACTTACCATAATCCCTGTGGGACGATCAAATACACTACAATTTTAACGACTGGTGCGCTTGCCAAAGTGTAAATCCGAGAGTCACATTTTGTTTTACTAAGATTTTCATATCAATTTAATGACTCGGGATTTTAGCATCAAGTTAATGGCGCCGTTGCCGGGGATTGTTGAGTAATATCAACAATCCTTGGACCGGTACTAGACTGAACCGTTCTACTTTTGTTTGCATTTAATACGAAGTTTCACTTTTGTTTTTAGTAGTATTAGTTTGTTATTTTCGCATAGATTTAGTCGTAGCTGTGAATTGTTCTTTTGTGTGACATTTGTTGTATGCAGTCAAGGAGCAGAGGAGAGCCTTTCTTCTTTGATCCTGACATAGACTTGTTAGAACGTAGACTAAGAAAAGAGAAAAAGCAAAAAGAAGAAAAAGAAATGGAACAGAGGAGAGTTACATTAGGTGACTACTCCAGGCCGACTGAAGAAGGATCGCAATCTAGCATCCTTAGGCCACCAATTTCAGCAAATAATTTCGAACTAAAACCAACTTTACTGCAGTTGGTAAGAAAAGAACAATTCAGAGGAAGTGAGGTTGAGGATCCAAATTTGCATCTAGCAACCTTCCTCCAAATCTGTGACACAGTAAAAATGAATAGAGTCCCTGACGAGGCAATCCGACTGAGATTGTTTCCGTTTTCTGTAAGGGACCGAGCAAAAGCCTGGCTGCAGAGTCAACCGAGAGGCAGTATTTCAACTTGGGAGGACTTGCAACGAAAATTCTTGATTAAAGATTTTCCTCCCTCTAAATATGCAAAGTTACGCAATGAAATCATATGTTTCCAACAAAGAGAAGGTGAGTCTTTGATGGAAGCATGGGATCGGTATAAAGAGAGTTTGAGGAGATGTCCTCATCATCAGATTTCTGATGTGCAACAGGTAACTATTTTCTATAATGGTGTCAGGCCAGCTACCAGGGTCCTGATTGATGCCTCAGCTGGAGGTTCATTAACAACAAAAACTGTAGAAGAAGCCATAGAGCTGATTGACGTTATGGCTTCTAATGAATGCTTAATTAGTGAGAGGAGCCAAATCCCTAAGAGAGGGATATTAGAATTAGAAGCACAAGATGTTTATCTGGCTCAGAGTAAACTGATGACTCAGGCTTTGGAGAAAGTAAGCATACAGATTTCAGAACTCCAAAAGCCGAGTCAAGTTTCTATGATCAGTTGTGACTTTTGTGATGGAGACCATGAGAATGGATTGTGTGATCCAAATGTGCCTTCCGAGCAAGTGAATTATATGGGGCAGCAACAATATCAAAGGAATTATCATTCTAATTCCTTTAATCCTAATTATAGGAATCACCCCAATTTTTCCTGGCAGAAAGGTCCACATCTGAATCAGAACATTCCACCAAATCAACCCACAAATAGACCACAACAACTTTCTCACCCCCCTATTAAAGAAAAAACCGAACTTGAGAATGTACTTTCTCAGTTTATTCAGGCCACTCGGGCCAGTTTTAAGAATCAGGAAGCGTCCATAAGAAATTTAGAAAATTAAGTCGGACAGCTTTCTAAACAATTAGCTGAGAGGCAAGTAGGCAATTTCCCTGGAGATACCGAGGTAAATCCAAGGGAACATTGCAAGGCTATAATTACTAGGAGTAGAAAAATTATTTCTCCATCTCTGAGTCAGGAAATAAGTTCAGAAAAAGAAAAAGAAAAAGAAATAATACAAGAAACCGAGCAGGATAATAATGAAGTAGAAAATAAAAATAAAACAGAAAAAGAAAAAGAAAATAAAATCCATCAAAAGAAAAAGAAAAAGGTTGATCTGATTCTGGAGGAAGCTTCCAAGCTGACTCCTGAAAAACTGTGGAATGCTCCATTTCCACATAGGTTTAAAAAGCAAATAGAGGAGCAGAAGTTTGCTAGGTTCTTAGAGGTTTTCAAGAAACTTCACATTAATATCCCTTTTGCCAAGGCATTGCAGGAGATGCCTTCCTATGCAAAATTTTTAAAAGAATTATTATCTAAGAAGAGGAAGCTTAAGGGGGATGAAATGATTACTCTCACTCAAGAGTGCAGTGCAATCATTCAAAAGCAACTTCCCCAAAAGCTAAAGGATCCTAGATCTTTTACAATACCGTGTGCAATTGGGGATATTCATGTAGGAAGTGCTCTTTGTGATCTAGGAGCCAGTATAAATCTGATGCCTCTATCTTTGATGAAAAAATTGGGAATTAATGACTTACAACCGACTCGCATGTCCTTGCAGTTGGCGGACAGGTCCATTAAATATCCCCAAGGGATGCTGGAAGACTTGTTAGTGAAAGTAGATAAATTTATATTTCCAGCAGACTTCATAGTGTTGGATATGGAAGCTGACCGAGAGATCCCTTTAATTTTAGGTAGACCCTTCCTAGCTACTGGCAGAGCATTAATTGATGTAGAAAAGGGTGAACTCATGCTGAGAGTTCAGGAGGAGCAGGTAACCTTCAATGTCTTCAATTCCATGAAACATCCGACTGAAAGGATGGATTGTTTAATGGTTGAAGAGATTAAAAGCTACCACACTCCAATGCTTTTAAAAACTGAGGAAGAGGCCTTGCAAACTTTTTTTGAGGATTACTTTGACTCCGAGACTGAGGAGTTAAATGACTCTCACTCGGAAATATTGAGCCTACTGGAAGTATTAGAAGTAGGTGATTTTGAAAAAGAAAAGAAAAATAATTTGAAAATTACTAAAGTTGAGAAAGGAAAGGAATTTTCTAAAGAAAAATGTGATTTAAAACCTTTACCTTCTCATCTGAAATATGTTTTCCTGAGAGAAGATGACACACATCCTGTCATTATTAATGCCGACTTAAACGATGAGGATGTGGATAAACTAATTGGGGTATTAAAGGCACATGAATCTGCGATTGGCTGGAATATTTCTGACTTGAAGGGAATCAGTCCATCATTTTGTATGCACAAAATTCTGATGGAGGATGATTATTCCCCTGTAGTACAGCCACAACGCAGATTGAACCCCATTATGAAGGAAGCAGTAAGGAAGGAAGTGGTCAAGCTCCTTGATGTAGGAATCATTTATCCTATCTCAGACAATACTTGGATCAGCCCGGTCCAAGTGGTGCCCAAGAAAGGAGGAATGACGACTGTAAGAAATGACCAAGGTGAAGTTATTGCCACCTGGCCCACAATAGGCTGGAGGATGTGTATTGATTACAGAAGGCTGAATGACTTCACTCGGAAAGACCACTTCCCCCTGCCATTTGTTGACCAAATGCCCCGAGAGGTTGTCAGGGCATGAGTACTATTGTTTTCTTGATGGGTACTCGGGTTATAACCAAATTATGGTTGACCCAAAAGACCAAGAAAAGACTGCGTTCACCTGTCCTTATGGAATTTTTGCATATAGACGCATGCCGTTCGGGTTGTGCAACGCTCCAGCAACCTTTCAAAGGTACATGCTGGCAATTTTTGGGGATATGGTGGAGAAATTCATTGAAGTGTTCATGGATAATTTCTCGGTATTTGGGAGTAATTTTGATACATGCCTCAGCAACCTATCTAAGGTACTGGTGAGATGCCAAGAAACTAACCTCGTCCTTAACTGGGAAAAATGCTATTTTATGGTTAAGGAAGGGATAGTCCTTGGCCACAAAATCTCTGCTGAGGGCATTCAAGTGGACCGAGCCAAGATAGAAATTATTGAAAAACTTCCTCCTCCAATCAACGTGAAAGGAGTGAGAAGTTTTCTAGGATGTGCTGGCTTTTATAGAAGGTTCATTAAAGATTTTTCAAAAATAGCTAAGCCTTTGACCGACTTGCTTGTAAAAGATCATGTGTTTGCGTTTAATGAAAACTGTGTCAAGGCTTTTGAAAAATTAAAACAAAGTTTGATTTCAGCTCCGATCCTTGCAGCACCTGATTGGTCTTTACCGTTTGAATTAATGTGTGATGCAAGTGACTTTGCAGTCAGAGCTGTACTGGGTCAGAAAGTAGGAAAATTGACTCATGTAATTTATTATGCTGGTAAAGTGTTGAACGAAAATCAAATACATTACACCACCACTGAAAAAGAAATGCTTGCTGTGGTGTATGCATTTGATAAATTTTGTGCTTACTTGATTGGGGCCAAGGTTATTGTATATATAGACCACTCGGCAATCAAGTATTTACTAGCTAAGAAAGAATCCAAGCCGAGACTGATCAGGTGGGTTCTGTTACTCCAAGAGTTTGACTTAGAAATACGAGACAAAAAAGGAGTAGAGAACTCAGTTGCCGACCAACTGTCTCGTCTGGAAGGTGAGTCGGATTCTGTTCTAATAAAAGAAGAATTTCCAGACGAGAAGTTGATGGCAATTATCACCGGGCCATGGTATGCTGATATGGCCAACTTTAAAAGTGCCTCGGTGGTACCTGATGGTTGGACATCCCAAATGAGAAAAAAATTCTTTCATGATAGTAAAAACTTCCTTTGGGATGATCCATTTCTGTTTAAAATAGGAGTAGATGGATTGATCAGGCGGTGTGTGCCTGAATCCGAGCAAGAAAGGCTCTTGTGGCATTGCCACGACTCCTATTATGGAGGTCATCATGGTGCCTCCCGTACAGCAGCAAAAATCTTACAGAGTGGCTTTTATTGGCCAACTATCTTTCAAGATGCTAAAGAGTATGTCAAAAGGTGTGATAAATGTCAAAGGAGCGGAGGTCTCTCTACTAAAGCTGGCATGCCTTTGACAAACATTCTAATTGTGGAATTATTTGACGTTTGGGGCATTGACTTTATGGGACCCTTTCCTAAGTCGTTCTCCAACGAATATATACTTGTTGCTGTAGACTATGTCTCCAAATGGGTGGAGGCAGTCCCGACCAGAACCAATGATGCACAGGTGGTGCTTAGGTTCATCAAGAAGAATATTTTCTCTAGGTTTAGGGTTCCGAGAGTACTTATTAGTGATGGGGGTTCATATTTTTGCAATAAGATAATGGAAAAAGCCCTGTGTCACTGTGAGGTGTTACATAAGATATCGACTCCTTACCATCCACAAACTTGTGGACAAGTCGAACTGTCAAATAGAGAAATCAAAAGAATCTTAGAGAAAGTGGTCGGGAAATCTAGAAAAGATTGGTCGGTAAAACTAGATGATGCATTGTTGGCTTACCGAACAGCTTTCAAAACTCCGATTAGCATGTCCCCGTATCAATTAGTATACGGTAAGGCTTGCCATCTCCCTGTGGAGTTGGAATACAAGGCGTGGTGGGCCACAAAGCTATTAAACATGGACTGTGACCAATCTCAGGAGGAAAGAGTTTTGAAACTCCATGAATTAGAGGAGTTCTGACTCAACGCTTATCAAAGTGCCTCCATCTATAAGGAGAAGACAAAGAAATGGCACGATAAGCGAATTAATAAGAAAGAGTTTCAGAAGGATGATCAGGTGTTATTATTCAATTCCCGACTGAGACTCTTCCCTGGAAAACTTAGATCGAAGTGGTCGGGGCCTTTTACTGTAAATGAGGTTTTTCCTCATGGTGCAGTCGAACTGAAAGACCCGATTACCGGTCGGATTTTTAAGGTAAATGGCCAGCGACTCAAACTCTACTTTGGAGGAGAGTTTGATAGGCAGAAAACCTCCTTGTTACTGCAAGCATCTTCTTAGATGCCATAAGGTCAAGCTAGTGACCTTAAAGAAGCGCTCTAGGGAGGCAGCCCTATGTTCCGATTGTTTTGTTTTGAACTGTGAGTCTGAATGAATAAAAAGAAAACTAAAAATTTAGTGAATAAAGTTTGTGAAGTGTGAAGAAGGAAGTCTAAGCTTGATTCTTCTATTTCACTCAGGTGAAGCATTTGTAGCTTAGGCGAGACACTGCTGATTGTTGTTTCGCACTTAAGCAAAAATTTACTGAGTCTGAGTGAGAATAGTACACTCGGATAACTGTTACTTATTCTTAACCCTTCTTCCCGACTGAACTTCACTCGTCATTTTTCAATAAAAATTCAATTCGTGATGCAAATAAAAAGGAAGACTTTGAAGGATTTCTGATTAGTGTTGATTTAATAAATGGGTCAGATGGTGAAAGGCGACTTATTTCAGTCGGCCTTTTATCACTCGGATTCCTCACTCATCACAATCAGTTTTGTATCCATTAGTCTCCTATTCACTCGGTCTTTCGGTTTTTCATTCATCCACTCGGCTTTCTCTCATTCTCTTACCCGATCTTTATCACTCGGTATTTCTTTCATACGTCTCTTTCTGCAGTTCCTTTTTCATTCATTCAATTTCTCATTAGAGTATTTGGTTTCTTCCACTCGCTCGTACATTTATTCTTCTTCTTCATCCATTCGGTATTCCGTTCACTCGGATCCCTCCGTAGTCGTTCATTTGTCACTCATCTTTCTTAATCTGTCACTTCATCTTATTCTGACTTTTGTTTTTTACCTCATTTTTTTTCATTCGTATCCCACTCAGCTTTCATTCATTCGGTCACTCTATTTCACTCATTCTCTATTCACTCAGTCATTTATTTTTCTATTCACCCGATTTTGATTCACTCATTGTTTCATAAATGCTGTGTCTTTCGTTTTTCTTTTACGATTCACTCAGTATTTCCAACACTCAATTTTATCTATCGTCGTTCTTTCATCCACTCGTTTTTCATTCGTGATTGTCACATTCGTATTTCCTGTACCCAGTTTCCTGTTATTTAGTTTTTTATTCACCCGGTGTTCGCATCACTCGGTTTTTCATCCTTTCAGTCTCATTCAAATTCTTCATTTCTTCGACTGACTCCTTTCTCGATGTTATTCATTCGGTAGTTTGTTATTCATCTTTCCATTTATTCTTCCACTGGCTTGTGCATTTACTCATCTCCTTCATCCAGTCAGTATAGCTTTCACTCATTCCATTGACTCGGAATCTTTTCATCTGTTCTTTCCAACCACTCGTTTCCTTCATTCACTTCGATTTGTTTGTTATTCATTATTTCTACCTCCCTCAGCCACTCATTTTTTTTCATTTACTCGGTATTTCATTCATTTGATTTTCCACTCGGGTCATTTTTGTTCTTCACACGAATTCTCATTGTCATTCACTCATTCTTCATGTCTCAGATCTCTATCACTCGGTATCTTTCTCCATACTCATTCGGTCATTATTGTTTCACTCTTTTCACTCATTTACGCAATCTCTTCCTTTACAGTCTTCCATTCCTTGTTTCATTTCGTTCACTCGATATTACTTTCATTCGTTCTTTCTACCATTCGCTTTTCTATTCACTCGTATTCCACTATAGTTGTTCACTCATCTCTCATACGCTCTATTTCATTCATCCATTCTTTCACTCGTTCTTATATCCATTCGTCCTTTATTCATTCAGGATCTTTTCCATTCAGTGTTTCATTCACTCGGGATCCTGTATTCATTCACGAATCTTTCACGCATTCATTCTTTTACTCACTCGTTCATTTACTTATAGTTTTCATTCGCCCATTCTTTCTTATCGTTTGTTCATTTATTCATCTTCCATTCTCTTGTGTCCACTTGGCATCACTTCCCACTCTTACTCGATCTTCTACCTATCCAGTATATGAGTGTATTAAAAGAAAATAATAAATAATAAATAACAATAATATATATATATTATAATAATAATAAAGTAATAAATAAAGCTGGAACACATTTACGCGTTTCTTGGAAAATTAATTCAACAGTATAAAAAACCTTTCAACTTCCAAACCCTAAGTACCTATGCTGAACTTGGGCTGAAGACGAAAAGACATTTTCTGGTTTCTAAGAAAGGTACTATCTTTCCACTTCTTTCACTTATTTCGTGCACTTCTAAGTTCATGTTTATTATCTTCTTGTTTCATTGTTATTGTTTTTCCACTGTTCATAAGCTACGCATCTCACAGTTTTGGTTTGCTGTCTTTCTTTTGGATTTCTGTTCTTATTTTTTTATTTTAGGTTGTTTATCATCATTCTTTTAACATTAATCATGAAAAGAAGATCACAGAGACTCCTGCAAAAACCTAGACCAAATTTTGCAGAAGGAAGTGTGAGAAGAAAACAAATAGATAACGAAAGGGAAGTAGCAACCATAAGTATATCTGATTCTTCTGAACATGTGCCCAGTCAAAGTCTAGCTGAAAGGAATGTATCTCCTCTGGTTCAAAGGAATGCATCCTCTGCAGTTGAGAGGAATGAATTTCCAGAAGTTGAAAGTGTTAAAGCTGCTGAAGATCATGTTGTAAAGTTTACAACCAAGAAGTCCGAGCGTCCCAAGCAATCTGCAGGAGCTGGTTCTTCTTCTTCTGACATTTCTGTAGTGTTGTAGGAATTGCAGGTCATAAAGAAGATGCAACTTGGCATTTATGATCGGATGCTCAAAAAGATTGCCACGAAACTGAGGGTTGAGCACAGGGCAGAAATGGGAGCCCCACCTGATAGAAATGCGTGGTTAGCTTCCATTGGATTCAATATTCCCTCACAGGACGTATCCCAAGCAGCTGACCTCTCACCACCTTCAGAGCAGGACAAAGAGAATGAAGATCAGGATGCTTGAGTTGCTACTACGTATTATTATGATGTTTTTATATAATTAACTTGATATTATTCTAAACTATTTCTTGAACAATGAATGTGCTTTTATTTGATTTGTAATGAAGCTTTCTTTCCTTGTTAAATTTGTTTGTTTTATTCGGTTTTTCGTATGTATTGATAAAATCCATGCGTCCCAATCCGACTATGTATTTCCCATCCATAGCCACGCAGGTAAAAAGGGAAGTATCTTTCCGACTCATTCCTTAATTAATATTCTGACTTATTAATTGCTAAATTATGTTTATTGTTTCTTTCAATCCATCTTAATAATTTAAAAGTTGCTGATTCTTAAGCCTAGTCAGATAAATTAATTGATCGGTTTTGTTTAACTCATCATATCTACCCATAACTATTTTTTATCATTAATTAATTGTTTACTCGGTATGCTAGTTAGCAATCTGAATGTATGATCTTACATTAAGTTTGGGGACATGACTGGCTGATTAACTATTATATTCGTAGCTTTTGAGCCTGTTTTATTCTTTTCCGAGTGAACTTGCATGCTAGTTAGTGAGACAGAATTTGCTTCAGTACGTGCTAACTGTTTGTATGCCAACCAATCGGAATGATGAAGGCCTTCTTTGTTAATTTAGCCAGGGCCAAAAAGTAACCTTCCCAATATATTTAATTATCCTTTGACCCCAAAATTTGAGCCTGAGACCCTTTTATTCTGTTTATTCACCCAACGTTACAAACTCATCTATCTAGAAAAACCTGACTAAGTTACCCCTAGATGTTCCACTGGTGAGTTGCTCGGTTCTTTCTTATTACTAGGGACTAGCAAGTTTTAAGTTTGGGGATGAAGAGTGTGCCTAACAGTAATTCAGGACACACTCTGACCTAAATTATGGGTGAGTATCTTGATAAATGAAAGGTAGAAAGGCAAAGCCGAGAGAAAAAGTAACAAAGCCAGAAAGAGGAAAAAGGTGCAAAGCACCAATTGAAAAAAAAATATACACCGATTGAAATATGATTAGAAAAAGATAGAAAAGAATAAAGAAAAGAGAAAAGTCCGAAGGACTGAAAGAAAAAGAAGGTGCAAAGCACCAAAAGTGTTAAGTTAACATTCACTCGGAAAATAATGGAGCTTGCTAAGGAAGAGGCAGTTAAGCTAAAAAATTGAGTCAAGGCATCAGTGGATACATCTTGTAACCTGACACTCACTCGGAAAACAATAATTGAGCCTGTAGCCCAGCCTCATTATAAGCTTAAAAAGCCCTTACTGATCTGATTGTGTTAGCATATGGCATGACGTGTAGAACTGTTGCAAGCCTATGTTTATCTAACAAGTATGTAGGTAATGAGTGCAATTTATTTACCCTATACACCGAGAGAAGAGTTAAACACCGATCAGAGAGGAAAGCATCAGCAGCTTGTCTCCCAAAGGAGGTGTAAGTTTTTATACTTTTAGAAATTGCGAGAAGAAAGCATGATCGGTATTCAATAATTATAGCATGAACTAAGTTAAGGAAAGGTTGATGGTGTTAGATAACAGCTTGTTAGTTGATTAATCTGAATAATTTCTTGAGGACAAGCAAAGTTTTAAGTTTGGGGATGTGATAAGTCTTGAAAAGACTTAATTATTCTGCCTTTTATTGGAATTAATTCGTTGTGTAAGTGGTTAGTTTAGCCTGATTATTCAATTAATTGATAATAATTTATAAATTATGTAAATATTGCAAAAATGTTTTATTTATAGAAGAGAATGGTTAAAAACATTAATAAATTAAGAGTTTATTACTATTTATAAATTTAATAAGTAGCCAGCATACAAATGCTAGGCAATTAGTTGATTTTTGGTGCAGGAACAGGACGTACTCGAGAAAAAAAGGACAAATCCGAGTGAAGAATTACCAAAAGCTGAGCAAGAATTTATAAAGCCAAGTGAGCAGTCGTAAATCCGACTGAAAGAAGTTCACAAGACCGATTGGCTGAGACTTCAAAGGGTTGACCGAAAGGAATTAACAAAAGCCCGACTTGAAAAGACTCCCAAGAGACCGACTACAAAAGAGAACAGGGAATCAGATACTGCATGAGAACCCGAGCGTCAACTTTAGAACGTTGATTCATTTATCAATCCGCTCTAGCAAGAGCCGACCTCGTTCAAGAGTAACTTCAAAGAACCGAACTCGCCCAAGCTTCGCCATAGCGCTTAAGCGAGAAAACAACACTGCAGTATAAATCTGAACTCGCTCAAGCGAGAGTTAAATTAGCTCAAGCGATAATCCAGTTTGCTGAAACATAGAGGCAGTAACTTAAACATTGTTCCTTTCCTCCAACAACACACTCGACACCGATGTAGTTTCATGCTGCTGTCCCTCCTACTGCACCTTAGTAACTTAAGTTGTGAGCTGTTATTAGCTGGCGCTGTGCTGTAACCAGCTAGGGATGAGCTGGAATCTGTTAGGAGCTGATCTGTAATTAGTTAGTTACTCTGTAAGTTATGTAATTAGTTTTTTTTAGACGATAACTTAAGTTTTCTAAGTTATCAGCTAAGTTAGTTAGTTAGGTAGAAACATATATATATAGGTTGTACATATTCTGTAAGGACACGCATACACAGATACGAAATAACAGAACGGAGAACATTCATAAACACTTCGAACATCTCACTACACGTTTTTCTCTCTCTAAATCCTCTCCTCCATGACGTTCCACAATCCTTTGATGGAACCGAAGTCAATGGAGTTCTAAATCCCTAAGGTTGGGATTGCGAAGGTTAGCAATGGAGTCTTGAAGTTGTGAGCAAGGAGATCGGCTTCTAGATCTTGAGGCGAACAAGCTGAGGAGTGGAGCAGAACTGCTGGATTGACAAATCCAGAACTGATGAAGAACTTTGCTAGTGAGGAATCATGGTTGAAGCTTAGGTAACTTCCAGCTTTCTAACTAGTTCAGGCCTAATCAATTTAGGTGAATAGTTAGAGTTCAACCTCCAATTTCGCATTAGATTCTTAGGTTAATCGAGCACTTAAGGAATTAAGGTTCATTGCTTAAGGATTAGTGTTTTTCACCGAAGGAATTAGGGAATAACCACAAGCGGATTGTCCTCTAGATTGTGAAGTTCAATTATACTTTAATTGCATGTTTCTTGAGGAAATTGTGAGCCGAAGCAATCCTGACCTGTTTTCTTTTAATCACTTTTCACATTCATCTTAACTCTGTTTCTGAAAATACCAAAAACAACTAGAAAACACCAAAACCATAAAAACCGAATGAACTTCATGTATTTTCTGTTGGTTCAGCTTGTACTAGTCCTAGATTGAGGTACTTACCACAATCCCTGTGGGACGATCAAATACACTACAATTTTAATGACTGGTGCGCTTGCCAAAGTGTAAATCCGAGAGTCACATTTTGTTTTACTAAGATTTTCATATCAATTTAATGACTCAGGATTTTAGCACCAGTGGAGATGAGGAATCTTTAGCTCAAGCTTAAGCTCCACCAAAATGAAAATGAAGTGAGGAAGAGGAAGTTGACCAATGCAAGCTCCCAAGCTCCATAGATGCCTCACATATCCAAGCTTTTGTATTAGTTTTGATGAAAATGGGTGTAGAAGAGGGTGGGTCACGGTTTGGGCAAAAGAAGAATGGAGGAGAAGAAGAAAATGACAAAGTTAAAGTGGAGGAGAAGAGTGTACTGAGAATGAGGAAGAGAAGGAAAAATTAGACCAAAATTGGACATTGTCCAATGGTTAAAAGGATGTCACATTTTGCTTTTACCAATGGGTAATAATTCCCCATTATCCAACGGGTAAAAGAATCAAGTGATAAAGAGAAAGAGGTCATGGTGATAATGGAAGGAGAAATAGGATTTTTGGTTTTATTTTAATTCCAATTGGTTCGTATTTTCCCCGTCTATTGTCATACGTCAAACCCAATTAATTATTTCCTTAGCACTTAAATTAATCTAACTATACCATCTTAACCACAATAATTTTCTCAACATTCTAAACCCATCAAATACTCAATTTGATCAAGTGGGTCGCACATCATCTGTTAATTCATCCGGTTCCGGTAAATCTTAATTTATCGATAATTCACCTCTAATGTCTAAGAACATCTCTCATAATTATTTGACCATAAATGATTAATTATCATTGTCCAATAAATTTATTTTCCTTTAAATCTGGGATGTTACAGTGTGTTTCTTAACTTGTGGCATTTTATAAAGATTCAATAAGAATGATTCAAATGTCATACATTGAATGAATGGGAATTGAACTTAATGTGTATGACTAATTGGATTGACTCCCAAATGCATGATGGAATGTAACTAATGCATTAGTATAGGACGAAATGGCATGAAATGAGGTTTAGCATGTTAAGTTAGATGAAATTTTCCTGTTCCTCATTTTCCCTACATAACTCGCTTAGGCGAGTGATGATCTCGCTCAAGTGAGATTCTCTTGAAACAGGAGTGTGGCCACTGGCCATCATTCGCTCAAGCGGGAAGGGCCTCCCACGAGCGAGAGCGGGATAGAGAGCTACTGGGCTATTTTTGCTCAAGTGAAATGGCCAGTGTATGGCAATTCGCTCAAGCGATCAAGGAGAACATTGATTCTGGGAGGTTTTTGCTCAAGCGGGCCTAGACTCGCTCGAGCGAAATGTGGACAGTGAGGTTCTGTCCCATTTTCGTTCAAGCGGTCATGTCTCGCCCAAGCGAAATAGGTACGTTTTATTTCTGGGATGATCTCGCTCAAGCGAGATTGGCACCTGATGCATTTTTCCCTTTCGCTTAAGAAAGTGTGGTACTCGCTTGAGCGAGTGGCACCTGTTTCTTCCAAATGCTCTTGTTTCAATTATTTTAGTTTTTCCTTGCATCAAAGCTTCTTGTTGTAATATCTTAATATTACTTTTGACACATTATGAACCATTAAATCTCATGAAATCCATCCTCTTTAAAATCTAATCATACAACCTCAATATAATTGATTCTTCCACTGTTTTTAATTGAAAATTTCTCATGAATCATTTTTAATTCACCCCCTCATTTCTCCATATATAAGAGAGGTTTTCATAGATCTAGGGTGTTGGTTAAAACTTCACCACTTTAATTACTGTATCAAATAATGACCTGTTGTTATGGTATAACTTGGTATATAAAGAAGTGAAGTGTTGAAATTAGAGAATCAAGTTTGTATAATATGAGTTCAATGGAAGATTTGTGCCAAGTTTAAACAAAATAATAGTAGTATACTGTAGATGTCGTTCCACTGAGGAGGTGTTGTTTTGAAGATATATAGTTATTGAATTGATTTTGACAAAAAGTTTGTTTTGGTTTGTTGTAAAAGTGATTGGTTGAAAATGGTTACAGCAAATAGTAAATGAAAAGAATAACAGTAAAGAGTTTTTGTAAAAATCAGATTTGGAAAACTAGGATTGGTTTCATCGCTTCTCACCTTCCATAAGCTGAGTAAACTTGTATGTATGTAACTTGAAATGATAATTTTTACGTCACAATCAAAGTCATTTGCATCGATCCCTCGACTACAAACATAAGAATGATTTCAACCTGCTGATCCCTCAGTCAACTTGAAATCATTCCAGCATTATCGATCGATTGTTTAGACGTTCATTACGTTAGATACCATCCCTGGTCATCTGCTCACAACGAGTATTTCATTCAGATTTGCTCTCAAAAGTTACTTCCCAGTATACTTAAGAAAACTTAAAACAAGAAAATAGTGATCAAGTACCTTCAGGCATTAAGTGCAGAATGAAACACAAAAACTATCAAATCTCATTAACATACATAAAAACTTACAACAGCATTAATTGAGGATTGAATGGATTAAAACCAATCCTAATAAAGGAATTTAGCTACTCATGCCTTGCATTTTCACTCAAGAAAATTGGAAATGAATACAGAAATAAATTTGAAGTGAAAAGAATAATTAAAGGCTGAAGATGATGGGATGCAGAAGATGCGAGAGAGATCTCATTCCTCTATTCTCTGCTTTATTTATAGAGGGATTACGCTTAAGCTTTCCTTTCTCACGCTTAAGCGTAAACCCACTTGCGTAGTTCCCATGCAGGAATCTTTAGAGACATGTAGAAACACACCCAAGTGGTTGAGCTTGCATCGCACCATTGGGCCATATTAAATTAAAAATTCCATACTGCATGAGTCACACTTGAGCTTAGTGGTCACGCTCAAGCGTGGAAGGACCTGATGTTCTTTGTTTGCGTCACGCTCAAGCCAAGATTATCAACGCTCAAGCACGTTCTTCCTGTCAAGCCATATTCAATTGACGCTCAAGCCACGCTCAAGCGGGATCGGGGGTCGCCAGTGTCTTTAATCTGCCATGCCCAGGGTCACGCTTAAGTGAGCTTGGGTTTTCACTCAAGCGTGAGAGTTTGTTATTGTTGGTCTCTTTAGCTCACTTGAGCGCAAGGGCAAGCATTGGCCCTTTAGTTTATTCCACGCTTAAGTGCATGATGGCACGCTCAAGCGTGGGGACCCTTGATGCTTTCTTTTAACTTCTTTTCCTTTCTGCGCTTAATCCACGCTTACTCGTGAGCTCTTTGTTAAATCACGCACAAGCGTGAGGTGCTTGAGGTCAAGCGTGAGGAGAAGGTTTGATGTTGAGTCTCTTGCACTTAGCCACGCTCAAGTATGGATTTCTTTACCATTTCTGCGCTCAAGCTTCCCCCTCTCACGCTCAAGCGTGGGGGGTCTGATGGTTATTTCCTCACGTTAAAATGCCTTCCCATCCAAGTGTGAATTCATATGCTTTTTATTCTTCTATTTAATGTTGATTCTTCAAGATCAAGAGCAAGTATGCTAAATTATGCAGAATTAATTTGTTTCTTTAAACGACCTGCATGTCTTCAAGAGTATTGACAATGTATTTATTTATAAAAGAATCATGCTCAACTTTTCATTAAATTAGTTAAGTTCTTTGCAAAAAATGAGTTTAATTGTACCATGAAATCAATGTATAATAAACACTTATCAAACTCTCCCCAACCTAGAGTTTTGCTTGTCCTCAAGTAGAAAGAATTAGATTTAAAAAATCAAGTATTCATGAAGATCAGATTTAGTTATAAACAAAATTTTAAAGACAGTAATCTCTTTTTAGGCAAATAACATCTTTAATACCCATTCCTTTGAAATGTAATGCACCATTTAATTTTTCACAAAGCAAGTAGCTAATTGTTGTAAGAATAAGGAGCTTCTCATTATTTCTCACCAGGTGACTGTTTCACTCATCCATCATGAGAACTGCCTAGTTCACATTTTCGGTCATTTCCAATCAAAACCAAAATCATAAGAACAACAAGGATCAAAAAGGTCATTTAGGGTTGTAATGAGGCTAGGCTAGATAAGAATTCTTGGTTTTTCTTGGATTCAAAATGCATGCACGAAGAACAACATAGGTTCTGAAATTTTCAAAGTTTATGAGGCTTTGTCCTTTTTGAGCTATAAAATTCTATATTTCTTTTTTTCTAGTTCTCTTTTCTGTTTAAATTTCTAGATGGAGATCTTTATTATTTTTAGCATTGTCTTTTTCAGTCTCCATTTCTTTCATTACCCTTTGAAAAAGTATTTTATGCTCTTTTCAAAAATAAGCATGCTGATAAGGTAGGAATTTTATTTCTCAGGCTTGGGTTAGGGTGTTTTTATAGAATAAAATTTTTGGCTCAAAATGGGCTACCAAAGAATAGGGTATATTTTTGAGGGTAGCTTTTTGGCTCTGGGCTAATTGTATTTTCAAAATTGCTCATGTTTATTCCACGCTTAAGCGCATGATGCCACGCTCAAGCGTGGGGACCCCTGATGCTTTCTTTTAACTTCTTTTCCTTTTTGCGCTTAATCCACGCTCACTTATGAGCTCTTTGTGAAATCACGCTCAAGCGCGAGGTGCTTTAGCTCAAGCGTGAGGAGAAGGTTTGATGCTGAGTCTCTTGCGCTCAGCTACGCTCAAGCGTGGCTTTCTTTTCCACTTCTGCGCTCAAGCTTCCCCCTCTCACGCTTAAGCGTGAGGGGGGTCCGATGGTTCTTTCCTCACTTTAAAATGCCTTCCCATCCAAGTGTGAATTCATATGCTTTTTGTTCTTCTATTTAATGTTGATTCTTCAAGATCAAGAGCAAGTATGTTGAATTATGCATAATTGATTTGTTATTTTGAACGTCCTGTATGTCTCCAAGAGTATTGACAATGTACTTATTTATAAAAGAATCATGCTCAACTTCTCATTAAATTAGTTAAGTTCTTTGTAAAAAAATGAGTTTAATTGTACCATGAAATCAATGTATAATAAACACTTATCACTTGTAGAACGTGAAAAATTTACCCCCATTTTTTGGGTGTCACAAAGAATATTCAAAACAAGGCGAAGATGCCCTTCATGTTCTTCATGACTCTTGGAATAGACAAGAATATCATCGATGAACGGCAACACAAATTGATCAAGATAATCATGGAAAATACAATTCATGTAATCCATGAAAATCGTAGGAGCATTCGTCACACCGAAAGGCATTATGAGACGACCCAAAAAATAGGGTAAATTTTTCACGTTTTATAAATCATTTTTAGACAAGAAATAAAGTGGTGAAGCTTTAATTCAACACCCTGGATCTATGAAAAGCCACTCTCATATATCGAGATATGAGAGGGTGAGTTAAAAATAATTAATGAGGTGTTCTCTATTAAAAACAGCAGAAATAATTATTTAGATGGATGTTGTATGGTTGAATTTAGAGAGTTTGGATTTCATGAAGTTTAAGCATCCAAGATGTTTCCAAATTATTTTTAAAATTGATGCAAAAGAAGATTTAATGTAATTAAAAGTGAAAATAATTCAAGCCAAAACATTTGGAGGAGACAGGGCTCCACTCGCTCAAGCGAGAGCAACACTCCCTTGAGCGAGTCCGCGTAGTACACTTGAGCGAGCCAGGGAAGATGTTGAGTGAAAGGAAGAAAGGAATGTCAGGGGCCATCTCGCTTGAGCGAGATCCCCAGGATCCGCTTGAGCGAGGAAGCAAGCGTGAGCGAAAACGCTCCAGAACCCATTTTCCCTTGGCTCGCTTGAGCGAGCCACAAGCACTAGCCATTTTGCTTGAGCGAAAATGGCCCAGTAACACCACCTTATCCACTTTGCCATCTCGCTTAGGTGAAGCACCAATTCGCCTAAGCGAATTTCGTCCAGGAACCACTCCACACAACACTCACTTGAGAGAAGACAAGCTCACTCAAGCAAAAAATGTCCAGTAGCTAAATCTCCAATTCCAAGCAGATCTCGCTTGAGCGAGATCATTGCTCGCCTGAACGAATATGGGCCAGGTGCCACCCCACTACCACAAGGGGATCTCGATTGAGCGAGATTTCCACTCGCTCAAGTGAGTTCTGCAGAACACATGCAGAAACAGGGAATTTCACACAACTTCATATACCAATCCTTATTTTATACCACTTCAACCTATCCTAATACATTAGATACACTCCTTCATGCATTTAAAGGCCCTTTCAATAGTTTATATATTTCAAAACAATTCCCACTCACTCAATGCATAGAATTTGAATTACTTCTACATAAACTTCTTGAAATATACAAATTGTGAAATGCATCATTCATTCATGAAATTTATCATCAACAAACATCATAGTTCATCATATTACACCATTTGATTATTAATGAAAATTGGCCATACACACTAAGGTCCAATTTTCCTACATGACCCTCAAAAATCATCAACTACAATCTAGATAGCAAGATAAGCGTACATGTACATTATATGCTATACAAAAATCTAGATTCGCCGGCCAAGGCACTTCCTATACACCTATTTACCTTCTTCCATAAAATACACTTCAAAAGATTCACTCTTCCCATAAGTGCCCTGCATCACAAGTCTAAAAATGGACAATATGGGAGAGTGAGTCATACATTCCAAAAGAATAAATATGAATACCATGTGATCATATGCATATGTATTACAACATGTATACTTGCATTCACATACAACTTATCATCAGCTACCATCATAATATACAATCATTTTTATAAATCAAGCAAGTATAAGATCACCCACAAGATCTAGTCATTCAATAATTAGACTATCACACAATTCCACATCTTACTCACATTGTTGTTTTAGTATTCACATCTTTTATGTTGTCTTAATATAATTTCTCATTCTCAACATAACCATCATCATATCTCATTACCTTTGGCATACTTTCTTGCTATATGCAAATACGCTTAAGCTTATGCATATGCACAATGGATTATTTCAACAATTGCAGATCTGACTATGGGAACATGAACACCAATTATGGGATTCAAGTATGATCATCTAACCATACCCCTACTGTAGTAGTAAATGTGTACACTTATCCTTAAATTACATGTGTTTCACCAATTCTTTTACTGGTACCAAATCGCATCGCCCATTTTGCAACACCGACGACCATTTACACCATGATCGCGGTAAACAACATATTCGACATATGGTGTTGTAGGCCAACCATGAGTCATATCATGGTAGCTGTGATCCCAAGGACCACCGGGGACACCTGCTCATCAAGAGCCACCCCCCTTAAGGGTAAACCACATGTGGCTCCCCATAGCACAACATGAGCAGCTTTGTGACTCTCACACCCAGTCACAGGGGAATTACAAATCGCTCGTGCACAGAGCCACCCTCCCATTGTGTAACACCCCGAATTTTTAAAATAGGAAGATAAATTAGGAAAATAAATGTTGGATAATTAACTTTGGGCTAAGAAATATCCCAAAATTCTTGAAATGACTTAAACAAGGTTTTTTGAAACTGTTGGTGAATTATGGTGGTCAGATGGGCTGAAAACTGACCCAGATAAAATATAGGTGTCGGACCAAGTATCTCCAATTGAGATGCCGTTGGTCAGGGCCGTAGACAATGTTATTGGGATTCTGAATTTATATTCGGAATAATTTTTAGAATATGTTTTGGGCCCGAACGGCGAACCTGTTTGTTAAAAAATGGAAGAGTTAATGAAGAATTAATAATTTAAATGCTAAATTCCTATTTTTCCCATTCAAAAGGCGGTTGCATTTTCTTCTCCACGTGAAGATGCTTTTCTTCTTATCTCCTTCTTCTTCTTCTCTTCTTCTTCTTCATTATTCCTCTTCACTTTCTCTTGAACTTCAAATTAAAAAGAAATACATCTTCCTCCTCCATTCTTAACCTTCAAGAGACTTCAAGGAAGCTTGGAGACTAAACTATTTTCTCCTCCTTACTCCTCAAATTCGTGTGAACTCCCTCATCTTTTGCAAACTCAGTCTTTTCTTTCAATGAGGTAAGATTATGATCATTTTCCATGTACATAAGTATATAGTTGAAGTTTAGTTGAAGTTTTGGTGTTAGAACACAATAAAAGTATGAGTAATGTTGAGGAAGTTTAAAAGTGGAAATCTAAAGATAAGTTGATGTAAATACAAGCTTATGAATGATTAATGAGGTAGTTATAACTATGGTGAGAAAAGAAGGAGGTATATGAGTATTTATGAAGGTTGGTGGGTTGGTGAAAACCTTAAATTTGAATCCTAGGAGGAGAGGTAGGATATTGAAGGATATTGCAATTAATGAAGAAATTAGCATTTGTTGATGGGAAGAATGATATAAATGATGTGGTAGACACATTAAATGATGATAATGTTAACTCGAAGTTATAATAGGTGGAAACTCACCAAGGTGTTGGTGGAGACCTACTAGGTGAAATAACCTAATAATTGGGTTGTAACCTTTGATACTAAGGGATTGTAATTTAAGGAAAGGAATTCCCGAAGCCTAAGTAGGCAAATGAATGAATTTGGTAAATAGTTTTCACATGATAAGAATCATGTGTACACCTATGTATATGTATATTGAATTGGTATTTGAATAAATAATTGATGTGGCCCTATAAATGATTGGTGTAGGGCTTGGCAATATTGGTGAAGCAGGAACATCAACCCCAGAGGTCTACTTCTCTTGAGGTAGGAGAAGGGTGTATTTTCTAAATGCATGAGAATTGGGATGATAATGTATGTATTAATGTAGTATGACATTTTTTCTTACATAAAGGTGATATTATGTGTAAGTGAAATGAATTGTGTATGAAGATGAGAATTGTGTATGGTGTTTAAAATGAGTGTTTATATGATGAAGCCTAAAAGAGGCTATGAATGACTTATTATGCATTGATGTATTATTGATTTCATATAAGACATGCTATGTGCCTAAAATCTTTGGTTGGAATGTTTCTTGGATACGAGAATTGACACTTATGTATGAATGGGTGGAAAATTGTGTGGTTGAAAATGAATATACCCTAGATGAGAGGGTAAGATAATCTAAATGAGCTTGAGACATGCATGAGCATTTTTGTATACATGGCATGACATGCATATCATGATGATGTTGATAAGTGGTTGCGATCACTTGATGATGGAAATGAAAAAGGGCTTGCGAGTTCCTATGATTATTAGACCGGTGGTTGCGATCACCTGGTGTTGAAATGAAAGGCCCTGCAGGACCAATGAGATTGAATGCCCATGGTTGTGATCATGAGGCGGGAGTACCCCTTGCGAGGAGGGAAACCTATATGAAATGTTTATGAGGCGGGAGTACCCCTTGCGAGGAGGGAAACCTATGTGAAATATTGAACGTGGTTGCGATCACGAGAAGCACCTTGTGAGGTTGCTAGAGGGAGTACCCCTTGCGAGGCGGGAAACCGTTGAGAATGAGTATATGATATGATGGTTGCGATCACCCGAGGAAATGAAGTCGGATCCGTGCATATGCATTTTCATGACATTAGCATGTGCATTAGTTTGAAAGCATGGTATAGTGTGATATCTTGAGGATGAGATATGAATGGAACTCCCTTTTTAATTACTAAATTATGATGGTGAATCGATTGATATAATTCTGAGAGAATCAGGGAATAATTGTATTGAAATAGAAAATTGTTGATTGATTGATTGGTATTAAATAAACTCCTCTTGGAAAGGAGATAGTTGTATTGCATTCATGCATATATTGTTCTATTTATTGGATTTTCGTCATTGAGAAAGTATACTCACTCTCCCTGTGGTATATTTTTTTTAGCTTCTGTGTTGTAGGTATTGCTTGGAGTTGTTGAGGAGGAGAAGTGTGAAGAAGGCCCCTTTTTGGTAAAGAATGCCTTGATCGGCAATATTTTGGTTTACATAGATATGTGGAATAGATGTAATGTATATAGTACAATGTATGTTGGTATAGTGTGGATTTAGAATGGATAATTGTATGAATAATGAGTTTGGGAGGTCATGGAGGAAAATGAGATCTTTTGTCTATGACTCATTTTCAATCATGACCCTATGAATGAATGAATGATGAAACTCTCCATATGTTGATGAATGAATGAAGTTTATATGTGGAATGTTAGACTTATGAAATAGAAGTGTTAGTGAGTTGATTTATACAATAGATGAGTTGTAATGGAAATTTACAAGAATGATTTATTAGAATAAGTTCTAAATGTGTAATATGATATATATGAAATGTTAAAATTAGGTAAATTTGATTAGAATGAGTTTTGGTGTAGGGAGTTGGGTGATTTCTGCAATTCCCCTGTTTTTCTATCAAACTCGCTCAGGCGAGAGGGCTTCTCACTCAAGCGAGAATGCCCCTGTATCAATTTTTGGATTCTGGATGATTCTCGCTTAGGCGAGAATGGGACTCGCTCAAGCGAGATCGCGCCCAGCATCAGTGTTGGGCCATTATTCCATTTTTGCTCAAGCAGTTGTGCAAGTCGCTCAAGCGAAATTACATTAGAATCAGAGTTTGGACCTTGGTTGGTGTTCGCTCAGGCGAGCTGAGGATTCGCCCAAGCGAGAGGGTTTTGGTCTCAGGTTTTGCTCTCGGGTTTATCAGGAAATTGCTCTCAGGAGTAATCTCGCTTAAGCGGGGATGGTGTCGCCCGAGCGAGTGAGCGTGGAAGGGATTCTGGGCGTTTTTCGCCTTACGCTCGCTGCCTTCGCCCAAGCGAGGATTGCAATGCTCGCTCAAGCGAGTTGGGGTTCGCTTGAGCGAAGTGACCCCTGAACCTTCATTTTCTTCTTTCGTTCAGCATTTTATGATTCGCCCAAGCGTGCTATGCGAAGCTCACTCAAGCGAATTGGGATTTTGCTTGAGCGAGGGGGACCTGATTCTCCCAAAATGGTAAAAACATGTTATTTCCATTTTCTTCATATTAATCCAAGACTCCATCCTACTTCATGAACACTTGGGGGTAACCTTGGCTTCTTAATTTCAAATAAGTGATCTCTTAAGAATTTAATTCCATAATATTGTTTTACTAAAGATACTTCCGCTATTATTAATTATGGATTTCTTAAGAGTTAAATTCTTTAACTTACCTTCTCATATCTTCATATATGAGATAGGTCTCTGATAGATCCAGGGTAATTGTTAAATGGCTTCACCACTCACATGTTTCATAGATTAATAATAATAAAATCGTGAAAAATTTACCCCTATTTTTGGGGTGTCACAATTTGGTATCAGAGCATTATTCACTCTGCATTACTGTGTTTAGCCATTGCTATTACTGGAAAGTGACATGCGATTGATGAATCATTGTTATTGTTGATTGATTGTGTATGAATTGATGATGGATTGAATGTGATTTTTATAAGTCCGGCCAAGCTTCTTCACATTATCCTCCCTCAATGAAGAATCTTATGTGTTGTGAATGCATACTATGTTATGATATGATGATGTTGCCATATGAGCTTTAATATGAAATGTTGTTATTGGACTCCATGGGGGAGGGTCACAATTTAAATTTTATAATGAAATACTATAGTGTGAACTCATAGAAGAATTTTATGAACGAGTTTACTGATATTGGTTAAATTTTATGTTGTGGTTTTAGATATTGTGATGGCCCGTCGTCGTCAAGATAATGATGACGCCATAGCTAGAGCCTTGAATCGTTTTGCGGATCTCCTCGAATCGCAAAACCGTGAGAGACAAGAGGCAGAAAGACCATCTGCTCTTATTGTTGTTCAAGGCACTCAGGGCCTTGACATGTTTTTAAAGTGAAAACCTACTGAATTTCATGGTGGATTTAGGCCTGAGCAAGCCTATGGTTGGATCCGGAATGTTGAGCAGATCTTTGATAGCTTTGAATGTAATGAGCTCCAGAAAGTGGAGTATGCTATTTTTATGCTGAGGGATGAAGTAGAGACTTGGTGGAGACTCCCCAAGAACAGAATGAATGTTGCTGCGATTCCCTTAACTTGGGAGAACTTTAAGCGAGAACTTATGAGGAAATATGTGCCCGAAAGTTATAAAAGCAAGAAAGAACTCGAGTTCATGGAACTCAAGCAAGGCACGCTGACGGTGGAAGAGTATGCTTCCAAGTTTGAGGAACTTTGTGAATTCTACCCTCCTTTTCAACAAGAGGGAACTGAAGTGTCAAAATGTGTGAAGTTTGAAAATGGGTTACGCTCCGATATTCAAAGGGCTATATGTCACCAAGAGATTCGAAGTTTCACGGTGCTTGTGAATAAGTGCCGCATCTATGAAGAACATGCTTCTTTTCAACACTCTAAATTTGACTCTAAGTTGAAGGGTCAAGCTTCTAGTTTTAAGAGGCAAAGAAGTTTTAGAAGAGGACGCTTTCTGAGGGGTGCTCCTTCTAATGTCCAAGCTAGAGGCGGCGGACGTGGTAATGTTTTTGGCCGGGGTAATATAAATACCAGTGGGCCGAGATGTTATAGATGTGGAGGACCTCATTACGTCCGGGAATGTGTGCATCGTGAAGATGTTGTATGTTTTAATTGTGATCAGGTGGGGCATATCGATTCTGCATGTCCTATGCTTGTAAGGCCGGCTCCGGTACAAGCTAATGTTGCCAATCGTGCTAACGCACCTGCTTATGTGAACCGCGGAGGTTATAATGGTGGTCGAGGCCGTGATAATGGAAATAATGGCGGTCGACGTGGTGGCCGAGGTGGTTATAATGGTGGAAGACGTGGCAACGGTCGAGGAAATGGTAATGATGCTAATGATGGAAATAGGGATGGAGGAGATCGTCAACCTAATGCCGGGAGAGTATTTGCTGTGACCGGTGAGGAAGCAGCACGAGCAGAAAATTTGGTTGAAAGTAAGTGTGAAATCCTTGGACATTTAGTTCATGTCATTTACGATTCGGGTGCAACCCACTCTTTTATATCTGAGGATTGTGTTCGGCGATTGAGATTGCTGGTGTGTCTAATGAAAAATGCTCTTATGATTACCACTCCAACCGGTACTTGTCTTAGATCGGTTAACCGGTGCGATAATGTTGATATGCTCTTAGATGGGAGAAAATTTGTTGCATCTTTTATTTGCTTGCCTATGAAGGGATTGGAGATTATACTTGGTATGGATTGGCTTTCTACCAACAAAGTCATAGTTGATTGTCAACAACAGACCGTTATTTTCCCTTCTCTTGATAGAGAACAGTTTGATGTACAAGGTATAATTCAACTTTGCGTGTTGTTATCTCTCACTGATGGGACAAGTAATTCCGGTCCCACTAATATCCCCGTGGTGTCTGAATTTCTGGATGTATTTCCTGTGGCTTACCACCTCCAAGGGAGGTTGAGTTTGCTATTGACCTTGTACCTGGTGCTGAACCAGTGTCTATTGCTCCTTATAGGATGTCTCCTATGGAGTTAATTGAATTAAAGAAGCAAGTTGAGGAGCTACTTGAGAAGGAATTTGTTCGACCCAGTGTGTCACCCTGGGGAGCTCCTGTTTTGTTAGTTAAGAAAAAGGATGGAACCATGCGGTTGTGCGTAGACTACCGCTAAATGAACAAGTTGACGATAAAGAATAGATATCCTTTACCTCGTATTGATGATCTATTGGATCAATTGAGAGGTGCGGTGGTATTTTCAAAGATTGATTTGCGTTCTGGTTATCATCAAATTCGGGTGAGAGCCGAAGATATTCCCAAGACTACACCAAGACTCGAACCACAAAAAACCGAAGATTGAGATTTAATATTTTATAACTAGATCGCAAGATAAATCGCCCATAATTGTATACAAAAATAATAGAGTTTACAGTGGAAGAAGAATATGTATACAGGGCATACGCCTAGTCCCATATATGAAGATATGAGAAAAGGCTCGGCAAAGCATGCAAGCATACAACACTAGCCTAATAGGCCACAACCAATCATACACATACATCATAAACATACATTACCTAGAATATGTATATATATATATATGGTCATGCAACATACATCGCCGATATCCATATTCCATAAATTACCACATTCAATTCTATCTCCATATCATGTATCATCAACACTTATACATTCCCAAAATGGGCTATATGTCTAACGTCACTATATTCATTAAATGGGTATGAATCCCAATACTGCAAATATCAATATATCATTCATATATATAGCTATTTACAATACATCCACCACTATCTATAATTATTCACACTATCATGTATATTTTATTCACAATACAATGAATTACAATCGCTACCGGCCAAGGCACTCCATTACCACTATTTACCTTCACCAAAGCTTTACTTTAAAAATATCCTGATCCCATGATATTCCTGTATCAATGCTAAAAATAGACTACATAGGAAAGTGAGTTATACATTTCAAATGACGAATATGAATACAATTGAGATTATGTGCATATACATATTAACATCATGTACGATTTGCTAAAATCATCAATGATCCTCATAATCTATTCATTTTAACAATATACATATCATATATTCATCCATCAATTCAAAGCAAAGCAATCACATACACACATTTTTTATCATTGCCAAAATGGGCCAACACCATCACTATGAATCATACATAAACATGCCCTTTATCACATTGGGCCATCATAATAACATCATCATATATAGTGTCTTTTCTTTGTATTCACGTCATTTATAACTTCATGTTGTATTTTAGGTATTCATTTACCCATCTTATCATCATGACATATCAATCTCAATCATCATCAATCATCATAACCTTTTAGCATATCTCCATGCTATATGCAAATGCTCTTAGGCTAATGCATATGCATAACTGAATCAATAACAAATACGAATCCGACTGTGGGAATAGAACACCAAGTTATGGATCAAGCATAGTTGTGCTACTATGCCCCTACTACAGTAGTAAAATGTGTACACATATCTCATAAATCATACATGCTTAACATCATATTTTACAGGTACCAAACCGCTATCGCCCATTTGTAGCACTAGTCACCCCATGACTCACGGATTCAACAACATGGCCTCACTTGCCACAAGTGCTACGCGCCTCTCCCAAACACACATTGAGAGAGCCGTGCCCCGTCGGACACCGAGGTAACTTGCTCATCACAGAGCCGCCCACCCACAGGGCCTGCCACATAGGGTGCCTCGTCACCAATCTAAGGGCAGCTTTATGATTCCGAGAATCATTAGGGATCAACAATAATTTACTCGTGCACTAGGTCGCCCTCCTACTGGGCCTGCCTATTGGAACCCCTAACATTCCACATAGACAGTGTATGATATGTCATGGATGCAATACAATGCAAATTAAATACATTCTCACACTATGCATCCTACCATGCCACTCATCAATCATCATCATCAACACCAACACCACTATACAATCTTTTAATGGAATTTAACATCGTTGGTTTTAGCCATTGTTCTCAAGCTTTAGGTGTAGCATTTCTTTTCAATACATTTTATATCATACACACAAGTCAATACTTGCAACAATCACAATGGCACCAATATCATCAATAACATTAATGAACATCACCACAGAATTTCTTAGTGGATTTTTATCTCATTGATCGTTACCATTGTTTCATATATTAGTGTGGCATTACAACAATTCATCAATATAATTCAGACCACACATACATAAGATTACACTTTATTCACAATGGCATTCAGCAATCATCAATAATAATAATTATCCTTTATTCAAGGAATTGATCAACAACATCATCCATCATTATTCATTATCGATATCATCTCCGATTCATCGATTCATAACAATTACATTGTCATGCAATCATCCCTTATTGGCTTCATCATCATGCAAAGGTATGTCATACAACCACATAATTTACTTTTCATTATCTTCTCACCAAGTCACATTACTAGTGGTGAATATTCATGTCTTTCATGACATATACTAGGCACACTTACTTTGCCCATTTATAACTCAATTCCAAAACACTACTAAGACATACCACAATCACATACCTCTAACACATTCACATGTCATTGCATGATGTAATAAAACTAGGATAATAACAAGTTCAAATCATTTTCAATACCAAGGTATGCGAGGGACATGACAATGCCATCACGTTTCGATTGCTAAAACGTATTAGAAATGTATGCAATCAAATGTATAAACATGTCATGGCTCAACCATATCAAACAACATCAGAACAGAGTACAAATGAGCCAAAAATACACCATGAATCGATTCAGGAAGGTCCTTGAATCGATTCATGCAATTTTGGAGCACCAACTAACAAAATAGGGGTCCTTGAATTGATTCAAACCCCGTATGAATCAATTCAACCATTGTGAAATTGATGAACAGTAATTCCAGTGAGTCTTGAATCGATTCAAGGCTTCACATGAATCAATTCAAGCCTATCCAGTAGCCTCTGAATGGATTCAAGCAAATGTGTGAATCGATTTAAAGCCCTTAAAGTCCCTATTTTTGGAAATAGAATGCATTGAATCGATTTAAGTCATCGCATGAATTGATTCTTGCATTCCCAACATCTTTTTCACTTTAAGAAACACCATCCCATGACCCCATTCATCAAATCCAACATTCATTATGCTTAAACATACCCTCACATGAGATTTTAACTCAATAGATCATATATATATATACATATACTCACATACATATTATATTTCATCATTGATTATTCACCAAGAGTTACATCATTTCCTCTAAGAGATTCAAAACTCTAAGGTCATCAGACATACATATTCATACTATTTTCAAAGCCAATAAATTGTCAATCTTTCGTTCAACAATAATCACTCAACTTATCATATTTACACAATCATGGTAAGGCAAGCATGAGTATAAATCATATACATTCCTCATCAATTACTTAACTCATGCAATTGAAATGTAAACTCCTCTCCTACCTCTATAGAAGAATCACAACTTGAATGCTCTGATTGTTCTGCATCATCATCCCAAACATAATCTACACATCAAACATATATGTATTTATTCAATCATGAGCCATCACAAGGCACCATCATAAATCTAAACAATTGCTAGCTTATCATAAAGCTTAATATCAAGTCCTAGACTTGCTAAAACTCCAATTCAGACCATTGTGTTAGGTTTCGAGAATTCCTTTCCCAAAACCAAGATTCTTTAAATCTCAAAGGGGCTAACCACACCCAACAACAAGAAGATCATATCCCTTATTCATAATACATCCAATCATCATATAAATCATCCATTTTCCATCATTATCACTCAAAATTCAACATAGCTATCTTATCCTCCAATAACCATAATTAATCAACAAATTCAAATAGCACATGCCATGGCCTAAGGCCTCATCAAATCCTCATCAAAATCCAACAACCTCAAATATCAACATCAATGACTCCAAGCATCTTTTCTAAACCTAAAAGTCACTCTCATGATAACCAAATCACCAATTCAAACTATCTATGCCAAGAGTCCCAATTATCATCATTTCTCAAGGGTTTCATACAAATTGGCAAGCATCAATTCAACAACTTTCATACATCACTACAAGCATAATATCATCATCAAAGTGCCAATCATTTGTAAACAACAATCAATGGTCCCAACGGTCTTTTAACCTATGGTTTGGGTTCCACATGCATAAATCATCATTCAAGCATATTGAACCTAGTTCAAAATTTCATCAATATCAATACTTCATTCCAATACTTCTAAAAATTCCTTTCCTTATATAAAATTATTTCAAAGCATCCAAAATCATCAAAATCACCAATTTAGCCAAAACCCCCAAATCATCACACTTAGGGTTTTTTATCAAACCACTAAATCAACAACTCCAATCCATTATAAAAATCCATATGCTAACCATAGCCCACATCCATTTCCAATATAACACCATGACCAAGAATCAAAATTTTCAAGCCATTCAACCTAGGGTTTCAATATTTTCTCCATCACCCATACAACCCAACATTAATATTTCAAGCATATGCATCATGTAAACTAATAATGGAATAGAATGGGTTCAAAATCTTACCTCTTTCTCCTAGCCCAATGCCAACACAAAAATAGAGAGGAAAATGGAGAACCCATAAAATATTTACCCCAAAATGCCATGCAAGCTCCATGAATCCTTGTCTAAGCATTAATTTTGGCAAGAAAATGGAAGAAGAAGGGTGGTGGAGGTTTGGTGGAAAGGGAGGAGAAGAAGAAAAATGAAGGTTTGGGGAAGAAGAAGAAGAGTGCACCAACACATTTTTTTCCAATGGTTAATAATACCCCATTACCCAATGGTTAAAAGAATGAAAAGGAGAGGAAGAAGAGAGGCTACGGTTGAGTAGAGAAGGGAAAATAGGAATTTGCATTTTCTTTTAATTCTATTTGGCTTGTATTTTCCCCATTTAATAATATACGCTGTGTCTAGTTAATTATCTCCTCAACACCAAAAATTATTTTAACTATACCACCATAACCACAATAGTTTTCTAAGTATTATAGGCCCATCAATTATTCAATTTAGTCAAGTGGGTCCTACATCATCTATTAAATCATCCGATTCCGGTAATTCTCAATTTATCGATAATTCACCTATAATGTTTAATTAATTTTCCCATAATTATTGGAACATATATAATTAATCATCATTATCTAATAAATTTATTTTCTTTAAAATTTAGGATTTTACATGCCTTTTACATGCCTCTCATGTCAAAATCTTGAACAAGAATTGAATGTTCTAAGAAATGATTTATCTAAATTCACTCTTAATAAAAACAATTTAGATATCTTATTAGGTAAATAAAGGTGTGTAACTGACAAAGCTAGACTAGGTTGTAATTCTCAAAAATAACAGAAATTATACAAGAATTTCTTTGCATAGTCAACAAAAACTAGTTCACCTTTCTTAACCTATTTTCATTATGGAAGAAAAGGTTACAGTACATCAACATGCTATATAAGGAAAAATGGCTACAATGGCATAAAGATGATATGGGTTCCTAAGGGTACCAAACCCACATCTAACTCTTAAGGACCCAAACAAATTTGGGTACCTAAAAGTAAATCTTAATTGTGGTGTAGGATCTGCTCAAACAAGGATGATATATTGATAGCGGTTGCTCCAAGCACATGATAGGAGATGCTTCAAAATTTTTATATATCACTTCCAAGAAAAGTGGAAATGTAACATATGGAGATAACACAAAGGGAAAAATACTCAGAATCGGCAAAATTGGTACTGAACCTTATACTTTAGTTTATAATGTCTTACTTGTTAATGGCCTTAAACATAGCTATTAAGTGTTAGTCAACTATGCGACAAAAGATATATAGTTACATTTGATTTACATCATTGCATGATAGAAAATAAAAATAATAATCAAACAAAATTAATAGGGCATAGGGTAAATAATGTCTACATGATTGCCTTTGAAAACTTATCTAATCCTCAATGCATTCTTAGCAAAGAAGATGACTCATGGCTTTGGCATAGAAGAATAGCTCATATACACATAGATCATCTAAAGAAATTAGTATCTAAAGATCCAGTAATGGGTTTACCTAACTTAAGTTTGAAAAAGATAAACTGTGTGATGCATGTAAAAAGGGAAAACAAGTCAAAGTGTCTTTTAAAGTTAAAAAGGTCATATCATTCTCCAAACCCTTATAACTATTACACATGGATCTCTTTGGTTCATCAAAAACAAAGAGTTTTGGAGGGAATTACTATGCTCTAGTAATTGTTGATGATTATTCTAGATATACTAGGACATTATTTATTACTCACAAAAATGATGCATTTCATGCTTTTAAGAGACTTCCTAAGATGATTCAAAATGAGAAAAATCAAAGCATTGTCTCTATTAGAAGTGGTCATAGTGGTGAGTTTGAAAATGAATCATTTAGCAAATATTATGAGAAACATGGAATAACTCACTATTTTTTTACTCCTAGAACTCCACAACAAAATAAGGTTGTAGAAAGGAAAATAGGTCTCTCACAGAGCTAGCTAGAACAATGTTAAATGATTTAAATGTCCCCATGTATTTCTAGGCTGATGTTGTGAACACTGCATGTTATATAATGAATAAAGCATTGATTAGATCTATTTTAAACAAGACACCCTATGAGCTATATAAAGAAAGAAAACCAAACATCGCTTATTTACATATCTTTGGATGCAAATGTTTTATTCTAAATAATCGTAAGGAGAATCTAGGAAAATTTGATGCTAGATTAGATAAAGGGATTTTTCTAGGATATTCCTTAAATAGTAAAGCATTTAGAGTATACAACAAGAGAATTGTGAGTATAAAGGAATCTATACATATTGCTTTTGTTGAAACTAACTCTCTAAAGTCTAGAGAAGAAACCGTTGATGATCTAATAGACTTGATGTTGAAAACCAACATCATCTATTTAATTTACCATGATGTTTATATATATTTCCTGCCATAATAGTTTGAACCGTATTTATTAAATCAACCACCAGTCAGTGGAACAACACTCTATTTTTATATACTACAACGGATAGTGGATAACTTGCCACGAGAAAGGAAAGTACCCATCAAAAGGTTCCCCTTGAACCTCAAAATTCAATAACACTTGAGCCTGGAACTTAGGGGTTCCTTGTTTTGAGGAGACTGGGTTCTCATTTAGATTGGGCTTAGTTAACCCTTTGTAGCCTTCCAATCATTCAAGGGCACTAATCTTTTCTATCTCCTCTACAAAATAAAAAGGCAATATTAGTACACTAATACCGGAAAAGAAATAAGACAACAATTACAAAAGTTAAGTCATTATGTAAGTAAACAACCCGACGGGAAGCTTCCTCTAACAGGATCTTGTAGGAGATTTTATTATGACCAGAGTACTATTGGAGCACGCTAACCACCTCCACCAATATCGATAAAAACTCGTGCTCGTCAATGGTGTATGTGACACTAGTTAACAAAAAATGTTCACGAGTCCACCCGGTGTAAACCTTCCAGGTGGAGTCGAAGTTCTCCCCAAAAAACTGGTCTTCTTGGCTTTATCTTCTCCTTGAAAAATGAGTACTTGAAGTTTACCCTATCGGTCTTGGCTGACTCAATGAAGGATTCAAAATTTTTTAGGTTAGAGTTACACTGGAGGTTGATGTAGCTTATACCCTTTCCTTTATTATCCTGCTGCATGATTGTGTAGTAGTTGAAGAACATGGCCATAATTAGGATGAAATTGAAGTACTCCCTGAGCACTTCTAAAGACTTTACAAGGCCCTAGTCGTTGGGGTATGGTTGGTTGAGGGCAGCGTCAAGAAAATGTAAAACACTCATCTTGAATTTAATGAAAGGGAATTTAATGTCGATCTCACTAAAGAGAATCTCATACATGTATAGAGACTAGGAGTCATCTGGCATATGAATAATTTTGTCTATTTTCCATAGGGAAACCATAACAAAATCATCCTTGTGCTTCTCCATACATGGATCTGGAAGTCCAGGTTCTTCTATACACTGGCTTTTGTAGCATACCAGGAGATGATGTTTAGAGGCTCAGATGCACCCAACACTACGAGTTATGTGCCTTGTAGCCAGCCAATTGATCCAGTGTGCCACCATATTCGTGTGGATAGGGTCAGTAACTACAACATGGTAAGGGCTGGTTCTGGAGTTCCTGTATGAGGCTATCATCTTAACAATATGCTCAAAAAAGATGACATAACTATAAAAGGTAAAATTATCAGTAAGGTAGAAATCACCACTATTATCAAATTCAAATAGAGTAGTTAATAGTTTGATATATATGTAACTGAACTTGAAGAAGTATGATATATATCTAACTACTCCTGTTCAAACTTGGACTTTATCCTTACTGGATGATTTGACCTTTCCTTTACACTTAATAGTTTGGTCTCTTTTTACCCATTGGTTCACTCTACCTCCCTGAGTGAGTACCCTAGCTCTGCCTCCTGGGTTTGATGGATATAGGTTCGTACCACCCCCAGATTACACAGGATGACGTCGTTGACCATGTCGGTAAAGATGCTATTTCACTCACTGACTCTTCACTTATAATCAGTCTTACTTTTTTTCTCCTAGGGTAACATAAAAATAGTACTAAAACTAAAGAGGAAGAACAAAATGGCTTCCTGGTGTAGCAAGATGGGTCATTCTTTTTGTACAAGCTAGAAATCTAGGGATAACACCAATATAAAGTCGTGAGATCAAAGCAGCATTTTAGTTTGGATAGCAAAATGTCTTTAGCATACAAGTGAGTCTCCTTTTATGGGAAAGGCTGAGGGCAATTATGTAGGAATGTTAAAAGCCCGCATCTGTCATATACCGTCTGACAGACCAAGCAAATCATTGCCAACTAACTAACACATGCCACATGTTTAAACATTTCCACCATTGATGTAAGATGTTAAGACCAGTGACTATTTTCAAAAGCCAAACCTATAAAAGGTTGTCACATTGATCAAAAACCAAAAACATCTTTTGCTCATCATTCTACCATAAGACTATAACTTAGCCCATTGAAGTAACGCCTAGGTCACTTCAACAAGCTAGGGGGAAATGATCCAGTCCATATACCCACCCGAGACCTAACACCAGATCATGACTAAAACTATTCAAACACGCATTACATAAAACACACAATATTAGTACCAGAGAACCCCGATAGATAAACTTCTCTTAATGACCAGAGTCCCTACACAGTAGTGTCATGGTGAGTTTGGTAAATCTGTCGGGGGCACATTGGTAGCTAACCTCTAAAGGGTATTATGAATGTCTATATAGGTGTCAACTTTTGTTATAATTCCTAGATTCGTATTGACATAATGCCACATAGGACTTAACTATCATCCACCTTTATTAATACTTCTTATTTATGACCCATCAAGGTACATTACATACTTTCACCTGCACTCAAGCTCTAGTATTAAGTATCTAAAATGACTTAAGCATTAGAGTGTCCTTACAAATGACACCGTCTTTTGCCCTTCAAAAGATTCAGACGGTGTGATAATGTGAGAGTGGACATAGACGCTCTTGATTCCCAATTGGACCAGAAGTGATAATATCAGATCCTCATTGAACCGATATAACATACAAGAGAGAGCTTAGACTTGTACTAACATCATAAGTGTTATCTCCATATCGAATAGTTCACTATATATACAACTGACAAGTCTTGGTTATCAAAGCAATCTTAGTCTTCCATTTGTTTTGTATGTGTTCCTCCCATGGTCTGGCGGGACCCACCTGTTCCTATGATCCCTTACATTTTAGCTAGAGAGGGAATCCTGTTAGTTTTAGTATAATGGGCTTGGGCCCCCTTTTTTTATTCTAACCTAGGTATTAATATACTCCCTCTGTGCACGTTGTAACTAAGTGACACATATTAGAAATAATAAACCTAATCCCTAGGGGAATTCTTAAGGGTTTGGTGCCTACTTTCTTTGTATGAACATTTTAGCGCCCACTATGGGGCCCGGTAAAACAAATCCTACACCACTCTCTCTGACCAAAAGAAACCCTGATCCTTGTAGCAGTTGTGGTCAAAACTAGAAACACCTAATGGAAGGAAGATGATGGACAGTGCCTAGAGTCATCCAATCTTGGTGATTAAATCTAAGAGCTAACAAATATGTTTAAAACTCTCCAGAAGACAATGGCCAACCTGCAATAAGAGAAAGCAAAACTTAAGGGACAAAGGGATGGCGAGCGAGAAGCCTTCAACAACAATGGAGGCCGAACTGCCCAGCGAAAGGTCGTCGACTGTATTTCTTACCAAACATAAGGGACCACCAAATATGAGCCTGAACTCCCTTTTGCAGCCCACCCATGGTCTGATCAGATCATGAATGCCCCTACTCCTCCTAACTACAAACCCCCATCCATTGAAAGGTACGATGGTAGAAGCGATCCGGAAAAGCACCTCACCACGTACACTAGCACCATGCTAGTCACTGGGGCATCAGACTCTCTCTTTTGCCAAACTTTCTCTACTACGTTGACCAAGTTGGCTCTCCACTAGTTCTTCTATCCATCTCATAAAAGTATCTTAAATTTTTCTGACCTCAACAAGAAGTTTCTCAGCCAGTTTTTCACTAGTAGATCCGTACAAAAAACTTTAAACATCCTGGTGAATTTCCATTAGCTGCCAACTGAAACTTTGAAGTAGTATATGGCCCGTTTCTTTAAGCAGGCCATTCAGATTCGGGACCTCAGTCCCAAAGTGGCGTTACATGCCATACAAATTGGCATGCGACCAAGTAAGTTCTCCGATTCCTTGGCTAAGAAAGTTCCTCAAGATATAGATTACTTTTGGGTGAGAGCTTCCTGATACATCGCGATAGACGAACGAGAGGCCGATCGGTTAACCCCCTCTAACCGAGCCTCCTGTCGACCTAATTAGAAAAGGAGGAGCCCCAACAAAGCCGAGACAAGCACACTGATGTCTACAACACTCCCAGATATACTAACTTCACACCACTAAAAGACCGTCGTGATCGGATCATGCACAAGGTGTACAATATTGGACTCCTCCCAGTCCCACCCCCGGGAGAAGGGCCGAAAGGGTCGGACATAACCAAATACTACGAGTACCATCAAACCCCTGGCCACACGATGGAAAAATATCATTCCCTTCATAATCAAATAGAACATTTAATTTTCCAAGGACACTTGGCAAGATTCGTTGCTCGAAAGGATGATAGACCGAAGGGGGAAATCAGAAGAGAGGCACAGAATACCCTGATCAAGTTGAGCTTCAAACCTGAGAAAGGTTACATGGCCCACGCTCTCTATCCCCAAGAAGTGGGGAAAAAAGATAGAAGAAGGGTCATCCATACCATTTCAGGCGGATTCCCAGGTACCAGTGCACGTCAATCACACCGACTTGATCAGGTAAATATATTGTAAGCAGAGTCAGACTCAGTAGCTATCACATTTGATAGATCAGACTTTCCCAAAGGGGGCCTCAATAGAGACGAGCCAATGGTGCTCACAATGGGTATCAAAGACTTTGTGGTGGAAGGAGTACTCATCAACCAAGGAAGCTCGACAGACATCCTACACTAGAAAGCATACCAAAAGATGGACCTCCCCACGAGATGTTTAAAAAGGTATGACGGTACCTAATGATGATATACTAAGAGAGGACCCTCACACTACCCTAGAGAAAGGACTTGAGGCTTACAAAGGTCCTCTCACAAGGGCCAAGACAAAAAAGGCCAAAGAAAGCATCCATCGGGCCTTATCTTCATTCCTCTCCTTGAGTGGGGCCCAAGCCCAATGAAAACTTCTTGAGGATCTATTCATGCTCTACTTGTAATATATTTCTTAGTTAGATTCTCTAGGCTTATAGGTTTCATTTGGGCCTTGCAAGGTCATTTGGGCCACCTTTGGGGCATGTATTCTCACTTTGGGCTATGTATAGCCCATACCCTTCTCCATTAGCACTATTGGGCCTAGGCATCATACAGAGGCCCATTTAGGAGTCACTTGGCTGAATTCTCTAAGCTCTATATAAAGAGTTCTCCCTTTGTAATTTGAGACAATTAATGCCATTTGAGAATTTCACACTTTCAAAGTGAGTTTTAGTGAGAGATGCTCTCCTTTCTCTCTAGGTTAGAGTGAGCTCTAGCAAGCTCTTATCCAAGGGGTTTTCCTCCCTCTTGGTGGCAAGTTCTAGGGAGTTATCTCCCCTTGGAGTGGCCTCCTATTCACCTCCTCCATTCCATCCTTCATTCCCCTCCTTTCTCCCTTCTATCTTCCACTTTTTCTTTCTCTTTTTTCCCCTTCCAAATTCGTGTAGTCTAGAGTCTTTTTCTTCCTTTCCCTTTTGGTTTTCAAGAGCAAGAAGCTTCATCAAAGGCTTGTGGAGGTTAGAAGAAGAAGAGAGCCCTAGATCCACCCTTCTTCAAGGAGATAGAAGAAGATCCTACATTATTTGGTATCACTTGAGCTTGAGAGGTTCTTTTCTTTTCTTCTTACTCAATTAGAATTTGGTTTTACCTTTCATTTGCTGGCTGGAATTTTGTTTTTCTTATCACTTACTTGTTTTTTTGATGCCATGATAAAGTAGAAAATTCATAAAAAGTTGGTGTTCTTTTTAGTTGTTGTGCTAGTTTTTCCATTTCTTTAATTTTCTTGCATATTGGTTTGTATTTTCGGTTTGGTATAGTATTGTCTTTCAAAAATTCAGATTCGGCATATTAGGAATTCGGTTAGAAGTGGTTACCTTGGTTGTTAGAAGTTTGTTAATTGTTAGTTAGTAGTTAGAGCCAAATAGGAATTAGTTTATGCCATGTTGAACCTTTGTATATTGTTCTAGGTTTTGTGTTAATTTTCCTTGGTTAGTAAGTACATTGCCGTGTGAATAGGAGTTAGTTCAAGACCCTTGACTAATCTCCCAAAGGTTCCATTCTTGTGTTGTTAGGAGGTCTCACCTTAAGACTCTCCAAAGGTCATCTCATTAATAGGCTTGTTAGTATTCATTATTAGTTTCTTTCTAGGTTATTTTTGTTTGTGAATGCATATTAGGAACACATCATATTTTGATTTTCATCTTGTTGAATAAAAGAAAAGTTGTCAAAAATAGTTTTTGAACATAATCCTTCCACTTTCTTTGGAAGAAGGTTGCATTGTTTTCCTCAAGCAAGAAAGTGACATTTGAAATTGCCTAGCCTTTTTAGCTCACTTCGGTTTTAGGGATATCTTAGTGGTGTTGTGACATTAAAATTCAAGAGGCAAGATAAGAAAAAGAAAGTATTCAAAAAAAGAGAAAAAGAAAACAAAACCCTATACTACCAAAAATTGAAAAAGGGTGTTGAAAAGAAAAAGAAGCCTCATTAAGAAAAAGTGTGAAGTAAAACACCAAAACCAAAAGACCAATTTCGAATTCTCCTTTTTACTTGAAGTAAGTTTTTTGCTTAATTCTCAATACATTTTCATTTGAATCTTACTTGCTTACTTGTGATTGCAACTTTAGAGTCTCTAAGTTTAGGTTGTACTTTCCTTTTGTTGATTGCATTTTAGTTTCTTGTTTGTCTAGTTTTGTCCATCATCATTTTCAAAATCCTTTTCCATAATGTAGCCTTTAATCTTTGAATATTTATTGCTTTAGTATCTTGTCAATCAAAAATCCAAAAATATTTTCCATTTGAGTAGCTTTTCTTCTTAAGCCTTTTTAGTTTGTCATTTTTCCTTCTTAAGTTTTGTCTTTGAAGTTGTCTTTCCTTCAAACTTCTTGATAATTCCCTTCTCAATACCATTGAGGGTTGCATATTGGAACACTTGAGGTAAGAGTGTAAAGTGCTTGGGTGAACTTGACACCAAAAAGAAAGGGTAAGAGTTGTGAGGATACACTTGAGAGATACACTTGTGAGATTTAAGGTGCAGCTTACACATCAAGGAAGAGCTTGAAGAAAAATTGTAAAGGAAGCAAAAGCCTTGTAACTAGTAGAACTTAGGCAAAATTTTCAATTCTTAGGCATTGTGTATTAGGTTTTGTCTTGTATTTTGGACACACCTTGGACATTGTACTTTGGAAACTATTATTTCATTTTTCCTCTAGATAAATTTGCCTAGTATAGTTGCATTTGCATTTGGTTGCTAACTACTTTTAGTTAGTTAGTTGTTGGTTATAATTAATAGTTGTTAGTTATTTATTTGTCTTAACTAATTAGGTTAATTAGTTAGTGGTTGGAACTAAGTCTAGTTACTTCAACTAATCATAACCGACATTAGTTTAGTGTTTTAACTAAATCATAACCGAATTAGCTGTTAGTTAGGGTTGTTAGACTTAGTTGCAACTTCCATAACTAAATAACTACTTATAGTTAGGGTTTGTTAGGAGTTGGTTAGTTAGTTGAACTTGTATTTGTATGTTGAAACAGGTTTTGATGAATGACAAACAATTGAAGGATCAAGAAATTTAAAGGATGTTGTACAAATAATTAATCAAAATAATGAAAATCAAGAATGATTCGGGTCAAGAAATTAAAATGCAAAAGAAATGCTTCAAGGAATTCTTAGAAGTTTAAAAACAAGAGAAATGATTATTCAAGTGCCAAGAAATCAAGAACCATGAGCTATATTGTCCAAAACGCATCAAAAAGCATCAAAAATTAAGGAAACAGGTGCAAGAGAAGCAGAGGAATCGATTCAGAGCTCTAAGAATCGATTCCCAGGTATAAAAAGAGGCAGGAATTGATTCAACTAATGCAGGAATCGATTCATAGGGTTAGGAATCGATTCCCCCTATAGGAATCGATTCATTCATGTTGGAAAAGCCAAAAATCGATTCACTAAGTACAGGAATCGATTCATGAGGCCAAGAATGGATTCCCCTTGCCAAGAATCGATTCATTTGATGTTTTTAGTGCAACAATGAACTGGAAGAATCGATTCATAGCTGAAATCATGCGCTAAATCATGGAAATTATCAATATGCGTTTTCAGAAACTCAACTCAACGGAATCCTCTCTCGAGACTCTCTAATTGAAACGGCGTTGCATTTATTGAGGCAGACAATTATAATTCTCAAGTTAGGAAACATGGATCGCTGGCAAATTAAGTCTTCCAATGCATTAATTAAGGAATCGGTGGAAATTTGTTTTTGGCAGCAAGTGCCTTGAAGCGCCTATAAAAGGAGAAGAAGTGAAGAGGCAGAACACACCCAGCAAGCAACGAAATTCCCTTGCTTTCCTTCTTACTCTCTCTATTTATCTCATTTCTCTCTGCTTCTCAATTGATCTCTTATTTATAATTTGGAAAATTATTTTGAGAGTGAATTTTTGTGAGCAAAATTATTTTAAGAGCTAAAACTTAAATATTATTTCTTGAGAAAGAAAAATCATTTTGAGTGTTAAAACTTACATATTATTTTCTAAGAGAGGAAAATAATTTTTATGTGCTAAATTTTCATATTCTTTCTTAGAAAGGAAAATATTCTCAAGTGCTTTAATTTGTATATCCATCTTTTGGAGAGTTATCTTTGTACACTTAAACACCAAAAATTCTAGAGGTTTGGGTTGGGGTTTCAACCTTGTAATTGTGAAATTGAGAGATTGGGTGGGGTGCCCTGTACTTGTGAGAATTGGGTTCTTGAGTGTGGGACACTAGGAAGCCGTGATTACTCAAAGTTGTATCTCAAATCTCCAATAGTAGAAATCCTCTAAGTGGGTTGCTTAGAGGCGAGACGTACACCGTGTGGTGGAACTTGTATATATCGATTTGCAAAATTTTCTCTTCCCTAATCTCTTTAAATTTGCGCACTTAAATTGCTTGCTTAATTTGTTACGTTTGATAACTTTGTTATTTAAACTTCTTTATTATTCCTAATTAATTTGCTTGACTAAATTAAGTGCATATTCTCTTAGCTTAATATAAATCATATATTACTTAGATTAAAATTGTTATTACTTGCGAATAATTTTATCATTTTCAATAAGCATAATAATTAAAGAATCAATTTCAAAAGCATTCCAAGTAAAATTTTTAATACTCAATTCACCCCCCTCTTGAGTAATTGAGGCCACTTGGTTAACAAGTGGTATCAGAGCTTGACTCTTGGTAGGTCAAGCCTAACAGCTTCAAGAGAATAAATGGCTTCAAATTCTTTAAATCTTTTTCCCGAGGGTGGTGCTACAAATCGACCTCCCGCTTTCAATGGGGAAGGTTATGCTTTTTGGAAAGAGAGAATGAAAATTTTTGTTCAATCAATTGATCTAAGAGTTTGGAATGCTATTGAAAATGGTCCTTTCATACCTATGCATATTGTTGATGGTAAACAAATAGAAAAACCCATGGATGATTGGACTAGTGATGAAGAAAAGAAAGTACAACATAATTATAAGGCCAAAAATCTCTTTACTCTTGCATTAGGTCCTGATGAATTTTTTAGAATAGTAACATGTAAATCTACCAAAGAAATGTGGGATACTCTACACATTACTCATGAAGGAACTAGCGATGTTAAGGATTCTAAAATTAGTACTTTAACTAGCCAATATGAAAGTTTTAGAATGAATTCTGGTGAAACCATCTTAGAACTTCAAAAAAGGTTTACCTTGATTATTAATCATCTTATTACTCTTGGAAAATCTTACACTAACAAGGAGCTTATCCATAAGGTTCTAAAAAGTCTTACCAGGGAATGGCAACCTCTTGTCACCGCTATCAAACAATCGCCAAACATAAATGATATGTCTCTTGCCACATTATTCGGTAAGCTTCAAGAGCAAGAACAAGAATTAAAAGACTTGAAAATGGAGGAGGAAGAAGAAAAGTCTTCCAAGAAGAAGGGGTTAGCTCTTAAGGCTACCTCTATTGAACAAGACAAATCTGAAAGTGATCAAGAAGATGATGATGATAAGTTAGGCCTATTTGTAAGGCGTTTTGGAAGGCTCATGAGAAATAAAAGATTCCAAAAGGGCTTCACTTCTAAAGGTAAGAAATTCATTCCCAAAGAGGAATGCGGAAAGGAAAGGAAGGACATTTCAAAGCAGACTGTCCAAATCTCAAAAGGAAAAACAAGGATCAGAAAGGAAAAAGGAGAGCATACATAACATGGGATGACAAAGAGGTAAGCAGCTCGGATGAATCCGAGAATGCAGAAGCAAACCTCTGTCTCATGGCCAACCATCAAGATGAAGACGATGAGGTAAACCTCCATGATTTAGATAAAGATGAATTACTTGATGCATTTGATGAATTGTATGATAAATTTGTTAAACTTTCTAGTAAGTATAAATTATCTAGAAGAACCATAGAAACTCTTGAAACACATCTTATCGAACAGGTAAAAGAAAATGAGATTTTGAAAAAGGAAGTAGTAAATGTTCAAGCATGCTCTAAAACCAAACCTTGTGAATTCGTTAAGAAATGTGACATTCTAGAAACTAAGGTTTTAGACTTGAGTAAAACCTTAGAAAAATTTACAAATGGTAGAGACAACCTAAATGTTTTGCTTGGAAAACAACTTTGTATGTTTGATAAAACTGGATTAGGATTCAACTCAGGATCTAGTATTTACAAGAAAGAGAAACATTACAAGAATTTCTTTATACCACCTAGTAAAACTGCATCACCTTTCATAAAATGAAATTATTGTGGTTTTAAAGGACATAGTGCATCTAATTGTAATGTTAGAAAACTAGGGCCAAAGGTTGTGAGAAAAGTATGGGTTCCTAAAGGAACATTACCTCAAACTGACCTATAAGGACCCAACATAAAATGGGTACCAAGTTCTCTAACTTGACATGTTTTGTAGGTATGCTTTAAAGCGAGTAACACCCATTGGTATTTGGATAGTGGGTGTTCAAAACATATGACAGGGGATAAAAGTAAGTTCATTTCATTTACTCCACGAAATAAAGGATTCGTTACATATGGAGACAATACAAAGGGAAGAATACTAGGAATCAGAAATGTTGGTAAAAATTCTTCCACCTCTATAAATGATGTTTTATATGTTGAAGGACTTAAACATAACTTGCTTAGCATTAGTTAATTATATGATAAAGGCTATAAAATTGTTTTTGAATCAAACTGTTGCATAATTGAAAATAAGCTAGATAAGGAAACAAAATTCGTTGGTCAAAGAGTTGATAATATTTATATGATTAATCTTGATTGTCTTGCTTCAAGTGATGTGTAATGCTTCATAACTAAAGAGGATGAATCATGGCTATGGCATAGAAGAATAGCTCACATTCATGTAGACCATTTAAACAAACTTGTTTCAAAGGATTTAGTAATTGGTTTACCAAAAATTGAAATTTAAAAATAAATTTTGTGACGCATGTCAAAAGGGAAAACAAGTAAAGGTTTCTTTTCAAGCGAAAAATATTGTTTCAACAACTAGACCTTTACAACTTTTACATATGGATTTGATTGGACCTTCGAAAATCAAAAGTTTTGGTGGAAATTATTATGGTCTTGTGATTATGGACGATTATTCTAGATATACATGGACACTGTTTCTTACTCGTAAACATGAAGCAATCATGCATTTAAGAAACTTGCCAAGATCATCCAAAATGAACAAAATTTGAAAATAGCATCCATTCGAACAGATCATGGGGGAGAATTTGAAAACCAATCTTTTGAAAAGTTTTATGAAAAATTTGGCATTGAACATAATTTTTCGGCTCCAAGAACTCCACAACAAAATGGAGTAGTTGAAAGGAAAAATCGATCATTATCGGAGCTTGCAAGAACTATGTTGAATGAAAGTAATATTGCGAAACATTTTTGGGCTGATGCAGTAAATACTGCTTGCCATGTTATGAATCGATGTTTAATAAGGCCTATATTAAAGAAAACCCCCTATGAGCTTTATAAAGGAAGAAAACCAAATATTTCTTATTTTCATATATTTGGATGCAAATGCTTTATGTTAAATAATGGAAAGGAAAATCTCGGCAAATTCGATGCAAAATCTGATGAAGCAATATTCATAGGTTATTCATCTACTAGTAAAGCATATCGACTCTTTAACAAATGAACTTGTACAATTGAAGAGTCTATCCATGTCAAATTTGATGAACTTAACCAAAATCCTCCGAGAAAGGATATTGATGATCTTGTAGGTACATTCTAAGAAATGAACTTGGATAATAAAGAAGATTCAACACAAAATGACGAACCTCAACAAAAGGAGTGGATCACCGTAAAGAATCACCCCTTGGACAATGTCATAGGTGAAATAACAAAAGGTGTAAGTACTCGAAACGCTATTAGAAATGCATGTAATCACTTAGCCTTTGTATCACAAATAGAACCCAAAAATATAAATGAAGCTATTATTGATGAACATTGGATGTTGGCCATGCAAGAAGAATTGAATCAATTTAAAAGAAATGAAGTTTGGGAACTTGTGCCAAGACCCAATGACCATCAAATAATAGGCACAAAATGGGTTTTTAGAAATAAGCTAGATGAAAATGGAATAATAACAAGAAATAAAGCTAGATTAGTTGCTAAGGGATATAATTGACAGGGCCCGCAAGCGCACGGGTTATGTCGCGTAATATAAAAGATTATCGTTCTCCACAGGGACTGTGTTCAAAGTACCAGCATGTTGAAATTTAATTATCCACACAATTGATTTTTAATATTTTTTTGTAAAATTAAACAAATTAAAGTTGCACAGAATACAAATAAATAAAATTTACTTGACACTTAAAATCAGAGTTGAGAATATCTTTGGATTTCCGGGGATCAAGACTCTATTTTATGTTAATGAATTTTAACTTTTCATAAATAAGAATTGAATTAAGTTTTCCAAGGCGAATTTTCCAAAAGCTAATTAATATGTTCCTCTTGGAATCCTATTAATGTACCTAACCTATGGAAAGCGCTGCTTAATCCTCAGAAAGACCTATTATTGTTTTATGAAAATCCCTTTTATTTCCTCAAAAGAATTTCGATTACTTTCACGGTTTTACCGAGGTCACAAAAAGCATTTCAAAAATCTTAGGTTTAGTTCAAAGCTTTCCGGTAAAAATAAATCTCTCGATTCTATTTATTACCTAAACTTACTAATATACCCGTAAGTATACAGTTTTATCATTTAGGTTCTTGTTAGGAATTACTAAAAGCATTGAGCATAATTGAACTAAATGGAAAACAGAAATTTATTTAATTCCAAGTCAAAATAACATTAAAATAAAATATTATCAAACCCCTTTCATCCCAAGATAATTAATTTAGCTACTCATGAAATAATTCAAATTCATATAAATAATGGAAAAATAAAACATACAAGACATGGTAAAAATGAAGACTTACGGGTTTCTCCAAAAGCTTAGAATAATTTACCATTGCATTTCCTTGATGCAATATTTCTCCATCAATTACAAATTTAAATACTCACTTTTACAGCCCTCACAACTCTTAAAATAAAATAAAGAAAATAAAAAAAAGAAAGAAAATGAAAAAGAAAGAAAAAGGAACGAAGGAAAAAATTGAAAAAGAAAGAAAGAAAGAAAGAAAAAAGAAGGCGGAAGAAGAAAACAAAAGAACGAAAGAGAAAAGAGAGAAGAAAAAAGGAATTGAAGCTTATGGAATTGATGGATTTTGACGCTGTGTTGCTCTCCCTTTTATAGGCGAATGAATGAATGAATCCAGCTAAGAAAACGCGTTAAAATTGTAAGTGGAAGAAACTTTCGGTGCATGTGAGTTCCAACTGTCCCAAATTGCATTATTTTAATATTTCCAATAATTCGGTGCTTGGATTTATTCAGCTGGACAAATTCCGAGCGAAAAGGTGCTGGAATTCCACAAGACCGAGTGACAGCTTGCTGGGAGGTTGGACGGTGTTGTGTTGGTGAGGTCGGTGTTGTGGTGAATGGATGGAAGGTTGATCCGGTGTGCATGGATGGAGTCGGTGTTCAAAGGAGATGGGAAATAATCCAAGCGGCTCCCATTCACGCTTGAGCGTGTTTAATCTCGCTTGGGCAAGCACATTCCAGTAGCTAATATTATGCCACTCGCTTGAGCGTAACCAGAGTCGCTTGAGCGAAAGACCTTTGTTTAATCGAAATTGCTTCACTCGGTATTAAAAAATAGCTTGAAACTGACTGAAGAGGGACTCGGATCCGACTGAAGATGATTCATTCGGGACTGATTGAAGACTCACTCAGGATCAGAATTTATTCAATCGACACCCAAACTGTTTCACTCGGATGTCTCTGAATTTGAATCACTCGGATTTGCTTTGAAATAATTCAGTCGACCTTCATTCCTTGAAATGATACACTCGAAAGTGCCTTCTTGCTTTTCACTTCAGTCGTCAATCAACCCAGTCGGTTGTCTTCACTCGGGAATCAGATATACCTTTCACTCAGAAATTTAAAATTGAAAGACTCTGGAATCTGGGTGATTGAATTTCTTCTCATGTCCGAGCCTTGCTTTGCTCGAAAATATAGGTTTCTGCCCCAACTCACTCGGTAATCTTCCTTTGAGACATCTCACTCGGGCTTAGGGTGAAACTGTGAGAGTTTTCCCGAGTGTGATTCATTTCTGATCGGAATTTTCCTAGCTTGATAATACACTACTCAGAAATGCCTTGTTCCGCTTTAGAATGCCATCTTCTCTGAATTGAACCACTCGGAGACCTCCTTTTTCAACAGTTTATTCATTATGTGGCTTCTTCTTCTCGGAATCAAGTCACTCGGGACAACTTTGCCCAGAAAAACACTTGTTCCCCAATCAGCTTGCTTCAGTCAGCATTCTTTCACTCGGAATGGCTTTGGGCGGTATTTATTGAAGGTCAGGCCCCTTTTTTTTACTCGGAATGGTTGCATTCGGACAGCTTCCACTCGGTTTCATCTTCAACCAAGACTTATTCCTTTTCAGCATTGATCCTCCAACAGGGTCAGCCTTTTAGCACTAGGAATTTCTTTGACAGGGAACTTTCCACTCAGATTCTCCTCCAACAGTGAAGTATTCCACTCGGATTCTCTCCATTCTGAGTCATTCCACTCGGAAAGGCTCCATTCTAAGTCATTCTACTCGGATTTGATCATTTCTGAGTCCTTCTACTCGGATTTGGTCATTCTGAGTCGGAATTCAGCATAAAAGGAGAGTTCTTTCCACTTTGGGCTTGTTCTTCTTGTTTCTTTATCATTCTATGGTCATTTTTCTCTTGTTTTTGACCCTTTATTACCTTAATTTCTGCAAAATAACATACCCAAGTAGAATATAGTGGAAAGAAAGCAAAAATCACAATAAATAAATGAAATACAGTGCATAATGATTAAAATTCTAAGCAAACTAGATCTATTTTATTATGTTATAAAGCACTTATTAATAATCAAGAAGAGGGAATAGACTATGATGAAACATATCCTCCCATAGCTAGGTTAGAAGCCATAAGATTATTGTTAGCTTTTGCTTGTTGTATAGATTTTAAGCTTTATCAAATGGATGTCAAAAATGCTTTTCTAAACAGTTATATTCAAGAAGAAGTTTATGTAAATCAACCTCCCGGTTTTGAAAATCACAAATTTCCAAACCATGTTTTTAAATTGAGAAAAGCTTTATATGGTTTGAAACAAGCTCCAAGAGCTTGGTATGAACGACTTAGTAAATTTCTTCTTGAAAATAATTTTGAAAGGGGAAAGGTTGATACAACACTATTTATAAAACGTAAAAACCATGACATCCTTTTGGTATAAGTTTATGTTGATGACATAATATTTGGTGCTACTAATGAAATTATTTGTCAAGAGTGTGCCAAGAATGCAAGATGAATTCGAAATGTCCATGATGGGAGAACTTACATTCTTCCTTGGGCTACAAATTAAGCAAACAAAAGAAGGAATTTTCATCAGTCAAACAAAATACTACAAAGAACTACTCAAAAGGTTTGAAATGGATAAAGCAAATGAAATAGCCACACCAATGAGTACTTTTTGCTACTTAAACAAAGATGATATGGGTAAGGACGTTGAAATAACTAAATACCGAGGTATGATTGGATCCTTACTTTACTTAACAGCTAGTAGACCTGATATTATGTTTGCGGTATGTATGTGCGCTAGATATCAAGCATATCCTAAAGAATCACATCTTACTGCCGTAAAAAGAATTTTAAAATATCTTGTGGGTACTCAAAATGTTGGCTTATGGTATCCCAAAGGCGTTGAATGTATTCTTGTAGGATATTCTGATTCAGACTTTCCCAGTTACAAATTAGATAGAAAAAGTACCAATAGTACTTGTCACTTACTCGAAAGTTCTCTTGTTTCTTGGCATAGCAAGAAACAAGTAAGCGTCGTGTTATCAACAGCTGAGGCAGAATATGTTGCAGCTGGAAGTTGAGACAACAACTTCTTGACTTCGGTGTTATACTAGACCAAATACCCATTAAATGCGACAACACCAGCGCCATAAATATCTCCAAAAATCTAGTTATGCATTCACGAACAAAACACATAGAAATTCATCACCATTTTATATGAGATCATGTTTTAAAAGGAGATTATGTTCTTGAATATGTTGAAACTTCTAAACAATTGGCAGATATTTTCACTAAACCCCTTCTAAAGGAACAGTTTATAAATATTAGAAGGGAATTAGGCATTTTAGAAATTGTTAAATCACAAATTTCATTCTGTTAAATATTATCACAAATCTTTAACTTAAAGATTTACTCTTGTTTCATACAAATTCTATTTTTGAAAATATTGATTTACTTTAAATATACACTATTTTAAGATATTCACATTTGCAATAATTATATTAAAACCCCATTATTTTTTTTAATCTTCATTAAACATATTTTTGAAACAAAATAATCTCTTATAAATCACATGATCTCACAAACAAATGCAAATTAACCTTTGATTTTCTTGAGAAATTTATGAGACAAAATCAATGGTAAAAATTGCAAAATTTTAAAGCCCTTCACGTTAATACCATTAGAAGAACAAAATCACATTGCCATTTCTATGATTCTCGTGACTTCTAAAGGCTCCAACATGTTCTCTTCAAAAGCTTTATTCATGCATGTGAACGTTACTTGTCTCATGTGCCTTGTCTAGATTTCTTCTTGCAAAACTAAAGCCTTTCACGTTAATCATTGACAGAACATGTGAAAAATGAAACAAACTCCAATATTCCTAAAGCATTCACGTGAATTTCCTTCTCTACGCATAAAAAATTGGCCAAGAACAGCTGTAGGAATCGATTCCCCCTCACATGAATCGATTCCCACGTTCAAAATGCACCTTAAAATTACAAATTATTCTATATGAATCGATTCTACTCTAGGATGAATCGATTCACTCGTGAAATCCCCTATAAAATCACTTTGACTCTCGCTGATTCTTCAATGTCTCATCCCTTACCTCACTTCTTTGCATAAGCCTCTCCTTTTCTTCTTCAAAAACCTAAAAAAATTCATGGCTTCATCATCCCACTCTAGAAAGAAGAAACGAGGAAATACAGGTAGATCTTTAACTATCAATGATCTTTTGAGATTATTTGATAATTAAACACAACTTCAAAAATATCTTGAAAAATATTATGATAAACTCATATTACCCCCTCATTGGCTTGATGTTCCTCTCTTTGAAGAACATGATTTTGCTGTCCTTGATGTTCTTAAGCAACAAAATTTGGTGGAATTTGTTGCTCTTAAGGAAAATTACATATATCTAGAGTTAATTTGAGCCTTCTACTTAGCCTTGAAAATCTCAAATGGGCGTTGCATCGTAAAAGTCAAGGGAGTAACTATTGTTCTTGATGATAATATTCTTTATCTGGTTGGAAAGCTTCCAATCAATAACGTGGATTTCTTTGGTACTGAACCTGCTCCTGAATGGGAGTATAATTCCATTGATGCTCGTGCCTTTCTCCATCCATCATTAGTCTCTAAAAGCATAGTTGGGGAGCTAAACGTTGATCATTGTCTCCTCCACTACTGCTTAGTAAAAATCATTCTTCCTAAGGGCTCTAATAATGCTAGAGTGAGTGAAATCCAAACATCCTTTGGGCTATGCTCCATGAGAAGGAAATCAATTAGATCAAACTTGTTAGAAATCACATGATTGATTCAAAAACACTCACTAGACTTCCTTATGCTGTCCTTATCACCAAACTCTTCCAACATTCTAACGTCAATCTTACAAATGAAGTAAAAGAAGCTATTGGTCATAAAGGTAAAATTGGAAGTACTCATCTTTCAAAAATGGGCTGGTATAACCAAGATGACGCTTGGCAATACTCACCGCCTCATGCACAAAATAGTGATGGTGATGAAGATCAACCACAACAACAAGCACCTCCTCCACAAGCTACTAATTCTAATGATATTTTCTTCAATAGGTTGACTTATCACATTGATAACCGCTTTGACGCAATGAGTGCTCGTTTTGATAGCATGGAGAATAACATGAATGCACGCTTTGACTAAATGGAGGAAACCATGACCACTCAATACAATGACCTTAATCAATAGTTTTCTAAGTTTAGATTTTTTAATCCATAAAAATGAGACTTGTTATGCCTCTGTGTCATATGTGTACTGTTTTTAGAATCTTTAAATAAAATCTTTTGATGATGCCAAAGGGGGAGAAACGATCTTTAGATAAACATCTATCATTGTTGAAATTGCATGATTAAAAGGGAGCCTTACTATGTAAATAATAAAGTGATACTCAATTATATGAATAACATGTGGTATCAAATTACATTTGAAAGGGGGAGTTATTTATGCCATTTATTTGAACTGTTATGATACTAACACCCCGAGAGATGAACATTTGTTGTCATCATCAAAAAGGGGGAGAATGTATTTGTATGTTGAAACAGGTTTTAATAAATGACAAACAATTGAAGGATCAAGAAATTTAAAGGATGTAGTACAAATAATTAATCAAAAATCATGAAAATAAAGAATGATTCGGGTCAAGAAATTAAAATGTAAAAGAAATGATTCAAGGCATTCTTAGAAGTTTAAAATAAGAGAAATGATTATTCAAGTGCTAAGAAATCAAGAACCATGAGCTATATTGTCCAAAACGCATAAAAAAGCATCAAAAATTAAGGAAACAGGTGCAGGAGAAGCACGGGAATCGATTCAAAGCTCTAGGAATCGATTCCCAGGTATAAAAAGAGGCAGGAATAGATTCAACTAATGCAGGAATCGATTCATAGGGTTAGGAATCGATTCCCCCTATAGGAACCGATTCATTCATGTTGGAAAAGTCAGGAATCGATTCACTAAGTATAGGAATCGATTCATGATGCCAAGAATCGATTCCCCTTACCAGGAATCGATTCATTTGATGTTTTTAGTGCAAAAATAAACTGGAAGAATCGATTCATAGATGAAATCATGCGCTAAATCATGGAAATTATCAATACGCATTTTCAGAAACTCAACTCTGCTGAATCCTCTCTCGAGACTCTCTAATTGAAATGGCGTTGCATTTATTGAGGCAAACAATTACAATTCTCAAGTCAGGAAACATGGATCGCTGGTAAATTAAGTCTTCCAATGCATTAATTAAGGAATCGGTGGAAATTTGTTTTTGGCAGCAAGTGCCTTGAAGCAGTTATAAAAGGAGAAGTGAAGAGGTAGAACACACCCAACAAGCAATGAAATTCCCTTGCTTTCCTTCTTACTCTCTCTATTTTTCTCATTGCTCTCTGCTTCTCAATTGATCTCTTATTTATAATTTGGAAAATTATTTTGAGAGTGAATTTTTGTGAGAAAAATTATTTTAAGAGCTAAAACTTAAATATTATTTCTTAAGAAAAATCATTTTGAGTGCTAAAACTTACATATTATTTTCTAAGAGAGGAAAATAATTTTTGTGTGCTAAATTTGTATATTCTTTCTTAGAAAGGGAAATATTCTCAAGTGCTTTAATTTGTATATCCACTCTTTTGGAGAGTTATCTTTGTATACTTAAACACCAAAATTTCTAAAGGTTTGGGTTGGGGTTTCAACCTTGTAATTGTGAGATTGAGAGATTGGGTGGGGTGCCCTGTACTTGTGAGAATTGGGTTCTTGAGTGTGGGAAACTAGGAAGCTGTGATTGCTCAAAGTTATATCTCAAATCTCCAATAGTGGAAATCCTCTAAGTGGGTGGCTTAGAGGCGAGACGTACACCGTGTGGTAGAACTCGTATATATCGGTTTGCAAAATTTTCTCTTCCCTAATCTCTTTAAATTTGCGCACTTAAATTGCTTGCTTAATTTGTTATGTTTAATAACTTTGTTATTTAAACTTCTTTATTATTCCTAATTAATTTGCTTGACTAAATTAAGTGCATATTCTCTTAGCTTAATATAAATCATATATTACTTAGATTAAAATTGTTATTACTTGTGATTAATTTTATCATTTTCAATAAGCATAATAATTAAATAATTAATTTTGAAAGCATTCCAAGTAAAATTTTTAATACTCAATTCACCCCTCTCTTGAGTAATTGTGGCCACTTGGTTAACAGAACTAATTTTGTTAGGTTAACTAACTAGTGAACCTATTTGGTTAAGCTTGTCTAGGGTTAGTCAATTGTTAGAAATGACCTAGGACAATCATAATCAACTTAGGTTAAAGCCAAACCTAGGACTTCCATAAGCAACATAGGACTAACCTAGTAAAAGACAACCTAGGATCTTGTTTTTCCCTTAGGTTAGAAACCTAGTATTGATATTTTAGGATTGTTGTGTGTTTTCTTTCACTTCTTTTGCATTCATCCTTCTCAACTAGTTTGTCTACACATTCCTTGTTTTTGTCTTGAATTTCTTTAACAACCTTAAAAGATGTCTTCTAGTGATAGGGAGAATAAAACTATGCTTCATAACATAATGGATAGCTTGAATAACATCAATGCTAGGCTAACAAATCTTGAGCATAATGAAAACCCGAGAACTAGACATAGAAATCAAAGAAATCATAGACATAATAATAGTGATAGTGAAGAGAAGCCTAGACAAAAAAGACACTATGAGCATAAAAGAGAAGAAATAGGCTTAAGAGAAGTCAAATTAGAAATACCCCCATTTAATGGCAAGAGTGACATAGAGGCTTATCTAGAGTGGGAAATAAGAGTAGAACAAATCTTTAAATCTCATCAAATAAAAGATGAAAAGAAAGTTAGGATAGCCACCATTTCATTCCAAAACTATGCCTTAGTATGGTGGTCTCAAGTGTGTAAGGAGAGAAAGAAAGATAATTTTCCACCAATAGATGATTGGTTAGACTTAAAAGCTCTATTAAAAAAATGTTATGTTCCTAGTTACTATAGAAGGGAGCTATTAGCAAAGCTAAATAGACTCACCCAAGGGTCAAAAAGTGTAGAAGACTACTACAAATCATTAGAGATAGCTATGATTAGAGCAAACCTAGAAGAAGATAAGGAAACCCTAATTCATAGGTTCTTACATGGCCTTAATAGGAACATTAAGAAAAAAGTCGAACTCCTTCCACATGTAGACATTGAGGAATTACTTCACCAATGCACTAAGGTAGAGAGCCAATTCAAAGAGAGAGAAACCTATAATGGGGAAAATAAAGCCTTTAAATCTAAGTGGGTAGGACAAGATAACAAGGGTAGGTTTGATAAAAACCCTAGGGAGAGGGAAGTGGGCACTTTATCTTCCAAACCTCAAAGTGAGTTGCATAAAAATGGAAAAAATTTTAGGAATCAAAGAGAAAAGCATGAATCCACATCTAAACCACAATCCTCTAGATCATCTACCATTAAATGTTTTAAACGCCTTGGTAGAGGTCACATTGCTTCTGACTGTCCAACAAAGAGAACCATGGTTTTGAAAACTAATGGAACCTACTCAAGTTAATCAGAGTCTAATTCTGATTCTCACTCTTCAAGTGATGACTCAAGTAGTGATTCCTATGACAATGAGCATATTTTAGGGGATGATGGTGAGCTTTATATGATTAAAAGATTGCTTGGTAGTCATGTTAAGCTAGATGACACTACACAAAGAGAGAACATCTTTTATACAAGATATTACATAAATGACAAATTATGTTCTCTCATTGTGGATAGTGGGAGTTGTGCTAATGTAGTGAGCCAAAGACTAGTCAATAAGATGGGCTCAGAACTAATAAATCACCCTAGACCTTATAAGTTACAATGGTTAAATGAAAAGGCAGAGATGTTAGTTAATAAGCAAGTCTTAACAAATTTCACCATAGGCATATATAAAGATGAAGTTAATTGTGATGTAGTACCTATGGAGGCAACTCATATCTTGCTAGGAAGACCTTGGCTTTTTGATAGGAAGGTCATCAATGAGGGGTTCACTAACACCCTCACTTTCAAACTAGATGGTAAGAAGATAGTTTTACACCCCTTAACTCCACAACAAGTAGCTAAAAATCAACTACAAATGAAGCTTAAAAGAAATAGAGAGTTAGGATCTTCTTTAACTCATCTAGGAAAAATTAAGAAAAATAAAAAAGAAGATAAAAGAAAAGGAGTTGTTATCTATGACGACTCTAATGCCAACCTTTTGGCCACCAAACATGATGTGAAACATGCTATGTTTTCACATAAACAATGCTTGATCATGTATGCTAAAGATATCCCTAACACTTCCTTGTGCTTAATGGGCAACCTTCCTCCTCCTTTGCCCAAAGGGATTCAAAATATCTAAAATGAATTCAAAGACCTCTTTCGAAAAGACATCCCAAAAGGCTTACCTCCTATTAGGGGCATTGAACATAAAATAGATTTAATTCTTGGTGCTAGTTTACCTAATACGCCTACATATAGATGTCATCCTAAGGAAAGCCTTGAAATTGAAAATCAAGTGAATAAACTATTATCTAAGGGTTGAATTAGAGAGAGTTTAAGCCCTTGGGCTTTGCCTGTTTTACTTGTTCCTAAAAAGGATGGTTCATGGAGAATGTGCACCGATTGTAGGGCCATCAATAACATCACCATCAAGTATAGGCATTCCATACCTAGACTTGATGATATGCTTGATGAGCTTAGTGGTTCTACAATATTTTCCAAGATTGATCTTAAAAGTGGCTATCACCAAATAAGAATCAAAGAGGGAGATGAATGGAAAGCCGTTTTTAAAACTAAACTTGGATTATATGAGTGGTTAGTTATGCCCTTTGGCTTGACTAATGCACCAAGCATATTCATGAGATTAATGAATCATGTTTTAAGGGAATTCATTGGGCATTTTGTTGTGCTCTATTTTGATGATATTTTAATCTATTAAAACACCATGACCTCTCATCTAAGCCATCTTAGACAAGTTATGCTTGCCCTAAGATCAAATAATCTTTATGCAAACCATGAAAAATGTTCTTTTGGCATGAATAGCATTATATTTCTTGGATTTGTAGTTAGTTCAAAAAATGTAAAGGTAGATCACTCAAAGGTTAAGGCCATCCAAGATTGGCCCACACCCAAAAATGTAAGTGACATAAGAAGTTTTCATGGTGTTGCAAGTTTTTATAGGAGATTTGTGAAATATTTTTCTACCTTAGCCTCCCCTTTAAATGAATTGGTGAAAAAGAATGTTCCTTTTGTTTGGGGGCCAAGGCAAGAAAAAGCTTTCTTAGATCTCAAAGATTGCCTCACTCATGCTCCAATTTTTTCACTTCCAAATTTTTCCAAAACATTTGAGCTTGAGTGTGATGCATCTAATGTAGGTATAGGAGCTGTTCTATTGCAAGAAGGTCACCTCATTGCTTTCTTTAGTGAAAAGCTTAATGGGGAAGCCATCAATTACCCCATATATGATAAAGAATTCTATGCCTTAATTAGAGCCCTACAAACTTGGGAACACTACTTGATTCCCAAAGAGATTGTTATACATAGTGATCATCAATCCCTCAAATTCATTAAAGGGCAACATAAGCTAAATAAAAGGCATGCTAAGTGGGTTGAGTACTTGGAACAATTTCCATATGTCATCAAGTATAAGAATGGAATATCCAATACTGTGGCAGATGCTTTATCTAGGAGGCACTCTTTACTTACCTCCCTAGGAGCCAAAGTTATTGGGCTTGATGAGATTAGGTCTTTGTATCCAAGTGACCTTGATTTTTCTAGCATCTTTAACTCATCTTCCATTTCTTCATCTCATAAAGGCTTCTACATTTTAGATGGCTATCTTTTCAAAGCCAATAGACTTTGCATTCCTAGAAGTTCTTTAACAGATCTTTTACTTAGAGAAAGCCATGAGGGAGGCTTAATGGTCCATTTTGGAAGAGATAAAACATTATCCATATTACATGAATACTTCTATTAGCCAAAAATGAAAAAATATGTTCAAAAACATTGTGCTAGGTGTATTATGTGTAGAAAACCAAAATCAAAACTCTCGCCTAGTGGTTTGTATACTCCTTTGCCAACACCTACTGCACCTTGGATTGATATATCTATGGATTTTGTGTTGGGATTGCCTAAGACCCAAAGGGGAATGGATTCTATCTTTGTGGTTATGGATAGGTTTAGTAAGATGGCTCACTTCATTCCTTTTCACAAGCTAGATGATGCTAGTCATATTACTAAACTCTTTTTCAGAAAGATTGTAAGACTTTATGGTGTTCCTAAAACCATAATTTCTGATAGAGACACTAAATTCCTAAGCCATTTTTGGAAAACTCTTTGGTCCAGGCTAGGAACGAAGCTTCTCTTTTCCACCACTTGTCATCCTCAAACGGATGGACAAACAGAGGTAGTAAACAGGACCCTTTCTCAACTTCTTAGGGTCTTAGTGCTTAAAAATGTTAAATCTTGGGATGAGTGTTTACCCCATATTGAGTTTGCATATAATAGGGTACAACACTCCACAACCAAGCATAGTCCTTTTGAGGTTGTCTATGGTTTTAACCCTCTAACTCCTTTGGACCTTTTGTCTATTGAGGTTTTTAATTCTGTTCTTCATATGGATGGAGAGGCAAAGGCCAAATTTATCAAAGATTTTCCTAAGAAGGTTAAAAACCAAATTCAAACTAAGAATGAACACTATGCTCATTGTGCAAATAAGAAGAGAAAGGATATCACCTTTGAGGTTGACGATTGGGTTTGGTTACACCTTCAAAAAGAGAGATTTCTAAACTTACGAAAATCTAAACTCGACCCTAGAGGTGATGGGCCTTTCCAAATCATAAAGAAAATGAATAATAATGCCTATGCCCTTGATTTGTCAGGAGATTATGGTGTGAGTGCTTCCTTCAATATTTCAGATTTATCTCCCTTTGACTTAGATGAAGAGGATGATGCCTTAGATTTGAGGATAAATCCTTTAAAAGAGGGGGAGCATAATGAGGACATACTAAGGAAGAACCCTCACACTACCCTAGAGAAAGGACTTGAGGCTTATAAAGGTCCCCTCACAAGGGCTAAGACCAAAAAGGCCAAAGAAAGCATCCATCGGGTCTTATCCTCATTCCTCTCCTTGAGTAGGCCCAAGCCTAATAAAGACTTCTTGAGGATCTATTCATACTCTACTTGTAATATATTTCTTAGTTAGATTCTCTAGGCTTATAGGTTTCATTTGGGCCTTGCAAGGTCATTTAGGCTACTTTTGGGCCATGTCCTCTCACTTTGGGCCATGTATAGGCCATACCCTTCCCATTAGCACTATTGGGCCTAGGCATCATAGAGAGGCCCATTTAGGAGCCACTTGGCCGAATTCTCTAAGCTCTATATAAAAATCTCTCCCTTTGTAATTTGAGACAATTAATGCCATTTGAGAATTTCACACTTTCAAAGTGAGTTTTGGTGAGAGAAGCTCTCCCTTCTCTCTAGTTTAGAGTGAGCTCTAACAAGCTCTCATCCAAGGGGATTTTCTCCCTCTTGGTGGTGAGTTCTAGGGAGTTATCTCCCCTTGGAGTGGCCACCCAGTCACCTCCTTTATTCCATCCTCCATTCCCCTCCTTTCTCCCTTCCATCTTCCACCTTTTCTTTCTTTTTTTCCCCTTCCAAATTTATGTAGTCTAGAGTCTTTTCCTTCCTTTTCCCTTTTGGTTTTCAAGAGCAAGAAGCTTCATCAAAGGCTTGTGGAGGTTAGAAGAAGAAGAGAGCCCTAGATCTACCCTTCTTCAAGGAGATAGAAGAAGATCCTACATTAGTACCTTGGAGAACTGGTCTGTATAGGTTTTAGGAGTTATCGATCTGAGAACTACTTTTGAGAAGGGAAGAGACTGTCGGGAAATTAAAGTCAAGTTCCTGGTTGTTTATTTCCCCAGATCGTACAACACGTTATTGGGGTAACCTTCCCTCAACGCCCTAGGAGCTATAGTTTTTACCATGCACTTAACCATGAAATTCCCACTCAATGACGGAAGGGTTAGGATCATCAAAGCAGATCCAGAGGTTACCCACGAATGTTATTACGAGAGCCTCCATCCCAAAGAGACCTTTATAATTGATGAAGACGTGACGAAAGAAAATATGAGAGACCCCAACCGGTAGAGTCCTTGAAGCTCGTTCAGCTCAGACCCTCCCCTAATCAATTCACTCAGACCAGTTCAATACTCGAGTCGGCCTTTGAGGAAGCTCTCATCAACCTGCTGAAAGCAAACGCGAATCTGTTTGTCTAGAGCCCTGTAGATATGCCAGGCATCGACCCCAACATCATTTGTCACTCTCTGAACATCGAGCCAGATGCTAAGCCTATATCCCAGAAGCCCCAGAAAATGGGCCCAAGAAACAGATAGGCTTGTATCTGCCAATTTCATCAGAGAGGTCAAATATCCGACCTGGCTCTCTAACGTGGTCATGGTAAAGAAGTCAAATGGCAAGTAGCAAATGTGTGTCGACTTCACCAATCTAAATAAGGTATGTCCTAGAGATCCTTATTCATTGCCTAATGTTGATCATTTGGTGGATGTGACACCAGGGTACAGGATTTTGAGCTTCATGGACGGGTACTCAGGATACAATCAAATTCGTATAGATCCCAAAGACGAAGAGGAAACAGCCTTCATCACAGGTGAGGTAAACTACTGCTATTGGGTGATGCCTTTCGGCCTGAAAAATATAGTGGCTACTTACTAGAGGCTGGTGGATAAAATTTTCACTAGGTAAATTAGGAGAAACATGGAGGTCTATGCAGACGATATGGTAGTCAAGACCAAGCAGAAGGAAGAACACGTCCAGGATCTGGAAAAGATGTTCTTTGAGTTACGCAAGCACAACATGTGACTAAACTTGGAAAAATGTTCCTTCAGAGTTCAGGGGGAAAGTTCTTGGGATATATGCTCACTTACCGAGGCATTGAGGCCAACCCAGACCAATGTCAGGCCATACATGAGATGAAAAGCCCCTAGAATATTAAAGAAGTCCAACGCCTCACCGGTCGGATCACGGCTCTCTTTTGCTTTCTCTCAGAGTTTGCTGAAAAACCTATGCCCTTCTCAAGGTATTGAAGAAGACAGACTCATTTGAATGGACGCCAGATTATGAGAAGGCGTTCCAAGACTTCAAAGCCTACCTCGCATCCCTACCAATTCTAACTCACCCTGATGCAGGATCGGAACTAGTCCTTTACCTATTCGCTGGTGCCGAGGCAATGAGCTTGGTCTTGGTTAAAGAAGACGGCCTGGTCCAAAGGCCAGTCTATTTAACCAATAAAATGTTATAAGAAGTTAAGGTGCGGTATCAAAGAGTTAAGAAATCTGCATACAGCCTTGTCGTAGCAGCGTGCCGACTCCAGCCTTATTTTCACAGTCATCAAGTAGTGGTGAGGACTGACCAACCACTTGGAACAATCCTTCAAAAGCCAGAACTTGCAAGGAGAAGGATCGCTTAGACCGTTGAGCTATCCAAATATGGCATCCTATATGAAACTAGAGGTCCTATTAAAGCCTAGGTCCTGACAGATTTCTTGGTCGAACTAGGAAAAGATAAAGATGATTATAAGGCCATACATGGCCTATGGACTCTCTCAGGAGATGGATCCTCCAACATGAAAGGCAGTAGAGCAGGGGTCATATTGAGGTTCCCTACCGGGTTGGTGGTTGAAGAATCCCTACGATTCCAGTTTAAAGCCAGCAACAACCAGGCAAAGTGTGAGGCTTTTTAGCACATTTAGTCCATGCACTGAACAGAGAAGAATGGAGAAATCCTGCATTGCTTTGAAGTAACTTTTTGATCCTACGGGTTAATGCAGTTTTGATTGTCTCGACTAGCATGAAGAATTAATATCAACCTTTAAATTTTTCACTTTAACTCAACTCTGTTTTCTCAACTACAAACCAAACACCCTCTTTATTATTGGCTTACGAATAGCTATAGACTTGGGTGAATGATGCAATTGTAACACCCTAATTTTGATAAGTAAATAAATAAATAAATAAATAAACCAAAGAAAATTTTTCACAATAAAAATCAGAATAATCGGGCACAAGGAAATGAGGGAAAAGAAGGCAAGAGGAATGAAACCGACTCAAGGAGCTGACAGTGAAGGAAGGAAATGTTCAGGCGGTTCACACAGTGACCCCACTCGCTCAGCGAAGGCTACACTCGGCACTCACTCACTCCACTCGGCATTCCCGCACCCGGATTTCAGCGCCTGGTTCACTCGAAAAGGTCCACTCCCTATTCACTCGGATTGGTCATTAAACACACCAGCCCCATTCAGAAAACATAACGCATTCTACGACTTCATTCAATCGTGACGCGTATACGAACAACTCGGAAATGTTTCCCATCACCACTCACTCGGAACCCATAAAGACCTTTCACTCGGAATAGCTTTCACGCCCCTTTCGTCACTCAGGATATTTCACTTTTATTTTCACTCGGTAACTATAACTCTTCCTACTCTAGTCAACCTACTAAGTCAAGACTCACTCGGGTTCCCTTACTACAAACGATTGACTACAATGGAGTCCACTTAGAGCCTTAGGTATCGCCTTTCGGTCGGAAAACCTTAACTCGGTAGATTCTCACTCGGAAATTGTTAATTATCCTACACTCGGGAAGATCCTATCAATTATCACTCGGAAAGTATCTAGATCAGTTCTCACTTGGTGTTTCATATTCTCATTCACTCGTAAATACTTAAACCTTTTGGCACTCAGAATAAATCACTGTCTCACTCCCCTTATCAACTCTTAATCCCATTTCTACCCATGGTTATACCAACCTCACACGCTCGGCAAGTACGCGTACATATATATATATTACTCGGATCATTCACGCAATATAGAACAAGACACGGTAAGATGGATACAGAAAGGGATATAAATAAGCACAGGCACACAGTCTTGTCTTCTACCCAAGAGGGTTCAAGTTCTAGTACAAAGAGAGTACGACTGAAATACGAGCCAGCCAAGGCTTAACAAAACATATACACAGCATATACATAAACGCATAATCTCCATAGTGCACCAGTACTTCACTCGGCATTCAGCTCCTCCTCCACTCCTCATTTTGAGGGACATTCACTGAAAAGGTGCCACAGCAGGGGTGAGTATCTTAGATATTAAATGATAGATACTGACTCGGATTATCCTTACTCATGCAGCAATATAAAGTACACGGCTACTATCAAATAAGCACAATACCAAGTAAACCAGAACATACACATTCAACACTTTACGATCAGAGTCCATCAGTCTCACTCGGATATATGCACAAAACAATACAACGACATTAACAATTATTCACAGAATAGATTTCTATCAATATTAACAAATAATGCACACGGAATAATTCACTCGGCTCCGCATTCGTGTGTAATCGGTTTTTGACGTTGCAACGTAGGCTCCCAGCCTTTTTATACATAGCTCTCGGCTATCCATTCAGCTCCCAGCTGCTTGGCCATTTTACAGGTACCCAACCATTTGCCCACAAAGTGACACCAACGCTCTCAGCGTCAACAGAGGTGTTCACGGGCAGCCCGAGTCCCACTCAGAGGCTACCTTGAGTCCCACTCGAAGGATTTCACAGCGTCCCACGCTTTTAATTAACCGATGGTAGTGTCCCACACTACGTGCTCCCAGCACAACGCATCCCATGCGCCATACGCGGATTCATCACTCAACACAGCATTCTTATACACAATCTTTCACTCAAACATACATGCATCACATGCAATCGGTAATAAGCATTCTCAGAACTCAATATATTAATCCTACACACATGCTTCTCATGCAATCAATATCATAGCTCAAATAGATGGATACAGCAACACACGCGTCCCATGCAGTCAGTGTCAAGCAGTATCAGGATTCAATGAAGTAATCCAACAACACAAGCATATCATGCAATCGGTACTCAGCAGTATCAGGACTCAAACAATACATGCATCAGTGGGATATATTACCTGATTCACTACGCCAACCTTCAATCACATGCAGTCAGTATTTTATATTCGTAACAACTTACATGTCACATAAACCGCACGGTAATCATCGTCAACAATTCAGCACTCCATTTCCATGCAATCATTCGATATTCTCAAGCTATCAGCAAGCATTTCAAGGACGGGACTAGACATGCAACACTCAGCTCTCATTCATCATGCACCCGGGTATTACACACTCCTCATGCAGGCACACACATAAACAGAATACAAAAACAATAATCATCAACACCCGGAACCCGTCCATAACCCATGCATTTAAAATATAAGGTACTCCCCCTACCAACTACGAACTCCGAGAGACTCTTCCGCTTGGATGTTGGTCCTCTGCCTTGCTGCTTCGCTCATTACTTCCACTTGTTCGGCCTCCTCTTGAACACTGTCGTCTTCCATGATTGACTCAGGAACAGGGGCTGTTTCTTCTTCCACTTCGACGATCGCCTTTCACTAGCATGAGGGAGCTCCGACTCCCCTGCAGTACCGTCAACATGGCTTCCGAAGGCAGAAAATAGAAACAGAGAGTAGGGAAGGAGAAGAAAAAGAACGAAGGAGAAGAGAAGAAGGAAGAAGAGAGAAGTCGCAGAGGGGAAACTGAAGGAATGAATGGCAAAGAGACCCATCGACCAATCATATATGCATGCACGAAGGAATGGAAAGGTAGGGTGGGAAAACGTGAAGCAGCAGTCTGCTCACGTCACCCAGTCACCATCAGCAATAATCAATAGTTAAACATACTTAATCAGCCCTCAATTCGTTAATTAAGTCAATGGAATTAATAAATAATTTTCCACTTATGATATTATTATTTTATTGGTTTTGTTTCACCCGGTACTTGTTTTAAATCGGGATGTTACAGTAATCAGGCAAAAACTTACTCCCAGTTAGTGTCCGGATAGGTAGAAGGGTCATACCAGACCAAGGATTTGACCCTGGTAAAGTATTTGGCCTGAGTAAATGAATTAAGTCAAGACCTCAAGCACTTCCACATAGTTCACGTTCCCCGAGCCATAAACGAGCGCACCTATCTGCTCTCTAAGCTGGCAAGCATAGTCAAAGCAGGGAACCTCAAGACAATTATCCAAGTCATCTTAGAGGAGCTCACCATTCAAGAAACCCAGCAAGTACACCGGGTACATGAAATCTCGGTTAAAAATATTTGGATGACCTCGATTGTTAACTTCCTTAAACAGGGAACCCTTTCGAAGGATCACCAGCAGGGCAAAAAGTTACAGGTACAAGAGCCAATTATACCCTGCTGGATGGACAACTCTATAAAAGGGGCTTCACTATGCCTATCTTGAAATTCTTGAATGAAGAGCAAGCCGACTATATAATCTGTAACAGCCCTCATTTTTGTGTACTAGGTTCTTGAAATAATTACTTGTATTTTATGATAATTCTATGAGTATTACTGTCTGGGCTACGACCGACTTGCTTATGTGCTTTGTTTTAAAAGATTTTGTGGGTGTGAGGCACAAGTCCTAGTTTTAACTATTTAATTAATTGAGATAATTAGGATAACATAATAATGTGTTTAATAACACTCTGATTGTAACATCCCGATTTTTAATTTAATTACCGATTGAGACTAAGCCATTAATTAAAGGTTAACTATAGAATTAGGGTTAATGAATAATTAAACTAATTGCTGATTGGTTAGAAAATGATTGAATAAATAATGATAATAATAATAATAATAATGCTAGACGAAAGGACGCATGTGTCCCTAAAGGTATAAGACAACTTTAGCTCTCTCTTTCCTTCATTAATTCACGCTGGACAGCTCTTCTTGTAGGTGCGTCTGGTCTCTCCTTTCCCTGTTTTCTCTTCTTCACTCTCATTCGCATCAAACAGTGAGAGAGTCGACATCTTCTGGGAGGTACATCAACGCGACTCTGTTCCACTCCCTGTCCTTTTCTTCCTCTTTGTCGCCTTCTTCCCTCTCCTTCTTCTTCCACTTGGAGCTGTTAGTGTCCCAGTTGGAAAGCTGTGCTGGGAAGTGCCTTGGAGCCGTGGGGGAGACAAACCCGTTGGAGAAAAGAGCAACTCTGGCCCAGGATCAACGCTGAGTCTGAAGGCTGGTGGAGGAGGAGTAACAGAAGGGCGATCAGTCAGCATTGCAACTTGAGGAGTCTCTGAACCCCGACAGCAGGTAGGGGGCGCTTTGCATGTCAAGTGTATGGTTTATGACCGGGTTCCGGGTGCTTGCTTTAATGTGATATGTTGTGTGAAAGGTGTAGATCGATGTGAATTGATACGTGATTTCCATTTTGAATGTTATGTTGAAATGCATGCTGACTCCGTTAAAAATATCGAGTAGATGTGCTGTAATGTGGTTACTTTGATGCTTGTTGTGGAACTGCATGAGACTGCATATATGAGATGACTCCCAGAATCCTGACCAGTTCCATGAGGACCCGTGGTAGCCGAAGGAGCTAGAGCTGGGTCTCGAGACGTAACGGGGTGACCGGACCACACGGAAAGGGCTAGTGGACGGGGGTCGAAAAGGCATCTGGAGTCGTATAAGATGATTTTAGTCAGATTCCTGGCTAGTTCCATGAGGATCCGTGGTAGCCGATGGAGCTAGAGCTGGGTCTCGAGACGTCACGGGGTGACTGGTGCCACACGGAAAGGGCTAGTGGACGAGGGGCCGGGAAGCAATCTGCACTGAAATCACTATTTAAGTCGGATTCGCATGCATGAGTGTGTGAGCATTGTTATTGAGATTATTATGATTTGCATGGAGTGAATGATTTGAGTGAATTCTGACTGGATGATGTCGTGTAAGTGAATTTCGACTGAATGAATATGCATGTATTGATGTTGTTACCGAATGCAATATGATGTTATGATTGAGGATGTATGTCATGGTGCAGTTTCCGATTGGGTGATGTTGTGTGACTCTATATTAATTGGCCGTGTATATATATATTATTGTGGATTCAGCCATGTAAATTGTATAATTGAGGATTGAAATATAATCCGAGTCAATAGCTATCGTTTCATATGTGAGAGCTTACCCCTACACCATTTTCCAGCATGTGCAGGTTGGACTCGAAAGTGATGATCGGGCCTCAAGTCTGAGTGAGGTGCACTCCGACTGTTGAGTGCTTATATTATTTTTATTATGTCTGGTCAGTGTAGCCTTGGCCGGCTCTTATGTAATAGGATAACTAACTTATTGTTTATGAGCAATACCTATTAGCATTGTAAACAAGTACACGTGTATATATATATATATATTTTACATGGGTATGGTGTTACTTACATCGAATAATAAGTGTTGGTGAATGAATAATACTGGGATAATAAGTATCCGAGTGTATGTCTGTATATACATATGTGTGTGGTTATAGTGGTAATATACATTGTATTGGTTGTGAAGTGAAGTTGAATAAATAATATTAAGGTGATGAATTCCGAGTAGATTATTATTGTCTGGGCCGTTCCGAGCGAAGCGATAGTGTTGGCCCTCTTTTCCGAGTGGAGAAGACTTAAAAAGGATTCTGAGAAATCTCTTGGTGAACCTATTCTGTGTAGGATTAATGGGAGAATTTCCGAGTAATGCTAGGCTTGATTATTCCGAGTGAAAAATATGTGTAGAACCCGAGCGGGAAAGGGTTTTGATAATTCCGAGTGGAAACCCCGAGTGGGCCCTCTTTCGAAGGAAGAGTTGTTGTAATGGTTAGATTGGGAACGAATTCTAAGTGTACAATATACATAATGCAAGTGAATAAGGTTCTACATCCCGAGTGGTTAAGATTAGATTAAGTCCAAGAGGGGCTTGACTTAATGACTTTCCCCGAGCGAATAAGTTGTCATATGCTGAGTGGATCTAGCTGGAACGTTCCGAGTGAAGAATGAATATTGTGACCCTTTTCTGAGTGAAGGAAGAACTGTGTTCTCTGAGAGAGAGATGTGAAAATATACCGAGTGACGGGAGTATAGTACAGACCTGATTGTATTGAAGTTAAATACCCGGAGTGATGTTTGCTTAGGAAATATTCCAAGTGAGAAAGAGTTCTGGATTCCGAGTGGTAGAATTGGGGGAGTCATTTCCCGAGTGGTTTATACTTATGGCCTATATGAATGAAATGAGGAGCTGTGTAGATTCCCGAGTGAAGTAAGAGCGTGATGATTTACCGGGTGAACCTATGTCCCAAATCCGAGCGAGAAATTACCTTGTACCTGTGTTCACCCCAGTGAACTAGACTTAGCTCCTGTGAGTGTGAGTGGATGGAAGTCCTTTGTGCTGGCTCCGCTTAAGCGAAGGGCTGTCTGCCCGAACGAGTCGGTTGCCTCGCTCAAGCGTGTTGGAACCCGATTGAGCGAGTCTACGTTGTTAAGGAATTCGCCCAGGCGCTGATGTGTTTCGCTGAACTGAATGGGTCGGTTCAAGCCTTGTCCCTTCCGCTGATTGCTATACGTGTGAATGTTCTTTTACCTTCCGTTGCCTTCCATTTCCCCTCCTTCTCCTTGTTGTGCCCGGTTTAATTAATTTGGGCAGATTATGTATGTTTTGCTAACTCTAAGATTTGGAAAAATTTCCCTGTTTGGTTTCATTTATTTATTAAAATTAGGGTGTTACATTTTGGTATCAGAGCAGACCAAAAGGTCCATGGCCAAGGTTTGCCTACTGTTAGTGGACGGTTGTGTGCAATATGACCAATTGTCATCATTACCTATATTATTCTGTTGAGTTTGATACATGATTAATCATGATTTGTGTGATTCTAAGCTTCTGTTTTTGGTTGTGGACAGTAGGGAGGGGTACTACTGTGGGGATGTTGATTTGGGGGTAGAAGGTTGTTACTACCCTGGTTTGACCATTTATTGAATAAGAATTATTCTAAGTATGGGGTTGAACGAGAGAGGAAATAGAAGGAAGGGTGTTGAAACCTTCAGGTATATTGAAACTGATTAATTGATTTGATCTCTTGGTGGGCCATGATAGTGGCTCGTAGTTAAGACATATTGATTAAATGGATTAGAACTCATATGTTAAGTTAGCGGAGTGAATAATATTGAAGGAATCCTCTAGTGGGTTGAATTTAAATTTTTTGATTGGTTATGCCATTTTTAAAGGATGTTTTATACCCTTGGCGCGTGAATCCTATATAGCATACGATGTAAATGATTGGTCGTAGATTTCTAAATTAGGGAATTTGAGTATGTGATGAATGAACGACATATGATGTATACGATATATAGTATAAGTGATGTGTTACAGTTTCCTAAGTTGAAAATCTGGGTGTGATAAGTGAGTAAAGGTGAGATCAGGTATATGTTAAATTGGATTGTGTCTCGGCGGTGATTGAAGAAACCGAGTGAATGATGGACTAGATGCTGAACCACTATGTGTGGTGACCCAGTTAGGTGGGCATGATCATAAATGAATGAATGTGGAATAGAATCCCTGTTTGATTTGGATACTGTCTCAGTTTTGCTGTGTGAAAACCGAGTGAATGGTATTAGGCTTTATAATATTTGGATATTTTGGGTGTGACCCACGATGGGTAAATGGTGACCCCTTAGGGATTCTCAGTCGGATAATTTATTAACCTTGTGAGTTGTTGAGCCCGAGTAAAGCAATTGCGTAGTAACTCATTGAGGCTTGAATTACCATTGTGTGATGATTTTTTTTATTGTGCGATGATTGGGGTTAGACTCGGTGTTATGGTTGACAACCGAGTGAATTATTGATTGAATTGCGACCTATAATGTGTAGAAAACTGATTGGATTTAATGTGATCTTATATAGTCAGACCTTGTGGAATTAGACACTATGGTGATCTGGGCTCAGTGGCAACTGGATGTTGTGGGTGTACTAGGTAACCACTGGAAATTTTTAGTAGGATAATCTAACTGACCTTATGGATTATTGAGCCGAGTATGTAACGGTATACTGAATTATTGAAGCTAAATTGTCTTAAGGTGAAGTGTAGATAGTAAATGGGATACCCGATTGATAGTGATGGTAGGGTTGAAACCCGAGTACTTTTAGTACTGAGAGTAATGATTATGATGATTGTACCCCACTGGATTATGTTTATTCTCGCTGAATCATTAGGCTTAAAATTGATTGGTGACCTGTGACGAGCGATGAAATGAGGGATTATAAGGCTGTGGGGTCATGGTTGTGATGAATGAGATTTTAAAGAAAAAAGGTATTTATTCAGTATGGGCTGAAAAGCCAATGGTTGATATGTCATATTATGATGAGGTATATGTCCTGTATAGGCCGGAAGAATATTACCATTGTACTATTTTACAGAAGTGATAAATGATTTTCATGATTGCTGTTGCGTGATATACCCTATGTGGTGCATAATGATGATGTTGATGTAGATGTATTACTTGCAATGTGTGTGCGTGAATTGCCATTAATTTCTGTGTGAATTAGTATTAGTTGAGTGAGTCTGGTCAGTGTGAGGCATGCTGTTCTGAGATGACTCTTCATACCATGGGTATTGTGGCAGCGTACACGTTGCAGTGACTATGCAATTATTGTAACCCTATAGGAATGAGACGTCATCCTATAAGTTGGATGCAGCAATTCATGAGTCGGGCAGGTGAGGTTGTAGCTGCTTATGGTGAAGGGGAGTTTATCAGGCTGTTTTGAGTGAACATGAGAGTTGTATTAAGTGAATAATAGGTGGTTATGTATCAAATAAGGATAGAGGGTTGTTTAACCTTGATGTGATTACCTCCGGGAGGATTAGAGATTATTGGGTATGAATTGACTACTAAAATGATGATTAGTTATCGGAACAGATGGGTGATCAAGCCTATCACTGGAATTAGAGTTTTATAAGGTTAACCGAGTGATACTGTAAGTTTAACGAGGGGACCAGGATCTTGAGCCAAGATAAATTATAAGGTGAGGATTTGCTCGAGAAAGATTAGTATATTCCGAGTGTGTGAAAGTGGAGATAGTTCCGAGTGAAATCCTTCTGGGAGAAAGAATTGCTGAGTAAAAATTATGATGTTCCGAGTGAAACATCGTTTTGGCCATCAATAAGGAGCTGTGTCCGAATGGCACTTCTGTGTTAGGCAAAATCAAAGTGAAATATCCGAGTCGTGTGAATTTCGGGTAAAATGTCTCGGAGTGTACCACTTCCGAGTGGATGGTAGCGTGTGGAGCGGTTCTGAGTGGAAAGGTTGTTAGGAAATCCCTAAGCATGAGCAGCGGAAAAATAAAAGGGATTCCATAGGATTTGCAAGGTTTCGTGTTTTAAAGCACAAAAACAATTTCGAAATTCATTTTGGATTACCTCTTGAAGAACTCCGAAGCAGTCGTAGCCTCGTCCTTTAGGAGTCCACACGAGCACTCCCACCAGAATCGCAACACTTGCCAACTGCTAGTTTGACGGCGTGTAGCTCTTGCAACTTTTGCAAATTTGTGTCTCACTTGAGTAAACGGCCTATGAGCATCTTATGCTCTATTTATAGGCTTAGGTTTGACCTAATTTGTTCTCTCTAAAAGTGGGCTCCTTACTCATTCCAAATGAGTTAGGCCCAATAGCTTTATTTTAGTCCAACTAAAATAAGACAACATTTTCTGATGGGCTTACTCTATGTGTGTGACCCTATAGGTAAAATACCCGGTCATATTAATAATAAACTATTTTATTATTAATATAAAATAAGAGCGGCATCTAGCAATGCATCATTATGTCTGAATATTATCAACATAACCTATAAGTGATAATAATTTTTTTTAATATGTTTATTCCTTTTGTCACGATATCCTAATTGGGCCCAAGGCATGGTCGCGTCATCCTTGTACGGCCCAATTTATTTTACTTGATACCGGAGTAGACTAGATCCGAATAAATATCTAATATTTATTCTTTCTAGCATGGCCATGCATTTTCTTAGTCTTACTCCATCAAGTGGCCTATGGATATCACTCCTGTCACATAGGAGAGACAAATCCCATCTACATCACTCACATCCCTCTGCATAATTTGTTCATTGCCTAATCACAACCTTTATAGTCCTCTTGTTACAGAAGACGTTTAATTGTATTAAAACAATAAACTCCTCATGTAGGAATCGTAGTGACTTCAGGTCGAAGGACTACATATACCATTATCACATTGAGAATCGTTTATGACAATCATGTAACGATCCATGCAACGTTCTCATGGTGGGTCTGTCCAGTACATCATTACTCTTAATGTGTACCTGTGTGAAGACTCGATATCATCTATATCTATGATCTGTGAGATCAGGTCATCAGTACACCCACACACTAGTCTCAGTGTATTTATATGTCCCCATGTAAATACTTGACTAGGGACATTTTAGGAATAATTTTTATATGACCTATTACTCCAAGGATAAATATGTTTTAAAACAATTTTAAACTGAAATATTTATTCTATTGATAAGTAGAAAAATGATACAAATGAAGAAGCATAAAAGCTCATAGTGCATACACCAACAAAGGTATCGAGTGTGGAATTCCTAATACCCGTGTGATGTTCCACCAAGTGATCTCTATCTAGGAGAAAAGTACTTCTGGTCGAAAAATGGAACTTCGAGTGTGCAAGTTTTCGAGTGAATTACCCAGGGGTGAGGGAGTAGATACCGAGCGGTAAACTTATTCATAGCTGTGTTCGGGTGATGTTGAGCTGCTGAGTTTGAACTCAGATTTATATTTGGAGTAGGCCTGTATTCCGAGAGGAAATTGGGTAAATAGAAAGTTTCCGAGTGAAGGGTCTTCAAGGGGAGTAGATATCCAAGAGAAGGATTTATTTGAAATCGTACTCAGGTCAGCGATTGGGATTGCTAGGCTTGAACTCAGGTTGGTTTCGAGGTAGGCTTGAATTACGAGTAAATTTTGTAAGTGGAAGGATTTCCGGATGAGAACTGCCCTTAAAACCCCAATTGATATTTTTGAGTGAGAGGGCCGAGTGACATTCTTGGGTTATAGGCATGAAGTTAGCCGAAGGAATGGTTAGGAATCTGAGATGTTCGAACCGAGTGTGGTGCCTGTACGAGGTAAATCCAGGCAAGTTGTGCTAATTGAAGCATATGGGAGCTCGTTTGAGTGTTCATTTTGGTTAAGAAAGAAATTTTGTGGTCAGATTTTGAAAATTCGAGGGTTTAATCTGAAATGAATCGGTCGGTAGTGGGTATTATAGGGAATCGGTAATGTTGTTTACCACTAGATTCTTCCCAACTGGTTGAATAACATCTAGAATGTGCCCCATGTGACCCAAATGTCGAGCCTATGCTTTGTGTGAGTTCATGGTCATGCCGAGTGACTCATTAAGTCAAAGAACCCGATGATATAAATACGCCGATCGGTGTTGAGAGTGTAAGGCCGAGCGGCCAAAGAACTGGAAAGTGCCAATGGCTAGGGTGAACTGGCAGAGTTGAATAGGGGTAACTACGTGGGAAATGGAATCCCGAATGTAATGAAGACTATGAAGAGTTGTTTTATTTATGCTGATTAGAAATTGCGAAGCAGTCGAAAACGTTGAGAAACAAAGAGCTGTAGTCGACGCGTGACTGTGGTATTCCGATTTGTTTGTTGAGGTAGTCTGAGTGAAAGAAAGGAATGTTATTCTGAGTCAATGATGACACTTCCGAGTGGAAATGTGTTAAGAATGATGTCTCGGTTTTCTGGGTGGAGCGGTCAGTAAATTGCTTTGGAAGCCAATTATACCGACTAGAATTTAAGCAATGGATGAATACTTGAGGTACATAGATGTGTAATTGCTTATTGTGGTATGACAGTGATTTTTCGAGTGGTTCATTGAGATTAAGCATGTGTTTGAATTTCGAGGACGAAATTCTTTTGAGAGGGGGAGAACTGTAACATCCCGATTTTTAATTTAATTACCGATTAAGACTAAGCCATTAATTAAAGGTTAACTGCAGAATTGGGGTTAATGAATAATTGAACTAATTGCTGATTGGTTAGAAAATGATTGAATAAATAATGATAATAATAATAATAATGCAAGACGAAAGGACGCATGTGTCCCTAAGGGTATAAGACAACTTCAGCTCTCTCTTTCCTTCATTAATTCACGCTGGACAGCTCTTCTTGTGGGTGCGTCTGGTCTCTCCTTTCCCAGTTTTCTCTTCTTCACTCTCATTCGCGTCGAACAGTGAGAGAGTCGAGAGCTTCTGGGAGGAACATCAACGCGGCTCTGTTCCACTCCCTGTCCTCTTCTTCCTCTCCATCGCCTTCTTCCCCCTCCTTCTTCTTCCACTTGGAGCTGTTAGTGTCCCAGTTGGAAGGCTGTACTAGGAAGTGCCTTGGAGCCGTGGGGGAGACAAACCCGTTGGAGAAAAGAGCAACTCTGGCCCAGGATCAACGCTGAGTCTGAAGGCTGGTGGAGGAGGAGTAACAGAAGTGCAACTTGAGGAGTCTCTGAACCCCGACAACAGGTAGGGGGCGCTTTGCATGTCAAGTGTATGGTTTATGACCGGGTTCCGGGTGCTTGCTTTAATGTGATATATTGTGTGAAAGGTGTAGATCGATGTGAATTGATACGTGATTTCCATTTTGAATGTTGTGTTGAAATGCATGCTGACTCCGTTAAAAATATCGAGTGGATGTGCTGTAATGTGGTTACCTTGGATGCTTGTTGTGGAATTGCATGAGATTGCATATATGAGATGACTCCCAGAATCCTGACTAGTTCCATGAGGACCCGTGGTAGCCGACGGAGCTAGAGCTGGGTCTCGAGACGTCACGGGGTGACCGGACCACACAGAAAGGGCTAGTGGACGGGGGTTGGAAAGGCATCTGGAGTCGTATAAGATGATTTCAGTGAGATTCCTGGCTAGTTCCATGAGGATCCGTGGTAGCCGATGGAGCTAGAGCTGGGTCTCGAGACGTCACGGGGTGACCGGTGCTATACGGAAAGGGCTAGTGGACGAGGGGCCGGGAAGGAATCTACACTGAAATCACTGTTTAAGTCGGATTTGCATGCATGAGTGTGTGAGCATTGTTATTGAGATTATTATGATTTACATGGAGTGAATGATTTGAGTGAATTTCGACTGAATGAATATGCATGTATTGATGCTGTTGCCGAATGCAATATGATGTTATGATTAAGGATGTATGTCATGGTGCAGTTTCCGATTGGGTGATGTTGTGTGACTCTATATTAATTGGCCGTGTATATATATATTATTATGGATTGAGCCATGTAAATTGTATAATTGAGGATTGAAGTATAATCCGAGTCAATAGCTATCGTTTCATGTGTGAGAGCTCACCCCTACACCATTTTCCAGTATGTGCAGGTTGGACTCGGAAGTGATGATCGGGCCTCAAGTCCGAGTGAGGTGCACTCCGACTATTGAGTGCTTATATTATATTTATTATGTCTGGTCAGTGTAGCCTTGGCCGGCTCTCATGTAATAGGATAACTAACTTATTGTTTATGAGCAATACCTATTAGAATTGTAAACAAGTACACGTATATATATATATATTTTACATGGGTATGGTGTTACTTACATCGAATAACAAGTGTTGGTGAATGAATAATGCTGGGATAATAAGTATCCGAGTGTATGTCTGTATATACATATGTGTGTGGTTATAGTGGTAATATACATTGTGTTGGTTGTGAAGTGAAGTTGAATAAATAATGTTAAGGTGATGAATTCCGAGTGGATTATTATTGTCTGGGCCGTTCCGAGCGAAGCTATAGTGTTGGCCCTCTTTTCCGAGTGGAGAAGACTTAAAAAGGATTCTGAGAAATCTCTTGGTGAACATATTCTGTGTAGGATTAATGGGAGAATTTCTGAGTAATGCTAGGCTTGATTATTCCGAGTGAAAAATATGTGTAGATCCCGAGCGGGAAAGGGTTTTGATAATTCCGAGTGCAAACCCCGAGTGGGCCCTCTTCTGAAGGAAGAGTTGTTGTAATGGTTAGATTGGGAATGAATTCTAAGTTTACGATATACATAACCCGAGTGAATCAGGTTCTACATCCCGAGTGGTTAAGATTAGATTAAGTCTGAGAGGGGCTTGACTTAATGACTTTCCCCGAGCGAATAAGTTGTCATATGCCGAGTGGATCTAGCTGGAACATTCCGAGTGAAGAATGAATATTGTGACCCTTTTCTGAGTGAAGGAAGAACTGTGTTCTCCGAGAGAGAGATGTGAAAATATACCGAGTGACGGGAGTATGGTACAGACCCGATTGTATTGAAGTTATATACCCCGAGTGATGTTTGCTTAGGAAATATTCCGAGTGAGAAAGAGTTCTGGATTCTGAGTGGTAGAATTAGGGGAGTCATTTCCCGAGTGGTTTATACTTGTGGCCTATATGAATGAAATGAGGAGTTGTGTAGATTCCCGAGTGAAGTATGAGCGTGATGATTTACCGGGTGAACCTATGTCCCAAATCCGAGCGAGAAATTACCTTGTACCTGTGTTCGCCACAGTGAACTAGACTTAGCTCCTGCGAGTGTGAGTGGATGGAAGGCCTTTGTGCTGGCTCCGCTTAAGAGAAGGGCTGTCTGCCCGAGCGAGTCGGTTGCCTCACTCAAGGGTGTTGGAACCCGATTGAGCGAGTCTGCATTGTTAATAAATTCGCCCAGGCGCTGATGTGTTTCGCTGAACTGAATGGGTCGGTTCAAGCCTTGTCCCTTTCGCTGATTGCTATACGTGTGAATGTTCTTTTACCTTCCCTTGCCTTCTATTTCCCCTCCTTCTCCTTGTTGTGCCCGGTTTAATTAATTTGGGCAGATTATGTATGTTTTGCTAACTCTAAGATTTGGAAAAATTTCCCTGTTTGGTTTCATTTATTTATTAAAATTAGGGTGTGATAAGTGTTGATTAAGCATTGATTTCATGACTCATTTGAACTAATTTTGTAAAGACTTGAGCTAAATTGATGAATTATTGAAGGAAGTGAGCATGAATCTTTTAAGTAGTGATGGATAGGTGTATAAAAGAAATATTGTGTTAAAACTCTTGGAAAGTTGCAGGAAATTCAATAGGAAAGCAGGGCATGCTTAAGCTTGAGCAAGCAAGCTTAAGCGTGAAAAATCAAGCTTAAGCTTGAGCAGGCAAGCTTAAGCGTGAAAAATCAAGCTTAAGCTTGAGCAGGCAAGCTCAAGCGTGAAAAATCAAGCTCAAGCGTGAAAGAGCAAACTCAAGCGTGAAAGAGCAAGCTCAAGCGTGATCGGGAGCATTTGAAGACAGCAAGCTTAAGCTTGAACAAGTTGGAGAACATCAGGACCCCTCACGCTTGAGCGTGAACACTAGGCGCTTAAGCGTGGAATGATAAAAATGGAAGCCTAAGCGTGGATTAAGCGTGGGCAAGCGTAAAGTTGGACAAGGAAGGCCACGCTTGAGCGTGGCTGCAGTGGTTTAAGCGTGAAACGTTTAAATAGTATCAGGACCCTTCACGCTTGAGCGTGACCATCAAGCTCAAGCGTGACTCATACAGCATGGGTCTCTTAATTCTTTATTCACCAATGATGCGATGCCAACTCACCCACTTTCTTGTGTTTCTACAAGTCTCTGAAAGATGCTGCATGGGTTCTACGTAAGTGGGCATGGGAAGCTAGAGCATAACCTCTATAAATCAAGCTGCATCCATCATCAGATTCATCCCCTGTATTTCAAATCTTTTCCATTATTTTCTGTATGCATTCTTTTGATGGTGAAAATGCAAGGCATGAGTAACTAATCTCCCTTATGGGATTGGCTGTAATCCATTCAGCACTGAAGTAATGCTGTTGTAAGTTTTTATTTAATAATGAGATTTGATAAGTTCTGTATTTCCTTCGGCGTTTAATGCCTGAAAGTACTTGATCACTATTTTCTTGTTTTAAGTTTTCTCAAGTATGCTGGGAAGTGACTTTTGAAAGCTGACCCGAAAGAAATACTTGTTGTGAGTAGGTAGCCAGGGATGGCGTCTAACGCAATAAACGTCAAAACAATCGATCGATAGTGCTGGGATGATTTCAAAGTGACTGAGGGATCAGCGGTTTGAAATCATTCTTATGAATTTTGTAGTCGAGGGATCGATACAAATGACTTTGATTGTGACGTAGAAATTATCTTTTTGATTTACTTATATAAAAACTTATACAGCTTACAGAAGGTGAAGATGTGATGAAGCCAATCCCTGTTTTACAAAACTGATTTTCCCAATACCATTTACTGTTATCCTTTGCAAATTTTATTCTCTGTTATTTATTACTTTTTCATTCAACAGCATTCACAACAAAACAAACTAAAAACCTTCTGTCTAATCAATTCAAAACTAAGATCTTCATTCTAACACCTCCTGAGTGGAACGACAACTATACTATATTACAACTTCTGTGTTTAAACTTGGCACATCCACTGCATTGAGTTCATATTATACAAACTTGATTCTCTTTCAATGAACTCTTCAATATTAAAATAATCAAAACCTTATCAATTTTTGGCGCCGCCACCGGGGAGGTGATTTAAGTTTGAATATTTTAGCATTGAATTGACAAGACAGTGTAATTTGTTTTCAATTTTGTTTTTATTTTTTTTAGTAACCTTGCTACTTTGAGTTCTTGATTTATGATCTTGAGAGGACAGGGTACAAAAGAACAACTTGCATTTGATCCAGAGATAGACAGGTTCCTCAAGAAAATCAAGAAAGCCAAGCAGAACTTCCACGTAGGACAAACTTCCTCTGATACAATGGATGTCAACAGCAACAATCAAAACCCACCAAGGAGAACACTTGGAGACTATGCTTTACAACAAGGGCCAAGACATTTCTCAAGCATTGCAATTCCAAACACTGTCAGAGCACTAGAAATGAAACCAGCATTTCTTAGTTTGATTAGTTCACACCAATTTACTGGAATGTCAAGTGAAGATCCGTATACTCACTTGGCCATATTCTATGAATTGGTTGGAACCATGGGATTTAACCAAGATGTTATTGATGATGCATATTTAAGACTATTTCCTTTCTCTTTAGCAGGAAAAGCAAAGGAGTGGTTACAATCTCATCCAAATCAAAGTTTAAATAGCTGGAACATAGTTGAAGAAAAATTTCTACAAAGGTTCTTTCCTCCATCTAGATTCATCAAGGCCAAATCAGATATTACAACATTTAGACAAGGCCAAGATGAACCTTTTTGTGAGGCATGGGAACGCTTTAAATCACTGCTCAGAAAATGCCCAAACCATGGACTTGAAGATATTGCACAGCTTAATATTTTTTACAGTGGTTTAAGGGCTGACACTAAAATAATTTTAGATGCAGCAGCAGGAGGAACAATGATGACAGTGGATGCTGACCAAGCCACAAGGATAATAGAAGCTTTATCCTCAACAGACTACCAAGCTCAACATGATCGTCAGCAAGTTCAAAGGAAAGGAGTCCTTGACTTAAACACCACAGATGCCATTTTAGTACAGAACAAAATTCTGACCCAACAATTAGAAGCATTGACCAAAAAGATAGCCAATCTTCCACAACAATTACATGCTGTACAATCATCACAACCAGGGCAATAACAAATGCCTGTAACATGTAACTTTTGTGGAGGAGATCATCTCAATGAGAACTGTGGCTCACAAGAAGCAACTGTATACTTCATGAACAACCAAGGAAGGTCTGGTAATTTCGATTCAAATTTTTCTAACCAACCATTTCAGGGATGGAGAAGTAACCAAAACCAAGGCCAAGGATGGAAGCAAGAGCCCAGCTCTTCAAATAAACCATATCAAAATAATGGTCCTTTGGTGGAGAGAACTTCTAGATTAGAGGACACCTTGGAAAAATTTATACAAACTTCTTTAGCAAGTCAAAAGAACAATGAAGCATCGCTTAGGAACTTGGAAACACAATTGGGACAACTAGCCCGACAACTTGCTGAGAAACAGAAGCCTCAGTATGGAGCAAACACTAAAACAAACCCAATAGAGCATTGCAAGGCTGTGACCACACTGACTGAGGAAATAACTGAGGAAGAAGATGGACATGATACTATCATCTCTGAAGCAGTACCTTATAACACCAAAGATCCAGGGAGTTTTTCTATTCCTGTCACTATTGGAAATCTTTCAAAAAGTAAAGCTTTATTAGATCTTGGTGCTAGTGTAAATTTGATGCCATTATCCACACTTAAAAGTATAGGGGATTTTTCAGTAAAGCCAACAAACATGACCTTAAAAATGGCAGATCAATCAATAAAAACCCCTTATGGTATTGCTGAAAATATTGAGGTCAAAGTTGATCAATTTGAATTTCATGAGAATTTTGTTGTCATAGATATGGAGGAAGATCCTGAAGTTCCCCTAATACTAGGGAGACCATTCTTGAAAGCAGCCAAAGTCATCATAGATGTGGATGACAGAAGAGTAAAAATTCGAGTGCAGAAAGAAGAAGCCAACTTTGTTATTGATGAAACAAATAAATACTCAGAATGTGCACTTGTAAATCTGAATGGAAAAAAGTTAAGGCCTGACTTAGGCAAGAAGGTGGAAAAACTCAACACTCTCCTCCACCAGCTCCATGATACATATTGAAAAATCTATCAGGCGTCAAGCTGATGACGTTAAACAAGCGCTTATTGGGAGGCAACCCAATCCTTTATGTTTTCCTTTTCATCCTGTTGATTTTACATTACGCACACTTCATTTTCATGTTTTCCTTTTCAAGTCTCATAATTGAAGTTCTTTTATCGTAGGTCACTCATCAACCCATTCCAAGTGTCAAACACTGTTAGAAAGCATGCACGCTTAAGCTTGATTATGCACGCTCAAGCGTGAACTGTTCAAGGGATCAAGCGTGATAGCATATGCTTAAGCGAGAAAACTGTGGCAGTATCAGAGTTATGCATGCTCAAGCGTGATAACATTCGCTTAAAGCGACCAAGGAAGAGTGGGTTCTGTCTTGAATTCGCTCAAGCGAATAAATTTAGAGCTTAAAGCGAGGAAGGGAAATTCAAGCATCAGGTATGCTCACGCCTAATCTCGCATATGTCACGTTTAAGCGAGCCAAGGTAAGCCACCCATTGCTTAGATCACACTTAAGCATAAGGATCAAACTTCAAGCGTGGTAACATTACAAAAGAAGTTCCAAAAATTTCAAACCCGACTTCGCTTAAGCGTGGCCTTTCTCGCTTAAGCGAAGATCTCTTAAAGCCAACAATAACTGCCACGCTTAAAGCAAGGAAATTCACGCTTAAAGTGTGGAAATAAATAGCATCAGGTACCAATCTTGCATATATCACGCTCAAGCGTGTCTGGAGCGCTCAAGCGAAGCCATCTTTCTCATCTCACGCTTAAACGTGAAATTTCCAAGTCTAAGCGTCCCCATCTGGTCAACATAATTTCAAGAAAAAGAAAGGGGAGAAGCAATCACGATCGCGCTTAAGCGCGCGTATCTCACGCTCAAGCAAGAAAAAGACAACCTCATGACCTGCGCTCAAGCGAGGCCTAAAATTGGCCTCAGTAAACAAACACGCTTAAGCGTGATGTCTCCACGCTTGAGCGAGCAGTTTAAAAAAACTGCCACCTGATGTTGTTTTTAAATTTTGAAAAGGGGCCATTATTTCAGATTCTGTAACCGCACCTCATGTTAACTCCCCATGTACTCTCATTCCCTTCTCTCTATGAGTTTTTATTGAGCATTATAACTGCATTACATTTCTCAATTCACTCATGGTGCAATATGTTTTTCTTTATTGAGCTTTCTCATTGGAAGCAAGTTTGCAGCCCACATTGCTTGGCCTGGGGACAGGCCTTCTTTCTTAAGAGGGGTGATACTTCATAGGCTGGACCAGGAACCTCCTCACAAGGGCCTTCAGTAAGGGAACAAGAGACAAAGGATGACTCTTCTAAGGATGAGTGATGAGTTTACTGCTTTAGTTTTTAATTGCTTTAGTTTACTTTGAGTTGGTTTTCTTACTGCAGCATATTTTGAAAATTTTTAAAATTTTCATGCTTTTGGTTGATTGTTTTGATGCAAAGTCACATGCTTAACACATAAAAAAAAAGTTTTGAAAAACCCAACCAGGATTTACAATTTTTGTTTCAAGAAAAGATTCTGAGTTAGCAATTATTTTGAGGCAATAACATTAGTTTTGAGAAGGAAAATTAACTGATTTAAGACCATGAAAATGAAGGAAATGAACCATTAAAATTTGTTTGCATGCTTGAAACCCTTTTAGAATATGGAAGTATGCCTTATAAACCGGTGAGAAGGGAGAAATTTAAACACTGAGAGTCTCATTAGAATTTGCTAAGTTTGCATTGCCTAATTTTCTGATTAATAATTTTTTTTATAAGAAATTAAGCAAGGAAAGGATAAAGGCAATTTTGCAAATAAAATATCCCAGAGCCAAAAAGATACCCTAAAGTATGCCCTATTCCTTGGTAGCCCACTTTTGAGCAAAAATTTTATTCTATAAAAACACCCTAACCCAAGCATAAGAAATAAAAATCCTACCTTATCAGCATGCTTAAATTTGATAAGAGCATAAAATAGTTTTGACCAAAAGAGTCATGAAAGAAACAGAGGAAGAAAAAGAAAATGCTAAAAACAGTAAGTTCTCCAGAGATTCAAACAGAATTAGAGAACTAGAAAAAGAAAAAGAAAGAATTCTGTAGCTCAAAAAGGAAGAAACCTCATAAACTTTGAAAAGTTTCATAATTTATGCTCTTCCTTATGCATGCATTTTGAACTCAAAGAAAAACCAAGAATTCTTGTTTAGCCCAGCCTCATTACAACCTTAAAAGACCTTTTTGATCCTTGCTGCTCTTATGATTTGATTTTGATTGGAAATGACTGGCAATGTTAATTAGGCAGTTCTTATGATAAATGTACGACACACCTGGTGAGAAATAATGAGAGTTCCTTATTCTTAATTGGTTACTTGCCTTGTGAAAAATTGAGTGGTGCATTGTAATTCAAAGGATTGGTATTAAGGATGTTATTTGCCTTAAGTTAAATTGAGATTATTGTCTTTCAAAATTTTGTCTGCAACTGAATCTGATCTTATTGAATGCTTGAATTCCCTTTAAAAACTTCTTTTGCTTGAGGGCAAGCAAAAATCTAGGTTGGGGAGAGTTTGATAAGTGTTGATTAAGCATTGATTTCATGACTCATTTGAACTAATTTTGTAAAGACTTGAGCTAAATTGATGAATTATTGAAGGAAGTGAGCATGAATCTTTTAAGTAGTGATGGATAGGTGTATAAAAGAAATATTGTGTTAAAACTCTTAGAAAGTTGCAGGAAATTCAACAGGAAAGCAGGGCAAGCTTAAGCTCGAGCAAGCAAGCTTAAGCGTGAAAAATCAAGCTTAAGCTTGAGCAGGCAAGCTTAAGCGTGAAAAATCAAGCTTAAGCTTGAGCAGGCAAGCTCAAGCATGAAAAATCAAGCTCAAGCGTGAAAGAGCAAACTCAAGCGTGAAAGAGCAAGCTCAAGCGTGATCGGGAGCATTTGAAGACAGCAAGCTTAAGCTTGAACAAGTTGGAGAACATCAGGACCCCTCACGCTTGAGCGTGAACACTAGGCGCTTAAGCATGGAATGATAAAAATAGAAGCCTAAGCGTGGATTAAGCGTGGGCAAGCGTAAAGTTGGACAAGGAAGGCCACGCTTGAGCGTGGCTGTAGTGGTTTAAGCGTGAAACGTTTAAATAGTATCAAGACCCTTCACGCTTGAGCGTGACCATCAAGCTCAAGCGTGACTCATACAGCATGGGTCTCTTAATTCTTTATTCACCAATGATGCGATGCCAACTCACCCACTTTCTTGTGTTTCTACAAGTCTCTGAAAGATGCTGCATGGGTTCTACGCAAGTGGGCATGGGAAGCTAGAGCATAACCTCTATAAATCAAGCTGCATCTATCATCAGATTCATCCCCTGTATTTCAAATCTTTTCCATTATTTTCTGTATGCATTCTTTTGATGGTGAAAATGCAAGGCATGAGTAACTAATCTCCCTTATGGGATTGGCTGTAATCCATTCAACACTGAAGTAATGCTGTTGTAAGTTTTTATTTAGTAATGAGATTTGATAAGTTCTGTATTTCCTTCTGCGTTTAATGCCTGAAAGTACTTGATCACTATTTTCTTGTTTTAAGTTTTCTCAAGTATGCTGGGAAGTGACTTTTGAAAGCTGATCCGAAAGAAATACTTGTTGTGAGTAGGTAGCCAGGGATGGCGTCTAACGCAATAAACGTCAAAACAATCGATCGATAGTGCTGGGATGATTTCAAAGTGACTGAGGGATCAGCGGTTTGAAATCATTCTTATGAATTTTGTAGTCAAGGGATCGATACAAATGACTTTGATTGTGACGTAGAAATTATCTTTTTGATTTACTTATATAAAAACTTATGCAGCTTACAGAAGGTGAAGATGTGATGAAGCCAATCCCTGTTTTACAAAACTGATTTTCCCAATACCATTTACTGTTATCCTTTGCAAATTTTATTCTTTGTTATTTATTACTTTTTCATTCAACAGCATTCACAACAAAACAAACTAAAAACCTTCTGTTTAATCAATTCAAAACTAAGATCTTCATTCTAACACCTCCTGAGTGGAACGACAACTATACTATATTACAACTTCTGTGTTTAAACTTGGCACATCCACTGCATTGAGTTCATATTATACAAACTTGATTCTCTTTCAATGAACTCTTCAATATCAAAATAATCAAAACCTTATCAGGGTGTTACACTGATAACATAGATTTATAAAATAAAACATTAAGTGATTTAATATAAATATTTAAGTAACTGTTTTAAGTTAATGAAACTGAGTAACTCCCCGGTTTAAGCCTAGAAATTATCTGTGAGACTTGAGCAAAATATTTTTACCCCAAAACGTCCCTCAAGTTATTCCTAACAACTTTCGTGAAGAGCCCAACACCCAATTTTAAACAACCAAGCCTAAAAACGTTGATTTTAAGTTACCCGGGTAAGCCAAAATGCACGTCTGTACATATTTTGGGCAAAATGTTCTCTCATGATATTGGATTCAAGTCATTCTTGTCCCAAAATCTCTTTATCAAATATATCTAAGACTTTTATGTTGACAACTAAGACCAGTTCTCATCCCATAAACCCTAGAAATTAAAACACTACACTAATTCATGTTTTTCCAGCATCAGTTTGCACTAGGTGCAATATTTTCCACTTAACTCTCTTATATGGCCATGAAAGTGAATGAGGACTTCACCAAAATTTTTATAACACATTTTACACAACTTTGATGAAGAAACCAAAGCCCAATTCCCAATTCATTTAGCCCAGAAAAATTATTTGTGCAAGGGAAAAAAATCCCGTCACAGACCTGCACCCTTTTAGTATTTGGGCCATATCTCACTCAATTATCAATGGATTTTTTTGTGCTTTATATGGATTTAAAGAGAACAAAAAGTGATACAACTTTTATGTTCAGATAATTTGCTAATTCGATCCATAAGCCCACTCAAAGCCACGAGCAAGTGACTGCCTTGCACTTGACACCTAGGCTGACATGCACCATGGACCAATAACATTGCTCCATCACTTGGCCACTTGTCCTAACCATGCATAACCCTTCACCAAATCACTTTCAGCTATTGTTGACACCTTTCTTTTTCATGAATCAAGCTAGACACTTTCCCTACTCACTTGCTCCAGTCGTGAGACTCCTTGGAGGCCAAGGGAATTCATGCAAAAAATGGTCATTATGCTTCATTCTCTTTTGTTTCTTCTTTCTCTAACTTAGGCAGAATTTTTCTAGCAACATTTCTCCTTTTTTCTCAGGATTTCTTCATCTAAACATCATCCCACATCCATCATCATTCATCCTAAATCATCATACTACCTTACATAATTTCAAGATACCATCTTATAATCATCAACTTTTTTCTTCTCCTCCACCAAACAGCAACATCTTTCTTCTCTTTTAACCATCTAAATCACGTGAAACCACCACCACCCAAGGTATCCATTTTTCTTCCATTTGGTAAAGCCATCTATGGTGGTCTAGAAGCAAAATCTTGAAGCCTTGCCATTCTTCCTTGAACACAAAAATCTTGTTGGTAGGGGGGTACTTTGCTTGTTTTAGATCCATAAAATAATGCATGCATGGTGAAGTATAAGTGTCCTTAACACTTATACTTTAATATCTCTTAAAGATCTAAGTTTGTATGGTTTGAATCTTGAGAAATCTTTTTGAAAAAAATGGATCTTTAAGTGATATTATGGTTGTACTATGGTTATTGTTAGATCCTTTAAATTTTAAAATTTTTATGAAGATTACTAACACATGAGTTTTATTGCTGCAGATTTTTGTTGTAACTTTATTGCATGTAATAACTTGTTAAAACTTTATGGTGGTTGGCTTGATTGGTAGCTTATGGTGTTAGTAACATTTTTGAAAGTGTAAATTTTTTTTAATGAGTTTTATATTTAAAAATGGATTTTGTTGCTGCTGGAAAATTTTAATGGTTAGTAAATCACTTGATAATTTTAGATCTTAACGTATAAACTTGAAAGAAATAATTTTTGTGGTTGAAATTTTATAACAATACTTGATCTTTGAAAATTTTGTGATAAAAATAAAATTTAGTATAAAATTTTAATTCTGGATTTTTTTATTAAAATAAAAACAAGTGATTTAGTGGTAGCAATTAAATGATGTTTATGACGTTAAGAAAATAATTTACAAGAATTTTAGAAAATAATCCTTGATGATTAATTGAAATTATTGGTGCTGCTGTATTTATATATTTGAGAAATATTTTTTATCATGAAAATGCTGTGAATGTGGTAAATATTAAGAGGATTAAAAAGGTACCCGAGTTTAGGCGCGAAGAAAATGGTAGAAACGATACAAAACGCATTTTATGGGTAAATGGAGGAATTTGGCAAAACTGCTTTGGAGGATTATTTTGTGATAGGAGAAATGAATTTTGAGTACAAGAAAAATACCCAAATGAATAAAATTGATTGGGAGAAGGAGAAAGCAAAGGAACTGCTTCAATGCTTGGTGTATTTGAATCCTTTGCAAGGCTTCCTATTTATAGCAGATGTTGGTGTGGCTCTTGCAATTAATTTATTCCCTTTGATGCAATGCAAGTGGAGCAAGGCTAGACAAATTAATTAGTCCTTTCGATGCAATGGAGTATGGAGCATGGAGCGTTGTGCCTTCTTAGTGGAGTGTTAATGCGATGCAAGACTGTAACGTATTTTAACTGAATGAATCTGTAACACCCTAATTTTTAATAAATAAAACCCCAAAAACAGGGAAAATTTTTTCACAAAAACGACCCCTGGTCAATCGGTATAAAAAAAGAGAAGGAAAAAGACAAGGGAAAGAAAAGAACATTTACACATATAGCAATCAGCGAAAGGAACAAGGCTTGAACCTACCCATTCGGTTCAGCGAAACACGTCAGCGCCTCGGCGAAATCCAAGACAACTCTGACTCGCTTAAGCGAGGTCCAGGACGCTTGAGCGAGACAACTCACTCGCTCGGGTGAAGTACCATTCGCTTGGGCGATACCACGACAAAAGCCTTCCAACAGTACGCATTCGCTGGAGCGGATCCTTCATTCGCTGAAGCGAGAAGCCTCACACGGCAAATTCATCACTCGGCATCGAGACATCCATACACTCGGTAAATGACTAAGTCTACTCAGAAGTTCATTCCTAAGTCCATTCGGTGTTCCATAACTTAGCCTTTCAATTTTATCCATGCGGCCACACCTATACTCTACTCGGACACTGGGGTTATCCCACTTGGATTCCAGAACTTAACCACTCGGGATACGGACCCTTACTCACTCGGAATATACATCTTTCACTCGGATTATCGATGTTTTACACTTAGAATCCCCTTCCATTCTAAGCCACTACACTAACTCCTCTCTCAGGAGAGAATCGCTCAGGGTTTTCACTCGGGAATGACCGCTCTCATTATCACTCGGGGATTCTCCCATTAAATCTTACGCAGTATAGGTTCATCCAAGGTATTTTACTCAGAATCCCTTGAAGTATCATCATTCGAACAAGAAGGCATAGCCATTTGCAGCCCCACTCGGAGTTGACTCCCCAATTACGTCTATTCGGAAATCATTAACTGAGCAATATTCTAACCATCAACACCCCTCAGTCTACCCAGACACAAACCACCCGTATACAATATATGTGTACATATATATTCATACACTCGGAATACCCATTACCTTAACATCATTCATTCCTCAGCACCTGTTATCAATGTGAACTATTACGTATAAAAACATGCACTCGGATCACAAAAGCTCAAATTATTTATATATATATGTATCCATATTCATTACACCACACTGTTATTATGAGCCGGCCAAGGTTACAACTGACGAAACATGACAAATACAAAATAAGCACTCAACGGTCGGAGTGCACCTCACTCGGACCTGAGACCTTATCATCACTTCAGAGTCCAACCTGCACACACTGAAAAATGGAGTAGGGGTGAGCTTTTACATATAAGGTGACAACTATTGACTCGGACTTTACCTCAATTCTCAATTATATAATCTACCAGGTATATATATATACTGCCAATTAATATAAGAGCCAGACCACATCATTCAATTGGAATTCGCATAATAACATATATTCTCAATCATAGCATCACACTACACTCAGCAACAGTATCAATACCTGTCTATTCATTCAGTCGGAATTCACTCATACGACATCATCTAGTCGGAGTTCATTCAATTCATTTAATCCATGCAATTCACAATAATCTCACTAACAATGCTCATAGACTCAAGCATGCGGATCCGACTTAAACAGTGAGTTCAGTGCAGATTCCTTCCCGGTCCCTCGTCCATTAGCCTTTTCCGTGTGGCACCGGTCACCCCGTGACGTCTCGAGACCCAGCTCTAGCTCTATCGGCTACCACGGGTCCTCATGGATCTAACCAGGAATCTGGCTAGAACTCGTTTTATACGACTCTAGATACCTTTCTGACCCCCCGTCCACTAGCCCTTTCTGTGTGGCACCGGTCGCCGCGTGACGTCTTGAGACCCAGCTCTAGCTCCATCGGCTACCACGGGTCCTCATGGAACTGGTCAGGAATCTGGGAATCATCCCACATATGCAATCTCATGCAATTCCACCACAACATCCAAGCTTACCAAATGTGTCTCACACAGCCATCAATGGATCACAACCGATCCCCCACACAGCATTCAGATTCATTCGAAATCCCACATTCCATTACAACAACACATGCATCTATCATAATAACTTACAACAGCAAGCATAGGTAACCAAATTACAGCACATCCACTCAACATTTTTAACAGAGTCAGCATACTTTTCCACGCAGCATTCGGAATGGAAATCACGTATCAATTCACACCTCATGCATTCGGGGATAATGGTAATGCACACACACATTCACTCAGCAAACTCAGGTTTCAACAACATGCATCACAGAAATATCAATAGGCACTCAAAGACGAAGTCACACAACCCTCAACCTTTCACAGATACCCCAGTTCGGGAGTTGCATGCACAATCAGTCAATCGCCACACATTGATCTACACATTTCACACCACATATCACATTAAAACAAGCACCCGAGACCCGGTCATAAACCATACACTTGACATGCAAAGCGCCCCCTACCTGCTGTCGGGGTTTAGAGACTCCTCAAGTTGCAATGCTGACCGATCATCCCTCTGTTATTCCTCCTCCAACAGCCTTCGAGCTCAGCGTTGATCCTGGGCCAGAGTTGCTTCTTTCCTCCAACGGGTTCGTCTCCCCCACAGCTCCAAGGCACTTCCAGCACAACCCTCCAACTGCAATACTAACAGCTCTAGGTAAAAGAAGAAGGAGAGGAAGAAGGCAATGGGGTGAGAAGAGGACAGGGAGTGGAACAGAGCCGCGTTGATGTTCCTCCAGGAGCTCTCAACTTTCTCACTGTTCAACGTGATTGAGAGGGAAGAAGAGAAAACAGGGGAGGAGGGGACCAGACTCACGCACAGAGGAGCTGACCAGCGTGAATTAATGGAGGGAAGAGAGAGCTGAGGTTGTCTTATACTCCTAGGGACACATGCGTCCTTTCGCCTGGCACTATTATTATTATTATCATTATTTATTCAATTATTTTCTAACCAATCAGCAATCAGTTAAATTATTCATTAATCTCAATTCTGCAGTTAATCCCTTAATTAATGGCTTAGTCTCAATCGGTAATTAAATTAAAAATCGGGATGTTACAGTTCTCCCCCTCTCAAAAGAATTTCATCCTCGAAATTCAAACACATGCTTATCCTCAATGAACCACTCGGAAAATCACTGTCATACCACAATAAGCAATTTCACATCTATGTTCCTCAAGTATTCATCCATTGCTTAAATCCCAGTCGGTACTATTGGCTTCCAAAGCAATTCACCGGCCGCTCCACCCAGAAAACCGAGACATTATGCTTAACACATTTCCACTCGGAAGTGGCACCATTGACTCAGAATAACATTCCTTTCTTTCACTCAGACTTACCTCCAACAAACGGATCAGAATACCACAGTCACGCTCCGACTGCAACTCTTCGCTCCTCCACGTTTTCGACTGCTTCGCAATTTCTAATCAGCATAAAACAACTCTTCATAGCCTTCATTACATTTGGGACTCCACTTCCCACGTAGTTACCCCATTCAACTCTGCCAGTTCACCCTAGCCATTGGCACTTTCCACTGTCCAGTTTCCTGACTCGAACGAGTTACTCGGCATAATAATGAAATCACATAAAGCATAGGCTCGACATTGTGTCATGGGGAACACATCCTTAGAGGTTATTCAACCAGTTGGGAAAAATTCAGTCGATAAACAATACCACCGACTCCCAAAATACTCACTCCCGACCGATTTCTCTCGGACCAAACCCTCGGGTTTTCAAAACCTGACCACAAAATCTTTCTCTTACACCAAAGGGAACACTCAAGGAATTTACATGCTTTCATCCTGAGAGTTTCACTCGGTCCTCTTACACAAACATCACTCGGGGTTCGAGGGTAATTCTTACCCGGAAATTCTTCCACTTACCAGAAATTCACTCGTAACTCGGGCCTACCTCGAAACCAAACCTGAGTCCAAGCTTAACAGTCCCAATCATTGACCTGAGTACGACTCCAATTAAATCCTTCACTCGGATATCTACTTCCTCTCGGAGCCCCCTTCACTCGGAAACTTGCACACTCTAAGTTCCATTTTCCGACCAGAAGGACTTTTCTCCTGGAAGATCACTCGGTTAACGTTTCAAAACTCCAACTTCAGTGACAACTTGATCACCCTTCTTATTCCAATACCGATCATCCTTTTAGTAGCCAATCCGTACCCAGCAACCTCTAATCCTCTCGGAAGCAGACACGTCAAGATCAAACAAACCCTCTACCTTCATTTTGGTAAACAATCGCATAACACTCATTTAATATAACTCTCATCATCATTCAGAATCGTCTGAAAGACTCACCATCACCATAAGCAGTTACAGCTTCACTTGCCCGACTCATGAATTGCTGCATCCAACTTATAGGATGACGTCTCCTTCCTATAGGGTTACAACAATTACATAGTCACTTCAACGTGTATGCTGCCACATTACCTATGGCAGGAAGAGTCATCTCAGAGCAGCATGCCTCACTCGGACCAGACTCACCCAACTAATACTAATTCACACGGTAGTTAATGGCAGTTCACACACATGAGTAATACACCTATATCAACATCATGCATCACATAGGGTACATCACGCATCAATAATTATGAAAATTATTTATCACTTCTGTAAAACAGTATGGTGGCAACACAACAATCGACTTCTAGTCCACACCGAGTAGATATTTCCTCTAAATCTTATTCATCACAAAACCATGGCTTAGGTCAAATTCTCAATTCTCAGTTATATGATAACATCACTCACTCGGGTTCATGCAATTCAATCAGGATTAAGTAATTCATAATCACACACGCTGTCATAACACACCAGGGACTAGGAAATGGCACTAATGTACATACAGACACTCAGTCGGATTCATACCAATTATTCATGGCTATGTCATTGTTCATCACAGCATGCACCATAACCATAACCACATATTGCACTCAACAATAGCATCGATATATATATATATGTACTCATCCAATCGGATTTATCCAAATCAAGTCCAAACCATATTAGGGGTTTCATTCACAATATCATATCCACATGTTCATATAATTCACATTGGGTCCAATGCCCATCATAAGCGTGTACACAGGCATTCAATCACGCAACATAGGTTTCTACTACTGTAAAACGGTGCAATGGGGGTAGATTTCCGACCCCACAAGTATAAACCTAGTTATAAAATGACATATTAATAATCGGCTTCCAGAATGGTTTACCCTTACCCTTACCTTTCACCTAGTCGCTCGCTTGTACAACTTTCTCAGTACTGATGACTTAAACTCTTTCTGTAGCTGGTCGATCCGCGCTCCTCCCATGGCTATTTAGGGCAAATCTCCTGTTATCTCTAGTTCCATTGCCTCTGCCACCGTTCCCTCAACCATCATTTCTGCGGTCTCTCTCTCGGAAACCTCCACGGGGTGCATCAGCATTTGATCATCGCAGCAGTGGGCAGTTAGGGCGAATATGCCCTCTCCCATTGCAATGGAAGCACACGAAATCATCTCCTTCTTCACAGTCTTGGGCAAAGTGATCACCACCACATATAAAACACTTACCGTACTTTGGGTGGCTACCAGCACGACCATCTTGATTACCCCTGCCTCCGAGCCTAGAAGGGAGTCTGCTCCTACCAGAGTCATCCTGTCTCTTGAAGCGAGATTGCTGAGGCTTCAAGGAGGGGTTGGCCCTACTGCTCTGGCCCGAGTGGGCCTTGTCATCTTCTTCAAATATCCTACACTTATTCACCAATGCAGGAAAACTCCTAATCTCTTGGTATCTACAGGCTCTCTTAATATCCGACCTCAATCCGTTCTCAAATTTTAAACACTTTGAATTCTCCGTCCCTGGCTGTTGGAAGGGTGGGTAGAATAGGCACAATTCCTCAAATCTTGTCGCGTATTCTTCCACAGTCATGGACCCCTGCTTCAACTCCATGAACTCCAGTTCTTTCCGACTCCTAATTGTGTCGGGGAAGTACTTCTCTAGGAAGCATGTCTTGAAATTGTTCCAGGTCAGTTGAGTATCATCATCAGGAAATTGGTTTCTGGCTATCTTCCACCAGTTCTCCGCCTCGTCTCGCAGCATATACACTGCACATTCTACCTTCTGGGCCTCGGTACAGCGAAGACCCCCAAAGATCCTTTCCAGCTCTTGAGTCCATTTAAAAGCTGCTTCTGGGTTACGTCCTCCCTAAAATTCACTCGGCTTCCTCTTCAGGAAGAGGTCCAGCACTTGGCCATCCTCTGATCGAGGCTGGCCCTACCTCTCAAACACGTCCGCAAAGCGTTGAAATGTTGTGGCTATAGCCTCTATGCTTTGACGATTCGTCATTACCTATCCTGAAATTCACACCCCCTTCAAGGATAAGTTTACAAGGTTATATTCTTCCGATCGGATCTTAGCCCAGCACTCAGTAACTTTAGCACATTTTACCATTTCTATATGTTATACAATCAGTCGGACCAGAAGGGAATCAACCTTCTGTCCACAACTCAATACTACATTATCAATGAGGTTCAACAAATACCATAATGATGATGATCACTTGGTCACAATGCACACAACCGCTTACGCTCGGTAAGCATACCTTGGCCTTGGACCTTTCGGTCTGCTCTGATACCAAAATGTAACACCCTAATTTTTAATAAATAAAAACCCAAAAACAGGGAAAATTTTTTCACAAAAACGACCCGTGGTCAATCGGCATAAAAAAAGAGAAGGAAGAAGACAAGGGAAAGAAAAGAACATTTACACATATAGCAATCAGCAGAAGGAACAAGGCTTGAACCTACCCATTCTGTTCAGCAAAACACGTCAGTGCCTGGGTGAAATCCAAGACAACTCTGACTCGCTTAAGCGAGGTCCAGGACGCTTGAGCAAGACAACTCACTCGCTTGGGCAAAGTACCATTCGCTTGGGCGATACCACGACAAAAGCCTTCCAGCAGTACACATTCGCTGGAGCGGATCCTTCATTCGCTGAAGCGAGAAGCCTCACACGGCAAATTCATCACTCGGCATCGGGACATCCATACACTCGGTAAACGACTAAGTCCACTCGGAAGTTCATTCCTAAGTCCATTCGGTGTTCCATAACTTAGCCTTTCAATTTTATCCATGCGGCCACACCTATACTCTAATCGGACACTGGGGTTATCCCACTCGGATTCTAGAACTCAACCCCTCGGGATACGGACCCTTACTAACTCAGAATATACATCTTTCACTCGAATTATCGATGTTTTACACTTAGAATCCCCTTCCATTCTAAGCCACTACACTAACTCCTCTCTCAGGAGAGAATCGCTCAGGGTTTTCACTCGGGAATGACCGCTCTCATTATCACTCGGGGATTCTCTCATTAGATCTTACGCAGCATAGGTTCATCCAAGGTATTTTACTCAGAATCCCTTGAAGTATCATCATTCGAACAAGAAGGCATAGCCATTTGCAGCCCCACTCGGAGTTGACTCCCCAATTACGTCTACTCGGAAATCATTAACTAAGCAATATTCTAACCATCAACACCCCTCAGTCTACCCAAACACAAACCACCCCGTATACAACATATGTATACATACATATTCATACACTCAGAATACCTATTACCTTAACATCATTCATTCCTCAGCACCTGTTATCAACGTGAACTCTTACGTATAAAAACATGCACTCGGATCACAAAAGCTCAAATTATTTATATATATATGTATCCATATTCATTACACCACACTGTTATTATGAGCCGGCCAAGGCTACAACTAACGAAACATGACAAATACAAAATAAGCACTCAACAGTCAGAGTGCACCTCACTCGGACCTGAGACCTTATCATCACTTCAGAGTCCAACCTGCACACACTGAAAAATGGTGTAGGGGTGAGCTTTTACATATAAGGTGACAGCTATTGACTTGGACTTTACCTCAATTCTCAATTATATAATCTACCAGGTTCAATCCATAACGATATATATATATACTGCCAATTAATATAAGAGCTAGACCACATCATTCAATCAGAATTCGTATAATAACATATATTCTCAATCATAGCATCATACTGCACTCAGCAATAGTATCAATACCTGTCTATTCATTCAGTCGGAATTCACTCATACGACATCATCTAGTCAGAGTTCATTCAATTCATTTAATCCATGCAATTCACAATAATCTCACTAACAATGCCCATAGACTCATGCATGCGAATCCGACTTAAACAGTGAGTTCAGTGCAAATTCCTTCCCGGTCCCTCGTCCACTAGCCTTTTTCGTGTGGCACCGGTCACCCCGTGACGTCTCGAGACCCAGCTCTAGCTCCATCGGCTACCACGGGTCCTTATGGATCTAACCAGGAATCTGACTAGAACTCGTTTTATACGACTCTAGATACCTTTCCGACCCCCCGTCCACTAGCCCTTTCTGTGTGGCACCGATCGCCCCGTGACGTCTCGAGACCCAGCTCTAGCTCCATCGGCTACCACGGGTCCTCATGGAACTGGTCAGGAATCTATAAATCATCCCACATATGCAACCTCATGCATTTCCACCACAACATCCAAGCTTACCAGACATGTCTCGCACAGCCATCAATGGATCACAACCGATCCCCCACACAGCATTCAGATTCATTCAAAATCACACATTCCATTACAACAACACATGCATCTATCATAATAACTTACAACAGCAAGCATAGGTAACCACATTACAGCACATCCACTCAACTTTTTTAACAGAGTCAGCATACTTTTCCACGCAGCATTCAGAATGGAAATCACGTATCAATTCACACCTCATGCATTCGGGGATAATGGTAACGCACATACACATTCACTCAGCAAACTCAGGTTTCAACAACATGCATCACAGAAATATCAATAGGCACTCAAAGACGAAGTCACACAACCCTTAACCATTCACAGATACCCCAGTTCAGGAGTTGCATGCACAATCAGTCAATCGCCACACATTGATCTACACATTTCACACCACATATCACATTAAAACAAGCACCCGAGACCCGGTCATAAACCATACACTTGACATGCAAAGCGCCCCCTACCTGCTGTCGGGGTTCAGAGACTCCTCAAGTTGCAATACTGACCGATCGTCCCTCTGTTACTCCTTCTCCAACAGCCTTCGAGCTCAGCGTTGATCCTGGGCCAGAGTTGCTTCTTTCCTCCAACGGGTTCGTCTCCCCCACAGCTCCAAGGCACTTCCAGCACAGCCTTCCAACTGGAATACTAACAGCTCTAGGTAAAAGAAGAAGGAGAGAAAGAAGGCAATGGGGTGAGAAGAGGACAGGGAGTGGAACAGAGCCGCGTTGATGTTCCTCCAGGAGCTCTCGACTTTCTCACTGTTCAACGTGATTGAGAGGGAAGAAGAGAAAACAGGGGAGGAGGGGACCAGACTCACGCACAGAGGAGCTGACCAGCGTGAATTAATGGAGGGAAGAGAGAGCTGAGGTTGTCTTATACTCCTAGGGACACATGCGTCCTTTCGCCTGACACTATTATTATTATTATCATTATTTATTCAATTATTTTCTAACCAATCAGCAATCAGTTAAATTATTCATTAATCTCAATTCTGCAGTTAATCCCTTAATTAATGGCTTAGTCTCAATCGGTAATTAAATTAAAAATCGGGATGTTATAGAATCGATGAATGAAGGGATTCCCAACGTGTATTTTGCCCCTGATACAGTGTGTGAATCGATTCCTTAAGGCTGTGAATCGATTCCTTCATGAAATAAACAACAATGAGTCGATTCTTTATACTTTGAATCGATTCCCTGGCGTTTTTAATCTCCATGAATCGATTCCTTCAACAGGTGAATCGATTCCCAGCAATTTTTGGCACCATGAATCGATTCTTGCTTCTAGTGAATCGATTCCCATGCATTTATGTCCTCATGAATCGATTCCGCATGTGGTGAATTGATTCCCACTTAATTTCTTGCACAATGAATCGATTCTTCATGCTGTTCTTTATCTTTTGATGTGTTTTGGACCCTTTTTGATCATTTGGCTAATGTTTCTTTGTTCCTTTGATTCTTTCGCATTTTGTTGATTATTTTTCACTTGACTGAGACCTTTATGAATGCCTTGACTCAAGTCCTTGATTGTTCATCAAATTTAATAGCTTGATAACATCCTTAATATTTCTTCATTTGTTGTGTCATTATCAAAACCTACATCATCATATAAATACATTCTCCCCCTTTTTGATGATGACAACAAATGTTCATCTCGCGGGGTGTTAGTTTCATAACAATTCATATACATGGCATAAATGACTGTCCCTTACTCATATAATTTGATACAACATGTTATACATATAATTGAATACCACTTTGTCATTTACACATGTAATTTGATATCACTTATTGTAAAGAAATATAGTAAGGCTCCCCTTTAATCATGCATTTTCAACAAGGATAGATAGAGATATTGATTTCTAGATTTTATCTCCCCCTTAATCATTTAATAGATACCATTATAACATCATGACATTCTCCCCCTTTGTAAGATACTTTATGCTACTTAGAATATATATATTTATTTTCTCCCCCTTTGGCATCATCAAAAACATCTAAGAATATATATACCACTTTAAGAAAGATACATTCAATATTAAAGCAAGATACCAATTATATAAAACTCCCTTTAAAGCATACAACAGATATCACAGAATAGTTCAAGGCATGTAAGCAATCATAATGATGTTTTCTCCTTCTTTTGGATAAGCAAAGTTAGAGGTTATATAGGTTTAAAATTTTGCAATTTTCCAATGATTTTATTACACAAGATAGTCAAGAAAATCAAAGTCATTTGCCATTTATTTTTGAGAACCATGTGGTACATAGGAGATTATTTTTGTGTCAAGATATGTTTAATTAAGTGTATTCTTCCTGAGAACTTAAAATAAAACAAGAGTTTTGTGGAGTATGTATTGACTTCAAGAATTATATGTATATCACAAAGGAAAGTACTATGTTCAAAGAAATGAAAAACAATTTAAAATCTTTTAGTTAAAGATTTTCAAAATTATGTTCAAGGAGTAAGAAAAAAATGATAAAGATCAATTTAAACAATTTCCAAAATTCCTAATTCCCTTCTAATATTTATAAATTGTTCTTTCGGAAGGGGTTTTGTAAAAATATCCACCAATTTTTTTGAAATTTCAACATATTCAAGAACACAATCTCCTTTCAAAACATGGCCTCTTATAAAATGATGTCTTATTTCAATATGTTTAGTCCTTGAATGCATGACAGGATTTTTGGAGATATTTATGGCGCTAGTGTTATCACATTTAATAGGCACTTTATTTAGAACAACACCAAAGTCAAGAAGTTATTGTCTCATCCAAAGAATTTGAGCACAATAACTGCCAGCTGCTACATATTCTGCCTCAGCTGTCGATAAAGCAACACTTACTTGCTTCTTGCTATGCCACGAAACAAGGGAACTACCAAGCAAATGACATGTTCCACTGGTACTCTTTCTATCAAGTTTACAACCAGCAAAGTCAGAATCAGAATATCCTATGAGAATACATTCAACGCCTTTGGGATACCATAAACCAACATTTTGAGTACCCACAAGATATTTCAAAATTCTTTTGACGGCAGTGAGATGTGATTCTTTAGGACATGCTTGATATCTAGCACACATACATACAACAAACATAATATCGGGTCTACTAGCTGTTAAGTAAAGTAAAGAACCAATCATACCTCGGTATTTAGTTATTTCAACGTCCTTACCCTTCTCATCTTTGTCTAAGTAGCAAGATGTACTCATGGGTGTAGCTATTTCGTTTACTTTGTCCATTTCAAACTTTTTGAGTAGTTCTTTACAATATTTTGTTTGACTAATGAGCGTTCCTTCATTTGTTTGTTTGATTTGTAATCCAAGGAAGAAGGTGAGTTCTCCCATCATTAACATTTCGAATTCATCTTGCATAATCTTAGCAAACTCTTGACAAAGAATTTCGTTAGTAGCACCAAATATTATGTCATTAACATAAACTTGTACCAATAAAATGTCATTGTTTTTACGTTTTATGAACATCGTAGTATCAACTTTTCCTCTTTCAAAATTATTTTCTAAAAGAAATTTACTAAGTCTTTCATACCAAGCTCTTGGAGCTTGTTTCAAACCATATAAAGCTTTTCTCAATTTAAAAACATGGTTTGGAAATTTGTGATTTTCAAAACCGGGAGGTTGATTTACATAAATTTCTTCTTGAATATAGCCATTTAGAAAAGCGCTTTTGACATCCATTTGATAAAGCTTAAAATCCATACAACAAGCAAAAGCTAACAGTAATCTTATGGCTTCTAATCTAGCTACGGGAGCATACGTTTCTTCATAGTCTATTCCCTCTTCTTGATTATATCCTTTAGCAACTAATCTAGCTTTATTTCTTGTTATTATTCCATTTTCATCTAGCTTATTTCTAAAAACCCATTTAGTACCTATTATTAGATGGTCATTGCGTCTTGGCACAAGTTCCTAAACTTCATTTCTTTCAAATTGATTCAATTCTTCTGGCATGGCCAATATCCAATGTTCATCAATAATAGCTTCATTGATATTTTTGGGTTCTATTTGTGATACAAAAGCTAAGTGATTGCATGCATTTCTAATAGCGTTTCGAGTACTTACACCTTTTGTTATTTCACCTATGATATTGTCCAAGGGGTGATTCTTTAAGGTGATCCATTCCTTTTGTTGAGGTTCTTCATTTTGTGTTGTATCTCCTTCATTTTTATTTCCTTCTTCATCTTCCAAGTTCATTTCTTGGAAGGTACCTACAAGATCATCAATTTCCTTTCTCGTAGGATTTTGGTTAAGTTCATCAAATTTGACATGTATAGACTCTTCAATTGTATATGTTTGTTTGTTAAAGAGTCAATATGATTTACTAGTAGATGAATAACCTAAGAATATTGCTTCATCAGATTTTGCATCGAATTTGCTGAGATTATCCTTTCCATTGTTTAAAACAAAACATTTGCATCTAAATATATGAAAATAAGAAATATTTGGTTTTCTTCCTTTATAAAGCTCATAGGGAGTTTTCTTTAATATAGGCCTTATCAGACATCGGTTCATAACATGGCAAGCGGTATTTACCGTATCGGCCCAAAAATGTTTTGAAATGTTACTTTCATTTAACATAGTTCTTGCAAGCTCCACTAAAGATCGATTTTTCCTTTCAACTACTCCATTTTGTTGTGGAGTTCTTAGAGCCAAAAAATTATGATCAATGCCAAATTTTTTACAAAACTTTTCAAAAGATTGGTTTTCAAATTCTCCCCCATGATCAGTTCAAATAGATGTAATTTTCAAATTTTGTTCATTTTGGATGATCTTGACAAGTTTCTTAAATGCATGATATGCTTCATGTTTATGAGTAAGAAACAATGTCCATCTATATCTAGAATAATCATCCACAATCACAAGACCATAATAGTTTCCACCAAAACTTTTAATTTTTGAAGGTCCAAATAAATCCATATGTAAAAGCTGTAAAGGTCTATTTGTTGAAACAACATTTTTCGCTTGAAAAAAACCTTTACTTGTTTTCCCTTTTGAAATGCGTCATAAAATTTATTTTCAAATTTCAATTTTGGTAAACCAATTACTAAATCTTTCGAAACATGTTTATTTAAATGGTCTATATGAATGTGAGCAATTCTTCTATGCCATAGCCATGATTCATCCTCTTTAGTTATGAAGCATTGCACATCATTTGAAGCAAGACAATCAAGATTAATCATATAAATATTATCAACTCTTTGACCAACGAATTTTATTTCCTTGTTTAGTTTATTTTTAGTTATGCAACCGTTTGATTCAAAAACAATTTTATAGCCTTTATCACATAATTGACTAATGCTAAGCAAGTTATGCTTAAGTCCTTCAACATATAATACATCGTTTATAGAAGTGGAAGAGTTTTTACCAATATTTCTGATTCCTAGTATTCTTCCCTTCGTGTTATCTCCATAAGTAACGAATCCTTTATTTCATGGAGTAAATGATATGAACTTACTTTTGTCTCCCGTCATGTGTTTTGAACACCCACTATCCAAATACCAATTGGTGCTATTTGCTTTAAAGCATACCTACAAAACATGTCAAGTTAGAGAACTTGGTACCCATTTTATGTTGGGTCCTTATAGGTTAGTTTGAGGTAATGTTCCTTTAGGAACCCATACTTTTCTCACAACCTTTGGCCCTAGTTTTCTAACATTACAATTAGATGCATTATGTCCTTTAAAACCGCAATGATTACATTTCATGAAAGGTGATGAAGTTTTACTAGGTGGTATAAAGAAGCTTTTATAATTCTTTTGTTTCTTAACGACATTGAAACCTAAATCCGTTTTATCAAACATACACCATTGTTTACCAAGTAAAACATTTAAGTTGTCTCTACCATTTGTAAATTTTTCTAGAGTTCTATTCAAGTCCAAAACCTTAGTCTCTAGCATGTCACATTTCTTTACAAATTCACAAGGTTTAGTCCTAGAGCATGCTTGAACTTTTACTAGTTCATTTTTTAAACATTCATTTTCATTTCCATAAGATGCATCTCAAGAGTGTCAATGGTTTTTCTAGATAATTTATGCTTATTAGACACTTTCATAAGTTTATCATACAATTCTTCAAGAGCATCAAGTAGTTCTTCCTTATCTAAGTCATGAAAGTTTACCTCATCTTCTTCATCTTGGTGATTGGCCATAAGATAGAGGTTCACTTCTTCCTTTTCTGAATCGTCCGAGCTACTTATCTTATTTTTATCCCATGCGATATATGCTCTTCTCCTTTCTTTTCTTTCTTTGTTTTTCTTCTTTAGGTTTGGACAATCTATCTTGAAGTGTCCTTCCTTTCCACATTCAAAGCAAGTAGGTGAAGTAGGATTTTCTTTAGGATTTGGTTTCTTACCTTGTGATTTGAAGTTCCTTTGGAAGCGTTTGCTCTTCATAAGATTTCCAAAACGTTTCATGAATAGGCTTAACTCTTCATCCTCGTCAAGATCACTCTCGGATTCATCTTCAACAATTGAGGTGGCTTTGAGAGCTAGCCCTTTCTTCTTAGAGACTTTTTCTTCTTCCTCTGCTTGTTTCAAATCTTTCAATTCTTGTTCTTGTTCTTAGAGTTTACCAAACAAAGTGGTAAGAGACATATCATTTATATTGGGAGATTGCTTGATGGTCGTAACAAGAGGTTGCCATTCCCTAGTAAGACTTTTTAGAACTTTGTGGATAAGTTCCTTGTTAGTATAAGATTTACCAAGTGTAATAAGATGATTAATAATCAAAGTAAATCTCTTTTGAAGTTCTAAAATAGATTCATTGGAATTCATTCTAAAACTTTCATATTGACTAGTTAAAGTACTAATCTTAGAGTCCTTAACATCGCTAGTTCCTTCATGAGTTACTTGAAGGGTATCCCACATATCCTTAGCAGATTTACATGTAACTACTCTAAAGAACTCATCGGGACCTAAAGCTACAGTGATAAGATTTTTTGCTTTGTAATTATATTGTACTTTCTTCTCTTCCTCACTAGTCCAATCATCCATAGGTTTCTCAACTTGTTTATCATTAACAATATGCATAGGTACAAAAGGACTATTTTCAATAGCATTCCATACCTTCAAGTCAATTGATTGCACAAAAATTTTCATCCTTGCTTTCCAAAAAGCGTAGCCCTCACCATTGAAAGTGGGAGGTCTATTTGTGGCACCACCCTAGGGAAAAAGGTTTAGAGAATTTGAGGCCATTTATTCTCTTGAAGCTGTTAAGCTTGATCTACCAAGAGTCAAGCTCTGAAACCACTTGTTAACCAAGTGACCTCAAGTACTTAAGAGGGGGGGTGAATTGAGTATTAAAAAAGTTTACTTTGAATGCTTTTGAAGTTGATTCTTTAGTTACTATGTTTATTGAAGATGATAAACTTAATGGCAAGTAGTAACAATTTATACACAAGACAAAATAATAAGCACTTAAAAGGTCTAAGTAATATTCAAGAAATGGAATCAAATTAATCACAACACTATTTATGGTTCTCAAATTAATTCAAGAATATTGCTTAAAGCTAATTTCAACAATGTTAATCGAATAATTTATAACTTAATATAACATGCACTTAGTCCAAATTAATTGGCAATAATACAATAAATCAAGCAAGCAAGTTAAGTGTACAAATTAAATGAGTTTAGGGAAGAGAGATTTACAAACCGATATATACGAGTTCCACCACACCGGTGTATGTCTCACCTCTAAGCAACCCACTTAGAGGATTTCCACCATTGGAGATTAGAGATACAACTTTGAGCAATCGCGATTTCCTAGTGTCCCACACTCAAGAACCTAATTCTCAGAAGTACAAGGGCACCCCACCCAATCTCTCAATCTCACAATTACAAGGTTGAAACCCAACCCACAACTCTAGAAATTTTGGTGTTTAGAATACAAGAGTAACTCTCCAATAGAGTGGATATACAAATTAAAGCTCTAACAAAATGGTAACTCTCAAAGAGAGGATATGCAAATTTTAGCACTTCAAAAATATTTTCTCTCTTAAGAAACAATTTGCAAGTTTAGAAAATAATTTTGCTCACCAAGTTTACTCTCAAATAATAAGCCAAAATGGAAACAGAGAGTAATTAAGAGAAAAGAAGAAGAGGAGCAGCGTAAGGGAAGGAGAAAGCAAAGGAACTGCTTCAATGCTTGGTGTGTTTGAATCCTTTGCAAGGCTTCCTATTTATAGCAGATGTTGGTGTGGCTCTTGCAATTAATTTATTCCCTTTGATGCAATGCAAGTGGAGCAAGGCTGGACAAATTAATTAGTCCTTTCTGCTTAGTGGAGTGTTAATACGATGCAAGGCTGTAACGCATTTTAACTGAATGAATCGATGAATGAATGGATTCCCAGCGTGTATTTTGCCCCTGATACAGTGTGTGAATCGATTCCTTAAGGCTGTGAATCAATTCCTTTATGAAATAAGCAACAATGAATCGATTCTTTATACTTTGAATCGATTCCCTAGCATTTTTAATCTCCATGAATCGATTCCTTCAACAGTTGAATCGATTCCCAGCAGTTTTTGGCACCATGAATCGATTCTTGCTTCTAGTGAATCGATTCCCACACATTTATGTCTTCATGAATCGATTCCCCATGTGGTGAATCGATTCCCACTTTATTTCTTGCACAATGAATCGATTCTTCATGCTGTTCTTTATGTTTTAATGTGTTTTGGACCCTTTTTGATCATTTGGCTCATGGTTCTTTGTTCCTTTGATTCTTTGGCATTTTGTTGATTATTTTTCACTTGATTGAGACCTTTATGAATGCCTTGACTCAAGTCCTTGATTGTTCATCATATTTAATAGCTTGACAACATCCTTAATATTTCTTTATTTGTTGTGTCATTATTAAAACCTACATCAACATATAAATACAATGTAAAATACAGGCTGCCAAACAGAGATCCGCTTAATGTTGGAATTCCTTTCTTTGACCTTGACCTTTTTACAAGGAAGACCTCGTATTCCGTACTGCAGACAATAACCAAAGACCACGAGAAGAGAGAAAATTCACCGCCACCTGGGAAGGCCCTTACCGAGTCAAAGAGGCCCTTGGGAAAGGGACTTTCTATCTAGAAGAATTAACTGGAAGAGAAATACCAAGAACATTGAATGCAACTCACCTAAAGATTTACTACAGTTAACCTTTGTATTATAGGATACTCTTTTTCCTACCTGAGAGATTTTCCCATAGGGTTTTTCTCTCGGGAGGTTTTAATGAGGCCCCCGTTATTTTAATGAAAGTCTTATCCAGTTAAAAAACCATGCACATTCAAAGTCCAAGCACAGAACAGATCCTTCAGCAAATACGTTATGAAACTTAAAATACGTTTAAGCATTTAAAGTCCGAGCACGGAAACGATCCCTCGACAAATACATTATGAAACTTAAAATACGTTTAAGTACTCAAAGTCTAAGCGCGGAATCAATCCCTTGGGAAATACATTACGAAACTTAAAATACGTTAAAGTACTCAAAGTCTAAGCGCAGAATCGATTCCTCCACCAATACATTATGAAACTTAAAATACGTTTAAGTACTCAAAGTCCGAGTGCAGAATCGATCCCTCGGCAAATATGTTATGAAACTTAAAATATGTTTAAAGTACTCAAAGACTGAGCGCAAAATCGATCCCTCGGCAAGTACGTTATGAAACTTCAAATATGTTTAAATACTCAAACTCTGAGCGCGGAATCAATGCCTCGATAAATACGTTATGAAACTTAAAATACGTTTAAGTACTCAAAGTCCGAGCTCAGAATCAATCCCTCGGTAAATACGTTAGGAAACCTAAAAGACATTTAAGTACTCAAAGTCCAAGTGTAGAATCGATCCCTTGGCAATTAGTTATGAAACTTAAAATACCCTTAAGTACTCAAAGTCTGAGCGCGAAATTGATCCCTCGATAAAAACTTTATGAAACTTAAAATACATTTAAGTACTCAAAGTTTGAGCGCAGAATCGATCCCTCAGCAAATACGTTATGAAACTTAAAATACTTTTAAGTACTCAAAGTCCGAGCGCGAAATCGATCCCCTGGTAAATACGTTTAAATACTCAAAGTCTGAGCGCAGAATTGATCCCTTGGTAAATACGTTATGAAACTTAAAATACGTTTAAGTACTCAAAGTTTGAGCGCGGAATCAATCCCTCGGTAAATACGTTATGAAACTTAAAATACGTTTGAGTACACCAAGTTTGAGCACGGAATCAATCTCTTGGCAAATACGTTATGAAACTTAAAATACGTTTAAGTACTCAAAGTCCGGGTGTGGAATTGATCACTTGGTAAATAGATTATGAAACTTAAAATACGTTTAAGTACTTAAAGTTCGAGTGCGGAATCGACCGCTCGGCAAATATGTTATGAAACTTAAAATACGTTTAAGTACTCAAAGTCTGAGCGTGGAATCGATCCCTTGGAAAGTACATTATGAAACTTAAAATACGCTTAAGTACTCAAAGTCCAAGCACGTAATCTATCCCTCGGCAAATACATTACGAAACTTAAAATACGTTTAAGTACTCAAGGTCCGAGCGCGGAATCGATTCCTGGACAAATACGTTATAAAACTTAAAATACATTTAAGTACTCAAAGTTCAAGCGTGGAATCGATCCCTTGGGAAATACGTTATGAAACTTAAAATACGTTTAAGTATTCAAAGTCCGAGCGCAGAATCGATCCCTTGGCAAATACGTTATGAAACTTAAAATATGTTTAAAGTACTCAAAGACTGAGTGCGAAATCAATCCCTCGGCAAGTACGTTATGAAACTTCAAATATGTTTACATACTCAAACTCTTAGCGCGGAATCAATGCCTCGGTAAATACGTTATGAAACTTAAAATATGTTTAAGTACTCAAAGTCTGAGCTCAGAATCGATCCCTCACTAAATATGTTAGGAAACTTAAAATACGTTTAAGTACTCCAAGTCCGTGTACGGAATCGATCCCTTGGCAATTAGTTATGAAACTTAAAATACGCTTAAGTACTGAAAGTCTGAGCGTGAAATCGATCCCTCAACAAATACTTTATGAAACTTAAAATACGTTTAAGTACTCAAAGTTCAAGCGCGGAATTAATCTCTTGGAAAATACATTATGAAACTTAAAGTACGTTTAAGTACTCAAAGTCTGATCGCGGAATCGATCCCTTGGTAAATACGTTATGAAACTTAAAATACGCTTAAGTACTCAAAGTCCAAGCACACAAGTGATCCCTCGGCAAATGTATTATGAAACTTAAAATACATTTAAGTACTCAAAGTCTGAGCACGGAATCGATTCCTAGACAAATACATTATGAAACTTAAAATACGTTTGAGTACTCAAAGTTTAAGTGCGGAATCGATCCCTCGGCAAATACATTATGAAACTTAAAATACATTTAAGTACTCAAAGTTCGAGCATGGAATCGATTCCTGGACAAATACGTTATGAAACTTAAAATACGTTGAAGAACTCAAAGTCCGTGCGTGGAATCGATCCCTTGGGAAATACGTTATGAAACTTAAAATACGTTTAAGTACTCAAAGTCTTAGCGCGGAATCGATCCCTCGACCAATACGTTATGAAACTTAAAATACATTTAAGTACTCAAAGTCCAAGCACAGAATCGATCCCTCGGCAAATACGTTATGAAACTTAAAATATGTTTAAAGTACTCAAAGACTGAGCGCGAAATCGATCCCTCGGCTGTAACACCCATAATTTTATAAAAATGATTAATTGAGAGGAATAAATATTAAATAATTATAAATGGGTTAATAAGTGTCCCAAAATTTTGGAAATAATTAAATTAGGATTTTATTATGGATATTTATAATTTATTAAGATTTAAGGAGTTAAAATTTTACCCGATTAAAATATGAGTATCGGACCAAGTATCTCCGATTGAGATGCCGTTGGTCAAGGCTGTTAAGAATATTATTAGGAATCCGAATATCTCTTCGGAATAATTTTTGGATTGAGTATTGAGCCCGAACAGAGATCCTGTTTATTATAAAATGGAAAGCTTTTAATGAAAAGTGGTGTATTTTAATTCCTTCTCTCCTTTTTTTCTCTATTTCTTCGTTGGTTTCTCTCCCTCTCTCCCATCTACCTTGCTTTTTCTTCTCCTTCCTTCTTCTTCACCCAAAACCGTCCATCTCCTCCTCCCCTCAATAGATCATTTTCCACTCAAAAGCTTGGGTTTTCATGGATGCATGAAGCTAGTAGGACACATGGATCAAAAGCTTGGTTCTACCCTTCCTCTCTTTCTCTCTATTTTCGTGTTCCTCTTTGGACTAGGAGAATGAGGTAAGATCTTGAACACCCATGGCTTTTGTTTATGGATTTGAGTCTATTTAAGTATTGTGATGGAAGATTGAGTATTGGTTTGATGGAAAATGGATTGAGGAACCAAACCCTAGGTTGGATAACCCTTGGGGATTTAGTGTTATTGATGATGAGTGGGATGCATTATTGTCAACCTATAAATGTATATGAATGGTTAAAATTGATGATTGTTAATTGTTGATGAGAAATTTGGATGAAACCCTAATTATAGGAATTCGGGGAAATTGATAATAATGCCATGAAAAGTGATTTTTAGTGGAAACCCATGATAATATGTGTGTGGGTGTTTTTAATGAAGGAGATTGATAGTTATTAGAAATGGTCATTGAGTTTTGATGAAACCCTAGGTGTTAGTGGTTTGGGGCTTTTGGCATAGAGGGTGAAATTAACAATGTGGTTGTCATAAGAATAGTTTTGTGGATAGAGATAATGTTTGGAAATGTTTGGTATGATTATTGAGTTGAGTGGATTTTAATAAGGTTCCAATCTTGAGGTTTGGAAGATGTGAGCATGTGAGTATGCATGTATATGGTTGAGTATAGGAAATTGATTTTGAAAATGAATATATGATGGTCTTGATTGGGGCCAAGAGGCTTATAATGAATTTGAATAAATTATGATGATGAGTAGTAATCCACATGATGATTTGGAAGTCTCATGGATAAGGGCTATGGTATTGTTGTTGTTGGATTTGTTTAGCTCTTTAAGATTTAGAGGATCATGGTTTTGGGAAAAGAATTCCCGAAGCCTAACACGAGTATGAGAATAGGTATTTTAACAAGTCTAAGAATATGTAGATTCAAAGTCGAATGATGAAGTGGAGCATTTGGAGCATTGGAATCATGGTTCTTCTCTCAAGGTAGGAGAGGAGTTTACATTTCAACTGCATTAGTGAATAATTGTTAATTATGTTGGTGTGTGACTCATGCATTGCCTTGCCATGAATATATATTAAATGTTGAATTGGTGATGTGATGAATGATAGGCTTGGCAAATTGTTGAATTTTGAAATTTTATATATGTATATATGAGATGGTGATGAATAGTTAGTGGTCCCTTGATGGGAATTGATGCATTGTAATGAAAGACCCATAATGAAATGAAATATGAATGGCTTGGGTCTAATTATAGCTCACAAGGTGTATTTTATGCATAATCAAGGAAGTGGATAGGTGATATTATCATTTAATAGAATAAACTTCATGTAGAGGTCACCTACAAGTCATAATATATGTATGAAACTTGTGTGCATGGTTGGATGTGGCCAAATAGGCTTAGTTTAAAATTGGTATCCTTGGTTTAGCTAAAAAGGGCTTGAATTACCACTAGAGCATATCTTAATCTAGAAAATGAGTTATGGAATGAGACTTGTTGGAGCAAGTCATATTTATATATGCGAATATAGGTTCATAGAGAGTTTGGACCAAAACTTAGCCAATTGTATTTTGGTATGTCATGTAAAATGCCCAAAATATGCATAAAACTACCCTATAGCTTAGATTTTTATTGAGATGGAATTTGGGCTTGAAACTTTGCCACATAATTGATATTAGGGTAGGTAAGTTGTGTATAAAATTTCATGCAAATCGGAGTTGAATAGCCTAGTAAAAAGGGGTCCCAAATTTGGCAAAAACGTAAGGGCCAAAAAGCTGCAGAACAAAGCCTACACCAGTGAAATCCACGGCCAGTGGGAATTCCCCACGGCCAGTGGATCATTCCACCTCAAAACGTGGTAAAAATTACCATTTTGGATGGTCCGGGTAGTGGGATCCACGGCCAGTGGAATTTCCCACGGCCAGTGGATTTCCCTACTGTCAGAAATTTCCAACTGCTCTGTTTTCCTTGCTATTTTTGGCCTGTTTGGGCACCTTAATGACATTTTTGGACTCCAATGTCTTCATGAAAGTTGTAGATAATTGTGTTACAGAGGTGTGAGAATTTGTCTCACTTTAATTTGAGTTTTCTAACTCTCATTAGGTGTAAAATACCAAACCCACTGCATTGAAAAATACAAGTTTAAGAGGGTTTCGAACCCAACTTTTTATGGTGGCCAAATTGGGACTAATAGGTGATATTTGTGACATGTCCCACTATCCTTAGGACTAAGAGTGAGCTTTTCTCATGTATTAGTATTGGAATTTATCATGAGTTTAATATTACTCTAAACCTTTTCGTTACGTGAAAATAAGAGATTGTATTCGAAGTATATGATGATGGTGGGTCTAGGTGGTATTGGTATTGATTAACACATGTTATAAGAACATGAATAACCACCACAAATGATATTAAATGATGGTTAGTTTATAACACACCTTGTATGGTAATGGAACTAATGAGAGACGATTGCATAATAATATATTTATTATAAATCGATGAATCGGAGATGATATCGATAATGAATGATGATGGATGAGGTTGTTAACCATTCCTTGATTAGAGGATGATTGTTATTATGAATGATTGTTGAATGCCATTGTGTGTGATACAAGTGCGATCTTGTATGCGTGGTTTAAAATTATAATTGTGAATTATTGTGAATACCACACTAATATGTAAGACAATGGTGATGAATAATGAGATGAAAATCCACTAAATGAATGTGTGGTGATATATGAATGATATGTAATGATGTGATGCCATTATGGTTGATTGCAAGCATTGTCTTGCATGTGTGATAGGAAATATATATATATATATATATATATATATATGAAATATGTTAAATGAAATGCCATATATAAAACTTAAAAGCAATGGCTAAAACCAACAAAGATAAAATCCACTAAGGTGTATATGGTGGTGTTGGTGACTATGATTATGATGATTTATGAGTGGCATTTAGGATGCAGAGTGTGAGAAATGCATTTGATTTGCATTGCATTGCATCCATGGCATATCATACGCTGCCGGTGTTGGAATATTAGGGGATTCCCCTGGTTGGCCTAGTGGGAGGGCGGCTTAGTGTATGAGCATTTCTGTTGTTTCCCCTGTGACTCAGTGTGTAAGTCACGAAGCTGCCCATGCTGAGCTACGGGGAGCTGCATGTGGTTGACCCTTGTGGGGGTGGCTCTTGAGGAGCAGGTGTCCCCGGTGGTCCTTTGGATCACAACTGCCATGTTCAAAATCATGGTTGGCCCGCAACACCTTATATTGTTGATTATGTTGTTTACTGCGGTCATGGTGAAAATGACCGGTGTTACAAAATGGGTGATGCGGTTTGGTACTAGTAAAATTGGTGATTATGCATGCATTATGAGATATGTGTACACATTATACTATTGCAGTAGGGGCATGGTATATGATCATGCTTGAACCAACAATTTGGTGTTTATTCCCACAGTCAGATCTGCATTTGTTGTTGATTATTCCATTGTGCATATGCATTAGCCATAAGAGCATTTGCATATGGTATGGAGATATGCCAGGTGGTGATGATAATTGATGATGATTGAGATTATGGTGTGGTGTTGGTGAAATGGGTGTTTAATATACCTAAAAGACCACATAAAAGTAATAAATGATATGAATATACGAAATGATATCGAATATGACGATATGTATATTATGGCCCAATGTAATGAAGGGCGTATTTGTTTATGATTGATAATAATAATGTTAGCACGTGGTGGCTTGAGAAAAGACCGGAATAGTCGATGTTGATGATGTTAGCCTGTTGTGGCATTGGAATAGATGTGTATATGCCTGCTTTGCTATGACTTGGTTAATGAATATGAATTATGTATATGTCGTTGAATTGACAAATTATGATGATTAGTGATGTATTTAGCAGAGCATACATGATGTTGATATGCATATGCACATAATTTCAATTGTATTCATATCGTCATTTGAAATGTATAACTCACTCTCCCATGTGGTCTACTTTTTAGTATCGATGCAGGAATATCATGGGATAAGGATGATTTTAAAGTTAAGTTTTTGTGAAGGTAAAATAGTGGTAATGGAATGCCTTGGTCGGCAGCGTCTGTAAGTTATTAAGTTATGTATGAAATGAATATTATGATGTGGTTGATTATTGATATTAATAGATGTGATGTAAATGACGATGTAAGTAGATGATTTATTGTCATTTGGGGTATTTGACCTCATACATACTTGATAAATAAATTGATGTTGATTATGTATTCCTCTAGGGATGGACAAGTATAGGTGATATGTGAAATTGAGGTTAAATTGATATGGTCAATTATCGGATATGAACATTGGGTATGTATGATGCATAACCGAATGGATGTATGAGTATATATATATATATTAGACTTTATATGATCATGAAATTATGTGAAAAGATGATGGATGATTATTACGCTTATGATATCCCGTTGCATGCTTTGTCGAGCCTTTTCTCATATCTTCATATATGGGACTAGGCGTATGCCCGGCATACACATTCTTCTTCCGCTGTAAACTCTGTTATTTTGTATACCATTGTGGGCAAACTATTTAACGATCCAGTTCAGTTTTCTATGATCCGAGTCTTGATATAATTGTGGTGGTGTCTTGGACATATTTAAAACGCGAAAAATTTATTCGCATGTTTATTAATTAATTATCTTGATTACATTGGGATTTGGGTATGGAAAATCTAGGGTGTTATATCGGTAAGTACGTTATAAAACTTCAAATATGTTTAAATACTGAAACTCTTAGCGCAGAATCGATGCCTCGGTAAATACGTTATGAAACATAAAATACGCTTAAGTCATCAAAGTCCGAGCTTGGAATCGATCCCTCGGTAAATACGTTAGGAAACTTAAAATACGTTTAAGTACTCAAAGTCCGAGTGCGGAATCGATCCCTTGGCAATTAGTTATGAAACTTAAGATACCCTTAAGTAGTCAAAGTCTGAGAGCGAAATCGATCCCTCGACAAATACTTTATGAAACTTAAAATACGTTTAAGTACTCAAAGTCCGAGCGCGGAATCGATCCCTCAGCAAATACATTATAAAACTTAAAATACTTTTTAGTACTCAAAGTCCGAACGAGAAATCGATCCCCCGAAAAATCATTTAAATACTCAAAGTCTGAGCGCGGAATCGATCCCTCGGTAAATACGTTATGAAACTTAAAACACGTTTAAGTACTCAAAGTTCGAGCACGGAATCAATCTCTCCACAAATATGTTATGAAACTTAAAATACATTTGAGTACTCAAAGTTCGAGTGCGGAATCAATCTCTTAGGAAATACATTATGAAACTTAAAATACGTTTAAGTACTCAAAGTCTGAGCGCGGAATCTATCGCTCGACAAATTCGTTATGAAACTTAAAATACGTTTAAGTACTCAAAGTCCGAGTAGGGAATCAATCGCTCGGCAAATAAATTATGAAACATAAAATACGTTTAAGTACTCAAAGTCCGAGCGCGGAATCGATCCCTTGGCAAATACGTTATGAAACTTAAAATACGCTTAAGTACTCAAAGTCCAAGCACACAATCGATCCCTCGCAAATACATTATGAAACTTAAAATATGTTTAAGTACTCAAAGTCCGAGCACAAAATCAATTCCTGGACAAATACGTTATGAAACTTAAAATATGTTTGAGTACTCAAAGTTTGAGTGGAGAATCGATTCCACTACATATACGTTATGAAGCTTAAAATACGTTTAAGTACTCAAAGTCCGAGTGCGGAATCGATCCCTTGGCAATTACGTTACGAAACTTAACAAATGTTTAAGTACTCAAAGTCTGAGCACAGAATCGATCCCTCGACAAATATGTTATGAAACTTAAAATACATTTAAGAACTCAAAGTCTAAGCACAGAATCGATTCCTCGTCAAATAAGTTATGAAACTTAAAATACGTTTAAGTACTCAAAGTCTGAGCGTGGAATCGATTCCTCGGTAAATACATCATGAAACTTAAAATAGTTTAAGTACTCAAAGTCCGAGCATAGAAACGATCCCTCGGCAAATACATTATGAAACATAAAATATGTTCAAGTACTCAATTTCCGAGCGTGGAATCGATCCCTCGGCAAATATGTTATGAAACTTAAAATACGTTTAACTACTCAAAGTCCGAGTGCAGTATCGATCCCTTGACAAATACATTATGAAACTTAAAATACATTTAAGTACTCAGAGTCCAAACACAGAAATGATTTGTCGGCAAATATGTAATGAAACTTAAAATACCTTTAAGTACTCAAAGTCCAAGCATGAAATCGATGCCTTGACAAATATGTTATGAAACTTAAAATACGTTTAAGTACTTAAAGTCTGAGCGCGGAATCGATCCCTCGACAAGTAAGTTGTAAAACTTAAAGTCAGAGTGCAGAATCGATCCCTCGACAAATACGTTATGAAACATAAAATATGTTTAAGTACTCAAAGTTTGAGCGTGAAATCGATTCCTCGGTAAATACATTATGATACTTTAAATACGTTTAAGTACTCAAAGTCTGAGTACAGAATCGATCCCTCGACAAACACATCATGAATCATAAAATATGTTTAAGTGCTCAAAGTCTGAGTGCGGTATCGATCCCTTGACAAATACGTTATGAAACTTAAAATACGTTTAAGTACTCAAAGTCCGAGCACGGAAATGATTCATCGGCAAGTACGTAATGAAAATTAAAATACGTTTAAGTACTCAAAGTTCGAGCATGAAATCGATCCCTCGACAAATACGTTATGAAACTTAAAAGACGTTTAAGTACTTAAAGTCTGAGCAAGGAATCGATCACTCGACAAATAAGTTGTGAAACTTAAAGTCCGAGTGCGGAATCGATCCCTCGTCAAATATGTAACGAAACTTAAAATACGTTTAAGTACTTAAAGTCTGAGCGTGGAATCAATCCCTCGACAAATAAGTTGTGAAACTTAAAATACGTTTAAGTACTCAAAGTCTTAGTTCGGAATCGATTCCTCAGTAAATACATCATGAAACTTAAAATACGTTTAAGTAATCAAAGTCCGAGCATAGAATCGATCCCTCAGCAAATACATTATTAAACATAAAATATGTTTAAGTACTCAATGTCCGAGCGTGGAATCGATCCCTCGACAAATATGTTATGAAACTTAAAATACGTTTAAGTGCTCAAAGTCCGAGTGCGGTATCGTTCCCTTGACAAATACGTTATGAAACGTAAAATACGTTTAAGCACTCAAAGTCCGAGCGTGGAATCGATCCCTCAGTACACATGTTATGAAACTTAAAATACGTTTAAGTACTCAAAGTCTGAATGCGGAATCAATTCCTCGACAAATACGTTATGAAACTTAAAATATGTTATGAAACTTAAAATAAGTTTAAGTACTCAAAGTCCAAGCGCGAATTGATCCCACGATAAATACGTTATGAAACTTAAAATACGTTTAAGTACTCAAAGTCTGAGCGCAGAATCGATCACTCAGTTATGAAACATAAAATACTCTTAAGTACTCTAAGTCCGAGCGTGGAATCGATCCCTCGGCAAATACGTTATGAAACTTAAAATACGTTTAAGTACTCAAAGTCCGAGCGCGGAATTGATCCCTCGGAAAATACGTTATGAAACTTAAAATACGTTTAAGTACTCAAAGTCGAAGAGTGGAATCCATCCCTCGGCAATTATGTTATAAAACTTAAAATACGATTAAATACTCAAAATCCGAGCCCGGAATCGATCCCTCGGCAAATAGGTTATGAAACTTAAAATACGTTTAAGTACTCAAAGTCCGAGTGTGGAATCGATCCCTCGACAAATACGTTATGAAACTTAAAATATGATTAAGTACTCAAAGTCCGAACACGAATGAATCCCTCGAGAGTTATGTTATGAAACTTAAATTACGTTTAAGTACTCAAAAACCGAGCACGAAATCGATCCCTCGACAAATACTTTATGAAACTTAAAATACTTTTAAGTACTCAGAGTCTGAATGCGGAATTCATTCCTCGACAAATACGTTATGAAACTTAAAATACGTTTAAGTACTCAAAGTCTGATTGCGGAATCAATTCCTTGGTAAATACGTTATGAAACTTAAAATACGTTTAAGTACTTAACGTCCGAGCATGAAATCAATACGTCGGTAATTACGTTGTGAAACTTAAAATACGTTTAAGTACTCAAAGTCAGAGCGCGGAATCGATCTCTCGGTAAATACGTTAGGAAACTTAAAATACGTATAAGTACTCAAAGTCCGAGTGCGAAATCGATCCCTTGGCAATTAGGTTATGAAACTTAAAATACGTTTAAGTACTCAAAGTCCAAGCGCGGAGTAGATCCCTCAGCAATTAAGTTGTGAAACCTAAAATACGCTTAGGTACACAAATTCTAAGCGCCGAATCGATCCCTTGGCAATCACAGTATGAAACTTAAAATACGCTTAAGTACTCAAAGTCTGAGCGCGGAATCGATCCCTCAGGAAATACATTATGAAACTTAAAATACATTTAAGTACTCAAAGTCTGAGCTCGGAATCGACCCCTGATAAATCAATTTTAATACACTTCTTATAGTTTTACACTTGGGGTTTATTATATAATTACTATGTTTAATAATAGTATTTTTTATTTAAGTTTTATGTTGTTTAGTTAAATTGAAGTATTATGTATATATGTTTCAATTTTCGTTTTTTGTATGTATCTTGAGTATCTTGCCTTATTTTGGCCATAACTTGGGCTTTTGTGATCCAAATGGGCTAATCTTGGAGCCCATGGAAAGCTAAGACAGAGGGCTACATCATGATGATCAAATTTGGTTATTTTGCATCTAGAAAAAATAAATAAATGGAGCTTGAATCAATCATCCCTCATGTGTCCTACCAGCATTGACATAGTTCACCAAAATACAGATATCTGGAGCTCTAGATATCTAAATGACCTGATTCTTGCGCTAAATTCTTAATAAGACAGAGATCTACAACTTTTATGTTGAAGGTTTTTCAAAATTCGGCCATCTAAAAGGTCATATTGGACTTGCAAGGTGGAGAAGATAAAGAGGAGAATGAATTTCAACACCTACCATTATCTTCTTTTGAATTATTGTAATTTCAAGCCCACCAATGTTGAAAAAATGCATTAATAATCAGAAAATGAACGTATAGTATCATCATATCTTGCCTATAAATAGATGCTTGAAGTTGTAACGGAGATACACAAGAAATACATAAGAAATACATGCTTTAGTTTCCATTATAATTCTATATCTTTGTTTTAGCTTCTTAAGTTTTAGTTCTTTCTTTTGCTTTATCTCCTTGTTCTATATTCCATCCTTCAAGTTATGGTTTTCATTTCCCTTCCTCAATATCAAGTAAGTTAATTTTATTATTTGTTATTTACTTTTATAATCAAAGTTTTAGTAAATTTAATATTAGCTTTCATTGTTAAAAATTATCATGGAAGCTTAATCTTTTAAAATCAACTCAAGGAATTTAATTTTTCTTTATGTTAACTTTGAGTTCTTGCTCTTAATATTTTGATTGAAGATAATTAATTTTCTTTGTTTCTCAAGCACTTATGATGGTAGATTATTTAAGTGTATAACCGATTGGTATATACTTAAACAATCTATAATCTAAACTGATGTTGGTTGGTTAATCAATAATCAATTTGAGAACAAAGATTAAGTTACTAAATAAGAGATTTCTATTTAGTTTCTTAACTCAATCAAATTATGGTTTTAAAGTTATTTTAGTAATTAATAAGAATATATCGATTGATTATTCTTATTAGTTCATTAATTCAATTCTAGAAGATTTTCTAGAATATAATCATTTAGGGATTCCAAATGATTCAAGGTTGAGAAATTAATTATATTTAATCATATTTATGATCAGTGATTAGTTAACTAAAAGATTTATTAATTCCTTGGGTTGGTTGTTTCTAAATTTGATTATTCTTACTCATAAATTTACTTTTTGCACTATTATATAATCACTTAATTTTCCTTTCAATCTCAACACAAACCCCCCCTTTATTATAACTAAATTGAGTGTAACTAATTGAACTAAGGTCCTCGAGAGACGACTAAGGTTGTTCACCTTATACTATATTAATTTAACTTTTTATTTGACACGACAACGACAGCGTGTCAAATTTGGCGCCGTTGTCGGGGACCTTTGGTCCTAATTATTTGCATTCAATTACCTAATATGTTTTACATTTTTTGTTGTAGGTGTGTTGAAGATATTCAGGTTTGGTTGAATATGAGCATATAAAAAAATTAAAAAAAATTCCACTTTATTATATTCTTATTTATTCTCTAGTAATCTCATTTTTTTAACCATTGAAAAAAATATAAATATAAAAAAAAATCTTTAAATTTTTAAACATATGTTCTAAGCATTTCATAATTAAAATGATAACTTTTTCCTTTTATTACATAGTTGTAGTATTTTGTTACAATATATGTAGATGTATTATGTATGACTAGATCTAATCCCGAACCACTATATTCTTTTGATCCTGAAATAGATAGAACATTTCATCAATTAGTTAGATCATCTAAGAAACTATTAAATAATAATAATAATAATAATAATAATAATAATAATCTACCTAATAGCATAAATAGTGAAACTAAACCTTCAACTTCTGAGTATTTGCATAACATGGCTGAAAAGACATTAAAAGAACTAGCTACACCAGATGTCACTAATCAAACATCATGCATCTTATATCCTGAGGAAGATGTTCCTTTTGTGCTTAAAACTGATTTAGTTCATTTGTTACCAAAGTTTCATGGTCGTGCAGGTGAAGATCCTCATAAACACTTAAAAGCATTTCATATCCTTTGCTCTACCATGAAACCTGAAGGGGTTTCAGAAGAACATGTAAAACTTAAAGCTTTTCCTTTCTCCCTAGCAGATATCGTTGAGGATTGGTTATTTTACCTTCCTCCTGTCTCTATTACAAATTGGGATGACTTAAAAAAAATGTTTCTTGAAAAATTTTTCCCCGCTTCAAGAACTTCCTCAATTAGAAAAGAAATATGTGGCATCCGACAACATGACCGGGAAAATCTTTATGAATACTGGGAAAGATTTAAAAGATTGTGTGCTAGTTGTCCCCATCACCAAATTACGGATCAACTTCTCATACAATATTTCTATGAAGGTCTTAATCCAATGGATAGAACTTTGGTTGATGCAGCTAGTGGTGGTGCTTTGTAAAATAAAACTACAAATGCAGCAAAAACTTTAATTGAGAACATGGCTGCTAATGCTCAACAAGATGCCACTAGAAATAATTCTGTAGTAATTAGAGGAGTCCATGAAATTGAAACTACTAATGATGGAGATAAAAAATGGGAAAGTAAATTTGCTGAACTAGAAACACTTATGAAAAATATTATTGTGTCTCAAAAACAACAACCTGTAACCCCTGCTAAGGTATGTTCTATCTGTACTTCATCAGATCATTATACCGATTGTTGTCCTTCACTGTAGGAAGATAAAATTCCCGATGAAAATCCTCAAGTATGTGCTGCCAACTTATACAATAATAGACCGCCACAACAACAAAATAATTATGATCTTTCTTCTAACAGATATAATCCTGGTTGGAGGAATCACCCTAATTTAAGATGGGGTAATTCTTTACAACAACCTCATGCACCTTTTCAGGCAAATACTGGACCAAGCAGACCATATCAACCTCCTTATGTACAACAACAAGCTACACAAATAGTTGCACCTTCCACTGAGAAATCAAATTTGGAGGAATTGATGAAGCAAATGTCAGTAGATAATCTGAACTTCCAAAAAAGAACTGAGGCTACAATTCAGACTCTTGAAAATCAGATTGGTCAATTGGCTACATCTTTAAACCATTTGCAGTCTTAAGGTTCAGATAAGTTGCCTGCTCAGACAATTGTCAATCCTAAAAATGTAAGTGCAATTACTTTAAGATCTGGTAAAGCTATCCATGGACCAGAAAAACAACAACAAACTAAAAATACTATTGTCACAGAAAAACATGCAGAAGAAGTTTTAGATAGTTCAAGTAATAATAGTAATGATATATCTCTTACAAATCCTCCTTCTGCAGCTGGTCCTGATAAGCAACATATCCCTCTTCCATTTCCACAAAGACAAAAATCAATACAAAATAAGAAAATGGATGAGGAGATCTTGGAAACATTTAGAAAAGTAGAGGTAAATATACCTTTATTAGAAGCCATCAAGCAAATCCCAAGATATGCCAAATTCCTTAAAGAACTATGCACTAATAAAAGAAGACTAAAAGGCAATGAAAGGATTAATATAAGTAGAAATGTGTCTGCATTAATTGAAAAACCTTTGTCACATATACCAGAAAAATGTAAAGACCCTGGGACGTTTACCATTCCATGCATAATAGGCAATAACAAATTTAAAAATGCCATGCTAGACTTAGGTGCATCTATTAATGTTATGCCTACGACTGTATTTACTTCACTTTCCCTTGGACCTTTGCAAACTACAGGTGTGGTTATACAATTAGCAAATCAAAGCTCTGCACATCCTGTAGGAATTATTGAAGATGTCCTTGTTAAAGTTAATGATTTAATTTTTCCTGCAGATTTTTATGTTCTAGATATGGAAAGTGAGAATTCCACCAATAAAGCTCCAATAATTTTAGGTAGACCATTCTTAAAAACAGCTAGAACAAAGATAGATGTGCATGCAGGAACACTTTCTATGGAATTTGGAGATAGTGTGGTTAGATTCAACATTTTAGATGCTATGAAGCATCCTACTGAGGATCATTCTGTTTTTCAAATTGACTTAATAACTGATTTAGTTGAGGATAATATTATTAAGTTGTCTGATGATGTTAATTTTCCTGTATTGTCTGATTTTTATGATTCATTTGTTTGTGATTCATGCATGGATTCTCATCAATGCAATGTGTGTGCTGAAATTGAGAAATATTTGCTTAATGATAATAATGATCCAAACTCCCTTAAGACAGAAAATATAGTTCTAGATGTTGTTTCAAAAGAATCAGAGTGTGATAATTTGATTAAAGTAGTTACAAATACATCTGATTATGTTGAAGTACAAGTTGCTGAGACAAATTCAACCAAGTTGATTCCTTCAATAATGCAACCTCCTATGTTAGAGTTAAAACCTCTTCCTGAACATTTAAAGTATGCATATTTAGAGGAAGATAAGAATCTTCCAGTGATTATTTCTAACAAATTAAATGTTGATCAAGAAACAAGGTTGTTGCAGATTATTAAGAAGCATAAGAAAGCAATTGGTTGGACTTTGGCAGATATCCCAGGTATTAGCCCTTCTATGTGTATGCATAGAATTCTATTAGCGGAAGAAGTTAAACCAGTAAGGCAACCACAAAGAAGACTTAATCCTTAGATCCTTGATGTAGTTAAAAAAGAGGTAACAAAATTATTACAAGCTGGCATTATTTACCCTATATCAGATAGCACTTGGGGTAGCCCTATACAAGTGGTTCCCAAGAAGTATGGAATCACAGTGGTTAAAAATGAAAATGATGAACTAATTCCTACCAGAATCCAAAATAGTTGGCGAGTATGCATTAATTACAGGAAACTTAACAAAGCAACTCGAAAGGATCACTTTCCTTTACCTTTCATTGATCAAATGTTGGAACGACTGGCAGGTAAGTCACATTACTGCTTTCTAGATGGATTTTTAGGTTACTTCCAAATTTATATTGCACCAGAAGATCAAGAAAAAACAATATTTACATGTCCTTTTGGCACTTTTGCTTATAGGAGGATGCCTTTTGGCTTATGCAATGCCCCTGGTACCTTTCAACGATGCATGATTAGTATCTTTGCTGATTTTCTTGAAAATTGCATGGAAGTATTTATGGATGATTTCACAGTATATGGTTCATCATTTGATGCTTGCTTAAATAGTCTAGATAAAGTATTACATAGATGCATTGAAACTAACCTTGTTCTTAATTATGAGAAATGTCACTTCATGGTAGAAGAAGGAATAGTTTTAGGCCATGTGATATCTAAAAAAGGCATAGAAGTAGATCCTGCAAAAATTACTGTAATTTCTCAACTACCTTATCCTTCTTGTGTGTGAGATATTCGTTCTTTTCTTGGTCATGCAGGTTTCTATAGAAGGTTTATAAAAAACTTCAGTAAGATAGCCCTTCCATTGTCTAACTTACTATAAAAAAATATAACATTTGACTTTAATGACAAATGTAAGGAGGCTTTTGATTGCTTAAAGAAAGCTTTAACTACCACTCCTATCATTCAGGCACCAGATTGGTCACTTCCATTTGAACTTATGTGCGATGCATCAAATTATGCATTAGGAGCTGTTCTTGCTCAAAGAGTAGGTAAAGTACAACATGTTATTTACTATGCCTCACGAACTTTGGATACTGCACAAATAAACTATACTACCACAGAAAAAGAACTACTTGCTATTGTGTTTGCACTTGATAAATTTAGATCTTATTTGCTCGGCTCAAAAGTAGTTGTATTTTCAGATCATGCAGCATTAAAGTTCCTTTTAAAGAAACCAGATGCAAAACCAAGATTGATCAGGTGGATGTTGCTGCTCCAAGAATTTGATATTGAAATTAGGGATAAAATTAGAGCAAAAAATTTGGTGGCTGATCACTTAAGCAGAATTGAAAAAGAACTTGACCCAATTTCCATTAGAGATGATTTCCCTGATGAACAACTTATAGGAATACATGATTCCACTCCATGGTTTGCTGATTTGGTAAACTACTTAGTTGCTTTTGTTACTCCCATACATGCATCTAAACAACAAATAATAAAACTAAAAAGTGATTCTAAATACTATGTTTGGGATGATCCTTACTTATGGAAACTTTGTAGTGATCAAGTCATTAGAAGGTGTATACCTGAAAATGAATTTCATTCCATTCTTACATTTTGTCATACATATGCATGTGGTGGACATTTTGGACCTCAACGTACAGCAAGGAAAGTATTAGAATCTGGTTTGTATTGGCCAACAATTTTTCGTGATGCATATACATTTTGTAAATCTTGCGAACGATGTCAAAGAATGGGAAACATATCTCGTAGAAATGAGATGCCTCAACAACCCATGTTATTTTGTGAAATTTTTGATGTTTGGGGCATAGATTTCATGGACCTTTTCCTGTATCTTTTGGTTTTGTTTATATACTACTTGCGGTCGATTATGTGTCTAAATGGGTTGAAGCTAAAGCTACTCAAACTGATGATTCTAAAGTTGTTGCAGATTTTGTTAAATCACACATATTTTGCAGGTTTGGTGTTCCTAAAGCCATCATTAGTGATCAAGGATCACATTTTTGCAACCATAAAATGGAGTCCCTTCTTAAAAAATATGGAGTCATGCATAAGGTTTCAACACCTTATCACCCCCAAACAAATGGGCAAGCTGAAGTGTCTAATCAAGAATTAAAAATGATCCTTCAAAAAATAGTACAACCAAATAGGAAAGATTGGAGCAAAAGGTTAGAAGATGCTCTTTGGGCTTATAGAACAGCTTATAAAACACCTATTGGAATGTCACCCTATAGGATTGTTTATGGAAAATCATGCCACTTACCGGTAAAAATTGAGCACAAAGCTTATTGGGCAGTAAAATAATGTAACTTGGACTTAAATGAAGCCGGTAAAGAAAGGAAACTCCAACTACAGGAACTGGAAGAAATTCGTTTGGAAGCTTATGAAAGTTCTAAAACCTATAAAGAAAAAGCCAAATCCTTTCATGACAAACAGATCTTGAGAAAAAACTTTTTCATTGGACAAAACGTTTTATTGTACAACTCACGTCTAAAGCTCATATCTGGTAAGCTTCGCTCTAAATGGGCAGGCCCATTTGAAATAACTAATATCTTTCCTTATGGTGTGATTGAAATTTCAGATAAAGCGACAAACAAGGTTTTCAAGGTAAATGGGCACCGACTTAAACCTTTCTTTCAAGGGTTCCAAGAGCACATAGATACGGAGGTGTATTTGTGTGATGCCAAATATTTTGACTAATTTTTCTTAATAACAATATTTATAAAAAAATAATAAAAATAATAAAAAAAATAAAAAATAAATAGATATCAGTTAATTACATCATCATTCTTTTCGGTGCTAACACTTATCTTAATCAGTATTACTATTATTGTTTTGGCATTATTATCATTTTCTTGCAGTAGTTAAAAGGTCATCGTCAGGCTCGTGACATTAAACAAGCGCTTGATAGAAGGCAACCTATCACCTTTTCACCTTCTTCATCTCTACTATTCTCTATAACCTCATTTTCTATTCTCTCTTTTCTAAACAGCCATAACTTCAAAGTAGTCTAACAATGGAATAAACCCTTGTAAAACTTAAGGAAAGATTCCCTACACTTCCACGCGATGTGATTGTAAAATTTTACGAAGCTCGAGTTCAAAGGTTAAACCTACTCACATATTTTGGCATTCCAGAGGATGTTCGTTGGCTTATTGAAGCAAAGGTATGTCTCTCTGGTGAATTACATAAGTCCTATATAAAACATTTACCAGGTATGGGACGTAGTTCTTATTCTAAAAAACGAAGAGCTAAAAGGATGGGAGTTTGCCATAAGTGTGCAAGATGGAATTGTGATACACGTTGTAGGAACCCTGGAATGGTATCTATAAATCGGGAGGACAAAATTAAATTTATAAAGGATGAACTGAGTAAAGAGAACTTAGATAACTTAATCCAAACTCTTGAGACGCATCCATGTGGAACGGTTCAAGGAGTCCTTCTGAAATTATATGATCTATTCATTCAACAAAAAGAAAACTATAGCCTTGAGAATCTGGCGTTAAACGACCCTGTTTGCTAGTTTATAAGAAAACTGGATGGGTAGCAAAAACCTCGACTCATAGAAGGCTTTTAAGCCGTTACTGGACGTAAAACCAGAGGAAGATGTGAGCCATAATCATAACTACTGTACATATTTACTGTTGTTTTCAATGTTTTACTTTTCTGAATTCACTTTGACTTTTAAAATTACCTATTTTTATTTTCTTCAATCATGTCTTTTCAAATTTCTTCATTACCGTCATTTATTTTTATATAATAATAATTATGTAAACTTTTTATCTTTCATCAATTATTTCATCTCAGTTTTTATCTATATAAGGGCGTATAACTCTATATGGAAAACACAAAAAAAAGAGATGAAAAAAATCAAATCCATTTGTGTGTTTGGTGGATCCAACAATGGTAATTGTAAGGAGTACCTAATAACAGCTACTAAGTTGGGAAAACTATTGGCTGCGAAAGAAATAAAGGTCTTGTATAGAGGAGGAGTACAGGGTTTGAGAGGCTCCATGGCACTATCTGCACTAGTTGAAGGAAGCAACGTCTCTAGTATCATCCTACATCATGTTGGTATTACACCAGATATTGCTGTAGGAACTGAGGTAAAAGTTACAAGCCTCTATCAACGAATGGCTCGTATGGTTATAGGTGCTGAAGCCTTTATCGCACTTCCTGGAGGTTTTGGTACTTTTGAGGAAATATTTTGCATTTTATCATGGTGTAGCATGAACTTTCATAAAAAGCCATTAGGATTATTAAATATTAATGGTTTTTATGACAGTTTGTTAATTTTTTAGATAAAGCTGTGGAACAGGGCCTTATAACTCAAGATGATCGATCATTCATTCATGCTTCATCAGATGCAGATGAATTGATTGATATTTTGCAGAGCTTTTTACCCTAACCTCAACCCCTCTTGAAGCAAGATAAGGATCACACACACAAGTGAAAGAATCCAGAACCAGACACCACCCTTCGGTTATAACTTCTTTCTCACCTTTATCTATATTTTAAAAAAAAATCATTAAAAAAAAGAAAAAGAAAAAAAATAGACTGTGGAAATCATATAAGACACTGAGGACAATGTCTTGAATAAGTGTGGGGGGGTCTGAGTTATATATATATATTTTATTATTTTTTTGTGAGGGATAGACAGAGTAAAGATTAATTTGGGAAAGTTGTATCTAAAGTCATAAAGATGCATCTTTGAGAACCAAAGTCTTGAGACGTATCCTTCACTATATAATATCAATATCACTTTTGTTTAATTTTTTTTAAAAAAAAAATTTCTTTTCTTTTCTTTCATGAGTACTTTTGTTGGGATGGGCTGAGTAAAGAGTCCAAACTCTTGAGACGCATTCTCATAACAAATCTCACTCGGATAACCACAATTGTTTCACCTTCCTTATCAAAACCATTTTTCATAAAAAATAAAAAATAAAAAATAAAAATAAAAAATAAAAACACACACACACACTGTCGCAACCTGGATTGCGACGGCGCGGCGAGAGAGAATGAAACCGGAGTATGAAACAGGGAGTCGCCACCAACGTTTTTATCCATAGAAAAAAACATTGGAAAAAACTAAGTTCAGTAAGGCACTGGTTAAAAATTGAGATTCAAGTTCGGGAGTCGGTTACGAGTAGGGAAGGTATTAGCACCCTACATCGCCTGTCAGAAACAGTACCAAGATTGAAAGCGCAATATAAATAGCCTTAAATAAAACATGGTTTCTTTCTCTTTTTTTTTTATTTTTTATTTAAAAACACGACAGAATGGAGTGAGAGAACTGTACAAACATAGAATATCAAAGCGAGGTCAATGGGACGTTTCATCCGAATTAAACTCGACTTCGATATGAGACAGAGAGGGGAAGAGAATGCTAATAAGACGTCACGCCTAAATTAGACGTTCTCGAATAAAAAAACAAGGATAGGAAAGAGATAAGCGGGACGTCTCGTCCTAAGTATCCCTTTCCTATGAATTATGGCGAGGCTTGAGCAAAAACTAGGGGGAAATCAACAAGACGTCACGTGTAAATTGATTTTCACGGAAGCGACCAAAAAAAGAACATTTATGAAAGAAACATGAAAGTGAGGAAATAAATCAATAAAAAGAAATAAGAAAGATGGGCCCGACAGGAGTTGAGGTCCTGCTCCTACTATTCTTGAATTATCAAGAAATCAGGGTTACGTAGTTCTGAGTGTTTTTCTTTTAGGAAAAGACTTGGGAGATGATGATGGATGTTACTGAGGTGGGGAACTCGTACAAGGTGAAGTTCTTCGCATGTATACGAATCCTAAAGAGGTTGTGTAGACGGGATTGTTCCCGTACGTCACTATTTAAAAATAATTTGTTTCCCCCTTTTTTTGATTTTATTTAGATTTAAAAGAAAACATAGGAAGCATTTATTTCCCTTTATTATATTTTTACTAGGAAGCGAAAGGGGAAGGTAGCAGAAGCTACAAAAGAGAAAGGGAAATAGTAAGTTCAGAAAATAGAGGGGAAAATGAGCAAAAACTAAGGGGAAGAAGAGAAAATCGAGTGAGAAAGAGGGAAAAACCGAGTAAAAATGGAAAAAACCAAGTGGAAATGGAAGAAACCGAGTAAAAAATGAAATACCGAGTGATAAAAGCAGAAAACCGCGTGAGGACGCAGAAAACCGAGTAAAAAAATTGTAAAACCGAGTGGAAATAGGAAGAAACCGAGTAAAAAATGAAATACCGAGTGATAAAAGCAGAAAACCGAGTGAGGACGTAGAAAACCGAGTAAAAAATGGTAAAACCGAGTGGAAATAGGAAAATAACGAGTGAAAGTAGTGGATTACCGAGTGAGGAGTGAATACCGAGTGAGACTGAGTGAGAAGAGGGACGGTGTTGGAGTTGAGAGGAGAACGGTTGGTGGAGAAGGGAATTGGGACGGTGTGTAGGAGGTCGGATTGGTAAAAGGGGGTTGGGGAAGTCAGTTTGGTGAGGAGAAGAAGGAGTGGGGGTGTTAGAGAGGGTGAGAGGAGGGAGCTGGAGGGTGTTTGGTGGCTGGAAGGGGGCTGGACAGTGTGTGAGAGAAAGAGGATGAGGGCGAATTCAAGCAGAGTTTTTTTTCCTTCATCAATGTGCCCCTATTTCAAAGCTTCAGCCCTCTATTTATAGGCTTTTTCGAGTGGAAGGCCAACTCAGGCTTCCACTCTGAGTGGAATGCCAGCTCAGGCTTCCACTCCGAGTGGAATGCCAGCTCAGGCTTCCACTCCGAGTGGAATGCCAGCTCAGGCTTCCACTCCGAGTGGAATGCCAGCTCAGGCTTCCACTCGGTCCTGGTAGTGGGGGACAGTGGCTGGTGGGAATTTTTAATTCCTCCACTTCCGCCCCTTGTCTGCCAGCCACCTCCAGGATTCCTGGATCCACTTGGGTGGTGGAATCCAGGTCAGCATATGCAATCCGAGAGAGGATGGTAGAAATCCGAGAGAAAATAGTGGAAATCTGAGTGAGGATGGCTCGGATCAGCCTCCCAATCAGTATTTGTCCATATTGGGAGTTAATTCTGAGTGGAATGAAGCATTTTCCATAGAAATCCGAGTGAAATATACTCCTTTCCGAGTGAGGATTCGTTTGGGAGGAGCTGTGAGACCTTCAATCGGAACCGAGTGACAAGTGACTCGGAACCAACTGAAATGGTTGAATAATGACTCAGAATTGGGTTTAAAAGGACTCAGAATTGGGTGAGAAGTAGCTCGGTAATTGTTTAAAGGATGACTCGGAGATAGGTGAAAGATGACTCGGGAACAAGTGAAAATTGGTGGAAATGGGCTCGGTAATTGGCTTGAGGAGGGTTGAGAGGGAATTGTTTTGAAGAGGGCTAACTGACTAAATTGCCAGTCGGTTTCGAGTGAAAATTAGCTCGGATTCGAGTGAGAGTGGTCAATTTGGGAGTGGGTGAGAAAGGAATGACTCGGTAATTGGTCAAAAGTGAGTCAGAAATGATTGAAGACTGACCAAGAACTGACTGAAAAGTGTCACTCAAAAGCCGATCGAAGATTGACTCAGAACTCATTAAAAATAACTCAGAATTAGGTGAGAATGATGACTCGGAACTTGGTAAAAATTGACTCGGAAATGAGTAAAGGATGACTCGGAATCCGGTTGAGAATGGTGAGTCAGATTTGGGTGAAAATTGATGACTCGGAAATTGAGTGAAAGGACTCACTCGGTTCTGATTGAAGAAGCAACTCTCGGTTCTTATTGAAGAGGCAACACTCGGAATTCTTTTCAGTCGGATGTATTTTGCTCGAATCTCATCTCTGTGTGAAGCATTCACTCGGAATTTCTTCAAAAGTGACACAGAACTTCACTGCTTGAAGAATTTACTCGGAACTGACCTTGGGAGCTATTAATCAGAATGGAACTTGGACATTTTCACTCGGAACCTTCCTTCCTTGCACTCAGAAATTGGAATTTCACTCGGAAATCAGCTATTTGATGCACTTTCTTAGAAGTTCTTCACAAATCCGAGTCTTGGATTGCTCGGAAACACATGCCTGTTTCCCAACTCACTCGGAATCGGCTTCATGCTTCAATTAGAATCAAAGACTCAGCTTCATCAGTCGGTATCTCCTGAACCACTTGGAGAGACTTTGCATAGATTTTCCTTTCTTCATTCCAATCAGACACATTCATTCAGAAGTCCTTCCAGTGGGTTGTTATCACTCGGAAAACGAATTGAAGATTGATCATTCGGCACAGGTTCACTCCTTCCTAAAATGTTTCACTCGGAACATAGCATTTTCACTCGGAAAAAGGCTTGCTTCCCACTCAGGACTTGGAGACTTGGTACTTCCACTCGGAAAAGCTTTCTTCCAATCAAAATCTGTCCTTCCAATTACATTCTGAGTCGGTCTTTCCTTCACTTAGACTTGTTTCCACTTAGATCAGTAGCAACCAGAAAGCTCCCGCTCGGATTTAGCATTTCTTCATTCGGATTAATTGCAGTCAAAGAGCAATCCTTCTCAGCATTCATCTTTCAACAGAGTATCACTTGGAATGGCTTTGACAGGGAGCCTTCCACTCGGATTCACCTTCAATAGGGAAGCATTTCACTCGGAACTGACTCATTCTGAGTAATTCTACTCGGATTTGATCCTTTTTGAGTCATTTCACTCGGATTTCTCTTCAACAGGGACATACTCCACTCGGAAATACTCCAATCTGAGTCATTTAACTCAGATTTTCCTCCAACAGGTCTATATTCCACTCGGATTTGATCCAATCTGAGTCATTTCACTCGGATTTGCCTCCAACAGGTCTATATTCCACTCGGAAATGCTTCCATCAGGGTCATCTTGCTCGGTTCTGATTATTTTGGAGCCATCCCATTCAGATTTGACCATTCTGAATTGGAATTCAGTATAAAAAAGATTCATTCCACTTGGACCGGACCAAAAGAGGTGTTCACACACACACATAGCCACTATATTTACTTTAGTGCCGCGCCTTTGCCTTTACCTTCACCCGAATCATTTCTATTCGACATCAACCATTCTGCAACCATAAACATCATCTTCATCATTCTTCAGCCACCACACTTTGCCTTCATCCTTTTCTTTCAGATCGGAGCCATACCTCACCACTAGTCAATAATCAGGTTCTTTATTTTCTCTTAATGGATGATATAGCAGAGTCTTTCTATAGGCATACAAATGAATTAAGATGTATGTTATTGCTCTTGATGCTACTCATGGTTGTGTTGATGATATTTTTCTTATGGGTTCTAACACAAGGCCTATGAAACTGGGTTGTATGACACAATCAAATTGTTTAGTTATACTAATCATTTCACATGTAATTGAACTGACCAATTTGTTGTAGGTATCTTCGTTACTAAGCGCCCTTAAAAAAAAAGTACAGAGCAAGAAGCATAAGAAACCGGATCTTGACACCAATATTTGGTTATGATTTATTTTTCCTTTTTTGTTTCTTATTCACAAAAAAAAATCATCATTTCCAATTTTTTATTTTAAATTCTACATGCTTTTCACTAAATTTGTTTTTTAAATTTGTCTAAGTAATGAGTAATTACATCACCCTTGTCCAATATTTCATGACATGTTGTGAATAATTTCCTTGCATATTAATTTAATAAGTTGTTTGTGAAGATCAAATTGTATATGAATTGTGATAGATTGACCACCCTCGGTGAGATTTTGAGCTTAATTGGATGGATCATATTATGCCATCTTTCCTTTTTCTTGATTAACCCTTATTTATTAGTACTCTAGAACTTGACTTGTTTCTTTTTGATGTATTATGTTCCATGTGCATGCTTTGATGTGATTAAGGACATTTTTATTTTAACTAGCCACTAGCCATGTAACACCCCGAATTTTTAAAATAGGAAGATAAATTAGGAAAATAAATATGGAATAATTAAATGTGGGCTAATTAATATCCCAAAATTCTTGAAATGATTTAAACAAGACTTTTCAAAATTGCTGGTGAATTATGGTGATCGGTTGAGTTGAAAAATTGACCCGGATAGAATATGAGTGTCGGGCCAAGTATCTTTGATTGAGATGCCGTTGGTCAAGGCGGTACATAATATTATTGGGAATCTGAATGTGTATTCGGAATAATTTTTAAAGTATGAATTGAGCCCAAACTGGGAGCCTGTTTATTTAAAAACGAAGGAATTTAAGTGAGAAGGAAAAGATTAAAACATAATCTCACTATTTTTTCATTCTCATTCCCGTAACTTCTTCTTTTTTTTTTTATGGAGACACTTTCCCTTTCTTCTTCATTTCATATTCTACTTCTCCTCTTATTCTTCCCCTTCCATAGAACTTAAGCAAAAGCTAGTGATTCTTCTACTTCCTTCATTTTCGTTGGTAAGAGCTTGGAAGAGGACATGGAAGTTTGAAGCCTTCTCTTTCCCTCTCCTATTTTCGTGTGGCATCTCCCTTCTTCTTAAACCCACTTTGTTTTTGGGTGTGAGGTAAGAAATACTCACCCTTTAGTTGGGTTTTTGCCATGGTTATATAATGATATGAGTTTTGGGGACCATGAATATGAATAGGTGTTCCCTTAAAGCATTTGATTCACAAACCCTAGAGTGAGTTATTGTGGATTCATGGGTTTAGGTGAGATGAGGGGAATGAATGCTTTTATTGAAGGAAGAAGATGAGAATGTATGATTAATTTGAGTATTGATGGGTTGGTGAAACCCTAATTTCAAAAATTTGGGGAAATGTATAATGGGAGTAGATGGATATTTATTGTTGGTAATAAAGGTAGTTTATGATGATTTAAGAATATTGGAGCAAAAACCCATTTATGGGTGTGGCTATAAATGCCTAGAGAATGAACTTGAACACCAAACCTATGGTGGTTATGGTGGTTTAGTGTAATAAATGAGAAATAAACCTTGTAATAGCATGACACCAAGAAATTAAATTAAGAGCATTTGAATCTTGGTGGTTTGTGATTGAGAATAATGGTATGGTATGTGTTGGAATGTAGGTAATAACCCCATCGACGAGGTTGGACCTTCGGACCGCGTTGATCACTACTTCACTTGAGGTAGGAGAGGGGTGTATTTTCTAAATGCATGAGAATTATGATGATGATGTATGTATTAATGTAGTATGACATGTTTGCTTGGATGAAGGTGATATTATGTGTATGTGAAATGAATTGTGTATGGTGATGTGAATTTAGTGTTTATATGATGAAGCCTAAGTGAGGCTATGGATGGCTTATTATGTGTGATATATGATTGAGTTTATATGAAGATTGATTATTGTGTATGATTTGGTGGATAATTGTGTGGTTGAGAATGAATGTACCCTAGATGAGAGGGTAAAATAAGCTAAATGAGCTTGAAGCATGTATGAGCATTGTTGTATACATGGCATGGCATGCATATCATGATGATGTTGATAAGTGGTTGCGATCACTTGATGATGGAAATGAAAAACCCTGCGGGACCAATGAGATTGAAGGCCCATGGTTGCGATCATGAGGCGGGAGTACCCCTTACGAGGAGGGAAACCTATATGAAATGTTTATGAGGTGGGGGTACCCCTTGCGAGGAGGGAAACCTATATGAAATGTTTATGAGGTGGGAGTACCCCTTGCGAGGAGGGAAACCTATATGAAATGCTTATGAGGCGGGAGTACCCCTTGCGAGGCGGGAAACCTTATGAGATATTGAACGTGGTTGCGATCACGAGAAGCACCTTACGAGGCTGCTAGAGGGAGTACCCCTTGCGAGGCGGGAAACCATTGAGAATGAGTATATGATTATGGTGGTTGCGATCACCCGAGGAAATGAGAACAGATCCGTGCATATGCATTTTAACGATATTAGCATGTGCATCAGTCTTGAAGAATGATATAGTGTGATACTTTGATGATGCGATATGTTTGGATATTCCCTTTTAATTGCTAAGGTGTGATGGTGAGTTTGATTGATATGATTCTAAGAGAATTAAGGAATAATTGTGTTTGAATAAGAATTGATGATTGAATACTGATATAAAATAAACTTCTCTTGAGAAAAAGATGGTTATATTGCATTCATGCATATATTATTTTATTTATTGGATTTTCATCATTGAGAAAGTATACTCACTCTCCTTGTGGTATATCTTTTTAGCTCCTGTGTTGTAGGTTTAGCTTTGGAGCTATTTGTGGAGGAGAAGTGTGAAGGAAGCCTCTTTTTGGTAAAGAATGCCTTGGCCGGCAACATTTTGATTTTATGGTTTGTGTAGAATGTTTGTAATGTATATAGTTTTCTGCATATTTTGTATAGCCACAAATTGGTATGAATTATGTATAATGATTATGTAGGTCATGTGTGAAAATTGGAACCCACCTATAAGACCGATTTTCAGTTATGACCCTGGTGATGTAAGACGCTAATGTGTGGGTGCTTGAATCTTGCTCACTTGATGATCAAATGATGAGAATTGTGAATGATGATTTTATGTGCTGTTTAATTGATGATATTTCATGATTGTTATGCATAAGTAGGGAACTAGTAGGGTCAAAATGAGTTTTATAAATTGTGGGTAGTGTGTGATGGTCTCAATAGCTTAAATACATGAGTTGTGACTTGTAGAAACTAGAACGGGTCAATTCCATTGAGAATAGACCCCTAAGTTGCTCAAAAAGGCTCAGGAATGGACTGAACACATTTATTTGCATAAGTTCCTCATTTTTGAGAATTTTTAGGTGAGGCCGGTGGCCACACGTCACAATTGATGTGTCTTAGTTGGTGTCAAAATTTGGTAGCGTTTGGAGTTGATATGAAAAAGTTAGGGGGGTTAGAAGTCCAAAAATATGGCCTTTTCTGCATAAAAACAGCAACTGTGCTGTCTCGAATCGATTCGAGGATCCCTGAATCGATTCGAGAGCTGCTGTTTTCACTGTTTTTGGTTCCAGGAAGGCCTGAATCGATTCATACGATCCTGAATCGATTCAAGGACCCCTGTTTGCATAATTTTGAGTTCCAGAAGCGTCTGAATCGATTCATACGAGCTTGAATCGATTCAAGGGGTCCTGTTTTCACTGTTTTGCATTCCAGAATCATTCGAATCGATTCATAAGGTGTTTGAATCGATTCATGACCCTGTTTTTCATATTTTTCCACTATTTTGAGATATCATTGGTATTGTTTGACTATAATATGATTGCACAACACCCCACACGCATAATTAAAGCATTTTATCCAATCGATAGACCATCCTTTAACCTTCTACCATTTCCCTTCAATTCCTTAATGTAATTGCATACTTCCGCTACTCCTTGTTGATGATCATGAGATAAATCATCCAAGGTTCACTCTTTGACTTAATTGTTCACCTTCTCATATCTTCACATATGAGATAGGTTATTAAATTAGGTCCGGGGATTACTTGCCAAAGTTCCCATCTCGCGATCTCTTCCATCCTTTAATTGTATTAAATCGCGAAAAATTTACCCCTATTTTTGGGGCGTCTCAATCTGGTATCAGAGCATTATTCGCTCAGTATTACTGCTATTAGCTGTTGCTATTACCAGAACATGATATATGATTGATGAATGACTGTTATAGTTATTTGATTGGTGTATGAATTGATTATGGATTGAATGTGATTGTTATAAGTCCGGCCAAGCTTCTTCACACTATCCTCTCTCAATAATGAATCCTATATATTATAAATGCATACTATGTTATGATATGATGATGTTGCCATATGGGCTTTAATATGGATTGATTGATATTGGACTCCATGGGGGAGGGCCATAATTTAATTTTTATGATGAAGTACTATAGTGTGAGATTATAGAGAAAAGTTATGAACGAGTTTACTGATGTTAGTTGAATTTTATGTTGTGGTTCTAGATATTGTGATGGCCCGTCGTCGTCGAGATAATGATGACGCTATAGCTAGAGCCTTGAATCGTTTTGCGGATCTCCTTGAATCGCAAAACCGCGAAAGACAAGAGGCGGAAAGACCACCTGCCCCTATTGTTCAAGGTACTCAAGGCCTTGATATGTTTCTAAAGCGAAAACCCACTGAATTTCATGGGGGATTTAGGCCTGAGCAAGCCTATGGTTGGATCCGGAATGTTGAGAGAATCTTTGACAGTTTTGAATGCAATGAGCTCCAAAAAGTGGAGTATGCTGTTTTTATGCTGAGAGATGAAGCAGAGACTTGGTGGAGACTCGCCAAGAATAGAATGAATGCTGCTGCAATTCCCTTAACTTGGGAAAACTTTAAGCGTGAACTTATGAGGAAATATGTGCCTGAAAGTTATAAGAGCAAGAAAGAACTTGAGTTCATGGAACTCAAGCAAGGCACGATGACGGTGGAAGAGTATGCTTCCAAGTTTGAGGAACTTTGTGAATTCTACCCTCCTTTTCAACAAGAGGGAACAGAAGTGTCAAAATGCGTGAAGTTTGAAAATGGTTTACGCCCTGATATTCAAAGGGCCATATGTCACCAAGAGATCCGAAGTTTCACGGTGCTTGTGAATAAGTGTCGTATCTATGAAGAACATGCTTCTTTTCAACACTCTAAGTTTGACTCTAAGTTGAAGGGTCAAGCTTCTAGTTTTAAGAGGCAAAGAAGTTTTAGAAGGGGACGTTTTCTGAGGGGTGCTCCTTCTAATGTCCAAGCTAGAGGCGGCGGACGTGGTAATGTTTTTGGCCGGGGTAATATAAATACCAATGGGCCGAGATGTTATAGATGTGGAGGACCTCATTACGTTCGGGAATGTGTGCATCGTGAAGATGTTGTATGTTTTAATTGTGATCAGGTGGGGCATATCCGTTCTGCATGTCCTATGCTTGCAAGACCTGCTCCGGTACAAGCTAATATTCCCAATCGTGCTAATGCACCTGTTTATGTGAATCGTGGAGGCCATAATGGTGGTCGGGGCCGTGGTAATGGAAATAATCAAGGCCGAAATGGTGGTCGAGGTGGCTATAATGGTGGAAGGCGTGGTAATAATCGAGGAGATGGTAATGGTGCTAATGATGGAAATAGGGATGGTGGAAACCTTCAACCCAATGCCGGGAGAGTTTTTGCGGTAACCGGTAAGGAAGCAGCACAAGCAGAAAATCTGGTTGAAAGTAAGTGTGAAATTCTTGGACATCCAGTTCATGTTATTTATGATTCGGGTGCGACCCACTCCTTTATATCCGAGGATTGTGTTCGGCGATTGAGATTGCCGGTATGTTTAATGAAAAATGCTCTTGTGGTTACCACCCCAACCGGTACTTGTCTTAGATCGATTAACCGATGTGATAATGTTGATATGCTCCTAGATGGGAGAAAGTTTGTTGTGTCTTTTATTTGCTTACCTATGAAGGGACTGGAGATCATACTTGGTATGGATTGGCTATCTGCCAACAGAGTCATGGTTGATTGTCAACAACGGACTGTTATTTTCCCTTCTCTTGATAGGGGACAATTTGATGTACAAGGTATAATTCAACTTTGTGTACTGCTATCTCTTGTCGATGGGACGAGTGGTCCCGGTCCCATGGATATCCCCATGGTGTCTGAATTTCGGGACGTGTTTCCTGATGAGATACCTGGCTTACCACCTCCAAGGGAGGTTGAGTTTGCTATTGACCTTGTACCTGGTGCCGAACCAGTGTCTATTGCTCCATATAGGATGTCTCCTATGGAGTTAGTTGAACTAAAGAAGCAAGTTGAGGAGCTGCTTGAAAAGGAGTTTGTTCGACCCAGTGTGTCACCCTGGGGAGCTCCTGTTTTATTAGTTAAGAAAAAGGATGGAACTATGCGGTTGTGTGTAGACTACCGCCAACTGAACAAGCTGACAATAAAGAATAGATATCCTTTACCTCGTATTGATGACCTGTTGGATCAGCTGAGAGGTGCGGCGGTATTTTCAAAGATTGATTTGCGTTCCGGTTATCATCAAATTCGGGTGAGAGCCGCAGATATTCCGAAGACTGCGTTTAGGACGCGATATGGCCACTACGAGTATGTCGTGATGCCCTTTGGAGTAACTAACGCTCCAGCGGTGTTCATGAGTTACATGAACCATATCTTTCATGAATACCTGGATTGTTTTGTTGTGGTGTTCATCGATGATATCCTAGTATATTCCAAGAGCCGGGAGGAACATGAAGAACATTTAAGAGTGGTGTTGAACATTCTTAGAAAGAACCAGCTGTACGCCAAGCTCTCTAAATGTGAATTCTGGTTGACGAGCGTCCAGTTCCTTGGACATGTAATATCCGAGGATGGTATTTCGGTGGATCCTTCTAAAGTTGAAGCTGTTATGGCATGGTCTAGACCTACGACGGTCACTGAAATCCGAAGTTTCCTTGGACTTGCGGGTTATTATCGAAGGTTCATTGAAGGTTTCTCTCGTCTTGCGAGACCTTTGACAAATTTAACAAGGAAGAACCAACCTTTTGTATGGACGGTTGAATGTGAGAAGTGCTTTGAGGAATTAAAGATGAGGCTGACTTCTGCTCCTATCTTGGCGTTGCCTGATTTACAAGAAGAGTTTGTGGTGTATTGTGACGCTTCTAAGCATGGACTCGGATGTGTGCTAATGCAGAAGGAACGTGTAATAGCTTATGCTTCACGCCAGTTGCGACCTCATGAGGTTAATTACCCAACTCATGATTTGGAGTTGGCTGCGGTTGTGTTTGCTCTGAAGATTTGGCGACATTACTTGTATGGATCAAGATTCGTGGTTTTTAGTGATCATAAAAGTTTGAAATATCTTTTTGACCAAAGGGAAATGAATATGCGTCAGAGGAGATGGATGGAATTTTTGAAGGATTACGACTTTAAATTGATGTACCACCCGGGAAAAGCCAATGTTGTTGCCGATGCTCTTAGTCGGAAATCTTTGCATGTATCAGCTATGATGGTCAAAGAGTTCGAGTTAATGGAAGAATTTCGGAATTTGAATGTTGGAATCGAGGTTCAATCCTCCAAGAGACTATGTTTTGCTACCTTGAAGATATGCAATGAGTTTTTGAAGCTTGTGAAAGAGAAACAAAAAGATGACGATTACTTACAAGAAATGCGGAGGTCTCAAGATTATGGGAAAAATTTATTTCTTATGGAAGGCGTTGATGGTATATGGCGAGTAAAAGGTCGTGTGTATGTACCTTCATTTGGTGATTGGAGGCGTACGGTGCTAGAGGAAGCACATAAAAGCATTTTTAGCATCCATCCTGGTGCAACCAAGATGTATCAAGATATAAAGAAGAACTTTTGGTGGCCCGGAATGAAACGTGATGTTGCTAACTTTGTAGCTTCTTGCCTTACTTGTCAGAAGGCGAAGGTGGAACACCAAAGACCTTCAGGTACTTTGAGGCCACTTGATATCCCTGTTTGGAAATGGGACGCGATTGCCATGGATTTTGTGTCCGGATTACCAAGAACAAGGTCTAGATGTGACGGAATATGGGTAATTGTGGATCGTTTGACAAAGAGTGCACATTTTCTACCAATCAGTATGGAGAGCTCCTTGCAAGATTTAGCACAGTTGTACATTCGGGAGATTGTGAGATTGCATGGTGTGCCGTCAAGCATTGTTTCTGATCGTGACCCCCGATTTACTTCCCGATTCTGGGGAAGCTTACATGAGGCGATGGGTTCAAAGCTGAAGCTAAGCTCGGCATATCATCCTCAGACCGATGGGTAGTCGGAGAGGACTATTCAGAGTCTTGAGGACTTACTACGCGCTTGTGTTTTGGAGCATGGCGGTTCATGGGAGAAATACTTGCCTCTGATCGAATTCACCTACAACAATAGTTTTCATTCTAGTATTGGTATGGCACCATACGAGGCCTTATATGGAAGGAGGTGTCGAACTCCTTTATGTTGGTTTGAAGTTGGTGAGAACTTGGCCTTAGGGCCTGAGATTGTTGAGGAAACTACTGAACAGATCAAGATGATCCAAGAGAAGATGAAAGTCGCTCAAGACCGGCAGAAGAGCTATTATGATAAAAGGAGAAAGCCACTTGAGTTCCAAGTCGGTGATCATGTGTTATTGCGTGTCTCGCGTGATAAGGGTATAGGAAGAGCTTTGAAGAGCAAAAAAACTAAGCCCTAAATTCATTGGACCCTATGAGATCTTGGAGCGGATTGGAGATGTCGCATACCGGATTGCACTCCCTCCCCAGCTTGCAAACCTACATGACGTATTCCACGTGTCACAGTTAAGAAAGTATATACATGATCCTCTGCACGTGATCTCTATTGACGATGTTGAGGTGCAGGATGACTTAACCATCCTTCCCGTTTCTGTTCGTATTGTTGAATATTCTGTGAAGAGGCTGCGGAATAAGATGGTACCATTAGTAAAAGTGGCATGGAAGCATGGAAACGTGGAAACACTTACTTGGGAACGTGAGAACGATATCCGTAAGCGATACCCTCATGCATTTGAATCCGGTAAGTCGAATTTCGAGGGCGAAATTTCTTTTAGGGGGGGTGGATTGTAACACCCCGAATTTTTAAAATAGGAAGATAAATTAGGAAAATAAATGTGGAATAATTAAATGTGGGCTAATTAATATCCCAAAATTCTTGAAATGATTTAAACAAGACTTTTCAAAATTGCTGGTGAATTATGGTGATCGGTTGAGTTGAAAAGTTGACCCGGATAGAATATGAGTGTCGGGCCAAGTATCTTTGATTGAGATGCCGTTGGTCAAGGCGGTAGATAATATTATTGGGAATCTGAATGTGTATTCGGAATAATTTTTAAAGTATGAATTGAGCCCAAACTGGGAGCCTGTTTATTTAAAAACGAAGGAATTTAAGTGAGAAGGAAAAGATTAAAACATAATCTCACTATTTTTTCATTCTCATTCCCGTAACTTCTTCTTTTTTTTTTTATGGAGACACTTTCCCTTTCTTCTTCATTTCATATTCTACTTCTCCTCTTATTCTTCCCCTTCCATAGAACTTAAGCAAAAGCTAGTGATTCTTCTACTTCCTTCATTTTCGTTGGTAAGAGCTTGGAAGAGGACATGGAAGTTTGAAGCCTTCTCTTTCCCTCTCCTATTTTCGTGTGGCATCTCCCTTCTTCTTAAACCCACTTTGTTTTTGGGTGTGAGGTAAGAAATACTCACCCTTTAGTTGGGTTTTTGCCATGGTTATATAATAATATGAGTTTTGGGGACCATGAATATGAATAGGTGTTCCCTTAAAGCATTTGATTCACAAACCCTAGAGTGAGTTATTATGGATTCATGGGTTTAGGTGAGATGAGGGGAATGAATGCTTTTATTGAAGGAAGAAGATGAGAATGTATGATTAATTTGAGTATTGATGGGTTGGTGAAACCCTAATTTCAAAAATTTGGGGATATGTATAATGGGAGTAGATGGATATTTATTGTTGGTAATAAAGGTAGTTTATGATGATTTAAGAATATTGGAGCAAAAACCCATTTATGGGTGTGGCTATAAATGCCTAGAGAATGAACTTGAACACCAAACCTATGGTGGTTATGGTGGTTTAGTGTAATAAATGAGAAATAAACCTTGTAATATCATGACACCAAGAAATTAAATTAAGAGCATTTGAATCTTGGTGGTTTGTGATTGAGAATAATGGTATGGTATGTGTTGGAATGTAGGTAATAACCCCATCGACGAGGCGGGACCTTCGGACCGCGTTGATCACTACTTCACTTGAGGTAGGAGAGGGGTGTATTTTCTAAATGCATGAGAATTATGATGATGATGTATGTATTAATGTAGTATGACATGTTTGCTTGGATGAAGGTGATATTATGTGTATGTGAAATGAATTGTGTATGGTGATGTGAATTTAGTGTTTATATGATGAAGCCTAAGTGAGGCTATGGATGGCTTATTATGTGTGATATATGATTGAGTTTATATGAAGATTGATTATTGTGTATGATTTGGTGGATAATTGTGTGGTTGAGAATGAATGTACCCTAGATGAGAGGGTAAAATAAGCTAAATGAGCTTGAAGCATGTATGAGCATTATTGTATACATGGCATGGCATGCATATCATGATGATGTTGATAAGTGGTTACGATCACTTGATGATGGAAATGAAAAGCCCTGCGGGACCAATGAGATTGAAGGCCCATGGTTGCGATCATGAGGCGGGAGTACCCCTTGCGAGGAGGGAAACCTATATGAAATGTTTATGAGGTGGGAGTACCCCTTGCGAGGAGGGAAACCTATATGAAATGTTTATGAGGTGGGAGTACCCCTTGCGAGGAGGGAAACCTATATGAAATGTTTATGAGGTGGGAGTACCCCTTGCGAGGAGGGAAACCTATATGAAATGCTTATGAGGCGGGAGTACCCCTTGCGAGGCGGGAAACCTTATGAGATATTGAACGTGGTTGCGATCACGAGAAGCACCTTGCGAGGCTACTAGAGGGAGTACCCCTTGCGAGGCGGGAAACCATTGAGAATGAGTATATGATTATGGTGGTTGCGATCACCCGAGGAAATGAGAACAGATCCGTGCATATGCATTTTAACGATACTAGCATGTGCATCAGTCTTGAAGAATGATATAGTGTGATACTTTGATGATGCGATATGTTTGGATATTCCCTTTTAATTGCTAAGGTGTGATGGTGAGTTTGATTGATATAATTCTAAGAGAATTAAGGAATAATTGTGTTTGAATAAGAATTGATGATTGAATACTGATATAAAATAAACTTCTCTTGAGAAGGAGATGGTTATATTGCATTCATGCATATATTGTTTTATTTATTGGATTTTCATCATTGAGAAAGTATACTCACTCTCCTTGTGGTATATCTTTTTAGCTCCTGTGTTGTAGGTTTAGCTTTGGAGCTATTTGTGGAGGAGAAGTGTGAAGGAAGCCTCTTTTTGGTAAAGAATGCCTTGGCCGGCAACATTTTGATTTTATGGTTTGTGTAGAATGTTTGTAATGTATATAGTTTTCTGCATATTTTGTATAGCCACAAATTGGTATGAATGATGTATAATGATTATGTAGGTCATGTGTGAAAATTGGAACCCACCTATAAGACCGATTTTCAGTTATGACCCTGGTGATGTAAGACGCTAATGTGTGGGTGCTTGAATCTTGCTCACTTGATGATCAAATGATGAGAATTGTGAATGATGATTTTATGTGCTGTTTAATTGATGATATTTCATGATTGTTATGCATAAGTAGGGAACTAGTAGGGTCAAAATGAGTTTTATAAATTGTGGGTAGTGTGTGATGGTCTCAATAGCTTAAATACATGAGTTGTGACTTGTAGAAACTAGAACGGGTCAATTCCGTTGAGAATAGACCCCTAAGTTGCTCAAAAAGGCTCAGGAATGGACTGAACACATTTATTTGCATAAGTTCCTCATTTTTGAGAATTTTTGGGTGAGGCCGGTGGCCACACGTCACAATTGATGTGTCTTAGTTGGTGTCAAAATTTGGTAGCGTTTGGAGTTGATATGAAAAAGTTAGGGGGGTTAGAAGTCCAAAAATATGGCCTTTTCTGCATAAAAACAGCAACTGTGCTGTCTCGAATCGATTCGAGGATCCCTGAATCGATTCGAGAGCTGCTGTTTTCACTGTTTTTGGTTCCAGGAAGGCCTGAATCGATTCATACGATCCTGAATCGATTCAAGGACCCCTGTTTGCATAATTTTGAGTTCCAGAAGCGTCTGAATCGATTCATACGAGCTTGAATCGATTCAAGGGGTCCTGTTTTCACTGTTTTGCATTCCAGAATCATTCGAATCGATTCATAAGGTGTTTGAATCGATTCATGACCCTGTTTTTCATATTTTTCCACTATTTTGAGACATCATTGGTATTGTTTGACTATAATATGATTGCACAACACCCCACACGCATAATTAAAGCATTTTATCCAATCGATAGACCATCCTTTAACCTTCTACCATTTCCCTTCAATTCCTTAATGTAATTGCATACTTCCGCTACTCCTTGTTGATGATCATGAGATAAATCATCCAAGGTTCACTCTTTGACTTAATTGTTCACCTTCTCATATCTTCACATATGAGATAGGTTATTAAATTAGGTCCGGGGATTACTTGCCAAAGTTCCCATCTCGCGATCTCTTCCATCCTTTAATTGTATTAAATCGCGAAAAATTTACCCCTATTTTTGGGGCGTCTCAAGCCATATGCCTTACCTTACATACTTTCCATTGTTACCCATGTTGAGCCTATATCCATTTCTTGATTCAGCCACATAATTTGCCAATAGCCCCAAAAAAAAATCATGATCACCTTTGCTTACGAATTGATTAGGAGTTTTGGAATTACTATGAATAAAGATTCTTGATGATTGTGGAAATGTACCCAAGATATATATGTTGTTGTTTCATTGTTCAAAAAGAAAGTAAAAAAATAATAAAAAAAAGAGAGAAAAAAAGAAGAAAGAGAAAAAGTGATGAATATATGTATGAAAATAATCAGGAGGATTTATTCTCATGTTTTATCCTCCATCATGTTTCATTTTGCTAAGTATTGAGTTTCAAAATGTACTTCCACAATCACTAAATCACTTACTCCATTGCTCTTTTTCAACCCTAAGTTTAGCTATACTATTTCATTTTATCCACCCTATATCACCTTGGCCCTATTACAACCTTAATAAAGTCCTTTTGATCTCTGCATGCATATGTGCTCAAACATGGAAATTAGAAATTTGTCAAGCCTATGCTAGTGATAATTTATTTGGGTGATTTCTGAGAGTATACACAAACCCAAACAATTGAGATATAAAGAGCATAAAGAGAACATCTATCACATTTTCATCCACTCTTTGATTTGATCACTTAATTTGTGAAACTAGTATATAATGCTTCTTATTCACACTTATCATGACCTCTTGATATAAGGGATGATGTGTATTACTTATTATTTTAGACTTCTAAAAAAAAAACCTTTTTCTGTTGTTTCTCATTTTAGTTTTTGGTTTGGTTTTGCCCTGGAGTGCAAAAGCTTAAGTGTGGGGGAATTTGATAAATCAATTTTAATACACTTCTTATAGTTTTACACTTGGGGTTTATTATATAATTACTATGTTTAATAATAGTATTTTAATTAAGTTTTATGTTGTTTAGTTAAATTGAAGTATTATGTATATATGTTTCAATTTTTGTTTTTTGTATGTATCTTGAGTATCTTGCCTTATTTTGGCCATAACTTGGGCTTTTGTGATCCAAATGGGCTAATCTTGGAGCCCATGGAAAGCTAAGACAGAGGGATACATCATGATAATCAAATTTGGTTATTTTGCATCTGGAAAAAATAAAGAAATGGAGCTTGAATCAATCAGCCCTCATGTGTCCCACCAGCATTGACATTATTCACCAAAATATAGATATATGGAGCTCTAGATGTCCAAATGACCTGATTCTTGTGCCAAATACTCAATAAGACAGAGATCTATAACTTTCATGTTGAAGGTTTTTCAAAATTCAGCCATCTAGAAGGTCATATTGGACTCACAAGGTGGAGAAGATAAAGAGGAGAATGAATTTCAACACCTACCATTATCTTCTTTTGAATTATTGTAATTTCAAGCCCACCAATGTTGAAAAAATGCATTAATAATCAGAAAATGAACGTATAGTATCATCATATCTTGCCTATAAATAGATGCTTGAAGTTGTAAGGGAGATACACAAGAAATACATAAGAAATACATGCTTTAGTTTCCATTATAATTCTATATCTTTGTTTTAGCTTCTTAAGTTTTAGTTCTTTCTTTTGCTTTATCTCCTTGTTCTATATTCCATCCTTCAAGTTATGGTTTTCATTTCCCTTCCTCAATATCAAGTAAGTTAATTTTATTATTTGTTATTTACTTTTATAATCAAAGTTTTAGTAAATTTAATATTAGCTTTCATTGTTAAAAATTATCATGGAAGCTTAATCTTTTAAAATCAACTCAAGGAATTTAATTTTTCTTTATGTTAACTTTGAGTTCTTGCTCTTAATATTTTGATTGAAGATAATTACTTTTCTTTGTTTCTCAAGCACTTATGATGGTAGATTATTTAAGTGTATAACCGATTGGTATATAATTAAACGATCTATAATCTAAACTGATGTTGGTTGGTTAATCAATAATCAATTTGAGAACAAAGATTAAGTTACTAAATAAGAGATTTCTATTTAGTTTCTTAACTCAATCAAATTATGGTTTCAAAGTTATTTTAGTAATTAATAAGAATATATCGATTGATTAATCTTATTAGTTCATTAATTCAATTCTAGAAGATTTTCTAGAATATAATCATTTAGGGATTCCAAATGATTCAAGGTTGAGAAATTAATTATATTTAATGATATTTGTGATCAATGATTAGTTAACTAAAAGATTTATTAATTCCTTGGGTTGGTTGTTTCTAAATTTGATTATTCTTACTCATAAATTTACTTTTTGCACTATTATATAATCACTTAATTTTCCTTTCAATCTCAACATAAACCCCCCTTTATTATAACTAAATTGAGTGTAACTAATTGAACTAAGGTCCTCGAGAGACGACTAAGGTTGTTCACCTTATACTATATTAATTTAACTTTTTATTTGACCCGACAACGAAAGCGTGTCAACCCCTCGACAAATACATTATGAAACTTAAAATACGTTTAAGTACTCAAAGTTCGAGCGCGGAATCGATCCCTTGAAAAATACATTATGAAACTTAAAGAACGTTTAAGTACTCAGAGTCTGAGCACAGAATCGATCCCTCACCAAATACATTATGAAACTTAAAATACATTTAGGTACTCAAAGTCCGAGTGCGGAATCGATCCCGCGACAACTTTATTATGAAACTTAAAATACATTTAAGTACTCAAAGTCCGAGTACAGATTCGATCCCTCGACAAATACATTATGAAACTTAAAATATGTTTAAGTACTTAAAGTCCGAGCATGAAATTGATCCCTCGGCAAATACGTTATGAAACTTAAAATATGTTTAAGTACTCAAAGTCCGAGTGCGGTATCCATCCCTCGGTAAATACATTATAAAACCTAAAATATGTTTAAGTACTCAAAGTCCGAGTGCGGTAGCGATCCCTTGACAAATACGTTATGAAACGTAAACTACGTTTAAGCACTCAAAGTCCGAGCGCAGAATCGATCCCTCGACAAATAAGTTAGGAAACCTAAAATACGTTGAAGTACTCAAAGTTCGAGCATAGAACCGATCCCTCAGCAAATACATTATGAAACATAAAATATGTTTAAGTACTCAATGTCCAACCATGGAATCGATCCCTCGGCAAATATGTTATGAAACTTAAAATACGTTTAAGTGCTCAAAGTCCGAATGCGGTATCGATCCCTTGACAAATACGTTACGAAACTTAAAATACGTTTAAGTACTCAAAGTCCAAGTACAGAAATGATTCGTCGGTAATTACGTAATGAAACTTAAAATACGTTAAGTACTCAAAGTCCGAGCATGAAATCGATCCCTCGACAAATACGTTATGAAACTTAAAATATGTTTAAGTACATAAAGTTTGAGCCTGGAATCGATTCCTCGGTAAATACGTTATGAAACTTAAAATACGTTTAAGTACTCAAAGTCCGAGCACGGAATCTATCCCTCGGCAAATACACTATGAAACATAAAATACGTGTAAGTACTTAAAGTCCGAGCACGGAATCGATCTCTCGGTTTTTACATTATGAAACTTAAAATACGCTCAAGTACTCAAAGTCCGAGCGTGAAATCGATCCCTCGACAAATATTTTATGAAACTTAAAATACGTTTAAGTACTTAAAGTCTAAGCGCGAAATCAATTCCTCGGTAAATATGTTATGAAACTTAAAATACGCCTAAGTACTCAAAGTCAGAGCGCAAAATCGATCCCTCAACAAATAAGTTATGAAACATAATATACGTTTAAGTACTTAAAGTTTGAGCTTGAAATTGATTCCTCGGTAAATACGTTATGATACTCAAAATACGTTTAAGTACTCAAAGTCCGAGTACAGAATCGATCCCTCAGCAAACTTATTATGATACTCAAAATACTTTTAAGTACTCGAAGTTCGAGCGCGGAATCGATCCCTTGGTAAATACGTTATGAAACTTAAAATACGTTTAAGTACTCGAAGTCCGAGTGCGAAATCGATCCCTCGACAAATAAGTTGTAAAACTTAAAATACGTTTAAGTACTCAAAGTCTGAGTGCGGAATTGATTCCTTGGTAAATACATCATGAAACTTAAAATACATTTAAGTACTCAAAGTCCGAGCATAGAATCGATCCCTCGGCAAATACATTATGAAACATAAAATATGTTTAAGTACTCAATGTCCGAGCGTGGAATCGATCCCTCGGCAAATATGTTATGAAACTTAAAATACGTTTAAGTGCTCAAAGTCTGAGTGCGGTATCGATCCCTTGACAAATACGTTATGAAACTTAAAATACGTTTAAGTACTCAAAGTCCGAGCACGAAAGTGATTCATCGGCAATTACGTAATGAAACTTAAAATACGTTTAAGTACTCAAAGTCCAAGCATGAAATCGATCCCTCGACAAATACGTTATGAAACCTAAAATATGTTAAGTACACAAAGTTTGAGCCCGGAATCGATTCCTTGGGAAGTACGTTATGAAACTTAAAATACGTTTAAGTACTCAAAGTCCGAGCGCGAAATCTATCCCTCGGCAAATACATTATAAAACATAAAATACGTTTAGGTACTCAAAGTCCGAGCATGGAATCGATCTCTCGATTTTTACGTTATGAAACTTAAAATACGCTCAAGTACTCAAAGTCCGAGCGTGAAATCGATCCCTCGGCAAATACGTTATGAAACTTAAAATACGTTTAAGTACTCAAAGTCTGACCGTGAAATCAATTCCTCGGCAAATACGTTATGAAACTTAAAATACGCCCAAGTACTCAAAGTCTGAGCGCAAAATCGATCCCTCGACAAATACATTATGAAACATAAAATACGTTTAAGTACTCAAAGTTTGAGCGTGAAATTGATTCCTCGGTAAATACGTTATGATACTTTAAATATGTTTAAGTACTCAAAGTCCGAGTACAGAATCGATCCCTCGACAAACACATTATGAAACTCAAAATACGTTAAAGTACTCAAAGTTCAAGCGCGGAATCGATCCCTCGGTAAATACGTTATGAAACTTAAAATATGTTTAAGTACTCAAAGTCCAAGTGCGGTATCGATCCCTAGACAAATACATTATGAAACTTAAAATATGTTTAAGTTCTCAAAGTCTGCACGTGAAATCGATTCCTCGGTAAATATGTTATGAAACTTAAAATACGTTTAAGTACTCAAAGTCTAAGCGCGGAATCTATCCCTCGGCAAATACGTTACGAAACTTACAATACATTTCAATACTCAAAGTCCGAGTGCGGAATCGATCCCTCAGCAAAAACATTAAGAAACTTAAAATACGTTTAAGTACACAAAGTCTAAGCGTCGAATCGATTCCTCTGTAAATATGTTATGAAACTTAAAATACGTTTAAGTACTCAAAGTCCGAGCGCTTAATTGATCCCTCGGCAAATATGTTAAGAAACTTACAATAGGTTTCAATACTCAAAGTCCGAGTGCGGAATTGATCCCTCATCAAATATGTTATGAAACTTAAAATATGTTTAAGTACTTAAAGTCAGAGCACGGAATCGATCCCTTGACAAATACGTTATGAAGCTTAAAATACGTTTAAGTAGTCAAAGTCTAAGCGCAGAATCGATCCCTCAGCAAATATGTTATGAAACTTAAAAGGCGTTTAAATACTCAAAGTCCCAGCGCAGAATCGATCCTTAGGCAAATACGTTATTAAACTTACAATACGTTTAAATATTCAAAGTCCGAGCGCGGAATCAATCCCTCGGCAAATACGTTATGCAACTTAAAACACGTTTAAGTACTCAAAGTCGGAGAATCAATCCCTCGACAAATAAGTTATGAATCTTAAAATACGTTTAAGTACTCAAAGTCTGTGCACGGAATCGATTCCTCAGTAAATATGTTATGAAACATAAAATACGTTTAAGTACTTAAAGTTCGAACATAAAATCGATCCCTCGGCAAATACATTATGAAATATAAAATACATTTAAGTACTCAAATTCCGAGCGTGGAATCGATCCCTCAGAAAATACGTTATGAAACTTAAAATATGTTTAAGTACTCAAAGTCTGAGTGCGGTATCGATCCATCGACAAAAATGTTATGAAACTTAAAATACGTTTAAGTACTCAAAGTCCGAGCGCGGAATCGATTCCTCGACAAATGTGTTATGAAACTTAAAATACGTTTAAGTACTCAAAGTCTGATCGAGGAATCGATCCCTCGACAAATACATTATGAAACTTAAAATACGTTTAAATACTCAAAGTCTTAGTGCGGAATCGATCTCTCGGTAAATACGTTATGAAACTTAAGATACGTTTAAGTACTCAAAGTCCGAGCGCAGAATCGGTCCCTCGTCAAATATGTTATGAAACTTAAAATACGTTGATGTACCCAAAGTCCTAGCGCAGAATCGATTCCTCGACAAATCTGTTATGAAACTTAAAATACGTTAAAGTACTCAAAGTCTGATCGAGGAATCAATCCCTCGACAAATACATTATGAAACTTAAAATATGTTTAAACACTCAAAGTCTCAGTGTGGAGTCGGTCTCTCGGTAAATATGTTATGAGACATAAGATACGTTTAAGTACTAAAAGTCTGAGCGCTGAATCGATCCCTTGTCAAATACGTTATGAAACTTAAAACACGTTTAAGTACTCAAAGTCCGAGCATGAAATCGATCCCTCGACAAATACGTTATGAAACTTAAAATACGTTTAAGTACACAAAGTCTGGACGCGGAATCGATTCCTCGGTAAGTACGTTATGAAATTTAAAATACATTTAAGTACTCAAAGTCCGAGCACAAAATCTATCCCTCAATAATTACATTATGAAACATAAAATACGTTTAAGTATTTAAAGTCCAAGCGCGGAATCGATCTCTTGGTTTTTACGTTATCAAACTTAAAATACGCTCAAGTACTCAAAGTTCGGGCAAGAAATCGATCCCTCGGCAAATATGTTATGAAACTTAAAATACGTTTAGGTACTCAAAGTCCAAGCATGGAATTGATCCCTCTGCAAATACATTATGAAACTTAAAATACGTTTAAGTACTTAAAGTTTCAGCCGAAATCGATTCCTCGGTAAATACATTATGAAACTTAAAATACGCTTAAGTACTCAAAGTCTGAGCGCGGAATCGATCCCTCGGCAAATACATTATGAAACTTAAAATACGTTTAAGTACTCAAAGTCTAAGCGCGGAATCGATCCTTCAACAAATACATTATGCAACTTAAATACATTTAAGTACTTAAAGTCTGAGGGCGGAATCCATTCCTCGACAAATACGTTATGAAACAAAAATACGTTTAAGTACTCAAATTCTGATCGAGGAATCGGTCCCTCGACAAATACGTTATGAAACTTAAAATACGTTTAAATACTCAAATTCTCAGTGCAGAATCGATCCCCCAGTAAATATGTTACGAAACTTAAAGTACGTTTAAGTACTAAAAGTACGAGCGCAGAATCGATCCCTCGTCAAATACTTTATGAAGCTTAAAATACGTTTAAGTAATCAAAGTCCGAGCGCGGAATCGATCCCTCGAGAAATACGTTATGAATCTTAAAATACGTTTTAGTACTCAAAGTCTAAGCGCAGAATCGATCCCTCAACAAATACGTTATAAAACTTAAAATACATTTAAGTACTCAAAGTTCGAGTGCGGAATCGATCCCTCGGCAAATACGTTATGAAACTTAAAATATGTTTAAATACTCAAAGAGTGAGTGTGGAATCGATCCCTTGGCAAATACGTTATGAAACTTGAAATACGTTTAAGAACTCAAAGTCCGAGCGTGAAATCGATCTGTAACACCCTAAATTTTAAAATAAAGGAGTAATTGAAGGGGATAAATACTGGATAATTATCAATGGAATAATTAATGTCCCAAAATTTAGGAAATGATTAAATTAATATTTTTAGAGACTGTTGTTAATTTATTGGAGTCGAACACGCTGAAATTAAGCCCGATTAAACTATAGGTGTCAGACCAAGTATCTCCGATTGGGATGATTTTGGTCAGGGCTGTTAAGAATATTATCGGGAGTCTGGATATATATTTAAAATAATTTTTAGATAAAGTATTGAACCCAAACAGAGATCCCTTTTGCCATAAAATGATGAATGTAACATCCCTGTTTTTAGTAGCAGTCTTATTTAGTAAAAATTGAAGTTTAGAAGGTCTGTAAGTGGTAATAAGTGAATAAATGCCCTGTAGATGGTCTGTAATATCACAAGAATTTCATTTTTGTGTGTAATTATGGAATTTATGTAGACCATTAAAGAAATTTATCAAATTCCAAGTGAAAATGGCTCTGTTCCGAGTGACAGAGAGAAATTCCGAGTGAAAAGGGCTCTGTTCCGAGTGACATAGAAATTCCGAGTGAAAGAATGAAATTTCGAGTGAAGGATTAGAGATTCCAAGTGAAGGATGAAATTCCGAGTGTAAAGTTATGTTGACCGAGTAAAACATGACTGAGAGGGATACTACCGAGTGGAATTTTGGCCTCGGAGACATTTGGAGTGAAGCGTGTTCAAGAAAACCACTTCTAGGTGAAAATTCCGAGTCAAAACACCCTTGATTCTTTGTTTCTGAGTCAAACCTTGCCAAGTACTTCCATTTCCGAGCGAAACCTCCCTGAAATATGGAATTCCGAGTGGAATATAGAAATGGGAGCCCAATCCGAGTAGAATATATAAGGTTTAGAGCCATTATTGGGTGAGGCTATGTTTATGACTCTTTTTCCGAGTGATAAAGACCTTAAAGGATTCCGATTGAAACATATTTTGAGGAAGGATAGTGTATTTGTACCTAAGAGATGAGTATCCGAGTGAAAAATAAGTGGGGAAGAATTTAAATACTCCTGAGTGGTAAAATTCGAGTGAATCTCTTCTGAGGGAAGGGTTGTAAAAATGGTTTTTGGTTGGGAATATATTCTAAGTGAATAATGTACCTAAACTGAGTGAATGAGATTCTAAATCCTGAGTGGATGAGACTCAGAACAAGTCCGAGTGGGACTTAACTCACCCGAGTGAATAAATGCATATCGAGTGGTATTTGATTGAGTGATAACCCGAGTGAAGAAGGTTTATGAATTCCGAGTGAGAAAACCCTTATTTCCGAGTGGATCTTACCTATGACTTTCCTGAGTGGAAGTATGGAACTGAGTAAACTTCCAAGGGAAGGAAAGTGTATTCTCCGAGTGAGAAATGTAAGTCTATGCCGAGTGATGAATGTGAAGTACATTCCCGATTGTGTTGAAGTTAAATACACCGAGTGGTATGGGAATTAGTATTCTGAGTAAGTGGATGAGCTTTACCGAGTGGAACAGTAAGTGTAGAGATTCGGATTTGGAATGAAAATTTCAAGTAGAAGAATGATAGGAAAGAAATGAAAGGAAGTCAGTTTTTGAAGTACATTACCGAGTGAGAAAGGACTAGGCTTGGAATGATTTAACCGAGTAAGAACCATAAGAAATGACTCGGATTTGGGATATAATACCGAGTGAAAGGCCAAGCAAATTAGGAGTCAGTATGGGGGTGAATTACCAAGTGAATGATGGGAAAAATGAGTCGGTTTCATGGGAATGCCGAGTGAGGATTGGCTGACTTGCTCAAGCGAGTCAGATTTCGCTTGAGCGAGAAGGTCCCCTGATGCAAAATCACTCCTTTCGCTTAGTATCTTCACTTCGCCCAAGCGAAGACTGGATGACTCACTCAAGCGAGTTAGATTTCGCTTGAGCGAGGTGGAATTTTGCCTTGCTGACACAGCATGAAGGAACCACGCTCAAGCGAGCATACTGCGCTCAAGCGCAGTCGGTTCTATCCCTTTCTCTTCACGTGCAGGCACTTTTCATTCCAGACAAAATACCTTTATATATTTTATTATATATCCTCTCAATCAATGCATAGCTGACAGGGAAATGAGTCAAAAGTTGCACCACTTCACTCACCTTTATATATCTTAATATATATTCCTTTTCTCTCATGCAAAGCTGACTGGGAAATCCAGAAAGTCTCCATTAACTTCCACTCACGAGAAAGTGATGTCTCCACTTGTCTCCTTTTTATTAATCAATGCTACTCTGATTCCAAGTTCAGAAACCTTAGAATTTACTAGAAACTCTCTTCCTTCTTCTCTCTTTCTCTTACGTACCAGCACCAACTTCTTTCTCTCTCTCAAGTTCCTCTTCTGTTTCACTCGGAATTGGTGCAGGATAGTGAAAGGGAACCTCTTCTTCTCCTCCAAGAAATCCATTAAGGTAAAGGGGGTATATTCTCGGGTATTCTCGGAAAATTCGAGTGAAGGAAAGGGTTAAGGGACCTTGTTCTTCACCTTTCCAGGACAGATTCAGTGTTGGGTGAATTAAATGCTTAAATTGTTACTATTTGTATATATATATATATTTGTTACTAAGTGCATATGCTCAGTGTTGGATTGTGAAAAGATATGAACTGTATTGGACTGAAAATACTAAGAATCATGGGTACTTGTGTGATTTCCAGTGAAGAATTGTGAATAGAAGATGAATTTAATGATAATAAGCTCTGTTTCTATACCAATCTGACCGGTTCTACATCATTTCAATTGGTTTACATAATAATAATAATTTCAAATAGTTTCTGAATTAAATATCTGTTTGTATAAACTCACCAGATCATCTAAAAGTACATAGTTCCAATCGGATTTTTTTTACCTTACAAGAACAGTTTTCATTCGGACAGAACATTTTTACTCGGAAAACATCTTATTTCACTTGGACAGCATCTTCCCAGTTTGATTTTACTCGGAAAACTCTTCCTTAAATATATTTCACTCGGAAATCATTTTAACTTCACTGAGGAAAACTCCTTTCAGATTGATTCCACTCGGAATCATATTTTATTCCACTCAGAAACTTATTTTCACTCAGATTCATAAACATTTTCACTCAGAAAAATTCTCTCAGTCGGATTTCACTTAGAATTTAAGTCATTTTACTCAGAAAATCCTTTTCAGTATCTGTTTCATTCGAAAAACAGTTTAACTTCACTCAGGAAACCCTTTTCAGTGATTTAACTCAGAAAACACATTATTTTACTCAGAAAAACTCTTCCACAATCATATTTCACTCAGAGAACATTTTTAACTTCACAGAAAACTCTTTTAGTCTGATTTCACTCGGATACATGTTCATTTTACCCAAAAATTCATCTCAGCTTGATTTTACTTGGAATCCTACTCATTCCACTCAGAATTCTATTGATTACACTCGGTTTCTAACTCATTTTATTCAAGAAATTCATTTTCAGTCAGAATTAGACTGATTTTACTCGGATAATTCAATTTCGCTCAGTATTCAATTAATTTTACTCGGTAAACTCATGTTTCACTCGGTATTTAACTCATTCTCCTCGGAAAAGCTGTTTTTAACGTTTTATACTTGGATTTTTCATTTAGAAACTCTTCTTTACTCCTTTTTGAATTATTGAAGTGTTATAATTTTCGTTATTATTCTTATTTCCATTATTAACATTATTCTTATTATACTTATTATTATTATTGTTCTATTAACTAGTATTATTGTTATTGTTTATTATTATTAATTCAATTATAAGTAATTAAATAAGGAATATATTATTTTACTCTTGATACAAGTATAATTCTAAACAAGATATAATCGATATATTTTCTTACAACGTTTGAATAATGGAATCCTAGAACTTGAGAATAATATAATGAGACTGGAAACACATAGATATCCAAGGAATCAATTGATAAAATAAATGCATTTCGCATCATGAAAATATTTTTGAAGAAGAAAAACCTCTAGAGCATACATTTGGTACAGTGGAGGACACTCACGTTCGATCTCCATGAAGAATCTTGGGAGTACAACTGGAACGGCAACCCAATGGCATCAGAGTCGTGCCTGATAGCCGGTTGAGACAATGCAATTCTAGTGTACTTTGACTAACTGACGGAGTGTAACTATGATCGTAGGGATCCAAGTTCCAAAAATATTTAAATCAATGATAAGAACCAATGAGTTCATTTGTACCATATGGAACTTGGGCGGACCCTGATCGCTCTAGATGATTGGAATGGAGTTATTCCAAAGAATGAGAAGAAGATGAAACGATTTATTGGGCCCACATGCATCATGAGACAGAACCAAAGATAAATCATAATAAATCCAACTCATGCATTCCATGACAACATGCTTGATTGTTATAATTGTGAATATGCTAATTGTATGATGTATGTGATATTGTATGTTAACTGGATTATGTCCGTACCGGATTAACCATCAGGGTCTTGGGTTATACTCACCCTTACTGTTGACAATTTTCAGAGGAATTAGGAAATCAAGAATCGAGTATGAAGAACAGCAATATGCTAAACCCACTGAGAATGCTCATTAAAAGTAGGATATCCGTAGTTGATAATCAGACACCGGATGACTGTATAATATTTAAGGGTGCCTGTATGCCCCATTCTGTTATGAGTACAATTAATTGTAAGTTTGTGAATGACTATGTGATATATTAACTATTTGCTTCCACTGATCTGCCATCTTTTTATTATTAAAAAAAAAATATATTCACTTTTTATGAAAACTTGTGACCTCTCAGTTAAATAGGATGATCCTATAGAATGGGTTGTCTTATCTAACCGAGGGTGTTACATTAGTGGTATCAGAGCATAATCGATTCATTAAACTTGGGAAGTGGACCAATAGGTTTCCACGTACTCTGATAGAAATATTGAACAGTCCATAACACTCCTAAGACTAAATATCCTATGTGGAATACTCCACATAACATATACCCTGAACCTATTTGTTGATATTCTTTCAGCAAATTCCTAAATGGCACGCCGAAATAACGATCATGTGATGGAGGATCTTCTTACCAGAATTGTGAAGGTGATAGAACGACGAGAATTATCCCATACCTCTACTAGGCAGAGCCAAAGACTAGCTAACTTTCAGTGGAACAATCTTACACAATTCAAAGGAGGACTACGACAGGAAATTTGTCAAATATTATTAGGACTTTAAGAGAAAAAATTTTACCCATGTAGAATCTGGGCGTCGGACCAAGTGTCTCTGATGAAAATACCATTGGTCAGGGCTATTAAGAATATTAATGGGAACACGAATTTACATTCGGAATAATTTTTGGAGTCAGTATTAAGCCCAAACGGAGGTCCTGTTTGTTATAAAGCAAGATATAACTTATTTCCTTCTCTCCATTTTCATGTACATGCTAGGACTTGAGATAGCTTGGAGCTTAAGGTAAAATTCTCTACTCTTTTAATATTTTTGGCCTTAGGTTTTGATTTCTATATGGCTAGGAAAATACCTTATGAATGGATTTAGAAATAGGAACCATTTTCATGTAAAACCCAAAAGGTAGGATATTCTTATGTGTGTTTTAGGATGGATGTGAAGTGGTATACGAAAATTTCAAGATTTGAGATGGAAGATGATAGTTGTTAATGGTAATTGTTTGAATTTAGTGGAACCTGACGTTGATATTTTTGCAGTCGTGATTCCGTCAAATTAGTACATTAAAATTAATTAACGTAGTACTAGGGTGTCAACCTAGGTCGTTCTCTCAAGGATCAACACAAAAATTTAGGAAAAATCAAGTCTTAAACTAATTTTTAACAATTAAAAATAAAAACTCAACAACTAAAAATTTTTACAAACATAAGTTCAACTAACATACAATTGGGGGGGGGGGTTTGATTGATTTTTGTTGTCACAATTAAAATTAAAACAAGGTAAATAAAGGATTTAAAACAATAAATAACAAGCGATTGATTTTCTTGGAGTATTGTAAATAGATTTATCCTTGGTTCACTAAAAATAATCTGTATACTTATTAATGTTAATTTCTTAGCTCAAATTGAATTGATCAACTAAGCGTCTTTTTCAATTCACAATTCCTTTACTTTCATTTAAAAATGAATATTTTAATCAAGCATCCTAATTAAGCAAAAGGAGTCAAGATCGTAAAATCTAGGAATTATTGAGCATACATAAGAACATCGCCTATATACATAATCTATTCTCAAATTATGGAATTAAGCAAACCATAATTATTAAAAGTGATTATGAAAATATTCATTAAGCATGCATATTTCCTTAATCCATTCTAATTTAAAACCTTATTTTATTCCATTTGAATAATTAAACCGATTAAGCATACAAATTTAATTAAACAAAATGGAATTGAATAAGTAGAGAAAGATTATGAAGAAATAACAATAATAAAAGCATACTATATTAAAATTAATGACCTCAAAATTACATTACAACATTCTCCAAGAAAATCAATCTAGGGGTTTTAGCCCTCTATAATTACAACTACAAACAATGAAACTAACCCGGAAATGAAGAACTTGCTGGAAAAATTCCAACGGAGAAGAGAAGAGGAAGAACGTATGAAGGAGGAATTGATGTCTTCTGATGAAGAATGAATGGTGTGTTACAAGCCTTCCTCTTGTGCCTATTTATAGGAATCAGAAAGCAAAACTAATGCCATAATTAATTCATAATGGGAGATGCACTCTTGAATTTACAATTCCATGGTGCTCCATTATCATTCTAAGTGCTCCATGATCATGCTTCAGTGTTGTTTCCACTTTGATAATGCGTTATCTGATGTTTCCACTGATGAATCTGTGCCTGAATCGATTCATCTAGGTAATTTTTGGGCAATTTTACACATAGGAATCGATTCCTTAGGGGTGGGAATCGATTCCCAAGCACATGAATCGATTCATGCTTGTTTGAATCGATTCCCAGGCCTTTCAAATGCATATGAATCGATTCACAGGGGTGGGGAATCGATTCCTAGCTGTATGAATCGATTCCCAGGGTGCTTGAATCGATTCCTTGCTGTTCTTTTGTGTGGGAATCGATTCCCACATTGGTGAATCGATTCCCAGACCTGTTCTGGTGCTTTTCTCGCATTTTTGACCATTTCTTGAGTCGTGGCTTCTTTCGTTTGACCTGTGGTAATTATTTTTTTAATTACAGGCTTAATCACACACTACAAAACAAGAGAAAACCAACTTTTATTAAAAATTTATCCTTAATTCATTTTAAAATTAAATATTAAATAAAGCTCAAATGATGAAAATGTGTTAAAGTGCAGTATATTACACACTAAGTGATGGCAAATTATACACATTTAAATTGTGGAATTAAGGATAAATCATGCATCATCAAATACTCCCACACTTATTCTTTTGCACTCCCGGGCAAAATCAAAATAAAAACAAGTATTTCAATTTATTGAAAACATTAAGTTGAAAACAACACACAGATTTGGCATGAAATTTTAAGAATATACAGAGAAACAAGAGTTATTTAACATGCAAGATTCAGAGCATCAAGATATATATAAAGATCATTCAAACAGTTAGGCATGTGAAAATTAAATTAAACTGAAAAGAAGATCATAAGTGATAGAACCTCACAAGACATACTCTCAACTCTCAAGTGTTTAAGGTTTGTGTATACACTCAAAACAATTCCTGAAAATCAAGCAGTCTAAAAATTTGGCAAGTTTCTCAATTCCACAATCAACACAAATGCATGTATAGATCAACAGGGCTTTCACAGGGTTGAAATGTGGCCAAGGTTAAAATGGATGAAATATATATATTTATATATATACCAAAAAGAATGATGAAGCAATTAATTTTTCTGGCAAACAGTGAAGGTAAAACATTTATTGTATGGTATTTGGTAATTTTTTTTTTTATGAGATTGCATAACACTTGGAACAAGAGTTGCAATTCCTTTTTGCACACCCCCACACTTATTTGAATGCCTGTTTTGACTTGATTCCAAAGCTTCAATATATTTCTTAAGGTAGGTATATTTTTGGTTCTTCATCCATGGCTTATTTGAGCTGCAACAAGGAAACAGTTAAATAGGCTCAAAATGGCTAGCAAGAGATAATTTATTCATGGTAGGCTTATCTGGCTTAGTGGCTCAATTGAACAAAATGCCTGTATCAAAATACATTCATATGAGTTTCAAGTATCATCAAGAAACAAGACAAAAATTAAGATGTAAGCTTTTAGGAATTAATCACACATGAAAGGATTAAGATGGTTTAAAGTGATCCATCAAATTTTAAGGCTCAAAAATCTCACAAGGTATAATTCTATCATATATGATCATCTATCAATTATCATGTCATTCTCATCATACCAAAATTGCTTGAGTTCAAATTATAACATATCATTCAGCTCATATCAGACATGAAAGAATTTACTTGTTACTCATGCATATCTTAAAATTCCAATAAAACATGCCTTTTTAAAACAAAAACACACACAAAATCTTTTATTTTTAATAATTTTTTTTTTAACATCACACAAAATTTAATCAAACAATAACACACACACGAATCCCACCCCCACACTTAAATCATACATTGTCCTCAATGTAAGACAGAGCATACAAAATAGACAATATAATGAAAAAGTAAAGAGATGGGTAAGAAAAACTCCCTCAAGGTGGATCAAACTCAAATACCACATCCTTTTGAAGCAGACTGGATAGTGGTCTAGCCTTCTTGTGCCTTTCCAAATTTTGCAGCAATTTTTCTTCTTGATTTTCATCAAGAGAAGTAAAGATTATTACCGGGAGCTCTTCATCATTTCCCAAGTATGAATACTTGAGGTTTTCAAGTAAGAAATTTAGCTCCAGATTAGGTGCCTGCAAAGTAGATGGAACTAACAAAGCAGATTTGGATTCTTGCACCTCAAAAAATTTGTTAGAGTCTTCTTGAAAATTTGCATTTAGAACAGGTATTTTTATAGACTCTAAATCAGCAGTTATGTATTTGTCAATTTCAGCACAAATATGACAATTCTTAGAATTATTGCATTCAAAACAACTGTATGAATCATCTATGCATTCCAAATCAACATCAGAAAAATGTTCAAAAACTAGTTCATCAATAATGTCAATTTGGAAAATAGAATGATTTTCAGAAGGGTGATTCATGGCATCTAGAATGTTAAATCTTACCTTAGTGTCACCAAATTCCATGGAAAGGGTTCCAGCATGGACATCAATTATAGTTTTGGCTGTTTTCAAAAATGGTCTTCCCAAAATGATAGGAACAGGAATTTGAGGCATACCTTCTTCCATATCAAGTACAAAAAAGTCAGCAGGGAAAACAAGCTGTTCTACCTGAACCAAAACATCCTCTATAACTTCAGCAGGGTAAGTAGTGCTCCTATTGGCTAGCTGAATTACTACACCAGTAGGTTGTAAATTTTCAAGAGACAAAGTTTTAAAAACAGACATAGGCATAACATTTATTGAAGCTCCTAAATCTAACATGCAATTTTCAAATTTATTATTGCCTATGATACAAGGCATAGAAAACATACCTGGATCCTTGCATTTTTCAGGGATATTTTCCTTACCAAGCAGTGTAGATACATTTCTTCGCATACTTATCCTTTCATTACCTTTGAGTCTCCTCTTGTGAGTACACAACTCCTTCAGAAATTTGGCATACTTGGGAATTTGCTTGATTGCATCGAGAAGAGGTATATTCACTTCCACTTTCCTGAAAGTATCCAAAATTTCTTTGTCCACTTCTTCCATCTTCTTACTTGGAATTGCTTTTGGTGGGAAAGGAAGAGGGATATGAGGTGGAATTTGGGATGGTTGCTTCTCAGATTTGCTTGTGCTTGAAGAGGGCACATCATTCTCAACTGTTGTGGGCACATCTGTTTGTTTTTCAGGTTCCTTAGGTATGGGTACTTCAAGGTTCTTACCTGATCTTAACTGAATTGCACTCACATTTCTTGGATTTGCAGCTGGTTGAGATGGTAATTTGTCAGAGTTTTGAGATTGTAACTGGCTTAATGGTGAAGCCAATTGCCCAATTTGGTTGCTTAGACTCTGGATGGTAGCATCATTCCTCTGTTGATACTCCAAGTTCTGTGTAGCCATTTGTTTCACCAGATCCTCCAAAGAAGGGCAATTTATGGATGGTTGAGGTGTAGTTCTTTGGAAGGTTGGTGCATTATTTTGAAATGGAGGTTGGGGATTTTGTTGTTGGTTCCCCCATCTCAAGTTTGGATGGTTCCTCCAACCTGGATTGTATCTGTTGGTGGAAAGGTCATGGTTTTGTGGTGGTGGAGGTCTATCATGGTAGATGTTAGCTGCATAGGCTTGGGGACTATTATTATCCTTTTCTTGTAGAGAAGGACAACAATCAGTGGGGTGCTCTTGTGAAGAGCAGATGCCACATACTTTAGCAGTCATGGATTTTTGATTTACTGCCAATTGTGTGACTAGAGTGGTGAGAGCATCAAGTTTGCTCTCCAATTTAATTCCAGATGAACTAGAATTGGAATCAAACATGGGTTTGAAAGAATCATTTCTCACACCAAATTGTTGAGAGTTAGATTCCATCTTCTCAATCAAATTTCTTGCTTCAGCAGCAGTCATATCTCCTAAAGCTCCTCCACTTGCCGCATCAATCATGTTGCGATCAATGTGGTGTAAACCTTCATAGAAGTACTGAAGAAGAAGTTGTTCAGAAATTTGGTGGTGAGGGCAACTTGCACAAAGTTTTTTAAATCTCTCCCAATATTCATAAAGACTTTCTCCAGAGAGTTGCCTAATGCCAGATATGTCTTTACGGATTGCAGTTGTTCTAGAGGCAGGAAAGAATTTTTCCAAGAACATTTTCTTTAAGTCATTCTAACTTGTGATTGATCTTGGAGCAAGGTAGTACAACCAATCCTTAGCAACACCCTCTAAAGAATGAGGAAACGCTTTAAGATATACATGGTCTTCTTGAACGTTTTGGGGTTTCATTGTGGAGCATACAATGTGGAATTCTTTGAGGTGTTTGTGCGGATCTTCACCCGCAAGACCATGAAACTTAGGCAACAGGTGTATAAGTCCGGTCTTAAGAATAAAAGGGACATCCTCATCAGGATATTGAATACACAAACTTTTGTAAGTGAATTCAGGAGCAGCTAGTTCTCTAAGAGTTCTTTCACGAGGTTCAGCCATATCAGAAAAACTAGCAGTAGTACTTTCAACAGATTCAGAAAAAATACTATCACTATCAATATCAACAAAGTTATTATTAAATCTAGCTTCTCTAATTAACCTATGAAAAGTTCTTTCAATTTTAGGATCAAATGAATATAAATGCTCAAAAGTTCTTCTAGTCATACATAGCATACAACAAGATATTTGATCATGATGAGCAATAAATCATAAGAATCCTAAATCAAGCAAAAGAAATACAATAAACAAACAAACAAACAAAAAAAATTTTTTTTTTTTAATAAAAAAAAATTAATTTAAAACAAGAGTTTTTCCTAAAGATCGTTGATCCCCGGCTGCGGCGCCAAAATTTGACGTTGATATTTTTGCAGTCGTGATTCCGTCAAATTAGTACATTAAAATTAATTAACGTAGTACTAGGGTGTCAACCTAGGTCGTTCTCTCAAGGATCAACACAAAAATTTAGGAAAAATCAAGTCTTAAACTAATTTTTAACAATTAAAAATAAAAACTCAACAACTAAAAATTTTTACAAACATAAGTTCAACTAACATACAATTGGGGGGGGGGGTTTGATTGATTTTTGTTGTCACAATTAAAATTAAAACAAGGTAAATAAAGGATTTAAAACAATAAATAACAAGCGATTGATTTTCTTGGAGTATTGTAAATAGATTTATCCTTGGTTCACTAAAAATAATTTGTATACTTATTAATGTTAATTTCTTAGCTCAAATTGAATTGATCAACTAAGCGTCTTTTTCAATTCACAATTCCTTTACTTTCATTTAAAAATGAATATTTTAATCAAGCATCCTAATTAAGCAAAAGGAGTCAAGATCATAAAATCTAGGAATTATTGAGCATACATAAGAACATCGCCTATATACATAATCTATTCTCAAATTATGGAATTAAGCAAACCATAATTATTAAAAGTGATTATGAAAATATTCATTAAGCATGCATATTTCCTTAATCCATTCTAATTTAAAACCTTATTTTATTCCATTTGAATAATTAAACCGATTAAGCATACAAATTTAATTAAACAAAATGGAATTAAATAAGTAGAGAAAGATTATGAAGAAATAACAATAATAAAAGCATACTATATTAAAATTAATGACCTCAAAATTACATTACAACATTCTCCAAGAAAATCAATCTAGGGGTTTTAGCCCTCCATAATTACAACTACAAACAATGAAACTAACCCGGAAATGAAGAACTTGCTGGAAAAATTCCAACGGAGAAGAGAAGAGGAAGAACGTATGAAGGAGGAATTGATGTCTTCTGATGAAGAATGAATGGTGTGTTACAAGCCTTCCTCTTGTGCCTATTTATAGGAATCAGAAAGCAAAACTAATGCCATAATTAATTCATAATGGGAGATGCACTCTTGAATTTACAATTCCATGGTGCTCCATTATCATTCTAAGTGCTCCATGATCATGCTTCAGTGTTGTTTCCACTTTGATAATGCGTTATCTGATGTTTCCACTGATGAATCTGTGCCTGAATCGATTCATCTAGGCAATTTTTGGGCAATTTTACACATAGGAATCGATTCCTTAGGGGTGGGAATCGATTCCCAAGCACATGAATCGATTCATACTTGTTTGAATCGATTCCCAGGCCTTTCAAATGCATATGAATCGAGTCACAGGGGTGGGGAATCGATTCCTAGCTGTATGAATCGATTCCCAGGGTGCTTGAATCGATTCCTTGCTGTTCTTTTGTGTGGGAATCGATTCCCACATTGGTGAATCGATTCCCAGACCTGTTCTGGTGCTTTTCTCGCATTTTTGACCATTTCTTGAGTCGTGGCTTCTTTTGTTTAACCTATGGTAATTATTTTTTTAATTACAGGCTTAATCACACACTACAAAACAAGAGAAAACCAACTTTTATTAAAAATTTATCCTTAATTCATTTTAAAATTAAATATTAAATAAAGCTCAAATGATGAAAATGTGTTAAAGTGTAGTATATTACACACTAAGTGATGGCAAATTATACACATTTAAATTGAGGAATTAAGGATAAATCATGCATCATCAGAACCCTAACTCTAGGATTTAAGGAAATGAGTAATAATGTTAGAAAAAAATGATTTTTAGTGAAAACCCATGATAATGTGTGTATGGGTTTTGTTAATAATAAAGGTTGGTGATTATTAGTAATGATCATCGAATTTGATGAAAAACCCTAAGTGTAGTGATTTGAGGATTTTAAACTAAGTTGATGGTTTTAATGGCTTTGAATACTCTAGAATGATTATATATGAGGAAATGAATATCTGAGGCATTAGGTGTTGATTATTGAGGATTGGGAAAAGAGTGTATATAAATAAGTATGTAATTGGAGGAATTAATTTAGACTATTGATGTTATGATGATGTTAAAAAAAAAATAGTTACAAACCATTGATAGTGGATTAAGGAAATAATCGATAGTGGATTAAGATACTTGAGTTAATAAATAGGTATGTCATTTTGAAATAGTTGAATTGGGGATGATCTTAGATGAAACCAAGAGGTTTATGAGTTTGAATAATTTTAGTGATGGATAAGTGATTCATATGATGATTTGGGGGTCTTAAGGCTAAGGAATCATACTATTGTTATTGTTAGGTGTGGTTAGAGTATTAAGATTTAAAGAATCGTGGTTTTGGGAAAGGAATTCCCGAAGCCTAATACGAGCGTGTAAATTGGATTTAGACAAGTCTAGGACTTGACAACGAGTTATGAGGGAATAATGCCCTATAATGGTATATTGGTAGTAAGTATTTCTCAAAGTTACCCTACCACTAGAATAGGAAGAGCTATAAAGGCCAAGAAGTTAAGTCCCAGACACGTAGGACCTTATCAGATTCTGCAAAAGATAAAAACCAATGCGTACCGCAATGCTCTATCAAACCTCCATAATGTCTTTCATGTTTCTCAACTTCGCAAATATGTACTAGGCCCTGATCATGTTCTGAGTCCTAATCAGTTTGTTCTGGAGGAAAATCTTACCTTTGAAGCATTATCGGTTAAGATTGTTGACCGACATCTCAAACAGCTAAGACGGAAGGAAATCTCTTTGGTCAAGTAGTTTGGAGTCAGTTAAATGATAGGGACACTACTTGGGAAATTGAGGAAAGATTAGAGGATTGTACTCTCAATTATTCTAACCATGAATTTCGGGACGAAATTCCCAAAAGGGGAGGAGAGTGTAACATCCCTGTTTTTAGTAGCAGTCTTATTTAGTAAAAATTGAAGTTTAGAAGGTCTGTAAGTGGTAATAAGTGAATAAATGCCCTATAGATAGTCTATAATATCACAAGAATTTCATTTTTATGTGTAATTATGGAATTTATGTAGACCATTAAAGAAATTTATCAAATTCCGAGTGAAAATGGCTCTGTTCCAAGTGATAGAGAGAAATTCTGAGTGAAAAGGGCTCTATTCTGAGTGACAGAGAAATTCTGAGTGAAAGAATAAAATTCCGAGTGAAGGATTAGAGATTCCGAGTGAAGGATGAAATTCCGAGTGTAAAGTTATGTTGACCGAGTAAAACATGACTGAGAGGGATACTACCGAGTGGAATTTTGGCCTCGGAGACATTTGGAGTGAAGCGTGTTCAAGAAAACCACTTCTAGGTGAAAATTTCCGAGTCAAAACACCCTTGATTCTTTGTTTCTGAGTCAAACCTTGCCAAGTACTTCCATTTCCAAGCGAAACCTCCCTGAAATATGGAATTCCGAGTGGAATACAGAAATGGGAGCCCAATCCGAGTAGAATATATAAGGTTTAGAGCCATTATTGGGTGAGGCTATGTTTATGACTCTTTTTCTGAGTGATAAAGACCTTAAAGGATTCCGATTGAAACACATTTTGAGGAAGGATAGTGTATTTGAACCTAAGAGATGAGTATCCGAGTGAAAAATGAGTGGGGAAGAATTTAAATACTCCTGAGTGGTAAAATCCGAGTGAATCTCTTCTGAGGGAAGGGTTGTAATAATGGTTTTTGATTGGGAATATATTCTAAGTGAATAATGTACCTAAACCGAGTGAATGAGATTCTAAATCCTGAGTGGATGAGACTCAGAACAAGTTCGAGTGGGACTTAACTCACCAGAGTGAATAAATGCATATCAAGTGGTATTTGATTGAGTGATAACCCGAGTGAAGAAGGTTTATGAATTCCGAGTGAGAAAACCCTTATTTCCGAGTGGATCTTACGTGTGACTTTCCTGAGTGGAAGTATGGAACTGAGTAAACTTCCAAGGGAAGGAAAGTGTATTCTCCGAGTGAGAAATGTAAGTCTATGCCGAGTGATGAATGTGAAGTACATTCCTGATTGTGTTGAAGTTAAATACACCGAGTGGTATGGGAAGTAGTATTCCGAGTAAGTGGATGAGTTTTACCGAGTGGAACAGTGTGTGTAGAGATTCAGATTTGGAATGAAAATTTCGAGTAGAAGAATGATAGGAAAGAAATGAAAGGAAGTCGGTTTTTGAAGTACATTACCGAGTGAGAAAGGACTAGGCTTGGAATGATTTAACCGAGTAAGAACCATAAGAAACGACTCGGATTTGGGATATAATACCGAGTGAAAGGCCAAGCAAATTAGGAGTCGGTATGGGGGTGAATTACCAAGTGAATGATGGGAAAAATGAGTCGGTTTCATGGGAATGCCGAGTGAGGATTGGCTGACTCGCTCAAGCGAGTCGGATTTGGCTTGAGCGAGAAGGGCCACTAATGCAAAATCACTCCTTTCGCTCAGTATCTTCACTTCGCCCAAGCGAAGACTGGATGACTCGCTCAAGCGAGTCGGATTTCGCTTGAGCGAGGTGGAATTTTGCCTTGCTGACACAGCATGAAGGAACCACGCTCAAGCGAGCATACTGTGCTCAAGCACAGTCGGTTCTATCCCTTTCTCTTCACGTGCAGGAACTTTTCATTCCAGACAAAATACCTTTATATATTTTATTATATATCCTCTCAATCAATGCATAGCTGACAGGGAATGAGTCAAAAGTTGCACCACTTCACTCACCTTTATATATCTTAATATATATTCCTTTTCTCTCATGCAAAGCTGACTGGGAAATACAGAAAGTCTCCATTAACTTCCACTCACGAGAAAGTGATGTCTCCACTTGTCTCCTCTTTATTAATCAATGCTACTCTAATTCCAAGTTCAGAAACCTTAGAATTTACTAGAAACTCTCTTCCTTCTTCTCTCTTTCTCTTACGTACCAGCACCAACTTCTTTCTCTCTCTTAAGTTCCTCTTCTGTTTCACTCGTAATTGGTGCAGGAGAGTGAAAGGGAATCTCTTCTTCTCCTCCAAGAAATCCATTAAGGTAAGGGGGGTATATTCTCGGGTATTCTGGGAAAATTTGAGTGAAGGAAAGGGTTAAGGAACCTTGTTCTTCACCTTTCCAGGACAGATTCAGTGTTGGGTGAATTAAATGCTTAAATTGTTACTATTTGTATATATAAATATTTGTTACTTAGTGCATATGCTCAGTGTTGGATTGTGAAAAGATATGAACTGTATTGGACTGAAAATACTAAGAATCATGGGTACCTGTGTGATTTCCAGTGAAGAATTGTGAATAGAAGATGAATTTAATGATAATAAGCTCTGTTTCTATACCAATCCGACCGGTTCTACATCATTTCAATTGGTTTACATAATAATAATAATTTCAAATAGTTTCTGAATTAAATATCTATTTGTATAACTGACCAGATCATCTAAAAGTACATAGTTCCAATCGGATTTTTTTTACCTTACAAGAACAGTTTTCATTCGGACAGAACATTTTTACTCGGAAAACATCTTATTTCACTTGGACAGCATCTTCCCAGTTTGATTTTACTCGGAAAACTCTTCCTCAAATATATTTCACTCGGAAATCATTTTAACTTCACTGAGGAAAACTCCTTTCAGATTGATTCCACTCGGAATCATATTTTATTCCACTCAGAAACTTATTTTCACTCAGATTCATAAACATTTTCACTCAGAAAAATTCTCTCAGTCGGATTTCACTTAGAATTTAAGTCATTTTACTCAGAAAATCCTTTTCAGTATCTGTTTCATTCGAAAAACAGTTTAACTTCACTCAGGAAACCCTTTTCAGTGATTTAACTCAGAAAACACATTATTTTACTTAGAAAAACTCTTCCACAATCATATTTCACTCAGAGAACATTTTTAACTTCACAGAAAACTCTTTTAGTCTGATTTCACTCGGATACATGTTCATTTTACCCAAAAATTCATCTCAGCTTGATTTTACTTGGAATCCTACTCATTCCACTCAGAATTCTATTGATTACACTCGGTTTCTAACTCATTTTATTCAGGAAATTCATTTTCAGTCAGAATTAGACTGATTTTACTCGGATAATTCAATTTCGCTCAGTATTCAATTAATTTTACTCGGTAAACTCATGTTTCACTCGGTATTTAACTCATTCTCCTCGGAAAAGCTGTTTTTAACGTTTTATACTTGGATTTTTCATTTAGAAACTCTTCTTTACTCCTTTTTGAATTATTGAAGTGTTATAATTTTCGTTATTATTCTTATTTCCATTATTAACATTATTCTTATTATACTTATTATTATTATTGTTCTATTAACTAGTATTATTGTTATTGTTTATTATTATTAATTCAATTATAAGTAATTAAATAAGGAATATATTATTTTACTCTTGATACAAGTATAATTCTAAACAAGATATAATCGATATATTTTCTTACAACGTTTGAATAATGGAATCCTAGAACTTGAGAATAATATAATGAGACTGGAAACACATAGATATCCAAGGAATCAATTGATAAAATAAATGCATTTCGCATCATGAAAATATTTTTGAAGAAGAAAAACCTCTAGAGCATACACTTGGTACAGTGGAGGACACTCACGTTCGATCTCCATGAAGAATCTTGGGAGTACAACTGGAACGGCAACCCAATGGCATCAGAGTCGCGCCTGATAGCCGGGTGAAACGATGCAATTCTAGTGTACTTTGACTAAATGACGAAGTGTAACTATGATCGTAGGGATCCAAGTTCCAAAAATATTTAAATCAATGATAAGAACCAATGAGTTCATTTGTACCATATGGAACTTGGGCGGACCCTGATCGCTCTAGATGATTGGAATGGAGTTATTCCAAAGAATGAGAAGAAGATGAAACGATTTATTGGGCCCACATGCATCATGAGACAGAACCAAAGATAAATCATAATAAATCCAACTCATGCATTCCATGACAACATGCTTGATTGTTATAATTGTGAATATGCTAATTGTATGATGTATGTGATATTGTATGTTAACTGGATTATGTCCGCACCAGATTAACCATCAGGGTCTTGGGTTATACTCACCCTTACTGTTGACAATTTTCAGAGGAATTAGGAAATCAAGAATCGAGTATGAAGAACAGCAATATGCTGAACCCACTGAGAATGCTCATTAAAAGTAGGATATCCGTAGTTGATAATCAGACACCGGATGACTATATAATATTTAAGGGTGCCTGTATGCCCCATTCTGTTATGAGTACAATTAATTGTAAGTTTGTGAATGACTATGTGATATATTAACTATTTGCTTCCACTGATCTGCCATCTTTTTATTATTAAAAAAAAAATATTCACTTTTTATGAAAACTTGTGACCTCTCAGTTAAATAGGATGATCCTATAGAATGGGTTGTCTTATCTAACCGAGGGTGTTACATTAGTGGAATCAATCACTCAGCAAATAAGTTATGAAACTTAAAATACGTTTATGTACTCAAAGTCCGAGCGTGAAATCGATCCCTCCAAAAATATATTATGAAACTTGAAATACGCTTAAGTACTCAAAGTCCACATGCGAAATCGATCCCTATGCAATTACATTATGAAACTTAAAATTCGTTTAAGAACTCAAAGTCCGACTGCGGAATCGATTCCTTGACAAATACGTTAAAATACTTTTAAGTACACAAAGTCTAAAGGCGGAATCAATCCCTCAGCAAATATGTTATGAAACATAAAATACATTTGAGTACTCAAAGTCCGGGCATGGAATCGATCCCTTGGCAAATATGTTATGAAACTTAAAATATGTTTAAGTACCCAAAGTCCGAGCATGGAATCAATCCCTCAAGAAATACGTTATGAAACTTAAAATAGGTTTAAGTATTCAAAGTCTAAATGCAGAATCGATCCCTCGACAAATACGTTATGAAACTTAAAATATGTTTAAGTACTCAAGGTCTAAGCGCGGAGTCGATCCCTCGGTAAATATGCTATGAAACATAAAATACGTTTAAGTACTCAAAGTGCGAGCGTGGAATCGATTCCTCGACAAATACGTTATGAAACTCAGAATACATTTAAGTACTCAAAGTCTGATCAAGGAATCGATCCCTCGGTAAATACTTATGAAACTTAAAATACGTTTAAATACTCAAAGTCTCAATGCAAAATTGATCCCTCGGTAAATACGTTAAGAAACTTAAAATATGTTTAAGTACTCAACGTCTAAGCGCAGAATCGATCCCTCGACAAATACATTAGGAAACTTAAAATACATGTATGTACTCAAAGTCCGAGTGCAAAATTGATCCCTTGGCAATTACGTTATGAAACTTAAAATATGCTTAAATACTCAAAGTACGAGCGCGAAATCGATCCCTTTATAAATGCGTTATGAAACTTAAAATAGGTTTAAGTACTCAAAGTCCAAGCACCGAATCGATCCCTGGAAAATACGTTGTATAAAACTTAAATAGCGTTTAAATACTCGAAGTCTGAGCTTGGAATCGGTCCCTTGGAAAATACATATAAACTATAGCAAGAAAAGACACCAAAATAAACACGCAATCCATTTTCATTCATCATAAATAAACTATTAGAGTCAACAAGAAGAAAGTGAAGAAAATAAGAAGACAAAATTTTTAGTGGATCAAGGGCCACCACTGGCATCAGGAGTCTCAACTTGAGGAGTATCACCCTTATCCTGGAGGGCTTCATCACCCTTATCCTTGTCAGCCTCTGTCCCATCCTCGATGTTGTTCAGTCCCGACTCGGGTGCTACAGTCTGTAACACCCTAAATTCTAATTAAATAAATAAAACCAACAGGGAAATTTATTTTTTTTTCAAATTTTCGAGTTGGCAAAGTCTATATAATCCGCCCCAAATCAAATAACCCGACACAACAAGAAGGAGGAGGGAAACGGGGAGCAAGGGAAGACAAGGGCCAAACAAAAGCCCTCCAGCGGAGCCCAGCAACGCTCGAGCGAGCCCAAGGAAATAACGTACACTCGCTCGGTATTAAGACAATCGTTCACTCGACAAAGGCCTATTTCACTCGGATTTCATTCCTAAGTCTACTCGGATTTCATTCCTAAGTCCACTCGGGAAAGGGAATTTTCTTCACTCGACCCCGATCTCACACGCCCAACTTAGTTCTCTATTTTATCCATCATACCACACAACAGTTCACTCGGGAAACGAAGGTTGTCTCACTCGAAAACCAGGGGTATCTTCACTCAGACAAACTTCTCAGTTATCTACCACTCGGTATTTCACTCGTCTCTCGCTCGGCAAGTATAGCCCCTCAAGAGCCCCATAGCTTTCTATCAGTTCCCTTTTTTGAGTTACACTCGGAGTCGGATGGATTGCCCTCCAGTCGGAAAACACTCTCTCGGCTAGTTCTTGTTCGAAGTATGATTAGGCTATCTACTTTGAATCGTAACAGCTTATCATTTGGGAATCTGCTACGTCAATCCCCATTCGGAGTGGTATGCCCTCATCCCCTCGGAACACCTAAAGTTTCCCTCACTCTGCAACAGGATCACGAATTCACTCTTTAGATCATATCTTGACTCCCTTCATACTAAGCCTTTCTATTCCTATACTCTCGGATGAACGTGAACATATATAAACCAATCAAATATCACGCACAGAGTGGAATTAAACATATAGCATGGCATAAACATAACCATATATATATGAGTGTATATCAGTATTTACAAACACATTATCATGTTCCCATCCCAAAGGGATTCTGTTCTGTTTTAAATGACTATCATCAGACACGAGCCGGCCAAGGCATAATCAAAACATTATACACAGTATCCACACAAATATATATAGTTCCTTGGTGCACAGCTAATCCACTCGGTAAGTAGCTCCACTTTACTCGTAGTTCCGAGGAATGTTCACTGAAAATATTGCCATAGCAGGGGTGAGCTTTTACATTTAAAATGACAGTTAGTGACTTGGGGACCCGTACGCTTTCCATCACACCACATCACATTTCAAGCAATCATAACGTTAACTATCTTCTAGTTTATCTACTCGTAATAGTGCCATGCAATCGGAATTCATTCATGCAATATTCCATTATACAGATGATATCATTTCCGACTTACAATACACACATGCAACACAATAAATTCATCATAGTACAAGAGTATACACATATATACATATCCATTCAGTACACACAGGTCTACTACAGTCGGATCCGACCCCCACTTGATTAATTTTACGTTGCAACATAGGCTCTAAGCCTTTTTCCTCCAGCTCTAAGCTGGTTCGGCCGTTTTACTGGTACCAAACCGTTTGCCCTCACATGTAACACAATCGCTCCAAGCGACCACGGTAGTGTTACAGGCAGCCCCGAGTCCAACCCGGTAGCTTGCTTGAGTCCAACTCAAGACTTTGAGCATCCAACGCTAGTGCACTCGGCACTGCCTTGAGTCCAACTCAAGGTCTTTTTAATTACATTCTTTTGTGTGTTTGCCAATACAATATTACTCCTCCTGTCATTTATCATAACCACACTCTGCATGCAATTCATTCATCTTCTCATAGTAACACAGATTCATTTTCAATCACTCACATGCAAGGCAACATAGGATAGCAATCATGATCTACCCATCGTCCCATGGACAGAGCACTCAGAAGTCACACAATATGTTTCCACTTCACGCATGCACAGGTAAATAATTAACTAGACTCAGTATGGCAGTTTGAGGAGTACGCACTACATTCACACACGGTCTCATAACACATGCATGCATCCACATCCCAACAGTGTATCTCATAAACACATATTTCAATTATAAGCGAACTACCACCGGATTCAGTCATAGCATGCCTCGGTATACAAAGCTATCTATCAAATATACATTTCATCACAAACACCCTTAAGCACATATACATGCATAATAAACCACTTGGAACCCATTCACAAGCTATGCATTTGAAATGCAAAGCGCCCCCTACCTACTGAAGGGAGTTCGAGGGGTTCCTCTGTTTCCCGACGCTGGTCTGATTGCCTCGCCCAGGCTCACACTCGTTTTGGCTTCCTTGGTCGAAGTCACACCGTGAGACAGGGGCTGTTCATCTTTCGGCCGAATGAACTCCAAGTCTTCTGCAGTATCGTCGTCGCGCGTTCTCAAGAACAGAACAGTAAACAGGGGGAAAGGGAGACGAAGAACATAAGAGAAGAGAGAGTACGAGGTGAGAAAAGAGGAGAAGAGAAGAAGAGGGAGTCCAATGAAGATGCATAACTTCAGTGATCAAAGGCACATATATAAGCATATGCGTGCACGAGGAAGGAAGGAGAGTAGGATGGGAAAACGTGAATTGCAGTCCCACTCACGTGACTCCCAATCGGAAGCAGCCACCTCTTACCAACTAAGCTTAATTAATTTGCCACTATTTCTTAGATTAAGCTGATTATAATTAACAATTAATTTTCCTAATTTGAAATCAAAATCTTAATGGTTTATTTTCATTCGGTAGTCAACTTCAAAACTGGGATGTTACACAGTCGACTCAACCCCCCTTCAGCCTCTGGGACACCTTCTGCAGCCGCCTTCTCTTCATCCTCTGAGTTAGAAAGATCAACGATCTCTCTATTCACCACGACACCGAAAGGTACGATCCCCTCAAGGTTGAGGTCCACTGAGGGGTTCAGTACTTGGATTTACTACTGACAAAGGTCGAATGCCGCCACATATTTCTCGGCCAGTTACTCCTCCATAAATCGGGCATAATCTGCCTCCTCAACCTTGCGCTTCTCAAGGGCGCTCTCAGCACCCCTCAGTTTCTCCTCAACCTCTTTTCAAGCCAAGCACACCAGAGCATAAGACTCCTTAGTCGCTCCCAAGCGCCTACCAAGATTGGCACATTGCTCCTCAGCTGTAGTAAGATTAGACTCCATTGGCTTCTTCTCCGATTGGGCTTCCACCAGCTCAGATTCAACATGTTTCATATCGTCTGCTAGGCCCCCGACTGCCTTCAAAGCATCCTGAGCTGTAAGGCGTTAAACTCATACTGACTCCGCAGGGAGTCCTTTTGATATTGCAGGGTGGCCTTGTCCTTTCTTAGCACTGCCAACTCCTTCTCCTGCTCAGTGGAGCGCTTCTCTAAAAATCAGGTTATCAAGGTCGCACGAAGATTGAACATCTCTACGGCCCGACACATGGTAGCCGCACTTGACCCCTCAAACTTTTTTATCCTCTTTGAACACTACCGTGCGATCCACAAAGCCTAGAACTGGGAAGCGCACATCCCAAAGTAAGTGGGCAGGATTTGTGGGTGCCATACAAAGATCCATTGGTGAAGCTCTCCCAATGTTGATCCTCCAGTTCCATCTCGCTGGACAGGGAACCAACAATCCTCTCAACTGACAGGCCTTCACCAGAAATAACCCTTAAGGAGCCCTGCTTTACTCGGTCCCGGGGATGGAGACACCCCATTTCCTTCTCGGGGCTGTTAGACACCACAATGGGGCAGGGAACATCCCCCGCTTGCTCCTCTGGGTGGCGTGGGAACTCAGGGTAGCTCTCTCTCATGATTGTCTGCCTCGCCGACCCTGAAGCAGCTCCTTTTCTAGCCGAGTCTTCCTGGCAATGTCTTTTTGATATTTGAAAAATGGGAGGTACTATTTTGATGTGTGTTGCAACAGTCACCACCCTCGCCAACCCCCAAGAATCCCCTGTGGGGATTACAAAGCTCGTCCTCGACCCCTTCTTCCCGTTGGTCTTCTTTCCGACAGCTTTAGGGTCACTATCGGATAACGTTTCTTCAGGTCCTTTATGGAAATGTTATGGGAAGCCATGTCAACTGCATAAGTAAAAGCAATCAGCGAAAAACTAGAGTCAGACTTAATATTTAGAAAACAGTTAAATTAAATCACACTCACTGATCTAGGCATCTAGAGCGCTCGGATAGGGGGTTAAAGCTATCAGAGCTTAAGAATTAAAGTATATCTCTAAGTCCTCGATGAGAAACTTAGCATTTGCCCTCTTAGATAAAGACAGGTCATCCAAGGACACCCAGAATTTGACAGGGTTATGGGTCCAGTAGAGGGGAAACCGAGGCTGAGTGTTAGGGTAGTGCAAAAAGTCCTCCCTTAGAGGGTCTAAACCCACTCAAATTTTGAAAAAACTCATTTTGATGTTTTTGTAGGATTGGTTAAAAGCCCTAATTAAATTACGGTGGGCGACACCGTTTAGAGAAATCCAACCTATAGAAACCCCAACTTTGTGGATTTTGGCATTGAAGAAATAAAAGAACAAGGGAACAGAGGGTACATGGCCGAAGTGCTCACCCAGCACTTCAAAGGCCTTCACAAATGCCCATCTATTTAGATGCAGTTGTGTATGAGCGATATTTAAGGCATAAAGTACTCTGACTTTGAAGTCAAAGAAGGGGAAGGAAAGATACATCCTGGAAAAGAGAGTTTCATACACGAAGGTGAAATCCAACTCACTCGGGTCAGCACGCTTGTGGCAAACCCTATCAGAAGCAGGGCAGCAAACACACTCATCCTTTACCCACTCATAAAAACTTGCTACAACAGATGCCATTACCATGCTTAAGTCAAAAACAAGGGGAAAAGGAAAGGTACTAACCTGACAAGTAAGAAACGAAGTATACTAAAAGGAGAGAAGGAGGATAGAGGTTGGGGAAATAAAGTCTAGCAAGCTTTGGTAGAAGAGAAGAGAGGTACGAATGCGAGAGAATAGAAGTCTAAAGAGCAGGAAAAAGGAAAGCTAAACCCATTTATAGGTTCTGAAGTTAGTATACCATGCCAAATCCAACGGTTAGAAGGCAAAGGGGTGCAAAGATCAAGGGATGCGATGTTTTAGGAAAATTATTTAAAGTGAAAATATTGGAGTCTGAAATTAAACCTAGTGTTGATGTTATTAAGGCTATCCATTATGTTATAGAGAAGAGATTTGTTTTTCTTATCACTAGAAGACATGGTTTAAGGTTGTCAATGAAAACAAGACAAGGCAAACAAAGTTGGAAACAAGCTAGTCAAGGATGCTTATACAAGACAAGAATAAAATTCAAACAAGAATTCTTAAAATCAAATACTAGGTTTCTACCTAAGGGAACAAGAACCTAAGTTGTCTTGTACTAGGTTAGATCCTAGGTTGTATTACTATGATTAGCTATGCAAGACCTAGGTTATCTTTACCTATGTTCTTTATGAGAATCCTAGGTTGTAACTAACCAAGTAACTAACCCTAACAAACTAAAACAAATTCGTTATGGGAAGTTAGAAGTAACAACTTAGTTTCAACTAACCAACTAACTCTAACTAACACTAACTAACCCTAGCTAAATTTAGTTATTTAGTTATTATGGTTATAACTAAATCTAACCACTTTAACCACTTAACTAAATTTGGTTACCTATTAGTTATGCCAACTAGATTTTGGTTAGGATATAGTTAGGTTAACTAGAATTAGTTCCAACTACTAACTAACTAACCAAATTATTTAAGACCAACAACTAACTAACTACTTCTAGTTGTAACCAATTAACTACTTAACTAACTAACAAGTAACTAATTAATAAACAAATGCAAATGCTTCTATCTATTTCAAAAATCACCCAAAGAGAATGAAAAATTAATAGAGTTCAAAGTCCAAAGTCCAATTAATGTCCAAAATACAAGACCAAATTCCTACTACAATTCTCTAAGAATTCAAAAATTTTCCTAAGCTTCTAATTAGTACAAGGCTTTTGCTTCCTTTACAATGGTCTTCAAGGCCTTCACTTGGAATATAGAAGCTCCACCATACCTACAAACTGTAACACCCTAATTTTAATAAGTAATAAACCTAAAAATAGGGAAATTTTTTTTTTCCACAAAGACAGCCCCTGGTCAGTCGGCATAGAAAGAAGAGGAAGGCAAGGGAGATAAAAGAATATTCATACGTATAGCAATCAGCGGGAGGAACAAGGCTGTCGGTAATCAGCGGAGCACAGTAGCTTAAACTGGTCCAATCAGTTCAGCGAAATACATCAGCGTCTGGGCGAATCCCACGAACAGCGCCCACTCGCTCAAGCGAGGTCCAACACCAGCATCCACTCGCTTCAGCGCGATCCCATACGCTTGGGCGAAACAGCTCTGGTCGCTTGGGCGAGGCACGATTCGCTTAAGAGATGCCAACACGAAAGCCTTCCCAAACACACACTCGCTGGAGCTAAGTCTAATTCGCTGGGGCGGACACAGGTACAAGGTAATTTCTCACTCGGATTTAGGACATAGGTTCACCCGGTAAATCATCACGCTCGTACTTCACTCGGGGGTCCTCACAACTCCTCATTTCATTCATATAGGTCACAAGTATAAACCACTCGGTCTCCAGATCCTCACTCACTCAGATTTTACATCATTCACTCGGATTATAAACATCTTACACTCAGAACCCATTCCATTTTAAACCACTACACTAACTCCTCTCTCAGAAGAGAATCCCTCAAGGTTTTCACTCGAAAATGCGAACTCTACCTCACTCGGGTTTACCTATATTTTTCACTCGGGATCACTCAGCGTATTCATTCGGAAATACCCAAATACTATAGTCTTGCTCGGAATCATCAACTCAGCACAATTCATTCATCAATAACCTTCGAATCATTTAACAACACATTCCAGTCGGAAGACGCATCAAATCAACATAGAGTACATATGTACGCATATATGTTCCCAGAAACATAGATATACCCACAATTCCAATCTACCGACCCATAAACATGTAACCATATACTCGGAATACCCATTATCTTGATATTATGCATTTACCAATACTTACGATACCATACAAGTGACACCATGACTATTCTATCTTTATAAATGAATATATTTAATCATCATTTTACATGAGAGCCGGCCAAGGCTACACGGACAGAACATAATAATGAAATGCAAGTACTCAACAGTCGGAGTGCACTACACTCAGACTTGAGACCCTATCATCATTTTCGAGCACGACCTGCACACACTGAAAAATGGTGTAGGGGTGAGCATCTTAGACATTAAATGATAGATACTGACTCGGGTTGTCCCATAATTATACAGCAGTATTTATATACACTCAATCATACATGGCAACGATTAAAGTCAAAGCAATACCAATCAACCAGGACACACATCAGACTCTTACCGATCGGAATTCATCAGTCACCACTCGGCCAGGTGCACATATACAACCAATAACATTAATATAACAACAATTAGCAACATGACAATACCAACGAATCAGAACGCACATATTCAACATTTTCCGATCAGAATCTAACAGTTCTCACTCGGCTATATACATATAACATTTCAATAACATTAACACATATTCATGGAGCAAACTTCAATCAGCATCAACTGCGTATACACACAGAATAATCTCTCGGTTATATCCATTCATCATCTCCTTAACATCATCACACACATAATCAAATTCCAGTCAGCATTAGCAATACATATACACAGAGTATTCACTCGGTTAAACATATTCATCCTTTCATTAACATCATCACATGCATAATCAATTCTAAACAATATCAATCAGTTAATACACACAGAGTATTTCACTCGGTTATAAACATTCATCATCTCATGAACACCTTCGCAAGCATAACCAATTCCAAACAATATCAAGAGTTAATAGGCACATAGTATTTTACTCGGTTCCGCATTCATGTGTATCGGTTTAGACGTTGCAACGTAGGCTCTCAGCCTTTTTATACATAGCTCTCAGCTATCAAATTAGCTCCCAGCCGCTTGGCCATTTTACAGGTACCCAACCATTTGCCCACAGGTGACACCAACGCTCTCAGTGCCAACAGAGGTGTTCACAGGCAGCCCGAGTCCCACTCAAGGGCTACCTTGAGTCCCACTCAAGGATTTCATAGCGTCCCACGCTTTAATAAACGATGGTAGTGTCCCACACTACGTGCTCCCAGCACAAACGCATCCCATGCGCCACACGCGGATTCATCACACAACATAGAGTTCATATACACAGCCATACATGCATCTCATGCAATCGGTGCCAGCATTAACAGAACTCAACAACACATGCATCTCATGCAATCGGTATTGGACACTGTCAGATTTACTAATTTCACATCCTCACACATGCAGTCAGCATTTCAAGCTCACAGTAACTTGCACATCCCATAAACCACACAGTAATCATCAACTGCACTGCAACACATTCATTTCATATAATCATGCAATATTCTCAAGGCTATTAACATACATTTCACATACGGAATCAAACATGCATTACTCCACACCAAGTCACCATGCATTCGGTATCATATACTCACCATGCAAGTAGACATAGAATCAGACATAAGGTCAGTAAACCATTGACACCCGTAACCCGTTCATAACCCATGCATGTAAGATAGAAGATACCCCCTACCTGGACTGAAGCTTTCAGTCTGTCAACATGACGCTCAGTTCCAGAGGAACACTGAGTCACTCTTAGCACATCTGCATGCAAGAGCAGGGGAGGCCCAAGACGCCCAGCTCTCGGCTCGCTCCCTGGAATGGCTCCATCACAACGCTGTGAACACTCCAACCACCTTGAAGCTCCTCGAAGCGTAGATCTCCACTGAGACTTGGCAGCTTCGAGCAAGGAGAGGAAGAAGGAGGGAAGCCAACGAAGGAATGAAGGAACAAGGAAGGAGACGGGTTGCATGCAGAAGGGATGCACACCCTCACCCTCACTGGCTCGTCGAGTAAGGAAGGAGGACTCCGATCCTCAGCCACCATTGTTGCGGACTCACGGAAACAGCAAGCAAAGAAGAAAAAAGAAGAGAAGGAGAGTGAAGAGCGAAGAAGAAATAAGAGAAAACAGAAGGAAGAGAAGTCTGAAGGGGAAGAATAAGTGATAATGTACCCATATATGAATGCACGGAGAGAGAAGGGAAGAGTGGGGTGGGAAAGCGTGAAGCAGTACACCAATCACAATCAGCCAGCAATTAATTAACCACTCTTAACCAGTCATTATTTCTTAAGTTGAGTTAATTAAGTTAATTATAATTAATAAATAATTTTCCCACCTTGCAATTATTATTTCAATGATTTATTTTCATTCGGCAATTAATTATTAAATCGGGATGTTACAGTTCTCCCCCTCTCAAAAGAATTTTGTCCTCGAAATTCAATCGGTAACTTACCTTACATACATAACTCAGAAAATTGCTGTCTCAATCACTCACACGACTGTGCTTCCACAAGCATTCACCGACCGGACCATAATTTCACTCGGCAAGGATTCACCACTCAAGTGATTTACTGACCGCACCATAATTCCAGTCGGCAAGACACAAAAGTCAGGTCCCACCTGATTACAACCTCATCAGAATTTAATATATATTTGGGGATTCAATTTCTAAAACGTACCATGTCCCTCATTTAACTTAGCCAATTTCGTCATAAGCAGTGGCACTTCCTAATTTCTTGGCCGCTCGGCCATATACTCTCAACATCATTCGGCATATTCACGCCATCGGTTTCCTGACTCGAACGAGTTACTCAGTACAATAATGAAATCACATAAAGCATAGGCTCGACATTGTGACGCGGGGAACACATCCTTAGAGGTTATCCAACCAGTTGGGAAAAATTCAGTCGATAAACAACACCACCGACTCCCAAAATACTCACTCCCGACTGATTTCTCTCGGACCAAACCCTCGGGTTTCCAAAACCTGACCACAAAATCTCTCTCTTACACCAAAGGGAACACTCAAGGAATTTCCATGTGTTTCAATTAACGCAATTTACCCGGATTTGCTTCGCATATACACTACACTAAATTCTGAAATCTTAGATTCCTACCCATGCTTCCGGCTAATTCCATGCTTTTATCCTGAGAGTTTTACTCGGTCCTCTTACACAAAACATCACTCGGGGTTCGAGGGTAATTCTCACCGGGAAATCCTTCCACTTACCAGAAATTCACTCGTAACTCGAGCCTACCTCGAAACCAAACCTGAGTTCAAGCTCAACAGTCCAAATCACTGACTTGAGTACGACTTCAATTAAATCCTTCACTCAGATATCTACTTCCTCTCGGAGCCCCCTTCACTCGGAAACTTGCACACTCTAAGTTCTATTTTCCGACCAGAAGGACTTTTCTCCTGGAAGATCACTCGGTTGGACATCCCAAGGGTATTAGGAATTCTACACTCGCTATCTTACTATTCAGAATCGTTCCACACGGTGCCATTCCACTCGGAAGTGATACACTCCGAGTCACGTCACTCGAATCTTACCTTACCCAGAAGGTTACGCTCAGACACTATTCCCTTAACTTAGTAATGATCCTCTCAATAAGGTTCTACTCGGAACACCATAATTTTCACTCAGCAGTTCTTTCCCACAAGGTCTTCACTTGGAATTGTCTCCACTCTTACACACTCGGAATATACTAACCTTTCCCGAGCAATTCCTAACCTTACAATTTAGTTTGGCTCCAATCCTGGTTTCCTCATTAGGCTTACAGTATCACTCGGTTAACCTTTCAAAACTCCAATTTCAGTGACAGTTTGATCACCCTTCTTATTCCAATACCAATCATCCTTTTAGTAGCCAATCCGTACCCAGCAACCTCTAATCCTCTCGGAAGCAGACACGTCAAGGTCAAACAAACCCTCTACCTTCATTTTGGTAAACAATCGCATAATACTCATTTAATATAACTCTCATCATCACTCGGAATCGTCTGAAAGACTCACCATCACCATAAGTAGTTACAGCTTCACCTGCCCGACTCATGAATTGTTGCATCCAACTTATAGGATGACGTCTCATTCCTATAGGGTTACAACAATTACATAGTCACTGCAACGTGTACGCTGCCACATTACCTATGGCAGGAAGAGTCATCTCAGAGCAGCATGCCTCACACGGACCAGACTCACCCAACTAATACTAATTCACACGGTAGTTAATGGCAGTTCACACACATAAGTAATACACCTACATCAACATCATGCATCACATAGGGTACATCACGCATCAATAATCATGAAAATTATTTATCACTTCTGTAAAATAGTATGATGGCAATACAACAATCGGCTTCTAGCCAACACCGAGTAAATATTTCCTCTAATCCTTATTCCTCACAAAACCATGGCTCGGATTAAATTCTTAATTCTCAGTTATATAATAACATCACTCCCTCGGGTTCACGCAATTCACTCAGGATTAAGCAATTCACAATCACATATGCTATTATAACACATCACAAACTCAGCAACGGCACTAATGTACATACAGACACTCAGTCGGATTTCATACCAATTATTCATGGCTATACTATTGTTCACTACATCATGCACCATAACCACAACATCATATTGCACTTGGTAATAGCATCGACATATACATATACTCATCCAATCAGATTTACCCAAATCAATTCCAAACTACATTAAGGGTTTCATTCACAATATCATATCCACATATTCATATAATTCACACTGAGCTCATTTATCATCATAAGTGTACACACAGTCATTCAATCAGAAATTGTACCATAACATACATTCTCAATTATAACATTGCATCACACTTGGCAACAGCATCAATACATGTACATTCACTCAATCAGACCTCATTCATACAACATCATCAAGTCGGAAACTACTCAAATCATTCAAATCCATGCAGATCATGTCAGCCTCAATAATAATGCTCTTATACACATGCACTCATGCAGTCGGTGAATCAGATGCATACGATTTATTCACCAGGAGTCCAACTCTAATGCACTCGGCATTTGCCTTGAGTCCAACCCAAGGACTTTCATTAAGCATCCAATGCTCATGCTCCAAGCATGGCCTCGAGTCCAACTCGGAGGTCTTTTAGGATTAATCTCAGAATCCTCAATACCCCACGCATTCATCTGATTGCCCACTCTGAAAGACGTTCAACGCTGATGCATTTGATTATAAATCATACACAACTCTTATTTGCTAACTCACAGCATAAGCCACTCGATATTCTCATTAGCATATATATATATATACACATCTTTCAGATGGGGTATCATCATAACGATTCACAATTAATATCTATCACAATATCCGGGGGTTGCATGCATCAATAATTAATCACACACAGATCACGTATTTCAATCATCAAACAACTGTCATGTTTCAATTATAGAGCAATACATAAAAGCAGTTCACTCGGAACCCGTCCAAATTACATCGTTTCAACTCATATAGATGAGCATATAAATATATCCATCAATCATTCACTCAGTTATCACAAACTAGGAACCAAGACTCTATCATAATCTAATTATTCAATCAGGGTTCACCCTCAATCACCTATATCATATATATATATATATTACGTAGGGTTCATGTGCTAGGTTACAAAACATCCGTCACAAATAGCACTCGGCAGCAATGGTAACACTCCTATTTACAAGTATTCAGTCAGTATTCGTAGAATTATTAACATGCATTCGCGGACAGAGTCACACCATCACTAAACAGTTCACAAGTACCACAATCCAGGAGTTGCATGCACAACTACTCAATCTTAGTACAGCTACCAACATATCTCACACATAACACATCATATGATAATCATTCAAGCCTCAATAAGTTACTACGCAATTGTTCTACTCGGCTCAACAACTCACAAGGTTAATAAATTATTAGACTTAGAATCCCTAAGGGGTCACTATTTATCCAGTATCCCACGATGGGTACCTCACAATATTCAAATATTGTTATAAGGTCTAGTACCATTCACACGATTTTTCACACATCAAACCAAGACAGTATCCAAGTCAAATAGATGTTCTATTTCACATTCATTCGTTCATGGTCATGCCTAATCAACTGTAACGTCCTAGGATATTTTTGTATTTATTTTTATTCAATTGATTACATCTTATGATAAATTTTTCCTTTTCTTGAAAATTAATCGAGGTTTAGTGAAATAGCATTTAGTTTTACTGACTTATTCAAGTGACAGCAGTCGCAGTCAAATTAAATAAATGAGATCTAGAAAGAAGAACAAGTTAACCTAAGCACAACGGATGGGGAAAGAGGGGATCAGGATCTCCCGCTTGAACGGGGTCCCTACTCGTCTGAGCGAGATTCCGGACTCTCGCTTGAACGAGGTTTCTATTCATTGGAGCAAATACCTTTCACACATCGGATTGGGCAAAACATGCAAACGGACTTCCGAAAAATCTCACCCTAAAATGATTCTGTTAACCAAAGGGTTGTCATAGCTACCATGAGAGCATATGTAAATGACAGTGATGTATTTTAAAATATAGATTTGCATCCGGTCCGATCTTGGTTAAACACAACTAATAATAATGCTCGGAAGTTCTTATACACACATATAACTCTATAGAGAGTCACTCAAAGTCACTCGGACCCTGGCACCGATCTCCCCCTTGGCGCGACTCCATGGCTCCTTCCCCCTCCCTGTCACTGGTTACTAAAAAAAAGGCAAGGATGAGTGTTTGGCATTGTAATTAATATAGAATGGAACTTAACAAATATACATACATAATTATATATATACATCAAGCATCATTCGAAAGTAAGCACAATTTACTCAACAAGTACATCATTTGCAACCGTCAAAGGGGTTAGCCCATACATAACAAGATATCAATTTTTCACTCGGAAATCTATCAAATTACACATAGAAACACAGTGTATTACATACGAAAACTATATTAACCCAACCAAGCAATTCCATCACATTCATCACAATCACCACTGACTCTCATACAATCTGACTCCTAGTATCCGGATACTAAAGGATTGGCCTTCAGCTGGGGGTCCTACTTGACACCCCGTGAACCCTGCTTGGTTCACCGAGTCCTGCTTGACTCTCTACCTCGACCACTGGGTCCTACTTGACCACTGGGTAGCTCAACTGGGCACGAAAACCACAGGAGTCGGAAATGAGGGGCTATCATATACCGGCGGCCATCCCACACCACATAGTCATTCAACAATTTACCTTTCACATAATAATATCAATTCCTCATCACTCAGGTAGTCTGCTTGCTAACCCGACGTCACATAACACTGATCATTTCAACATTAGATATCACAAGATCATAACATGATAAACTCAACCACCTGATCCTCCACTAATTAATGTACCCAGTTACACATGCACAAGCATAAACACACAACCACGTTTAGCAACATTTTCCTTAGCCTGTTTACACTACCTCAATGACCTGAATAAGAAGCGAGTCCTATTCTAATTAATTATAACCTGAACACCCCCTTACATTGGTTCCACGCTTCGATAATCTGCTCTCTGTGTCTATTCCTTCCTCTGAGCACTGGTTTCGCAGTCTCAACTCCGTCACTCAGTCTTCCGTTGCTTAACCTACTACCTACAGATCATAAAGTACAGCTCGTCACTTCAACGCCCTTAGTTCATGGACTGCATTTGGGCTCACACTCACCGGAGGAGTGGAGAACAGCCTCGAATATAGCTATGCATGGCCCTTAACCGCCAAAGAATAAAAGGGATAAGGGAATCACAATTGGAACAGATCAGTAGACTCACCTTGAAGCCTCGATCACAAGAATGGGATTTAATTGAAGTTTAGACACAAATGGAGTCCCTCTCCAGCGCATGCAACTCAGCGTTAAGAGAGGAGAAAACGAAAGAGAAGGGGCAGACCAACAGCAGAGGTAACTCGCAAATAATGAAGAGGGAAGGAAGAGAATCTCCTTATATATATATATAGCTCATGGGCAAGATCGTCTTTTCCTTTATTTTATTTGTATTCTTACTAAATTTAATCAATTTCACTATATTAAACTATTGCATAGTTTATCAAATCAATTACACTTGTTTATTCCCTCAATGTTTAATTATTCGCAATTCTCTAATACTTCGCAAGAGTATAGGCCCAGTATGAATACCGGCCCACCGGCGTCCTAGCTTAGTGTTCATACCGCGGAAATCCGAACTACAACCTGAGAGGTCAGATATCTCATCCGTGCTCACCTCTTGGTTACCTACACCCGTTGTTTCAGTCATTATGAGGTTAATCCGGGCTATGACCCCGAGTGAGGCGCTCTCCTCACATCAGTTTGGACCAAACCACCTGGCCCTGTCCGCTCTTCTCTTACACTCCCGATCTTCAACTCCGCCTGCCTGCTCTTCTGAGACCGATCTCGACACCGATTTTCCCGTCTCTGACTCAGACAGAACAAATATTAAATAAAACTTCTAAAACATTTACTAACATTTCTCATTTCTTATAATTCTCATTAAAACATCAGGGATGTTACATCCACCCCCCCTAAAAGGAGATTTCGTCCCCGAAATCAGTGTTCCGGTTGGAAAAGATGAGGGTACATTCGCCTCATATCGGATTCTAACTCCCAAGTGTAGTTCATCCAATGTAAATTCTGCCACTTCACCTTCACCAGCGGTACCTCCTTATTCCTTAACCTTTTGGTTTGATGCTTTTCAATGCTGATCGGTATAGCCTCCATCGTTAGGTTCTCCTTCACTTCAATGGAGTCACTTGGTACAATCATGGTATCACACGGAATGTAGGCTCGAAGTTGCGATACGTGGAACACGTTGTGAATGTTAGTCAACGATTGGGGAAGATCCAGTCGATAAGTGACTTCACCAATCCGTTCTAGTATTTGGTATGGTCCAATATACTTCGGATTAAGCTTTTGGCTCTTCAAAATTCGACCTACACCCTTAGTCGGTGAAATCCTTAGGAACACCCAATCACCCACTTGGAATTCAAGGGGTCTATGCCGATTGTCATAATAGCTCTTTTGCCGGTCTTGGGCAATTTTTATCTTCTCTCGGATTAAAGCGATTTGTTCGTTCATCTCTTGAATCATCTCAGGCCCCAGATGAAGGGCATCGCCATTCTCATTCCAACATAATGGAGTACGACATTTCCGACCATAAAGAGCTTTGTATGGAGCCATCCCAATGCGGCTATGGTAACTGTTATTATATGCAAACTCTACCAAGGGCAAGTATTTCTCCCATGATCCACCCTGTTCCAGTACACATGCCCTTAACATATCTTCAAGAGTCTGTATAGTCCGTTCTGATTGGCCATCGGTCTGGGGATGGTAGGCTGAGCTCAGTTTGAGCTCAGTACCCAGTTGTTGTTGCAAACTCCCCCAAAACCTCGAAGCGAATCGGGGATCCCGATCGGAGATAATGCTTGAGGGCACACCATGCAGTCGTACAACTTCCGCAACGTACAACTTAGCTAATCGATCTAGCGACCACTTCATATTTATTGCCAGGAAATGCGCACTTTTGGTTAGTCGATCAACAATCACCCAAATCGCGTTGTATCCGGTTCGAGTGCGAGGCAGTCCGGATACGAAGTCCATGGTGATACCTTCCCACTTCCAGATCGGAATTTCTGGAGGTCGAAGCAAACCTGGAGGTCATTGGTGCTCAACTTTGCACTTCTGGCATATCACACAGGATTTCACATACTCGATTATTGCCTTCTTCATGCTTGGCCACCAGAATTCCTTTTTTAAGTCATGATACATTTTTGTCACTCCCGGATGTATACTCAGAGAGCTCTTGTGTGCTTCTGATAGCACCACCTGCCTGAAGCCTCCATGTACAGGCACCACCACTCGGTTCCTGAATCTCTATATACCATCGTTACCCCGAGTTATCTCCACATTTTTGCCTTGGGTCTGAGTATCAATCAGCCTCAGTAACTCTTCATCGTCTTTCTGTGCAGCTACCACCGACTCCAGAAATTCGTTGGAGATTTTTAACATTCTGATTGTCATTCGGTTTGGCGCGTCCATAACAATTCCAACATTCATATCTCTAAAGCTTTCCAGCAATTCCTGTTCTCTACCCATCAGGTAAGCCACGTGTAATACCTTCCTGCTTAGTGCATCTGCCACAACATTCGCTTTGCCCGGGTGATACTTTAAATCGAAGTCGTAATCCTTCAAATACTCCACCCATCGCCTCTGTCTCATATTTAGCTCCTTTTGATCAAATAAGTATTTTAAACTCTTGTGATCACTGAATACTACAAAGCGAGCTCCATACAGATAATGGCGCCAAATCTTCAGTGCGTACACCACTGCTGCAAGTTCCAGATCATGAGTCGGGTAAGTCTCCTCATGTGACCTCAATTGCCTTGAAGCATAGGCGATTGCCCGATCAGCTTGCATCAACACACACCCTAATCCAAATTTGGATGCATCACAATATACTTCAAATTCCTGTGTTACATCGGGCAGTGCAAGCACAAGGGCAGTCGTTAAACATCGCTTGAGAGTTTGGAAGCTTAATTCACACTTTTCCGACCACACGAAGGGGTTACCTTTCCTCTTTAACCGAGTCATAGGGAGTGCTATCCGAGAGAACCCCTCAATGAAGCGTCGATAGTATCCAGCTAATCCGAGGAAACTCCTAATTTCCGTTACTGACTTCGGCCTCTCCCAAGCCATAACCGCCTCAATTTTTGTCGGATCAACTGAGATTCCCTCTTGGGAAATTACATGCCCCAAGAATTGTACACTACTCCCCCAGAAATCACACTTAGATAGTTTAGCGTACAACTTCTTCTCTCGGAGTACTTATAAAACAAGTCGAAGATGTTGAGCATGCTCCTCGTCCGACCTCGAATATACCAAAATATCATCAATGAATACTACCACAAACTGGTCCAAGTACGGTTGAAAGGTCCGATTCATATAGTCCATAAAAATGGCAGGAGCGTTCGTTACTCCAAAAGGCATTACTACGTACTCGAAGTGCCCATACCGAGTCCGAAATGCTGTTTTTGGGGTATCCTCCGACCTCACTCAGATTTGGTGGTACCCTGACCTCAAATCGATCTTAGAGAACACAACGGCGCCTCGCAACTGGTCCAGTAAATCGTCAATCCGAGGTAGTGGATATTTATTTTTGATTGTCAGTTTGTTCAGCTGTCGGTAATCAATGTACATTCGCATACTACCGTCCTTCTTCTTTACCATTAACACCGGAGCGCCCCAGGGTGAGGCACTGGGTCGGATAAAGCCTTTTTCTAGTAATTCGTTTACTTGTTTCTTCACTTCGGTCAATTCCACCGAAGACATTCTATATGGCGCTCGGGACACAGGTTCTGCCCCGGGAATCAAGTCAATAGAGAAATCAATCTCCCGACTGGGAGGTAGCTCCGGAATTTCTTCCGGAAAAACGTCAGGAAATTCGCAAACAATTGGAATATCGCTCGGCAGGAGGTTATGCCTACCCTCCAAAGCGAATAAAACAACATACGTGGTTAGGACATTGCTCACCCCATCCTTCATGGCAAGTTCCTGAGAGAAAACAATATTCTTCCGATAACAATTGACCAACACATGATTAGCAGCAAGCCAATCGAGACCTAGAATAACATCTAAGTCCTTCAATGGCATACAAATAAAATTCACTCGAAAAGTACGAGCTTCGATTTGCATCGGCAGTTCTCTACACACTGTAGTTGCACGGAAAGTGGAACCAGTTGGAGTGGAAACAATAAGAGCGTTCTCCATTAAACCGATTGGCAGACCAAGCCGTCGCACACAACTTTCCGAAATAAAGGAATGGGTGGCACCCGAATCATAAATTACATCAACCAGATAGCCACATATGAGGCACTTACCCTGTACCAAATTGTCATTCCTCGTAGCTTCCGAAGCGTCAAACGCAAATACACGCCCGGTCATGGCGTTCTGGGCACCGCTAGATTGGGCATCATATCTTCCCGATTGTTGGTTCCCTCTACCAGCTCCATTTCGGCCTCCCCTCGGAAAGTTGGAACCCCGGGTCCTAGAAGAATTTGTTCGGTTATCCTGCCTGCCCTGCGGCTGCCTCTGAGGGCAATCGGGCCTGAGGTGCCCTGGTTGTCCGCATTGGAAGCACACAATTTGGTTGGCTTGGCAATGTTTGGCAATGTGACCTTCCTGACCACAATTGTAGCATGCACGGCTACCAGAAGGATTACCCGATCGACCAGTGGAACCCCGACCAGAAGAGGATGAGGAGGTAGCAGAAGACTTGCCACCCCGGAAGAATTGACTCATCCTCTTGAAGTTGAATCCTTTTGCCTTCAGTGGCTTTTTATCTCTCGGCTGGGACGTCCTTTGTAACTGCACCTCTTCAGTCAGTCTTGCTTTGTTCACCAGGGTTGGGTAGTCCCTAATCTCCATTGGTACGATTACACTACGGAGTTCAATCCGTAGTCCAGCTTCGTATTTAGCACACTTGCTACCCTCAGTCCCTTATAACGAAAAAGGGTGGTAAAAATCACACAGCTCGTCAAACTTGCTGGTGTACTCGGCCACAGACAGCCGGTCTTGCTCCAACTTTAGGAATTCCATTTCTTTCTGAATTTTGTAGTTGTCCGGGAAGTATTTAACAAGGAACCTCCTTCGAAAATTTACCCATACCAACGGCTCATTTGCTGCGTTCATTTGCACCTTCACTCGGGACCACCATACTCTAGCCTCTTCTTTTAGTTGGTAAGTAGCAAATAAAACCTTTTGCTCTTCTGAGCACTCAAAATATTCAAAAACCTGCTCGATATCCCTGATCCAGATGTATGCCCCGTCATAGTCGTGTCCCCCTTTGTAGATCGGAGGATTCCTTTTCAGGAATTTATCCAGAGTGGGACCGGACTCGGTCCTACTCATCAGCTGAGTAAATCTAGAGAAGAAATCATCTCCTCCCCCAGAACTAGTTTCTTCGGCCATTTAGTAATTCTACAATGAGCAAACACATCACCATTAATAACCAAGGTCAGCCAGGAGATCGGAAATTTACCTTATATACATAGAATACTACGCCAGTGGAGTGCCAAGGGAACGATGCCAGACCACACACACAATCATGGTACAACAAAATACAATCAACCTTCATAAGACTAACACAATCACTAGACCGACCCATACACCGGCTCTAGAAAGAACCGCTCTGATACCAAGTGTAACGTCCTAGGATATTTTTGCATTTATTTTTATTCAATTGATTACATCTTATGATAAATTTTTCCTTTTCTTGAAAATTAATGGAGGTTTAGTGAAATAGCATTTAGTTTTACTGACTTATTCAAGTGACAGCAGTCGCAGTCAAATTAAATAAATGAGATCTAGAAAGAAGAACAAGTTAACCTAAGCACAACGGATGGGGAAAGAGGGGATCAGGACCTCCCGCTTGAGCGGGGTCCCTACTCGTCTGAGCGAGATTCCAGACTCTCGCTTGAACGAGGTTTCTATTCACTGGAGCGAATACCTTTGACACATCGGATTGGGAAAAACATGCAAACGGACTCCCGAAAAATCTCACCCTAAAATGATTCTGTTAACCAAAGGGTTGTCATAGCTACCATGAGAGCATATGTAAATGACAGTGATGTATTTTAAAATATAGATTTGCATCCGGTCCGATCTTAGTTAAACACAACTAATAATAATGCTCGGAAGTTCTTATACACACATATAACTCTATAGAGGGTCACTCAAAGTCACTCGGACCCTGGCACCGATCTCCCCCTTGGCGCGACTCCATGGCTCCTTCCCCCTCCCTGTCACTGGTTACTAAAAAAAAAGGCAAGGGTGAGTGTTTGGCATTGTAATTAATATAGAATGGAACTTAATAAATATACATACATAATTATATATATACATCAAGCATCATTCGAAAGTAAGCACAGTTTACTCAACAAGTACATCATTTGCAACCGTCAAAGGGGTTAGCCCATACATAACAAGATATCAATTTTTCACTCGGAAATCTATCAAATTACACATAGAAACACAGTGTATTACATACAAAAACTATATTAACCCAACCAAGCAATTCCATCACATTCATCACAATCACCACTGACTCTCATACAATCTGACTCCTAGTATCCGGATACTAAAGGATTGGCCTTCAGCTGGGGGTTCTGCTTGACACCCCGTGAACCCTGCTTGGTTCACCGAGTCCTGCTTGACTCTCCACCTCGACCACTGGGTCCTACTTGACCACTGGGTAGCTCAACTGGGCACGAAAACCACGGGAGCCGGAAATGAGGGGCTATCATATACCGTCGGCCATCCCACACCACATAGTCATTCAACAATTTACCTTTCACATAATAATATCAATTCCTTATCACTCGGGTAGCCTGCTTGCTAACCCGACGTCACATAACACTGATCATTTCAACATTAGATATCACAAGATCATAACATGATAAACTCAACCACACCCGATCCTTCACTAATTAATGTACCCAGTCACACATGCACAAGCATAAACACACAACCACGTTTAGCAACATTTTCCTTAACCTGTTTACACTACCTCAATGACCTGAATAAGAAGCGAGTCCTATTCTAATTAATTATAACCCGAACACCCCCCTTACATTGGTTCCACGCTTTGATAATCTGCTCTCTGTGTCGATTCCTTCCTCTGAGCACTGGTTTCGCAGTCTCAACTCCATCACTCAGTCTTCCGTTGCTTAACCTACTACCTACGGATCATAAAGTACAGCTCGTCACTTCAACGCCCTTAGTTCATGGACTGCATTTGGGCTCACACTCACCGGAGGAGTAGAGAACAGCCTCGAATATAGCCATGCATGGCCCTTAACCGCCAAAGAATAAAAGGGATAAGGGAATCACAATTGGAACGGATCAGTAGACTTACCTTGAAGCCTCGATCACAGGAATGGGATTCAATTGAAGTTTAGACACAAATGGAGTCCCTCTCCAGCGCATGCAACTCAGCGTTAAGAGAGGAGAAAACGAAAGAGAAGGGGCAGACCAGTAGCAGAGGTAACTCGCAAATAATGAAGAGGGAAGGAAAAGAATCTCCTTATATATATATATATATATAGCTCATGGGCAAGATCGTCTTTTCCTTTATTTTATTTGTATTCTTACTAAATTTAATCAATTTCACTATATTAAACTATTGCATAGTTTATCAAATCAATTACACTTGTTTATTCCCTCAATGTTTAATTATTCGCAATTCTCTAATACTTCGCAAGAGTATAGGCCCAGTATGAATACCAGCCCACCGGCGTCCTAGCTTAGTGTTCATACCTCGGAAATCCGAACTACAACCTGAGAGGTCGGATATCTCATCCGTGCTCACCTCTTGGTTACCTACACCCGTTGTTTCAGTCATTATGAGGTTAATCCGGGCTATGACCCCGAGTGAGGCGCTCTCCTCACATCGGTTTGGACCAAACCACCTGGCCCTGTCCGCTCTTCTCTTACACTCCTGATCTTCAACTCCGCCTGCCCGCTCTTCTGAGACCGATCTCGACACCGGTTTTCCCGTCTCTGGCTCAGACAGAACAAATATTAAATAAAACTTCTAAAACATTTACTAACATTTCTTATTTCTTATAATTCTCATTAAAACATCAGGGATGTTACATCAACTGGGTCACTACACCTATTGGTCCAGCATCTAGTCCATCACTCACTTGGTTTCTTCAATCGCCACCGAGACACAACCCCAATTTTTAACATATATCCGATCTCACCTTTACTCACTTATTACACACCCAGATTTTCAACTTAGGAACTACAACCCATCTCTTATACTGCAAATCATATACATCATATACCGTCTATTCATCACACATTCAAATTCCTCAACAAGGCACAGGCATAAAACCACACCATTCATAGTCAACATACACCAAATCCAATAGAAGATCATAAGCATATATCATCACACGAGTCATGATTGAACAGGTATCAACATACAATAGAATATCATAAGCAATTGTGACAATCTGGCTTAATGCACTCAACCGCCCACTAACAGTAGGCAAACCTTGGCCATGGACCTTTTGGTCTGCTCTGATACCAAAATGTAACACCCTAATTTTAATAAGTAATAAACCTAAAAACAGGGAAAAATTTTTTTTTCCACAAAGACAGCCACTGGTCAGTCGGCATAGAAAGAAGAGGAAGGCAAGGGAGATAAAAGAATATTCATACGTATAGCAATCAACGGGAGGAACAAGGCTGTCGGTAATCAGCGGAGCACAGCAGCTTAAACCGGTCCAATCAGTTCAGCGAAATACATCAGCGCCTGGGCGAATCCCACGAACAGCGCCCACTCGCTCAAGCGAGGTCCAACACCGCCTGAGCGAGATATGACAATGCAACAGCAAAAGAAGGAGATACTCAAGCGAAGCCCAACACCAGCATCCACTTGCTTCAGCGCGATCCCATACGCTTGGGCGAAACAGCTCTGGTCGCTCTGGCGAGGCACGATTCGCTTAAGCGATGCCAACACGAAAGCCTTCCCAAACACACACTCGCTGGAGCTAAGTCTAATTCGCTGGGGCGGACACAGGTACAAGGTAATTTCTCACTCGGATTTGGGACATAGGTTCACCCGGTAAATCATCACGCTCGTACTTCACTCGGGGGTCCTCACAACTCCTCATTTCATTCATATAGGTCATAAGTATAAACCACTCAGTCTCCAGATCCTCACTCACTCAGATTTTACATCATTCACTCGGATTATAAACATCTTACACTCAGAACCCATTCCATTTTAAACCACTACACTAACTCCTCTCTCAGAAGAGAATCCCTCAAGGTTTTCACTCGAAAATGCGAACTCTACCTCACTTGGGTTTACCTATATTTTCCACCCGGGATCACTCAGCGTATTCATTCGGAAATACCCAAATACTATAGTCTCGCTCGGAATCATCAACTCAGTACAATTCTTTCATCAACAACCTTTGAATCATTTAACAACACATTCTAGTCGGAAGACGCATCAAATCAACATAGAGTACATATATACGCATATATGTTCCCAGAAACATAGATATACCCACAATTCCAATCTACCGACCCATAAACATGTAACCATATACTCAGAATACCCATTATCTTGATATTATGCATTTACCAATACTTACGATACCATACAAGTGACACCATGACTATTCTATCTTTATAAATGAATATATTTAATCGTCATTTTACATGAGAGCCGGCCAAGGTTACACAGACAGAACATAGTAATGCAATGCAAGTACTCAACAGTCGGAGTGCACTACACTCGGACTTGAGACCCTATCATCATTTCTGAGCACGACCTGCACACACTGAAAAATGGTGTAGGGGTGAGCATCTTAGACATTAAATGATAGATACTGACTCGGGTTGTCCCATAATTATACAGCAGTATTTATATACACTCAATCATACATGGCAACGATTAAAGTCAAAGCAATACCAATCAACCAGGACACACATCAGACTCTTACCGATCGGAATTCATCAGTCACCACTCAGCCAGGTACACATATATAGCCAATAACATTAATATAACAACAATCAGCAACATGACAATACCAACGAATCAGAACACACATATTCAACATTTTTCGATCAGAATCTAACAGTTCTCACTCGGCTATATACGCATAACATTTCAATAACATTAACACATATTCATGGAGCAAACTTCAATCAGCATCAACTGCGTATACACATAGAATACTCTCTCGGTTATATCCATTCATCATCTCCTTAATATCATCACACGCATAATCAAATTCCAGTCAGCATCAGCAATACATATACACAGAGTATTCACTCGGTTATACATATTCATCCTTTCATTAACATCATCACATGCATAATCAATTCCAAACAATATCAATCAGTTAATACACACAGAGTATTTCACTCGGTTATAAACATTCATCATCTCATTAACACCTTCGTAAGTATAACCAATTCCAAACAATATCAACAGTTAATAGGCATATAGTATTTCACTCAGTTCCGCATTCGTGTGTATCGGTTTAGACATTGCAACGTAGGCTCTCAGCCTTTTTATACATAGCTCTCAACTATCAAATCAGCTCCCAGCTGCTTGGCCGTTTTACAGGTACCCAACCGTTTACCTACAGGTGACACCAATACTCTCAGCGCCAACGGAGGTGTTCACAGGCAGCCTGAGTCCCACTCAAGGGCTACCTTGAGTCCCACTCAAGGATTTTATAGCGTCCCACGCTTTAATAACCGATGGTAGTGTCCCACACTACGTGCTCCCAGCACAAACGCATCCCATGCGCCACACGTGGATTCATCACACAACACAGAGTTCATATACACAGCCATACATGCATCTCATGCAATCGGTGCCAGGCATTAACAGAACTCAACAACATATACATCTCATGCAATCGGTATTGGACACTGTCAGATTTACTAATTTCACATCCTCACACATGCAGTCAGCATTTCAAGCTCACAGTAACTTGCACATCCCATAAACCACATAGTAATCATCAACTGCACTACAACACATTCATTTCATATAATCATGCAATATTCTCAAGGCTATTAACATGCATTTGACATACGGAATCAAACATGCATTACTCCACACCAAGTCATTATGCATTCGGTATCATATACTCACCATGCAAGCAGACATAGAATCAGACATAAGGTCAGCAAACCATTGACACCCGTAACCTGTTCATAACCCATGCATTTAAGATAGAAGATACCCCCTACCTGGACTGAAGCTTTCAGTCGGTCAACACGACGCTCAGTTCCAGAGGAACACTGAGTCACTCTTAGCACATCTGCATGCAAGAGCAGGGGAGGCCCAAGACGCCCAGCTCTCGGCTCGCTCCCTGGAATGGCTCCATCACAACGCTGTGAACACTCCAACCACCTTGAAGCTCCTCGAAGCGCAGATCTCCACTGAGACTTGGCAGCTTCGAGTAAGGAGAGGAAGAAGGAGGGAAGCCGACGAAGGAATGAAGGAACAAGGAAGGAGACGGGTTGCATGCAGAGGGGATGCACACCCTCACCCTCACTGGCTCGTCGAGTAAGGAAGGAGGACTCCGATCCTCAGCCACCATTGTTGCGGACTCACGGAAACAGCGAGCAGAGAAGAAAAAAGAAGAGAAGGGGAGTGAAGAGCGAAGAAGAAATGAGAGAAAACAGAAGGAAGAGAAGTCTGAAGGGGAAGAATGAGTGATAGTGTACCCATATATGCATGCACGGAGAGAGAAGGGAAGAGTGGGGTGGGAAAGCGTGAAGCAGTACACCAATCACAATCAGCCAGCAATTAATTAACCACTCTTAACCAGTCATTATTTCTTAAGTTGAGTTAATTAAGTTAATTATAATTAATAAATAATTTTCCCACCTTGCAATTATTATTTCAATGATTTATTTTCATTCGACAATTAATTATTAAATCGGGATGTTACACAAACAACACAAACAAAAAGACTCCACACAAAATCGGTTAGGAAAATACAAGCAAAATTCAAAGCCTCTCAAGTGTATCCCTTCTCTTAGGAATCAAGAGACTCAAGCAATTTCCATAACAATCTCAAGTGTCTCAATATGCTACCCTTCCTTGGTATTAAGTAAAGATATCTTGGATTTTTGAAAGGAAGAAAACTCAAATGACAAAACTTAAGAAAGAATGAAGACAAACTAAAAATGGTAAATTTGAAGAAGCTACTCAAATGGATTCTTTTTGGATTTTTTATTATGACAAGACCAAAGCAAGAAAAGTTCAAATGAATAAAGGCACACACATGAATTTTGAAATTGAAAGGTAACAAAACAAGACAAACAAACAACTAAAATGCAAGAATAAAAGTGAAGGAAAACCTAAGCCTAGAAACTCTAGAATTGCACTACTAAGCAAGCAAGTCCAATTGACAAATTTTGAAATGTATCAACTAGCACAACACTTCTTTATGGCTTTGCAATTTCAAAACAAGACTTATGCTTTTGGTGTTTCACTTTTCAAAACTTTGTTAAAGAAGGTCTATTTCAAATCTTTTCTTTTTGGTACCTTTTTTTAACTTTGAGTTGTAGGGTTTTCTTTTTCTTTTGGCTTTTGTCTACTTTTCTATTTTCTTTTGCCTTTTACAATTTTGTAATACTAACACCAACTTTTAGACCAAAACCGAAATTCACTAGCTAGTCTACCAAGTTCAATTATAACTCTTTTGCTTAGGACAAAGTGCAACCTTCTTCCACTAGAAAGAATGGAAGGTGAATGATTCTTTTTAACAAGTTTTTCTTTTATGCAAACTAAAATGCAAACCGAATTATAAACAAAACCTAATATGCTTGAAATTGAAAATTAAACCTAGAAAAGACTAAGAATAGATTTCTAAGAACCTACAAGTGAGCTAATCTTGGAGAGCCTTAAAGTGAAGCCTCCCAACACACAAGGATTAAAACCTTTTGAAAGTTAATCAAAGATGCTTGAAGTAACTCCACCCACACGGTTTTGCATTCTATTAGTTGAATCAATACAAATTCCTAGAACACAAGAAAAAGGCTCCAAATGGCACAACCACTCACCTACTTGGCTCCAACTTTAAACAAACCAATAACAAGTATTCTAATGACACAAAAGCGAAACAAACAAAGTGCCAAACTCAGAATTCTAAACACACATTAAAGCATATGACTGTAACGTCCTAGGATATTTTTGCATTTATTTTTATTCAATTGATTACATCTTATGATAAATTTTTTCTTTTCTTGAAAATTAATCGAGGTTTAGTGAAATAGCATTTAGTTTTACTGACTTATTCAAGTGACAGCAGTCTCAGTCAAATTAAATAAATGAGATCTAGAAAGAAGAACAAGTTAACCTAAGCACAACGGATTGGGAAAGAGGGGATTAGGACCTCCCGCTTGAGCGGGGTCCCTACTCGTCTGAGCGAGATTCTGGACTCTCGCTTGAACGAGGTTTCTATTCGCTGGAGCGAATACCTTTCACACATCGGATTGGGCAAAACATGCAAACGGACTCCCGAAAAATCTCACCCTAAAATGATTCTGTTAACCAAAGGGTTGTGATAGCTATCATGAGAGTATATGTAAATGACAGTGATGTATTTTAAAATATAGATTTGCATCCGGTCCGGTCTTGGTTAAACACAACTAATAATAATGCTCGAAAGTTCTTATACACACATATAACTCTATAGAGAGTCACTCAAAGTCACTCGGACCCTGGCACCGATCTCCCCCTTGGCGCGACTCCATGGCTCCTTCCCCCTCCCTGTCACTGGTTACTAAAAAAAAAGGCAAGGGTGAGTGTTTGGCATTGTAATTAATATAGAATGGAACTTAACAAATATACATACATAATTATATATATACATCAAGCATCATTCGAAAGTAAGCACAGTTTACTCAACAAGTACATCATTTGCAACCGTCAAAGGGGTTAGCCCATACATAACAAGATATCAATTTTTCACTCGCAAATCTATCAAATTACACATAGAAACATAGTGTATTACATACGAAAACTATATTAACCCAACCAAGCAATTCCATCACATTCATCACAATCACCACTGACTCTCATACAATCTGACTCCTAGTATCCGGATACTAAAGGATTGGCCTTCATCTGGGGGTCCTACTTGACACCCCGTGAACCCTGCTTGGTTCACCGAGTCCTGCTTGACTCTCCACCTCGACCACTGGGTCCTACTTGACCACTGGGTAGCTCAACTGGGCACGAAAACCACGGGAGCCGAAAATAAGGGGCTATCATATACCGTCGGCCATCCCGCACCACATAGTCATTCAACAATTTACCTTTCTCATAATAATATCAATTCCTCTTCACTCGGGTAGCCTGCTTGCTAACCTGACGTCACATAACACTGATCATTTAAACATTAGATATCATAAGATCATAACATGATAAACTCAACCACACCCGATCCTCCACTAATTAATGTACCCAGTCACACATGCACAAGCATAAACACACAACTACGTTTAGCAACATTTTCCTTAACCTGTTTACACTACCTCAATGACCTGAATAAGAAGCGAGTCCTATTCTAATTAATTATAACCCGAACACCCCCCTTACATTGGTTCCACGCTTCGATAATCTGCTCTCTGTGTCGATTCCTTCCTTTAAGCACTGGTTTCGCAGTCTCAACTCCGTCACTCAATCTTCCGTTGCTTAACCTACTACCTACGGATCATAAAGTACAGCTCGTCACTTCAACGCCCTTAGTTCATGGACTGCATTTGGGCTCACATTCACCGGAGGAGTGGAGATAGCCTCGAATATAGCCATGCATGGCCCTTAACCGCCAAAGAATAAAAGGGATAAGGGAAACACAATTGGAACGGATCAGTAGACTCACCTTGAAGCCTCGATCACAGGAATGGGATTCAGTTAAAGTTCAGACTTAAATGGAGTCCCTCTCCAGCGCATGCAACTCAGCGTTAAGAGAGGAGAAAACGAAAGAGAAGGGACAGACGAGCAGCAGAGGTAACTCGCAAATAATGAAGAGGGAAGGAAGAGAATCTCCTTATATATATATATAGCTCATGGACAAGATCGTCTTTTCCTTTATTTTATTTGTATTCTTACTAAATTTAATCAATTTCACTATATTAAACTATTGCATAGTTATCAAATCAATTACACTTATTTATTCCCCCAACATTTAATTATTCACAATTCTCTAATACTTCGCAAGAGTATAGGCCCAATATGAATATCGGCCCCCCGGCGTCCTAGCTTAGTGTTCATACCTCGGAAATTTGAGCTACAACCCGAGAGGTCGGATATCTCATCCGTGCTCACCTCTTGGTTATCTACACCCGTTGTTTCAGTCATTATGAGGTTAATCCGGGCTATGACCCCGAGTGAGGCGCTCTCCTCACATCGGTTTGGACCAAACCACCTGGCCCTGTCCACTCTTCTCTTACACTCCCGATCTTCAACTCCGCCTGCCCGCTCTTCTGAGACCGATCTCGACACCGGTTTTCCCGTCTCTGGCTCAGAGAGAACAAATATTAAATAAAACTTCTAAAACATTTACTAACATTTCCCATTTCTTATAATTCTCATTAAAACATCAGGGATGTTACATCCACCCCCCCTAAAAGGAGATTTCGTCCCCGAAATCAGTGTTCCGGTTGGAAAAGATGAGGGTACATTCGCCTCATATCGGATTCTAACTCCCAAGTGTAGTTCATCCAATGTAAATTCTGCCACTTCACCTTCACCAGCGGTACCTCCTTATTCCTTAACCTCTTGGTTTGATGCTCTTCAATGCTGATCGATATAGCCTCCATCGTTAGGTTCTCCTTCACTTCAATGGAGTCACTCGGTACAATCATGGTATCACACGGAATGTAGGCTCGAAGTTCCGATACGTGGAACACGTTGTGAATGTTAGTCAACGATTGGGGAAGATCCAGTCGATAAGCGACTTCACCAATCCGTTCTAGTATTTGGTATGGTCCAATATACTTCGGATTAAGCTTTTGGCTCTTCAAAATTTGACCTACACCCTTAGTCGGTGAAATCCTTAGGAACACCCAATCACCCACTTGGAATTCAAGGGGTCTATACCGATTGTCATAATAGCTCTTTTGCCGGTCTTGGGCAATTTTTATCTTCTCTCGGATTACAGCGATTTGTTCGTTCATCTCTTGAATCATCTCAGGCCCCAGATGAAGGGCATCGCCATTCTCATTCCAACATAATGGAGTACGACATTTCCGACCATAAAGAGCTTCGTATAGAGCCATCCCAATGCTGCTATGGTAACTGTTATTATATGCAAACTCTACCAAGGGCAAGTATTTCTCCCATGATCCGCCCTGTTCCAGTACACATGCCCTTAAAATATCTTCAAGAGTCTGTATAGTCCGTTCTGATTGGCCATCGGTCTGGGGATGGTAGGCTGAGCTCAGTTTGAGCTCAGTACCCAGTTGTTGTTGCAAACTCCCCCAAAACCTCGAAGCAAATCAAGGATCCCGATCGGAGATAATGCTTGAGGGCACACCATGCAGTCGTACAACTTCCGCAATGTACAACTTAGCTAATCGATCTAGCGACCACTTCATATTTATTGCCAGGAAATACGCACTTTTGGTTAGTCGATCAACAATCACCCAAATCGCGTTGTATCCGGTTCGAGTGCGAGGCAGTCCGGATACGAAGTCCATGGTGATACCTTCCCACTTCCAGATCGGAATTTCTGGAGGTCGAAGCAAACCTGGAGGTCGTTGGTGCTCAACTTTGCACTTTTGGCATATCACACAGGATTTCACATACTCGATTATTGCCTTCTTCATGCTTGGCCACCAGAATTCCTTTTTTAAGTCATGATACATTTTTGTCACTCATGGATGTATACTCAGAGAGCTCTTGTGTGCTTCTGATAGCACCGCCTGCCTGAAGCCTCCATGTGCAGGCACCACCACTCGGTTCCTGAATCTCCATATACCATCGTTACCCCGAGTTATCTCCACATTTTTGCCTTGGGTCTGAGTATCAATTAGCCTCAGTAACTCTTCATCGTCTTTCTGTGCAGCTACCACCGACTCCAGAAATTCGTTGGAGATTTTTAACATTCTGATTGTCATTCGGTTTGGCGCGTCCATAACAATTCCAACATTCATATCTCTAAAGCTTTCCAGCAATTCTTGTTCTCTACCCATCAGGTAAGCCACGTGTAATACCTTCCTGCTTAGTGCATCTGCCACAACATTCGCTTTGCCCGGGTGATACTTTAAATCTAAGTCGTAATCCTTCAAATACTCCACCCATCGCCTCTGTCTCATATTTAGCTCCTTTTGATCAAATAAGTACTTTAAACTCTTGTGATCACTGAATACTACAAAGCGAGCTCCATACAGATAATGGCGCCAAATCTTCAGTACGTACACCACTGCTGCAAGTTCCAGATCATGAGTCGGGTAATTCTCCTCATGTGACCTCAATTGCCTTGAAGCATAGGCGATTGCCTGATCAGCTTGCATCAACACACACCCCAATCCAAATTTGGATGCATCACAATATACTTCAAATTCCTGTGTTACATCGGGCAGTGCAAGCACAGGGGCAGTCGTTAAACATCACTTGAGAGTTTGGAAGCTTAATTCACACTTTTCCGACCACACAAAGGGGTTACCTTTCCTCATTAACCGAGTCAGAAGGAGTGCTATCCGAGAGAACCCCTCAATGAAGCGTCGATAGTATCCAGCTAATCTGAGGAAACTCCTGATTTCAGTTACTGACTTCGGCCTCTCCCAAGCCATAACCGCCTCAATTTTTGTCGGATCAACTGAGATTCCCTCTTGGGAAATTACATGCCCCAAGAATTGTACACTACTCCCCCAGAAATCACACTTAGATAGTTTAGCGTACAACTTCTTCTCTCGGAGTACTTGTAAAACAAGTCGAAGATGTTGAGCATGCTCCTCGTCCGACCTCGAATATACCAAATTATCATCAATGAATACTACCACAAACTGGTCCAAGTACGGTTGAAAGGTCCGATTCATATAGTCCATAAAAATGGCAGGAGCGTTCGTTACTCCAAAGGGCATTACTACGTACTCGAAGTGCCCATACCGAGTCCGAAATGCTGTTTTTGGGGTATCCTCCGACCTCACTCGGATTTGGTGGTACCCCGACCTCAAATCGATCTTAGAGAACACAACGGCGCCTCGCAACTGATCCAGTAAATCGTCAATCCGAGGTAGTGGATATTTATTTTTGATTGTCAGTTTGTTCAGCTGTCGGTAATCAATGCATATTCGTATACTACCGTCCTTCTTCTTTACCAGTAACACCGGAGCGCCCCAGGGTGAGGCACTAGGTCGGATAAAGCCCTTTTCTAGTAATTCGTTTACTTGTTTCTTCACTTCGGTCAATTCCACCGAAGACATTCTATATGGCGCTCAGGACACAGGTTCTGCCCCGGGAATCAAATCAATAGAGAAATCAATCTCCCGACTGCGAGGTAGCTCTGGAATTTCTTCCGAAAAAATGTCAGGAAATTCACAAACAATTGGAATATCGCTCGGCAGGAGGTTATGCCTACCCTCCGAAGCGAATAAAACAACATACGTGGTTAGGACATCGCTCACCCCGTCATAGTCGTGTCCCCCTTTGTAGATCGGAGGATTCCTTTTCAGGAATTTATCCAGAGTGGGACCGGACTCAGTCCTACTCATCAGCTGAGTAAATCTAGAGAAGAAATCATCTCCTCCCCCAGAACTAGTTTCTTCGGCCATTTAGTAATTCTACAATGAGCAAACACATCACCATTAATAACCAAGGTCAGCCAGGGGATCGGAAATTTACCTTATATACATAGAATACTACGCCAGTGGAGTGCCAAGGGAACGATGCCAGACCACACACACAATCATGGTACAACGAAATACAATCAACCTTCATAAGACTAACACAATCACTAGACCGACCCATACACCGGCTCTAGAAAGAACTGCTCTGATACCAAGTGTAACATCCTAGGATATTTTTGCATTTATTTTTATTCAATTGATTACATCTTATGATAAATTTTTCCTTTTCTTGAAAATTAATCGAGGTTTAGTGAAATAGCATTTAGTTTTACTGACTTATTCAAGTGACAGCAGTCTCAGTCAAATTAAATAAATGAGATCTAGAAAGAAGAACAAGTTAACCTAAGCACAACGGATGGGGAAAGAGGGGATTAGGACCTCCCGCTTGAGCGGGGTCCCTACTCGTCTGAGCGAGATTCCAGACTCTCGCTTGAACGAGGTTTCTATTCGCTGGAGCGAATACCTTTCACACATCGGATTGGGCAAAACATGCAAACGGACTCCCGAAAAATCTCACCCTAAAATGATTCTGTTAACCAAAGGGTTGTCATAGCTACCATGAGAGTATATGTAAATGACAGTGATGTATTTTAAAATATAGATTTACATCCGGTCCGGTCTTGGTTAAACACAACTAATAATAATGCTCGGGAGTTCTTATACACACATATAACTCTATAGAGAGTCACTCAAAGTCACTCGGACCCTGGCACCGATCTCCCCCTTGGCGCGACTCCATGGCTCCTTCCCCCTCCCTGTCACTGGTTACTAAAAAAAAAGGCAAGGGTGAGTGTTTGACATTGTAATTAATATAGAATGGAACTTAACAAATATACATACATAATTATATATATACATCAAGCATCATTCGAAAGTAAGCACAGTTTACTCAATAAGTACATCATTTGCAACCGTCAAAGGGGTTAGCCCATACATAGCAAGATATCAATTTTTCACTCGGAAATCTATCAAATTACACATAGAAATAAAGTGTATTACATATGAAAACTATATTAACCCAACCAAGCAATTCCATCACATTCTTCACAATCACCACTGACTCTCATACAATCTAACTCCTAGTATCCGGATACTAAAGGATTGGCCTTCAGCTGGGGGTCCTACTTGACACCCCGTGAACCCTGCTTGGTTCACCGAGTCCTGCTTGACTCTCCACCTCGACCACTGGGTCCTACTTGACCACTGGGTAGCTCAACTGGGCACGAAAGCCACAGGAGCCGGAAATGAGGGGCTATCATATACCGTCGGCCATCCCACACCACATAGTCATTCAACAATTTACCTTTCTCATAATAATATCAATTCCTCATCACTCGGGTAGCCTGCTTGCTAACCCAACGTCATATAACACTGATCATTTCAACATTAGATATCACAAGATCATAACATGATAAACTCAACCACACCCGATCCTCCACTAATTAATGTACCCAGTCACACATGCACAAGCATAAACACACAACTACGTTTAGCAACATTTTCCTTAACCTGTTTACACTACCTCAATGACCTGAATAAGAAGCGAGTCCTATTCTAATTAATTATAACCCGAACACCCCCCTTACATTGGTTCCACGCTTTGATAATCTGCTCTCTGTGTCGATTCCTTCCTCTGAGCACTGGTTTCGCAGTCTCAACTCCGTCACTCAGTCTTCCGTTGCTTAACCTACTACCTACGGATCATAAAGTACAGCTCGTCACTTCAACGCCCTTAGTTCATGGACTGCATTTGGGCTCACACTCACCGGAGGAGTGGAGAACAGCCTCGAATATAGCCATGCATGGCCCTTAACCGCCAAAGAATAAAAGGGATAAGGGAATCACAATTGGAACGGATCAGTAGACTCACCTTGAAGCCTCGATCACAGGAATGGGATTCAGTTGAAGTTCAGACACAAATGGAGTCCCTCTCCAGCGCATGCAACTCAGCATTAAGAGAGGAGAAAACAAAAGAGAATGGACAGACCAGCAGTAGTGGTAACTCACAAATAATGAAGAGGGAAGGAAGAGAATCTCCTTATATATATATATATAGCTCATGGACAAGATCGTCTTTTCCTTTATTTTATTTGTATTCTTACTAAATTTAATCAATTTCACTATATTAAACTATTGCATAGTTATCAAATCACTTACACTTATTTATTCCCCCAACGTTTAATTATTCACAATTCTCTAATACTTCGCAAGAGTATAGGCCCAATATTAATATCGGCCCCCCGGCGTCCTAGCTTAGTGTTCATACCTCAGAAGTTCGAGCTACAACCTGAGAGGTCGGATATCTCATCCGTGCTCACCTCTTGGTTATCTACACCCGTTGTTTCAGTCATTATGAGGTTAATCCGGGCTATGACCCCGAGTGAGGCGCTCTCCTCACATCGGTTTGGACCAAACCACCTAGCTCTGTCCGCTCTTCTCTTACACTCCCGATCTTCAACTCCGCCTGCCCGCTCTTCTGAGACCGATCTCGACACCAGTTTTCCCGTCTCTGGCTCAGACAGAACAAATATTAAATAAAACTTCTAAAACATTTACTAAAATTTCCCATTTCTTATAATTCTCATTAAAACATCAGGGATGTTACATATGACATCACAAAACTAGACTTGACAAATTCAAGATGCAAAAATTGAAGGAAAATGACTTAACATACAAAGAAACTTCATAATTTTTTATGCTTTTTCTAATATAACATGGAATCTAAAAACAATTAACCATGAAAATGGAAACACAACCAGCCAACAATAAGCTTGAATTTGAAATTGAAAAGAGGAAAAAGAAGTAGGAAAAGAACCTTCAAGCTCAATTGATACCAAATGATGTAGAAGAAGCTTCTAATCTCCTTTGGAGGGGTGGATCTAGGAACTTTCCCTTCTTCAATCTTCAAGAAAAGTGGAAGTGTCTTCTTCTTCAATGTGAAACCTAAACCAAAATGGTAAAGAAAGGCTAAGGATGGACGAAAATGGAAAGGAAAAGAAAGAAGAAATGAAAGAAGAAAGGTAGAAATGAGGAGGAATGGTTAAGGAGATGAAGTGAAGGTATGGAGGCCACTTCCAAGGAGTGGAAGATAACTCCACTCACCACCAAGGGAGGGAGAGACTTTGGATAAGAGCTTGCAAGAGTCTCTCTACTCCTAGAGAGAAGGAGGAGAATCTCTTACTACAAATTTGCACTCAAAGTGTCAAAATCTCAAAAAATGAAATAATGTATACCATTTTACAAAAGGAGAAGCCTTTATATCGACTTTAAAGGATTCGGCTATGTGATGTAAATGGTCTTGGCTAAGTGGATCCTAGGCCTAATTCTAAAAATTAGGAAAGGAGATGGCCTATACATGGCCCAATATGAGAGTACATGGCACTAAAGTGACCAATTGGCCTAGTAAGGCCCAAATAAAGCCTAAATGACTAGAGAATCTAATTATGACTTATATTACAAGATAAATACATATAGATCCTCAAATTATATCCATTGGGCTTAGGCCCATTAAGCAAAGAGAGGAAGAAAGATAGGGCTTTATGGATTGTCTCTTTGCTTTTCTTGGACTTGGCCCTTGTGAGGGGACCCTTATGAGCCTCTAGTACTTTGTCTAAGATGGTCTGTGGGTCCTCCCTTATGATGACCTCATTAAGGGGTAACGTTTAAGGAAGGTTTTCAAATGAAATGACATGGATCCAAATCAAATGACAAATAATCAAGAGGCTTCCTGATCAAGAGGCTTCCTGATCTAAATCCAATGACGCATTAATGACTTAGGGATTCAGAAACGGCGTAATCATAACAAGCCCGTGCACCCCTCCATATAGAAAATGGCAGTTATCAAGTCTCCACCACGTGGCAAGAAATCATAGGTCCTCACCCCAAATGACACCTCTCAAAGATCAATCTCTCGGCTCAATGATGCCTCTTGGAGATTAATCTCTCTTGGCTTAACAACACCTCTCGAAGATCAATCTTTCTCTGCTTAGTGATGCCTCTTGGATATTAATCTCTATCGATTTAACAACGCATCTCAGAGATTAGTCTCTCTTGGCTTAATGACACCTCTCGGAGATCAATCTATCTCGACTTAATAACATCTCTTAGATATTAATCTCTCTCAGCTCAACAATGCCTCTCAAAAATCAATCTCTCTCGACTCAACAACACCTCTCGGAGATCAATCTCTCTTGGCTCAACAATGCCTCTCAGAAATCAATCTCTCTCGGCTCGACAACGCCTCTTAGAGATCAATCTTTTTCTGCTCAACGATGCCACTCAGAGGTCAATCTCTCGGCTCAACAACACTTCTTAGAGATCAGTCTCTCTCAGCTCAACAACATCTCTCAGAGATCAATCTCTCTCGGCTCAACGATGCCTCTCAAAGGTCAATCTCTCTTGGCTCAACAACGCCTATCAAAGATCAATCTCTCTTGGCTCAACAACGCCTCTCAGAGATCAGTCTCTCTTGACTCAATTACACCTCTCAGAGATTAATCTCTCTCGGCTCAATCATGCCACTTGGAACAGCATGTGACTACACTCATCCCTTTCCCCTAGCCTTCGGTCTGGGGCTCAAGGCTGGGGGGCTCCTGTTCCTCCCATGGTGTGGCGGGACCTACCTATTCCCATGATCCCCTACATTTCAACTAGAGAGGGGATCACGTTAGTTTTAGTATAATGGGCTTAGGCCCCCTTTTTTAATTCTAACCTAGGTATAAGTGTACTCCCTCTACGCACGTTGTACCTAAGTGACACATATTAGAAATAATAAACATAATCCCTAGGGGAATTCTCTAGGGTTTGGTGCCTACTTTCTTTGTGTGAATAGTATGCATTAATTTTGACCATTTGATTTAATGACAATTCAAATATTTTTATTTCCTCATTCAAATTACTAGGTTTGTATTAATATCATTGGTATTTGACACGCCCCGGAAATTAGGGGGTAATTAAATAAATAAAATTTGGATAATAAAAATAAAGGATAAATTTTTTGTGATTTAAAATAATTAAATAATGGAAGAAATCGTGAGATGAAAACTTTACAAAGTAATCCTCGGATCTTTTTTAATAACCTATCTTATATATAAAGATATGAGAAGGTGAACAATTAAGTCAAGAGTGAACCTTGGATGATCAATCTCATGATCATCAATAAGGAGTAGTGGAAGTGTACAATTACATTATGAAAATGAAGGGGAGTGGTAGAAGGTCAAAAGATGGTCCATTAAATTGTTAAAATGTATTAATTATGCGTGTAGGTCATTGTACAATCATATCATAGTCAAACAATACCAATCGTACCCCAAAACAGAGGAGAAAGTGTAAAAACATGGCCATGAATCGATTCAAGCCCATGTGAATCGATTCAAACTTTCCTGGAACCAAAAACAATGAAAACAGGGGCCCTTTAATCGATTCAAACTCGTATGATTCAATTCAAACGCCACTGGAGCCCAAAATAGTGAAAACAACACATCTTGAATCGATTCAGAGATCCTTGAATTGATTCAAGATAGCACAGTTGTTGTTTTTATACAGAAAAAGCATGATTTTTGGACTTCTAACCCCCTTAACTTTTTCATATCAACTGCAAACACTACCAAATTTTGACACCAACTAAAATACACCATTTGTGATATCTGGCCACCAGCCTTACCCAAAAATTCCCAAAATTGAGAAACTTATGCAAATAAATGCTTTAGTCCATTCTTGAGTGTTTTTTAGTAACTTAAGGGTCTATTCTCAATGGAATTGACCCGTTCTAGTTTCTATAAGTCACAAATCATGTATTTAAGCTATTGGAACCACCACACTTTATCCAAAACTCATAAAACTCATTTTGACCCTATTGGTTCCTTAATTATGCATGAACTTCATATTCAATCTTTACAAATTAGTCAATCAATCAAACATCATGTAACATCCCCATTTTAATTAAAGCAACCGAGTTAAATAACAAGTCAACAAGTCAACACCTCCCTTAATTTAATTAACTAAGAAGTAATAGGATAATTAACGTGGAAGCATGGTGGCATGGGCAGGATTATCACGTTTCCCCATCCCACCATCCTGTTCTCCACGCGGGTACTTATACAGGCGAGGCCATGCTCTTCACACAGAGAATTCCGCGAACTCCTTTCTTCATTCCTCTTGTTTTCTCTCTTGCCTTCTCCGCCCTCCAGTCCATCCCCTGCTTCGAGAACCAAGGCGACGGTGCTACAGTAGAGGGGAACTCCCCACACGAGAGAGGACGATCGCCGAGTGAAGCAGAAGAGAGGAGAACCACCACCCAAGCAGGAAGAAATCCCTCAGAGTTTCGTAATTGGTAGGGGGAGTATCTTCTATCTTAAATGCATGGGTTATGAACAGGTTTCAAGTGCTGATGCTTGCTATATCCGTGCTCTGATGGTGTATTGCGTTGCATGTGAGTGTGTATAGTTCAGTTACATGACGAGTGAGAAATGAGTGTTGCATGTTAGCACCTTTCATACAGGTATGTGCTGCAGGATCTCACATTGCATGTCAGGTTGTATCAATATGAATGCTTTAATAAATTGTTGTGTATAGGAAATGCCTGCTTTAAACAGATTCTGACGCTGTCTTACACCGATTGCATGTTAGGATGGGATGAATTGAAATGCCTGAGCAAACTTGTGATTTTTAGAATGATGCATGCGTTGAATGAAGCTGTAAACTGATTGCATGTCTTGATCGAACAAAATGTTGTGGATGTCTGAATATGGAATGATAACTGATTGCATGGAAGCTATATATTGAGTCCGGATAATGTGTACTACTGATTGCATGGTGTGTGTGTGTGTCCTTGAATGCGAGAATGCATGCGTGAAATAAATGTTGTGCGTCGAATCCACGTGTGGCGCATGGGATGCGTTGTGCTGGGAGCACGTAGTGTGAGACACTACCTTCGGTCATCCAGCGTGGGACGCTGTAAAATCCTTGAGTGGGACTCGGGGTAGCCCTTGAGTGGACTCGGGCTGTCTATGAACACCGCCGTTGGCGCTGAGAGCGTTGGTGTCACCTGTGGACAAACGGTTGGGTACCTATAAAACGGCCAAGCAGCTGGGAGCTGATCTGATAGCTGAGAGCTATGTATAAAAAGGCTGAGATGCCTACGTTGCAATGTCTGACCGATATACACGATGCGGAACCAAGTGAAACCTTCTGTGCTTATCATTGTTAATATTACTATTACTGTTAATGTTGTTGAAATTGGTTAAGTATGCCGAGTGGGAAGTGAATGGGTAAATGTGTAGGACTGAGTGAATGCTCTGTGCATGTGTTATTGACTGAAATTTAATTATGCATTTGATATCGTGTATGAGTATACTGAACGTGTATGCCAAGTAATCCATTCCGTGTGTACGTACCCTAGATGCTGAATGAAAACTGTTTCATGAATATACGTATACATATATATGCATGCAAGCGTATCCGTGTCATTGAAAATGCTATGACTACAGTCGAGTGACGACCGGTAAATATAGAACGGTAAGAGTTACTCATATATGTCTTGACCGATGGATGTTGTCCTGATCTTAATCGTGTTGTACGTATATGTATTGTTGTGTAATTGGCAGATAACCAGAGTCGGTATCTATCATTTAAAATCTAAGATGCTCACCCCTGCAGTGGCCATTTTTCAGTGAATATCTCTCGAGATGAGGATCAGAAGCAGAGCTGGAACGCTGAGCGAAGTGCTGATGCATTTGGAAGGCTTAATTAATGCGATGTTATATTAAGCCCTGACTAGTTCATGTCGGATGTTAGTGTTTTGGGATAAATAGAACCTTATGGACAAGGAGAAACCCGATTTTGTGTTGTAAATGTTGACATACGCTCTTTTATATATATATGGATGTGTGGTTTCGTGTGTGACATGCTATGTGCTACCTTTTTTCATACTTGTGCTTTAATGGATACGCAGGGATAGCATGATTTAACAGGCTATAGCCAAGTCTGAGTGAATTATGAATTGTCTCTAGGAAGACTTATGTCGGATACGTTTGGGCGGAGTCGTACCCCGCCCGAAGCATGGGGGCAATTTGCCCAAGCGTGAGGACTCGCGCTGAAGCGAGTAATTATCAGAGTGAGATACCGCCCATTATCCTTCCTATCCGTTGTGGCGCTAGTGCGACCCCGACAATGGTGTTGACCCCGGCTCGAATGTTGTGGTCGAGTCCGCCCAGGCGTTGTCATAATTAGCTGAGTTGGGCGGAATAAGTTCAGGCTCCTCCTTCCTCCACAACCTACTACCGCATATGTACACTGTGACGTCCAAATTTTGAAGTTAAAAACCGAGAGAGAGAGGAGTTCAATTAGTGGTTTAGGGTGGATTGGATCCTAAGTGTAAGGCATTGATAATCCGAGTGAAAGATGTAAAGTCCGATTGAGAAATTACCTTGTGTTTGTGGGGCGTCGTGCTGACCTCGCTTAGGCGGTGTCATACCTCGCCCAAGTAACTAGGACGGTTCGCCCAAGCGCGTGGAACCATGCTGAAGCAAGCAGATATCAACGTGAGACTCCGCCTATGTACCTTCCTCCTCCGTTGTCGCCTTATTATGTCTCGCTGGGCGGTGTTGGACATCGCCTGAATGAGTGGACGTTGTGATGTAGCCCGTCCAGGCGTTGTTGTGCCTTGCTGAACTGGACGGCGGTGTAATCACTTCCTACTGAACGAACTAGTGTTACTCGTGGAAGAGTTTCTCCTTTAGAATTTCCCTCCATCCGCTGTTGCATTATCACACCCCGCCTAGGCGGTATCAGACCCCGTCTGAGTGAGCCAATGATATTACGTAATCCGCCCTGGCGCTGGTCTGTTACACTAAACCCACGAACCGGTTCCAGTCTTAGCCTTTCCGTCATTGCCATATGCGTATGAGTGTTTTTATTTCCCTTGCCTGCTTCCTTCTATATCGAATAATACGTGACTGCTTTTGTGAAAAATTTTCTCATATTTTTGGAATTATTAGTTACAAACAATAAGGTGTTACATTTTGGTATCAGAGCGGACCGAAAGGTCCAAGGCCAAGGTAAGCCTACCAAGTGTAAGTGGTTGTGTGTATGATCATGATTGTTGTGGTGTGAATTTAACTTGACTGGTACTCTGTTACTGACTCATGGGTGGAGGAGTTGTTCCTCCTGACCCGACTAATTGTGTGAGAACACATAATGGGCTAAGTTACTAAGTATTAGACTAAATTCCGATTGGGATTAGGTAACTAGGAATACTTATCCTTGAATGTTGATTTCAGGATAAGGGATGGCACATCGCCAAAGCATGGAGACTATAGCTACGACATTCCAACGCTTTGCAGACGTGTTTGAAAGGCAGGGCCAGCCTCGAGCTGAGGAGGGCCAAGTAATGGACCGCTTCTTAAAGAGGAAGCCGAGTGAATTCTTAGGAGGACGGAACCCTGAGATGGCGTTTAAGTGGACTCAGGAATTAGAGAGGATCTTTGGGGGTCTTCGCTGTACCGAGGCCCAGAAGGTAGAATGTGCAGTGTACATGCTGCGAGACGAAGCGGAGAACTGGTGGAAAATAGCCAGAAGCCGATTCCCCGAAGATGATAATCAACTGACGTGGAACGATTTCAAGGCCTGCTTCTTAGAGAAATACTTTCCCGACACAGTGAGGAGTCGGAAAGAGCTGGAGTTTATGGAGTTAAAACAGGGCTCCATGACTGTGGAAGAATACGCGACCAGATTCGAGGAATTGTGCCTATTCTATCCACCCTTCCAGCAGCCTGGGACGGAGAACTCGAAGTGCCTTAAGTTTGAGAACGGATTGAGATCGGATATTAAGAGGGCCTGCAGATACCATGAGATACGGAGTTTCCCTGCACTAGTGAACAAATGTAGAATATTTGAGGAGGACGACAAAGCCCATTCGAACCAGAGCAACAGAAACCATTATTCCCTGAGGCCCCAACGACCTCGTTTCAAAAAGCCAAGCAATGCCAATAGGAACAAGCCTTTTTCCAGATATGGGGGTCGGAATCAACCTGAAAGACGACCAGTGGTAGGAGACGGAAGGTGTTTCAAGTGTGGAAGAAATCACTTTGCCAGAGACTGCAAGGATGATGGTGATGTAGTGTGCTTTCACTGCAACAAGAAGGGACACATTCGCCCCGACTGCCCCCAACTACACCAAGCAAACATTAATGTGCGTCAAGGGAGATTTCAAGAAAGGAACCGAGTGAATGATGACCAACGTCCTGGTGGCAGAGGCAACGGAGCCAGAGGAGACGGGATGCGAGGGAGGAATACCGGCCCAACAACGACAGGAAGGATCTACACCATCAACGCTGAGGATGTTGCACCAGCAAGCGACCTAGTACAATGTAAGTGCTCACTTGGAATGAATACGCTTAATGTTGTTTTTGATTCGGGAGACACCCATTCTTTTATAGCTGACGAGTGTGTAGAGCGTCTGAAATTACCGACTGTATCTATGGATCGGATCTTGGAAGTGACCAGCCCGACTGGCACTAATGTGTTCACATCGTCAATGTGTAAAGACGTAGTGTTTGTGTTGTATGATCGGAGTTTCACCTTCGATCTGATTTGCATGCCCTTGAAGGGTCTTGACATCGTGCTCGGAATAGATTGGCTTTCAGCCAATAAGGTATTAGTAGATTGTAGAAGCCGAGAGATAGTTTTTCCGAGACAGCCCACTGAGAATGACACGGCACCAGGTATGACCCAATTGTTTATGATGCTTTGTCTAACCGAGGGTGAGAGTAAAATCCGAGTGAATAAAATCCCGATTGTCTGCGAATTCCCAGAAGTGTTCCCTGAAGACGTTCCGAGTGTGCCTCCCAATAGAGAAGTTGAATTCTCTATAGACTTGATCCCTGGAGCCGAGCCGGTCTCCAGCGCACCCTATAGAATGTCCTTAACTGAATTGGCTGAGTTGAAGAAACAAGTGGATGAGTTACTCGAAAAGCAGTTCATTAGACCGAGCGTATCACCATGGGGCGCACCCGTACTACTTGTTAAGAAGAAGGATGGCAGCATGAGACTTTGTATAGATTACCGACAGCTAAACAAACTCACAATCAAGAATCGGTACCCACTGCCCAGAATTGATGATTTAATTGACCAGTTGCGTGGAGCCTCAGTCTTCTCAAAAATCGATCTACGATCGGGATATCACCAAATCTGAGTGAAGGACTCGGACATTCCTAAGACTGCCTTTAGGACTCGGTATGGTCACTACGAGTATGTAGTGATGCCGTTCGGTGTGACCAACGCCCCTGCTATTTTCATGAATTACATGAACAGCATATTCCACTTCTTCTTAGATCGGTTTGTTGTTGTTTTCATCGATGACATCCTAGTTTATTCTAAGACGTCTGAGGAGCATGAGGGACATCTCCGAGCGGTACTCCAAGTGTTGAAGGAGAAACAATTGTTTGCAAAGCTTTCGAAGTGCGAATTCTGGATGGATGAGATCCACTTCCTCGGGCATGTGATTTCCGAGCGAGGCGTCTCGGTGGATCCTGCGAAGATAGCTGCTGTAATAGCATGGGAGAGGCCCAGGTCGGTCTCGGAAATAAGAAGTTTTATGGGCTTGGCAGGTTACTATAGGAGGTTCATCGAAGGTTTTTCTAAACTGGCATTACCACTGACTAAATTGACTCGGAAAAACGTTCCTTTCGTGTGGAGTCCCGAGTGTGAGCACAACTTCCGAGAGCTGAAGAATAAGTTGACGACTGCTCCGGTGTTGGCATTACCCGAGTTACAAGAGAGCTTCGTGGTCTATTGTGACGCGTCAGGACTCGGATTAGGGTGTGTACTCATGCAGAAAGACCGAGTGATAGCATATGCCTCTCGACAATTGAGACCTCACGAGCAGCATTACCCGACTCATGACTTGGAGCTGGCAGCAGTGGTTTTTGCATTGAAAATCTGGAGGCATTACTTGTATGGGTCCAAATTTGAAGTGTACAGCGATCATAAGAGCCTCAAATACCTATTCGACCAAAAGGAGCTGAACATGAGGCAGAGAAGATGGATTGAGTTTTTAAAGGACTACGATTTCGAGTTAAAATACCACCCAAGTAAGGCAAACGTCGTGGCCGACGCATTGAGTCGGAAATCCCTCCACATGGCAGCAATGATGGCGAAAGAAGTAGAGTTGTTGGAGCGGTTCCGAGACATGAACTTGTATGTCAACACCCCCTCCTCTCAGAAAATGGCAATCGGTACGTTGAGGATTGCCAATGAATTCTTAAAATCCGTGTACGAGCAGCAACAGGCGGACTCTTACCTAGCTGAAATGAAGGAAATTCAGGCCAAAGGAAAGGATTTATCCTTGGCCGAGGGGTCAGATGGGATCTTCCGGGTGAGAGACAGAATATACATACCGAGTGGAGGAAGATTGAGAAGAATGGTGCTTGACGAAGCCCACAAAAGCTTACTCAGCATTCACCCAGGAACCACGAAAATGTACCACGACTTGAGGAGGCAGTTCTGGTGGCCCGGACTAAAGAAGGATGTGGCGGAATACGTGGCCCGGTGTATCACTTGTCAGAAATCGAAGGTAGAGCACCAAAAACCGTACGGTGCAATGCAACCCCTAGAGATCCCCGTGTGGAAATGGGACTCGATTGCGATGGATTTCATCATGGGATTACCCAAAAACCGAGCAGGCCATGATGCAATTTGGGTCATTGTCGACCGACTGACGAAGAGTGCACACTTCTTACCTGTAAATATGAAGTACCTATTGCATAAGTTGGCTCGGATCTACATTCAAGAAGTTATCCGACTGCATGGCATACCTACTTCTATCGTATCAGATAGGGACCCTAGGTTTATGTCCTGGTTTTGGACTAGCATGCATCAAGAATTGGGGACGAAGCTTTGGCTTAGTTCTGCCTACCACCCCCAATCGGATGGGCAATCCGAGCGAACAATTCAGAGTCTAGAAGACTTATTAAGAGCGTGTGTGTTAGAGCACGGTGGGGACTGGGAGCAGTACCTTCCCTTGATCGAGTTTACGTACAACAACAGCCATCATCACAGCATTGGCATGGCACCCTACGAGGCATTGTATGGACGCAGATGCCGAACCCCACTCTGCTGGTCGGAAACGGGTGAAAGTCTAATATTGGGACCAGACATCGTGAAGCAAACCACAGAGCAGATCCGAGTGATACAGGAAAGGATGAAAGCATCACAAGACAGGCAAAAGAGCTACCATGACAAGCGCACCAAACCATTGGAATTTTCAGTCGGAGACCGAGTGTTTTTGAGAACTTCTCCGAGTAAGGGAGTCGGACGAGCCTTAAAAAGTGGAAAGTTAAGCCCTCGATACATTGGACCTTATGAGGTGTTAGAACGAGTCGGCCCCGTGGCATACCGCATCGCATTACCAACCCACTTGTCCCGATTGCACGACGTATTTCATGTGTCCCAACTAAGAAAGTATTTACATGACCCCAGCCACCCGATGCCTGACGATGAAGTAGAGATCAAAGAAGACCTGACCACTGTGGCTACACCGATTGGAATCGTGGACCGATCGGTAAAACGCTTGAGAAACAAAAACGTAAGACTAGTGAAGGTGGAGTGGCAGCAAGGCAAGACCACCTCCTGCACGTGGGAACGCGAAGATGCCATAAAACAGCAGTACCCCGAGTTGTTCATTTAGGTGAGTTACCGACTAAAGCTTCACATGAATTACCAACTGAATTTCGGGGACGAAATTCTTTTCAAGTGGGGGAGAACTGTAACATCCCCATTTTAATTAAAGCAACTGAGTTAAATAACAAGTCAACAAGTCAACACCTCCCTTAATTTAATTAACTAAGAAGTAATAGGATAATTAACGTGGAAGCATGGTGGCATGGGCAGGATTATCGCGTTTCCCCATCCCACCATCCTGTTCTCCACGTGGGTACTTATACAGGCGAGGCCATGCTCTTCACACAGAGAATTTCGCGAACTCCCTTCTTCATTCCTCTTGTTTTCTCTCTTGCCTTCTCCACCCTCCAGTCCATCCCCTGCTTCGAGAACCAAGGCGACGGTGCTACAGTAGAGTGGAACTCCCCACACAAGAGAAGACGATCACCGAGTGAAGCAGAAGAGAGGAGAACCACCACCCAAGCAGGAAGAAATCCCTCAGAGTTTCGTAATTGGTAGGGGGAGTATCTTCTATCTTAAATGCATGGGTTATGAACAGGTTTCAAGTGCTGATGCTTGCTATATCCGTGCTCTGATGGTGTATTGCGTTGCATGTGAGTGTGTATAGTTCAGTTGCATGACGAGTGAGAAATGAGTGTTGCATGTTAGCACCTTTCATACAGGTATGTGCTGCAGGATCTCACATTGCATGTCGGGTTGTATCAATATGAATGCTTTAATAAATTGTTGTGTATAGGAAATGCCTGCTTTAAACAGATTCTGACGCTGTCTTACACCGATTGCATGTTAGGATGGGATGAATTGAAATGCCTGAGCAAACTTGTGATTTTTAGAATGATGCATGCGTTGAATGAAGCTGTAAACTGATTGCATGTCTTGATCGAACGAAATGTTGTGGATGTCTGAATATGGAATGATAACTGATTGCATGGAAGCTATATATTGAGTCCGGATAATGTGTACTACTGATTGCATGGTGTGTGTGTGTGCTTGAATACGAGAATGCATGCGTGAAATAAATGTTGTGCGTCGAATCCGCGTGTGGCGCATGGGATGCGTTGTGCTGGGAGCACGTAGTGTGAGACACTACCTTCGGTCATCCAGCGTGGGACGCTGTAAAATCCTTGAGTGGGACTCAGGGTAGCCCTTGAGTGGACTCAGGCTGTCTGTGAACACCGCCGTTGGCGCTGAGAGCGTTGGTGTCACCTGTGGACAAACGGTTGGGTACCTGTAAAACGGCCAAGCAGCTGGGAGCTGATCTGATAGCTGAGAGCTATGTATAAAAAGGCTGAGATGCCTACGTTGCAACGTCTGACCGATACACACGATGCGGAACCAAGTGAAACCTTCTGTGCTTATCATTGTTAATATTACTATTACTGTTAATGTTGTTGAAATTGGTTAAGTATGCCGAGTGGGAAGTGAATGGGTAAATGCGTAGGACTGAGTGAATGCTCTGTGCATGTGTTATTGACTGAAATTTAATTATGCATTTGATATCGTGTATGAGTATACTGAACGTGTATGCCAAGTAATCCATTCCGTGTGTATGTACCCTAGATGCTGAATGAAAACTGTTTCATGAATATACGTATACATAAATATGCATGCAAGCGTATCCGTGTCATTGAAAATGCTATGACTACAGTCGAGTGACGACCGGTAAATATAGAACGGTAAGAGTTACTCATATATGTCTTGACCGATGGATGTTGTCCTGATCTTAATCGTGTTGTACGTATATGTATTGTTGTGTAATTGGCAGATAACCTGAGTCGGTATCTATCATTTAAAATCTAAGATGCTCACCCTTGCAGTGGCCATTTTTCAGTGAATGTCTCTCGAGATGAGGATCAGAAGCAGAGCTGGAACGCTGAGCGAAGTGCTGATGCATTTGGAAGGCTTAATTAATGCAATGTTAGATTAAGCCCTGACTGGTTCATGTCGGATGTTAGTGTTTTGGGATAAATAGAACCTTATGGACAAGGAGAAACCCGATTTTGTGTTGTAAATGTTGACATACGCTCTTTTATATATATATGGATGTGTGGTTTCGTGTGTGACATGCTATGTGCTACCTTGTTTCATACTTGTGCTTTAATGGATACGCAGGGATAGCATGATTTAACAGGCTATAGCCAAGTCTGAGTGAATTATGAATTGTCTCTAGGAAGACTTATGTCGGATACGTTTGGGCGGAGTCGTACCCCGCCCGAAGCATGGGGGCAATTTGCCCAAGCGTGAGGACTCGCGCTGAAGCGAGTAATTATCAGAGTGAGATACCGCCCATTATCCTTCCTATCCGTTGTGGCGCTAGTGCGACCCCGACAATGGTGTTGACCCCGGCTCGAATGTTGTGGTCGAGTCCGCCCAGGCGTTGTCATAATTAGCTGAGTTGGGCGGAATAAGTTCAGGCTCCTCCTTCCTCCACAACCTACTACCGCATATGTACACTGTGACGTCCAAATTTTGAAGTTAAAAACCGAGAGAGAGAGGAGTTCAATTAGTGGTTTAGGGTGGATTGGATCCTAAGTGTAAGGCATTGATAATCCGAGTGAAAGATGTAAAGTCCGATTGAGAAATTACCTTGTGTTTGTGGGGCGTCGTGCTGACCTCGCTTAGGCGGTGTCATACCTCGCCCAAGTAACTAGGACGGTTCGCCCAAGCGCGTGGAACCATGCTGAAGCAAGCAGATATCAACGTGAGACTCCGCCTATGTACCTTCCTCCTCCGTTGTCGCCTTATTATGTCTCGCTGGGCGGTGTTGGACATCGCCTGAGTGAGTGGACGTTGTGATGTAGCCCGTCCAGGCGTTGTTGTGCCTTGCTGAACTGGACGGCGGTGTAATCACTTCCTACTGAACGAACTAGTGTTACTCGTGGAAGAGTTTCTCCTTTAGAATTTCCCTCCATCCGTTGTTGCATTATCACACCCCGCCTAGGCGGTATCAGACCCCGTCTGAGTGAGCCAATGATATTACGTAATCCGCCCTGGCGCTGGTCTGTTACACTAAACCCACGAACCGGTTCCAGTCTTAGCCTTTCCGTCATTGCCATATGCGTATGAGTGTTTTTATTTCCCTTGCCTGCTTCCTTCTATATCGAATAATACGTGACTGCTTTTATGAAAAATTTTCTCATATTTTTGGAATTATTAGTTACAAACAATAAGGTGTTACACATCATACACACTAATGCCATCAATTGGCCAAGAACTTCATCATTAATATTCATTCATCAATATGGTAAGCTAAATCAACATGTCCTTATCAACATCAACCAATATTAAGGTCACTACCAAAAAGTTGGCCTTTTAAAATATATAAGGTCCAATTTTCACAAGTGACCCCCCAAAAGAATACATACTAACATTCATGAAATAAAATAAGTATATACATATATCCATTGTTTTATAAAAGGAATGTCGGCCAAGGCTTACAAACTTCCATTCCATATTTACCTCCTTCATGGCTCAATCCTCCAAAAGAGTAGAGTTTTCAAGATACCTACATCAAGCTTTAAAAATGGCAACAAATGAGGTGAGTAACATATACTAAATGATCCAAAATCATACATTATGATGATACCAATACATATATGCATAACATGTATTTCTCAAGAAGCATCATAAACTTCTTTCACGCGTTATCTCATTCCATTCAACATCATACATGTCCAAATCATTACATTCACAATTCACACATCAAAATCATGGCATTCTCAATAAAGGTCATCACACATTCAATGTTAGTACCACAACTTCCTTCCTCTTTATTTAACAATCATCCATCGCCACCACGAGCTACCAACTAGGCATATCTCCGGCTATATACAAATGCTCTTATGGCTAATTCATATGCATAAAGGAATCAATAACAATTACGGATCCAACTATGGGAAACAATATCATATCAAATATGGGTGAAGCATATGTATCCTACTATACCCCTACTGCAGTAGTAAAAGTGTACACTTATATCACAAATCATGCATGTTTAACATCATATTTTACAGGTACCAAACCGCTATCGCCCATTTGTAGCACTAGTCTCCCCGTGACTTGCGGATTCAATAACATGGCCTTACTTGCCATAAGTGCTACGGGTCTCTCCCGAACACACATTGAGAGAGCCGTGCCCCGTCAAACACTAAGGTAACTTGCTTATTACAGAGCCGCCTGCCCACTGGGCCTGCCACATAGGATGCCTCACCATCAATCTAAGGGCGGCTTTGTGATTCCCAAAATCACTAGGGAACAACAACAAATTACTCGTGCACTGGGTCGCCCTCCCACTAGGCCTGCCTATTGAAACCCCTAACGTTCCATATAAGTAGCAAATGATATGCCATATATGCAAATGCAATACAAATCAAATGCATTCTCACATTATGCATCCTAAATGCCACTCCACTGTCAAAAAGCCATCCTCAACACTTTAGTGGAACTCTAGGTTCTTATCATTCTCAACCATCCCCAACATTCATTCAATTTCATACACATACTAGTTAGTGGCAATCACAAATCATTAATTCACATATTATTGGATGTTCAATAACAATGTAATCAATACAATCATGGTTCCAAACCATTACAACAACTCTCATCAATCATGAGTCAATTCAACATCATATTCATCATCCCACAAACATAAGCCACATAACACCATTCACTCTAAATGCATTTTCAATCAAGTAGTCATCAATTCATTCATCCAAGCCAATTAGCATAACACAATCATATACACACACATCACTAATGGATGAAATCAAGCATTTAGAGATGTTACCCCCTTCTACCTCAAGAGAAGTAGAAATCAACGCGGTCTGATGGTCCCGCCTCATCGATAGGGTCGTTTCCTACATTATGCCATATACCGCACAATCAATTTTTATTTAAAGTATCAAGGCTCAAGTGTTCATATTTATTTCTTGGTGTTTTTGTGCCATTTCGATTGTCAACCTTATTTATTTCATTCAATCCACCACAACCACTATGGTTTGGTGTCTTCATTCATTATTATGCAATTAAAGCTAAACCCATTCATGGGTTTCCACATTAATGGCTTCCACCAATAATTCACCATCATTAATGGTTATCACTCATCATAAATAACATCTATCATCAATAATAAATGCTCATCTACCCACATCTCATATTTCCCTCCAATTTATAAAGTTAGGGTTTCATCAAAAAACCCAATAACCATAATTTGTGTTCATCATTTTCCATCATCTTCATGCCATTTTCGTGTGCCACCCAAGGCCCCCATAAAACTAACATTAAATACACCTAACTTAAGGTTTCTCATCATAAATGCTTCCCATTCATGACTCATATGCATTAAACTCTCTCCCAAAACCATTACCCAAAACCTAATGTATAGAGCTCAAGAAAATAAAGAGAAATCTATACCTCAAACCAAGAGAAAAGAGCTCTAAGAATGAATAGGAAATACACAAAAATTAGAGGGAGAGGGGGAGCTTTAAACCACCATTGTTATCTCCTTCAAGCTTGAAGCAAACATAAATGGAAGAAGGAGGGAGAACACACCACACAATGTGGATTTTTGAAGAAGAAGAAGATGAATGGGAAATGGAAGAGTGAAGGAAGAAGGAGAGCAAAGGACTTTTGTCTTTGGAAGGGGAAACCAACGTGGATGAAGAAGAGAGAGAGTTTAGTGTTTTAATTTAACCCCTCACTTAAAGTTCTCCGTTTTAAATAAACCACGATCTCTATTCGGGCTTAATACTTTATCTAAAAATTATTCCGATTACATATTCAAACTCCCAATAATATTCTTAACAGCCCTGACCAACAGCACCTCAATCGGAGATACTTGGTCCGACACCCATATTTTAACCGTGTATTATTTTCAAATATTTAAGTCTCCATAAATTATGAAAAATCACAAAAAATCCCAATTTAATCATTTCAATATTTTTGGAACATTAATCAATTCATATTTAATTATTCACTATTTATTTCTCTTAATTAATCATTTATATAAATTTTGGATGTTACAATCCACCCCACCTTAAAAGAAATTTCATCCTCGAAATTTACCAACCTGATTCAAATATCTCAGGATGCCACTTCCGCATATCATCCTTATGCTCCCACGTGGTAGTCACCATGTCTTCGTGCCTCCAGGATACCTCCACCAAAGGAATCAACTTGTTCTGTAATTTCTTGACGGAACGCTCCACAATAGTAGTAGACACTGGAGGAATAAATAAATTCTCCCTGATTTCGACATCATCAAGGGCTACCACATGCGTAGGATCATGCATATATATATATGCTCTTATACTGTGCTGAATTCATGATATGATCTATATAGCCGTGTATTAATGTATGAATTCCGATTGCATGGTACTGTTATATGTAGACATATTGGAGGGCAATTAACATTATAATTGATTGAAATGTGATGTTGTATGGTGAAAGATCAACGGGTTCCAAGTCACTAACTGTCATTTTAAATGTAAAATCTCACCCCTACTGTGGCAATATTTTCAGTGAATGTCTCTCGGAACAACGAGTGAAGGTGGAGCTGCTTGCCGAGTGGATTGGTTGTGCACTATGGAAGTGTATGTATATGTGTAGATACTGTGTATAATGTTTTGGTTAAGCCTTGGCCGGCTCGTGTTTTGATATTAGTCTCTTAAACCAGAATTTGAATCCCTTTGGGTTGGGGGTATGACAATGTGCTTGTAATTATTTATATACACTCCTATATATATATACGTTTATGCCATGCTGTATGTTCATTCCATTCTGTGCACGATGTCTGAGTAGTATATGATCATGTTTTTCCGAGTGTGTATGGATGGTATGGCTTAGTATAAATGGAGCCAAGTTATGGTTTAGAGAGTGAGTTTGTGATTTTGTCACCAAGTGAGGGGAGGTTTAGATGTTCCGAGTGAATGAGGTTATATAACTCCGAGTGGGGATTGACCTGGAAGATCCCCCAAATGATAAGCTGTTAGGATTCCCGAGTAGAGAACCTAAATATATTTTCGAGTGAGAACTGGCCGAGTGAGTGTTTTCCGACTGGAGAGTAACCTATTAGATTCCAAGTGAAAACACTCCTGGGATCCGAGTGGAATAGTTATCATTTTCCACGCGGTCAGCAATTGTGTTCTGTAAAGGATGAAGTTATGAAGTGTAAGATAACTCCCGAAGGTAGCTGGTAGGTGTAAGGATTAATCCGGATGGATTGTGGGTAAAGACCTTTCCGAATGAACGTAGATTCTAAAATCTGAGCGATGGGTATACCGAGTGGAGTTACTCGCCTCAGCGAACAAGGTATTCGCCCAGCGAGTGCGAACTGCTAGAAGGCTTTTGTATTGGATCCGCTTAAGCGCAGGGTCCTTCGCTCGAGCAAGTGGGCAATCTCGCTCAAGCGTGCTGGATCTCGCTTGAGCGAGTGTACGCTAGGTTGGCCTTCACTTGGACGCTTCTGTGACTTCTGCTGTATACCTGTTCCGATCGGTTTCGTTCTTCTCCTACCTTCCATCCCCTTATTCTTATGTGCCCGGTTTTACTTAGTCATTTTGGAAAAAATTTTCCCTATTCTGGGATTTATTTATTTATCAAATTAGGGTGTTACAGTAATAAATAAATCAAATAAAAAAAAGAAATTAGTTAAATGAAGCCAAATGAAAAAAATGGAATTAGGGACTACTCGCTTGAGCGAGGCCTGGATTCGCTTAAGCGAGATCAGGAGCTGTCACTTGAGCGACTCACTACTCGCTTGGGCGAGTCTCCTATTTCATCCCCGAGCGAGCCACGAATGCACTTGAGCGAGAGGGTTCCTATGCATCAGGTCCTTATTTCGCTTAAGCGAGATTTTCTTGCTTAAGAGAAATTAGTCCAGTAGCTCTACCATTGCCACTCGCTTAAGCGGCCTCGTTCCCGCTCAGGCGAGATCACTCCAGTACCTAAACATCCCTTATTCGCTTGAGCGAGTTACATTCGCTTGAGCGAATTAAACCCAGAATCTATTCCTATGGCCCTCGCTCGAGCGAGGCTTAACTCGCCTGGGCTAAAATCCTCCAGTAACCATTTTCATTTGACACATGCAGATCTCGCTTGAGCGAGAGTCTTACCCGCTTGAGCAAGATTTGGCCAGAGGCCATATCATGGACCTAGAGTACTCTCACTTGAGCGAGAATTCTCCTCGCTTCAGCGAATTATGCAGTACATGCATGGAAACTTAAAGTTTTTACATAAATTAGCATGCCTAAACATTCATATGCACTATTTGGCCTAATTTGGCCATTTACACATATCCAAACATGCAAATAGGATTGGTTTCAATTAAATATGCACTTCACTTCTAATTCCAATCCACTAAATACATACCAATCATCGAGGCACTAAACAATTCACACACAATCTACATCATTCATGTCTCACAATTATATACAAGACCTGTCTATAGCAATTCATCATCCATACCTAATATTGGCTCCATGCCAATATACATCAAATTCATGAAAATCAACATTGCTCACTACTTATCACAATCATTTATATTATAAAGTTAATCCAACAAACATGTAAGCATAACATACATAAAACACAATACACATTGTATACATCATTTCATTCATAATTTCATTTCATTCATAATTTCCTCTACTCCTTGCGCACCTCCGGGGCTTCGACCTCTTGCCTGTCACTGGTTACTAAATTAAAAGAAAACCACAGCAAGGGCGAGTGTTTGGTATCATAATTAATCTAGAACGGTAATTAAATAACAAGATACATGTTTACTAACTCTACATTATGCAATTAGTCTCGCCTTTTATCATTAACCTATACTTACTAATTATAAACTTCATTCAAATTCATTATCCTTAAAATGTAAATCAGAACCAACAAATATAATAGAGAACATGCACATCATCACACAACGCCAATAATTTCATCAATTATCACCACTGTCTCTCACATAAAATCGACGCCTAGTATCCGGATACTAAAGGATCGGCCTTCAGCTGGGGGTCCTACTTGACACCCCATGAACCCTGCTTGGTCCACCGAGTCCTACTTGACTCTCCACCTCAACCACTGGGTCCTACTTGACCACTAGGTAGCTCAACTAGGCATAAAAACCACGGGAGCCAGAAAATGAGGGGCTATACATACCGTCGGCCGTCCCACACCACATAATCATAATATACATCACATTCCTGATATCATATATCATGTGGCCATTAACAACAAATCATATTCATCAAATGGGTGACCTACTTGTCAAGCCCGCCATCTCAACGCCACTATACACATCAATTTATCACAATGTCAAACACTTTAATCTCCTAATCACCATAGACTAATTACACCTCACATTCACATATACACACACATACAATTATCATCCAATAACTATTCTCATTATTCCAATGTTTGATTAAATAATTCAATTACGTCTACGTACCTATTCTAATTACTTACGACCCGAACACCCCCTTACCTCGATTCCAAGCTTCGACGATTTGTTCTTGATGCTGGTTGCACCCTCTAAGTTCTGGGTTTAAGGTTCTACTTCCAAATCCCACACTCGCATCGCTACTCGACCTTCCGACGTTCGTTTCGATACCACCAAGCCACGATCACAAAAACATGGTTAATTTGAAGTTTCGGCGTAAAATGGTCCTTCCCCTGAGGCTTGCAACTTTCAGCAGTGTGAGGGAGAAGAAGAAGAAGAAGATGGCGTGAATGAGGAAGAAGAAGAAAGATTTGTTATTTTAAGACCAAGGGCAAAACTGTCTTTTCCCCATTTCTTTTATAATTTTTTGAAAGTTTTAATTAAACTTTTACCTTTTACCTCCATTGGTAACTTCTAAATTTACCTCCTTCCAATTACTCTTCATTTAACCTTTTGTAATTAGTCAATCAAATAAATTTATTTATTTCCACAATATTTAATTATTTATAATTGCATTTATAATAATAATAATCCCTAAAAATATCAATTAAATCTCTAAAACAATTATTAATATTTTTTGCCAATCAAAATTTTTACTAGAATATTAGGGATGTTACATCCACCCCCCCTAAAAAAAGATTTCGTCCCCGAAATCAACGTACCTTATTGGAAAAGATCGGGGTATAACCGCCTCATGTCTGATTCCAACTCCCATGTATAGGTTATTCCATTTAGATTTTGCCACTTCACTTTTACCAATGGCACTTCCTTGTTTCTTAACTGTTTGGTCTGGTATTCTTCAATGCAGATAGGTGCAACTTCCACCGTCAAGTTCTCCTTTAACTCGATAGAATCTTCCGGCACAATCATGGAATCACAAGGAATGTACGCTGGAAGTTGCGACACATGAAACACATTGTGGATATTAGTCAATGATTGGGGAAGATTGATGACTAATATTTTTACCCTTAATTATTTACTCTGTTTGTCTATTTTATTTACTATTAAATCCTAATAAATATGTTTTAGCGTAATTTGTCAGTAATCTCCATTTGTAATTTTTATTTCACTATTTGTTAGTAATCACTGTTTTCTTATTTTTACTGTTACTATTAAGTGTTGTATTTTATGATTTCTATTTTCTTTTACTGTTACTGTTTGTTAGTGATCTCTATTTCCAATTTCTACTATTTCTGTTTAGTTTCTTTTAATTAGTATGTTTAAAATAATCTAAGCTTTCATGAATGTTTAATCCTAAAATAAATTAATTGAATTAACAAAGTTTAATTTAATTTTATTTATTTTATAGGATATCAAACATTGGAAGCTTCATTAATATTTTACAAAAAAATCCTTCTCCTCCATTAGCAATTCACATAAATGCTCTTCCAAAATGAAGTTTCATGTCCAAATATTTTAAAGCAACCATTTCCATCTCATGTTGAATTCCAACGGCTGCACCAATTTGTAAGGTCCCATGTACTATAATTTATACGATCAAATGGTCACTAACAAGCTACATGGTCATTACACCTTGATAAAAAAATAAGAGCACCAATGTTGAAATTCACGTGAAAGACAAAAGCAAAAGGAGAAATAATTGGACAAAGTTTCAGCCATGGTCCACGTAAATTGCATGAATGGATAGCAACAAAAGCTATCACCCTTTCTCCATTCATTCTCACGATGGAAAGGTTTTAGTGCAAATTAATTGGTCACAAAATAATTCCAACAATTAAACCTAACAAGGCCCCATTACCAATTAATTTATTAAAGCACTTAGCTTATGGAATTCCAAATGTGAAAGCTTCCACATAAATGATAGTGCAGAATTTTTATCATATTATGGAAATTAAAGAAAGCTTCCACCAAGTGCAACACTCTCACAGTTTTTAGAGGACAAATTGGCATGATCTAAATGGTGCTAAATAATGGCCAACAAGAAAGCTTAGTGGACATTTAATGGGCTGATTTTTAATGAAAAAAATCAGCCTTGAATTGCTATAAATAGGGAGCTTATTACTCAATGGAAATCATCTGCAGAGAGAAGGAGTCAGAAGAATTTTTAGAGGCAGAAACAGTGGACAGCAGTAGGAGAAACAGAGGAAGAATTCGGGAGAACTTCATTCCGGGTTTGGTTTTTAATTTGTTTTAACTATGGAGGGCTAAAACCTTTAGATTGATTTTCTTGGAGGTTAATGTAATGTTATTTTTGAGGTTTTGATTTTTAATATATTTCCTTGTTGTTAAATTCTTCATAATTCTAGCTCAATTATTTAATGTCTATTCTGTTTAATTAAGTTGTATGCTTAATCAATTTAATTATACAGTTGGAATTAAATAAAAAATTTATATTAAGATAGATTAAGAAATATACATGCTTAATGAATATTTCAAAATCAATCTTAATAGTTGTGGTTTGCTTAATTCCATAACGTTGAAGTTAGATTATGTATGTAGATGATGTTTCTATATATGTTCAATAATTCCTAGAATTTAAAATCTTGACTCCTTTTGCTTAATTAGGATTCTTGATTAAAATCTTCATTTTTAATTGAATGAAAGTAAAGGAATTATGAATTAAAAGACGCTTAGTTGATTAATTCAAATTGAACTAAGAAATTGACAGTAAGGAAGTGTATAGAAATCTTTTGAAATCCAAGGATAAAATAAATTACAATACTCCAAGAAAATCAATTGTTCGTTATTTAATTGTTCTACACTCATCTTGTATTTTGTATTCTGTTTAAAATTTCTGTGACAATCAAACAAAACCCCCCCAATTGTATGCTTGTTGAACTTTTGTTTGTAAAAAATTTTAGTTGTTGAGTTTTTATTTTTTAATTATTAAAAATTAGTTTAAGACATGATTTTTCCTAAATTTTTGTGTTGATCCTTGAGAGAATGACCTAGGTTGACACCCTAGTACTACATTAATAATTTTAATGTACTAATTTGACGGAATCACGACTGTAAAAAATATTCACGTCAAATTTTGGCGCCGCAGCCGGGGATCAACGATTTTTAGGAAAACTCTTGTTTTAGATTAATTTTTTTTTGTATAAATTGAAAAAAAAATTTGTTTGTTTGTTTTATTTCTTTTGCATGATTTAGGATTCTTATGATATATTGCTCATGATCAAATATCTTGTTGTATGCTATGTATGACTAGAAGAACTTTTGAGCATTTATATTCATTTGATCCTGAAATTGATAAAACTTTTCATAGGTTAATTAGAGAAGCTAGATTTAATAATAACTTTGTTGATATTGATAGTGATAGTATTTTTCTGAATCTGCTAAAAGTACTACTGCTAGTTTTTCTGATATGGCTGGACCTCGTGAGAGAACTCTTAGAGAACTAGCCGCACCTGAATTCACATACGAAAGTTTGTGTATTCAATATCCTGATGAGGATATCCCTTTTATTCTTAAGACTGGACTTATACACTTGTTGCCTAAGTTTCATGGTCTTGCAGGTGAAGATCCGCACAAACACCTCAAAGAATTCCACATTGTGTGTTCCACAATGAAACCCTGAAACGTTCAAGAAGACCATGTCTATCTTAAAGCATTTCCTCATTCTTTAGAGGGTGTTGCTAAGGATTGGTTGTACTACCATGCTCCAAGATCAATCACAAGTTGGAATGACTTAAAGAAAATGTTCTTGGAGAAATTCTTTCCTGCCTCTAGAACAACTGCAATCCATAAAGACATATCTGGCATTAGGCAACTCTCTGGAGAAAGTCTTTATGAGTATTGGGAGAGATTTAAAAAACTCTGTGCAAGTTGCCCTCACCACCAAATTTCTGAACAACTTCTTCAGTACTTCTATGAAGGTCTGTACCACATTGATCGCAACATGATTGATGCGGCAAGTGGAGGAGCTTTAGGAGACATGACTGCTGCTGAAGCAAGAAACTTGATTGAAAAGATGGCATCTAACTCTCAACAATTTGGTGTGAGAAATGATTCTTTCAAACCCATGTTTGATTCCAATTCTAGTTCATCTGGAATTAAATTGGAGAGCAAACTTGATGCTCTCACCACTCTGGTCACACAATTAGCAGTAAATCAAAAATCCATGACTGCTAAAGTATGTGGCATCTGTACTTCACAAGAACACCCCACTGATTGTTGTCCTTCTTTACAAGAAAACGATAATAATAATCCCCAAGCCTATACAGCTAACATCTACCATGATAAACCTCCACCACCACAACAACAACAAAACCATGACCTTTCCACCAATAGATACAACCCAGGTTGAAGGAACCATCCAAACTTGAGATGGGGGAACCAACAACAAAATCCCCAACCCCCATTTCAAAACAATGCACCAACTTTCCAAAGACCTACACCTCAACAATCCACAAGTGGCCCTTCTTTGGAGGATCTGGTGAAACAAATGGCTACACAAAACTTGGAGTATCAACAGAGGAATGATGCTACCATCCAGAGTTTAAGCAACCAAATTGGGCAATTGGCTTCATCATTAAGCCAGTTACAATCTCAAAACTCTGACAAATTACCATCTCAACCAGCTGCAAATCCAAGAAATGTGAGTGCAATTCAGTTAAGATAGGCAAGAACCTTGAAGTACCCATACCCAAGGAATCTGAAAAACAAACAACTGAGCCTAAAATAATTAAGAATAATGTACCCTCTTCAAGCAAATATGAGATACAACCACCCCAAATCCCACCTCATATCCCTCTTCCTTTCCCACCAAAAGCAATTCCAAGTAAGAAGATGGAAGAAGTGGACAAAGAAATTTTGGATACTTTCAGGAAAGTGGAAGTGAATATACCTCTTCTTGATGCAATCAAGCAAATTCCCAAGTATGCCAAATTTTTGAAGGAGTTGTGTACTCATAAGAGGAGACTCAAAGGGAATGAAAGGATCAGTATGGGAAGGAATGTATCTGCACTGCTTGGTAAGGAAATTTCAAATATTCCTGAGAAATGCAAAGATCCAAGTACGTTTTCTATACATTGTATTATAGGCAATAACAAATTTGAAAATTGCATGTTAGATTTAGGAGCTTCAATAAATGTTATGCCTATGTTTGTTTTCAAATCATTGTCTCTTAGAAATTTACAACCTACTGGTGTAGTAATTCAGCTAGCCAATAGGAGCACTGCTTACCCTGCTGGAGTTATAGAGGATGTTTTGGTTTAGGTAGAACAACTTGTTTTCCCTGCTGACTTTTTCGTACTTGATATGGAAGAAGGTATGCCTCAAATTCCTGTTCCTAACATTTTGGGGAGACCATTTTTGAAAATAGCTCGAACCAAAATAGATGTTCATTCTGGAACTCTCTCTATGGAATTTAGTGACATGAGAGTTCAATTCAATATTCTTGATGCCATGAAATACCCATCTGAAAATCATTCTGTTTTCCAAATTGACATTATTGATGAACTAGTTTTTGAACATTTTTCTAATGTTGATTTGGAATACATAGATGATTTAAACAAATGTTTTGGATGCAATGATTCTGGAAGTTATGATATTTGTGCTGAAATTGATAAATACATAATTTCTGATTCAGAGTCTTTCGATATATCTGTTAACCATAAGGAGCTGAATGCAGGATTTCACGAAAATTCTAACAAAAATTTTGAGGTGCAAGCAGCAGAATCAAAATCTACTTTGTTAGTTCCAGCTATTTTGCAGGCACCCAAGTTAGAATTGAAACTCCTACCTGAGAACCTTAAGTATGTATACTTAGAGGATGATGAACAGCTCCCGGTGATAATTTCCACTTCTCTTGATAAAAATCAAGAAGAAAAATTGTTGTAGGTATTAAAAAAACATAAGAAGGCTATAGGATGGACATTGGCAGACATACCTGGAATTAGCCCATCCATGTGCATGCATAGGATATTTCTGGAGGAAAATACTAAAACAGTAAGACAGCCCCAGAGGAGACTCAACCCTGTAATCCTTGATGTTGTTAAGAAGGAAATTACCAAGCTTTTACAAGCAGGAATCATTTATCCTATCTCTAACAGTGAATGGGTGAGTCCAATTCAAGTGGTTCCTAAGAAAACAGGGATCACAGTTGTGAAGAATGAGAAGAATGAGTTGATCCCAACTAGAGTGTAGAATAGTTAGAGAGTCTGTATTGATTACAGGAGACTTAACCAAGCAACCAAGAAGGACCATTTTCCTTTACCCTTCATTGATCAAATGCTTGAGCGTCTCGCAGGTAAGTCTCACTACTGTTTTATTGATGGATTCTCTGGATATTTTTAGATTCATATTGCACCTGAGGATCAAGAAAAAACCACATTCACCTATCCCTTTGGCACATTTGCTTAGAGGAGAATGCCATTTGGCCTATGCAATGCTCCTGGAACCTTTCAAAGATGCATGATAAGTATTTTTCATGATTTCATTGAAAATTGCATAGAGGTTGATCTGTCCTGGACCGGGGTCAAGAGATCCGATCTCAAGCCAGTCACGAATAGTATGTCAATACCGTCTAGTAGACCGGATGTGTGTGTATCCGATGTAGGTATCCGTTGTCCTTGAATGAGGAGAGCGGATTGGGCGTTCTGGAGATCCTTCACACCGACCTATCGCGTTGAAGTGGGCGAATGGTGGTGTCACCTGCAAAGATTCTCCGACGCTCAAGTCAGTGATTATATCCCAAGTAAGGAATGTATTCAGCGAGGAATCAGTCGTAAAGAGCTGAAGAAGAAGATCCCTAACTTCAATCATGAAGTTAGTTCATATACCTGATTGGCTCGATTAACGAGGACTCGTTGGTGGGGAACCACCAACTCCCATTAGCATTATTATATTGCGCACTTACCTGCATGATTGGGTCAAGTGGCTATTTTATATTGAGCGTAGAGAATGTAGACTAGGAATAGGGAACAAGTTGACCATTCCCGTGAGCAAAATTTGGCTCGTAGTGTAGGGAATTATTGATCGATCCCTGTAGCAACAATCCTTGTCATTAGCACAGTGACGTGTGTATTGTCCGATGTCATGGTGTTATCCTGAACAACCGGTATAGGGAGAACGCCTGATACGGAATTACAGTTCGGATGTAACCGATGACATCGGTTACACGTAGATGTCTCATCAAAGACGCTGAAATGTATATAGCAGATCGGATACCGGTATTGAGACCGGATCATATGTCCCCTAGCTTGTGTGAGGGACCAAATGGTTGTTCACATAAGCTACTCAACCTGCGAGAGGTCTTAATATCGGTAAACTTACGTGTGTAACAGTTCCTTAGCATCTGTTGTCATTCGTAAAGAACCGCTCTGAATTTAATAGAAAAGACCTTTCGGTACTGTCACAACGGATTCAGACAAAGATTCGTTGTGAGAATTTCAAGAGTTTATTGGAATTGAAAGCTCTTGAAGTTTGTGTAACGGCTGTAAAGCGTAAATTGCGTTGCATGATTAGACATTAATGCTTTTAATCACGTGGGCAAGCAATTATTGCGCCTGAGATGAAAATCTCATTAACCGTCGTTTTGGGCTTAATGGGCCTGAAATTTTCGAAACTTTTGGGCCTAGTGGATAGCCCTTTGCTGAGTCGCTATCGTTTTGGCGCCCAAGAATTTGGAACGGTTGTGTCGTTTCGCTTGTGAACGGGTGCGTTTTATCGAGAACGACACAACTTCAAGAGGAGGTAACCGATCCTCTTTGTTTCCTATAAAAGGAATACTTAGTGGATTCTGAGTTCCACTTGCTTTTGCTTTCTCAACGAAACTCTGCAGAAATTTTGTAAGGAAGTTTATCGCCTACATCGCGAGGGTCTCATCGTTCCTCAAATTCATCACTGTCATCTGAGGTAACTATCTTTTCCTTGTCGCTTTAGTTTCGCTTTGACTTGTTACTCGTAGTTATAGAAAGTAGGCTTCATCAAAAAGGGGGGGGAATCAGTTTCCCTCAACCCTAATAGTTGTGGGGAAGAATCCTTGTGATTCTTCCTAAGACTGAACCGCGTTGCTCAGAAAGGGGATCTTACTCACTGCGGGAAGTGACCTTTCCCTTCTCAGAGTCGCCCTCTGATTGTAATTGCTTTTAAAATGCAGTGAGTAATGATTGCAACTTTCTGACGACATTTTATTTCTTATCATAGATTAAGGAGTTCGGTCTAGATATTTCCAATGGCAACTGGAGAAGGATCTTCTGGAGATAGTGCCATTTCGAAGACAGCTGAAGGTCTCTTCAGCGTAGTTGCTTCGAGGTTGAATTGGGAGGAGGTTCAGGCTAAATGGCCTTTCTGTTGGGTGTCCAGCGAATTTAAGGAATTGGCCTCTCGTCATGCGGATGAGGAGGGATCTCGGATTCAACCGAGGTTCACGCTGAGTACGGATGAAGAGACAAAAAAGTGGTATAGGGTTTACGCACCACTTCCGACAGAGCGGATATGTCATGTCGTCCCCAACGATCGTTCAGTATACATGTACGACTTCATCTTCCATTATTTGGGTGTCCGCTTCCCATTAACCGAACTCCAGATGGGTGTTTTGAGGTTTCTGAACTGTGCACCCTCCCAACTTCATCCCAACGGTTGGGGCCTCATCCGAGCTCTCGAAGTGCTTGGGGAGCATTTCAATTTCACGCCAACTGTAGCGATGCTGTTCTACTACACTCAGGTAGTTCGAAGGGCGAATAAGCAGGGCGGAGTTGGTTTGGTGACACTCCGGACTCTCTGTTCTTTTGTGAACTTTGAGTCTTATACTGATTCGGCCAAGGTTGATGGGAAGTCGTTTAAGACCTACTTCACTCGCATCTCCATTAAGAAGGGCAAACCGAAATTCTGGAAGGACGAAGAGGATGTTGACAAATTTCCCCTGAGCTGGACACACAAACATTTCCTCTTGAGCTCACACGCGTACTACACTGATCAATCCGATCTGTCTCGTGAGACGTCGAGAGTGTTGTTCGCGCTTGAATCGCACACTACAGGTCGTCACGTCTTCTCGTGTAGGCGTTTGCTAAGTAGCTCAAGCGGAGTCCGGGAGGAATATTTGCGTACTTCTCGTTTTATTTCATCTTTCTCCTTTACCAAATATATATAGAATATTTGTAGTTGCTGACATCTTGTGTTTGTTCATGTAGGTGAAATAGAACAAGAGACTCCGGAGATGGACAAATTAAAGAGATTTAAGGCGGCTGGTAAATCCGTTTCCCGTGAGAATGAAGTGAAGCCCAGGCCCTCAACCAAGGATCGTCCTGAGTTAATAATACTGACCTTGGATGCTGAAGGGGACGTTCCGTTGGTTGAGGGCGCTGCTTCTGCCGCTGATGAATCCACGGGTCATCCTCCAGTTTCTGAGAGGAGAAGGAAAATCAAGAATGACTCAGTGGGAGGCCCGTCCAAAAAGCGCAAAACTTCGGAGGGTAAGCTTGTTGAAACCTCGGAAGCAGCTGGTGCTCCCTCTAGTCTTAATAAAGAAACTGCTGCTGGGGCTTCTGGGTCAAATCCGACCTCCTTCCCAACGACCTCGTTTCTCACCCCCTTCCTCTCCTATGAAGGTTCTACTCCAGCCACTCTTCCTCCTCCGATGTACAAACTCCGGCCTACGCTTAGTGTTAAAGAAATTGAAGAAGCGTGTGAGGCCGGAAGGTGGCAGCTAGCCGAACTTGCTGGATTGCTATCTTCCGTCAGCGAGTTGGCTAAGAACGTCGACAAGGTTGAGGAGCTAAGTGAAAAATTAGAAGAGCTCAACCTTTCCTCAGACAAGGACAAAGCCGCCATGAAGTTAATGGAAGATCGTCTTAACAAGTCTAAGGAGTTTGGGGATCTCGTAACTAAAGAGAATCTCAAGCTCAAAGTCGATCTTAAAAACTTGGAAGGCAAGGTGGCAGAGAAGGAGGAAGAACTCCGTAGCAGCCAGGATAAACATAAAGCTGATGCTGAGGAGTGGTCTCAAAGGGAGAAGAAGCTCCTTCTTGAGATAGAGGGACTGAAGGCTAGGAATGCGGAGTTCGAGGTGTCTAGTGAGGAGCTGTCCAAGTTGCGGGGAGAATTGGCTACAGCGAAAGCTGAGAGAGAAGAAGCTGTTGACATATGCAGCCGGGCTGTCGAAGAATCCTTCGGCCTAGCTATACGCCAAGTTTTCTACCGCAACCCCACTGTGAAACTTAACCTTTATGGAATGGATCCGTTCTATGAATTCCATGGGGGAAAGTTAGTCGCAGTGGTGGATGGTCGTCACGAAGATCCACCGACGTCCCTGTATGGTTTGCCTCCTCTTCCTGAGGGTCAAACCATGGGACCGGATTATGTCTTTCCTGTGTCCGAGGTTCCCTCTTCTGAAGAAAGGGCTGAGGCTCCTGGAGGTGAGACTCCTGCGGAGGTCCCAAAGGAAGGGGGACGAGAGCCTTGTGCTGAGGAGGCGCAAAAAACTGAAGAACAGATTCCTCCTTCGTAATTTTGTTTTCATTTACATGTATAGTTGTGTACCGGGATCAACTCCGGATTTTGAACTATTGTATGTAATTTCATTTCAATGAATGAATTTTGGTTGAAGAAATTTGTCTTCATTGTTTTATGTATATATAAATCGTTACTAATCCGTTCAGTGTAATTAATCTTATGGCCGGATTGAAATAATAGCCTCGGAAGATTAAATAACAAATAAATTTTAGAACGGATAAATATATACATGTCCCCAAGTGCGTATTAAGAAGAAGGTGCCTGTCTCTGGGGCATGATCCTTAATTCTTTTGGGGAAAGATGGGTCGATCCGCTGTTTAGCAAAGTAGTGTAACAGGACGGATGACTGCTTCTAATCCGTAATATTCTTACAGGAGATGATAATATTGTTCCAAGTTTAGGGAACTGCAAGGAAGTGGTGTTTGAGCCCTTTATCATAAGGATGATGATGGGAGTTTTTTCTGCACCAGGAGTTACGTCGTTGTATCACAGAATAGGTGATAAAGAGTATCCGTCCTGGGAGAATACCACTAGAAAGCGAAAGTGCGGGCTGACTTTCGGAATTTTCCATCATAAAGATGATTATGAGTATTGATCATGCCAGGTGTTTTATCATTAAATCACTTCATAAGTGATTGAGATCATCCGTCTTGGGGATGTGTACGATACCAGGAACTACATCATCAGGTCGCATATTAGGTGATTGAGATCATCCGTCCTTTGGGTGTGTATGGCGCCAGGAGTTACATCGTCAGATCACAGCATGGGTGATTGAGATCATCTGTCCTGGGCAGGTACACCGCGTTAGGAGTTACATAGTCATATCACATAATGGGTGACTGAGGTTATCCGTTCTGGAAAAGTACACATCGTCAAGAGTTACATCGTCAGATCACAGATTAAGTGATTTAGATAATCCATCCTGGAGACATTTTTCAATCGTAGGAGTACGGATTGAGTGAATACTTTCATCGTAAGAATGATGATGAGAATTGTTCATACCAAGAGTTACATCGTCGAATCACTTTATAGGTGATTGGGATCATCCGTCCTGGAATGATTAGTGGAGCTCTTCGTACCAGGAGTTACATCATCGAATCACTGAATAAGTGATTGAGATCATCCGTCCTGGTGTGATTATTGGAGTCCTTCGTACCAGGAGTTACATCATCGAATCACTGAATAAGTGATTGAGATCATCCGTCCTGGTGAATTTTTCCAATCACGGGAGTGCGGATTCAATTGGCAATTTTCGCTCCATCCGAAATCCGAGTCTTACCTCTACTAGCCCCCTAGCGGATGTGAGGAAGCAGTTGAGTTGCTCATATGAGCTATATTGATCGTAGTACATCTGGATTTCGGGTTTGTACCGAAGTGTAAATATCCGCTCTGGGAACCATGTTCCGTAGTGGTGAAATTTTAAGGGCGGATTCGACAATGGGAATATTAGAAGTTTATCGAATTTCGCAACCCTTGGTATTCGGGTAATGGTGGCCACGTTTCTAATGATTGGACATTTAATGCCTTAATTCACGTGGGCGCGCCATTATTGCATTAAGTGCGCATGTCTTAGTAACTGTCACGCATAGTCTTGTTGGGCCTAGGATTTAGTTTTAATAGGCCCATTTCGATGGCTCTGTGACAAAACGATGGGATTTTCGCGCCATGAGGTACTAAACGACAATTTTGGTCCACTAAACGGGGGGGTCGTTTGTGGGTAAACGACAGATTGTGTTTAGTGGGTATTTGAAAAATTTTTGTGCCCTGATACAGGCATATTTGGCAATCTCAGTTACTATTTCTTCTTGCTTCCTCGACGAACCTCTGCAAAAGTCCCAAGAAGTTCTTCGTGTCCGCCTCTGTGAATTTCAATTCACTATCCTTAGGTAACCACTTTCCCTTCGTTTGTTTTTGCATCTCTTTTCAATATTCGAGAATGGCTAGGAAGGGTGTTAGCTTCAGTGGCGTTAGCCCTAGAGGAAGAGGAGGAAGGGCTTTGGCTCAAAACCCTAATGTTCGTGGTGGGAGGATCCCAGTGATCTTCCAATCGAGGCCACAATATACAGGGGGGGAGGAATCGCAATATCAAAGGCGAAGGGTGATTATACCCTCTTCAGAGTCTTCCTCCTCCAGTGAGAGTGTCGAAAGTGGGGATTTGTATCTCTCTGATGATGTGAAATTTTATCGCAGCATCAAGGCTTTCACGATGGTGACAAAGAAAGCAACTGGGTGGAAGTCGTCTGAAGGGGAATCCCCTTCCGAGAAGTATATCTTGAAGACCCAATCCGGTCTCTGCAATGTGGTTGCACACCGGATAGACTGGGTGAAATTCCAACAGAAACGCCCATTCAGCTGGGTGGCTGAGGAATTTCGTGAGACACCGTCCGTCCACGCTCGGGAGGATGAAGGGGAGCTGGAGCCGCGGTTTACCGTATGGAAGAAGGACAAATACAAATGGTGTTTTAAAGTATTCGCTCCCCTTCCATCAGTACGGATATGCCACACACCGGACGAGAGGTCCTTATTCATGTATGATTTTCTATTTCTGAACTTGGGTGTGCGTTTCCCCTTGACGAAGTTTGAGATGGGAGTCCTGAGATTCTTGGACTGCGCCCCTTCGCAACTTCACCCTAATGGATGGGGATTGGTCCGCTCTCTTGAAGTGCTTGGGGAGCACTTCAACTTTAAACCGACGGTGGCCATGCTTTTCTACTTCACTCAAGTGGTCCGTCGTGCGAATAAGGAGAAAGGAGGAGTGAGCTTGATATCCCTCCGGACTATCTCCAAGATCATCAACTTCGAGGCGTACACTGACTCCGCCAAAGTTGATGGGCGTTCATTCAAGTCCTATTTCACGAAGATTAGCGTCCATCCGAATGAATCAATTTTTTGGTTAACTGAAGATGGGATTCCAAAATTCCCAGTGACTTGGACGCACGAACATTTTTTGTTGACCTCCCAAGCGTACTATACCGAGGAGGACGAACTGAGCCCAACTTCGATCTCAGTTCTTTCGGCTCTGCAGTCCTACACAGCCTCACACCAATTTTTCTCCTGCAGGCGTTTGTTAGGATCAAAGCCTACTCGCGAGGAGTATTTACGTAATTTTCCTGCCGTTCTTCATGCGTTATTATGTCATGTCTTGAAAATTTTACGTCTCTGATTGTGTCTTTTGATTGTGCAGGTGAAATTCAGGGCGAGTCACCAGAGATGAATAGACTAAAAGGTCTCAAGGCCAGAGAGACTTCCGTTGCGGCTGAAAATGACATTCAGGCAAAGCGGAACTCGAAGAAGGCTACTGCTGAGACGATAATATTAACTTCGTCTGCTGGTGACGATATTCCTCTGATCGAGGGCGGATCTGAGAAGGTGGTCGAGAAAAAGAAGAGGACTAAGCGTGATCCTTCGAAAACCTCAGACCGTCAATCCTCGCCCAAAAAACCAAAAACTTCAAGAGGGGCTGCTGAGCTTGTGCCCTCTAAAGAGAAGAGAGCGGAAGAACCCACTCCGGATGCCCCCGGCAGTGTAATCACTTGTGGGGCGAAGCCAATAACGACTTATTTCGCGCCCAAAGCCCCCTGCTCTCTTGAAGGTAATTCCGGTCTTGTTCAACATCCGGTGTACGAGGGCTCCGTTCCTGAGGGCGTTCCTGAATCCTCACCCAAGGTAAAGCCCTCGTTAAAGAGTGAAGAAATGATGAGAGCTTGCGACGACGGACAGAAGCACTTGGCTGATTTATCCAAGCTCCTCAAGTCGGTTCGCGAGCTCACAGAAGAAAACGAGAGGCTCACCTCGATGGTTGGCAAGGACAAGGCAATCATCCTCCAATTAGAAGGAAAATTAAAAACTTCTGAAGAGGAAACTCAGAAGAAGGATGAAGAAATTGCCAAGTTGAAGAAGCTTGCCAAGGAGCTGGAGGGTCAGGTTCTTGATCAGAAGAAAATCAACGCTGACCTCCATGCCAATTTTTGTGTGGAGAAGGAACGCTCTTCGAAGCTAGATGAGCGGTTGAAGGAGGCTAAGGTCGTCTATTCCCAAGGAGCGGATGATTGGTCACGTAAGGAAAAGGAGCTGCTATTAAAGCTGGAGGATTTGAATGGCGAAGTCAAGACCCTGAAAGCAGACTTGGACGATGCTGTAAACATGTGTGATCAAGCAGTCAAGGAGGCTTTCGGGTTGGCAATTCGTCAGGTGTTATACCGGAATCCCAAGGTGTCACTTAATTTGAACGGTATTGATCCGTTCTATGAGTTTCACCAAGGGAAACTGGTGGCCATCGTTGACAATCGTCAAGAGAGTCCGCCTAGAACTCCTTATAAGTTTGCTCCTTTACCTAAAGGTCAATCAATGAGACCTTCCCTCCTGAAACCCATAAGTACAGGATCGAGCTCTCGCACTGAAGGAGGCAAGACCGGAGACAAAGGCAAAGGGAAGGAGGGGGACTCAAGCCAGAAAGAGTAGCGCCTTTCTTGTTTTCTTTTTCGTTTTATTGATTTGAATTCGCTGTGTTCCGAGATCAGCTCCGGATTATTACACGAATTGTAATTCTTATTGAATCAATAAAAGAGTTTTTTACCTCCATTCTTGTTTAGTGAAAAACAATTTTAACAGAGGGACTGCATGTGTATTGTATTATTCCGGATTTAAGTAATGAAGATCGGATTGTAAAACAAAATCTCCATACCGGACATATACATGTGAAATGAATTTCATAATAAAACCACCGCTTGTGAGGGAACACATCAGTGCCTCAAGAACGGCTTAAGGGGAATGATTGTGAGATCGTTTAGACGAGAGTTCATTCCTCAGATTATTCGTTAAACCGTTGATGTTGTCCCCCAGTATCATTTGGTGATTATCACTTTGAATAAACTCTGAGTGAGATTTTCACGTGAGAGCTTTTAAGAGTGAGGTTTTAAAATAGAAATTCCTCTTCAAATATTTCCGACTGAGGAATTTCGGGTGAAAATGCCTTAGATTGTGGCGTACCCGAGTGAATTGTTTGTGTCGGAGTTTATGAGTCAGATCTCAATTGAAGAATTGATGACTCAGAATTATAAGCTATAAAACTCCCAAATAAAGAACTTCACGAGAGTATTAATTTGGAGTTCAGTATAACTTACTTGTTGTGTTTGGAGTTCGGTTTGATCCTACTGTCCGTTCTTCAATTGGTCTTTGGTTTTACCCAATGACGATTCTTCACCGACGTTCGGTTAATCCTACTAGTCGTACTCAGAGTTCGGTTTAATCCTACAATCCGAGCCTTCGATACGGGGTTCAGATCAGGGTTAATCCTGAACCTACTGCGCCCGTCACTTGGGGTTCAGCGTGGTCTTGAAGAAGAACCAGCTTACTACGCCCAAGCCTTCGCATGGGGTTCGGTTTGTGGCCTCGAAAGAGGACCAGCCCTACAACCCATGTAGTCTTCGAATGGGGTTCGGTTTGTGGCCTTGAAGAAGGACCAGCCCTACAACCCATGTAATCTCTGAATGGGGTTCGGTTTGTGGCCTTAAAAAAGTGCCAGCCCTACAACCCATATCTTGAGGTTCGGTTTAATCCTACAACTCAGGTCTTCACCGACGTTCGGTTAATCCTACTAGTCGTACTCAGAGTTCGGTTTAATCCTACAATCTGAGCCTTCACCGGTGTTCAGCCAAACTTACTAACCGTACCCAGAGTTCGGTTTAATCCTACAATCTGGGCCTTCAATATATACACACTCGAGGAGTTACATCGTCAATTACAGAATGGGTAATTGAGATCATCCGTCCTGAGTATGTTCTTGTGCGTTACGCATATTCGAAGAGTTACATCGTCAACTACAGAATAAGTAGCTGAGATCATCCGTCCTGAATATGCTTTTGTACACCGGATAAACTGAAAATCACAGCATAAGAAAAACTCGAAAGAGTTAAATTGTTATGAGAGATTCTTATTAAATCAAAAATAAGAATTACAAGGAGAGCGTAGCTGTGGAAATAAATTCTCCAGTATTCAATCCAAGATAAGGATAGGAGAGTGTAGAAACAGCTAGCTATAGTAGATGCGCAAGTTTTGGGTGTTCCATTTGTTTCGGATTGGAGTGCCATCAAGGTTTTCAAGGCGATAAGAGCCTTTGCCAGTGACCTCGGATACCCTGTATGGGCCTTCCCAGTTTGGGGCTAATTTGCCTTGATGGGCGAATTTGTTCCCTATACTTGCTTTTCTCAAAACCAAATCTCCAACGTTGAAAGTCCTTGATTGGACTCGTTTGTTGTACCGGAGAGCAACTTTGGCTTTGATGGCTTGATCTCTGATGAAAGCGTCTTCTCTGAGTTCTTGTATGACATCCATTTCAGATGCCAAGTTAGCGTTGTTGGTTTCTTCAGAGAAGTACTTAACTCTTGTGGAAGCAATTTGCAGTTCCACAGGTATCATTGCCTCGACCCCGTATGTTAGGCGATATGGGGATTCATTGGTGGACGAATGAGGCGTTGTCCGATATGCCCATAGGACATGACACAGCTGGTCTGTCCATCCGCCCTTGGCTTCACCAAGGCGCTTCTTTAGTCCCTTAAGCAGCTCCCTGTTGGCCACTTCAGCTTGACCATTAGTTTGGGGATGTTCGACGGATGAGAATATTTGGGTTATTCCTAACCCTTCAAGCAAATCTGTGAATTTTCTATCCGTGAACTGGGTGCCATTGTCTGTGACAATCCGTGCTGGGACCCCGAACCGTGTTATGATGTTTTCATACATGAAACGGCGAGTTCGGGCTGAAGTAATATGCACCACCGGCTCTGCTTCTATCCACTTAGTGAAATAATCGACCCCTACAATGAGATATTTGATGCCCCCAGGAGCAGTTGGAAAGGGGCCCAGAATATCCAATCCCCATTGGTAGAAAGGCCATGGAACAGCGGATGTGAAGAGTTCTTCCGCCGGTGTGTGGTGTAGGTTAGAGAATTTTTGGCAAGCGTCGCATTTTTTAACGAAGTCAATGGAGTCTTGCTTCATTGTGGGCCACCAGTATCCAGCTCTGAGGATTTTTCGCATTAAGCTTCTTCCTCCGGCGTGGTGTCCACTTTGTCCTCCATGCACTTCCTCCATTACACCTTGCACCTCATCCTCTTTGAGACAAATTAAATAGGGCACAGAGAGTGCCCTTCTGTAGAGATTACCATCAATCATAGTGAAATACGGTAATTCTCTCCTTAACCTCGTCTTTTCCTTCTCATCTGTGGGTAGCTGTCCATCAGCCAAATAACGGATGTAAGGAGCCATCCATGTATCTCCGTAAAGGGAGTCAGTCATTATGGCGTTTAGAGAAGGGAAAAGAGGGATGCTGGGTGACGTTAGCGTGCTTTGAACCAGAGTAGTGGTGCTACCCGGTCGTTTAGTGCTTGCTAATCTGGAGAGTATATCCGCTCTCGTATTCTCTTCACGTGGAACATGTTTGAACTCCACCTTTGAGAATTTCTCAGTCAACTCCTTGACACAGTTCAAGTATAATTGGAGTTGAGGTTCGCGAGCTTGATAATCTCCTAAGATCTGCGAAATCACCAGCTGTGAATCGCTACAGAGTGTCGCCTCAGAAGCTCCGATGTCAATTACAGCTCTTAGCCCGGCCAAGCAAGCTTCGTACTCAGCCTGGTTGTTGGATGTTTTGAAATTGAAACGAAGGGAGATCTCCAGGTGTACTCCGTCATCACTCTCGAGAACTACACCTGCTCCAGAGCCTCTTTGGTTTGATGAACCATCAACGTAAATGGTCCAATGGACTCGAGGGTAATCCGGATCAGTCCCTGTCATTTCCACAATAAAGTCAGCCAGGACTTGAGCTTTAATAGCGCTGCGGGGTTCGTAGGATATATCAAACTCAGAGAGTTCAATAGACCATTTGATCATCCTCCCAGCGAGATCGGGCTTGATTAAGACCGAACGGAGTGGCAAATCCGTTCTCACTATGATTGGATGGGCGTGAAAGTACGGACGCAACCGTCGTGAGGCCCAAACAACAGCGAGGGCGGCCTTTTCAATTTTTTGATACCGGATCTCAGCACCTTGCAAGGTCTTGCTAGTGAAATAGACCGGTCTTTGTCCATCAGGAGTTTCTTTTATCAAGGCAACGCCCAAAGCTTCATCTGAAATAGCCAAGTACAGAATGAGTGTGTCTTCGGGGTCAGGCTTTGTGAGAATGGGAGGTTTGGACAACACCTCCTTAAGCTCTTGGAAAGCTTTTTCTTGTTCCTGTCCCCACTCGAATTTCTTGGACTTTTTCAGTATTTTGTACAAGGGGAGCGACCTGTGAGCCATCTTCGGCATGAATCGTGCCAAAGCTGCTACCTTGCCATTCAGGGATTGGACTTCTTTAAGATTCTTAGGACTTTGCATGTCTAGAATCGTTTGGCACTTCCCTGGATTGGCTTCTATACCACGTTGAGTTAACATGAAACCCAAAAATTTCCCAGCAGGGACAGCAAATGTGCACTTCATTGGGTTCAACCTCATGTTAAATTGCCTCAAACGGGTGAATACTTGGCGCAGGTCTTCAATATGATCGCCACCAGCCGGTGTCTTTGCTATTATGTCGTCAATGTATACTTCAACAAGTTTGGTGTGCATACCTTCGAAGACCTTGTTGATCATGCGCTGATATGTCGCCCCAGCGTTTTTCAGGCCAAAGGGCATGACTGTATAGCAAAAGACACCACGATCATTTATGAAAGCTGTCTTCTCTTGATCCTCTTCGCACATCGGAATTTGGTTGTAACCAGAATAAGCGTCCATGAAGCTCAGGTATTGGTAACCAGAGGAATCATCTACCATCCGATCTATATTAGGAAGAGGATAAGGATCTTTAGGACAGCAGCGGTTAAGGTCCACGTAATCAATGCACATTCTCCATTTACCATTGGATTTAGGGACCATCACCACATTCGAAAGCCAAGAGGAATATCGGATTTCCCTGATAAATCCGGCCTTCAGCAATTCCTCAGTTTGCTGACAAGCTGCCTTCTGTTTCTCTGGGCCTAATCGTCTTTTCTTTTGGGCCACAGGTTTCGTCTCTGGATAGACAGAAAGTTTATGACAGCAGAATTCAGGGTCTATGCCTGGCATATCGGCTGCAGTCCATGCAAAGAGGTCTTTAAACTCTTGTAAGAGAGCCAGCAGTCGCTGCTCTATTTCAGCATCTAGCTTGTCATTGATATGGGTGATCTTTTCTGGAGAATCTCCCAAGACAATGTCCCTGGAACTTCCATCCGGTGTGGGCTTTGATGGGTTGAACGGATCAATGTTCAAATCCGCTCTAGGATCCAGGTCGACAAGACTTACAGATCCAGCCGATGTTCCAGCATCATTAAGTTTCCTCTTTTTATTGGAGGCATCCAGCTTTGTCATGTTGAGGCTAAGGTTGTAGCAGTACCTAGCCATCTCTTGATCACCCCGGATAGATGACACAGCATTATCCTTGTCAATGAACTTGATAAGGAGATGTGGGGTTGATACAACTGCCTCCATTGCATTCAGAGTAGGACGGCCTATGATGCCATTAAATGGTGATTTGACATCAATCACTAGCACCCGAGACCTAACCGTCCTGGCTCCTGGCTCGCCTTCAAACGAGATAAGGGTATCAAGATACCCTCTAGTTAGTTGCTTTGCGCCATTGAAAGCTGTTAGTTCCTGCGTGTAAGGCTGTAAGTCTGAGTCTTTAAAACCCATTCTTTCAAAGCAATTATAAAAAATAACATCGCAGGAACTTCCCTGGTCAACAAGGATTCTTCGGACGTCCTTGTTGGCGATCACAGCAGTGATGACTACAGCATCGTCACCACCAGGAACGGTTGGGCCAAAATCCTCGTCAGAGAAAGAGATTATGGGAGCCTCATTCCCTCCTCTGTAAGGGCGATTGTCTTTGACTTTCCCTTGCACAGATAGAATCATTCTGTGATGATTCTTACGGGCTGTAATTGAAGCTCCTCCTCCAGCGAACCCTCCAGCAATCATGTCAATGACTTCACGTCGGCCCTGACGTTGTTGCTGGGGCATGCTGTCTTTCTGTGCTGCATTATCGGTCATTACACCTTTTTGCTTCTCTGCAGCAGAGAACTTTCGAACCGGACTGGGATTATTGTCATCCCCATCGTCGGGATCTCTTTCTCTTTTCTCATTCCGTTCTGCCCTGTCAAAGGATTTTTCTTTGAACAGGTATTGCTTCAATTTGCCTTCTCTAATTAGCGTCTCAACCGCGTTCTTTAGAGCTTGGCATTCATCAGTGGAATGACCATTTTGTTCATGAAAATCACAGTACTTTCGTGAATTTCCTGGTCTTTTCATAGGGGCTGGTCTCCTGATGCCATATGTGCTGAAAACGGGCCATCCGACCTCTCTCAAAATCTGAGATGGTCTGGCAGATAACTGTGCATAATGGCTGAAGGAATTGACATGCCTTTCTCGAGGTCGAGGAGGGTGGTTATCCACCTTAGGATTGGTGAATGGCCTCTCCATGCGTTCTGACCTTGTCTTTTCCTTACCCTTCTGGGTTTGGGGAGATGGTGTTGGTGGCTTTTTCTTTGCAGCCATTGCCTCCAAGTGCATCTCTATGCTCACATACTTTGAGGCTTTTTTCCTGAACTCCTCAAAAGTTGCTGGGGGGCTCTTTGCTAATGAAAGAGCGAAAGCTGATCCTGGCTGCAATGCCTCAATTACGATATGCAGCTTGATAGATTCTGTGAGGTTAGGAACCAGGGCTGCTTCCTTATAAAACCTCTTCAAAAAATCTTTTAAGCCCTCAGTTTCACCTTGCTTAATCTGAGCCAAGGTATGAGACGTCTTGGGTACGTCTCTGGAGATGACAAAGTGGGTTTCAAAGGCAGCTGCCATTTCCGTCCAAGAATCTATGGATCCAGAGGGCAGGCCTTTAAACCACCCGAGGGCTTCCTCAGACAATGTTCGAGGGAACATTCGGCACATCACGTCTTCATCAGCCCCCAAGTACATGGCTTCAAACACATAAGCATCAAGGTGCTTAGTTGGATCAGTTTCACCATTATACTTTCCGATGGAAAGTGGTTGGGTGGTTTGAAGGTGCTTGGGGATGCTGATGCCCATAAGTCTCCTTGAAAAAGGAACCTTCAAATTGTAAGACAATGGGGGTGCTGTTGTTGAATCTCTCTTCCTTCGGGAAGCTGCATCCTCAGAATCGCGAGTTTGTTCTCCCTCCTCAAATGTTGGGATCTTCGAGTACTGAAGAGTGGTGGACTTTTCACCATCAGTTGTGTGGGGAGTGTTTCGCGTGCGAGATGACTCTTTATCCTCGCTTTGCCTTTTTTCTCTTCGCAATTCAGCGAGTTCCCTCTGAAGTTGTTTGATCAACTCATCACGAGGATCAGGATCAGACACTGTTACTATCTTCTTTGAGTTGCCCCCATGAGAATCAAAGTTGAGTTTTCTGAAGGCGTTAGGATTGGTTCTGCCTTCAGCTTGATTCTCCACGAAGTCTTGTGCTTCGCCTTCCATGGTGGATTACCTGCTCTGTCAAAGGATATGGGAATAACTTTATCGAGTCCCACTGGGCGTGCCAATGATCTGTCCTGGACCGGGGTCAAGAGATCCGATCTCAAGCCAGTCACGAATAGTATGTCAATACCGTCTAGTAGACCGGATGTGTGTGTATCCGATGTAGGTATCCGTTGTCCTTGAATGAGGAGAGCGGATTGGGCGTTCTGGAGATCCTTCACACCGACCTATCGCGTTGAAGTGGGCGAATGGTGGTGTCACCTGCAAAGATTCTCCGACGCTCAAGTCAGTGATTATATCCCAAGTAAGGAATGTATTCAGCGAGGAATCAGTCGTAAAGAGCTGAAGAAGAAGATCCCTAACTTCAATCATGAAGTTAGTTCATATACCTGATTGGCTCGATTAACGAGGACTCGTTGGTGGGGAACCACCAACTCCCATTAGCATTATTATATTGCGCACTTACCTGCATGATTGGGTCAAGTGGCTATTTTATATTGAGCGTAGAGAATGTAGACTAGGAATAGGGAACAAGTTGACCATTCCCGTGAGCAAAATTTGGCTCGTAGTGTAGGGAATTATTGATCGATCCCTGTAGCAACAATCCTTGTCATTAGCACAGTGACGTGTGTATTGTCCGATGTCATGGTGTTATCCTGAACAACCGGTATAGGGAGAACGCCTGATACGGAATTACAGTTCGGATGTAACCGATGACATCGGTTACACGTAGATGTCTCATCAAAGACGCTGAAATGTATATAGCAGATCGGATACCGGTATTGAGACCGGATCAGAGGTGTTTATGGATGATTTTACTGTTTATGGATCTTCATTTAATGCATGCCTTGAAAGTTTGGATAAAGTTTTAAATAGGTGTATTGAAACTAACCTTGTATTGAACTATGAAAAATGTCATTTTATGGTAAAACAAGGAATAGTTTTAGGGCATATAATCTCTGAGAAAGTAATTGAGGTAGACCCTGCCAAGGTAGAAGTTATATCACATTTGCCTTACCCCTCTTATGTTCGAGAGGTTCATTCTTTTCTTGGTCATGCAGGTTTCTACAGAAGATTCATAAAGGATTTTAGCAAGAAGGCTAGGCCACTATCCAGTCTGCTTCAAAAGGATGTGGCATTTGAGTTTGATGAAAAGTGTCAGGAGGCTTTTAATTGCCTTAAGCAAGCATTGACCACTACCCCAATAATCCAAGCACCTGATTGGACAGCCCCATTTGAATTGATGTGTGATGCCTCTAATTATGCATTGGGAGCTGTCCTTGGTCAAAAGATTGACAAGCAGCCTAGGGTCATCTACTATGCATCTAAAACTTTAGATGCTACCCAGGTAAATTACACCACCACTGAAAAAGAGCTATTGGCCATTGTTTTTGCATTAGATAAGTTTAGATCTTACCTACTCGGTTCCCTAGTAGTTGTCTTTACTGACCATGCAGCTCTGAAGTACTTGTTGAAGAAAGGTGAGTCCAAGCCAAGATTAATTCGTTGGTTGCTTTTGCTCCAAGAGTTTGACTTGGAAATTCATGACAGAAGTGGAACACAAAACCTTGTGGCAGACCATTTAAGCAGAATTGAGAATGCTCCTGATTCGGCACCTATTCGGGACCATTTTCCCGATGAACACCTCATGAGTATTTCTAACTCTTTTGATTCACCTTGGTTTGCTAACATTGTAAACTATCTTGTTGCTTCTGTTTTTCCACCATGTGCATCCAGAACCAAATTTCAAAATTAAAAAGTGATGCAAAGTATTATATTTGGGATGACCCATATTTGTGGAAATTGTGTAATGATCAGGTGATTCGAAGATGCATTCCCGACCATGAGATAGAATCGGTTCTTCGATTCTGCCATGCTTCACCAGTTGGTGGACATTTTGGTCCATAAAGAACAGCAAGGAAGGTGTTGGATTCTGGTTTATATTGGCCCACAATTTTTAAGGATGCATGGAGAATTTGTAACACCTGTGAGAAATGCCAAAGAGCTAGTAATGCTACCACATGGAGACAACAGATGCCTCAGCAACCTATGTTGTTTTGTGAAGTATTTGATGTTTGGGGCATTGATTTTATGGGTCCATTTCCTCCATCTTTTGGTTTTACTTACATTTTATTGGCTGTAGATTATGTTTCTAAATGGGTGGAAGCTAAAGCCACCAGAACTAATGATGCTCGAGTTGTTATGGATTTTGTTAGATCTCAAATTCTTTGTAGGTTTGGCATCCCAAGAGCAATCATTAGTGATCAAGGAACACACTTCTACAATAGGACCATGCAAGTTATGCTCAGGAAGTATGGGGTTGTTCATAGAGTCTCTACTCCATATCACCCCCAAACCAATGGACAAGCAGAAGTCTCTAACAGAGAAATCAAAAGAATCCTGGAAAAGATGGTACAGCCTAACAAAAAGGATTGGAGCAGGAAACTGGATGATGCTCTTTGGGCACATAGAACAGCTTTTAAGACACCTATAGGAATGTCCCCCTATAGAATTATTTTTGGTAAAGCATGTCATCTTCCAGTGGAGATTGAACATCGTACTTATTGGGCTGTAAAATCTTGCAACTTAGCACTTGATCAAGCAGGTAAAGAAAGAAAATTACAACTGAATGAGCTTGATGAGATCCGTTTGGCAGCTTATGAGAACTCGAGGTTCTATAAGGAGAAAACAAAAAAATTCCATGATAGCTCAATAGCTAGAAAGGATTTTACTGCTGGACAGAAAGTGCTACTGTTTAATTCCCGGTTAAAACTGATGGCCGGAAAATTGCGCTCCAAATGGGAAGGACCTTTCATTGTTACTAATGTATTTCCCCATGGAGCTGTGGAAATAAAAAGTGAAAACTCAAATAAAAGCTTCAAGGTTAATGGACAATGTTTGAAGCCATTTCATGAGAATCCTTCACTTGTAGATATCACAATGGAGGAACATAATTTGGGGGAACCACTTCTTGATCCCCCTTGAGGGAGTTTTTCTTACCCATCTTTTTACTTTTTCATTATATTATCTATTATGTATGCTCTGTCTTACATTGAGGACAATGTATGATTTAAGTGTGGGGGTGGGAATATCCTTGTATGTTGTTGTGTGTTGTTTTCAATGTGTGAATTTGTGATTAATTTTGTGTGACTATTTTTCAAAAAAAAAGAAAAAAATATTGTGTATGTTTTTGTTTTAAAATGGCATGTTTTATTGGAATTTTAAGATATGCATGAGTAACAGGTAAATTCTTTCATGTCTGATATAAGCTTAATAATACGTTATAATTTGAACTCAAGCATTTTTGGTATGTTGAGAATGACATGATAATTGAGAGATGATCATATATGATGGAATTATACCTTGTGAGATTTTTCAGCCTTAAAAATTTTGATGGATCACTTTAAACCATCTTAATTCTTTCATGTGTGATTAATTCTTGAATGCTTACATCCTAATTTTTGTCTTACTTCTTGATGATACTTGAAACTCATGTGAATGTATTTGAAATGACACAGGCATTTTGTTCAATTGAGCCACTAGCCATATAAGCCTGCCATGAATAAATTATCCTTTGCTAGCCACTTTGAGCCTATTTAACCATTTCTTTGTTGCAGCTCAAATAAGCCAATAAAAAAAAGAAAAAGAAAAAGGGAGTCGCAACTCTTGTTTGAAGTGTTAAGCAATCGTATAATAAAAAAATAATAATGATGAATGAATAAAAAGAAATATTTTGAAGATTGCGACCAAAAGAAATTGAAACACAAAATGTTATACACTCATGCTTACCTGTGAAATTATTTGCTCCTTATTCTTTTTGGTACTTGCTACAATTCCAAAATTTTACCACCCATTTTTAACCTTGGCCACATTACAACCCTAGTAAGCCCTGTTGATCTATACATGCATTTGTGTTGATTGTGGAATTAAGAAACTTGCCAAAAATTTTTAGACTGTATATTTTTCAGGAAATGTTTTGAGAGTATACACAAACCCAAAACACTTGAGAGTTGAGAGTATGTCTTGTGAGGTTCTGTCACTTATGATTTTCCTTTCAGTTTGATTTAATTCTCACATGTCTAAGTGTTTGGATGATTTTTATGCATATCTTGATGCTCTGTATCTTTCATGTTGAAAACTCTTGTTTCTCTGTATATTCCTAAGATTTCATGAAAAGCATGCCAGTTCTGTGTGTTTACTGTATTTAAATGTTTTCAATAAATTGTAAAACTTGTTTTTATTCTGATTTTGCCCAGGAGTGCAAAAGAGTAAGTGTGGGGGTATTTGATGACTAATATTTTTACCCTTAATTACTTACTCTGTTTGTCTGTTTTATTTACTGTTAAATCCTAATAAATGTTTTTTAGCGTAATTTGTCAGTAATCTCCATTTGTAATTTTTATTTCACTATTTGTTAGTAATCACTGTTTTCTTATTTTTACTGTTACTATTGAGTGTTGTATTTTGTGATTTCTGTTTTCTTTTACTATTACTGTTTGTTAGTGATCTCTATTTCTAATTTCTACTGTTTCTGTTTAGTTTCTTTTAATTAGTATGTTTAAAATAATCTAAGCTTTCATGAATGTTTAATCCTAAAATAAATTAATTGAATTAACAAAGTTTAATTTAATTTTATTTATTTTATAGGATATCAAACATTGGAAGCTTCATTAATATTTTACAAAAAAATCCTTCTCCTCCATTAGCAATTCACGTAAATGCTCTTCCAAAATGAAGTTTCATGTCCAAATATTTTAAAGCAACCATTTCCATCTCATGTTGAATTCCAACGGCCGCACCAATTTGTAAGGTCCCATGTACTATAATTTATATGATCAAATGGTCACTAACAAGCTACATGGTCATTACACCTTGATAAAAAAATAAGAGCACCAATGTTGAAATTCATGTGAAAGACAAAAGCAAAAGGAGAAATAATTGGACAAAGTTTCAGCCATGGTCCACGTAAATAGCATGAATGGACAGCAACAAAAGCTATCACCCTTTCTCCATTCATTCTCACGATGGAAAGGTTTTAGTGCAAATTAATTGGTCATAAAATAATTCCAACAATTACACCTAACAAGGACCCATTACTAATTAATTTATTAAACCACTTAGCTTATGGAATTCCAAACATGAAAGCTTCCAAATAAATGATATTGCAGAATTTTTATCATATTATGGCAATTAAAGAAAGCTTCCACCAAGTGCAACACTCTCACGGTTTTTGGAGGACAAATTGGCATGATCTAAATGGTGCTAAATAATGGCCAACAAGAAAGCTTAGTGGACATTTAATGGGCTGATTTTTAATGAAAAAAATCAGCCTTGAATTGCTATAAATAGGGAGCTTATTACTCAATGAAATCATCTGCAGAGAGAAGGAGTCAGAAGAATTTTTAGAGGCAGAAACAGTGGACAGCAGTAGGAGAAACAGAGGAAGAATTCGGGAGAACTTCATTCCGGGTTTGGTTTTTAATTTGTTTTAACTATGGAGGGCTAAAACCTTTAGATTGATTTTCTTGGAGGTTAATGTAATGTTATTTTTGAGGTTTTGATTTTTAATATATTTCCTTGTTGTTAAACTGTTTATAATTCTAGCTCAATTATTTAATGTCTATTCTGTTTAATTAAGTTGTATGCTTAATCAATTTAATTATACATTTGGAATTAAATAAAAAATTTATATTAAGATAGATTAAGAAATATACATGCTTAATGAATATTTCAAAATCAATCTTAATAGTTGTGGTTTGCTTAATTCCATAACGTTGAAGTTAGATTATGTATGTAGACGATGTTTCTATATATGTTCAATAATTCCTAGAATTTAAAATCTTGACTCCTTTTGCTTAATTAGGATTCTTGATTAAAATCTTCATTTTTAATTGAATGAACGTAAAGGAATTATGAATTAAAAGACGCTTAGTTGATTAATTCAAATTGAACTAAGAAATTGACAGTAAGGAAGTGTATAGAAATCTTTTCAAATCCAAGGATAAAATAAATTACAATACTCAATACTCCAAGAAAATCAATTGTTCGTTATTTAATTGTTCTACACCCATCTTGTATTTTGTATTCTGTTTAAAATTTCTGTGACAATCAAACAAAACCCCCCAATTGTATGCTTGTTGAACTTTTGTTTGTAAAAAATTTTAGTTGTTGAGTTTTTATTTTTTAATTATTAAAAATTAGTTTAAGACTTGATTTTTCCTAAATTTTTTTGTTGATCCTTGAGAGAATGACCTAGGTTGACACCCTAGTACTACATTAATAATTTTAATGTACTAATTTGACGGAATCATGGCTGTAAAAAATATTCACGTCAAAGATGCAATCAGTAAGCGACATCACCAATCCTCTCCAAAATCTGATATGGCCCAATGTATCTCGGGTTAAGCTTATGACTCTTCAGTATCTGACCTACACCTTTGGTAGGTGAAACCTTCAGAAATACCCAATCTCCCACCTGCAACTCAAGTGGCTTATGACGATTGTCATAGTAACTTTTCTATCAATCCTAGGCAATCTTCATTTTTTCTCGAATCAAGGCAACCTGTTCATTGATTTCTTGGATTAATTCGGGTCCCAAATGGATAGCATCACCATTTTCATTCCAACATAAAGGTGTATGACACCTTCTACCGTACAAAGCTTCATATGGAGCCATACCAATACTACTATGATAGTTGTTGTTATAAGCGAATTCCACCAATGTCAAGTATCTTTCCCATGAGCCGCCTTGCTCCAATACATAGGCTCTAAGCATATCCTCTAAAGTCTGGATTATACGCTCAGATTGGCCATCAGTTTGAGGATGATAAGTTGAACTTAATCTCAGTTCAGTACCCAATTCCTGTTGTAAACTTCCCCAGAATCTGGAAGTAAATCGGGGATCACGGTCTAAAATAATACTTGAAGGCACACCATGCAACCTTACTATTTCAGTAATGTACAACCTAGCGAATCGGTCCAATGACCATTTCATGTTCATAGCCAAGAAGTAACCGCTCTTGGTTAATCTATCCATAATTACCCAGATTGCATTACATCCAGAATGGGTCCGAGGTAACCCGGATACAAAATCCATCGTGATACTCTCCCACTTCCAAATTTGAATCTCAGATGGTTGGAGTAATCCAGGAGGTCTCTGGTGTTCAACCTTATACTTTTAGCACACCACACAAGATCTCACATATTCAATTATTGCTTTCTTCGTCCCCGGCTACCAGAATTCTTTCTTCAAATCGTGGTACATCTTAGTGATACCAGGATGAATACTTAAAGAACTTCTATATGCTTCAGTTAACACGGCCTGCCTAAAATCACCTTTTGCAAGCACCACAACTTTGTCTCTGAATCGCCAAATTCCATCGTTGCCTCTGGTTAATTCCATATTTTTGCCTTTGGCTTGAGTGTCAAGCAAGTCCAATAACTCTTCATCGTTCTTTTGGGCCACAGCTAAAGATTTCAGAAATTCATTAGAGATCTTCAGCACCCCAACTATCATTTGATCTGGGGTATTCATAACAACCCTAATATTCATATCACGAAAGCTTTCCAACAATTCTTGTTCTTTGCCCATCAAGAAGGCTGCATGTAATACTTTTCTACTTAAGGCCTCAACCACCACATTTACTTTTCCAGGATGGTACCTCAAATCAAAATCATAATCCTTTAGGTATTCCACCCATCTCCTTTGTCTCATGTTTAATTCTTTCTGATCAAACAAGTATTTCAAACTCTTGTGGTCGCTAAATACCACAAAGCGAGAACCATATAAATAGTGGCACCAGATCTTTAATGCAAATACCACTGTTGCAAGCTCCAAATCATGGGTAGGGTAATTCTGCTCATGCGGTCTCAATTGCCTTAAAGCATAGGCAATCACCTTATCATTCTGCATCAGTACACACCCTAAGCCAAATTTGGATGCATCACAATACACCACAAATTCTTTCGTCACATCTGGTAATGCAAGCACAGGTGCAGTAGTCAAACACCGCTTCAGAGTTTGAAAACTCAATTCATACTTTTCCGTCCACACGAATGGATTCTCTTTTATCGTCAATCGAGTCAAGGGAAGCGCAATATGAGAAAACCCTTCAATAAAGCGACGATAATAACCAGCCAATCCAAGGAAACTCCTAATTTCAGTCACCAATTTAGGCCTCTCCTAAGCCATAACTACTTCAATCTTGGATGGATCAACAGATACGCCATCCCGGGAAATCACATGTCCCAAGAATTGTACACTTCCTTCCCAGAAATCATATTTAGATAACTTAGCATACAACCTTTTCTCGCGTAATATCTGCAGAACAACTCGAAGATGTTGTGCATGCTCCTCAATCGACTTCGAATACACCAATATATCATCGATGAACACTACTACAAATTGATCCAAGTATGGTTAAAAGATCCTGTTCATGTAATCCATAAAGATAGCAGGAGCATTTGTCACTCCAAAGGGCATTACAACATACTCAAAGTGTCCATATCGAGTCCGGAACGCCGTCTTTGAAATATCTTCCGACTTCAATCTTATTTGATGATATCCAGATCTCAAGTCAATCTTGGAAAATACTACAGCGCCTCGCAACTGATCCAACAAATCATCAATTCGAGGCAAAGGATATTTATTCTTAACAGTCAATTTATTCAACTATCGATAATCAATACACATTCTCATGATGCCATCTTTCTTTTTCACCAATAATGCCGGAGCGCCCCAAGGTGAAGCACTCAGTCGGATAAACCCCTTATCTAACATCTCATTCACTTGTTTCTTCACTTCAGTCAATTCCACAGAAGACATTCTATAAGGTGCACGAGATACAAGTTTGGCCCCAGGAATCAAATCATTGGCAAAATCAATCTCCCGATTGGGAGGTAATCCCAGAATCTCTTCCAGAAATACATCAGGAAAATCGCACACCACCAGGATATCACTAGGCATAAGATTATATCGTCCTTCCGAAGTAAATAGAATAACATAAGTTGCAGAGACATCACTCACCGTATTCTTTGTGTCAAGTTCTTGGGAGAAGATAATAGTCTTTCGATAACAGTCCACCATAACATTGTTAGCAGCTAACCAATTGAGACCTAGAATAATATCTAAGTTCTTTAATGGCATACAAATTAGATTCACCAGAAAGGTACGATCTTTAACTTGCATTGGCAATTCCCCACACATAGTGGTTGTATGGAAAGTGGAGCCAGTAGGAGTGGAGACACTAAGAGCATTCTCTATTAACACCACTGGCAAACCGAGCTGTCGTACACAACTTTCGGAAATAAAAGAATGCGTAGCACCAGAATCATACAGTACATTTACCAGATAGCCATGAATAATACACTTACCCTGCACTAAGTTATCAGTTCTTGCCACCTCAAAAGCATCAAAGGTAAATACTCACCCAGCTATAACATTTTGAGCACCACTGGATTAAGCATCAGACCTCCTCAAGTATTGGCCTCCATGACCACCGCTGTTTTTACCTCCCCTCTGAAAATTGGTACCACGAGTCACAGAAGTATTGGCTCGATTGCCATGTCCACCCTATTGCTGCCTCTATGGGCAATCCGGTCTAAGGTGCCCCGGTTGTCCATATTGGAAGCAAACAATTTGACTAGCCAGACAATGTTTCGTAATATGGCCCTCCTGGCCACAATTATATCATGCACGGCCACCCGAATGGCTACTAGAATGGCCAGTAGAACCACGGTCGGAAGAGGAAGAAGATGTAGCGGAAGACTTGCCACCACGAAAAAACTGACCCATCTTCTTAAAGCTGAATCCTCTTGCCTTCTACAGTTTCTTATCCTTTGGTTGAAATGTTCTATGCAATTGTACTTCCTCAGTCAGCCTAGCTTTATTCACCAAGGTGAGATAATCTTAAATTTCCATAGGCACAATCACACTATGAAGTTTAATTCGTAATCCAGCTTCATACTTAGCACATTTACTGCCTTCAGTTCCTTCCAAAGAGAAAGGATGATAGAAGTCACACAATTCATCAAACTTAGTAGTATACTCAGCCACTGACATTCTGCCTTGTTCTAGCCTCAGAAACTCCATCTCCTTACGAATTTTGTAATTGTCTGGAAAGTATTTGACGAGAAACCTCTTACGAAAGTTTACCCACACCAACGATTCACTTGCTGTATTCATTTGCACTTTGGTCCTAGACCACCATACCCTAGCCTCATCTTTCAGCTGGTAAGTCGCAAATTGCACTTTCTACTCCTCCGAACACTCAAAATATTCAAAAGCTTATTCAATTTCTCGTATCTAAACATGCGCTCCATGCCCTCCTTTATAAGCAGGTGGATTCCTTTTCAGGAATTTGTCAAGAGTTGGGCCGGATTCAGTCCTACTCATCATTTGGGAAAATTTTAAGAAGAAGTCATCTCCTCCACCAGAACTAGTTCCCGCAGCCATAAAGAAATTCTACAATAACCAAACACATCACCATTATTAACCAATGGTCTACCAGGGAGTACGATATTTACCTCATACACATATAAAACACAACACCGCCGGAGTTCCAAGGGAATGATGCCAAATATTCCTGCCAATCAACACAAATAACCACAAGCACAATGCAATAGAATGCAAAAGTAATCCAATATAGGACTTTGTTAGTCCTCAAATTTACAATAAATCCTTTAATAAAAATTTCATAAAAATAATAATAATTAGTTTAATTTGTTAGAAAATTAGGTTTTAAATTCAATAAATAGATGTTGTTGGAAATAATCTGCCCTTGATCAATTTTCTCTAGTTTTGCAGTGAAAAAGTAAAGAATTTAAGAGAAAATTGAAGATCTGGAGAAGCTGACACGTAGCATCAACACCACACGTAGCGTGGGTACTTTTGATGCTGACGTTACGCGTCACAGCCACGCGTAGTGTCAAAGCTACATGGACTCCTTAGCCAAGCATGTCTTGAGTTCCTCATTGTTATTCTAAATTAGGGATCCAATTTTCAACATAATTTGTCTATCTGTGTTTTATCCTCAAGTATCTTACCTATTCTAGATTGCAACTCAACTTTTTAGATAGATTTTTATTTGCTTTTTATCTCATGAACAATTCAACCATGCTATTCTGTGAATACTGTATAAATTGTATATAAATCATTCTTTTGTCTATAAGTTTCTTTACATTTACCATAGTGACTAGGAAATTACTGTTGTTATTATTGGACTTTCAATCCCAATGGAACGATATCTAAATTTTAAAAACTACAAATGATTGGTGCGCTTGCCAATTAATGACCCGGTAGTAAACACAAACAGTTAAACAAAAACAACCATTATTACCGGGCCAACAGACTTACATAAATCATGGTATTCACCCATGTACCCGGCTCTAGAAAGAACCGCTCTGATACCGCCTGTGACGACCTTCGTCATTTTACATTTATTTATATCCGTTTAATTAATTTTCACAATAAATTTTTTCGTGTTTAAAAATAATTAATCAAGTCCTAATTCAAAATAACATTTATTTTCACTAAACATAATAAACAGTAATAAATAAATCAAATAAAAAAAGAAATTGGTTAAATAAATCCAAATGAGAAAAATGGAATTGGGGACTACTCGCTTGAGCGAGGCCCGGATTCGCTTAAGCGAGATCAGGAGCTGTCGCTTGAGCGAGTCACTACTCGCTTGGGCGAGTCTCCTATTTTATCCCCGAGCGAGCCACAAATGCGCTTGAGCGAGAGGGTTCCTATGCATCAGGTCCTTATTTCGCTTAAGCGAGATTTTCTTGCTTAAGGAAAATTAGTCCAGTAGCTCTACCATTGCCACTCGCTTAAGCAGCCTCGTTTCCGCTCAGGTGAGATCACTCCAGTACCTAAACATCCCTTATTCGCTTGAGCGAGTTACATTCGCTTGAGCGAATTAAACCCAGAATCTATTCCTATGGCCCTCGCTCGAGCGAGGCTTAACTCGCCTTGGCTAAAATCCTCCAGTAACCATTTTCATCTGACACATGCATATCTCACTTGAGCGAGAGTCTTACCTGCTTGAGCGAGATTTGGCCAGAGGCCATATCATGGACACAGAGTACTCTCGCTTGAGCGAGAATTCTCCTCGCTTGAGCGAATTATGCTGTACACGCGTGGAATGTAACATCCCAATTTAATAATTAATTGTCAAATGAAAATAAATCATTAAAATAATAATTTCAAAGTGGGAAAAATTATTTATTAATTATAATTAACTTAATTAATTTAACTAAGGAAATAAAGGCTGATTAGTTGTAACTATGTGCGTGTGACGCGTGTGGGAGCTGCTGCTGTGCACGATTTCCCACCCCACTCTTCCCTTCTCCGTGCATGCATATATGTGCTACTGGCCACTTTATTATTCTTTTTCCCTTCAGACTTCTCTCCCTTCCGCTCTCTCTTCCTTTCTTCTTCTTCACTCTTCGTTCTTCTTTTTTCTCCTCTGTTCTCTATTTCTGTGAGCTCGCGACAGTGGTGCCTGAGGATCGGAGTCCTCCTTCCTTCCTCGACGAGCCAGAGAAGGTGAGAGTGTGCATTTCCCTCTGCATGCAACCCGTTTCCTTCCTCGCTGTTACTTCGTCTCCTTCCTTGTCATCTTCTCCTCCACCCAACTCAGTGACGTTGAGATGCCCTGAATCAGGAAATCTCCCTTGCTGGCAAAAGCAGATTGTTCGTGGGTGTGGAAATAGCTTTGAGTTCTCCATGCGGAGTGCTAAACCCAACATCTGAGCCCAGTGGTTGTGTGGGTTGGGGGGAACGGTTGAAGGACGACTGGTCAGCATTGTTAGCTTGAGGATGCTTCTGGTTCTCCCAAGCTGTGAATTGAGTGACTCGGTGTTCCTCTGGAATAGAGTATCATGTTGACAGACTGGAAGCTTCATTCCAGGTAGGGGGCGCTTTGCATGTCAAGTGAATAGTTTATGAACGGGTTTTCGGGTGGAGCTAATGTACTGTGTTGTGTCTTCTGGATGTCGCATGTTGTTGAGTAGTAAACCAGATGTATGACGTTTATTATTTGTGTTGTGTATGATTTTCCATCCATATGAAGTATGATGCTTGTTGATGATGTTTATGTTAAGTGTATGAGATGCATATGAGGAATGTTGAGTGCATTGTGTGGTTATTTACTGATACCCGTGTGTGTGATTATATGATTAGATGCAAGTAAACGTGAATGGTATTATGGTTTACAAGTGCATGTACTATGTCATTGTTATACCGACTCCTGATTATGACTCTGAATGATACAATACAGTTAATGTATGTGATGGGATTGTGAATAGTCGAGTGCAATAAGGTATGGGGCAGGGCATAAATCTATGTGGTGTTAAAATGCTTGAAATGCATGTAAATATTATGATTACCGAGTGTTATAGGTAAATTGTCGAGTGCATGCAATGCTGTGTGAATTCCATGTGAAGGTATGAGATATTATGGCTGTTGAAGAGAAAGCCGAGTGCATGTATTGCTGAGTGCATGTATTACCGAGTGCATGTGATTGCCGTGTGCATGTGTTGTGGTATTACATTGGATGCATGTGATTGATACATTGAATGCCGAGTGTATAGGCGTTGGACGCCTGATGAAAGACCATATTCATCCGATTCGCCACTGAAATGCTTAGAACATATAGCGTTGGACGCTTAATAACGATCGGCAATCAGATGAATATGTGTTGAATTATATAAAAGACCCTGGGTTGGACTTGGGGCAGTGCCGAGTGCACTAAGCGTTGGATGCTTAAAGGCCTTGGGTTGGACTCAAGGCAGGCTTACCGAGTTGGACTCGGGGCTGCTCGTGACACTCCCGTTGTTGCTTGGAGCAATTGTGTTACGCGTTAGGGCAAACGGTTTGGTACCTGTAAAACGGCCAAATCAGCTTAGAGCTGAGTGAAAGGCTTGGAGCCTATGTTGCAACAATAAAAACTGGTAACTGGATCCGGGTGAATAGATGTGTGCGCATTCTTGATTGATACCGAGCTCAATACGAAATGTTTGCATATGTGGACATGAATTAATTGGATTGAAGCATGCATACTAATGTATTTGCCGAGTGAAATATGATATCATGAGTATTATACATACTGTGATGAAAGGTATGAATTATATGTCTATGTGTGATTGAATATATGTATATATATATATATGTATATGATGTTACCGAGTGCAGTATTAGCCTATGGTTGTGATTATACGTGATTGCAAATAATGTGAGTTTTATATAACTGAGTGGATTGGCTGGAATGAATTCCGATCGGATTACGATGAGTGAATATTCATAATTAAACGGCAGAGTGTGTTATGGATGATTGAATTGTATGAATTGCATAGTCAAGGATTATGGTATAATCCGAGTCAAAAACTGTCATTTTATATGTAAAAGCTCACCCCTACACCATTTTCAGTGTGTGCAGGTCGGACTCGGAAGTGATGATAGGGCCTCAAGTCCGAGTGTGGTGCACTCCGACTGTTGAGTGCTTGTATTGCGTTTAGTATGTTCAGTCAGTGTAGCCTTGGCCGGCTCTTATTTAAAATGACGATTAAATATATTCATTTATAAAGATTGACTTTGAGAAGTATAGTCATGGTGTCACTTGCATGGATCTGTAAATATTGGTAAATGTATAATGTTAAGTTAATGAGTATTCCGAGTATATGGTTACATATATATGGGTCGGTAGATTGGATTGTGGGCATATTTATATCTCTGGGAACGTATATTTATGCATAAGTGCTTTATGTTGATTTGGTGCATCTTACCGACTGAAAGAACTGATGTCGAGTGAATAACTCTAAGTTGTTGAACCCTGAGAGGAATATAGGAGACTTAGATCCGGTTCCGAGTGAGGAATTACTAGGTGGCTTTTCCGAGTGAATGATGTAAAATCCGAGTGAGTGAGGATCTGTATTCCGGGTGGTTAAGATTAGACTAAGTCCGAGTGGGGATTGACTTAATGTTTTTCCCTGAGCGAACAAGATGTCCTATGCTGAGTGGACTAGCTATCATTTTCTGAGTGAATGAGTCGTATGATATCTCTGGACCCTGATTGTCTGAATAGCCGAGTGTAGTTACTCGCTGCAGCGAACAAAGTATTCGCCCAGCGAGTTTGATATGATAGGAGGCTGTTGCCTTTGGCTTCGCTCAAGCGCAGGGTTCTTCGCTCGAAAAGTGGATAGCCTCGCTCAAGCGTACTGGTTCTTGCTTGGGCAAGTGTACGTTATGTTGGCTTTTGCTTGAACGCTTCTGTGACTTCTGCTGTATGCCTGTTCCGATTGGTTTTGTTCTTCTCTTGCCTTCCATGCCCGTATTTCTTTGTACCCGGTTATTCTTGGTTTTATTTGGAAAATTTTCTCGTGTTTTTTTTGGGTTTATTTATTCATTAATTTAAGGGTGTTACATGGAAACTTAAAGTTTTTACACAAATTAGCATGTCTAAACATTCATATACACTATTTGGCCTAATTTGGCCATTTACACATATCCAAACATGCAAATAGGATTGGTTTCAATTAAATATGCACTTCACTTCTAATTCTAATCCACTAAATGCATACAAATCATCGAGGCACTAAACAATTCACACACAATCTGCATTATTCATGTACCACAATTATATACAAGACCTGCCTATAGCAATTTATCATCCATACCTACCATTGGCTCCATGCCAATATACATCAAATTCATGAAAATCAACATTGCTCACTACTTATCACAATCATTCATATTATAAAGTTAATCCAACACACACAAGAAACATGTAAGCATAACATACATAAAACACAATACACATTGTACACATCATTTCATTCATAATTTCCTCTGCTCCTTAGCATCAATCCTTCGCTTGGCGCACCTCCGGGGCTTCGACCTCTTCCCTGTCACTGGTTACTAAAGTAAAAGAAAACTACAAAAAGGGTGAGTGTTTGGTATCATAATTAATCTAGAACGGTAATTAAATAACAAGATACATGTTTACTAACTCTACATTATGCAATTAGTCTCGCCTTTTATCATCAACCTATACTTACCAATTATAAACTTCATTCAAATTCATTATCCTCAAAATGCAAATCACAACCAACAAATATAATAGAGCACATACACATCATCATACAACGCCAATAATTTCATCAATTATCACCACTGACTCCCACATAAAATCGACGCCTAGTATCCATATACTAAAGGATTGGCCTTCAGCTGGGGGTCCTACTTGACACCCCGTGAACCCTGCTTAGTCCACTGAGTCCTACTTGACTCTCCACCTCAACCACTGGGTCCTACTTGACTACTGGGTAGCTCAACTGGGCACAAAAACCACGGGAGCCAGAAAATGAGGGGCTATACATACCGTCGGCCGTCCCACACTACATAATCATACATATACATCACATTCCTCATATCATATATCATGTGGCCATTAACAACAAATCATATTCATCAAATGGGTGACCTACTTGTCAAGCCCGCCATCTCAACGCCACTATACACATCAATTTATCACAATGTAAAACACTTTAATCTCCTAATCACCATAGACTAATTACACCTCACATTCACATATACACACACAAACAATTATCACCCAATAACTATTCTGATTCTTCCAATGTTTGATTAAATAATTCAATTACGTCCACGTACCTATTCTAATTACTTATAACCCAAACACCCCCTTACCTCGATTCCAAGCTTCGACGATTTGTTCTTGATGCCGGTTGCACCCTCTAAGTGCTAGGTTCAAGGTTCTACTTCCAAATCCCACACTCGTTTGCCACTCGACCTTCCAACATTTGTTTCGCTACCTCGAAGCCACGATCTCAAAAATGTGGTTAATTTGAAGTTTAGGCACAAAATGGTCCTTCCCATGAGGCATGCAACTTTCGACAGTGTGAGGGAGAAGAAGAAGAAGATGGCGTGAATGAGGAAGAAGAAGAAAGCTTTGTTATTTTAAGACCAAGGGCAAAACTGTCTTTTCTGTATTTCTTTTATAATTTCTTTGAAAGTTTTAATTAAACTTTTACCTTTTACCTCTATTGGTAACTTCTAAATTTACCCCCTTCATTTAACCTTTTGTAATTAGTCAATCAAATAAATTTATTTATTTCCACAATATTTAATTATTTATAATTACATTTATAATAATAATAATCCCTAAAAATATCAATTAAATATCTAAAACAATTATTAATATTTTCCACTAATCAAAATTTTTACTAGAATATTAGGGATGTTACAAATATGGCTTATGTTTTATTGTTTCCCAAACCTGCAATCAGACAGCCAACATAATATACAGTCAATCCCAGCATATCCATCACCAATATATAAAAAAATGGTATGTATATAACTTTAATTTTCTATCAATTAACAACCTAGAAAATGAAATTATATACAATTGAGATAAATGTAACCTAATAAAATCTAAACCCTAAATCCTACAGTAGATACATATATAAGAGAATAAAAACCCTATATCTATCTAAGTCCTTTCCTCACTTCAATGAAGTATGTGGCCCATTGCTTTCTAACATTATCTACATGTGTCCTAGGGAAGTATGACCGGTCCTGAAAGTACTGCAAACAATGCATAAAATAATTAGAACAAAAGCTATATTTATTACATAAATTTGATGAAATTGGTAGAAAACTAGTGCAAGTGATGAGACTTACATCTGTCCATCCATCTACTAAATATTCTTGGACGATAGTCAGCATGGTGTGCATGATGTAATAACCACACTTGTAGCTACCCTCCTGCCTTTAAGACTACAATGGACATAAAATATAGAATAAGTGAATTTAAGTTTTCAAAGTATAATAAAGATTTGAATGAATTCGATCGACTTACTTTTGGGTGCATCCACACAAGTTTTCTTCTGGTGGACTTACTTCCATGCAGTCGACTGTATCCAACCACCACCCTGCATCAAAATAAAACACAAGATAAGTTAGAATCGTATAAGAACAAAAATGATGTAATCGAATTTGTAATATGAGTAGAATAAACTGAGTATAATGTACTTATTTTTTAGGGTTTAACTTACGCATGTACTATGGTCCTGATGTCTTGTGGAATAGTTTCGTGCAAATAATCAAAGTATAAAGCCACTGAATCCCGGGGACAGATCACCAAGAGCGTCCAATGAGCGCTGCAATTACAGTGATAAGTGAGACTTCAAAATACAAAAATTAATGGAGAATAATTATGGAATAGAATCTTACCCTTTATGATAGGGGGCCAGGTATACCGTCTTCCTAGATTCGTACATCCAATTCTGGATGTATGCCTAGGTGTCCTCCTTGTTATTCCATTTCCTCTGTATGAAAAAGGGCTCTAAGAAACCATAAGTTTCATCGAAACCCAAATCCACACAGATTTTATGCAGAAACCTAAATAAGTTTAGACATGTTTAGCAACAAATAACTTGTATAATGAAATAATTGGACATAAAATGATATACTTACAGCTCCCAAAGCTGAATGATGGATATGTTCAGTATCGTCGATGTAACACCCTGAATTTTTAAAATAGAAAGTTAAATTAAGAAAATAAATATTGAATAATTAAATATGGGCTAATTAATATCCCAAAATGCTAGATATAATTTAAATAAGATTTTCAGAGACTGTTAGTGAGTTATTATGACCGGATAAGTTGAAAACTGACTCGGTCGGACCAAGTATCTCTGATTGAGATGCCGTTGGTCAGGGCTGTAGATAACGTTATTGGGAATCCGAATATGTATTTGGATTAATTTTTAGAATAGGTATTGAGCCTAAATGGAGAGCCTGTTTATTTAAAAACGGAAGAGTTTAGTAATGGGCTTAAAATTTAAGACCTAAACCTTGTTATTTTCACTCTCATTCCCGTGGCCCTCTTTTCTTTTCGTGCAAGCACACTTCTTCTTCTTCCCTCATTCTTCTTTTCTTCATATTTCCTTCTCCCTCCCCAAAGGCTTGAACAAATTGGTGCTCTCTCTTTTTTTCTCATTTTCGTTCACCATTGAGCTTGGAGGAGGACATTGTGGCTTGAAGCTCCTCCCATTCTCCTCCTCATTTTCGTCATCCTCATCCTCCCTCTTGACTTCCATTTTCGTTTTGGAGCAAGGTAAGCTCTTTATCACTTCTTTTGTCCTTGGAACCTAGGAGATAGAGGATTGTGACTTGGAGGTGTATTAAATGCTTGTGGGTAATGAATGGAGACATTATATGCATAAGCCCTAAAGTGGGTGTTATAAATGAAAGCTTTAAAGAGGGTATTAATGGGGTAGATACATTATGGTTGGAAAGAGATGAGAGTGTATATTTTGAATGTTGATGAGTTTTAATGAAACCCTAACTTATAATTTTAGGGGAAATGTGTAAGGTTGATGGGGTTAACATTTATTGATGAGGGAAGTGTTATAAATGATAAGGCATTGAGATTAAATGATGATTAGAGATGGTGGTTGGAGAACATAAATGAAAACCCACTTGGAATGAGTTAAATATAAGTATGGTAAATGGGATGATCTAACTAATTAGGTTGTTACTTTGATAATAATGAATGGTGAGTTAAGAGAAGGAATTCCCGAAGCCTAAATGGGTAAATAAAGAAAATCCATGAATAGCTTCCACATGATGAGAATCATGTGTACATAGATATGTATGTGAATATTGAAATGACCTTTGAATGAATAATTGATGTGGTCCTATAAGGATTGGTGTAGGACTTGATAACGCTTGTGAGGCGGGAACATCAAACCCGCAAATCTACTTCTCTTGAGGTAGGAGAGGGGGTATATTTTCTAAATGTATGAAAACATGTATATTGATAATGTATATGATGATGTAATGTGGCATGTTTACTTGAATGAGTGTGATATCATATATTGTGATATGAAAATTGAACTTGGTGCTTAAATTGATTAATTGTGGATTGAAGCCTTAATGAGGCTATGAGTGGTATAATATGTGTTGAAATGTTATAGAATCCATGTGAGGTTTGATGAATGTTGAAACCTTATGATTGGAATACATATAGATATGTTGACTATGGGAAATTAATAGTGTTATCGAGTATGAATGTACCCTAGATGAGAGGGTGAGAAAATCCTAATGAGATTGAGTTTTGCAAGAGCATCTATGCATATATATATATACATATATATATATATATATACAACATGGCATGCATAAGTGCATTTATAAAATTAATATATCACCTTGCGGGGTGCCACGAAGGGTATATCCTAGACTGATGATGATGTTATGATGTTGATGAATATATCACCTTGCGGGGTGCCACGAAGGGTATATCCCGGAGTGATGATGATGTTATGATATTGATGAATATATCACCTTACGGGGTGCCACGAAGGGTATATCCCAGAGTGATGATGATGTTATGATGTTGATGAATATATCACCTTGCGGGGTGCCACAAAGGGTATATCCCGGAGTGATGATGATGTTATGATGTTGATGAATATATCACCTTGTGAGGTGCCACAAAGGGTATATCCCGGAGTGATGATGATGTTATGATGTTGATGAATATATCACCTTGCGCGAAGGGTATATCCTAGAGTGATGATGTTAATTTAAGTGATTGAGATCACTATTGGATTAAAAATCAGATCTGTGCATATGCATCCTAAACACTAGCATGTGCATTAGCCATAGAAGCATGGCATAGAGTGATATTCTATTGAGGAGATTGTGTCAAGAGTAGATGGAACTCCCTTTAATACCAATTGTGAATGGGTAAATGGTTGATGTGTTCTTATAAGTCTAAATGGATATATGTGTTCAGTGAATTTGAAGAATGTTTGAGTTGGTGTTGATCGAATTTTCTTATGGAGGAATGTTTATGTTGCATTCATGTATATATTATCACAATTGTAGATTTTCATCATTGAGAAAGTATACTCACTCTCTATGTGGTATATCTTTGTAGCTCTTGTGTTGTAGGGCTGCACATGGAGCGTTTGTGTGGAGAAGAGGTGTGAAGGAAGCCTATTTGGGTAATGAAATGCCTTGGTCGGCATCATTTTGATTTTATGGTTCAAATGAAATGCCTTGGTCAGCAATATAAAAAACTTGCTTCACCTGTGTTGCCATTATGAATGGTTCGTCCTTATGCTCTATCTTGTTGAGGTCCACCAATGTAACTCCTAAATCATCAGTTTTGACACCGTTCTTATTGTCAACCCATTTGCATTTAAACACTGGAACGGTGAAGGGACCGTAATCGACTTCCCATATATCTTCAATCACACCAAAGTAGCATGACTCGACCATCACAGGGTTGTTGTCCTTTGAAGTTGAGAAATGCATTGACTGAGCCACAACCATCACCCCACTGTTTTGATTTGTACTCTTTTCATCATGTGTCCTTGTATAAAATGAATAGTTGTTTATGTCATACCCACAAAAGGTGAGGACATCAAAGTTCAGGCCCTGTGCCAGTCGATGTAATGTCGAGGAAGCAGATGCATCTTTCAAAACGGTCTTTTGGAACCACTGCGTGAAACTCTTGTTGTGTTCATTCAACAACCACTTTTCAGTCATTTTAGGGTTGGTTCTCTTGACTAACTCCTTGTGAGTGGCTAGATATGGTTGCACGTCGTCCGTGTTGTTTAAAATATACAAGTGTGCCTGAAGGACATCATCACGTGACATGCTCTTCATTTTTTTCCAATCATTCCTTTCCCATCCAATCTCCCTTCATGACGAGTCATTGGAATACCAATGCTTGCAGTATGTGACATGTATTCAGTGCAAAACTCAATTGCTTCCTCTACAATATATCTTTCCACAATTGAAGCTTCGGGACGATGTTGGTTCTTCATATACCCTTTCAATATCTTCATATATCGCTCAACGGGATACATCCACCATAAGAACATTGGACCACACAAACGGACCTCTCTTACCAAATGGATGATTAGGTGGACCATTATGTCAAAAAAAGAGGGCGGGATATACATTTCAAGTTGACATAATATAAGTGATGCTTCCTGTTCCTACACATCTAATTCGCCAGGCACAATTACCTTGCAACATATGGCATTGAAAAACATACACAACCTTGTTATGACATTTCTCACATTTTTAGGAAGAATGTCACGAATGGCAATAGGCAGAAACTGTTGCATCAACATGTGATAATCGTGAGACTTCAACCTAACTTACTTCAAATCTTTCATGGAAACACAAGAGTTGATGTTGGAGCCATAACCAGACGGAACTTTCACACTACGTAACGATTCACACAGACTTTACTTTTCTTTTCTGGACAACGTATAACATGCTGGGGGCAAATATGTTCTTTTGCCCTATGATTGTGGATGCAAATCCTGACGTATACCCATCAACTCCAAGTCCATACGTAAATTTAGGCCATCCTTAGTCTTCCCGGGTATGTTTAAGAGTGTTCCAACTAAACTGTCACACACATTTTTCTCCATATTCATTACATCAATGCAGTGTCTTACATCAAGCTCCCTCCAACATGGTAAGACAAAAAATATTGACTTTTTCTTCTAGTGGTTTTGTGCGGTGGATTGTCTTTCACACTTGCCAAACACCACGTTGACGTCTTTCACCTTTTTCATATGTCTGGCGACCAGATAGTGGTGGAAGAGCCATTTCAAAATCTTGTGCACCATTGAACGACTTCTTTAACCTACGAAATAGATGATTTGCTTTAAGAAACCTTCGATGTCGAAGATAAACATTTTTCCTACCATGGTGCAGCCGTATAGAACTAGTTCCCTCCTCACATACAGGACATGCTTTATGACCCTTCATGTTGTACCTGGATAAGTTACCGTACGCTGGAAAGTCATTGATTATGCAAAATAGCATGGCACGTAATTTGAATGATTGCCCCGTAAACCTGTCAAACACATCAACCCCGTTTTCCCATAACATTTTAAGGTCTTCAACTAATGGAGTTAAATATACATCAATGTCATCCTGTTGTCGTGGACTAAAAATCATCATTGATAACATAACATATTTCCGTTTCATGCATAGCCATGGCGGCAAGTTGTAAACAAACAACAAAACAGGCCACGAACTATGGTTTGTGCTCAGGTTCCCAAATGGGTTCATGTCGTCTGTGTAACACCCTACTTTTTAATTTAATAAATAAAACCAACAGGGAAATTTTTCCCAAAAATAAACCAATGGTTCCGGGTTCAAAAAGAGAAGGAAAGGAAGGCCAGAAATAAAATAAAAGCCGGCCAAAGCATTCATAATCTGACTCAAAATGGTGGTTGGAGTAGTTAGCAAACAACGTAAGGGCAGAGAGGCAAAAAGCCGACCAAGGAAGGGGAAACTAAACCGAGAGACCAAAAGAAGGGGGAAAGGAAAGCAGTGAAAGAACTCAATTAGAAACGACCAAGCGGAAGAGCAAACAGCGCTTAAGCGAAGTCAAAATAAGAGCCTTCCAGCACACACACTCGCTGGAGCGGACACCTAAATCGCTGAGGTGAGCAACACACTCGATAAATCCCATCGCTCAGTATCAAACATCCATTCACTCAGAGTCAGGGGTTCTCACTCGCTCGGAGATGACCATAGCACACTTACTTCCCATAACTTAGCCCCTTATGTTTCTATACACAAGGCCACGCCATAAACTACTCGGGAAACGTGGGTTATCCCACTCGGTATACATTAAACTTGGGTACAGTCGAAATTCCCTTACACACTCATCACTCGACATATTTTCGCTTCTCACTCGGAGAACACGTAGACCCTCCTTCGCTTAGAAGGGGTCCCACAATCGTTTATCGCTCAGAATGTCTCAGCCAGGTTCACTCGGGTTTAGGTATCATACGCTTAGAGTTCATTCCTCTCTAAACCACTATACTGACTCTTCTCTCAGGAGAGGATCACTCAAGGTTTTCACTCGGGAATACAACTCTTCCTCACTCGGGTTTCACTTATATTTTTCACTCGGTAATGACCGCTCTCAATATCACTCGGGGGTTCTCCCATTAGATCTTACACAGTATAGGTTCATCCAAGATATTTTACTCAGAATCCATTGAAGTACCATCACTCGAACAAGAAAGCATAGCCATTTGCAGCCCCACTCGAGGTTGACTTCCCCAATTACGTCTACTCGGAAAATCATTAACTGAGCAATATTCTATCCATCACATATCTCAGTCTACCCAGACACAAGTCACCCACAGACGACAGATGTGAACATTCATAATCATGCACTCGAAATACCCATTACCTTAACATCATTCATTCCTCAGCACCTGTTATCCGATGCAAGCGCTAACTATTAACATGAACTATATACGTATAAAACATGCATTCAGGACACAATAGCTCAGATTACTTATATATATATATATTCATATTCGTTACACAACACTGTTATTATGAGCCGGCCAAGGCTACAACTGACGAACCATGACAAATACAAAATAAGCACTCAATGGTCGGAGTGCACCTCACTCGGTTCTGAGACCTTATCATCACTTCAGAGTCCAACCTGCACACACTGGAAATGGTGTAGGGGTGAGCTTTTGCATATAAAATGATAGCTATTGACTCGGATTTTACCTCAATCCTCAATTATATAATTTACCGGGTTCGATCCATAACGATATATATATATATATTGCCAATTAATATAAGAGTCAGACCACGTCATCCAATCGGAATTCGCACAATAACATACATTCTCAATCATAGCATCACACTGCACTCAGCAACGACATCAATACATGCATATTCATTCAGTCGGAATTCACTCATGCGACATCATCTAGTCGGAGTTCACTCAATTCATTCAATCCATGCAAATCATAATAATCTCAATAACAATGCTCATAGACTCATGCATGCGGATCCGACTTAAACAGTGATTTCAGTGGATATTCCTTCCCGGCCCCTCGTCCACTAGCCCTTTCCGTGTGGCACCGGTCACCCTATGACGTCTCGAGACCCAGCTCTAGCTTCATCGGCTACCACAGGTCCTTATGGATCTAACCAGGAATCTGACTGGAAATCATCTTATACGACTCCAAATGCCTTTCCGACCCCCCGTCCACTAGCCCTTTCCGTGTGGCACCGGTCACCCCGTGACGTCTCGAGACCCAGCTCTAGCTCCATCGGCTACCACGGGTCCTCATGGAACTGATCAGGAATCTGGGAGTCATCCATATGTGCAATCTCATTCAATTCCACAACAAGCATCCAAGCTTACCAGACGCGTCTCACACAGCCCTCAATGGGTCACAACCGATCCCCCACACAGCATTCAGATTCATTCGGAATCCCACATTTCCATTACAGCATCACACGCATCGATCATAGTAATTCACAACAAGCAAACCAAGGTAACCACATCACAGCACATCACTCGATTTTTTAACGGAGTTAGCATGCATTTCAACACAACATTCAAAATGGAAATCACGTATCAATTCACATCTCATGCATTCGGGAATAATGGTAACGCACACATGTATTCACTCAGCAGTCTCATATTTCAACAACATGCATCACAGATATATTAACAAGCACTCAAGGACGGAGTTACACAACCCTCAACCATTCACAGATACCCCCATCCTGGAGTTGCATGCACAATCGCTCAATCACAACACATCAATCTACACATTTCACACACATATCACATTAAAGCAAGCACCCGGGACCCGGTCATAAACCATACACTTGACATGCAAAGCGCCCCCTACCTGTTGTCGGGGTTCAGAGACTCCTCGTGTTGCAATGCTGACCGATCACTCTTCTGTTACTTTTCCTCCACTAGCCTTCAAACTCAGCGTTGATCTTGGGCCAGAGTTGCTCTTTCCTCCAACGGGTTCGTCTCCCCCACGGCTCCAAGGCACTTCCTAGCACAGCCTTCCAACTGAGACACTAACAGCTCTAAGTGGAAGAAGAAGGAGGGGGAAGAAGGCGACGGAGAGGAACAAGAGGACAGGGAGTGGAACAGAGCCGCGTTGATGTTCCTCCAGAAGCTCTCGACTCTCTCACTGTTCAACGTGAATGAGAGGGAAAGGAGAAAACAGGGGAGGGGAAACCAGACGCACGCACAAGAAGAGCTGACCAGCGTGAATTAATGAAGGAAAGAGAGAGCTGAGGTTGTCATATACCCTTAGGGACACATGCGTCCTTTCGCTTGGCATTATTATTATTATTATCATTCTTTATTCAACCATTTTCTAACCAATCAGCAATTAGCTTACTTATTCATTAATCCCAATTCTGCAGTTAACCCTTAATTAATGGCTTAGTCTCAATCGGTAATTAAATTAAAAATCGGGATGTTACAGTCTGTGGCTAATGCTAAACCCATAGGACACAACACCTTTTTGGCCTCATAGTTACGATTCGGCAAGGTGTTTCCAGCTAGGAGCATTTCTTTCAACAACTTCAGTAAGTCAGTGAAACTTTTATCCGTCCACCCGTTTATGGCCTTCAAATTAAACAATCATAAAACTACTGATAACCTAGTGAAATTGACATAGTTTGAATACAACGGCTGCTCAGAATCCTCATACAGAGTCGTATATACATGAGCTTTCTTAAAACCTTTTACCCCCATATCACGGATCATATCCTCAAGTTGGCCATCCATGACGACATCGGTGTCACATATTGTGCTTTAGTTTTCAATTTGAAAGCTGGAACTTGGCACTACCACATCTTCACCGTGCCATATCCAACATGTATAACTACGAAGAAATCCATCACACAATAGATGTTCTCGCACCTCTTCCAAGTCTAGCCAACGCAGGTTCAAGAATTTAACACAAGGGCAAAAATACCTTCCATTCACCTCCTCAGCATTCCTCGCTGTATAAATGATTCAACTCCACCCTCATACTCTAGACTTATGCGTGATGTAGTTATCCAACTTCGATTTATACTAAGTGTTTACAAGGTGTTATGATCAATCTCACTTTTTTTACAAGGTGGTCCTATACCTATTCAAGATGACAATTGTTTTTATATGTCATTGATATATATATAGGTTAGGAGTTATTTTAAAATTTGATCAAATTTCGATAGCATTTCGCATTGGTCTCTAAGTACACAAAATAAGAGTGGTCAAATCAAATTCAACCACAACCAAATATGCACCCAGAGAACAACATAAAATGCAAGTTATCGAAAGTTTATCAAATTGTAAAATAACTCCTAACTTACATATACTAATGACGTATAAAAAACAATTGTTTATCCCAAGCTGTCCAAATAGACAATTCAAGATTCAACACAAATGATAAAATTAATTAATTTAATGACCATTTGTGTCAAATCTCAAACGGGGAACTATGGTTCACTCATGCAAAGCAACTTTAACTAGTATGAGCCTACGAGTTTGCAAGATTGACAACCACACATATACAACAACAACAGAAATAACATTATATACGAGCAACCAACAACAATAGAAATAACATTATATGAGTGAAATGTAAATTTTGATTACAAATAATACCTAAAAATGTGTTATTTTGAAGTAGAAGTATGGTGTTGGATTATGGATTATGGATTATGGATTATGGTATTGGATTATAATACTTTTAAAGTTTGGACTTTTATTTAGTAATTAGTATGTTGTTTTTAATTTGTGTTATTTTGAAGTAGAAGTATGGATTTATGGATTATGGATTATGAATTATGGATTATGGTATTGGATTATAAGACTTTTAAAGTTTGGATTATGGATTATGGATTATAGATTATGGATTATGGATAATGGATTATAAGATCACATGAACTTTTATTAACTAGGTTAGCATTAACAACTTCAATTTGTTGAAAGTTTATTTATACATTTACTTTCTTATTTGTAGTTTACCTCAATTTGGTAAATATTTTAGATTAATTTTTTATTTTTTAAATCTAATTATGTCTTTTAATTTTTTAATCCTATGTATATTTATCTTAATTATAAGTTTGATAATCTTTTATTTGCCCCTTCAAAACAAAAAATCAACAATAACACTCTAAACAATGAAGTGAACTATTTTTAAACATCTTGCATTAATGAAAAAAATTAGTAAGCAAAAAAAATAAATCATAACTAAAACTAAAATTACCTAATTTTATAGTGACCAAATCTTATCATTAAACACATTTGAAAAGTAAAAACTTCCTAATCAGAAACTAGTAATAATTCACAGCAGTCAAAACTAAAATAAAATTCTAAATTATATAATTTTGACTAATGAAAGTGAAAACCAATTCAAAGTGAAAACCAATTCAAATTTTAAAAACTAAAATAAAATTCTAAATTATGTACAATTCACAACAGTTCAAGGTTTACCAAAAATCAAAGTGAAAACCAATTCTTTAAAACATAAACAATATACACAGAACAGGCCATTAATTTTTCAGTTCTAGACACAATGCATATATTAGTTATGAGAAAGTAATCTGATTTAATGGGGGTTCAGGAAACAAGGAACATGGCCATAGAAAAAGCACACACACAATGACAATGGGGGTTCAGGGAATAGAGGCACGCAGACAATCGGGTTTAGGAGCAAAAGGCACGCAGTATACTATAATGGGGGTTCATGGAAGAAGCCACCTACCTGAATGAAGAAACCACAAAGATGGGGAATGACGGTGAACAGAGAAGAGGGCACGATGTTGTGCTCTACATAACAAAACAAAGGAAGAGAACGTCACGCATAAGGCAGCATAGGGAAAACAAGAGAGAAAGAAGAGAAAACACTTACCTGAATGGAAAAAGGATGAAGATGAAGTACTCAACCAATGCGTAAACGACGAAGTAGAGCGCGGGAGGAAGCAGAAGAAGTCAGGGGCGTGGGGAAATGACCTAAAACCTTCAAAATACTAACTTAAATTAAACATATATTCATGGATCCTATTGCAACTGTGATAATATTACCCCTATTATCTCGGTTACACCAATACCCCTGGTTAAATGCCAACTCTATATCCACGGTTAACAACATAACCGTGATAGTACCCATCTATATATAATCATAGTTGTGAAGTAAACCGTGGATATATAGTACCTGAACTATATATCCACAGTTGGAAACACAACCGTCATTATAGCCATCAATATATATTCACGGATAACATCAAAGTCGTGATCTTACCCATCAATATATAGTCACGGTTGTGTAGTCAACCGTGGATATATATTTCAAGTATTATATATCCACACTCCTTAACCATGATTATATATTGATGGGTACGATCACGGATTTAATGTTGTCTGTGATTATATAGTTTCCCCGGATTGTATCGTTTACCTTATAATTTCAAAAATGTCACCATGCATATTTTTATCACTAATCCACTTTAACCCGGGATTATATCCCGTTGTTATATCCAATTTTTGCACTAGTGTCAAGGGATTAAATAGTATTTTCTCCATCCACTATGCATAGCATAACAAGAAGTTGAGATATACCTTGCACATCAAAGCGCTCAATAGTCGGAAAAGGAAAAACAATGCTCTGATTCAAACAATCCATAATACCTTGTTGATAGATAACCAGTCCATCCCCAAAATAACTTCCAAGTCTTTCATGGGCAAACAAATAAGGGATACGATAAATCTTCGATCCTCAAGAATCATTTCAATATTATCACACCAAGTAACCGTCCATAAATAAGTATCGGTTGGTGTAGACACCATGACAGAACCTTTCATCATGCTTATTGGCAATTTTAATCACCTCACATAATCTTCTAAAATAAAGGAGTGCATTGCACCTGAATCAAATAATAAATCAACACTATTACCATGTATTTTGCACTTACTTTGCACTAGATCACCCGCTTGTGTAGCTTCTTCACCGGTCATGGTGAAGACTCTTCCAGCAGTTTGTTGGTTAGCACCATTGTTGTGACCATTTCGGCCACCATTGCCATTTCCATGGCCATTACCATTACTGTTAACCAAGTGGCCTTAATTACTCAAGAGGGGGGTGAATTGAGTATTAAAATTTTTTCTTGGAATGCTTTTGAATTTGATTCTTTAATAATTATGCTTAAAGAAGATAACAAATAATATAACAGATAATGTAAGAATATAAATATTTCAAGTGAATTCTAACAATTAAGTAAGTAATTTATATGAGCAAATATAAAAGAGTGTAGGGATAGAGAAATTTGCAAACCGATATAATGAGTTCCACCACCCCGGTGTATGTCTCGCCTTTAAGTAACCCACTTGAAGGATTTCACTATAAAATTAGAGATTACAACTTTGAGAAATTGAAGCTTCCTAGTGTCCCACACTCAAGAATCCAATTCCCATAAGTACAAGGGTAACCCACCCAATCTCTCAATCTCACACTTTACAAGGTTGAAACCCAACCCCAAATTATAGGATTTTTGGTGTTTAAGTGTACAAAGAAAACTCTCCAAAAGAGTGGATATACAAGTTAAATCTTTCTCAAAATAATAACTCTCAAAGAGAGGATATGCAAGTTTTAGCACTCAAAAATAATTTTGCTCACTAAGTAACTCTCAAAAGTAATTTCAAAGAAAATGAGACAGAGAGTATTTTGCCAAGAATTTAAGAACAGAGAAGGAGAAGCTATATGATTTTCGTTGCTTGCTTGTGTTTCCTTTGGCCTTCAGCTTCTCTTCTATTTATAGGCAAGGGTGCATGCAAATTTATGCAATTTTTAATTCCTCAGAAACATAAATCCACAAAACATTCTATGTTTTAAGTTCCTTGTTTCTATGCACAAGTTTCCTGACCTTGAGTCTGTAAATTTGCAGCTGGAATGTTTGAATTTTGAGGCACAGAGAGGTTTCCCAAAAATCCTGCAAGTCTGTCAGTTTTCAAAATTTGAAATTCAAATTTACACTGAATGAATCTATTCACGAATCGATTCATTTAGTGTATTTAGACTTAAAATAACGTATGAATCCATTCACATGAAATATGAATCGATTCATCTATGAAAGTTTGAAGTTTCTGGGTAATTTGGAACATATGAATTAATTCAGGAATATATGAATCGATTCAGGCACTCAAAAATCATATCCTGGGGCATTTTATTTTGTATGAATCAATTTAGGAGTTTGGAGAATCGATTCAAGTGTTGAAAAATCACATCCTGGGGCATTTTATTTTGTATGAATCGATTCAGAAGTTTGGGGAATCGATTCAAGTGTTGAAAAATCACATCCTGGGCCTTTTATTATGCATGAATCGATTCAGGGGTTTTAGGGAATCGATTCAACATGCTGATGGTCAATTTTCATGTATTTGGTACTCCTTTTCACATCTTATTACATATGGTCATGTTGTCTTGGTTTTTAGATGAATTTATTCACTAGATTTGAGCCTCTGTCAATGCCTTGAATCATTCTTTTAAAGTTCATCTCTTGGGGTGTTAGTTTCATAATAGTTTATAATGCAAGTTTTTGACAAACAATAAGACTCCCCCTATCTATTGCAGTTTGATACCACTTTTATTTTGTAAGTTATTTGCCATATAATGTTCCCCCTTAATTATGTAATATGTGCCACAAATGATTTAGGCAAATAATCATATAATGATAATCATTCAGGATGCCAATTGATAAAGATAAACACACAAATGAGATTTCTCTCCCCCTTTGGCATCATCAAAAACTTAAGGATTTAGCAAAACATGAGAACATTTTTATTGAATGATTTAAAAGATAAATAGGAACATGACAAAGTAAACAAAGAGATATAATAAGTTCTAGCTTATAGACTGAAAAATTTGAACTCAGAGAATTGTTGATTGAGTTCATTGTATTAAGTGGTCATGGTATCCTCCATTTGGTTGAAGCAGGTATTCATATTATTCTCCAAGGTATCAAAGCGAGCATTTATCGTATCAAAGCGATTATCAAAATAGGTAGTCAACCTATTGAAGAACTCATCATTAAGGTTTGGAGGAGGTGCATGTTCTTAAGGTTGAGTTTCATGCTTAGAATGTGCTTCATCTTCACTGAGTGCGTTTGGAAGAAAGTAATGCCATTCTTCATTTCGAAAGGTCCATCCCATTTTAGTGAGGTATGGTCCACTAATTAAACCTTTCGAACTAACTAACTACTTGACTTCATTTGAGAGATCAACATTAAAATGATAAAGGAGTTTAGTGATCAAGACGGTATATGGAAGGCGGGTGAGTTTTTGAGCATCAATCATATGTTGCTTTATTAGTGCAATCCAATTGATTTCTTTTTGATGCAACATAGCCCAAAGTAAGATAATTTGTGACTCACTTACCCTTGCGTTATTACTTCCTTTGGGAAGTAGTATTTTCACCAAGCAATAATAAAGAAGTCAGTGCTTTATATCCATTCGACCCACTATGCTTGTTGCGGCAGAAGAAAGGTATAGAAAAGTTCTTGCCTCTAAAGAGTTGTAATTCCATTCTGGCATAGGCCTCTTTCCATTAAAATCACTGTTCCTTAATGGAAGTCGTCCTAGGAGATGAAGAATGTGGTCATCAAGGTTGATGGTGACTCCTTTTACCTTGGCTATGTAATGATTATTTGTGGCTTTTAGAGTGGAGTAGAAGGCTCTAATTAATTCCGGATAAATGAAATTTTTTTGAAGGGTAGCAAATTCACCAAGATTTTGTTGTTGGAAAATCTCAAAGAAGGTGAAGTTATCATGGAAGAGTTGATAATCAAGCTAATGAGGGGCAATAAGAGACTTCTCAGAAAAGTGTTCTAGATATCTAGAGAGTTGGTTTTGTGTGGTAAATAATCTAGATATATCAGTGGTTTATGGAGCAGAGGATCCAGCAACGTCAGCTCTTCTTTTTCTTCTTGGATTGGAAGAAGATGCCATGGAGGTTTTTTTTAGAAGAGATGGAAGAGGAGTGTTTAGAGAAGAGGCAAGGGAATTATAAGAGAAGGGTGAAGAATGGGTGAAGAGAATAGAGAGATTCCCTGTATTTATAAGAAAAATGCATGAGATAGGCCAAAGCTGCTTATGGGAATCGATTCTTTCCCAATTGAATCGATTTATTTTGCGTGAATTGTGATTTTTGCCCACTTAAGCTCGTGTGAATCGATTCACTCCTAGGATGAATCGATTCATGCTCTGTATTTTGTGCAAATCTAAAGCCTAACTCATGTGAAAGGGAATCTTGTCCTATTACAATTGATTATTTCGGGAACAACATTGTCATATGCCTTTGTCTCTTGATTCAAATTTTGAATTTTGAATTTTGAATTCAAATTTTGAATTTGAATTTTGAATTCAAATTTTGAATTTGAATTTTGAATTCAAATTTTGAATTTGAATTTTGAATTCAAATTTCAAGCTTTTTGGTGTCTCTTATTTATGTAGATATAAAATGATCCAATTAATGCTATATGGAGACTTAAGAAATATTGATCAAGATTTCAATCTAGAGAAATTATATGAGAGTCTAATTTTACAAGAGATTTATCAAATTGCCAATGATTTTGTTGGTATGGAAATTTCACCAAAAAATCAAGGTTTATTTGGCAATTTATTTTTGAGATCTTTGTGATACATAAGAGATTATTTTTTTCAAAAATATGTCTTAAATTTCTTTAGCAAGAGAATATTTTCTTAGAAAATCAATTTGAGATTTAAAAAATTTGCAATTAATCAATAAGATAATTAATTAACCATTAATTTAAACATATGATTTATTAAACGATACAAAATATCTTATGTGGCCAAGGAAAGGATTTAAATCTTTATCAAAGATTGATTTAGAAATATTAAAAAAATTTATATCTCAAGGATATTCAAGATTTAAAATTAATGTTTCTAAGATAAGAATTGATTTAGTAATTTTTGAGATATATAAAAAAAATCCTTTTAAAAGATATCATTAAGATATTTTGTCAATAATTTCAAAGATTTAAAGTTTTGAAATATTTCCAAAAACACTTTAAAGGAAATTTGTTATTTCCAAAATTCTTAACTCCCTCCTAATTTTTATAAATTGTTCTTTAGCGAGGGGTTTTGTAAAAATATCTGCCAATTGTTTGAAAGTATCAACATATTCAAGAACATAATCTCCCTTGAAAACATGATCTCTTATAAAGTGGTGACAGATTTCTATGTGTTTGGTCCTGGAGTGCATTACTGGATTTTTAGAGATGTTGATTGCGCTAGTATTGTCACACTTAATAGGAATTTGATCTAAGATAACACCAAAATCAAGAAGTTGTTGTCTCATCCATAGAATTTGTGTACAACAACTCCTAGCCGTAACATATTCTGCCTTAGCTGTTGATAATACGACACTGACTTGTTTCTTGCTATACCAAGAGACAACGGAACTACCAAGTAAATGATAAGTACCACTTGTGCTTTTTCTATCTAATTTACAGCCCGTGAAATCGGAGTCAGAATAACCAATTAAATAATATTTGGCACCTTTTGGGTACCACAATCCAACCTTTTGAGTTCCAACCAAGTATTTCATTATCCGTTTTACTGCAGTTAAATGTGATTCTTTTCGGCATGCTTGATATCTTGCACACAAACAAATAGCAAACATAATATCCAGTCTACTAATGGTTAAGTAAATTAAGGATCCAATCATACCTCTATATTTTGTGAGTTCTATATCCTTACCTTTCTTATCCTTGTCCAAATAACATAAAGTGCTCATAGGTGTGGCAATTTCATTGGCTTTGTCCATGTTGAACTTTTTGAGTAGCTCTTTGCAATACTTGGATTGGCTAATTCAGGTTGCTTCTTTATTTTGCTTTATTTGTAATCCAAGGAAGAATATGATTTCTCCCATCATGGACATCTCAAATTCATTCTGGATGATCTTAGCAAACTCTTTTCAGAGTGATTCATTAGTAGCACCAAATATAATATCATCAACATATACATGTACCAAAAGTATGTCATTTCTTTTGTGCTTGATAAATAGCGTAGTATCAACTTTTCCCCTTTCAAAATTATTTTGTAAAATAAATTTGCTCAATCTTTCATACCAAGCTCTTGGAGCTTGTTTCAAACCATATAAGGCTTTTCTTAGTTTGAAAACATGATTTGGAAATTGATAATTTTCAAAACTTGGAGGTTGATTAACATACACTTCTTCTTGAATGTATCCATTCAAGAAGGAACTTTTGACATCCATTTGATACAATTTAAAATCTTTACAACATGCAAAGGCCAATAATAATCTAATAGCTTCTAGCCTAGCGACGGGAGCATATGTCTCTTCATAGTCTATACATTCTTCTTAATTATATCCCTAAGCAACTAGCCTAACTTTGTTTCTAGTGATTATTCTGTTTTCATCAAGCTTGTTTCTAAATACCCATTTGGTTCCTATTATTTGGTGATTATTGGGTCTTGGCACTAGTTCCCAAACTTCATTTCTTTCAAATTGATTTAGTTCTTCTTGCATGGCCAACATCCAATGTTCATCAATAATAGCTTTATCAATAGTTTTAGGTTCAATTTGTGAAACAAAAGCTAAATGATTGCATGCATTTCTAATAACGTTTCGAGTACTTACATCTTTTGTTATTTCACCTATGACATTGTCCAAGGGGTAATTCTTTACGGTGATCCATTCCTTTTGTTGAGGTTTGTCATTTTGTGTTGCATCTCCTTTAATTTTGTTTTCTTCTTTATCTTCCAAGTTCATTTCTTGGAAGGTACCTACCAGATCATCAATTTCTTTTCTCGAAGGATTTTGGTTAAGTTCATCAAATTTGACATGTATAGACTCTTCAATTATACAAGTTCGTTTGTTAAAGAGTCGATATGCTTTACTAGTAGATGAATAACCTAAGAATATTGCTTCATCAGATTTTGCATCGAATTTGTCGAGATTATCCTTTGCATTGTTTAAAACAAAGCATTTGTATCCAAATACATGAAAATAAGAAATATTTGGTTTTCTTCCTTTATAAAGCTCATAGGAAGTTTTCTTTAATATAGGCCTTATCAAACATCGATTCATAACATGGCAACCGGTATTTACCGCATCAGCCCAAAAGTGTTTCGCAATATGACTTTCATTCAACATAGTTCTTGCGAGCTCCGCTAAAGATCAATTTTCCTTTCAACTACCCCATTTTGTTATGGAGTTCTTGGAGCCGAAAAATTATGTTCAATGCCAAATTTTTCACAAAATTTTTCAAAAGATTGGTTTTCAAATTCTCCTCCATGATCCGTTCGAATGGATACTGTTAACCAAGTGGCCTCAAGTACTCAAGAGGGGGGTGAATTGAGTATTAAAAATTTTACTTTGAATGCTTTTGAAGTTGATTCTATAGTTACTATGTTTGATGAAGATGATAAACTTACTGGCAAATAGTAACAATTTATACACAGGACAAAATAATAGGCACTTAAAAGGTCTAAGTAATATTCAAGAAATAGAATCAATTAATCTTAACACTATTTATGCTACTTAGAAAGATTACAAAATAATTCAAGAATATTACTTAAGGCTAATTTCAACAATGTTAATCGAAATAATTTACAACTTAATATAACATGCACTTAGTCCAAATTAATTGGCAATAATATAATAAATCAAGCAAGCAAGTTAAGTGCACAAATTAAATGAGTTTAGGGAAGAGAGATTTGTAAACCGATATATACGAGTTCCACCACACCGGTGTACGTCTCGCCTCTAAGCAATCCACTTAGAGGATTTCCACTATTGTAGATTAGAGATACAACTTTGAGCAACTCCGACTTCCTAGTGTCCCACACTCAAGAATCCAATCCTCACAAGTACGAGGGCACCCCACCCAATCTCTCAATCTGACAATTACAAGGTTGAAACCCAACCCACAAATCTAGGAATTTTGGTGTTTGGAATACAAGAATAACTCTCCAATAGAGTGGATATACAAATTAAAGCTTTCACCAAATGATAACTCTCAAAGAGAGGATATGCAAATTTTAGCACTTAAAAAAAATATTTTCTCTCTAAAAAAATTAATTTGCAAGTTTAGAAAATAATTTTGCTCACCAAATTTTCTCTCAAAGTAATAAGCCAAGAAATAGAAACAGAGAGTGTAACACCCTCCGTTAGATAAGACAAACCCTTCTATAGGATCATCCTATTTAACTAAGAGTGTTAACAGTTTTTAGAAAAAGTGATATATTATTTTTTTTTTAAATAAAAAGATGGCAGATTAGTGGAGGCAAATAGTAGATAAATCATATAGTCATTCACAAACTATAAGTAATTGTACTCTTAATAGAATGGGGCACGCAGGCACCCTTAAATATTATACAGTCATCGAGTGTCTTATTATTCATTAATAAATATCTACTACATCTATTCTACTTTAATGAATACTCCCAGTTGGTTCAGCGTATTGCTGTTCGTCATACTTCTGTTCTTGATTCCTATTTCCTCTGTTAATATCCAACAGTAAGGGTGAGTATAACCCAAGACCCTGAAGGTTGCCCGGTGCAGACATAATCCAGTCAACAGATAATATCACATAAATCATGCAATTAACATATTTATAACTATAACAATCAAAGATTGTCATGGAAATGCATGAGTAGGGTTTATTATGATTTATCTTAATTAAGTCTCATGATGCATGTGGGCCCAATAAATCAATCCACCATCATCATTCTTTTATTCTTTGGAATTCATCCTGCTCAAGTTGCTTCTTGGGCACAACATTTCTATTCTAGAGCGATCGGAGCTCACCAAGTCCTCCATTCATTATCATAAGGTACGAATGAACTCACAGGTTCTCATCAATATATATTATTTCATCTTGGCACTTAACTCTACATGATCATAGATACATCACGTCATTTAGTTGAAGTACACCAAAATTGCGTTGTCTCACCCGGCTTCAGGCGCGACTCTGATGCCATTGGGTTTCCGTTCCGGTCGTACTCCCAAGATTCCCCTTAGAGATCGAACGTGAATGTCCTCCAGCGTACCAGGTGTATGCTCTAGTTTTTCTCCTTCAAAATATTTTCATGATGCGAAATGCATTATTTTTATCATTTGATCCTTGGGTATCTATGTGTTTCCAGTCTCATAATATTTATTCACAAGCTTTTGGATCCATCAACTATTCAGACGTTGCAAGTCATTTTTATTATTATTTATTCTTATTCTAGAAAATATATCGGTTATATCTTGGCTAAAATAATACTTCGTTTAAAGAGTAAATAATATGTTTCTTATTTCATTATTCGAGATTAAAACAATAATAATATCTATAACAATAATACTAGTTAATAATAATAAGAAGAAGAATAACAATAATAATGATAATAAGAATAATAATAATAATTGTAACATCCCAAAATAATTTAAAAAGAATTAAAGAAGAGTTTCTGAATGAAAATCCGAGTGAAAAATATAAAAAAACAAAGTTTTCCGAGTAAAAAGAGTTGTTTCCGAGTGACAATGTTGAAAACCAGATTTTTCGAGTAAAAAAATATTTGATTCCGAGTGAAATGAATTTTCCGAGTGAAATAACTATGATTCTGAGTGGAGTAAATAGGATTCCGAGTAAATCAGGCTGAGAGGAGTTTCTGAGTAAAATGAATATGAATCCGAGTGAAATAACCATGATTCTGAGTGGAATCAGACTGAGAAGAGTTTTCTGAGTGAAATTAAGATGTTTTTCGAGTGAAATATGATTGAAAAGAGTTTTCTGAGTGAGGAATCGTTTTGTCAGAATGGAACACATTCGAGTAAGTTAAAATCCGAGTGAAATGGAAACATCTCCGAGTGAAATGCTTCCGAATGAGTTATTTGCGAGAGATATGGAAGTACCTCTCGGAATGATATTTCTGATTAAGTAAACGTCCGAGTAAAATTTATCAGGGTGGATGGTTTTCCAAGTAAAACATTCTGAGTAAGTCTTTCTAGGAATGGTGTTTCTGGTTAAAGGACTCTAATTCCGAGTGAAGGTGTTTCTGAGTGAATAATTCTGAGAATAATAAACATAAGAGTAATCCTTCCAAGCTGAATGATTTCCGAGGAAGGAAGTGTACTCCGACTCCGAGTGGCCTTTCAGTTAATGAAGGGCCCAACCATGATATGTGAAGACACTCAGCAGCTTGGATTGTATTTTATTGGAATTCTTGACCGGCTCATGACAATACCAATTGAAATTATGTATTTGTGTATTTTAAGTGAGTCGGTCGGCTTATCATTTAATTCAAAAGATCTGTTTGAAATTATTATTAATGTAAAACCGGTCGGATTGATGTAAAATTGGTTGGATTGGTGTAAAACTGGTCGGATTGGTGTAAAACTGGTCGGATTGATGTAAAATTGGTCAGATTGATGTAAAACCGGTTGGATTGATGTAAAAACCGGTCGGATTGATGTAGAAACGAGCTTGTTATTATTGAATCATACTTCTGTTTATAATTCTTCACTGGAATTCACATAGACACCCATGATTCTTAATGTTTTCACAGTCCAATACCGATCATATCTTTTCACAATTCAACACTGAGTATATACACTTAGCAACACATATATATATATATATATATACACACACACAAATATGTAACAATTAAAGCATGTTAATTCACACAATTCCCGAATCTGTTCTGGAAAGGTAAGGACCAAAGGTACCTTAACCCTTTCCTATCACTCGGATTTCCCCAGAATACCCAAGAATATACTCCCCTTACCTTAATGGAGTTGAGGATGTTCCCTTTACTGTCCTTGCTTCAGCTCCGAGTGAGAGAGAAAAGGAAAATAAGAGAAGAAGAAGCTTGTACGTAGAAGAAGAAGGAGAGAGCTTTTGTTAATTTCTGATGGTTCTGAAAGTTTAGCCTTGGGAATGAATTATGGCATCAATTAAATAAGGAAGAGGCAAGTGGGAGACAAGTTTTCCCGTGAATGAAGGTTAGGTAGAATAATGGAGACTTTTGGACAAAAGGTGAGCTGTTTTTGACCACTTCCGTTGTCAGCTTGCATTGATTGGAATGGATATATAATAAAATATATAAAGGTGTTATGATTGGAGTGAAAAGTGTTTCACGTGAAGGATCAGGACCCTAGGCGCTTGAGCGTAGAATGCTTGCTTGAGCGTGGATCTGGTCAGCAAAGGAAAAACTCCATCTCGCTCAAGTGAATTCCGACTCTCTTGAGCGAGTCATACTGTCCTCGCTTGGGCGAAGTGAAGAAAACTGAGTGAAATGAATGATTATGCATCAGGGGTCCTTCTCACTCAAGCGAATTCCGACTCGCTTGGGCGAAACCAGCGAACAGGGTGAAATCTGCTTGCAATACTGACTCGCTTGAGCGAGGCACAAGGTTCGCTTGGGCGAAGCCAACAAACAGGGTGAAATCTGCTTGCAATACTGACTCGCTTGAGCGAGGCACCCTCTCGTTTAAGCGAAATCTGAAACTTCACTCGGTGTTATCCCACTTGGAAAATGTTTCACTAGGGTGAACTCTCTCATGGCATTGTTACATTCAACTCTGAGCTCACCCACTCGGAATTTCACTACTCGGACACATCTTGATCCGAGAAGTACTCATTCGAAATCGTACTTCTCTCGGAAATTTTCACTCAGAGAAGTTTCATTCAGAATTGAGGCATTTGACTATGTTTGACTCAGAAACGACTCATTTGAAAATGTTTGACTCGGAAACGAGTCACTCGAAAGCGTTTAACTCGAAAATGAGTCATTCGAAGGCGTTTGACTCGAAAATGAGTCATTCGAAGTCATTTGACTCGGAAACGAGTCATTCGAAGACGGGTCACTCGGACCTTTCACCAAGAAGTGGTTCTCTCAAACACACTTCACTCAAAATTATCTCCGAGGCTAGGACTCCACTTGGAAGTGGCTCTCTCGGTCATGTCTTACTCGAAAATCATGACCCTCACTCGGAATTCCAACCTTCAGTCGGAATTTTCAACTTTTACTCGGAATTTCTCTTGGGCACTCAGAACAGAGTCGTTTTTCACTCGGAATTTGCATAATACCATTAATGGTCTATATAATTTCCATAATCACACCCAAAAATGAAATTTCTGAGATATCACAGACCATCTATAGGGTATTAATTCACTTATTCTTACTTACAAACTTTCCATACTTCAAAATTACAAGATTAAAACTGTTATTAAAAATAGGGATGTCACACTCTCCTCCCCTTTTGGGAATTTCGTCCCGAAATTCAAAGTTGAAACAATTGAGGGTACAATTCTCTAATCTTTTCCTCAATTTCCCAAGTAGCGTCCCCATCATCTGTCTGACTCTAAACTACTTTGACCAAAGAGATTTCCTTTCCTCTTAACTGTTTGAGACGTCGGTCAACAATCTTAACCGGTGATGCTTCAAAGGTAAGGTTTTCTTTTAGAACAAATTGATCAGGACTCAGAACATGATCAGGGCTTGGTACATATTTACAGAGTTGAGAGACATGAAAAACATTATGAAGGTTTGTTAGCTCGGTTGGCAGAGCAATACGGTACGCATGAGTTCCTATCTTTTACAGAATCTGATAGGGTCCTACGTACCTGGGACTTAACTTCTTGGCCTTTAAAACTCTTCCCACACCAGTGGTAGGGATAACCTTGAGAAATACATGGTTTCCCTCCTCAAATTCCAATGGCTTCCGACATTTGTCGTAGTAACTCTTTTGTCTATCTTGTGAAGCCTTCATTGCCATTTGGATATTTCGGACTTGTTCTGTAGTCTTCTGAACAATCTCTGGTCCAATTATCGTCTTTTCATCTGTCTCATACCAACATAAGGGTGTACGACATTTTCTTCCATATAGAGTTTCATAAGGGGCCATACCGATGCTGGCATGGTAGGTGTTGTTGTAGGTGAACTCAACAAGTGGAAGGTATTCTTGCCAACTTCCCCCATGTTCTAAGACACAAAGACGTAACAGATCTTCAAGAGTCTTGATTGTCTGTTCTGATTGTCCGTCTGTCTGTGGGTGATATACGGAACTTAACTTTAGACGAGTTCCTAGAGCTTGTTGCAGGCTCTTCCAAAACTGTGATGTGAAATGAGGATCTCGGTCAGACACAATTGCAGTGGGTGTTCCATGTAATCGTACAATTTCCTTGATATAGATCTGGGTGAGTTTCTCTAGAGAATACTTCATATTGACAGGGATAAAATGAGCGGTCTTTGTTAATCGATCCACGATTACCCAAATAGCATCATATCCAGCTGATGTTCTGGGAAGTCCGGTCACGAAGTCCATAGCAATCTTATCTCATTTCCATTCTGGTATCTCCAAAGGTCGAAGGATCCCACTTGGTCGTTGTTGTTCTGCCTTTACCTTCTGACACATCAGGCAAGCTATTACATACTCAGCGTGTAACATCCTAGGTTATTTTTGCATTTATTTTTATTCAATTGATTAAATCTTATGATAAATTTTTCCTTTTCTTGAAAATTAATCGAGGTTTAGTGAAATAGCATTTAGTTTTACTGACTTATTCAAGTGACAGCAGTCATAGTCAAATTAAATAAATGAGATCTAGAAAGAAGAACAAGTTAATCTAAGCACAACGGATGGGGAAAGAGGGAATCAGGGCCTCCCGCTTGAGCGGGGCCCCTACTCGTCTGAGCGAGATTTCGGACTCTGGCTTGAACGAGGTTTCTATTAGCTTGAGCGAATACCTTTCGCACATCGGATTGGGCAAAACATGCAAACGGACTCCCGAAAAATCTCACCCTAAAATGATTCTGTTAACCAAAGGGTTGTCATAGCTACCATGAGAGCATATGTAAATGACAGTGGTGTATTTTAAAATATAGATTTGCATCCGGTCCGGTCTTGGTTAAACACAACTAATAATAATGCTCGGAAGTTCTTATACACACATATAACTCTATAGAGAGTCACTCAAAGTCACTCGGACCCTGGCACCGATCTCCCCCTTGGCGCGACTGCATGGCTCCTTCCCCCTCCCTGTCACTGGTTACTAAAAAAAAGGCAAGGGTGAGTGTTTGGCATTGTAATTAATATAGAATGGAACTTAACAAATACATATACATAATTATATATATACATCAAGCATCATTCGAAAGTAAGCACAGTTTACTAAACAAGTACATCATTTGCAACCGTCAAAGGGGTTAGCCCATACATAACAAGATATCAATTTTTCACTCGGAAATCTATCAAATTACACATAGAAACACAGTGTATTACATACGAAAACTATATTAACCCAACCAAGCAATTCCATCACATTCATCACAATCACCACTGACTCTCATACAATCTGACTCCTAGTATCCGGATACTAAAGGATTGGCCTTCAGCTGGGGGTCCTACTTGACACCCCGTGAACCCTGCTTGGTTCACCGAGTCCTGCTTAACTCTCCACCTCGACCACTGGGTCCTACTTGACCACTGGGTAGCTCAACTGGGCACGAAAACCATGGGAGTCGGAAATGAGGGGCTATCATATACCGTCGGCCATCCCACACCACATAGTCATTCAACAATTTACCTTTCATATAATAATATCAATTCCTCATCACTCGGGTAGCCTGCTTGCTAACCCGACGTCATATAACACTGATCATTTCAACATTAGATATCTCAAGATCATAACATGATAAACTCAACCACACCCGATCCTCCACTAATTAATGTACCTAGTCACACATGCACAAGCATAAACACACAACTACGTTTAGCAACATTTTCCTTAACCTGTTTACATTACCTCAATGACCTGAATAAGAAGCGAGTCCTATTCTAATTAATTATAACCCGAACACCCCCTTACATTGGTTCCACGCTTCGATAATCTGCTCTCTGTGTCGATTCCTTCCTCTGAGCACTGGTTTCGCAGTCTCAACTCCGTCACTCAGTCTTCCGTTGCTTAACCTACTACCTACGGATCATAAAGTACAGCTCGTCACTTCAACGCCCTTAGTTCATGGACTGCATTTAGGCTTACACTCACCGGAGGAGTGGAGAACAGCCTCGAATATAGCCATGCATGGCCCTTAACCGCCAAAGAATAAAAGGGATAAGGGAATCACAATTGGAACGGATCAGTAGACTCACCTTGAAGCCTCGATCACAGGAATGGGATTCAATTGAAGTTTAGACACAAATGGAGTCCCTCCCCAGCGCATGCAACTCAGCGTTAAGAGAGGAGAAAATGAAAGAGAAGGGGCAGACCAGCAGCAGAGGTAATTCGCAAATAATGAAGAGGGAAGGAAGAGAATCTTCTTATATATATATAGCTCATGGGCAAGATCGTCTTTTCCTTTATTTTATTTGTATTCTTACTAAATTTAATCAATTTCACTATATTAAACTATTGCATAGTTCTCAAATCAATTACACTTATTTATTCCCTCAACGTTTAATTATTCATAATTTTCTAATACATCGCAAGAGTATAGGCCCAATATGAATATCGGCCCACCGGCGTCCTAGCTTAGTGTTCATACCTCGGAAATCCGAGCTACATCCTGAGAGGTCGGATATCTCATCCGTGCTCACCTCTTGGTTATCTACACCCGTTGTTTCAGTCATTATGAGGTTAATCCGGGCTATGACCCCGAGTGAGGCGCTCTCCTCACATCGGTTTGGACCAAACCACCTGGCCCTATCCACTCTTCTCTTACACTCCCGATCTTCAACTCCGCCTGCCCGCTCTTCTGAGACCGATCTCGACACCGGCTTTCCCGTCTCTGGCTCAGACAGAACAAATATTAAATAAAACTTCTAAAACATTTACTAACATTTCCCATTTCTTATAATTCTTATTAAAACATCAGGGATGTTACATCCACCCCCCCTAAAAGGAGATTTCGTCCCCGAAATCAGTGTTCCGGTTGGAAAAGATGAGGGTACATTCGCCTCATATCGGATTCTAACTCCCAAGTGTAGTTCATCCAATGTAAATTCTGCCACTTCACCTTCACCAGCGGTACCTCCTTATTCCTTAACCTTTTGGTTTGATGCTCTTCAATGCTGATTGGTACCGCCTCCACCGTCAGGTTCTCCTTCACTTCAATGGAGTCACTCGGTACAATCATGGTATCACACGGAATGTAGGCTCGAAGTTGCGATACGTGGAACACGTTGTGAATGTTAGTCAATGATTGGGGAAGATCCAGTCGATAAGCGACTTCACCAATCCGTTCTAGTATTTGGTATGGTCCAATATACTTCGGATTAAGCTTTTGGCTCTTCAAAATTTGACCTACACCCTTAGTCGGTGAAATCCTTAGGAACACCCAATCACCCACTTGAAATTCAAGGGGTCTGTGCCGATTGTCATAATAGCTCTTTTGCCGGTCTTGGGCAATTTTTATCTTATCTCGGATTAAAGCGATTTGTTCGTTCATCTCTTGAATCATCTCAGGCCCCAGATGAAGGGCATCGCCGTTCTCATTCCAACATAATGGAGTACGACATTTCCGACCATAAAGAGCTTCGTATGGAGCCATCCCAATGCTGCTATGGTAACTGTTATTATATGCAAACTCTACCAAGGGCAAGTATTTCTCCCATGATCCGCCCTGTTCTAGTACACATGCCTTTAACATATCTTCAAGAGTCTGTATAGTCCGTTCTGATTGGCCATCAGTCTGGGGATAGTAGGCTGAGCTCAGTTTGAGCTCAGTACCCAGTTGTTGTTTCAAACTCCCCCAAAACCTCGAAGTGAATCGGGGATCCCGATCGGAGATAATGCTTGAGGGCACACCATGCAGTCGTACAACTTCCGCAACGTACAACTTAGCTAATCGATCTAGCGACCACTTCATATTTATTGCCAGGAAATGCGCACTTTTGGTTAGTCGATCAACAATCACCCAAATCGTGTTGTATCCGGTTCGAGTGCGAGGCAGTCCGGATACGAAGTCCATGGTGATACCTTCCCACTTCCAGATCGGAATTTCTGGAGGTCGAAGCAAACCTGGAGGTCGTTGGTGCTCAACTTTGCACTTCTGGCATATCACACAGGATTTCACATACTCGATTATTGCCTTCTTCATGCTTGGCCACCAGAATTCCCTTTTTAAGTCCTGATACATTTTTGTCACTCCCGGATGTATACTCAGAGAGCTCTTGTGTGCTTCTGATAGCACCGCCTGCCTGAAGCCTCCATGTGCAGGCACCACCACTCGGTTCCTGAATCTCCATATACCATCGTTACCCCGAGTTATCTCCACATTTTTGCCTTGGGTCTGAGTATCAATCAGCCTCAGTAACTCTTCATCGTCTTTCTGTGCAGCTACCACCGACTCCAGAAATTCGTTGGAGATTTTTAACATTCCGATTGTCATTCGGTTTGGTGCGTCCATAACAATTCCAACATTCATATCTCTAAAGCTTTCCAGCAATTCCTGTTCTCTACCCATCAGGTAAGCCACGTGTAATACCTTCCTGCTTAGTGCATCTGCCACAACATTCGCTTTGCCCGGGTGATACTTCAAATCGAAGTCGTAATCCTTCAAATACTCCACCCATCGCCTCTGTCTCATATTTAGCTCCTTTTGATCAAATAAGTACTTTAAACTCTTGTGATCACTAAATACTACAAAGCGAGCTCCATACAGATAATGGCTCCAAATCTTCAGTGCGTACACCACTGCTGCAAGTTCCAGATCATGAGTCGGGTAATTCTCCTCATGTGACCTCAATTGCCTTGAAGCATAGGCGATTTCCCGATCAGCTTGCATCAACACACACCCCAATCCAAATTTGGATGCATCACAATATACTTTAAATTCCTATGTTACATCGGGCAGTGCAAGCACAGGGGCAGTCGTTAAACATCGCTTGAGAGTTTGGAAGCTTAATTCACACTTTTCCGACCACACGAAGGGGTTACCTTTCCTTGTTAACCGAGTCAGAGGGAGTGCTATCCGAGAGAACCCCTCAATGAAGCGTCGATAGTATCCAGCTAATCCGAGGAAACTCCTGATTTCAGTTACTGACTTCGGCCTCTCCCAAGCCATAACCGCCTCAATTTTTATCGGATCAACTGAGATTCCCTCTTGGGAAATTACATGCCCCAAGAATTGTACACTACTCCCCCAGAAATCACACTTAGATAGTTTAGCGTACAACTTCTTCTCTCGGAGTACTTGTAAAACAAGTCAAAGATGTTGAGCATGCTCCTCGTCCAACCTCGAATATACCAAAATATCATCAATGAATACTACCACAAACTGGTCCAAGTACGGTTGAAAGGTCCGATTCATATAGTCCATAAAAATGGCAGGAGCGTTCGTTACTCCAAAGGGCATTACTACGTACTCAAAGTGCCCATACCGAGTTTGAAATGCTGTTTTTGGGGTATCCTCCAACCTCACTCGGATTTGGTGGTACCCCGACCTCAAATCGATCTTAGAGAACACAACGGCGCCTCGCAACTGGTCCAGTAAATCGTCAATCCGAGGTAGTGGATATTTATTTTTGATTGTCAGTTTGTTCAGCTGTCGGTAATCAATGCACATTCGCATACTACCGTCCTTCTTCTTTACCAGTAACACCGGAGCGCCCCAGGGTGAGGCACTGGGTCGGATAAAGCCCTTTTCTAGTAATTCGTTTACTTGTTTCTTCACTTCGATCAATTCCACCGAAGACATTCTATATGGCGCTCGGGACACAGGTTCTGCCCTGGGAATCAAGTCAATAGAGAAATCAATCTCCCGACTGGGAGGTAGCTCCGGAATTTCTTCCAGAAAAACGTCAGGAAATTCGCAAACAATTGGAATATCGCTCGGCAGGAGGTTATGCCTACCCTCCGAAGCGAATAAAACAACATACGTGGTTAGGACATCGCTCACCCCGTCCTTCATGTCAAGTTCCTGAGAGAAAACAATATTCTTCCGATAACAATCGACCAACACATGATTAGCAGCAAGCCAATCGAGACCTAGAATAACATCTAAGTCCTTCAATGGCATACAGATAAAATTCACTCAAAAAGTATGGGCTTCGATTTGCATCGGCAGTTCTCTACACACTGTGGTTGCACAGAAAGTGGAACCAGTTGGAGTGGAAACAATAAGAGCGTTCTCCATTAAACCGATTGGCAGACCAAGCTATCGCACACAACTTTCTGAAATAAAGGAATGGGTGGCACCTGAATCATAAATTACATCAACCAGATAGCCACAGATGAGGCACTTACCCTGTACCAAATTGTCATTCCTCGTAGCTTCTGAAGCGTCAAATGCAAATACACGCCCGGTCATGGCGTTCTGGGCACCACTAGATTGGGCATCATATCTTCCCGATTGTTGGTTCCCTCTACCAGCTCCATTCTGGCCTCCCCTCGGAAAGTTGGAACCCCGGGTCCTAGAAGAATTTGTTCGGTTGTCCTGCCTGCCCTGCGGCTGCCTCTGAGGGCAATCGGGCATGAGGTGCCCTGGTTGTCCGCACTGGAAGCACACAATTTGGTTGGCTTGGCAATGTTTGGCAATGTGACCTTCCTGACCACAATTGTAGCATGCACGACTACCAGAAGGATTACCCGATCGACCAGTGGAACCCCGACCGGAAGAGGATGAGGAGGTAGCAGAAGACTTGCCGCCCCGGAAGAATTGACTCATCCTCTTGAAGTTGAATCCTTTTGCCTTCAGTGGCTTTTTATCCCTCGGCTGGGACGTCCTTTGTAACTGCACCTCTTCAGTCAGTCTTGCTTTGTTCACCAGGGTTGGGTAGTCCCTAATATCCATCGGTACGATTACACTACGGAGTTCAATCCGTAGTCCAGCTTCGTATTTGGCACACTTGCTACCCTCAGTCCCTTCTAACGAGAAAGGGTGGTAAAAATCACACAGCTCGTCAAACTTGCTGGTGTACTCGGCCACAGACAGCCGGTCTTGCTCCAACTTCAGGAATTCCATTTCTTTCCAGATTTTGTAATTGTCTGGGAAGTATTTAACAAGGAACCTCCTTCGGAAATTTACCCATACCAACGGCTCATTTGCTGCGTTCATCTGCACCTTCACTCGGGACCACCATACTCTAGCCTCTTCTTTTAGTTGGTAAGTAGCAAATAAAACCTTTTGCTCTTCTGAGCACTCAAAATATTCAAAAACCTGCTCGATATCCCTGATCCAGATGTATGCCCCGTCATAGTCGTGTCCCCCTTTGTAGATCGGAGGATTCCTTTTCAGGAATTTATCCAGAGTGGGACCGGACTCGGTCCTACTCATCAGCTGAGTAAATCTAGAGAAGAAATCATCTTCTCCCCCAGAACTAGTTTCTTCGGCCATTTAGTAATTCTATAATGAGCAAACACATCACCATTAATAACCAAGGTCAGCCAAGGGATCGGAAATTTACCTTATATACATAGAATACTACGCCAGTGGAGTGCCAAGGGAACGATGCCAGACCACACACATAATCATGGTACAACGAAATACAATCAACCTTCATAAGACTAACACAATCACTAGACCGACCCATACACCGGCTCTAGAAAGAACCGCTCTGATACCAAGTGTAACATCCTAGGTTATTTTTGCATTTATTTTTATTCAATTGATTAAATCTTATGATAAATTTTTCCTTTTCTTGAAAATTAATCGAGGTTTAGTGAAATAGCATTTAGTTTTACTGACTTATTCAAGTGACAGCAGTCACGGTCAAATTAAATAAATGAGATCTAGAAAGAAGAACAAGTTAATCTAAGCACAACGGATGGGGAAAGAGGGAATCAGGGCCTCCCGCTTGAGCGGGGCCCCTACTCGTCTGAGCGAGATTCTGGACTCTCACTTGAACGAGGTTTCTATTAGCTTGAGTGAATACCTTTCGCACATCGGATTGGGCAAAACATGCAAATAGACTCCCGAAAAATCTCACCCTAAAATGATTCTGTTAACCAAAGGGTTGTCATAGCTACCATGAGAGCATATGTAAATGACAGTGGTGTATTTTAAAATATAGATTTGCATCCGGTCCGGTCTTGGTTAAACACAACTAATAATAATGCTCGGAAGTTCTTATACACACATATAACTCTATAGAGAGTCACTCAAAGTCACTCAGACCCTGGCACCGATCTCCCCCTTGGCGCGACTGCATGGCTCCTTCCCCCTCCCTGTCACTGGTTACTAAAAAAAAGGCAAGGGTGAGTGTTTGGCATTGTAATTAATATAGAATGGAACATAACAAATACACATACATAATTATATATATACATCAAGCATCATTCGAAAGTAAGCACAGTTTACTAAACAAGTACATCATTTGCAACCGTCAAAGGGGTTAGCCCATACATAACAAGATATCAATTTTTCACTCGGAAATCTATCAAATTACACATAGAAACACAGTGTATTACATACGAAAACTATATTAACCCAACCAAGCAATTCCATCACATTCATCACAATCACCACTGACTCTCATACAATCTGACTCCTAGTATCCGGATACTAAAGGATTGGCCTTCAGCTGGGGGTCCTACTTGACACCCCGTGAATCCTGCTTGGTTCACCGAGTCCTGCTTGACTCTCCACCTCGACCACTGGGTCCTACTTGACCACTGGGTAGCTCAACTGGGCACGAAAACCATGGGAGCCGGAAATGAGGGGCTATCATATACCGTCGGCCATCCCACACCACATAGTCATTCAACAATTTACCTTTCACATAATAATATCAATTCCTCATCACTCGGGTAGCCTGCTTGCTAACCCGACGTCATATAACACTGATCATTTCAACATTTGATATCTCAAGATCATAACATGATAAACTCAACCACACCCGATCCTCCACTAATTAATGTACCCAGTCACACATGCACAAGCATAAACACACAACTACGTTTAGCAACATTTTCCTTAACCTGTTTACATTACCTCAATGACCTGAATAAGAAGCGAGTCCTATTCTAATTAATTATAACCCGAACACCCCCCTTACATTGGTTCCACACTTCGATAATCTGCTCTCTGTGTCAATTCCTTCCTCTGAGCACTGGTTTCGCAGTCTCAACTCCGTCACTCTGTCTTCCGTTGCTTAACCTACTACCTACGGATCATAAAGTACAGCTCGTCACTTCAACGCCCTTAGTTCATGGACTGCATTTGGGCTCACACTCACCGGAGGAGTGGAGAACAGCCTCGAATATAGCCATGCATGGCCCTTAACCGCCAAAGAATAAAAGGGATAAGGGAATCACAATTGGAACGGATCAGTAGACTCACCTTGAAGCCTCGATCACAGGAATGGGATTCAATTGAAGTTTAGACACAAATGGAGTCCCTCCAAAGCGTATGCAACTCAGCGTTAAGAGAGGAGAAAATGAAAGAGAAGGGGCAGACCAGCAGCAGAGGTAATTTGCAAATAATGAAGAGGGAAGGAAGAGAATCTTCTTATATATACCAAGCTCATGGGCAAGATCGTCTTTTCCTTTATTTTATTTGTATTCTTACTAAATTTAATCAATTTCACTATATTAAACTATTGCATAGTTCTCAAATCAATTACACTTATTTATTCCCTCAACGTTTAATTATTCACAATTCTCTAATACTTCGCAAGAGTATAGGCCCAATATGAATATCCGCCCACCGGCGTCCTAGCTTAGTGTTCATACCTCGGAAATCCGAGCTACATCCTGAGAGGTCGGATATCTTATCCGTGCTCACCTCTTGGTTATCTACACCCGTTGTTTCAGTCATTATGAGGTTAATCTGGGCTATGACCCCGAGTGAGGCGCTCTCCTCACATCGGTTTGGACCAAACCACCTGGCCCTGTCCGCTCTTCTCTTACACTCCCGATCTTCAACTCCGCCTGCCCGCTCTTCTGAGACCGATCTCGACACCGGCTTTCACGTCTCTGGCTCAGACAGAACAAATATTAAATAAAACTTCTAAAACATTTACTAACATTTCCCATTTCTTATAATTCTCATTAAAACATCAGGGATGTTACACAGCGATATCCCTTTTCATTCCTTGCCACCAGAATATTTTCTTCAAGTCTTGATACATCTTGGTCGATCCGGGGTGGATATTGTATTTACTTTTGTAGGCTGACAGGGCCCGCAAGCGCACGGGTTATGTCACGTAATATAAAAGATTATCGTTCTCCACAGGGACTATGTTCAAAGTACCAGCATATTGAAATTTAATTATCCACACAATTGATTTTTAAGATTTTTATAAAATAAAGCACAAATTAAAGTTGCACAGAATACGAATAAATAAAAATAAAATTTACTTGACACTTAAAAATCAGAGTTGAGAATATCTTGGGATTTCGGGGGATTAAGACTCTATTTTATGTTAATGAATTTTAACTTTTCATAAATAAGAATCAAATTAAGTTTTCCAAGGTGAATTTTCCAAAAGCTAATTAATATGTTCCTCTCGGAATCCTATTAATGTACCTAACCTATGGAAAGCGCTGCTTAATCCTCAGAAAGGCCCATTATCGTTTTATGAAAACCCCTTTTATTTTCTCAAAAGAATTTTGATTACTTTCACGGTTTTACCGAGGTCACAAAAAGCATTTCAAAAATCTTAGGTTTAGTTTAAAGCTTTCGAGTAAAAATAAATCTCTCGATTCTATTTATTACCTAAACTTACTAATATACCCGCAACTATACAGTTTTATTAATTAGGTTCTTGTTAGGAATCACTAAAAGCATTGAGCAATTTTTTAAACTAAATGGAAAACAAAAATTTATTTAATTCCAAGTCAAAATAATATTAACAATAAAATATTATCATACCCCCTTTATCCCAAGATAATTAATTTAGCTACTCATGAAATAATTCAAATTCATATAAATAATGGAAAAATAAAACATACAAGACATGGTAAAAATAAAGACTTACGGGTTTCTCCAAAAGCTCAGAATAATTTACCACTGTATTTCCTTGTTGCAATATTCCTTCACCAATTACAAATTTAAACAACTCACTTTTACAATTCACAACTCTTAAAATAAAATAAAGAAAAAGAAAATAAAAGGAGAAACAAAATGAAAAAGAAAGAAAAAGAACGAAGAAAGAAATAAAGAAAAAAGAAAGAAAGAAAAGAAAAGGAAGAACGAAGCAAAAATAAAGAAAAAGATAGAATAGAAAAGAGAAGGATACAGGAAGAACGAGAGAGAAAAGAAAGGAAAAGAATTAAATTCAAGTGATTGATCAATGGTTTAGTGGTGCTGTCCGTGTTCCCTTTTATAGGCAAAGGAAGGGAAGAAGTCAGCTTGGAAAGCGCGTTGCCAGTTGGTGCAATTGTCTTCTTCTCAGCCGTCCCACCATCACAGCTTGGAGACAGCCTGGATGGTGTCAAGTGGGAGAAAACTTTCGGTGCATGTGACTTCTAACTGTCCCAAATTGCATTATTTTAATATTTCCAATAATTCGGTGCTTGGATTTATTCAGCTGGGCAAATTCCGAGTGGAAAAATGGGTCAGTTTTCATCTTTTCTGCAAAATCTGAGTGAAAGGGTGCCTTTTGTGCTCAAAACCGAGTGAAAAATGGTACTGTTCGTACATAAAATCGAGTGAAATATTCACTCGGTGTTGAGTTGAGGGGTCGGTATTTAAGAAAACTGGTCGGTTTCTCTTGAGCGAGAGTTTCTCGCTTAAGCGTTTGTTGAAAGAAACCGTCTCGCTCAAGCGGATAAAGGTTCGCTCAAGCGAGAGGTTCTCTTTCACTGTTTCACTCGGAGAAACCTTGCTCAGATTTGCTTGTGTTGCTCGGAATTGACAAAGATGGACTCAGATCTGACTGAAACCATTCACTCGGCTCAGGTTAATGGAGTTCATTCGGAACTGATTGAAGACACACTCGGCTCAGATTCAATCGGTTCCCAATCATTTTCACTCGGCTGTCTCTGAATTTGAACCACTCGGTTAAAGCTTTGCTTTGGAATTCACTCGGTCACATTCATTTGGATACATTCACTCGGATTTGCTTTGAAATATTTCAGTCGGCCTTCATTCCTTGAAATGATACACTCGGAAGTGCCTTCTTGCTTTTTACTCGGAATGGCCTTCACATGTCAATCAACTCACTCGGAATGGCCTTCACTTTTACTCAGGAACTTGCACTTGAAGGGTTGGAATTTGACTGATTGAATTTCTTCTTATGTCCGAGCCTTGCTTTGCTCGGAAATGCATCTTTCTGACCCAACTCACTCGGATGTGCTTTCCTTGGAGACTTCTCACTCGGGCTCAGTATGAAACTTGAGACTCTGCTCGAGTGTGATTCATTTCCGGTCGGATTTTTCCTTCCTTGCTAAGAATTACTCGGAAATTCTTTTGTTCTGCTTGAGGATGCCATTTTCTCTGAGTGAAACCACTCAGATTCCTCCTTAGTCAGCATTTATTCATTTCAGTGGCCTCTTCTACTCGGAATCATTTCACTCAGAACAGCTTTTCACTCAGATTAGTTGCAATCAGAAAACTCCCACTCCGATTCACTTCAATCAGCAAGCCTTTCACTCGGAGAATAGCTTTGGACAGCATCTATTCAACGTTAGTCCCCTTTTTTACTCGGAATGGACGCAGTCGGGGAAGCTTCCACTCGGAATCTCCTCCAACCGAGACTCATTCCATTTCAGCATTGAACCTCAGCCATTTATCACTCGGGATGGCTTTGACAGGGAACTTTCCACTCGGATTTGGCTCCAACAGTGAAGTATTCCACTCGGCAATGCTCCATTCTGAGCAATTCCACTTGGATTTGGTTCTTTCTCAGTCATCCCACTCGGATTTGGTCATTTTGAGTCGGAATTCAGCATTTATGAGTCAGATTTTAACATTCTGAGTCGGATTTCAGCATTCTGAGTCGGAATTCAGCATAAAAAGAGAGTACTTTCTACTTTGGGCTTGTTCTTTTTGTTTCTTTATCATTTTATGGTCGTTTTTCTCTTGTTTTTGACCCTTTATTACCTTAATTCCTGCAAAATAACATACCCAAGTAGAATAGAGTGGAAAGAAAGCAAAAATCTCAATAAATAAAGCAAATACAATGGATAATGATAAAAATCCTAAGCAAACTGGGTCTAATTTATTGTACTATAAAGCACTTATCAAAATACCCCAAACTAAAACATTGCTTGTCCTCAAGCAATCACCATATTCACAAGATAAAATACAGAAAACACTAAACTTAATAAACTAAGGAATCCAAAACAGAGAAACAGATTTATTCAAATGCCAGTTTTATTTTTCTTATGTGAATCAATTTTCAATGTCAAGACTTGAGATACTCTTCTCACAATTTTCACTCAAGTGTTTCAAGGTTTGTGTATCTCTCAAATCATCATAGTCAAAAAATATTACCATAAGCTTGTTAATAAACCAGAAACTCCACAGTTTAGATAGAAAATATGTCAAAGTCTAAAGGTTTTTCAAAGGTTGTAACGTGGCCTTGGGTTGTATTGTCAAGGTAGGAATTTCAAAAAAAAATGGAATATAAATGGGCTTTAACAGTCATGAATGATTCAAATCACCATTATAAATTTAACAGAGCAAATTTTTGAACTTTTATGGACTTTTTGGAATTCATTCAATATCATCCTTTTGATTTTCTTTTTTCTTTTTCTTGCGTTTCTTTGCATCCAATACCATATTTTTCTTAAGTCCTTTTTTATTTCTTTGCTCCACTAAATTTCCAACTTTTTCACCATTAAGATAATATCAGTCAATGAAAGGTTTCAAAGAAAAATTTTAGGGGTCAAATTATACAAAATTCTGAGGCTTAAGAATAAGACCTAATTGTGCCTTTATCATCCTAAGACATATAATCAAAAACCATTTTGAATCGGTTGAAAAACAAATTCTAGAATATTAATGACCATGAGATTTACTCAATCAAGAAAATATGGGTTTTGAAAATTTGTTTGATAAAAACCCATTTTGGCTCAAGTCTAACCATGGAAAGTCTTTTCAAAGAAAATTTTAATCACATAAGGTTCATTTAAGCATTTATTTGGCATTTAAACAATCAAATTTTGAAAATTTTACTCAAAATTTTGGGGTCCTTAGATACTTTTAGCCTTGTGTTCAAAGTAACTTTATCATGCAATAATGGTAAATTACAAGATTACAAACAAGGAAAACACACATGCATGAAAAATATAACAATCACACAACAAAACAAAACAGTTAAGTTTTCTTACCTACCACCCCAAACCAGAATTTGACATTGTCCTCAATGTTAAAATGGATGATAAAAGGATAAGAAAACTTACCTGGAATAACCCCAAACCAGCATCTGACATAGTTGGTTCTTTTTTTCGTTTTTTGTTTTTTTGTTTTTTTTATTTTATTTATTAAAGCTTAAAAATAAAGACATGGGGTTACCTCCCCACAAGTGCTAAGTTTAATGTCTTTAGCCAGACTCTATCCCTCAATCACAGTCAAGAATCGATTAGGGCCTAGAAACTCATACCTTAGTATAGAAGGTGAAGATTTAAGTTTAACATTTGGGCTTACCATGACCTCAGTGTCATGTCTCATTGGTATGTCACCTTCACTGCTTTTTGATGTTCCTGCAAACTTATTCAGAAAAATAGATTCAAGTGGGTCATTAAGAAGAGTTTCATCTTTCACCACTTGGTCAACAATTTCAATTCCATAGCAAACATCATTAAAAGGTTTTTCTAAAACATTTTTCAAATTAAAATCAACCTTTTGGTCTCCAACAGTTAGAGACAACTTACCATTTTTGACATCGATCACAGTACCTGCAGTTGCTAAAAATGGTCTGCCTAAAATAATAGGAGTCAAAGAATCTTCGTCCATTTCAAGCACAACAAAGTCAGCAGGTATAAAAAATTTTCCTACCTTAATAGGAACATCCTCTAAAATTCCTACAGGATATTTGATAGATCTATCAGCCAACTGTAAAGATATCCTAGTAGGTTTTGGCTCTCCCAATCCTAACTTTTCAGCAACAGATAATGGCATTAAACTCATACTCGCTCCCAAATCACACAATGCTCTATCTATAGCTATGCCACCAATCATACAAGGAATAGAAAAGCTACCTGGATCATGAAGTTTTGGAGGAATTTTCTTTTGAATTAGAGCGCTGCACCCCTCAGTGAGTGCTACGGTTTCATCTTCCTCAAGCTTTCTTTTGTTGGACAAAATATCCTTCAAGAACTTCGCATAGATAGGAATTTGCTGCAAAACATCTATGAAGGGAATATTCACATACAATTTCTTTAAAACATCAAGAAACTTACCAAATTGTTTGTCCAACGTTGCTCTAGCCAGGCGCTGAAGAAATGGAATAGGAGGTTGATATGGCTTAACCTCTTCTTTCTTTTCTTGTGGTTTTTCTTCCTTATTCATCGGGTGAGATGGAGACTCATCCAATTTCTTTTTCTCTTCAGTCTTACCAACTGGACCATCATATTGAGTACCACTCCTAAGAGTGATAGCCATTGCATGGTTGGAAGGTCCAGCCTCAGGTTTCCCAGGAAATGTTCCTGGCGTTCTTTGAGAGTAGGAGGCTTGTTGGGCAATTTGAGTCTCTAATATTTTGTTATGGGTGGCAAGAGAGTCCACCTTTGAAGCTAAGTTCTTTATTGCATCAGAGAATTCATCGTTTTGCTTCTGTTGAGTAGCTACAAATATCTCCATTAAGGACTCTAGTTTTGATTTCTGTGGATTGTAGGGTCCTTGTTGAGGTTTGTAGTTACTTTGGAATTGAAGTGGCCTATTTTGGAAGCCAAGTGGACCTTGTGGAGGTCTGTAGTTACCTTGATAGTTTCCACCATAGTTTCCAATAGCGTCCACCTGATGCATTTCTTGTTCTTGATTAGGGGTCATTGCTAAATGGCAGTTTGTAGCTCTATGTCCTGAAACACCACAAACTTCACAAACAATATTAGTAGCACCTGTTGACACTATTTTATCAAGTTTTAATGTTAATGCTTCAACTTTGGCAGAAAGTAGGGAAAGAGCATCGACAGAATACTTACCTGGTGTTTTAGAAGGTACTCCTCTCTCAGAGTTCCACTGGTGAGTGTTTTGAGCTATTTCCTCAATTAGGTTCTCAGCTTCATCAACATTTTTACTCTTGAAGTCTCCTCCAGCTGCAGCATCTAAAGAGATCTTTTGTGTGGAAGTTAGTCCATTATAGAAAATATGGATTGTCAACCACCTTTCTATCCCATGGTGAGGATATTCTCTTAGCATCTCCCTGTATCTTTCCCAGGCTTCATATAAGGATTCATCATCTTTTTGTGAAAAATTGATGATTTGTTTTCTCAGCACATCAGTTTTGTTCCTTGGGTACCATTTATTGATAAAAGCACTGGACAATTGTTCCCAAGTTGTGATAGATCCTTCAGGAAGAGAGTATAACCATGCTCTCGCTTTATCTCTTAAGGAGAAAGGGAAAAGTCTTAAGCGAATGGCGTCATTGGTAGCCCCGTTCATCTTCAGGGTGTCACAGTATTCAAGAAAGATTTGAAGGTGAAGATTTGGATCTTCGGAGGGTAATCCTCTAAATTGGTTCTGTTGAACCATTGAGAGTAGTGAAGGCTTCAATTCAAAATTGTTAGCCTCCACTGTGGGTCTGAGGATGCTAGATCCTCTCCCATTAGTGCTTGGAGCGGCAAAATCTCTTAAGGGTCTGTGTTGGTCCGCCATTTGTTTTTCTTTTTGTTGTTTTTGTTGTTTTCTCAAAGCTCTAAGGGTACGTTCTATATCAGGGTCAAATCCTAAGTTTAGATCGACACTACGGCTTTGTTGCATAAATAGAAAATAAATGACAAATAAAATAAACAATTACAAAAATAAAACAACAATAGATAAACAGAATATAGAACAAAATACAAAATTACAAAGAAAATAAAAATAAAATAAAAATAACAATAAAAATATTAACAAGTATGATCTAATCGAATTTCAATATTGCCGATATTTGAGGGACAACAGTCCCCGGCAACGGCGCCAAAAACTTGACAGGGCCTGTAAGCGCACGGGTTATGTCGCGTAATATAAAAGATTATCGTTCTCCACAGGGACTGTGTTCAAAGTACCAGCATATTGAAATTTAATTATCCACACAATTGATTTTTAAGATTTTTATAAAATAAAGCATAAATTAAAGTTGCACAGAATACGAATAAATAAAAATAAAATTTACTTGACACTTAAAAATCAGAGTTGAGAATATCTTAGGATTTCAGGGGATTAAGACTCTATTTTATGTTAATGAATTTTAACTTTTCATAAATAAGAATCAAATTAAGTTTTCCAAGGCGAATTTTCCAAAAGCTAATTAATATGTTCCTCTCGGAATCCTATTAATGTACCTAACCTATGGAAAGCGCTGCTTAATCCTCAGAAAGGCCCATTATCGTTTTATGAAAACCCCTTTTATTTCCTCAAAAGAATTTTGATTACTTTCACGCTTTTACCGAGGTCACAAAAAGCATTTCAAAAATCTTAGGTTTAGTTTAAAGCTTTCTGGTAAAAATAAATCTCTCGATTCTATTTATTACCTAAACTTACTAATATACCCGCAAGTATACAGTTTTATCAATTAGGTTCTTGTTAGGAATCACTAAAAGCATTGAGTAATTTTTTAAACTAAATGGAAAACAAAAATTTATTTAATTCCAAGTCAAAATAATATTAACAATAAAATATTATCATACCCCCTTTATCCCAAGATAATTAATTTAGCTACTCATGAAATAATTCAAATTCATATAAATAATGGAAAAATAAAACATACAAGACATGGTAAAAATAAAGACTTACGGGTTTCTCCAAAAGCTCAGAATAATTTACCACTGTATTTCCTTGTTGCAATATTCCTCCACCAATTACAAATTTAAACAACTCACTTTTACAATTCACAACTCTTAAAATAAAATAAAGAAAAAGAAAATAAAAGGAGAAACAAAATGAAAAAGAATGAAAAAGAACGAAGAAAGAAATAAAGAAAAAAGAAAGAAAGAAAAGAAAAGGAAGAACGAAGCAAAAATAAAGAAAAAGAAAGAATAGAAAAGAGAAGGATACAGGAAGAACGAGAGAGAAAAGAAAGGAAAAGAATTGAATTCAAGTGATTGATCAATGGTTTGGTGGTGCTGTCCGTGTTCCCTTTTATAGGCAAAGGAAGGGAAGAAGTCAGCTTGGAAAACGCGTTGCCAGTTGGTGCAATTGTCTTCTTCTCAGCCGTCCCACCATCACAGCTTGGAGACAGCCTGGATGGTGTCAAGTGGGAGAAAACTTTCGGTGCATGTGACTTCCAACTGTCCCAAATTGCATTATTTTAATATTTCCAATAATTCGGTGCTTGGATTTATTCAGCTGGGCAAATTCCGAGTGGAAAAATGGGTCAGTTTTCATCTTTTCTGCAAAATCCGAGTGAAAGGGTGCCTTTTGTGCTCAAAACTGAGTGAAAAATGGTACTGTTCATACATAAAACCAAGTGAAATATTCACTCGGCGTTGAGTTGAGGGGTCGGTATTTAAGAAAACCGGTCGGTTTCTCTTGAGCGAGAATTTCTCGCTTAAGCGTTTATTGAAGGAAACCGTCTCGCTCAAGCGGATAAAGGTTCGCTCAAGCGAGAGGTTCTCTTTCACTGTTTCACTCAGAGAAACCTTGCTCAGATTTGCTTGTGTTGCTCGGAATTGACAAAGAGGGACTCAGATCCGACTGAAACCATTCACTTGGCTCAGGTTAATGGAGTTTATTCAGAACTGATTGAAGACACACTCGGCTCAGATTCAATCGGTTCCCAATCATTTTCACTCGGCTGTCTCTGAATTTGAACCACTCGGTTAAAGCTTTGCTTTGGAATTCACTCGGTCACATTCATTTGGATACATTCACTCGGATTTTCTTTGAAATATTTCAGTCAGCCTTCATTCCTTGAAATGATACACTCGGAAGTGCCTTCTTGCTTTTTACTTGGAATGGCCTTCACTCGTCAATCAACTCACTTGAAATGGCCTTCACTTTTACTCAGGAACTTGCACTTGAAGGGTTAAAATTTGACTGATTGAATTTCTTCTTATGTCCGAGCCTTGCTTTGCTCGGAAATACATCTTTCTGACCCAACTCACTCGGATGTGCTTTCCTTGGAGACTTTTCACTCGGGCTCAGTGTGAAACTTGAGAGTCTGCCCGAGTGTGATTCATTTCCGGTCGGATTTTTCCTTCCTTGCTAAGAATTACTCGGAAATGCTTTTGTTCTGCTTGAGGATGCCATTTTCTCTGAGTGAAACCACTCGGATTCCTCCTTAGTCAGCATTTATTCATTTTAGTGGCCTCTTCTACTCGGAATCATTTCACTCAGAACAGCTTTTCACTCAGATTAATTGCAATCAGAAAACTCCCACTCTGATTCACTTCAATCAATAAGCCTTTCACTCGGAGAATAGCTTTGGACAGCATCTATTCAACGTCAGTCCCCTTTTTTACTCGGAATAGACGCAGTCGGGGAAGCTTCCACTTGGAATCTCCTCCAACCGAGACTCATTCTATTTCAGCATTGAACCTCAGCCATTTATCACTCGGGATGGCTTTGATAGGGAACTTTCCACTCGGAGTTGGCTCCAATAGTGAAGTATTCTACTCGGCAATGCTCCATTCTGAGCAATTCCACTCGGATTTGGTCCTTTCTCAGTCATCCCACTCGGATTTGGTCATTTTGAGTCGGAATTCAGCATTTATGAGTCAGATTTTAACATTCTGAGTCGGATTTCAGCATTCTGAGTCGGAATTCAGCATAAAAAGAGAGTTCTTTCTACTTTGGGCTTGTTCTTTTTGTTTCTTTATCATTTTATGGTCGTTTTTCTCTTGTTTTTGACCCTTTATTACCTTAATTCCTACAAAATAACATACCCAAGTAGAATAAAGTGGAAAGAAAGCAAAAATCTCAATAAATAAAGCAAATACAGTGGATAATGATAAAAATCCTAAGCAAACTGGGTCTAATTTATTGTACTATAAAGCACTTATCATGGGCTTCATCAAGGATGGATCTTTTAAGATCTGTGTTGACTGGAATACAGAGCCTCTGTTGATACCTGATCACCCCATGTTCATCTTTGTCAAATTCTGAGCCTTCTTCTTTTGTCTTTTCTGCTAGACCTTGTAATTCCTGATCATTGGCTTGAGCTTCTTTGATTTGTTCCAGGAAATCATTTGAAATTCTTAGCATTCCAACCATAAGGCTTCCCCTTTTAGGTGTTACTACCAGATTCAGATCACGAAACTGTTCAATTAATTCCAACTCCTTTGTCATCATATATGATAGGCGTAGAGCCTTTCTGCTAAGTGCATCAGCTACAACATTTGCCTTTCCAGGATGGTATCGGAGTTCAAAATCATAATCTTTGATGAATTCCATCCACCTACGTTGTCGCATATTCAACTCTTTCTGGTCGAATAGATACTTCAAGCTCTTATGATCACTGAAGACTTCAAAGTATGTGCCATACAAGTAGTGTCTCCAGATTTTTAAGGCAAACACAACTACAGCAAGTTCCAAGTCATGTGTAGGATAATTGACTTCATGTGGTGTTAGCTGTCATGAGGCATAAGCAACAACCGTTCTTTATTTCATTAAAACACATACTAGTCCTTGTCCTGACGCATCATAATACACTTCATATGGTTTGGCAGGATCTGGCAAAATCAAGACAGGTGCACTGGTGAGTCGTTGATGTAACTCCGTAAAACTGCTTTCACATTTGTTGGTCCATTCAAATGGTTGATCTTTACGTGTCAGCCTAGTTAAAGGTGCTGCAATTTGAGAGAAATTCTCGATGAATCAATGATAATATTCAGCAAGTCCAAGGAAACTGTGAATTTCTGTCACATTCTTGGGTTGTTCCCAATTTAGTACAGCTTCTACCTTTGTAGGATCCACAGCAATTCCCTCTTTAGAGATGACATGTCCCAAAAATTTCACTTTAGTCAACCAGAATTCACATTTTGAAAACTTGGCGTACAATTGTCTTGCACGTAACGTATTTAGAACAATTCGGAGATGTTCCTCATGTTCTTCATGGCTCTTGGAGTAGACGAGAATGTCGTCAATGAATACCACTACGAATTTATCCAAGTATTCATGAAAGATCCGATTCATGTATCCCATAAAGACTGCAGGTGCATTGGTAACTCCAAAGGGCATGACAAGATACTCATAGTGCCCATATCGTGTCCTGAATGCTATTTTGGGTACATTATCCTTCTTCACCCTGATTTAATGATAGCCTGATCACAGATCAATCTTTGAGAAGATAGTGGCTCCTTGTAGTTGGTCCATCAAATCATCAATCCTTGGAAGAGGGTATCAGTTCTTGATCGTAGCTTTATTTAACTAACGATAGTCAACGCACAACCGCATACTGCCATCCTTCTTTTTGACTAGAAGAACTGGTGCTCCCCAAGGTGAGACACTGGGTCTAATCATTCCTTTCTCTAAAAGTTCTTCTATTTGCTCCTTGAGTTCACTGAGTTCCTTAGGTGACATTCGGTAAGGAGCAATAGAGATTGGTCCCGCGCCCGGTATAATGTCAATACTGAACTCAATTTCTCGCTCTAGAGGTAGCTCTCGTATATCATCAGGAAAAACTTCTGGAAATTCCTGAACAACAGGAATCTGATCAATTTGAGAAGTGTCCTTGCTTTCAGTATCAGTAAGGATCATGTATAGTTGGACTTCTTTTGTTGGGATTACCTTTTCTGAGCTAACAGGATAAGAATTAGTGACTTGATCACATTCAGATGTAGTAGACCCGAGAGAGATGGATCTATTATGACAGTCAATAAGAATATGGTTGGCAGCAAGCTAATTCATTCCTAGAACAATATCTAGATCAATCAAAGGTAAACATATCAAATCTACTTGATAAACTTTCCCTTTGATGTTGAGAGGATATTCTAAACACATGCAGGAAGGGCAAATAGGTTTATTGGCAGCAGTTGTAACAATCATCTTATTGGGTAGAGAGGTTGTAGGCAGCTTTAAATGTTTTACACAATTCTCGGATATGAAAGAGTAAGTGGCTCCAGAATCATATAATACATTTAACAGAGTATTTCCTATAAAGCATGTACCTTGCACAAGGTCATTCTCTTGTGGTATCTCCGCACCATTCATGGTGAATACTATAGCATTTCCTCCCTGTCTTCCAGCCGAGCCATTTTCGGGCCTTCTAGGATTATTGTTTTGATTGGAGTTGTTGTTACGGTGAACATTCTGCATCCTTGGAGCATTATTTGTAGAGGTATTTTTAGCAGGTCCTCTATTCCCTTGGCCTGTTGGTCACACTATCTGCCTTTGAGTCACTTGTTGCTGGTTGTTAGTATTTCTGTACCAACATTCAACATCACGATGTCCAGCCTGTCCATAAATTATGCAGGTTCTATAATTTACTGCCATATGTGGTCCTCCGCAGATATAGCATTTCAAGTTCCGACTGTTCCCTTGATCCCTTGAAGGAATTCGGTTGGCTGAGTAAGGTGGTCGGGAATATGGTCGATCTGCTCGAAAATCTCTCCTTTGTTGTCGGTCTGGCATACGTCATTTTGGACCATAACTAGATGTTCCAGGTCGTCAAAGATTAGAGGTATTTTCAAAGATGCGGCATCGGTCAACCAAATTAGAGAATTGCGTGATCTGTTGACAATATATAGCTTGGTGAATTTCCTGTCGCAACCCTGCTTCAAATTTTGCGCATCTTGACGCTTCTCCCATGTGGGTGTAGTAAGGACAACATTTGGCCAATTCATCAAACTTAGCAGCATATTCCCCAACTGTCATATTGCCTTGTTTTAGATTAAAGAATTCCTGCTCCTTCTGCCTCCTTATGTCTTCAGGGAAGTATTTGGCGAGAAACTCTGTCTTGAATCATCCCCAAGTAACGACATGTCCATCAGTTGTTAATCTGATTCTAGCATGAGTCCACCAGTGCTCTGCTTCCCCAACCAGCATGAAGACGGCAAAGGTTATCCTATCCTCGTCAGGGCATTGCATAGCGGCAAAATCTTTTCAAGGTGTTCAATCCATAATTGTGCTCCTTCTGGATCAAAGCCTCCCTTGAATTGTGTAGGATTGTTCCTCTGAAAGTCAGCTAGTCCTTGGCTCTGCCTAGTAGAAGCATGAGGTAATTCTTGTCGTTCTATTACCTCCACGATTCGGGTAAGAAGTTCCTCCATGACATGATCATTGTTTCGGCGAGCCATTAGAAAATTGCTGAAAAAATATCAACAAAAGGTTCAGGGTATATGTTAGGTGGAGAATTCTACATAGGAAATTTAGTCTAGGGCGTTTTATGGATTGTTCAATATTTCTATCAGAGTACGTGGAAACCTAGTGGTCCACTTCCCAAGTTTAATGAATCGACTATGCTTTAATACCACCAATGTAACACCCTCGGTTAGATAAGACAAACCCTTCTATAGGATCATCCTATTTAACTAAGAGTGTTAACAGTTTTCAGAAAAAGTGATATATTATTTTTTTATTTTTTTATTTTTTTTTAAATAAAAAGATGGCAGATCAGTGGAAGAAAATAGTAGATAAATCATATAGTCATTCACAAACTATAAGTAATTGTACTCTTAATAGAATGGGGCACGCAGGCACCCTTAAATATTATACAGTCATCCAGTGTCTTATTATTCATTAATAAATATCTACTACATCTATTCTACTTTAATGAATACTCCCAGTTGGTTCAGCGTATTGCTGTTCGTCGTACTCCTGTTCTTGATTCCCTATTTCCTCTGTTAATATTCAACAGTAAGGGTGAGTATAACCCAAGACCCTGAAGGTTACCCGGTGCAGACATAATCCAGTCAACAGATAATATCACATAAATCATGCAATTAACATATTTATAACTATAACAATCAAACATTGTCATGGAAATGCTTGAGTAGGGTTTATTATGATTTATCTTAATTAAGTCTCATGATGCATGTGGGCCCAATAAATCAATCTACCATCATCATTCTTTTATTCTTTTGAATTCATCCTGCTCAAGTTGCCTCTTGGGTACAACGTTTCCATTCTAGAGCGATCGGAGCTCACCAAGTCCTCCATTCATTATCATAAGGTACGAATGAACTCACAGGTTCTCATTAATATATATTATTTCATCTTGGGACTTGGCTCTACACGATCATAGATACATCCCGTCATTTAGTCGAAGTACACCAGAATTGCATCGTCTCACCCGGCTTCAGGCGCGACTCTGATGCCATGGGGTTTCCGTTCCGGTCGTACACCCAAGATTCCCCCCAGAGATCAAACGTGAATGTCCTCCAGCGTACCAGGTGTATGCTCTAGTTTTTCTCCTTCAAAATATTTTCATGATGCGAAATGCATTATTTTTATCATTTGATCCTTGGGTATCTATGTGTTTCCAGTCTCATAATATTTATTCACAAGCTTTTGGATCCATCAACTATTCAGACATTGCAAGTCATTTTTATTATTATGTATTCTTATTCTAGAAAATATATCGGTTATATCTTGGCTAAAATAATACTTCGTTTAAAGAGTAAATAATATGTTTCTTATTTCATTATTCAAGATTAAAATAATAATAATATCTATAACAATAATACTAGTTAATAATAATAATAATAAGAAGAATAACAATAATAATGATAATAAGAATAATAATAATAATTGTAACATCCCAAAATAATTTAAAAAGAATTAAAGAAGAGTTTCTAAATGAAAATCCGAGTGAAAAATATAAAAAAATAAAGTTTTCCAAGTAAAAAGAGTTGTTTCCGAGTGACAATGTTGAAAACCAGATTTTTCGAGTAAAAAAATATTTGATTCTGAGTGAAATAAGTTTTTCGAGTGAAATAACTATGAGTCCGAGTGGAGTAAATAGGATTCTGAGAAAATCAGGCTGAGAGGAGTTTCTGAGTAAAATGAATATGAAACCGAGTGAAATAACCATGATTCTGAGTGGAATCAGACTGAGAAGAGTTTTCTGAGTGAAATTAAGATGTTTTCCGAGTGAAATATGATTGAAAAGAGTTTTCTGAGTGAAGAATCGTTCTGTCAGAATGGAACACATTCGAGTAAGTTAAAATCCGAGTGAAATGGAAACATCTCCGAGTGAAATGCTTCCGAATGAGTTATTTGCGAGAGATGTGGAAGTACCTCTCGGAATGATATTTCTGATTAAGTAAACGTCCGAGTGAAATTTATCAGGGTGGATGGTTTACCGAGGGAAGTGTCTCTGTGTCATTTCCAAGTAAAACATTCCGAGTAAGTCTTTCCAGGAATGGTGTTTCTGGTTAAAGGACTCTAATTCCGAGTGAAGGTGTTTCTGAGTGAATAATTCTGAGAATAATAAACATAAGAGTAATCCTTCCAAGCTGAATGATTTCCGAGGAAGGAAGTGTACTCCGACTCCGAGTGGCCTTTCAGTGAATGAAGGGCCCAACCATGATATATGAAGACACTCAGCAGCTCGGATTGTATTTTATTGGAATTCTTGACTGGCTCATGAGAATACCGATTGAAATTATGTATTTGTGTATTTTAAGTGAGTCGTTCGGCTTATCATTTAATTCAAAAGATCTGTTTGAAATTATTATTAATGTAAAACTGGTCGGATTGATGTAAAACTGGTCGGATTGGTGTAAAACTAGTCGGATTGGTGTAAAACTGGTCGGATTGATGTAAAATTGGTCGGATTGATGTAAAACCGGTTGGATTGATGTAAAAACCGGTCAGATTGATGTAGAACCGAGCTTGTTATTATTGAATTTGACTTCTGTTTATAATTCTTCATTGCAATTCACATAGACACCCATGATTCTTAATGTTTTCACAGTCCAATACTGATCATATCTTTTCACAATTCAACACTGAGTATATACACTTAGCAACAAATATATATATATATACACAAATATGTAACAATTAAAGCATGCTAATTCACACAATTCCCGAATCTGTTCTGGAAAGGTGAGGACCAAAGGTACCTTAACCCTTTCCTATCACTCGGATTTCCCCAGAATACCCGAGAATATACTCCCTTTACCTTAATGGAGTTGAGGACGTTCCCTTTACTGTCCTTGCTTCAGCTCCGAGTGAGAGAGAAAAGGAAAATGAGAGAAGAAGAAGCTTGTACGTAGAAGAAGAAGGAGAGAGCTTTTGTTAATTTCTGATGGTTCTGAAAGTTTAGCCTTGGGAATGAATTATGGCATCAATTAAATAAGGAAGAGGCAAGTGGGAGACAAGTTTTCCCGTGACTGAAGGTTAGGTGGAATAATGGAGACTTTTGGACAAAAGGTGAGCTGTTTTTGACCACTTCCGTTGTCAGCTTGCATTGATTGGAATGGATATATAATAAAATATATAAAGGTGTTATGATTGGAGTGAAAAGTGTTTCACGTGAAGGATCAGGACCCTAGGCGCTTGAGCGTAGAATGCTTGCTTGAGCGTGGATCTGGTCAGCAAAGGAAAAACTCCATCTCGCTCAAGCGAATTCCAACTCGCCTGAGTGATTCATACTGTCCTCGCTTGGGTGAAGTGAAGAAAACTGAGTGAAATGAATGATTATGCATCAGGGGTCCTTCTCGCTCAAGCGAATTCTGACTCGCTTGATGTAACATCCCAAATTTTTATGAAGATGAGCAATATGGTAAATGACTTAGAATGGAAATTGTTGTGTATGAACATTGGAGACAAGTTTTAAATATCTATTATAGGGTATATGAAGTATGGAATTGGGTCAAATTGGCTTTGTATAGATTTTGATATGTATAGTATTGAGGGCTCATGTTTCTGCCCAGGTTCTGATATTCTCGCTCAAGCGAGAGGGATTCTCGCTCAAGCGAGAATCCTTTGTGTTGGTTACAGGGCCTCTGGCCCGATTTTGCCCAGGCGAACGAACTACTCGCCCAAGCGAGACGTGTGATGTGTAATCAGGGGAGATTCTGGACGGTTCTCGCTCAAGCGGGTGTGGCCGCGCTCGAGCGAGAGAAAGAGAGAGGAAATGCATACTGAGTGTTTTTCGCTCAAGCGAGCTTGGGACGCTTGAGCAAGTGAAGGGAGTCTGATGCTGGGACTCTAGGCGAAATTCACTAAGAGGAAAATAATAATAATAATAATAATAATAATAATTTTAGCAAATGATTCATGTGCCTTGGTGGAAAATGGGTCTGGTTCTCTCTCTCTTGTCCACGTTGGATGTGGGTAATGATTGCTGAGAGAATTAGCATTAAATGCTAAAGGACTTGCATTAAATGAAGAAGTGATGGTGGTTTGAGGAGCTGTGGCAGAGCAGCGTGATGATGGGGTTGAGTAGGAAAGTGAGATGATAGAGGTGTGTTGATAAGGCTTCAGCTTTGGTTTTCCTCCTCACTCTCTTCATTTCCTCGTTGGTGCATGTTCTGATGAGAGAAGTGCTTCTCCTTCTCTCTAGAACTCTTTGAAGCCTTGCTTCCTTTTCTCCCTGGTGCTTCTTCTTCGCTGTTCATTTTCTTCTTCCACTCATGCATGGTGTAGAACCGAGTGGAATGGTGTGGCTGTGTGAGAAACAACATGGTGGAGGAAACAGCGTGTGGCTGTGTGATTTGGAGGCTGGGTTCTTTCTTTGGTTTCCCTGGTGTCTCTTCTTCTTCTTCCTCCATTTGATGGGCTTGTGTTGGACCCTTTCCTTTGTAATATGAGATGATTAAGAGGATGTGTTAAGGACAATATAATGATGATATAGTGTGGAAGTGATTGGGACTAATTGGCACTTTGGGATCAATTACTTGTGATGTATTTGCTACCAAAAATAGAGTAGTCAAAGGATAATAATGAGAATATGATGATGGAGATATGAGAGATATTCTAGAATAATTATAAGACCGAGGGGTGAATGAATAAATGACATTGTATGAATTATAAATGGATGAATTAGAGGAAGTATGATATTAAATAATGTTAGATAATGATGTTGAACACTCTCTTGCACAAAGAGGTGTATATTTATATTAATGAATGGTTGTGTGCCTTGGGAGCTTGGTGATTGCTGTTCAAGGGTGGAGCAGCGTTTGAAGTCAGGGTTGTACTTGGTGGCTGTGATGCCTTGGAAGCTTAGCATGGGTGTGAGAGCTGCTTCAGAGGAAGCTGTGTTGGCCCTTCCCACATTTGGAAGCCGAGCAGAGTGCTGCTGTGGCTGGGCCGTGACCCATGTGACTCCTGGAAGCTTCATCCAGGTAAGGGGGCTTTGCATCTCAAATGCATGGCTTATGGACGAATTTCTAGGTGACATAATTGCACTGTGTTGTGTTTGATGTATATTGTATGCTGTTGTTGAGTTGAACCCGGATGTATGTTATTTATTACTGCATGGTGTATGATTATCCGTTCAAGAGCTGTATGACACTATTTGTGATGATATGAGTTAAGATATGAGATGCATGATAATTGTAATATGAATGCCGAGTGAATTGTGTAGTTTGTTATTGGTCCCTATGTGAGTAATGGTATGATTGTATGCATGCGATGCATGATATTGAATTTGTGTATGCTGAGTGCATAGGATGGGGACTGGCATGATAATTCTGAGTGGAATGTATATTAGAAAACATGGGATGATTACTAGTGTTGATTATGTAACACCCTAATTTCTAATTAAATAAATGAAATTAAAGGGGAATTTTTTTTTCAAAAAAAAAAATTAAGGTTGGCAAACCGTGCATACTCTGTCCAGATTAACAAAACCGAGCACAACAAGGAGAAGGAGGGGGAGGAAGATAAAGAAAGGAGCTCATGCACCGTGAACGAAGGGAACGCTTAGGCGAATCCAATGGCACCTGGCATATTCGCTCAAGCGAAGCGAACTACGCTTAGGCGATTCTACTCCGGTTCTCCAATCCACACAACACTCGCTGAAGCGAAGCTACACTCGGTATCCAGTCACTCTACTCGGATTTTAGCGTATGGTTCACTCGGGAAGGGTCTACTCTCAGCTTACTCAGATTTAAGACAATCGTTCACCCGGTATCGACTTAGCTCACACGGGATTTGCTCCTAGGATTACTCGGTTATTTCACCCATTTTACACTCTCTCGGACCTAACCTAATCCTAACCACTCGGAATATCATCCTTTGGTCACCCGGATTGTAACATCCTAAAAATTTTATTCTCATGTATAATCATTTTGATTTAGACCATCAATGATATTATCCATTTTATCTCAACTTTCTACATAAATTTTTGGTTAGGACAACATCTTCAATTTAACCTTTTACCATGGTAAATAATTTTAACTTTATACCTTTGGTAAAAGTTAATCAAATAATTTATTACCTATTTCCTTAGTTATTAATTTCCTTGGCTTTTCCAATTACTCTCATCAAATTGCCACATACTCCACTCAAAATGCGTCATCTTGTACACATTTTAATTGTTAGTTAGATTCCGAATTTGGAAATGTGTCCAACTACAAAGTTGTTCCTCTTTTTCTTATCTTTCCAACAAGACCAAATTTGTTAAATTCCATTAAGATATGAGAGAGATATGTCCAAAATACCGAAACAGTGTCAGAATTGATATTTTATTTCAATCATATCATCTTGTACATATTTTAATACCTTGTTAGAGTCCGAATTTGAAAAAGTCGTAAACTAAAAAGTTGTTCCTCGTTGTCTTAGCTTTCCAACAAGACCACATGTGTTAAAATCCATTAAGATATGAGAGAGATATGCCTAAAATACCAAAATAGTGTCAGAATTGATATTTACTTCAATCAAACAAACTACATTATGTAGGCTGCGGAAATGGTCAACAATCCAGCTCATTTTTCTCACCTAAAACCTCCATTATCACCATAATTCATGCACCTAACATCCCACTACAATCCCATTATGAAAATCTTGTCCCCCACTTGTCATTTACATCATTAAATCAACACTACATCTTGTTCCCAAGTCTGAATTCTTAGAACAAGCTAAAGTTAGTGAAGTCTCTCTCTTATTTTCTTTCACTTTCTCCATCAATTTCACTCTTGATCTGAAGCTAGGACAATAATACAACACTTTCAACCACTTTAGGAACCTCCATTAAGGTAAGAGGGGACAGGGTTGTGAATATTTGTGAAATGGGTAGAATTGTATGCTGATTCTAGGATTCCAGAATTTATTCGTAACTTGTTGCTCATTTTTGATATTGAAAACGTGTGAATTTGACTCTGACTTCTTCATGAAAGTTGTAGATCTTTTTGATATCTGAATTTTGAGACCTGAATCAAGTAATTTGAATAAGTATAGCAAAAGTTATAGCCAAAATACTACAGCATGTTCGTGTGAAAGATTTATCCTTTGTTTTGTGTATATATTGATCTACTGGGAACTGTACGTGCATAATCAGCCTTGGATGTCTTCATGAAAGTTGTAGATAATTAAGTTGTGGATCTTTAGAAAGTGGTTTCACATTAAAATAATTTTTGTAGCTCAAGTTATGCTCATAATACTGAAGTATGTACAAGCTGTAAATCTGTGAACTTGAAATCCGTATCTTATTGTTAAAATTGGGCATTTTGTAGTAAGAATTAGTGATCAGTGTCTTCATGAAAGTTTTAAATCTTTTTGTTATGTGAATGTTGAGACCTGAACCGATGGATTTGAGTATGTGTAGCAAAAGTTATAGCCAAAATACTACTGTATGTCCGATTGAAAGATTTGCTTCATGTTTAGTGTATATTTTGATATGCTGGGAATTATACATGCATAATCAGCCTTGGATGTCTTCATTAAAGTTGTAGATAATTAAGTTGTGGATTTTTAGAAAGTGGTTTCACATCAAAATAATTTTTGTAGTTCAAGTTATGCTCAAATTACTGAAGTATGTGCAAGCTGAAATTCTGAAATTCTGAAATTCTGGAATTTTGGAAATCCAAATCTTGTTTTCAATACTGGGAATTTTGTGGTATGAATTAGTTGTTTGGGTCTTCATGAAAGTTGTAGATAATTATGTTAAGAGTATTTTAGAACTGGTTTCATGCAAAAATCATTTTTGTAACTCCAGAAACACTGAAATTACTTATATATGTACGTTTTGAAAAACTCACCTTGAGGCAGTGTGGTATTTCGTGAATAAGTAATATTTCTGTTCGGAATTTGAAACTGTGTTCTTCATGAAAGTTGTAGATAATTGTATTATTGAGCTATATAAAGTGGAATCACCTAAAAAGGAGTTGATTTGCCCATGTTATGACTGTTTTGCTAATGTATGTTGCTGTTGGGGATGCTGAAAGTCACTTAGAATGGCTATTTTGAAAGAAAATGATATTTTCTCTATGTATAAAAATTATTTATTAAATTATTGAGTGATTATGAATTATTATAAATGTTGTTGAGTATCACACAGTTTGTATATTGTGATGGTGAATAATTATGAATGACTTAATTAATATATATGTGCATGAATGCCTTGTGGTTATTGACATATGTGGTTGAAACAGTAAATCCATGATTTTGTGAATTATTATGTGTATTGTGTTCCTTGAGGACTTGTAGTATCCAAGAGGTTTTGGAAATGTGGATATCATGGTATGTTAAAAGAATTAAAGGCATTCATACATCATAAGCATTCGGACGCACCATGGAATTTAGGGGTTCCATGATTGCCTACCCTGGTGGGGGGTTACTCTATGATGAGTTAAGCCCTATTATGTTGTGTGCCATGGAGTGTAGGGATTCATGGTTTATGCAGAAGTCCTACTTATGATATTGTGTACTTCGGTACTTAAGCGCCATAAAGTATAGGGATTCATGGTATATGCTAAAGCCCTATTTGTGTCTCTATGAGACTTTTACTGCAGTATTCCCACCAAGACCAAATGGATCCAGCATGACATCATTTGACTAATTAAAGATCTATTAATGGACTTGTTTGGCATATTCATCATATCATTATGAATTGTTGATTGTGTTTGTGCAATTTTATCTATTTTATATTTATTCTATATTCTGTCTCACTCTTACATTAATTTTTACAGTGAATGACACGCAGAATGCAGAGTGATGCCATGATGGATGTCTATTTGTTTTATTACCTGAACTTTGAATTTATGGGTTGTAATAAATATAATATGTCATGTACCATTATCTTCACAATCGTTTCCGCTACTTAAATATTTTCTTGAATTTAATTATTCACGACTAGTATGTATGATAATTTTTCCGCTGTTATTAATTGTTATATAAACTCTGAATTAAATTTATAATTTTTAAAATGATCTTTCGAAAAAGCGAAAAATTTACTCGAAAATTTTAATCCACGTTTTGGGGCGTTACATGTTGGTATCAGAGCATTTTTAAAAATTCAGGACCAATTGCTATGACATATACTGTTTCTCGACATAATATGTAAAATGTTTGATTTATTGCTTGATAACATGCTAAATGTATACTATATGACTTATGCCTGACTGATTAATTGCAAAAAGATTTGTTTTGATTACCGCTTGATGATATGATAAATGTGTGATATGATTGATTGCTTAACTGATAAACTGTAGAATAATGATAGTTATATAGTATTTATATATGATATATTATCCCTTAGAATTGGTATAAACCAAACTATGAATATAGGATGGCAAGAAACAACAACAACAACAACCACGATATGGCAGCAGCTTTCAACCGTTTAGCTGAAGCCATAGAACGACAAAATCAACCAAGGAGCACTGGAGGACTCCATGGGTTAGACCACTTCCTGAAGAGAAAGCCTTCACAATTCAAAGGAGGTTATAATCCAGAAGGAGCATATCTTTGGGCCAAGGAAATGGAGCGTATCTTTCGAGCATTGCCCTGCACAGAATACGAAAAGGTGGAGTATGCCACCTATATGTTGGTGGAAGAGGCAGAGAACTGGTGGATTCATGCTAGAATCCGTATGATCGAGACTGACAGACCCTTGATCTGGGCCAACTTCAAAGACTGTTTCCTGGAGAAATATTTTCCAGCAAGTGTGAAAAGTCGCAAGGAGCTGGAATTTATGGAGTTGAAACAAGGCTCGATGTCCGTTGGAGAATATGCTGCAAAGTTTGAAGAACTATCTCTCTTTTACCCTCCTTTTCAACAGGCTGGTGCCGAAGAATCGAAATGTGTTAAATTTGAGAACGGACTGAATCTGGAAATCAAAGAAGCGATAGGGTACCAAGAAATTCGGAGTTTTCCCATTTTGATCAACAAATGCAGAATTTTTGAAGAGAATCATCAAGCCAGACTGGCACATGAAAAGGCTAATAGACAACTGAAACCTCAGTCAGTTGATTTCAAAAGAAGAGGATCGTTCTATCCAAATCGCTCCAGAGGCGGATCATCATCATCGTCATCTTTTGATAGACGCAATAACATGAGGTGTCTTAAGTGTGGAGGTAATCATCATGTACGTGATTGTAACAGACGTCTTGAAGAGGTCACTTGCTTCCGATGTAACCAGAAAGGACACATCAGTCCAAATTGTCCGCAGAGCAATCAAAACAACAACAGGAACACTATGAGTGAACCAAGAGGCTCTAATTATCAGAGAGGCCGAGGAGAAGACACACGTACTGCCCAACCTCCAAGACAGAACAGGGAGTCCACAGATCAGAGGTTGCAATAAACAGCTGGGAGAGTCTATACCATCAGCGGTTCAGAGGCAGACCAAGCTGATGACCTCGTACAAAGTAAGTGTGACATTAATGGTACAATCCTATCTGTGTTATTTGATTCTGGTGCTACGCATTCTTTCATTTCTGATGAGTGTGTTAGACGCCTTCAATTACCTGTGAAGCCTATGACATATGATCTGATTGTTTCTACTCCCACCGGTACACAACTTAGAACTGCTAAGGTGTGTAACGAATGTTCTATACTCATAGAAGGTAGACGCTTTCTTGTCGATCTTGTTTGTTTACCTTTGAAGGATCTGGACGTGATTCTGGGGATGGACTGGTTATCGACAAATCGAGTCTTGGTGGACTGTCACAACAAGACCGTGATATTTCCATCAGAAAATCTAAATTCTGACAACCTCAAGACCTATGTATTACAAGGTGAAAGTCAATTGTTTGCTTTATTCACTCTTTACAAAGAAGATGGTGAACCTAAAGCAATCGAGATGCCGGTTGTTTCTGAATTTCCTGAAGTATTTCCTGAAGATGTCTCAAGTTTACCTCCAGAACGTGAGGTAGAATTCTCCATTGATTTAATTCCAGGAGCAGAACCAGTGTCTAAAGCTCCATACCGTATGGCACCAATTGAACTGGCGGAACTGAAGAAACAAATTGAAGAGTTGCTGGAGAAGCATTTCATCAGACCGAGTGTGTCACCATGGGGAGCGCCAGTATTGCTCGTCAAGAAGAAAGATGGAAGCATGAGGTTATGCGTAGATTATCGTCAACTGAATAAATTGACAGTGAAGAATAGATATCCTTTGCCCAGAATTGATGATCTGATAGATCAATTGAGAGGTGCTGCAGTATTTTCCAAGATTGATCTACGATCGGGGTATCATCAGATTCGTGTCAAGTCTGAGGATATTCCAAAGACAGCCTTTAGAACACGATATGGTCATTACGAGTACCTTGTGATGCCTTTCGGAGTGACCAATGCCCCAGCCGTATTCATGGATTACATGAATCGAGTATTTCATCCCTACTTGGATCAATTTGTCATCATTTTCATTGATGATATTCTGATCTATTCAAAAACTGCAGAGGAACATGAAAAGCATCTTCGAGTGGTATTGCAGATTTTGAAGGAGAAGCAATTGTATGCAAAGTTATCAAAATGTGAATTCTGGTTGAAAGAGGTAAAATTCCTAGGCCATGTAATCTCAAACGAAGGAGTATCTGTGGATCCTTCTAAAATAGAAGCTGTGGTAAACTGGGAGAGACCTACTTCAGTCACTGAGATACGAAGTTTCCTGGGATTGGCTGGTTATTATCGGAGATTCATTGAAGGGTTTTCTCAAATTGCCCTACCAATGACTCGGCTAACCCGGAAGAATTAACCTTTTTCTTGGACGCCAGAATGTGAGAAAAGTTTCCAAGAACTGAAGTTGAAGCTTACATCTGCTCCAGTCTTAACCTTACCTAACCCACAAGAAGATTTCGTGGTTTATTGTGATGCTTCCAAAATAGGCTTAGGATGTGTTTTGATGCAGCAACGAAAGGTGGTTGCCTATGCTTCTAGACAGTTGAGACCACATGAGATGAACTATCCGACGCATGATCTAGAATTGGCAGCAGTGGTATTTGCTCTGAAAATCTGGAGACACCATTTGTATGGAGTCAGGTTTGAAGTGTTCAGTGACCACAAGAGCTTGAAGTATTTGTTCGATCAAAAAGAATTAAACATGAGGCAGCGAAGGTGGATGGAATTTCTTAAAGATTATGAATTTGATTTGAAATACCATCCAGGAAAAGCAAATGTGGTGGCAGATGCACTAAGCCGAAAGTCCATTCATATGGCATCTTTGATGATAAAAGAAATAGAGATGATAGAACAGTTCAGAGACATGAACTTGGGTGTAGAGATAAAATCTTCAAGGAGTATGACTTTGGGGACTTTGAAAATAACCAATGATTTCCTGAAACTGTTAGGTGAAAGACAGAAAGAAGATTTGCCATTACAGGAGTTGAGAGAATTACAGGCGAATGGAAAAGATATGGGACTACAAGAAGGATCAGATGGAATTTGGAGGATCAGGAATAGAATTTGTGTACCAGATGATGTTGATCTGAGAAGGACGATTCTAGAAGAAGCGCATAAAAGTATGTTGAGCATTCATCCTGGATCAACTAAGATGTATCAAGATCTGAGGAAAAGCTTTTGGTGGCCAAGGATGAAGAAAAAGATAGTTGAATATGTGGCTTCATGTCTGGTGTGTCAAAAAGCCAAGGTAGAACACCAGAAGCCATCTGGTGAACTGCAACCATTAGAGATTCCTGTCTGGAAATGGGATGACATCTCAATGGACTTTGTGTCGGGGTTACCAAGAACACGTTCAGGGAATGATGCAATCTGGGTTATTGTAGACAGATTGACAAAGTCTGCTCACTTTCTCCCAATGAATATGAAGAACTCTTTACAAAAGTTAGCACAGTTATATGTGAAGGAGATCGTAAGACTACATGGTGTACCATCAAGTATTGTGTCAGATAGAGATCCAAGATTCACTTCCCGATTCTGGGGAAGCTTGCATCAGGAATTGGGTTCAAAGCTTCGATTGAGTTCAGCTTATCATCCCCAAATAGATGGACAGTCAGAACGTACCATACAAAGTTTGGAAGACTTACTACGATCTTGTGTGATTGAACATGGTGGTAGTTGGGAGCAGTTTCTTCCATTGATTGAATTCACGTATAATAATAGCTACCACAGCAGTATTGGTATGGCTCCATTCGAAGCATTGTATGGTAGGAAGTGTCGAACGCCACTTTGTTGGTTGGAAACTGGTGAAAGTTTGGCGTTAGGACCTGAAATTGTGCAGCAGACTACTGAACAAATAGAAATGATCAGAGAAAAGATGAAGGCATCTCAGGACAGACAGAAGCAGTATTATGATAAGAGGAGGAAACCACTTGAATTCCAAGTTGGTGAGCATGTATTTTTGAAGGTTTCACCTCACAAGGGGATTGGTCGAGCATTGAAGAGTAAGAAATTGAGTCCGAGATTCATTGGACCATATGAGATCCTAAAGAGGGTTGGTACAGTGGCATATCAGATTGCACTTCCCCCTCACCTGGCAAATCTGCACAATGTATTTCATGTATCACAGCTAAGGAAGTACGTACAAGATCCCAACCATGTGATTGCTGCCGATGATATTGAAGTTAGAGAAAATCTGACCATCTCCACAGAACCTACACAGATTCTAGAAAGGTCGAATAAACGCTTGAGGAACAAGAATGTACCACTGGTAAAAGTTGCATGGAAACAAGGAACTGATGTAACTCTGACTTGGGAGCGTGAAGATACTATGAGGACACAGTATCCAGAATTGTTTCACTGAGGAGTGCGTAATGATTAAATTTCGAGGACGAAATTTTTATTAGGGTGGGAGAATTGTAACATCCTAAAAATTTTATTCTCATGTATAATCATTTTGATTTAGACCATCAATGATATTATCCATTTTATCTCAACTTTCTACATAAATTTTTGGTTAGGACAACATCTTCAATTTAACCTTTTACCATGGTAAATAATTTTAACTTTATACCTTTGGTAAATGTTAATCAAATAATTTATTACCTATTTCCTTAGTTATTAATTTCCTTGGCTTTTCCAATTACTCTCATCAAATTGCCACATACTCCACTCAAAATGCGTCATCTTGTACACATTTTAATTGTTAGTTAGATTCCGAATTTGGAAATATGTCCAACTACAAAGTTGTTCCTCTTTTTCTTATCTTTCCAACAAGACCAAATTTGTTAAATTCCATTAAGATATGAGAGAGATATGTCCAAAATACCGAAACAGTGTCAGAATTGATATTTTATTTCAATCATATCATCTTGTACATATTTTAATACCTTGTTAGATTCCCAATTTGAAAAAGTCGTAAACTACAAAGTTGTTCCTCGTTGTCTTAGCTTTCCAACAAGACCACATTTGTTAAAATCCATTAAGATATGAGAGAGATATGCCTAAAATACCAAAATAGTGTCAGAATTGATATTTACTTCAATCAAACAAACTACATTATGTAGGCTGCGGAAATGGTCAACAATCCAGCTCATTTTTCTCACCTAAAACCTCCATTATCACCATAATTCATGCACCTAACATCCCACTACAATCCCATTATGAAAATCTTGTCCCCCACTTGTCATTTACATCATTAAATCAACACTACATCTTGTTCCCAAGTCTGAATTCTTAGAACAAGCTAAAGTTAGTGAAGTCTCTCTCTTATTTTCTTTCACTTTCTCCATCAATTTCACTCTTGATCTGAAGCTAGGACAATAATACAACACTTTCAACCACTTTAGGAACCCCCATTAAGGTAAGAGGGGACAGGGTTGTGAATATTTGTGAAATGGGTAGAATTGTATGCTGATTCTAGGATTCCAGAATTTATTCGTAACTTGTTGCTCATTTTTGATATTGAAAACGTGTGAATTTGACTCTGACTTCTTCATGAAAGTTGTAGATCTTTTTGATATCTGAATTTTGAGACCTGAATCAAGTAATTTTAATAAGTATAGCAAAAGTTATAGCCAAAATACTACAGCATGTTCGTGTGAAAGATTTATCCTTTGTTTTGTGTATATATTGATTTACTGGGAACTGTACGTGCATAATCAGCCTTGGATGTCTTCATGAAAGTTGTAGATAATTAAGTTGTGGATCTTTAGAAAGTGGTTTCACATTAAAATAATTTTTGTAGCTCAAGTTATGCTCATAATACTGAAGTATGTATAAGCTGTAAATCTGTGAACTTGAAATCCGTATCTTATTGTTAAAATTGGGCATTTTGTAGTAAGAATTAGTGATCAATGTCTTCATGAAAGTTGTAAATCTTTTTGTTATGTGAATTTTGAGACCTGAACCGATTGATTTGAGTATGTGTAGCAAACGTTATAGCCAAAATACTACTGTATGTCCGATTGAAAGATTTGCTTCATGTTTAGTGTATATTTTGATATGCTGGGAATTATACATGCATAATCAGCCTTGGATGTCTTCATTAAAGTTGTAGATAATTAAGTTGTGGATTTTTAGAAAGTGGTTTCACATCAAAATAATTTTTGTAGTTCAAGTTATGCTCAAATTACTGAAGTATGTGCAAGCTGAAATTCTGAAATTCTGAAATTCTGGAATTTTGGAAATCCAAATCTTGTTTTCAATACTGGGAATTTTGTGGTATGAATTAGTTGTTTGGGTCTGCATGAAAGTTGTAGATAATTATGTTAAGAGTATTTTAGAACTGATTTCATGCAAAAATCATTTTTGTAACTCCAGAAACACTGAAATTACTTATATATGTACGTTTTGAAAAACTCACCTTGAGGCAGTGTGGTATTTCGTGAATAAGTAATATTTCTGTTCGGAATTTGAAACTGTGTTCTGCATGAAAGTTGTAGATAATTGTATTATTGAGCTATATAAAGTGGAATCACCTAAAAAGGAGTTGATTTGCCCATGTTATGACTGTTTTGCTAATGTATGTTGCTGTTGGGGATGCTGAAAGTCACTTAGAATGGCTATTTTGAAAGAAAATGATATTTTCTCTATGTATAAAAATTATTTATTAAATTATTGAGTGATTATGAATTATTATAAATGTTGTTGAGTATCCCACAGTTTGTATATTGTGATGGTGAATAATTATGAATGACATAATTAATATATATCTGCATGAATGCCTTGTGGTTATTGACATATGTGGTTAAAACAGTAAATCCATGATTTTGTGAATTATTATGTGTATTGTGTTCCTTGAGGACTTGTAGTATCCAAGAGGTTTTGGAAATGTGGATATCATGGTATGTTAAAAGAATTAAAGGCATTCATACATCATAAGCATTCGGACGCACCATGGAATTTAGGGGTTCCATGATTGCCTACCCTGGTGGGGGTTACTCTATGATGAGTTAAGCCCTATTATGTTGTGTGCCATGGAGTGTAGGGATTCATGGTTTATGCAGAAGTCCTACTTATGATATTGTGTACTTCGGTACTTAAGCGCCATGAAGTATAGGGATTCATGGTATATGCTAAAGCCCTATTTGTGTCTCTATGAGACTTTTACTGCAGTATTCCCACCAAGACCAAATGGATCCAGCATGACATCATTTGACTAATTAAAGATCTATTAATGGACTTGTTTGGCATATTCATCATATCATTATGAATTGTTGATTGTGTTTGTGCAATTTTATCTATTTTATATTTATTCTATATTCTGTCTCACTCTTACATTAATTTTTACAGTGAATGACACGCAGAATGCAGAGTGATGCCATGATGGATGTCTATTTGTTTTATTACCTGAACTTTGAATTTATGGGTTGTAATAAATATAATATGTCATGTACCATTATCTTCACAATCGTTTCCGCTACTTAAATATTTTCTTGAATTTAATTATTCACGACTAGTATGTATGATAATTTTTCCGCTGTTATTAATTGTTATATAAACTCTGAATTAAATTTATAATTTTTAAAATGATCTTTCGAAAAAGCGAAAAATTTACTCGAAAATTTTAATCCACGTTTCGGGGCGTTACACGGATTATATATATATATATATATATATATGCAATTTACTCAAAATTTATGAAAGGGGGTTTCTCTCCGAATCCTTTTCAGGCAATCCCCACATGGAAAGGCCCAGCTACGAGTCACTAACATACAACACATTCTAGTCGGAAAACCTTCACTTTGACGGCTTCTCCCTCAGAAATCATTAATCAATCTTTACTCAGGGGACCTTACAATTACCACTCACTGGATTCAACCCAACTCTTCCTCCAAACTATATGACCACAATCATTCGGTTGTTCAACTCCTCATCACACGGAATGACTCACTACTCGCTTTTCCTCGATCCACAACCTAGCTATACTCCTACCCATAGTCACACTGATCTCATATGCTCGAAAGTATACCCCCACATCCATACCTATCACTCAGGCATTACCTACAACATAAAATAATCATACAGTATAAATACATAGAGAGGTACTGAAATAATTACAAAAGTATCATCATGACTTTGTTCACCCGCAAATGTTCAAGTTCTAACGTAAGGACAAAATCAAAATATGAGCCGGCCAACGCTTAACAGGACCTTACACACAGTATATACATATACATATATATTCAATAGCACTCGGTTGCTTATTCTGCACCCAGCTCCTCCTTCACCCTTCATTTCGAGAGATGTTCACTGAAAATGTAGCCACTGCAGGGGTGAGCTTTTGCATGTAAAATGTCAATCAAAGACTCGGTATCAGTGTCAGTACGCACACTTACTTTCACTCAGTTGCATTTAGTTAAACTAAGACCATGCAAATCAGAATAATATCTATAACATACATACTACATAAAGTGCATCTTCATTCACACATACACATGCATCCACACACTCAGAAATCATTCATAACACTCAACACGTGCTATGCGTACTATCTTAATCAACATCATATCTACATGCATGCCTGCGGATCCGACTTGAGTAATGACTTTCAGTTATAGTTTCCTCCTTATTGGCCGCTCGTCCATCAGCTCTTCCCGTGTGGTACCGGTCTCCCATTGACGTCTCGAGACTCATCTCTAGCTCCTACGGCTACCACGAGCTCCCATAGGATCTAGCCAAGGTCTGTAGCTGGAAGCCATTCCCTCGGGGCTCTAGACCTTCCACGGGTCACCTCATTATTACACATGCAGCTAATGCGTTTACCAGCAAGCATCATTACTCAACTGATACCTCCTTCGCAACCATCGTAATAGAAACAGATCCAACACAGTCTTTACGTTTACTTTACCAGCCACACCAACATGCACAGCAATCGGACAATCAAGGTAATAACGTCTGACAAATCACCTAACAATCACACGTTCATGTTCTCACAGTGTTAACAGAGATAGGACCATGCATCTCATTCGTCTATAACAAGGCTAACAGGCTACATTACCACCATCTTGATTACATGCAATTATTGTACAACTATTATCCTACATACAGGATCCAGAATCAACAATCATACATAATATTCAATCGCCACAAACACATGCACACACTTAAAGCAATACACTCATCCGATACCGTTCGTGGACCATGCATTTGACATGCAAGCGCCCCCTACCTACAGAAGGAACTCAAGAAGCTCTCCTGCTCTCAACGTTCGGTCTGACGATCTATCTGACTCGTCCAGATCCTCTTTGCACCGTCGTACTCTACAATCGGCTCGGGGATGAGAAGTTGTTCTTCCTCTGCTTCAGGGATCGTCTTCCACCAGTTGTAGGGGACTCTGACCTTTCTTCAGCACCGTCATTGCGATTTCCAGAAACGAAAGGCAAAACAGGGGAAGGGAAAAGAAGATGAAAACAAAGAAGAAGAAAAAAGAGGATGAAGCAGTGGGAAAAAGGATGAGTATCCACGGTGATACAGGGTATATGTGCATGCGAAGAGAAGGAAGTGGGATGGGAAAACGTGAGTCGCAGCCCACTCACGTAACTCGCCAATCACAAACAGCCATCTTTCACCAATTAAGCGTTAATTAACTTGTCGTTATTCCTTAAGTTAATCCGATTATGATTGTCAATTAGCTTCTCACTTTGAAATCAAACCTTAATAGTTTATTTTTTATTTGACATTTATCTTCAAAATTGGGATGTTACAGATTACCGAGTGGAATTCTATATAAAATGGTGTATGAGGCTTAGAAATGCTAAGGCCGAATGGATCCCATGAAATAGCATGTGAGGCTCGTGGATGATGATAATCCGAGTGAATGGCATAATGATTGCCGTGTGGATATGATACAGGCTGAGTCATCTAATTTGCTATGAAAATACCGAGTGCATAGAGTGTTGAACACAGATTTCTGAGTCGGCAATCGAATGAATATAAGTTGAATGTAAATGCATACGTGTTGAGTATATCACCTTGCAGGGTGCCACGAAGGGTATAATCCCGAGTGAAGAGGACGTGGTCCTAATGTTGAATATGATGAAAGACCTCGGGTTGGACTCGGGGCAGTGCCTGGGGCACTAAGCGTGAAATAAGACGCTTGATGAAATGCCGAGTGCATTGGCGTTGGACGCCGAGTGAATGAAACCGTATGCATCCGATTCGCCATTGGAATGCGTTGGACTTCTATTACTGATCGGCAATCAGATGACAACATATGAATATGACTAAGTCCTGGAGCTGGGCTCAGGCACACTCCTTGAGCAAGGCTCGAAGTTGAGTGAAATCTGAGTGGATTATTATACTTGTTACTGAGTAACTTAAGCTTATGACCGAGTGAAAAGGGTGAATTCCCAATCAGAAGATGATTGTGATTGTTCATATTGAATGACAGCATTTGATGTGCTGATTGATGTTATGTGTTATTGCATGTTGAGGATTCTGTAACATCCCGATTTAATAATCAATTGCCGAATGAAAATAAATCATTGAAATAATAATTGCAAGGTGGGAAAATTATTTATTAATTATAATTAACTTAATTAACTCAACTTAAGAAATAATGACTGGTTAAGAGTGATTAATTATTAATTGTTGGCTGATTGTGATTGGTGTACTACTTCACGCTTTCCCACCCCACTTTCCCTTCTCTCCGTGCATGCGTATATGGGCTACTGGGCCACCCTATCATTCATGTTTCCCTTCAGACTTCTCTCCTTTCTGTCCTCCCTTCTCTTCTTCTTCTCCGCTCTTCATTCTTCTTCTCTTCTTCTCCTTTCTTCTCTGCTCTCTGTTTCTGTAAGCTCGCGACAGTGGTGGCCGAGGATCGGAGTCCTCCTTCTTGACTCGACGAGCCAGAGAGGGCGAGGGTGTGCATTTTTCCCTGCATGCAACCAGTCTTCTTCCCCACGGTTCCTTTGTCGACTTTCCTCTTTCTCCCTCTCCTTGCTCGAGGCTGCCGAGTCTCAGTGAAGATCTGCACCACGAAGAGCTTCAAGGAGGTTGGAGCGTTCACCAGCGTTGTGATTGGATCTGCTCAAGAGAGCGAGCAGAGAACTGGGCGTCTCAAAAGCTTGGAAATCCCCACTGGACCAAGTGGAAGGTCAATGTGGTGCCCTGGAGGCTTGGGCCTCCCCGTTAATCTTACATGCAGAACTGTTTAAGAGTGGGAGTGGCTCAGAGTTCCTCTAAATCCAAGTGTAATGGTGGATGACTGATGCAGGGTCGTTCTATCGAGAACGAGTGAATGGGCTGAGCGGAGTAACCGATTGGAGCTACAAGCCCTTGGAGCCTTTGGAATTTTCATCCCAAGTAGGGGGCGCTCTGTATGTCCAATGCATGGTTTCTAGACGGTCCGAGCAAACGTATTACCTTATGTGTTTGTATGATTATGATTCTGTGAGGTGTTTGACTGTTGATCATAGGATATCATATGTGTGTGTGTTAGTAGAGTCCTGTTAATTATTTCTTACTCATATGCATGCGTTCAGAATGTGTTGTTTACTACATATTGTACATGCTGCTGAGTGGAGTCTGGATGAATGATGATTATTACCTGTGTGGTGTATGACCATTGCTGTCCAAGAGACGTATGATGACGTTGGTGATGTTGTGGAGTTAATGTATGAATTGCATATTAATTGTAATATGAATATCAAGCACATTGTGTGGTCTATTGTTGACTTCCGGGTGGATACGATATGAATTGCTTAAGATGAACTTGCTGAGTGTGGATGACTGCCGTGACATGCATGAGGTTGCATTTATGGATAGAGGGTGACCCGTGGAAGGTCAGGAACCCAATGAGATGATTTCCAGCTACAGACCCTTGGCTAGATTCTGAGAGGACCCGTGGTAGCCGTGGGAGCTAGAGTTAAGTCTCGAGACGTCCTTGGGAGACCGGTACCACACGGTAAGGGCTATCGAACGAGGGGCCAGAAAAGGGATCTGCAACATGTTCCTTAAAATTTGAGAATGCTATTAATGAATTCCGATTGGATTTGTGTGTGTGTTTGACGCTAAGGCTAAGTATTATTGATGTTATTATTAAGGGGTATGTTGTTGTGAATAGTAGGAGTTAGATAACCATAAATAACTTGAGTAATCTGACTAGTGACTTGTGTAGATGCTTTATTAAATGTTAGTAAATGCTAGTATTGATTAAGATAGATAGAGTATGTTGAAAGGGAATGTGTATGCTAAGCTGAGCCAATAACTGTCATTGTATATGTGAAAGCTCACCCCCCTACACCATTTTTCAGTATGTGCAGGTCAGACCCGGAAATGCTGACAGGGCCTCAAGTCCGAATGTGGTGTACTCCGACTGTTGAGTGCTTATATTGTATTCACTATGTTAGTCAGTGTAGCCTTGGCCGGCTCTTATGTAAAATAACGATTAAACATATTTATTTATAAAGATTGACTAGGAGAAATATAGATATGGGTTACTTGTATGGAATTGTAAGTATTGGTAAATATACATGTTAAGATAATGGGTATTCCGAGTGTATGATTATGTATATACCTGCGTTGTATATTGGTGACTTGTGTTTGGGCTTTTCCGAGTGGGGGATACTTAAAAGGATTCTGAGAGAAACCCTTTAATGAATTCTGAGTGAATGTTATATATAATCTGAGTGATTAAGGAATAGTATTCCGAGTGGTTAGGATTAGAATAAGTCCGAGTGAGGATTTGCCTAATGAGTCCCCGAGCGAATAAGTTGTCGCGTGCCGAGTGAATTAGCTATCATTTTCCGAGTGAATGAGTTGAAGGATAACTCTGGATTCCGTGCGTCTAGATAAGCCGAGTGTGGTCTCTCACTTCAGTGAACAAGGTGCTCGTTCCAGCGAGTGTGGATTCTTTGTGTTGGCATCGCTTAAGCGAATCGTGCCTCACCCGAGCGACTGGAGTTGCTTCGCTCAAGCATGTGGGAGCTCGCTTAAGCGAGTGGATGCTGGTGTTGGGCTTCGCTTAAACATCTCTTCCTTCTTCCGCTGTTGCATTGTCATGTGTCGCTCAAGCAACGTTGAACCTCGCTTGAGCGAAGGGGGTACTGAGTGGACCAGTTTAAGCTGCTGTGCTCCGCTGATTATCGAATGGGTGCCTTGTACTTCTTGCCTTCCGTCCTATTTGTTACCCGGTGGTTTTATGGTTTGAGAGGTTTATTTAATTTTGAAAAACTTTCCCTGTTTTGGGTTTTAATTATTTATTAAATTTAGGGTGTTACATTTTAGTATCAGAGCAGACCGAAAGGTCCAAGGCCAAGGTATGCTTACCGAGTGTAAGCGGTTGTATGCAGTATGACCGAGTGGTCATCATTATTGTGATATTGATTTGAGGATAGGGGGTCATTTCCTCCTGATCCGATTGATTGTATGCCCTGATTTAATTGGTATTGTATGTGTTTGATGATTTGGTATATGTTTGACTATGAATGGTGTGGTTGTATGCCTGTGACTTGTTGAGGAATTTGAACGTGTGATGAATGAATAGTATATGATTCTCAGTATAAGGGATGCGTTACAGTTCCTAAGTCAAAAATTTAGGTGTGTAATAAGTGAGTAAAGGTGAGATCGGGGTATATGTTAAAATGGGGGTTGTGTCTTGGTGGTAATTGAAGAAACCAAGTGAGTGATGGACTAGATGTTGGGCCAATAGGTGTAGTGACCCAATTGATTAGGCATGATCATGAACGAATAAAGGTGAAATAGAATATCTGTTTGACTTGGATACCGTCTCGGTTTTGGTGTGTGAAGACCGAGTGAATGGTATTAGACCTTATAATATTTGAATATTATGAGGTACCCATCGTGGGATACTAGATAAATAGTGACTCCTTAGGAATCCTAAGCCTAATAATTTATTAACTTTATGTGTTGTTGAACCCGAGTAAAACAATTGCGCAGTAATTCATTAAGGCTTGAATTACCATTGTGTGATGATTAGGAACCGGGTGTTTGTCCAGTTCCGTGTGATGTTGTTATGTGTGAGATGTGTTGGTAACTGTACTATGATTGAGTAGCTGTGCATGCAACTCCTGAATTTGTGGTATTTGTGAACTGTTTAGTGATTGTGTGACTCCGTTCCTGAGTGCATGAATGGTGTTACTGCTATGATGACCACTGTTATGAATAATAATGATAAAATGCATTGGATGCATGTGTTGATATTGAATGCCGAGTGCATTGGCGTTGGACGTCGGGTGAATAAGACTATATTTATCTGATTCGTCTCTGGAAATGCTTGGAGCATATAGCATAGGCGCTTAATACCGATCGACAATCAGATGAATATGTGTTGAAAGTCCTCGGGTTGGACTTGAGGCAGTGCCGAGTGCACTATAAAAAGACCCTGAGTTGGACTTGGGGCAGTGCCAAGTGTACTAAGCGTTGGACGCTTAAAGACCTTGGGTTGGACTCAAGGCAAGCTTACCGAGTTGGACTCGGGGCTGCCCGTAACACTCCCGTTGTTGCTTGGAGCAATTGTGTTACGCGTGAGGGCAAACGGTTTGGTACCTGTAAAACGGCCGAATCAGCTTGGAGCTGAGGAAAGGCTTGGAGCCTATGTTGCAACAATAAAAATGGGTAACCAGATCCGGGTGAAAAGAATATGTACACACTATAATGGTTGTTGAGCTCAATATGAATTACATGAATATGTGGAATGTTATTTAGAATAACATGATTGAATGGAATCCGATTGAATGAATGTATGTATATTAATGTTATGGCCGGGTGCGATATGATGTTGTGGCTGTAATGCATGATGTGGTGAATGATATGAATTGTATGGCCGAGTGTGAATTTGATATTTCGATTGGATAACTGAATATATATATGTGTTGATGCTGTCGCTGAGTGCAAAGTGAGCCTATGGCTGTGATTATATGGGATTATAAATAATGTAAGTGATATAGCCGAGAGCTGGCTGGATAGATTCTGATTGAATGATGCTTGAATGTGTTCTGGTTGAATGATAGCGTGTATGTATTGAATGTTGGTACACACGTATACGTATATATATATATATATATATATATATATATGATACTGTATGGTTTAAGGTGGATAAGATCTAAGGAAGAAGTAATTACGCGGTAATGGGCGGAAACTGACTATTATTATACCATTTTTAGGGTGATAGTAACTGCTACTTGACGATTGTCATCAGGAGAATTGCGCTAACTTATGAGTAATAAGGAGATGTACAATTTTTGTGTGAGTCGGAAGTCTGTAGCCATTATACTGTTTTACAGTAGTGGTAAATTATATTTCATGATTGTTGCTGTGTGACGTGCCCTACGTGGTGCATCATGATAATGTTGATATGAATATGTGCTTATATATGCATGTGAATTGCCATTAATTCTTGTGAGTAAGTATTAGCTGAGTGAGTTGGTCGGTGTGTGTGAGAACGTTGTTAGGGAGACTAACATGGTTTGCATGGATTTGAATGATTTGAATGAACCCCGACTAGATGATGACGTACGAGTGAGTTCCGACTGAATGAATATGTATGTACCGATACTGTTACCGAGTGTAATGTGGTGTTATAATTGAGAATGTACGTTATTGTGCAACTCCCGATTGGATATAATGTTGTGAATGAAATCCTTAATGTAGTTTGGAATTGATTTGAGTAAGTCCGATCGGATGAACATATATATATATTGATGCTATTGTTGAGTGCAATGTGTGGTTATGGTTATGGTGCATGTTGTAGTGAACAATAATATAGCCATGAATAATTGTTATGAAATCCGACTGAGTGGTTGTATGTGTATTAGTGTCGTTGCCGAGATTATGGTGTGTTATGACAACATATGTGATTGTGAATTACTTAATCCTGACTTAATTGCATGAAGCCGAATGAGTGATGTCATTATATAGCTGAGAATTAAGAATTTAATCCGAGCCATGATTTTGTGATGAATAAGATTTAGAGGAAATATTTACTCGGTGTTGGCTAGAAGCCGATTGTTGTATTGCCATCATCTAGTTTTATAGAAGTGATAAATAATTTTCATGCTCGTTGTTGCGTGATGTACCCTATGTGATGCATAGTGTTGATGTAGATGTATTGCTTCTAATGTGTATGTGAACTGCCATTAATTACCGTGTGAATTAGTATTAGTTGAGTGAATCAAGTCAGTATGAGTCATGTTGTCCTGAGATGACTTGTCATGCCATAGGCATTGTGGCAGCGTACATGTTGTAGTGACTGTGTAATTGTTGTAACCCTATAGGAATGAGATGTCATCCTATAAGTTGGATGCAACAATTCGTAAGTCGAGCAGGCGAAGTTGTAGCTGCTTATGGTAACGGTGAGTCTTTCAGGCTGCCCTGAGTGAGGAGGGGAGTTGTATTAAGTAGATCATAAGTAGCTATGTATCAAAATAAGGACTGCTTAACCTTGATATGTTGCCTCTGAGAGGATTAGAGGTTGTTGGGTACGGAATAGCTACTAAAGGGATGACTAGTTATTGAAATAAGAAGGGTGATCAAATTTGCCACTAAAATTTGAGTTTTATAAGTTAGCCGAGTGGTACTGTAGGTTTAATAAGAGGACCAGGATCTTGAGCCAGGCTAAACTGTGAGGCGGGGAGTTGCTCGGGAAAGGTTAGTATATTCCGAGTGTGTAAAAGTGGAGACAATTCCAAGTGAAGTCCTTGTGAGGAAGAACTACCGAGTGGAAATTATGGTGTTCCGAGTAGAACCTCATGGAAGGGATCACTACTAAGTTAAGGGAATAGTGTCTGAGCGTAACATTCCTGAAAGGGTAAGATTCGAGTGACGTGACTCGGAGTGTATCACTTCTGAGTAGAATGGTACTGTGTGAAACAACTCTGGGTAGAAAGATAACGAGTGTAGAATTCCTAATACTCGTGTGATGTCCAACCGAGTGACCTTCCAGGAGAAGAGTCCCTCTGGTCGGGAAAATAAGACTTCGAGTGAGTCAGTTTCCAAGTGAATGGTCTCCGAGGGGAATAGATATCTGAGAAAAGGATTTAATTGAAGTCGTACTCAGGTCAGTGCTTGAGACTGTTGAGCTTGAACTCAGTTTTGATTTTGTTATAAACTTGAATTCCGAGTGAATCTTTGTAAGTGGAGAGGTTCCAGGTGAGGATTGCCTTCAAAACCCTGAGGGATATTTGAATGAGAAGTCCGAGTGACGTTCTCAGAGTGTAGGCATGGAAGTAGCCGAAGGCATGGGTGGGAACCTAAGATTTCCGAATCGAGCGTGGTGCCTGTGCGAGGTAAACCCGGGAAAATTGTGCTGATTGAAGCACATGGAAACTCTTTTGAGTGTTCATTTTGGTGTAAGGAAGAAATTTTGTGGTCAGATTTTAAAAACCCGAGGGTTCAATCCGAGAGGAATCGGTCGGGAGTGAGTGTTTTTGGGAGTCGGTGACATTGTTTGCCGATTAGATTATTCCCGACTGGTTGATTAACCCCCATAATGTGTCTCATGTGATACAATTTTGAGTCTGTACTCTGTATAAGTTTACGGTTGTGCCGAGTGACTCATTTGAGTCGGGGAACCCGATGGTGTGAATACACCGATCGGTGTTGAGAGTATAGGGCCGAACGACCAAGAAATTAGGAAGTACCACTGCTTATGATGAATTGGCTGAGTTAAATGAGGGAAATTGTACGTTTCAGAAACCGAATCCCCAAATATATTGAATTTTGTGATGAGGTTGTAATCAGGCAGGACTTGACTTTTGTGTTTTGCCGACTGAAATTATGGGGCGGTCGGTAAACCGCTTGAGAATTGAAGCCTTGCCGAGTGAAATTGTGAACCGGTCGGTGAATGCTTGTGGAAGCACAGTCGTGTAGGTAATTAAGTCAGCAATTTTCTGAGTTATTTATTTAAGGTAAGTTACCGATCGAATTTCGAGGACGAAATTCTTTTGAGAGGGGGAGAACTGTAACATCCCAATTTAATAATCAATTGTCGAATGAAAATAAATCATTGAAATAATAATTGCAAGGTGGGAAAATTATTTATTAATTATAATTAACTTAATTAACTCAACTTAAGAAATAATGACTGGTTAAGAGTGATTAATTATTAATTGCTGGCTGATTATGATTGGTGTACTGCTTCACGCTTTCCCACCCCACTTTCCCTTCTCTCCGTGCATGCGTATATAGCCTACTGGGCCACCCTATCATTCATGTTTCCTTTCAGACTTCTCTCCTTTCTGTCCTCTCTTCTCTTCTTCTTCTCCGCTCTTCGTTCTTCTTCTCTTCTTCTCCTTTCTTCTCTACTCTCTGTTTCCGTAAGCTCGCGACAGTGGTGGTCGAGGATCGGAGTCCTCCTTCTTGACTCGACGAGCCAGAGAGGGCGAGGGTGCGCATTTCTCCCTGCATGCAACCAGTCTTCTTCCCCACGGTTCCTTCGTCGACTTTCCTCTTTCTCCCTCTCCTTGCTCGAGGCTGCCGAGTCTCAGTGAAGATCTGCACCACGAAGAGCTTTAAGGAGGTTGGAGCGTTCACCAGCGTTGTGATTGGAGCAGCTCAAGAGAGCGAGCAGAGAACTGGGCATCTCAGAAGATTGGAAATCCCCACTGGACCGAGTGGAAGGTCAATGTGGTGCCCTGGAGGCTTGGGCCTCCCCGCTAATCTTGCATGCAGAACTGTTTAAGAGTGGGAGTGGCTCGGAGTTCCTCCAAAGCCAAGTGTAATGTTGGATGACTGATGCAGGGTTGTTCTATCGAGAACGAGTGAATGGGCTGAGCGGAGCAACCGATTGGAGCTACAAGCCCTTGGAGCCTTTGGAATTTTCATCCCAGGTAGGGGGCGCTCTGCATGTCCAATGCATGGTTTCTGGACGGTCCGAGCGAACGTATTACCTTATGTGTTTGTATGATTATGATTCTGTGAGGTGTTTGACTGTTGATCATTGGATATCGTATGTGTGTGTTTTAGTAGAGTCCTATTAATTATTTCGTACTCATATGCATGCGTTCAGAATGTGTTGTTTACTATATATTGTACATGCTGCTGAGTGGAGTCTGGATGAATGATAATTATTACCTGTGTGGTGTATGACCATTGCTGTCCAAGAGACGTATGATGACATTGGTGATGTTGTGGAGTTAATGTATGAATTGCATTTTAATTGTAATGTGAATATCAAGCACATTATGTGGTCTATTGTTGACTTCCGGGTGGATACGATATGAATTGCTTAAGATGAACTTGCTGAGTGTGGATGACTGTCGTGACATGCATGAGGTTGCATTTATGGATAGAGGGTGACCCGTGGAAGGTCAGGAACCCAATGAGATGATTTCCAGCTACAGACCCTTGGCTAGATTCTGAGAGGACCCGTGGTAGCCGTGGGAGCTAGAGTTAAGTCTCGAGACGTCCTTGGGAGACCGGTACCACACGGTAAGGGCTATCGGACGAGGGGCCAGAAAAGGGATCTGCAACATGTTCCTTAAAATCTGAGAATACTATTAATGAATTCCGACTGGATTTTTGTGTGTGTTTGACGCTAAGGCTAAGTATTATTGATGTTATTGTTAAGGGGTATGTTTATGTGAATAGTAGGAGTTAGATAACCATAAATGACTTGAGTAATCCGACTAGTGACTTGTGTAGATGCTTTATTAAATGTTAGTAAATGCTAGTATTGATTAAGATAGATAGAGTATGTTGAAAGGGAATGTGTATGCTAAGCCGAGCCAATAACTGTCATTGTATATGTGAAAGCTCACCCCCCTACACCATTTTTCAGTATGTGCAGGTCAGACCCGGAAATGCTGACAGGGCCTCAAGTCCGAATGTGGTGTACTCCGACTGTTGAGTGCTTATATTGTATTCACTATGTTAGTCAGTGTAGCCTTGGCCGGCTCTTATGTAAAATAACGATTAAACATATTTATTTATAAAGATTGACTAGGAGAAATATAGATATGGGTTACTTGTATGGAATTGTAAGTATTGGTAAATATACATGTTAAGATAATGGGTATTCCGAGTGTATGATTATGTATATACCTGTGTTGTATATTGGTGACTTGTGAGGGATACTTAAAAGGATTCTGAGAGAAACCCTTTAATGAATTCTGAGTGAATATTATATATAATCCGAGTGATTGAGGAATAGTATTCCTAGTGGTTAGGATTAGAATAAGTCCGAGTGAGGATTTGCCTAATGAGTCCCCGAGTGAATAAGTTGTCGCGTGCCGAGTGAATTAGCTATCATTTTTCGAGTGAATGAGTTGAAGGATAACTCTGGATTCCGTGCGTCTAGATAAGCCGAGTGTGGTCTCTCACTTCAGTGAACAAGGTGCTCGCTCCAGCGAGTATGGACTTGGGAAGATTCTTTGTGTTGGCATCGCTTAAGCGAATCGTGCCTCACCCGAGCGACTGGAGTTACTTCGCTCAAGCATGTGGGAGCTCGCTTAAGCGAGTGGATGCTGGTGTTGGGCTTCGCTTGAACATCTCTTCCTTCTTCCGCTGTTGCATTGTCATGTGTCGCTCAAGCAACGTTGAACCTCGCTTGAGCAAAGGGGGTACTGATTGTACCGATTTAAGCTGCTGTGCTCCGCTGATTACCGAATGGGTGCCTTGTACTTCTTGCCTTCCGTCCTATTTGTTACCCGGTGGTTTTATGGTTTGAGGGGTTTATTTAATTTTGAAAAACTTTAATTATTTATTAAATTTAGGGTGTTACAGATTCTGTGATTAATCCGAGCCAATATCTGTCATTTAATATGTAAAGCTCACCCCTACACCATTTTTCAGTGTATGCAGGTCGGTTTGGAATGATATGATGGCCTTAACCCGAGTGTTGGGTGTTTATGATGAGGCTGTGTACATAATGTAATGTACCGAGTGTGTTTTGATGTATTAAAGCCTTGGCCGGCTCATAACAATGTTGTATAATGAATATGAATACATATGTATAGAAATCCGAGTGCATGTTTATATATGTGTATGGATTACATTAATATCATGTACTTGTATCGGATATTGGGTAGTCGGATTTATGAGTTGGAGGGTATACATATACGTGTATTTTATGTGGCCATGTTATCACTTGGGTTGAATATAAATGATGTTGAATGAATAATTCTAAGTTAATGAATCCTAAGTGAAATATAATTGGCTAAGATACTTTTCCGAGTGAGTCTTATGTATATGACTCCATATCCGAGTAAGACTCATGTATGGGCCTTTTCTGAGTGGTGATGGCCTTAGTGGATTCTGAGTGAAAGATATTATTTACATATCGAATGAATTATGGGTACTTGTTCCGAATGAGTAGTATGTTATGTATTTTGAGTGACTAAGTGTTGTCTTGGTGAGTTTCTCCGAGTTTTGGGGAGGTTGAGTAATTCTGACCGGATTCATGGACAAGTTACATTTATGTGAATATGTGTATATATATGAATAAGTGTTTATGTTGATTTGATGCTTCTTACCGACTGGAATGTGTTGTTGAATTATGTAAGAAGTGTTGATGGATGAACTAGTGTTGAGTTAATGATTCCGGGTGGGGCTATGGTGTGTGGCCTCTTCCGAGAGAATAGGCTTGAATGATTCTGAGTGGAAAACATGGGTAAACCCCGAATGGGGAATGATTTGAATATCCCGAGTGGAAATCTGAGTGATCCTCTTCCGAGAGGAGAGTTGTTGTAATAGATTGAGATTAGAATATACTCTAAGTATGTGATTCATGTAAAATCTGAGTGAAAGAGATTCCATATCCTGAGTGGTTAGGATCTGAGCAAGTCCGAGTGGGACTTAATGGTTTCCCCGAGTGAGTAAGATATCATATGCCGAGTGATGAATATGAAGTACATTCCCGATTGAATTGTGCTTAAATACACCGAGTGGTGTTTGGTTGGGAAATAACCCGAGTGATGGAGTTTTATGGAATCCAAGTGGGATACCCCTCATTTCCCGAGTGGATTATTGTGCGGCCTTGTGAATAAAAATGTATGGAACTAAGTTAAGGGATGTATGTGTGTGGAGTCATTTCCGAGCGATTGAAACCCATGACTCCGAGTGAATGTATGTCTTGATGCCGAGTGATCGAATTATCGGGTGAGTGGCTTCTCGCTTCAGCGAACAAGGCATTCACTCCAGCGAGTGTGGTTCTGAGGGAAGGCTTTTGAGTGGTTTCGCCCAAGCAAATGTGTGCTCACCCGAGCGAGTTTGGCTGCCTCGCTCAAGCGGAGTCGGATCTCGCTTGAGCGAGTTTGCGTTGTTTCTCTCAGGTTCGGATCTTCATATATGAGAGTGGCTTTTTATTGATCCAGGTATTTTCTAAATAAAAATTAGGAAAAATTTCCCCTGTTTTGGGTTTATTTATTTGTTAAAATTAAGGGCCTTCCTCGCTTGGGCGAAGCCAGCAAACAGGGTGAAATCTGCTTGCAATACTGAGTCGCTTGAGTGAGGCACCCTCTCGTTTAAGCAAAATCTGAAACTTCACTCGGTGTTATCCCACTTGGAAAATGTTTCACTCGGGTGAACTCTCTCATGGCATTGTTACACTCAACTCTGAGCTCACCCACTCGGAATTTCACTACTCGGACACATCTTGATCCGAGAAGTACTCATTCGAAATCGTACTTCTCTCGGAAATTTTCACCCAGAGAAGTTTCATTCGGAATTAAGGCATTTGGCTATGTTTGACTCAGAAACGAGTCACTCGGAAACGTTTGACTCGAAAATGAGTCATTCGAAGGCGTTTGACTCGGAAATGAGTCATTCGAAGTCATTTGACTCGAAAACGAGTCATTCGAAGACGGGTCACTCGGACCTTTCACCCAGAAGTGGTTCTCTCAAACACACTTCACTCAAAATTGTCTCCGAGGCTAGGACTCCACTCGGAAGTGGCTCTCTCGGTCATGTCTTACTCGAAAATCATGACCCTCACTCGGAATTCCAACCTTCAGTCGGAATTTTCAACTTTTACTCGGACATTCTCATGGTCACTCGGAACAGAGTCCTTTTTCACTCAGAATTTGCATAATACCATTAATAGTCTATATAATTTCCATAATCACACCTAAAAATGAAATTTCTGAGATATCACAGACCATCTACAGGGTATTTATTCACTTATTCTTACTTACAAACTTTCCATACTTCAAAATTACAAGATTAAAACTGTTATTAAAAACAGGGATGTCACAGAGAGCAATTAAGAGAGGAGGAGAAAGTAAAGCAGCGTGAGAGAGGAAGAAAGCAAAGGAAATGCTTCAATGCTTGGTGTGTTGAATCCTTTGCAAGGCTTCCTATTTATAGCAGATGGAAGCATTACAATTAAAATATTCACCAGAGGATAGTACAGTATGGTTCCTTGTATCTTTAACTTCCTTCGATAACATGGAGCAACATGGTCATTTTATGGTGGAGCAGTGTATTTAATTTCCATGACAAGGTGGAACAGTGGAGCGTATGTCTATTTTTAGTTACTTAAATTGCAACTTGCATAGTGGAGACCTGGAGAATGCAATCTGCTCAGAGAATGTTGGAACGTTGTATTTGGCTAATTCATAGTGTGATTCCGTTTGTCCAAGTGCGATGCAAGGTTGTCATATATTCAATAGAGATTCAAATTCAAATTCACATAATTCATTTGAATTAAGTAAACTTATCTGACTCATGGTGACATAGTTTAATCATCTGAGAGTAGCATGATGTTTAAATTAGCTTCTTGGAACTTCTGATATTCAACTGCACATCATAAACACATGCTGTAATTAATTTTGTAGCATCCTCGCTCAAGCGAGTTTAATCACGCTAAAGCGTATAGGTATATTTCCCTTGATTTCCTTTTCATGCTTGCATCATGCTCGAATCCACGCTCAAGTATGCTATCACGCTCAAGCGAACCTTGTTTACGCTTAAGCGAGACTTGTGATTTTGGGCTCCTGATGCATCACACTTTGCTCCACGCTCAAGCGTGCTATCACTATCAAGCGAACCTTGTTTACGCTTAAGCGAGACTTGTGATTTTGGGCTCCTGATACATCACGCTTTGCTCTACACTCACGCTTAAGCTCCATAGCTTTACGCCTAAGCGAGCTTGTCCAGCGCTTAAGTAAGCTAGTCCAGCGCTTAAGCGAGCTTCAATTGTAGCTCCTGATTCATTACTTTCAAGCCCATACTTCCATGCTGACTCATGCTTAGAGTGTGCAAGTCCCTGATTCTTCATTCTTTTGCTTAAGCTTCCTTCATTTCATTGCATACTTGTAATGGCTTTTCCAGGATGATTTAACAACCAAGTTTCTTCAAGATTTATTTTGACTATTTTGGCAATCATTTGTTTATCTTATCAATCATTATTGATTTGTGGATTTGAACTTAAATCTTCATTTGTTGTTTATTGTCAAAACTTACATCAACATATAATTACAGATACTATTTTCAAATTTTGTTTGTTTTGGATGATCTTGGCAAGTTTCTCAAATGCATGATATGCTTCATATTTGTGAGTAAGAAATAATGTCCATGTATATCTAGAGTAATCATCCACAATCACGAGACCATAATAATTTCCACAAAAACTTTTAACCTTTGAAGGTCCAATTAAATCCATATGTAAAAGTTGTAAAGTTTTTTTTGTTGAAACAACATTTTTTGCTTGAAAAAAGCCTTTACTTGTTTTCCCTTTTGACATGCGTCACGAAATTTGTTTTCAAATTTTAGTTTTGGTAAACCAATTACTAAATCTTTCAAAACAAGTTTGTTTAAATGGTCTATATGAATGTGAGCAATTCTTCTATGCCATAGCCATGATTCATCCTCTTTAGTTATGAAACATTACACATCATTTGAAGCAAGACAATCAAGATTAATCATGTAAATATTATCGATTCTTTGACCAATGAACTTTACTTCCTTGTTTAGCTTATTTTCAATTATGCAACAATTTGATTCAAAAACAATTTTATATCGTTTATCACATAATTGACTAATATTAAGCAAGTTATGTTTAAGTCCTTCAACATATAATACATTAATTATCAAAGTAGAAGAGTTTTTACCAATGTTACCGATTCCAAGTATTATTCCTTTTCTGTTGTCTCCATAAGTAATAAAACCTTTGTTTACAGGAGTAAATGATATAAACTTACTTTTGTCTCCCGTCATATGTTTTGAACACCCACTATCCAAGTACCAATGGGTGTTACTTGCTTTAAAACATACCTACAAAACAAGTCAAGTTAGAGAACTTGGTACCTATTTTATGTTGGGTCCTTGTAGGATAGTTTGTAAAAATGTTCCCTTAGGAACCCATTCTTTTCTCACAACTTTTGGTCCTAATTTTCTAACATTGCAATTGTAAGAATTATGACCTGTAAGACCACAGTGATTACATTTCATGAAGGGTGTAGATGATTTACTAGATGGTAAGAAAAAATTTTGTAATGTTTTTCCTTCTTATAAGCATATGATCCTTGATTATAACCTAATCCAGTTTTATTAAACATGCAACGTTGTTTTCCAAGAAGTGCATTTAAATTATCTCTACCGTTGGTAAATTTTTCCAGCGTCATGTTTAAATCTAACACTTTCTTTTCAAGTATATCATATTTCTTAGCAAATTCACAAGGTTTAGTCCTAGAGCATGCTTGTACTTTTACTACTTCCATTTTTAAAAGTTCATTTTCTTTGCAAGCCTCCATAAAATGCATCTTAAGAGTATCAATGGTTTTTCTTGATAATTTATGCTTATTAGAAACTTTTATAAATTTATCATACAATTCTTCAAGAGCATCAAGTAGTTCTTCTTTATCTAAGTCATGAAAATTTACCTCATCATCTTCATCTTGGTGGTTGGCCATGGGGTAAAGGTTTGCTTCTTCATTTTCCGATTCGTCCAAGCTACTTATCTCATTTTCATCCCATTCGATATATGCTCTTCTTTTCCCTTTCCTTTCTTTGTTTTTCTTCTTTAGGTTTGGGCAATCCGCTTTAAAGTGTCCTTCCTTTCCACACTCGAAACAAGTAGGTGAGGAATTATTTTCTTTAGAGATAGGTTTCATACCTTTATGTGTGAAGCTCTTTTGGAAGTGTTTGTTCCTTATGAGTTTCCCAAAACGCTTCACGAATACTCCTAGCTCTTCATCCTCATCAAGATCACTCTCGGATTCATCTTCATTCATTGAGGTGGCCTTGAGAGCTATCCCTTTCTTCTTTGAGGCTTTTTCTTCTTCCTCCGCATGTTTCAAATCTTTCAACTCTTGTTCTTGTTCTTGTAGTTTACCAAACAAAGTGGCAAGGGACATATCATTTATATTTGGAGATTGCTTGATGGCTGTAACATCCCAATTTTTTTTAATAATGTACCGGGTTAATAAAGCCATTAAAATAATTTCAGAAGTGGGAATTTGTTTATTAATTACCATTAACTTAATTAATCAAGGGTGTGCTGATTAAAAAGGGCGATTAGCCTTAGTGGGTACTGATGGGACTGGGTGACGTGAGCAGACTGCTTCTCACGTTTTCCCACCCCACCATTCCTTCCCTCGTGCATGTGTTTATAAGTGGACGATGTCCTCCCTTGCCATTCATTCTTTAGAATTCCCTGCGAGTTTCTTCTTCTTCTTCCTTCTTCTCTTTCTCTCTTATCCTTCTTCTTCTCTTCTCCTTCTCTGCTCTCTGTTCCATTCCCTGTTGCTAAAGCCAAGTGACGGTGCTGTAGAGGAGTCAGAGCTCCCCTATACAGGTAGAGGACGAGCGTAGAAGCAGAAGCAGAAATAGCCTCTGCACCACACGTGGAGGACAGCAGCATTTAAGTAAAGGGTAAGCGAGTGGAAAGCGTTGAGTGAAGCAGTAAGGAAGAGAACTAACACCCAAGCAGAAAAGTCTCTCGGAGTCTCGTAGTTGGTAGGGGGAGTACCTTACATGTTAAATGCATGGGTTAGGAACAGGTTTCGAGTGTTGATAATGGTGGTTCTATATCCTGTTGTATGATATGCTTACATGTGGAATACCCGAGTATAAGATAAGTGAGAGTGAATGTTGCATGTTATTATCGTCCTTGAAGATGCATGCGTTGTTTGAGTTTTGATACCACAGAACCCGATTGCATGTTATGTTGTGTTGATTGGAATGCTTTGTTGAATCTGTTCATGTTCATATGGTTGCATGCGTTTATTAAGTTCTGACACTGCTGTATACCGAGTGCATGTTATGCTTGAGATGATGAGAATGCTCATAGAAGTTGATATTGATTGACACCAATTGCATTGGACTCATATGTTGCTATTGGAGCTATGATGATGATTGCATGGAAGTATGTGTGTGTTAAATTAATATGTGGAGTCCTGAAAACACGTATTACCGACTGCATGTGAAATATGTATAACTGAATGAAAGGTTGTATGCATGAATTCTATATTGTGTGATGAATCCACGTGTGGCGCATGGGATGCGTTATGCTGGGAGCATGTAGTGTGGGACACTACCATCGGTTATTAAGCGTGGGACGCTGTAAAATCCTTGAGTGGGACTCAAGGTAGCCCTCGAGTGGGACTCGGGCTGCCTGTGAACACCTCCGTTGGGGCAAAGAGCGTTGGTGTCACCTGTGGGCAAACGGTTGGGTACCTGTAAAACGGTCAAGCAGCTAGGAGCTAAAATGATAGCTGAGAGCTATGTACAAAAGGCTGAGAGCCTACGTTGCAACGTCAGAACCGATTACACACGAATGTGGAACCGAGTGAATAATCTGTATATATATATATATATTCTTACCGATGCTGTAAGGAATTAATTATGCATGTGATGATACTAGTAAGATGACGTATACTCATAACTGTGTGCATTATTCCGTGTGCATGTGCTGTTAATGCTGACTGAGATCTACTCTATAAATGCATGTTATGTTGTTGAAGAGCCGTGAATATATGACTGAGTGAGAATTTTGTACCCTGATTGATAAATGTTCTATAGAGGCGTTCTGATTCATGGTCCTTAATATCATGTCATGGATTGTTGTATGTTAATATTACTGAGTTGATGTGTGTAAAGAGCCGAGCGACAACTGGGGTATTCCGATCGGTAAGGATCTTGTGTGTGTTCTGGATTGATCAGTAAAAACTCTGACCTTTATTGTTGCTACGTATGATTGTGTGTATGTATTTATATATATAGTTGTATAAATATAAGGCAACCTGAGTCAGCATCTATCATTTAAAATTTAAGATACTCACCCCTGCTGTGGAAATTTTCAGTGAACATCTCCCGTAATGAGGATTGGAAGAGGAGCTGAAATGCTGGGTGAAGTGTTGATGCACTATGGAATTTTATGTCTGTGCATATGCTGTATATAGTGTTTTGAGTTAAGCCTTGGTCGGCTCGTGTTTTGTTGTTAGTCTTTTAAGCAGAGTTGAATTCCTCGAAATGAGAACATGATATTGTGGGTGTAAAATTGTGATATACACTTCTATATATATGTGTGCCTACGTCTGTGCGATGCTGCATGTCCATCTTATTATGTGTGATGCCTGGATAATCTATATATATATATGAATGTATATGTGCGGTCACATTCCCGAATGTGTAGGAAACGTCATAACTCAGCATGAAGGGGGCCAATCTATGGTTTAGAGGGCGAGTTTATGATTCTGTCACCAGGCGGGGGAAGGTTCAGACGTTCTGAGTGAGTGAAATCAAATAGTCCGAGTAGGGTTTGACGTAGAAGACTGCCCCTAACGACGAGCTGTTAGGAGTCGGTGTTGAGAGTCTGGTTATGCTTCCGAGTGACAACTGCTAGGAATTCTCCCGAGCGTAGAATAATCAATGATCCCCGAGTGAGAAATTGCTGCGTGATGGTTTTCCCGACTGGAGAGTGACACCTTAGACTCTAGGGGACCCTACTGTAGTAAACTGTTGGTAACGAAAGAATCTGAGTGAGTCTTAACTTAGTAGAATATTGAGAGTCGGAAGATTATGGTTACCGAGTGAAAACTAAGTGAAATAACCTGAGTGACAGAAAGGACGTGAAGATTACTCTGAGCGAGGAGTCCTCCTAGATCCCGAGTGAATGATAGTGGGGACCACTTCCGTGTTATTCGCGTATATGTTCTGATTGATGAGGCCGTAGAATAAGTTGCATTGTCCGTATGGGACGAGTAGGTGCTAGAGCTAAGTCCGAGTAGACTGAGGTTGGATCCTTCCGAGTGAGTCAGACGCTGGAACCCGAGTGCGGAAATGCCGAGTGAAATGAATGAATACCGAGTGAAGTTTTCGCTTAAGCGAGTGCACTTTGCTGTGTGATTCGCCCAAGCGATTTTCCCTTTCTTCTGCTGTTAGTTTTTTCTTGAATTTCTTTTGCTCTCCTATTCTTCTTCTCCTCTCATTTCTTATACCGTGGTATTTTGGTTTTAATTGTGAAAAATTTTCCCTGTTTTTCTTGTCTTTGATTTATTTAAATTAGGGTGTTACATTTTGGTATCAGAGCGGACCGAAAGGTCCAAGGCCAAGGAATGCTTACCGAGTATGAGCAGTTGTGTGCTTTCTGACTGAGTGGTCATCATGATTGAACCTGATTGATATTGACTTGTGGATAGAGTGTTGCTTCCCTCCTGGTCCGATTGATTGTGTAGCATATAGAAATAGTATGATGTGCTAAGTTACTGAACATTAGGCTGAAATCTGATCGGTAGCAAGTGACTTGGTATACTTATCCTTGAAGGGTGTAATTTCAGGATAAGGGATGACGCATCGCCAAAGCATGGAGGCTATAGCCACAACATTCCAACGCTTTGCAGACGTGTTTGAGAGGCAGGGCCAGCCTCGAGCTGAGGAGGGTCAAGTACTGGACCGCTTCCTGAAGAGGAAGCCGAGTGAATTTCTAGGAGGAAGGAACCCTGAGGCAGCGTTTAAGTGGACTCAGGAGCTGGAAAGGATTTTTGGGGGTCTTCGTTGTACCGAGGCCCAGAAGGTAGAGTGCGCAGTGTACATGCTGCGAGACGAGGCGAAAAATTGGTGGAAGATAGCCAAAAACCGATTCCCTAATGATGATGCTTAGCTGACATGGAATGATTTCAAGACATGTTTCTTGGAGAAGTACTTCCCCGACACAGTAAGGAGTCGGAAGGAGTTGGAGTTTATGGAGTTGAAACAAGGCTCCATGACTGTGGAGGAGTATGCGACCAGATTCGAAGAGTTGTGCCTATTCTACCCGCCTTTCCAACAACCGGGGACGGAGAGTTCCAAGTGCCTTAAATTTGAGAATGGATTGAGATCTGATGTTAAGAGAGCCTGTAGGTACCAAGAAATACGGAGTTTTCCTGCACTGGTGAATAAGTGTAGGATATTTGAGGAGGATGACAAGGCCCATTCGGGCCAGAGCAGCCGAGCTAACCATTCCTTGAGACCCCAACAATCCCGCTTCAAGAGGCTGAGTAATGTTGGCAGAAACCGATCCTTTTCCAGATTTAGGGGTCGGAATCAGTCTAAAAGACGACGAGTTGTAGGAGACGGAAAATGTTTCAAGTGTGGAGGAAATCATTATGCACGAGACTGCAACAACAATGGTGAAATGGTGTGTTTCCATTGTAATAAAAGGGAACACATTCACCCCGATTTCCCCCAACTTCGTCAAGCAAACACCAGCGTACGTCAAGGAGGTTTCCAAGAGAGAAACCGAGTGAATGATAACCAACGACCGGGCGGCAGAGGTAACAGAGCCAGAGGAAACATAATGCTTGCTCCAAATAACCGAGAGAGGAATACCGACCAACCAGCAGTGGGAAGAGTCTACCCCATCAACGCAGAGGATGCTGCACAAGCAAATGACCTGGTACAATGTAAGTGCTCACTCGGTAGACATACACTTAATGTTGTTTTCGATTCGGGAGCCACCCATTCTTTTATAGCTGATGAGTGTATAAGGCGTTTAAAGTTACCGACTATGTTTATGGATCGGACCTTGGAAGTGGCCAATCCGACTGGCCCTAAAGTATTGACATCGTCAATATGCAAGGATGTAACATTTGTGTTGTGTGATCGAAGTTTCACTTTAATTTGGTGTGCATACCCTTAAAGGACCTTGACATTGTGCTCGGAATAGATTGGCTTTCAGCCAACAAGGTGTTAGTGGATTGCAGAAACCGAAGAATCATCTTCCCGAGGCAGCATAATGAAGGCGACACAGCACAAGGTATGACTCAACTATTTATGATGCTTTGCCTAACTGAGGGTGAGAGTAAAGCCCGGGTGAACGAAATTCCAACTGTCTGTGAATTCCCAGAGGTGTTTCCTGAAGACGTACTGAGTGTCCCTCCCAATAGAGAAGTTGAATTCTCTATAGACCTGATCCCTAGGGCCGAGCCAGTCTCCAGTGCACCATATAGAATGTCCCCAACTGAATTGGCCAAGCTGAAGAAGCAAGTAGACGAGTTACTCGGAAAACAATTCATTAGACCGAGCGTATCACCATGGGGCGCACCCGTGCTGCTTGTTAAGAAGAAGGATGGCAGCATAAGACTTTGTATAGATTACCGACAGCTAAACAAACTCACAATTAAGAATCGTTACCCGTTGCCCAGAATTGATGACCTCATTGACCAACTACGTGGAGCCTCAATTTTCTCAAAAATTGACCTACGATCGGGATACCACCAAATCCGAGTGAAGGAGTCGGATATCCCAAAGACTGCCTTTAGGACTCGGTATGGTCACTACGAGTATGTAGTGATGTCGTTTGGTGTAACAAACGCCCTGCTGTCTTCATGAATTACATGAACAGCATATTCCACCCGTATTTAGACCGATTCGTAGTTGTTTTCATTGATGACATCCTAGTCTATTCTAAGACTTCTGAGGAGCATGAAGAACATCTCCGGGCGGTACTCTAAGTATTGAGGGAGAAGCAACTGTTTGCAAAGCTTTCAAAGTGTGATTTTTGGATGGATAAAATCCATTTCCTCGGACACGTGATTTCCGAGGAAGGTGTCTCGGTGGACCCTTTGAAGGTGGCAGCTGTAATAGCATGGGAGACGCCCAAGTCGGTCTCAGAGATAAGGAGCTTTATGGGCCTGGCAGGCTATTATAGAAGATTCATTGAGGGTTTTTCTAAGTTGGCTTTGCCACTGACTAAATTGACTCGGAAAAACATTCCCTTCGTATGGAGTTCCGAGTGTGAGGACAGTTTCCGAGAGCTGAAGGACAAGTTGACGACTGCTCCAGTACTGGCATTACCTGACTTGCAAGAGAGCTTCGTGGTTTATTGTGATGCATCAGGACTCGGATTAGGATGCGTGCTAATGCAGAAAGACCGAGTGATAGCGTATGCCTCTCGGCAATTGAGACCTCACGAGCAGCATTATCCGACCCACGACTTGGAATTCGCAGCTGTGGTGTTCGCATTAAAAATCTGGAGGCATTATTTGTTCGGGTCCAGATTTGAAGTATACAGTGATCACAAGAGCCTCAAATACTTATTCGACCAAAAGGGACTGAACATGAGGCAGAGGAGATGGATGGAATTTTTAAAAGATTATGATTTCGAGCTAAAGTACCATCCGGGTAAGGCAAATGTTGTTGCCGACGCGTTGAGTCGGAAATCCCTTCATGTAGCAGTTATGATGGTGAGGGAGGTAGAGCTATTGGAACAGTTCCGAGACATGAACTTACATGTTGATATCCCCTCCTCTCGGAAAATGATGATCGGCACGCTGAGAATTGCCAATGAATTCCTAAAATCCGTGTACGAGCAACAGCAGTCAGATTCCTACTTGGCTGAGATGAAGGGGACTCAGGCCAAAGGTAAGGATTTGTCCTTAATCGAGGGATCAGATGGAATCTTCCGAGTAAGAAATAGAATATACGTGCCGGGTGGGGCAGAATTGAGAAGAATGGTGCTTGATGAAGCACACAAGAGCCTGCTAAGTATCCACCCGGGTGCCACGAAGATGTAACATGACCTAAGAACCCAGTTCTGGTGGCCCGGATTAAAGAAGAACATGGCCGAATATGTGGCTCGGTGCATCACCTGTCAGAAGTCAAAAGTAGAGCACTAGAAGCCGTATGGTGCATTGCAACCCCTGGAGATTCCCGTGTGGAAATGGGACTCAATTGCTATGGTCTTTGTCATGGGATTGCCCAAAAACCGAGCGGGCCATGATGCAATATGGGTCATTGTTGACCGACTAACGAAGAGTGCACACTTCCTACCTGTGAACATGAAGTACCCGATGCATAAGTTAGCTCGTATCTATATCCGCGAAATCATCCGACTGCATGGTATACCGAATTCTATCGTATCAGATAGGGATCCTAGGTTCACGTCCCGGTTTTGGACCAGCCTACACCAGGAAATGGGTACGAAACTTTGGCTTAGTTTCGCTTACCACCCCCAATCTGATGGACAATCTGAGTGGACGACCCAGAGCTTAGACGACTTGTTAAGGGCGTGTGTGCTAGAGCACGATGGGGAATGGGAGCAGTACCTTCCCTTGGTTAGGTTTACGTACAATAACAGCCATCACAATAGTATTGGTATGGCACCCTACGAAGCACTGTATGGTCGAAGATGCCGAACCCCGCTTTGCTGGTCGGAATCGGGTGAGAGTCTGCTATTGGGACCGGAAATTGTGAAGCAGACTTCAGAGTAGATTCGGGTGATAAGAGAAAAGATGAAGGCGTCCCAAGATAGGCAAAAGAGCTACCATGACAAACGTACCAGACCAGTGGAATTTTCAATCGGAGACAAGGTATTTTTAAGGACTTCACCGAGTAAAGGAGTCGGGCGAGCCTTAAAGAGCAGAAAGTTAAGCCCTCGATACATTGGGCCTTATGAGGTGTTGAAACGAGTCGGCTCCATGGCATACCAAATAGCATTACCGACCCATTTATCTCGATTGCATGACGTGTTTTATGTGTCTCAACTAAGGAAGTACCTGCCAGATTCTACTCACACAATGCCTGATGATGAGGTGGAAATCAAGGAAGACCTGACCACTGCAACTATACCGACTAGGATCATGGACCGATCGGTAAAGCGATTAAGGAGTAAGAATGTGCAACTGGTTAAAGTGGAATGGCAGCAGAACGGGTATACCTCTTATACCTGGGAGCGCGAGGATGCCATGAAGCAGCAGTACCTCAAGTTATTTGACCAAGGTGAGTTACCGACTGAATTTCGAGGACGAAATTCTTTTGAAGTGGGGGAGAACTGTAACATCCCAATTTTTTTTAATAATGTACCGGGTGAATAAAGCCATTAAAATAATTTTAGAAGTGGGAATTTGTTTATTAATTACCATTAACTTAATTAATCAAGGGTGTGCTGATTAAAAAGGGTGATTAGCCTTAGTGGGTGCTGATGGGACTGGGTGACGTGAGCAGACTGCTTTTCACGTTTTCCCACCCCACCATTCCTTCCCTCGTGCATGTGTTTATAAGTGGATGATGGCCTCCCTTGCCATTCGTTCTTCAGAATTCCTTACGAGTTTCTTCTTCTTCTTCCTTCTTCTCTTTCTCTCTTATCCTTCTTCTTTTCTTCTCCTTCTCTACTCTCTGTTCTATTCCCTATTGCGGAAGCCAAGTGACGATGCTGCAGAGGAGTCAGAGCTCCCCTATACGGGTAGAGGATGAGCGTAGAAGCAGAAGCAGAAACAGCCTCTGCACCACACGTGGAGGACAGCAGCATTCAAGTAAAGGCTAAGCGAGTGGAAAGCATTGAGTGAAGCAGTAAGGAAGAGAACCAACACCCAAGCAGAAAAGTCTCTCGGAGTCTTGTAGTTGGTAGGGGGAGTACCTTACATGTTAAATGCATGGGTTAGGAACAGGTTTCGAGTGTTGATAATGGTGGTTCTATATCCTGTTGTATGATATGCTTGCATGTCGAATACCCGAGTATAAGATAAGTGAGAGTGAATATTGCATGTTATTATCGTCCTTGAAGATGCATGCGTTGTTTGAGTTTCGATACCACAGAACCTGATTGCATGTTATGTTATGTTGATTTGAATGCTTTGTTGAATCTGTTCATGTTCATATGGTTGCATACGTTTATTAAGTTCTGACACTGCTGTATACCGAGTGCATGTTATGCTTGAGATGATGAGAATGCTCATAGAAGTTGATATTGATTGACACCGATTGCATTGGACTCATATGTTGCTATTGGAGCTATGATGATGATTGCATGGAAGTATGTGTGTGTTAAATTAATATGTGGAGTCCTAAAAATGTGTATTACCGACTGCATGTGAAATATGTATAACTGAATGAAAGGTTGTGTGCATGAATTCTATATTGTGTGATGAATCCGCGTGTGGCGCATGGGATGCGTTGTGCTGGGAGCACGTAGTGTGGGACACTACCATCGGTTATTAAGCGTGGGATGCTGTAAAATCCTTGAGTGGGACTCAAGGTAGCCCTCGAGTAGGACTCGGGCTGCCTGTGAACACCTCCGTTGGCGCTGAGAGCGTTGGTGTCACCTGTGGGTAAACGGTTGGGTACCTGTAAAACGGCCAAGCAGCTGGGAGCTAAAATAATAGCTGAGAGCTATGTACAAAAAGCTGAGAGCCTACGTTGCAACGTCAGAACCGATTACACACGAATGCGGAACCGAGTGAATAATCTGTATATATATATATATTCTTACCGATGCTATGAGGAATTAATTATGCATGTGATGATACTAGTAAGACGACGTATACTCATGACTGTATGCATTATTCCGTATGCATGTGCTGTTAATGCTGACTGAGATCTACTCTATAAATGCATGTTATGTTGTTGAAGAGCCGTGAATATATGACCGAGTGAGAATTTTGTACCCTGATTGATAAATGTTCTATAGAGGCGTTCTGATTCATGGTCCTTAATATCATGTCATGGATTGTTGTATGTTAATATTACTGAGTTGATGTGTGTAAAGAGCCGAGCGACAACTGGGGTATTCCGATCGGTAAGGATCTTGTGTGTGTTCTCGATTGATCAGTAAAAACTCTAACCTTTATTGTTGCTACGTATGATTGTGTGTATGTATTTATATATATAGTTGTATAAATATAAGGCAACCTGAGTCAGCATCTATCATTTAAAATTTAAGATACTCACCCCTGCTGTGGAAATTATCAGTGAACATCTCCCGTAATGAGGATTGGAAGAGGAGCTGAAATGCTGGGTGAAGTGTTGATGCACTATGGAATTTTATGTCTGTGCATATGCTGTATATAGTGTTTTGAGTTAAGCCTTGGTCGGCTCGTGTTTTGTTGTTAGTCTTTTAAGCAGAGTTGAATTCCTCGAAATGAGAACATGATATTATGGGTGTAAAATTGTGATATACACTTCTATATATATATGTACCTACGTCTGTGCGATGCTGCATGTCCATCTTATTATGTGTGATGCCTGGATAATCTATATATATATGAATGTATATGTGCGGTCATATTCCCGAATGTGTAGGAAACGTCACAACTCAGCATGAAGGAGGCCAATCTATGGTTTAGAGGGCGAGTTTATGATTCTGTCACCAGGCGGGGGAAGGTTCAGACGTTCTGAGTGAGTGAAATCAAATAGTCCGAGTAGGGTTTGACGTAGAAGACTGCCCCCAACGACGAGCTGTTAGGAGTCGGTGTTGAGAGTCTGGTTATGCTTCCGAGTGACAACTGCTAGGAATTCTCCCGAGCGTAGAATAATCAATGATCCCCGAGTGAGAAATTGCTGTGTGATGGTTTTCCCGACTGGAGAGTGACACCTTAGACTCTAGGGGACCCTACTGTAGTAAACTGTTGGTAACGAAAGAATCTGAGTGAGTCTTAACTTAGTAGAATATTGAGAGTCGGAAGATTATGGTTACCGAGTGAAAACTAAGTGAAATAACCCGAGTGACAGAAAGGACGTGAAGATTACTCTGAGCGAGGAGTCCTCTTAGATCCCGAGTGAATGATAGTGGGGACCACTTCCGTGTTATTCGCGTATATGTTCTGATTGATGAGGCCGTAGAATAAGTTGCATTGTCCGTATGGGACGAGTAGGTGCTAGAGCTAAGTCTGAGTAGACTGAGGTTGGATCCTTCCGAGCAAGTCAGGCGCTGGAACCCGAGTGCGGAAATGCCGAGTGAAATTAATGAATACCGAGTGAAGTTTTTGCTTAAGCGAGTGCGCTTTGCTGTGTGATTCGCCCAAGCGATTTTCCCTTTCTTCCGTTGTTAGTTTTTTTTCAGTTACTTTTGTTCTCCTATTCTTCTTCTCCTCTCATTTCTTATACCGTGGTATTCTGGTTTTAATTGTGAAAAATTTTCCCTGTTTTTCTTCTCTTTGATTTGTTTAAATTAGGGTGTTACAATGGCCGTAACAAGAGGTTGTCATTCCCTAGTAAGACTTTTTAGAACTTTTTGGATAAGTTCCTTGTTAGTGTAAGATTTACCAAGTCTGATAAGATGATTAATAATCAAAGTAAATCTCTTTTGAAGTTCTAAAATAGATTCATTGGAACTCATTCTAAAACTTTCATATTGACTAGTTAAAGTATTAATCTTAGAATCCTTAACATCGCTAGTTCCTTCATGAGTTATTTGAAGGGTATCCCATATATCCTTAGTAGATTTACATGTAACTACTCTAAAAAATTCATCGGGACCTAAGGCTAAAGTGATAAGATTTTTTGCTTTGTAATTATATTGCACTTTCTTCTCTTCCTCACTAGTCCAATCATCCATAGGTTTTTCTATTTGTTTATTATTAACTCTGTGCATAGGTATGAAAGGACCATTTTCAATAGCATTCCATACTTTCAAATCAATTGATTGAACGAAAATTTTTATCCTTTCTTTCCAAAAAGCGTAACCCTCACCATTGAAAGCGGGAGGTCTATTTGTTACACCACCCTCAGGAAAAGGGGTTAGAGAATTTGAGGCCATTTGTTCTCTTGAAGCTGTTAAGCTTGATCTACCAAGAGTCAAGCTCTGATACCACTTGTTAACCAAGTGGCCTCAATTACTCAAGAGGGGGATGAATTGAGTATTAAAAATTTTTCTTGAAATACTTTTGAATTTGATTCTTTAATAATTATGCTTAAAGAAGATAACAAATAATATAACATACAATGTAAGAATATAAATATTTCAAGTGAGTTCTAACAATTAAGTAAGCAATTTATATGATCAAATATAAAAGAGTGTAGGGGTAGAGAAATTTGTAAACCGATATAACGAGTTCCACCACCCCGATGTACGTCTCGCCTTCAAGCAACCCTCTTGAAGGATTTCACTATGAAATTAGAGATTACAACTTTGAGCAATTGAAGCTTCCTAGTGTCCCACACTCAAGAATCCAATTCCCACAAGTACAAGGGTAACCCATCCAATCTCTCAATCTCACACTTTACAAGGTTGAAACCCAACCCCAAATTATAGGATTTTTGGTGTTTAAGTGTACAAAGAAAACTCTCCAAAAGATTGGATATACAAGTTAAAGCTTTCTTATAATAATAACTCTTAAAGAGAGGATATGCAAGTTTTAGCACTCAAAAATAATTTTGCTCACTAAGTAACTCTCAAAAATAATTTCAAAGAAAATGAGACAGAGAGTATTTTTCCAAGAATTTAAGAATAGAGTAGGAGAAGCTATATGATTTTTGTTGCTTGCTTATGTTGCCTTTGGCCTTCAACTTCTCTTCTATTTATAGGCAAGGGTGCATGCAATTTGTGCATATTTTTAATTCCTCAGAAACATAAATCCACAAAACATTCCATATTTTAAGTTCCTTGTTTTCATGCACAAGTTTCCTGGCCTTGAATCTGTAAATTTGCAGCTGGAATGTTTGAATTTTGAGGCACAGAGAGGTTTCCCAAAAATCCTTCAAGTCTGTCAATTTTCAAATTTTGAAATTCAAATTTACACTGAATAAATCTATTCACGAATCAATTCATTTAGTGTATTTAGACTTAAAATAGCGTATGAATCCATTCACATGAAATATGAATCGATTCATCTGTGAAAGTTTGAATTTCGTGGGCAATTTGGAACGTATGAATCGATTCAGGAATATATGAATCGATTCAGGCAGTCAAGAATCACATCCTAGGGCATTTTATTTCGTATGAATCGATTCAGGAGTTTGGGGAATCGATTCAAGTGTTGAAAAATCACATCCCGGGGCATTTTATTTCATATGAATCAATTCAAAAGTTTGGGGAATCAATTCAAGTATTGAAAAATCACACCCCGGGCCTTTTATTACGCATGAATCGATTCAGGGGTTTAGGGAATCGATTCAACATGCAGATGGTCCATTTTTCATGTATTTGGTACTCCTTTTCACATGTTATTGCATATGGTCATGTTGTATCGACCTTTAGGCATTTTGTTGAATTTATTTCACTAGATTTGAGCCTCTGTCAATGCCTTGAATCATTCTTTTGGAGTTTATCATTTTTGCATCATCAATCATAATTAATTTGTCCGTAATTATTATGTTTGATCTTGAATCTTGTTTGTCATTATCAAAACCTGCTGCAAAATATAAACATAATTACCATGACCGTTGCCACCATTTCCATTATGACCACCATTGCGGCCACCATTACTGTTTCTACGACCACGGCCTCTAAAAGCACCGTAGCCTCCATGGTTTGCATCATTATGCGCCACCACATCTGTGGCATTCAAGGGACAATCGAGACGAATATGCCCTAGTTAGTTACATAGATAGCACACTACTAATGCATAAATCCTGAGCCATTGACTTGATATATAACTTTCGGAGGATTTATTTTCTTTTGGCAAGTGCACCAATCATTAAATTTGTAATATATTTGATCGTCCCACAGGGATTGAGGTAATTACCGAAATCTTGGACTAGCACAAGCTGAACCAACACAAGCAGATAGAATTCATTCTGTTTTTGTTGTTTTAAACTTTCTATGTTTTTGTATTTTTAGAAACAATATAGAAGATGAAGTGTGATTAATGGAAGATAGGTTAGGATTACTTCAGCTTACAACTTCATCAAGAAACATGCAATTGAGGTTCAATTAAGCTCCAGATGCAAGAGGACAATTCACAAATGGTTAATCCCTAATCCCTTAGGTGACTAACACTAATTCCTAAGCATTAAACCCTAATCCCTTACGTGTTCTGTGACAGAGAAATCTAATGCGAAATTGGGGGTTGAATCCTAACTATTCACCTAATTACTATGCCTGAATTAGTTAGGAAGCTAGAAGTTACCTAAGCCTCAACCATGATTCCTCACAGGTGAGATTCTTTATTTGGATCTGAATTTGTCAATTCAACAGAGTAGATCTACTTCTCATCTTGTTCTCCTCTTACTTCAGAAGATAATTTCCTCAATACAGCTTCAAGATTCCATCAGAAGCTTCAATAATCATAATCCTAGGGGTTTAGAAACCCATAGGAATGGATTCTGTCGAAGGAATATGAAGAGACATGGATGAGAGAGTTTAGAGAGAGAAAAGAATTAGAGAGAGATTAGAAATGAGAAAATAAATCGTGTTATTGCTTTTGTGTGTTCTCCTCTCCCTCTTTTAGAGAGTATGTACAAATATATATAGGTAACTTATAAGAGACACTTAATTAATAATTAAACTAACTAACTAATTACATGATTATAGAGAAATAATTAATTATAAGACATTACTTAAATTACTAAGGTAGAACAGAAACGGCAACTCATACAAAGTAATTAAAAAGAACCACCACAGCTTGACGTTAAAGGAGAAGGAAACACTGGACAAGGAGAATTCAAGCTTAAGCTTAACCCAAGGGCACTTGAGCGTGATGAAAAATTCAGGGTATAGTGAAGTCATGCTTAAGCATGACTATGGTCCACTTGAGTGTGGTCGCGTTACTTTGATGCATGCATGAAGTTTTACGTGGATTGCAAGGCTTACGCTTAAGCGTGGCTTTCATGCGCTTGAGCGTGGATTGCCTTTTGACTTTACGCTTGAGTGGGGAACTCCCTCACTTGAGGTTGATCGTGTCCCTTATAACACCCCTGATTTTCTGTACTCAAATCTCGATGTGATCGTCATAATTAATGAAAATGCGAATAAGTTTTTCGCGTTTGAAAATATTTCCAAGACATCACCATGATGTAGGCTCTTCATGCACTTTCTTGAAGAGAGATGGATCTAGAGTTCTTTCTCCTATCTTCCTTCAAAGTAAGCTTGAGAACTTCTTCTTCAAGGCAAGGGAAACCGAAAACTAAAGCCTAAAGCTAGAGGAGATTGACGCAAAAACAAAGGAAAAGAGAGTGGAAATAGAAAGGAGAAAAGGTGGACAATGGAGGAAGGCTTGGAAAAGAGAAGAGGGAAAGGTTGGAGGCCACTTCCTAAGATGGAGGAAGATAACTCCACTCACCACCAAGGGAGGGAGAAACCCCTTGGATAAGAGCTTGAGAGAGCTCTCAAATTCTAGAGAGAAGGCGGAGAATCTCTCACTAGGAAACACTTAAGTGCTCTCAAATTTTGCAAATGAATTAATGGTGCTTGATTACAAAAGGAGAAGCCCTTATATAGGCCATGGGAATTTCGGCCAAGGACTAGCTAGATGGGCTTGGTCATGGATCCAAGGCCCATTAAGAGAAAAGATGAACAAATGGCCTATACATGGCCCAAAAGGGAAAGTACAAGGCCCAAAAGTGGCCCATTTGACCTTGTAAGGCCCAAAGCTATCCTATAAGCCTAGAGAAACTATTTAGAAAGTATATTACAAGTAAAGTACATATAGATCCTCATAGGTTCCTTATTGGGCTTAGGCCCACTAGAAGAGAGAAAAGAGAAAAGGGCTTTATGGATGCTTTCTTTGGCCCGTTTGGTCTTTGCCCTTGTGAGGGGACCTCTATATGCTTCAAGTCCTTTCTCCAATGTAGTGTGAGGGTCTTCCTTGGGTATGTCCACATTATGCTCCCCCTCTTCAAAAGGATTTGTCCTCAAATCAAAGGCATCATCCTCATCATCTATATCAAAGGGAGACAAATTAGTTATATTAAAAGATGCACTCACACCATAATCTCCTGGTAGATCTAGGACATAAGCATTATTATTAATTTTCTTGAGAATTTGAAAAGGCCCATCACCTCTAGGGTTGAGTTTGGATTTTCGCAAATTGGGAAAGCGTTCCTTTCGAAGGTGTAACTATACCCAATCTCCAACCTCAAAGGTGATCTCCTTTCTTTGTTTATTTACACAACGAGCATAATGTTCATTTTTAGTTTATATTTGGTGTCTAACCTTCTCATGAAAATCTTTGATAAATTGGGCCTTTGCCTCTCCATCCATATGAAGGACAGAATCAGAAACTTCAATGGGCAAAAGGTCCAAGGGTGTGAGAGGGTTAAAACCATATACAACCTCAAATGGACTATGCTTGGTTATGGAGTGTTGTACCCTATAATATGCAAACTCAATGTGGGGTAAACACTCATCCCAAGATTTTACATTTTTGTGTACTAAGACCTTAAGAAGTTGTGAGAGGGTCCTGTTTACTACCTCTGTTTGGCCATCCGTTTGAGGATGACAAGTTGTGGAAAAGAGGAGTTGTGTTCCTAGCCTTGACCAAAGAGTTTTCCAAAAATGGCTTAGGAATTTGGTGTCCCTATCAGAAACAATGGTTTTGGGTACACCATGTAACCGCACAACCTCTTTAAAGAAGATCTTAGCAATATGACTAGCATCATCAACCTTATGGCAAGGGATGAAGTGAGCCATCTTGCTAAACCTATCCACAACCACAAAGATAGAATCCATTCCCCTTTGGGTCTTAGGCAGGCCTAACACAAAGTCCATTGATATATCAATCCAAGGTGCACTAGGTGTTGGCAAGGGAGTATATAAACCACTAGGTGAAAGTTTTGATTTATCCTTTCTACAAACAATGCACCTAGAGCAATGTTTTTGAACATCCTTTTTCATTTTGGGCCAATAAAAGTGTTCATGTAAGATAGACAAAGTCTTATCTCTTCCAAAATGACCATGAGTCCTCCCTCATGACTCTCTCTAAGTAGGAGATCTCTTAAAGAGCTTCGTGGAATACAAAGTCTATTGGCTTTAAAAAGATAGCCATCTAAAATGTAGAAGCCCTTATGAGATGTAGAAGTGGAAGATGAGTTAAAGATATTTGAAAAGTCAAGATCATTTGGGTACAAAGACCTAATTTCATCAAGCCCAATAACTTTGGCTCCTAGAGAGGTAAGTAAAGAGTGCCTCCTAGATAAAGCATCAGCCACAGTATTGGTTTTGCCATTTTTATACTTGATAACATAAGGAAATTGTTCCAAATACTCAACCCACTTAGCATGCCTTTTGTTTAACTTATGTTGCCCTTTGATGAATTTCAAAGATTGGTGATCACTATGTATCACAAACTCTTTTGGGATTAAGTAGTGCTCCCAAGTTTGTAGGGCTCTAATTAAGGCATAAAATTCCTTATCGTATGTGGGATAGTTAATAGTGGCCCCATTAAGTTTTTCACTAAAGAAAGCAATGGGGTGACCTTCTTGTAAAAGCACAGCTCCTATGCCCACATTTGATGCGTCACACTAAAGCTCAAAGGTTTTAGAAAAATTTGGAAGTTTTAAAATTGGAGCATGAGTGAGCCTATCTTTGAGATCTTGAAAGGCTTTTTCTTGCCTAGGCCCCCACACAAAAGAAACATTCTTTTTAACCAACTCATTTAAAGGGGAGGCTAGGGTTGAAAAATCTTTCACAAATCTCCTATAGAAACTTGCGAGACCATGGAAACTTCTTACTTCACTCACATTTTTAGGTGTAGGCCAATCTTGGATTGCCTTAACCTTAGAGCGATCTACCTCAACACCTCTAGAACTAACTACAAAACCAAGAAAGACAATGGTATCCATGCCAAAAGAACATTTTTCAAAGTTAGCATAAAGATTGTTTGTTCTCAAGGCAAGCATAACTTGTCTTAGGTGGATTAGATGAGATGTCATGGACTTTGAGTACACAAGAATGTCATCAAAGTATACCACAACAAAATGCCCTATGAAATCCCTTAAAACATGGTTCATAAGTCTCATGAAGGTACTTGGTGCATTAGTTAGGCCGAAAGGCATCACTAACCACTCATAAAGGCCAAGCTTGGTTTTAAAAGCGGCTTTCCATTCATCTCCTTCTTTTATTCTAATTTGGTGATAGCCACTTTTAAGATCAATCTTGGAGAAGATTGTAGATCCACTAAGCTCATCTAACATGTCATCAAGTCTAGGTATGGGATGCCTATACTTGATGGTGATGTTATTAATGGCTCTACAATCCGTACACATTCTCCATGAACCATCTTTCTTGGGTACAAGTAAAACCGGTAATGCTCAAGCCAAAGACTAGTCAAAACATGGCATGTTTCACATCATATTTTGTTGCGAAGAGATTAGGTTGGGAGTCATTATAGACAATAACTCCTTTCCCTTTATTGTCTTTTTTGTTTTTCTTTGGTTTTTCTAAACTCACATGGGAAGAAGATCCTAACTCTTTTTCTCTCTTAGCTTTCATTTGGATTTGATCTTTGGCTACTTGTTGTGGAGTTAGAGGATGTAATACTATCTTCTTACCATCTAGTTTAAATGTGAGGGTGTTAGTGAACCCCTCATGAAGGACCTTCCTATCAAATTACCAAGGCCTTCCTAATAAAATATGGGTTGCTTCCATAGGTACTACATCACATTTGACTTCATCTCTATATGTGCCTATGGTGAAATTGATTAGGACTTGCTTATTGACTACCATTTCCCCTTTTTCATTTAACCATTGTAATTTGTAGGGACTTGGATGGTCTATAAGCTCTAATCCCATCTTTTTGACTAGTCTTTGGCTTGCAACATTTGCACAACTCCCACTATCCACAATGAGAGAACATAATTTGTCATTAATGTAACATCTTGTATAAAAGATGTTCTCTCTTTGTGTTGTGTTATCGAGTTTTACATGACTACCAAGCAACCTTCTAATCATGTACAACTCACCATCATCCCCTAAAATATGCTCACTGTCACTGGAATCACTACTAGAGTCATCACTTGAATAGTGAGAATCAGAATTAGACTCTGATTGACTTGAGTAGGTTCCATTGGTTTTTAAAATCATTGTTCTTTTTGTTGGACAGTCTGAAGCAATGTGTCCTCTTCCAAGGCACTTAAAACATTTTATGGAAGAAGATCTAGAGGATTGTGGTTTTGATGATGGATCATGCTTATCATGTTGATTGCGAAAGACTTTGCCATTTTTGTGTAACTCACTTTGGGGTTTAGAGGAGGAAGTGCCCACTTCTCGCTCTCTAGGGTTTCTCTCAAACTTACCCTTATTTTCTACCCATTTTGACTTATAGGCTCTATTGTTATCCCCACTATAGGATTCTCTTTCCTTAAATTGGTTTTCTACTTTGGTGCATTGGTGGAGTAACTCTTCTATATCCACATGTGGAAGAAGTTCCACCCTATTTTTGATGTTCCTATTAAGCCCATGTAAGAACCTATGCATTAGGGTTTCCTCATCCTCTTCTAGATTGGCTCTAATCATGGCTATCTCTAAGGCTTTATAGTAATCTTCTACACATTTGGAGCCTTGGGTGAGCCTATTAAGCTTTGCTAATAGTTCACCCCTATAATAGTTAGGAACATATCTTTTTCTAAGGAGAGCTTTTAAGTCTACCCAATCATCTATGAGGGGGAAGTTGTCTCTTTTCCTCTCCTTACAAATTTGGGTCCACCAAACTAGGGCATAATTTTGGAAAGAAAGAGTTGCAATCCTAACTTTTTTATCATCTTTTATTTGATGAGAGTTAAATATTTGTTCTACCCTCATCTCCCACTCTAAGTAAGCTTCAATGTCACTTTTTCCATTGAATAGGGGAATTTCTAATTTTACCTCTCTTAAGCCTATGTCATCCCTTCTATGGTCATGGTGCCTTCTTTGTCTTGTTTCTTCCTCATTATCACTAGTGTTATGTCTTTGATTTCGTTGTCTATGCCTAGTTCTAGGGGGTTCATTATGCTCAAGATTGTTTAGCCTAGCATTAATGGTGTTTAAGCTATCCATTATGTTATGAAGGATGCTTTTGTTTTCCCTATCACTAGATGACATATTTTAATGTTGTCAAAGAAATTCAAGACAAGAACAAAGTATGTATAGACAAGCTAGTCGAGGAAGATGAATGCAATATAAGTGAAAAAAACACTTCAACAAACCTAAAATATCAATACTAGGTTTCTATCCTAAAGGGAAACAAAGTCCTAGGTTGTCTTTAACTAGGTTAGTCCTATGTTGCTTATGGAAATCCTAAGTTGTCCTTAACCTAAGTTGATTATGGTTGTCCTAGGATGTTGCTAGTGATTAACTAACCCTAGACAAGCCTAACCAAATTCGGTTTTAAGAAGTAGTTAACCTAACAAAATTAGTTCAACTAACTAACTAAGTCTTAACAACCCTAACCAAAAGTAGTTAAGTAGTTATGGAAGTTGTAACAAAGTCTAACCACTATAACTACCTAACTAATTCGGTTATGTATTAGTTAACCCAACTAACAATTAGTTATGACAACTAGAATTAGTTCCAACCAATAACTAATTAGTTTAGACACTCAACTAACTACCAACTAACTAACTAATTATAGTTGTAACTTCTAACTAACTCTAACCAATTAACTAAAAGTAGTTAACAATCAAATGCACATGCACTATCCTAATTCGAAATTTACTAAGCAAAAGGGAAAAATTATAATGTCCAAAAAGTCCAATGTCCTTGTTGTGTCCAAAATACAAGACAAAATCCTACTACACAAAGCCTAAGAATTGAAAAACTTTGCCTAAGTTCTACTAGTTACAAAGCTTTTGCCTCCTTTACAAGTGTCTTCACAAGTCCTTCTTGATGTATAAGCTCCACTTTACCTAGCAAGAGAACACAAGGCAACAACTCCAAACAAGATTTGGTTAATAGAAATCACAAAGAAACTTCAAACCTCACAAAAGTGTATCTCTCAAGTGTATGCCTTCTCTTAGAGATTTTCAAGCTCAATCAATTTCCACACCAATCTCAAGTGTTTCAATATGCTACCCTCACTTAATGGCGAAATGGAGTGATCTTAGAAGTCCAAAAGAATACAAACTCAAGAAAAAACTTTAAGAAGCAAAAATGACAAACTAAAAAGGTTCAAGAAATAAAGGCTACGCAAATGGAATAGAATGAAGGATCAACAATTAACTTGGAATGACAAGACTCTAAAAGCAAATAAAAGTTCAAAAGAATGAAAGCTAACTTGGAATAGAATTGAAATTGACAAAACAAGACAAACAAGAAAATAAATGCAAGAAACAAAGTTTAAGGTATAACCTAGCCTAGAAACTCTAAAGTTGCAAGAATAAGCAAGGAAGTCTTAATGAACAAGTCTTAGCAATGGTCAAGTAATGAAAACAATTCTCATTTGGTATTAGTAATTTCGAAATTTTGGTGATGAAGTTTGGTGTCTCAATTTCAACTTTGTAATGAGGCTTTCTCTTTAACACTCTTTTCCTTGTTTGGTACCTTTCTTTTCTTTTGATACTTTTCTTTTCTTTTGATACCTTTCTTTTCTTTTGCCTCTCAAGATTTCAAGATAACAACACCAATTTTATAATACCAAAACCGAATTGCACAAATGGTTCAACTAGTTCAATTAATGCTTCTTGCTTAAGGCAAACTATGCAACCTTCTCCTAAATTGATGTATAGGAGGTGACTAAAATTTTTTTTTTTTTTGACAAGTTTTGTTTTTGATGCAACAAGATGAAATAAGAATGTAAAAGAGATATCCTAATAGTGCAACAAAATTAAACCTAGAATCAAACTAAGAATAGAAACTAACAATCCTATAAATTGAGTTGACTTTGGAGTGTCTTTAATGTGAGACCTCCTAACAAGAATGGAACCTTTGTAGGAGCTAATCAAGATGCTTGAATTGCCCCTATATCACACGGTTTTGCACACTAAAAAGGAGAAACAATTAACTTCCTAGAACTCTAGAAAAGGTTCCACATGGCACTTAACTAACTTCCTAAATTGGCTCTAACTAACAACTAACAATTAACTAACATGTAACAACAACCTAACCACCTAATAACCGAATTTAACATGTGCCAAAGCTGAAATTTTAGAAACTAAAACACAATGGAAACAATAACCAACCGAAAATAACCCTCCAATATGCAAAAAATTGAAACCACAAAGAAACTAGCACAAAAACTCAAAAGAACCAAGACTTTTTATGATTTTTCTATGCTACCATGGCATGAATAAGGCATATGAATGACTAAGAAACAATTCCAGCCAGCAAAAGAAATGAAAAACCGAAATTTAAAATGGAAGAGAAGAAGAAAAGAACCTCCCAAGGCTCAATGATACCACATGATGTAGGCTCTTCATGCACTTTCTTGAAGAGAGATGGATCTAGAGTTCTTTCTCCTATCTTCCTTCAAAGTAAGCTTGAGAACTTCTTCTTCAAGGCAAGGGAAACCGAAAACTAAAGCCTAAAGCTAGAGGAGATTGACGCAAGAACAAAGGAAAAGAGAGTGGAAATGGAAAGGAGAGAAGGTGGACAATGGAGGAAGGCTTGGAAAAGAGGAGAGGGAAAGGTTGGAGGCCACTTCCTAAGATGGAGGAAGATAACTCCACTCACCACCAAGGGAGGGAGAAACCCCTTGGATAAGAGCTTGAGAGAGCTCTCAAATTCTAGAGAGAAGGCGGAGAATCTCTCACTAGGAAACACTTAAGTGCTCTCAAATTTTGCAAATGAATTAATGGTGCTTGATTACAAAAGGAGAAGCCCTTATATAGGCCATGGGAATTTCGGCCAAGGACTAGCTAGATGGGCTTTAATATGGACATACCCAAGGGAGACCCTCACACTACATTGGAGAAAGGACTTGAAGCATATAGAGGTCCCCTCACAAGGGCCAAGACCAAACGGGCCAAAGAGAGCATTCATAAAGCCCTTGTCTCTTTTCTCTCTTCTAGTGGGCCTAAGCCCAATAAGGAACCTATGAGTACCTATGTGTACTTTACTTGTAATATACTTTCTAAATAGTTTCTCTAGGCTTATAGAATAGCTTTAGGCCTTACAAGGTCAAATGGGCCACTTTTGGGCCTTGTACTTTCCCTTTTGGGCCATGTATAGGCCATTTGCTCATCTTTTCTCTTAATGGGCCTTGGAGTCATGATCAAGCCCACTCTTCTAGTCCTTGGTCGAAATCCTCCATGGCCTATATAAGGGCTTCTCCTTTTGTAATCAAGCACCATTAATTCATTTGCAAAATTTGAGAGCACTTAAGTGTTTCCTAGTGAGAGATTCTCCTCCTTCTCTCTAGAATTTGAGAGCTCTCTCAAGCTCTTATCCAAGGGGTTTCTCCCTCCCTTGGTGGTGAGTGGAGTTATCTTCCTACACCTTAGGAAGTGTCCTCCAACCTTTCCCTCTCCCTTTTTCCAAGCCTTCCTCCATTGTCCTCCTTCTCTCCTTCCATTTCCACTCTCTTTTCCTTTGTTTTGGCGTCACATGCCTCTAGTTTTAGGCTTTAGTTTCGGCTTCCCTTGCCTTGAAGAAGAAGTTCTCAAGCTTTCTTTGAAGGAAGGTAGAAGAAAGAGCCCTAGATCCATCCCTCTTCAAGAAAGTGCATGAAGAGCCTACATCATGTGGTATCATTGAGCCTTGGGAGGTTCTTTTCTTCTTCTCTTCCATTTTAATTTTCAGTTTTCAATTCATTTTGCTGGCTGGAATTTTGTTTCTTAGTCATTCATATGCCTTATTAATGCCATGTTAGCATAGAAAAATCATAAAAAGTCTTAGTTCTTTTGAGTTTTTGTGCTAGTTTCTTTGTGGTTTCAATTTTTGCATCTTGTTGTGGTCATTTTCGGTTGGCTTGTGTTAGCATTCTGTTTTAGTTTCTAAAAATCAGATTTCGCACATGTTAATTTCGGTTATTAGGTGGTTAGGATGTTGTTACATGTTAGTTAATTGTTAGTTGTTAGTTAGAGCCAATTTAGGAAGTTAGTTAAGTGCCATGTGGAACCTTTTCTAGAGTTCTAGGAAGTTAATTGTTTCTCCCTTTTTAGTGTGCAAACCGTGTGGATTAGGGGCAATTCAAGCATCTTGATTAGCTCCTACAAAGGTTCCATTCTTGTTAGGAGGTCTCACATTAAAGACACTCCAAAGTCAACTCAATTTTTAGGATTGTTAGTTTCTATTCTTAGTTTGATTCTAGGTTTAATTTTGTTGCACTATTAGGATATCTCTTTTACATTCTTATTTTCATCTTGCTTGCATCAAAAACACAACTTGTCAAAAAAAAAAGATTTTAGTCACCTCCTATACATCAATTTAGGAGAAGGTTGCATAATTTGCCTTAATCAAGAAGCATTAATTGAACTAGTTGAACCATTTGTGCAATTCAGTTTTGGTATTATAAAAATTGGTGTTGTTATCTTGAAATCTTGAGAGGAAAAAAGAAAAGAAAGAAAAGTATCAAAAGAAAAGAAAAGAATCACAAGAAAAGAAAAGTACCAAATAAGAAAAAAAAGAGTATTGAAAAGAAAGCCTCATTACAAAGTTGAATTTGAAACACCAAACATCATCACCAAAATTTCGAAATTACTAATACCAAATGAGAATTGTCTTCATTACTTGACATTTCTAAGACTTGTTCATTAAAACTTCCTTGCTTATTCTTGCAACTTTAGAGTTTCTAGGCTAGGTTATACCTTAAACTTTGTTTCTTGCATTTATTTTCTTGTTTGTCTTGTTTTGTCAATTTCAATTCTATTCCAAGTTAGCTTTCATTCTTTTGAACTTTATTTGCTTTTAGAGTCTTGTCATTCCAAGTTAATTGTTGATCCTTCATTCTATTCCATTTGAGTAGCCTTTATTTCTTGAGCCTTTTTAGTTTGTCATTTTTGCTTCTTAAAGTTTTGTCTTGAGTTTGTATTCTTTTGGACTTCTAAGATCACTCCATTTCGCCATTAAGTGAGGGTAGCATATTGAAACACTTGAGATTGGTGTGGAAATTGATTAAGCTTGAAAATCTCTAAGAGAAGGCATACACTTGAGAGATACACTTTTGTGAGGTTTAAAGTTTCTTTGTGATTTCTATTAACCAAATCTTGTTTGGTGTTGTTGCCTTGTGTTCTCTTGCTAGGTAAAGTGGAGCTTATACATCAAGAAGGACTTGTGAAGACACTTGTATAGGAGGCAAAAGCTTTGTAATTAGTAGAACTTAGGCAAAGTTTTTCAATTCTTAGGCTTTGTGTAGTAGGATTTTTGTCTTGTATTTTGGACACAACAAGGACATTGGACTTTTTGGACATTATAATTTTCCCTTTTGCTTGGTAAATTTCGAATTAGGATAGTGCATGTGCATTTGATTGTTAACTACTTTTAGTTAATTGGTTAGAGTTAGTTAGAAGTTACAACTATAATTAGTTAGTTAGTTGGTAGTTAGTTGAGTGTCTTAACTAACTAGTTAGTGGTTGGAACTAATTCTAGTTGTCATAACTAATTGTTAGTTGGGTTAACTAATACATAACCGAATTTAGTTAGGTAGTTATAGTGGTTAGACTTTGTTACAACCTCCATAACTAATTAACTACTTTTGGTTAGGGTTGTTAAGACTTGGTTAGTTAGTTGAACTAATTTTGTTAGGTTAACTACTTCTTAAAACCGAATTTGGTTAGGCTTGTCTAGGGTTAGTTAATCACTAGCAACATCCTAGGACAAACATAATCAACTTAGGTTAAGGACAACCTAGGATTTTCATAAGCAACATAGGACTAACCTAGTTAAAGACAACCTAGGACTTTGTTTCCCTTTAGGATAGAAACCTAGTATTGATATTTTAGGTTTGTTGAAGTGTTTTTTTCACTTGTATTGCATTCATCTTCCTTGACTAGCTTGTCTATACATACTTTGTTTTTTGTCTTACATTTCTTTGTCAACATTAAAAGATGTCATCTAGTGATAGGGAAAACAAAAGCATGCTTCATAACATAATGGATAGCTTAAACACCATTAATGCTAGGCTAAACAATCTTGAGCATAATGAACCCCCTAGAACTAGGCATAGACAATGAAATCAAAGACATAACACTAGTGATAATGAGGAAGAAACAAGACAAAGAAGGCACCATGACCATAGGAGGGATGACATAGGCTTAAGAGAGGTAAAATTAGAAATTCCCCCATTCAATGGAAAAAGTGACATTGAAGCTTACTTAGAGTGGGAGATGAGGGTAGAACAAATATTCAACTCTCATCAAATAAAAGATGATAAAAAAGTTAGGATTGCAACTCTTTCTTTCCAAAATTATGCCCTAGTTTGGTGGACCCAAATTTGTAAGGAGAGAAAAAGAGACAACTTCCCTCCCATAGATGATTGGGTAGACTTAAAAGCTCTCCTTAGAAAAAGATATGTTCCTAACTATTATAGGGGTGAACTATTAGCAAAGCTAAATAGGCTCACCCAAGGCTCCAAATGTGTAGAAGATTACTATAAAGCCTTAGAGATAGCCATGATTAGAGCCAATCTAGAAGAGGATGAGGAAACCCTAATGCATAGGTTCTTACATGGGCTTAATAGGAACATCAAAAATAGGGTGGAACTTCTTCCACATGTGGATATAGAAGAGTTACTCCACCAATGCACCAAAGTAGAAAACCAATTTAAGAAAAGAGAATCCTATAGTGGGGATAACAATAGAGCCTATAAGTCAAAATGGGTAGAAAATAAGGGTAAGTTTGAGAGAAACCCTAGAGAGAGAGAAGTGGGCGCTTCCTCCTCTAAACCCCAAAATGAGTTACACAAAAATGGCAAAGTCTTTCGCAATCAACATGATAAGCATGAACCATCATCAAAACCACAATCCTCTAGATCTTCTTCCATAAAATGTTTTAAGTGCCTTGGAAGAGGACACATTGCTTCAGACTGTCCAACAAAAAGAACAATGATTTTAAAAACCAATGGAACCTACTCAAGTCAATCAGAGTCTAATTCTGATTCTCACTATTCAAGTGATGACTCTAGTAGTGATTCCAGTGACAGTGAGCATATTTTAGGGGATGATGGTGAGTTGTACATGATTAGAAGGTTGCTTGGTAGTCATGTAAAACTCAATGACACAACACAAAGAGAGAACATCTTTTATACAAGATGTTACATTAATGACAAATTATGTTCTCTCATTATGGATAGTGGGAGTTGTGCAAATGTTGTAAGCCAAAGACTAGTCAAAAAGATGGGATTAGAGCTTATAGACCATCCAAGTCCCTATAAACTACAATGGTTAAATGAAAAAGGGGAAATGGTAGTCAATAAGCAAGTCCTAATCAATTTCACCATAGGCACATATAGAGATGAAGTCAAATATGATGTAGTACCTATGGAAGCGACTCATATACTATTAGGAAGGCCTTGGCAATTTGATAGGAAGGTCCTTTGATGTAGGCTCTTCATGCACTTTCTTGAAGAGGGATGGATCTAGGGCTCTTTCTTCTATCTTCCTTCAAAGCAAGCTTGAGAACTTCTTCTTCAAGGCAAGGGAAGCCGAAACTAAAGCCTAAAAACTAGAGGAGAGTGACGCAAAAACAAAGGAAAAAAGAGTGGAAATGGAAAGGAGAGAAGGTGGACAATGGAGGAAGGCTTGGAAAAGAGGAGAGGGAAAGGTTGGAGGCCACTTCCTAAGGTGGAGGAAGATAACTCCACTCACCACCAAGGGGGGGAGAAACCCCTTGGATAAGAGCTTGAGAGAGCTCTCAAATTCTAGAGAGAAGGAGGAGAATCTCTCACTAGGAAACACTTAAGTGCTCTCAAATTTTGCAAATGAATTAATGGTACTTGATTACAAAAGGAGAAGCCCTTATATAGGCCATGGGAATTTCGGCCAAGGACTAGCTAGATGGGCTTGGTCATGGATCCAAGGCCCATTAAGAGAAAAGATGAACAAATGGCCTATACATGGCCCAAAAGGGAAAGTACAAGGCCCAAAAGTGGCCCATTTGACCTTGTAAGGCCCAAAGCTATCCTATAAGCCTAGAGAAATTATTTAGAAAGTATATTACAAGTAAAGTACACATAGGTCCTCATAGGTTCCTTATTGGGCTTAGGCCCACTAGAAGAGAGAAAAGAGAAAAGGGCTTTATGGATGCTCTCTTTGGCCCGTTTGGTCTTTGCCCTTGTGAGGGGACCTCTATATGCTTCAAGTCTTTTCTCCAATATAGTGTGAGGGTCTTCCTTGGGTATGTCCACATTATGCTCCCCCTCTTCAAAAGGATTTGTCCTCAAATCAAAGGCATCATCCTCATCATCTATATCAAAGGTAGACAAATCAGTTATATTAAAAGAAGCACTCACACCATAATCTCCTGGTAGATCTAGGACATAAGCATTATTATTAATTTTCTTGAGAATTTGAAAAGGCCCATCACCTCTAGGGTTGAGTTTGGATTTTCTCAAATTGGGAAAGCGTTCCTTTCGAAGGTGTAACCATACCCAATCTCCAACCTCAAAGGTGATCTCCTTTCTTTGTTTATTTACACAACGAGCATAATGTTCATTTTTTAGTTTGTATTTGGTGTCTAACCTTCTCATGAAAATCTTTGATAAAGTGGGCCTTTGCCTCTCCATCCATATGAAGGACAGAGTCAGAAACCTCAATGGGCAAAAGGTCCAAGGGTGTGAGAGGGTTAAAACCATATACAACCTCAAATGGACTATGCTTGGTTGTGGAGTATTGTACCCTATTATATGCAATCTCAATGTGGGGTAAACACTCATCCAAGATTTCACATTTTTGTGTACTAAGACCCTAAGAAGTTGTGAGAGGGTCTTGTTTACTACCTCTGTTTGGCCATCCGTTTGAGGATGACAAGTTGTGGAAAAGAGGAGTTGTGTTCCTAGCCTTGACCAAAGAGTTTTCCAAAAATGGCTTAGGAATTTGGTGTCCCTATCAGAAACAATGGTTTTGGGTACACCATGTAATCGCACAACCTCTTTAAAGAAGATCTTAGCAATATGACTAGCATCATCAACCTTATGGCAAGGGATGAAGTAAGCCATCTTGCTAAACCTATCCATAACCACAAAGATAGAATCCATTCCCCTTTGGGTCTTAGGCAGGCCTAACACAAAGTCCATTGATATATCAATCCAAGGTGCACTAGGTGTTGGCAAGGGAGTATATAAACCACTAGGTGAAAGTTTTGATTTAGCCTTTCTACAAACAATGCACCTAGAGCAATGTTTTTGAACATCCTTTTTCATTTTGGGCCAATAAAAGTGTTCATGTAAGATAGACAAAGTCTTATCTCTTCCAAAATGACCCATGAGTCCTCCCTCATGACTCTCTCTAAGTAAGAGATCTCTTACAGAGCTTCTTGGAATACAAAGTCTATTGGCTTTAAAAAGATAGCCATCTAAAATGTAGAAGCCCCTATGAGATGTAGAAGTGGAAGATGAGTTGAAGATGTTTGAAAAATCAAGATCATTTGGGTACAAAGACCTAATTTCATCAAGCCCAATAACTTTGGCTCCTAGAGAGGTAAGTAAAGAATGCCTCCTAGATAAAGCATCAGCCACCGTATTGGTTTTGCTATTCTTATACTTGATGACATAAGGAAATTGTTCCAAATACTCAACCTACTTTGCATGCCTTTTGTTTAACTTATGTTGCCCTTTGATGAATTTCAAAGATTGGTGATCACTATGTATCACAAACTCTTTTGGGATTAAGTAGTGCTCCCAAGTTTGTAGGGCTCTAATTAAGGCATAAAATTCCTTATCGTATGTGGGATAGTTAATAGTGGCCCCATTAAGTTTTTCACTAAAGAAAGCTATGGGGTGACCTTCTTGTAAAAGCACAGCTCCTATGCCCACATTAGATGCGTCACGCTCAAGCTCAAAGGTTTTAGAAAAATTTGGAAGTTTTAAAATTAGAGCATGAGTGAGTCTATCTTTGAGATCTTGAAAGGCTTTTTCTTGCCTAGGCCCCCACACAAAAGAAACATTCTTTTTAACCAACTCATTTAAAGGGGAGGCTAGGGTTGAAAAATCTTTCACAAATCTCCTATAGAAACTTGCGAGACCATGGAAACTTCTTACTTCACTCACATTTTTAGGTGTAGGCCAATCTTGGATTGCCTTAACCTTAGAGTGATCTACCTCAACACCTCTAGAACTAACTACAAAACCAAGAAAGACAATGGAATCCATGCCAAAAAAACATTTTTCAAAGTTAGCATAAAGATTGTTTGTTCTTAAGGCAAGCATAACTTGTCTTAGGTGGATTAGATGAGAGGTCATGGACTTTGAGTACACAAGAATGTCATCAAAGTATACCACAACAAAATGCCATATGAAATCCCTTAAAACATGGTTCATAAGTCTCATGAAGGTACTTGGTGCATTAGTTAGGCCGAAAGGCATTACTAACCACTCATAAAGGCCAAGCTTGGTTTTAAAAGCGGCTTTCCATTCATCTCCTTCTTTTATTCTAATTTGGTGATAGCCACTTTTAAGATCAATCTTGGAGAAGATTGTAGATCCACTAAGCTCATCTAACATGTCATCAAGTCTAGGTATGGGATGCCTATACTTGATGGTGATGTTATTAATGGCTCTACAATCCGTACACATTCTCCATGAACCATCTTTCTTGGGTACAAGTAAAACCGGTAATGCGCAAGGGCTTAAAATTTCTCTAATCCAACCTTTGGAAAGTAGTTCATTCACTTGTTTTTCTATTTCTAAACTTTCCTTAGGGTTGCATCTATAGGCAGGTCTATTTGGCAAACTAGCCCCAGGAATAAGGTCTATTTGATGCTCAATGCCCCTAATAGGAGGTAACCCTTTTGGAATGTCTTTTGGGAAGAGGTCTTTAAATTCTTGTAAGATATTTTGGATCCCTTTGGGCAAGGGGGGAGGAGAGGTTCCCATTGAACACAAGGAAGTGTTAGGGATATCTTTTGGATATATGATCAAGCAATGTTTTTGTGAAAACATGGCATGTTTCACATCATATTTAGTTGCAAAGAGATTAGGTTGGGAGTCATTATAGACAATAACTCCTTTCCCTTTATTGTCTTTTTTGTTTTTCTTTGGTTTTTCTAAACTCACATGGGAAGAAGATCCTAACTCTTTTTCTCTCTTAGCTTTCATTTGGATTTGGTCTTTGGCTACTTGTTGTGGAGTTAGAGGATGTAATACTATCTTCTTACCATCTAGTTTAAATGTGAGGGTGTTAGTGAACCCCTCATGAAGGACCTTCCTATCAAATTGCCAAGGCCTTCCTAAAAGTATATGAGTTGCTTCCATAGGTACTACATCACATTTGACTTCATCTCTATATGTGCCTATGGTGAAATTGATTAGGACTTGCTTATTGACTACCATTTCCCCTTTTTCATTTAACCATTGTAATTTGTAGGGACTTGGATGGTCTATAAGCTCTAATCCTATCTTTTTGACTAGTCTTTGGTTTGCAACATTTACACAACTCCCACTATCCACAATGAGAGAACATAATTTGTTATTAATGTAACATCTTGTATAAAAGATGTTCTCTCTTTGTGTTGTGTCATCGAGTTTTACATGACTACCAAGCAACCTTCTAATCATGTACAACTCACCATCATCCCCTAAAATATGCTCACTGTCACTGGAATCACTACTAGAGTCATCACTTGAATAGTGAGAATCAGAATTAGACTCTGATTGACTTGAGTAGGTTCCATTGGTTTTTAAAATCATTGTTCTTTTTGTTGGACAGTCTGAAGCAATGTGTCCTCTTCCAAGGCACTTAAAACATTTGATGGAAGAAGATCTAGACGATTGTGGTTTTGATGATGGATCATGCTTCTCATGTTGATTGCGAAAGACTTTACCATTTTTGTGTAACTCACTTTGGGGTTTAGAGGAGGAAGCGCCCACTTCTCTCTCTCTAGGGTTTCTCTCAAACTTACCCTTATTTTCTACCCATTTTGACCTATAGGCTCTATTGTTATCCCCACTATAGGATTCTCTTTCCTTAAATTGGTTTTCTACTTTGGTGCATTGGTGGAGTAACTCTTCTATATCCACATGTGGAAGAAGTTCCACCCTATTTTTGATGTTCCTATTAAGCCCATGTAAGAACCTATGCATTAGGGTTTCCTCATCCTCTTCTAGATTGGCTCTAATCATGGCTATCTCTAAGGCTTTATAGTAATCTTCTACACATTTGGAGCCTTGGGTGAGCCTATTTAGCTTTGCTAATAGTTCACCCCTATAATTGTTAGGAACATATCTTTTTCTAAGGAGAGCTTTTAAGTCTACCCAATCATCTATGGGGGGAAAGTTGTCTCTTTTTCTCTCCTTACAAATTTGGGTCCACCAAACTAGGGCATAATTTTGGAAAGAAAGAGTTGCAATCTTAACTTTTCTTATCATCTTTTATTTGATGAGAGTTGAATATTTGTTCTACCCTCATCTCCCACTCTAAGTAAGCTTCAATGTCACTCTTTCCATTGAATGGGGGAATTTCTAATTTTACCTCTCTTAAGCCTATGTCATCCCTCCTATGGTCATGGTGCCTTCTTTGTCTTGTTTCTTCCTCATTATCACTAGTGTTATGTCTTTAATTTCGTTGTCTATGCCTAGTTCTAGGGGGTTCATTATGCTCAAGATTGTTTAGCCTAGCATTAATGGTGTTTAAGCTATCCATTATGTTATGAAGCATGCTTTTGTTTTCCCTATCACTAGATGACATCTTTTAATGTTGACAAAGAAATGTAAGACAAAAAGCAAAGTATGTATAGACAAGCTAGTCGAGGAAGATGAATGCAATACAAGTGAAAAAAACACTTCAACAAACCTAAAATATCAATACTAGGTTTCTATCCTAAGGGAAAAACAAAGTCCTAGGTTGTCTTTAACTAGGTTAGTCCTATGTTGCTTATGGAAATCCTAGGTTGTCCTTAACCTAAGTTGATTATGTTTGTCCTAGGATGTTGCTAGTGATTAACTAACCCTAGACAAGCCTAACCAAATTCGGTTTTAAGAAGTAGTTAACCTAACAAAATTAGTTCAACTAACTAACTAAGTCTTAACAACCCTAACCAAAAGTAGTTAATTAGTTATGGAAGTTGTAACAAAGTCTAACCACTATAACTACCTAACTAAATTCGGTTATGTATTAGTTAATTCAACTAACAATTAGTTATAACGAGTAGAATTAGTTCCAACCACTAACTAATTAGTTAAGACACTCAACTAACTACCAACTAACTAACTAATTATAGTTGTAACTTCTAACTAACTCTAACCAATTAACTAAAAGTAGTTAACAAACAAATGCACATGCACTATCCTAATTCGAAATTTACTAAGCAAAAGGGAAAATTATAATGTCCAAAAAGTCCAATGTCCTTGTTGTGTCCAAAATACAAGACAAAATCCTACTACACAAAGCCTAAGAATTGAAAAACTTTGCCTAAGTTCTACTAGTTACAAAGCTTTTGCCTCCTTTACAAGTGTCTTCACAAGTCCTTCTTGATGTATAAGCTCCACTTTACCTAGCAAGAGAACACAAGGCAAACAACTCCAAACAAGATTTGGTTAATGGAAATCACAAAGAAACTTTAAACCTCACAAAAGTGTATCTCTCAAGTGTATGCCTTCTCTTAGAGATTTTCAAGCTCAATCAATTTCCACACCAATCTCAAGTGTTTCAATATGCTACCCTCACTTAATGGCGAAATGGAGTGATCTTAGAAGTCTAAAAGAATACAAACTCAAGACAAAACTTTAAGAAGCAAAAATGACAAACTAAAAAGGCTTAAAAAATAAAGGCTACTCAAATGGAATAGAATGAAGGATCAACAATTAACTTGGAATGACAAGACTCTAAAAGCAAATAAAAGTTCAAAAGAATGAAAGCTAACTTGGAATAGAATTGAAAATGACAAAACGAGACAAACAAGAAAACAAATGCAAGAAACAAAGTTTAAGGTATTACCTAGCCTAGAAACTCTAGAGTTGCAAGAATAAGCAATGAAGTCTTAATGAACAAGTCTTAGAAATGTCAAGTAATGAAGTACTTTTCTTTTGGTATTGGTAATTTCGAAATTTGGTGATGATGTTTTGGTGTGTCTAATTCAACTTAGCAATGAGGCTTTCTTTTCAATACTCTTTTCCTTGTTTGGTACCTTTCTTTTTTTTGTGATTCTTTTCTTTTCTTTTGATACTTTTCTTTCTTTTTTTTTTGCCTCTCAAGATTTCAAGATAACAACACCAATTTTATAATACCAAAACTGAATTGCACAAATGGTTCAACTAGTTCAATTAATGCTTCTTGCTTAAGGCAAACTATGCAACCTTCTCCTAAATTGATGTATAGGAGGTGACTAAAATCTTTTTTTTTTGACAAGTTTTGTTTTTGATGCAAGCAAGATGAAAATAGGAATGTAAAAGAGATATCCTAATAGTGCAACAAAATTAAACCTAGAATCAAACTAAGAATAGAAACTAACAATCCTAAAAATTGAGTTGACTTTGGAGTGTCTTTAATGTGAGACCTCCTAACAAGAATGGAACCTTTGTAGGAGCTAATCAAGATGCTTGAATTGCCCCTAATCCACACGGTTTGCACACTAAAAAGGGAGAAGCAATTAACTTCCTAGAATTCTAGAAAAGGTTCCACATGGCACTTAACTAACTTCCTAAATTGGCTCTAACTAACAACTAACAATTAACTAACATGTAACAACAACCTAACCACCTAATAACAGAAATTAACATGTGCCAAATCTGATTTTTAGAAACTAAAACAGAATGCTAACACAAGCCAACCGAAAATGACCACAACAAGATGCAAAAATTGAAACCACAAAGAAAGTAGCACAAAAACTCAAAAGAACCAAGACTTTTTATGATTTTTCTATGCTAACATCGCATTAATAAGGCATATAAATGACTAAGAAACAGAATTCCAGCCAGAAAAATGAATTGAAAACCGAAAATTAAAATGGAAGAGAAGAAGAAAAGAACCTCCCAAGGCTCTCTGATACCACATGATGTAGGCTCTTCATGCACTTTCTTGAAGAGGGATGGATCTAGGGCTCTTTCTTCTATCTTCCTTCAAAGCAAGCTTGAGAACTTCTTCTTCAAGGCAAGGGAAGCCGAAACTAAAGCCTAAAAACTGGAGGAGAGTGACGTAAAAACAAAGCAAAGAGAGTGGAAATGGAAAGGAGAGAAGGTGGACAATGGAGGAAGGCTTGGAAAAGAGGAGAGGGAAAGGTTGGAGGCCACTTCCTAAGGTGGAGGAAGATAACTCCACTCACCACCAAGGGAGGGAGAAACCCCTTGGATAAGAGCTTGAGAGAGCTCTCAAATTCTAGAGAGAAGGAGGAGAATCTCTCACTAGGAAACACTTAAGTGCTCTCAAATTTTGCAAATGAATTAATGGTGCTTGATTACAAAAGGAGAAGCCCTTATATAGGCCATGGAGGATTTCGACCAAGGACTAGAAGAGTGGGCTTGATCATGACTCCAAGGCCCATTAAGAGAAAAGATGAGCAAATGGCCTATACATGGCCCAAAAGGGAAAGTACAAGGCCCAAAAGTGGCCCATTTGACCTTGTAAGGCCTAAAGCTATCCTATAAGCCTAGAGAAACTATTTAGAAAGTATATTACAAGTAAAGTACATATAGATCCTCATAGGTTCCTTATTGGGCTTAGGCCCACTAGAAGAGAGAAAAGAGAAAAGGGCTTTATGGATGCTCTCTTTGGCCCGTTTGGTCTTTGCCCTTGTGAGGGGACCTCTATATGCTTCAAGTCCTTTCTCCAATGTAGTGTGAGGGTCTTCCTTGGGTATGTCCACATTATCCTTCATGAGGGGTTCACTAACACCCTCACATTTAAACTAGATGGTAAGAAGATAGTATTACATCCTCTAACTCCACAACAAGTAGCCAAAGACCAAATCCAAATGAAAGTTAAGAGAGAAAAAGAGTTAAGATCTTCTTCTCATGTGAGTTTAGAAAAACCAAAGAAAAACAAAAAAGACAATAAAGGGAAAGGAGTTATTGTCTATAATGACTCCCAACCTAATCTCTTTGCAAATAAATATGATGTGAAACATGCCATGTTTTCACAAAAACATTGCGTGATCATATATCCAAAAGATATCCCTAACACTTCCTTGTGTTCAATGGGCACCTCTCCTCCCCCCTTGCCCAAAGGGATCCAAAATATCTTACAATAATTTAAAGACCTCTTCCCAAAGGACATTCCAAAAGGGTTACCTCCTATTAGAGGCATTGAGCATCAAATAGACCTTATTCCTGGGGCTAGTTTGCCAAATAGACCGGCCTATAGATGCAACCCTAAGGAAAGTTTAGAAATAGAAAATCAAGTGAATGAACTACTTTCCAAAGGTTGGATTAGAGAAAGTTTAAGCCCTTGCGCATTACCAGTTTTACTTGTACCCAAGAAAGATGGGTCATGGAGAATGTGTACGGATTGTAGAGCCATTAATAACATCACCATCAAGTATAGGCATCCAATACCTAGGCTTGATGACATGTTAGATGAGCTTAGTGGATCTACAATCTTCTCCAAGATTGATCTTAAAAGTGGCTATCACCAAATTAGAATAAAAGAAGATGAATGGAAAGCCGCTTTTAAAACCAAACTTGGCCTTTATGAGTGGTTAGTGATGCCTTTCGGCCTAACTAATTCACCAAGTACCTTCATGAGACTTATGAACCATGTTTTAAGGGATTTCATAGGGCATTTTATTGTGGTATACTTTGATGACATTCTTGTGTACTCAAAGTCCGTGACCTCTCATCTAATCCACCTAAGACAAGTTATGCTTGCCTTGAGAACAAACAATCTTTATGCTAACTTTGAAAAATGTTCTTTTGGCATGGATACCATTGTCTTTCTTGGTTTTGTAGTTAGTTCTAGAGGTGTTGAGGTAGATCACTCTAAGGTTAAGGCAATCCAAGATTGGCCTACACCTAAAAATATGAGTGAAGTAAGAAGTTTCCATGGTCTCACAAGTTTCTATAGGAGATTTGTGAAAGATTTTTCAACCCTAGCCTCCCCTTTAAATGAGTTGGTTAAAAAGAATGTTTCTTTTGTGTGGGGGCCTAGGCAAGAAAAAACCTTTCAAGATCTCAAAGATAGACTCACTCATGCTCCAATTTTAAAACTTCCAAATTTTTCTAAAACCTTTGAGCTTGAGTGTGATGCATCCAATGTGGGCATAGGAGCTGTGCTTTTACAAGAAGGTCACCCCATAGCTTTCTTTAGTGAAAAACTTAATGGGGCCACTATTAACTATCCCACATATGATAAGGAATTTTATGCCTTAATTAGAGCCCTACAAACTTGGGAACACTACTTAATCCCAAAAGAGTTTGTGATACATAGTGATCACCAATCTTTGAAATTCATCAAAGGGCAACATAAGTTAAACAAAAGGCATGCTAAGTGGGTTGAGTATTTGGAACAATTTCCTTATGTCATCAAGTATAAGAATGGGAAAACCAATACTGTGGCTGATGCTTTATCTAGGAGGCATTCTTTACTTACCTCTCTAGGAGCCAAAGTTATTGGGCTTGATGAAATTAGGTCTTTGTACCCAAATGATCTTGATTTTTCAAACATCTTTAACTCATCTTCCACTTCTACATCTCATAAGGGCTTCTACATTTTAGATGGCTATCTTTTTAAAGCCAATAGACTTTGTATTCCACGAAGCTCTTTAAGAGATCTATTACTTAGAGAGAGTCATGAGGGAGGACTCATGGGTCATTTTGGAAGAGATAAGACTTTGTCTATCTTACATGAACACTTTTATTGGCCCAAAATGAAAAAGGATGTTCAAAAACATTGCTCTAGGTGTATTGTATGTAGAAAGGCTAAGTCAAAACTTTCACCTAGTGGTTTATATACTCCCTTGCCAACACCTAGTGCACCTTGGATTGATATATCAATGGACTTTGTGTTAGGCTTGCCTAAGACCCAAAGGGGAATGGATTCTATCTTTGTGGTTGTGGATAGGTTTAGCAAGATGGCTCACTTCATCCCTTGCCATAAGGTTAATGATGCTAGTCATATTGCTAAGATCTTCTTTAAAGAGGTTGTACGATTACATGGTGTACCCAAAACCATTGTTTCTGATAGGGACACCAAATTCCTAAGCCATTTTTGGAAAACTCTTTGGTCAAGGCTAGGAACACAACTCCTCTTTTCCACAACTTGTCATCCTCAAACGGATGGCCAAACAGAGGTAGTAAACAGGACCCTCTCACAACTTCTTAGGGTCTTAGTACACAAAAATGTGAAATCTTGGGATGAGTGTTTACCCCACATTGAGTTTGCATATAATAGGGTACAACACTCCACAACCAAGCATAGTCCATTTGAGGTTGTATATGGTTTTAACCCTCTCACACCCTTGGACCTTTTGCCCATTGAGGTTTCTGATTCTGTCCTTCATATGGATGGAGAGGCAAAGGCCCAATTTATCAAAGATTTTCATGAGAAGGTTAGACACCAAATACAAACTAAAAATGAACATTATGCTCGTTGTGTAAATAAACAAAGAAAGGAGATCACCTTTGAGGTTGGAGATTGGGTATGGTTACACCTTCGAAAGGAACGCTTTCCCAGTTTGTGAAAATCCAAACTCAACCCTAGAGGTGATGGGCCTTTTCAAATTCTCAAGAAAATTAATAATAATGCTTATGTCCTAGATCTACCAGGAGATTATGGTGTGAGTGCTTCTTTTAATATAACTGATTTGTCTCCCTTTGATATAGATGATGAGGATGATGCCTTTGATTTGAGGACAAATCCTTTTGAAGAGGGGGAGCATAATGTGGACATACCCAAGGAAGACCCTCACACTACATTGGAGAAAGGACTTGAAGCATATAGAGGTCCCCTCACAAGGGCCAAGACCAAACGGGCCAAAGAGAGCATTCATAAAGCCCTTGTCTCTTTTCTCTCTTCTAGTGGGCCTAAGCCCAATAAGGAACCTATGAGGACCTATGTGTACTTTACTTGTAATATACTTTCTAAATAGTTTCTCTAGGCTTATAGGATAGCTTTAGGCCTTACAAGGTCAAATGGGCCACTTTTGGGCCTTGTACTTTCCCTTTTGGGCCATGTATAGGCCATTTGCTCATCTTTTCTCTTAATGGGCCTTGGAGTCATGATCAAGCCCATTCTTCTAGTCCTTGGCTGAAATCCTCCATGGCCTATATAAGGGCTTCTCCTTTTGTAATCAAGCACCATTAATTCATTTGCAAAATTTGAGAGCACTTAAGTGTTTCCTAGTGAGAGATTCTCCTCCTTCTCTCTAGAATTTGAGAGCTCTCTCAAGCTCTTATCCAAGGGGTTTCTCCCTCCCTTGGTGGTGAGTGGAGTTATCTTCCTACACCTTAGGAAGTGGCCTCCAACCTTTGCCTCTCCCTTTTTCCAAGCCTTCCTCCATTGTCCTCCTTCTCTCCTTCCATTTCCACTCTCTTTTCCTTTGTTTTGGCGTCACATGCCTCTAGTTTTAGGCTTTAGTTTCGGCTTCCCTTGCCTTGAAGAAGAAGTTCTCAAGCTTGCTTTGAAGAAAGGTAGAAGAAAGAGCCCTAGATCCATCCCTCTTCAAGAAAGTGCATGAAGAGCCTACATCAGGCTTGGTCATGGATCCAAGGACCATTAAGAGAAAAGATGAACAAATGGCCTATACATGGCCCAAAAGGGAAAGTACAAGGCCCAAAAGTGGCCCATTTGACCTTGTAAGGCCCAAAGCTATCCTATAAGCCTAGAGAAACTATTTAGAAAGTATATTACAAGTAAAGTACATATAGATCCTCATAGGTTCCTTATTGGGCTTAGGCCCACTAGAAGAGAGAAAAGAGAAAAGGGCTTTATGGATGCTCTCTTTGGCCCGTTTGGTCTTTGCCCTTGTGAGGGGACCTCTATATGCTTCAAGTCCTTTCTCCAATGTAGTGTGAGGGTCTTCCTTGGGTATGTCCACATTACACCATGATCACATCAAGACCCAAATCACAGAAAACCAAAGAGTGAGATTAAATAACCCTAAGCTGGATCGATAGTTAAATTGCCCATAACGGTATATGAAAATAATAGAGTTTACAGCGGAAGAATGTGTATACCGGGCACACGCCTAGTCCCATATATGACGATATGAGAAAAGGCTCGGCAAACCATGCAATGGCATATCATAAGCCTAATAGATGTAACACCCTAATTTTAATAAATAATAAACCCAAAAACAGGGAAATTTTTCCACAAAAACAGCCACTGGACAGTCGGCATAGAAAAGGAAGAGGAAAGCAAGGGAAAATAAAAGAACTTCATACGCATAGCAATCGGCGGAAGGGACAAGGCTTGAACCGACCCATTCGGTTCAACGAAACACATCAGCGCCTGGGCGAAATCCATGACAACGCTGACTCGCTCAAGCGAGGCCCAACGCCGCCTGAGCGAAATATGACAATGCAACAGTGGAAGAAGGAGATGCTCAAGCGAAGCCCAACACCAGCATCCCCTTGCTCGGTGAAGTACCATTCGCTTAAGCGAACATCCCAGGAGCCTTCCATGCCCGCACACTCGCTGGAGCTAAGTCTAATTCGTTGGGGCGGACACAGGTACAAGGTAGTTTCTCACTCGGATTTGGGACATATGTTCGCCCGGTAAATCATCACGCTCATACTTCACTCGAAAATCCGCACAGCTCCTCATTTCCTTCATATAGGCCACAAGTATAAACCACTCGGAATCCTGAACTCTTTCTCTCTTGGAATATATCCTAATCAAACATCACTCGACGTATTCCATCCTTGACACAATCGGGTCACATTACACATTTACTATTCGGTATACATTCTCACATTCACTCAGGAAATCAGGTAGTTAAGTCCCACTCGGACTTATTCAAAACTCAACCAGTCGGCATACCGATCCTCACTCACTCGGATTTTACATCGTTCACTCGGATTACCAATACCTTACACTTCGGATCCATTCCACTCTGAACCACTACTCTAACTCCTCTCTCAGAAGGGAATCACTCAAGGTTTTCACTCGGGAATACAACTCTTCCTCACTCGGGGTTTACTTATATCTTTCACTCGGAATCACTCAGCGCATTCACTCGGAAAAGCCACCCAGTAATCCTCATTCGGAACCATCAACTTAACATTATTTCACTCATCAACAGCCCTCGAATCATCTAACAACACATTCCAGTCGGAAGACGCATCAATCAACATGAAGCACATACGTATGAATATATGTTCTCAGAAATATAAATCTGCCCACAAGTCCAATCTACCGACCCATATGCATGTAGCCATATACTCGGAATACTCATTAACTTAACATTATACCTTTACCATTATTTACAGGTCCATACAAGTGAGACCATGTCTATACTTCTTATAATCAATCTTTATACTGAATATATTTAATCGTCATTTTACAAGAGAGCTGGCCAAGGCTACACTGACTGGACATAATAAATGCATTACAAGCAGTCAACAGTCAGAGTGCACCACACTCGGACTTGAGGCCCTATCATCATTTCCGAGTCCGACCTGCACACACTGAAAGATGGTGTAGGGGGTGAGCATCTTAAATATTAAATGATAGATACTGACTCAGGTTGTCCCACAATTATACAACAATATATATATATGCAATTATATGTGGCAACGATTAAAGTCAGAGCAATACCAATCAACCAGGGCACACATCAGACTCTTACCAATCGGAATCCACCAGTTACCACTCGGCCTTATGCACGTATCAATTCCAATCAACATCAGCAGTCAATATACACAGAGTATTTCACTCGGTTCCGCATTCATGTGTAATCGGTTTTGACGTTGCAACGTAGGCTCCCAGCCTTTTTATACATAGCTCTCAGCTATCAATTCAGCTCCCAGCTACTTGGCCATTTTACAGGTACCCAACCGTTTGCCCACAGGTGACACCAACGCTCCCAGCGCCAACGGAGGTGTTCACAGGCAGCCCAAGTCCAACTCAAGGGCTACCTTGAGTCCCACTCAAGGATTTCACAGCGTCCCACGCCTTAATAACCGATGGTAGTGTCCCACACTACATGCTCTCAGCATAAACGCATCCCATGCGCCACACGCGGATTCATTACAACAACACAGAGTCCATATATACAGCCATTCACTCGGCATTACATGCATCACATGCAGTCGGCATTAGGCATTATCAGCACTCAACAACACATGCATCTCATGTGATTAGTATAACACATCATCAGGACTCAAACAACACACATGTAATCGGCATTAAGCAATGTCAGGACTCAAATAACACATGCAATCGGTAAGGTACATTATTAGATTCACTAAGTCATATTTCATTACATGCAGCCAGCATTTTGAACTCATAACAACTTGCAGGTCACGTAAAGCACACGGTAATCATCAACAGCACTTCAACACATTCCTTTCACACAATCGTTCAACATTCACAGACCATCAACATGCAACACTCAACTTTCACTCGTCATGCAACCGGGCAGTACACACTCGCTGCAACACAACACATAATCAGAACACGGAAACAGCAAGCATCAACACTCGGAACCCGTTCATAACCCATGCATTTAAGATAGAAGATACCCCACTACCTGGACTGAAGCTTTCGGTCGGTCAACACGACACTCGGTTGCAGAGGAACACTGAGTCACTCTTAGTACATCAGCATGCAAGAGCAGGGGAGGCCATTCGGGCCTCTGAGATACCCAGCTCCCGGTTCGCTCCCTGGAGTGGCTCCATCACAACACTGTGAACACTCCAACCACCTTGAAGCTCCTCGTAGCGCAGATCTCCATTGAGACTTGGCAGCTTTGAGCAAGGAGAGGAAGAAGGAGGGAAGCCGACGAAGGGAATGAAGGAACAAGGAAGGAACAGCGTGGAAGGAGACGGGTTACATGCAGGGGGAATGCATACCCTCACCCTCTCTGGCTCATCGAGTAAGGAAGGAGGACTCTGATCCTCAGCCACCACTGTCACGAGCTCACGGGAACAGAGAGTAGAGAAGAAAGAAGAAGAAGAGAAGGAGAGTGAAGAGCGAAAAAGAGAAAAGAAGAGAGAACAAAAAGAAGAGAAGTCTGAAGGTAAAATGAATGATAGTGTACCCATATATGCATGCACGGAGAGAAGGGAAAAGTGGGGTGGGAAGTCGTGCACAGCAGCAGCCCCCCCTTCACACGTGTCATACGCACATAGTCACAACTAATCAGCTATTGACAACTAATCACAATCCATCGGCCTTTGTTTCATTAACTTAAATTAATTAAGTCCATTATAATTAATAAATAATTTTTCCCACTTTTAAAATTATTATTTTAATGATTTATTTTCATTCGGCAATTAATTATTAAATCGGGATGTTACAGTTCTCCCCCTCTCAAAAGAATTTCATCCTCAAAATTCAGTCGGTGACTCCCCTTGAATAATTAACTCAGAAAATTGATGTCTCAATCACTCACACGACTGTGCTTCCACAAGTATTCACCGACCGGATCACAATTTCACTCGGCAAGGGTTCACCACTCAAGCGGTTTACCGACTGCCCACAATTTCAGTCGGCAAAACGTAAAGGTCAGGCCCTACCTGATTACAACTTCATCATAGAATTTAATACATTTGGGGATTCAATTTCTAAAACGCACAAATTCCCTTATTTAACTCAGCCAATTCATCATAAGTGGTGGCACTTCCTAATTTCTTGGCCGCTCGGTCCTACACTTACGACACCGCTGGGTGCATTTACACCATTGGGCTCCCCGACTCAAATGAGTCACTCGGCACAACCATAACTCATACAGAGTACAGACTCAAAATTGTATCACATGAGACACATTACAGAGGCTAATCAACCAGTTGGGAATAATCTAATCGGCAAACAACATCACCGACTCCCAAAAATACTCACTCCCGACCGATTTCTCTCAGACCAAACCCTCGGGTTTTCAAAACCTGACCACAAAATCTCTCTCTTACACCAAAGGGAACACTCAAGGAATTTTCCATGTGTTTCAATTAGCACAATTTACCCGGATTTACTTCGCATATGCACTACACTAAATTCTGAAATCTTAGATTCCTACCCATGCTTCCGGCTAATTTCGTGCTTTCATCCTGAGAATTTCACTCGGTCCTCTTACACAAAACATCATTCGGGGTTCAAGGGTAATTCTCACCCGGAAATCCTTCCACTTACCAAAAATTCACTCGCAATTCGAGCCTACCTCGAAACTAAACCTGAGTTCAAGCTCAGCAGTCCCAATCACTGACCTGAGTACGACTTCATTTAAATCCTTCACTGGGATATCTATTCCCCTCGGAGACCATTCACTTGGAACTTACTCACTCGGAATCTCATTTTCCTGATCAAAGAACTTTTCTCCTGGAGGATCACTCGGTTGGACATCACATGGGTATTAGGAATTCTACACTCGATATCTTTCTACTCGGAATTGATACACTCTGAGTCAGATCACCCGAAGCTTACCCTACTCAAAATGTTACGCTCGAACATTATTCCCTTAACTTAGTATTGATCCTCTCTATAAGGTTCTACTCGGAACACCATAATTTCTACTCGGCAGTTCTTCTCACAAGGACGTCGCTTGGAATTGTCTCTACTTTTACACACTCGGAATATACTAACCCTTCCCGAGCAATTCTTCACCTTACAATTTAGTTTGGCTCAAATTCTTGATTTCCCCATTTAACTTACAGTATCACTCGGTTAACCTTATAAAACTCCACTTCAATGACAGATTTGATCACCCCTCTTGTTTTAATAACTAATTATCGTCTTAGAAGCCAATCTATACCCAACAGCCTCTAATCCTCTCGGAGGCAAACCCATCAAGGTTAAACAAACCCTCTATCCTTAATTGATACATAACCACTTATTTATTCACTTAATACAACTCTCATCTGCACTCAAAGCAGTCCGATAGACTCACCATCACCATAAGCAGCTACAGCCTCACTTGCCCGACTTATGAATTGCTGCATCCAACTTATAGGATGACATCTTATTCCTATAGGGTTACAACAATTACATAGTCACCGCAACGTGTACGCTACCACTATACCTATGGCAGGAAGAGTCATCTCAGAACAACATGCCTCACTCCGACCAGACTCACTCAACTAATGCTAATTCACACAGTAATTAATGGCAGTTCACACACACATTGTAAGCAATACATCTACATCAACCTCATCATTATGCATCACATAGGGCACATCACGCAACAACAATCATGAAAATTATTTATCACTTCTGTAAATCAGTATGGTGGCAATACAACAATCGGCTTCTAGCCAACACCGAGTAAGTATTTCCTCTAAATCTTATTCATCACAAACCATGGCTTAGATTAAATTCTCAATTCTCAGTTATATGATAACATCACTCACTCGGGTACATGCAATTCAATCGAAATTAAGTAATTCATAATCACATATTGCACTCAACAATAGCATCAATACATATGTACTCCTCCAATCGGGTTTACCCAAACTAATTCCCAACTATGTTAAGGATTTCATTCACAATACTATATCCACATATTCATATAATTCACGTTGAGTTCAATGCCAATCATAAGCGTGTACATAGGCATTCAATCAGAAATTGCATAATAACATACATTCTCAATCATAACATCACATTACACTTGACCACAGCGTCAATGCATACATATTCATTCAGTCGGACTCACTCATACAACATCCTCTAGTCGGAATTTGCTCAAATCATTCAATCCATGCGAATCATGTTAGTCTCAATAATAATGCTCTTACACGCATGCATGCGGATCTGACTTAAACAGCGATTTCATCTCATGTATGTAATTCTCATGCAATTTCATACAAGCATCCAGGCTTACCAGGTGCGTCCCACGCAGCCCTCAATAGGTCACAACCGTTTCAACATAATATATAGATTCACTCGGAATTTCATGGTTTCATCACAGCATCACAAGCGTTTGTCATAGTAACTCACAACAGCAAACAGAGTAACAATACTACAGTACATCCTCTAGGTATTTTATAATGAAGGCAGCATGCATTTCAACACAACATCACAATGGAATCAACAGGTCAGCTCACATATCATGCATTCGGAAATCATCATGGCATTCTTATTCATATACATTTTAACATGAAACTGCAAACAGAACTCAGAGAATCATCCCCGTTTTAACTCACCCACTCGGCAATAATGGTAACACTCTTATTTGTAAGCATTCAGTCGGTATTTGCATAAATATTAACACGCACTCATGGACGGAGTCATACAACACTAAACAGTTTACAAATACCACAATCTGGGAGTTGCAGGCACATTTACTTACTCACAGCATAGCTACTAACACATTTTGCACATCACACGATAATCATTCAAGCCTCAATGAGTTACTACACAATTGCTTTACTCGGCTCAACACTCGCAGGAGCAATAAATTATTAGACTTAGAATTCCTAAGGGGTCACTATTTATCCAGTACCCCACGATGGGCACCTCACAATACTCAAATATTATTATAAGGTCTAATACTATTCACTCGGTCTTCACACACCAAAACCGAGACACAACCCCAATTTTAACACATACTCGATCTCACCTTTACTCACTTATTATACACCCAGATTTTCAACTTAGAAAACTACAACCCATCTCTTAGACTGTAAATCATATACACCATATACCATTCATTCATCACACATTCAAATTCACCAACAAGGCACAGGCATACAACCACACCATTCATAGTCAAACATATACCAAATCCAATAGAAGACCATAAGCATATATCATCACACGAGTCATGATTGAACATGTATCAACACTTAATAGAGTATCGCAAGTAATTATGATAATCTGGCATAATGCACATGACAGCCCACTAACAGTAGGCAAACCTAGGCCATGGACCTTTTGGTCTGCTCTGATACCAAAATGTAACATCCTAATTTTAATAAATAATAAACCCAAAAACAGGGAAATTTTTCCACAAAAACAGCCACTGGACAGTCGGCATAGAAAAGGAAGAGGAAAGCAAGGGAAAATAAAAGAACTTCATACGCATAGCAATCGGCGGAAGGGACAAGGCTTGAACCGACCCATTCGGTTCAACGAAACACATCAGCGCCTGGGCGAAATCCATGACAACGCTGACTCGCTCAAGCGAGGCCCAACGCCGTCTGAGCGAAATATGACAATGCAACAGTGGAACAAGGAGATGCTCAAGCGAAGCCCAACACCAGCATCCACTCGCTCGGCGAAGTACCATTCGCTTAAGCGAACATCCCAGGAGCCTTCCATGCACACACACTCGCTGGAGCTAAGTCTAATTCGTTGGGGCAGACACACGTACAAGGTAGTTTCTCACTCGGATTTGGGACATATGTTCGCCCGGTAAATCATCACGCTCATACTTCACTCGAAAATCCGTACAGCTCCTCATTTCCTTCATATAGGCCACAAGTATAAACCACTCGGAATCCTGAACTCTTTCTCTCTTGGAATATATCCTAATCAAACATCACTCGACGTATTCCATCCTTGACACAATCGGGTCACATTACACATTTACTATTCGGTATACATTCTCACATTCACTCAGGAAATCAGGTAGTTAAGTCCCACTCGGACTTATTCAAAACTCAACCAGTCGGCATACCGATCCTCACTCACTCGGATTTTACATCGTTCACTCGGATTACCAATACCTTACACTTCGGATCCATTCCACTCTGAACCACTACTCTAACTCCTCTCTCAGAAGGGAATCACTCAAGGTTTTCACTTGGGAATACAACTCTTCCTCACTCGGGGTTTACTTATATCTTTCACTCGGAATCACTCAGCGCATTCACTCGGAAAAGCCACCCAGTAATCCTCATTCGGAACCATCAACTTAACATTATTTCACTCATCAACAGCCCTCGAATCATCTAACAACACATTCCAGTCGGAAGACGCATCAATCAACATGAAGCACATACGTATGAATATATGTTCTCAGAAATATAAATCTGCCCACAAGTCCAATCTACCGACCCATATGCATGTAGCCATATACTCGGAATACTCATTAACTTAACATTATACCTTTACCATTATTTACAGGTCCATACAAGTGAGACCATGTCTATACTTCTTATAATCAATCTTTATACTGAATATATTTAATCGTCATTTTACAAGAGAGCTGGCCAAGGCTACACTGACTGGACATAATAAATGCATTACAAGCAGTCAACAGTCAGAGTGCACCACACTCGGACTTGAGGCCCTATCATCATTTCCGAGTCTGACCTACACACACTAAAAGATGGTGTAGGGGGTGAGCATCTTAAATATTAAATGATAGATACTGACTCAGGTTGTCCCACAATTATACAACAATCTATATATATATGCAATTATACGTGCAACGATTAAAGTCAGAGCAATACCAATCAACCAGGGCACACATCAGACTCTTACCAATCGGAATCCACCAGTTATCACTCGGCCTTATACACGTATCAATTCCAATCAACATCAGCAGTCAATATACACAAAGTATTTCACTCGGTTCCGCATTCGTGTGTAATCGGTTTTGACGTTGCAACGTAGGCTCCCAGCCTTTTTATACATAGCTCTCAGCTATCAATTCATCTCCCAGCTGCTTGGCCGTTTTACAGGTACCCAACCGTTTGCCCACAGGTGACACCAACACTCCCAGCGCCAACGGAGGTGTTCACAGGCAGCCCGAGTCCCACTCAAGGGCTACCTTGAGTCCCACTCAAGGATTTCACAGCGTCCCATGCCTTAATAACCGATGGTAGTGTCCCGCACTACATGCTCTCAGCATAAACGCATCCCATGCGCCACACGCAGATTCATTACAACAACACAGAGTCCATATACAGCCATTCACTCGGTATTACATGCATCACATGCAGTCGACATTAGGCATTATCAGCACTCAACAACACATGCATCTCATGCGATTAGTATAACACATCATCAGGACTCAAACAACACACATGCAATCGGCATTAAGCAATGTCAGGACTCAAATAACACATGCAATCGGTAAGGTAGATTATCAGATTCACTAAGTCATATTTCATCACATGCAGCCAGCATTTTGAACTCATAACAACTTGCAGGTCACGTAAAGCACACGGTAATCATCAACAGCACTTCAACACATTCCTTTCACACAATCGTTCAACATTCACAGACCATCAACATGCAACACTCAACTTTCACTCGTCATGCAACCGGGCAGTACACACTCGTATGCAACACAATACACAATCAGAACACGAAAACAGCAAGCATCAACACTCGGAACCCGTTCATAACCCATGCATTTAAGATAGAAGATACCCCCTACCTGGACTAAAGCTTTCGGTTGGTCAACACGACACCCGGTTCCAGAGGAACACTGAGTCACTCTTAGTACATCAGCATGCAAGAGCAGGGAAGGCCATTCGGGCCTCTGAGACACCCAGCTCCTGGTTCGCTCCCTGGAGTGGCTCCATCACAACGCTGTGAACACTCAACCACCTTGAAGCTCCTCGTAGCGCAGATCTCAATTGAGACTTGGCAGCTTCGAGCAAGGAGAGGAAGAAGGAGGGAAGCCGACGAAGGGAATGAAGGAACAAGGAAGGAACAGCGTGGAAGGAGACGGGTTGTATGCAGGGGGAATGCACACCCTCACCCTCTTTGGCTCGTCGAGTAAGGAAGGAGGACTCCGATCCTCAACCACCACTATCGTGAGCTCATGGGAACAGAGAGCAAAGAAGAAAGAAGAAGAAGAGAAGGGGAGTGAAGAGCAAAGAGAAAAGAAGAGAGAACAGAAAGAAGAGAAGTCTGAAGGGAAAATGAATGATAATGTACCCATATATGCATGCACGGAGAGAAGGGAAAAGTGGGGTGGGAAGTTGTGCACAGTAGCAGCCCCCCCTTCACACGTGTCATACGTACATAGTCACAACTAATCGGCTATTGACAACTAATCACAATCCATCGGCCTTTGTTTCATTAACTTAAATTAATTAAGTCCATTATAATTAATAAATAATTTTTCCCACTTTTGAAATTATTATTTTAATGATTTATTTTCATTCGGCAATTAATTATTAAATCGGGATGTTACAATAGAGACCATCATCATTTTACATAATTATATGAGCATGCAAAGCCTAAGATATAATTATATGTATACGTAAATACATTCCTATACATTCGGGAATCTTCTCCCGACTATCACAATCATTAATGAACGTCACTCAATTTCAATCCTTCTAATATACATCAAATCATCTCTTACATACTATATTTACATCTCCAAATTCATAATTCCAAAGGATTATTCCATATATATTCCATTTTATTAAAACATCTATGTCATCATAAACAATTTATACATTATACAAAAACCCATAAATGATTCCGGCCAAGGCACTTCCTCTACCACTAATTACCTTCACCCAAGTTTTAATTAAAATCCGAACTCATCCCATGGCAACCTGCATCACAAGGCTAAAAAAGATTCAAAATGACGAATAAAATATATATTATGATCATGTGTATATGCATACAAACATCATGTATGCTTTGCTATCAAAATATCAAATTATCATTCATTCATTATCTCATTATCACAATAGGCATACAAGCCTCATGAATCGCAATTCATATAATAAATAAGCACAACATATACACAATCACAAACACCATCGCTTTGCCACTTATCAACAAGGGCATTCATAATCATTACCATCATTAATTCATTAAGGTTTCACTCAAATACCTCCTCGCAAGGGGTTTCTCATCACTTGTGGTCATCCCATTTCAAATGTCATGGTCTTAAAGCTAATGCATATGTCAACTATTTAATGCGTATGCAACGGATCCGATTTCATATTACGGGTGATCACAACCACCATAATCAATCATTCATAATCATTGGTTTCCCGCCTCGCAAGGGGTACTCCCTATAGCAGCCTCACAAGGTGCATCTCGTGATCACAACCACGTTTAACAATTCTCATAGGTTTCCCGCCTTGCAAGGGGTACTCCCGCCTCATGATCGCAACCATGGGCATCATAGGTGCTCGCAAGCCCTTTATCATATCAAATTCCAAGTGATCGCAACCACTGGCTCATCATCATACAATGGTCCCCGCAGGGCCTTTCACATTCCATAATCAGGTGATCGCAACCACCATTACAATATCATATCATCATCAAGTTGGTTTCCCGCCTCGCAAGGGGTACTCCCTTCATAGAATCCCGTAGGATCATTCATCACTGTGATCGCAACCACAAAGTATCAATGCTATGCCATGCCATGAATGCAATGCAATAATGCATATGCTCAACAACAACCTCGCACAGATATCTCACCCTCTCAATTAGGGGTATATTATATATTTGGTTTTTATTATCATTGGCATACAATCAACCACAAGGCCCCTCAAGGCTCAACATTTACATGTTCATAAATCCACACATGGCAATCATAACATATCAATCATCATAACATTTATCCACGCATGGAACCATCAAGTTATTTCAAAACATACATTCAGCAATCATCATTGCATCTCATACGTACAAGTTAATACTTGCATTAATCATATTAGCACCACACTCATCCAAAATAGCAAACAATGTTTATTCAAGGGCATGTTCAACAACAACGCCCCTTTTCATTCAATAATATCATTTATCATTCAATATATTTGGCATCCTTAACTTTTAATCATCATCAACACTATTTCAAATCCATTGACTTATACACTCATCGTCATTCAATTTCCCTCTCATTAGTTTCTTCATTACACAAGGTGTGTCATGTAACAATATCACTTACTGTCCATCATGATTCACAATATATCCACAGTGGTGAAGCATACATGTATTCATAACATAGCATAGGCATACACATACCTCGCCAAGGCCTTAAGCCATTCCTCAATCACCACTAAGACACACCACACATGTACCCCTAGTGAATTCTCTCGTTTTTACATACTGAACGGGGTTTTGGGCAATAATGAACCCATGATAAATTTCAATGTTAAGACATGAGAAAAGCTTAATTTTAGTCTTAAAAATAGTGGGACATGTCACAAATATCACCTATTAGTCCCAATTTGATAACCATAAAAAGTTGGGTTCAAAACCCTCTTAAATTTGAATTTTATGATGCAGTAGGTCTGGTGTTTTATACCTAATGAGAGTTAGAAAACTCCAATTAATATGAGACCAATTCTCACACCTCCGTAACATAATTATCTACAACTTTCATGAAGAAGTTGGAGGCCAAAAACGTCATTAAGGTGCCCAAACGGGCCAAAAATAGCAAAGAAAACAGACCAGTTGGAAAAACAGTACAACAGTGGCCATAACAGGGCTCTGAATCGATTCAGGCTCATATGAATCGATTCAAGCATCCTAAAATCTCAAAATTTGACAAACAGAGGGTCTTGAATCGATTCAAACTCGTATGAATCGATTCAAGCATCCCAAAATTTCAAAATTTGACAGAGGGCTCTGAATCGATTCAAACTCGTATGAATCGATTCAAACGCCCCTGGAGCCCAAAACAATGAAAACAACACCTCTTAAATCGATTCAAAGGGTCTTGAATCGATTCAAGACAGCCCTGTTGCTGTTTTTATGTAGAACAACACCAAAATTTCAACTTCCAATCACCCAATCTCATTCAATTCAAATCCAATGACCATCTAAATTTGTCACAAGCTAAAATATATTATTTGTGACGTGTGGCCACTGGCCTTACTCAGAAATTCTCAAAATTGAGGGACTTATGCGTATAATTGTGTTTTACCCGATTTAAAATGTTTTTGGGCAACTCAAGGGTCTATTCTCATTAAAATTTGCCCATTCCAATTCCTACAAGTCATAAACTACACATAGAAGCTATTGGGACTATCCCACGCCATCAAAATCACACGACACTCAATTTGACTCTATAAGTTCCTCAATTATGCATTATCTTTTAATCTTATCATTAATGTCACCATAATGGTTATCATATTCAATGCCAAACATCCACTTAATTTCTCAATTCACAAAACATATACTTCATCCCCTCAAGGATGGTTTATCAACCATATCATTCCCACCAAAGAATAGCTAACCATTCATCATCATTACATATACATATATATATATATCATCATCAATAGCCAATAATTGCCATTCACATCATTCCACTATAAATATGGCAAGGCAAGCATGAGTGTCAAGACATACAATAATCATCAATTATATAACTCATGCAATTTGAATTTAAACTCCTCTCCTACCTCGAGGGAAGAGCTGAAATCTGAATGCATGCTCCGAAAGCTCCGCCACATAGTCCGGAACACAATCTACACAACATACATATGCATTCATACAATTAATAAGCCATATCAAGGCATTCCTCTTAATTCTAAACATTTGCTAGCTTATCATAAAGCTCAACCTCAAGTCCTAGACTTGCTAAACACCAAGTTATGCAATTGTATTAGGCTTCGGGAATTCCTTCCCCAAAGCCAAGATCCTCTAGATCTTATGGACCAACCAAACTCAACAACATCATCATCTCATCCATTCCAAAATGCAATCCCATATTACATCAATCCTTCAAATATCATCATTTTCACTTAGGGCTCCACATAAGTTACCCTTGTCTTCATAAACCATCTTTAGTTACCAAACTCTAATGACACAAATCATGGCCTATCAATTCACCAACCAATAGGTATATCCCATTAATTCCACCTTTAAGGGTTATCTCTAATGTTCACCATTTTTCATCATTGTAATTAACAACATACATATTAAATATCACTCATTACATTCAATTCAACTTTTCAAGCTATATTATATCCATTTCCCCAAATTCTTAAGGCTAGGGTTCCCATCAAAACCCAGCAACTATTACCAATACTCATTAATCACCATCAATGGTTATTTTTCATCATTAATATCACTCTCCAATATTATTAAACCTACATTCTACTCACATTTCACATTTTCCCTAATTTATTAAAGTTAGGTTTTCACTAAAAACCCAATAACACCATAAATGCTCATTCATTTTCTACTCATCCAAGTATTAACTCCTTACACATATAATAATCCACCATTAATGCCATAATAACAACACCCCACCTTAGGGTTTCCTCATTTAAAGATTCTCCCAACAACCCTTATGCAATAAATACTCCCCCAGGACATAAAACTCATAATAATGATATTAACTTCATCAAAGATGGTGAGAAGGGCTTACCTCACCATAAAACGAAAATGGAGTCAAGGAAGTGAGAGAGAGAGCACGAAATAGACTGGGAGAAGGAGAGCTCTACACTACCATTGCTATCTCCTTCAAGCTCGAAGTAACCAAAATGGGAGAAAGAGGAAGGCACACCACATTTGGATTTTTTTGGAGAATGGAAGAAGAAGAAGGAGAAGAGGAGAAGAAGAGATGAAGAAAAGAGAATAAGAAGGAGGAGAAGAAGTGACGTGAAAGTTAAAAGAAAAGTGGAATTTTGTTTTTAAGTTTCGTACTTCTCCTTAAGATTTTACCGTTTTATAATAAATAGGCTTTCAGTTCGGGCTCAATACATTATCTAAAAATTATTCCGAATATAGATTCGGATTCCCAATAATATTCATAACAGCCCTGACCAATGGCATCTCAATCAGAGATACTTGGTCCGACACTCATATTCTAACCGGGTATAATTTTATCTCACATAAGCTCAATAAATTATAAACATCCATAATTAATCCCAATTTAATTATTCCTAGATTTTTGGGACACAAATCCACTCACGTTTAATTGTTTATTATTTATTCTCCTCAATTATTCATTTTTATAGAATTCGGGATGTTACATCCCTGATCCTGCAAAATGCAAACAAATAAATGCCTAGCGTATGTACGATGGCTGTCTAGCGTATGTACGCTAGGTTAGTGAATTTACAAATAAACAAATTTCCTTATATACTTATCTTTTTACCCATTTTCTTGCATAATTTAAACACATTTGAAATAAATAAATAAAACCAGAATTAATGACAATTTATTAAATAATAATGTCAAACTAAACAATATTTAATGGATTATGTTAAATTAAAGGTGAAATTATTAAGTCTTTTCAAGACTTATCACATCCTCAAACTTAAAACTTGCTTGTCCTCAAGCAAGGACTCAGATTAATTAAATCAATTGCACTCACTCAAGACAATCAACCTTTCCTTAACTTAATTCATACCATAATTATTGAATATCATTCATGCTTTCTTTTTGCATCTTCTGAAAATATAATTACTCACACTTCCTTTGGGAACAAGTTGGTGATGCTTCCCTCACATGGTTTAGTGTTTCACTCTTCTCTCAATGTATAGGTTCAATTGCATGCACTCATCACCTGTATAATTGTCAGATCAACATAGGCTTGCAACAGTTCTAAACATCATGACATATACTAACACAATTGGATCAGTAAGGGCTTTTTAAGCTTGTAATGGGGTTAGGCTACAGGCTCCCTTTTTGTTTTTCTAGTCAATGTTGGGTTAAAAGATGTGCCCACTGATGCCTTAACTCAATCTTAACTTAAATGCCTTTACTAACCAGTTCTTTGCTTTTATTATATTTTTTTTCAAATGAAGGATAACTCAAGTACTCGTGGTGCTTTGCACCTTCTTCTCTTCCAGTCCTTTGGACTCTTTCTTTCTTTCTTTCTTCTCTTTCATTTTTTTCAATACCATTTTTCTTTTATTGTGGTGCTTTATACCTTTGTTTTGTTGATTTTTCACTTTTCTTTTACTTTTGTTGTTCTTCCTTTCATTTCTTTTTTTTCTTCAAAATCCTCATCTATAATTAAGGTCAGAGTGTGTCCTTTATTTGTTGTTAGGCACACTCCTTATACCCAAACTTAGAACTTGCTAGTCCCTAGCAATAAGATAAGACTTAGCAATCCATCAGTGGTACATCCAGGGATAATTCACTTGGTTTTTTCTTAGATACATAGGCTTGTAAAGTTTGGTACATGATCAGAATGAAAGGGTCTTAAGCTCAAATATAATTATTAGGTCAAAGGATAATTAATAATATTAGGATGGCTAAATTTGGCCCTGGCTAATTTTCAAAGAAGGCCTTTGTAACATCCCGATTTAAAAATTGACTACCGAATGAAATTAAGCCATTAAAATAATAATTGCAAGTGGAAAATTACTTGTTAATTATAATTAACTTAATTAATTTAACTTAAGACAATGATGGCTGGTTAATTAAGATTAATTAGGCTAATTGCTGATTGGTTAAAAATGAGTGAATAAATAATAATAAAAAAATAATGCCATGTGAAAGGACGTATGTGCCCCTGTGTATATATAAACTTTGGCTCTTCTCTTCTCCCCTCGGTTCATCCTCATTCGCATCGCCTGCTTGGAAGAACAGAGGGAGAGTTGAGAGCTTTCCTTCGAAGGAGAAAACGGAGGCATTGTCTGATCCTCTTCTCCTGCCCACTTCCTTCTTCGTTCTCTTCTCCTTCTTATTCCCCTCCGTCGCTTTCCTTCACCTCTTCTTCCATTCAAATTTGTCAGAGTTCGGTGGAGGTTGTGGTGTGAAGTGGTAAGGGACGAATGTTCGAGTAGAAAGGGGAACAACTTCCAGCCTTCTGAGCTGTGGGTGAGTATTCGACTGGACTCGACGGTTACTAAACAGGAGGGAGTGACTGTGGAAGTGAAGAAGCTACGGAACCGGTGTTGGAGAAATAGAGCACGGGTTAACACTGAAAATAGTAGAGTCTCTTACGTCTTCTTGAGGTAGGGGGCGCTTTGAATGCCAAATGCATAGTTTATGGACGGGTTCCCGGGTGGATCGCTTTAATGTGTTGTGTTTGGAAACGTGTTGTTGATGTGTTGTGATCGAGTGATGATGCATGCAACGCCCGGACTTAAGATATCTATGAACTGTTTGGTGTTACGTGATTCCGTCCTTGAGCGCTTGTGAATATTTCTGTGATGCATGCTGTTGAATAGGAGAATGCAGAGTGAATGCATGTGTGCGTTACCATTATTGCTGAGTTCTGTTGCAGTTTTATGTTTAAAGGTATATGAATGAGAATGCCATGATAATTTTTGAATGCATAAGATGTGAGTTGATCCTTGATTTCCATTTGGGAATGCTGTGTTGAAATGCATGCTGATTTCATTAAAATGTCGAGTGGTGTACTGTAATATTGTTACCCTGATTTACTTGTTATGAGTTACTATAATAAACGCTTGTGATGCTGTGATGAAACAACGGAATTCCGAGTGAATTTGAATGCTGTGTGGAATTGCATGAAATTGCATATATGAGAAAAGGGTGACCCGTGAAAGGTCAGGAGCCCTATGAGGTGACTTTCAATTATAGATTCCTGGCTAGATCCGTGAGGACCCGTGGTAGCCGAGGGAGCTAGAGTTAAGTCTCGAGACGTCTTTAGAAGACCGGTACCACACGGGAAGGGCTAATGGACGAGAGGCAGGGAAGGAATCTGTAACTGAAACCACTGTTTAAGTCGGATCCGCATGCATGTATGTAGAAGCATTGTTATCGAGATTGACATGGTTGGTATAGGTTGGATGGCTGAATGAATTCTGACTGAATGTGAATGCGTATATTTATATTGTTGATGAGTTCAATGTGATTGTGTGTATATATTTGTATGTGTAAGTGCTATTGTGAATAGCATGATTGATATAACCATGATTAAGTGGGGTGAATTCCGACTAGTTGAATATATATATGTTGGTACTGTGGCCGAGTGTGAGGCGATGTTATGACTGTGAGTCTATGTTATTGTGAATGATGTGAATTACTTAATTCTGACTGAACTGCATGAATCCGAATGAGTGATGTTACTATATAACTGAGAATTGGGGATTAAATCCGAGTCAGTAACCGTCATTTTATATGTAAAAGCTCACCCCTACACCATTTTTCAGTATGTGCAGGTCAGTCGGGAAACGATGTGAAGGACTCAAGTCTGAGTGTTATGCACTCCGACTGTTGGGTGCATGCCTTGTATATTTATATTATATTTAGTCAGTGTTAAGCCTTGGCCGGCTCATATAACAACGCTGTATAATGAATGCGAGTATATATGGAGTCCGAGTGCGTGTTTACATATATATATATATGTGGTTTATATTGATATCAAGTACTTGTATCGGATAATGGATATTGGTGAATGAATAATGTTAAGATGCTAAGTATTCCGAGTGCATGAACATATATATATATATATACGTATAAGTTATTATGTTGATTTGATGCGTCTTTCTGACTAGAATGTGTTGTTGAATTATTTGAGAAGTGTTGATGGATGAAATAGTGTTACGATTAATGATTCCGTGTGAGGCTATAATGTTTGGTTTTCCCTTTTCGAGTAAAGAATACTTAAAGGGATTCTGAGAGAAAATCCTTTAGATGAACCCATTCTGTGCAGGCCTGAGTGGGAGAATTTCCAAGTAATACTAGACTTGATTATTCTAAGTGAAAAATATGTGTAGATTCCCAGTGGGGAAGAGTTCGTATTCCCGAGTGAAAACCTCGAGTGATCCTCTCCCGGGGGAAAGAGTTAGTGTGGTGGTTTAGAGTGGAATGAATTCTAAGTGTATGATATCTATAATCCGAGTGAATGATGTAAAATCCGAGTGAGTGAGGATCTGTATTCCGAGTGGTTGAGTATTGAATAAGTCCGAGTGGGACTTAACTTCCTGTTTTTCCCGAGTGAATGTATACCGAGTAGTGAATGTGTAAAGTGACCCAATTGTGTTAAGGTTGGAATACATCGAGTGGTGTTTGATTGGGAAATATTCCGAGTAAGACAGTTAAGGATTCCGTATGGGATAACCCTCCTTACCCGAGTGGATTGTGTGTATGATCTGGGCGGAAAGATGTAAGCAGCTAAGTTATGGGAAGTATGTGTGATGGGGTTATTTCCGAGTGAATAGAACCCTAGTACCGAGTGACCGAATGCCGAGTGTGGCCTCTCGCTTCAGCGAATGCGGAATTCGCTCCAGCGAGTGTGGTTCTGAGGGAAGGCTTTTGGTGGTTTAGCTTAGGCGAATGTGTGCTCGCCCGAGCGAGTTGGGTTGCCTCGCTCAAGCGGAGTCGGATCTCGCTTGAGCGAGTGGGCGCTGTTTGTGGGATTCGCCTGAGCGTTTCTTCTTCCGCTGTCTACCTTTTTGGGTCAGTTTTGTTTCTCTTGCCTTCCTTTCCCGTATTTCTTTTGTGCCCGGTTATGCTTGGTTTAATTGGGAAAAATTTTCCCTGTTTTTGGGTTTATTTATTTATTAAAATTAGGGTGTTACAGCCTTCATCATTTCCAATTGGTAAACATATAATCATTTAACAAGCACTGAAGCAAATTCTGTCTCACTAACAATAATGCAGACACACTCGAAAAAGAATTAATAAAGGCTCAAAAGCTAATAATATTACAGGTAATCAGCCAATCATGTCCCCAAACTTAATGTGCGATTATAAACTCAGATTGCTAACTAGCATGGTGAATATACAATTAATAAAGGATTGAAATAGTTATGGACAGGGATCACGAATCAAGCAATGTGAATCAATTAATTTATCCAATTGATGCCTGAGAATCAACAAGATTTAAATTATTAAGATGGATTCTAAATTAAAAATAGTTAACATATTTCCTAAAAGTAATGAGATAAGAGGATAGATTACTTCCCTTTTTTTTACCTATATGGCAGTGATTGATTGAGTGATTATTGCAGGAATCGATACAAATCAGAAAAGAAATTACAACAAACACTTAACATGGAAGTAAAATTTCATTACAGCAGAAAGGAAATACATTGTTTAGGAAAAGAAAATATTAAAAGAAAGTTATTACAACCCAGAATTAACTTAACAGAAATATAAGCAAAGTAAAATATCAATCATCCTCTTCTTCACTTTCTTCATCCATAGGCTCATCATTGTCTTGCTCAGGATAGGGTGGAAATTCAGTTGCTAAAGGTGTGTCATCAGGGGGAATGGTGAACCCAATGGAAGCCAACCATAAATCTCTGTCAGGTGGAACTCCCATTTCTTCAGTGTGGTCCACATTTAGTGTAGTGGCAACTTCCTCAGCATCAAATCATGGTTCATGACCAGATTATAGGTTCCTAGCTGCATCTTCTTCATAACTTGAAGTTCCTGCATTACCATGGAGATATCACAAGAAGTTCCTGCTCTTGTTGGGGGTAGTGGTGAAAAAGATGTTGGTTTGGGTTGTCTGGGACGCTTTGAATCTTGAGGCATAAAATGGTCAATGTGGTCTATCACCCAGTACTTATCCATAATCCTTTCAGGCTTCACCTTTGTCAATTCTTCATAGTTCAACCTAGCCTGATTCTTTTGGGCCAATAAAGTGATAACAGAGCAATATGGCAGTTGGAGATTCTTTTCAATGGCTTTCATCATCTCCTCTAGTATTAACTCACCCAGATTAACATACAGGCCTCTTATTAAATAGTAAATCAACACCAACCTCTTAATGGCAATCTCAGTAGCATGAGCCACAGGTTGCAGGGATGAAAGAACATAGTGGCACCATAAGAGGGGGAGATGATTCAAACAACTCTTCTTGACACTTTTTGGTGCACCATTCACTTTTGTTATATATGTAGCTCCTTGTTCACAATATTCCTCTAAAATTTCTTTTCTAAGATTTTCATTTTCAGCCCTATGAAAGATATCTACTTTTCAAGTGTAATGACATCCTTCCTCATCCAATATAGGTACTTTCAACAGCTTATTCAATATATGACCAGATAGAGGAATGGTGACTCCCCTCAAGAAGGAAGAAAAAGGAAACTTATCCTTAATAGAATTGGCCCTTAGATTGGCATAAAATTCCCTTGTAAGTTCCTGGTAACCATTCCCTAAATTCTCATTAAAAAATTGCCACCCTCTTGCTAACATGGCAGCTTTCACAGTGTGATCAGAACAATTTTCTTCCTCCAGGACTAAAGCTCTATCCCTTATTAATAAACCTATACCCATCAAAACCCTCAACTGTCTGACAGTTCTTTTCTTCCTCAAGGCTTTTACTCCTTTCGGTTGGTGGAGAATCAGGGATACTGATAGTAACCACCCTTTTTCCATTCTCTTTTGGGGTTTTCTTCACATTTTCTATTTCAATAATTTTTTCAGGTTTTCTAAAAAGTCTTTATGATCTTCTGATCATTGTGAGTGTTAACGATGGTATTAATAAATCCTAAATAGATACAATTGCACAAACAGCACAACCACAACAAAAAGAAAATGTGAGATGAAAAGATCTGATGGATGCAAGAAATTTGAAATTAAAATAAAGAACTACTTAAATCCTAGTTATCAACTGAAATTAAAGAATGTAAAGATGTTACCTTTCAAAGGAATCCAGAGATTGTGCCTTTTCCTCTTCAAAACCCAAGGTTCCAACGTAAAGAGTTAGGGTTTGTACGCTGAAAGGGTTTTATACTGCTAAACCCATTACACGAGGTACGCGTAGTTATGCTAAAATGTTGGCGTATAAACGCCCATATTAAATCATAACAAGTAGTAACAGGTATGAATCATGCTGCAAGTGTATCATTCTTCACTTAAGCAAAGAGGAAATACCATGTGGTGTGCTCAAGCGCTGGGAGACCACGTTCAGGCGACAAGCTTGGAACAGCAAGGTTTCAACTTTCACAACCCCGAGCAGGCTCAAGTGCGAGGTGGGGCGCTCAAGCGTGAAACTCTTTTCAGTATCAGTGGCACACAAGGAAACTCACGCTCGGGCATGAGTAAATGCATGCTCAAGCGCGTATGTATAACATATGACAGGTTTGGTGCAGGCACGCTCATGCTTAAGCTTAATATTGTTTCACTCAAGCGTAGGGCCAAGTATAGGAGTCAAGCTCAAGCATGAAGTGGTCACGCTCAAGCACAAAGCATGTCAAAGAATGTAATTCTAGATCATGCTTAAGCGTCATGAGCTAAGCTCAAGCGCAATCTTTTCCATCAGGCACAAGGAATCACGCTTAGGCATACGCTCAAACGCCAATTTGGATTCAGTAGGGTCAGATATTACTCACTCAAGCGTCCCAAAATTTGCCCAGGCTAATAAGGCTTTCGCTCAGGCAACAAGAAGACTCGCTCAAGCAGATCAAGCATTCGTACAGAAACACACTCACGCTCTAAGAGTACATTTTCTAGCTTAAGCGTAAACAGCTTTCCTAAGGTCACACGCTCAAGCTTGCCATATGACGCTTAAGCATCAGGATCAGCATGAAGGGTCATGCTTAAGCGTAGACCCGAGCTCGCTCAAGCACGAGGTTTACCCAAAGTCACGCTCAGGTATGAGAGCACACGCTCAAGCACCAGACACTTAGCTTAAGATCACACTTAAACGCATCAAGGTTCGCTCAAGTGCCAGATGTACCTAATCCTAATTCTAACTAATGGAATTACACGTAAGTATACTATTCTAAAATTTTTCAAGTTTATTCACACTTTATTCACACTTTTTAGTTTTCATTTGTTGTTTTAAAGCACAAAACACAAAATACAACAATAAAAAATGTAGGGTTTCCTCCCTCAAGCGTTTCTTTAAGGTCAATGGCTTGACCCTTGAAACCTAAGAGGGTGACTGCAAAAACATGGAGGATTTCTGCCTATCAAACTCTCCTCCAAAGTAGAGTTTGAGTCTTTGGCCATTCACCTTAAAAGTTCTTCCAGTGGCTGGTTCTTTCACCTCAATTGCACTATGAGGGAAAACCTCATTAACAATAAAAGGTCCAGACCACTTTGATCTTAGTTTTCCTGAAAAACATTTCAGTCTAGAATTGAATAACAGGACCTTATCATCCTTTTGAAACTTTTTTCTATTTATCCACTTATCATGCCACCTCTTAGTTTTCTCTTTATAAATTGAGGCACCCTGATAAGCATTGAGTCTGAACTCCTCAAGTTCATGGAGGTTTAGGACTCTTTCCTCTTGAGATTGGTCAAAATCCATATTTAACAGCTCTGTGGCCTACCATGCCTTATGTTCTAACTCCACAGGGAGATGGCATGTGTTACCATATACCAACTAATAAGGAGACATGCCAATGGGATTTTTAAATGTTATTCTATAGGCCCACAATGCATTATCCAATTTCACAGACCAATCTTTCCTGGACTTCCCTACCACTTTCTCTAATATTCTCTTGATTTCTCTATTAGAAATCTCAACTTGTCCATAAGTTTGTGGATGATATAGAGTAGATACCTTATGCAGTACCTCATAATGTCTTAGGGCTTTTTCCATGATTCTATTGCAGAAATATGACCCTCCATTACTAATGAGGACTCTAGGGACTCCAAATCTAGAGAAAATGTTCTTCTTTATAAACCTAAGCACCACATGTGCATCATTGGTTCTGGTAGGGATTGTCTCCACCCACTTGGAGACATAATCCATAGCAATACGGATATATTCATTGGAGAATGACTTTGGGAATGGTCCCATGAACTCAATGCCCCAAACATCAAATAACTCCACAACTAGAATATTTGTCAAAGGCATGCCAGCTTTAGTAGAGAGGCCTCTACTTCTTTGGCACTTATCATACCTTATATACTCTAGCATCCTGAAAAATTGTTGGCCAATAAAAGCCACATTGCAACACTTTTGCTATTGTTCTAGAGGCACCATGGTGTCCTCCATAATAGGAGTCATGGCAGTGCCATAGGAGTCTTTCTTGCTCTGATTCAGGCACACATCTCCTTATAATTCTATCAACTTCTATCTTATAAAGAAATGGATCATCCCATAGAAATGTTTTACTATCATGAAAGAATTTTTTCTTCATTTGGCATTTCCACCTTTCAAGTACCACAGAGGCACTTTTAAAGTTAGCCATATCAGCATACCATGGCCCTGTGATAATTTCCATCAGCCTCTTATCTAGGAATTCCTCTTTAATCAAGACAGAATCTGATTCACCCTCCAGATGGGAGAGTTGATTAGTTATTGAGTTCTCTACTCCCTTTTTATCTCTTATTTCTAAATCAAACTCTTGGAGTAAAAGAACCCACCTGATCAATGTTGGATTTAATTCTTTTTTCGCTAGCAAGTACTTGATTGCTAAACGATCTGTCTACACAATGACCTTAGCACTAATCAAGTAAGCTCTGAATTTATCAAATACATACACCACAAAAAGCATTTCTTTTTCAGTAGTGGTGTAGTTTATTTGATTTTCATTTAATACTTTGCTAGCATAATAAATTACATGCGTTAATTTTTCTTTCTTCTGCCCCAGCACAGCTCCTATAGCAAAATCACTTGCATCACACATGAGTTCAAATGGTAAGGACCAATCAGGTGCTACAAGGATCGAAGCTGAAATTAATCTTTGTTTCAAATTTTCAAAAGCCTTCACATAGTTTTCATCAAAAACAAAAGCATGATCTTTCACCAACAAATCAGTCAAAGGCTTTGCTATTTTTGAAAAATCTCTTATAAATCTCCTATAGAAGCTAGCACATCCTAAGAAACTCCTTACTCCTTTCATATTGATTGGAGGAGGAAGTTTTTCAATGATATCAATCTTGGCTCTATCTACTTGAATACCCTCAGCAGAGATTTTATGGCCAAGGACTATCCTTCCTCTAACCATAAAATGACACTTTTCCCAGTTGAGGACAAGATTAGTCTCCTGACATCTCACCAGCACCTTAGATAGGTTGTTGAGGCATATATCAAAGTTGTTTCCAAACACAAAGAAGTCATCCATAAACACCTCAATGAACTTTTCTACCATGTCCCCAAAAATTGCCAGCATACACCTTTGAAAGGTTATTGGTGCATTGCACAAACCAAATGGCATGCACCTATATCCAAAGATTCCATATAGACAGGTAAAGGTTGTTTTCTCTTGATCTTTTGGATCAACCACAATTTGGTGGTAACCGGAATATCCATCAAGGAAGTAGTAATACTCATGACCTGACAACCTCCCAAGCATTTGGTCTACAAATGGTAAAGGAAAGTGGTCTTTTCTAGTGGAGTCATTAAGCCTTCTATAATCTATACACATTCTTCAACCTGTAGTTGGTCTAGTGGCAATGACTTCACCATCTTTATTTTTAACAGTGGTCATCCCACCTTTCTTAGGCACCACTTGGACTGGACTAATCCAAGCGCTGTCTGAGATAGGATAGATAATCCCTACATCAAGGAGTTTAACAACTTCTTTCCTTACAGCCTCTTTCATTATGGGGTTTAATCTTCTTTGTGGCTGAATAATAGGGGAATAGTCATCCTTCATCAAAATTTTATGCATATAAAATGATGGACTAATTCTCTTTAAATCAAAAATATTCCAGCCTATAGCAGACTCATGTTCTCTTAAAACCCCTATCAATTTTTCTACATCCTCATCTTTTAAATCAGCATTAATGATTACAGGATGTGATTTATTATCTCCTAAGAAAACATATTTCAAATGAGAAGGCAAAGGTTTCAAATCATTCTTTTCTTCAAACACTTCCTTACCTTTCTCAAGTTCAATATTATTTAATTTTTCTTTCTTTTCGTTTTCTAATTCACCTACTTCACATGCTTCTAGTAGGTTCAGTAACTCATTAAGTGAGTCATCTAACTCCTCAGTCTCGGAGTCAAAATCATCCTTAAGAAAGGCTTGTAAAACCTCTTCTTCAGTTCTTAACAGCATAGGAGTCTTATAGCTTTTAATTTCTTCAAGCATAAAACAATCTATCTTCTCAGTTGGATGTTTCATAGCATTGAAGACATTAAAAGTTACCTACTCCTCCTGAACTCTCAGCATGAGTTCTCCCTTCTCTACATCAATTAAAGCTTTACCTGTAGCTAAGAAGGGTCTTCCTAAGATTAAAGGAATCTCTCTATCAACTTCCATATCCAAAACTACAAAATTTGCAAGAAAGATGAACTTATCTACCTTAACTAACAGATCTTCCAGCATCCCATGAGGATATTTGATAGACCTATCAGCCAACTGTAAAGACATACGAGTTAGTTACAAGTCATTAATTCCTAATTTCCTCATTAAGGACAAAGGCATGAGGTTAATGCTAGCCCCTAGATCACATAAAGCACTTCCTACATGAACATCCCCTATTGCACAAGGTATTGTAAAAGATCCAGGATCTTCTAGCTTTTGAGGAAGTTTCTTTTGAATAATTACACTGCGCTCTTGTGTGAGAGCAATCATCTCATCTCCCTTTAGATTTCTCTTCTTAGACAAGAGCTCTTTCAAGAATTTAGCATAGGAAGGCATCTCTTGTAATGCCTTAGCAAAGGGAATATTTATGTGAAGCTTTTTAAACACATCTAAGAACTTAGTAAATTTTTGCTCCTCTATCTGTTTCTTGAATCTATGTGGAAATGGAGCATTCTTTAATTTCTCAGGAGTTAGCTTGACAACTTCCTCCAAGATCCAATCAATCTTTTTATTTTTCTTTTGATGAACTTGGTTTTCTTTTTCTTTTTCTGTTTCTACTTTATTTTCAGTTTTATCATTAACTTTCTCACTTACCTGCTCTTTTTCTTGTTCTACCTCTTTTTCTAAACTATTTTCCTGGCTTGGAGTAGGGATAAGAACTTTCCCACTCCTTGTGATTATTGCCTTGTAATGTTCCCTAGGATTTACCTCAGTATCTCTAGGAAAGTTGCCTGACTGTCTCTCAGCTAACTGTTTTGATAGCTGTCTAACCTGGTTTTCTAGATTTTGAATGGACGCTTCTTGATTTTTAAAGTTGGCTTGAGTGGCCTGAATGAACTAAGATAGCACATTCTTAAGTTCAGACCTTTCTTTAGAGGGAGGGGGAGAAGGTTGTTGTGATCTAGTTGTGGTATGATTTTGTGGCATGTTTTGATTCAAATGTGGACCTTTCTGCCATGAAAAATTAGGGTGATTTCTATAGTTAGGATTAAAGGAATTAGAGTGATAATTCCTTTGAAATTATTGCTTCCCCATGTAATTAACTTGTTTAGCAGGAACACTTGGATCACACATGCCATTTTCATGGCCTCCACCACAAAAATCACAGCTCATCATACAAACTTGACTAGGCTTTTGAAGTTTTGAAATCTGTACACTTAGTTTCTCTAAAGCCTGAGTCATCAACTTACTTTAAGCCAAATAAGCATCTTGTGCTTCTAATTCTAATATCCCTCTCTTAGGGATTTGGCTCCTTTCACTAACTAAACATTCATTTGAAGCCATTACATCAATCAACTCTATAACTTCTTTTATAGTTTTTGTGGTTAGTGAACCTCTAGCTGAGGCATCAATCAAGACTCTAGTTGTTAGTCTTACACCATTGTAGAATATGGTAACTTTCTGCACATCAAGAATCCTATAGTGAAGACATTTCCTCAAACTCTCTTTATACCTATCCCATGGTTCCATCAAAGATTCACCCTCTCTTTACTGGAAACAATTAATTTCAGTGCGCAACTTGGCATACTTGGAAGGAGGGAAATATTTAATAAAAAATTTTGTTTGTAAATCCTCCCAAGTGGATATACTGCCTCTTGGTTGGCTCTGCAACCAGGCTTTTGTATGGTCCCTTAGAGAAAAAGGAAATAATCTCAATCTTATTGCCTCATCAGGGACACCATTCATTTTTACTGTATCACAGATTTGTAGGAAGATTACTAGATGAAAATTTGGATCCTCAACCTCACTTCCTCCGAATTGATCATTTCTAACTAACTGCAGCAAAGTCGGTTTAAGTTTGAAGTTATTAGCTGTAATTGGAGGCCTAAGGATGCTAGATTGCGATCCTTCTTGGTAGGCCTAGAGTAGTCACCTAGTGTAACTCTCCTCTGTTCCATTTCTTGCTGTTCTTTTTGGTTTTTCTCCTTTCTAAGCCTACGCTCTCACAAATCAATATCAGGATCAAAGAAGAAAGGCTCTCCTCTATTCCTTGACTGCATACACCGAATATTTCACACAATAAAATTAAATGGTTCAGTCTAGTACCGGTCCAAGGATTATTGATATTACTCAACAATCCCCGGCAATGGTGCCATTAACTTGATGCATAAATCCTGAGCCATTGACTTAATATACAACTTTTGAAGGATTTATTTTCTTTTGTCAAGCTCACCAATCGTTAAATTTGTAATATATTTGATCGTCTCACAGGGATTAAGGTAATTGCCGCAATCTTAGACTAGCACAAGCTGAACCAACACAAGCAGATAGAATTCATTCTGTTTTTGTTGTTTTAAACTTTCTATGTTTTTGTATTTTCAGAAACAATATAGAAGATGAAGTGTGATTAATGGAAGATAGGTTAGGATTACTTCAGCTTACAACTTCATCAAGAAACATGCAATTGAGGTTCAATTAAGCTCCAAATGTAAGAGGACAATTCACAGATGGTTAATCCCTAATCCCTTAGGCGACTAACACTAATTCCTAAGCATTAAACCTTAATCCCTTAGGTGTTCAGTGACAGAGAAATCCAATGCGAAATTAGGGGTTGAACCCTAACTATTCACCTAATTACTAGGCCTGAATTAGTTAGGAAGCTAGAAGTTACCTAAGCATCAACCATGATTCCTCACTAGTGAGATTCTTCATTTGGATCTGAATTTGTCAATTCAGCAGAGTAGATCTACTTCTCAGCTTGTTCTCCTCTTACTTCAGAAGATAATTTCCTCAATAGAGCTTCAAGATTCCATCGAAAGCTTCAGCAATCCTAACCCTAGGGGTTTAGAAACCCATGGGAATGGATACTGTCAAAGGAATATGAAGAGACATAGACGAGAGAGTTGAGAGAGAGAAAAGAATTAGAGAGAGATTAGAAATGAGAAAATAAATCGTGTTATTGCTTCTGTGTGTTCTCCTTTCTCTCTTTTAGAGAGTATGTACAAGTATATATAGGTAACTTACCACTAACTAACTAACTAATTACAAGAGACACTTAATTAATAATTAAACTAACTAACTAATTACATAATTATAGACAAATAATTAATTACAAGACATTACTTAAATTACTAAGGTACAACGGAAATGGCAACTGATACAAAATAATTAAAAAGAACCACTACAACTTGACGTTAAAGGAGAAGGAGAATTCAAGCTTAAGCTTGACCCAAGGGTGCTTGAGCGTGATGTAAAATTCAGGGTGCAGTGAAGTCACACTTAAGCGTGACTATGGTATGCTTGAGCGTGAGTATGGTCCGCTTGAGCGTGGTCACGTTACTTTGATGCATGCATGAAGTTTTACGTGGATTGCAAGGCTCACGCTTAAGTGGGGAACTCCCTCACTTGAGCTTGATCGTGTCTCTGATCCTGCAAAATGCAAACAAATAAATGCCTAGCGTATGTACACTGGCTATCTAGTGTATGTACGCTGGGTTAGTGAATTTACAAATAAAAAAAATTCCTTATATACTTACCTTTTTACCCATTTTCATGCATAATTTAAACACTTTTGAAATAAATAAATAAAACCAAAATTAATGATAATTTATTATTAAATAATAATTGTTAACCAAGTGGCCTCAAGTACTCAAGAGGGGGGCTGAATTAAGTATTAAAAAATTTTACTTTGAATGCTTTTGAAGTTGATTCTTTAGTTAATATGTTTATTGAAGATGATAAATTTAATGGCAAGTAGTAACAATTTATACACAAGACAAAATAATAAGCACTTAAAAGGTCTAAGTAATATTCAAGAAATGGAATCAAATTAATCACAACACTATTTATGGTTCTTAGAAAGATTTCAAATTAATTCAAGAATATTACTTAAAGCTAATTTCAACAATGTTAATCGAAATAATTTACAACTTAATATAAAATGCACTTAGTCCAAATTAATTGGCAATAATACAGTAAATCAAGCAAGCAAGTTAAGTGCACAAATTAAATGAGTTTAGGGAAGAGAGATTTGCAAACTGATATATACGAGTTCCACCACACCGGTGTACGTCTCGCCTCTAAGCAACCCACTTCGAGGATTTCCACTATTGGAGATTAGAGATACAACTTTGAGCAATCGCGGCTTCCTAGTGTGCCATACTCAAGAACCCAATTCTCACAAGTACAAAGGCACCCTACCCAATCTCTCAATCTCATAATTTACAAGGTTGAAATCCAACCCATAACTCTAGAAATTTTGGTGTTTAGAATACAAGAGTAACTCTCCAATAGAGTGGATATACAAATTAAAGCTCACTCAAAATATTTTCTCTCTAACTCTTAAATAAACTATCAAGAGGAATATGCCAATTAAGGAAACAAGAGAGAAATGCTTGCCAAGGAAGAAGAGGAAAGCAGAGAAATGCGTTCTACTTTGGTGTGTTGAATGCTTCTTCACTTCTCCTATTTATAGCCTTCAATGAGCATGATTTTTGCATTTAAAAATTCTCCAGCATGATGCCATTTTCATATTTAATTTCAACGTGAGATGGTGTAGCATGGAATGTCCAATTGATTTAATCCTTCGAAGTAGTGCAGCATGGAATATGGAACTTGTGTCTGCGTAGTGTGTTTCATAATTTGCATAGTGCGATCTGTGGTTGTCTCCATTTGAATTTAAACTGAATGAATCGGTTCATGTTTGAAGTTCCTGGGTAAAACACTCGTGTGAATCGATTCAAGGGAAGGAGGAATTGATTCCTATATGTAAAATTCCAATCCTGGGTGTAATTTCTTCGTGTGAATCGATTCAGCCATAGTGGGAATCGATTCATTCATGGCTAAATCATATCTTGGGCTATCAAAACCAAGTGAATCGATTCATATGATATAGGAATCGATTCATTGCTTGAATTTTCTATTTCCTGTACCAAAATAACGTAGGAATCGATTCAAGGATTGTGGGAATCGATTCATGTGTTGAATTTTGCATATTATTGGCCTGTCACATGTATGAATCGATTCATATGGCTATTTGTTGCTGTATGAATCGATTCATGCATCTGGTACATGAATTTTGAAGCTTTGTTTCACCCTTTTAATATTTGTTCAATCTTGGCTCTGATCCTTTGATTCTTAGGCACTTTGATGATTGTATTTTACTTGTTTTAGACCTCTATGAATGCTTTGACTCAAGTACTTGATTGTTCATCAAATTTAATAGCTTGACAACATCCTTAATATTTCTTCATTTGTTGTGTCATTATTAAAACCTACATCAACATATAAATACATTCTCCCCCTTTTTGATGATGACAACAAATGTTCATCTCGCGGGGTGTTAGTTTCATAACAATTTATATACATTTGATACCACATGTTATGTAACATCCCGAATTTTAAAATAGAACATTAATAAAAGAAAGTAAATATTGACGTGTCAAATACGAATTGTTTAATGTCCCAATAAATTGAATTTAACTAAATTAAGATTTTTGGGAATTGTTGGTAATTTATGGGGATTGGTTAAGCTGAAAATGAGCCCGGTTGAGATATGGGTGTCGGACCAAATATCTTGGAATGAGATGATACTGGTCAGGGCAGTAGAGAATAATAATGGGAATCCGAATATACATTCGGAATAATTTTTGGATGAAGTATTGAGCCCAAACGAAAAGCCTGTTAGTGGCAAAAATGATGAATTTTAATAGAGGAAGCTGAAATAAAACCCAAAAGCCCAAAAATTCTTTCTCTTTCTCTTATTCACGTAGACGCTGAAGCTTGGGAAAACACACACTCTATTTCTTCTTCTCTTCACCTTCTTCATTCTCTTTTCTATTCCTCCTCCAACCTTAAGCATAACTTGTGCCATCTTCATCTTCCCCATTTTCGTGTGAAGCTTGGAAGCTTGGGGTTCTTCCTTTTTTTCCTCTCATTTTCATGCTGTCTCACTTCCTTCTTGAACCCACTTTGTTGTTGGGTGTGAGGACCTATTCTGAACGACGAGGCGGGATCGTCTTATCCATTGGAATTCTTCTCTTGAGGTAGGAGAGGAGTCTAAATTCTAAATGCATGAATTTGAATGTTAGTTGGTTGTGGTATATGGTGTTATGCCTGTTAGCCTTGCTTGAATGCTGTAAGAAATGATGACTTGTGGTGTGATGTAGATAATATGCTTGGCAACATGCTTTTGTGCATTTAGAATATTCATGGTGTGTTATGTTAAGTTGTATTACCATGAATGTGATATGATTATTGATGTTGTTTGTTGAGAATGAGAATAAAAAGAATGCCACCTAAAGATTGAAACTATTGTGAACAATCAATGTGAATAAAAGCTTGTGGTGTTGTTGATAATGGTGTGATGATGTTGGATGATGAGTGGCATGTGTAGGATGCATAGAGTGAGAAATGCATATGATCTGCATTTGTATCCATGGCATACTGCATAGCCGCCGTTGTGGAACATTAGGGGAGTTTCCTCGGCCGACCCAGTGGGAGGGTGGCTCGGTGCACGAGCAAGTTGTATTTTTCCCCTATGACTTAGTGTAAAGTCACGAAGCCGCCCATGTAGTGCTTCGGGGAGCTGCATATGGCCGACCTTGTGGGGGGTGGCTCTTGATGAGCAGGTGACCCCGGTGGTCTTTATGATCACAGCCGCCATGATTTGATATCTGGCCGGCCCGCAACACCATACGTTGATATGTTTTGTACCGCGGTCATGGTGAAAATGGCCAGGTGTTGCAAGATGGGCGATGCGGTTTGGTACCAGTAAAACAATTGGTGAATGCATGCAATTTAAAGAATATGTGTACACATTTTACTACTGCAGTAGGGGTGTGGTTAAAAGATCACACTTGAATCCCACAGTTGATGTTGAAATTCCTACAGTCAGATCTGCAATTGTTGAAATAATCCTTTGTGCATATGCATTAGTTAAGAGCATTTGCATATAGAAGGTAGTATGCCAAGGTGGTGATGGTGATTGTGAGAGGTGGTACAAATATATTTAAGACAACATAAAAGTATGAATACCATTTGAAAGTTGTTGTGATAACTCAATGGTTGAGTATTGTGATTATGTATATGCTTGTATGCTTTGTGTGAAATGGTGTTGGTATATGTCATGATGAATATTATTGATGTGCAAAGTATACATGTGTGGAAGCCTATATGCATAATCACTTGGTATTCATGTTTATTCCTTTGGAATGTAGACTCACTCTCCCATTTTGTCAATTTTAGACTTGTGATGCAGGGCAATTATGGGAAGAGTAAACATTTTGAAGTATATTTTGGCCGTGGAGGTAATTAGTGTATAGGAAGCGCCTTGGCCGGCGATGTATGTAATCATATGTATTTTGTGTAGCAGGATATGTAATGAATATGTATTTTGGAAGTCTACTTGATAGATGATTTTGGAGGGTCATGGGAGAAAATGAGAAATTATATGTGATCCGGTCCTAACACCGGCCCCCAAGAGCATGGCTTTAATGCTTGGCCAGATCAGCATTTTGAACAGGAGAAGTACGCAATTGAGTACATTATAATCACTTCTATACGGAGTACATACCGCCAGGGTAGGTAACTCCGCCAAGGCATGTTACTCCGCCCAGGAACGTAACTCCGCCAAGGTATGTTAACACCACCAAGGCACCTTACACCGCCAAGGCATGTTACTCCGCCAAGGAACGTAACCCCGCCAAAGTTGTTACTCCGCCAAGCCATAAGCTCAATATTGGCGGAATATTGAATTTCCCACACTGCGTAGCGAGCCCATACTCACAACCCCGGCACGAGATTGACTCTGTCTTGAGTGGTTAATAATGGGAATCACGCTATCACGCATAAGGGGAAATAACAATAAAATATTAAAGCACTAACGCTTTCCAGACAAGTGATGATACCTACTACAATAATGGTGCATGTAAACGGCGCAAGGACCCACTACCTTTTCAGCATTATGCCTGAAGACAAGGAGCGGGTCCTACCAATAATGGAGCACCAGTAACAGGTATATAAACCTCTCTCGAAAAGGTATAAGGGATCCTTTTCCCATTCTCTGAACCTTACACTCTCTTACTTGCATAATTCTCTCTGACTGTCTTTCTAAGTCTCTAAGTATTCTAAAATACTGACTTGAGCGTCGGAGAACAATTGCAGGTACCACCCCCAATCGGGTCAAGGCAACGTAGATCCCGTCAGGTGGACTGTGACACCGCCCCAGAGTACATTGTACTCCGCCTCAACTTACAAAGACTCTCTGTATTTACATTTATACGCACATCGCTTTGTATCAAAAACACATTTATATGTATATTTTGAGTTGTTCTACAAGCATACCTCTACACCCCCTGTAAAGAACAGTTCATTGGCACGCCCGGTGGGACCTGTAAACTTGGTAATCCCACAATCTTTGACCAATCTTTATCATCAATGGAGAGACAAGGACCAGAGATGCAGAATGAGGATTCTTATCCACGCAATCCCAGACGTCTAACTTTGATGATGATGCTCAGAAAAAAGCAACGCAAGCTGATTCTCCAGATCCAAGAGATGACATGATTCGAATGTTGAGAGAAGAACTTGCGGAACTTCGTCGTGAAAAACCAAACCCAGTGCATGAGAAAGCTGGTCCCGCAAGACAGCCACATCATGAACCACACATGCAGGAGGAATCAAGTACTCCTCACTACTCTCGTATTCCTACATACATGGAGGAGCAGCGAAGCCTCCCACTGGTGAATGCTCAGCATCAAGAAGGAAGGAGAGCAGGCTCAAACGCATCCCCCTTAGGATATAAGATGAGCATCCCATTTTCTAAAAGGCTCATGAATGCACATGTACCCAGACATTTGCAAACTATGCAGCCCATTTCTATAGGGAAATATACTGGGGAAATAGATCCTTCTAAGCATTTAGATGCTTATATCTACGAGGCCATGTTTCTAGGAGCTGAGGAGGATGTCATGTGCAGAATGTTCCCCAGAACCCTTACAGGCGAAGCTCTTAGTTGGTTCAAGAGCTTACCTTCAGGTTCCATTGATTCGTGGGAGGAGCTGGCCTCAGCTTTTGGAAGCCACTTCGTGATCTCCAGGGATGCACCCAGAACCTCTCATACCTTGGCTCAGATCAAACAAGGCAACAAAGAATCTCTGAAGGATTTCCTTAAGAGATTTTACAAGGAGGCAGCCATGGTCCCTGATCTGACAGAGGCAATCCAGTTGCATATTCTCATAGAAGCTATGCAACCAAAGTCACCTTTCGCTTTGTCTTTGGCTAAGGGACCTCCAACCACGATGGAGGAATTTCGCAGGAAGGCGTCCAAGTACGTGGGTATCGAGATGCATTTGGAAGCCACTGCATCTCGCAGTAAACCACCCCCTGCAATTCCACCTCATGACAAAGGGAAAGAGAAGTCGTTGAAGAATGACAAGTCCCACCAAAGGGACAAAGTAGGGAGCCAACCTTTCAAACAGCAAGACAGACGCGTGTTCAATTTTGCTCACTATGCACCACTGAACACAACTTGCGAGCAAATCTTGCGTGAAATAGGATGGACCACCCTCAATGTTTATGGAATTCAACGTCTACCCCCAATCAGGCGCGGTGGAAACCCAAAGAAATATTGTGAATTCCATGAGTCAGTTGGCCACACCACAGAAGAATGTAAGCAACTCAAAAATACCATTGAGGTGCTCATTCGTGAAGGTAAACTGAAACATTACCTGTTCAAAGGCAAATCTCATGATGAGCCTGAGAAGTTTGAAAAGCGACATCGTGATCGTTCTCCGGATCCTGATAGTACTCGGGAACCAAAACGTGCGGCGGTGTCAGAGAAACAAAAAGGCATTGTTCTGGAGTCCGCCCAACGAGAACCGAGCCCTGAACCTAGATCACGAGGTAAAAGGCAGGTGGTGGACATGATTGCTGGAGGCTTCGCAGGAGGCGGACCCTCAAACACCGCCCGGAAAAATCATCATCGTATGATCTTATCTGTGCAGGGCAAGAACAAAGAATATCGCCCATTCAGGGACGGAGTTCAGACTCCGCCTATAACTTTCACAGATGATGATTTTGGCCCAACCATTCCTGAGGGAGATGATGCGGTAGTGATCATTGCGGTGATCGCTAATATGGATGTAAAACGCATCCTAGTTGATCAGGGAAGTTCCTGCGACGTTATTTTTTATGACTGTTTTAAACGCATGGGACTGACTGACGCTGATTTACAGCCTTACACACAGGACCTCACAGCTTTTAATGGCGCCAAACAGCCTACTAAAGGCTACTTGGACACAAGGATTACCTTCGATGGTGAACTTGGAGCAAGGACTGTGAAATCCAGGGTTCTTGTCATTGATGTTAAATCCCCATACAATGGCATCATTGGGCGGCCTACTCCGAATGCCATGGAAGCCATCGTTTCAACCCCCCACTTGTTAATCAAGTTCATCGATAAAGATAATCAAGTCTCATCTGTCAGGGGTGACCAGGAGATGGCTCGTTATTGTTACAATTTAAGTCTTAACATGGTGAAGCTTGAAACCATGTCTAAGAAAAGAAAATTGAACGAAGGAAACAGTGCGGCGGCATCCGTCAACTTGGTGGATCTTGATCCCAGGGCGGAGTCTTCTATAGACCCACTGAACCCTTTGAAACCAACTCCTGATGGTGGTTCCAAGCCTATTGTTCTGGGCAGCACCCCGGAGCAAATCACTAACATCAATGACAAATTGGAGCCTAACGTGGAGGCAAGACTGATTGCACTCCTCCATGAGTACAAGGAAATTTTTGCCTGGACAGCCGCAGACATGCCTGGTATGGATCCTAACTTCTGTTACCACCGCCTGGCGGTGTATCCTGAAACTAAGCCAGTGGCACAAAAGAAACGGCGTATGGGTCCTGCTAAGCAAAATGCTGCTTGCGAACAAACCGAAGAACTCCTTAAGGCGGGGTTCATCAGGGAACTCCGTTACTCTTCTTGGCTGTCCAACGTGGTTATGGTGCAGAAAGCCAATGGCAAATGGCGCATGTGCATAGACTACGTTGATTTGAATAAATGTTGTCCCAAAGATCCTTATCCTCTCCCCAACATTGACAGACTGGTTGACGACTCATCAGGATACAAGTATCTATCCTTCATGGATGCTTACTCCGGATACAACCAAATTCTAATGTGTGAGGATGATCAGGAGAAAACAACATTTATCAATGACAGAGGGGTCTTTTGCTACAATGTCATGCCATTTGGGCTGAAGAACGCTGGGGCCACCTACCAGCGCATGATCAACAGAGTCTTTGAGGGCATGCACACAAAGCTGGTGGAGGTTTATATTGATGATATCATCGCCAAAACTCCAGAAGGAGGAGACCATGTTGAAGACCTACGCCTCGTTTTTCAACGCCTGCGGCAATACAACATGAGACTCAACCCACTAAAATGTACATTTGCTGTGCCTGGGGGGAGATTTTTGGGTTTCATGTTAACACAAAGAGGCATAGAAGCTAATCCTGACAAGTGTCGTGTGATACAAGAGTTGCAGAGCCCCAAAACACTGAAAGAGGTACAATCCCTCAATGGCAAAATCGCTGCTCTAGCACGATTTATGCCAAAAATGGCTCATCGCTCTCTCCCCTTATACAAGATGCTGAAGAAGGATAAGAAATTCAATTGGGGCCCAGAGCAAGAGGCGGCCTTCCAGAGCTTGAAAAATGTCTTAGCCAGCCCTCCAATCCTGGTAAAACCAAGCCCACGTGAGCAACTCATCGTTTATTTGTCTGTTTCAGATGAAGCGCTGGCAGTGGCTCTGGTCAAGGAAATAGTTGAAGGCCAACGACCGGTGTACTTCACTGGTAAAACATTGCATGGTGCGGAATGCCGTTATCAGAAGATTGAAAAGGCAGCACTTGCAGTTGTTTGGGCCTCACGATGCCTAAGACCATATTTCCATGCACATCCCATCCTGATTCGCACAGACTTGCCACTCCGTACCATATTGTTCAAACCAGATTTGGCAGGAAGAATGATCAAATGGGCCATAGAACTCTCTGAATTCGACATATCCTACGAACCAAGAACTGCTATCAAGGCGCAAGTCCTAGCAGATTTCGTAGTTGAATTAACAGGCTCTAGCCCAGACGCAGATCATTCACACTGGACAATATATGTCGATGGGTCTTCAAACAGCAAAGGATGCGGAGCAGGAATTGTTATAGAAAGTGATGACGGGGTACATCTTGAAATTTCATTACACTTTACCTTCACTACGTCTAACAATCAGGCGGAGTATGAAGCCTGCTTAGCCGGACTCAGAGCAGCACAAGATATTGGGGCCAAAACTGTCACCCTATGCAGTGATTCTCAACTAGTCATCTCACAAATTCTTGGTGAGTATCAGACTAAAGAACCTCTACTGCAACAATATCTGGACTGCGTCAATGAGTTGAAACAGCGCTTCGATGAAGTAACTTTCAAGCATGTACCTCGCGAAGAAAATACACGTGCTGATATCCTGTCCAGGTTAGCCAGCACAAAGAAGGCGGGGTGCACAACCACGGTTATACAGAGTACTCTGGCGGAGCCAAGTATATCCCTTCCCTCTTCAATTCATATGATTAAAAGCCGCCCCGTTGATGACAACTCCTGGGTAACACCAATAGTTCGTTATCTTGTTAATGGACAATTACCCACGGATGATCTTGAGCGAAAGAAGCTAAGGAAGGAGGCACCCTATTATACACTCCTGGATGGGCAGCTATACCGCCGAGGAATTTCTGTCCCGTACTTAATTTGCATAAATGAAAACGAGGTGCCAGCCGTTTTGGAAGAAGTCCATGAAGGGCAGTGTGGACATCATCCAGGGGCACGGAGTCTAGTGAGAAAAATCCTCAGGGCGGGGTATTGGTGGCCCACTATGAAGCAAGACGCTGCCTCATATGTTCAAAAATGCGATCAATGTCAACGATTCGCGAATTTTCACCATACTCCAGCCGAGGAAATGTCATCATCAATAACGCCCTGGCCTTTCTATCAATGGGGCATGGATATTCTAGGTCCATTCCCAACTGCGCCTGGCGGTATCAAATACTTGATAGTTGGTGTTGATTATTTCACCAAATGGATTGAGGCAGAGGCAGTGGTGCATATAACGTCAGCCAGGACTCGAAGATTCATTTATGAGAATATCATTGCACGTTTCGGAGTCCCTGAACGCATAGTCACTGATAATGGCACCCAGTTCACAGATCGCAAGTTCACTGAACTCCTAGAAAATCTCAGCATCACGCAGATTTTCTCTTCCGTGGAACACCCTCAAACCAATGGACAAGCAGAGGTCGCCAACAGAGAAATCTTGAAGGGCCTCAAAAAACGCCTTGGTGAGGCAAAGGGAGATTGGGCAAATCAGTTATGCCATGTTTTATGGGCATATAGAACCACCCCACACTCCACCACGAATGAATCTCCGTATCGGCTGACATATGGAGTCGAGGCTGTCATTCCCATTGAATTAACGGCCTCTTCAGCTCGAGTCCTCCATTTCAATGAGGAAGCCAATCAACAGAACCTCGCACACGAATTGGAGGTTTTGGCGGAGTTGAGAGAGGAAGCCTTTGTGAGAGATCAAGCTGTCAAAGCAAAGGCCGCCAAACGGTATAATGCATGCATGTGCGAACGCCGTTTCAAAGAGGGAGATTTGGTCCTGAGAAGGGCCAACATTGGCAACAAATTTGCGCACCAAGGCAAATTGGCACCAAATTGGGAAGGTCCATACCGAGTCATCGAGGTTTTGGGCAAGGGTACATACCGCCTAGAAAACTTGGATGGCACTCCGGTCAGAAATAAATGGAACATTTTAAATTTACGCATATATTACAGTTAGTTGGGTAATACGGTATGATCTTTTCTTCCTAACTCGAGGATATTCCTCTGTATGCTTTCCTTGAAAAGGTTTCAAAAAGATATATCCCAACTCAATCCTTTATGTAGTTCCATTCTCAATGAAATGCCTTCCTGTATTTAATCTTCACTCTAACTTTGAAATTGATTATCCATGGCAGAATTTGTTCCCATGCAGATAAAACAACGACTCTAAAACTGAAGCACAAACGCATAACTCTTTATTCCATAAAGATCAACCAACATGCAACGCCGCTTCACAAACGGAGTCAACAAAAACTCCTTGGGGAATTGGTGTCTCAGCTATATGCTGCACCATACTTACCCTAAGGTACAGAAAACTCCTTGGGGGGAAAGGATTGGTGTCTCAGCTATAAGCTGCACCATACCGACCCTAAGGTACAGAAAACTCCTTAGGGGGAAAGGATTGGTGTCTCAGCTATATGCTGCACCATACCGACCCTAAGGTACAGAAAACTCCTTGGAGGGAAAGGATTGGTGTCTCAGCTATATGCTGCACCATACCGACCCTAAGGTCCTACAGGCCGCCTATGGAAAGAACTAGTGTCACAGCTATATGCTGCACTAATTCGCCCCCAAGGTCCTGCAGGCTTCTTGTGGGAAGAGCTGGTGTCACAGCTATATGCTGCACCACGCTAACCCCAAAATCCAACCAATTTCTTGCAGGATGAATTGGTGTCACAGCTATATGCTGCACCATACCGCCTCGAAGGTTTAACCAATTTCTTGCAGGATGAATTGGTGTCACAGCTATATGCTGCACCATACCGCCTCGAAGGTTTAACCAATTTCTTGCAGGATGAATTGGTGTCACAGCTATATGCTGCACCATACCGCCTCGAAGGTTTAACCAATTTCTTGCAGGATGAATTGGTGTCACAGCTATATGCTGCACCATACCGCCTCGAAGGTTTAACCAAATTCTTGCAGGATGAATTGGTGTCATAGCTATATGCTGCACCATACCGCCTCGAAGGTTTAACCAATTTCTTGCAGGATAAATTGGTGTCACAGCTATATGTTACACCATAGCAATCCGGACTTGATAATTTTCATTAGATCAGGAGTCGCACTCTAATCAAAATGCAAAAGGATGAACATTCCATCCAAAACTTAACTCTGCCTAACTCCCAACGTTTTACGGAGTACATGAGCAACAAACTCAAGCACTACCCAACAAGTTCAAGTAAGTTCAACACTTGTAAAATTGTGCTTCATTAAAATTCCTAAGAGGCTACTCCGCCTTCTTACGGAATCCAACTCCTTTTAAATTCCTAAGAGGCTACTCCGCCTCCTTACGGAATCCAATTCCTTTTAAATTCCTAAGAGGCTACCCCGCCTCCTTACGGAATCCAATTCCTTTTAAATTCCTAAGAGGCTACCCCGCCTCCTTACGGAATCCAATTCCTTTTAAATTCCTAAGAGGCTACTCCGCCTTCTTACGGAATCCAATTCCTTTGAAATTCCTAAGAGGCTACCCCGCCTTCTTACGGAATCCAATTCCTTTTAAATTCCTAAGAGGCTACTCCGCCTTCTTACGAAATCCAACTTCTTTGAAATTCCTAAGAGGCTACTCCGCCTTCTTACGGAATCCAACTCCTTTTAAATTCCTAAGAGGCTACTCCGCCTCCTTACGGAATCCAATTCCTTTTAAATTCCTAAGAGGCTACCCCGCCTCCTTACGGAATCCAATTCCTTTTAAATTCCTAAGAGGCTACCCCGCCTCCTTACGGAATCCAATTCCTTTTAAATTCCTAAGAGGCTACTCCGCCTTCTTACAGAATCCAATTCCTTTGAAATTCCTAAGAGGCTACCCCGCCTTCTTACGGAATCCAATTCCTTTTAAATTCCTAAGAGGCTACTCCACCGGGTAAATATTGCCAATGGGGTTGATCCTGGAAATATTTACATTTCTGGGGTCACTTTGCAGGAATTTACGTTGTCTGGGGCAGTTTATGTGTCATCCAAAATGTGACCGACACTAGTGTCTGCATCTCTGTTTCCGACACAGCAGGGTACTGCCGCGTGGCGCTGTGCAGAAAAAGCAACCTGTGTCGGTAGGATTTAATCCGACATAGCTAAAGTGGTGTCGCCACAATAAGGGCCGACACACACCTATTGGCTGTGTTGCGCGGTGATGTGACCAGGCAGCCCATTGTCGTTTGCTATTTATACGACATACTTTTCTTCTTCCCCGAAACACACTCCCAGTGCCATTTTGATCGGTGAAAAACGGTAGAAGAGGAAGAAAGCTTGGAGGGTTTTTGTTGGTGAAAAACGCTAGAAGAGGAAGGAAGCTTGGAGGGTTTTTGTTATTTTGCTGGAAAAGTGCACTACAAAAGGTATGTCGGATAAACTTCTCCAGCCATAGCTTTATTTTTCAGTTTAAATATTTTTTTAAATAGTTAACATTTGTGTAGGAATTTATTATATATGAGTGTTTTGTGCTTAGGAAGTAGCATTATGAAATAATATAGTTATTACTTTGTTACTAATTAAAGAATGGCAAAGTATAAAATAATATATTTAAAAATAAATTTAGAAATTATGAAATTGATAAATAAAGTGTATTGTAATATAATTATTTGTAAACTTAATTTTTAAATAGATAAAGCTGTGAGTTTTGTCCAGAAAAATGAAATTCATAGAATGAAATTTAAGAATAATTTATGTTATGAATAATTACCCTTAGAAATTTAAATAAATAAAAATGAGAAAATAGGTAATTAGGAATTTAAAAATTAGAAAATAGGTAATGAGAAATTTAAAAATCAGAAAATAGGTAATTAGAAATTTAAAAATCAAAAAATAGGTAATTAGTAATTTAAAAAAAATGAGAAGATATGAATTTATGAATAAAATACATAAGAATTTTCAGAATTATAAAAATTAACAATTATAATTTAATACATTGAATTTTGGGTTTATACAAGTAATATTTAGAATATAATTTTCAATGTATTATTTGAACGTTATAAAATTGCATTATTTGTAAACTTGTTTTTCAAAATTTCAAAGATTGTCTAATATGTATTAAAAGTTTTTGATTTGGTAAATGTATAGTTATATTTGTTAACATTACAAGTTAACAAAAAATAGATTTGACAATATTTAATTTTATGTGTTTTAAATGTTTTCAGATATTTTATTAAAATAATCATTGAATGTATTATATATATAGTAATTTTTAAATGTAGACTTTTTATAATTTTGTATGAAAAGTTAAAATTGGAATTTGATAATGTGTTACTTTGTTTACACATGTTATACGCTATTTAAATATATTTACGAAATAGTATTTTTGTTGTACAAATTTAAATGCAGTATGGCCGAGGAGAGGAAGATCAATCCTGGTCCGTTAAACCCCCAACTATTAACATTACAAGAGAAACATGTATCCACGCATGTTTGGAATGGAAAACCAGACCGGGTACTACGAATTAGAAAGGCACTTCGCCTTAGAAGTGATCAAATACCAGAGGAAATCATACCATATTTACGAAGAGCTGGTTTTTATCACTTTGCGAAGGTTGCACATTTACCGGTGTCTGCAGAGTTCATCACCGCAATGGTTGAAAGATGGAGGCCAGAGACACACACGTTCCATCTTCCTGTTGGAGAGTGCACCATCACATTGCAGGATATTGCTATTTTGTTAGGACTCAACATAGATGGGATTGCAGTGGTGGCGATAGCTGGTTCACGTGATTGGCAGCAATATGTGGAAGCACAACTAGGAAGACGACCCCCTCGTAGTGCACTTCATGGTCAAAGTCTTAAGTTGACTTGGCTGCATGAGAGTTTTGGTGACATTACACAGCATAATCAGGATGAGGTTAGCATTCAGAGATTTGCTCGGGCCTACATTTTACGATTGATTGGTGGGTGTATTTTCTCAGACCAGTCGTCTAGCAGGGTACCTCTCAGGTACCTGCAAATGTTGGAGAATTTTGATCTTTGTGGCGGTTATGCATGGGGCGCATCTGCGCTCGGATATCTTTACCGACAGCTATGTACCGCCACTGATTATGCTCAAAAGGATATGTGCGGCTTGACGTTGTTGGTTCAGGTGTGGGCGTGGGAGCGGATGCGACACCTAGCCCCGGCCGGACCTGCTGTAAGGGATGCTGAAAGCCCTTACGGAGGCAGATGGATACATCCAATGGGGAATAGGTATGCACAGTATGATTTGCATCATTTCAGGACACAACTGGACTGGTTGAGTAAGGATCAGGTACAATAGCACTACTTTTAAATATTTGAAGGTGTTACATGTTTACATGATAATATTATACTATTATTGGACACAACCTTGATGATTTCATTGCTTTATTGTCTTGTAGTTTATATGGGAGCCATATGGTGGGACAGCTACTAATGGCTTACCAGAGATTTGTCTTCGTGGCCAGGGGGCTTGGCGAGCAGTTGTTCCATTACTATGTTTTCAGATTGCAGAGTGGCACCAGCCTGACAGGGTAATGCGCCAATTTGGGATGGAGCAACACATACCCACCGTACCATCCCAACCCGAAGACTTACACGCTATCACACTTAAGGGAGAAGCAGATGAGAACTGGCCCACCGTCATGGAGCCTCTATTACATTTGTGGAACGGGAGACACAGACACATTTGTTCGGGTCAGCCACTTCTGGGAGATATGTCGGCGAACCATGAGTACTTCAGATGGTACAAAATGCGCACTCGTAGGTGGATTACCAGACAAGGGGCTGTGAGGGGATCAACGGTAACAGTTTCTTGGACCTTATGTGATTAGTCTTAACATTGTTGTATTAGTTATTCTCAGAACTTACTGAGGGTTTTTGTGAAATGTCTATTTTTACAGCTGGACAGCGTTGAGATGATTCAGTACTTGTCCTCGCCTGAGAACTCTGAACAACCTCATGCTTTCACTATGGATAACATTCGCCTAGAAACAGAGAGGATACTAATGTCGATGGGAGAATGGGATAGGATTGTACAGGCCAGGGTGCATGCTCCATTCCCGACGGAGGCAGCCCCAAATGTAGAGGTGCATGTGGACATGCCTGGTAGTCGAGTAGAAAGAGGGGGTTTACAAAGGCGAAGGTTTAGAGAACCAGAAGACGACTATATCATCCCTGATATTCCCAGCAGACAACCTGGCCAATACTATGTTCCATCTCAACCTCCGCCTAATTCGCCTTGGCCGACATACGAGTACCCATCTCAGTCGTCACAACAGGATCCTATGCACACGAATGAGTACTTTAATGTTCAGATGTTCGCAGGGGAAGGCACCTCATTCATAGGAGAGCCGACTTCATCTCACTTCCCTGTATCCCCATACATTCCTGACCCCGCATTCGTTACACCACCACCGTATGTCCCACACATGATGACCCCGGCTGTCCCATCCGGAGCACATTGGGAGACCGACATTGGTCCTTCTTCTATCCTTCATCCCATGACGTTTGACCTAAACACAGCTGCATCAGATGCTGTTGCACATGAAGAACATATTTCCACAAATATGGTTGCAACCGAAGAGGAAGAGTCACAGATTGAGGACGAGGTTGAAGTGGTTCGTCGGCTCCCTCCTCGAGTGAACCGCGGTGTTCCCAGACCTTGCCTCTTTTCCCCTCCTCCGGCTGGAGGTGGCCGTTAGGAATCCTTATGTTTTATTTGTATTTCTTTTTTTGGAAGTTAATTTGGTTTGTGTTTGTAATTGTTTATTTAAATTTGAAGTGAAACATTATGGACATCGCTATATTCATGTAGACCTTCAAATGTACTTCATTAACGATCATTGTTATTTTTACACATTGACTGCTAATGTTACTGAATACAGACATCGAAGTCTCATTGGTTACTATTGTTACTTAACCCAGAACCCGAAGCACTGCCAACAGAATTGGGACACATTGAACGCTGATGACCTGTTTGTCTACAGATGCCACATCTATATGGAGTGGCTGACTTAACCCAGTCCATCTCGTTTCTAATCCTTGAGGCCTTCGGACGTCCCTTTGCGCGTAACAAGTCATCGTCAGGAACAACTATGTAAGATTCTTGAAGCTTAGGAATTAAATCGTCACTACCAATGGGATACCATTGCCCTGCATAAGCTTGACCAACGTTGCGTAATGTGTAACATTCATGGACGTACTGATAAAAGTTGACGTTAACGGCATTGCAAGCAGCAATCACATGCATGCATGGGAACTTGAAGGCTTGAAACCGACCGCACTGGCACCATCACTCCGTTAGGTTCAACGCCCACACAAATCCACCCTTTTGGGTTGTTGGAATAAACCTTTCCTCTACCTCAAACCTGGTCGACTCTGCATCAAATCTTTTTACGTCGATAGAACAAGCTTCTGCCTGATACAATGCCAGCTTCTCAATAACCTTTGAGCAATAAATCTGCCCAGCAGCCATTTCAGACACAACCCGCCCAGTGCGATTAACAAAGTACTCCACTAAACGAGAGTAGGTGAACTTAACCAAAGCTGTAATAGGCAAGTTACGAGCGCCTCTGAATACTTTGTTCACACACTCGGAAAGATTAGTTGTCATGTGGCCAAACCTGCTTCCATTTTCATCATAGGCCAACGACCACATTGCTTTGGGGATTGAATCCATCCATCTAGCAATTTCCGGGCTAACTTCTCTGAACTTTTCATATTGTCTATCAAAAGAATGCTTGCTTGGATTATACGCTGTGGTACATAATAATTAGTTAGCATAAAACATTTATGATTTGCAACATACAGAAGAATATATACAACTTACCCATTTTAATTAAGTCCTTCTTCAGCTCTTGGTTCTTAAACTTTTGATTGAAGTTACTGGCTATATGGCGTATACAATACTTGTGATATGCAGCAGGTGGGCTCCATGCCGCCCCTGAACCCCGGATTGCACTAAGAATGCTTCTATGACGGTCTGAAATTATACAAATTCCATTCTTCTGTGTCACATATAACCGCAAGTTCGAAATAAACCAACTCCAATCCTCCAAGGTTTCGCCAGCCACAATTGCGAATGCTAAAGGTAACACCGCACTATTTCCATCCTGGGTTGTCGCTACCAATAAAGTCCCTTTGTATTTTCCATACAAGTGTGTTCCATCAACTTGAATGATGGGCTTACAATAGCTAAACGCATCACAACATGGCTTAAAAGTCCAAAACACCCGACGAAATTTACGATGCCTTTGATGCACTTGATCTCCAATGACAATGCGGCTAGTTTGTAGTACACTAACAGATCCTACCACAACTTCCTTCATATGACTTAACCATCGGGGCAAGAAGGCATACGAATCTTCCCAATCTCCCCACACTTTTGCTATTGCTTTCTACTTAGCCCTCCACGCTTTTTGGTACGAAATGGTAAATCCATATTCTCCTTTTACTCTCTCTTGAATTAATGATATAGGTACTGATGGCTCCTTCTTTATCATTCCTGTGAAAACATAAACATTTTAAATAAAAGGAAAAAAATATCATTTGCAAACTCACATTGATTTACCTAAGATGACAGAGCAGATTAAGTCAACATCTAGTTTCTTATGATCTTGTGATAAGAAACTATTAACACAAGTGTGTGGGCCCTCATATTGTGATATAAGCCATTTGTGTGCTCTCTTAGATAGAATTGCACGCATCCTCCAACAACATCCACTCACTTGATTAGGACACTTCACCACAAATTTAGTAGGCTTGGACTCCACAACAATATAACTTTGATGCACCTTCATGCACCATTGTTTTAACGCATTTTGAACATCAGATTTGCACCCAAATTTTAACCCAACGTAAAGCTCATCCCCAACATTCCAGTTAGCGTCATCAAATTCAATTTCTTGATCAGGATGCTCCATATTTATGTTTTGAAAGTGGGATGCTTCGTTCCAAAATGGAACTACACCAGTACCTACATAGATCCCAACAATTTTAAAATCTAATGTTTTCTGTTTTTTAAGTCAAAATCAACTAAAAATTACAGTATATAAGAAATTTTATGTCAAAAATTAATTAGTTTCAACATACAACATCATGTTACTCATTATTATAGAAACGAATGTTCATAAAGCCGTGTTATTTTTCTCTTTGAACACTTTTATTTTAAAATATTAAATCCTATTAATTTTTAACTAAAATATATTAACATTAACTAAATATTTTCCACATAAATCCTAAAATAACATAAATTTTTTTTAATTATTAATCAACTGCATACATTATAAATCAAATAATACCACTGATCTAAACTTCCTAACAATTATATATTTATATATAAATGTAAAACCCAAAAATCATAAAATACAAATACCACCATGCAAATGTTGTTGTTGAAGAGGCTGAACTTGGATCTGGTTCGATGCATCAGAATTAAAAAACGCCTCTAAGGCACCAACATCGTTATCATCATTATCAGAATCAACCATCAACATTTCATCATCCGCACAAGAGTCACTTAACACCTCATCTGATGGTATGCTATAATTGGTGGAATCATCATCCGACCAAATACTCATTCTAACTGAAGTTACTTACTTTACTAACAAATAATTACTAAAACTATCAGCAAAACTTCACTTACAAATCAAAAACACTTCACAATTCACAAGGACGACAAAAAAAATATATACTAAGGTGTGTCGTTGCATATGTGTGCGACACATCAGTGTCGTCATATTATTCACCGACACCAGTCCTGTGTCGTAGCCATTCCCACCGACACAGCTTGTGTCGCCTCTATTTCATCCGACACAGGCACGTGTCAATGCAGCCATGAGTCGGCCTTTATTTTAGCGACTTATGTGTCGCTTTTTTTTCCTCCGACAACTTAAAAACTGCCCCAGACATGAAAATTGCCTACAAACAGCCCTATTTGTGTAAATATTTCACTGAAACAGCTCCAGAAATAATTTTTTTCCCTACTCCGCCTTCTTACGGAATCCAACTTCTTTGAAATTCCTAAGAGGCTACTCCGCCTTCTTACGGAATCCAACTCCTTTTAAATTCCTAAGAGGCTACTCCGCCTCCTTACAGAATCCAATTCCTTTTAAATTCCTAAGAGGCTACCCCGCCTCCTTACGGAATCCAATTCCTTTTAAATTCCTAAGAGGCTACTCCGCCTTCTTACGGAATCCAATTCCTTTTAAATTCTTAAGAGGCTACTCCGCCTTCTTATGGAATCCAATTCCTTTTAAATTCCTAAGAGGCTACTCTGCCTTCTTACGGAATCCAACTTCTTTTAAATTCCTAAGAGGCTACTCCGCCTTCTTACGGAATCCAATTCCTTTTAAATTCCTAAGAGGCTACTCCGCCTTCTTACAGAATCCAATTCCTTTTAAATTCCTAAGAGGCTACTCCGCCTTCTTACGGAATCCAACTTCTTTGAAATTCCTAAGAGGCTACTCCGCCTCCTTACGGAATCCAATTCCTTTTAAATTCCTAAGAGGCTACTCCGCCTTCTTACGGAATCCAATTCCTTTTAAATTCCTAAGAGGCTACTCCGCCTTCTTACGGAATCCAACTTCTTTGAAATTCCTAAGAGGCTACTCCGCCTCCTTACGGAATCCAATTCCTTTTAAATTCCTAAGAGGCTACTCCGCCTTCTTACGGAATCCAACCCCTTTTAAATTCCTAAGAGGCTACTACGCCTCACTATTAAAATCATTTCAATGAAATTCTCAAGAGGATACCACGCCTCGTTATTAAAATTACTTCAGTTAAATTCTCAAAGAGGCTACTTCGCCTCCTTACTGAATTTTACTTCACCGAAATTGCAAAAAGGCTATCCCGCCTCGTTATGCTTAGTCATATTTCATTAAGTCCTCGGAAGAATATTCCGCCTTTTCGATATCATTTTACAAGGCATAAATACGACGGACTCGAACACTGCTTATATGAACAAGTATACATTTGCAGAAAATATGCTTTATTCAATATTGCCAAATTGATAAAATCCAGAGCCTATCCTGGAACAAGGCGACGTTATAAATAAAAACAAGACTTGCAAAGAGACTGAGGAGGAGACTGAGAAGCTGATCTTTAAGGGTCAGACGGCTTCCCTTCTTGCTGAGTGGAGGTAAGCTGACTTTCTCCTGGCCTGGTCAAACTTTGGGAAGGAGGCAAGTCCGCCAGAACATATTCATCATTGGGCGCAGGCATATGACCTCCTTGCACAGGCACCATCAATTCTCCATTGATAAATTCGTAATAGGGATGAATGCCTGTGGTGGAGAGAGTAACACCTGGGTTGCGGTAGCAGAGTTGGCGAACAGCCATGCTGAAAGCATCATCAATCGCTGCCTCAGCTGCATCCAAGGCAGATTGTAATTCTTTGTCGAGCCTCTCACTGGTAGCATCTGAGGCAGTCTTCTCAGCTTGCAACTCTTGAACCTACACTTCAAGATTTCCATATGCGGTTGCTGCTTCGCCCAACTCCGCCGCCCAGGCATCTTCAGCTATGGCTTTATTTATTTCTATGGAGACCAGCCTCTGCTGAAGAATGCTCACGTCTCCGCCCAAAATTTGGTTCTGCTGATCTAAATTTGAAACTTGTTGCTTCAGCAGAACATTATCAGCCTTGACCTGGGAAAGTCCGCTCACCACCTCGCCTAGCTTTTTATTCTGTTGTTCTAGCAGGACCTTCTCAGCCTTCACCTTAGCCAACTCCTCCGTCAATTTCTTGATGTCGGAGTCGGCGGTGTCAAGATGTTTGTCCTTGGCCTTGATCACCTCGGACAGCTGCTCATTGTCATGTTCCAAGCTACGAATCTTTTCCACAGACTCGTGGTAAGACGCCTGAAACATGTTGGCCTCGGCAGCAACATCAGCTATCCGGGGGACAGAGGCCAAGAAACCATCTATCTCTGCAAGGTGCCACCTCGCAGCTGCAGCAGCCTCCGGAATCTCCTCAAAGTCGATGTCGGGGCGGAGGATGAATTCTGGATCACGCCTCTCTGACTGGCGGGATCCCGTATTTGCAAAGTACAAAAAGGGATTCAAGCGAGACCCCGCCTGGGGCAAAGAGACAAACCGCCTAGATGATTCCCCTGGCACATCAATGGGGAAAACTGCTATCCCTCGAGTGGTCAAGCTCAGGGCGGGATTCTCAGATGGGCGGACTGGGGAAACATGAACTCTCCCTGCCTCGTCCCCAGTATCTTGGTCAGAAGGGGCTTGGAATCCCTCCGCTTGCTCCCCCGCGACATCTTCTTCAGGGATACCTTCAGCACCGCCCACATCAGCAGAAGTACCCATAACAGGTACCTCCTGAGTCTCCTCCAAGTCAATGGCAACATCGATTGATGTCCCTTCCTCAGAAATCTTCTTGCCCTTAGTCCTCCTCCTTTGCAAGGCATGAAGATCTACTTCCTCTTCTTCCTCTTCAGCAGCTTCTGGTTCTTGGCGTTTTTTAGAACGCCTTTCAATAGTAGCTGCTGAAGATCCTGCACCACCTTCAAAATTTACTATGTTGGTGGAGGCAGGGAAAGGAAGGGTCTTTGTGAGAGCAGTAGTCAGACTCCTCCTGGGCTGCACATTGTTCTCCGCGTTAATTTCCCTGCGGCTCATTCGGATCCGCTTGATGCGCTCCATCCCAGGGAACTCAGCGATTTCTCCTGCGAAATAACAAAACGAGAATATGATTAGAAGATGCAAGATAGCAGCAATACTCAATCAAGATTGCGATTGTTAGTAATATTACTCAAGTATCCCTGAGCATCCTGCCCAAGCAGCCTTCGACAAAGGATCAGCTTGTGGACAGAGTTGTACTCCTTCAACGTCCGGAGTACTTCCACAGACGCCGCCGATAAAGCACCCTCTTCAACTTCATACGCCCGCTTGGTTAAGAGAAAGTGCTCATGTGTCCACGTAACTGGGAATCGATCAATTCCCTCCTTATTCCGCCATAAGACAGACTCCCCCTCCTTCACAGAAACCTTTACAAAACTTTTTCTGAAGTGGAGTCCGCCTTCCTTGGCGGAGTCCGCAAACGACTTGAAATTTAAAATCTTCGGCTCCGCCCGAAGAGTAACAAGGCCCATGCCGCCTGTTTTTACGTTCACCCTCCTCATGATGCGGCAGAAAGAAAAGAACAACGCCACAGTAGGCGTAAACTCCAGATGCTCTGCCATCACCTCAAAGCTTCAAACTATTCCCCAACCATTTGGGTGCAGTTGAGAAGGAGCACAATCCAAGAACCTCAGCACGCCCATCTGAAATTTGTTCAAGGGGAAACGCACTCCCAGCTGAGTGAACAGAATATCGTACATATATATTGTACGATTATTCTGAGGACGATGGCAAATCCTTTCGAATGTCTTAGGAGAGCTAACAATGAACCTATCTTCATACCGTTCATTTTTCCAGATAGGCACAGACAGCTCCACTACACTGCCACTAGTTGTTGCATGGCGAGAGGAAGTACCCTTAACATCCTCCTCAACCCAACAATAAGGATCAATCTCGAGCGTCTTCTCCCAGTCCAGTCCATGCAACACGACGTTTTGACACTCTGCCATTGTCAATACTTGGATATGGAAAACACCTCCTGACACAAACGAATGTACAGCATTACTAAAGTACTCCACGCTGCTGTAAAACGTCGAGTCCCTCCCAGTATAAAACGCCTCATCTTCACTCTCAATATCAGAAAACATGGGACAAACAGAAACCCTAGAATGAGACTCTGACCTCTTTCCTCTCATCTTCCTTTTTACGAACACACAAAAAGGAAAACTAAAGCTAACCCAATGGAAATGAAGAAGCAAAGAAGAGGAAGAAGCAAGTACCTTAAGCTTCTGAAAGATAGAAGAACTCCAAACACCAATAAACTCGCAAGAGAGTAGCAAAAACACTTTCAGCGAACAAATACGAAGTGAGAGATGAAGCAAAACATTCCCCTTCTGAGAGTTTACCTATTTATAGGCATGGCTTGGGGGGAAATAAGCGAATCCTCAGAAATCTTGAAGATGTGTTTGCAGCCGTTAGATAAATCTCATCAACGGTTCTAAAATTGAAATATGCGTTTACGACCGTTGGATTTGTCTCACTGATGGTTCCTTTTTTGCTAAAACCAATAGATATATCTAAGGGCAGATATTTCATGGGCCACGTTTTCAAAATCCAAGGCCCACGGTAATAACCTCGAAAACGGTTCTCAATTGCCACCACGCGCATTTATGTCCCATCATTGGAATGGCAATCGTTACGAGGGCATACGTGGCAATGGGAGACTGAAGAATAAAAAACGTGGTTTCGAGGCGCATTAATGACAGGCGTGGCAAGTGATGGCAGCTAATAAACACACGAAAACACTTGTCCATAAATCCTGAAATAACAAGCGCCGCCTAAACCCATGCCTACAAAAGCTAAACTTAAAGTGGTATAGCTTATTAAAGTGATTCCGCCAGTTACTATAACAAGCTAGGGGGCATATGATCCGGTCCTAACACCGGCCCCCAAGAGCATGGCTTTAATGCTTGGCCAGATCAGCATTTTGAACAGGAGAAGTACGCAATTGAGTACATTATAATCACTTCTATACGGAGTACATACCGCCAGGGCAGGTAACTCCGCCAAGGCATGTTACTCCGCCCAGGAACGTAACTCCGCCAAGGTATGTTAACACCACCAAGGCACCTTACACCGCCAAGGCATGTTACTCCGCCAAGGAACGTAACCCCGCCAAAGTTGTTACTCCGCCAAGCCATAAGCTCAATATTGGCGGAATACTGAATTTCCCACACTACGTAGCGAGCCCATACTCACAACCCCGGCACGAGATTGACTCTGTCTTGAGTGGTTAATAATGGGAATCACGCTGTCACGCATAAGGGGAAATAACAATAAAATATTAAAGCACTAACGCTTTCCAGACAAGTGATGATACCTACTACAATAATGGTGCATGTAAACGGCGCAAGGACCCACTACCTTTTCAGTATTATGCCTGAAGACAAGGAGCGGGTCCTACCAATAATGGAGCACCAGTAACAGGTATATAAACCTCTCTCGAAAAGGTATAAGGGATCCTTTTCCCATTCTCTGAACCTTACACTCTCTTACTTGCATAATTCTCTCTGACTGTCTTTCTAAGTCTCTAAGTATTCTAAAATACTGACTTGAGCGTCGGAGAACGATTACAGGTACCACCCCCAATCGGGTCAAGGCAATGTAGATCCCGTCAGGCGGACTGTGACACCGCCCCAGAGTACATTGCACTCCGCCTCAACTTACAAAGACTCTCTGTATTTACATTTATACGCACATCGCTTTGTATCAAAAACACATTTATATGTATATTTTGAGTTGTTCTACAAGCATACCTCTACACCCCCTGTAAAGAACAGTTCAATATATATATCTCATTTTCATTGGTGACCCTAAGTATGTATGAAGGTTTAAATTATAATTAAGATTTCCTATGTGTTGATGAATGGATGAAGAATTATATTTCAGTATTTCTTTTATAAAGCTGATGAGATGAAGAATTAATTTACATATATGATTTTGAAGAGTTGAATGGAATTTAACAGTATGCTGATGCAGAACTAGTTTTAAATGCTCTGAATGATGTTGATATATAATGCATGTCTGTAGAATGAGTGAAGTTCAATTTCTAGTGTGTTGTGTTGTATGAATTTCGAGTCCTACAGGATGTCTGGTAGTTTCGCTTAAGCGAGGTGGATTCTCACCCAAGCGAGAGCCACACCTGTTAGGAAATTGGTCTCTAGACAATTTCGCTTACGCGAGATTAAATCTCGCTCAAGCAAAATTGCCCTCGTATCAGTGTTTGCTCTCTGGAGGAATTTCGCAGTATTAGTGTTTGCTCTCTGGAAGAAATCCGCTCAAGCGAAGGGCCTAAGGAATGGCATTCGCCAAAGCGAGACCATTAGAGGGTGAGTAGGTGAGTTCATGAATGAATTCTGTCTAAGTGAGGATTTTGGAAATAAACTAAGAGGTGGTGGAATTTCCGAGTGAATTCTGAGTGACTTAAGCCCGAGCCATAGTTTTCCGAGTGAGGAAGGGTACATAATCCGAGTGAGAAGGCCCTTGAGTGTGATGATCTGGGCAGTGGAGTTCCGAAGGGGAATTTTCGAGTCCAGTGTACTTATTCCGAGTTGTGTGTTCCGACCTTGTATTCTCCGAGTGGGAGAACACCGATTGGTGATACTCAGTGTGAGTTGCCCAGGAATTTCTCAAGAATAACTCTCCTCGAGTGAAAAAGAGAGGAGGTCGGCTTTGTAATGAAATGCCGAGTGAACGCTAGTCAGGTAATGAGTCGGCCTTGAATGAGATTCCGAGTGAATGACCAAACAGAGGTAAGTCGGTTTCTGGGAAGTTTCCCGAGTGAACCACCGAGTGGGTGAAGTCTCGGACTTAGAGTGAATTTACCGAGTGGATGTTGTGTGAGGGAGGACTCGGTCTGGACTGCTGTTGCCGAGTAGGGATTGAGTGAATGATGGCTCAGTCAGGGGATCTTGCTGAGTGGTGAATCTGTGTGCTTTGAGTCTGTTTTTGGAGAAGAATACCGAGTGACAACCCGTGTAATGGGAGTCGGATTTGGAGGGGTTTGCTGAGTGAAAATTTAAGTCTTGAAGGTTCTGATTATGCGAGTGGGTATAGGCTTGACCCCGAGAGCGTTTCGCTTAAGCGAGTAAGTCTCGCCCAAGCGAGTCAATCATAAATTCGAGTCTGGACGCATTTCGCTCAAGACTCGCTGGCTTCGCCCAAATGAGGCATGTGTGTCTCGCTCAAGCGAGTCAGACTTCACTTGAGCGAGATAACGCCCCTGTTACTCCCTTTTTCCTTTTCGCCCTGCTACTCCTTTAATGCCAAGAAATGCACTATCCCAATTAATTTTTTTCCTTTCTAAAAACTGAGACTTGAACCCACATTATTTTATGGATACCTTAAGTGTAAAATTGGGTTTTATTAATTCCCAGTGGTCGATTTCTTAAAACAGAATCACATTTATTCATGTGCTCAATTTTCCTACCGCTGTTTTAATTGAGGAACTTTCTTAAAGTTAATCCTTTTAAATTTACCCTTTCATATCTTCATATATGGGAGTGGCTTATTATAGATCCAGGTATTTTCTAAAAATGTGAAAAATTTACCCCTATTTTTAGGGTGTTACAACCTGGTATCAGAGCAGTTGCTGCTTTTGATACAACTATGGTTAAAGATGTACATGTGATTATTGACTGTGCAAGACGGATTTATGAATTACATGACTGAATTATGATGTTGTCATTGAATTGAGATTGCTGTATGGAGTTGTTAAGTCTGGCCAAGAGTCCTTACACTAATTACCTCTATTTATGAATATGCTATGATCATGTATTGAAAATGATGTGGTTATGTGATATGATATATGATAGGCTTATGATTGCTGAAATTTCTGAATTTATAAATCGAAAAGCTATTGTTTGGCCTAGTGTACTTATGTGTGAGCCATGTTTTGATGTATAGGCATAAGATATGGCTGGTAGACAAAATCATGAGGCTGCTGCCATGGCAAATGCCTTGAACCGATTCACTGATTTCTTGGAAAGGCAAGGCCAACTGAATGTGGGACAAGGTTCCCAAGGTCTTGACTTATTTCTCAAGAGGCATCCTTCGGAGTTTTATGGAGGATTTAAACCTGAAGATGTGTATGCGTGGATAAATGACTTGGAAAGGATATATGCAAGCTTCGAATGTTCTGAAGCGTAAAAGGTGGAGCATGCGGTCTTTATGCTCCGCGATGAGGCTGAAGCATGGTGGCGTCTTACTAGAGGATGTATGATAGCTGCTGATGTTCCCTTGATTTGGGAAAATTTCAGGTTGGAATTTTTGAAGAAATATTTTCCGGACAGCTATAGGAGCAAGAAAGAGCTTGAACTTATGGAGCTTAGGCAAGGAAGTATGACGGTGGAGGAGTATGCCTCCAAATTTGAAGCATTAAGTGCATTTTATCCACCCTATCAACAAGAAGGCACTGAAGCTTTAAAGTGTGTTAAATTTGAAAATAGACTGCGCCAAGAAATCAAGAAGGCGATTTGTCATCAAGAGATTAGGAGTTTTCCTACTCTTGTGGACAAGTGTAGAATTTTTGAAGAAAATGATGTTGCTCCAAGGAGTTACTCGGGGCATGATTATAAGCTGAAGGGCCAATCTTCTAGCTTCAAGAAGAAAGGCAATTTTAAAAATAATAGACAATTTGTACATGGTTCTTCTTCTTTCCAAAGGGGACGAGGTGCTCCTAGAGGCGGTTATGGTGGCGGTAATCAAGACCGTGGAAATGTCCAAGGCATAACTTGTTTCAAATGTGGTGCCAACCATTTGGCACGTGATTGCCCTCGTGATGACATTGTGTGCTTCCAATGCAACCAACCCGGGCATATTCGCCCAAATTGTCCAATGAATGCAAGAGGTGCTAATGTTGATGCTCCTAACCGCGTGAACTATGGTGCTAACCGTGGAGGTTTTGGTGGTCGTGGACGTAGAAATGGTGGTGGCCAAAATGATGGCCGAAATGGTGGCCGTGGTGGCAATCACAACGGTGGAAGGAATGGTCGAGGTATCCGCTGTGGTGGAAGACAGGGAAACCGAAATGGTGGTGATCAAGTACAAGCTGCGGGAAGAGTATTTGCAGTTACTGGTGAAGAAGCGGCTCAGGCTGAAGATCTTATCCATGGTGAGTGTGAAATCCTTGGAACTCCGGTGTATATTATTTATGATTCTGGTGCTACGCACTCATTTATTTCCAAAGATTGTGTGAGGCGCTTGCGGGTGCCTGTGTGCATGATGAAAGGTTCTATATTGGTGACTACACCGACCGGTGCTTGCTTAAGATCGGTAACTCGATGTGAGGACGTCGAGATGAACTTGGAGGGTAGGAAATTTGTTGTATCCCTCGTATGCTTGCCTATGAAGGATTTGGATATTATTCTAGGCATGGATTGGTTATCTGCTAACAAAGTCTTAGTGGATTGTCATAGCAAGACGGTGATCTTCCCGACTTCGAATGCTGAAGATTTTGATGTACAAGGTATCTCCCAGCTTCTTATGATGTTCTGTTTGGTTGATGGGAATGGTGTTTCCCAATCTGGTGGAATTCCTATTGTTTTGGAGTTTCCCGATGTGTTTCCGGAAGAAATTCCCGGATTACCTCCTCCACGAGAAGTGGAATTTGCTATTGATCTTATTCCGGGTGCGGAACCTGTTTCCCGAGCTCCTTATAGGATGTCTCCTATGGAGATAGTTGAGTTGAAAAAGCAAGTGGAAGAATTACTTGAACGAGAGTTTATTCGCCCAAGTGTGTCTCCTTGGGGTGCTCCTGTGTTGTTAGTGAAGAAGAAAGATGGGAGTATGAGATTGTGCGTTGATTATCGCCAGCTCAACAAATTAACCATTAAGAATAAATACCCTCTTCCACGTATTGACGATCTTTTGGATCAATTGAAGGGTGCTGTTGTGTTTTCAAAGATTGACTTGCGTTCTAGATATCACCAAATTCGGGTGAAGGCCGAAGATATTCCGAAAACTGCTTTCCGAACGCGGTATGGACATTATGAGTACGTGGTGATGCAATTTGGAGCGACAAATGCCCCTGCGATTTTCATGAGCTACATGAATCGCATCTTCCATGAATATCTTGACCAATTCGTCGGGGTGTTTATTGATGATATTTTGGTGTACTCCAAGAGTCATGAAGAGCATGAAAGACATCTTTGTCTTGTGTTGACCATCCTTCGTGAGAAGGAATTGTATGCGAAGCTCTCTAAGTGTGAATTTTGGCTGTCTGAGGTCCAATTTCTTGGACATGTTATTTCGAATGATGGGGTTGCTGTGGATAGATCTAAAGTTGAAGCTGTGATGGCTTGGGAAAGACCAACGTCAGTGACGGAGATAAGAAGTTTTCTTGGTCTTGCCGGTTACTACCGGAGGTTTATTGAAGGGTTTTCCCGATTGGCTTTACCACTAACAAAGTTGACTCGGAAGAATCAATCTTTTGTGTGGACCCGTGAATATGAAGAGAGTTTCCAAGAGTTGAAGTTAAGGCTTACTACCGCACCGGTGTTAGCATTGCCCGATTTGACGGATGAATTTGTGGTATATTGTGATGCATCTAAGCTTGGTCTTGGATGCGTGTTAATGCAAAAGGAACGTGTGATAGCTGTAACACCCCTGATTTTCTGTACTTGAATCCCGATGTGATCGTCATAATTAATAAAATTGCGAATAAATTTTTTGCGTTTGAAAATGTTTCCAATACACCATCATGACCACATCAAGACCCAAATCACAGAAAACCAAAGAGTAAGATTCAATAACCTATAACTGGATCGATAACTAAATGCCCACAACGGTATACAAAAATAATAGAGTTTACAGCGGAAGAATATGTATACCGGGCACACGCCTAGTCCCATATATGGCGATATGAGAAAAGGCTAGGCTAGCACGCAATGGCACATTATAAGCCTATTAGAAAACCATCCACAATTCAAGAATTATCTTATACATATTCAAAACCTATAAATCATCTACATTCTCATAATCAATTCATTCATTACACAAGGACTCATAAATGATGCCGGCCAAGGCACTTCCTCTACCACTATTTACCTTCACCCAAGCTTGATCTTTAAATCCGAACTCGTCCCATAGTAACCTGCGTCACAATGCTAAAAAGGAGACCACATGGGAGAGTGAGTTATACATTCAAAATGACAAATAATATATATATATATATTATGATCATATGTATATGCATACAAACATCATGTGTGCTTTGCTATCAAAACATCAAATTATCATTTATTCATTATCTCATTATCACAATAGGCATACAAGCCTCATGAATCGCAATTCATATCATAAATAAGCACAAGCACATACATAATCATATACACAAACACCTGCCACTTATCAACAAGGGCATCCTCAATCATTATCATCATCGATTCATTTTATCTTTTATACATTACCTCCTCGCAAGAGGTTTCTCATCACTCGTGGTCATCCTATCTCAAATATACAATAGATCCGATTCTATATCAACGGGTGATCATAACCAGCATACCATTCATTTCTCAATAATTCTAATAATAATATCATCACTCAGGGATTCACCCTTCGTGGCACCCCGCAAGGTGATTCATTTTGATAAATATCACAATATCATCATCACTCAGGGCTACACCCTTCGTGGCACCCCGCAAGTCGATATGTTCATTTCAATAATAATTCATGCAATAGCATCTTCACTCAGGGATACACCCTTTCGTGGCACCCCGCAAGGTGATATTCTTCACAATAATTATCACAATACCATCATCACTCAAGGATACACCCCTGGTGGCACCCTGCAAGGTGTTTTATTCAATAACAATATGATCAACATCATCTTCACTCCGGAATTTACCCGTCGTGGCACACCGCAAGGTGATATATTCACATTATTCAACAACAACAGGACAACGTCCTCTTCACTCAGGGATTTACCCTTCGTGGCACCCCGCAAGGTGATATATTTAACATTATTCAATAACAATAGGACAACGTCCTCTTCACTCAGGAATATACCCTTTGTGGCACCCCGCAAGGTGATTCATTCAATAATAATGCATATCAATGCCATGCTATGCCATAAATGCAACAATACAATAATGCATGTGCCCAACAATCTGACAAGGATTTCTCACCCTCTCAATTAGGGTATATATTTTAATTTGGCCTCTTAATAATTATTCATAATCATTTACAAAGCCCCTCAAGGCACATCGTTCAAATAATTTGCATCCAATGGCCATCACCATCATCCATAACAATCCACACATGGATATCAAATAGGCATAGCAACAAACATAATATTAATCCACACATATGGCAACAAGGTATTTCAAATTACATATATATATATATATAACAATCATAATTGCCTCACACACATGCAAGTCAATTACTTGCACCCATCACAAGAGTATCAAAATAATTCTCAATAATTATCAAATTGCCATTTCAATTAATTCAATACATATACATGGCAAGGCAAGCATGAGTATCCATCACATACAACAATCACTATTAAATTTACTCATGCAATTTGAATGTTAACTCCTCTCCTACCTTGAGGGAAGAGCCGAAACTAGTCCAATGCTCCGAATGCTCCTTCACATCATCCGGAATACGATCTACATAATATACATATGCATTCATACAATTAATAAGCCATCTCAAGGCATTCCTCTTAACTTTTTAAACACTTTCTAGTTTATCATCAAGTCCTAGACTTGATAAACACCAAGTTATATATTTGTATTAGGCTTCAGGAATTCCTTTCCCAAAGCCAAGATCCTCTAGATCTTAAAGGCTTACTAATCCAACAACATCATCATCTTATCCATTACATAATGTAATCTCAAATCATATCGATCCTTCAAATGTCATCATTGTCACTTAAGGCTCAACACAAGTTATTCTTGTTTCTCTTAAACCATCCTTACTATCAAATTCTAATGACAACATCATAGCCTATCAATTCACCAACCAATATATATATCCATTGATTTCACCATTAAGGGTTATCTACAATGTTCATCATTATTCATCACTATAACTAACAACATACATATTAAACATCACCCATTCACTTCCAATTCAACCTTCAAGTCACAATATATACATATTTTCCCAAATTCTTAAGGTAAGGGTTTTCATTAAAACCCAACAACTATTACCAATACTCATTAATCACCATCAATGGCCACCTCTTATCATTAATATCATTCACTATCATCATTAAACATACTTTGTATTCATAATTTATATTCCCCCAATTTATTAAAGTTGGGGTTTCACTAGAACCCATCAACATCATAATTGTTCATTTATTTTCCACCCATCTAAGTCTTAATTCATGCATCTCTATAATAACCCACTATTAAAACCATAATAACAATACCCCACCTAGGGTTTCCTCACTTTAAGCTTCTCCCAACAACCCATATGCCATAAATACTCCCCCATATACATAGAATCCAAAGTCTAGGCATAAAAACTCCTAAAGAATGGTGAGGAACTTACCTCACCCAAGAGCCAACATGAGCTTTCCATGGAGAGAAGTCCACACGGAAATAGAGTGGAAGAAGGGGAAGGAGTTCCAGCACAAGCTTCTCCTTCAAGCTTCCATAAGAAACGAAAATGGTGGAGGAGGAGAAGACACTCCACACGGCTCAGGTTTTTGGAGAGAAGAAAAGAAGAGATGGAGAAGGGAAGAAGACGAAGAAAAAGAATGAAGAAAGGAGGGGAAGAAGTGATGTGAAAGTGGAAGAAAGTGAGAGTTTTTATGTTTTAATATTTGCACCAATGACCATTATATCCCTCGGGTATCTACTGAGTAAGGGGAAAAAGAGTCCAGCCATCGGAATCAAGAAAAGAAGGGCCAATATACACAAACCGAGAGAAAAGAGGGAAAAAATACAATCAGGGTGCTACTCGCTCAAGCGAAACCCACATTCGCTTGAGCGAGACAGCCCCATCTCGCGTGAGCCTCTCCATTCGCACAGGCGAAATAACCCCAGTATCTATTTCCTTACTCGCTCGCTTGAGCGAGGTATTAATTCGCTTAAGCGAATCCAACAAGAAGTCCTCCTTCCCAACACTCGGGTTTCTGTTGACAGAATTTCCCCCAAAACCGACCCAACATTCATTCGGTTTCACTCGGCAAAAATCAACCAGATCTGAGTCATCTCACACTCGGCTTCCCTCTTGACATACCAATCTAGACCGATCCATTTTTCATTCAACCAACTCATTCAGGGCCGACTCACACTCGCATAGTCTATCACTCGGGATCCAGAGTTCCATTCACTCGGAAACAATCCATCGTATATACTTAGTCATTTATATTCTATCCTCTAGGGTCACACTTATACAATCCACTCGGTAAATAAAGGTTATCCCACTCGGAATCCATAAACCTTCCTCACTCGGAATATTTCCCAATTAAACACCACTCGGTATATTTCAACATCGAGTCACTCAGAAAACATCAACCATTTAGCACTCGGCATATTAAAACTCCCTCACTCAGAGAATGCCATTAAGTTAAGTCCCATTCGGACTCACTCAGATCTTAATCACTTGGATTAACAATCCAGACCGAGTCCTTCCTCACCTGGTTTTCCAATCGGTATTTCATTCCAAAATCGACTTTCTTTGTTTTTCCCCACGAATAAGGTCATTCCAGAATACTTCTGGACAACACACCCCACTCGGTGCCATTTCCACTCAGAATTATATTCAGAGAGGCTTCACTCAGAATGAGTTACCTTGAACTCAGATACTTCCACTCGGAACTCCACTGCTCGGAATATCATACAGGGAGACCTCTCACTCAGAATCTTATCCACTCCCTCACTCGGAGGGTTCTGCCTTGGCAAAGCCACTCGGAATTTCACTCGGAAATTCACCACAAATCCTGAATTATTTTCTAAGTCCCCTATCAAGTGAAATTTCATCCAGAATCCCACTTACTCACCATACACACGTCACACTCCGTTAGAAGCACAACCATACCAGTCACACCTGAGTGAGCATCACCCAACATTCATACTTCCCACTTTCGCTCAAGCTACTCATATTTGCTTGGGCGAAGAAAGGTCCAATGACCATTCCCTCACTAGCTCGCTCAAGCGCAGCCATTCTCGCTCGAGCGAGATTCGTCCAGAACCTCACCTACTCACAACACACTGTACTCGCTCGAGCTGATTCCTCACTCGCCTGGGCGAATGCCATTCCTCAGACCCTTCGCTCGAGCGAGACTCCATTCGCCTGAGCGAATTTCCTCCAGAGAGCAAACACTGATACTGTGAATTCCTTCCAGAGAGCAACACTGATATAGGGCAATTTCGCTTGAGTGGAATTCACCTTCGCCATAGCGAAAATTGCCCAGAAGCCATTATGCCAATACAGGGGATCCTCGCCTGGGCGAGATCCCTTCTCGCTCGGGCGAGACTATCAGCACAGAGACAAGAACGAAAATTCCACACAGCTTAACTTATGAAATCTCATTTTAAGCCAATTTAATCATGTCCAAGCTATCATGTACATCATATAAAGCATATATAACTTGTTCCTAAGCATTCTCACTCGGAATTCCTCATTATAATCCAAATTTGAATTTATCCCACATTTCATACACATCATGAAAGGCACATACAGCCTATTCAACATTCATACTTATGAATTTACATTCCAAACTAAATTCAAGCTCATCATCATCTTATATACATGTATTCATACCTTGCCACCACTAATCCTCACATTCTCATACATCATCCTCAATAAACATCAACTTGCCATTCTCATTAATTATTCATTTTTATAAAATTTGGGATGTTACAATAGCCTATGCGTCAAGGCAGTTGCGACCGCATGAGGTTAATTATCCCATACATGATCTTGAATTGGCGGTGGTGGTGTTTGCATTGAAGCTGTGGTGACACTATTTGTATGGCTCCAAGTTTGTGGTCTTTAGTGATCATAAGAGCCTTAAGTACTTGTTTGACCAGAAGGAATTAAATATACGCCAAAGACGGTGGATGGAGTTCCTAAAAGACTATAAGTTTGAATTGAAGTATCACCCCGGTAAGGCGAATGTAGTTGCTGATGCATTGAGTCGGAAGTCATTGCATGTTTCCATGATGATGGCAAAGGAGATAGAGTTGATTGAACAATTTAGAGATTTGAATGTGGGCGTGGAGACTTACACTTCCAAGAAAATGGTGTTGGAAATGTTGAAAGTTACAAATGAATTTCTTGAATATGTGAAAGCGCAACAACCCAATGATGAGTATTTGATTGAGATGAAGAAAACCCAAGAGAAAGGGAAGAATTTGTTCATAGAAGAAGGTCAAGATGGCATTTGGCGTGTGAAGGGCCGAATTTATGTTCCCTCAAGTGATGATGTGAGGAAACGTATACTTGAGGAAGCCCACAAAAGCATATTGAGTATTCACCCTGGTTCCACCAAGATGTATCAAGATTTGAAGAAGAATTTCTGGTGGCCCGTTATGAAGCGTGATATGGTGAATTTTGTATCATCTTGCCTTGTTTGTCAAAAGGCGAAGGTTGAACATCAGAGACCAGCTGGATATTTGAGACCATTGGAGATCCCGGTTTGGAAATGGGATAGTATAGCTATGGACTTTGTTTCTGGACTACCCAGAACTCGTGCTGGAAACGATGCTATATGGGTGATTGTTGACCGATTGACCAAATGTACTCACTTTCTACCCATTAATATGAAGAGTTCCTTGGAGAAATTGGCACAAATCTACATCAAGGAGATTGTTAGGCTGCACGGTGTTCCGTCCAGCATCATATCCGACCGTGATCCACGATTTACTTCTCGGTTTTGGGGACATTTGCATGATGAGTTGGGTTCTATGTTGAAGCTTAGTTCCGCTTATCACCCTCAAACCGATGGACAATCGGAAAGAACTATACAAAGCTTGGAGGATTTGTTGAGAGCTTGTGTCCTTGAGCATGGTGGATGCTGGGAGAGATTTCTGCCATTGATCGAATTTACATACAATAATAGCTTCCATTCCAGTATTGATATGGTACTTTATGAGGCGTTGTATGGAAGGAAGTGTAGAACTCCCTTGTGTTGGCTTGAAGTTGGTGAAAATTTGGCCTTAGTGCCGGAGATTATTCAAGAAACTACTGAGCAAATTAAGAAGATACAAGAGAATATGAAGATTGCTCAGGATAGACAGAAGAGCTATTATGACAAGAGGCATAAACTGCTTGAATTTCAAGTTGGTGACCATGTATTTCTGAAAGTCTCGCGCGACAAAGGACTTGGAAGGGCGCTGAAGAGCGGGAAGTTGAGCCCTAGGTTTATTGGACCTTACAAGGTGTTGGAGCGAATTGGTGAGGTTGCTTATCGGATTGCACTCCCTCCGCATCTTGCTAACCTACACAATGTGTTCCACGTGTCGCAGTTGAGGAAATATGTTTATGATCCTCTACACGTGATTTTGGTGGACGAGATTGATGTACATGAGGATCTATCTATTCCTCCTGTTTCCATTCGCATTGTCGGACATTCCGTGAAGAAATTACAGAATAAATTGGTACCTTTGGTGGAGGTCGCTTGGAAACATGGGAATGTAGAAACGATCACATGGGAACGAGAGGACGATATCAGAGAACGGTATCCCGATGCATTCGAATCCGGTAAGTTAAATTTCGAGGACGAAATTTTCTTTTTGGAGGGGTGGATTGTAACATCCCGAATTTTAAAATAGAACATTAATAAAAGAAAGTAAATATTGACATGTCAAATACGAATTGTTTAATGTCCCAATAAATTGAATTTAACTAAATTAAGATTTTTGGAATTATTGGTAATTTATGGGGATTGGTTAAGCTGAAAATGAGCCCGGTTGAGATATGGGTGTCAGACCAAATATCTCGGAATAAGATGATACTGGTCAGGGCTGTAGAGAATAATAATGGGAATCCGAATATACATTCGGAATAATTTTTGGATGAAGTATTGAGCCCAAACGAAGAGCCTGTTAGTGGCAAAAACGATGAATTTTAATAGAGGAAGCTGGAATAAACCCCAAAAGCCCAAAAATTCTTTCTCTTTCTCTTATTCACGTAGACGCTGAAGCTTGGGAAAACACACACTCTATTTCTTCTTCTCTTCACCTTCTTCATTCTCTTTTCTATTCCTCCCCCAACCTTAAGCATAACTTGTGCCATCTTCATCTTCCCCATTTTCGTGTGAAGCTTGGAAGCTTGGGGTTCTTCCTTCTTTTCCTCTTATTTTCGTGTTGTCTCACTTCCTTCTTGAACCCACTTTGTTGTTGGGTGTGAGGACCTATTTCAAATGACGAGGCGGGATCGTCTTATCCATCGGAATTCTTCTCTTGAGGTAGGAGAGGAGTCTAAATTCTAAATGCATGAATTTGAATGTTAGTTGATTGTGGTATATGGTGTTATGCATGTTAGCCTTGCTTGAATGCTGTAAGAAATGATGACTTGTGGTGTGATGTAGATAATATGCTTGGCAACATGCTTTTGTGCATTTAGAATATTCATGGTGTGTTATGTTAAGTTGTATTACCATGAATGTGATATGATTGTTGATGTTGTTTGTTGAGATTGAGAATAAAAAGAATGCCACCTAAAGATTGAAACTATTATGAACAATCAATGTGAATAAAAGCTTGTGGTGTTGTTGATAATTGTGTGATGATGTTGGATGATGAGTGGCATGTGTAGGATGCATAGAGTGAGAAATTCATATGATCTGCATTTGCATCCATGGCATACTGCATAGCCGCCGTTATGGAACATTAGGGGAGTTCCCTCGGCCGACCCAGTGGGAGGGTGGCTCGGTGCACGAGCAAGTTGTATTTTTCCCCTGTAACTTAGTGTAAAGTCACGAAGCCGCCCATGTAGTGCTTCGGGGAGCTGCATGTGGCCGACCCTTGTAGGGGGTGGCTCTTGATGAGCAGGTGACCCCGGTGGTCTTTATGATCACAGTCGCCATGATTTGATATCTGGCCGGCCTGCAACACCATACATTGATATGTTTTGTATGAAAATGGCCAGGTGTTGCAAGATGGGCGATGCGGTTTGGTACCAGTAAAACAATTGGTGAATGCATGCAATTTAAAGAATATGTGTACACATTTTACTACTGCAGTAGGGGTGTGGTTAAAAGATCACACTTGAATCCTACAGTTGATGTTGAAATTCCCATAGTCAGATCTGCAATTGTTGAAATAATCCTTTGTGCATATGCATTAGTTAAGAGCATTTGCATATAGAAGGTAGTATGCCAAGGTGGTGATGGTGATTGTGAGAGGTGGTATAAATATATTTAAGACAACATAAAAGTATGAATACCATTTGAAAGTTGTTGTGATAACTCAATGGTTGAGTATTGTGATTATGTATATGCTTGTATGCTTTGTGTGAAATGGTGTTGGTATATGTCATGATGAATATTATTAATGTGCAAAGTATACATGTGTGGAAGCCTATATGCATAATCACTTGGTATTCATGTTTATTCCTTTGGAATGTAGACTCACTCTCCCATGTTGTCAATTTTAGACTTGTGATGCAGGGCAATTATGGGAAGAGTAAGCATTTTGAAGTATATTTTGGCCGTGGAGTTAATTAGTGTATAGGAAGTGCCTTGGCCGGTGATGTATGTAATCATATGTATTTTGTGTAGCAGGATATGTAATGAATGTGTATTTTGGAAGTCTACTTGATAGATGATTTTGGAGGGTCATGGGAGAAAATGAGAAATTGTATGTATATCTCATTTTCATTGGTGACCCTAAGTATGTATGAAGGTTTAAATTATAATTGAGATTTCCTATGTGTTGATGAATGGATGAAGAATTATATTTCAGTATTTCTTTTATAAAGCTGATGAGATGAAGAATTAATTTACATATATGATTTTGAAGAGTTGAATGGAATTTAAGAGTATGCTGATGTAGAACCAGTTTTAAATGCTCTGAATGATGTTTGATATATAATGCATGTCTGTAGAATGAGTGAAGTTCAATTTCTAGTGTGCTGTGTTGTATGAATTTCGGGTGCTGCAGGATGTCTGGTAGTTTCGCTTAAGCGAGTTGGATTCTCGCCCGAGCGAGAGCCACATCTGTTAGGAAGTTGGTCTCTGGACAATTTCGCTTAGGCGAGATTGAATCTCGCTCAAGCGAAATTGCCCCCGTATCAATGTTTGCTCTCTGGAGGAATTTCGCAGTATCAGTGTTTGCTCTCTGGAAGAAATCCGCTCAAGCGAAGGGCCTATGGAATGGCATTCGCCCAAGCGAGACCATTAAATGGTGAGTGGGTGAGTTCATGAATGAATTCCGTCTAAGTGAGGATTTTGGAAATAAACTAAGAGGTGGTGGAATTTCTGAGTGAATTCCAAGTGACTTAAGTCCGAGCCATAGTTTTCCGAGTGAGGAAGGGTACATAATCCGAGTGAGAAGGCCCTTGAGTGTGATGGTCTGGGCAGTGGAGTTCCGAAGGGGAATTTTTGAGTCCAGTGTACTTATTCCGAGTTGTGTGTTCCGACCTTGTATTCTCTGAGTGGGAGAACACTGATTGGTGATACTCAGTGTGAGTTGCCCAGGAATTTCTCAAGAATAACTCTCCTCGAGTGAAAAAGAGAGGAGATCGGCTTTGTAATGAAATGTCGAGTGAACGCTAGTCAGGTAATGAGTCGGCCTTGAATGAGATTCCGAGTGAATGACCAAACAGAAGTAAGTTGGTTTTTGGGAAGTTTCCCGAGTGAACCACCGAGTGGGTGAAGTCTCGGACTTGGAGTGAATTTACCGAGTGGATGTTGTGTGAGGGAAGACTTGGTCTGGACTGCTGTTGCCGAGTAGGGATTGAGTGAATGATGGCTCAGTCAGGGGATCTTGCTGAGTGGTGAATCTGTGTTCTTTGAGTCGGTTTTTGGAGAAGAATACCGAGTGATAACCCGTGTAATGGGAGTTGAATTTGGAGGGGTTTGCTGAGTGAAAATTTAAGTCTTGAAGATTCTCATTATGCGAGTGGGTATAGGCTTGACCCCGAGAGTGTTTCGCTTAAGCGAGTAAGTCTCGCCTAAGCGAGTCAATCATAAATTCGAGTCTGGACGCATTTCGCTCAAGACTCGCTGGCTTCGCCCAAACGAGGCATGTGTGTCTCGCTCAAGCGAGTCGGACTTCGCTTGAGCGAGATGACGCCCCTGTCACTCCCTTTTTCCTTTTCGCCCTGCTACTCCTTTAATGCCAAGAAATGCACTGTCCCAATTAATTTCTTTCCTTTCTAAAAACTTAGACTTGAACCCACATTATTTTATGGATACCTTAAGTGCAAAATTGGGTTTTATTAATTCCCAGTGGTCGATTTCTTAAAACAGAATCACATTTATTCATGTGCTCAATTTTCCTTCCGCTGTTTTAATTGAGGAACTTTCTTAAAGTTAATCCTTTTAAATTTACCCTTTCATATCTTCATATATGGGAATGGCTTATTATAGATCCAGGTATTTTCTAAAAACGCAAAAAATTTACCCCTATTTTTAGGGTGTTACATGTTATACATATAATTGAATACCACTTTGTCATTTACACATATAATTTGATATCACTTATTGTAAAGAAATATAGTAAGGCTTCCGCTTAATCATGCATTTTCAATAAGGATAGATAGAGATATTGATTTCTAGATTTTATCTCCCCCTTAATCAGTTAATGGATACCATTATAACATCATGATATTCTCTCCCCCTTTGTAAGATATTTTATGCGACTTAGAATGTATATATTTATTTTCTCCCCCTTTGGCATCATCAAAAACATCTAAGAATATATATACCACTTTAAGAAGCATACATTTTGTAGAGATAGATACCATTTGCATATAAAACTCCCCCTAAAACATGCAATATATATCACAGAGTAATTCGAAGCATGTAAGTAATTATAATGATGTTTTCTCCTTCTTTTGGATAAGCAAAGTTAGAGGTTATACAGGATTAAAATTTTGTAATTTGCCAATGATTTTTATTTCACAAGAGAGTCAAAAAAAAAATCAAAGGTCATTTGCCATTTGTTTTTGAGAACCATGTGGTACATAGGAGACTATTTTTGTGTAAAGATTACTCGGAAAGTCAATAAAACATGATTATTGATAATGTGATTGGCTTTTCAATGAAAAAGATTTGACCATATATCACAAAGTAAATCACTATGTTCAAAGAGTAAGAAAATAATAACTTAATTAAACAATTTCCAAAATTCCTAATTCCCTTCTAATATTTATAAATTGTTCTTTTGGAAGAGGTTTTGTAAAAATATCCGCCAATTGTTTTGAAGTTTCAACATATTCAAGAACACAATCTCCTTTCAAAACATGGTCTCTTATAAAATGATGTCTTATTTCAATATGTTTAGTCCTATAATGCATGACAGGATTTTTGGAGATATTTATGGCACTAGTGTTATCACATTTAATAGGCACTTTGTCTAAAACAACACCAAAGTCAAAAAGTTGTTGTCTCATCCAAAGAATTTGAGCACAACAACTGCCAGCTGCTACATATTCTGCCTCAGCTGTCGATAAAGCAACACTTACTTGCTTCTTGCTATGCCAAGAAATAAGGAACTACCAAGTAAATGACATGTGCCACTGGTACTCTTTCTATCAAGTTTACAACCAGCAAAGTCAGAATCAGAATATCTATGAGAATACATTCAACGCCTTTGGGATACCATAAACTAACATTTTGAGTACCCACAAGATATTTCAAAATTCTTTTTACAGCAGTGAGATGTGATTCTTTAGGACATGCTTGATATCTAGCACACATACATACAGAAAACATAATATCGGGTCTACTAGCTGTTAAGTAAAGTAACGATCTATTCATACCTCGATATTTAGTTATTTCAATGTCTTTACCCTTCTCATCTTTGTCTAAGTAGCAAGAAGTACTCATTGGAGTTGCTATTTCATTTGCTTTGTCCATTTCAAATCTTTTGAGTAGTTCTTTGCAATATTTTGTTGGACTAATGAAAGTCCCTTCATTTGTTTGTTTGATTTGTAATCCAAGGAAAAAGGTGAGTTCCCCATCATGGATATTTCGAATTCATCTTGCATAATCTTAGCAAAATCTTGACAAAGAATTTCGTTAGTAGCACCAAATATTATGTCATCAACATAAACTTGTACCAAAAGAATGTCATTGTTTTTACATTTTATAAACAGCATAGTATCAACCTTTCCTCTTTCGAAATTATTTTCTAAAAGAAATTTACTAAGTCTTTCATACCAAACTCTTGGAGCTTGTTTCAAACCATATAAAGCTTTTCTCAATTTAAAAACATGGTTTGGAAATTTATGGTTTTCAAAACCGGGAGGTTGATCTATATAAATTTCTTCTTGAATATAGCCGTTTAGAAAAGCGCTTTTGACATCCATTTGATAAAGCTTAAAATCCATACAACAAGCAAAAGCTAACAGTAATCTTATGGCTTCTAATCTAGCTACGGGAGCATATGTTTCTTCATAGTCTATTCCCTCTTCTTGATTATATCCTTTAGCAACTAATCTAGCTTTATTTCTTGTTATTATTCAATTTTCATCTAGCTTATTTCTAAAAACCCATTTGGTGCCTATTATTGGATGGTCATTGGGTCTTGGCACAAGTTCCCAAACTTCATTTCTTTCAAATTGATTCAATTCTTCTTGCATGGCCAATATCCAATGTTCATCAATAATAGCTTCATCAATATTTTTGGGTTCTATTTGTGATACAAAAGCTAAGTGATTGCATGCATTTCTAATAGCGTTTCGAGTACTTACACCTTTTGTTATTTCACCTATGACATTGTCCAAGGGGTGATTCTTTAAGGTGATCCATTCTTTTTGTTGAGGTTCATCATTTTGTGTTGTATTTCCTTCATTTTTGTTTCCTTCTTCATCTTCCAAGTTCATTTCTTGGAAGGTACCTACAAGATCATCAATTTCCTTTCTCGGAGGATTTTGGTTAAGTTCATCAAATTTGACATGTATAGACTCTTCAATTGTATATGTTCATTTGTTAAAGAGTCGATATGCTTTACTATTAGATGAATAACCTAAAAATATTGCTTCATCAAATTTTGCATCGAATTTACTGAGATTATCCTTTCCATTGTTTAAAATAAAACATTTGCATCCAAATATATGAAAATAAGAAATATTTGGTTTTCTTCCTTTATAAATCTCATAGGGGGTTTTCTTTAATATAGGCCTTATCAAACATCGGTTCATAACACGGCAAGCGGTATTTACCGCATCGGCCCAAAAATGTTTTGAAATGTTACTTTTATTTAACATAGTTCTTGCAAGCCCCGCTAAAGATCGATTTTTCCTTTCAACTACTCCATTTTGTTGTGGAGTTCTTGGAGCTGAAAAATTATGATCAATGCCAAATTTTTCATAAAACTTTTCAAAAGATTGGTTTTCAAATTCTCCCCCATGATCAATTCGAATAGATGCAATTTTCAAGTTTTGTTCATTTTGGATGATCTTGGCAAGTTTCTTAAATGCATGATATGCCTCATGTTTATGAGTAAGAAACAATGTCCATCTATATCTAGAATAATCATCCACAATCACAAGACCATAATAGTTTCCACCAAAACTTTTAATTTTTGAAGGTCCAAATAAATCCATATGTAAAAGCTGTAAAGGTCTATTTGTCGAAACAACATTTTTCGCTTGAAAAGAAACCTTTACTTTTTTTCCCTTTTGACATGCATCACAAAATTTATTTTCGAATTTCAATTTTGGTAAACTAATTACTAAATATTTTGAAACAAGTTTATTTAAATGGTCTATATGAATGTGAGCAATTCTTCTATGCCATAGCCATGATTCATCCTCTTTAGTTATGAAGCATTGCACATCATTTGAAGCAAGACAATCAAGATTAATCATATAAATATTATCAACTCTTTGACCAATGAATTTTATTTCCTTGTTTAGCTTATTTTCAATTATGCAACCGTTTGATTCAAAAACAATTTTATAGCCCTTATCACATAATTGACTAATGCTAAGCAAGTTATGTTTAAGTCCTTCAACATATAATACACCGTTTATAGAAGTGGAAGAGTTTTTACCAACATTTCCGATTCCTAGTATTCTTCCCTTCGTGTTATCTCCATAAGTAACAAATCCTTTATTTCGTGGAATAAATGATATGAACTTACTTTTGTCTCCCATCATGTGTTTTGAACACCCACTATCCAAATACCAATGGTTGCTATTTGCTTTAAAGCATACCTACAAAACATGTCAAGTTAGAGAACTTGGTACCCATTTTATGTTGGGTCCTTGTAGGTTAGTTTGAGGTAATGTTCCTTTAGGAACCCATACTTTTCTCATAACCTTTGGCCCTAGTTTTCTAACATTACAATTAGATGCATTATGTCCTTTAAAACCGCAATGATTACATTTCATGAAAGGTGATGAAGTTTTACTAGGTGGTATAAAGAAGTTCTTATAATTCTTTTGTTTCTTAACGGCATTGAAACCTAAACCCGTTTTATCAAACATACACCATTGTTTACCAAGTAAAACATTTAAGTTGTCTCTACCATTTGTAAATTTTTCTAGAGTTCTATTCAAGTCCAAAACCTTAGTTTCTAGCATGTCACATTTCTTTACAAATTCACAAGATTTAGTCCTAGAGCATGCTTGAACATTTACTAATTCATTTTTCAAACATTCATTTTCTTTACAAACTTCCATAAGGTGCATCTCAAGAGTGTCAATGGTTTTTCTAGATAATTTATGCTTATTAGACACTTTCATAAATTTATCATACAATTCTTCAAGAGCATCAAGTAGTTCTTCCTTATCTAAGTCATGAAAGTTTACCTCATCTTCTTCATCTTGGTGATTGGCCATAAGACAGAGGTTCACTTCTTCATTTTCCGAATCGTCTGAGCTACTTATCTCATTTTCATCCCATGCGATATATGCTCTTCTCCTTTCTTTTCTTTCTTTGTTTTTCTTCTTTAGGTTTGGACAATCTATCTTGAAGTGTCCTTCCTTTCCACATTCAAAGCAAGTAGGTGAAGTAGAATTTTCTTTAGGATTAGGTTTCTTACCTTGTGATTTAAAGTTCCTTTGGAAGCGTTTGCTCTTCATAAGCTTTCCAAAACATTTCACGAATAAGCTTAACTCTTCATCCTCATCAAGATCACTCTCGGATTCATCTTCAACAACTGAGGTGGCTTTGAGAGCTAGCCCTTTCTTCTTAGAGACTTTTTCTTCTTCCTCCGCTTGTTTCAAGTCTTTCAATTCTTGTTCTTATTCTTGGAGTTTACCAAACAAAGTGGCAAGAGACATATCATTTATATTGGGAGATTGCTTGATGGCTGTAACAAGAGGTTGTCATTCCCTAGTAAGACATTTTAGAACTTTGTGGATAAGTTCCTTGTTAGTATAAGATTTACCAAGTGTAATAAGATGATTAATAATCAAAGTAAATCTCTTTTGAAGTTCTAAAATAGATTCATTGGAATTCATTCTAAAACTTTCATATTGACTAGTTAAAGTACTAATCTTAGAGTCCTTAACATCGCTAGTTCCTTCATGAGTTACTTGAAGGGTATCCCACATATCCTTAGCAGATTTACATGTAACTACTCTAAAGAACTCATCGGGACCTAAGGCTAAAGTGATAAGATTTTTTGCTTTGTAATTATATTGTACTTTCTTCTCTTCCTCACTAGTCCAATCATCCATAGATTTTTCAACTTGTTTATCATTCACAGTATGCATAGGTACAAAAGGACCATTTTCAATAGCATTCCATACTTTCAAGTCAATTGATTGCACAAAAATTTTTATCCTTGCTTTCCAAAAAGCGTAGCCCTCACCATTGAAAGCGGGAGGTCTATTTGTGGCACCACCCTCGGGAAAAAGGTTTAGAGAATTTAAGGCCATTTGTTCTCTTGAAGCTGTTAAGCTTGATCTACCAAGAGTCAGCTCTGATACCACTTGTTAACCAAGTGGCCTCAAGTACTCAAGAGGGGGGGTGAATTGAGTATTAAAAAATTTTACTTTGAATGCTTTTGAAGTTGATTCTTTAGTTACTATGTTTATTGAAGATGATAAATTTAATGGAGTGTAGTAACAATTTATACACAAGACAAAATAATAAGCACTTAAAAGGTCTAAGTAATATTCAAGAAATGGAATCAAATTAATCACAACACTATTTATGGTTCTTAGAAAGATTTCAAATTAATTCAAGAATATTACTTAAAGCTAATTTCAACAATGTTAATCAAAATAATTTATAACTTAATATAACATGCACTTAGTCCAAATTAATTGGCAATAATACAATAAATCAAGCAAGCAAGTTAAGTGTACAAATTAAATGAGTTTAGGGAAGAGAGATTTGCAAACCGATATATACGAGTTCCACCACACCGGTGTACGTCTCGCCTCTAAGCAACCCACTTAGAGGATTTCCACTATTGGAGATTAGAGATACAACTTTGAGCAATCGCGGCTTCCTAGTGTGCCACACTCAAGAACCCAATTCTCACAAGTACAAGGGCACCCTACCCAATCTCTCAATCTCACAATTTACAAGGTTGAAACCCAACCAACAACTCTAGAAATTTTGGTGTTTAGAATACAAGAGTAACTCTCCAATAGAGTGAATATACAAATTAAAGCTCACTCAAAATATTTTCTCTCTAACTCTTAAATAAACTATAAAGAGGAATATGCCAATTAAGGAAACAAGAGAGAAATGCTTGCCAAGAAAGAAGAGGAAAGCAGAGAAATACGTTCTGCTTTGGTGTGTTGAATGCTTCTTCACTTCTCCTATTTATAGCCTTCAATGAGCATGATTTTTGCATTTAAAAATTCTCTAGCATAATGCCATTTTCATATTTAATTTCAACATGAGATGGTGTAGCATGGAAAGTCCAATTGATTTATTCCTTCGGAGTAGTGCAGCATGGAATATGGAACTTGTGTCTGCGTAGTGTGTTTCATAATTTGCATAGTGCGATCTGTGGCTGTCTCCATTTGAATTTAAACTGAATGAATCGGTTCATGTTTGAAGTTCCTGGGCAAAACACTCATGTGAATCGATTCAAGGGAAGGAGGAATTGATTCCTATATGTAAAATTCCAATCCTGGGTGTAATTTCTTCATGTGAATCGATTTAGCCATAGTGGGAATCGATTCATTCATGGCTAAATCATATCTTGTGCTATCAAAACCGAGTGAATCGATTCATATGATATAGGAATCAATTCATTGCTTGAATTTTCTATTTCCTGTACCAAAATAACGTAGGAATCGATTCAAGGATTGTGGGAATCGATTCAAGGATTGTGGGAATCGATTCATGTGTTGAATTTTGCATATTCTTGGCCTGTCACATGTATGAATCGATTCATATGGCCATTTGTTGCTGTATGAATCGATTCATGCACCTGGTACATGAATTTTGAAGCTTTATTTCACCCTTTTAATATTTGTTCAATCTTGGCTCTGATCCTTTGATTCTTAGGCACTTTGATGATTGTATTTTACTTGTTTTAGACCTCTATGAATGCTTTGACTCAAGTACTTAATTGTTCATCAAATTTAGTAGCTTGACAACATCCTTAATATTTCTTCATTTGTTGTGTCATTATCAAAACCTACATCAACATATAAATACAATAATGCCAAACTAAATAATATTTAATGGATTATGTTAAATTAAAGGTGAAATTATTAAGTCTTTTCAAGACTTATCAACTACCGTCTCTTCATTACCACAATCACGGGCCAAATGGTTTCCTCCACATCGGAAATAATGAAGACCATGGCTATTTCCTCGGCCACCATTTGTACCATGTCTTCCACCACCGTGTCCACCTCTAAGTGAAGAGGAACCATACACAAATTGTCTATATTTCTTAAAATTGCCTCTCTTCTTGAAACCAGAAGATTGGCCCTTCAATCTATGATCATGTCCAGCATAACTCTTAGGAGCCACATCATTTTCTTCAAATATTCTACACTTGTTCACAAGAGTAGGAAACTCCTAATCTCTTGGTGACAAATCGCCTTCTTGATCTCTTGGTGCAATCCGTTCTCAAAATTAACTCATTTCAAAGCTTCGGTAGCTTCCTGTTGGAAAGGAGGGTGAAACACACATAGCTCTTTGAATTTTGAGGCATATTCCTCACTAGTGCAAAAATTGGATATAACAACGGGATATTATTCACGGGTAGAAGAGGATCAGTGATAAAAACATGCGCGGTGGCATTTTTGAAATTATAAGGTGAACGTTTTAATCAGAGAAAACTATATATCCACGGTTAACATCATAACCGTGAACGTACCCATCAATATATATTCACGGTTGAGGAGTCAACCGTGGATATATAGTACCTGAAATATATATCGACGGTTGTGTTCACAACAGTGAATATATATTCCTGGGTACGATGACGGTTATGTTGTGAACCGTGGATATATATAGAAGTCAATATTCACGGTTGTATTTCCAACCGTGGATATATAGTTCCGGTTTTAGGGTTTAATCACTGGGTACTGTATGTCCACGGTTGTTTCTATAACTGTGATTATAGATTTCAATATATATCCACGGTTGGGATCATAACCGTGGATATATAGTTAACATTTATCCACGGTTGTTTGTTAAACCGTGAATATATGTGTAATATATTCACGGTTTCAAGGGGAACCGTGAATATACATCCTTTCTAAAACTTCAAAAGCCGCGCCTTTCACTCTTTTTTCACTTTCTCTTCTTCTGCGCGTTGGTTGTCGTCTTTTCCATTCTCTCTGAGCTTCGTGCCCTGAGCTTCGTGCCCTTCTCTCTGTTCAGCATCTTCTTCCTTTCTTCATTTAGGTAGGTTCCCTAAACCCCCATTGTCATGCGGGTTTGTCATTCGGTCACTTGCTGCTGAGAACCCTCTGTTCCCTGAACCCCCCATTAAAATGCGTATGTAGTAGAAGCTAAACCAATGTTGCCTCTGTGTGTGTCTTTTCATTGTTAATGTTACCTCTGTATCTATATTTATTGGATGGCCTGCACGGAGGTCACCCGGCGTAGGAGCAGCGACGAACACTTCTTCTTCCTCTGTTTTTTATTTTGTGTTGTTTATGAATGGTCCTATTTTGTTAGGTCGTAAGTACATAATAATTTCATTGTTCAATTATTGATTCTTTCTCTGTTGGTACATAATAATTTGATTCCTTGTTTCCTGTGACACGATAGTTATTGGTTCAAAAGCTTAAGTTATAGAGAAAATTACCAGGTTTAAACTCTGTTTATATATCACAGATAATCGATTTTGCAACAGTGAAAATTTATCACCTATATATTCTAGAAAATTAAGATGAAAGCCTTATATTCATAGGATAACTAGTTACATTAACAATCTTTGGATGAACCAACCTATTGATTTGTAGTTGTAAGTTTAAATTGGGTGTATGAACTTTAGAAATATTATAAGATACCTCTTTTGGTTAAAATGTACTCCCTAAATTGAAAAGTTCTAAATGGTTGAGATTACTGTTCTCCTAGAACTTATATTGTTCTTCTTAAGTAGAATTTAACCAAATTCAACACCATGTCCATAAGCCGTAATCCATAAAATAAAAGTACAAATCTCAATTCTCATAATCCATAATCCATCATCTAACACCATAGTTCTACTTGAAAATAATAGAATTTAAAAATATCATATTAATTACTAAATAAAAGTCTAAAGTTTGAACCTGCATTATAAACCAACATCATAATCCATAATCCATAATCCATACTCCAACACCATACTTCTACTTCAAAATAACACAAATTAAAAACATCATACTAATTTAGGAAAAAAGTTAACTAAATTATTATCCATTTTATTTCTGTTATTGTTGGTTGCTCTTATATGTTATGTTTATTGCTGTTGTATGTGTGTGGTTGTTAACTAGTATGAAAGTTGTTGTGCATATGAGTGAACCGTAGTTCCCCGTTTGAGATTCGACACAAATGGTCATTAAATCAATTAATGTCATCGTTTGTGTTGAATCTTGAATTGTCTGTTTGGACAGTTTGGGATGAACAATTATTTTTTATACGTCATTGTTAGTATGTACAAGTTAGGAGTTATTTTAAAATTTGATAAAATTTCGGTAACTTGCATTTTGTGTTGTTCTCTGGGTGCATATTTGGTTGTGGTTGAATTTGATTTGACCACTCTCATTTTGTGTACTTAGAGACCAATGCGAAATGCTGCCAAAATTTCATCAAATTTTAAAATAAGTCCTAACCTGTATATATGAATGACGTATAAAAACAATTGTCATGCTGAATGGGTATAGGACCACCACCTTTGTATAAAAAGTGAGGTTGATCATAGCACCTTGTAAACAGTTGGTATGGATCGGAGTTGGATAACTGCATCACGCCTAAGTCTGGAGTACGAGGGGGGAGTTGAATCATTTATAGAATTCGTAGCGAGGAATGCAGTAGGGGTGATTGCCCCTGGACAGGTAAAAACCCTAAATACTAACTAGCTTTATTTCCTTGTCAATTATGGCAGCAATATGTGATGGTTGTCAATTGTTCAACAGGAACAGACATTGAAGAAGCCAGACCCGGCCAAGGATCCCATCCGGATGCTATGGCGCATCGGGTATGAGCAAGCAGACGACACTGTTTAGGTCCCATGGCAGCCACTAGTGTTTGGCCGTCCTAGTGATTTTCCAGTTTACGTTACAAATTCTGACATTTGTGACATTATTTCGGGGACGTCGATGCTGAACGGCTCCATCTTTCAGATGTGGGAGCTGTAAGTATATCCTTGTTTTGTCCAATTTTTTCATTATACAAGTTATTTGTCGCTAACCATGTCTTAACTTGTTTAGGTTTCTGGCAAAACTCTGTGTGGACTTGGGTTTCCAAGGAACTTACGGTTTCTTAGAGCCCTCTCTCATACAGAGGCAAGGAAACACCTCGCAGAACACCCAGACATACATCCAGAATTGGATGTTTGAGTCTGGGAAGCCTATATACATGGGCCCCTATCATAAAAGGTAATATTCTATTCCATAATTATTGTCATGAATTTTTGTATTTTGAAGTCTCACTTATCACTGGTAACTGCAGGGCTCACTGGACGCTTCTGGTGATCTATCCGAAGGACTATCTTGCTCTGTACTTTGATAGTTTGCATCGGACAGCTCCACAAGACCTGAAAGATATAGTAGACCGGTAAGTTCATCCCTAGAAAATAACCACAAATTCGATTTCATCATTTTTAGAACTATACTATTCTAACTTATCTTGTGTTTTGTTTGATGTAGGGCGGTGGTTGGATACAATCTACTGATTGGAAACAAGCCCAAAGGAAAAACAGTTGTATGGGTGTACCCAAAAGTAAGTCAATCGTATTCATTCAAATCTTCAGTACATATTTTTTAAGTTGCGAATTCACTTATTATATACTATATGTCCATTGTAGTCTTACAGGCAGAAGGGTACCTATGAGTGTGGCTATTTCGTCATGCACACTATGCTGACCATTGTCCAACATCATTTAGTAGATGGATGGACAGAGGTAAGTCTCATCATTTGGACTACTTTTCTACCAATTTCATCAATTTCATGTAATAAATAAAGCTTTTGTTCTGATTGTTTTGTGCATTGTTTGCAGTACTTTAATGACCGGTCATTTTTCCCAAAGGAACTTGTAGATGATGTTAGAAGGCAATGGGCCTCACACTTCATTGAAGTTAGGCAAAGCTAGATATAGGATCTTTATTCTTTTATATATGTATCTAGTAGGATTTAGGGTTTACTTTTATTAGATTACATTCAACTTAATTGTATATACTTTCATTTTTTAGGTTGTTATGAATTGATATAGAAAATAAATTGTTATATATATACATACCATTCTTTTGATATAGTGTTGCTGTGGCATACTGTATACTGTACTGGTTGTCTGAATGCAGGGTTGGGAAACGATAAAACAGAATCCATTTTAAAAAAAAAAACCTCAGTATTTATTCACGGTTATGGCAACAACCGTGAATATAGACTATATTTATCCACGGTTACTACCATAACCGTGGATATAGATATATTTTATCCACGGTTGTCCATCATAACCGTGAATATAAGTATTAAAAGGTTTCAGTTACAAACTACTTATATTCACGGTTATGATGGACAACCGTGGATAAAATATATCTATATCCACGGTTGTCCATCATAACCGTGAATATAAGTGGATGTAACTGACACCTTTCAGTTCTTATATTCACGGTTGTGCTCGATAACCGTGAATATAAATAGTAAGTTATATTCACAGTTGTTCTTAACCGTGGTTAGATGTGATTTATTACCATGGTTGTTAACCGTGGTTAAAGACCATCATTAACTACCACGGATGCAACAACCACGGTTCTTTAACCGTGAATAAAGGCCTTTTTTAACCGTGATTATATCCATTTTTTCCACTAGTGCCTCCACCGACATGCTTCCTTGTTTGAGCTTCATAAACTCAAGCTCTTTTTTGTTCTTGTAACTCTTGGGAAAGTATTTCCTAAGGAACTCCACCTTAAAGTTCTCCCAATTCAAAGGAGTGTGGGCCTCCATCATACGCCCACCAGTAAGAATCCACCAAGATTTAGCTTCATCTCAGACCATAAATACCGCATACTTGACTTTTTGAGCTTTGGTACACTCCAAGCTAGAAAATATCTGCTCCAAGTCACGAATCCAAACATAAACGTCTTCCGGTTTATAACCCCTATAAAATTCAGAAGGATTCCAGTTGAGGAATCGATCAAGACCATGATTTGGTTAACCAACAGGTTATTGTTATCGTTCAATAATGTTGACAAATCGATTAAAAGCTTCAGCCATAGTGGCTGCATCGACATTGCGTCTATTCATCATCGATCAATCTAGACACACAACACAAATACATTTAGAAACCTTATGTTTCTTTCCTCAAGATTTATCAATCATTAACATATGTATCATTATAATGCACTCACAATTTAAAGGTAAATATTAGAAAGTAAATGCCTGGCCGGGCTTAATATCAACCACAATATAAAGCAGTGAGCAATTCAAGCTCCAATAGTGCTTAACTATAACAATACCATCTCAACATTAAGTGACAATCACTCTCATAAGGTACAACAACATTTGAACATTAAACCACCACACTTCAATAACAAACAACCTCACTTTAACAAGGGAACTCACCCTTCAACAACATTTAACTTATATAATTCATCAATGAGCAATTCATGCTCTGATACTAGGTTGACACACCCCAAAAATTAGGTGGTAATTAAATAAATAAAATTTGGATAATAAAAATAGAGGATAAATTCTGTTCAAGGACTACCACAAGTTCACTATCACCACCTACTGACCCACTGGAGTTGTGAGTTTCTTTTATAAAAAACAAATGATTTTTGGCCATCAATTTTTGTGGCACAAACAGAATGCACGGCATGGATGTTGGTTTTTCTATTGGGTTTGTTGTTGGATGCTTTATTTAGCTTTTGTTAATAATAGTAATGTTGGACAAATCAAGGAGCTAAGTGAAGGCAGCTTGATGATTTTGTTGGATTGTGTTATATTTATAATTTATATATCTTGACTTAGAAGTCAGTGTGATGGATTTTTTCTTCTTTTTATAAAAAAAAACAATTTGGGTATGAATTATGACAACAATATGTTTTTGACCTTCTGGATCTTCATTTAAGTGTAAAATGTTGGCAGAGATCTTTTTAGTTGGATACTCTCTCAGCCGCATTTTGATTATAGACTGTTCTGAACAAAATATGATAAGAAATAAGTCAGATAAGCTTCTCCTGCTATTCACAAATGTTAAAAAAAATATGTCTATATGTTCCTTTAGTTTCATGATATAAAAAAAGATAGATGTATTGATTGAATTTATATAATCTAATAAAATATACTACTAGCTGAAGTCTGAATGTAAATTTACATTTGAACTACCTTTAGAATTATATATTTATTTCCTTATGGGTATTATCCAACCTGTGCAAATTTGCACAATATAAAAAATAAAAACGGGGAGAATTTTATTTAAAATTGTATTAGACGTATTGAAAATCACAAGGTTACATTAATGTTAATTTCAAAATGAAAACTTCCCTATTTTATTTATTATCCTGTACATAGATGCACAGTTAGATAAACCCTTTCCCAATTTACTTCATTTCACATAAACACATGGAATCTGATTGTATGAATATCAAGCCTATGTATGACAATAATGTCCAGGGTGACCACTTTTGTATCAAACTAGAGCAGAGCATTATGACCTTGTTGATATATAGGGGTAATGCATGAAATTCATAAGATAACCCAATTAAAGCTAAATTGTCTTTGTCACTTAGAATCCTCTGTCACCTTAAAACTTTTAGTGTGGTTTTACTGTATTTTCTTTTATAATGTGTTCTGTATACTATTTATTGTGTTTAAGTGTTCTGTGTGAGAATTGTAGCATTACATATATGCAAAAGAAATTGCATAACCTGTGTCACATATCTTACTATATGGACACTTGGGTTGAAGTGATGGATGTTGAATGTTAATGCAAAGTAGTATATCAGTTACAGTTACAAATATACTTTCTTTAGTATCACTTTAACCTTTGTGTGTGTAGCAATTTATGTCTCGTTTGTGTCTCGTGCAACAGGTGATAACATCATCAGGAACCAAGAAAGGTGAACTGTTCTTGGTTGATGTTAACACCCAGTTGAAGAACAAAAACATCACAACTGATATCAAAGTCGATACTAATTCTAATGTAAGTTTAACATTCTTTTTGGATATTTTATTTTTTGTGTCTTTGCCATTTTAATTGAAACTTGTGGCCCCTTGCTTCTAATTTGTAGACATACATGGATCACAGAATTTCCTAACCAACTTTTGCAATTGGTATTTCTTTTACTATCCTTTAAAGGCAGGTTTCCAGAAGATTCAATTTGTTGTTTTTATTAGATTTTAGGATAGCTTGTAATCTTTTCTCTCCAACATTAATTGTTTCTTTGGAGAGAACTTTTCCAACATTTAATTGTTTTAAAATCACTCATTCCTAACTCTTTTTGATAACTTAAGTTGTTCTTGCTGTATATGTAAATGAATTTAAATAAAAAAGGATGTACATCATGGGGAATTACGGTACAATCTAATTTTGTCAATACTAAGCTACAGGACAAGCAATTAACTATTTAAAGTAGAAAATCTTGAAATGAATTTGTATACTAATGAATGATCTATTGAAAAATATGGTAAATAAGTTCAAAGGTGTCTAGTTAAAGATTGAAAATGGGGGCTTGTGTTATATGTGTACTCAGGTTGAAAGGTGTTTCTACACATTCCCTCTTTTAATATATCTTTTTGTCTGTAAATGACCTTTATATTTATTTAGTTTCATATTTGGGTCATAGTTTCTGTGGCCCAGTGCTTGTGTGCATGTCTGACTTTGAGAATTCTTCCTTTATGAAAATATCAAATACACTGCTGCTTATACATAATTCATATATAAGAAATACACACTGGAATATGTTAGTGCTTATTAAAGGAATTTGATTTGTTTGCATCAAGCATCTTAATCCCTACTTTCTTTGCATAATATAGATATAGATGCCTTGTCATTGAGAAATTTAAGCCAAAATTTAAGCCAAAAACATAACAAACACAACACAATGAGGGATTCTATGTCTGTGAATAAAGCCCAAACACAACACAATGGTGGCCCCATGCAGTATCGTTGGATGTATCCATTCGAAAGGTGAAGGCCAGAACTCTTTAATTTCCTTCCAAACATTTCTTATAATACTTTTTTCTAACTCAACATTTGTTTATGATTTGAAGATTCTTACGCTATTTAAAAGACAAAGTGTAAAACAAAGCCTGCTTTGAAGCATCAATTTGTGAGGCATACTTAGTCGAAGAAATGACAACTTTTGCTTCTTTCTATTTTCTGACGGAGATAGAAACTAGAATGAGTAGAATTCCCTGCAATCTTAGGGTAGCCACCCGCACAGGGTTTGATGAACAAATATCGATTTTCAACTATCCTGGTCATCCGGGGGGCCAGCTCACAAAATGTTACATTGATGAGAAAGATCAAAAGGCGGCTCACTTGTACATTCTTCTAAATTGCCCAGAAGTGGAACCCTTTCTTGAGTAAGTCATAAAAGTTATATGTTACATTCTAAACCTAGCTTTTATAGTATCTAAATTTGTTTCCTTTAAATACCTTATATACAGATATGCTAAAACTTGAGCAAAATGATTTAACTGATGACCAAATTCATAGTGAGGTGTCATCCTAGTTCGTTGGTTGGTTCGCACAACACGTAAGACCCGTATACCGAGTGTTTTTTATCTTTTCTTCTAACTCCCGGTATCTAACGATGACCTATTTGTTATGTTGTACATATATACAAGACCCTAACAACCATATTATAGATTCTTTACTCCAAGCCCTTTCTTGGGGGCCGGTGAAAATTGTTAAAAAATGGCCTATTTATTACGTAAATGCCTACAAGTTTAATATTCTTCAATGGAGTGAAAGGATGCGTACCCATAACTACGGGGTTTGTGTTAGAGGCACCGCCAGACAGTTGGAAGAAGACTTTTATGGAGTGCTGACGGAGATTGTTAAAGTTTCATTCTCTGGAAGACTAAGAAGAGATATTATTCTATTCAAATGTGATTAGTTCGACAACACAATCGGTGTTGGAACAAAGGTTGACAACAACTACGGCTTAGTTGAGGTCAAGAAGAATGGTAGATATAAAGGGTTTGATCCCTTCATTTTTGCCCAACAAGCTGAGCAGGTTTATTACACCGACTTCCCAGGAGGACATCGGGACTGGTATACAGTAATCAAGGCCAAGGCCCCAAGTCAGATCACTGAAAATGTCTCCGAGGAGGTCGATGACGCTTATCAGCTTGCACCATACGAGCTCAACGATGACAATTTGTTGTTCAACATTGATCTAGTCATAATGGATGAGACACTCGCCACTACGGGGGGTGAACACATTGACAAAGACCTTGTCTCTCGATCAAAACGGTCTAGGGCTGATCTAGATACAGATGAAGTTGTTCAAACAAATAACCACAGTGACACTAAAACTGAGTGGGAATTTGAAACTGAAACAGACACAGAGTATGTAGTTATTAAACATATATACATAGGTTTATATATATCCTGAGACTAACCTTTCTTTTCATGATTTTATCCACAGATGACGGGACGTTGACTACCCTTCAGTAGGGGTGGTGGGTCCAGGACCCCGGCATCCCGTTTGGGGACTCCCACCCCAGAGCAAGGAACCACTCCATGACCACCACAGCGGACCCCTCCATCACCACCATAGCGGACCACTCTATCACCACCACAGCTGACCACCCCATCACCACCACAGCTGAGCACCCCAGAGCAGACTTCTGGAGTTAGTGGCTTAGAGGACCCTAGCCATCAGGCCACCCACCTCCGGTATCCCCTCTGCCCATGTTGGTACCCGTGCCGGCCGGAGACGAGTAAGTCACTAAAACTTAAATAATTTTATGTTATTTGTATAGTACTTTATTTTAAACTTTAGTGGAAAGACTTGTTGGTTTATTGTATATTACTTTAATTAGTACTTTTATAGATTGAATTGTACTGGGAACTCTTCTATTTGTAACAGGGTAACTATTTAAACTTGGAAATGTTACATTTACAGGGGAGACTCTGTCGGAATTTTGGGAGTCTCCCTAGATTGTGTGTTGTTATACTCCTGATATAATTGTTGTCATTACAGCTTTGTTGATAGTAGTCGCACTACCAAAGCGATTACTAAGGTTTTAAAGGCCCAGTGGGATGGTCCATATATATCTTGGACAGATGCTGGGAAGGTTGTCCAAGATAGGTGGTTTGACACCTTCTCGGTAAGTTACCACATCAATTTGTTGTTTATGATTTGTAAAATAGACCTCTTATTAATTTTGATTTCTCATTTCATTTTACAGCGTGATTATCAGTGGGCAGAGGGTATGATTGATGAGATTAGGAAGGTCTTTGCCACAAAGACCTCCAAAATCATCAAGAGTACCCTTTGGAAGGTGAGGGACAAGGGTGAGCGCCCTCGTTGGATCCCCGAGGACCATTAGGACGGGATGGTCCAGAAGTGGGGCGGTGTCCCGTTCCAGCAGGCGAGTGCTCGGAACAGGGCAAACAGAGCCACCGATGCTGCAGCCTCAGTTTACACTGGGGGTAGCATTTCAACCCTCGAGCACAAGAAAAGATTTGTAAATATATTTATGTTAAACATTTCTATTGTGATTCGTCTGACATGTTTACAAATAATAATCTTAATGTTTTTTGTCCACCACAGGAGCTGAGGGAGCACTGGGAGCCTTCTTTGTTTGAGGTCATGCAAATGACCAAGAAGAACAAAGCCGGTGCATGGGTAAACCAGAAGACTATAGATCTAGCGGTATTTACATTTAACTCACACATGCTTATAATTTACAAATCAGCTTACTAATCCTATCAGTGTTTTTGAATTTACAAGAGGCGTATCAGGACAGGAGGGCCGAGAAGGAGGCGGACCTGGTGGCTTCGACTCCTGAAGGGGAGGTTCCTATCACCCTGTTTTGTTCCGATGACAACGACATCTATATGGAGGTTGTTGGCGGTGTGAACAAGAAAGGGAGGGTTTATGGATTGGGTGGCGTCGGCACGCAGCTAGAGAAAAAGGGGAAGACCCATTCCTCTTCCTCTTTGTCTGGTCTTCCGACTGAGGTTGTTCAGGTAATTCAAAACCTGAACGACGAGCTACAGGAGGAGCGACGTCAGAGGAAGCTTTTGGAGGAGCGGGCCGAGGCGGACCGACAACGGGCCGAGGAGCAGCACGCCGAGACTCGTCGGCAACTTGCTCAGCAGCAGGAGCTACTGATGCAGTTGATGGCGAGGCTACCTCCCCCCATTTCCCAGGCGCCCCCACCACCACCACAGGATCCCCCACCACCATGATTGTATTTTTATTATGTATATACATTGTATATTTGATTTACAGTTTTTATATTATATTCTATTCAGTATTTATTTTGTCATTCTTCATTTATTATGTCAATATTTATTGATAATTAAATTCAAAGAAAAAGGCCTTATTCTGATTATCATTAATAATAATTCAACCTATTTGATAAATAAATTTAATCCATTATTTTGTTTTTAATAATAATTTAATATTTTTAAAAAATTATTGAAATTTAATTATAAAATTTTATCAGCCAATACAAAATATTAATCAACATTTTTAAAGTTAAATTAACAAAACCTATAAATATTTAACCAATTTTTTTAAAAAAATAAAAATTCCCATTAGCGATGGAAAACGATGGTCGCTATATGACTACCAATAGCGACGGAGGCAAGTGGTCGCTGTATGGCTACCCATAGCAACGGACAAGTGCGGTCGCTGGGAGGCACCTGTTAGCGACGGATTCGTTGGTCGCTGTAAGGCTTCCCATAGCGACGGCCATAAGTTGTCGCAGTGTGGCTGTTAATAGCGACAGCCAAAAGGGGTCTGTTAACCCGGCGATAGCGTCTCAACCATTCGTTTCTACCACCGGGTTGTTAATTGGCAAGCGCACCAATCGTTTGTAGTTTTCAAAATTTAGATATCGTTCCACTGGGATTGAAAGTCCAATAACAACAGTAATTTTATATTCACTAAAGTAAATGTGAAGAAAGTTATAGACAAAAAAATGATTTATATACAATTTATACAGTATTCACAGGATAGCATGATTGAGTAGTTCATGAGCTAAAAAGAAAAATAAAAATCTATCTAAAAAAGTTGAGTTGCAATCTTGAATAGGTAAGATACTTGAGATAAACATAGATAAACAAATTATGTTGGAAATTGGATCCCTAATCTAGAATAACAATGAGGAACTCAAGACATGCATATTTAATCATCAAGTTTCATGTCATTGCAGCTTAAAATCATTATAACCGATCCCTCGTGATATAAATTCTAAGAATTCACCATAAAGTTTGATCCCTCGTGAGCTTTCATAGTAAAAACTTGTATTAAGACCTGGCCTTATGGCAACAATGGTTAACAACCCCTATAGAATTGAGATACCAAGGGTATTCCAACTTTTACTTTCGTCAAAACAAGTTTCAATATGGCATGAATAATCATTCTCCCATTTGACATTTATACTAATAAAACAAGTTTCAATACACATGAAAATCATTCTCCCGTTTGACGTTCATATTAATAAAAGGTTGAAATACTAACATGGACTTGAATCATAAACATGCAGAGGTCAAATTCATAACATTATACTCAATAGATTAGTTCACCAATTCCAACATAAACAAATTAGTTACACATGGTAAAAGTAGAAATAACACTTACAGAGTTTGACATTACGAAGACGATGGAAACTTCACGATACAACGATCACAATACAGCACAACACTCTCAAGTATCTAGAAAACTATTCTAGAACTATAAACTCTAAAAGAAATACTCAAAACTCAAGTATAGAAGAGAGGAAAGAACTCTGAAAATAGAGAATGGGATATGATGAATGGTGCTAGATGGCCCTATTTATAGGGCTGAGCAAGGGTGTTGACGCTACGCGTCAGGCCCCTGACTCAGCTTCCATTAAACAACTGATAATGGCACTTCAAATTATTAAATTTGATCATGCTTGGCCATTTGGACGTGTTTCCACTGTATTTTGGCCATTTGTGCTTAGTGGGGTGGCCCTTGGTGCTGAATGGAGTACCCATTATTGGGTCCAAGTGGAGTGGTTGGCCAAGTTGGAGGTGGAGACCAGGCAGCACTGACGCTACGCGTGGCTGTGACGTGTAGCGTCAGCATCAAAAATAGTTGTTCATGCTACGCGTGGGGTGAGGCTACGCGTGGGGTGAGGCTGCGCGTAAGCTCCTCTAGTGTAATTTTCTCTTGATTTCTTAACTTTTTCACTGCAAAACTAGAGAAAATTGATCAAGGGCAGATTATTTCCAACAACATCCATTTATTGAATTTAAAGCCTAATTTTCTAACAAATTAAACTAATTTTTCTAATTTTTATGAAATTTTTATTAAAGCTTTTATTGAAAATTTGAGGACTAACAAATACCCCCAACTTGAGACATTGCTCGTCCTCGAGCAAGAGAGAAAAATAAGAAAAATAAAAATTTGGAATCAAATTTCTGAGTTAGTCCGAGAATTTACAACAAAAAGTAATTTCATAATTTAACTAATTTGTAATAATCAAAATTGATATCAAATATAACAAAGGTTTAATGATAAAATTATTTACAATATTCTATTAACAACCAAGTAGAATTTCAGGCTTACCTCATAAGTGTTTATCTCTATGTAATAGGTAACCTGTTTCACTCAATCAATCATAAAATCAAACGAATTTAACTTTGATTGTCATCTAATCAATGGTTATTCATACAGAGTTAATTCAGAAATCACAAAGTCTTTTCACGGGTTGTAATGAGGCTTGGCTTACAAGAATCAATGGTTTTTCTTGGAATTCAAAAACCTGAAATCATAAAAGAGCATTTTATAATTTTTAGGCTTTCTCTTGACCCAAACTCTCATTTCCCTTATTGATGAAAAATAAATACCCCCAACTTGATTCTTTTCACTATTTTTGATTTTTCTTTTTCATATTCTATTTTTCTTTTATTTTGAAAAGAATCAAGTTGCTTATCTTTTTCACTCCCCATTGTGAGAACATTCAAAATATATTTTTTTTCATTTATTTCAACTGCTCTTTTAATCAATCAAGTATAAGGAATGGTTAAAACAGATTTAGGTTTAAAGGGTACCAAGGAATTTTATTTTAGGCTTAAATTGGCTTGCAAAGGATAAAATAATTTTTTACCAAGGTAAACTGTTTGGCCCAAGGTTTCTTTTCACCAATAAATGTGCCTTGATCATTTTCCTGAATTCTCTATACAACAACACAAATCAGAGATTAAAGCAAAGTCAATTCGAATTGAAAATATGTCGATTAAACCCTCAAGTATTTAAAAAGATCCCTCAGCTCATCGGGCTATCGAAATTTGCTTGCTAGTTAATAAACCTATTGTAATTAAATTTATCAAAATTCCTAAGTTAAAAAGAACCAATAATTGATTTTACAAAATTGGTTTTATTGTGTAAAAACTTTAAGTGTATAAATTAACTTACTAATAAAAATTTGATTGATTTAAAATTTTATTTTTGGATTTTTTGAATAGAATATGCAAAAACAAATAATTACGTAAAAACATATAATTACGCAAAAACACACCACACATAATAAAATACCATAATATAAAGTGTAAATGTAAATGTAAATGTAAATATAAACTAAAAATAAACTGTACTCAAAGTAAATGAAAGGAATACTAAGATGGCATCATCAATCCTTCATCTGATCATCATCCTCCTCCTCCTCATCATCACCATCAGAGTCAGCCTGTGCGCTAGACGGTCTACCAGTCTCAGGGTAGGTAGGTGAATCACCGGGCCAAGCTACATGTGCTGCAAACTCAGCCGGGGTGACATATGGTGCTCTCTCTCCCTGTAACCTATACTGATAAAATTCATTATGAAGATGAATATATGCTCTATGAGTAGCAGCCATCATCTACATCATATGCTGATGCTCAAGTGAAATCCAGGTAAATCCCTGTGTGACAGCATCAGTAGATGAAGGCTGAACTGGTGGTTTTCTCCTCCTAGGTCTGGGCTGAGCCTCCTACTCCAGAGATGGAAGCTCGCACTGCTGCATAAAATAGTCTCTGTTCACTAGAACTTTAGGGACTCTCCCTGAAGAACTAGTGAACTCTGGTGAAGGTACAATGACTCCCTGCCTCCTTAGTAAGGCAGATATGATGAGAGGAAATGGAATAGGGCGGTTCACTTTATACCCAAGGGCATAAAAGTGAATCTGCTTAGATATAAGCTCAGCGATGTCCATGGTATGGCCCTGTAGGATAGAAAAGAGAAGGCAACAACGGTCAACTGAAAGAGATGATAGGTGGGTGACAGGAGTGATGTTATGAAGCATGAGGTGGGACCACGCCTGGGCTAGAGGGGTCAGCTGGGTCTTCAGGAGGTTAGATGGACTCCTTCCAACCTTAATTAGGTTGAAAAAGATTCCATCTTTGCTCCAGATATGAGCAACCTCCTCGAGGGAGTATCCTAACTCTCCCTCAGCAGCAACCTTGTTTCTGTTTTCCTTCCAGAAACAAGTATCATCCTCGGGAGTAGGCTCCCAAGGATTACCCAATAGGGTACTGATAGTGTCCCGGTCATATGTAATATGCTGGCCCCTCACCCAACTCGTCCGCTACTGTCCTATGCTCGGTGCGTCCTGGCGAGTCCTGAAGGCGTTCGTATAAAACTCCATCACTAAGATGGGGTCCCCCTCAGTAGGTAAAGAGAATAGGGGTCCCCATCTCCTCCTCTGAACTCCGTCCTGAAGCTCAGGGTAATCTCCTGCACTGAGATCAAGAACTCTCTCCCATATAAGTCTTTGCCCCTTTATCTGATGAAAACGGGCCCATTTCGCGTCAGTGCGAAATCTCGTAGGAACCCTCGGTCCCAACACCTCTTCTCTCTGAAGATCAGGGTCTTCAGAAGTAGTATCGGTGTCAGTGGCCCTTCTTTGTCTTTTAGAAGGACTAGTGGCAGGGATGGATTTCTTCGGAGCCATCTGCAAAAAGTAAAAATTTTAAAATTAAACACACATTAAATTAAAAAGTAAATCACACATTAACAATCATATACAATCAACCAAATATTTACACAAAATTTAAAACACAAATATTTTTGGTTTTTCTAAGGATAAAAATTTACACAAAATAGACATGTAATTCACAAAATTCAAAACAACATATTTTTGTATTTTTGTGATTTATAAAGAAAGTTAATATGCATATTTTTGGATTTTTAACAATAAAACAAAAATTCACACAAAATAATATGCATCAACAAATTTTATATTTTTAATTTTTATCAATGCAAGAAAGTATAACAAATACTAAATAAGAAAATTTATTAATTTAAAAGAAAACAACAAACAAACCTCAAAATAGGCATACTGGACTGATTTATTAAAAACAAAAAAATAAATATATACATGAAACAGTAAACATCACTCAAAATTTAACAAAATTAAAAACAGAGGCTGACGCTACGCGTGGGTGGGATGCTACGCGTCAGCCTGTTCTGCCCACGCTACGCGTCAATGGGACGCTACGCGTGGGCTTGCAGTCCATCCTCACGCTACGCGTCAGTGGGACGCTACGCGTGAGCTGCGCAGAACAGAAACAAAAAAAGGGGGTTGTACAGCAGCAACCCCTTTCCAAACCATATTCAATTCAATCAGCAAGCAATTTCCAATGGTCATCTAATTCTAACCCTAACCACATGCAATTCTAAGATTTGAAAATTAAAATCAAACTAAAGAGAAAGGATTAGAAAACTTACTTGTGATCCCTTGAGCAAATATGAGAAGGTTTGGAAGTGTTGAGAGAAAAAAAGGGTTTTGAAATTTTAGGGTTTTAAAAACTAAAGTGAGGCAGAGAGGAGGTTTTAGGTTTTAAAACCTAAGATGGGCCTCTCTGGTTCAGTTTTAGAAACTAACGTGGGCTCTGATGCTACGCGTGGTTGGGATGCTATGCGTCAGGTTGAAAATTCAGAGTCCACGCTACGCGTCACAGTGGCGCTATGCGTGGGCTGCTGTTTTTGATTTTTCAAAATTTTGATTTTCAAAAACCTTTTCTTTTGAGTTTTAAACCCCTTTTCTTTTCAAAATTAATTTTTTATCTAAAAATTTGAAAAACAATTTTTTTTTAAATAACTTAAAAACAAAACAAAAATAATGGGTTGCCTCCCATTGAGCGCTAGGTTTAATGTCTCCAGCAAAACATTACCTCTGATTAATCAGGTGGTTTCTCAATTTTTGTTGAGGAATCACCTGTCTTTTTCTTCCTCCTTCTTTTTCTCCGATGCTTGATTACCTGTCTTTCATCATTCAAGCCATCAGTTAATTTAAAATAATTTAATTGATTGGGAAGAGATATACCTGGTTCGGTTGAAGGGTAAACTTTTTCCTCATCATTCATCCTAAGATGTTCATGAACACTAAAGTTTACTTCTTCTTCATAAACTTTGACTGCAACCATTCCTTGATCAACATCTACTCTTATCTTTGCAGTCTTCATGAAAGGTCTTCCAAGGATCAGGGGGATCTAAGTATCCTCCTTCATATCTAGTACCACAAAGTCAACCATGAAGTGGTACTTATCAACCTTTACCAACACATCTTCTACAATCCCAAAAGGCTTCTTGACAGAGCGATCCACAAACTGTAAGTTCGTCTTAGCTTCTTTTAGCTCAAACTCACCAATGCGCTTTATTAAATCTAGGGGCATCAGATTGATGTTCGCCCCTAAATCTAACAGAGCATTCCTGATGTTGATATTTCCAATGGTTACAGGAATGGTGAAACTTACCGGATCTTTACATTTTTTCGGGTTTACAATGGTAATACAGTTTGTTTCTTGCTCTTCATTCACTTGCATATTTTTTTCATTTTTTTCTATTTTTTTACTTTCTTTTTCTTCTTCTTCTTTCTTTTTCTCATTTTTTCTTTACAATCAATTTTCATAACTTTACAATTTTCAGAAGAAACAACATTACAGTGTTCCCTTGGGTTTTGAGTGTTTATAGTAAACCTAGAACTTTTCAATTCAGCTATTTCCTTTGCAAGCTGACCCATTTGTATGTCTGATGCTTTTCGGGCAGCTTCATTTGTCTCCACAAATTGCAATAACTGTTGGATAGATTCCTCAATCCTTATCAATCTTGTATTGTTAATTTGTGATTGTTGTGGCTTAAATTGATTGTTAGGAGGTCTATTGGAAGGTCCAGCATCTTGTCTCCAGCCAGAATTCTGATTCAGCCATCCCTGTTGAAAATTGTTAGGAAAAGAATTACTATAATTGAAAGGAAAGTTACCCAATGGTATTCTTTGATGGTTCAGAAAATTGGCTTGCTCTTGCTCATTTCTGTCAGGGGCACAATAACCATATGGTTGTTCACCCATGCAATGCATACATTGTTTCACTTGAGCAGGGGGTGGTGATGTTACTTGAGCAATTTGAAGTTTCTCTAATTGCTTGCTCATGGCTTCAATTTGTTGGGTCAACAATTTTTGCTGAGCCAATACTACATCATTCACTCCCAATTCGAGCATACCTGGCTTCCTCTGTACATTACCTCTTTCATGTTTTGCTTGGCGGTCACTAATAGACATTGATTCCAATATCTCAATTACTTCCTCCACAGTTTTGTTCATTAAAGAACCACCTGCACAAGCATCTAACTTCATCTTGAACTGAGGTAATAAACCATGGTAAACGATTTTTACCTTTTCAGCATCATCCAAGTTGTGGTTTGGACACTTTCTCAAGAGTGCCTTGAATCGTTCCCATGTTTCTCCTAATGATTCATCATTGCTTTGAGAAAAAGAGTGCATGGCTGTCATGGCTTCAAAGTATTTTGAAGGAGAATAAAATCTTTCCAAAAATTTTCTTTCGACATCGGACCAGTTTGCAAAACTTCCCGGTGGGCAAGATTTAAACCATTTTTTTGCTTTACCAATCAATGAAAAAGGAAAAAGTCTCATGTAAACAGACTCTTCTTGATTGGGTTCAAAACCAATTGTGCTATATATGTAACATCCTAATTTTTTTTACTGATTGAGATTAAGCCATTAATTAACGGTTAATTGTAGAATTGAGATTAATGATTAATTAGACTAATTGCTGATTGGTTAGAAATGATTGAATAAATAATAATAATAATAATAATGTCAGGCGAAAGGACGCATGTGCCCCTAATGGTATAAGATAACTTCAGCTCTCTCTTTCCCTCATTATTCACGCTGGACAGCCCTTCTTCGTGCGTGCATTTGGTCTCTTCTTTTTACTATTTCTCTTCTTCTTCACCCTCATTCGCATCGTCCGCTTGGAAAGAACAGGGAGAGAGTTGAGAGCTTTTCTGGGAGGAACAGTGACACGGTCCTGTTTTCACTCCTTGTCCTCTTCTTCCTCTCCGTCACCTTCTTCCCCTTCTTCTTCTTCCACTTGGAGCTGTTAGTGTCCCAGTTGGAAGGCTGTGCTGGGAAGTTCCTTGGAGCTGTGGGGGAGACAAATCCGTTGGAGGAAGGAGCAACTTTGGCCCAGAATCGACGCTGAGTTCGAGGGCTGTTGGAGGAGGAGTAACAGAAGGGACAATCAGTTAGCATTGTAACTCGTAGAGTCTCTGAACCCCGACAGCGGGTAGGGGGCACTTTGCATGTCAAATGCATGGTTTATGGACGGGTTCTAGGTGTTTTTTTAAATATGATGTGTTATGTGTGAAATGTGTTGATAGCTGTGCTGTGATTAAGTAATAGTGCATGCAACTCCCGGATTTGTGGTATCTGTGAACTGTTTAGTGTTGTGTGACTCCGTCCATGAGTACATGTTAATATTTCTTCGAATGCTGACTGAATGCTTGTAAATAAGAGTGTTACCATTATTGCCGAGTGCATGAGTTAAAAAGGGGGTGATTCGCTGAGTTCTGTTTGCAGTTTCATGTTTAAATGTATATGAATGAGAATGCCATGATGATTTCCGAATGCATGAGGTGTGAGTTGATATGTTGATTTCCATTTGGAATGTTGTGTTGAAATGCATGCTGACTTTATTAAAAATGTCGAGTGGATGTGCGGTAGTATTGTTACCCTGATTTTCTTGTTGTGAGTTACTATGACAAACGCATGTGATGCTGTGATGAAACTGTGAAATTCCGAATGAATCTATATGCCGTGTTGAAACGGTTGTGACCTATTAATGGCTGCATGAGACGCACTTGGTAAGCTTGGATGCTTGTTGTGAAATTGCATGAGAATTGCATACATGAGAAAAAGGTGACCCGTGGAAGGTCAGGGACCCTATGAGATGACTTACAGATTCCTGGCTAGTTCCATGAGGACCCGTGGTAGCCGACGGAGCTAGAGCTGAGTCTCGAGACGTCACGAGGTGACTGGTACCACACGGAAAGGGCTAGTGGATGAGGGGCCGGGAAGGAATCTGGAGCCATATGAGATGATTTTCAGTCACAGATTCCTGGCTAGATCCATGAGGACCCGTGGTAGCCGATGGAGCTAGAGCTGAGTCTCGAGACATCACGAGGTGACCGGTACCACACGGGAAGGGCTAGTGGACAAGGGGCCGGGAAGGAATCTGCAACTGAAATCACTGTTTAAGTCGGATCCGCATGCATGTGTGTAAGAGCATTGTTATTGAGACTAACATGATTCGCATGGATTTGAATGATTTGAGTAAATTCTAACTAGATGACGTCGTATGAGTGAATTCCAACTGAATGAATATGTATGTATTGATGCTGTTGCCGAGTGCAATGTGATGTTATGATTGAAAATGTGTGTTATTGTGCAATTTCCAATTGGATGATGTTGTGTGACTTTTATATTAATTGGCAGTGTATATATATTATGGTGGATTGAGCCATGTAAATTGTATAATTGAGGATTGAGGTATAATCCGAGTCAATAACTGTCATTTTATATGTAAAAGCTCACCCCTACACCATTTTTCAATATGTGCAGGTCGGACTCGGAAGTGATGATAAGGCCTCAAGTCTGAGTGAGGTGCACTCCGACTGTTGAGTATTTATATTGTATTTATTATGTTTGGTCAATGTAGCCTTGGCCGGCTCTCATGTAATAGGAAAACTAACATATGTGTTTATGAGTAATGCCTATCAGAATTGTAGACAAGTACACGTATACATATATATAAATACTTTACATGGGTATGGTGTTAATTGCATCGAGTAATAAGTGTTGGTGAATGAATGATATTAGGATGATAAGTATCCGAGTGCATGTTTACATATATATGTGTGTGGTTATATTGGTAGCATACACTGTATTGGTTGTGAAGTGTTGTTGAATTATTTGAGAATTGTTAATGGGTGAAATAGTGTTAAGTTGATGATTCCGAGTGAGACTATTGTGTTGGGCTTCTGTTCCGTGTAGAGAAGACTTAAAAGGATTCTGAGAGAAACCCCTTTGATGAACCTATTTTGTGTGGGATTTAATGGGAGAATCCCCCGAGTAATGTTAAGGATGATTGTCACCGAGTGAAAAATATGAGTATAACTCCGAGTAGGGAAAGATCTAGGTATGCCCGAGTGGAGATGCTGAGTGAATCTCTTCCGAGGGAAGAGTTGTTGTGATGGTTTAATTGAGATAAATTCTAAGTGTATGATCTATACATAATTCGAGTGAATGAGAATCCATATCCCGAGTGGTTAAGATTTGAATAAGTCCGAGTAGGACTTAACTTCCTGATTTTCCCCAAGTGAATATGATGATGTATACCGAGTGAATCTGGCTGGAATATTTCGAGTGACGTATGACTGTGGAGACCCCTTCTGAGTGAAAGAAGGTCTATGCATTTCTCGAGTGAGAGAAATGATGATACTCTGAGTGGTGTTTGATTAGAAGCTATCCTGAGTGAGGAAGGTCTATAGATTCCGAGTGGAATAGTCATCAATTTTCGAGTGGACTGTATATGTGACCCTTATGAATAAAAATAAATAAGTATAATATATTGGGGTCAACCCTGAGTGGTTAGAGCCCTAGATTCTAAGTGATGGGAATTACCGAGTGTGTTACTCGCCTCAGCGAACAAGGTATTCACTCCAGCGAGTGTGTGTTCATATAAGGCTTTCGAGTTGGATTTTGCTTAAGTGAATGGGTGTTCGCCCAGGTGTGTTGGGCGGTCTCGCTCAGGCGTATTGGATCTCGCTCGAGCGAGTGTGCGTTGTTCAGTGGGATTCGCTTAGGCGTTGATGGGTCTTCTGTTGTTGCCTTGTGACATCTCGCTCAAACGATGTTGGACCTCGCCTGAGCGAGGGTGTACTGTTTGGGTCGGCTTAAGCTGTTGTGTTCCCGCTGAATTACCGAATGTGTGCCTTATTTCTCCCTTGCCTTCCGTTCCATATTTTACCCAGTTGTTTTATGGTCTATTTGGGTTTATTATTTTGGAAAAATTTTCTTTGTCCCGGGTTTATTTTCATTTAATCTAGGATGTTTCAACATAACTCATAAAAAATAGTTAAATGTTCATACGGTTCTTTATGATTTAAACCAGCAAATTGATTATTTTGAATAATATTTAAAGTAGCAGGTTTAATTTCCACTGGTAAAACTGGTCCTTGAAACATTCCCGAAACTCGGGGTGGACCATTAATAGCAGCAAACTGTCCCAATGTTCTCCTTTCAGCAGCCATATTTGAATTTTCAAAAATTTTAGAGTTAGAAGAATAATTAGTTTGTGTTTTAGATTTCAAAGACTTGATTTTCTTTACAAACTTCTCTATCTCAGGATCAAAATAAATTTTACCTACGGAAGATCGAGTTTGCATACACAAACTAGACAAAGAAAGTTAGTGTAACAATGATAAGAAAAAGTAAATAAATAACAAAATATAACTAAGTTAAAAAAAATATTTACCACGGTAATTAAAAAAATTACTATTTTACTGAATCAATTCAATCCCCGGCGACGGCGCCAGAAAACTTGTTAACCCGACGATAGCGTCTCAACCGTTCGTTTCTACCATCGGGTTGTTAATTGGCAAGTGCACCAATCGTTTGTAGTTTTCAAAATTTAGATATCGTTCCACTGGGATTGAAAGTCCCATAACAACAATAATTTTCTATTCACTATGGTAAATGTGAAGAAAGTTATAGACAAAAGAATGATTTATATACAATTTATACAGTATTCACAGGATAGCATGATTGAGTAGTTCATGAGCTAAAAAGAAAAATAAAAATCTATCTAAAAAAGTTGAGTTGCAATCTAGAATAGGTAAGATACTTGAGATAAACACAAATAAACAAATTATGTTGGAAATTGGATCCCTAATCTAGAATAACAATGAGGAACTCAAGACATGCATATTTAATCATCAAGTTCATGTCATTGCAGCTTAAAATCATTATAACCAATCCCTCGTGATATAAATTCTAAGAATTCACCGTAAAGTCCGATCCCTCGTGAGCTTTCATAGTAAAAACTTGCATTAAGACCTGGCCTTATGGCAACAATGGTTAACAACCCCTATAGAATTGAGATACCAAGGGTATTCCAACTTTTACTTTCGTCAAAACAAGTTTCAATATGACATGAATAATCATTCTCCCGTTTGACATTCATACTAATAAAACAAGTTTCAATACACATGAAAATCATTCTCCCGTTTGACGTTCATATTAATAAAAGGTTCAAATACTAACATGGACTTGAATCATAAACATGCAGAGGTCGAATTCACAACATTATACTCAATAGATTAGTTCACCAATTCCAACATAAATAAATTAGTTACACATGGTAAAAGTAGAAACAACACTTACAGAGTTTGACATTACAAAGACGATGGAAACTTCATGATACAACGATCACAATACAGCACAACACTCTCAAGTATCTAGAAAACTATTCTAGAACTACAAACTCTAAAAGAAATACTCAAAACTCGAGTATAGAAGAGAGGAAAGAACTCTGAAAATAGAGAATGGGATATGATGAATGGTGCTAGATGGCCCTATTTATAGGGCTAAGCAAGGGTGTTGACGCTATGCATCAGGCCCCTGACTCAGCTTCCATTAAACAATTGATAATGGCCACTTCAAATTATTAAATTTGATCATGCTTGGCCACTTGCACGTGTTTCCACTGTATTTTGGCCATTTGTGCTTAGTGGGGTGGCCCTTGGTGCTGAGTGGAGTACCCATTATTGGGTCCAAGTGGAGTGGTTGGCCAAGTTGGAGGTGGAGACCACGCAGCACTGACGCTACACGTGGCTGTGACGCGTAGCGTCAACATCAAAAATAGTTGTTCATGCTACGCGTGGGGTGAGGCTACACGTCAGCTGCTCTAGTGTAATTTTCTCTTGATTTCTTAACTTTTTCACTGCAAAACTAGAGAAAATTGATCAAGGGTAGATTATTTCCAACAACATCCATTTATTGAATTTAAAGCCTAATTTGCTAACAAATTAAACTAATTTTTATAATTTTTATGAAATTTTTATTAAAGCTTTTATTGAAAATTTGAGGACTAACAAGGTCGCAGTGTGCTGTTAATAGCGGCGGATATCTGAGGTCGCTATATGGCTACTAATAACGACGTCGTCACTCCGTCGCTATATGGCTACTAGTAGCGACGGAGTCCTGGTCGTCGCTGAACGTGGTCAGTTAGCGACGACTGAAGTAAGTGAAGCAGAGACCATGTTAGCGATGGCGTTATGCCGTCAGTATTTTAGCGACCGCGTTTCTGTGGTCGCTGATCTATCTTCGATGAAGGTTTTAGCGACGGGCGTTTGGCCGTCTGAAATACCGTTGCTAGGCCTCTTAGCGACGGCCTTAGCATGGATTAGCGACCAATTGTGTCCGTCGCTAACAGGTGTTCTTTTAGTTGTGGAATATGATGGTGAATTGACTCATGATTGATGAGAGTTGTTGTAATGGCTTAGAACAATGATTGTATGGATTACATTGTTATTGAATATCCGATGATATGTGAATTAATGATTTATGATTGTCACTCACTTGTATGTGTATGAAATCCAATGAATATTGGTGATGGGTGAGGATGATGAGAACCTAGGGTTCCACTAAAGTGTTAAGGATGAATTGTTGATGGTGGAGTGGCATATAGGATGCACAATGTGAGAATGCATTTGATTTTCATTGCATTGTGTAACGCCCTAATTTTAATAAATAAATAAACCCAAAAATAGGGAAAATTTTCTCAATTAAACCAAGAATAACAGGGCACAAAAGAAATACGGGAAAGGAAGGCAAGAGAAACAAAATCAACCCAAAAAGGTAGACAGCGGAAGAAGAAACGCTCAGGTGAATCCCACAAACAGCGCCCACTCGCTCAAGCGAGATCCGACTCCACTTGAGAGAGGCAACCTAACTCACTCGGGCAAGCACACATTCGCCTAAGCTAAACCACCAAAAGCCTTCCCTCAGAACCATACTCGCTGGAGCGAATCCCACATTCGCTGAAGCGAGAGGCCACACTCGGCATTCGGTCACTCGGTACAAGGGTTCCATTCACTCAGAAACAACCCCATCACACATACTTCCCATAACTCAGCTCCTTACATCTTTCCACCCAGTTCATACACACAATCCACTCGGGTAAGGAGGGTTATCCCACACGGAATCCTTAACTGTCTCACTCAGAATATTTCCCAATCAAACACCACTCGATGCATTCCAACCTTAACATAATCGGGTCACTTTACATATTCACTACTCGATATACATTCACACATTCACTCGGGAAATCAGGAAGATAAGTCCCACTTGGACTTATTCAAAACTCAACCACCCGGGATACAGATCCTCACTCACTCGGATTTTACACCATTCACTCGGAATAATCACGTCTAGTATTACTCGGAAATTCTCCCATTAAATCCCACAGAATAGGTTCATCAAAGGAGTTTCTCTCAGAATCCTTTTAAGTCTTCACCACTCGGAAAAGATGGCCCATTCACTAGAGCTTCACTCGAAAATGGATCTAAACCTCCTATATTCCTCTCAAGGTTCATTAACTTAGAGTTATTCATTCAACATGAGTTATATCCCAGTCGGTAAGAAGCATCAAATCAACATAAAGCACTTATGTATAAATATATGTAACCATATACTCGGAATACTCATTATCTTAACATTATACATTTACCAATACTTACAATTCCATACAAGCGACACCATGTCTATACTTCTCAAAATCAATCTTTATAAATAAATTTGTTTAATCATCATTTTACATGAGAGCCGGCCAAGGCTACACTGACTAAACATAATAAATGCAATACAAGCACTCAACAGTCGGAGTGCACCACACTCGGACTTGAGGCCCTATCATCATTTTCGAGTCTGACCTGTACATACTGAAAAATGGTGTAGGGGGTGAGCATCTTAAATATTAAATGATAGATACTGACTCGGATTGTCCCACAGTTATGCAACAATATATATATACATAATTATACATGGCAATAATTAAAGTCAGAACAATACCAATCAACCAGGACACACATAAGACTTTTACCGATCGGAATCCACCAGTTATCACTCGACCATATTCACATATCATTTCAATAACATTAACATAACAACAACCAGTGACATAATAATGCCCATGAATCAGAACGCACATATTCAACATTTCCCAATCAGAATCCAACAGTTCTCACTCGGCTATATACACATAACATTTCAATAACATTAATATATATTCATAGAACAGATGTCAATCAGCATTAACGTCATATGCACATAGAATAATTCACTTTGTTCTGTATTCGTGTGTAATCAGTTTTTGACGTTGCAACGTAGGCTCCCAGCCTTTTTTTTCATAGCTCTCAGCTATCAACTCAGCTCCCAGCTGCTTGGCCGTTTTACGGGTACCCAACCGTTTGCCCACAAGGTGACACCAACGCTCTCAGCGCCAACGGAGGTGTTCACGGGCAGCCCGAGTCCCACTCAAAGGCTACCTTGAGTCCCACTCAAAAGGATTTCACAGCGTCCCACGCTTTTAAATAACCGATGGTAGTGTCCCACACTACGTGCTCCCAGCACAAACGCATCCCATGCGCCACACACGGATTCATCACACAACACAGAGTTCATATGCACAGCAATACATGCATCTCATGCAATCGGCATCATACATCATCAGAACTCAAACAGCACATGCATCTCATGCAATTGGTATAGCACATCACCAGAACTCAGACAGCACATGCATCTTATGCAATCAGTATCATAACTCAACAGATTAATACAGCAACACATGCATTCCATGCAATCGGTGTCAAACAGGCTCACACTCGTTCTGGCTTCCTTGGTCGAAGTCGCACCGTGAAATAGGGGCTGTTCGTTTTTTGGCTGAACGAACTCCAATTCTTTTGCAGTATCGTCGTCGCGCGTTCTCAAGAACAGAACAGTAAACAGGAGGGAGGAAGACGAAGAACAAAAGGGAAGAGAGAGAGTGTACGAGGAGAGAAAAGAAGAGAAGAGAAGAAGTCTAACGAAGATGCATAACTCCAGTGATCAAGGCACATATATAAGCATATGCGTGCACAAGGAAGGGAAGGAGAGTGGGATGGGAAAACATGAATTGCAGTCCCACTCACGTGACTCCCAATCGGAAGCAGCCACCTCTTACCAACTAAGCTTAATTAATTTGTCACTATTTCTTAGATTAAGTTAACAGTCAATTTTCTTACTTTGAAATCAAAATCTTAATGGTTTATTTTCATTTGGTATTCAACTTCAAAACTGGGATGTTACAAATAACCTATAACTGGATCGATAGATAGTTTGCCCATAACGGTATACAAGAATAATAGAGTTTTACAGTGGAAGAAGAATGTGTATACCGGGCACACGCCTAGTCCCATATATGAAGATATAAGAAAAGGCTCGGCAAGCATGCAATGGCATATGGTAAGCCTAATATACAAACATCATCATTTTACATAATCACATAAGCATGCAATGCCTAAGATATAAGTATATACATATCTATATGGTTATGCAACACACATCTCCAATATCCATATTCCTAATCGACCATAACCGGTCCAACCTTATTTTATATATCATCATCACTATTAGTACATCATCCAAGTGTATATTTATAATCACAGTTCGTCCATCAAAATCAATAATTAACAACATCTTACTATTCATCGTATACATAACACATTAATTTACAATGCTGCCGGCCAAGGCATTCCACTACCACTATTTACCTTCCTAAGAGCTTCACTTCAAAAATATTCTCATCCCATGGTTTTCCCGCAACAGTACTAAAAAGTAGACCACATGGGAGAGTGAGTTATACATTTCAAATGACGATATGAATACAATTGAAATTATGTGCATATGCATATCAACATCATGTATGCTTTGCTAAATGCATCACTAATCATCATAATTTGTCAATTCAATATCATATACATAATTTATATTATTTCATCTTTTCATAGTAAAGCAAGCATATACACAACTATCACACCGCCATAATGGGCCAACACATATCTATCACATCGCCACAATGGGCCAACACATCGTCAACATAGACCATTCTGGTCTTTCATCAAAGCCACCATGGGCTAGCATCATCATTATCAATCACAAATAAATACGCCCTTTATTACATTGGGCCATAACATACATATCGTCATATTCAACATCATTTCATATATTCATATCATTTATTACTTTTATGTGGTCTTTTGGTATATTAATTACCCATCTCATCAACACCATACCACCATCTCAATCATCATCAATCACCATCATATTTTGGCATATCTCCATGCTATATGCAAATGCTCTTACGGCTAATGCATATACACAATGGAATGGACAACAAATACGGATCCGACTGTGGGAATAAACACCGAATTGTGGGTTTAAGCATGATCACATATCATGCCCCTATTGCAGTAGTAAAATGTGTACACATATATCATAATGCATGCATATTCACCATATTTTTACTGGTACCAAACTGCATCACCCATCATGCAACACCTGGTCATTTTCACCATGACCGTGGTATACAACATATTCAACATATGGTGTTGCGGGCCAACCATGATTCTCAACATGGCAGCTGTGATCCAAAGGACCACCGGGGACACCTGCTCCTCAAGAGCCACCCCCCACAAGGGTCAACCACATGCAGCTCCTCGTAGCTAAGCATGGGCAGCTTCATGATTTACACACCGAGTCACAGGGGAAACAACAGAAATGCTCGTGCACTGAGCCGCCCTCCCACTGGGCCAACCGGGGGAATCCGCTAATATTCCAACACCGGCAGCTATGATATGTCATGGATGCAATGCAATGTAAATCAAATGCATTCTCACTCTGTGCATCCTAAATGCCACTCATCAAACATCATCATCATGATCACCAACACCACTATACACCTTAGTGGATTTCAACATTGTTGGTTTCTTAGTCATTGTTTTCAAGTTTTAATATGGCATTTTCATCTCGATATATTTCACAAATATTTCACATCATACACGCAAGTCAATACATGCAATCAACCATAATGGTATCACAATAACGCACAATATTCATCAATATTATCACACTTTCATTTAGTGGATTTTCATCTCATGATTCATTACCATTGTCTCATGTATACTTTTATATGTATATATATTTGTGTGGCATTCACAACATTTTCAATTTCATATTTCATACCACACATACAAGACAATGCTTGTATCACACACAATGGCACACAACAATTCATCAATATGAATATGCACCTCTTTGTGCAAGAGAGTGCTCAACATCATCATCTACCATTATTTAATGTCATTTTTCTCCAATTCATCAATTTATATTGTATATCATGTCATTCAATTATCCCTTCATCAATTTCAAATTCGCCCAAGGATATCTCTCATAATCCTGTTATAGGGTTCTCAATATTATCCTTTCATCACTCCGTCCTTAGTAGTAATTATATCACAATTAATTCGCCCCACAATTACATTGATTAATTTCAGCCAATACCCTGCCTTATCATCATAGCATACCCCATATCATCTCTTAGTTATCTTATAACACTAAGGAGGGGTCTAACATAAGCTCACCATACTTAAAATTGGGCAAATTCCATTTCTGGCAGAAACTCGCTCAAGCGAGATTCAACTCCGCTTGAGCGAGATAGGCCAGACTTGCCTGGGCAACAACAGCATGGAGTGCTGGAGCGAGCCCACAATTTCCTTAAGCGAAGAAGCTTTAAGCATCAGACCCGATTCTCGCTTAAGCGGGCCACACTCTCGCTCGAGCGAGAATTATCCAGTAACTAATTCCCCATGCTTTCGCTCGAGCGAGGCTCCCTTCAACTAGCCACTCGCTCGATGAGAAACGTCCAGTAACGAATTCCCCTGGCATTCGCTTGGGCGAGGCACCTACTCGCTTAGGTGAAATCTGACCAGAGGCTGTCCTTACCTTCTGCACTCGCTCGCTCGGCAAGGCTTCCCAGCACTTGGTTTCTCACTAGGCAAAACCATTCCAGAACCGACTCATCTCGCTCGGTTTTCCACTCGGCAAAATCAATCCAAACCGACTTATCTCTCGCTCGATTTTCCACTCAGCAAAATCATTCCAGAACCGACTCATCTCGCTCAGTTTTCCACTCGGCAAAATCAATCCAAAGCCAACTCATCTTTCACCCAGTTTTTCACTCGGCATAATTGTTTCCAAACTGACTCACCTTTCACTCGGCAATTATTTCAACACCGACTCATCTCCTGATTGGTCCTTCACTCGGCAATTATTTCAAAACCAACTACCCTTCTTTTTCACATGAGTGAAGTTATTCCAGAGTACTTCTAGACAAACTCACACCGTATATCCTCAATCGGTGCCATCCCACTCGGAATTACACACACGGAGGGACTCCACTCGAAACGAGTTACATTGAACTCGAGAATTCCCACTCGGAACTCCACTACCCGGAATATCATACTCGAAGACCTCTTATTTAGAATTATATTCACTTCCTCACTCAGAAGGTCCTGTGTCGGACACAGCTCACTCGGAATTTCACTCGGAAATTCACCATATCATGAAATTGTTTTATAAAATTCCCACTCGGATGGAATTCGTCAAGAATCTCACCCATTCACCATTCACTCGTCTTGCTTGAGCGGAGAGCTCGCTCGCCTGGGCGAGATTGGTCCAAAACCATAATACTGATACAGGGGATCCTCGCCTGAGCGAGATCCCTTCTCGCTTGAGCGAGAATATCAGGACATAGACAGAAATGAAAATTCACACAGGCCGTCATATAAAACCTCATTATAAGCCAATTTAATTACAACCAACACTTCATACACATCACATGAGGCATATAAAACTCTCTCTACCCATTCATACTCGGAAAATCCTCATTCCAACTCATCAATCACGCTCACTTAATTAATTTTACAAGGGAGAGGTTTTAACTATAACCCACATCACTCCCTCATTCATCTTTCCACATAACCACTTCAAACAATTCTTTACAATTCATGTAGTTCATTCATTCATAATTTGTCACCATTATTTAGTTTATGTCCAACCAAGGGACCATCAAACACTTATCATCAACATTATAAAAATACATACATTTTCATAACAATCAACATAAGCCAAGCCATCATTCATCACTTCATCAAATCAGTCATATAAGGTATTTATGGCAAGGCATTGCATGAGTTCACACATTTACATAATTTTCAATTAATCACTCATGCAATTGAAATGTAAACTCCTCTCCTACCTCGAGAGAAGAACCCCCACGCAATTACATCAATCGTTCTACATCGTCGTCCGGAATACAATCCTATCAACAACTACGCATACACATGTAATTAATAAACCATCACAAAGCATCACATCTCTTAACTTATTATCAAGTTCTAGACTTGTCTATACTCCAAATTCGTATGCCCATATTAGGCTTTGGGAATTCCTTTCCCCAAGGCCAAGATTCTCCAAGTCTTAAGGGTTAAACAAATCCAACAACATCAACATCAATATTCAACTCCTGTCCTTCAAATATTCATTTCTATGTATAACATCACTCCGAGGTACCAAAAATCATCAAGATCATCAAGTGGGTCAAAACCCTCAAATTATGCATAGTTAGGGTTTCATCTCCAAAATCACCCAACAACCTTCAACAATCTCTATCAATCTTCAATCCATTTTATTTTATCATAATGACCTCATCAACCTTTAAATCTCGCATAATCATAAAGCCCTAAATCAAGGGTTTCTCTTCCAAACATTCAAGCCTAGGATTTCCATTTCCACCCACATGTAAGGTTTCTAACATTTACAACTTCACTCAACAACCCAAAACCATAAGTAAAACAAGGTGGTGGTAAGAAATCTTTACCTCAAGCTTAAGCTCCACCAAAACGAAAATGAGAGTGAATAAGAGAAAGGAGATGATCCCACAAGCTCCCAAGCTCCATAAATGCTTCACAAATCCAAGCTTAGCTTTCGTTTTTGGCAAGAGAAAGAAGAAGAATGGAGATGGGCGGTTTTTAGGATGAAGAGAAGATGAAGAAGAAGAAAATGAAGAGTGAATAAAGGGAGAGAGATGGCTGCCAAGAATGAGAGAAAGAGAGAGGAAAAGGTGACCATAATTGGTCATTACCCAAGAGATAAAGCAATGCCATTATCTACTTTTACCATTGGTCCATATTTGTTTTGCCCATTGTGTAAAGGAGGGTATAAAGTGTGTAAAACTCACACGGTCAAGAAAGAAGAGAAGGGAAGATTTCACATTTTCTTTTTAATCCCATTTGATTCGTATTTTCACTGTTTTGCATCATATGTCGTATCCAATTAATTATTTTCTTAACACTAAAAATTATTCTAACTATACCACCTTAACCACGATAATTTTCTAAACATTTTAGACCCATCAAACATCTAATTAAATTAAGTGGGTCCTACATCACCAGTTAATTCATCCGGTTTCGGTAAATCTAAATTTACCGATAATTCACCTCTAATGTCTAACAACATCTCCCATAATTATTTGACCATAAATGATTAATTATCATTATCCAACAAATTTATTTTCCTTAAAATCTGGGATGTTACAACATGTATTCCGTCATCTGTCGAAACATGACATATATGATGTAGTTGCCAGTCGTCATGACCACCATGAAGGCTTGTGGGAAAATATTCCATCTTCATAGGGTATGATTGATTGTATTGAATATTATGTTAGTGAATCATTATATTAAATGATATATTAATTATTCATTGTATTAATCATGTTACAAGTACTATATATTGACATCTAGTTTTTCCTTGTTTGGACAGATACTCATGGCTGACCAAGATACACATTCTAGGTTCGACTCACAGGGTACAGGTTCCTCTACTCAGAAGAGTAGAGGTGTTACCCAGATGCAGGATATTGCACTTAGGCATCATCAGGGAGAGAGGTTGTGTGTTGACGTTGATGTCAACACTGGTAGAATTCATGGACCACATGCCTCGAAGTTTAGCAGTTACTTGGGAGTCGTGGCTCGCACGAAGGTGTCCATTATTATCCCCAACTGGGATAATGTCGAGGAGGTCGTGAAGAACCATATTTGGTCAGATATTCTAGTAAGTTAGATATCATTTAAGTTTTATTTAAGTGTATTATTTCAAGTAATTCATAACAAAGTATCTTATATAAAGTAATTTCTACTTGTAGGATTCTTGGGAGTTACAAGCACATGACACACTGAGGAGGAAGATCCTTAGTATTATTGCTGACCGATGGAGGTCATTCAAGTCCACTCTCACCAGGAGGTATGTAAGGACTTTAAATTCTTAATCAATGGTTTACCAACTGTATTGCCAATTTACACCAATCCTTATTTTAATTGTGAATTATAGTTATATATTTAGGAAGGAGCGAGGACAATTCCCCAGAGAGAAATGTACCTTCATAGATCAGGAGACTTGGGATGCTTTCATTGCATCTAGGCGTATCAATCAGTGGATGGTACATTGGTATTTAACATGATTAAATCATTTATAATTTAAACGTAACTCTAACCTATTTTTTTTCTTATTACAGGCCATACAAACGAAGGCACAAAGCATCAAGAAGCTAAATGACTGCCCCCATAAATTATCACGTGGGGGTTACCGTCTATTGGAAGAGCACATGGCCCATGAGAAGGCCAGTCAGTGTCAGGCTAGCCAACCTGACAGCGGTGTTATGGATCCCACTTCCCCACCTGCGTGCCATGCGAAATAGGAAGAGTGAGGAATACATTTCCTTACAAGCTCAGGAGGTTGCTTCACGAATAGCAAGTATTTGCCTTATAAAGTTTTTAGAGTTTTGGTTAACACAAAACCCTAAACACTAACTTGTTTGGTTTTAGGATTCCTTGGTTGAGCAATCAACCCAAGGGTCCTGTAGCCCATGGTAGGCAGGATATTTTGACTACCACCATCGGCAGGCCAGAGCACCCAGGAAGAGGGCGTGCTGTAACACCCCTGATTTTCTGTACTCGAATCCCAATGTGATCAACATAATTAATAAAATTGGGAACAAATTTTTCACGTTTGAAAACATTTCCAATACACCATCATGACCACATCAAGACCCAAATCACAGAAAACCAAAGAGTGAGATTAAATAACCTATAACTGGATCGATAGGAAAATTGCCTATAAAGGTATATAAAAGTAATAGAGTATACAGCGGAAGAATGCGTATACCGGGCATACGTCTATCCCATATATGACAATATGAGAAAAGGCTAGGCTAGCATGCAATGGCATATCATAAGCCTAATAGACAACCATCATCATTTTACATAATTACATAAGCATGCAATGCCTAAGATATAATTATGTATATATATACATCAAATCGTTTCTTACATTGTACATATGTATTCACCATCCACAAATTCAAAAGATTATTTTATACATATTTAAAATCTCTATATCATCTACATTCTCATAATCAATTCATTCATTACACAAGGACTCATAAATGATGCCGGCCAAGGCACTTCCTCTACCACTATTTACCTTTACCCAAGCTTGATCTTTAAATCCGAACTCATCCTATGGTAACCTGCATCACAATGCTAAAAAGGAGACCACATGGGAGAGTGAGTTATACATTCAAAATGATGAATAATATATATATTGTGATCATGTGTATATGCATACAAACATCATGTGTGCTTTGCTATCAAAATATCATATTATCATTTATTCATTGTCTCATTATCATAATAGGCATACAAGCCTCATAAATCGCAATTCATATCATAAATAAGCACAACATATACACAATCACAAACACTATCACTTTGCCACTTATCAACAAGGGCATTCACAATCATTATCATCATTAATTCATTAGGTGCCACTTATCAACAAGGGCATCCTCAATCATTATCATCATCGATTCATTTTATCTTTTATTCAATACCTCCTCGCAAGGGGTTTCTCATCACTCGTGGTCATCCTATCCCAAATATACAATAGATCCGATTCTATATCAACGGGTGATCACAACCACCATACCATTCACTTCTCAATAATTCTAATAATAATATCATCACTCAGGGATTCACCCTTCGTAGCACCCTGCAAGGTGATTCATTTCGATAAATATCACAATATCATCATCACTCAGGGCTACACCCTTCGTGGCACCCCGCAAGGTGTTTCATTTCACAATAAATAACATAATACCATCATCACTCAGGGATACACCCTTCGTGGCACCCCGCAAGGTGTTTCATTTCGATAAATATCACAATATCATCATCACTCAGGGCTACACCCTTCGTGGCACCCCGCAAGGTGTTTCATTTCACAATAAATAACATAATACCATCATCACTCGGGGATACACCCCTCGTGGCACCCCGCAAGGTGATTCATTCAACACAATATGATCAACATCATCTTCACTCCGGGGTTTACCCGTCGTGGCACCCCGCAAGGTGGTATACTCACATTATGATCAACATCATCTTCACTCCAGGATTTACCCATCGTGGCACCCCGCAAGGTGATATATTCCATATTATTCAACAACGACAGGACAACGTCCTCTTCACTCAGGGATATACCCTTCGTGGCACCCCGCAAGGTGATTCATTTCAACATTATTCAATAACAATAGGACAATGTCCTCTTTACTCAGGGATATACCCTTCGTGGCACCCCGCAAGGTGATTCATTCAATAATAATGCATATCAATGCCATGCTATGCCATAAATGCAATAATGCAATAATGCATGTGCCCAACAATCTCACAAGGATTTCTCACCCTCTCAATTAGGGTATATATTTTAATTTGGCATCTTAATAATTATTCATAATCATTTACAAAGCCCTTCAAGGCACATCGTTCAAATAATTGGCATCCAATGGCCACCACCATCATCCATAACCATCCACACATGGGTATCAAGTAGGCATAGCAACAAACATAATATTAATCAACAAGGTATTTCAAATTACATATATATATATAACAATCATAATTGCCTTACACACATGCAAGTCAATTACTTGCACCCATCACAAGAGTATCATAATAATTCTCAATAATTATCAAATTGCCATTTCAATTAATTCAATACATATACATGGCAAGGCAAGCATGAGTATCCAACACATACAACAATCACTATTAAATTTACTCTTGCAATTTGAATGTTAACTCCTTTCCTACCTGCAGGGAAGAGCCGAAACGGTTCCAATGTTCCGGAAGCTCCATCGCATCACCCGGAATACAATCTACATAATATACATATGCATTCATACAATTAATAAGCTATCACAAGGCATTCCTCATAGTTTTTAGACATCTTCTAGCTTATCATCAAGTCCTAGACTTGTTAAACACCAAGTTATATAATTGTATTAGGCTTCGGGAATTCCTTTCCCAAGGCCAAGATCCTTTAGATCATAAATGCCAACTAACCCAACAACATCATCATTGTTACCCAATATTCAACTTAGCTCCCATATCCTTCAATAACCACAATTAATCATTTAAATTCATTACAAGCCTTTTGGCCCCAATTAAGACTATCATCAATTAACAAATCCTTATAGCATTTATTATTTTACACAACCTCATGAACATAGTTCAAAACATCATTAATCTCATTAACCAATCCCAATGATTCTAAAGGTTCACTCCCTTCTTACAATTTATTCTAAGACATCAAAAATCACCAAAATCACTTATTTAATCAAGACCCCCAAATCACTCCACTTAGGGTTTTTCATCAAAACTCAATAACCATTTCAAGTAACCACCAATCTCTATCATTAACAGCACCCACACATATTATCCTGGGTTTTCACTAAAAATCTTTTTTCATGGCATTATTTTCCATTTCCCCCAAATCTTAGAGTTAGGGTTTTGTTTCTTCAAGTCATTTTCCATCAAAACAACACCCAATCTGCCATCACAAAACTTAAATAGGCTCAAAACCATAAACTAGAACCATGGGTGTTCAAGGTCATACCTCTTTCTCCTAGTTCAAGCTCCAAGGCGAAAATGAGATGAAGAGAAATGAGATGGGTCAAGCCTTGCCCCAAGTTCCATTTTTGCTCCATGAATCCATGATATCTGATTAATTTGGTGTGGGTGAGGAAGTGGAGGAAGTAATCACGGTTTTGGGTGTGAAGAAGAAAGAAGACGAAGAAGAAGAGTGTAGAAAGGAGAGGAAGAAGTGACGTGGGAGTGGAAAGAAAGTGGGAGTTTTTATTTTAATATTTGCTTCCCCTTAAAAAAAATCTCACTGTTATCTCATAATTAAGATGGCAGCCCAACAATCCATCATGTCATGTTATATTTACATTAAAGACCTTATATGCCTCCTCGGTATCTAATAAAATAGGGGAAGAGGGTCCAATGCCATCAGAACCGAGCAAAAGAATGGTCAACATAATCAAACCGAGATAAAAGAGGGGAAAAACACTATCAGGGTGTCACTCGCTCAAGCGAAACCTACTTCGCTTGAGCGAGACAGCCCATCTCACTTGAGCGTCTCCGTTCGCTCGGGCGAAATACCTCCAGTATCTATTTCCACACTCGCTCGCTTGAGCGAGGCATCCATTCGCTTAAGCGAATCCTTCCCAGTACTCGGGTTTCTGTTGACAGAATTCCTCAAAACTGACCCATATTCATTCGGCTTTTACTCGGTAAAATTTATTTGAATCCAAGTCATCTCACACTCGATTCTCACTTGGCATAACAATCTAGACTGACCCACTTTCCATTCAACCAAGTCATTCAGGGCCGACTCATACTCACATAGTCTCTCACTCGGTAATTTTAATCCAAATCCGAGTCATCTCAATCAATCTTTCACTCGGTAATTTCAATTCTATCCGAGTCATCTCTTAATCAGCCTTTCACTCGGCAATCACTCTAAAACTGACTCATCACTCATTGGGTCTTCCACTCGGTATTCATACCTCTTCTCATTCAGAGAATACCTTAACCATTCATTCCTTAGGAATAAACTCCTTAATCAAGTTCCACTTGGAATTACTTAACACTTAGCCACTCTAAATACATGAAATCTTATTCACTCAGAATTTATAGTTAACATTCACTCGGAGTGTATATAACATCACTCACTCAGCATTTCATTCCCAAAATTGACTCAACACCTGATCAGCTACCACTCAGTCATTCATCACAACACCGACTCAACTTATAACCAGTTCTCAATCGGTGAATTATTTCAAAACCGACTCACCACCCAAGCGGTCACTTACTCGACATCTCATTCCAAATCTGACTTCCTTTCTTTTTCTCTCAAACGGAGTTATTCTAGAGTACTTCTGGACAACACATCATGTATCCCCATTCGGTGGCATTTCCACTCGGAATTACATTCAGAGAGGCTCCACTCAGAATGAGTTACCTTGAACTCGGATACTTCCACTCGGAACTCCACTGCTCGGAATATCACACAGGGAGACCTCTCACTCGAAAATCTTGTCCACTCCCTCACTCGGAGGGTTCTGCCTTGGCAAGGCCACTCGGAATTTCACTCGGAAATTCACCACAAATCCTGAATTATTTTCTAAGTTCCCTATCAAGTGAAATTTCATCCAGAATCCCACTTACTCACCATACACACGTCACACTCGGTTAGAAGCACAACCATACCAGTCACACCTGAGTGAGCATCACCCAACATTCATACTTCCTACTTTCGCTCAAGCTACTCACATTCGCTTGGGCGAAGAAAGGTCCAGTGACCATTCCCTCACTAGCTCGCTCAAGCGCGACCATTCTCGCTTGAGCGAGATTCATCCAGAACCTCACCTAATCACAACACACTGTACTCGCTCGAGCTGATTCCTCACTCGCCTGGGTGAATGCCATTCCTCAGACCCTTCGCTCGGGTAAGACTCCATTCGCCTAAGTGAATTTCCTCCAGAGAGCAAACATTGATACTGCAAATTCCTTCCAGAGAGCAACACTGATACAGGGCAATTTCGCTTGAGCGGAATTCACCTTCGCCTGAGCGAAGATTGCCTTGAAGCCATTATGCCAATACAGGAGATCCTCGCCTGGGCGAGATCCCTTCTCGCTCAGGCAAGACTATCAGTACAGAGACAAGAACGCAAATTCCACACAGCTCAACTTATAAAATCTCATTTTAAGCCAATTTAATCATGTCCAAGCTATCATGTACATCATATAAAGCATATATAACTTGTTCCTAAGCATTCTCACTCGGAATTCCTCATTATAATCCAAATTTGAATTTATCCCACATTTCATACACATCATGAAAGGCACGTACAGCCTATTCAACATTCATACTTATGAATTTACATTCCAAACTGAATTCAAGCTCATCATCATCTTATATACATGTATTCATACCTTACCACCACTAATCCTCATATTCTCACACATCATCCTCAATAAACATCAACTTGCTATTCTTATTAATTATTCATTTTTATAAAATTTGGGATGTTACACGTGCTGTTGGTCGAGGTCACGGTAAGTTATAAATGACTGTATCCTTTCATTTTGTTTTTTTATTAAACAATTATGATTTAATCATTCACATCTCACAGGCCTCTGGAGCTATTACGGTGCTCTCAACCTGGCACACTTCATCGAGCAGTTGGTGGAGTAGAGGGTTGAGTCGAGGATGGCTGCTGTGAAGGCTGAGTGCCAGGAGCAAATGATGGCACTTCACGCAGAGATGGCTTGATTCAAGGAGAAGATGAAGGCCTCACTCAGCCATCACCAGGAGCCTACTGCCCCAGCTGTCGACCCACAGGTTGGATTCCTTATAGTATTTAACTATTCGTTGTTTGTAATTTGTTTCTTTAATTGTTGAATAACTTCTGCTTGATGTGTAAATATATAGGTACAGAGGGTTAGCACTAAGGAGTCGTGCGTTGCAGCTGACCCTGACAATGATGGGGTTGAGGCTGTGGATACCCATCAATGTGACTTGTTCATTGATGGGTCGGAGGAGCCAGTCGCCATTGGCATAGTATACAACTTAGGCCCTGTGGTTCACCATTAGTCATTACCTAATGGTATGTCCAGGGTCTCTGTTGTACTCGTCATTGAGGAGGATGTTGTTGTGCCAGTGGCAACTCCAGAGGTGCAGATTATTGGTCAGGCGGTGGGACACTTTCGTATATGGCCCAACAGACTCCTGTCGGTTGCTCCTCCCTAAGTATAAACCTGAAACACTAACTGATTTTGTTATATTGTCAATTATTGTATAAACCCTTAATGTTTTAACTGTTCAACAGGAAGCAGGCCCGACATTGAAGAAGCCAGACCCCGTCGACGATTCGATCCAGATGCTATGGAATGTCGGGGCTGATCTAGGAGAGGATAATCTTGGGTACCGTGGCAGCCACTGGTGTTCGGCCGTCCAAGTTCACTACCGCTTTACATTACGTGGAGTGACTTGTGCGAGATTATAATGAGGACGATGATGCTGAACATATCCATCATTCAGATGTGGGAGTTGTAAGTATCATTCTATGTCCAATTATTTCATTATACAAGTTATTTGTTGCTAACCATGTCTAAACTTGTTTAGGTTTCTGTATAAAATTTGTGTGGATTTTGGTTTTGATGGAACTTATGGTTCCTTAGAGCCCTCTTTTATACAGAGGAAAGGAAACAACAAGAAGGCATACATCCAGAATTAGATGTATGAGTCTAGGAAGACAGTATACCTAGCCCTGTATCATAGAGGGTAAGATTCTATTCCATAATTGTCTATTAATTTTTCCATTTTGAAGTCTTATTTATCACTGGTAACTACAACGCTCATTGGACACTCATGGTGTGATCTGTCCCCGGCCTTTAGTGGCTTTATACTTTGATTTTATGCACGGGACTGTTCCACAAGACCTCAAAACAATAGTAGACGCGTAAGTTAATCCCTAAAAAATCAAATAACTTTCTACAAATTCGATTACATCATTTGTGTTCTTCTACGATTCTAACTTATCTTGTGTTTTATTTTAACGTAGGGCGGTGGTTGGATATAGTTGACTGCATGGAAGTAAGTCCAATGGAAAAAAACTCGTGTGGGTGCACCCAAAAGTAAGTCAATCGAATTCATTCAAATCTTCATTATATTTTGAAAACTTGTATTCACTTATTCTATATTTTATGTCCATTGTAGTCTTATAGGTAGGAGGGTAGCTTTAAGTGCGGCTATTACGTCATGCACACCATACCGACCATTGTCCAAGAACATTTAGTAGATGGATGGACAGATGTAAGTCTCACTTGCCTAGTTTTCTACCAATTTAATCAAATTCATATAATAAATATAGCTTTTGTTCTAATTCTTTTGTGTATTGTTTGTTGTACTTTCAGGACCAGTCATACTTCCCTAAGATACATGTAGATAATGTTAGAAAGCAATGGGCCGCATACTTTATTAAAGTGAGGCAAGGACTTTGATAGATATAGGATTTTTACTCTCTTATAGTTGTACCTACTATAGGGTTAGGGGTTTACATTTTATTAGTTTACATTCATGTTAATTGTATATAGTTTTATATTCTACATTGTTATGATTTGATAGCAAATTAATGTTATATACATACCATTTGTTTTCATTTATTGTTGTTGCATATGGTGGGGATATATTGTGTTGGTTATATTATATTACAGGTTTGGGAAATCAATACAACAGAGCCCACATTAAAAAAAAAACTCGTATTTAATCATGATTATTGTAATAACCGTGGTGATAATACCCTTTAATCACAGTTGTTACCATAACCGTGATTATATATAGTAATGTAAATGGACGTTTTATGACAACATGTAATCATAGTTATGGTTGGCAACCGTGATTAAATAGGATCTTATTTAATCACAGTTATAAACAATCGTGATTAAATGGGATCTATAACCACAGTTGTGAACCGTGATTAAAAGCCCTCATCTATTACCACGGCTATAACAACCACAGTTCATGAACCATGATTAAAAGCCTATTTTAACTGTGATTATATCCCTTTTTGCATTAGTGTCTCTTGATTTTCATTAATCTTTTTGTGTTTTTTTAGAGTAGAAATATATGACTAAACCTCTTAATTTTTGTTGGGTTTAAGTGTAACTTTATCTTTAACTATGTAATTGAATACTTTGTATAATTTTTACTTTTAAACAAGTTAGTATTCCGTTTATCAATTCCTAATGCGTACTTTGAAAAGGAGAATGATTTATGTGTCTGTTTGAGGTTTCCAAACGAGTTTTTTAAACAAAATACCCATTAATTACTCTTCATCTAAAGATAAAGTTGAATTTAATGGTTGTTAAGGTCTTAAAGTGAACAATAGAAAGAAATATATGAGATTATTATTTACTGCTATTGTTTGAATCTATCTTCTGAATGATCATGTTTAGTAAAATTACGCTAGAATGGGAGAAAAGTGAAAATCAATCCAACATTTTTGTTTATATTTATTACCATGTTTATCCCTATATTAATATCCTTCACCGAAAGCAAATATTTGCGAATATATATAATTCTATAATAATTCTATGTGTATGAATTATTATTTTGTTGTTTCCAACAAATTCGTATGGGTATGATACTTAATATTCATCTAAACTATAATAAAGTTGTTGTGTTTGCCAAATTCAACCATATACTTCAATAAAATGAAATATAAATAGAAAAAAAAGAAAGAGCTAAATCTAAATCAATGATGATTATGCATTTAAATTATCAAATAAATTTACATTATAATTTAAAGCAAATTAACCTTTTCAAAACCATTTAAGTATATTTTTAGTTTTTAATAATGCGGTATTGATTCAAATATAAAAAGCTCAGTTCAATTGTCGAAATAAACTAGAAATAATTTTTTTAATTGGACAATTATTGATTCCAAACGATTGTTAGGGATGTAGGGCTGGATATATTGGAAGCTTGTCTGATTTGGCATTTAAAGAAGAGAGGCGTCTATGGTAGCCGGAAAAAACACCCTTATAAGATCTCTCAAAGTGACCTTCTTTCCACAGGTAGGGCATTTAGCCTCAGCGGATATGGCAGAGGTGATGCATTTGTTGCAAAAAATATGTCCGCACCTTGTAGACATCTCTTCAGTGAATGGAGCCACACATATTGGACAATTAAAGACAGGCTCCTTAGGCGGTTGACGCTCAGGTGACTTCTTAGCATTTTCATTCTGCAGAAGAAAGAAAATCAGCAATTTGAACTTCAATGATCTCTAATATCAACTGCAAGTTAATTTATTTATATTTTAATAGGGTGAACCCAAAGTGGATATTAAAATGAAGGCAATGTGGAAAGCATCAGCATATTTTGATCTTGAGGTTTTTATATAAAACATTAAAAGAACGGACAACATTCAGTTATGATTTTTACCAAATTTTATGAAAGTGAACAAATCAAAATCTCTAGCTACAGAGTTCACATAAGTTGATTACATATAAGTAAAAAACTTTTCACGGAATCAAGCATTCATAAAATCTTTTCGTTGCATGCATGATGTGTTCAAATTGGTGTGCCACTTTAGCATAGGCTTTAAGGGGTAAGCCTAAGAACCTAGTGCCCATTAGTCTAACTATCGAGACGGTACAACGGATGTTGACTTGAAAAAAGATTTTTGTCTTATCTGTATAACGGAAGTTTAATCTTGCATAATGAAGAAACAAACCACTCTAAAAAGGGTATTTCTTGTTGCCTAACTGATTTTATATATGTATGTATATATTTATATATACACCTATATGTAATAAGTCACATTGCACTCAACTAGAGATCTAACACAACAATCTCAACAAGGTTAAACAGCATGTCACTCCCATCCTAATAATTTTTTCTTTTTTAAATGTTGAGACGTTATTTGCTTGAAGATCAAGCTAGGCTTGACACAAATAAGAAATAATACTTTGACACGTAAATATATATAGCAATAGTCAAACATATATACATTACATATACAGTAAGATGTACAACACCCAGCATGATCAACTCCACATCATTAATCATTTAAAATATTGCAGCACACCCGAAAAAGTTAGGTTTGGAGGATTTCATTACCAGAGGAATACTGCTCCCCGAATTGATGATCGTCTGGTTTTGAAGATCTGTTTCGTTATGCTGATCTTCTGCAGCAATATGAAGAATGAGATATGTTACATCATAATAATAATAATCGACTATATATTGTAAATAAACAACTTTTGTAAAGAAGCAAGCTCTACACAAAGTAAAATATGGTTCTTCAAAAAAAAAAACTAAATGGGAAAGGGAACATTTTTCTTAATACTAAAACTGGTATTGTCCATCAAGAAAGTGAATGCATATATAAGGCTCTATATTTTCTTTCTATGGTTTAAAGTTTGATTTAATTATTATCATCAACTGATTGATATTAAAATCTAAGGCATGGATTTATTCCTTTCATTATTAAAAAATTCATATAAAATCTATCTGTCTTAATGGATATCAATTGATCATCTCATTAAATATAAAATCTAGATTGTGACACAGAACATTAAATAAGCATCTTTCAATTTATTCACACCAAGGTAATTAAAATTTACTTATTCAAAATTAAATTAGAAGTCCGTTGTCGACTTTAGTGTTAGGATTAGCTCAATCCCAATGCTCACACATAACAATTCAGATTATAAAGTTTCAAGAATATGAAAGAATTCAATTGTCAACTTCAAACCAATAACGTCAAGAACCATCATTCATTGTTCTCAACTCATCACAAAACCTTCAGCAAAAAGGAAAAACTATTCTATAGAACCTTGTTTTCAATCAAAATCATGATAAAAACATAAATTGTACTAGACTATATATTCCCCATACTTTAAAATTAAACAGAAGAGTAGAGAAGTGAAAACCTCTTAAAAAGATTACATAACTTGTCTTCCTAAAAACAAGAATATTCCCTTAAACTAAAAGATTAACATGGAGCTTCAATTTGAAAAGCCAAAAGAGAAAACTAGTCATATAAATTCCCACATATCCCTGTGACGAATTAAACAAGCAATTTAATTAAGGATACTTATTAATTTCTTTGACAAGGCGAGACCAAGCCAGGTGCAATCTATTGGGTATAACCAACTCTACCAAAAATCCTTTTATCAAAATCATGACAATGATTACAAGTTTACAACCAAAAACCTTTCAGAAGACAGAAAGATCAATAAATGCCTACCATAAGAAAATGTTTTATAATACCAGGGGAAGAACCCAGTTTTAAGGGAAATGGCTGGATAATATATGGGTTTAGGATATAAAATCGCGCAGACAATTTTTTGTATGGGAATGTGATCTCTTGTCATCCCTTCTTCAAGAACTTGGGAATTTTGGAGGTGTTCGATTGTCAAAGCAGGACTCTTGGATCTGGACAGCAAATTCCTCAGGCAAATTCTCTGTCAGGTCAGCCTATAATGTTTTACTTCGACGATCAAATAGGTGGGATAATCATTTTGTGCGGTTATTCTGGAACAACATTGTGCCTCTTGAAGTTGGTAGTTTTGGATGACGTTTAATTTTTGACTGGCTTCCAACTAAGGTTAATCTTACTATACATGGGATTGCGTTACAAAATTCCTCTGATTCCTACGTGTTATGTGGTGAATGTTTGGAAAATAGCTCTCATCTTTTCTTTTCTTGTAAATGGGCATATATATTATGGCAGAGGTGTTTTGCATGGTTGGGATATTGTTCTGTTTTGCATTGTCTGGCTAAAGATCATTTTGAATGTACTTTGGGTTATGGGATTAAAACAGAGATTCAGCTTGGGTTGGTAGTGATATGGTTTGCTACTATTTGGGAGGTAAGAAATGATATAATTTTCAAGGAAGGATCTATGAACGTTGACCATATGTTGGAGCAGATCCAATTTCAATCGTGGTTATGGCTAAAGTTTCGACTGGATGGTTTCTTTAGGAGCTTTGTTGAATGGTTTAGTGAGCCTCTGTTATGTCTTTCTAGAATGTAATTATTTCTTTATTTATTTTTCTTGTTTTGTATATGGGTTCAAGTACCCTTGTACCTTTTTTAAATTTATTGATTTCTTTTTGCTGATAAAAAAAACCAGTTTTAAACCGATCATGTCACGAATTAGATAAGCAATTTAATTGAAGCCAACTTAACCCGAAAATGAGTGTACTACAAAGTGTCATAGTAGCACCAAATACTTTGGTGATTTTGTAACAACATGGAATTCATTCAAACTCATCATACCCCCTTCCACATATAATTCAAAAAACAGGATGACAACAACAAAGTGATTATCATCTTAATATGAAAATCAAAATTGATAATAAAAAAATAAAATAACCAAAACAAAATCACCAATGCCATTTGCTTTCAAAAACACAAATTTGCTCCCGAACAACAATGACGAAGAAAAAAGAAAAAATAATCAAATTCGATCGATGATAATGTAACGAAATCACTCCCATTCACATAGAACTATGACGAACAAAAAAAGAGCAATAAAAAAAGAGAGACACACAACAACAAAATGAAAATCTGAATCGTTTAAATCAAAATCAAAATTCACAAACATTTCAGCATGTCAATAAAGTAACCAGACCTGATTCCAAATCCATAACATTAGACCTCCTCCGCACTCTCCTTGAATTGCTCGTAGCCTAGAGAAAAAAAAATCAGTAAAAACTTAAAACACCCCATAAAATAACCAAACAGAAATAAATTTATTTAAGTTAGAGTCTGCAACAGGGATGACAATTTAAAACTAACAATAGAATCAATAATAAAATCTTTTAAATTTAAAATGAAAATAAATTAAGTTAAACCTGAGCAAAAGACCGAGGGGAAGACTCGACGACATCATCGTCAATGGCCTCCACGTCAATGATGGGAACTTCTGGTTGCTGCGGGGAACTTTGTCCCGTTTCATGTTCTTCATCGTCCTCTATTGGTGGTTCGAAGTTCAGGTCCAAGTTTCGTGGTTCAAAGTTCAGGTCCAAGTTTCTTCTACGCCAACTCCTCACTGGATGAGAACTCATCTTGCACTAACAGCCTTATTTATTTATTTTTTATAAAAAAACAGTAGAAGGAGAACGAGGATTATGCAAGGGGTGAGGGGGTATATATAATAAATAAGAAAGAGGAATTGGAGATACTGACACGGGAAAGGTGGCGTTGGTTCGGAAGGAAACGTACGCGGAAAATGAAGACCGAGAGAGAAATGAAGGGAAAGAAAGTGAGAGTGTGGGGGAGAGTCTCATGTTGAGAACGGTGGTGACCAAAACATGAATCAAAACGGTGCGATGAATGTTTCAATTTTGTAAAGTTTGGGAACTGTTCTTGCTTTTTGTTAAGTAGTAATTTCTTTCCTTTGATGAAATTTTCCCTTTTCATCATATTTTTCTCATCCATATCTTATGGTTTAAAAATTCAAAAAATAAAGAGATTGTGCCATTAAAAAAAAATTAATTGAGATGCATATAGTCATTAGTTTTAAATTTCCAAAAACAACTATTAAAAGAGATAACAATAATACATAATTACTGTATTTTGAATGAACTAATTTTTCATTAGAATGGATAAATTTTTAATTGATTTGTTAATACTTATAACATGAAATAAAACAAAAAGTCAAAATAATTAGATTTTATAATTTTACTAATTGAATTGATTTGAATATTTTTTTTATTAATGAGAGGTAACTGATGTAATTATTCTTGTAATTTACTCATTTAAATTACATTTTGGAGACTCCTTAGAACTAAAACTGAACAAAAAAAAGACCTAAAATAAAAAATAGGTCAAAATGTAACCTAGTGATTCCCAGGGGTAGTTAAAGTGACGTGGCATGAGTAGCTTTGATTGTAATTTCTTAAGTGTTTATGTCTTGGGTTAGAATGATGCATATATTAGTTAAATTGATTTTTATTGGTGATTATAATAAATTACAACATATATTATGCAACAATCCGACTTTCTTAAAAATAGGTAAAGTAGTGTGGTAGGCAATTATTAATATTAATTGTCACCTTTTTGAATGACTATGTGTTGAAAATGGAGTAATTACTTGGCGTATGGTTGACCTTATTAATGATTTTGCGTGCATTTTTGAATTGTGTGGATTAATGAGTAGAGAATTGTTTCTAGTGTTAATTGTTTTTAGAGAATTAATTGATAGCTTTTCGGTACTAAGCTAATCTGAAGACCTATTTAATCTCGACCATCAGATCAGAAAAAGATTAAGGGTCGAGATTAACGAGTAAAGTAGACCCAAAGGCAGTGCTACCACACCTATGGTCATGCTAGGTGGCATAAAGGTACTAACTCCCAACCACAATGCCATGTGTTACCTTTTCTAACCCTCATCACTAGTTGTCATGATTTCTATTTTAACCCTGTTGGACTTTTTATTCCAATATTTGAATTAATATATTATTATATTAATATTTAGTGAATAAACATTATTAATTTATTATATATATGTTCTGTTAATAATAATAATAATTTGAATAGAATTATCTATTCAAATAGATCTTCTAATTGAATTTGTTGATAAAATTGATCAGTGGTGAGTTAACCTATCCTAATGTCCATTGAGAAGTTCCTACTCCCATCTACTTTGCCTATATATACGTTATCCCATTAGACAAATATCACAGAGTGAAATCTAAGATGAATCAAACTAAGAGTAGTAAACGCTCAATTGATTAAGAAAAGGGGTCATGAATCATTTCACATTGGGTACACCATTTATTAAGTTGTTTAACACATTTGTTGAGATATTTATTGTATAATGGGTAAATTAATTATGTTCTTACCATATGTGTTATGTAACAGCCCTCATTTTTGTATGATAGGTCCTTGAGACCAGTTGTCTGTAGTATGTGATAATTTTATATGTATTGATGTTTGAGCTATGGCCGACTTATTTATGTGTTCTGTTTTAAAAAATTTTGTGAGTGTGAGGCAGAGATTTTGGTTTTAATTGTGTAAACAATTGAGATAATTAGGATAACAGTAAAGATGTGTTTAATAAACACTCTAATAATAAAGATTTATAAAATAAGACATTAAGTGATTTAATATAAATATTTAAGTAACTGTTTTAAGTTAATAAAACTGTGTAACTCCCCGGTTTGAGCCCAGAAATTATCTGTGGGACTTGAGTAAATTATTTTTATCCCAAAACGTCCTTCATGTTATTCCTAACAACTTTCATGAAGAGCCCAACACCCAATTTTAAACAACCAAGCTTAAAAACATTGATTTTAAGTTACCTAAGTAAGCCAAAATGCGCGTTTGTACATATTTTGGGTATAATTTATGCTCCCGATATTGGATTCGAGTCATTCTTATCCCAAAATCTCTGTATTAAATTTATCTACAAATTTTAGGTTGACCACTAAGGCCATTTCTCATCCCATAAATCCCCGAAATTAAAAAACTACACTAATTCATGTTTTTCCAGCATCAGTTTGCACTAGGTGCAATATTTTCCACATAACTCTCTCATATGGCCATGAAATGGAATGAGGCCTTCACCAAAATTTTCTTAATACAATTCTCCACATTTTTATGAAGAAACCAAAGCCTAGTTCGTAACTCATTGGCCCAAAAAAATCATTTATGCAAGGGCCAAAAATCCTGTCACAGCCCTGTACCCTTTTAGTATTTGGGCCATATCTCACTCAACTCTCAAAGGACCTTTTTGTGCTTTATATGGATTTAAAGAGAAAAAAAGTTCTACAACTTTTATGTTGAGCCCATTTACTAATTTGGTCCATAAGCCCACTCATACCCACGAGCAAGTGATTGCCTTGCACTTGACACCTAGGCTGACATGCACCATGAACCAATAACATTGCTCCATCACTTGGCCACTTGTCCAAACCATGCATAACCCTTCACTATATCACTTTTAGCTGCTTGTGACACATCTCCCTTGCATGAAAAATTGGTGACACTTGCCCCACTCACTTGCCATGGCCGTGTGACTCCTTGGACACCAAGGAAGTCACATGCAAAATTTTACTTTTCATTTTATTTTGCCTTGATCTTGCTTGGTTCTACTTTCCCCTTCCAAACTTAGAAAATTTCTAGCAATATTCCTTCTCATTTTTCATGTCTCCTTCATCTAGATCATCGTCCCACACTCATCATCATTCATCCTAAACTATCACACTATACTACAAAATTCAAAAATACCACCTTTTGATCCTTAAATTTCTTCTTCTTCCCCCACCAAATAGCAACATTTTTCTCCACCTTCCACCACCAAAATCACGTTAATTCCACCATCCTCCAAGGCATCCATTTTTTCTTCCTTGATCAAACAAGCTATGGTGGTTTAGAAGCAAATTTTTGGAGTCCTTGGCTTTTTCCTTGAGCACGAAATCTTGTTGGTAAGGGGGAGTACTTTGCTTGTTTAAGATCCATAAATTAATGCATGCATAGTGAGATATAAGTGTTCCTTAGCACTTATATCTTGATGTTCCTTTAAAAATCTTAAATTCTTATGATTTAATCTTGAAGATCTTTGAAAAAAAAATGAGATCTTTAAGGAGCATCATGGCTATACCATAAATTTAATGAATTCTTTGAGTTTTGAAATTTTAATAATAAGATACTAACTTGTGACTTTTATTACTGTAGATTTTTGGTTGTTATAACTCTATGCATGTGATACTTGTTGAATCTTACATTGTTTGGCTTGATTGGTGGCTTATGGTGTTAGTGATCTTTTAGAAAATATGAAATCTTTAAAATGAATTTTGAATAAATAGTAAACTAATATTGCTGCTAGAAAATTTTAATGGTTAGTAAATCACTTAATAATTTTAGATCTTAACGTATAAACTTGAAAGAAATGATTTTTGTGGTTGAAATTTTGTAACAATACTTGATCTTTGAAAATTTTGTGATAAAAATAAAATTTAATATAAAATTTTAATTCTGGAATTTTTTTATTAAAATAAAAACAAGTGATTTAGTGGTAGCAATTAAATGATATGTTTATGACGTTAAGAAAATAATTTATAAGAATTTTAGAAAATAATCCTTGATGAATAATTGAAATTATTGGTGTTGTTGTATTTATATATTTGAGAAATATTTTTGATCATAAAAATGTTGTGAATGTGGTAAATATTAAGAGAATTAAAAAGGGACCCAAGTTTAGGCGGGAACGAAATGTTAGAAACGGTACAAAACACATTTTTATGGGTCAATGGAGGAATTTGGCAAAACTATTTTGGAGGATTATTTTGTGATAGGAGAAATTAATTTTGAGTACAAGAAAAATACCTAAATGAATAAAATTGATTGGGAGAAATTTTGACGCATAATTTATCCTTAAAACGTATATTTACAAACGTTAAAACGAAGGATTTTAGCACCTTATAACCATTTTTTGTGGGAGCTGTTTTGGGGCAGGATAAATACTTAAAATTTCTATATTCAATTAGTATTTTAAAAATTAAACACTTTTGTCTTTGGAGTCATTCAAATCAAAATTTTCTAGATAAAATACGACAAGAATAAAGTTTTGGTAAATGGTAAAAACTAACTACTTTATATCTTTAATTTAGAAAAAGAGAATTTCTTTTATTTCCAATATAGGACTAAGGGAAATGTTTTGTAATGATAAAATGTTTTACCCAAGGCTTAATAAAATTTTATAAGAAAGTCAAAACCAATTTAAATCGTTCGCCGTAAGTCAATATGATGAAACGATATTGGTAAAGAATTGAAAAATCATTAGAAAAATATTTTTATCCTTATTTTTATCTTAAATGTATATCTAACCTTTAAATTATACCTTTGAGTAAAAGAACAAAATAAGTTAGAGAATCTTACTCTCTAAGAAATTTAATCAATGAACTATACTTAAAATATCTTTTAGAATTGAAAAATATGTTTTGTCCTTACTTTTATCTTAAAGGTGATATTAAATTTTTAAGTTCATATTTTTGAACAAAGAAACCAAATGATTTAAAGAAATTGTGTTCTTTGAAAAGTTTATTAAATATATTATATTTAAATATCTTCATAGATTTATAAATAAATTGGATCTTTTAATACTAGAAAGTGTTCTTATAAATCGTGTTTTAGAGAATGTTCTTGATATTTTTAGTAAAATGCTTTGAGAAATAATTATACTTTGGTTTCTTGTATCTACTATGCGAAAAGACCTTTACTATTAGATTCTCTGAACGCTTTAAGGACAAATGCGCCTAATGAATAAGGTTCTGTCTAGACTTCGGGCACCCTAGTAATAAGACAAGTACATGGAATTTTGCATTGGAGTTAAGGAGGGATGTTAGAAAAATTCCCTAGAGCATACAGTGATGGGTACACTGAAGAATCTGTCGCGCCTCGATACCTGAGGGCAGTCTAGGCCCGTCGCCGGATAGCCTGTAGCAAACTCTGGTGTACTTCGACAGGAGGTGGAATTTTCTATGACTGTGGAGTGCCCATTCTATAGTGATGTGTGTGATTGGCCATTTTGATATTGGGACTAAGAGTCCTTACCCTTTTGTGAAAACCAGAACGAGGAGAGCTCCGGTCGCTCTAGTTGGGCAAGGGAGATAAGGGTGGCGAATTGAGTACATGATTGTTAAGATTGATGAATGGAAGTTAGGCTCTATTGCATATTGGTAATGAATTATGACTTATAGTAATTAAATCTAACACATGCATAACATGAAATCATTATATGACTAAACCTCTGATTGTCATTGATATTTGTATAAGTGAAGCTTTATATGTCTATTCTAAGGTATGTTGTATGTGATTCTCTCTATAGTTTAAAATATTAAGCCACCCATGTATGTATACTTTATAGGTCGAGAGCTTTGTACTCACCCCTTCTGTTGTTGTGTATTGTTTCTCCTTTCCTGTGATTATCAGTTGAAGGACAAGGTGAGCGTGGGTAAAATTTAGACTACTTGCAGTAGAGGACGCCAGTTGGAAGCGCCGACTGTGTATATTTTTGTTTGTGTTGAGATCGTCGTAGATCTCGATGTTTTATTTATATTGTTATTTTGTAGTAGTTGTTAGGAGCCTGTGAGTTCCGTACTCTTTTAAGTACACTTATGTTTAAAAGAACTGATCTATATAATGTATTTATTTCAAAATCGTGTACTAATGATCACCAAAAAAACAACTTGTATTTTTAGTGACTCCTTAATTAAGTAGAACGTTCCAGTGTGGGAATTTATCCTAGTTAATCGAGGGTGTCACATGTTATTTATAATATGCTTTGAATTTAATATCTAAGTTCTGCAAATGGGATTAGAGCCTTTATGACACATATTATGATTTTCCACCTATGAAATTGTGTTGTTATATCAATTATGTACTTGTACTGATACTTTATCAGTATTAAGATTTTGTAACATACATTTTATGCATACGTTTCATTTATGTATATTTTTTATTTATTGTAATTTGGGACCCTTAGGCGGGGTTACAGTAAGTAAAGAATTTTGAGATTTTGAAACACCATGATCTTATTGTGGATTTTTTATTTAATTGAGAGGTTTTAACTCATGTTCATCCATGGGTAAAATATTATAAATATCTTCGTAATTCATAACATAGAGTGAGAGAATTGGATCGTTCTCATTTCTTTGAAACTTAGAACCCTCACTTCATTTTTTCTCTAAAAATCTTTCAAATCAGTTAACAATTTAAAACTTTAATAAAGGGGTTTAGTTGTACATGTTATGAATTTTGTAATGCCCTTCCTTGTTATAAATTTATGTCTCTCTTTATACTTGTTGTTGCTACCCAATTTTGTCCGGGCCCATTTAAAAGTTTCAAAAAATAATAATAAATAATAAAAAAATAACAAAAAATTTAAATCTAACCTAGGATTTAGTTTTTTAGAAAAAATGAACCTGTGGGCTTGTCTGAATTGTTTATTCACACTTTGGTCTTTAAATTTTTTAAATCCTCATTAGAACCATAAAATTTTGAATTTTTTTCTAATATAAGAAAAAATTTAAAAATAGAATAGGGAAGTTTAAAATTTGAATCAAATTTTTAGGAGATTAAATAAAACCGATGAGAGGGTTTTAAGAGATAGAAGAAAGTTTATATATATATATATATATTAGAATGAGATAGAGTTTTTTTGAACAGGATTAGATAGAGCTTTTTAAATAAATATATATTATAGAATGTTATTGAAGTAGTCTAACTGGAGTATGCAATCTGGTGTGGGAACCAACCTCAAATGTTCTTCTATGTATGATATATATATCGGTGTAATGGAGATCCGGTACTGTAGCCCCTTCTCAAGCGGGGAGTTAGAGGACTTGGAGTCTTGGAGGATCAACACACTAAGCTCTCGCATTATGGGGTGAAAAGTGGTGCCACTTGTAAAGGCACTCTGACGCTCAAGTCAACCACAGATAGAGAATGCAATATACTCGAGTATAAGTTAGAGAATGAGAAAAATGTACCATTGTTGTGGATTCCTTGGTATTTATATGCATGCGAGGGACATAAAAGTCCCTTAGGGTTGGGGGACATTTCGTACCATGTGTCAGTACGACTCTATAAAAAGCTGACATATGACGTGGGCGCCTCCGTGTCTCCAATGAATTTCTCTCGTAACGGCTGTACCTTGTATTGTTTGTAGAGTTGGCAGGTTACTTTTCGGTGTGCAATAGTGATGACCTGGACTACCCAAGTGTATAGAAAGAATGGCTTATACTAGTTATGAATCTGAGGTTTCACTTGCGACACCGGTATATGATTGAAAATAGCTAGCCTGCAGGCGTTAGGAAAGAAGCTGAATCTGACCCAAAGGATGACCTTCTTAAGGAAATATAGGAGGATCCTAAAACTTTTAGAAGTTGAAGTATAGGTCGAAGTGATCACCGCTTTGGCCCAATTTTACATCCCATCTCTTTAGTGCTTTACATTTTACGACTTACAATTAACGCCATCAGTGGAGAAGTTTGAATAGATTTTAGGCTTGCCATTGGAGGAGCAAATACCTTACAGACGACTTGAGCAGTATGCTAACATCACCTCCCTTATCAGTCCAACTGAGCTTGGAAAAGCACAACTAAACTAGAATCAGATACTAGGGTTTGCCAGGGTGTATTTTAAAAATAGATGAATAATTTGGCTGAAAAAGAAGATTGGGAAAAATTTATGGATATCTTAGCACTTACCCTCTACGGTATCATCTTGTTCCCTTGAATTGAGAATTATATGGACTATGATGCCATAGATGTCTTCTTGGCCTGTAAGCTTCATCATGAAAATCCTGTTACTGTAGTCTTGACGGATGTTTACTGTACCATGGACTTTTATTATACTCAAGGAGGGAAAAGAATCCTCTATTGCTCACCTGCTCTATATGTATGGCTCACATCACATGTCTTCAGCCAAATGGACAAAGTTGAATACCCTGTATCTAACCAAAATTTATGCCAGTTAACTATGAAGAATGGTTATGAATGGGCCAGCTATCTTGTTGGGCTCACTGCTGAGAAGATAAGGTTATATTCGCAATGGCTGGAAGTTGAAACTGTAACATCCTAAAATTTATTTAAATGGTTAATTGAGAGGAATAAATATTAAATAATTACACATGGGTTAATAATGTCCCAAAAATGTTGAAATAATTAAATTGGGATTTATGAAGATTATTCATAATTTATTAAGACTTAGTGAGCTGAAATTATACCCGATTGAGATATGAGTGTCAGACCAAGTATCTCTGATTGAGGTACTATTGGTCAAGACTGCTAAGAATATTATTGAGAATCTGAATCTATATTTAGAATAATTTTTGGATAAAGTATTGAGCCCGAACAGAGATCCTATATGTTGTAAAAGGAGAAGTTTTAATGAAGGGATTAAAATTTAAACTAAAACTGCCTTTTCTCCCTTCTCATTCACGTTGCTTTTCTTCTTCTAAAGGTAATACACTCTTTTCTTCTTCTTTCCCCATTCTCTTCATCTTCTTCCTCTCTAGAAACCTAAACAAAATGGTGGTGTGCCTTATTCCTTCCCTATTTTCATTTTTTACTTGGAGTATAGGAGAAGCTTATGATTAAAGGCTCCTTTCTCCTCCTCCCTTACAATTTTTGTCACCTATCTTCCTCCTCTTGAAGCTCATTGTTGATTGTTAGTGGAGGTAAGCTCTTCACCACTTTCTTTAAGCTTATGCCCTAGGTTTTGGGTTTTGGTTGTTGGGTGAGTATTTAATGCATATGGGGTATTGAATGAATTCGTTAATATGAAAACCCTAAGGTGGGGTGCATTAAATACAAGCTTTTATATGCATTTAATGGGGTACACAAAATTAATGGCGGAGATGATGAAAAATGATGATTATTTATGATGGTTATTGGGTTTATCGTGAAACCCTAACTCTAGAAATTAGGGAAAATGATAAATGTTGGTTGAAGAATGTATTTTGAGAGGAAATACATAATATTGATAGTGTGGGTATCATGGAACATATTGGGAGAATATTTATTGATGATGAAAGATGATATTAATAATGGTGGGTGGCTATTAATGGTGATTGATGGCCATTGGTGTGTAAACCCATTGTGGGGTATGGCTTTCAATGCAAGATAATAAGTATGAACACCAAACCCATGGTGGTTGTGGTGAGATTAATGAACTAGGAAATGATTTAATGGTAATAATGTTATATGCACTAAATATTAGATTTAGAATGTGTAAGTCTTGGTGATTTTGAATAGAAATTAATGAAGTGATACCTTATGAAATGTAAGACTTATTTCAAATAATGAGGCGGGAACGTTGAATCACTCAGACTACTTCTCTTGAGGTAGGAGGGGAGTTTTATATTTTAAATGCATGAATTGAGTATTGGTTGATTGTCATATGTGACAATATACATGTTTTCCTTGCTTATGTTATCTTGACAAATTGAGATATTGAATATGACAATGTTAATTATGCTTGGCAATGTGTGTTGTGCATTTGAAATATTGATGGTATGCTATATGGTGATGTTATTGTTTGGCAAATGTTATGCCTTGATATGATGGGGATGTGTTTATATTCACCATGAATATGGAATGATTGTTATTGATGATGAATGAGATTGAGTATGGATGCTGAGCATACCTTGAATGTTGATGAAAGATTGATGAATTTTACTGATGATTATGATGCCATTGTGATTGATAAAAGTATTGACTTATATGTGTGTAATGAGAATTGTGTTGATAGAAAATTATTGTAAATGCCATACTTAAAACTTAAAACAATGGCAATAACCAATGATAATAAAATCCACTAAGAATTGTGTGGTGATATTGGTGATGGTGATGATTGATGAGTGACATGATAGGATGCATAGTGTGATAATGCATATGATTTGCATTTGTATTGCATCCATGGCATATTGCATAGCTGTCGGTGATGGAATGTTAGGGGTTCCTATGGTTGGCCCAGTGGGAGGGTGGCTCTATGCACGAGCATTATTGTTGTTTCCCTAGTGACTCGATGTGTAAGTCAAGAAGCTGCCAATGTTTAGCTACAGGAGCTGCATGTGGTTGACCCGGTGAGGGGTGACTCTTTGAGGAGCAAAGATTCCTGGTGGTCCCTTGGATCACAGCTGCCATGGTATGATTCATGGTTGGCCCGCAACACCTTATGTTGTTTATGGTGTTTACTGCAGTCATGGTGAAAATGACCTGTGTTGTAAGATGGGCAATGCAGTTTGATACCCATAAAATATGGTGATATGCATGCATATATTATGATAAGTGTATACATTTTACTACTACCGTAGGGGTATGGTTATGAATCCATACTTGAACCCATAAATTGGTGTTTATATTCCAATAGTCGGATCCATAATTGTTGTTAACTCCGCTGTGCATGTGTATTAGCCTAAGAGCATTTGCATATAGCAATGAGATATGCCAAAGGTGATGAGATATGATGATGGTTGAGATTGGGTGAAAGAATATCTAAAGAAAACATATAAAATATGAATATGAATAAATGACTTTGTGCTTGGTGATGTTATATGTGATGGCCTAATATGATGAAGGGCATGAATGTGTGCATGCTTATACGCTTTACTATAAATCATAGAGTATGATTCAGATATGTGTATGTCGATGGAATGATGTATTCATGATGATAAATGATATGTTAATGCAAAGTGGACATGTGATTGAATGCATATGTACATAATCAGAAATGTATTTATATTTGTCACTTGGAATCACTAGTGCAGAAATAAGATTTAACATCGGTTTTTTTGCACATTTCACATCGGTTTTCAAACCGATGTGGATCTGGCCGTTGTGAAATATAGGGACATCTCACATCGGTTTTTAAACTGATGTGAAAAAGGGATTTAACATCGGTTTTTTCTAAAAAACAGATGTGAAATCCCACTTACCACATCGGTTTTTTCAAAAAACTGATGTTAAACATCACCTACCACATCGTTTTTTTGTAAAACAGATGTGAAAAATGGAAAAATTAACAACGGTTTTTGTTACGACAGATGTGAAAAATGGCATATCTAACAACAGTCATGCGTAAAAACCGTTGTGAAATATGGGACTTATAACATCGGTTTTTTTAAAAACCGATGTGAAATCTTGAATTTTTTTTTTAATTTTTTTAATTGTTTTATAATGGTATATTATTTTGTTAAAAAACCTGGACAAGTTAATTTTCAATAATCATCCTGAATATATTCATTTTTCATTACAATTCCTGGATACATTTATACAACACATCAAAATCAAATATATCAAACATCAATTAAGAACATATATGTCAGTTAGTCATATATAACACCAAATAACATTGTTTTATACATGGTTTAGGTCAGAATTTAATACATAGTATAGACAAAATTTAAGCACTTGTGTTGATCATAATCTAGCTACTTGAAGAAGATATGTTGCCCAACGCTTACGAACCACATCAATTTCATCAGAAGTGAATGGTTCCTTGTTGCTAAACACCTACAAGTATGTGATGTCAGAATAGGCATTTAACTACCAGAAAATGCTTCCTTCTTTAAACCATTTCAATACTTGTCTCCAATCATCCTTAATGTTCCCTATTATGACATTGAGCATCTACCCCATGACATAATAACCACAGTGGTTGCTGCCCGATGATTGCTTATTAGCCTGAAATATTTGGAACAAGTAAACTTTGCATCAAATTCTTAACCCTCATCAAGTCATGTCTAAGCATAAAGGCAACGTAGAGTTAATGTAACATTGAGTGACTCACCCTTAGGATTATCCATTCAACCTTCTTACTAATCATATGTCGTGACCCTCCCAAAACATTACAAGCATCCAAGGCTCTATAGTATAAAAACAACCAACAAGACTAAAAAATGATAGTGTTGGCATGGTTAAATAATATAAATGCAATAATATAAAATAAGTTTGATGACTAACTTAAGATGGGTCCCTTATATTCTCCCAAATCCCTTCTTGATGATCATTACGGATGGCATGCACATTGTCTACTTCATCATCATCACATAGTGTTGGCATGCTAGATGAGAAAGGAGGAGTCTCTATAATATCAAGTGTTGAACCATGATTCTCATCTATATCCACCAAACATTTTCCATGAAGTGCAACTGACCACCTTTTGTTAGAAGGATCAGTTATGTAGAAAACTTGTTTTGCTTGGGATGCCATGATGAAAGGCTCATCCTCATGCGCTACTTTGTTAAGTTCCACCAATGTAAACCCCATTTCATCTATCTTTACACCAGTGTTACCATCAACCCACTTACATTTGAAAACAGGAACTCTAAATTTAATATAGTCAACTTCCCAGATCTCCTCAATGACACCATAATAGGGGATGGATGCCACAATTGGATTTTTATCCTTCGCACTGGAAAAGTGAATGGATTCAGCCACTATCATCACACCACTATTTTGCACCTGACTGTTGTCATCCTGAGACTTGGTGTAGAAGCTGTAATGATTAATGTAATAACCACTCCAACACACAACATCAAAGTTAGGACCGCTTGCTAGCCATTTCAAAGTCTCTGAGGCAGTGTCATCATTCACCACTTGTCCTCTAAACCAATTAAGGAAAGTTTTATTATGCTCATTCACCAACCATTTTTCAGTCATGCGAGGGTTTTTTGCCTTGATAATATTCTTGTGCCTCGATATGTATGGTAGAACCTCATCAGTGTTGTTTAAGATATACAAATGTGCTTGTAGGACCTCCTCACGTGGCTTACTCTTAACAGAGAAACCCCGAATGCCATTTCCTGTACTTCCATCTCTGAAGCGAGGCTTTGGTATTCCAATTGAGTCCACATCTGACAAATAATCAGTACAAAATTCAATAGCTTCTTCTGCAATATATCTTTCAACAATAGAAGCTTTCAGACGATACTGATTCTTCACATACCCCTTTAAAATTTTCATGTATCGCTCAATTGGGTACATCCATCTCAAATAAACTGGGCCACAAATACTAATCTCCCTGACTAGATGAATAATTAAATGCACCATGATGTCAAAAAAAGAAGGTGGAAAATACATCTCCAATTGGCACAATATAACCACTGCATCATTTTGTAACTCAACCAATTTCCCAGGGTCAATCACTTTGCTACATATAGCATTAAAGAAAAAACATAACCTGGTTATAGTCACTCTAACATTTTTGGGTAAAACATCACGAATAGCCACTGGTAATAATTGTTGCATTAACACATGGCAATCATGAGATTTTAAACCAATTAATTTAAGGTCTTTCATTGAAACAAGTTTTTTGATATTTGATGAATAACCTTGTGGCACTTTAACGCCATGCAAACATTGACACAAACTTTTTCTCTCATTTTTTGACAATGTATGACAAGCTGGTGGCAAGTATGCCCGCTGACCTATAGTTACTGGAGCCAAGGAATCCCGTATACCCATGTCAACCATATCTCGACGAGAAGTCACCCCATCCTTTGTCTTTCCTGGGATATTGAGGAGTGTTCCAATAACACTATCACATACATTCTTCTCCACATGCATCACATCAATACAGTGCCTTACATCAAGAGAAGGCCAATAAGGGAGGTCAAAAAAGATAGATCTTTTCTTCCATACATTCTTTTCTGTAGCCTGACGCTTCTGCTTTTTTCCCAAGACAACATTGACGTCTTTTACCTTTTCATAAACTTCATCTCCTGTCAACGCCACATGAGCAATTTCATTCTCTTGAGATCCATGAAAAGCTTTCTTTAATTTATGATACGGGTGATCATGTCTGAGAAATCTCCTATGCCCAAGGTAAACTGTTTTCTTTCCATGATACATTTGACGGTAACATGTTCCTTCTTCACATATAGGACATGCTTTATGTCCTTTAACACTATATCCAGATAAGTTACCATATGCTGGGAAGTCATTTATGGTACAAAAGATCATGGCACGTAACTTGAAGTATTCACGAGAGTACGCATCAAATACATCTATGCCTTCCTCCCACAACATTGTCAAGTCTTCAATCAAGGGCCTTAAATATACATCTATGTCATTCCCCGGTTGTTTAGGGCCTGAAATCATCATAGACAACATGATATACTTTCGTTTCATGCATAGTTGAGGGGATAAATTGTAGACAACCAACAAAACAAGCCATGAACTGTGTATACTACTTAGGCTACTATAAGGATTCATTCCATCTGTAGTAAGTCCAAGCCGAAGATTTCTGGGTTCATTGCCAAAAGTAGGAAATAACTGATCAATCTTCTTCCATTGCAAAGAATCTGCTGGATGACGAAGCTTTCCATCTAGTTTCCTTTCTTCAATATGCCACCTAAGACATTTTGCATCATTCTTGTTGGCAAACAATCGTTTGAACCTTGGAATTATTGGTAAATACCATAAAACTTTTGCAGGAGGATTTTTGGTACTCACATCATTACCTAATTCACCATTTTTCACCTTATATCGTGATTCACCACATACAGGACACTCATGCAGCTTTTCATACTCTCTTCTATACAAGATGCAGTCATTCGGGCATGCGTGTATTTTTTTATACTCCATACCCATAGGACATATAACCTTCTTTGCTTCATAGGTACGATTAGGTAGTGTATTCCCTTCTGGGAGTATTTCCTGTTGCAACAATCTAAGTAATTCGGTGAAACTTTTATCAGTCCATCCATTCTTTGCCTTCAGATTAACTAGCTTTAACACTGCTTCCAGTCATTTCACTTTACACCCTGGATACAAAGGCAAATCCGCATCCCGAGTCAAATTATCATACACGTGTGCTCTTTTAAATGATTCACATCCAATGTCACGTATCATGTCTTCCAACCCATCATTCATTTGTTCATTCACTTCTTCTATTTCAGACACACTTGGTATCAACATCAATTCCCCATGCCACGTCCATGTTGTATAATTCTTGCAAAACCCATGACATATGACATGATCTCTAATTTCCTCAACACTTAATCGTTTTACATTTAAACATTTCACACATGGACAATAAAATCTCCCATTATTATTAAGAACATTTCTTTGAGCAAATTCCAAAAAAGCTTCCACCCCAACTGCATACTCATTACTTGTCCGTCTAGCATTAATCCAACTCCGATCCATTGGTACTAATGTTCTAAATTAAACAACAAAACATCAATGGACATTAATGCCCGGATAAATCACGGTATGAATTAAGCAACATATTAAACAACCTAAGTTACTAGGCCAATGTGCAAACTCAGTTACTAGTAAATATGCAAACTAATAGTAAATAGGTCATTTAACAAACATGTTAAAAGCAAAAATTATTGGTCCACCTCAACCTTAACTATACACACCACCTATTTTAACCACAAAAAAGAACCATATCCAACACAACTCAATATCCAACACACCTTCATACACACCTTCATACACACCATAGTAAATATGCAAACTAATAGTAAATAGGTCATTTAACAAACATGTTAAAAGCAAAAATTATTGGTCCACCTCAACCTTAACTATACACACCACATATTTTAACCACAAAAAAGAACCATATCCAACATAACTCAATATCCAACACACCTTCATACACACCATTTTTAACACAAACATACCAAATTTTATATTTAGGTTCTCCTAGGCATTTTAAGAAACATGTTCAAGGCACTCAACCTCAACTATACATATACACATGGCCTAAACAAATAACCATTTTCAACACATCTCAAGTTCAACTAGGCATTTTAACAAACATGTTAAGAGCAAAAATTATTAGTCCATCACCATACACACTTACAAATGTTCAAGGCAAAAACCCATTTTAAACACAAAAAATAAACCATATCCAACACAGTTGAAGCTCACAATAATAGAGTTAAAGATGTGAAGTTTAAGAAGCTCACAATAATGGAGTTGAAGAAGATGGAGAGAAGAGGGTTGAGAGAGGCACACGGTGGGAGAAGGTTGAGTTGACAAACTTGAAGAACTCGTTGCTGTTGCAAAATGGAGAAGGTTGAAGTTGAAGAATGTTGCTGTCGTGAAATAGAGAAAGGGCGTTGAACAATGTTTTCGCTGAATGGAGAAAGGCTACTGCGTGGTGAAATTTTTAATTTTGATAGTTCACCTTCCACAACGGTTTTATTGAAAACCGATATGGACCCGCGTGACTTAAACTTTCCACAACGGTTTTATCAAAAAACCGAAGTGAATATTTTGCTTGCACGTGATCATTAAGGCTACTGCTTGCTGGACTCTGCGCGTGAATGTTTTAATATAACATTCAATTCCTTTCGCGTCAATCCTCTCGTTTTTCTCTTATTGATTTACGGTCAATTTTTTAACTTTCACAACGGTTTTCTTAAAAACCGATATGGACCCCAATTAAAAAAAGCTTTCCCAATAGTTTCTTTAAAAAACCGACGTGGAGATTATTTTATTAAAATTTTAACATCGGTTTTCTAAACAAAACCGATGTGTAATCTCCCCCTTTGGCGTAAAAAATTGATTCCGATTTTAATAAATCATACACTTTACACATCGGTTTTTAAGGAATCCGTTGTGAAATGTTTTGCCCATATTTTCAAAATTGCCACCGCATAATTATATCACTACGGTTTTTAATAGCTGATGTGAAATGTTATATTCCACATCAGTTTTTCTTAAAACCGATGTGAAATGTTTTGCTAATATTTTCAAAAATGCCACCGCGCTAATATTTAACAACGGTTTTTAGTAAAACCGATATGAACATTTGAATATATTTTCAAAAATGCCACCGCATTGATTTTTCACATTGGTTTTTGTAAATCCGTGGTGAATTTGATGTTATGAAAGGGTACTTTTGCACTAGTGAATGTATAACTTACTCTCCTATGTTGTCTATTTTTAGCCTAGTGATGCAGGGTATGCATGGGGTGAGATACACCTAGTTTTGGAAGTGTATGTTTTGATGATGAAGGTAAATTAGTTGTATAGGAAATGCCTTGGCCAACAACCAATGATTTTTGTATAGCACATGATGTTGGTATATGCTTATTACACTTTAGGGTGGTTAAACCTTCATTTCGTAGGTCATTCGTGAAAATTAGACCTTTGTATTGTATGGCTAATTTTTGGTTATGACCTTGACGATAGTTGATTTTGATTCTAATATAATGATTTCCATATGGCATTAATGAATGAATATTGGTAATGAAATGTTATAACCAATTGATGGCATTAGTGTTTATGTTGATGGATGAATTGTTTAAAGCGTGAAGTTATGTCTTTGATGTTTATGCATAATTAAGGAACTGATAGGGCCATATAGAGATTTAGACATTTGGATGCCAGGGAATGGTTTCAATGAAGCCTATGCATGATTTGGAACTTGTAGAAACTAGAATGGTCCAATTCCATTAAGAATTAACCCTTGAGTTGCAAAAAATGCTCTAAAATGGGATAAACATATTTCTACGCATAAGTCCCTCATTTTTGAGATTTTTTGAGTACGTTTAATGGCTACACGTCATAAATGATGTATATTCGGTGGTGTCAAAATTTAGTGGCAATTGGATTTCCTATGAAAAAGTTAGGGTGGTTAGAAGTTGGAAATTTATGCATTTTCTGTATTATGCAGTTGTTTGCTGTCATGAATCAATTCATGACTTCCCCTGAATTGATTCATGCGCCACTGAAATGGCATGAATCGATTCACAAGCTCCTTGAATCGATTCATGAGCTGTTGGATTCATATGAATTGATTCACACGAGTCCTAAATCGATTCATGAGCCTCAGTTTTGGTTGTTCTGAAATTCCATTTCGCATGAATCGATTCATGGAATGCCTGAATCGATTCATGAGCTTTTGTTTTGTTGTTTTGGGTTTCTAATTCATATGAATCGATTCATATGAGTCCTGAATCGACTCATAAGCTTCTGTTTTCACTGTTCTGGACTTCTAACATGCATGAACCAATTCATGGATTGCTCAAATCAATTCATGGCTTGTTATTTGTCAAAATTCCATAAGTTTTGATGCTTAATCGATGTTGTTGAGTCATGGCATGTTCATGTAATTGGATGTACACATTTTTGACATACTTTAGCAACCAATGAGGGTATCCTTGAGTTTCTTCTCATACCCATTCACATATATTGAACTAACTTACGCATTTCGCAATCCCTTGGATGATGACCATGTAATTGACTATCCAAGGAAAACTCTTGTTTTAAAAATACATACCTTCTCATATCTTCATATATGGGATAGGTCTTTTGAAATGGTCTAGGGTTGAATGTTGAAGCTGTATTTCACGGTGTTCTTTATCCATTGTTTGTTTTCAATATCATGAAAAATTTACCCTCATTTTTATTAATTACCAAATTAAGGGCGATCATCGCAGAAACCATTATTCACCATTTTGGAAGCTATCTGAATGTCCCGTTCATAGGCACTCGCGGATATGCATCAATTATAATCTAGTCTTATCCAAATACCAATTGGCATATCCCCTACTTGGACCACCAAATGAAGAGTTATTACCTCTTTTGTCCTTTACAATGCAAATAGGGAATACACTTCTACCCTTAAGCATATAAGGAGCTCCTGGCAAAGAGTCTACAAGAAAGGGAAAGAGTTAGGTGTCAAAAGCCACAGTACCAAAGAAGAATACTATTAGTGGATCCTAAATCGAGTCTCTGTCAAGAAGCTGCCATTTAGGTAACTCAATCCCCCTTCTGAGGTATGAGTTATCTACCATGCTTCCCTTTAAAGACAAAAAGATCAGAGAAATGGAAGAGAAATTGGTCTAGCTGAGAGCCAAGAATAAGAAGTTAGAAGATGACTTGACAAAAGCCCACCAAGATTGCACTATCTTGCAGAGAGAAAATCATGAAAAGGAGCAGGCCTATGAGGCCATTAGTAAGAAGCGAAAAGCTAAAAATATTTATATATAGAAGCTAGATCAATGTCTCCGAGTGGTAAATTTCCAACTAAAGGCCAAGAATAAAGGAAGGGATGCCATTCTTGTAGACAAATAGTTACTGAAAGAGATGATGGAAAAAGCTAACGAAATAAGCAGGATGCCTTAGCACAAAAGAGTTTTCTATGATCCCAAATCAACAACATGAAGCAACACAAAAGGGTTTTCTGCGATCCCAAATCAACAGCATGGAGCAACAAATCAAAGATATGGTAAAAACTTCCCGACGAGAAGTAAATGATGAAAAATGATGTGCATATGAAATATAGAACAAATGTCAGGAGATGATACAGTCTATGAGAGCCGAGGTGGCAAATAAGGATGAAATCATTCACTCATGGATGCGCCGCTTTGGCAAGCTAGCATGTTTGGCTAATGGAACTTTAGAGGACATCCCATGGCTACTAAGAAAGGCCGAAGAAATGACAAATTCCCTCACCACCCCCAATGAGATTATGGTTTTCATGGAATATTGTAAAAGTTACTTAGTGAAATGAGGGCCATGATTGCCCAAGCTAGGAAAGACTGATTATTTTCCCTTGATGTAATGAATGCTTTTTACTAAAGTAATAAATTGGTTGCTCAACGTCTATAATGATACCATATTAGTTTCCATATTTCTTAACCTAGTACTTTTGAACGAGATGTTCTAAGGAATGGCAAAAGGATGCTCGTTAAGACTCACGATCGCTTCAATCACGGTTTGTTTTTCTTTGTTGTCTCTTTCTTTTTTTTTCTTTTTCACTAACGCATTTTTAAAAAAAAACAAAAAACAAAAACAAAAATCAAAAAAACAAAAAACAAAAAACAAAAAAAAACAAAAAACAAAAAAACAAAAAACAAAAAAACAAAAAACAAAAAAACAAAAAACAAAAAACAAAAAACAAAAAAAACAAAAAAATAAAAAACAAAAACAAAAAACAAAAAAAAAACAGAGAAATCACAAGGAGACACCCTTACAGAACTCGAGCAAGACTCATGGTTGAGACAGATTACGAGACTCTATATATCCAAATCAAGTGACTACTATTGAAGATGGTTCCTGTGATGTCGCAAGCTTTATGCATTCCCCGGGCACAGAATTTTGTAACTGAGAGGCTGTTGAGCTTTCCGCGACTTTAATTTCTAATTCTAAGTAATTTATAATTGCCTTAATTACTCGGTATTCCCATTGCTATGCCCAAGGCTTGGGAGCCTTTTCCTTTTACAATAAGGGTGAAACATCTTGTGTCATGTTTTTTAAAATTTCATTAATAAATGCGTATTTGAACATATTTTTCTTTACACCATTTACTGATTCCCTTTCCCTTTATCCCTCATTCGACCATTCACCTAAACACATCTGAAAATGATTCACTCGAAAATAGTAAGGTTACGATCTTATTTCACAACTTTGAGTATTTAGTTGATTGCACTGATGGAGAGGGTAAGAAAGACTATGGTCCCTAGCCAAATTTAACTAAGATGTTGGAGTAAGAGGCTAGAGAAATTCATCCCTATCAAGAGCTAATTGAGACCATCAAATGAAGAGGATAAAAATAGGTCAAGATTGAGATTTCCCTGAGTCAAGAACAATAGGGAAAGTTGATTAAGTTTTTGATGTCCTTTGGTTTGGAAAACACTAGGGTAATTTATCAGAGGGCGATGGTAACCTTGTTTCATGACATGGAAGTCTATGCGAACGACAACACTACCAGGTCCCTAAGTGAACAGGGGCATATATATCGTTGACCAATGTGGATAGGGATGGCTTGCCGATGCCCATAAGTGCATACGCAATCAAGAGATACTTTGCCAAAAAAAACAAAAGAAATAGAACGGGTATATCATCGAGCAAGCCGTCACCTTTCTATGTGGGGGGTATGGTGTTGGCCCGGTAATAGTGGTTTTTTTGTTTAACTGTTTATGTTTACTACCGGGTCATTAATTGCCAAGCGCACCAATCATTTGTAGTTTTCAAAATTTAGATATCGTTCCACTAGGATTGAAAGTCCAATAACAACAGTAATTTCCTAGTCACTATGGTAAATGTAAAGAAACTTATAGACAAAAGAATGATTTATATACAATTTATACAGTATTCACAGGATAGCATGGTTGAATTGTTCATGAGATAAAAAGAAAATAAAAATCTATCTAAAAAGTTAAGTTGCAAACTAGAATAGGTAAGATACTTGAGGATAAAACACAAATAGACAAATTATGTTAGAAATTGGATCCCTAATCTAGAATAACAATGAGGAACTCAAGACATGCATATTTAATCATCAAGTTTTATGTCATTGTAGCTTAAATTCATTATAACCGATCCCTCGTGATATAAATTCTAAAAGAATTCACTGTAAAGTCCGATCCCTCGTGAGCTTTCTCAGTAAAAACTTGCACTAAGACCTGGCCTTATGGCAACAATGGTTAACAACCCCTATAGAATTGAGATACCAAGGGTATTCCAACTTTTACTTTCGTCAAAACAAGTTTCAATACGGCATGAATAATCATTCTCCCATTCGACATTCACACTAATAAAACAAGTTTCAATACACATGAAAATCATTCTCCCGTTTGACGTTCATATTAATAAAAGATTGAAATACTAACATGGACTTGAATCATAAACATGTAGAGGTAAAATTCACAACATTATACTCAATAGATTAGTTCACCAATTCCAATATAAACAGATTAGTTACACATGGCAAAAGTAAAAATAACACTTACAGAGATTGACATTATGAAGGCGATGGAAACTTCACGATACAACGATCACAATACACCACAACACTCTCAAGTATCTAGAAAACTATTCTAGAATTACAAACTCTAAAAGAAATACTCAAAACTCGAGTATAGAAGAGAGAAAAGAACTCTGAATGTAGAGAAATGGATGCTTAGAATGATGTTGGATGGCCCTTTTTATAGGGCTGAGGAAGGGTGCTGACGCTACGCATTAGTGTGACGCTATGCGTCAGTCCCCTGACTCAGCCTCCATTAAACGTAGCTGGTAGTGGCCACCTTGGAATATTTTATTCAATCATGTATTGCCATATGGACCTGTCTCAATTTTCGGTTTGGCCATTTATGCAGAGTGGAGTGGCCAATAATGGGTAACTAAGTGAGTGCTCTGCCAGCTTGGCTATGGAGTCCACACAGCTCTGACGCTACGCGTAGCTGTGACGCATAGCGTCAGCATCAAAAGTACCCACGCTACACGTGGTGTTGATGTTACGCGTCAGCTTCTCCAGATCTTCAATTTTCTCTTAAATTCTTTACTTTTTCACTACAAAACTAGAGAAAATTGATCAAGGGCAGATTATTTCCAACAACATCTATTTATTGAATTTAAAACCTAATTTTCTAATAAATTAAGCTAATTTTAATTATTTTTATGAAATTTTTATTAAAGGATTTATTGTAAATTTGAGGACTAACATACGGGTGTCATCAAGCCAAGAACATAGCAAAAACAATGTTTCATCCTTGTTGTAATCAACACCCTAACCTTCAAGGGGTATAACTACTTCCTATGCCAATGTAACCAATGAAATGGTCTACTAGCATTATAGTTCTTTACCACATTGGCTAAGGGCGAATAAAGCGGCAAGAGCAAGACAAAGGTACGAAGGAGATCATTCGAAGGTCAAAAAAAAGGAAGGAAAAACGAACAAATAAAAGAAAAATCAACAAAGGAAAAATCAAGAAAAGAAAGAATGAAAAAAAGAACAAAAACAGAAGCCCAAAAGAAGACTCAGAATGGTCCCCTCTCATTAAGGCTAAACAGGCTCGCCCATTTCCTTCGGTATGTGGCATTGGGGCAAAATTGCCTATTTGAAGTGACATATGTCCCCTAAAGGATGAAACTAGATCAAAGGAGGCCAAGCAGGCTCGATTTTGGTATAATCAGCTTAAACTTTTTGTTGAGAAGAATACAACCTTGATTAAAAAATGTCATAAAGAAAGTAAAGCTCGCTATGAAACACCCTTAATTTAATAAATAAATAAAATCCAAAACAGGGAAAATTTTTCCCAAAAATAAACCCAGCAGAACCGGGCACAAAAGAATAAGGGAATGGAAAGCAGGAGAAGAAAAACCGATCGGAACAGGCTAGAGGAAGAGCAAACAGCGCTCAAGCGAAGCCCACACAACAGCGCCCACTCGCTCAAGCGAGATCCAGCACACTTGAGCGAGACAGCCCAACTCGCTCGGGCGAAGGACCAATCGCTTAAGCGAAGCCAAACCAAAGCCTTCCCCGCACACACACTCGCTGGAGCGAATCCCTCATTCGCTAAAGCGAGAAGCCCCCACTCGGTATTTCCATCACTCGGTATCTGGGGTTCCACTCACTCGGGATTGACCCAACATATTATACTTAGTCATTTATTTTTATCCACAAAGGTCTCACATATACAATCCACTCGGTAAATGAGGGTTATCCCACTCAGAATCCATAAACCTTCCTCACTCGGAATGTTTCCCAATCAAACACCACTCGGTGTACTTAACTTCAACACAATCTGGAATGTACCAAACACCCATCACTCGGTATAAACTTACATCTCTCACTCGGAGAACACATAGACCTTCCTTCACTCAGAAGGGGTCTCCACAATCAAATTCCACTCGGAATGTTCCAGCCAGATTCACTCGGCATATGATATCTTATTCAATCGGAGAAACCATTAAGTTAAGTCCCACTTGGACTTATCCAGATCTAACCACTCGGGATATAGAATCTCTTTCACTCGGATTATACCTGTATCACATACTTAAAATATATTCCAATCTCAACCATTACAACAACTCTTCCCTCGGAAGAGGATCACTTGGATTTACCACTCGGGAATATTCAAACTCTACCCCACTCGGGTTTACTCATATTTTTCACTCGGTAATATTTAGGCCCATGATCACTCGAAAAATTCTCCCATCAAAGCCTACACAGAATGGGTTCATCTAAAGGATTTTCTCCCAGAATCCATTTAAGTGTTCTTCACTCGGAAAAGGAAAGCCAAACATCATAGCCTCACTCGGAATCATTAACTTAGCATTATTTCATCCATCAACACTTCTCAAATAATTCAGCAACACATTCCAGTCGGTAAGAAGCATCAAATCAACATAAAACACTTATACATATATATATATATATATCCATATAAATGTAAACTTGTCCACCAATCCAATCAGGATTACTCAGCCTCCTCAACACTCAGAGAAATTCACCAAGTCATTAGTTAGTCACTCGGAATACATATTATATTATTCATTCAGAACAGGTACCCACATTCACTCGGTATGTATATAATACCATTCACTCAAAATATATATAACATTTCTCACTCAGAATCCATTAAGGTTATCACCACTCAGAAAAAGGCCCGTACATATGAGTCTCACTCGGATATGGAGTCATATACATAAGAATCACCTGGAAGAGTATCTAAGCCTCTTATATTCCACTCGGAATGGGTTCTCACCACAATATTCTACTCGGAATTCATAGTCTTGGCATCATTCTATCCATCAATTCTTCACCAAGTAATTTAACAATACTTCTCAATCAAAACCGTGTAAGTTACCCATATCACCACACCTATGTACATATAACATACACTCGGATACTTATTGTCTTTATATTTTTCATTCACCAACACTTATTATCCGATACAAGCACATGATAACAATGTAAATCACATATATATACATATATTCATGCACTCAGATTTCATACATATATTTTTGTATTCATTATACATCTTGTTATATGAGCCGGCCAAGGCTTTAATACATCAAAATATACTCGGTACATTACACTATGTACAATGCCTCATCATAAATACCCAACACTCGGGTTAAGGCTATCACATCATTCCAGTCCGACCTGCACATACTGAAAAATGGTGTAGGGGTGAGCTTTACATATTAAATGATAGTTACGGACTCGGATTATTCTCAATCCTCAAATATATGAAACACATTTCAATTCAACAATAAAACACACTGCCATTTAATATGGACATTCCCACAACATCTCCCGATCGGTATTAATCAAGTCACACATGGCTATACATATTTCATATACTCTCAACTGTTAGTCTAGTGGCCTCCTATAACTCGAGAGGGGGGGTGAATTGAGTAGTTAGGAACTTTTTCACTAATAAATTTCTCCTCTAAAAACTCAATATGCAATGATATGTGATTTGAATAATAATGCTTAAAACATAAAGAGTTTAAGGGTTAGAGAAATGCAAACAGAGATTTATACTGGTTCGGCCAACCACTGCCTACGTCCAGTCTTCTCAAGACACCCTTGAGGAAATTCACTATAATCAAATCCCTTGATTACACCACAATGGGGACTTACACCCCGATCACAAATGCCTTGGATGCTACACCACACCCAAGCACATCACCCTTGGATGCTTTACCACATCCAAGAACATCACCCTTGGATGCTACACCACATCCAAGAAGAACACCCTCAGAGATACACCACTCTGAATATTAATCTTACTTTAGAGATAAAGAACTCTACAAGAAAACTCTCTTAAATAGTATGATGAACAAATTGAGGAACAAGAAAGAGTAATAACTCTATTAAGAGAATATAGCCATTATTGCTCTTAAGAAAAGATTGGAAGTATTTGGTGTGTTTTTGCAAATGATGGGCATCCCTATTTATAGGAGTAGAAATGCCTTCAAGAGGTGTGAAATTATTGATTAAAATAATTGGAAAGGTACCTCTTGGATAAAATAATATTTTGTGAAAAGTTATAATGTTTCAACATGATTTTTTTTCATCAGACTGTTACTGTAATCGATTACACCAAATAGGTAATCGATTACTGCTTTTAAACGTTTCATTTTAAAACCTCTGTTTGACCATGTAATCGATTACAACAAATAGGTAATCGATTACTTCAGTTTAAAATGTTATTTTTTAAAGCTTTGATGATCATGTAATTGATTACAAAACTTAGTAATCTGGTAATCGATTACGCCAATAAGGTAGTCGATTACACATTATTTAAATATGTTTTTAACTTATTTTAATGGCTATATTTTCTGAAAAGATCTTACTTTAAAGTGCTATGATCTTTGGTTTTGTCTTGCTTGAGCTTTCTTCTTTGTTCTTGATCTTTTGTCATTGGCCTTGTCATTATCAAAATACTTCATGGTCTTCATTCTGCCCCTTTTTGATGATGACAATATTTTATTGATTTCATGACTCTTTTTGTGCTTGACATGGTATACTGAATCTTCAAGTCTTGCGTCCATGTTGTTAATCATGTCTTGCATATATGTTGTTGATATCAAAACCTTAGTTCTTCATTCTCCCCCTTTTTGATATTGACAACATTTCCTAAGAAGAAAAATAAACAGCATGCAAGATACAAGATTTTCTCCCCCTTAATTTTGGTTTAGTTGACAAGGTTTGATTATTTTTTTATTATTTTGCTTCTCATATATTACTCCCCCTTTGTCAATGGCAAAAAGAATATAAGAGCATAAAGTTTTAGCAGAGAGTGATGCACCTTGTTGTTTGATGTCACTCGTTATTTTGATATTGCTCTTTGTTACTTGTTGATTGATAGATGCTTCAAGAGTTAATCCTTAAGTGCCTCCCATCAATGATAATTCCTACACCATTATAAACATTTGATCTTGGTACCCAAATTTTCTTGGGTCCTTGTGGGTTAGACGTGGATAATATATTCTTAGGAACCCAAATCATTTTTGTCTCAGTATAACCTTTGTTCCTTATATGACATGTTGATGCACTGTGACCTTTTCTCACATAATGAGAGAATTTAACAAATGGGCTAGTTGAGGTCTTTTGTGAAATAAAGAAATTTTTCTGCAACTTTTGCTTTTTGGAAGGATCAGATCCTAGTTCTTCTTTAAAATGACATTTTTGTTTTCCAAGGAGTATATCTAGGTTGTCTCTTCCCATAGTAAATTTAGCTAATTTATTTTTTAAGTCCTTTATCTGTAGAATATGCTTTTGACATGTTGAGCATGTATGACTATTAGTAGTTTCAGTCTTATATTTAGTTTCTAAGTTTTCCTTTTTTATTTTAACCTGTCCTAGTTCTTGATTGAGTTTTGATAAGCTATCTTTTAAGCTCAGGTTAGTGCTTTTGATGTTAAAAATTTTTTTAGTTAACTTTTGATACTCATTATGAAGATCTTCAAATACATCTTGCAATTCATCAAAAGTAGGGTTTGAATCTATTACCTCTTCAGTATTTGCCATCAGGTAGAGATTCGTTTCTTCATGGTCTGATTCCTCGGACGAGCTTAGATCATTTTCATTCCAGGCAATATATGCTCTTCTTTTATTTTTGGGATACTTTTTCTCTTGCTTGTCAGACTTCTTATTTAGTGACGGACACTCCATTTTCATATGTCCATATTTTCCGCATTCAAAGCATTTTGTGTGTTTGAATATATTAACAGGTCCAAAAGATGTGCAAGGATTTTGATAATGACAAGTACTCTTGAAGAAACCGATGCAAAAACAAAGACATGAAATCAGAATTGAAGTAACAGCGAAGCTAATCGATTAGGCCATAGATGCTAATCGATTAGGAGCTTTCTGTCTTGGAAGAAATTGCATCAGGGTTGAAGATAATCGATTAGTGAAGCCACACAATCGATTAGATACTCACTGGAATTAAGATAATCGATTGCACACTTGAGACTAATCGATTACAGCAATCAAAAATGGAATTAAATGCATCAGGCACACATGCTAATCGATTAAGAGAGCCATATAATCGATTAGGAAGCCACTGGAATTTAAGGTAATCGATTGCAAGACATGCTAATCGATTAGGATGCTACGAAAACAAATTAAATGCATCAGGTATAGATGCTAATCGATTACAGGTAATGAGATAATCGATTAGTGACTCTCTGACTTGAAGCTAATCGATTACAACGCGAGGGTGTAATCGATTACGCTAGTGGAAAAACAGATTTAAGTGGGAAACCAGGTCATGTCTCCACCATTCTTCAAATTTCCACTAACTGCAACGGCTATGATGGACTAGGGCACTCCTCAACAGCTATCTTGGGTCTATAAATTGAAGAGGAAGACAAGCACAAATATACAACCAAGAAGCAACAATTCATAGCTCTATTTTGTGCTTTGTAAGCCTATTTCTTGCATATTGTACTTTCACTTGTATATCCTCTCATCTTGAGAGTTAGAATTGGTTAGAGCTTTTCATTTGTATATTTGCTCTATTGAGAGAGTGTATTGATTGTAAACAAACACCAAACACACAAGTTATTCACTCTAGGTTGAGTGGTTGTTCACTCTAGGTTGAGTGGTTACAAAGGTTGTGGACTCAACCTTTGGGATATTATGAGATTGAGAGATTGGGTGGGTTGCCCTTATACTTGTGAGGATTGGGTTCTTGAGTGTGGGACACTAGGAAGCCGCAATTGCTCAAAGTTGTATCTCTAGTCTACAATAGTGGAAAATCCTCTAAGTGGGTTGCTTAGAGGCGAGACGTACACCGGATTGGGTGGAACTCGTTACATCGGTTTGCAAGCTTCTCTTCCTTACTCTTTTACTTTCATACATTGCATATTTGTTGATTGGTATTGTTTGGTTGAGAAGAACATACTTGAACTTGCTTAATTTGCTATACCTTAGACATTGCACACCAAGTGTTTGCTAAATTGCCTCAGCAATATTTACCTCTTGTAGTGCATTGCATATCATTGTTACTTGCTTTCACTTGCACAATCTCATAAACTTGGTTATAGAAATCAATTTTAAAGGTATTCCAAGCAAAAGTTTTATAACTCAATTCACCCCCCCTCTTGAGTATTGAGGCCACTTGAACAACAAGTGGTATCAGAGCTTGACTCTTGGTAAATCAAGCTTAACAGCTTCAAGAGATTAAATGGCCTCAAGTTCTCAAAATGTTTTTCCCGAGGGTGGTGCGATAAATAGACCTCCCGCTTTCAATGGGGAAGGGTATGCGTTTTGGAAAGAAAGAATGAAAATCTTCATTCAATCAATTGACTTGAGAATATGGAATACCATTGAAAATGGTCCCTATATACCGATGCATACTATAGATAGCAAGAATGTTGAAAAACCTATAGATGAATGGACAAGCGAGGAAGAAAAGAAAGTCCAATATGGCTACAAGGCCAAAAATCTTATTACTATGTCTTTAGGTCAAGATGAATTTTTTAGGATAATGACATGCCAAACTGCTAAGGAAATGTGGGATACTCTTCAAGTAACCCATGAAGGCACTAATGATGTAAAGGACTCAAAGATTAGTACTCTTACTAGTTAATATGAATGCTTTAGATTAAACTCTCATGAATCGATTGTTGATATGCAAAAAAGATTTACTCTCATCATTAATCAACTCATTACACTTGGAAAGACTTACACTAACAAAGAACTCATTCATAAAGTGTTGAAAAGTCTTAACAGAGAATGGCAACCGCTAGTTACCGCCATCAAACAATCTCCTAGCATAAACGAAATGTCTCTCGCCACTTTATTTGGTAAGTTGCAGGAACAAGAACAAGAGCTGAAAGAATTAAAGATGGCGGAAGAGGAAGAAAAATCTTCCAAGAAAAAGGGTCTTGCTCTCAAGGCTACTTCCACAAATGAAGAAGAAGAATCCGGAAGTGAACTTGATGAAGAAGAAGAATTTGGACTATTTGTGAAACGCTTCGGGAAATTCATGAAAGGCAAACGCTTCCAAAGAAGCTTCAAAAGCTCAGGTAAGAAACCTATCACTAAAGAAAACTCTCCCTCACCCAACTGTTTTGAATGTGGCAAGGAAGGGCACTTCAAAGCCGATTGTCCAAACCTCAAAAAGAAGGGCAAGGACAAACAAAGAAGAAGAAGAGCCTATATTGCTTGGGATGAGAATGATGTGAGCAGCTCCGACGACTCGGAAGATGAGCAAGCCAATCTTTGCTTAATGGCAAATCATCAAGAAGAAGATAACGAGGTAAATCTTCTTGACTTAGATAAAAATGAGCTGTTAGAAGCATTTGAAGAATTGTATGATAAATTCACAAAAATCTCTAGTAAACTCAAAGCATCTAGGAAAACTAGTGACACTCTAGAGATGCACCTTATGGAAGTTTGCAAAGAGAATGAATGTTTAAAAGAAGAATTGAAAAATGCTCAAATATGTTCCATTAGTAAACCTTGTAATTTTGCTAAGAAATGTGTTGATCTAGAAAATAAAGTCCTAGATCTAAACAAAACCTTAGAGAAATTCACTAATGGAAGAGATAACTTGAATATCCTTCTTGGGCAACAAAAATGCATGTTTAGTAAAACCGGCTTAGGATATGATCAAGAACATAGTAATCATAAAATGGAGAAGCACTATAAAAACTTCTTTGCATCACCAAGCAAATCCTCCTCACCTTTTATGAAATGCAATCATTGTGGTACCAAAGGACATAGTGCTTATAAGTGTAGTGTTAGGAAACTAGGACCAAAGGTCTTAAGAAAGGTGTGGGTTCCCAAAGGAACATCTCCACAAGCTAACCTTAAAGGACCCAACATAAAATGGGTACCTAGTTCTCTAAAATGATTTTGTTTTGTAGGTATGCTTCAAGGCAAGCAACACCCATTGGTACTTGGATAGTGGGTGTTCCAAACATATGACGGGAGACAAAAATAAGTTCATATCACTTACTCCACGAAGCAAAGGATTTGTCACTTATGGAGATAACACAAAGGGAAGAATACTTGGAATCGGAAATGTCGGTAAAAACTCTTCCACCTCCATAAATGATGTTTTATATGTTGAAGGACTAAAACATAACTTGCTTAGCATTAGTCAATTATGTGACAAGGGCTATAAAATTGTTTTTGAATCAAATGGTTGCATAATTGAAAATAAACTAAACAAGGAGATAAAATTTGTTGGTCAAAGAGTAGATAACATTTACATGATTAATCTAGATTGTCTTGCTTCAAATGATGTACAATGCTTTATAACTAAAGAGGATGAATCATGGCTTTGGCATAGAAGAATCGCTCACATTCATGTAGACCATTTAAATAAACTTGTTTCAAAAGATTTAGTTATTGGTTTACCAAAACTGAAATTTGAAAATAAATTCTGTGACGCTTGTCAAAAAGGAAAACAAGTAAAGGCTTCTTTTCAAGCAAAAAATATTGTTTCAACAACAAGACCTTTGCAGCTTTTACATATGGATTTGTTTGGACCTTCGAAAATCAAAAGTTTTGGTGGAAACTATTATGGTCTAGTGATTATGGATGATTACTCTAGATATACATGGACATTGTTTCTTACTCATAAACATGAAGCATATCAAGCATTTAAGAAACTTGCCAAGGTTATCCAAAATGAACAAAACTTAAAAATAGCATCCATACGAACGGATCATGGGGGAGAATTTGAAAACCAATCTTTTGAAAAATTTTGTGAAAAGTTTGGCATTGAACATAATTTTTCGGCTCCAAGAACTCCACAACAAAATGGAGTAGTTGAAAGGAAAAATCGATCTTTAGCGGAGCTTGCAAGAACTATGTTGAATGAAGCAAATATTTCAAAACAGTTTTGGGCCGATGCCGTGAACACCGCATGTCATGTTATGAATCGTTGTTTGATAAGGCCTATATTAAAGAAAACCCCCTATGAACTTTATAAAGGACGAAAACCAAATATTTCCTACTTTCACATTTTTGGATGCAAATGCTTTGTCTTGAACAATGGAAAGGAAAATCTTGGCAAATTTGATGCAAAATCTGATGAAGCAATTTTTCTAGGTTATTCATCTACTAGTAAAGCATATAGACTCTTTAACAAACGGACTTACACAATTGAAGAGTCCATACATGTTAAATTTGATGAACTTAACCAAAATCCTCCGAGAAAGGAAGTTGATGATCTTGTAGGTACCTTCCAAGAAATGAACTTGCAAGACAAAGAAGAAGAAGTCAACAATGATGGAGGTGCAACACAAATAGAGAGACAACAAGATTGGGTAACATTGAAGGATCATCCCTTGGACAAAATCATTGGAGAAATAACCAAAGGGGTAAGTACTCGAAACGCCATTAGAAATGCATGCAATCACTTGGCTTTTGTATCCCAAATAGAACCCAAAAATATTGACGAAGCCATTATTGATGAACATTGGATGTTGGCCATGCAAGAAGAGTTAAACCAATTTGAAAGAAATGAAGTTTGGGAACTTGTGCCAAGACCCAATAATCATCTAATAATAGGCACCAAATGGGTTTTTAGAAATAAGCTAGATGAAAATGGTATAATAACTAGAAACAAAGCTAGACTAGTTGCAAAGGGATACAACCAAGAAGAAGGAATAGACTATGAAGAAACATATGCTCCCGTAGCTTGGTTAGAAGCCATTAGATTATTGCTAGCTTTTGCATGTTGTATGGATTTCAAATTGTATCAAATGGATGTCAAAAGTGCGTTCTTAAACGGCTACATTCAAGAAGAAGTTTATGTAGATCAACCTCCCGGTTTTGAAAATCATAAATTTCCAAACCATGTCTTCAAATTGAGAAAAGCCTTATATGGTTTGAAGCAAGCTCCAAGAGCTTGGTATGAAAGATTAAGCAAATTCCTTTTAGAACACAACTTTGAAAGAGGAAAGGTTGATACTACATTGTTTATAAAACGCAATCAAAATGACATCCTCTTGGTACAAATCTATGTAGATGACATAATATTTGGTGCTACTAATGAAAATCTTTGTCAAGAATTTGCCAAGATTATGCAGAATGAATTTGAAATGTCCTTGATGGGAGAACTCACTTTCTTCCTTGGACTACAAATAAAACAAGCCATTGATGGAACGTTCATTAGCCAAACCAAATACTGTAAGGAACTACTTAAAAGGTTTGGAATGGACAAGGCAAACGAGATAGCTACACCCATGAGCACATCCTGCTATCTAGACAAAGATGAAAAGGGTAAGGACATTGAAATCACCAAATATCGAGGTATGATTGGATCCTTACTGTATTTAACTGCGAGTAGACCTGATATTATGTTTGCGGTATGCATGTGTGCTAGATATCAAGCATGTCCTAAAGAATCACATTTGACTGCCGTAAAAAGAATTTTGAAATATCTTGTGGGTACTCAAAATGTTGGTTTATGGTATCCCAAAGGCGTTGAATGTAATCTTTTAGGATATTCTGATTCCGACTTTGCGGGGTGTAAGCTTGATAGAAAAAGCACTAGTGGTACATGCCATTTGCTTGGTAGTTCCCTTGTTTCTTGGCATAGCAAGAAACAAGCAAGTGTTGCATTGTCAACAGCTGAGGCAGAATATGTAGCAGCTGGTAGTTGTTGTGCTCAAATTCTTTGGATGAGACAACAACTTCTTGATTTTGGTATTTCCTTGAATAAAGTCCCCATTAAATGTGATAATACAAGTGCCATCAACATCTCCAAGAATCCAGTAATGCACTCTAGAACCAAACATATTGAAATTAGGCATCACTTTATTAGAGATCATGTGTTAAAAGGGGATTGTGTACTTGAACATGTAGAAACTTCTAAGCAACTAGCTGATATTTTCACAAAACCCTTGGCTAGAGAGCAATTCATTCACATAAGAAGAGAGTTAGGCATTCTTGACATGCCCAGTTATGTTTGAATCTTTTGATAAGAACCTTGTTGAATGGCATAATGCATGGCATATATCACATTTTATGTTTGGAACCTTGCTGTTTGATATGTTTGAAGTTTTTGACTCCATAATCGATTACATTGTTAATCCCAATCGATTACCAAGCTTCTGTTTCTAAGCTAATCGATTAGAGCTCACCCATAATCGATTACAATCATTCTGTTTCAAAGATAATCGATTATACATGATCCATAATCGATTACGAAGCTTCTGTTTCAAGTTCAAAACGTTTCCTCTTCTGCATAATCGATTACCACCTTGACCCAATCGATTAGGACGTTTCTGTTTCTAAACTAATCGATTACCCTAAGCCTATAATCGATTACCATCTGTATGGAACGTTTGGAATTCCCCAGAAACAGTGATCTAATCGATTACCCCCTGCCACGTAATCGATTAGTCTGCGTTCTGCAGAGTCAAATGCAACTCCCTAGGCTCACTCGAAACTCTCCCTCTCTTAACTCACTTCACTCCTTTCTAAACTATCTTTCCTCCTTCCCAAACCTAATTTTCACCTATAAATACCCCCTCATTCCCCTTCTCATCTCACACTACCTCCTTCCTCTCAAACCCCTCAAAAACTCTCTAGCACTCATCTCTCTTCATCTCCTTCTTTTTGCATTTTCCACCATGTCTACCTCAAGGAATGTCAAGAGAGCTAGGTCCTCTGCTGCTCAAGCTCATAATCCCCTTGACTTCTCAAGGTTTTTCTCTTCTCCTAGAGATCTTCAGAATTTTATGAAGAATTTTTCTGAAAAGGAGATTATGACCCCTCATTATACCATTGCTGACACCTTTGACAACCCAAGCCTTACCTTCACCCAAAGCCTCCACCACTACAACCTTTTCCCCTTCCTATCCCTCAAAGAAGAAGAATACTATCCTGAGCTTATGAGAGTATTCTACTGCAACCTCCGCCTTGTCAATGGGATGGTTGAATCCAAGGTGAAAAACACCACCATCAAACTCTCCAATGCCCAGTTTGCAGAGATTTCCAAACTGCCCCTCAACAACGTTGACTTTGATGGAGGCGAACCTGAGGATGAATGGGGCTTCAATGCTCTTACTGCTCGCCAATCTTTATGGAAAGCTGACCATCCTAGGAGCAACCACAAACTAGTTGGCCACTTGACCATGAACAACCGCCTGCTCCACTTCTTCTTGGTCAAGATGATTGTTCCCCGTGGTGGGAACTATGCTCTAGTTGAAGAGGATGATGTCCTCTTAATGTGGGCCATGCTGAACCACAAAGAGATCAACTGGGTTCAGTTGATCAAGTTCCACATGCGCCATGCCAAGGACCAGCAAAAGCTCCCTTATGGTATCCTCCTCACCAAAATTTTCAAATTCTGTGGAGTAGATTTAGCAGGGGAACTCTCTGAGAAAGTGCCCCCTAGAGCTTGCATTGGCACCCATCACCTCACCAAAATGGGTCTTGTTTTCTCAAATGGAGCATGGTACTCATGAATGGAGGGCGTTTATGCCAACATTCCCTTCCAAGCTCCTGCTGAAGAAGCACCTGCTCCTCCTCCTCCTTCACCTCAACCACAAGCTGCAGCCTCTTCATCTGCCCCACAAGCTGACCCTTTTGCATCTCTCTACGCCCATCTTGATCGCCGCTTCGATCAACTTGAAAACTCCCTCCAAGAGTTTTCCATGACCGAGCAGCAACATTTTGAGATGATGCAGCAGCGATATGAAGAGCTGGCTCACCAAATTGCAGAAATCCGCCTCTTCAACCCGGATAATTAGATTTTCTGTTTAGTGATGTTCTGTTGGTTCCTTGTTTTATTTTCTGAATTATGAATAATTTTACTTCTTGTATTTCCCTTTGTTTATTTCAATAAAAGTATCTCATTTCAGTATATATTATTTCTCTTCACTGCTCTAATTATTTTTGATGATTACAAAGGGGGAGAAGAATATATGTTCATATGTTGGATAATACTCTGATACAAAATATGAATAATTTTGAATATGCTCTGATAATATGCTCTGGTACTAAGAATATGGATAATAGATGCTCTGTTAACATATTTGAAACATGTTATCTGTTTGTTAAATTCCTTTTGATAGGGGGAGAATTATAGATAAGAGATAATAAAACAATAGATAAAATGAGATAAGACATTGGCTGCTAAATTGCTTTTTGAAATTGGTCATCTGCTATTTGAAAAAAGAGATAATGTAGCAGAGTTGTTTTTGCAAAAGATAAGTCTATATTATTTAAACTAACAACCCTCAAGAGATGAACATAGTTGTCATCATCAAAAAGGGGGAGAATGTGTTTGAATATATTAACAGGTCCAAAAGATGTGCAAGGATTTTGATAATGACAAGTACTCTTGAAGAAACCGATGCAAAAACAAAGACATGAAATCAGAATTGAAGTAACAGCGAAGCTAATCGATTAGGCCATAGATGCTAATCGATTAGGAGCTTTCTGTCTTGGAAGAAATTGCATCAGGGTTGAAGATAATCGATTAGTGAAGCCACACAATCGATTAGATACTCACTGGAATTAAGATAATCGATTGCACACTTGAGACTAATCGATTACAGCAATCAAAAATGGAATTAAATGCATCAGGCACACATGCTAATCGATTAAGGGAGCCATATAATCGATTAGGAAGCCACTGGAATTTAAGGTAATCGATTGCAAGACATGCTAATCGATTAGGATGCTACGAAAACAAATTAAATGCATCAGGTATAGATGCTAATCGATTACAGGTAATGAGATAATCGATTAGTGACTCTCTGACTTGAAGCTAATCGATTACAACGCGAGGGTGTAATCGATTACGCTAGTGGAAAAACAGATTTAAGTGGGAAACCAGGTCATGTCTCCACCATTCTTCAAATTTCCACTAACTGCAACGGCTATGATGGACTAGGGCACTCCTCAACAGCTATCTTGGGTCTATAAATTGAAGAGGAAGACAAGCACAAATATACAACCAAGAAGCAACAATTCATAGCTCTATTTTGTGCTTTGTAAGCCTATTTCTTGCATATTGTACTTTCACTTGTATATCCTCTCATCTTGAGAGTTAGAATTGGTTAGAGCTTTTCATTTGTATATTTGCTCTATTGAGAGAGTGTATTGATTGTAAACAAACACCAAACACACAAGTTATTCACTCTAGGTTGAGTGGTTGTTCACTCTAGGTTGAGTGGTTACAAAGGTTGTGGACTCAACCTTTGGGATATTGTGAGATTGAGAGATTGGGTGGGTTGCCCTTATACTTGTGAGGATTGGGTTCTTGAGTGTGGGACACTAGGAAGCCACAATTGCTCAAAGTTGTATCTCTAGTCTACAATAGTGGAAAATCCTCTAAGTGGGTTGCTTAGAGGCGAGACGTACACCGGATTGGGTGGAACTCGTTACATCGGTTTGCAAGCTTCTCTTCCTTACTCTTTTACTTTCATACATTGCATATTTGTTGATTGGTATTGTTTGGTTGAGAAGAACATACTTGAACTTGCTTAATTTGCTATACCTTAGACATTGCACACCAAGTGTTTGCTAAATTGCCTCAGCAATATTTACCTCTTGTAGTGCATTGCATATCATTGTTACTTGCTTTCACTTGCACAATCTCATAAACTTGGTTATAGAAATCAATTTTAAAGGTATTCCAAGCAAAAGTTTTATAACTCAATTCACCCCCCCTCTTGAGTATTGAGGCCACTTGAACAACATTTTGGACCTTGGTTAGATTCATCATTTTTGAAGGAATTCCTGAAGTTTGGCTTCCTTTGCCCTTCGTTTTTCTTTAGAAACCTGTTAAATTGTTTAACAAATAATTTAAGTTCATTAAAATCATTGATACCTTCTTCATCATCTTCCTCATCATCTTCTTCATCATTTTCTTTAATGGTTGATGATGATGCTTTTAGAGCAATACTTTTCTTCTTTTTGTTGCTTTCCTCATGTTGATTCAATCTTTCAAGCTCGAGTTCATGCTCTTGTAATTTTCCAAAGAGTGTTGCAAGGGACATGCTTGACAAATCTCTTGATTCTGATATAGCAGTTACTTTTGGTTGCCATTCCCTGTTCAAACATCTTAATACTTTATTAATCAAATCTTCATTTGAAAAGGTTTTTCCCAAGCATGCAAGATGATTGATTATATGAGTGAATCTCTTTTGCATGTCTTGTATGCTTTCATTGTTGTTCATTCTAAACAACTCATACTCCCTAGTTAGGGTGTTTATTCTAGACCTTTTCACTTCACTCGTTCCTTCATGAGTTACTTCTAGAGTATCCCACATTTCTTTTGCTGTTTTGCATGTGGATATTCTAAAGTACTCATCCATTCCTAAGGCAGAAGTTATTATATTTTTGCCCTTTAGGTTATATTGGACTTTTGTTTTATCCACATTAGTCCATTCACTTCTTGGTTTAATCATGGTTACTTCTCCAACTTCTTTGGTTGGTATGAATGGACCATTTTCAATGGAGTCCCATACGTCTATATCAGTAGCTTCTATGAATATTTGCATACGGGTTTTCCAATATTGATATCCTACTCCGTTAAATACAGGAGGTCTATGTATAGAGTTTTCCTCAGGAAAGATGGGATTGAAAGAGGCCATGGATCTTCTTGTGGTTGTTAAACCTTTTCCAAGATACTAGCTTTGATACCACTTGTTAGTCTAATGGCCTTCTATAACTCGAGAGGGGGGGTGAATTAAGTAGTTAGGAACTTTTTCACTAATAAATTTCTCCTTTAAAAACTCAATATACAATGATATGTGATTTGAATAATAATGCTTAAAACATAAAGAGTTTAAGGGTTAGAGAAGTGCAAACAGAGATTTATACTGGTTCGGCCAACCATTGCCTACGTCCAGTCTTCTCAAGACACCCTTGAGGAAATTCACTATAATCAAATCCCTTGATTACACCATAATGGGGACTCACACCCCGATTACAAATGCCTTGGATGCTACACCACACCCAAGCACATCACCCTTGGATGCTTCACCACATCCAAGAACATCACCCTTGGATGCTACACCACATCCAAGAAGAACACCCTCAGAGATACACCACTCTGAATATCAATCTTACTTTAGAGATAAAGAACTCTACAAGAAAACTCTCTTAAAGAGTATGATGAACAAATTGAGGAACAAGAAAGAGTAATAACTCTATTAAGAGAATATAGCCATTATTGCTCTTAAGAAAAGATTGGAAGTATTTGGTGTGTTTTTGCAAATGATGGGCATCCCTATTTATAGGAGTAGAAATGCCTTCAAGAGGTGTGAAATTATTGATTAAAATAATTGGAAAGGTACCTCTTGGATAAAATAATATTTTGTGAAAAGTTATAATGTTTCAACATGATTTTTTTTCATCAGACTGTTACTGTAATCGATTATACCAAATAGGTAATCGATTACTGCTTTTAAACATTTCATTTTAAAACCTCTGTTTGACCATGTAATCGATTACAACAAATAGGTAATCGATTACTTCAGTTTAAAATGTTATTTTTTAAAGCTTTGATGATCATGTAATTGATTACAAAACTTAGTAATCTGGTAATCGATTACGCCAATAAGGTAATCGATTACACATTATTTAAATATGTTTTTAACTTATTTTAATGGCCATATTTTCTGAAAAGATCTTACTTTAAAGTGCTATGATCTTTGGTTTTGTCTTGCTTGAGCTTTCTTCTTTGTTCTTGATCTTTTGTCATTGGCCTTGTCATTATCAAAATACTTCATGGTCTTCATTCTGCCCCTTTTTGATGATGACAATATTTCATTGATTTCATGACTCTTTTTATGCTTGACATGGTATACTGAATCTTCAAGTCTTACGTCCATGTTGTTAATCATGTCTTGCATATATGTTGTTGATATCAAAACCTTAGTTCTTCATTCTCCCCCTTTTTGATATTGACAACATTTCCTGAGAAGAAAAATAAACAGCATGCAAGATACAAGATTTTCTCCCCCTTAATTTTGGTTTAGTTGACAAGGTTTGATTGATTTTTTTATTATTTTGCTTCTCATATATTACTCCCCCTTTGTCAATGGCAAAAAGAATATAAGAGCATAAAGTTTTAGCAGAGAGTGATGCACCTTGTTGTTTGATGTCACTCGTTATTTTGATATTGCTCTTTGTTACTTGTTGATTGATAGATGCTTCAAGAAATATGTTGACTTTTCTTGTAGGTAAGAGTTAATCCTTAAGTGCCTCCCTTCAATGATAATTCCTGCACCATTATAAACATTTGATCTTGGTACCCAAATTTTCTTGGGTCCTTGTGGGTTAGACGTGGATAATATATTCTTAGGAACCCAAATCATTTTTGTCTCAGTATAACCTTTGTTCCTTATATGACATGTTGATGCACTGTGACCTTTTCTCACATAATGAGAGAATTTAACAAATGGGCTAGTTGAGGTCTTTTGTGAAATAAAGAAATTTTTCTGCAACTTTTGCTTTTTGGAAGGATCAGATCCTAGTTCTTCTTTAAAATGACATTTTTGTTTTCCAAGGAGTATATCTAGGTTGTCTCTTCCCATAGTAAATTTAGCTAATTTATTTTTTAAGTCCTTTATCTCTAGAATATGCTTTTGACATGTTGAGCATGTATGACTATTAGTAGTTTCAGTCTTATATTTAGTTTCTAAGTTTTCCTTTTCTATTTTAACCTGTCCTAGTTCTTGATTGAGTTTTGATAAGCTATCTTTTAAGCTCAGGTTAGTGCTTTTGATGTTAAAAAATTTTTTAGCTAACTTTTGATACTCATTATGAAGATCTTCAAATGCATCTTGCAATTCATCAAAAGTAGGGTTTGAATCTATTACCTCTTCAGTATTTGCCATCAGGTAGAGATTCGTTTCTTCATGGTCTGATTCCTCGGACGAGCTTAGATCATTTTCATTCCAGGAAATATATGCTCTTCTTTTATTTTTGGGATATTTTTTCTCTTGCTTGTCAGACTTCTTATTTAGTGACGAACACTCCATTTTCATATGTCCATATTTTCCGCATTCAAAGCATTTTGGACCTTGGTTAGATTCATCATTTTTGAAGGAATTCTTGAAGTTTGGCTTCCTTTGCCCTTCCTTTTTCTTTAGAAACCTGTTAAATTGTTTAACAAATAATTTAAGGTCATTAGAATCATTTATACCTTCTTCATCATCTTCTTCATCACTTTCTTTAATGGTTGATGATGATGCTTTTAGAGCAATACTTTTCTTCTTTTTGTTGCTTTCCTCATGTTGATTCAATCTTTCAAGCTCGAGTTCATGCTCTTGTAATTTTCCAAAGAGTGTTGCAAGGGACATGCTTGACAAATCTTTTGATTCTGATATAGCAGTTACTTTTGGTTGCCATTCCCTGTTCAAACATCTTAATACTTTATTAATCAAATCTTTATTTGAAAAGGTTTTTCCCAAGCATGCAAGATGATTGATTATATGAGTGAATCTCTTTTGCATGTCTTGTATGCTTTCATTGTTGTTCATTCTAAACAACTCATACTCCCTAGTCAGGGTGTTTATTCTAGACCTTTTCACTTCACTCGTTCCTTCATGAGTTACTTCTAGAGTATCCCACATTTCTTTTGCTGTTTTGCATGTGGATATTCTAAAGTACTCGTCCATTCCTAAGGCAGAAGTTATTATATTTTTGGCCTTTAGGTTATATTGGACTTTTGTTTTATCCGCATTAGTCCATTCACTTCTTGGTTTAATCATGGTTACTTCTCCAACTTCTTTGGTTGGTATGAATGGACCATTTTCAATGGAGTCCTATACGTCTATATCAGTAGCTTCTATAAATATTTGCATACGGGTTTTCCAATATTGATATCTTACTCCGTTAAATATAGGTGGTCTATGTATGGAGTTTTCCTCAGGAAAGATAGGATTGAAAGAGGCCATGGATCTTCTTGTGGTTGTTAAACCTTTTCCAAGATACTAGCTTTGATACCACTTGTTAGTCTAGTGGCCTCCTATAACTCGAGAGGGGGGGTGAATTAAGTAGTTAGGAACTTTTTCACTAATAAATTTCTCCTCTAAAAACTCAATATACAATGATATGTGATTTGAATAATAATGCTTAAAACATAAAGAGTTTAAGGGTTAGAGAAGTGCAAATAGAGATTTATACTGGTTCGGCCAACCATTGCCTACATCCAGTCTTCTCAAGACACCTTTGAGAAAATTCACTATAATCAAATCCCTTGATTACACCATAATGGGGACTCACACCCCGATCACAAATGCCTTGGATGCTACACCACACCCAAGCACATCACCCTTGGATGCTTCACCACATCCAAGAACATCACCCTTGGATGTTACACCACATCCAAAAAGAACACCCTCAGAGATACACCACTCTGAATATCAATCTTACTTTAGAGATAAAGAACTCTACAAGAAAACTCTCTTAAAGAGTATGATGAACAAATTGAGGAACAAGAAAGAGTAATAATTCTATTAAGAGAATATAGCCATTATTGCTCTTAAGAAAAGATTGGAAGTATTTGGTGTGTTTTTGCAAATGATGGGCATCCCTATTTATAGGAGTAGAAATGCCTTCAAGAGGTGTGAAATTATTGATTAAAATAATTGGAAAGGTACCTCTTGGATAAAATAATATTTTGTGAAAAGTTATAATGTTTCAACATGATTTTTTTCATCAGACTGTTACTGTAATCGATTACACCAAATAGGTAATCGATTACTGCATTTAAACGTTTCATTTTAAAACCTCTGTTTTACCATGTAATCGATTACAACAAATAGGTAATCAATTACTTCAGTTTAAAATGTTATTTTTTAAAGCTCTAATGATCATGTAATTGATTACAAAACTTAGTAATCTGGTAATCGATTACGCCAATAAGGTAATCGATTACACATTATTAAAATGTGTTTTTAACTTATTTTAATGGCCATATTTTCTGAAAAGATCTTACTTTAAAGTGCTATGATCTTTGGTTTTGTCTTGCTTGAACTTTCTTCTTTGTTCTTGATCTTTTGTCATTGGCCTTGTCATTATCAAAATACTTCATGGTCTTCATTCTCCCCCTTTTTGATGATGACAATATTTCATTGATTTCATGACTCTTTTTGTGCTTGACATGGTATACTGAATCTTCAAGTCTTGCGTCCATGTTGTTAATCATGTCTTGCATATATGTTGTTGATATCAAAACCTTAGTTCTTCATCAACATATACCACAGCCATGCTCTTGGATTGCACTCGGCGTCAGTGTTAATACACATGCATTCATCCAGTCGGCGAATCAGATGCATATGATTTATTCATCAGGAGTCCAACTCTAATGCACACAGCATTTGCCTTGAGTCCAACCCAAGGACTTCCATTAAGCATCCAATGCTTATGCTCTCAGCATGGCCTCGAGTCTAACTCTGAGGTCTTCCATTATATTAGGATTAATCTCTGAATCCTCAACATACACACGTATTCATCTGATTGCCCACTCGGTATTAAGCGTCCAACGCTGATGCATTTCATTATATATATAATAACCAACTCTTATCTACTGACTCACAGCATAAGCCACTCGGCATTCTTAATCATATATATATATATATACATCTCTCAGACGGGAAATCATCACAACATTTCACAATTAATAACTATCACAAATATCCGGGTGTTGTATGCATCAATAATCAATCACCACACACAAATCAACATATTTCAAGCAAAACACAAGAACATTAAAGCAGAACCACCTGGAACCCATCCATAAACTATACATTTAAGATGCAAGTCAGCCCCTCTTACCTGGAATAAAGCTTCCAGCAGCCATTTGGCCACTCGTTCACACAGAGCGACTCGGCCTCCAGCAACCAGCAGCACTCTGCTCGGCTTCCAGCCATCAACACTCTGCTCGTAGCTTAGAGAACCAACTCTGCCTCCTCACGAGCATCAAAGCCACCAAGACTCAACTCTGTCCTCACCCAGCTCAGTGAAGGACTCCCAAGCACAACATCATCTTCTCCCACGGCCAGTAGAGGATTCCAACACTCCTCTTCACTCAAGCATCACAGCTTCAAAGGTATGTCATCTTCCTCACCAACAGTAGAGGACCACATGCTTTCCAAGCATCATGTATGTCTTCTTCCTCACGAGCAGTCCTGCCTCAACATCAGTGGACCTTCTTCCACAACCAAGGCAACCATATGCTGTAGCAGGCTCCCAAACCGAGCCTCATACAACCCTTCGAATGGAAGAAGAAGGAAGGACCAGCTTAGTGCTCACCAACCATGCTTCATGTAACACAGCCATCAATGCTGTTGGTAGAACAGGGGAGGATCCAAGCCTCCACAACACACAGCACCATGCTGTTTCTCTCTCAGCCACGTTGTTCCACTTGTGTTCCCACTTCCACTCGGCTTCTACACAGCGTTGAGTAGAAGAAGAAGATGAAGAAGGAGAACAGCAAGAAGAAGGAGAAGAACCAGGAGCCTTAGAGAGTTCTAGAGAGAAGGAGGAGCGTTTCCTCTTCCAACCGAATATGCACCAAGCAACAATGAAGAGAGTGAGAGGGAAACTTGCAACCGAAGCTTATCATCTCACAGCCCCATTAGCTCAGCTCTCCATCAAAGGTCACACTCTCATTAAATGCAGTCCCATCAGCCATCATGTCACACTCAACGTGAATGAAGGGAGAGGGAGAAAGAGGAGAGAGAGACCAAACCTCTCTAAGCACCACCAAGGGCACATGATTCATTATTGGCATTATTATTAATATTATAATTATTATTCAACAATTTGCCTAATTGGCAATTAATCTTAATCAACCATTAACTTAATCAATCCATAACCCTGAATCCTGAATTTAACCACACCGGGTAATTAATTAAAAATCGGGATGTTACATTTCTCCCCTCCTTTAAAGAATTTCGTCCTCGAAATTCAAACACACGCATAGCCTCAATAAATCGCTCGGAATATCACTGACATACGGTATATGAAAATAATAGAGTTTACAGTGGAAGAATGTGTATACCGGGCACACGCCTAGTCCCATAGATGACGATATGAGAAAAGGCTCGATAAAGCACGTAATGGCATATCATACGCCTAATAGACAACCATCATCATTTTACATAATTATATAAGCATGCAATGCCTAAGATATGATTATATATATACACATATATATACATATACATTCGGGAATCTTCTCCCGACAATTACAATCATCAATGTTCATCATACAATTTCAATCCTTCTAATACATATCAAACCATCTCTTACATTTCTCACATATATCCACCATTCACAAATTCAAGGATTATTTTATACATATTCACAATCACTAAATCATCTATATCCTTATATCCAATTCATTCATTACACAAGAACTCATAAATGATGCCACTCATAGCCTCATTTAGGCTTCATCATATAAACACTCACTTCAAACACCATACACAATTCTCATTTCAAACATATGATAACACATCAAATCAAGACAACATGCCATATTACATTAATACATACATTATCATCACAATTCTCATACATTTAGAAAATACACCCCTCTCCTACCTTAAGAGAAGTACACTTCCGGGTTTGACGTTCCCGCTTCACAAGAGTTATCAAGTCCTACACCAATCATTATAGGACTTTATCAATTATTCATTCAAAAGCCATTTCAATATACATATACATTTCTATGTACACATGATTCTCATCACGTGAAAGCTATCACAAGTTTATTCATTTGCTTACTTAGGCTTTGGGAATTCCTTCCCTTAACCCACTATTTATTATTATTAAAGTAGCAACCTAAATTGTTAAGTTATCCCATTTACCACACTTACATTTAATTCCTTTCCAAGTAGGTTTTCACTTATGTTTTTAACCTTCATCTCTAATCATCATTTAATGAAAATGCCTAATCATTTATTACACTTCCCTCATCAATAAATGTTAACCCTTTCAATATTATACATTTCCCCCAAATTCCATAAGTTAGGGTTTCCACTAAACCCACCATCCATCATAAATACTCATCATCCTTCAACCCCAACCTCACATACTTCATTTATTACTCATAAATACCCTTATTTATTTCACCCACACCTTAGGGTTCATGCATTTAATGCTTCTTTTCTTTACCCACAACATCTAATACTCTTCCAAGTTACCATCCTCTATTCTCTAGGTTCCAAACGTAAAAGTAGTGGTAAAGAGCTCACCTTGCTCCAAAACGAAAATGGAAGTCAAGAGGGAGGATGAGGATGACAAAAAATAAGGGGGAGAAAGGGAGGAGCTTCAAGCTACAATGTCCTCCTCCAAGCTCATTGATGAACGAAAATGAGAAAGGGAGAGAGCACCAATTTGTTCAAGTCTTTAGGGAGGGAGAAGGAAATATGAAGAAGAAAAGAATGAGGGAAGGAGAAGAAGTGTGTTTGCCTAAAAGGAGAGAGTGAGTCACGGAAGTGAGAGTGAAAGAGTGAAGGTTTTCTTTTTATTTTTCATTCCCATTTACTTAACTCTTCCATTTTTTAAACAAACAGGTTCACTGTTCGGACTCAATACTTATTCTAAAAATTATTCCGAATACATATTCGGATTCCCAATAACATTATCTACAGCCCTGACCAATGGCATCTCAATCGGAGATACTTGGTCCGACACCCATATTTTATCCGGGTCAGTTTTCAACTTATCCGATCACAATAATTCACTAACAGTCTCTGAGAATCTTAATTAAATTATTTCTAGTATTTTGGATCATTAGTTAGTCCCCATTTAATTATTCAATATTTATTTTCTTAATTTAACTTTCTACTTTAAGAATTCGGGGTGTTACACCCCGTACCTGATTAACCCACACAAAAAAAATTGTTACCTTTCTAATACGTATTTATACATGAGTTTCATTGATGTAACAAAACATGTGCTTTTAACAAAATAAAAAAAGGCAATAGCAATCATTTTTTTAAGAAAAAAGAGAGTCGTGGGAGCGAGATGCTTTTGTTATCTATTAACACCTCAGATAAGCATCACAAGGACCAAGCTACATACATGCTTTGAAGATAGAGTCCCCTTGTTCTTTCCCTTTCACCGATGAATATCGTCCCCAACATTTGTAAGGATTGTAGTTCTAAAGGTTTCTCCCTAGGTTTTGATGCATTCTCATTGAGGTGATGGAATTTATGGCAAGCGCACCAATCATTAAAATATAATATATTTGATCATTCCCATGGGGATTGTGTTAAGTACCACAATCTTGAAGAGTTTTTTTAGCTGAACCTTACAATAAGCATTAGAGTCTTTAAGTTTCCTGAATTTTATATTATTTTTATGAGTTTTCATATAGTAGTGTCACAAGAAGAATTAAGTAAGTAATTGAACTACTCTAAACACACAGATTGGGATTGATCTCAGCATACAAATTCACTAAAATCCTAATGACAGCAGCTTTGGGTTTAATTAAAGCATGGTTAAATCTCACAGATGAATAACTCCTAATTCCTTAAGCAATTATTACTAACTCAACACAAAGTAATCCTAATTCCTTAGGCATCAGTTCATGTCAAATTCAATTATGAAATTAAAAGAAACCCTAACTGTTCACCTAATTCCTTAGGCATGAAGCAACTAGGTTAGGAAGTGCAATCTGAAGCTCTCACCATGATTCCTCTCTAATAAATGCTTCTGAATGAGCCTTGGATTTCCAAATCCAAGAGATGTGATCCAACACTTCCTCTATTGAAAACTTGCTTCAAGTGATTCCTCAACTATCAGCCACTTGTATCTCAGCTTGGTTGCAGCTTCAATCAATCCTAATCCTTGGGAATTAAGCACCCATGGAGAAGGACAAAAAATGACATAGAGAACGAGGTCAGGGATGAGAAAGAGAAGATCTAGAGAGAAGAGGGAAATTTGAGAAGTGAAATTAGTTTGAAAGTTAGATCTGAAAATTAGTTTACAATTAAGCTATATATAGTTTTTCCTAAGCTTAACTAAAACCTAATTAAATAATTACAAAGAATATAAGTAATTAAAACATAAAAAATAAATAATTAACTTAAATTAATAAAAATTACAAAATTACAAAATCTGAAATAAAAATGGAAACAGGGTAGACCAGTCAGCTGGCGTAAGTACGCCAGACTTGGGCGTAGGTACGCTGCTGGTTTGTGTCATGGAATAGCAGGCGCGTGTAGGGATGTTGGGGTTGAGCATGGGCACATTGATGCTCGGGTGTAGGCACATTGGAACGGGCGTGAGCACGCTGGCTTACTGTGGTTGGGTCCTGATGCTGGGCGTGGCTTGAGCGTAAGGGCGCTGGTGGGAGCGTGGCTACACGTGGTGAACTCTGGAAGGCATCCTCATGGGCGTACCTACACTGAAGTCTGGCGTAGTTACGCTTGGCTTCTGTGGGCAGGTCTGATGCTTGGTCTGGTACGCGTAGACACGTTGATGTTGGGAAAGTTGGCACACTTAGTTAGATGTTGGAACGCCGGGATGCTCCTGCACGTTGGGCGTGGGTACGCTGGTGCTTAGCGTGCCTACGTCAGGTGGTTCGGTGACACCACCTATTTTTTTTCTTTTTCTCTTTCTCATCTACATTTTAATAAATAAATATTAATTAACCTTAAAAATAATGAAATGAATTATCATTTAACCAAATTACTAAAAATACTAATTAATTACTAAATAAATAAAATAATAATTATTTTGCCATTTAAATTATTAAAATACATTAGAAATAATGCTAATAAATAAGTCTTTTCAAGACTTATAGATTTAACATTGGTTATAAATTTTCCGCCGTAAAAAAGGACACCAGTTAAATTTTCTATTGCCAAAAAGGGCCCCATTTAAACTTCCTGACGCCAAAATAGCACCATTTAAATTTCTTGCTGTTGAAAAGGACACCATTTTAATTTCCTGTCGCTAAAAAGGGCATAATTGTAATTTCATGCTGCTAAAAAGGGCATCATTTAAATTTCCTGTCGTAGGGCACCATTTTAATTTCTTATTGTCAGAAAGGGCACTATTTTAATTTTTTATCGCCGAAAAGGGCACCATTTAAATTTTTTGTCGCTGAAAAAGGGCACCATTTTAATTTCTTGTCATAAAAAAGGGCACCATTTAAATTTCTTATTGTGCAAAAGGGATTATTTAAATTTTTCTATCACCAAAAAAGGGACTATTTTAATTTTTTATCACCGAAAATGGCAACATTTAAATTTTGACACCGAAAAAGACACTATTTTAATTTTTTGTCATCGAGAAGGGCACCATTTTAATTTTCTATCATTGAAAAGGGCACCATTTTAATTTCCTATCGGCGAACATGACATCCTTTAAATTTCTCGTCGCCAACCATGGCATCCTTTAAAGCTGGCGCCCTATACAAAATTGGTTCGCTCAGTCTTTACTTATTATCCCTTATTGCAATACACTAAGGGAAAAGTAAACAGAGGCAAACTGTCACTACCTAATTTTGTCCAAGCCCATTTAAAAATTTTAAGAATAAAAATAAAAATAAAAAAATAACAAAATAACAAAAATATTTCAATCTAACCTAGGATTTACTTTTTTAGAAAAAAATAAACCTGTGGGCTTGTTTGAATTGTTGATCTGGGCTATGGTCTTTAAATTTTTTAAATCCCTATTAGAACCATAAAATTTTGAATTTTTTTCTAATCTAAGGGAAATTTTAAAAATAGAAGGTGTAACATCCCGAATTTTATAAAAATGAATAATTGATGAGAATAAATAATAAATAATTGTATGTGAGTTATTTGTGTCCTAGAAATATTGGAATGATTAAATTGGGATTTATTAGGGATATATATAATTTATGGAAGCTTGAAGGAGAAGCTCATGGTTGGGTCCTCTTCCCCTCTTCTCCTCTATTTTTGTGTGGATCTCTCTCTATTGGAAGCTCATGTTGCCTCTTTGGGTGAGGTAAGTTCCTCATCATTTTCATGAGCTTTATGCCCTAGATTTTGGGTTCTTGGTATTTGGGAGAGTGTTTATTTCATATGGGTTGTTGGGAGAAGCTTTAAATGAGGAAACCCTAAGGTGGGATGTTGTTATTATGGCATTAATGGTGGGTTGTTATAGGTGCATGGAATTAATACTTGGATGAGTGGAAAATAAATGAGCATTTATGATGTTGATGGGTTTTTAGTGAAACCCTAACTTTAATAAATTGGGGAAAGTGTGAAATATGTATAGAATGTAGGTTTAATGATGTTGGAGAATGATATTAATGATGAAAAATGGCCAATGGTGGTGATTAATGAGCATGGGTAAGTGTTGTTGGGTTTTGATGAAGACCCTAGCCTTAAGAATTTAGGGAAATAGATATTGTATAGCTTGAAAGGTTGAATTGAATGTTAATGGGTGATGTAACATCCCTGATGTTTTAATGAGAATTATAAGAAATGGGAAATGTTAGTAAATGTTTTAGAAGTTTTATGTAATATTTGTTCTGTCTGAGCTAGAGACGGGAAAGCCGGTGTCGAGATCGGTCTCAGAGGAGCGGGCAGGCGGAGTTGAAGATCGGGAGTGTAAGAGAAGAGCGGGCAGGGCCAGGTGGTTTGGTCCAAACCGATGTGAGGAGAGCGCCTCACTCGGGGTCATAGCCCGGATCAACCTCATAATGACTGAAACAACGGGTGTAGGTAACCAAGAGGCGAGCGCGGATGAGATATCCGACCTCTCAGGATGTAGCTCGGATTTCTAAGGTATGAACACTAAGCTAGGACGCCGGTGGGCCGGTATTCATACTGGGCCTATACTTTTGCGAAGTATTAGAGAATTGTGAATAATTAAACATTGAGGGAATGTAATTGATTTGATAAACTATGAAATAGTTTAATATGGTGAAATTGATTAAAAGTTAGTGAGAATACAAATAAAATAAAGGAAAAGACGATCTTGCCCATGAGCTTTATATATATAAGGAGATTCTCTTCCTTCCCTCTTCATTAATTGCGAGTTACCTCTGCTGCTGGTCTGTCCCTTCTCTTTCGTTTTCTCCTCTCTTAACGCTGAGTTGCATGCGCTGGGGAGGGACTCCATTTGTGTCTGAACTTCAATTGAACCCCATTCCTGTGATCGAGGCTTCAAGGTGAGTCTACTGATCCGTTCTAATTATGATTCCCTTATCCCTTTTATTCTTTGGTGGTCAAGGGCCATGCATGGCTATATACGATGCTGTTCTCCACTCCTCTGGTGAGTGTGAGCCCAAATGCGGTCCATGAACTAAGGGCGTTGAAGTGACGAGCTGTACTTTATGATCCGTAGGTAGTAGGTTAAGCAATGGAAGACTGAGTGACGGAGCTGAGACTGCGAAACCAGTGCTCAGAGGAAGGAATCGACACAGGGAGCAGATTATCGAAGCGTGGAACCAAAGTAAGGGGGTGTTCGGGTTATAATTAATTAGAATAGGACTCGCTTCTTATTCAGGTCATTGAGGTAGTGTAAGCAGGTTAAGGAAAATGTTACTAAACGTAGTTGTGTGTTTATGCTTGTGCATGCGTGATTATGTACATTAATTATTTGAGGATCGGGTGTGTGGTTGAGTTTATCATGTTATGATCTTGTGATATCTAATGTTGAAATGATCAGTGTTATGTGACGCCGGGTTAGCAAGCAGGTTACCCGAGTGATGAGGAATTGATATTATTATGTGAAAGGTAAATTGTTGGATGACTATGTGGTGTGGGATGGCCGACGGTATATGATAGCCCCTCATTTCTGGCTCCCGTGGTTTTCGTGCCCAGTTGAGCTACCCAGTGGTCAAGTAGGACCCAGTGGTCGAGGTGGAGAGTCAAGCAGGACTCGGTGAACCAAGCAGGGTTCACGGGGTGTCAAGTAGGACCCCCAGCTGAAGGCCAATCCTTTAGTATTCGGATACTAGGAGTCAGATTGTATGAGAGTCAGTGGTGATTGTGATGAATGTGATGGAATTGCTTGGTTGGGTTAATATAGTTATCGTATGTAATACACTATGTTTCTGTGTGCAATTTGATAGATTTCCGAGTGAAAAGTTGATATCTTGTTAAGTATGGGCTGACCCCTTGATGGTTGCAAATGATACACTTGTTGAGTAAACTGTGCTTACTTTCGAATGATGCTTAATGTATATATATAAATATGTATGTATATTTGTTAAGTTCCATTCTATATTAATTACAATGCCAAACACTCACCTTTGCCCTTTTTTTTTAGTAACCAGTGACAGGGAGGGGGAAGGAGCCATGGAGTTGCGCCAAGGGGGAGATCGGTGCCAGGGCCCGAGTGACTTTGAGTGACTCTGTAGAGTATATATGTGTATGAGAACTTCCGAGCGTTATTATTAGCTGTGTGTTAACCAAGACCGGATGGGATACAAATCTATATTTTAAAATACATCACTGTCCATTTATATATGCTCTCATGGTTGCTATGACAACTCGTTGGTTAACAGAATCATTTTCAGGGTGAGATTTTTTTCGGGAGTCCGTTAGTATGTTTTGCCCACTCAGATTTGCGAAAGGTATTCGCTCAAGCGAATAGAAACTTCGCTCAAGCGAGAGTTCGGAATCTCGCTCAGGCGAGTAGGGGCCTCGCTCAAGCGGGAGGCCCTGATTCCCTTTCTCCCCATTTGTTGTGCTTAGATTAAATTGTTCCTCTTTTTTTTAGATTTCATTTATTTAATTTGACTGCAACTATTTATCATTTGAATAAATCAGTAAAAATAAATGCTATTTCACTAAATCTCGATTAATTATCAAGAAAGGGAAAAATTTATCATAAGATTTAATAAATTGAATAAAAATAAATGTAAAATAACTTAGGACGTTACAGGTGATGTTTAGTGATGAGTGTTGTTATGAATGTAGAATGTCAGAGATAATTTGAGGTATGTTAGAAAGATTGAAATTGGATGATGTTCATTGATGATTGAGATAGTCGGGAGAAGATTCCCGAATGTATATGTATATATATATATATATATAATTATATCTTAGGCATTGCATGCTTATGTAATTATGTAAAATGATGATGGTTGTCTGTTAGGCTTATGATGTGCCATTGCATGTTTTGCCGAGCCTTTTCTCATATCGTCATATATGGGACTAGGTGTGTGCCCGGTATACAAATTCTTCCACTGTAAACTCCATTATTTTCGTATACCGTTATGGGCAAACTATTTATCGATCCAGTTATAGGTTTCTAAATCTCACTCTTGGTTTTCAGTGATTTGGTCTTGATGTGATCATGGTGGTGTCTTGGAAATAATTTAAAACGCGAAAAATTTATTCGTATTTTTATTAATTATGACGATCACATCGGGATTCGAGTACAAAAAATCAGGGGTGTTATAGAAGGGGGAAGTTTAAAATTTGAAATAGATTTTAGGAGATAAAATAAAAATGATGAGAGGATTTTAAGAGATAGAAGAAAGTTTATATATATATTAGAATGAGATAAAGTTTTTTTTTTGAATAGGATGAGATAGAGCTTTTTAATAATTGTATATATTACAGAATGTGATAATGTTTTTTTAAAAGATATATATATATATATATATATTATGGGATGAGATATAGTTTTGAATACATCATATATATATTATAAAAAAATCAGCTTCAGATTTTATAATTATATCAACCAAGCTAATCTTATTTATTAATTATATATATATATGTATATATATATATATATATATATATATATATATATATATATATATGCTACGAGATAAGAAAAAAAGGGAAAAGAAGAATACATATATTATACGCGCAAGGTAATAGATAAGGGAAAACAGATTTTATATTATAGAGTGGCACGCTGGATGGGAAACAAAAGCTTATAGAGATATGTATATTAGTTCATGCAGGGAGGAGGAGCAAAAAAAAATATATGGATAGGTAACGCGCGAATGGATCACAGGGGTATAAGCTTATATAAATATATATAGAATATAGGCGCAAGAAGAAAAAGGGAGGACGAGAAAAATAATACAGGTCATATATATATATATGAGGCACAGGCACAAAACAGGAGATATATGTATTGGAACTCACGTGCGCCTTTGGAAGGGGGAATCAGGAGAAGGAATTCACGCAGGGAGGTCATGTGAAACCAAAATGAATCAGAGTCCATGATTTAGAATTTGATATATATATATATATATATATATATATATATATATATATATATATATATAAATATATGAGAGCAATTCACGAAGAAAACAGGGAGTTCACGTGGAAAAATATTAAAAGGGCAGGGGGAAACCGGTTTTTCGTTATATATAAAAAACCAGGATCAGCCTTTTGAGAGGATGTATGACGAGGGGAATAGGGAATAGGGGGATATAAAATTCACGCAGCAAGGGGATTTGAAAAAATTCAGAGGTGTAGGCATTATCTAGAAAAAAGAATTCACGCAGAGGAGAAAAATTGACGAAAAATAATACGAGGTATTTTATCTTTTTTTTTTTAATTTTTTGTTGTGATTTATCTATGATTTTTGTCTCCAAAAGAAGTATAATAGACATGAATAAATGTAAGAAGTCCTTTTCCTTTCTAAGAAATTCTAATAATAAGTAGCCTAGAGTACTTTTTACTAACCAAATTTTGAGTATTATCTTTATAAGATAAAAAGTAAAATTGATAGTGACAGATAATAAAATTAAAATCTCTATGGGTTAATTTAGACGAGACGTCTTGTTAATCTATGTTTTAACTTTTTAGGCCATTAGAATATCTTAATAATGTTGACATGTAACATAATCAAAATCTTTATATTAAGGTTTAATTTGGACGAGACGTCTTGATAATCCATGTTTGAAATTTTTTTTATATTTCAAAAATTAATAAAGTATTTTGATGATGTTAACATGTAATAAAAATTAAGATATTTAGACTAGAGATTAATTTGGATGAGACGTCCTGTTGATCTTGGTTTTCAAGTATTATAAATTTCTTTATTTAGAATTAATTTAGATCGTTAAGTTTCTCTAAAAATAATAAAATAATACACTATTTGAGATCAATTTGAACGAGACGTCTTGTTGATTGATTTTTTTTTCAATCTCGACATTTTAACTTCATGTTTTTTAAAATAATAACCAAAGAACTACGCAACCCTAATTTCCCCTGACGCTTGGGGAATACGTAGGAGTAGGAACAATTAATCCTGTTGGGCCCAAATTTTAAAAATAAATATCTCAAAAATAAAATTATAACACATTTTAATAACAACCTAATTAATTTGGACGAGATGCCCAGTTCATCATAAAAAATATAACTTTAATTGTTAAATCGACAATAAACCCATAGGACATCTCTAAGAGTTTAAAATTTCAAATTATTAGGATTATTTAAAACTTAAATGATTTAGGGTAACCGTTTAAAACGGACAGTGTGGGGTACTAATACCTTCCCCACCTGTAATCAGACTCTCGTACTTAAAATCTCAATTTAGGACCAGTACCTTTTACGTTAGGGTTTTGGGATGTTTTATTTTAAAAACATTAGTGGTGACTCCATGGTTTCCAGAAGGAATCCAGGAGCTTAAATTTATTTTTACGGTCGGCTTCCCATCACGATCTTGGTCGCGACACCTGTGTACATAAGAGGTGGTGATCATCATGAGTAAACCATGGTGAAAGGACATAAATATGCGCATGATTTTGTAATATGATTTAAACTTATGAAATTATTCATTTAATGGTTCAAGAATTTTTTATTTTTTATTTAAAACTATATTCTTGAATTTTTAGGCCTAAAAGTGTTGTTGTAATAATTCTCTATGTTTTGAAATTATTTATTAAGGAATTATGAAATTAAATATAGCATATTCTAGTTTTTTTCTAATATGCTTTTTCATACAATATATTTATATACATTTTGTTTTGTATGAAAGTTGTAATTTGTTATAATTATGAGCTCACCTATCGAGAGTACTATTATAAACAATTTTTTTGAGTAAGATTAATCAAATTAATTGAATTATGATAATAATTCAATATAATTGTGTTATACTCTTTAATTTCATATGCATGATATACATGCATGATTATTTTGTATCAATGTTATCTCACTTATCATGGGACCATTTATACAAAATTTGTGTGGAACTTATGGGAATAAAATTCATATTTCTTTATCTATATCACGTTGTGGTGTATAATGTATATCTCTATCGAATATGATTATATGCTATTGTGAGATTATTATTATTTTCTAGATAGTAATTAATATCTTGTTTTGAGAATATAGTTTTTTGTCTTCAATAATTTAATAATGCTATAGGAGAATGTTGGAATTTTTAATTCCAATATTTGAATTAATATATTATTATGTTAATATTTAGTGAGTAAACATTATTAATTTATTATATCTATATTCTGTTAATAATAATAATAATAATAATAATAATAATAATAATAATAATAATAATAATTTGAATAGAATTATCTATTCAAATAGATATCGTAATTAGGCTTGTTGATAGGATAGATTAGTGATGAGTTAACCTATCCTGGTGCCGATTGAAAGGTTGCTACTCCTATCTGGTTTGCCTATATATACGTTATCCTATTAGATGAATATCATAAAGTAAAAATTGTAACACCCTCAGTTAACTAGGACAATCCCTTCCATTAGATTATCCTGGTCAATTGAGAGGTTATGTGTTTTAAAAAAATGTGGAAGTTTTTTTTGTACAAGAAAACTTGGTGAAACAGATACATCTTATATACAATATAGTCATATACAACGCATGGTCATAAATAGTAATCTATACATGCTGGAAGTAAAGGGGCACGTAGGCTCCTATAAAAGAAAAGAAAACTACCTATCCTGATCATCCTCAGTCCAAGAACATTTAGGCTGGTCCTTGATGCGAAGTCTATGCTGCTCTCTGTGATGTCGGGTGTATGGTCCAACCCGTGGTTTGTAAAAATAGTGTAAGGGTGAGTCTCCACTTCCACAACAAATGAAGAGTTGTCATCAATGACATCCCTCCCACACAATCTAAACAGGTTTACAAACTGTACTCCCTTCCTCATTGGGGTACCTAATTAATTCATTCTAGTTATCTACCCCAATTCGATCCCATTCTATCCTCTCTGAATACACAACTCTTTATCCTTCCCCCCACTAGTTATTTCACATGCATATACTAATTCAATCATAGACAATCATAATCTACATAGATAAAATAATTCAATGCATGAATTCCATTTCATTAATTTCAATCCTTTAGCCATCATGATACATGTGGGCTTATCTCTTCCTCATCAATCTCACACATAGCAAATCACATTATGCACATCAATCCCACCTTACCCTCCTGCCCAACTAGAGCGACTAGAGCTCGCCTCATCTGGTATTCACAAAAGGGTAAGGACATGCAACCCTATCATCATTAATAAATCTAAACACATCTCATCAGAATGGACACTCCATGGTCATGGTAACACTCGCTCTGAGTCAAAGTATACCAGGGTTGCCATGGGCTGTTCGATCTCAAGTATGACTTTGAGCCATTAGAGGTCTTCCCCGGTATACTCCCGATACCTCCCACAGGTTGGAACGTCGTTGTTCCCTAGTGTATCCCATCACTATATGCTCTAAGGGATCACTCAACCATCCGCCCTTATACTCCATATATGATGCATGCAACATATAATTTTATTTTCACTTGTCACCCGTAGGGTTCTTTTAATGACTTTATTTCAGTCATAACATCGGGCCTTTTTCGTAAAGTCCTTGATTAATGAAACAACCCGGTTTAATTAAAATAAAACCCAAGAAAGGGAATTTTTTTTTTCAAAATCTGAACAGTTCCACACATTCATTAGGCTGTCGGGAGAAGATAAAATAAATGGGTCAAGGGAAAGTGGAAACTGATCAAAGAAGAAGAGAAGACCGAGTGAGGAATCCACACTTGGGTATGACTCAGCTTCAAATAAGCGTAAGGCAGCAGAAGTAGCTTGAGTGAGCTTCACACACTGGAGCGAACCTTCACACGGTATATTTCTTTCACTCGAGATCGGGACCATATTCACTCGGGAACGGTCCCCACGTACATGCTTCACTCGGTGAACTCTCAGCCAGATCCTTATTTTATTCCTGAAAGGTCATATTCGTAATTCACTCGGAACGTTTGGATCTCCACTTGGGAAATGATTCCCTCGGCTATTTCACTCGGAATCTCTAACTCTTCCTCACTCGGAGTATTTTACTTGGTCGAATCTCACTCGGATGTGTTTCACACAGTTTTCACTCGGTATATGTAATCTTTTTCATTCCGAGAACTTCTTACTAAGCCAAGTCTCGCCTAAGGATTTTAAGGCTTCATTCACTCGGAAATACTCTAGCTCCTTCCCACTCGGGGAATTTCTAATAAGTTCTTACTCGGGAAGTTTTTGAGTCAATTCCCACTCGGAATTACATGACTTCACTCACTCGGGATATCATGGCCTTATCCACATGGAATAGGCTTATTAAAGGGATTTCTCACATAACACCCTTCGATTGATCCTCCTAGGGAAATAGTCCTTTAATGAGCATAACTCACTAAGAACTAGCCTAGCCCTTCTTCATTCGGAAGAGGGTCTCTTATCTCACCTCACTCGGATTTACCTTAGCTCTCCTTTACTCAGAATCACGTAAGCATTATTCATTTGGTAGAATATAGATGTACATAACTTAGACATTCACCCACCTCATTACCCACTGAACAAGATAAAACACATAGCATTATATATATATATATTGAAATATGTTTAGTTTTACTCTCAATACTGAGAGAGTTCAAATCCTACACATTAAAAAAATAGAACGTTAAACTAAGAGCCAGCCAAGGCTATACAAAAACCATCTATACAATATATATACATGTACACTTCCACTGTACAATGCACTTGGTGCTCTCCCATCATTCCTCATTCTAAGCAACATCCACTGAAATATGGCCACAATAGGGGTGAGCTTTTACATATAAAATGACAGTAATGACTCAGAAAATCCTCTAGCTTTCCACTATACAGCATTATCTCTCAATCAATCATCACATGCGCTGTCATTTGATATATCCACACACAGTATCATTCAATTGGAATTTATTCAAATAACACACAGCCATATTAATCAGTAATACACAGCCATATTGCTCCTATTGATATTCCCCATACAAACGCATATAACCACATTGAGCTCATCAACAGTATAAGTGTGCACACATTAATTTCAGTCGGATCCGATCAGTTTTTTTATTAATTTTTATGTTACAACATAGGCTCCAAGCCTTTTTCTCAGCTCCAAGCTGATCCGGCTATTTTACTGGTACCAAACCGTTTGCCCTCACACGTAACACAATCGCTCCAAGCGATAACGGGAGTGTTACGGGCAGCCCCGAGTCCAACTCGGTAAGCTTGCCTTAAGTCCAACCCAAGGACTTTCACCAAGCATCCAACGCTAGTACACGAGTGTTTCACTCGGTATTGCCTTGAGTCCAACCCAAGGTCTTTTATTATTATTCCATACATATTCATTAGTACAACAGTGGCATTTCACTCGGTAAAACCATATAACACATGCATCTCATGTATTCATTATGAAATCCCATCAGATTCTTCCCAGCATTTACATGCATATAATCATAAGATATCAATCAGGGATTTACCCTCGGCTTCTCAGTACAAGTACTCGGTAATCATACCATTATTCATAACAACACGGTTTCATGCTTTCTAATATAAAAATCTACACAGGAATCAACCAACAGTCCCACAATATACACTCGGTATTAGCAATATCCATAACATATACCATATGTTGTTAAGTGTTAAACTACACATGGGACTCAGCATAACAAACTTTTAACACATGCACTCGGCCAACACAGATCCAGTACATTTTCATACATTCACATGTTTACTAATACACATCTCATGGACGGAGAAGGATATAACCTTACGTGACTCAGCTAACGTACACACACCCCCGGTATTTGGAAGTTATCATCATATGATTCACACAATCAACATATTCACAACCATAAACACAAAATGCAGTACTTTCACCCGGGATCCGTCCATAACTATGCATTTGAGATGTAAAGCGCCCCCTACCTACTGGAAAGACGCAAGAAGCTCCTCGATTTTCAGTGTTGACCCGTGCTCTGCTCGTTCCCTCAGTCTCTCTCACTCAACAACTTTCAGATCCAGACGAACACCACACATAGCTTGGAGAAACTGGGAGCCGCTCCTCCTCCGAACGATTGCTCCTTGTCAACAGTGGGGAACTTCGAGTCCTCCACAACACCACAGTTGTAAACTGACGAAAAAGAAGAACGAAGAAGAAGGAGAAGAAGAATTGTAGAGGAAGAGGAAGAGTCTCGAGGGGATTTTTGAGAGAATGGAAAAGTGGTTGAGAGCTTCTGAACATGTACCCAAAAGAAATGAGGAGAGTGGGTGGGAGAACGTGAAATGGCAACCACCATCCAATCATGTGTCATATCCAATCACTTCCATCAGCATCAAGTTTTCTTTTATTTTAAATTAATTCTCAATTAGCATTTAATATTAATCTTGCCATTAATTAAATAATCGGGATGTTACACTTCTCCCCCCTCAAAGAATTTCGTCCTCGAAATTCAAACACAAGCTTACCTTAATAAAATAGCTCGGGATACTGCTGCCTCATGGCATCCTCACGTTCCCAAGTATAAGAAGTACATCTATTTTGTTGCCACGCTACTTCGACTAGTTGCACATCCTTGCTCCTCAAGCGTTTTACCGACCGGTCCACAATTTTAGTCGGTACAGCAATAGTCATCAAATTCTCTCTAATTTCGACTTCATCATCTGGCATCTCGTGTGTACAATCGGGTAAATACTTCCTCAATTGAGACACGTGAAACACATTATGCAAGTTTGATAGATGAGTCGGCAATGCTAATCGGTATGCCACAGGACCGACCCTTTCCAATATTTCATAGGGTCCAATGTACCGGGGGCTTAATTTCCCACTCTTCAAGGCTCGTCCGACCCCTTTATTCGGCGAAACCTTCAAGAACACTTTATCGCTGACCGAAAATTCAAGCGGCTTGGTCCGCTTATCATGGTAGCTTTTTTGTCGGTCTTGAGATGCCTTCATCTTTTCCCTAATTACTTGAATCTGTTCAGAAGTCTGCTTCACAATTTCCGGTCCCAACAATAGACTTTCACCGGTTTTCGACCAACAAAGTGGGGTTCGATATTTCCGGGCATACAATGCTTCATATGGTGCCATGCCAATGCTGCTATGGTGGCTGTTATTATATGTAAATTCAATCAGAGGGAGATATTGGTCCCAACTACCACTGTGCTCCAACACACAGGACCTCAACAAGTCCTCCAAGCTCTGTATTGTCCGCTCAGACTGCCCATCCGATTGGGGATGGTAGGCTGAACTCAGTCGGAGTTTTGTGCCTAATTCCTGGTGCAAGCTTCCCCAAAACCGGCAAGTAAATCTTGGGTCCCTGTCCGACACGATAGAAGATGGCACACCATGCAGTCGAACAACCTCACGGATATAAATTTGGGCTAACTTCTGTAAAGAATACCTCATGTTAATGGGTAAGAAATATGCTGATTTCGTTAATCGGTCCACAATGAACCAAATGGCATCATAACCCGCTAGGGTTCTAGGCAATCCCATTACAAAGTCCATGGCAATTGAGTCCCATTTCCACACGGGGATTTCAAGAGGTTGCAATCCACCATACGGTTTCTGGTGCTCAACTTTTGACTTATGGCAAATGATACACCGAGCCACATAGTCGACCACGTCTCTTTTCAATCCGGGCCACCAAAAGTGCATCCTCAAGTCATGGTACATCTTTGTAGTGCCCGGGTGGATGCTTAACAGGCTCTTGTGGGCTTCATCGAGCACCATCTTCCTCAATTCGCCAGCACCCGGCACATATATCCTATCCTTCACCCGAAAAATTCCATCTGAGCCCTTGGTTAAGGACAGATCCTTGCCCTTAGCCTGAGTCTCTTTCATCTCAGCTAAGTAGGAATCTGACCTTTGCTTCTCATACACTAGCTTCAGAAACTCGTTGGCTATCTTCAACATACCGAGCATCACCTTCCGAGACAAAGAGACATCCATGTGCAAATTCATGTCTCGGAATTGTTCAATTAACTCCATTTCTTTCACCATCATTGTTGCCACATGAATCGACTTCCGACTCAAGGCGTCGGCCACAACGTTCGCCTTACCCGGATGATACTTCAACTCGATGTCGTAATCTTTCAAGAATTCCGTCCACCTCCTTTGCCTCATGTTCAGCTCTTTCTGATCGAATAAATATTTGACACTTTTGTGGTCACTGTAAACCTCGAATTTGGATCCATACAAGTAATATCTACATATTTTCAACGCGAAGACAACAACTGCCAACTCCAAGTCGTGAGTCGGATAGTGCTGCTCGTGTGGCCTCAATTGACGAGAGGCATAAGCTATCACTCGGTTCTTCTGCATCAGCATACATCCGAGACAGTGTCTGGATGCATCACAGTAAACTACAAAGCTTTCTTGCAAATTTGGCAATGCCAACACTGGAGCCATTGTCAACTTAGTCTTTAGCTCTCGGAAACTTTTCTCACACTCAGAACTCCACACGAAAGGAACATTCTTCCGAGTCAACTTGGTTAGGGGCAAAGCAAGCTTAAAGAACCCGTCAATAAACCTTCTATAATAACCGGCCAGACCCATGAAGCTTCTGATCTCCGAGACCGACTTAGGCCTCTCCCACGCCATTACAGCTTCCACCTTGGAAGGATCTACCGAGACACCTTCCTCGAAAATTACATGCCCAAGAAAATGGATCCTATCCATCCAGAATTCACACTTCGAAAGTTTCACAAACAGTTGTTTCTCTTTCAATATTTAGAGTACCGATCAGAGATGTTCCTCATGCTCCTCAGGGATTTTAGAATAAACCAAGATATCATCGATAAAAACGACCACGAATCGGTCTAAGTATGGATGGAAAATGCTGTTCATGTAATTCATGAATACAGCAGGGGCATTTATCACGCCAAATGGCATTACTACATACTCATAATGACCATACCGAGTCCTAAACGCGGTCTTGGGAATATCCGAGTCCTTCACCCGGATCTGGTGGTATCCCGACCGTAAATCGATTTTTGAGAAGACTGAAGCACCCCGCAGCTGATCAATCAAATCATCAATCCTAGGTAATGGGTACCGGTTCTTGATCTTAAGCTTGTTTAGCTGTCGGTAGTCTATACATAACCTCATGCTGCCATCCTTCTTCTTGTCGAGTAACACTGGTGCACCCCACAGTGATACACTCGGTCGAATGAACTGTTTACTAAGCAACTCATCAACTTGCTTCTTCAACTCAGCTAATTCAGTCGGAGACATCCTATAAGTAGCACTGGAGACTGGCTTGGCTCCAGGGATTAAGTCAATAGAGAATTCAACTTCTCTATTTGGAGGGACACCTAGCACATCATCCGGAAACACCTCAAGAAAATTACAAACAATCGGAATATCATGCACTCGGATTCTACTCTCACCCTCGGTCAAACAAAGCATCACAAATAACTGGGCTATACCTTACACTGTGTAATCATTATAGATTTGTCTCGGAAAAATCACCCTACGGCTTTGGCAATCCACCAGCACCTTGTTGGCTGAAAGCCAATCCATGCCAAGTACGATGTCGAGGTCTTTCAGAGGCACACATACTAAATCAAAGGTAAAACTCTGATCGCCCAACGTAAAGGTTACGTCTTTGCACATCATCGATGTCAACACTTTAACACCGGTCGGATTAGATACCTCTAAAGTCTGATCCATGTACACAGTCGGCAACCTCAAACGTCTCACACAATCGTCAGCTATAAAGGAGTAGGTAGTTCCAGAATCAAAAACTACATCAAGAGTATGACTACCGAGTGAGCACTTACTTTGCACTAAGTCGTTAGCTTGTGCAGCTTCCTCGGCATTGATTGCATAAACCCGTCCTACAGCTGGTTGCTCAGCATTTCTCTCTTGGTTATTTGGGGCAAACATCATATTACCCCGAGCTCCATTGCCTCTGCCACTATTCCCTCAGCCGCCGATTCCGCGACCTCTTCCTGGGAAACCTCCACCGCTGTACGTTTGCATTGGCTTGCTGTAGCTGAGGGAAGTCAGGGCGTACGTGCCCTTTTTCATTACAATGGAAGCATACAACATCTCTTCCAACATCACACTCCCGAGCAAAGTGGTCACCACCACATCTAAAGCACTTACTATTCCCAGTACGACCTCCAAAACGACGACCACGATTTCCTCATCCTCGATATTTAGAGGAGGATCCGCCTCTTCCAACATTGCCCGGCTTCTTGAAGCGAGGCTGCTGTGGCTTCAAGGACGTGTCGATCCTGCTGCTCTGGCCCAGATGGACATTATCGTCTTCTTCAAAAATTCTACATTTTTTCACCAACACTGGAAAATTCTAAATCTCTTGGTGTCTGAAGGCTCTCTTAATCTTGGGCCTGAATCCGCTTTCGAACTTAATGCACTTGGAACCCTTGGTTCAGGGTTGCTGAAATGGAGGATAGAACAGGCACAGTGCTTCAAATTTAGCAGCGTATTCCTCAACAGTCATAGAACCCTGCTTTAGTTCCATGAATTCTAACTCTTTCCGACTCCTCACCGTGTCAGGAAAGTATTTCTCCAGAAAACATGATTTGAAATTCTCCCAGATTAATTGGGTACCTGCATCAGTCAATCCGGCCTTGGTGATCTTCCACCAACACTCAGCTTCAGCTCGCAGCATATATACAGCATAGTCCACTTTCTGGGCCTCGGTACATTGAAGGCCACCAAAGATTTTTTCTAAATCCTGAATCCATGAATAAGCCTATTCGGGATTGAATCCTCCTTCAAACTCACTCGGCTTCCTCTTTAGGAAGCGGTCCAACCCTTGGTCATCATCAGTTTGATGCTGGTTCTGCCTCTCGAATATGTCAGCGAAACGCTGGAATGCCGTGGCTATGGCTTCCATGCTGTGACGATTTGCCATGACTTATCTTGAAATTAACACCCCTTTCAAGGATAAGTTTACAGAATTACTCACTATCGATCGGACTTCAATCCAACATTCAACAATTATAACACATTATGATACAATCCTTAAGTATCATATAATTAATCGGACCAGGGTAGGAACAATCTTCTACCCCCAAAACAACACTTCATAGGCACATGGCCACTCAAATTGTGCTTAAACATGGATCAAATCCATCAGATGCTACAAATAATTACAACACTTGGTCATAATGCACACAACCGCTTACTAAGACTAAGCATACCTTGGCCTTGGACCTTTTAAGTCTGCTCTGATACCAAAATGAAACAACCCGGTTTAATTAAAATAACACCCAAGAAAGGGAAATTTTTTTTTCAAAATCCAAACGGTTCCACACATTCATAAGGCTGTCGGGAGAAGATAAAATAAATGGGTCAAGGGAAAGTGGAAACCGATCAGAGAAGAAGAGAAGACCGAGTCAAGAATCCACACTTGGGTATGACTCAGCTTCGAATAAGCGTAAGGCAGAAAAAGTAGCTTGAGTGAGCTTCACACGCTGGAGCGAACCTTCACTCAGTATATTCCTTTCACTCGGGATCGGGACCACATTCACTCGGGAACGGTCCCCACGTACATGCTTCACTCGGTGAAGTCTCAGCCAGATCCTCATTTTATTCCTGAAAGGTCATATTCGTAATTCGCTCGGAACATTTGGATCTCCACTCGGGAAATGATTCCCTCGGCTATTTCACTTGGAATCTCTAACTCTTCCTCACTCGGAGTATTTTCCTCGGTTGAATCTCACTCGGATGTGTTTCACACAGTTTTCACTCGGTATATATAATCTTTTTCATTCCGAGAACTTCTTACTAAGCCAAGTCTCGCCTAAGGATTTTAAGGCTTCATTCACTCGGAAATACTCTAGCTTCTTCCCACTCGGGAAATTTCTAATAAGTTCTTACTCGGGAAGTTTTTGAGTCAATTCCCACTTGGAATTACATGACTTCACTCACTCGGGATATCATGGCCTTATCCACATGGAATAGGCTTATTAAAGGGATTTCTCACATAACACCCTTCTATTGATCCTCTTAGGGAAATAGTCCTTTAATGAGCATAACTCACTCGGAATTAGCCTAAACCTTCTTCATTCGGAAGGGGGTCTCTTATCTCACCTCACTCGGATTTACCTTAGCTCTCCCTTACTCGAAATCACGCAAGCATTATTCATTTGGTAGAATATAGATGTACAAAACTTAGACATTCAACCACATCATTACCCACTGAACAAGATAAAACACATAGCATTATATATATATTGAAATATGTTTAGTTTTACTCTCAATACCGAGAGAGTTCAAATCCTACACATTAAAAAAACAGAACGTTAAACTAAGAGCCGACCAAGGCTATACAAAAACCATCTACACAATATATATATATATATATATACATGTACACTTCCACTGTACAATGCACTTCCCAGCAATTGGTGCTCTCCCATCATTCCTTATTCCGAGCAACATCCACTGAAATATGGCCACAATAGGGGTGAGCTTTTACATATAAAATGACAGTAATGACTCGGAAAATCCTCTAGCTTTCCACCACACAGCATTATCTCTCAATCAATCTATCACATGCATTGTCATTTGATATATCCACACACAGTATCATTCAATTGGAATTTATTCAAATAACACACAGCTATATTAATCAGTAATACACAACCATATTGCTCCTATTGATATTCCCCATACAAATGCATATAGCCACATTGAGCTCATCAACAATATAAGTGTGTACACATTAATTTCAGTCGGATCCGATCAATTTTTTATTAATTTTTATGTTGCAACATAGGCTCCAAGCCTTTTTCTCAGCTCCAAGCTGATCCGGCCATTTTACCGGTACCAAACCGTTTGCCCTCACACGTAACACAATCGCTCCAAGTGACAACGGGAGTGTTACGGGCAGCCCCGAGTCCAACTCGGTAAGCTTGCCTTGAGTCCAACCCAAGGACTTTCACCAAGCATCCAACGCTAGTACACGAGTGTTTCACTCAGTATTGCCTTGAGTCCAACCCAAGGTCTTTTATTATTTTTCCATACATATTCATTAGCACAACAGTGGCATTTCACTCGGTAAAACCACATAACACATGCATCTCATGTATTCATTATGAAATCCCATCAGATTCTTCCCAGCATTGACATGCATATAATCATAAAATATCAATCAGGGATTTACCCTCGGCTTCTCAGTACAAGTACTCGGTAATCATACCATTATTCACAGGAATCAACCAACAGTCCCACAATATACACTCGGTATTAGCAATATCCATAACATATACCACATGCTGTTAAGTGTTAAACTACACACAGGACTCAGCATAACAAACTCTTAACGAATGCACTCGGCCAACACAGATCCAGTATATTTTCATACATTCACATGTTTACTAACACACATTTCATGGACGAAGAAGGATATAACCTTACGTGACTCACCTAACGCACACACACACCCGGTATTCGAAAGTTATCATCATATGATTCACACAATCAACATATTCACAACCATAAACACAAAATGCAGTACTTTCACCTGGGATCTGTCCATAACTATGCATTTGAGATGTAAAGCACCCCCTACCTACTGGAAAGACGCAAGAAGCTCCTCGATTTTCAGTGTTGACCCGTGCTCTGCTCGTTCCCTCAGTCTCTCTCGCTCAACAACTTTCAGATCCAGACGAACACCACACACAGCTTGGAGAAACTAGGAGCTGCTCCTCCTCCGAACGATCGCTCCTTGCAAACAGTGGGGAACTTTGAGTCCTCCACAACACCATAGTCATAAACTGACGAAAAAGAAGAAGAACGAAGAAGAAGAAGAAGAAGAATTGTAGAGGAAGAGGAAAAGTCTCGAGGGGATTTTTGAGAGAATGGAAAAGTGGTTGAGAGCTTCTGAACATGTACCCAAAAGAAATGAGGAGAGTGGGTGGGAGAACGTGAAATGGCAGCCACCATTTAATCATGTGTCATATCCAATCACTTCCATCAGCATCAAGTTTTTTTTATTTTAAATTAATTCTCAATTAGCATTTAATATTAATCTTGCCATTAATTAAATAATCGGGATGTTACATTATTCTCTTTGCATTTGTCCAATTCATAACACAGGTCACCTGATAATTAGGAATGAAATAAATTATGAACATTTATAAAACCATGGGGTATAGTGGCACCGCAGCACCCATCATCACATCAGATCCGATTTCAACACTTTCCATGAATCAACACCTCGTGGCCCCTACCGTGACACATTTATTCTTTCTTACTTTTATTTTGATTTATCCATCTCAATATAATTTATTTAATTGCATCATGCAAGTTCCATTTATTCATCACGTAATTTATTTCATTAGTTTAAATATTTTTCTCATATCATATTTCATATGCAGTTTATCATGTCTATCACATGCATCTTGTCACACAACACTCATCATATATTTTTCATATACATCTACCATATCATTGACACGTACACATCCATATATGCAATCACATAACAATCATCGTACATAAAATCATCATATATGTATCACATAGCAATCATTATGCACATATCACATAACAATCATCACACATCTTATCACACTCATGACATTTATCATAGTAATGGGGTTACCTACTTCATGAATATACATATCTGACTATTTATCTTGATCACCCTTATTAACTAGTCCACCTCATTATTAGTCACACCCTTAATATACTTTTCCTTATCCATAAATTATTTCTAATTACTAAGTAATCTTATCGAATATATTACTTCGGCGAACACACTTTGGCCATTTAATTCTTAAATACTATTGTATGGTCATACTTAATAATCTCATTATTTCTCTAGTACTTTATCAAAACTTACTAAATCTTATTACCATTTCATTGTAAATTTTCATTTTAACTTTAATATGAAATTACTATCTTTGCCATATTCTACTTGATATATTTCCTTAGGAAAATGCTTTAAAGTTTTGATTCTTTTTATTACTATATATGTATTACTTGAAAAGTCATTACTCCTAATTCCTCCTTGGTTATTCATTTCTTTCTACAAAAAAACTCATTTGATAATTTTCTCAAAATATTGTTTGTTGTTACTCCAATTCTTTGGTAAGAATATTAATAGTAAATAATAACAACAACAATAACAACAATGTTATCAATAACAATGACAATAATAATAGTGTTCACACATAGAAAGTAGACATAAAACCCTAGAGAATTCACCCTAGGGATTAAGTTTATTAATCTCTATAATGTGTCACTTAAATTATAATGTGAGCCTATAGGCGGTATTTATACACTTAGCAAAGTAAAGGAAAAAAAGAGAAACCAGGCCCAAGTCCAGAAATAGATATAACCGCTTCTAAAGGGATAACAGAGAATCATTATCTGCTACATCAATGGGATGAAGAGGTACCGTGAGGCCCCCATTGACCCGGGAGGGAACAGGAGCCCCCTAGTCACGAGCTCTAGGCGTAGAGCCGAACGAAGTGGCTAAGTGCCAGGGTGAGACACCTCCATGTTAGATGTTGGGCAAAGATTGGTCTTCAGGATGTATGAGCCGATGCCGAGTGATTAGGCCCGAGCGGATCAAGTAACCAATTCTGAGTAGCTGTATACCAAATGGTTACTGGTCTTGACTTTTTCTATTTCTTCGTGAGATGAGCTGAGTCATACTTGTCTCATTTGTTATTGTGGTGGGCCTTGTAAAAAACCTCTCCGGGGAAAACCCAGTGGGAAAAAACCCCTCGAGCAGGAAAAAGAGTGCCCCTATTACATATAATGCTAATATATTTTACTATTTTGGTAGGCCTCATTAAAACCTCTCGGGGGGAAATCTGGTGGGAAAAAACCCCTCGAGTAGGAAAAAGAGTGCCTCCATTATATTCGACTATAGTATATAATTAAATGATATGCTTTTCTAAATCGGTATGCTCATTTACTGATGATGTCTCTCAACCGGTGTGGGTCTTTCTATTTGACTGTTAACTTTAGTTCTCTCTCTTGAAAGTGTCGTGGTCTAAGTGGTGGTCCGCGTGGTGTTTCTTCCTCGTCGTACGATGTTCTTCTAAGGAAGGATCTCCTGGTTTTGTCATAGGAATTTGTAGTTGGAGCGACGTGGTGCTTGCGTGTTTTTAAGTTTTAAGAATCGCTTCCAGGGCAAGCATGAATTGGAACCTACCCCTCGAACGAGGTTTCCCTAGTGTCAACTGGTGGATTATCGCTGATTCTGAATGAGTGCTTCCGAGTAAGTGACTCCAAATGAGTGGTTCCGAGTGAGTGACTCTGAATGAGTGGTTCTGAGTTAGTGAGTGGTTCCGAGTGAGTGACTCTAAATAAGCGATTCCGAGTGAGGTAGGGCTTGGCCTTGTCAAGTGGGGAGTTCTGTTGCTTGGAACCCCCTCGTGCTATTTGGCGAAATTGTGCGCGTGTTACTTGAGTCTTCCGTTTCTTCAACGTATGAGAGTCGCTCACTGAGTAAGTGTATTTTACTCAGGTCTTAGCGTATTAGGCTTAACGTTGCTTACTGTAATGTAGATTTTTGAAATGACCGAGAGCTTGTGCTCAGGCTTATCTTTGAGATTTCCGAGAGCTCATGCTCGGGTTTGTCTTCAGGATTGTCGAGGGCTCGTGCTCAGGCTTAAGTACATCGTATTTGCCGAGGGATCGACTCCGCGCTTGGGCTTTTATTCAAAATTGTTGAGAGCTAGTGCTGGGGCTTGCCTTCAAGATTACCGAAAGCTTGTGCTCGGGCTTATCTTCCAAATTGCCGAGAGCTCATGCTCGGGTTTATCTTCAAATTGTCGAGAGCTTGTGCTCGAGCTTATATTCAAAATTTTTGAGAGCTAGTGCTCGGGTTTATATTCAAAATTACCGAGAGCTAGTGCTTAGTTTTGTCTTCAAGATTGTCTTTCACTCCGAGTGATCCTTTCGGGTGCAAGATTTCCGAGTGAGGACTGGACTTCGACTCTGAATGATCCTTTCAGGTGGAAGATTACCAAGTGAGATTTCATGCTGTATTTTATATGTTTGTCTTTTGTACTTTGATATTTGAATAGTTAACTTAAATTTGAGATTTTCATCCGCCAAGGGGTTGAACTCACGTTCGGGTTTAACTTGAACGGATTCAAGTCTTCGAAACATGTCTACCGAGGGATTAGATCCATGCTCGGGCTTTACTTGAACGAATTCAAGCCTTTAACGAGTGTCGAGGGATTAGATCCGTGCTCGGGCTTAACTTAAACAAATTTCAAGCCTTCAACGAGTGCTGAGGGATTAGATCCGTGCTCGGGCTTAACTTGAACGAATTTCAAGCCTTTAACGAGTGCCGAAGGATTACCGCGCTCGGGCTTAACTTGAATGGATTAAACCTTCAAATTTTATGCCGAGGGATCGATTCCACGGTCGGGCTTTACTTGAATGAATTCAAGCCTTCAAATCGTATGCCAAGGGAATGATTCCACGCTCGGGCTTTACTTAAACGAATTCAATCCTTCAAATCATATGCCGAGGGATCAATTCCGCACTCAGGCTTTACTTGAACAAATTCAATCCTTCAAATCATATCCCGAGGGATCTATTCCGCGCTAGGGCTTTACTTGAACAAATTCAAGCCTTTAAATTGTATGCCGAGGGATCGATTCCGTGCTCGGGCTTTACTTGAACGAATTCAAGCCTTCAAAAATTAAATATCGAGGGATCGATTCCGCGCTCGGGCTTTTCTTGAATGAATTCAAGCCTTCAAATCGTATGCCGAGGGATCGATTCCGCACTCGGGCTTTACTTGAACGAATTCAAGCCTTCAAAGTGTGCTGAGGGATTAAATCCGTGCTCGGGCTTTTCGTATATTGCTGAGGGTTACTCGAGCTTTTTGTATGTTGCCAAGGGTTGCTCAGGCTTTTTGTATATTCTGCCGAGGGGATTGATTCTCACACCTCAGACTTTAACTGTACTCTGTTTCTTGATTAAATAGTGTTTTTTACGCCATCTTGGAAGTCCGAAGCATATGTCTTAGGTGAAAACAGTATGTCTATTAAGTGGTTTGTAGCTCTGTCTCGATTCATGATAAGAAAGTTGTTATACTGGGCAAGATTTTCAGTGATAATTCTTCAAGCATTCTTCAGGTATTCTTCAAGCTTTTAATCTTGATGATGAGTATAGGAGCCTAGTAGAAGAGGGACATCGAAGAGTGCATTGGTTCAGCATCTGTGATGAGGCGGTATTTTTAGGCCTCAAGATTAGCAGCAGACGAAGCACACGTTACAAATTTTGAAAAAGATGTCCATCTCAACATTAATGGGGATGAGATTCAAAATGCCTGAGGAATTCATAAGGAGCTTGAGCCTGCAAACTTTGAAGATATTATGCAACTATATTTAATAGAAAATAGCTTAATATCACATATAGAGATTTATGTTATGTAAATAAATGAGGGGTGAAAAGTAAGAAGTGATGATAAACTCATTTTTCTCCCTTTTTGTAGCGTGTTCTTGATATCATCTTTGGTTCCTTCATTATCTTCAACAAGAATGTCGAGCTAGCTTTTGGTTTTTGGTAAAAATGATCGAATTGGAGGTTCTCTAACGAGATGGCCCTGTTGGTGCATCGCTCATGCGCTATCAAAATGAATTTTAGCATCGACAATGAGATCTGGTCAACTAATTAGCATTTGGCATGACAATTTGTATACTGCGACAACAAAAAATAAAACCCGGATGGGAATATTGCAAACACATAACCAAATTGTTTTAAAGGTATATAGAAGAGAGAGTAGCTTAATAAAATTGAAAGCTAATCGTCGTGTATAATAACACATGCATGGATCTGCTCGGTAAAATTAATGTTGCACAGGGATTGTGGTAAGTACCTCAATCTTGGACTAGTACAAGCTGAACCAACAGAAAATACATGAATTTAATTCATTTTTTTTGGTTTTTTAGTGTTTTATAGTTGTTTTTGTATTTCCAGAAACAGAGTTAAAATGAAATGTGAAAGGTGATTAATAGAAAACAGATCAGGATTGCTTCGGTTCACAAATTCATCAAGAAACATGCAATTAAAGTATAATCAAACTCCATAATCCAGAGGACAATCCGCTTGTGGTTATTCCCTAATTCCTTAGGTGAAAAACACTAATCCTTAAGCATCGAACCTTAATTCCTTAAGTGCTCAATTAACCTAAGAATCTAATGCGAAATTGGAGGTTGAACTCTAACTATTCACCTAAATTGATTAGGCCTGAACTAGTTAGAAAGCTGGAAGTTACCTAAGCTTCAACCATGATTCCTCACTGGCGAAGTTCTTCATCAGTTCTGGATTTATCAATCCAGCAATGCTGCTCCACTCCTCAGCCTGTTCGCCTCAGGATCTAGAAGTCGATTCCTTTGCTCGCAGCTTCAAGACTCCTTTGTTAACCTTCGCAATCCCAACCTTAGGGAATTAGAACTCCATTGACTTCGGTTCCATCGAAGGATTGTGGAACGTCATGGAGGAGAGGATTTAGAGAGAGAAAATTGCGTAGTGAGATGTTCGAAGTGTTAATGAAATTATATTCTATGTATGAATCTCTGTTCTCTCTTTCTACAGAATATGTACAACCTATATATATAAGCTTCTACCTAACTAACTAACTTAACTGATAACTTAGGAAACTTAAGTTAACGACTAAACTAAGTGGTTACACAATTTATAGAATGATCAACTAATTACAGCTCAGCTCTTAACAGGATCCAGCTCAGCCTTAGCTAATTTACAGCACATCACCAGCTAATTAACAGCTCACTACTTAAGTTACTGAGGGTGCATCAGTAGAGGAGAAGGTAATGGAAGCGGAAACAGCACTGCGCCGAGTATGTTGTTGGAGGAAAGGAATAGTGTTTCCTCTATGCTTCAGCAACTGGGTTCTCGCTTCGACGGGTTAACTCTCGCTTGAGCGTTATGGCGAAGCTTGGGCGAATGAATGATGTTTTGAGGTCACGCTTGAGCGTAGGCTTGCTTTGCTTGAGCGAACTTTGACCCTCGCCCGAGCGAATTTAACTATCGCTTAAGCGAATTATCTTTTCAATCAGCATTTCTGAAATGGACACTCGGGTTCTTTTTATTTTTAATCGGCTCCTTGTTCTCTTTTGGAGTCGGTATCTTGGAAATCTTCGCAGTCAGCTTTTCGTTACTTCTTTTCGGTCAAACCTTTTAGGAAGTCTCACTCACTCGGTCTTTTGGAGTTCTTTCAGTCGGTTATATGAAGACTCACTCAGATTTGTAAATTCTCGCTCGGCTTTATGCTTTCTCAGATTTTTGTAATTTTTCCTCGGATTTGTCTTCTTCTCTCGAGTACGCCCTGTTCCTGCACCAATAAGCAACTAATTGCCTAGCATTTGTATACTGGCTGCTGAGTAAATTTATAAATAGTAATAAACTCTTGATTTATTAATGTTTTCAATCGTTTTCTTACAAAAGTAAAGCACTTTTGAAATAAATAACTAAAACACGAATTATTAACAAATCATTAAATAATATAGTCAGAACTAAACAATACTTAATAAATTATGTTAAATAAAGGGTGGAATAATTAAGTCTTTTCAAGACTTATCACATCCCCAAACTTAAAACTTGCTTGTCCTCAGGCAAATAGTCAGATTATTTAACTAATCAAGTTATTATTTAACACACTCAACCTTTCCTTAACTTAATTCATGCTATAATTATTAAATACCGATCATACTTTCTTTTTGCAACTTCTAAAAATATAATAACTTACACCTCCTTTGGGAAACAAGCTGCTAATGCTTTCCTCACTGGTTGGTGTTTAACTCTTCTCTTGGTGTATAGGGTGAATAGAATGCACTCATCACCTGCATACTTTGTTAGATAAACATAGGCTTGCAACAGTTCTACACGTCATGCCATATGCCAACACAATCAGATCAGTAAGGGCTTTTTTAAGCTTATAACGGGGTTGGGCTACAGGCTCAATTATTGTTTTTCTGAGTGAATGTCAGGTTACAAGATGTATCCACTGATGCCTTGACTCAATTTTAACTTAACTGCCTCTACTTAGCAAGCTCCATTATTTTCTGAGTGAATGCTAATCTTAACACTTTCGATGCTTTGCACCTTCTTTTTCTTTCAGTCCTTCGGACTTTTCCTTTTTCTTTCTTCTTTTCCCATCTTTTTCCGATCACATTTCAATCGGTGTATTTTTTCAATTGGTGCTTTGCACCCTTTTTCTTTTCTGACTTTGTTCATTTTTCTCTCGGCTTTGCCTTTCTTCCTTTCATTTTTTTCAAGATACTCACCCATAATTAAGGTCGGAGTATGTCCTTAATTACTGTTAGGCATACTCTTCATCCCCAAACTTAGAACTTGCTAGTCCCTAGCAATAAGTAAGAACCGAGCAACACATCAACATACATCCAGGGTAAATTAGTCGGTTTTTTTCTTTGGATAAATAGGCTTGTAACGTTAGGTGAATAAACAGAATAAAAGGGTCTCAGGCTCAAACATAATTTTTGGGTCAAAAGATAATTAAATATATTAGGAAGGTTACTTTTTGGTCCTGGTTGAATTAACAAAGAAGGCCTTCATCATTTCCGATTGGCTGGCATACAAACAATTAGCAAGTATTGAAGCAAATTCTGTCTCACTAACTAGCATGCAAGTTCACTCAGAAAAGAATAAAACAGGCTCTAAAGCTACGAATATAATAGTTAATCAGCCAGTCATGTCCCCAAACTTAATGTAAGATCATACATTTAGAATGCTAACTAGCATGCCGAGTAAATAATTAATTAATGATGAGAAAGTTATGGGCAGAGATCCTGAGTTAAACAAAACCGATCAGTTAATTTATCCGACTAAGCTTAAGAAGAAACACTTTAATTTATTAAGATGGAATTGAAATTACACAATAAACATATTTTAGCAATTAATAAGTCAGAATATCAATTAAGGAGTGAGTCGGAAAAATACTTCCGTTTTTACCTGAGTGGCTGTGGATGGGAAAAACGTGGTCAGATTGGGATGCATTAATTTACCGATACAATCAAAAAATAGAATAAAACAAGTAATTTTAACAAAGAAAGAAAATTTCATTACAAATAAAATAAAAGCGAATTCATTGTTCAGGAAACAGTTTAGAATAATATCAAGTTAATTACATAAAAACATCATAATAACACGTAGTAGCAACTCAAGTATCCTGATCTTCATTCTCTTTGTCCTGCTCTGAAGGTGGTGAGAAGTCAGCTGCTTGAGATACGTCCTGTGAGGGAATATTGAATCCAATGGAAGCTAACCACACATCTCTGTCAGGTGGGGCTCCCATTTCTGCCATGCGTTCTATCTTCATTTTCGTGGCAATCTTTCTGAGCATGAGATCGTTCAAGACCTGATCATAAATTCCAAGTTGCATCTTCTTTATGACCTGCAATTCCTGCAACACTACAGAAATGTCAGAAGAAGAAGAACTGGCTCCTGCAGATTGCCTGGGATGCTCGGACTCCTTGGTTGTAAACTTTATAAAATGGTCTTCAGCAGCTGTAACACTTTCAACTTCTGGCAATTCATTCCTCTCAACTGTAGGGGATGCATTCTTCTCAGCTTTACTTTGACTGGGTGCATGTTCAGAGGAATCAGATATACTGATGGTTGCTACTTCCTTTTCGTTATCCAATTGCTTTTTTCTCACACTTCCTTCTGCAAAATTTGGTCTAGGTTTTTGTAGGAGTCTTTGTGATCTTCTTTTCTTAGTTAATCTTAAAAGAATGCTGATAAACAACCTAGACGAAAAATAAGAACAGAAATCCAAAAGAAACACAACAAACCAAAAATGTGAGATGCATGACTATGAACATTGGAAGAATATTAACAAAGAAGCAAAAAGATACTCCATATGCACTTAGAGGTGCACGAAATAAGTGAAATAAGTGGAAAGGTAGTACCTTTCTTAGAAATCAGAAAGTGCCTTTTCGTCTTCAACCCAAGTTCAGCGTAGGTACTTAGGGTTTGGAAGCTGAAAGGTTTTTATACTATTGAAGTTACTTATCCTAGAAACACGTAAATATGTTCCAGCTTTATTTATTACTTTATTAATATTATATTATATTTATTTATGTATTTGTTTATTTATTATATATATAAATTTTTAATTTTGACACTCTTACTCAGCTCACCTACTGAATAGGTGAAAGATCAAGTGAGAAAGGGAAGAAATACCGAGTGGATTATAAAAGATGAGTGACAAAGATGAAGAAGACGAGTGAATGAACAAACGATGGGAACGAACGAGCGAATGAAAGCAATAAGTAAATGAAAAAGTTAATGGAAGAACAAATGGAAGAATGATACATGAATGAATACAGGATTCCGAGTGGGCAGAAAAACGGGTGGGAGAAATAACAATGAAAATAAGTCCGAGTGAAAGAAAGAGTATGGAGAGATATAAGACGATTGGAAGAGTGTATAGAAGAACGAGTGGAAGAATGAATGAGTAAATAAAGGACGAGTGAATTAAAGTGAACGAATGAATGAAAACCGAGTGATTGAACGTGAGGAAATAAATGGAAAACTACAAAGGAAAAAAAACACTGAGTGAAAATGGAGAAAGATACCGAGTGATAAAGAAGATACTGAGTGGTAAAGGATAAGTGGAAGAGTGAACAAACAAAAAGTGCAAAGAAGGAGTGAGTAAATAAAAAATTAAAAAAAACCAGATGAATAAAAGACGAGTGGAAAAAAAATGAGCAACGCCGAGTGAATGAAACAACAAATAGTAGAACGAATGGATAAAAGATAGAGTGCGGAACGAAAAAGAATGAGTGACCGAGTGGAAGAATGAATAAAATAACAAATGAAAATATTCCGAGTGAAGGAGATGAGTTAAATGCAGGAGCGAGTGGAAGAAAGATGAGTGATCTAGTGAGAAACCGAGTGAATGAAAAAGAGACTGCAGAAAAAGACTCATGAAAAGAATACCGAGTGGATCATAGGACGAGTGAAAGAATGAATGGAATAAAGAAAAGAACATGAAAAACGAGTGCGACAATGAATGGACGAGTGAACAAGCGAGTGGGAGGAAGAACAAATAAAAGAACAAATGAAAGTAATACTGAGTAAATGAAAAGCCGAGTGAACAAAACGAATGCAGCGAGGGGCCGAGTGAATGGATGAGAAAAATAGAAAACCGACTGAACACAAGACTGACAAAAATATACTGAGTGAATAGGAGACTAATGGATACAAAACTGACTGTGATAAGTGAGGAATCCGAATGATAAATCAACGATCAGGAATCCTTTATAAACGTCTCTCTCTTTATTCAAGAATGATGAGTGAAGTTCAGTCGGGAAAAAGGGCAAAGAGTGAGTAACAGTTATCCGAGTATACTATTCTCGCTCAAGCTCGGGCTTCCTTCTTCAAAACTTCAAAAATTTTATTCAAACTTTATTCACTAAATTTTTATAGTTTTCTTTTCATTAAAAAAACACTCAGAACGTAGGGCTGCCTCCCTAGAGCGCTTCTTTAAGGTCACTAACTTGACCTTATGGCATCTAAGAAGATGCTTGCAGTAACAGGGAGGTTTTCTGCCTATCAAACTCCCCTCCAAAGTAGAGTTTGAGTCGCTGGCCATTTACCTTAAAAATCCGATCGGTAGTCGGGTCTTTTAGCTCAACTGCACCATGAGGAAAAACCTCATTTACAGTAAAAGGCCCCGACCACTTTGATCTAAGTTTTCCAGGGAAGAGTCTCAGTCGTGAATTGAATAATAACACCTGATCATCCTTCTGAAACTCTTTCTTATTAATTCGCTTATCGTGCCACTTCTTTGTTTTCTCCTTATAAATGGAGGCACTTTGATAAGCGTTGAGTCGGAACTCCTCTTATTCATGGAGTTTCAAAACTCTTTCCTCCTAGATTGGTCACACTCCATGTTTAATAGCTTGGTGGCCCACCACGCCTTGTGTTCCAACTCCACAGGGAGATGACAAGCCTTATCGTATACTAATTGATACGGGGACATGCCAATCGGAGTCTTGAAGGCTGTTCGATAGGCCCACAATGCATCATCTAATTTTACCGACCAATCTTTTCTAGATTTCCCGACCACTTTCTCTAAGATTCTTTTGATTTCTCTATTTGACAGCTCAACTTGTCCACAAGTTTGCGGATGGTAAGGAGTGGATATCTTATGTAACACCTCATAGTGACGCAGGGCTTTTTCCATTATTTTATTACAAAAATGTGAACCCCCATCACTAATAAGTACTCTCGAAACTCCAAACCTAGAGAAAATATTCTTCTTAATGAACCTAAGCACCCTATGTGCATCATTGGTTCTGGTCGGGATTGCCTCCACCCATTTGGAGACATAGTCTACAGCAACAAGTATATATTTGTTGGAGAACGACTTTGGAAAGGGTCCCATAAAGTCGATACCCCAAACGTCAAATAATTCCACAATTAGAATGTTTGTCAAAGGCATGCCAGCTTTAGCAGAGAGACCTCCGCTCCTTTGACATTTATCGCACCTTTTGACATACTCTTTAGCATCTTGAAAGATAGTTGGCCAATAAAAGCCACTTTGTAAAACTTTTGCTGCTGTACGGGAGGCACCATGATGACCTCCATAATAGGAGTCGTGGCAATGCCACAAGAGCCTTTCTTGCTCGGATTCAGGCACACATCGCCTGATCACTCCATCAACTCCTATTTTATACAAAAATGGATCATCCCAAAGAAAGTTTTTGCTATCCTGAAATTTTTTTTTCTCATTTGGGATGTCCAACCATCAGGTACCACCGAGGCACTTTTAAAGTTAGCCATATCAGCATACCATGGCCCGGTGATAATTGCCATTAACTTCTTGTCTGGAAATTCTTCTTTAACTAAAACCGAATCCAACTCTCCTTCCAGACGAGACAGTTGGTCGGCAACTGAGTTCTCTACTCCCTTTTTATCTCGTATTTCTAAGTCAAACTCTTGGAGTAACAGAACCCACCTGATCAGTCTCGGCTTGGATTCTTTCTTAGCTAGTAAATACTTGATTGCCGAGTGATCTGTATATACAACAACCTTGGCCCCAATCAAGTAAGCACGAAATTTATCAAATGCATACACCACAGCAAGCATTTCTTTTTCAATAGTGGTGTAATGTATTTGATTTTCGTTCAACACTTTACTAGCATAATAAATTACATGAGTTAATTTTCCTACTTTCTGACCCAGTACAGCTCCGACTGCAAAGTCACTTGCATCACACATTAATTCAAACGGTAAAGACCAATCAGGTGCTGCAAGGATCGGAGCTGAAATCAGACTTTGTTTTAATTTTTCAAAAGCCTTGACACAGTTTTCATTAAACGCAAACACATGATCTTTTACAAGCAAGTCAGTCAAAGGCTTAGCTATTTTTGAGAAATCTTTAATGAACCTTCTGTAAAAGCCAGCACATCCTAGAAAACTTCTCACTCCTTTCACGTTGATTGGAGGAGGAAGTTTTTCAATAATTTCTATCTTGGCTCGGTCCACTTGAATGCCCTCAGCAGAGATTTTATGGCCAAGGACTATCCCTTCCTTAACCATAAAATGGCATTTTTCCCAGTTAAGGACGAGGTTAGTTTCTTGGCATCTCACCAGCACCTTAGATAGGTTGCTGAGGCATGAATCGAAACTATTACCAAAAACAGAGAAATCGTCCATGAATACTTCAATGAATTTCTCCACCATGTCCCCAAAAATGGCCAGCATACACCTTTGAAAGGTTGCTGGAGCATTGCACAAATCGAACGGCATGCGCCTGTAAGCAAATATTTCGTATGGACAGGTGAAAGCTGTCTTCTCTTATCTTTTGGGTCAACCACAATTTAGTTATAACCCGAGTAACCATCAAGGAAACAGTAGTACTCATGACCCGACAGCCTCTCAAGCATTTGGTCAATGAATGGCAAGGGAAAGTGGTCTTTCCGAGTGAAGTCATTCAACCTTCTATAGTCTATACACATTCTCCATCCTGTGGTCGGTCTAGTAGCTATGACTTCACCTTTTTCATTTTTAATAGTTGTCATTCCTTCTTTCTTGGGCACCACTTGGACCGGACTGATCCAAGCGTTGTCTGAGATAGGATAAATGATTCCTGCATGAAGAAGCTTGACCACCTCTTTCCTAACTGCCTCTTTCATTATGAGGTTCAATCTGCGTTGTGGCTGTACTACAGGGGAATAATCATCTTCCATTAGAATTTTGTGCATACAAAATGATGGACTGATTCCCTTCAAGTCAGAAATATTCCAGCCAATCACAGATTCATATGCCTTTAATACCCCAATTAGTTTATCCACATCCTCATCGTTTAAGTCGGCATTAATAATGACAGGATGTGTGTCGTCTTCTCTCAGGAAAACATATTTCAGATGAGAAGGTAAAGGTTTTAAATCACATTTTTCTTCAGAAAATTCCTTTCCTTTCTCAGCTTCAGTAATTTTCAAATTATTTTTTTTCTTTTTCAAAATCACCTACTTCTAATACTTCCAGTAGGTCCAGTATTTCCAAGTGAGAGTCATTTAACTCCTCAGTCCCAGAGTCAAAGTCATCCTCTAAAAAAGTTCGTAAGGCCTCTTCCTTAGTTTTTAAAAGCATTGGAGTGTGGTAACTTTTAATCTCTTCAATCATTAAACAATCCATCCTTTCAGTCGGATGTTTCATGGAATTGAAGACATTAAAGGTTACCTGCTCCTCCTGAACTCTCAACATGAGTTCACCTTTTTCTACATCAATTAATGCTCTGCCAGTAGCTAGGAAGGGTCTACCTAAGATTAAAGGAATCTCTCGGTCAGCCTCCATATCCAACACTATGAAATCTGCTGGGAAGATAAACTTATCTACTTTAACTAACAAATCTTCCAGCATCCCTTGGGGATATTTAATAGATCTGTCAGCCAACTGCAAAGACATGTGAGTTGGTTGAAGGTCATTAATTCCCAGTTTTTCATCAAAGATAGAGGCATTAGATTTATATTGGCTCCTAGATCACAGAGAGCACTTCCTACATGAATATCCCCAATTGCACACGGTATTGTAAAAGATCCAGGATCTTCTAGCTTTTGAGGAAGTTTCTTTTGAATGATTGCACTGCACTCCTGAGTGAGAGCAATCATTTCATCCCCCTTAAGCTTCCTTTTCTTAGACAATAGTTCTTTCAAAAATTTTGCATAAGAAGGCATCTCCTGCAATGCCTCGGCAAAAGGGATATTTATGTGGAGTTTCTTGAATACATCTAAGAACCTAGCAAACTTCTACTCTTCTATTTGCTTTTTAAACCTGTGTGGAAATGGAGCATTTCTCAGTTTCTCAGGAGTCAACTTAGAAGCTTCCTCCAGAATCAGATCAACCTTTTTCTTTTTCTTTTGGTGGACTTTATTTTCTTTTTCTTTTTCTGTTTCATTTTCAGCTTCATTGTTAACCTGCTCGGTTTCCTGCACTATTTCTTTTTCTTTATCTTTTTCTGAGCTTATTTCCTGACTCGGAGATGGAGAAATAATTTTTCCACTCCTAGTGATTATAGCCTTGCAATGTTCCCTTGGATTTACCTCGGTATCTCCAGGGAAATTACCTGCTTGCCTCTTAGCTAATTGCTTAGAAAGCTGTCCGACTTGATTTTCTAAATTTCTTATGGACGCTTCCTAATTTTTGAAACTAGCCTAAGTGGCCTGGATGAACTGAGAAAGTACATTCTCAAGTTCTGATTTTTCTTTAACAGGAGGGTGAGAGGGTTGTTGTGGTCTATTTGTGGGTTGATTTGGTGGAATGTTATGATTCAAATGTTGACCTTTCTGCCAGGAAAAATTGGGGTGCTTCCTGTAATTAGGATTAAAGGAATTAGAAGGATAATTCCTTTGATATTGTTGCTGCCCCATATAATTCACTTGCTCGGAAGGCACATTTGGATCACACATTCCATTCTCATGGTCTCCACCACAAAAGTCACAATTTATCATAGAAACTTGACTCGGCTTTTAGAGTTCTGAAATTTGTATACTTAGTTTCTCCAAAGCCTGAGTCATCAGTTTACTCTGAGCCAGATAAGCATCTTGTGCTTCTAGTTCTAATATCCCTCTCCTAGGGACTTGGCTCCTTTCACTAAGCAGATATTCATTACAAGCCATTACGTCAATCAGCTCTATGGCTTCTTCTACAGTTTTTGTTGTTAATGAACCTCCAGCTGAGGCATCAATCAGGACCCTGGTAGCTGGCCTGACACCATTATTGAAAATAGTTACCTGTTGCACATCAGAAATCTGATGATGAGGACATCTCCTCAAGCTCTCTTTATACCGATCCCATGCTTCCATCAAAGACTCACCTTCTCTTTATTGGAAACACGTGATCTCATTGCACAACTTTGCATATTTAGAAGGAGGAAAGTATTTAATCAAAAATTTTCTTTGCAAGTCCTCCCAGGTGGAAATACTGCCTCTTGGTTGACTCTACAACCAGGCTTTTGCTCGGTCCCTTAGAGAAAATGGGAACAATCTCAGTCGGATTGCCTCATCAGGGACTCCGTTCATTTTTATTGTGTCACAAATTTGGAGGAAGGTTGCTAGATGCAAATTTGGATCCTCAACCTCACTTCCTCCGAACTGTTCATTTCTTACTAACTGCAGTAGAGCTGGTTTAAGTTCAAAGTTATTTGCTGAAATTGGTGGCCTAAGGATGCTAGATTGCGATCCTTCTTCAGTCGGCCTGGAGTAGTCACCTAATGTAACTCTCCTCTGTTCCATTTCTTTTTGTTCTTTTTGCTTTTTCTCTTTTCTCAATTTACGTTCTAACAAATCGATGCCAGGATCAAAGAAGAAAGGCTCTCCTCTGCTCCTTGACTGCATACAACAAATATCAAACAAAAGGACAATTCACAGCTACGACTACAGCTACACGAAAATATCAACTACTACAAACAAAATTGAAACTACGTACTAAATGCAAACAAAGTAAACGGTTCAATCTAGTACTGGTCCAAGGATTGTTGATATTACTCAATAATCCCCAGCAACGGCGCCATTAACTTGATGCTAAAATCCCGAGACATTAACTTGGTGGTGAAAATCTTAGTAAAAACAAAATATGACTCTTGGATTTATACTTTGGCAAGCGCACCAGTCGTTAAAATTGTAGAATATTTGATTGTCCCACAGGGATTGTGGTAAGTACCTCAATCTTGGACTACTACAAGCTGAACCAACAGAAAATACATGAATTTAATTCGATTTTTTTTGGTTTTTTAGTGTTTTATAGTTGTTTTTGTATTTTCAGAAATAGAGTTAAAATGAAATGTGAAAGGTGATTAATAGAAAATAGATCAGGATTGCTTCGGTTCACAAATTCATCAAGAAACATGCAATTAAAGTATAATCAAACTCCATAATCCAGAGGACAATCCGCTTGTGGTTATTCCCTAATTCCTTAGGTGAAAAACACTAATCCTTAAGCATCGAACCTTAATTCCTTAAGTGCTCAATTAACCTAAGAATCTAATGTGAAATTGGAGGTTGAACTCTAACTATTCACCTAAATTGATTAGGCCTGAACTAGTTAGAAAGTTAGAAGTTACCTAAGCTTCAACCATGATTCCTCACTGGTGAAGTTCTTCATTAGTTCCGGATTTGTCAATCCAGCAATGCTTCTCCACTCCTCAGCCTGTTTGCCTCAGGCTCTAGAAGTCGATTCCTTTGCTCGCAGCTTTAAGACTCCTTTGTTAACTTTCGCAATCCCAACCTTAGGGAATTAGAACTCCATTGACTTCGGTTCCATCGAAGGATTGTTGAACATCATGGAGGAGAGGATTTAGAAAGAGAAAATTACGTAGTGAGATGTTCGAAGTGTTAATGAAATTGTATTCTATGTATGAATCTTTGTTCTCTCTTTCTACAGAATATGTACAACCTATATATATAAGCTTCTACCTAACTAACTAACTTAACTGATAACTTAGGATACTTAATGACTAAACTAACTAGTTACACAGTTTACAGAATGATCAACTAATTACAGCTCAGCTCTTAACAGGATCCAGCTCAGCCTTAGCTAATTTACAGCATAGCACCAGCTAATTAACAGCTCACTACTTAAGTTACTAAGGGTGCATCAGTAGAGGAGAAGGTAATGGAAGCGGAAACAGCACTGCGCCGAGTATGTTGTTGGAGGAAAGGAATAGTGTTTCCTCTATGCTTCAGCAATTGGGTTCTCGCTTGAACGAGTTAACTCTCGCTTGAGCGTTATGGCAAAGCTTGGGTGAATGAATGATGTTTTGAGGTCACGCTTGAGCGTAGGCTTGCTTTGCTTGAGCGAACTTTGACCCTCGCCCGAGCGAATTTAACTATCGCTTAAGCGAATTATCTTTTCAATCAGCATTTCTAAAATGGACGCTCGGGTTCTTCTTTTTATTTTTAATCGGTTCCTTGTTCTCTTTTGGAGTCGGTATCTTGGAAATCTTTGCAGTCAGCTTTTCGTTACTTCTTTTCGGTCAAACCTTTTGGGAAGTCTCGCTCACTCGGTCTTTTGGAGTTCTTTCAGTCGGTTATACGAAGACTCACTCGGATTTGTAAATTCTCACTCGGCTTTATGCTTTCTCACTCGGATTTTTGTAATTTTTCCTCGGATTTGTCTTCTTCTCTCGAGTACGCCCTGTTCCTGCACCAATAAGTAACTAATTGTCTAGCATTTGTATGCTGGCTGCTGAGTAAATTTATAAATAGTAATAAACTCTTGATTTATTAATGTTTTCAATCGTTTTCTTACAAAAGTAAAGCACTTTTGAAATAAATAACTAAAACACGAATTATTAACAAATCATTAAATAATATAGTCAGAACTAAACAATACTTAATAAATTATGTTAAATAAAGGGTGGAATAATTAAGTCTTTTCAAGACTTATCAAGAGAGTAGCTTAATAAAATTGAAAGCTAATCGTCGTGTATAATAACACATGCATGGATCTGCTCGGTAAAATTAATGTTGCAAAATATGGAGCAACACAGTATAGGTGGTAACCAATGTTTTCGAGCTCATTGAGGACTGCGGGGATAGATAGATAGTACCGTTCGGTGAACGGGTCAGGTTAAGATGGATTAGGGAGTTCCCAGTTACTAGACTATGAATCTGCAGGCACAACATTTGTTGATTTACACTACGTTGCTTTGAGAATACTGGGTTGAGTAGCTTCTCCAACTCTATCAGAGTCTTACATTTATGATAAGCTTCATATCTTTTGGCCAAGAACAAATTGCTATTTTTTGGCAGATTGTTTACAGAACGACATGGAAGTGGGGTTGTGTGTTTCATCACCACATATTTCTGAACCTTGGTAAAAAATCTTCATATGACGTTTCTTGGTGTAATGTATCAAATGATACTTAAAACGCCTGGAGCACAACTATTTTTGTCACGTGTTCAATTCACGATTCTACCTCGACCATTGTAACTTCCTCGGCCTCAGGGAAGGAACAGGAGTCACGCTCGAGCCATGGTTTAGAGTAAAGTCCTATAGTTTAGAGTTGTATGCTATTTTTCTCTATTTGAAATTATTTCTTTTCCGGGCAGGAGTGCATGTGCAGTCTGAGTTGCCCATTGCTTGTTGGTTGACAATGAACCACAAATGAAAACTTGCCTTATGAAAAAGGAAACAGGTCCCACCAAGCCATAATCACATATTATTGTGAAATATCAATGATTGACTGTTTATCAATGAAAATTAAAACCTAGTGCAGGCAAAACAAATATTGATAAATTGATTAGCATGACAAGTAGAAGCTAAAATTTGTATATCATGTTAACGACAATGAAATCTGTCATGTACTATTTGGAAATTGAATTTCATATATAAGAGAAATAAGGTTTCCGAAAAACCATGACAGGGTGCGCATAGCGAATTAATGTGGTACCATTTTAAAGATATATATATATATATATATATAAGAGAAAGTAGCCTAGTAACATTGGAGAGCAATTAATGTGTATAACAGTGCGAGAATTGAAAATAAAAAATGCATGGGTTTGAAAAATTAATTATTGGGTCCTAGGTTTTGTTGCTCTTAATTAATTAATTTTCATATGTAAAAAATAGAGATGCCAAGCATTTGATGAGTCAGAGAAAATTAGAAATAAAGAGGTACTGATCTGGCAAAATTAAAAGTCACACAATGGGCAGAGTAGAGGATGACACGAATGATGTGGGTGTAGATCTCCTTGTGTTTTCGGAACTGATTAGTGCCACAGCCTTTTAAGATTAGGGTTTTTGAAGGTTGAGGTGTAGGAATCTATTTTACAGGACCCCGCGGTGGGTGCCAAAATGTTCACACATAGAGAGTAGACATAAAACCCTAAAGAATTCCCCCTAGGGATTAAGTTTATTAATCTCTATAATGTGTCACTTAGGTTACAATGTGAGCCTATAGGCGGTATTTATACACTTAGCAAAGTAAAGGAAAAAGAGGGAAACCAGGCCCAAGTCCAAAAATAGATATAACCGCTTCTGAAAGGATAATGGAGAATCCTTATCTACTACATTAATGGGATGAGGAGGTACTGTGGGGCCCCCTCTAACCCGGGAGGGAACAAATAGTATATTAGTAACAATAATGATAATAATATAATAGCAGTAATAATAACAATTTGTAATTTAATAATTTCTTTTACAAAAGAACAAGGCGGCGGAGCCGACCATTATATTCAATGATATAGATAAACAAAAATTAAATAAAAGAGAAGAACGCTGAGAGATCTAACCATTATTCTTAATAAGATAAATAGAAAATTAATTAAATGAAAGAAAAAAGAATGCTGAGAGCAGCGGCAGAGCCGACCATTATGCTTAATAAGAGTAATACTAATAATAATATTAGTAATAATAATAGTATTCATGGTAGCAATAATAATATTTTCTTGATTTTTTTTAGATATCGAAGGTGTAGTTAATTGATTGTATAATTGCCCTGAATCATTAGGAATTCGGTACTAACGTTATTGAGGACAATATAATGACATAAGAAATAAATCACACTCTAAATAATTATTACAAACTTTTGGGCATTAATTAAAATACACAATAAAGGCCATGTGTCTGTCCATTCTTATATCCCCATTTCTCATGTTTTTCAAGATTTACTAATCAGAGTCCACATCGACACTCAATATTCTTTTTAACATTTTCACAATCTAATACTTAATTATATATGCTCAATAACCAGTGGCAACTAAAATAGCGTAACATGAAATTGAACTGTCAGATTGCAATGAAACTTAAAGGGGTTATCCCTAGAAATTAAAGGAACAATATAAAGTAATTTAGAATGAAATGAAATGAAGCAAGACCCTCCTTACCTTAGATGTAGCTCATGGTTTTAGGGGAAGAAAAAGAGCCAGGTGCTGAAATTTTACCGATCATTACCGAACTTACTCTAGTAGCTCCCTATCGCTTCTGAATCCTTTAAAAACCAACATGTAATAGTCCATCAAGTAACTATAAGTCAAGGTCAACAAAGGAAAATAATGGGACAACCATGATTTTAAACAAAGTTGAAAGAATTAAATGCCGAAGGTTTACCGTTTACTCGAAATCTTTCACCATTCGTTGTCGATGGCACCCGAGGCTCAAGAAACAACACAGGCACTAAAATATGGAAGAGGGGGTCAAGGTTTTGGGCCAAAGTAGCCTTGCATGCTGCTGGAAAATTTAAAGTAATGAGGAGCAAGGATCGATTAACAAAATCGTAAATGTTTACCTTGAAGGTCTAGCTGGTGGCCACGACAATGGGAGGTGGAGGCACGGTGGAGGATGGCTGAAGTGGTGACCTCTAGATGATGAATTTAAGGGATAACAGAGTATGAATCAGGGTTTGAGGACATAAGTAAGAATTATAGAGTTCTTCATAATGAAAAGATCAGGACTAGAATCATTCAATTCAAAGATCGTATGAGAAAGTTAAACATAAAATATTAAGGGTTGATAGATGCTCAAATGTATTATATTTTGGTGCTATTCGGGCATAATTTTGATAGGTGTTGTATTATCTGGAATATTTTGTGCATTGTAATGGATAGAAATTAAAAGCCAAATATCTTTTGATATGTTTGATGTAAATATATGTTTATCTATATTTTTGTTTAAATGTCAGATGAAAAAGGATGAAAAAGGAATTCCAAGCCATTCCCCAATTCAAAACAGATAAAAAATCAAGTTTTGGTTGTCTTGCTCAAGCAAGACGCATGTCCGCTTAAGCGGGTCACGAACTTTCAAGAAGAAAACAATCAGAGGCAGATTTTGCTTGAGTGAATCTCAATTCACTTGAGGGAATAACTTCCATAGTGCATCAGTGAAGAACTCACTTGAGTGAGTCTCACATTGCTCAAGCGAGAAATGTCTAAAGAGCAAATTAGAAGGAATCGCTTGGGCAAGGGTAATGAGGTCTGAGCAAAAAAGATCCAGAAATAGAGGATGAAGAATTCGATTGAGCGAGTCTCAAACTGCTCAAGCGAAAATAGTCCAGAACCAAATCGAAGGCTTGTTTGCTTGAGCGAATCATCCAGGGCTCAAGTGAATGCGGCAAATAGCAACAGGGGATCTTACTCGCTTGAGTGACTCAGCTTGCCGAAACGAGCCTGTGAGGGAAAATCTAGATGCAAAAGACTCCTTCAAGCTAAAGAAACCTATCTCACTTAAGCGAGACAATCCTAGCTTAAGCGAGATAACTAATATAAAAGAAAATGTCAGAAATCAAAGGCGGCTTAGAAGGTTTTAGAGATTGTATTTTGGGGAGCTACAAACCATCATCAAAGATGATCTTTTTCTTCTTCATCTCTTTTCTTTTGATCTTTGATTGTACTGGCTACAATGTGTAGCTAAATCTTTTATTGGGATTGGATGTAGTCAGATCAAACCCCGACATACACTTGTTCTATATTTATATATTTGGTATTTTGTTCTATCATTTTTGGCTTTCCATTTTACGCTTAATGCTTGATTCTACTGGGAAATAATTTCTTGATTTTGATTTTCTTTTGATTATTGTAAAATAGCTTATGAAAATGGGTCTGAATGGGGTGTTTGTCATGGAGGATATTAGGAATAATATTCAACGTAACGAACATCAAAACAATTACTTATAATGCTGGAATATTCTTAATGTGATTAAAGAATCAACATATTCAAGAATGTTCTTATGGATTTCATAGTTAAGGAATAGATACGAATGATTTAAGATTGTGAGGTAAAAAGTGATAGTTCAGAAACCGTTTATATAAATGTATACAATGCATTAAAGGGCGAGATTGATGAAATCAAATCCCAGTTTTTATCATTTACTAGTTCGTATTTCTTACCATTTATTTTAACTTATGCTTGTTTATGTTCATTTCCTTTAGATTTTATTTTGTCTATGAAAATATCATTTTATTTCTACTAAGGTAACAATGAATCAATACTGAAACACTCTATCCTAATGAAACGACACTGTTTCTAACATATACTACAACTTGAAAGTGGAACTTGCCACGAAAACGTTTGATCACCTCAAAACTTTTAACAAAGTTTTTGGCACCGTCTACCGGAGATCAATGCAGTTCAGTTTTTATTCTAAGTTACCAAGGCATTATGAATAGTACATTTGTGAATAGTTATTTGTTACTTATTTTTTTGTTGTGCTAACGTTTGCTTGTAGTGAGTTTTTGCTTTATGCACTTGAGAAGCCAGTGATCCAAAGATTATTTTGAGCTTGATCTTGAAATAGAAAGATCACTGAGAAAAGGAAAAGGCAAAAACAAGTAGAAGCAACAACCGCACACTGGAGAATCTTCTTCTATACACATTCCTGAGAGTATAACAAAATCTAAAGAAGATATGGCAAACAAAAACAATCCTCCTCCACCTAGAAGAACATTTAAGGATTATGCTACACAGCAAGGCCCAAGAAACTTTTCCAGCATTGCAATACCAACCACTACAAGGATCTTAGAAATAACGCCAACATTCTTGAGTATTATTAGTACACACCAATTTACTAGAATGGCAAATGAGGATCCTTATACTCATCTTGTAACATTTTATAAGTTGGTAGGAACTATGGGCTTTGGACAGGATGATATTGAATCAGCTTACTTGAGATTATTTCCTTTCTCTTTAGCAAGAAAAGCTAAAGAGTGGTTGCAATCCCATCCTAACCAGAGTTTGTATAATTAGAGCATAGTGGAGGAAAAATTTCTTCAAAGGTTCTTTTCGCCTTCACGTTTCATCAAATCAAAGTCTAATATTTCCACCTTTAAGCAAGGCCCTGATGAACTATTCTGTGAAGCCTGGAAAGATTTAAATTACTGTTGAGGAAATGTCTAAATCATGGATTTGAAGATATTACGCAGGTTAATATCTTTTATATTGGTTTGAGACCTGATACTAAAATGATTCTGGATGCTGCTGCTGGAGGTACAATGATGACTGTGGATGTGGAACAGGCAACAAGAATCATTGAAGCCTTATCTTCTATAGATAACCAAGCTCAACATGATAAGCAACAAGTGACTAGAAGAGGTGTGTTGGATCTGAATACTACTAATGCTATATTAGCTCAAAAAAAGATTCTAACCCAGTAGATAGAAGCATTGACCCAATAAATGGCAAAGCTACCATAACCATTACATGCAATTCATTCTTCTATGGCACCTACAATGAATCATCATCAATAAATGAAATGTGATTTCTGTGGAGGCAACCATTTAAACGACCAATGCTCATATCAAGGAGATCAGCAGGAAGAATCTGTTCATTATATGAACAACCCAGGGCGACAGGGTAATTTCAATTCTAGTAATTATCCTGACAATTTTTCATAGGGTTGGGGAAATAATCAGAATTCAAATTAAGGATGGAGACAGGAGGCAAAACCTTCTAATAAACAACAGCCATATCAACAACATTATCCTTCTTTGCATGAAAAGCCTTCTAAATTGGAGGAGACTCTAGAAAAGTTCATGCAAGCTTCCCTAACAAACTAGAAAAACACTAAACATCAACTAGAAATCTGGAAACTCAGGTTGGGCAATTGGCACAACAGCTGTCAAATCAACAGGGAGGTTCTTTCTTAGCCAATACTCATCTGAATCCTAAGGAGCATTGTAAGTCAATCACTACAATAAACGGTAAGGTAATAGGTAGAGAAGTTAGTGAGAATGAGAAAGTTAAAGAAGAAGTGTTGAGAGAAAAGGAAGAAAAAGAAAAAAAATATGTGAAGAGGAAGATCAAAATAAAAGAGAGAATGTAAATAGTGAGAGTGTGAATAAAGAGAAAGAAAAGGGAAAACAAAAAGAGAGTGAAAAATAGAGAGAAAAAAAATAAGAGTCATATTCCACAATTGAAAAATCTTCCATATCCTAAGAATCCTTCAAAGCAAGACAAGGAGAGGCAGTTTACAAGATTTTTGGATATCTTCAAAAGGTTACAAATCAATATTCCTTTTGTAGAAGCTATGGAGCAAATGCCTACTTATGCCAAATTCATGAAGGAGTTACTGACAAAGAAAATAAGGTTTTTAGAGGAAACTATGGAGTTAGAAGCAGGGTGTAGCATTATTATTCAAAAAACACTACCATTGAAGACTAAGGACCCTGGCAGTTTCACAAGTCCAGTTACTATTGGAACTTTACCTATGGGAAAAATTTTACTGGATCTAGGAGCTAGCATTAATTTGATGCCTTTATCTATGTTGAGAGAATCAGAGACTTAGAGGTTTGGCCTACGAGGATAACCTTGCAGCTAGCAGACAGATTAATGAAATTTCCTTATGGGGTAGCTGAGGATGTGTTAGTTTGGGTTGATAAATTTATGTTTCTGGTGTATTTTATAGTAATGGACATAAAAGAAGATTTTGAAGTACTATTGATCTTAGGGAGACCTTTTATAAAGACTGCCAAGATAATTATTGATGTTGATTACAGGAAGTTAAAAGTAAGAGTGCATGATGATGAAGTGAATTTTGATATTTTTGAAGCAATGAAGCATCCCTCAGATAAATAGTATTGTTTTCAGATTGATGTAGAAGAAGAAACTATTGAAAATAAATTGGGTAAGTTGAATCATTCTAGCACTCTTGAGAAAGTTCTAGTGAATGTTGTTGATGAGCTCAGTGATGATGAAGCAGGAGTTGCAGTGGAAATTTAAAAGATTTTGATTCAGACAGATTCATTTCACCAAGCCAAGCATCTATGGAAAACTTACCTATCAAGACAGAAGGTGAAGCTCAGAAGCTTGAATTAAAGGCTTTACCTCCTTATTAGAAATATGTCTTCTTAGAGGATGACACTTAGAAACCGGTGGTGATCAGCAGCAGGTTAACAAAGTTAGAGGAAGTGAAATTGATTGAAGTGTTGAGAAGAAACAAGGAAGCAATCAGATGGATTTTGTAGTATCTAAAAGGAATTATTGCTTCATATTGCATGCGTCGGATATTCATGGAGTAGGAGTACAAGTCAATTGCATAGCCTCAGAGAAGATTGAATCCAACTAAGAAATAGGTAATGAAGAAGGAAGTGATGAAGTTGTTAGAGGCGGACATGATTTACTCTATTTCAGATAGTGCTTGGGTAAGCCTGGTTCAGGTAGTGCTTAAAAAAGATGGTGTGACTGTAATTCAAAATGAAAAGAATGAATTGATTCCAACAAGAACAGTCATCGGATGGAGGATGTGTATCGATTACAGGAAACTCAATCAAGCCACCAGAAAAGATCACTTTCCTTTGCCTTTCATGGATCAAATGCTCGAAAGGTTGGCAGGTCAAGCATACTATTATTTTTTGGACGGGTATTCAGGTTATAACTAGATAGCCATTTCTCTAGAGGATCAAGAGAAGGCCGCCTTTCCATGTCCCTTTGGTGTTTTTGCTTATAGAAAGATGCCTTTCGGACTATGTAATGCTCCAACCACTTTCCAAAGATGTATGTTTGCCATATTTGCTGATTTGATTGAGAAATGCATTGAAGTATTCATGGATAATTTTTGTGTTTGGATCATTGTTTGATCATTACTTAGCTAATCTAAATACCGTGTTAAAGCGGTGTATGGAAATAAATCTGGTTCTTAATTAGGAGAAATTCCATTTTATGGTTACAGAAGGTATAGTGCTAGGTCATAAAATCTCTTGTAAAGGCATTGAAGGGGACCCGGCAAAAGTTGAAGTGATTAAAAAACTCCTACCGCCAGTAAATGTCAAGGGAATCAGAAGTTTCTCGGGTCATACAGGTTTTTATCGACGATTCATTAAAGATTTTTCAAAGATTGCAAAACCCTTGAGTAACCTCTTGAATAAGTATATTCCCTTTCATTTTGATGACTCATGTTTAATTGCTTTTGATTTATTGAAACAAAAGTTGATTTCTTCTCCTATAATAGTTGCTTCTGATTGGAAATTTGAATTTGAACTTATGTGTGATGTGAGCGACTATGCTATAGGAGCAGTTCTTGGTCAGATAAAGTCAAAGAATTAGTGCATTATGTGGTTTTAACCATGGTTAAAATTGACATTTAACCATGGTTCTACAACCGTGGTTATTCCCAGCGTAGTTATGTTGGTGTATGCACTACGAGCTATTAATGTATCAATTTTAACTTATTAATAAAATTAGTATTTTCAGTTTTAGACAAATGCTATTTATCCTGGAATAATAGGACATATGAGAATTATTCCTAAAACGTCCCTAATCAAGTATTTACATGGGGACATGTAAATACATTAAGATTAGTGTGTGAATGTACTGATGATTTGATCTCACAAATCATGGATATATGATATCAAGTCTTTACACAGGTACACATTAAGAGTAATGTTGTACTGGACAGACCCACCATGAGATCCTTGCATGGATCGTTACATGAGTGTCATAAACGGTTCTCAATGTGATAATGGTATGTAGTCCTTCGACCTGAAGTCACTACGATTCCTACATAAGGAGTTTATTGTTTTAATACAATCAAACGTTATCTGTAATAAGATGACCATAAAGATTGTGATTAGGCAATAGATAAATTATGCAGAGGGATGTGAGTGATGTAGATGAAATTTGTCTCTCCTATGTGACAGGAGTGATATCTATGGGCCACTTGATGGAGTGAGACTAATGAAATGCATGGCCATGCTAGGACGAATAAATATTAGATATTTATTCTATAAAGTCTACTCTGGTATCAAGTAAAATGAATTGGGCCATACAAGGATGACGACGACCATGCCTTGGGCCCAATTAGATATCGTGACAAAAGGAATAGATATATAAAATAATTATCACTTATAGGTCATGTCGATGATAAATAATATTCAGACATAATGATGTATTGCTAGATACCACTCTTATTTTATATTAATAATAAAATAGTTTATTATTAATATAACCGAATATTTTACCTATAGGGTCACACACATAGAGTAAGCCCACCAGAGGATAGTTTTATTTTAGTTGGACTGGAAATAAAACTATTTGGGCCTAACTCATTTAGAATGAGTCAGGAGCCCAATGTTTAATGAGAGCTCAGGTCAAGACCTAGGCCTATATATAGAGCATGAGATGCTCATAGGCTGGTGCTCAGAAATTAGATTACACTAAAATTCCATACTAGCATTCGGATCGTTAGTTTTCTGGTGGGAATGCTCGTGTGGACTCCTAAGGGCGAAGCTACAATTGCTTCGATCCAGGATCTTATTCTGTGTCTACAAGAGGCAAACCCTAATTAAAATTTTAATTTAGCATAATGCTTTGAAACATACGTGTTTGCAATTCTTTCTTGGGAATCCTTTGTGTTTCCGCTGCCTGACCCTAATAGGATTCCCTAACAAGTTATAGGTAACAGCCTTTTAGCATGGTTTCGAACCATGATTATAAATCACATATAAACGTGGTTATATGGAACCGTGGTTAAAGAGTGGCATTTTTAACCACGGTTAAATAGCAACCGTCCTCAAAAGTATGGGTTTTTAACCACGGTAAGGTGCAACCATCCTCAAAAGTGTAGTTTTTAACCACGGTTAAGGTTTAACCATCCTTAAAAATGGGACTTTTAACCACGGTTATAGTCATAACCATGGTTAAAAGTTAGTTTTTTTTTATACAGTCTTTATTTTTATTCATTATCCAAACTTGCAAGCAGAGAGTTCATAACAAGACAACCCAATATACATAATGAGAGATGAAAATGAATAAATTTGAATAAAACCATATAAACAACAAATATGGTACATAAAATGCATAATGTGATAATCCTAAAGCTACACTAATAGGTATAAATCCTATACACTAATAATAATAAATGACAAAAACACTATTGGAGTCATTCCTTGACTTGAAGCAAGCTGGTGGCCCAATGGTTTCTGATTTCATCAATGTATTTTTCTGGAAATTATGAGGAGTCTTGAAAGTGTTGCAAAGAAGAGACAATTAGAAACTAAAGTAATGAACAACAAATTGTTAAGTAGTATGTGAAAACCAAATTATAGAATGTAGGCAGTGAAAACTTATAGTTGCCCATCCGTCTACTATACCGGATTGGACAATGGTAAGCATCATCTTCATGACGAAATAATCGTACTCAAAGCTGCCATCCTGCCTATAAGACTACAAGGTGCCATACATTGAAATCATAATTGGTTACTATTTTTGTTACTAATTGAGGTAACTTTAAAAGTAATGCTTGTTAATTAAACTACTTACTTCTGGGAAGACCCACTACAGCTTTTTCTTGCTCACCTTGCCTTGTAGCCGATGGTACCTAGTCACAGCCCTGTGAGAGAATAAAACACCTGTTCAGTTAATAGAATGACTTAATCAAATATGAAAAGTTGTCTAATTTTTAAAAGCAGCTTACGCGTTGACTATTTTCATGAAGTCAACGCCAGGACTTCCATGCAAGGAACAAAAGCATGCAACAATGTCATCCTTCAGGCAAATGACCAGTAGTTGCCAGTGAAGGCTGTAATGAACATTGATTAGTAATGACGCCAAAATTATTAAATTAACAACACTAAGTAATTATTTAATAGACTCTTACTCTCTATGATATGGTGCAAGGTACATAGTCTTGTTCGAGGCATTCATCCAATTCATGATGTATGCCTAAATCTCCTCCTTGCTGTTCCCGCGAACTTGTATTAGAGAGGGCTCTAGGAAACCATAAGTGTCATGAACACCCTTCTCTATGCAAACTCTATATAGAAACCTAAGAAAAATTACACACATTTAGTTAGTGAAAATTAACATTTTAATTGACATAATCATTGAATGAAAAATAATATACTTATAACTCCCAACACTAAATCACAGAAATGTTTAACATTGTCTTCCCTATGAGGACCTCACACAAGTCAGGCCGTGTAATGTACACCGACAATGGACTTAGGCAGCCAAAAACAAATTCCTCCCATGGGACCAGGACAGTATCCTCGCGTAGCTGAGTCGATAAAGCCCATAGTAACTCGTTGGGATCAGGGGGCGATGGCTTCCTTGATGGGCAAACATCCTGCTAAAATACTTAAAATGTTAGAAGCAATTTTAGATTATTTGAACCATGACTTAATATACAATTGATGCTAGTTTAAAGAGCATACCTGGGGACCAGAATCTGACACAAGTCTAGTCGGCCACATAAGGAAGTGTCCTACAGCTTGGCCGACGAGTCGTACCTCGGGACTTGGAATGGGCACAGCTGCCTCTGCCCTGAGGACCTGTATAACCGAGACCCTTGAAACACCATTAGGCATTTCCTGATGGTGAACTAAATGGCCTAGGTTATACACTAAACTAATGGCAACTGGCTCCTCCACTCCATCAACAAAGAGGTCACACTGAAGGCAGTTTCCAAGATGTACGTCATCATCATCACCATCAGGTACAACACATGACCCCTTTGTGTTGACCCGCCTAATCTGCATATCTACACACTATTTTGAAGTTGTTCAAGAGATAATGATAGCGAATTACAAGTAATTCAATTAAATCATTTACAATCCAACCTTTGGGGAGAACACCAGTGTTGTAGGTTGATGTTATTGACTAAATAAGGCCTGTATCTCATCCCAAAACCGTCTCATCTCCTCTTACAACAGCCTCTGCATCTCCTCCTCGGCCTCTGCCTTCACTGTAGCTACCTTCTCCTCAAAGATTTTCTCCAAATCAGAGATGGACTGGGAGAGGACGATAGGACGACTGAAATAGCTTCGGAGGCCTACAAAGAAAGAATGATTAGAAAAAAATGTTATTATCAACCCATTTACATTTAAACACAGGAACTATGAAACGACCATAATTGACTTCCCATATATCTTCAATGACACCAAAATAACATAACTCAGCCATGATAGAGTTATTATCCTTCGAAGTGGAAAAATGCATTGATTCGGCCATAACCATAACTCCACTGTTCTACACTGTACTCTTGTCATCCTGGGCCCTTGTATAGAATGAATAATTATTTATGTCATATCCACAATAAGTAATTACATCAAAGTTAGGTCCTAGTGCTAGTCGATGTAATGCCTCAGAAGTAGATGTATCTTTGAGAAGGGTCATTTTGGACCACTGCATGAACGTTTTGTTGCGTTTGTTCAACACCCACTTTTTAGCCATTCTATGGTTGTTTCTTTTGACTATGTCTTTGTGAGTGGTTAAATATGGGACAATAGTGTCTGTGTTGTTCAAAATATGCAAGTGTGCTTGGAGGACTTCATCATGTGACATGCTTTTAATTCTTTTCCCAATGGTACCTTTCCTATCCAATCGCCCTTCATGAGGAGTCTTTGGAATCCCAATGCTCTCAGCCTGTGACATATAATCAGTGTAGAACTCAATTGCTTCCTCTACAATGTACCTTTCTACTATTGATGCTTTAGGGCGACATTGGTTCTTCATATAGCCTTTCAATATTTTCATGTATCGCTCAACAGGATACATCCACGTCAAGAACACTGGCCCATACAAATAGATCTCCCTCACCAAATGGATGATTAAATGTACCATTATGTCAAAGAACGAAGGCGGGAAATGTATTTCCAATATGTGGTTTGTGCTTAGGTTTCCATATGGGTTCATGCCGTCTGTGGCTAGTGCAAGCTTAACATTTCTTGGGTCATGGGAAAAATCCAAAAACATCGTATCCACTTTCTTCTACTGTAATCCATTTGCTAGATGCCTAAGTAGTCCATCAACAACCCTTTAATCAGTATGCAATCTCATAAACTTTACGTCTTCTACATTGGCAAACATACGCTTTAGTCTTGACACTATGGGGAGATACCATAACACCTTCACAGGAGACCCTTTAGTGTAGACTTCATCAGAGTTAACCTCTTTCTTCTTATATCATGACACCCCATACCTAGGACATCGATGAAACATTCTATACTCACCATGGTATAATACACAATCATTTGGGCATGCATGTATCTTGGTATACTTCAATCCCATAGCACACAACATCTTTTTATCTTTTTAGTTACATTTGGCAAGGTGTTACCAACTTGGAGCATTTCTTTCAATAATTTAAGCAAGTTAGTGAAACTTTTATCTGTCCACCCATTTATTGCTTACAAATTCAATAATCGTACAACTGCTGACAACCTTGTGAAATTGGCGCAATTTAGATACAATAACTTCTCAAAATCCTCACATTAAGTTGCATATATGTGAGCTCTCTTAAAACTTTCTACCACCAAATCACGGGTCATATCCTCAAGTCGGTCATCCATGTCGTCATCAACTTCATGCACAAAGCTTTGGTCTTTTGTTTGAAAACTGGTACTTGGCACCTCAACATGTTCACCATGCCATATCCATGGCGTATAAGTCTGAATAAAACCATCACATAACAGATGTTCTCGCACCTCTTCCAATTCTAGTCGACTTATGTTCAAGCATTTAACATAAGGGCAAAAATACTTTCCATTCACCTCCTTGGCATTTCGTATTACGAATTCTATGAATGTTTCGACTCCACCCTCATACTGTGGATTTATACGTGATATAGTTTTCTAACTTTGATCCACACTCATTGTTTACAATACATGTAAATTTAGCGATGCTATGAATCTCACTTTCTTTACAAAGGTGGTGGTCCTACCCATTCAGGATGAACATTTTTCTATACTTCATAACTTCATACAACTTAGGACTTATTTTAAAATTTGTTAAAATTTCGGCAGCATTTTGCATCAGTCTCTAAGTACACGAAATGAAAGTGGTGACATCAAATTCAACCACAATCAAATATGCACCAGAGAACAATACAAAATTTAACTAACCAAAACTTGATCAAATTTTAAAATTAGTCCTAACTTGTACATAACAATGATGCATAAAAAAATTGTTCATCCCAAACTGTCTAAACGGACAATTCAAGATTCAACACAAACGATGAAATAAATTAATTTAATTACCATTTATGTCGAATCTCAAACAGAAAACTATGGTTCACTCATATACAATTTAAAAAATCATAAAATCATTTAAAAGGGACTAAATAAACTTATCAAAAACTAAAAATATAACAAATAAAAATTAATCTAAACAAAATTAGTGACACAAAATTCAAATTAAAGACAGTAAGCAGGGTATTTTTATTAGTTTACTATTACTATTTTTTTTTATTTAGTTGGGTAGTATTTAGATTTAACATATGGTGTTTTGGGGTGTTGTATAATAAACAAAATTAGTTATTATTGTTATAATAAAATTATTTAAAATTATATAAATAAAATAATTATAGGGTTAATTCATTATGTAATTATGGTTTTAAATTGCCTAATCAACAATTTATACACATATCTACCCCTTATTTATAATTTCAATTATCCTTTGTTGGGCTTGTGTAATTTTGTTACAATGTTCATCTTTAATACAATGTATTATTTTACTTTTACAAGTAACTTTTTATTTACTTGAAAATATCAATTTTTTATGTATTTAATTTTTTTACTAATGTAAGGAATAATAGTAATGTTTATATATTTATTTAGTGGAAAATATCAACTTTTTTACTTTAATATATCAATTTAAATTACTAAAATTAATAAATAAAAAATACAAAATAATAGTATTCTTATTTTAAATTTTTCTAAGCATTGTTAATCTATAACTAACAACATTCTAATTTCCCTAATCACATTTTTCTAATCTATAACTAATATCATAACATATTTCCAAATACTAACTAACATACTACCAAATACTAAGCCTAACATGCATTAACCAAACATATACTAAACAACATTGCATAACCATAAAAGGAAAGAGAAGAAGGAGACAAACCTGGATGCACGTCCTACGAGAGAAAAAGGAGAAGAACAAAAGCGTTGTTGTTGTTAGAGAGAAGAAGAAGACGTTCGTCGTGCAATGGGGTGCGACCACAGTGGAGGGGAGACAAAGAGAGGTATTTACGTCAAAGTGGGAATGGAGAGATGGAGGGAGGAGGAGGGAAGACAAAGAGACGTATTTACATCAAAGTGAGAATGGAGAGATGAGTGAAATGGAAAGTGAAATATAACTATTTGAAGAGAAAGATGAAGCGTCGATTAGTGTGTATGTTTCCCTTTTTAATCATGGTTCTGTTATAACCGTGTTAATAGACAAACATTTAACCACGGTTACGTGAAAGAACCATGGTAATAGGAAAGAAATTTGACCACGGTCCCAAAATATCTGTGTTTATAAGTTGATATAACCTTAATTACTGGCCAACCGTGATTGTAGATCATTTTAAAATATATATATATATAGCTGGTGCCTATGACCACAGTTAAGCAGGAACCATGATTAAATATGTTCCTTATAATTACAAAAATATCATCGCGTTATTTTCAAACACGGTTCTCCTACAACCGTGGTTATATCCTGTCCTCATATCTATTTTTTACACTAGTGAAGATTTTTCATGTCATACATTATGCTAGAAAAGTTCTTAATGAAGCATAAATAAATTATGCTATATAAAAAAGAACTTTTAGCAGTGGTGTATGGCTTAGAAAAATTTCAACCTTACTTGGTTGGATCCACTATTATTGTTTATACTGACCATGCAGTTCTGAAATATTTGTTGAATAAACCAGACTCGAAGCCCAGATTGCTTCAATGGATTTTACTATTGTAAGAATTTGATTTGATTATCAAAGATAAGAAAGGAAGCGAGAATTTCATTGCTGATCATCTTTCCAAACTTTCCAACAAGGCAGCTACGAATACTCATCAAGAAGTAAACGATTTGTTGCTAGTTAAGAGAGACCATGGTTTTCCGATATTATAAATTTCAAGGCAGCCAAAATCATACCTAATGATCTTACCTGGCATCAGAAGAAGAAATTCTTAAAGGAAACTCAACAGTATATTTGGGATGATCAATATTTGTTTAAGATTGTCAGACAATATCTTGAGAAGATGTGTATCTCAGGAAGAATCAAGGAGCATCTTGTGGCATTGTCATAATTCAGCTTATGGAGGCCATTTCAATGGAGAAAGAACTACAACTAAAGTTCTACAATCTAGTTTGTATTGGCCTTCATTGTTCAAAGATGCCTACATTTATTGATGTAGGAGGACCTTGAAGAGAGATCTTCCTTGGGTTGGATCTAGGATCTTTTCTCCTCTTCCTTAGCCTTCAAAGAACCTTAACTTGAAACTCCAAAGCTTGGCTGAAAACTTCAAAGGACAAAGACTCAAAACTAAATGGAAACAAAGGAAAATAAAACGAAAAGATGAAAGCGAAAAGGTTAAAAGTGGAAGGAGATAGTTAAGGGTAATGGAAGAAGGAATTTGGAGGCCATTCCCTAGGAAAGAGATAATTCTAACTCGCCACCAAATGAGGGAGAGGACCCCTTGGATAAAAGCTTGCTAAAGTCTCTTTAGCCTAGAGAGAAAGAGGAGAATCTCTTACTAGAATTTTATACAAAGTGTTTATATTTCTCAAAATGAATCTTATCAGCATTTTACAAGAGGAGTCACCTTTATATAGCCACATGAGGAATTTGGCCAAGGTGCTCATAATGGGCCTCCATGATGGATCCTAGGCCCATTCAAGGAAAAGAAGAAATAAATGGCCTATACATGGCCCAAATGAGAGTACATGGCCTAATAGTGACCAAATTTACCTAGTAAGGTCAAAATAAAACCTAAATCACTAGAAAATCTATTTATGAACTATATTACATGATGAGTACAAATAGATCCTCAAAGTGTCTTCATTGGGCTTGGGCCCACTAAATAAAGTAAGGAAGGAAGATAGGGGTTTGTGGATGGTCCCTTTGCCCTTCTTGGAACTTGGCCCTTATTAAGAGACCCTTGTAAGCCTCTAATCCTTTATCCAAAGTTGTGTGAGGATCCTTCCATGTTATGTCCTCATTATGCTCCCCTTCCTCGAAAGGATTTGTCCTCAAATCTGAAGCATCATCCTCTTCATCTATGTCAAAGGAAGACAAGTCAGACACATTAAAAGAAGCACTCACACCATATTCACCAGGAAAATCAAGGACATAGGCATTATTTCCTATCTTTTTAAGAATTTGAAAAGGACCATCACCCTTTGGGTTGAGTTTGGATTTTCTCAAATTTGGAAACCTTTCTTTTCTAAGATATAACCAAACCTAATCTCCAACCTCAAAGGTAACTTCCTTTCTTCTCTTATTGGCACAATGAGCATAATGTTTATTCTTAGCTTGAATTTGGTTTTTAACCTTCTCATGAAAATCTTTTACAAATTCGGCCTTTGCCTCTCCATCCAAGTGTAGGACAGAATCAGAAACATCAATGGGCAATAGGTCCAGAGGATTGAGAGGGTTAAAACCATAAACAACTTCAAAAGGACTATGCTTAGTTGTGGAGTGTTGTACCCTATTATAAGCAAATTCAATGTGTGGCAAACACTCATCCCATGATTTAACATGTTTATTTAATAAGACCCTAAGTAATTGAGAAAGGGTTCTGTTCACTACCTCTGTTTGGCTATTTATTTAAGGATGACAAGTGGGAGAAAATAGAAGCTTCGTTCCTAGCCTTGACCAAAGTGTTTTCCAAAAATGGCTAAGGAATTTAGTGTCCCTATCAGAAATGATAGTTTTAGGAACACCATGAAGTCTTACAATTTCTTTGAAAAATAGTTTAGCAATATGGCTAGCATCATCCACTTTGTGATAAGGAATAAAGTGAGCCATCTTACTAAACCTATCTACCACAAGAAAGATAGAGTCCATGCCCCTTTTGGTCCTAGGTAAGCCTAACACAAAATCCATAGAGATATCAATCCAAGGAGAAATAGGTGTAGGAAAAGGAGTATAAAGACCATTAAGTGATGTTTTAGATTTAGCTTTTCTACAAATGGTACACCTAGGACATAGTCTTTGCATATTTTTTTCATTCTAGGCCAATAGAAGTGTTCATTTAATATGGACAAAGTTTTATCCCTTCCAAAATGACCCATTAAGCCACCCTTATGGCTTTCTCTAAGCAATATATCTCTCAAAGAACTCTTAGGAATAGAAATCTTATTGGCCCTAAAGAGGTAACCATCTAGAATATGGAATTTTTTTTCAGATGTGGTGTTTGAAGATGAATTATAGATTTTAGAAAAATCAAGATCTCCTTGATACAAATTCCTAATCACATCAAGTCCAATGATGTTTGATCTAAGAGAGGCAAGCAAAGATTGCCTTCTAGATAAAGCATTAGCCACAATATTTGATTTTCCATTTTTGTACTTGATGACATATTGAAATTGTTCCAAGAACTCAACCCACTTAGCATGTCTTTTGTTCAACTTATGTTGCCCTTTTATGAATTTAAGTGATTGGTGATCATTATAAATGACAAATTCTTTTGAATCAAGTAATGTTCAGAAGTTTGGAGGGCTCTAATCAATGCATAAAATTCTTTATCATATGTGGGATAATTGAGGGCAGTCCTATTGAGTTTTTCACTAAAAAATGCAATAGGGTGGCCTTCTTGCAATAAAACAGCTCCTATTCCCATATTGGAAGCATCACACTCAAGCTTAAAAGTTTTAGAAAAATTTAGAAGAGCTAAAATTGGAGCATGAGTGAGCTTTTCCTTAAGATCTTGAAAAGCTTTCTCTTGCCTTGGTCCCTATAAAAAAGCAACATTTTTCTTAACCAATTCATTCAAGGGGGAAGTTAAGGTAGAGAAATCTTTCACAAATCTTCGATAAACACTTGCTAAACCATGAAAACTCCTAACTTCGCTCACATTCTTAGTTGTTGGCCAATCTTGGATTGCCTTCACTTTGGAGTAATCTACCTCTACACCTTTAGAACTCACTATAAATCCAAGGAAAACAATGCTATCCATGCCAAAAGAACATTTTCCAAAATTTGCATAGAGGTTGTTTGTTCTCAAGGCAAGCATAACTTGTTTCAAATGGCTTAGATGAGAAGTCATGGTCTTTAAGTAAACAAGAATATCATCAAAATAAACCATAACAAAATGCCCAATAAATTCCCTTAAAACATGATTCATCAACCTCATGAATGTGCTTGGTGCATTAGTCAAGCCAAAGGGCATAACTAACCACTCATATAATCCAAGTTTGGTTTTAAAATAGCTTTCCATTCATCTCCCTCTTTAATTCATATTTGATGGTACCACTTTTAAGATCAATCATAGAAAATATAGTAGAACCACTCAATTCATCAAGCATATCATCAAGTCTATGTATTGGATGCTATACTTGATGGTTATGTTGTTGATAGCTCTACAATCGGTGCACATTCTCCATGAACTATCTTTTTTGGAACTAATAAAATAGGTAAAGAACATAGGCTTAAACTCTCTCTAATCCATCCCTTAGATAATAGTTCATTCACTTGTTTTTCAATTTCTAGGCTTTCCTTAGGGTTACACCTATATGCAGGCCTATTTGGTAAACTAGCACCAGGAATTAAGTCTATTTAATGATCAATGCCCATAATTAAAGGTAAGCCTTTAGGAATATCGTTAGGGAAGAGGTCTTTAAACTTATATAGAATGTTTTGAATCCCTTTGGGCAAAGTAGAAGGGGAAGAGCCCATTGAGCACAAGGAAGTGCTAGGGAATTCTTTAGGAATCATGATCAAGCATTATTTTTAAAGAAACATAGCTTGCTTCAAGTCATGTTTGTTAGCCAAGAGATTGACTCTAGAGTCATCATAAATGACAACTCTTTTTCCTTTGTCTTTTTTAGTTTTCTTATGTTTTTCTTCATTATTACAAGAAGAACCTAATTCTCTATCCCTTTTAGACTTCATTTAAAGTTTATCATTAAGCACTTATTGAGGAGTTAAGGGATGTAAAACTATCTTCTTGTTATCTAGTTTAAAGGTAAGGGTGTTAGAGAACCCTTCATGGATGACCTTCCTATCATACTGCCAAGGTTTCCCTAAAAGAATATGAGTTGCTTCCATAGGTACCACATCATATTTTACTTCATCTTTATAGGTTCCTATGGTGAAGTTGATTAAGACTTGCTTATTAACTAATATTTCTCCCTTTTCATTTAACCATTGTAACTTGTAAGGTCTAGGGTGATTTATTAGTTCTAAGCCTATCTTATGCACTAGCATTTGACTTGCTACATTTACACAACTCTCACTATCCACAATGAGAGAACATAGTTTTTCATTTATATAACATCTTGTGTAAAAGATGTTCTCTCTTTGTGTAACATCATCAAGCTTAATGATAAGTGTTTTTAAAACACTATTTTTCACTGTTTAATTTGTTTAAAATAAAATGTTTGCTGTATCATTTTGTCCAATTTTCATAATTTTTGTTTTCTTTTTACTGTTTCTGTTTAAGTGTTGTATTTTGTATGAATTAATTTAAATGGAACTTAAAAAAATTATTATTTTTGTAGAATTGGAAAACTCCAAGAATTTAAATCATAATTCCTTTTCTATAAAAATTAAAAGTTCTATTTAAATTAATTAAGGTGTTTGTTTCTCTAAAAAAATAAAATAAAAAAAAAATTCTATTTCCCTTTTCCTCTCTTAATTCACGTTAATATACTTCTTTTTAGCAATAAACTAACGTGACTTTGGGTGTGTAGCTTGTCCAATGTTTCATGAATAATTTAATCCTTTCCTACTTACAACAAAGCTTCCAACGTGAATGGGTAACATGGTGCAGAATTTTTTTTCATAGTAATCTAATTTTGACATGGTCAAAATTAGATTCAATTGGTTCCAAGGTACAAAGCCATCCTATAAGGGTCCCATAATTCAATTTTGACTTAGTCAAAATTGAATACAACCAAAAATCATCTCCTTTTCACTCACTCATTCACGTTACTTCCTTTGCCCATTATTCAAAAGCACCAACAACAACAACTCAAGCCTTTGTCCATTAGTCCACATGGTCACTTGTTTCTTTGTCCATTGTGCCAATTATTTTGAATGCAAAGTTTCCACTTCTACAAGCTTTTAACGTGAAAGCTGAAGGAAATTGCAAAGTGCTAAATTCTTTTTGATTACAAGGCCCACATGCTGAATTATTTCTTAAATAATTAAGCATTCATTCACCTAAAACTACAAGGAGCATTTAACGTGAAAAGCAGCTGGAAATGGGACAGCATTCAACATTTGGACAGCAAGCATTTAACGTTTTGGGCTGATGGAATTTTAGACAGTAAAACAACAAAAACAGCAAGTGAAATCTGACAGCAAACAGCAAGGAATTTCTGAACAGCAACAGCATGAAGCAAACAGCAAAGAAAATAGTAAGAAATGGACAGCCTTTTCACATGAAAATGGGACAGCTTTGCAAAATAATTTTGAATTAATTTGGTAGCACTTACCAGCAGAGAATGGGTTCCCATTTATGAAGCATTATGCCAACGAAAAAGAAAAAAAAGAGGAGGCAAAGTGGAAGCATGAGATGGCTGGCCTTGGAAGAAAGAATAAAATATTCTTACCTGCAGCATTATAAATGGAATGTTCAGCAGAAAATACAAAACCGGACAGTAGCAGAGAGAATTTTGTGCAGAGAGTGAGTCAGAAAATTAAACAAAAGAAAAATAGTGTGCGTGTAGTGTGGAATTTTATTTCTTTGTATTGTATTTTTATTTTGTGAAATAAGAATTGAGAGGACAGTGAAATTGAGCGGTTAAATTTGTATACGGTGGAGGGATCCAGAACAAAGATTTACGGTGGAAAATTTACTAGGCTTTTGGAGAAACCCGTAAGTTTTATTTACCATGAATTGTATGTTGTATTTCCTTTTCATTATATGTATGAATTTATACCGTATCATGTGTAACTAAATTTTTATCTTGGGAAAACGGGGGTACGATAATATTTTACGTTGATGTTATTTCGACTTAAAGTAAATAAATTTCTGTTTTCCATTTAGTTCAAATTTTACTTAATGCTTTTAGTGATTCCTAACAAGAGCCTAAATGGTAAAACTATGTACTTACGGGTATATTAGTAAGTTTAGGTAACAAATAGAATCGAGAGATTTATTTTTACCGGAAAGCTTTGAACTAAACCTAAGATTTTTGAGATGCTTTTTATGACCTCGGTAAAACCGTGAAAGTAATCAAAATTCTTTTGAGGAAGTAAAAATGGGATTTTCATAAAATGATAATGGGCCTTTCTTAGGATTAAGCAGCGCTTTCTGTAAGTTAGGTACATTAATAGGAATCCGAGAGGAAAATATTAATTGGCTTTTGGAAAATTCGCCTTGGAAAACTCAATTTGATTTTTGTTTATAAAAAGTTGAAATTGTCAACGTAGAATAATATCTTAAACCCCCGGAATCCCGAGATACTCTCTACTCTGTTTTTCACCCACGGTAAATTTTTATTATTACTGTAAGGTAAAAAATTTTACTGTTAATTTTTATTTTTCACAAATACTAAAAATTGAAAATCAATTGTGTGGATAATTAAATTTTGACATGCCGGTACTTTGAAAACAGTCCCTGTGGAGAACGATAATCTTTTATATTACGCGACATAACCCGTGCGCTTGCGGGCCCTGTCAAGTTTTTGGCGCCGTTGCCGGGGACTGTTGTCCCTCAAATATCGGCAGTATTGAAATTCGATTAGATCATACTTGTTAATATTTCTTTTTTATTTTATTTTATTTTATTTGTTTGAATTACTTCTTTTTGTATATTTGTTTGTTTTTAGTGTTTATTTTATTTGGTTATTTTGTATTTTGTATTTTGTATTCTGTTCCTTTTTCTTTTACTGTTACTATTTTTGAATTTCTAATTAATTGTTCTATTATTTTATTTTGTTCTTAAAATTTTGTTATTCTATTTTATTTTACTGTTGTATATTTAGTGTGATATTTTTCTTGATATTGTTCTGTTCTTTGTATTTGTTTATTGTTGTTTTCTTTTTTCTTTTATGTTATTTGTTTCATTTATTTATTTTTCTGTATTTTTATTTTAATATTTTATTCTGTATTTCTATTGTTTATTTTATTTTGTTTGTAATCTTGTATTTTGTTTATTATTTTGCGTATCTGTTGCTGTTTTATTTTTTATTTTTTGTGATTATTTGTTTTATTTGTCATTTATTTTTATACGACGAAGCCGTAGTGTCGATCTAAACTTAGGATTTGACCCTGAGATAGAACGTACCCTTAGAGCTTTAAGAAAACAACAAAAACAACAAAAACAAGAAAAAGAAAAACAAATGGCAGACCAAAACAGAGCCTTAAGAGATTTTACTGCTCCAAGTACAAACGGAAGAGGATCTAGCATCCTTAGACCCACAGTGGAGGCTAACAATTTTGAATTGAAGCCTTCACTACTCTCTATGGTTCAGCAGAACCAATTCGGAGGATTACCCTTTGAAGATCCCAATCTTCATCTCCAAATCTTTTTGGAGTACTGTGACACCTTGAAAATGAATGGAGCCACCAATGATGCCATACGCTTAAGACTTTTCCCTTTCTCCTTAAGAGATAAAGCGAGGGCGTGGTTATACTCTCTTCCTGAAGGATCCATCACAACTTGGGAACAACTATCCAGTGCTTTCATCAATAAATGGTACCCAAGAAATAAGACTGATCTGTTAAGAAAACAAATAATTAATTTTGCACAAAAAGATGATGAATCCTTGTATGAAGCCTGGGAGAGATACAAGGAGATGTTGAGAGAATATCCTCACCATGGGATAGAGAGGTGGTTGACAGTCCATATTTTCTATAATGGACTAACTTCCACACAAAAGATCTCTTTGGATGCTGCAGCTGGAGGAGCCTTCATGAGCAAAAATGTGGATGAAGCCCAGAACCTGATTGAGGAGATAGCCCAAAACACCCACCAATGGAATTCTGAGAGAGGATTACCTGCTAAAACACCAGGTAAGTACTCTGTTGATGCTCTTTCCCTACTTTCTGCCCAAGTTGAAGCATTAACATTAAAACTTGATAAGATAGGGTCAACAGGTGCTGCTAAGGTTGTTTGCGAAGTTTGTGGTGTTTTAGGACATGGAGCTATGAATTGCCAGTTAGCAATGACCCTTAATCAAGAACCTGAAATGCATCAAGTAGATGCTATTGGAAACTATGGTGGAAATTATCAGAGTAACTACAAACCTCCACAAGGTCTACCTGGCTTCCAAAACAGGCCATTCCAAGGTAATCAGAGTAACTACAAACCCCAACAAGGACCCTATATTCCACAAAAATCAAAGCTAGAGTCCTTGATGGAGACATTTGTAGCTACTCAACTTAAACAAAATGATGAATTCTCTGATGCAATAAAGAACTTAGCTTCAAAGGTGGACTCTCTGGCCACCCATAACAAAATTTTAGAGAATCAAATCGCCCAACAAGCCTCCTACTCTCAAAGAGCACCAGGTACATTTCCTGGAAAACCTGAAGCTGGACCGTCCAACCATACCATGGCTATCACTCTTAGGAGTGGTACTCAATATGATGGACCCGTTGGCAAGACTACAAAGGGGGAAAAGAAAATGAATGAATCTTCATCTCATCCAGTGATTGAAGAAGAGAAACCACAACAAAAGAAGGAGGAGGTTAAGCCATATCAACCTCCTATTCCATTTCCTCAGCGCTTGGCTAAAGCAAAATTGGACAAACAATTTGGTAAGTTTCTTGATGTTTTAAAGAAACTGTATATCAATATTCCATTCACAGATGCTTTGCAGCAAATGCCTACATATGCGAAGTTCCTGAAGGACATTTTGTCTAACAAAAGAAGACTGGAGGAAGATGGTATAGTGGCACTTACTGAGGAGTGCAGTGCTCTAATTCAAAGGAAGCTTCCACCCAAGCTCCAAGATCCAGGTAGTTTCTCTATTCCTTGTATGATTGGTGACATGAATATAGATAAAGCATTATGTGATTTAGGAGCGAGTGTAAGTTTAATGCCATTATCTGTTGCTGAAAAATTAGGACTGGGTGAGCTAAAACCTACTAGGATGTCTTTACAGTTGGCTGATAGATCTGTCAAATATCCAGTAGGAATTTTAGAGGATGTTCCTATTAAAGTAGGAAAATTTTTTATACCTGCTGACTTTGTTGTGCTAGAAATGGACGAAGATTCTTTGATTCCTATTATTTTAGGACGACCATTTTTAGCAACTGCAGGTGCTGTGATTGATGTCAAGAATGGTAAGTTGTCTCTGACTGTTGGAGACCAAAAGGTTGATTTTAACTTGAAAAATGCTTTAGAAAAACCTTTTAATAATGATGTTTGCTGTAGTGTGGATTCTGTTGAACAAGTGGTAAAGGAAGAAACTCTTCCTAATGACCCACTTGAAACTGTTTTCATGATTGAGCCTGCAGGAACATCTGATTGCTCTGAGGCTCCACTAGAACATGATACTGAGGTCATGGGTAACAAAGTGGTAAGACCCAATGTAGAGTTAAAACCTTTACCAGCTTCATTAAGGTATGAGTTTCTTGGTCCTAATTCCACATATCCTGTGATTGTTAATGCTGAATTGAATCCATGTGAAACTGAAAAACTTTTGAAACAACTTAGGTTGTATAGAAAGGTAATAGGTTATACAATGGATGATATCAAAGGAATTAGCCCTTCTCTTTGTATGCACAGGATTACTGTAGAAGATGAAAGTAGGCCCACAGTAGAACCACTTAGGAGATTAAATCCAAAAATACAAGAAGTGGTTAAAAAGGAAATTTTAAAATTACTTGATGCTGGAGTCATATATCCTGTTGATAGTAGTAAATGGGTAAGTCCTGTCCATGTGGTGCCTAAAAAGGGGGGAATAACTGTGATTGAAAATGATAAACATAACTTGATTCCTACTAGGATTGTCTCTGGTTGGCGCATGTGTATTGATTATAGGAAGTTAAATAGCGCCACGAAAAAAGATCATTTTCCTCTCCCTTTTATTGATCAGATGCTTGAAAGACTTGCAAAACACTCTTATTTCTGTTATTTGGATGGGTATTCAGGTTTTCATCAAATTCCCATTCATCCATCTGATCAAGAAAAGACTACCTTCACTTGCCCTTATGGGACTTATGCTTATAGGCGTATGCCTTTTGGTCTGTGTAATGCACCTGCGACTTTTCAAAGGTGTATGCAAGCAATTTTTTCTGACCTTATTGAAAATGTGATGGAAGTCTTTATGGATGATTTTTCAGTGTATGCTTTGGATTTTGATAACTGTTTAACAAATTTGTGCCAAGTCTTGCAGCGTTGTGAAGAGACCAATCTGGTCTTAAACTGGGAAAAATGCCATTTTATGGTAAGAGAAGGAATAGTTCTTGGACATTTGGTGTCTGAGAGAGGTATAGAAGTTGATAAGGCTAAGGTGGAAGTAATTGAAAAATTGCCCCCACCAACAAATATGAAAGGTATTCAGAGTTTTCTTGGACATGCAGGGTTTTACCGTCGGTTCATTAAAGATTTCTCCAAAATCACAAAGCCTCTTACAACTCTTCTAGGTAAGGATGTGCCTTTTAATTTTGACTCATCTTGTATGGAAGCTTTTTGCAGGATTAAGCAAGCTCTAATCTCTGCCCCCATCGTACAACCCCCTGATTGGGAACTCCCATTCGAATTGATGTGTGATGCGAGTGATTACGCAGTGGGGGCTGTTCTTGGGCAACGGAAGGACAAGAAGCTTCATGTAATTCATTATGTCAGCCGGACGCTGGATGATGCTCAAATAAATTATGCCACAACTGAGAAAGAACTGTTAGCCATTGTCTTTGCTTTTGATAAATTTAGATCTTACTTGGTGGGTTCACATGTTATTGTTTACACTGATCACTCTGCCATTAAGTATCTATTGAATAAAAAGGAAGCAAAACCTAGGCTGATTAGGTGGATTCTAATATTGCAAGAATTTGACTTGGAAATTAAGGACAAGAAGGGTACTGAAAATCCGGTCGCTGACCACCTGTCTAGATTGACATCCGAAAAAGAAGAAATAGATAATATTCCTATCAATGAATCTTTTCCAGATGAACAACTCTTGAATCTTAGTATCCAACGTGTTCCTTGGTATGCTGATTTTGTAAATTTTCTTGCATGTGGTATTTTACCTCCTGACCTTAGCTTTCAGCAAAGGAAAAAGTTTTATGCAGATGTCAAACATTATTATTGGGATGAACCCCTCCTATTCAAGCAATGTGCTGATGGTTTGATTCGAAGGTGCGTTTCACAAGATGAGGTCCATGATATTTTGAACCATTGTCATTCTTTTTCCTGTGGAGGGCATATGAGCACCTCCAAGACAGCAGCTAAAATATTGCAAGCTGGGTTTTATTGGCCACATATTTTTAAGGATGTACGTAAGTATGTTCTAACTTGTGATGCGTGCCAAAGAACAGGTAACATTGGTAAGAGACATGAAATGCCATTGAATACCATTTTAGAAGTTGAATTGTTTGATGTATGGGGTATTGATTTTATGGGACCTTTTCCTTCCTCTTTTGGAAATCAGTTCATATTAGTAGCAGTTGACTATGTGTCAAAATGGGTGGAAGCCATTGCTTCACCCCATTCTGATGCTAAGACTGTTATTAAACTTTTCAAGAAAATAATATTTCCAAGGTTTGGGGTCCCAAAATGTGTTATAAGTGATGGAGGGTCTCATTTTATTGAGAAAACTTTTCAGACCCTTCTAAAGAAATATGGAGTTAGGCATAAGGTTGCTACACCTTATCACCCACAAACTAGTGGACAAGTTGAGGTATCCAATCGGGAAATTAAAAACATTCTTCAAAAAGTGGTTAATACGTCACGTAAAGATTGGTCTATTAAGTTAGATGATTCTTTATGGGCTTATAGAACCGCATACAAAACTCCCATTGGAACCACACCGTTTAAGCTAGTTTATGGGAAGCCTTGCCATTTACCTGTTGAGTTAGAATATAAGTCTTTCTGGGCTGTTAAAACTCTTAACTTTGATCATAAAGCTGCAGGTGAACGTAGGTTGTTGGAATTAAATGAGCTTGAAGAGCTCCGTTTAGATGCATACGAAAATGCCAGAATTTATAAAGAAAAAACTAAACAATGGCATGATCGTCACATCCTACGGAGAACATTCAATCCAGGTGATATGGTTTTACTGTTTAATTCCAGATTGAAGCTTTTTCCAGGTAAACTGAGATCCCGATGGTCAGGACCATTCAAGGTAACAAAGGTCTTTCCCTTTGGAGCTGTCGAGTTATGGAGTGAGAAATCTGGTACATTTAAGGTAAATGGACAGAGAGTAAAGCACTACTTGACAGGTCAACCAATACAACAAGCAAGTGACTTGGACTTGTTTGATGCTCCTGATGAATAAATCCAAATGGTGAAAAGTCTGGCTGAAGACTTAAAACTTAGCACTGATAGGGAGGTAACCCTATAAAAATTTGTTGTTTTATTTTGAATTTAAAAAAAAAAGAAAAAAAAAGAAAACAAAATAAAAACTAAGCCAAATCCCGGTTTGGGGTTACTCCAGGTAAGTTTTCTTTACCTTTTATCATCCATTTTAACATTGAGGACAATGTCAAATTCTGGTTTGGGGTGGTAGGTAAGAAAACTTAACTGTTTTGTTTACATTGTGTGATTATTATTTTATTTTGCAACTTTTTATTTTCTTGTTTTGTTTGTCATCTCGTAATTTACCATGATTGCATGATAAATTAACTTTAAACACAGAGCTAAAGTATCTAGGGACCCTAAAATTTTGAATAAAATTTTTCAAAATTTGATTATTTAAATGCCAAATCAATGTCTAAATGAACCTTATGTGATTAAAATTTTCTTTGAAAGGACTTTCCATGGTGAGACTTGAGCCAAAATGGGTTATCTATCAAACAAATTTTCAAAACCCATATTTTCTTGATTGAGTGAATCTCGTAGTCATTAATATTCTAGAACTTGTTTTTCAACCGATTCAAAATGGTTTTTGATTGTATGTTTTAGGATGATAAAGGCACAATTAGGTCTCATTCTTAAGCCTCAGAATGTTTGCACAATTTGACCCCCAGTTGCCTCTTTTGAGCCTGAAAGTGAAAAATTTTTCTTTGAAACTTTTCATTGACTGATATTCTCTTAACGGTGAACAAGTTAGAAATCTAGTGGAGCAAAGAAATAAAAAGGACTTAAGAAAAATATGTATGGAATGTAAACAAAAGCAAGAAAAAGAAAATCAAAAGGATGATATTGAATGAATTACAAAAAGTCCATAAAAATTCAAAAATTTGCTCTGTTAGTTTCTGAAATTATGATGGAAGTTTGAATCATTCATGACTGTTTAAGCCCTTTTGTACTCCATTTTTCTTGAAATTCCTACCATGACAATACGACCCATGGCCCCGTTACAACCCTTTGAAAGACCTTTTGACTATGACATACTTTCTATCTAAACTGTGGAGTTTCTGGTTTATTAACAAGCTTATGGTAATATTTTTGACTATGATGATTTGAGTGATACACAAACCATGAAACACTAGAGTGAAATTGTGAGAAGAGTATCTCAAGTTTTGACATTGAAAATTGACTCACATAAGAAATTTAATTTGGCATTTGAATAAACCTGTTTCTCTATTTTGGATTCCTTAAATTACTAAGCTAAGTGTTTTCTGTTTCTTATCGTGTGAATATGGTGATTGCTTGAGGACAAGCAATGTTTTGGTTTGGGGTATTTTGATAAGTGTTTTTAAAACACTATTTTTCACTGTTTAATTTGTTTAAAATAAAATGTTTGCTGTATCATTTTATCCAATTTTCATAATTTTTGTTTTCTTTTTACTGTTTCTGTTTAAGTGTTGTATTTTGTATGAATTAATTTAAATGGAACTTAAAAAAATTATTATTTTTGTAGAATTGGAAAACTCCAAGAATTTAAATCATAATTCCTTTTCTATAAAAATTAAAAGTTCTATTTAAATTAATTAAGGTGTTTGTTTCTCTAAAAAAATAAAATAAAAAAAAATTCTATTTCCCTTTTCCTCTCTTAATTCACGTTAATATACTTCTTTTTAGCAATAAACTAACGTGACTTTGGGTGTGTAGCTTGTCCAATGTTTCATGAATAATTTAATCCTTTCCTACTTACAACAAAGCTTCCAACGTGAATGGGTAACATGGTGCAGAATTTTTTTTCATAGTAATCTAATTTTGACATGGTCAAAATTAGATTCAATTGGTTCCAAGGTACAAAGCCATCCTATAAGGGTCCCATAATTCAATTTTGACTTAGTCAAAATTGAATACAACCAAAAATCATCTCCTTTTCACTCACTCATTCACGTTACTTCCTTTGCCCATTATTCAAAAGCACCAACAACAACAACTCAAGCCTTTGTCCATTAGTCCACATGGTCACTTGTTTCTTTGTCCATTGTGCCAATTATTTTGAATGCAAAGTTTCCACTTCTACAAGCTTTTAACGTGAAAGCTGAAGGAAATTGCAAAGTGCTAAATTCTTTTTGATTACAAGGCCCACATGCTGAATTATTTCTTAAATAATTAAGCATTCATTCACCTAAAACTACAAGGAGCATTTAACGTGAAAAGCAGCTGGAAATGGGACAGCATTCAACATTTGGACAGCAAGCATTTAACGTTTTGGGCTGCTGGAATTTTGGACAGTAAAACAACAAAAACAGCAAGTGAAATCTGACAGCAAACAGCAAGGAATTTCTGAACAGCAACAGCATGAAGCAAACAGCAAAGAAAACAGCAAGAAATGGACAGCCTTTTCACATGAAAATGGGATAGCTTTGCAAAATAATTTTGAATTAATTTGGTAGCACTTACCAGCAGAGAATGGGTTCCCATTTATGAAGCATTATGCCAACGAAAAAGAAAAAAAAGAGGAGGCAAAGTGGAAGCATGAGATGGCTGGCCTTGGAAGAAAGAATAAAATATTCTTACCTGCAGCATTATAAATGGAATGTTCAGCAGAAAATACAAAACCGGACAGTAGCAGAGAGAATTTTGTGCAGAGAGTGAGTCAGAAAATTAAATAAAAGAAAAACAGTGTGCGTGTAGTGTGGAATTTTATTTCTTTGTATTGTATTTTTATTTTGTGAAATAAGAATTGAGAGGACAGTGAAATTGAGCGGTTAAATTTGTATACGGTGGAGGAATCCAGAACAAAGATTTACGGTGGAAAATTTACTAGGCTTTTGGAGAAACCCGTAAGTTTTATTTACCATGAATTGTATGTTGTATTTCCTTTTCATTATATGTATGAATTTATACCGTATCATGTGTAACTAAATTTTTATCTTGGGAAAACGGGGGTACGATAATATTTTACGTTGATGTTATTTCGACTTAAAGTAAATAAATTTCTGTTTTCCATTTAGTTCAAATTTTACTTAATGCTTTTAGTGATTCCTAACAAGAGCCTAAATGGTAAAACTATGTACTTACGGGTATATTAGTAAGTTTAGGTAACAAATAGAATCGAGAGATTTATTTTTACCGGAAAGCTTTGAACTAAACCTAAGATTTTTGAGATGCTTTTTGTGACCTCGGTAAAACCGTGAAAGTAATCAAAATTCTTTTGAGGAAGTAAAAATGGGATTTTCATAAAACGATAATGGGCCTTTCTTAGGATTAAGCAGCGCTTTCTGTAAGTTAGGTACATTAATAGGAATCCGAGAGGAAAATATTAATTGGCTTTTAGAAAATTCGCCTTGGAAAACTCAATTTGATTTTTGTTTATAAAAAGTTGAAATTGTCAACGTAGAATAATATCTTAAACCCCCGGAATCCCGAGATACTCTCTACTCTATTTTTCACCCACGGTAAATTTTTATTTTTACTGTAAGGTAAAAAATTTTACTGTTAATTTTTATTTTTTCACAAATACTAAAAATTGAAAATCAATTGTGTGGATAATTAAATTTTGATATGCCGGTACTTTGAAAACAGTCCCTGTGGAGAACCATAATCTTTTATATTACGCGACATAACCCGTGCGCTTGCGGGCCCTGTCACTTAACATGGCTTCCAAGTAACCTTCGAATCATGTAAAGCTCTCTATCATCCCCTAAAATATGCTCACTGTCATATGAATCACTACTTGAGTCATCACTTGAATTGTGATTATCAGAATCGGACTCTGATTGACCTGAGTAGGTTCCATTAGTTTTCAAAATCATGGTTCATTTTGTAGGACAGTTAGAGGCAATGTGACATCTACCAAGACATTTAAAACATTTAATGGTATGATCTAGAAGATTAAGGATTAGATGTGGAATCATGTTTATCTTTTTGATTTCTAAAGACTTTTCCATTTTTATGCAACTCACTTGGTAATTAGGAAGAAGTGCCCACTCCCTTCTCCCTAGGTTTTCTCTCAAACCCACTCTTTCTTTAGTCTTTATCTACCCACCTTGACCTAAAGTTTGAATACTCCCCTTTGTAGGATTCTCTCTCTTTTAATTGGCTCTCTACCTTAGTACATTGGTGCAAAAGTTCTTCTATGTCTACATGTGGAAGGAGTTTAACTCTATTCTTAATGTTCCTATTTAAGCCATACAAAAATCTATGCATTAGGGTTTCCTCATCTTCGTCTAAGTTTTCCCTAATCAAAGCTATCTCTAAGGCCTTATAGTAATCCTCAACAATCTTTGTACCTTATGTGATTTATTTAGCTTGGCTAATAGCTCCCTACGATAGTAACTAGGAACATACCTCTTTCTTAACAAAGCTTTTAAATCCAACCAATCATCAATTGGTGGGAAATTATCTTTCTTTCTTTCCTTACACACTTGAGTCCACCACACTAAGGCATAATTTTGAAATGAGAGAGTGGCTATCCTAACCTTTTTTTCTTCTTTAATTTTATGAGAATTAAATAATTGTTTAACTCTTATTTCCCACTCTAAGTGTGACTTTATATCACTTTTACCATTGAAAGGGGAATTTCAAATTTTACTTCTCTTAAACCTAGGTCTTCTTTTTCATGATGATGATGTGTTCTAGACCTATAGTCATCTTCACTATCATTATTCTCATGCCTTTGATTTCTTTGATTTCTTTCTCTATGTCTAGTTCTAGGGTTTTCTTCTCTATGTTCTAGGTTAGTTAACCTAGTGTTGATGTTGTTTAAACTATCCATGATATTATAAAGAAAAGATTTGTTTTCCCTATCACTAGATGACATGATTAAGGTTGTCAAAGAAAATCAAGACCAGGCAAACAAATGTTCTATCAAACTAGTCGAGAATGCTTTATGCAAGATAAAAATAATAAATCAAACAAGAATCCTAAAAATTAAATTCTAGGTTTTCTTCCTAAACACAACACCTATGATATTTGTAGTAGGTAGAATCCTAGATTGTCTTACTATGATTAGTTATGAAAGTCCTAGGTTTTCTTTAGTAAGATTAGTTATGAGAATCCTAGGATGTAACTAACCAAGTAACTACTCCTAACAAGCTCTAACAAATTCGGTTTATGATTAGTTATGTAACAAAAATTAGGTTTAACAAAATAACAAACTCTAACAAACCCTAACTAAAATTAGTTATGTAGTTATTATAGTTGCAACTACCTTAGCTTGTTATAACTACCCTAACTTCTTAAACTAATTTTGGTTATCAGTAGGTTATAGCTAACTAAAATTTTTTCCAACTAACTCTAACTAACAACCAATTAGTTAAGACAACTAACAACCTAACAAATTTTAGTTAAGACCACTAACTACTTAACCACTTCTAGTTACAACTACTTAACTAACCAAACTAACTAACAAAAATTAGCTAAGGCAAACAAATGTAAATGCACTAAGCTAGATGAAATTTAAAGGGAAATTAAGAAGTCAAAGTCCAAAGTCCAAAGTCCAAATTGTGTCAAAAAATACAAGGACCAAATTCACTACTACAAGCCTTAAGAATTTAAAATTTCCTAATACTTGCTAATGAGTACAAGGCTTTGCTTCCTTTTACAAGGCTTCAAGGTCTTCAAATTCTTGATATGGAATCCACCACCTCACCTAGCAAATGAAATGCTCACACAAAAATTATTAAGCAAAAACAATTAATGTAAAACAAAGTGTCTCTCACTCAAAGTGTTTCTTCTCAAATTTGTCCTTTCTCTTAGGTTTCAAGAGAACCAAAGCAATTTCCACACCTATCTCAAGTGTACTCAAGATGCTACCCTCTTTGATATTGAGTAAAATTTATCTTGAAATTGAAGGGAAAGAAAACTCAAGAGACAAAACTTTAAGAGAGAATGGAAGACAAACTAAAAATGCTCAACAATTGAAAGGCAACTCAAAAGGAATATTTTTTTTGGATTTTTGATATAACAAGACACAAAGCAATAAAAGCTAAAGTTAATAAAGGCACACACTAGATTTCAAAAATGGGAAGACAAAATACAAAACTTGACAATCAAAGAAAATAAATGCAAGAAGAAAACAAAGCAACAAAAATAAACCTAGAAACCCTAGAATTGCAAACTAGGCAAGTAAAGTTCAATTGAAATTGTGGGAAGGATCAACTAGCAATTGACTTTTTAGGTCATGGTGTCTTAAATGAAAAGATGACTTGGTGTTCAAACATTTTAAATTTTGCTAAAAGAGGTCTAACTTTGTACTTTTTCTTTTGATACCCTTTTTATTTTTTCACCCTTTTATGTAGGGTTTTTCTTTTTCTTTTTCTTTTGTGTATTCTTTTTCTCTTTTCTTGCCTCTTAAATTTTTGTTACACCTAACACCACAAGCTAGTCCAAAACTGAAACCACAATGCTAGTTCACAAAGTCAATTTCACTCCTTTTGCTTAGGTCAACTTGCAATCTTCTCCCAAAATGAAATATGGAAGGCTAACTTTGAATGACAAACAAATTTTTATGCAATTTTTAATATGCAAAACCGAATACAATTTGTTACCTAATAGTGCTTGAAAATGAAAATTAAAACCCTGAAAGAAAAACTAAGAATAGATTTCTAACAATCCTAAAAATGAGCAAACTTTTGGGGAACCTAAGAGTAAGGTCTCCTAAACTTGAATTGGAACCTTTTAGAGTCACACAATGATGCACAAAGTAACTCCTACATGGTTTAGCACATCTACAAAGTTGGATTTTACAAACTGCCTAGAAACAAGAAAGGTTCCAATGGCACCACAAAACACCTAATTGGCTCTAACAATTAATAACTTCACAAAATCAAAACTTGAACATCAAAGTTGAAACTATATTGGTGCCAAAATTAGAATTTTTTAACACTACTAAAGCATATGACACAACAAAATCAAACTACTCAAGAACAATATACAAAAACTTCAAGAAAGATGACACAAGAAGCATTAAACTAAAACTTTTTTTTTCACTTTTTCATCATATAACATGGCAATATCATGAAAAGAAAAACATAAGCTGCCAAGAATAACAATGGAGGATGAAAATTTAAGAAAGGAAATGTGAGAAAGAAGAACCTCCAAGCTCAATGATACCACTTGATGTAGGAGGACCTTGAAGGGAGATCTTCCTTGGGTTGGATCTAGGATCTTTTCTCCTCTTCCTTAGCCTTCAAGAACCTTGACTTGAAACTCCAAAGCTTGTCCGAAAACTTCAAAGGACAAAGACTCAAAACTGAATGGAAATAAAGAAAAATGAAAGGAAAAGATGAAAGGGAAAAGGTTGAAAGTGGAAGGAGATGGTTAAGGGAAATGGAAAAACGAATTTAGAGGCCACTCCTTAGGAGGGAGATAACTCTAACTCGCCACCAAAGGAGGGAGAGGACCCCTTGGATAAGAGTTTGCTAAAGTCTCTTTAGCCTAGAGAGAAGAAGGAGAATCTCTCACTAGAATTTCACACAAAGTGTTTATATTTCTCAAAATGAATTTTATCAACATTTTACAAGAGGAGACAACTTAATATAGCCACATGAGGAATTCGGCCAAGGTGCTCATAATGGGCCTCCATGATGGATCCTAGGCCCATTCAAGGAAAAGGAGAAAGACATGGCCTATACATGGCCCAAATAAGAGTACATGGCCCAATAGTGACCAAATTTACCTAGTAAAGTCTAATGAAACCTAAATCATGAGAAAATCTATTTATGAACTATATTACATGATGAGTACAATAGATCCTCAAAGTGTCTTCATTGGGCTTTGGCCCACTAAGCAAAGTAAGGAAGGAAGATAGAGCTTTGTGGATGGTCTCTTTGCCCTTCTTGGACTTGGCCCTTATTAAGGGACCCTTGTAAGCCTCTAATCCTTTATCCAAAGTTGTGTGAGGATCCTCTCATGTTGTGTCCTTATTATTTATGCTCAATCATGTGATAGTTGTTAGAGAATAGGTAGAATTTCAAGGAGAAATGAAATGCCTCTAAATACTATCCTAGAATTTGAGGTGTTTGACTTCTGGGGGATTGATTTTCTTCGACCATTGTCCACGTCAATTGCTAATGAATACATTTTGGTTGTTATGGATTATGTATCAAAATGGGTGGAAGCTACTGCCAGTCCTAAAGCTGATGTTAAAACAGTGATCAAGTTCTTGAAAAAGAATATCTTTTACAAGTTTGGCACGCCTAGAGTGTTGATAGGATATGGAGTTAAACACAAAGTGACTTCTCCTTATCATCTACAAGAAAATAGGCAAGTAGAGGTTTTGAACTGGGAGATCAAGCGTATTTTGGAGAAGGCGGTCTCAATCTGCAGAAAGGAAGGGCTCAGAAGCTTGATGAAGCTTTGTGGGCTTACCAAACAGCATACAAAGCACCTACCAGTCTTTCTCCATACCAACTGGTTTTTAGTAAAAGTTGTTACTTGCCGATGGAACTTGAATATAAAGCTTATTGAGCGATGAAACTGTTAAATTTTGATCAGCAAGTAGCTGGTGAAAAGGAAGTTACAAATGAATGAGCTAAAAGAATGGAGGCTTAAAGCATATGAATCATCTCGTATCTATAAAGAAAAAATGAAAATGTATCATGACAAGAAGATTGCTTAAAAGAGTTTTCATCCTGGCCAATCTGTGTTTCTATTCAATTCAAGTTTAGGATTATTTCCTGGAAAGTTGAAATCCAAGTAGTCTGGACCTTCCTGGTCAAACAAATCAGATCTTATGGAGCTATAAAGTTGTAGGATCCTGTTTTAAAAAGAACCTGGACTGTCAATGGGCAAAGACTGAAGCCATATCTTGGTGGTGAAGTAGAGAGACTTACCATGTTCATCCCACTTATATGATCCTTGAAAATTTTAAAAGCGTCGAGCTAATGCCGTAAAACAAGCACTTCCTGGGAGGCAACCCAGTTTTTTATTGTTTTTTATGTGATTTGTGTGTTTTTATATGTGAATCATAGGTTTAGTCATATTTAAGAGTTGTTCAATGCATTGATTATTGAGTGAGAAGTGATGAAAAGGAATGGAAAATTTTTAGGAAGAGGATGTTTAAATATTGGTTTGCATGATTGTTGAAATTGTTGTATAGTTATGATAATTATGATGGATTATGAAATTGATATGAGAATAATGAAGAACACATGCAAGTTGGGTACTAAATTAATGAATAGTGAAGTTAGTGGCAAGAACTAACAAAATTGTGTTTGCTTGTGTAGTTGGGATTGAGTTCATGTTTATTTTGGTGTGACTTTGTCAAAATGCAAGATTGGATTATATAATCATGAATTTGTTTTAAAATTAACGTGGAGTATAATAGATTGTTAGTTGAATTCATGATGATTGCAGGGATAGGATTGAATCTTTCAAATTCACCTTTGGTGGTACTTCAATTGGTGATCCAGAGTTACTAAATATTTGTCAAATGGTCAAGTCTTATCTAATTTGAAGCAACTCAATCAGGTTCATTGCTAAAATTCATGAAAAAGGGTATAGAGTGACTGTTTCACTCAAGCGAAACTATGTTCGCCCAAGCAAATTTTACAGAAGACTTCATTAAATGTTATTCTCCTAAACTCACTCAAGTGACATGGCCAGTCGCTCAAGCGAAATTGCTAAAGCTTAGTTACGCTCAAGCCAAGCTTATTTCACCCAAGTGAATTCATGTAAGATGTGTTCTGGACAAAAATCGCCTAAGCGAAATACCATCACTTAAGTGAGTCATAAATGAATTTGGTTTTGTTGAAATTTGGCTTAAGCGAAATAGCTTGGCTCAAGCAAGGGAATTGAGGAAGTATCAACGGCTATGTTTTATTTTTCTCACCCAAGCAAACTTTGTTTTGCTTGAGCGAGTTCCAGGAAAAATCATTTTGTTTAAATTTCACCTAAGCGAGATAGGAATAGCTCAAGTGAATACAATTAAAAAGGTTTCTGTGCAACTTCTATCCACTCAAGCGAGTAGGGGATAAAGTATCAGGGGGTGTTTTTCATGTATTTTAGTTAAGGGATTCTTAGCTCACCTGAGCGAATCCTCTTTGGAAATGATTCTGTGAAAAACTCGCTTAAGCGAATCCCTGCGCTTGAGCGAGTGTTGGTCGGATCATTGGATCCTTTTATTGGCAAGCGCACCAATTTACCATTGTAGTTTTTGAAATAGATATTGTTCCCTCAAAGATTGAATACTTTCAGTAGTCACAGTAATTCCTATTTACTACGGTAGTTGTATCAAAACTTATCAACAAAAGAATGATCTATACACAATTTGTACAATATTCACAGATTTAGAGCTTGATTTATACATTGGGTGAAAGATGGTAAATTCTAAATTAACTAGAAATAACTTTGAGTAGCACTTAAGAACAAATCCAATTGCTTGAGATTAAAACATAGATTGACAAACTATATTGGAATTTGGATCCCCGCACTAAAACATAACAAAGTAATCATAGACATGCATATTTAATCATCCAGTTCATGTCATTGCAGCTTAAAATTATTAAACCTGATTCCTCGGTGAATAAATTATAAATAGTTATTGTAAAGTCTGATCCCTCATATGCTTTCTCAATAAAAACTTGCTTTAAGTCTTGGCCTTATCACAACAATATTTACCAACTCTATCCCTAGTAATTGGTATATTAAGGGTATTTCAACTTTTACTTTCGTTAAAGTGGTTTTTAACACGCATGAAAATCATTCTCCCGTTTGAAGTTCATACTAAAAAAAGATTGAAATACTAACATGGAACTTGAATCATAAACATACAGAGGTTATAATCACAACATTATATTCATAGATTGGTTCACCAATTCTAACATAAATAGATTAGTTACACATGATGAAAGTAAAAACATAACTTACACTTGATGACATTACAAACACTTGATCACACTTCACGATACTAAAAGAACACAATTGAACACCACACTCTTAAGTATATGGAAACTATTCTAAGTACAAACTCAAAAGAATTCTAAATTCACAAAGAGAAAGAAGAAAGGATGAAGATTGGATGCTTCAAAACCCATGGCAAATGACCTGATTTATATTGCTAACCAGAGGTCCTAATGCTACGTATGAGGCTGGCGCTACGTGTCAGGCCTCTGACTCAGCCTCCATCAATCTTCCTGATTTTTAGCCATGATTGCCAATTTTTATCCCAATGATGCTCAGACAAGGTTCGCACTGCATTTTGCACACTAATCATAAGTGGGTTGGCCTTTTTTCAATAATTAATTGGCCTATTTTTGAGTGCAATACCACACATGAGTGGAGTCCACATAGCCTCTGACGCTACGCATGGGTCTGACGCTGAGCATGGGGTTGATGCTACGCGTCATCCTTTCTGCTTAATGTAAATTTTCAACTTAAATCCTTAGCTTTTCACTGCAAAAATGGAAGAAATGGGTTATGCCAAGTAAGTCTTAATAGTTTCCATTTATTTCAATTTAAACATAAATTTATTACAATTTAAACTAATTTTTATTATTTTTAATACACTTTTTATTATGAAAATAACTATAAATCTGAAGACTAACAAATACCCCAAACTTAGAAAATTGCTTATCCTCGAGCAAAACAAACTAAAAGTTAAAAACAATCTTTTTGAAATCAAATTTTTTAAAGGTCTAAAAATTTACCACAAGAAGTAATTCACAAGTTACCATTTGGAATGATCAAAAATAGATGTCTTGTGCAAAAGAGCCTTAAAGATAAAATTTACACAATGTTATATCAATAAATCAAGCTTATTTCAAAGCTTACTCACAAGTTTTTATCTTTGCAAAATGGTAACTTGTTAGCTCAATAGATCATAAAATCAATCAAATTTAATTTTGATTTTCATCTTATCAATTGTCATTCATACAGAATCAAACAAGAGTCACAAGGTCGTTTCAATAGTTGTAATGAGGCTTGGTTACAAGAATTCATGGTTTTTCTTGGAAATCAAACACCTAAAATCATAAAAGAGCATTTCATAATTTCCTTGAGTTCTTTTCTTGACCTAATATCTCACTTCCCTTTTTGGTAAATACCCATAACTTAATCCTTTTCATTGTTTCTTTTCTAATTTTGCATATATATTTTCTTTTTATTTTTCATATACATGCAGCACTGATGATTTTTGAAAACAACTAAGTTTACAATTTCACTCCCTCTTTTTTGTAAGAACACATAAAATATTTTTAATTTTTCATTTGAATGCTCTTTTACTCAATTAAATAAAGGGAATGGTTAAAAATGTTTATGGGCTAGGGGTGCCAAAGAAATTATTTTTAAGGCTCAAAATGGCTATTAAAGGATAAATACTTTTTACCATGGTAAGCTTTTTGGCCTTAAGTTTTTGTGTTTACCAAAAATGTTCCTTGATCATGCTCTTGGATCCTCTGTATGACAACACAAATGAAAGAATCAAGCAAAATCAATTTGAACAAAATTATGTCAAAACCCTCAAGTGTTTAAAGATCTCTCAACTCACCGGGTTTTCGAAATTAGCTTGATTATTATTGTAACATCCTGAATTTTAAAATAGAGAATTAATTACCAGAATAAATATTAAAAATTGGTATATGGAGTATTTAATGTCCCAAACTATTGAGAATAATTAAATTGATAATTTTGAGGACTATTAGGAAATTATAGAGATCGGTTAAGCTGAAATTAAGCCCGGTTGAGATATGGGTGTTGGACCAAGTATCTCAGAATGAGATGATATTGGTCAGGGCTATTGAAAATATTATCAGGAATCTGAATATGTATTCGGAATAATTTTCAGACGATGTATTGAGCCCGAACGGAGAACCTGTTAGTTATAAAACGATGAAGTTTTAATGAATGGGAATTAAAATAAATCAAAAACCCCATTTTCTTCTTCCTATTCACGTAGACGCTGGCTGAAGGAATAGGGCATTACATTTCATTTCTTCTTCTCATCATCATCTTCTCCATTTTTCTCTTTTCTTCTCCCAAAACCATAGCAACTTGAGCTCATCTTCCACATTTCCTCATTTTCGTTGGTGGAGCTTGAAGGAGACTTGTGGAGCTGCTGTTCTTCCTCCTTCTCTTCCTCATTTTTGTTGGTGTTCTCCTCCCTCCTAGAACCCATTTTCGTTTTTGGGTTTTGAGGTAAGTATACCCATTTTTGCTAAGGTTTTGGTTATGGGTATATGGCATTTATATGTTTTGAAACCATGCATGTGTATAGATGTTCTTGAGGAGAGTATTTAATGCAAGAGTTTAATGTGGGTTTGTATGAGAATGAGGTTTCTTTGAGGAGTAATGAAGTGGATGCATTTATGGTTGGAAGAAAAAGAGTATTTATGAGGGTTGTTGGAATTTTTATGAAACCCTAACTTCATAGATTTGGGGGAAATGTAATGGAGGTTGATGAACATTTATTGTTAGTAATAAATGTGAGTTATGATAAATAAGAGTCATTGGTGATGGTATTTTGTTGATGGAGGTTAATAATGGAGAAACCCATGAAAGGGTTTGGTTTTAGAGTGCATAATAATAATGGGTAGCACCTAACCCATGGTGGTTATGGTGGATAAAATGGAATAAAGGAGTTTTAAGAGTTAAAATAAAGTAAACATCAAGTTATTGATATATGTATAAGTGTTTGAGTCTTAATGGGTAAATAGAAAATTGATTGTGTAATGTATTGTGATGTAGGAAGTGACCCCATTGACGAAGCGGGACCATCAAACCGCGTTGATCACTACTTCACTTGAGGTAGGAGGGGGTAACTTTTCTAAATGCATGATTTCATCCATTGGTGATGTGAAAATATGTATATATGATTATTTTGATGATTGTTGAATGGATGATGTGATAATGTTATGATTTGAATGAATTTAGAATAATGATTGTTATGTGGCAATATGTTTGGGATAATGTTGTGATGTGACGATGATACTATGTTGATGAAATATGATGATGGTTTGAAACCATGTGTGAAATGGAATTATGAAGTGAATATCCCAAAGATGTATGTATGATTTATTGAATGTGTATGCCACTAACTAATAATGAGAATAAGTTCAAAAGAGAATTGGTGATAATTGAGGATGATGAAAATATTGAAATCCACTAAGTGGTGGTGAAAAATTGAATGTGGTGTGAGGATGCACTTGATTTGCATTTGCATTGCATCCATGGCATAGCATAACTGTCTATGTGGAATATTAGGGGGTTCCACTAGGCAGGCCTAGTGGGAGGACGGCTCAGTGCACGAGCGTATTGTGATTTTCCCCTATGACTCGGTGTATGAGTCACAAAGCTGTCTATAGTTTGGTGACGAGGCACCCTATGTGGCAGGCCCAGTGGGCGGGCGGCTCTATTGGTGAGCGAGTTTACCTCGGTGTCTGACAGGACACGGCTCTCTCGATGTGTGTTCGGGAGGGGCCCGTAGCACTTGTGGTAGTTAAGGCCACAATGTTGATCCGTAAGTCACAGGGTGACTAGTGCTACAGATGGGCGATAGCGGTTTGGTACCAGTAAAATTATGATAATGTAAGCATGCATGAATTGAGATATATGTGTACACAATTTTTTCTACTGCAGTAGGGGCATAGTAGCACACCTATGCTTGTCCCACAATTGAATTGATATGGTATTTTTCCCACAGTCGAATCCGCATTGTTTGATAACAAATTCTTGTGCATGTGCATTAGCTTTAAGAGCATTTGCATATAGCTAGAGATATGCCTAGTTGAAAGCCCATGGTGGCAACGGATGAATGAGAATTGAAAAGGGAAAGAGTTGAATACTAAACCTATGTGTGTGATTGGCAATCCAAATGATTGATATTGTAAATGTATACTTGAAATTATAAGATGTATTGTGTATAATGTATGATGTGGTGTAATGATTACTAATTGTGCAAGTATACATGTATTTCATCATAATGTATGACTTTAATTCATTTGGATTATGTTACTCACCTCCACGTTGCCATTTTTAAAGTTGATGTAGGTATGACTTAAATCCTACAGCTTTTGGAGGCTTGAGTTTGGAAGGAGGTAAATATGGATAGGAATGTGTAAGCCTTGGCCGGCATGAAATCTGTTTTGTGAAGTATATGATGTTTATATACTCAATTTTGTAATGTTGATAATTTTAGGGGGTCATGGGAGAAAATTGGGCATGTGAATGTAAGGCCAATTTTCATTCATGACCTAAATGGTGTAAAGAACAAACTATGATGTTTGATGTTGTTGAATTTAATGAATGGATGCAGTGTTTTATGCTAGTTCATGAATTTTGTGAGTTGATGTTGAATTTGGATTATATGCATGAATTAATATTGGCATGATGATGTTGTTGGTGTTAAATTACATGGAAGAATCATGTAGTTGTAGATTATAGCATTATATGAAGTGATACATGCATAATGAAGTAAGATATGGTCTTAGGTAAGGCCAAAATAGAAGGAGTCAATATTTCATGTGTTATGTCAACCTGAATTTCGTTTTCTGCTGAGTTTCTGCAGAACTCGCTCAAGCGAGTAGGAATCTCGCCCGAGCGAGATTGCTGTGAATCAGGGGACTCGTTTCTGCCCCATTTTTGCTCAAGCGGACGTGCATTTCGCCCAAGCGAAATTGCCACAAAATCAGTGTTTAGATTCTGGACAATTTTCGCCTAGGCGGAGGAGTAAACGCTCAAGCGAGGGAGAAGAAGATTTGATTCTGGACGATTTTCACCCAGGCGAGTGGTGCCTCGCCCAAGCGAAAATCGGCCAGAGAGTTGCTAACCATTCTAGAACGATCTTGCTCAAGCGAGCCTTGGGCCGCTCAAGCGAGATTGGGACCAGATGCAAACTCCTCCTCTCGCTCAAGCGTCTCGCATGTTTCGCTCAATGCTTCCTTTTGTATCTCGCTCAAGCGAGACAGGGCTCGCTCAAGCGAGTTGGGCCCTGATGCTTATTCCTCTCATTCGCCCAAGGTCGCCCAACGTTCGCTCAAGCGTAGGTACGCTGGCTCGCTCAAGCGGATTGATTCTCGCTTGAGTGAGTGGCACCTGATGCCCCACTTTAATGGGTTTTGTTCCTTTGCATTATTCCCTCTTTAAATATTATTTTGAAGCATTGAGGAGTATATATTGAATCTCTAGGCTATATAAATTAAATTCCACATTTTTATGAAATTCCTCCTCTTGAAAATCAATCAGTCAATAATTAAATTAAATGAATCTTCCGTTGACTCTGATTGAAAATAATCTTTTAATCTCACCCTCTCATATCTTCATATATGGGAGTGGTTTATTTTAGATCCAGTGGTTTGGTGAAAAATACTTCACCACTCTAATTATTTGATTCATTATTATTATTATTTTCAAAGACGTGAAAAATTTTCCCCTATTAGATTTGGGGGTTTGGGGCGTCTCAATTAATATGAACATTGTAATTTGTTTTATCAAAATTCCTTAGTTGTAAAAGAATCGATCATTGATTATTAAAAATGGCTTATTGTGTAAAAATTTCAAGCGTGTTAAATTTTCAATTTTCAAAAATTTGAGTATTTTATTAGAAAACCACACTTATTTATGATTTTAAGAAAAGAAAACTAATTATAATGCAAAAATAGAATCACACCACACAGAAATCAAACCACAAATAAATTTGAAACTAAATATCCAAAATATCAAAGTATCAAAGTAAACTAAATATGAAAGCAGTCATAAAAATACAGAAAATAAAGGTGAAATGGTTCTCAGTCATATACATCCTACATCTGCTCCTCCTCATCCTTAGTATCTACTTCAGTATCTATCATATCAGTCTGAGCTCCTGATGGTCCCCTTACCTCAGGGTAGGTAGACTGGTCACTTTGCCAAGCTACATGAGATGCAAACTTAGCTGGTGTCATAAATGGTGCACCCTCTCCTTGGATCCTGTACTCATAAAAGGAATCATGTAAGTGCACATAAGCAAGATGGGAGGCAGCCATCATCTACATCATATGTTGATGATCAATGGTCATCCTGGTAAATCCCTGGGTCATATAATCGATAAGTGATGCCTGCTGAGGTCTCCTTCTCCTCTGTCTAGGCTGAGCCTCTTGATCAACAGGTGGAAGCTCACACTGCTGCTTAAAATATAATCTGTTCATTACCACCTTATGGACTCGCCCAGATGAACTAGTGAACTCAGGTGAAGGGACTGGTACTCCCTGCCTCCTTAGTAAGGCAGAAATGATGAGAGGAAAAGGTACTGGATGATGCACTTTATACCCAAGAGCATACTGATGGATCTGCTTTGAAATGAGTTCTATAATGTCCATGGTGTGATGTTGAAGGGTGGAGAAGAGAAGACAACATCCCTCTACTAGTAGACTGGTGAGGTGGGTAACAGGGGTAAGGTTATGGAGTGTGAGATGCATCCACGCCTGAGCAGTGAGAGTAAGTTGGGTCTTTAGGAGGATGGATGGAGCTCTATTAACCTTGCTAAGGTTAAAATAGATATCATCCTTGCTAAAAAAATGAGCAACCTCCTCTAAATTAAAACCTAGAAAACTATCAGGGAGTCTAACTAATGAGGACATCATAAGAGAGGACCCACACACCATCTTAGACAAAGGATTAGAGGCTTATAAAGGTCCTCTCACAAGGGCCAAGTCCAAGAAAGGCAAAGAGACCATCCATAAAGTCGTATCTTACTTCCTCTTGTTGCTTAGTGGGCCCAAGCCCAATGAAGATACTTTAAGGATCTACTTGCACTCATGTTGTAATATAAGTCATAATTAAAGTCTCTAGTCATTTAGGCTTTTATTTGGGCCTTACTAGGCCAATTGGTCACTTTAAGGTCATCTACTTTTATTTTGGGTCATGTATAGGCCATCTCCTTTCCTCTTTTGTAGAATTGGGCCTAGGATCCATTAGCCAAGCCCATTTTGTGACATCCTGGCACTGTTGAAGGCGGGGAGCGATCACCGATGCATGGGCACGGACAAGGAGCGGCTCCTGGCAGGCTTCTAGCGGGGAATGTGACATCCTGAGCACTGTTGAGGGCGGGGAGTGATCACCGGTTCATAGGCATGCACATGAATGAACTGAATATATACTAGAATGAGAGGGATCCAAAGAATGTATAGGTATGGGACTATGCAGTTGAGGAAAGCTTAAAGGAATCAATTCGTACAACCTATACCAATAAATGCATTAGCCTTTTCGGTGGCCTATCACTTAAGGACTCCAAAGTTAAGCGTGCTTAACTTGGAGTAATTCTGGGATGGGTGACCTCTTGGGAAGTTCTTGGGAAATGTGTGATTAAGGACAAAGCAAACTGGAAAGATCTTGTGTTGGTTTATGGGGAGAGTCGTTCATTCCTGAAAAGCGACCGAGGCGTTACACATTTCCCATCCCATGGCCGAAATCCTCTAGGAAAATATAAAGGCTTTTCCTTTTGTAAAAAGTAACACATGAATTCATTTTGAGATTTTGACACTTTGAGTGCAAATTGTTAGTGAGAGATTCTCCTCCTTCTCTCTAGGATTAGAGAGACTCTTGCAAACTCTTATCCAAGGGGTCTTTCCCTCCCTTGGTGGCGAGTGGAGTTATCTTCCACTCCTTGGAAGTGGCCTCTAATCCTTCACTCCATCTCCTTAACCATCTTTCTTCCTTTTCCCACTTTTCCTCTCTTTCCTCCATCAAATTCGTCCAACTCCATAGCCTTTTCCTTACCTTTTTGTTTCGGTTTCCCATTGAAGAAGAAGATACTTCCACATTGCTTGAAGTTTGAAGAAGGGAAAGTTCCTAGATCCACCCTCCAAAGGACATTAGAAGCTTCTCCTACATTATTTAGTATCAATTAAGCTTGGAGGTTCTTTTTCTACTTCTTCCTACTCTTTCATTTTCGAATTCAAGCTTGTTTGTTAGCTGGTTGTGTTTTCAATTTCATTGTTAATTGTTGTTAGATGCCATGTTATATTAGAAAAAGTATAAAAAATTATGAAGTTTCTTTGTATGTTGTGTCATTTTTCTTCAATATTTGCATCTTGAATTTATAGAGTCTAGTTTGGTGATGTTATATGCCTTAGTGTGTGTTTAGAATTTTGAGTTTGGCACTTTGTTTGTTTCGGTTTTGTTTCATTAAAATACTTGCTAGTAGTTTGTTAAAAGTTAGAGAGAATTAGGTGTGTTGTTGTGCTATTTAGAGCCTTTTTTCTTATGTTCTAGGAATTTCTATTGATTCAACCAATAGAGTGAAAAACCGTGTGGGTGGAGTTACTTCAAGCATCTTTGAGTAACTCTCAAAAGGTTCTAGTCCTTGTGTGTTAGGAGGCCTCACTTTAAGGCTCTCCAAAGTTAACTCACTTTTAGGTTCTTAGTAATCTACTCTTAGTTCTTTTTAGGTTTAATTTTGAATTTCAAGCACATTAGGTACATTGTAATTCGGTTTGCATAAAAAAACTTGTCAAAAAGAAATTTTCACCTTCCATTCATTCAAGTGGAAGAAGGTTGCACCATTTACCCTAAGCAAAAGAGTGATAATTGAACTTGGTAGACTAGCTAGTGAATTTTAGTTTTGGACTAAAATTTGGTGTTAGAATTACAAATTGGTAAAAGGCAAAAGAAAAGAGAAAATTTAGACAAAAGCCAAAAGAAAAAGAAAAAGAAAGCCCTACATCTCAAGTTAAAAAAGGGTATCAAAAAGAAAAGATTTGAAATTGACCTTCTTTAACAAAAGTTTGAAAAGTGAAACACCAAAGCATGACTATTGTTTTCGAAATTCCAAACCTATAAAGAAGTGATTGCTAGTTGATACTTTACTCATTCTAGAGTCTCTAGGTTTAGGTGTTCCTTAGCTTTATTCTTGCATTTTATTTTGTTGTTTGTCTTGTTTTGTCATCATCTAATTTTCAAAATTCCAAGTATTGTACCTTCATTCATTTGAGTTTTTCTTGCTTTGAGTCGTGTCATAATAAAAAATCCAAAAACAATCCATTTGAGTAGCTTCTTCAAATTTACCATTTTTAGTTTGTCTTGATTCAATCCTTGAGTTTTGTCTTTTGAGTTATCTTCCTTTCAAATTCAAGATATCTTTACTCAATACCAAGGAAGGGTAGCATATTGAGACACTTGAGATTGGTGTGGAAATTGCCTTAGTCTTTTGACTCCTAAGAGAAGGGATGTACACTTGAGAGATACACTTGATAGGCTTTGAATTTTGCTTGTAGTGTTTTAACCAATTTCATGTGGAGTCTCTTTGTTTGTGTTGTTTGTAGGTGTGGTGGAGCTTCTACATTCCAAGTGAAGGCCTTGAAGACCATTGGAAAGGAAGCAAAAGCCTTGTACTAATTAAAAGCTTAGGAAAATTTTGAATTCTTAGAAAATTGTAATAGGAATTTGGTCTTGTATTTTTGGACACTAATTGGACTTTGGACATTGGACTCTATTAACTTTCATTATCTTTGAGTAATTTTCAAAATAGTATAGAAGCATTTGCATTTGTTTGTTAACTAATTAGTGATTAGTTGGTGTAGTAGTTAATTGGTTACAACTAGAAGTAGTTAGTAAGTTATTGGTCTTAACTAATTTGGTTAGTTAGTTAGTAGTTGGAACTAATTCTAGTTAACCTAACTAATTCCCAACCGAAATCTAGTTAGCATAACTAATAGGTAACCAAATTTAGTTAGGTGGTTAAAGTGGTTAGACTTAGTTACAACCATAATAACTAAATAACTAAATTTAGTGAGGTTAGTTGGTGTTAGTTAAAGTTAGTTGGTTAGTTGAAACTAAGTTGTTACTCCTAACTTCCTATAACTGAATTTGTTCTAGCTTGTTAGGGTTAGTTACTTCGTTAGTTACAACCTAGGATTCTCATAAAGAAAATAGGTAAAAACAACCTAGGTCTTGCATAACTAATCATAGTAATACAACATAGGATCTAACCTAGTACAAGAGAACTTAGGTTCTTGTTCCATTAGGTAGAAACCTAGTACTTGATTCTTAGGGTTCTTGTTTGAAGTCTTATTCTTGTCTTGCATAAGTATCCTCAACTAGTTTGTTTACAACTTTGTTTGCCTTGTCTTGTTTTCTTTGACAACCTTAAACCATGTCTTCTACTGATAAGGAAAACAAATATCTTCTCCATGACATTGGATAGTTTAAATAACATCAACACTAGGTTAACTAACCTAGAACATAGAGATAAGATCCCTAAAGCTAGACATAGAAATCAAAGAAATTAAAGGCATGAAAATAGTGATAGTGAGGATGACCATAGGTCTAGAAGACACCATCATAATAATAGAAAAGAAGGCTTAGGGTTAAAAGAAGTAAAATTTAAAATTCCACCATTTAATGGAAAAAGTGATGTTGAAGCTTATCTAGAGTGGGAGATGAGAGTTGAACAATTGTTTAATTCTCATCAAATAAAAGAAGAAAAGAAAGTTAGGATAGCCACTCTCTCATTCCAAAACTATGCCTTAGTATGGTGGACCCAAGTGTGTAAGGAGAGAAAGAAAGATAATTTTCCACCAATAGATGATTGGTTAGACTTGAAAGCTCTATTAAGAAAATGCTATGTTCCTAATTACTATAGAGGGGAGCTATTAGCCAAACTAAATAGACTCACCCAAGGGTCAAGAAGTGTAGAAGATTACTACAAAGCTTTAGAGATAGCCATGATTAGGGCAAACTTAGAAGAAGATTAAGAAACCCTAATGCATAGGTTTTTGTATGGCCTAAATAGAAACATCAAGAATAGAGTAGAACTCCTTCCATATGTTGGCATAGAAGAGTTATTACACCAATGTACTAAGGTAGAGAGCCAATTCAAAGACAAGGAATCCTACAATGGGGAACTCAAAAGCTCTAAACCTAGGTGGGTAGGTAAAGATAGGTTTGAGAGATAACCTAGGGAGAAGGGAGTGGGCACTTCCTCTTCCAAAATTCCATGTGAGTTGCATAAGAATGGTAAAGTCTTTAGAAACTAAAGGGATAAACATGAATCCATATCTAAACCACAATCCTCTAGATCTCCTATCATCAAATGTTTTTAATGCCTTGGTAGAGGTCACATTGCTTCTGACTGTCCTACAAAAAGAACTATGATTTTGAAAACTAATGGAACCTACTAAAGTCAATCAGAGTCTGATCTGACAATCACAATTCAAGTGATGACTCAAGTAGTGATTCTAATGACAGTGAGCATATACTAGGGGATGATGGTGAGTTGTACATGATTAGAAGATTACTTGGTAGTCATATTAAGCTAGATAATACTACACAAAGAGAGAACATCTTTTATACAAGATATTACATAAATGACAAACTATGTTATCTCATTGTAGATAGTAGGAGTTGTGTAAATGTAGTGAGCCAAAGACTAGTAAATAAGATGGGCTTAGAACTAATGGATCACCCTAGACCTTATAAGTTGTAATGGTTAAATGAAAAGGGAGAAATGTTAGTTAATAAGCAAGTCTTAATCAACTTCACCATAGGCACATATAAAGATGAAGTCAATTATGATGTAGTACCTATGGAGGCAACTCATATCCTTTTAGGAAGACCTTGGCAATATGATAGGAAGGTCATCCATGAGGGATTCACTAACACCCTCACTTTCAAATTAGATAGTAAGAAGATAGTTTTACATCCCCTAACTCCACAACAAGTAGCTAAAGATCAACTACAAATGAAGCTTAAAAGAGATAAAGAGTTAGGATCTTCTTCATCTAATCATTTAGAAAAACATAAGAAAAACAAAAAAAAGGATAAAGGAAAAGGAGTTGTCATTTATGATGACTCTAGAGCCAATCTCTTGGCCAATAAATATGATGTGAAACATGCTATGTTTTCTTAAAAACAATGCTTGATCATGTATGCTAAAGACATCCCTACCACTTCCTTGTTCTAAATGGGCTCTTCCCCTCCTCCTTTGACCAAAGGGATCCAAAACATCTTAAATAAATTTAAAGACCTTTTTCCAAAAGATATTCCCAAAGCTTACCTCTTATTAGGGGCATTGAACATCAAATAGATTTAATTCCTGGTTCTAGCTTACCAAATAGACCTGTATATAGATGTAACCCTAAGGAATTCCTTGGGATTAAAAAATAAGTGAACGATCTATTATCTAAGGGATGGAATAGAGAGAGTTTAAGCCTATATGCTTTGCCCGTTTTACTAGTTCCTAAGAAAGATGGTTCATGGAGAATATGTACAGATTGTAGAGCCATAAACAACATAACCATCAAGTATAGGCATCCAATACCTAGACTTGATGATATGCTTGATGAGCTAAGTGGTTCTACTATATTTTCCAAGATTGATCTTAAAAGTAGCTATCATTAAATAAGAATCAAAGAAGGAGATGAATCGAAAGCTGCTTTTAAAACCAAAGTTGGATTATATGAGTGGTTAGTTATGCCCTTTGGCTTGACTAATGTACCAAACACATTCATGAGGTTAATGAATCATGTTTTAAGGGAATTCATTGAGCATTTTGTTGTGGTCTATTTTGACGATATTTTGGTGTACTCAAAGATATGACCTCTCATCTAAACCATCTAAAACAAGTTATGCTTGCCTTAAGAACAAATAACCTCTATGCAAATTTTAAAAATATTCGTTTGGCATTGATAGCATTGTATTCCTTGGATTCATAGTAAGTTCTAAAGGTGTTGAGGTTGATCACTCTAAAGTAAAGGCAATCCAAGATTGGCTAACACCTAAAAATATGAGTGAAGTTAGAAGTTTCCATGGTCTTGCAAGTCTCTATTGGAGATTTATGAAACATTTCTCTACCTTAGCTTCCCCTTTGAATGAGTTAGTGAAAAATAATGTTCCTTTTGAATGGGGGCCAAGGCAAGAGAAAGCCTTTCTAGATCTCAAAGAGAAGCTCACTCATGCTCTAATTTCAGCACTTCAAAATTTTTCTAAAACCTTTGAGCTTGAGTGTGATGCTTCAAGTGTGGGTATATGAGCTGTGTTATTGCAAGAAGGTCACCCCATTGCTTTCTTTAGTGAAAAGCTTGATGGGGCAACCCCCAATTATCCCATATTTATGATAAAGAGTTCTATTTATTGATTAGAGCCCTTCAAACTTGGGAACATTACTTGATCCTAAAAGAGTTTGTCATTCATAGTGATCACCAATCACTAAAATTTATCAAAGGGCAACATAAGTTGAACAAAATACATGCTAAGTGGGTTGAGTTCTTGGAACAATTTCCATATGTCATCAAGTACAAAAATGGAAAATCCAATATTGTGGCTGATATCAAGAAGGCACTCTTTACTTGCCTCTCTTGGAGTTAAAATTATTGGACTTGATGAGATTAGGACTTTGTATCCAAGTGATCTTGATTTTTCAAACATTTTCAACTCATCTTCCACTTCTTTATCTCATAAAGGCATCTACATTCTAGATGACTACCTCTTTAAAGCCAATAGACTTTGCATTCCTAGGAGCTCTTTAAGAGATCTTTTACTTAGAGAAAGCCACGAGGGAGGCTTAATGGGCCATTTTGGAAGAGATAAAACATTAGCCATTTTACATGAACACTTCTATTAGCCTAAAATGAAAAAAGATGTACAAAAACTTTGCGCTAGGTGTATAGTATATAGGAAACCTAAATCTAAACTTTCACCTAGTGGTTTGTATACTTCATTGCCTACACCTACTTCTCCTTCGATTGATATTTCTATGGATTTTGTGTTGGGCTTACCTAGGACCCAAAGGTGAATGGATTCTATCTTTGTTGTGGTAGATAGGTTTAGCAAGTTGGCTTACTTCATTCCTTGTCACAAAGTGGATGATGCAAGTCATATTGCTAAGCTGTTTTTCAAGGAAATTGTAAGGCTTCATGGTGTTCCTAAAACTATCATTTCTGATAGGGAAACCAAATTCCTAAGCCATTTTTGGGAAACCCTTTGGTCAAGGCTAGGAATGAAGCTTCTCTTTTCTACCACTTGTCATCCTCAAACGGATGGCCAAACTAAGGTAGTAAACATGACCCTTTCTCAACTACTTACGGTCTTAGTTCATAAAAATGTTAAATCTTGGGATGAGTGTTTACCACACATTTAAAGTTGTTTATGGTTTTAACCCTCTCACTCCCTTGGACCTTTTGCCCATTGATGTTTCTAATTCTATCCTTCACATAGATGGAAAGACAAAGGCCAAGTTTATCAAAGATTTTCATGAGAAGGTTAAAAACCAAATACAAGTTAAGAATGAACACTATGCTTGTTGTGTTAATAAGAAGAGAAAAGAAGTCACCTTTGAGGTTAGAGATTGGGTTTGGTTACACCTTAGAAAGGAAAGATTTCCAAATTTGAGAAAATCCAAACTCGACCTACGGGTGATGGACCTTTCCAAATACTATAGAAAATGGGAAATAATGCCTATGTCCTTGATTTACCTGTTGAATATGGTACGAGTGCTTCATTTAATGTCTCTGACTTATCTCATTTTAACTTAGATAAAAAGGATGATACCTTAGATTTGAGGACAAATCCTTTCAAAGAGGGGGAGCATAATAAGGATATCTTAAGGGAGGACCCACACACCATCTTAGACAAAGGACTAGAGGCTTCTAAAGGTCCCCTCATAAGGGCCAAGTCTAAGAAAGGTAAAGAAACCATCCATAAAGCCCTATCTTCCTTCCTTTCGTTGCTTAGTGAGCCTAAGCCCAATGAAGATACTTTGAGGATTTAATTGTACTCATCTTTTAATATAAGTCATAATTAGAGTCTCTAGTCATTTAGGCTTTTATTTGGGCCTTACTAGGCCAATTGGTCACTTTAGGGCCATGTACTTTTATTTTGGGCCATGTATAGGCCATCTCCTTTCCTCTTTTGTAGAATTGGGCCTAGGATCTATTAGCCAAGACCATTTCCCATCCCATGGTTGAAATCCTATAGGCCTATATAAAGGCTTCTCGTTTTGTAAAAAGTAACACATGAATTTATTTTGAGATTTTGACACTTTGAGTATAAATTGTTAGTGAGAGATTCTCCTCCTTCTCTCTAGGGTTAGAGAGACTTTTGCAAGCTCTTATCCAAGGGGTCTCTCCCTCCCTTGGTGGCGAGTGGAGTTATCTTCCACTCCTTGGAAGTGGCCTCCAACCCTTCACTCCGTCTCCTTAACCATCCTTCTTCCTTTTCCCACTTTTCCTCTCTTTCCTTCATCAAATCCGTCCAACTCCATAGCCTTTTCCTTACCTTTTTGTTTCAGTTTCTCATTGAAGAAGAAGATACTTCCACATTGCTTGAAGATTGAAGAAGGGAAAGTTCCTAGATCCACCCCTCCAAAGGAGATTAGAAGCTTATTCTACATTACTAACCTTCCTTCTATGTGTCATCTAAAAGTAGCTATCATCCTCAGGAGTAGGCTCCTAAGGATTACCTAAGAGGGTATTGATGGTGTCCCTGTCATAGGCAATATATTTTTTTCTAACCTAACTGCTCTTCCCGTGTCCAATGTTTAGTGAATCCTGCCGAGTCCTATAGGCGTTAGCGTAGAACTCCAACACCAAAATAGGGTCTCCCTCAGTAGGTATGGAAAATAATGTTCCCCACCTCCTCCTCTGAATGTCATCCTGAAGCTCGGGGTAATCTCCTGCTCTTAAATCAAGCACTCGCTCCCAGATCAGCTTCTGTCCCTTAATTTGATGGAACCTGGCCCACTTAGCATCGGTCTTAAACCTAGTGGGGTCATAAGGTCCAAGCTGCTCCTCCTCATAAAAATCAGGGTCTTCAGAAGAAATAGTGTCAGTGGTTCTTCTTCTTTTAGGACTAGTTGCAGGGATGGATTTCTTTGCAGCCATCTGCAAAAATTAAAAATAATATACTATGTAAATAAATAAACATACAAGAAAATATTCACACTCAAACATATAAAAACACACAAATATTAAAATTCAAAAATATAACATCACACAAATTCATATTTTTGGTTTTTTAAAGTAATATACAAAACAAAAATAAAATCACAAAACTATTTTTGATTTTTATGATTTTTAGACAAAATAAATTAATTCACAACAACATATCAAACATGCATATTTTATGAACTTTAAAACAAAATCACATTTTACAAATCATGAAAGAAAGTATAACAAACATTTCAAAATAGAACATTTTTGGTTTTTTAAGATAAAACAAACAAAAATTCACACAATAGAACAAACATACACTTAAATATAAACTAAAACAAAATTCAAACAAAATATAAAACATCTTCAAACAGAAAACTAACAGGTAATATATAAATAAACTAAAACAAAAAAATTAAGAAAACAAAAACATAGGCCTCACGCGTAGCGTTACAGTGACAGAAACCCTGAAATTGGGGTTGCGCAACAGCAACCCCTCTTTCACATTTAATCCCAGCCAGTCCTACTTGTTTCTAATCATCTATCCCACCCTAACTTCATGCAATCTATGAATTATAAAAATGAAAATTAAAGCGGAACGGTGAAGAAAACTTACTTGGAAAGTTGAGAGAAGAAAAGAGAATATGGAGTTTTGGAGGTTTTTAGGAATTAGGTTTTAGAGAAAATGAGTTAGGGAGGCTCAGAGAAGGAAATTTAGGTTTTTTAAAACCAAAATTTTCCTCCCTGGATCAATTTTTAAAGACTGAATGCAGGCCCTGACACGTAGCGTCAGGTTGAAAATTTTGATCCCATACTACGTGCGAGTGGGACGTTGTACGTGGGAATCAGTTTTTCATTTTCTTTTCAAAAAACCCTTCTTTAATTTAAAACTGTAACATCTCGATTTTTAATTTAATTACCGATTGAGACTAGGCCATTAATTAAGGGTTAACTGCAGAATTAGGATTAATGAATAATTAAACTAATTACTGATTGGTTAGAAAATGATTGAATAAATAATGATGATAATAATAATAATGCCAGGCGAAAGGACGCATGTGTCCCTAAGGGTATAAGACAACTTCAGCTCTCTTTTTCCTTCATGAATTTATGCTGGATAGCCCTTCATGTGCGTGCGTCTGGTCTCTCCTTTCCCTGTTTTCTCTTCTTCACTCTCATTCGCGTTGAGCGGTGAGAGAGTCGAGAGCTTCCTGGGAGGAACATCAACGCGGCCCTGTTCCACTCCCTGTCCTCTTCTTCCTCTCTATCGCCTTCTTCCCCCTCCTTCTTCTTCCACTTGGAGCTGTTAGTGTCCCAGTTGGAAGGCTGTGCTGGGAAGTGCCTTGGAGCCGTGGGGGAGACGAACCCGTTGGAGGAGAGAACAACTCTAGTCCGGGATCAACGCTGAGTTCGAAGGCTAGTGAAGGAGGAGCAACAGAAGGGCGATCGGTCAGCATTGCAACTCGAGGAGTTTTGGAACCCCGACAGCAGGTAGGGGGCGCTTTGCATGTCAAGTGTATGGTTTATGACCGGGTCCCGGGTGCTTGCTTAATGTGATAAGTTGTGTGAAAGATGTAGATCCATGTGTTGTGATTGAGTACTTGTTAATATTTCTGTGATGCATGTTATTAAAACATGAGACTGCTGAGTGAATACATGTGTGCGTTACCATTATTCCCGAATGCATGAGATGTGAATTGATACGTGACTCCCATTTTGAATGTTGTGTTGAAATACATGCTGACTCCGTTAAAAATGTCGAGTGGATGTGCTGTAATGTGGTTACCTTGGTTTGCTTGTTGTGAGTTACTATAATAGATGCATGTGATGCTGTAATGGAAATGTGGGATTCCGAATGAATCTGAATGCCGTGTGGGGGATCGGTTGTGACCCATTGATGGCTGTGTGGGACGCGCCTGGTAAGCTTGAATGTTTGCTGTGGAATTGCATGAGATTGCATATATGAGATGACTCCCAGATTCCTGACTAGTTCCATGAGGACCCGTGGTAGCCGATGGAGCTAGAGCTGGGTCTCGAGACGTCACGGGGTGACCGGAACCACACGGAAAGGGCTAGTGGATGGGGGGTCGGAAAGGCATCTGGAGTCGTATGAGATGATTTTCAGTCAGATTCCTGGCTAGTTCCATGAGGACCCGTGGTAGCCGATGGAGCTAGAGCTGGGTCTCGAGATGTCACGGGGTGACCGGTGCCACATGGAAAGGGCTAGTGGACGAGGGGCCGGGAAGGAATCTGCACTGAAATCACTGTTTAAGCCGGATCCGCATGCATGAGTGTATGAGCATTGTTATTGAGGTTATTATGATTTGCATGGATTGAATAATTTGAGTGAACTCCGACTGGATGATGTCGTATGAGTGAAGTCCGACTGACTGAATATGCATGTACTGATGCTGTTGCTGAGTGCAGTGTGATGCTATGATTGAGAATGTATGTTATTGTGTGAATTCTGATTGGATGATATGGTCTGACTCTTATATTAATTGACAATATATATATATATATATATCGTTATAGATTGAACCCGGTAAATTATATAATTGAGGATCGAGGTAAAATCTAAGTCAATAGCTGTCATTTTATATGTAAAAGCTCACCCCTACACTATTTTCAGTGTGTGCAGGTTGGACTCTGAAGTGATGATAAGGCCTCAAGTCCGAGTGAGGTGCACTCCGGGTGTTGAATGCTTATAATGCATTGTCATGTTTAGTCAGTTGTAGCCTTGGCCGGCTCATAATAACAGTGTTGTATAACGAATATGAATATATATATATAAGTAATCCGAGCTATTGTGACCCGAGTGTATGTTTATATACGTATATGGTTTACGTTGATAGCTTGTGCTTACATCGAATAACAGGTGCTGATGAATGTATGATGTTAAGGTAATGGGTATTCCGAGTGCATGATTATGTATATACATATATGTTGTATACGGGTGATTGTGTCTGGGTAGACTGAGAGGTGTTGATGGATAGAATATTGCTCAGTTAATGATTTTCTGAGTAGACGTAGTTGAGGAAGTCAACTCCGAGTGGGGCTGCAAATGGCTATGCCTTCTTGTTCGAGTGATGATACTTCAATGGATTCTGAGTAAAATATCTTGGATGAACTTATACTGTGTAAGATCAAATGGGAGGATCCCCGAGTGATATTGAGAACGGTTTTTACCGAGTGAAAAAAAATATAAGTAAAACCCGAGTGACGAAGAGTTGTATTCCCGAGTGAAAACCTCGAGTGATCCTCTCCCGAGAGAAGAGTTAGTGTAGTGGTTTAGAGTGGAATGAATTCTAAGTGTATGATATCTAAAACCCGAGTGAACTTGGCTGAGACATTCCAAGCAATAAATGATTGTGGGACCCCTTCTAAGCGAAGGAGGGTCTACGTGTTCTCCGAGTGAGAAGTGTAAATATGCCGAGTGATGAGTGTGTAAGGGAATTCCGACTGTACCCAAGGTTGATGTATACCGAGTGGGATAACCCACGTTTCCCGAGTAGATTATTGCGTGGCCTTGTGTATAAAAACATAAGGGGCTAAGTTATGGGACGTGAGTGTACTATGGTTATCTCCGAGCGATTGAGACCCCCTGACTCCGAGTGAATGGATGTTTGATATCGAGCGATGGGGACTACCGAGTGTGTTGCTCGCCTCAGCGACTAAGGTGTTCGCCCCGGCGAGTGTGTTGCTGGGAGACTCTCGTTTTGATTTCGCTTGAGCACTGTTGCTCTTCCGCTCAGGTGTTTCTAATCGGTTTTCTTTCACTGCTTCCCTTCCCTTCTCCTGGTCTCTCGGTTTAGTTTTTCCCCTTCTTTGGTCGGCTTTTGCCTTTCTGCCCTTACGCTGTTTGCTAATTACTCTAACCATTATTTGGGGTCAGATTATTGATGTTTGGCCAACTTTTATTTTATTTCCTCGCCTTCTTTTTCCTTCTCTTCTTGGACCTGGTACCATTGGTTTATTTTTGGGAAAATTTTCCCTGTTTGGGGTCTTATCTATTTATTAAATTAGGGTGTTACATTTTGGTATCAGAGCAGACCGAAAGGTCCAAGGCCAAGGTATACTTATCGAGTGTAAGCGGTTGTGTGCATTGTGACCGAGTGGTCATCATTATTGTGATATTTGTTGAACCTGATTGTTATTGTAATATTGATTTGTGGATAGGAGGTCGTTTCCCTCCTGGTCCGACTGGTTGTATAACATATAGAAATGGTATAATGTGCTAACGTTACTGAATGTTGGGCTGAGATCCGATCGGTAGTAAGTAACTTCGTAAACTTATCCTTGAAGGGGGTGTGAATTTCAGGATAAGTCATGGCAAACCGTCAAAGCATGGAGGCTATAGCCACAGTATTCCAACGCTTTGCGGACATGTTTGAGAGACAGGGCCAGCCTCGAGCTGAAGATGGCCAACTGTTGGACCGCTTCCTGAAGAGGAAGCCGAGTGAATTTCAAGGAGGACGTAACCCTGAGGCAGCTTACAAATGGACTTAAGAGTTAGAGAGGATTTTTGGGGGTCTTCACTGCAGCGAGGCCCAGAAGGTGGAGTACGTGGTGTACATGCTGAGGGACGAAGCAGAGAACTGGTGGAAGATAGCCAGAAACCGACTGACTGACGATGATACCCAGCTGACCTGGGAGAATTTCAAGACATGCTTCTTAGAGAAGTACTTTCCCGACACAATAAGGAGTCAGAAAGAACTGGAATTCATGGCACTGAAATAGGGGTCCATGTCTGTGGAAGAATACGCAGCCAGTTTCGAAGAATTGTGCCCGTTCTACCCGCCCTTCCAACAACCTGGGACAGAGAATTCCAAGTGCCTCAAATTTGAAAACGGATTGAGATCAGACATTAAAAGAGCCTGCAGATATCAAAAAATTAGAAGTTTCCCAGTACTGGTGAATAAATGCAGGATTTTTGAAGAGGACGACAAGGCCCACTCGGACCAGAGCAACAAGGCTGACACCTCCTTGAAGCCTCAGCAATCTCGCTTCAAGAGACATGATGACTCTGGTAGGAGCAGACTCCCTTCTAGGCTCGGAGGTCGGGGTAATCAAGATGGTCGTGCTGGTAGTCGCCCAAAGTACGACAAGTGTTTTATATGTGGTGGTGATCACTTTGCCCAAGATTGTGAAGAAGGAGATAACGTCGTGTGCTTCCATTGCAATGGGAGAGGGCATATTCGCCCTAACTGCCCACTGCTGCGACGATCGAATGCTGATGCACACTGTGGGGGTTTCCGAGAGAGAGACTGCGGAAGCAGTGGTTGAGGGAACAGTGGCAGGTTTGCCCCAAATAACCGTGGGAGGAGTGCAGATCGACCAGCTGCAGGCAGATTGTTATTATACTGTCATGGGAAATAGTAACTGCTATTCGAAGATTATCGTCGTATGATATTTACTCGGTAATGGTTTGGGGGCCGATTGTTAATATGTCATTTTATAACTAGGTGTATACTTGTGGGGTCGGAAATCTACCCCCATTACACCGTTTTACAGTAGTAGTAATCTATGTTGCGTGATTGTTGCTGTGTGATGTGCTATGGGTGATGCATAATGATGATGCTGACGTAAATGTATTGCTTCTATATATGTGTGTATGATTTGCCATTAATTTCTGTGAATTAGTGTTGACTAATTGAATTTGGTCAGTAAGAGTAAAAGGAGTGTAATGAATCTTGTTCCGATACGACTCCTCAACCCATAGGTATTGTGTAACACCCTAATTTAATGAATCATAGACGGTAAAAAGAGGAAATTTTTTTTTTGTCCGCAAGAAAAAGAAGATCAGAATGCCTTGGTACAAAGAAACGAGAGAGAAGAAGAGCAAGAGAGATAAAACTGATCCAGGGAGCTGACAACGGAAGAAGGGGAAATCGCTTAGGCGAACCATGCAGCAACGCGTACTCGCTCAAGCGAAAACTTCTCTCGGTATTCGCTCACTACACTCGGTATTTCCACACTCGGAGTCCAGAGTCTAATTCACTCGGAAGGATCCGATCTCAGCTCATTCGGATTTGGCTCTTACACTTGCTAGTCCCACTCGGGGATGGTCCCCACTATTACCCACTCGGAATCTATGAGTACTCCTCACTCGGGATAACCTTAGCACCTTTTTTGTCACTCGGGGTGTTTCACTTGGTTTACACTTGGTAGCCATAATCCGCCTACTCTAAACATTCTACTAAGCTGAGACTCACTCAGAACGTCTGAACCTTCCCACTCGGTGACAGAGTCACAAACTCACCCTCTAGACCATAGGTTGGCTTCCTTCATGATAAGTTATGTCATTTCCTACACACTCGGGGATATGAACACGCATAAATATAAAGATTATCCAGGCATTTCACAGCATAAGGTAGACATGCAACATGGCATAAACATAGGCATATATATATAGAAGTGTATATCATAATTTTACAACCACAATATCATGTTCCCATTCTAAGAGGTTCAACTCTGTCAAAAAGACTAACAGAAAAACACGAGCCGACCAAGGCTTAACTCAAAACACTTTATACAACATATGCACAGTTGTAAAATTCCATAGTGCATCAGCACTTCACCCGGCATTTCAGCTCCTCCTCCCATCCTCATTACGAGAGATATTCACTGGAAAATTGCCACAACAGGGGTGAGTATCTTAAATTTTAAATGATAGATATTGACTCAGGTTGCCTCACCTTTATACAACAATATATATATATATATATATATATATATATACGCATAATTATACATGGCAACAATTATAGTCAGGGCAATGCCAATCAGCCAGAACACATACAAGGTCCTTGCCGATCGGAATCCATCAGTTGTCACTCGGCCTTTTACACACATCAACTCAATAATATTAACATACAACCATCGGTATCGTGATATTAAGATCCGTGTATTAGAATGCTTCTTTTGGACATTTATCAGTCAGATTCCACAATTCTCACTCGGCTATATACACACAACTCTCCAATACATGACATACATTCATAGAACAGAATTCAATCAGCATCTACAGCATATGCACATGGAATAGTGCACTCGGTCATGAGTGTATATATATATATATCATCTCATTAACACCATCACATGCATAATTAATTCTACACAACATCAGTAGCAATATAAACACAGATTATTCACTCGGTTATATGCATTCATCCTTTCAATAACGTTGCCACCTGCATGATCAATTCCAAACAATGTCAACAATTAATACACACAGAGTAATTCACTCGGTTGCAAACATTCATCATCTCATTAACTCCTTCGCATGCATAACCAATTCCAAACAATATCAACAGTAAATAGGCACATAGTATTTCACTCGGTTCCGCATTCGTGTGTATCGGTATAGACGTTGCAACGTAGGCTCTCAGCCTTTTTATACATAGCTCTCGGCTATCAAATCAGCTCCCAGCTGCTTGGCCGTTTTACAGGTACCCAACCGTTTGCCCATAGGTGACACCAACGCTCTCAGCGCCAACGGAGGTGTTCACAGGCAGCCCGAGTCCCACTCAAGGGCTACCTTGAGTCCCACTCAAGGGCTACCTTGAGTCCCACTCAAGGATTTTACAGCGTCCAACGCTTAATAACCGATGGTAGTGTCCCACACTACGTGCTCCCAACACAACGCATCCCATACGCCACACGCGGATTCATCACATAACATAGAATTCATGCACACAACCTTCACTCAGTTATACATATTTCGCATGCAGTCGGTAATACACATTTCCAGGATTCCACATATTAATTTAACACACACATACTTCCATGCAGTCATCATCATAGCTTCATTAGCAACATATGAGCCCAATGCAATCGGTGTCAGTCAATATTAAGCTTCTAACAGCATTCTCATCAACTCATGCATAACATACACTCGGTATACAGCAGTGTCAGAACTTACTCAACTCATGCATCCATATGAAGATCAACAGGTTCAAACAAGCATTCCAATCAGTACAACATAATATGCATTCAATATACAACAGTGTCAGGACTTAACCAGCGCATGCATCCATATGAATATGAATGGATTCAACAAAGCATTCCAATCAACACAATATAACATGCAATCGGTATACAACAGTGTCATGACTTTAATCAACGCATGCATCCATATGAATATGAACGGATTCAACAAAGCATTCCAATCAACACAATATAACATGCAATCGGTATACAACAGTGTCATGACTTAATCAACGCATGCATCTTCAAGGACGGTAATAACATGCAACATCCACTCTCACTTATCTTACACTCGGGCACTCCACATGCAAGCACATTATACAACAGAATACAGAATCACCATTATCAATACTCAAAACCCGTTCATAACCCATGCATTTAACATGTAAGGTACTCCCCCTACCAACTATGAGATTCCGAGAAGCTTTTCTGCTTGGGTGTTGGTTCTCTTCGTTGATGCTTCACTCAACGCTTCCACTCGCTTAGCCTTTACTTGAACGCTGCTGCCCTCCACGAGTGGTGCAGGGCTGTTTCTACTTCTGCTTCCACGCTCGTCCTCTACTCGTATGAGGGAGCTCTAACTCCTCTGCAGCACCGTCACTTGGCTTCCGAAACAGGGAATGGAACAGAGAGCAGAGAAGGAGAAGAGAAGAAGAAGGAAGAAGAAGGAGAACAAGAAAGAAAGAGAAGAAGGAAGAAGAGAGGAATCGCAGAGGGAGTTTCGAAGAATGCAAGGCAAGGAACCTTCGACCAAATATAAACACATACACGAGGAAGAAATGGTGGGGTGGGAAAACATGAGGGGCAGTCTGCTCACGTCACCCAGTCCCATCAGCACCCACTAACGCCAATCACTCTTTTTAATCAGCACACCCTTAATTAATTAAGTTAATGGCAATTAATAAACAAATTCCCCCTTCTGAAATTATTATTTTAATGGTTTTATTCACCCGGTACATTATTAAAAATTTGGGATGTTACAGTTCTCCCCCACTTCAAAAGAATTTCATCCTCAAAATTCAGTCGGTAACTCACCTTGGTCAAATAACTCGGGGTACTGTTGCCTCATGGCATCCTCGCGCTCCCAGGTATAAGAGGTATACTCGTCCTGCTGCCATTCCACTTCAACCAGTTGCACTTTCTTACTCCTTAATCGCTTTACCGATCAGTCCACGATCCTAGTCGGTATAGTTGCAGTGGTTAGATCTTCCTTGATTTCCACCTCATCATCAGGCATTGTGTGAGTAGAATCTGGCAGGTATGTCCTTAGTTGAGACACATGAAACACATCATGTAATCGAGATAAATGAGTCGGTAATGCTATTTGGTATGCCATGGAGCCGACTCGTTTCAACACCTCATAAGGCCCAATGTATCGAGGGCTCAACTTTTTGTTTTTCAGGGCTCGCCCGACTCCTTTACTCGGTGAAGTCCTTAAAAATACCTTGTCTCCGACTGAAAATTCGAAAGGTCTGGTGCGTTTGTCATGGTAGCTCTTCTGCCTATCTTGAGACGCCTTCATCTTTTCTCTTATCACCCGGATCTGCTCTGAAGTTTGCTTCACAACTTCTGGTCCCAATAGCAGACTCTTACCCGATTCTGACCAGCAAAGCAGGGTTCGGCATCTTCGACCATACAGTGCTTCGTAGGGTGCCATACCAATACTATTGTGATGGCTGTTGTTGTACGTAAACTCGATTAGGGGAAGGTATTGCTCCCAATCCCCACCGTGCTCTAACACATACGCCCTTAGTAAGTCCTCTAAGCTCTGGATTGTTCGCTCGGATTACCCATCAGATTGGGGGTGGTAAGCAGAACTAAGCCAAAGTTTTGTACCCATTTCCTGGTGCAGACTGGTCCAAAACCAGGACGTGAACCTAGGATCCCTATCTGATACGATGGAAGTCGGTATACCATGTAGTCGGACAATTTCACGAATATAAATCTGAGCTAACTTATGCATCGGGTTCTTCATATTCACAGGCAGGAAATGTGCACTCTTCGTTAGTCGGTCAACAATGACCCATATCGCATCATGGCCCGCTTGGTTTTTGGGCAATCCCATGACAAAGTCCATGGCAATTGCGTCCCATTTCCACACGGGAATCTCCAGGGGTTGCAATGCACCATACGGCTTCTGGTACTCCACTTTTGACTTCTGACAGGTGATGCACCGAGCCACATATTCTGCCACGTTCCTTTTTAATCTGGGCCACCAGAACTGGTTTCTCAGGTCATGGTACATCTTCGTGGTACCCGGGTGGATACTTAGCAAGCTCTTATGGGCTTCATCAAGAACCATTCTTCTCAATTCTCCTTCACCTGGTACGTATATTCTGTTTCTTACTCGGAAGATTCCATCTGATCCCTCGGTTAAGGACAAATCCTTACCTTTGGCCTGAGTCTCCTTCATCTCAGCCAAGTAGGAATCTGACTGCTGTTGCTCGTACACGGATTTCAAGAATTCATTGGCAATCCTTAACGTGTCGATCGTCATTTTTCGAGAGGAGAGGATGTCAACATGTAAGTTCATGTCTCGGAACTGTTCCAATAGCTCTACCTCCTTCACCATCATCACTGCTACACGAAGGGATTTCCGACTCAACGCGTCGGCAACAACGTTCGCTTTACCTGGATGGTACTTTATCAAAATCATAATCTTTTAAAAATTCCATCCATCTCCTCTATCTCATGTTCAGTTCCTTTTGGTCGAATAAGTATTTGAGGCTCTTGTGATCACTGTATATTTCAAATCTGGACCCGTACAAGTAATGCCTCCAGATTTTTAATGCGAACACCACAGCTGCCAATTCAAGGTCGTAGGTCGGATAATGCTACTCGTGAGGTCTCAATTGCCGAGAGGCATACGCTATCACTCGGTCTTTCTACATCAACACGCATCCTAATCCGAGTCCTGATGCATCACAATAAACCATGAAGTTCTCTTGCAAGTCAGGTAATGCCAGTACTGGAGCAGTCGTCAACTTGTCCTTCAGCTCTCGGAAGCTGTTCTCGTACTCGGGACTCCATACGAAGGGAATGTTTTTCCGAGTCAATTTGGTTAGTGGCGAGGCCAACTTAGAAAAACCTTCAATAAATCTTCTATAATAACCTGCTAGGCCCATAAAGCTCCTTATCTCCGAGACCGACTTGGGTCTCTCCCATGCCATTATAGCTGCCACCTTTGAAGGATCCACCGAGACACCTTCCTCGGAAATCACATGTCCAAGGAAATGGATTTTATTCATCCAGAAATCACACTTTGAAAGCTTTGCAAACAGCTGCTTCTCCATCAATACTTGGAGTACCGCCCGGAGATGCTCTTCATGCTCCTCAGAAGTCTTAGAATAGACTAGGATGTCACCAATGAAAACAACTACGAATCGGTCTAAATACGGGTGAAATATGCTGTTCATGTAATTCATGAAGACAGCAGGGGCGTTTGTTACACCAAACGGCATCACTACATACTCGTAGTGACCATACCGAGTCCTAAAGGCAATCTTTGGAATATCGGATTCCTTTACTCGGATTTGGTGGTATCCCGATCGCAGGTCAATTTTTGAGAAAATTAAGGCTCCACGCAGTTGGTCAATGAGGTCATCAATTCTGGGCAACGGGTACCGATTTTTAATCGTGAGTTTGTTTAGCTGTCGGTAGTCTATACAAAGCCTCATGCTGCCATCCTTCTTCTTAACAAACAGCACAGTTGCACCCCAAGGCGATACACTCGGCCTAATGAATTGTTTTCTGAGCAACTCATCTACTTGCTTCTTCAGCTCGGCCAATTCAGTTGGGGACATTCTGTATGGTGCACTAGAGACTGGCTCGGCTCCAGGGATCAGGTCTATAGAGAATTTGACTTCTCTATTGGGAGGGACACTCGGTACGTCTTCAGGAAACACTTTTGGGAATTCACAGACAATTGGAATTTCGTTCACTCGGGTTTTACTCTCTCCCCCGGTTAGACAAAGCATCATAAACAGTTGGGTTATACCTTGTGCTGTATCGTCCTCATTGTGCTACCTCGGGAAGATTATCCTTCAGTTTCTGTAATCCACTAACACCTTGTTGGCTGAAAGCCAATCTATTCCGAGCACAATATCAAGATCCTTTAAAGGTATGCACACCAAATCGAAAGTGAAACTCCGATCACACAACACAAATGTCACATCCTTACATATTGACGATGTCAACACTTTAGGGCCAGTCGGATTGGCCACTTCCAAAGTCTGATCCATAAACATAGTCGGTAACTTTAAACGCTTTACACACTCATCAGCTATAAAAGAATGGGTAGCTCCCGAATCGAAAACAACATTAAGTGTATGTCTACCGAGTGAGCACTTACATTGCACCAGGTCATTTGCTTGTGCAGCATCCTCTGCGTTGATGGCGTAGACTCTTTCCACCGCTGGTTGGTCGGTATTCCTCTCTCGGTTATTTGAAGCAAGCATTATGTTTCCTCTGGCTCTGTTGCCTCTGCCGCTTGGTCGTTAGTTATCATTCACTCGGTTTCTCCCTTGGAAACCTACTTGACGTACGCTGGTGTTTGCTTGACGGAGTTGGGGACAATAGGGGCAGATGTGTCCCCTTTTATTATAATGGAAGCACACCATTTCACCATTGTTGTTGCAGTCTCGGGCATAATGATTTCCTCCATAATTAAAACATTTCCCGTCTCCTACCACTGGTCGTCTTTCAGGCTGATTCCGTCCCCCAAATCTGGAAAAAAATTTGTTCCTACCAACGTTGCTTGGCCCCTTGAAGCAGGATTGCTGGGGCCTCAAAGAATGGTTAGCTCTGCTGCTCTGGCCCGAATGGGCCTTGTCATCCTCCTCAAATATCCTACACTTATTTACCAATGTAGGAAAACTTTGTATCTCTTGGTATCTATAAGCTCTCTTAATATCAGATCTTAATCCATTCTCAAATTTAAGGCACTTGGAGCTCGCCGTCCCTGGTTGTTGGAAAGGTGGGTAGAATAGACACAACTCTTCGAATCTGGTCGCATACTCCTCTACAGTCATGGAGCCTTGTTTCAACTCCATAAACTCCAACTCCTTCCGACTCCTTACTGTGTCGGGGAAGTACTTCTCCAAGAAGCATGTCTTGAAATCTTTCCATGTCAGCTGAGCATCACCATCAGGGAATCGGTTTTTGGCTATCTTTCACCAGTTTTCTGCCTCGTCACACAGCATGTACACTGCATACTCAACCTTCTAGGCCTCGGTACAACGAAGACCCCCAAAAATTCTTTCCAGCTCCTGAGTCCACTTAAACGCTGCCTCAGGGTTCCATCCACCTAGAAATTCACTCGGCTTCCTCTTCAGGAAGCGGTCCAGCACTTGGCCCTCCTCAGCTCGAGGCTGACCCTGCCTCTCAAACACATCTGCAAAGCGTTGGAATGCTGTGGCTATAGCCTCCATGCTTTGGCGATGCGTCATTCCTTATCCTGAAATTAACACCCCTTCAAGGATAAGTATACCAAGCCACTTACCACCGATCGGATTTCAGCCTAATGTTCAGTAACTTAGCACATCATACTATTTCTATATGCTACACAATCAATCGGACCAGGAGGGAAACAACCTCCTATCCGCAAGTCAATATCAACCAGGTTCAACTAGTATCACAATCAGGATAACCACTCGGTCAGAAAGCACACAACCGCTTACACTTGGTAAGCATACCTTGGCCTTGGACCTTTCGGTCTGCTCTGATACCAAAATATAACACCCTAATTTAATGAATCATAGACGGTAAAAAGAGGAAATTTTTTTTTTGTCCGCAAGAAAAAGAAGATCAGAATGCCTTGGTACAAAGAAACGAGAGGAGAAGAAGAGCAAGAGAGATAAAACCGATCCAGGGAGCTGACAGCGGAGGAAGGGGAAATCGCTTAGGCGAACCACGTAGCAACGCGTACTCGCTCAAGCGAAAACTTCTCTCGGTATTCGCTCACTACACTCGGTATTTCTGCACTCGGAGTCCAGAGTCTAATTCACTCGGAAGGATCCGATCTCAGCTCATTCGGATTTGGCTCTTACACTTACTAGTCCCACTCGGGGATGGTCCCTACTATTACCCACTCGGAATCTATGAATACTCCTCACTCGGGACAACCTTAGCACCCTTTTTGTCACTCGGGGTGTTTCACTTGGTTTACACTCGGTAGCCATAATCCACCTACTCTAAACTTTCTACTAAGCTGAGACTCACTCAGAACGTCTGAACCTTCCCACTCGGTGACAGAGTCACAAACTCACCCTCTAGACCATAGGTTGGCTTCCTTCATGATAAGTTATATCATTTCCTACACACTCGGGGATATGAACGCGCATAAATATAAAGATTATCCAGGCATTTCACAGCATAAGGTAGACATGCAACATGGTATAAACATAGGCATATATATATAACAGTGTATATCACAATTTTACAACCACAATATCATGTTCCCATTCCAAGAGGTTCAACTCTGTCAAAAAGACTAACAGAAAAACACGAGCCGGCCAAGGCTTAACTCAAAACACTTTATACAGCATATGCACAGTTGTAAAATTCCATAATGCATCAGCACTTCACCCGGCATTTCAGCTCCTCCTCCCATCCTCATTACGAGAGATATTCAATGGAAAATTGCCACAACAGGGGTGAGTATCTTAAATTTTAAATGATAGATATTGACTCAGGTTGCCTCACCTTTATACAACAATATATATATATACGCATAATTATACATGGCAACAATTATAGTCAGGGCAATGCCAATCAGCCAGAACACATACAAGGTCCTTACCGATCGGAATCCATCAGTTGTCACTCGGCCTTTTACACACATCAACTCAATAATATTAACATACAACCATCGGTATCGTGATATTAAGATCCGTGTATTAGAATGCTTCTTTTGGACATTTATCAGTCAGATTCCGCAATTCTCACTCGGCTATATATACACAACTCTCCAATACATGACATACATTCATAGAACAGAATTCAATCAGCATCAACAGCATATGCACATGGAATAGTGCACTCGGTCATGAGTGTATATATATATCATCTCATTAACACCATCACATGCATAATTAATTCTACACAACATCAGTAGCAATATAAACACAGATTATTCACTCGGTTATATGCATTCATCCTTTCAATAACATTGCCACCTGCATGATCAATTCCAAACAATGTCAACAGTCAATACACACAGAGTAATTCACTCGGTTGCAAACATTCATCATCTCATTAACACCTTCGCATGCATAACCAATTCCAAACAATATCAACAGTAAATAGGCACATAGTATTTCACTCGGTTCCGCATTCGTGTGTATCGTATAGACGTTGCAACGTAGGCTCTCAGCCTTTTTATACATAGCTCTCGGCTATCAAATCAGCTCCCAGCTGCTTGGCCGTTTTACAGGTACCCAACCGTTTGCCCATAGGTGACACCAACGCTCTCAGCGCCAACGAAGGTGTTCACAGGCAGCCCGAGTCCCACTCAAGGGCTACCTGGAGTCCCACTCAAGGATTTTACAGCGTCCCACGCTTAATAACCAATGGTAGTGTCCCACACTATGTGCTCCCAGCATAACGCATCCCATGCGCCACACACGGATTCATCACATAACATAGAATTCATGCACACAACCTTCACTCAGTTATACATATTTCCCATGCAGTCGGTAATACGCATTTCCAGGATTCCACATATTAATTTAACACACACATACTTCCATGCAGTCATCATCATAGCTTCATTAGCAACATATGAGCCCAATGCAATCAGTGTCAGTCATAATCAAGCTTCTAACAGCATTCTCATCAACTCATGCATAACATGCACTCGGTATACAGCAGTGTCAGAACTTACTCAACTCATGCATCCATACGAAGATCAACAGGTTCAAACAAGCATTCCAATCAGTACAACATAATATGCATTCGGTATACAATAGTGTCAGGACTTAATCAACGCATACATCCATATGAATATGAACGAATTCAACAAAGCATTCCAATCAACACAATATAACATGCAATCGGTATACAACAGTGTCATGACTTTAATCAATGCATGCATCCATATGAATATGAATGGATTCAACAAAGCATTCCAATCAACACAATATAACATGCAATCGGTATACAACAGTGTCATGACTTAATCAACGCATGCATCTTCAAGGACGGTAATAACATGCAACATCCACTCTCACTTATCTTACACTCGGGCACTCCACATGTAAGCACATCATACAATAGAATACAGAATCACCATTATCAATACTCAAAACCCGTTCATAACCCATGCATTTAACATGTAAGGTACTCCCCCTACCAACTACGAGATTCCGAGAGGCTTTTTTGCTTGGGTGTTGGTTCTCTTCCTTGCTGCTTCACACAACGCTTCCACTCGCTTAGCCTTTACTTGAACGCTGCTGCCCTCCACGAGTGGTGCAGAGCTGTTTCTGCTTCTGCTTTGACGCTCGTCCTCTACTCCTATGAGGGAGCTCTAACTCCTCTACAGCACCGTCACTTGGCTTCCGAAACAGGGAAGGAGAAGAGAAGAATCGAGGAATCACAGAGGGAGTTTTGAAGGAGAAGAGAAGAAGAAGGAAGAAGAGAGGAATCGCAGAGGGAGTTTTGAAGAATGCAAGGCAAGGAACCTTCGACCAAATATAAACACATGCACGAGGAAGAAATGGTGGGGTGGGAAAACGTGGGGGGTAGTCTGCTCACGTCACCTAGTCCCATCAGCACCCACTAAAGCCAATCACTCTTTTTAATCAGCACACCCTTAATTAATTAAGTTAATGGCAATTAATATACAAATTCCCCCTACCAAAATTATTATTTTAATGGTTTTATTCACCCGGTACATTATTAAAAATTTGGGATGTTACATATTGTGGCAGCATACATGTTGCAATGACTATATGTAATTGTTGTAACCCTATAGGAATGAGACGTCATCCTATAAGTTGGATGCAACAATTCATGAATTGGGCAAGTGAGGTTGTAGCTGCTTATGGTAAGGATGAGTCTATCAGACTATTCCGAGTGAAAATGAGAACTGTATTGAGTGGAAGTAATTGTTAGTTTATCACAATAAAGATTGAAGGTTGTTTAACCTTGATATATTTACCTCCGAGAAGATCAGAAGTTATTAGGGATGAACTGGCTATTAAAGTAACGACTGTCGTTGAAATAAATAGGTGATGTAGTCTGTCACAGGAACTAGAAGTCTTGTGGATCTAACCGAATGATACTGTAAGTTTAATAAGGAAACCTGGACCTTGAGCCAAGGTGTTCGCTAAGGTGAGAATTTGCTCGGGAAAGATTAGTATATTCCGAGTGTGTGAAAGTGGAGATGGTTCCGAGTGAAATCCTTCTGGGAGAAAGAATTGCTGAGCGAAAATTATGATGTTCTGAGTGAAACATCGTTTTGGTCATCAATAAGGAACTATGTCCGAATGACGCTTCTGTGTCGGGCAAAATTAAATTGAAATATCCGAGTCGTGTGAATTTCGAGTGAAGTGTCTCGGAGTGTACCACTTCCAAGTGGATGGTACCGTGTGGAGCGGTTCCGAGTGGAAAGGTATCGAGTGTAGAACTCCTAATACCCGTGTCATGTTCCACCAAGTGATCTTTATCCAGAAGAAAAGTACTTCTGGTCGGAAAATGGAACTTCGAGTGTGCAAGTTTTTGAGTGAATTACCCAAGGGGGGAGTAAATACCGAGCGGTAAACTTATTCATAGCTGTGTTCGGGTGATGTGGAGCTGCTGAGTTTGAACTTAGATTTATATTTGGAGTAAGCCTGAATTCCGAGTAGAAATTTGGTAAATAGAAAGTTTCCGCGTGAAGGGTCTCTAAGGAGAGTAGATATCCGAGAAAAGGATTTATGTAAAATCGTACTCAGGTCAGCGATTGGGACTGCTGAGCTTGAACTCGAGTTTGGTTCCGAGGTAGGCTGGAATTACGAATGAATTTTGCAAGCGGAAAGATTTCCGGATGAGGACTGCCTTTAAAAACCCCGATTGATATTTTTGGAGTGAGAGGTCCGAGTGATATTCTCGGGTTATACGCATGAAAATAGCCGAAGGAATGATAAGGAATCTGAGATGTTAGGACTGAGTGTGGTGCCTGTACGAGGTAAATCCAGGCGAATTGTGCTAATTGAAGCACATGGGAACTCATTTGAGTGTTCATTTTGGTCAAGAAAGAAATTTTGTGGTTGAATTTTGAAAATTTGAGAGCTTAATCTGAGATGAATCCATCGGTAGTAGGTATTATAGGGAATCGGTAATGTTGTTTACTGACTAGATTCTTCCCAACTGGTTGAATAACATCTAGAATGTGTCCCATGTGACCCAATGTCGAACCTATGCTTGGTGTGAGCTCATGGTCGTGCCGAGTGACTCATTGAGTCGGGAAACCCGATGGTGTAAATACGCCGATCAGTGTTGAGGGTGTAAGGCCGAGCAGCCAAAGAACTGGAAAGTGCCAATGGCTAGGGTGAACTGGCAGAGTCGAATGGGGGTAACTACGTGGAAATGGAATCCCGAATGTAATGAAGACTATAAAGAGCTGTTTTATTTATGCTGATTAGAAATTGCGAAGCAGTCGGAAAGGTTGAGAAACGAAGAGTTACAGTCGGAGCATGATTGTGGCGTTCCAAACTGTTTGTTGAGGTAAGTCTGAGTGAAAGAAAGGAATGTTATTTTGAGTCAATGGTGACACTTCCAAGTGGAAATGTGTTAAGAATGATGTCTCAGTTTTCTAGGTGGAGCGGTCGGTAAATTGCTTTGGAAGAAATTATACCGACTGGAATTTAAGCAATAGATGAATACTTGAGGTACATAGATGTGTAATTGCTTATTGTGGTATGGCAGTGATTTTTCGAGTGGTTCAGTGAGGCTAAGCATGTGTTTGAATTTCAAGGATGAAATTCTTTTGAGAGGGGGAGAACTGTAACATCCTGATTTTTAATTTAATTACCGATTGAGACTAGGTCATTAATTAAGGGTTAACTACAGAATTGGGATTAATGAATAATTAAACTAATTACTGATTGGTTAGAAAATGATTGAATAAATAATGATGATAATAATAATAATGCCAGGCGAAAGGACGCATGTGTCCCTAAAGGTATAAGACAACTTCAGCTCTCTCTTTCCTTCATGAATTTACGCTGGACAACCCTTCTTGTGCGTGCGTCTGATCTCTCCTTTCCCTGTTTTCTCTTCTTCACTCTCATTCGCGTTGAGCAGTGAGAGAGTCAAGAGCTTCCTGGGAGGAACATCAACGCAGCCCTGTTCCACTCCCTGTCCTCTTCTTCCTCTCCGTCGCCTTCTTCCCCCTTCTTCTTCTTCCACTTGGAGCTGTTAGTGTCCCAGTTGGAAGGCTGTGCTGGGAAGTGCCTTGGAGCCGTAGGGGAGATGAACCCGTTGGAGGAGAGAACAACTCTAGTCCGGGATCAACGCTGAGTTCGAAGGCTAGTGGAGGAGGAGCAACAGAAGGGCGATCGGTCAACATTGCAACTCGAGGAGTTTTGGAACCCCGACAGCAGGTAGGGGGCGCTTTGCATGTCAAGTGTATGGTTTATGACCGGGTCCCGGGTGCTTGCTTAATGTGATAAGTTGTGTGAAAGATGTAGATCGATGTGTTGTGATTGAGTGCTTGTTAATATTTCTGTGATGCATGTTGTTGAAACATGAGACTGCTGAGTGAATACATGTGTGCGTTACCATTATTCCCGAATGCATGAGATGTGAATTGATACGTGACTCCCATTTTGAATGTTGTGTTCAAATGCATGCTGACTCCGTTAAAAATGTCGAGTGGATGTGCTGTAATGTGGTTACCTTGGTTTGCTTGTTGTGAGTTACTATAATAGATGCATATGATGCTGTAATGGAAATATGGGATTCTGAATGAATCTGAATGCCGTGTGGGGGTTCGGTTGTGACCCATTGATGGTTGTGTGGGATGCGCCTGGTAGGCTTGAATGTTTGCTATGGAATTGCATGAGATTGTATATATGAGATGACTCCCAGATTCCTGACCAGTTCCATGAGGACCCGTGGTAGCCGATGGAGCTAGAGCTGGGTCTCGAGACGTCACGGGGTGACCGGAACCACACAGAAAGGGCTAGTGGACGGGGGGTCAGAAAGGCATCTGGAGTCGTATGAGATGATTTTTAGTCAGATTCCTGGCTAGTTCCATGAGGACCCGTGGTAGCCGATGGAGCTAGAGCTGGGTCTCGAGATGTCACGGGGTGACCGGTGCCACATGGAAAGGGCTAGTGGACGAGGGGCTGGGAAGGAATCTGCACTGAAATCACTGTTTAAGCTGGATCCGCATGCATGAGTGTATGAACATTGTTATTGAGGTTATTATGATTTGCATGGATTGAATGATTTGAGTGAACTCCGACTGGATGATGTCGTATGAGTGAAGTCCGAATGACTGAATATGCATGTACTGATGCTGTTGTTGAGTGCAGTGTGATGCTATGATTGAGAATGTATGTTATTATGCGAATTCTGATTGGATGATGTGGTCTGACTCTTATATTAATTGACAATATATATATCGTTATAGATTGAACCCGATAGATTATATAATTGAGGATCGAGGTAAAATCCGAGTCAATAGCTGTCATTTTATATGTAAAAGCTCACCCCTACACTATTTTCAGTGTGTACAGGTTGGACTCTGAAGTGATGATAAGGCCTCAAGCCCGAGTGAGGTGCACTCCGGGTGTTGAATGCTTATAATGCATTGTCATGTTTAGTCAATTATAGCCTTGGCCGGCTCATAATAATAGTGTTGTATAACGAATATGAATATATATATATATAAGTAATCCGAGCTATTGTGACCCGGGTGTATGTTTATATACGTATATGGTTTACGTTGATAGCTTTAGGCTTGCATCGGATAACAAGTGCTGATGAATGAATGATGTTAAGGTAATGGGTATTCCGAGTGCATGATTATGTATGTACATATATGTTGTATACGGGTGATTGTGTCTGGGTAGACTGAGAGGTGTTGATGGGTAGAATATTGCTCAGTTAATGATTTTCTGAGTAGACGTAATTGGGGAAGTCAACTCCGAGTGGGGCTGCAAATAGCTATGCCTTCTTGTTTAAGTGATGATATTTCAATGGATTCTGAGTAAAATATCTTGGATGAACCTATACTGTGTAAGATCAAATGGGAGGATCCCCGAGTGATATTGAGAACGGTCTTTACCGAGTGAAAAAAAATATAAGTAAAACCCGAGTGAGGAAGAGTTGTATTCCCGAGTGAAAACCTTGAGTGATCCTCTCTTTAGAGAAGAGTTAGTGTAGTGGTTTAGAGTGGAATAAATTCTAAGTGTATGATATCTAAAACCCGAGTGAACCTGGCTGAGACATTCCAAGCAATAAATGATTGTGGGACCCCTTCGAAGCGAAGGAGGGTCTACGTGTTCTCCGAGTGAGAAGTGTAAATATGCGGAGTGATGAGTGTGTAAGGGAATTCTGACTGTACCCAAGGTTGATGTATACCGAGTGGGATAACCCACGTTTCCCGAGTAGATTATTGCGTGGCCTTGTGTATAAAAACATAAGGGGCTAAGTTATGGGACGTAAGTGTACTATGGTTATCTCCGAGCGATTGAGACCCCCTGACTCCGAGTGAATGGATGTTTGATACTGAGCGATGGGGATTACCGAGTGTGTTGCTCGCCTCAGCGACTAAGGTGTTCGCCCCGGTGAGTGTGTTGCTGGGAGACTCTCGTTTTGATTTCGCTTGAGCACTATTGCTCTTCCGCTCGGGTGTTTCTAATCGTTTTTCTTTCACTGCTTCCCTTCCCTTTTCCTGGTCTCTCGGTTTAGTTTTTCCCCTTCTTTGGTCAGCTTTTGCCTCTCTGCCCTTACGCTGTTTTCTAATTACTCTAACCATTATTTGGGGTCAGATTATGAATGTTTGGCCGGCTTTTATTTTGTTTCCTCGCCTTCTTTTTCCTTCTCTTCTTGGACCTGGTACCATTGGTTTATTTTTGGGAAAATTTTCCCTGTTTGGGGTCTTATCTATTTATTAAATTAGGGTGTTATATTTTGGTATCAGAGCAGACCGAAAGGTCCAAGGCCAAGGTATGCTTACCGAGTGTAAGCGGTTATGTGCATTGTGACCGAGTGGTCATCATTATTGTGATATTTGTTGAACCTGATTGTTATTGTAATATTGATTTGTGGATAGGAGGTCGTTTCCCTCCTGGTCCGACTGGTTGTATAACATATAGAAATGGTATAATGTGCTAACGTTACTGAATGTTGGGCTGAGATCCGATCGGTAGTAAGTAACTTCGTAAACTTATCCTTGAAGGGGGTGTGAATTTCAGGATAAGTCATGGCGAACCGTCAAAGCATGGAGGCTATAGCCACAGCATTCCAACGCTTTGCGGACGTGTTTGAGAGACAGGGCCAGCCTCGAGCTGAAGATGGCCAAGTGTTGGACCGCTTCCTGAAGAGGAAGCCGAGTGAATTTCAAGGAGGACGTAACCCCGAGGCAGCTTACAAATGGACTCAAGAGTTAGAGAGGATTTTTGGGGGTCTTCACTGCACCGAGGCCCAGAAGGTCTAGTGCGTGGTGTACATGCTGAGGGACGAAGCAGAGAACTGGTGGAAGATAGCCAGAAACCGACTGACTGGCGATGATACCCAGCTGACCTGGGAGAATTTCAAGACATGCTTCTTAGAGAAGTACTTCCCCGACACAATAAGGAGTTGGAAGGAACTGGAATTCATGGAACTGAAACAGGGGTCCATGTCTGTGGAAGAATACACAGCCAGATTCGAAGAATTATGCCCGTTCTACCCGCCCTTCCAACAACCTGGGACAGAGAATTCCAAGTGCCTCAAATTTGAAAATGGATTGAGATCGGACATTAAAAGTGCCTGCAGATATCAAGAAATTAGAAGTTTCCCAGTACTGGTGAATAAATACAGGATTTTTAAAGAGGATGACAAGGCCCACTCGGACCAGAGCAACAAGGCCGACACCTCCTCGAAGCCTCAGTAATCTCGCTTCAAGAGACAGGATGACTCTGGTAGGAGCAGACTCCCTTCTAGGCTCAGAGGTCGGGGTAATCAAGATGGTCATGCTGGTAGTCGCCCAAAGTACGACAAGTGTTTTATATGTGGTGTTGATTAATTTGCCCAAGATTATGAAGAAGGAGATGACGTCGTGTGCTTCCATTGCAATGGGAGAGGGCATATTCGCCCTAACTGCCCACTACTGCAACGATCGAATGCTGATGCACACCGTGGGGGTTTCCAAGAAAGGGACCGCGGAAGCAGTGGTCGAGGGAACAGTGGCAGAGGTAATGGAACTAAGGATAACAGGAGGTTTGCCCCAAATAACCGTGGGAGGAGCGTAGATCGACCAGCTGCAGGCAGAGTTTAAGCCATCAGTACTGAGAAAGTTGTACAAGCGAACGACTAGGTGCAAGGTAAGGGTGAACAATTCTGGAAGCCAGTTGTTATTATACTGTCATGGGAAATGGCAACTGCTATTCGAAGATTATCGTCGTATGATATTTACTCGGTAATGGTTTGGGGGCCGATTGTTAATATGTCATTTTATAACTAGGTGTATACTTGTGGGGTCAGAAATCTACCCCCATTACACCGTTTTACAGTAGTAGTAATCTATGTTGCGTGATTGTTGCTGTGTGATGTGCTATGGGTGATGCATAATGATGATGCTGACGTAAATGTATTGCTTATATATATGTGTGTATGATTTGTCATTAATTTCTGTGAATTAGTGTTGACTAATTGAATTTGGTCAGTAAGAGTAAAAGGAGTGTAATGAATCTTGTTCTGATATGACTCCTCAACCCATAGGTATTGTGGCAGCATACACGTTGCAATGGCTATATGTAATTGTTGTAACCCTATAGGAATGAGACGTCATCCTATAAGTTGGATGCAGCAATTCATGAATCGGGAAAGTGAGGTTGTAGCTGCTTATGGTGAGGGTGAGTCTATCGGACTGTTCCGAGTGAAAATGAGAACTGTATTGAGTGGAAGTAATTGTTAGTTTATCAAAATAAAGATTGAAGGTTGTTTAACCTTGATATATTTACCTCTGAGAAGATCAGAAGTTATTAGGGATGAACTGGCTATTAAAGTAACGACTGGTCGTTGAAATAAATGGGTGATGCAGTCTGTCACAGGAACTAGAAGTCTTGTGGATCTAACCGAGTGATACTGTAAGTTTAATAAGGAAACCTGGACCTTGAGCCAAGGTGTTCGGTAAGGTGAGAATTTGCTCGGGAAAGATTAGTATATTCCGAGTGTGTGAAAGTGGAGATGGTTCCGAGTGAAATCCTTCTGGGAGAAAGAATTGCTGAGCGAAAATTATGATGTTCTGAGTGAAACATCGTTTTGGTCATCAATAAGGAGCTATGTCCGAATGACGCTTCTGTGTCGGGCAAAATCAAAGTGAAATATCTGAGTCGTGTGAATTTCGAGTGAAGTGTCTCGGAGTGTACCACTTCCGAGTGGATGGTACCGTGTGGAGCGGTTCCGAGTGGAAAGGTATCGAGTGTAGAACTCCTAATACCCATGTGATGTTCCACCAAGTGATCTTTATCCAGGAGAAAAGTACTTCTGGTTGGAAAATGGAACTTCGAGTGTGTAAGTTTCGAGTGAATTACCCAAGGGGGAGTAAATACCGAGCGGTAAACTTATTCATAGCTGTGTTCGGGTGATGTAGAGCTGCTGAGTTTGAACTCAGATTTATATTTGGAGTAAGCCTGAATTCCGAGTAGAAATTTGGTAAATAGAAAGTTTCCACGTGAAGGGTCTCCAAGGAGAGTAGATATCCGAGAAAAGGATTTATGTAAAATCGTACTCAGGTCAGCGATTGGGACTGCTGAGCTTGAACTCGAGTTTGGTTCCGAGGTAAGCTTGAATTACGAGTGAATTTTGCAAGTGGAAAGATTTCCGGATGAGGACTGCCTTTAAAAACCCCAATTGATATTTTTGGAGTGAGAGGTCCGAGTGATATTCTCGGGTTATAGGCATGAAAATAGCCGAAGGAATGATAAGGAATCTGAGATGTTAGGACTGAGTGTGGTGCCTATACGAGGTAAATCCTGGCGAATTATGCTAATTGAAGCACATGGGAACTCATTTGAGTGTTCATTTTGGTCAAGAAAGAAATTTTGTGGTCGAATTTTGAAAATCTGAGAGCTTAATCTGAGATGAATCGATCGGTAGTGGGTATTATAGGGAATCGGTAATGTTGTTTACCGACTAGATTCTTCCCAACTGGTTGAATAACATCTAGAATGTGTCCCATATGACCCAATGTCGAACCTATGCTTGGTGTGAGCTCATGGTCGTGCCGAGTGACTCATTGAGTCGGGAAACCCGATGGTGTAAATACGCCGATCAGTGTTGAGGGTGTAAGGCCGAGCGGCCAAAGAACTGGAAAGTGCCAATGGCTAGGGTGAACTGGCAGAGTCGATGGGGGTAACTACGTGGAAATGGAATCCCGAATGTAATGAAGACTATAAAGAGCTGTTTTATTTATGCTGATTAGAAATTGCGAAGCAGTCGGAAACGTTGAGAAACGAAGAGTTGCAGTCAGAGCATGACTGTGGCGTTCCGAACTGTTTGTTGAGGTAAGTCTGAGTGAAAGAAAGGAATGTTATTCCGAGTCAATGGTGACACTTCCGAGTGGAAATGTGTTAAGAATGATGTCTCGGTTTTCTAGGTAGAGCGGTCGGTAAATTGCTTTGGAAGCCAATTATACCGACTGAAATTTAAGCAATAGATGAATACTTGAGGTACATAGATGTGTAATTGCTTATTGTGGTATGACAGTGATTTTCCGAGTGGTTCAGTGAGGCTAAGCATGTGTTTGAATTTTGAGGACGAAATTCTTTTGAGAGGTGTGAACTGTAACATCCTGATTTTTAATTTAATTACCGATTGAGACTAGGCCATTAATTAAGGGTTAACTGCAGAATTGGGATTAATGAATAATTAAACTAATTACTGATTGGTTAGAAAATGATTGAATAAATAATGATGATAATAATAATAATGCCAGGTGAAAGGATGCATGTGTCCCTAAGGGTATAAGACAACTTCAGCTCTCTCTTTCCTTCATGAATTTACGCTGGACAGCCCTTCTTGTGCGTGCGTCTGGTCTCTCCTTTCCCTGTTTTCTCTTCTTCACTCTCATTCGCGTTGAGCAGTGAGAGAGTCGAGAGCTTCCTGGGAGGAACATCAACGCAGCCCTGTTCCACTCCCTGTCCTCTTCTTCCTCTCCGTCGCCTTCTTCCCCCTCCTTCTTCTTCCACTTGGAGCTGTTAGTGTCCCAGTTGGAAGGCTGTGCTGGGAAGTGCCTTGGAGCTGTGGGGGAGACGAACCCGTTGGAGGAGAGAACAACTCTAGTTCGGGATCAACGCTGAGTTCGAAGGCTAGTGGAGGAGGAGCAACAGAAGGGCGATCGGTCAGCATTACAACTCGAGGAGTTTTGGAACCCCGACAGCAGGTAGGGGGCGCTTTGCATGTCAAGTGTATGGTTTATGACCGGGTCCCGGGTGCTTGCTTAATGTGATAAGTTGTGTGAAAGATGTAGATCGATGTGTTGTGATTGAGTGCTTGTTAATATTTCTGTGATGCATGTTGTTGAAACATGAGACTACTGAGTGAATACATGTGTGCGTTACCATTATTCCCGAATGCATGAGATGTGAATTGATACGTGACTCCCATTTTGAATGTTGTGTTGAAATGCATGCTGACTCCGTTAAAAATGTCGAGTGGATGTGCTATAATGTGGTTACCTTGGTTTGCTTGTTGTGAGTTACTATAATAGATGCATGTGATGCTGTAATGGAAATGTGGGATTCCGAATGAATCTGAATGCTGTGTGGGGGATCGGTTGTGACCCATTAATGGCTGTGTGGGACGCGCCTGGTAAGCTTGAATGTTTGCTGTGGAATTGCATGAGATTGCATATATGCGATGACTCCCAGATTCCTGACCAGTTCCATGAGGACCCGTGGTAGCCGATGGAGCTAGAGCTGGGTCTTGATACGTCACGGGGTGACCGGAACCACACAGAAAGGGCTAGTGGACGGGGGGTCGGAAAGGCATCTGGAGTCGTATGAGATGTTTTTCAGTCAGATTCCTGGCTAGTTCCATGAGGACCCGTGGTAGCCGATGGAGCTAGAGTTGGGTCTCGAGACGTCACGGGGTGACCGGTTGATAAGTGTTGAATAAGTATTGATTTCATGACTCATTTGAACCAATTTTGTAAAGATTTTTAGCTAAATTAAGGAATTATTGAAGGAAGTAAGCATGAATCCTCTAAACATTGTATAAAAAGAAATGTTGTGGAAAGCTGCAGGAAAGACAAAGTAAGCAAGCTTGAGCATGAAAGTTGGGAAACATGAAGCACATCTCACGCTTAAGCGTGAAGATTAGACGCTCAAGCGAGGATTAAACATGACTAAAGGGAAACAGAGGCATCAGGACCCCCCTCACGCTCAAGCCTGGGGATGAGACGCTTGAGCGTGAGCGTGAGCGTGACCCTGCGCATGAAGCACGCTTGAGCGTGACTAAAGGAAGCTTGAGCGTGACTAGGCACATGAAGGGCGCTTAAGCGTAGGCTTCACACGCTTGAGCGTGAGGAATGGATATTAAGGCCTCGCCTGAGCGTAACTGAATGAGGCTAAGCGAGGAGCAAGCGTGAGAAGGCAAGAAAGCCACGCTTGAGCGTGTATTACTTCAGCTTGAGCGTGAGATCATCAAAAAGCATCAGAGCCCTTCACGCTTGAGCGTGACCATCAAGCTCAAGCGTGACTCACACAGCATGGGTTTCTTAATTCTTTATTCACCAATAATGCGATGCCAACTCACCCACCTTCTTCTGTTTCCACCAGTCTCTGAAAGATGCCGCATGGGTTCTACACAAGTGGGCAAGAGAAGCTGAACCTAAACTCCTATAAATCAAGCTGCAAACAGAGCACAATCAATCAATCTCCTATCATCTGATACATCATTTCATCCTCTGTATTTTTCATTTCACACTTTCCATTTTCTGTATTCATTTCTTTGATGGTGAAAATGCAAGGCATGAGTAACTAATTTCCCTTATGGGATTGGCTGTAATCCATTCAACACTGAAGTAATGCTGTCGTAAGTTTTCATTGAGTAATGAGATTTGATAAAGTTTCTGTATTTCTTTCTGCGTTTAATGCCTGAAAGTACTTGATCACTATTTTCTTGTTCTAAGTTTTCTTGAGTATGCTGGGAAGTGACTTTTGAAAGCAGACCCTGAAAGAAATGCTTGTTGTGAGTAGGTAGCCAGGGATGGCGTCTAACGCAACAAACGTCAAAACAATCGATCGATAATGCTGGAATGGTTTCCAAAGTGACTGAGGGATCAGCGGTTTGGAAATCATTCTTATGAATTTTGTAGTCGAGGGATCGATGCAAATGACTTTGATTGTGACGTAGAACTTATCTTTTCGATTTACTTATATGGAAACTTATGCAGCTTACAGAGGTGAAGATGTGATGAAGCCAATCCCTGTTTTACAAAACTGATTTTTCCAACATCATTTACTGTTGTATTTTGCAAAGTGCTATTCTCTGTTATTTTGTTACTTACTGTTTTTCATTCAGCAACATTTACAACAAATCAAAACTGAAACTTTCTGCCTAATCAATTCAAACTAAGATCTTCATTCTAGCACCTCCTCAGTGGAACGACAACTATACTATATTACAACTTCTGTGTGTAAACTTGGCACATCCATTTCATTGAGTTCATATTATACAAACTTGATTCTCTTTCAGCAAACTCAATATAAGCAAAACACCTATCAAGTTTTGGCGCCGTTGCCGGGGAGGTGATTTAAGTTTGAATATTTTAGCATTGAATTGACAAGACAGTGTAAATAAACTTGTTTGTAATTTGTTTTTTTTTATTTTATTTATTTTATTTTTTTTTTACCTTGCTACTTTGAGTTCTTGATTTATGATCTTGAGAGGACAGGGTACAAAAGAACAACTTGCATTTGATCCTGAGATAGACAGGTTCCTCAAGAAAATCAAGAAAGCAAAGAAGAACTTCCACGTAGGACAAACTTCCTCTGTTACAATGGAGGGCATCAGCAACAATCAAAATCCACCAAGGAGAACACTTGGAGATTACACATTGCAACAAGGACCTAGACACTACTCAAGCATTGCTATACCAAATACAATCAGGGCTATAGAAATGAAACCTGCTTTCCTTAGTTTAATTAGTTCCCATCAATTTCATGGAATGTCCAGTGAAGATCCTTACACTCACTTGGCAACATTCTATGAATTGGTAGGAACAATGGGATTTGAACAGGAAGTTATTGATGTTGCATACTTAAGACTATTTCCTTTCTCTTTAGCAGGAAAAGCAAAGGAGTGGCTACAGTCTCATCCAAATCAAAGCTTGAACAGCTGGGAGACAGTTGAAGAAAAATTTCTACAAAGGTTCTTTCCTCCATCTAGATTCATCAAGGCCAAATCAGATATTACAACATTTAGACAAGGCCAAGATGAACCTTTTTGTGAGGCATGGGAACGCTTTAAAACACTGCTCAGAAAATGCCCAAACCATGGACTTGAAGATATTGCACAACTTAATATTTTTTACAGTGGTTTAAGGGCTGACACTAAAATGATTTTAGATGCAGCAGCAGGAGGAACAATGATGACAGTGGATGCTGACCAAGCCACAAGGATAATTGAAGCTTTATCATCCACAGATTACCAGGCTCAGCATGACAGAACACAAATCCAAAAGAAGGGAGTGTTGGAACTTAATACAACAGATGCCATTTTGGCTCAAAATAAGATTTTGACACAACAAATTGAGGTTCTGACACAGCAAATGGCAAAACTCCCGCAACAACTGCATGCTGTACAGTCCTCTACAGTAAACCAACAAGCACAAATGAGATGTGACTTTTGTGGAGGAGATCATCTCAATGAAAACTGTGGCTCACAAGAAGCAAATGTGTACTTCATGAACAACCAAGGAAGGTCTGGTAATTTCAATTCAAATTTTTCTAACCAACCATTTCAGGGATGGAGAAGTAACCAAAACCAAGGCCAAGGATGGAAGCAAGAGCCCAGCTCTTCAAATAAACCATACCAAAATAATGGTCCTTCCTTGGTGGAGAGAACTTCTAGATTGGAGGACACCTTGGAAAAATTTATGCAAACTTCTTTAGCAAGTCAAAAGAACAATGAGGCATCACTCAAGAACTTAGAAACACAATTGGGACAACTAGCCCAACAACTTGCTGAGAAACAGAAGCCTCAGTATGGAGCAAACACTGAAACAAACCCAATAGAGCATTGCAAGGCTGTGACCACACTGACTGAGGAAATAACTGAGGAAAAAGATGGATATGACACTATCATCTCTGAAGCAGTGCCGCATAACACCAAAGATCCAGGGAGTTTTTCTATTCCCGTTACTGTTGGAAAACTTTCAAAAAGTAAAGCTTTGTTAGATCTTGGTGCTAGTGTAAATTTGATGCCATTATCCACACTGAAAAGTATAAGGGATTTTTCAGTAAAGCCAACAAACATGACTTTAAAAATGGCAGATCAATCAATAAAAACCCCTTATGGTATTGCTGAAAATATTGAGGTCAAAGTTGATCAATTTGAATTTCATGAGAGATTTGTTGTCATAGATATGGAGGAAGATCCTGAAGTCCCCCTAATACTAGGGAGACCATTCTTGAAAGCAGCCAAAGTCATCATAGATGTGGATGACAGAAAAGTAAAAATTCGAGTGCAAAAAGAAGAAGCTGATTTTGCTATTGAAGGTGCACTTGAAAAACAGAAAGGAAGAAAGCCAAGGCCTGACTTAGGCAAGGAGGTGGAAAAACTCAACACTCTCATCCACCAACTCCATGATCCATATTGAAAAATCTATCAGGCGTCAAGCTAATGACGTTAAACAAGCGCTTATTGGGAGGCAACCCAATCTTTTGTGTTTTATTTCTTTGAAAATTTTTCAAAAAAATAAAAATAAAAATAAAAATAAAATAATAAAGTTTCTGTTTACCTTGTAGAAGAGTCTCAAACAAAGGCAAACAAAACTGGAGTTGGAGGTTGAGTTCAGAGAGACATGAGGACATCACCACGCTCAAGCATGGATAATCTAGCTTAAGCGACCCAAGGTAAGTCCTAAACCATCCTCATCAAGCTTAAGCGTGAGAGTCAAGCTTAAGCGTGGCACCTCTGCTAAAGAAATTTTCAACAAAATAAACCCGATCTCGCTTAAGCGTAACCTATTACGCTTAAGCAAAGGGATCTGGATAGCAATCAGAGGCTGACACGCTCAAAGCAAAACCCCTGCGCCCAAGCGAGAAGTTAAACTAAGCATCAGAGGGGTGATCACGCTCAAGCGTGATACTTTGGCGCTCAAGCGCAACACCACTACGCTCAAGCGTGCCAAACATGCGCTCAAGCGAGGCATTAAATAGAGCATCAGGTATTGAAATGTTGCTACACGCTCAAGCGTGATAAACCTGCGCTCAAGCGCGCAACTCTTACGCCCAAGCGCGACGAAATCACGCTCAAGCGTGAAGTTTTCATTCTCAGACTCTGAATCCAGGCCGATCACGCTCAAGCGTGGATATATGGCGCTCGAGCGAGGAACTCGTGCGCTCAAGCGTGACTTCAGGGCGCTCAAGCGTGAAATGCAAAAACAGCCCCTGATGCTAATAAATGCAGAATTTTGAAACTGCCCATTCTCTCACTCACGTAACCGTTCATCAACCTTCCATCTCTCTAAGTTTTGTAACCACCCTCTCTTCTCCAATAATTGTCTTTTCCCTTTCATTTCATAAATCACACTTTTATTTTGCAAACCATTTTTCTCTAGCACGTTCGGATCCTTCCAGGTAACCACTGCACTATCCTCTTTTTGAATTAACAGCATATGACTACTGTGTTAGGGAGAATTTATACATTTCCTTTTGCACATGTGGATGTCATTTCTCTCTATGTTTAATGAATGCTATGATCTATACTTGGTTGTCCCTGAATTGTTAGAGAAAGACATTCAAGGTTTGGTTCTTGTGTTTCACTTTCATTGTAATGCATGTCCCTTTTCTATTTCACATTCTTTTAATGCATGCTGAATGTTTGATAAAAGTCCTAAAAGGAAGTATTTTAAGTGCAAAGTGGTTCTTAACCTTCTTGCAGATGGCCAGAACCAAGCAAACTGCACCAAATCCCCCTGCCACCACTTCCCCAAAAAGAAGTTCCCGAAAGAACAAGGGCAAAAGACCACGAACTGATAAACAAGATGATGCTCCAAGGTTCAGGAAGCAAGGCAACAGCAAGCGGTATGAAGACATCTCAAATTGGACATTCATACCAGAAAGGAAAGTAGACTTGGCCTTGGGTGAATGCGATGCCTTCCTGCAGATTATAAGAAGGAGAAATTGGCTAAAAGTATGTTACCCAAGGGAGAAATTTGACCCTGAAGTGGTAAGAGAATTCTATGCAAACGCATGGACAAGAGATGGAGGGGGGGAACGAAAAACCTATGTGCGGGGTACATGGCTCTCATATGACAGAGACACCATCAATTTCTACTTGGGGAACATCATGACCTTAGGAGAAGGGGAAATCTGCGAATATGCTGCCATGGTTGCAAGGAACCAGTTCATTGCCACACATGACCTTGAAGCCACTATCTGTGTTCCAGGACACCACTTCCAAATGGGGCAAGGAGAGACACCAATGAGAGTTTTAAGAAAGGACATGACTACTATTGCTCAAGTTTGGACTTCCTTCTTATTAGCTAACATAGCACCTAACGCTCATGTCTCTGATTTGATTTTTAGTAGGTGTTATCTCCTATACTGCATTATGAGAGAGGATATCTCTATTGATCTAGCCCAAGTACTATCGGATGAAATCCACAAGTTTGTGATTTCTGATCAGAAGTACTCCCAGGCAGGTCAAAAGGTAAAAGGGAGTCTTGGTTTTCCTGCCTTTATCACTGATTTTTGTGCAGCTCATGGTGTTGAGGTACAAGACCTCAAACCAATCAGGCCTTCAATAGACAAACGCTTCATTGAGCGTTACTGCAGCAATCCAGCACTCCCTGCAACTGATGCACCTCCTCTACATGCCCCACAAGCAGCACAGCAAACATTCAACACTGCACCTGCCCACCCCCCCCTCAGCACTGAAGCCAACCTGATTTTACAAGGCATTCACATCCTGAAAGTTCAAAACAGCCATCTCCTAGCCCAGCAGAATGCTCAGCATAGAGGTTTGTTACATGTTCACAATGGTCTTTATCATAGCATTCCTGCAGGTCAACACAATCCATGGATGCCACCTGCCCAGTTTGAGGCCCTGCTTGCTTGGCCTGGGGACAGGCCTCCGTTTATGGGAGGAGGTGAGGCTACACAGGAGGATAGGCCAGGAACTTCAACTCAGGGACCTCCAAAAAGAGGAGACTTGGGAACAGAGGAGGACTCATCCGAGGAAGAGTGAAACTTTTTAATGCTTTCAGTTTTTGACAATTAAAATTGCTACTTAGTTTGACAATTTATAGCTTTATTTTATCTTTAGTACAGCACACTTTAGAAATTGTTTGAGATTATATGCCTGTGATTATTCCTATCTGCTTGTGATTATTCTTGTTTGTTTGTGATTATTCCGGTTTTGATGATTAAAACTTTGAACATCTTTGAAAACCCCAACCAAAGATTTCACTTTTGAACAAAGAAAAGTTTCTAAGCAGCACAATATTTTTAGGCAACAACACTGATTTTTTTTTTTTTAGGCAAAATGACTTAATTAAGAACCAAGGAACTGGAATGCATGTATTGTTACTTGTTTATATGACTTGAACCCTTTTCTGTTAGAATAAGGAAGTAACCTTTATATCTTGATGAGAGGTGAGAAAAATCTAAACACTTGAGAGCCTCATTTGAAATTGTTAAATTAGCATTGACTGATTTTCTAATTAAACCTTTTTCTTAAGAAACAAGCAAGGAAATGATAAGGCAATTTTGAAAAATAATTAGCCAAGAGCCAAAAAGCTACCCTGATAAAAATATCCGATTTTTTTGGCAGCCCATCTTTGAGCCATAAAAGCATGAAAATTTTTCTCTGCCCTGAGCTAAGCATAAAAGCAAAAATTCTACCTTACCTGCATGTTCATCTTGAAAAAGAGCATAAAATAATTTTCTCAAAAGAAGATGAAACAAATGGAGGCAGGAGAAGAAAAATGCAGAAAGAATAAGTAAGCTCTCCAAAGATTGTATAAAAATGCTGGAGTAAAACAAAAATTCTGAAGTTTCAATGCAGAAAAGGAGCCTTCTAAATCAACCAAAAACACTTATGCTCTTCTTTAAAAAACATGCGTTTTGAAACCCAGAAAAACCAAAGTTTTTTGTTAACCCAGCCTCATTACACCCTTAAAAGACCTTTTGATCCTTGCTATTCATTTGAATTTTGGTTTTACTAGAAATGACGGCCAATGTTAACTGAGCAGTTCTAATGATGGATGAGCGAAACAGACACCTGATAAGAAATAATGAGAGTTCTCTATTCTTACAGCAATGGGTTACATGCTTTATGAACAAGGTAATAGTGCATTACATTTTAAGGAATTGGTATTAAGAAAATCATTTGCCTAGACATCAACTCAGATTATTGTTTTCTAAACTTTTTATCTGCAACAGAAACTCAGATTTTTGAACGCTTGAATCCCTTTCCAAAAACTTCTTTTTACTTGAGGACAAGCAAAAATCTAGGTTGGGGAGAGTTTGATAAGTGTTGAATAAGTATTGATTTCATGACTCATTTGAACCAATTTTGTAAAGATTTTTAGCTAAATTAAGGAATTATTGAAGGAAGTAAGCATGAATCCTCTAAACATTGTATAAAAAGAAATGTTGTGGAAAGCTGCAGGAAAGACAAAGTAAGCAAGCTTGAGCATGAAAGTTGGGAAACATGAAGCACATCTCACGCTTAAGCGTGAAGATTAGACGCTCAAGCGAGGATTAAACATGACTAAAGGGAAACAGAGGCATCAGGACCCCCCTCACGCTCAAGCCTGGGGATGAGACGCTTGAGCGTGAGCGTGAGCGTGACCCTGCGCATGAAGCACGCTTGAGCGTGACTAAAGGAAGCTTGAGCGTGACTAGGCACATGAAGGGCGCTTAAGCGTAGGCTTCACACGCTTGAGCGTGAGGAATGGATATTAAGGCCTCGCCTGAGCGTAACTGAATGAGGCTAAGCGAGGAGCAAGCGTGAGAAGGCAAGAAAGCCACGCTTGAGCGTGTATTACTTCAGCTTGAGCGTGAGATCATCAAAAAGCATCAGAGCCCTTCACGCTTGAGCGTGACCATCAAGCTCAAGCGTGACTCACACAGCATGGGTTTCTTAATTCTTTATTCACCAATAATGCGATGCCAACTCACCCACCTTCTTCTGTTTCCACCAGTCTCTGAAAGATGCCGCATGGGTTCTACACAAGTGGGCAAGAGAAGCTGAACCTAAACTCCTATAAATCAAGCTGCAAACAGAGCACAATCAATCAATCTCCTATCATCTGATACATCATTTCATCCTCTGTATTTTTCATTTCACACTTTCCATTTTCTGTATTCATTTCTTTGATGGTGAAAATGCAAGGCATGAGTAACTAATTTCCCTTATGGGATTGGCTGTAATCCATTCAACACTGAAGTAATGCTGTCGTAAGTTTTCATTGAGTAATGAGATTTGATAAAGTTTCTGTATTTCTTTCTGCGTTTAATGCCTGAAAGTACTTGATCACTATTTTCTTGTTCTAAGTTTTCTTGAGTATGCTGGGAAGTGACTTTTGAAAGCAGACCCTGAAAGAAATGCTTGTTGTGAGTAGGTAGCCAGGGATGGCGTCTAACGCAACAAACGTCAAAACAATCGATCGATAATGCTGGAATGGTTTCCAAAGTGACTGAGGGATCAGCGGTTTGGAAATCATTCTTATGAATTTTGTAGTCGAGGGATCGATGCAAATGACTTTGATTGTGACGTAGAACTTATCTTTTCGATTTACTTATATGGAAACTTATGCAGCTTACAGAGGTGAAGATGTGATGAAGCCAATCCCTGTTTTACAAAACTGATTTTTCCAACATCATTTACTGTTGTATTTTGCAAAGTGCTATTCTCTGTTATTTTGTTACTTACTATTTTTCATTCAGCAACATTTACAACAAATCAAAACTGAAACTTTCTGCCTAATCAATTCAAACTAAGATCTTCATTCTAGCACCTCCTCAGTGGAACGACAACTATACTATATTACAACTTCTGTGTGTAAACTTGGCACATCCATTTCATTGAGTTCATATTATACAAACTTGATTCTCTTTCAGCAAACTCAATATAAGCAAAACACCTATCACCGGTGCCACATGGAAAGGGCTAGTGGACGAGGGGCCGGGAAGGAATCTGCACTGAAATCACTGTTTAAGCTGGATCCGCATGCATGAGTGTATGAGCATTGTTATTGAGGTTATTATGATTTGCATGGATTGAATGATTTGAGTGAACTCCGACTGGATGATGTCGTATGAGTGAAGTCCGACTGAGTGAATATGCATGTACTGATGTTGTTGCTGAGTGCAGTGTGATGCTATGATTGAGAATGTATGTTATTATGCGAATTCTGATTGGATGATGTGGTCTGACTCTTATATTAATTAACAATATATATATCGTTATAGATTGAACCCGGTAAATTATATAATTGAGGATCAAGGTAAAATCCAAGTCAATAGCTGTCATTTTATATGTAAAAGCTCACCCCTACACTATTTTCAGTGTGTGCAGGTTGGACTCTGAAGTGATGATAAGGCCTCAAGTCCGAGTGAGGTGCACTCCGGGTGTTGAGTGCTTATAATGCATTGTCATGTTTAGTCAGTTGTAGCCTTGGCCGGCTCATAATAACAGTGTTGTATAACGAATATGAATATATATATATATATATAAGTAATTCGAGCTATTGTGACCCGAGTGTATGTTTATATACGTATATGGTTTACGTTGATAGCTTGTGCTTGCATCGGATAACAGGTGCTGATGAATGAATGATGTTAAGGTAATGGGTATTCCGAGTGCATGATTATGTATGTACATATATGTTGTATACGGGTGATTGTGTCTGGGTAGACTGAGAGGTGTTGATGGATAGAATATTGCTCAGTTAATGATTTTCTGAGTAGACGTAATTGGGGAAGTCAACTCCGAGTGGGGCTGCAAATGGCTATGCCTTCTTGTTCGAGTGATGATACTTCAATGGATTTTGAGTAAAATATCTTGGATGAACCTATACTGTGTAAGATCAAATGGGAGGATCCCCGAGTGATATTGAGAACGGTCTTTACCGAGTGAAAAAAAATATAAGTAAAACCTGAGTGAGGAAGAGTTGTATTCCCGAGTAAAAACCTCGAGTGATCCTCTCCTGAGAGAAGAGTTAGTGTAGTGGTTTAGAATGGAATGAATTCTAAGTGTATGATATCTAAAACCCGAGTGAACCTGGCTAAGACATTCCAAGCAATAAATGATTGTGGGACCCCTTCTAAGCGAAGGAGGGTCTACGTGTTCTCCGAGTGAGAAGTGTACATATGCCGAGTGATGAGTGTGTAGGGGAATTCTGACTGTACCCAAGGTTGATGTATACCGAGTGGGATAACCCACGTTTCCCGAGTAGATTATTGCGTGGCCTTGTGTATAAAAACATAAGGGGCTAAGTTATGGGACGTAAGTGTACTATGGTTATCTCCAAGCGATTGAGACCCCCTGACTCCGAGTGAATGGATGTTTGATACCGAGCGATGGGGATTACCGAGTGTGTTGCTCGCCTCAATGACTAAGGTGTTCGCCCCAGCGAGTGTGTTGCTGGGAGACCCTCGTTTTGATTTCGCTTGAGCGTTGTTGCTCTTCCGCTCGGGTGTTTCTAATCGGTTTTCTTTCACTGCTTCCCTTCCCTTCTCCTGGTCTCTCGGTTTAGTTTTTCCCCTTCTTTGGTCGGCTTTTGCCTCTCTGCCGTTACGCTGTTTGCTAATTACTCCAACCATTATTTGGGGTCAGATTATGAATGTTTGGCCGGCTTTTATTTTATTTCCTCGCCGTCTTTTTCCTTCTCTTCTTGGACCTGGTACCATTGGTTTATTTTTGGGAAAATTTTCCCTGTTTGGGGTCTTATTTTAAAAAATTTAAATTTAAAGCAAAATTAAATTAAAATCATTATATATATAAAATAACACAAATGAGGAAAAATAATGGGTTACCTCCCATTGAGCGCTTGGTTTAATGTCTCTAGCTTGACATCCTGCACATCACAAATCAGTCAAATAACAAATGGTGGTAAGGTTGTTGATTTCACCACCCAGATATAGTTTCAACGTTTGCCCATTAACCATCCAACTTCTTTTTGAAGTTGGATCTTCAATTTCTACTACCGTATATGGTTTAACTTCTTTAATTACAAATGGGCCTGACCACTTTGATTTCAATTTACCAGGAAACAATTTTAATCTTGAATTAAAAAGTAAAACTTGATGACTTGGTGTGAAGTGTCTTTTCTTAATTTCTTGTCATGGTAAGCTTTTGCCTTATTCTTATAGCATCTGGATGATTTATAAGCATTGTTTTTCATTTCCTCTAACTCAAGTAACTGCAACTTTCTTTTATCAGTTGCTGCATTCTGATCAAAGTTGAGGAATTTTAATGCCCAGCATGCTTTATGTTCCATCTCCACTAGAAGATGACAAGCTTTTCCATACACCATTTGAAAAGGGAAAAGGCCAATAAGGGTTTTAAATGTAGTTCTGTAAGCCCAGAATGCATCATCAATTTTTTGTGACCAATCTTTTCTTGAAGAAGATACTATCTTTTCCAAGATCCTTTTCAATTCCCTATTTAAAATTTTAACTTAACCATTGGTTTGTGGATGATAAGTTGTGGCCACTTTATGTCTTACATTGTAATACTATAACACCTTTTGAAGAATTTTGTTACAGAAGTGTGAACCTCCATCACTAATCAAAGTTCTTAGTGTCCTAACCCTGTAAAAAATATTTTTCTTTAAGAAATTCACCATAGTTTTGGTATGAGCATTAGGTGAACTGATTGCTTTTACCTATTTTGAAACATAATCCATTGCCAAAAGAATGTATTGATTGCCAAAAGGATCATCCCAAACAAAATATTTTACATTTCTAAAAAAAATTTCTTTGCTGCCAAGTTAAATCATTTGGAAGAATTCCTTCTGCTTTAAAATTGGCCATATCAATAAACCATGGCTGCTTTGTTATTTCAAAAAGTTTCTCATCAGGAAATTCTTCCAAGATTTCACTTTCCTTGGCAGTGATCTCATCATTCATCAATCTAGAAAGATGGTCAGCGACCACATTTTCACTACCTTCTTATCTTTGATTTCAAGATCATATTGTTGTAGAAGCAAAATCAATCAGATTAACAAATGTTTAGAATTGGTTTTGGTCAAAAGATTTTTGATGGCTGCATGATAAGTAAAAACAATTATTTTTGAGCCAATCAAATATAATCTAAAATTTTCCAATTCATACACTATGGCTAGTAACTCTTTTTCATAGTTGCATATTTTATTTGATTTTCATTCAACACTTTACTAGCATAGTGTATAACCCTAAAAACCTTTTTATACCTTTGACCTAAGACAGCTCCAACAACATAATCACTTACATCGCACATAAGTTCAAAGGGCAAATTCCAGTTAGGATCAATAATCACAGGAGCAGAAACCAATTTTTCTTTTAAGGAATTAAAAGCTTTAAGACATGTTTCATCAAATTTGAATTAAATATCTTTGTTTAAAAGGTTTGTCAAAGGTTTACCAATTTTTGAAAAGTCTTTAATAAACCATCTGTAAAATCCAGCATGTCCTAAGAAACTTCTAATACCTTTAACACTTACAGGGGATGGGAGTTTAGATATCACCTTAATTTTGGCTTGGTCAACTTCAATGCCTTTAGCTGAGATTTTATGACTAAGAACAATTCATTCTGTCACCATGAAGTGACACTTCTCCCAATTCAACACTAAATTTGTTTCAATACACTGCTTTAATACGGTGTCCAGGTTGTAATAAGAACATTCTAAGGGAGGACCCTCACACTACCCTAGAGAAAGGACTTGAAGCTTATAAGGGTCCCCTCGCAAGGGCTAAGACCAAAACGGCCAAAGAGAGTATTCACCAAGCCTTATCTTCTTTCCTCTCTTTTAGTGGGCCTAAGCCCAAGGATGATAGCTTGAGGATCTACCTATGTTCTTCTTGTAATATACTTAGTAGTTAGGTTCTCTAGGCATATAGGATGTATTTGGACCTGGCATGGCCAATAAGGTCATTTTTGGGCCATGTACTCTTACCTTGGGCCATGTATAGGCCATACTCTTCTCTATTAGCACCATTGGGCCTAGGAAGCATGGAGAAGCCCATTAGGTGATCACTTAGCCAAATTCTCTAAGCCCTATATAAGGAGCTCTTCTTTTGTATTTTGACATAATTAATGCCATTTGAGATTTTACACTTTCTAAGTGAATTTTAGTGAAGGAATCTCTCCCTTCTCTCTAGGTTAGAGTGAGCTCTAGCAAGCTCTCATGTAAGGGGTTTCCTCTCTCTTGGTGGCGAGTTCAAGGGAGTTATCTCCTCTTGGAGTGGCCTTCCACCCACCTTCTTCCATTCCATCTTCCACTTTCCTCCTTTCTTCCTTCCATTTCCATTCTTTTCCCTTCTCTTTTCCCTTCTCAATTCCGTGTAGTTCTTTAGTCTTTTACGCCTTTTCCATTCGGTTTCCCTTTGGCAAGTTCATTCAATCAAGGCTTGTGGATGTTAGAAGAAGAGAAGATCCCTAGATCTACCTTTCTTCAAGTGGTTAGAGGAAGTGCCTACATCATTTGGTATCACATGAGCTTAGGAGGTTCTTCTCTAATTTTCTTCTTCATTTAGAATTTGGTTTTTTCTTTCAATAGCTGGCTGGATTTTTAGTTTCCTTTCATATACTTGCCTTGTTAATGCTATGTTAAAGTAGAAATCTCATAAAAAGTTGTTGTTCTTTTGAATTCTTGTAGTGGTTCTTTTTTTCTTCAACTTTTGCATATTGAATTGTCCATTTCGGTTTAGTATTGTGTGAATGTCTAAAATTTCTGATTTGGCACATTAGGAATTCAGTTGTAAAGTTATTCAATAGTAGTTAGAAGTTTATTAATTGTTAGTTGTTAGTTAAAGCCAAAATAGGAGTTAGTTTATGCCATGTGGAACCTTGTCTAGTATTCTAAGTTTGTTGTTAATTGTTTTCAACCAATTTAGTGTGCATTGCCATGTGGTAGGATAAGGTCAACCACCTTTCCTAATTCTTAAAAGGTTCCATTCTTGTTTAGTAAGGAGGTCTCACTTTAAGACACTCCAAAGTCAACTCATTTTTAGGCTTGTTACTATTCATTCTTAGTTTTCCTTCTAGGATAATTTTGTTTTGTATGCACAAATAGGTCACTTGTAATTTCGGTTTCATATTGTTGCATTAGAAGAAAATTTGTCAAAAATTTTGATCATAAGCCTTCTATTCTGTTTAGAAGAAGGTTGCATTGTTTTGCTTTAAGCAAGAAAGTGACAATTGAGCTTGTACTAGCCTAGTATCATTTTGGTTTTGGAATATAATTGTGGTGTTGTTGCATTAAAAATACAAGAAGCAATAAAAGAAAAAGAAAAAGTACCAAAAGAGAAAAAGAGATACAAAACCCTATACTACCAAAATTGAAAAAGGGTGTTGAAAAGAAAAGAAGCCTCATAAGAAAGTTGTTAAGTGAAACACCAAAATCCAAACTTCAATTTCAAAATTCCATATACTTGAAGTGAGTTGTTTTCTAATTACATTCCAATACACTTTCATTTGAATCTTACTTGCTTACTTTGTTTGCAACTTTAGAGTCTCTAAGTCTAGGTTGTACCTTACTTTTGTTGTTGCATTTTAATTTCTTGTTTGTCTAGTTTTGTCCATCATTTTTGAAATTCCAATCCAAAGTAAGCCCTTTATTCTTTTGAACATTTATTGCTTTAGAGTCTTGTCAATCAAAAAATCCAAAAATATTTTCCACTTGAATAGCTTTTCTTCTTAAACCTTTTTCGTTTGTCATTATTCCTTCTTAAGTTTTGTCTTTGAAGTTGTCTTTCTTTCAAACCTCTTGATAATTCCCTTCTCTATACCATTGAGGGTAGCATATTGGAACACTTGAGGTGTAAGTGTGAATTTCTTGAGTGGTCTTGACACTAGAGAGAAAAAGGTAAGAGTTGTGAGGAGACACTTAAGAGATACACTTGTGAGGTTTAATCTTTGTTGAATTCATTAACAAATTTCATTTGTGGAGTTGTTTCTTGTCTTGTTTTGCTAGGTGAGGTTAAGCTTACACATCAATGAAGAGCTTGAAGAAAAATTGTAAAGGAAGCAAAAGCCTTGTAACTAGTAGAACTTAGGCAAATTTTCAATTCTTAGGCCTTGTGTATTAGGTTTTTCCTTGTATTGTGGACGCACCTTGGGCATTGGACTTTGGACACTATTATTTCATTTTTACTCTAGTTAATTTCACCTAGTATAGTTGCATTTGCATTTTGTTGTTAACTACTTTTAGTTAGTTAGTTCTTGGTTATAACTAATAGTTGTTAGTTAGTTGCTTGTCTTAACTGATTAGGTTAATTAGGTAGTAGTTGGAACTAATTCTATTTGCATTAACTAATCATAACCGAATTAGTTTAGGGTCTTAAACAATTCATAACTGAATTAGTTCATTAGCTAGGGTTGTTAAACTTAGTTACAACTTCCATAACTAAATAACTACTTCTAGTTAGGGTTTGTTAGGAGTTGGTTAGTTAGTTGAACTAATTTGTTAGGTTAACTAATTAGCAACCGAATTTGGTTAGGCTTGTCTAGGGTTAGTTAATTGTTAGAAACAACCTAGGACAATCATAATCAACTTAGGTTAAAGCCAACCTAGGACTTACATAAGCAACCTAATACTAACCTAGTAAAAGACAACCTAGGATCTTGTGTGTTTTCTTTCACTTTTTTTCCATTCATCCTCCTTAACTAGTTTGTCTGCACATTCTTTGTTTTTGTCTCAAATTTCTTTGACAACCTTAAAAGATGTCTTCTAGTGATAGGGAGAATAAAATAATGCTTCATAACATAATGGATAGCTTGAATAACATCAATGCTAGGCTAACAAATCTTGAGCATAATGAAAACCCTAGAACTAGACACAGAAATCAAAGAAATCATAGACACAACAATAGTGATAGTAAGGAAGAACCTAGACAACGAAGATACCATGAGCATAAAAGATATAATATAGGCTTAAGAAAAGTAAAATTAGAAATACCCCCATTCAATGGCAAAAGTGTCATTGAAGCTTATCTAGAGTGGGAAATAAGAGTAGAATAAATATTTAACTATCATCAAATAAAAGAGGAAAAGAAAGTTAGGATTGTAACTCTCTAATTTCAAAACTATGCCCTAGTTTGGTGGACACAAATATGTAAGGAATGAAAGAGAGATAATTTCCCTCCCATAGATGATTGGGTAGACTTAAAAGCCCTCTTTAGAAATAGATATGTTCCTAACTATTATCGTGGGGAGCTATTAGCAAAGCTAAATAGACTCACCCAAGGGTCAAAGAGTGTAGAAGACTACTACAAAGCTCTAGAGATAGCTATGATTAGGGCAAATCTAGAAGAAGATGAGGAAACCCTAATGCATAGGTTCTCACATGAACTAAATAGGAACATCAAAAATAGGGCAGAACTTCTTCCCCATGTGGACATAGAAGAGTTACCACACCAATGCACCAAAGTAGAGAACCAATTTAAAGAGAGAGAATCCTATGGTTGGGATAATAAGGCATATAAGTCTAGGTGGGTAGGATAAGAAAATAAGGGTAAGTTGAAGAGAAACCCTAGGGAGAGGGAAGTGGGCACTTCATCTTCTAAACCATAAAGTGAGTTGCATAAAAATGGAAAAGTTTTGAGGAATCAAAAAGAAAAGCATGAATCCACATCTAAACCACAATCCTCTAGATCAACTATCATTAAATGTTTTCAATGTCTTGTATAGGTCATATTCCTTCCAATTGTCCAACAAAAAGAACTATGGTTTTAAAAACTAATAGAACCTACTTAAGTCAATCAGAGTCTACTTTTGATTCTCACTCTTCAAGTGATGACTCAATTAGTGATTCATATGACAGTGAGCATATTTCAGGGGATAATGGTAAGCTTTACATGATTAGAAGATTGCTTAGTAGTCATGTTAAGCTAGATGATACTACACAAAGAGAGAACATCTTTTATACAAGATATTACATAAATTTCAAACTATGTTCTTTCACTGTGGATAGTGGGAGTTGTGCTAATGTTATGAGCCAAAGACTAGTATATAAGATGGTCTTAGAACTAATAAATCACCCTAGACCTTATAAGTTACAATGGTTAAATGAAAAGGGAGAGATGTTAGTTAATAAGCAAGTCTTAATAAATTTCACCATAGGCACATATAAAGATGAGGTAAATTGTGATGTAGTACCTATGGAGGAAACTCATATCCTACTAGGAAGACCTTGGCAATTTGACAGGAAGGTCATCCATGAGGGGTTCACTAACACCTTCACTTACAAACTAGATGGTAAGAAGATAGTTTTACACCCCCTAACTCCACAACAAGTAGCTAAAGATAAACTATAAATAAAGCTTAAAAGAGATAGAGAGTTAGGATCTTCTTCATCTAACCATTTAGGAAAACATAAGAAAAACAAAAAAAACGGATAAGGGAAAAAGAGTTATCATCTATGATGACTCTAGAGCCAACTACTTGGCCAACAAACATGATGTGAAACATGGTATGTTTTCACAAAAGTAATGCTTGATCATGTATACAAAAGATATCCCTAGCACTTCTTTGTGCTTTATGGGCACTTCTCCTCCCCCTTTGACCAAAGGGATTTAAAATATCTTAAATGAATTCAAAGACCTCTTTCTAAAAGACATCCCAAAAGGCTTACCTACTATTAGATTGAACATTAAATAGATTTAATTCCCGGCGCTAGTTTACCTAATAGGCCTGTATATAGATGTAACCCTAAGAAAAGCCTTCAAATTAAAAATCAAGTGAATGAACTATTATCTAAGGGTTGAATTAGAGAGATTCTAAGCCTATGTGCTTTACCATTTTTACTTGTTCCTAAGAAAGATGGTTCATGGAGAATGTGTATCGACTGTATGGCCATCAATAACATTACAATCAAGTATAGGCATCCAATACCTAGACTTGATGACATGCTTGATGAGCTTAGTGGTTCTACAATATTTTCCAAAATTGATCTTAAAAGTGGCTATCACCAAATAAGAATCAAAGAGGGAGATGAATTGAAAGCCACTTTTAAAACCAAACTTGGATTATATTAGTGGTTAGTTATGCCATTTGGCTTGACTAACTTACCAAGCACATTTATAAGATTAATGAATCATGTTTTAATGGAATTCATTGGGCACTTTGTTGTGGTATACTTTGATGACATCCTTGTGTACTAAAAGACCATGACCTCTCATCTAAACCATCTTAGACAACTTATGCTTGCCTTAAGAACAAACAATCTTTATGCAAACTTTGAAAAATATTCTTTTGGCATGGATAGCATTGTCTTTCTTGTATTTGTAGTAAGTTCAAAGGGTGTTGAGGTAGATCACTCAAAGGTTAAGGCCATCCAGGATTGACCCACACCTAAAAATATGAGTGACATAAGAAGTTTTCATGGTCTAGCAAGCTTTTATAGGAGATTTGTGAAAGATTTTTCCACCTTAGCCTCCCTTTTAAATAAATTGGTAAAAAAGAATATTCCTTTTGTATGGGCGTCAAGGCAAGAAAAAGCCTTTCTAGATCTTAAAGATTGCCTCACTCATGCTCCAATTTTATCACTTTCTAATTTTTCTAAAACATTTGAGCTTGAGTGTGATGCATTAAATATGGGTATAGGAGCTGTCTTATTGCAAGAAGGTTACCCCATTGTTTTCTTTAGTGAAAAGAATAATGGGGCAGCCATCAACTACCCCACATATGATAAAGAGTTTTATGCATTAATTAGAGCCCTGCAAACTTGGGAACACTACTTAATTCCTAAAGAGTTTGTCATACATAGTGATCACCAATCACTTAAATTCATTAAAGGGCAACATAAGTTAAACAAAAGACATGCTAAGTGGGTTGAGTACTTGGAACAATTTCTAGATGTCATTAAGTATAAGAATGGAAAAACCAATACTGTAGCTGATGCTTTATCTAGGAGGCATTCTTTACTTACCTCCCTAGGAGCCAAAGTTATTGGGCTTGATAAGATTAGGTCTTTGTATACAAGTGACCTTGATTTTTCTAACATCTTTAACTCATCTTCCAATTTTCGTCTCATAAAGGCTTCTACATTTTAGATGGCTTTCTCTTTAAAGACAATAGACTTTGCATTCCTAGAAGTTCTTTAAGAGACCTGTTAATTAGGGAAAGCCATGAGGGAGGTTTAATAGGCCATTTTGGAAGAGATAAAACCTTGTCTATATTACATGAACACTTCTATTGGCCAAAAATGAAAAAATATATTCAAAAATATTGTGCTAGGTGTATTGTATGTAGAAAAGCAAAATCAAAACTTTCACCTAGTGGTTTATATACTCCCTTGCCAACACCTACTACACATTGGATTGATATATCTATGGATTTTGTGTTGGGCTTGCCTAAGACCCAAAGGGGAATGGATTCTATCTTTGTGGTTGTGGATAGGTTTAGTAAGATGGCTCACTTCATCCCTTGTCACAAGGTAGTCATATTGCTAAACTATTTTTCAAAGAGATTGCAAGACTTCATGATGTTCCTAAAACCATAATTTCTAATAGGGACACCAAATTCCTAAGCCATTTTTGGAAAACTCTTTAGTCAAGGCTAGGAACAAAGCTTCTCTTTTCCATCACTTGTCATCCTCAAATGGATGGACAAATAGAGGTAGTAAACAGGACCCTTTCTTAACTTCTTAGGGTCTTAGTGCTGAAAAATGTGAAATCTTGGGATGAGTGTTTACCCCACATTGAGTTTGCATATAATAGGGTACAACACTCCATAACCAAGCATAGTCTATTTGAGGTTGTCTATGGTTTTAACCCTCTCACTCCTTTGGACCTTTTGCCTATTGAGGTGTCTGATTCTATCCTTCATATGGATGGAGAGGGAAAGGCTAAATTTATCAAAGACTTTCATGAGAAGGTTAAGAACCAAATTCAAACTAAAAATGAACATTATACTCGTTGTGCAAATAAGAAAAGAAAGGAAGTCACCTTTGAGGTTGGAGATTAGGTTTGCTTACATCTTAGAAAGGAAAGATTCCTAAACTTGAGAAAATCCAAGCTCGACCCTAGAGGTGATGGGCTTTTCCAAATAATAAAGAAAATGAATAATAATGCTTATGTCCTTGATTTTCTAGGAGACTATGGTGTGAGTGCTTCTTTCAATATTTCTGACTTGTCTCCCTTTGACATAGATGAAGAGGATGATGCCTTATATTTGAGGACAAATCCTTTTGAAGAGGGGGAGCATAATGAGGACACACTAAGGGAGGACCCTCACACTATCCTAGAGAAAGGACTTGAAGCTTATAAGGGTCCCCTCACAAAGGCTAAAAACAAAAAGGCCAAAGAGAGCATTCACCAAGCCTTATCTTCCTTCCTCTCTTTTAGTGGGCCTAAGCCCAAGGATGATAACTTGAGGATCTACCTATGTTCTTCTTGTAATATACTTAGTAGTTAGGTTCTCTAGGAATTTAGGATGTATTTGGACCTTGCATGGTCAATAAGGCCACTTTTGGGCCATGTACTCTTAACTTAGGCCATGTATAGGCCATACTCTTCTCTATTAGCATAATTAGGCCTAGGAAGCATGGAGAAGCCCATTAGGTGATCACTTGGTCGAATTCTCCAAGCCCTATATAAGGAGCTCTCCTTTTGTATTTTGACACAATTAATGGCATTTGAGATTTTACACTTTCTTAGTGAGTTTTAGTGAGAGAAGCTCTCCCTTCTCTCTAGGTTAGAGTAAGCTCTAGCAAGCTCTCATCCAAGGGGTTTCCTCCCTCTTGGTAGCGATTTCAAGGTAGTTATCTCCTCTTGGAGTTGCCTCCCACCCACCTTCTTCCATTCCATCTTCTACTTTCCTCTTTTCTTCCTTCCATTTCCATCATTTTCCCTTCTCTTTTCCCTTCTCAATTTCATATAGTTCTTTAGTCTTTTGCACCTTTTCCCTTGGGCAAATTCATTCAATCAAGGCTTGTGGAGGTTAGAAGAAGAAAAGATCCCTAGATCCACCCTTCTTTAAGTGGTTAGAAGAAGTGCCTAAATCAGGTTGGATAGACATAAGTCAAATGAATTCCAAAAAACTAAGAAGTCATCCATGAAAATCTTAATCCTCTTTTCAATTAAATCTATAAAAATAGCAAATATACATCTTTAAAAAGTAGCAGGTACATTACACAATCCAAATGGTATTTTCCTATAAGCAAAGATACCAAAAGGACATGTAAAAGCAGTCTTTTCTTGGTCAAGAAGGTCAACAGCAATGTAATTATATCCAGGGTATCCATCAAGAAAATAATAGTAAGCCTGTCCAGATAATCTTTCAAGCATTTGATCCATAAAGGGGAGTGGAAAATGATATTTTCTTGTTGCTTGATTTAGTTTTCTATAATCAATACACATTCTCTAACTTGTGATAGTTCTTGTTGGAATTAATTCATTTTTTTCATTCACAATTACTGTCATTCCTCCTTTTTTTGGAACAACTTGAACAAGACTTACCCATGCACTATCAGAAATAGGATAGATGATACCTGCTTTTAGCAATTTCAGAACCTCTTTCTTTGTTACCTCTTTCATGGTTGGATTGAGGTGTCTTTAAGGTTGAGCTACAAGCTTGAAATCATCTTGCAATAAAATCTTATGCATGCAGTATGATGGACTTATACCTTTTAAATCTTCAAGTGTCTATCTAATTGCTTCTTGATTTCTCTTCAGTATTTCTACTAATTTTTCTTCTTCTGTTAACAAATTACTAATAATAATTGGTTTAAGATTACCTTCATTCAAAAAGATGTACTTTAGGTTGGAAGGTAGCACTTTAAGTTCAGGCCTCTGGATTTCTTCAATAGGTACTTCTTGTATTTATATGTTGATGTAGGTTTTGACAATAAACAACAAACGAAGATTTAAGTTCAAATACACAAATCAATAATGATTGATAAGATAAATAAATGATTGCCAAAATAGTCAAAATAAATCTTGAAGAAACTTGGTTGTTAAATCATCCTGGAAAAGCCATTACAAGTATGCAATGAAATGACGGAAGCCTAAGCAAAAGAATGAAGAATCAGGGACTTGCACACTCTAAGCGTGAGTCAGCGTGGAAGTATGGGCTTGAAAGTAATGAATCAGGGGCTACAATTGAAGCTCGCTTAAGCGCTGGACCAGCTCGCTTAAGCGCTGGACAAGCTTGCTTAAGCGTGAAGCTATGGAGCTTAAGCGTGAGCGTGGAGCAAAGCGTGATGCATCAGGAGCCCAAAATCACAAGTCTCGCTTAAGCGTAAACAAGGTTCGCTTGAGAGTGATAGCACGCTTAAGCGTGGATTCGAGCATGATGCAAGCGTGAAAAGGAAATCAAGGGAAATATACCTGTACGCTTAAGCGTGATTAAACTCGCTTGAGCGAGGATGCTACAAAATTAATTACAGCATATGTTTATGATGTGCAGTGGAATATCAGAAGTTCCAAGAAGCTAATTCAAACATCATGCTACTCTCAGATGATTAAACTACGTCACCATGAGTCAGATAAGTTTACTTAATTCAAATGAATTATGTGAATTTGAATTTGAATCTCTATTGAATATATGATAGCCTTGCATCGCACTTGGACAAACTGAATCACACTATGAATTAGCCAAATACAGCGTTCCAACATTCTCTGAGCAGATTGCATTCTCCAGGTCTCCACTACGCAAGTTACAATTTAAGTAACTAAAAATAGACATACACTCCACTGTTCCACCTTGTCGTGGAAATTAAATACACTGCTCCACCATAAAATGACCATGTTGCTCCATGTCATCGAAGGAAGTTAAAGATACAAGGAACCATACTACACTATCCTCGGGTGAATATTTTAATTGCAATCACCATGCTTCCATCTACTATAAATAGGGAAGGCAATTGAATTTTCAATTTGTACCAAAGCATTTGAAGCATTTTGAAACACCCTAATTTTTAATAAATAAATAAACCCAAAACAGGGGAAATTTTTCCCAATTTTTATTTAGAAAATACCTGGATCAATAAAAAGCCACTCTCATATATGAAGATATGAGAGCCAGATCCATAGACCATGAAGAACCGGGTCCAATTAAATAAAGAAAGGGAAAGGAAGGCAAAGGCAATTAAAACCGACCAAGAAGGCAAACAGCGGAAGAATAAAACAACGCTCAAGCGAAGCTCCCAATACAACGCAAACTCGCTCAAGCGAGATCCAACTCCGCTTGAGCGAGGCAGCCAAACTCGCTCGGGCGAGCACACATTCGCTTGGGCGAAATTAATACAAAATCCTTCCCAACCAACATACTCGCTGGAGCGAGAACTCACTCGCTGAAGCGAGAAGCCACACTCGGCAAATCCACCACTCGGTATTCGAGACAACCATTCACTCGGTAATGACTTATTCCACTCGGGATTCATTCCCAAGTCCACTCGGTATAAGGGGATTCCAATCACTCAACCCCATCTCATACGTCCCATAACTTAGTCTCTTATTTTCTAACCTCAAAGATTACATATACAATCCACTCGGCAACTGAGGGTTATCCCACTCGGATTCCATAAACCCTCACTCGGAATATCTCCCAATCAAACGCCACTCGGCATATCCCAACCGTATTTCACTCGGGAGTATTCTACAAGTTCATCACTCGGTACACCATTCATAAACCAACTCATCTTCTGAGCAGTATCTTACTCGGTAACTAATACCAAGACCGTCCAACACTCATTCGGCCTCACAATCGGCATTCATGCCTATTCTCACTCGGAGATTACCTTAACTATTCATTTCTCAGGAGGGGTCTCCACAACTGTACTCCACTCGGTATTTATTCACCAGGTAAGTCACTCGGACTTATGAAATACTTAACCACCCAAAATACAAATTACCCTATTCACTCGGAATAGGTACCCATGTTCACTCGGATTACATGTATAGCTCATACACTTAGAATATATTCATTCTAATCCATCATAACAACTCCTCACCACAAAGGTGACACACACACGGATTCCCACTCGGGAATATACAAACTCATCCCCACTCGGGGTTTACCCATATTTTCACTCGGTAATATTTAGGTTTATGATCACTCAGAATTATCTTATGCCTTCACACTCGGAAAGATCATATACTTAAGCCCCAACATTCAGAACAGCTCTTACAATAATATTCCACTCGGAACTTATTAACTTATCATCATTCTATTCATCAACACTCCTCAAATAAATCAACAACACTTCCCAAATAATTCAACAACACAATCCCGTTGGTAAGAAGCATCAAATCAATATAAACACCTATATATATATTCTCATAAATATCCACAAATCCAGTCTACCGACCCATATATATATAACCTTACACTCAGAATGCTTATTCCCTTAACATTATTCATTCACCAACACCCATTATCCGATACAAGTACATGATTTCAATGTAAATCTTATATATATAAACATGCACTCGGATTCCAATACATATGTTATTTGTATTCATTATACAACATTGTTATATGAGCCGGCCAAGGCTTTAATACATTAAAACACACTCGGTACATTACATTATGTACATAGCCTCATCATAAACACCCAACACTCGGGTTAAGGACATCATATCATTCCAAACCGACCTGCATACACTGAAAATGGTGTAGGGGTGAGCTTTACATATTAAATGACAGATATTGGCTTGGATTAATCATAGAATCCTCAACATGCAATAACATATAACATCAATAAACACATCAAACACTGCCATTCAATATGAACAATCACAATCATCTTCCGATCGGGAATTCACCCATTTCACTCGGTCATAAGCTCAACTTACTCAGTAACAAGTATAATAATCCACTCAGATTTCACTCAACTCCGAGCCTTGCTCAAGGAGTGTGCCTGAGCCCAACTCCAGGACTTAGTCATATTCATATAATGTCATCTGATTGCCGATCGGTAATAAACGTTCAACGCATTCCAGTGGCGAATCGGATGCATACGGTCTCATTCACTCGGCGTCCAACGCCAATGCACTCGGCATTTCATCAAGCGTCCCATTTCACGCTTAGTGCCCCAGGCACTGCCCCGAGTCCAACTCGAGGTCTTTCATCTCATTCAACATTAGGACCACGTCCTCTTCACTCGGGATTATACCCTTCATGGCACCACGCAAGGTGATATACTCAACACGTATGCATATACATTCAACTCATATTCATTCGATTGCCCACTCGGTAATAGCGTTCAACATTATATGCACTCAAAATTTCCACAGCGAATCAGATGACTCGGCTCACATCACATTCACTTGGCAATCACTATGTCATCCACTCAGATTATCATCATCCACGAGCCTCACATTCATGGGATCCATTCGGCCTTAGCATTTCTAAGCCTCACACCATTTTATATATAATTCCACTCGGAATTATCATGACAGTCCCCCATCTATTCATCTATCATAACCACAACAGGGACACACTCATTGTCACCCTGCCTATCGTACTCGGCACAACTTGACAATAACAGTCACATGCAGTTCATACATTTACATATAACCTTCCACTCGGGAATCACATAATGAACACAAAATTGCACTCAGCATTTATAATATAACACCATGCATCTCATGCATTCTAACATAAACCACAACATGCATTATATATCTTATGGACGGAATTCAACAACACGAAGCAATACATATTCATCACATATCCAGGCTACTACTCAATGGCATACAACACACAACAAGCATAACACAATGTATAATTTCTCCCGGAATCCGTCCATAAACCATGCATTTAAGATGAAATAGCTCCCTTTACCTGGAATGACGTTCCAGAAGTCATATTGGCCACTCGGCCCAGCCACAGTAGCACTCTACTCGGCATTCCAATCGTGGGAAGAGCCAACATGGCTCCCAGTCATCCCAGCACACGTTCTCAGCCTTGGAGAATCAACTTTGCCTCCTTACGAGCATCAGAGTCTCCCAGGCTCAACATCATCTTCTCCCACGACCAGTAGAGGATTTCAACACTCCTTTTTATCCAAGCCTCACAGCTTCAAAGGTATGACATCGTCCTCACCAACAGTAAAGGACAACCAAGCTTCCATGCACCATCTATGCCTTCTTCTTCGCAACAGCACTGCCTCACACAGTGGACCACTTCCACAACGAGGCACCCACACAGCTGCAGGCTCCCAACCAAGTCCCATACAGCCCATTAATAGAGGAAGAAGAAGAGGAAAAAGAAGGAAGAAGAAGGACTAGCAAGAAGAAGAAGAACCAGGGAACAGAGGAGGAACCAACCTCCAAAATATAGCGCCACGTTGTGTCCCACTCAGTTCTCACACAGCCACGCTGTTCTCCTTTCACTCAAGACTCTGTGCAGTGTTTGGGTAGAAGAAGAAATGAAGAAGACAGAGAACAGCAACAGAAGAAGAACAGACATGAGAGAGAAGAGGAGAATGGTTCTCCATGCACCAAAGAGAAATGAAGAAGTGAGAGGGGAAAACGTGAAAGTGAAGCTTATCTTCACACAGCCCCATCAGCTCACTCTCTCCATCAGCCATCACCTTCACATTTAATGCAAGTCCCATCAGCATCCCATCCAATTAAAGCCATCAGCCATTAACGTGGGGACTACGCCGGAAGGAAGGGAAAAGAGAGGGAACTGAAGCTTCTCTCATGGTCCAAGGGGCACCAATACCCTTTCCCATTATTATTATTATAATCATTATTCAATTAATTAATCCAATTAACCATTAAATTCTAATTAACCATCAACTAAACCAATCATAATCCTTAATCCTGAATTTAACCTTAATTAGCAATTAATTAAAAATTAGGATGTTACACTCTCCGCACCTTTAAGGAATTTCGTCCCTGAAATTCAACATGAACCGGTCACAATAAACAACTCGGCATTCATTGCATCCCACACAAAATAATTCACATACCAATGCTTTCCAAGCATTCACTGACCAGTCAATTCCAATTGACACAATCTCACCTTTCAAACGGTTTGCCGATCACACCACAAGGAATTCCGAGACATCACACTCTTAACACCTTCCACTCGGAAGTGTCACATCCGACTCGGAAATCATCCATTCGGGTACGCACTGCTCGGAAACATTCCAACTCGAGCAGTACACCAAATTCAAGGCTTTACTTCACCTCAGAAAACTCCCCAGAAAGATTCCACTTGGAATTACATTCTTTTCATTCACTCATCCACATTTTGATACATTAACATTTACTCCACACTCAACACACTCTGATCTTTGCTTGGAGCAGTCCGATAGACTCAAGCCATATCCATAAGCAGCTACAGTCTCACTTGCCCGACCTATGAACTGCTGCATCCAACTTTTAGGATGATGTCTCATTCCTATAGGGTTGCAACAATTACATAGTCACCGCAACGTGTACGCTGCCACAATACCTATGGCAGGAAGAGTCATCTCAGAACAGCGTGCCTCACACCGACCAGACTCACTCAACTAATACTAATTCACACGGTAATTAATGGCAGTTCACACACACATTATAAGCAATACATCTACATCAATATCATCATTATGCATCACATAGGGTACATCACGCAACAACAATCATGAAAATTATTTATCACTTCTGTAAAACAGTATGATGGCAATACAACAATCAGTTTCTAGCCAACACCGGGTAAATATTTCCTCTAAATCTTATTCTTCACAAAACCATGGCTCGGATTAAATTCTCAATTCTCAGCTATATAATAACATCACTCGCTCAGGTTCATGCAATTCAATCAGGATTAAGTAATTCACAATCACATATGCTGTCATAACACACCATGAACTCGGCAACGGCACTAATGTACATACAGACACTCAGTCGGATTTCATACCAATACTACAGCACATCCTCTCGGTATTTTTAATGAAGTCAGCATGCATTTCAACACAACATTCCAAATGGAAATCAACAGATCGACTCACATATCATGCATTCGAAAATCATCATAGCATTCTCATTCATATACATTTGAACATGAAACTGCAAACAGAACTTCAGAGAATCATCCCTTTTTAACTCATGCACGCGACAATAATGGTAACACTCTTATTTACAAGCATTCAGTCAGCATTCGCAGAAATATTAACATGCACTCATGGACGGAGTCACACAACACTAAACAGTTTATAAATACAACAAATTCGGGAGTTGCATGCATTATTACCTAATCACAGCACAACTATCAACACATTTCACACATAACACATCACACAGAACTAAACAAACATCCGGTAATCATTCAAGCCTTAATGAGTTATTACGCAATTGCTTTACTCGGCTCAACAACTCACAAGATTAATAAATTATTAGACTTAGAATTCCTAAGGGGTCACTGCACCTAGTGGTCCAGCATCTAGTCCATCACCCACTTGGTTTCTTCAATCGCCACCGAGACACAACCCCAAATTTAACATATACCCGATCTCACCTTTACTCACTTATCACACACCTAGATTTTCAACTTAGGAAACTACAGCACATTTCTTATATCGCAAATCATATACATCATATACCATTCATTCATCACACATTCGAATTCCTCAACAAGGCACCGACATACAACCACACCATTCATAGTCAGACATATACCAAGTCCAATAAAAGATCATAAGCATATATCATCACACAAGTCATGATTGAACATGTATCAACATTTAATAGAATATCACAAGCAATTACGACAATCTGGCATAATGCACTCAACCGCCCACTAACAGTAGGCAAACCTTGGCCATGGACCTTTTGGTCTGCTCTGATACCAAAATGAAACACCCTAATTTTTAATAAATAAATAAACCCAAAACAGGGGAAATTTTTCCCTATTTTTATTTAGAAAATACCTAGATCAATAAAAAGCCACTCTCATATATGAAGATATGAGAGCCAGATCCATAGACCATGAAGAACCGGGTCCAATTAAATAAAGAAAGGGAAAGGAAGGCAAAGGCAATTAAAACCGACCAAGAAGGCAAACAGCGGAAGAAGAAAACAATGCTCAAGTGAAGCTCCCAATACAACGAAAACTCGCTCAAGCGAGATCCGACTCCGCTTGAGCGAGGCAGCCAAAATCGCTCGGGTGAGCACACATTCGCTTGGGCAAAATTAATACAAAAGCCTTCCCAACCAACATACTCGCTGGAGCGAGAACTCACTCGCTAAAGCGAGAAGCCACACTCGGTAAATCCACCACTCGGTATTCAAGACAACCATTCACTCGATAATGACTTATTCCACTCGGGATTCATTCCCAAGTCCACTCGGTATAAGGGGATTCCAATCACTCAACCCCATCTCATACGTCCCATAACTTAGTCTCTTATTTTCTAACCTCAAAGATTACATATACAATCCACTCGGCAACTGAGGGTTATCCCACTCGGATTCCATAAACCCTCACTCGGAATATCTCCCAATCAAACGCCACTCGGCATATCCCAACCATATTTCACTCGGGAGTATTCTACAAGTTCATCACTCGGTACACCATTCATAAACCAACTCATCTTCTGAGCAGTATCTTACTCAGTAACTAATACCAAGACCGACCAACACTCATTCGGCCTCACAATCGGTATTCATGCCTATTCTCACTCGGAGATTACCTTAACTATTCATTTCTCAGGAGGGGTCTCCACAACCGTACTCCACTCGGTATTTATTCACCAGGTAAGTCACTCGGACTTATGAAATACTTAACCACCCAAAATACATATTACCCTCTTCACTCGGAATAGGTACCCATGTTCACTCGGATTACATGTATAACTCATACACTTAGAATATATTCATTCTAATCCATCATAACAACTCCTCACCACAAATGTGACACACACACGGATTCCCACTCGGGAATATACAAACTCATCCCCACTCGGGGTTTACCCATATTTTCACTCGGTAATATTTAGGTTTATGATCACTCAGAATTATCTTATGCCTTCACACTCGGAAAGATCATATACTTAAGCCCCAACATTCAGAACAGCTCTTACAATAATGTGCCACTCGAAACTTATTAACTTAGCATCATTCTATTCATTAACACTCCTCAAATAAATCAACAACACAATCCCATCGGTAAGAAGCATTAAATCAACATAAACACCTATATATATATATATATTCTCATAAATATCCACAAATCCAGTCTACCGACCCATATATATATAACCTTACACTCGGAATGCTTATTCCCTTAACATTATTCATTCACCAACACCCATTATCCGATACAAGTAGATGATTTCAATGTAAATCTTATATATATAGACATGCACTCAGATTCCAATACATATGTTATTTGTATTCATTATACAACATTGTTATATGAGCCGGCCAAGGCTTTAATACATTAAAACACACTCGGTACATTACATTATGTACACAGCCTCATCATAAACACCCAACACTCGGGTTAAGGCCATCATATCATTCTAAACCGGTCTGCATACACTGAAAAATGGTGTAGGGGTGAGCTTTACATATTAAATGACAGATATTGGCTCGGATTAATCATAGAATCCTCAACATGCAATAACATATAACATCAATCAACACATCAAAAATTGCCATTCAATATGAACAATCACAATCATCTTCCGATTAGGAATTCACCTATTTCACTCAGTCATAAGCTCAACTTACTCAGTAACAAGTATAATAATCCACTCAGATTTCACTCAACTCCGAGCCTTGCTCAAGGAGTGTGCCTGAGCCCAGCTCCAGGACTTAGTCATATTCATATAATGTCATCTTATTGCCGATCGGTAATAAACGTTCAACGCATTCTAGTGGCGAATCGGATTCATACGGTCTCATTCACTCAGCGTCCAACGCCAATGCACTCGGCATTTCATCAAGCGTCTCATTTCACGCTTAGTGCCCCAGGCACTGCCTCGAGTCCAACTCGAGGTCTTTCATCTCATTCAACATTAGGACCACGTCCTCTTCACTCAGGATTATACCCTTCGTGGCACCCCACAAGGTGATATACTCAACATGTATGCATATACATTCAACTCATATTCATTCGATTGCCTACTCAGTAATAGCGTTCAACATTATATGCACTCGGCATTTCCACAGCGAATCAGATGACTCGGCTCACATCACATCCACTCGGCAATCACTATGCCATTCACTCGGCAATCACTATGCCATCCACTCGGATTATCATCATCCACGAGCCTCACATTCATGTTATCCATTCGGCCTTAGCATTTCTAAGCCTCACACCATTTTATATATAATTCCACTCGGAATTATCATGACAGTCCCCCATCTATTCATCTAACATAACCACAATAGGGACACACTCACTATCACCCTGCCTATCACACTCGGCACAACATGACAATAACAGTCACATGTATTTCATACATTTACATATAACATTCCACTCGGGAATCACATAATGAACACAAAATTGCACTCAGCATTTATAATATAACACCATGCATCTCATGCATTCTAACATAAACCACAACATGCATTATATATCTCATGGACGGAATTCAACAACACCAAGCAATACATATTCATCACATATCCGGGCTACTACTCAATGGCATACAACACACAACAAGCATAACACAATGTATAATTTCACCCAGAATTCGTCCATAAACCATGCATTTAAGATGCAATAGCTCCCCTTACCTGGAATGACGTTCCAGAAGTCACATTGGCCACTATGCCCAGCCACAACAGCACTCTGCTCGGCATTCTAATCGTGGGAAGAGCCAACATGGCTCCCAGTCGTCCAACACACGTTCTCATCCTTGGAGAATAAACTCTGCCTCCTTACGAGCATCAGAGTCTCCCAGGCTCAACATCATCTTCTCCCACGACCAGTAGAGGATTTCAACACTTCTCTTCATCCAAGCCTCATAGCTTCAAAGGTATGACATCGTCCTCACCAACAGTAGAGGACAACCAAGCTTCCATTCACCATCTATGCCTTCTTCTTCACAACACCACTGCCTCACACAGTGGACCACTTCTATAACGAGGCACCCACACAGCTGCAGGCTCCCAACCAAGTCCCATACAGCCTATCAATGGAGGAAGAAGAAGAGGAAAAAGAAGGAAGAAGAAGGACCAGCACAAAGAAGAAGAAGTAGGGAACAGAGAAGGAACCAACCTCCAAAACATAGCGCCACGCTGTGTCCCACTCGGTTCTCACACAGCCACGTTGTTCTCCTTCCACTCAAGAATCTGTGCAGTGTTTGGGTGGAAGAGGAAATGAAGAAGATGGAGAACAGCAAAAGAAGAAGAACAGACGCAAGAGAGAAGAAGAGAATGGTTCTCCATGCACCAAAGAGAAATGAAGAAGTGAGAGGGGAAAACATGAAAGTGAAGCTTATCTTCACACAGCCCCATCAGCTCACTCTCTCCATCAGCCATCACCTTCACATTTAATGCAAGTCCCATCAGCATCCCATCCAATTAAAGCCATCAGCCATTAACGTGGGGACCACGCGGGAAGGAAGGGAAAAAAGAGGGAACCGAAGCTTCTCTCATGGTCCAAGGGGCACCAATGCCCTTTCCCATTATTATTATTATAATCATTATTCAATTAATTAATCTAATTAACCATTAAATTCCAATTAACCATCAACTAAACCAATCATAATCCTTAATCCTGAATTTAACCTTAATTAGCAATTAATTAAAAATCAGGATGTTACACATTTCCATTTACTTTCTTCCCCCTCCATTCTCTTGCTCTTCTTCTTGCTCTTTTTATTCTGCATATTTCTTAAAGTTATTTTTTTGAGAGTTAATTTGTGGGGAAATTATATTGTGTACTTATTTTGTATATCCTCTCTTTGAGAGTTATTACTTTGTGAAAGCTTTAACTTGTATACCAACTCTATTGGAGAGTTTCCTTGTATGCTCAAACACCAAACATCTTAAAATCTTTGGGTTGGGGTTTCAACCTTGTAATTGTGAGATTGAGAAATTGGGTTGAGTGCCCTTGTACTTGTGAGGATTGGATTCTTGAGTGTGGGACACTAGGAAGTCGTAGGTTCTCAAAGTTGTATCTCTAATCTCCAATAGTGGAAATCCTCTAAGTGGGTTGCTTAGAGGCGAGACGTACACCGGTGTGGTGGAACTCGTATATATCGGTTTGCAAATCTCTCTTCCCTAAACTCATTTAATTTGTGCACTTAACTTGCTTGCTTGATTTATTATATTATTTCCAATTAATTTGGACTAAGTGCATGTTATATTAAGTTATAAATTATTTCGATTAACATTGTTGAAATTAGCCTTAAGTAATATACTTGAATTATTTTGAAATCTTTCTAAGTACCATAAATAGTGTTGAGATTAATTTGATTCCATTTCTTGAATATTACTTATATAACACCCCTGATTTTCTGTACTCGAATCCCGATGTGATCGTCATAATTAATAAAATTGTGAATAAATTTTTCACGTTTGAAAATATTTCCAAGACACCACCATGATCACATCAAGACCCAAATCAAGAAAACCCAAGAGTGAGATTAAATAACCTAAAGCTGGATTGATAACTAAAATGCCCATAACTGTATACAAAAATAATAGAATTTACAGCGGAAGAATGTGTATACCGGGCACATGCCTAGTCCCATATATGACGATATGAGAAAACGCTAGGCAAGCATGCAAACCTATTACTTTATCACATTCATGCACATTCCGCAATCGCACGCATTGCCTAAGATAAATACATATATATACATACATATACATCTACGTTCGGGGATATTCACCCAACTATCTCAATCATCAATGAACATCATTCAATTTTAATCCTTCTAATACATATCAAATCATCTCTCACATTCTACATATATATTCACCATCCACAATTCAAAAGGATTATCTTATACATACTCAAAATCTCTGAATCATCCATATCATCATATATAATTTATTCATTACAGAACAATCCATAAATGATGCCGGCCAAGGCACTTCCTCTACCACTATTTACCTTCACTAAAACTTGAATTAAAATCCGTACTCATCCCATGGCAACCTGCAACACAAGGCTAAAAAGGAGACCACATGGGAGAGTGAGTTATACATTCAAAATGACGAATAATATATATATTGTGATCATGTGTATATGCAGACAAACATCATGTGTGCTTTGCTATAAAATCATTTAATTATCATGCATTCATCATCTCATTATCATATTAGGCATGCAAGCATCATGAATCGCAATTCATATCATAAACAAGCACAACATATACACTATCACATACACCAACACTTTGCCACTTATCAACAAGGGCACTCATAATCATTATCATCATTAATTCATTAAGGTTTCACTCAAATACCTCCTCGTAAGGGGTTTCTCAACACTCGTGGTCATCCCATCTCAAATGCCATGCTCTTATGGCTAATGCACATTTCAACTATTTAATGCATATACAACGGATCCGATTTCGTATCATGGGTGATCGCAACCACTATAATCAATCATTCATAGTCATTGGTTTCCCGCCTCGCAAGGGGTACTCCCGCCTCATGATCGTAACCATGGGCATCATAGGTGCTCGCAAGCCCTTTATTATATCAAATACCAAGTGATCGCAACCACTGGCTCATCATCACAGAATGGTCCCCGCAGGGCCTTTCACATTTCACAACCAGATGATCGCAACCACTGGCACAATATCATATCATCATCACATTGGTTTCCCGCCTCACAAGAGGTACTCCCTTCACAGAATCCCGCAAGATCTTTCATCACTGTGATCGCAACCACAAAGTATCAATGCTATGCCATGCCATGAATGCAATGCAATAATGCATATGCTCAACAACAACCTCGTAATGATATCTCACCTTCTCAATTAGGGGTATATTGTATATTTTAGGTTTATCATCAATGGCATATAAACATTCACAAGGCCCCTCAAGGCATAACATACATATAATAGGCACTTCAATGGCCACAACATCATTCATGACAATCCACACATGGATATCAAAAGCATAGCAACCAATCATAGTATTTATCCATACATAAAATTATTCGAAGCATATTCATCATTCCACATAAGGCAATCATATTTATGCCCAACACAATCATGTTCTTAGACATGCATTTCATAATTCATCATCAAGCCCTTAACATTGCTTTCGCATGATCATCCTTGGTGGTTAAGATTTTATCTTTCTCATTATATGTATTTTGGGCATAATCAAGTCATCTGAAGATTTTAATCATCATCCAACACCACCATAGCATTGTCTTAAATATATATCCCTTTATATCCCCTCAAGCATCATACAATATAAGGGAAGAAGGCCCCAAGCCATCAGAACCGAGAAAAGAAGGGAAAATTTCATCAGGGGGGTCACTCGCTCAAGCGAGGCCCACATCCGCTTGAGCGAGACAGCCCATCTCGCTTGAGCGTCTCAGTTCGCTCCAGCGAAACCATTCCAGTAAGCATTTCCAGGTACATTCGCTTGAGCGAGGCTCCCTTTAACTAGCCACACGCTCGGGCGAAATTGCTCCAATAAGGAATCCCACACTCACTCGCTTGAGGGAGGTATCCACACGCTTAAGCGAAATCCGACCAGAGGTCGTCCTTCCCATCACTCGATTTTGCACTCGGGGAAGTTATTCCATAATCGATTCCTCTCATTCGGTCCCTCACTCGGCAATTTACATTAAAACCGACTTATCACTCGATCGATCATTCACTCGGTAATTCACCCTCACACCGACTCATCTTGCTTAGTTTTCTACTCGGCAAAATCAATCAAAGCCGACTCGTCTCTCACTTGGCCTTTCACTCAGCAATATATTCCAAATCTGGGTCATCACTCAATCAGTCTTTCACTCGGCAACTTCACTCCAAGTCCAAGTCATCTCAATTAGTTTTTAACTCGACAACTTCGTTCCAAGTCCGAACCATCTCTGATGGTCCTCACTCGGTTAAATCATTCCAGACCGACCCCACACTCGCTCGGTCTTCCACTCAGTTAAATCATTCCAGACCTATTCTTTTCTCACTCGGTAATTTATTTCAAAAACTGACTTCCTTTCATTTTCTTATGAGTGAAGTTATTCCAGAATACTTCTGGACAAACACATCATGCATCCCCAATCGGTGCCATCCTCACTCAGAATTATACACACGGAGGGACTCCACTCGGAATGAGTTACTTTAAATTCAGAAATTTCCACTCGGAACTTCACTACCTGGGGTATCATATTAGGAGACCCTTCACTCGGAATTATACGCACTTCCTCACTCGGACATAGCCCACTTGGAATTTCACTCGAAAATTCATTACATCATAGAATTATTTTCTAAGGTTCCCACTCAAGTGGAATTTCGTCCAAAGTCCCACTTACTCACCATACACTCGTCACACTCGGTCATAACATAACCATACCAGTCACACACTTGAGTCAGCACCATCCCAGCATCAGACTTCACACTTTCGCTCAAGCCACTTACACACGCTTGGGTGAAAAATGTCCAGTAACCATTTCCTCACTAGCTCGCTCAAGCGCGGCCATGCCCGCTTGCTCTTGAGCGAGATTCATCTAGTAACTCCCCTGATTGCATAATATGCAGCTCGCTTGAGCAGAAACCTCACCCGCCTAGGCGAATGAAAGGAATGTAATTCCGAGTGAAATCCTTCTGGGGGAAAGAATTATGTTGTGTTATTCCGAGTCTATGGTGACACTTCCGAGTGGGTGTGTTAAGAGTGATGTCTCGGTGTTCTGAGTGGAGCGGTCGGTAAACCGCTTTGGAAGCCAATTATATCGATTGGAATTTAAGCAATAGGTGAATACTTGAGACGCATAAATGTGTAATTGCTTATAGTGGTATGACACTGATATTCCGAGCGGTTTATTGAGGCATGTATATATTTGAATTTCGAGGATGAAATTCTTTAAAGGAGGGGGGAAATGTAACATCCTGATTTTTAATAAATTGCCAATTAAGGTAAATTCCAGGATTAAGGTTATGGATTAATTAAGTTATTAGTTAGTTGAAAATAATTGCCCATCTAAGTTAATAATGGAATAATAATAGTATTAAAGTTAGCAAATGACCCTTGTGCCCTTGGTGGTTTTGGAGGCTACGGTTTCCTCTCTCTTCCCTCTCTCTTTAATCACGCTGGTTGTGATTTGATGGCTGAGAGAATTAGCATTAAATGCAGATGGGATTGGACTTAATGATGACATGAATGGCTGATGGTAGTGTGATGATAAGGCTTCAGCTCACATTTCCCTTCTCATTCTTATCATTTCTCCTTGGTGCATGTTCAGAAGTGAGGAGATGATTCTTCTTCTTCTTCTTCTTCTTCTTCTTCTTCTTCTTCTTCTTCCTGATAGTTCTTCTTCCCTGGTTCTTCTTCTTCCATTAGATGGGGCTGTATGAGGCTCGGTTTGGGAACCTGCAGCAGCGTGTGGAGTGCCTCGGTGCTGTGGAGAATGGTCCACTATGTTGGGGCTGTGCTGCTCGTGAGGAAGAAGGTATAGTTGGGTGCTTAGAAGTTGGATGTCCTCTATTTTTGGTGAGGACTAGGCTGTTCAAGTGTGGAACAGCGTTGGGAATCCTCCACTGGACTGTGCGTAGAGTGATGTTGTGCCTTGGAGGCTTTGATGCTCATGAGGAGGCAGAGTTGATTCTCCAAGCTACGAGCAGAGTGTTGATGGCTGGACCTAGTGTGAAGGCTGTCTGCGTGGTGCCTTGGAGGCATGGAACTCCACTGTCTTGTAACAGAGCATGAAGTGTCTTGGGGGGAGTTGTTCATAGAACCAAGTGGCTCGGTGCTCCTCCAAAGCTGAGTGTTGCAAGCTCATGGAGCTTATGGATCTTCATTCCAGGTAAGGGGGCTTGCATGTAAAATGTGTGGTTTATGGACGGGTTTCCGGGTGAAACTAATACACTGTGATGTATTATGTTTGTGTGTGTTGTATGTTATTTGAGTAGTAACCCGGATATATGATGAATATGTATTGCTTGGTGTTGTTGAATTTCGTCCATGAGATATATGATGTATGTTGTGGTTGTGTTAAATGTATGAGATGCATATGATGAATGCCGAGTGCATTTGTGTGGTTTGTTATTGGTCCCTACGTGTGTGATGGTATGATTAAATGCATGTGATGCTTGACATTGATTATGCGTATGCTGAGTGCATAGGATGGGGACTGTTATGATAATTCTGAGTGGAATGTTATATGAGAAAGTATGGGATGATTGTTGTAGAGAATAATCCGAGTGGATGGCATGGTGATTACTGTAACATCCCAAATTTTTATGAAGAAGAGTAATATGGTAATGAGAGGTGTTTTAAAACCTTCATTTTATAGTTGACAATCAGAATTTAAAAGAGAGTGATTGATGAGTGGAAATAAAGACTTCTCCAGTATGAATGGATAGAGAGAGTGGTATATATATATATACCTCATGTAATGTGTATGATATGTTGGAAATGATTTAGTTGGCTTAGAATGAGATTCCGTGTGTTAGGATCTTCATTATTGTATATGTCCTGATATCTCGCTCAGGCGAGACGGCGATCCGCTCAAGCGAGATGCGTGCAAATGATGTTGGTGAAGACACTGGACGGTTCTCGCTCAAGCGGGTGTGGCCGCGCTCGAGCGAGAGAAAGAGAGAGGAAATACATACTGAGTGTTTTTTGCTCAAGCGAGCTTGGGACGCTTGAGCGAGTGAAGGGAGTCTGATGCTGGGACTCTAGGCGAAATTCACTAAGAGGAAAATAATAATAATGATAATAATAATAATTTTAGTAAATGATTCATGTGCCTTGGTGGAAAATGGGTCCGATTCCCTCTCTCTCTTTGTCCACGTGGAGTGTGATTATTGCTGATGGGACTTGCATTAAATGTAAAGGTGATGGCTGATGAAGAGTGAGCAGCGTGATTATGGGGCTGTAAGGTGATATAGCTTCACTTTCACGTTTTCCCCTCTCACTCTCTTTATTTTTCTTTGGTGCATGGAGAACCATTCTCCTCTTCTCTCTCACATCTGTTCTTCTTCTTTTTGCTGTTCTCCGTCTTCTTCATTTCCTCTTCCACCCAAACACTGTGCAGAGCCTTGAGTGGAAGGAGAACAGCGTGGCTGTGTGAGAACTGAGTGAAAGAGCGTGTGGCTGTGTGTTCTGGAGGGTAGGTTCAGGCCCCCTTTCCTGTTCCCTGGTGCTTCCTCTTTGTCTTCCTCTTCTTCTCCCTTCATACGGTGGGCTGTTGGAGCCTCAGTGTGTGAAGCCTACAGCTGTTTGTTGTTGCCTCGGTTGTGGAAGATGGCCCACTATTTTTGAGGCTGTGTTGTTGTGTGGATGAAGACATGGATGGTGCATGCATGGAAAGCTTGGTTGTCCTCCACTGTTGGTGAAGACCCATGATTGGGAATCCTCCACTGGACTGTATGTGGAGTGGTGTTGTGCCCTGGAGGCTTTGATGCTCGAGTGGAGGCAGAGTTGGCTCTCCGAAGCTGTGAGCAGAGCGTTGATGGCTGTGAGCCTGTTGCTGGGACGAGTAAAAGTTATGATGGCTCTTCCCAGGATTGGAAAGCCGAGCAGAATGTTGCTGTGGCTGGGCCGAGTGGCCAATGTGATTGCTGGAACTTCATTCTAGGTAAGGGGGGCTTTGCATCTCAAATGCATGGCTTATGGATGGATTTCCGGGTGACATAATTGCACTGTGTTGTGTTTGATGTGTATTGTATGCTGTTGTTGAGTTGAACCCGGATGTACGATATTTATTACTGCATGGTGTATGATTATCCGTTCAAGGGCTGTATGACACTATTTGTGATGATATGAGTTAATATATGAGATGCATGATAATTGTAATATGAATGCCGAGTGCATGGTGTGGTCCTCTATTAGTCCCTGTGTGTAATGGTCATTTAAATGTATATGATACTTGTTGATGCATATGCTTATGATGAATGAATGAATGGGGACTGTGATGATGAATGCCGAGTAGGCTTTATATATAAAAGCATGAGAGCTTATGGTAAAGGATACATCCGAGTGATAGAGGACAATCCGAGTGGAATAGTATATGAGAAAACATGGGATGATTACTAGTATTAGATTCCGAGTGGAATTATAAAATGGTGTGAGGCTTAGAAATGCTAAGGCCGAATGGATCCCATGAATGTGAGGCTCGTGGATGATGATAATCCGAGTGGATGGCATATTGATTGCCAAGTAGGTGTGATGTGAGTCGAGTCATCTGATTTGCTACGAAAATACCGAGTGCATAGAGTGTTGAACGTTATTACCGAGTGGGCAATCGAATGAATATGAGTTGAATGTATATGCATACGTGTTGAGTATATCACCTTGCGGGGTGCCACGAAGGGTATAATCCCGAGTGAAGAGGACGTCGTCCTAATGTTGAATATGATGAAAGACCTCGAGTTGGACTCGGGGCAGTGCCTGGGGCACTAAGCGTGAAATGAGATGCTTGATGAAATGCCGAGTGCATTGGCGTTGGACGCTGAGTGAATGAAATCGTATGCATCTGATTCACCACTGGAATGCGTTGGACTTCTATTACTGATCGGCAATCAGATGACAACATATGAATATGATTAAGTCCTGGAGTAGGGCTCAGGCACACTCCTTGAGCAAGGCTCGGAGTTGAGTGAAATCTGAGTGGATTATTATACTTGTTACTGAGTAGGTTGAGCTTATGACCGAGTGAAATGGGTGAATTACCGATTGGAAGATGATTGTGATTGATCATATTTAATGGCAGTGGTTGATTTGCTGATTGATGTTATATGTTATTGCATGTGGAGGATTCTGTGATTAATCTGAGCCAATATCTATCATTTAATATGTAAAGCTCACCCCTACACCATTTTTTAGTATGTGCAGGTCGGTCGGATTGATGTAAAGGGACTCATGTCTGAGTTAAGTGCACTCCGACTGTTGAGTTGTATATATATATTATGTTTTGGCAGTGTTAAGCCTTGGCCGGCTCATAATAACAATGTTGTATAATGAATACAAAGTTATATATATTGAATCTGAGTTATTAGAATCTGAGTGTATACCTATACTATATATGTGTTTTACATGGGCAGTATGTATTGGAGACGGCTAGGACTTGATGTTGAATGAATAATGATAAGATAATTGAATAATTCGAGCGCATGTTTATATATATATAGTTATGAATCGGTTGAAGAGTATTACTGAATGGGTAGTCGGATTTGTGAATCAGAGAGTGTATATAGATTAGTATTTTATGTTGATTTGATGCTTCATATCGTCGGGAATATAAATGATGTTGTATGAATAATTCTAAGTTAATGAATCCCGTGAGAAGTGTAAGAGGCTTAGATCCATTTCCGAGTGAGGATCACTAGGTGGCCTTTTTCCGAGTGAAAAATATATAGTGAACCCCGAGTGGGGAATGATTTGAATATCCCGAGTGGAAACTCGAGTGGATCTCTTCCGAGGGAAGATCTGTTGTAATAACTTAGATTGGGATATATTCTAAGTATGAAATATATGCATAAATCGAGTGAATAAGGTTCCATATTCTGAGTGATTAAGATCATGTATCACTAGTGGTTGAGCATTGAATAAGTCCGAGTGACTTAACTTGGTGAATTCCTCTAAGTGTTGAGGAGTTTGGATAATTCCGAGTGGAATTGATTAAGGAGGTTATTTCTGAGTAATGGATGGTTAAGGTATTCTCCGAGTGAGATTAGGCATGAATACCGAGTGTGTGACCGAATAAGTATTGGTCGGTATTGGTATTAGTTACCGAGTGAAATACCGCTCAGAAGATGAGTGGGTTTATGAATGGAGTACCGAGTGATGAACATGTAGAGTACTCCCGAGTGAATTGAGGTTGTGATATACCGGGTGGCGTTTGATTGGGTGATATCCTGAGTGAGGGAAGTTTGATGTATACCGAGTGGGATAACCCTCATTTCCCGAGTGGATTATTGTTTGTGGCCTCTGTGGATAAAATTTAGTGACTAAGTTAAGGGCTTCCGAGGCAGGCAATTGTTGGGGTTGTTCCCGAGTGAATGGAACCTTTTAATACCGAGTGGACTAAGTCAAACCCCGAGTGATGGGATTGCCGAGTGTAACTCCTCGCTTCAGCGAATGAAGGATTCGTTCCAGCGAGTGTGTGTTGTTGGAAGGCCTTTGGATCGGCTTCACCTAAGCGAAGGGGCGTTCGCCCGAGTGAGTTGGGCTGTCTCGCCCAAGCGTGCTGTATCTCGCTTGAGCGAGTGCACGCTGTATTGTGGGTTCGCTCAGACGCTGTTTGTTCTTCTGCTGTGAATGGTTTTCATTACCATTACCTTCCATTCTCTTTGTGGCTCGGTTTTGGTCCTTATCTGGCCCGGTTCTTCATGGTCTATGGACCTGGCTCTCATATCTTCATATATGAGAGTGGCTTTTTATTGATCCAGGTATTTTTCTAAATAAAAGTTAATTTTGGGAAAAAATTTCCCCTGTTTCGGGTTTATTTATTTGTTAAAATTAAGGGTGTTACAATTGCCGAGTGGATGAGATGTGAGCTGAGTCATCTGATCTGCTGTGGAAGTGCCGAGTGCATATAACGTTGAACACTAAATACCAAGTGGGCAATCAGATGAATATGTGTTGAATGTAAGTGAATATGTGTTGAATATAATGAAAGACCTCGGGTTGGGCTTGTGAGTTCCTGTGATTATTGGACTGGTGGTTGCGATCACCTGGTATTGAAATGAAAGGCCCTGCGGGACCATTGAGATTGAATGCCCATGGTTGCGATCATGAGGCGGGAGTACCCCTTGCGAGGCGGGAAACCATTATGAATTACACTAAGCGTGAGATGAGACGCTTGATGAAAGACCTTGAGTTAGACTCAAGGCAAATGCCGAGTGCATTGGCGTTGGACGCCGGGTGAATGAGATCGTATGCATCCGATTCGCCACGGGAATACGTTGGACTCCTAATACCAATCAGCAATCAGATGAAACATGTGAGAATATGATTAAGTCTTTGAGCAGGGCTCAAGCAGACTCCTTGAGCAAGGCTCGGAGTTGAGCATTATTGATAGTGATTAGAGTTGGGGTGAAATCCGAGTGGATGAATTAAAATATTGTTATTGAGGATGTTGTGCTTATAGCCGAGTGAAATGGGTGAATCCCGATCGGAGGATGTTGTGTGATTGTTTATATTAAATGGCAGTGTGTCATAATTGATTGAATTGTGTATTTGTATAATTGAGGATGTGGTATAATTCGAGTCAGTAACTGTCATTTAATATGTAAAGCTCACCCCTACACCATTTTTCAGTATGTGCAGGTCGGTCTGGAAATGATGTGAAGGACTCAAGTCCGAGTGTTGGGCACTCCGACTGTTGAGTGCATGTATTATATATATATTATGTTTAGGCAGTGTTAAGCCTTGGCCGGCTCATATAACAATGTTGTATAATGAATACGAATATATATATGTATAGAAAACCGAGTGCATGTTTATATATATATATGGATTACATTGACATCATGTACTTGTATCGGATAATAAGGATCGGTGAATGAATAATGTTAAGATGATAAGTATTCCGAGTGTATGAATATATATATATATACATATAAGTGTTTTATGTTGATTTGATGCTTCTTATCGACTGGGAGGAGTGGTTGAATGAATAATGATAACATGCATTGGTATTGGCTGAGTGTTGAATGCATAGGATAATGTTAAGTTAATGACTCTGAGTGAGGCTATGATGTTTGGCTTTCTTTTCTGAGTGAAGAAGACTTAAAAGGATTCTGAGAGGAATCCCTTTAGATGAACCTATCCTGGTGGGATTTGATGGGAGAATTTACCGAGAGATTATAGGCCTAAATATTACCGAGTGAAAAACATGGGTAAACCCCGAGTGGAAAAGGGATTGAATATTCCGAGTGGGAAATCCGAGTGATCCTCTTCCGAGGGAAGAGTTATTGTAATGGTTGAAATTGGGATATATTCTAAGTGTGTGATACATGTATAATCCGAGTGAATGAGATTTTATATCCCGAGTAGTTAAGATCTGAGCAAGTCAGAGTGGGACTTAACTTAATAGTTTCTCCGAGTGAGTAAGATATCGTATGCCGAGTGAATCTGGCTGGAATATTCTGAGTAGAGTATGGTTGTGGAGACCCTTTCTAAGTGAAGGAAGGTCTATGTGTTCTCCGGGTGAGAGATGTAAATGTATGTCGAGTGATGAATATGAAGTACATTCCCGATTGTGTTGAAGTTAAATACACTAAGTGGTGTTTGATTGGGAAAGATTCCGAGTGAGGAAGGTTTATGGATTCCGAGTGGGATAACCCTCATTTACCGAGTGGATTGTATATGAGACCATTGAGGATAGAAAATAAATGACTAAGTATGATATAATGGGTTGTTCCCGAGTGAATGGAACTCTGGATCCCGAGTGATAGAATACCGAGTGTGGCTTCTCGCTTCAGCGAATGAGGGATTCGCTCCAGCGAGTGGGTGTGCATGGGTGGCTTTTGGTTTGGCTTCGCTTAAGCGAATGGCTGTCTGCCCGAGCGGGTTGGGTTATCTCGCCCAAGCGTGCTGGATCTCACTTGAGCGAGTGTACGCTATTTTTGGGTTTCGCTTGAGCGTTATGTTCTTCCACTGGGCTGCACAGTGAATGGTTTTCCATTTCACTTGCCTTCCATTCCCTTCTTCTTTTATTGTGCCCGGTTCCTTTGGTTTCCGATCGGTTTTTGGGAAAAAATTTCCCTGTTTGGGGTTTTATTTATTTATTAAATTAAGGGTGTTTCATTTTGGTATCAGAGCAGACCAAAAGGTCCATGGCAAAGGTATGCTTACCGAGTGTAAGCGGTTGTGTGCAAGATGACCGGTTGTCATCCTTGCTTATTGTATTCTGTTAGAATTGATGCATGTTTAATCATGATTCGTATGGCTGTGTGCCTGTGTATTTTGCTGTTTGGGATAGTAGTGAAAGGTACTACTGTTGTGATGTTGATTTGGGGGATAGAATACTTGATGCTACCCTAACCCGATTGTTTATGAAATGCTTAAAGGTTATTCTAAGCCTGGGTTGATTAGAAAGGACATAGAATGGTATATGTTGAGACCCCTTTTATAGGTGGAGGTTGGATTAATTGGTTCGGGTTCTTGTGTATGCCATGCTAATAGTTCATGGCCGAGTCATATTGATTGAACGGATTGGAACTCATATGTTGAGTTAGCTGAGTGAATAATATTGAAGGAATCCCCTAGTGTAGTGATCTCCAATTTATTTGATTAGTTGTGCCATTTTTGAAGGATGTTTTATACCCTTGGCACGTGAACCCTATAAGGTATATAATGTAATTGATTGGTTGCAGATTTCTAAGTTGAGGAATTTGAATATGTGATGAATGAATAAATATGAAATCAGGCATATGTTAAATTGGGATTGAGTCTCGGTTTTTGATGTGTGAAAACCGAGTGAATGGTTGGTGGATGTTAGGCCACTAGGCCTGTGACCCTGTTGGTTAGACATGAATTGTTGAGACCGAGTGAAGTGATTATGTAATAAATTCTGAGGCTTGAATTATTGTAAGAGGAAATGCAAATACCGAATGGTAATGTTGAATTCTGGGTATGCTATGGTATTGAGTATAGTGACGATGGAAAATATATTGTAACCTAGAGCTATATATCTCTGTGGGTGTAGTGAACTATTTGGCTTAAGGCTGAGTTATGGTCAGTAATAAATGATGGCATTAAGGGCTATTAGGCTGTTGAACCATGATTTTGTGATGAATAAGATTAAAGAAGAGATATTTACTCGGTCTGGGCTAAAAACCGGTTGCCATTATGTCATTTTAAGGTGAGTCTGGTTGGCATTTGATGATTGTTATCATGTAATTTACCCTAAAATATGTATAAGGACAAGGTATATGCTCTGTATGGGTCGGAAATCTATTGATAATATGCATTTTACTGTGATGCTGATTGATGTTTGCTGACTGTTGGCATGTGATGCATCATAGTTGGTGCGTAGTGATGATATTAGTATAGGAATATTGCTTATAAAATTGTAAGAATTGCCATTAATTTTCATATAGATTGGTATTATCCGAGTGAGTTTGGTCGGTATAAGTGAAAAGAGTGCTAGGATGCTGTTCTGAGGTGACTCTACATGCCATAGGTATTGTGGCAGTGTACACTTTTGCAGTGACTCTATGCAAATGTTGTGACCCTATAGAAATGAGGCATCATCCTATAAGTTGGATGCAACAGTTCATAGGTCGGGCAAGTGAGACTGTAGCTGCTTATGGGGATGGTTTGAGTCTATCGGGCTGCTCCGAGCAAGGCTGAGGTTGTACTGAGTGGACAATAAGTAGTGGTGTATCAGAATGTGGATGAGTGAATGAAAGGAATGTAATTCCGAGTGAAATCCTTCTGGGGGAAAGAATTATGTTGTGTTATTCCGAGTCTGTGGTGATACTTCCGAGTGGGTGTGTTAAGAGTGATGTCTCGGTGTTCTGGGTGGAGCGGTCGGTAAACCGCTTTGGAAGCCAATTATACCGATTGGAATTTAAGCAATAGGTGAATACTTGAGACGCATAAATGTGTAATTGCTTATAGTGGTATGACACTGATATTCCGAGCGGTTTATTGAGGCATGTATATGTTTGAATTTCGAGGACGAAATTCTTTAAAGGAGGGGAGAAATGTAACATCCTGATTTTTAATAAATTGCCAATTAAGGTAAATTCCAGGATTAAGGTTATGGATTAATTAAGTTATTGGTTAGTTGAAAATAATTGCCCATCTAAGTTAATAATGGAATAATAAATAGTATTAAAGTTAGCAAATGACCCTTGTGCCCTTGGTGGTTTTGGAGGCTACGGTTTCCTCTCTCTTCCCTCTCTCTTTAATCATGCTGGTTGTGATTTGATGGCTGAGAGAATTAGCATTAAATGCAGATGGGATTGGACTTAATGATGACATGAATGGTTGATGGCAGTGTGATGATAAGGCTTCAGCTCATATTTCCCTTCTCATTCTTATCATTTCTCCTTGGTGCATGTTCAGAAGTGAGGAGACGATTCTTCTTCTTCTTCTTCTTCTTCTTCTTCCTGATAGTTCTTCTTCCCTGGTTCTTCTTCTTCCATTAGATGGGGCTGTATGAGGCTCGGTTTGGGAACCTGCTACAGTGTGTGGGGTGCCTCAGTGCTGTGTAGAATGGTCCACTGTGTTGGGGCTGTGCTGCTCGTGAGGAAGAAGGTATGGTTGGGTGCTTGGAAGCTGGATGTCCTCTATTTTTGGTGAGGACTAGGCTGTTCAAGTATGGAACAGCGTTGGGAATCCTCCACTGGACTGTGCGTGGAGTGATGTTGTGCCTTAGAGGCTTTGATGCTCGTGAGGAGGCAGAGTTGATTCTCCAAGCTGCGAGCAGAGTGTTGATGGCTGGACCGAGTGTGAAGGCTGTCTACGTGGTGCCTTGGAGGCATGGAACTCCACTGTCTTGTAACAGAGCATGGAGTGTCTTGGGGGAAGCTGTTCGTAGAACCGAGTGGCTCGGTGCTCCTCTAAAGCTGAGTGTTACAAGCTCATGGAGCTTCTGGATCTTCATTCCAGGTAAGGGGGACTTGCATGTCAAATGTATGGTTTATGGACGGGTTTCCGGGTGAAACTAATACACTGTGATGTGTTATGTTTGTGTGTGTTGTATGTTATTTGAGTAGTAACCCGGATATGTGATGAATATGTATTGCTTGGTGTTGTTGAATTCCGTCCATGAGATATATGATGTATGTTGTGGTTGTGTTAAACGTATAAGATACATATGATGAATGCCGAGCGCATTTGTGTGGTTTGTTATTGGTCCCTACGTGTGTGATGGTATGATTAAATGCATGTGATGCTTGACATTGATTATGCATATGCTGAGTGCATAGGATGGGGACTGTTATAATAATTCGGAGTGGAATGTTATATGAGAAAGTATGGGATGATTGTTGTAGAGAATAATCCGAGTGGATGGCATGGTGATTGCCGAGTGGATAAGATGTGAGCTGAGTCATCTGATTCGCTGTGGAAGTGCCGAGTGCATATAACATTGAACGCTAAATACCGAGTGGGCAATCGGATGAATATGTGTTGAATGTAAGTGAATATATGTTGAATATAATGAAAGACCTCGGGTTGGGCTTGCGAGTTCCTGTGATTATTGGACCAGTGGTTGCGATCACCTGGTATTGAAATGAAAGGCCCTGCGGGACCATTGAGATTGAATGCCCATGGTTGCGATCATGAGGCGGGAATACCCCTTACGAGGCAGGAAACCATTATGAATTACACTAAGCGTGAGATGAGACGCTTGATGAAAGACCTTGAGTTGGACTCAAGGCAAATGCCAAGTGCATTGGCGTTGGACGCCGGGTGAATGAGACCGTATGCATCTGATTCGCCACTGGAATGCGTTGGACTCCTAATACCGATCAGCAATCAGATGAAACATGTGAGAATATGATTAAGTCCTTGAGCAGGGCTCAGACAGACTCCTTGAGCAAGGCTCAGAGTTGAGCATTATTGATAGTGATTAGAGTTGGGGTGAAATCCGAGTGGATGAATTAAAATATTATTATTGAGGATGTTGTGCTTATAGCCGAGTGAAATGGGTGAATCCCGATCGGAGGATGTTGTGTGATTGTTTATATTAAATGGCAGTGTGTCATGATTGATTGAATTGTGTATTTGTATAATTGAGGATTGTGGTATAATCCGAGTCAGTAACTGTCATTTAATATGTAAAGCTCACCCCTACACCATTTTTCAGCATGTGCAGGTCGGTCTGGAAATGATGTGAAGGACTCAAGTCTGAGTGTTGGGCACTCCGACTCTTGAGTGTATGTGTTATATATATATATATATATATATATATATATATATATATATTATGTTTAGGCAGTGTTAAGCCTTGGCCGGCTCATATAACAATGTTGTATAATGAATACGAATATATATATGTATAGAAAACCGAGTGCATGTTTATATATATATATGGATTACATTGACATCATGTACTTGTATCGGATAATAAGGATCGGTGAATGAATAATGTTAAGATGATAAGTATTCCGATTGTATGAATATATATATATATATACATATAAGTGTTTTATGTTGATTTGATGCTTCTTATCGACTGGGAGGAGTGGTTGAATGAATAATGATAACATGCATTGGTATTGGCTGAGTGTTGAATGCATAGGATAATGTTAAGTTAATGACTCCGAGTGAGGCTATGATGTTTGGCTTTCTTTTCTGAGTGGAGAAGACTTAAAAGGATTCTGAGAGGAATCCCTTTAGATGAACCTATCCTAGTGGGATTTGATGGGAGAATTTCCCGAGTGATTATAGGCCTAAATATTACCGAGTGAAAAACATGGGTAAACCCCGAGTGGAAAAGGGATTGAATATTCCCGAGTGGGAAATCAGAGTGATCCTCTTCCGAGGGAAGAGTTGTTGTAATGGTTGAGATTGGGATATATTCTAAGTGTGTGATACATGTATAATCCGAGTGTATGAGATTTTATATCCCGAGTAGTTAAGATCTGAGCAAGTCCGAGTGGGACTTAACTTAATGGTTTCTCTGAGTGAGTAAGATATCGTATGCCGAGTGAATCTGGCTGGAATATTCCGAGTAGAGTATGGTTGTGGAGACCCTTTCTGAGTGAAAGAAGGTCTATGTGTTCTCTGGGTGAGAGATGTAAATGTATGCCAAGTGATGAATGTGAAGTACATTCCCGATTGTGTTGAAGTTAAATACACCGAGTGATGTTTGATTGGGAAATATTCCGAGTGAGGAAGGTTTATGGATTCCGAGTGGGATAACCCTCATTTACCGAGTGGATTGTATATGAGACCATTGAGGATAGAAAATAAATGACTAAGTATGATTTAATGGGTTGTTCCCGAGTGAATGGAACTCTGGATCCCGAGTGATAGAATACCGAGTATGGCTTCTCGCTTCAGCGAATGAGGGATTCGCTCTAGCGAGTGGGTGTGCATGGGTGGCTTTTAGTTTGGCTTCGCTTAAGCGAATGGCTGTCCGCCCGAGCGGGTTGGGCTGTCTCGCTCAAGCATGCTGGATCTCGATTGAGCGAGTGTACGCTGTTTTTGGGTTTCGCATGAGCGTTATGTTCTTCCGCTGGGCTGCGCAGTGAATGGTTTTCCATTTCACTTGCCTTCCGTTCCCTTCTTCTTTTATTGTGCCCGGTTCCTTTGGTTTCCGATCTGTTTTTGGGAAAAATTTTCCCTGTTTTGGTTTTTATTTATTTATTAAATTAAGGGTGTTTCATCGGGAATTCCTTTCCCAAAGCCAAGATCCTCTAGATCATAAAAGGCCAACTAAACCCAACAACATCACCATCACATTGTTACTCAATATTCAACTTAGCTCTCATATCCTTCAATAACAACAATGGTTTAGAACCTCATCAAGTCACAATCTTTTCACACTAATCCCTCACATTCCACATTCATAACAACACTCATCATTAAATATCATTCTCCAACATCATTAAACCTACATTCTACACACATTTCACACTTTCCCCAATTTATTAGAGTTAGGGTTTCACTAAAACCCAACAACACCATAAATGCTTATTAATTTTCCACTCATCCAAGTATTAATTTCATGCACCTATAACAACCCACCATTAATGCCATAATAACAACACCCACCTTAGGGTTTCCTCATTAATGCTCTCCCAACAACCCATATGCCATAAATACTCCCCCAAGCCATAAAACTCATAATAATGATATTAACTTCATCAAAGATGGTGAGAAGAGCTTACCTCACCATAAAACGAAAATGGAGTCAAGGAAGGGAGAGAGGGAGCACGAAATAGAGTGGGAGAAGGAGGGCTTCTAATCGCCATTGTCACCACATCCAAGCTTGAAGGAAAACGAAATGGAGAAGGAGAAGGCACACCACCATGCTTAGGGTTTTTAGGAGAGGAAGAAGAAGGTGGAAGAAGAAGAAGTGTAGAAAGGAGAGGGAGAAAGTGACGTGAAAAGGAGAAGAGAAAGTGGAAGTTTATATTTTTATTATTTGGCTTCACATTAAAATCTCACCGTTTTATAACCAATAGGCTCTCAGTTCGGGCTCAATACTAATTCCAAAAATTATTCCGAATATAGATTCGGACTCCCAATAATATTCTTAACATCCCTGACCAACGGCATCTCATTCGGAGATACTTGGTCCGACACCCATATTCTAATCAGGTAAAATTTCATCTCACATAAGCTCAATAAATTATAAATATCCCCAATAAATCCGAATTTAATCATTCCAATATTTTTGGGACACAAATCCACTCATATACATTTATTTACTATTTATTCTCATCATTTATTCATTTTTATAAAATTCGGGGTGTTACAACTTAGACCTTTTAAGTGCTAACTATTTTGTCTGTGTATAAATTCTTACTATTTACCATTAAGTTTATCATCTTTATCAAACATAGTAACTAAAGAATCAACTTCAAAAGCATTCAAAGTAAAATTTTTTAATACTCAATTCACCCCCCTCTTGAGTACTTGAGGTCACTTGGTTAACAAGTGGTATCAGACCTTGACTCTTGGTAGATCAAGCTTAATAGTTTCAAGAGAACAAATGGCCTCAAATTTTCTAAACCTTTTCCCGAGAGTGGTGCCACAAATAGACCTCCCGCTTTCAATGGTGAGGGCTACACTTTTTAGAAAGCAAGGATGAAAATTTTTGTGCAATCAATTGACTTGAAAGTATGGAATGCTATTGAAAATGGTCTTTTTGTACCTATGCATACTGTTAATGATAAACAATTTGAAAAACCTATGGATGATTGGACTAGTGAGGAAGAGAAGAAAGTACAATATAATTACAAAGTAAAAAATCTTATCACTTTAGCCTTAGGTCCTGATGAGTTCTTTAGAGTAGTTACATGTAAATCTGCTAAGGATATGTGGGATACCCTTCAAGTAACTCATGAAGGAACTAGCAATGTTAAGGACTCTAAGATTAGTACTTTAACTAGTCAATATGAAAGTTTTAGAATGAATTCCAATGAATCTATTTTAGAACTTCAAAAGAGATTTACTTTGATTATTAATCATCTTATTACACTTGGTAAATCTTATACTAACAAGGAACTTATCCACAAAGTTCTAAAAAGTCTTACTAGGGAATGACAACCTCTTGTTACGGCCATCAAACAATCTCCCAATATAAATGATATGTCTCTTGCCACTTTGTTTGGTAAACTGCAAGAACAAGAACAAGAATTGAAAGACTTGAAACAAGCGGAGGAAGAAGAAAAAGTCTCTAAGAAGAAAGGGCTAGCTCTCAAAGCCACCTCAATTGTTGAAGATGAATCCGAGAGTGATCTTGACGAGGATGAAGAGTTAAGCCTATTCGTGAAACGTTTTGGAAAGCTTATGAAGAGCAAACGCTTCCAAAGGAACTTCAAATCACAAGGTAAGAAATCTAGTCCTAAAGAAAATTCTACATCACCTACTTGCTTTGAATGTGGAAAGGAAGGACACTTCAAGATAGATTGTCCAAACCTAAAGAAGAAAAACAAAGAAAGAAAAGAAAGGAGAAAAGCATATATCGCATGGGATGAAAATGAGATAAGTAGCTCGGATGATTCAGAAAATGAAGAAGTAAACCTCTGTCTTATGGCCAATCACCAAGATGAAGAAGATGAGGTAAACTTTCATGACTTAGATAAGGAAGAACTACTTGATGCTCTTGAAGAATTATATGATAAACTTATGAAAGTGTCTAATAAGCATAAATTATCTAGAAAAACCATTGACACTCTTGAGATGCATCTTATGGAAGTTTGTAAAGAAAATGAATGTTTGAAAAATGAGTTAGTAAATGTTCAAGCATGCTCTAGGACTAAACCTTGTGAATTTGTAAAGAAATGTGACATGCTAGAAACTAAGGTTTTGGACTTAAATAGAACTCTAGAAAAATTTACAAATGGTAGAGACAACTTAAATGTTTTACTTGGTAAACAATGGTGTATGTTTGATAAAACGGGTTTAGGTTTCAATGCCGTTAAGAAACAAAAGAATTATAAGAACTTCTTTATACCACCTAGTAAAACTTCATCACCTTTCATGAAATGTAATCATTGTAGTTTTAAAGGACATAATGCATCTAATTGTAATATTAGAAAACTAGGGCCAAAGGTTGTGAGAAGAGTATGGGTTCCTAAAGGAACATTACCTCTAACTAACTTACAAGGACCCAACATAAAATGGGTACCAAGTTCTCTAACTTGACATGTTTTGTAGGTATGCTTTAAAACGAATAGCACCTATTGGTATTTGGATAGTGGGTGTTCAAAACACATGACGGGAGACAAAAGTAAGTTCATATGATTTACTCCATGAAATAAAGGATTCGTTACTTATGGAGATAACACGAAGGGAAGAATACTAGGAATCGGAAATGTTGGTAAAAATTCTTCAACTTCTATAAACGAAGTATTATATGTTGAACGACTTAAACATAACTTGCTTAGCATTAGTCAATTATGTGATAAGGGCTATAAAATTGTTTTTGTAACACCCCAAATTTTATAAAGATGATAAATTGTTATAAATAAATATTAGATAATCATGAATGAGTCAATGAGTATCCCAAAAATGTTAGAATAATTAAATTGGGATTTCTTATAAAAATTTATAATTTATTGAAACCTAAAGGAGTTAAAACTATTCCCGATGGAGATATGGGTGTCGGACCAAGTATCTCCGATTGAAATGCCATTGGTCAGGGCAGTAGATAAAATTGTTGGGAATCCGAATATGTATTCGGAATAATTTTTAGAATGTGTATTGAGCCCGAACCGAGAGCCTGTTTGTTATAAAACGGTAAAATCTTAATGAGGAGTAAAAACTTAAAAATAAAATTCTCTTCCTCCTCTCATTTTCACGCCACTTCCCTTCTTCTTTCTATTCTTTTCCTTCATCCCTCTTGATTCTTATCTTCTTTTTTATTTTTCTCCTTCCTAAAAACCTAGAGGAGGCTTATGCCCTTTTCATTCCATTTTCATTCTCATGGAAGCTTGAAGGAAACCATTGGGTGTTGATCCTCCTCCTCTCTTCTCTAATTTCGTTGGGTTTTTCTCCCTCCCTTGGCTCCATTTTCGTTTCCATGGTGAGATTGTATTTCGGGTGATGCAATGGAGGGTTCGGAGCATTGGAACCGTTTCAGCTCTTCCCTCAAGGTAGGAGAGGAGTTATATATTCAAATTGCATGAGTAAATTGTTAGTGATTATTGTATGTGTTTGATACTCATGCTTGCCTTGCCATGCACATATATATATATATATTGAATTAATGAGAATGGCATATGGTTGATTATGAGGGTGATGTATGAGAATAGGTGAAGATTGTTATGGAAATATATACCTATATGGGTGATAATGACAAGTTAAATTTTAATGTAGTTATTGAGAAAATATGGATGGAAAACTAATGATTATTAAGGATTGTATGTGTAATGAAGATGAGTTAATTTTGATGTGGTAGATGGCTTAGAATGGAAATTGTTGTGTATGAACATATGAGACAAGTTTTAAATATTTATTGTAAGGTATATGAAGTATGGAATTGAGTTAAATTGGCTTTGGATGGATTTTGATATGTATGGTTGTTGAGGGCTCATGTTTCTACCCAGGTTCTGATATTCTCGCCTAAGCGAGAGGGATTCTCGCTCAAGCGAGAATCCTTTGTGTTGGTTACAGGGCCTCTGGCCCGAATTCGCCCAGGAGAATGAACTACTCGCCCAAGCGAGTCGTGTGATACGTGAATTAGGGGAGATTCTGGACGAATCTCGCTCAAGCGGGCGTGGTCGCGCTTGAGCGAGCGAGAGAGGAATTGATTCTGGACGTTTTTCGCTCAAGCGAGTACGAGACACTTGAGCGAGTGTGAGGAGTCTGATCCTGGGCGTTATTCGCTCAAGCGAGTGGCTCTTTGTAAGGAGCCTCGCTCAAGCGAGCCAGCCCTGGAAGTGGTACTGGACTAGTTTCGCCCGAGCGAGTGACCGAGTGTGAGGGTAATTCGCTCAAGCGAGCCAGCGTAGGAACGCTGCTGGGTGATTTTCGCTTACGCGTGGAAGCTCGCCCAAGCGAGCTATGTTAATCTCGCTCAAGCGAGTCAAGTCTCGCTCAAGCGAGTTGCCCAGAATTTCATATTATATTGTTTTCTCAGTTTTGATGATGCTGGGCCTTTTTCCCACATACTGTATGATGCTTGAGGGAATATATATGGATAAATGAATAGGACATCTTATGGTGGTGTTGAATAATGATTAAAACATTTGGGTAACTCGTTTATACCCATAATATACGTAATGAGAAATATAAATCTTAACCACCAAGAATGAGACATGTGAGAACAATGTTAAGGTTTGACGACGAGTTATGAGATGTACTTTTGGGTGATGCAAACCCATTGTTTGAATGAATAAATGATGAGGTATATGTTAATAACTGATAAATCAGAGATGATAATTATAATGAGTAAAATGAATAACATTTCAGATCATTACCTTGAATTAAGGATGATCATATTATTGATGATTTTGTTGTAAAAACCATTGTGGTTGAATATGGATATTGATTCACTATATGATATGAGATATAGAAATGTATTGTGTTAAGATGCAAAGTAAAGAACATGATTGTGTTGGGCATAAGTGTGATTGCCATATATGTGAATGATGAATATGTCTTGAATAATTCCAAGTGTAGAATAATACGGTAATGATTGCTATGCCGTTTGACATCCATGTGTAGATTATTGTGAAATGACGTTGTGGCCATTGAGATGCCAATTATATGAATGATGTGCCTTGAGGGGTGTTGTAAATAATTATGAATAATTATTGAATGAATCACCTTGCGGGGTGCCACGAAGGGTAAAACCCTGAGTGAAGAGGACGTTGTCCTACTGTTGTTGAATAATATGGAATATATCACCTTGCGGGGTGTCACGAGGGGTGTATCCCCGAGTGATGATAGTATTGAGATAATTATTGTAAAATGTACCACCTTGCGGGGTGCCACTGAGGGTATATCCTAGAGTGAAGAGGACGTGGTCCTATTGATATTGAATTATTGTGAATTAAATCACCTTGCGGGGTGCCACAAAGGGCGTATCCCAGAGTGATGACAGTATTATGTTATTTATTATGAAATGAAACACCTTGCGGGGTGCCACGAAGTGCGTAGCCCTGAGTGATGATGACATGGATATATATATGGAAATAATTCACCTTACGGGGTGCCACAACGGGTATGACCCAAAGTGATGATGATAGTTTGATTGATAAATAATTCACCTTGCGGGGTGCCACGAAGGGTGTAGCCTTGAGTGATGATGATGTTGTGATATTTATTGAAATGAATCACCTTGCGGGGTGCCACAAAGGGTGAATCCCTGAGTGATGATATTATTATTAGAATTATTGTGAAATGAATAGTATGGTGGTTGTGATCACCCGTTGATATAGAATCGGATTAATTGTATATTTGAGATAGGATGACCACGAATGATGAGAAACCCCTTGCGAGGAGGTATACAAGTAAAACCTTAATGAATTGATGATGGTAAAGATTAGGAATGCCCTTGTTGATAAATGGTAAAATGATGGTATTTGTGACCGTGAATATGTTGTGTTTATTTATGATATGAATTACAGTTCATGAGGCTTGTATGCCTATTATTATGATGGGATGATAAATAAATGATAATTTGATGTTTTGATAGCAAAGCACTCATGATGTTTGTATGCATATACACATGATCACAATATATATGTTATTCGTCATTTTGAATGTATAACTCACTCTCCCATGTGGTCCCCTTTTTAGCCTTATGTTGCAGGTGCCATGGGATGAGTTCGGATTTCTAGTCAAAGCTTTGGTGAAGGTAAATAGTGGTAATGGAAGTGCCTTGGCCGGCATCATTTATGAGTCCTTGTGTAATGAATGAATTGATTATGAGAATGTAAATGATTTTTAGGTTTTGAATATGTATAAGATAATTCCTGAATTATGGATGGTGAATATATATATATATATATATATATATATATATATATGTAGTATGTGAGAGATGATTTATAGTGTATTGGGAGGATTAAAATTAACTGTAGAATGAGGATAGTTTTCTAATAGGCTTATAATGTGCCATTGCGTGCTTGCCTAGCCTTTTCTCATATCTTCATATATGGGACTAGGCGTGTGCCCGGTATACAGATCCTTCCGCTGTAAACTTTATTATTTTTGTATACCATTATGGGCCATTATTCTATCGATCCAGCTTTAGTTTATTTAGTTGTACGCTTCAGTTTTCTGTGATTCGAGTTTCGGTGTGACACCGGTATTATTTTGAAACGCGAAAAAAATTTACTCACATTCTCATTAACTAAGAAGATCACATCGAAATTCGAGTACAGAAAATTGGGGTGTTACAGTTTTTGAATCAATGGTTGCATAATTGAAAATAAGCTAAACAAGGAAATAAAATTCGTTGGTCAAAGAGTTGATAATATTTATATGATTAATCTTGATTATCTTGCTTCAAATGATGTGCAATGCTTCATAACTAAAGAGGATGAATCATGGCTATGGCATAGAAAAATTGCTCACATTCATATAGACCATTTAAATAAACTTGTTTCGAAAGATTTAGTAATTGATTTACCAAAATTGAAATTCGAAAATAAATTTTATGATGCTTGTCAAAAGGGAAAACAAGTAAAGGTTTCTTTTCAAGCGAAAAATATTGTTTCAACAACTAGACCTTTACAACTTTTACATATGGATTTGTTTTGACCTTCAAAAATTAAAAGTTTTGGTGGAAACTATTATGGTCTTGTGATTGTGGACGATTATTCTAGATATACATGGACATTGTTTCTTACTCATAAACATGAAGCATATCATGCATTTAAGAAACTTGCCAAGATCATCCAAAATGAACAAAATTTGAAAATTGCATCTATTCGAACTGATCATGTGGTAGAATTTGAAAACCAATCTTTTGAAAAGTTTTGTGAAAAATTTGGCATTGATCATAATTTTTTGGCTCCAAGAACTCCACAACAAAATGGAGTAGTTGAAAGGAAAAATCGATCTTTAGCGGAGCTCGCAAGAACTATGTTAAATGAAAGTAACATTTCAAAACATTTTTGGGCCGATGTAGTAAATACTGCTTGCCATGTTATGAACCGATGTTTGGTAAGGCCTATATTAATGCCAAATTTATAAAGGAAGAAAACCAAATATTTCTTATTTTCATATATTTGGATGCAAATGTTTTGTTTTATATAATGGAAAGGATAATCTCGGCAAATTCGATGCAAAATCTGATGAAGCAATATTCTTAGGTTATTCATCTACTAGTAAAGCTTATCGACTCTTTAACAAACGAACATGTACAATTGAAGAGTCTATACATGTCAAATTTGATGAACTTAACCAAAATCCTCCGAGAAAGGAAATTGATGATCTTGTAGGTACCTTCCAAGAAATGAACTTGGAAGATGAAGAAGAAAACAAAAATGAAGGAGACACAACACAAAACAATGAACCTCAACAAAAAGAGTGGATCACCATAAAGAATCACCCCTTGGACAATATCATAGGTAAAATAACAAAAGCTGTAAGTACTCGTAACACTATTAGAAATGCATGCAATCACTTAGCCTTTGTATCTCAAATTGAACCCAAAAATATTGATGAAGCTATTATTGATGAACATTGGATGTTGGCAAGCAAGAAGAATTGAATCAATTTGAAAGAAATGAAGTTTGGGAACTTGTGCCAAGACCCAATGACCATCTAATAATACGTACTAAATGGGTTTTTAGAAATAAGCTAGATGAAAATGGAATAATAACAAGAAACAAAGCTAGATTAGTTGCTAAAGGATATAATCAAGAAGAGGGAATAGACTATGAAGAAACGTATGCTCCCGTAGCTAGATTAGAAGCCATAAGATTACTGTTAGCTTTTGCTTGTTGTATGGATTTTAAGCTTTATCAAATGGATGTCAAAAGCGCTTTTCTAAACGGCTATATTCAAGAAGAAATCTATGTAGATCAACCTCCCGGTTTTGAAAATCACAAATTTCCAAACCATGTTTTTAAATTGAGAAAAGCTTTATATGGTTTGAAACATGCTCCAAGAGCTTGGTATGAAAAACTTAGTAAATTCTGTTAGAAAATAATTTTGAAAGAGGAAAGGTTGATACCACGCTATTTATAAAACGTAAAAACAATGACATTCTTTTGGTACAAGTTTATGTTGATGACATAATATTTGGTGCTACTAACGAAATTCTTTGTCAAGAGTTTGCCAAGATTATGCAAGATAAATTCGAAATGTCCATGATGGAAGAACTCACCTTCTTCCTTGGATTACAAATCAAACAAACAAATGAAGGGACTTTCATTAGTCAAACAAAATATTGCAAAGAACTACTCAAAAGGTTCAAAATGGATAAGGCAAACGAAATAGCTACACCCATGAGTACATCTTGCTACTTAGACAAAGATGAAAAGGGTAAGGACATTGAAATAACTAAATATCGAGGTATGATTGGATCCTTACTTTACTTAACAACTAGTAGACCCGATATTATGTTTGCTGTATGTATGTGTGCTAGATATCAAGCATGTCCTAAAGAATGACATCTCACTGTCGTAAAAAGAATTTTGAAATATCTTGTGGGTACTCAAAATGTTGGTTTATGGTATCCCAAAGGCGTTGAATGTATTCTTGTAGGATATTCTGATTTTGACTTTGATATTCTGATTCTGACTTTACTGGTTGTAAACTTGATAGAAAGAGTACCAGTGGCACATGTCATTTACTTGGTAGTTCCCTTGTTTCTTGGCATAGCAAGAAGTAAGTAAGTGTTGTTTTATCGACAGCTGAGGCAGAATATGTAGCAGCTGGCAGTTGTTGTGCTTAAATTCTTTGGATGAGACAACAACTTCTTGACTTTGGTGTTGTTTTAAACAAAGTGCCTATTAAATGTGATAACACTAGCGCCATAAATATCTCAAAAAATCCTGTCATGCATTCTAGGACTAAACATAATGAAATAAGACATCATTTTATAAGAGACCATGTTTTGAAAGGAGATTGTGTTCTTGAATATGTTGAAACTTCAAAACAATTGACGGATATTTTTACAAAACCCCTTCCAAAAGAACAATTTATAAATATTAGAAGGGAATTAGGAATTTTGGAAATTGTTTAAATTGATGTTTATCATTTTCTTTACTCCTTGAACATAATTTTGAAAGACTTTAACTAAAAGATTTTAAATTTTTTTTTTCATTTCTTTGAACATAGTACTTTACTTTGTGATATACATACAATTCTTGAAGTCAATACATACTTCACAAAACTCTTGTTTTATTTTAAGTTCTCAGGAAGAATATACTTAATTAAACATATCTTGACACAAAAATAATCTCCTATGTACCACATGGTTCTCAAAAATAAATGGCAAATGACCTTGATTTTCTTGACTCTCTTGTGCAATAAAAATCATTGGTAAATTGCAAAATTTTAATCCTGTATAACCTCTAACTTTGCTTATCCAAAAGAAAAAGAAAACATCATTATGATTGCTTACATGCTTTGAATTACTCTGTGATATATGTTGCATGTTTTAGGGGGAGTTTTATATGCAAATGGTATCTATCTCTACAAAATGTATCTTTCTTAAAGTGGTATATATATATTCTTAGATGTTTTTTTTGATGATGCCAAAGGGGGAGAAAATAAATATATACTTTCTAAGTGACGTAAAGTATCTCACAAAAGGGGAGAGAATATCATGATGTTATAATGGTATCAAATTATATGTGTAAGGGGGAGTCATTTTTGCAATATATTTGAACTGTTATAATACTAACATCCCAAGAGATAAACATTTGTTGTCATCATCTAAAAGGGAGAGAATGTATTTATATGTTGATGTAGGTTTTGACAATAAACAACAAATAAAGATTTAAGTTCAAATACACAAATCAATAATGATTGATAAGATAAACAAATGATTGCCAAAATAGTCAAAATAAATCTTGAAGAAACTTGGTTGTTAAATCATCCTGGAAAAGCCATTACAAGTATGCAATGAAATGAAGGAAGCCTAAGCAAAAGAATGAAGAATCAGGGACTTGCACACTCTAAACGTGAGTGAGCGTGGAAGTATGGGCTTGAAAGTAATGAATCAGGGGCTACAATTGAAGCTCGCTTAAGCGCTGGACCAGCTCGCTTAAGCGCTGGACAAGCTCGCTTAAGTGTGAAGGTATGGATCTTAAGCGTGAGCGTGGAGCAAAGCGTGATGCATCAGGAGCTCAAAATCACAAGTCTCGCTTAAGCGTAAACAAGGTTCGCTTGAGCGTGATAGCACGCTTGAGCGTGGATTCAAGCATGATGCAAGCGTGAAAAGGAAATCAAGGGAAATATACCTGTACGCTTAAGCGTGATTAAACTCGCTTGAGCGAGGATGCTACAAAATTAATTACAACATGTGTTTATGATGTGCAGTGGAATATCAGAAGTTCCAAGAAGCTAATTCAAACATCATGCTACTATCAGATGATTAAACTACGTCACCATGAGTCAGATAAGTTTACTTAATTCAAATGAATTATGTGAATTTGAATTTGAATCTCTATTGAATATATGACAGCCTTGCATCGCACTTGGACAAACTGAATCACACTATGAATTAGCCAAATACAGCGTTCCAACATTCTCTGAGCAGATTACATTCTCCAGGTCTCCACTATGCAAGTTGCAATTTAAGTAACTAAATAGACATACACTCCACTGTTCCACCTTGTCGTGGAAATTAAATACACTGCTCCACCATAAAATGACCATGTTGCTCCATGTCATCGAAGGAAGTTAAAGATACAAGGAACCATACTACACTATCCTCGGGTGAATATTTTAATTACAATCAGCATGCTTCCATCTACTATAAATAGGGAAGGCAATTGAATTTGTAATTTGTACCAAAGCATTTGAAGCATTTCCATTTGCTTTCTTCCCCCTCCATTCTCTTGCTCTTCTTCTTGCTCTCTTTATTCTGCATATTTCTTGAAGTTTTTTTTTTAGAGTTAATTTGTGGGGAAATTATATTGTGTACTTATTTTGTATATCCTCTCTATGACAGTTATTACTTTGTGAAAGCTTTAACTTGTATATCCACTCTATTGGAGAGTTTCCTTGTATGCTCAAACACCAAACATCTTAAAATCTTTGGGTTGGGGTTTCAACCTTGTAATTGTGAGATTGAGAGATTGGGTGGAGTGCCCTTGTACTTGTGAGGATTGGATTCTTGAGTATGGGACACTTGCAGTTGCTCAAAGTTGTATCTCTAATCTCCAATAGTGGAAATCCTCTAAGTGGGTTGCTTAGAGGCGAGACGTACACCGGTGTGGTGGAACTCGTATATATCGGTTTGCAAATCTCTCTTCCCTAAACTCATTTAATTTGTGCACTTAACTTGCTTGCTTGATTTATTATATTATTTCCAATTAATTTGGACTAAGTGCATGTTATATTAAGTTATAAATTATTTCGATTAACATTGTTGAAATTAGCCTTAAGTAATATTCTTGAATTATTTTGAAATCTTTCTAAGTACCATAAATAGTGTTGAGATTAATTTGATTCCATTTCTTGAATATTACTTAGACCTTTTAAGTGCTAACTATTTTGTCTGTGTATAAATTGTTACTATTTACCTTTGAGTTTATCATCTTTATCAAACATAGTAAGTAAAGAATCAACTTCAAAAGCATTCAAAGTAAATTTTTTTAATACTCAATTCACCCCCCCCTCTTGAGTACTTGAGGCCACTTGGTTAACACTTCTTGGATTTCTTTAATTTTTCTTGATTCAGGGGAAGTTTCTTTCCCTCGTTCAAGTTCTTCTAAACACCTTTCTATCTGTCTCTCCTCTTCCTCATTCAAACATTCAACAGAGTCAATCAATAACTTATTGAGAGGGTCAGAAATAGACATACCTTTGGATATGGAGAGGCAAACTTCATCAAGGGCATTCACTCTAAAACAGTATTGTTTTGGGTTAGGATGTTTCATGGCTTTGAACATATCAAAGTTTACTTCTTTATCGTGTACTCTGATCGCGAGCTTACCATTGTCTACATCAATCAATACTCTAGTAGTCTTCATGAATGGTCTTCCAAGAATTAGGGGGACTTCAGTATCCACCTCCATATCTAAAACCACAAAATCAACAGGGAAGTAGAACTTGTCAACCTTCACAAGTACGTCTTCCATAATTCCATAGGGTCTCTTGATTGATCGATCAACCAATTGCAGAGTGATCTTTGTCCTTTATGGATCAAGGTCACCTATGCGCTTCATCATACTTAAGGGCATTAGATTGATGCTAGCCTATAGCTCCAATAAAGCTTTCCCAATATTTACACCTCTAATGAAATCGGGAAAGGTGAAACTTCCAAGGTCTTTCGACTTTTCCAGCATGTTGTATTGCAAAATAGCACTGCAACCTGCTTCAAGTTCAATAATCTCTTCATTGTACCTCCTCTTCTTAGTGAGCAACTCTTTCATAAACTTTGCATATGTTGGCATTTGTTCTAATGCTTCAGAAAATGGAATGTTTATACCTAACTGCTTGAAAATTTCAAGGGATCTTTTATATTCTTTTTCCTTATCCTTTCTTGATAGTGCATGAGGATAAGGTAGATCCTTGATAGGAGGTCTCTGACCCAAATACTGATTCTTTTATTTTTTATTTTTTTGAATTTTTTTGTTTTTTGTTTTCTTTTTCATCATTGTTTATTTCATTTTTCTCTTTTTTCACTTTCTTTTTCTTCACCCTTTTTCTCTTTCTCTTTCATTTCTTCTTCATTTTATTTTTGATTTTCCTTTTCTTTTTCCTTTTCTTTTTGATTTTCCTCATTTTTTTCATTTTCTTTTTCATTTTTTCTTTGTCTTCTCCACTCTTTTCACTTTTATTACAATCATTACCTACTTCTTGTAAAAATAGCCTTACATTATTCTCTTGGGTTTTGAGTGTTTGTAGAAAAACCAAAACTTTTCATGTCGGCTACTTCTTTTGCTAGTTGTCCTAATTGCAATCTGACGTTTACGTGTGGCTTCATTCATTTGCATGTATTGCAGTAATTATTGGATAGATTCTTCTATCCTTGTCAGCCTAGATGTCTAATAAAATTATGGTTGTTGTTTAAATTAATGATTAGGAGGTCTGTTGGAAGGTCCAGCATCTTGTTTCTAGCCAAAGTTTTGATTCTGCCATCCCTGTGGGTAATTGTTAGGAAAACGATTACCAAGATTGAAAGCTAAACTACTTATAAGTATCCTTTGGTGGAGCAAAAAATTGGCTTGCTCTTGTTTATTTCCATATGGGGCACAATAACCACATGGTTGTTCACCCATGCAATGTATACAATATTTCAATTGAGTAGGAGGTGGTGATGACACTTGAGCAATTTGTAATTTTTCTAGTTGTTTGCTCATTGCTTTTATTTGTTGTGTCAAAAATTTTTGTTGAGGTAGAACTGTATCATTCACTCCTAATTCAAGCACACCTGGCTTCCTGGATACATTACCTTTTTCATGCTTTGCTTTTCGGTCACTAGTGGATACGGATTCCATTGTGGCAATTGCCTCTTCAACAGTCTTGTTCATCAATGAACCACCTGCACAAGCATCTAACATCATCTTGAACTGAGGCACTAAACCATGATAAACGATTCTTACCTTTCCAGCATCATTCAAATTATGGTTTGGACATTTTCTAAGAAGTGCCTTGAATTGTTCCCAAGCTTCTCCAAGTGACATATCATGATTTTGTGAAAATGAGTGAATGGCTGTCATTGCTTCAAAATATTTAAAAGGTGAATAAAACCTTTCCAAAAATTTTCTTTCAACATCGGACTAGTTTGCAAAACTACCAGGTGGACATGATTTAAACCATTCTTTTGCTTTCCCAATCAAAGAAAAAGGAAATAATCTCATGTAAACAGATTCTTCGTTACTATTTTCAAAACCAATTATGCTGCATAATTCATAAAAAATAGTTAAATCTTCATATGGTTCTTCATGATTTAGGCTAGCAAATTGATTGTTTTGAATTATATTTAACGTATCAAGTTTAACTTCCACCGTTGTGACAGGTCCTTGAAACATTCCTGACACATGGGGTGGTCCATTAATAGTAGCAAACTGTCCCAATGTTCTTCTTTGTTTAGCCATATTAGAAGTTTCAAAATTTTTAAAAGAAGATGAAGTTGAAGAAGAAGTAGTTTGTGTTTGGGATTTTAAAGATTTGATTCTTTTACAAACTTTTCGATCTCTGGATCAAAGAACAATCTCCCTACAGAAGATCGAGTTTGCATACACAAACTAAACAGAAAATGTTAGTGTAACAAGAATAGTTAAAGAAAAAGTAAAGGTAAATAAATGAATGTATGAGCAAAAAGTAAAATGAAAATTTACCTAAGTAAAATTTTTTGCCATAGTAATTAAAAATTTACTATTTTACTGAAATCAATTCAATCCCCAGTGACGACGCAGAAAACTTGTTAGTCGGATTGTTGGATCCTTTTATTGGCAAGCGCACCAATTTATCATTGTAGTTTTCAAAATAGATTTTGTTCCCTCAAGGATTGAATACTTTCAGTAGTCATAGTAATTGTTATTTGCTATGGTACTTGTATCAAAACTTATCAACAAAAGAATGATTTATATAATTTTTGTACAATATTCATAGATTTAGAGCTTGATTTATACATTGGGTGAAAGATGGTAAATTCTAAATTAACTAGAAAAACTTTGAGTAACACTTAAGAACAAATCCAATTATTTGATATTAAAACACAGATTGATAAACTATGTTGGAATTTGGATCCCCACACTAAAACATAACGAAGTAATCATAAACATGCATATTTAATCATCAAGTTCATGTCATTGCAGCTTAAAATCATTAAACCCGATTCCTCGGTGAATAAATTCTAAATAGTTATCGTAAAGTCTGATCCCTCAGATGCTTTCTCGGTAAAAACTTGCTTTAAGTCCTGGCCTTATCACAACAATAATTACCAACTCTATCCCTAGTAATTTGTATATTAAGGGTATTTCAACTTTTACTTTCGTTAAAGTGGTTTTTAACATGCATGAAAATCATTCTCCCTCTAAAGTTCATACTAATAAAAGATTGAAATACTAACATGGAACTTGAATCATACACATGTAGAGGTTCTAATCATAACATCATATTCATAGATTGGTTCACCAATTCTAACATAAATAGATTAGTTACACATGATGAAATTAAAAATATAACTTACAGTTGATGACATTACAGACACTTGATCGCACTTCATGATACTAAAAGAAAATAATTGAACACCACACTCTCAAGTATATAGAAACTATTCTAAGTACAAACTCAAAAAACAATTCTAAATTCACAGAGAAAAAGAAGAAAGGATGAAGATTAGATGCTGCAAAACCCATGGCAAATGGCCCTATTTTTAGTGTTGAGCAGAGATCCTGACGACATGTAAGGTTGGCGCTACGCGTCAAGCCTCTGACTCAGCCTCCATTAATCTTCTTCATTTTCAGCCATGATTTCCAATTTATGTCCCAATGATGCTCAGACAAGGTTCCCACTGTGTTTTAGACATTAATCATAAGTGGGTTGGCCTTTTTTCAATAATTAATTGGCTTATTTTTTAGTGCAATGCCATATATGCGTCAGGCCCACACGTAGCGTAAACATAAAAATCCTGACGCTGAGCGTGGCGTTGATACTACGCGTCAGCCCTTTTGCTTAATTTAAATTTTCAACTTAAATCCTCAGCTTTTCACTGCAAGAGTGGAAGACATGGGTTATGCCAAGTCAATTTAATAGTTTCCATTTATTTCAATTTAAACCTAAATTTATTATAATTTAAACTAATTTTTATTATTTTTATACACTCTTTATTATGAAAATAATAGTAAATCTGAGGACTAACAGTGAGATAACTTTATAATTGATTCTGTCAAAATTTCACCCAAGCTAGTTGTTTGTCCTCAAATTTACAATAAAATCTTTAATAAAAATTTTGTAAAAAGAATAAAAATTTGTTTAATTTGTTAGAAATTTAGGTTTTAAATTCAATAAATGGATGCTGTTGGAAATAATTTTTCCTTGATCAATTTTCTCTGGTTTTGCAGTGAAAATGTGAAGAATTTAAAGAGAAAAATTGAAGAACTAGAAAGCTGACACGTAGCATCAACACCATGCATAGCGTGGTGATTTCTGATGCTGACGCTACGCATCACACCTACGCGTAGCGTCAGGAGCTACGTGGACACCACTGACAGGTGGTCAAGCACTCAGCTAGTGACCCCCTATTACCCACAAGTGTCCAAGCCGAACTGGGGGACAAGGCACACCTGTCTGGGCATGATTAATTAAAATAATTACATAATCATGGCCACTTCGAGCTGTGTACGCGTCAGGCTGGCGCGTAGCGTCAGGACCCTTCTTTAGCTCTATAAATAGGGCCATTCTCCACACTTCCAAGGCATCCAATTCTGAAGTTCAACCTTTCTTTTCTCTCTTTTCACTCAAGTTTGAGTGTTCTTCTTTGAGTTTGTAAGGTTGGAGTGATTTCTAGATACTTAAGAATGTTATGTTGTAGTGTAAGTTCTTATATTGTAAAGTGTTTTCAAGCCATCGTAATGTCAAATGCTGTAAGTGTTGTTCTTACTTTTATTATGTGTAACTAAATTGTTTATGTTGGAATTTGGTGAATCAATCTATTATATGATGTTGTGATTATGACCTCTACATATTTATGACTTAAGTACATGTTAGTATTTCAACTCTTTATCAATATGAACATCAAACGAGAGAATGATTTTCATGTGTATTAAAACTAGTTTTATTAGTATGAATATCAAATGGGAGAATGATCTATTTTAATGAAAGTAAAAGTTGAAATACCCTTAATATGCCAATTACTAGGGATAGAATTGGTAATTATTGTTGCCATAAAGCTAGTACTTAATGCATGTTTTTATTGAGAAAGCTCATGAGGGATCAGACTTTACGATAAATACTTAGAATTTATATCACGAGGAATCGGTTATAATGACTTTAAGCTACAATAACATGAACTTGATGATTAAATATGGTCACTGACCATCAAATCAAAGAATTTTTTGATGAAAAACTTTTTGAAATAACAAAATGGCCATGGTTTGCTGATAAAGCCAATTTTAAAGCAGCAGGAATTCTTCCAAATGATTTAACTTGGCAGCAAAGAATATTTTTTTTCAAAGAATTAAACTACTTTGTTTGGGATGACCCTCATCTATTCAAAATTGGTGTGGATAACTTGTTACGTCGTTGTGTACCCGATTGGGAAAAGAAAGATGTGTTGTGGCATTGTCATAAATCCCCTTATGGAGGACATTTTAATGGAGAAAGAACTGCTGCAAAAATTCTTCAATCAGGTTTGTATTGGCCCTCTATTTTTAAAGACTCTTACTCATTTGTTCAAGCTTGTGATAACTGCCAAAGAACAGGTAATGTTAACAAAAGACAAGAAATGCCTCTCACAAATATTCAGGAGGTTGAGGTATTTGATTGTTGGGGTATTGATTTCATAGGACCCCTTCCTTACTCTCAATTTAATCAATACATTCTTTTGGCAGTCGATTATGTTTCAAAATGGGTAGAAGCAATCACTTCACCTAATGCTGACACCAAAACTTTAGTGAATTTCTTGAAGAAAAATATTTTCTGCAGGTTTGGAACACCAAGAACTTTGATCAATGATGGAGGATCACATTTTTGTAACAAAGTCCTTCAGAAAGTGTTACAACACTATGGAGTGAGACATAAAGTGGCCACAACATATCATCCATAAACCAATGGACAGGCTGAGATTTCAAATTAGGAAGTGAAAAGGATTTTGGAAAAGACTGTGTCTTCCTCCAGAAAAGATTGGTCATAAAAGCTTGATGATGCACTCTGCGCATACAGAACTGCATTTAAGACTCCAATTGGCCTTTCTCCTTTTCAAATGGACTATGGAAAAGCTTTTCATCTTCCAGTAGAGATGGAACATAAAGCATATAGGGCTTTAAAATTTCTCAACTTTAATTCAAATGCAGCAGCTGACAAAAGAAAGTTGCAGTTATTTGAGTTGGAAGAAATGAGAAATAATGCTTATGAGACATCTAGAAGTTACAAGAACAAGGTGAAAGCTTACCATGTTAAGAAAATTAAAAATAGATACTTCATACCAGGTCAGCAAGTTTTATTGTTTAATTTAAGATTAAGACTGTTTCTTGGTAAATTAAAATCTAAATGGTCAGGTCCTTTTGCAATTAAGGAAGTTAAATCTTATGGAGCAATTAAAATTGAAGATCCAACTTCCAAAAGAAGTTGGATGGTTAATGGGCAAAGATTGAAACCATATCTGGGTGGTGAGATTGACAGACTTACTACCATTTGTTATTTGACTGATTTGTATGTGTAGGATGTCAAGCTAGAGATAATAAATCAAACGTTAAATGGGAGGCAACCCATTATTTTCTTTTTATTTTTTTAAACTTATTTTTAAACATAAAAAAATTAGAATTATGATTTTTGAAAATAAAAAGGGGTTTAAAAATTAAAAGAAAGGGTTTTTGAAAATAAATTTTTGAAAATGAAAAACTGTAACCCCCCGTGTAGCGTCCCACTGACGCGTAGCGTGGAGGTAAAAATTTCAATCTGACGCGTAGCGTCCCATCCACGTGTAATGTCAGAGCCCTTGTTCAGTTTTTAAAATTGAACCAGAGAGGCCTAATTTAGGTTTTAAAACCTAAATTTCCCACTCTGTCTCACTTTGCCTCTCAGAACCCTAATCTTCACTCTCAATCACCCACATTCCCTCATTCTTTCTTTGATTTCACAAGGATTCCAAGTAAGTAATCTTCTCTTTTTTCTCTTTAAGTTTGCTTTTGATTTTCAATTTTTAGAATGCATGTGGTTAGGATTAGGTTTAGAAAACCATTGGGATCTGGTTGCTATTAGATTTTGGGAGTAATTTTGATTGAATATAGTTTGGAGGGGTTGTCGTTGCACAACCCTTGTTTCTGTAATTGAAACTGCGCACCTCACGCGTAGCGTCCCACTGACCCGTACTGTGGGGCATGAATTGTAACCCGACGCGTAGCATCCCTCTGCCACGTAGCATTGGTAGAACAGGCTGACGCGTAGCGTCCTACCCACGCGTAGCGTCAGCCTCTGTTTTTGAATTTTGTTAATTTTGTGTTTTATTTTTCTGTTGAATGTATATTTTAATTTTTTGTTTTTAATAATTCTGTCCCATTTAATTTTTGTTGTTTGTTTGTTCGTTTTTCTTTTGAAATTAATAAATTTTCTTAAATTGTATGTTTGTTATACTTTCTTGCATAAAAAAATAAATAAATTTTGTAAATATGTTTATGAAATTACATGTTTTATGAATAAAATGTTGTGTATGTTATATTTTTAAAATCCAAAAATATGCATATTTAATTTTTATTTTATTTTTCTCTCAAAAATATATTATTATATTTTGTAAATATTTTTGTGTGAATTTTGCATGAGTTCTTATTTTTGATGTTTTACATAAAATATAAATAAAAAATACGATTGTTAAGTTTTTGATGTTTGGCATGTTTTAATCAAAAATAGTGTGATGTGTGTTTGATTTTTGTAAAATTTCTTTTTTGTAGATGGCACCTAAGAAATCCATTCTTATTCCTTGTCCGAAGAGACAAAGGAGGAACACAGACACTGACACCACCTCTGAGGATCCAGATCTTCAAGGAGAGGAGTAGCTGGGACCTAGAGATCCTACTAGATTTCGCACTGACGTGAAATGGGGCCGGTTTCATCAGATCAAGGGCCAAAGACTAATTTAGGAAAGAGTCTTAGATCTGAATGTTGGGGACTATCCTGAGCTGCAGCATGAGGTCCAAAGGAGGAGATGAAGACCCCTATTTTCCCTACCTACTGAGGGGGATCCCATCTTAGTGATGGAGTTTTATGCGAACGCCTACAGGACTCGCCAGGACGCACCGAATATCGGCCAGCAGAAGATGAGCTGGGTGAGAGGTCGACACATTACATACGACTGAGACACCATTAGTACCCTACTGGGTAACCCTTGGGAGCCTACTCCCGAGAATGACACTTGTTTTTGGAAGGAAAACAGAAACAAAGTTGCGACTGAGGATGGTGATTTAGGATACTTCCTAGATTAGGTTGCTCACTACTTGAGCAAGGATGGAATCTTCTTCAACCTGAGTAAGGTTGGAAAGACTCCATCAAACCTCCTCAAGACCCAACTGACCCCTTTAGCTCAGGCGTGGTCTCATCTCATGCTGCATAACATCACTCCTGTCACCCACCTCTCTTCTATCCCAGTTGATCGTTGTTGCCTTCTCTGTTCTATTCTTCAGGGCCATACCATTGATATTGCTGAGCTGATCTCTGAGCAGATTCACCTTTATGCCCTTGGGTATAAGGTGAACCATCCTGTTCCATTCCCTCTCATCATATCTGCCTTATTGAGGAGGCAAGGAGTTGCTGTACCATCACCAGAGTTTACTAGTTCTTTGGGGAGAGTCCCCAAAGTTTTAGTGAACAGAGATTACTTCGTCTAGCAGTGCACGCTTCCACCACTGGAGAAGGAGGCTCAGCCCAGACAAAGGAGGAGGAGACCACCAGTTAAGGTTTTTACACAATAAAACCATTTTTTACACAATAAATCAAATTTTTGAAAATAAGGAAATTTATACACTTAATGTTTTTACACAATAAAACCATTTTTTTTAATCAATTATTGATTCTTTTTGTAATTAAGGAATTTTGATAAAATTAATTATGTAACACCCTAATTTTTAAAATGAAAACAACCCGGGACAAGAAATTTTTTCCAAAATTAAATAAACCGAATAGACCATAAAGCAATCGAGTAACAAAAGAAATAAGAGAAGGAAGGCAAGAGAAAATAAAACCGACTCGAGAGGGCATACAGCGGAAGAAGGAAACACTCAGCGAAGCCCAAAACCAGCATTCACTCGGTTAAGCGTGAACCCATACACCTGAGCGAAGCAACTCCAGTCGCTCGGGAGAAGCACAAATCGCTTAAGCGATGCCAACACAAGGTCTTCCCAAGTCCACGCTCGCTGGAGCGAGTACCTTGATCGCTGGGGCGAGAAGCCACACTCGGCTATCCAGACGCTCGGAATCCAGAGTCATCCTTCAACTCATTCACTCGGAAAATGAGAGCTAACTTTCTCGGCATGCCACAACTTATTCGCTCGGGGAGTCATTAAGTAAATCCTCACTCGGACTTATTCTAACTCTAACCACTCGGAATACCGTTTGGCTAATTCGCTCGGATTATTTATAGTGTCCACTCAAAATTCGTCAAAGGGATTTCTCTCAGAATCCTTATGAGTAGCCCCCACTCGGAAAGAGCCCAACACGAGTCACCAGCATACAACGTAGGTCTATACACAATCATACACTCGGAATACCCATTATCTTATCGTTATATATATATATATATATATATATATATATATTCACCAATACTTACAATTCCATACAAGTAACCCATATCTTTAATTCTCCTAATCAATCTTTATAAACAATTATACTTAATCGTCATTTTACATAAGAGCCGGCCAAGGCTACACTGACTAAACATAATGAATACAATATAAGCACTCAACAATCAGGTACACCATACTCGGACTTAAGGCCCTGTCAGCACTTCCGAGCCCGATCTGCACATACTGAAAAAAATGGTGTAGGGGGGTGAGCTTTCACATATACAATGACAGTTATTGGCTCGGCTTAGCATACACATTCCCTTTCAACATACTCTATCTATCTTAGTCAATACTAGCATTTACTAACATTTAATAAAGCATCTACACAAGTCATTAGTCAGATTACTCAAGTCATTCATGGTCATCTAACTCCTACTATTCACAACAACATACCCCTTAACAATAATATCAATAATACTTAGCCTCAGCGTCAAACACACACGCAAATCCAGTCGGAATTCCTTAATGGCATTCACAGAATTTAAGGAGCGTGTTGCTCTCGTCAATGATGCACCTACCTATATGCATGCGGATCCGACTTAACAATAACTCTCAGTTACAGACCCCTTTTCTGGCCCCTCATCTGATAACCCTTACCGTGTGGTACCTGTCTCCCACGGACGTCTTGAGACTTAACTCTAGCTCCCACGGCTACCACGGGTCCTCTCAGAATCTAGCCAAGGGTCTGTAGCTGGAAATCATCTCATTGGGTTCCTGACCTTCCACGGGTCACCCTCTATTCATAAATGCAACCTCATGCATGTCACGGTAGTCATCCACACTCAACAAGTTCATCTTAAGCAATTCATATCGTATCCACCTGGAAGTCAACAATAGACCACACAATGTGCTTGATATTCACATTACAATTAACATGCAATTCATACATTAACTCCACAACATCACCAATGTCATCATACATCTCTAGGACAGCCATAGTCATACACCACCCAGATAATAATTATCATTCATTCGGACTGCACTCAGCAGCACGCACAATATATATATATATATATATCAAACCACATCCTGAACGCATGCATGTGAATACGAAATAATCAACAGGACTCTACTAACACGCACATACGATATTCAATGATCAACAGTCAAACACCTCACAGAGTCATCATAATCATAATCATACAAACACATAAGGTAATACATTCACTCGGACCGTCCAGAAACTATGCATTTGACATGCAGAGCGCCCCCTACCTGGGATGAAGATTCCAAAGGCTCCAAGGGCTTGCAGCTCCAGTCGGTTGCTCCCCTCAGCCCATTCACTCGTTCTCAATGGAGTGACCCTGCATCAGTCATCCACCATTACACCTGGCTTTGGAGGAACTCCGAGCCACTCCCACTCTTAACAGTTCTGCATGCAAGATTAGCGGGGAGACCCAAGCCCCTAGGGCACCACATTGACCTTCCACTCGGTCCAGTGGGGATTTCCAAGCTTCCGAGACGCCCAGTTCCCTGCTCGCTCTCTTGAGCAGCTCCATCACAACACTGGTGAATGCTCCGACCTCCTTGCAGCATTTCGTGATGCAGATCTTCACTGAGACTCGGCAGCCTCGAGCAAGGAGAGGGAGGAATAGGGAAGTCGACGGAGGAGCCACGGGGAAGAAGACTGATTGCATATAGAGGGAATGCACACCCTTGTAACACCCCTGATTTCCTGTACTCGAATCTCGATGTGATCGTCATAATTAATATAAATGCAAGTAAATTTTTCGCGTTCCAAACTAAGTTCAGTATCACACTGAAACTCGAATCACAGAAAACCAAAGTGTACAATTTTAATACATTAAACCTGGATCTATAACTAGTTCGCCCATAAAGGTATACAAAAATAATAGAGTATACAGCGGAAGAATGTGTATACCGGGCACACACCTAGTCCCATATATGACGATATGAGAAAAGGCTAGGCTAGCATGCAATGGCATAATTATAAGCCTATTAAACAACCACCTCTTACACAATTACATATATTTATTCATCATCCATCAATTCAAGGGATTATCTTATACATACTTAAAATCTCTAAATCATCTATATCATCATACATAATTTATTCATTACACATGAATTCATAAATGATGCCGGCCAAGGCACTTCCTCTACCACTATTTACCTTCACCCAAGTTTGATCTTTAAATCCGAACTTGTCCCATGGTAACCTACATCACAATGCTAAAAAGGAGACCACATGGGAGAGTGAGTTATACATTCAAAATGACGAATAATATATATATTGTGATCATGTGTATATGCATACAAACATCATGTGTGCTTTGCTATCAAAACATTAAATTATCATTCAGTCATTATCTCACTATCACAATAGCATACCAGCCTCATGAATCGCAATTCATATCATAAATAAGCACAACATATACATAATCACTAACACTGTCACTTTGCCACTTATCAACAAGGGCATTCACAATCATTATTCTTATCAATTCATTATATCTTTAATCAATACCTCCTCGTAAGGGGTTTCTCAACACTCGTGGTCATCCCATTTCAAATGCATATGCAACGGATCCGATTTCACATCACGGGTGATCGCAACCACCATAATCAATCAATCATAATCATTGGTTTCCCGCCTCGCAAGGGGTACTCCCTATAGCAGCCTCACAAGGAGCTTTCTCGTGATCGCAACCACGTTTAACAATCCTCATAGGTTTCCCGCCTCGCAAGGGGTACTCCCGCCTCATGATCGCAACCATGGGCATCATAGGTGCTCGCAAGCCCTTTATCATATCAAATACCAAGTGATCGCAACCACTGGCTCATCATCATACAATGGTCCCCGCAGGGCCTTTCACATTCCATAATCAGGTGATCACAACCACCATTACCATATCATATCATCATCACATTGGTGTCCCGCCTCGCAAGGGGTACTCCCTTCATAGAATCCCGCAGGATCTTTCATCATTGTGATCGCAACCACATAAGATCAATGCTATGCCATGCCATGAATGCAAGATGCAACAATGCATATGCTCAATAACAATCTCACAAGGATATCTCACCCTCTCAGTTAGGGGTATATTATATATTTTAGTTTTATCATCAATGACGTATAAATATTCACAAGGCCCTCAAGGCACATCATTCAAATAATTGGCATTCAATGGCCACAAACACCACTCATAACAATCCACACATGGATATCAAAGGCATAACAAACATAATAATATCAATCCACACATAAAATCATTCGAGGCATATTCACCATTCACATATTTGGCAATCATCATTGCCTTACACACATACAAGTCAACTACTTGTATCCACCGCTAGAATGTCATAATATTTCATTTTATCTATCAATATCCTTATATATATTCATTGGGGATTTCCAACCCAACACAAGAGCATCATAATAATTTTCCATAATTATCAAGTTGCCATTCCAAACAACTCAATACATATACATGGCAATGCAAGCATGAGTATCAATCACATACACAATCTCTATTAAATTTACTCATGCAATTTGAATGTTAACTCCTCTCCTACCTTAAGGGAAGAGCCGAACCATTCCAATGCTCCAAGAGCTCCTTTGCACCCTTCGGAATATGATCTACATATTATACATATACACTCATACAATTAATAAGCCATTACAAGGCATTCCTCATAGTTTTAGACATTTTCTAGCTTATCATCATGTCTTAGACTTGTTAAATACCAAGTTATATAATTGTATTAGGGTTCGGGAATTCCTTTCCCAAAGTCAAGATCCTTTAGATCATAAATGCCAACTAACCCAACAACTGCTACCAATACTCATTAATCACCATCAATAGCCATTTTCCATCATTAATATCCTTCCCCAATGTCATTAAACATACATTTTACTCTCCTTTCACACTTCCCCTAATTTATTAAAGTTAGGGTTTCACCAAAACCCATCAACATCATAATTGCTCATTTATTTTCCACCCATCCAAATATTAATTCATGCATCTCCATAATAACCCACTATTAAAGTCATAATAACAACACCCCACCTAGGGTTTCCTCACTTTAAAGCTCTCCCAACAACCCATATGCCATAAACACTCCCACAAATACATAGGACCCAACATCTAGGGCATAAAACTCATAAAGAATGGTGGAGAACTTACCTCACCCAAGAGCCAACATTGGGCTTCCCATAAAGGGAGAAATCCTCACAGAAATAGAGTGGGAGAAAGGGAGGAGTTCCAGCATAAGCTTCTCCTTCAAGCATCCATAAAACGAAAATGGTGAAGGAGGAGAAGACACTCCACACGGCTTGGGTTTTTGGAGAGAAGAAAAGAGGAGATGGAGAACAGCATGAAGAAGACGAAGAAGAATAATGAAGAAAGGAGGGAAAGAAGTGACGTGAAAGGTAGAAAGAAAGTGAGAGTTTTTGTTTTAATAATTGTTTCCCCTTAAAATATCTCACTATTACCTCATAATTAAAAATGGCAGTCCAATAATCCATCACGCCATGTTATATTTACTTTAATATCCTTTTATATCCTTAGAACCGAGTAAAAGAAGGGCCAATATACACAAACCGAGAGAAAAGAAGGGAGGTACAATCGGAACCGAGAGCAAGGAAGGGAAAAATACAGACAGAGGAGTCACTCGCTCAAGCAAAACCCACTTCGCTTGAGCGAGACAGCCCCATTCGCGTGAACCTTTCCTTTCGCACAATCGAAACAACTCCAATAACAATTTTCCACACTCACTCGCTTGAGCGAGGTATTAATTCACTTAAGCGAATCCAACCAGAAATCATCTTTCCCAGCACTCGGGTTTCTGTTGGCAGGATTCCTTAAAATCGACCCAATATTAATTCGATTTTCACTCGGCAAACTTCAACTAAATCCGAGTCATCTCACACTCGGCTTCCCACTTGACATAACAATCTAAACCAATCCACTTTCCATTCAACCAAGACATTTTGGGCCGACTCATACTCATATAGTCTCTCACTCGACAATTCCAATCCAATCCGAGTCATCTCAATCAACCCTTCACTCAGTAATTTCTCTAAAACTGACCCCTCACTTATTGGGTCTTCCACTCGGTAAATGAGGGGCATCCCACTCGGAATCCCAAATCCTTCCTCACTCAGAATATTTGCTTGTCAACACCACTCGGTGTATCACAACTATAAGTCACTCAGAATGTATTCCACATTCACCACTCGGTATATTTTCACATTTCTCACTCGGAGAATACGCAGACCTTCCTTCACTCAGAAGGGGTCTCCACAATCATACTCTACTCGGAATATTCCAGCCAGATTCACTCGGCATACGATGTCTTACTCACTCGGGGAATTCATTAAGTCTCACCCGGACTTGTTCAGATCCTAACCACTCGGAGTATATAGTCTTATTCACTCGGATTATATATATATTTCCTACACTTAGGATACAGTCCAATCTAAACCATTACAAGAACTCTTCCCTTGGAAGAGGATCACTCGGAATTCCACTCGGGAATATCTAAACTCATCCCACTCGGGGTTTACTCATGCTTTTCCACCCGGGAAAAGGCCACACAAGGATCACTCGGGAAATTCTCCCATCTAATCCTGCACCGAATGGGTTCATCAATGGCAATTCCCTAAAAATCCATTTAAGTATTCTCCACTCGGAAAAGAAGGACAAACATCATAGCCTCACTCAGAATTGGATCCAAGCCTCTTATATTTCTCTCGAAATTCATCAACTTAAAATTATTCACCCAACATCATTCATATTCCAGTCGGCAAGAAGCATCAAATCAACATAAATCCCTTATGTATATATGTATATTCTCATAAATACAAACCTGTCCACAAATCCAATCTACCGACCCACATATATAATCATACACTCGGAATGCTTATTGCCTTCACACTCACTCAGGATTCCACTCGGATAAACAATCTAAAGGCTGACTTCCTTTGTTTTTCCCACGAGTGAAGTCATTCTAAAATACTTCTGGACAACACACCCCACTCGGTGCCATTTCCACTCGGAATTACACTCAGAGAGACTTCCCTCGGAATGGGTTACCTTGAACTCGGATACTTCCACTTGGAACACAACTGCTCGAAATTTCACACGGAAAGCCTCTCACTCAGAATTTTATCTACTCCCTCACTCGGAGGGTTCTGCCTTGACAAGGCCACTCGGAATTTCACTCGGAAATTCACAACATCACAAAATTATTTCCTAAGGTTCTTACTCAAGGGAAATCTCGTTCAAAATCCCACACACTCACCATATACTTACCACACTCGGTCTAGTACAACTGTACCAGTCACACCTGAGTGAGCATCACCCAACATTCATACTTCCACTTTCGCTCAAGGTACTCACATTCGCTTGGGCGAAGAAAGATCCAGTGACCAATTCCTCACTGGCTCACTCAAGCTGATCCCTCACTCGCTTGGACGAATGCTATTTCTCAGACCCTTCGCTTGGGTGAGACTCTATTCGCTTGAGCGAATTTCCTCCAGAGAGCAAACACTGATACTGTGAATCCCTTCCAGAGAGCAACACTGATACATAGGCAATTTCGTTTGAGCGAAATTAACCTTCGCCTGAGTGAAAATTGCCCAGAAACCATAAGGCCAACACAGGGAATCCTCGCCTGGGCGAGATCCCTTCTCGCTCGGGCGAGACTATCAACACAGAGGCAGGAAACGCAGATTTCACACAGTCCAACTTATGAAACTTCATCATAAGCCAATTTAATCATATCCATACTATCATATACATCATATAAGACATATATAACTTGTTCCTAAGCATTCTCACTCAGAATTCCTCATTATAAATCAAATTGGATTTATTCCACATATTCTCACCCATCTTCCTCAATAAGCATCAACTATTTGCCATTCACATTAATTATTCATTTTTATAAAATTTAGGGTGTTACAATTCACCCCACCTAAAAAGAATTTCGTCCTTGAAATTCAACATCAATTCCCATGACATAAGGCCATAACTCGGGCCACACATCAACAAGATTCAACAACACCATGAAATGACCTTGGACTTCTCAAAGTCCATCAAGACATGTTCATCTCACACCATCGTTCCTAACAAAATTTCTACATCAAGCATGTCATATATTATCAATTACAACTTATCCAACAGAGCTCGCATGTTCATACTCAGTATGACCAGATAGGCTCAGTACATTCACCATAAGCAGCTACAATCCCTACACTTGCCCGGCCTATGTGTTGCTGCATCCGACATACAGGAAGGCGTCCCAATCCTGTAGTGGTTACCACAAACACATAAAGTCGGCGCATAAGTGCATGTTGCCACAATGCCTATGGCATGTAAGACCATATCAGGACCAGTACCTCGTATTCCCATTGCTTATATTGGTCACATATATTCAAATGATACCAGTTTATGTAAGACTTGGTGACAATCCTCACCAGTCCACAACCAAAATACTCATATTTCATCATCATTATATAGATAATTTGGCATCCATCATACCATATCAATTATTAAATATTGTTTAACATCATAATAAATCAATATATTAACCATACTTCTTCCATCATCACAAGGTAAATACCCTATCTTTGGGTTTTATTCATCCAAATCCATGCTCAATTAATCTAAAATTCTTGTCTTACTTACATATTTGTTGGCTATAAATCAATTCGAACCTTAAAAGATTCATCAAACTCTTATCAAATAGGCTACATAATCAAATAATGAGCTTTCACATTAGGTATTCTCTTCACAGATCACAATTAAGGCTCATAAACTAAACATATAACTCACATTATATCACATCATTATGTGGTTTCTATCACCAATATAGCACCCTTCAAATAAAATAGGGAGTAATGACATGGTTAAATTTCTATTCATCAACTCACGATCACAATTGACATCTCTAAATCACATCATCATCTATACTTGATCCATTGATCATAATTTCTAAGGCACAGAATTTAGCTCGAGAGCACATCATAAATTCATATACCATAATCAATTCTAATCATACCCCAAGTTCAACATCATTATTCATTAATCATCAAGGGTTACCTAGCACCCATTGTGGAGTTCTCACACACCACACAACATCATTAGATATGGCTCACAAAATAACATAGAGCCTGGATCGCCATAGGGTCCAATTTAATTAATTCTCTACAACAATTGATCATACAAGATCATACCAAATCCATCTAGGTCATCACACCTAGTGGGTCATAATTAAATAAATCCTTTACTCGGTTTTCACACATCAACCCCGAGACACAATCTCAATCTAACAGGTATTCGATTTCACATTTAATCATTTATCACATATTCAAATTCCCAATCTAGGGAAATACAACAAATCACTTACACTAGTGGAAAAAATGGATATAATCACGGTTAAAAAAGGCCTTTATTCACGGTTAAAGAACCATGGTTGTTGCATCCGTGGTAGTAGATGATGGTCTTTAACCACGGTTAACAACCGTGGTAATAAATCACATCTAACCACGGTTAAGAACAACTGTGAATATAACTTACTATTTATATTCACGGTTATGCTCGATAACCGTGAATATAAGAACTGAAAGGTGTTAGTTATATCCACCTATATTCACGGTTGTTCATCATAACCGTGAATATAAGTGTTAAAAGGTTTCAGTTACAAACTACCTATATTCACGGTTATGAAGAACAACCGTGAATAAAATGTATCTATATCCACGGTTGTCCATCATAACCGTGAATATAAGTAGTTTGTACTGAAACCTTTTAATACTTATATTCACGGTTATGATGGACAACCGTGGATAAAATATATCTATATCCACGGTTATGGTAGTAACCGTGGATAAATATAGTCTATATTCACGGTTGTTGCCATAACCGTGAATAAATACTGAGGTTCTTTTTTTAATATGGATTCTGTTTTATCGTTTCCCAACCCTGCTTTCAGACAACCAGTACAGTATACAGTATGCCACAGCAACAGTATATCAAAAGAATGGTATGTATATATATAACAATTTATTTTCTATATCAATTCATAACAACCTAAAAAATGAAAGTATATACAATTAAGTTGAATGTAATCTAATAAAAGTAAACCCTAAATCCTACTAGATACATATATAAAAGAATAAAGATCCTATATCTAGCTTTGCCTAACTTCAATGAAGTGTGAGGCCCATTGCCTTCTAACATCATCTACAAGTTCCTTTGGGAAAAATGACCGGTCATTAAAGTACTGCAAACAATGCACAAAACAATTAGAACAAAAGCTTTATTTATTACATGAAATTGATGAAATTGGTAGAAAAGTAGTCCAAATGATGAGACTTACATCTGTCCATCCATCTACTAAATAATGTTGGACAATGGTCAGCATAGTGTGCATGACGAAATAGCCACACTCGTAGGTACCCTTCTGCCTGTAAGACTACAATGGACATATAGTATAGAATAAGTGAATTCGCAACTTAAAAAATATGTACTGAAGATTTGAATGAATACGATTGACTTACTTTTGGGTACACCCATACAACTGTTTTTCCTTTGGGCTTGTTTCCAATCAGTAGATTGTATCCAACCACCGCCCTACGTCAAACAAAACACAATATAAGTTAGAATTGTATAGTTCTAAAAATGATGTAATCGAATTTGTGGTTATTTTTTAGGGATGAACTTACCGGTCTACTATATCTTTCAGGTCTTGTGGAGCTGTCCGATGCAAACTATCAAAGTACAGAGCAAGATAGTCCTTCGAACAGATCACCAGAAGCGTCCAGTGAGCCCTGCAGTTACCAGTGATAAGTGAGACTTCAAAATGCAAAAATTCATGACAATAATTATGGAATAGAATATTACCCTTTATGATAGGGGCCCATGTATATAGGCTTCCCAGACTCAAACATCCAATTCTGGATGTATGTTTGGGTGTTCTACGAGGTGTTTCCTTGCCTCTGTATGAGAGAGGGCTCTAAGAAACCGTAAGTTCCTTGGAAACCCAAGTCCACACAGAGTTTTGCCAGAAACCTAAACAAGTTAAGACATGGTTAGCGACAAATAACTTGTATAATGAAAAAATTGGACAAAACAAGGATATACTTACAGCTCCCACAACTGAAGGATGGAGCCGTTCAGCATCGACGTCCCTGAAATAATGTCACACATGTCAGAATTTGTAACGTAAACTGGAAAATCACTGGGACGGCCGAACACTAGTGGCTACCATGGGACCTGAACAGTGTCGTCTGTTTGCTCATACCCGATGCGCCATAGCATCCGGATGGGATCCTTGGCCGGGTCTGGCTTATTCAATGTCTGTTCCTGTTGAACAATTGACAACCATCACATTTTGTACCATAATTGACAAGGAAATAAAGCTAGTTAGTGTTTAGGGTTTTTACCTGTCCAGGGGCAATCACCAGAAGTCTGTTGGGCCACATCAGAAAGTGGCCCACCGCCTGACCGACGGTCTTCACCTCCTGAGTTGCCACTGGCACAGTAGCATCCTCTTCGAGGATGAGCACAACCGAGACCCTGGACATACCATCAGGTAATGTCTGATGGTGAACCACAGGGCCTAAGTTGTACACTATACCAGTGGCAACTGGCTCCTCCGACCCGTCAATGAACAGGTCACATTGACGGGTGTCTGGTGGCTCGACCCTGTCATCGTCAGGGTCAGCCGCAGCGCACGACCCCTTAGTGCTAACCTTCCGTACCTACATATTTACACATCAAGCAGAAGTTATTCAATAATGAAATAAAGTGATTACAAACAATAAAATTGAGGAAATTAAATAAAGAATCTAACCTGTGGGTCGCTAACTGGTGCAGTAGTCTCCTGGTGATGGCTGAGTGAGGCCTTCATCTCCTCCCTGAATTGGGCCATCTCCTGGTGGAGCCTAGATATCTCCTCCTGGTACTCAGCCTTCACAACAGCCACCTTCTGCTCCACCATTTGCTCAAGGGATGGGGCAGGGTCGGGAGCACCATAATAGGCGCGGAGGCCTGTGAAATGTGAATGATTAGCCCATAATTGTTTAACAGATAATAAAATGAAAGCATAGAGTTATTTAGCACTTACCTACACCTCGCCCAATAGCACGCACTCTTCCTGGGTGCTCTGGCCTGCCGATGGCGGTAGTCAAAATATCCTCCCGTCCGTGGGCTATGAAAGACCCTTGGGTTGATTGCTCAACCAAGTAATCCTGAAACCAAACAAGTTAGTATTCACTTCCTTTACGTAAACTGAAAAACAGACACTGATATAAAGGGGAATACTTACTATCCGTGAGGCAACCTCCTGAGCCTGTGAGGAAGTGTATTCCCCACTCTTCTTGATCCTAGCCCGCTTCCATTTGTCGTGGCGTGCAGGTGGGGAAGGGGGATCCACAATACCAGTGTCAGTCTGACACTGACTCAGCCTCTCCTGTGCCAGCCGCTCCTCCAACCTACGGTAACCCCCACGTGACAGTGTGTGGGCAGTCATTTAGCTTCCTAGTCTCCTTGGCTTTCTTTCTGGTCTCCTACAACAAGAAAATAAATATTCACAGTTAGCCGTATAAATTATACATAATTTAATCATCTAAAAACCAATGTACCTAAAACTCGGCAGAATGTCTAGATGCAACAAAAGCATCCCAGGTCTCCTGATCGATGAATGGATATTTCTCTCCAGGGAACTTTCCTTGGTCATCCCCGAATACATACCTACAATGAAAGGTACATTAAAACTAAGGATTGGTACAATTTGGTGAAGCGTTGATTAAGAATTTAAAGTTCAATATACCTCGTGGTGAGTATGGATTTGAACGACCTCCATCGCTCAGCCATGATACCGAGGACCTTCCTCCTCGCTATGTCGGAAGATGGTATGTCAAAAGAATCCTACATGAAAGGAGTTAGTCCATAAAGGAGTCCTTATTAAGAGTTACATGAAATAATACACTAAAATAAAACTTAAATAATATCTAAGTTACCAGAACATCACTCCATAGCTGGTTCTTCACCACCTCCTCGACACTATCCCAGTCGGGGATAATGATGGACACCTTCGACCGTACCACAACCCCCAGATAACTGCTAAACTTCGTGGCATGCGGTCCACTGAATCTACCGGTGTTGACATCCATCTCAACAACTACCCTCTCTCCCCGGTGACGCCTACGTGTGACGTCTGGCATCCGGGTAACACCTCTACTCTTCCGAGCAGAGGAACCACTGGCCTGTGAGTCAGACCTGGATCGTCCATCCTGGTCAGCCATGAGTATCTGTCCAAACAAGGAAAAAAACTATCAAATATTTAATATAACATTTAAAACAACGAATAACTAATATAACATGTAATTCAATGAATCACCAACAAGATTAATACCCTATTAAGATGAAATATTTTCCCACAAGCCCTCATGGTGGTCATGACGACTGGCAACAACATCATCTATGTCATGTTCCATGATAGATGTTGGAATACGTGTTGTAGTTGATGGAATGTCCACAATATCAAGATTGGGGTCTCCAATGTGTCTACCTTGGATAACAATTGACCACCGTTTGTCAGCTGGGTCAGCCACATAAAAAACTTGCTTCACCTGCGTTGCCATTATGAATGGTTCGTCCTTATGCCGTATCTTGTTGAGGTCCACCAACATAACTCCTAAATCATCAGTTGTGACACCGTTCTTATTGTCAACCCATTTGCATTTAAACACAGGAACGGTGAAGGGACCGTAATCAACTTCCCATATATCTTCAATCACACCAAAGTAGCATGACTCGGCCATCACAGGGTTGTTGTCCTTTGCAGTTGAGAAATGCATTGCCTGAGCCACAACCATCAATCCACTGTTTTGATTTGTACTCTTTTCATCCTGTGTCCTTGTATAAAACGAATAGTTGTTTATGTCATACCCACAAAAGGTGAAGACATCAAAGTTCGGGCCCTGTGCTAGTCGATGTAATGTCGAGGATGCAGATGCATCTTTCAGGACGGTCTTTTGGAACCACTGCATGAAACTCTTATTGTGTTCATTCAACAACCACTTTTCAGTCATTTTAGGGTTGGTTTTCTTGACTAGCTCCTTGTGTGTGGCTAGATACAGTTGCACGTCGTCCGTGTTGTTTAAAATATACAAGTGTGCCTGAAGGACATCAGCACGTGGCATGCTCTTCACTTTTTTTCCAATCATTCCTTTCCCATCCAATCTCCCTTCATGACGAGTCGTTGGAATACCAATGCTTGCAGCATGTGACATGTATTTAGTGCAAAACTCAATTGCTTCCTCTGCAATATATCTTTCCACAATTGAAGCTTCGGGACGACGTTGGTTCTTCATATACCCTTTCAATATCTTCATATATCGCTCAACGGGATACATCCACTGTAAGAACACTGGACCACACCAACGGACCTCTCTCACCAAATGGATGATTAAGTGGACCATTATGTCAAAAAAAAGGGCGAGAAATACATTTCAAGCTGACATAATATAAGTGATGCTTCCTGTTCCAACACATCCAATTCGCCGGGCACGATTACCTTGCAACATATGGAATTGAAAAACATACACAACCTTGTTATGACATTTCTCACATTTTTAGGAAGAATGTCACGAATGGCGATAGGCAGAAACTGCTGCATCAACATGTGACAATCGTGAGACTTCAACCCAACTAACTTCAAATCTTTCATGGAAACACAAGACTTGATGTTGGAGCCATAACCAGACAGAACTTTCACACTTCGTAACGATTCACACAGACTTTGCTTTTCTTTTCTGGATAACGTATGACATGCTGGAGGCAAATATGTTCTTTTGCCCTTTGATTGTGGATGCAAATCCTGACGTATAGCCATCAACTCTAAGTCCATACGTGAGTTTAGGCCATCCTTAGTCTTCCCGGGTATGTTTAAGAGTGTACCAACTAAACTGTCACACACATTCTTCTCCACATGCATTACATCAATGCAGTGTCTTACATCAAGCTCCCTCCAATATGGCAGGTCAAAAAACACTGACCTTTTCTTCCAGTTGTTTTGTGTCGGGTGTTGTTTTTCACACTTACCAAATTGCACGTTGACGTCCTTCACCTTTTCATATGCCTGGCGACCAGATAGTGGTGGAAGAGCCATTTCAAAATCTTGGGCAGTTTGGATACAACGGCTGCTCAGAGTCCTCACACAGAGTTGTATATACATGAGCTTTCTTAAAACCTTCTACCCCTACATCACGGATCATATCCTCGAGCCGGTCATCCATGTCGACATCGTTGTCATGCATCAAGCTTCGATTTTTAGTCTGAGAGCTGTTACTTGGCACCACCACATCTTTACCATGCCATATCCAACGCGTATAACTACGTAGAAAACCGTCACACAGTAGATGTTCTCACACCTCTTCCAAGTCTACCCGACGCAGGTTGAAGCATTTAACACAAGGGCAAAAATACTTTCCATTCACCCCCACTGCATTCCTCGCTACGAATTCTATAAATGATTCAACTCCCCCCTCGTACTCCAGACTTAGGCGTGATGCAGTTATCCAACTCCGATCCATACCAACTGTTTACAAGGTGCTATGATCAACCTCACTTTTTATACAAAGGTGGTGGTCCTATACCCATTCAGCATGACAATTGTTTTTATACGTCATTCATATATACAGGTTAGGACTTATTTTAAAATTTGATGAAATTTCGGCAGCATTTCGCATTGGTCTCTAAGTACACAAAATGAGAGTGGTCAAATCAAATTCAACCACAACCAAATATACACCCAGAGAACAACACAAAATACAAGTTACCGAAAGTTTATCAAATTTTAAAATAACTCCTAACTTGTACATACTAACAGTGGCGTATAAAAAATAATTGTTCATCCCAAACTGTCCAAACGGACAATTCAAGATTCAACACAAATGATGACATTAATTAATTTAATGACCATTTATGTCGAATCTCAAACGGGGAACTACGGTTCACTCATGCACATCCTCATACCAGTTAGCTAGTATGAGCCTACGAGTTCGCAACATTGACAACCATATACATACAAATGTAAACAAATAACATTATATGAGAGAAAAAATAGCAACAGAAATAACATTATATAATTGTGGTATTTTCAAGTAGAACTATGGTGTTGGATGATGGATTATGGAATTTGAGACATGAGGGTTGAACTTTTATTTTATGAATTATGGATATGGTGTTGGATTATGACATTTTTCAAGTTTTGTTTGGTATTGGATTTTTATTTTTTAAACATGGTGGCCCGGGTTGGGTTGGTCAAAAATCCATATTGATTCATTTTATTTTTGGGTCACTTTTTTTTGGGTCACTTTTAGTTAAGAAGAATTTTAGAGCATCTAAACTACTTCCATGAAGGAGTAACTATTATATTTTGTGATAATGCTTCTACCATTACATTGTCTAAAAATCTAGTTCTACATGGAAGGAGTAAACACATTGATGTAAGATTTTATTTTTTGTGGGATTTATGCAACGATGGTGTTATTGAGCTAAATTATTGTAACACGGAAGACCAATTGGCAGACATAATGAAATATTTCCTCAATTTAATATCCATAAAGATTCTATAAACAACTCTCTTTTTAGATCAAACAATTACCACTAAAGTTGCTATTACGAGATTAATTTAAAATTCCTACCTACCGTAAGTAGGATAAGTACATACTTCTCCTAATACAAACTTTCTATAATTTTTTTATGTATGTATGGGTATATGCTATATGTGATAGAAAACTCTTATAACAAATTCCATGTTTCCTCAATTTAATTTCTTAAAACACCAGCTATGATGTATATCTAAGTAATTTCCCTTTAAAATATTTTTTCTTAAAATGATTCTAATTTTGTAGATATTGCAACCTCAAAAACAGTATGATCATTACAACTACTGTTTTTATTTCAGTACTTTTTTTTTGGTAATTGATTTCAATACATATTTTGTTCTTAAGGATATCAATTCTTTCATTTTTTTGGTGCACAAACAATAAAATTCTCGTCAGCCATTTCAGCAGAGACAGAGACAGAGTTCAGAGGCAATGTCAAAAAAGCAACAATGTCAAAATAGCAACAATGAAAAAGATATCAATTCTCGTCAGCCATTTCTCGTCTCCACAACAATGAAAATGTCACAGGCATTGTCAAAATAGCAGAGACAGAGTTCAGCTTCAACAATAAACACACAAACTTAGAGACAACGAAGCAAACCCATTACGATTATACAGCATAACAACGAAGCAGAGGTTAAAAAGTGAACGAAAGAAGAAGGGCAACGAAGCACTTACCTGACAATGGTGAACGAAGAAGAAGAAGGGCACGCGAAGAAGAAGGTAGTGAACCCAGAAGCCTACGACCAACAAAGAGCAGAACGAGGAAGAAGACGATAACCAGCGAAAGTAAGGAGAAACTAAAAAAGAGTGAAAGGCGCGGCTTTTGAAGTTTCAGAAAGGATATATATTCACAGTTCCCCCTCACAACCGTGAATATATTAAACATATATTAACGGTTTAACAAACAACCATGGATAAATGTTAACTATATATCCACGGTTATGATACCAACCGTGGATAAATATTAAATCTATATTCACAGTTATAGAAACAACCGTGGACATAGAGTACCCAGTGATTAAACCCTAAAACCTGAACTATATATCCACGGTTGGAAATACAACCGTGAATATTGACATCTATATATATCCACGGTTCACATCATAACCGTGAACGTACCCATCAATATATATTCACGGTTGTGATCACAACCGTCGATATATATTTCAGGTACTATATATCCACGGTTGACTCCTCAACCGTGAATATATATTGATGGGTACGTTCACGGTTATGATGTTAACCGTGGATATATAGTTTTCTCTGATTAAAACGTTCACCTTATAATTTCAAAAATGCCACCGCGCATGTTTTTATCACTGATCCTCTTCTACCCGTGAATAATATCCCGTTGTTATATCCATTTTTTCCACTAGTGTTATATCATATAACACATAGGGTTCTTATGCCAAAGGATATAAAATCCATCCTTCACAAATGGCACAACCAAACATTTAAATTCAAACATACCCATACTAGGGAATTACTCAATATTATTCATTCATTCAACTCAAGCATATGAGTTTCATTTCATTTAACAAACATTCTTTGGCTAAACACCACAAGCACAATACATATAAGAAATCTAATCACAATTCATATTCCAAGTGCATATGCACATCAAGATCTCAACATATATGGTCCACTACCATATCAATTTCTTTCTCAATATCTCCTATCCGTAATTAACATACAACATAGGTCCATCATTAAATCAATATATATATCACATACATGATCAACACATGGCATCAAATCATCATCATATCAATTCATATTTCATATCTCATATTCACATCGCAATATTTCATTTCCATGATTAACATTCAATCATGGATTCATCATCAATCAATTTGCATTATATATATCAACATCAATGCACAATTACAATATATTCGTCATTCGTAGGTAATAGGGTAAGGAACTTGGCCAGTCTTACACAATGCATACATCCATCATATGTCAAGAAATTTCATTCATTCATATTCAATTCCATAATTCATTCATGATTATCAATGAGCAACTAGGCTCCACAAATTTATCATATAACCCCAATGATAAAGGGTATACTTCCCATAGTCAATAACCACATCTTATAAATCACAATCTCATAAAAGTCCTCATTGAGCACCAATCCCAGCTCAACTTTAACCATTCACGATAATTCCCTAATAAGCAAATATGTCCTATAATCAATTCACAATTCCTAGACACTTAGTACATCATAGGTCCACGTAGGGCAATAAAACATAATATCATTCTCAAGATAATTATCATTCTTAATTCTATACCAACATCCAGATCCCAATAATGAGCATCCCGCTCCAAAAATCATCTTAAAAGTCTCACCATTGCGAAATCATCCTCTAGCCATTCATAATATCAATTATCATAAAGCAATCATGCTCAGGTAGTAACCAATAATTCTTATTCAGAGTAACATATGCTCTGATACCACCTTTGTAACACCCCTGATTTCCTGTACTCGAATCTCGATGTGATCGTCATAATTAATATAAATGCGAGTAAATTTTTCGCGTTCCAAACTAAGTTCAGTATCACACTGAAAATCGAATCACAGAAAACCAAAGTGTACAATTTTAATACATTAAACCTGGATCTATAACTAGTTCGCCCATAAAGGTATACAAAAATAATAGAGTATACAGCGGAAGAATGTGTATACCGGGCACACACCTAGTCCCATATATGACGATATGAGAAAAGGCTAGGCTAGCATGCAATGGCATAATTATAAGCCTATTAAACAACCACCTCTTACACAATTACATATATTTATTCATCATCCATCAATTCAAGGGATTATCTTATACATACTTAAAATCTCTAAATCATCTATATCATCATACACAATTTATTCATTACACATGAATTCATAAATGATGCCGGCCAAGGCACTTCCTCTACCACTATTTACCTTCACCCAAGTTTGATCTTTAAATCCGAACTTGTCCCATGGTAACCTGCATCACAATGCTAAAAAGGAGACCACATGGGAGAGTGAGTTATACATTCAAAATGACGAATAATATATATATATTGTGATCACGTGTATATGCATACAAACATCATGTGTGCTTTGCTATCAAAACATTAAATTATCATTCAGTCATTATCTCACTATCACAATAGCATACCAGCCTCATGAATCGCAATTCATATCATAAATAAGCACAACATATACATAATCACTAACACTGTCACTTTCCCACTTATCAACAAGGGCATTCACAATCATTATTCTTATCAATTCATTATATCTTTAATCAATACCTCCTCGCAAGGGGTTTCTCAACACTCGTGGTCATCCCATTTCAAATGCATATGCAACGGATCCGATTTCACATCACGGGTGATCGCAACCACCATAATCAATCAATCATAATCATTGGTTTCCCGCCACGCAAGGGGTACTCCCTATAGCAGCCTCGCAAGGAGCTTTCTCGTGATCGCAACCACGTTTAACAATCCTCATAGGTTTCCCGCCTCGCAAGGGGTACTCTCGCCTCATGATCGCAACCATGGGCATCATAGGTGCTCGCAAGCCCTTTATCATATCAAATACCAAGTGATCGCAACCACTGGCTCATCATCATACAATGGTCCCCGTAGGGCCTTTCACATTCCATAATCAGGTGATCACAACCACCATTACGATATCATATCATCATCACATTGGTTTCCCGCCTCGCAAGGGGTACTCCCTTCATAGAATCCTGCAGGATCTTTCATCATTGTGATCGCAACCACATAATATCAATGCTATGCCATGCCATGAATGCAAGATGCAATAATGCATATGCTCAATAACAACCTCACAAGGATATCTCACCCTCTCAGTTAGGGGTACATTATATATTTTAGTTTTATCATCAATGGCGTATAAATATTCACAAGGCCCTCAAGGCACATCATTCAAATAATTGGCATTCAATGGCCACAAACACCACTCATAACAATCCACACATGGATATCAAAGGCATAACAAACATAATAATATCAATCCACACATAAAATCATTCCAGGCATATTCACCATTCACATATTTGGCAATCATCATTGCCTTACACACATACAAGTCAACTACTTGTATCCACCGCTAGAATGTCATAATATTTCATCTTATCTATCAATATCCTTATATATATTCATTGGGGATTTCCAACGCAACACAAGAGTATCATAATAATTTTCCATAATTATCAAGTTTGCATTCCAAACAATTTAATACATATACATGGCAATGCAAGCATGAGTATCAATCACATACACAATCTCTATTTAATTTACTCATGCAATTTGTGTAACATCCCAGTTTTGAAGCTAAATGCCGAATGAAAAATAAACCATCAAGACTCGATTTCAAATAGAAAACAACCGTTAATCGTATATAACTATCAAGTGGATTTAAGCCATTAAAATGATTAAAATGATTTGAGGAATTTAGACTAATTAAAATATAAAGGATGGTGATGGCCAGGTGATGGGGCGGAGTGCGCGTGGCTGCTGGGCTCACGCTCTCCCACCCCACTCTTCTCTTCCTCGTGCGAATATATATATGAACGTAAGCCTATGGTCACAAACACTCACTGTTCCTTCAGATTCTTTTTCCTCCATCACTTCATTCTCTCTTTTTCCCTCTTCGTCTCCATCTTCTTTTCTCCCTGTCTTGCTCTTCGCTCCTGGAGGTCGTAACGATAGTACTGGAGAAAGGACCACGCTCCATCCCAGAACCAAGCGCAGGATACGACGGAGCCAAGGGAGACTAAACGAACCAGGAGAAGGGCATCAGACCCAACGACGAGAGCAGAAAAGTTTCTTGAGGTTCTTCTGTAGGTAGGGGGCGCTTGCATGTCGAATGCATGGTCCACGTACGGTACCGGAGGAATGTACTGCATGAGTGTGTGTGCATGTGTGTATGACGACTAGATCTTATGCATGATTCTAGATTCTGTGTGTGTTTTACAGTGGGTATGCAGTCATCGCATGTAATCTAGATGGTGGTGACATAGTCTGTTAGTAATTGATAATGACGAATGAAATGCATGGTTCTATCCCTCTTATCTTTGTGAGACTATGAGTGTGTGCTTGTTAGTTGAACTGCCCGATGATATTATTTTGATTGCCGATTGTTGTATGCATTGGTATGACTGATAAAACAAATATAAAGGTTGTGTTGAATCTGTTCTTACTTAATGGCTACGAGGGAGGTATCGGTGGTGCGATGATACGTACTGGTAAATGCATTAGCTGCATGTGCAAGAGTGGGGTGACCCATGGAGGGTCATGAACCCTGAGGGAATGACTTCCAGCTACAGACCTTGGCTAGATCCTGATAGTGCTCGTGGTAGCCATAGGAGCTAGAGAAGAGTCTCGAGACGCCCATGGGAGGCCGGTACCACCTGGTAAGAGCTGAAGGACGAGGGGCCAGACGAAGGGAAACCGTAACTGAAAGTCATTATCCGAGTCGTATTCACAGGCATACATATAGATATGAGGCTGATTGTGGTAGTGCACATAGCATGTGTGGGGTGTGTGTATGATTTCCGAGTGCATGGATGCATGTGTGTGTGTGTGGAGATGAACTATATGTAGCATGTATGTTATAGATGTTATCTTACATTGCATGAACTTAGTTAACCTGAGAAAGATTGAATGAAAGTAGGTGTGTGTACTGACGCTGATACCGAGTCTTTGATTATCATTTTACATGTAAAAGCTCACCCCTGCAGTGGCTATATTTTCAATGAATATCTCTCGGAATGAAGAATGAAGGAGGAGCCGAGTGTAGAGCAGAGCAGTCGAGTACCATGGAATATGTGTGTATATGTATATACTGTGTATAAGATCTCGTTAAGCCTTGGCCGGCTCGTGTTTTGATCTTAGTCCTTACTTCTGAAACTTGAACACCTTCGGGTAGAAGGAACATGTTGCGTTTGTAATTATTCAGATGTTTCCTAAACATATGTATATATATATATTGCGTGTTATATTGTGCTGTAGAAGATGTCCGAATGATAAACATGGACGCATAAGTATACCTTCCGAGCGTAGGAGGCCAGTATGGCTAAGGGTAGAAGTGGAGCTAAGTTGAGGTTTGGAAGGATGAAATAAAGAGTCTAAATATGCGTCGAGTGAGGAATAAGCGAAAACCTGAGCGATTCCCTTCTGAGGAAGGAGTTAAGGCAGTGAGTCAGAATGAAATGGATTCCGAGTACTAGATAATTATAACCTGAGTGAATGAGGATCTGTAACAAGAAAGGTGAATTGGATAAGTCTGAATGGGACTTCTCTACCTAATTCCCGAGTGAATGAGTGAAGGATGACTCTAGGTCCGAGCGTCTATTTAGCCGAGTGAGACTCCTCGCTCCAGTGAGCAATGTACTCGCTCCAGCGAGTGCGGGTTTGGGAAGGCTTGTGTTGGCCTCGCTAAGGCGGAGTCATACCTCACCCGAGCGACTAGGACGGCTCGCCCAAGCGTGTGGAACCGCGCTGAAGCGAGTAGGTGTCAGTGTGTAACTCCACCCAAATACCTTCCTCTTCCGTTGTTGCATTAACGTGTCCCACTCGACGGTGTTGACCCCTGCTTGAACGGATGGGCGTCGTGATGGAGTCCGCCCAGGCGTTGTCATGCTTCGCTGAACTGGACGGAGTGGGTTTAGGTCCCATTCCTTCCACAGGTTACCACGCATGGGAGTCTTTCTTCTCTTTCCCTTGCCTATTTCCTTATATTGATTGACTAGCGTTTGCTTGTGGAAAAGTTCTCCCTGTTGATCCTCTTGAGAAAACGAGTGGGGGCTGGTGTTGGGTTTCATTTGTGAACCCCCTCCATCCGCTGTTGCATTGCCATACCCCGCCTAGGCGGTATCGGACCTCGCCTGAGCGAGACAACGATGTCATCGAATCTGCCCAGGCGCTGGTGTGTCACACTGAACCGAATGGATCGGTTCCAGTCCTAATTCCTCTGCTGCTTGCCATGTGCGTGTGAATGCTCTTCTATTTCTCTTGTCTTTTTCTTTCTTCTATGCCAAGTGACCCGTGGCTGCTTTTGTGAAAAATTTCCTCATTGTTTTGGAATTATTATTTGTTAAAAATTAGGGTGTTACAATTTGAATGTTAACTCCTCTCCTACCTTAAGGGAAGAGCCGAACCATTCCAATGCTCCAAGAGCTCCTTTGCACCCTTCGGAATATGATCTACATATTATACATATACACTCATACAATTAATAAGCCATTACAAGGCATTCCTCATAGTTTTAGACATTTTCTAGCTTATCATCAAGTCTTAGACTTGTTAAGTTATATAATTGTATTAGGCTTCGGGAATTTCTTTCCCAAAGTCAAGATCCTTTAGATCATAAATGCCAACTAACCCAACAACTGCTACCAATACTCATTAATCACCATCAATAGCCATCTTCCATCATTAATATCCTTCCCCAATGTCATTAAACATACATTTTACTCTCCTTTCACACTTCCCCCAATTTATTAAAGTTAGGGTTTCACCAAAACCCATCAACATCATAATTGCTCATTTATTTTCCACCCATCCAAATATTAATTCATGCATCTCCATAATAACCCACTATTAAAGTCATAATAACAACACCCCACCTAGGGTTTCCTCACTTTAAAGCTCTCCCAACAACCCATATGCCATAAACACTCCCACAAATACATAGGACCCAACATCTAGGGCATAAAACTCATAAAGAATGGTGGAGAACTTACCTCACCCAAGAGCCAACATTGGGCTTCCCATAAAGGGAGAAATCCTCACAGAAATAGAGTGGGAGAAAGGGAGGAGTTCCAGCATAAGCTTCTCCTTCAAGCATCCATAAAACGAAAATGGTGAAGGAGAAGAAGACACTCTACACGGCTTGGGTTTTTGGAGAGAAAAAAAGAGGAGATGGACAACAGCATGAAGAAGACGAAGAAGAATAATGAAGAAAGAAGGGGAAGAAGTGACGTGAAAGGTAGAAAGAAAATGAGAGTTTTTGTTTTAATAATTGTTTCCCCTTAAAATATCTTACTATTACCTCATAATTAAAAATGGAAGTCCAATAATCCATCACGCCATGTTATATTTACTTTAATATCCTTTTATATCCTTAGAACCGAGTAAAAGAAGGGCCAATATACACAAACCGAGAGAAAAGAAGGGAGGTACAATCGGAACCGAGAGCAAGGAAGGGAAAAATACTGACAGAGGTGTCACTCGCTCAAGCGAAACCCACTTCGCTTGAGCGAGACAGCCCCATTAGCGTGAACCTTTCCTTTCGCACAATCGAAACAACTCCAATAACAATTTTCCACACTCACTCGCTTGAGCGAGGTATTAATTCACTTAAGCGAATCCAACCAGAAATCATCTTTCCCAGCACTCAGGTTTCTGTTGGCAGGATTCCTTAAAACCGACCCAATATTAATTCGATTTTCACTCGGCAAACTTCAACTAAATCCGAGTCATCTCACACTCGGCTTCCCACTTAACATAACAATCTAAACCGATCCACTTTCCATTCAACCAAGACATTTTGGGCCGACTCATACTCATATAATCTCTCACTCGGCAATTCCAATCCAATCCGAGTCATCTCAATCAACGCTTCACTCGGTAATTTCTCTAAAACTGACCCCTCACTTATTGGGTCTTCCACTCGGTAAATGAGGGGCATCCCACTCGGAATCCCAAATCCTTCCTCACTCAGAATATTTGCTTGTCAACACCACTCGGTGTATCACAACTATAAGTCACTCGGAATGTATTCCACATTCACCACTCGGTATATTTTCACATTTCTCACTCGGAGAATACGCAGACCTTCCTTCACTCAGAAGGGGTCTCCACAATCATACTCCACTCGGAATATTCCAGCCAGATTCACTCGGCATACGATGTCTTACTCACTCGGGGAATTCATTAAGTCTCACCCGGACTTGTTCAGATCCTAACCACTCGGAGTATATAGTCTTATTCACTCGGATTATATATATATTTCCTACACTTAGGATACAGTCCAATCTAAACCATTACAACAACTCTTCCCTTGGAAGAGGATCACTTAGAATTCCACTCGAGAATATCTAAACCCATCCCACTCGGGGTTTACTTATGCTTTTCCACCCGGGAAAAGGCCACACAAGGATCACTCGGGAAATTCTCCCATCTAATCCTGCACCGAATGGGTTCATCAATGGCAATTCCCTAAAAATCCATTTAAGTATTCTCCACTCAGAAAAGAAGGACAAACATCATAGCCTCACTCGGAATTGGATCCAAGCCTCCTATATTTCTCTCGGAATTCATCAACTTAAAATTATTCACCCAACATCATTCATATTCCAGTCGGTAAGAAGCATCAAATCAACATAAATCCCTTATGTATATATGTATATTCTCATAAATACAAACCTGTCCACAAATCCAATCTACCGACCACATATATAATCATACACTCGAAATGCTTATTGCCTTCACACTCACTCAGGATTCCACTCGGATAAACAATCCAAAGGCTGACTTCCTTTGTTTTTCCCACGAGTGAAGTCATTCCAAAATACTTCTGGACAACACACCCCACTCGGTGCCATTTCCACTCGGAATTACACTCACAGAGAGACTTCCCTCGGAATGAGTTACCTTGAACTCGGATACTTCCACTCAGAACACAACTGCTCGGAATTTCACACGGAAAGCCTCTCACTCGGAATTTTATCTACTCCCTCACTCGGAGGGTTCTGCCTTGACAAGGCCACTCAGAATTTCACTCAGAAATTCACAACATCACAAAATTATTTTCTAAGGTTCTTACTCAAGGGAAATCTCGTTCAAAATGCCACACACTCACCATATACTTACCAAACTCGGTCTAGTACAACTGTACTAGTCACACCTGAGTGAGGATCACCCAACATTCATACTTCCACTTTCGCTCAAGCCACTCACATTCGCTTGGGCGAAGAAAGATCCAGTGACCAATTCCTCACTGGCTCGCTCAAGCTGATCCCTCACTCGCTTGGGCAAATGCCATTTCTCAGACCCTTCGCTTGGGCGAGACTCCATTCGCTTGAGCGAATTTCCTCCAGAGAGCAAACACTGATACTGCGAATCCCTTCCAGAGAGCAACACTGATACATAGGCAATTTCGTTTGAGCGAAATTAACCTTCGCCTGAGTGAAAATTGCCCAGAAACCATAAGGCCAACACAGGGAATCCTCGCCTGGGCGAGATCCCTTCTCGCTCGGGCGAGACTATCAACATAGAGGCAGGAAACGCAGATTTCACACAGTCCAACTTATGAAACTTCATCATAAGCCAATTTAATCATATCCATGCTATCATATACATCATATAAGACATATATAACTTGTTCCTAAGCATTCTCACTCAGAATTCCTCATTATAAATCAAATTGGATTTATTCCACATATTCTCACCCATCTTCCTCAATAAGCATCAACTATTTGCCATTCACATTAATTATTCTTTTTTATAAAATTCAGGGTGTTACAATTCACCCCACCTAAAAAGAATTTCGTCCTCGAAATTCAACATCAATTCCCATGACACAAGGCCATAACTCAGGCCACACATCAACAAGATTCAACAACACCATGAAATGACCTTGGACTTCTCAAAGTACATCAAGACATGTTCATCTCACACCATCGTTCCTAACAAAATTTCTACATCAAGCATGTCATATATTATCAATTACAACTTATCCAACAGAGCTCGCATGTTCATACTCAGTATGACCAGATAGGCTTAGTACATTTACCATAAGCAGCTACAATCCCTACACTTGCCTGGCCTATGTGTTGCTGCATCCGACATACAGGAAGGCGTCCCAATCCTGTAGTGGTTACCACAAACACATAAAGTCGGTGCATAAGTGCATGTTGCCACAATGCCTATGGCATGTAAGACCATATCAGGACCAGTACCTCGTATTCCCATTGCTTATATTGGTCACATATATTCAAACGATACCAGTTTATGTAAGACTTGGTGACAATCCTCACCAGTCCACAACTAAAATACTCATATTTCATCATCATTATATAGATAATTTGGCATCCATCATCCATATCAATCATTAAATATTGTTTAACATCATAATAAATCAATATATTAACCATACTTCTTCCATCATCACAAGGTAAATACCCTATCTTTGGGTTTTATTCATCCAAATCCATGCTCAATTAATCTAAAATTCTTGTCTTACTTACATATTTGCTGGCTATAAATCAATTCGAACCTTAAAAGATTCATCAAACTCTTATCAAATAGGCTACATAATCAAATAATGAGCTTTCACATTAGGTATTCTCTTCACAGATCACAATTAAGGCTCATAAACTAAACGTATAACTCACATTATATCACGTCATTATGTGGTTTCTATCACCAATATAGCACCCTTCAAATAAAATAGGGAGTAATGACATGGTTAAATTTCTATTCATCAACTCACGATCACAATTGACATCCCTAAATCACATCATCATCTATACTTGATCCATTGATCATAATTTCTAAGGCACAGAATTTAGCTCGAGAGCACATCGTAAATTCATATACCATAATCAATTCTAATCATACCCCAAGTTCAACATCATTATTCATTAATCATCAAGGGTTACCTAGCACCCATTGTGGAGTTCTCACACACCACACAACGTCATTAGATATGGCTCACAAAATAACATAGAGCCTGGATCGCCATAGGGTCCAATTTAATTAATTCTCTACAACAATTGATCATACAAGATCATACCAAATCCATCTAGGTCATCACACCTAATGGGTCATAATTAAATAAATCCTTCACTCAATTTTCACACATCAACACCGAGACACAATCTCAATCTAACAGGTATTTGATTTCACATTTAATCATTTATCACATATTCAAATTCCCAATCTAGGGAAATACAACAAATCACTTATATCATATAACACATAGGGTTCTTGTGCCAAAGGATATAAAATCCATCCTTCACAAATGGCACAACCAAACATTTAAATTCAAACATACCCATACTAGGGAATTACTCAATATTATTCATTCATTCAACTCAAGCATATGAGTTTCATTTCATTTAACAAACATTCTTTGGCTAAACACCACAAGCACAATACATATAAGAAATCTAATCACAATTCATATTCCAAGTGCATATGCACATCAAGATCTCAACATATATGGTCTTCTACCATATCAATTTCTTTCTCAATATCTCCTATCCGTAATTAACATACAACATAGGTCCATCATTAAATCAATATATACATATCATATCCATGATCAACACATGGCATCAAATCATCATCATATCAATTCATATTTCATATCTCATATTCACATCGCAATATTTCATTTCCATGATTAACATTCAATCATGGATTCATCATCAATCAATTTGCATTATATATATAAACATCAATGCACAATTACAATATATTCGTCATTCGTAGGTAATAGGGTAAGGAACTTGGCCGGTCTTACACAATGCATACATCCATCATATGTCAAGAAATTTCATTCATTCATATTTAATTCCATAATTCATTCATGATTATCAATGAGCAACTAGGCTCCACAAATTTATCATATAACCCCAATGATAAAGGGTATACTTCCCATAGTCAATAACCACATCTTATAAATCACAATCTCACAAAAGTCCTCATTGAGCACCAATCCCAGCTCAACTTTAACCATTCACGATAATTCCCCAATAAGCAAATATGTCCTATAATCAATTCACAATTCCTAGACACTTAGTACATCATAGGTCCACGTAGGGCAATAAAACATAATATCATTCTCAAGATAATTATCATTCTTAATTCTATACCAACATCCAGATCCCAATAATGAGCATCCCGCTCTAAAAATCATCTTAAAAGTCTCACCATTGCGAAATCATCCTCTAGCCATTCATAATATCAATTATCATAAAGCAATCATGCTCGGGTAGTAACCAATAATTCTTATTCAGAGTAACATATGCTCTGATACCACCTTTGTAACACCCCTGATTTCCTGTACTCAAATCTCGATGTGATCGTCATAATTAATATAAATGCGAGTAAATTTTTCGCGTTCCAAACTAAGTTCAGTATCACACCGAAACTCGAATCACAGAAAACCAAAGTGTACAATTTTAATACATTAAACCTGGATCTATAACTAGTTCGCCCATAAAGGTATACAAAAATAATAGAGTATACAGCGGAAGAATGTGTATACCGGGCACACACCTAGTCCCATATATGACGATATGAGAAAAGGCTAGGCTAGCATGCAATGGCATAATTATAAGCCTATTAAACAACCACCTCTTACACAATTACATATATTTATTCATCATCCATCAATTTAAGGGATTATCTTATACATACTTAAAATCTCTAAATCATCTATATCATCTTACACAATTTATTCATTACACATGAATTCATAAATGATGCCGGCCAAGGCACTTCCTCTACCACTATTTACCTTCACCCAAGTTTGATCTTTAAATCCGAACTTGTCCCATGGTAACCTGCATCACAATGCTAAAAAGGAGACCATATGGGAGAGTGAGTTATACATTCAAAATGACGAATAATATATATATTGTGATCATGTGTATATGCATACAAACATCATGTGTGCTTTGCTATTAAAACATTAAATTATTATTCAGTCATTATCTCACTATCACAATAGCATACCAGCCTCATGAATCGCAATTCATATCATAAATAAGCACAACATATACATAATCACTAACACTGTCACTTTGCCACTTATCAACAAGGGCATTCACAATCATTATTCTTATCAATTCATTATATCTTTAATCAATACCTCCTCGCAAGGGGTTTCTCAACACTCGTGGTCATCCCATTTCAAATGCATATGCAACGGATCCGATTTCACATCACGGGTGATCGCAAGCACCATAATCAATCAATCATAATCATTGGTTTCCCACCTCGCAAGGGGTACTCCCTATAGCAACCACGTTTAACAATCCTCATAGGTTTCCCGCCTCGCAAGGGGTACTCCCGCCTCATGATCGCAACCATGGGCATCATAGGTGCTCGCAAGCCCTTTATCATATCAAATACCAAGTGATCGCAACCACTGGCTCATCATCATACAATGGTCCCCGCAGGGCCTTTCACATTCCATAATCAGGTGATCACAACCACCATTACCATATCATATCATCATCACATTGGTTTCCCGCCTCGCAAGGGGTACTCCCTTCATAGAATCCTGCAGGATCTTTTATCATTGTGATCGCAACCACATAATATCAATGCTATGCCATGCCATGAATGCAAGATGCAACAATGCATATGCTCAATAACAACCTCACAAGGATATCTCACCCTCTCAGTTAGGGGTATATTATATATTTTAGTTTTATCATCAATGGCGTATAAATATTCACAAGGCCCTCAAGGCACATCATTCAAATAATTGGCATTCAATGGCCACAAACACCACTTATAACAATCCACACATGGATATCAAAGGCATAACAAACATAATAATATCAATCCACACATAAAATCATTCGAGGCATATTCACCATTCACATATTTGGCAATCATCATTGCCTTACACACATACAAGTCAACTACTTGTATCCACCGTTAGAATGTCATAATATTTCATTTTATCTATCAATATCCTTATATATATTCATTGGGGATTTCCAACCCAACACAAGAGTATCATAATAATTTTCCATAATTATCAAGTTGCCATTCCAAACAATTCAATACATATACATGGCAATGCAAGCATAAGTATCAATCACATACACAATCTCTATTAAATTTACTCATGCAATTTGAATGTTAACTCCTCTCCTACCTTAAGGGAAGAGCCGAACCATTCCAATGCTCCAAGAGCTCCTTTGCACCCTTCGGAATATGATCTACATATTATACATATACACCCATACAATTAATAAGCCATTACAAGGCATTCCTCATAGTTTTAGACATTTTCTAGCTTATCATCAAGTCTTAGACTTGTTAAATACCAAGTTATATAATTGTATTAGGCTTCGGGAATTCCTTTCCCAAAGTCAAGATCCTTTAGATCATAAATGCCAACTAACCCAACAACTACTACCAATACTCATTAATCACCATCAATAGCCATCTTCCATCATTAATATCCTTCCCCAATGTCATTAAACATACATTTTACTCTCCTTTCACACTTCCCCCAATTTATTAAAGTTAGGGTTTCACCAAAACCCATCAACATCATAATTGCTCATTTATTTTCCACCCATCCAAATATTAATTCATGCATCTCCATAATAACCCACTATTAAAGTCATAATAACAACACCCCACCTAGGGTTTCCTCACTTTAAAGCTCTCCCAACAACCCATATGCCATAAACACTCCCACAAATACATAGGACCCAACATCTAGGGCATAAAACTCATAAAGAATAATGGAGAACTTACCTCACCCAAGAGCCAACATTGGGCTTCCCATAAAGGAAGAAATCCTCACAGAAATAGAGTGGGAGAAAGGGAGGAGTTCCAGCATAAGCTTCTCCTTCAAGCATCTATAAAACGAAAATGGTGAAGGAGGAGAAGACACTCCACACGGCTTGGGTTTTTGGAGAGAAGAAAAGAGGAGATGGAGAACAGCATGAAGAAGACAAAGAAGAATAATGAAGAAAGGAGGGGAAGAAGTGACGTGAAAGGTAGAAAGAAAGTGAGAGTTTTTGTTTTAATAATTGTTTCCCCTTAAAATATCTCACTATTACCTCATAATTAAAAATGGCAGTCTAATAATCCATCACGCCATGTTATATTTACTTTAATATCCTTTTATATCCTTAGAACCGAGTAAAAGAAGGGCCAATATACACAAACCGAGAGAAAAGAAGGGAGGTACAATCGGAACCGAGAGCAAGGAAGGGAAAAATACAGACAGAGGTGTCACTCGCTCAAGCGAAACCCACTTCGCTTGAGCGAGACAGCCCCATTCGCGTGAACCTTTCCTTTCGCATAATCGAAACAACTCCAATAACAATTTTCCATACTCACTCGCTTGAGTGAGGTATTAATTCACTTAAGCGAATCCAACCAGAAATCATCTTTCCCAGCACTCGGGTTTCTGTTGGCAGGATTCCTTAAAACCGACCCAATATTAATTCGATTTTCACTCGGCAAACTTCAACTAAATCCGAGTCATCTCACACTTGGCTTCCCACTTGACATAACAATCTAAACCGATCCACTTTCCATTCAACCAAGACATTTTGGGCCGACTCATACTCATATAGTCTCTCACTCGGTAATTCCAATCCAATCCGAGTCATCTCAATCAACCCTTCACTCGGTAATTTCTCTAAAACTGACCCCTCACTTATTGGGTCTTCCACTCGGTAAATGAGGGGCATCCCACTCGGAATCCCAAATCCTTCCTCACTCAGAATATTTGCTTGTCAATACCACTCGGTGTATCACAACTATAAGTCACTCAGAATGTATTCCACATTCACCACTCGGTATATTTTCATATTTCTCACTCGGAGAATACGCAGACCTTCCTTCACTCAGAAGGGGTCTCCACAATCATACTCCACTCGGAATATTCCAGCCAGATTCACTCGGCATACGATGTCTTACTCACTCGGGGAATTCATCCGGACTTGTTCAGATCCTAACCACTCGGAGTATATAGTCTTATTCACTCGGATTATATATATATTTCCTACACTTAGGATACAGTCCAATCTAAACCATTACAACAACTCTTCCCTTGGAAGAGGATCACTCAGAATTCCACTCGGGAATATCTAAACCCATCCCACTCGGGGCTTACTCATGCTTTTCCACCCAGGAAAAGGCCACACAAGTATCACTCGGGAAATTCTCCCATCTAATCCTACACCGAATGGGTTCATCAATGGCAATTCCCTAAAAATCCATTTAAGTATTCTCCACTCGGAAAAGAAGGACAAACATCATAGCCTCACTCGGAATTAGATCCAAGCCTCCTATATTTCTCTCAGAATTCATCAACTTAAAATTATTCACCCAACATCATTCATATTCCAGTCGGTAAGAAGCATAAAATCAACATAAATCCCTTATGTATATATGTATATTCTCATAAATACAAACCTGTCCACAAATCCAATCTACCGACCCACATATATAATCATACACTCGAAATGCTTATTGCCTTCACACTCACTCAGGATTCCACTCGGATAAACAATCCAAAGGCTGACTTCCTTTGTTTTTCCCACGAGTGAAGTCATTCCAAAATACTTCTGGACAACACACCCCACTCGGTGCCATTTCCACTCAGAATTACACTCACAGAGAGACTTCCCTCAGAATGAGTTACCTTGAACTCGGATACTTCCACTCGGAACACAACTGCTCGGAATTTCACACGGAAAGCCTCTCACTTAGAATTTTATCTACTCCCTCACTCGGAGGGTTCTGCCTTGACAAGGCCACTCGGAATTTCACTCGGAAATTCACAACATCACAAAATTATTTTCTAAGGTTCTTACTCAAGGGAAATCTCGTTCAAAATCCCACACACTCACTATATACTTACCACACTCGGTCTAGTACAACTGTACCAGTCACACCTGAGTGAGCATCACCCAACATTCATACTTCCACTTTCGCTCAAGCTACTCACATTCGCTTGGGCGAAGAAAGATCCAGTGACCAATTCCTCACTGGCTCGCTCAAGCTGATCCCTCACTCGCTTGGGCGAATGCCATTTCTCAGACCCTTCGCTTGGGCGAGACTCCATTCGCTTGAGCGAATTTCCTCCAAAGAGCAAACACTGATACTGCGAATCCCTTCCAGAGAGCAACACTGATACATAGGCAATTTTGTTTGAGCGAAATTAACCTTCGCCTGAGTGAAAATTGCCCAGAAACCATAAGGCCAACACAGGGAATCCTCGCCTGGGCAAGATCCCTTCTTGCTCGGGCGAGACTATCAATACAGAGGCAGGAAACGCAGATTTCACATAGTCCAACTTATGAAACTTCATCATAAGCCAATTTAATCATATCCATGCTATCATATACATCATATAAGACATATATAACTTGTTCCTAAGCATTCTCACTCAGAATTCCTCATTATAAATCAAATTGGATTTATTCCACATATTCTCACCCATCTTCCTTAATAAGCATCAACTATTTGCCATTCACATTAATTATTCATTTTTATAAAATTCAGGGTGTTACAACCCTCACCCTCTCTGGCTCGTCGAGTCAAGAAGGAGGACTCTGATCCTCAGCCTCCACAGTCGTGAGCTCACGGTGCAGAGAGCAGAGAAGAAAGAAGAAGAAAAGGAGAATGGAGAGCGAAGAAGAAGGGAAGAAGAGAGAACAGAAAGAAGAAAAGTCTGAAGTGGAAAAAATGAATGATAGGGTGGCCCAGTAGCCCAGATACGCATGCACGGAGAGAAGGGGAAGTGGGGTGGGAAAGCGTGAAGCAGTACTCCAATCACAATCAGCCAGCAATTATTAATTAATCACTCTTAACCAGTCATTATTTCTTAAGTTGAGTTAATTAAGTTAATTATAATTATTAAATAATTTTCCCACCTTGCAATTATTATTTCAATGATTTATTTTCATTCGGCAATTAATTATTAAATCGGGATGTTATAAATTACAATAATTTTATTAACTATCAAGCTAATTTTAATAACACGGTGAGCTAAGAGATCTTTTAAACACTTGAGGGTTTCGACATAACTTCATTCGAATTGATTTTGCTTTAATCTGTGATTTGTGTTGTTATACAGAGGATTCAAGAAAATGATCAAGGCACATTTTTGGTAAAAGAAGACTTAGGCCAAAAAGCTTACCATGGAAAAATTATTTTTAAACTTTGAAAGCCAATTTGAGCCTAAAAATAATTTCATTAGTACCCTTAAACCTTTATCAAATGTTAACCATTCCCTTTACTTGATTGATTAAAAGAGCAATTGATCAAAATGGATACAATATTTTGAGTGTTCTTATAAAAATGGGGACATCTGACGCTTTACTTAATTGATTAAAAGAGCAATTGATCAAAACTTTTCATGTCGGCTATTTCTTTTGCTAGTTGTCCCAATTGCACATCTGACGCTTTATGTGCGGCTTCATTCATTTGCATGTATTGCAGCAATTGTTGGATAGATTATTCTATCCTTGTCAGCCTAGATGCCTAATCAAATTGTGGTTGTTGTTTGAATTGATGATTAGGAGGTCTGTTGGAAGGTCCAACATCTTGTTTCTAGCCAAAGTTCTGATTCTGCCATCCCTGTGGGTAATTGTTAGAAAAAAGATTACCAAAATTGAAAGCTAAACTACTTATAAGTATCCTTTGGTGGAGCAAAAAATTGGCTTGCTCTTATTCATTTCTATATGGTGCACAGTAACCACATGGTTGTTCACCCATACAATGTATACAATGTTTCAATTGAGCAGGAGGTGGTGATGACACTTGAGCAATTTATAATTTTTCTAGTTGTTTGCTCATTGCTTCTATTTGTTGTGTCAAAAATATTTGTTGAGCTAGAACTGCATCATTCACTCCTAATTCAAGCACACCTGGCTTCCTGGATACATTACCTTTTTCATGCTTTGCTTTTCGGTCACTAGTGGACATGGATTCCATTATGGCAATTGCCTCTTCAACAGTCTTATTCATCAATGAACCACCTGCATAAGCATCTAACATCATCTTGAACTAAGGCAATAAACCATGATAAACGATTCTTACCTTTCCAGCATCATCCAAATTATGGTTTGGACATTTTCTAAGAAGCGCCTTGAATTGTTCCCAAGCTTCTCCTAGTGACACATCATGATTTTGTAAAAATGAGTGAATGGCTGTCATTGCTTCAAAATATTTAAAAGGTGAATAAAACCTTTCCAAAAATTTTCTTTCAACATCGGACTAGTTTGCAAAACTACCAGGTGGACCATTCTTTTACTTTCCCAATCAAAGAAAAAGGAAATAATCTCATGTAAACAGATTCTTCTTTATTAGTTTCAAAACCAATTGTGCTGCATAATTCATAAAAAATAGTTAAATGTTCACATGGTTCTTCATGATTTAGGCTAGCAAATTGATTGTTTTGAATTATATTTAACGTATCAGGTTTAACTTCCACCACTGTAACAAGTCCTTGAAACATTCCTGACACATGGGGTGGTCCATTAATAGTAGCAAACTGTCCCAATGTTCTTCTTTGTTTAGCCATATTAGAAGTTTCAAAATTGTGAAAAGAAAGATGAAGTTGAAGAAGAAGTAGTTTGTGTTTAGGATTTTAAAGATTTGATTCTTTTTAGAAACTTTTCGATCTCTGGATCAAAGAACAGTCTCCCTGTAGAAGATCGAGTTTGCATACACAAACTAAACAGAAAAAGTTGGTTTAACAAGAATAGTTAAAGAAAAAGTAAAAGTAAATAAGTGAATGTATGAATAAAAAGTAAAATGAAAATTTACTTGAGTAAAAATTTTTGCCATAGTAAATAAAAATTTACTATTTTATTGAAATCAATCCCTGGTGACGACGCAAAAAACATGTTAGTCGGATTGTTGGATCCTTTTATTGGCAGCGCACCAATTTATCATTGCAGTTTTCAAAATAGATTTCATTCCCTCAAGGATTGAATACTTTCAGTAGTTATAGTAATTGTTATTTGCTATGGTACTTGTATCAAAACTTATCAACAAAAAATGATTTATATAATTTTAGTACAATATTCATAGATTTAGAGCTTGATTTATACATTGGGTGAAAGATGGAAAATTCTAAATTAACTAGAAAAACTTTGAGTAACACTTAAGAACAAATCGAATTACTTGATATTAAAACACAGATTGACAAACTATGTTGGAATTTGGATCCCCAAACTAAAACATAATGAAGTAATCATAAACATTCATATTTAATCATCAAGTTCATGTCATTGCAGCTTAAAATCATTAAACTCGATTCCTCGGTTAATAAATTCTAAATAGTTATTGTAATGTCTGATCCCTCAGATGCTTTCTCAGTTAAAACTTGCTTTAAGTCCTGGGCTTATCACAACAATAATTACCAACTCTATCCCTAGTAATTGGTATATTAAGGGTATTTCAACTTTTACTTTTGTTAAAGTGGTTTTTAACATGCTTAAAAATCATTCTCCCTTTGAAGTTCATACTAATAAAAGATGGAAATACTAACATAGAACTTGAATCATAAACATGCAGAGGTTATAATCATAACATCATATTCATAGATTGGTTCACCAATTCTAACATAAACAGATTAGTTACACATGATGAAAGTCAAAATACAACTTACAGTTGATGACATTACAAACACTTGATCGCACTTCACGATAGTAAAAGAACATAATTTAACACCACACTCTCAAGCATATGGAAACTATTCTAAGTACAAACTCAGAAAAGAATTCTGAATTCACAGAGATAAAGAAGAAAGGATGAAGATTAGATTCTGCAAAACCCATGGCAAATGGCCCTATTTTTAGTGCTGAGTAGAGATCCTGATGCTACGCATCAGGCCTCTGACTTAGCCTCCATTAATCTTCTTGATTTTCAGCCATGATTGCCAATTTATGTCCCAATGATGCTCAGACAAGGTTCCCACTGCCTTTTGGACACTAATCATAAGTGGTTGACCTTTTTCAATAATTAATTGGCTTATTTTTTAGTGCAATGCCATATATGAGTGGAGTCCACGTAGTCCCACGCGTAGTGTCAGCTCAAAAATCCTGACGCTAACCGTGGGGTTGATGCTACGCGTCAGCCCTTCTGCTTAATTTAAATTTTCAACTTAAATCCTCAGTTTTTCACTGTAAAAGTGGAAGAAATGGGTTATGCCAAGTCAATTTTAATAGTTTCCATTTATTTCAATTTAAACCTAAATTTATTATAATTTAAACTAATTTTTATTATTTTTAATACGCTTTTTATTATGAAAATAATAGTAAATCTGAGGACTAACAACGAGATAACTTTATAATTGATTCTGTCAAAATTTCACCCAAGCTAGTTGTTAGGCCTTAAATTTAGAATAAAATCTTTAATAAAAATTTTGTAAAAAGAATAAAAATTTGTTTAATTTGTTAGAAATTTAGGTTTTAAATTCAATAAATGGATGTTGTTGGAAATAATCTGCCCTTGATCAATTTTCTCTAGTTTTGCAGTGAAAATATAAAGAATTTAAAGAGAAAAATTGAAGAACTGGAAAGCTGATGCGTAGCATCAACACCACGTATAGCGTGGGGATTTCTGATGCTGACATTATGCGTCACACCTACGCGTAGCGTCAGGAGTTACGTGGACACCACTGACAGGTGGTCAAGCACTCAGCTAGTGACCCCCCATTACCCACAAGTGTCCAAGCCGAACTGGGGGACAAGGCACACCTCTCTGGGCATGATTAATTAAAATAATTACACAATCATTGCCACTTCGAGCTATTTAAAGGAAGCTGAGTCAGGGACCTGACGCGTAGCGTCAGGCTGGCTGTAACATCCCCATTTTAATTATAGGCAACCGAATTAAATAAAAAGTCAACAAGTTAACACCTCCCTTAATTTAATTAACTAGAAGTAATAGGATGATTAACGTGGAGACAAGGTGGCATGGGCAGGATTATTGCGTTTCCCCATCCCACCATCCTGTTCTCTGCGCGAGTATTTATACGGGTGATGGCCATGCTCTTCACGCGGAAAACCGTGCGAACTTCCTTCTTCGTTCTTCTTTTCTCTTATTTTCTCTCTCTCCTTCTCTGCCCTCCAGTCCATTTCCTGCTTCGAAGAGCCAAGTGACAGTGCTACAGTGGAGTGGAACTCCCCACACGAGAAGGGACGATCGCCAAGTGACGCAGCAGGGAGGAGAACCACCATTCAAGCAGAAAAATCCCTTGGAGTTTTGTAATTGGTAGGGGGAGTATCTTCTATCTTAAATGCATGGGTTATGAACAGGTTCCGAGTGCTGATGCTTACTATATCCGTGCTCTGATTGTGTATTGTGTTGCATGCGAGTGTGTACAGTCCAGTTGCATGACGAGTGAAAGATGAGTGTTGCATGCTAGCACCTTTCTTATAGATGTATGTGTTACAGGATCTCAGTTTGCATGTTGGGTTGTGTTGATATGAATGTCCGATTGAAGCTATCCAGGTTATAGAAATGCATGTGTTGATATGAATGCTTTAATAAATTGTTTGCGTATAGGAAATGCCTGCTTTAAACGGATTCTGACACTGTCTTACACCGATTGTATGTTAGGTTGTGATGACTTGAAATGCCTGAGTGAACTTGTGATTTTTAGAATGATGCATGCGTTGAATGATGCTGTAAACCGATTGCATGTCTTGATTGAACGAAATGTTTATGGATGCTTGAATGTGGATTGATACCGATTGCATGGGACTCATACGTTACAATGGAATGATAATGGATTGCATGAAAGCTATATGCTGAACCCTGATAATGTGTATTACTGATTGCATGATATGTGTGCCTGAATGAGAGAATGCATGCGTGAAATAAATGTTGTGTGTCGAATCCGCGTGTGGCGCATGGGATGCGTTGTGCTGGGAGCACGTAGTGTGGGACACTACCTTCGGTCATCCAGCGTGGGACGCTGTAAAATCCTTGAGTGGGACTCGGGGTAGCCCTTGAATGGGACTCGGGCTGCCTGTGAACACCTCCGTTGGCGCTGAGAGCGCTGGTGTCACCTGCGGGCAAACGGTTGGGTACCTGTAAAAATGGCCAAGCAGCTGGGAGCTGATTTGATAGCTGAGAGCTATGTATAAAAAGGCTGAGATGCCTACGTTGCAACGTCTGACCGATACACACGATGCGGAACCGAGTGAAACCTTCTATGCTTATTACTGTTAATATTGTTATTACTGTTAATGTTGTTTGGAATTGGTCAAGTATGCCGAGTGGTAAGTGAATGGGTGAATACGTAGGACTGAGTGAATGCTCTGTGCATGTGTTATTGACTGAAAATTTGATTATGCATTGATATTGTGTATGAGGATACTGAATGTGTATGCCAAGTGATCCATTCCGTGTGTACGTGCCCTGGATGCTGAATGAAAACTGTTTTCATGAATATACGAATATATGCATGCAAGCGTATCCGTGTCATTGAAAATGTTATGAGTACAGTCGAGTGATGATCGGTGAATATCGAACGGTAAGAGTCATTTATATATGTCTTGACTGATGGATGTTGCCCTGGTTTTAGTAGTGTTGTACGTATATGTACCGTTGTATGATTGGGAGATAACCTGAGTCGGTATCTATCATTTAAAATCTAAGATGCTCACCCCTGCAGTGGCCATTTTTCAGTGAATGTCTCTCGAGATGAGGATCAGAAGCAGAGCTGGAACGCTGAGTGAAGAGTTGATGCATTAGGAAGGCTTACTCAATGCGATGTTAGATTAAGCTCTGACCGGGTCATGCCGGATGTTAGTGTTTTGGACAAATAGAACCTTATGGTCAAAGAGGAATCCGATTTTGTGTTTGTAAATGTTAACATACGCTCTTATATATATATATGTGTGTTGCGTGTTATATTGTGCTGCGGAAGGTGTTGAATGATAAGTCCGGACGCCTAAGCATACCTTACGAGCGTAGGAGGCCGGTGTGGCTATGGGTAAGTAGTGGGAATAAGCTTGGGGTTGAGAGAATGAAATAGAGAGTTTAAACATGCTTCGAATGAGTGAAGAACGAAAGACGAGTGAAGACCTCGAGTAATCCCCTGCTGTGAGAAGGGTTCAACTGGTGGTTTAGGGAGGATTGGATCCTAAGTGTAAGGTATTGATAATCCGAGAGAAGGGTGTAAAGTCCGAGTGAGTAAGAATCGGTGTCCCGAGTGGTTGGGTCTGGAGAAGCCGAGTGAGACTTAACTTCCCAATTTTTCGAGTGAAGTTCTTCGCTTCAGCGAGCAACATACTCGCTCCAGCGAGTGCGGGCTAGGAAGACTTATGTTGGAATCACGTGGGCGGAGTCATACCTCGCCAAGGTGCTAGAGCAGTTCGCCCAGGCGTGAGGACTCGCGCTGAAGCGAGTAATTGTCAGAGTGAGATACCGCCCAATTACCCTTCCTCACCGTTGTGGCGCTACTGCGCCCCCAACAACGGTGTTGACCCCGGCTTGGGCGTTGTGATCGAGTCCGCCCAGGCGTTGCCATACCTGGTTGAGTTGGGCGGCATAAGTTCGGACCCCTCCTTTCCTCCACAATCTACTACCACACATGTACATCTCCCTTCTCCTTCCCCTTACCTATTTCCTCCTACTGTTTGACTAGTGTTACTCGAGGAAAAGCTTTCTTTATGAATCTCCCTCCATCCGCTGTTGCATTACCATACCCCGCCTAGGCGGTATCAGACCTCGCCTGAGCGAGCCAACGGTGTTGTGTAATCTGCCCAGACGCTGGCGTGTTACATTAAACTAGCGAACCTGTTCCAGTCTTAGCTTTTCTGTTATTTGCCATATGCGTGTGAATGCTCTTTATTTTCCCTTGCCTACCTCTTCCCTTCTATGTCGAATGAGTCGTGACTGTTTTTGTGAAAAATTTTCTTATGGTTTTGGAATTATTATTTGCAAGGATTAGGGTGTTATATTTTGGTATCAGAGCGGACCGAAAGGTCCAAGGCCAAGGTAAGCCTACCGAGTGTAAGTGGTTGTGTGTGTGATCATGATCGTTGTGGTGTGAATTCAACTTGATTGATACTCTGTTACTGAATCATGGGTAAGGGAGTTGTTCCTCCTGACCCGACTAATTGTGTGACATACGAGGACACATAAGGGGCTAAGCTACTAAATATTAGACTAAAATCCGATTGGAATTAAGTAACTAGGAATACTTATCCTTGAATGTTGATTTCAGGATAAGGGATGGCACATCGCCAAAGCATGGAGGCTATAGCCACGACATTCCAACGCTTTGCAGACGTGTTTGAAAGGCAGGGCCAGCCTCGAGCTGAGGAGGGCCAAGTGATGGATCGCTTCTTAAAGAGGAAGCCGAGTGAATTCCTGGGAGGACGGAACCCTGAGGCGGCGTTTAAGTGGACTCAGGAATTAGAGAGGATTTTTGGGGGTCTTCGCTGTACCAAGGCCCAGAAGGTAGAGTGTGCAGTGTACATGCTGCGAGACGAAGCGGAGAACTGGTGGAAAATAGCCAGAAGCCGATTCCCTGAAGATGATAATCAACTGACGTGGGACGATTTCAAGGCCTGCTTCTTAGAGAAGTACTTTCCCGACACAGTGAGGAGTCGGAAAGAGCTAGAGTTTATGGAGTTAAAACAGGGCTCCATGACTGTGGAAGAATACGCGACCAGATTCGAGGAATTGTGCCTATTCTATCCACCCTTCCAGTAGCCTGGGACGGAGAACTCTAAGTGCCTTAAGTTTGAGAACGGATTGAGATCGGATATTAAGAGGGCCTGCAGATACCATGAAATACGGAGTTTCCTTGAATTAGTGAACAAATGTAGAATATTTGAGGAGGATGACAAGGCCCATTCGAACCAGAGCAACAGAAACCACTATTCCCTGAGGCCCCAACGACCTCGTTTCAAAAAGCCAAGCAATGTTGGCAGGAACAAGCCTTTTTCCAAATTTGGAGGTCGGAATCAACCTGAAAGACGACCAGCGGTAGGAGACAGAAGGTGTTTCAAGTGTGGAGGAAACCACTTTGCCAGAGACTGCAAGGATGATGGTGAGGTAGTGTGCTTTCACTGCAACAAGAGAGGACACATTCGCCCCGACTGCCCCCAACTACACCAAGCAAACGTTAATGTGCGTCAAGGAGGATTTCAAGAAAGGAACCGAGTGAATGATAACCAACGTCCTGGTGGCGGAGGCAACGGAGCTAGAGGAAATGGGATACGTACTCCAGATAACCGAGGGAGGAATACCGATGCAACAGCGGCGGGGAGGATCTACACCATCAACGCAGAGGATGTTGCACCAGCAAGCGACCTAGTACAATGTAAGTGCTCACTCGGAATGAATACGCTTAATGTTGTTTTCGATTCAGGAGCCACCCATTCTTTTATAGCTGATGAGTGTGTGAAGCGTTTGAAGTTACCGACTGTGTCTATGAATCGGACTTTGGAAGTGGCCAGCCTGACTGGCGCTAATGTGCTCACATCGTCAATGTGCAAAGATGTAGCGTTTGAGTTGTATGATCGGAGTTTTACCTTCGATCTGATTTGTATGCCCTTGAAGGGTCTTGACATCGTGCTCGGAATAGATTGGCTTTCAGCCAATAAGGTGTTAGTAGATTGTAGAAGCCGAGAGATAGTTTTTCCGAGACAGCCCACTGAGAACGACACGGCACCAGGTATAACCCAACTGTTTATGATGCTTTGTCTAACCGAGGGTGAGAGTAAAATCCGAGTGAACGAAATCCCGATTGTCTGTGAATTCCCAGAAGTGTTCCCCGAAGACGTACCGAGTGTCCCTCCCAATAGAGAAATCGAATTCTCTATAGACTTAATCCTTGGGGCCGAGCCAGTCTCCAGTGCACCCTATAGAATGTCCTCAACTGAGTTAGCCGAGTTGAAGAAACAAGTGGATGAGTTACTCGGGAAGCAGTTCATTAGACCGAGCGTATCACCATGGGGCGCACCCGTACTGCTTGTTAAGAAGAAGGATGGCAGCATGAGACTTTGTATAGATTACCGACAGCTAAACAAACTCACAATCAAGAATCGGTATCCACTGCCCAGAATTGATGATTTAATTGACCAGCTGCGTGGAGCCTCAGTCTTCTCAAAAATCGATCTACGATCGGGGTATCACCAAATCCGAGTGAAGGACTCGGACATTCCTAAAACGGCCTTTAGGACTCGGTATGGTCACTACGAGTATGTAGTGATGCCGTTCGGTGTGACAAACGCCCCTGCTGTTTTCATGAATTACATGAACAGCATATTCCACTCCTATTTAGACCGGTTTGTAGTTGTTTTCATCGATGACATCCTAGTTTATTCTAAGACTTCTGAGGAGCATGAAGGACATCTCCGAGCGGTACTTAAAGTATTGAAGGAGAAACAATTGTTTGCGAAGCTTTCGAAGTGCGAATTCTGGATGGACGAGATCCACTTCCTCGGACATGTGATTTCCGAGCGAGGTGTCTCGGTGGACCCTTCGAAGGTCATAGCTGTAATGGCATGGGAGAAGCCCAGGTCGGTCTCGGAGATAAGGAGCTTTATGGGCCTGGCAGGTTATTATAGAAGGTTCATCGAAGGTTTTTCTAAACTGGCATTACCACTAACTAAATTGACTCGGAAAAACGTTCCCTTCGTGTGGAGTCCCGAGTGTGAGAACAGCTTCCGAGAGCTGAAGAACAAGTTGACGACTGCTCCAGTGTTGGCATTACCCGAGTTACAAGAGAGCTTCGTAGTCTATTGTGACGCGTCAGGACTCGGATTAGGGTGTGTACTTATGCAGAGAGACCGAGTGATAGCATATGCCTCTCGGCAGTTGAGACCTCACGAGCAGCATTACCCGACCCATGACTTGGAGCTGGCAGCAGTAGTTTTTGCATTAAAAATATGGAGGCATTACTTGTACGGGTCCAAATTTGAAGTGTACAGCGATCACAAGAGCCTCAAATACCTATTCAACCAAAAGGAGCTGAACATGAGGCAGAGAAGATGGATTGAGTTTTTAAAAGACTACGATTTCGAGTTAAAATACCACCCGGGTAAGGCAAATGTCATGGCCGACGCATTGAGTCGGAAATCCCTCCACATGTTGTTGGAGCGGTTCCGAGACATGAACTTGTATGTTGACACCCCCTCCTCTCGGAAAATGACAATCGGTACGTTGAGGATCACCAATGAATTCTTGAAATCCGTGTACGAGCAGCAACAGTTGGAATCCTACCTAACTGAAATGAAGGAAACTCAGGCCAAAGGAAAGGACTTATCCTTGACCGAGGGATCAGATGGGATCTTCCGGGTGAGAAACAGAATATACATACCGAGTGGAGGAGGATTAAGAAGAATGGTGCTTGATGAAGCCCACAAAAGCCTACTCAGTATTCACCTGGGAACCACGAAAATGTATCATGACCTGAGGAGACAGTTCTGGTGGCCCGGACTAAAGAAAGATGTGGCGGAATATGTGGCCCGGTGTATTACTTGTCAGAAATCGAAAGTAGAGCACCAAAAACCGTACGGTGTAATACAGCCCCTAGAGATTCCCGTGTGGAAATGGGACTCGATTGCGATGGATTTTATCATGGGATTACCCAAAAACCGAGCGGGCCATGATGCAATTTGGGTCATTGTTGACCGACTGACGAAGAGTGCACACTTTCTACCTGTAAATATGAAGTACCCATTGCATAAGTTGGCTCGAATTTACATTCAAGAAATTATCCGACTACATGGCATACCTACTTCCATCGTATCAGATAGGGACCCTAGGTTCACGTCCCGGTTTTGGACCAGCATGCATCAGGAAATGGGGACGAAGCTTTGGCCTAGTTCTGCCTACCATCCCCAATCGGATGGACAATCCGAGCAGACAATTCAGAGTCTAGAAGACTTATTAAGGGCACGTGTGTTAGAGCATGGTGGGGACTGGGAGTAGTACCTTCCCTTGATCGAGTTTACGTATAACAACAGCCATCATCACAGCATTGGCATGGCACCCTACGAGGCACTATATGGACGCAGATGCCGAACCCCACTCTGCTGGTCAGAAACGGGTGAAAGTCTACTATTGGGACCAGACATCGTGAAGCAAACCACAGAGCAGATTCGAGTGATACAGGGAAGGATGAAAGCATCTCAAGACAGACAAAAGAGCTACTATGACAAGCGCACCAAACTATTGGAATTTTCAGTCGGAGACAGAGTGTTTTTGAGGACTTCTCCGAGTAAAGGAGTCGGACGAGCCTTAAAAAGTGGGAAGTTAAGCCCTCGATACATTGGGCCTTATGAGGTGTTAGAACGAGTCGGCCCCGTGGCATACCGCATCGCATTACCGACCCACTTGTCCCGATTGCACGACGTATTTCATGTGTCTCAACTAAGAAAGTATTTACATGACCCCAGCCACACGATGCCTGACGATGAAGTAGAGATCAAAGAAGACCTGACCACTGTGACTACACCGATTGGAATCGTGGACCGATCAGTAAAACGCTTGAGAAACAAAAACGTAAGGCTGGTTAAGGTGGAGTGGCAGCAAGGCAAGACCACCTCCTGCACGTGGGAACGCGAAGATGCCATAAGACAGCAGTACCCCGAGTTGTTCATTTAGGTGAGTTACCGACTGAAGTTTCGCACGAATTACCGACTGAATTTCGGGGACGAAATTCTTTTCAAGTGGGGGAGAACTGTAACATCCCCATTTTAATTATAGGCAACCGAATTAAATAAAAAGTCAATAAGTTAACACCTCCCTTAATTTAATTAACTAGAAGTAATAGGATGATTAACGTGGAGACAAGGTGGCATGGGCAGGATTATCGCGTTTCCCCATCCCACCATCCTGTTCTCCGCGCGAGTATTTATACGGGTGATGGCCATCCTCTTCACACGGAAAACCCTGCGAACTTCCTTCTTCATTCTTCTTTTCTCTTGTTTTCTCTCTCTCCTTCTCTGCCCTCCAGTCCATTTCCTGCTTCGAAGAGCCAAGTGACAGTGCTACAGTGGAGTGGAACTCCCCACACGAGAAGGGACGATCGCCAAGTGACGCAGCAGGGAGGAGAACCACCATTCAAGCAGAAAAATCCCTTGGAGTTTTGTAATTGGTAGGGGGAGTATCTTCTATCTTAAATGCATGGGTTATGAACAGGTTCCGAGTGCTGATGCATGCTATATCTGTGCTCTGATTGTGTATTGTGTTGCATGCGAGTGTGTACAGTCCAGTTGCATGACGAGTGAAAGATGAGTGTTGCATGCTAGCACCTTTCTTACAGATGTATGTGTTGCAGGATCTCAGTTTGCATGTTGGGTTGTGTTGATATGAATGTCCGATTGAAGCTATCCAGGTTATAGAAATGCATGTGTTGATATGAATGCTTTAATAAATTGTTTGCGTATAGGAAATGCCTGCTTTAAACGGATTCTGACACTGTCTTACACCAATTGCATGTTAGGTTGTGATGACTTGAAATGCCTGAGTGAACTTGTGATTTTTAGAATGATGCATGCGTTGAATGATGCTGTAAATCGATTGCATGTCTTGATTGAACGAAATGTTTATGGATGCTTGAATGTGGATTGATACCGATTACATGGGACTCATACGTTACAATGGAATGATAATGGATTGCATGAAAGCTATATGCTGAACCCTGATAATGTGTATTACTGATTGCATGATATGTGTGCCTGAATAAGAGAATGCATGCGTGAAATAAATGTTGTGTGTCGAATCCGCGTGTGGCGCATGGGATGCGTTGTGCTGGGAGCACGTAGTGTGGGACACTACCTTCGGTCATCCAGCGTGGGACGCTGTAAAATCCTTGAGTGGGACTCGGGGTAGCCCTTGAGTGGGACTCGGGCTGCCTGTGAACACCTCCGTTGGCGCTGAGAGCGCTGGTGTCACCTGCGGGCAAACGGTTGGGTACCTGTAAAAACGGCCAAGCAGCTGAGAGCTGATTTGATAGCTGAGAGCTATGTATAAAAAGGCTGAGATGCCTACGTTGCAACGTCTGACCGATACACACGATGCGGAACCGAGTGAAACCTTCTATGCTTATTACTGTTAATATTGTTATTACTGTTAATGTTGTTTGGAATTGGTCAAGTATGCCGAGTGGTAAGTGAATGGGTGAATATGTAGGACCGAGTGAATGCTCTGTGCATGTGTTATTGACTGAAAATTTGATTATGCATTGATATTGTGTATGAGGATACTGAATGTGTATGACAAGTGAAGTTCCGTGTGTACGTGCCCTGGATGCTGAATGAAAACTGTTTTCATGAGAAGCCGAGTGAGACTTAACTTCCCAATTTTTCGAGTGAAGTTCTTCGCTTCAGCGAGCAACATACTCGCTCCAGCGAGTGCGGGCTAGGAAGACTTATGTTGGAATCACATGGGCGGAGTCATACCTCGCCAAGGTGCTAGAGCAGTTCGCCCAGGCGTGAGGACTCGCGCTGAAGCGAGTAATTGTCAGAGTGAGATACCGCCCAATTACCCTTCCTCACCGTTGTGGCCCTACTGCGCCCCCAACAACGGTGTTGACCCCGGATTGGGCGTTGTGATCGAGTTCGCCCAGGCGTTGCCATACCTGGTTGAGTTGGGCGGCATAAGTTCGGACCCCTCCTTTCCTCCACAATCTACTACCACACATGTACATCTCCCTTCTCCTTCCCCTTACCTATTTCCTCCTACTGTTTGACTAGTGTTACTCGAGGAAAAGCTTTCTTTGTGAATCTCCCTCCATCCACTGTTGCATTACCATACCCCGCCTAGGCGGTATCAGACCTCGCCTGAGCGAGCCAACGGTGTTGTGTAATCCGCCCAGACGCTGGCGTGTTACATTAAACTAACGAACCTGTTCCAGTCTTAGCTTTTCTGTTATTTGCCATATGCGTGTGAATGCTCTTTATTTTCCCTTGCCTACCTCCTCCCTTCTATGTCGAATGAGTCGTGACTGTTTTTGTGAAAAATTTTCTTATGGTTTTGGAATTATTATTTGCAAGGATTAGGGTGTTATACTGGCGCGTAGCGTCAGGACCCTTCTTCAGCTCTATAAATAGGGCCATTCTCCACACTTCCAAGGCATCCAATTCTGAAGTTCAACCTTTCTTTTCTCTCTTTTCACTTGAGTTTAAGTGTTCTTCTTTGAGTTTGTAAGGTTGGAGTGATTTCTAGATACTTGAGAGTGTTGTGTTGTAGTGTGAGTTCTTGTATTGTAAAGTGTTTTCAAGCCATCGTAATGTCAAACGCTGTAAGTGTTGTTCTTACTTTTATTATGTGTAACTAAATTGTTTATGTTGGAATTTGGTGAATCAATGTATTATATGATGTTATGATTATGACCTCTACATATTTATGACTTAAGTACATGTTAGTATTTCAACTCTTTATCAATATGAACATCAAACAGGAGAATGATTTTCATGTGTATTAAAACTAGTTTTATTAGTATGAATATCAAACGGGAGAATGATCTGTTTTAATGAAAGTAAAAGTTGAAATACCCTTAATATGCCAATTACTAGGGATAGAATTGGTAATTATTGTTGCCATAAAGCTAGTACTTAATGCATGTTTTTATTGAGAAAGCTCATGAGGGATCAGACTTTACGATAAATACTTAGAATTTATATCACGAGGAATCGGTTATAACGACTTTAAGCTGCAATAACATGAACTTGATGATTAAGTATGTATGTTTGTAATTATTTCATTATATTTTAGTGCGAGGATCCTAATTCCAACATTGTTTGTTAATCTGTATTTTTACTTCAAGTATCTGATTATTCTGAATTACATCTCAAATTTATAGTAAGATTTTATCTTTTCCATCTTTTTACCTTATGAACAAATCAACCATCAAATCTTGTGAATATTGTATAATTTGTTTATAAATTATTCTTTTCTTTATAATCATTGATAAATTTACCATAGTAAGTAAGAAATTACTATGAGTTACTGGACTTTTAATCCCAGTGGAATGATATCTAAATTTAAAAACTACAAACAATTGGTGCGTTTGCCAATTAATAACCCAACAGTAACACGGGGGTTAACACTAGTCTAAATTGCTTGAGCGAAAAGGCGACCCCTGACGATTTGTGTGTAAACTCACCTAAGCGAATCACCATCACTTACGCGACTTATTGCGAGATACGTTTTTTAAAGCCTTTTAAAGAAATTGAATGGTTAGACTCTTATTTTTCAATACGAAAGCTTCCCCAGTGCTTCTCCCTCTAAAAGTATTTTACCCTAACTCTATTGTCCTCTTCTTAAGAGCTCTCTATTTCTTCCATGTTACCAAGTAAATTTCCTTCTCTCCCTTTCTCCCTTCTCTCTTTTATTTTATTGGTGCATTGTTCTTCTTCTCTTCTTTTCGTCTTCTTCCCCCATGCTCTATTTTCTTAAGATGCTTGAAAGTTGACATGCAGAAGCCTATAATTTGTTGTAACTCCTTCAATGTTGCATGTAAGGTGTTTGAAACTCTGATAAAGAGTGTTGTTTTGTTTACGATGTTGTTGTGTTTATTCTTTTCATAGAACTATTTAGGAACAAATAGTGTGTTTTGTTTTTGTTTGAAGTTTCCATAAACCTGATGGTGTTGCCATTTCATGTAATGTACTGTCAATAGAGAGTCACTAAGTATTTACATGCTTTCATGAAATTCTGAATAGAAGTTTATGGTTCTATTGTATATGAAGTTTGTTTGTCTTAAATGGAAGCATGAACCTCTTGTTGATCAAATGGGACTTTAGCTTATACATACTTCTTTTCTCATGATTGAAGCTTGATGATAGATATTGTTTTCAAATTAGGGACTGTTTCTACATAATGTTAATGTTGTTAGAATGGACTTATGAATTGTAGATTGTATGTCCATGTTTCTTTTTTGTTTGTTCTAAATTCTAAATTATATAAACTGTATTGGGAAATTTTTGCTGTGTTTTAGGATGGCACGAACCAAGACTACCAGACCACCTCCCACTTCCACCAACCTAAGTTCCTCCAATCCACTAGGCAAGGAACGTTTTAAAAGACAACGCACCTCTGAGCCTTCACCACCTAGAAACTAGAGATTCAAAGACAAAGATAGAGCAAAGAGGTTTAAGGAAATTTGACACTAAAATTTCATAACTGAGCGTAGAGTTGATTTGAGGCAAGGCGACTGTGATGATTTCATAGGAGTTCTTCGGGACAGGAAGTGGCTTAGGTTGGCCAATCCTGGTCCTTAGTTCGATCCTGACATCGTAAGAGAGTTTTATACAAATGCCTGGCCAAAGTATAAATTTGGCGATTATAGGACCTTTGTCAGAGGAGTGTGGATATCCTATAACAAGGAGATTATTAATGAGCACTTGGGGAGACCACTAACAATAGAGCAAGCCAAGTCCTGTAGCTCCTATTTTATAAGAGGGCATAATGAGTTCTACTAGGCTACAGACCTCGAGCAAACCTTATGTCTTTCAAGACAACACTTCTAGATAGGCCAAGGCAACCATAATCCTTTCTGCATTCTCAAGAAGAATATGAACCTTCTCACTAGTGTCTGGACTACATTCTTACTTGCCAACGTGACCCCTAGTGGTCATGTCTCCGACCTCACATATCAGAGGTGCCATCTCCTAAAGACCATTCTGTCTCCTTGCTCACTAGTGGATATAGCTTGTGTTATTCAGGATGAAATCCATAAATTCACCCTTATAGACATCAAGACTACAGCATCAGGACAAAAGGTGAAGGGAAGCTTGGGCTTCTCTGCCTTCATCACTAGATTCTACACGGCCCATGGTGTTGATGTTCATCCCACTAGCCCTATCCATTCTTCTATTGATAGACATTTTATCTCGTAGTTCTATACTCCACTATGTCGTACTCAGCCAAATACACCACTGCCACCACCACCTCCACCTCCCCTCCCACCAGAAACTACAACACCACCCGTAGTACCAGTGGCACCACTAGCACTGCCCCCACCACCTACTACTGATCCCCTTCTTCTGGCTCATCTTACTCACATTTAGTAACAACGAGCTATCATCCATCGAAGCTTGGATTATTTGTACAGAGCCAATTACTACAGCCAGCCAGTCAGCCAATTCATGGTTCTATCTGAGTTTGTGGATAGAGTTACTTCGCCTGGGCACAGTCCTATTCTACCAGAGGAGACAGGCCTATATGAGCCAGCAACAGCACCTTCACCTACTGTGGGTGAGCCAGCTATAGAGGCACCTGCTACCACATAGACAGAGCCAGTGACAGCTACTGACGTAGCCACTGAGCCAGTACTAGTTGAGGCAGCTACTCAGGATACTTCCCAACAGTAGGATGGTGATACAAAGTTTGAGGCACAGCTAGATTGAGTTATCAGTAGCATAGTGGTTGATGAATGATGGACTCCATATGGGAGCCTTCATTTTGATTGTTTATTTACTTTCAGTCCTTTACTTTCAGTTTTTACTTTCAGTATCTTACTTCAGTTGCATTTACTCTTATGTTAGCAATTATAGCTTTTGGTATACATCTTATTTGGGATTATATGATTACCCATTAGTGTTATTGTTAGTCCTCAAATTTTCAATAAAAGCTTTAATAAAAATTTCATAAAAATTACAAAAATTAGTTTACTTTGTTAGAAAATTGGGATTTAAATTCCATAAATGGATGTTGTTGGAAATAATCTGCCCTTGATTAATTTTCTCTAAGTTTTGCAGTGAAAAAGTTAAGAAATCAAGAGAAAATTACACTGGAGGAGCTGACGCGTAGCCTCACCCCACGCGTAGCATCAACAACTATTTTTGATGCTGACGCTACACGTCACAGCCACGCGTAGCGTCAGTGCTGCGTGGACTCCACTTCCAACTTGGCCAAGCACTCAGCTTTGACCCAATAATAGCCACCCCACTCAGCACCAAGGGCCACCCCACTCAACACAAATGGCCAAAACACAGTGGAGACACGTCCAAGTGGCCAAACATGATCAATTTTAATAATTTGAAGTGGCCATTATTAGCTGTTTAATGAAAGCTGAGTCAGAGGCCTGACGCGTAGCGTCATACTGACGCGTAGCGTCAGCACCCTTGCTCAGCCCTATAAATAGAGCCATCCAACACTATTCTATATAATCCCATAGCATCCCATTCTCTTCTTTTCTCTCTTGTGCTCGACTTTGAGTACTTCCTTTGTGAGTTGTAGTTCTAGAATAGCTTTCTAGATACTTGAGTGTGTTTCGGTGTATTGTGATCGTTGTATCGTGACGTTCCCATCGTCTTCGTAATGTCAAACTCTGTAAGTGTTGTTTTTCTTTCACCATGTGTAACTAATTTGTTTATGTTGGAATTGGTGAACTAATCTATTGAGTATAATGTTGTGAATTCGACCTCTGCATGTTTATGATTCAAGTCCATGTTAGTATTTCAACCTTGTATTAATATGAACGTCAAACGGGAGAATGATTTTCATGTGTATTGAAACTTGTTTTATTAGTATGAATGTTAAACGGGAGAACGATTGTTCATGCCGTATTGAAACTTGTTTTGACGAAAGTAAAAAGTTGGAGTACCATTGGTATCTCAATTCTATAGGGGCTGTTAACCATTGTTGCCATAAGGCCAGGTCTTAATGCAAGTTTTTACTGAGAAAGCTCACGAGGGATCGGACTTTACAGTGAATCCGTAGAATTTATATCACGAGGGATCGGTTATAATGATTTTAAGCTGCAATGACATGAAACTTGATGATTAAATATGCATGTCTTGAGTTCCTCATTGTTATTCTAGATTAGGGATCCAATTTCCAACATAATTTGTTTATCTGTGTTTATCTCAAGTATCTTACCAATTCTAGATTGCAACTCACTTTTTAGATAGCTTTTATTTTCTTTTATCTTATGAACCACTCAATCATGTTATCCTGTGAATATTGTATAAATTATATATAAATCATTCTTTTGTCTATAACTTCCTTCACATTTACCATAGTAAATAGAAAATTAGTGTTGTTATTGGACTTTCAATCTCAGTAGAACGATATCTAAATTTTGAAAACTACAAACGATTGGTGCGCTTGCCAATTAATAACCCGGTGGTGGAAATGAACTATTGAGACGCTATCGCCGGGTTAACAAGTTTTCTGGCGCCGTCGCCGGGGATTGAATTGTTTCAGTAAAATAGTAAATTTTTAATTACCGTGGTAAATATTTTTTTACCATAGTTAAATTTTTGATTATTTACTTTTTTTACTTATTGTTACACTAACTTTCTTTGTCTAGTTTGTGTATGCAAACTCGATCTACCGCAGGTAAAATTTATTTTGATCCTGAGATAGAAAAGTTAAAAAATCAAGTCTTTGAAATCTAAAACACAAACTAAATCTTCTTCTACTTCTAATTTTGAAATTTCAAATATGGCTGCTGAAAGGAGAACATTGGGATAGTTTGCTGCTATTAATGGTCCACCCCGAGTTTCGGGAATGTTTCAAGGACCAGTTTTGCTAGTGGAGATTAAACCTGCCACTTTAAATATTATTCAAAACAACCAATTTGCTAGTTTAAATCATGAAGAACCATATGAACATTTAACTGTTTTTTATGAGTTATGCAGCACAATTGGTTTTGAACCCAATCAAGAAGAGTCTGTTTATATAAGACTTTTCCCTTTTTCATTGATTGGTAAAGCAAAAGAATGGTTTAAATCTTGTCCACCGGGTAGTTTTGCAAACTGGTCTAATGTTGAAAGAAAATTTTTGGAAAGATTTTATTCTCCTTCAAAATATTTTGAAGCAATGACAGCCATACACTCTTTTTCTCAAAATAATGATGAATCATTAGGAGAGACATGGGAACGATTCAAGGCACTCTTGAGAAAGTGTCCAAATCACAACCTGAATGATGCTGAAAAGGTAAGAATCGTTTACTATGGTTTATTGCCTCAGTTCAAGATGATGTTAGATACTTGTGCAGGTGGTTCTTTAATGAACAAGACTATGGAGGAAGCCATAGAAATATTGGAATCAATGGCTATCAGTGACCGCCAAGCAAAGCATGAAAGAGATAATGTACAAAGGAAGCCAGGAATGCTCGAATTGGGAGTAAATGATGCGGTGTTGGCTCAACAAAAATTACTGACCCAACAAATTGAAGTTATGAGCAAGCAATTGGAAAAACTCCAAATTGCTCAAGTAGCGTCACCACCCCCTGCTCAACTTAAACAATGTATGCATTGCATGGGAGAACAACCATGTGGTTACTGTGGAAATGAGCAAGAGCAAGCCAATTTCATGAACCATCAAAGAGCACCCTTAGGTAATTTTCCTTTCAATCATGGAAATTCTTTTCCTAACAATTACCTGTAGGGTTGGCAAAATCAAAATATTGGCTGGAGACAGGATGTTGGACCTTTCAACCGACCTCCTAACAATCAATTTAAGCAACAACAAACTGACAATGCAAGATTGACAAGAATAGAGGAATCTATTCAACAGTTATTGCAGTTTGTAGAGACAAATGAAGCTGCCCGGAAAGCAACAGACATACAAATGGGTCAGCTTGCAAAAGAAATAGCCGAATTAAAGAGTTCTGGGTTTTCTGCAAACACTCAAAACCCAAGGGAACAATGTAATGTTATTTTTTCTGATGTTGTAAAAATTGATTGTAAAGAAAAGAGTGAGAAAAAGAAAGAAGAAGAAGAGAAAAAAAGTAAAAAAATAGAAAAAAATGAAAAAAATGAAAAAGAAAAAAATGTGCAAGTAAATACAGAGCAAGAAACAAACTGTGTAACCCCGAAAAAATGCAAAGATCCAGGGAGTTTCACCATTCCTGTAACAATTAGAAATATCAATATCAAGAATGCGTTATTAGATTTAGGGGCTAACATCAACTTGATGCCCTTAGATTTAATAAAGCGCATTGGTGAATTTGAGCTAAAAGAGGCAAAAACAGAATTACAGTTTGCGGATCGCTCTGTCAAGAAGCCTTTTGGGATTGTGGAAGATGTGTTAGTAAAGGTTGATAAATACCACTTCAGAGTTGATTTTGTGGTACTGGATATGAAGGAGGATACTGAGATCCCCGTGATCCTAGGAAGACCTTTCATGAAGACTGCAAGGATCAGAGTAGATGTTGATCAAAGTATGGTTGCGGTCAAGGTTTGTGAAGAAGAGGTAAACTTTAGTGCTCATGAACATCTAAGGACAAGTAATGAAAAAAAAGTTTACCCTTCAATCGAACCAGGTATATCTCTTCCCAATCAATTAAATTGTTTTAAATTAACCGATGCCTTGAAAGATAAAAAATAGGTAATCAAGCATCGAAAAAGAAGAAGGAGGAAGAAAAAGATAGGTGAATCCTCAACGAATATTGGGAGACCACCTGATTAATCAGAGGTAATGTCTGGCTGGAGACATCAAATCTAGCGCTCAATGGGAGGCAATGTAACATCCCAATTTTAAAGCTAAATGCCGAATGAAAAATAAACCATTAAGGTTTTGATTTAAAAGTAAGAAGTTAATTGTTAATTATAATCAGATTAGCTTAAGGAATAATGACAAGTTAATTAAGGCTGAGTTGGTGAAAGATGGCTATTTGTGATTGGCGAGTTACGTGAGTGGGCTGCGACTCACGTTTTCCCATCCCACTTCCTTCCCTTCGCATGCATATATATGCCCTGTACCACCGTGAATACTCATCCTTTTTCCCACTACTTCATTCTCTCTTTTCTTCTTCGCCTCTATCCTCTTTTCTATTCTTGCCCTTCGCTTCCGGAGATCACGACGACAGTGCTAGAGGAAGGTCAGAGCCCCTCCAACTGGTGAAGGACGATCGTTGAGGCAGAGGAAGAACAACGCTCTATTCCCGAACCGAGTGCAGAGTACGACGGAGCGAAGGAAGACTGAACGAATTAGAAGAAGGGCGTCAAGCCCAACGTCAAGAGCAGAAAAGCTTCTTGAGTTCCTTCTGTAGGTAGGGGGCGCTTGCATGTCAAATGCATGGTCCACGAACGGTACCGGATGAATGTACTGCTTTGAGTATGTGTGTATTTGTTTATAACGACTGGATCTTATGCATGATTGATGATTCTGGATTCTGTGTGTATTACAGTGGTTATACAACAATTGCATGTAATCAAGATGGTGGTAGTGTAGTCTGTCAGCCTTGGGTAATGACGAATGAAATGCATGGTTTTATCTCTGTTAACACTGTGAGAATATGAATGTGTACTCGATAGTTGATTTGTCAGATGTTATTACTTGATTGTCCGATTGTTGTACATATTGGTGTGACTGATAAAACAAATATAAAGAATGTGTTGAATCTGTTCTTACTTAATGGTTGCGAAGGAGGTATCGGTTGTGTGATGATGCTTGCTGGTAAACGCATTAGCTGCATGTGTAAGAATGGGGTGACCCGTGGAAGGTCAAGAGCCCCGAGGGAATGACTTCCAGCTACAGACCTTGGTTAGATCCTGAAGGGGCTCGTGGTAGCCGTAGGAGCTAGAGAGGAGTCTCAAGACGCCAATGGGAGGCCGGTACCACGCGGGAAGAGCTGAAGGACGAGGGGCCAGTAAGGGGGGAACTGTAACTGAAAGTCATCACTCGAGTCGGATCCGTAAGCATGCATGTAGATATGAGGTTGATTAGGGTAGTACGCATAGTATGTGTTGGGTGTTATGAATGATTTCCGAGTATATGGATGCATGTGTATGTATGTGTGAAGATGAACTATATGTAGTATGTATGTTATAGATGTTATTCTGACTGGCATGGCCTTAGTTAACATGAAAACGATTGAATAAAAGTATGTGTGCGTACTGACACTGATACCGAGTCCTTGATTGTCATTTTACATGTAAAAAGCTCACCCCTGCAGTGGCTATATTTTTCAGTGAACATCTCTCGGAATGAAGCATGAAGGAGGAGCTGAGTGCAGAACAAAACAGCCGAGTGCTTTCGAATATATGTGTATATGTATATACTGTGTGTAAGGTCCTGTTAAGCCTTGGCTGGCTTATATTTTGGTTTTAGCCTTTACGTTAGAACTTGAACACCTTCGGGTGACAGAAGACATGATGAAACTCTTGTAATTATTTAAATGCTTCCCTATATATATATATATATATGTCGTGTGTTCTTCTATACTGTAGGTGACGTCCAAGCGGTAAATATGGATGTATGAGTATACCTTACGAGCGTAGGAGGTTAGTGTGTCTATCGGCAGTAGCGGAGCTGAGTGGTTGCTGGGGAAAGGGAAGATAATAATTTATTCCAAGTGATGAGAGGCTGAATTGGCTGAGTGGTTCTGAGTGAGTTAGCTACTACTCCCCGAGTGAATATAAGTCTGAGTATTCCCGAGTAAAAGTAGGTATAAAAGTCGAGCGAGATTCATTTGTATGAGTTCCTTCCGAGAGAAGAACACTTAGATGAATTCTTAGGGAAGTTCCCTTCGATGACATTCTGGTGAGTAACTTAGTGGAAAGATTCCCGAGCGCATAGGCTTAACGGATTCCGAGTGAAAACATGTATAAGTTCCGAGTGGGAAATATTCCGAGTGAGAGTTTATAGAATCCGAGTGAAATAACCCTCATTTACCAGGTGAATCCTGTGTGTACCTTGGTGGATAAATATAAGAGACTATGTTATAGAATGTAGGTGTGTTGGAACCCCCTTATACCGAGTGGCCTTAGGAATGAATCCCGAGTGAACTTAGTCGTTTACCGAGTGTATGGATGTCTCGATGCCGAGTGGTGGTTTTGCCGAGTGAGGCTTCTCGCTTCAGCGAATGGAGGACTCGCTTCAGCGAATGTGTATTGCTAGAAGGCGTTTGTCGTGGTATCGCCCAAGCGATTGTGTGCTCGTCCCAAGTTGGGCGTCTCGCCCAGGCGGATTTGTGTCTCGCTTGAGCGAGTGTACGCTGTATGGTGGTTCGCTCAGGCACTGTCGGTGCTTCCGTGTGAATGGTTTTAATTCCCTTGCCTTCCTTTTCTTTTTCTTCTTGGCCATGGGACCAGCTCTCATATCTTTATTTAAGGGAGTGTTTTTATTATAGATCCAGGTTATTTTCTAATTAATTCACGAAAAATTTTCCCCCTAAAAATTAGGATGTTTCAGGCAACCCATTCTTTTCTTGCTATTTTCAAAATAAAAAATAAATAAATAAAAAATTAGAATCAAATTAAAAAGAAAAGGGGTTTTAAACTCAAAAGAAAAGGTTTTTGAAAATCAAAATTTTAAAAAATCAAAAACAGAAGCCCACGCGTAGCGCCACTGTGACGCGTAGCATGGACTCTGAATTTTGGACCTGACGCGTAGCGTCCCATCCACGCCTAGCGTCAGAGCCCACGTTCAGTTTTTAAAACTGAACAAGAGAGGCCCATCTTAGGGTTTAAAACCTAAGATCTCCTCTCTGCCTCACTTAAGTTTTCAAAACCTAATTTTCGAAACCTCGTTTTCTCTCTTCCAAACCTTATCAATCCTAGTTGCTCAAGGAATCACAAGTAAGTTTTCTAATCCTTTCTCTTTAGTTTTGGTTTTAAATTTTTGATTTTTAGAAATAAATGTGGTTGGGATTAGGATTAGAAGACCATTGGAATTGATTGCTGTTAGGAATTAGGAATTGAATGGATATAATGTGGTTTGGAAAGGGGTTGCTGCTGTGCAACCCTTATAGCGTGAGAATGAACTGCAAGCCCACGCGTAGCATCCCACGACGCGTAGCGTGTGAGTAACAGGCTGACGCGTAGCGTCCCATACACGCGTAGCGTCAGCCTATGTTTTGAATTTTGTTAAAATTTTAAGTGATGTTACTGTTTCATGTATGTATTTATTTTTGTTTTTAATAAATCAGTCTAGTATGCCTATTTTCTTTTAATTTAATAAATTTTCTTATTTAGTATTTGTTATACTTTCTTGCATTAATAAAAATTAAAAATATAAAAATTTGTTGATGCATATTATTTTGTGTGAATTTTTGTTTTTATTGCTAAAAGTACAAAAATATGCATATTAACTTTCTTTATAAATCACAAAAATACAAATATATATTGTTTTGAATTGTGTGAATTACATGTGTAAATATTTATATTTGTAAATATTTGGTTGATTGTATATAATATGTGATTTATTAAGTGTGTGCTTAATTTTGAAAATTTTTACTTTTTGCAGATGGCACCAAGGAAATCCATTCCAACTGCTGGTCCCTCTAAAAGACAGAGGAAGGCCACGGATAGTGACACCACCTCTGAGGATCCTGATCTTTAGGGACAGGAAGTGTTAGGTCTGAGGGATCCTACGAGATTTCGCACTGACGCGAAATGGGCCCGCTTTCATAAGATAAAGGGGCAAAGACTCATCTGGGAGAGGGTGTTGGATCTTAGTGCTGGAGATTATCCTGAGCTGCAGGATGGAATCTAGAGGAGGAGATGGGGACCCCTGTTTTCTCTACCTACTGAGGGGGATCCCATCTTAGTGATGGAGTTTTATGCAAATGCCTTCAGGACTCGCCAGGACGCACCGAGTATCGGACATCAGCGGACGAGTTGGGTGAGGGGCCGGCATATTTCATATGACCAGGATACTATCAGTACCCTATTGGGTAATCCTTGGGAGCCTACTCCCGAGGATGACACTTGTTTCTGGAAGGAAAACAAAAACAAGATTATTGCCGAGGGAGAGTTAGGATACTCCCTCGAGGAGGTTGCTCACTTCTTGAGCAAGGATGGGATCTTTTTCAACCTGAGTAGGGTTAGAAGGAGTCCATCTAACCTCCTAAAGACCCAGTTGACCCCTCTAGCCCAGGCGTGGTCCTACCTCATGCTTCATAACATCACTCCTGTCATCCACCTTTCATCTCTTCCAGTTGAGTGTTGTTGCCTTCTATTTTCTATCCTCCAGGGCCATACCATTGACATTGCTGAGCTTATATCTGAGTAGATTTACTTTTATGCCCTTGGGTATAAAATGAACCGTCCCATTCCATTTCCTCTCATTATATCTGCCTTATTGAGGAGGCAGGGAGTCGTCGTACCTTCACCTGAGTTCACTAGTTCTTCGGGGAGAGTCCCCAAAGTTTTAGTGAACAGAGATTATTTCGTCTAGCAGTGCGAGCTTCCACCACTAGAGCAGGGGCTCAGCCCAGACCCAGGAGGAGGAGACCACCAGTGCAGCCTCCATTTACTGATGCTGTCACACAGGGCTTCGCCCGGATATCACTTGAGCATCAGCATATGATGCAGATGATGGTTGCCACTCATAGAGCTTATATTCATCTTCACGATGAATTTTATCAGTACAGGTTACAGGGAGAGGGAGAACCTTATGTTACCCCAGCCGAGTTTGTAGCACATGTAGCTTGGCCCGGTGATTTACCTACCTACCCTGAGACTGGTGGATCGTCTGGCGCACAGGCTGACTCTGACGGCGATGATGAGGAGGAGGAACAGGATGATGATCAGATGGAGGATTGATGATGCCATCTTCTTATTTCTTCCATTTTACTTTGAGTACAGTTGTTTTTAGTTTATATTTACATTTTACATTTACACTTTATATTATGGTATTTTATTATTGCGTGGTGTGTTTTTACGAAATTATTTGTTTTTGCATATTCTATTTGAAAAATAATCTAAAAATCCAAAAATAAAATTTTTAATAAATCAATCAAATTTTTGTTTGTAAGTTAATTTATACACTTAGAGTTTTTACACAATGAAACTTAATTTTGTAAAATCAATTATTAGTTCTTTATAACTTAGGAATTTTGATAAATTTAATTACAATAGGTTTATTAACCATCAAGCAAATTTTGATAGCCCGGTGAGCAGAGAAATATATTTTTATATACTTGAGGGTTTAATCGACATATTTTCAATTCGAATTGATTTTGCTTTAATCTCTGATTTGTGTTCTTGTACAGAAAATTAAGGAAAATGATCAAGGCATATTTTTGGTGAAAAAAACCTTGGGCCAAACAGCTTACCTTGGTAAAAATTCTTTTATCCTTTGCAAGCCAATTTGAGCCTAAAATAAAATTCCTTGGTACCCTTAAAACTAAATCTCCTTTTACCATTCCCTATACTTGATTGATTAAAAGAGCAGTTGAAATAAATGGAAATTATTTTGAGTGTTCCCACAAAAATGGGGAGTGAAAATAAGCAACTTGATTCTTTTCAGAAAAAAATAAAGTATGGAAAAAAAGTCAAAAATAGTGAAAAGAATCAAGTTGGGGTATTTATTTTTCATCAACAAAAGAAATGAGAGTTTGGGTCAAGAGAAAGCCTAAAAAAATTATAAAATGCTCTTGTATGATTTCAGGTTTTTGAATTCCAAGAAAAACCATTGATTCTTGTAAACCAAGCCTCATTATAACCCGTGAAAAGACCTTGTGATTTCTGAACTAATTCTGTATAAATAACCATTGATTAGATGACAAACAAAGTTAAATTCATTTGATCTTATGATTGATTGAGTGAAACAGGTTACCTATTACATAAAGATAAACACCTGTAAGGTAAGCCTGAAATTCTGCTTGATTGTTAATAGAATATTGTAAATAAATTTTATCATTAAACCTTTGTTATACTAATTTTTGATTATTACAAAATTAGTTAAATTGTGAAAATTACTTTTTGTTGTAAATTCTTGGACTAACTCAAAAATTTGATTCCAAATTTTTATTTTTCTTATTTTTCTCTCTTGCTCGAGGACGAGCAATGTCTCAAGTTGGGGGTATTTGTTAGTCCTCAAATTTTCAATAAAAGCTTTAATAAAAATTTCATAAAAATTACAAAAATTAGTTTAATTTGTTAGAAAATTAGGATTTAAATTCCATAAATGGATGTTGTTGGAAATAATCTGCCCTTGATCAATTTTCTCTAAGTTTTGCAGTGAAAAAGTTAAGAAATCAAGAGAAAATTACACTGGAGGAGCTGACGCGTAGCCTCACCCCAGGCGTAGCATCAACAACTATTTTTGATGTTGACGCTACGCGTCATAGCCACGCGTAGCGTCAGTGCTGCGTGGACTCCACTTCCAACTTGGCCAAGCACTCAGCTTTGACCCAATAATGGCCACCCCACTCAACACAAATGGCCAAAACACAGTGGAGACACGTCCAAGTGGCCAAGCATGATCAATTTTAATAATTTGAAGTGGCCATTATCAGCTGTTTAATGGAAGCTGAGTCAAGGGCCTGACGCGTAGCGTCACACTGACACGTAGCGTCAGCACCCTTGCTCAGCCCTATAAATAGGGCCATCCGACACCATTCTAAATAATCCCATAGCATCCCATTCTCTTCTTTTCTCTCTTGTGCTCGACTTTGAGTACTTCTTTTGTGAGTTATAGTTCTAGAATAGTTTTCTAGATACTTGAGTGTGTTTCGGTGTATTGTGATCGTTGTATCGTGAAGTTCCCATCGTCTTCGTAATGTCAAACTCTGTAAGTGTTGTTTTTACTTTCACCATGTGTAACTAATTTGTTTATGTTGGAATTGGTGAACTAATCTATTTAGTATAATGTTGTGAATTCGACCTCTGCATGTTTATGATTCAAGTCCATGTTAGTATTTCAACCTTTTATTAATATGAACGTCAAACGGGAGAATGATTTTCATGTGTATTGAAACTTGTTTTATTAGTATGAATGTCAAACGGGAGAATGATTGTTCATGCCGTATTGAAACTTGTTTTGACGAAAGTAAAAAGTTGGAATACCCTTGGTATCTCAATTCTATAGGGGTTGTTAACCATTATTGCCATAAGGCCAGGTCTTAATGCAAGTTTTTACTGAGAAAGCTCACGAGGGATCGGACTTTACGGTGAATTCTTAGAATTTATATCATGAGGGATCGGTTATAATGATTTTAAGCTGCAATGACATGAAACTTGATGATTAAATATGCATGTCTTGAGTTCCTCATTGTTATTCTAGATTAGGGATCCAATTTCCAATATAATTTGTTTATCTGTGTTTATCTCAAGTATCTTACCTATTCTAGATTGCAACTCGACTTTTTAGATAGATTTTATTTTCTTTTATCTTATGAACCACTCAATCATGTTATCCTGTGAATATTGTATAAATTGTATATAAATCATTCTTTTGTCTATAACTTCATTCACATTTACTATAGTAAATAGAAAATTACTGTTGTTATTGGACTTTCAATCCTTGTGGAACGATATCTAAATTTTGAAAACTACAAACGATTGGTGCGCTTGCCAATTAACAACCCGGTGGTGGAAACGAACTGTTGAGACGCTATCGCCGGGTTAACAAGTTATATATATATATATAGGCACGATATTTCTTTTGATATTATGTGAATACATCTTTTTGCTTTTAGCTAGTAGTTAAAGAGCACTAAGTGGATTAAAGATAGTAAATAATCATAGGATGCATAAGTTAAAAAGAAATTTCATTTTGAAATGCCAGTATCATGGTTGATTTTAATTGAAATCTAGTGAATCTCAGGTTGTGAGGTAACTGAATGATGTTTGAACCTTTTGCTATTTAAATAAAGGAATCAGGCCTTTTAACTAAGAGAGTGAATGAATCTGAAACACCGAGTGATTGTCGATTATTATGTTATTGTATTGCATGATTTTCTATCAAAAACATCACTGAAATAAGCAAGGAAATGATAGAGGCAATTTTGTGTAGAAATAGGTTAAGCCAGAGCGAAAATGCTAACCTGTATATAAAATTGAAATCCATTTTGTTATAACCTCTTTAAGCTCAAAAATTTTATTCTAAAACCCTTATCTATAGCGTGATTAAAAATTTAAATCCCTACTTGTATAGCATGCTAAAAGAATAAGGAACATGATATGTTGTATATAAGAGGGTTATGTTATGTTTGATGGATTTAAATGGTAAGAAATAAATGGTTGTTAAGAATAGAGAAAATGAAAAGGAAAAGAAAAATTCCTCAATTGAAATCAATGAAAATATGAGAATGACATAAGAAGAGGAATTTGAAAAATGAAATGAAAAACAATGCATGAGCTGGATTAAACAAAAATTGTCATGTCTAGGCAAGCTAAGTGTATACAAATATCATGACTGTTGCTCTTCTTAGCATGCTCTTTGAATTCATAGAAAAACCATGGATTTATTGTTAAGCCCAACCACATTACAACCCTTTTGAAGACCTCTAGATCCTTGTTGTTTAAGTGTTTGTTCTTTTAAAATGAAATGAAATGTAATACTGACTAACATATGATCAGTGATGGCAAGTGGGAAACACTCACCTGTGAGATATTGAGTGGATTCTTTATTTTCAGAGCCATTGGCTACTTTCAATTGTTTAGTTCTTTGCAAACTTGAGTATTTACTTTGATGAATTTTAATTGAAGCCAGGATTTGTCATTTGTAAATATATGTTTTAATGCTTTTTTTCTTATGCATAGCTGTGATTAAAAAAATCTTTATTTCCGCTTTGATGCTTTGTTACATTTTCTTGAGGGAAAGCAAAGTTCTAGATCGGGGAGAGTTAATAAATTCTCAAATGTATATATATTTTGGTGTTATTTGGGCATAATTTTGATAGGTGTTGCATTATCTTGAATATTTTATGCATTGTAATGGATAGAAATTGAAAGTCAGATATCTTTTGATATGTTTGATTTAAATATGTGTTTATCTATATTTTTGTTGAAATGTCTGATAAAAAAGGATGAAAAAAGAATTCCAAGCCATTCCCTAATTCAAAACAGAGAAAAATTTATGTTTTGTTTGTCTCGTTCAAGCGAGACGTAGGTCCGCTTAAGCGAGCCACGAACTTTTAAAAAGAAAACAATTAGAGGCAGATTTCACTTGAGCAAATCTTAATTCACTTGAGCGAATAACTTCGAGAGTGCATCAGTGAAGAACTCGCATGCGTGAGTCTCGCATCGCTCATAAGTCTTGAAAAGACTTATTTATTCAGTAATATTTAACTTTATTTTAGGTAAAAGATTAGGTTTAATTATCAAACTCAAGTGTTATTTAGAAGATAATTGTCAAGGTTAAATATTTATTAACTATCTATTATTTTAGCAATTACATGCCTAATTAAGAATAATTAGATAACATATTAAGAAAATGTGTTTCTTGAGTTTTAATTTAATTGAGCGTGCTAAAGGTTCTTTTGAGTGTGTCTATGCTAGGGTGAATTTGTAAGTTAAATGCATGATTTCAGAAGCCCAACATACTTACGCTAGTTATCAGCGTGCCAACACTGAGGAACAGGAGAGTTTAAGCCAAAACAGAAGGCATGCTGACCCAAGGCGTACCGACACGTGCTTTGACAAGAAGGACCAGAACCCATCGTACCCACACCCACAAGTTACGTTGGAAGTAGTGATTATCTAGTACCAAGACAAAAGGTCAATATGCCTACACTGACCATGAGTGCTCTTACATGCAAATAAGTATTCAAAGGAAATGATAACCCAGTAATTCAGTGTGCTTACACAGCCATTCCAATGTGCTTACGCTCAATTAATTATTTAAGTAGAACCCAAGCAGAGAACCAGCGTGCCTACACTGGTTTCCAACATGCTTACGCACAGATGAAAGTTCAAGAGTTATTTCCAGGCAGAGAAGTAGCGTATTAATGCTGCTTCCCAACGTAGTTACACGTGTTTGTAAGGGAAAATTGGAAGCACTTGAAATTCTGTTGTATGTTGTTAAGTTAAGTTTTATTATTTTCTTGTAATCCCCTTTGGGGCAAGTTTGTAATTATGTTTGTGTTAGTTAGTTAGTTAGAACCAAACACTATATATATCTTTAGTACCTTGTAATTAACACATAAAGGCAATTATTTAGATTCATTACTCAAATTTCACACTCTCTAAAAATTTCATCTTTCTATATTCTCTCCCTTCTCTCTATGTCTTCTATTTCTACAATCATGTCTTCACCTTCCTTGGGTTGCTAAACTCCTAGGGTTAGGATTGGTAAGGCTTCAATGGAGTTCTAAACTCTGCATTGAGTTGAACTTCAGTGAATTTGTGTGAAGAACAAGTAAGGAAGTGAAACTTTATAGCTGGATTGAAAAATTTAGATCAATTTTAAGCTCTTCTCCAAAGAGGAATCATGGCTTAGGGCTTAGGTATATTCCTTACTACTTAGTTAATTGATGCCTATATTCTAGGTGAATAACTAGGGTTCAATCTTCAATTTCATAATTAGCTTCTCTGCAGGTGAATACCTAAAGAATTAGGTTTAAATGCAAGGATCTGGTGTTAATCATCTAAGGGATTAGGGGTTAACCATTTGTGGAATCTCTCACATGATCTTCATTGGAATTGAACCTCAATTGCATGAGTTAGAATGAAATTGAATGCTGAAGTGATCCTAACCTGCTTTCATTCTTTGTTTTGCACCTTAGCTCTGTGCATGTTACTAGAAAATATAAAAATATCAAACTCAACAAAGACAAAAATATTATGAATTCTTTCCAAATTTGACTTGGTTCAGCTAGTATTAGTCCTTGGTTGTGGTAATTACCTCAATCCCTATAGGATGATCAAATATATTATATTTTAACAATTGGTGCACTTGCCAATATGAAATTTCATCAAGTTAATGGCACCATTACCGGGGATTATTAAGTAATATCAACAATCCTTGGACCGGTACTAGACTGAACCACTTTCATTATGTTGATTAGTTTAGCTTTGTTTTGTTGTGTTAGTAGTTTCAAGTCTTAGGTAACTATCATTTGTTAGTTTTTGTTTGAATAAAGTGTATGCAATTACGGGACAAGGAAGAACCATTCTTCTTTGATCCTGATATAAGTTTGTTAGAAAGAAGGTTAAGAAAAGAGAAACAACTCAAAGAACAACAAGAAATAGAAAATAGGAGAGTTACTCTAGGTGATTACTCTAAGCTAACTTATGAAGGATCGCAATCTACATCCTTAGGCCGCCAATTATAGTAAATATTTTGAACTAAAACCTGCTTTGTTGTAATTGATAAGAAATGAACAATTTGGAGGAAGCGAGATAGAAGATTCAAATTTACATCAAGCTAATTTCCTCAAAATTTATGATACTATAAAAATGAATAGCATTCCCAATGGGGCAATCCAGCTGAGATTGTTTCCTTTTTCTCTTCGGGATAAAGCAAAAGCCTAGTTACAAAGCCAACCAAGAGGAAGTATTTCCACTTGGGAGGACCTTGTAACATCCTAAATTTTGAAATAAATGATTAAATAAGAGAAATAAATATTGAATAATTATATGTAAGTTAATAAATGTCCCAAAATATTGGAAATAATTAAATGTAAACTTTTGGGAACTAATCATAATTTATTAGGGTCTTATGAGCTGAAAATATACCCGATTAAAATATGGGTGTCAGACCAAGTATCTCTGGTTGAGGTGCTATTGGTTAGGGCTGTTAAGAATATTATTTGGAGTTCAAATATATATATTCAGAATAATTTTAGATAACGTATTGAGCTCGAACAGAGATCCTATTTGTTGTAAAATGATAAATTTTAGTGAAAGGGGTAAAGTTAAAACATAAAACCTTTTCCCTTCTCTTCACTTTAACGTTAGTCTCTATCTCCTTTGGCAAACACATTTCATTTTTTCTTCTTCTTCATTCCTTCCTCTTCTCCTTCCAAAAAACCTAAGCAAATTGGTGGTGCCTCCTCTCCCTTCCATTTTTGTTTTCCCCATTGGCAAAGGAGGAGCTTGAAGCTTGGAGCTCGTTTGTTATTCTTCTCTCTCAATTTTGTGTGGCTCTCCCCCTCTCTTGGAAGCTCTCTCATTTCTTCTCTTGAGGTAAGCTTTTTATCATTTCTCAAGAGGATGAACCTAGGTTTTGGGGTTTTGATGTTTGAGTGAGCATTTATGTATGTGGGTTATTGTGAGAAACATTTAATATGGAAACCCTAAGGTGGGATGATCTTAAATGCAAGCTTAATTGACCACTAATGGGGTACACAAAAATTAATGCTTGGAATGGTAGAAGATGATATGCATTTATGATGTTGTAGGGTTTTTAGAGAAACCCTAACTTGTGATAATTGGGGAAAATGATTAATGTTAGTTGGAAAGTGATTTAACGAGGGAATGAATGATATTTGAATGATGGGTATGAGTAAATATAATAAGAGAATATTTATTAATGGTGAGAGTTGATGTTAATAATGGTAGGTGGCCATTAATGGTGATTAATGGACATTGATATGTCAACCCTTTTGTGGGTATGGCCTTAAATGCGTAAAAATGAACTTGAATGCCTAACCCATGGTAGTTATGGTGAAATTAATGAATAGAAATAATTTGATAGTGAACATGTTGAATGCACCAAGTATTAAGTGAGAATATGTAAGTCTTGGTGATTTTGAGTAGAAAATAATAATATGGTGTCTTATGGAATATAGGACGTATTCCAGACGACGAGACGGGAACGTCGTATTGCTCGAAATTCTTCTCTTGAGGTAGGAGAGAAGTTTTATATTCTAAATGCATGAATTGAGTAGTGTTTGATTGTGATATGTGACAATATGCATGTTTTCCTTGTTTGAGTGGAAATAATGATTTATAGTTGATAAACATGATGATGATGATGAATATGCTTTGCAACATGTAATATGCATTTGGAATGTTTATGGTATGCTAATTGGTGATGTTGAATTGTTTGGCTAGTGTAATTCCTTGATGATGATATGATTGTGTTTTATTCACCATAAATATGGAATGGTCATTCTTGATGATGAATGGGAATGAATATGGATGATTAGCATGCCTTAATTTACTGATGATTGATTTGTGAGTATTGATGATAAAAATTGTATAGCCATTGTGATTGATACAAGATGAACTTGTATTATGATTCATGAAAATGTTGAGATGCTATATAGAAAATGTATAACAATGGCAATGATTGATTAAAATAAAATCCACCAAGAGTTTGAGTGGTGATGTTGATGATGGTGATGATTGATGAGCGATATAATTAGGATGCATAGTTGTGAGAATGCATTATGATTTGCATTGCATTGCATCCATGACATACTGCATAGCCACCGATGTTAGAATGTTAAGGGATTCCCCCGGCCGGCCCAGTGGGAGGGTTACTCGCTGCACAAGTATACTTATTTTTCCCCTATGACTCAAAATGTAAGTCACGAAGCTGCCCATGTATAGCTACAAGGAGCTGCATGTGGCTGACCCTGTGGGGGTGGCTTTATGATGAGCAAGTATCCCTGATGGTCCTATGGATCACAGCCGCCATGGTATGAATCATGGGCGGTCCGCAACACCTCTATATTGATTATGGTGTTTACCGCGGTCATGGTGTAAATGGCCAGGTGTTGCAAGATGGGCGATGCGGTTTGGTTCCAGTAAAACATAATGATATGCATGCAATTGGTGATTTAAGTGTACACATTTTTCTACTGCAGTAGGGGTATGTTTATATGATCATACTTGACATATAAATTGGTGTTTATTCCCACAGTCAGATTCGTAATTGATATTACTCCATTGTGCATATGCATTAGCTTAAGAGTATTTACATATAGCAAGGAGGTATGCCAAAGGTGATGAGAAAAGGTGATGGTTATGATTGGGTAAGAAAATACCTAAAGACAACATAAAACATATGAATGCAAATGCATGTATGGTGTACAGTGATTTTATATGTACTAGCCCAATATGATGAGGGGTTCAATCATGTGTATGTAAATATATACTTTGTTATGACCCATAAGGATGATTGAGTTATGTGTATGATGTTAGCCAAGGCCTCAACGCTCAAGAGGGGGGTGAATTGAGTGTTTCAAATTTTCACGCGGAATCCCCTTGGAAATGGTTAGTAATATACAAATGATGCAATGATGAAGAGACAATAACTTTTATGCACATATCACACTATGACACACTTGATGTGCAATGACAATATTTAGCTTTAAGTGTGATAAACAAGGCAAGTTATTGGTTTAAACAATTTATCAATCAGTTGGAGTGCATAGATTTATTTCACAAATAATGTGATGTTTCCTATAAGGGTTCAACTCATTCAATATATTAAACAGCTTGTGTGCATGAAATAAGTGAAGGCAATTAAGTAAGTATCACACAAGAGTTGATAGGAAACAATGATCTAGATACTTGGCAAGTTAAAACAAATTTCAGTTTTTAAGAACTTTACCAAATATTGATTCAAGCAAATTATCAAACACTTGGCATGCAGAGTTAGTTTTCTACTTGAACAACAACTTTGATTCACACATTCAGCTCAAGCATTTCAACAAACAGTTTATATGCGTAGTTGTATAAAGAGTTCAAGGTAGAGAGAAATGCAAACCAATTTAACGAGTTCCACTAACCCGGTGTACGTCTCGCCTTCAAGCAACCCACTTGAAGGATTCCACTATTGAAGATTTGAGATATAAGCTTTGAGCAATTGCAGCTTCCTAGTGTCCCACACTCAAGAACTTAATTCTCACAAGCAAAGGGTAACCCACCCAATCTCACAATCTCTCAATACCCAAAGGTTGAACCCCAACCTTTGTGACCACTTAACCTAGAGTGAAAAACCTTGGTGTTTTGGTGTTTGGTTTACAAGCAATTAACTCTCTCAATAGAGTAGATATACAAATGAAAGCTCTCACAAATTCTAACTCTCAACAAGAGAGGATATGCAAATTGAAACTCATAATCTAACAACTCTTAAGCAATATGCAAGTTTAGAAATAAGAGTTGCAGAATATACAAGAGAAATCTAATAAGAAGACCTCTAGAAGAAGAATATTGATTGCCTTGTGTTGTGCCTTGGTCTCTTCTTTTTTTCTTGCTTGAATTCATGCTCCATTTATAGCCATTTTTAGGGTTTCTAGCTGTTGCACAGTGTCTCCAACGGATACCTCAAGTGGGCATAAAGTGGGAGTGAAGAAATGAGCTGGAGTTCCACTTAAAATCACTTTTCCCATGTTCTGACACTATGGTAATCGATTAGCCTTCGAGCTGTAATCGATTAGCTTTTGAAATCTTCAGTATTATGCAGCAGGTAATTGATTAGCATTTCTACTGTAATCGATTAGCTATGAAACAGAACCCTTCTAATCGATTATGCCTTTCCTTGTAATCGATTATGAATGATACCTGATGCTCTTAATTGTGTCTCGCAGCATGGTAATCGATTAGGTACTAATGTAATCGATTAGGGACAAAACAGAAGCTCCGTAATCGATTAGATTCTTCCTTGTAATCGATTATTCCAAATACCTGCTGCTCAGTCTTCAACCTTTTCAATTGGTAATCGATTAGCCTTTTATCTGTAATCGATTATGTTCATTCCAGAACCTATGTAATCGATTAGGGCAATGGTTTAATCGATTAGCACATGTACTTCTTTAAGGTCTTTGATATGTTCTTGATATGTATTGACCCATGGCTTATTCCTTTGATCCTCATGCCTTGTTTCCTTGATTCTTCTTCAAATTATGAGCTTGTTCTTCATGATTTGAGATCATAACATCTAACCTTGTTTTCCATAGCTCATGTTTCTTTAACTCTTTGTGAGGCATCTTCATCTCTTTGTTCTTAGCCATTGTCTTTGTGCTTGAACTTCCTTGTTTCTGAACTTTTGCCATTCCATCATCATCATGAATACTTTGTCATTAATCAAAACTACTTTGTATACTTACATATGCAACTTCATTCTCCCCCTTTTTGATGATGACAATTAATGTTGCATATGGCTTGTATTCTTGTGTTGCAAATTCATCATATTGGCTTCATGGTAATATCCTTTCTTCCTTTAGGAGTCTTTGCCTTAGTCTTCACGTTTGTCATTATCAAAACCTGTTTCAACATTTAAACACATTCTCCCCCTTTTTGATGATGACAACCAATGTTCATCTCGTGGGGTGTTAGTTTCACAGAATAATGACAATCAATGTTTATATGTATTCTCCCCCTATATGATGTAATGAATGCTAGTTAAGAGTTATCCTCCCCCTTAATCTTGTAACTTATGCCAATTTTTTTAAACATATCAAATGATGGAAACATGCCCTAAGCATGATATCTCTCCCCCTTTTTTAGCATAAATGACATCCTATTCTCTTTACTAATCCTTCCACTAATCTCTCCCCCTTTGGCATCATCAAAAAGATCATTAACTTAGTCATAATCTATGCCATCAACATATAAGCTCATTTATTTGAATAAGAGAGATTTAGAGCAAGTATTTCATATGGATTTCAAATCAAAGCTTAAATCATGATCAATGATATATACCATTTTATTGCATCTAGAGTCAATAAATAATCACATAATTTATTCATCAAGTAAGCATATGATTGATTGCTAACTTATTTTAATCATGTAGTGAGTATCATTTTCAAGTATGAGAGGCGTCACATGATTAAGCACACATATCATTATTTGTACAGTTGTTAACAAGTCAAATATAAGTAAGCAAGTAATTTTCTCAATTAGGATAGACACATAAGCTCATAATCACTTCTAATAAGCACATACTTTTCTCCTATTTTGGCATTATCAAAACGCACAATGATATTCTTCCAAGTAAGCATATAATTGAGTAAAAGCATGAGTACCATAAATAAAATTACAGAGAAGTGAAATCAAGGATAATCATTCATGTGTATACTCCCCCTTACTACTGTAATTGATACCACTTGAAAAAATATAACACTTATTAACATGTGAAATCGATTATACCAATTTGATCAAGTTTGATATCACTTGTAGGTCAATTTAATCAAGTCTGATACCATTTGTTTACTTTTTAAAGCATATGATCTCCTTTTTTTAATAGATATCACTGTTGAAATAATAGATACCATAATATGAATAAATACCACTCAAAGGTTAGATACCATTGCATATAACAATCTACTTGTTAATCATTTCATTAATATTGCTTGATGCATTTCTAGGTATTAGAGCAGTAACATAGAAGACTTTTCAACAATGTATACTTATATCTAGGTATCAGAGCAGGGATGAAGTGATATATCCAGCTCGTGAAATTTGTTATTCATACCACTTGTTAATATGATTTGTATAATTCACAGAGCATAATGGTAGAGTAAAAATTGAATCATACCTTGGTATTTTGCAAGTTTTATACCCTTTTTCACATCCTTGTGTGGCATTTTGCTGTATCCATGTTGTATTCCTTGAACAATTCTTTATTCGCCCAGTTTGGTAGTTTGATTTGCCATTTTGAGTCATCCTATATAACCTTAACAAACTCTTTGTAAAGCATTTTGCTAGTAGTATTGAGTCCACAAGAGTTTGTACCAATTTTGGGTCTTTGATGCAGTATTGTTTTGGAAAGGAGTTTTCTAAAAGTGATTTACTTAGACTTCCATACCACTTGATAAAGAGATAACATATCATCAATAAATATCACTTGGTATAAAGAAATGTTATGAAACTCCCCTTTAATCATGTAATTTAACAAGGATAAATATAGATGTTGATACCACTTGTTAATGCAATTTCACTTATGTCTAGGTATCAAAGCAAAGATGGAATGATTAATACAACTTGTTGGCTTACTCATGCAAGTGTATTATAACATATGTCAATATATTCACTCCTTTCCATATGACTTTTGTATCTTAAATAATCTCTTCTTATCTTATGCCTATGATGTTACATATAGGTCTAGTCAAGCATTCACATATGGCATTTATCAAATATGTAGGAGAAAGCATTTTGCATAGATATTTAGTAACACATATAAACAAGTCACAAAAAGCATATCATGGTCATTGTGTGTAAAGCAAGTCATGTACTCATATATGTCATACCACTTGTTATCATGTATGATACCATTTGATTGATTTGCCAATTTAAGCTCTTGATATTAATTACTAACATTTAAGTATTCAGCACAAGATTTTTAGCATTCAAGTATTCATCATTGTTCATAATGTTGTTCAAAAATTCTTTTCAATCTCAATGATGCATATTTTCAAACTTCTTTTCACAGTCAAGATCATGCATCATCAAACATAAGAATTATAATGTTGATCGAGATAGATACCATTTACTCAAGCTTGATGTATTAAGGAAGATCATGTCATGCATTGTCACTTAACATACTCTCTTGCTTATGCCTATGATATTACTAGTCATGAAGTTAAAGTCTAGGCAATCACTTGTTATAACATACATCGAGCATACCTACTTTCTTTTAGGCAAAAAAAAAACAACATATAATTGCATAGAATGTCAAAGCATAGATACCACTTGTACACACAATATATGTATTTAGTTTCAAGGCATAGTGACAAGCACATAGTATCAATCTCTAATGGAAGCATGGGATCGCTATAAGGAAAGTCTAAGGAAATGTCCTCACCATCAAATTCCTGATATGCAGCAAGTTAGTATTTTCTATAATAGAGTCAGACCAGCTACTAGAGTTTTAATAGATGCTTCAGTTGGAGGGTCTCTAACTACCAAAACTATAGAGGAAGCAATAGAATTGATTGATGTTATGGCTTCCAATGAGTGTTTAGTAAGTGAAAGAAACCATGTGCCTAAGAGAGGGGTAATGGAATTGGAAAATCAAGATGCCTATCTTACTCAAAGCAAGCTTATAACTCAAGCTTTGGAAAAATTGAGTGTTCAAATTTCTGAACTTCGAAAGCGAAGTCATGTTTACATGCTTAATTGTGATTTCTGTGGTGGTGACCATGAAAATAGGATGTGTGATTCTAATGGCCAAACTGAACTAGCTAATTATATGGGCCAACAATTTCAAAGGAATTACCCCTCTAACTCCTTTAATCCTAACTACAGGAATCATCCTAATTTTTCATGGCAAAAAGGCCCTCATTTAAATCAAAACATGCCACAAGGCTAGCCACCACAGCAACCCACAATTAAACTCACAATTTCCCCCTCCACTTGTTAAAGAAAAGTCTTAACTTGAAGGTGTTCTCTCTTAATTTATTTAAGCCACTTAGGCTAGTTTTAAAAACCAACAATCATCCACCTGGAACTTAGTGTTGGTGTATGCACTATGAGCTTTTATGCTTTTTCATTTGTATCATTTTTCTGCTTATTAATAAAATAAGTATTTCAGTTTAAAATTGTTTTAAAACCTATTTATCCTTGGAGTAATAGGTCATATGAAAGTTGTCCCTAAAATATCCCTAGTCAAGTATTTACATAGGGACATGTAAATACATTAAGATTAGTGTGTGAGTGTACTGATGAACTGATCTCATAGATTATAGATATTGATGATATCAAGTCTTCAAATGGGTACGCATTAAGAGTAATGATGTACTGGACAGACCCACCATGAGAACGTTGCATGGATCATTACATGAATGTCATAAATGATTCTCAATGTGATAATGGTATATGTAGTCCTTCGACCTGAAGTCACTACGATTCTTACATGAGGAGTTTGTTGTTTTAATGAAATCAAATGTCTTCTGTAACAAGAGGACTATAAAGGTTGTGATTAGGCAATGAAAAAAGTATGCCGAGGGATATGAGTGATGTATATAGGATTTGTCTTTCCTATAAGACAAGAATGATATTTGTAGGCCACTTGATGGAGTAAGACTAAGGAAACACATGGCCATGCTAGAAAGAATAAATATTAGATATTTATTCAGATCAAGTCTACTCCGGTATCAAGTAAAATAAATTGGGCCGTACAAGGATGACGCGACCATGCCTTGGGCCCAATTAGGATATCATGATAAAAGGAACAAACATATAAAATAATTATCACTTATAGGTTATGTTTATATTAAATACAATTCAGACATAATGATGCATTGCTAGATGCCGCTCTTATTTTATATTAATTATAAAATAATTTATTATTAATATGACGGGGTATTTTACCTATAGGATCACACACATAGAATAAGCCCATCAGAAAATGTTTTGTTTTATTTTAGTTGGACTAAAATAAAGCTATTGGGCCTAACTCATTTAGAATGAGTAAGGAGCCCACTTTTTAGAGAGAACAAATTAAGTCAAACCTAAGCCTATAAATATAGCATAAGATGCTCATAGGCTGTTCACTAAAAAGGGACACAAATTCACAAAAGTTGCAAGAGCTACACACCGTTAAACTAGCAGTTGGCAAGGGTTGCGATTCTGGTGGGAGTGCTCAAGTGGACTCTTAAAGGACGAGGCTACGACTGCTTTAGTGTTCTTCAACAGGTAATCCTAAAATGAATTTTTTTTGTGTGTTTGTCTTCTGCTTTGAAACACGGCACTTTGCAAATCCTATGGGAATCCTTGTATTTTCGCTGCTCATGTACTAGGGATTCCTTAACAGTGGTATCAAAGCCTAGTTGTAAAATCGTGTTTTGGGCATTTATTTGTGTTCCATGATGATATGTTTTCATTTGCAAGAGCTTTTAGAAAATATGATTTGCAAAATTGTCTCTTGTTTGAAGCATTGCGTTTTTGTATTGCAAAAATGTTTTGTGAAACTAGGATTCAAAAATGAACAAGCATGATTATGTTGCTCTTTTGGGTTATCGCATGTGATGCATATTATTACAATGATTACTCATGTATATGGTATGACCTCTGTTTTGGCATGATACATTTGTTTTTAAGTTATTCTTTATAAATTGTATATGATGCATGTTATAGAGTTTCTCAATTTTAGTATGCATGTTGTTGCCATTTAAATTTGTATGATGTACGAGTTTATGCAATTTTCGTATTTGATATGTGTTTTTACTCATATGATGGTCATCGTACAAATTATGAATCAATTGAGTTGATCTTCGAACATGAATGGTTTATGTTATGGGGCATTAAGTGATAAAGTTTAAGTGTTAAACCTTGGTCGTTCCTTAATCTAGGGTTCAATAGTTGAAACCTAGACGGCTGTCATGGAAAGGCATTGTATGTTGGCATTGGCACAAGTTGAATTCTAGGTTTTGAAACCCTAAATAACGTTGCCTCGATGTGCCTTGATGGCTGTGTTGTGAAGCATTCACCATAAGGAATTAGGGTTTCAAAATGGTTGAAACCCTAGCCGAAATTTTAAAGTTGTTAATGGTCAGAGGGACATTTTGGCTAGGAAAGACTTGGTACTTAAGCGGTCACACCAGATCTACCTCTCTTTCCTGAGAACCAACCTGACTAAAGTACTAATTTTTCGGCCCCGCACCCCGTAAGGGGCGGCTCCCCCTTGACCCCCGCCTGCTAACCAGGTAGTGGGAACCCCGTACATTCTCTACGTAGCGCCTTATTACTGACCCCACGTGTTTAATTACCCATTTTAAAAATTAATTACTCTTTTAATGCTTTTAAATGGGTTATAATCAATTAATTAACACGTTACATGGTGAATGGTTATGGTCTTAGTTATTTTATTTAAATACAGCCTGCGTGTTGTGCCTCTCTCTATTCTGTTGTATTTCTTTTCTCAACCCTTCACTCGTATGTTAATCGAGTTTCTTTTTAATCATGTAATCTTGATCGAGCCAACAAAGTAGAGACTTAGAAGAAAACCAAGGAGTGGTGACTCTAAGAGGATGGTGGATTCAAGAAGTAGGACTTCATGAAGCCATGGCAACATAGTTCCTCTAGGTTTATTTATTTATTTATTTTCTTCTAGGAAGACCATAATCATCTCACAATTTCGTTTGCATGCTTTGGGGATAATTTTATTGCATTAAAGCATTTAACAAAGATGGTAATTTTAAAATAAATTAAAATCCCTCAAAATAATATTAAGTTACAAACGCCTTCCAATAAGTATACTCATCAACACTAATGTCAATAAATAGTGGGTCTACCAAAGCAGGGTACTATCATTTATATTAGTAAGACGTGATAGGATAATGGTAATATCCAAACTGTTTTATTGGGCTTTAACTTAACTAAGTTTTCAATTGGATTGAATATAACTTGGAGGCGTAAATATTGCGCTAAATATTTGTAAGATGAATAATCAGTAATGGTTTCTTAACCGTATGACTAAGAGTTGTATAAAGATACAATTGGAAAAAGTTTCCTACCTAAATAACCAAGTATTAGGTGATCAGCCAAAGATGACTTAACACTTGGCAAAATATGGATCTTAGCCCACTAGAAAATCTTCCAACGAGATTTTTTGATTCATGGAGGGTATTTTATTTTGAATCAAAATAGTGGGAGACATAGTTAACTTAAATGACCATAATTTAAATGTTTTAAAAATGATACTTACTACATATTTTCTATTTTAGATAACCATGATGTCAAACACACCTTCAAACCTTTCGTTGCGATTAATCCTAGACAAGGAAAACTGTTTGGTTCTAATGATAAGTCTTGAAAAGACTTAATTAGTCCACCTTTTATTTAACATAATTTATTAAGTATTGTTTAGTTTTGACTATATGATTTAATGATTTGTTAATAATTCGTGTTTTAGTTATTTATTTCAAAAGTGCTTTACTTTTGTAAGAAAACGATTGAAAACATTAATAAATCTAGAGGTTATTACTATTTATAAATTTACTCAGCAGCCAGCATACAAATGCTAGGCAATTAGTTGTTTATTGGTGCAGGAACAGGGCGTACTCGAGAGAAGAAGACAAATCCGAGGAAAAATTACAAAAATCTGAGTGAGAAAGCATCAAGCCGAGCGAGAATTTACAAATCCGAGTGAGTCTTCGTACATCCGACTGAAAGGAGTCCAAAAGACCGACTGAGCGAGACTTCCCAAAAGGTTGACCGAAAAGAATTAACGAAAAGATGACTGCAAAGATTTCTAAGATACCGACTCCAAAAGAAAACAAGGAACCGATTGAAAATAAACAGAAAAATCCGAGCGTCCATTTCAGAAATGTTGATTGAAAAGACAATTCGCTTAAGCGATAGACAAATTCGCTCGGGCGAGGGTCAAAGTTCGCTCAAGCGTGACCTCAAAATCATCATTCATTCGCCCAAGCTTCGCCATAACGATTAAGAGAGAAAGGAACACTACAGTGCAATCCCGAGCTCGCTCAAGGAGAGTTTAACCCGTTCAAGCGAGAACCCAGTTGCTGAAGCGTAGAGGAACATTATTCCTTTCCTCCAACAACATACTCGGCGCAGTGCTGTTTCCACTTCCATTGCCTTCTCTTCTACTGCTGCACCCTTAGTAACTTAAGTAGTAAGCTGTTAATTAGCTGGTGCTGTGCTGTAAATTAGCTAAGGATGAGCTGGATCCTGTTAAGAGCTAAGCTGTAATTAGTTGATCACTCTATAAACTGTGTAACTAGTTAGTTTAGTCGTTAACTTAAGTTTCCTAAGTTATCAGTTAAGTTAGTTAGTTAGGTAGAAGCATATATATATAGGTTGTACATATTCTGTAAAAGAAGAGAACGGAGACAGATACATAGAATACAATTCATTCACAACTTCGTACATCTCACTACGTAATTTTCTCTCTCTAAATCCTCTCCTCCATGACGTTCCACAATCCTTCGATGGAACCGAAGTCAATGGAGTTCTAATCCCCTGAGGTTGGGATTGCGAAGGTTAACAATGGAGTCTTGAAGCTGTGAGCGAGGAAATTGACTTCTAGATCCTAAGGCGAACAAGCTGAGGAGTGGAGCAGAATCGCTGGATTGACAAATCCAGAACTGATGAAGAACTTCGCCAGTGAGGAATCATGGTTGAAGCTTAGGTAACTTCCAGTTTTCTAACTAGTTCAGGCCTAATCAATTTAGGTGAATAGTTAGAGTTCAACCTCCAATTTTGCATTAGATTCTTAGGTTAATTGAGCACTTAAGGAATTAAGGTTCGATGCTTAAGGATTAGTGTTTTTCACCTAAGGAATTAGGGAATAACCACAAGTGGATTGTCCTCTGGATTATGGAGCTTGATTATACTTTAATTGCATGTTTCTTGGTGAATTGTGAACCGAAGCAATCCTGACTTGTTTTCTATTAATCATCTTTCACATTTCATTTTAACTCTGTTTCTGAAAATACAAAAACAACTATAAAATACAAAAACAACCAAAAACCGAATGAAATTCATGTATTTTCTGTTGGTTCAGCTTGTACTAGTCCAAGATTGAGGTACTTACCACAATCCCTGTGGGACGATCAAATATTCTACAATTTTAACGACTGGTGTGCTTGCCAAGGTATAAATCCGAGAGTCATATTTTGTGTTTACTAAGATTTTCACCACCACGTTAATGGCTCGGGATTTTAGCATCAAGTTAATGGCGCCGTTGCCGGGTATTGTTGAGTAATATCAACAATCCTTGGACCGGTACTAGACTGAACCATTTACTTTGTTTGCATTTAGTACGTAGTTTCAATTTTGTTTGTAGTAGTTGATATTTTCGTGAGGCTGTAGTCGTAGCTGTGAATTGTCCTTTGTTTGATATTTGTTGTATGTAGTCAAGGAGCAGAGGAGAGCCTTTCTTCTTTGATCCTGACATCGATTTGTTAGAACGTAAACTGAGAAAAGAGAAAAAGCAAAAAGAACAGAAAGAAATGGAACAGAGGAGAGTTACATTAGGTGACTACTCCAGGCCGACTGAAGAAGGATCGCAATCTAGCATCCTTAGGCCACCAATTTCAGCAAATAACTTTGAACTTAAACCAGCTCTACTGCAGTTAGTAAGAAATGAACAGTTCAGAGGAAGTGAGGTTGAGGATCCAAATTTGCATCTAGCAGCCTTCCTCTAAATCTGTGACACAGTAAAAATGAACGGAGTCCCTGATAAGGCAATCCGACTGAGATTGTTCCCATTTTCTCTATGGGACCGAGCAAAAGCCTGGTTGTAGAGTCAACCGAGAGGCAGTATTTCCACTTGGGAGGACTTGCAAAGAAAATTTTTGATTAAATATTTTCCTCCTTCTAAATATGCAAAGTTGCGCAATGAAATCACATGTTTCCAGCAAAGAGAAGGTGAGTCTTTGATGGAAGCATGGGATTAGTATGAAGAGAGCTTGAGGAGATGTCCTCATCATCAGATTTCTAATGTGCAACAGGTAACTATTTTCTATAATGGTGTCAGGCCAGCTACCAGGGTCCTGATTGATGCCTCAGCTGGAGGTTCATTAACAACAAAAACTGTAGAAGAAGCCATAGAGCTGATTGACGTAATGGCTTCTAATGAATGTCTGATTAGTGAAAGGAGCCAAGTCCCTAGGAGAGGGATATTAGAACTAGAAGCACAAGATGCTTATCTGGCTCAGAGTAAACTGATGACTCAGGCTTTGGAGAAACTAAGCATACAGATTTCAGAACTCCAAAAGCCGAGTCAAGTTTCTATGATAAAGTGTGACTTTTGTGGTGGAGACCATGAGAATGGAATGTGTGATCCAAATGTGCCTTCCGAGCAAGTGAATTATATGGGGCAGCAACAATATCAAAGGAATTATCCTTCTAATTCTTTTAATCCTAATTACGGGAATCACCCTAATTTTTCCTGGTAGAAAGGTCCACATTTGAATCAGAACATCCCACCAAATCAACCCACAAATAGACCACAACAACCCTCTCACCCTCCTGCTAAAGAGAAGTCAGAACTTGAGAATGTACTTTCTCAGTTCATTCAGGCCACTCAGGCTAGTTTCAAAAATTAGGAAGCGTCCATAAGAAATTTAGAAAATCAAGTAGGACAGCTTTCTCAGCAATTAGCTGAGAGGCAAGCAGGGAATTTCCCTGGAGATACCGAGGTAAATCCAAGGGAATATTGCAAGGCTATAATCACTAGGAGTGGAAAAATTATTTCTCCATCTCCGAGCCAGGAAATAAGCTCAGAAAAAGATAAAGAAAAAGAAATAGTACAGGAAACCGAGCAGGTTAACAATAAAGCTGAAACGAAAATGAAACAGAAAAAGAAAAAGAAAATAAAGTCCACCAAAAGAAAAAGAAAAAGATTGATCTGATTCTAGAGGAGGCTTCTAAGCTGACTCCTGAAAAACTGAGAAATGCTCCATTTCCACACAGGTTTAAAAAACAAATAGAAGAGCAGAAGTTTGCTAGGTTCTTAGATGTATTCAAGAAACTCCACATAAATATCCCTTTTGCCGAGGCATTGCAGGAGATGCCTTCTTATGCAAAATTTTTGAAAGAACTATTGTCTAAGAAAAGGAAGCTTAAGGGGGATGAAATGATTGCTCTCACTCAGGAGTGCAGTGCAATCATTCAAAAGAAACTTCCTCAAAAGTTAGAAGATCCTGGATCTTTTACAATACCGTGCGCAATTGGGGATATTCATGTAAGAAGTGCTCTCTGTGATCTAGGAGCCAGTATAAATCTAATGCCTCTATCTTTGATGAAAAAACTGGGAATTAATGACCTTCAACCAACCCGCATGTCTTTGTAGTTGGCTGACAGATCTATTAAATATCCCCAAGGGATGCTGGAAGATTTGTTAGTTAAAGTAGATAAGTTTATATTCCCAGCAGATTTCATAGTGTTGGATATGGAGGCTAATCGAGAGATTCCTTTAATCTTTGGTAGACCCTTCCTAGCTACTGGCAGAGCATTAATTGATGTAGAAAAGGGTGAACTCATGCTGAGAGTTCAGGAGGAGCAGGTAACCTTTAATGTCTTCAATTCAATGAAACATCCGACTGAAAGGATGGATTGCTTAATGATTGAAGAGGTTAAAAGTTACCACACTCTAATGCTTTCAAGAACTGAGGAAGAGGCCTTACGAACTTTTTTAGAGGATGACTTTGACTCCGAGACTGAGGAGTTAAATGGCTCTCACTCGGAAATACTGAGCCTACTGGAAGTATTAGAAGTAGGTGATTTTGAAAAAGAAAAGAAAAATAATTTGAAAATTACTGAAGCTGAGAAAGTAAAGGAATTTTCTAAAGAAAAATGTGATTTAAAACCTTTACCTTCTCATCTGAAATATGTTTTCCTGAGAGAAGACGACACACATCCTGTCATTATTAATGCTGACTTAAACGATGAGGATGTGGATAAATTAATTGGGGTATTAAAGGCACATGAATCTGCGATTGGCTGGAATATTTCTGACTTGAAGGGAATCAGTCCATCATTTTGTATGCACAAAATTTTGATGGAAGATGATTATTCCCCTGTAGTACAGCCACAACGCAGATTGAACCCAATAATGAAAGAGGCAGTCAGGAAAGAGGTGGTCAAGCTTCTTGATGTAGGAATCATTTATCCTATCTCAGACAGTGTTTGGATCAGTCCGGTCCAAGTGGTGCCCAAGAAAGGAGGAATGACAACTGTTAAAAATGAAAAAGGTGAAGTCATAGCTGCTAGACCGACCACAGGATAGAGAATGTGTATAGACTATAGAAGGTTGAATGACTTCACTCAGAAAGACCACTTTCCTTTGCCATTCGTTGACCAAATGCTTGAGAGACTATCGGGTCATGAGTACTACTGTTTCCTTGATGGTTACTCGGGTTATAACCAAATTGTGGTTGACCCAAAAGATCAAGAGAAGACAGCTTTCACCTGTCCATACGGAATATTTGCTTACAGGCGTATGCCGTTCGGTTTGTGCAATGCTCCAGCAACCTTTCAAAGGTGTATGCTGGCCATTTTTGGGGACATGGTGGAGAAATTCATTGAAGTATTCATGGACGATTTCTCTGTTTTTGGTAATAGTTTCGATTCATGCTTCAGCAACCTATCTAAGGTGCTGGTGAGATACCAAGAAACTAACCTCGTCCTTAACTGGGAAAAATACCATTTTATGGTTAAGGAAGGGATAGTCCTTGGCCATAAGATCTCTGCTGAGGGCATTCAAGTGGACCGAGCCAAGATAGAAATTATTGAAAAACTTCTTCCTCCAATCAACGTGAAAGGAGTAAGAAGTTTTCTAGGATGTGCTGGCTTTTATAGAAGGTTCATTAGAGATTTCTCAAAAATCGCTAAGCCTTTGACTGACTTGCTTATAAAAGATCATGTGTTTGCGTTTAATGAAAACTGTGTCAAGGCTTTTGAAAAATTGAAACAAAGTCTGACTTCAGCTCCGATCCTTGCAGCACCTGATTGGTCTTTACAGTTTGAATTAATGTGTGATGCAAGTGACTTTGCAGTCGGAGCGGTGCTGGGTCAGAAAGTAGGAAAATTAACTCATGTAATTTATTATGCTAGTAAAGTGTTGAACGAAAATCAAATACATTACACCACTACTGAAAAAGAAATGCTTGCTGTGGTGTATGCATTTGATAAATTTCGAGCTTACTTGATTGGGGCCAAGATTGTTGTATATACAGATCACTCGGCAAACAAGTATTTACTAGCTAAGAAAGAATCCAAGCTGAGACTGATCAGGTGGGTTCTGTTACTCCAAGAGTTTGACTTAGAAATACGAGATAAAAAGGGAGTAGAGAACTCAGTTGCCGACCAACTGTCTCGTCTGGAAGGAGAGTCGGATTCGGTTTTAATTAAAGAAGAATTTCCAAACGAGAAGTTGATGGCAATTATCACCGGGCCATGGTATGCTGATATGGCCAATTTCAAAAGTGCCTCGGTGGTACCTGGTGGTTGGACATCCCAAATGAGAAAAAAAAAATTTCATGATAGCAAAAACTTTCTTTGGGATGATCCATTTTTGTATAAAATAGGAGTAGACGGAGTGATCAGGCGATGTGTGCCTGAATCGAAGCAAGAAAGGCTCTTGTGGCATTGCCACGACTCCTATTATGGAGGTCATCATGGTGCCTCCCGTACAGCAGCAAAAGTTTTACAAAGTGGCTTTTATTGGCCAACTATCTTTCAAGATGCTAAAGAGTATGTCAAAAGGTGCGATAAATGTCAAAGGAGCGGAGGTCTCTCTGCTAAAGCTGGCATGCCTTTGACAAACATTCTAATTGTGGAATTATTTGACGTTTGGGGTATCGACTTTATGGGACCCTTTCCAAAGTCGTTCTCCAACAAATATATACTTGTTGCTGTAGACTATGTCTCCAAATGGGTGGAGGCAATCCCGACCAGAACCAATGATGCACATAGGGTGCTTAGGTTCATTAAGAAGAATATTTTCTCTAGGTTTGGAGTTTCGAGAGTACTTATTAGTGATGGGGGTTCACATTTTTGTAATAAAATAATGGAAAAAGCCCTGCGTCACTATGAGGTGTTACATAAGATATCCACTCCTTACCATCCGCAAACTTGTGGACAAGTTGAGCTGTCAAATAGAGAAATCAAAAGAATCTTAGAGAAAGTGGTCGGGAAATCTAGAAAAGATTGGTCGGTAAAATTAGATGATGCATTGTGGGCCTATCGAACAGCCTTCAAGACTCCGATTGGCATGTCCCCGTATCAATTAGTATACGATAAGGCTTGTCATCTCCCTGTGGAGTTGGAACACAAGGCGTGGTGGGCCACCAAGCTATTAAACATGGAGTGTGACCAATCTAGGAGGAAAGAGTTTTGAAACTCCATGAATAAGAGGAGTTCCGACTCAACGCTTATCAAAGTGCCTCCATTTATAAGGAGAAAACAAAGAAGTGGCACGATAAGCGAATTAATAAGAAAGAGTTTCAGAAGGATGATCAGGTGTTATTATTCAATTCACGACTGAGACTCTTCCCTGGAAAACTTAGATCAAAGTGGTCGGGGCCTTTTACTGTAAATGAGGTTTTTCCTCATGGTGCAGTTGAGCTAAAAGACCCGACTACCGATCGGATTTTTAAGGTAAATGGCCAGCGACTCAAACTCTACTTTGGAGGGGAGTTTGATAGGCAGAAAACCTCCCTGTTACTGCAAGCATCTTCTTAGATGCCATAAGGTCAAGTTAGTGACCTTAAAGAAGCGCTCTAGGGAGGCAGCCCTACGTTCTGAGTGTTTTTTTAATGAAAAGAAAACTATAAAAATTTAGTGAATAAAGTTTGAATAAAATTTTTGAAGTTTTGAAGAAGGAAGCCCGAGCTTGAGCGAGAATAGTATACTCGGATAACTGTTACTCACTCTTTGCCCTTTTTCCCGACTGAACTTCACTCATCATTCTTGAATAAAGAGAGAGACGTTTATAAAGGATTCCTGATCGTTGATTTATCATTCGGATTCCTCACTTATCACAGTCAGTTTTGTATCCATTAGTCTCCTATTCACTCAGTATATTTTTGTCAGTCTTGTGTTCAGTCGGTTTTCTATTTTTCTCATCCATTCACTCGGCCCCTCGCTGCATTCGTTTTGTTCACTCGGCTTTTCATTTACTCAGTATTACTTTCATTTGTTCTTTTATTTGTTCTTCCTCCCACTCGCTTGTTCACTCGTCCATTCATTGTCGCACTCGTTTTTCATGTTCTTTTCTTTATTCCATTCATTCTTTCACTCGTCCTATGATCCACTCGGTATTCTTTTCATGAGTCTTTTTCTGCAGTCTCTTTTTCATTCACTCGGTTTCTCACTAGATCACTCATCTTTCTTCCACTCGCTCCTGCATTTAACTCATCTCCTTCACTCGGAATATTTTCATTTGTTATTTTATTCATTCTTCCACTCGGTCACTCATTCTTTTTCGTTCCGCACTCTATCTTTTATCCATTCGTTCTACTATTTGTTGTTTCATTCACTCGGCGTTGCTCATTTTTTTTCCACTCGTCTTTTATTCATCTGGTTTTTTTTAATTTTTTATTTACTCACTCCTTCTTTGCACTTTTTGTTTGTTCACTCTTCCACTTATCCTTTACCACTCAGTATCTTCTTTATCACTCGGTATCTTTCTCCATTTTCACTCAGTGTTTTTTTTCCTTTGTAGTTTTCCATTTATTTCCTCACGTTCAATCACTCGGTTTTCATTCATTCGTTCACTTTAATTCACTCGTCCTTTATTTACTCATTCATTCTTCCACTCGTTCTTCTATACACTCTTCCAATCGTCTTATATCTCTCCATACTCTTTCTTTCACTCGGACTTATTTTCATTGTTATTTCTCCCACCCGTTTTTCTGCCCACTCGGAATCCTGTATTCATTCATGTATCATTCTTCCATTTGTTCTTCCATTAACTTTTTCATTTACTTATTGCTTTCATTCGCTCGTTCGTTCCCATCGTTTGTTCATTCACTCGTCTTCTTCATCTTTGTCACTCATCTTTTATAATCCACTCGGTATTTCTTCCCTTTCTCACTTGATCTTTCACCTATTCAGTAGGTGAGCTGAGTAAGAGTGTCAAAATTAAAAATTTATATATATAATAAATAAACAAATACATAAATAAATATAATATAATATTAATAAAGTAATAAATAAAGCTGGAACATATTTACGTGTTTCTAGGATAAGTAACTTCAATAGTATAAAAACCTTTCAGCTTCCAAACCCTAAGTACCTACGCTGAACTTGGGTTGAAGACGAAAAGGCACTTTCTGATTTCTAAGAAAGGTACTACCTTTCCACTTATTTCACTTATTTCGTGCACCTCTAAGTGCATATGGAGTATCTTTTTGCTTCTTTGTTAATATTCTTCCAATGTTCATAGTCATGCATCTCACATTTTTGGTTTGTTGTGTTTCTTTTGGATTTCTGTTCTTATTTTTCGTCTAGGTTGTTTATCAGCATTCTTTTAAGATTAACTAAGAAAAGAAGATCACAAAGACTCCTACAAAAACCTAGACCAAATTTTGCAGAAGGAAGTGTGAGAAAAAAGCAATTGGATAACGAAAAGGAAGTAGCAACCATCAGTATATCTGATTCCTCTGAACATGCACCCAGTCAAAGTAAAGCTGAGAAGAATGCATCCCCTACAGTTGAGAGGAATGAATTGCCAGAAGTTGAAAGTGTTACAGCTGCTGAAGACCATTTTATAAAGTTTACAACCAAGGAGTCCGAGCATCCCAGGCAATCTGCAGGAGCCAGTTCTTCTTCTTCTGACATTTCTGTAGTGTTGCAGGAATTGCAGGTCATAAAGAAGATGCAACTTGGAATTTATGATCAGGTCTTGAACGATCTCATGCTCAGAAAGATTGCCACGAAAATGAAGATAGAACGCATGGCAGAAATGGGAGCCCCACCTGACAGAGATGTGTGGTTAGCTTCCATTGGATTCAATATTCCCTCACAGGACGTATCTCAAGCAGCTGACTTCTCACCACCTTCAGAGCAGGACAAAGAGAATGAAGATCAGGATACTTGAGTTGCTACTACGTGTTATTATGATGTTTTTATGTAATTAACTTGATATTATTCTAAACTGTTTCCTGAACAATGAATTCGCTTTTATTTTATTTGTAATGAAATTTTCTTTCTTTGTTAAAATTACTTGTTTTATTCTGTTTTTTGATTGTATCGGTAAATTAATGCATCCCAATCTGACCACGTTTTTCCCATCCACAGCCACTCAGGTAAAAACGGAAGTATTTTTCCGACTCACTCCTTAATTGATATTCTGACTTATTAATTGCTAAAATATGTTTATTGTGTAATTTCAATTCCATCTTAATAAATTAAAGTGTTTCTTCTTAAGCTTAGTCGGATAAATTAACTGATCGGTTTTGTTTAACTCAGGATCTCTGCCCATAACTTTCTCATCATTAATTAATTATTTACTCGGCATGCTAGTTAGCATTCTAAATGTATGATCTTACATTAAGTTTGGGGACATGACTGGCTGATTAACTATTATATTCGTAGCTTTAGAGCCTGTTTTATTCTTTTCTGAGTGAACTTGCATGCTAGTTAGTGAGACAGAATTTGCTTCAATACTTGCTAATTGTTTGTATGCCAGCCAATCGGAAATGATGAAGGCCTTCTTTGTTAATTCAACCAGGACCAAAAAGTAACCTTCCTAATATATTTAATTATCTTTTGACCCAAAAATTATGTTTGAGCCTGAGACCCTTTTATTCTGTTTATTCACCTAACGTTACAAGCCTATTTATCCAAAGAAAAAAACCGACTAATTTACCCTGGATGTATGTTGATGTGTTGCTCGGTTCTTACTTATTGCTAGGGACTAGCAAGTTCTAAGTTTGGGGATGAAGAGTATGCCTAACAGTAATTAAGGACATACTCCGACCTTAATTATGGGTGAGTATCTTGAAAAAAATGAAAGGAAGAAAGGCAAAGCCGAGAGAAAAATGAACAAAGTCAGAAAAGAAAAAGGGTGCAAAGCACCAATTGAAAAAATACACCGATTGAAATGTGATCGGAAAAAGATGGGAAAAGAAGAAAGAAAAAGGAAAAGTCCGAAGGACTGAAAGAAAAAGAAGGTGCAAAGCATCGAAAGTGTTAAGATTAGCATTCACTCAGAAAATAATGGAGCTTGCTAAGTAGAGGCAGTTAAGTTAAAATTGAGTCAAGGCATCAGTGGATACATCTTGTAACCTGACATTCACTCAGAAAAACAATAATTGAGCCTGTAGCCCAACCCCGTTATAAGCTTAAAAAAGCCCTTACTGATCTGATTGTGTTGGCATATGGCATGACGTGTAGAACTGTTGCAAGCCTATGTTTATCTAACAAAGTATGCAGGTGATGAGTGCATTCTATTCACCCTATACACCAAGAGAAGAGTTAAACACCAACCAGTGAGGAAAACATTAGCAGCTTGTTTCCCAAAGGAGGTGTAAGTTATTATATTTTTAGAAGTTGCAAAAAGAAAGTATGATCGGTATTTAATAATTATAGCATGAATTAAGTTAAGGAAAGGTTGAGTGTGTTAAATAATAACTTGATTAGTTAAATAATCTGACTATTTGCCTGAGGACAAGCAAGTTTTAAGTTTGGGGATGTGATAAGTCTTGAAAAGACTTAATTATTCCACCCTTTATTTAACATAATTTATTAAGTATTGTTTAGTTCTGACTATATTATTTAATGATTTGTTAATAATTCGTGTTTTAGTTATTTATTTCAAAAGTGCTTTACTTTTGTAAGAAAACGATTGAAAACATTAATAAATCAAGAGTTTATTACTATTTATAAATTTACTCAGCAGCCAGTATACAAATGCTAGGCAATTAGTTGCTTATTGGTGCAGGAACAGGGCGTACTCGAGAGAAGAAGACAAATCCGAGGAAAAATTACAAAAATCTGAGAAAGCATAAAGCCGAGCGAGAATTTACAAATCTGAGTGAGTCTTCATATAACCGACTGAAAGAACTCCAAAAGACCGAGTGAGTGAGACTTCCTAAAAGGTTTGACCGAAAAGAAGTAACGAAAAGCTGACTGCGAAGATTTCCAAGATACCGACTCCAAAAGAGAACAAGGAGCCGATTAAAAATAAAAAGAACCCGAGTGTCCATTTCAGAAATGCTGATTGAAAAGATAATTCGCTTAAGCGATAGTTAAATTCGCTCGGGCGAGGGTCAAAGTTCGCTCAAGCAAAGCAAGCCTACGCTCAAGCGTGACCTCAAAACATCATTCATTCGCCCAAGCTTCGCCATAACGCTCAAGCGAGAGTTAACCCGTCGAAGCGAGAACCCAGTTGCTGAAGCATAGAGGAAACACTATTCCTTTCCTCCAACAACATACTCGGCGCAGTGCTGTTTCCGCTTCCATTACCTTCTCCTCTACTGATGCACCCTCAGTAACTTAAGTAGTGAGCTGTTAATTAGCTGGTGATGTGCTGTAAATTAGCTAAGGCTGAGCTGGATCCTGTTAAGAGCTGAGCTGTAATTAGTTGATCATTCTATAAATTGTGTAACCACTTAGTTTAGTCGTTAACTTAAGTTTCCTAAGTTATCAGTTAAGTTAGTTAGTTAGGTAGAAGCTTATATATATAGGTTGTACATATTCTGTAGAAAGAGAGAACAGAGATTCATACATAGAATATAATTTCATTAACACTTCGAACATCTCACTACGCAATTTTCTCTCTCTAAATCCTCTCCTCCATGACGTTCCACAATCCTTCGATGGAACCGAAGTCAATGGAGTTCTAATTCCCTAAGGTTGGGATTGCGAAGGTTAACAAAGGAGTCTTGAAGCTGCGAGCAAAGGAATCGACTTCTAGATCCTGAGGCGAACAGGCTGAGGAGTGGAGCAGCATTGCTGGATTGATAAATCCAGAACTGATGAAGAACTTCGCCAGTGAGGAATCATGGTTGAAGCTTAGGTAACTTCCAGCTTTCTAACTAGTTCAGGCCTAATCAATTTAGGTGAATAGTTAGAGTTCAACCTCCAATTTCGCATTAGATTCTTAGGTTAATTGAGCACTTAAGGAATTAAGGTTCGATGCTTAAGGATTAGTGTTTTTCACCTAAGGAATTAGGGAATAACCACAAGCGGATTGTCCTCTGGATTATGGAGTTTGATTATACTTTAATTGCATGTTTCTTGATGAATTTGTGAACCGAAGCAATCCTGATCTGTTTTCTATTAATCACCTTTCACATTTCATTTTAACTCTGTTTCTGGAAATACAAAAACAACTATAAAACACTAAAAAACCAAAAAAAATGAATTAAATTCATGTATTTTCTGTTGGTTCAGCTTGTACTAGTCCAAGATTGAGGTACTTACCACAATCCCTGTGCAACATTAATTTTACCGAGCAGATCCATGCATGTGTTATTATACACGACGATTAGCTTTCAATTTTATTAAGCTACTCTCTCTTCTATATACCTTTAAAACAATTTGGTTATGTGTTTGCAATATTCCCATCCGGGTTTTATTTTTTGTTGTCGCAGTATACAAATTGTCATGCCAAATGCTAATTAGTTGACCAGATCTCATTGTCGATGCTAAAATTCATTTTGATAGCGCATGAGCGATGCACCAACAGGGCCATCTCGTTAGAGAACCTCCAATTCGATCATTTTTACCAAAAACCAAAAGCTAGCTCGACATTCTTGTTGAAGATAATGAAGGAACCAAAGATGATATCAAGAACACGCTACAAAAAGGGAGAAAAATGAGTTTATCATCACTTCTTACTTTTCACCCCTCATTTATTTACATAACATAAATCTCTATATGTGATATTAAGCTATTTTCTATTAAATATAGTTGCATAATATCTTCAAAGTTTGCAGGCTCAAGCTCCTTATGAATTCCTCAGGCATTTTGAATCTCATCCCCATTAATGTTGAGATGGACATCTTTTTCAAAATTTGTAACGTGTGCTTCGTCTGCTGCTAATCTTGAGGCCTAAAAATACCGCCTCATCACAGATGCTGAACCAATGCACTCTTCGATGTCCCTCTTCTACTAGGCTCCTATACTCATCATCAAGATTAAAAGCTTGAAGAATACCTGAAGAATGCTTGAAGAATTATCACTGAAAATCTTGCCCAGTATAACAACTTTCTTATCATGAATCGAGACAGAGCTACAAACCACTTAATAGACATACTGTTTTCACCTAAGACATATGCTTCGGACTTCCAAGATGGCGTAAAAAACACTATTTAATCAAGAAACAGAGTACAGTTAAAGTCTGAGGTGTGAGAATCAATCCCCTCGGCAGAATATACAAAAAGCCTGAGCAACCCTTGGCAACATACAAAAAGCTCGAGTAACCCTCAGCAATATACGAAAAGCCCGAGCACGGATTTAATCCCTCAGCACACTTTGAAGGCTTGAATTCGTTCAAGTAAAGCCCGAGTGCGGAATCGATCCCTCGGCATACGATTTGAAGGCTTGAATTCATTCAAGAAAAGCCCGAGCGCGGAATCGATCCCTCGATATTTAATTTTTGAAGGCTTGAATTCGTTCAAGTAAAGCCCGAGCACGGAATCGATCCCTCGGCATACAATTTAAAGGCTTGAATTTGTTCAAGTAAAGCCCTAGCGCGGAATAGATCCCTCGGGATATGATTTGAAGGATTGAATTTGTTCAAGTAAAGCCTGAGTGCGGAATTGATCCCTCGGCATATGATTTGAAGGATTGAATTCGTTTAAGTAAAGCCCGAGCGTGGAATCATTCCCTTGGCATACGATTTGAAGGCTTGAATTCATTCAAGTAAAGCCCGACCGTGGAATCGATCCCTCGGCATAAAATTTGAAGGTTTAATCCATTCAAGTTAAGCCCGAGCGCGGTAATCCTTCGGCACTCGTTAAAGGCTTGAAATTCGTTCAAGTTAAGCCCGAGCACGGATCTAATCCCTCAGCACTCGTTGAAGGCTTGAAATTTGTTTAAGTTAAGCCCGAGCACGGATCTAATCCCTCGACACTCGTTAAAGGCTTGAATTCGTTCAAGTAAAGCCCGAGCATGGATCTAATCCCTCGGTAGACATGTTTCGAAGACTTGAATCCGTTCAAGTTAAACCCGAACGTGAGTTCAACCCCTTGGCGGATGAAAATCTCAAATTTAAGTTAACTATTCAAATATCAAAGTACAAAAGACAAACATATAAAATACAGCATGAAATCTCACTTGGTAATCTTCCACCTGAAAGGATCATTCAGAGTCGAAGTCCAGTCCTCACTCGGAAATCTTGCACCCGAAAGGATCACTCGGAGTGAAAGACAATCTTGAAGACAAAACTAAGCACTAGCTCTCGGTAATTTTGAATATAAACCCGAGCACTAGCTCTCAAAAATTTTGAATATAAGCTCGAGCACAAGCTCTCGACAATTTGAAGATAAACCCGAGCATGAGCTCTCGGCAATTTGGAAGATAAGCCCGAGCACAAGCTTTCGGTAATCTTGAAGGCAAGCCCCAGCACTAGCTCTCAACAATTTTGAATAAAAGCCCAAGCGCGGAGTCGATCCCTCGGCAAATACGATGTACTTAAGCCTGAGCACGAGCCCTCGACAATCCTGAAGACAAACCCGAGCATGAGCTCTCGGAAATCTCAAAGATAAGCCTGAGCACAAGCTCTCGGTCATTTCAAAAATCTACATTACAGTAAGCAACGTTAAGCCTAATACGCTAAGACCTGAGTAAAATACACTTACTCAGTGAGCGACTCTCATACGTTGAAGAAACGGAAGACTCAAGTAACACGCGCACAATTTCGCCAAATAGCACGAGGGGGTTCCAAGCAACAGAACTCCCCACTTGACAAGGCCAAGCCCTACCTCACTCGGAATCGCTTATTTAGAGTCACTCACTCGGAACCACTCACTAACTCAGAACCACTCATTCAGAGTCACTCACTCGGAACCACTCATTTGGAGTCACTTACTCGGAAGCACTCATTCAGAATCAGCGATAATCCACCAGTTGACACTAGGGAAACCTCGTTCGAGGGGTAGGTTCCAATTCATGCTTGCCCTGGAAGCGATTCTTAAAACTTAAAAACACGCAAGCACCACGTCGCTCCAACTACAAATTCCTATGACAAAACCAGGAGATCCTTCCTTAGAAGAACATCGTACGACGAGGAAGAAACACCACGCGGACCACCACTTAGACCACGACACTTTCAAGAGAGAGAACTAAAGTTAACAGTCAAATAGAAAGACCCACACCGGTTGAGAGACATTATCAGTAAATGAGCATACCGATTTAGAAAAGCATATCATTTAATTATATACTATAGTCGAATATAATGGAGGCACTCTTTTTCCTACTCGAGGGGTTTTTTCCCACCAGATTTCCCCCCGAGAGGTTTTAATGAGGCCTACCAAAATAGTAAAATATATTAGCATTATATGTAATAGGGGCACTCTTTTTCCTGCTCGAGGGGTTTTTTCCCACTGGGTTTTCCCCGGAGAGGTTTTTTACAAGGCCCACCACAATAACAAATGAGACAAGTATGACTCAGCTCATCTCACGAAGAAATAGAAAAAGTCAAGACCAGTAACCATTTGGTATACAGCTACTCAGAATTGGTTACTTGATCCGCTCGGGCCTAATCACTCGGCATCGGCTCATACATCCTGAAGACCAATCTTTGCCCAACATCTAACATGGAGGTGTCTCACCCTGGCACTTAGCCACTTCGTTCGGCTCTACGCCTAGAGCTCGTGACTAGGGGGCTCCTGTTCCCTCCCGGGTCAATGGGGGCCTCACGGTACCTCTTCATCCCATTGATGTAGCAGATAATGATTCTCTGTTATCCCTTTAGAAGCGGTTATATCTATTTCTGGACTTGGGCCTGGTTTCTCTTTTTTTCCTTTACTTTGCTAAGTGTATAAATACCGCCTATAGGCTCACATTATAATTTAAGTGACACATTATAGAGATTAATAAACTTAATCCCTAGGGTGAATTCTCTAGGGTTTTATGTCTACTTTCTATGTGTGAACACTATTATTATTGTCATTGTTATTGATAACATTGTTGTTATTGTTGTTGTTATTATTTACTATTAATATTCTTACCAAAGAATTGGAGTAACAACAAACAATATTTTGAGAAAATTATCAAATGAGTTTTTTTGTAGAAAGAAATGAATAACCAAGGAGGAATTAGGAGTAATGACTTTTCAAGTAATACATATATAGTAATAAAAAGAATCAAAACTTTAAAGCATTTTCCTAAGGAAATATATCAAGTAGAATATGGCAAAGATAGTAATTTCATATTAAAGTTAAAATGAAAATTTACAATGAAATGGTAATAAGATTTAGTAAGTTTTGATAAAGTACTAGAGAAATAATGAGATTATTAAGTATGACCATACAATAGTATTTAAGAATTAAATGGCCAAAGTGTGTTCGCCGAAGTAATATATTCGATAAGATTACTTAGTAATTAGAAATAATTTATGGATAAGGAAAAGTATATTAAGGGTGTGACTAATAATGAGGTGGACTAGTTAATAAGGGTGATCAAGATAAATAGTCAGATATGTATATTCATGAAGTAGGTAACCCCATTACTATGATAAATGTCATGAGTGTGATAAGATGTGTGATGATTGTTATGTGATATGTGCATAATGATTGCTATGTGATACATATATGATGATTTTATGTACGATGATTGTTATGTGATTGCATATATGGATGTGTACGTGTCAATGATATGGTAGATGTATGTGAAAAATATATGATGAGTGTTGTGTGACAAGATGCATGTGATAGACATGATAAACTGCATATGAAATATGATATGAGAAAAATATTTAAACTAATGAAATAAATTACGTGATGAATAAATGGAACTTGCATGATGCAATTAAATAAATTATATTGAGATGGATAAATCAAAATAAAAGTAAGAGGCAGTTAAGTTATATTGAGATGGATAAATCAAAATAAAATAATGGAGCTTGCTAAGGAAGAGGCAGTTAAGTTAAAATTGAGTCAAGGCATCAGTGGATACATCTTGTAACCTGACATTCACTCGGAAAAACAATAATTAAGCCTGTAGCCCAGCCCCGTTATAAGCTTAAAAAGCCCTTACTGATCTGATTGTGTTGGCATATGGCATGACGTGTAGAACTGTTGCAAGCCTATGTTTACCTAACAAAGTATGCAAGTGATGAGTGCATTCTATTCACCCTATACACCGAGAGAAGAGTTAAACACCGACCAGTGAGGAAAGCATTAGCAGCTTGTTTCCCAAAGGAGGTGTAAGTTATTATACTTTTAGAAATTGCGAAAAGAAAGTATGATCGGTATTTAATAATTATAGCATGAATTAAGTTAAGGAAAAGTTGAGTGTGTTAAATAACAACTTGATTAGTTAAATAATCTGAGTATTTGCTTGAGCACAAGCAAGATTTAAGTTTGGGGATGTGATAAGTCTTGAAAAGACTTAATTATTCCACTTTTTATGTAACATAATTTATCAAGTATTGTTTAGTTTTGACTATATGATTTAATGATTTGTTAATAATTCGTGTTTTAGTTATTTATTTCAAAAGTGCTTTACTTTTGTAAGAAAACGATTGAAAACATTAATAAATCTAGAGGTTATTACTATTTATAAATTTACTCAGCAGCCAGCATACAAATGCTAGGCAATTAGTTGTTTATTAGTGCAGGAATAGGGCGTACTCGAGAGAAGAAGACAAATCCGAGGAAAAATTACAAAAATCCAAGTGAGAAAGCATCAAGCCGAGCGAGAATTTACAAATCCGAGTGAGTCTTCGTACATCCGACTGAAAGGAGTCCAAAAGACCGACTGAGCGAGACTTCCCAAAAGGTTGACCGAAAAGAATTAATGAAAAGATGACTGCAAAGATTTCTAAGATACCGACTCCAAAAGAAAACAAGGAACCGATTGAAAATAAACAGAAAAATCCGAGCGTCCATTTCAGAAATACTGATTGAAAAGACAATTCGCTTAAGCGATAGACAAATTCGCTTGGGCGAGGGTCAAAATTCGCTCAAGCGTGACCTCAAAAACATCATTCATTCGCCCAAGCTTCGCCATAACGATTAAGCGAGAAAGCAACACTACAGTGCAATCCCGAGCTCGCTCAAGCGAGAGTTTAACCCGTTTAAGCGAGAACCCAGTTGCTGAAGCGTAGAGGAAACACTATTCCTTTCCTCCAACAACATACTCGGCGCAGTGCTGTTTCCACTTCCATTGCCTTCTCTTCTACTGCCGCACCCTTAGTAACTTAAGTAGTAAGCTGTTAATTAGCTGGTGCTGTGTTGTAAATTAGCTAAGGATGAGCTGGATCCTGTTAAGAGCTGAGCTGTAATTAGTTGATCACTCTGTAAACTGTGTAACTAGTTAGTTTAGTCGTTAACTTAAGTTTCCTAAGTTATCAGTTAAGTTAGTTAGTTAGGTAGAAGCATATATATATAGGTTGTACATATTCTGTAAGAACGGAGAACAGAGATAGATATATAGAATACAATTCATTCACAACTTCGTATATCTCACTACATAATTTTCTCTCTCTAAATCCTCTCCTCCATGACATTCCACAATCCTTCAATGGAACCGAAGTCAATGGAGTTCTAATTCCCTGAGGTTGGGATTGCGAAGGTTAACAATGGAGTCTTGACGCTGTGAGCGAGGAAATCGACTTCTAGATCCTAAGGCGAACAAGCTGAGGAGTGGAGCAGAATCGCTGGATTGACAAATCCAGAACTGATGAAGAACTTCGCCAGTGAGGAATCATGGTTGAAGCTTAGGTAACTTCCAGCTTTCTAACTAGTTCAGGCCTAATCAATTTAGGTGAATAGTTAGAGTTCAACCTCCAATTTCGTATTAGATTCTTAGGTTAATTGAGCACTTAAGGAATTAAGGTTCGATGCTTAAGGATTAGTGTTTTTCACCTAAGGAATTAGGGAATAACCACAAGCGGATTGTCCTCTGGATTATGGAGTTTGATTATACTTTAATTGCATGTTTCTTGGTGAATTGTGAACTGAAGCAATCCTGACTTGTTTTCTATTAATCATCTTTCACATTTCATTTTAACTCTATTTCTAAAAATACAAAAACAACTATAAAATTCAAAAACAACCAAAAACCGAATGAAATTCATGTATTTTCTGTTGGTTCAGCTTGTACTAGTCCAAGATTGAGGTACTTACCACAATCCCTGTGGGACGATCAAATATTCTACAATTTTAACGACTGGTGCGCTTACCAAGGTATAAATCTGAGAGTCATATTTTGTTTTTACTAAGATTTTCACCACCACGTTAATGGCTCGGGATTTTAGCATCAATTTCTGAGGCTTGGGAGAGTATTAAATGCTTGTGGGTAGTGAAAGGACCCATTAAATACATAAACCCTAAGGTGGGGTGGAATAAATATGAAAATTTGTGAGCAATAAATGAGATGCACAAAAATAGGGTTGAGGAATGATGGATATTGAAGTGCATTTATGAAGTGGTTGAGCTTTAATGAAACCCTAACTTATGAAATTGGGGGAAATGGGTAATGTGAGTGGGAAAGGCATTAATTAATGATGGGAATGTTATTAATGTTGAAGTATAACCATAAATGATGATTGGAAATGGTAGTTGGAAACCATAAATGAAAACCCACATAGAATGAGTTAAATGTGAGGTTGATAAATGAGGTAACCTAACTAAATAGGTTGTTGCATTGATGACAATGAACGATGATTTAAGGGAAAGAATTCCCGAAGCGTAAATGGACAAATGAATGAAACCTATAAATAGCCTCTACATGATGAGAATCATGTGTACATATATGTGTAGATGTATGTTGAAATGGTGATTGAATGAACGATTAATGTGGTCCTATAATTGATTGGTGTAGGACTTAACACTTGTGAGGCGGGAACATCGAACCTGGAAGTCTACTTCTCTTGAGGTAGGAGAGGGGTGTATTTTCTAAATGCATGAGATATTGTATGATGATAATGTATGTATTGATGTAATATGGTATGTTTTCTTTAATGGGTGTAGTATCATATACATGTGATGTGAAATTGAGTAAGGTTCTTGTAATGATTGATTTTGGAATAAAACCTTGATGAGGTTATGAGTGGTATAATACGTGATAACATGTTGTTGATTTCATGTGTGGCTTGATGAATATTTGAAATTCTTGGTTAGGATGATTCCTGAACGTGATGATTGGAATATATATATATATATATATGTGTTTGATTTGTGGGATTAACATTGTGATTGAGTACGAGTATACCCTATATGAGAGGGTGAGATAATCCATATGAGGTTGAGGCATGCATGAGCATTGTTGCATACATAGCATGGTATACATATCATGATGATGTTGGTAAGTGGTTGCGATCACTTGATATTGGAATATAAAGGGCTTGCGAGTTCTTGTGATTATTGGACCGGTGGTTGCGATCACCTAGTATTTTAAACGAAAGGCCCTGCGGGACCATTGAGATTGAATGCCCGTGGTTGCGATCACGTGGCTGGAGTACCCCTTACAAGGCGGGAAACCATTATGAATTATTGAATGTAGTTGCGATCATGAGAAAGCACCTTGCGAGGCTGCTAGAGGGAGTACCCCTTGCAAGGCGGGAAACCAATGATAATGAATGAATGATTACGGTGGTTGCGATCACCTAATGAAATGAAACCGGATTCGTGCATATGCATCCTTAAACACCATCATGTTCATTAGCCATAGAAGCATGGCATAGTGTGATATCCTGTTGAGGAGATTGTGTTAGGAGTAGGTAGAACCTCCTTTTTATCACTAACTGTAATTGCGATATTGGTCGGTGTGACTTTATGAATTTTGATGGATATATGTGTTTAACGAATTTGATGAATGATTAATTTAGTGTTGATTGAACTCCCTTTTTAGGAAAAGATGTTTATCTTGCATTTATATATATTATCACGATTGTTAGATTTTCATCATTGAGAAATTATACTCACTCATTGAGAAATTATACTCACTCTCCATGTAGTATATCTTTTTAGCTCTTGTGTTGTAGGATTGCCCATGGAGTACTTATGCGAAAGAATAGTGTGAAGGAAGTCTACTTTGGGTAAAGAATGCCTTGGCCGGCAAGTGTTTTGAAATTATGGCTTTTACATAGGGTTTTGTATTGTATATAGATATAAAGAACATTTTGTATAGCCATGAATCGGTATAAATGATGAATATGGGATAATGATTTTGGGAGGTCATGTAGGAAAATAAGACCCTAGTGCTTATGGCTCATTTTCATCGGTATAAATGATGAATATGGGATAATGATTTTGCGAGGTTAAGAATTGACATATGCATTATTGCATTATTGCATTCATGGCATGCATGGCATAGCATTGTATATGTGGTTGTGATCACAATGATGAGAGTCTTGCGGGACTATATGAGAGGAATACCCCATGCGTGGCGGGAAACCAATATGTGAATGAATGAAGGTGATTGTGATCACCAGTATGTTAAGAATGATAAACGTGGTTGCGATCACGAGTATACTGAAATGATAAAGATCCTACGGGATTCTATGAGATGGAGTACCCTATGCATGGGGGAATGAGTCTGTGGTTGCGATCACATGACAGATTGAAATGATAAGGTGGTTGTGATCACCAGTGTATTCAAATGACAATGGTCTTCTGGGACTATAAGGGGAGTACCCCATGCGTGGCGGGAAACCAATATAAGAATGATTAAAATGTGGTTGCGATCACAATGAAAGATCTTGCAGGATTCTATGAAATAGACCCTTGCGTGGAGGATATATGTTTGATGAATTATAAGTGGTTGCGATCACTTGAGATACCATATGCGCACGAGTGATTGAAATGGATCCATTGTATATGCATTAAAAAGTTTGACATATGCATTAGCCATAGGTACATGGCATTTGAGATGGAGATGACATAAGAAAGTTAAGAACCTCTTGAGAGAGTAAATTGAATAAAGACTTAATGACTTAATTAATTACAATTGTAAATGCCCATGATGGTGAAGGGAAATATGAATGTGTATGTGCTTGTGCTTGTACCTATTATGAATTGTGAACAATGAGGCTTGTATGCCTAAGATGATATCTTGATGATTTTATTGCAAAGCACACATGATGTTCGTATGCATGTACACATGATCACAATGTATTTAAATTCGTCATTTTTAATGTATAACCCATTCTCCCATGTTGTCTCCTTTTTAGCATTATGGTGCAGGTTTGCCATGGGATGAGTTTGGGTTTTTAAATTAAAGCTCTTGAAGAAGGTAAATAGTGGTAATGGAATACCTTGGCCGACAGCATTTAGTATGCATGATGTAATGAATGAGCTGTGTATATTGAGATTGATAAATAGTGATTTATAAACATGTAGATATATCAATGTATATTGATGATGATAATAATTGAATTGATACCATTTGGGGAACGAATATAGTCAATTATGTGAATTATAAATATTGGAAATGAGTATGGTGGGATTATATATATTTGAGGCATAGTGGATGTATGAGCGGTAGGATATGGAAATTCTTTAATCCCATCTGATTATTAATACCTTATGTAGAGGCTACCTACAATTGATGATGTATGATTATGATTCATGTACGTAGTCGGTTGTGGCCTAAGAGGCTTATATTATGTAATTGCATGATTGCTCGAGTCCTTTTCTCATATCTTCATATATGGGACTAGGTGTATGCCCTGTATACACTTCCTTCTTCCGCCGTAAAACTCTAATATTTTGTATACTCTTATGGACGTTTTACTTAGTGATCTAGTTTGTAAATTCTCATGTCTTACTTTTCGATTCTCTATGGTTCGGGTCTTCATGTAATCGTGGAGGTGTTTTGAAATTATTTTAAATGCAAAAAATTTACTCATATTTTTATTAATTATTTATCTTGATTACAACGGGATTCAGGTCTGAAAAATCAGGGTGTGACATTCCAACCCAAAAATTTAGTACTATAATCAAGTTAGTTCCCAAGAAAGAGAGGCGGGTCCAGTGTGACTACTTAAGTACCAAGTCTTTCCTAGCCAGAACGTCCCACTGTCCATTAACAGCTCAAAATATTCAGTTAGAATTTCAAACAATTTGAAATCCAAACTTTAAGTTTCAACTCTCGAATCCTAAATTTTGGAACAGCCAGCGTTTAACTTTTAAACCTTATCTTTTGACCCCAACAACTATCCTAAAATAAGAATAGTCAAGGTTTAACCTTTAAACCGTATCTCTAGAGTTTCAACAATCATCTTATTTTTAGGAACGATCAAAGTTTAAATTTTAAACTTTTATCTCTAAAGTTCAAGATATTTTATTTTGAATCTTATTAAATTTGATAAAGATCTTATCTTTAATTTGCAACTTTTACAAATCCTATCAAATTTATAAAGGATTAAATATTTGATTTTAAAAATTATTAAATTTAATAAAGATATTATCTTCTATTTGTAAGAATTACAAATCATATTAAATTTAATAAATATGAATCAATTTGCAACTCCTACAAATCACATTAATTTTAAAAAGATCACATACGATGCAAATCCTATTAAAATTAATAAGAATAAATTATTTAAATTTATAATTATTACAAACTTTAAATTTAACAAACATTTAAAATTTGATTTGTAACTTTTACAAATCAAATTTTTAATACAATATTAAAATCAAATATTTTATTTGTAACATTTACAAATAAATAAAATACCATGATGGCTAGGTTTCAACTTTTGAATCCTAGTTTTCATTACGGCTAAGGTTTAACTCTTAAACTTTCTAAACACAATCTCGCATGAACAATTCATATTAGAAAGATAAAGCATGTGTAGACATGTATTTCATACAACCGTTGATTTCAATTTAATTAAACGAACATAAAATTATGCTTTATAATTAGAACATATACAAAACAATCACTATTGCAACATACAACATGTTCATATAATAAAGCACATCCAAAAAATATGTTCTTTAATCAATATGTTGAGGAAAGCAATCAATATACACAAAATAAAATTAAATTGATACTAGCTTTCAAAAAGGCGTAACCTTTGCAACATATCTCGTAAAAAAAAATACAACCTTTGCATAATATCTCATTAAAAATGCAACCTTTGAATCATATCTAATAAAAGATGTAGCATTTGTAAAAAAAAATCAACCTTTACAATTCTTTCTGTAAAAGAAAATTTTATTTTCACATGTTCTTTAAACAAACATTTGCCTAAAACACAGTTTTGCAACCAGACTCTGATACCACTGTTAGGGAATCCCTAGTGCATAAGCAACGAAAATACAAGGATTCCTATTGGACTTGCAAAACTTTGTGTTTCAAAGAATAAGACAAACATCAAATTTATTAAGGGTTTTAAGATTACCTCTTGAAGAAAATCGAAGTAGTCCTAGCCTCGTCCTTTAGGAGTCCACACGAGTACTCCCACTAGAAACGTTACACCTTTCAAATGCTAGTTTAATGGCATGTAGTTTTGGTAACTTTTGCATATTTTATGTCTCTTTTTAGTGAGCCGTCTATTAGCACCTTATGTTCTATTTATAGGCTTAGGTTTGACCTAATTTGCTCTCTTTAAAGAGTGGGCTCCTTACTCATTCTAAATAAGTTAGACCAAATAGCTTTATTTTAGTTCAACTAAAATAAAAGCTATTTTCTGATGGGCTTACTCTATGTGTGTGACCCTACAGGTAAAATACTCGGTCATATTAACAATAAGCTATTTTATTATTAATATAAAATAAGAGCGGCATCTGGCAATGTATCATTATGTCTGAATATTATTTATTATCAACATAACCTATAAGTGATAATTATTTTATATGTTTGTTCTTTTTGTCACAATATCCAGATTGGGCCCAAGGCATGGTCGCGTCATGCTTGTACGACCCGATTTATTTTACTTAATACCAGAGTAGACTTTATCTGAATAAATATCCAATATTTATTCTTTCTAGCATGGCCATGCGTTTTCTTAGTCTCACTCCTTCAAGTGGCCTATAAATATCACTCGTCACATAGGAGAGACAAATCTCATCTACATTGTAAGGATGCCCTTAATCCGATAAATAATGTTAAAGGTATCAATATTTAGATAATGAAAAGTAGGATAAATTTTTCTCGATACCATCATTGGATGAAGAACACCACAAAATAAGACTTTAACAACTAACCCCAGACTATTTGAAGACTTATCTCATATATGAAGATATGAGAAGGTAGATGATTTATACAAATGTTAACTTAAAGTAATCAATTACGTGATCACATACAAGTGTTTAGCAAAACACATATATTAATTCGAAAGCAAGAGTGGATGCAATAAGAAATCCAAGAATACTCAAATTGATTGCTAGAGTTTAATAAAAACATGTACACTCACTTGCATAAACATGCCATAAAGTAAAGATGTGCGAATCCTAACCCGAAATGGCATAAAGTATGAAAATTTAACATTTGGACACAACCAGTAGCAGTGGTTATAAACCCTTGGAAGTGGTAGCAAACCACTAGCAGTGGTGGCAAACCACTAGCCGTGGTTGTCACTGTTTCCATGGCCAATTTTTGTGAGAAAGTGTACTTCCAAGGCAGAACCCACCACTGGCTGTGGTTACAAATCGCTGGTCGTGGTTGGCTCTGTTTGCACACCTAAATCTTGTAAGACAAAGGTACTCCATGGGCAAGACCTACCACTGGCCGTGGTTGGAACCCACTAGCCATGGTTAGCCCCCTGCTCCACCATTTTCTAATTTTAAAAAGAGCATGCCTTGGGACCTTAGTGCTTGCAATGCCTATGATTTTTAGGACATATTTTTATCAAGATACACTCATGATAGGGTATAAAATGTATAAAGAACATCTTAAACATATCAAGACCTTTCTTACATCAAATTCAATCACCTCAAATCAAGCATCAAGCATGAATAAAACATGCCTTAACATTGAATCTCAACTTAACAGGGTTTATATTTCATCCCACCATGAATTGTTCTTCAACATAAGCATCAATACAATCAAAGAAACCATCAAACTATCATTGTCAATATTCACATGATTGTTTACAAAAGAATTGGCCTATTGTATACATATGTATACATAAAAGAATATAGGACCAAATATACATACAAACTTAGGCTATAAACACCACATCTACGTCAACACCATTGTCATCAAATACATCATATTCCAAAACTCAAATGATTGTCGGTTAAGGCACTTCCTATACAACTATTATACCTTTATCAATAAAGCGTAGGGTTCCAAAATAAGGTGCATCTCACCCCACATGTGTACTGCATCACAAAGCTAAAAATAGACAACATGGGAGAGTGAGTTTACATTTGAAATGACGAATATGAATACGTTTGTGATTATGTACTTATACATACAACATCATGTGTACTTTACAAAAACATATCAATGATCATCATGGTTACCTCAATTACTCACATATACATATTGTAACCACATACCACAATCCATAACAAAGCACCAACGCATATACATATTCATGCCCTTAATCATATCATCACATACAACGTCATCATATATCAATACAACTCTTTGTATTCATATTTTCAATTGTTGTCTTTTAGGTATTATTTCACCCATCTCAACCACCATCATAATTCATCACCTTTGGCATATCTCTATGTTATATGCAAATGCTCTTAGGCTATTGCATATGCATAACGGAATTAACATCAAATACAGATCCGACTGTGGGAATAAACACCAAATGTGGGTTCAAGCATGATAATATAACCATGCTCCTACTACAGTAGTATAATGTGTTCACATAACTCATAATGCATGCATAACACCAATTCTTACTGGTACCAAACCGCATCGCCTATCTTGCAACACCGGTCATTTTCACCATGACCACGGTAAACAAGATAATCATCAACATGAGGTGTTGTGGGCCAACCATGAATCATATCATGGCAGCTGTGATCCAAAGGACAACCGAGGACACCTGCTCCTCAAGAGCCACCCCCACAGGGTCAACCACATGCAGCTCCCCGTAGCTAAGCATGGGCAACTTTATGACTTACAGACGGAGTCACAGGGGAACAATAAGAATGCTCGTGCACAGAGCCACCCTCCCACTGGGCTAACCGAGGGAATCCCCTAACATTCCTTACCGGCAGTGTATGATATACCATGGATGCAATGCAATGTAACTTAAATGCATTCTCACACTATACATCCAATTATACCACTCATCAATCATCATCATCATTAACATCACCACTCAACCTGTGACACCCTCAATTAACTAGGACAAATTCCCTTACTAGAATGTCCTACTTAATTAAGGAGTCACTAAAAATAGGTGTTTTTTTTATATTTGGTGATCATCAGTGCACGATTTGAAATAAATACATTACTTAGATCGATTCTTTTAATGTAAGAATACTTAAAAGAGTACGGAGCTCATAGACTCCTAACAACTACTACAAATAACAACATAATAAAAGTGTCGAGTCTATAATGATCTCGACCCAAACAGAAAATATACACAGTGGATGAATCTAATCTCACGTCCTTCACTGCAAATATTCCAAGTCCTGCCCATGTTTGCCTTGTCCTTCAGCTAATGATCACAGGAAAGGAAAAACAACACACAACAACAGAGGGGGTGAGTACAAAGCTCTCAACCCATAACGTATACATACAAGGGTGGCTTAAATATTTTAAACTACATAAAAGATTATACACAACATACCTTAGAATAGACAGACAAGGCTACACAAAGATCAATGACAATCAGAGGGTTAGTCATACAATGATGGTATGCTATGCATGTAAGAGGTTTAGTTATTGTAAGTCATAATTTATTATCAGTATACAATTAGGCCCAACTTCCACTGATCAATCTCATATACCTATAATCATGTTCACAACTATCCACCCTTATCTCCCCTGCCCAACTAGAGCGACCGAAGCTCTCCTTGTTTTGGTTTTCACAAATGGGTAAGGACTCGTAGTCCAATCATCATAATAGTTAACATACAACTCCACAGAACGGGCACTCCACGGTCATAAAAAATCCCGCCTCTTGTTGAAGTATACCAGAGTTTGCCACGGGCGTGAATCCGATGCCACTTGGAATTCCTGCCTCCGATATACTCCCTAAATTGCCCTCGAGTATCGAGGTTGGGCAGATTCTACAGTGTACCCATCACTGTATGCTCCAGGGGATTATTCCAACATCCCTCCTCAACTCCAAATGCAAAATGCGATGTGCTTGCGTTATTACTAGGGTGCCCATGTTCTAGACGGAAACCTTACTCATTCAGCGTATTTGTTCTTAAAGCGTGTAAAGTATCTAAGCTACACAACTTTCTGTGTAATAGGTACTATGGCTTAAGATTTCAATACTATCAAATTCATTTTATTAGAAATATGAAGGTTATTCCCTAAACGGGTTTTATAAGGAATTTTTCTAGTATAGAAATATTTATTGGTAAGTTATAATAGATATCTAAGTAAGAATAACAACATATCTCAATTTTGTTTCTTAGCATACGAACTTAAGAAAAAATAAGTTTTTTTTGTTAAAAGGAAATTAAGGACAAGTATATTGTTCTTGATTTAATCACTTACTAAGGTCTTTTCGTCGTATTTTCTTATAATGAACGAATTAAATTGATTTCACTTTGAAAATTTTTTCATAAATCTTTAAATAAAATATTTTATTAATATAAGGTATATGTCCTAAATATATATTGAAGATAGGAGAATCCTTTTTTCTAAAGTAAAGATACAAAGTAATAAATTTTCATTTCTTTGTCAAAGCATTGTTTCATCGTATTTTATTTAGAAAATTCTGATTTGGGTGATCCTAAAGCAAAAAGTGTTTAACTTTGAAAATACTAATTAAATATAGTAAATTTAAAAATGAATTTCTATCCAGAAACATCCCCTACACGAAAAGTTGCTTAGTGCCAAAGTTTGTCGTTCTAACGTTCGTAAAAATGCGTTTTAAGGACAAATTACGCGTCAAAAATTCTCCTAACCAATTTTTCTTCTATGTGTATTTTTCTTATGCCCAAAATTTATTTCTTATGCCACAAAATACTTCTCCAAAATAGTTTTACCAATTTGCCCTATTTACCCATGAAAATGCATTTTATACCATTTCTAACGTACCGTTCGCCTAAACTTGGGTCCCTTTTAATTCTTTTATTAATCATCACATTCATATATTAAAATACTCAAATATATTAAAATACAACAGAACCTATCATCATCGATTTTTGCCAAGAAATGCATTCCAAAAATCCTTGTAAATCATTTTCTTAATGTCGTAAACGTATCACTTAATTACTACAACTAAAAATCACTTATTCTTCTTTTAATAAAAATTTCAGAATTGACAATATGTGTTAAAATTTATTTTTATTATATAAATCCAAAGATTAAGTCATACAACTAAATTTCAACCATTAAATCCATTTTTTAAGTTTATACGTTAAGTTCTATAAATGTTAAATTGTTTAACTAACCATTAAGAATTTTTCTAGCAGCAATAAAAATCTATTCTTAGTCATAAGCACTCATTTTAAAATATTTTAGACCCCTAAAATATCATCCATATCACAAGTCCCCAATTTAAACTAAGAACGCACATTATTAAACAAATTCATCACATGCACATAGTTACAACCCAAAATTCTGCAGTAACAAAATTCACAAGTCAGAAATCTTCATAATTAAAATTTTAAAATTTAAAGAACTTAACAAAAACCATGGTGCAGCCATAATACCCCTTAAAGATCTCATTTTCCCAAAGGATTTTCAAGATTCAAACTATAAGAACTAAGATCTTTCAAAAAGTATAAGGTATAAGTGCTAAGGGACACTTATACCTCACCATGCATGCATTATATTATGGATTTATAGCAAGCCAAATACTCCCCCCTTACCACTAAATATTTGTCCTTCAAGAGAAAGCCAGAGACTTCAAGATTTACTTTTAGAACATCACTATTTATTCCAACAAGGAGAAAGGAAATAGAGACTTAGAGGACGATGGATCACATGAATGATGGTGGTGCAAGAGGAAGAAAAATGTTCTTGTTTAGTGGAGAAAGACTAAAGAGATTTAATGATCAAAAAGTGATACCTTGGATTTTGAAGTCTAGGAAGGGTGGTGTAGTGATTTATGATGGATGATGATGGGTGGATGATGATGATTTGGATGAGGGAAACATGAGAAATTGATGAAGAATGTGACTAGAATTTTTTCTAAGTTGAAAGAAAATAGAGAGAATCAAGCAGGAGTCAGAGTGTTGAAATTGCATGCAATCCTTTGCCTCTCTAGGAGCCTTGCACGGTCAAGAGATGAATGGGAAAGGTATCAAGAGAGTTCCATGCAAGTGCTATGTGTCACATAAAGCTAATGATGAGGTGGTGAAAGACTTTGCATGGTCTAAACAAGTGGCAAGATGATGGTGTGATTTAATTGGTTAATTTCCATGCAAAGGCTGATGTGTCAAGTGTAGAGGCAGTAGCCTGCTCATGGATTTAAGGGACCTTCTGGGCCGAATTTGGAAATGAGTGAAACAGAAACATTGTATAAATTTTTGTTATCTTTAATTTGATATATAGAACAAAAAAATCCATTAAGAAATGAGAGAGTTATGTCCCAAATACAAAAAGGATACAAGGTTATAACGGGATTTTTGTTCCTTGCAAAGATTGATTTTCTGGGCCAAATTGGTAAGGATTTATGTAACATCCCGAAATTTATAAAAATGATTAATTGAAGATAATAAATAATAAATAATTACATATGAGTTAATTTATGTCCGAAAAATTTGGAAATAATTAAATTGGGATTTATTATAGATATTTATAATTTATTGAGATTTAAGGAACTAAAATTATACCTGATTAAAATATGGGTGTCGGACCAAGTGTCTCCGATTAAGATGCCGTTGGTCAGGGCTGTTAAGAACATTATTGAGAATCTGAATATGTCTTTGGAACAATTTTTGGATTTAGTATTGAACCCGAATGGAGATCCTGTTTATTATAAAATGGAGAAGTTTTTAATGATGGGTCAAAATTTAAAATAAAACTCTCATTTCTCTCTTATATCGCACGTTACTTCTCCCTCTTTCTCCCTTTCACTTTGCTTTTTCTTCTTCTCCATGATTGTCCCCCTCCCTTCCACCTTCTCCTTCCATCCATTTCCAAAATTAAAACCAAAGCTTGGATTCATGAAGCATGAATGAAACATTAGAGCAAAGCTTGGTTCTCGTTTTCCTCTCTTTTCCTCATTTTTCTGTTTGGCATAGAGCTAGGAGAAAGAGGTATGATTCTTGAACACCTATAGTTTTTGTTTATGGTTTTTATGTTATTGAGGTATTGTGATAGGGGATTGGAGGTTGTTTTAATGAGTAAGGGTATGTTAAACCAAAACCCTAGGTTGGATAATCCTTGGGGATTCATTGTTATTTTTGATAAGGAATAGGATATGTTGTGGTTAGCCTAAGGATGTTTGAAATGAGGCATACTTGTAGTTGGAAATTGATGATGGTGGATTTTGATGAAAACCCTAGAAATTAGGAATTGGGGCTTTTGGCAAAAATTGAGGAATTAATGATTTATTGTCATAGGGATAACTTTTGTGTGTAGAAATAATGTTTGGAATGATGGGCATTTCTTATTGTTGTTGATGAGTTGAGGTATAATGTTTAAGTTTTGGTAATTGAGGTTGTTGATTATTGTTGGAATATTGTATTATCATAAGGGAGATTAGAATTAGGTATATGAGAAAATGATGGATATTGGATTTTGATGGGATCCTAATCTCAAGATTTGGGACTATATATGTTGTGGTTAGAAGGATTGAGTTTGAGAATAAGTATGTGATGTTTAAGGTGGGGTGTTGTTGTTTATGATGATGATAATGATAATGATGATGGTGGATAACCATTGATGATAAATAGATGAGTTAAGATGAGGATTTAATAAGGCCTATGGCCATGATGTGTGTCACTTGAGATTTGTGAATTGTTGATGGCCTTGAGTGAAGCTAGAGGGCTTATAATGAATTTGAGTAACAATAATGGCGTTTGATTGATTGAGGTAATGTGGAATGCATTTTAGATGAGGGATGAAAAAGATATTGTTGTTATTAGGTTGGTTGACCCTTTAAGATCTAGAGAATCTTGGTTTTGGGAAAGGAATTCCCGAAGCCTAACATAATGGTATGAATTGGTGTTTTAGCAAGTCTAGGACTTGATATTGAGCTTTATGATAAGCTAGCATTTGTTTAGGATTGTGAGGAATACCTTGAGATAGCTTATTGATTGTATGAATGCATATGTATGTTGTGTAGAGGATATTTCGGGCAATGTGGCGGAGTATTCGGAGCGTGTATTTGGTTTCGGCTTTTCCCTCGAGGTAGGAGAGGAGTTTACATTCAAATTGCATGAGTTATATAATTGATGATTATTGTATGTCATGATACTCATGCTTGCCTTGCCATGTTTATAGTGAAATGATGTGAATGGAAAATTATTGGCTATTGGTGATAATATATATGTATATAAGTTGATGAATGTTATACTCGGTAAAGATGGATTCTTGAGAATGATATATATATATATGTATATATGAATTGATGATGAATGTTTAGTGCCCTTTAATCGGAGTAATGCACTGTTGATGAATAACCCATGAGGGGTTGAAATATGCATACACCATGTGAATTTAGAATTCCATGTAATTTTGATGAATGAATATTGGAAATGAGAGGCTAAGGCCAATAGATGACATTAATGTTAATATAGATAGGGAAATTGCTCAAAATGTGAAACTAGGTGTTAACATTAATGTATAATTGAGGAACTAATAGAGCCAAATAGAGTTTTTATGAGAATTGAATGGCTTGTGATAGTCCCGATAGCTTCTATGCGTAGATTATGACTTGTAGAAATTGGAATGGGCCAATTCCATTGAGAATAGGCCCTTGAGTTGCACAAAAGTGCCTCCAAATGGGTAAAATGCATTTATACGCATAAGTCACTCATTTTAAAGGATTTTTGAGTGAGACCTATGGCCACGCGTCACAAATGGTGTAATTTAGTTGTTGTCAAAATTTTGTAGCATTTGGAGTTGATATGAAAAAGTTATGAGGCGTTGGATGTTCAAAATTATGCATTTTCTGCATAATTTCTGTAGTCTGGTAGGTCGTAATCGTTTAGATTATCAATGTAATCAATTACGAGGATTCTGTTCCTATAGTAATCGATTGGCTTGATCAATTACAAACCTGTACGCAACCCAGTAATCGATTGTGATCGGGGGTGTAATCAATTAGAGACCAAATATAATCAATATAATCGATTGTGTTCAATGGTGAAATCGACTATGTACTAAAATAGAAACAAGGTAATCGATTACCCTAGTCTCGTAATCGATTATGAACAACACCTAATAGATTATACTACCTACGAAAGCATTGTAATCGATTAGCTTTTACACCGTAATTGATTATCACTAGCTAAATTGATTAAATCAGCTTAGAATTTGCATTTTTACTTCTTTTGAGTACTTATCTTGTACTCCTTGGACCTTTACGCCTACTTGAAAATTAAATGGGGTATTCTGAAACCTTCTTCCAATCCCACGCATACTTTTGGAATAATTGCGAGCGAATTCACTAGGGGTATATGTGTGGTTTGTCTTAGTGGTGATTTGGGAATGGCTTAAGGCCTTGGTAAGTTACGTGTATGTCTAAATCATATTATGAAAACAAGAATATACACCACCATTGATGTGATACATGATTGATAACGAAAATTTAAGGTTGTGGTTATATGATACACCTTGTATGATAATGAAATTAATGAGGGGATAATTGAGTGGCAATGAGTTATGATAACTCAATGAAAAAGAAATAGTATTTGTAATGATAAAAAAAAATGGATAAGGCCACACACATTGAATGATGATTAATGATTTTGGATGAAAAGGGATATTGTTGTTAAACATACCCTTGGTTTAATGGTGATTTATATTATTAATGACGACAATGCCATTGTGTTTGATATAAGTGTAATCTTGTACATATAGATTTAATTGTATTGGCTAGCATGTGATGCTATGTACTTGAAATGTATTTATCAACATGCCTTGATTGATTCCCATGTGTGGACTCATACTTGATGTTTGCCATGCTTCTTGAATTCCATGTGTGGATTAATGTGAGAATGATATTATGGCTATTGAGATGTCAAGTACATGAATGGTATGCCTTGAAGGGCTTTGTAAATGATTATATGTTATTGATTAAAAATGCCAAATTAAAATACATCCTTATATGAGAGGGTGAAATATCCTTGCGAGGTTAATGGGCATATGCATTATTGCATTTTGCATTCATGGCATGGCATAACATTGAAATGTTGTTGCGATCACAATGATGAAAGATCCTGTGGGATTCTACGAAGGGAGTACCCATTGCAAGGTGGGAAACCAATATGATGATGATTATAAGTGGTTGAGATCACTTGAGATACCATGTGCGCATGGGTGATTGAAATGGATCCATTGCATATGTATTAAACAGTTAACATATGCATTAGCCATAGGTGCATGGCATTTAAGATGGGATGACCATGAGATGAGAAACCCTTTGCAAGGAGGAATTGAGTAAAGATTTAATGAATTGATTATGATAACTTGTGAATGCCCTTGTTGATAAGTGGCAATGTGATTGTGTATGTGCTTGTGCTTGCTTATGTTGTGAACTGCGTTTCATGAGGCTTGTATGCCTATCACTCTCCCATGTGGTCTCTTTTTTAGCATTGTGATGTAAGTTTCCATGGGATGAGTTCAGATTTTAAATTGAAGTTTTGGGAAAGTAAATAATGGTAGTGGAAATGCCTTGGCCGGCATCAATTGTGAATTTTAATGTAAAGAATAAATTTATATGATGATATTGATGATTTAGTGATTTTGGTCATGTATAAGTTAATCGTGCATTCATGAATGGTGATCATATGTATTGATACATAAGTGATGATTTGATGAGTACTTGAGGAATTAAACCTGAACAATATATACATTGATGATGGTGGTGTTTAGATTAATGCCAAGAGGTGAATAGGTAGGCCAATTATGAGATATGGGCAGTGGTGATAGTTGGAGCATGACCCCGAACGTACATGAATATTTATATTATATCTTAGGCAATGCATGTGTCTGTTATAAGTGCATGAATGAGCTATAATAATAGGTTTATGTTAGGTGTTTGCATGCTTTGCCGAGCCTTTTCTCATATCGTCATATATGGGACTAGGCGTGTGCCCGGTTACACCTTCTTCTTCCGCCGTAAACTCTACTATTTTTCTATACCATTATGGGTGAATTAGTTATCGAACTACTTATATTTTATTAAATCTCACTCTTCGGTTTTCTGTTATTTGGGTCTTGATGTAATCGTGGTGGCATTTTGAAATCATTTCAAACACGAAAAATTTACTCGTATTTTTATTAATTATTATCTTGATTACATCGGGATCCGAGTCTGGAAATCCAAGGTGTTACAATTTAGGCTTCGTGTTCTGCATCAAAGATGTAGAGAATTGAGTTAATAAAATTTTATTGAAAGAATCATTCAATTTCATGTTCATATGAGAGAGATATATGAAAAATACTACACCTAGTGCAAGCTGTTGCTGGAAAAAGTGGATTAATTGTATTTTAATTTTTGGGATGAGAATTGGCCTTCGTGGTCAAAATAAAAGTTGTTGATAATTTTGATATGGAAATTTTGGGACGATGATGACTTGAATTCAATATCGAGAGGGAAATTTGTGCCCAAAAGACGTACAGATACGCATTTTGGCTTACCCGGGTAACTTAAAATCAAAGTTTTTGGCCTTGGGTGGTTAAAACGGGCTTCGGGCTCTTCATAAAAATTGTTAGGGATGATGTGAGGGATGTTTTGGGATAAGTTAATTGACTCAAGTCCCTTAGATAATTTTTGGGCCGAAACCGGGGGAGTTACACACTTTAAATAACTTAATCAAAACACTTTAAATATTTCTATTAGATTACTGACGTTCCAATTGATAAGTTTCTGTTATTACGAGTATGATTAAACATATTTTTGTTCTTATTCCAATTGTCTCTATTTTCTTGCATAATTAAAATAGAGACATTCATCTTATACTTATAAAATCTTCTAAAACACAATTTTAACTATCACACACAAGTTAATCGGTCGTAGCCCAACCATCAGTACATATAGAATTATCACAAAATACAAATAACTGTTCTCATGGACCTAACACAAAAACGAGGGCTGTTACACTCTCCCCTCCTTTTAGAAATTTTGTCCCGAAATTTCACCTGGTGCTAGCAAACAAATGAGGATAAAGAGTTCGCATCTTTTTCTCAAGCTCCCACGTAGCATCTCCTTCGTTGGACTGGCTCCAGACTACCTTTACCAAGGATACATCCTTCCCCCTCAATTACTTTAGATGAATGTCTGTAATCTTCACTGGTACAACTTTTTAGGTAAGGTTTTCTTTAAGATTTAGTTGGTCAGGTTTCAGGATATGATCAAAATATGGCACATATTTTCGGAGTTGAGAAACATGAAAAACATTATGAAGGTTGGACAATTCAGGGGGTAAGGCGATGCGATAAGCACTTGGCCCAATTCTTTCAAGAATTTGATATGGTCCTACATACTTGGGGCTTAACTTCTTTGTCTTCAAAGCTCTTCTCACTCCCATCGCAGGAGTAATTCGCAGAAAAACGTGATCTCCTTCCTCAAACTCAAGAGGTTTTTGACGTTTGTCATAGCAGTTTTTCTGACGGTCTTGAGAAGTCTGCATTGCTGCTTGAATTTCCTGAATTTGCTGTGTGGTCTTCTGAATGACCTCTGGCCCAATCACAACTTTCTTACCTGTCTCAAACCAATATAAGGGCGTTTGACACTTTCTTCCATACAGAGCTTCATGTGGTGCCATCCCGATGCTAGCGTGATAACTGTTGTTGTAGGTAAATTCCACAAGCGGTAGATATTCTTGCCAACTCCCACCATGCTCAAGCATACACATCCTTAGAAGATCCTCAAGAGTCCTAATGGTACGTTCAGACTGACCATCAGTTTGAGGGTGATATGCTAAACTTAGCTTTAACCGGGTTCCCAATGCTTGCTGTAAGCTTTCCCAGAAACGAGAAGTGAAACGGGGATCTCGATCAGATACGATGGCAGATGGCATTCCATGTAGTCTAACTATCTCTCTGATATACATTTGCGTGAGCTTCTCCAAAGAATACTTTATGTTAATCGGAATGAAGTGCGCAGTTTTCGTAAGTCGGCTGGTGTTCTTAGAAATCTAGGAACAAAATCCATGGGAATTTCATCCTATTTCCATTCAGGAATTTCCAAGGGTTGAAGAGTCCCATAGGTCGCTGCTGCTCTACCTTTATCTTCGGACAAGTCAAGCATTTACTGACATATTCAGTAATTTCTCTCTTCATTCCTGCCACTAGAACACTTTTCTCAGGTCTTGGTACATCTTTGTTGCTCCGGGGTGCACATTATACTTACTTTTATGAGCCTCCTCAAGGATGGATCTTCTTAATTCAATATTCTCAGGTACGTATAACCTTTCATGATATTTGATCACTCCCTGCTTATCTCGCATAAATTCTCCAGGCTTTACTTTCTCGAGCTGCTTCTGTAGAGTCTCATCCGTCAACTGGGCTTTCTTAACCTGATCTAAAAACTCATTGGAGACTTTTAACATCCCAACCATCAGACTTCATGCTCTAGGTGACACAACGAGATTCAAATCGCCTAACTACTCTACTAGCTTAAGCTCCTTAGCCATCATGTTGGACAAATATAATGTTTTCCTGTTGAGCGCATCGACTACCACGTTTGCTTTACCTGGGTGATAGTAAAGCTTGAAGTCATAATCTTTAATAAATTCCATCCATCACCGTTGCCTTATGTTCAGCTCTTTCTGATCGAAAAGATACTTCAAACTTTTGTGATCACTGAAGACCTCAAACTTAGTCCCATACAGATAATGCCTCCAGATCTTATCCTAAAACCAACACCCCCTCAAGGATAAGTTTACAGAGTTAGTCACTGCCGATCGGATCTTAACCCAGCATTCAACAACTATAACATATTACACAATTTTCATATACATATATCATATAATTAATCGGACCAGGATAGGAACAATCTTCTACCCTTAAAACAACACTTCACAAGCACATAAGCACGCAAATCGTGCCTAAACATGGATCAAGTCCATCAGACACAGCCATTAATTACGACACTCGGTCACAGTGTACACAACCACTTACTCAAAGTAAGCATACCTTGGCCTTGGACCTTTTGGGTCTGCTCTGATACCAAAATGAAACATCCTAAGTTCAATACGAGAATAAACCGAGACCGGGAAATTTTTTTCCAAAAATCGAAGGGTGTTCAAGGGCAAAATGGGCAGTTGAGGTTAAGGAGAGTAAAATCAAGATAAGAAGGAAAACAAATCAATCACATGGTAGACAGCGGAAGATGCAGAACACGAGCGAACCCAACAGCGCCCACTCGCTCAGGCAGGATTCAACATCGCTTGAGCGTGATGACCCAACACGCTTGGGCAAAGTACGCATAGCTTAAGCAGAACCCATCAGAGACCTTCCTTTCATCACACTCGTTGGAGCGAACCTTCAGTCGCTGGGGCGAGTGACTCCACTCGGATTCAAGGTCTAAGTTCACTCGGAAAGTCTTTACTCACGAATCATTCGGGTTAACCCTTACATGTACAAGTTTCTTTCGGATGTTACATCATACTCCTCAACATCATTCTTTCAGAATACAAATGTTCACCACTCGGTAGAAGATTCCCATGGTCATTCCACTCGGGATCTAAGAGTACTTTCCACTCGGAATATCTTTCATGATCTTTTACCACTCGGGGTATTTCACTCATTTTTCACTCAGCATATCTAGTCTTTCTCACTCAAGTTATCTTACTAAGTCAAGTATCACTTAAGGACCTTCGAGCTTCTAATAAGTTTACTATAATGGAGTTCACTTAGGGCCTTAGGTATCATTCCTCTATCGGGAAACATTCACTCGGCAAGTTCTCACTCGAAAATATTTAATTATTCTCCACTCGAGGAAATCCTAACGCTTTATCACTCTGAAGGTGTTCAGATCAATTCCCACTCAGGATTATATGACCTCATTCACTCGGAAACATCTAAACCTATCCTCACTCGGGATAAGGTCACTATCTTGCTTCCCACAACAATAACTTAGCTCCATTTTTACTTATAGTCATACCAACCTCACACGCTCGGAAAAATGCGTATATATATCACTCGGACCTTCACACACAGCATAGAATAAACATACAGTATGATTTATAGAGGAATATATATAAATATTTACAGGCACATTGTCATGCTCTCAACCCAAGAGAGTTCAAATTCTGATATAAAGTGACTAAGACCAAAATACGAGCCAGCCAAGGCTTAACAAAACCTTATACACAGTATATACATATACACATATATTCACATAGTGCACAAGCACTTCACTCGGCATGCAGCTCCTCCTTCATTCATCATTCCGAGAAACATTCACTGTAAAATATAGCCACAGTAGGGGGGTGAGTATCTTAGATATTAAATGATAGATACTGACTCAGATTATTCCTCATTAGTGCAGCAATATATATGTTCATACATAGCAACAATCAATAACATAACAATTCCAATTAATCAGGACACGCATAAGACATCTACCGATCAGAATCCATCAATTATCACTCGGCTATATGCACACACCATCTCAATAACATTAACATATACTCATACAATCAGATTTCATACACATCAACTGCACATGTACACAGATTAATTCACTCGGTTCTGTATTCGTGTGTAATCGATTTTCATTCGTTGCAACGTAAGCTCCCAGCCTTCTATTTAGCTCCCAGCTGCTTGGCCGTTTTACAGGTACCCAACCGTTTGCCCAAACATGTGACACCAACGCTCTCAGCGCCAACCGCGGTGTTCACGGGCAGCCTGAGTCCCACTCAAAGGCTACCTTGAGTCTTACTCAAAAGGATTTCACAACGTCTCACGCTTTTAATAACCGATGGTAGTGTCTTACACTACATGCTCCCAGCATTAACGCATCCCATGCGCCACACACAGATTCATCCCACAACACAAGTTTCATACACAACTTTCATTCAACAATACATGCATCACATGCAATCGGTGTAACACATCATCAGACTCACTAAGTCCACATTTTCTCACATGGAGTCAGCATTTCAAACTCATAATAACCAGCATGCCATATAAGTCACACGGTAATCATCAACAACACTTCAACACATTCGTTTCATGCAACCATTCAATATTCTTGAGGCTATCAACATGCATTTTATGGACGAAACTAAACATGCAACACTCGATTCCTAATCATCATGCATCCGGGTATCATATACTCTTAATCCAAATAAAACACAGAATCAGACACAAAATCAGCAAACCATTAACACCCGGAACCCATCCATAACCCATGCATTTAAGATATAAGATACCCCTCACCAACTAAGAGACTCCGAGAGGCTCCTCTGTTTTGACGTTGATCCTCTGCCTTGTTGCTTTGTCCAGTACTCTTACTCGTTTAGCCCCTTGAACGCCATTGTATTCTGCAATCGGCTTGGGAACAGGGAGCTGTTCTTCCTCCGCTTCGATGATCATCCTTCAACAATAGAAGGAAACTCTGAATCTTCTGCAGTACCATCGTCGTGGGTTTCCAGAAATAGAGAACAGAGGAAAAGAAGAACGAAGAAGAAGAAGAGAAGAGAAGAGAACGAAGAGAGGAGAAGTAGAGGAAGAGGAAGTCTGAAGGGAAAATGAATAACATCAGTGGCTCTGGACATATGTATATGCGTACGAAGAGAAGAAGAGTGGGGTAGGAGTTCGTGAACGGCAGTCCACTCACGTCACACACCAATCACAAGCAGCCAGCTATTAACAATTAATCATAATTAATCAGCCATTATTTTCTTAAGTTAAATTAATTAAGTTAATTATAATTAACAAGTAATCTTCTACTTTGTAATTATTATTTTAATGGCTCAATTTCATTTGGTAATTAATTTTTAAATCGGGATGTTACAGGTGTTGCGACTCTATAGGATATAGACATACTATGGCAATCAATTAGAATGCGATTGGCAGCAAGCCAATCCATTCCCAAAACAATATCTAGATCAATCAAGGGTAAACAGATCAGGTCCACCTGATAGGACCTTCCATCAATAGTGATAGGGCAATCCATACACACAATAGAAGAACTTATAGGTTCATTAGCAGCAGTAACAATAATCATTTTACCAGATAAGGAGGTTAATGGTAAATTCAAATGCTTCACACAATCTTTAGATATGAATGAATGAGTGGCTCCAAAATCATATACCACATTCAGAAGCACTTCACCTATAAAGCATGTACCTTGCACCAGATCATTCTTTTGCACAACCTCTACCCCGTTCATGGTAAAGACTCTAGCATTGCCTCCACTGTTGCCCGCTGCAGCATTCCTCGATCCTTGTTGAGCATTACCACCGCCTTGACGGTTCGGATTCACCATTCTAGGATTATTAACTGATGCACTAGCAGCTGGTCCTCCATTCTCGCGACCTGTAGGACGTCCTATCTGACCCCTAACTTCTCTCTTTGGGTAGTCCTGGTTCTTATCGGGATAGATGATACTCTTATGCTTGATCTTTCCACAGCTGTAGCAAGTCAAGTTCCTCTTATGGCAATCCTTAAAGAGGTAGAGTCCTCCATACTCGTAGTACCTCATAGGTGGCCTGTTACTCTGGGTCCTTGTGAATCCACTAGGTCTGTTCAAATTTAGTTGGGGATAAGGCTGGCCAGACTTAAAGTCCTTCTGGGGTCATTTTTCGATGGCACATCGTTCCAGCTCATAACTAGATGTTCCTTTCGATTTTGTGCTGACGTATGCTTATTGATACGACACCTGTCCACCAGAGTAGTGAACTGAGTAATTTGCTAACAGTAGATCGCCTGACGGATATCCTGACGTAGCCCTCCTTCAAACTTAGCACATCGAGAAACCTCACTCATCTAGGTGTAGTAAGGACAACACCTAGCCAACTCGTCAAACTTTGCTACATACTCCCCTACTGACATGAATCCTTGCCTCAGATTGAAGAATTCTTGCTCCTTCTACCTCCTGGTGTCTTCAGGGAAATACTTAGCCAGGAACTCGGTCTTAAACCACTCCCAAGTAATCTCAGTTCCATCAGTAGTCATTCTCAACCTCGCATGAGTCCACTAGTGCTTGGCTTCTCCCACTAACATAAAGTTAGTATAAACTACTCTGTCGTTGTCCCCACATAGTATAGGTGTGAAGATCTTTTCCATCTGCTCGATCCATAGCTAAGCTCCTTAAGGTCAAAACCTCATTTGAATTGTGCAGGGTGGTTCTTCTAGAAGTTGACTAGTCCTTGGTCATGCCTCGGTGGAGCTTGGGGAGCATTCGCCCCCTGGCGTTCTAGAGCTGCTACCATCCTATCCAGTAGAGCATTCAATATTGCATTATTTCGGTACGCCATAATTGTAACACCCTGAATTTTTAAAATAGGAAGATAAATTAGGAAAATAAATGTTGGATAATTAACTTTGGGCTAAGAAATATCCCAAAATTCTTGAAATGATTTAAACAAGGTTTCTCGAAACTGTTGGTGAATTATGGTGGTCAGATGAGCTGAAAACTGACCCGGATAAAATATAGGTGTCAGACCAAGTATCTCCGATTGAGATGCCGTTGGTCAGGGCCGTAGACAATGTTATTGGGATTCCGAATTTATATTCGAAATAATTTTTAGAATATGTTTTGGGCCCGAACGGCGAACCTGTTTGTTAAAAAACGGAAGAGTTAATGAAGAATTAATAATTTAAAAGCTAAATTCCTATTTTTCCCATTCAAAAGGCGGTTGCATTTTCTTCTCCACGTGAAGATGCTTTTCTTCTTATCTCCTTCTTCTTCTTCTCTTCTTCTTCTTCATTATTCCTCTTCATCTTTCTCTTGAACTTCAAATTAAAAAGAAATACATCTTCCTCCTCCATTCTTAACCTTCAAGAGACTTCAAGGAAGCTTGGAGACTAAACTATTTTCTCCTCCTTACTCCTCAAATTCGTGTGAACTCCCTCATCTTTTGCAAACTCACTATTTTCTTTCATTGAGGTAAGATTATGATCATTTTCCATATACATAAGTATATAGTTGAAGTTTAGTTGAAGTTTTGGTGTTAGAACACAATAAAAGTATGAGTAATGTTGAGGAAGTTTAAAAGTGGAAATCTAAAGATAAGTTGACATAAATATAAGCTTATGAGTGATTATGAGGTAGTTATAACTATAGTGGTAAAAGAAAGAAGTATATGAGCATTTTTGAAGGTTGGTGGATTGGTGAAAACCTTAAACTTAAATTCTAGGAGGAAAAGTAAAATATTGAAAAGGATAACATTTATTGAAAAGTTAACATTTGTTGATGGGAAGAATATTATAAGTGATGTGGTGGATACATTAAATGATGATAAAGTTGATTTGAAGTCATAATAAGTGGGAAACTCACCAAGGTGTTGGTGGAGATCTTACTAGATGGAATAACCTAATAATTAGGTTGTAGCCTTTGATACTAAGGGATTGTAATTCAAGGAAAGGAATTCCTGAAGCCTAAGTAGGCAAATGAATGAATTTGGTAAATAGTTTTCACATGATAAGAATTATGTGTACACCTATGTATATATATATATATTGAATTGGTGTTTGAATAAATAATTGATGTGGCCCTATAAATGATTGGTGTAGGGCTTGGCAATATTGGTGAAGCAGGAACATCAGCCCCAGAGGTCTACTTCTCTTGAGGTAGGAGAGGGGTGTATTTTCTAAATGCATGAAAATTATGATGATAATGTATGTATTAATGTAGTATGACATGTTTGTGTGGTTAGAGGTGATATTATGTGTATGTGAAGTGAATTGTGTATGATGATGTGAATTTAGTGTTTATATGATGAAGCCTAAGTGAGGCTATGGATGGCTTATTATGTGTGATACACGATTGAGTTCATATGAAGATTGATTCTTGTGTATGAATTTGATGGAAAATTGTGTGGTTGAAAATGAATATACCCTAGATGAAAGGGTAGGATAATCTAAATGAGCTTGAGGCATGCATGAGTATTTTGTATACATGGCATGACATACATATCATGATGATGTTGATAAGTGGTTGTGATCATTTGATGATGGAAATGAAAAAGGGCTTGCGAGCACCTATGATGCCCATGGTTGCGATCATGAGGCGGGAGTACCCCTTGCGAGGAGGGAAACCTATATGAAATGTTTATGAGGCGGGAGTACCCCTTGCGAGGAGGGAAACCTATATGAAATGTTATGAGGCGGGAGTACCCCTTGCGAGGAGGGAAACCTATATGAAGTGTTTATGAGGCGGGAGTACCCCTTGCGAGGAGGGAAACCTATATGAAATGTTTATGAGGCGGGAGTACCCCTTGCGAGGAGGGAAACCTATATGAAGTGTTTATGAGGCGGGAGTACCCCTTGCGAGGAGGGAATCCTATGTGAAATGTTGAACGTGGTTGCGATCACGAGAAGCACCTTATGAGGTTGCTAGAGGGAGTACCCCTTGCGAGGTGGGAAACCATTGAGAATGAGTATATGATATGGTGGTTGTGATCACCCGAGGAAATGAAATTGGATCCGTGCATGTGCATTTTCATGACATTAGCATGTGCATCAGTTTGAAAGCATGGTATAGTGTGATACCTTGATGATGAGATATGAATGGAACTCCCTTTTTAATTACTAAATTGTGATGGTGAATCGATTGATATAACTCTGAGAGAATCAGGGAATAATTGTATTGAAATGGAAAATTGTTGATTGATTGATTGGTATTAAATAAACTCCTCTTGGGAGGGAGATAGTTGTATTGCATTCATGCATATATTGTTCTATTTATTGGATTTTCGTTATTGAGAAAGTATACTCACTCTCCTTGTGGTATATCTTTTTAGCTCCTGTGTTGTAGGTATTGCTTGGAGCTGTTGAGGAGGAGAAGTGTGAAGAAGGCCCCTTTTTGGTAAAGAATGCCTTGGCCGGCAATATTTTGGTTTACATAGATATGTGGAATAGATGTAATGTATATAGTACAATGTATGTTGGTGTAGTGTGGATTTAGAATGGATAATTGTATGAATAATGAGTTTGGGAGGTCATGGAGGAAAATGAGATCTTTTGTCTATGACTCATTTTTAATCATGACCCTATGAATGTATGAATGATGAAACTCTCCATATCTTGATGAATGAATGAAGTTTATGTGTGGAATGTTAGACTTATGAAATGGAAGAGTTAGTGAGTTAATTCATACAATAGATGAATTGTAATGGAGATTTTCAAGAATGATTTATTAGGACAGGTTCTAAATGTGTAATATGATATATATAAAGTGTTGAAATTAGATAAATTTGATTAGAATGAGTTTTGGTGTAGGGAGTTAGGTGATTTCTGTAATTCCCCTGTTTTTCTGTCAAACTCGCTCAAGCGAGAGGGCTTCTCGCTCAAGCGAGAATGCCCCTATATCAATTTTTCGATTCTGGATGATTCTCGCTTAGGCGAGAATGGGACTCGCTCAAGCGAGATTACCCCAGCATCAGTGTTGGGCCATTATTCCATATTCGCTCAAGCGGTTATGCAAGTCGCTCAAGCGAAATTATATTAGAATCAGAGTTTGGACCTTGGTTGGTGTTCGCTCAGGCGAGCTGAGGATTCGCCCAAGTGAGAGGGTTTTGGTCTCAGGTTTTGCTCTCGGGTTTATCAGGAAATTGCTCTCGGGAGTAATCTCGCTTAGGCGGGGATGGTGTCGCCCGAGCGAGTGAGCGTGGAAGGGGTTCTGGGCGTTTTTCGCCTTACGCTCGCTGGCTTCGCCCAAGCGAGGATTGTGTTACTCGCTCAAGCGAGTTAGGGTTCGCTTGAGCGAAGTGACCCCTGAATCTTCATTTACTTCTTTCGCTCAGCATTTTATGATTCGCCCAAGCGTGCTATGCGAAGCTCGCTCAAGCGAATTGGGATTTCGCTTGAGCGAGGGGGACCTGATTCTCCCAAAATGCTAAAAACATGTTATTTTCCATTTTCTTCATATTAATCCAAGACTCCATCCTACTCTATGAACACTTTGGGATAACCTTGGCTTCTTAATTTCAAATGAGTGATCTCTTAAGAATTTAATTCCATAATATTATTTTACTAAAGATACTTCCGCTATTATTAATTATGGATTTCTTAAGAGTTAATTTCTTTAACTTACCTTCTCATATCTTCATATATGAGATAGGTCTCTGATAGATCCAGGGTAATTGTTAAATGGCTTTACCACTCACATGTTTCATAGTTTAATAATAATAAAGTTGTGAAAAATTTACCCCTATTTTTGGGATGTCACAATTTGGTATCAGAGCATTATTCGCTCTGTATCATTGTGTTTAGCTATTGCTATTACTGGAATGTGATATGTGATTGATGAATCATTGTTATTGTTGATTGATTGCATATGAATTGATGATGGATTGAATGTGATTTTTATAACTCCGGCTAAGCTTCTTCACACTATCCTCCCTCAATGAAGAATCTTATGTATTGTGAATGCATACTATGTTATGATATGATGATGTTGCCATATGAGCTTTAATATGAAATGTTGCTATTGGACTCCATGGGGGAGGGTCACAATGTAAATTTTATAATGAAATACTATAGTATGAACTCATAGAGGAATTTTATGAACGAGTTTACTGATATTGGTTGAATTTTATGTTGTGGTTTTAGATATTGTGATGGCCCGTCGTCGTCAAGATAATGATGACGCCATAGCTAGAGCCTTGAATCGTTTTGTGGATCTTCTCGAATCGTAAAACCGTGAGAGACAAGAGGCAGAAAGACCATCTGCTCCTATTGTTGTTCAAGGTACTCAGGGCCTTGACATGTTTTTAAAGCGAAAACCTACTGAATTTCATGGCGGATTTAGGCCTGAGCAAGCCTATGGTTGGATTCGGAATGTTGAGCGAATCTTTGATAGCTTTGAATGCAATGAGCTCCAGAAAGTGGAGTATGCTGTTTTTATGCTGAGGGATGAAGCAGAGACTTGGTGGAGACTCGCCAAGAATAGAATGGATGTTGCCGCGATTCCCTTAACTTGGGAGAACTTTAAGCGAGAACTTATGAGAAAATATGTGCTCGAAAGTTATAAGAGCAAGAAAGAACTCGAGTTCATGGAACTCAAGCAAGGCACGCTGACGGTGGAAGAGTATGCTTCCAAGTTTGAAGAACTTTATGAATTCTACCCTCCTTTTCAACAAGAGGGAACTGAAGTGTCAAAGTGCGTGAAGTTTGAAAATGGGTTATGCTCCGATATTCAAAGGGCTATATGTCACCAAGAGATTCGAAGTTTCACGGTGCTTGTGAATAAGTGCCGCATCTATGAAGAACATGCTTCTTTTCAATACTCTAAATTTGACTCTAAGTTGAAGGGTCAAGCTTCTAGTTTTAAGAGGCAAAGAAGTTTTAGAAGAGGACGTTTTCTGAAGGGTGCTCCTTCTAATGTCCAAGCTAGAGGCGGCGGACGTGGTAATGTTTTTGGCCGGGGTAATATAAATACCAATGGGCCGATATGTTACAGATGTGGAGGACCTCATTACGTTCGGGAATGTGTGCATCGTGAAGATGTTGTATGTTTTAATTGTGATCAGGTGGGGCATATCCGTTCTGCATGTCCTATGCTTGTAAGGCCGGCTCCGGTACAAGCTAATGTTGCCAATCGTGCTAACGCACCTGCTTATGTGAACCGCGGAGGTTATAATGGTGGTCGAGGCCGTGGTAATGGAAATAATGGCGGTCGACGTGGTGGCCGAGGTGGTTATAATGGTGGAAGACGTGGCAACGGTCGAGGAAATGGTAATGATGCTAATGATGGAAATAGGGATAGAGGAGATCATCAACCTAATGTCGGGAGAGTATTTGCTGTGACCGGTGAGGAAGCAGCACGAGCAGAAAATTTGGTTGAAAGTAAGTGTGAAATCCTTGGGCATTTAGTTCATGTCATTTACGATTCGGGTGCGACCCACTCTTTTATATCTGAGGATTGTGTTCGGCGATTGAGATTGCCGGTGTGTCTAATGAAAAATGCTCTTATGGTTACCACTCCAACCGGTACTTGTCTTAGATCGGTTAACCGGTGCGATAATGTTGATATGCTCCTGGAGGGGAGAAAATTTGTTGTATCTTTTATTTGCTTGCCTATGAAGGGATTAGAGATTATACTTGGTATGGATTGGCTTTCTAACAACAAAGTCATAGTTGATTATCAACAACGGACCGTTATTTTCCCTTCTCTTGATAGAGAAGAGTTTGATGTACAAGGTATAATTCAACTTTGCGTGTTGTTATCTCTTACTGATGGGACAAGTAATTCCGATCCCACTAATATCCCCGTGGTTTCTGAATTTCTGGATGTATTTCCTGATGAGATCCCTGGCTTACCACCTCCAAGAGAGGTTGAGTTTGCTATTGACCTTGTACCTGGTGCTGAACCAGTGTCTATTGCTCCTTATAGGATGTCTCCTGTGGAGTTAATTGAATTAAAGAAGCAAGTTGAGGAGCTACTTGAGAGGGAATTCGTTCGACCCAGTGTGTCACCCTGGGGAGCTCCTGTTTTGTTAGTTAAGAAAAAGGATGGAACCATGCGGTTGTGCGTAGACTACCTCCAATTGAACAAGTTGACGATAAAGAATAGATATCCTTTACCTCGTATTGATGATCTGTTGGATCAATTGAGAGGTGCGGTGGTATTTTCAAAGATTGATTTGCGTTCTGGTTATCATCAAATTCGGGTGAGAGCCGAAGATATTCCCAAGACTGCATTTAGGATGTGATATGGCCACTACGAGTATGTCGTGATGCCATTGGAGTTACTAATGCTCCAGCGGTATTCATGAGTTACATGAATCACATCTTCCACAAATACTTAGATCGTTTTGTTGTAGTGTTTATCGATGATATCCTGGTATATTCCAAGAGTCACGAAGAACATGAAGAACACTTGAGAGTGGTACTGAACATTCTTAGAGAGAACCAGTTGTATGCCAAGCTCTCTAAATGTGAATTCTGGATGACGAGCGTCCAATTCCTTGGACATGTAATATCCGAGGAGGGTATTTCTGTGGATCCTTCAAAGGTTGAAGCCGTTATGGCATGGTCGAGACCTACGACGGTTACTGAAATTCGAAGTTTTCTTGGACTTGTGGGTTATTATCGAAGGTTCATTGAAGGTTTCTCTCGTCTTGCGAGACCCTTGACGAATTTAACAAGGAAGAACCAACCTTTCGTATGGACGGTTGAATGTGAGAAATGCTTTGAGGAGTTAAAAATGAGACTAACTTCTGCTCCTATCTTAGCGTTACCTGACTTACAAGAAGAGTTTGTAGTGTATTGTGATGCTTCCAAGCATGGACTTGGATGCGTTCTAATGCAGAAGGAACATGTAATAGCTTATGCTTCACGCCAGTTGCGACCTCATGAAATTAATTACCCGACTCATGATTTGGAGCTAGCTGCGGTTGTGTTTGCTTTGAAGATTTGGCGTCATTATTTGTATGGTTTGAGATTTGTGGTTTATAGTGACCACAAAAGTTTGAAATATCTTTTCGACCAAAAGGAATTGAATATGCGACAAAGAAGATGGGTGGAATTCTTGAAAGATTATGACGTTAAATTGATGTACCAACCGGGAAAAGCTAATGTTGTTGCCGATGCTCTTAGTCGGAAATCCTTGCATATATCAACCATGATGGTCAAAGAGCTTGAATTAATTGAAGAATTTCAGAATTTGAATGTTAGGACTGAAGTTCAATCCTCCAAGAAGTTATGTTTTGCTACCTTGAAAATAAGTAATGAGTTTTTGGAACTTGTGAAAGAGAAACAAAAAGATGATGATTATTTACAAGAGGTACGAAGATCTCAGGATAATGGGAAAAATCTATTCCTTGTGGAAGGCGTTGATAGTATATGGCGAATAAATGGTTGTGTGTATGTACCTTTATTTGATGATTTGAGACGCACAGTGCTGGAGGAAGCACATAAAAGCATGTTTAGCATCCACCCTGGTGTAACAAAGATGTATCGCGATATAAAGAAGAACTTTTGGTGGCCCGGAATGAAACGTGATGTTGCTAACTTTGTAGCTTCTTGCCTTACTTGTCAGAAGGCGAAGGTGGAACACCAAAGACCTTCGGGTACTTTAAGACCACTTGATATCCCTGTTTGGAAGTAAGACGCGATTGCCATGGATTTTGTGTCCGGATTACCAAGAACGAGGTCCAGATGTGATGGAATATGGGTGATGGTGGATCGTTTGACAAAGAGTGCCCATTTCTTGCCAATCAGTATGGAAAGCTCTTTGCAAGATTTAGCACAGTTGTACATTCAGGAGATTGTGAGATTACATGGTGTACCGTTAAGTATTGTTTCTGATCGTGATCCCCGATTTACTTCCCGATTCTGGGGAAGCTTACATAAGGCGATGGGTTCAAAACTGAAGCTAAGTTCGGCATATCATCCCCAGACCGATGGGCAGTCTGAGAGAACTATTCAAAGTCTTGAAGACTTGCTGCGTGCTTGTGTTTTGGAGCATGGCGGTTCGTGGGAAAAATATTTACCTTTGATCGAATTCACTTATAATAACAGTTTTCATTCTAGTATTGGTATGGCACCATACGAGGCATTATACGGAAGGAAGTGTCGAACTCCTTTATGTTGGCTTGAAGTTGGTGAGAATCTAGCCTTAGGACCTGAAATTATTGAAGAAACTACCGAACAGATCAAGATGATCCGGGAAAAGATGAAAATTGCTCAAGACCGACAGAAGAGCTATTATGATAAAAGAAGAAATCCACTAGAATTTCAAGTTGGCGATCATGTGTTATTATGAGTTTCGCGTGATAAAGGTATAGGAAGAGCCTTGAAGAGCAAGAAACTAAGCCCTAAATTTATTGGACCCTATGAGATTTTAGAACGGATTGGAGACGTCGCATATCAAATTGCACTCCCTCCACAGCTTGCAAATCTTCATAATGTATTCCACGTGTCTCAGTTAAGGAAGTATGTTGTTGGCCCGTCGGTTGTAACCGGGCTATGTGAATTGGCAAGCGCACCAATCGTTTGTAGTTTTCAAAATTTAGATATCGTTCCACTGGGATTGAAAGTCCAATAACAACAGTAATCTTCTACTTACTATGGTAAATATGAAGGAAATTATGAACAAAAGAATGATTTATGTACAGTTTATACAATATTCACAAGATAGCATGGTTGAGTGATTCATAGGATAAAAAGAAAATAAAATCTATCTAAAAAGTTGAGTTGCAATCTAGAATAGGTAAGATACTTGAGATAAACACAGATAAACAAATTATGTTGGAAATTGGATCCCTAATCTAGAATAACAATGAGGAACTCAAGACATGCATATTTAATCATCAAGTTTCATGTCATTGCAGCTTAAAATCATTATAACCGATCCCTCGTGATATAAATTCTAAGAATTCACCGTAAAGTCCGATCCCTCGTGAGCTTTCTCAGTAAAAACTTGCATTAAGACCTGGCCTTATGGCAACAATGGTTAACAACCCCTATAGAATTGAGATACCAAGGGTATTCCAACTTTTTACTTTCGTCAAAACAAGTTTCAATACGGCATAAATAATCATTCTCCCGTTTGACATTTACACTAATAAAACCTGTTTCGATACACATGAAAATCATTCTCCCGTTTGACGTTCATATTAATAAAAGGTTGAAATACTAATATGGACATGAATCATAAACATGCAGAGGTCGAATTCACAACATTATACTCAATAGATTAGTTCACCAATTCCAACATAAACAGATTAGTTACACATGGTAAAAGTAAAAACAACACTTACAGAGTTTGACATTACGAAGAAGACGATGGAAACTTCACGATACAACGATCACAATACACCGAAACAAACTCAAGTATCTAGAAAACTATTCTAGAACTACAACTCACAAAAGAAGTACTCAAAGTCGAGCACAAGAGAGAAGAGAAGAGAAGTGTATGGAATGGGATGTGTTGAATGGTGTTGGATGGCCCTATTTATAGGGCTGAGCAAGGGTGCTGACGCTACGCGTCCCTGTGACGCTACGCGTCAGACCCCTGACTCAGCTTCCATTAAGCAGCTGATAATGGCCACTTCAAATAATTAAAATCAATCATGCTTGGCCACTTGGACGTGTTTCCACTGTAATTTGGCCATTTGTGATGAGTGGGGTGGCCCTTGTGCTGAGTGGGGTGCCCATTATTGGGTCCAAGTGGGGTGGTTGGCCAAAGTGGGAGTGGAGACTGCGCAGCACTGACGCTACGCGTGGGTTTGATGCGTAGCGTCAGCATCAAAAGTAGCTCTTGATGCTACGCGTGGGGTGAGGCTACGCGTCAGCTCCTCCAGTGTAATTTTCTCTTGATTTCTTAACTTTTTCACTGCAAAACTAGAGAAAATTGATCAAGGGCAGATTATTTCCAACAACACTCATTTATTGAATTTAAATCCTAATTTTCTAACAAATTAAACTAATTTTTATAATTTTTATGAAATTTTTATTTTAGATTTTATTGAAAATTTGAGGACTAACAAATACCCCCAACTTGAGACATTGCTCGTCCTCGAGCAAGAGAGAAAAATAAGAAGAATAAAAATTTGAAATCAAATTTTTAAGTTAGTCCGAAAATTTATCACAAAAAATAATTACACAATTTCAACTATTTTGTAATAATCAAAAACTGATATCAAATATAACAAAGGTTCAATGATAAAATTATTTACAATATTCTATTAACAATCAAGCAGAATTTCAGGCTTACCTCACAAGTGTTTATCTCTATGCAATTGGTAACCTGTTTTACTCAATCAATCATAAAATCAAACGAATTTAACTTTGTTTGTCATCTAATCAATGGTTATTTATACAGAGTTAATTCGAAAATCACAAGGTCTTTTCATGGGTTGTAATGAGGCTTGGTTTACAAGAATCAATGGTTTTTCTTGGAATTCAAAAACCTGAAATCATAAAAGAGCATTTTACAATCCTTAGGCTTTCTCTTGATCCAAACTCTCATTTATTTTTTTATTGATGAAAAATAAATACCCCCAACTTGATTCTTTTCACTATTTTTGACTTTTCTTTTCCATATTTTCTTTTTGAAAAGAATCAAGTTGCTTATTTTCACTCCCCATTTTTGTGAGAACACTCAAAATATTTTTCATTTATTTCAACTGCTCTTTTAATCAATCAAGTATAGGGAATGGTAAAAACAAATTTAGGCTTTAAGGGTACCAAAGAATTTTATTTTAGGCTCAAATGGGCTTGGAAAAGATAAAAGACTTTTTACCAAGGTAAGCTGTTTGGCCCAAGGTTTTGTTTCACCAATAAATGTGCCTTGATCATTTTCCCGAATTCTCTGTACAACAACACACATCAGAGATTAAAGCAAAATCAATTCGAATTGAAAATATGTCGATTAAAACCCTCAAGTTTGTAAAAAGGATCTCTCAACTCACCGGGTTATTTGAAATTTTGCTTGATGGTTAATAAACTTATTGTAATTAAATTTATCAAAATTCCTAAGTTATAAAGAATCAAAAATTGATTTTAACAAAATTGGTTTTATTGTGTAAAAACTCTAAGTGTATAAACTAACTTACTAACGAAAATCTGATTATTTTATTAAAAGAAAATTTTATTTTTCTTTTATTTTTCAAATAAATTATGCAAAAACGAATAACACACCACACAAATAATAAAATACCATAATATAAGATGTAAATATAACTGTAAATGTAAATGTAAACATCAACTAAAAATAAATGTACTCAAAATAAATGAAGATGGCATCCTCAATCCTCCATCTGATCATCATCATCCTCCTCCTCCTCCTCCTCATCATCACCATCAGAGTCATGATGTGCACTAGAAGATCCACCAGTCTCAGGGTAGGTGGGTAAATCTCCAGGCCAAGCTACATGTGCTGAAAACTCGGCTGGGGTGACATAAGGTGCTCCCTCTCCCTGTAACCTGTACTGATAGAATTCATCGTGAAGATGAATATAAGCTCTGTGAGTGGCAGCCATCATCTGCATCATATGCTGATGCTCAAGTGTCATCCGGGCAAAGCCCTGTGTAACAGCATCAGCAGATGGAGGCTGCACTGGTGGTCTCCTCCTCCGAGGTCGGGGCTGAGCCTCCTGCTCTAGTGGTGGAAGCTCGCACTGCTGCACAAAATAATCTCTGTTTACTAGAACTTTAGGGACTCTCCCTGAAGAACTAGTAAACTCGGGTGAAGGTACAATGACTCCCTGCCTCCTCAGTAAGGCAGATATGATGAGAGGAAAGGGTATGGGGCGATTCACTTTATACCCAAGGGCATAAAAGTGAATCTGCTCGGAGATAAGCTCTGCGATATCAATGGTGTGGCCCTGGAGGATAGAATAAAGGAGGCAACAACGCTCCACTGGAAGGGAAGAAAGATGGGTGACAGGAGTGATATTATGGAGCATGAGGTGGGACCACGCCTGGGCTATGGGGGTAAGCTGGGTCTTGAGGAGGTTAGATAGACTCCTTCCAACCCTACTCAGGTTGAAAAAAATTCCATCCTTGCTCAGAAAATGAGCAACCTCCTCGAGGGAGTATCCTAACTCTCCCTCAGCAAGAATCTTGTTTCTGTTTTCCTTCCAGAAACAAGTGTCATCCTCGGGAGTAGGCTCCCAAGGGTTACCCAGTAGGGTACTGATGGTGTCCCGGTCATAAGAGATATGCCGGCCTCTAACCCAACTCGTCCGCTGCTGCCCAAGATTTGGTGCGTCCTGGCGGGTCCTGTAAGCATTTGCGTAAAACTCCATCACTAAGATGGGGTCCCCCTCAGTAGGTAGGGAGAATAGAGGTCCCCATCTCCTCTGCTGTACTCTATCCTGCAGCTCAGGATAGTCTCCTGCACTCAGATCAAGGACCCTCTCCCAGATCAGTCTCTGGCCCTTGATCTGATGAAATCTCGCCCACTTCGCATCAGTGCGAAATCTATTAGGATCCCTTGGTCCCAATACCTCCTGTCTCTGAGAATCCGGATCCTCAGAAGTGGTGTCAGTGTCTGTGGATTTCCTCTGTCTTTTAGAGGGACCGGCTATGGGAATGGATTTCTTAGGTGCCATCTGAAAAAAGTAAAAATTTAAAATTAAACACACTAAATAAATCACACACAAGCAAACAATTATTTGTAAAATATTTTTGGGTTTTCTAAAATTTTTCACAAATAAAAATGCAATTCAACGACATATTGTTGAATTTTTAATAATTAAAGAAATTAACATACATATATACAAAACAAAATACAATTTATTCAAAATTCATACAAAGTTGCAAGAAAGTATAAATATAAACTAAGAAAATTTATTAATTTCAAAAGAAAACAGCAAACAGCAAACAAACAGCAAGATTTAAAAACAGAGGCTGACGCTACGCGTGGTGTGACGCTACGCATGAGCCTGTTCTGCCCACGCTACGCGTCAGTGGGACGCTACGCGTGGGCTTACAGTTCATCCTCACGCTACGCGTCAGTGGGACGCTACGCGTGGGATGCGCAGAAAAAAGAAAAAACAGGGGTTGCACAGCAGCAACCCCTTTTCAACCTGCACTACATCCATTCAATCCCTAACTCCTAACAGCAATCAATCCCAATGGTCTTCTAATCCTAATCCTAACCACATTTATTTCTACAAATCAAAAACACAACTAAAGAGAAGGGATTAGAATACTTACTTGTGATTCCTTGAGCAATGGGATTGAAGGGGTTTGGAAGAGAGAAAAGGGAGTTTCGAAAATTAGGTTTGAAGTCTTAAGTGAGGCAGAGAAGAGTTCTTAGGTTTTAAAACCTAAGATGGGCCTCTCTGGTTCAGTTTTAAAAACTGAACGTGGGCTCTGACGCTACGCGTGGTTGGGACGCTACGCATCAGAACCAAAATTCAGAGTCCACGCTACGCGTCAAGTAGGCGCTACGCGTGGGCTTCTGTTTTAATTTTTCAAAATTTTGATTTTAAAACCTTTTTCTTTTCAAATTTAAAACCCCTTTTTTAAACTTCAAAAAGAATTTTGTGTTTTTTTTTATGTTAAAAATAACTTTAAAAACAAAAAGAAAAGAATGGGTTGCCTCCCATTGAGCGCTAGGTTTAATGTCTCCAGCCAGACATTACCTCTGATTAATCAGGTGGTTTCTCAATATTCTTTGAGGAATCACTTGTCTTTTTCTTCCTTCTTCTTCTTTTCCGATGCCTAATTACCTGTTTTTCATCTTTCAAAGCATCGGTTAATTTAAAACAATTTAATTGATTGGGAAGAGATATACCTGGTTCGGTCGAAAGGTAAACCTTTGCCTCATTATTTATCCTGAGGTGTTCATGAGCACTGAAGCTTACCTCTTCTTCATAAACTTTGACTGCAACCATACTTTGATCAACATCCACTTTGATTTTTGCAGTCTTCATGAAAGGTCTTCCTAGGATCAGGGGGATCTCAGTATCCTCCTTCATATCCAGTACCATAAAGTCAACTTTGAAATGGTACTTGTCAACCTTTACTAACACATCTTCCACAATCCCAACAGGCTTTTTGACAGAACGATCCGCAAACTGTAATTCTGTCTTTGCTTCTTTTAGCTCATATTCACCAATGCGTTTTATTAAATCTAGAGGTATCAAGTTAATGTTAGCCCCTAAATCTAATAATGCATTCCTGATGTTGATATTTCCGATTGTTACAGGAATGATGAAACTCCCCGGATCTTTACATTTTTTCAGGGTTATACAGTTTGTTTCTTGCTCTGTATCTCTTTGCACATTTTTTTCTTTTTCATTTTTTTCATTTTTTTCTATTTTTTCACTTTCTTTTTCTTCTTCTTCTTTCTTTTTCTCACTCTTTTCTTTACAATCAATTTTTACAACATCAATAGAAACAGCATTACATTGTTCCCTTGGGTTTTGAGTGTTTGCAGAAAACCCAGAACTCTTTAATTCAGCTATTTCTTTTGCGAGCTGACCCATTTGTATGTCTGATGCTTTTCGGGCAGCTTCATTTGTCTCTACAAACTGCAATAACTGTTGAATAGCTTCCTCTATTCTTGTCAACCTTGCATTGTCAGTTTGTTGTTGCTTGAATTGATTGTTAGGAGGTCTGTTGGAAGGTCCAGCATCTTGTCTCCAGCCAATATTCTGATTTTGCAAACCCTGCAGGTAATTGTTAGGAAAAGAATTTCCATGATTAAAAGGATAATTACCTAAGGGTGCTCTTTGATGGTTCATGAAATTGCCTTGCTCTTGCTCATTTCCACAGTAACCACATGGTTGTTCTCCCATGCAGTGCGTACATGCTTTAAGTTGAGCAGGGGGTGGTGATGTTACTTGAGCAATTTGAAGTTTTTCCAATTGCTTGCTCATAACTTCAATTTGTTGAGTCAGTAATTTTTGCTGAGCCAACACTGCATCATTTACTCCCAATTCGAGCATTCCTGGCTTCCTTTGCATATTACCTCTTTCATGCTTTGCTTGTCGGTCACTAACAACCATTGATTCCAATATTTCTATGGCTTCTTCCACAGTCTTGTTCATTAAAGAACCAACTGCACAAGCATCTAACATCATCTTGAACTGAGGCAATAAACCATGGTAAACGATTCTTACCTTCTCGGCATCGTTCAGGTTGTGGTTTGGGCATTTTCTCAAGAGTGCCTTGAATCGTTCCCATGTTTCTCCTAATGATTCATCATTATTTTGGGAAAAAGAGTGTATGGCTGTCATTGCTTCAAAATATTTTGAAGGAGAGTAAAATCTTTCCAAAAATTTTCTTTCAACATCGGACCAGTTTGCAAAACTACCCGGTGGACAAGATTTAAACCATTCTTTTGCTTTCCCAATCAATGAAAAAGGAAAGAGTCTCATGTAAACAGACTCTTCTTGATTGGGTTCAAAACCAATTGTGCTGCATAACTCATAAAAAACAGTTAAATGTTCATACGGTTCTTCATGATTTAAACCAGCAAATTGGTTGTTTTGAATAATGTTTAAAGTGGCAGGTTTAATTTCTACTGGTAAAACTGGTCCTTGAAACATTCCCGAAACTCGGGGTGGACCATTTATAGCAGCAAACTGTCCCAATGTTCTCCTTTCAGCAGCCATATTTGAATTTTCAAAAATTTTTGAAGTAGAAGAAGAATTAGTTTGTGTTTTAGATTTCAAAGACTTGATTTTCTTTACAAACCTTTCTATCTCAGGATCAAAATAAATTTTACCTGTGGTAGATCGAGTTTGCATACACAAACTAAACAAAGAAAGTTAGTGTAATAATGATAAGAAATAAAAAAAAATTATCTAAGGTAAAAAAAAATATTTTCCACGGTAATTAAAATTTTACTGTTTTACTGAAACAATTCAATCCCCGGCAACGGCGCCAGAAAACTTGTTGGCCCGTCGGTTGTAACCGGGCTTTGTGAATTGGCAAGCGCACCAATCGTTTGTAGTTTTCGAAATTTAGATATCGTTCCACTGGGATTGAAAGTCCAATAACAACAGTAATCTTCTACTTACTATGGTAAATATGAAGGAAATTATGAACAAAAGAATGATTTATGTACAGTTTATACAATATTCACAAGATAGCATGGTTGAGTGATTCATAGGATAAAAAGAAAATAAAATCTATCTAAAAAGTTGAGTTGCAATCTAGAATAGGTAAGATACTTGAGATAAACACAGATAAACAAATTATGTTGGAAATTAGATCCCTAATCTAGAATAACAATGAGGAACTCAAGACATGCATATTTAATCATCAAGTTTCATGTCATTGCAGCTTAAAATCATTATAACCGATCCCTCGTGATATAAATTCTAAGAATTCACCGTAAAGTCCGATCCCTCGTGAGCTTTCTCAGTAAAAACTTGCATTAAGACCTGGCCTTATGGCAACAATGGTTAACAACCCCTATAGAATTGAGATACCAAGGGTATTCCAACTTTTTACTTTCGTCAAAACAAGTTTCAATACGGCATAAATAATCATTCTCCCGTTTGACATTTACACTAATAAAACCTGTTTCGATACACATGAAAATCATTCTCCCGTTTGACGTTCATATTAATAAAAGGTTGAAATACTAATATGGACATGAATCATAAACATGCAGAGGTCGAATTCACAACATTATACTCAATAGATTAGTTCACCAATTCCAACATAAACAGATTAGTTACACATGGTAAAAGTAAAAACAACACTTACAGAGTTTGACATTACGAAGAAGACGATGGAAACTTCACGATACAACGATCACAATACACCGAAACAAACTCAAGTATCTAGAAAACTATTCTAGAACTACAACTCACAAAAGAAGTACTCAAAGTCGAGCACAAGAGAGAAGAGAAGAGAAGTGTATGGAATGGGATGTGTTGAATGGTGTTGGATGGCCCTATTTATAGGGCTGAGCAAGGGTGCTGACGCTACGCGTCCCTGTGACGCTACGCGTCAGACCCCTGACTCAGCTTCCATTAAGCAGCTGATAATGGCCACTTCAAATAATTAAAATCAATCATGCTTGGCCACTTGGACGTGTTTCCACTGTAATTTGGCCATTTGTGATGAGTGGGGTGGCCCTTGTGCTGAGTGGGGTGCCCATTATTGGGTCCAAGTGGGGTGGTTGGCCAAAGTGGGAGTGGAGACTGCGCAGCACTGACGCTACGCGTGGGTTTGATGCGTAGCGTCAGCATCAAAAGTAGCTCTTGATGCTACGCGTGGGGTGAGGCTACGCGTCAGCTCCTCCAGTGTAATTTTCTCTTGATTTCTTAACTTTTTCACTGCAAAACTAGAGAAAATTGATCAAGGGCAGATTATTTCCAACAACACTCATTTATTGAATTTAAATCCTAATTTTCTAACAAATTAAACTAATTTTTATAATTTTTATGAAATTTTTATTTTAGATTTTATTGAAAATTTGAGGACTAACATATGTACATAATCCTCAGCACGTGATCTCTGTTGAAGATCTTGAGGTGCAGGATGACTTATCCATTCTTCCCGTTTCTGTTCGTATCGTTGAGTATTCCGTGAAGAGACTACGGAATAAAATGGTACCATTAGTAAAAGTGGCATGGAAGCATGGAGATATGGAAACATTTACGTGAGAACGTGAGGACGATATCCGTAAGCGGTACCCTCATGTATTCGAGTCCGGTAAGTTGAATTTCGAGGACGAAATTTCTTTTAGGGGGAGTGGATTGTAACACCCCGAATTTTTAAAATAGGAAGATAAATTAGGAAAATAAATGTTGGATAATTAACTTTGGGCTAAGAAATATCCCAAAATTCTTGAAATGATTTAAACAAGGTTTTTCGAAACTGTTGGTGAATTATGGTGGTCAGATGAGCTGAAAACTGACCCGGATAAAATATAGGTGTCAGACCAAGTATCTCCGATTGAGATGCCGTTGGTCAGGGCCGTAGACAATGTTATTGGGATTCCGAATTTATATTCGGAATAATTTTTAGAATATGTTTTGGGCCCGAACGGCGAACCTGTTTGTTAAAAAACGGAAGAGTTAATGAAGAATTAATAATTTAAATGCTAAATTCCTATTTTTCCCATTCAAAAGGCGGTTGCATTTTCTTCTCCACGTGAAGATGCTTTTCTTCTTATCTCCTTCTTCTTATTCTCTTCTTCTTCTTCATTATTCCTCTTCATCTTTCTCTTGAACTTCAAATTAAAAAGAAATACATCTTCCTCCTCCATTCTTAACCTTCAAGAGACTTCAAGGAAGCTTAGAGACTAAACTATTTTCTCCTCCTTACTCCTCAAATTCGTGTGAACTCCCTCATCTTTTGCAAACTCACTATTTTCTTTCATTGAGGTAAGATTATGATCATTTTCCATGTACATAAGTATATAGTTGAAGTTTAGTTGAAGTTTTGGTGTTAGAACACAATAAAAGTATGAGTAATGTTGAGGAAGTTTAAAAGTGGAAATCTAAAGATAAGTTGACATAAATATAAGCTTATGAGTGATTATGAGGTAGTTATAACTATAGTGGTAAAAGAAAGAAGTATATGAGCATTTTTGAAGGTTGGTGGATTGGTGAAAACCTTAAACTTGAATTCTAGGAGGAAAAGTAAAATATTGAAAAGGATAACATTTATTGAAAAGTTAACATTTGTTGATGGGAAGAATATTATAAGTGACGTGGTGGATACATTAAATGATGATAAAGTTGATTTGAAGTCATAATAGGTGGGAAACTCACCAAGGTGTTGGTGGAGATCTTACTAGATGGAATAACCTAATAATTAGGTTGTAGCCTTTGATACTAAGGGATTGTAATTCAAGGAAAGGAATTCCCGAAGCCTAAGTAGGCAAATGAATGAATTTGGTAAATAGTTTTCACATGATAAGAATTATGTGTACACCTATGTATATATATATATTGAATTGGTGTTTGAATAAATAATTGATGTGGCCCTATAAATGATTGGTGTAGGGCTTGGCAATATTGGTGAAGCAGGAACATCAACCCCAGAGGTCTACTTCTCTTGAGGTAGGAGAGGGGTGTATTTTCTAAATGCATGAAAATTGTGATGATAATGTATGTATTAATGTAGTATGACATGTTTGTGTGGTTAGAGGTGATATTATGTGTATGTGAAGTGAATTGTGTATGATGATGTGAATTTAGTGTTTATATGATGAAGCCTAAGTGAGGCTATCGATGGCTTATTATGTGTGATACACGATTGAGTTCATATGAAGATTGATTCTTATGTATGAATTTGATGGAAAATTGTATGGTTGAAAATGAATATACCTTAGATGAAAGGGTAGGATAATCTAAATGAGCTTGAGGCATGCATGAGTATTTTGTATACATGGCATGACATACATATCATGATGATATTGATAAGTGGTTGTGATCACTTGATGATGGAAATGAAAAAGGGCTTGCGAGCACCTATGATGCCCATGGTTGTGATCATGAGGCGGGAGTACCCCTTGCGAGGAGGGAAACCTATATGAAATGTTTATGAGGCGGGAGTACCCCTTGCGAGGAGGGAAACCTATATGAAATGTTTATGAGGTGGGAGTACCCCTTGCGAGGAGGGAAACCTATATGAAATGTTTATGAGGCGGGAGTACCCCTTGCGAGGAGGGAAACCTGTATGAAGTGTTTATGAGGCGGGAGTACCCCTTGCGAGGAGGGAAACCTATGTGAAATGTTGAACGTGGTTGCGATCATGAGAAGCACCTTGTGAGGTTGCTAGAGGGAGTACCCCTTGCGAGGTGGGAAACCATTGAGAATGAGTATATGATATGGTGGTTGTGATCACCTGAGGAAATGAAATCGGATCCGTGCATGTGCATTTTCATGACATTAGCATGTGCATCAGTTTGAAATCATGGTATAGTGTGATACCTTGATGATGAGATATGAATGGAACTCCCTTTTTAATTACTAAATTGTGATGGTGAATCGATTGATATAACTCTGAGAGAATCAGGGAATAATTGTATTGAAATGGAAAATTGTTGATTGATTGATTGGTATTAAATAAACTCCTCTTGGGAGGGAGATAGTTGTATTGCATTCATGCATATATTGTTCTATTTATTGGATTTTCGTCATTGAGAAAGTATACTCACTCTCCCTGTGGTATATCTTTTTAGCTCCTGTGTTGTAGGTATTGCTTGGAGCTGTTGAGGAGGAGAAGTGTGAAGAAGGCCCCTTTTTGGTAAAGAATGCCTTGGCCGGCAATATTTTGGTTTACATAGATATGTGGAATAGATGTAATGTATATAGTACAATGTATGTTGGTGTAGTGTGGATTTAGAATGGATAATTGTATGAATAATGAGTTTGGGAGGTCATGGAGGAAAATGAGATCTTTTGTCTATGACTCATTTTCAATCATGACCCTATGAATGTATGAATGATGAAACTCTCCATATCTTGATGAATGAATGAAGTTTATGTGTGGAATGTTAGACTTATGAAATGGAGGAGTTAGTGAGTTGATTCATACAATAGATGAATTGTAATGGAGATTTTCAAGAATGATTTATTAAGACAGGTTCTAAATGTGTAATATGATATATGTAAAGTGTTGAAATTAGATAAATTTGATTAGAATGAGTTTTGGTGTAGGGATTTGGGTGATTTCTGCAATTCCCCTGTTTTTCTGTCAAACTCGCTCAAGCGAGAGGGCTTCTCGCTCAAGCGAGAATGCCCCTGTATCAATTTTTGGATTCTGGATGATTCTCGCTTAGGCGAGAATGGGACTCGCTCAAGCGAGATCGCCCCAGCATCAGTGTTGGGCCATTATTCCATATTCGCTCAAGCGGTTGTGCAAGTCGCTCAAGCGAAATTATATTAGAATCAAAGTTTGGACCTTGGTTGGTGTTCGCTCAGGCGAGCTGAGGATTCACCCAAGCGAGAGGGTTTTGGTCTCAGGTTTTGCTCTCGGGTTTATCAGGAAATTGCTCTCGGGAGTAATCTCGCTTAGGCGGGGATGGTGTCGCCTGAGCGAGTGAGCGTGGAAGGGGTTCTGGGCGTTTTTCGCCTTACGCTCGCTGGCTTCGCCCAAGCGAGGATTGTGTTACTCGCTCAAGCGAGTTAGGGTTCGCTTGAGCGAAGTGACCCCTGAATCTTCATTTACTTCTTTCGCTCAGCATTTTATGATTCGCCCAAGCGTGCTATGCGAAGCTCGCTCAAGCGAATTGGGATTTCGCTTGAGCGAGGGGGACCTGATTCTCCCAAAATGCTAAAAACATGTTATTTTCCATTTTCTTCATATTAATCCAAGACTCCATCCTACTTTATGAACACTTTGGGATAACCTTGGCTTCTTAATTTCAAATGAGTGATCTCTTAAGAATTTAATTCCATAATATTATTTTACTAAAGATACTTCCGCTATTATTAATTATGGATTTCTTAAGAGTTAATTTCTTTAACTTACCTTCTCATATCTTCATATATGAGATAGGTCTCTGATAGATCCAGGGTAATTGTTAAATGGCTTCACCACTCACATGTTTCATAGTTTAATAATAATAAAATCGCGAAAAATTTACCCCTATTTTTGGGATGTCACAATAATGACTAAAAGAAAAACAAAGCTCAGTAGAAATTCAATAAGTCTCTCTTTATCAAAAGGCTTTATACATACAGACAAGCAATCAAATCCTACTAAGCGAGTATCAACGCCTCGTGAATAACTCTTTTAAGTACGAGGGAACCTTAGCGGTTCACACCCTAAGTTTAAAGAATCGACCATGCTCTGATACCACCAATGTGACACCCTTAATTAACTAGGACAAATTCCCTTACTGGAATGTCCTACTTAATTAAGGAGTCACTAAAAATAGGTGTTTTTTTTTATATTTGGTGATCATCAGCGCACGATTTGAAATAAATACATTACTTAGATCGATTCTTTTAATGTAAGAATACTTAAATAGAATAGAAGTGTCGAGTCTACAGTGATCTCAACCCAAACAGAAAATATACACAGTCGATGCATCCAATCTCACGTCCTTCACTACAGATATTCCAAGTCCTGCCCACGTTCGCCTTGTCCTTCAGCTGATGATCACAGGAAAGGAAAAACAACACATAACAACAGAAGGGGTGAGTATAAAGCTCTTAACCCATGACGTATACATACAAGGGTAGCTTAAATATTTTAAACTACATAAAAGATTATACACAACATACTTTAGAATAGACAGACAAGGCTACACAAAGATCAACGACAATCAGAGGGTTAGTCATACAATGATGGCATGCTATATATGCATGTGTTAGGTTCAATTATTGTAAGTGATGATTTATTATCAGTATACAATGGGGCCCAACTTCCACTAATCAATCTCATATACTAATAATCATGTGCACAACTATCCATCCTTATCTCTTCAGCCTAACTAGAGTGACTGGAGCTCTCCTCATTCTGGTTTTCACAAATGGGTAAGGACTCGCAGTCCAATCATCATGATGGCCAAACACACAACTTAACAGAATGGTCACTCCACAATCATAGAAAATCCTGCCTCTTATCGAAGTATACCAGAGTTTGCCATGGGCTGTCCGGCGACGGGCGTGAATCTGATGCCACTTGAAATTCCCACCTCTGATATACTCCCTAGACTGCCCTCAGGTATCGAAGCGTGGCAGATTCTTCCGTATAACCATCACTGTATGCTCTAGGAGATTATTCCAACATCCCTCCTCAACTTCAAATGCAAAATGCCATGTGCTTGCCTTATACTAGGGTGCCCGAGTTCTAGATGGAACCTTACTCGTTTAGCGTATTTGTCCTTAAAGCGTGAAAAGTATCTAAGCTATACAACTTTTCGTGTAATAGGTACTATGGCTTAAGATTTCCATACTATCAAATTCATTTCATTGGAAATATCAAGGTTATTCCTTGAACGGGTTTTATAAGGAATTTTTCTAGTATAGAAATATTTATTGGTAAGTTAAAACAAATATCTACATAAGAATAACAACATATCTCAATTTTGTTTCTTAGCATACGAACTTAAGAAAAATTAAGTTTTTTTGTTAAAAAGAAATTAAGGACAAGTATATTGTTCTTGATTTAATCACTTACTAAGGTCGTTTCGTCGTATTTTCTTATAATGAACGAATTAAATTGATTTTACTTTCTAAAATTTTTCATAAATCTTTAAATAACATATTTTATTAATATGAGCTAAGTCTCCTAAATATATATTGAAGATAGGAGAATCCTCTTTTTCTAAAGTAAAGATACAAAGTAATAAATTTTCATTTCTTTGTCAAAACATTGTTTTCATCGTATTTTATTTAGAAAATTACGATTTAGGTGATCCCAAAGCCAAAAGTGTTTAACTTTGAAAATAATAATTAAATATAGTAAATTTAAAAATGAATTTCTGTCCAGAAACAGCCCCTACACGAAAAGTTGCTTAGTGCCAAAGTTTGTCATTCTAACGTTTGTAAAATTGCGTTTTAAGAACAAATTATGTGTCAAAAATTCTCCCAACCAATTTTTCTTCTTTGGGTATTTTTCTTATGCCCAAAATTTATTTCTTATGCCACAAAATACTCCTCCGAAACAGTTTTACCAATTTCCTCCGTTTACCCATAAAAATGTGTTTTATACCATTTCTAACATACCGTTCGAGCCTAAACTCGGGTCCCTTTTAATACTTTTATTAATCATCGCATTCATATCATTTTTATGACCATAAATAATACTCAAATATATTAAAATACAACAGCACCTATCATCACCAATTTTTACCAAGAAATGCATTCCAAAAATCCTTATAAATCATTTTCTTAATGTCGTAAATGTATCACTTAATTACTACAACTGAAAATCACTTATTCTCCTTTTAATAAAAATTTCAGAATTGAAAATATGTGTTAAAATTTATTTTTATCATATAAATCCAAAGATTAAGTCATACAACCAAATTTCAACCACTAAATCCATTTTTTAAGTTTATACGTTAAGTTCTATAGATGTTAAATTGTTTAACTAACCATTAAAAAATTTTCCAGTAGCAATAAAAATCTATTCTTAGTCATAAGTACTCATTTTAAAATATTTTAGACCCCTAAAATATCATCAATATCACAAGTCACCAATTTAAACCAAGAACGCACATTATTAAACAAATTCATCACATGCACATAGTTACAACCAAAAATTCTGCAACAACAAAATTCACAAGTTAGAAATCTACATAATTAAAATTTTAAAATTTAGAGAAAGTTCAGCCATAATACCCCTTAAAGATCTCATTTTTCCAAAGGATTTTCAAGATTCAAACTATAAGAACTAAGATCTTTCAAAGAGTATAAGGTATAAGTGCTAAGGGACACTTATACCTCCCCATGCATGCATTATATTATGGATTTAAAGCAAGCCAAATACTCCCTCTTTACCACCAAATTTTGATCCTTCAAGAGAAAGCCAAGGACTTCAAGATTTGCTTTTAGATCATCACCATTTATTCCAACAAGTGTTAGGGAATCCCATCAGGGTCAGGTAGCGGAAACACAAAGGATTCCTAAAAAGGATTGCAAATACAAATGTCTCAAGGAATTATGCAAAATTAATTTTTTTATTTAGGGTTTACCTCTTGTAGACGTAAAATGAGTTCCTCGATCGAAGTAATTGTAGTTTCGCCCTTAGGAGTCCACATGAGCACTCCCACCAGAAAAACAAAGTTCCGAATACTAGTATGAAAATTTGATTATAATCTAATTTTTGAGCAGCAGCTTATGAGCATTTCATGCTCTATATATAGGCTTAAGTCTTGGCCTGATTTCTGATTAAACATTGGGCTCCTGACTCATTCTAAATGAGTTAGGCCCAACTAGTTTTATTTTTAGTCCAACTAAAATAAAACTATCCTCTGGTGGGCTTACTCTATGTGTGTGACCCTATAGGTAAAATATTCGGTTATATTAATAATAAACTATTTTATTATTAATATAAAATAAGAGCGGTATCTAGCAATACATCATTATGTTCGAATATTATTTATCATCAACATGACCTATAAGTGATAATTATTTTATATATTTATTCCTTTTGTCTCGATATCTAATTGGGCCTAAGGCATGGTCGTTGTCATCCTTGTATGGCCCAATTCATTTTACTTGATACCAGAGTAGACTTTACAGAATAAATATCTAATATTTATTCATCCTAGCATGGCCATGCATTTCGTTAGTCTCACTCCATCAAGTGGCCCATAGATATCACTCCTGTCATATAGGAGAGACAAATTCTATCTACATCACTCATATCCCTCTGCATAATTTATCTATTGCCTAATTACAATCTTTATGGTCATCTTATTATAGATAACATTTGATTGTATTAAAACAACAAACTCCTTATGTAGGAATCGTAGTAACTTCAGGTCGAAGGACTATATACCATTATCACATTGAGAACCATTTATGACACTCATGTAACGATTCATGAAACGTTCTCATGGTGGGTTTGTCCAGTACAACATTACTCTTAATGTGTACCCGTGTAAAGACTTGATATCATAAATCGATGATTTGTGAGATCAAATCATCAGTACATTCACACATTAATCTTAATGTATTCATATGTCCCTATGTAAATACTTTATTAGGGACGTTTTAGGAATAATTCTCATATGACCTATTATTCCAGGATAAATAGCATTAAAATTAGTCTTAAAACTAAAAATACTAATTTTATTGAAAAGTTAAAATTGATACATTAATAACTTGTAGTGCATACACCAACAACAAGGAGAAAGCAAATGGAGGCTTGGAGGATGATGGATCACGTGAATGATGGTGGTGTAAGAGGAAGAAAAATGTTGTTTGGCAAAGAAAGAATAAGGAGATTTGATGATCAAAAAGTGATACCTTAGATTTTGAAGTCTAGGAAGGGTGGTGTAGTGATTTATGATGGATGATGATGGGTGGATGATGATGATTTGGATGATGGAAACATGAGAAAATGAAGAAGAAGGTGACTGGAATTTTTTCTAAGTTGAAAGAAAATACAGAGAATAGAGCAAGAGTAAGAGTATTTGAAATTGCATGCAATCCTTTGCCTCCCTAGGAGCATTGCACATTCAAGAGGTGAGTGGGAGAGGTATCAAGAGAGTTCCATGCAAGTGCTATATGTCACACGTAGCTAATAGTGAGGTGGTGAAAGGCTTTGCATGGTCTAAACAAGTGGCAAGATGATGGTGTGATTTAATTGGTTAATTTCCATGCAAAGGTAGATGTGTCAAGTGTAGAGGCAGTAGCTTGCTCATGGATTTAAGGGACCTTCTGGGCGGAATTTGGAAATGAGTGAAACAGAAACATTGTATAAATTTTTGGTATCTTTAATTTGATATATAGAACAAAAATATCCATTAAGAAATGAGAGAGTTATGGCCCAAATACAAAAAGGGTGCAGGCTATAATGGGATTTTTGTTCCTTGCAAAGATTGATTTGCTAGGCCAAATTGGTAGGGATTTGGGCTTCGTGTTTTACATCAATTTTGTATAGAATTGAGTTAAAAAAATTTTATTGAAAGAATCATTCAATTTCATGGTCATATAAGAGAGATATGTGAAAAATACTGCACCTAGTGTAAGCTGTTGCTGGGAAAACGTGGATTAATGTAGTATTTTAATTTCTGGGATTTATGGGATGAGAATTGGCCTTCGTGGTCAACATAAAAGTTGTAGATAAATTTGATATGGAAATTTTTGGACAAAGACAACTTGAATTAAATATCAGGAGAGAAATTTATGCCCAAAATATGTACAGTTACGCATTTTGGCTTACCCGGGTAACTTAAAATCAAAGTTTTTGGCCTTGGGTGGTTAAAACCGGCTTCGGGCTCTTCGTAAAAATTGTTAGGGATGATGTGAGGGACGTTTTGGGATGATTTAATTGACTAAGTCCCTTAGATAATTTCAGGTCCAAAATTGGGGGAGTTACACAGTTTAAATAACTTAATCAAAACAGTTTAAATATTTCTAATAGATTACTGACGTTCTAATTGATAAGTTTCTGTTATTACGAGTATCATTAAACATATTGTTGTTATTATTTCAATCGTCTCCATTTTCTCACATAATTAAAATAGAGACATTCAACTCATACTTATAAAATCTTCTAAAACACAATTTTACTATCACACACAAGTCAATTGGCCGTAGCCCAACCATCAGTACACATAGAATTATCACAAAATACAAATAACTGTTCTCAAGGACCTAACACAAAAATGAGGCTGTTACATAACCCTTAATGGATTTTAATTTCATTGGTTATTGCCATTGTTATAAATTTTCAATGTGACATCACAACTCTTTCATCAACACATTTATAACTCATAAATACAAGTTCATCTCATATCAATCACAATGGCCTTAACAATAATGATCATCAACATTCATAAATTAATTATCAAGGTTCCAAGGGTATGCTCACAATCATATTCATTTTCATTCAACAACAACACCCATCATTGAATAATTGTGGTGAACCTTACACATGTTCTCAATCAACACTAGGCATCATAATTGCCTCAAAATCTCAAGTCAAGGATCAAACACCATAAAATATACCACCAATATTCTAAATGCACAACACATATTAGCCAAGCACAACAACCTCACAACATTCAACATCAAGATTCATCAATATCACATAGGCAAGGCAACTTATGCAATATGGCATACATCAATCACTAATAATCAATTCATGCATTCAGAATATAACTCATTTCCTACCTCAAGAGAAGAACTGAGCGATCCGACAGTCTCGTCTCGTTGTTCGGAAAAAGGTCCTACATTATATACACATAAACCTCAATCAATTGGCCTTTCAAGGCATTATTTCAATTCTAATTATTCATCATTACATCTAAAATTTCCAACATGTAATAAACATGTTATAGACACCATTTTCTTATTTTATTAGGCTCTAGGAATTTCTTCCCATTAATCCATATTTTTTATGATCAAAAGACAACAAAACAACCCCTAAGTCCAACATTCACCAAACAACACTTCTTATAATTTTTCCAACTTAATGTCTTTCATCATCTCTTAATTTCTCAAACTCTTATTACCAACAATTATTGTCAATCATTCAATCATTCATTTCCTCATCCAAAATCATCCTTGAGACAATAAAATTCTAAATTCATCAAATTTCACCAAAACCCCCCCAAATTCTACATGTTAGGGTTTCTAACAAAATTTTGACAACATCAATTTTCAATTATCTCATTGCATCACTCAATCACTTCCAAGACCACAACATCACATTTATACCATTATCAACAACAATAAAATTCTAATGGTCCTCTACTCTAAGATTTTGGGTTTCACATGCATCTATTCATTAAAACAGCATTCAATCTCCTATTACAATACTTTAACAACCTTAAAACCATGGGTGTCATGATAACTTACCCCTTTTCTCCAAGCTCAAGAAGAAACACAAAAGTAGGGAGAGAGAGAGAAATATGAGTTGAGTTTTGCTCCAATGTCCCTTTAATCCTTCATGAATCAAAGCTTTTATGTTGATTTGGGTGAAAATTGGGCACACAAGAGGAAGGTCATGGTTTAGGCCAGAAGAAGGATAAAGAAGAAGAAGAAAATAAAAGATAGAGTGAAGAAGAAGAGTGTGCATGGTTTAGAGGAAGAGAGAGGGAAAAAGATGAAAGTTTTGGTCCTTACCTAATGGTCATTGCCTTGCAACTTTATACCCTTACCTAATGAATCATAAACCCATTAACCATTGTGAAAAAGTGAGTAGTAAAAAGGGGGAAAATGCACATGGTCAAATGGAGAACGAAAAAGGGATTTTTCATTTTTCTTAAAATTCCAATTGGCTCGTATTTTCACTATTTATTATAAAGCATTGTGTCCTAATAAATATCTCCTCAACACCAAAAATTATTTTGACCATACCACCATAACCACAATAATTTTCTAAATATTCTAAACTCGTCAAATATCCAAATTGACTTAGTGGGTCCTACATCATCTGTTAAATTATTCAATTTTAGTAAATCTTAATTTACAGATAAGCCATAATTAGTGTCTAACTAATTTTTCCATGTATATTGGACCATAAATAATTAATTATTATCATTCAATAAATTTATTTCTCTAAAATTTGGGTTGTTACGTACATCACTCACATCCCTTTGCATTATTTATTCATTGCCTAATCATAACCTTTATAGTCCTCTTGTTACAGAAGTCGTTTGATTGTATTAAAACAACAAACTCCTTACGTAGGAATTATAGTGACTTCAGGTTAAAGGACTACATATACCATTATTATATTGAGAATCGTTTATGACAGTCATGTAAGATCCATGCAACGTTCTTATTGTGGGTCTGTCCAGTACATCATTACTCTTAATATGTACCCGGGTAAAGACTTCATATCATCTATATCCATGATCTGTGAGATCAGATCATCAGCACACTCACACACTAGTCTTAATGTATTTATATGTCCTCATGTAAATACTTGACTAGGGACATTTTAGGAATAACTCTCATATGACCTATTACTCTAAGGATAAATAAAGGTTGTTAAACTATTTAACAAAAATGCCTTATTCAAAATGATGCGTCCTATATAGGCTCTTAGTGCATATTTCCAACACCATCTCATTCCAAATTGCAGCTGATTCCAAACTTAAGGGAAGCTATTATAAAAGACAATCAATTAAGTGAAATTATGCACCTTTGTTTATAGAACTAGCCTCTTAATCCTAATTATTCAGTTTATGATTATTTACTTTATTGGGAAGAAAGATTAGTTTTACCAAATGGAGATGATTTAGTGTTCCACAGTACCTTCTTAGATGGACATTCAGGTTTCACTAGAACATTAAAGAGAATTGTAGCTCAATTTTACTAGCATGGTATGTGGAAAGACATCAAGGAGTTTGTACAAAATTGTCTAATTTGTCAACAGGCTAAGCATGATACAACTTTACCATTTGGATTACTTGAACCATTGCCAATTCCATATCAGATTTGGGAAGATGTGGCCATGGATTTCATCACTAGCCTTCCTTCTTATAATGGACACACTGTTATTATGGTGATCATTGATATGCTCTCCAAGTATGCTCATTTGGCTAGTTTGAGATCTGACTTTAATAGTAAGCAAGTTGTTGAGTTATTTTTAAAGACGATAGTAAGGTTGCATGGTTTTCCTAGAACTATTATTTCTAACAGAGATAAGGTTTTCATTAGTCAATCTTGGCAACAATTGTTTAAGTTGAGTAGTACTACTTTGAAATTAAGCACTGCATACCATTCGTAAACTGATGGTCAATCCGAGGCTCTAAATAAATACATTGAATTGTATTTAAGGTTTATGAGAATCCTAATGAGTGGTTTAAACTATTGCCATGGGCTAAATTTTGGTACAACTCTTCCCTCCATCATAGTACTGGCATGACACCTTTTAAGGTTATTTATGGTAGAGATCCACCTTAATCAAGTAAGTATATAGTTAGTAGTCAGGACCTCCCAAGTGTTCAAGTGCAGCTTGTACAAAGGGATACAACACTCAGTAAATTGAAGATACACTTGCAAAAATCACAACACATGAAGAAAAATACTGATAAAAGAAGAAAGCCATTTCAGTTGGCAATTGGTCACATGGTATTGGTGAAACTTCAAACATATAGACAACACTTAGTGTCATTGAGAAAGAATCTAAAGCTCAGCCTTAGATACTTTAGGCCATTTCCTGTAATTAAGAGAATCAGTGTAGTATCTTATAAACTTCTTTTGCCTTCCCTTGCAAGAATTCACCCAGTTTTTCATTGTTCTTAGCTAAAATTGTCTAAAGGTGATCATGTTCAGTCATATATGTCCTTTCCTGTAACATTCCAAAATTTATAAAAATGATTAGTTTAGAGGAATAAATAGTAAATAATTAAATATGAGTTGATTAATGTCCCAAAATTTTTTTGAAATAATTAAATTAAGATTTATTATGGATATTCATAATTTATTGAGACTTAATGAGATGAAATTATACCCGATTAAAATATGGGTGTCGGACCAAGTATCTCTGATTAAGGTACCGTTGGTCAGGGCTATTAAAAATATTATGGTGAATCTGAATATGTATTCGGAATAATTTTCAGATAAAGTATTAAGCCTAAACAGAGATCCTGTTCATTATGAAACGGTAAAATTTTAATGAAGAAATTAAGTTAAAACAAAAACCTCCTTCTTTTCTCTTCACTTTCACGTTGCTTCTCCTCCTTTCTCCCATTTTCATTTTCATTTCTTCTTCCTCCTCTCTAGATGTAACCGCTTATCCTTCCCCTTTGCCATTCCACTTAAAATTAATTGGTCTTTATGGATTTATGGAGCATATATAGGTCATTGAGGCAAAGCTTGGCTTACCCCCTCTTCTCTTTCCCCCATTTTCATATTCACCATTGTGCTTGGTGAAGAGGTATGATTTCATGATACCCATGGTTTATCTTGGTGGTTGTTTTGTTGAAAATTTTTATGTGGAACCTAACCCTAGGGTAGATGACCATTAGGTTTTGTTGATTTGGTTGTTAATGATTAAGATGTGATATTATTGGATTTAGAATGCTTGAAATGGTGTAAGGGAAATGGTTAAAATTGGTTGTCATTGAGCTTTTATGAAAACCCCAGAAATTTGGAATTTGGGGATTTTGGCAAATCTTGAGGGAATTGTGATTAATTGATGTTGGAAAGATTTTGTATATGGGGATGAGTTTTTAAGAGAGTGACATTAATTATTGAGGTTGAATATTTATGAAATCAAGAGAATTATAATGATAACCCTAAGTTGTTATGTGTGTTAAAGTTGAGATATTTTTATGAAAAGCTTAAACAATGAGAATGTGAGAATGATGGTTATTGAATTTTTAAAGGATCTTGACCCTAAGATTTAGGAAGATGTATATAATATGACTAAGAGGGTTGAATTGAAAGTGAATAGATGATATTTAATGTGAGTGTTGTTATTCATGATGATGGATAATGATGGTAATGGTGAATCATTGAGAATGAGATTCATGGATGAGTGTTGTTAGGAAATGTATGAGAATGAATGTGAACATTAAGATCATAGTGATTGTGATGGACTAATGAAATTGTGGTTGATGAGGTCTTAGATCATGATTAATGCCATTGGGTTTGTTGATTGATGATGGTTAATGGAGGCTAAGATAGCTATGTTGAAGTTTTTGTGATAATGATGACATTTGGATGGTTTATGTAATATTGGATGCCTTTTGATAAAGGATGTGATATTGTTGATGTTGGGTGTGGCTTACCCTTAAGACTTGGAAAATCTTGGTTTTAGGAAAAGAATTCCCAAAACCTAACATAATGGTATAAATTGGTGCTTTGACAAGCTTAGGACTTGTTAATTAAGCTTTATGTTATGTTGAAAAATGTTTAGAATTGTGATAATGCCTTGAGATGGCTTGTTGATTGTATGTATGAATATGTATGTATTTTGGTGTAGATTGTGTTCCGGATGATGTGACGAAACGATTGGAGTATTCAAATCGTTGTTCTTCCTTCGAGGTAGGAGAGAAGTTTACATTCTAAATGTATGAGTTCAATGTTTAAGTGATTGATGTATATAATAGTACTCATGCTTGCCTTGCCATGTTTATATTGAAACGAAGTGAGTGGTAAATTATTGGCTATTGAGAATGATATATATATATATATCTGATGATGATGAATGTTTTGTGGTCCTTGTTTATGGGCATGATTTATTTATTGATAGAAATCCATTAATGGATGAATTAATCAAAAATATGAATTTGTATGGAAAAGTTAAGGTGGTTGGAAGTTGAAAATTTTACCTTTTTCTACATAATTGCTGATGGGAATCTATTCACACAAGGTGGGAATGGATTCCCGAGCTACTGTTGTAACACCCTAAATTTTAAAGAAATAAATTTATTGAATAAAGATAATTATTTATTTATGGTCTAATAATTATGGGAAAATTAATTAAACACTAGTGGTGAATTATCGGTAAATTAAAATTTACCAGAACTGAATTATTTAATGGATGGTGTAGGACCCACTTGATTAAATTAGATATTTGATGGGTCTAGAATACTTGGAAAATTATTGTGGTTATGGTGGTTTAGATAAAATAATTTTTGGTGTTGAGGAAATAATTATTCAGACACGACCTATATTAATAAATGACAAAATTACGAGCGAAATAGAATTTAAGAAAATTTCAAAATTTCCCTTTCTCTTCTCCTCTTGACCGTGGAAAACTTTCCACTTTCTCTTGTCTCTTTTGTCCATTGGACAAAAGGGGTTTTGTTGACCAAAAAGCAAAAGACAAGTGTAAGCATAGACCATTAGACAAAGGGATAACTTTTGGGCTTTTCTCTCTCCTCCCTTTTTCATTTTTCGGTGGAAGCTTCTCCCCCATTCTTCTTCATTTTTCCACGTCCTTCTTCCTCTCTAATGGACAAAACCGTCCACCTTCTTCTCCTTCCATTCATTGCCAAAATTAAAATCAGAAGCATGGATTTATGGAGCATTTATGGGATATGGAAGCTTATATTGGGTCATCTTCTTCCTCCCACTCTCATTTTCGTTTTTGGCTTGGAGCTTGGAAGAGACGTAAGATTTTGAACCCATTTTGTTCTATTGTTGGTTTTTATGATGCTTAGGCTTAAAAATATGGACATTAGGCTATATGGGTGTTAAGGAAAATGGTGGAACCCTAGGCTTGAATGGCTTGCAACATGGTTCTTGATAATGGTTGTGTTATAAATGAATATGGGTTATTGAGTTTATGAGATTCTTGGAAAATGGTGGATGTTGATTGTTGTTGGAAAATTTTAAAGAAAACTATAAGTATTGGAAATTTGGGGATTTTCGCGACCGGGATCGCGGCGGCACGGCCGACCCTCAAAACGATTTTAAGATAAACAGGGAGTCGCCACCAATATTTTTTTAGGATAAAATACCGGAAAAACCTTTTGTTAAAGCACTGGTTATAAAAAATGAAATTCCATGATTCGGGAGTCTGATTACAAGTGAGGAAGGTATTAGCACCTCACGACTGTCCGTTATAAAAACGGTTACCTCAATTTGATAGCGCGCATTATAATTAGCCCAATAATTATTTTAACTTCTTCATGAAAATAAAAATGTACGGAACGACAAAATAAACAAAAAAATAAACAAAAATCAACACAAAATATTTACATTTGATCAACAGGACGTCTCGTCCAAATTAATCTTGCTCCGCCTTTTTTTTAAAGAGATATTTAAGAAATATGAGATTAACAGGACGTCTCGTCCAAATTAATCTCGCTCCTCCTTTTAAAGAAATACTACAAAATATGAGATTAACAAGACGTCTCATCCAAATTAATCTCGCTCCTTCTTTTTTCTTTAAAGAGATATTAAAAATATGAGATTAACAGGACGTCTCGTCTAAATTAATCTCGCTCCTCCTTTTGATAGCAAGACAAAAAGGAAACTCTAAAAATGAAATAAAGAAAGATGGTCCCGACAGGAACTATTTCCCGCTCCTACGTATTCTCGGGCTTTCGAGAAATCAGGGTCACGTAGTTCTTTAAATGTTTTTTTTAGGAAAAGATTAGGAAGATATTGATAAGCATCATTTTAGTGAAGAATCCATACAAGGCGAAGTGCTTCGCACGTGCACGGATCTTATAGAGACTGTGTAGACGGAAGTATTTTCCGTACGACACTGATTAAGAAAAATGAATATATAAAAAATAAAAAAAACTGAGTGGGAGAGGAAAACGAGTGCAAAAAATGAAAAAAACGAGTGAAGAATAAGCAAAACCGAGTGAAAAATAAGAAAACCGAGTGAAAAATGAAAAATCCGAGTGAAAAAATGAAAATCCGAGTGAAAACAGGGAAAACCGAGTGAAACAGTAAAAATCCGAGTGAAACAGTGACAATCTGAGTGAAACAGTGAAAATCTGAGTGAAACAGTGAAAATTTGAGTGAAACAGTGAAAATTTGAGTGAAACAGTGAAAATCTGAGTGAAAATAAGGGAAACCGAGTGCAAAATAGTAAATCCTAGTGAAACAATGAGAATCTGAGTGCAAAAATAGTAAATCCAAGTGAAACAGTGAGAATCTGAGTGGAAATAAGAGAAACCGAGTGCAAAATAGTAAATCCGAGTGAAACAGTAAGGATCTGAGTGAAAATAATAGTAAATCCAAGTGAAACAGTGAGAATCTGAGTGTAAAAAAAAAAGAAACCGAGTGCAAATAGTAAATCCGAGTGAAACAGTAAAGATCTGAGTGAAAATAATAGTAAATCCGTGTGAAACAGTGAGGTTCTGAATGGAAATAAGAGAAACCGAGTGCAAAATACTAAATCCTACTGAAAAGAGGATTAGCGAGTGAAAGTTAAGCAAAAACCGAGTGATGATGGTGCAGGAACGCTGGTCCGAGAGGGAAGATGGGGTTAGAGGGAGTGGGAAGGTGATGGGATTAGGAATGAGGTGCTGTTGAGTGGGAGTGTGGACAGATTGGAATAGGAGAGGAGTGGAGGATAGAAGGATTGTGGGCAGCAATGGTGAGGGATGATGGAAGGAGAAGAAGAGAAGAATCGGTGTGAGAGAGAAGAGAGCACGAAGGATTTTTGGCAGAGTTTCCTCCTCTCAATGCCTGTCCCTTAGCTGCCCTCCCCCTTGCCTATTTATAGGCTGGCCCGAGTGGAATGCCAGCTCAGGCTTCCACTTCCGAGTGGAATGCCAGCTCAGGCTTCCACTTGGTTTGGGTAGTGGGGGGACAACGGCTGGTGGGAATTTTTAATTCCTCCACCTCCGCCCCTGTCTGCCAGCCACCTTCGGGATTCCTGGATCCACTTTGGGGGTGGAATCCAGGTCAGCATGTGCAATCCGAGTGAGATCCACCTCCGGCAATGCTTCTACACTCAGATTCACTCAGTATTCAACTCGGAGCTGGCCTTCCTTTTAGCTCCAATAATCCTTTAGGGGCATTCATTTGGAAATCTGACTGGTTCCACAAGGAATTGCCTTTTCAATCAGAAATGGTTTCACACGGCAATCAACAGTTCGGATGCACTTTCAATGGTTTTACTCAGACTCGGCTTTGCCCAGAAAAATACTTAATCCGATTCACTTCAATCAACATTTCCTCACTCGGATTACTTACAATCAGAAGACTCCCACTCGGATTCACTTCAATCAGTAATAGTATCCCACTCAGAAATGACTCATCCTGAGTAATTCTACTCGGATTTGATCATGTATGTGTCATTCCTCTTGGATTTCCCAGCAGGAGCCTATTCTACTCGGAAATGCTTCATTATCACTCAGTTTTTGATCATTTCTGAGTAGTTCTACTCGAATTTGCTCCATTCTGAGTAGTTTTACTCGGTTTTGATCATTTCTGAGTAGTTCTACTCGGATTTGCTCCATTCTGAGTAGTTCCACTCGGTTTTGATCATTTCTGAGTTATTCTACTCGGATTTCTCTTCAACAGTGGCATATTCCACTCGGATTTGATCTGTTCCGAGTCCTTCCACTCGGAAATGATCATTTCCGAGTCCCCTTTTTTTAAAAAATAAAATCTTTTTTTAAAATTTTTTTTTTAAAAAAAAAATTTCTTTTCATTTGCGGATGGGCTGAAATAGGTGTTCACAGATGCCCCTCTTTACTTCTTTTCCATGAGAAAAGCATGAAGTTTCTTCTTGCTTTTGAAATGGAAAAGGAGTAAAGACGTGAACACCTTTGTCAAAGTATTAGATGAGGGGGAAAAACCCAGGAATTGACACTTGAGCCTTTCAGTTAACAGGAGGTGAGAAAATCGGGGTTGACTCCTGGTAGAAAGGAAAGTAAAGGGTGCCTGAATAGGCGGACAGAAAGTAAATGATGCCTGAATAGGCAGACAGGAAAGTAAGGGGTGCCTGAATAGGCGGACAGGAAAGTAAAGGATGCCTGAATAGGCGGACAGGAAAGTAAGGGGTGCCTGAATAGGCAGACAGGAAGGTAAAGGGTGCCTGAATAGGCGGATGGAAAGTAAAGGGTGCCTGAATAGGCGGACAGGAAGATAAAGGATGCCTTGATAGGAGGCTGGAAGATAAAGGATTCCTTGATAGGCGACTGGAAAATAAAGGATGCCTTGATAGGCGGCTGGAAGATAAAGGATACATTGATAGGCGGCTGGAAGATAAAGGATACATTGATAGGCGGCTGGAAAATAAAGGATGCCTTGATAGGCAGCTGGAAAATAAAGGATGCCTTGATAGGCGGCTGGATAATAAAGGATGCCTTGATAGGCGGCTGGAAGATAAAGAGTGAGGTTGATCCTCGGTTGACAGAAAATACAGAGATTGGGGAAGCTAACAGGACATCTCGTCCGAATTAGCTCACTGGTCCTAAAGGCTGGGGTGATGCCTCATTTTGACAAGATTGAAGGGATTGTTCTTTGATTGAAAAACAGTGATTCCGGGGAGATGCCCCAGTTTTGACAGGTTGGAAGGAATTTGGAGATTCGCCTCATGACTGGAAAGGAAGAAATCCGGGAAGATGCCCCAGTTTGACAATGACTGAAGGATTCCTGGAGATTGATTATAACAAAAGAAATTCGAGAAGATGCTCCAGTTGAGTTTGCCTGGGAAGCATAGTATCACTGGGGAAGAATTTGGTGGTTCAGGTACTGCCTCTTGATGGAAAGTTTAGGATTCATTGGGGAGAGAGATCCTGAGAAGTGCCATCTTTGGCGAATGATTCCACTGGGGAGGATATTTCAAGAGGCACGGACTTTAATAATTGAGGATGAGACTTTGAAGGTGCCTGCTTAGGCGATGAAAGAGTAAAACATTGAAAGGTGCCAACCTTGGCGTTTTAAGGAAGGAATTTTGAGAAGTGCCAACTCGGGCGATTCAAGGAAGGGATTTGAAGGGCTTGATTGGGGTGTTAGTGCCTGGCATGACTATCTGTGAGATAACCTGCAGAAAAATGGTAAGTAACGCAAAGATAAGTTTCAAAATTGGGTAAGTCCTGTGAAACCGCGACTCTTATGACAACTCATGGACGAAGTAGAACGAATGAGGCAACCATAGCTTCGGAGCGCGTGTCTGGCCAAGTCCCTGCGATGATCACCTATGATGAGGTCGAGTAGCAGGAGCATCTTGTCCCTTACGACTTTAAATGTTTACCATTCTTCCATTTTACTTTGTTAAAATACATGTTTTTATCAGATCAACTAAATTCATAACACGTATCAAAGATGGTGAACTTTATTTATGAACGTTAAACAAGTACAGAGAAAGAAAAATAAAGAAAGTAAATGAAATGAATGAGGTCACATAGGTCCAGAACAAGTGAAAACTGGGAAGATTCACGGATCCTCTAGTGAATCTCTGAGACTGATGAGAGCCTTAACCCCCAATACGACTTCATGTTCACCCTTCGACCTTGCTTTTGGAAAGGTAAGTTCGACAGTGATTCACGTGCCCGAGCTTGGACTCGTACTTCTTTGAGCCAGAGGTCTCATTCGCATTGCCAGAAATTTGACCCTAACTTTTGCCTGAGCCGCCTTTTTCGGGTTTTCGACTCACCGGGTCACTCTAACTTTTGCCTAAGCCGCCTTTTCAGGTTTTCAGCTTAGCGAGCATTTATTTTCTTTTCTTCCTCTCTTTTTTTTTTATTTTTGTTTTTTTTTATTTTTGTTTTATTTTTGTTTTTTTATTTTATTTTTTTGTTTTTTGTTTTTTGTTTTTTTTTTGATTTGCTCTGACATCTCCTCCCTAAGCATAGTATTTTTTCACTGCGTCTGTGTTTACAGGCATTGACAAATCCTGGCCATCCATATTAGTGAGTATTAAGGCTCCTCCAGAAAAAGCCCTCTTCACAACATATGGTCCTTCATAATTAGGAGTCCATTTGCCTCGATTGTCCTTTTGAATTGGTAAAATTTTCTTGAGTACCAGGTCTCCTTCTTGAAACTGTCGAGGCCGTACTTTCTTCTCGAATGCTCGTTTCATACGCCTCTGATACAACTGACCATGACAGAGGGCAGTCAATCTTTTTCCATCAATCAAGTTTAATTGGTCATGTCGAGCTTGAACCCACTCAGCCTCTTCTAATTTTGCTTCCATCATTACCCGAAGGGACGGGATTTCTACTTCAAAAGGAAAAACTGCTTCCATTCCATATACGAGGGAGAACGGGGTTGCCCCTGTCGAGGTTCGAACCGAGGTGCGATACCCATGCAGAGCGAAAGGGAGCATCTCGCTCCAATCTCTGTAGGTGACTACCATCTTCTGCACTATCTTCTTGATGTTCTTATTGGCCGCCTCAACCGCCCCATTCATTTTAGGTCGATAAGGAGAGGAATTGTAATGGTGAATCTTGAAGCTTTCGCAGAGTTCCTTCATCATTTTGTTGTTCAAATTCGTACCATTGTTAGTAATGATCTGACTTGGTAGGCCATATCGGCATATCAGTTCTCGCTTGATGAATTTGACCATAATACTCCTTGTTACACTGGTATATGAAGCTGCTTCTACCCATTTGGTGAAATGGTCGATGGCGACCAAGATGAAACGATGACCGTTTGAAGCTTTTGGCTTGATGGGTCCAATGACATCCATGCCCCACATTGAGAAGGGCCATGGTGCCGTCACGATATTTAGGGATAACGGGGGTGCATGAATATGGTCAGCGTATATCTGACATTTGTGACATTTTCGGACATACGTGAAGCAATCCGCTTCCATGGTCATCCAGTAATAACCAGCCCTCAAGATCTTTCTAGACATGGCATGTCCATTAACGTGAGTCCCAAAAGATCCTTCATGAACATCCTTCATGATTTCGTTTGCCTCATCAGCATCAACACAGCGAAGAAGGACAGAGTCATAGTTTCTTTTGTAAAGCACATCCCTATTTAAGAAGAAACCCATGGCGAGTCGCCTTAGGGTCTTCTTATCATTTTCTGTAGCACCCTCGGGATATTCTTGACTCTGGATATATCTTTTAATATCATGGTACCAAGGTTTCCCATCAGACTCCTTTTCCATCATTTGACAGTATGCAGGCTCACAGTGCTTCTTTACTTCGATGAGAGGCATATCGTAGTCACTACTTACTTCGAACATTGAGGCAAGGGTAGCCAATGCATCAGCCATTTGATTGTCATCCCGGAGAACGTGATGAAAAGAGATCTCGTCAAACTCTTTGATCATTTCCTTGATATGGTCATAATAAGGAATCAACTTACTGTCCCTAGTCTCCCACTCGCCTTTCAATTGGTGAATAACCAAAGCAGAGTCCCCATAAACTTCTAACAACTTTACTTTTGCATCCAACGTTGCTTGGATTCCTAATGAGCATGCCTCATATTCAGCAATATTATTGGTACAGTCAAAACATAATCTAGCGCAGATAGGGATAAATTCCTTATCGGGTGAAATCAAGATAGCCCCAATTCTGTGCCCCAATACATTAGAAGCTCTGTCAAATCTCAGGGTCCATTTCTCCTTTTGACCACCTTCTTCATTGAATAATGTCATGATATCTTCATCCGGGAAGTTAAATTACATCGGCTGATAATCATTGATGGGTTGGTGTGCCAAGTAATCAGCCAGGGCACTTCCTCTTATGGCTTTTTGAGTGACATATATTATGTCGTACTCAGTTAATAGCACTTGCCAGCGAGCGATCTTTCCAGTCAGAGCAGGTTTTTCAAAAATGTACTTGACGGGGTCCATTTTAGAAACTAGCCAAGTGGTGTGACTCAACATGTACTGCCTTAGGCGCTTAGCGACCCATGCTAACGCACAACAAGTCCGCTCTAAAGCGGAGTACCTCATTTCACAATCAGTGAACTTCTTGCTTAAGTAGTAGATAGCATGTTCCTTCTTTCTAGTTTCATCGTGTTGTCCCAACACGCAGCCCATGGATTCGTTCAATACAGTCAGATACAATATAAGTGGCCTTCCAGGGGTTGGGGGCACCAAAATTGGTGGTTCTTATAGGTACTGCTTAATCTTTTCGAAAGCTGCTTGACAGTTCTCATCCCATCACCCCGGTTGATTCTTGCGGAGTAACTTGAAGATGGGTTCACAAGTTGCCGTCAATTGTGAAATAAATCTGGCGATATAATTGAGCCTTCCCAAAAATCCTCGGACCTCTCTTTCTGTACGGGGAGGAGGCATCTCAAGAATCGCCTTAACTTTGTCGGGATCAACCTCTATCCCTCTTTCACTTACTATAAATCCTAGCAGCTTGCCTGACCTTGCACCGAACGTGCACTTGGCGGGGTTCAATCTTAGCTTGAACTTTCTCAATCGTTCAAAAAGCTTCCTTAGATCGCTAATGTGCCCTTCATCTGTTCTAGACTTGGCAATGATGTCATCCACGTAGACTTCTATTTCCTTGTGCATCATATCATGGAAAAGAGTCACCATTGCTCTCTGATAAGTTGCCCCAGCATTTTTCAACCCAAAGGACATCACCTTATAACAAAATGTACCCCATAGAGTAATAAACGTGGTCTTCTCCATGTCTTCAGGTGCCATTTTAATTTGATTATACCCCGAGAAACCATCCATGAATGAGAAAATAGAATGCTGAGCTGTATTATCAACCAAAACATCGATCTGTGGTAGGGGAAAATCATCCTTGGGACTAGCCCTATTCAAATCTCGGTAGTCCACACACATCCGTACCTTTCCATCCTTTTTAGGGACAGGGACAATGTTGGCTACCCACTGAGGGTATTTTGCCACAGCTAGGAACCCAGCATCAAATTGCTTCTTAACCTCCTCTTTGATCTTTAAAAGCATTTCTGGCTTCATTCGGCGTAATTTCTGCTTTATTGGTGGGCATTCAGGTTTCAAGGGTAGTCTATGCTCGACAATGCTAGCATCGAGCCCAGGCATATCTTGATAAGACCAGGCAAAGACATCACAAAATTCCATTAACAACTTGATTAAATCTTCTCTTTGTTCTCTGCTTAGGGTAGTGCCGATCTTGACTTCCTTCTTATTTTCTTCATTCCCCAAATTAATGACCTCAACTATGTCTAGGTAGGGTTGAATCCCTTCAACCTCTTGCTCTAACAACCTTGTCATTTCAGGCGGTGGTTCACAATCTTCCCCACCTTCCTCATCAGCGTAATCAACTGGGTGATCGAAGTCGGGAAACGGGATTGCGACCTCACTCTCCTCAAGGGAGTCACTTTCGGATCTGCAATTTAGTGTGATATGGCAAATAAAAAGAAAGAACAAGCGAGTAAAAAGAAGGGTTTAAAACAAGGATAAGGGATACACGAAGAGTTTTTTTTTTGAATTACGATACGCGTTTATTGATGAAAATGATAAAAACAAGTTTTTTCGCCTTTATTACATGGAAGGGTCCCAAAGCTTTAGGCAGAGCAGAGGGACGAATAAGTACTTAAAGCATAAACAAATTACTTTGGCAAAACATTCAAAGTCGTGGGGAGCTCGATGGCCTCCCAGTTATGAAGTTCTTGGCCTGGTGGACAAGCAATCACAAAATCAACACTATCACAAGGGTTTTCTTCAATGACAGCGACTTGGTCTGGAGGCATCAGTCCGGCGCTCCGAAAGCTCTGGTAGAGATCACAGATGGGGACTCTTGCAGTATGAAAATCTCTACCGGTAAGACGAGCAGCCCTTTTTTCTCTCTTCTCTTCCTTTACCCTTTTTCTGTCGGCAGCCGTGGGCCGGTATCCTAATCCAAAACCATTTCTGTTATCAAGCAGGCGTATTGGTTCTAGTTCTCCATTCAAAGCACGTCCTAGCCCTCTTCTAGGTTTATACCCTCCATGCAGCATAATCTTTGCCATCATTAAAGATGCACTTGGCATGTGAGCTTTTATCATCGTGGCTCCTTCCCCTACATAGGTTGCGTTTGCTATCTCTAATGCTTGGAAAGAAGTTTCAAGGGCCTCTTCTGCTGCCTCGATATAAGGGGTTGACAGAGGTTTGCTGACCAGAAGGTCTTCCTCACCAGAAACAATTATCAGCTTGTTGTCAATTATGAATTTTAATTTTTGGTGCAGGGTAGAGGGCACCACTCCAGCAGAATGGATCCACGGCCTGCCTAATAAACAACTATAGGCAGGTGAGATATCCATGACTTGAAAAAGGACCTGGAACGTGCACGGCCCAACCTGTATGGGCAGCTCAATCTCACCCATAACCTCCCTCCGAGTTCCATCAAAAGCTCGTACTATCGTGGTACTTGGCTTCATAAAAGTCCCATCAAATAGTAATTTGGCCAATGTAGACTTTGGCATGACATTGAGGGACGACCCATTGTCAATAAGTACTTTCGCTAAGATGTAATCTCGGCATTTTACGGAGATATGGAGAGCCTTGTTGTGCCCAATCCTCTCTGTTGGTATTTCGTCGTCAGTGAAGGTCAGATAGTTATCTGCAACAATGTGCCCCACTATTCCTTGAAACTTACCAACGGGAATGTCATGACTGACATGAGCCTCATTCAGGACCTTCATCAACATCTTCCGATGTGGCTCAGAGTTCATCAACAATGATAACAAGGAGATTTTTGCAGGAGTATGGGTCAGTTGGTCAAGCACTTGATATTCGCTCTGGCGAATAAACCTTAAGAATTCATGGGCTTCTTCATCAGTCACGGCCCTTTTGATTTCACCATTGGCCCCTTTTTTGTCCACCTTGGCATTTCCGGTAACCTGATCCTTCTTCGGCTCTGGAGGGGCGTATACTCTTCCACTTCGGGTTATACCTCCTACCCCAACAATATTTGTGACAGACGAAGAAGATGGGTCACTTGTTGCTGAGCTTGCAACGATCACATCTGCGTTGTACTTCCAAGGGACAGCCCGAGAATCTTTGAACGCAAACGGGGTGGGTGCTTGAATAGTGATGGTTGGTTGTACAGAAACAGGAGCTGCTTGGGGGTTCCTGGTGTAAAAAATTGTTAAGGGCTTAGGGATCCGTGCCCCTATTTGTTCCTCGATCATGTCGACCTCATCTCTACGGCGTTTACAGACCTGCACAATATGGCTGTCCATAAGGCTTTGAAGGACCTCACAGAAACCTTGATGTTCGGCAGTCTGTTCGCAATCATGTTTCACACTCCAGGTTCCTTCAATTAATCCCCTTTCAAGCAAAAGGGAATGAACTACCCTTAATGGCATTCTTATGTTAGCAACATTCTTAACGCATTTCTCATCATTTTCCAAGGCGTTGACCTCTGAATTTCCATGGTTGGGCAGGGGATTTGTGGCAACATTTGGGCTATCTTCCTTAAAGTTAATCCAGTCGGCTTTGATCAAATCCCTTACTTTATACTTCAAAGCCAGGCAATTTTCTGTGGAATGCGCTGGTGCCCCAGCATGGTAATCACAATGAGTGTTTGGGTCATATCCCCTTGGGTAAGGAGGTTGCAACGGCCTCATAGGGGACGGAGCCACCAGACCTTTCTGAACGAGGATTGGAAAAAGTTCGGTATATGTTATAGGAATTGGATCGAACTGCACAGGGGAGCGCTCATTGTTGGAATTTCTTGTGTTTTGATTATGATTGGGTGGTCGAGTCACTTGTTGCGGGTGATGGTATGGCAGGGGTTGCGGTACTGGCGCTCTTACCATGGGTGGACGGAAGTGGGGAGTATAAGCTGTCGGGCTCTGCTTGGTAGCGGCCACATAAGGATTGGGAGCTTGAATCATAGTAGGAAAGAATGGTCTTGGCGAAGGCGTCTTTTGATTAGAAGAGATGGAATTAGTTTCTCCATCCCTTTTCCCAGGCGCCGGCCTTCTTTTCATGCTTGCCCCAGATGAGCCTTGAATGATCTTTCCTGTTCGTATTCCGCTTTCCACTCTTTCCCCGATAGTCACAATGTCGGAGAAGTTGGATGAAACACTACCAATCATCTTGCCATAGAAAGGTGATGGGAGTGTATCAATAAACATCGCGACTATTTCTTTTTCTGACAATGGGGGATCCACTTGTGCCACTGTCTCTCTCCATCGTTAGGCATATTCCTTGAACGTTTCACTGTCCTTTTTCATCATGTTTTGTAAATGAACCATGTTGGGTGCCATATCCATGTTATACTTGTATTGTCTAAGGAAGGCATCTGCCAGGTCCTTCCAACAACGGATATGGTTCCGATCAAGGTGAGCATACCATGTAAGAGCGGCCCCTGCTAGACTATCTTGGAAGCAGTGGATCAAGAGTTGGTCATTAGAAGAGTAAGATGCCATCTTTCGACAGTACATCGTGAGATGGTTCTTTGGACAAGTCATTCCCCGATACTTATCAAAGTCTGGCATCTTGAATTTGGGTGGGAGGACAACATCTGTGACTAAACATAGCTCCGAAGCATCTATTAGTCCAAAACCTCCAGAGCCTTCCATCATCCTCAAACGCTCTTCTAAGATTTCTATCTTTTCCTTTCGAGGAGCTGCGACCATGCGGGTTGCATCTTGGAGATTGGTCCCATAGGGGGTTCCATATCCATACGGATAACCGAGTGGCTGGTTGAACGGAGGCAGAGCATGGGACTGGTTTGTTAGGCCTGTATTTGGTGAAGGACCTTGGGGTTGGGCCATAGTCTGTACAACATAATTTGGTTGGGTCACCTGGGCTCGTGTGTTTTGGGCTTGTGCGTTGTAGGTCGGCTGGGTCATCGGGGCTTGTATATTTTGAGTTTGGTGAGTTTGTGGGTCATGGGCTTGCGTGTTTTGGGCTTGGTAAATTTGTGGGTCATGAGCTTGCGTGTTTTGGGTTTGGTGGAATGATGGTATATTTGGCTGGGTAGGGTATGAAGCGTGAGGATTCATCGCTTACTGGTCATGGGCGTCTTGGTTAGCGAGCGGGGGATAGTATCCTGGTGGAAGGCCATAAAGTGGAAAAGGTACTGGGTTGCCGTCAGGACCGACAAATGTATGCTGTGCATAAGACTGGCCGTAAGGTAGCTGGGTCTCAATGACAGGGTTAGGTCTTCCAACATGAATGGTGACAGGGGGTGTCATTGTGTTTGGTACTTGGGTTCTTGCTGGGTCAGAACCAAGGGGGGGTGGTACAGTGGCAGGCTGCTGCTGGGTGTTCTCAATACCCGCAGAGGAATCCCCTTCTGTGATTCTCTTTTCCAGAAGCTTGGTCAACTCGGCTACCTGTTCCTTTAGCTGGTTGAACTCGTTTCTGAAATCTTCATCCCTGATTTTTGCTTCGGCCATGAGTCTCGTTTGGAGTCGGGTCGGATAAGGATGTTTACCCGTAGTGTCTATTGTAAGTGAAAACACGAAATTGTTAAAAAAGAAAGCATTAAATAAAAATGGTAAAAGAAAAATAAACAGTATGGTGCACAAAGTTATCGAGGAACTCGGCCAGTACCCTCCAACCATTCCTCAGAACGTCATATTTAAGAGTAATAAGTATGTGATAAATGGAAATTAACATGAGATGGTTGTGGAGACAAAAGAATCCTCCTTTCTGAATTTCAAAGTACATTACTGCTGCCAATCTTTTTTTTTGCAGAAAAAGTAAATCAGCCATTCCTAGCTCGGGCAATCATGGCCCTCATTTTACAAATCCTTTCCCTACAGTAATCAAGAAAGGTTACAATTTCTTTTGGGGTACTAAGAGGGTTAACCATCCCCTCGGCTTGCTTAAGCAGGAGCGGGAGGTCTTCCAGAACTCCATTAGCCAAATGTGCCAAGTGGGCGAAGCGGTTCATCCATGAATGAATAACTTCATCTTGTTGTGTCATTTCAGTTTTCAAAATACGGATAGCCTCACGACATTCTTGCTCAGTATCTATCGCGTGCTGTCGCTCGCCGTTTATCTCTTGCTGGCAAGCTTCTACCACCTCATTAAGCTGATGCTCTAATTGGCCAACTTGCAATTGTAGGAGCTCTTTTTTTGTACCAAGGCAATTTGCTCATTCTCTTTGGCTTTTTCCAACATATCTCTCAAGAGTTGCTTGTCAGCCAACATAGTATCCCTTTGCTTGCTCTTCATCCTCAGTTGGGTATTAGCTGTTCGGAGGCATTGACTTTGCTTCCTTAAGTAATCCCTTTCAATTTTCCGTTTTTTTCCAATCTCCTTGATGGTTTGCTTGCTTTCTAAGTTCTCCCTTTTCTGAAGGGCGCATTCTTGTTGAGACTTTAGCAAGTCTTTCTCTAGCTTCTTATTTTTTACAATTAACTCCTTTATCTTGGCTTCCATGGCTTCCTCTTCAAGGGTAGGTGAGGGAACAGGTGCTCTTGTCGGGAGATAGGAAGGACTTCTGAAAGGCATCTTGATAATGGAAACCCTATTCAGGATCCATTGGTAGTATTCGTCCTTCACGGCATGGCTTCGAGCTCCTAGTTCTTTTCCTTGCCTGTGGATCATCTTCCATGCGTTTGCTACATCTCGAATAACTGAGGTACAATCTCCTTTTGAGTAGTGAAGAACAAAAGGAGTAAGTGACTCTTCATCTGGCGGCCCGAGCAATGGATAAGCTAACTGACGTTTGGCTATGACAGGGTTGTAGTTTATGCATCCTTATGTGCCCATAAGAGGAACGTTCGGGTAGCTTCCACAATGATGAATAATGGTGTCAACCTTCAACCATTGTGGATACCACCTTACTTTGTCAGCTGTGAGCCCCATCAGGTGATTGGCCCATTCACGCCCGTTTTTTGTTATTAACTGGCATAATTTCAGATCAGAAATAGGACATTCAACTTTGCCGACTTGGTGGAAAACATGTGATGTCAGCCACACATACAGAGCAGGTAGACAACAAATGATTCTCTTTCCACCATGTGTACAGCAGAAGTCCATGGTGCAATATATATTTGCCCAGATAGCAGTGACAGGATTTTCAGACTTGAATTTACGGGCAAGGAAAATGCCAATGGCATCATAGTCTATGTAATTGTCAATGTTGGGGAACAAGATAACACCATAAATGGTTAAAGCCAAAGTATCCATGAAGGCTTCCCAATCTCCCTTCTCAGCCAGCAAGTGCATGTGCCTCTCAAAATATTCCCGATCAAACCCCAGGACTTGATTTCTATTTAGCTGCTTACTTCTTAAGACTTCCGGATTAATCCTTAGGATATCAGCGATGGTAAGAACATTCGCATGGCGTCCAAGGTGGCGGTAAGGCATTTATCCCTCTAGTGGCATCCCCAGAATCTGTTCGAACTCCTCAACAGACAGAGCTAATTGAAAGTCTTGGAAAGTGAAACAACGGAGAGGTGCGTCATAAAACTGAATCAAAGCAGTAATTGCTTCGACTTGTACTTCCACTTCTAGCAACTTTAGGATCCTCCCATATTTCCTTGAAAAAAACATTTTCTGATTCATATCCAATTTCTTGCCTAATGCTTGCAGACTGGTTGTATCAACCTTCCTAGCCTTAACATGCAGTAATTTTTTCAACTCAGGTATATTTGTACCATAACTATCTGATCTCATGTTAATTTCCATACTTTCACTCAGAGGTACTGGCTAAGCTCTTGATAGCTTCCTGCGAGAACATGAGAAATGAGAAAATCAGTCACTAGAACTGACGTGTTTTACAAATCGATACTCCCCTAGTAACTTTGAAAATATTTTTGTATTCAGGGAAGTTTCGATTTGACAAAACTTATGACAAATCAAGGGTCATGTGAGTTACGGATTTTCTAATCATTGTCAATAAAAAAATTGATTTTTTTTCGATATTTTTTATACCCCTTTTTTTTTGATTTAAAATATCCGTAACTCAAATCCTAAAGACTTGTGCATAAAAGGAAAGGACTACTTGCCCATTAAAGGATCACGGGTTAAAAATATGTTATTTTGGAAGAAGTAATCCACTAAATGGGTAAGCGGTCCTCTCTAATTTGGATCATAAAAGAAAGTGAGAATGAGGAAAGGTATAAGTAAAGTATGCCCCTTTGTGTCTTAAGTCAGGTTTCTCTGGAGGTCTCCTAATGGTTCTAAAGTTCATCTATCAGTGATACCTCGCATTAGGTGGCTTGTTCTAAAACTTCTAAAGGTCACTAGAGCCAAGATCCTATTCATGATGTTGATCACAAATAGTAAGAAGTATACTAAGTGTGAGCACCATGAATAAGTAGAACTCTAGCTGAGGTTCTCACAGTAACCAGACAGGAAGTACATCCCAAATGGCTCCGCTATCAACCTCTCCTAATCTTAAGCTTATTTGGGCCCGGGTATAGGGTCCCACTCAAAAGTGTGTGCAAATTGTGAGTGTAGTGTGTGAAAGAGGCATTCAATACCTGTACCTTACTCATCCTGCACATAGAACAAACACAGAGCAACAAAATAAAGTCGACTACCCTAGGGTTCAATGATCATACAGACATTTACAGAACATAAATGATAGAATATAAACAAAACAGGAACTAAACATTGACAAGGAAATAAAATAAAAGAAGAAGTTAAATAATTAATATGCTAATTAAAACATGCGCTATCAAATTGACTGGCTTGACTCTCTAAGTCCCCAGTGGAGTCGCCATCTGTCGCGACCGGGATCGCGGCGGCACGGCCGACCCTCAAAACGATTTTAAGATAAACAGGGAGTCGCCACCAATATCTTGTTAGGATAAAATATTGGAAAAACCTTTTGTTAAAGCACTGGTTATAAAAAATGAAATTCCATGATTCGGGAGTCTGATTACAGGTGAGGAAGGTATTAGCACCTCACGGCTGTCCGTTATAAAAACGGTTACCTCAATTTGATAGCGCGCATTATAATTAGCCCAATAATTATTTTAACTTCTTCATGAAAAGAAAAATGTACGGAACGACAAAATAAACAAAAAAATAAACAAAAATCAACACAAAATATTTACATGAGATCAACAGGACGTCTCGTCCAAATTAATCTCGCTCCGCCTTTTTTTTAAAGAGATATTTAAGAAATATGAGATTAACAGGATATCTCGTCCAAATTAATCTCGCTCCTCCTTTTAAAGAAATACTACAAAATATGAGATTAACAAGACGTCTCGTCCAAATTAATCTCGCTCCTTCTTTTTTTCTTTAAAGAGATATTAAAAATATGAGATTAACAGGACGTCTCGTCCAAATTAATCTCGCTCCTCCTTTTGATAGCAAGATAAAAAGGAAACTCTAAAAATGAAATAAAGAAAGATGGTCCCGACAGGAACTATTTCCCGCTCCTACGTATTCTCGGGCTTTCGAGAAATCAGGGTCACGTAGTTCTTTAAATGTTTTTTTTAGGAAAAGATTAGGAAGATATTGATAAGCATCATTTTAGTGAAGAATCCATACAAGGCGAAGTGCTTTGCACGTGCACGGATCTTATAAAGACTGTGTAGATGGAAGTATTTTCCGTACGACACTGATTAAGAAAAATGAATATATAAAAAATAAAAAAAACTGAGTGGGAGAGGAAAACGAGTGCAAAAAATGAAAAAAACGAGTGAAGAATAAGCAAAACCGAGTGAAAAATAAGAAAACCGAGTGAAAAAATGAAAAATCCGAGTGAAAAAATGAAAAATCCGAGTGAAAACAGGGAAAACCGAGTGAAACAGTAAAAATCTGAGTGAAACAGTGACAATCTGAGTGAAACAGTGAAAATCTGAGTGAAATAGTGAAAATTTGAGTGAAACAGTGAAAATTTGAGTGAAACAGTGAAAATCTGAGTGAAAATAAGGGAAACCGAGTGCAAAATAGTAAATCCTAGTGAAACAATGAGAATCTGAGTGCAAAAATAGTAAATCCAAGTGAAACAGTGAGAATCTGAGTGGAAATAAGAGAAACCGAGTGCAAAATAGTAAATCCGAGTGAAAGAGTAAGGATCTGAGTGAAAATAATAGTAAATCCAAGTGAAACAGTGAGAATCTGAGTGTAAAAAAAAAGAAACCGAGTGTAAATAGTAAATCCGAGTGAAACAGTAAAGATCTGAGTGAAAATAATAGTAAATCCGTGTGAAACAGTGAGGTTCTGAATGGAAATAAGAGAAACCGAGTGCAAAATACTAAATCCTAGTGAAAAGAGGATTATCGAGTGAAAGTTGAGCAAAAACCGAGTGATGATGGTGCAGGAACGCTGGTCCGAGAGGGAAGATGGGGTTAGAGGGAGTGGGAAGGTGATGGGATTAGGAATGAGGTGCTGTTGAGTGGGAGTGTGGACGGATTGGAATAGGAGAGGAGTGGAGGATGGAAGGATTGTGGGCAGCAATGGTGAGGGATGATGGAAGGAGAAGAAGAGAAGAATTGGTGTGAGAGAGAAGAGAGCACGAAGGATTTTTGGCAGAGTTTCCTCCTCTCAATGCCTGTCCCTTAGCTGCCCTCCCCCTTGCCTATTTATAGGCTGGCCCGAGTGGAATGCCAGCTCAGGCTTCCACTTCCGAGTGGAATGCCAGCTCAGGCTTCCACTTGGTTTGGGTAGTGGGGGGACAACGGCTAGTGGGAATTTTTAATTCCTCCACCTCCGCCCCTGTCTGCCAGCCACCTCCGGGATTCCTGGATCCACTTTGGGGGTGGAATCCAGGTCAGCATGTGCAATCCGAGTGAGGAGAGTGGAAATCCGAGAGAAAATGGTGTAAATCCGGGTGAAAATGGTGGAATCCGAGTGAGAATGGCTCGGATCAACCTTCCAATCAGTATTCATCCATACTGAGAGTCAAATCCGAGTGAGGAGAGTGGAAATCCGAGATAAAATGGTGTAATCCGAGTGAGAATGGCTCGGATCAACCTTCCAATCAGTATTCATCCATACTGGGAGTCAAATCCGAGTGAGGAGAGTGGAAATTCGAGAGAAAATGGTGTAAATCTGGGTGAAAATGGTGGAATCCGAGTGAGAATGGCTCGGATCAACCTTCCAATCAGTATTCATCCATAATGGGAGTCAAATCCGAGTGGAAATAACTGTTCTCCAATGAAAACCGAGTGAAAATCAGTCTCGTCCGAGTAAGATTCAATCTGAGAGGACTCAACCACTCGGAAGAATTTCGCTCGGCAATGCTTCTACACTCAGATTCACTCAGTATTCAACTCGGAGCTGGCCTTCCTTTTAGCTCCAATAATCCTTTAGGGGTATTCATTTGGAAATCCGACTGGTTCCACAAGGAATTGCCTTTTCAATCGGAAATGGTTTCACACGGCAATCAACACTTCGGATGCACTTTCAATGGTTTTACTCGGACTCGGCTTTGCCCAGAAAAATACTTAATCCGATTCACTTCAATCAACATTTCCTCACTTGGATTACTTACAATCAGAAGACTCCCACTCGGATTCACTTCAATCAGCAATAGTATCCCACTCAGAAATGACTCATCCTGAGTAATTCTACTCGGATTTGATCATGTATGTGTCATTCCTCTCGGATTTCCCAACAGGAGCCTATTCCACTCAGAAATGCTTCATTATCACTCGGTTTTTGATCATTTCTGAGTAGTTCTACTCGGATTTGCTCCATTATGAGTAGTTCCACTTGGTTTTGATCATTTCTGAGTAGTTCTACTCGGATTTGCTCCATTCTGAGTAGTTCCACTCGGTTTTGATCATTTCTGAGTTATTCTACTCGGATTTCTCTTCAACAGTGGCATATTCCACTCGAATTTGATCTGTTCTGAGTCCTTCCACTCAGAAATGATCATTTCCGAGTCCCCTTTTTTTTTAATTTTTTTTAAAATTTTTTTTTTAAAAAAAATTTTCTTTTCATTTGCGGATGGGCTGAAATAGGTGTTCACAGGGATTTTTACCAAAATGATGATTTTAATGATTATGGTATCTTAGGATGATTTTATATGAGGAAATGAATTTTTAGAAGTATTGGAATTGATTATTGATGTTGATGACTTTTTGAGCTAAGTTGATGTTATTTGAATGATGAATTATTCATGTGAAACCTAAACCATAGGATAGATGACCATTAGGATCATTATGTGCTGTTTACAAATGATTGGTACTTTGATGATGATATTATGCTTGTGGTGATGTATGTAAATTGTTGAATTAATGCTTGCCAATTTGTATGAAACCCTTAAGAAATTGACAACTGGGACTCTTGGCAAAATTTAGGAAGTTGATGATTTGGTGGTCATGAGAATGATTTTATGGATAGAAAAGATAATTGGAATGGTTGGTGTGATTATTGAGGTTAGTGAAGTTTAACAAGGTTCCAATCTTGAGAATGGAATGATATATACATGTATATAGGAATGATGATTTAAGGAGTTGATTTTGAGAATGAGTATGAGATGGTCAAGGTTGGATGTTGTTATTGTGATAATAATGGTAATGGTAATGACCATTGAAATAAAATATGAATCGGTGAGGTCTTGAACCATAATAGATGATAATTGAATTTGATGATTGATGATGGTTTAAAAAAGGCAAAAGGGGCTTATGATGAATTTGGATGATCCATGTGATACTTGATGCATTACTAGGGATGGTGATATTGTTGTTGTTGTTGGGTAAGGTTAACCCTTTTGAGGCTTAGAGAATCATGGTTTTAGGAAAGGAATTCCCGAAACCTAACAATAGGGTATGAATTGGTGTTTTGATAAGTTTAGAACTTGTTACTAAGCTTGATGATATATGAGTAATTGTTTAGAATTATGATGAATGCCTTGTGATGACTCATGATTGAATGAATGTATATATATATATATATATGTTGATAGGAGATTGTGTTCCGGATGATGATACCGAATGATTGGAGCATTTGAATTACGGTTCTTCTCTCAAGGTAGGAGAGGAGTTTACATTTCAATTGCATGAGTTGAATGATGAGAAGATGGATAATATGGTGAATGATATGCTTGGTAATTTATTGATTTTGGGAGTCGTGTATGTATAAGATAATGATGATTGTTTTATGGTTCCTTTGATGGGAATGATTTGCATCTATTAATGAATGATTCATGTTAGAGTGGAATAATTATGTCCCTTGTTAAGTGATGGTTCCATGGGATTGTATGTTATGGGACTTCGTTGCTATCAAATTAATGAAACTGATGCTGTCAAATCTATAACACTGAAGCAGGGGAGGTTCTGGAGCTCTTTGAATCGATTCAGAAGGCTTTTGAATCGATTCAGAGGCCACTGGAATGCATGTGAATCGATGCATAGTGTGCATGAATCAATTCAGATGGGGTGTGAACCCCTCTGTTTGCAATTCTGTGACTCCTAGGGACGCATGAATCGATTCATGCAAGGGATGAATTGATTCATGGCCCTATTTTTGGCCCGTTTGGGTATCTTAATGATATTTTTGGCCTCCAACTTCTCCATGAAAGTTGTAGATAATTATGTTACAGAGGTGTGAAAATTGGTCTTACCTTAATTAGAGTTTTCTAACTCTTATTAGGCGTAAAACACCAGACCCACTACATTTAAATTTAAGAGGGTTCTGAACCCAACTTTTTATGATTGTCAAATTGGGACTAATAGGTGATATTTGTGACATGTCCCACTATTTTTAAGACTAAGAATGAACTTTTCTTATATGTCTTAATGTTGAAATTTGTCATGAGCTTATTATTACCTAAAACTTCTTTTTATGTAAAAACAAGGGATTGTATTAGGGGTATATGATGATAGTGTGTCTTGGTGGTGTTTGATATTGATTGAGACATTAGAAAATATGTATGTACCTATGAAATGTTATGAAAACATGAATGTACACCATTAATGATATGTTATGATGTTTGATAATGAAAACTTAAATGATATGGTTGTATGACACACCTTTGTATAATGACGAAACTAATGAGGGATGACTGCATGACAATGTATTTATTATAAATCGATGAATCAGAGATGATATCAATAATGGATAATGATGGATGATGTTATTGATCATTTCCTTGAATAAAGGATGACAGTTATTATTGGTGATTTGTTGAATACCATTGTGTTTGATACAAGTGTGATCTTGTATGTGTGGTTTAAAATTATATTGATGAATTATTGTGATGCCACACTAATATACAAAACAATGGTAATGATCAATAAGATGAAAATACACTAAGAGATTATGTAGTGATATTGATGAACGATTGATAGATGTTGTTGATGCTTGTGATGCCATTATGATTGTTGTAAGTATTGACTTACATGTATGATATAAAGTATGTTGAAATGAAATGCCACACTTAAGACTTGAAAACAATGGCTAAAACCAACAAGGATAAAATCCACTAAAGATTGTATGGTAGTGTTGGTGTTGATGATGATGATTGATAAGTGGCATGATTGGATGCATAGTGTGAGAATGCATTGATTGGCATTTGCATCTATGGCATATCATACACTTCCAGTAAGGAACATTAGGGGATTCCCTCGGTTGACCCAGTGGGAGGGCTGCTTAGTGCATGAGCATTCTTATTATTCCCATGTGACTCGGTGTGTAAGTCATGAAGCTGCCCATGATAAGCTATGGAGAGCTGTATGTGGTTAACCCTTGTAGGGGGTGGCTCTTGAGGAGCAAGTGTCCCCGGTGGTCCTTTGGATCACAGCTGCCATGATATGAGTCATGGTTGGCCCACAACACCTGACATTGTTGATTATGTTGTTTACCGCAGTCATGGTGAAAATCACCGGTGTTGCAAAATGGGCGATGCAGTTTGGTACCAATAAAATTGGTGATTAAGCATGCATTATGAGATATGTGTACACATTATACTACTGCAGTAGGGACATGGTATGCGATCATGCTTTACCCATAATTGGTGTTTATTCCCACAGTCAGATCCGTATTTGTTGTTGATAATTCCATTATGCATATGCATTATCCTAAGAGCATTTGCATATAGCATGGAGATATGCCAAAAGGTGATGGTGATTAATGATGATTGAGATTGAAATGTGATGATGATGAGATAGGTAAATGAATTACCTAAAAGAGAACATGTAAAATATGAATACAACAAAAAGATGTTGAATATGATGATGTTATATGTGACGGCCCAATATGATGAAGGTCTTGTTTGTCTATGGTGGATGTGATGTATATATGTGTTTGCTTTGCTATGAAATGATTGATGAATATGTTATATATATATGTTGGTGAAATGAGCAATTATGATGATTATTGTTGAGTTTAGCAAAGCATACATGATGTCGATATGCATAAGCACATAATCTCAATTGTATTCATATTCGTCATTTGAAATGTATAACTCACTCTCCCATCTTGTCCATTTTTAGCATTGATGCAGGAATATCATGGGATGAGATAGTGATTTTAAAATAGAGCTTTAAGGAAGGTAAATAGTAGTAATGGATTATCTTGGTCGGTAGCGGTTGTAATTATCGTATTATGAATAAAATATGTATCATAGTGTTGATAATTATTGATGTTGATGGATGTATTGTAAATGATAATATAAATGGATAATGTATTGATATTTGGGCATTGGAATTTATACCCATTTGATAAATGAAATGTGTTGGTCATGTAGCCCATTTTGGGAATGTATAAGTGTTGATGATATATGACTTTGATGTTGAATCGAATATGGTCAATTATGGAATATGGTTATTGGAGATGTATGTTGCATAACCATATAGATCTATATATATATATATATATATTTAAGGACATGCATGATCATGATTTATGTGTAAAAGTAATTATGGCCTAATAGGCTTGTGTTATGTATTTGCATGCTTTGTCGAGCCTTTTCTCATACCTTCATATATGGGACTAGGCATGTGCCCTGTATACATATTTTTCTTCACTATAAACTCTATTATTTTTGTATACAATTATGGGCAATTTATCTTGCGATCCACTTATAAATTATTAAATCTCACCCTTCGGTTTTTTGTGGTTTGGATCTTGATGTAATTGTTGGGGCATTTTGAAATTATTTTAAATGTGAATATCTTGATTACATTGGGATTCGGGTCTGGAAAATCGAGGTGTGACAGATGTTTTCACTGTTTTCAATTCCAGAATTGTGGGAATCAATTCACTCAAGGTGGGAATCGATTCCCGAGTTGCTGTTTTCACTATTTTGAATTCTAGAATCGTAGGAATCAATTCACATGAGGTGGGAATTGATTCACGAGCTGCTGTTTTCACTGTTTTGAATTCCAAACACATGGGAATCGATTCATGAAGTGTTTGAATCGATTCATGGCTCTATTTTCATAAAAAATCATGAGTTTTGATGCATGTTTAATGTTGTTGAGTCATAACACGCATATGCAATCGATTGTACACATTTTTAATACGTTTTAGTAATCGATGCATGATGATATTGTTATGTCCCTCATATACCTTGGTTTTTGAAAGTTACCAAGTGCTTGTTAATGCCCAAAACCCTTTTTGTATATGAAAAACAAGAGATTGTATTAAGGATATATGATTGTGGTGTGTCTTAGTGGTGATTGATAATGGTTTAAGGCTTTGGCAATGTATGTGTATGCTTATGTCATGTTATGAAAACATGTATGCTCCACCACTATTAAAATGTTATGATGATTAATGGTAGAAGTTAAATGATGTGGTTGTATGACATACCCTTGATTGATAATGAGACTAATAAGGGGACATACCCTTGATTAATGGTAAAGTTAAATGATGTGTTATTATAAGTGATCAATTGGGATGATGTCGATGATGAACAAAGATGAATATTATTAACAATTGTGATTGATATAAGATGAACTTGCAATTGTGAATTAAAATTATACTTAATGGAAAATGTTGATGATGAATAAAGACAAGTGTTGTTGTGGGTGTATATATGTTACCACACATGTTGAGTGATGAATATTGATGTTGAATGAAAGGGGATACTATTGTTGAACATACCTTGATTGAATGGTGATTGTTATTATTGAAGGTTGCTATGTCATTGTGTTTGATATAAGTGTGATCGTGTATGTGTAATTCGAATTGTATTGGCAAGAATATGATGCTATGAATTTGAAATATGCTTATCAAGATACCTTGTTGGTTTCCATGCGTGGATTAATGTTATGAGGATTGATGTGTTTTTGATTGTCATGCGTGGGTTGATGTCAATGTGATCTCTTAGCCATTGTAATGCAAATTATGTGAATGGTATGCCTTGAGGGTCTTTGAAATTGGTTGCGTACCACTAATTGTATGGCTGAATGTAAAACACACATGCATATATATATATATATATATATATATATATATATATATATACCCTAAGTGAGTGGGTGAGAGATCCTTGTGGGGTTAAGATTTTGCATGTGCATTGTTGCATTATTACATTCATGGCATGCATGGCATAACATCTTGAATGTGGTTGCGATTGTAACACCCTAATTATTTGCAATTAATAAATCCCCAAAAACATGAGAAAATTTTGCACAAAAACAGTCACGTAACATTTGATGTAGAAGGGAGCAGGCAATGGGGAAAACTAAGAACATTCACGCGCATAAAGCAACCTACAGGGAAGCTAAAAACTGGGGCCGGCTCGATGGGTTTATCGTAACGTACTAACACTAGGGCGGATCGCACAACACCGTTTATTCGCTCGGACGGGGTCTTACACCGTCCAGGCGGAGTATGGTAATATAGCAGCGGATAGAAGAATTTCGCACTGAGACTTCCCTTCGAGAATTACTGGTCACTCAACAGGAGGAATAGATAAGGGAAATATGTTAATACATTCACACGCATAGCGTTTGGTGGAAAGGCGAAGTTAGAATCATCCTACTTGGCAAGGCGGGGTATATTTATCTTGGGCGGGCTGTCCTAGTTACTTGGGCGAGGTATGACGCCGCCGAAACGAAATCTACATAACGCCTCCTTAACACAACTACAAGGTAATTTCCTCCATCGGGTATGGACAAGGGTTCACTAAGTAAATCCTCACACTCGCCTTTCACTCAGAAAAATGAGAAGTTACAGAGTACACATACGTTAGTAGGTTGTGGAGAAAGGAGGGATCTGAACCTGTTCCACCCAGCTCAACTAATTATGACAACGCCTGGGCGGACTTAGCCATAACGCCCAAATCCGGGGTTCAACACCGGGGTCCGGATTGCGTTAGTATCACAACGGATAGGAAAGGATAATGGTCGATATCTCGCTCTGGTAATTACTCGCTTCAGTGTGAGTCCTCGCGCTTGGGCGAATTGCTCCCACACTTCGGGCGGGGTACGACTCCGCCCAACGTATCCGACATAAGTTTTCCTAAGACAATTCTCAATTAACTCTGACTTGGCTATAGCCTGCTCAAATCATACTGTCCCTGCGTATCTATTAAAGCACAATTATAGAGCAAGGCAGCACATAGCATCACACTCACAAAACCATACATCCATGTGTACATAGGAGTGTATATTAATATTTACAATGCAAAATCAGACTTCTACTTGTTCATAAAGTTCTATTCATCACAAAACATTAACATCCGGTATGAACCAGTCCGGGCTTCATCTAACAACGCCTTAATTAAACCTTCGAAATGCATCAGCACTCCGCCCAGCATTCCAGCTCTGCCTCTGATCCTCCTCACGAGAGACATTCACTGAAAATGGCCACTGCAGGGGTGAGCTTTTACATGTAAAATGATACTCACAGACTCGGTATCAGCGTCAGTACGCGCTCCTGCTATACCTCAACCTTTCTCAAGTAACCAAAATCATACAATTCAACAATGTTCATGACACACATAATTCACCGAGTTTATTCCACATCCAAATATATAATCATGCATTCAAAATCATACACTTGCACATACATAGATTTATACATCACCACAATCAGCCTTATTCTATATGCATGCCTGCGGATCCGACTCGGGAAAAGACTCTCAGTTACGGCCCCCTTTTCTTTTGGCCCCTCGTCCCTCAGCTCTTACCAGGTGGCACCGGCCTCCCCACGGCGTCTCGAGACTCACTTCTCTAGCTCCAACGGCTACCACGAGCCCTATTGGGATCTAGCCAGGGTTGGTAACTGGAAGTCATTTCCCTTGGGGTTCTTGACCTTCCATGGGTCACCCCACTCTTACTCATGCAACTAACACATTCATTATTACACGTCATCGCGCCATGAACACATTACCGTAGTCATTAAGTAAGAACGAATGTCCTCCACTACTCGTCATCATTCAGTCAATCACACCAGCGCATGTTACAATCGGTCATCAAACTAACAACATTGAGCAATCCAATTAAGAACATGCACATACATATTTTTCATAGTGACAACAAAATAGATCCATCATTATCATCCACGAGCAGACTACGCCATAGCCACGAAGATCACTATCAGAATCTCAAATCATGCATCAGTTTTAGTAATTGTGAATACATGCACACATGCACAGCATCAGTTCTAATGATTATAAAAACATGCACACACACACACTCGCATTCAGCAATGCATTCATCCGGTACCGTTCTTAGACCATGCATTCGACATGCAAGCGCCCCCTACCTTTAGAAGAATCCTCAGAAACCTTTTTCGTTCTTGTTGTTGGGTCCGATGTCCTTCTCCTGGTTCGTCCGGTCTTCCTTGGCTTCGTCGTATTCTGCGCCTGATTCTGGGATGAAGTATGGTTCGTTCTTCAGTACTGGAATCAAGATCTCCAGGAGCGAAGAGTAAGATGGAAGAAGAAGAAAAATGGAGACGAAGAGAGGAAGTAGAGGATGAAGTGACGGAGGAGAAAGTCTGAAGAAATAGCAAGTGTGTTCTCTCTGCCAAGGGCTCACGCTTATATACATATATATGTGCATGCGCACAGTAAAAGGAGGGTGGGATGGGAGAGTGTGTGCTGCAGCAGCCACGTGCACTCCACTCCATCCCCTGACCATCACCATTTTCATATTTTAGTGGCTTAAACCTACTTAGTTAAATACAATTAACAGTTATTTCTAGTTGGAATCAAGTCTTAATGGTTTATTCTTCATTCAACATTTAATTTTAAAACGGGGATGTTACAGTTCTCCCCCACTGAAAAAGAATTTCGTCCCCGAAATTCAGTCGGTACTTACGTAGGTAAACAATTCGGGGTACTGCTGTCGCATGGCGTCTTCGCGTTCCCACGTGCAGGAGGTGATCTTGCCTTGCTGCCACTCCACCTTAACCAGCCTTACGTTCTTGTTCCTTAAGCGTTTTACCGATTGATCCACGATTCCAACCGGTGTAGCCACAGTGGTTAGGTCTTCCTTGATCTCTACCTCGTCGTCCGGCATCATGTGGCTGGGGTCATGCAAATATTTCCTTAGCTGAGACACATGAAAAATGTTGTGTAATCGGGACAAGTGAGTTGGTAACGCGAGGCGGTATGCCACGGGGCCAATCCGTTCTACTACTTCATAAGGTCCGATGTAGCGAGGGCTTAACTTCCCACTTTTTAAGGCTCGTCCAACTCCTTTACTCGGAGAGGTTCTCAGAAACACTCGATCTCCGACTGAAAATTCCAATGGCTTGATGCGCTTGTCATGGTAGCTCTTCTGCCTGTCTTGTGATGCTTTCATCTTCTCCCTTATCACTCGGATCTGTTCTGTGGTTTGCTTCACGATGTCTGGTCCCAGTAATAGACTTTCACCCGCTTCCGACCAACAGAGTGGGGTACGGCATCTACGCCCATATAATGCCTCGTAAGGTGCCATGCCAATGCTGTGATGATGGCTGTTGTTGTACGTAAACTCGATCAAGGGAAGGTACTGCTCCCAGTCCCCACCGTACTCTAACACACACGCTCTCAATAAGTCTTCTAGACTCTGAATCGTTCGCTCGGATTGTCCATCCGATTGGGGGTGGTAGGCAGAACTAAGCCAAAGCTTCGTCCCCAGTTCTTGATGCATGCTGGTCCAAAACCTGGACGTAAATCTTGGGTCCCTATCTGAGACGATGGAAGTAGGTATGCCATGCAGTCGAATAACTTCTTGAATGTAGATTCGAGCCAATTTATGCAATGGGTACTTCATATTTACAGGTAAGAAGTGTGCACTCTTCGTCAATCTGTCAACAATGACCCAAATGGCATCATGGCCCGCTCGGTTTTTGGGTAATCCCATGATAAAATCCATCGCAATTGAGTCCCATTTCCACACGGGGATCTCTAGAGGCTGCATTGCACCGTACGGTTTTTGGTGCTCTACCTTCGATTTCTGACAAGTCATACACCGGGTCACGTACTCCGCCACATCCTTCTTTAGTCCGGGCCACCAAAACTGTCTCCTCAAGTCGTGGTACATCCTCGTGGTTCCTGGGTGAATGCTGAGTAGGCTTTTGTGGGCTTCATCAAGCACCATTCTTCTCAATTTTCCTTCACTTGGTATGTATATTCTGTTCCTCACCCGGAAGATCCCATCTGACCCTTCTGCCAAGGATAAATCCTTCCCTCTAGCCTGAATTTCCTTCATTTCAGCTAGGTAAGAGTCCGCCTGCTGCTGTTCGTACATGGATTTTAAGAATTCGTTGGCAATCCTCAACGTACCGATTGTCATCTTCTGAGAGGAAGGGGCATCAACATGCAAGTTCATGTCTCGGAACCGCTCCAACAACTCAACTTCTTTTGCCATCATGGCTGCTATGTGGAGGGATTTTCGACTCAATGCGTCTGCTACGACATTTGCCTTACCTGGGTGGTATTTCAACTCGAAATCATAGTCCTTCAAAAACTCAATCCATCTTCTCTGCTTCATGTTCAGCTCCTTTTGGTCGAATAGGTATTTAAGGCTCTTATGATCGCTGTACACTTCAAATTTGGATCCGTACAAGTAATGCCTCCAGATTTTCAATGCAAAAACTACTGCTGCCAACTCCAAGTCATGGGTCGGATAATGTTGTTCGTGGGGTCTCAATTGTCGAGAGGCATATGCTATCACTCGGTCTTTCTGCATGAGTACACATCCTAATCCGAGTCCGGACGCGTCACAATAGACCACGAAGCTTTCTCGTAACTCAGGTAATGCCAACACCGGAGCAGTTGTCAACTTATTCTTCAGCTCTTGGAAGCTGCCCTCACACTCCGGACTCCACACAAAAGGAACATTCTTTCGAGTCAATTTAGTCAGGGGTAATGCCAATTTAGAAAAACCTTCGATGAACCTTCTATAATATCCTGCCAAGCCCATAAAACTCCTTATTTCCGAGATCGATCTGGGCCTCTCCCACGCTATTACAGCAGCTACCTTCGCAGGATCCACCGAGACGCCTCGCTTGGAGATCACATGCCCGAGGAAGTGGATCTCATCCATCCAAAATTCGCACTTTGAAAGCTTTGCAAACAATTGCTTCTCCTTCAACACTTGGAGTACTGCCCTGAGATGTCCCTCATGCTCCTCAGATGTCTTAGAATAAACTAGAATATCATCGATGAAGACAACAACAAACTGATCTAAGAAGGAATGGAATATGCTGTTCATGTAATTCATGAAAACAGCAGGGGCGTTTGTCACACCGAACGGCATCACTACATACTCATAGTGACCATACCTAGTCCTAAAGGCAGTTTTAGGAATGTCTGAGTCCTTCACTCGGATTTGGTGATATCCCGATCGTAAGTCGATTTTTGAGAAGACTGAGGCTCCACGCAGCTGGTCAATTAAATCATCAATTCTAGGCAGTGGGTATCGATTCTTGATTGTGAGTTTGTTAAGCTGTCGATAATCTATACAAAGTCTCATGCTGCCATCCTTCTTCTTAACAAGTAGCACAGGTGCGCCCCATGGTGACACGCTTGGTCTAATGAACTGCTTCTCAAGTAACTCATCCACTTGTTTCTTCAACTCTACCAATTCAGTTGAGGACATTCTGTAGGGTGCACTGGAGACTGGTTCGGCTCCAGGGATCAAGTCTATAGAGAATTCAACTTCTCTATGGGGAGGTACACTCGGGACGTCCTCTGGGAACACTTCTGGGAATTCGCAGACAACGGGAATTTCGTTCACTAAGGGCTCATTCTCATCTTTGGTTAGACAAATCATCATAAATAGTTGGGTTATACCTTGTGCCGCGCCATCTTCAGTGGGTTGTTTTGGGAAAACTATCTCTCGGTCTCTACAATCTACTAATACCTTATTGGCTGAAAGCCAGTCTATTCCAAGCACAATATCAAGACCCTTTAAGGGCATGCAAATCAGATCGAAGGTGAAACTCCGATCATACAACTCAAATGCTACATTTTTACATATTGACGATGTGAACACACTAGGGCCAGTGGGGCTGGCCACCTCTAAAGTCCGGTTCATAGACACAGTTGGTAGCTTCAACCGTTTCACGCACTCATCAGCTATAAAAGAATGGGTTGCCCCCGAATCGAAAACAACATTAAGCGTATTCATTCCAAGTGAGCACTTACATTGTACTAGATCGTTTGCTGGTGCAACATCCTCTGCATTGATGGTGTAGATCCTTCCTGTCGCTGTTGGGCCGGTGTTCCTCTCTCGACTGTTCGGGGCATGCATCATATTTCCTCTGGTTCCGTTGCCTCTGCCTCCATGTCGTTGGTTATCATTCACTCTGGTTCGATCTTGAAATCCTCCTTGACGCACATTGGTGGTTGCCTGGCGAAGTTGGGGGCAGTCCGGGCGAACGTGTCCCTTCTCTCCGCAGTGGTAGCATTTAACATTGGTATCATTGCATTCCTTAGCAAAATGATCACCGCCACATTTAAAGCATCCGCCATACCTTGGTCGCCCACTCATCTGTCTCCCTCGGTCATTATGGTTTTGATATCTGGTGAAGGGTTCATTCCTCCTCACGTTCCCTGGCCTCTTGAAACGTGATTGCTGAGGCCTCAGGTGTTGGTTAGCTCTGCTGCACTGGCCCGAATGGGCCCTGTCATCCTCTTCGAATATTCTACACTTGTTCACTAAGGCAGGGAAACTCCGGATTTCATGGTATCTGCAGGCCCTCTTGATATCCGATCTCAGTCCGTTCTCAAACTTAAGACACTTGGAGTGCTCCGTTCCCGGCTGCTGGAAGGGCGGATAGAATAGGCACAATTCTTCAAATCTGGTCGCGTATTCTTCCACAGTCATGGAGCCCTGTTTTAACTCCATAAACTCCAGCTCTTTTCGACTCCTCACTGTGTCGGGAAAGTATTTGTCTAGGAAGCAGGCCTTGAAATCGTTCCACGTCAGGTGATTGTCATCTTCGGGGAATTGGCTCCTAGCTATCTTCCACCAATTCTCCGCTTCATCTCGCAGCATATACACTGCGCATTCCACCTTCTGGGCTTCGGTACAGCGAAGACCCCTAAAAATTCTCTCTAATTCCTGAGTCCACTTGAACGCCGCCTCAGGGTTCCGTCCTCCTAAGAATTCACTCGGCTTCCTCTTCAGGAAGCGGTCCAGCACATGGCCATCCTCAGGTTGAGTTTGGCCTTGCCTTTCAAACACATCAGCAAAGCGTTGGAATGCTGTGGCTATAGCCTCCATACTTTGACGATGCGCCATTCCTTATCCTGAAATTGACATTTAAGGATAAGTATACGGAGCCACTTACTACCGATCTAATTATTAATCCAACAATTAATAACTTAGCACATTATGTCATTCGCCTAAGTCATACACACAATCGGACCAGGGGGAAAATAACCCCTCGTCCTCAAGACAATCATCAATCAGGTCAACCAGCATCAGAACAATTTCAACCATTCAATCAAAAAGACACAAACACCACCGCTTACACTTGGTAAGCATACTTTGGCCTTGGACTTTTCGGTCCGCTCTGATACCAAAATGTAACACCCTAATTATTTGCAATTAATAAATCCCCAAAAACATGAGAAAATTTTGCACAAAAACAGTCACGTAACATTTGATGTAGAAGGGAGCAGGCAATGGGGAAAACTAAGAACATTCACGCGCATAAAGCAACCTACAGGGAAGCTAAAAACTGGGGCCGGCTCGATGGGTTTATCGTAACGTACTAACACTAGGGCGGATCGCACAACACCGTTTATTCGCTCGGACGGGGTCTTACACCATCCAGGCGGAGTATGGTAATATAGCAGCGGATAGAAGAATTTCGCACTGAGACTTCCCTTCGAGAATTACTGGTCACTCAACAGGAGGAATAGATAAGGGAAATATGTTAATACATTCACACGCATAGCGTTTGGTGGAAAGGCGAAGTTAGAATCATCCTACTTGGCAAGGCGGGGTATATTTATCTTGGGCGGGCTGTCCTAGTTACTTGGGCGAGGTATGACGCCGCCGAAACGAAATCTACATAACGCCTCCTTAACACAACTACAAGGTAATTTCCTCCATCGGGTATGGACAAGGGTTCACTAAGTAAATCCTCACACTCGCCTTTCACTCAGAAAAATGAGAAGTTACAGAGTACACATACGTTAGTAGGTTGTGGAGAAAGGAGGGATCTGAACCTGTTCCACCCAGCTCAACTAATTATGACAACGCCTGGGCGGACTTAGCCATAACGCCCAAATCCGGGGTTCAACACCGGGGTCCGGATTGCGTTAGTATCACAACGGATAGGAAAGGATAATGGTCGATATCTCGCTCTGGTAATTACTCGCTTCAGTGTGAGTCCTCGCGCTTGGGCGAATTGCTCCCACACTTCGGGCGGGGTACGACTCCGCCCAACGTATCCGACATAAGTTTTCCTAAGACAATTCTCAATTAACTCTGACTTGGCTATAGCCTGCTCAAATCATACTGTCCCTGCGTATCTATTAAAGCACAATTATAGAGCAAGGCAGCACATAGCATCACACTCACAAAACCATACATCCATGTGTACATAGGAGTGTATATTAATATTTACAATGCAAAATCAGACTTCTACTTGTTCATAAAGTTCTATTCATCACAAAACATTAACATCCGGTATGAACCAGTCCGGGCTTCATCTAACAACGCCTTAATTAAACCTTCGAAATGCATCAGCACTCCGCCCAGCATTCCAGCTCTGCCTCTGATCCTCCTCACGAGAGACATTCACTGAAAATGGCCACTGCAGGGGTGAGCTTTTACATGTAAAATGATACTCACAGACTCGGTATCAGCGTCAGTACGCGCTCCTGCTATACCTCAACCTTTCTCAAGTAACCAAAATCATACAATTCAACAATGTTCATGACACACATAATTCACCGAGTTTATTCCACATCCAAATATATAATCATGCATTCAAAATCATACACTTGCACATACATAGATTTATACATCACCACAATCAGCCTTATTCTATATGCATGCCTGCGGATCCGACTCGGGAAAAGACTCTCAGTTACGGCCCCCTTTTCTTTTGGCCCCTCGTCCCTCAGCTCTTACCAGGTGGCACCGGCCTCCCCACGGCGTCTCGAGACTCACTTCTCTAGCTCCAACGGCTACCACGAGCCCTATTGGGATCTAGCCAGGGTTGGTAACTGGAAGTCATTTCCCTTGGGGTTCTTGACCTTCCATGGGTCACCCCACTCTTACTCATGCAACTAACACATTCATTATTACACGTCATCGCGCCATGAACACATTACCGTAGTCATTAAGTAAGAACGAATGTCCTCCACTACTCGTCATCATTCAGTCAATCACACCAGCGCATGTTACAATCGGTCATCAAACTAACAACATTGAGCAATCCAATTAAGAACATGCACATACATATTTTTCATAGTGACAACAAAATAGATCCATCATTATCATCCACGAGCAGACTACGCCATAGCCACGAAGATCACTATCAGAATCTCAAATCATGCATCAGTTTTAGTAATTGTGAATACATGCACACATGCACAGCATCAGTTCTAATGATTATAAAAACATGCACACACACACACTCGCATTCAGCAATGCATTCATCCGGTACCGTTCTTAGACCATGCATTCGACATGCAAGCGCCCCCTACCTTTAGAAGAATCCTCCGAAACCTTTTTCGTTCTTGTTGTTGGGTCCGATGTCCTTCTCCTGGTTCGTCCGGTCTTCCTTGGCTTCGTCGTATTCTGCGCCTGATTCTGGGATGAAGTGTGGTTCGTTCTTCAGTACTGGAATCAAGATCTCCAGGAGCGAAGAGTAAGATGGAAGAAGAAGAAAAATGGAGACGAAGAGAGGAAGTAGAGGATGAAGTGACGGAGGAGAAAGTCTGAAGAAATAGCAAGTGTGTTCTCTCTGCCAAGGGCTCACGCTTATATACATATATATGTGCATGCGCACAGTAAAAGGAGGGTGGGATGGGAGAGTGTGTGCTGCAGCAGCCACGTGCACTCCACTCCATCCCCTGACCATCACCATTTTCATATTTTAGTGGCTTAAACCTACTTAGTTAAATACAATTAACAGTTATTTCTAGTTGGAATCAAGTCTTAATGGTTTATTCTTCATTCAACATTTAATTTTAAAACGGGGATGTTACAGCGATCACAATGATAGGTCTTGCGGGACTATATGAGGAAGACTACCCTTGCGTGGGGGAAATGAATGAACGTGGTTGCGATCACGAGAATATTAAACTGAAAAGCCTTACGGGGCTAGACGAGAATGAGTACCCTATGCGTGGGGGAATAAGTCTGTGGTTGCGATCACATGAAAGAATGAAATCATAAACATGGTTGCGATCACCCGTGTATTGAATTGACAATGAAAGGTCTTGAGGGACTATATGAGGGGAGTACCCTATGTGTGGGGGAAACCGATATGAGAATAATGAATGTGGTTACGATCACAATGATAAAGATTGTAAGACCGTAGACGGCCTCACATAATATTATTAAAATTACCATTAAATAGATTAAAAAAATGAGGGTAAATTTTCCAGAATTAAAAGTAATTAAAGAATGAAGAGAAACCGCGAAATAAAGTTTTAACAAGTAACCCTGGACTAATTTGAAAATCTATCCCATATATGAAGATATGAGAAGGTGTGTAAGTTCAATCAAGAGTGCACCTTGGACAATCAACCACATGATCATCAACAAGGAATAACGAATGTATAAATCATTTCGAGAGTTGTGAGAAGAGTTAGAAAGAGGTTCAAGGATACCCTAATTAAGTGCCAAATATGGAGAATATGCATACATTTTCTTATATGGTCATGCCATGGCTCAATGGTACCCAAACATAAATCAAAACTCATAAATTTTTGGGCCATGAATTGATTCAAAGCCTTTATGAATCGATTCATAAGTGTTAGGGACCCCAAATAATGAAAACAGAGGCCCTTGAATCGATTCAAGCTCGTGTGAATCGATTCAAGCATGTTGGAATTAAGGAACAGTAAAAACAGAACCTCTTGAATCGATTCAATCTTCGTGTGAATCGATTCAAGCCATTCTAGAAGCTCTTGAATCGATTCAAGGGGTGTGTGAATCGATTCAAGCTCATCCAGGGGCCTATGAATTGATTCAAGGGACTCATGAATCGATTCATGACAGCATCCCTACTGCATAATGCAGAAATTTCACATTTTCCAACTTTTAAACACCCTAACTTTCTCATATTAAGTCCAATGGCCACCAAACTTTAATACCCCCTAATATACATCATTTATGATGTGTAGCCACTAGTTGCACTCAAAAATTCCCAAAAATGAGAGACATATGTGTATAAATGCGTTTAGTCTGTTTTAAGGCATTTTTATGCAACTCTAGGGTCAATTCTTAATGGAATCAACCCATTCTTGTTTCTACAAGTCATAAACTGCACATAGGGGCTATTGGGACTATCACATGCCATCCATTTCTCATAAATCTCTATTTGACCCTATAAGTTCCTTAATTATGCATATACAACAAAACATAACTCCACACATGCCTCATAAAACCACTATAATTCATGAATTAACATCATCCATTCATCATTTGGGTATTAGTCAAGCATCACAATTGCCATCATACATTGTCTAGCTCATAATCAAAAATTAGTCATACACATAAGGGTCCAAGTTTCATATATGACCTTCAAAATGAATATTCATCATCTCATATACATAATTAGCATCTATCCCCATCATATGCTATACAAAAGGAATAGTTGCCGACCAAGGCACTTCCTATACACTAATTTACCTCCACCATCAAAATACACACTTCCAAAAGAGATATAACCTCAACCCATGAATGTCCTGCATCACAAGGCTAAAAATAGACAACATAGGAGAGTGAGTTGTACATTCTAAAGGATGAATATGAATACAATATGATCATGTGCATATGCATTCAATGTCATGTATACTTTGTATAAACATATCATTTAAAACATACTTATATCTCAATCATCTCTATAATTCATAGCAAAGTATATAAACATACACACATCCATTCCCTTCATCAAGTTGGGCTATCGCACACATCAACACCATACATAACTTTATTTCTTTGTATTCATATTTCATATGTTGTCTTTAGGTATTCTCTTATGCAATCACAACCATCACTATATCTCATCACCTTTGGCATATCTCCTTGCTATATGCAAATGCTCTTAAGCTAATGCAACAGATTCAATATCAATCGCAAATTTGACTATGGGAAAATAAACACCAATTTGTGGGTTCAAGCATGGATTCGTACCCATACCCCTACTGCAGTAGTAAAATATGTACACTTATCATCAATTTGCATGCATATCAGCATGTTTTACTGGTACCAAAAGCATCACCCATCTTGCAACACCTGGCCATTTTCACCATGACTGCAGTATACACCATAATCAACAAAAGGTGTTGCGGGCCAACCATGATTCATACCATGGCAATTGTGATCCAAAGAACCACCGGGGACACTTGCTCCTCAAGAGAGACCCCCACAGGGACAACCATATGCAGCTCCCCATAGCTATACATGGGTAGCTTTGTGACTTACACATCAAGTCACTAGGGAAATATCAATAATGCTCGTGCATAGAGCCGTCCTCACACTGGGCCAACCGGGGGAACCCCTAACATTCCAACACTGGAAGCTATGCAATGTGCCATGGATGCTACAAAGTTCACCACATCATACTTTATATCGGGCCACCAGAAAATTTTCTTCAAGTCCTTATACATTTTTATGGAACTAGGATAAATGTTCAACACACTCTTGTGAGCTTTCTCAAGCACTAATCTTCTCAAATCACCACCAGATAGAACATAAATTCAGCCCTTCACACACCAAATAATATTATGACCTTCCCTAAAAAATGAATTCCTCCCATTAGCTTGAGCTTCTTTCATCTCAATCAAATACTCATCCTTCGCTTGTTGCACTTTCACATATTCAAGGAACACACTTGCATCCTTCAACATCTCTAGAGACATCTTCTTTGGGGTATACAACTCTACGCCCATGTTCAAGTTTCTAAATTGTTCAATTAACTCCATCTCTTTCACCATCATTGTAGAAACATGCAACGACTTCCGACTCAAAGCATCGGCAACCACATTTTCCTTTCCAGGATGATACCTCAACTCGAATTCATAGTCCTTTAGAAACTCTATCCATCGTCGTTGGCGCATATTAAGTTCTTTTTGATCGAATAAGTACTTAAGGCTTTTGTGATCACTAAAGACCATAAATTTTGAACCATACAAATAGTGTCGCCATAACTTTAAAGCAAACACCACCACCACCAATTCAAGATCATGTGTGGGGTAATTAACCTCATGCAATCACAACTGTCTCGACGCATACGCTATCACACACTTTTTTTGCATCAACGCGTAACCAAGACCAAGCTTGGAAGCATCATAATATACCACGAAATCATCTAGTAAATCGGGCAAAGCTAGCACTGGTGCGGTAGTAAGTCTTAATTTCAACTCTTGAAAACTTTCTTCATATTCGAGAGTCCACACAAATAGTTGGTTCTTACAAGTTAACTTCGTCAATGGTAAGGCTAAACGGGAAAATCCTTCAATAAACCTTCGGTAGTAACCGGCAAGACCAAGGAAACTTCTTATTTCCGTCACCGACGTTGGTATTTCCCAAGCCATAACAGCTTTAACCTTTGATCGATCAACGACAACACCATCACAAGAAATCACATGACTGAGAAATGAAATCTCATTCAACCAAAATTCACACTTAGAGAGTTTGGCATACAACCCCTTCTCTCGAAGAATAGCCAACACAAGGCGAAGATGCCTTTCGTGTTCTTCATGACTCTTAGAGTACACCAAAATATCATTAATAAATAGCACGACGAATTGATCAAGATATTCATGGAAGATGCGATTCATGTAGTCCATGAAAATTGTAGGAGCATTTGTCACACCGAATGGCATCACCACATACTCGTAGTGTCCATAACGCGTTCGAAAAGTAGTTTTGGGAATATCATTGGTCTTCACCCGAATTTGGTGATATCCAGAACGTAAAGTAATCTTAGAAAACACAACAACACCTTTCAATTGATCCAAAAGATCATCAATGCGAGGAAGAGGATATTTGTTCTTGATAGTCAATTTATTGAGTTTGCGATAGTCAATGCACAATCTCAGGCTTCCATCTTTCTTTTTCACTAACAACACAGAAGCACCCCAAGGAGATACACTTGGGTGAATAAATTCTCTTTTGAGTAATTCCTCAACTTGCTTTTTCAAATCGGCTAACTCCATAGGAGACATCCTATAAGGAGCTCGAGAGACAGGTTCAACGTCAGGAATAAGATCAATAAAAAATTCCATTTCATGTGGAGGGAGTAATCCAGGAATCTCATCCAGAAAAACATCGAGAAATTTAAAAACAATGGGAATTTCACAAGACTGGGAAGTACCACTTCCATCAACCATACAGAATATCATAAGGAGCTGAGAGATACCTTACCGGTCAAAGCATTCAGCATTTGGAGTTGGAAAGATCACTGCCTTATTATGATAATCCACCAAGACTTTATTGGCAGATAACCAATCCATACCTAGGATAATATCCAGGTCTTTTATAGGTAAGCACATGAGGGATACAATACACTTTCTACCATCAAGAATCATTTTGACGTTCTTACATTGAGTCACCGATCTCAAACAAGCACCAGCCGGTTAGTCACCATTATGAAGCCTTTCATCATGCAAACAGGCACTTTCAAGCGCCTCACGTAATCCTAATAAATCAATGAATGAGTAGCACTGGAATCATAGATAACATAAACTGATGTACTAAGGATTTCACACTCACCACGAGTAAGATCTTTCGCTTGAGAGGCTTCACCAATAACGACGAAAACTCTTCTAGCAGCTTGTGGTTGATCACCAACATTATGATTACCATTTCTTCCACCATGGCCATTGCCTCGACCATTGCCATTACGCCTACCATTATGGTTTCCACTACGGCCACCATCATGTCCATTACCGTTTCCATGACCACGGCCTCCAAAACCACCATGGCCTTCATAGTTAGCATTATGATTCATGCGAGCAGGAGTATAAACATTTGCATTTCTTATATTCAACGGGAAATTAGGGCGAATATGCCCCGGTTGGTTGCATTGTAGCATACCACATCATCTTGTGGGCAATCACGTGCCAAATGATTAGCACCACACTTGAAGCAAGTAAGGCCTTGGACATTGCCACGACTTTGGTCATTTCCATTACCACCTCGATATCCACCACGTCCTCTTACATTGGAGGATCCACCACAAAAGAACTTCGTCTTTTTAAAATGACCATGCCTCTTGAAGTTAGAGGATTGACCCTTCAACTTGGGTTCATGCTTGCCATGACTCAAAGGAGCCACATCATCTTCTTCATAAATGCGACAATTGTTCACAAGTGTCAGAAAACTTCTAATCTCTTGGTGCCGAATAGCCCACTTGATCTCGGGCCTTAAACCATTCTTAAACTTCATACACTTCGATGACTTTGTACCCTTTTATTGATAAGAAGGATAAAATGCACAAAGTTCCTCAAACTTGGAGGCATACTCTTCACAGTCATGTCACCTTTCTTAAGCTCCATGAACTGAATCTCTTTCTTACTTTTATAGCTCTCTAGAAAGTATTTCTTTAGAAACTCAACTTTAAAGTTTTCCCATGTCAATGGGATCTTAGCAAACAATATACGCCCTCTAGTAATGCGCCACCATGCTTCAGCTTCATAGTGGGCCATAAAGGCCGTATGCTGAACCTTTTGAGCTTTAGTGCATTCAAAGCTCGTAAAGATCCTCTCTAAGTCATTGATCCAAATATAAGCATCCTCAGGTTTATACCCTCCATGGAACTCAGGAGGCTTCCTCTTAAGAAATCGATCAAGACCTTGGGCACCTTGTCCAGCATTTTGTTGGCCTTGTCTTTCCAAGAGATCTGCAAAGTGATTCAAAGCAGATGCCATAGCAGTAGCTTCACGGTTATGTCTACCAGCCATGTTTCACTATATATTAAGACATGGCTCACACATGAGTAAACTAGACCAAATAATCATTTTTAACCTATATATTTAGAGGTTTCAATATTCAACGGTCTATCATGCTTCACATCATAATAATTGTATCAATCTCAATGCATGATCACAAAATATTAATCCTTAAAGGCAAATAGTGTAAGGAATCTAGGCTGAACTCAACAACAGGCATATCAATCTTAATTCAATGTTAAACAATCACAATCCAATCAAGAAATCCATAACTCAACCAAATACAGTCCATACAATGCAATCTTAAGCAATAATGGCTTGCATAACATCAATCAAGTTTTTATCAAAGCACAATAAATACTCTAATACCACCACTGTAAGACCATGGATGGCCTCACATAATATTATTAAAAATACCATTAACTAGATAATAAAAATGATAGTAAATTTTTCGTGAATTAAAAATAATTAAAGAATGAAGAGAAACCATGAAATAAAGTTTTAACAAGTAACCCTGGACCATTTTGAAAACCTATCTCATATATAAAGATATGAGAAGGTGTGTAAGTTTAATCAAGAGTGCACCTTGGACAATCAACCACATGATTATCAACAAGGAATATTGGAAATATAAATCATTTTGAGAGTTGTGAGAAGAGTTTGAAAGAGGTTCAAGAATACCATAATTAAGTGCCGAATATGGAGAATGTGCATACATGTTGTTATATGGTCATGCCATGGCTCAATGGTACCCAAACATACCTTAAAACTTAATTTTTTTTGGGAAAATAGGGCTATGAATCGATTCAAAGCCTTCTTGAATTGATTCACACATGTTTGGGACCTAAAACAGTGAAAATAGAGGCCCTTGAATCAATTCAAGCTTGTGTGAATCGATTTAAGCATGTTGGAATTAAGGAACAATAAAAATAGAACCTCTTGAATCGATTCAAGCTTTGTGTGAATCGATTCAAGCCATTCCAGAAGCTCTTGAATCGATTCAAGGGGTGTGTAAATCGATTCAAGCTCATCCAGGGGCCCATGAATCGATTCAAGGGACTCACAAATCGATTCATGACAGCATCCCTGTTGCATAATGCAGAAATTTCATATTTTCCAACTTTTAAACACCCTAATTTTCTCATATTAAGTCCAATGACCACCAAAATTTAACACCACCTAATATACACCATTCATAATATGTAGCCACTAGCCACATTCAAAAATTCCCAAAAATGAGAGACTTATGCGCATAAATGTGTTTAGTCTATTTTAAGACATTTTTGTGCAACTCAAGGGTCAATTCTCAATGGAATCAACCTATTCTAGTTTCTACAAGTCATAAACTACACATAGGAGCTATTGGAACTATCGCATGCCATCTATTTCTCATAAATCTCTATTTAACCCTATAAGTTCCTCAATTATGCATATATATCAAAACATAACTCCACACATGCCTCATAAAACCATTATAATTCATGAATTAACATCATCCATTCATCATTTGGGCATTAGTCAAGCATCACAATTGTCATCATACATTATCTAGGCCATAATCAAAAATTAGTCATACACATAAGGGTCCAATTTTTATATATGACCTTCAAAATGAATATTCATCATCTCAAATACATAATTAGCATATATCCCCATCAAATGCTATACAAAACCAATAGTTACCGGCCAGGGCACTTCCTATACACTAATTTACCTCCACCATCAAAATGCACACTTCTAAAAGAGATATAATCTCACCCCATGAATGTCCTGCATCACAAGGCTAAAAATAGACAACATGGGAGAGCGAGTTATACATTCCAAAGGATGAATATGAATACAATGTGATCATGTGCATATGCATTCAATGTCATGTATTCTTTGCATAAACATATCATTTAACATCATGATTTCATCTTCTCATCAACATACTTATATCTTAATTATATCTACAATTCATAGCAAATTATATAAACATACACACATCCATTCCCTTCATCATGTTGGGCTATCACACATATCAACACCATACATAAATTTATTTCTTTGTATTCATATTTCATATGTTGTCTTTAGGTATTCTCTTATCCAATCATAACCATCACCATATCTCATCACCTTTGGCATATCTCCTTACTATATGCAAATGCTCTCAAGCTAATGCACATGCATAATGGAGTTAATATCAATCGCGGATTTGACTGTGGGAAAATAAACACCAATTTGTGGGTTCAAGCATGGATTCGTATCCATACCCCTACTACAATAGTAAAATATGTACACTTATCATCAATTTACATGTATATCACCATGTTTTATTGGTACCAAACTGCACCACAACTCCTGGCCATTTTCACCATGACTACGATATACACCATAATCAACAAAAGGTGTTGCAGGCCAACCATCATTCATACCATGGCAACTGTGATCCAAAGGACTACCGGGGACACTTGCTCCTCAAGAGCCACCCATTACAAGGTTCACCACATGCAGCTCCCCATAGCTATACATGGTCAGCTTCGTGACTTACACACCGAGTCACTAGGGAAATATCAATAACGCTCGTGCATAAAGCCGCCCTTCCACTGGGCCAACCGGGGGAACCCCTAACATTCCAACACCGGCAGCTATGTTGTAACATCCCAATCCTTGATTTAATTAATGGCTGAGATTAGTGAATGGATTAAGATTAATTTCAGATTAGAGATTAGTGGTTAATTAGTGAAAGTGGCTAGAGGTAAAAGACGCATGTACCTCTGGTGGTATATATGGAATCCGGTCCTTCTCTCCTCCATTCATTCTCGTTCGCGTCGTCCTGCTTGGAAAGAATAAAGTGAGAGTTGAGAGCTTTCTAAGAGAAGCAGTGACACGGTCCTGTTTCATTCCCTGTCTTCTTCTCCTCTCCGTCACCTTCTTCCTCCCTTCTTCTTCCACTCAAAGCTGCCAGTGTCCCAGTTGGAAGGTTATGCTGGGAAGTGCCTTGGAGCTGTGGGAGAGACGAATCTATTGGAGGAAGGGACAACTCTGGTCTAGAATCGACATTAAGTTCAAAGGCTGTTGGAGAAGGAGTAACAGAAGGAATGATCGGTCAACATTGTAACCCAAAGAGCTTCTGAACCCCGACAGCAGGTAGGGGCCGCCTTGCATGTCAAATGCATGGTTCATGGATGGGTTCTAGGTGTTTGTTTAAATGTGATGTGTTATGTGTGAAATGTGTTGATAGCTGTGTTGTGATTAAGTAATAGTGCATGCAACTCCCGGATTTGTGGTATCTATGAACTGTTTAGTATTGTGTGACTTCGTCCATGAGTGCATGTTAATATTTCTACGAATGTTGACGGAATGCTTGTAAATAAGAGTGTCACTATGATTGCCGAGTGCGTGAGATATGAGATGATACGTGATTTCCATTTTGAATGTTGTGTTAAACTGCATGCTGATTTCATTAAAGATGTCGAGTGGATGTGTTGTAGTATTGTTACCCTGATCTGCTTATTATAAGTTACTATGACTAAACGCATGTGATGCTGTAATGGAACTATGGAATTTCGAGTGAACCTAAATGCCGTGATGAATTGGTTGTGATCTATTAATGGCTGCGTGAGACGCACTTGGTAAGTTTGGATGCTTGTTGTGAAATTGCATGAAATTACATACATGAGAAGAGGATGACCCGTTGAAGGTCAGGAGCCCTATGAGATGATTTTCAGCCATAGATTCCTGGCTAGATCCATGAGGACCCGTGGTAGCCGATGGAGCTAGAGTTAAGTCTCGAGACGTCACGAGGTGACCGGTACCACACGGAAAGGGCTAGTGGATGAGGGGCCAGGAAGGAATCTGTGACTGAAATCATTGTGTAAGACGGATCTACGTGCTTGTGTGTAGGACAGATTCTTGGCTAGATCCATGAGGACCCGTGGTAGCCGATGGAGCTAGAGTTAAGTCTCGAGATGTCACGAGGTGACCGGTACCATACAGAAAGGGCTAGTGGACGGGGGGCCAGGAAGGAATCTGTATCTGACATCATTGTTTGAGTCGGATCTGCATGCATGTATATAGGAGCATATTATTGAGAATAACATGATTTACATGGACTGGATGATGTCGTATGAGTGAATTCTGATTGAATGAATATGTATGTATTGATACTGTTGTTGAGTGTAATGTGATGTTATGATTGAGAATGTATGTTATTGTGCAAATTCTGATCGGATGATGTTGTATGACTCTTATATTAAATAGCAGTGTATCTTATCGTGGATTGAGCCATGTAATTTGTATAATTGAGTAGTCAGGTATAATCCGAGTCAATAACTGTCATTTAATATGTGAAAGCTCACCCCTACACCATTTTTCAGTACGTGCAGGTCGGACTCGGAAGTGATGATAAGGCCTTAAGTCCGAGTGAGGTGCACTCCGACTGTTGAGTGCTTATATTGTATTTATTATGTTTAGTTAGTGTAGCCTTGGCCAGCTCTCATGTAATAGGATAATTAACATATTGTTTATGAGCAATGCCTATCAGAATTATAGACAAGTACACGTATACATATATATAAATATTTTACATGGGTATGGTGTTAATTACATCGAATAATAAGTGTTGGTGAATGAATAATGTTAGGATAATAAGTATCCGAGTGTATGTCTGCATATATATATGTGTGTGGTTATATTAGTAACATACACTGTATTGGTTGTGAAGTGTTGTTGAATTATTTGAGAATTGTTGATGGATGAAATAGTGTTAAGTTGATGATTCCGATTGAGACTATAGTGTTTGGGCTTCTTTTCCGAGTGGAGAATACTTAAAAGGATTCTGAGAGAAACCCCTTTGATGAACCTATTCTGTGTGGGATTTAATGGGAGAATCTCCCGAGTAATGTTAGGAATGATTGTTGCCGAGTGAAAAATATGAGTAAAACCCCGAGTGGGCAATGGGTTGAATACTCTGAGTGGAAATCCCGTGTGAACCTCCTTCGGGGGAAAAGTTGTTGTAATGGTTTAGATTGGGATATATTCTAAGTGTATGAGATATACACATAATCCGAGTGAATGAGGTTCCATATCCCGAGTGGGTGAGACTTAGAACGGGTCCGAGTGGGACTTGACTTAATGATTTTCCCTGAGTAAATAAGGTGATATTTACCGAGTGCATCTAGCTGGAATAATCCGAGTGATATATGACTGTGGGGACCCCTTCTGAGTGAAGGAAGGTCTATAGGTTTCCCGAGTGAGTGGAACTCCTATACCGAGTGATTAAATGCCGAGTGTAGCTTCTCGCTTCGGCGAATGAAGAATTCGCTCCAGCGAGTGTGAATGGATGGGAAGGTTGTTTGGTTGACTTCGCTTAAGCGATGGGGTGTTCGTCTGAGTGAGTTGGGCTGTCTCACTCAAGCAGAGTCGGATCTCGCTTGAGCGAGTGCACGCTGTACTGGTTTCGCTTGAATGCTCTTGTGTTTCCACTGGGCTGATTGGTCTTCTTCTTTTATTCCCTTTCCTTCCCTTCTTTCGCTCGATTGTTTTATGGGCTGCCGGTTGCTTATGGTTTATTTTGGAAAGCTATCCCTTGCCCTTTCATTCCTTTTATCTTTCCCTCGGATTGCATGTATTTTTGGGAAAAATTTCCCTGCCTCGGTTTTGGTTTTAGAATTTTGTAGGATGTTTTATATGTAATATGCCATGGATGTAATGCAAATGCCAATCATATGCATTCTCACAACTATGGATCCTAATCATGCGACTCATCAATCATCACCATTACCAATACCACCACACAATTTTTAGTGGATTTTATTATCTTTGGTTATTGCCATTGTTCCTTAGCTTCAAGGGGGAAGAAGGAGAAGAGACTTCAAGCTTCAAGCTCTTCCTTAGCTTTAAGTAGAAATGAAAATGGGAGAATGTGAATTCCACCACCACTTAGGGATTTTAGGGAAAAAGATGAAAAGGAGAAATGAGAGTGAAAAGAAGAGAAAGTGTCTTTGCCTTAGAGAGGGAGAAGTAACATGAATATGAGAGGGGAAGAGGTTTTATGTTTTTAATTCGTAACCCCTCTTTAAAATTTTTACCATTTTATAATATACAGGATCTCTGTTTGGGCTCAATACTTGATCCAAAAATTATTTCGAATATAGATTCGGATCCCCAATAATATTCTTAACAGCCCTGACCAACAGTACCTCAATTGGAGATACTTGGTCTGACGTGCATATTTTAACCAGGTATAGTTTTAGCTCTTAAAGCCTCAATAAATTATGATTAATCTTCATAAATCTCAATTTAATTATTTTCAACGTTTTGGGACATTTATTAATCCATGTGTAATTACTTAATATTTATTCCTTTATATTTAATCATTTATATAAAATTTGGGATGTTACAACGGATTGTTTGAAATGGACCCTTGCATAGGGGGCATATGTTTGATTGATTATTAGTGGTTGCGATCACTTGAGAAACCATGTAGTATGGATGATGTGGAATGGATCCATTGCATATGCATGAAACAATATGACATATACATTAGTCATAGGTACATGGCATTTGAGATGGAGACGACCAAAGGAAAATGATAACCTCTTGAGAGTACAAATTGATTAAAAATATAATGAATTAATGATGCTAATGTGAGAGCCCATGTTTATGAACGGCAATATGAATATGTATGTGCTTGTGTATGTGCTTTCTAAGAGCTATGAATAATAAGGCTTGTATGCCTAAGATGACATCTTGATGATAGTTATTCAATAAAAGAATGATTTTATTGCAAAGCACACATGTTGTTTGTATGTATGTACACATGATCACAGTGTATTTAAATTCATCATTTTGAATGTATAACTCACTCTCTCATGTTGTCTCCTTTTTAGCATTGTGATGCAAGATTATCATGGAAAGCCTTGGACGACAACGACTATTAATTATGTTGTGATGAATGAATTGTATAAGATGATAGTTGATAACTGTTGATTTGATAATATTGTATGGATGACAATGTATATGGATGACAATGTATAATCCTGCATCACAATGCTAAAAAGGAGACAACATGGGAGAATGAGTTATACATTCAAAATAATGAATGTAAATACATTGTGATTATGTGTACATGCATTCAACCAACATGTGTGCTTTGCTATAAATCATTAATTTATAATTAAACTATCATCAAGATATTATCTTAGGCATACAAACCTCATTGTTCACAATTCATGCCAAGCCTAAGCATAAGCACAAACACATTCACACAGCCCTACATCATTACGGGCATTTGATAAGTGTTTTATAACACAATAAATTAGATTTGGTTTGCTTAGGATTTTAATCATTATGCACTGTATTTCCATAATTTTTGTGATTTTCGCTTTCTTTCCACTATATTCTACTTGGGTATTTTATTTTGCAAAAATTAATAAAATTAAGGAACAAGTATAAAGATAATCCAAGGGTCAATAACAAGAGCAAAACGACCATCAAGTGATAAAGAAACAAGAAGAACAAGCCCTGGTGAAAAAAGAGCAACAAAAGCATGAAAATGGGCTATTAGTGCGCTATCTATTAGTGCGGTTGTAACAGGAACCACACTAATAGGGTGTGAATTTTTAAAGCATGAATCGATTCCCCCCTTGCATGAATCGATTCACATGTGAAAAATGGCCCAAAATTACAAAAAAATGCATGAGGAATCGATTCCTCACTACATGAATCGATTCCCCCCTTTCATGAATCGATTCCCAGGCTGTTTTTATGCCATAAATCGATTCCTCATGCCATGAATCAATTCATGATGCTGGGAATCGATTCCCACCTTTATAAATTGATTCACATGCTGTTTTTTATGGAAAAATACCCTGGAGGAATCGATTCATCACTGAAATCATGCGTCAAAAATCATTGGAAACAACAAATAAGCAAATTGGAGACAGCTAGAACAGCTTTAAATCACATGCACCAAAACTTTCCAACTTGCAACGTATTTTCTTAGCTGGCTTCCTCCCTTCCTTCGCCTATAAAAGGAGAAGCAATCCAATTAGAGAAGGCATCCAGTTCTCATTCATTCACTTTGTTCCTTTCTTTTCTTTTCCATCGTTTTCTTCTCTGTTCCATTTCTTTCTCTTCCTATTTTCTTTTTTAATATTTTATTTTATGTAAGAGTTGTGAGGATTATGAAATAGAGTGTTCCAATTTGTAATTGGTGGAGGAATCAAGGAAATACAGTGGTAAAATTATTTTGAGCTTTTAGAGAAACACGTAACTCTTTATTTTTACCATGTCTTGTATGTTTTATTTTTCCATCATGTGTGTGGATTTGAATTATTTCATGAGTAACTAAATTAATTATCTTGGGATGAAGGGGGTGTGATAATATTTTATGATAATGTTATTTTGACTTTGAATTAAATAAATTTTTGTTTTCTATTTAGTTCAAAAAATGCTCAATGCTCTTAGTGATTCCTAACAAGAACCTAAGTGATAAAACTGTATACTTGCGGGTATATTAGTAAGTTTAAGTAATTAATAGAATCGAGAGATTTATTGTTACTGGAAAGTTTTTGAACTAAGCCTAAGGTTTTGAAATACTTTTTGTGACCTCGGGAAAACTGTGAAAGTAATCAAAATCTTTTAGGGAATAAATAAGGGATTTTCACAAAACGATAATGGGCCTTTTCTAAGGATTAAGCAGTGCTTTCCATAGGTTAGGTACATTAATAGGATTCCGAGAGGAACATATTAATTAGCTTAAGGAAAATCCGCCTTGGAAAACTTAATTTGATTCTTATTTATGAAAAGTTAAAATTCATTAACATAAAATAGAGTCTTGATCCCCCGAAATCCCAAGATACTCTCAACTCTAATTTTTAAGTGTCTAGAAAATTTTGTTTATTTATTCGTATTCTGTGCAACTTTATTTTATGTTTTATTTTACAAAAACATTAAAAATCAATTGTGTGGATAATTAAATTTCAATATGTTGGTACTTTGAACACAGTCCTTGTGGAAACGATAATCTTTTATATTACGTGACATAACCCGTATGCTTGCGGGCCCTGTCAAGTTTTTGCCGCCGTTGCCGGGGGCTGTTGTCCCTCAAATATCGGTAATATTGAAATTTGATTAGATCATACTTGTTAATATTCTTTTTATTTTTATTTTTATTTTTTGTTTTGTTTTGTTTGTTTCTTTTCTTTTTATATTTTTTCTGTATTTTTATTCTTACTTATTTTATTCTGTTTGTTAATTTGTATTTTGTTCTTTATTCTGTGTATCTGTTGTTATTTTATTTTTGTGATTGTTTGTTTTATTTGTCATTTATTTTCTTTTTATGCTACGAAGCCATAGTGTTGATCTAAACTTAGGATTTGACCCTGAGATAGAACGTACCCTTAGAGCTTTGAGAAAACAACAAAAACAACAAAAAGAAAAACAAATGGCAGACCAAAACAGAGCCTTAAGAGATTTTGCCGCTCCAAATACAAATGGAAGAGGGTCTAGCATCCTTAGACCCACAGTGGAGGCTAACAATTTTGAATTGAAACCTTCACTACTCTCTATGGTTCAGCAGAAACAATTCAGAGGATTACCCTCTGAAGATCCAAATCTTCATCTTCAAATCTTTCTTGAATACTGTGGCACCCTGAAGATGAATGGAGCCACCAATGATGCCATTCGCTTGAGACTGTTCCCTTTCTCCTTAAGAGATAAAGCGAGGGCGTGGTTGTATTGTCTTCTTGAAGGATCCATCACGACTTGGGAACAACTATCCAGTGCTTTTATCAACAAATGGTACCCAAGGAATAAGACTAATGTGCTGAGAAAAAAAATCATAAATTTTACACAAAGAGATGACGAATCACTGTATGAAGCCTGGGAGAGATACAAGGAGATGCTGAGAGAATGTCCCCACCATGGGATAGAGAGGTGGTTGACAGTTCATATTTTCTATAATGGACTAACTTCTACACAAAAGATCTCTTTAGATGCTGTAGCTGGAGGAGCTTTCATGAGTAAGAATATGGAGGAAGCAACCAGCCTGATTGAAGAAATCGCCCAAAATACCTACCAGTGGTCTTCCGAAAGGACTTTACCTTTAAAAACTCCAGGTAAGTATTCTGTTGATGCTATTTCTTTACTTACTGCTAAAGTTAAGGCATTATCTGTAAAATTTGATAAGTTAGGAGCAGATGCTACTAATATTGTCTGTGAGTTGTGTGGTGTTCCAGGTCATAATATCTCAGGTTGCCAACTAGGAGTAACTCAAAATATTGAGCAAGAAATGCATCAGGTGGATGCTATTGGAAACTATAGTGGAAATTTTCAAAATAACTATAGACCTTCACAAGGTCCACCTGGCTTCCAAAATAGGCCACCTCAATTCCAAGGTAATCAAAGTAACTACAACCCTCAACAAGGACCCTACATTCCACAGAAATCAAAACTAGAGTCCTTAATGGAGACATTTGTAGCTACTCAACAGAAGCAGAATGATGAGTTCTCTAATTCAATAAAGACCTTAGCTTCAAAAGTGGACTCTCTTGCCACCCATAACAAAATACTAGAGAATTAAATTGCCCAACAAGCCTTCTACTCTCAAAGAGCGCCAGGAACATTTCTTGGGAAACCTGAGTCTGGACCTTCCAACCATGCCATGGCTATCACTCTTAGGAGTGGTACTTAATATGATGGTCCAGTTGGCAAGACTGAGGAGAAAAAGAAATTGGATGAGTCTCTATCTCACCCGATGAATAAGGAAGAAAAACCACAAGAAAAGAAAGAAGAGGTTAAGCCATATCAACCTCCTATTCCATTTCCTCAGCGCCTGGCTAGAGCAAAGTTGGACAAACAATTTGGTAAGTTTCTTGATGTTTTAAAGAAATTGTATGTCAATATTCCCTCCATAGATGTTTTGCAGCAAATGCCTATCTATGCGAAGTTCTTGAAGGATATTTTGTCCAATAAAAGAAAGCTGGAAGAAGACAGTACAGTGGCACTTACTGAAGAGTGTAGTGCTTTAATTCAAAAGAAGCTTCCACCCAAGCTCCAAGATCCAGGTAGTTTCTCTATCCCATGTATGATTGGTAACATGACAATAGATAGGGCATTATGTGATTTAGGAGCTAGTGTTAGTTTGATGCCTTTATCTATTTTTGAAAAATTAGGATTGGGTGAATTGCAACCTACTAGGATGTGTTTACAATTGGCTGATAGGTCCATTAAGTATCCTATATGTATCTTAGAGGATGTTCCTATTAAGGTAGGAAAAATTTTTATCCCTGCTGATTTTATTGTGCTAGATATGGATGAGGATTCTATTATCCCCATTATATTAGGCAGGCCTTTTTTAGCCACTGCAGGTACTGTAATCGATGTCAAGAATGGTAAGTTGTCTCTGACTATAGGAAACCAGATGTTTTGATAAAACCTTCTCATGATAATATTTGCTGTAAAATTAAAATTGTTGACCGAATGGTGAAGGAAGAAACTCTTCTTAATGATCCACTTGAATCTATTTTTTTGAATAAGTTTGCAGGAACATCAAAAAACAGTGAAGGTAACATACCACTGAGACATGATACTGAGGTCATGTGTAGAAAAATAGTGAGCCCAAATGTTGAACTTAAACCTTTACCTTCCATAATAAGGTATGAATTTCTAGGCCCTAATCGGTTCTTGACTATGATTGAGGTATAGAGTCTGGCTGAAGATGTTAAACTTAGCACTTATGGGGAGGTAACCCCATGTCTTTATTTTTCTTTAAAAAAAACAAAAAAAACAAAAAAACAAAAAAACAAAAAAACAAAAACAAAACAAAACCAACTATGTCAAATGCTGGTTTGGGGTTACTACAGGTAAGTTTTCTTATCCTTTTATCATCCATTTTAACATTAAGGACAATGTCAAATTCTGGTTTGGGGTGGTAGATAAGAAAACTTAACTGTTTTGTTGTGTGATTGTTATTTTATTTTGCATGTATATGATTTTCCTTGTTTTGTTTGTAATCTTGTAATTTACCATGATTGCATGATAAATTTACTCTGAACACAAAGCTAAAGTATCTAAGGACCCCAAAATTTTGAGTAAAATTTTTTAAAATTTGATTGTTTAAATGCCAAATCAATGTCTAAATGATCCTTAAGTGATTAAAATTTTCTTTGAAAAGACTTTCCATGGTTAGACTTGAGCCAAAATGGGTTATTTATCAAACAAATTTTCAAAACCCATATTTTCTTGATTGATTGAATCTCATAATCATTAATATTCTAGAACTTGTTTTTCAACCGATTCAAAATGGTTTTTGATTGTATGTCTTAGGATGATAAAGGCATAATTAGGCCTTATTCTAAAGCCTCAGAATTTTTGCATAATTTGACCCCTAGATGCCCCTTTTGAGCCTGAAAGTGAAAATTTTTCTTTGAAGCCCTTCATTGACTGATATTCTCTTAATGGTGAAAAAGTTAGAAATTTAGTAGAGCAAAGAAATAAAAAAGGACTTAAGAAAAATATGGTATAGAATACAAAGAAAAGTAAGAAAAAGAAAAGAAAATCAAAAGGATGATATTAAATGAATTCCAAAAAGTCCATAAAAGTTCAAAAATTTGCTCTGTTAAATTTATGATGGTAATTTAAATCATTCATGAATGTTAAAGCCCTTTTGTATTCTATTTTTCTTGAAATTCCTACCTTGACAATACAACCCATGGCCACATTACAACCTCTGAAAGACCTTTAGACTTTGACATACTTTCTATCTAAACTGTAGAGTTTCTAGGTTATTAATAAGCTTATGGTAATATTTTTTGACTATAATGATTTGAGTGATACACAAACTATGAAACACTAGAGTGAAATTGTGAGAAGAGTATCTCAAGTCTTGACATTGAAAATTGACTCACATAAGAAAATTTAATTTGGCATTTGAATAAATCCGTTTCTCTGCTTTGGGCTCTCTAGTTTACTGAGTTAAGTGTTTTCTGTTTCTTATCATGTGAATATGGTAATTGCTTGAGGACAAGCAATGTTTTGGTTTGGGGTATTTTGATAAGTGTTTTATAACACAATAAATTAGATTTAGTTTGCTTAGGATTTTAATCATTATGCACTGTATTTCCTTAATTTTTGTGATTTTTTCTTTCTTTCCACTATATTCTACTTGGGTATTTTATTTTGCAGAAATTAATAAAATTAAGGAACAAGTATAAAGATAATCCAAGGGTCAATAACAAGAGAAAAATGACCATCAAGTGATAAAGAATCAAGAAGAACAAGCCCTGGTGAAAAAAGAGCAACAAAAACATGAAAATGGGCTATTAGTGCGCTATCTATTAGTGCGATTGTAACAGGAACCACACTAATAGGGTGTGAATCGATTCACATGTTATAAAAGTGCCAGGGAATGAATTTTTGAAGCATGAATCGATTCCCCCCTTGCATGAATCGATTCACATGTGAAAAATGGCTCAAAATTACAAAAAAAAAAATGCATGAGGAATCGATTCCTCACTACATGAATCGATTCCCCCCTTTCATGAATCGATTCCCAGGCTGTTTTTATGCCATAAATCGATTCCTCATGCCATGAATCAATTCATGATGCTGGGAATCGATTCCCACCTTTATAAATCGATTCACATGCTGTTTTTTATGGAAAAATACCCTGGAGGAATCGATTCATCACTGAAATCATGCGCCGAAAATCATTGGAAACAACAAATAAGCAAATTGGAGACAACTAGAACAGCTTTAAATCACATGCACCGAAAGTTTCCAACTTGCAACACGTTTTCTTAGCTGGCTTCCTCCCTTCCTTTGCCTATAAAAGGAGAAGCAATCCAAGCAGAGAAGGTATCCAGTTCTCATTTATTCACTTTGTTCCTTTCTTTTCTTTTCCTTCGTTTTCTTCTCTATTTTCACTAGTGGAAAAAATGGATATAACAACGGGGATATATTCACGGGTAGAAGAGGATCAGTGATAAAAACATGCGCGGTGGTATTTTTGAAATTATAAGGTGAACGTTTTAATCAGAGAAAACTATATATCCACGGTTAACATCATAACCGTGAACGTAACCATCAATATATATTCACGGTTGAGGAGTCAACCGTGGATATATAGTACCTGAAATATATATCGACGGTTTTAATCACAACCGTGAATATATATTGATGGGTACGTTCACGGTTATGATGTTAACCGTGGATAAATATAGATGTCAATATTCACGGTTGTATTTCCAACCGTGGATATATAGTTCAGGTTTTAGGGTTTAATCACTGGGTACTCTATGTCCACGGTTGTTTCTATAACTGTGAATATAGATTTAATATTTATCCACGGTTGGTATCGTGACCGTGGATATATAGTTAACTTTTATCCACGGTTGTTTGTTAAACCGTGAATATATGTTTAATATATTCACGGTTTCAAGGGGAACCGTGAATATATATCCTTTCTGAAACTTCAAAAGCCGCGCCTTTCACTCTTCTTTCACTTTCTCCTTACTTTCGCACTGGTTATCGTCTTCTTCCTCGTCCTCCTCTTTGTTGGTCGTAGGCTTCTGGGTTCACTTCCTTCTTCTTTCGCGTGCCCTTCTTCTTCTTTGTTCACCATTGTCAGGTAAGTGCTTCGTTGCCCTTCGTTCATCATTGCCTCTGCTGGTTGTATGTATAATGTGCCTGTTCTATTTTCTTCTGGCTGTATGTGTATAATTACTTAGTTGTTAGGCAGGAACCTTTCAATAGTTTTTCCAGTGAAAATGATGGGTAAGTATCTGGAAAACCTCCCAGCACCAAATCGCTCACCAAGCCACATTGTTTTTTTCACATCCTTGAGAATCAAAGCTTCCCATAACTAACAGAAGTCTTTTTTGAAGTCTTCATCCAATTCCCTGTAGACTGTATGATCTAGAAAAACTGCAAAATGACTCCATAGGTCAAAGTTCAACTCTCCCAAATTTCTAGGTTTCAAAAAGAATCCAATTAGATAAAAAATTTTGCTACCTTCAATAATTTTGCTACCTTTAGTAACAGGTTTAGAATGCAATCAGTTAAGCATGTAAGCACTTTGCACGACAAGTAGAAAAAATTGAACAAGAATTTTAGAGTTGATATTCATCTGATTGGGTACAGTAATCATCGACCAGTTACATGTTGAACTTGAATCAGAATAAGTGACAAATAACTCTACTATAAAGAGAATAAAACACAATTTACATGAGTTCACCATTGCTGTCATAAGTCAACCTTTTCTGGATCAACTCAATCTGTTTCAGAAAGTCCAAATATCAATCTAAAATTTAGTAAGCCTCCTATCAGTAGAATGTGATATAAAGAAATTTGAAGCATATCACACCATGAGTAGATATTCAAAACTTATATTCTAAATATTTGTTTTATTACTTCAAAGCAGATATTCAAAACACCATAAAACTTTAAAAATATAGCTTTGAATCTACTCAAATCTTTGAATGAATCCTTATACCCTTCCCCTTAAATACATCTAAGTAAACCATTCAAGTTTTAATAAACTAGCTAACCAATTACATTGACACATTCCCTTCTATCCTATCTCCTAACACTTTGGATGGTAAAGGAGAATCATTTTTCAAGCGTAAATCGTAAATAAATCCATTTGGTGAATTAGTAGTTATTGCTATTTTTACCTTGTGTGCAAGCTCAACCTTTATTTAATTTTATTGTTGTTGTTGTTGGTTGCCTGTATATAATGTTATTTATGTCTATTGTATGTATGTGGTTTTCAATCTTACAAACTCGTAGGCTCATACTAGTTAACTAGTATGAAAGTTGTTGTGCATATGATTGAACCGTAGTTCCCCGTTTGAGATTCGACACAAATGGTCATTAAATCAATTAATGTCATCGTTTGTGTTGAATCTTGAATTGTCCGTTTGGACAGTTTGGGATGAACAATTATTTTTTATACGTCATTGTTAGTATGTACAAGTTAGGAGTTATTTTAAAATTTGATAAAATTTTGGTAACTTGTATTTTGTGTTGTTCTCTGGGTGCATATTTGGTTGTGGTTGAATTTGATTTGACCACTCTCATTTTGTGTACTTAGAGACCAATGCGAAATGCTGCCGAAATTTCATCAAATTTTAAAATAAGTCCTAACCTGTATATATGAATGACGTATAAAAATAATTGTCATGCTGAATGGGTATAGGACCACCACCTTTGTATAAAAAGTGAGGTTGATCATAGCACCTTGTAAACAGTTGGTATGGATCGGAGTTGGATTTCTGCGTCACGCCTAAGTCTGGAGTACGAGGGGGGAGTTGAATCATTTATAGAATTCGTAGCGAGGAATGCAGTGGGGGTGAATGGAAAGTATTTTTGCCCTTGTGTTAAATGCTTCAACCTGCGTCGGGTAGACTTAGAAGAGGTGCGAGAACATCTACTGTGTGACGGTTTTCTACGTAGTTATATGCGTTGGATATGGCATGGTGAAAATGTGGTGGTGCCAAGTAACAGCTCTCAGACTAAAAATCGAAGCTCGATGCATGACAACGATGTCGACATGGATGACCGACTCAAGGATATGATCCGTGATGTAGGGGTAGAAGGTTTTAAGAAAGCTCATGTATATACAACTCTGTGTCAGGACTCTGAGCAGCCGTTGTATCCAAACTGCGTCAATTTCACGAGGTTATCAGCTGTTTTGCGGTTGTTTAATTTGAAGGCCATAAACGGGTGGACGGATAAAAGTTTCACTGACTTACTGAAGTTATTGAAAGAAATGCTCCCAGCTGGAAACACCTCGCCGAAAAGTAACTATGAGGCCAAAAAGGTGTTGTGTCCTATGGGTTTGGAGTATGAGAAAATACATGCATGCCCAAATGATTGTGTATTATTCCGGGGTGAGTTAGAAATGCTGCATCGATGTCCTAGATGTGGGGTGTCACGGTATAAGAAGAAAGAGGCGGATTCTGATGAGGTATGCACTAAAGGGTCTCCTGCAAAGGTGTTGTGGTATCTACCTATAGTTCCAAGACTAAAGCGTCTGTTTGCCAATGCAGATGATGCAAAACTTATGAGATGGCATGCTGATGAGAGGGTTGTTGATGGACTACTTAGGCATCCGGCCGATGGGTCGCAATGGAAGAAAATGGATAGGATTTTTCCAGAATTTGCCAATGAACCAAGAAATGTTAGGCTTGCACTAGCCATAGACGGCATGAACCCGTTTGGGAACCTGAGCACAAACCATAGTTCGTGGCCTGTTTTGTTGTTTGTTTACAACTTGCCACCATGGTTGTGCATGAAGTGAAAATATGTGATGTTATCAATGATGATTTCTGGTCCACGACAACCGGGGAACGACATTGATGTATATTTAACTCCATTGGTTGAAGACCTCAAAAGGTTGTGGGAAGACGGGGTTGAAGTGTTTGATGGGTTTACCGGGCGATCATTCAAATTGCGTGCCATGTTATTTTGCACAATCAATGACTTTCCAGCGTATGGTAACTTATCTGGGTACAGTGTGAAGGGTCATAAAGCTTGTCCAGTATGTGAGGAGGGGACTAGTTCTGTGCGGTTGCATCATGGCAGGAAAAATGTTTATCTTCGACATCGAAGGTTTCTTAAAGCGAATCATCCGTTTCGAAGGTTGAAGAAGTCGTTTAACGGTGCCCAAGATTTTGAAATGGCTCCTCCACCACTATCTGGTCGCCAGGCATATGAAAAGGTGAAGGACATCAACGTGCAATTTGGTAAGTGTGAAAAACAGCACCCGACACAAAACAACTGGAAGAAAAGGTCAGTGTTTTTTGACCTGCCATATTGGAGGGAGCTTGATGTAAGACACTGCATTGATGTAATGCATGTGGAGAAGAATGTGTGCGACAGTTTGGTTGGTACACTCTTAAACATACCCGGGAAGACTAAGGATGGCCTAAACTCGCGTATGGACTTAGAGTTGATGGGTATACGTCAGGATTTGCATCCACAATCAAAGGGCAAAAGAACATATTTGCCTCCAGCATGTCATACGTTATCCAGAAAAGAAAAGCAAAGTCTGTGTGAATCGTTACGAAGTGTGAAAGTTCCGTCTGGTTATAGCTCCAACATCAAGTCTTGTGTTTCCATGAAAGATTTGAAGTTAGTTGGGTTGAAGTCTCACGATTGTCACATGTTGATGCAGCAGTTTCTGCCTATCGCCGTTCGTGACATTCTTCCTAAAAACGTGAGAAATGTCATAACAAGGTTGTGTATGTTTTTCAATGCCATATGTTGCAAGGTAATCGTGCCCGGTGAATTGGATGTGTTGGAACAGGAAGCATCACTTATATTATGTCAGCTTGAAATGTATTTCCCGCCCTCTTTTTTTGACATAATGGTCCACTTAATCATCCATTTGGTGAGAGAGGTCCGTTGTTGTGGTCCAGTGTTCCTCCATTGGATGTATCCCGTTGAGCGATATATGAAGATATTGAAAGGGTATATGAAGAACCAACGTCGTCCCGAAGCTTCAATTGTGGAAAGATATATTGCAGAGGAAGCAATTGAGTTTTGCACTGAATACATGTCACATGCTGCAAGCATTGGTATTCCAACGACCCGTCATGAAGGGAGATTGGATGGGAAAGGAACGATTGGAAAAAAAGTGAAGAGCATGCCACGTGCTGATGTCCTTCAGGCACACTTGTATATTTTAAACAACACGGACGACGTGCAACCGTATCTAGCCACACACAAGGAGCTAGTCAAGAAAACCAACCCTAAAATGACTGAAAAGTGGTTGTTGAATGAACACAACAAGAGTTTCATGCAGTGGTTCCAAAAGACCGTCCTGAAAGATGCATCTGCATCCTCGACATTACATCGACTAGCACAGGGCCCGAACTTTGATGTCCTCACCTTTTGTGGGTATGACATAAACAACTATTCGTTTTATACAAGGACACAGGATGAAAAGAGTATAAATCAAAACAGTGGAGTGATGGTTGTGGCTCAGTCAATGCATTTCTCAACTGCAAAGGACAGTAACCCTGTGATGGCGGAGTCATGCTACTTTGGTGTGATTGAAGATATATGGGAAGTTGATTACGGTCCCTTCACCCTTCCTGTGTTTAAATGCAAATGGGTTGACAATAAGAACGGTGTCACAACTGATGATTTAGGAGTTACGTTGGTGGACCTCAACAAGATCGGGCATAAGGAAGAACCATTCATAATGGCAACGCAGGTGAAGCAAGTTTTTTATGTGGCTGACCCAGCTGACAAACGGTGGTCAATTGTTATCCAAGGTAGACACATTGGAGACCCCAATCTTGATATTGTGGACATTCCATCAACTACAACATGTATTCCAACATCTATCGTGGAACATGACATAGATGATGTAGTTGCCAGTCGTCATGACCACCATGAGGGCTTGTGGGAAAATATTTCATCTTAATAGGGTATTAATCTTGTTGGTGATTCATTGAATTACATCTTATATTAGTTATTCGTTGTTTTAAATGTTATATTAAATATTTGACAGTTTTTTTCCTTGTTTGGACAGATACTCATGGCTGACCAGGATGGACGATCCAGGTGTGACTCACAGGCCAGTGGTTCCTCTGCTCGGAAGAGTAGAGGTGTTACCCGGATGCCAGACGTCGCATGTAGGCGTCACCGGGGAGAGAGGCCAGTTGTTGACATGGATGTCAACACCGGTAGATTCAGTGGACCGCATGCCACGAAGCTTAGCAGTTATCTGGGGGTTGTGGTACGGTCAAAGGTGTCCATCATTATCCCCGACTGGGATAGTGTCAAGGAGGTGGTGAAGAACCCACTATGGAGTGATGTTCTGGTAACTTAGATATTATTTAAGTTTTATTTTAGTGTATTATTTCATGTAACTCTTAATAAGGACTCCTTTATGGACTAACTCCTTTCATGTAGGATTCTTTTGAGATACCATCTTCCGACATAGCGAGGAGGAAGGTCCTCGGTATCATGGCTGAGCGATGGAGGTCGTTCAAATCCATACTCACCACGAGGTATGTTGAACTTTAAAATCTTAATCAACGCTTCACCAAATTGTACCAATCCTTAGTTTAAATGTACCTTTCATTGTAGGTATGTATTCGGGGATGACCAAGGAAAGTTCCCTGGAGAGAAGTATCCATTCATCGATCAGGAGACCTGGGATGCTTTTGTTGCATCTAGACATTCTGCCGAGTTTCAGGTACATTGGTTTTTAGATGATTAAATAATATGTATAATTTATACGGCTAACTGTGAATATTTTTTTTCTTGTTGTAGGAGACCAGAAAGAAAGCCAAGGAGACTAGGAAGCTAAATGACTGCCCACACACACTGTCACGTGGGGGTTACCGTAGGTTGGAGGAGCGGCTGGCACAGGAGAGGCTGAGTCAGTGTCAGACTGACACTGGCATTGTGGATCCCCCTTCCCCACCTGCACGCCACGACAGATGGAAGCGGGCTAGGATCAAGAAGAGTGGGGAATACACTTCCTCACAGGCTCAGGAGGTTGCCTCACGGATAGTAAGTATTCCCCTTTATATCAATGTCTGTTATATCAGTTTACGTCAAGGAATTGAATACTAACTTGTTTGGTTTTAGGATTCCTTGGTTGAGCAATCAACCCAAGGGTCTTTCGTAGCCCATGGACGGGAGGATATTTTGACTACCGCCATCGGCAGGCCAGAGCACCCAGGAAGGGTGCGTGCTATTGGTCGAGGTGTAGGTAAGTGCTAACTAACTCTATGCCTTCATTTTGTTATCTGTTAAACAATTATGGGCTAATCATTCATATTTCACAGGCCTCCGCGCCTATTACGGTGCTCCCGACCCTGCCCCATCCCTTGAGCAAATGGTGGAGCAAAAGGTGGCTGTTGTGAAGGCTGAGTACCAGGAGGAGATATCTAGGCTCCACCAGGAGATGGCCCGATTCAGGGAGGAGATGAAGGCCTCACTCAGCCACCGCCAGGAGACTACTGCACCAGCTAGCGACCCACCGGTTAGGTTCTTTATTTAATTTCCTCAATTTTATTGTTTGTAATCACTTTATTTCATTGTTGAATAACTTCTGCTTGATGTGTAAATATATAGGTACGGAAGGTTAGCACTAAGGGGTCATGCGCTGCAGCTGACCCTGAGGATGACGGGGTCGAGCCACCAGACACCCGTCAATGTGACCTGTTCATTGACGGGTCGGAGGAGCCAGTTGCCACTGGTATGGTGCACAACTTAGGCCCTGTGGTTCACCATCAGACATTACCTGATGGTATGTCTAGGGTCTCGGTTGTGCTCGTCCTCGAGGAGGATGCTGCTGTGCCAGTGGCAACTCAGGAGGTGAAGACCGTCGGTCAGGCGGTGGGCTACTTTCTGATGTGGCCCAACAGACTTCTGGTGATTGCCCCTGGACAGGTAAAAACCCTAAACACTAGCTAGCTTTATTTCCTTGTCAATTATGGTACAAAACGTGATGGTTGTCAATTGTTCAACAGGAACAGACATTGAAGAAGCCAGACCTGGCCAAGGATCCCATCCGGATGCTATGGCGCATCGGGTATGAGCAAGCAGATGACACTGTTCAGGTCCCATGGTAGCCACTAGTGTTCGGCCGTCCCAGTGCTTTTCCAGTTTACATTACAAATTCTGACATTTGTGACATTATTTTGGGGACGTCGATGTTGAACGGCTCCATCTTTCAGATGTGGGAGCTGTAAGTATATCCTTGTTTTGTCCAATTTTTTCATTATACAAGTTATTTGTCGCTAACCATGTCTCAACTTGTTTAGGTTTCTGGCAAAACTCTGTGTGGACTTGGGTTTCCAAGGAACTTACGGTTTCTTAGAGCCCTCTCTCATACAGAGGCAAGGAAACACCTTGCAGAACACCCAGACATACATCCAGAATTGGATGTTTGAGTCTGGGAAGTCTATATACATGGGCCCCTATCATAAAGGGTAATATTCTATTCCATAATTATTGTCATGATATTTTGCATTTTGAAGTCTCACTTATCACTGGTAACTGCAGGGCTCACTGGACGCTTCTGGTATCTGTCCGAAGGACTATCTTGCTGTGTACTTTGATAGTTTGCATCGGACAGCTCCACAAGACCTGAAAGATATAGTAGACGGGTAAGTTTATCCCTAAAAAATAACCACAAATTCGATTACATCATTTTTAGAACTATACAATTCTAACTTATCTTGTGTTTTGTTTGACGTAGGGCGGTGGTTGGATACAATCTACTGATTGGAAACAAGCCCAAAGGAAAAATAGTTGTATGGCTAAACCCAAAAGTAAGTCAATCGTATTCATGAATAACTTCAGTACATGTTTTTTAAGTTGCGAATTCACTTATTCTATACTATATGTCCATTGTAGTCTTACAGGCAGAAGGGTTCCTTTGAGTGTGGCTATTTCGTCATGCACACTATGCTGACCATTGTCCAACATCATTTAGTAGATGGATGGACAGAGGTAAGTCTCATCATTTGGACTACTTTTCTACCAATTTCATCAATTTCATGTAATAAGTAAAGCTTTTGTTCTAATTGTTTTGTGCATTCTTTGCAGTACTTTAAAGACCGGTCATTTTTCCCAAAGGAACTTGTAGATGATGTTAGAAGGCAATGGGCCTCACACTTCATTGAAGTTAGGCAAAGCTAGATATAGGATCTTTATTCTTTTATATATGTATCTAGTAGGATTTAGGGTTTACTTTTATTACATTACATTCAACTTAATTGTATATACTTTCATTTTTTAGGTTGTTATGAATTCATATTGAAAATAAATTGTTATATATATACATACCATTCTTTTGATATAATGTTGCTGTGGCATACTGTATACTGTACTGGTTTGTCTGAATGCAGGGTTGGGAAATGATAAAACAGAATCCATATTAAAAAAAAAACCTCAGTATTTATTCACGGTTATGGCAACAACCGTGAATATAGACAATATTTATCCACGGTTACTACCATAACCGTGGATATAAATGTATCTATATCCACGGTTGTCCATAATAATCGTGAATATAAGTAGTTTGTAACTGAAACCTTTTAATACTTATATTGACGGTTATGATGGACAACCGTGGATATAGATACATTTTGTCCACGGTTATGGTAGTAACCGTGGATAAATATAGTCTATATAAGTGGGTCTATATCCATGGTTTTGGTAGTAACCGTGGATAAATATAGTCTATATCCACGGTTGTCCATAATAACTGTCAATATAAGTGGATGTAACTGACATCTTTCAGTTCTTATATTCACGGTTGTGCTCGATAACCGTGAATATAAATAGTAAGTTATATTCACAGTTGTTCTTAACCGTGGTTAGATGTGATTTATTACCACGGTTGTTAACCGTGGTTAAAGACCATCATCTACTACCACGGCTGCAACAACCACGGTTCTTTAACCGTGAATAAAGGCCTTTTTTAACCGTGATTATATCCATTTTTTCCACTAGTGTTTGTTTCTTTCTCTTTTTATTTTCTTTTTCTTTATTTTATTTTGTGTAAGAGTTGTGAGGATTATGAAATTGAGTGTTCCAATTTGTAATTGATAAAGGAATATTGCAACAAGGAAATACAGTGGTAAAATTATTTTGAGCTTTTGGAGAAACCCGTAACTCTTTATTTTTACCATGTCTTGTATGTTTTATTTTTCCATCATGTGTATGAATTTGAATTATTTCATGAGTAACTAAATTAATTATCTTGGGATGAAGGGGGTGTGATAATATTTTATGATAATGTTATTTTGACTTTGAATTAAATAAATTTTTGTTTTCCATTTAGTTCAAAAAATGCTCAATGCTCTTAGTGATTCCTAACAAGAACCTAAGTGATAAAACTGTATACTTGCTGGTATATTAGTAAGTTTAAGTAATTAATAGAATCGAGAGATTTATTGTTATTGGAAAGTTTTTGAACTAAGCCTAAGGTTTTAAAATACTTTTTGTGACCTCGGGAAAACCGTGAAAGTAATCAAAATCTTTTGGGGAATAAATAAGGGATTTTCACAAAACGATAATGGGCCTTTTCTAAGGATTAAGCAGCGCTTTCCATAGGTTAGGTACATTAATAGGATTCCGAGAGGAACACATTAATTAGCTTAAGGAAAATCCGCCTTGGAAAACTTAATTTGATTCTTATTTATGAAAAGTTAAAATTCATTAACATAAAATAGAGTCTTGATCCCCCGAAATCCCAAGATACTCTCAACTCTAATTTTTAAGTGTCTAGAAAATTTTGTTTATTTATTCGTATTCTGTGCAACTTTATTTTATGTTTTATTTTACAAAAACATTAAAAATCAATTGTGTGGATAATTAAATTTCAATATGCTGGTACTTTGAACACAGTCCCTGTGGTGACGATAATCTTTTATATTACATGACACAACCCGTGCGCTTGCCGCCCTGTCAGCATTCACAATTATCATCAAATAAGTCATTAAATCTTTAATCAATTAACACTCTTTCAAGAGGTTCTCATCTTTGTTTGGTCATCTCCATCTCAAATGCCATGTACCTATGGCTAATGCATATGTCAACTGTTTAATGCATATGTAATGGATCCATTTCAATCACCCATATGCACATGGTATCTCAAGTGATCGCAACCACTTATAATCATCATCATATTGGTTTCCCGCCACGCATGGGGTACTCCCTCCTAGCAACCTCGCAAGGTGCTTTTTCTCTTGATCGCAACCACGTATATCAATTCATGTCATCATCATGTTGGTTTCCCGCCTCGTAAGGGGTAGTCCCTTTATGGAACCCTGCAAGGTTTTTCATTTCCACATACTAGTGATCACAACCACGTTTATCATATCATATCGATTTCCCGCCACGCATGGAGTACACCCCTCATAGAATCTCGTAGGATCTTTCTCATTTCAATATACTTGTGATCGCAACCACGTTTATCATTCTCAACATATTGGTGATTGCAACTACCTTCATTCATCCACATATTGGTTTCCTGCCACGTATGGGGTACTCTCTTCATATAGTCCCGCAAGACTATTCACTATGATCGTAACCACATAATCAATGCTATGCCATGCCATGAATGCAAAATGTAATAATGCATAAGCCAATCTTAACCTCACAAGTATTTTTTACCCTCTCGATTAGGGGTATATTACATATTTGGTTTTATTATCATTGGCATACAAGTAATCACAAGGCCCCTCAAGGCTCAACATCCATATTTACTTCAAACCATGCATGGTAATCAAAAGCATATCAAGCATCATAGCATTAAATCCATGCATGGAAATCAACAAGGCATGTTAACAAATACACTTCAATTTTATAGAATCATATACATGCCAATACAATTCAAATTACATATACAAGGTTACACTTGTATCAAACACAACGACCTTGCCATCATTGATAATAATAATCACTATTTAATCGAGGGTATGTTCAACAACAATGTCCCTTTGCATTCATATCATTAATCATCATTCAATACATGTGGAAGCATCCATTTTTAATCATCATCAACATCATATCGAATTCATTGATTTACACAACCCATTGCCATTTAATTATCCCCTCATCAATTTCATTATCCCACAAGGTATGTCATATAACCATATCGTTTACTTTTCATCATGATTCATAATATATCAATAGTGGTGAAGCATACATGTATTCATAACATAGCATAGGCATACACATACCTTACCAAGGCCTTAAGCCATTCCCTAATCACCACTAAGACACACCACTCATGTACCCCTAATGAAATCACTTATTTTTATGTAATAAAAAGGGGTTTTTGGCAATAATGAGCCCATGATAAATTTCAACATTGAGACATGTGAAAGGTTTATTCTTTGTCTCAAAAATAGAGGGACATGTCACAAATATCACCTATTAGTCCCAATTTGGCGATCATAACAAGTTGGGTTCAAAACCCTCTTAAACTTAAGTTTTACAATGCAGTGGGTTCGGTATTTTATGCCTCATGAGAGTTAGAAAACTCCAATTGAGGTAAGAACAATTTTCACTCGTCCATAACATAATTATCTACAACTTTTATGCAGAAGTCAGAGGCCAAAAATGTCATTAAGATGCATAAATAGGCCAAAAATTGCAAAGGAATTACAGCAGTTGGAAAAATAGCAAGACAGTGGCCATAACAGGGCCATGAATCGATTTAGCCCTTGCATGAATCGATTCATGTGTCCTAAAAGCCCCAAAATTGACAAACAGGGGGGTGTGAATTGATTCACACCCCTCATGAATCAATTCATACGTGCTATTACACAAAAACAGTGAAACAAAGAAGTATGAATCGATTCCTCCTCTTGTGTGAATCGGTTCATACACTACTGGAATTAGGCAAGGTAAAGATAGTGAGTATTGAATCGATTCACACACTGTTGTGAATTGATTCACATAAGTAATTATGCAGAAAACACTTAATTTTTCAACTACTAATCCCCTTAACTTTTCATATGAATTCCAATGCCCACCAAATTTTAACACTAACTTATATATATTATTTATGACGTGTGGCCACCGGCCCACTCAGAAATTCTCAAAAATGAGGGACTTATGTGCATAAATACATTTTACCCATTTTGAGGTACCTTTGTACAACTCAAGGGCCTATTCCCAATAGAATTGGCTCATTCCAATTTCTACAAGTCATAAACTACATATATGGGCTATTGGAACTATCACATGCCATCAAAATCACATAAAACTCTATTTGCCTCTATGAGTTCCTCAATTATGCATTATCTTCCAATCTTATCATTAATGCCATCACAATGGCTATCACATTCAATGCCAAGCATCCACGTACATTCTCAATTCATAAAACATATACTTCAGGCCCTCAAGGATGGTTCATTAACATGTAAATATTTCAACCCCTCATGGGTTATTCATCAATATATATACACATATATTATCATCAATAGCCAATAATTTGCCATTCATAACATTTCACTATAAACATGGCAAGGCAAGCATGAGTATCATGATATACATAAATCACTAATTATTCTACTCATGCGTTTGGAATGTAAAACTCCTCTCCTATCTCGAGGGAAGAACCATGATCCAAACGCTCTAATTGTTTTGCCATATTGTCTGAATTACAATCTACACATTCCTCATATACATACATACACTAAATTAATGAGCTATCACAAGGCATCATCATAATTTCAAGCAATGTAAATATATTTTAAGGCTTAATGTCAATTCCTAGACTTGTTAAAATAGAAATCCATACAATTGTGTTAGGCTTCGGGAATTCCTTTCCCAAAACCAAGATTTTCTAAGTCACAAAGGGCCAATCATACCCAACAACAACAACAACATCTCTTTCATCATTACTTAAACTATCCATTTTCCATTCAAATTCATCATGAGCCTCTTAGCTCTTTTCAAACCATTATCCATCAACAATTCCATACGACATACAAAATGGTCTAAGACCTCATTAAGACACATGTTTATTTCACTAATCCCTCACATTCACTATGGTTTTGGTGTTCATATTCATCATTTCATATTCATATCAACACCTATATTAGGTATTTTATATTCACTCTCAATCCAACCCTCCTAATCACAATGCATATATATATATATATATTCCCCTAAATCCTTAGGCCAAGATTCTCTAAAATTCAATATTCATCATTCTAACATTCTCATTGTTCAAGTTCCCTAACAATATCTCAACATCAACAATCAATATTACCCATTCAAATACTCATTCTCATATATATATAATCATTCCAATATCAATAACTTATAATTTTCTCATCAATTTCCCAAAGCCCCAAAATTATAATTTCTAGGGTTTTCATCAAGAACTTACTATCATCAATTTTAACCATTTATATACATTCATAGGCTAACAACATTAGATTCCAATCATTATCAACATCAATAACAATCCTCAATGGTTATCCCTCCTAGGGTTTGGTTCAACATACCTCCATTCATCAAACATCTAACCTCCCATTACAATACATTAATAACTTAAAAACCATAAACAAAAGTCATGGGTGTTCAAAAATTATACCTCTCCTCCAAGCCCTAAGGTGAGTACGAAAATGAGAGGAAGAGAAGAGGATATAAGCCAAGCTTTGCCTCCATGTCCAATATAAGCTTCATAAACCCAAGGGATCCTCTTGATTTTAGGTGGAAATGGCCATGGGTGGTGGTGGTCTCATTTGGCAAGAGAAAGGATGGAGAAGAAGAAAGAAATGAAGAAGGGAGAAAAGAGGGAAAGCAACGTGAAAAATGAGAAGGAGGAGAAAGGAGTGTTATGTTTTATTTTTAACCCTCATTAATAATTTCTCCATTTTATAATAAATATAATCTTCGTTCGGGTTCAATACTATATCCAAAAATTATTCTGCAGACATATTAGGATTCCCAATAATATTCTCAATTGGAGATACTTGGTCCGACACCCATATTTTAACCGGGTATAATTTTAGCTCCTTAAATCTTAATAAATTATAAATTTCCATAATAAATCCTAATTTAATTATTTCCAAATTTTTGGGACATAAATCAACTCATATATAATTATTTATTATTTATTCTCCTCAATTAATCATTTTTATAAAATTCGGGTTGTTACAAAACTTTAAATCAATAACCTGGATCATTTTAAAAAAACCTTTCTCATATATGAAGATATGATGAGGTGTAAAAATTTAATCAAGAGTGCCCTTAGACAATCAATCATAGGATCATCAACAAGGAATAACAGATAACATAATTTAATTTTGAGAGTTATGGAATTGTGTGACAAGAGGTTTAAAGATACTCAATTTAATTGTTAAAAAGTGACAATTACAATTTCACAATGATACATGATGATGCCATGGCACAATGGCCAAAGAGTGAGCAAAAGAATAGTTAAAAGTAATAAAATTAAATAAATAAAATAAAGGAAGAAGAACAAGAAAATTGAATTCAAGTCAACTCGCTTAAGCGAGCGAGAGACGCGACCACACGCTTGAGCTAGCACAAGCTCCCCAGAGCGAAAAGGCCCAAAACCAACGAGTCGCTTAAAAGCGCTCGAACGCGCTTGAGCGAGAAAGAAATAAGCATCAGACCTTCACTCACGCTTAACCAAGCCATGCTCGCTTGAGCGAAAGTCCACCAGTGCCAGTTTGCAAGTTATTTTGCTTAGGCGAGGAATCCCCGCCTGAACAAAACTAGTCCAGACCCATTTCCATCTACACTCACTTGAGCAAGCATTCACTTGCTTGAGCGAGGTTCTCACAAAATCGAGCCCTGTGGAACTCGCTCAAGCGGAGGCAAGCTTGCTTGAGTGAAAAACATCCACAAAGCATACATTAGACACAGGGAATTCTCGCTTGAGCGAGGATTATCTCGCTTGAGCGAGAATAGCAGTATATGCTCAAAAACTTAAATTTTTCATGCAACATAACATGTCAAGACTTATTCCATGCAAAATTGGCCTAAACTAACATTTTGCACACATTAAATCATGTGATTGGGACATGATCCAACAAGTCATACATCACAATTTCAATTCCAAATTTATCAAATGCATAAACGATATTTTTAACCACTTTTCATCACAACCAAGCATGTCATTATAAATTAAAGGCATGTTTAGCCATAAGCAACCATTCATACAAGTCATGAACATGTAATATGGGTTATGAAAGACCCCTATTTAAGGTCTTAGCAATTATATAAGAATATGGCTTATCCAATTCTCAATATTTATACACATCATCTTTCTAACCATCATATTAACTCACAGATACCTCATGAGAGGTTGTAATTCATGAGTAACATCATCTATTCATCATGTTGGCATACATCAAGTGTAATTCATAAGTAACATCATCTATTCATCATGTTGGTATACATCAAGTGTTACATTTGTGAATGTATATTGTTAAGATCATAATCAAAAATTAGCCATGCATAGTGTGACGCCCTCGATTAACTAGGACAAATTCCTACACTGAAACGTCCTATTTAATTAAGGAGTAACTAAAAATAAGAGTATTTTTATTTTTATTTTTTTTATTGGTGATCATCAGCACACGATTTTAAAATAAATACATTACATAGACTGATTCTTTTAACATGAGAGTATTTAAAAGAGTACGGAGCTCAGCGGCTCTTGATAACTACTGCAAAATAACAACATAACAGAAATAAAATGTCGAGTCTATAACGATCTCAACGTAAACAGAAAATATACACAGATAACGCTTCCAACTAGCATCCTGTACTACAGGTATTCCAAGTCTTGCCCACGCTCGCATTGTCCTTTAACTGATGATCACAAAAAAGGAAAAACAACACACAACAACAAAAGGGGTGAGTACAAAGCTCTCAACCCATAACATATACATACAAGGGTGGCTTAATATTTTGAATGACAGAAAATTTGCATACAACATACCTTAGTGTCGACATATAAAACCTCGCATACACAAATATCAATAACAATGAGAGGGTTAGTCATATAGTAATGGCATGTTATGCATGTGTTAGATTCAATTACTGTAAATCATAATTCATTACGAATATGCAATACGGCCCAACTTTCACTCGTCAATCTCATATACCAATAACCATGTGCACAATCCGCCACCCTTATCTCCCCCACCCAACTAGAGCGACCGGAGCTCTCCTCGTTTTGGTTTTCACAAATGGGTAAGGACTCATAATCCCAACTATCAAATGGCCAATCACACATATCACATATCACCACAGAATGGGCACTCCATAATCATAGAAATCCCGCCTCTTGTCGAAGTACACCAGAGTTTGCTACAAGTTGTCCAGCGACAGGCACGAATCCGATGCCACTTGGAATTCCCACCTCCGGTGATACTCCATACACTGCCCTTGATAAGTCTTGAAAAGACTTAATAATTTCACCTTTAATTTAACTTAATTCATTAAATACTATTAAGTTTGGCACTATTATTTAATAAATTATCATTAATTCTGGTTTTATTTATTTATTTCAAAAGTGTTTAAATTATGCAAGAAAATAGTTAAAAAAAGATAATTAGTTAAGGAAATTTGTTTATTTGTAAATTCACTAACCCAGCATATATACGCTGGACAGCCAGCGTATATATACTAGGAATTTATTTGTTTGCATGTGCAGGTGCAGTAAGATATAAACTTCACACTCAAGCTTGCCTAGTCACGCCCAAGCGTGAATCCTCTATAACCATAAATTCAAATACGTGCTTAAGATTATTTCATCATGCTCAAGCGTGAATTCATAACAGCATGAAATAATACGATCACGCTCAAGCGCGAGTCCTTCACACTCAAGCGTGAAAGTGGTTATTTAACCTACTATTTTCCCTCCAATTGAAGCTCTGCACCATTGCTGTTTCTATTTTTTGTTGTACTGTAGTATCTTAAGTATTGAGTTGTAATTAATTATTTATTTGTAATTATGTAATTAGATTAGTTAGTTTAATTATTAATTAAGTTTCCTTTGTAATTAATTAAGTTAGTTAGTTAGTTAGATGCCTATATATATATTTGTACATACTCTGTAAAAGGTAGAGGGAGAGACACACACAGAAACAATAACATGATTCATTTTCTCATTTCTAATCTCTCTCTAATTCTTTTCTCTCTCTAAATTATCTCGTCCATGTCTCTCCACATTCCATTCTCTGAATCCATTCCCATGGGTGTCTAAACCCCTAGGGTTGGGATTGCTGAAGCTTCCGATGGAATCTTGAAGCTGCATTCAGGAAATTATCTTATGAAGTAAGAGGAGAACAAGCTAAGAAGGGGATCTACTCTGCTGAATTGACAAATTCAGATCTAATGAAGAAACTCACCAGTGAGGCATCATGGTTGAGGCTTAGGTAACTTCTAGCTTCCTAACTAATTCAGGCCTAGTAATTAGGTTAATAGTTAGGGTTCAACCCCTAATTTCACATTAGATTTCTCTGTCATTGAGCACCTAAGGGATTAGGGTTTAATGCTTAGGAATTAGTGTTATTCACCTAAAGGATTAGGGATTAACCATCTGAATTGTCCTCTTGCTTCTGAAGCTTAATTGAACCTCGATTGTATGTTCCTTGATGAAGTTGTACGCTGAAGTAATCCTAACCTATCTTCCATTAATCACATTTCATCTCCTATATTGTTTCTAAAAATATAAAAACATAGAAAATATAAAACCATAAAAACAAAATGAATTGCATCTGCTTGCGTTGGTTCAACTTGTACTAGTCTAAGATTACGGTAATTACCACAATCCCTATGGGAACGATCAAATATATTACAAATTTAACGATTAGTGTGCTTGCCAAAAGAAAATAAATCCTCTGAGAGTCACACAATAAGTCGATAATATTTCATGATTTTCACACCAAGTTAATGGCTTCGGATTTGTTGCATCAAGTTAATGGCGCCGTTGCCGGGTATTGTTGAGTAATATCAACAATCCTTGGACCGATACTAGACTGAACCATTTTTTTTAGTTTCTGTAGTTGTTAGTTGTTAGTAAATTTCGTTGTAAGAGTAAGATTTGTTAAGTCTTGCTTGAATTGTTGTTCATAGTTACTACTGCTTTGATTTTAGTTGTTTAGTTGTTAGTACTAGCCATTAAAGTACCTTTGTTTGTGGTTAGTTGTTGTATTTATGGTTTTTGTAGTTGCTTTAGAAAGTGAAAAGTTACAGGTGATGGATCTTGATGACACCTTAGCAGAGTTTCTTCAATATTCATAAATGTTATGCATGAACCACGTGGATGAGATACCACCAATTGAAAAAGAGCCATCGAAGTTAGAAAGGATTTTAATTCAATTTATAAAAGTCACTCAAACTGGCCTCCAAAATTTTGATAATTCAATCATGAACATTCAAAAGCAAGTGGATTTTATTGCAAAGCAGTTGGCCGAAGAGCAAAGACATACAGAGGTTGTACGAAGAGAAGACCAATATGAAGAACCATGGGATGATAATGTTGGTCTAGCTGAAGAAATTAAGTTTGGAGAAGAAGAAGAAGACCAGCTAGAAAACATTGTAATGGATGAACCTGAACTTGAAGTTGATGTAGAAACAAAAGAAGAAAAAGAAAATAAGGAAGTTCAAGGATATTTGATGAAAGAAGAGTCAATTGAAGAATATAAAGAGGAAAGATATAGAGATTATACTTCAGAATTGGAAGATGATAGTATATCTAGTGAAGCATTCTTCGATGATTGGAATAAAGAAGATTGGTCTGAAGAAGAATAAGAGCAAAAGTTTTCATTGAATAATTTCTTTGATGATGCAAGTGTTGCAGGAGTGCAAATTGAACAAATGACAACAGAAGCCATTGAGGAACCTAAAAATCAATTAGACACTATTGTTGAGCAAGAAGTGATAGAAGAGGTAGAGATCTCAGCTGAGATGGAAACCACATCTTGGCAACACAATAATGATACTATAATTTTGTTGGAGCTAAGTGTGAATACAGAGAAAGAAGTAGAGGTTCATGCATAAAAAGAGTTAATATGTTTAGATGTTGAGAATATAAAAGAAGAAGAAATTCAGTCATGGCATGATGAGTGTTTACTAGTGGTGACTACTGCAGCTATGGAAATCATAAGGAAACGTAAATTCTCAAGTCAAGAAGAACATTACTTGTGGCACAAAAAGAGGGACACTAACATAAAACAAAAAAAGAAAAAGAGTGAAGGAAAGAAAAAAAAGAAAAAGTAGAAAGTTTGGAAAAAGAAAGATTGGAGGAAAGTTATATTGAGCATTAGATTCAAACATAACAAGGAGAAAACTAGATCTCACTAGTGCAAAAATTGGATATAACAACGGGATATATTCACGGGTTGTAGTGGATCAGTGATAAAAACATGCGCGGTGGTATTTTTGAAATTATAAGGTGAATGATATAATCAGAGAAAACTATATATCCACGGTTAACATCATAACCGTCATCGTACACGTCAATATATATTCACGGTTAAGAAGTCAACCGTGGATATATAGTACCTGAAATATATATCCACGGTTGTGTTCACAACCGTGGATATATATTCATGGTATGATCAGGGTTATGATGTTAACCATGGATATATATTGATGTCTATAATGACGGTTGTATTTCCAACCGTGGATATATACTTCAGGTTTTAGGGTTTAATTACTGGGTACTATATGTCCATGGTTGTATATATAACTGTGATTATAGATTTAATATTTATCCATGGTTGGGGTCGTAACTGTGGATAAATTGTTAACATTTATCCTAAACCCTAAACCCTAAACCCTGAACCCTAACTGTGGATAAATTGTTAACATTTATCCACAGTTCTTTGTTCAACCATGAATATATGTGTAATATATTCACGGTTTCAAGGGGAACCGTGAATATACATCCTATCTGAAACTTTAAAAGCCACGCCTTTCAGCCTTTTTTCACTTTCTCTTCTTCTTTCGCGTTGGTTGTCGTCTTCTTCCTTCCTCGTCCTCCTCTTTCCTGGTCGTAGGCTTCTCCGTTCACTTCCTTCTTCACTCGAGCTGTTAAGTCATCCCTGTTTGGTAAGTCATCCCTATTTTTTGGTTTTCCACTTTTTCCTTCTTCACTCGAGCTGTTTCTCATCTTCTCCATTTATCCCAGTGTGCTCGTCGCTGTTGTGGCCTTCTTCTTGCTCGTTCCTTATCCCATTGTGCTCGTTGCTTGTTGCATTGTCCTGTAAGTCATCCCTGTTTTACTCGTCACTATTTGTGTTGGTCCCTGTTTGAGTTAAATCTATTTTAGGTTATGTTGATACGTTATATGGGTTTTGTTTTGTGTTGAAAGGGGTTTCTGTCTCTGTTTTACTAGTTCTGTGTATAATGTGCCTGTTTTGTTTTGTTGGTTCTATGTATATATTAGCATTTTGTTTTTAGTTATTATAGATGGTAGTTCACAAAATGTCATCTAAAATTAATTGATTGTTATGTATCTTGTGTATATGTATCTTGTGCATTTGATTTAACATATACTGTATAATAAAACTTGGAATCTGCTAATTAATTTATATCCCATTGTTGTTTCTTTTTGGTGAGTATACCATGACTCTGTTTGAAGGCAAGGCTCACATTCACAGAACGACCAAAAATTATCTACTCTACTAATAGGATACTTAATGTGAATTTATTAATAAAAATTATAATTATATTGAATGAAGTTTTAACTCTTTTTAGAAAATTTCCCTTAAGCGGATTGGGTTAACATAATCCATAATACATAATCCATAATTGAATGGGGTCTGGGCTCTTAATTTTTTATTCTATCTTTCTAAAAAGCATGAATAATAAAAGAAGGGAATGGTGTCTACAATAATCCATAATACATAATCCATAATCCATAATCCATAATCCATAATCCAACATCCAACACCATACATAATCCATAATCCATAATCCATCATCCAACACCATAGTTCTACTTGAAAATAATAGAATTTAAAAACATCATACTAATTACTAAATAAAAGTGTAAAGTTTAAAAGTCTTATAAACTAACATCATAATCCATAATCCATAATTCATACTCCAACACCATACTTCTACTTCAAAACTACACAAATTAAAAACATCATACTAATTTAGGAAAAAAGTTAACTAAATTTTTATCCATTTTATTTCTATTGTTGTTGGTTGCTCTTATATGTTATTTCTATTGATGTTGTATGTGTGTGGTTGTTAATCTTGCAAACTCGGAGGCTCATATACTAGTTAATTTGTATGAAAGTTGCTGTGCATGAGTGAACCGTAGTTCCCCATTTGAGATTTAACACAAATGGTCATTAAATTAATTAATTTTAATATTTTGTGTTGAATCTTGAATTGTCTGTTTGGATAGTTTGGGATGAACAATTATTTTTTATACTTCATTTTTAGTATGTACAAGTTAGGAGTTATTTTAAAATTTGATAAACTTTCGGTAACTTGCATTTTGTGTTGTTCTCTGGGTGCATATTTAGTTGTGGTTGAATTTGATTTGACCACTCTTATTTTGTGTACTTAGAGACCAATGCGAAATGCTGCCGAAATTTCATCAAATTTTAAAATAACTCCTAACATGTATATTAGAATGACGTATAAAAACAATTGTCATCCTGAATGGGTATAGGACCACCACCTTGTGGAAAAAGTGAGGTTGATCATAGCACCTTGTAAACAGCTGGCATGGATCGGAGTTGGATAACTGCATCACGCCTAAGTCTAGAGTACGAGGGGGAGTTGAATCATTTATAGAATTCGTAGTGAGGAATGTAGTGGAGGTGAATGGAAAGTATTTTTTCCCTTGTGTGAAATGTTTGAACCTGCATCAGGTAGACTTGGAAGAGGTGTGAGAGCATCTACTGTGTGACGGTTTTCTGCGTAGTTATACGTGTTGGATATGGCATGGTGAAGATGTGGTGGTGCCAAGTAACAGCTCTCAAACTGAAAATCAAAGCTCGATGCATGACACCGATGTCGACATGGATGACCGACTCGAGGATATAATCCGTGATGTGGGGGTAGAAGGTTTTAAGAAAGCTCATGTATATACGACTCTGTGTGAGGACTCTGAGCAGCCGTTGTATCCAAACTGCGTCAATTTCACGAGGTTATCAACAATTTTGCGATTGTTTAATTTGAAGGCCATAAACGGGTGGACGGATAAAAGTTTCACTGACTTACTAAAGTTGTTGAAAGAAATGCTTCCAGCTGGAAACACCTTGCCGAATCGTAACTATGAGGCCAAAAAGGTGTTGTGTCCTATGGGTTTAGAGTATGAGAAAATACATGCATGCCCAAATGATTGTGTATTATTCCGGGGTGAGTTCTGCATCGATGTCCTATGTGTAGGGTGTCACGGTATAAGAAGAAAGAGGCGGATTCTGATGAGGTATGCACTAAAAGGTCTCCTGCAAAGGTGTTGTGGTATCTGCCTATAGTTCCAAGACCAAAGCGTCTATTTGCCCATGCAGATGATGCAAAACTTATGAGATGGCATGCTGATGAAAGGGTTGTTGATGGACTAGTTAGGCATCCGGCCGATGGATCACAATGGAAGAAAATGGATACGATTTTTCCAGAATTTGCCCATGAACCAAGAAATGTTAGGCTTGCACTAGCCACAGACGGCATGAACCCGTTTGGGAACCTGAGCACAAACCATAGTTCATGGCTTATTTTGTTGTTTGTTTACAACTTGCTGCCATGGTTATGCATGAAGCGGAAATATGTCATGTTATCGATGATGATTTCTGGTCCACGACAACCGGGCAACGACATTGATGTATATTTAACTCCATTGGTTGAAGACCTCAAAAGGTTGTGGGAAGACGGGGTTGATGTGTTTGACTGGTTTACCGGGCAGTCATTCAAATTGCGTGCCATGCTCTTTTGCACGATCAATGACTTTCCAGCGTATGGTAACTTATCCGGGTACAGCGTGAAGGGTCATAAAGCTTGTCCAGTATGTGAGGAGGGGACTAGTTCTGTGCGGTTGCACCATGGTAGGAAAAGTGTTTATCTTCGACATCGAAGGTTTTTTAAAGCGAATCATCCGTTTCGAAGGTTGAAGAAGTCGTTTAACAGTGCCAAAGACTTTGAAATGGCTCCTCCTCCACTATCTGGTCGCCAGACATATGAAAAGGTGAAAGACGTCAATATGCAGTTTGGTAAGTATGAAAAACAGCACCCAACACAAAACAACTGGAAGAAAAAGTCAGTGTTTTTTGACCTGCCATATTGGAGGGAGCTTGATGTAAGACACTGCATTGATGCAATGCATGTGGAGAAAAACGTGTGTGACAGTTTGGTTGGTACACTCTTAAACATACCCGGGAAGACTAAGGATGGCCTAAACTCACGTATGGACTTGGAGTTGATGGGTATACGTCAGGATTTGCATCCACAATCAAAGGGCAAAAGAACATATTTGCCCCCAGTATGTCATACGTTGTCCAGAAAAGAAAAGCAAAGTCAGTGTGAATCGCTACGAAGTGTAAAAGTTCTGTCTGGTTATGGCTCCAACATCAACTCTTGTGTTTCCATGAAAGATTTGAAGTTAGTTGGGTTGAAGTCTCACGATTGTCACATGTTGATACAACAGTTTCTGCCTATCGCCATTCGTAACATTCTTCCTAAAAATATGAGAAATGTCATAACAAGGTTGTGTATGTTTTTCAATGCCATATGTTGCAAGGTAATCATGCCCGACGAATTGGATGTGTTGGAACAGGAAGCATCACTTATATTATGTCAACTTGAAATGTATTTTCTGCCCTCTTTTTTTGACATAATGGTCCACCTAATCACCCATTTGGTGAGAGAGGTCCGTTTGTGTGGTCCAGTGTTCTTACGGTGGATGTATCCCGTTGAGCGATATATGAAGATATTGAAAGGGTATATGAAGAACCAACGTCATCCCGAAGCTTCAATTATGGAAAGATATATTGTAGAGGAAGCAATTGAGTTTTGCACTGAATACATGTCACATGCTGCAAGCATTGGTATTCCAACGACTCGTCATGAAGGGAGATTGGATGGGAAAGGAACGATTGAAAAAAAAATCAAGAGCATGCCACGTGATGATGTCCTTCAGGCACACTTGTATATTTTAAACAACACGGACGACGTGCAACCGTATCTAGCCACTCACAAGGAGCTAGTCAAGAAAACCAACCCTAAAATGACTAAAAAGTGGTTGTTGAATGAACACAACAAGAGTTTCATGCAGTGGTTCCAAATGACCATTATGAAAGATGCATCTGCTTCCTCGACATTACATCAACTGGCACAGGGACCGAACTTTGATGTCCTCACCTTTTGTGGGTATGACATAAACAACTATTTATTTTATACAAGGACACAAGATAAAAAGAGTACAAATCAAAACAGTGGAGTGATGGTTATGGCTCAGTCTATGCATTTCTCAACTTCAAAGGACAACAACCCTGTATTGGCCGAGTCATGCTACTTTAGTGTGATTGAGGATATATGGGAAGTCGATTACGGTCCCTTCACCGTTCCTGTGTTTAAATGCAAATGGGTTAACAATAAGAACAGTGTCAAAACTGATGATTTAGGAGTTACATTGGTGGACCTCAACAAGATAGGGCATAAGGACGAACCATTCATAATGGCAACGCAGGTGAAGTAAGTTTTTTATGCTACTGACCCAGCTGACAAACGCTGGTCAATTGTTATCCAAGGTAGACACATTGGAGACCCCAATCTTGATATTGTGGAAATTCCATCGACCACAACACGTATTCCAACATCTATCGTGGAACATGACATAGATGATGTAGTTGCCAGTCGTCATGACCACCATGAAGGCTTGTGGGAAAATATTTCATCTTCATAGGGTATTAATCATGTTAATGAATCATTGAATTAGATGCATGTTATATTAATTATTCGTTGTATTAAATGTTATATTAAATATTTGACAGTTGTGTTTCCTTGTTTGGACAGATACTCATGGCTAATCAGGATGGACGATCTAGGTCTGACTCACAGGCTACTGATTCCTCTACTCGGAAGAGTAGAGGTGTTACCCGGATGCCAGACATTGCACTTAGGCGACATCGGGGAGAGAGGTTAACTGTTGACATGGATGTCAACACTGGTAGATTTGGAGGACCAAATGCGAGGAAGTTTAGCAGTTATTTGGGAGTCCTGGCTCGATCGAAGGTGTCCATCATTATCCCCGACTGGGATAATGTCAGGAGGTGGTGAAGAACCAGCTATGGAGTGATGTTCTGGTAACTTTGATATTATTTAAGTTTTATTTTAGTGTATTATTTCATGTAATTCATAATAAGGACTCCTTATGGATAACTCCTTTCATGTAGGATTCTTTTGACATACTATCTTCTGACATAGCGAGGAGGAAGGTCCTCGGTATTATGGCTGAGCGATGGAGGTCGTTCAAATCCATACTCACCATGAGGTATATTTGGACTTTAAATTCTTAATCAACGCTTTACCAAATTGTACCAATCCTTAGTTTAAATGTACCTGTATTATAGGTATGTATTCGGGGACGACCAAGGAAAGTTCCCTGGAGAGAAATATCCATTCATTGATCAGGCGACTTGGGATGCTTTCATTGCAAATAGGCATTCTCTCCAGTTTCAGGTACATTGGTTTTTAAATGATTAAATTATGTATAATTTAAATGGCTAACTCTGAATATTTTTCTTTCTTGTTGTAGAAGGTCAGAAAGAAAGTCCGAGAGACTAGAAAGCTGAATGACTGCCCCCTCACACTGTCACGTGGGGGTTACCGTAGGTTGGAGGAGCGGCTGGTACAGGAGAGGCTGAGTCAGTGTCAGACTAGTCAGCCTGACACTGGTATTATGGATCCCCCTTCCCCACCTACACACCACGACAAATGGAAGCGGGCCAGGATCAAGAAGAGTGGGGAATACACTTCCTCACAAGCTCAGGAGGTCGCCTCACAAATAGTAAGTATTCCCCATATATCAATGTTTTTTTTTTGGTATTACGTGGAGGAAGTGAATACTAACTTGTTTGGTTTCAGGATTCCTTGGTTGAGCAATCAACCCAAGGGTCTTTCGTAGCCCATGGTAGGCAGGATATTTTGACTACCGCCATCGGCAGGCCAGAGCACCCAGGAAGAGTGCGTGCTGTTGGTCGAGGTGTAGGTAAGTTGGAAATAACTGTATCCTTTTATTTTATTATCTGTTAAACAATTATCGGCAAATCATTCACATTTCACAGGCCTCCGCAGCTATTACAGTGCTCCCGACCCTGCCCTCTCCCTTGAGAAAATAGTGGAGCAGAAGGTGGCTGTTGTGAAGGCTGAGTATCAGGAGGAGATATCTAGGCTTCACCAGGAGATGGCCCGATTCAGGGAGGAGATGAAGGCCTCACTCAGCCACCACCAGGAGACTACTGCACCAGCTAGCGACCCACAGGTTAGATTCTTTATTTAATTTCCTCTGTTTTATTGTTTGTAATCACTTTATTTCATTGTTGAATAACTTCTGCTTGATGTGTAAATATATAGGTACGGAGGGTTAGCACTAAGGGGTCGTGTGCTGCGGCTGACCCTGACGATGATGGGGTCGAGCCACCAGACACCCGTCAATGTGACCTGTTCGTTGACGGGTTGGAGGAGCCAGTTGCCACGGGTATGGTCTACAACTTAGGCCCTGTGGTTCACCATCAGTCATTACCTGATGGTATGTCCAGGGTCTCTGTTGTGCTCGTCCTCGAGGAGGATGCTGCTGTTCCAGTGGCAACTCCAGAGGTGAAGACCGTCGGTCAGGCGGTGGGCCATTTTCTGATATGGCCCAACAGACTTCTGCAGGTTGCCCCTGGACAGGTAAAAACCTTACACTAACTAATTTTGTTATATTATAAATTATGGTACAAACTGTGATAGTTGTCAATTGTTCAACAGGAACAGGCATTGAAGAGGCCAGACCTGGCCGACAATCCCATCCGGATGCTATGGCGCATCGGGTATGAGCAAGGAGATGAGACTGTTCAGATCCCATGGGAGCCACTGGTGTTCGGCCGTCCAAGTTCAGTACCACTTTACATTACACATTCTGACATGTGTGAGATTATTTCAGGGACGTCAATGCTGAACATCTCCATCATTCAGCTGTGGGAGCTGTAAGTATATCTCTTTTTGTCCAATTTTTTCATTATACAAGTTATTTGTCGCTAACCATGTCTCAACTTGTTTAGGTTTCTGACAAAACTTTGTGTGGACTTGGGTTTCCAAGGAACTTATGGTTTCTTAGAGCCCTCTCTCATACAGAAGCAAGCAAACACCACGCAGGACACCCAGGCATACATCCAGAATTGGATGTTTGAGTCTGGGAAGACTGTATACATGGGCCCTTATCATAAAGGCTAATATTCTATTCCATAATTATTGTCATTAATTTTTGCATTTTGAAGTCTCACTTATCACTGGTAACTGCAGCACTCATTGGACGCTTGTGGTGATCTGTCCCCGGGCTTATCTTGCTTTGTACTTTGATACTACGCATCGGGAAGTTCCACAAGACCTGAAAACTATAGTAGACGGGTAAGTTAATCCCTAAACAATAAGTACAAATTCGATTACATCATTTTTGGACCTATACGATTCTAACTTATCTTGTGTTTTATTTGATGTAGGGCGGTCGTTAGATACAATCAACTGATTGGAGTTAAGTCCAGTGGAAGAAAAGTTATGTGGGTGCACCCAAAGGTAAGTCTATCGTATTTATTCAAATCTTCAATATATATTTTTTAAGTTGCGAATTCACTTATTCTATATTTTATGTCCATTGTAGTCTTATAGGCAGGAGAGTTCCTTCGAGTGTGGCTATTTCGTCATGCACACTATGCTGACCATTGTCCAACAACATTTAGTAGAGGGATGGACAGATGTAAGTCTCATCATTTGGACTACTTTTCTAACAATTTCATCAATTTCATGTAATAAATATAGCTTTTGTTCTAATTGTTTTGTGCATTGTTTGCAGTACTTCCAGGACCGGTCATACTTCTCTAAGACACTTGTAGATAATGTTAGAAGGCAATGGGCCTCATACTTCATTGAAATCAGGAAAAGAACTTAGCTAGATATAGGATCTTTATTCTCTTAAATATGTATCTAGTGTAGGATTTAGGGTTTACATTTTATTAGGTTACATTCATCTGAATTGTATATAGTTTCATTTTTTAGGTTGTTATGAATTCATATCAAATAAATTGTTATATATATACCATTCTTTTTATATATTGTTTGTTGCTGGATATGCTGGGATACTGTATATTGTGCTGGTTGTCTGAATGCAGGTTTGGGAAACAATAAAATAGAAACCATATTAAAAAAAAAACCTCTGTGTTTATTCACGGTTATGGTAACAACCGTGATTATAGACACTATTTGTCCATGGTTACTACTATAACCGTGATTATAGACACTATTTATCCACGGTTACTACTATAACCGTCATTATACATACTCTGTAAGTGAATTTTTTATATTACTTATATTCACGGTTATGTTAAACAACCGTGAATATAGAGGTTCTTTATCCACGGTTCCTACTATGACCGTGAATATACATGGTCTGTAAGTGAATTTTTTTTCTACTTATATTCACGGTTATGCTAAACAACGGTGAATATAGCTGTTATTTATCCACGGGTTTTACTATAACCGTGAATATACATTGTCTGTTATATTCACGGTTATGCTTGACAACCATGGTTAGATATGATTTATTACCACGGTTGTTAACCGTGGTTAAAGACCCTCATCTACTACCACGACTACAACAACCACGATTCTTTAACTGTGAATAAAGGTAACAGGGCCCGCAAGCGCACGTGTTATGTCGCGTAATATAAAAGATTATCGTTCACCACAGGGACTGTGTTCAAAGTACCAGCATATTGAAATTTAATTATCCACATAATTGATTTTTAAGGTTTTTGTAAATAAAGCAAAATTAAGTTGCACAGAATACGAATAAATACAAACAAAATAAAATTTACTTGACACTTAAAAATCAGAGTTGAGAGTATCTTGGGATTTCAGGAGATTAAGACTCTATTTTATGTTAATGAATTTTAACTTTTCATAAATAAGAATCGAATTAAGTTTTCCAAGGCGAATTTTCCAAAAGCTAATTAATATGTTCCTCTCGGAATCCTATTAATGTACCTAACCTATGGAAAGCGCTACATAATCCTCAGAAAGGCCCATTATCGTTTTATGAAAATCCCTATTATTTCCTCAAAAGAATTTTGATTACTTTCACGGTTTTACCGAGGTCACAAAAAGCATTTCAAAAATCTTAGGTTTAGTTAAAAGCTTTCCGATAAAAATAAATCTCTCGATTCTATTTATTACCTAAACTTACTAATATACCCGCAAGTATACAGTTTTATCATTTAGGTTCTTGTTAGGAATCACTAAAAGCATTGACCATTTTTTAAACTAAATGAAAAACAGAAATTTATTTAATTCCAAGTCAAAATAATATTAACAATAAAATATTATCATACCCCCTTTATCCCAAGATAATTAATTTAGCTACTCATAAAATAATTCAAATTCATATATATAATGGAAAAATAAAACATACAAGACATGGTAAAAAATAAAGACTTACGGGTTTCTCCAAAAGCTCAGAATAATTTACCACTGTATTTCCTTGTTGCAGTATTCTCCACCAATTACAAATTTAAACAACTCACTTTTACAATTCACAACTCTTAAAATAAAATAAAGAAAAAGAAAATAAAAAGAGAAATTAAAACGAAAAAGAAAGGAAAAGGAACGAAGGAAAAAAAATGAAAAGAAAGAAAGAAAAGAGAAGGAACGTAAAAAGAAAAGAGAAAACAAAAGAGAAAAGAGAGAAAAAAAAAGGAATTGAAGCTGATTCTAATTGATTTCAAGTGATGCCTTGGTGGTGCTGTCCGTGTTCCCTTTTATAGGCAAAGGAAGGGAAGAAGTCAGCTTGGAAAACGCGTTGCCAGTTGGTGCAATTATCTTCTTCTCAGCCGCCCCACCATCACAGCTTGGAGACAGCCTGGATGGTGTCAATTGGGAGAAAACTTTCGGTGCATATGACTTCCATCTGTCCCAAATTGCATTATTTTAATATTTCCAATAATTCGGTGCTTGGATTTATTCAGCTGGGCAAATTCCGAGTGGAAAAATAGGTCGGTTTTCATCTTTTTTCCAAAATATGAGTGAAAGCTTGCTGGAGGGTGGTTTGCTGAGTGCTGGACGGTGTTGCATTGTGAAGAATTGGGTCGATTTTCACCTTCTCTCTAGAATCCGAGTGGAAAAGAGGCCTTTTGTGCAAAAGACCAAGTGAAAAGGTGACTTTGGACACAAATCCGAGTGAAAGTCAGTCAGTGTTGTTGGTGGGTCGGTGTTTGGAGGAGAACCAGTCGGTGATGAAGCTGGATGAATGGACGAGTGAAGAGTGACTGAAGAGTAACTCTGATTGAGCCATTCAGTCGGAATTGACTGCAGAGGGACTCGGATCCAACTGAAACCATTCACTCGGCTCAGCTTCATGGAGTTCATTCGGAACTGATTGAAGACTCACTCAGGATCAGAATTTATTCAATCGGTTCCCAAACATTTTCACTCGGTTGTCTCTGAATTTGAACCACTCGGTTAAAACTTTCCTCGGATTTTACTTTGGAATTCACTCGGACAAATTCATTCGGATACACTCACTCGGATTTGCTTTGAAATAATTCAGTCGGCCTTCATTCCTTGAAATGATACACTCAAAAGTGTCTTCTTGCTTTTTACTCGGAATGGCATTCAGTCGTCAATCAACCCAATCGGTTGTCTTTACTCGAATCTGGCTGATTGAATTTCCTCTCATGTCCGAGCCTTGCTTTGCTCAGAAATATAGGTTTCTGACCCATTTCACTCGGTATTCTTCGTTGCAGAGATCTCACTCGGACTTAGTGTGAAACTATGAGAATCTGTCCGAGTGTGATTCACTCCTGGTCGGATTTTCCTTGATTGCTTAAGGCATTACTCGGAAATGCCTTGTTCCGCTTAAGAATGCCATCTTCTCTGAGTGAAACCACTCGGATTCCTCCTTAGTCAGCATTTATTCATTTTAGTGGCCTCTTCTACTCGGAATCCATTCACTCAGAACAGCTTTTCACTCGGATTAGTTGCAATCAGAAAGCTCCCACTCGGATTTACTTCAATCAGCAATCCTTTCACTCGGAGAATAGCTTTGGACATATTTATTGGAGGTCAGTCTCCTTTTTTCACTCGAAATGGACGCAGTCGGGGAAGTTTCCACTCGGAATCACCTCCAACCGAGACTTATTCTATTTCAGCATTGGTCCTTCACTCGAGTCAACCATTTATCACTCGGAATGGCTTTAACAGGGAACATTTCACTCGGATTTTCTCCAACAGTGCAGTATTCCACTCGGCAATGCTCTACTCTGAGTCTTTCCACTCGGATTTGGTCATTTCTGAGTTATCCCACTCGGATTTGGCCATTTTGAGTCGGATTTCAGTGCTCTGAGTCAGATTTTTGCTTTCTGAGTCGGATTTCAGCTTTGAAAAGAGAATTCTTTCCACTTTGGGCTTGTTCTTCTTGTTTCTTTATCATTTTATGGTATTTTTCTCTTGTTTTTGACCCTTTATTACCTTAATTCCTGCAAAATAACATACCCAAGTAGAAAATAGTGGAAAGAAAGCAAAAATCACAATAAATAAAGGAAATACAGTGCATAATGATTAAAGTCCTAAGCAAATTAGACCTAATTTATTGTATTATAAAGCACTTATCAAAATACCCCAAACCAAAACATTGCTTGTCCTCAAGCAATCACCATATTCACAAGATAAAATATAGAAACCCTAAACTTAATAAACTAAGGAATCCAAAACAGAGAAACAGATTTATTCAAATGCCAGTTTTATTTTTCCTATGTGAATTAATTTTCAATGTCAAGACTTAAGATACTCTTCTCACAATTTTCACTCAAGTGTTTCAAGGTTTGTGTATCTCTCAAATCATCATAGTCAAAAAATATTACCATAAGCTTGTTAATAAACCAAAAACTCCATAGTTTAGATAGAAAATATGTCAAAGTCTAAAGGTCTTTCAAAGGTTGTAACGTGGCCTTGGGTTGTATTGTCAAGGTAGGGATTTCAAGAAAAATGGAATACAAAAGGGCTTTAACAGTCATGAATGAAAATTATCATCATAAATTTAACAGAGCAAATTTTTGAACTTTTATGGACTTTTTGGAATTCATTCAATATCATCCTTTTGATTTTCTTTTCCTTTTTCTTGCTTTTCTTTGCATCCAATACCATATTTTCCTTAAGTTTTTTTTTATTTCTTTGCTTCACTAAATTTCCAACTTTTTCACCATTAAGAGAATATCAGTCAATGAAAGGTTTCAAAGAAAAATTTTCACTTTCAGGCTCAAAAGGGGTAACTAGGGGTCAAATTGTGTAAAAATTCTGAGGCTTAAGAATAAGACCTAATTGTGTCTTTATCATCCTAAGACATATAATTAAAAACCATTTTGAATCGGTTGAAAAACAAGTTCTAAAATATTAATGACTATGAGATTCACTCAATCAAGAAAATATGGGTTTTGAAAATTTGTTTGATAAATAACCCATTTTGGCTCAAGTCTAATCATGGAAAGTCTTTTCAAAGAAAATTTTAATCACATAAAGTTCATTTAAGCATTTATTTGGCATTTAAACAATCAAATTTTGAAAATTTTACTCAAAATTTTGGGATCCTTAGATACTTTAGCCTTGTGTTCAAAGTAAATTTATCATGCAATCATGGTAAATTACAAGATTACAAACAAATCAAGGAAAACACACATGCAAAATAAAATAACAATCACACAACGTAAACAAAACAGTTAAGTTTTCTTACCTACCACCCCAAACCAGAATTTGACATTGTCCTCAATGTTAAAATGGATGATAAAAGGATAAGAAAACTTACCTGGAGTAACCCCAAACCAGCATCTAACATAGTTGTTTTTTTTTTAATTTTTTTATTAAAGCTTAAAAATAAAGACATGGGGTTACCTCCCCACAAGTGCTAAGTTTAACGTCTTCAGCCAGACTCTATCCCTCAATCACAGTCAAGAATCGATTAGGGCCTAGAAACTCATACCTTAGTATGGAATGTGAAGATTTAAGTTTAACATTTGGGCTCACCATGACCTCAGTGTCATGTCTCAGTGGTATGTCACCTTCACTGCTTTTTGATGTTCCTGCAAACTTATTCAGAAAAATAGATTCAAATGGGTCATTAAGAAGAGTTTCATCCTTCACCACTTGGTCAACAATTTCAATTCTATAGCAAACATCATTAAAAGGTTTTTCTAAAACATTTTTCAAGTTAAAATCAACCTTTTGGTCTCCAACAGTTAGAGACAACTTACCATTTTTGACATCGATCACAGTACCTGCAGTTGTTAAAAATGGTCTGCCTAAAATAATAGGAATCAAAGAATCTTCGTCCATTTCAAGCACAACAAAGTCAGCAGGTATAAAAAATTTTCCTACCTTAATAGGAACATCCTCTAAAATTCCTACAGCATATTTGATAGATCTATCAGCCAACTGTAAAGATATCCTAGTAGGTTTTGGCTCTCCCAATCCTAAATTTTTAGCAACAGATAATGGCATTAAGCTCACACTCGCTCCCAAATCACACAATGCTCTATCTATAGCTATGCCACCAATCATACAAGGAATAGAAAAGCTACCTGGATCATGAAGTTTTGGAGGCATTTTCTTTTGAATTAGAGAACTGCACCCCTCAGTGAGTGCCACTGTTCCATCTTCCTCAAGCTTTCTTTTGTTGGACAAAATATCCTTCAAGAACTTTGCATAGATAGGCATTTGCTGCAAAACATCTATGAAAGGGAATATTGACATACAATTTCTTTAAAACATCAAGAAGCTTACCAAATTGTTTGTCCAACTTTGCTCTAGCCAGGCGCTGAGGAAATGGAATAGGAGGTTGATATGGCTTAACCTCTTCTTTCTTTTCTTGTGGTTTTTCTTCCTTATTCATCGGGTGAGATAGAGACTCATCCAATTTCTTTTTCTCTTCAGTCTTACCAACTGGACCATCATATTGCATTATTTTAATATTTCCAATAATTCTGTGCTTGGATTTATTCAGCTGGGCAAATTCCGAGTGGAAAAATGGGTCGGTTTTCATCTTTTTTCCAAAATCCGAGTGAAAGCTTACTGGAGGGTGGTTTGCTGAGTGCTGGACGGTGTTGCATTGTGAAGAATTGGGTCGGTTTTCACCTTCTCTCTAGAATCTGAGTGGAAAAGAGGCCTTTTGTGCAAAAGACCGAGTGAAAAGGTGACTTTGGACACAAATCTAAGTGAAAGTCAGTCAGTGTTGTTGGTGGGTCGGTGTTTGGAGGAGAACCGGTCGGTGATGAAGCTGGATGAATGGACGAGTGAAGATTGACTGAAGAGTAACTCTGATTGAGCCATTCAGTCGGAATTGACTGCAGAGGGACTCGGATCCGACTAAAACCATTCACTCGGCTCAGCTTCATGGAGTTCATTCGGAACTGATTGAAGACTCACTCAGGATCAGAATTTATTCAATCAGTTCCCAAACATTTTCACTCGGCTGTCTCTGAATTTGAACCACTCGGTTAAAACTTTGCTTGGATTTTGCTTTGTAATTCACTCGGACAAATTCATTCGGATACATTCACTCGGATTTGCTTTAAAATAATTCAGTCGGCCTTCATTCCTTGAAATGATACACTCGGAAGTGTCTTCTTACTTTTTACTCGGAATGGCCTTCAGTCGTCAATCAACCCAGTCGGTTGTCTTTACTCGAATCTGGCTGATTGAATTTCCTCTCATGTCCGAGCCTTGCTTTGCTCGGAAATATAGGTTTCTAACCCATTTCACTCGGTATTCTTCGTTGCAGAGATCTCACTCGGACTTAGTATGAAACTGTGAGATCTGCCTGAGTGTGATTCACTCCTGGTCGGATTTTCCTTGCTTGCTTAAGGCATTACTCAAAAATGCCTTGTTCCACTTGAGAATGCCATCTTCTCTGAGTGAAACCACTCGGATTCCTCCTTAGTCAGTATTTATTCATTTCAGTGGCCTCTTCTACTCGGAATCCATTCACTCAGAACAGCTTTTCACTCGGATTAGTTGCAATCAGAAAGCTCCCACTCGGATTTACTTCAATCAGCAATCCTTTCACCCGGAGAATAGCTTTGGACATATTTATTGGAGGCCAGTCTTCTTTTTCACTCGGAATGGACGCAGTCGGGGAAGTTTCCACTCGGAATCACCTCCAACCGAGACTTATTCCATTTCAGCATTGGTCCTTCACTCGAGTCAGCCATTTATCACTCGGAATGGCTTTGACAGGGAACATTTCACTCAGATTTTCTCCAACAGTGTAGTATTCCACTCGGTAATGCTCTACTCTAAGTCTTTCCACTCGGATTTGGTCATTTCTGAGTTATCCCACTCGGGTTTGGCCATTTTGAGTCAGATTTCAGTGCTCTGAGTCGGATTTTTGCTTTCTGAGTCGGATTTCAGCTTTAAAAAGAGAATTCTTTCCACTTTGGGCTTGTTCTTCTTGTTTCTTTATCATTTTATGGTCGTTTTTCTCTTGTTTTTGACCCTTTATTACCTTAATTCCTGCAAAATAACATACCCAAGTAGAAAATAGTGGAAAGAAAGCAAAAATCACAATAAATAAAGGAAATACAGTGCATAATGATTAAAGTCCTAAGCAAATTAGACCTAATTTATTATATTATAAAGCACTTATCAAAAGGCCATTTTTAACCGTGATTATATCCATTTTTTCCACTAGTGTCTAAAAGACCAAGAGTGTATGGTCATAAGCAATGGGATCCTGGAGGATGAGCCTATGTTTGTTTTTCTTGTATATAAATAAAGTAATGAGAGAAGTTTTCAAAAAAAAAGAAAAAGAGAAAAATAGAGTTAAAAAAAAGAGAGAGAAGAAAAAGAAGAAAAAAAAGCAAAAGAGAGTTTTCAGGATTACACAGTGGATGCTCCCAAGAAGCGTCCTTACGCTCACCTTCATTCCTTGAATAATGAACCACCAAAGTATGCACTTCTACACCATCTCTTTCTCTCCACGCAGGTAGTTTCTATTCATGCATCTTAGTTCCTTTATGTGAAAAAAATATTCCAATTTTGTGTTCTGTAGTCATACCATTTTACAGCATCTATTTTCTCATTTTGTGTTTCATGTTGGTTCTTTGTTACTGTCAATTGCCATATAAATACTAAAAAAAAAGAAGAAGAAGAAGAAGAAAGAAAAGAAGAAAACTAAAAAGGGAGAAAGAAGAAAAGACTGAAAAAGCTTGAAAAATTTTTGAATAAGGTTTGAGCATTTATACGCTAAAATCCTAGTGTACATACATGTAATTCCATTAGCTAGAATTAGGATCAGGTACCCCTGGCGCTTGAGCGAGCTTCTATGCGCTCAAGCGTGATCTTAATCTAACTTTCTGGCCGCCTGAGCGTGACTTTGTGCGAGCCTCGTGCTTAAGCGAGCTCGGGTCCATGCTTGAGCGTGACCTTCGAACTGATTCCTGCGCTTGAGCATATGTCTTCACGCTCTAAGCGTGACCCCTGGTACCTGATAGAATATTTTCACGCTTGAGCTAGGAGTATCACACTGGAGCGTGATCGTGATGTGCATGGCCCTGTTGCATCTGGCGCTTAAGAGAGTTTCTCATACCTAAGCATGTCCTTGTTATAAGCCTTGGCGCTTGAGTGTGCCATTTTGCCGCTTGAGCGAGCTCAGGACCTGTTGCCCCTCACGCTTAAGCGTACATTACTCACGCTTGAGCGTGAGCTTTTTGTGCCTTCTATTGATTCCCATGCTTTGAGCGTGAGCTCTTTTGTATAAGTCCCTCGCCTGAGCACCCAAGTCCACACTTGAGCGTGATCGTCACTGGTGCCTGATATGAAACCCACGTTTGGGCTTAGAATTTCACACTTTGAGCGTGACTTGTGTATTACTACCACGCTTAAGCGCCCCAAGCTCACACTTGAGCGTGATCGGGCTGAGGCAGTTGGAAAACTTCTGTTCCAAATTTTTCGCTTAAGCGTGAGTGCCATATTGAAGCAATATGATACCTGTTAGTTTGTCGCTTGAGTGTTACCCTTTCACGCTTGAGCATGACCCTCCTTTGTATATCATTCGCTTAAGCGAATGATGGTACGCTTGAAGCGTGATTCCTATCTGTTTCCACTTGTGTGCTTTAATTTAGGCATATGTACGCCAAGATGTACCTACGTGTACCCATGACTTATACCCCTTGTATGTTGGAAGATCTGGCCCTTAAAAAAAAGAAAAAAACATATTCTTTAGATTCCATTGAAAGGTAATGTAACATCCCGGATAATTATAGAAAATTTTGTGAAGTAGAAATGTTAAAAAAAATTATTTTTTAAGAATTTATTGGATATTTTTAAGAATTATTGGTTTAGTATGAAAGGTGTGATTAGAAGAAGAGAGGTTTAATTAAAATCATTAAAGAAATTGTAAAGGAAATGAAGAAATGACTGGTTGAAGAGGTCACCGATTAGAAGTGATCGGTTGAGAAGGTAACCGGTTGCAATGAGTTTAAATAAAGGTTTCTCTCTCTCAATCATTCATTTCTACGAGAACCTTCTTCTTCTTCTTCATCTGTTTCTCTTCTTCCTTTCCTTCCTCCATTGTTACGAGCTGCATGCTTTGAAGGGAGGTCCCTTTTGCATCAAACCTTGAAATAGTTACATAGACGTGACAGTGGTTTCAAGGTGAGTTCTTTGGACCGTTTAAGTTTATTATCTTATCCCTTTCATTTCTTTTCTGGACCGAATGGTCATGCATGTGGGGGTACTGTTTCGATTTCCACTCCTCTTGGCTGTAAGCCTTAAAGTGGCCCTTTAACCGTGTGAGTGGTGGTGCGATGTAACGTGTTTCATGTTCCAAACCCGTAGGTGGTAGAACAAATACTGGTGGAACGCTTAAAGAAGTTGCTACTGGAACGGAGGTGGAACTGTGAATCGAGAAATTGTTGAAGCGTGGAACAGAGGTAAGGGGGTATTCGGGTTATAATTAATTAGAATAGGACATATTGTCTGAGTCGTTAGAATGACTGAACCGGGTAAGAGATGATGCTGATTGAAAATTATATGAATATGTGTATGAATGTACGTATGAATATGCACACCGATCGGTTTAGGATCGTGTGTGTGTATGTGTGACTTAAGAAATAATAGAGATGTTGCCGAATGAAAGTTGTGAATGTATGTGTATGCATGTATGTATGTGGACACCGATCGGTTGAGGATCGTATGTGTGTTTGTGATTTGAACCGATTGAATTTAAAATATTTGATGTTATAACAATCGGTGTACAGTGGCAATGTGATGCCGGGCTTGACAAGTAGGTCGCTCAGTGGCAATATGATGAATGGGCTTGACAAGTCGGTCGCCATGTGTTGTGAGCACATGCCAGTTTCTAGTAGTTGCATTTGTTGATTATTGATAATATGAAATGATTGAGATGTGATTATGTGGTATGGGATGGCCGACGGTATATGTTACCCTCGTTTTTGGCTTCAGTGGTCAAGCAGGACCCAGTTGAGCTACCCAGAGGTCTATGACCCAGTGGTTGAGGGGGAGTCAAGCAGGACTCGGTGAACCAATCAGCTGAAGGCTGATCCTTTAGTATCCGGATACTAGGCGTCAATTTTATATAAGAGTCAGTTGTGACAATTGATGAATTTAGTATTGTGATGAGTATGTGATTAATTATACTTTCCGAGTGTTAATGGATATATTGCCGAGTGATTGTTACATTTTTCGAGTGATGTATTATAATTACCGAGTGGTAAATTGGTTATAATTGTCCAATAAAAATTGAAATAATTGCTGAGTGATTTGATGTAATTGCCGAGTGTAATTTCATATATTTGCCGAGTGATTGGCTGTATTTGCCAAGTGTGAATTATTATAATTGCCGAGTATGAATTATTGTACTTGCTGAGTAAGACTTGTCATATTTGCCGAGTGGGATTCATTGTACTTGCAAAGTGAGATTTGCCATATTTTCCTAGTGAGAATTGATGAGTATGATGTTATATTTGCCGAGTGCAATTTCATTGTATCTGACGAATGTGAACTGTTATAATTTGCCTAGTGTGATAGTTATAATTGCCGAGTGAGAAATGCAATAAGTGCTGAGTGTGAATTGCTAAATTTGTCGAGTGTGAGTTGTAATATGTTGGTAATGCAATCAGACGGAGTTATATACAAGTAATTTGTTAATTTCCGTTCTAGATTAATTATGATGCTAAACACTCACCCTTGCTGTGGTTTTCAATTTTAGTAACCAGTGACAGGGAAGAGGTTGGAGCCATGGAGGTGCGCCAAGTGGAGGATTGATGCCAAGGAATCGAGTGCTTTGAAATGAATTCTGAGTGTAATATATATATATATATATATATATTTAGTTTCTGTGTAATGCTACATGAGTGTGTTAAATTCGAATCAGTATATTGATTAATGAGGATATAAATTTTTGATGTTATGTGATCGGTGTTTATTTTGAGTGAATTTGCATTACTATAGCAAAGTCGATTACCGGGCGAATATTTCCCGAGTGGAATCATTCTGGTCCGAGCAAGGGCCCATTGATTTGGTGCCTGGGTATCCTTCAATTCTTTCTGAGAGAAGAATAACCGAGAGACCCACTTCCGAGTGGAAGGTTAGGGTGTCTCCGAGTGAGCATTGGCTGAGAGAATCCCTTCCGAGTGAAGAAAGATGAGAGTACTTCCGAGTGAAGATATGAGTGAACTTTTTGAGTGAAGGTTAAGCTGTTCCCATGTGAGAGATGACTGAATGGACTTATTTTCTGAGTGAAACCTGACTTGTTGACTTTCTTTGTAAGTCTGGTCCGCTCAGGTTTAAAGAGGAGTATTCGCTCAAGCGAGTCGGATCTCGCCCAAGTGAATCGGAGTCTCGCTCAGGCGAGTAACCCTGACTCTGATTTCTTCCTTCCGCTGATTCTAAATTCGATTTGATGTTGAAATAATTTCGATCGGTTTCAGTCGGTTATTACTATTTTTAGTATGATTTTATTATTTTGAATGTATTTAAGAAAACTAAATGTTATTTTATATTAAAACCGAGTTGATTTTTATTAAACGTGAAAAATTATTTTGGAAAAATGAGAAAATTGACGAGGGTCGTCATAGTTGGTATCAGAGCGGTTCTTTCTAGAGCCGAGTAGATGGCGAACCGAGTGATTGTGTGAGTCCTATACTGGACTATGTTTTTCATTTTATTGCATTATACTTGTGGTTGTTTATGCAGCTTGGCATCATTCCCTTGGCACTCCAGCGGCGTTGTATATGTGTGAGGTGAATATCCGACTCCCTGGTAGAGTATTGATTAATGGTGAAGTGTTTATTCATAACAGAATTATTTTTTGGTCGGGAAACTAGTTCTGAAGGAGGAGATGGTTTCTTCTCTGAATTTTCTAAATTGATGAGTAGCACCGAATCAGGCCCCACTCTTAATAAATTCCTAAAAAAGAATTCGCCTGCTTATAAAGGAGGGCATGACTAAGGTGGGGTGTATGTTTGGATAAGAGAAATCGAATAAGCTTTTGAGTATTCTGAGTGCTTGGAGGAGCATAAAGTATAGTTTACAACTTATCAGTTGAAGGAGAAGCTAGGATATGGTGGTCTCGGACTAAGGTACAGATGAAGACGGTAAGTGAGTCACTAGTGTGGGCGAATTTCCAACAGTGATTTCTTATCAAGTACTTCTTGGATAATTACAAAATCCAAAAGGAAATAGAATTTGAGATTGAAACAGGGCCGAGTGTCAATGGCCGAGCACACTACTAAGTTTGATGAGTTGTGACTTCTATCACTCTTTCTCACTGGAAGGAACCGAGAGTATTGAGTGTGCCAAGTGTAACACCCTAATTTCTAATTAAATAAATGAAATTAAAGGGGGATTTTTTCAAAAAAAAAAAAGGTTGGCAAACCGTGCATACTCTGACCAGATTAACAAAACGGAGCACAACAAGGAGAAGGAGGGGAAGGAAGATAAGGAAAGGAGCTCATGCATCGTGAATGAAGGGAACGCTTAGGCGAATCCAATGGCACCTAGCACATTCGCTCAAGCGAAGCGAACTACGCTCAGGTGATTCTACTCAGGTTCTCCAATCCACACAACACTCGCTGAAGCGAAGCTACACTCGGTATCCAGTCACTCCACTCGGATTTTAGCGTATGGTTCACTCGGGAAGGGTCTACTCTCAGCTTACTCGGATTGAGACAATCGTTCACCCGGTATTGATTTAGCTCACATGGGATTTGCTCCTAGGATTACTCGGTTATTTCACCCATTTTACATTCTCTCGGACCTAACCTAATCCTATCCACTCGGAATATCATCCTTTGGTCACCCGGATTATATATATATATATATATATATATATATACGATTTACTCAAAATTTATGAAGGGGGGTTTCTCTCAGAATCAATTTCAGGCAATCCCCACATGGAAAGGCCCAGCTACGAGTCACTGACACACAACACATTCTAGTCGGAAAACCTTCACTTTGACGGCTTCTCCCTCGGAAATCATTAATCAATCTTTACTCAGGGGACCTTACAATTACCACTCACTGGATTCAACCCAACTCCTCCTCCAAACTATACGACCACAATCATTCGGCTGTTCAACTCCTCATCACTCGTAATGACTCACTATCTCGCTTTTCCTCGATCCACAACCTAACTACACTCCTACCCATAGTCACACTGATCTCATATGCTCGAAAGTATACCCACACATCCATACCTATCACTCGGGCATTACCTAATTTAATAAATAATTAAGAACCAATACGGGGAAAATTTTTCCAAAATTGGGTAAACCAAATAGACCATAAGGCAACCGGATTGCAAATGGGATGGTAGGCAAGGAAGGACACACACCCAGTCGGACTCAGCGGAGCACAGCAGCTCAACCAGTTTAATCAGTATTCCCTTCGCTCAATTCCCAGAACAGTCAAGAAGAACCGGGCACAAGAAATAAGGGAAGGAAGGTAAGGGAATAAAAGAATATTCACACGTATGACAATCAGAGGAGGGAGCAAGGCTTGGACCGACCCGTTCGATTCAGCAAGTACGTCCGCGCCTGGACGAACTCCATGACAACGCTGACTCGCTCAAGCGAGGCCCGACGTCGCCTGAGCGAATCATCACAGTGCAACTACGGAAGGAGGAAGAAGGGTTCATACCGCCCATCCAGTTCAGCGTAGCACAACATCACCTAAGTGAATCCAAGCACAACGTCCCCTTACTCAGGCGAGGTCCCACACCGCCCAGCGAGACATGATGACGCAGGAGTGGAAGAGGAGGTATTCGGGCGGAGTCCACACTGGCGTTTACTCACTTCAGCGTGATCCCACACGCTTGGGCGGACAACCCTAGTTGCTTGGGCGAGGTATGACTCCGTCTAAGCGAGGTCAACACAAGGGCCCCTCCAACACAGGTACAAGGTAATTTCTCAATTGGGTATGGACAAGGGTTCACTCGGTAAATCCTCACACTCACACTTCACTCGGGAAATCAGGTAGTTAAGTCCCACTCGGACTTATTCGAAACCCAACCGCTCGGGACACGAATTCCACTCGGACTTTACGTCTTTCACTCAGATTATCAATACCTTACACTTAGGATCCAACCCGCTCTAAACCACTATTCGAACTTCTCTCTCAGAAAGGAATCACTTGGGGTTTTCACTTAGGAGACACAAACTCTGCCTCACTCGGGATTTATTTATGATTTCGCTCGGAGTCCCATAAGATGTTCACTCGGAGAGGTCACCAAGAAATCTTCACTCGGAACCACCAACTTAACATAATTTCACTCCTCAACGGCCCTCGAAACCTCTAGTAACACTTCTCAGTCGGAAACTCATCGAATCGGTGTGAAGCACATACATGTGAATACATGTCTTCAGAAACATGAATCTGTCCACAATCAAATCTACCGACCCATAACATGTAACCATACACGTACAAAATATGCGTTTGGATCACAATAACTCAGATTACTTTATATATATATATAAATTCATATTCATTTTACAACACTGCTATTATAAGCCGTCCAAGGCTACACGAACAGAACACAATGATGTAGTACAAGTATTCAACAGTTGGAGTACACTACACTCGGGCTTGAGACCCTATCATCACTTCAGAGTCCAACCTGCATACATACTGAAAAATTGTGCAGGGGTGAGCTTCTACATGTAAAATGATAATCAAGGACTCAGTATCAGCGTCAGTACACGCACCTACCTTCATTCAATCTTTCTTAAGTTAACCAAGTTCATGCAATTCAAGACAACGTCCATAACATACATACTGCATAGAGTTTATCTCCACACCCATACATACATCCATGCACTCGAAGATCATACACACACACATAGATCCATGCACTCGGAAATCATACACACACACATAGATTCTTGCACTCGGAAATCATACACACATACATAGATTCATGCACTCGGAAATCATACACACACACATAGATTCTTGCACTCGGAAATCATACACACATACATAGATTCATGCACTCGGAAATCATACACACACACATAGATTCATGCACCACCACGATCAGCCTCATGACTATATGCATGCCTGCGGATCCGACTCGGGTAATGACTTTCAGTTACGGTTTCCCTTCTTCTGGCCCCTCGTCCTTCAGCTCTTACCAGGTGGTACCGGCCTCCCATGGGCGTCTCGAGACTCTTCTCTAGCTCCTACGGCTACCACGAGCACTATCAGGATCTAGCCAAGGTCTGTAGCTGGAAGTCATTCCCTCGGGGTTCATGACCTCCCACAGGTCACCCCACTCTTACACATGCAGCTAATGCATTTACCAGCACGTATTATCACACCACGGATACCTCCTTCGTAGCCATTCAGCAAGGACAGATTCCACACAGCACTCATATTCGTTTTATCAGTCACACCAACACACGCTACATTCGGTAATCAAAATAACAACATCGAACAAGTCAACTAAGAGCATACACACACATATTTTTTTTTTACAGTGATAAGAAGATAGAGCCATGCATATCAGTCGTCATTATTAATTACTAACAGACTATATCACCCCCATGCAATTGCTGTATCCCCACTATAAGACACACGAGGTTCAGAATCTTAAATCATGCATCAGCCTTAAATCATTGTAAACACATGCACACACACACTCAAGCAGTACATTCATCCGGTACCGTTCGTGGACCATACATTCGACATGCAAGCGCCCCCTACCTGGTTGAAGCTTTCAATCGGCCAATTCGATGCCCAGTTCTAGAGGAACGTTGAATCATTCTCAGCGCATCTGCATGTAGGAGCAAGGAGACCATTCGGGTTCCTGAGATGCCCAGCTCTCTGTTCATTCCCTGGGGAGCCCCATCACAACGCTGCGAACACTCCTACCATCTCGAAGTTCCTCGCAGATCTCCATTGAGGCTTGGCAGCTTCGAGTAAGAAGAGGAAGTCGACGAAGGAACGAGGAAGGAGACAGGTTGCATGTAGGAGGAAGGCACACCTGCACTCTTTCTGGCTTCGTCGAGTGAAGAAGGAGGACTCCGATCCTCAGCCACCATTGTTAGGAGCTCACAGGAACAACGAGTAGAGAAAAGAAGAAGAGGAAAAGGAGAGTGAGGAGCGAAGAAGAAGAGGGAACAGAAGGAGATGCGTACTTTAATGACCCAAGGCACCTATATTTATATAAGCATGCACGTGCACGAGGAAGAGGAGAGTGGGGTGGGAGAGCACGCACAGTAGCAGCCTCCCCCACCACACGCGTCATACGCACATGGTCCCATCCAATCAGTCGTTGGCAACCAATCACCATCAGTCAGCCTTTCTTCTCTTAACTTAAATCAATTAAACCAATTATAATTAACAAATAATTCTCCCCACACTTATCAATTTATTATTTTAATGATTCATTTTCATTTGGTAATTAGTTATTAAATCGGGATGTTACATAACACCCTAATTTCTAATTAAATAAATGAAATTAAAGGGGGATTTTTTCAAAACAAATAAGGTTGGAAAACCGTGCATACTCTGACCATATTAACAAAACCGAGCACAACAAGGAGAAGGAGGGGAAGGAAGATAAGGAAAAGAGCTCATGCATCGTGAACGAAGGGAACGCTTAGGCGAATCCAATGGCACCTAGCACATTCGCTCAAGCGAAGTGAACTACGCTCAGGCGATTCTACTCAGGTTCTCCAATCCACAAAACACTCGCTGAAGCGAAGCTACACTCGGTATCCAGTCACTCCACTCAGATTTTAGCGTATGGTTCACTCGGGAAGGGTCTACTCTCAGCTTACTCGGATTGAGACAATCGTTCACCCGGTATTGATTTAGCTCACACGGGATTTGCTCCTAGGATTACTCGGTTATTTCACCCATTTTACATTCTCTCGGACCTAACCTAATCCTATCCACTCGGAATATCATCCTTTGGTCACCCGGATTATATATATATATGATTTACTCAAAATTTATGAAGGGGGGTTTCTCTCAGAATCCTTTTCAGGCAATCCCCACATGGAAAGGCCCAGCTACGAGTCACTGACTTACAACACATTCTAGTCGAAAAACCTTCACTTCGACGGCTTCTCCCTCAGAAATCATTAATCAATCTTTACTCAGGGGACCTTACAATTACCACTCACTGGATTCAACCCAACGCCTCCTCCAAACTATACGACCACAATCATTCGGCTGTTCAACTCTTCATCACTCGGAATGACTCACTATCTCGCTTTTCCTCGATCCACAACCTAGCTACACTCCTACCCATAGTCACACTGATCTCATATGCTCGAAAGTATACCCACACATCCATACCTATCACTCGGGCATTACCTACAACATAAAATAATCACACAGTATAAATACATAGAGAGGTACTTGAATAATTACAAAAGTATCATCATGACTTTGTTCACCCGAAAATGTTCAAGTTCTAACGTAAGGACAAAATCAAAATATGAGCCGGCCAAGGCTTAACAGGACCTTACACACAGTATATACATATACACATATATTCAATAGCACTCGGTTGCTTGTTCTGCACCCAGCTCCTCCTTCACCCTTCATTCCGAGAGATGTTCACTGAAAATGTAGCCAATGCAGGGGTGAGCTTTTGCATGTAAAATGTCAATCAAAGACTCGGTATCAGTGTCAGTACGCACACTTACTTTCACTCAGTTACATTTAGTTAAACTAAGACCATGCAAATCAGAATAATATCTATAACATACATACTACATAAAGTGCATCTTCATTCACACGTACACATGCATCCACACACTCAGAAATCATTCATAACACTCAACACGTGCTATGCATACTATCTTAATCAACATCATATCTACATGCATGTCTGCGGATCCGACTTGAGTAATGACTTTCAGTTACAGTTTCCTCCTTATTGGCAACTTGTCCATCAGCTCTTCCCGTGTGGTACCGGTCTCCGATTGACGTCTCGAGACTCATCTCTAGCTCCTATGGCTACCACGAGCTCCCACAGGATCTAGCCAAGGTCTGTAGCTGGAAGCCATTCCCTCGGGGCTCTAGACCTTCCATGGGTCACCCCATTCTTACACATGCAGCTAATGCGTTTACCAGCAAGCATCATTACTCAACTGATACCTCCTTCGCAACCATCGTAATAGAAACAGATTCAACACAGTCTTTACGTTTACTTTGCCAGCCACACCAACATGCACAACAATCGGACAATCAAGGTAATAACGTCTGACAAATCAACTAACAATCACACTTTCATGTTCTCACAATGTTAACAGAGATAGGACCATGCATCTCATTCGTCTATAACAAGACTAACAGGCTACATTACCACCATCTTGATTACATGCAATTACTGTATCACTACTATCCTACACACAGGATCTAGAATCAATAATGATACATAATATTCAATCATCACAAACACATGCACACACTTAAAGCAATACACTCATCCGGTACCGTTCGTGGACCATGCATTTGACATGCAAGTGCCCCCTACCTACAGAAGGAACTCTAGAAGCTCTCATACTCTCAACGTTTGGTCTGACGCTCTATCCGACTCGTCTAGATCCCCTTCGCACCGTCGTACTCTGCAATCGGCTCGGGGATGAGAAGTTGTTCTTCCTCTGCTTCAGGGATTGTCTTCCACCAGTTGGAAGGGACTCTGACCTTCCTTCAGCACCGTCGTTGCGATTTCCAAAAACAAAAGGCAAAACAGGGGAAGGGAAAGGAAGATGAAAACGAAGAAGAAGAAAAAAAAGGATGAAGTAGTGGGAAGAAGGATGAGTATCCACGGTGATACAGGGTATATGTGCATACGAAGAGAAGGAAGTGGGATGGGAAAACGTGAGTCGCAGCCCACTCACGTAACTCGCCAATCACAAACAGCCATCTTTCACCAATTAAGCCTTAATTAACTTGTCATTATTCCTTAAGTTAATCTGATTATGATTGTCAATTAACCTCTCACTTTGAAATCAAACCTTAATAGTTTATTTTTCATTCGGCATTTACCTTTAAAATTGGGATGTTACACCAAGTATGAAGCAGGATTGTGAATTAGAATTCACAGTGTGATTATGCCGATTGAGATTCGGGATTATCCGATTCTGGTGGACAAGGATATGCTGACCGAGGAAGTGCAATTATAGAGGACCCTTCAGTCGGAAGATAAAAGGTCGTGAAGGCGAGAGGATCCAGTTTCAAGAAAATGGATCGGTTCTTTCGAGGCGGTAAGTCTTCCGCTACGTCTTCTTTCTCTTCTGGTCGGATTTCTACTGGCTGATCTGGTAGTCAGTTGGGTAGCCGAGCGTGCTATAGTTGTGGCTGAGGGCCATATTGTGAAACACTGTCCAACTGGACAAATCGTTTGTTTCCTATGTGGACAACCGGGACACCTTAGGCCCGATTGCCCATAGAGGCAGCAACTGAGTGGGCATGGTAACTGAGCCAACACTTCTGGGACTCGGGTGCTAATTTTCCGAGAGGAGGTTAAATCCTGTGATGAAATGAGAATAGTAAGTATGTTGGTAGCTGAGAGTTTCTTTGAATAATGGAGTTTGATATTACATAGAATGAAATAAATGGATAAATACTCTAGTATAATTATTCTTAGGAAGGATGAATCCCTTATACATTTCTACCTGGTCAGAATGACGATTGATATTAGTTGTTCATTTGGGTGTTGAACTTACTAGATGGATAGTACAAAAATTCTTTTAAGTGAAGGAATAAATTATTGCAATAAACTGTCCTGTATCGAGCTTAAGGTTAGTAAGCAAGTGGTGTTATGCTAGTAACGTCGAGTACCTAAAGATGTGGAAACATCAGTGGTATAAGTAAATAGAAAGGATTATAAAATAAATCGAAAAGGGAATCGATGAATAATAGGTGATGCAAGCTTGAAACGTTGTAATAAGGTTAACCTTCTAGGAGGGGTGAGTCTCCTGTAGTGATTCTATAAAGTGGTTTAAATAAACGTTACCAGTATGTCATATCCAAATTGTTAGACGATTGATTAACGGACATTAGGAGAAATTATGAATAGGTAATGGAGGACGGTGTAAGAATTCCCAAATAAGTTGAAGGTAGTAGTCGAAGGGTGGTTAGTAATAATTCTCAGTGAGATAATCAATGAGGCGAGAATTCACTCAGGAAGAATTAAGAGAATGTATTATGTGAATGATGGTCAAGTGAAGTATATATTGGATTATTGTGTACATGATAAGGAAAAGTAGTGAATGAAGGACATGGGACAAAGTGATTAAAAAGTAGTCGAGTAGGAAAATAATAAGAATGAAGGGAAGTTTTACCAAGTCGTTTGGACTTTGTACTGATATTAGTGTTACGTGGGAATCATAGCGGCTGGCTACTGTGGGTTCCTTTTAACATTAATTCATTGTGAAGTTGCCAATAGGCATAGGTGAATGAATTATGATGTAAACAGCTTGCATATCGATCAATGACGTGAATGGTTGGATTGTATACTCGACTTTTACCTGGCTTAACTACGAAGTGTTGAACTCTTGAGACTGATCACCTTAGGTAGTTGCACTAGTGGTTGAGGTCATGTGAATTCGAGGAGACAGACGTGTTTTAGCCAATCTTGGGTGATCAGATTTAGAGAAGAGAAGTGTATGATTCATATTTCTGAAGTCGGTAAATGATTAGAGATGGGGAGCGAATAAAGATGAGATTAGGTATCTGACAAATAATGAGTATAGGAAAGTAAATGTTGATATGGTAGTCGTTATGAAATACTGCTAGATTTTGAGGAGAAGAGATGGCCTTAAAAGGAAATCAGATGACTTGAATTCCTACTAAGCTACACTGAGTGGAGAATTTCCGAGTTGAGTGGAGAACTCTCGAGTGGGATGGAATCGATTGATATGTACCGAGTGAGCCTTTTTCTAGGAAAAGTACTTCTGGACAGAGAAAGAGGAACTTCGAATGAGTATGTTTCCGAGTGAATAGTTCCTGAGGGAAGTAAATGTCCGAGTGGTGAGTTCATTTAATTCGTGCTTGGGTGTCTTAAAAATGGCCGAAAGCTTGTGCTCGGGTACGTCTTCAAGATGGTCTTCGACTCCGAGTGATATTCTCGAGGCAATGGATTAACCAAAGGTAACGATGGAATTTGGAGATTCCGAGACCGAGTGGTGGTGCATGCAAAAGGGTTCTTTGAGCATTCATTTCGGTGTTACCGGGTAAGGAAGGATTCTGGTGGTCGGGAATGAAGAAGGCAATAACTTGTAAGGTTGAACACCAGAGATCCCCTGGATTGCTTCAACTATCGGAGACTCCGATTTGGAAGTGGGAGAGTAATACTATGGATTTCGTATCTGGGTTACCTTGTAACCAATCCGAGTGTAAGGCAATCTGGGTAATTGTAGACCGATTGACCAGGAGTGCTTACTTCTTGGCTATGAACAGGTTGCCTTGATCTGAGATAAAATAAAGATGGTCCAAGATCGACAGAAAAGTTTCTATGACAATCGGCATAGACCACTTGAGTTTTAGACGGGTGACTGGATATTCCTGAAGGTTTCACTGACCAAAGGTGTAGGTCGGATATTGAAGAGTCACAAGCTTAATCCGAAATACATCGGACCGTATCAAATATTAGAGAGAATCGGTAATGTTGCTTACCGACTGGATGACCTCAGTTCGTTAACTGACGTCCATAATGTGTTTCACGTGTCACAATTCTGAGCCTATATTCCGTGGGATTCCATGATTGTGCCGAGTGACTCTTTTGAATAGGAGGACCTAACGGTGGAAGTACACCGATCGGTATTGAGGAATTCCGAACTACACAGATAAGGAACAAGGAAGTGTCATTGGTAAAAGTGAAGTGGCAAAATTTGAATGGGGTAACCTACATTGGGGAAGTTGGAATCGGACATGAGATGGGTGTACCCCAATCTTTTCCAATAGGTGTGTTGATTTCAGGGACAAAATCCCTTTTTAGGGGGGTGGATGTAACATCCCGGATAATTATAGAAAATTTTATGAAGTGGAAATGTTAAAAAAAATTATTTTTTAAGAATTTATTTGATATTTTTAAGAATTATTGGTTTAGTATGAAAGGTGTGATTAGAAGAAGAGAGGTTTAATTAAAATCATTAGAGAAATTGTAAAGGAAATGGAGAAATGACTGGTTGAAGAGGTCACCGGTTGGAAGTGATCGGTTGAGAAGGTAACCGGTTGCCATGAGTTTAAATAAAGGTTTCTCTCTCTCAATCATTCATTTCTACGAGAACCTTCTTCTTCTTCTTCATCTGTTTCTCTTCTTCCTTTCCTTCCTCCATTGTTGCGAGCTGCATGCTTTGAAGGGAGGTCCCTTTTGCATCAAACCTTGAAATAGTTACATAGTCGTGACAGTAGTTTCAAGGTGAGTTCTTTGGACCGTTTAAGTTTATTATCTTATCCCTTTCATTTCTTTTCTAGACTGAATGGTCATGCATGTGGGGGTACTGTTTCGATTTCCACTCCTCTTGGCTGTAAGCCTTAAAGTGGCCCTTTAACCGTGTGAGTGGTGGTGTGATGTAACGTGTTTCATGTTCCAAACCCGTAGGTGGTGGAACAAACACTGGTGGAACGCTTAAAGAAGTTGCTGTTGGAACGGAGGTGGAACTGTGAACCCAAAAATTGTTGAAGCGTAGAACAGAGGTAAGGGGGGTGTTCGGGTTATAATTAATTAGAATAGGACATACTGTCCGAGTCGTTGGAATAACTGAACCAGGTAAGAGATGATGCTGATTGAAAATTATGTGAATATGTGTATAAATGTAGGTATGAATATGCACACCGATCGGTTTAGGATCGTGTGTATGTGTGTGTGACTTAAGAAATAATAGAGATGTTGCCGAATGAAAGTTGTGAATGTATGTGTATGCATGTATGTATGTGGACACCGATCAGTTGAGGATCATGTGTATGTTTGTGATTTGAACCGATTGAATTTGAAATATTTGATGCTGTGACAATCGGTGTACAGTGGCAATGTGATGCCGGGCTTGACAAGCAGGTCACCGAGTGGCAATGTGATGAATGGGCTTGACAAGTCGGTCGCCCTGTGTTGTGAGCACATGCTAGTTTCTGGTAGTTGCATTTGTTGATTGTTGATAATATGAAATAATTGAGATGTGATTATGTGGTATGGGATAGTCGACGGTATATGTTACCCTCGTTTTTGGCTTCAGTGGTCAAGTAGGACCCAGTTGAGCTACCCAGAGGTCTATGACCCAGTGGTTGAGGGGGAGTCAAGCAGGACTCGGTGAACCAAGCAGGGTTCACGGGGTGTCAAGTAGGACCCCTAGCTGAAGGCCGATCCTTTAGTATCCGGATACTAGGCGTCAATTTTATATGAGAGTCAGTTGTGACAATTGATGAATTTAGTATTGTGATGAGTATATGATTAATTATACTTTCCGAGTGTTAATGGATATATTTCCGAATGATTGTTATATTTTCCGAGTGATGTATTATAATTACCGAGTGGTAAATTGGTTATAATTGTCGAATGAAAATTAAAATAATTGTTGAGTGATTTGATGTAATTGCCGAGTGTAATTTCATATATTTGCTGAGTAATTGGCTGTATTTGCCGAGTGTGAATTATTATAATTGCTGAGTATGAATTATTGTACTTGCTGAGTAAGACTTGTCATATTTGCCGAGTGGGATTCATTGTACTTGCAGAGTGAGATTTGCCATATTTGCCTAGTGAGAATTGATGAGTATGATGTTATATTTGCCGAGTGCAATTTCATTGTATCTGACGAATGTGAACTGTTATAATTTGCCGAGTGTGATAGTTATAATTGCCGAGTGAGAAATACAATAAGTGCCGAGTGTGAATTGCTAAATTTGTCGAGTGTGAGTTGTAATATGTTGGTAATACAATCAGACGGAGTTATAATTTGTTAATTTTCGTTCTAGATTAATTATGATGCTAAACACTCACCCTTGCTGTGGTTTTCAATTTTAGTAACCAGTGACAAGTAAGAGGTTAGAGCCATGGAGGTGCGCCAAGTGGAGGATTGATGCCAAGGAACCGAGTGCTTTGAAATGAATTCCGAGTGTAATATATATATATATTTTGAGTTTCTGTGTAATGCTACATGATTGTGTTAAATTCGAATCGGTATGTTGATTAATAAGGATATAAATTTTTGATGTTATGTGATCGATGTTTATTTTGAGTGAATTTGCATTACTGTAGCAAAGTCGATTACCGGGCGAATATTTCCCGAGTGGAATCATTCTGGTCCAAGCAAGGGCCCATTGATTTGGTGCCTGAGTATCCTTCAATTCTTTCCGAGAGAAGAATAACCGAGAGACCCACTTCCGAGTGGAAGGTTAGGGTGTCTCCGAGTGAGCATTGGCTGAGAGAATCCCTTCCGAGTGAAGAAAGATGAGAGTACTTCCGAGTGAAGATATGAGTGAACTTTTTGAGTGAAGGTCAAGCTGTTCCCGTGTGAGAGATGACCGAGTGGACTTATTTTCTGAGTGAAACCTGACTTGTTGACTTTCTTTGTAAGTCTGGTCCACTCAGGTTTAAAGAGGAGTATTCACTCAAGCGAGTCGGATCTCGCCCAAGCGAATCAGAGTCTCGCTTAGGCGAGCGACCCTGACTCTGATTTCTTCCTTCCGCTGATTCTAAATTCTATTTGATGTTGAAATAATTTCGATCGGTTTCAGTCGATTATTACTATTTTTAGTATGATTTTATTATTTTGAATGTATTTAAGAAAAGTAAATGTTATTTTATATTAAAACCGAGTTGATTTTTATTAAACGCGAATAATTATTTTGGAAAAATGAGAAAATTGACGAGGGTCGCCACAGGTAACATCTCTTTTGTTCCTTAATTTCAATTAATGACTAGAAACATGGCATCCCATCATTTCAATTTCAAAATTATTGCATCCATCATGACTATTCGTCTCACACTTTCATTTTTCTCATGTTATGTTTGCCTCTGCACTTGCAACCATTTAGGCTTTATAAATACCACCCATTCCATTTTTACTTATGCTAATCTACTTTTGTGTTGTAATAACCTTATTGCAGTATTTCTTGGACAATGTATTTCCTTTTCATTTGTAATGAAATTATATTTCCCAGTTAATTATTCAATGTTATTTCTTTTCTGCTTTGTATTGTTCAATTCCTGTAACCATCATTCAACAAATCCCTGCCATATAGGTAAGAAGGGAAGTAATCTATCCATTACTCTCATGAACTTCTGAAATTTGTTAACTATGTTTAATTAAGAATCCATCTTAATTATTTAAATCTTGCTGATTCTCAAGCATCAATTGGATAAATTAATTGATTCGCATTGCTTGATTCATGATCCCTATCCATAACTATTTTCAATCCGGTATTAATTGTATATTCACCATGCTAGTTAGCAATCTGAGTTTGTGATCTTACATTAAGTTTGGGACATGACTGGCTGATTACCTGTTATATTATTAGCTTTTGAGCCTTTATTAATTCTTTTCTGAGTGTGCCTGCATTATTCCTTAGTGAGACAGAATTTGCTTTAGTGCTTACTAATGATTATATGTTTGCTAATTGGAAATGATGAAGGCCTTCTTTGAAAATTAGCCAGGGCCAAATTTAGCCATCCATATTATTAATTATCCTTTGACCTAACAATTATATTTTGAGCCTGAGACCCTTTCATTCTAATTATGTATCTAACTTTACAAGCCTATTTATCTAAGAAAAACCAAGTGAACCATCCCTGGATGTACCACTGATGAATTACTGAGTCTTATCTTATTGCTAAGGACTAGCATGTTCTAAGTTTAGGGATGAAGAGTGTGCCTAACAGCAATTAAAGACACACTCTGACCTTAATTATAGATGAGGATTTTGAAAAATAAAAAAAGAAAAAAATGATGAAAGAAGAAACAACAAAAGCTAAAGAAAAGTGAAAAATCAGCAAAGAAGAAGGTGCAAAGCACCACAAGAAAAAAAATGGTATTGAAAAAAAATTGAAAAAGATGAAAGAAAAGAAAGAAAGAAAGAGTCCAAAGGACTGAAAGAGAAAAAAGTGCAAAGCACCACAAGTAATTGAGTATTCTGTATCTAAAAATAATGAAAACAAGAGAGCTAGTTAGTAGAGGCATTTAAGTTAAGATTGAGGCAAGGCATCAGTGGGTACATCTTTTAACCCAACATTATCTAGAAAAACAAAAATAGAGCCTGTAGCCTAACCCCATTACAAGCTTAAAAAGCCCTTACTAATCCAATTGTGCTAGCATATGTCATGATGTTTAGAATTATTGAAAGCCTATGTTGATCTTACAATTATACAGGTGATGAGAGCATGCTATTGACCCTATACACTGAGAGAAGAGTGAAACACCAATCCTGTGAGGAAAAACATCACCAGCTTGTTCCCAAGGAAAGTGTGAGTTATTATATTTATAGAATTTGTGAAAGAAAGCATGATTGGTATTCAATAATTATGGTATGAATTAAGTTAAGGAAAGGATTGCTTGTCTTGAGTAAGTGTTGTTGATTAATTAATCTGAGTATTTGCTTGAGGACAAGCAAGTTTTAAGTTTAGGGATGTGATAAGTCTTGAAAAGACTTAATAATTTCACCTTTAATTTAACTTAATTCATTAAATACTGTTAAGTTTGGCACTATTATTTAATAAATTATCATTAATTCTGGTTTTATTTATTTATTTCAAAAGTGTTTAAATTATGCAAGAAAATAGTAAAAAAAAGATAATTAGTTAAGGAAATTTGTTTATTTGTAAACTCACTAACCCAGCGTATATATGCTGGACAGCCAGCGTAGATATACTAGGAATTTATTTGTTTACATGGGCAGGTGCAGTAAGATATAAACTTCATGCTCAAGCTTGCCTAGTCACACCCAAGCGTGAATCCTCTGTAACCATAAATTCAAGGACATGCTTAAGCTTATTTTCATCACGCTTAAGCGTGAATTCACAATAGCATGAAATAATACGATCACGCTCAAGCGCGAGTCCTTCAAACTCAAGTGTGAAGGTGGTTATTTAACCTGCTATTTTCCCTGCAATTGAAGCGTTGCACCGTTGCTGTTTCTATTTTTCTGTTGTACTGTAGTAACTTAAGTTTTGTGTTGTAATTAATTATTTATTTGTAATTATGTAATTAGATTAGTTAGTTTAATTATTAATTAAGTTTCCTTTGTAATTAATTAAGTTAGTTAGTTAGTTAGATGCCTATATATATATATATATGTACATACTCTGTAAAGGATGGAGGGAGAGACACACACAGAAACAATAACACGATTCATTTTCTCATTTCTAATCTCTCTGTAATTCTTTTCTCTCTCTATATTCTCTCATCCATGTCTCTCCACATTCCATTCTCTAAATCCATTCCCATGGGTTTGTAAACCCCTAAGGTTGGGATTGCTGAAGCTTCCGATGGAATCTTGAAGCTGTATTAAGGAAATTATCTTCTGAACTAAGAGGATAACAAGCTATGAAGTGTATCTACTCTGCTGAATTAATAAATTTAGATCTAATGAAGAAACTCACCAGTGAGGAATCATGGTTGAGGCTTAGGTAACTTCTAGCTTCCTAATTAATTCAGGCCTAGTAATTAGGTGAATAGTTAAGGTTCAACCCCCAATTTCGCATTAGATTTCTCTGTCATTGAGCACCTAAGGGATTAGGGTTTAATGCTTAGGAATTAGTGTTATTCACCTAAGGGATTAAGGATTAACCATCTGTGAATTGTCCTCTTGCTTCTGAAGCTTAATTGAACCTCGATTGCATGTTCCTTGATGAAGTTGTACACTAAAGTAATCCTAACCTAGCTTCCATTAATCATATTTCATCTCCTATATTGTTTCTGAAAATATAAAAACATAGAAAATATAAAACCACAAAAACAGAATAAATTGCATCTGCTTGCGTTGGTTCAGCTTGTACTAGTCTAAGATTACGGTAATTACCAAATCCCTGTGGGAACAAGCAAATATAATACAAATTTAACAATTGGTGCGCTTGCCAAAAGAAAATAAATCCTCTGAGAGTCACACAATAAGTCGATAATATTTCATGATTTTCACACCAAGTTAATGGCTCCGGATTTGTTGCATCAGCCCTCAGGTATCGAGGCGCGACAGATTCTTCAGTGTACCCATCACTGTATGCTCGATGGGATTTTTCCAACATCCCTCCTCAACTCCAAATGCCCGAAGTCTAGACGGAACCTAACTCATATAGCGCATTTGTCCTTAAAACATGTAAATTATTTGAGCCATAAAACTTTCGTGTAGTAGGTGTCAAATCTTCAAAAATTTAATACTACTAAAAATCCACTTCACGAGAAATTCCAAAGTTATTTACTAACAAATATTTTAAGAAAATTCTCTAGTGTAAAATATTCAATTTATTTATATGTTTATATAAATGTCTAAGTAAGGAGTAACATAATTTTTAATGATGTTTCTTAAAATATAACTTAAGAAAATCTAAACCTTTCTTCTAAGAGAAAGTTAAGAATAAGATATAAAATTTTTCTCGACTTTTCAATTACTAAAGTCATTTTGTTATGTTTACTTATAATGAACTAATTAATTTGATTTTGTCTTCCTAAAATTTTTCATAAAATAATAGATAGAATACTTTCTTATTTATAAGGTAATCCTCCTAATTTCATGTTGAAATTATAAGACTCCTCTTTCTCTAAAGTAAGATACAAGGTAATAAATTTTTCGTTTCTTTGTCTAAAACATTGTTTTCGTCATATTTTATCTAGAAAATTATGATTTAAGTGATTCCAAAGCCAAAAGTTTTTAAATTTAAAAATAATAATTTAATATAGTAAAATTAAAAATAAATTCTGTCCAGAAAACAACCCTACACGAAAATTTACCAATTGCCAAAGTTCGTCGTTCCAACGTTCGTAAATATTCGTTTTAAGGACAAATTACGCGTCAAAATATCTTCCAACCAATTTATCTTCTTTGGGTATTTTTCTTATGCTCAAAATTCACTTCTAATACCACCAAATACTTTTCCAAAACAGTTTTGCCAATTTCATCCGTTTACTCACAAAAACGTGTTTTATATCGTTTCTACTATTTCGTTTTCTTGTAGATGTTAGTTTTGGAACTTTTTGACTTAAATGCTTTATTAAGGGAGGAAGTTGGGGATAATTTAAGAATTTATCATGTAAGTATGATTTCATGATGTCTTTGTTGTTATAACCAACTAGATTTAACACCTAGCTATGCATAATTTATTTTAAAGAATTAGTGTAAATATGTAAGAAAGAATCTTCATATGATATAGTCCATGCATACATACTAGAAACCATTTATTAATGAGTTAATACTGAAGGAAACCTTAAGTATGCATCCACCTGGTCCTTAACTTCATGGTTAAAACTTGCCATCAATGACATTCACGTTGGCCCATACTTGATTCAAACTTATACTACTGCAATGGCTAACATTTATGCTACCACTAATGATAATGAAATATGTAACACCCTCGATTAACTAAGATAATCTTTTTCACTAGATCATCTTAGTTAACTAAGAGGTTACTAATTTTAGAAAAATATGGTATTTTTTTTAACAAGGTGACACATGGTTGAATAAAAGTATCATGTATATATATAACTTTTCATACATACAAAAAGGTGGTCTCAACCGATCCGTACAACTGAAATAAGATGGGGCACACAGACTACCGTACAAAAATGCATAAAGTAAATAAACAAGTAAGATAAATCTAGCTAACTAGTCGCCTTCACCCATAAATTCATTGTCAGACCATAGCGACTCTAGAACCTTAGATGTAGCTACCAACTGAGTCAGGTCTTGATCGTAGGATGATCCAAAAAGAATCATGCTCGTAGACGGTTAATCACTGACCTGTTGGACTGGCTCATGCACTCTGGTACTATAGACCTCGTACGCCTCTAGTAAGAGATCCTGAGCTACCAAGGACATGATTGCATAAGCCTCGGTTGTATTTATATGTTGATGTAGGTTTTGATAATGATACAACAAATGAAGATATATTTATGGACAAATTAAAGAACGATGTGCAAAGCGATTAAGTAGAAATGAATAATGAAGTTCAAGCAAAAATGAATCAAGAATTCAAGAGCTAAATGTATAAGGATTGATGAACATCAAGGATATATGTTAAAGGTTTTTAAAGAGGCTTAAAATGATCAAAAAAAAGTGCCATAGATTGAAAGGAACCAAGCCATATCGAATTAAATGTCAAAAAGGGTCAAAATTGAAGTATTTTGAAGGAGAACAGCTTCATGAATCGATTCATGAAGCAAGGAATCGATTCATGCCACTACAAACATGAAGGAATCGATTCAAAAAGCTTGGGAATCGATTCAGTGGGTTGGGAATCGATTCCCCCTGCTAGGAATCGATTCATGCTTGAAAAATCACCTAGGAATCGACTCAGTACCAAGGGGAATCAATTCATTACATTGAAAAACCATGGGAATCGATTCATAGCTAGAGGAATCAATTCATGCTCTTTGAAAACACATGGGAATTGATTCATTGATCATAGGAATCGATTCATATGCCTGTTAGAAGCCAAAATACACGCTGGGAATCCATTCATGCACCGATTCATTCAGTTTAAATTCAAATGGAAACAGCATTGAACGCACTACGCAAATTACGCATCGCACTATGAATTAAAAAATTGAAGACAGACGCTCCCTTGCTCCACTTTCATTGCATCGAAGGGAATAAATTAATTGCAATGCCATGCTGCTGGAGGCTATAAATAGAGAGAAACTTGAAGAAGCAATTTGTCCCAAAGCATTGAAGCAGTTCCTTTGCTTTCTCATTCCCTCACGCTGCTCCTCTTCTTCTTTTCTCTTAATTACTCTCTGTTTCCATTTTGGCTTATAATTTGAAAGTAAACTTGGTGAGCAAAATTATTTTCTAAACTTGCAAATTATTTCTTAAGAGAGAAAATATTTTTTGAAGTGCTAAAATTTGCATATCCACTCTTTGGGAGTTATCATTTGGTAAAAGCTTTAATTTGTATATCCACTCTATTGGAGAGTTACTCTTGTATTCTAAATACCAAAATTTCTTGAGTTGTGGGTTGGGTTTCAACCTTGTAAATTGTGAGATTGAGAGATTAGGTGGGGTGCCCTTGTACTTGTAAGAATTGGGTTCTTGAGTGTGGGACACTAGGAAGCTGCGATTACTCGAGGTTGTATCTCTAATCTCCAATAGTGGAAATCCTCTAAGTGGGTTGCTTAGAGGCGAGACGTACACCGGTGTGGTGGGACTTGTATATATCGGTTTGCAAATCTCTCTTCCCTAAACTCATTTAATTTGTGCACTTAACTTGCTTGCTTGATTTATTGTATTATTGCCAATTAATTTGGACTAAGTGCATATTATAGTAAGTTATAAATTATTTCGATTAACACTGTTGAAATTAGCCTTAAGTAATATTCTTGAATTAATTTGAAATCTTTCTAAGAACCATAAATAGTGTTGTGATTAATTTGATTCTATTTCTTGAATATTATTTAGACCTTTTAAGTGCTTATTATTTTGTCCTGTGTATAAATTATTACTATTTACCATTAAGTTTATCATCTTTAATAAACATAGTAACTAAAGAATCAACTTCAAAAGCATTCAAAGTAAAATTTTTGAATACTCAATTCACCCACCCCCCTCTTGAGTAATTGAGGCCACTTGGTTAACATCGGTCTCTCCATACATGTAGCTCCTAAACACATGTCAGACAAACCCTCGAGACTTGTCACATTAACGTGGGCTAAATGTCGCTCCATCGAGATCATCACCAATACTCCTTGCTGCACTAGAACATCCACTAGTCCTTCGGGCTCGTAGACTGCTAGGGGCTCCACCGGGAGAAGCTGCTGGGGCATAGTTAGAAGAGAAGCCTAGTCCTTAGCCATGAGATCAATTGGTGCCTCGAGTGCTGACTCCTCCGGGTCATCATCATCATCCTCAACTAGTAGAGGCACGTACTCAAGAGTCAATGCCCTCTAGATGCCTACTCCCTCGTGACTTATAGCAGCAGGTGCCTTTATCTACTACATAGGCCTCAGTGCCATAAGGGGGTCTGGTAATGGGTGACAGCCAAAAGGGTCTGCTATCAATGTTACCTCTTTCTCTACCAGCTCCTCAATCTCATCTACACTGGGAGGACATGGTGGATCCCCATAGCGACAGACAGTACTCTCAATAACTTTAACGTCTTGGTTGTAGGGTCGCTTGGGCTCTAGTTGTGGCAGTGGAAGTGGCTCTACTAGAATCTCTTCTAGTTGTTCTAAAATCATAGGCAGATGACTAGGACCTGGCCGCTCCTCAATACACAAGGAACTCCTTGTCTTATACACGTGCCTAGTCGGAGGTATGAAAAATATAGTGTAAGGGTGAGTCTCCACCTCTACATCAATAAAAAAGGTGTCATTACTGACATCTTTCCAACATAATTTAAGTACTTCGAAGATTGTATACTCTCTCAATCTGGGGTACCTATTTAAATCGATCTAAGTTGTCTATCCCTACTCGGTCCTGATATATCAACCTCGGGTCTACACTCACTATTCTTTTCCCCTCTCGCTACTAACTATTTTGCATACAAATATGGATTCAAACACAAGTAATCATAATTCATATACATGAATAAAATAGTGTAATGCATCAATTTGATTTTCTTGTTTTAAATCCTTTAGTTATCATGATACATGTGGGCCCCTTTTCTCCTTATAATCATATCATATTATGTACCTTAATCTCACCTTATCCCCTTGTCCACTAGAGCGACCAGTGTAACAACCCTGATTTTCAAGAATAAGAGCCCAAGCTCCCAGGACCTCCAAGAGTACCTTACTAAGTATTTTAGGAGGGGAGGCTTAGGCCTGATCCCTAGATCATCATGAGGATGTGGGAAAGGGAGATTTGAGAGGATGTAAATAGTGAATAGCTCAGTCAAGTGAAATAAGTGAGTGAGAGAGGCTATGCGTAATAGTGAAATTTAGAGGAATTTATTGACTAGGTAGTCATTTATGTGAAAAGATAATTTGAGCTATTACTGAGATATCTATATTTATGTACATATTCTTGTTATTGATGCTAGAAATAATAATTTATGAATAATGTTTAATCTTGGTAATTTATAGATGATGTTAGTCAATTATCTATCAATAGTGGCCATAACTGATTGAGGATATTTAGACTCATTTAAGTATCAAGTTAGATTTTAAGGTTAGATGATTATTAGAGCCTAAGATCTCATAAGATATTAATTAAACTCTTTAATAAAAGTGATTAGTAGATAATGCATTGTTTTGATATTAAATGGTTAATGGATTTTATTACTAATGATTTCAGTTAATTAAGAAAAAATGAAGTGAGTAGATAATATTTAATTTGTTATCTAATATTATTAATAAATAAATTTAAAATATGAGAGTTTATTTATAATAGAGTTTAGTTAAGAATTAATTGGTTATTTTAATATTTTAATAATAATTATTACCCGGTTCCCCGAATTTGAACTGTGGAACCCAACTTGAGGTTAGACTCTGACTATTTGACCTAAGACTAATGATCCAGTAGGGAAACTAGTCCTGTTAGGATCGTTTCATAAAGGATCAAGGGTGTCTGACTCAGCTTGACCGGCCTAATTAGAACCTTTAACGTCCCCTACATTCAACTGTTAATATACCTTGGGATATCCGATGGTGGCACGATCAGTCTTTGATGATTCATTTCGATGTTGTAGGAACCTTTTCTGAAGAGGCTGAAGCCCGAGTCAGACTCTATCACCCTCGTTTTTCTACAAATCAGTTTCTTTATAAATCATTTTAAAACTCGACCCAAATACGATCTTGGAATCGAACATTTTTGGTCTCAATCTCTTTGTTTTGAAAAGATCTTCAATCTTTGTTTCTAGCCCCAAACTCTGATTCCTACTCCATCAACCCTAAAATCAAAGATTAGGTATGTTCACCTCAAAATTCCATTGTTAGGACATTTTTCCCTACACATGGTTCACAAAAAATTCATAACTCTCTCGTATAACCTTTGATTTAAACAAACTTTGTGTGAAAATCTCTATAACAAAATTATCTACATTTTTTGTGATGACATCAAAGGCTAAATCCCCTTAGATCGGTACAGTTTAATGAATCTTTGTGACCCCTTGGCTATTTTATTTTAATGTTGGTTGTCTGTAGAAATATTTGTATATCTCCCTCGTTTGGTACTTAAATCACTTTGTTCTTTTTGATATAGATCCATATCAAAGAACTCTATAATTTTCATGAAGGTCTGAAACCAAATTCTCAAATTCTAGAGCATCCTGTCGTAAATCGGGTATATCTCGGGCTACCAACCTCTGATCATTGCGTATGATATATTAATTTAAATAGAAGAAGAAGATCTACAAACTTTGTGGTGATATTTTTTGAGATTCTTATCCCACGAATTAACCCATATTTATTTTTAACGTCCTTATTTTCCGGTTCAAAAAAAATTATGCACGCTTTAATTCTTCATGTAACAAATTAATTTTCTGGCACCGCCATAGTGTGACACCTGCCCTCTACACCTCACCACCTCACGCCACCTCATTAGAAAGGCGTCACCACCAGACTCTCCCTCTCCACTCAGCCTACCCACCTCCCTTCTTAACCAATCATAATTCATGCAAATTAACCCACCATCATTACACCTTAACCCAACATCACCTTACTCCAAATCAGCCTCATTTTCACTTGGCCCTTCTTTCTCTACCTCTTAGAAGCAGCTCTTCTCCCTTCTCCTATCCATTTCCTCCTTCCTAAGCCCAAAATAGCCACCAAGACCCCTCCTTAAACCATCCACAATCACGGCCACTCCAAGGACCACCACCACCAACCACCAACCACCATAAGATGCTTCTCTTCCTTTTGTCTCCTTCAAACCGTGAACATTCTTCACCATACAACCACATTCTTCCACTTTATTTTAAGCTTCGGATCTCCAAAAAACTCAACTTGGCTTTCCCTGTCTTGGTCTCCAAAATCGTGACCATCTCAAGCAAGGCAAGGTGAGATTTTGATTTTCCTACTCCTAAAAATTTTAATACCATTTTCTTCAAGTTTGGCCATCATTATGCATGTATTATGAACTAATTCGTTGTTGTTTTGAAAAGCTAAAATCATGAGTCTTTGTTCCTCTTGCTTGCTTGTATGGTTTCCTTAGGATTTGGGGACGATCGGTGACGAACGGTGGAAAATACGGAGTAAAGAATGAATTTTCGGTAAATGATCTTTTAATTTTGAATGGTTCCATGGCTGTTGTGTGACTCTCCATTGTTGTCCATGACCTTTAATGGTTTGAAATTTTCTTGCATGTCAATTTTAACGGATCTGAGAGGGATCGGGAGGCTTTAGGGGCGTTCGGCTAAATTTTTGGCGAGCGCACCATTTTTCTTCCTCCGAGCAGTGACTGTCCCATGAGGTAAAAGGGGTCTCTTCCTCATTTGATTGCATTTTCGGTTGTCCTATAATGTTTATCCATTTAAAATTTTGTCATGATCCAACGGTTAGATCTCAAACCGTAAAGATTTTCATAACTGACCATTAAAATTATTAAGTTTTTAATTTAGTAAGTATTTTTGAAATTGATTTGGCTTACTTCGATGTTCACGTGCTCAAAGGATTTTATCGCAATCAAATAAGTAAAAGAAAAGCGTTTGGGCGGACTCAGATTTATTCAATATGGTTGTATTATTTAATTTTAAATTTACAGTGCTATTATATAATTTGTAAATTATTTCCCCGGTAAGCCCCACCATTAGGAACTTAATTGATCTTCTAAGCATCACAAGAGTTGTTTGGAAATATCATGCACTTCGGGAAGATTTATCAATCGGACGATTAATACGTTTGTTTCATTTAGTTTTAAAGGTGGCATTGTTTTTAAAATATTATAAAATTTCATAAAAGTTAATTAACTTAGTGAATGGATTTTTTTGTTGGAAAGTTTCACTTAAAAGAGCTTTATCAAAAATTTTCATGACTTAGGTCCAAATAAAGTTCTACAAATTAAGTGAGGAAATGAAAATAAGTGGAGTTTTTAGTGTAAGGAATGTTTGGATTTTGTGATAGCTTTAGTGACCACTTTTATGACCACTCAGAGAAAAAATAAATAATAATGATAATAACAATAATAATAATAAAACAAAAAGTGACTTTAGGAACTTGATTAAATGAAATGAAATTTTGGCAAAAGAAATTTGATTAGGAAATACAATTTTGGGGTTAAATATTTTAATAGATTCAATAGGCCAAGGATAAAAAGAAATGATAACTAAAGCCTAATTCAGAGTAAATTATAGAAAAGAATCCTAAAAATTAATTAGGAAAAGAGTCATACACTTAAATAATATAGATCTAAAATTTGGAATTCCAATAAAAGAAAATGATGTTACGAGTTAGAAATTTAGGCAACCATTAAAGGTAGGAGAAAGGAATTAAAGGAGTTTTATATCTAGAAACATTAATTAGTTAAATAAGAAAGGATTTTAGGACTTAGATCTTAGATTTATAATAAAAAGAAACAAGACCCATTAATTAAATGATGACTTTTAGTAATGGTAGACTAAGTCTGTGATATCAAGGTCAAGGTAGTACCTAGATTTCTAAACAACTAATGGACACTCATAGAGGAAATAAATTTAGTTAATCAAAAGAATGCAGTTAAGGGAATAATTTAGTTAATGTAGTTAAGAATAATGGAAATGAAGTAAGAGTTACAAAATTTGGTAATCATAAGTTGAAGAAAAACATCACTAAAGCGCTACAAGAACCTAAAGGATTAGTGACCCGTTTAGTGACCAAGAAAATAAGTTATTCAACAAATAAAGCCCAACGAGATTGGTGAAATAAAATAGACAATGAGTTCACTTGCAGTTGACCTAAGGATTCATATTTGGACATTCGGAAATTAAATTACGAAATAAATTAATCCTACCCGATTAAATTAATAGGAACATAAATGGTTTAAGAGAACCCAAATATCTTGAAAAACAACTTGACCCGATGTATAACTTAAAACGTCTAGTAATAACCTGACGTAAAGGCTAGCACATCAAATTTAATATCGATAAATATACCGTTCACATCACACCCATAAATAGTAAAATTCAAGGCATGTGTTGTTGTATATGTCATGGTATTACTATATAATTATTGATATGGTGTGCTGATGAATGTTTAAATAAAATTTCTCATTAGTATATTGCTTGTACATGTTACATAGGTAAGCATTAGAAATATATGTTGTCTTGGATGATGTAATACTATTAAAAGGTTGGTGATGTATGATTATGAATGTGTTGATTGAGTGGAATATTTTATAAACATATTACGTTGATGGATGTTGTGTGATACATAGATAACTAGATGAGAAAAATTATGAATAAGAGATATGGAAAATGGTATCATTAAGGGTCCCAAAATGATTAAACTATAAAAGTGTATGAGACTCAGATTCGAGATAAATTATGGGCGTTGTACCACTAAAGTATCCTAATCTTCGAGAAAGTAAGAAATCTGATTTCATTCCTAAGTGTCGGGTAAGATTACTAAATTAAAGAAAAATAGAAAATTTGATTATACCAGATAAAGAAAAAGAACTCGATATTAGGAATGGAAGGGAGTCATTTAGGGGACCCTGCCGAGGACCAATGAATGAAAAATGAACGGTTGAATCATGCATCATATATAGAGAATAAAGAGGGATGTCAGAATGATCCCCTAAAGTATACAATGATGGGTACACTGAAGAAATAGCTACGCCTCGACCCTTGAGGGTAGTCTTGGGAGTATATTGGATTCAACCCTCTAATGGCTCAAATTCGTGTAACATCCCAATTTTGAAATTAAATACCGAATGAAATCAAACCATTAAAATTATAATTTCAAAGTAGGAAATCATTTGTTAATTATAATCCACTTAATTAATCTAACTTAAGAAATAATGGCAGATTAATTATGCTTAATTGTTAATGGTTGGCTGCTTGTGATTGGGTGTAACGTGAGTGGGGCTGCGATTCACGCTTTCCCATCCCACTCTCCTTCTCTTCGTACGCATATATATATGCCCTGTGCCACTGTTGGTTATTCATTTTCCTCTACTGCTTCGCTCTTCTCTTCTCTTCTCTTCTCTTCTCCTCTCCTCGCTCTTTCTTCGTCTTCTTCTTCTTCTCCCTGTTCTCTGTTCTCTGTTTCGGGAACGCACGACGACGGTACTGTAGAAGACTCGGAGCATTCTCCTGCTGGTAAGGAACGATCATCGAAGGGACGATGAATAGCTTCCTGTTCCCCGGTGCGACTGCGCTCAAGGGAGACCAAGTGAGTGGGAACGGGGATGAGTGAACAGAGTAGAAGATCAACGTCAGAAACTATAGGACCTCTCGGAGTACCTCATTGGTAGGGGGGTATCTTATATCTTAAATGCATAGGTTATGGACGGGTTCCGGGTGTTGACGATTGCTGTTTCTGTATTCTGATTGTGTGTTGTTCTTGCATGAGGGGTGTGTGATACCCGGGTGCATGATAAGTGAGAGTTGAGTGTTGCATGTTTAGTTCCATCCATGAAATGCATGTTGACAACCTTGAGAATGTTGAATGATTGTATGAAAAGGATGTGCTGAAGTGTTGATGATGATTACCGTGTCGTTTATGTGACATGCAAGTTGTTATGAGTTTAAAATGCTGACTGCATGTGATAAAATGTTGACTTAGTGATAATATATCACACCGATGCATGTGTTGTGTTAATCTATTGAGTTTTGATAATATATTTTACCGATTGCATGTGATGCATGTATGGCCGAATGAAAATTGTTTATGAAATCTGTGCTGTGTGTTGAATCCACGTGTGGCGCATGGGATGTGTTAATGCTGGGAGCATGTAGTGTGGGACACTACCATCGGTTATTAAAGCATGAGACGCTGTGAAATCCTTTTGAGTGGGACTCAAGGTAAGCCTTCGAGTGGGACTCAGGCTGCCCGTTAACACCGCCGTTGGCGCTGAGAGCGTTGGTGTCACATGTGTGGGGAAACGGTTTGGTACCTGTAAAATGGCCAAGTCAGCTGGGAGCTGAATAAAAGGCTGGGAGCTTACGTTGCAACGAATGAAAATCGATTACACACGAATGCGGACCTGAGTGATTGAATTCTGTGTGCTTATACAGTTGATGATTGATTGTGACCTGATTGCATGCACGTGTGTAAGGTTATTGGGAATGATATGTGTATATAGCCGAGTGCTAATTGAATAGATTTCGATCGGAAAATATCTTATGCGTGTTCTCATTAATTGGTATTGTGCATGTTCTGATAGTTGCTGTGTACATTGTATTGTTACTTAACTGAGGGATAATCCAAGTCAGTATCTATCATTTAATATCTAAGATACTCACCCCCCTACTGTGGCAATATTTTTCAGTTAATGTCTCTCGGAGCAATGAGTGAAGGTGGTGCTGCATGCCGAGTGGAATACTTGTGCACTATGGAAATATCTGTGTATATGTAGATACTGTGTATAAGGTTTTGGTTAAGCCTTGGCCGGCTCGTGCTTGATCTTAGTCTCTTTAAATTAGAATTTGGTCACTCTCAGGTTGAGAGTATGACAACGTGCTTGTAATTATTTATATACACTCCTATATATATATTTATATCATACTGTATGTCTATTCTATGTTGTGCGTGATATCCAAGTGATATGTATATTCATGTTTTACGAGTATGTGAGGTTGGTATGACTCCCAGTAAAAATGGAGTTAAGTTAGTGTCGTGGGAAGGCGAGGTAGTGATTTTATCCCGAGTGAAGAAAGGTTTAGATGTACCGAGTGAATGGGCCATACAATTCTGAGTGGGGATTGACCTGAAACCCCTCAGAGTAATAAATTGTTAGGACTTTCTCAAGTGAAGAATAGCAACATGATTCCGAGTGAGAGCCTTCCGAGTTAGTGTTTTCTGACTGAAGAGTGACCTATAAGATTCTGAGTGAAACCCATTGTAGTAAACTTATTGGGAGCTTGTAAGTATAAAGATAGGTAGTTATCATTTCCCGAGTGGTCAACATAGTGTTTTGTAAGAACGAAGTCAAGGAGCTTGTAAGTATAAAGATTAATCCAAGAGAAGCGAGAGCAAGGACTTTTCGAGTGAACATAGATTTTGAAATCCGAGTGATAGGAATACCGAGTGGAGTTACTCGCCTCAGCGGCTAAGTGCTCACTCCAGCGAGTGTGAGTGAGGGGAAGGTCTCTGATGGGTCGCGCTTAAGCCATGCGAACTCCGCCTAAGCGTGTGGGGTTGTCGCGCTCGAGCGATATTGAATCTCGCCTAAGCGAGTAGGCGCTATCGGATTCGCTTACGTCTGCATCTTCCGCTGTTTGCCTTGTGGATGGTTTGCATTCCTTCCTTTCCTTATTTTCCTAATTCTACCCTCCTTAATTCTCAACTAAACATTGCCTTTGAATCCACTCCGATTTCGAAAAGATTTCCTGGTCCCGGTTTATCCACTAATTGAAAATTAAGGTGTTACAATTCGCGCCCAATGTCGGATGACCGTGGAAAAAGTCTAACATACTTCGGTGAGAGGCGGGGGTTTCTATGGCCGTTGAGTGCCTGTTCTTATGAGATGTGTGATTGGCCATTGTGATGATTGGACTACGGGTCTTTACCCATTTGTGAAAACCAGAACAAAGAAAGGTCTGGTCACTCTAGTTAGTCAGGAAGGATAAGGCGGGATTGTTATGCACATGGACATTGGTATATGAGATTGATGAGTGGAAGATGGGTCCACATGCATCATGATGACTAATGAAGAAAATTGAATATCAAAATGGACTTATGCATTGCATCATCATACTGAAATTGTGATTGTGTATTGATTGTATAGATACTAGTAACCCTGAGAAAAGGATGAGGAACTAAAATGGTTAGAAAAATAAGAGTGGTGAGATAACTTAGAGTACATATTAGGGACCCCAAAAGAGAGTCAAAAGGGTTGATTGTAATTGATTGAATTATATTAGGGCGAGTGTTAGTGATGACACTCCCTGATTGTTGTGGAGGCAGAGACTCACCTTTACAGATATCCATTCCAGACCTTAGGCTAGGCATGAATACCCTACTAGGAGTGTAATCCATTTGGAGAACCAGGTAGGTCACGAGAACACAAAGGAGATTCCCCCCGACATGCCGATGCAGCCGTTACCTATAGATCCATCAGACCCAGGTATCCCTCCAGTTACACCTCAGTAATTTTTCCTTCTCAACCTTCAGCACGTCGATAGGATCGTTCTAGGGGTTCCCTTTGCCATATATTTAGAAGCTTCAGATATGGAAAGATAGAGGCTTTTGAGCATATATTAGTAGAGGCTCAGAGTCTCCTGCTCGAGGCCTATGAGGTTTACACCAGTCATCCGCACGAGCAGATCTGACCACCCACTGATCAACCATCGCCCAACCCAGATTCTACAGGAACATCTCACCAGTCCGACTCGACTCAAATTGTATCCACTTCAGAACAGCCAGAGTCCCCTTAGTTGGACGAGGACTTCACAAGAGACCGAGACTAGTGATTAGGGTTAGTTTATGATATTTTGATGTTTTATAGTGATGTTTTGTATAGGGTGCCTATGTACACCTTTTATATTTTAGTTGTACAGATCTGATGAGACCACTTCATGTACATATGATGCAATCGAGATTGACGTTATTAAACCTATTCTTATGAATTTCATAGTCAAGGAATTGATATGAATGACTGTGATTGTGATGTAAAGATTCATAGCTCAAAACCTACTTTCATGAATATACATCGTGCATCGGAAGGTAAGATTGGTGAATCCAAATCCCAATTTTATCACCTGATATTTCCTATTTGTTCATTTGAGTAACTATTCATGTATTTCATTTTCATCTATGGAACCACAAATCATGAAAACATTCAAACAAATTTTCCGTAATATTTTGATTTTAAATTACTAACGATCTCTTGTGGGAACGACATTTGTTCTTTGGAACATATACTACAATCGACAAAGTGGTGCACTTGCCACAAGTCAATTTAAAACTGACAACTGAGTATCTTGTGAATATATCATACCCAGACAACCAGCAAGTTTTTGGCGCCGTCCGCCGCGGATTAAGTTTAAATCAATTTCAATTATTTCAGTTCGTGAATATAGTTGTATAGCAATTTTGTGCTTGTATATCTTTTTCTTTGCTAACCTCTTTGTTGGAAGTTTTGCTTATGATACTAAGAAGTCAGGGATTCAAAGAACAGGCTGAAATAGATCCTGAAATTGAGAAGACATTGAAGAAAATCAAAGCCAAAGCTAAAGCACAACAAGAGGAGGGACAATCTTCTTCTCCAACTTCACCACCATTATCAACTCCAAAACTTGAAAACATGGAAAGACAACACCAACAACCAAGGCGTACTTTGGGAGATTATGCAAATCAACAAGGACCACGATACATTTTAAGTATTGTAATGCCATAAATAAGAGCCTTGGAGATGAAACCAGCTTTTCTCAGTTTGATTAGTGCTCATCAATTTACTGGAATGTCCAATGAGGATCCTTACACTCATTTGGCAACTTTCTATGAATTGGTTGGTGTTATTCAAGTGGCCTCAATACTCAAGAGGGGGGGTGAATTGAGTTTTTAAAACTTTTATTTGGAATGCTTTTGAACTTGATTCTTATGTTCAAATTTACAAGATTATGCAAGTGAAATCAAGTTTAATGAAATGTGCAAGGCAAATCAAAGGTAAATATAGCTGAGACAATTTGACAAACACTTGGTGTGCAGTATTGAAAGTTTACCAAATTAAACAAGTTTAAGTATGCAAGCCACAATCAATCAACACAAGCTAATTAAGCACAGTATATGAAAGTAAAAGAGTAGGGAAGAGGAGCTTGCAAACCGATTTAACGAGTTCCACCAATCCAGTGTACGTCTCGCCTCTAACCAACCCACTTAGAGGATTTCCACTATTGTAGACTAGAGATACAACTTTGAGCAATTGCGGCTTCCTAGTGTCCCACACTCAAGAACCCAATCCTCACAAGTATAAGGGTACCCCACCCAATCTCTCAATCTCACAATATCCAAAGGTTGAATCCCAACCTTTGTAACCACTCAACCTAGAGTGAACAACCACTCAATCTAGAGTGAACTTTGGTGTTTGGTGTTTACAAGCAAGTGACTCTCTCAATAGAGTAGATGTACAAGTGAAAGTTCTCTCAAATCTATAACTCTCAAGAAGAGAGAATATGCAAATGAAATCTCAGAAAATACAAGAATAAGGGCTTACTAAGCACAAGAGTAAGTAAAGAATGATAGCTTCTTGTTCTTCGTTGTTGTGCTTGAGTCCCTTCCATTTATAGAGCCATGGTTGAGTTTCAAGAGTCCTCCTCGGTTGTTCTTAAATCGTAGTCCTTAATGGTTTATCTATGGTTGAATTATAATGGTTCAGTTATATCTCGTTGTTGCATGATTTAAGTATGCATTTGGTATAGTTTTCTCTCATGGTATTTAATTATACATATATATTTATTTCTCTATTACATGCCATAAATGTATGAGATTATATAGGTGTTGTTTCTTATCATGATGCAAAACTTTGGAGCTTGAATTAGAATGCTTTTTAACCCTTTTTGTATGGTTTTATTAGGTCATCTTCAAGTTTTTATTCAACTCCATGACACCTAAGATTCCTTCCAAGAAAAGGAAGACCAAAGGTAAGTCTTCTAACTGCTCCGATTTGAATGATATTGAATACCCATTGGAGGGGCAAAAGATGAGGTTGGAATCTTTATTAAGTAGACAGCTTATTCCCTCTAGATTTTTCTGTAAAGATACTTTAATGGAATTGGTAATTTTTGAAGACACTTTACGCTTGTGTCAAAATGTGGGTTAGGATTCCTTTATTGAATTGTTTGAACCCGTGTATGAGCATACCTCTTTAGATTTCCTAAGTTCAGTAGAGGCGAGTAGGTACCCAACTACTGATGGTTGGGAAATGCCATTTAGGCTAAACAATACGAATTATAAAATGAATATGGATGAGGGGGTTAAAATTTATGGTTTTCCCCCAGGGAGTGCTGCTAGCATCCCGAAGGACTTTAGACCAGGATACTTTTGGTCCTTTATTTCTAGTGCACGGGGTAACTATGATGCTTCCTCTTCCAAAGCTTCCTCCATTCATCATCCTATTTTTTAATACCTTCAGTGGTTTATGGCCTGCTCCCTTTTTGGTAGGTATGATAGCCCTGGTACCGTCTAACAAACTAAGGTATTTTTCTTACACTCTATGCTTAATAATACTCATATTGACTCTGCTAAATGGTTAGGTAGCCAATTTTCCCAAGTTGGCAATGCCGCTATTGGTAAAATTATTCTTGTAGGTTACATTAATCGTATATCAAGGTATGTGGGTATAAATTTAGAGCAGGATAATCTTCTTCACCAACCAAAGAGGGTAGATATAGGTGAATTAATAAATATGGGCATGATTGTAAAGGAGCATAATGTTTATTGTTTAGTCATACCTAATTTTTCTGTTCCTCACCCCTTGCCTGATCCTACTTTCACGAGTTTGGAGGGCAAGACATCTTTTCTTTTTGTAGAGACAAATGATCATACTCCACTCTCTACCAAGATGACACTACCCACCGGGCCTCCAGAGTAGGGTGAGCCTTCTTATTTTCATGAGGAGCCATCTTTCTCCATGCAGCAAATGTACACCTTGCTTTAGCAGATATTTGTTGAGCAAACCCATTAAGGGGCCCACATCGACCAGATTTCTGACCGGGTAAATGCCATGTATGATTGGCATACCTAGCAGGGTCACTTCCACCCCCTTCTCCAAACTTTTGTGTCCTTTTACCCCTGGTTCCTTAATTACGGCCCTTTTTAGCCCCCTTGATATAGACATTGGGGACAATGTCCAGTTTTAGTTTGGGGTGATAGGTACACAAAAGTTTAGCTCATTCTTACTTTATTCCTTTTTATTTTTGTTTATTTTTATTTTCTTGTTCATTTGCAAGATTATATGCTTATGTTCTAGTTTATTAGCATGATTGTATGTCTACTCATATGCCTTAGGCTAGCATTGATTACTAATTGCAGTTATTGTTATCTGTATGACATGTGATGTAGATTGGTTGGATTTTAAGCATTTACTTGGGTGAATCTTGTATAAAAAAAGTAAAAAAATAACAAAAAATGTTTTTGATTGCTATTATTGCTAGAATAATCACTCACCATGATGACTGTGTTTCTTTGATTAAGCTAATTACCACTCTGAGCTTTTGAGCCAATAGGGTGTTCAGTGCATTAAATTGTAAATGACCCATGATTCCTTGACTGAGTGATTCACACATTTTTAGGCACTCTAGAACTTGGCTTTTGACCAATTCAAAATGGTTTGTGAATGCATGCTTGGAATAAAAATGGAACTTTAGGTTTTGTTTTCTTTAACCTCAAAATTTGATGAAAAGTGTAACCCCTTAGCTGTCCCTTTTGAGCCATGAAATAATGATATTTTCTTTCAAAACCTTTAACATTAGGATTTCTAGTTCACATATAGAAGAGGCAAAAAGGGTAAGCTAACTAAAAGTGGTTAAATTGAAAAAAAAACCCATGATAGTTTGGGGTGTGTGATTCAAAGAAAAGGAAAGATAAGGAGTTTGATCTCAAAATTAAAAGAAGAGAAAAAGAAAAATGAAGTATACCCTTTATGGTTTGAAAGTATAGAGAGTTATTGAATTTAGGTTTGCTTGTCTTCTTGTGATACTGCTCTTCTTACAAAATTAAGCCTTTTGCATTTCCCTTTTTCTTGGTTTCCATTCCTATGTTTTGAATCCCCTGGCCCCATTATAACCCTTTAAAAGACCTTTTGACTAATGTATGTTTTCTTGATAACTATGGAGTCTGTGGTCAATTGCCAAGCCTATGGCAGTGTTTAGAATGTTGTGGTCTGAGAGGATTGAAACACAAGCACATATACTGAGTGGAAAATGATAAAGAGTACCCTAGGTCTAATCTTAGTGAATATGGTTTGACTATTGATTATGGTATATTCTGGTAGATTATGCAATCTCTCAAAAACACAAAAACAAAGAAAATAAATAAACATAAGATTCCTTAAGTTTGCTTGGGTCTGTTGGTTTTTCATTATATGCTTGTTTGGATTTAGTGATTGCTTGAGGACAAGCAATGTTTTAGTTTGGGGTATTTTGATAAGTGTGCATTGTCTGTTGTTTTTTTGTTGTTTTTAAGTCTAGTTTTTAGGGGTTTTGCATATGGTTTCATGCCTAATTCCCTTGATTTTGATTCTTTTCCACACATATTACTTGGTTGTTCCTATTTTGTAGAATCAATGATATTCTAGGCCTCTTTTGAGGAAAAATGGCAAAGTGGATGAAAAAATAGACCTTTGAGGCCTTTAGAAGTGTATTTTGGTAAGGTTGGAGGAAACCACTACCAGTGGTGGGAAACCACTAGCCGTGGTTAGCACTGGAAAAGGGAAAAGCAAGTCAGAAGCCACCACAGGCCATGGTAGGCATTATGGATCACTGTGGAGCAAAGAACAGGAAGTGAAAAGCCACCACTGGCCATGGTTGGCTCTGCCTGTTACCCAAAGTTACAAAATTTTGTTTAAAAGGGATCAACACTCGAACCACTGGCCATGGATATCTACCACTGGCCATGGTTGTCCCCTATGAGGTCCAAATCTCTAATTTATTTAGGGTTTTTGTTGGGAACTTAGGGGGGAAAGAAAGGAAAGTTCTACAGAGACAGTTTTAGAGACAACTTTGTGGAGATTTTGAGGATCTTTGGAGAAGCTTTCATTAGGAATCAAGAGTCAAGACCATCAAGTGAGAACTAATTTGTAATTTTTGAATCCCTATTTTACACTTTTGATATCTTTTATGCTTAACATTGATTTTGTGATGTGTGACATTGTAACATCCCGATTTAAAAATTAACTACCGAATGAGATTAAGCCACTAAACTAAAAATAATTGCAAAGTGAGAATTACTTACTAACTATGATTAATTTTAACTTAAGAAGTTGATTGCTGATTGACTAGGATGTGTGACACGTGAGCAGCTGTAACTTCATGTTCTCCCATCCCACTCTCCTCAGTTCTTCGGTATATGTTCAGAGGCCTCCAACCACTGCCCACTCACTCTAATTTCCTCGAAACCTTCCTCTTCTCCTACTTCTCTTCTTCTTCGTTCTTCTTTTCCTCTGTTCCCTGTTTTCGTAAACTCGCGACAGTGGTGTTGCAGAGGATCCGAAGTTTCCCTCTATTGGTGAAGGACAATCGTCGAAGTGGAAGAAGAACAGCTTCCTATTCCCAAACTGATTAAAGGGTGCGACTGTGTTTGAGGGAGGTTGAACAAGAGATAGTGGTGGACGAAGCAAGCAAGACAGCGGACCGACGCTGAAACAGAGGAACTTCTTGGAGTCTCCTTAGTTGGTAGGGGGTATCTTATATCTTAAATGCATGGGTTATGGACGAGTTTCGGGTGTTAATGACATGTTGATTCTGGTGATTTCAAATACGTTGATAGGTGTGTTTGATTGCGTAAAGGATATGTGATGCCCGGATGAATGATGACTAGGAGTTACGAATGCATGTCTAATTCTATCCATGAAATGCATGTTAATAATCTTGAGAGTGTTGAATAATTGTATGAGGAGAATGTGTTAAGATATTATTGATGAATACCATGTGATTTATGTGACATGCAGGTTACTGTGAAACCAAATGCTGACTACATGTAAGGAAAGATTAACTTATTGAATTTTGATAATGTCTAATACCGATTGCATGTGATGCATGTATTTCAGAGAAAGAATGCAGTGATAAGAATGCTGAGAGCATGTAGTGTGTGACACTACCATTTGAATCGGTTATTAAATACATGAGATGCTGTTAAGACCTTGAGTGGGACTCAAGGCAAGCTGACTAAGTGGGACTCAGGGCTGCCCGTAGCACTGCCCTTGACGCTGAGAGTGTTTGTGTTACAAATGAGGGCAAACGGTTTGGTACCAGTAAAACGGCTGAGTCAGCTGGGAGCTGAATAAAAGGCTGAGAGCCTATATCGCAACGATAAAAACCGATAATACGCGAGTCAGATCCGATTGAATGAAACTGTGTACATGTGCGATTGATGCTAACTGTGACGAGATTATATGTATATATGTTAGTGTCATTGAGAAGAATATGTGCATATAACCGATTGAAAGATGCGTTGTGTGTTCTGATTGAATGGCACAATGTATTTTGTTGATTGTTGCTATATATATACATACATATTTACTATTGCATGATTGAGAATAATCCGAGTCAGTATCTATCATTTAATATTTAAGATACTCACCCCTACTGTGGCTATATTTTAGTGAACATCACACGAGACGGTGAATGATGGAGGAGCTATATACCGTATGGAGTGCTTGTGTACTGTGGAAATGTATATATATACATGTATATGCTGTATGTAAGGTTTTGTCATAGCCTTGGCCGGCTCTTATTTTGGTCCTTTGTCTAACTGTATCAGAACTGAACTCTCTCAGGTTGAGAGTATGATCATGTGCATGTAAATATTTATATTTATATATATATATATATATAATACTGTGTGTTCATCCTGTGACGTGTGTGAATGTCCAGGTGGTATACGTTGCATTTTACTAAGTGTAACACCCTAATCATTGCAAATAATAATTCCAAAACCATAAGAAAATTTTCACAAAAACAGTCACGACTCATTCGACATAGAAGGGAGGAGGTAGGCAAGGGAAAAATAGAGAGCATTCTCACACATATGGCAAATAACAGAATAGCTAAGACTGGAACAGGTTCGTTAGTTTAATGTAACACGCCGGCGTCTGGGCGGATTACACAACACCGTTGGGTCGCTCAGGCGAGGTCTGATACCGCCTAGGCGGGGTATGGTAATGCAACAGCGGATGGAGGGAGATTCACAAAGAAAGCTTTTCCTCGAGTAACGCTAGTCAAACAGTAGGAGGAAATAGGCAAGGGGAAGGAGAAGGGAGATGTACATGTATGGTAGAAGGTTGTGGAGGGAAGAGGGGCCTGAACTCATTCCGCCCAACTTAATTAGGTATGGCAACGCCTGGGCGAACTCAACCACAACGCCCAAGCCGGGGTCAACACCGTTGTTGGGGTCGCCTTAACGCCACAACGGAGAGGAAGGGTAATTGGGCGGTATCTCACTCTGACAATTACTCGCTTCAGCGCGAGTCCTCACGCTTGGGCGAACTGCTCTAGCACCTTGGCGAGGTATGACTCCGCCCATGTGAATCCAACATACGTCTTCCTAGCCCGCACTCGCTGGAGTGAGTATATTGCTCGCTGAAGTGAGGAACTTCACTCGGAAAATTGGGAAATTAAGTTTCACTCGGCTTCTCCAAACCCAACCACTCGGGACACCGATCCTTATTCACTCGGACTTTACATCCTTCGCTCGGGTTATCATCACCTTACACTCAGGATCCAATCCTCCCTAAACCGCCAATTGAACTCCTCTCACAGCAGGGAATCACTCAAGGTTTTCACTCGTGTTTCGTTTCTTCACTCATTCGAAGCATATTTAGACTCTCTATTTCATCCTCTCAACCCCAAACTTATTCCCACTACCTACCCATAGCCACACCAGCCTCCTACGCTCGTAAGGTATGCTTAGGCGTCCGACTTATCATTCAACACCTTCCGTAGCACAATATAACACGCAACACACACATATATATATATATAAGAGCGTATGTTAACATTTACAAACACAAAATCGGATTCCTCTTTGACCATAAGGTTCTATTTGTCCAAAACACTAACATCCGGCATGACCCGGTCAGAGCTTAATCTAACATCGCATTGAGTAAGCCTTCCTAATGCATCAACTCTTTACTCAGCGTTCCAGCTCTGCTTCTGATCCTTATCTCGAGAGACATTCACTGAAAAAATGGCCACTGCAGGGGTGAGCATCTTAGATTTTAAATGACAGATACCGACTCAGGTTATCTCCCAATCATACAACGATACATATACGTACAACACTACTAAAACCAGGGTAACATCCATCAGTCAAGACATATATAAATGACTCTTACCGTTCGATATTCACCGATCATCACTCGGCTGTACTCATAACATTTTCAATGACACAGATACGCTTGCATGCATATATTCGTATATTCATGAAAACAGTTTTCATTCAGCATCCAGGGCACGTACACACGGAATGGATCACTTGGCATACACATTCAGTATCCTCATACACAATATCAATGCATAATCAAATTTTCAGTCAATAACACATGCACAGAGCATTCACTCAGTCCTACGTATTCACCCATTCACTTACCACTCGGCATACTTAACCAATTCCGAACAACATTAACAGTAATAACAATATTAACAGGAATAAGCATAGAAGGTTTCACTCGGTTCCGCATCGTGTGTATCGGTCAGACGTTGCAACGTAGGCATCTCAGCCTTTTTATACATAGCTCTCAGCTATCAAATCAGCTCCCAGCTGCTTGGCCGTTTTACAGGTACCCAACCGTTTGCCCACAGGTGACACCAGCGCTCTCAGCGCCAACAGAGGTGTTCACAGGCAGCCCGAGTCCCACTCAAGGGCTACCCCGAGTCCCACTCAAGGATTTTACAGCGTCCCACGCTGGATGACCGAAGGTAGTGTCCCACACTACATGCTCCCAGCACAACGCATCCCATGCGCCACACGCGGATTCGACACACAACATTTATTTCACGCATGCATTCTCTTATTCAAGCACACATATCATGCAATTAGTAATACACATTATCAGGGTTCAGCATATAGCTTTCATGCAATCCATTATCATTCCATTGTAACGTATGAGTCGCATGCAATCGGTATTAATCCACATTCAAGCATCCATAAACATTTCGTTCAATCAAGACATGCAATCGGTTTACAGCATCATTCAACGCATGCATCATTCTAAAAATCACAAGTTCACTCAGGCATTTCAAGTCATCACAACCTAACATGCAATCGGTGTAAGACAGTGTCAGAATCCGTTTAAAGCAGGCATTTCCTATATGCAAACAATTTATTAAAGCATTCATATCAACACATGCATTTCTATAACCTGGATAGCTTCAATCGGACATTCATATCAACACAACCCAACATGCAAACTGAGATCCTGCAACACATACATCTGTAAGAAAGGTGCTAACATGCAACACTCATCTTTCACTCGTCATGCAACTAGACTGTACACACTCGCATGCAACACAATACACAATCAGAGCACGGATATAGCAAGAAACAGCACTCGGAACCTGTTCATAACCCATGCATTTAAGATAGAAGATACTCCCCCTACCAATTACAAAACTCCAAGGGATTTTTCTGCTTGAATGGTGGTTCTCCTCCCTGCTGCGTCACTTGGCGATCGTCCCTTCTCATGTGGGGAGTTCCACTCCACTGTAGCACTGTCACTTGGCTCTTCGTAGCAGGAAATGGACTGGAGGGCAGAGAAGGAGAGAGAGAAAACAAGAGAAAAGAAGAACGAAGAAGGAAGTTCGCAGGGTTCTCCGCGTGAAGAGCATGGCCATCACCCGTATAAATACTCGTGTGGAGAACAGGATGGTGGGGTGGGGAAACGCGATAATCCTGGCCATGCCACCTTGTCTCCACGTTAATCATCCTATTATTTCTAGTTAATTAAATTAAGGGAGGTATTAAGTTGTTGATTTTTTTTATTTAATTCGGTTGCCTATAATTAAAATGGGGATGTTACACTAAGCATTCAGAGCCCGCATGATCCTGAGTAAATAAGAGCTAAGTTAATCCTGTGTAAGGCGTGATGAGTGACTTCATTCCGAATGATGAGGGGTTGGGCCAACTTCGAGTGGAATATGCCCATTAAAATCACTTTTGTGGTACGTTGGTCGATATGTTATGGAGCGAGAGATTTCTGAGATACAATCTTCCGATTAAACTGTATTTTGATGTTTCTGAGTGAAAGTCAACCGAGTGAATGTTTCCCCTGATGGTTGAATTGGCAATACGACTCCGAGTAAAGCCTGTAGTGGCAAACTTTTAGAGGAGGTAAGATCTGGATGATACGGAGTAGATTTTAGTCTAACAAGTTTTCTGTATGTAGAGGAGTTAGTATGTATCCCGAGTGGCAAGGAGTTAGAGAATTTCCGAGTGGGGGAGCCTTAGTGTGAAGTAGACTACATCTCCCGAGTGATGGGTGAGGGAATCATTTCCCGAGTGAAGATAACAACACTTCCAAATGAAGCATGCGTGTGGGCTTCTTGAATAAACTAAGTATATAGCTAAGTATGAATTTGCCGAGTGAAGCATGACCCTAGGGGGACAGTTCCCGAGTGGACGTGGTCCCGAATCTGATTGAAGGAATACCGAATGGAGTTACTCGCCTCAGCGAACGGGGGTTCGCTCCAGCGAGTGTGAATAAATGGAAGATTTCTAGTTAGGTTCGCTTAAGCGAATAGGTGCTTCGCCCAAGCGTGATAGGTTGTCTCGCTCAAGCGGGTTTGGGTCTTGCTTGAGCAAGTGAGCACTGTAATGGGCTCGCTCAAGCTTTGTTCTTCCGCTGGGCTTTCTTGTGAATGGTTCCATCTTTCCTCCTCTGATCGGTTTTGCTTTCCTTTGCCTATGTTGATTTATTTTACCCCGACTGCTTGATTAATTTTGGAAAAATTTTCTCTGGTCTCGGTTTTGGGTTTTAATTAGGTAAGGATGTTTCATTTTGGTATCAGAGCAGACTTAAAAGGTCCAAGGCCAAGGTATGCTTACTCCCAGTGAGCGGTGATGTACATTGTGACCAGTCGTCATAAATTGCTTGTAATATCTAAGGACATTGATGCATAATTAAGTATAATTTGTGTAGCCATGTGTTTATGAGATGTTGTTTTGGGGGTAGAAGATTGTTCCTATCCTGGTCTGATTAATTATATGATATTTAAGAATTGTATGATAATGTGTTATAGTTGTTGAATGTTGGGTTGAAATCCGAGCGGTAGTGAGTAATTCTGTAAACTTATCCTTGAAAGGGGTATTGATTTCAGGATAAGTCATGGCGAATCGTCATAGCATGGAAGCCATATCCACGGCATTCCAGCATTTCGCTGACGTATTCGAGAGGCAGAGCCAGCCTCGAACTGAAGATGGCCAAGTACTGGATCGTTTCCTGAAGAGGAAGCCGAGTGAGTTTCAAGGGGGATTTAATCCCGAAGTAGCTTACAAGTGGATTCAAGATTTGGAGAGAGTTTTTGGGGGCCTTCATTGTACTGAGGCCCGGAAAGTCGAGTGCGCAGTGTACATTCTGCGGGACAAAGCAGAAAATTGGTGGAAGATCACCAAAAACCGATTGACTGACGCTGGCATCCAACTGGTATAGGAGAATTTCAAGACGTGCTTCCTGGAGAAATATTTCCCCGACACAGTAAGGAGTCGGAAAGAACTAGAATTTATGGAACTGAAGCAGGGTTCCATGTCTGTGGAGGAATATACTGCCAGGTTTGAAGAGTTGTGTTTGTTTTATCCGCCCTTCCAACAACCTGGAACCGAGAGTTCCAAATGCATTAAGTTCGAGAGCGGACTGAGGTCGGACATTAAGAGAGCGTTCAGGCACCAGGAAATTAGAAGCTTTCCTGTATTGGTGAATAAATGCAGAATTTTTGAAGAAGATGACAAGGCCCACTCGGGCCACAGCAGCAAGATAGACCCCTCCTTGAAGCCCCAGCAATCTCGCTTTAAGAGACTAAGTAACGCTGGCAGAAGCAGACCCTTCTCCAGGTTTAGGGGTCGGAGTCAGCAGGGAGGACGCTCAGCTTATCATATGGGAGACGGCAAGTGTTTTAAGTGTGGAGGAAACCATTATGCTCGGGATTGCAGCAACGATGATGAAATGGTATGCTACCATTGTAATGAGAAAGGGCACATTCGCCCTGACTGCCCTCAACTACATCAAGCAAACGCCAATGTACACCATGGAGGCTTCCGAGGGAGAGGCTGTGGAAATGGTGGCCGTGGGATTGGGGGCAGAGGCAATGGAGCTCGCGGAAACATGATGTTTGCCCCAAACAACTGGAGAAGAAATGCCGACCAATCGGCTACTGGAAGAGTTTACGCCATCAACGCCGAGGAAGCTGCACAAACGAATGACTTGGTGCAAAGTAAGTGCTCACTCAGTAGATATACACTTAATGTAGTTTTTGATTCTGGAGCCACCCACTCCTTTATAGATGATGATTGTGTGAGACGTTTGAGGTTGCCGACTGTGTATATGGATCGGACTTTGGAGGTAGCCAATCCGACCGGCATTAAAGTGTTGACATCAATGATGTGCAAAGATGTAACCTTTACATTGGGTGATTGGAGTTTTACCTTCAATCTTGTATGTGTGCCTCTGAAAGATCGTGACATTGTGCTTGGCATGGATTGGCTTTCAGCCAATAAGGTATTGGTGGACTGTCGAAACCGAAGAGTAATTTTTCTGAGGTAGATCAGTGATGACTACACGGTACAAGGTATAGCTCAGTTATTTATGATGCTTTGTTTAACCGAGGGAGAGGGTAGAGCCCGAGTGAACGATATTCTGACTGTTTGTGAATTCCCCGAGGTGTTTCCGGAGGATGTGCCGGGTGTCCCTCCAAATAGAGAAGTTGAATTCTCTATAGACTTAATTCCTGGAGCCGAGCTGGTCTCCAGTGCACCCTATAGGATGTCCCCAACAGAATTGGCTGAGTTGAAAAAGCAAGTGGATGAGTTACTCGGTAAACAGTTCATTCGACCAAGTGTATCACCATGGGGCGCACCGGTGTTACTTGTTAAGAAGAAGGACGACAGCATGAGGTTATGTATAGACTACCGACAGCTAAACAAGCTTATGATTAAGAATCGGTACCTGTTTCCCAGGATTGACGACTTAATTGACCAACTGCATGGTGCTTCAGTCTTCTCAAAAATTGATTTACGATTGGGATACCACCAAATCCGGGTGAAGGACTCGGATATTCCCAAGACTGCCTTTAGGACCCGGTACGGCCACTACGAGTATGTAGTAATGCCGTTTGGTGTGACAAACGCCCCTGCTGTATTCATGAATTACATGAACAACATCTTTCACCCATACTTAGACCGATTCGTGGTCGTTTTTATTGATGATATCTTGGTCTATTCCAAGACCCCTGAGGAGCATGAGGAACACCTCCGTTCGGTACTTCAAATATTGAAGGAGAAACAGCTATTTGCAAAACTTTCAAAGTGTGATTTCTGGATGGATAAGATCCACTTTCTCAGGCATGTAATTTCCAAGGAAGGCGTCTCGGTAGATCCTTCAAAGGTAGTAGCTGTAATAGCATAGGAGAGACCCAAGTTGGTCTTGGAAATAAGGAGCTTCATGGGTCTAGCTGGCTATTATAGAAGGTTTATTGAGGGTTTTTCTAAGCTCACTTTGCCACTGACCAAGTTGACTCGAAAAAATGTCCTTTTCGTGTGGAGTTCTGAGTGTGAGAGCAGTTTCCGAGAGCTAAAGACTAAGTTGACAACCGCTCCAGTGTTGGCATTGCCAAATTTGTAAGAGAGCTTCGTGGTCTACTGTGATGTGTCAGGACTCAGCTTGGGGTGCGTACTAATGCAGAAGGACCGAGTGATAGCTTATGCCTCTCGGCAATTGAGGCCGCACGAACAGCATTATCCGACCCATGACTTGGAATTGGAAGCTGTAGTCTTCGCATTAAAGATATGGAGGCATTATTTGTACGGTTCCAAATTCGAGGTGTACAGCGACCACAAGAGCCTCAAATATTTATTCGACTAGAAAGAGCTGAACATGAGGCAGAGGAGATGGACAAAGTTTTTGAAAGACTATGACTTCGAATTGAAGTATCATCCGGGTAAGGCAAACGTTGTAGCCGACGCATTGAGTCGGAAATCCCTCCATGTGGCAGTGATGATGATGAAGGAGGTGGAGTTACTGGAGCAATTCCGAGACATGAATTTGCATGTTGATGTCCCTTCGTCTCGGAAGATAACGCTCGGTATGTTGAAGATTGCCAATGAGTTCCTGAAACTGGTATTTGAGCAGCAGAAGTCAGATCCCTACTTGGCTGAGATGAAGGAGACTCAGGCCAAGGGTAAAGACTTGTCTCTGATCGAGGGATCGGATGGAATTTTCTGAGTGAAGGGTAGGATATATGTGCTGGGTGAAGGTGAATTAAGGAGGATGGTGCTTGATGAAGCCCACAAGAGCCTGTTAAGTATCCACCTGGGTACTACAAAGATGTACCACGATTTAAGACTGCAATTCTAGTGGCCTGGATTAAAGAGAAATGTAGCGGAATATGTGGCTCGGTATGTTACCTGTCAGAAGTTGAAGGTCGAACACCAGAAACCGTATGGTGCGTTGCAACCCCTTGAAATCCCCGCATGGAAATGGGACTCAATTTCCATGGACTTTGTAATGGGATTGCCTAGAACCCGAGCGGGTTATGATGCCATTTGGGTCATTGTAGACCGGTTGACGAAGAGCGCACACTTTCTGCCTGTGAACATGAGATACCCGTTACAAAAGTCAGCCCAAATCTATATCTGAGAAATTGTCCGACTGTATGGTGTGCTGACTTCTATCGTGTCGGACAGGGATCCTAGATTCACGACTCGGTTTTGGACAAGCCTACACCAGGAATTAGGCACGAAGTTTTGGCTAAGTTTCGCCTACCATCCCCAGTCGGATGGACAATCCGAGCGAACAATACAAAGTTTGGAGGACTTACTGAGGACGTGTGTGTTGGAGCATGGTGGTAGTTGTAACACCCTAATTTTTAATTAAATAAATAAAACCAACAGGGAAATTTTTCAAATTTAAAGTTAGTAAACCGTACATAATCTGTTCAAATTAACAAAACCGGGCACAACAAGGAGGAGGAGAGAAAGAAGACAAGGGGAATGGACATACGTACAGCGAAAGAGAAGACGCTTAAGCGAAACTACACTCGGCATCCTGTCGCTCCACTCGGTATTTACCCCACTCAGATTTCGGCGTATGGTTTGCTCGGAAAGGTCTACTTCTTAATTCACTCAGAATGACCCTAATACATACCAGTTTCATTCAGATAGCATATCACACTCCATGGCTCCACACGATCGGGTTTTATGTATATATATATATTGGCAACCCGAAAATGATTCCTAAAGGCGCTCACTCGGAATCCATGAAGACTTCTCACTTGGAATAACTTTCACGTCCATTACGCCACTCGAGTCATTTCACTCACTTTTCACTCGGTAACCATAATACTTCCTACTCTGATTTTCCCACTACGTCAAGACTCGCTCGGGTTCTCTAGCTACTTACTGATTTATTACAATGGGTCCACTTAGAGTCTTAGGTGTCCTTCTCTGGTCGGTGAACTCTCACTCGACGGATTCTCACTCGGAAATCATTGATTATTCTCCACTCGGGAAAACCTCACAGATATCACTTAAGAATTCAAACCAATCCCCACTCTAGACTATATAACCTAAATCACTCGGTGCTATTCAACTCCTCATCACTCGGAATAACTCATAACTCATTATCTCTCTTTCCCCAACAACAACTTAGCTCCACTTCTACCCATAGCCACGCTGACTCCATACGCTCGGAAAGTATACCGGTACACCCATATTTATCACTCGGACATCACTCATAGCATAGGATAAACGCACAATATATATATATGGATGTATTTAAATAATTACAAACACTTTGTCATGTTCTCTCTACCCGAGAGAATTCAAGTTCTGATATAAAAGACTAAGACCAAAATACGAGCCGGCCAAGGCTTAACAAGACCTTATACACAGTATATACATATACACATATATTCAATAGCGCTCGGATGCTCCGCTCTGCACTCAGCTCCTCTTTCATCCTTCATTCTGAGAGATATTCACTGAAAAATGTAGCCACAGTAGGGGTGAGCTTTTACATATAAAATGACAGTCAATGACTCAGTATCAGTGTCAGTACGCACACTTACGTTCACTCAGTCACATTTAGATTACACTATGACCATGCAGACTAGGATAATTTCAATGGCATACACTCACATGCATACCCCATACAGTTCATTCTCATTCACACAACACATGCATCGACTCACTCGGAATTCATTCGTATCACCCCAAGACATACCACACGTACTATCCTAACCAACATCATATCTACATGCACGCCTGCGGATCCGACTTAAGTAATGACTTTTGGTTACAATTTCCCCCTTAGTGGCCTCTCGTCCATCAGCTCTTCCCACGTGGTACCGGCCTCCCATTGACGTCTCGAGACTCATCTCTAGCTCCCACGGCTACCACGAGCTCTCACAGGATCTAGCCAAGGTCTGTAGCTAGAAGCCATTCCTTCGGGGCTCTTGACCTTCCACGGGTCACCCCATTCCTACACATGCAGCTTATGCGTTTTATCAGCAAACATCATCACTCGTCTGACACATCCTTCGTAACCATCAAGGTAGAAACCGATTTAACATGATCCCTATATTTACTTTGTCGATCATACCAGCATGTATATCAATCAGACAGCTCAGGGTAATAACATCGAATGAATCAATTAACAGCCACACGCTCATATCCTCATGGTATTAACAGTGATAGAACCATGCATCATACTCGTCTATATGAGAAAGGCTATCAGACTACATTACCACCACCTTGATTACATACAATTATTGCATAACTACTATCAAGATGTTACTATCATACACATGGAATCCAAAATCATCAATCATGCATTGCACACATTCGTCACAGACACATGCACACACTTAAACCAGTACATTCATCCGGTACCGTTCGTGAACCATGCAAGCGCCCCTATCTACAAAAGGGACTCGGGAAGCTCCTCTGTTCTCCGACGTTCGGTCTGACGTCCTTTCTGCCTTGTCTAGTTCCCTTTGCACAGTTGTGCCCTGCAATCGGCTCGGGAATGGGGGGTTGTTCTTCCTCTGCTTCAGTGATCGTCCTTCACTAGTCAGAGGGGACTCTGACCTTTCTGCAGCACCGTCGTCGTGGTCTCCAGAAACGAAGAACAAAAACAGGGGAGGAGAAAAGAGGACGAAGACGAAGAAGGAAGAAAGGAGAGGATGAAGCAGTAAGGAAGGATGGATATTCACGGTGACACAGAGTATATGTATATGCATACACAGAGAAGGAAAGTGGAATGGGAAAACGTGAATTGCAGTCCACTCACACGACTCTCCAATCATAAACAGCCACCTTTTACCAACTAAGCCTAATTAATTCGTCAGTATTCCTTGAGTTAAGTTGATTCTAATTAATAGTTAACTTCCTACTTTGAAATCAAAATTGTAATGGTTTATTTTCATTCGGCACTTAACTTCAAAATTGGGATGTTACAGTTCTCCCCCTCTCAAAAGAATTTCGTCCCCGAAATTCACTCGGTGACTCACCTTAGTAAACAACTCGGTGTATTGCTGCCTCATGGTGTCTTCGCGTTCCCAGGTATGAGAGGTATACCCGTTCTGCTGCCATTCCACTTCAACTAGTTGTACATCCTTTCTCCTCAAACGCTTTACCGATCAGTCCATGATTCTAGTCGGTACAGTCATAGTGGTCAGGTCTCCCTTGATTTCCACTTCATCATCAGGCATTGTGTGAGTAGAGTCGGGTAGGTACTTCTTGAGTTGGGACACATGAAACACGTTATGCAATCGGGATAAGTGAGTCGGTAATGCTACTCGGTATGCCATGGAGCCGACTCGTTCCAACACCTCATAAGGCCTAATGTATCGGGGGCTCAACTTTCCACTCTTCAAGGCTCGCCCGACTCCTTTACTAGGTGAAGTCTTCAGAAACACCCTGTCTCCGACTGAAAACTCTAATGGTTTGGTTTGTTTGTCATGGTAGCTCTTCTACCTATCCTGAGATGCCTTCATCCTTTCCCTTATCACTCGGATCTGTTCTGAGGTTTGCTTTACAATTTCTGGCCCTAATAGCAGACTTTCCCCCGTTTCCGACGAGCAGAGTGGGGTTTGGCATCTTCGGCCATAAAGTGCTTCGTAGGGTGCTATACCAATACTGTTATGGTGGCTATTGTTGTATGTAAACTCGATCAGGGGAAGGCACTGCTCCCAATTTCCACCGTGCTCCAACACACACGCCCTCAATAAGTCCTCCAAACTTTGGATCGTTCGCTCGGATTGTCCATCCGATTAGGGGTGGTAGGCAGAGCTTAGCCAAAGTTTCGTACCCATTTCCTGATGCAGGCTGGTCCAAAACCGGGATGTGAACCTAGGATCCCTATCCGATACGATAGAAGTCGGTATACCATGCAGTCGGACAATTTCGTGAATGTAAATCCGAGCTAACTTATGCAACGGGTACTTCATGTTCACAGGTAGGAAGTGTGCACTCTTCGTCAGTCGGTCAACAATGACCCAAATCGCATCATGGCTCGGTTTTTTGGCAATCCCATGACAAAGTCCATGGCAATTGAGTCCCATTTCCACACGGGAATCTCCAGGGGTTGCAACGCACCATACGGCTTCTGGTGCTTGACTTTCGACTTTTGACAGGTGATACACCGAGCCACGTATTCTGCCATATTCCTCTTTAATCCGGGTCACCAAAATTGTGCTCTTAGATCGTGGTACATCTTTGTGGTACCCGGGTGGATACTTAGCAGGATCTTGTGAGCTTCATCAAGCACCATTCTCCTTAGTTCTCCTCCACCCGGTACATATATTCTATTTTTCACTCGGAAGACTCCTCCGATCCCTCGGTCAAAGACAAATCCTTACCCTTGGCCTGAGTCTCCTTCATCTCAGCCAAGTAGGAATCTGACTGCTGCTGCTCGTATACGGATTTCAGGAATTCATTGGCAATCCTTAACGTACCGATTGTTGTTTTCTGAGATAAGGGAATGTCAACATGCAAGTTCATGTCTCGGAACTATTCCAATAACTCCACTTCCTTCACCATCATTGCTGCTATATGAAGGGGTTTCCGACTCAACGCGTCGGCAACAACGTTTGCCTTACCCGGATGGTACTTCAGCTCGAAGTCGTAGTCCTTTAAAAATTCCATCCATCTCCTCTGCCTCATATTCAGTTCCTTTTGGTCGAATAAGTATTTGAGGCTCTTGTGATCACTGTATACTTCAAATCTGGACCCGTACAAGTAATGCCTCCAGATCTTCAATGCGAACACCACAGCTGCTAATTCCTAGTCATGGGTCGGATAATGCTGCTCGTGCGGTCTCAATTGCCGAGAGGCGTAAGCTATCACTCGGTCTTCCTGCATTAACACACATCCCAATCCGAGTCCCGACGCATCATAGTAAACCACGAAGCTCCTTTGCAAGTCAGGCAATGCCAGTACTGGGGCGGTCGTCAATTTGTCTTTTAGCTCTCGGAAACTACTCTCGCACTCAGAATTCCACACGAAGGGGATGTTTTTCCCAGTCAATTTAGTCAGTGGCAGAGCCAACTTAGAAAAACCCTCAATGAACCTTCTATAATAACCAGCCAGGCCCATAAAGCTCCTTATCTCCGAGACCAACTTGGGTCTCTCCCATGCCATTATAGCTACCACTTTTGAAGGGTCCACCGAGACACCTTCCTCGAAAATCACATGTCCGAGGAAATGGATCTTATCCATCCAGAAATCGCATTTTGACAGCTTTGTAAACAATTGCTTCTCCTTCAACACTTGAAGTACCGCTCGGAGGTGTTCTTGATGCTCCTCAGGGGTCTTAGAATAGATTAGGATATCATCGATGAAAACTACTACGAATCGGTCAAGATAGGGGTGGAATATGCTGTTCATGTAATTCATGAAGACAGCAGGGGCGTTTGTCATACCGAACGGCATCACTACATACTCGTAGTGACCATATGGAGTCCTAAAGGCAGTCTTTGGAATATCCGAGTCCTTCACCCAGATTTGGTGGTATCCCGATCGTAGGTCGATTTTTGAGAAGACTGAAGCGCCACGCAGCTGGTCAATCAGATCATCAATTCTGGGCAATGGGTATCGGTTCTTAATTGTGAGTTTGTTTAGCTGTCGGTAATCTATACATAGCCTCATGATGCGATCCTTCTTCTTAACAAGCAGCACAGGTGCGCCCCATGGTGATACACTCGGTCTAATGAATTGTTTTACGAGTAACTCATCTACCTGCTTCTTCAACTCGGCCATTTTAGTTGGGTACATCCTATAAGGTGCACTGGAGACTGGCTCGGCTCCAGGGATCAGGTCTATAGAGAATTCGACTTCTCTACTCGGAGGGACACCCGGCACATCCTCCGGAAACACCTCGGGGAATTCACAGACAGTCGGAATATCATTCACTCGAACTCTACTCTCGCCCTCGGTTAAGCAAAGCATCATAAACAGTTGAGCTATACCTTGTGCCGTATAGTTCTCATTGTGCTATCTTGGGAAGATTACCCTTCGGTTTCTACAATCTACTAACACCTTGTTGGCTGAAAGCCAATCTATGCCGAGTACGATATCAAGGTCCTTCAAAGGCACGCACACAAGATCGAAGGTAAAACTCCGATCGTCCAATACAAACGTTACGTCTTTACATATCGATGATGTCAACACCTTGGGGCCAGTCGGGTTGGCCACTTCCAAAATCCGATCCATATCCATAGTCGGTAATCTCAAACGTCTTACACAATCATCAGCTATGAAGGAGTGGGTGGCCCCAGAATCAAAAATTACGCTAAGTGTATATTTACCGAGTAGGCACTTACTTTGCACTAGGTCATTCGCCTGTGCAGCTTCCTCAGCACTGATGGCGTAGACTCTTCTAGCAGCTGGTTGATCAGTGTTTCTCCTCCGGTTATTTGGGGCAAACATCATATTTCCTCTGGCTCTGTTGCTTCCCCCCCCCCCCCGAGCTTTGACCCTCGTTTCCACGGCTCCTCCCCTGGGAACCTCCCTGACACACATTGGTACTTGTTTGACGGAGCTGGGGGCAGTCAGGGCGAATGTGCCTCTTCTCCTTGCAATGAAAACACTTGACATCTTCACTATCATAATTCTAAGCAAAGTGGTCGCCACCACATTTAAAACACTTGCCATATTTTGGTCGTCCACTCATCTATTTCCCTTGATTACTGCGATCTTTATATCCAGTAAAGGGTCCATTTCTCCCAATGTTTCCTGGTCTCTTAAAGCGTGACTGTTGAGGCCTCAAGGAGGAACCTGTTCTACTGTTCTGGCCTGAGTGGTCCTTGTCGTCTTCTTCAAATATTCTACACTTATTCACCAATGCAGGAAAACTCTTGACCTCTTGGTATCTGCAGGCTCTCTTAATATCTGATCTCAATCCATTCTCGAATTTGAGGCATTTGGAATTCTCAGTCCCGGGTTGTTGGAAGGGTGGGTAGAATAGGCACAATTCTTCAAATCTGGCCACGTATTCTTCCACAGTCATGGAACCCTGTTTCAACTCCATAAACTCTAACTCCTTCTGACTCCTTACTGTGTCGGGAAAGTACTTCTCTAAGAAGCATGTCTTGAAATTCTCCCAGGTCAGCTGGGTGTCATCGCCAGTCAGTCGGTTTCTGGCTATCTTCCACCAATTCTCCGCCTCGTCTCGCAGCATATACACTGCACATTCTACCTTCTGGGCCTCGGTACAGTGAAGACCCCCAAAAATCCTTTCCAGCTCTTGAGTCCATTTAAAAGCTGCCTCAGGGTTACGTCCTCCTTGGAATTCACTCGGCTTCCTTTTTAGGAAGCGGTCCAACACTTGACCTTCTTTAGCTCGTTGCTGGCCCTGTCTCTCGAACACGTCAGCAAAACGTTGGAAGGCCATGGCTATGGCCTCCATACTTTGGCGATTCGTCATCTCTTATCCTGAAATTAACACCCCTTCAACGATAAGTATACCAAGTTACTTACTACCTATCGTATCTCAGCCCATCATTCAGTAACCTTAGCACTATGCCATTTCTATATGTTATACAATCAGTCGGACTAGGAGGGAGCAACCTCCTATCCACAAATCAATATTACAATATCAATCAGGTTCAACAAATATCACAATAATGATGACCACTCGGTCACAATGCACACACCCACTTACGCTCGGTAAGCATACCTTGGCCTTGGACCTTTCGGTCTGCTCTGATACCAAAATGTAACACCCTAATTTTTAATTAAATAAATAAAACCAACAGGGAAATTTTTCAAATTTAAAGTTAGTAAACCGTACATAATCTGTTCAAATTAACAAAACCGGGCACAACAAGGAGGAGGAGAGAAAGAAGACAAGGGGAATGGACATACGTACAGCGAAAGAGAAGACGCTTAAGCGAAACTACACTCGGCATCCTGTTACTCCACTTGGTATTTCCCCCACTCGGATTTCGGCGTATGGTTCGCTCGGAAAGGTCTACTTCTTAATTCACTCGGAATGACCCTAATACATACCAGTTTCATTCATATAGCATATCACACTCCATGGCTCCACACGATCGGGTTTTATGTATATATATATATTCGCAACCCGAAAATGATTCCTAAAGCCGCTCACTCGGAATCCATGAAGACTTCTCACTCGGAATAACTTTCACGTCCATTACGCCACTCAAGACATTTCACTTACTTTTCACTCGGTAACCGTAATACTTCCTACTCTGATTTTCCCACTACACAAGACTCGCTCAGGTTCTCTAGCTACTTACTGATTTATTACAATGGGTCCACTAAGAGTCTTAGGTGTCGTTCTCTGGTCGGTGAACTCTCACTCGGCGGATTCTCACTCGAAAATCGTTGATTATTCTCCACTCGGGAAAACCTCACAGATATCACTTAAGAATTCAAACCAATCCCCACTCTAGACTATATAACCTCAATCACTCGGTGCATTCAACTCCTCATCATTCGGAATAACTCATTATCTCTCTTTCCCCAACAACAACTTAGCTCCACTTCTACCCATAGCCACGCTGACTCCATACGCTCGGAAAATATACCCGTGCATCTATATTTATCACTCGGACATCACTCATAGCATAGGATAAACGCACAATATATATATATAGATGTATTTAAATAATTACAAACACTTTGTCATGTTCTCTCTACCCGAGAGAATTCAAGTTCTGATATAAAAGACTAAGACCAAAATACGAGCCGGCCAAGGCTTAACAAGACCTTATACACAGTATATACATATACACATATATTCAATAGCGCTCGGATGCTTCGCTCTGCACTCAGCTCCTCTTTCATCCTTCATTCCGAGAGATATTCACTGAAAAATGTAGCCACAGTAGGGGTGAGCTTTTACATATAAAATAACAGTTAATGACTCGGTATCAGTGTCAGTATGCACACTTACGTTCACTCGGTCACATTTAGATTACACTATGACCATGTAGACTAGGATAATTTCAATGGCATACACTCACATGCATACCCCATACAGTTCATTCTCATTCACACAACACATGCATCGACTCACTCGGAATTCATTTGTATCACCCCAAGACATACCACACGTACTATCCTAACCAACATCATATCTACATGCACGCCTGCGGATCTGACTTAAGTAATGACTTTCGGTTACAGTTTCCCCCTTACTGGCCTCTCGTCCATCAGCTCTTCCCACGTGGTACTGGCCTCCCATTGACGTCTCGAGACTCATCTCTAGCTCCCACGGCTACCACGAGCTCTCACAGGATCTAGCCAAGGTCTGTAGCTGGAAGCCATTCCTTCGGGGCTCTTGACCTTCCACGGGTCACCCTATTCCTACACATGCAGCTTATGCGTTTTATCAGCAAGGATCATCACTCGTCTGACACATCCTTTGTAACCATCAAGGTAGAAACCGATTCAACATAATCCCTATATTTACTTTGTCGATCATACCAGCATGCATATCAATCAGACAGCTCAGGGTAATAACATCAAATGAATTAATTAACAGCCACACGTTCATATCCTCACGGTATTAACAGTGATAGAACCATGCATCATACTCGTCTATATGAGAAAGGCTATCAGACTACATTACCACCACCTTGATTACATACAATTATTGTATAATTACTATCAAGATGCTACTATCATACATATGGAATCCAAAATCATCAATCATGCATCACACACATTCGTCATAGACACATGCACACACTTAAAGCAGTACATTCATCCGGTACCGTTCATGAACCATGCATTTGACATGCAAGCACCCCCTACCTATAGAAGGGACTCAGGAAGCTCCTTCGCTCTCCGACGTTCGGTCTGACATCTTTTCTGCCTCGTCCAGTTCCCTTTGCACAGTTGTGTCCTGCAATCGGCTGGGGAATAGGGGGTTGTTCTTCCTCTGCTTCAGTGATCGTCCTTTACCAGTCGGAGGGGACTCTGACCTTTCTGCAGCACCGTCGTCGTGGTCTCCAGAACCGAAGAACAAAAATAGGGGAGAAGAAAAGAGGACGAAGACGAAGAAGGAAGAAAGGAGAGGATGAAGCAGTAAGGAAGGATGGATATTCACGGTGACACGGAGTGTATGTATATGCACGCGAAGAGAAGGAAAGTGGAATGGGAAAACATGAATTGCAGTCCACTCACACGACTCTCCAATCATAAACAGCCACCTTTTACCAACTAAGCCTAATTAATTCGTCAGTATTCCTTGAGTTAAGTTGATTATAATTAATAGTTAACTTCCTACTTTGAAATCAAAATCGTAATGGTTTATTTTCATTCGGCACTTAACTTCAAAATTGGGATGTTACAGTAGTTGGGAGCAGTACCTCCCTCTGATCGAATTTACATATAATAATAGCCATCACAGCAGCATTGGCATGGCACCCTATGAAGCACTGTATGGTCGGAAATGTGGATCCCCACTCTGTTGGTCGGAAACTGGTGAAAGTTTACTGTTGGGGCTGGAAATTATGAACCAGACTTCAGAACAGATCCAAGTAATTAGGGAAAAGATGAAGGCATCTCAGGACAGGTAGAAAAGCTATCATGAGAGACGGACTAAGCCACTTGAGTTTTCGGTCGGTGATAGGGTGTTCCTAAAGATTTCACCAAGTAAAGGAGTTGGACGAGCCTTGAAGAGTAGGAAGTTGAACCCCCGATACATTGGACCCTATAAAGTATTGGAGCGGGTCGGTTCTGTGGCATACCGAATAACATTACCAACTCACCTATCCAGATTGCATAACGTGTTTCATGTGTCTCAACTAAGGAAGTATCTACCCGATTCCACTCACAAAATGTCGGATGATGAAGTGGAGATCAAAGAGGATTTGACCACCGTGGCTGTACCGACTAGAATTGTGGACCGGTTGGTAAAACGCTTGAGGAGCAACAATGTACAACTGGTTAAAGTAGCGTGGCAATAGAACGGGTGTACTTCTTATACCTGGGAACGCAAGGATGCCATAAGGCAACAGTATCCCGAGTTATTTATCTAAGGTAAGTTACCGTTTGAATTTCGAGGACGAAATTCTTTGAGAGGGGGAGAATTGTAACATCCCGATTTAAAAATTAACTACTGAATGAGATTAAGCCACTAAACTAAAAATAATTGCAAAGTGAGAATTACTTATTAATTGTGATTAATTTTAACTTAAGAAGCTGATTGCTGATTGACTAGGATGTGTGACACGTAAGCAGCTGCAACTTCATGTTCTCCTATCCCACTCTCCTCATTTCTTTGGTATATGTTCAGAGGCCTCCAACGACTGCCCACTCACTTTAATTTCCTCGAAACCTTCCTCTTCTCCTACTTCTCTTCTTCTTTGTTCTTTTTCTCCTCTGTTCCCTGTTTTCGTAAACTCGCGACAGTGGTGTGCAGAGGATCCGAAGTTTCCCTCTATTGGTGAAGGACAATCGTCAAAGTAGAAGAAGAACAGCTTCCTGTTCCCAAGCTGATTAAAGGGTGCGACTGTGTTCGAGGGAGGTTGAACAAGAAAGAGTGGTGGACGAAGCAAGCAGGACAGCGGACCGACGCTGAAACAGAGGAACTTCTTGGAGTCTCCTTAGTTGGTAGGGGGTATCTTATATCTTAAATGCATGGGTTATGGACGGGTTCCGGGTGTTAATGACTTGTTGATTCTGGTGATTTCAAATGCGTTGATAGGTGTGTTTGATAGCGTAAAGGATATGTGATGCCCGGATGAATGATGACTAGGAGTTGTGAATGCATGTCTAATTCTGTCCAAGAAATGCATGTTAATAATCTTGAGAGTGTTGAATGATTGCATGAGGAGAATGTGTTAAGATATTGTTAATGAATACCATGTGATTTATGTGACATGCAGGTTACTGTGAAACCAAATGTTGACTGCATGTAAGGAAAGATTAACTTATTGAATTCTGATAATGTCTAGTACTGATTGCATGTGATGCATGTATTTCAGAGAAAAAGGTCGTGTGTATGAAATCTATGTCTGTATGTTCATTCCGTGTGTGGTTAAATATATATATATATGGTGCATGAAGTGCATGAGTTAATAGTGTGGAAATGATTTGCCAATTCTGTTCGTAACCCAATGATGATGCTTTACATAAGATGCAGTGATAAGAATACTGAGAGCATGTAGTGTGTGACACTACCATTTGAATTGGTTATTAAATACATGAGATGTTGTTAAGACCTTGAGTGGGACTCAAGGCAAGCCGACTGAGTCGGACTCAGGGCTGCCCGTTGCACTGCCGTTGACGCTGAGAGTGTTTGTGTTACAAATGAGGGCAAATAGTTTAGTACCAGTAAAACGGCCGAGTCAGCTGGGAGCTGAATAAAAGGCTGAGAGCCTACGTTGCAATGATAAAAACCAATAATACACGAGTCAGATCCGATTGAATGAAACTGTGTACATGTGCGATTGATGCTGACTGTGACGCGATTGTATGTATATGTGTTAGTGTCATTGAGAAGAATATGTGCATATAGCCGAGTGATAACTAGGTAGATTCTGATTGAAAGATGCCTTGTGTGTTCTGATTGAATGGCACAGTGTATGTTGTTGATTGTTGCTATATATATACATACATATTTACTATTGCATGATTGAGAATAATCCGAGTCAGTATCTATCATTTAATATTTAAGATACTCACCCTTACTGTGGCTATATTTCAGTGAACATCACACGAGGCGGTGAATGATGGAGGAGCTACATATCGTGTGGAGTGCTTGTGTACTGTGGAAATGTATATATATACATATATATGCTGTATGTAAGGTTTTGTCATAGCCTTGGCCGGCTCTTATTTTGGTCTTTTGTCTAACTGTATCAGAACTGAACTCTCTCGGGTTGAGAGTATGATCATGTGCATATAAATATTTATATATATATATAATACTGTGTGTTCATCCTATGACGTGTGTGAATGTCCAGGTGGTATACGTTGCATTTTACTAAGCATTCAGAGCCCGCATGATCCTGAGTAAATAAGAGCTAAGTTAATCCCGTGTAAGGCGTGATGAGTGACTTCATTCCAAATGATGAGAGGTTGGGCCAAATCCGAGTGGAATATGCCCATTAAAATCACTTTCATGGTACGTTGGTCAATATGTTATGGAGCGAGAGATTTCTTAGATACAATCTTCCGATTGAAGGGTATTTTGATGTTTCCGAGTGAAAGTCAACCGAGTGAATATTTCCCCTGATGGTTGAATTCGCAATACGACTCCGAGTAAAGCCTGTAGTGGTAAACTTTTAGAGGAGGTAAGATCTGGATGATACGGAGTAGATTTTAGTTTAACAAGTTTTCCGTATGTAGAGGAGTTAGTATGTATCCCGAGTGGCGAGGAGTTAGAGCATTTTCGAGTGGGGGAGCCTTAGTGTGAAGTAGACTACATCTCCTGAGTGATGGGTGAGGGAATCATTTCCCGAGTGAAGATAACGATGCTTCCAAACGAAGCATGCATGTGGGCTTCTTGAATAAACTAAGTATATAGCTAAGTATGAATTTGCCGAGTGAAGCATGACCCTAGGGGGACAGTTCCCGAGTGGACGTGGTCCTGAATCCGAGTGAAGGAATACCGAGTGGAGTTACTCGCCTCAGCGAACGGGCGTTCGCTCCAGCGAGTGTGAATAAATGGAAGGTTTCTAGTTGGGTTCGCTTAAGCAAATGGGTGCTTCGCCCAAGCGTGATGGGTTGTCTCGCTCAAGCGGGTTTGGGTCTCGCTTGAGCGAGTGAGCACTGTAATGGGCTCGCTCAAGCTTTGTTCTTCCGCTGGGCTTTCTTGTGAATGGTTCCATCTTTCCTCCTCTGATCGGTTTTGCTTTCCTTTGCCTACGTTGATTTATTTTACCCCTACTGCTTGATTAATTTTGGAAAAATTTTCTCTAGTCCCGGTTTTGGGTTTTAATTAGGTAAGGATGTTTCAGACATGATGACAACAATCCTTATGGAACACTAAACTCTTTTCTTAGGGCTAAAGATGTAGTATGCCTATGTGTTACAATTAATTGTTCTTCGTATTCCAATCTATGTGATTTCAATTTCTATTCAATTTATGTATGCCTAATGCTTCTACAAGACTTAGAGATAAGCGTAGATGATTACAAATTATATGGGTAATCGAGAGATTGGCATGTAATTCGAAAATACCTAAATTGAACCTATGATTTTGATTTACGGTAGTAAGCAAGATTGTTTGAGGGTTAATCAGATTTCTATAGAACGTAAAGGGTCTAATTAACAAATTGAACACGGTTCTTTGGGAATTAGGCACACTAATAGGCTTTTGAGAGACGAGTATTAATTAACTTAGGGGAATCTACCTTAGAAATGAAATCATATAATTGGATAGGTGAGTAACCTTAATTTTGATACTAGCATATGAACCCTTAATACCCCAAGATTTACCTTTGATTAAATTTCCCAAACTTGATCTAATTTTCTTCTACAAAAGACGTTGAATTTTCTGTTTTATAATTTACTGTTCATCATCATTTTAGTAATTCATTTTAATCAATTCACTAGATAATTGAACCAACATCATAACTAGTACTTGGGGCACAATCTCTGTGGGAACAATATCTTTTTATTACTTTGATACCCCGTGCGCTTGCGGTAGGCTATCAATTTACCTAGTGGTCTAATTGATTAAGAGGTCTTTGTTTCCAGCTTAATTGATTAAGATCTTCTATTTTAGTCTGAATGGATTAAGCAGGGTGTTTTAATCGATTAAATGGTCCCTGGCTTGATGTTAATCGATTAACAAGGTGTTGTAATCGATGAATGGGATTAAAATGCCTAAATTATATTGTTTTCTTTGGATCTCTTCCCATATCTTAATATATAGGATGAGATGGATACCTTTGCATACATGTTTCCATTCCATTGTTGTTAAATTATATCTTGTGTGCAACTTTATAAGGGTTTTTCTTTATCGATCCACTTTCTTTCTTATTTCTTTTAATCGTGGCCTCCAACTTTCCGTGGTTTGAATCTTGATGTATGGGAGGTTGTTGCAAAGTTCTTAAGTCATGAAAAATTCATTCGTATATTTTATTGATTATTTGTGTTCATTTTGGGATTCGCATCCAAGGAATCAAGGTGCCACAGGGTTCCCGTCCTAAAATTCAAGGCTGTTAAATATATATATATATATATATATATATATATATATATTACACAATAATTCTGACTGAGGCCCAAATATTCATATCATAGAATTCACATATAAAAGCATTTTTCCTCTGGCCCTTAGGCCATTCACAAACAAACAAGAGGTGTTACAACTGATGTTGTCCACCTTGCTGCTATTCTTTTCTTTCTCTGCTCCTCAAGTTCCATATCTGCAAAAATTTGTAAAGGTGGGTAATGTTAGGAATCCTATTAGGGTCAGGCAGCGGAAACACAAAGGATTCCTAAGAAAGAATTACAAACACATATGTCTCAAAGCATTATGCTAAATTAAAATTTTAATTAGGGTTTACCTCTTATAGACGCAGAACAAGATCCTCAATCGAAGCAATTGTAGCTTCGCCCTTAGGAGTCCACACAAGCACTCCCACCAGAAAACTAACAATCCGAATGCTAGTACGGAATTTTAGTGTAATCTAATTTCTGAGCACAAGCCTATGAGCATCTCATGCTCTATATATAGGCCTAGGTCTTGACCTGAGCTCTCATTAAACATTGGGCTCCTGACTCATTCTAAATGAGTTAGGCCCAAATAGTTTTATTTTCAGTCCAACTAAAATAAAACTATCCTCTGGTGGGCTTACTCTATGTGTGTGACCCTATAGGTAAAATATTCGGTTATATTAATAATAAACTATTTTATTATTAATATAAAATAAGAGCGGTATCTAGCAATACATCATTATGTCTGAATATTATTTATCATCGACATGACCTATAAGTGATAATTATTTTATATATCTATTCCTTTTGTCACGATATCTAATTGGGCCCAAGGCATGGTCGTCGTCATTCTTGTATGGCCCAATTCATTTTACTTGATACCAAAGTAGACTTTATAGAATAAATATCTAATATTTATTCGTCCTAGCATGGCCATGCATTTCATTAGTCTCACTCCATCAAGTGGCCCATAGATATCACTCCTGTCACATAGGAGAGACAAATTCCATCTACATCACTCACATCCCTCTGCATAATTTATCTATTGCCTAATCATAATCTTTATGGTCATCTTACTACAGATAATGTTTGATTGTATTAAAATAATAAACTCCTTATGTAGGAATCGTAGTGACTTCAGGTCGAAGGACTATATACCATTATCACATTGAGAACCATTTATGACACTCATGTAACGATCCATGCAACGTTCTTATGGTGGGTCTGTCCAGTACAACATTACTCTTAATGTGTACCCGTGTAAAGACTTGATATCATATATCCATGATTTGTGAGATCAAATCATTAGTACATTCACACACTAATCTTAATGTATTTACATGTCCCAATGTAAATACTTGATTAGGGACATTTTAGGAATAATTCTCATATGACCTATTATTCCAGGATAAATAGTATTTGTCTAAAACTGAAAATACTAATTTTATTAATAAGTTAAAATTGATACATTAATAGCTCGTAGTGCATACACCAACAGGTAATATCCTCTCACTCACAAGCAACAGAGAATTGTCACTATTGACGCCTCTCCTACCCAACACAAGATTCATAGCAATCCAGGTTGCATGTGAGGTTCAGGCCTCACTCGCATACATTCTGTAATTTATCATTTTCTCAAAGCAGTAATCCTAGTTTAGTCTCACCTCACTCGGTGTTACTTAGTCACTACTTACGGTCAACTTATTCCAGAAGGGATTCATACTAGTTCTATATTTATTTGTAGGATTTAGGACTTAGTACAATTATAATCATGCTAACATCTACCAGGTTCTATTATCATCATTACATTAATATATATGTCTATGTATATCAATCATCAACATCATAAACATACCATCATATACACCTTGCATATCAAGTAAGGGGTTAGTCAAACATAATGTTATGCATGAGTGCAGATATTTTTTATGTGAAATCATCGAAAGATGAAATTCTATGGCAAGCGCACCAATAGTTAAGCTGAGTATATTTGTATCATTCCCACAAGGATTAAGTTAATTACCTTAACCTAGGGCTAACACTATCTAAACCAAGCAAGAATTCATGCAACACATTGTATTTTAGATTTTTGCTATATTCTAATTCTTATGAAATTTTTAATTGAAACACAGGAGCAACAAAAAATGCAATAGAAATTGATGTAGTTGATATTAATGCAAGTAGGTTAGAATTAACTTCAGTATACAATATCACTTAAAATCATGTGAATAAGGCATAAATTCCATTTAAGGTCATGCATTGATTTCCATATATGAATAATCCCCAATCCCTTAGGCAATTACTACTATCTCACTACACATAAACCTTAATCCCTTAGGTATTCATATACACTAAAACTTAATGCAAAAATAAGAATGAACCTTAGCTATTCACCTAATATCTTAGGCCTGAAGTAACTAGGAAGCAAGATGTATACTAGAGATCTCTACCATGATTCCTCTCTAGAGAGAAACTCTAAATATGTTTGAATCTTCCAATTCAGAAGTTGAAATCCATAATCTTGCAATGTTTAGACATGCCTTAATAGGAATCAATCATCAATCATAGAAATTAACCTTCATTGTTGCTACAGTAGATCCTAACCTTAGAGGTTCAGTTACACATGGTAGAGAAGTAGATGAATACAGATGAAGAAGACATGGTTAAGAGTAGAAAGAAGGTAAAAAGAATAGAGAAATAAAATCTAAAGAGAGATAATATAATCTAAAGTTATGAAGTGGTATCTTTAATTACACTACAAATTAACTATAAATACTAACTAGATTAAACTAACAACTACTAAAATAATACATTGCGAAATTTTCCTTTAAGGACTTACACATAAATAACAAAACTTAACTTAACCAAAAATACAACAAAACAACTTGAATTATTTGAATCTGGCACATTTCCCTCATATACACGCGTGGGCACGCCCGTGGGCAAAGGTAGACACTGGAATAATGAACCAAATATGCATAGGCCCCTTGGGCTTGACCTGATAGTAAGCGTGCATCCCCTGGCTCTCTGGTCTGGGATTGATAATCATGGCAAGGCATGCGTAAGTCAAGCGAGGGCTGGGTGTAAGTATGCTCAGCCTCTAAAGTTCTTCACATAAATTAGCATATACTAGTGTTGGCGTACGCTTGACAGTGTAGCTACGCGTAGAGTCTAAGCCAGGGTCTGATCCTTTGAGAATTTGGGCGTAACAGTAGCTTGATTTGGCTGTAAGCACGCCCAACCTTTAAGTTGTAGTAGTCTTTTAGCATCCATCCCAACATGACCTTACACTAAGTAGCGTAAGTACACATGGCCTTGGAGCTTTCCCTTTTCATTCCAATGTGAATGTGGGCGTGGGTTCAGCGTAGGCACGCTGACTCTCTAGACCTCTTTTCCTTTTATACAGTTGGACCTAGAACATGAACACACATCCTAGCGTAGGCACACTGGAAACAACGTTAGCACACTAGTAGTTGGGTCCAAAGACTTCACACTTAGCCTAAAAAACTTTACACTTAGCCTATAATTTTCCTTATAATTTATTTTCTATACTTTTTGCATAATAAATGTAACAGCCTCGGTTAACTAAGACAATCCCTTCCACTAGATTATCCTGGTCAACTGAGAGGTTACAACTTTTAGAAAAATATGGAAGAAATATTTTTTTTACAATAAAACTTGGTAGAACAGATAGATCATATATACCATATAGTCATATACAACATATGGTCACAACAGTAACTGTACTTACTGAAAGTAAAGGGGCATGCAGGCTCCCATGAAAGAAAATAAAATTAACCTATTATATTTATCCTCGATCCAAGAAGGGTCTGGCCGATCCCCAATGCGTAGTCTATACCCATCTTTACGATGTCAGGAAAATTTAGCGTAAGGGTGAGGCTCTACTTCTACAACAATCAGAAAGTTGTCATTACTGACAACCTTCCCATACAATTCACATGAACACTCAAATAATATCTACCTTATTTATTGGGGGTACTTAATTAGTTTATTCTAAATTATCCTTCCTAACTCATCCTTATCCATCGTCCCTGAATATACAACTCTCTGCTCTCCCCCTCACCACTAGTTAATTTACATGCAAGTACTAATTCAATCATAACAATCACAATCACACAGAAAAGATAATGTAATGCATAAATTCATTTCCTTATTTCCAATATTTTTCTTAGCCATCATGATGCATGTGGGCCCCTTTCTCATCGTCTCATCATATTAAAACCTGTCCTGCCCAGGTTGTCCCCAGACACAACGTTTCCGCACTAGAGCGACCGGAGCCCACCAAGTCCCTACATCACAACACAGGGTATACATGGACTCACAGTCCCAATATCATGGATCCAACATATATAATCATATCATAATGGGGCTTGGCTCTCCACGGTCCTAGTGATACTGGTCTTAGTCGAAGTGCACCAGGCTTGCATCATTTCTCCTTACATCGGGGCACTACCACCGAGCCATTTGGGGTCCCCTCCCGTTACACTCTATTGTAGGCTTAGGTGCCTTTGAGAAGCTTGAAGGGGGATCTTTCTCTTTAGCAATTCATAGATCCAAGCAAATTCCTCAAGATGAAGATGAAAGCACACCATTTTAATGGAGAAAATGTTGAAACCGAAATGGATCTTGGCTTGGAGGTGAAGGAATTAAGATGGAAGAACCTAGATCTAGTGTAGGAAATTAATAGAAATGGAAGGAGATGGAGAGGCAAGTGTGTTTAGTGTTGCTGCCACTTTCTAGAGGTTAGAGAGATAAGGAATGCTAGTCACCACCTTTGGGAGAGAGTCAAAAGGATAAGACTTAAGAGAAAGAAGCCTAGTGCTTCTACTTTCTAGAGAGAAGGGAGAGTTTCTCACTGTAACTATGCTTAACATTTATCTTATGAGAAAATTACTAAGGAGAGTAGCTTTTATACTCCTTGAGAATTTTGGCCCCTTAGAGTTAACCATGGGCCTTGGATTAATTCCTAAGGCCCAATCCTAAAGCCTACTTAATTTTGGCCCAATACAAGCCCAAACTCAAAAACTACAAAGTACAAGGCCCAAAAGTGGTGCAAGCCCAATAGCTATGCAAAGCCCAGACTAATTCCTAAAATAATATCCTAATATACCTCTAGAAATATTAAAAATGGAAAAATATGTACAATAGAGATGTGGCCCAAAGGAGGCCCAAACCATAAAAGTAAGCTCATTACCCTTATATAGAGCAAGAGAAAAGGGTAAGGGTCTTCAAGAGCTCCTCCTTGGGATTGGGCCCAACAATGGTATCCATGGAAGAAGCTATGAAGTTTAGGAGTCCCTTTCTAGCTTTCTTGGCCCTTGACCTAGTTGTAGGGCCCTTGAAACTATCCAAGGCAACCTCCAAAGGTTGTGAAGGCTCTTTGGCTTCTTCATGGGTAATGGCCTTGTCATGCTCCCCCTCTTCAAGAGGATTTGTCCTGAAATCCTGAAAAATCCTCAAGATAATGCTCAAAGTAATGACAAACCTATAAAATGAGGGGAAAGCAAAGTGAGTTGCTAAAAAAATGAAAAGGAAAACAAAAAGAAAAACAAAGGTAAAAGAAGCAAAGTCACAAGATGTGCCACCAGGGTGAAAAACTAACCTTTTTACCTTTCTGAAAATAAAAGAAAAGATAACATAAAAGAATAAAAAGCAAACATTCCTTAAGAAGGCATAAAGTAACCAATGGAATCCCCCACATATCCTAGAGATGGTATGAATAAAATGATGCTCAAAGAGGATGAGATCAGGTGGATATAGATGATCATGTCTAATAGTGGTAAACAAGGGCATATGATGCAAAAGACTAAATTTAACTGCCCTAAGAGGATCATAATGTGTGATGACATTTAAACTAGGGACTAGATCGTGCAAGGCATGCAAAGATGATACTAACCCTCTATATAATCCCCTATGAAAATGAATAGTAGAAACATGCTCATGTATATGATACATGTATCAACAAAAAAGGTTAGAAAATAAAACAAAGGGTAAACCTACAAAAATCCTAGATACAAGTAGAATCACACATGAGGAAAAGTCAACTCAAAAGAATAAAGACATATCTTTATCCTAAAAGAACCTATAGTGACTATATACATCCTACAAGTAATCCTAATCAAACTATGTACACATAAAGATCCATCCATCATATAGTAACTATGAAAGGTTGGAAATCAAACCTCTAAAGGATAAAACACTTCAATGGGCAAAGAAGGAGAGAGGCCCATAAAGCACAAAGAGGTGCTAGAAGTGTATATATCATGAAGCATGTAGAGGTATTGGTGGAGAAGCAAGGCTCTCTTCACATGAAGTTTGGAGGCAAGAAGAGAAGAATGCCTTATGGGATCATCAAGACTGAGAATCCCTTCACCTTTATCTTTATGGTTTTGTTATTTTTTATTTTTTTGTTTTTGAGGTTTTGAAGGGGAGGTGGAAGGCCCAACCTCCCTATCCCTTTTTAACTTTATTTAAAGTTGGTCTTCCAATACTTGTTTGGGAAACAAGGGATGTAGGACAAACTTTTTATTATTATGGACCAAAATGAGGGTGTTGGTGAAACCCTCATGGGTAACCTTTTTGTCATATTGCCAAGGTCTACCCAACAAAACATGAGTTGCTTCCATAGGCACAACATCACCCCAAAGTTGATCATGGTAGGTGCCTATGGAGAGAGAGAAGAACTTGTTTGTTCACTAATATTTCACCCTTTTCATTAAGCCATTGCAATTTGTAAGGTTTTGGGTGATCTATTAGTGTACAACCAAGTCTGTGAACTAGCCTTTGACTAGCCATATTAGCACAACTACCACTATCCACAATGAGAGAACATAGTTTTTCATTAATATAACATCTTGTGTAAAAGATGTTCTCCCTTTGTGTAGTGTCATCATCCCTTATGTGGCTACCAAGAAGCCTTCTAATCATAAAAAGCTCACCCTCATCACCAAGAACATGTTCACTTTCATAAGAATAATTATTTGAGCTATCACTAGAGTGTGAAAATGAGGCTTCCTCATAGCTTGAATAGTGATCAATGCCCCTTAAAATCATTGTTTTCTTTGTTGGGCATTGAGAGACAATGTGGCCTCTTCCTAAACATTTAAAACATTTTATTGAACTTGTTCTTGAAGAGTTGGATTGGGATGAGGAGTTGGCATTCCTAGAAGGGTTATGTTTTAAATGTTGTGTAAGAGGGTGATCCCTATGAACCTCACTTCTAATTCTAGGAGATGAAGTGCCCAATTTATACTACTTGTGTAACATCCTAAATTTTATAAAAATGATTAAATAGGAGGAATAAATATTAAATAATTATAAATGGGTTAATAAGTGTCCCAAAAATATTGAAATAATTAAATTGAGATTTATGAGGATTATTTATGATTTATTGGGACTTTAAGAGTTAAAATTATACCCGGTTAGAATATGGGTGTCAGACCAAGTATCTCCGATTGAGATGCCATTGGTCAGGGCTATTAAGAATATTATTGGGAATCCGAATCTATATTCGGAATAATTTTTAGATTTAGTATTGAGCCCGAACCGAGATCCTGTTTGTCATAAAACGGTAAATTTTTAATGAAGGAATTAAAAATTAAAACCTAAACTCTCACTTTCTCTTCTCTTTTCACGTCGCTTTTTCCTTTCCTTCATACACTCTCTTCTCTCTTCATACCCTATCTCCCATTCATCTTCTTCTCCTCTCTAAACCTAGCAAAAATGGTGGTGCCTCTTCCTCTTCCCTCCATTTTCGTTCTCCCATGGAGCTTGAAGGAGATGATGTTGGTTGGAAGCTTTCCCTCTTCTCCTTAAATTTTTGTCACCCTCTCCTTCTCTTAGATGCCCATTGTGATTTCTTGGCTTAAGGTATGTCTCCCTCCATTTTAATGAGTTTAAGCCTCAGGTTTTGAATTTTACATGATTGGGAGAGTATTATATGTATGGGTTTTGGAACGGGATCCATTTTCATGTAAAACCCAAAGGTGGGGTGTGATTTATGTGTGTTTTTGGATGGGTGTGAAGGGGTATACGAAAATTTCAATGTTGGAAGTAAAAGATGATGATTATTAATGGTGAATGTTAGATTTTAATGGAACCCTAACTCTAGGAATTAGGGGAAATGAATAATGATGTTGTGAAAAATGATTTTAATTGTAAATCCATGATATTTTACATATGGGTTTTGTTAATGATGGAGATTGATGGTTATTAGACATGTTGTTGAGTTTTGATGAAAACCCTAAAGATTGGGATTTAGGGCCCTATGGCAAATCTTGAAAACATGGTGATGATTTTTGGTGTTGAGTGATTTGGTATGTAGGAATGAGTTTTTAAGTGTGTGACATTGATCATTGATGATAAGGATATGTGAAATAAAGAGAATTGTTTATGATGATGATAATGATAATCATGATGGTGGATAACCAATGATGATGAATAGATGAGTTAAGATGAGGATTTGATGAGGCCTTAGGCCATGGTGTGTGTCACTTGAAATTTGTGAATTGTTGATGGCCTTAAGTGGAGCTAAGAGGCTCATGATGAATTTGAATAGCAAATGGGTACTTTAAGTGATGGTGAAGGAGATGTTGTTGTTGTTGGGTATAGTTGGCCCTTTAAGATCTAGAGAATCTTGGTTTTGGGAAAGGAATTTCTGAAGCCTAACACAACGGTATGAATTGGTGTTCTAGCAAGTCTAGGACTTGATATTGAGATTTATGATAAGCTAGCATTTGTTTAGAATTGTGAGGAATGCCTTGAGATGGCTTATTGATTGTATGAATGCATATGTATGTTGTGTAGATGACATTCCGGGCAATGTGGCAGAGCATTCGGAGCGTGCATTGGATTGTGGTTCTTCCCTCGAGGTAGGAGAGGAGTTTACATTCAAATTGCATGAATTATATAATTGATGATTATTATATGTTATGATACTCATGCTTGCCTTGCCAAGTTTTATAGTGAAATGATGTGAATGACAATTATTAACTATTGATGGTGATATATATATATGTATATGTGATGATGATGAATGGTTAGCTATCCCTTGGTGGGAATGATGTGTTGTTGATAAACTATCCTTGAGGGGATGAAGTATATGTTTTATGAATTGAGAAGTTATGTGGATGTTTGGCATTGAATGTGATGGCCATTGTGATGGCACTAATGATAAGATTGAAAGATAATGCATAATTAAGGAACTAAAAGAGCCAAATAGAGTTTTATGAGGATTGAATGGCATGGGATAGTTCCAATAGCTTCTATGTATAGTTTATAACTTGTAGAAACTGGAGTGGGCTAATTCTAATGAGAATAGGCCCTTGAGTTGTACAAAAGTGCCTCTAAATGGGTAAAACACATTTATGCGCATAAGTTACTCATTTTAAAGGATTTTTGAGTGAGGCCGGTGGCCGCACGTCACAAATAATGTGTTTTAGCCTGTATCAAAATTTGGTGACATTCTGATATCGTTTGCATGGGTTTTGGTAGTTGAGAAGTTCATTTTTGGTGTAAAATCTGCATAATTTCTGCAGAATGATAGGGCATAATCGATTAGCCTCTAAGGTATAATCGATTACTGTAACATCCCAGTTTGAAGCTAACTACCGAATGAAAAATGAACCATCAAGATTCGATTTCAAATGAAAAAGCAACCATTAATTGTATCTAACTATCACGCGAATTTAAGCCATCGAGAAGGAGTAAAATGAATTGGGGAGTTTTAGCAGCCCAACCACCCTGAAATCAGAAAAAACACTAAACTAATTCAAATATAAGGGATAGTGATGGCCAGGTGATGGGCGTGGTACGCATGGCTGTTGGGATCACGCTCTCCCAACCCACTTTCCCCTTCCTCGTGCGAATATATAGGTAGACATAAGCCTGGTCACTAAACACTCACTATTCCTTCAGATTCTTTTCCTCCGTCGCTTCATCCTCTCTTTTCCCTCTTCGTCTCCATCCTCCTTTTCCCCCTATCTTACCCCTCGCTCCTGGAGATCGTGACTGCAGTACTGGAGGACGGACCACGCTCCATCCCAGAACCAGGCACAGGATACGACGGAGCCAAGGGAGACCGAACGAACCAGGAGAAGGACATCGGACCCAACGACGAGAGCAGAAAGGTTTCTGAGGTTCTTCTATAGGTAGGGGGCGCTTGCATGTCGAATGCATGGTCTACGAACGGTACCGGATGAACGTACTGCTTGAGTGTGTATGTGTGCATGTGTTTACAATCATTAAAGCTGATGCATGATTTAAGATTCGGGATCAAGTGTGTCATAAAGTAGGAATACAGCGATTTCATGGGGGATGACATAGTCTGTTAGTGAATAATGATGACAAATGATATGCATGGCTCTATCTTCTTATCACTGTGAAAAATATGCGTGTGTATGTCTTAGTTGGCTTGTTCAATGTTGTTATTTTGATGATCGATTGTAACGTGTGTAACTGACAAAACAAATACGAGTACTGTGAGGAAATCCGTTCTTACTTAACGGCTACGAAGGAGGTATTCGTGGCGTGATGATACATGCTGGTAAATGCATTAGTTGCATGTGTATGAGTGGGGTGACCCGTGGGAGGTCATGAAACCCCGAGGGAATGACTTCCAGCTACCGACCCTGGCTAGATCCTAATAATGCTCGTGGTAGCCGTAGGAGCTAGAGAAGAGTCTCGAGACGCCCATGGGAGGCCGGTACCACCTGGTAAGAGCTGAGGGACGAGGGGCCAGAAGAAAGGGGACCGTAACTGAAAGTCATTACCCGAGTCGGATCCGCGGGCATGCATATAGATATGAGGCTGATCGTGGTGGTGCATAAATCCATGTATATATGTGTATGATTTCTGAATGCATAAATTATGTGCGTGCGTAGGATCTCCGAGTGCATGAATATGTGTATGGATGTGGAAATAACTCTGTGTAGTATGTGTGTTATGGACGTTGTCTTGAACTGCATGAACTTGGTTTAACTTGAGAAAGATTGAATGATGGTAGGAGTGTGTACTGACGCTGATACCGAGTCTTTGATTATCATTTTACATGTAAAAGCTCACCCCTGCAGTGGCCATATTTCAGTGAACATCTCTCGGAATGAAGAATGAAGGAGGAGCCGGGTGTAGAGCAGAGCAGCCGAGTATTATGGAACGTGTGTATATATGTGTATACCGTGTGCATGTCGTATTTAATGTTCTAGAAAAAGCCTTGGCCGGCTTGTGTTTGATCTTGGTTCTTATTTACGAAACTTGAGCGCTTCGGATAGAAGGGACATGTTGTGTTGTAATTATTTAGATGTTTCCTAAATATATGTATATATATATGTGTGTTGCGTGTTATATTGTGCTGCGGAAGGTGTTGAATGATAAGTCCGGACGCCTAAGCATACCTTACGAGCATAGGAGGCCGGTGTGGCTATGGGTAAGTAGTGGGGATAAGTTTGAGGTTGAGAGGATGAAATAGAGAGTTTAAATATGCTTCGAATGAGGGAAGAACGAAAGATGAGTGAAAACCCCCAAGCGGTCACAAGAAAGAGAGATCATTACCGAGTGAAAAATGTCAGTAAAAACCGCGTGAGGGAGAGTCCGTATTTTCCGAGCGAAATCATGAATAAATCCTGAGTGATGCAGAGTGGCGCTTCCCGAGTGGAAACCTCGAGTGATTCCCTACTGAGAGAGGAGTTCAATTGGCGGTTTAGGGAAGATTGGATCCTAATTGTAAGGTATTAATAATCCGAGTGAAAGATGTAAAGTCCGAGTGAGTAAGGATCGGTGTTCCGAGTGGTTGGGTTTGGAGAAGCCGAGTGATACTTAACTTCCCAATTTTTCGAGTGAAGTTCCTCGCTTCAGCGAGCAATATACTCGCTCCAGCGAGCGCGGGCTAGGAAGACTTATGTTGGATTCGCGTGGGCGGAGTCATACCTCGCCGAGGTGCTAGAGCGGTTCGCCCAGGCATGAGGACTCACGCTGAAGCGAGTAGTCATCAGAGTGGGATACCGCCCAATTACCCTTCCTCTCCGTTGTGACGCTAATGCGTCCCCGAGGACTGTGTTGACCCCGGCTTGGGCGTTGTGGTTGAGTCCGCCCAGGCGTTGTCATACCTAGTTGAGTTGGGCGGAATGAGTTCAGGCCCCTCTTTCCCCCACAAACCACTACTGCACATGTACATCTCCCTTCTCCTTCCCCTTACCTATTTCCTCCTACTGATTAACTAGTGTTACTCGTGGAAAAGTTTTCTTTGTGAATTCCCCTCCATCCGCTGTTGTATTACCATACCCCGCCTAGGCGGTATCAGACCTCGTCCGAGCAAGCCAACGGTGTTGTGTAATCCGCCCAGGCGCTGGTGTGTTACATTAAACCAAACGAACCGGTTCCAGTCTTAGCTTTTCTGTTATTTGCCATATGCGTGTGAGTGCTCTTTATTTTCCCTTGCCTACCTCTTCCCTCTATGTCGAATGAGTCGTGACTGTTTTTGTGAAAAATTTTTCTCATGGTTTTGGAATTATTATTTGCAAGGATTAGGGTGTTACATTTTGGTATCAGAGCAGACCGAAAGGTCCAAGGCCAAGGTATGCTTACCGAGTGTAAGCGGTTGTGTGTTTTCTGACTGAATGGTTGAAATTGTTGTGATGCTAGTTGAACCTGATTGATGTTGGCTTGAGGATAGGAGGTTGTTTTCCCCTGGTCCGATTGTGTGTGTAACCTAGAAAAATGATATAATGTGCTAAGCTATTGAATGTTAGACTGATAACCCGATCGGTAGTAAGTGGCTCGGTATACTTATCCTTGAATATCGATTTCAGGATAAGGAATGACGCATCGTCAAAGCATGAAGGCTATAGCCACAGCATTCCAACGCTTTGCAGACGTGTTTGAAAGGCAGAGCCAGACTCGAGCTGAGGATGGCCACGTGCTGGACCACTTCCTAAAGAGGAAGCCGAGTGAGTTTCAGGGAGGATGTAATCCGGAGGCAGCTTTCAAATGGACTCAGGAACTAGAGAGGGTTTTTCGGGGTCTTCGCTGTACTGAGGCCCAAAAGGTAGAATGTGCAGTGTATATGCTGCGGGACGAGGCGGAGAACTGGTGGAAGATAGCCAGAAGCCGATTCCCTGAAGATGACAATCAGCTGACATGGAATGATTTCAAGACATGCTTCTTAGAGAAGTACTTCCCCGACACAGTGAGGAGTCGGAAGGAACTGGAGTTTATGGAGTTGAAACAAGGCTCCATGACTGTGGAAGAATACGCGACAAGATTCGAAGAATTGTGCCTATTCTATCCACCCTTCCAGCAACCTGGGACGGAGAGCTCCAAGTGCCTTAAGTTTGAGAACGGATTGAGATCGGACATTAAGAGAGCCTGCAGATACCATGAGATACGGAGTTTCCCTGCATTAGTGAACAAATATAGAATATTCGAAAAGGATGATAGGGCCCATTTGGGCCAGAGCAGCAGAGCCAACCAGCACATGAGGCCTCAACAGTCACATTTTAAGAGGCCAGGGAACGTGGGAAGAAATGAACCCTTCACTAGATATCAGGGTTGTGGTGACCGAGGGAGACAGATGAGTGGACAACCAAGACATGGCAGATGCTTTAAATGCGGCGGCGACCACTTTGCCAAGGATTGCAATGGTGCAAATGTTAAATGTTATCACTGCAGAGAGAAGGGGCACGTTCGTCCTGACTGCCCCCAACTCCGCCAAACAAACACCAATGTGCGTCAAGGAGGATTTCAAGAAAGAACCCGAGTGAATGATAACCAACGCCCTGGTGGCAGAGGCAACGGGGCTAGAGGAAACATGATGCGTGCTCCAAACAGCCGAGAGAGGAATACCGATCAGCCAGCAGCAGGAAGAATCTACACCATCAACACAGAAGATGTTGCACCAGCAAACGACCTAGTACAGTGTAAGTGCTCACTCGGTAAGAATACACTTAACGTTGTTTTTGATTCGGGAGCCACCCATTCTTTTATAGCTGATGAGTGTGTAGAGCGTCTGAAGTTACCGACTGTGTCTATGGATCGGATTTTGGAAGTGACCAGCCCGACTGGCACTAATGTGTTCACATCATCAATGTGCAAGGATGTAGCGTTTGTGTTGTATGATCGGAATTTCACCTTCGATCTGATTTGCATGCCCTTAAAGGGTCTTGACATCATGCTCGGAATAGATTGGCTTTCCGCCAATAAGGTGTTAGTAGATTGTAGAAAACGAGAGATAGTTTTTCCGAGACAGCCCACTGAGAACGACACGGCACCAGGTATAATCCAACTGTTTATGATGCTTTGTCTAACTGAGGGTGAGAGTAAAATCCGAGTGAACGAAATCCCGATTGTCTGTGAATTCCCAGAAGTGTTCCCTGAAGACGTACCGAGTGTCCCTCCCAATAGAGAAATCGAATTCTCTATAGACTTAATCCCTGGGGCCGAGCAAGTCTCCAGTGCGCCCTATAGAATGTCCTCAACTAAGTTAGCCGAGTTGAAGAAACAAGTGGATGAGTTACTCGGAAAGCAGTTCATTAGACCGAGCGTATCACCATGGGGCGCACCCGTATTGCTTGTTAAGAAGAAGGATGGCAGCATGAGACTTTGTATAGATTACCGACAGCTAAATAAACTCACGATCAAGAATCGGTATCCACTGCCCAGAATTGATGATTTAATTGACCAGCTGCGTGGAGCCTCAGTCTTCTCAAAAATCGATCTACGATCGGGGTATCACCAAATCCGAGTGAAGGACTCGGACATTCCTAAAACTGCCTTTAGGACTCGGTATGGTCACTACGAGTATGTAGTGATGTCGTTCGGTGTGACAAACGCCCCTGCTGTTTTCATGAACTACATGAACAGCATATTCCACTCCTATTTAGACCGGTTTGTAGTTGTTTTCATCGATGACATCCTAGTTTATTCTAAGACTTCCGAGGAGCATGAAGGACATCTCCGAGCGGTACTTAAAGTGTTGAAGGAGAAAGAATTGTTTGCGAAGCTTTCAAAGTACGAATTCTGGATGAATGAGATCCACTTCCTCGGACATGTGATTTCCGAGCGAGGTGTCTCGGTGGACCCTTCGAAGGTCGCAGCTGTAATGGCATGGGAGAAGCCCAGGTCGGTCTCGGAGATAAGGAGTTTTATGGGCCTGGCAGGTTATTATAGAAGGTTCATCGAAGGTTTTTCTAAACTGGCATTACCACTAACTAAATTGACTCGGAAAAACGTTCCCTTCGTGTGGAGTCCCGAGTGTGAGAACAGCTTCCGAGAGCTAAAGAACAAGTTGACGACTGCTCCAGTGCTGGCATTACCCGAGTTACAAGAGAGCTTCGTGGTCTATTGTGACGCGTCAGGACTCGGATTAGGGTGTGTACTTATGCAGAGAGACCTAGTGATAGCATATGCCTCTCGGCAATTGAGACCTCACGAGCAGCATTACCCGACCCATGACTTGGAGCTGGCAGCAGTGGTTTTTGCATTAAAAATCTGGAGGCATTACTTGTACGGGTCCAAATTTGAAGTGTACAGCGATCACAAGAGCCTCAAATACCTATTCAACCAAAAGGAGCTGAACATGAGGCAAAGAAGATGGATTGAGTTTTTAAAAGATTACAATTTCGAGTTAAAATACCACCCGGGTAAGGCAAATGTCGTGGCCGACGCATTGAGTCGGAAATCCCTCCACATGGCAGCAATGATGGCAAAAGAAGTAGAGTTGTTGGAGCGGTTCCGAGACATGAACTTGTATGTTGACACCCCCTCCTCTCGAAAAATGACAATCGGTACATTGAGGATCGCCAATGAATTCTTGAAGTCCGTGTACGAGCAGCAACAGTTGGACTCCTACCTAACTGAAATGAAGGAAACCCAGGCCAAAGGAAAGGATTTATCCTTGACCGAGGGATCAGATAGGATCTTCCGGGTGAGAGACAGAATATACATACCGAGTGGAGGAAAATTAAGGGGAATGGTGCTTGACGAAGCCCACAAAAGCCTACTCAGTATCCACCCGGGAACCACGAAAATGTACCATGACCTGAAGAAACAATTCTGGTGGCCCGGACTAAAGAGGGATGTGGCGGAATACGTGGCCCGGTGTATTACGTGCCAAAAATCAAAAGTGGAGCACCAAAAACCGTACGGAGCAATGCAGCCCCTAGAGATTCCCGTGTGGAAATGGGACTCAATTGCCATGGATTTTATCGTAGGATTACCCAGAAACCGAGCGGGCCATGATGTAATTTGGGTCATTGTTGACCGACTGACGAAGAGTGCACACTTCCTGCCTGTAAATATGAAGTACCCGTTGCATAAGTTGGCTTGGATTTACATTCAAGAAATTATCCGACTGCATGGCATACCTACTTCTATCGTATCAGATAGGGACCCTAGGTTCACGTCCCGGTTTTGGACCAGCATGCATCAGAAAATAGGGACGAAGCTTTGGCTTAGTTCTACCTACCACCCCCAATCGGATGGACAATCCGAGCGGACAATTCAGAGTCTAGAAGACTTATTAAGAGCGTGTATGTTAGAGCATGGTGGGGACTGGGAGCAGTACCTTCCCTTGATCAAGTTTACATACAACAACAGCCATCATCACAGCATGGGCATGGCACCCTACGAGGCACTATATGGACGCAAATGCCGAACCCCACTCTGCTGGTCGGAAACGGGTGAAAGTCTACTATTGGGACCAAACATCGTAAAGCAAACCACAAAGCAGATCCGAGTGATACAGGGAAGGATGAAAGCATCTCAAGACAGGCAAAAGAGCTACCGTGACAAGCGCACCAAACCATCAGAATTTTCAGTCGGAGACAGAGTGTTTTTGAGAACTTCTCCGAGTAAAGGAGCCGGACAAGCCTTAAAAAGTGGGAAGTTAAGCCCTCGATACATTAGGCCTTATGAGGTGTTAGAACGAGTCGGCCCCGTGGCATACCGCATCGCATTACCGACCCACTTGTCCCGATTGCACAACGTATTTCATGTGTCTCAACTAAGGAAGTATTTGCATGACCCCAGCCATACGATGCCTGACGATGAAGTAGAGATCAAAGAAGACCTGACCATTGTGACTACACCGATTGGAATCGTGGACCGATCGGTAAAACGCTTGAGAAACAAAAACGTAAGGCTGGTTAAGGTGGAGTGGCAGCAAGGCAAGACCACCTCCTGCACGTGGGAACGCGAAGATGCCATAAGACAGCAGTACCCCGAGTTGTTCACCTAGGTGAGTTACCGACTGAAGTTTCGCATGAATTACCGACTGAATTTCGAGGACGAAATTCTTTTCAAGTGGGGGAGAACTGTAACATCCCAGTTTGAAGCTAACTATCGAATGAAAAATGAACCATCAAGATTCGATTTCAAATGAAAAAGCAACCATTAATTGTGTCTAACTATCACGCGAATTTAAGCCATCGAGAAGGAGTAAAATGAATTGGGGAGTTTTAGCAGCCCAACCACCCTGAAATCAGAAAAAACACTAAACCAATTCAAATATAAGGGATAGTGATGGCCAGGTGATGGGCGTGGTACGCATGGCTGTTGGGATCACGCTCTCCCAACCCACTTTCCCCTTCCTCGTGCGAATATATAGGAAGACATAAGCCTGGTCACTAAACACTCATTGTTCCTTCAGATTCTTTTCCTCCGTCGCTTCATCCTTTCTTTTCCCTCTTCGTCTCCATCCTCCTTTTCCCCCTGTCTTACCCCTCACTCCTGGAGATCGTGACTGTAGTACTGGAGGACGGACCACGCTCCATCCCAGAACCAGGCGCAGGATACAACGGAGCCAAGGGAGACCGAACGAACCAGGAGAAGGACATCGGACCCAACGACGAGAGCAGAAAGGTTTCTGAGGTTCTTCTATAGGTAGGGGGCGCTTGCATGTCGAATGCATGGTCTACGAACGGTACCGGATGAACGTACTGCTTGAGTGTGTGTGTGTGCATGTGTTTACAATCATTAAAGCTGATGCATGATTTAAGATTCAGGATCAAGTGTGTCATAAAGTGGGAATACAGCGATTTCATGGGGGATGACATAGTCTGTTAGTGAATAATGATGACAAATGATATGCATGGCTCTATCTTCTTATCACTGTGAAAAATATGCGTGTGTATGTCTTAGTTGGCTTGTTCAATGTTGTTATTTTGATGATCGATTATAACGTGTGTAACTGACAAAACAAATACGAGTACTGTGAGGAAATCCGTTCTTACTTAACGGCTACGAAGGAGGTATTCGTGGCGTGATGATACGTGCTGGTAAATGCATTAGTTGCATGTGTATGAGTGGGGTGACCCGTGGGAGGTCATGAAACCCCGAGGGAATGACTTCCAGCTACCGACCCTGGCTAGATCCTGATAGTGCTCGTGGTAGCCGTAGGAGCTAGAGAAGAGTCTCGAGACGCCCATGGGAGGCCGGTACCACCTGGTAAGAGCTGAGGGACGAGGGGCCAGAAGAAAGGGGACCGTAACTGAAAGTCATTACCTGAGTCGGATCCGCGGGCATGCATATTGATATGAGGCTGATCGTGGTGGTGCATAAATCCATGTATATATGTGTATGATTTCTGAATGCATGAATTATGTGCGTGCGTAGGATCTCCGAGTGCATGAATATGTGTATGGATGTGGAAATAACTCTGTGTAGTATGTGTGTTATGGACGTTGTCTTGAACTGCATGAACTTGGTTTAACTTGAGAAAGATTGAATAATGGTAGGAGCGTGTACTGACGCTGATACCGAGTCTTTGATTATCATTTTACATGTAAAAGCTCACCCCTGCAGTGGCCATATTTCAGTGAACATCTCTCGGAATGAAGAATGAAGGAGGAGCCAGGTGTAGAGCAGAGCAGCCGAGTATTATGGAACGTGTGTATATATGTGTATACCGTGTGCATGTCATATTTAATGTTCTAGAAAAAGCCTTGGCCGGCTTGTGTTTGATCTTGGTTCTTATTTACGAAACTTGAGCGCTTCGGATAGAAGGGACATGTTGTGTTGTAATTATTTAGATGTTTCCTAAATATATGTATATATATATGTGTGTTGCGTGTTATATTGTGCTGCGGAAGGTGTTGAATGATAAGTCCGGACGCCTAAGCATACCTTACGAGCGTAGGAGGCCGGTGTGGCTATGGGTAAGTAGTGGGGATAAGTTTGAGGTTGAGAGGATGAAATAGAGAGTTTAAATATGCTTCGAATAAGGGAAGAACGAAAGACGAGTGAAAACCCCCGAGCGGTCACAAGAAAGAGAGATCATTACCGAGTGAAAAATGTTAGTAAAAACCGAGTGAGGGAGAGTCTGTATTTTCCGAGCGAAATCATGAATAAATCCTGAGTGATGCAGAGTGGCGCTTCCCGAGTGGAAACCTCGAGTGATTCCCTGCTGAGAGAGGAGTTTAATTGGCGGTTTAGGGAAGATTGGATCCTAATTGTAAGGTATTAATAATCCGAGTGAAAGATGTAAAGTCCGAGTGAGTAAGGATCGGTGTTCCGAGTGGTTGGGTTTGGAGAAGCCGAGTGATACTCAACTTCCCAATTTTCAGAGTGAAGTTCCTCGCTTCAGCGAGCAATATACTCGCTCCAGCAAGCGCGGGCTAGGAAGACTTATGTTGGATTCGCGTGGGCGGAGTCATACCTCGCCGAGGTGCTAGAGCGGTTCGCCCAGGCGTGAGGACTCACGCTGAAGTGAGTAGTCGTCAGAGTGGGATACCGCCCAATTACCCTTCCTCTCCGTTGTAACGCTAATGCGTCCCCGAGGACGGTGTTGACCCCGGCTTGGGCGTTGTGGTTGAGTCCGCCCAGGCGTTGTCATACCTAGTTGAGTTAGGCGGAATGAGTTCAGGCCCTTCTTTCCCCCACAAACCACTACTGCACATGTACATCTCCCTTCTCCTTCCCCTTACCTATTTCCTCCTACTGATTAACTAGTGTTACTCGTGGAAAAGTTTTCTTTGTGAATTCCCCTCCATCCGCTGTTGCATTACCATACCCCGCCTAGGCGGTATCAGACCTCATCTGAGCAAGCCAACGGTGTTGTGTAATCCGCCCAGGCGCTGGTGTGTTACATTAAACCAAACGAACCGGTTCCAGTCTTAGCTTTTCTGTTATTTTCCATATGCGTGTGAGTGCTCTTTATTTTCCCTTGCCTACCTCTTCCCTCTATGTCGAATGTGTCGTGACTATTTTTGTGAAAAATTTTTCTCATGGTTTTGGAATTATTATTTGCAAGGATTAGGGTGTTATAATTACCAGGCCTCTGTCCTTCATCTAATCGATTAGGAATCATACTGTAATCGATTATGGACCATCTTGAACCAATGTAATCGATTGCATTCGAAGGTGTAATCGATTATATACTAAAACAGAAACAAGGTAATCGATTACCCTAATCTCGTACTCAATTATGAACAACATCTGATACATTATACCACACACAGAAGCATTGTAATCGATTAGCTCCTACCCCATAATCGATTATCACTAGCTAAATTGATTAAATCAGCTTAGAATTTGCATCTTTACTTCTTTTGGGTACTTATCTTGTCCCCCTTGGACTTTTAGGCCTACTTGACAATTAAATGGAGTATTCTAAAACCTTTTTCCAATCCCATGTATAGTTTTAGATTAATTACGAGCGAATCCACTAGGGGAACATGTGTGGTTTGTCTTAGTGGTGATTAGGGAATGGCTTAAGGCCTTGGCGAGGTGTGTGTATGCCTATGCTATGTTATGAATACATATATGCTTCATCACTATGGAACTAATAAGGGGACAATTGAATAGCAATGAGTTATTATAACTTAATGAATTTGAAAAAGTGTTAATGATGAATAAGAATGAATGATGAATAATAATGTTGAATGAAAAGGGACGTTGTTGTTGAACACGCCCTAGAATGTTATTATTGATGGGCGTAGTGCCATTATGATTAATGCATGTATTGACATGTATATATGAGATTGAATGATGATTGTTGAAATTATGTTGTAAGATATCTTATTGGTTTCCATGCGTGGGTAAATGCTATGATGAATGATATGCTATGATTGCCAGTGGGGATTTATGAAAATGTGAATGTTGTGCCTTGAGGGGCCTTGTGATTGATTGTATGCCAATGATAATAAAAACCAAATATAAAATATGCCCCTAATTGAGAGGGTGAGATATCCTTGCGAGGTCGATTGGCATATGCATTATTGCATTTTGCATTCATGGCATGGCATAACATCGAATATGTGGTTGCGATCACAAAGATGAAAGATCCTGCGGGATTCTATGAAGGGAGTACCCCTTGCGAGGCGGGAAACCAACTTGATGATGATATGATATTGAGCCGATGGTTGCGATCACCTGGTTGTGGAAAGTGAAAGGCCCTGTGGGGACCATTGTATGATGATGAGCCAATGGTTGCGATCACTTGGTATTTGAAATAAAAAAGGGCTTGCGAGTTCCTATGATGTCCGTGGTTGTGATCACGAGGTGGGAGTACCCCTTGAGAGGCGGGAAACCATTATGAATTGTTGAACATGGTTACGATGACGAGAAAGCACCTTGCGAGGCTGCTAGAGGGAGTACCCCTTGCGAGGGGGGAAACCCATGAATATGAATGAATGATTATGGTGGTTGTGATCACCCGTTGGTATGAAATCAGATCCGTGCATATGCATTAAATAATTGACAGATGCATTAGCCATAGATGCATGGCATTTGAGATAGGATGACCACGAGAGATGAGAAACCCCTTGCGAGGAGGAACTGAATGAAGAATTAATAAAATGATGATAATGATTGTGAATGCCCTTGTTGATAAGTGGCAATGTGATTGTGTATATGCTTGTGCTTTCTTATAATGTGAATTGCGATTCATGAGGCTTGTATAATTATAATAATGTGATGATGATTGAATGATAGTCTAATGGTTTTATAGCAAAGCACACATGATGATTGTATGCATGTACACATAATCACAATATATTTATATTCGTCATTTTGAATGTATAACTCACTCTCCCATGTGGTCTCCTTTTTAGCATTGTGATGCAGGGTTGCCATGGGATAAGATGGGATTTTTGAATTGAAGTTTTGGCGAAGGTAAATAGTGGTAATGGAAGTGCCTTGGTCGGCATCATTTATGAGTTCTTATGTAATAAATAAATTGTTTATGATGATATAGATGATTTAGTGAATTTAGTCATGTATAAAATAATCCTTCATATTTTGGAATGGAGAATATATATAAGTAGTATGTAAGAGATGATTTAATGTGTACTAGAAGGATTGAAATTGAATGATGTACATTGATGATAGTGATAGTTGGGAGAAGATCCCCGGATGTATATGTATATATATATATATATAATTGTGTCTTAAGGCAATGCATGTGTATGTTGTGAGTGAATTAGATGGGCTTTGTTCTATTAGGTCTATGTCGGGTATTTGCATGCTTTACCGAGCCTTTTCTCATATCATCATATATGGGACTAGGCGTTTTCCCGGTATACATATTTCTTTTCCACTGTAAACTCTACTATTTTTGTATACCGTTATGGGCAATTTAGTTATCGATCCAGTCATATCTTATGAAATCATACGCTTTCGGTTTTCTGTGATTCGGGTCTTGGTGTAATCATTGAGGTGTTTAGAAACATTTCAAACGTGAAAAATTTACCCGCATTTTTATTAATTATTATCTTGATTACATCGGGATCTGAGTCTGGAAAATCGTGGTGTTACAAGTGGTGGTATCAGAGCATGGTTTTGCTCTAAATTAGATTTGTTAATTATCATCAGAGTGTGGTTACTCTATATTAAATTGATATTACAAGATGGTTGGAGCAGGGTTGCTCAATATTGAAATATTTTGGTGTTCATCAGAATATGGTTGTCCTGTAGAGATTTAAGAGTGATTATTATCTAGAGGATGATGATATGTAGGGATTGATTGCCCTATATGGACTTACGAATGACTAGTTGTCTAAGAAATATGAATTGATTATAAGGGCATTATTGCTTAATGAGGAATTATTATGAATCATTAGAGTCGAGTTGGGATTGATGCTCATTGAGGACTCTTTGTGAGATTGTGATTCATAAGATATGGCTGTTGTTTATTGGGAGTATACCTTTTTATCATTGAGGCTGTATGATGCACTTGTGGAGCATAACTGCTCATTGGAAAGCTTAATGAAATTATGAGATTGAATGCATATAGATTGTCACAACCTAAATCGCGACGGCGCGGCGCGAAGGAGAGAAGATGGTATGGAACAGGGAGTCGCCACCAATATTTTTATCCATAGGAAAAACATTGGAAAAAACTAGGTTCAGTAAAGCACTGGTTAAAAATTGAGATTCAAGTTCGGGAGTCGGTTACGAGTAGGGAAGGTATTAGCACCCTACATCGCCTGTCCAAAAACAGTACCAAGATTGAAAATGCGCAATATAAATAGCCTTACAAAAGATATTTTATTTCTTCCCTTTTATTGTTGTATCTTTTTTTATTTTAAAAAAAGACAGAATGGAGTGAGAGAACTCTACAAACATAGAATGTCGAAGAGAGGTCAATGGGACGTTTTATCCGAATTAAACTCAACTTCGATATGAGACAGAGAAAGGAAGAGAATGCTAATAAGGCGTCACGCCTAAATTATACATCCTTGAATAAAAAGACAGGGATAGGAAAGAGATAAGCGGGACGTCTTGTCCTAAGTATCCCTTCCCTATGAATTGTGGCGAGGTTTGAACAAAAAACTAGGGGGAAATCAACAAGACGTCACGTCTAAATTGATTTTCACGGAAGTAACCAAAAAAGAACATTTATGAAAGAAACATGAAAGTAAGGGGATAAATCAGCAAAAAGGAATAAGAGAGATGGGCCCGACAGGAATTGAAATCCTGCTCCTACGTATTCTTGAATTATCAAGAAATCAGGGTTACGTAGTTCTGAATGTTGTTCTTTTAGGAAAAGACTTGGGAAATGATAGTGGATGTCATTGAGACGGGGAACTTATACAAGGCGAAGTTCTTCGCACGTGTATGAATCCTAAAGAGGTTGTGTAGACGGGAGTGCTCCCGTACGACACTGTTTTAGAAAAGATTTGTTTCCTTTTTTTTTAATTTTTATTTAGATTTGAAAGAAAGCATAAGAAGCATTTATTTTCCACAGTAAGTTTGGAAAACAGAGGAAAAATGAACAAAAACTAAGGGGAAGAAGAGAAAACCATGTGAGAAAATGAAATACCGAGTGAGAAAAGCATAAAACCGAGTGAGATTGAGGAAAACCGAGTAAAAAATGGTAAAAACCGAGTGGAATGGGTAAATTCCGAGTGAAATTGAGGAAAACCATGTAAAAATGGTAAAAACCGAGTGGAATGGAATAAATCCGAGCGAAATTGAGGAAAATCGAGTGGAAATAGCAGAAACCGAGTGAAACAGTGAAAATTTGACTGAAACAGTAAAAATCTGAGTGAAACGGTGCAAATCTGAGTGAAACAGTGAGAATCTGAGTGAAATAGTGAGAATCTGAGTGAAAAAATAGTAAATCTGAGTGAAACAGTAAGGATCTGAGTGAAATAGTGAGAATCTGAGTGCAAAAATAGTAAATCCGAGTGAAATAGTAAGGATCTGAGTGAAAATAAGAGAAACCGAGTGCAAAAATAGTAAATCCTAGCGAAACAGTGTGAATCTGAGTGGAATAGTAAAAATCCGAGTGGAAATAAAGGAAACCGAGTGAAACAGTGAGAATCCGAGTGGAAAGAGGCTTACCGGGTGAAATTTGAGCAGAGAAGAATGATTGGGACAAGAATTGGAAGTCCGAGAGGGAAAAGGGAGCTGGAAGGAGTGCTGTTGAGTGAGAGTGTAGAGGATGTTGGGGTAAAGAGAGTTTGAAAGGTGAGGGGTGAGTGAAATGAGAGGGGGAGAAGACTTGGCGTGAGAGAGAGAGAGAACAGAGGTTTGTTTGGGCAGAGTTTTCCCTTCCTCTGAATGCCTCCCCTTGAATGCCCTCCCCCTTGCCTATTTATAGGCTGGTTTGAGTGGAAGGCCAGCTCAGGCTTCCACTTCCGAGTGGAATGCCAGCTCAGGCCTTCACTCAGAGCGAAGTGGGGGACAACGGCTGGGTGGGAATTTTTAATTCCCCCCACTTCCACCCCTGTTTCCCACTTGTCTGCCACCCCCAAGATTCCTGGATCCACTTGGGCGGTGGAATCAAAGTCAGCACGATCTAACAGGGGGACCTGGTGAGAATCCGAGTGAGAATGGAAGAATTCCGAGTGAGAATTATGGAAATCCGAGTGAAAATGTTGGAAATCCGAGTGAAGATAGTGGAATTCCGAGTGAGGATATTGAAATCTGAGTGAACATGGTGAAATTTGAGAGAGGATGTAGAAAACCAAGAGAAAATATTGTAATCCGAGTGGGATTTTGAAATTCTGAGAGAGGATGTTGAAAATCTGAGAGAGGATGTGGAAAACCGAGTGAGAAAAGGGGTCAGTCCTCATTTTGCCTCCTGGATCCGAGTGGAAAAGGTTCATTGAGTGCAAAAGACCGAGTGAAATCATGTTGATGTGTCACTCGGAACATTCAGTCAGAACCGAGTGAAGCACTTCTCACTCGGTTCCTAAATTCCTCTCCACAATCCGAACCACCAACGACTCGGAACCGACTGAAATGTGTGAAGTGTGACTCGGAATTGAAACATGGCTCGGAAAGGTGTAAAAGACGACACGGAGGGGATTTGGTGTTGGTAAAATTTGACTCGGGAAAGTGTAAAAGAGGACACAGAGCCGATTGAAAATCAAAGAGAAACACTTGGAAATTGATTTGGAGAGTACCTGGCTCGGACTTCACTTCCTCTCCCCAATCCGAGTGACCATTGACACGGAACCGAGTGAAATGGCTCGGAAATTGGAATTTTGGCCATTTTTCGCTCGGAAATAAACTTCTTCACACTCAGAATTAGAAATTTGAATTTCTTCACTCGGAATGGCTCTGACAGGGAAGCTTCCACTCGGAATTGACTCATTCTGAGTAGTTCTACTCGGATTTGCTCCATTCTGAGTAGTTCTACTCGGATTTGCTCCATTCTGAGTAGTTCCACTCGGATTTGCTCCAACAGGAGCATATTTCACTCGGATTTTACTCATTCTGAGTGATTCCACTCGGATTTCATCATTTTTGAGTCATTCCACTCGGAAATGCTTCATTTTGACTCGGATTTGACCATGTTTTGAGTTTTTCACTCGGATTTATCTCTACCAGGGCTGTATTTCACTTGGAAATGCCTTAACCTGAGTCATCTTGTTCAGATGTGATCATTTTTAGTCATTCCAATCGGATTTGTCTCCAACAGGGCTGTATTTCACTTGGAAAAGCTTCATTCTGAGTTATTTTGCTCGGTTCTGATTAATCTGGAGCCATTCTACTTGAATTTGACCACTCTGAATTGGAATTCAGTATAAAAAATATTCATTCCACTTGGACCGGACCAAAAGAGGTGTTCACAGATGCCCCTCTTTACTTCTTTTTCACAAAAGAAACACGAAGCTTCTGTGTTTTTGAAGTGAAAAGGAAGTAAAGATATGAACACCGATGTAGGGGGGGCAAGTGGGACCTCTTGATCGGTATGGAAACTGATGGTATGGGCAATCACGAATCTGTGTGACCTCTTTTTCTTAAAATGAGCATTCTCCACTTCTGTTTCTCTTTCTCTCTTCTTCTTTTTTTTTTTTTGAATGGACAGGGAAAAATTGTCTTTTAGTTAACAGGAGGTAATGAGATCAGGATTGACCCCCAGTAGACTGGAAAGTAAAGGTTGCCCTCGTGGGCGATTGAAAAGTAAAGGGTACCTCGATAGGTGGCTGGAAAATAAAGGATGCCTAGATAGGTGACTGGAAGATAAAGGGTGCCTTGATAGCCGGCTGGAAAGATAAAGGATGCCTTGATAGGCGACTGGAAAATAACGGATGCCTTGATAGGCGACTGGAAGATAAAGGATGCCTTGATAGGCGGCTGGAAAGATAAAGGATGCCTTGATAGGCGGCTGGAAAATAAAGGATGCCTTGATAGGCGACTGGAAGATAAAGGATGCCTTGATAGGCGGCTGGAAAATAAAGGATGCCTTGATAGGCGGCTCGAAAGGTAAAGAAAGCCTTGATAGGTGGCTGGAAAATAAAAGATGCCTAGATAGGCGGCTGGAAAATAAAAGATGCCTTGATAGGCGGCTGGAAAATAAATGATGCCTTGATAGGCGGCTAGAAAGGTAAAGAAAGCCTTGATAGGCGGCTGGAAAATAAAAGATGCCTTGATAGGCGGCTGGAAAATAAAAGATGCCTTGATAGGCCGCTGGAAAATAAAGGATGCCTTGATAGGCGACTGGAACATAAAAGGGGTGCCTTGATAGGCGGCTGGAAAATAAAGGATGCCTTGATAAGCTGCTGGAAAATAACGGATGCCTTGATAGGCGACTGGAAGATAAAGGATGCCTTGATAGGCGGCTGGAAAGATAAAGGATGCCTTGATAGGCGGCTGGAAAATAAAGGATGCCTTGATAGGCGACTGGAAGATAAAGGATGCCTTGATAGGCGGCTGGAAAATAAAGGATGCCTTGATAGGCGGCTGGAAAGGTAAAGAAAGCCTTGATAGGCGGCTGGAAAATAAAAGATGCCTTGATAGGCGCGGCTGGAAAATAAAGGATGCCTTGATAGGTGACTGGAAGATAAAAGGGGTGCCTTGATAGGCGGCTGGAAAATAAAGGATGCCTTGATAGGCGACTGGAAGATAAAAGATGCCTTGATAGGCGGCTGGAAAGATAAAGGATGCCTTGATAGGCGGCTGGAAAATAAAGGATGCCTTGATAGGCGGCTGGAAAATAACGGATGCCTTGATAGGCGACTGGAAGATAAAGGATGCCTTGATAGGCGGCTGGAAAGATAAAGGATGCCTTGATAGGCGTCTGGAAAATAAAGAATGCCTTGATAGGTGACTGGAAGATAAAAGATGCCTTGATAGGCGGCTGAAAAGATAAAGGATGCCTTGATTGGCGGCTGGAAAATAAAGGATGCCTTGATAGGCTATCAGACGGGAAAGGATGCCTGAATATGCGAATGGAAAGTAAAGATTAGGGGGGAGCTAACAGGACGTCTCGTCCGAATTAACTCACTGTTGGCATGAAATGCAAAGGTTGGGGGAGCTAACAGGACGTCTCGTCCAAATTAACTCACTGCTGGCAGGAAATGCAAAGGTTGGGGGAGCTAACAGGACGTCTCGTCCAAATTAACTCACTGCTACAAAGGTTGGGGGAGCTAACAGGACGTCTCGTCCAACCTTAACTTACTGGGCTTCAAGGTTCATGGCGATGCCCCAGTTTGACATAATTGAAGGTTCTTGGGGAATTGCCCCTTGACTGGAACAGAAGAAACCTGGGGAGATACCCCCCAGTTTGAGGTGGTTTGAAGGAATCTTGGGGAAAGGCCAGAATAAAAGAAATCTGGGGAGATGCCCCAGTTTGAAGGTTCTTGAAAGAATCTCGGGGAAACATCCCCTGTGACTGTAGGAGGAGAGACATGGGGAATCGCCCCCTTAATTGCGAACGGAGAAACATGGGGTGATGCCCCGGTTTGACATGATTTTAGAGAATCTTGGGGAATCGTCTCCTTGACGGTAAGAGGAGGAACATGGGGAATCGTCCCCCTCGATTGAGAAAGGAGAAACATAGGGTGATGCCCCAGTTTGACATGATTGGAGGGATTCTTGGAAATTGGCTAGAACAAAAGAAATCTGGGGAGATGCCCCAGTTTAGAGGTGATTTGAAGGTTGTTGGGGAACTACCCCTTGAATGAACAAAAGGAATCTGGGGAGATGCCCCAGTTTAAGTTGTTTAAGAAATGTATTTCTACTAGAGGAGGATTGATGGTTCGGGGTACTGCCTCTTTAGGCGAAAGAGAATGAACCTGGGGTGATGCCACAATTTGAACTATTTGCTTTGAAACCTCAGGGAGCTGCCCCTTTGAGCGAGAAGGAAATGATTCTGGGGTGATGCCCCAGTTCGATTTGTCTGGGAAGTGTAATTCCACTGGAGAAGGATTGATGGCTCGAACATCACTCTTAGATTAGGAAGGTAAAATCTGGGGTCCGCCTAGTATGTGTAGATTTACCGAGAAAAACGTGCCGGGGCTCTTTGGGGAGAATTCTTCTTGCTTGACTGCTGGAGCGTATCAAGTAGATTCCCCGGAAGGGAGTTTGAAAAGTGTCAGCTTTGGCAGTTGAGGAGAAGACTTCAAGAAGTGCCAACTTTGGTGATTTGGGGAAGGGCTTTGAGGAGTGCCAACTTTGGCGATTAAGGAGGAGACTTTAATGATCCTAGTTTTGGCAGCTGCGGTTCCATTAAGGAAAAGGTCTTGATTGAGGCGTCAGAGCTTGACATGACTGTCCGTTATAATAACCTGCAAAAAAAAAGTAAGTAGTGCAAAGATACATTCAAAAAAACTGGGTAGTTCCTGTGAAACCGCAGCCCTTGGGATAACTCATGGACAGAGGAGAATCAAAGAGGCGATTATAGCTTCGAAGCGCATGCCATGCTGAATCCTTGTGATGATTGTGTAAGGTGAGGTCAGGTAGTGGGAGTGTCTTGTCCCTTACGACTTTAAATGTTCACCATTCTTTCATTTATTTTTATAAAAAAAACACAATGTTTTATCAGATTAATGCAATTCATAACACGTATCGAAAAAGGGATAAATTTTATTCAGAATACAGAGAATGGACAACAGGGAAAATACAGGGGATGAAGTGAAGCCTCGTAGGACAGGTCAAGGCCAAGGGAAATAGGAAAGGTTCAAAGATCCTCCAGTGAATTCCTGAGACTAGCGAGAATCTTAATCCCACGTCAAAACCTCAAGTACCTCGCTCAATTCTGCCTTTGAGAGGGTAGTTTGACCATGTTCCTGATGCCTCAGTTTGCATGTTTTGTATTGGCAGCTTTAGCTACTCTGCCAAAATCTTGACCCTAATTTTACCTGAGCCGCCTTTTCAGGTTTTTGACTCACCGGGTTGCTCTAACTTTTGCCTAGGCCGTCTTTTCAGGTTTTCAGCCTAGCGAGCTTTTCATTCTCTTTATAATGTGTTCTTGTTTTTTTTTTTTTGCTGCATCCTTCACAATAAAAAGTTGAAACTGATCACACTCCAGTTGAGTCTGCTTAACCTTTTCTGAGTTTTAGCCCGATCCTTTGAGGAGCTGATGTTACCTCAAATAAGAGAGTCTTCCCCTATACTATGTACCCAAGGGAACATTGGTGAGTCTTTTGGCATTGATGAGAGGGGGTTAATTCGAGTCATCATTTTGGCCTTTATATATTTTTTTTGATTTTTTGATTGATTTTTTTTTTTGCTGCTTTTTTCTTTATTTTTTTTTTGTTTTTTGTTTTGTGTTTTTTTTTATTTTTTAACCCCCTTAATGACGCAATGACTCAATCTGACAGACTATTTCCTTGCTATATAGGCATAAGGAATGACGTACTCTTTGAGATGTTGATGATGACAAGAATGCGAGTTCTTGGCCTGACGACATTTGTTCCCTTTATACAGAAAATGACAGCTTGCTCAAGGATCTGGACGCAACCGGCTTTCCCCGCTTGGTATGTGCATCGGACTTCAAGCTTGGCTCTATTTTTCATTTTTCATCTCTTTTTTTTGTTTTTTTTTGTTTTTTTTTGTTTTTTGTTTTTTTGTTTTTTTGTTTTTTTTGTTTTTTTTTTTGCCAAGTCTCCCTTGACTGTATCTGCATTTAAGGCATTAGCAATTTTCTCTTATTTATGCTGGTAACTGTTGTGGTTTTCTTAGTTGACTGGCCTACCACTTGTCCGATTCGGGACTTGGCAATGTTATCATTCACATAGATTATTTCCACGTCCTGAAACAATATTACCAATGTCTTCTGATATATTGCCCCGTGATTCCTTCAGTCATTCTTGGCCCAGGGGTATTCCTTAACCTCTTGTTCTAACAATCTGGTTAACTTGTGTGGTGACTCACAAGCTTTCCTACCTTCTTTGTCAGCACAATTGACCGGGTAGTTGAGGTTGTAAAATGGGATTGTGATTTCATTAGTCTCAAGAAGATCATTTTCGGGTCTGCAATTTTAGCGCTTTATGGCAAGAAATAAAAATGGAGAGGAAAAAAAAAAGAGGAACAAATAAATAAAGACAATGGATGAAAGCAAGGATAAAGGAATGAGAAAAATCTTTTTAGAATTTCGATACACATTTATTGATTGACTGGTAAAACAAGTTTTTCGCCTTTATTACATGGAAAGTCCCAAAGCCTTAGGCATAGCAGAGGGATAAACAAGACTTTTAAGGCAATGATAGATTACTTTGGTGAATCATTTAAAATCGTAGGGAGTTCGACAGCTTCCCAGTTACTGAGCTCTCATCCCGGCGGGCAAGCGGCCACCAAATCAACATTGTTATCAAAACTATCAACCACCACGGCATTAACTTCTGAGCTTCCATGATCAGGCAGGGGATTCTTGACCACGTTAGGGCTTCCTTCTTTAAAATCGATCCATTCGGCCTTGATCAAATCTCTCACTTTATATTTCAGAGCCATGCAATTTTCTGTGGAATGCCCCGGTGCCCCAGTGTGGTAATCACAATGAGCGTTTGGGTCATATCCCCTTGGATAAGGAGGTTGCAATGGCTTCATGGGGCATGAAACCAACAGACCTTCCTGAACGAGGATTGGAAAAAGTTCGGAATATGTTATTGGAATTGGATCGAACTGCACCGGGGTACGCTCATTGTTGGGATTCCTTGGGTTCTGATTATGGTTGGGTGGTCGAGCTACTTGCTAGGGGTGATGGTATGGCATGGGTTGCGGTATTGGAGCTCTTACCATGGGTGGACGGAAGTGAGGAGTATGAGCTGCTGGGCCACCAGTGGCTGCGGCCACATAAGGATTGGGAGCTTGAATCATAGTAGGAAAGAATGGTCTTGGCGAAGGCGTCTTTTGATTAGAAGAGATGGAATTAGTTTCTCCATCCCTTTTCCCAGGCGTCGGCCTTCTTGTCATGCTTGCCCCAGACAAGCCCTGAGTGAGCTTACCCGTTCGTATTCCACTCTCCACTCTTTCCCCAATAGTCACGATGTCGGAGAAGTTGGCTGAAACACTACCAATCATCTTGCCGTAGAAAGGTGATGGGAGCGTGTCGATAAACATCTCGACTATATCTTTTTCCGACAATGGGGGATCCACTTGCGCCGTTGTTTCTCTCCATCGTTGAGCATACTCCTTGAACATTTCACTGTCCTTCTTCACCATATTTTGTAAATGAACCCTGTTGGGTGCCATATCCATGTTATACTTGTATTGTCTAAGGAAGGCATCTGCCAGGTCCTTCCAACAACGGATATGGTTCCGATCAAGGTGAGCATACCATGTAAGAGCAGCTCCTGCTAGACTATCTTGGAAGCAGTGGATCAATAGTTGGTCATTAGAAGAGTAAGATGCCATCTTTCGACAGTACATCGTGAGATGATTCTTAGGACAAGTCATTCCCCGATACTTGTCAAAGTCTGGCATCTTGAATTTGGGTGGGAGAACAACATCTGTGACTAAACATAGCTCTGAAGCATCTATTAGTCCAAAACCTCCAGTGCCTTCCATCATTCTTAAACGCTCTTCTAAGATCTCTATCCTTTCCCTTCGAGGAGCCGCGACCGCGCAGGTTGTATCTTGGAGGTTGGTCCCATAAGGGGTTCCGTATCCATACGGATAGCCGAATGACTGGTTGTACGGAGGCAACACATGGGACTGGTTTACTAGGCCTGTATTTGGTGAGGGGCCTTGAGGATGGGCCACAACATAAGTCGGCTGGGTTATCTGGGCTTGTGTATTTTGGGCTTGGGCGTTGTAGGTTGGTTGGGCCATCGGGGCTTGTGTGTTTTGGATTTGGTGGGTTTGTGGGTCATGGACCTGTGTGCTTTGGGTTTGGTGAGCTTGTGGGTCATGGGTTTGCGTGTTTTGGGTTTGGTGGAGTGGTGGCATGTTTGGTTGTGTGGGGTATGAAGCATGAGGATTTACCGCTTGTTGGTTGTGGGCGTCTTGTTGGTTGGCGAGCGGGGGATAGTACCCCGGGGGTAGGCCATAAAGTGGAAAAGGTACTGGGTTGCCGTCTAGACCAACAAATGTATGCTGTGCGTAAGACTGGCCGTAAGGTGGCTGGGTCTCAATGGCAGGGTTAGGTCTCCCGACATGAATGGTAAGAGGGGGTGTCATTGTGTTAGGGAGTTGGGTTCTTGCTAGGTCAGAACCAAGGGAAGGTGGCGTAGTGGCAGGCTGCTGTTGGGCATCCTCAACACCCGCAGAGGAGCCTCCTTCGGTAAGTTTCTTTTCTAAGAGTTTAGTTAACTCCGCGACTCACTCTTTCAGCTGATCGAACTCGGTTCTAAAGTTTCCTTCAACAGCTTCTGCCTCAGCCATGAGTTTCTTTTGGAGCCGGGTCTGGTAGGGATGCCTACCCGTGACGTTGGTGTCTTTTTTTTGTTTTTAAAATAAGGAAGAAGAAAAAAAAATGTTAGGCGGAAATAGAAAGAAGGAAAATGTTGTGGGAAACCATCACAGACTTTGGCGAGTATCCTTTGACCATTCCTTAGAATTTATCATTCAAAAGTACTAGGTATGGTAATCATAGAAATTAATATGGGATAATTGTGAAGACAGAAGAAATCTTTCATCCTGAGGCGGGAGCCTCTAGCTCAGACATCTTCTTCAGGCAATTACAGCCCTTATCTCTTAAGTTTAATCCCATGTCAATTTCCATAGATACTCAAAGGGTACACGACCAAAAGAGGATTATCTATTCACCCGAAGAATACTGTGTGTTTCAAAACGAGTCATTATTTCAATAACTCAGTAAATCTGTGGGTGGTAGATAATTCATTTTCTTGGATAAAAGGGGAAAGCAAAAATGACGTAAGGTAAAGTAAAGTTTGCCCTTTTGTGGCCTAGGTCAGGTTTTGCTGAAAGTTTTCTCTAGGCCCTATGGTTTGTCTAAAAGTGGCTCTTCACACCAGGTGGCTTATTCTAGACTTCTAGAAGGTCACCAGAGCCAAGATCCTACCCATGACAGGGACGCAACAGTGGGGAACCACTAGGTGCGTATATCATGAGAGGTCGAACTCTGGTTGAGGTTCTCACGAACACCGGATAGGAAGTACATCCCATACGATTCTGTTACCAACCTCTCCTAACTTAAGCTTCATTTGGGGCCCGGGTATAGGGCGCCACTCATAAGTGTGTGCGAGTAATTTGTGAGTGAAGTGTGTGAAAGGGCATTCAATACCTTTTACCTTACCCCATTCTGTACAAAGAACAAACACAGAACAAATATACAAAGTCGTCTACCCTAGGGTTCAATAATTACAGGAAAGTAACATGGTCCTCTACCCTAGGGTTCAACAAGCATGCAAACATAGATAATGAAACAAATAACAATATACGATTAAAACAAGAACAAACTTTTACAACAATTAACAGAAAATAAAACAAGAGGGAAGAAATCCAAGCTAACAAAGGCTATATAAAAAGAACATGCGCTTTCAATCAAACTGGCCTGACTCTCTTAAGTGTCCCCAGCGGAGTCGCCATCTGTCGCAACCTAAATCGCGACGGCGCGGCGCGAAGGAGAGAAGATGGTATGGAACAGGGAGTCGCCACCAACATTTTTATCCATAGGAAAAACATTGGAAAAAACTAGGTTCAGTAAAGCACTGGTTAAAAATTGAGATTCAAGTTCGGGAGTCGGTTACGAGTAGGGAAGGTATTAGCACCCTACATCGCCTGTCCAAAAACAGTACCAAGATTGAAAATGCGCAATATAAATAGCCTTACAAAAGATATTTTATTTCTTCCCTTTTATTGTTGTATCTTTTTTTATTTTAAAAAAAGACAGAATGGAGTGAGAGAACTCTACAAACATAGAATGTCGAAGAGAGGTCAATGGGACGTTTCATCCGAATTAAACTCAACTTCGATATGAGACAGAGAAAGGAAGAGAATGCTAATAAGGCATCACGCCTAAATTATACATCCTTGAATAAAAAGACAGGGATAGGAAAGAGATAAGCGGGACGTCTTGTCCTAAGTATCCCTTCCCTATGAATTGTGGTGAGGTTTGAACAAAAAACTAGGGGGAAATCAACAAGACGTCACGTCTAAATTGATTTTCACGGAAGTAACCAAAAAAGAACATTTATGAAAGAAACATGAAAGTAAGGGGATAAATCAGCAAAAAGGAATAAGAGAGATGGGCCCGACAGGAATTGAAATCCTGCTCCTACGTATTCTTGAATTATCAAGAAATCAGGGTTACGTAGTTCTGAATGTTGTTCTTTTAGGAAAAGACTTAGGAAATGATATGGATGTCATTGAGACGGGGAACTCATACAAGGCGAAGTTCTTCGCACGTGTATGAATCCTAAAGAGGTTGTGTAGACGGGAGTGCTCCCGTACGACACTGTTTTAGAAAAGATTTGTTTCCTTTTTTTTTAATTTTTATTTAGATTTGAAAGAAAGCATAAGAAGCATTTATTTTCCACAGTAAGTTCAGAAAACAGAGGAAAAATGAACAAAAACTAAGGGGAAGAAGAGAAAACCATGTGAGAAAATGAAATACCGAGTGAGAAAAGCATAAAACCGAGTGAGATTGAGGAAAACCGAGTAAAAAATGGTAAAAACCGAGTGGAATGGGTAAATTCCGAGTGAAATTGAGGAAAACCGTGTAAAAATGGTAAAAACCGAGTGGAATGGAATAAATCCGAGTGAAATTGAGGAAAATCGAGTGGAAATAGCAGAAACCGAGTGAAACAGTGAAAATTTGACTGAAACAGTAAAAATCCGAGTGAAACGGTGCAAATCTGAGTGAAACAGTGAGAATCTGAGTGAAATAGTGAGAATCTGAGTGAAAAAATAGTAAATCCGAGTGAAACAGTAAGGATCTGAGTGAAATAGTGAGAATCTGAGTGCAAAAATAGTAAATCCGAGTGAAACAGTAAGGATCTGAGTGAAAATAAAAGAAACCGAGTGCAAAAATAGTAAATCCTAGCGAAACAGTGTGAATCTGAGTGGAATAGTAAAAATCCGAGTGGAAATAAAGGAAACCGAGTGAAACAGTGAGAATCCGAGTGGAAAGAGGCTTACCGGGTGAAATTTGAGCAGAGAAGAACGATTGGGACAAGAATTGGAAGTCCGAGAGGGAAAAGGGAGCTGGAAGGAGTGCTGTTGAGTGAGAGTGTAGAGGATGTTGGGGTAAAGAGAGTTTGAAAGGTGAGGGGTGAGTGAAATGAGAGGGGGAGAAGACTTGGCGTGAGAGAGAGAGAGAACAGAGGTTTGTTTGGGTAGAGTTTTCCCTTCCTCTGAATGCCTCCCCTTGAATGCCCTCCCCCTTGCCTATTTATAGGCTGGTTTGAGTGGAAGGCCAGCTCAGGCTTCCACTTCCGAGTGGAATGCCAGCTCAGGCCTTCACTCAGAGTGAAGTGGGGGACAACGGCTGGGTGGGAATTTTTAATTCCCCCCACTTCCACCCCTGTTTCCCACTTGTCTGCCACCCCTAGGATTCCTGGATCCACTTGGGTGGTGGAATCCAAGTCAGCACGGTCTAACAGGGGGACCTGGTGAGAATCCGAGTGAGAATGGAAGAATTCCGAGTGAGAATTATGGAAATCCGAGTGAAAATGTTGGAAATCCGAGTGAAGATAGTGGAATTCCGAGTGAGGATATTGAAATCCGAGTGAACATGGTGAAATCTGAGAGAGGATGTAGAAAACCAAGAGAAAATATTGTAATCCGAGTGGGATTTTGAAATTCTGAGAGAGGATGTTGAAAATCTGAGAGAGGATGTGGAAAACCGAGTGAGAAAAGGGGTCAGTCCTCATTTTGCCTCCTGGATCCGAGTGGAAAAGGTTCATTGAGTGCAAAAGACCGAGTGAAATCATGTTGATGTGTCACTCGGAACATTCAGTCAGAACCGAGTGAAGCACTTCTCACTCGGTTCCTAAATTCCTCTCCACAATCCGAACCACCAACGACTCGGAACCGACTGAAATGTGTGAAGTGTGACTCGGAATTGAAACATGGCTCGGAAAGGTGTAAAAGACGACACGGAGGGGATTTGGTGTTGGTAAAATTTGACTCGGGAAAGTGTAAAAGAGGACACAGAGCCGATTGAAAATCAAAGAGAAACACTTGGAAATTGATTTGGAGAGTACCTGGCTCAGACTTCACTTCCTCTCCCCAATCCGAGTGACCATTGACACGGAACCGAGTGAAATGGCTCGGAAATTGGAATTTTGGCTATTTTTCACTCGGAAATAAACTTCTTCACACTCAGAATTAGAAATTTGAATTTCTTCACTCGGAATGGCTCTGACAGGGAAGCTTCCACTCGGAATTGACTCATTCTGAGTAGTTCTACTCGGATTTGCTTCATTCTGAGTAGTTCCACTCGGATTTGCTCCAACAGGAGCATATTTCACTCGGATTTTACTCATTCTGAGTGATTCCACTCGGATTTCATCATTTTTAAGTCATTCCACTCGGAAATGCTTCATTTTGACTCGGATTTGACCATTTTTTGAGTTTTTCACTCGGATTTATCTCTACCAGGGCTGTATTTCACTCGAAAATGCCTTAACCTGAGTCATCTTGTTCAGATGTGATCATTTTTAGTCATTCCAATCGGATTTGTCTCCAACAGGGCTGTATTTCACTTGGAAAAGCTTCATTCTGAGTTATTTTGCTCGGTTCTGATTAATCTGGAGCCATTCTACTTGAATTTGACCACTCTGAATTGGAATTCAGTATAAAAAATATTCATTCCACTTGGACCGGACCAAAAGAGGTGTTCACATAGATGAATTCCTCAATGTGAATGATATGTTTATTTGTGTAAGTCCGGCCAAGTTCCTTACCCTATTTCCTTCCATTGACAAATATATTATGATTATGCATTGATGTGTATATATTGAGTATGACCTGGATTGATGATGAATTTGTACCATGTGTGATCATGGATACGATATGTTAAATATGTATTGATTTGATGATGGACCTATGCCGTGTGTTGATCACGGATAGGAGATATTAAATGAGAATTGGGATGGTGGTAGACCATATATGTTGAGACCTTGATAGATGTGTTGGAATTGAATCATGTCATTAGGTCTCTTGTATGAGTTGCACTTATGGCTCCTAGCCAAAGTATGTTTATTGAATGTTAGTGGTTCATGTGAATTGATTGAATAAATGGTAGTGAAGGAATTCCCTAACATGAGTATTCATGGAACGAAATGATTGATTATGTTATTGTTGAATGATAAATTAAAAGGGATTAATTATACTATTTGTGAAAGATGGATTTCATATCCTTTGGCATGAGAATCTTGTATTTTATAATGCAAGTGACTTACTATGTCTCCTTAGATTGAGAACATGAATAAGTGATGAAATGATTGAATGTGAAATTGTGATTCACTAGGTTGGGGTTATGACTTGGTTTCATATTTGTGGACCGAGTGAATGATTGATCTGATTTTAAGCCACTAGGTGTAGTGACCCTGTTTGTTTGGCATAATCTTACATCATTAAACCTTATGGATGATTGATTTAATTGACCCTATGGTGGTCTACGTAACACCCTAATTTAACAAAATGAAATAAACCCAAAGACGGGGAAAGTTTTCCAAAATTAAGTAAACCAATTAGTCTATAAGGCAACCGGATAACAAAAGGGACGGTGTGCAAGGAAGGACAAGGGAAACGAGAGATCAACCACACGTATAAGGCAAATAACAGAAGGCTAAGACTGGAACCGGTTCATTTGGTTTAATGAAACATACCAATGCCAGGGCGGATTACATAATATCGTTGGTTTACTCAGGCGGAGTCTGATACCGCCTGGGCGGGGTATGGTAATGCAGCGGCGGATGGAGGGGGATTCACAAAGAAAGCTTTCCACGAGTAACACTAGTCAGTCAGTAGGAGGAAATAGATAAGGGGAAGGAGAAGGGAGATGTACATGTGCAGTAGAAGATTATGGAGGAAAGAGGGGTCCGAACTCATTCCGCCCAACTCAACTAGGTATGCCAACGCCTGGGCGGACTCAACCACAACGCCCAAGCCGGGGTCAACACCGTTGTTGGGGACGCATTAGCGTCACAACGGAGAGGAAGGGTAATTGGGCGGTATCCCACTTTGACCACTAGCGCGAGTCCTCACGATTGGGCGAACTGCTCTAGTACCTCGAGCGTGGTATGACTCCGCCCAAGCGAATCCAACCTAAGTCTTCCTACCCTGCATTTGCTAGAGCGAGTATATTGCTCGTTGAAGCGAGGAACTTCACTCGGAAAATTGGGAAGTTAAGTCTCACTCGGCTTCTCCAAACCCAACCACTCGGGACACCAATCCTTACTCACTCGGACTTTACGTCTTTCGCTCGGATTATCAATACCATACACTTAGGATCCAATCCTCCCTAAACCGCCAATTGAACTCCTCTCACAGCAGGGAATCACTCGAGGTTTTCACTCGTCATTCGTTCCTCCCTCATTAGAAGCATATTTAAACTCTTTATTTCATCCTCTCAACCCCAAACTTATTCCCACTACTAACCCATAGTCACACCGGCCTCCTACACTCGGGATTTCATGCCTACTTTTACTCGGAAGTCCTCATACAGTCCTCTCCCCGCTCAACCTTACTTACAGTATAGAAGAACACCCAACATATACTTATATAAGCAAAATCATTCATATGATTACAAAAACTTCACCATGAATTCTGTTACCCAAGCTGTCAATTTTAACGTAAGGACTACAACCAAAACATGAGCCGGCCAAGGCTTAACAAAATGTTATACACAGCATTTACACAGATATACACATATACACATATAGACATATGTTCCAACAGCACTTCGGATTCATTGTCCTGCACTTGTCCTCCTTCATCCTTCTTTCCGAGAGATGTTCACTGAAAGTATAGCCACTGCAGGGGTGAGCTTTTACATGTAAAATGACAATCAAAGACTCGGTATCAGTGTCAGCATGCACATTCACATCCATTCTACTGGTTTCAAATTAATTAAAGTTAAACTCGACAAGGTGACATTTAAGATACACATATAACACACATGGGTATTTCCCGCATTCGAAGATCATTCATAACACTCCACACATGTTATACGTACTACTATAATCAACCTCGTATTTACATGCATGACTGCAGATCCGACTCGAGTGATGACTTTCAGTCACAGTTTTCCCCTCTCTTGGCCCCTCGTCCTTCAGCTCTTCCCGCGTGGTACCGGCCTCCCATTGGCGTCTCGAGACTCCTCTCTAGCTCCTACGGCTACCACGAGCTCCCTCGGAATCTAGCCGGGGTCTGTAACTGGAAGTCATTCCCTCGGGGCTCTTGACCTTCCACGGGTCGCCCCACTCCTACACATGCAGCTAAATGCATCTACCAACAAGTGTCATCACATCACCGATATCTCTTTCATAACCATTGAGTGGGAACAGGTTCAATGCAACCTTTACTCGCTTTATTATTTACACCAATATGATCAACCATCAGCAATCAAGTAATAGCATCTGACAAATCAATCAAGCACACATTCATACTTTCATGCATATCATTCATTATTATCTATGCTAACATACTACTTTACCACCATCTAGATCACAAGCATTTATGGTTCAATCACTATAAAACACACGGGATTCAGAATCTCCAATCATGCATAGGATCCAATCATCACAACCACATGCACATACACTCAAGCAGAACATTCATCCGGTACCGTTCGTGGACCATGCATTTAACATGCAAGCGCCCCCTACCTACGAAAGGGACTCCAAGAAGCTCTTCTGCTCTTCGATGTTGAATCTGACGCCCTTCTACTGATTCATTCAGCCTTTCTTCACTCCGTCGTACTCTGCACTTGGTTCGGAGTTGAGGTGTCGTTCTTCCTCTGCTCCAACGATCGTCCTTCACCTGACGGGGCTCTGACCTTCTTCCCGCACTGTCGTCGTGACGAACAGAAATAGGGGAAACGAAAGGAAGATGGAGACGAAGAAGAAAAAGAGAGAAAGTGGAGTAGTGGGAGAAGTTGTTCTTTCACCCACGGTGATACTGAATACGCGCCTATATACGCATGCGAGGGGAAGGAGTAGGATGGGAAAGTGTGAGTCGCAGTCCACTCACACCTTCCGCCAATCGCAGACAGCCATGTCCCATTAGTTAAGTCCAATTAATCTTATCATTAACTCTCAGGCCATACTGATTATGATTAACAACTAAGTCTCTACATTTAATTTTCTTATTATTAAATTTTTATTCGGTACCTAACTTCAAAACTGGGATGTTACAGTTCTCCCCCACTCAAAAGAATTTCGTCCTCGAAATTCGGTCGGTAATTCACCTTAGCAAACAACTCGGGGTACTGCTGTCTCATGGTGTCTTCGCGTTCCCAGGTACAAGAGGTAGTCTTGCCTTGTTGCCATTCCACTTCTACCAGCTGTACGTTTTTGTTTCTTAAACGCTTCACCGATCGGTCCATGATTCTGATCGGCGTAGTCACGGTGGTCAGGTCTTCCTTGACTTCCACTCCATCGTCAGGCATTGTGTGACTGGGGTCATGTAGATACCTCCTTAGTTGCGACACATGAAATATGTTGTGCAATCGGGATAAGTGGGTCGGTAGTGCTATTTGGTATGCCATGGTGCCGACTCGTTCCAACACCTCATAAGGTCCAATGTATCGAGGGCTTAACTTTCCGCCCTTCAAGGCTCGTCCGACACCTTTATTCGGAGAAGTCCTCAAAAACACTCGGTCTCCGACTGAAAATTCCAATGGTTTGGTGCGGTTGTCATGGTAACTTTTCTGTCTGTCTTGAGATGCCTTCATTTTTCCTTGTATCGCTCGGATATGCTCTGTGGTTTGCTTCACAATGTCTGGCCCCAATAGCAGACTCTCACCCGTTTCCGACCAGCAAAGAGGGGTTCGGCATCTTCGTCCATATAGTGCTTCGTAGGGTGCCATACCAATGCTGTTATGATGGCTGTTATTGTACGTGAACTCAATCAATGGAAGGTACTGCTCCCAATCTCCTCCGTGCTCTAACACACATGCTCTTAATAAGTCTTCTAAACTCTGAATCATTCGCTCGGATTGTCCATCCGATTGGGGGTGGTAGGCGAAACTAAGCCAAAGTTTGGTGCCCATTTCTTGATGCAGGCTGGTCCAAAACCGGGACGTGAACCTTGGATCCCTATTCGATACGATGGAAGTTGGTATGCCATGCAGTCGGATAATCTCATGAACGTAAATCCGTGCCAATTTATGCATCGGGTACTTCATGTTCACAGGCAGGAAGTGTGCACTCTTCGTCAGTCAGTCAATAATGACCCAAATCGCATCATGGCCCGCTCGGTTTTTGGGCAATCCCATGACAAAATCCATAGCAATCGAGTCCCATTTCCACACGGGAATCTCCAAAGGCTGCATTGCACCATACGGTTTTTGGTGCTCTACTTTCGATTTCTGACATGTAATACACCGGGCCACGTATTTCACCATATCTTTCTTTAGTCCGGGCCACCAGAACTGTCTCCTCAGGTCATGGTACATCTTCGTGGTTCCCGGGTGAATACTGAATAGGCTTTTGTGGGCTTCATCAAGTACCACTCTCCTTAATTCTCCTCCGCTTGGTATGTATATTCTGTCTCTCACCCGGAAGATTCCATCTGATCCCATGGTCAAGGATAAATCCTTTCCTTTGGCCTGAGCTTCCTTCATTTCGGTTAAGTAGGAGTCTAACTGTTGCTGCTCGTACACGGACTTCAGGAATTCATTGGCGATCCTCAATGTACCAATGGTCATTTTCCGAGAGGAGGGGGTGTCGACGTACAAGTTCATGTCTCGGAACCGTTCTAGCAACTCTACTTCTTTTACCATCATTGCTGCCATATGGAGGGATTTCCGACTCAACGCGTTGGCCACGACATTTTCCTTTCCCGGATGGTATTTTAGCTCGAAATCGTAATCTTTTAAAAACTCAATCCATCTTCTCTACCTCATGTTCAGCTCTTTCTGGTCGAATAAGTATTTGAGGCTCTTGTGGTCACTGTATACCTCAAACCGGGACCCATACAAGTAGTGCCTCCATATTTTTAGTGCGAACACCACAGCTGCCAATTCCAAATCGTGGGTCGGATAATGCTGCTCGTGAGGTCTCAGTTGCCGAGAGGCATACGCTATCACTCGATCTCTTTGCATGAGCACGCATCCTAATCCGAGTCTGGATGCATCACAATAATCTATAAAGCTTTCTTGTAAGTCGGGTAATGCCAGCACTGGCGCAGTCGTCAACTTGTTCTTCAGCTCTCGAAAGCTGTTCTCACACTCGGAACTCCACACGAAGGGAACATTTTTCTGAGTCAATTTAGTTAGTGGTAATGCCAGTTTAGAGAAACCTTCAATGAACCTTCTATAGTAACCTGCCAGGCCCATAAAACTCCTTATCTCCAAGACCGACTGGGGTCTCTCCCATGCCATTATAGCTGTCACCTTCGAAGGGTCCACCGAGACACCTTGCTCGGAAATTACATGTCCGAGGAAGTGGATCTTATTCATCCAGAATTCGCACTTTGAAAGCTTCGCGAACAACTGCTTCTCCCTTAACACTTGGAGTACCGACCAGAGGTGTTCTTCATGCTCCTCAGAAGTCTTAGAATAGATTAGGATGTCATCAATGAAAACAACTACGAATCGATCTAAATAGGGGTGGAATATGTTGTTCATGTAATTCATGAAGATAGCAGGGGCGTTTGTCACACCGAACGGCATCACTACATACTCGTAGTGGCCATATCGAGTCCTAAAGGCAGTTTTTGGAATATCCGAGTCCTTCACTCGGATCTGGTGATATCCAGATCGTAGGTCGATTTTTGAGAATATTGAGGCTCCACGCAGTTGATCAATTAAATCATCAATTCTGGGTAGTGGATACCGATTCTTAATTGTGAGTTTGTTTAACTGTCGGTAATCTATGCAAAGTCTCATGCTGCCGTCCTTTTTCTTAACAAGCAGTACAGGTGCGCCCCATGGTGATACGCTAGGTCTAATGAACTGTTTTTCGAGTAACTCATCCACTTGTTTCTTCAACTCGGCTAATTCAGTTGAGGACATTCTATAGGGTGCACTGGAGACCGGCTCGGCTCCAGGGATCAAGTCTATAGAGAATTCGATTTCTCTATTAGGAGGGACACTCGGTACGTCCTCAGGGAACACCTCTGGGAATTCGCAGATGATCGGGATTTCGTTCACTCGGGTTTTACTCTCTCCCTCGGTTAGACAAAGCATCATGAACAGTTGAGTTATATCTTGTGCTGTCCAGTCCTCATGGTGCTGTCTCGGGAAAATTATCCTTCGGTTTCTGCAATCCACTAACACCTCGTTGGCTGAGAGCCAATCTACCCCGAGTACGATATCAAGACCCTTTAGGGGCATACAAACCAGATCGAAGGTGAAACTCCGATCATATAGTGCAAACGTTACGTCTTTTCACATTGACGATGTGAACACATTAGTGCCAGTCGGGCTGGCCACTTCTAAAGTCCGATCCATAGACGCAGTTGGTAACTTCAAACGCTTCACACACTCAACTGCTATGAAGGAGTGGGTAGCTCCTGAATCAAAAACTACGCTAAGTGTGTATCTACCGAGTGAGCACTTACATTGTACCAAGTCATTTGCTTGTGCGACTTCTTCTGCATTGATGGCGTAGACTTTTCCAGTGGCTGGTTGGTCAGTGTCTCTCCTCCTGATGTTTGGGGCAACCATCATATTCCCTCTAGCTCTGTTGTTTCCGCCCCGTGAGTTTTGTCCATCATTCCTGTTGCTCTTCTCCTGGAATCCTCCTCGACGCACACTAGTATTTGCTGGACAGAGTTGGGGGCAGTCAGGGCGAATGTGTCCTCTATTCCCGCAGTGAAAACATTTAACATCGGTATCATTGTAACTCTGAGCAAAGTGGTCGCCACCACATTTAAAGCACTTACCGTACCTGGGTCGTCCACTCATCTGTCTCCCTTGGTCACCACGACCCTGATATCTAGTGAAGGGTTCATTTCTTCCTACGTTCCCTGGCCTCTTAAAACGTGACTGCTGAGGCCTCATGTGCTGGTTGGCTCTGTTGCTCTGGCCCGAATGGGCCCTGTCATCCTCTTCGAATATTCTACATTTGTTCACTAATGCAGGGAAACTCCGTATCTCTTGGTATCTGCAGGCTCTCTTAATGTCCGATCTCAATCCGTTCTCAAACTTAAGGCACTTGGAGCTTTCCGTCCCAGGTTGCTGGAAGGGTGGATAGAATAGGCACAATTCTTCGAATCTTGTCACGTATTCTTCCACAGTCATGGAGCCTTGTTTCAACTCCATAAACTCTAGTTCCTTCCGACTCCTCACTGTGTCGGGGAAGTACTTCTCTAAGAAGCATGTCTTGAAATCATTCCATGTCAGCTGATTGTCATCTTCAGGGAATCGGCTTCTGGCTATCTTCCACCAGTTCTCCGCCTTGTCCCGCAGCATATACACTGCACATTCTACCTTCTGGGCCTCGGTACAGCGAAGACCCCCAAAAATCCTCTCTAGTTCCTAAGTCCATTTGAAAGCTGCCTCCGGATTACGTCCTCCCTGAAACTCACTTGGCTTCCTCTTTAGGAAGCGGTCCAGCACGTGGCCATCCTCAGCTCGAGTCTGGCCCTGCCTTTCAAACACGTCTGCAAAGCGTTGGAATGCTGTGGCTATAGCCTCCATGCTTTGGCGATGCGTCATTCCTTATCCTGAAATCGATATTCAAGGATAAGTATACCGAGCCACTTACTACCGATCGGGTTATCAGTCTAACATTCAATAGCTTAGCACATTATATCATTCTTCTAGGTTACACACACAATCGGACCAGGGGAAAACAACCTCCTATCCTCAAGCCAACATCAATCAGGTTCAACTAACATCACAACAATTTTAACCATTCAGTCAGAAAACACACAACCGCTTACACTCGGTAAGCATACCTAGGCCTTGGACCTTTCGGTCTGCTCTGATACCAAAATGTAACACCCTAATTTAACAAAATGAAATAAACCCAAAGACGGGGAAATTTTTCCAAAATTAAGTAAACCAATTAGTCTATAAGGCAACCGGATAACAAAAGGGACGGTGTGCAAGGAAGGACAAGGGAAACGAGAGATCAACCACACGTATAAGGCAAATAACAGAGGGCTAAGACTGGAACCGGTTCATTTGGTTTAATGAAACATACCAGTGCCAGGGCGGATTACATAATATCGTTGGTTTACTCAGGCGGAGTCTGATACCGCCTGGGCGGGGTATGGTAATGCAGCGGCGGATGGAGGGGGATTCACAAAGAAAGCTTTCCACGAGTAACACTAGTCAGTCAGTAGGAGGAAATAGATAAGGGGAGGGAGAAGGGAGATGTACATGTGCAGTAGAAGATTGTGGAGGAAAGAGGGGTCCGAACTCATTCCGCCCTACTCAACTAGGTATGCCAACGCCTGGGCGGACTCAACCACAACGCCCAAGCCGGGGTCAACACCGTTGTTGGGGACGCATTAGCGTCACAACGGAGAGGAAGGGTAATTGGGCGGTATCCCACTTTGACCACTAGCGCGAGTCCTCACGATTGGGCGAACTGCTCTAGTACCTCGGGCGAGGTATGACTCCGCCCAAGCGAATCCAACCTAAGTCTTCCTACCCTGCATTTGCTAGAGCGAGTATATTGCTCGCTAAAGCGAGGAACTTCACTCGGAAAATTGGGAAGTTAAGTCTCACTCGGCTTCTCCAAACCCAACCACTCGGGACACCAATCCTTACTCACTCGGACTTTACGTCTTTTGCTCGGATTATCAATACCATACACTTAGGATCCAATCCTCCCTAAACCGCCAATTGAACTCCTCTCACAGCAGGGAATCACTCGAGGTTTTCACTCGTCATTCGTTCCTCCCTCATTAGAAGCATATTTAAACTCTTTATTTCATCCTCTCAACCCCAAACTTATTCCCACTGCTAACCCATAGTCACACCGGCCTCCTACACTCGGGATTTCATGCCTACTTTTACTCGAAAGTCCTCATACAGTCCTGTCCCCGCTCAACCTTACTTACAGTATAGAAGAACACATAACATATACTTATATAAGCAAAATCATTCATATGATTACAAAGACTTCACCATGAATTCTGTTACCCAAGCTGTCAGTTTTAACGTAAGGACTACAACCAAAACATGAGCCGGCTAAGGCTTAACAAAACGTTATACACAGCATTTACACAGATATACACATATACACATATACACATATAGACACATGTTCCAACAGCACTTCAGATTCATTGTCCTGCACTCGTCCTCCTTCATCCTTCTTTCCGAGAGATGTTCACTGAAAGTATAGCCACTGCAGGGGTGAGCTTTTACGTGTAAAATGACAATCAAAGACTCAGTATCAGTGTCAGCATGCACATTCACATCCATTCTACTGGTTTCAAATTAATTAAAGTTAAACTCGACAAGGTGACATTTAAGATACACATATAACACACATGGGTATTTCCCGCATTCGAAGATCATTCATAACACTCCACACACGTTATACGTACTACTATAATCAACCTCGTATTTACATGCATGACTGCAGATCCGACTCGAGTGATGACTTTCAGTCACAGTTTTCCCCTCTCTTGGCCCCTCGTCCTTCAGCTCTTCCCGCGTGGTACCGGCCTCCCATTGGCGTCTCGAGACTCCTCTCTAGCTCCTACGGCTACCACGAGCTCCCTCGGAATCTAGCCGGGGTCTGTAACTGGAAGTCATTCCCTCGGGGCTCTTGACCTTCCACGGGTCGCCCCACTCCTACACATGCAGCTAAATGCATCTACCAACAAGTGTCATCACATCACCGATATCTCTTTCATAACCATTGAGTGGGAACAGGTTCAATGTAACCTTTACTCGCTTTATTATTTACACCAATATGATCAACCATCAGCAATCAAGTAATAGCATCTGACAAATCAATCAAGCACACATTCATACTTTCATGCATATCATTCATTATTATCTATGCTAACATACTACTTTACCACCATCTAGATCACAAGCATTTATGGTTCAATCACTATAAAACACACGGGATTCAGAATCTCCAATCATGCATAGGATCCAATCATCACAACCACATGCACATACACTCAAGCAGAACATTCATCCGGTACCGTTCGTGGACCATGCATTTAACATGCAAGCGCCCCCTACCTACGAAAGGGACTCCAAGAAGCTCTTCTGCTCTTCGATGTTGAATCTGACGCCCTTCTACTGATTCATTCAGCCTTTCTTCACTCCGTCGTACTCTGCACTTGGTTCGGAGTTGAGGTGTCGTTCTTCCTCTGCTCCAACGATCGTCCTTCACCTGACGGGGCTCTAACCTTCTTCCCGCACTGTCGTCGTGACAAACAGAAACAGGGGAAACGGAAGGAAGATGGAGACGAAGAAGAAAAAGAGAGAAAGTGGAGTAGTGGGAGAAGTTGTTCTTTCACCCACGGTGATACTGAATACGCGCCTATATACGCATGCGAGGGGAAGGAGTAGGATGGGAAAGTGTGAGTCGCAGTCCACTCACACCTTCCGCCAATCGCAGACAGCCATGTCCCATTAGTTAAGTCCAATTAATCTTATCATTAACTCTCAGGCCATACTGATTATGATTAACAACTAAGTCTCTACATTTAATTTTCTTATTATTAAATTTTTATTCGGTACCTAACTTCAAAACTGGGATGTTACGGTCTAGGCTCTATGTTGTTTTTATGAGCAATATCTAATGATGTTGTGTGGTATAGGAGTATTCCACAATGGGTACTAGGTAACCCTTAGACTTTCTAAGTCTAGTGATTAATTGAATCTTGTGAATAGTTAAGCCATAATGAAATTAATTGTGAAATACGTTGTTGAAGCTAAAGCCGGTATGTAATGGAATGCGAATAATGAATGCAACCCTGATGATTGATGAATAATAATGTTGAATTTGGGGTATGATTGGTATTGGCTATGGTGTACATGATTTTACGGTATGACTTTGGGCTAAATTATATGTCGTCAACGTTGTGATCATGAAACTAGCTATGGATTATGATATGACATAGGGATGACATGCATGATTGTGAGTCGGTAAATGGAAATTTGATCATGTTATTACCTCCCTCTTTAATTAAAAGGTGCTATATTGAGGGTAGAAACCCTGTAGAGATGTACTGTGGTATGAATTATACGTCTTTCTTATAAACTTTGGTTGTGATCTGTGAGGAGAATTCCTAATGTGAAAGCATATTATATGATTGGAAACCTATTTTAACCTCGGAGTTGTTGTACTTCTTGTGAGTTTAGTAACTCGTTTAGGCATGAATCGATTTACAACCAATAATATATGAATGAGATAAAGAATTGTTATGATGTTGATCATGAATTCTAGATGGATGAGGCCCAATGATGTGGTATTTACCCCAAGATGATTAAAATGTATGATTGGTACACCGATTTATGGTGATGTTGATTTAGATTTGAGGATTGGTATGGCATGATGTAAGTCAAATTAATTGTATAGTGACGATGAAGTACGAATATGTTAGTCGTGGACTTGTGAGGATTGTCACTAAATCTTATGTAAACTAGTACAGTTGGATATGTGAGACCGATGTGAGCAATGGGAATATGAAGTACTGGTCCCGATATGGCCTTACATGCCATAGGCATTGTGGCAACATACACTTATGTGCCAACTTCCTGTGTTTGTGGTAACAACTACAGGATTGGGACGCCTTCCTGTACGTCGGATGCAGCAACACGTAGGCCGGGCAGGTGTAGGGTTGTAACTGCTTATGGTGAATGTACTGAGCCTATTTGGTCATACTGAGTATGAACAAGTGAGCTCTGTTAGATAAGTTGTGATCGATGATATAAGATACGCTTGGATGTAGAAATTTTATGTTAAGAATGATGAAGTGATGATGAACATATCTTGATGGACTTTGGGAAGTCCAACGTTAATTTATGGTGTCATTGAACCTTGCCGATGTGCGGCCCAAAGTGTGGCCTTATGGTATATGCCGATATCAAATTTCGAGGACGAAATTTCTTTAAGGTGGGGTGGATTGTAACATCCCGAATTTTATAAAAATGATTAAATAGGAGGAATAAATATTAAATAATTATAAATGGGTTAATAAGTGTCCCTAAAATATTGAAATAATTAAATTTGAGATTTATGAGGATTATTTATGATTTATTGGGACTTTAAGAGTTAAAATTATACCCAGTTAGAATATGGGTGTCGGACCAAGTATCTCCGATTGAGATGCCATTGGTCAGGGCTATTAAGAATATTTTTGGGAATCCGAATCTATATTCGGAATAATTCTTGGATTTGGTATTGAGCCCGACTAGAGATCCTGTTTGTCATAAAACGGTAAATTTTTAATGAAAGAATTAAAAATTAAAACCTAAACTCTCACTTTCTCTTCTCTTTTCATGTTGATTTTTCCTCCCCTTCATACACTCTCTTCTCTCTTCATACCCTATCTCCCATTCATCTTCTTCTCCTCTCTAAACCTAGCAAAAATGGTAGTGCCTCTTCCTTCTCCCTCCATTTTCGTTCTCCTATGGAGCTTGAAGGAGATGATGTTGGTTGGAAGCTTTCCCTCTTCTCCCCAAATTTTCATCACCCTCTCCCTCTCTTAGAAGCCCATTGTGATTTCTTGGCTTAAGGTATGTCTCCCTCCATTTTAATGAGTTTAAGCCATAGGTTTTGAATTTTGTATGATTGGAAGAGTGTTATATGTATGGGTTTTGGAACGGGAGCCATTTTCATGTAAAACCCAAAGGTGGGGTGTGATTTATGTGTGTTTTTGGATGGGTGTGAAGGGGTATACGAAAATTTCAATGTTGGAAGTAAAAGATGATGATTATTAATGGTGAATGTTAGATTTTAATGGAACCCTAACTCTAGGAATTAGGGGAAATGAATAATGATGTTGTGAAAAATGATTTTAAGTGTAAATCCATGATATTTTACATATGGGTTTTGTTAATGATGGAGATTGATGGTTATTAGACATGTTGTTGAGTTTTGATGAAAACCCTAAAGATTTTGATTTAGGGCCCTATGGCAAATCTTGAAAACATGGTGATGATTTTTGGTGTTGAGTGATTTGGTATGTAGGAATGAGTTTTTAAGTGTGTGACATTGATCATTGATGATAAGGATATATGAAATAAAGAGAATTATTTATGATGATGATAATGATAATGATGATGGTGGATAACCAATGATGATGAATAGATGAGTTAAGATGAGGATTTGATGAGGCCTTAGGCCATGGTGTGTGTCACTTGAAATTTGTGAATTGTTGATGGCCTTAAGTGGAGCTAAGAGGCTCATGATGAATTTGAATAGCAAATGGGTACTTTAAGTGATGGTGAAGGAGATGTTGTTATTGTTGGGTATAGTTGGCCCTTTAAGATCTAGAGAATCTTGGTTTTGGGAAAGGAATTTCCGAAGCCTAACACAACGGTATGAATTGGTGTTTTAGCAAGTCTAGGACTTGATATTGAGATTTATGATAAGCTAGCATTTGTTTAGAATTGTGAGGAATGCCTTGAGATGGCTTATTGATTGTATGAATGCATATGTATGTTGTGTAGATGACATTCCAGGCAATGTGGCAGAGCATTCGGAGCGTGCATTGGATTGTGGTTCTTCCCTTGAGGTAGGAGAGGAGTTTACATTCAAATTGCATGAGTTATATAATTGATGATTATTATATGTTATGATACTCATGCTTGCCTTGCCATGTTTTATAGTGAAATGATGTGAATAGCAATTATTGACTATTGATGGTGATATATATATATATATATGTATATATAATGATGATGAATGGTTACCTATCCCTTGGTGGGAATGATGTGTTGTTGATAAACCATCCTTGAGAGGATGAAGTATATGTTTTATGAATTGAGAAGTTATGTGGATGTTTGGCATTGAATGTGATGGCCATTATGATGGCACTAATGATAAGATTGAAAGATAATGCATAATTAAGGAAACAAGGGAAAATTTTTCCCAAAATAAATCCAATGGAACCGGGCACAATAAAGGAAGGCAAAGGAAGGCAAGGGAAATAAAACCCAATCCTAATGCAAACAGCGGAAGAAGGAGCGCCTAAGTGAGCCCAAATACAACGCTCACTCGCTTAGGCGAGACCCAACACGCTTGAGCGAGACAGCCCAACTCGCTCGGGCGAAACACCATTCGCGTAGGCGAAACCAATTAGAGACTTTCCCTTCCACTCACACTCGCTGGAGCGGACACTTAGTCATTGAGGCGAGTAACTCCACTCGAGTTTTCCTTCACTCGGAATCAGAGTCTAAGTTCACTCGGAAAAGTCTGATGCTCATGACTCCCTTGTGTATTCTCTCACTCACACCCTATTTTATTCTTAGGGGTTCACGACTAAGATTCACTCGAAAGTTGACTCCCACCATCTCTTCACTCGGGAATGTTTTTCGTACCCATCTCTCGGGAATGTAGTCTACATCACACTAAAGCTTCCTCGCCAAGTCAGATCTTACTTAGGAATCATATAACTCCACTCACTCGGGAATACTCTAATTTCTCGCCACTCGGAATACATATAAATTCTTCTACATGCAAAGGACCTTGCAAGACTGAAATCTGCTCCTGACCATCTAGATCATACTCTCCCTCTAGTAAGTTTACTACTACATGCTTACTCGGAGACGTATTACCAATGCAGCAATCGGGAAACATTCATTCGGTTGACTTCCACTCGGAATCATTAAAATACCTTTTAATCGGGAGAAGGTCACTCGTCACGCCTTACACAAAGTTAACTTAACTCTTATTTACTCAGAATCATACAGGCTCATATACTTAGTAAGTGTAACGTGCACCACCCGGTCATTCAGACACATCATAGGCTGAACATACAGTATGATATATATATATTTACATGCACATTGTTGTACTCTCAACCCGAGAGAGTTCAGTTCGAATATAGTTAGATAAAGGATTAAAATAAGAGTCGGCCAAGGCTATGACAAAACCTTATACATATATATATATATAATTCCACAGTACACAAGCACTTCATACGACTTGTAGCTCCTACATCATTCAGCGTCTCGTGCGATGTTCACTGAAATATAGCCATAGTAGGGGTGAGCTTTTGCATATAAAATGATAGTTAGTGACTCGGCATCAGCATCAGTACATGCACACGTGTTCACTCGGAATACACTTAATTTAAATTAAAGCCATGCAGACTATGATATTTTCAATAACATACACTCACATACATATCACGTGAAACTCATTTTCATTCATACAGAAGCATGTATCAACTCATTCGGAATTCATTCATATCACTCCCGAATCATATGAATCGTACTATTCTGTTTAACATTGCATCTACATGCATGCTTACGGATCCGACTTAAACAATGATTTTCAGTTACAGGTTCCCTTACTGGCCTCTCGTCCATAAGCCCTTCCCGCGTGGTACCGGTCTCCCATTGACGTCTCGAGACTTAACTCTTGCTCCCTCGGCTACCACGAGCTTTCACAAGATCTAGCCAAGGGTCTGTAGCTGGAGATCATTTCTTTGGGGTTCCTAACCTTCCACGGGTCACCCCTTTCCTATACATGCAACTTATGTGTTTTTATCAGCGAGCATCCTCGATTATCAAGCACATTCCACGTAACCATTAGAATCATAACCGATCCAACACAGTTCCTACATTCACTTATCAATCGTACCAGCATACACAGCAATCAAATAGTTCATGTTTATAACATTCCAGATGAAATCAACCAACAGCCACACATACATACCCTCTCGGTATTAACAATAATAGGAACATGCATCACACGCGTTTATGTGTAAGATGACTATCAGAACTCAGCACAATAACCCTGAATACATGTATGTGAATGTGTAACTGCTAACAGGACTCTACTACCACACATATGATATCCAAAGATTGACAATCACGCATTGCACACAGTCATCATAAACATATTCGCACACACATAAGGCAATACGTTCATCCGGTACCGTCCACAAACCATGCATTTGACATGCAAGCGCCCCCTACCTATTGAAGGGACTCGAGAAGCTCCTCTGTTTCCCGACGTTTGGTCCGATGCTCTATTTGCTTTGTTCACCACTCTCACTTGTTCAATCTCCGTCGAACACAGTCGTACCCTTTAATCAGCTTGGGAACAGGAAGCTGTTCTTCTTCCACTTCGACGATTGTCCTTCACCAACCGAGAGAACTCTGAATCCCCTACACACCGTTGTCACGGGTTTACAGAATAGAGAACAGAGGAGAAGAAGCATGAGGAAGAAGAGAAGTGGAGGAAGAGGAAGTCTCGAGGGATTATGGTGAGTGGACAGCAGTGGGGCTCTGATCATATATATATACACGCAGAATGAGAAGAGTGGGGTGGGAGAACGTGAACGGCAGCTCATCACATGGCACACACACAATTTACAATCAATCATTAATCTAATTCTTAAGTTAAATTAATCATAATTAACAAGTAATTCTCATTTGCAGTTATCTTTAGCTTAGTGGTTTTTAATCTCATTTGGTAATTAATTTTTAAATCGGGATGTTACAAATGGCATGGGATAGTTCCAATAGCTTCTATGTATAGTTTATAACTTGTAGAAACTCGAGTGGGCCAATTCTAATTAGAATAGGCCCTTGAGTTGCACAAAAGCGCCTCTAAATGGGTAAAACTCATTCATGCACATAAGTTACACATTTTAAAGGGTTTTTGAGTGAGGCTGGTGGCCACACGTCACAAATAATGTGTTTTAGCCTGTGTCAAAATTTGGTGACATTTCGATATCGTTTGCATGGGTTTTGGTAATTGAGAAGTTCATTTTTTGTGTAAAATCTGCATAATTTCTGTAGAATGACAGGGCGTAATCGATTAGCCTCTAAGGTATAATCGATTACCAGGCATCTATCCTTCATCTAATCGATTAGGAATCATACTGTAATCGATTATAGACCATCTTGAACCAATGTAATCGATTGTATTTGAAGGTGTAATCGATTATGTACTAAAACAGAAATAAGGTAATCGATTACCCTAATCTCGTAATCAATTATGAACAACATCTGATACATTATACCACACACAGAAGCATTGTAATCGATTAGCTCCTACCCCATAATCGAATATCACTAGCTAAATTGATTAAATTAGCTTAAAATTTGCATCTTTACTTCTTTTGGGTACTTATCTTGTCCCCCTTGGACTTTTAGGCCTACTTGATAATTAAATAGAGTATTCTAAAACCTTCTTCTAATCCCATGTATAGTTTTAGAGTAATTACGAGTGAATCCACTAGGGGAACATGTGTGGTTTGTCTTAGTGGTGATTGGGGAATGTGGTTTGTCTTAGTGGTGATTGGGGAATGGCTTAAGGCCTTGGCGAGGTGTGTGTATGCCTATGCTATGTTATGAATACATATATGCTTCACCACTATGGATATATTGTGAATCTTGATAAAGAGTAAATGATGTGATTGTATGATACACCTTGGTTGACGATGGAACTAATAAGGGGACAACTGAATAGCAATGAGTTATTATAACTTAATGAATTTGAAAAAGTGTTAATGATGAATAAGAATGAATGATGAATAATAATGTTGAATGAAAAGGGACGTTGTTGTTGAACACGCCCTAGAATGTTATTATTGATGGGCGTAGTGCCACTATGATTAATGCATGTATTGACATGTATATATGAGATTGAATGATGATTGTTGAAATTATGTTTTGAGATATCTTATTGGTTTCCACGTGGATAAATGCTATGATGAATGATATGCTATGATTGCCAGTAGGGATTTATGAAAATGTGAATGTTGTGCCTTGAGGGGCCTTGTGATTGATTGTATGCCAATGATAATAAAAACCAAGGGTGAGATATCCTTGCGAGGTCGATTGGCATATGCATTATTGTATTTTGCATTCATGGCATGGCATAACATTGAATATGTGGTTGCGATCATAATGATGAAAGATCCCGCGGGATTCTATGAAGGGAGTACCCTTTACGAGGCGCGAAACCAACTTGATGATGATATGATATTGAACCGGTGGTTGCGATCACCTGGTTGTGGGAAGTGAAAAGCCCTACGGGGACCATTGTATGATGATGAGCCAGTGGTTGCGATCACTTGGTATTTGAAATGAAAAAGGGCTTGCGAGTTCCTATGATGCCCCTGGTTACGATCACGAGGCGGAAAACCATTATGAATTGTTGAACGTGGTTGCAATCACGAGAAAGCACCTTGCGAGGCTGCTAGAGGGAGTACCCGTTACGAGGCGGGAAACCCATGAATATGAATGAATGATTATGGTGGTTACGATCACCCGTTGGTATGAAATTGGATCCGTACATATGCATTAAACAGTTGACATATGCATTAGCCATAGATGAATGGCATTTGAGATGGGATGACCACGAGAGATGAGAAACCCCTTGCGAGGAGGAAGTGAATGAAGAATTAATAAAATGATGATAATGATTGTGAATGCGCTTGTTGATAAATGGCAATGTGATTGTGTATGTGCTTGTGCTTGCTTATGATGTGAATTGTGATTCATGAGGCTTGTATAATTATAATAATGTGATGATGATTGAATGATAGTCTAATGGTTTTATAGCAAAGCACACATGATGATTGTATGCATGTACACATAATAACAATATATTTATAGTCGTCATTTTGAATGTATAACTCACTCTCCCATGTGGTCTCCTTTTTAGCATTGTGATGCAGGGTTGCCATGGGATAAGATGGGATTTTTGAATTGAAGTTTTGGCGAAGGTAAATAGTGGTAATGGAAGTTCCTTGGTCGGTATCATTTATGAGTTCTTATGTAATAAATAAATTGTTTATGATGATATAGATGATTTAGTGAATTTAGTCATGTATAAAATAATCCTTCATATTTAGGAATGGTGAATATATATAAGTAGTATGTAAGAGATGATTTAATGTGTACTAGAAAGATTGAAATTGAATGATGTACATTGATGATAGTGATAGTTGGGAGAAGATCCCCGGATGTATATGTATATATATATATAATTGTGTCTTAAGGCAATGCATGTGTATGTTGTGAGTGAATTAGACGGGCTTTGTTCTATTAGGTCTATGTCGGGTATTTGCATTCTTTACCGAGCCTTTTCTCATATGGTCATATATGGGACTAGGCGTTTGCCCGGTATACACATTTAGTTATCGATCCAGTCATATCTTATGAAATCGTACGCTTTCAGTTTTTTGTGATTCGAGTCTTGGTGTAATCGTTGAGGTGTTTAGAAATATTTCAAATGCGAAAAATTTACCCGTATTTTTATTAATTATTATCTTGATTACATCGGGATCTGAGTCCGGAAAACCGGGGTGTTACAACTTGCCCTTCCTACTAAAACTACCCTAGTCTTCCTTGCCCTTCCACCTAGGCCTATATAGTTTTGAATCCCTATTATAATAGAGAGCTCCATCCATGAGTTGAGCTTCTACTCTTGTACATTAATGGAGAAGCTCCTCAATGTCCACATGAGGTAGAAGTTCCACTCTCTTTTTAATATTATGATTAAGGCCATGTAAAAATCTATGCATGAGGATTTATTCATCCTCCTAAACATTGGCCCTAATCATAGCCATCTCCAAAGCCTTATAATAGTCCTCCACATTCTTGGACCCTTGGGTGAGCCTATTGAGCTTGGCCAATTGTTCACCCCTATAATAGGAGGGCACATAACGCTTCCTAAGTAAGGCTTTAAGATTATCTCATTCAACAACGGGTAGGAGATGGTCTTTTTTCCTTTCCTTAAGGATTTAGGTCCATTAAACTAGTGGATAGTTTTGAAAGCTAAGGGTGACAAGTCTAACCTTTTTTTTCATTTTTAGTTTCATAGGAGGTGAAGAGTTGCTCAACTCTTATCTCCTAATCAAGATAGGCTTCAACATCACTTTTTCCATGGAAGGGTGAGACCTCTAGCTTGACCTCTTTCAAGCCACCCTCCTCATGGACCCTATTATGTCTCCTATGATGCCTATGTTCAACTTCATTATAGTCATCATATTGTCTATATCTATAATTTCTATCATCAACCTCACTAGTGTCATCATGATGTCTATGTCTATGAGTCCTATAATGCCTAGTAGTTCTTTCTCTACCCTCCCCATTTTCTAGGTTGTCTAACCTAGGGGTCATGTTATTAAGTTTTTCTAAAATTAACCTCCTGTGTAGGGGGGGTTGACTCTCTACCTCTCTCACTAGATGAAGACATGTTATAAAGCAAAATGATAGTGAAAAGATACTAGTCGGTCACTTAAGTTGTTTTTAACCTAGCAAAAGAAAATAACACACAAAACAACAAGACAATAAAAGGAAAGGCAAATCGACAAGAACTAGTCATGGTGCAAGAAATTAAACTAAGCCTAGCATGCAAAAGCGCACTTATACTAACTAGAAAGCAAGTAAAGCAAACTAGTCGGTTGGTGCAAGAATGTAAACTAGACCTAGTATGCAAAATTGCACTTACACTAGTCGGGTACAAAAAGAGTGTCCTAAGCCCAATTACTCCTAATCAACTAAAAAACAATTAAAATCCAAAGTCCAATGTCTTTAATGTCCAAATACAAGGACCTAAATAAAGTACTTAAAATAAAATCCCAAAGTACAAGGGAAAAAGAAAATACAAATCACAAGAATAAATTCCTAATTATTACAAAAATGCTCTCCAATACAAAAAGCTTCCAAGGTTCTCCAAGTCCACCAAAAAGGTCCACCAAGCTACAAAAGAGATACTTGGAAACTCAAAGTAATGGTTAGCACAAAAATAAGATAAAGAAAATAAAATGGTGTTTGCACTCTAAGCTCTCAAGTGAATGCACTCATGGTCCACTTCTCTTTATAGTTATAGAATGCACTAGATCAAGTCTAAAAGTTAAATCTCAATCCCCTCAAGATGTTGACTCATAAAGCCTTAGTCTCAAGAGTGCCAAATGTAACATCCCGATTTAAAAATTGACTACCAAATGAAATTAAGCCATTAAAATAATAATTGCAAGTGGAAAATTACTTGTTAATTATAATTGACTTAATTAATTTAACTTAAGACAATGATGGCTGGTTAATTAAGATTGATTAGGCTAATTGCTGATTGGTTAGAAATGAGTGAATAAATAATAATAAAAATAATGCCAGGTGAAAGGACGCATGTGCCCCTGGGTATATATAAACTTCGACTCTTCTCTTCTCCCCTCGGTTCATCCTTATTCGCATCGCCTGCTTGGAAGAACAGAGGGAGAGTTGAGAGCTTTCCTTCAAAGGAGAAAACGGAGGCACTGTCTGATCCTCTTCTCCTGCCCACTTCCTTCTTCGTTCTCTTCTCCTTCTTATTCCCCTCCGTCACTTTCCTTCATCTCTTCTTCCGTTCAAAGCTGCCAGAGTTCGGTGGAGGTTGTGGTGTGAAGTGGTAAGGGACGAATGTTCGAGTAGAAGGGGGAACAGCTTCCAGCCTTCTGAGCTGCGGGTGAGTATTCGATTGGACTCGACGGTTACTAAATAGGAGGGAGTGACTGTGGAAGTGAAGAAGCTACAGAACCGGTGTTGGAGAAACAGAGCACGGGTTAACACTGAAAACAGTGGAGTCTCTTATGTCTTCTTAAGGTAGGGGGCGCTTTGAATGCCAAATGCATAGTTTATGGATGGGTTCCCGGGTGGATCGCTTTAATGTGTTGTGTTTGGAAATGTGTTGTTGATGTGTTGTGATTGAGTGATGATGCATGCAACGCCCGGACTTAAGATATCTGTGAACTGTTTGGTGTTGCGTGATTCCGTCCTTGAGCGCTTGTGAATATTTCTGTGATGCATGCTGTTGAATAGGAGAATGCAGAGTGAATGCATGTGTGCGTTACCATTATTGCTGAGTTCTGTTGCAGTTTTATGTTTAAAGGTATATGAATGAGAATGCCATGATAATTTCCGAATGCATGAGATGTGAGTTGATACTTGATTTCCATTTGGGAACGCTGTGTTGAAATGCATGCTGATTTCATTAAAATGTCGAGTGGTGTACTGTAATATTGTTACCCTGAATTACTTGTTATGAGTTACTATGATAAACGCTTGTGATGCTGTGATGAAACTACGGAATTTTGAGTGAATCTGAATGCTGTATGGAATTGCATGAAATTGCATATATGAGAAAAGGGTGACCCGTGGAAGGTCAGGAGCCCTATGAGGTGACTTTCAATTACAGATTCCTAGCTAGATCCGTGAGGACCCGTGGTAGCCGAGGGAGCTAGAGTTAAGTCTCGAGACGTCTTTGGAAGATCAGTACCACACGGGAAGGGCTAATGGACGAGAGGCAGGGAAGAAATCTGTAACTGAAATCACTGTTTAAGCCGGATCCGCATGCATGTATGTAGGAGCATTGTTATCGAGATTGACATGGTTGGTATAGCTTGGATGGCTGAATGAATTCCGATTGAATGTGAATGCGTATATTTATATTGTTGATGAGTTCAATATGATTGTGTATATATATTTGTATGTGTAAGTGTTGTTGTGAATAGCTTGATTGATATAACCATGATTAAGTGGGGTGAATCCCGACTAGGTGAATATATGTGCGTTGGTACTGTGGCCGAGTGTGAGGCGATGTTATGACTGTGAGTCTATGTTATTGTGAATGATGTGAATTACTTAATTCTGACTGAACTGCATGAATCCGAATGAGTGATGTTACTATATAACTGAGAATTGGGGATTTAATCCGAGTCAGTAACCGTCATTTTATATGTAAAAGCTCACCCCTACACCATTTTTCAGTATGTGCAGGTCGGTCGGGAAACGATGTGAAGGACTCAAGTCCGAGTGTTATGCACTCTGACGGTTAGGTGCATGCCTTGTATATTTATATTATATTTAGTCAGTGTTAAGCCTTGGCCGGCTCATATAACAACGCTGTATAATGAATGCGAGTATATATGGAGTCCGAGTGCGTGTTTACATATATATATATATGTGGTTTACATTGATATCAAGTACTTGTATCGGATAATGGATGTTGGTGAACGAATAATGCTAAGATGCTAAGTATTCCAAGTGTATGAATATATATATATATATATACGTATAAGTTGTTATGTTGATTTGATGCGTCTTTCCGACTGGAATGTGTTGTTGAATTATTTGAGAAGTGTTGATGGATAAAATAGTGTTACGATTAATGATTCCGTGTGAGGCTATGATGTTTGGTTTTCCCTTTTCGAGTAAAGAATAATTAAAGGGATTCTGAGAGAAAATCCTTTAGATGAACCCATTCTGTGCAGGTCTGAGTGGGATAATTACTGAGTAATACTAGACTTGATTATTCTGAGTGAAAAATATGTGTAGATTTCGAGTGGGGAAGAGTTCGTATTCCCGAGTGAAAACCTCGAGTGATCCTCTTCCGGGGGAAAGAGTTAGTGTGGTGGTTTAGAGTGGAATGGATTCTAAGTGTATGATATTTATAATCCGAGTGAATGATGTAAAATCCGAGTGAGTGAGGATCTGTATTCCGAGTGGTTGAGTTTTGAATAAGTCTGAGTGGGACTTAACTTCCTGATTTTCCTGAGTGAATGTATACCGAGTAGTGAATGTGTAAAGTGGCCCGATTGTGTTAAGGTTGGAATACATCGAGTGGTGTTTGATTGGGAAATATTCCGAGTGAGACAGCTAAGGATTCCGTGTGGGATAACCCTCATTACCCGAGTGGATTGTGTGTATGATCTGGGTGGAAAAATGTAAGCAGCTAAGTTACGGGAAGTATGTGTGATGGGGTTGTTTCCAAGTGAATGGAACCCTAGTACCGAGTGACCGAATGCCGAGTGTGGCCTCTCGCTTCAGCGAATGCGGGATTCGCTCCAGCGAGTGTGGTTCTGAGGGAAGGCTTTTGGTGGTTTAGCTTAGGCGAATGTGTGCTCGCCCGAGAGAGTTGGGTTTCCTCGCTCAAGCGGAGTCGGACCTCGCTTGAGCGAGTGGGCGCTGTCTTGTGTGTTCGCTCAGGCGCTGATCATTCTTCCGCTGTATGCCTTTTCTTGGTCAGCTTTTATATTTCTTGCCTTCCTTTCCTCCTCTTTTGGGCCCGGTTCCATTGGTGGGCCTTCTTCTGGTCGGTTTTTGCCCTCTCTGCCCTCTCATTGTTTCTATCTTATTCCAAGCATTATTTTGGGCAGATTATGAATGTTTCGCAAACTCTAAAATTTGGAAAAAAAATTTCCCTGTTTTTGGGTTTATCTATTTATTAAAATTAGGGTGTTACACCAAAAAGGAGAAATACTCAAATGACAAACTAGAGACAAAAAGACAAGCAAGAAAAAGCAAATTAGGAAGCTAAACCAAGGAGAAGATTATGTGACAAACTAGAACTTGACAAGCAATAAATGGACAAAATGAAAGAAGGCACACAAGATTACAATAATGTGATAAACTTGGAATTCAACAAATGACAAACAAGAAATTAAATGCAATGAGAAAGGAAGCACACAAAAGAAGGCAAACTAGAAACTCTAGGATGCTTACACTTTTTAAAACATTTTGTATAGTTTTCAAAGCTTTTTTTTCTCAACTCAACAACACAAAGAAACACTACAAGAACACTTTTAAGTACTTTTTAGGAAAGGTACAACTGCTATTTTTTATTTATAATGATTTTTAAGCATTTTTTTCACACTTTTTCACAAGATAATGGTCCAAACAATTAAAGGAGCAAGGACCTAACAAAATTTTTGGCTTTCGACACTTTTTATACTTGTTTTTCAATGAATTTTGCTCTGTTTTTTTAGTATTTTACTGCAGCAAAACCGAAGCTAAAAATGCTCACAATAGTGCACAAAAGAGGCAAAAAAGTGGACACTGACAAAGGTAAAATGTAAGCAAACACTTCCACTACAAAGTGATAATGAAAGGCTAATTAAAATGCAAAATTGACATGAAAATAAGCATACAAACATCATGAAAAGATGAAGATACAGCTGCTGGAAAAAAATACAAATGAAGCTAGAACACACACCTAACAAGGAAACTAAAAATCCTATAATTTGTAAGGCACAAAGTCACCTTCAAGTGAGGTGAGGTTAACAATTTTAGGAGCTTGTTAGGCACTTTAAATGATGATTTTAAAATGCCTAAGAATGCAGCCACAACACATATAAGCAAAACCAGAGCAAAAGGCCTAGAAGACAAAGGAAACAAGCTCCATACTTAAGACACTAGCTAAGGAAACTAATGAACACTTAAGCAATGGATCAAACACCTACTAGGCTACTAAATTCCACATGCAAATCACAAGGTACAGATCTGGAATATTAACAAAAACTAAAGAAGTGACACAAAAACAACTCAAAATGCAAAGAAAAGGCAAGAAAACACAAAGTATGCATGTTACTTGAAGTGTAAGGCACCATAAGGTCAACAACTTTGACCAAATTTTTTTTTGCTTAATTTTGATTGAAATTTTAAGGTTATGTTTCGGTCAAGTGCAGTAAAAGAAGTTGTGAAGGCACTTCTCAAAATTCCAATCCAAAAGATGTAGATCTAAAACTTCAAGTAAGCATAACGTTTTTAATTTTTAGAGTTTTTAGGCATATCATACATGAAAATTTATGTAGAGAATGAGAGGAATTCAAATATGGAACTGAAAATGCAGTATTAGAATAGAACAAAAACAGATCTATAAAAATTCTAAAGGAGGAGAAAACTCATGATACCAAATGTTATAGGCTTAGGTGCCTTTGAGAAGCTTGGAGACGGATCTTCCTCTTTAGCAATCCATAGATCCAAGCAAATTCCTCAAGATGAAGATGAAAGCACACAATTTTGATGGAGAAAATGTTGAAACCGAAATGGATCTTGGCTTGGAGGTGAAGGAATTAAGATGGAAGAACCTAGATCTAGTGTAGGAAATTGATAGAAATGGAAGGAGATAAAGAGGCAAGTGTGTTTAATGTTGCCTCCAGTCTCTAGAGGTTAGAGAGATAAGGAATGCTATTCACTTTCTGGAGAGACAAAGGATAAGGCTTACAACAATGGAGCCTAGTGCTTCTACTTTCTAGAGAGAAGGGAGAGTTTCTCACTCTAACTATGCTTAACATTCAACTTATGAGCTAATTACAAAGGAGAGAAGCTTTTATACTCCTTGAGAATTTTAGTCACTTAGAGCTAACCATCGGCCTTGGATTAATTCCTAAGGCCTAATCCTAAAGCCTACTCAATTTTGGCCTAATACAAGCCCAAACTCAAAAACTACAAAGTACAAGGCCCAAAAGTGGACCAAGCCCAATAGCTATGCAAAGCCCAAAATAATTCCTAAAATAATATCCTAATATACCTCTAGAAATATTAAAAATGCAAAAATTTTACAAAAGAGATATGGCCCAAAGAAGAGGCCCAAAGGAGGTCCAAACCATAAAAGTAAGCCCATTACCTTTATATGGAGCAAGAGAAAAGGGTAAGGGTCTTCAAGAGCTCCTCCTTGGGCTTGGGCCCAACAATGGTATCCATGGAAGAAGCTAAGAAGTTTAGGAGGTCCTCTCTAACTTTCTTATCCCTTGACCTAGTGATAGGGCCCTTGAAACTATCCAAGGCAACCTCCAAAGGTTGTGAAGGCTCTTTGGCTTCTTCATGGGTGATGACCATATCACAATCCAACCTTAGGGATCGAACCACCTGTATCCTTCAGCGTACCCATCACTGTGGCTCTAGTCTATATCAAGTCATATGCAAATGATGCATGTCATATATAGTTTCTTCTATTAATTCATTAGTCATCGGTAGGGTCCTTTCAAAGACTCCATTTCATTCCTAATGTCAGACCCTGATTCTCCAGCCCCGAATCATAAAATAATCATTGAAATTAAATCAATAAAACACGGGAAAATTTTTTATGTTTTAGAAGTTCGAACGTCCATTCATTAGCCAAAGACTCAAACATCAGAAAACGGAAGACCGAGATTAAGAAATTTATAAACTAGATCGGTAAAATATTCGCCCTAAAGTGTATACAAGATAATTAAGTTTTAAGTTGAATAAAAATATGTATATCTGGCATAAACCTAGTCCCATATATGAAAATATAAGAAAAGGCCTAAAAATAAAGAAAGGGATAGAGGGAAATGCAATAAAAATGCAAAGAAGGATAGAAAAAAACAAACAAGTGCAATCCTGGATAATTCGGTTAAGCGAAGACACTCTCACTTAAGCAAGTTCACTAGCATTCGCTTGGGCGAGCTCAAATTCGCCTAAGCGAGAAGCAACAAGGTATCAAACCCAACAATTTTGCTTGAGCGAGCCATACCTGCTTAAGTGAAAAACGTCAAGTAGCCATTTCACAATTAACTCACTTGAGCGAGACACCCCTCACTTGAGCAAAGAGAGACAGAATCCATTTCGAAGGAATTCGCTCGAGCAGGACCCAGTCCGCTTGAGCAAAAATGTCCAGAACCAATTCATCATTCCCTCGCTCAAGCAGGCCACCCCTCACTTTAGCGAAAAATCCAGAGAACCATTTTTCAACCATCCTTCCTTGAGCAAGAACCTACCCGCCTAAGCGAGAATGTTACAGAATCAAAAATTGACATATTCACTCGAGCGAGACCCACCAAAACCCAAAATGTTAATGCATGCCGATCTCGCTTGAGTGAGAATCATCTCGCTTAAGCGAGAATATCAGTAATTACATAATAACAAGTGTAAATCACACAACATGATGTGCCAAAACTCATTCCATGCAAAATTGACCCAAACCAACACTTGGCGTATATTTAAACACCTATTTAGGACTTATTCCAACAAGCCACACACCACAATTTGGACACTTAAATCAATCCATGCATAAATGGAAATTAAGGGCATTTTAGCCCAGCCAAGCATACCAAATCATAATTTATGTCTATTTGGCCTCAACCAATATTACACCCAAGTCACATATGAGCACTAAAAGTTATAAGCAACCTCCATTTGAGGTACTAATCTTTTTTTGGAAATATGGCCTATCCACTTCCTAATGTGTATACATTTCAACAACACTAACATGCACACTATGCAACATGCATCATCAAAGTTCATATCTATTACAATCATCATTATCCTTCATGTGGTGATACAAAATGATCACAAGTTCACCCCTAATTATCCTAGTGTATCAACTACCATCCTAGGATTTCAAATCATTAAATGTTCAATGGATATCATACTAATAAAGCATTCTAGCTAAATCACAGCTATACAAAATAATTCCATTTACAACCATTTCCTAAAAAGGGTATACAAAAGGTTTACACAAAATATGCCGGCCAAGGCAACTATACCATTTCTTCCTTCATACTATACCTCATCTCTTTGAAAAGCTTTTGCTCCATGGCCATACCTTACAACACAAGGGCTAAAAAGGTAGACAATATAGAGACTGAGCATACTTTCTTAATGATGAAAATCAAACAATTGTGATAACATAAATATGAATATAATTTAACATATTCTCTTAACAAGGAGTTCAATCAACCAATAAGGCCACATAATTCATTAACTTCCATTGAACACACATGTTCATGTATAACAAGTCCATTAACAAAGACATCAACAAGTAAAACTAAATCATCAATTCATTATATTACCACACTTATTACTAAAGTCCACAAGCATTGGTTAGTGACCATAATAGGGTCTATTTCCCAATTTACACTCTCAATAGGGTATCATTCTCTTGATCATCCTCAACTCATATGCCATGTTCCTATGGCTAATGCATATGTCATATTGTATAATGCATATGCAATAGATCCAATTCGGAACATTTTCTCAAAACCCATGCGCACATGGTTTTTCTGATAATTGCAACCATGTATAGTTGCTTTAGCCTTTATCCCCCGCAAGGGTGCTTTTCATAAGATCCCATAAGATCTATATCATCTTCATATATCAAGTGATCGCAACCACTGAGGAGCATTCAAATACAAGTCCCCCCATAAGGGTCTTCTTTCTCATAGTCCTACAAGACCTTTATCATTTCAATACACTTATGATCACAACCACATTCATTCATTCATATTTTAGTTTCCTCCACGCAAGGGTACTCCCTTTCATAATCCTGTAAGACCTTTATTATTTTGATAATTTGCGTGATTGCAACCACATATAATATGATATACCATGCATGCTATGAATGCAACAATTCACATGCTAGCCTTAGCGTCATAAGAATTCCTCACCCTCTCACTTAGGGGTATAATTCACACTTAACATTATAGTTAGTGGTGTATAACCAATCACAGAGTCATCCAAGGCATATCATTCACATCATTCACAACACAATAGCTAAGGAATTATGTTAATATTAACCCACACATGGTAATCAAAGAGCATGCCAACAACCATACTCTAAATTCATGCCCAAACCAAATGTGCCAATTCAAATTCAACCATTAATTATGGAATCAATCTCAGTCGATAACACATATAGAGATAGTATCCATACAAGGAATAACATACATTTATGCATTGATATGTACATTATCAACATAAATTTGAATCATGCTGATGATGCATGATTTATCCTTAATTCCTCAATTTAAATGTGTATAATTTGCCATCACTTAGTGTGTAATATACTGCACTTTAACACATTTTCATCATTTGAGCTTTATTTAATATTTAATTTTAAAATGAATTAAGGATAAATTTTTAATAAAAGTTGGTTTTCTCTTGTTTTGTAGTGTGTGATTAAGCCTGTAATTAAAAAAATAATTACCACAGGTCAAACGAAAGAAGCCACGACTCAAGAAATGGTCAAAAATACGAGAAAAGCACCAGAACAGGTCTGGGAATCGATTCACCAATGTGGGAATCGATTCCTACATAAAAGAATAGCAAGGAATCGATTCAAGCACCCTGGGAATCGATTCATACAGCTAGGAATCGATTCCCCACCCATGTGAATTGATTCATATGCATTTTAAAGGCCTGGGAATCGATTCAAACAAGCATGAATCGATTCATGTGCTTGGGAATCGATTCCCACCCCTGAGGAATCGATTCCTATGTGTAAAATTGCCCAAAAATTTCCTAGATGAATCGATTCAGGCACAGATTCATCAGTGGAAACATCAGATAACGCATTATCAAAGTGGAAACAACACTGAAGCTGATAATGGAGCACTGAAGCATGATAATGGAGCACCATTGAATTGTAAATTAAGAGTGCACATTCCATTACAAATTAATTAAGGCATAAGCGTTGCTTTTGAGCTCCTATAAATAGGAAGCAAGGCAAGGGGCAAAACCATTCATTCTTCATCAGATCCTCCTTCATACGTTCCTCTTCTCTTCTCTGTTGGAAATTCTTCCAGCAAATTCTTCATTTTCTGGGTTAGTTTCATTGTTTGTAGTTGTAATTATGGAGGGCTAAAACCCCTAGATTGATTTTCTTGGAGAATGTTGTAATGTAATTTTGAGGTCACTAATTTTAATATAGTATGCTTTTATTATTGTAATTTCTTTATAATCATTCTGTACTTATTTAATTCCATTTTGTTTAATTGAATTTGTATGCTTAATCGGTTTAATTATTCAAATGGAGTAAAATAAGATTTCAAATTAGAATGGATTAAGGAAATATGCATGCTTAATGAATATTTTCATAATCACTTTTAATAATTATGGTTTGCTTAATTCCATAATTTGAGAATAGATTATGTATATAGGCGATGTTCTTATGTATGCTCAATAATTCCTAGATTTTAAGATCTTGACTCCTTTTGCTTAATTAGGATGCTTGATTAAAATATTCATTTTTAAATGAAAGTAAAGGAATTGTGAATTGAAAAAGACGCTTAGTTGATCAATTCAAATTGAGCTAAGAAATTAACATTAATAAGTATACAAATTATCTTTAGTGAACCAAGGATAAATTTATTTACAATACTCCAAGAAAATCAATCGCTTGTTATTTATTGTTTTAAATCCTATATTTACTTTGTTTTAATTTTAATTGTGACAATAAAATCAATCAAACCCCCCCCCCCCAATTGTATTTGTATGTTTGTTAAAATTCTGTTTGTAAAAATTAATTTTAAACTTGATTTTTCCTAAATTTTTGTGTTGATCCTTGAGAGAACGACCTAGGTTGACACCCTAGTACTACATTAATTAATTTTAATATACTAATTTGACGGAATCACGACTGTAAAAATATTCATGTCAAATTTTAGCGCCGCAGCCGGGGATCAATGATCTTTAGGAAAACTCTTGTTTTAGATTAATTCTTTTTTGTATAAATTGAAAAATAAAATAAAATAAAATAAAATTTTAGTTTGTTTGTTTTATTTTATTTCTTTTGCATGATTTAGGATTCTGATGATTTATTGCTCATGATGATCAAATATTTTGTTGTATGCTATGTATGACTAGAAGAACTTTTGAGCATTTATATTCATTTGATCCTGAAATTGAAAGAACTTTTCATAGGTTAATTAGAGAAGCTAGATTTAATAATAACTTTGTTGATATTGATAGTGATAGTATCTTTTTTGAATCTGCTGAAAGTACTACTGCTAGTTTTTCTGATATGGCTGAACCTCGTGAAAGAACTCTTAGAGAACTAGCTGCACCTGAATTCACATACGAAAGTTTATGTATTCAATATCCTGATGAGGATGTCCCTTTTATTCTTAAGACTGGACTTATACACTTGTTGCCTAAGTTTCATGGTTTTGCGGGTGAAGATCCACACAAACACCTCAAAGAATTCCACATTGTGTGCTCCACAATGAAACCCCAAAACGTTCAAGAAGACCATGTCTATCTTAAAGCGTTTCCTCATTCTTTAGAGGGTGTTGCTAAGGATTGGTTGTATTACCTTGCTCCAAGATCAATCACAAGTTGGAATGACTTAAAGAAAATGTTCTTGGAAAAATTCTTTCCTGCCTCTAGAACAACTGCAATCCGTAAAGACATATCTGGCATTAGGCAACTCTCTGGAGAAAGTCTTTATGAATATTGGGAGAGATTTAAAAAACTTTGTGCAAGTTGCCCTCACCACCAAATTTCTGAACAACTTCTTCTTCAGTACTTCTATGAAGGTTTACACCACGTTGATCGCAACATGATTGATGCGGCAAGTGGAGGAGCTTTAGGAGATATGACTGCTGCTGAAGCAAGAAATCTGATTGAGAAGATGGCATCTAACTCTCAACAATTTGGTGTGAGAAATGATTCTTTCAAACCCATGTTTGATTCCAATTCTAGTTCATCTGGAATTAAATTGGAGAGCAAACTTGATGCTCTCACCACTCTAGTCACACAATTGGCAGTAAATCAAAAATCCATGACTGCTAAAGTATGTGGCATCTGCTCTTCACAAGAGCACCCCACTGATTGTTGTCCTTCTCTACAAGAAAAGGATAATAATAGTCCCCAAGCCTATGCAGCTAACATCTACCATGATAGACCTCCACCACCACAAAACCATGACCTCTCCACCAACAGATACAATCCAGGTTGGAGGAACCATCCAAACTTGAGATGGGGGAACCAACAACAAAATCCCCAACCTCCATTTCAAAATAATGCACCAACCTTCCAAAGAACTACACCTCAACCATCCACAAATGGCCCTTCTTTGGAGGATCTGGTGAAACAAATGGCTGTACAGAACTTAGAATATCAACAGAGGAATGATGCTACCATCCAGAGTCTAAGCAACCAAATTGGGCAATTGGCTTCATCATTAAGCCAGTTACAATCTCAAAACTCTGACAAATTACCATCTCAACCAGCTGCAAATCCAAGAAATGTGAGTGCAATTCAGTTAAGATCAGGTAAGAACCTTGAAGTACCCATACCTAAGGAACCTGAAAAACAAACAGATGTGCCCACAACAGTTGAGAATGATGTGCCCTCTTCAAGCACAAGCAAATCTGAGATGCAACCATCCCAAATTCCACCTCATATCCCTCTTCCTTTCCCACCAAAAGCAATTCCAAGTAAGAAGATGGAAGAAGTGGACAAAGAAATTTTGGATACTTTCAGGAAAGTAGAAGTGAATATACCTCTTCTCGATGCAATCAAGCAAATTCCCAAGTATGCCAAATTTCTGAAGGAGTTGTGTACTCACAAGAGGAGACTCAAAGGTAATGAAAGGATAAGTATGGGAAGAAATGTATCTGCACTGCTTGGTAAGGAAAATATCCCTGAAAAATGCAAGGATCCAGGTACGTTTTCTATACCTTGTATCATAGGCAATAATAAATTTGAAAATTGCATGTTAGATTTAGGAGCTTCAATAAATGTTATGCCTATGTCTGTTTTTAAATCTTTGTCTCTTGGAAATTTACAACCTACTGGTGTAGTAATTCAGCTAGCCAATAGGAGCACTACTTACCCTGCTAGAGTTATAGAGGATGTTTTGGTTCAGGTAGAACAGCTTGTTTTCCCTGCTGACTTTTTTGTACTTGATATGGAAGAAGGTATGCCTCAAATTCCTGTTCCTATCATTTTGGGAAGACCATTTTTGAAAACAGCCAAAACTATAATTGATGTCCATGCTGGAACCCTTTCCATGGAATTTGGTGACACTAAGGTAAGATTTAACATTCTAGATGCCATGAAACACCCTTCTGAAAATCATTCTATTTTCCAAATTGACATTATTGATGAACTAGTTTTTGAACATTTTTCTGATGTTGATTTGGAATGCATAGATGATTCATACAGTTGTTTTGCATGCAATAATTCTGAGAATTGTCATATTTGTGCTGAAATTGACAAATACATAACTGCTGATTTAGAGTCTATAAAAATACCTGTTCTAAATGCAAATTTTCAAGAAGACTCTAACAAATTTTTTGAGGTGCAAGAATCCAAATCTGCTTTGTTAGTTCCATCTACTTTGCAGGCACCTAATCTGGAGCTAAATTTCTTACTTGAAAACCTCAAGTATTCATACTTGGGAAATAATGAAGAGCTCCCGGTAATAATCTTTACTTCTCTTGATGAAAATCAAGAAGAAAAATTGCTGCAAAATTTGGAAAGGCACAAGAAGGCTAGACCACTATCCAGTCTGCTTCAAAAGGATGTGGTATTTGAGTTTGATCCACCTTGAGGGAGTTTTTCTTACCCATCTCTTTACTTTTTCATTATATTGTCTATTTTGTATGCTCTGTCTTACATTGAGGACAATGTATGATTTAAGTGTGGGGGTGGGATTCGTGTGTTATTGTGTGTTGTGTGATTAAATTTTATGTGAAAAAAAAATTAAATAAAAGATTTTGTGTGTGTTTTTGTTTTAAAAAGGCATGTTTTATTGGAATTTTAAGATATGCATGAGTAACAAGTAAATTCTTTCATGTCTGATATGAGATTAATGATATGTTATAATTTGAACTCAAACATTTTTGGTATGTTGAGAATGACATGATAATTGAGAAATGATCATATATGATGGAATTATACCTTGTGAGATTTTTGAGCCTTAAAATTTGATGGATCACTTTAAACCATCTTAATCCTTTCATGTGTGATTAATTCCTGAAAGCTTACATCTTAATTTTTGTCTTGTTTCTTGATGATACTTGAAACTCATATGAATGTATTTTGATACAGGCATTTTGTTCAATTGAGCCACTAAGCCAGATAAGCCTACCATGAATAAATTATCTCTTGCTAGCCATTTTGAGCCTATTTAATTGTTTCCTTGTTGCAGCTCAAATAAGCCATGGATGAAGAACCAAAAATATACCTACCTTAAGAAATATATTGAAGCTTTGGAATCAAGTCAAAACAGGCATTCAAATAAGTGTGGGGGTGTGCAAAAAGGAATTACAACTCTTGTTCCAAGTGTTATGCAATCTCATAAAAAAAAAAATTTTTACCAAATACCATACAATAAATGTTTTACCTTCACTGTTTGCCAGAAAAATTAATTGCTTCATCATTCTTTTTGGTATATATATAAATATATATATTTCATCCATTTTAACCTTGGCCACATTTCAACCCTGTGAAAGCCCTGTTGATCTATACATGCATTTGTATTGATTGTGGAATTGAGAAACTTGCCAAATTTTTAGACTGCTTGATTTTCAGGAATTGTTTTGAGTGTATACACAAACCTTAAACACTTGAGAGTTGAGAGTATGTCTTGTGAGGTTCTATCACTTATGATCTTCTTTTCAGTTTAATTTAATTTTCACATGCCTAACTGTTTGAATGATCTTTATATATATCTTGATGCTCTGAATCTTGCATGTTAAATAACTCTTGTTTCTCTGTATATTCTTAAAATTTCATGCCAAATCTGTGTGTTGTTTTCAACTTAATGTTTTCAATAAATTGAAATACTTGTTTTTATTTTGATTTTGCCCGGGAGTGCAAAAGAATAAGTGTGGGAGTATTTGATGATGCATGATTTATCCTTAATTCCTCAATTTAAATGTGTATAATTTGCCATCACTTAGTGTGTAATATACTACACTTTAACACATTTTCATCATTTGAGCTTTATTTAATATTTAATTTTAAAATGAATTAAGGATAAATTTTTAATAAAAGTTGGTTTTCTCTTGTTTTGTAGTGTGTGATTAAGCCTGTAATTAAAAAAATAATTACCACAGGTCAAACGAAAGAAGCCACGACTCAAGAAATGGTCAAAAATGCGAGAAAAGCACCAGAACAGGTCTGGGAATCGATTCACCAATTTGGGAATCGATTCCTACACAAAAGAACAGCAAGGAATCGATTCAAGCACCCTGGGAATCAATTCATACAGCTAGGAATCAATTCCCCACCCATGTGAATCGATTCATATGCATTTTAAAGGCCTGGGAATCGATTCAAACAAGCATGAATCGATTCATGTGCTTGGGAATCGATTCCCACCCCTGAGGAATCGATTCCTATGTGTAAAATTGCCCAAAAATTGCCTAGATGAATCGATTCAGGCACAGATTCATCAGTGGAAACATCAGATAACGCATTATCAAAGTGGAAACAACACTGAAGCTGATAATGGAGCATTGAAGCATGATAATGGAGCACCATTGAATTGTAAATTAAGAGTGCACATTCCATTACAAATTAATTAAGGCATAAGCGTTGCTTTTGAGCTCCTATAAATAGGAAGCAAGGCAAGGGGCAAAACCATTCATTCTTCATCAGATCCTCCTTCATACGTTCCTCTTCTCTTCTCTGTTGGAAATTCTTCCAGCAAATTCTTCATTTTCTGGGTTAGTTTCATTGTTTGTAGTTGTAATTATGGAGTGCTAAAACCCCTAGATTGATTTTCTTGGAGAATGTTGTAATGTAATTTTGAGGTCACTAATTTTAATATAGTATGCTTTTATTATTGTAATTTCTTCATAATCATTCTCTACTTATTTAATTCCATTTTGTTTAATTGAATTTGTATGCTTAATCGGTTTAATTATTCAAATGGAGTAAAATAAGATTTTAAATTAGAATGGATTAAGGAAATATGCATGCTTAATGAATATTTTCATAATCACTTTTAATAATTATGGTTTGCTTAATTCCATAATTTGAGAATAGATTATGTATATAGGCGATGTTCTTATGTATGCTCAATAATTCCTAGATTTTAAGATCTTGACTCCTTTTGCTTAATTAGGATGCTTGATTAAAATATTCATTTTTAAATGAAAGTAAAGGAATTGTGAATTGAAAAAGACGCTTAGTTGATCAATTCAAATTGAGCTAAGAAATTAACATTAATAAGTATACAAATTATCTTTAGTGAACCAAGGATAAATTTATTTACAATACTCCAAGAAAATCAATCGCTTGTTATTTATTGTTTTAAATCTTTATTTACCTTGTTTTAATTTTAATTGTGACAACAAAAATCAATCAAAACCCCCCCCAATTGTATGTTAGTTGAACTTATGTTTGTAAAAATTTTTAGTTGTTGAGTTTTTATTTTTAATTGTTAAAAATTAGTTTAAGACTTGATTTTTCCTAAATTTTTGTGTTGATCCTTGAGAGAACGACCTAGGTTGACACCCTAGTACTACGTTAATTAATTTTAATGTACTAATTTGACGGAATCACGACTGCAAAAATATTCACGTCACATGCATTTAGAAAATATATTCCTCTCATACCTCAAGAGAAGTACTCTTCTGGGTTAGATGGTCCCGTGCTACTAGAGTTATCAAACCTTACATTAAATAATTGTAAGACCACATCAATGGCTCATTCAACATCATTTTCAATTTCTTGCATACAATTAATGTATATACATGAGTCTTATCATATTGCAACTTACACTAGGTTTCATTCCCTATTTCCTTAGGTTTTAGGAATTCCTTCCTTTAAACCAAAATTCATTATACTTAAAGGGGTAACAACACAATAATTGAAGTTACCCACACATATCAATTTCTCACCCAACATTCTTAGTGGGTTTTCAACCACTATTATTAACCATCTCCCATCATCAATAGTTTTGACTCCTCGTTAATAATTTCCAACCATCATCAATGGCTATCTCTCTTCATTAATAATAATATTTCCTCAACATCATTAAATGCATATTCCATTCATATTTTATATTTTCCCCAAAATCAAGGGTTAGGGTTTTATCAAAAACCCTACAACCATCATAAATGCATATAATTTCCACCATTAAATTAATTACCATCTCCACATACCATCACCATCCCTCATAAATGTGACATTTAAGACACTCCACCTTAGGGTTTGCATATTTAATGGTTTCCACAACAACCCATATGCATTAACACTCTACTAATAACCATAACCCAACAACCATCCCTCATAAATGTGACATTTAAGACACTCTACCTTAGGGTTTGCATATTTAATGGTTTCCACAATAACCTATATGCATTAACACTCTTCTAATAACCATAACCCAACATCTAGGCCATAAACTCAATAGAAGAGTAAGGAACTTACCTCAACCCAACAAGCATAATGGGTTTCCAAGAGAAAGGGAAAAGATGATGAAAATGAAGAGGAGAGGGAGAGATTCAAGCCAACACCATCTTCTTCAAGCCCAATAAAGGATTTTGAAAATGAGGGGGTGGAGATGCATAAACCTTGTCTAGGTTTTAGGGAGAAGGAAGATGAAGAGAATGGGAATGAGGACATGAGAAGAAATGAGAGCAAAATGTGTTTGCCTTTGGGATAGAAAAGCAACGTGAAAGATGAGAGGAGAAAAGGTTTTTTTATTTAAGTTTTGACCTATCACTTAAAACTTTTCTGTTTTATAATAAACAAGATCTCCATTTAGGCTCAATACTTTATCTAGAAGTCATTCTAAAGATATATCCAGATTCACAATAATATTCTTAACAGCCCTGACCAATGGCATCTCAATCGGAGATACTTGGTCGGACACCTATATTTTAACCGAGTATTAATTTTAGCATATTAAGCTTAGTAAATTATGAATAATCATAATAAATCCCAATTAAATCATTTCTAAATTTTTAGGACATTAATCACTTCATATATAATTGTTTGCTATTTATTTCTCTCAATTTGATATTTATATAAAATTTGGGATGTTACAATCCACCCCACCTAAAAGAAATGTCATCCTCGAAATTTGACATACTAGATTCAAATGTATCATAGGAGCGTAATTCTCCCAAGTAAGATTTTATGCATACAAAATAAGAGGTTGATCCCTTTCAGGTCAGAGATTTTCTAGCCTATTACCAATTTATGCAACTTTAGCATATTCAGGAGCTTCTCCATAGAGACATCATGAAGATTAGCACCGATCATTACTGGAAATGCTTCATTCTCCCAAAAAATACATACCTTAAATGGCTTGGTAATGACTTCACCTCAAGATTTTCTTTGACACATGTCTTCTAAATATCAAGGTTCTCTATTTCTAATTCTCCCATACTAAGCAACTCTTGATTTTCCAACAAGTTTAAAATCCCTCGCTCTTCTACAGTCAACTCCTTCTCCTTATTATTAAAATTTTCTTCAAAAAAGGCTTTCAAGGCTTCTTCTTAAATAACATAGGGGCATTGCAATCTGTCATATTCTCAATCATGAAACAATCAACTCTATCAGACGAATACTTTATTGCATTGAAGACATGGAAAGTAACTTGCTCCTTTTTTACTCTAAGCATCAATTCTCCTTTCCTAACATCAATTAAAGCCCTCCCTGAAGTAAAGAAAGGCCTCCCTAAGATTAGGGCTATTTCTTTGTCTGTTTCCATGTCTAACACCGCAAAATCCGTTAGAAAAATGAATTTGTCCACCTTTACAAGTAGACCTTCTATGGTACCATATTTAATAAAGCGGTTAGCCAACTATAATGACATCCGTGTTGGCTGAATGTCATTAATTCCAAGCTTTTTCATTAGTGACAATGGCATAAGATTGATGCTTGCTCCAAAATCCCACAATGCCCGCCCCACATGTATATCCCTTATACAACAAGGGATTGTAAATGAACTACGATCATTGAGCTTCTATGGTAATTTCTTCTAAATAATTACACTACACTCTTGCTTCAGTGTAATAGTTTCATCTCCTTTCAACTTTCTTTTCTTTGAAAGTAGTTCCTTCATAAATTTTGCATAAGAAGGCATTTCCTGCAAAGCTTCAGCAAACAGAATATTTATTTGTAACTTTTTGAAAACATCAAGAAACTTAGCAAATTTTTATTCTTCTATTTGCTTTTTGAATCTTTATGGAAATAGAGCTAATTTCAATTTTTTATGAGTAACATTAGAAGCTTCCTTCAACAACTCATTAATCTTTTCTTTTTTTCTTCGTACTCTCTTTTTCTTTCTCACTTTCTTTTTCACTCTCTTCTTTCTCTTTTTTCTCTCTTTTTCACTTCTAACCCACAATGGCTTAGCTAGCACTCTTCCACTCCTAGTAGTTATAGCATGGCACTGTTCCTTTTGGTTAACCTCAGTGTCACCCAGAAAACTACCACTTTGCCTCTCTACTAATTGTTTAGACTACTGCCCCATTTGATTCTCTAAATTACAAATGAATGCCTCCTAATTTTTTAAGCTGGCTTGAGTGGCCTGAATACATTGTGACAACACATTCTCAAGGTTAAATTTCTCTTTCAGAGCTAGGGGTTGTGGATGATTTTCTTGCTGCGATGATTGACCTTGACCCACATTTTGATTCAAATATTGGTTTAGATGTGGTCCTCTTTGCCATGAAAAGTTAGAGTTGCTTCTATAGTTTGAGGGATAACTTATTTGAATTTGTTAGGCTATGTAGTTCATTTGTTTAGCTTTGCCATTTGAATTGTATAATCCATTCTCATAATCTCCCCCACAAAAATCATAACTTATCATGCATAATTGGTTTGGTTTTTGCATTTTAGATATTTGCACACTCAGCTTTTCTAGTGCTTGGGTCATTAACTTGCTTTGGGCTAGGTAGGCATCTGGCACACTAAGTTTCATGACTTTTCTCCTTTGCATCCCACTTCTCTCACTAAGCAAACATTCATTAGATGTCATCACATCTATCAGCTCAATTGCTTTTTCCATAGTTTTCGTAGTTAGAGAGCCTTCAGCTGAAGCATCAGTCAACACCCGTGTGGCAGGTCTAACTCCATTGTAAAATATATTCACCTACTACATTTCTGAAATTTGCTTGAGTGAATTGAAAAATATATAACCAAAGATGAAGAAATTTCAAAAATAAACAACATACGTTCCATCTTCTCTCTTGGCTAACTCCATTGAAGATCGATTCTCTTCCTTGCCTTCATTTTCTTTCATCTTTTGTGCTTTATTGTAATGGCTACCATGTGTAGCTAAATCCTTATATGGGATTAGATGTAATTGATTCGAACCCGATGTATGCTTATCATATATTTATATAATTGGTACTTTCATTCTATGGTTTTAGGCTTTCTATCTTATATTTAATGCTTGAATCTATCTGATCAAAAGCTTCTTAATTTTAGTTTCTGTTTGTTATTGGGAAATGACTTTGGAAAATGGATCTAAATGGAATGTTTATTATGGAGATTATTAGGAATAATAATCAACAAAACGAACGTCAAAATAATCATTTTTAATGCTGGAATATTTTCAAAGTGATTGAGGAATCAACATATTTGGAATTATTCTTATGAATTTTGTAGTCAAGGAATCAATACGAATGACTTAGATTATGACATAAAAAGTGATAGTCTGAAAACCATTTATATACATATATACAGCGTGTCAAAGAGTGAGATAAATGAAATCCAGTACCAGTTTTTATCAACTATAAGATCGTCCTATTTTATTGCTTTTCTTAGCTTATGTTTAATTGCATTCTACTATTTTATTGTACTGTCACATTATGAAAATAATTTCTTTTGATTGTCATAATATTTTCAGAATCATGATTTTAAATACCAAATCCCAATGGAACGACACTCTATTTTAACATATACTATATGAATAGTGGACGCTTGCCACGAAACACAACGATTATTGCAAAACTAACAACAAGTTTTTAGCGTCGGCGCCGGGGACCAATGCTATTTTTAATCTTGATTCTGAATTATTAAGGCATTGTGAATAATATATTATTGTGAATAGGATATTTGTTCTTGTTACTTGATCATTTTCTGTATTAAAGTTTTCCCGCAGCTGTGTTTGCTTTATGTTATTGAGAAGCCAAGGATCTAAAGACCAGTTTGAATTTGATCTTGTGTTGGAGAGATCTCTAAGGAAAGGTAAAGGAAAAGCAAAGAAGAAGCAGCAATAGGAAACAAGACAACCTTCTTCTACACCGACTCTAAGATCCGCCACTAAACCAAAAATAACAATCAGAATCCTCTGAGAACATTGGGGGATTATACAAATCAGCAGGGTCCTAGATACTTCTCGAGTATTGCTATTCCACAAATAACCAGGGCTTTAGAAATGAAGCCAACTTTTCTAAGTCTGGTTAGTGCACACCAATTCATAGGGATGTCACATGAAGATCCGTATACATATTTATCAACATTCTATGAATTAGTGGGCACTATGGGATTTGAACCAGGTGATTTAGAAGTTGTATACCTATGATTATTTCCTTTTTCTTTGGCAGGTAAGGTAAAAGAATGGATGCAGTCTCATCCTAACCAGAGTCTTAATAACTGGTCCAATGAAGAGAAATTTCTACAAAGATTCTTCCCTCCATCCTGATTTATTAAGGCAAAATCATATATTTCCACTTTTAGACAGGGAGCAGAAGAACCTTTTTATGAAGCTGATAAGTGTTGATTAAGCATTGATTTTATGACTCATTTGAACTAATTTTGTAAAGATTTGAGCTGAATCGATGAATTATTGAAGGAATTGAGCATGAATCTTTCAAGTAGTGATGGATAGGTGTATAAAAGAAAAATTATGTTAAAACTCTTGGAAAGTTGCAGGGAAAATTGTAGGAAATTCAACAAGAAAGCAAGGCAAGCTTAAGCAAGCTTAAGCTTGAGCAAAGCAAGCTTAAGCTTGAAAGAGCAAGCTTAAGCGTGAAAGAGAAAGCTTAAGCATGAAAGAGCAAGCTTAAGCATGAAAGAGCTAGCTTAAGCATGATCGGGAGCATGTGAAGACAACAAGCTTAAGCTTGAGAAAGAAAGCTTAAGATTGAACAACCAAGCTTAAGCTTGAACAAAGCAAGCTTAAGCTTGAGAAAGCTTAAACATTAAATTTGAGAATGTAAAGTCAGCAAGCTTGAGCTTGAGCAAGTTAGAGAGCACCAAGACCTCCCATGGTTGAGCGTGACATGGACACTTGAGCGTGCTCGAGCCAAGCATCAGACCCCTTTGAAGCCTAAGCATGGATTGAGCGTGACTTGACAAGAAGAGCATGCTTGAGCGTGGCTAAGTTTGGCTTCAGCGTGAGACAAACAGAGAGCATCAGGACCTTTCACGCTTGAGCGTGATCATAGAGCTCAAGCGTGACTCATGCAGTATGGGATTTTTAATTTAATATTAACCCAACTCAACTACTTTAAAGTGTTTCTGCATGTCTCTGAATATTCCTTCATAGGGTCTATACAAGTAGGCAAAAGAAGCTAAAGCATAACCCCTATAAATCAAGCACAAAACAGGGCATCAAATATATCCGGGATACGAATCATCCCCTACATCTCCTACAAAATCCAACCTCTCCATTATTCCTTTTACCTTCTGTATTCATTTCCAAATTTTCTTGAAATGAAAATGCAAAGCATGAGTAACTAATTTTCCTTTATTGGGATTGGTTGTAATCAATTCAAACCTGAAGTAATGCTGCTGTAAGTTTTTATGTATGTTAATGAGATTTGATACTTTTTGTATTTCATTCTGTCATTAATTCCTGAAGGTACATGATCACTATTTTCTTGTTTTAATTTTTCTTAAGTATACTAGGAAGTAACTTTTGAAAGCGGATCTGAATGAAATACTCGTTGTGAGTAGCTGACCAGGGATGGCATCTAAAGCAATGAACATCAAAACAATCGATCGTTAATGCTGGAATGATTTCAAAGTGACTGAGGGATCAACGGTTTGAAATCATTCTTATGAATTTTGTAGTCAAGGGATCGATACAAATGACTTTGATTGTGACGTAGAAATTATCATTTCAAACTACATACATGCAATTTATTCAGCTTATGAAAGGTGAGATGCGATGAAACCAATCCCAGTTTTCCAAATCTGATTTTTACCCAAACATTTTACTATCATTATTTTCACTCAACACTTGCTGTTTCTTTTGTATTGAATCTTTTGTACAAAAAAATCAAAACAAATCTTTTGTCAAAATCAATTCAAGAATTAAGATCTTCAAACCAACACCTCCTTAGTGGAACGACATCTATACTATACTACAATTACTGTGTTTAAACTTGGCACAAACATTCCATTGAGTTCATATTATACAAACTTGATTCTCTTCCTTAAACACTTTATTTCTTTGTATGATATATAAAAATATCATACCAGAAGCCTGGGACAGATTCAGATCATTACTGAGAAAATGTCTCAATCATGGTTTTGAAGAAATTACTCAATTGAATATCTTTTATAATGGACTGAGAGCAAACACAAAGATGACTCTAGATGCCGCAGCAGGTGGTACGATGATGATAGTTGATGCTGTAACACCCTAATTTAAACAAATCATAGACAAGAAAAACAAAGGAAATTTTTCACAATTAAAACCAGAATACCACGGTATAAGAATGAAAGGAGAAGAAGAACAAGAGAACAAAAGAAATTCAAGAAACTAACAATGGAAGAAGGGGAAATCGCGTAGGCAGGTCACATAGCAACGCGCACGCGCTCAAGCGAAAGCTTCACTCGGTATTCGTTCATTTCACTCGGCATTTCCGCACTTGGGTTCCAGTGCCTGATTCAATCGGAAGGATCCAACCTCAGTCCACTCGGACTTAACTCTTGCACCTACTAGTCCCATTCGGACAATGCAACTTATTCTACGGTTTCATCAATCAGAACATCTACGCGAATAATACAAAAGTGGTCCCCACTATCACTCACTCGGAATCTAGGAGGACTCCTTACTCAGAATAACCTTCACATCCTTTTGCCACTTGGGGTATTTCACTTAGTTTTCACTTGGTGACCATAATCTTCCTACTCTAGACATTCTACTAAGTTAAGACTCACTCAGATTCCTTTGTCACTAACAGTTTACTACCGTGGGGTCCCCTAGAGTCTAAGGTGTCATTCTCCTGTCGGGAAAACCTTCACTCGGCGGATTCTCACTCGGGGTTCGTTGATTATCCTACGCTCGGGAGAAATCCTAGTAATAACCACTCGGAACGTATATTTAGGCTCTCAACTTCGATCCTAACAACTCATCGTTAGGGGCAGTCTTCTATGTCAATTCCTACTCGGAGCTATCTGATTTCACTCACTCGGAGCGTCTGAACCTCCCCCACTCGGTGACAGAGTCACAAACTCACCCTCTAGGCTATAGATTGGCTTCTTCATGATAAGTTATGTCATTTCCTACACATTCGGGAATATGAACACACACATATATATATATATATATAGATTACCCAGGCATTAGACAATATAAGATAGACATGCAACATAGCATAAACATAGGCATATATATACGTATATAGGAGTGCATATCACGGATTTACAACCACATTGTCATATTCCCATTCTAAGGGGATCAACTCTGTATAAAAGACTAACAGCAAAACACGAGACGGCCAAGGCTTAACCCAAAACATTATATACAACATATGCACAGTCATAAAATTTCCATAGTGCATCAGCACTTCACCCGGCATTTCAGCTCCCCCTCCAATCCTCTTTACGAGAGATGTTCACTGAAAAATTGTCACAGCAGGGGTGAGTATCTTAAATTTTAAATGATAAATACTGACTCAGGTTGTCTCACATTGAAACAACTATATATATATGCACACACAATCACACATGGCAATGATTAAGGTCAGAGTATTACTAATCAACCAAGACACACACACAAGATCCTTACCGTTCGAAATCCACCAGTTGTCACTCGCCCCCTTCCACACATCAACTCAATAACATTAACATACAACAATCAGTGACATGATGTTAAGGTCCATCAATCAGAATGCATCTTTTAAACATTTATCAGTCAGAACCCACAATTCTCATTCGGCTATATATATATATACGCAACTCTTCAACAACATAACTTACATTCATAGAACAAGTTTCAATCAGCATCAACAGCATATGCACACAGATATATATATATATACATTTATCATCTCATGCATAATCAATTCCAGCAATATCAGTAGTTAATATACACAGATTATTCACTCGGTTCCGTATTCGTGTGTAATCGGTTCTGACGTTGCAACGTAGGCTCTCAGCCTTTTGTACATAGCTCTCAGCTATCATTTCAGCTCCCAGCTGCTTGGCCATTTTACAAGTACCCAACCGTTTGCCCAGAGGTGACACCAATGCTCTCAGCGCCAACAAAGGTGTTCACAGGCAGCCCGAGTCCCACTCAAGGGCTACCTTGAGTCCCACTCAAGGATTTTATAGCGTCCCACGCTTTATAACCGATGGTAGTGTCCCACACTACGTGCTCCCAGCACAACGCATCCCATGCGCCACACGTGGATTCATCACACAACATAGAGTTCATGCACACGATCTTTCACTCAGCCATACATACTTCACATGTAGTCGGTAATAACCATTTTCAGAACTCCACATATTAATCTAACACACGCATACTTCCATGCAATCATCATCATAGCTCCATTAGGTGGATACAGCAATATAAAGGTCCAATGCAATTGCTGTCAATCAATATCAAGATTCTATAAGTATTCTCATCAACGCAAGCATCACATGCACTCGGTATACAACAATATCAGGACTTAATCAACGCATGTATCCATATAAGGATCAACAGATTCAAATAAGTATTCTAATCAACACAACATAACATGCAATCGGTATACAATAGTGTCAGGACTTAATCAACACATGCATCTTCAAGGGCAATGATAACATGCAACATTCACTCTCACTTATCCTACACTCGGGTACTCCACATGCAGGCACGTTATACAAAAAGAATGCAGAACCACAATTATCAACACCCGAAACTCGTTCATAACCTATGCATTTAACATGTAAGGTACTCCCCCTACCAACTACGAGACTCCGAGAGACTCTTCTGCTTGGGCGCTGGTCCTTTTTCCTCGCTGCTTCACTCAACACTTTCACTCGTTTAACCTTCACTGGAACACTGCTGCCTTCCACGAGTGGTACAGGGCTGCTTCTGCTTCTGCTTCGACGCTCGTCCTTTACTCGTATAAGGGAGCTCTGACTCCTCTGCAGCACCTTCAACGTGGCCTCCGAAACTGGGAGTGGAAACAGAGAGCAGAGAAGGAGAAGAGAACAAGGAAAACAAGAGAGAAAGAGAAGGAGGAAGAAGAAGAAGAACACACAGGGAAATTCTAAAGAATGAATGACAAGGAAAGCCATCAACCAATTATAAACGCATGCATGAGGGAAAGGAATGGTGGGGTGGGAAAACGTGAGGAGCAGTCTGCTCACGTCACCCAGTCCCATCAGCATCCACTAAAGCTAATCACCTTTTCAATCAGCACACCTTTTGATTAATTAAGTTAAGGGTAATTAATGAACAATTTCCACTTCTGAGTTATTATTTTAATGGCTTTCTTTCACCCGGTACATTGTTAAAATTGGGATGTTACAGTTCTCCCCCACTCAAAAGAATTTCGTCCTCGAAATTCAGTCGGTAACTCACCTTGGTCAAACAACTCGGGGTACTGCTGCCTCATGGCATCCTCGCGCTCCCAGGTATAAGAAGTATACCCGTCCTGCTGCCATTCCACTTCAACCAGTTGCATATTCTTACTCCTTAATCGCTTTACCGATCGGTCCACGATCCTAGTCGGTATAGTTACAGTGGTCAGGTCTTCCCTGATTTCCACTTCATCATCAGGCATTGTGTGAGTAGAATCTGGCAGGTACTTCCTTAGTTGAGACACATGAAACACGTCATGCAATCGAGACAAGTGAGTCGGTAATGCTATTCGGTATGCCATGGAGCTGACTCGTTCTGACACCTCATAAGGCCTAATGTATCGAGGGCTTAACTTTCCACTCTTCAAGACTTACCCGACTCCTTTACTCAGTGAAGTCCTTAAAAATACTCTGTCTCTGACTGAAAATTTGTTAGTCCTCAAATTTTCAATAAAAGCTTAAATAAAAATTTCATAAAAATTAGTTTAATTTGTTAGAAAATTAGGATTTAAATTCAATAAATGGATGTTGTTGGAAATAATCTGCCCTTGATCAATTTTCTCTAGTTTTACAGTGAAAAAGTTAAGAAATCAAGAGAAAATTACACTGGAGGAGCTGACGCGTAGCCTCACCCCACGCTTAGCATCAACAGCTATTTTTGATGCTGACGCTACGCATCACAGCCACGCGTAGCGTCAGTGCTGCGTGGTCTCCACCTCCACTTTGACCAACCACTCCACTTGGACCCAATAATGGGTACTCCACTCAGCCACAAGGGCCACCCCACTCAGCACAAATGGCCAAAACACAGTGGAGACACGTCCAAGTGGCCAAGCATGATTGATTTTTATAATTTGTAGTGGCCATTATCAGCTGTTTAATGGAAGCTGAGTCATGGGCCTGACGCGTAGCGTCACAGGGACGCGTAGCGTCAGCACCCTTGCTCAGCCCTATAAATAGGGCCATCCAACACCATTCATCCCATCCCATACACAGCATTTCATTCTCTTCTCTTCTCTCTTGTGCTCGACTTTGAGTACTTCTTTTATGAGTTGTAGTTCTAGAATAGTTTTCTAGATACTTGAGTGTGTTTCGGTGTATTGTGATCGTTGTATCGTGAAGTTTCCATCGTCTTCGTAATGTCAAACTCTGTAAGTGTTGTTTTTACTTTTACCATGTGTAACTAATTTGTTTATGTTGGAATTGGTGAACTAATCTATTGAGTATAATGTTGTGAATTTGACCTCTGCATGTTTATGATTCAAGTCCATGTTAGTATCTCAACCTTTTATTAATATGAACGTCAAACGGGAGAATGATTTTCATGTGTATCGAAACTGGTTTTATTAGTATAAATGTCAAACGGGAGAATGATTATTTATGCCGTATTGAAACTTGTTTTGACGAAAGAAAAAAGTTGGAATACCCTTGGTATCTCAATTCTATAGGGGTTGTTAACCATTGTTGCCATAAGGCCAGGTCTTAATGCAAGTTTTTACTGAGAAAGCTCACGAGGGATCGGACTTTACGGTGAATTCTTAGAATTTATATCACGAGGGATCGGTTATAATGATTTTAAGCTGCAATGACATGAAACTTGATGATTAAATATGCATGTCTTGAGTTCCTCATTGTTATTCTAGATTAGGGATCCAATTTCTAACATAATTTGTTTGTTTGTGTTTATCTCAAGTATCTTACCTATTCTAGATTGCAACTCGTCTTTTTAGATAGATTTTATTTTCTTCTATCTTATGAATCACTCAATCATGCTATCTTGTGAATATTGTATAAACTGTATATAAATCATTCTTTTGTTTATAATTTCCTCCACATTTACCATAGTAAATAGAAAATTACTGTTGTTATTGGACTTTCAATCCCAGTGGAACGATATCTAAATTTTGAAAACTACAAACGATTGGTGCGCTTGCCAATTAACAAACCCGGTGGTGGAAACGAACCATTGAGATGCCGTCACCGGGTTAACAAGTTTTCTGGCGCCGTTGCCGGGTTAACAAGTTTTCTGGCGCCGCTGCCGGGGATTGAATTGTTTCAGTAAAACAGTAAATTTTTAATTACCGTGGTAAATATTTTTTTTACCTTAGATAATTTTTTTTATTTATCATTGTTACACTAACTTTCTTTGTCTAGTTTGTGTATGCAAACTCGATCTACCGCAGGTAAAATTTATTTTGATCCTGAGATAGAAAAGTTTGTAAAGAAAATCAAGTCTTTGAAATCTAAAACACAAACTAAGTCTTCTTCTACTTTTAAGAATTTTGAAAATTCAAACATGGCTGCTGAAAGGAGAACATTGGGACAGTTTGCTGCTATAAATGGTCCACCCCGAGTTTCGGGAATGTTTCAAGGACCAGTTTTACCAGTGGAAATTAAACCTACTACTTTAAACATTATTCAAAACAACCAATTTGCTGGTTTAAATCATGAAGAACCATATGAACATTTAACTGTTTTTTATGAGTTATGTAGCATAATTGGTTTTGAACCCAATCAAGAAGAGTCTGTTTACATGAGACTCTTTCCTTTTTCATTGATTGGGAAAGTAAAAGAATGGTTTAAATCTTGTCCACCGGGTAGTTTTGCAAACTGGTCCGATGTTGAAAGAAAAGTTTTGGAAAGATTTTATTCTCCTTCAAAATATTTTGAAGCAATGACAGCCATACATTCTTTTTCTCAAAATAATGATGAATCACTAGGAGAGACATGGGAACGATTCAAGGCACTTTTGGGAAAATGCCCAAACCACAACCTGAATGATGCCGAAAAGGTAAGAATCGTTTACCATGGTTTATTGCCTCAGTTCAAGATGATGTTAGATGCTTGTGCAGGTGGTTCTTTAATGAACAAGACTGTGGAAGAAGCCATAGAAATATTGGAATCAATGGCTATTAGTGACCGACAAGCAAAGCATGAAAGAGGTAATATGCAGAGGAAGCCAGGAATGCTCGAATTGGGAGTAAATGATGCAGTGTTGGCTCAGCAAAAATTACTGACCCAACAAATTGAAGTTATGAGCAAGCAATTGGAAAAACTTCAAATTGCTCAAGTAACATCACCACCCCCTGCTCAACTTAAAACATGTATGCACTGCATGGGAGAACAACCATGTGGTTACTGTGGAAATGAGCAAGAGCAAGCCAATTTCATGAACCATCAAAGAGCACCCTTAGGTAATTTTCCTTTTAATCATGGAAATTCTTTCCCTAACAATTACCTACAGGGTTGGCAAAATCAGAATATTGGCTGGAGACAGGACACTGGACCTTCCAACAGACCTCCTAACAATCAATTCAAGCAACAACAAACTGACAATGCAAGATTGACAAGAATAGAGGAATCTATTCAACAGTTATTGCAGTTTGTAGAGACAAATGAAGCTGCCCGTAAAGCATCAGACATACAAATGGGTCAGCTTGCAAAAGAGATAGCCGAGTTAAAGAGTTCTGGGTTTTCTGCAAACACTCAAAACCCAAGGGAATAATGTAATGCTGTTTCTTTTGATGATTGTAAAGAAAAAAATGAGAAAAAGAAGGAGGAAGAAGAGAAAGAAAGTGAAAAAATAGAAAAAAATAAAAAAAAGGAAAAAGAAAAAAATGTGCAAAGAGATACAGAGCAAGAAACAAACTGTATAACCCCGAAAAAATGTAAAGATCCGGGGAGTTTCACCATTCCTGTGACAATCGGAAATATCAACATCAGGAATGCGTTATTAGATTTAGGGGCTAACATTAACTTGATGCCCTTAGATTTAATAAAACGCATTGGTGAATATGAGTTGAAGGAAGCAAAGACAAAATTACAGTTTGCAGATCGCTCTGTCAAAAAGCCTTTTGGGATTGTGGAAGATGTACTGGTAAAGGTTGACAAGTACCACTTCAAGGTTGACTTCGTGGTGCTGAATATGAAGGAGGACACTGAGATCCCCCTGATCCTAGGAAGACCTTTCATGAAGACTGCAAGGATCAGAGTAGATGTTGATCTAAGTACGGTTGCAGTCAAAGTTTATGAAGAAGAGGTAAGCTTCAGTGCTCATGAACACCTCAGGATAAGTAATGAGGAAAAAGTTTATCCCTCAACCGAACCAGGTATATCTCTTCCCAATCAATTAAATTGTTTTAAATTAACCGATGCTTTGAAAGATGAAAAACAGGTAATTAAGCATCGGAAAAGAAGAAAAAGAAAGAAGAAGACAGGTGATTCCTCAATGGATATTGGGAGACCACCTGATTAAATCAGAGGTAATGTCTGGCTGGAGACATTAAATCTAGCGCTCAATGGGAGGCAACCCATTCTTTTCTCTTTAAATATTTAAAAAAAAAAACCACAAAACAAAATTTTTAACTTGTTTAAAAGAGAAGGGGTTTTTAAACTGAAAAGAAAAGGTTTTGAAAATCAAAAATTTTGAAAAATCAAAAACAGAAGCCCACGCGTAGCGCCCGTGTGACGCGTAGCGTGGACTCTGAATTTTAGGTCTGAAGCGTAGCGTCCCATCCACGCGTAGCGTCAGAGCCCACGTTCAGTTTTTAAAAACTAAACCAGAGAGGCCCATCTTAGGGTTTAAAGCCTAAGATCTCCTCTCTGCCTCACTTTAGTTTTCAAAACCCTAAATTTTAAAACCTCTTCCTCTCTTCCAAGCCCTCTTCAATCCTAAGTGCTCAAGGAACCACAAGTAAGTGTTCTAATCCGTTCTCTTTAGTTTTGTTTTTAATTTTTTATTTTTAGAAATAAATGTGGTTAGGATTAGGATTAGAAGACCATTGGGATTGATTGCTGTTAGGAATTAGGAATTGAATGGATATAATGTGGTTTGGAAAGGGGTTGCTGCTGTGCAACCCCTATTTTTTCTGTTCTGCGCAGCTCACGCGTAGCGTCCCACTGACGCGTAGCGTGAGGATGAACTGTGAGCCCACGCGTAGCGTCCCACAGACGCGTAGCGTGGGCAGAACAGGCTGATGCGTAGCGTCACACCACGCGTAGCGTCAGCCTCTATTTTTAATTTTTGATTTTTGTTGTGTGTTGTTTTCTTTTAAATTAATAAATTTTCATATTTTGTATTTGTTATACTTTCTTGCATAAAAATAAATTTGTATGAATTTTGAATAAATTGTACTTTGTTTTGAAAATTATTGTGTGACTTTCTTTATAAATCATAAAAATACAAAAATATGTTTTGATGTATTTGAATTTCAATTTTAGAAAAACCAAAAATATTTTTATGGATTAATGTGTGATTTATTGTTAATGTGTGTTTAATTTTAAAACTTTTTATTTTTGCAGATGGCACCAAAGAAATCCATTCCCACTTCTGGTCCCTCTAAAAGACAGAGGAAGACCACGGATACCGACACCACCTCTGAGGATCCTGATCTTCAGGGACAGGAGGTGTTAGGACCAAGGGATTCCACCAGATTTCGCACTGATGCGAAGTGGGCACGGTTTCATCAGATCAAGGGCCAAAGACTTATCTGGGAGAGGGTACTTGATCTGAGTGCAGGAGATTACCCTGAGCTTCAAGATGGAATTCAGCAGAGGAGATGGGGACCTCTATTCTCTCTACCTACTGAGGGGGACCCCATCTTAGTGATGGAGTTTTATGCAAATGCTTTCAGGACCCGCCAGGACGCACCGAACATAGGGCAGCAGCGGACGAGTTGGGTGAGAGGTCGGCATATCTCATATGACCGGGACACCATCAGCACCCTATTGGGTAATCCTTGGGAGCCTACTCCCGAGGATGACACTTGTTTCTGGAAAGAAAACAGAAACAAGATTGCTGCTGAGGGAGAGTTTGGATACTCCCTCGAGGAGGTTGCTCATTTCTTGAGCAAGGATGGAATCTTTTTCAACCTGAGTAGGGTTGGAAGGAGTCCATCTAACCTCCTAAAGACCCAGCTGACCCCCATAGCCCAGGCGTGGTCCCACCTCATGCTTCATAATATCACTCCGGTCACCCACCTTTCATCCCTTCCAGTTGATCGTTGTTGCCTTCTCTATTCTATCCTCCAGGGCCACACCATCGATATTGCTGAGCTTATATCTGAGCAGATTCACTTTTATGCCCTTGGGTATAAAGTGAATCGCCCCATACCCTTTCCTCTCATCATATCTGCCTTACTGAGGAGGCAGGGAGTCATTGTACCTTCACCAGAGTTTACTAGTTCTTCAGGGAGAGTCCCTAAAGTTCTAGTGAACAGAGATTATTTTGTGCAGCAGTGCAAGCTTCCACCACTAGAGCAGGAGGCTCAGCCTCGACCTAGGAGGAGGAGACCACCAGTGCAGCCTCCATCTACTGATGCTATCACACAGGGCTTTGCCCGGATATCACTTGAGCATCAGCATATGATGTAGATGATGGCTGCCACTCATAGAGCTTATATTCATCTTCACGATGAATTTTATCAGTACAGGTTACAGGGAGAGGGAGCACCTTATGTTACCCCGGCCGAGTTTGCAGCACATGTAGCTTGGCCCGGAGATTTGCCTACCTACCCTGAGACTGGTGGATCATCTGGCGCACAGGCTGACTCTGATGGCGATGGTGATGATGAGGAGGAGGAGGATGATGATCAGATGGAGGATTGAGGATGCCATCTTCATCTTATTTTGAGTACATTTGTTTTTAGTTGACATTTATATTTACATTTACATTTTATATTATGGTATTTTATTATTTGTGTGGTGTGTTTTTTAGTAATTATTTGTTTTTGCATATTATATTCGAAATAAAAAATAAATAAATAAATAAATAAATAAATAAATAAATAAATTAAATTTTTGTTAGTAAGTTAGTTTATACACTTAGAGTTTTTACACAATAAAACCAATTTTGTAAAATCAATTATCAATTTCTTTATAACTTAGGAATTTTTATAAATTTAATTACAATAAGTTTATTAACCATCAAGCAAATTTCAATAACCCGGTGAGTTGAGAGATCTTTTTAAACACTTGAGGGTTTAATCGACATATTTTCAATTCGAATTGATTTTGCTTTAATCTCTGATTTGTGTTGTTGTACAGAGAATTCGGGAAAATGATCAAGGCACATTTATTGGTGAAACGAAACCGTGGGCCAAACAACTTACCTTGGTAAAAAAATCTTTTATCCCTTGCAAGCCAATTTGAGCCTAAAATAAAATTCTTTGGTACCCTTAAAAACCTAATTTTGTTTTAACCATTCCCTATACTTGATTGATTAAAAGAGTAGTTGAAATAAATAAAAAATATTTTGAGTGTTCTTACAAAAATGGGGAGTGAAAATGAGCAACTTGATTCTTTTCAAAAAAAAAATAGAATATGGAAAAGAAAAGTCAAAAATAGTGAAAAGAATCAAGTTGGGGGTATTTATTTTTCATCAATAAAAGAAAATGAGAGTTTGGATCAAGAGAAAAGCCTAAAAATTATGAGAATGCTCTTTTATGATTTCAGGTTTTTGAATTCCAAGAAAAACCATTGATTCTTGTAAACCAAGCCTCATTACAACCCGTAAAAAGACCTTGTGATTTTCAAATTAACTCTGTATAAATAACCATTGATTAGATGACAAACAAAGTTAAATTCGTTTGATTTTATGATTGATTAAGTGAAACAGGTTACAAATTGCATAGAGATAAACACTTGTGAGGTAAGCCTGAAATTCTGCTTGGTTGTTAATAGAATATTGTAAACAATTTTATCATTAAACCTTTGTTATATTTGATATCAGTTTTTGATTATTACAAAATAGTTAAAATTGTGTAATTATTTTTTGTGATAAATTTTTGGACTAACTTAAAAATTTGATTTCAAATTTTTATTTTCTTATTTTTCTCTCTTGCTCGAGGACGAGCAATGTCTCAAGTTGGGGGTATTTGTTAGTCCTCAAATTTTCAATAAAAGCTTAAATAAAAATTTCATAAAAATGATAAAAATTAGTTTAATTTGTTAGAAAATTAGGATTTAAATTCAATAAATGGATGTTGTTGGAAATAATCTGCCCTTGATCAATTTTCTCTAGTTTTACAGTGAAAAAGTTAAGAAATCAAGAGAAAATTACACTGGAGGAGCTGACGCGTAGTCTCACCCCACGCTTAGCATCAACAGCTATTTTTGATGCTGACGCTACGCATCACAGCCACGCGTAGCGTCAGTGCTGCGTGGTCTCCACCTCCACTTTGACCAACCACTCCACTTGGACCCAATAATGGGCACTCCACTCAGCCACAAGGGCCACCCCACTCAGCACAAATGGCCAAAACACAGTGGAGACACGTCCAAGTGGCCAAGCATGATTGATTTTTATAATTTGTAGTGGCCATTATCAGCTGTTTAATGGAAGCTGAGTCATGGGCCTGACGCGTAGCGTCACAGGGACGCGTAGCGTCAGCACCCTTGCTCAGCCCTATAAATTGGGCCATCCAACACCATTCATCCCATCCCATACACAACATTTCATTCTCTTCTCTTCTCTCTTGTGCTCGACTTTGAGTACTTCTTTTGTGAGTTGTAGTTCTAGAATAGTTTTCTAGATACTTGAGTGTGTTTCGGTGTATTGTGATCGTTGTATCGTGAAGTTTCCATCGTCTTCGTAATGTCAAACTCTGTAAGTGTTGTTTTTACTTTTACCATGTGTAACTAATTTGTTTATGTTGGAATTGGTGAACTAATCTATTGAGTATAATGTTGTGAATTCGACCTCTGCATGTTTATGATTCAAGTCCATGTTAGTATCTCAACCTTTTATTAATATGAACGTCAAACGGGAGAATGATTTTCATGTGTATCGAAACTGGTTTTATTAGTATAAATGTCAAACGGGAGAATGATTATTTATGCCGTATTGAAACTTGTTTTGGCGAAAGTAAAAAGTTGGAATACCCTTGGTATCTCAATTCTATAGGGGTTGTTAACCATTGTTGCCATAAGGCCAGGTCTTAATGCAAGTTTTTACTGAGAAAGCTCATGAGGGATCGGACTTTACGGTGAATTCTTAGAATTTATATCACGAGGGATCGGTTATAATGATTTTAAGCTGCAATGACATGAAACTTGATGATTAAATATGCATGTCTTGAGTTCCTCATTGTTATTCTAGATTAGGGATCCAATTTCCAACATAATTTGTTTATCTGTGTTTATCTCAAGTATCTTACCTATTCTAGATTGCAACTCGTCTTTTTAGATAGATTTTATTTTCTTCTATCTTATGAATCACTCAATCATGCTATCTTGTGAATATTGTATAAACTGTATATAAATCATTCTTTTGTTTATAATTTCCTCCACATTTACCATAGTAAATAGAAAATTACTGTTGTTATTGGACTTTCAATCCCAGTGGAACGATATCTAAATTTTGAAAACTACAAACGATTGGTGCGCTTGCCAATTAACAAACCCGGTGGTGGAAACAAACCGTTGAGACGCCGTCGCCGGGTTAACAAAATTCCAATGGTCTGGTGCGTTTGTCATGGTAGCTCTTTTGCCTATCTTGAGACGCCTTCATCTTTTCTTTTATCACTCGGATCTGTTCTGAAGTTTGCTTCACAATTTCTGGTCCCAATAGCAGACTCTCACCCATTTTCGACCAGCAAAGCGGGGTTCGACATCTTCGACCATACAATGCTTCGTAGGGTGCCATACCAATACTATTGTGATGGTTGTTATTGTACGTAAACTCAACCAAGGGAAGGTATTGCTCCCAATCCCCACCGTGCTCTAGTACACCCGCCTTTAGCAAGTCCTCTAAGCTCTGGATTGTCCGCTCGGATTGTCCATCAGATTGGGGGTGGTAAGCGGAGCTAAGCCAAAGTTTCGTGCCCATTTCCTGGTGCAGGCTGGTCCAAAACCGGGACGTAAACCTAGGATCCCTATCCGATACGATAGAAGTCGGTATACCATGCAGTCAGATAATCTCGCAAATATAAATCTGAGCTAACCTATGCATCGGGTACTTCATGTTCACAGGTAGGAAGTGTGCACTCTTTGTTAGTCGGTCAACAATGACCCATATCGTATCATGGCCCGCTCGATTTTTGGGCAATCCCATAACAAAGTCTATGGCAATTGAGTCCCATTTCCACACGGGAATCTCCAGGGGTTGCAATGCACCATACGGCTTCTGGTGCTCCACTTTTAACTTCTGACAGGTGATGCACCGAGCCACATATTCTGCCACGTTCCTCTTTAATTCGGGCCACCTGAACTGGGTTCTCAGGTCATGGTACATCTTCGTCGCACTCGGGTGGATACTTAGCAAGCTCTTGTGAGCTTCATCAAGCACCATTCTTCTCAATTCTCCCCCACCCGGCACGTATATTCTATTTCTTACTCAGAAGATTCCATCTGATCCCTCGGTCAAGGACAAATCCTTACCTTTGGCCTGAGTCTCCTTTATCTCAGCCAAGTAGGAATCTGACTGCTGTTGCTCGTACACGGATTTCAGGAATTCATTGGTAATCCTTAGCGTACCGATCGTCATTTTCCGAGAGGAGGGGATGTCAACATGTAAGTTCATGTCTCGGAACTGATCCAATAACTCCACTTCCTTCACCATCACCACTGCTACATGAAGGGACTTCCGACTCAACGTGTCGGCAACAATGTTTGCCTTACCCGAATGGTACTTTAGCTCGAAATCATATTCTTTTAAAAATTCTATCCATCTCCTCTGTCTCATGTTCAGTTCCTTTTGGTCGAATAAGTATTTGAGGCTCTTGTGATCACTGTATACTTCAAATCTGGACCCGAACAAACAATGCCTCCAGATTTTTAATGCGAACACCACAGCTGCCAATTCCAAGTCGTGGGTCGGATAATGCTGCTCGTGAGGTCTCAATTACCGAGAGGCATACGCTATCACTCGGTCTTTCTACATTAGCAAGCATCCTAATCCGAGTCCTGATGCATCACAATAAACCACGAAGCTCTCTTGCAAGTCAGGTAATGCCAGTACTGGAGCAGTCGTCAACTTGTCCTTCAGCTCTCGGAAGCTGTTCTCGCACTCGGGACTCCATACGAAGGGAATATTTTTTCGAGTCAATTTAGTCAGTGGCAAGGCCAACTTAGAAAAACCTTCAATGAATCTTCTATAATAACCTGCCAGGACCATAAAGCTCCTTATCTCCGAGACCGACTTGGGTCTCTCCCATGCCATTATAGCCGCCACCTTCGAAGGGTCCACCGAGACACCTTCCTCGGAAATCAGATGTCCGAGGAAATGGATTTTATTCATCCAGAAATCACACTTTGAAAGCTTTGCAAACAACTGCTTCTCCCTTAACACTTGGAGTACCGCCCCGGAGATGTTCTTCATGCTCCTCAAAAGTCTTAGAATAGACTAGGATGTCATCAATGAAAACAACTACGAATCGGTCTAGATATGGGTGGAATATGTTGTTCATGTAATTCATGAAGACGGCAGGGGCGTTTGTTACACCGAACGGCATCACTACATACTCGTAGTGACCATACCGAGTCCTAAAGGCAGTCTTTGGGATATCCGAGTCCTTCACTCAGATTTGATGATATCCCGATCGCAGGTCGATTTTTGAGAAGACTGAGGCTCCACGCAGTTGGTCGATCAAGTCATCAATTCGGGACAATGGGTATCGGTTCTTAATCGTGAGTTTGTTTAGCTGTCGGTAATCTATACAAAGTTTCATGCTGCCATCCTTCTTCTTAACAAGTAGCACGGGTGCGCCCCATGGTGATACGCTCGGTCTAATGAATTGTTTTTCGAGTAACTTATCTACTTGCTTCTTCAGCTCGGCCAATTCAGTTGGGGACATTCTGTATGATGCACTCGAGACTGGCTCGGCTCCAGGGATCAGGTCTATAGAGAATTCGACTTCTCTATTGGGAGGGACACTCGGTACGTCTTCAGGAAACACCTCTGGGAATTCACAGACAGTTGGAATTTCGTTCACCCGGGCTTTACTCTCACCCTCGGTTAGACAAAGCATCATAAACAGTTGAGTCATACCTTGTGCTGTGTCGCCTTCATTGTGCTACCTCGGGAAGATTATCCTTCGGTTTCTACAATCCACTAGCACCTTGTTGGCTGAAAGCCAATCTATTCCGAGCACAATGTCAAGGTCCTTTAAGGGTATGCACACCAAATCGAAAGTGAAACTTTGATCACACAACACGAATGTTACATCCTTGCACATTGATGATGTCAACACCTTAGCGCCAGTCGGATTGGCTACTTCCAAAGTCCGATCCATAAACACAGTCGGTAACTTTAATTGCTTTACACACTCATCAGCTATAAAAGAATGGGTGGCTCCCGAATCAAAAACAACATTAAGCATATATCTACCGAGTGAGCACTTACATTGTACCAAGTCATCGCCTGTGCAGCATCCTCCGTGTTGATGGTGTAGACTCTTCCCGCTGCTGGTTGGTCGGTATTCCTCTCTCGGCCATTTGGAGCAAGCATCATGTTTCCTCTGGCTCGGTTGCCTCTGCCACCCGGTCTTTGGTTATCATTCACTTAGTTTCTCTCTTGGAAACCTCCTTGACGTACACTGGTGTTTGCTTGACGGAGTTGGGGGCAATCGGGGTGAATGTGTCCCCTTTTATTACAATGAAAGCAGACCACCTCACCATCGTTGTTGTAGTCTCAGGCATAATGATTTCCTCCACACTTGAAACACTTCCCGTCTCCCACAGCTGGTCGTCTTTCATGCTGGTTCCGACCCCTAATTCTGGAAAAGGATTGGTTTCTGCCAACGTTACTCAGCCTCTTGAAGCGGGATTACTGGGGCCTCAAGGAATGGTTGGCTTTGCTGCTCTGGCCCGAATGGGCCTTGTCATCCTCCTCGAATATCCTACACTTATTCACCAATGCAGGAAAACTCTGTATCTCTTAGTATCTACAGGCTCTCTTAATATCTGATCTTAATCCATTCTCAAATTTAAGGCACTTGGAGCTCTCCGTCCCTGGTTGTTGGAAAGGTGGGTAGAATAGGCACAACTCTTCGAATCTGGTCGCATACTCTTCCACGGTCATGGAGCCTTGTTTCAATTCCATAAACTCCAACTCCTTCCGACTCCTTACTGTGTCGGGGAAGTACTTCTCTAAGAAGCATGTCTTGAAATCGTTCCAAGTCAGTTGATTATCATCGTCAGGGAATCAGTTTCTGGCTATCTTCCACCAGTTTCCTGCCTCGTCACGCAGCATGTATACTACACATTCTACTTTCTGGGCCTCGGTACAGCGAAGACCCCTAAAAATCCGCTCCAGTTCCTGAGTCCATTTAAAAGCTGTCTCAGGGTTCCGTCCTCCTAGAAATTTACTCGGCTTCCTCTCCAGGAAGGGGTCCAGCACTTGGCCCTCCTCAGCTCGAGGCTGGCCCTGCCTCTCAAACACGTCTGCAAAACGTTGGAATGCCGTGGCTATAGCCTCCATGCTTTGGCGATGCGTCATCCCTTATCCTGAAATTAACACCCCTTCAAGGATAAGTATACCAAGCCACCTAATACCGATCGGATTTCAGCCTAACATTCAGTAACTTAGCACATCATACTATTTATATATGCTACTCAATCAATCGGACCAGGAGGGAAACAACCTCCTATCCACAAGTCAATATCAATCAGGTTCAATCATGATGACCACTCAGTCAGAAAGCACACAACCGCTCACACTCGGCAAGCATACCTTGGCCATGGACCTTTCGGTCTGCTCTGATACCAAAATGTAACACCCTAATTTAAACAAATCATAGACAAGAAAAACAGAGGAAATTTTTCACAATTAAAACTAGAATACCACGGTATAAGAATGAGAGGAGAAGAAGAACAAGAAAACAAAAGAAATTCAAGAAACTAACAGCGGAAGAAGGGGAAATCGCGTAGGCAGGTCACATAGCAACGCGCACGCGCTCAAGCGAAAGCTTCACTCGGTATTCGTTCATTTCACTTGGCATTTCCGTACTCGGGTTCCAGCGCCTGATTCACTCGGAAGGATCCAACCTCAGTCTACTCGGACTTAACTCTTGCACCTACTAGTCCCATTCGGACAATGCAACTTATTCTACAGTTTCATCAATCAGAACATATACGCGAATAATACAGAAGTGGTCCCCACTATCACTCACTCGGAATCTAGTAGGACTCCTTACTCAGAATAACCTTCACGTCCTTTTGCCACTCGGGGTATTTCACTTAGTTTTCACTCGGTGACCATAATCTTCCTACTCTGGACATTCTACTAAGTTAAGACTCACTCAGATTCCTTTGTCACTAACAGTTTACTACCGTGGGGTCCCCTAGAGTCTAAGGTGTCATTCTCCTGTCGGGAAAACCTTCACTAGGCGGATTCTCACTCAGGGTTCGTTGATTATCCTACGCTCGGGAAAAATCCTAGTAATAACCACTCAGAACGTATATTTAGGCTCTCAACTTCGATCCTAACAACTCATCGTTAGGGGCAGTCTTCTACGTCAATTCCTACTCAGAGTTATCTGATTTCACTCACTCGGAGCATCTGAACCTCCCCCACTCGGTGACAGAGTCACAAACTCAACCTCTAGGCCATAGATTGGCTTCTTCATGATAAGTTATGTCATTTCCTACACATTCGGGAATATGAACGCACACATATATATATATATATAGATTACCCAGACATTACACAATATAAGATAGACATGCAACATAGCATAAACATAGGCATATATATATATATGTATATAGGAGTGTATATCACGGATTTACAACCACATTGTCATATTCCCATTCTAAGGGGATCAACTCTGTATAAAAGACTAATAGCAAAACACGAGCCGGCCAAGGCTTAACCCAAAACATTATATACAACACATGCACAGTCATAAAATTTCCATAGTGCATCAGCACTTCACCCGGCATTTCAGCTCCCCCTCCAATCCTCTTTACGAGAGATGTTCACTGAAAAATTGTCACAGCAGGGGTGAGTATCTTAAATTTTAAATTATAGATACTGACTCAGGTTGTCTCACATTTAAACAACTATATATATATACACACACAATCACACGTGGCAATGATTAAGGTTAGAGTATTACTAATCAACCAGGACACACACACAAGATCTTTACCGATCGGAATCCACCAGTTGTCACTCGCCCCCTTCCACACATCAACTCAATAACATTAACATACAACAATCAGTGACATGATGTTAAGGTCCATGAATCAGAATGCACCTTTTGAACATTTAACAGTCAGAACCCACAATTCTCATTCGGCTATATATATATATACGCAACTCTTCAACAACATAACTTACATTCATAAAACAAGTTTCAATCAGCATCAATAGCATATGCACACAGATATATATATATATATATACATTTATCATCTCATGCATAATCAATTCTAGCAATATCAGCAGTTAATATACACAGATTATTCACTCGGTTCCGTATTCGTGTGTAATCGGTTCTGACGTTGCAACGTAGGCTCTCAGCCTTTTGTACATAGCTCTCAGCTATCATTTCAGCTCCCAGCTGCTTTGCCATTTTAAAGGTACCCAACCGTTTGCCCACAGGTGACACCAATGCTCTCAGCGCCAACAGAGGTGTTCACAGGCAGCCCGAGTCCCACTCAAGGGCTACCTTGAGTCCCACTCAAGGATTTTACAGCGTCCCACGCTTTATAACCGATGGTAGTGTCCCACACTACGTGCTCCCAGCACAACGCATCCCATGCGCCACACGTGGATTCATCACACAACATAGAGTTCATGCACACGATCTTTCACTCAACCATACATACTTCACATGTAGTCGGTAATACCCATTTTCAGAACTCCACATATTAATCTAACACACGCATACTTCCATGCAATCATCATCATAGCTCCATTAGGTGGATACAGCAACATAAAGGTCCAATGCAATCGGTGTCAATCAATATGAAGATTCTATAAGTATTCTCATCAACTCAAACATCACATGCACTCGGTATACAACAATATCAGGACTTAATCAACGCATGTATCCATATAAGGATCAACAGATTCAAATAAGTATTCTAATCAACACAACATAACATGCAATCGGTATACAATAGTGTCAGGACTTAATCAACGCATGCATCTTCAAGGGCAATGATAACATGCAACATTCACTCTCACTTATCCTACACTCGGGTACTCCACATGCAGGCATATTATACAAACAGAATGCAGAACCACAATTATCAACACCTGAAACCTGTTCATAACCTATGCATTTAACATGTAAGGTACTCCCCCTACCAACTACGAGACTCCGAGAGACTCTTCTGCTTAGGCGCTGGTCCCTTTTCCTCGCTGCTTCACTCAACACTTTCACTCGTTTAACCTTCACTGGAACACTGCTGCCTTCCACGAGTGGTGCAGGGCTACTTCTGCTTCTGCTTCGACGCTCGTCCTTTACTCGTATAAGGGAGCTCTGACTCCTCTGCGGCACCGTCAATGTGGCCTCCGAAACAGGGAGTGGAAACAGTGAGCAGAGAAGGAGAAGAGAAGAAGGAAAACAAGAGAGAAAGAGAAGGAGGAAGAAGAAGAAGAACTCGCAGGGAAATTCTGAAGAATGAATGACAAGGAAAGCCATCAACCAATTATAAACGTATGCATGAGGGAAAGGAATAGTGGGGTGGGAAAACGTGAGGAGCAGTCTGCTCACGTCACCCAGTCCTATCAGCATCCACTAAAGCTAATCACCTTTTCAATCAACACACCTTTTGATTAATTAAGTTAAGGGTAATTAGTGAACAATTTCCACTTCTGAGTTATTATTTTAATGGCTTTCTTTCACCCGGTACATTGTTAAAATTGGGATATTACAGATGCAAATCAAGCTACCAGAATTATAGAAGCTTTATCTTCCACAGACTATCAGGCTTAACATGATCGTCATCAAGTTTAGAGAAAAGGAATTGTTGATTTAAGTACCAAAAATGCGATCCTAGCCTAGAATAAAATACTAACTCAGCAAATGGAAGTATTAACACAACAAATACCTAAATTACCATAACAATTACATGTTATGCATTCTTCTTCTCCTATGCAGCAACTGTTACTGTTGAGATGTGACTTTTGTAGAGGTGAACATGCTAATGGGCATTGTGGTTCTCTAGATGAAGTTATGCATTACATGGGAAACCAGCCAAGGTAAGGTAATTTTAATTCAAATTTTTCTAACTAACCATTTCAAGGCTGGAAAAGCAACCAAAATCAAGGAGGTTGGAAACAAGAAGCTGGTCCGTCTAATAGACCAAGCTATTAGCAGAAGTATCCTTCGTTACATGAGAAGACTTCAAAGCTGGAGGATACTTTGGAAAAGTTTATGCTGGCTTCATTAACTAATAAAAAAAACATAGAGGCATCCATCAGAAATTTAGAGACTCAGGTGGGATAGTAAACATGTCAAATAGTTAATCAGCAAGGGTGTTAGTATAGGGCTAACACCCAGACGAACCCCAATGAACATTACAAGGATGTCACTGCCAGGAGTGGTCAAGTTAGGGGAGCAAATCTGAGTGAAAATGAAAAATTAAGGAAGAAGTTATGAATACGAAAAAGAAAGAAGAAAAAGAAAATAAGGGTGAAGAAGAAGTTGAAAAAGAGAAAGTTTTAAGAGAGGAAAAGAAAGAAGAACATGAAAATAATGATAAAAAGGAGAAAAATAAAAAGAAAGTGAGTAAGAAAGGGAAGGAAGAATCAGAGAGTGAGGCTCAATAGTTGAAGAGCCTACCTTATCCTAAAAAGCCTTCCAAGAGAGATAAAGAGCATCAGTTTGCTCATTTCATAGATATCTTTAAGAGATTACAAATCAATGTGCCATTCATGGAAGCTATGTGTGACACCCCGACCCGAATATAGGGGTAAATTTTTCACGGTTTGAAAATGATTATAAGTGGAAGAAATTCAATATATATATAATGCCAAGTAATTACCCCAGATCATTAATAACTGATCTCATATATGAAGATATGAGAAAGGTATCAAAGTGCACCTCGAACGACCGGACTTGAGGTCGTCACAAGGGAAAAAACGGAAGATGAGATTATATTTAAGAGTGGTTAAAATGTCTACCAAAAAGAGGATGAGAAGTGCTTCATCAATTTGTTACGCAAAAGAAATATAACTTTATAATAAAAATATCATTCATACATTATCAAGGTCATTAAAGAAAATTAGCCTTATGCATCTGGTCTAATTTTCCTACATGACCTCCCAAAATCAACCTTAATTAAATTAATTCCAAAATAAGCATACACACACCGTATGCTATGCAAAATGAATATATATATATATATATATATATATATATGCCGGCCAAGGCTCGCCAACATTCCTTTTATATTTACCTTTTCCAATACTCGACCTCCAAAGAGTAGGGTTTTACATCACACCTACATCAAACTTAAAAATGGCAATAGGGAGGTCAGTAATATAATCCAAATGAATCAAAGTCATACATTATGATGATACTTATACATGTGTGCATTACATTCATTTTTCAAGAAAACATCACAACTTTCACACACATGATATAACATTCCATCTCTGTTGTAACACCCTAATTTAACAAAATGAAATAAACCCAAAGACGGGGAAATTTTTCCAAAATTAAGTAAACCAAATAGTCTATAAGGCAACCGGATAACAAAAGGGACGGTGTGCAAGGAAGGACAAGGGAAATGAGAGATCAACCACACGTATAAGGCAAATAACAGAAGGCTAAGACTGGAACCGGTTCATTTGGTTTAATGAAACACACCAGAGCCAGGACGGATTACATAATATCGTTGGCTTACTCAGGCGGGGTCTGATACCGCCTGGGCGGGGTATGGTAATGCAGCGGCGGATGGAGGGGGATTCACAAAGAAAGCTTTCCACGAGTAACACTAGTCAGTCAGTAGGAGGAAATAAATAAGGGGAAGGAGAAGGGTGATGTACATGTGCAGTAGAAGATTGTGGAGGAAAGAGGGGTCCGAACTCATTCCGCCCAACTCAACTAGGTATGCCAACGCCTGGGCGGACTCAACCACAACGCCTAAGCCGGGGTCAACACTGTTGTTGGGGACGTATTAGCGTCACAATGGAGAGGAAGGGTAATTGGGCGGTATCCCACTTGACCACTAGCACGAGTCCTCACGATTGGGCGAACTGCTCTAGTACCTCGGGCGAGGTATGACTCCGCCCAAGCAAATCCAACCTAAGTCTTCCTAGCCTGCATTTGCTAGAGCGAGTATATTGCTCGCTGAAGCGAGGAACTTCACTCGGAAAATTGGGAAGTTAAGTCTCACTCGGCTTCTCCAAACCCAACCACTCGGGACACCAATCCTTACTCACTCAGACTTTACGTCTTTCGCTCGGATTATCAATACCATACACTTAGGATCCAATCCTCCCTAAACCACCAATTGAACTCCTCTCACAGCAGGGAATCACTCGAGGTTTTCACTCGTCTTTCGTTCCTCCCTCATTAGAAGCATATTTAAACTCTTTATTTCATCCTCTCAACCCCAAACTTATTTCCACTACTAACCCATAGTCACACCGGCCTCCTACACTCGGGATTTCATGCCTACTCTTACTCGGAAGTCCTCATACAGTCCTCTCCCCGCTCAACCTTACTTACAGTATAGAAGAACACATAACATATACTTATATAAGCAAAATCATTCATATGATTACAAAAACTTCACCATGAATTCTGTTACCCAAGCTGTCAGTTTTAACGTAAGGACTACAACCAAAACATGAGCCGGCCAAGGCTTAACAAAACGTTATACACAGCATTTACACAGATATACACATATACACATATAGACACATGTTCCAACAGCACTTCGGATTCATTGTCCTGCACTCGTCCTCCTTCATCCTTCTTTCCGAGAGATATTCACTGAAAGTATAGCCACTGTAGGGGTGAGCTTTTACATGTAAAATGACAATCAAGGACTCGGTATCAGTGTCAGCATGCACATTCACATCCATTCTACTGGTTTCAAATTAATTAAAGTTAAACTCGGCAAGGTGACATTTAAGATGCACATATAACACACATGGGTATTTCCCGCATTCGAAGATCATTCATAACACTCCACACACGTTATACGTACTACTCTAATCAACCTCGTATTTACATGCATGACTGCGGATCCGACTCGAGTGATGACTTTCAGTCACAGTTTTCCCCTCTCTTGGCCCCTCGTCCTTTAGCTCTTCCCGCGTGGTACCGGCCTCCCATTGGCGTCTCGAGACTCCTCTCTAGCTCCTACGGCTACCACGAGCTCCCTCGGAATCTAGCCGGGGTCTGTAACTGGAAGTCATTCCCTCGGGGCTCTTGACCTTCCATGGGTCGCCCCACTCCTACACATGCAGCTAAATGCATCTACCAACAAGTGTCATCACATCACCGATATCTCTTTCATAACCATTGAGTGGGAACAGGTTCAATGTAACCTTTACTCGTTTTATTATTTACACCAATATGATCAACTATCAGCAATCAAGTAATAGCATCTGACAAATTAATCAAGCACACATTCATACTTTCATGCATATCATTCATTATTATCCATGCTAACATACTACTTTACCACCATCTAGATCACAAGCATTTATGGTTCAATCACTATAAAACACACGGGATTCAGAATCTCCAATCATGCATAGGACCCAATCATCACAACCACATGCACATACACTCAAGCAGAATATTCATCCGGTACCGTTCGTGGACCATGCATTTGACATGCAAGCGCCCCCTACCTACGAAAGGGACTCCAAGAAGCTCTTCTACTCTTCGATGTTGAATCTGACGCCCTTCTACTGATTCGTTCAGCCTTTCTTCACTCCGTCGTACTCTGCACTTAGTTCGGAGTTGAGGTGTCGTTCTTCCTCTGCTCCAACGATCGTCCTTCACCTGACGGGGCTCTGACCTTCTTCCCGCACTGTCGTCGTGACGAACAGAAACAGGGGAAACGGAAGGAAGATGGAGACGAAGAAGAAAAAGAGAGAAAGTGGAGTAGTGGGAGAAGTTGTTCTTTCACCCACGGTGATACTGAATACGCACCTATATACGCATGCGAGGGAAGGAGTGGGATGGGAAAGTGTGAGTCGCAGTCCACTCACACCTTCCGCCAATCACAGACAGCCATGTCCCGTTAGTTAAGTCCAATTAATCTTATCATTAACTCTCAGGTCATACTGATTATGATTAACAACTAAGTCTCTACATTTAATTTTCTTATTATTAAATTTTTATTCGGTATCTAACTTTAAAACTGGGATGTTACATCTGTACATTACATATCCATATAAGTATATTCACAAGGCAATATCGTATATATAATATATTCTTAACATTCTCACAATCATCACACTTTTAATGTTAGTACCTCAGCTCAATTTTGATCTATTTAACAACCATCCATCGCCACCACAGGCTATCAACTAGGCATATCTCTGGCTATATGCAAATGCTCTTAAAGCTAATGCATATGCATAATAGAATTATTCTCAATTGCAGATCCGACTATGGGAATACAACAACATATCAAATGAGGGATAAGCATAGGTGTGCTACTATGCCCCTACTGCAGTAGTAAAATGTGTACACTTATATCCATTTTCATGCATGCTCTTCATCAGGTTTTACTGATACCAAATCGCTCTTGCCCGTCTATAGTACTAGTCACCCCGTGACTGCGGATTAACCGTATGGACGTACTTGCCAAAGTGCTACAGGCCTCCCCCAAACACACATCAAGGGAGCCATGCCCCGTCGGACACCGAGGTCAACTGCTCATCATAGAGCCGCCCTCCCACAGGGCCTGCCATATAGGGTGCCTCGTCACCAAACTAAGGGCAGCTTCGTGATTCCCCGAATCACTAGGGAGGAATAATAGTATACCCGTGCACTAGGCTGTCCTCCCACTCGGCTTGCCTATTGGAACCCTTAACATTCCATATAAGCAGCGAATGATATGCCATGGATGCAAATACCAATCAATGCATTCTCACACTATGCATCCAAAATACCACTCAATCAATCATCCATTCATAATTACCACGTAGTGGGTTTCAGTATTCTCAATCTTTACCAATCCTCGTTGAAACTCATACACATCGGTAGTTAGTGGCAATCACATTTATCCATTCACACATATATATAATTGGGATATTTTACATCATTGATTTCCAATTCATAACATGGTCTTAAACCATCATAACATATTTCATTAACATAATCAACATAATATCAGATCTGATCTCGATATCGGTACCAAAGTATAGATATCACTTTATCCGTTATGTATGCAATACAGACTCAGCAAGTATTGTAACATCCCAATTTTGAAATTAAATACCGAATGAAATTGAACCATTAAAATTATAATTTCAAAGTAGGAAATTATTTGTTAATTATAATCAACTTAATTAATCTAACTTAAGAAATAATGGCAGATTAATTATGCTTAGTTGGTAATGGTTGGCTGCTTATGATTGGCGAGTCACGTGAGTAGGACTGTGATTCACGCTTCCCCACCCCATTCTCCTTCTCTTCGTACGCATATACATATGCCTGTGCAACTGTGGTTGTTCATTTTTCTCTGCTACTTCGCTCTCTCTTCTCTTCTCCTCATCCTTTCTTCGCCTTCTTCGTTCTTCGTCTTCTCCTTCTTCTTCCTGTTCTTTATTCTCTGTTTCTGGGAACCCAAGATGACGGTGCCACAGAAGGTCAGAGTTTCCTTCGGCTGGCGAGGAACGATCATCGAAGGGGTGACAAACAGCTTTCTGTTCCCCGGTACGACTGCGCTCAAGGGAAACCAAGCGAGTGGGAGCGGGGACGAGGCGAACAGAGTAAAAGATCAACGTCAGAAACTAAGGAACCTCTCAGAGTACCTCGTTGGTAGGGGGTATCTTACATCTTAAATGCATGGGTTATGGATGGGTTCCGGGTGTTGACGCTTGCTGTTTCTATATTCTGATTGTGTGTTGTGCTTGCATGAGGAGTGTGTGATACCCGGGTGCTTGATGAGTGAGAGTTAAGTGTTGCATGTTTAATTCCGTCCATGAAATGCGTGTTGATAGTCTTGAGAATGTTGAATGATTGTATGAAAAGGATGTACTGAAGTATTGATGATGATTACCGTGTGGTTTATATGACATGCAAGTTGCTATGAGTTTAAAATGCTGACTGCATGTGATAAAATGTCGACTTAGTGAATCTGATGATGTATTACACCGATGCATGTGTTATTATATTAATATATTGAGTTATGATACCGATTGCATGTGATGCATGTATTGCTGAGTGAAAGATTGTGTATATGCACTCTGTGTTGTGTGATGAATCCGCGTATGGCGCATAGGATGCGTTAATGTTGAGAGCATGTAGTGTGGGACACTACCATCGGTTATTAAAGCGTGGGACGCTGTTAAATCCTTGAGTGGGACTCAAGGTGGCCTATTGAGTGGGACTCAGGGCTGCCTGTGAACACCGCCATTGGTGCTGAGAGCGTTGGTGTCACCTTGTGGGCAAACGGTTTGGTACCTGTAAAATGGCCAAGTCAGCTGGGAGCTGAATAAAAGGCTGGGAGCCTACGTTACAACGAATGAAAACTGATAACACACAAATACGGAACCGAGTGAAATAATCTGTATACATGTGTTGCTGATGTTGATTGGAATTTCATTACGCATGTGATATTGATAATGAAATGGTAGGTGCATATAACCGAGTGATAGTTGATGGAACCTGATCGGTAGGTGCATTATGTGTATCTGAATGATTGACTTTATTATGTTATTGATTATTGCTATATATATATATATATATATATGAGTATGTGATACTGTTGCATAACTGAGGGATAATCCGAGTTAGTATCTATCATTTAATATCTAAGATACTCACCCCCTACTGTGGCAATATTTTTCAGTGAATGTCTCTCGGAGCAACGAGTGAAGGTGGTGCTGCATGCCGAGTGGAATACTTATGCATTATGGAAATATCTGTGTATATGTAGATACTATGTATAAGGTTTTGGTTAAGCCTTGGCCGGCTCGTGTTGAATCTTAGTCTCTTTAAATCAGAATTTAATCACTCTCAGGTTGAGACTATGACAACATGCTTGTAATTATTTATATACCCTCCTATATATATATATATATCTATATCAAATTGTATGTTTACTTTGTGCCGTGCATGATGTTCGAGTGATATATATATATATATATATTCATGTTTTCCGAGTGTGTGAGGTTGGTATGACTTCCAGTAAAACTATGGTTAAGTTATTGTCGTGGGAAGGCGAGGCAGTGATTTTACCCCGAGTGAAGAAAGGTGTAGATGTACTGAGTGATTGGGGTCGTACAATTCCGAGTGGGATTGACCCGAACCCCTCAGAGTAATAAACTGTTAGGACTTTCTCGAGTGAAGGATAGCAACATGATTCGGAGTGAGAGTCTTACGAGTGAGTGTTTTCCAACTGAAGGGTGACCTATAAGATTCTGAGTGAAACCCATTGTAGTAAACTTATTGGGAGCTAGAGAATCCTTGGGTGAGACTTAATTTAGTAAGGGAATGATAATGCATGATTTATCCTTAATTCATTTGTTTAAATGTGTATAATTTGCCATCACTTATTGTCTAACATATTGCATTTTAACACATTTTCATATTTTGTGCTTTATTTAATAATTGATTTTAAAATGAATTAAGGATAAGTTTTTAATTGAAATAATGAAATCTTGTTTCCTTTTTTTTTGTAGGGAATAAATGGTCAACAAATTAAAGAATTATGACCAAGGATCAAGAAGAAGAAGCCATGGATGATTAAATATCAAGAAAGGGTGAAAAAGTATGCAAAACATGGAAAATCAGGTGTATGAATCGATTCATCCATGTATGAATCGATTTATACGAATAAAAATGCCCAGGAATTGGAAAATAAGAGCCATGAATCGATTCATTCTGGTCTGAATCGATACATACGTTTGATTCACTCAAAATCATGCAATAATTGGCCTCGAATCTATTCATTTGCTTCCTGAATCTATTCATTTCAATTGGAATGCACAAAATACACTAAATGAATAGATTCATGGCCAAAATGAATAGATTCATCAAGTGGAAACATCAGATAACGCATTCATCAAGTGGAATCAGCACTGAAGGATTATTAATTATGCACTAGCATTCCACTAGCTTAGTTTTTTATCATTTCCTGACTCCTTTCTCATGCTATAAATAGAAGGCCCTCCTAGCTTCTTCGACACACCTCAATTCACATTTCTCTCTTAATTCCCTCTTAGTAGTTTCTTTAAGCATCAGAGGAAGGCACAAAGCCTCCACCTCTCTTCTTTCCCATCTTTGCTCCATTCCGGGTTAGTTTCTTTTCCTTGTAGTTGTTCTTATTATGGAGGGCTAAAACCCCTAGATTGATTTTCTTGGAGAATATTGTAATGTAATTTTGAGGTCATTATTTTTAATATAGTATGCTTTTGTTATTGTTATTTCTTCATAATCTTACTCTGCTTATTTAATTCTATTCTGTTTAATTAAATTTGTATGCTTAATCGGTTTAATTATTCAAATGGAATAAAATAAGATTTTAAATTAGAATGGATTAAGGAAATATGCATGCTTAATGAATATTTTCATAATCACTTTTAATAATTATGGTTTGCTTAATTCCATAATATGAGAATAGATTATGTATGTAGGTGATGTTTTTACATATGCTCAATAATTCCTAGAGTTTACAATCTTGACTCCTTTTGCTTAATTAGGATGTTTGATTAAAATATTCATTTTTAAATGAAAGTAAAGGAATTATGAATTGAAAAAGACGCTTAGTTGATTAATTCAAATTGAGCTAAGAAATTAACAGTAATGAAAGTATACAAATTATCTTTAGTGAACCAAGGATAAATTTATTTACAATACTCCAAGAAAATCAATCGCTTGTTATTTATTGTTTTAAATCCTATATTTACTTTGTTTTAATTTTAATTGTGATAATAAAATCAATCAAACCCCCCCCCAATTGTATTTGTATGTTTGTTAAAATTTTGTTTGTAAAAATTAATTTTAAACTTGATTTTTCCTAAATTTTTGTGTTGATCCTTGAGAGAACGACCTAGGTTGACACCCTAGTACTACATTAATTAATTTTAATATACTAATTTGACGGAATCACGACTGTAAAAATATTCATGTCAAATTTTGGCGCCGCAGCCGGGGATCAATGATCTTTAGGAAAACTCTTGTTTTAGATTAATTCTTTTTTGTATAAATTGAAAAATAAAATAAAATAAAATAAAATTTTAGTTTGTTTGTTTTATTTTATTTCTTTTGCATGATTTAGGATTCTGATGATTTATTGCTCATGATGATCAAATATTTTGTTGTATGCTATGTATGACTAGAAGAACTTTTGAGCATTTATATTCATTTGATCCTGAAATTGAAAGAACTTTTCATAGGTTAATTAGAGAAGCTAGATTTAATAATAACTTTGTTGATATTGATAGTGATAGTATCTTTTTTGAATCTGCTGAAAGTACTACTGCTAGTTTTTCTGATATAGCTGAACCTCGTGAAAGAACTCTTAGAGAACTAGCTGCACCTGAATTCACATACGAAAGTTTATGTATTCAATATCCTGATGAGGATGTCCCTTTTATTCTTAAGACCGGACTTATACACTTGTTGCCTAAGTTTCATGGTTTTGCGGGTGAAGATCCGCACAAACACCTCAAAGAATTCCACATTGTGTGCTCCACAATGAAACCCCAAAACGTTCAAGAAGACCATGTCTATCTTAAAGCGTTTCCTCATTCTTTAGAGGGTGTTGCTAAGGATTGGTTGTACTACCTTGCTCCAAGATCAATCACAAGTTGGAATGACTTAAAGAAAATGTTCTTGGAAAAATTCTTTCCTGCCTCTAGAACAACTGTAATCCGTAAAGACATATCTGGCATTAGGCAACTCTCTGGAGAAAGTCTTTATGAGTATTGGGAGAGATTCAAGAAACTCTGTGCAAGTTTCCCTCACCACCAAATTTCTGAACAACTTCTTCTTCAGTACTTCTATGAAGGTCTGCACCACATTGATCGCAACATGATTGATGCGGCAAGTGGAGGAGCTTTAGGAGATATGACTGCTGCTGAAGCAAGAAATCTAATTGAGAAGATAGCATCTAACTCTCAACAATTTGGTGTGAGAAATGATTCTTTCAAACCCATGTTTGATTCCAATTCTAGTTCATCTGGAATTAAATTGGAGAGCAAACTTGATGCTCTCACCACTCTGGTCACACAATTGGCAATAAATCAAAAATCCATGACTGCTAAAGTATGTGGCATTTGCTCTTCACAAGAGCACCCCACTGATTGTTGTCCTTCTCTACAAGAAAAGGATAATAATAGTCCCCAAGCCTATGCAGCTAACATCTACCATGATAGACCTCTACCACCACCACAACAACAAAACCATGACCTTTTCACCAACAGATACAATCCAGGTTGGAGGAACCATCCAAATTTGAGATGGGGTAACCAAAATCCCCAACCCCCATTTCAAAATAATGCACCAACCTTCCAAAGACCTACACCTCAACCATCCACAAATAGCCCTTCTTTGGAGGATCTGGTGAAACAAATGGCTACACAGAACTTAGAGTATCAATAGAGGAATGATGCTACCATCCAGAGTTTAAGCAACCAAATTGGGCAATTGGCTTCATCATTAAGCCAGTTACAATCTCAAAACTCTGACAAATTACCATCTCAACCAGCTGCAAATCCAAGAAATGTGAGTGTAATTCAGTGAAGATCAGGTAAGAACTTTGAAGTACCCATACCTAAGGCACCTGAAAAACAAACAGCTGAGCCTGAAATAGTTGAGAATGATGTATCCTCTTCAAGCAAATCTGAGATACAACCACCCCAAATTCCACCTCATATCCTTCTTCCTTTCCCACCAAAAGCAATTCCAAGTAAGAAGATGGAAGAAGTGGACAAAGAAATTTTGGATACTTTCAGGAAAGTGGAAGTGAATATACCTCTTCTTGATGCAATCAAGCAAATTCCCAAGTATGCCAAATTCCTGAAAGAGTTGTGTACTCACAAAAGGAGACTCAAAGGGAATGAAAGGATAAGCATGGGAAGGAATGTATCTGCACTGCTTGGTAAGGAAATTTCAAATATTCCTGAGAAATGCAAAGATCCAGGTACGTTTTCTATACCTTGTATCATAGGCAATAACAAATTTGAAAATTGTATGTTAGATTTAGGAGCTTCAATAAATGTTATGCCTATGTCTATTTTCAAATCATTATCTCTTAGAAATTTACAACCTACTGGTGTAGTAATTCAGCTAGCCAATAGGAGCACTACTTACCCTGCTGGAGTTATAGAGGATGTTTTAGTTCAGGTAGAACAACTTGTTTTCCCTGCTGACTTTTTCGTACTTGATATGGAAGAAGGTATGCCTCAAATTGCTGTTCCTATCATTTTTGGAAGACCATTTTTAAAAACAGCTCAAACCAAAATAGATGTTCATTTTGGAACTCTCTCTATGGAATTTGGTGACACGAGAGTTCAATTTAATATTCTTGATGCCATGAAATACCCATCTGAAAATCATTCTGTTTTCCAAATGGACATTATTGATGAACTAGTTTTTGAACATTTTTCTAATGTTGATTTGGAATGCATAGATGATTCAAACAAATGTTTTGCATGCAATGATTCTGGAAGTTATGATATTTGTGCTGAAATTGATAAATACATAATTTCTGATTCAGAGTCTTTAGATATACCTGTTAACCATAAGGAGCTGAATGCAGGATTTCAAGAAAATTCTAACAAAATTTTTGAGGTGCAAGCAGCAGAATCAAAATCTACTTTGTTAGTTCCATCTATTTTGCAGGCACCCAAGTTAGAATTAAAACCACTACCTGAGAACCTAAAGTATATATACTTAGGGGAAAATGAACAGCTCCCGATGATAATTTCCACTTCTCTTGATGAAAATCAAGAAGAAAAATTGTTGCAGGTATTGAAAAGACATAAGAACGCTATAGGATGGACATTGGCAGACATTCCTGGAATTAGTCCATCCATGTGCATGCATAGAATATTTCTAGAGGAAAATACTAAAGCAGTAAGACAGCCCCAGAGGAGACTCAACCCTGTAATCCTTGATATGGTTAAGAAGGAGATTACCAAGCTTCTACAAGCAGGAATCATTTATCCTATCTCTGATAGCCGATGGGTGAGTCCGATTTAAGTGGTTCCTAAGAAAACAGGGATTACAGTTGTGAAAAATAAAAAGGATGAATTGATCCCAACTAGAGTACAAAATAGTTGGAGAGTCTGTATTGATTACAGGAGACTAAACCAGGCAACAAAGAAGGACCATTTCCCTTTACCCTTCATTGATCAAATGCTTGAGCGTCTCGCAGGTAAGTCTCATTACTGTTTTCTTGATGGATTCTCTGGATATTTTCAGATTCATATTGCACCCGAGGATCAAGAAAAAACTACATTCACCTGTCCCTTTGGCACATTTGCTTATAGAAGAATGCCATTTGGCCTATGTAATGCTCCTGGAACCTTTCAAAGATGCATGATAAGTATTTTTCATGATTTCATTGAAAAATGCATAGAGGTGTTTATGGATGATTTTACTGTTTATGGATCTTCATTTAATGCATGCCTTGAAAGTTTGGATAAAGTTTTAAATAGGTGTATTGAAACTAACCTTGTCTTGAACTATGAAAAATGTCATTTTATGGTAAAACAAGGAATAGTTTTAGGGCATGTAATCTCTGAGAAAGGAATTGAGGTAGACCCTGCCAAAATAGAAGTTATATCATATTTGCCTTACCCCTCTTGTGTTCGAGAGGTTCGTTCTTTTCTTGGTCATGCAGGATTCTACAGAAGATTCATAAAGGATTTCAGCAAGAAGGCTAGGCCACTATCCAGTCTGCTTCAAAAGGATGTGGCATTTGAGTTTGATGAAAAGTGTAAAGAGGCTTTTAATTGCCTCAAATTGACCACAACCCCAATAATTCAAGCACCTGTTTGGACAGCCCCATTGTAACACCCTAATTTTAATTAAATAAATAAAATCAACAGGGGAAAAATTTCCAAATTTTAAGGTTAACAAAGCGTGCATAATCTGTTTGAATTGATAAAACCGAGTACAACAAGAAAAAGGAAGGGGAAGAAGACAAGGGAGAAACTCACGCACAGCGAGAGGAAGAAGCGCTTAAGCGAACCCAATGGCACCAGGTGCACTCGCTCAAGCGAGGGCTAACTACGCTTGGGTGATTCTACTCAAGATCTCCAGTCCGCACTACACTTTGCTGAAGCGATGCTACACTCGGCATCCTGACATTCCACTCGGTTTCTAGCATATGGTTCACTCGGTAAATCATTACGCTCGTGCTTCACTCGGGAGGGTTCACTTCCTAACCCACTCGGACTAACCTTAATACTCGCCAGCCCATTCTGACAGCATATCACACTCTGCTGCTCCACTCGATCGGATTATATATGTATACGTATTGGCAATTCGAGAATAATTCCCAAAGCCGCTCACTCGGAATCTATGAAGACTTCTCACTCGGGATAACATTCACGTCCATTACACCACTCGGGGCATTCTACTCGCCCTTCACTCGGTAACCATAATATTTCTTACTCTAATTTTCCTACGAAATCAAGACTTCACTCGGGTTCTCTAGCTGCTTATTAATTTATTACAACAATTTCACTTAGAGTCTTAGGTGTCGTTCCCTAGTCGGTAAACTCTCACTCGGCGGGTTCTCACTTGGAATCGTTGAATATCCTCTACTCAGAAAACCTCACAATTATCACTCACAGGATTCGCACCAACTCCTACTCCAGACTATGTGACCTCAATTACTCAGACCATTCAACCTCTCATCACTCTGAATATCTTGCCATCTTGCTTTCCCCCAACAACAACTTAGCTCCATATCTACCCATAGTCACCCTGACTTCCTACGCTCGGAAAGTATACTTATACATCCAGGTTTATCGCTCGTACATCACCCACAGTATAGAATAAACACAGAATATATACATAGGGAAGTATTTAAATAATTACACACACATTAACATGTTCCTTCTACCCGAAGTGTTCAAATTCTGATATAAGGACTAAAATCAAAATATGAGCCGGCCAAGGCTTGACAAGACCTTATACATAGTATATACATATACACATATATTCCATAGCGCTCGGGTTCTCTGCTCTGCACTCGGCTCTTCCTTCATCCTTCATTCTGAGAGATGTTCACTGAAAAATGTAGCCATAGTAGGGTGAGCTTTTACGTGGAAAATGACAGCCAAGGACTCGGTATCAGTGTCAGTACGCACACTTACATTCACTCGGTCACATTCAGATTAGATTAGGGCCATGCAAATTAAAACAGTATCAATAACATACACTCACATACATACCACATAGAGTTCATCCTTACTCACACATGCACATGCATCCACACATTCGGAATTTATTCATAACACCCAATACATGCCACGCGTACTATCCTAACCAACATCATAACTACATGCATGCCTGCGGATCCGACTTGAGTAATGACCTTCAGTTACAGTTCCCCCCTTTTTTTGGCCTCTCGTCCATTAGCTCTTCCCGTGTGGTACCGGCCTCCCATGGGCGTCTTGAGACTCCTCTCTAGCTCCTACGGCTACCACGAGCTCTCTCAGGATCTAGCCAAGGTCTGTAACTGGAAGTCATTCCCTCGGGGCTCATGACCTTCCACGGGTCACCCCATTCCTACATATGCAACTTATGCGTTTAACCAACAAGCAACATCACTCAACTGATACCTCCTTCGTAAACATCAAGGTAGAAGCATATTCAACACGGTTTCTATCTTTACTTTGCCAAACACACCAATATGCACAGTGATCGAACAATCAAGGTAATAACATCGGACGAACCAACTAACAGTCACACATTCTTATTCTCACATTGTTAACAGAGTTAGAAGCATGCATCTCACTCGGCTATATCAGAAAGGCTAACAGACTACATTACTACTATCTTGCTCACATGCAATATTATCTAGCAACTCATCATACACAGGGAATCCAAGATCAACAATCATGCATAATATACAATCGTGACAGGCACATACATACACCTAAAGTAGTACATTCATCTGGTACCGTTCGTGGACCATGCATTTGACATGCAAGCGCCCCCTACCTACTGAAGGAAGTTCGAGGGGTTCCTCTGTTTCCCGACGCTGGTCTGATTGCCTTGCCCAGGCTCACTCTCGTCCGGCCTCCTTGGTCGTAGTCGCACCGTGAAGCAGGGGTTGTTCATCTTTCACCCTGATGATCGTCCTTCACCAACCGAAGGAACTCCAAGTCTTCTGCAGCGTCGTCGTCGTGCGTTCTCAGGAACAGAACAGGGAGCAGGGGAAGGAAGATGAAGGGTAAAAGGGAAGATAGTACAAGAAGGAAAAAGAAGAGAAGAGAGGAAAAGGGAGTCTGGAGGAGATGCGTAGCTTCAGTGACCAGAGGCACATATATAAACATATGCGTGCACGAGGGAGAGTGGGATGGGAAAACGTGAATTGTAGTCCCACTCACGTGACTCCCAATCGGAAGCAGCCACCTCCTACCAACCAAGCTTAATTAATTGTCACTATTTCTTAAACTGAGTTGATTATAATTAATAATTAATTTTCCTTCTTTGCAATCAGAATCTCAATGGTTTATTTTCATTCTGTATTAATCCTCAAAATTTGGATGTTACAGTTCTCCCCCTCACAAAAGAATTTCGTCCTTGAAATTCAGTCGGTCACTCACCTTGGTTAAACAGCTCAGGGTACTGCTGCCTCATGGTGTCTTCACGTTCCCAGGTGCAAGAGGTAGTCTTGCCTTGCTGCCACTCTACTTCAACCAGTTGTACGTCTTTGCTCCTCAAACTCTTTACCGATCGGTCCACGATTCTGATCGGTATAATCATAGTGGTCAGGTCTTCCTTGATTTCCACTTCATCATCAGGCATTGTGTGGTTGGGGTCACGTAGATATTTCCTTAGTTGAGACACATGAAATACGTTGTGCAATCGGGATAAGTGAGTCGGTAATGCTATTCGGTATGCCATGGAGCCGACTCGTCCCAACACCTCATAGGGTCCAATGCATCGGGGGCTCAGCTTTCCACCTTTCAAGGCTCGCCCGACTCCTTTACTCGGTGAAGTCTTCAAAAATACTCTGTCTCCGACTGAAAACTCTAATGGTTTGGTTCGTTTGTCATGGTAGCTCTTCTGCCTATCCTGAGACGCCTTCATTCTTTCCCTTATCACTCGGATCTGTTCTGACATTTACCTTACAATTTCTGGTCCCAATAGCAGACTTTCACCCGTTTCCGACCAGCAGAGTGGGGTTCGGCATCTTCGACCATAAAGTGCTTCGTAGGGTGCCATACCGATACTGTTGTTGTGACTATTGTTGTATGTAAACTCGATCAGGGAAATGTACTGCTCCCAATTTCCACCGTGCTCCAGCACACATGCCCTTAGCAAGTCTTCCAGGCTTTGAATAGTTCATTCGGATTGTTCATCCGATTGGGGGTGGTAAGCGGAACTTAGCCAAAGCTTCGTACCCAATTCCTGGTGCAGGCTGGTCCAAAACCGGGACGTGAACCTAGGATCCCTATCCGATACGATAGAAGTCGGTATACCATGCAGTCGGACAATCTCGTGAATGTAAATCCGAGCTAACTTATGCAACGGGTACTTCATGTTCACAGGTAGGAAGTGTGCACTCTTTGTAACACCCCTGATTTTCCAGACTCGAATCCCAATGTGATCAATATAATTAATAAAATTATGAATAAATTTTTCGCGTTACAAAATAATTACTGGAGTCACACTGAAACTCGAATCATAGAAAACCGAAGTGTACAATTAAATAAACTAAAGCTGGATCAATAAAATAATGGCCCACCTATAGTGGTATACGAAAATAATAAAGTTTACAGCGGAAGAATATGTATACCGGGCACACGCCTAGTCCCATATATGACGATATGAGAAAAGGCTAGGCTAGCATGCAATGACATATCATGAGCCTATTAGATAATCATCAACCTGAGTACGCAAAGCCTAAGGTATAACTATATTTATATACATGTACAAATTTATTAAAACATCTATATCATTATAGATAAATGATACATTTCATGATTCTAATAAATAATAGTTCATAAATGATGCCGGCCAAGGCATTTCCTTTACCACTATTTACCTTCACCGATACTTGATCTTTAACTTCAAAATCATCCCATGGCAACCTGCATCACAATGCTAAAAAGGAGACCACATGGGAGAGTGAGTTATACATTCAAAATGACGAATAACATATATATTATGATCAAGTGTATATTCATACAAACATCATGTGTGCTTTGCTATAAAACCGTTTAAATTATCATCCATTCATCATATCATTAATATAATAGGCATACAAGCCTCATACATAATCATATACATAATCAATTTGCCACTTATCAACAAGGGCACTCATAATCATTATCCTCATTACACCATTAAGGTTTCACACAATACCTCCTCGTAAGGGGTTTCTCAACATTCGTGGTCATCCCATCTCAAATATATAATTAATTTAATTCTATATCAATGGGTGATCGCAACCACCATAATCAAACATTCATAACCATAATGGGTGATCGCAACCACCATAATCAATTCTTCATAATCATAATAGGTGATCGCAACCACCATAATCAATCATTCATAATCATTGGTTTCCCACCTCGCAAGGGGTACTCCCTAAAGCAGCCTCGCAAGGAGCTTTCCCGTGATCGCAATCACGTTCAACATTTCACATAGGTTTCCCGCCTCGCAAGGGGTACTCCCGCCTCATGATCGCAACCATGGGCATCATAGGTGCTCGCAAGCCCTTTATCATATCAAATACCAAGTGATCGCAACCACTGGTTCATCATCGTATAATGGTCCCCGCAGGGCCTTTCACATTCCATAATCAGGTGATCGCAACCACCATTACCATATCATATCATCATCACATTGGTTTCCCGCCTCGCAAGGGGTACTCCCTTCATAGAATCCCGCAGGATCTTTCATCATTGTGATCGCAACCACATAATATCAATGCTATGCCATGCCATGAATGCAAGATGCAACAATGCATATGCTCAATAACAACCTCACAAGGATATCTCACCCTCTCAGTTAGGGGTATATTATATATTCTAGTTTTATCATCAATGGCGTATAAATATTCACAAGGCCCCTCAAGGCACATCATTCAAATAATTGGCATTCAATGGCCACAAACACCACTCATAACAATCCACACATGGATATCAAAGGCATAGCAAACATAATAATATCAATCCACACATAAAATCATTCGAGGCATATTCACCATTCACATATTTGGCAATCATCATTGCCGTACACACATATAAGTCAACTACTTGTATCCACCGCTAGAATGTCATAATATTTCATTTTATCTTTTAATATCCTTGTATATATTCATTGGGGATTTCCAACCCAACACAAGAGTATCATAATAATTTTCCATAATTATCAAGTTGCCATTCCAAACAATTCAATACATATACATGGCAATGCAAACATGAGTATCAATCACATACACAATCTCTATTAAATTTACTCATGCAATTTGAATGTTAACTCCTCTCCTACCTCGAGGGAAGAGCCGAACCATTCCAATACTCCGGAAACTCCTTTGCACCATCCGGAATTCGATCTACATATTATACATATGCAATCAAACAATCAATAAGCCATCTCAAGGCATTTCTCTTAATTCTTAAACACTTGCTAGTATATCATAAAGCCCAACATCAAGTCCTAGACTTGATGAACACTAACTCATGCAACTGTATTAGGCTTCGGGAATTCCTTTCCCAAAGCTAAGATCCTCTAGATCTTAAAGGCTAACTACATTCCACATCATTTACTTCTCATCAAGATTCATAATATATCAATAGTGGTGAGGCACACATATATTCATAACATAGTATAGGCATACACGTACCTCTCCAAGGCCTTAAGCCATTCCTCAATCACCACTAAGACACACCACCCATGGACCCCTAATGAAATCGCTTGTTGTTATATAATAAAAGGGGTTTGGGGCAACAATGAGCCCATGATAAGTTTCATCACTAAGGCATGAGGAAATCTTACTTTCAGTCTTAAAAATAGTGGGACATGTCACAAATATCACCTATTAGTCCCAATTTGGCCACCATAAAAAGTTGGGTTCAAAACCCTCTTAAATTTGAATTTTATAACGCAGTAGGTTCGGTGTTTTATGTATAATGAGAGTTAGAAAACTCCAATTAATGTGAGACTAATTCTCACACCTCCGTAACATAATTTTCTACAACTTTCATGAAGAAGTCAGAGGCCAAAAATGTCATTAAGATGCCCAAACGGGCCAAAAACAGCAAGGAAAACAGACCAGTTGGAAAAACAGTACAACAGTGGCCATAACAGGGCTCTGAATCGATTCAGACTCGTGTGAATCGATTCAAGCGTCCTAAAATCTCAAAATTTGACAGACAAAGGGCCTTGAATTGATTCAAACTCGTATGAATCGATTCAAGCATCCCAAAATCTCAAAATTTGATAAACAGAGGCCTCTGAATCGATTCAAACTCGTATGAATCGATTCAAACGCCCCTGGAGCCTAAAACAATGAAAACAGCACCTCTTGAATCGATTCAAAGGGTCTTGAATCGATTCAAGACAGCCCTGCTGCTGTTTTTATGCAGAACCTCAAGATTTTTCAACTTCTAACCCTCCTAACTTTCTCGTATGAACTCCAAATGCTACGAAATTTTAACCACAACAAATACACATCATTTGTGACGCGTGGCCACCGGCCTTACTCGAAAATTCCCAAAATTGAGAGACTTATGCACATAATTGCGTTTTACCCAATTTAAAATGTTTTTGGGCTCCTCAAGGGTCAATTCTCAATGGAATTGGCCCATTCCAATTCCTACATGTCATAAACTACACATAGAAGCTATTGGGACTAACCCAAGCCATCAAAATCACATAAAACTCTATTTGACTCTATGAGTTCCTCAATTATGCATAAATCTCAAACTTATCACCAATACCATCACAAGGGCTATCACATTCAATGCCAATCATCCACATAAATTCTCAATTCACAAAACATATACTTCATCCCCTCAAGGATGGTTCATTAACATGTACATATTTCAACCCCTCATGGGTTATTCATCATCATATATACATATACATTATCATCAATAGCCCACAATTTGCCATTCATATCATTTCACTATAAACATGGCATATATCAAGGTCCACTTACTCATCAACTCAAGTATCTATTTCCTTAATCCTTTATCAATAGCTTGCAACCATTTTTAACATCGTCATAAACATCAACAATCCAATTTAATTCCTCCAACCTCACTAATCAACACCAATGCTTCAAACATTCATCTCCTCATCTAAAATGCATTTCTACATTACATCAATCATCCAAATACCATTATCATCACCTTGAGCTCAACATAAGTTATCTTAGCTCAAACCAATCTTCACTATCCATATATTCTAAATGGTACATGCTATGGTCTAAGACTTTATCAACTACTCTTCCAAGTTATTGATCCATCACCACACCGTAACCTTAATATTAACATTCATTCTTGCACAATTCCTACAACACTCACCTATGAGCTTCTTTCTATAAAATTTGGCATTACTATACTTATCCATCATTATAAACAACAACTTACACATTAATCATCATAATTAGCTATCTTTCATCATTAATATCATTCTCTATTACCATAAAACATACTTCCTACTCATATTCTACACATCCTCACTTCATCAAAGTTAGGGTTCCATTAAAACCCCATCATCACCACAATTAATCAATTCTAATCTTCCCAAAATCCACAATCATCAATTCTAACTACCTTTATGCCTTATTTCAAACATCTCAAGACTAGCAATATTATATTTCATTCATTGTCAACATCAATAGCAATCCTCAATGACTATCCCACCTAGGGTTTTCATAATTAATACTTCTCCCATCAATCCTTACACATTTAATGCTCTCTTATAATTAAAAATTCAAAACCTAGGGCATAAACTCATGAAAGATGACGAGGAGCTTACCTCAACCAAGAAGCAACCATGATCTTCCAAAGGAGAAGTGGCCATACAAAATTTGAAGAGAAAAAGAGGAGAGTTCCAACCTCCAAAGGCTTCCTTCAAGCTTCCCTAAGTGAAAAAGGTGAAGGAAGAAGACAACATCATATGGCTTAGGTTTTGAAGAGGAGAAGAAATGGAGAGGGAGAAAGGGAATGAGAGATGAAGAAGAAGAAAGATATTTTCCCTTTTGAGAAAGGGCCCAACGTGAGGAGAAGAGAAGGGGAGAGTTTTATTTTTAAATTTTTCCTTCCTTTCTTTAAAATCTTTCCGTTTTTTAACAAACAGGCTCTCTGTTTGGGCTTAATACATTATCTAAAATTTATTTTGAAAATATATTCGGATTCCCAACAATTTTATCTACAGCCCTGACCAATGACATCTCAATCGGAGATACTTGGTCCGACACTCATATTTTAACCGGGTAAAATTTTAACTCTTTAAGTCCCAACAATTTATAAATATCCTCAATAAATCTCAATTTCACCATCCCAATATTTTTGGGACACATAACACCTCACATTAAATTATTTATTATTTATTCTCATCAATTATTCATTTTGTAAAATTCAAGATGTTACACTCTTCGTCAGTCGGTCGACAATGACCCAAATCGCATCATGGCCCACTTGGTTTCTTGGTAGTCCCATGACGAAGTCCATAGCAATTGAGTCCCATTTCCACACGGGAATCTCCAGGGGCTGCAATACACCATACGGCTTCTGGTGCTCGACTTTCGATTTCTGACAGGTAATACATCGAGCCACGTATTTTGCCACATTCCTCTTTAATCCGGGCCACTAGAATTGTGCTCTTAGATCGTGGTACATCTTCGTGGTACCCGGGTGAATACTGAGTAGGCCCTTGTGGGCTTCATCAAGCACCATTCTCCTTAATTCTCCTCCACCCGGTACATATATCCTGTTTTTCACTCAGAAGATTCCATCCGATCTTTCGATCAAGGATAAATCCTTACCCTTGGCTTGAGTCTCCTTCATCTCAGCCAAGTAGGAGTCTGACTCCTGTTGCTCGTACACGAATTTTAGAAATTCATTGGCAATCCTCAGCGCACCGATTATCATTTTCCGAGAGGAGGGGATGTCAACATGTAAGTTCATGTCTCGGAACTGTTCCAATAACTCCACCTCCTTCACCATCATCACTGCTACATGAAGGGATTTCTGACTCAACACGTCGGCAACAACGTTTGCCTTACCCGGATGGTACGTAATCCTTTAAAAATTCCATCCATCTCCTCTGCCTCATGTTCAGCTCCTTCTGGTCGAATAAGTATTTGAGGCTCTTGTGATCACTGTATACTTCAAATCTGGAGCCGAACAAATAATGCCTCCAGATTTTCAATGCGAAGACTACGGCTGCCAGTTCCAAGTCGTGGGTCGGGTAATGCTGTTCGTGAGGTCTTAGTTGCCGAGGGGCATATGCTATCACTCGGTCTTTCTGCATTAGCACGCATCCTAATCTGAGTCCTGATGCATCGTAATAAACCATGAAGCTCTCTTGCAAGTCAGGTAATGCCAATATTGGAGCAGTCGTCAACTTGTCCTTCAACTCTCGGAAACTGCTCTCGCACTCAGAACGCCATACGAAGGGAATGTTTTTCTGAGTCAATTTAGTCAGTGGCAAGGCCAACTTAGAAAAACCTTCAATGAATCTTCTATAATAACCAGTCAGGCCCATAAAGCTCCTTATCTCCGAGACTGACTTGGGTCTTTCCCACGCCATTAGAGCTGCCACTTTTGAAGGGTCTACCGAGACACCTTCTTCGGAAATCACATGTCCGAGGAAGTGGATCTTATCCATCCAGAAATCACACTTTGAAAGTTTTGTAAACAACTGCTTCTCCTTCAGCACTTGAAGTACCGCTCGGAGGTGTTCTTCATGCTCCTTAGGAGTCTTAGAATAGACTAGGATATCATCAATGAAAACGACAACAAATCGGTCTAGATATGGATGGAATATGCTGTTCATGTAATTCATAAAGACAGCAGGGGCGTTAGTCACACCGAACGGAATCACTACATACTTGTAGTGACCATACTGAGTCCTAAAGGCAGCCTTTGGAATATCCGAGTCCTTCACCCGGATTTGGTGGTATCCCGATCGTAGGTTAATTTTCGAGAAGACTGAGGCTCCACGCAGTTGGTCAATTAGATCATCAATTCTGGGCAGTGGGTATCGATTCTTAATTGTGAGTTTATTTAGCTGTCGGTAATCTATACATAGTCTCATGCTGCCATCCTTCTTCTTAACAAGCAGCACTGGTGCGCCCCATGGTGATACACTCGGTCTAATGAATTGTTTCCTGAGTAACTCATCTACCTGCTTCTTCAACTCGGCTAATTCAGTTGGGGACATTCTATAAGGTGCACTGGAGACTGGCTCGGCTCCAGGAATCAAGTCTATAGAGAATTTGACTTCTCTATTGGGAGGGGCACTCAGTACATCCTCGGGAAACACCTCTGGAAATTCATAGACAGTCAGAATTTCATTCACTCGGGCTTTACTTTCACCCTCGGTTAAACAAAGCATCATAAACAGTTGAGCTATACCTTGTGCCGTGTAGTCCTCATTGTGCTGCCTTGGGAAGATTATCCTTCGGTTTCTACAATCCACTAACACCTAGTTGGCTGAAAGCCAATCGATGCCGAGCACGATATCAAGGCCCTTCAAAGGCACGCACACAAGATCGAAGGTAAAACTCTGATCGTCCAACACAAATGTTACGCCCTTACACATCGTTCATGTTAACACCTTAGGGCCAGTCGGGTTGGTTACTTCCAAAATCTGATCCATATCCACAGTCGGTAATCGAAATCGTCTCACACATTCATCAGCTACGAAGGAGTGGGTGGCTCCAGAATCAAAAATTACATTAAGTGTATATTTACCGAGTAGGCACTTACTCTGTACTAAGTCGTTCACCTGCGCGGCTTCCTCAGCACTGATGGCGTAAACTCTCCCAACAGCTGGTTGGTCGGTGTTCCTCCTCCTGTTATTTGGGGCAAACATCATATTTCCCCTGGCTCTGTTGCCTCCTCCCCCTGAACGTTGACCATCGATCCTACTTCTCCTCACCTGGAATCCTCCCTGACATACATTGGCACTTGTTTGACGGAGTTGGGGGCAGTCAGGGTGAGTGTGCCCCTTCTCCTGGCAATGGAAACACTCGACATTTGCACCATCGCAATTCTGAGCGAAGTGGTCGCCACCACATTTAAAACACCCGTCATGTTTTGGTCGTCTATTCCTCTGTCCCCCTCGGTCACTGCGATCTTGATATCTAGTAAAGGGTTCGTTTCTTCCCATGTTACCTGGCCTCTTGAAGCGTGACTGTGGAGGCCTCAAGGAGGGGCCTGCTCTACTGTTCTGGCCTGAGTGGGCCTTGTCATCTTCTTCGAATATTCTACACTTATTCACCAATGCAGGAAAGCTCCTGATCTCTTGATATCTGCAGGCTCTCTTAATATCTGACCTCAATCCATTCTCAAATTTGAGGCACTTGGAGCTCTCAGTCCCGGGTTGTTGGAAGGGCGGGTAGAATAGACACAATTCTTCGAATCTAGTTGCATACTCTTCCACAGTCATGGAACCCTGTTTTAACTCCATAAACTCCAACTCTTTTCAACTCCTTACTGTGTCGGGAAAGTACTTCTCTAAGAAGCATATCTTGAAGTTGTTCCAGGTCAGCTGGGCATCATCATCAGGAAATCGGTTTCTGGCTATCTTCCACCAGTTCTCCGCCTCATCTCGTAGCATATACACTGCACATTCTACCTTCTGGGCCTCGGTACAGCGAAGGCCCCCAAAGATCCTTTCCATCTCTTGAGTCCATTTAAAAGCTGCCTCAGGGTTCCTTCCTCCCTGAAATTCACTCGGCTTCCTCTTCAAGAAGCGGTCTAGCACTTGGCCATCCTCCGCTCGAGGCTGGCCCTGCCTCTCAAACACGTCCGCAAAGCGTTGGAATGTTGTGGCTATAGCCTCCATGCTTTGGCGATGCGTTATCCCTTATCCTGAAATTAACACCCCTTCAAGGATAAGTACACCAAGCCACTTACTACCGATCGTATCTCAGCCTAATATTCAGCAACTTAGCATGTTATGCCATTTCTATATGTTACACAATTAGTCGGATCGGGAGGGATAACCTCCTATCCACAAATCAATATCATAGTATCAATCAGGTTCAACAAATATCACAACAACGATGACCATCCGATCATAATACACACAACCGCTCACACTCGGCAAGCATACCTTGGCCTTGGACCTTTCGGATGTAACACCCTAATTTTAATTAAATAAATAAAATCAACAGGGGAAAATTTTCCAAATTTTAAGGTTAACAAACCGTGCATAATCTGTTTGAATTGATAAAATCAAGTACAACAAGAAAAAGGAAGAGGAAGAAGACAAGGGAGAAACTCACGCACAGCGAGAGAAAGAAGCGCTTAAGCGAACCCAATGGCACCAGGTGCACTCGCTCAAGCGAGGGCTAACTACGCTCGGGCGATTCTACTCAAGATCTCCAGTCCGCACTACACTTTGCTGAAGTGATGCTACACTCGGCATCCTGACATTGCACTTGGTTTCTAGCATATGGTTCACTCGGTAAATCATCACGCTCGTGCTTCACTCGAGAGGGTTCACTTCCTAACCCACTCGGACTAACCTTAATACTCGCCAGCCCATTCTAACAGTATATCACACTCTGCTGCTCCACTCGATCGGATTCGAGAATGATTCCCAAAGCCGCTCACTCGGAATCTATGAAGACTTCTCACTCGGGATAACATTCACGTCCTTTACACCACTCGGGGCATTCTACTCGCCCTTCACTCGGTAACCATAATATTTCTTACTCTAATTTTCCTACTAAATCAAGACTTCACTCGGGTTCTCTAGCTGCTTATTAATTTATTATAACAATTTCACTTAGAGTCTTAGGTGTCGTTCCCTAGTCGGTAAACTCTCACTCGGCGGGTTCTCACTCGGAATCGTTGAATATCCTCTACTCAGAAAACCTCACAATTATCACTCACAGGATTCGCACCAACTCCTACTCCAGACTATGTGACCTCAATTACTCGGACCATTCAACCTCTCATCACTCTGAATATCTTGCCATCTCGCTTTCCCCCAACAACAACTTAGCTCCACATCTACCCATAGTCACCCTGACTTCCTACGCTCGGAAAGTATACTTATACATCCAGGTTTATCGCTCGTACATCACCCACAGTATAGAATAAACACAGAATATATACATAGGGAAGTATTTAAATAATTACACACGCATTAACATGTTCCTTCTACCCGAGGTGTTCAAATTCTGATATAAGGACTAAAATCAAAATATGAGCCGGCCAAGGCTTGACAAGACCTTATACACAGTATATACATATACACATATATTCCATAGCGCTCGGGTTCTCTGCTCTGCACTCGGCTCCTCCTTCATCCTTCATTCCGAGAGATGTTCACTGAAAAATGTAGCCACATTAGGGGTGAGCTTTTACGTGGAAAATGACAGCCAAGGACTCGGTATCAGTGTCAGTACGTACACTTACATTCACTCGGTCGCATTCAGATTAGATTAGGGCCATGCAAATTAAAACAGTATCAATAACATACACTCACATACATACTACATAAAGTTCATCCTTACTCACACATGCACATGCATCCACACATTCGGAATTTATTCATAACACCCAATACATGCAATGCGTACTATCCTAACCAACATCATAACTACATGCATGCCTGCGGATCCGACTTGAGTAATGACCTTCAGTTACAGTTCCCCCCTTTTTCTGGCCTCTCGTCCATTAGCTCTTCCCGTGTGGTACCGGCCTCCCATGGGTGTCTCGAGACTCCTCTCTAGCTCCTACGGCTACCACGAGCTCTCTCAGGATCTAGCCAAGGTCTGTAACTGGAAGTCATTCCCTCGGGGCTCATGACCTTCCACGGGTCACCCCATTTCTACATATGCAACTTATGCATTTAACCAGCAAGCAACATCATTCAACTGATACCTCCTTCGTAAACATCAAGGTAGAAGCATATTCAACACGGTTTCTATCTTTACTTTGCCAAACACACCAACATGCACAGTGATCGAACAATCAAGGTAATAACATCGGACGCACCAACTAATAGTCACATATTCTTATTCTCACATTGTTAACAGAGGTAGAAGCATGCATCTCACTCAGCTATATCAGAAAGGCTAACAGACTACATTACCACTATCTTGCTCACATGCAATATTATCTAGCTACTCATCATACACAGGGAATCCAAGATCAACAATCATGCATAATATACAATCGTGACAGGTACATACATACACCTAAAGTAGTACATTCATCCGGTACCGTTCATGGACCATGCATTTGACATGCAAGCGCCCCCTACCTACTGAAGGAAGTTCGAGGGGTTCCTCTATTTCCCGACGCTGGTCTGATTGCCTTGCCCAGGCTCACTCTCGTTCGGCCTCCTTGGTCGTAGTCGCACCGTGAAGCAGGGGTTATTCGTCTTTCACCCTGATGATCGTCCTTCACCAACCGAAGGAACTCCAAGTCTTCTGCAGTGTCATCATCGTGCGTTCTCAGGAATAGAACAGAGAGCAGGGGAAGGAAGACGAAGGGTAAGAGGGAAGAGAGTACAAGAAGGAAAAAGAAGAGAAGAGAGGAAGAGGGAGTCTGGAGGAGATGCGTAGCTTCAGTGACCAGAGGCACATATATAAACATATACGTGCACGAGGGAGAGTGGGATGGGAAAACGTGAATTGCAGTCCCACTCACGTGACTGCCAATCGGAAGCAGCCACCTCTTACCAACCAAGCTTAATTAATTGTCACTATTTCTTAGACTGAGTTGATTGTAATTAATAATTAATTTTCCTTCTTTGCAATCAGAATCTCAATGGTTTATTTTCATTCGGCATTAATCCTTAAAATTGGGATGTTACACCCATTTGAGTTGATGTGTGATGCCTCTAATTATGCATTGGGAGTTATCCTTGGTCAAAAGATTGACAAGCATCCTAGGGTCATCTACTATGCATCTAAAACTTTAGATGCTGCCCAGGTAAATTACACCACCACTGAAAAAGAGCTCTTGGCCATTGTTTTTGCATTAGATAAGTTCAGATCTTACCTACTCGGTTCTCGAGTAGTTGTCCTTACTGACCATGCAGCTCTGAAGTACTTGTTAAAGAAAGGTGAGTCCAAGCCAAGATTAATTCGTTGGATGCTTTTGCTCCAAGAGTTTGACTTGGAAATTCGTGACAGAAGTGGAACATAAAACCTTGTGGCAGACCATTTAAGCAAAATTGAGAATGCTCCTAATTCGGCCCGATGAACACCTCATGAGTATTTCTAACTCTTTTGATACACCTTGGTTTGCTAACATTGTAAATTATCTTGTTGCTTCTGTTTTTCCACCATGTGCATCCAGAAACCAAATTTCAAAATTAAAAAGTGATGCAAAGTATTATATTTGGGATGACCCGTATTTGTGGAAATTGTGTAATGATCAGGTGATTCAAAGATGCATTCCCGATCAGGAAATAGAATCAGTTCTTCGATTCTGCCATGCTTCACCAGTTGGTGGACATTTTGGTCCACAAAGAACAGCAAGGAAGATGTTGGATTCTGGTTTATATTGGCCCACAATTTTTAAGGATGCATGGAGAATTTGTAACACCTATGAGAAATGCCAAAGAGCTAGTAATGCTACCACATGGAGACAACAGATGCCTCAGCAACCTATGTTGTTTTGTGAAGTATTTGATGTTTGGGGCATTAATTTTATGGGTCCATTTCCTCCATCCTTTGGTTTTACTTATATTTTATTGGCTGTAGATTATGTTTATAAATGGGTGGAAGCTAAAGCCACCAGAACTAATGATGCTCGAGTTGTTGTGGATTTTGTTAGATCTCAAATTTTTTGCAAGTTTGGCATCCCGAGAACAATCATTAGTGATCAAGGAACACACTTCTGCAATAGGACCATGCAAGCTATGCTTAGGAAGTATGGGGTTGTTCATAAAGTCTCTACTCCATATCACCCCCAAACCAGTGGACAAGCAGAAGTCTCTAACAGAGAAATCAAAAGAATCCTGGAAAAGATAGTACAGCCTAATAAAAAGGATTAGAGCAGGAAACTGGATGATGCTCTTTGGGCACATAGAACAGCTTTTAAAGCACCTATAGGAATGTCTCCCTATAGAATTGTTTTTGGTAAGGCATGTCATCTTCCAATGGAGATTGAGCATCGTGCTTATTGGGCTGTAAAAGCTTGCAACTTAGCACTTGATCAAGTAGGTAAAGAAAGAAAATTACAACTGAATGAGTTTGATGAGATCCGTTTGGCAGCTTATGAGAACTCGAGGTTCTATAAGGAGAAAACAAAGAAATTCCATGATAGCTCAATAGCTAGAAAGGATTTTACTTCTGGACAGAAAGTGCTACTGTTTAATTCCCGGTTGAAACTGATGGCCGGAAAATTACACTCCAAATGGGAAGGACCTTTCATTGTTACTAATGTATTTCCTCATGGAGCTATAGAAATAAAAAGTGAAAACTCCAATAAAAGCTTCAAGGTTAATGGACAACGTTTGAAGCCATTTCATGAAAATCCTTCACTTATGGATGTTACAATGGAGGAACATGCTTTGGGGAACCACTTCTTGATCCCTCTTGAGGGAGTTTTTCTTACCCATCTTTTTACTTTTTCATTATATTGTCTATTTTGTATGCTCTGTCTTACATTGAGGACAATGTATAATTTAAGTATAGAGGTGGGAATATTGTTGTAGATTGTTTTGTTGTTATGTGATTAATTTTGTGTGACTATGTTAAAAAATAAAAAAAATAAAAAAATAAAAAGAAGAATTAAAAATAAAAGATTTTGTGTGTGTTTTTGTTTTAAAAAGGCATGTTTTATTGGAATTTTAAGATATGCATGAGTAACAGGTAAATTCTTTCATGTCTGATATGAGCTTAATGATATGTTATAATTTGAACTCAAGCAATTTTGGTATGATGAGAATGACATGATAATTGATAGATGATCATATATAATAGAATTATACCTTGTGAGATTTTTGAGCCTTAAAATTTGATGGATCACTTTATGTCATCTGAATTCTTTCATGTGTGATTAATTCCTGAAAGCTTACATCCTAATTTTTGTCTTGTTTCTTGATGATACTTGAAACTCATATGAATGTATTTGAAATGATACAGGCATTTTGTTCAATTGAGCCACTAAGCCAGATAAGCCTACCATGAATAAATTATCTCTTGCTAGCCATTTTGAGCCTATTTAACTGTTTCCTTGTTACAGCTCAAATAAGCCATGGATGAAAAACCAAAAATATACCTACCTTAAGGAATATATTGGAGCTTTGGAATCAAGTCAAAAACAGGCATTCAAATAAGTGTGGGGGTGTGAAAAAAGGAATTGCAACTCTTGTTCCAAGTGTTATGTAATCTTATTAATAAAAAAAAAATAATATTATGATTGTGACCTAATATCATACAATAAATGTTTTACCCTCACTATTTGCCAGTTAAATTAATTGCTTCATCAATCTTTTTGGTATTTAAAAAAAAAATTTCCATCCATTTTAATCTTGGCCACATTACAACCCTACAAAGCCCTGTTGATCTATACATGCATTTGTGTTGATTGTGGAATTGAGAAACTTGCCAAATTTTTAGACTGTTTGTTTTTCAGGAAATGTTTAGAGAGTATACATAAACCTTAAACACTTGAGAGTTGAGAGTATGTCTTGTGAGGTTCTATCACTTATGATCTTCTTTTTAGTTTAATTTAATTTTCACATGCCTAAGTGTTTGAAGGATTTTTATATATATCTTGATGCTCTGTATCTTGCATGTTGAATAACTCTTGTTTTTCTGTATATTCCTAAGATTTCATGCCAATTCTGTTTGTTGTTTTCAACTTCAATGTTTTCAATAAAATGTAAAAACTTGTTTTTATTCTGATTTTGCCCGGGAGTGCAAAAGAATAAGTGTGGGAGTATTTGATAATGCATGATTTATCCTTAATTCATTTGTTTAAATGTGTATAATTTGCCATCACTTATTGTCTAACATATTGCATTTTAACACATTTTCATATTTTGTGCTTTATTTAATAATTGATTTAAAAATGAATTAAGGATAAGTTTTTAATTGAAATAATGAAATCTTGTTTCCTTTTTTTTTTGTAGGGAATAAATGGTCAACAAATTAAAGAATTATGACCAAGGATCAAGAAGAAGAAGCCATGGATGATTAAATATCAAGAAAGGGTGAAAAAGTATGCAAAACATGGAAAATCAGGTGTATGAATCGATTCATCCATGTATGAATCGATTCATACAAATAAAAATGCCTAGGAATTGGAAAATAAGAGCCATGAATCGATTCATTCTGGCCTGAATCGATTCATACGTCTGATTCACTCAAAATCATGCAATAATTGGCCTCGAATCTATTCATTTGCTTCCTGAATCTATTCATTTCAATTGGAATGCACAAAATACACTAAATGAATAGATTCATGGCCAAAATAAATAGATTCATCAAGTGGAAACATCAGATAACACATTCATCAAGTGGAATCAGCACTGAAGGATTATTAATTATGCACTAGCATTCTACTGGCTCAGTTTTTTTATCATTTCCTGACTCCTTTCTCATGCTATAAATAGAAGGCCCTCCTAGCTTCTTCGACACACCTCAATTCACATTTCTCTCTTAATTCCCTCTTAGTAGTTTCTTTAAGCATCAGAGGAAGGCACAAAGCCTCCTCCTCTCTTCTTTCCCCTCTTTGCTCCATTCTGGGTTAGTTTCTTTTCCTTGTAGTTGTTCTTATTATGGAGGGCTAAAACCCCTAGATTGATTTTCTTGGAGAATATTATAATGTAATTTTGAGGTCATTATTTTTAATATAGTATGCTTTTGTTATTGTTATTTCTTCATAATCTTACTCTGCTTATTTAATTCCATTCTGTTTAATTAAATTTGTATGCTTAATCGGTTTAATTATTCAAATAGAATAAAATAAGATTTTAAATTAGCATGGATTAAGGAAATATGCATGCTTAATGAATATTTTCATAATCACTTTTAATAATTATGGTTTGCTTAATTCCATAATATGAGAATAGATTATGTATGTAGGCGATGTTTTTACATATGCTCAATAATTCTTAGATTTTACAATCTTGACTCCTTTTGCTTAATTAGGATGCTTGATTAAAATATTCATTTTTAAATGAAAGTAAAGGAATTATGAATTGAAAAAGACGCTTAGTTGATTAATTCAAATTGAGCTAAGAAATTAACAGTAATGAAAGTATACAAATTATCTTTAGTGAACCAAGGATAAATTTATTTATAATACTCCAAGAAAATCAATCGCTTGTTATTTATTGTTTTAAATCCTATATTTACTTTGTTTTAATTTTATTTGTGACAACAAAATCAATCAAAACCCCCCAATTGTATTTGTATGTTTGTTAAAATTCTTTTTGTAAAAATTAATTTTAAACTTGATTTTTCCTAAATTTTTGTGTTGATCCTTGAGAGAACGACCTAGGTTGACACCCTAGTACTACATTAATTAATTTTAATGTACTAATTTGACGGAATCACGACTGTAAAAATATTCACGTCAGGGAACCTGGGTAAGAAGTATCAAGTGTGCCGAGTGCAAAGCGAGTGAAATACCTGAGTGATAAAATGGACTGAGGAAGCTATTCCGAGTGAAAACACCCTTGGATTCTGGGCGAGGTAGTTATTGTTTCCCGAATGGTCAACATGGCGTCTGTAAGAACGAAGTCAAGGAGCTTGTAAGTATAAAGATTAATCCAAGAGGAGCGAGAGCAAGGACTTTCCGAGTGAACATACATTCTGAAATCCGAATGATGGGAAAACCAAGTGGAGTTATTCGCTTCAGCGGCTAAGTGCTCGCTCCAGCGAGTGTGAGCGAGGGAAAGGTCTCTGGTGGGTCGCGCTTAAGCCATGCGAACTTCACCTAAGCGAGTGGGGTTGTCGTGCTCGAGCGATATTGGATCTCGCCTAAGCGAGTAGGCGCTGTCGGATTTACTCACGTCCTGCATCTTCCGTTGTTTGCCTTGTGGATGGTTTGCATTCCTTCCCTCCTCCTTTTCCTAATTCTACCCTCCTTAATTCTTAACTAAACATTGGCTTTGAATCCACCCTAATTTCAAAAAAAAAATTTCTCCTGGTCCCGGTTTATCCATTAATTGAAAATTAAGGTGTTACAAGTATAACATCGAACATCAAGATCGGTCTCCTCTCATTAGGATACCGGATACATACAGCACCGGTCTAAAGCCTGAGTCATCTGTTGACTCTCGTGGCTGATCCCACACTGGATTACTGACTCTGGCTCAGACCAGTTTAACATCATATTCATCATTCCAAATGCATGCCTTATAACATTAATCATTCTAAATGCACTCAAATCATGAAATCATCAAATCATCCATACAAGCAGTCAACAAGCACAATCATATACACATATTTTCACATCATCAATGGATGAAATCATGCATTTAGAATAGTTACCCCCTCCTACCGCAAGAGAAGTAATAATCACCTCGGTCAGATGGTTCCGCCTAGTAACTGGGGTTGTTTCCTACATCATAATATATCACACAATCAATTTTCTATTCAACCACCTCGACTTAGGCATCTGCGTTTATTATAAACCCATTACCGGGTTCCCACATTAATGGTTCCCAACAACCATTAAGCTTCATTAATGGCCTTTCACCATTAATAACCTCATTTTACCTCACCAAAAATAGTTATTTAACAAAATAAATGCTTCTCCATTCATATTTTGGATTTCCTCCAAATCATAGGGTTAGGGTTTCTCTAAAACCCAACAACACTTATTAAATCACATTCTCAACATCAAAACCCAAAAACCCATAGTTCATACTCTTGAGAAATAGGAAGATCTTACCTCAAGAGAAAGAATAAGAGAGTTTTCCAAGAGAGGGAAAACCACACGAAAATGAGGAGAAAGAAGGGTGAAGCTCTAAGCTCCAAGCTCTTCCAAGCTCCAAACGAAAATGGAAGATGAAAGATGGTACACCACTTTACTTAGGGTTTTAGGAGTGAAGAAGAAGAGAAAGTGAAGGGAAGAGTAGAGAAGAAGTAGAAGCAAAGTACATGTTAAGAAAAATCCAGAGGGCTGACGGGATTAAAAGGGGGAAAAAGGGGTCATTTGGCTTTATTTTTAATTCCTCATTAAAGATTCATTATTTTATGATAAACAGGATCACAGTTTGGGCCCAATACCTTATCCAAAAATTATTCCGAACACATATTCGAATTCCCAATAATATCCTTAATAGCCCTTAACATCCCAATCCTTGATTTAATTAATGGCTGAGATTAGTGAATGAATTAAGGTTAATTTCAGATTGGAGATTAGTGGTTAATTAGTGAAAGTGGCTGGAGATAAAAGACGCATGTACCCCTGGTGGTATATATGGAATTCGGTCCTTCTCTCCTCCATTCATTCTCATTCGCGTCGTCCTGTTTGGAAAGAATAGAGTGAGAGTTGAGAGCTTTCTAGGAGGAACAGTGACACAGTCTTGTTTTCACTCCCTGTCTCTTTCTTCCTCTCGGTCACCTTCTTCCTCTCTTCTTCTTCTACTTGAAGCTGCCAGTGTCCCAGTTGGAAGACTATACTGGGAAGTGCCTCGGAGCTGTGGGAGAAACGAATCCGTTTGGGAAGGGACAACTCTGGTCCAGAATCGAGGCTGAGTTCGAAGACTGTAGGAGGAGGAGTAACAGAAGGGATGATCGGTCAGCATTGTAACTCAAAGAGTCTCTGAACCCCGACAGCAGGTAGGGGGCGCTTTGCATGTCAAATGCATGGTTTATGGACGGGTTCCGGGTGTTTGTTTAAATGTGATGTGTTATGTGTGAAATGTGTTGATAGCTGTGCTATGATTAAGTAATAGTGCATACAACTCCCGGATTTGTGGTATCTATGAACTGTTTAGTGTTGTGTGACTCCGTCCATGAGTGCATGTTAATATTTCTGCGAATGCTGACTGAATGCTTGCAAATAAGAGTGTTACCATTATTGCCGAGTGCATGAGTTAAAAAGGGGGTGATTCGCTGAGTTATGTTTGCAGTTTCATGTTTAAATGTATATGAATGAGAATGCCATGATGATTTCTGAATGTATGAGATGTGAGTTGATATGTTGATTTCCATTTGGAATGTTGTGTTGAAATGCATGCTGACTTCATTAAAAATGTCGAGTGGATGACTGTAGTATTGTTACCCTGATTTGCTTGTTGTGAGTTACTATGACAAATGCATGTGATGCTATGATGAAACTATGAAATTCCAAGTGAATCTATATGCTGTGTTGAAACGGTTGTGACCTATTAATGGCTGCGTGAGATGCACTTGGTAAGCTTGGATGCTTGTTGTGAAATTGCATGAGGTTGCATATATGAGAAAAGGGTGACCCGTGGAAGGTCAGGAGCCCTATGAGATGACATTTAACTACAGATTCCTGGCTAGATCCGTGAGGGCCCGTGGTAGCCGAGGGAGCTAGAGTTAAGTCTCGAGACGTCTTTGGAAGACCGGTACCATACGGGAAGGGCTAATGGATGAGAGGCAGGGAAGGAATCTATAACTAAAATCACTATTTAAGTCGGATCCGCATGCATGTATGTAGGAGCATTGTTATTGAGAATGACATGGTTGATATAGATTTGAATGGCTGAATGAATTCCGACTGAATGTGAATGCGTATATTTATATTGTTGATGAGCCCAATGTGATTGTATGTGTAAATGCTGTTGTGAATAGCATGATTAATATAACCATGAATAAGTGGGGTGAATTCTGACTAGGTGAATATATGTACGTTGGTACTGTTGTCGAGTGTGAGGCGATGTTATGACTGTGAGTATATGTTATTGTGAATGATGTGAATTACTTAATCCTGACTGAATTGCATGAATCCGAATGAGTGATGTTACTATATAACTGAGAATTAGGAATTAAATCCGAGCCAGTAACTAACATTTTATATGTAAAAGCTCACCCCAACACCATTTTTCAGTATATGCAGGTCGGACTCGGAATGGTGATAAGGCCCAAACCCGAGTGATGGGTATCTGTGTTGCTGTAGTGTACAGAGTATACTGTACCGATTGTATGTTGTTATGTTAAAGCCTTGGCCGGCTCTTAAGAATGTTGTATAATGAATATAAATTTGTATGTATAAGAAATCCGAGTCATTAGTATTCCGAGTGCATGTTTATATATATATATAGTTTACATTGGTAACATGTATTTGAGTCGGTTAGGATATGATGATTGAATGAACAGTACTAAGTCAGTGAATTCCGAGTGGATTAAGTGGTGAGAGTCTGTTTCAGATAGTGAAGGCCTAGGGTTATTCTGAGTGATGCTTAGCGAGTGAATGTTTCCGAGTGTTGAAGGTTTAAAATGGTTCTGTGAGAAACTCATTTTGATTTGGTGAAGTTTTCCAGTTGATGGGAAACTAGAGCAATTCTGAGTGAATAAGATTATAAATATATCCAGGTGGATAAAGAGTATGCCAGTCTGAGTAAGACATAGTGAATGCCTCCGAGAACTGGAAAGCTAGAGTATCCCGAGGAAGACTTAGTTTAATAGATCATTTCCGAGGAGTGAAGAGTTAATGTGTTCCCGAAGCGAGGAAGAACAAGTATACTGATGCTAAAATCCCGAGCCATTAACTTGGTGCTAAAAATCTCAGTAAAAACAAAACATGACTCTCGGATTTATACTTTAGCAAGCGCACCAGTCGTTAAAATTGTAGAATATTTGATCGTCCCACAGGGATTGTGGTAAGTACCTCAATCTTGGACTAGTACAAGCTGAACCAATGGAAAATACATGAAGTTCACTCAGTTTTTGGTTGTTTTAGAGTTTTATAGTATTTCCAAAAACAGAGTTAAAATGAAATGTGAAAGGTGATTAATAGAAAACAGGTTAGGATTGCTTTGGTTCACAAATTCATCAAGAAACATGCGAATAAAGTATAATCAAACTCCATAATCCAGAGGACAATCCGCTTGTGGTTATTCCCTAATTCCTTAGGTGAAAAACACTAATCCTTAAGCATCGAACCTTAATTCCTTAAGTGCTCAATTAACCTAAGAATCTAATGCAAAATTGGAGGTTGAACTCTAACTATTCACCTAAATTGATTAGGCCTGAACTAGTTAGAAAGATGGAAGTTACCTAAGCTTCAACCATGATTCCTCACTGGTGAAGTTCTTCATCAGTTCTAGATTTGTCAATCCAGCAATTCTGCTCCACTCCTCAGCTTGTTCACCTCAGGATCTAGAAGTCGATTTCCTTGCTCACAGCTTCAAGACTCCATTGCTAACCTTCGCAATCCCAACCTTATGGAATTAGAACTCCATTGACTTCGGTTCCATCGAAGGATTGTGGAACGTCATGGAGGAGAGGATTTAGAGAGAGAAAATTGCGTAGTGAGATGTACGAAGTTGTGAATGAATTGTGTTCTATGTATTCTATGTGAATCTGTCTCTGTTCTAGTTGTCCATTACAGAATATGTACAACCTATATATAAGCTTCTACCTAACTAACTAACTTAACTAATAACTTAGGAAACTTAAGTTAACGACTAAACTAACTAGTTACACAGTTTATAGAATGATCAACTAATTACAGCTCAGCTCTTAGCAAGATCCAGCCCATCCTTAGCTAATTTACAGCACAGCAACAGCTAATTAACAGCTTACTACTTACGTTACTAAGGGTGCAGTAGTAGAAGAGAAGGCTGCAGGAAACAACACTGGTGCTGAGTGGATTCTGGAGGGAAATATCGCTGTTTTAAATATAAACCTTTTCGCTTGAGCGAACTGGGTTCTCGCTTAGGCGAACTTGAGATATGTACTGCAGTGTTGCCTTCTCGCTTAAGCGTTATGGATAAGCTTGGGCAAATGAATGATGTTTTGAGGTCACGCTTGAGCGTAGGCTTGCTTTGCTTGAGCGAACTTTAACCCTCGCCCGAGCGAATTTAACTATCATTTAAGCGAATTGTCTTTTCAATCAGCATTTCTGAAATTGACGCTCGGGTTCTTCTTTTTATTTTTAATCGGTTCCTTGTTCTCTTTTGGAGTCGGTATCTTGGAAGTCTTTGCAGTCAGCTTTTCGTTAATTCTTTTCGGTCAACCTTTTGGGAAGTCTTTTCAGTCAGCCTCTTTGAAGTCTCACTCAATTAGTCTTTTGGACTCCTTTCAGTCGGATATACGAAGACTCACTCGGATTTGTAAATTCTCGCTCGGCTTTATGATTTCTTACTCGGATTTTTGTAACTTTTCCTCGGATTTGTCTTCTTTTCTCGAGTACGCCCTGTTCCTACACCAATAAACAACTAATTGCCTAGCATTCGTATGCTGGCTGCTTAGTAAATTTATAAATAGTAATAAACTCTTAATTTATTAATGTTTTTAATCGTTTTCTTACAAAAATAAAGCACTTTTGAAATAAATAACTAAAACACGAATTATTAACAAATTATTAAATAATATAGTCAAAACTAAACAATAATTAATAAATTATGTTAAATAAAAGGTGGAATAATTAAGTCTTTTCAAGACTTATCACATCCCCAAACTTAAATCTTGCTTGTCCTTAAGCAAATACTCAGACTTATTAACTAACAGCATTTGATCAACATAATCAGCCTTTCCTTAATTTAATTCATGCTATAATTATTGAATACCGACCATGCTTTCTTTTCGCAATTTCTAAAAGTATAATAACTTACACCTCCTTTGGGAGACAAGCTGCTGATGCTTTCCTCACTGGTCGGTGTTTAACTCTTTTCTCGGTGTATAGGGTGAATAGAATGCACTCATCACCTGCATACTTGTTAGATAAACATAGGCTTGCAACAGTTCTACACGTCATGCCATATACCAACACAATCAGATCAGTAAGGGCTTTTTAAGCTTATAACGGGGCCGGGCTACAGGCTCAATTATTGTTTTTCCAAGTGAATGTCAGGTTACAAGATGTATCCACTGATGCCTTGACTCAATTTTAACTTAACTGCCTCTACTTAGCAAGCTCCATTATTTTCCGAGCGAATGCTAACTTAACACTTTCGGTGCTTTGCACCTTCTTTTTCTTTCAGTCCTTCGGACTTTTCCTTTTTTTTCTTCTTTTCCATCTTTTTCCGATCACATTTCAATCGGTGCTTTGCACCTTTTTTTTTTCTTGCTAATTCATTTTCATTTTTCTTCTTAGCTTTTCTATTTTTTCTTTCATTTGCCTCTATTTATTCATCTATAACCAAGGTCGGAGTGTGTCTTTAATTGATGCTAGGCACACTCTTCATCCCCAAACTTAGAACTTGCTAGTCCCTAGCAATAAGTAAGACTGAGCAACTCATCAGCAGAACATCCAGGGGTAAATCAGTTGGTGTTTCGGGATGAAAAGGCTTGTAATGTTAGGTGAATAAACAGAATAAAAGGGTCTTAGGCTCAAACATAATTTTTGGGTCAAAAGATAATTAAGTATATTAGGAAGGTTACTTTTTGGCCCTGGCTGAATTAACAAAGAAGGCCTTAATCATTTCCGATTGGCTAGCATACAAACAATTAGCAAGTACTGAAGCAAATTCTGTCTCACTAACTAGCATGCAAGTTCACTCGGAAAAGAATAAAACAGGCTCAAAAGCTATGAATATAATAGTTAATCAGCCAGTCATGTCCCCAAACTTAATGTAAGATCATACATTCAGAGTGCTAACTAGCATGCCGAGTAAATAATTAATTAATGATGAAAAAGTTATGGGCAGAGATCCTGAGTTAAACAAAACCGATCAGTTAATTTATCCGACTAAGCTTAAGAATCAGTAACTTTAATTTATTAAGATGGATTTGAAATTAAACAATAAACATATTTTAGCAATTAATAAGTCAGAATATCAATTAAGGAGTGAATCGGAAAAATACTTCCCTTTTTACCTGAGTGGCTGTGGATAGGAAACACGTGGTCAGATTTGGAAGCATGAATTTACCGATACAATCGAAAAACAGAATAAAACAAGTAATTTTAACAAAGAAAGAAAATTTGATTACAACTAAAATAAAAGCGAATTCATTGTTCAGGAAACAGTTAGAATAATGTCAAGTTAATTACATAAAAACATCATAATAACACGTAGCAACAACTCAAGCATCCTGATCTTCATTCTTTTTGTCCTGCTTTGAAGGTGGTGAGAGGTCAGCTGCTTGGGATACGTCCTATGAGGGAATAGTGAATCCAATGGAAGCTAACCATGCATCTCTGTCAGGTGGGGCTCCCATTTCTGCTGTGTGCTCTATCCTCAATTTCGTGGCAATCTTTCTGAGCATGAGATCGTGGTTCAAGACTCGATCAAAAATTCCAAGTTGTATCTTCTTTATGACCTGTAATTCCTGCAACACCACAAAAATGTCAGAAGAAGAAGAACTGGCTTCTGCAGATTGCCTGGGACGCTCGGACTCTTTGGTTTTAAATTTTATAACATAGTCTTCAGCAGCCTTAACACTTTCAACTTCTGGCAATTCATTCCTCTCAACTGCAGGGGATGCATTCCTCTCAGCTTTACTTTGACTGGGTGCATGTTCAGATGAATCAGATATACTGATGGTTGCTACTTCCTTTTCGTTATCTATTTGCTTTCTTCTCACACTTCCTTCTGCAAAATTTGGTCTAGGTTTTTCCAGGAGTCTCTGTGATCTTCTTTTCATGGTTAATGTTAAAAGAATGCTGATAAACAACCTAGATGAAAAAATAAGAACAAAAATCCAAAAGAAACACAGCAAACTAAAAATGTGAGGTGCATGGCTATGAACAGTGGAAGAATATTAACAAAGAAGCAAGAAGATACTACTCACGCATGTTGAACGAAATAAGTGAAATGAGTAGAAAGATAATACCTTTTTTAGAAATCAGAAAGTACCTTTTCGTCTTCAACCCAAGTTCAGCGTAGGTACTTAGGGTTTGGAAGGTGAAAGGTTTTTATACTGTTGAAGTTACTATCCAAGAAACGCGTAAGTATGTTCCAGCTTTATTTATTACTTTATTAATATTATTATAAATATATATACATATTATTATATTATTATTTTTTAGATATTCTTACTCGGCTACCTACTGAATAGGTGGAAGATCGAGTGAGAGTGGGAAGAGATGAGTGACAGTGATGAAGAAGACGAGTGAATTAAAGCAATAAGTAAATGAAAGAGTGAGTGGAAGAACAAATGGAAGAACGACACGTGAATGAATACAGGATCCCGAGTGGACAGAAAAACAGGTGGGAGAAATAACAATGAAAATAAGTCCGAGTGAAAGAAAGAGTATGGAGAGATATAAGACGATTGGAAGAGTGTATAGAAGAACGAGTGGAAGAATGAATGAGTGAATAAAGGATGAGTGAATTAAAGTGAACGAATGAATGAAAACCGAGTGATCGAACGTGAGGAAATAAATGGAAAACTGCAAAGGAAAAACACCGAGTGAAAATGGAGAAAGATACCGAGTGATAAAAAAGATACTGAGTGGTAAAGGATGAGTGGAAGAGTGAATAAACAAAAAGTGCAAAGAAGGAGTGAGTAAGTAAAATGGTCGATGAATAAAAGACGAGCAGAAAGATGAGCAACGTCAAGTGAATAAAACAACAAATGAAAGAACGAATGGATAAAAGATAGAGTGCGGTAATGAAAGACTGAGGGACAGGTGAAGAACGAAAAAGAATGAGTGACCGAGTGGAAGAAAAACGAGTAGATTGAGGGTGGATGAAAAAGACCAGTGGATGAAAGAATGAATGGAACAACAAATGAGAATATTCTGAGTGAAGGAGATGAGTGAAGGGTATACCGATCGATGAAGGAGATGAGTTAAATGCAGGAGCGAGTGGAAGAAACCGAGTGATCTAGTGAGAAACCAAGTGAATGAAAAAGAGACTACAGAAAGAGACTCATGAAAGGGATACCGAATGGGGGAACCTAGAAAGAGATCGGGCGAAGGAATAAGAAACTGAGTGATGAGTGAGCGAGAAAATTAAGGAGAAATGGGTGAAAGAACGAAGAAAAAAGAGTAGATTGAAAGAATAAGTGAATAAAACACTGAATGAAAAAGGTACTGAGTGAATGAATACCAAGTGGATCATAGAACGAGTGAAAGAATGAATGAAATAAAGTAAAGTGCATGAGAAACGAGTGTGACAATGAATGGACGAGTGAATAAGCGAGTGGGAGAAAGAACGAATGAAAGTAATACCAAGTAAATGAAAGACCGAGTGAACAAAACGAATGCAGTGAGGGGCTGAGTGAATGGAGAAACTGGGGGAATGAACAACGAAATGACAGGAAACTGAGTGACTGGAAATACTGAGTGTGACAATCGCAAATGAAACACGAGTGGATGAAAAAGAAAAATACAGCGTGAGAAAACCGACAAAGAAAGTAGGTGGAATGAAACAACGAGTAAATGAATACCGAGTGGATGAAAATACTGAGTGGGTGAAAAAGAACAACTGAAGACGAAGCATTCATGAAATAATGAGTGAAAAAGATCGGGTGAATAAGTGACGAATGAAAGAATGAAAGAATGACAGAGTGAATGGAGAACGAGTGAAAGAGATCGGTCGAGGGAATAAGAGACTGAGTGAGAAAGCCGAGTGGATGAATGAGAAAAATGGAAAACCGACTGAACACAAAACTGACAAGAAAAATATACTGAGTGAATAGGAGACTAATGGATACAAAACTGACTGTGATAAGTGAGGAATCCGAGTGATAAAAGGCTGACTGAAATAAATCATCCTTCATCATCTGACCCGTTTATTAAATCAACAATCAGAAATCCTTTATTAAAGTCTTCCTTTTTATTCACATTAAAATTTGGAATTTATTGGAGAATGACGAGTGAAGTTCAGTCGGGAAAAAGGGCAAAGAGTGAGTAACAGTTATCCGAGTGTACTACTCTCGTTCAAGCTCAGTAAACTTTCGCTTAAGCACGAAACAACAGCAACAGCTTCTCGCCTAAGCTACTAGTGCTTCGCCTGAGCGAAATGGAAGAATCAAGCTCGGACTTTCTTCTTTGAAATTCACAAACTTTATTCAAACTTTATTCACTAAAAATTTTAGTTTTCTTTTTATTCATTCCGACTCAAAGCATAAAACAAAACACTCAGAGCATAGGGCTGCCTCCCTAGAGCGCTTCTTTAAGGTCAATAGCTTGACCTTATTGCATCTAAGAAGATGCCTGCAGTAACAAGGAGGTTTTCTACCTATCAAACTCTCCTGCAAAGTAGAGTTTGAGTCGCTGGCCATTTACCTTAAAAATCTGATCGGTAGTCGGGTCTTTTAGCTCAACTGCACCGTGAGGAAAAACCTCATTTACAGTAAAAGGCCCCAACCACTTCGATCTAAGTTTTCCAGGGAAGAGTCTCAGTCGGGAATTGAATAATAAAACCTGATCATCCTTCTGAAACTCTTTCTTATTAATCCAATTATCGTGCCACTTCTTTGTTTTCTCCTTATAAATGGAGGCATTTTGATAAGCGGTGAGTCGAAACTCCTCTAGTTCATGGAGTTTCAAAACTCTTTCCTCCTGGGATTGGTCACAGTCCATGTTTAATAGCTTTGTGGCCCACCATGCCTTGTGTTCCAACTCCACAGGGAGATGGCAAGCCTTACCGTAAACTAATTGATACGGGGACATGCCAATTGGAGTTTTGAAGGCTGTTCGGTAGGCCCACAATGCATCATCTAATTTTACTGACCAATCTTTTCTAGATTTCTCGACCATTTTCTCTAAGATTCTCTTTATTTCTCTATTTGACAGCTCGACTTGTCCATAAGTTTATGGATGGTAAGGAGTGGATATCTTATGTAACACCTCATAGTGATGCAGGGCTTTTTCCATTATTTTATTACAAAAATGTGAACCCCCATCACTAATAAGTACTCTCAAAACTCCAAACCTAGAGAAAATATTCTTCTTAATGAACCTAAGCACCACATGTGCATCATTGGTTCTGGTCGGGATTGCCTCCACCCATTTGGAGACATAGTCTACAGCAACAAGTATATATTCGTTGGAGAACGACTTTGGAAAGGGTCCCATAAAGTCGATACCCCAGACGTCAAATAAGTCCACAATTAAAATGTTTGTCAAAGGGATGCCAGCTTTAGCAGAGAGACCTCCGCTCCTTTGACATTTATCGCACCTCTTGACATACTCTTTAGCATCTTGAAAGATAATTGGCCAATAAAAGCCACTCTGTAAAACCTTTGCTGCTGTACGGGAGGCACCATGATGACCTCCATAATAGGAGTCGTGGCAATGCCACAAGAGCCTTTCTTGCTCGAATTCAGGCACACATCACCTGATCACTCCGTCTACTCCTATTTTATACAAAAATGGATCATCCCAAAGGAAGTTTTTGCTATCATGAAAATTTTTTTCCTCATTTGGGATGTCCAGCCATCAAGCACCACCGAGGCACTTCTAAAGTTGGCCATATCAGCATACCATGGCCCGGTGATAATTGCCATCAACTTCTTGTCTGGAAATTCTTCTTTTATTAAAACAGAATCCGACTCTTCTTCCAGACGAGACAGTTGGTCGGCAACTGAGTTCTCTACTCCCTTTTTGTCTCGTATTTCTAAGTCAAACTCCTGGAGTAACAGAACCCACCTGATTAGTCTCGGCTTAGATTCTTTCTTAGCTAGTAAATACTTGATTGCCGAGTGATCTGTATATACATGACCTTGGCTCCAATCAAGTAAGCACGAAATTTATCAAATGCATACACCACAGCAAGCATTTCTTTTTCAGTAGTGGTGTAATGTATTTGATTTTCGTTCAACACTTTACTAGCATAATAAATTACATGATTTAATTTTCCTACTTTCTGACCCAGCACAGCTCCGACTGCAAAGTCACTTGCATCACACATTAATTCAAACCGTAAAGACCAATCAGGTGCTGCAAGGATCGGAGCTGAAATCAGACTTTGTTTCAATTTTTCAAAAGCCTTGATGATGATGCATGATTTATCCTTAATTCCTCAATTTAAATGTGTATAATTTGCCATCACTTAGTGTGTAATATACTGCACTTTAACACATTTTCATCATTTGAGCTTTATTTAATATTTAATTTTAAAATGAATTAAGGATAAATTTTTAATAAAAAATGGTTTTCTCTTGTTTTGTAGTGTGTGATTAAGCCTGTAATTAAAAAAATAATTACCACAGGTCAAACGAAAGAAGCCACGACTCAAGAAATGGTCAAAAATGCGAGAAAAGCACCAGAACAGGTCTGGGAATCGATTCACCAATATGGGAATCGATTCCCACACAAAAGAACAGCAAGGAATCGATTCAAGCACCCTGGGAATCGATTCATACAGCTAGGAATCGATTCCCCACCCCTGTGAATCGATTCATATGCATTTTAAAGGCCTGGGAATCGATTCAAACAAGCATGAATCGATTCATGTGCTTGGGAATCGATTCCCACCCCTGAGGAATCGATTCCTATGTGTAAAATTGCCCAAAAATTGCCTAGATGAATCGATTCAGGCACAGATTCATCAGTGGAAACATCAGATAACGCATTATCAAAGTGGAAACAACACTGAAGCTGATAATGGAGCACTGAAGCATGATAATGGAGCACCATTGAATTGTAAATTAAGAGTGCACATTCCATTACAAATTAATTAAGGCATAAGCGTTGCTTTTGAGCTCCTATAAATAGGAAGCAAGGCAAGGGGCAAAATCATTCATTCTTCATCAGAAGACATCAATTCCTCCTTCATACGTTCTTCCTCTTCTCTTCTCCGTTGGAATTTTTCCAGCAAGTTCTTCATTTCCGGGTTAGTTTCATTGTTTGTAGTTGTAATTATGGAGGGCTAAAACCCCTAGATTGATTTTCTTGGAGAATGTTGTAATGTAATTTTAAGGTCATTAATTTTAATATAGTATGCTTTTATTATTGTTATTTCTTCATAATCTTTCTCTACTTATTTAATTCCATTTTGTTTAATTAAATTTGTATGCTTAATCGGTTTAATTATTCAAATGGAATAAAATAAGGTTTTAAATTAGAATGGATTAAGGAAATATGCATGCTTAATGAATATTTTCATAATCACTTTTAATAATTATGGTTTGCTTAATTCCATAATTTGAGAATAGATTATGTATATAGGCGATGTTCTTATGTATGCTCAATAATTCCTAGATTTTACGATCTTGACTCCTTTTGCTTAATTAGGATGCTTGATTAAAATATTCATTTTTAAATGAAAGTAAAGGAATTGTGAATTGAAAAAGACGCTTAGTTGATCAATTCAATTTGAGCTAAGAAATTAACATTAATAAGTATACAAATTATTTTTAGTGAACCAAGGATAAATTTATTTACAATACTCCAAGAAAATCAATCGCTTGTTATTTATTGTTTTAAATCCTTTATTTACCTTGTTTTAATTTTAATTGTGACAACAAAAATCAATCAAAACCCCCCCCCAATTGTATGTTAGTTGAACTTATGTTTGTAAAAATTTTTAGTTGTTGAGTTTTTATTTTTAATTGTTAAAAATTAGTTTAAGACTTGATTTTTCCTAAATTTTTGTGTTGATCCTTGAGAGAACGACCTAGGTTGACACCCTAGTACTACGTTAATTAATTTTAATGTACTAATTTGACGGAATCACGACTGCAAAAATATTCACGTCACTTGACACAGTTTTCATTAAACACAAACACATGATCTTTTACAAGCAAGTCAGTCAAAGGCTTAGCTATTTTTGAAAAATCTTTTATGAACCTTCTGTAAAAGCCAACACATCCTAGAAAACTTCTCACTCCTTTCACGTTGATCGGAGGGGGAAGTTTTTCAATAATTTCTATCTTGGCTCGGTCCACTTGGATGCCCTCAACAGAGATTTTGTGGCCAAGGACTATCCCTCCCTTAACCATAAAATGGCATTTCTCCCAGTTAAGGACGAGGTTAGTTTCTTGGCATCTCACCAGCACCTTAGATAGGTTGCTGAGGCATGTATCAAAATTACTACCAAAGATAGAGAAATCGTCCATGAATACTTCAATGAATTTCTCCACCATATCCCCAAAAATGGCCAGCATACACCTTTGAAAGGTTGCTGGAGCATTGCACAAACCGAACGGCATGCGCCTGTAAGCAAAAATTCTGTATGGACAGGTGAAAGTTGTCTTCTCTTGATCTTTTGGGTCAACCACAATTTGGTTATAACCCGAGTAACCATCAAGGAAGCAGTAGTATTCATGACCCGATAGCCTCTCAAGTATTTGGTCAACGAATGGCAAGGGAAAGTGGTCTTTCCGAGTGAAGTCATTCAGCCTTCTATAGTCTATACACATTCTCCAACCTGTGGTCGGTCTAGTAGCTATGACTTCACCTTTTTCATTTTTAACAGTTGTCATTCCTCCTTTCTTGGGCAATACTTGGACCGGACTGATCCAAGCGCTGTTTGAGATAGGATAAATGATTCCTGTATCAAGAAGCTTGACCACCTCTTTCCTGACTGCCTCTTTCATTATTGGGTTCAATCTGCGTTGTGGCTGTACTATAGGGGAATAATCATCTTCCATCAGAATTTTGTGCATACAAAATGATGGACTGATTCCCTTCAAGTCAGAAATATTCTAGCCAATCACAGATTCATGTGCCTTTAAAACCCCTATTAGTTTGTCTACATCCTCTTCTTTTAAGTCGGCATTAATAATGACAGGATGTGTGTCGTCCTCTCTCAGGAAAACATATTTCAGGTGAGAAGGTAAAGGTTTTAAATCACATTTTTCTTCAAAAACTTCCTTTCCTTTCTCAACTTCAGTAATTTTCAAATCATTTTTCTTTTCTTTTTCAAAATCACCTACTTCTAATACTTCCAGTAGGTTCAGTATTTCCGAGTGAGAGTCATTTAACTCCTCAGTCTCGGAGTCAAAGTCATCCTCTAAAAAAGTTCGTAAGGCCTCTTCCTCAGTTTTTAAAAGCATTAGAGTGTGGTAACTTTTAATCTCTTCAATTATTAAGCAATCCATCCTTTCAGTCGGATGTTTCATGGAATTGAAGACATTAAAGGTTACCTACTCCTCCTGAACTCTCAGCATGAGTTCACCCTTTTCTACATCAATTAATGCTCTGCCTGTAGCTAGGAAGGGTCTACCTATGATTAAAGGAATCTCTCGGTCAACCTCCATATCCAACACTATGAAATCTGCTGGGAAGATAAATTTGTCTACTTTAACTAACAAGTCTTCCAGCATCCCTTAGGGATATTTAATGGATCTGTCAGCCAACTGCAAAGACATGCGAGTCGGTTGAAGGTCATTAATTCCTAATTTTTTCATCCAAGATAGAGGCATCAGATTTATGCTGGCTCCTAGATCACAGAGAGCACTTCCTACATGAATATCCCCAATTGCACACGGTATTGTACAAGATCCAGGATCTTCTAGCTTTTGAGGAAGTTTTTTTTGAGTGATTGCATTGCACTCCTGAGTGAGAGCAATCATTTCATCCCCCTTAAGCTTCCTTTTCTTAGACAATAGTTCTTTCAAAATTTTGCATAAGAAGGCATCTCCTGCAATGCCTTGGCAAAAGGGATATTTATGTGGAGTTTCTTGAATACATCTAAGAACCTAGCAAACTTCTGCTCTTCTATTTACTTTTTAAACCTATGTGGAAATGGGGCATTTCTCAGTTTTTCAAGAGTCAGCTTAGAAGCTTCCTCCAGAATCAGATCAGCCTTTTTCTTTTTCTTTTGGTGGACTTTATTTTCTTTTTCTTTTTCTTTTTCATTTTCATTTTCAGCTTCATTATTAACCTGCTCGGTTTCCTGCACTATTTCCTTTTCTTTATCTTTTTCTGAGCTTATTTCCTGACTCGGAGATGGAGAAATAATTTTTCCACTCCTAGTGATTATAGCCTTGCAATGTTCCCTTGGATTTACCTCGGTATCTCCAGGGAAATTACCTGCTTGCCTCTCAGCTAATTGCTTAGAAAGCTGTCCGACTTGATTTTCTAAATTTCTTATGGACGCTTCCTGATTTTTGAAACTGGCCTGAGTGGCCTGAATGAACTGAGAAAGTACATTCTCAAGTTCTGACTTCTCTTTAACAGGAGGGTGAGAGGGTTGTTGTAGTCTATTTATGAGTTGATTTGGTGGAATGTTCTGATTCAAATGTGGACCTTTCTACCAGGAAAAATTGCGGTGATTTCTGTAATTAGGATTAAAGGAATTAGAAGGATAATTCCTTTGATATTGTTGTTGCCCCATATAATTCACTTGCTCAGAAGGCATATTTGGATCACACATTCCATTCTCATGGTCTCCTCCACAAAAGTCACAATTTATCATAGAAACTTGACTTGGCTTTTGGAGTTCTGAAATGTGTATACTTAGTTTCTCCAAAGCCTGAGTCATCAGCTTACTCTGAGCCAGATAAGCATCTTGTGCTTCTAGTTCTAATATCCCTCTCCTAGGGACTTGGCTCCTCCCACTAATCAGACATTCATTAGAAGCCATTACGTCAATCAGCTCTATGGCTTCTTCTATAGTTTTTGTTGTTAATGAACCTCTACCTGAGGCATCAATTAGGACCCTGGTAGCTGGCCTGACACCATTATAGAAAATATTTACCTGTTGCACATCAGAAATCTGATGATGAGGACATCTCCTCAAGCTCTCTTTATACCGATCCCATGCTTCCATCAAAGATTCACCTTCTCTTTGCTGGAAACACGTGATTTCATTGCGCAACTTTGCATATTTAGAAGGAGGAAAGTATTTAATCAAAAATTTTCTTTGCAAATCCTCGCAGGTGGAAATACTGCCTCTCGATTGACTCTGCAACCAGGCTTTTGCTCGGTCCCTTGGAGAAAATGGAAACAATCTCAGTCGGATTGCCTCATCAGGGACTCCGTTCATTTTTACTGTGTCATAAATTTGGAGGAAGGTTGCTAGATGCAAATTTGGATCCTCAACCTCACTTCCTCCGAACTGTTCATTTCTTACTAACTGCAGTAGAGCTGGTTTAAGTTCAAAGTTATTTGTTGAAATTGGTGGCCTAAGGATGCTAGATTGCGATCCTTCTTCAGTCGGCCTGGAGTAGTCACCTAATGTAACTCTCCTCTGTTCCATTTCTTTTTGTTCTTTTTGCTTTTTCTCTTTTCTCAGTTTACGTTCTAACAAGTTGATGTCAGGATCAAAGAAGAAAGGCTCTCCTCTACTCCTTGACTGCATACAACAAATATCAAACAAAAGGACGATTCACAGCTACGACTACAGCTACACGAAAATTTCAACTACTAAAAACAGAATTGACACTACGTACTAAATGCAAACAAAGTAAATGGTTCAGTCTAGTACCGGTCTAAGGATTGTTAATATTACTCAACAATCCCCGGCAACGGCGCCATTAACTTGATGCTAAAATCCCGAGCCATTAACTTGGTGCTAAAAATCTCAGTAAAAACAAAATATGACTCTCGGATTTATACTTTGGCAAGCGCACCAGTCGTTAAAATTGTAGAATATTTGATCGTCCCACAGGGATTGTGGTAAGTACCTCAATCTTGGACTAGTACAAGCTGAACCAATGGAAAATACATGAAGTTCACTTGGTTTTTGGTTGTTTTAGTGTTTTATAGTTGTTTTTGTATTTCTAGAAATAGAGTTAAAATGAAATGTGAAAGGTGATTAATAGAAAACAGGTTAGGATTGCTTCGGTTCACAAATTCATCAAGAAACATACGAATAAAGTATAATCAAACTCCATAATCCATAGGACAATCCGCTTGTGGTTATTCCTAATTCCTTAGGTTAAAAACACTAATCCTTAAGCATCGAACCTTAATTCCTTAAGTGCTTAATTAACCTAAGAATCTAATGCGAAATTGGAGGTTGAACTCTAACTCTTCACCTAAATTGATTAGGCCTGAACTAGTTAGAAAGCTGGAAGTTACCTAAGCTTCAACCATGATTCCTCACTGGCAAAGTTCTTCATCAGTTCTGGATTTGTCAATCCAGCAATTCTGCTCCACTCCTCAGCTTGTTCGCCTCAGGATCTAGAAGTCGATTTCCTTGCTCACAGCTTCAAGACTCCATTGCTAACCTTCGCAATCCCAACCTTAGAGAATTAGAACTCCATTAACTTCGGTTCCATCGAAGGATTGTGGAATGTCATGGAGGAGAGGATTTAGAGAGAGAAAATTGCGTAGTGAGATGTACGAAGTTGTGAATGAATTGTGTTCTATGTATTCTATGTGAATCTGTCTCTGTTCTGGCTGTCCATTACAGAATATGTACAAGCTATATATAAGCTGCTACCTAACTAACTAACTTAACTGATAACTTAGGAAACTTAAGTTAACGACTAAACTAACTAGTTACACAGTTTACAGAATGATCAACTAATTACAGCTCAGCTCTTAGCAAGATCCAGCTCATCCTTAGCTAATTTACAACACAGCACCAGCTAATTAACAGCTTACTACTTAAGTTACTAAGGGTGCAGTAGTAGAAGAGAAGGCTGCAGGAAACAACACTGGTGCCGAGTGGATTCGGGAGGGAGCTATCGCTATTTTAAATATCAACCTTTTCACTTGAGCGAACTGGGTTCTCGTTTAGGCGAACTTGAGATATGTACTGCAGTGTTGCCTTCTCGCTTAAGCGTTATGGATAAGCTTGGGCGAATGAATGATGTTTTGAGGTCACGCTTGAGCGTAGGCTTGCTTTGCTTGAGCGAACTTTGACCCTCGCCCAAGTGAATTTAACTATCGCTTAAGCGAATTGTCTTTTCAATCAGCATTTCTGAAATTAACGCTTGGGTTCTTCTTTTTATTTTCAATCGGTTCCTTGTTCTCTTTTGGAGTCGGTATCTTGGAAGTCTTTGCAGTCAGCTTTTCGTTAATTCTTTTCGGTCAACCTTTTGGGAAGTCTTTTCAGTCAGCCTCTTTGAAGTCTCGCTCAATCGGTCTTTTGGACTCCTTTTAGTCAGATATACGAAGACTCACTTGGATTTGTAAATTCTCGCTCGGCTTTATGATTTCTCACTCGGATTTTTGTAACTTTTCCTCGGATTTGTCTTCTTTTCTCGAGTACGCCCTGTTCCTGCACCAATAAACAACTAATTGCCTAGCATTCGTATGCTGGCTGCTTAGTAAATTTATAAATAGTAATAAACTCTTAATTTATTAACATTTTTAATCGTTTTCTTACAAAAATAAAGCACTTTTGAAATAAATAACTAAAACACGAATTATTAACAAATTATTAAATAATATAGTCAAAACTAAACAATAATTAATAAATTATGTTAAATAAAAGGTGGAATAATTAAGTCTTTGCAAGACTTATCATATACCGAGTGAAAAATGTGTAATACGTTTCTGAGTAGATCCATTGTGATGTAATTCCGAATAGTGTACAACTGGGGAAATAATCCGGGTGAAGGGACTTTACTGATACCGAGTGAGAAAGAGTTCTGGATCCCGAGTGATGGGATTGAGGGAGTCATTTCCCGAGTGGTTTATACTTGTGACCTACATGAATGAAATAAGGAGCTGTGTAAATTCTCGAGTGAGGTATGAGTGTGATGATTTATCGAGTGAACCTATGTCCCAAATCTGAGTGAGGAATTACTTTGTACCTGTGTTCGCTCTAGCGAATACGAGATTCGTTCCAGTGGGTATGGAATGGATGAAAGGCTTTTGGGTTTACATCGCTTAAGCGATTGGCTGTCCGCCCAAGCGAGTTGGGCTATCTCGCTCAAGCGTGCTGGATCTCGCTTGAGCGGGTAGACGCTGTTTTGAGGTTCGCTTAAGCGCTACGTCTTCCGCTGAGCTGTTTGTGATGGGTTTTAATTTTCCCTTTCCTTTCTCTTCTTTCTTCTGTGCCGGTTGCCTTGAGGTTTATTTTGGGAAAAATTTTCCCTCATTTTGGGTTTATTTTTAATTAATTAAGGATGTTTCATTTTGGTATCAGAGCAGACCAAAAGGTCCATGGCCAAGGTATGCTTACCAAGTGTAAGCGGTTGTGTGCGATATGACCGGTTGTCATCATTGCTGGTGGTATCCTGTCAGATTTGATATACGTTGAATTATGAATGGTGTGGTTATATGCCTGTGTGTTTGTTTGAGATTGGGAACAAAGGGTACTGCCAGGGGTATGTTCCCTGGGGAATAGAGATTTGTGACGACCCTGGCCGATTGTTCACGAAATACTGAGAAGTATTTCTAAGCCTGGGTCGATAGAGAGGAAATAGAATGATAGATGTGGAAACTTTCATGTGTATTGAAACTGAATTAGTTAGTTCAGCCTCTTATGTAGGCCATGCTAATGGCTCATAGCCGAGGCATGCTGTTGGACAGATTCGAACTCACACGTCTGAATTAATTGAATGAATAATATTGATGGAACCCCTAGAGTGGTGTATTCAAATTCAACTAACGGGTTATGCCATCATGAAGAATAAGTTTTATATCCCTGACACGAGAACCCTGTATGATGTATATGGAATAAGTGATTGTGTAGTCTCCTAGGATGAAGAATTTGAGTATGAGATGTATATGTTAAGGAATTTTTGCTGGTTACCGTGTGTGAATTATATGAGTTGCGGGCTATTGTAAGTATGAATGCTGATTGCATGCGGTAAAAGACTATCTCATTGAGCCTCGATGGTGTTTAATACTGACTATATATGATCCATGTATTGTTAAGGAAAAGGTTGAATATATGTGACAGGTACCTGCATGGTGATTTTCGTGTGTGGTTTATAATATGATGCATGTGATGTCTAAATTAATAGTGTGGAAGTGGTTATGGTCCAATGACAAAGTCCTGCATGAGATGTGGGCCGGTTATATTAATTCCCGTGTGGGATTTTATATTAAAAAGTATGTGATTTGCCGAGTGCATGTATGGTGTTATTGCTATGATGACCACTGTTATGAATAATAATGATAAAATGCATTGGATGAATATATTGATATTGAATGTCGAGTGCATTGGCGTTGGACACCGGGTGAATAAGACTATATTCATCTGATTTGTCACTGGAAATGCTTGGAGCATATAGCGTAGGCGCTTAATACCGATCAGCAATTAGATGAATATGTGTTGAAAGTCCTCGGGTTAGACTTGAGGCAGTGCCGAGTGCACTATAAAAAGACCCTGGGTTGGACTTGGGCGGTGCCGAGTGCACTAAGTGTTGGACGCTTAAGGACCTTGGGTTGGACTCAAGGCAAGCCTACCGGGTTGGACTCGGGGCTGCCCGTAACACTTTCGTTGTCGCTTGGAGTGACTGTGTTACATGTTAGGGTAAACGGTTTGGTACCTGTAAAATGGCTGAATCAGCTTAGAGCTGAGGAAAGGCTTGGAGCCTATATTGCAACAATAAAAATGGGTAACAAGATTCGGGTGAAATGAATGTGTGCACACTATGATTGTTGTTGAGCTCAATGTGAATTGCATGAATATGTGGAATGTTATTTAGAATAACATGATTGAGTGGAATCCGATTGGATGAATGTATGTATATTGATGTTATGGTCGGGTGCAATATGATGTTGTGGTTGTAATACATGCTGTGGTGAATGATATGAATTATATGGCCAAGTGTGAATTTAATATTCCGATTGGATGATTGAATATATATATATGTGTTGATGCTGTCGTTGAGTGCAAAGTAAGCCTATGGTTGGGATTATATGTGATTATAAATAATATAAGTAATATAGCTGAGAGCTGGCTGGATAGATTCCGATTGAATGATGCTTGAATGTGTTCTGATTGAATGATAGCGTGTATGTTATTGACTGTTGGTACATATGTGTATATATATATATATATATGATATTGTATGGTTTTAAGGTGGATAGGATCTAAGGAAGAGATAATTACTCGGTAAGGGTCAGAAACCGACTGTTATTATACCATTTTAGGGTGATAGTAACTGCTACTTGACGATTGTCATCAGGAGAGTTGCGCTAACTTATGAGTAATGATGAGGTGTGTGATTCTTGTGTGGATCGGAAGCCTATAGCCATTATGCTGTTTTACAGTAGCGGTAAATTATATTTCATGATTGTTGCTGTGTGACGTGCCCTACGTGGTGCATCATGATAATGTTGATGTGAATATATGCTTATATATGTATGTGAATTGCCATTAATTCTTGTGAGTTAGTATTAGTTGAGTGAGTTGGTCGTTGTGTGTGAGAAGAGTGTAATGTATGCCGTTCCGAGATGACCCTTCATACCATAGGTACTGTGGCAGTGTACACTCTTGCAGCCAGACTGTGTGATTGTTGTAACCCTATAGGAATGAGACGTCATCCTATAAGTTGGATGCAGCAATTCGTAAGTCAAGCAGGTGAGGCTGTAACTGTTTATGGTGATGGTGAGTCTATCGGGCTGTTTGAGTCAAGATGAGAGTTGTATCGAGTGAACAGTAAGGGGTTGGGTATCAAAACGAGGATGGAAGGTTTGTTTAACCTTGATGTGTTGCCTCGGAGCAGATTAGAGGTTATTGTGTATGAATTGGCTATTAAAATGATGATTGGTTATTGAGATTGATGGGTGATCAAGTTTGTCACTGGAATTGGAGGTTTTAAGAGTTTAGCCGAGTGGTATTGTGGATTAGTGGGGAAACCATGACCTTGAGCGGAGGTAATCTGAAAGGTGAGGATTTGCTCAGGAAAGATTAGTATATTCCGAGTGCGAGGAAGTGGAGACAGATCCGAGTGAAATCTTTCTGGGAGAAAGAATTCCTGAGTGAAGTTATCAGCACTCAACAACACACGCATCTCATGTGGCTGGTATAACACATCATCAGGACCCTAACAGCACACATGCAATCGCATTTGAACAATGTCAGGACTCAGACAACAAATGCAATCAGTAAGGTATATTATCAGATTCACTAAGTCATATTTCACCATATGCAGTCAGCATTTTGAACTCATAACAACTTGCAGGTCATGTAAACACACGGTAATCACTAACAGCACTTCAACACATTCCTTTCACACAATCGTTCAACCTTCACAGGCCATCAACATGCAACACTCAACTTTCACTCGTCATGCAACTAGGCAGTATACACTCGCATACAACACAACACACGATCAGAACATGGAAACAACAAGCATCAATACTCGGAACCTGTTCATAACCCATGCATTTAAGATAGAAGATACCCCCTACCTGGACTGAAGCTTTCAGTCGGTCAACACGACACTCAGTTTCAAAGGAACACTGAGTCACTCTTAGTACATCTGTATGCAAGAGCAGGGGAGACCATTCAGGTTTTTGAGACGCCCAGCTCTCGGTTCATTCCCTGGAGTAGCTCCATCACAACGCTGTGAACACTCCCACCACCTTGAAGCTCCTCGAAGCGTTGATCTCTACTAAGACTTGGCAGCTTCGAGCAAGGAGAGGAAGAAGGAGGGAAGCCGACGAAGGAATGAAGGAATAAGGAAGGAGACGGGTTGCATGCAGAGGGAATGCACACCCTCACCCTCACTGGCTCGTCGAGTAAGGAAGGAGGACTCCGATCCTCAGCCACCATGGTTGCGAGCTCACGGAAACAGAGCGTAGAGGAGAAAGAAGAAGATCGAAGAGTGAAGAAGAAGAAGAAGAAAAGAAGAGAGAACGGAAGAAGAGGAGTCTGAAGAAAGATGCATAATATCAGTGACTATAGACACATATATATATGCATATTCGTGCACGCGGAAGAGAAGGAGAGTGGGATGGGAAGTCGTGCACAGCAGCAGCCCCCACACGTGTCATATACACATAGTTACAACTAGTCAGCTGTTTACAACTAGTCTCAATCAATCAGCCTTTGTTTTCTTAACTTAAATTAATTAAACCAACTATAATTAATAAATAATCTTCCCCACTTAGCAATTATTATTTTAATGATTTATTTTCATTCGGTAATTAATTATTAAATTGGGATGTTACAGTTCTCCCCCTCTCAAAAGAATTTCATCCTCGAAATTCAATCGGTAACTTACCTTACATACATAACTCAGAAAATCGTTATCTCAATCACCCACACGACTGAGCTTCCACAAGTATTCACCGACCGGATCACAATTTCACTCGGCAAGGATTCACCACTCAAGCGGTTTACCGACCGCCCATAATTTCAGTCGACAAAACATAAAGGTCAGGCCCTACCTGATTATAAGTTCATCATAGAGTTTAATACATTATTCAGCCAATCCATCATAAGCAGCGGCACTTCCCAATTTCTTGGTCGCTCGGTCCTATACTTACGACACCGCTTGGTGTATTTACACCATCGGGCTCCCCAACTCAAGTGAGTCACTCGGCACCACCATACTCATACAGAGTACAGACTTAAAATTGTATCACATGAGACACATTACAAAGGCTAATCAACCAGTTGGGAATAATCTAATCGGCAAGCAATATCACCGACTCCCAAAAATACTCACTCCCGACCGATTTCTCTCGGACCAAACCCTTGGGTTTTCAAAACCTGACCACAAAATCTCTCTCTTACACCAAAGGGAACACTCAAGGAATTTTCCATGGGTTTCTATTGGCACAATTTACCTGGATTTACTTCGCATATCCACTGCACTAAATTCTGAAATCTTAGATTCCTACCCATGCTTCCGGCTAATTCCGTGCTTTCATCCTGAGAATTTCACTCAGTCCTCTCACACAAAACATCATTCGGGGTTCAAGGGTAATTCTCTCCCGGAAATCCTTCCACTTACCAGAAATTCACTCGCAATTCGAGGCTACCCCGAAACTAATCCTGAGTTCAAGCTCAGCAGTCCCAATCACTGACCTGAGTACGACTTCATTTAAATCCTTCACTCGGATGTCTATTCCCCTCGGAGACCATTCACTTGGAACTTACTCACTCGGAATCTCATTTTCCCCGATCAAAGAACTTTTCTCCTGGAGGATCACTCGGTTGGACATCACATGGGTATTAGGAATTCTACACTCGATATCTTTCTACTCGGAATTGATACACTCTGAGTCAGATCACCCGAATCTTACCCTACTCAGAATGTTACGCTCGGACATTATTTCCTTAACTTAGTATTGATCCTCTCTATAAAGTTCTACTCGGAACACCATAATTTCCACTCGGCAGTTCTTCTCACAAGGACGTCGCTTGAAATTGTCTCTACTTTTACACACTCGGAATATACTAACCCTTCCCGAGAAATTCTTCACCTTACAATTTAGTTTGGCTCAAATTCCTGGTTTCCCCATTTAACTTATAGTATCACTCGGTTAACCTTATAAAACTCCACTTCAGTGACAGATTTGATCACCCTCTTGTTTTAATAACTAATTATCGTCTTAGAAGCCAATCTATACCCAACAGCCTCTAATCCACTCGGAGGCAAACCCATCAAGGCTGAACAAACCCTCTATCCTCAATCGGTACATAACCACATAATATTCATTTAATATAACTCTCATCACTCTTAGAAACATCTGAAGGACTCACCATCACCATAAGCAGTTACAACTTCACCTGCCCGACTCATGAATTGCTGCATCCATCTTATAGGATGACATCTCATTCCTATAGGGTTGCAACAATTACAAAGTCACTGCAACGTGTACGCTGCCACAATACCTATGGCAGGAAGAGTCATCTCAGAACAGCATGCCTCACTCCGACCAGACTCACTCAGCTAATACTATTTCACACGGTAATTAATAGCAGTTCACACACACATTGTAAGCAATACATCTACATCAACCTCATCATTATGCAACACATAGGGCACATCATGCAACAACAATCATGAAAATTATTTATCACTTCTGTAAATCAGTATGATGGCAATACAACAATCGGCTTCTAGTCAACACCGAGTAAATATTTCCTCTAAATCTTATTCATCACAAAACCATGGCCCAGATAAACTCTTAATTCTCAGCTATACAGTAACGTCAATCACTCGAGTTCATGCAATTCAATTAGGATTAAGTAATTCACAATCACACATGCTGTCATAACACACCATGGACTAGGAAACGACACTAATGTACATATAGACACTCAGTCGGATTCATACCAATTATTCATGGTTATGTCATTGTTCACTACAGCATGCACCATAACCATAACCATATATTGCACTCAACAATAGCATTAATTACATATGTACTCATCCAATCGGGTTTACCCAAACCAATTCCCAACTATGTTAAGGATTTCATTCACAATATTATATCCACATATTCATATAATTCACATTGAGTTCATTTATCATAATAAGTGTACACACAATCATTCGATCAGAAATTGTACCATAACATACACTCTCAATTATAACATTACATCACACTTGGCAACAACATCAATACATGTGCATTCACTCAGTCAAACCTCATTCTTACAACATCATCAAGTCGGAAACTACTCAAATCATTCAAATCAATGCAAATCATGTCAGCCTCAATAATAATGCTCTTATACACATGTATTCATGCAGTCGGCGAATCAGATGCATACGATTTATTCACTAGGAGTCCAACTCCAATGCACTCGGCATTTGCCTTGAGTCCAACCCAAGGACTTTCAATAAGCATCCAATGCTCATGCTCCAAGCATGGCCTCGAGTCCAACTCAGAGGTCTTTTAGGATTAATCTCAGAATCCTTAATACCTCACGCATTCATCTGATTACCCACTCTGAAAAACGTTCAACGCTGATGCATTTCATTATAAATCACACACAGCTCTCATTTGCTGACTCACAGCATGAGCCACTCGATATTCTCATTAGCATACATATATATATACACATCCTTCAGACGGGGTATCACCACAACGATTCACAATTAATATCTATCACAATATCCGGGTGTTGCATGCATCAATAATCAACCATGCACAGATCACGTATTTCAATCATCAAACAACTATCATGTTTCAAATATAGAGCAATACATAAAAGCAGTTCACCCTCAATCACCTATATCATATATACATATATCACGCAGGGTTCATGTGCTAGGTTACAAAACATCCGTCACAAATAGCACTCGGCAGTAATGGTAACACTCCTATTTACAAGTATTCAGTGAGTATTCGCAGAATTATTAACATGCTTTCGCGGACAGGGTCACACCATCATAAAACAGTTCACAAATACCACAAATCCAAGAGTTGCATGCGCATTTACTTAATTATAGCACGACTACTAACACATTTCACATATCACACGATAATCATTCAAGCCTCACTGAGTTACTATGCAATTGCTTTACTCGGGTTCAACAGCACATAAGGTTAATAAAATATTAGACTTAGGATTCCTAAGGAGTCGCTATCTATCCAGTATCCCATGATAGGTACCTCACAATATTCAAATATTATTATAAGGTCTAATACCATTCACTCGGTCTTCACACACCAAAACCGAGACAGTAACCAAGTCAAATAGATATTCTATTTCACATTCATTCATTCATGATCATGCCTAATCAACTGGGTCACTACACGTATTGGTCCAGCATCTAGTCCATCACTTACTTGGTTTCTTCAATCGCCATCGAGACACAACCCCAATTTTTAACACATACCCGATCTCACCTTTACTTACCCATTACTCCCCCAGATTTTGTCTTAGGAAACTGCAGCACACCTCTTATAAATCATATACCATTCATTCATCACACATTCAAATTTCCTAACAAGGCACAGGCATACAACCACACCATTCATAGTCAGACGTATATCAAATTCAATAGAAAATCACAAACATATACAATACCAATTTAATCAGGGCTTGCAATCAATTGGACCAGGAGGGAATGACCTCCTATCAATATCACAATAATGATGACCACTCGGTCACAATGCATACAACCGCTTACACTCGGTAAGCATACCTTGGCCTTGGACCTTTCGGTCTGCTCTGATACCAAAATGTAACACCCTAATTTAAATAAATAATAAGCCCAAATCACAAGGAAAATTTTTCAAAAATTAAATAAACCAGAATGTACCATAAAACAACCGGGTAACATATAGAATGGAAAGCAAGGAGGACAAGGCACCCATTCGACAATCAACGGAAGCACCACAATTCAAACCCGACCAAACAGTATACCTCCGCTCAAGCGAGGTCCAACGCCGTATGAGCGAGACATGGCAATGCAACAACAGAAGAAGGAGATGCTTAAGCGAAGCCCAACACCAGCATCCACTCGCTTCAGCACGATCCCACACGCTTGGGCGAACAGCTCTAGTCGCTCAGGCGAGGCACGATTCGCTTAAGCGTTGCCAACACAAAGCTTTCCCAAACACACACTTGCTGGAGCTAAATCTAATTCGCTGGGGCGAACACAGGTACAAGGTAATTTCTCACTCAGATTTGGGACATATGTTCGCTCGGTAAATAATCACGCACATACCTCACTCAGAATCCACACAGCTCTTCGTTTCACTTATATAGGTCACAAGTATAAACCACTCAGGAAATCTGGTAGTTAAGCCCCACTTGGACTTATTCAAGCTCAACCACACGGTCTACAGATCCTCACTCACTCGGATTTTACATCATTCACTCAGATTATAAATGTCTTACACTCAGAATCCATTCCATTCTAAACCACTACACTAACTCCCCTCTCAAGAGTGGATCACTAAAGGTTTTCACTCGGGGTTTACTTATATCCTTCACTCGGAATCACTCAGTGTATTCATTCGAAAATACCAAATTACTATAGTCTCATTCGGAATCATCAACTCAGCATAATTCATTCATCAACAACCTTCGAATCAACACATCCCAGTCGGAAGACGCATCAAATTAACATAAAGCACTTATGTATAAATATATGTACTCAAAAATATAGACCTGCCCACAAATCCAATCTACCGACCCGAAAACATGTAACCGTATACTCGGAATACCCAGTATCTTGATATTATGCATTTACCAATACTTGCGGTACCATACAAGTGACACCATGACTATTTAATCTTTATAAATGAATATATTTAATCGTCATTTTACATGAGAGCCGGCCAAGGCTACACTGACGGAACATAATAATGCAATACAAGTACTCAACAGTCGGAGTGCACTACACTCAGACTTGAGGCCCTATCATCATTTCCGAGCACGACCTGCACACACGAAAAATGGTGTAGGGGTGAGTATCTTAGATATTAAATGATAGATACTGACCCAGTTTGTACCACAATTATACAGCAATATATATATACACACAATTATACATAGCAACGATTAAAGTCAAAGCAAATACAATCAACTAGGACACACATCAAACTCTTACCGATCGGAATCCATCAGTTATCACTCGGCCAGGTGCACATATACAGCCAATAACATCAATATAGCGACAATCAGCAACATGATAATACCAACGAATCAGAACGCACATGTTCAACATTTTCCGATCAGAATCTAACAGTTCTCACTCGGCTATACACACATAACATTTCAATCACCTTGATATATGTTCATAGAACAGATTCAGTCAGCATCAATAGCATATGCACAAAGAATAATTCAATCAGTTATATACATTCATCATCCCATTAACATCATCACCTGCATACTCAATTCCAAATAATATCAACAGTTAATACACACAGTATTTCACTCGGTTCCGTATTCATCATCTCATTAACATCATCAATGCATAGTCAACTTCCAAACAATATCAATCAGTTAATACACACATAGTATTTCACTCGGTTCCGCATTCGTGTGTATCGGTTTAGACGTTGCAACGTAGGCTCTCAGCCTTTTTATACATAGCTCTCAGCTATCAAATCAGCTCCCAGCTGCTTGGCCGTTTTACAGGTACCCAACCATTTGCCCACAGGTGGCACCAACGCTCTCAGCGCCAACGGAGGTGTTCACAGGCAGCCCGAGTCCCACTCAAGGACTACCTTGAGTCCCACTCAAGGATTTCACAGCGTCCCATACTTTAATAACCGATGGTAGTGTACCACACTACGTGCTCTCAGCACAAACGCATCCCATGCGCCACACGCGGATTCATCACACAATACAGAGTTCATATACACAGCCATACATGCATCTCATGCAATCAGCGTTATACATCATCAGCATTCAAACAACACATGTATCTCATGCAATCAATGCTGGACATTAATAGAACTCAACAACACATGCATCTCATGCAGTCGGTATTACACATTCTCAAAACTCAATAGCACATGCATCTCATGCAATTGGCATTAGGCATTATCAGCACTCAACAACACACGCATCTCATGTGGATGGTATAACACGTCATCAAGACCCTAACAACACACATGCAATCGGCATTTAAACAATGTCAAGACTCAGACAACACATGCAATCGGTAAGGTACATTATCAGATTCACTAAGTCATATTTCACCATATGCAGTCAGCATTTTGAAGTCATAACAACTTGTAGGTCATGTAAACACACGGTAATCACTAACAGCACTTCAACACATTCCTTTCACACAATCGTTCAACCTTCACAGGCCATCAACATGCAACACTCAACTTTCACTCATCATGCAACTGGGTAGTACACACTCGCATACAACACAACACACGATCAGAACACGGAAATAGCAAGCATCAACACTCGGAACCCATTCATAACCCATGCATTTAAGATAGAAGATACCCCCTACCTGGACTGAAGCTTTTCAGTCGGTCAACACGACACTCAGTTTTAGAGGAACACTGAGTCACTCCTAGCACATCTGTGTGTAAGAGCAGGGGAGACCATTCAGGTTTCTGAGACGCCCAGCTCTCGGTTCATTCCCTGGAGTAGCTCCATCACAACGCTGTGAACACTCCCACCATCTTGAAGCTCCTCGAAGCGCAGATCTCCACTAAGACTTGGCAGCTTCAAGCAAGGAGAGGAAGAAGGAGGGAAGCCAATGAAGGAATGAAGGAATAAGGAAGGAGATGGGTTGCATGCAGAGGGAATGCACACCCTCACCCTCACTGGCTTGTCGAGTAAGGAAGGAGGACTCTGATCCTCAACCACCATGGTTACGAGCTCACGGAAACAGAGCGCAGAGGAGAAAGAAGAAGATCGAAGAGTGAAGAAGAAGAAGAAAAGAAGAGAGAACGGAAGAAGAGGAGTCTGAAGAAAGATGCATAATATCAGTGACTATAGACACATGTATATGCATATTCGTGCACGCGGAAGAGAAGGAAAGTGGGATGGGAAGTCGTGCACAGCAACAGCCCCCGCACGTGTCATATACACATAGTCACAACTAGTCAGCTGTTGACAACTAGTCTCAATCAATCAGCCTTTGCTTTCTTAACTTAAATTAATTAAACCAATTATAATTAATAAATAATCTTCCCCACTTAGCAATTATTATTTTAATGATTTATTTTCGTTCGGTAATTAATTATTAAATCGGGATGTTACATTTCATGCTTTCTGATCACGTTGTAATTGATTACATAAAAGAGGTAATCGATTACTGCTTTTAAAATCTGTTTTAAAACATAACATTCATATTGTAATCGATTATGTAATGAGGGTAATCAATTACTTAAACATGGTAATCAATTACATTGCTGAGGTAATCGATTACATTTATTTGAAATCATGCAATTTAAAATTCATTTAATTGTAATCGATTACACTAATGAGGTAATCGACTACATTCCATCAGAATGAGGGTAATCAATTATGTAATGAGGGTAATCGATTACTTAAACATGGTAATCGATTACATTGCTGAGGTAATCGATTACATTTATTTGAAATCATGCAATTTAAAATTCATTTAATTGTAATCGATTACACTAATGAGGTAATCGATTACATTCCATCAGAATGTATAAAATTTTAAAAACTTTTTATATTAATGGCCGTACTTTCTTTTTATAGAGTCTTACTTTAATTATGCCTTGGTCTTCGATCTTTATTCTTGATCTCTGGTATTGGCCTTGTCATTATCAAAATCCTTCATGGTCTTCATTTTCCCCTTTTTTGATGATGATAATATTTCATTGATTTCATGACTTTTTTTTGTGCTTGACATGGTATACTGAATCTTCATTTCTTGCGTCCATGTTGTTAATCATGTCTTGCATATATGTTGTTGATATCAAAACCTTAGTTCTTCATTCTCCCCCTTTTTGATATTGACAACATTTCCTGAAAAATAAACAGCATGCAAGATACAAGATTTTCTCCCCCTTAATTTTGGTTTAGTTGATAAGGTTTGATTGATTTTTCTCTTATTTTGCTTATTATATATTACTCCCCCTTTGTCAATGGCAAAAAGAATATAAGAGCATAAAGTTTTAGCAGAGAGTGATGCACCTTGTTGTTTGATGTCACTTGTTATTTTGATATTGCTCTTTGTTACTTGTTGATTGATAGATGCTTCAAGAAATGTGTTGACTTTTCTTATGGGTAAGAGTTAATCCTTAAGTGCCTCCCATCAATGATAATTCCTGCACTATTATAAACATTTGATCTTGGTACCCAAATTTTCTTGGGTCCTTGTGGGTTAGACGTGGATAATATATTCTTAGGAACCCAAATCATTTTTGTCTCAGTATAACTTTTGTTCCTTATATGACATGTTGATGCACTATGACCTTTTCTCACATAATGAGAGAATTTAACAAATGGTCTAGTTGAGGTCTTTTGTGAAATAAAGAAATTTTTCTGCAACTTTTGCTTTTTGGAAGGATCAGATCCTAGTTCTGCTTTAAAATGACATTTTTGTTTTCCAAGGAGTATATCTAGGTTGTCTCTTCCTATAGTAAATTTAGCTAATTTATTTTTTAAGTCATTTATCTCTAGAATATGCTTTTGACATGTTGAGCATGTATGACTATTAGTAGTTTTAGTATTATATTTAGTTTCTAAGTTTTCCTTTTCTATTTTAACCTGTCCTAGTTCTTGATTGAGTTTTGATAAGTTTTCTTTTAAGCTCAGGTTAGTGCTTTTGATGTTAAAAAAATTTTTAGCTAACTTTTGATACTCATTATGAAGATCTTCAAATGCATCTTGCAATTCATCAAAAGTAGGGTTTGAATCTATTACCTCTTTAGTATTTGCCATCAGGCAGAGATTTGTTTCTTCATGGTCTGATTCGGACGAGCTTAGATCATTTTCATCCCAGGAAATATATGCTCTTCTTTTATTTTTGGGATACTTTTTCTCTTGCTTGTCAGACTTCTTATTTAGTGTCGGACACTCCATTTTCATATGTCCATATTTTTCGCATTCAAAGCATTTTGGACCTTGGTTAGATTCATCATTTTTGAAGGAATTCTTGAAGTTTGGCTTCCTTTGCCCTTCCTTTTTCTTTAGAAACCTGTTAAATTGTTTAACAAATAATTTAAGGTCATTATAATCATTTATACCTTCTTCATCATCTTCTTCATCACTTTCTTTAATGGTTGATGATGATGCTTTTAGAGCAATATTTTTCTTCTTTTTGTTGCTTTCCTCATGGTGATTCAATCTTTCAAGCTCGAGTTTATGCTCTTGTAATTTTCCAAAGAGTGTTGCAAGGGACATGCTTGACAAATCTTTTGATTCTGATATAGCAGTTACTTTTGGTTGCCATTCCTTGTTCAAACATCTTAATACTTTATTAATCAAATCTTCATTTGAAAAGGTTTTTCCCAAGAAAGCAAGATGATTGATTATATGAGTGAATCTCTTTTGCATGTCTTGTATGCTTTCATTGTTGTTCATTCTAAACAACTCATACTCCCTAGTTAGGGTGTTTATTCTAGACCTTTTCACTTCACTCGCTCCTTCATGAGTTACTTCTAGAGTATCCCACATTTCTTTTGTTGTTTTGCATGTGGATATTCTAAAATACTCGTCCATTCCTAATGTAAAAGTTATTATATTTTTGGCCTTTAGGTTATATCGGACTTTTGTTTTATCCACATTAGTCCATTCACTTCTTGGTTTAATCATGGTTACTTCTCTAACTTCTTTGGTTGGTATGAATGGACCATTTTTAATGGAGTCCCATATGTCTATATCAGTAGCTTCTATGAATATTTGCATACAGGTTTTCCAATATTGATATCCTACTCCGTTAAATACAGGAGGTCTATGTATGGAGTTTCCCTCGGGAAAGATAGGATTGAAAGAGGCCATGGATCTTCTTGAGGTTGTTAAACCTTTTCCAAGATACTAACTTTGATACCAATTGTTAGCCCAGGTGGCCTCTAGGAAACTCAAGAGGGGGGTGAATTGAGTAGTTAGGAACTTTCTCACTAATAAATTTCTCCTCTATAAACTCAATATGCAATGATATGTGATTTGAATAATAATGCTTAAGACATAAAGAGTTTAAGGGTTAGAGAAGTGCAAACAGAGATTTATACTGGTTCGGCCAACCACTGCCTACGTCCAGTCTTCTCAAGACACCCTTGAGGAAATTCACTATAATCAAATCCCTTGATTACACCACAATGGGGACTCACACCCCGATCACAAATGCTTTGGATGCTACACCACACCCAAGCACATCACCCTTGGATGCTTCACCACATCCAAGAACACCACCCTTGGATGCTACACCACATCCCAGAAGAACACCCTCAGAGATACACCACTTTGAATATCAGTCTCAATTTAGAGATAAAGAACTCTACAAGAAAACTCTCTTAAAGAGTATGATGAACAAATTGAGGAACAAGAAAGAGTAATAACTCTATTAATAGAATATGGCCATTATTGCTCTTAAGAAAAGATTGGAAGTATTTTGTGTGTTTTTGCAAATGATGGGCATCCCTATTTATAGGAGTAGAAATGCCTTCAAGAGGTGTGGAATTATTGATTAAAATAAATTGAAAGGTACCTCTTGGATAAAATAATATTTTGTGAAAAGTTATAATGTTTCAACATGATTTTTCATGAAAGGATGCAATGTTTCATGCTTTCTGATCACGTTGTAATTGATTACATAAAAGAGGTAATCGATTACTGCTTTTTAAAATCTATTTTAAAACATAACGTTCATAGTGTAATCGATTATGTAATAAAGGTAATCGATTACTTAAACATGGTAATCGATTACATTGCTGAGGTAATCGATTACATTTATTTGAAATCATGCAATTTAAAATTCATTTAATTGTAATCGATTACACTAATGAGGTAATCGATTACATTCCATCAGAATGAGGGTAATCGATTATGTAATGAGGGTAATCGAATACTTAAACATGGTAATCGATTACATTGCTAAGGTAATCGATTACATTTATTTAAAATCATGCAATTTAAAATTCATTTAATTGTAATCGATTACACTAATGAGGTAATCGATTACATTCCATCAGAATGTATGAAATTTTAAAAACTTTTTATATTAATGGCCGTACTTTCTTTTTATAGAGTCTTACTTTAATTATGCCTTGGTCTTAGATCTTTATTCTTGATCTCTGGTATTGACCTTGTCATTATCAAAATCCTTCATGGTCTTCACTTTCCTCTTTATTTAACAATCATCCATCGCCACCACGGGCTTCCAACTAGGCGTATCTCCGGCTATATGTAAATGCTCTTATGGGTAATACATATGCATAAAGGAATCAATAACAATTACGGATCCGACTGTGGGAAACCATATCATATCAAATGTGGGTCAAGCATAGGTGTACTACTATGCCCCTACTGCAGTAGTAAAAGTGTACACTTATATCTCAAATCATGCATGCTAAATATCATCTTTTTACTGGTACCAAACCGTTATCGCCCTTTTATAGCACTAGTCACCTTGTGACTTGCGGATCACTTACATGGCCTTACTTGCTATAAGTGCTACGAGCCCTTCCCGAACACACATCGAGAGAGTCATGCCTTATTGGGACACCAAGGTCACTTACTCACCATAGAGTTGCCCACCCACTAGGCCCGCCACATAGGGTGCCTTATCACCAAACTAAGGGCAGCTTCGTGATTCCGAGAATCACTAGGGAACATCAACAATTTACCCGTGCACCGGGCCACCTTCCCACTGGGCCTGCCTATTGGAACCCCTAACATTCCATATAAGCAGAGAATGGTATGCCATGGATGCAATACAATACAAATCAAATGCATTCTCATAATATCCATCCTAAATGCCACTCCACCATCAATAATTCATCCTTAACGCTTTAGTGGAACTCTAGGTTCTCATCATCCTTACCCATTACCAACATTCATTGGATTTCATACACATATAAGTTAGTTACAATCATAAATCATTAATCCACATATCATAGGATATTCAATAACAATATAATCAATACAATCATGGTTCTAACCCATTACAACAACTCTCATCAATCATAAGTCAATTCAATATCATATTCATCATCCCACACACATATGCCACATAACATCACTCACTCTAAATGCAATTCAATCAAGTAATCATCAAATCATTCATCCAACCAAATTAGCATATCACAATCATATATACACATCACTAATGGATGAAATCAAGCATTTAGAGAATGTTACCCCCTCCTACCTCAAGAGAAGTAGAAATCAACACGGACCGAAGGTTTCGCCTCGTCGATGGGGTTATTTCCTACATTATACAATATACCACATAATTATTTTCTATTCAAACCACCAAGACTCAATGCTCATATTTATTTTCTTGATGTTTGTATCACTTCAATTTCCCAAACCTCATTTATTTCATTAATTCCACCATGACCACCATGGGTTAGGTGTCTAATCTTATTATTATGCATTTAAAGCTAAACCCATTCATGGGTTTCCATATTAATGAACTCCACCAACCATTTGCAATCATTAATGGTCATTACTCATCATAAATAGCATCTACCATCAATAATAAATGCTCTCCTACTCACAAATCATATTTCCCCTAATTTATAAAGTTAGGGTTTCATCAAAAACCCAACAACCATTAATTATGTTCATCATTTTCCATTACTTTCCATGCCATTTTTGTGTACCCCTCAAGGTCCTCATAAAACTCACATTAAAAACACCCCACCTTAGGGTTTTTCATCATAAATGCTTCCCATTCATAATCCATATGCATTAAACTCTCTCCCAATAACCAATACCCAAAACCTAGGGCTTAGAGCTCATGAAAATGAAGAGAAATCCTTACCTCAAGCCAAAAGAGAAGAGCTCTAAGAATAGGAGGTGTGAAATATGAATTGCTTGATGAGGAGGATGAAAATAGAAGGTGGGAGCAATGGCACATGAGACACCCCAACAATAGAGGTAAATTTTTCGCGTTTTCGAAATTTATTAAATTGTCAAGTATCTAGAGAGGTGGCATATTAAACATCAACCCCCGGATCTAAGATAAACCGCTCCCATATATGAAGATATGAGAGGGTGAGTTCAAAAGGTTATCTTATAATGGCTTTTCCAATTAAAAACAGGGGAAGATGTAATTAATTTAATTGTCGATTGATTGATTTTCAAGTGAAAGAATTTCATGAAAACATGGATGCATTTCAAATAGCTTTGAGGTACACTATATACTCCATAATACCAATAAAGCGATGCTTGAATGAGAAATATTGTATAAAAAAACAAGAATTTATTTAAAATAACAAATATGGGAAACAGGGTGCCACTCGCTCAAGCGAGAATCACTTCGCTTGAGCGAGCCAGCGTGGGTACGCTTGGGGGACATCGAGAAAAACTGAGCGGATGAAGTTTAAAGCATCAGGGGTCAATTTCGCTTGAGCCAACCCTGAATCGCTTGAGCGAAATACGAAGGAGAATCCTTAGCGGGCCAGCGAGACGCTTGAGCGAAGGAAAGAAGGATGAATCAGGTGCCAAACTCGCTTGAGCGGATCATGACTCGCTTAAGCGAGATTGTTCCAGAATCGTTGGTGACTCTCTGGCCGATTTTCGCTTGGGCGAGGCACCACTCGCCTGAGCGAAAATCGTCCAGTATCAATTCGTTCCCCTCCTCGCTTGAGCGACCGTCCCCACGCCTGAGCGAAATTTGTCTAGAGACTAACCTCTGATTCTGTAACAATTCCGCTTGGGTGAAACATACCCTCGCTCGGGCGAAAACGGGGCAGAGGCCAAAACTCAATTTCACAACAATCTCGCTCGAGCGAGATTCTTACTCGCTTGAGCGAGTTCTGTAGAATCTCTGTAGAAACATGGGAATTCATAGCATTTATACAACCCATTATACCAAACTTCAACCTACACCAATTCCTTTAAATTTAACATAAATTACACATCATATTGCATATTTAGGACATGTCTCATTCATCTATATACCACAAAATCCTGTCTAGTTCATAAGTTTATACCAATGCTAACTATTCAACTATCACAACTACCAATCATCAACACTTAACATAAATCCTCATTTCGTATCATCATACATTCACAAGTCTGCCCAATTCATTCATTCAACTCATAAACGTCAACATACATCGTCATTTGTTCATTACATAGTTGGGTCATAAATGAAAATTGGTCATACACCAAGATCCAATTTTCCTCTATGACCACCAAAATTCATCTATCATCTAAAATTACCCAAACAAGCATCCATTACATCACATGCTACACAAAACCTATATATCGCCGGCCAAGGCACTTCCTATACAACTATTTACCTCCACAGCCAAAATATACTTCAAAATGCTTACTCTTCCCATGAATGCCCTGCATCACAAGTCTAAAAATAGACAACATGGGAGAGTGAGTCCACATTCCAAAGGTATGAATATGAATACCATGTGATTATGTATATATGCATCCACACATGTATACTTTGCATATCAATAACATTCACCATGCCATCTACCAATACAATTTCACACAAAGCACACAAACACACACATAATCACAATGTTCGACCATTGAACCGTCACATGACCATTATTTGGTATTCATATCTTTTATGTTGTCTTAAATCATATTTTTACAACCTTTTCACAATCATCATCATACCTCATCACTTTGGCATACCTCTATCTATATGCAAATACTCTTAAGCTAATGTATATGCACAAAGGAGTATTTCAACAATTGCAGATCTGACTGTGGGAATTCAACACCAAATGTGGGATTCAAGCATGGTCATCAAACCATACCCCTACCGCAGTAGTAAAATGTGTACACTTATTCTTTAAATTGCATGCATTCATCATTCGTTTTACTGGTACCAAACCGCATCGCCCATCTTGCAACACCTGGTCATTACCACCATGACCGCGGTACACAACATATCAATATAAGGTGTTGCGCGCTGGCCAGATATTAAATCCTGGCGGCTGTGATCTTAAAGACCACCGGGGTCACCTGCTCTTCAAGAGCCACCCCCCACAAGGGTCGGCCACATGCAGCTCCCCGAAGCAATACATGGGCGGCTTCGTGACTTTACACTAAGTCACAGGGGAAAATACAACTTGCTCGTGCACCGAGCCACCCTTCCACTGGGTCGGCCGAGGGAACTCCCCTAATGTTCCACAACGGCGCCTATGCAATATGCCATGGATGCAAATGCAGATCATATGCATTCCTCACTCTATGCATCCTATACATGCCACTCATCTTCCAATCATCATCAACACCATTATTAACATCATCACAAAGCTTTTATTAACATTGATTGTTCTCATTAGTTTAAATCTTTGGGTGGCATTCTCTATAACACCCCTGATTTTCTGTACTCGAATCCCGATGTGATCGTCATAATTAATGAAAATGTGAATAAATTTTTCACGCTTGAAAATATTTCCAAGACATCACCATGATCACATCAAGACCCAAATCACAGAAAACCAAAGAGTGAGATTAAATAACCCTAAGCTGGATCGATAGATAAATTGCATATAACGGTATACGAAAATAATAGTGTTTACAGCGGAAGAATGTGTATACCGGGTACACGCCTAGTCCCATATATGACGATATGAGAAAAGGCTCGGCAAAGCATGCAATGGCATATCATAAGCCTAATAGACAACCATCATCATTTTACATAATTACATAAGCATGCAATGCCTAAGATATAATTATATATATATACATATACATTCGGGAATCTTCTCCCGATTATCTCAATCATCAATGAACATTTTTCAATTTCAATTTTTCTAATACACAACAAAATATCTCTTACATTCTACAAATATATTCACCATTCACAAATTCAAGAATTATCTTATACATACTCAAAATCTCTAAATCATCTACATTCTCATAATCAATTCATTCATTACATAAGAACTCATAAATGATGCCGGCCAAGGCACTTCCTCTACCACTATTTACCTTCACCCAAGCTTTAATTAAAATCCGAACTCATCCCATGGCAACCTGCATCACAATGCTAAAAAGGAGACCACATGGGAGAGTGAGTTATACATTCAAAATGACGAATAATATATATATATATGTTGTGATCATGTGTATATGCATACAAATGTCATGTGTGCTTTGCTATCAAATCATCAAATTATCATTCATATATCATCTCATTATTATAATAGGCATACAAGCCTCATGAATCGCAATTCATATCATAAATAAGCACAACATATACACAATCACATACATAATCTCTTTGCCACTTATCAACAAGGACATTCATAATCTTTATCGTCATTATTCCATTAAGGTTCCACTCAAATACCTCCTCGCAAGGGGTTTCTCAACACTCGTGGTCATCCCATTTCAAATGCCATGGTCTTAAAGCTAATGCATATGTCAATTGTTTAATGCATATGCAACGGATCCGATTTTCAAATTCAACAATAATCACAATCACTTAAATTATCATCATCACTCAGGGATACACCCTTCGTGGCACCCCGCAAGGTGATTCATTTCACAAAAATTATCACAATACCGTCATCACTCAGGAACAACCCTAGGACAACGTCCTCTTCACTTCGGGATATACCCTTTGTGGCACCCCGCAAGGTGATATATTCATTTCAATAATAATTCATGCAATAGCATCTTCACTCAGGGATACACCCTTCGTGGCACCCCGTAAGGTGATTCTCTAATAATAGTTCAATAACAATAGGACAACGTCCTCTTAACTCCGGGATATACCCTTCGTGGCACCCCGCAAGGTGATTCTCTCCATAATAATTATCACAATACCATCATCACTCAGGGATACACCCCTCGTGGCACCCCACAAGGTGTTATATTCAACAATATGATCAACATCATCTTCACTCCGGGATTTACCCATCGTGGCACCCCGCAAGGTGATATATTCAACATTATTCAATAACAATAGGACAACGTCCTCTTCACTCATGGATATACCCTTTGTGGTACCCCGTAAGGTGATATATTCAACATTATTCAATAACAATAGGACAACGTCCTCTTCACTCAGGGATATACCCTTTGTGGCACCCCGCAAGGTGATTCATTCAATAATAATGCATATCAATGCCATGCTATGCCATAAATGCAACAATGCAATAATGCATGTGCCCAATAACCTCGCAAGGATGTCTCACCCTCTCAATTAGGGATATAATTTAATTTGGTATCTTAATAATTATTCATAATCATTTACAAAGCCCCTCAAGGCACATCGTTCATATAATTGGCATCTCAATGGCCACAACTTCATTTCACAACAATCCACACAATGGATGTCAAAAGGCATAGCAAACATCATAATATTAATTCACACATGTAACAACAAGGTAATTTCGGAACATATATATGTATATAGCAATCATCATTGCCTCACACATGTACAAGTCAATTACTTGTATTCACCACAAGGGTGTCATAATATTTCTCATTATTCATCAGTGTCACTATATGTTCATTTGGTGGTTTCCAACCCATTATTCATCACCGTTATCTCTTAATTAAGATGGCAACACAACAATCCGTTTTATCATGTCATAGTCATATATATATATATATCCCTCAAACATTATTCAATATAGGGTAAGGAGGGCCAATTCAATCAGAACCGAGAGAAAAGAAGGGAGAAAAATACTAACAGCGTTCACTCGCTCAAGTGAGGCACACATTCGCTTGAGCGAGATAGCCCATCTCGCTTGAGTGCCTCAGCTCGCTTGCGTGAAATCAAGCCAGTATCTAGTTTCCAGGTTGCTCACTTGGGCGAAGCACTACATACCCAGCCACTCGCTCGGGCGAAATTACTCCAGTAACCATTTCCACACTCGCTCGCTTGAGCGAGGAATCCATTCGCTTAAGTGGAATCCGACCAGAGGTCGTCCTCCCCAACACTTGGTTCTCGGACCGATTCCTCTCATTCGGTCCCTCACTCGGTAATTTACATTAAAACCGACTCATCTGGCTTGGTTTTCTACTCGGTAAAATCAATCAAAGCTGACTCGTCTCTCACTTGGCCTTTCACTCGGCAAATTGTTCCAAATCCGAGTCATCTCTGAATCAGTCTTTCACTCGACAACTTCACTCTAAGTCTGAGTCATCTCAATCAGTTTTTCACTCGGCAACTTCGTTCCAAGTCTGAACCATCTCTGATGGTCCTCACTCGGTTAAATCATTCCAGACCGACCCCATACTCGCTCGGTCTTTCACTCGGCTACACAATTCCAAGACCGACTATCACTCACTCGGTCCTCCACTCGGTAAAATTAGTCCAGACCGAGTCCTCTCGTACTCAGACTTCAACTCGGTAAATTCATTCCAAATCCGAGTCTTCACTCACATGGTGTTCCCCTCGAAAAAATAATCCAGAAACTGACTCACCACCCAAGTGGTCACTCACTCGGTATCTCATTCCAAATCTGACTTCCTTTCTTTTTCTCTCAAACGGAGTTATTCCAGAGTACTTCTGGACAACTCACACCATGTATCCCCAATCGGTGCCATCCCCACTCGGAACTACACACACGGAGGGGCTCCACTCGGAACGAGTTGCTTAGAACTCGAAAAATCCCACTCCAAACTCCACTACTCAAATTATTACACAGGGAGACCTCTCACTCAGAATTATACGCACTTCCTCACTCGGAAGGTTCTGCCTTGGCATAGCCCACACAGAATTTCACTCGGAAATTCACCACAGATCATGTATTATTTTCTAAGTCCCCACTCGGGCGGAATTCATCCAGAATCAATGTCCTCCCTTGCTCGCTCAAGCGCAGCCACACCCGCTTGAGCAAGATTCGTCCAGAACCTCACCTGATCACAACACACTCTACTCGCCCGAGCGAAACACTCACTTGCCTGAGCGAAAATGGTCCAGAGACCATTATACCAATACAGGGGATCCTCGCCTGAGCGAGATCCCTTCTTGCTTGTGCGAGAATATCAGGACAGAGGCAGGAAATGAAAATTCTTACAACTCAACATATAATTTCACACTTTAGGCCTACTAAATCATATCCAACACATCATATACAATATTTGAGGCATATTCAACTCGTTCTAAAAGTTTTCACTTGGAATTTCTCATTATAAGCCAAATTTGGATTTATCCTACAGTTCATACATATCATGAAAGGCATATACAGCCTGTTCCAACATTCATACTTATGAATTTACATCCCAAACTTATTATCCATATTGAATTCAAGCTCATCATCATCTTATATACATGTATTCATACCTTGCCACAACAAATCCACATATTCATACGAATCATCCTCAATAATCATCAACTCACTAATTCAATTAATTCAATACATACACAGGGCAAGGCAAGCATAAGTATTTAACACATACATCAAATCGCTCACAAATTTACTCATGCAATTTGAATGTTAACTCCTCTCCTACCTTGAGGGAAGAGCCGAAACGATTCCAATGCTCCAAATGCTCCATTGCATCACCCGGAATACAATCTACATACCATACATATACATACACATAATCAATAACCATCATAACTCTAAACATTTGTTAGCTTATCATAAAGCCCAACATCAAGTCCAAGACTTGCTAAACACCAAGTTATGTAATTGTATTAGGCTTCGGGAATTCATTTCCCAAAGCCAAGATCCTCTAGATCTCAGAGGCCAACTAATCCAACAGCATCATCATCTTACCCATTACATAATATAGTCTCAAGTCACCTCAATCCTTCAAATATCATCATTGTTCATCACTATAACTAACAACATACATATCAAACATCACCCATTCACTTCCAATTCAACCTCCAAGTCACTATATATATATTTTCTCAAATTCTTAAGGCAAGGGTTTTTCATCAAAACCCAACAACATTTACCCATGCTCATTAATCACCACCAACGGCCATCTTTCATCATTAATATCATTCCCCAATATCATTAAACCTACATTCTACTCACCTTTCATACTTTCCCCAATTTATTAAAGTTAGGGTTTCACCAAAAGCCTATCAACATCATAAATGCTCATTTATTTTCCACTTATCCAAGTATTAATTCATTCACCTATAATAACCCACCATTAATGCCATAGTATCAACACCCCACCTAGGGTTTCCTCATTTAAAGCTTCTCCCAACAACCCTTATGCAATAAATACTCCCCCAAATACATAGAACCTAAAATCTAGAGCATAAAACTCATAAAGAATGGTGAGGAACTTACCTCACCCAAGAACCAACATTGAGCTTTCAATGGAGGGAGAGAGAACACGAAAATGGAGGAGAAGAGGGAAGAGGGTTTCCAGCCACAAGCTCCTCCTTCAAGCTTCCATAAAATGAAAATGGTGGTGGAGAAGAAAAAGTCCACACGGCTTTTGGTTTTTGGAGAGAAGAAAAGATGAAATGGAGAAGGGAAAATAAAAGAAGAAGAAGAAGAAATGTCACAGCCAAATGGGAGCAAGAATCCAACGAATATAGGAAAAGAAGAATGGGCTTTTGGTTTTAATTTTTAATTCTCCAATAAAGGTTCATCGTTTTATAACAAACAGGCTCACAGTTCGGACTCAAAACTATATGCAAAAATTATTCCGAATATATATTCAGATTCCCAATAATATTCTTAACAGCCCTGACCAATGACATCTCAATCGGAGATACTTGGTCCGACACCCATATTTTACTCGGGTATAATTTTATCTTATATAAGCTTAATAAATTATAAATATCCCAATTAAATCCCAATTTAATCATTCTAATATTTTTGGGACACAAATCCGCTCATATACATTTATTTACTATTTATTCTCATCATTTATTCATTTTTAAAAAAATTTGGGGTGTTATATTCTCCTTATTCTCATTCTTAACAAACGACATTAACATTCATATAACATTCATGGTAAATACAACTTATCATCATATCACTGCTCACTACACACTTTCACATAACATACCATGACTATTCTAAATGCACAAAAGCATGTTGCCGAGCATATTATCCACATCATACCACATATCATCATTTCTCACAATATTCAAGCAAGGCTAACACGCATAACACTACATGCCACAATCAAATAACATTCAAATTCATGCATTTAGAACTTAGACTCCTCTCCTACCTCAAGAGAAGAATTCTGATTGATAAGACGCTCCCGCCTCGTCGTTCGGAATAGGTCCTACATTCATATTCATGTAAAACCTTAATCAATCAACTACTCAAGTTATCAATTCAATTCTATTTAGTCATATTCGTATTTAGAATTTCACAACATGTACTAGACATGTTGTAGATACCATTTTTTATCTTTATTAGGCTTCGGGAATTCCTTCCCATTAAGCCACCATTATTAAATTCAAAGGTTAACAACCACAATAGCTTAAATCCTCACACAACTCCATTCATCCATACATCTATTCACCAATGTCTTGCATTTCTCCTTAGAGTACATTCTTAAACTAACATTAGCTATTTCCCCCTAAACTTTAAGGTTAGGGTTTCCTCCAAAACCCATTCATATTCATTAATACATTATAAACCTTCATTCTCTACCATCATTAATGCACCAACTACCACTTTCTCTTCACAAATACTCATATTTATGATGTCCCATTCTAGGGCATAAGCATTAAATGCTCTAATAAATACCCATGCACATGCATTTCCTCTCCAAATCATAGTACCCCATATTATCATTATTAATCTATTCTAAAAATGGTGAAAGGGCTTACCTCACCCCCAAAACGAAATGGGTTCTCCAAGAAGAGGAAAGCCATATGAAAATGAGAGGAAGAGGAGGGAAGAACTTCAAGCTTCCAAGATTCACACGAAAATAGGGGAGATGAAGATAACACAAGTTATGCTTAGGGTTGGAAGAGGAAGAGAAGAGAGAATGGAGAAAGATGAAGAGAAGAAGAAGTAGAGTATGTTTGCCAAAGCTTCAGTGGGTTCACGTGTATAGGAGAAAGAAATTTGGGCTTTTGGGTTTATTTTAGCTTCATCTATTAAAATTCATTATTTTTGTCACTAACAGGCTCTTAGTTTGGGCTCAAAACTTCATTCGAAAATTATTCCGAATGTATATTCGGATTCCTAATATTATTCTCTACAGCCCTGACCAATATCATCTCATTCCGAGATACTTGGTCTGACATCCATATTTCAACCGGGCTCATTTTCAACTTAACCGGCCTCCACAAATCACCAACATCCCCTAAAAATCTTAATTTAATTAATTTCAATTTATTGGGACATTAAACAATTCGTATTCAACTTGTCAATATTTATTTTCCTTAATTAATCCTTTATTTTAAAATTCAGGATGTTACAGCACACACCACACTTGTGGGTTTTTAGAAAAAGAAGAAGATGAGTAGGAAATCAAAGAGTGAAGGGAGAAGGAGAGTGTTTGCCTTAGAGGGAGAAAAGGTCACGTGAAAATGAGAGGGAGAAGAGAAATGTTTGTGTTTAATTTTAACCTCTCATTAAAAGTTTCCCGTTTTAGATCAACAGGATCTCTGTTCGGGCTCAATACTTTATCTAAAAATTATTCCGAATATATATCCAGACTCCTAATAATATTCTTAACAGCCCTGACCAACGTTACCTCAATCAGAGATACTTGGTCTGATACCCATATTTTAATTGGGTATAATTTCAGCTTATAAGGCCATAATAATTTATGAAAAACCCCTAGAAATCTTAATTTAATTATTTCAACACCTTGGGACTTTTATTGATCAAAGTATCTTTGTAGAAAAATCTAGAGAGAATAAGCTCTCTACTTAATAAAAATTCCAACCTCATCTTTTGCCTCTCCGATGGGCACTGACAGGGCCCGCAAGCGCACGGGTTATGTCGCGTAATATAAAAGATTATCGTTCTCCACAGGGACTGTGTTCAAAGTACCAGCATATTGAAATTTAATTATCCACACAATTAATTTTTAAGATTTTTATAAAATAAAGTACAAATTAAAGTTGCACAGAATATGAATAAAAATAAAATTTACTTGACACTAAAAAAATCAGAGTTGAGAGTATCTTAGGATTTTTGGGGGATTAAGACTCTATTTTATATTTAATGAATTTTAACTTTTCATAAATAAGAATCGAATTAAGTTTTCCAAGGCGAATTTTCCAAAAGCTAATTAATATGTTCCTTTCGGAATCCTATTAATGTACCTAACCTATGGAAAGCGCTGCTTAATCCTCAGAAAGGCCCATTATTGTTTTATGAAAATCCCTTTTATTTCCTCAAAAGAATTTTGATTACTTTCACGGTTTTACCGAGGTCACAAAAAGCATTTCAAAAATCTTAGGTTTAGTTCAAAGCTTTCCGGTAAAAATAAATCTCTCGATTCTATTTATTACCTAAACTTACTAATATACCCGTAAGTATACAGTTTTATCATTTAGGTTCTTGTTAGGAATTACTAAAAGCATTAAGCATAATTGAACTAAATGGAAAACAGAAATTTATTTAATTCCAAGTCAAAATAACATTAAAATAAAATATTATCATACCCCCTTTATCCCAAGATAATTAATTTAGCTACTCATGAAATAATTTAAATTCATGTAAATAATGGAAAAATAAAACATACAAGACATGGTAAAAATAAAGACTTACGGGTTTCTCCAAAAGCTCAGAATAATTTACCACTGTAATTCCTTGTTGCAATAATTTCTCCACCAATTACAAATTTAAAATCTCACTTTTACAGCCCTCACACTCTTACAAAATAAAAGAAAGAAAAGAAAATAAAAAGAAAGAGAAGAAAAACGGACAGAGAAAGAAAAAATAGAAAAGAATAGAACTAAAGAGAAAAAGAAAGTAACGAAGAAGTGAAGCTTGAGTGATTTTAGACTGGGAAGAAGTTGTTTTTTTGCTGATGGGTTGCTGCTGCTTTTATAGGCAAATGGATGAATGAATCCAGCTAAGGAAACGCGTTAAAATTTGCAAGTGGGAGAAACTTTCAGTGCATGTGACTTCCAACTGTCCCAAATTGCATTATTTTAATATTTCCAATAATTCGGTGCTTGGATTTATTCAGCTGGGCAAATTCTGAATGGAAAAGTACTGGAATTCCACAAGACCGAGTGAAAGCTTGCTGTTTGGTATTAGTTGCTGGGCGTTGTTGGTTTGTATGTGGCAGGTATGGTGATATGAGGGACAGTGGAGTTGCTGGACGGTGTGGTGGAAAGAGCCGGTGTTGCTGGGCGGTGTTGTGTTGAGTGAGTTACTGGGCGGTGTTCAATTGATCTGGTGTTGGGCCTGTGAAGAGAGTCTGGGCGGTGTTGTGGTTTGAGAGTCTGGGCGGTGTTGTGGTTTGAGAGTCTGGGCGGAGTTGAGAGGGTTACTGGGCGGTGTGTTGAGGTGAGGACGGTTGGGCGGTGTGTTGAGGTGAGGACGGTTGGGCGGTGTGTTGAGGTGAGGACGGTTGGGCGGTGTGTTGAGGTGAGGACGGTTGGGTGGTGTGTTGAGGTGAGGACGGTTGGGCGGTGTGTTGAGGTGAGGACGGTTGGGCGGAGTTGAGGTGAGGACGGTTGTGGATGGAAAGGAAAAGAGTCTGGGCGGTGTTGGTTGGATAACTGGGTGGTGTCATGGATTAGGAGCCTGGGCGGTGTTGGTTTGAGAGAAGTCTGGGCGGTATGGATGGAAAGGAAAGGTGAAGTGGGACGGTGTGTGGTATAGATTAGAAGGGGACAGCGGATAGAAGAGAGGAATGTGGGTCGGATTTCTGGATTGAGGACGGTGTAGAGAGTGATCCGATGTTGCATGAAGAATTGGGTCGGTGTTTGGTTGAGTGTTTGTTGAAGGAGACCGTCTCGCTCAAGCGGAGAAAGGTTCGCTCAAGCGAGAGGTCTTGTTTCACTCGGTGTTTGAGAGTTGGACGGGCAAAATGACTTACTCGGAATTGATTGAATCTATTCACTCGGCTTAAATTCATGAAGTTCATTCGGCACTGATTGAAAACTCACTCGGAATCAGAATTTATTCAATCGGTTCTCAATCATTTTCACTCGGCTATAATCTGAACCACTCGGTTAAAACTCTGCTCGGATTTTGCATTGGAATTCTTCAGTTGGCCTTCATACTTTTTACTCAGAATGGCCTTCAGTCGTCAATCAATTCACTCGGAATGGCCTTCTCTTTTACTCAAGAACTTGCACTTGAAGAGTTGGAATTTGACTGATTGAATTTCTTCTTATGTTCGAGCTTTGCTTTGCTCGGAAATGCATTTTTCTGACCCAACTCACTCGGAATTCCTTTCCTTGGAGACTTCTCACTCGGGCTCAGTGTGAAACTTGAGAGTCTGCCCGAGTGTGATTCATTTCTGGTCAGATTTTTCCTTGTTTTTGACCCTTTATTACCTTAATTCCTGCAAAGTAACATACCCAAGTAGAAAATAGTGGAAAGAAAGAAAAAATCACAATAAATAAAGGAAATACAGTGGACAATGACTAAAATCCTAAGCAAACTAGATCTTATTTATTATATTAAAAAGCACTTATCAAAATACCCCAAACCAAAACATTGCTTGTCCTCAAGCAATCACCATATTCACAAGATAAAATACAGAAAACACTAAGCTTAATAGACTAAGGAATCCAAAATAGAGAAACAGATTTATTCAAATGCCAGTTTTATTTTTCTTATGTGAATCAATTTTCAATGTCAAGACTTGAGATACTCTTCTCACAATTTTCACTCAAGTGTTTAAAGGTTTGTGTATCTCTCAAATCATCATAGTCAAAAACTATTACCATAAGCTTGTTAATAAACCAGAAACTCCACAGTTTAGATAGAAAATATGTCAAAGTCTAAAGGTCTTTCAAAGGTTGTAACGTGGCCTTGGGTTGTATTGGTAGGAATTTCAAGAAAAATAGAATACAAAAGGGCTTTAACAGTCATGAATGATTCAAATTATCATCATAAATTTAACAGAGCAAATTTTTGAATTTTTATGGACTTTTTGGAATTCAATCAATATCATCCTTTTGATTTTCATTTCTTTTTCTTGCGTTTCTTTGCATCTAATATCATATTTTTCTTAAGTCCCCTTTTTTTTTTTTTTTGCTCCACTAAATTTCCAACTTTTTCACCATTAAGAGAATATCATTCAATGAAAGGTTTCAAGGAAAAATTTTCGCTTTTAGGCTCAAAAGGGGCAACTAGGGGTCAAATTATACAAAATTCTGAGGCTTAAGAATAAGACCTAATTGTGCCTTTATCATCCTAAGACATAATCAAAAACCATTTTGAATCGGTTGAAAAACAAGTTCTAGAATATTAATGACTATGAGATTCACTCAATCAAGAAAATATGGGTTTTGAAAATTTGTTTGATAAATTACCCATTTTGGCTCAAGTCTCACCATGGAAAGTCCTTTCAAAGAAAATTTTAATCACATAAGGTTCATTTAAGCATTTATTTGGCATTTAAGCAATCAAATTTTTAAACTTTTACTCAAAATTTTGGGATCCTTAAATACTTTAGCCTTATGTTCAAAGTAAATTTATCATGCAATCATGGTAAATTACAAGATTACAAACAAATCAAAGAAAACACACATGCATAATAAAATGACAATCACACAACGTAAACAAAACAGTTAAGTTTTCTTACCTACCACCCCAAACCAGAATTTGACATTGTCCTCAATGTTAAAATGGATGATAAAAGGATAAGAAAACTTACCTGTAATAACCCCAAACCAGCATCTGACGTAGTTGGTTTTTTTTTTTTTAGAATAAAAGCTTAAAATAAAACAACAACTTTTTATAGGGTTACCTCCCTATCAGTGCTAAGTTTTAAGTCTTTAGCCAGACTTCTCACCGTTTGGATTTACTCATCAGGAGCATCAAACAAGTCCAAGTCACTTGCTTGTTGTATTGGTTGACCGGTGAAGTAATGCTTTACTCTCTGTCCATTTACCCTAAATGCACCAGATTTCTCGCTCCATAGTTCGACAGCTCCAAAGGGAAAGACTTTTGTCACCTTGAATGGTCCCGACCATCGGGATCTCAGTTTACCTGGAAAAAGCTTCAATCTGGAATTAAACAGTAAAACCATATCACCTGGATTAAATGTTCTCTGTTGGATGTGATGATCATGCCATTGTTTGGTTTTTTCTTTATAAATTCTGGCATTTTTGTATGCATCTAGACGGAGTTCTTCAAGTTCATTTAATTCCAACAACCTACGTTCACCTGCAGCCTTATGATCAAAGTTAAGAGTTTTAACAGCCCAAAAAGATTTATATTCTAGCTCAACAGGTAAATAACAGGGCTTCCCATATACTAGCTTAAAAGGTGTGGTTCCAATGGGAGTTTTGTATGCGGTTTGATACGCCCATAAGGAATCATCTAACTTAATAGACCAATCCTTACGTGATGTATTCACCACTTTTTGAAGAATATTTTTAATTTCCCAATTGGATACCTTAACTTGTCCACTAGTTTGTGGGTGATAAGGTGTAGCAACCTTATGCTTAACTCCATATTTCTTTAGAAGGGTCTGAAAAGTTTTTTCAATAAAATGAGACCCTCCATCACTTATAACACATTTTGGGACCCCAAACCTTGGAAATATTATTTTCTTGAAAAGTTTAATAACAGTCTTAGCATCAGAATGGGGTGAAGCAATGGCTTCCACCCATTTTGACACATAGTCAACTGCCACTAATATGAACTAATTTCCAAAAGAAGAGGGAAAGGGACCCATAAAATCAACACCCCATACATCAAACAATTCAACTTCTAAAATTGTATTCAATGGCATTTCTTGTCTCTTACCAATGTTACCTGTTCTCTGGCAAGCATCACAAGTTAGAACATACTTACGTACATCCTTAAAAATATTTGGCCAATAGAACCCAGCTTGCAATATTTTAGCAGCTGTCTTGGAGGTGCTCATGTGCCCTCCACAGGAAAGAGAATGGCAATGATCTAAGATAGCATGGACATCATCTTGTGAAACACATCTCCGAATCATACCATCTGCACATTGCTTGAAAAGGAGTGGTTCATCCCAATAATAATGCTTGACATCTGCATAAAACTTTTTCCTTTGCTGAAAGCTAAGATCAGGAGGTAAGATACCACATGCAAGAAAATTTACAAAATCAGCATACCAAAGAACACGTTGGATACTAAGATTCAAGAGTTGTTCATCTGGAAAAGATTCATTGATAGGAATATTATCTGTTTCTTCTTTTTCAGATGTCAACCTAGATAGGTGGTCAGCGACCAAGTTCTCGGTACCCTTCTTGTCCTTAATTTCCAAGTCAAATTCTTGCAATATTAGAATCCACCTAATTAATCTAGGTTTTGCTTCCTTTTTATTCAATAGATACTTAATGGCAGAGTGGTCAGTGTAAACAGTAACATGTGATCCTACCAAATAAGACCTAAATTTATCAAAAGCAAAGACAATAGCTAACAGTTCTTTTTCAGTTGCGGCATAATTTACATAAGCATCATCTAGCGTCCGGCTGGCATAATGAATTACATGGAGCTTTTTATCCTTTCTTTGCCCCAACACAGCTCCTACTACGTAATCACTCGCATCGCACATCAGCTCAAATGGGAGTTTCCAATCAGGTGGTTGTACGATGGGGGCAGAGATTAGAGCTTGCTTAATTCTGCAAAAAGCTTCCATACAAGATGAATCAAAATTGAAAGATACATCCTTACCCAGAAGAGTTGTAAGAGGCTTTGTGATCTTGGAGAAATCTTTAATGAACCTACGGTAAAACCCTGCATGTCCAAGAAAACTCCGAATACCTTTCACATTTGTGGGTGGAGGCAATTTTTCAATCACTTCCACTTTAGCCTTATCAACTTCTATACCTCTCTCAGACACCAGGTGTCCAAGAACTATGCCTTCTCTTACCATGAAATGGCATTTTTCCCAATTTAGAACCAAATTGGTTTCTTCACAACGCTGCAAGACTTGGCACAAATTTGTTAAACAATTATCAAAATCCAAACCATGCACTGAAAAATCATCCATAAAGACTTCCATCACATTTTCAATAAGATCAGAAAAAATTGCTTGCATACACCTTTGAAAAGTCGCAGGTGCATTACATAAACCAAAAGTCATACGTCTATAAGCATAAGTCCCATAAGGGCAAGTGAAGGTAGTCTTTTCTTGATCAGATGGATTAATGGGAATTTGATGAAAACCTGAATACCCATCCAAATAACAGAAATAAGAGTGTTTCGCAAGTCTTTCAAGCATCTGATCAATAAAAGGGAGGGAAAAATGATCTTTTTTCGTGGCGCTATTTAACTTCCTATAATCAATGCACATGCGCCAACCAGAGACAATCCTAGTAGGAATCAAGTTATGTTTATCATTTTCAATCACAGTTATTCCCCCCTTTTTAGGCACCACATGGACAGGACTTACCCATTTACTACTATCAACAGGATATATCACTCCAGCATCAAGCAGTTTCAAAATTTCCTTTTTAACCACTTCTTGCATTTTAGGGTTTAATCTCCTAAGTGGTTCTACTGTGGGCCTACTTTCATCTTCTACAGTAATCCTGTGCATACAAAGAGAAGGGCTAATCCCTTTGATATCATCCATTGTATAACCTATTACCTTTCTATACAACCTAAGTTGTTTCAAAAGTTTTTCAGTTTCAGATGGATTCAATTCAGTATTGATAATCACAGGATATGTGGAATTAGGACCAAGAAATTCATACCTTAATGAAGCTGGTAAGGGTTTTAATTCCACATTGGGGCTTACCACTTTGTCACACATGACCTCAGTATCATGTGGGGCCTCAGAGCAATCAGATGTTTCTGTCGACTCAATCATGAAAATAGTTTCAAGTGGGTCATTAGGAAGGGTTGCTTCCTTTACCACTTGTTCGACAAAATCCACAGTACAGCAAACATCATTATAAGGTTTTTCTAAAACATTTTTCAAGTTAAAATCAACCTTTTGGTCTCCAACAGTTAGAGACAACTTACCATTCTTGACATCAATCACAGCACCTGCAGTTGCTAAAAATGGTCTGCCTAAAATAATAGGAATCAAAGAATCTTCGTCCATTTCAAGCACAACAAAGTCAGCAGGTATAAAAAATTTTCCTATCTTAATAGGAACATCCTCTAAAATTCCTACAGGATATTTTACAGATCTATTAGCCAATTGTAAAGACATCCTAGTAGGTTTTTGTTCACCCAATCCTAACTTTTCAGCAACAGATAACGGCATTAAACTCACACTTGCTCCTAAATCACACAATGCTTTATCTATATTCATGTCACCAATCATGCAAGAAATAGAGAAACTACCTGGATCTTGGAGCTTGGGTGGAAGTTTCTTTTGAATTAGAGCACTGCACTCTTTAGTAAGTGCAACTGTACCATCTTCCTCCAGTCTTCTTTTGTTGGACAGAATGTCTTTCAAGAACTTTGCATATGTAGGCATTTGCTGCAAAGCATCTGTGAAAGGAATAGTAATATACAATTTCTTTAAAACATCAAGGAACTTACCAAATTGTTTGTCCAAATTTGCTTTAGCTAATCGCTGAGGAAATGGAATGGGAGGTTGATATTGCTTAACCTCCTCCTTCTTTTCTTGTGGTTTCTCTTCTTCAATCACTGGATGGGATGAAGATTCATCCACTTTCTTTTCCTCCTTTGTAGTTTTATCAACTGGTCCATCATATTGAGTACCACTCCTAAGAGTGACAGCCATGGTTTGGTTGGATGGTCCAGCCTCTAGTTTTCCAGGAAATGTTCCTGGTGCTCTTTGAGAATAGGAGGCTTGTTGGGCAATTTGATTTTCCAGTATTTTGTTATGGGTGGCAAGAGAGTCCACTTTTGAAGCCAAGTTTTTTATTGCATCAGAGAATTCATCATTTTGTTTAAGTTGAGTAGCTACAAATGTCTCCATCAAGGATTCTAGCTTTGATTTTTGTGGAATATAGGTTCCTTGTTGAGGTTTGTAGTTACTTTGGAATTGAGGTGGCCTATTTTGGAAGCCAGGTGGACCTTGTGGAGGTCTGTAGTTACCTTGATAGTTTCCACCATAGTTTCCAATAGCGTCTACCTGATGCATTTCTTGTTCTTGATTAGGAGTCATGGCTAAGTTACAGTTTGTAGCTCCATGTCCTGAAACACCACAAACTTCACAAACAATATTAGTAGCACCTGTTGACCCTATTTTATCAAGTTTTAATGTTAAAGCTTCAACTTTGGCAGAAAGTAGGGAAAGAGCATCAACAGAGTACTTACCTGGTATTTTAGAAGGTAATCCTCTCTCAGAGTTCCATTGGTGAGTGTTTTGAGCTATTTCCTCGATCAGGTTCTCAGCTTCATCAACATTTTTACTCATGAAGGCTGCTCCAGCTGCAGCATCTAAAGAGATCTTTTGTGTGGAAGTTAGTCCATTATAGAAAATATGGATCGTCAACCACCTTTCTATCCCATGGTGAGGACATTCTCTTAGCAATTCCCTGTATCTTTCCCAGGCTTCATACAAGGATTCATCATCTTTTTGTGAAAAATTGATGATTTGTTTTCTCAGAACATCAGTCTTGTTCCTTGGGTACCATTTATTGATAAAAGCACTGGACAATTGTTCCCAAGTCGTGATGGATCCTTCAGGAAGAGAGTATAACCATGCTCTTGCTTTATCTCTTAAGGAGAAAGGGAAAAGTCTTAAGCGAATGGAATCATTGGTGGCTCCATTCATCTTCAGGGTGTCACAGTATTCAAGAAAGATTTGAAGGTGAAGGTTTGGATCTTCAGAGGGTAAACCCCCGAATTGGTTCTGTTGAACCATTGAGAGTAGTAAAGGCTTCAATTCAAAATTGTTAGCCTCCACTGTAGGTCTGAGGATGCTAGATCCTCTCCCATTAGTGCTTGGAGCGGCAAAATCTCTTAAGGGTCTATGTTGGTCCGCCATTTGTTTTTCTTTTTGTTCTTTTTGTTCTTTTTTGTTGTTTTCTTAAAGCTCTAAGGGTACGTTCTATCTCAGGGTCAAATCCTAAGTTTAGATCGACACTACGGCTTCATCGCATAAAAAGAAAATAAATGACAAATAAAACAAACAATTACAAAAATAAAACAGATATACAGAATATAGAACAAAATACAAAATTACAAAGAAAATAAAAATAAAAATAACAATAAAAATATTAACAAGTATGATCTAATCGAATTTCAATATTGCCGATATTTGAGGGACAACAGTCCCCGGCAACGGCGCCAAAAACTTGACAGGGCCCGCAAGCGCACGGGTTATGTCGCGTAATATAAAAGATTATCGTTCTCCACAGGGACTGTGTTCAAAGTACCAGCATATTGAAATTTAATTATCCACACAATTAATTTTTAAGATTTTTATAAAATAAAGTACAAATTAAAGTTGCACAGAATATGAATAAAAATAAAATTTACTTGACACTAAAAAAATCAGAGTTGAGTGTATCTTGGGATTTTTAGGGGATTAAGACTCTATTTTATATTTAATGAATTTTAACTTTTCATAAATAAGAATCGAATTAAGTTTTCCAAGGCGAATTTTCCAAAAGCTAATTAATATGTTCCTTTCGGAATCCTATTAATGTACCTAACCTATGGAAAGCGCTGCTTAATCCTCAGAAAGGCCCATTATTGTTTTATGAAAATCCCTTTTATTTCCTCAAAAGAATTTTGATTACTTTCACGGTTTTACCGAGGTCACAAAAAGCATTTCAAAAATCTTAGGTTTAGTTCAAAGCTTTCCGGTAAAAATAAATCTCTCGATTCTATTTATTACCTAAACTTACTAATATACCCGTAAGTATACAGTTTTATCATTTAGGTTCTTGTTAGGAATTACTAAAAGCATTAAGCATAATTGAACTAAATGGAAAACAGAAATTTATTTAATTCCAAGTCAAAATAACATTAAAATAAAATATTATCATACCCCCTTTATCCCAAGATAATTAATTTAGCTACTCATGAAATAATTTAAATTCATGTAAATAATGGAAAAATAAAACATACAAGACATGGTAAAAATAAAGACTTACGGGTTTCTCCAAAAGCTCAGAATAATTTACCACTGTAATTCCTTGTTGCAATAATTTCTCCACCAATTACAAATTTAAAATCTCACTTTTACAGCCCTCACACTCTTACAAAATAAAAGAAAGAAAAGAAAATAAAAAGAAAGAGAAGAAAAACGGACAGAGAAAGAAAAAATAGAAAAGAATAGAACTAAAGAGAAAAAGAAAGTAACGAAGAAGAGAAGCTTGAGTGATTTTAGACTGGGAAGAAGTTGTTTTTTTTGCTGATGGGTTGCTGCTGCTTTTATAGGCAAATGGATGAATGAATCCAGCTAAGGAAACGCGTTAAAATTTGCAAGTGGGAGAAACTTTCGGTGCATGTGACTTCCAACTGTCCCAAATTGCATTATTTTAATATTTCCAATAATTCGGTGCTTGGATTTATTCAGCTGGGCAAATTCTGAATGGAAAAGTACTGGAATTCCACAAGACCGAGTGAAAGCTTGCTGTTTGGTATTAGTTGCTGGGCGTTGTTGGTTTGTATATGGCAGGTATGGTGATATGAGGGACAGTGGAGTTGCTGGACGGTGTGGTGGATGGAGCCGGTGTTGCTGGGCGGTGTTGTGTTGAGTGAGTTACTGGGCGGTGTTCAATTGATCTGGTGTTGGGCCTGTGAAGAGAGTCTGGGCGGTGTTGTGGTTTGAGAGTCTGGGCGGTGTTGTGGTTTGAGAGTCTAGGCGGAGTTGAGAGGGTTACTGGGCGGTGTGTTGAGGTGAGGACGGTTGGGCGGTGTGTTGAGGTGAGGACGGTTGGGCGGAGTTGAGGTGAGGACGGTTGTGGATGGAAAGGAAAAGAGTCTGGGCGGTGTTGGTTGGATTACTAGGTGGTGTCATGGATTAGGAGCCTGGGCGGTGTTGGTTTGAGAGAAGTCTGGGCGGTATGGATGGAAAGGAAAGGTGAAGTGGGACGGTGTGTGGTATAGATTAGAAGGGGACAGCGGATAGAAGAGAGGAATGTGGGTCGGATTTCTGGATTGAGGACGGTGTAGAGAGTGATCCGATGTTGCATGAAGAATTGGGTCGGTGTTTGGTTGAGTGTTTGTTGAAGGAGACCGTCTCGCTCAAGCAGAGAAAGGTTCGCTCAAGCGAGAGGTCTTGTTTCACTCGGTGTTTGAGAGTTGGACGGGCAAAGTGACTTACTCGGAATTGATTGAATCCATTCACTCGGCTTAAATTCATGAAGTTCATTCGACACTGATTGAAAACTCACTCGGAATCAGAATTTATTCAATCGGTTCTCAATCATTTTCACTCGGCTGTAATCTGAACCACTCGGTTAAAACTCTGCTCGGATTTTGCATTGGAATTCTTCAGTCGGCCTTCATACTTTTTACTCAGAATGGCCTTCAGTAGTCAATCAATTCACTCGGAATGGCCTTCTCTTTTACTCAAGAACTTGCACTTGAAGAGTTGGAATTTGACTGATTGAATTTCTTCTTATGTCCGAGCTTTGCTTTGCTCGGAAATGCATTTTTCTGACCCAACTCACTCGGAATTCCTTTCCTTGGAGACTTCTCACTCGGGCTCAGTGTGAAACTTGAGAGTCTGCCCGAGTGTGATTCATTTCTGGTCAGATTTTTCCTTGTTTTTGACCCTTTATTACCTTAATTCCTGCAAAATAACATACCCAAGTAGAAAATAGTGGAAAGAAAGCAAAAATCACAATAAATAAAGGAAATACAGTGGACAATGACTAAAATCCTAAGCAAACTAGATCTTATTTATTATATTAAAAAGCACTTATCAGGCACTTAATATCATTCAAATCGGAGTAGTTAGAAGACTTACCCTTGGTCTTCCTTTTCTTTGAGGGAATCTTAGGTGCCATAGAGTTGAATAAAAACTTGGAGATGTCCTAATAAAACCATACAAAAAGGGTTAAAAAGCATTCTAATTCAAGCTCCAAAGTTTTGCATCATGACAAGAAACAACACTTATATAATCTCATACATTCATGCCAATGTAATAGAGAAATAGACATATATGAATAATTAAATACCATCAGAGATGAACTAGACCAAATGCATATTCAAATCATGCAACAATTTAAGAATTTTGTCTCTTGGGCATTTCATCAAACACTTGGTGGGCACTAAATAAATGAGTGCCAAATGCAACATTCAAGAGCAATGCTTCCACCCATCAAATTCAACAGCCACAATAAATAACCAATTTCATAATTTAATCACAAAACAAATATTCAATCACCACCAAAGATCCAAAATTTCATAATAATATAAGTGGGTACATGGAAAAGTATGAGTACTAAATGGAGTTCATGAATGTTTGAATGGTACCCACTTGGATTTATAGCATTCAAATTCATCACAAATGATAAAGGAATCATAAGATCCAAATCCCCAATATGTAAGAATACCCCAAACTATAAAGAGAGAAACCCATAGTTAAGAAAGTGAAGATTACTTACTTGATTTAGAGAGATGAAATGATATATCAAGCAAGTAATTGATGCAAATTGCAAGATAGTTCAAAGAGATTGAGAGTTTCTCCAAGGCAAAAAGGGTTTCTTGATGTTTTAAGGGAGTGAGGAGTGAAAAGGAACCAAGTAAAACATGTGGAATGAGGGATTTAGGCAAAAGGAAGGTTTAAAATGCATTCCCTTTTGGATTAGACCGAACCACGACCCTTGGTTAGTTCTACCATGCCCATTTAATTGTAAAAAATATTAACGTGCAGCCCCTGTATTCAACCACAGCCAGTGGTTACTTCTGTTTGCATAGAAAAATTCCATAAATCTTAGGGCAAAGTCCTGGGCCTAACCACGACCAGTGGTTGCTCACCACTGGCAGTGGTTGTCACTGTTTTTATGCCAAAATTATATCTTAGTGCGCAGAAAAAATTAGGACCTAACCACTGCCAGTGGTTGCTAAGCACTGCTTGTGGTTGGCACTATGTTGTACCTCTGAAAACACTTAGTTTTTTGGAAAAATTTTCAACATCAACCATATCCAGTGGTGGTAATCCACAGGTTGTATTTGGCACTGCTTTTAAATTAAATAAAAATGAAAAACAACCTAACTTAAAACACCTCCTTTTGATTCCAACTAAATCATGCAGAATGGTGATTAATTTAAATTTCTTACTCCACAAAAGGCAACATCAAAATATTTTAGTGTTTATTTTAATTTTTACACCAAATATGCAAACAAACAAATTCATGCAAAACAATTGAAATAAAATGAAAAATGGGGTTAGCTCCCCAACAGTGCTAAGTTTAACGTCTTCAGCCAGACATTTTTTACCATTTGGATTTATGAATTCGATGCACCGAGCAAATCCAAAGCACTTGCTCGATGAATGGGCTCACCTATCAAGTAGTGCTTAAGTCTTTGCCCATTTACTTTAAATGGTCCAGACTTTTTGCTCTATAACTCAATAGTGTCAAAGGGAAATACTTTCAAAACTCTAAATGGTCTCGACCATCAGGACCTTAGTTTACCTAGAAATAACCTTAATCTGGAGTTAAATAACAAGACCATATCACCTGGATTGAATATCCTCCAAAGGATGTGACGATCATGCCAACGTTTTGTTTTTTCCTTATAAATCTTAGCATTCTCATATGCATCCAAACGGAGTTCCTCTAGTTCATTTAGCTCCAATAACCTGCACTCACCTGTAACCTTATGATCAAGATTAAGCATTTTAACTGCCTAAAAGGATTTATACTCAAGTTCAACAGGAAAATGACAAGGCTTTCTATATACTAGTTTGAAGGGTGTGGTTCTAATAGGGGTTTTATATGCGGTATGATACGCCCATAAGGTATCGTCTAATTTAATAGACCAATCCTTATGTGATGTATTTACCATCTTTTGGAGAATATTTTTTGTCTCCCTATTGGAAACTTCATGCCTCACTCCATATTTCTTTAAAAGGGTCTCAAAAGTTTTCTCAATAAAATGAGACCCTCCATCACTTATAACACACTTAGGAACCCCAAACCTCAAAATATAATCTTTCTAACAAGCTTAATAACAGTTTTAGCGTCCGAATAAGATGAAGCAATGGCTTCCACCCATTTAGACATGTAATCAACTACTACCAAGATAAACTGATTTCTGAAGGAAGAGGGAAAGGGTCCCATGAAATCAACGCCTCACACATCAAACAACTTAACCTCTAAAATGCTATTAAGTGGCATCTCGTGCCTCTTACCTATGTTACCTATTCGTTTGCAAGCATCACAAGTCAGTAGTTATTCATCTGGAAAAGACTCATTGATGGGAACAACATCACCCAACTCATGTTTTTCAGATGACAACCTAGATAGGTGATCAGCAACAAGGTTCTCAGTACCCTTTTTATCTTTAATCTCTATGTCAAATTCTTGCAGAATTAAAATCCACCTAATTAGCCTAGGCTTTACTTCTTTTTTATGTAAAAGATACTTGATGGCAGAATGGTCAATATATATAGTAACATGTGAGCATACCAAGTATGATCTAATTATCAAAAGCACAGACAATAGCCAATAATTCATTTTCAGTTGTGGCATAATTTAACTGTGCTTCAACAAGTGTACGACTAGCATAATGGATCACGTGCAGCTTCTTATCCTTCCGTTGCCCAAGCACAACCCCCACTGCGTGATCACTAGCATCATACATCAGCTCGAATGGGAGTTCCCAATCAGGGGGTTGTACCACAGGAGCAGAAATCAAAGCTTGTTTAATCCTGCAAAAAGCCTCAAGACAAGATGAGTCAAAAACAAAAGGCACATCCTTACCCAAAAGATAAGTCAAAGGCTTGGTGATCTTGCTGAAGTTTTTAATGAACCGCCGGTAAAACCCAGCATGTCCAAGAAAGCTTCGAATACCTTTCACATTGGTCGGTGAAGGAAATTTTTCAATTACCTATACCTTAGCCTTATCTACCTCAATTCCTCTCTCAGACACCAAGTGTCCAAGAACTATGCCTTCTCTTACCATGAAATGGTATTTCTCCCAATTTAAGACCAAATTGGTCTCCTCACAGTGCTGCAAAACATGGCACAAATTAGTCAAACAATTATCAAAATCTAAACCATGCATAAAAAAGTCATTTATAAAAACTTCCATCACATTCTCAATTAAATCAGAAAAGATGGCTTGCATACACCTGTGAAAAGTCGTAGGTGTATTACACAGGCCAAATGGCATTCTCCTATATGCATATGTCTCATAAGGGCATGTGAAGGTAGTTTTCTCTTAATCAGATGGATAGGAATTTGATGAAAACCTGAGTACCTATACAAATAACAGAAATAAGAGTGCTTAGCAAGCCTCTCAAGCATCTGATCAATGAAAGGAAAAGGGAAATGATCTTTCTTTATGGCGCTATTCAATTTCCTATAGTCAATGCATATTCGCCACCCAAAAACTATCCTAGTAGAAATTAGTTCCTGTTTATCATTTTTCGCAACAGTTATCCCTCCCTTTTTGGGCACCACATGAACTGGACTTACCCACTTACTACTAGTAATAGGATATATAACACCAGCATCAAGCAATTTCAAAATTTCCTTCTTAACCACTTCTTGCATTTTTGGATTTAGTCTTCTAAGTGGTTCTACTGTGGGCCTACTCTCATCCTCTACAGTTATCCTATGCATGCAAAAGGAAGGGCTAATCCCCTTTATATCATCCATTGTATAACCAATAACCTTCGTATACAACCTAAGTTGTTCCAAAAGCTTCTCAGTTTCACATGGATTCAAGTCAGCATTTACAATGACAGGATATATAGAGTTGGGTCCAAGAAATTCATACCTCGGTGAAGCCGGTAAAGGCTTCAATTCAACAATTGAGCTTACATCTTTCTCACACATGACTTCAGTATCATGTTTAAGTGAGGCATTCTCTTCCAAACAATCTGATGTTCCTACAGGCTCAATTAATAAAGTAAATTCATGTGGATTCTTAGGAAGAGTTTCTTCCTTCATTACTTGGTTAATAAAATCCATAGAACAAACATCATCAAAAGGTTTCTTTAAAGCATCTTTCAAGCTAAAATCTACCTTTTGGTCTCCAACAGTCAGGGATAATTTTCCATTTTTAACATCTATTACCACGCCCGCAGTTGCCAAAAAAAGGCCTGCCTAGAATAATAGGTACCATAGAATCTTCATCCATTTCCAAAATAACAAAGTCGGCAGGAATGGAAAATTTACCTACTTTAATCGGCACATCTTCTAAAATACCCACAGGATATTTAACAGACCTATCAGCTAATTGCAATAACATCCTAGTAGGTTTTAATTCACCTAATCCCAATTTTTCAACAATAGACAATGGCATTAAGCTAACGCTAGCTCCTAAATCATATAGTGCTCTATCAATAGCCATGTCACCAATCACACTAGGGATAGAAAAACTACCAGGATCCTGAAGCTTGGGTGGTAGCTTCCTTTGGATCAAAGCACTGCACTCCTCAGTGAGTGCTACTATACCATCCTCCTCTAATTTCCTTTTATTAGATAAGATGTCCTTCAGGAACTTCATATATGTTGGCATTTGCTACAAGGCATCTATAAAAGGAACATTAACATAAAGCTTCTTAAGAACTTCAAGAAACTTACCAAACTGTTTGTCAAGCTTAGCCTTGGCCAAGCACTGGGGAAATAGAACTGGAGGCTGATATGGTTTCACATCCCCCTTCTTTTCATTTTGTTTCTCTTCCTCAGTTACTGGATAAGAATGAGACTTTTTCCCTTTCTTCTCTTTCTTGGCCTCCTCATCAGTCATACCAACCGGACCATCATACTTTGTACCACTTCTAAGAGTGATAGCCATGGTGTGACTGGATGGTCCCGTTTTGGGCTTTCCAGGAAAGGTCTGTGGTATTCTCTGAGAGGCTGAAGCCTGCTGAGCAATCTGGTTCTCTAACATTTTATTATGGGTGGCAAGAGTATCCACCTTGGAGGTTAACTTCTTAATAGCATCAGACAACTCATTATTTTATTTTAACTGGGTGGTCACAAAGATCTCCATCAAGGACTCCAACTTAGATTTATGTGGAATGTATGGTCCTTGTGGTTATCTGAAATTACTTTGATTGCCTTGATAGGGAGGTGGTCTATTTTGGAAACTAGGTGGTCCTTGTGGCTGTCAAAAATTATTGCCATAATTTCCACCGTAATTCCTAATAGCATCCACCTGTTGCATCTCTGGCTTGGTATTCTGAGTCACTCCAAGCTGACATCCTAAAATTTTATGACCTGAAACACCACACAGCTCACAAACAAGATTAGAAGTACCTATTCCTAATTTATCAAATTTATCAATTTTAACAAATAATGTCTCTACTTTAGCAGTTAATAAAGAGAGAACGTCAACAGAGTACTTACCTGGAGTTCTTGGCAAACTCTTTTCTGAAGACCATAGATATATGTTTTGGGCAACCTCCTCTATGATATTGTAACCTTCCTCCATGTTCTTACTCATGAAGGCACCGCTAGCTACGGCATCCAAGGTTACTTTCTGGTTCGGAGTGAGCCCATTATAGAAAATATGCACTGTCAACCAGCGTTCAATAACATGGTGTGGATATTCCCGGAGCATTTCTTTGTACCTTTCCCAGGAATCATAAAGAGTTTCATCATCTTTTTGAGTGAAAGTGATGATTTACTTCCTCAACTGGTCTGTTTTGCTGCTTGGATAATATTTGTTAAGGAAGGCATGAGACAGCTGCTCCTATGTAGTGATTGACCCCTCCAGAAACATATACAACCAAGCTCTGGCCTTGTCCCTTAAGGAAAATGGGAAAAGCCTAAGCCAGCTTGCATCATTTAAGACCCCATTCACCTTGAGTATATCACAGTACTCAAGGAAAATCTGAAGATGCAAGTTGGGATCCTCGAATGGCAATCCTTCAAACTGACTTTGTTGAACCATCGAGAGCAAGGATGGCTTCAACTCAAAATTATTCACTTCAATGTTAGGTCTAATGAAGCTAGACCTTTGTCCCATCGCATTAGGCGCTGCAAAATCACGAAGTGCTCTATTGTCTTGATTTTCCATTTATGCTTGGCTTGTTGAACTTTAAGGCTGGTTCTTATTTTGTTCAATACGTGTCCTAAGAAGACTGATCTTTTGAAGAGTCCTTTCAATCTCAGGATCAAATATATGCTCAAAGCTGTCACTTTTTCGCATAAAGGGGCCTGTATAAATTTATAGACAACCAAGAAAAATAAGTGTAATTCTGCAGAAAAATTGAAATAAAACTAAAAATGCAAAGAAAAAAATGTAGAAAGTGCACACTAGTCTAATCAAACACCGCTTAGCCAATATTGGAGGAAACACAATCCCCGACAACGGCGCCAAAAACTTGATAGCCTACCGCAAGCGCACGGGGTATCGAAGTAATAAAAAGATATCATTTCTACAGAGATTGTGCCCAAGTACTAGTTATAACGGTGTTTCAATTATGTATTGAGTCGATTAAAATGAATTGCTAAAATGATTGTGAACAGTAAATTAGAAAACAAAAAATTCAACGTCTTTTGTAGAAGAAAATCAGAGCAAGTTTGGCAAATTTAATCAAAGGTAAATCTTGGGGTATTAAGGGTTCATATGCTAGTATCAAAATTAAAGGTTACTTGCCTATCCAATTATATGATTTTGTTTCTAAGGCAGCTTCCACAAGTTAATTAACATTTTTCTCTTGAAAGCCTATTAATGTACCTAATTCCCTAAGAACTACGTTCAATTTGTTAATTAGACCCTTTACGTTCTATGGAAATCTGATTAACTCTCAAACAATTTCGCTTACTATCGTAAATCAAAATCATAGGTTCAATTTAGGTATTTTTGAATTACATGCCAATCTCTAAATTACCCATATAATTTGTGATCATCTATGTTTATCTCTAAGTCTTGCAGAAGCATTAGGCATACATAAATTGAATAGAAATTGAAATCACATAAATTGGAATGCGAAGAACAATTAATTGTAATCGATAGGCATACTACATCCTTAGCCCCAAGAAAAGAGTTTAGTGTGCCATAAGGATTGTTGTCATCACGTCACACATCACAAAATCAATGCCAAGCATAAAAGATATCAAAAGTGTAAAATAGAGATTCAGAAATTACAAATTAGTTCTCACTAGGATTCCTAATTCTTCTTCCCAAATCTACACAATTGATTTTCCTTGATGGTCTTGACTCTTGATTCCCAATGAAAGCTTCTCAAAAGATCCTTAAAATCTCTCAAAAATTGTCTTTAAAACTGTCTCTGTTGAACTCTCTTTTCTTTCCCCCCTAAGTGCCTACAAAAACCCTAAACAAATTAGAGATTTGGGCCTCGTAGAGGAAAACCATGGCTAGTGGTTCAAGTCCTGATCCCTTTTAAATGAAATTTTGTAACTTTGGGTAAAAGACAGAGCCAACCACGGCCAGTGGTGGCTTATGACTTCCTGTTCTATGCTCCACAGTGCCCCATAGTGTTCCATAGTGTTCCATAGTGCCCACCATGGCTAGGGGTGGCTTCTGATTTACTTTTCCGTTTTTCCAGTGCTAACCACGGCCAGTGGTTTGCCACCACTGGTAGTGGTTTCCTCTAACCTTGCCAAAATGCACTCTTAAAGGCCTCAAAGGTCTATTCTTTCACCCACTTTGCCATTTTTCCTTATCATTGATCCTGCAAAATAGGAACAACCAAGTAATATGTATGGAAAAGAATCAAAATTAAGGGAATCAGGCATGAAACAATATGCAAAAACCCTAAAAACTAGACCTAAGAACAACCAAATATAGCACACAATGTATACTTATCAATCATCTTTCTGAATCTGAAGAGCAAAGGTTAGTTTAGTTGCTTAAAGATAATTTAGGTGCTATTGGGTGGAAACTAGAAGATTTAAAATGTATCAGCCTTGCCTACTATATGCATAGAATTTTTATGGAGCACGAGTTCAAACCGGTTACTCAATCGCAAAGGTGCTTAAACCCAGCAATGAAAGAAGTAATCAAGGCAGAGGTACTAAAACGTCTAGAAGCTGGCATGATTTACCCATTTTTTGATAGTTTTTAGGTGAGTCTAGTCTAGGTGGTTCCTAAAAAAGGAGGTACGACAGTGATCAGGAATGAAAAGAATGAGCTTATTCCAACCAGGACAAAATGGAGAATGTATATCGATTATAGGAAGCTCAATCAAGCCTCTGGAAAAGATCACTTTCCATTACCATTCATGGATCAAATCTTAGAGAAGTTGGCAGGTCAAGCTTATTATTGTTTTCAAGATGGTTATTCGGGCTACAATCAAATAGCAGTGGCCCGTGAAGACCAGGAGAAGACAACATTCATATGTTGATAAATGCCTAAATTATGTATATTTTGGATGTTAGTTAGGTATGAAATTGATGAAATATTATCGTATCTGGATGTTTTGTGCACTGTATTTGATAAAATAAGGAATCCAGATATTGTTTTGAGCTTTGATGTAAATACATGTTTTTCATCATAAGTTTTGTGTATTTGTAGATGACAAGGATGAGGAAGAAAAAAAGGAAGAGAGCTAAAGAGAATTTTCCCAAGAAAAGAAAAAGAGCAAACATTGATAAACTTGCTTGAGCGAGACTCAGATCACTTGAGCGAGTAAGGAATTCAAGTTTAAAAGGCATCAGAGGTGAAATTTGCTTGAGTGACTCTACAATCGCCTGAGCGAGTATCTTCCAGAGAGCAAAATACATGAACTCTCTTGAGCGAGCTTGGTTAGCTCCAGCGAAAATGAAGCAGAATTGGAAATAAGACTAATTCGCTTGAGGAAGTCCATTAGTGAAGCTCTTCCAGAGGCTAATTAAAAGGAGTTTGCTTGAGCGAACACCAATTAGCTCAAGCGAATGAAGAACAAAGGAAGCAGAGCATATGTAAACTCGCTTGAGCGAACCACTTGCTCGAGCGAATCTGCGTGCGAAAAACCAAGGACTAGAAGCTTCCTTCAAGGTGAAGAAAGCAATTTGCTTGAGCGAATTACTAATTCACTTGAGCAAATTGACGAAAATATAAATACTGAAGAAGGCATTCTTGGGAGGGAATTGCCATCAGAAATCATAAATTAGTTACAACATCAAGAAGCTTTTCTGTTCTTTTCATTGCTTTTCTCTATTTTTTGTAAGCTTGATTGTAATGACTACCATTTGTAGCTAAACTTTTCATCAGGACTGAATATAACCGAATCAAACCCCGATGTACCCTTGTCATATATTTATATATTTGATATTTTTATTCTATCACTTTTGGTTTTCTATTTTATGCTTAATGCTCGATTCTATTGGGAAATAAATTCTTGACTATGATTTCTATTTGACTTTTGGAAAATAGCTTGCGAAAATGGATCTAAATAGAATGCTCGTTACAGAGGGTATTAGGAATAATAGTCGACGTAACGAACGTCGAATCAATCACTTTTAATGCTGGAATACTCTTAATGTGATTGAGGAATCAACATATTTGAGAATATTCTTATGAATTTCATAGTCGAGGAATCGATGCGAATGACTTAAGATTATGACGTAAAAAGCAATAATTTAGAAACCGTTATATATGAATATATATAGTGTATTGAAGGGCAAGATAGATGAAATCCCGTCCTAACTTTTATCACTTGATAGTTTGTATCTCTTACTGCTTGTTTTAACTTATGTTTGTTTACATTCAGTCCTTTTAAATTTCAGCATGTTTATGAAAACAACATTTTACTTATGCTAAGGTAACAACGAATCATTATTCAAAATACTGTATCCTAGTGGAATGACACTCTATTTTTACATATACTACAACTAGACAGTGGAGCTTGCCACCAGATAATAACCATTTTCATAAACTTTCCATTGCATGCCATATGAAATTTTTACTTACCGGAAAATGCCTTTTGGATAATGCAAATCTCCTGATACCTTCTAACATTGTATGTTTTCTATTTTTATAGATTTGGTGGAGAAGTGCATAGAAGTGTTTATTGATGATTTTTTTGTATTTGGCCCCTCATTTGATCATTGTCTTGACAATTTGGATGTTGTCTTGCCATGGTTCACAGACATAGTGAACTTTAAAGTTGTCGGAGTTATTCCAGATGACTACTCCTAACAACAAAAGAAAAAGTTTTTGAAAGATGCTAGACAATATGTTTGGGATGACCCCTACCTATTTAAAATTGATTTTGGCAATGTTTTGCGTAGGTGTGTATCCTTGCAAGAGGCTAGAAGCATTCTATGGCATTGCCATAGTTCTGCTTATAATGGACACTTCAACGATGAAAGAACAACTGCCAAAGTCCTGGAATCCAAATTTTATTGGTCAACTCTGTTTAAAGATGCCAATCCTTTTGTGCAGTAATGTGATAGTTGCCAGAGATCAGGAAGTATTTCAAAAAGAAATGAAATACCATTGACAACTATTTTGGAAGTTGAAGCATTTGATTGTTGGGGCATAGATTTTGTTGGCCCTTTCCCTGTATCCTTTAAGAATGACTATAGTTTAGTTGCAGTAGATTATGTTACTAAATGGGTAAAAGTTGTAGCTTGTTCTAACTAGGATGTTAAAATTGTTATCAAATTCTTGAAAAGAAACATATTTTGTAGGTTTAGCACTCCAAAAGTTTTGATTAGCGACGGTGGTTCCCATTTTTATAACAGTCAACTTCAAAAATGCCTTGAACATTATGGGGTTAGGCATAAAGTTGCCTCCCACTATCATCCTCAAGCCAATGGGTAAGTTGAAGTTTCAAACAGGGAAATTAAGTGGATCCTAGAAAAGATTATATCCCAGAGTAGAAAAGATTGGTCAGTAAAGCTAGATGATGCACTGTGGGCGTATAGAACAACATTTAAAGCTCCTACAGGTTTTTCAGCTTACCAATTTATTTATGGTAAAAGTTATCATTTACCTGTAGAGCTTGAGCATAAAGCATATTGGACTATCAAGATGCTGAACTTTGATCTAAAAGCTTCAACCAGAAAGAATAAAGTTGCAAATTTCAGAACTTGAAGAATGAAGATTGCAAGCCTATGACTTTTCCAAGCTTTACAAGGATAAGATAAAGGCCTACCATGACAAGAAAATGAAGAGCTTTTACCCAGGGTAATTAGTTTTGTTATATAATTCTAGGCTTAAACTTTTTTCTGATAAGTTTAAGTCAAAATGGTCACGACCTTTCTTGGTGAAGGAAGTAAAAGCTTATGGAGTGGTGGAGTCGTAGGATCCAGAGTCCAAGAGAACCTGGATTGTGAATGGTTAAAGATTGAAACCATACATTGGTGGTGAAGTGGAGAGGCTCACAATGCTAATCCACTTACATGATCTATGAATTTTAATAGGCGTCAGGCTAATGACATAAAACAAGCGCTTCTTGGGAGGCAACCCAGTTTTCTATTATAGTTTGTTTGATTTTTGTGTTTATGTTTATAAAATTTAGACTTTGTGTTTAATTTTAGGCTTTTCATGATGCAATGAATGATTGTTGAAAAAATGGCGAAGAATGAGGATTGACTAGGAAGATGTTGATTGGTGTGATTGTTGTGATTTGATGCATAATTCATGATAATTGTGTTGAAATGCATAGTTGATTGTGGAATGTGAGAAAAATAAGCAAATATGGTGTTAAATTAATGCATATAGGAGAAAATTGATAAAACTTCAAAGGTTGTATTTGCTTGTGGAAATAGGGTTGAGTTCATGACCATATTGTTGTCAAAATGCCAAAATATAAGATTTGATCATTTAATCATGCACATGTTTGTATATTAATGTTGGCTGCAATGAATTGTTAGATTGATTCTTGATACTTGAATTGGCATGCTTGGATTTTTTAATTGAATCTTGATTATGCTTCAATTGATGATCAAAAGTTGGCAAACATTTGTGAAATGGTCAAATTTTAGATTTGTTGAAGGGACTTGATCAATTGTACATGTAAATTTCATGTTTCAATGCAAAAATGGTCAATTCGCTTAAGTGGAACCGTGTTCGCTCAAGCGAATGATGCAGACAACATCATTAAATTCTTATAAATGCTTGTCTACTAAATTCACTCAAGAGAAATGGTACCTCACTTAAACGAATATGTTATGAAGTAGTTACACCAATTTCACCCAAGTGATTTAGCATTAAATTGATTCTAGACAAAATTCACCCAAGTAAAATATTTTTGCTCAAGCAAATTAATGGGGAAATTTATTCTGTTGAAATTTCGTCTGAGTAAACTTACTTTGCCCAAGTGAATGCATTGTTGAAAGTATCAGGGGGTGCATCGAAGTCTGTTCACCCAATCGAGTCTTTCTTCGCTTGAGCAAGTTCAAGGCATCTAGATTTTGTCAAGTTTTGCTTACGTGAAATTTGAATCGCCAAAGTGAATTAATTTAAAATTAACACTGCCAGAAACTAACTCAAGCCATTCCAGCTTGCCCAAGTGAAAAATAGAGGAAGTAACAAGGAGGTGCTTTAAGTGTCAATTTGTTTAAGCGGCCATAACCTCACTGTGAATTAATTGGAAATTAGTTTTTGTAAAAAATTTGCTCAAGCGGGTATAAAATTCACTTAAGCGAACGGATCGCTCAAGCAAAGCAATTAGGGAATTTGTTTCTAAAAGACTTTCGCCCAAACGATTCTACATCGCTTGAGTGAAATCATGACTTTTGGACTTTTCCAAGTTAATTTGCTTAATCGAATTAAGCCCGCTTAAGTGAATTTATGCAATTCACGTTTTTAAAAGCCCTATTTCCTTCATTTGGAATGATGATACATTTTGAGCTTCCAAGGAAACTCTCTCCTTGAACCCTCCTCTCTCTCGCATGCCCTAGCAGCTTTCTCTTTTCCTTTCCTTTCTCTTCCATTGCTATTAAGTAAGTGTTTCTTATTTTTCCTTTGTCAATGGTGAATGTACATTTGCCCTTTTTCCTCTTTGGCATTGCTCTGTTTCGGTGTTTACTTTTCTTACAATAGTCATTAGTGTTGTTTTTAGTTAGAAACTCTTATTTTTCATTTGCAATGGTTAGTTTGAGCTTTATACTTCTCTGTTAGTATATATATTGCATTGCTGGACTGTTATGGCTACTAGTGTGAAATGGAAGTTTGAGCTTGAACTCCAATACTCTGTTTTGTTATTGAAGCGGAAGTAAAAAACTGTTTGTGATCATTGAATGGAGTTTTGGTGCTATGGTTACATTGCCCAGTTTAGTAACATGCATTCTTGTGTTGATATAGTTAAGCATTTTTGTGCCTTATAGTGAGATGCATTGTGATATTTTGATAGCTTATAACAGTTATAACTAACTACAAAATTCTGATAATTGAGTGCTATAGATTGAATTATGTACTTTCAACTGACATTGTGGGCAATGGTATTTTGTTTTGCACCTCTCCATTTTGCTTTTGAACTCTTTGTGTACATAAGTTGAAATATTGATAGGAACTTAGTTGTGACATTTTTGTTAAATGGTTCTATTGGAAAATTTGAAATACCATTGTGGTACAATGACTTGTTCATAATTTATTTATGTAATGTGATAGGTAGTTTGATATTGAGGACTTTATGATTTCATTGCTTAATCAATTATCTGGCTGGGAGTTCTATGAAGCTAGACAACCCATGACCCAAATTTGACCCAAAAGTGGTGTGTGAGTTCTACGCGAACGCATGGAACAAAGAAGGGTCTTTGGAGAGGAAGATGAATGTCAGAGGGACCTGGATTTCATATTCCCGAGACTCCATCAACAATTACCTTGGGGATATTTTAAGACTTCCTGGGGGATTTATGCACATGTGGTACTCTAAGGTAGAGGGTTTATTTGAATATATGTTTCAGGTTATAAGATTTTGATAATGGAAAAGCAATTGTGCAACCATGATATAAGACTCATGAAGCATTGTTACAAAGGATAAAAACAGAGAAGAATCAACAAGTCAAGCTTCAGTACGTAGGCTAATCAATTACAAGGTCCAAGCTAGTCAATTACAAAGCTTCTGTCCAATACCTAATCGATTGCATCATCAAGACTAATCGATTATGGAGTTGCAGTTTGTTATCTAATCGATTGTACCAAGGAAGCCAATCGATTACCAAGGTGAGAAAATGAATAAAAAGCATTAGGTGCATCTTCTAATCGACTACAAGGCTGCCACAATAGATTACAAATGTTTTGTAATATCACTAATCGATTACAAGACAATAGCTAATCAATTACAAAGTTTTTGTTTGTATCATAATCGATTACAACCAAGTCACAATCGATTACCTTGCTATATAACAGAATTAAATGCATCAGGTACCACTCACAATCGATTAAAAGGTTTGAACAATCGATTAGTAAGGTTCTACCTCTTATCTAATCGATTACATATGATATTACAATCAATTACAACACAAATTTCACTAGAGAATTCGAAATGTAATCGGTTACAGCTCGAAGCGTAATCGATTACGATAGTGCCAGATTTTGGGGAAAAGCATTTTTAAGTGGGAAACCAGCTCAATTCTCCATTTTCACTCAGATGCCCATGTTGTGCAATGGCTATGAAGACTCTAGGGCACCTCTCCAAGGCCCATAAATGCAAGACTCATTCATGCTATGCAAATCAATCAAAGGGAAATCATTCATAGCTTACATTTATGCCTTGTGAGTTCTATTTCTTGTTTAGTTTCAATTTCTAAAACTTAGAGCTTATATTTGTAAATCCTCTCTTATTGAGAGTTATCATTGTTAGAGCCTTTCATTTTCTCATCTACTCTATTAAAAGAGTTTATTGATTGTAAATCAAACACCAAAAGCAACAAGGTTTTCACTCTAGGTTGAGTAGTCATAAAGGTTGGGGTTCAACCTTTAGGTATTGAGAGTTTGAGAGATTGGGTGTGTAACACCCCAACCGCTTTTCAGGAATGAATGACTCTCCCCATAGACTAACACGAGACCTTTTCAATGTGCTTTTATCCTCACTCACACACTTCCTGAGAACTTCCCCAGAGGTCACCCATCCCAGAATTACTCCAGGTTAATCACGCTTAACTTTGGAGTCCTTATGCGATAGGCCACCGAAAAGGCTAATGCATTTGTTGGTATAGGTAGTACGAATTCAATCCTTTAAGCTATCCTCGACTGTATAGTCCTATACCTATACAGTCTTTGGATCTCTCTCATTCTGGTATGTATTCAGTTCGTTCATGTGTCCCTCCCACTAGAAGCCTGCCAGGAGCCGTTCCTTGTCCGTGCCTATGCACCGGCGATCACTCCCCGCCCTTAACAGTGCCCGGGATGCCACATTCCCCGCTGGAAGCCTGCCAGGAGTTGTTCCTTGTCCGTGCCCATGCACCGGCGATCACTCCCCGCCTTCAACATGCCCACCAGCTTCCGCCTGGTTCGTCCCCGAACCATACCGTACTAGGAGAGGCTAGGCTCTGATACCACTGTAACACCCCAGCCGCTTTTCAGGAATGAATGACTCTCCCCATAGACCAACACGAGACCTTTTCAATGTGCTTTTGTCCTCACTCACACACTTCCTGAGAACTTCCCAGGAGGCCACCCATCCCAGAATTACTCCAGGTTAAGCACGCTTAACTTTGGAGTCCTTATGCGATAGGCCACCGAAAAGGCTAATGCATTTGTTGGTATAGGTAGTACGAATTCAATCCTTTAAGCTATCCTCGACTGTATAGTCCCATACCTATACAGTCTTTGGATCTCTCTCATTCTTGTATGTATTCAGTTCGTTCATGTGTCCCTCCCACTGGAAGCCTGCTAGGAGTCGTTCCTTGTCCGTGCCTATGCACCGGCGATCACTCCCCGCCCTCAACAGTGCCCGGGATGCCACATTCCCCGCTGGAAGCCTGCCAGGAGCCGTTCCTTGTCCGTGCCCATGCACCGGCGATCACTCCCCGCCTTCAACAACGCCAGGATGTCACATGAATGTGACGTCCTTATTAATTTTCCGAATAAATTTTTCACGTTTTAAAAATCATTTTTTTTTGAAATTTGTAATAAGTCATGTAAAAGTTGATAAACGCGGATTATTATTATACATACTAGTCATGAATAATTAAAGTCATGAAATATTTATATAGCGGAAACGATTTAGAAAAATACAGTACGTGAAACATTATATTATTATAACCCATCAAATTAAAATAAAGTCAAGTTCCAAGCAATAATTCACATAAACTACATTCATGGCATCACTCTTCATTCTGTGTAGCATTCACTGTAAAAATTAATGTAAGGGTGAGACAGAATATAGAATAAATATAAAATAAATAAAATTGCACAAACGCAATCAACCAACCATAATGACATGATGAATATGCCAAACAAGTTCATTTATAATTAATAAATCTTTAATTAGTCAAATGATGTCATGCTGGATCCATTTGGTTTGTTGGGAATACCGCAGTAAAAAGTCTCATGGAGACTCCAGTAGGAATTAGCATAACCATGAATCCCTACATCTTCATGGCTCCTGCGAAAATAAGTGCACAAGTAGGAATTAGCATAATCATGAATCCCTACACCTTCATGGCTCCTGCAGTACCGAAGTACACAAGTAGGAATTAGCATAACCATGAATCCCTACACTCCATGGCTCCTGCAAAAATAGGGCTTAAACTCATCATAGAGTAACCCCCCACTAGGGTAGGCAATCATGGAACCCCTAAATTCCATGGTGCGTCCAAATGCTTATGATGCATGAATGCCTTTAATTCTCTTTATCATTTAACATACCATGATATCAACATTTCCAAAACCACTTGGAAAACCACAAGTCCTCAAAGGTCACATCACATATAATAATTTTCAGAATCATGGATTTACTGTTTCAACCACATGTATCAATATCCGCAAGGCATTCATGTATATATATATATATATATATATCAATTTAGTCATTCGTAATTATTCACCACCAAAGTATACAAACTGTATGATACTCATTGGACACTCAACATCATCCATAACAATTCATAGTCACTCAAGAATTCAATAATAAATTGTTATCCATAGGGAAAATATCATTTTCATCTATAATAACCATTATAAGTAAATTTCAGCATTTCCAACAGCCACATACGTTAGTAAAACAACCATAACATGAGCAAATCAAAACCTTTTCAAGTGATTCCACTTTTTGTAGTTCAATAATAAATTTATCTACAACTTTCATGAAGACCATAAATCCAAATTCCAAACAGAAACACCACTTATCCACAGAATACAAAACTGCCTCAAAGAGAGTTTTCAAAACGTACATATGATAGTATTTTCAATGTTGTTGGAGTTACAAAAATAATTTTGGCATGGGATGAGTTCTAAATTACTCCTAACACAAATATATACAACTTTCATGAAGACCATAATTTTAAATTCCAAACAGAAACATCACATAATCATATAATAATCAATAGGTTATCATTTTTCATTATCACCAATTGCTGGAAAATTTACTGGTTTGACAATATTTAGTAAATTAGCTATAACTCATGGTATAAAAATAATTTTTGAATGAGGCCAAGTTATATGTTTCAATAATTCCATTATCTATAATTTTTATGAAGACTAAAAATTCCAAATCCAAACAGAAATATCACAAATTCATAGTATACTAAACTATCTCAAAGAAAGTAACAAAATGTACATATGTTAGTAAATTCAACGTTTCTGGAGCTACAAAAATAATTTTGGCATAAGACCAGTTCTAAATTACTCATAACACAAATATCTAAAACTTTTATGAAGATACAAAACACTAATTCTCATCACAAAATTCCCAGTTTTAAAAATACAAACAGTGATTCACGTCAGCAGATTTTTAGCATGAACATACTTCGGTATTATAGGTATAACTAGAGATACAAATATCCTTTTAACTTGAAACCACTTTCTATAGATCCATAACATAAATATCTACAACTTTTATGAAGACATTAAAGTTTAAATATGTATGTAGAATTCCCAGAATATTAATATTTACACAAAACATAAGGTACATATTCCAGAATAGACATACTGTAGTATTTTGGCTATAACTTTTGCTATACATATCTAAATAAGTTGATTCAGGTCTCAAAATTCACCAAACAAAAATATCTACAACTTTTATGAAGAAGTCAGAATCCAATTCACACGTTTTCAGCTTCAAAAATTGATCAACATGATACGAATTTAATTCTGGAAAATACTGGACAGCATACAATTCTACCCATTCCATAATTATTCACAACCCTATCCCCTCTTACCTTAATGGAGGTTCCTAAAGTAGTTTAAAGTGTTGTATTATTGTCCTAGCTTCAGATTAAGAGTGAACTTGATGGAGAAAGTGAAAGAAAATAAGAGAGAGACTTCACTAACTTTAGCTTGTTCTAAGAATTCAGACTTGGGAACAAGATATAGTGTTGATTTAATGATGCAAATGACAAGTGGGGGACAAGAGTTTCATAATGGGATTGTAGTGGGATGTTAGGTGCATGAATTATGGTAATAATGGAGGTTTTGGGTGAGAAAAGTGAGCTGGATTGTTGACCATTTCCGCAGCCTACATAATGTAGCTTGTATGATTGAAGTAAATATCAACTTTGACACTGTTTCGGTAATTTAGGCATATCTCTCTCATATCTTAATGGATTTTAACAAATTTGGTCTTGTTGGAAAGCTAAGACACCGAGGAACAACTTTGTAGTTTACCACGTTTTCAAATTCGGATTCTAACAAGGTATTAAAATATGTACAAGATGATATGATTGAAGTAAAATATCAATTCTGACACTGTTTTGGTATTTTAGGCATATCTCTCTCATATCTTAATGGATTTTAACAAATTTGGTCTTGTTGGAAAGATACGAAAAAGAGGAACAACTTTGTAGTTGACCATAGTTCCAAATTCAGAATCTAACTAAAAATTAAAATATGTACAAGATGATGAATTTTGAGTGGAGTATGTGGCAATTTGATGAGAGTAATTGGAAAAGCCAAGGAAATTAATAACTAAGGAAATAGGTAATAAATTATTTGATTAACTTTTACCGAAGGTATAAAGTTAAAATTATTTACCATGGTAAAAGGTTAAATTTAAGATGTTGTCCTAACCAAAAATTTATGTAGAAAGTTGAGATAAAATAGATAGTATCATTGATGGTCTAAATCAAAATGATTATACATGAGAATAAAAGTTTTAGGATGTTACAGGGTGGATTGCCCTTGTACTAGTGAGGATTGAGTTCTTGACAGTGGGACACTAGGAAGCTGCAATTGCTCATAGCTTGTATCTCTAAACTTTAATAGTGGAAATCCTTCAAGTGGGTTGCTTGAAGGCGATACGTACACCGGGTTGGTGGAACTCGTTAAATTGGTTTGTAAGCTTCTCTTCCCTACTCTTTTGCATTTACTTGTTATATTTGGTTGGTATATTGATTTGATTATGATTCCATTGCTTGAACTTGTGTAACTAGGCTTAGTTGAAGTATTGCACACTAAGTGTTTGACATATTCCCTAAGTGAGATTTGCACATTGTTTTACATTGATTCTTGCACTACACTTACTATCTCTTGTATACAAGCATATTTTGTGAAAAAGGAATCATTTTCGAAGGCATTCTAAAGAAAAGTTTTTAGCACTAAATTCACCCCCCCTCTTGAGTATTGAGGCCACTTGAACAACAGAGGGACCACATCTTCTTTACCAATGAATTGAAGGAAGCTTTATGTCGACCAGGCCATTACCTATAGACTATACCTGCTGATTTTGTTGTTTGCTTATTACGAAAGGATATCAAGGTCCTTACCCTATTTTCCTTCTTGCTGACATCATCCTTACCAACCATGTGTCTGATCTTTCTATTCCCTGTTGCAATTTATTATACTGTATTCTGAAAGCTGACATGACAATGGACATTGTTGCCATTATTTTTGAAGAGATCTTCAGGTTCACTCAGTCTAACTCGAAGACCACCATTCTTGGTGCTGCACCGAAGGAGACCTTGGGCTTCCCAGTTTTATCACAGACTTTTGTACTACTTATGGGGTCGATGTTAACCCCACCACTATGATTTAGTCGTCTATCAACCATAAGTTTATAGGAGTGAACTGCGGAGGAGCCCCTTCTACTACCGGTCTATCTTCTTCTACCCCTTCACCTTCTACCAGACCTTCTTCTTCTGTAGCAACACCATCAGTAGTCTCTCCATCACTCACTTCATTGCTGGAGACTATTCAAACTCAGCTTACTCTTCTCCATGATCAGTAGGCTCATACTCATTTGCAACAGGCCTTACTTCACCAAGGATTTCTTCACCTCCACACCACTCTTTATTCTAGCATTCCCTCTGGTCCCAGTGCATGGACATAAACCAATTCACAGCTTATTTAGCTTGGCCTGGGAACAGGCCTTTTTTAGATGGAGAAGGTGGAGTACAGCAGCCTACTAAGCCAGAGCCACAAGTATCTGAGGCACCAATTGAGCCTGCTTTAGCGCCAATTGAGCCAGCTTCAGTAGCTAAGCGCATCCCTTAGGACATTCCACTAAAGGCTGAGTAGGAGCATGCTGAGCAGTAGCCAAAACAGGAGGGGGACTAGGAGTTTTAGGAGCAACTAGATAGGTTTATCAGCGGTATCTTGGCTAATGACTGAGATTGACACTCCTGATGGGTTCCTTTGTTATTTTGTTATTTATTTTGAGTACTTTAATTTTAGTACTTCATTTTATTGTAACATTTTGTTTCAGTTCAGTATTTACTTTTAGTTGAATTGCAATACTTTGGTTTATATACATACATTTTGGATTATCACCCGCTAGTGTTATATATATATATATAGGCGCAATATTTCATTTTGATATATGTGCATATTATTTACTGTATACTTAGTAATTAGAAAGTGAAAAAGTGGATTAAGATGTCATATAATCATTGGATATATAAGTTAAAAATAACTTTATTTTGAACATTGTGAGTATCCTGGTTGAATTGAATTGAAACTAAACTGAATCCCAAATTTGTGAAGTAACTTAACAGTGTCTGAACCTTATTCTGTTCAAATAAAGAAATTAGGCATGTTAACTGGATAACTGAGTGAATGCTAAACACCAAGATTTTGCCAATTATTGTATGGTTGTTATTGTATAAATTTTGTTAGAAGTCATTACTTAGACAAGCAAGGATATAATAGAGGCAACTTTACATAGATTTAGGGTTAAGCCAGAGCCAAAACGCCAACCTGTACATAAACTAAATTCTATTTTGTTTGTAACCCTTTGGGCTTTTAAAAATTTTATTCTGAATTCCTTATCCGTAGCATGTTTAAATTTAATCCCCTACCTGAATAGCATGCTAAAGGTAAAGAGAATATGTTATGTTTATATAAACAAGGGTTATGTTATGCTTACTGGTTCATTGAAAGAAAGAAAAGTAAATGGCTATGATGAAAAACTGAAGATGAAAAGAAGAAGAAATTCCTCAACTGAAATCACTTGTAAAATAGAATACCATAAAGAAGAGGAATTGGAAAAATTGAAAACAAAAAAAAATCAAAATACAAGCTTGATGAGATGAAAACTGTGAAATTAGGGTAACTAAAGTTATGTGTAAATATCATAATTTCTTCCCTTTTAGCATGCTCTTTGAATTCTCAGAAAAGTAATGGATTTTATTGTTCAACCAAGCCACATTAAAACCCTTTTAAAAGACCTCTTGATCCTTACTGTTTAGGCGATTGTTCTTTTGAAATAAAATGAATTACAATTCTGACTAGTGTATAATCAATGATGTTTTGAGTAAACACTCATCTATGATATATTAAGTGGATTTCTTATTTTACAGCCACTAGTTGCTTTGACTTGTTTTGTGATTTGCAAGATTGGGCATATATCTTGTTGGATTTTAAAGGATATCAGGAACTATTATTTGTACATAGTTCAAGTCGTTTCTTTGCTTATGCACTACTATGATTAAAGGAAATCTGATTTTCACTTTGATATTTTATTACCTTTTGTTTAAGGACAAGCAAAGTTCTAAGTCGAGGAGAGTTAATAAATGCCCAAATTGTGTATATTTTTGGTGTTATTTGGGTATGATTTTGATAAGATGTTATTGTATCTAAACTATTTTATGTACTGTATTTGATAATTCAAAATCCAGATATTACGTAACATGATTGATGTAAATATGTGTTTCTTATCCCAAATTTTGTATAATTTTAGGTGAAAAGAATGAGGAAGAAAAAAGGAAGAAACTCAAAGGTAATTTCATAACTTAGGCCAAGAAAAGAGTAAAAATTGGTGAATTTGCTTAAGCGAGCACCAGAATCGCTCAAGTGAACCAAGGCATTCAAGGAATTAAACAACAGAGGCAAGATTCGCTTGAGCGAGATTAATCAGCTCAAGCAAAAATCAGGCAGAATTGAATTCTAAGATAATTCTCTTGAGCGAGTCCACCTTCGCTCAAGTGAAATTCTTCCAGAGGCCAAATAAAAAGAATTCACTTGAGCGAGCAACAAAATGGCTCAAGCGAATAAAGAACAAAGGAAACAAAGCAATAGTGGACTCGCTTGAGCGAACCACTTGCTCAAGCAAATTGTCAAGGGAACAACCAAGTGAAAAAAGTTTTCTTCATGGTGAAGCAAACAATTCGCTTGAGCGAATTGTTAATTTGCTTGAGCGAATTGTTAATTTGCTTGAGCAAATTGAAAAATATATAACCAAAGATGAAGAAATTTCAAAAAAAGCGACGCATGTTCCATCCTCTCTCTTGGCCAACTCCATTGAAGACTAATTCTCTTCCTTGTCATCATTTTCTTTCATCTTTTGTGCTTGATTGTAATGGCTACCATGTGTAGCTAAATCTTTATTTGGGATTGGATGTAATCAATTCAAACCCAACATACGCTTGTCATATATTTATATAATTGGTACTTTCATTCTATGGTTTTTGGCTTTCCATTTTATATTTAATGCTTGAATATATCTGATCATTAGCTTCTTGATTTTAGTTTCTGTTTGTTATTGGGAAATGACTTTTGAAAATGGATCTAAATGGAATGCTCGTTACAAAGATTATTAGGAATAATAATTAACAGAATGAATATTGAAATAATCGCTTTTAATGTTGGAATATTTTCAAAGTGATTGAGGAATAAACATATTTGGAATTATTCTTATGAATTTTGTAGTTGAGCAATCGATACAAATGACTTAGATTGTGACGTAAGAAGTGATAGTTTGAAAACCATTTATATACATATATACAGCATGTCAAAGGGTGAGATAGATGAAATCCATTCCTAGTTTTTATCAACTGTTAGTTCGTCATATTTTATTACATTTCTTAGTTTATGTTTAATTATATTCTACTATTTTATTTTACTGTCACATTATGAAAACAATTTCTTTTGATCATCATAATATTTCAGAATCATCATTTTAAATACCGAATCTCAGTGGAACGACACTCTGTTTTAACATATACTACACGAATAGTGGACGCTTGCCACGAAACACCATAATTATTGCAAAACTGACAACCACGACCTTTTACCAAAATTATATGCATATGATGCATGATCAATGCACACTTTGTTTATCTTTATCTTTTTTCTTAACATAATTGTCATCGTGTAGGGTCCTTTCATCAGCACATCTTTGTCCTTAAGACAAGGGGTGATGTATATATAGTTCTCGCTTATAACTGAGCCTTTTAATCATTCACTTTAAGTTATACTACTTATATTCTAATCATCTTCCATTTTAGCTTCATAAGATTGGTATCCACCAAGTTTATCCTAAGTTCCTTATGATATTATCCTCATGTTACCTGGTGAGGAACTAGTTAATCTTTAGTGAGTTATTCTTACTTACTAGGGTATGGGTTAGTTAGTTCTCAGGTATTTCTTTTGGATAATATTTTAATTATTATAGTTAAATTATATGTATACTTGATTATTAACTATCTATTAATTATTATCATTATTGTTTTCATATGGCCTTACCTCATATCCTTATTGGGTCTCACCTACTTGGTAGGGAATTAATTGGTGTACAGGGGTAGGTGTTGTAACACCCTTATTTTTAATAATTAATTAACCCTGTTTAATAATTAATTAACCCAAACACAGAAAATTTTTTCACAAAAACCACCACTGGTCAGTTGGCATAGAAGAGAAGAGGAAGGCAAGGGAAAGTTAAGGAACACACACATGTATGGCTACTTGTGGAAGGAATGGATTATGAACTAACTCCGCCGAGTTTCAGCGAAGCACGTCAACTCCTGGGCGAATTCCACCACAACGTCCATTCGCTCAAGCGGGGTCCAACACCGCCGAGCGAGACATGATAATGCAACAACGGAAGAGGGAGGTAATTGGGCGAAGTTCCACATTAATATCTACTCGCTTCGGCGTGATCCCACACGCTTGGGCGAACCGTCCTAGTCGCTCGGGCGAGGTATGACTCCACCTAAGCGAGGCCATCATAAGCCTTCCCAAAACCGCACTCGCTGGAGCGAGTATCTTGCTCGCTGGAGCGAGGAGCCACACTCGGCTAAGTAGACGCTCAGACCCAGAGTCATCCTTCACTCATTCACTCAGAAAATGACAGCTAACTCACTCGGATTATAAATGTCTTACGCTCGGAATCCATTCCATTCTAACCCACTACACTAACTTCTTTCTCAGGAGAGGATCGCTCAGGGTTTTCACTCGGGAATACAAACTCTTCCTCACTCAGGTTTTACTTATAATTTCCACTCGGTAATGACCGCTCTCATGATTACTCGGGGATTTTGCTCGTTTCTCACTCGGTGATATAGCCCTTTCGGCCCAAGCTCTCCTGCTAACTTAAACCTCCCTTTAAGAGTTTCATGGCTTTCTGATGGTTTATTACACGGGTTTCACCCGGAGTCAGATAGGTTATCCTCCAGTCGGAAGCATTCACTCGACTCATCCTTAATCGAAGTGTATTTAAACTCTACGCTGAATTCTAACAGCTTATTGTTTGGGAAAGTCTTCCACGTTAATCCCCACTCGGAGTTGCATACTCTCATTCACTCGGAACATCTAAAACTCCCTTCCCTGGTGACGGGTCACGAATTCACTCTATCTTGGCTTCCTTCATACTAAGTCATACTATCCCTGCGCACCCAACAGAGCATGAATATGTATATGCTACTCAATCATCACACACGGAATGAGATAAACATGCAGCATGGCATACACGTAGCTATATATATATATATATATATATATATAAGAGTGTATATTGATGTTTACAAACACGTTATTATACTCTTTCCGTCCCATAAGGATTTTGCTTATTCAAAACACTAACATCAGACATGAGCCGGCCAAGGCCTAACTTAAAACATTTTATGCGACATGTACACAGTCATAAAGCCTCCATAGTGCATCAGCACTTCATCCGGCGTTCCAACTCTACCTCTGATCCTCATCCCGAGAGACATTCATTGAAAAATTGCCACTGCAGGGGTGAGCATCTTAAATTTTAAATGATAGATACCGATTCAGGTTACTTCACGTTCATACAACAACATATACCCATACATACACACAATCATACGTCAACTCAATAATATTAACATTCCACAGTCAGTGATACAATGCTAAGGGTCCTTGAGTCAGGATATCTTTACATAACATTTATCAATCAGAATACATAATTCTCACTCGGATATAAATGTATTCACAACTCCTCAACAACATATTATACATTCATGGAGCAGGTTTCAGTCAGCAATTATAGCACATGCACACGGAATAACGCACTCATTCACAAGTAAACACCACTTCACTAACATCATCACATGCATAATTAATTCCACATAACATCAGTAGCCATATATGCACAGATTATTCACTCGGTTCCGCATACGTGTGTAATCGGTTCTAACGTTGCAACGTAGGCTCTCAGCCTTTTATACATAGCTCTCAGCTACCATTTCAGCTCCCAGCTACTTGGCCATTCCACAGGTACCCAACCGTTTGCCCACAGGTGACACCAACGCTCTCAGCGCGAACAGAGGTGTTCACAGGCAGCCCAAGTCCCACTCAAGGGCTACCTTGAGTCCCACTCAAGGATTTTGCAGTGTCCCACGCTGAATAACCGATGGTAGTGTCCCACACTACGTGCTCTCAGCACAAACGCATCCCATGCGTCACACGCGGATTCGACACATAGCATTGAATTCATACACACATCCTCTTATTCAATCACACATATTTCACGTGCAGTCGGTAATACACATTCTCAGAACTCCGCATGTTAATTTAACACATACGAACTTCCATGCAATCATCATCATAGCAGCATATGAGTCTAATGCAGTCGGTGTCAAATAATATCAAGCTTCCATGAGCATTTTCATCAACTCAAGTTTAACATGCACTCTGTTCACAGCAGTATCAGAACTTAATCAACGCATGCATTTACATGAAGATTAACAGGTTCACACAAGCATTCCAATCAATCGTAACACAACATGCAAACGGTATATGACAGTGTCAGGACTCAATCAACGTATACATTCCTATAAACACGAACAGATTCAATAAAGCATTCTCATCAACACAACACAATCATGCAATCGGGTTCTATGGTAACGTATGCATCCTCACGGACGATGATAACATGCAACACTCACTCTCACTTATCATGCACTCGGATATTCTACATGCAAGCATATCATACAACAGAATACAGTTCCACAATTATCAATGTCTTCCAAACCTGTTCGTAACCCATGCATTTAACATGTAAGGTACTCCCCCTACCAACTGCGAGACTCCGAGAGATTCTTCTGCTTGGGTGTTAGTTCTCTTCTTTGCTGCTTCGCTCAATACTTTCTCTGGAACACTGCTGTCTTCCATGAATGGTGCAGGGCTGTTTCTGCTTTTGCCTTGATGCTCTTCCTTTACTCGTGTGAGGGAGCTCTAACTCCACTACAGTACCGTCACCTTGGCTTTCGAAGCAGGGAATGGAATAGAGGGCAGAGAAGGAGAAGAGAAGAGCAAGAGAGAAGAGAAAAGGGAGAAAGGGAGTTCGTAGAGGGGGGTTCTCGAGAGTGAAGGGCAAGGGGCCATCACCCAATATAAATACACGCACGAAGAATAGGATGGTGGGATGGGGAAATGTAAAGCAGTAGTCCTGCCCACGCCACCCTGTCCCATCAGCAGCCTCTAACGCTAATCACCTCACACCTTTTTAGTTAATTAAGTTAAGGGTAATTAGTGAACAGATTTCCTCTTCTGGCTTGTCATTTTAAATGGCTTTTATTTTTCCCGGTTCTTTTTTATTAAAATTGGGATGTTACAGTTCTCCCCACTCGAAAAGAATTTCGTCCTCGAAATTCAGTCGGTAACTCATGCGAAATTCAGTCGGCTACTCACCTAAGTAAACAACTCGGGGTACTGCTGTCTCATGGCGTCTTCGTGTTCCCACATACAAGAGGTAGTCTTGCCTTGCTGCCACTCCACTTTAACCAGCCCTACGTTTTTGCTCCTCAAGCGCTTTACTGATCGGTCCACGATTCTAATCGGTGTAGTCTGTAACACCCTAATTTAAACAAATCATAGACGAGAAAAACAGAGGAAATTTTTCCACAATTAAACTAGAATGCCACCGTAAAGAATGAGAGGGGAAGAAGAACGAGAGTACAAAAGAATTACAAGGAACTAACAGCGGAAGAAGGGGAATCGCATAGGCGGTCACATAGCAACGCGCACGCGCATCAAGCGAAAGCTTCACTCGGTATTCGCTCATTTCACTCGGTAATTCTGCACTCAGGTTTCATCACCTGATTCACTCGGACTTGGCCCTTACGCCTACTAGTCCCATTCGGAAAATGTAACTTATTCTACAATTTCATCAATCAGAACACATACATGGATAATACTGAAATGGCCCCCACTAACACTCATTCAGGATCTATGGGGCTCCTCACTCAGAGTAATCTTTACGTCCTTTTGTCACTCGGGGTATTTTTACTTAGTTTTCACTCGGTGACCATATCCTCCCGACTCTAAACATTCTACTAGGCTAAGACTCACTTGGATTCTTTTGTCACTAACAGCTTACTACAGCGGGGGTCCCCAAGAGTCTAAGGGGTCACTCTCTAGTCGGAAGAATCATCACTCGGTAAATTCTCACTCGGGGTTCGTTGATTATCCTACGCTCGGGGAAATCCTTGTAATAACTACTCGGAACGTGTATTTAGACTCTCAACCTTGACCCTAATAACTCGTTGTTAGGGGTAGTCTTCTATGTCAACTCTCACTCGAAGCTTTCTGATTTCACTCACTCAAAACGTCCAAACCTTCCCCACTCGGTGATAGCGTCACAAACTCACCCTCTAGACCCTAAATTGGCTTCCTTCATGTTAAATTATGTCATTTCTTACACATTTGGGAATGTGAACATGTATATATAAAGGTTACCCAGGCATTTCACAACATAAAACAGACATGCAGCATGGCATAACATAGGTATATATATATATATATATATATGAGTGCATATCACGGATCTACGACCACATTGTCATGTTCCCATTCTAAGGGAATCAACTCTACATAAGAGACTAACAGCAAAACACGAGCCGGCCAAGGCTTAACCCAAAACACTATATACAACATATGTACAGTCATAAAATTTCCATAGTGCTTCAACACTTCACCCGGCATTTCCGCTCCTCTTCCAATCCTCGTTACGAGAGATGTTCACTGAAAGGAAATTGCCACGGCAGGGGTGAGCATCTTAAATTTCAAATGATAGATACTTATTCAGGTTGTTTCACATTTATACCACTATATATATGTACACACAGTCACACATAGCAGTAATTAAGGTCAGAGTATAACTGATCAACCAGAACGCACACACAAGATCCTTACCGATTAGGATCCTCCAATTGTCACTCGGCCCCTTAGACACACCAACTCAATAATATTAACATACAACAATCAGTGGCATGATACTAAGGTCCATGAATCAGAATGAATCTCTGGAACATTTAACAGTCAGGATCCCTGATTTTCACTCGGCTATATATATATATACATAATTCTCCGATAATATAACATACATTCATAAGGCAGGTTTCACTTAGCATCAATAGCACATGCACATGGATACATATATATATATATATATACATTCCTCATCTCATGCATAATCAATTCCAGCGATATCAACAGTTAATATACACAAATCATTCACTCGGTTCCGTGTTCGTGTGTAATCGGTCCTGACGTTGCAACGTAGGCTCTCAGCCTTTTGTACATAGTTCTCAGCTATCATTTCAGCTCCCAGCTGCTTGGCCGTTTTACAGGTACCCAACCGTTTGCCCACAGGTGACACCAACGCTCTCAGCGCCAACGGAGGTGTTCACAGGCAGCCCGAGTCCCACTCAGGGCTACCTTGAGTCCCACTCAAGGATTTCATAGCGTCCCACGCTTTATGACCGATGGTAGTGTCCCACACTACGTGCTCTTAGCACAACGCATCCCATGCGCCACACGCGGGTTCAACACACAGCATTAAATTCTTTGGCACACATCCTCTTATTCAACCACACAGATTTCACATGCAGTCGGTAACACACATTCTCAGGACTCCGCATGTTAATTTAGCACATACAAACTTCCATGCAATTATCATTATAGCAGCATATCAATCTAATGCAGTCGGTGTCATTTAATATCAAGCTCCTATGGGCGTTTTCATCAACTCAAGTTAACATGCAATCAATATACCACAGTGTTAGAACTTAATCAACGCATGCATCATATGAATATGAACAGATTCAACAACGCATTCCCAATAATCACAACATAACATGCAATCATCAAGGACGATACTAACATGCAACACTCATTCTTACTTGTCTCACACTCGGTTACTTCACATGCAAGCATTATCATACAACAGGATGCAGGGCTATCGCTTCAATACTCGAAACCCAATTATAACCCATGCATTTAACATGTAAGGTACTCCCCCTACCAACTACAAGACTCCGAGAGGCTTTTCTGCTTGGGTGTTGGTTCCTTTCCTCGCTGCTTCACTCAGTGCTCCCGCTCGCTTAGCCTTTACTTGAATGCTAGCCACGAATGGTGCAGGGCTGTTTCTGCTTCTGCTTCGACGCTCTTCTTCTACTCGTGTGAGGGAGCTCTGACTCCTCTGCAACACTGTCACTCGTCTTTGGAAACAGGGGATGAAATAGAGAGCAGAGAAGGAGAAGAGAAGAAGAAGGAATTCGCAGGGAACTCTGAAGAACGAATAGCAAGGAGAACCATCGTCCACTTATAACGCATGCATGAAGGAAAGAATGGTGGGGTGGGAAAACGTGAGGAGCAGTCTGCTCACGTCACCCAATCCCATCAGTACCCACTAACGCTAATCACTTCACTCTTTTTAGTTAATTTTGTTAAGTGTAATTAGTGGACAGATCTTACTTGTCATTTTAAATGCCTTTTTATTTTGCAAGGTTACTTTTATTAAAATTGGGATGTTACATAGTCACAGTGGTCAAGTCTTCCTTGATTTCCACTTCATCATCAGGCATTGTGTGGCTGGGGTCATGTAAATACTTCCTTAGTTGAGACACATGAAATACGTTATGCAATCGGGATAAGTGGGTCGGTAATGCTATTCGGTATGCCATGGTGCCGACTCGTTCCAACACCTCATAAGGTCCAATGTATCGAGGGCTTAACTTTCCACCTTTCAAGGCTCGTCCGACTCCTTTACTCGGAGAAGTCCTCAAAAACACTCTGTCTCTGACTGAAAACTCCAATGGTTTGGTGCGTTTGTCATGGTAACTCTTCTGCCTGTCTTGAGACGCCTTCATCTTTCCCTGTATCACTCGGATCTGCTCTGTGGTTTGCTTCATAATGTCTAGTCCCAATAGCAGACTCTCACCCGTTTTCGACCAGCAAAGTGGGGTTCGGCATCTTCGTCCATATAGTGCTTCGTAGGGTGCCATGCCAATGCTGTTATGATGGCTGTTATTGTACGTAAACTCAATCAAGGGGAGGTACTGCTCCCAATCTCCACCGCGCTCTAACACACACGTTCTTAATAAGTCTTCTAAACTTTGAATCGTCCACTCGGATTGTCCATCCGATTGGGGGTGGTAGGCAGAACTAAGCCAAAGCTTCGTGCCCATTTCCTGGTGCAGGTTGTTCCAAAATTGGGACGTGAACCTAGGATCCCTATCCGATACGATAGAAGTGGGTATACCATACAGTCGGACAATCTCATGAATGTAAATCCGAGCTAACTTAGGCATCGGGTATTTCATGTTCACAGGCAGGAAGTGTGCACTCTTCGTCAGTCGGTCAACAATGACCCAAATCGCATCATGGCCCGCTCGGTTTTTGGGCAATCCCATGACAAAATCCATAGCAATCGAGTCCCATTTCCACACGGGAATCTCCAGGGGCTGCATTGCACCGTACGGCTTCTGGTGCTCCACTTTTGATTTCTGACAAGTAATACACCGAGCCACATATTCTGCCACATTCCTCTTTAGTCCGGGCCACCAGAACTATTTCCTCAGGTCATGGTACATCTTCGTGGTACCCGGGTGAATACTGAGGAGGCTCTTATGAGCTTCATCAAGCACCATTCTCCTTAATTCTTTCTCACTCGGCACATATATTTTGTTTTTCACTCGGAAGATCCCATCTGATCCCTCGGTCAAGGACAAATCCTTTCCCTTGGCCTGCGTCTCCTTCGTCTCAGCCAAGAAGGAGTCTGACTGCTGCTGCTCGTACACGGACTTCAGGAATTCATTGGCGATTCTTAATGTACCGATTGCTATTTTCCGAGAGGAGGGGGTGTCAACATGTAAGTTCATGTCTCGGAACTGCTCCAACAATTCCACTTCTCTTGCCATCATTGCTGCCATATGGAGGGATTTCTGACTCAACGCGTCGGCAACGACATTTGCCTAACCCGGATGGTATTTCAGCTCGAAATCGTAGTCCTTTAAGAATTCTATCCATCTCCTCTGCCTCATGTTCAGCTCTTTTTGGTCGAATAGGTATTTGAGGCTCTTGTGATCACTGTATACTTCAAATCTGGACTCGTACAAATAATGCCTCCAAATTTTTAGTGCGAACACCACAACTGCCAACTCCAAATCGTGGGTCGGATAATGCTGCTTGTGAGGTCTCAATTGCCGAGAGGCATACGCTATCACTCGGTCTCTCTGCATGAGCACGCATCCTAATTCGAGTCCTGATGCATCACAATAAACTACAAAGCTCTCTTGTAAGTCGGGTAATGCCAGCACTGGAGCAGTCGTCAACTTGTTCTTCAGCTCTCGGAAGCTGCTCTCGCACTCGGGATACCACACGAAGGGAATGTTTTTCCGAGTCAATTTAGTTAGTGGTAACGCCAGCTTAGAAAAACCTTCAATGAACCTTCTATAATAACCTGCCAGGCCCATAAAACTCCTTATCTCCGAGACCGACTTGGGTTTCTCCCATGCCATTACAGCTGTCACCTTCGAAGGGTCCACCGAGACACCCTGCTCGGAAATCACATGTCCGAGGAAGTGGATCTTATCCATCCAGAATTCGCACTTTGAAAGCTTCGCAAACAACTGCTTCTCCTTCAACACTTGAAGTACCGCTCGGAGATGTCCTTCATGCTCCTCGGAAGTCTTAGAATAGACTAGGATGTCATCAATGAAGACAACTACGAACTGGTCTAAATAGGAGTGGAATATGCTGTTCATGTAATTCATGAAGACAGCAGGGGCGTTTGTCACACCGAACGGCATCAGTACATACTCGTAGTGGCCATACCGAATCCTAAAGGCAGTTTTTGGGATATCCGAGTCCTTCACTCAGATTTGGTGATATCACGATCGTAGGTCGATTTTCGAGAAGACAGAGGCTCCACATAGTTGGTCAATTAAATCATCAATTCTGGGTAACGGGTACCGATTCTTAATTGTGAGTTTGTTCAGTTGTCGGTAATCTATACAAAGTCTCATGCTGCCATCCTTCTTCTTAACAAGCAGCACAGGTGTGCCCCATGGTGATACACTCAGTCTAATGAATTATTTTCTGAGTAATTCGTCCACTTGCTTCTTCAGCTCAGCCAATTCAGTTGGGGACATTCTATAGGGTGCACTGGAGACTGGCTCGGCTCCAAGGATCAAGTCTATAGAGAATTTAACTTCTCTATTGGGAGGGACACTCGGTACATCTTCAGGGAACACTTCTGAGAATTCACAGACAATCGAAATTTCGTTCACTCGGACTTTACTCTCACCTTCGGTTAGACAAAGCATCAAAAGCAGTTGGGTTATACCTGGTGTTGTGTCGTCCTCATTGTGCTGCCTCGGGAAGATTATCCTTCAGTTTCTACAATCCACTAACACTTTGTTGGCTGAAAGCCAATCGATTCCGAGTACAACATCAAGGTCCTTTAAAGGTATGCACACCAAATTAAAAGTGAAACTCCGACCACACAACACAAACGTTACATCCTTGTACATTGACGATGTCAACACCTTAGGGCCAGTCGGATTGGCCACTTCCAAAGTTCGATCCATAAACACAGTTGGTAACTTTAAACGCTCTACACACTCATCAGCTATAAAAGAATGGGTAGCTCCCGAATCGAAAACAACATTAAGTGTATGTCTACCGAGTGAGCACTTACATTGTACTAGATCATTTTCTTGTGTAACGTCCTCTGCATTGATGGTGTAAACTCTTCTCGCTGCTGGTTGGTCAGTATTCCTCTCTCGGTTATTTGGAGTAAGCATCATGTTTCCTCTGGCTCTGTTGCCTCTACCACCAGGTCGTTGGTTATCATTCACTCGGTTTCTCTCTTGGAATCCTCCTTGACGTACACTGGTGTTTGCTTGGCGGAGTTGGGGGTAATCGGGGTGAATGTGTCCTCTCTTATTACAGTGAAAGCACACCACTTCATCATCATCCTTGCAGTCTCTGGCATAGTGACTTCCTCCACACTTGAAACATCTTCCGTCTCTTACCACTGGTCGTCTTTCAGGTTGGTTCCGACCCCCAAATCTGGAAAAAGATTTGTTCCAGCCAACGTTGCTTGGCCTTTTGAAGCGGGATTGTTGGGGCCTCAGGGAATGGTGGGTTCTGGTGCTCTGGCCCGAATGGGCCTTGTCATCCTCCTCAAATATCCTACATTTGTTCACTAATGCAGGGAAACTCCGTATCTCTTGGTACCTGCAGGCTCTCTGAATATCTGATCTTAATCCATTCTCAAACTTAAGGCACTTGGAGCTCTCTGTCCCTGGTTGCTGGAAGGGTGGGTAGAATAGGCATAATTCCTCGAATCTTGTAACGTATTCTTCCACAGTCATGGAGCCTTGTTTTAACTCCATAAACTCTAACTCTTTCCAACTCCTCACCGTGTCGGGGAAGTACTTCTCTAAGAAGCATGTCTTGAAATCGTTCCACGTCAGCTGATTATCATCGTCAGGGAATCGGCTTCTAGCTATCTTCCACCAGTTCTCCGCTTCATCTCGCAGTATATACACTGCACATTCCACCTTTTGGGCCTCGGTACAACGAAGACCCCCAAAAATTCTCTCCAGCTCTTGAGTCCACTTAACCGCTGCCTCAAGGTTCCGTCCTCCTAGAAATTCACTCGGTTTCCTCTTCAGGAAGCGGTCCAGCACTTGGCCCTCCTCAGCTCGAGGCTGGCCCTGCCTCTCAAACACGTCTGCAAAGCGTTGGAATGTTGTGGCTATAGCCTCCATGCTTTGGCGATGCGTCATTCCTTATCCTGAAATCAACATTCGAGGATAAGTATATCGAGCCACTTACTACCGATCGGGTTTCAGTCTAACATTCAATAGCTTAGCACCTTATATCGTTCCTCCAGGTTACACACTCAATCGGACAAGGAGGAAACAACCTCCTATCCACAAGCCAATATCAATCAGGTTCAACTAATCATCACAACAATTATGACCATTTAGTCAGAAAACATACAACCGCTTACACTCAGTAAGCATACCTTGGCCTTGGACCTTTTAGTCTGCTCTGATACCAAAATGTAACACCCTTATTTTTAATAATTAATTAACCCTGTTTAATAAATAATTAACCTAAACACAGAAAAATTTTTCACAAAAACCACCACTGGTCAGTTGGCATAGAAGAGAAGAGGAAGGCAAGGGAAAGTTAAGAAACACACACATGTATGGCTACTTGTGGAAGGAATGGATTATGAACTAACTCCGCCCAGTTTCAGCGAAGCACGTCAACTCCTGGGCGAATTCCACCACAACGTCCATTCGCTCAAGCGGGGTCCAACATCGCCAAGCGAGACATGATAATGCAACAACGGAAGAGGGAGGTAATTGGGCGAAGTTCCACGTTAACATCTACTCGCTTCAGCACGATCCCACACGCTTGGGCGAACCGTCCTAGTCGCTCGAGCGAGGTATGACTTCGCCTAAGCGAGGCCATCACAAGCCTTTCCAAAACCACACTCGCTGGAGCGAGTATCTTGCTCGCTGGAGCGAGGAGTCACACTCGGCTAAGTAGACGTTCGGACCCAGAGTCATCCTTCACTCATTCACTCGGAAAATGACAGCTAACTCACTCAGATTATAAATGTCTTACGCTCGGAATCCATTCCATTCTAACCCACTACACTAACTTCTTTCTCAGGAGAGGATCGCTCAGGGTTTTCACTCGGGAATATGAACTCTTCCTCACTCGGGTTTTACTTATAATTTCCACTCGGTAATGACCGCTCTCATGATTACTCGGGGATTTTGCTCGTTTCTCACTCGGCGATATAGCCCTTTCGGCCCAAGCTCTCCTGCTAACTTAAACCTCCCTTTAAGAGTTTCATGGCTTTCTGATGGTTTATTACACGGGTTTCACCCGGAGTCAGATAGGTTATCCTCCAGTTGGAAGCATTCACTCAACTCGTCCTCAATCGAAGTGTATTTAGACTCTTCTCTGAATTCTAACAGCTTATTGTTTGGGAAAGTCTTCCACGCTAATCCCCACTCGAAGTTGCATACTCTTATTCACTTGGAACATCTAAAACTCCCTTCCCTGGTGACGGGTCACGAATTCACTCTATCTTGGCTTCCTTCATACTAAGTCATACTATCCCTGCGCACCCAACAGAGCATGAATATGTATATGCTACTCAATCATCACACACGGAATGAGATAAACATGCAGCATGGCATACACATAGCTATATATATATATAAGAGTGTATATTGATGTTTACAAACACGTTATTATACTCTTTCCGTCCCATAAGGATTCTTCTTGTTCAAAACACTAACATCAGACATGAGCCAGCCAAGGCCTAACTTAAAACATTTTATGCGACATGTACATAGTCATAAAGCCTCCATAGTGCATCAGCACTTCATCCGACATTCCAACTCTACCTCTGATCCTCATCCCGAGAGACATTCACTGAAAAATTGCCACTGCAGGGGTGAGCATCTTAAATTTTAAATGATAGATACCGATTCAGGTTACTTCACGTTCATACAACAACATATACCCATACATACACACAATCATACGTCAACTCAATAATATTAACATTCCACAATCAGTGATACAATGCTAAGGGTCCTTGAGTCAGGATATCTTTACATAACATTTATCAATCAGAATACATAATTCTCACTCGGATATAAATGTATTCACAACTCCTCAACAACATATTATACATTCATGGAGCAGGTTTCAGTCAGCAATTATAGCACATGCACATGGAATAACGCACTCATTCACAAGTAAACACCACTTCACTAACATCATCACATGCATAATTAATTCCACATAACATCAGTAGCCATATATGCACAGATTACTCACTCGGTTCCGCATACGTGTGTAATCGGTTCTAACGTTGCAACGTAGGCTCTCAGCCTTTTATACATAGCTCTCAGCTACCGTTTCAGCTCCCAGCTGCTTGGCCGTTTTACAGGTACCCAACCGTTTGCCCACAGGTGACACCAACGCTCTCAGCGCCAATGGAGGTGTTCACAGGCAGCCCGAGTCCCACTCAAGGGCTACCTTGAGTCCCACTCAAGGATTTTGCAGCGTCCCACGCTGAATAACCGATGGTAGTGTCCCACACTACGTGCTCTCAGCACAAACGCATCCCATGCGTCACACGCGGATTCGACACACAGCATTGAATTCATACATACATCCTCTTATTCAATCACTCATATTTCACGTGCAGTCGGTAATACACATTCTCAGAACTCCACATGTTAATTTAACACATACAAACTTCTATGCAATCATTATCATAGCAGCATATGAGTCTAATGCAGTCGGTGTCAAATAATATCAAGCTTCCATGAGCATTTTCATCAACTCAAGTTTAACATGCACTTTGTTCACAGCAGTATCAGAACTTAATCAACGCATGCATTTACATGAAGATTAACAGGTTCACACAAGCATTCCAATCAATCGTAACACAACATGCAAACGGTATATGACAGTGTCAGGACTCAATCAACGTATACATTCCTATAAACACGAACAAATTCAATAAAGCATTCTCATCAACACAACACAATCATGCAATCGGGTTCTATGGTAACGTGTGCATCCTCACGGACGATGATAACATGCAACACTCACTCTCACTTATCATGCACTCAGATATTCTACATGCAAGCATATCATACAACAGAATACAGTTCCACAATTATCAATGTCTTCCAAACCTGTTCGTAACCCATGCATTTAACATGTAAGGTACTCCCCCTACCAACTGCGAGACTCCGAGAGATTCTTCTGCTTGGGTGTTGGTTCTCTTCTTTGCTGCTTCGCTCAATACTTTCTCTGGAACACTGCTGTCTTCCATGAATGGTGCAAGGTTGTTTCTGCTTTTGCCTTGATGCTCGTCCTTTACTCATGTGAGGGAGCTCTAACTCCACTGCAGTACCGTCACCTTGGCTTTCGAAGCAGGGAATGGAATAGAGGGCAGAGAAGGAGAAAAGAAGAGCAAGAGAGAAGAGAAAAGGGAGAAAGGGAGTTCATAGGGGGGGTTCTCGAGAGTGAAGGGCAAGGGGCCATCACCCAATATAAACACACGCACGAAGAACAGGATGGTGGGGTTGGGAAACGTGAAGCAGTAGTCCTGCCCACGCCACCCTGTCCCATCAGCATCCTCTAACGCTAATCACCTCACACCTTTTTAGTTAATTAAGTTAAGGGTAATTAGTGAACAGATTTCCTCTTCTGGCTTGTCATTTTAAGTGGCTTTTATTTTGCCCCGTTCCTTTTTATTAAAATTGGGATGTTACAGGTGTATTTTATTTTAGTTAGATATTTTTCTTGAACCTTCCCTTAACTTGTGGTTCATGGGATAACTTTTGGACTCGATACCTGACAGATTTCTTTTTAATATGTAATTATTTTGATTGAAGTTCCCTTTCTAATTTAATTAAATTGGATAACACTTTTATTCTTTTTTTGACTAGCGCTGGGTTTCTAGTTAGCGATTAAGGACAAAGGGACCAGGTTCCATTATCCGTCATATTCTTATATCAACTCATCACATCCTTCCATGTCATGATCGACTCATCATGCCTCCCAACATCATCACCCTATCACGTCTGGACCCTACCAAGACTTAATCTGAATTTATAATTCGTATTTCATATCAATGATCCATAATTTATTTCACACATTCCAATCAACACAAATATATCATGAACACGTCATACATCAATTCTTAGTCACATATGCAACTCAGATCATCACACAAAATCATTTAACATGTGTAGATATTTCGAGATAACTAGATGTACCCTACGTCTAATGGTTAACCATTTTCTAAATTCCTTACCTTTATTTTCTTAAAATATTTCTTTATCCATTCACCTTACGTCATCTTTTATTGTCAAGAAAACTATACTTACAATCATCGAGGATACCATATATATATATATATATATATATATATATGCATTTAAATTCCATTTATTGGTTATCTAAATGAGTGAGAGTTATAATTATTCTCATTATTATTATATATTATCATCATTTACACATCTAAGTATACATTTCCATTTCTTGAATATTTGATCTATAATATCTAATCCTAGCCCATTGTTGTTATTATAATTATTGTTAAAACCTTTTTCTTTATCGATACTTTATATCACATTTTTATTAAAAAATATAACTCCTAAATTAATACCAATATCATTATCTATCAATGAGCCAATATTTTTTATTATTATTACCATTATTATTATTCTCATAACATTATTAACTATAGCTACAATTAATGTTAGTATACTTATTGTTATTATTTATCCTTAAAGTCAACAAAACCATAATCTCATTCTTTTCTTATTATCCTTATTATTATTTATTATTATCATAACATCATTAACTATAGCTATAATTAGCATCACTATTATTATTATTATTACAATTTGTCTATAAAATCCATAAACCACAAATTGTCCATTTTAGCTATAATTACAATGATTATGATTTTTGTTACTATTTTTATTATTGTTATTATTATTTATTTATAAACACCAATAAAACCACGGATTGTCCATTTTTATTATTATCTATATTTATCCCAAAAATCAAATAAACCATAAATGTCTTATTTTTTGGTATTTCTATTGTTGACTATAATTGCAATTTATATTATTATCATTATTATTATTATTTTTTGATTCTATTGTAGGAATTTGGTTGAATTCCTAAGATTGCCTTAGATCTACCTCTTGCTCTTCTTCAAATCCACACTTGAACACTCCAAACTATATGAAACCGAAATGGAAATATGTAACATCCCGATTTAATAATTAATTGCCGAATAAAAATAAATTATTAAAATAATAATTTCAGAAGTGGAAAATTATTTATTAATTACAATTAACTTAATTAATCAAATGATGGCTGATTAAGTGTGATTAATTATTAATTGTTGCTGATGGTGATTGGGTGACGTGAGCAGACTGCTGCTTCACGCTTTCCCACCCCACTCTTCCCTTCTCCGTGCATGCATACATGTACTACTGGGCCACTTTATTATTCATTTTTTTTCTCTAAGGCTTCTCTCCCTTCCGTTCTCCCTTCTTTTCTTCTTCTTTCCTCTTTGTTCTTCTTTTCCTTCCTTCGTCGAGCATGAGAGTGAGGATGTTAGGTTGAGAACTTCTCCTCCGGCGACTCAGGGATGACACTCTGTTCCCTCCCTGTTCTTCCACTTCTCTTTGACGACTTCTCTTTTCTCCCTCTCCTTTGCTCGAGGCTGCATGAGTCTCAGTGGAGATCTACACTACGAAGTGTTCGGAGAGGTTGGAGCATTCACCAGCGTTGTGATGGAGCTGCTCAAGAGAGCGAGCAGGGAGCTGGGTGCCTCGGAAGCGTGGAAATCCCCACTGGACCGAGTGGAAGGTCAAGATGGTGCCCTGAGGGCTTGGGCCTCCCCGCTGATCTTGCATGCAGAGCTATTTAAGAGTAGGAGTGGCTCGGAGTCCCTCCAAAGCCAAGTGTAATAGTGGATGACTGACGAAGGGTCGCCCCATTGTGAATCAGTGAATGGGCTGTGTAGGGCAACCGATTAGAGCTGTAAGCCCTTGGAGCCTCTGGAATCTTCATGCGAGGTAGGGGGCGCTTTACATGTCAAATGCATAGTTTATGGACAGTTTTCGGGTGTTTTGCTTTCATGTGTTGTGTCGTGTCTGAGTGTGTTGATTGATGTGTTGTATTCGAGTAGAAGTGCTTGCAACGCCCGGGTCTAGGACGATTGTGGTCTGTCTAGTGTCGTGGTGATTCCATCCCTAAGTGCTTGTTCATATTTCTGAGATGCATGCTGTTGAATATAAGAAAGCGGAGTGAATACATGTGTGCGTTAACATTATTGCCTAATGCATGAGTTAAAAAGGGGGTCACTTGCTGAGTTCTGTTTGCAGTTTATGTCTAGATGTGTGTGAATGAGGATGCCATGATAAATTCTGAATGCATAAGATGTGAGTTGTTACGTTGAGTCCCTATTTGGAATGTTGTGTTGACATGCATGCTGGCTTTATTAAGAACGTCGAGTGGTGTACTGTAATGTTGTTACCATGATTTACTTGTTATGAGTTACTATGATAAACGCTTGTGATGCTGTGATGATACTGTGGAATTCTGAGTGAATCTGAATGCTGTGTGGAATTGCATGAAATTACATATATGAGAAAAGGGTAACCCGTGGGAGGTCAGGAGCCCTATGAGGTGACTTTCAAATATAGATTCCTGGCTAGATCCGTGAGGACCCGTGGTAGCCGAGGGAGCTAGAGTTAAGTCTTGAGACGTCTTTGGAAGACTGGTACCACACGGGAAGGGCTAATGGACGAGAGGCAGGGAAGGAATCTGTAACTGCGATCACTAATTAAGTCAGATCCGCACATGTACGTAGGAGCATTGTTATTGAGATTGACATGGTTGGTATAGTTTAGATGACTGAATGAATTCCGACTGAATGTGAATGCGCATATTTATATTGTTGATGAGTTCAATGTGATTGTGTTTATATATTTGTATGTGTAAATGTTGTCGTGAATAGCATGATTAATATGGCCATGATTAAGTGGGGTGAATTCCGACTAGGGAATATAGGTGCGTTAGTGCTGTGGCCGAGCGTGAGGCGATGTTATGATTGTGAGTCTATGTTATTGTGAATGATGTGAATTGCTTAATCCTGACTGAATTGTATAAATCCGAATGAGTAATGTTACTATATAACTGAGAATTGGGGATTAAATCCGAGTCAGTAACTGTCATTTTATATGTAAAAGCTCACCCCTACACCATTTTCAGTATGTACAGGTCGGTCGAGAATGATGTGAAGGACTCAAGTCCGAGTGGGGTGCACTCCGACTATTGAGTGCATGCCTTGTATATTTATAATATATTTAGTCAGTGTTAAGCCTTGGCCGGCTCATATAACAATGTTGTATAACGAATGCGAGTATATATGTATTGTAATCCGAATGCGGGTTTATATATATATATATGGTTTACATTGGTATCAAGTACTTGTATCGGATAATGGGTGTTGGTGAATGAATAATGTTAAAATGCTAAATATTCCGAGTGTATGAATATATAACATGCATATAAGTGTTTTATGTTGATTTGATACGTCTTTCCGACTGGAATGTGTTGCTAAATGAATTGAGGGTTGTTGATGAGTAAAATAGTGTTAAGTTGATGATTCCGAGTGAGATTATAGTGTTTGGACATTTCCGAGTGAAAATCCGAGTGAACCTCTTCCGAGGGAAGAGTTGCTATAATGGTGGAAATTGGATTATAATCTAAGTATGTGATATGAGCATAATCCGAGTGAACGAGGTTCCATATCCCGAGCGGTGAGTCGTAGAGCAAGTCCGAAGGGGGCTTACTTAATTTTTCCCGAGTGAGTAAGGTATTATATGCCGAGTGGAACTGGGATGAATATTCCGAGTGGAGTAGGATAGTGGAGTCCCCTTCTGAGTAAGGGAAAGTCTGTATGTTCTCTGGGTGAGAGGTGAGAAAGATATACCGAGCAACGGGTGTACGGTACATTCCCCACTGCGTTGAAGTCAAATACCCCGAGTGATGTCTGACTAGGAAATATTCCGAGTGAGGAAGAGTTCTGGATCCCGAGTGGTAGAATTGAGGGAGTCATTCACCGAGTGGTTTATACTTGTGACCTATACGAATGAAATAAGGAGCTGTGTAAATTCCCGAGTGAGGTATGAGCGTGAGGATTTACCGGGTGAACCCATGTCCCAAATCCGAGTGAAAAATTACCTTGTACCTGTGTTCGCCCAGCGAATTAGACTTAGCTCCTGCGAGAGTGAGTGGATGGAAGGCCTTTATGCTGGCTTCGCTTAAGCGAAGGGCTGCCCGCTTGAGCGAGTCAGCGTTGTCATAGAATTCGCCCAGGCGCTGATGTGTTTCGCTGAACTGAATGGATCGGTTCAAGCCTTGTCCCTTCCGCTGATTGCTATACGTGTGAAGGTTCTTTTATTCTCCCTTGCCTTCCTCTTCCTTCTTCTATGCCGGTTGTCCATTGTCTGTTTTTGTGGAAAAAAAAATTTTCCCGGTTTTGGCATTTATTTATTTATTAAATTAGGGTGTTACAAAAAGGACTTATAAGTTGCAGGCTATGAGCTTGTAGAAGATGGAAATGGAAGATTTCATGTTTAGGAACCTAGATCTAAGCTTAGAAATGGAGGATAATGAGAGGCAAGGGAAGGAGAGAGGTATCGCCAATCTTGAAGGCTAGAGAGATGAGGAAGTGAGGTTCACCACCTTTGGGAGGAGACCAAAGGATAAGAACAAAGAGAAATAAGCTATGCTGTACTTTTTCTAGAGAGAAGTGAGAGCTTATATCTCACTAAAACTTTCTAAAATTCAACTTATGAAGTATTACAAATGAAATGAGGTATTTAAACCTCCTAGGAAACTAAGAATTCAGAATTTCCTTGGGTGGGCTTGAAAAAGCTTCACCCAAGGCCCAAAAACTAAACATACATGGCCTAAAAGTTGCCTAAAGTAAGTTAGTACCTATATAAGGCCTAAAAGTGGCCCAAAATGGAAAATACGGCCATATAAGGCCCAAAACTAAGAATAATTCTAAACCTACTTAATTTCTAAAAAATAATATTTCTAATACAAATATTTACAAAGTGTAAAGAATGGCCAAATGAGGCCTATGTCGTGTTCCCTCTCTTCTAGAGGATTTGTCCTCAAATCCTGAAAATCCTTAAGGCAATGCTGAAAGGAATGACGAACCTACAAGATACAGGGAGAACAAAGTGAGTTTCTAAAAAATGAAAAAGAAAACACAAAGTAAAAGAAAATTAAAGGCAAACGAAGGGAAGATATAAGAGTTACCACTAGGGTAAAATACTAGCCTCTTTACCTTTGTGAGAATACAAGAAAAGATAGTATAAAAGAATAGTAACAATAAATCCCTCAAGAAGGTGCAAAGTAACCAATGGAATCCCTTATGCGTCCTAGAGATGGTATAAGTGACATGATGCTCACTGAGGATGAGATGAGGTAAAGATAGATAATCATGTGTAAAAATAGTAAATAAGGGCATATAAATGCAAAATATTAGAATGAACTTCCCTAAGGGGATCATAATATGTAATGACTTTTAAACTAGGAATTAGAATATGCATGGAATACAAAGATGAAACTAGCTCCCAATACAATCCCCTATGAAAATGAATAGTAGAAACATGATCAAAGATATGATATGAGTGTAAAGAAAAAAGGTTAGGAAATAAAACAAATGACAACCCAATGAAAACTCTAGATACAAGTAAAATAAGAAAGATAAAACATAAGAAAAAGTAAACTCAAAAGATTAAAGACACAACTCTAACCTAACAGAACCTATAGTAACTATATATATACTACAAGTAATCCTAAGAAAACTATGCAAATACAAGGTTCTATTCATCCCATAGTGAATAGGATAGGGTGGAACACAAACCTCTAAAGGAATGAACACTTTAATGGGAAAAGAAAGGGAGAAGCTTATTAAGCATAAGAATGTGCTAAAAGTGTATGTATCATGAAGTATATAGCGGGGTTGGTGAAGGAGCAAGGCTCGCTTCATGTGAAGTTTCAAGGTAAGAAGACAAGAATGCCTCATGGAGTTATCAAGGGAGACAACTTCTTTGCCTTTCTCCTGGTTGGATTTAGAGTGTTAGTGGGAGGTGGAAGGGCCAAACTCTTTATCCCTTTTTGACTTTATTTGAAGTTGATCCTCCAAGACTTACTTTGGAGTTAAGGTATGTAACACAAACTTCTTAATTTTATGGAGGAAGGTGAGGGTCTTAGATAAATCCTCATGGGTAACTTTTTTGTCATATTGCCAATGTCTACCCAAAAGAAGATGTATAGCCTCTATATGTTATTCAAGTGGCCTCAATACTCAAGAGGGGGTGAATTGAGTGTTTAAAAATTTTAACTTGGAATTCCTTTAAATTTGGTTCTTTATGCAATCTTAATAAGATATATAGAAATATACAAGCAATAATTATGTATCACACAGAAATTGGTTTGATTTGAGATAATGAACTCTTAGAGTCAAGTGAAACTTAACTAAGAAATGAGAATCAAGATAGAATAATGGTTCAATAATTTTATCAAACAGTTGGTGTGCAATGGTTAGGTTTCTTCTTGGGAGCACTATTAACTAAAGCAATCAACTCAGGCAATTCAACAACCAGTTTGTCTGCACAATCAAGTAAAGAGTTCAAGGTTAGAAAAATGCAAACCAATTTAACGAGTTCAACTATTGAAGATTTGAGATACAAGCTTTGAGTAATTGTCTCCTAGTGTCCCACACTCAAGAACCCAATTCTCACAAGCAAAAGGCACCCCACCCAATCTCATAATCTCTCAATACCTAAAGGTTGAACTATAACCTTTGTGACCACTCAACCTAGAGTGAATACCTTGGTGTTTTGGTGTTTGGATTACAAGATTATACTCTCTCAATAGAGTGGATAAGAAATTGAAAGCTCTCACAAGTCTAGTGACTCTCAAGAAGAGAAGATATACAAATATTAGCTCAAAGTTTTAGAACAATGAAACTTATATAGAAAAACTAACTCACTAAGTATAAATGCAAGCTTTGATTGATTTCTTCTAGTTGTTGTTGTATCTTGTGCTTGAGTTAGAGATCCATTTATAGAGCCTTGGACGTCTTCATAGCCGTTGCACATCATGGTCCCAACTTGGCTCTGCGTATAATGGGTTTTGGATCTATGTTTCCCACCTAAAAATGTCTTTTTAATGATGTTTCCCACTACTTGAATCAATTAATACGTTTCTGAATCGATTCAAGGCATTCTGACTTGGGCATTTTGGGCTTCCGGGGATGTGTGACTCGATTCAGGCCTTGGTGACTTGATTCAGGCCATTCTGTTTTGTGAATTTTCGGATTTCCAGGCATGTGAATCGATTCAATCTCCTCTGAATCGATTTAGGCTATTCAGTTTTGATATTTTTGGAACATTCAGGCCTTTGAATCGATTCCTACGTGTGTGAATCGATTCAAGCAATGTTGTTTGGTTTTTTTCATGCTTTTTGACGTTTTCTTGAAGCGTTTTGAGTCATGGTTCCTTTCCTTGATCCTTATGCATTACTTTCTTGAATTCCTTATCCATTTGAGAGCATGTTCTTCATGATTCCTTGAATATTTGATTTGAGTACATCAAATATATTCTTTTGATTTGTTCATTGTACTTGTTTTTGATCCATGAGTAATGCTCTTCTTATTCTTGGGCACTTGTAATTATCAAAACCTATCTACAACATGCAAATACATTCTCCCCCTTTTTGATGATGATAAGTAATGGCCATCTCCTGGGGTGTTAGTTTCAATAATCAATATTCATGTAAAAATGAGAAAGGACCACTTGTTGAATATTTTAGAATAGAGTGTGTCTTCCCCTTTATTTTTTAGTATAGATTCATTGCGTTCATTTATATTCATCTAATCATACATTACTCTTATCATACATTACACATTACTCTCCCCCTTTTGTCATTATCAAAAACAGTGCAAGCTTTAGGGAAAGAAAGAAAATATTTATTGCATAACGAGGATCAATCACCATCAAGATTGAACAAGCGTGAAAATTAATTAACATAAAATTCAAGCAACATAAGATTTAACAAACAAAAAGGCCACATAAGGGCAACAAGGTTCAATCAAAAATATCATAAAATAGGAACAACAAAGTTCAAGCATAATGAAAATAAAAGCTATCTAAGGCTGATGGAAATGAATGCTAGAAATCTGAGTTGCAAGTTCAGTGTAGCGATCTTCCATATTGGCTTCAATCTTGTCAAGCCTTGTGTTGATATTTGCTTCCAGTAGGTCAAAGCGCTGATCCATGTGAGCAGTGAGGCAAGAAAAAAGATCATCAGTAGGAGTAGCAGGTGGAGAAGGTGGAGGAGCAGCAGTTTCATCATCATCATCATCATTTCCAGCATGCGTGGCATGAGGACGACAGAGGTACTGCCAAAGTCCATGACACTCAACGATGTTCATCTTTGTGAGATGAGATTTCCCAATAGCTCCTTTTGGTTCGATAAGTTCTTTCACTTCGTTCTTGAAATCTACTTTGTAGTGACGAAGCAACTTGATGATAAAGATGGCATATGGTAGGCGAGTGAGGTTTTGAGCATCGAGCAAGTGATTCCTCACAATGTTGATCTAATTTATCTCTTTTTGGTTGAGAATGGCCCAAAGAATTAGAATTTGAGACTCATTGGCTCTTGCATAATTCCCGCGCAAGGGAAAGAGAATTTTCACTAAAACATAGTGCAATAGGCGGTGGTCAATGTTCAGTGTGCCAACGGTACTTGTAGAGGAGATGAGATTGAGGAAGGTCCTTGCCTCTAATGGGTTGTAGTTCCACCAAGGAGAGGGTTCTTTTCCAAGGAAGTGAGCATCATTTATAGGAAGTCTTCCAACTTTGTTCATGACTTCATTGTCAAGAACAATGGTTTTGCCTTTCACCTTGGCATAATATCGACCATCTTCCAGGTGCAGTGTGGAATAGAACGCACGAATCAATTCTGGGTATATGGCAATCTCCTCTAGAGTCAGAAATCCAACACGCTCTTGTTGGTGAAGAGTATCAAGGAGAGGAAGACCAACATTTTCAAAAAATGGAAGATCAAGCCAATGAGGAGAAATCAATTGTTTTGGTACCTTTCCAACTCCTTTTGAGTGGTGAAGAATCGTGACAAATCAGAATGTTGTGGTACGGAAGAGCTAGCAATATTTACCCTTTGTTTTTTCCTTGGTTGAGAGGATGAATCCATGGGTAATGGAAGTTAGTGGAGGAGGGTTTTAGAGAGAGAAAAGAGTGTTTTAGAGAGAGGTAGGAGAAAAAGGGAATAAGAGGATTTGAGGAGAGAAGTGAAACATGGGCCAAAACAGCGTTAATATGGGCAGAATGGGTCATGTGAATCGATTCAAGGTGGCTGTGAATCGATTCAGATGTTGCTATTTATGAGAATTAAGGGGCATCAGGGGTTTGAATCGATTCGAACTGCATGTGAATTGATTCAGTCCTCTCTGTTTGTGAAAAATTAGAGGATCAGGTCTTTGAATCGATTAGGGGGATGGGTGAATCGATTCAATCAATTCTGTTTCCCTTTGAATTGCAGTTTTGAACTGCTGAATTGATTCAGACTTCTGGGCAATGCTTTGGATTATTGAAATCTTCAATTTTATGACTTTATTTGCCTTCTAATTCAATTAAACATAATGAACAACCTTTGACTCAATCATTTATACAATTCAAGGTTCACCTAATGTATTATTCACACTTAAGAATCATGAACTTTATAATGCAATCAATTTAATCAAAATTTATGATTCATAAGGTAACTATCATGCCAAAGAGAATCAAATTACATACTTATTCAAATCTCCTGCTCAAAATTAAGAATCATCTATTAACAAGGATAGTCAAATTTCTCACTAATTTATTTACAGCGAATGTAACTAATTAACATTAGACATCTTTAAAATTCCTAATTCTCTCCTAATGTTTATGAATTGTTCCTTTGTAAGTGGTTTTGTGAATATATCAGCTAATTGCTTGGAGGTTTCAACATGTTCAAGCACACAATCACCCTTTAACACATGATCTCTAATGAAATGATGTCTTATCTCAATATGTTTGGTTCTTGAATGCATCACAGGATTCTTTAAAATATTAATGGCACTCGTATTATCACATTTAAGAGGCACATGGTCTAAAATAACACCAAAATCTAGAAGTTGTTGCTTTATCCAAAGGATTTGGGCACAATAACTACCAGCTGCAACATACTCTGCATGAGTTGTTGATAATGCAACACTTACTTGTTTCTTGCTATGCTAAGATATAAGAGAACTACCAAGCAAGTGACAAGTACCACTAGTACTTTTTCTATCAAGTTTACATCCTGCAAAGTCAGAATCAGAGTAACCAACAAGAGTGCATTCAACCCCTTTAGGGTACCATAAACCAACATCTTGAGTTCCAACCAAGTATTTCATTATTCATTTGATGGAAGTTAAGTGTGATTCTTTTTGATATGCTTGATATCTTACACACATACAAACAGTAAACATGATATCCGGTCTACTAGCGGTTAAGTAAAGTAAGGATCCAATCATACCTCTATATTTTGTAAGTTCTACATCCTTACCTTTCTCATCCTTTTCCAAATAACATGAAGTGCTCATGGATATGGCAATTTCATTTGCTTTATCCATGTTGAACTTTTTGAGCAACTCTTTGCAATATTTGGATTGGCTAATGAATGTTCCTTCTTTAGTTTGCTTGATTTATAGTCCAAGGAAGAATGTGAGTTCTCCCATCATAGACATCTCGAATTCATTCTGCATTATCTTAGCAAACTCCTTGCAAAGTGATTCATTAGTGGCACCAAAAATGATATCATCCTCATATATTTGTACCAATAGTATGTCATTCTTTTGTGCTTAAAGAATAATATTATGTCAACCTTTCCTCTTTCAAAATTGTTTTCTAAAAGGAATTTGCTTAACCTTTCATACCAAGCTCTTGGAGCTTATTTTAAACCATATAATGCTTTTCTTAGTTCGAAAACATGATTTGGAAATTGATAGTTTTCAAAACCAGGAGGTTGATCAACATATACTTCTTCTTGAATGTATCCATTCAAGAAGGCACTCTTGACATCCATTTGGTACAATTTGAAGTCCTTACAACATACAAAAGCTAGTAATAATCTAATGGCTTCTAATCTAGCTACAAGTGCATATGTTTCTTCATAATCTATGCCTTCCTCTTGATTATATCCCTTAGCTACTAGCCTACCTTTGTTTCTAGTTATTACTCTATTTTCATCTAGCTTGTTCCTAAATACCCATTTAGTTCCTATTATTTGGTGATCATAGGGTCTTGGCACTAGTTCCCAAACTTCATTTCTTTCAAATTGATTTAGTTTTTCTTGCATGTACAATGTCCAATGTTCATCAATAATAGCTTCATTAATGGTTTTCGGTTCAATTTGAGAGACAAAAGCTAAATGATTGCAAGTATTTAAAGAGTGAGGAGTACTTACACCTTTAGTGATATCACCTATAATATTGTCCAAAGAATGGTCTTTTGAGGTGATCCACTCTTTTTGTTGAGTATGGTCATTTTGTGTTGTATCTCCTTCATTTTTGTTTTCCTCTTTGTCATTCTAGCTTAATTCTTGGAGAGAACCTACAAGGTCATCAACATCTTCCTTTCTCGGGGGGTTATGGCTATTTTCATCAAATTTCACATGAATTGATTCTTTAATAGTATTTGTTTGTTTGTTAAAGACTTGATAAGATTTGCTTGATGATGAATACCCAAGAAAGATTGCCTCATTAGATTTTGCATCAAACTTTCCTAGACTATCCTTTCCATTGTTAAGTGCAAAGCATTACATCCAAAAATATGAAAATAAGAAATATTTGGTTTTCTACCTTTGTAGAGTTCATAGGGGGTTTTCTTTAGAATAGGCCTAATCAAACATCTATTCATAACATGACAAGCGGTGTTTACCGTATCGGCCAAAAAATGTTTTGCAACATTATTTTCACTTAACATGGTTCTTGAAAGCTCCACCAAAGATCTATTTTTCCTTTCAACTACTCCATTTTGTTATGGAGTTCTTGAATGCTTCATTTTTATAAGCAAGAAACAAAGTCCATGTATATCTAGAATAGTCATCTATAATTATAAGAACATAGTAGTTGCCACAAAGCTTTTGACCTTAGAGGGTCCAAACAAATCCATGTGCAAAAGTTGTAAAGGCCTTTGTGTTGAAACAATGTTTTTAGCTTGAAAAGATGCCTTTGCTTGTTTTCCCTTTTGACATGCATCACAAAATTTATTTTCAAACTTAAGCTTTGGTAGACCAATCACTAATTCTTTAAAAACAAGTTTATTTAGATAGTCTACATGTATATGAGCTATTCTTCTATGCCATAGCCATGATTCATCCTCTCTAGTCATAAAGCATTGTACATTATTTGAGGACAAACAATCAACATCAATGATGTAGATATTATCAACTCTTTGACCAACAAACTTTACCTCTTTATTTTGCTTATTTTCAATTATGCAACCATTTGATTCAAATATTACTCTATATCCTTTGTCACATAATTGACTTATACTAAGCAAATTGTGTTTAAGTCCTTCTTCGTATAATACATCGTTTATTGAAGTGGAAGAATTTTACCAATTTTTCCAATCCCAAGAATTCTTCCTTTGGTATTATCCCCATAGGTGACACTTCCTTTTCTTTTAGGTGTGAATGATGTGAACTTACTTATATCACCCGTCATGTGCTTTGAAAACCCGCTAGCTAGGTACCAATGGGTGTTGCTTACCTTGAAACATACCTACAAAACAAAATTAGCTTAGAGAACTTAGTACCCAATTTATGTTGGGTACTTTTTGGTTAGCTTGTGGTAATGTTCCTTTAGGAACCCACACCTTTCTTACCACTTTTGGTCTAAATTTTCTAATATGGCAATTTGAAGCATTATGACCCTTAGCATCACGATGATTGCATTTAGTAAATGGTGATGAAGATTTTCTGTAACATCCTAAGCTCAATTTGAGAATAAACCGAGACCAGGAAAATTTTTCCAAAATCAAAGGGGATTCAAGGGTAAGATGAGCAGTGGAGTGTTAAGGAGAGTAGAATTAGGACAAGAAGAAAGGGAAAGGAATGTAAACCATTCGCAAGGCAACAGCGGAAGATGTAGGACATGAGTGAACCCAACAACGTCTACTCGCTCAGGCGAGATTCAATGTCGCTCGAGCGAGACAACCCAACACGCTTGGGCGAAGCATGCATAGCTTAAGCGGAACCCAACAAAGACCTTCCTTACGCTCACACTCGTTGGAGCGAACACTTAGTCGCTGAGGCGAGCAACTCCACTCGGATTTTCCCTCACTTGGATTTCAAGGTCTAAGTCCACTCGAACAAGCCTTTACTTTCGAATCATTCGGGTTATCCCTTACACGTACAAATTTTTATTCGGGAGTTTACCTCTCATTCCTTAACTTCATTCACTCGAGTCACAGATGTTGACCACTCGGGAAACGATTCCCATAGCCATTCCACTCGGATTCTATAAGGACTACTCACTCGGGATATCTTTCACGGTCTTTTACCACTCGGGTGTATTTCACTCGTTTTTCACTCGGCATATATAATCTTTCTCACTCAAGTTATCCTACTAAGTCAAGACCCACTCACGGATCTTCTAACTTCTAATAAGCTTACTATAATGGAGTTCACTTAGAGCCTTAGATATCATTCCTCTATTGGGAACATTCACTCGGCAGGTTCTCACTCGGAAATATTTAATTATTCCCACTCGGGAGAATCCTAACAGTTATCACTCTGAAGTGTTCAGGTCAATCCTCACCCGGGATTATACGACCTCACTCACTCAGAAACATCTGAGCCCATCCTCACTCGGGATAAGGTCACTATCCCGCTCCCCACAACAGTAACTTAGCTCCATTTTTACTTAGAGTCATACCAACCTCCCACGCTCGGAAAAATGCGTACATATATATATCACTCGGACCTTTACACACAGCATAGAATAAACATACAGTATGATATGCATAGGAATGTATATGAATATTTACAGGCACATTGTCATACTCTCAAGCCGAGAGAGTTCAAATTCTAACATAGAAAGACAAAGACCAAAATACGAGCCGGCCAAGGCTTAACAAAACTTTATACACAGTATATACATATACACACATATCCCCCTAGTGCACAAGCACCTCACTCGGCACACAGCTCCTCCTTCATTCATCATTTCGAGAGACATTCACTGTAAAATATAGCCACAGTAGGGGTGAGCTTTTACATATAAAATGACAGTTAGTGACTTGGCATCAGCATCAGTACACACAATCATGTTCACTCGGGTTGCATTCCATTTAAATTTAAGCCATGCAGATTATGATATTTTTAATGACATACACTTACATACATATTACGTGAAGTTCATTTTCATTCATACAAAAACATGCATCAACTCATTCGGAATTCATTCGTATCACTCCGAGCCATACCACTCATACTATCCTAATTAACATTGCATCTACATGCATGCCTGCGGATCCGACTTAGGCAATGATTTTCAGTTACAGGTTCCCTTACTGGCCTCTCGTCCATTAGCCCTTCCCGTGTGGTACCGGCCTCCCATTGACGTCTCGAGACTTAACTCTAGCTCCCTCGGCTACCAAGAGCTCTCACAGGATCTAGCTAAGGGTCTGTAGTTGGAGATTATTTCTTTGGGGTTCCTGACCTTCCACGGGTCACCCCGTTCCTGTACATGCAGCCTATGTGCTTTAACAACGAGCATCCTTGATTATCCGACTCATTCCTCGTAACCATTAGAGTCATAACCGATCCAACATAGTTCCTACATTCACTCGTCCATCGCACCAGCATACACAATAATCAAACAGTTCATGTTTACAACATCCCAGATGAAATCAGCCAACAGCCACACATACATATCCTCTCGGTATTAACAATAATAAGAACATGTATCACACGCGTCTATGTGTAAATGACTATCAAAATTCAGCACAACAACCCTGAATACATGCATATAAATGTATAACCATTAACAGGACTCTGCTATCACACATATGGTATTCAAGGATTAACAATCACGCATTGCACACAGTCATCATAGACATATTCACACACACGCAAGGCAATACGTTCATCCGGTACCGTCCATAAACCATGCATTTGACATGCAAGCGCCCCCTACCTACTGAAGGGACTCGAGAAGCTCTTCTGTTTTCTGACGTTTGGTCTGATGCTTTGTTTGCCTCGTTCAGTCCCTCCTCGCATAGTTGTACTCTACAATCGGCTCGGGGATAGGAAGTTGTTCTTCCTCCGCTTCGATGATCGTCCTTCACCAACCGAAGGAGACTCTGAATCTTCTGTAGCACCGTCGTCATGGGTTTCCAGAAACAGAGAACAAAGGACAGGGGAGAAGAATAAGAGCGAAGAAGAAGGAGAGAAGAGAGATCGAAGAGAGGTAGCGGAGAAGAAGTCTAAAGGGAATGCCTAACAACAGTGGCCCAGCAACACATATGTACATGCACGAAGAAGGAAGAGTGGGGTGGGAAAGCGTGAATCAGCAGTCCACTCATGACACCCACCAATCACAAGCAGCCAACAATTAATCACAATTGATCAGTCATGATTTCTTAAGTTAAACTAATTAAGTTAATTATAATTAAAAAGTAATCTTCCACTTGGCAATTATTATTTTAATGGCTTAATTTCACTCGGTAATTAATTCTTAAATCGGGATGTTACATTTTCTAGGTGGCACAAAGAAATTCTTATAATGCTTTTCCTTTTTAGTGGGATTATATCCTAATCCGATTTTATCAAACATACATCTTTGTTTTCCAAGTAGGACATTTAAATTGTCTCTACCATGTGTGAATTTTTCAAGAGTTATATTTAAGTCTAGGACTTTCTTTTTTAGGTGATCACATTTCTTGAAATATTCATATGATTTTGAGAAAGTTTGTGTTTCAACAACTTTCTTTTTCAAAATTTCATTCTCCTTTACTTGCTCAATTAGATGCATCTCTAGAGTTTTTATGGTTTTTCTTGACAACTTATATTTGCTAGCTAGTTTCATATATTTATCATACAATTCTTCAAAAGCATCATACAATTCATTTTTGTCAAGATCATGGTGATTTACCTTATCTTCCTCTTCATGGTGGTTAGCCATTAAGCAAAGATTTGCTTCTTCATTATCCGAATCATCGGAACTACTCACATCATTTTTGTCCCAAGCGATGTAAGCTCTTCTTCTTCCTCCTTTCTCTTTGCTTTTCTTCTTGAGGTTTGGACAATCTACTTTGAAGTGCCATTCCTTACCATATTCAAAACAATTTGGTGAGGAAGAATTTTCTTTAGAAATAGGTTTCTTAACTTGGGGTTTGAAACTTTTTTTGAAGCGTTTGTTTTTCATGAATTTTCTGAAACGCTTTACAAATAATCCAAACTCTTCTTCTTTATCAAGCTCACTGCCAGATTCATCTTCATTGATAGAAGTGGCATTGAGAGCTAGTCCCTTTTTTTCGAAGATTTTTCTTCCTCTTCCGCCATCTTCGAATCTTTCAACTCTTGTTCCGCTCTTGTAACTTACCAAATAATGTAGCAAGAGACATATCATTTATATTTGGTGATTGTTTGATAGCGGTGACAAGAGGTTGCCATTCCCTAGTAAGACTTTTTAATACTTTATGAATAAGCTCTTTGTTAGTGTAAGTCTTACCAAGAGTAATAATATGTAATGACATTTAAATTAGGAATTAGAATATACATGGAATACAAAGAAGAAACTAGCTCCCAATATAATCCCCTATGAAAATAAATAGTAGAAACATGATCAAAGATATAATATGAGTGTAAAGGAAAAAGGTTAGGAAATGAAACAAATGACAACCCAATGAAAACTCTAGATATAAAATAAGAAAGACAAAACATAAGAAAAAGTAAACTCAAAAGAGTAAAGACACAACTCTAACCTAACAGAACCTATAGTAACTATATACATGCTACAAGTAATCCTAAGAAAACTATGCAAATACAAGGTTCTATTCATCCCATTGTGAATAGGATAGGGTGGAACACAAACCTCTAAAGGAATGAACACTTCAATGGGCAAAGAAAGGGAGAAGCTTATTAAGCATAAGAATGTGCTAAAAGTGTATGTATCATGAAGTATATAGCGGGGTTGGTGAAGGAGCAAGGCTCGCTTCACGTGAAGTTTCAAGGTAAGAAGACAAGAATGCCTCATGGAGTTATCAAGGGAGACAACTTCTTTGCCTTTCTCATGGTTGGATTTAGAGTGTTAGTGGGAGGTGGAAGGGCCAAACTCCTTATCCCTTTTTGACTTTATTTGAAGTTGATCCTCCAAGACTTACTTTGGAGTTAAGGTATGTAACACAAACTTCTTAATTTTATGGAGGAAGGTGAGGGTCTTAGATAAATCCTCATGGGTAACCTTTTTGTTATATTGCCAATGTCTACCCAAAAGAAGATGTATAGCCTCTATATGTTATTCAAGTGGCCTCAATACTCAAGAGGGGAGGGGGTGAATTGAGTGTTTAAAAATTTTAACTTGGAATTCCTTTAAATTTGGTTCTTTATGCAATCTTAATGAGATATATAGAAATATACAAGCAATAATTATGTATCACACAGAAATTGGTTTGATTTGAGATAATGAACTCTTAGAGTCAAGTGAAACTTAACTGAGAAATGAGAATCAAGATAGAATAATGGTTCAGTAATTTTATCAAACAGTTGGTGTGTAATGGTTAGGTTTCTTCTTGGGAGCACTATTAACTCAAGCAATCAACTCAGGCAATTCAACAACTAGTTTGTATGCACAATCAAGTAAAGAGTTCAAGGTTAGAAAAATGTAAACCAATTTAATGAGTTCCACCAATCAGGTGTACGTTTCGCCTTCAAGCAACTTACATGAAGGATTCCACTATTGAAGATTTGAGATACAAGCTTTGAGCAATTGTCTCCTAGTGTCCCACACTCAAGAACCCAATTCTCACAAGCAAAGGGCACCCAACCCAATCTCACAATCTCTCAATACCCAAAGGTTGAACTCCAACCTTTGTGACCACTCAACCTAGAGTGAATACCTTGGTGTTTTCGTGTTTGGATTACAAGATTATACTCTCTCAATAGAGTGGATAAGAAATTGAAAGCTCTCATAAGTCTAGTGACTCTCAAGAATAGAGGATATACAAATATTAGCTTAAAGTTTCAAAACAATGAAACTTATACAGAAAAATTAACTTACTAAGCATAAATGCAAGCTTTGATTGATTTCTTGTATTTGTTGTTATATCTTGTGCTTGAGTTAGAGATCCATTTTTAGAGCCTTGGAGGTATTCATAGCCGTTGCATATCATGGTTCTAGCTTGTCTCTGTGTATAGTGGGTTTTGGATCTTTGTTTCCCACCTAAAAATGTCTTTTTAGTGATGTTTCCCACTACTTGAATCTATTCATACGTTTCTGAATTGATTCAAGGCATTCTGACTTGGACATTTTGGGCTTCCAGGGACGTGTGACTTGATTCAGGCCTTGGTGAATCGATTCAGGCCATTTTGTTTTGAGAATTTTGGGACTTCCAAGCGTGTGAATCGATTCAAGCTCCTCTGAATCGATTCAGGCTATTCTGTTTTGATATTTCAGGAACGTTCAGGCCTTTGAATCGATTCCTATATGTGTGAATCGATTCAAGCAATGATGTTTGGTGTTTTTCCATACTTTTTGATGTTTCCTTGAAGCGTTTTGAGTCATGGTTCCTTTCCTTGATCCTTATGCATTACTTTCTTGAATTCTTTATCCATTTGAGAGCATGTTCTTCATGATTCCTTGAATCTTTGATTTGAGTACATCAAATGTATTCTTTTGATTTGTTCATTGTACTTGTTTGTGATCCATGAGTAATGCTCTTCTTGTTCTTGGGTACTTGTCATTATCAAAACCCCTATCTACAACATGCAAATACACTATAGGAACTACATCACATAAAACGTTATCTCGATAGGTTCCTATGGAGAAAGTAAGATTGACTTGTTTGTTAACTAAAATTTTACCCAGTTCATTAAGCCATTGCAATTTATAAGGTCTATGGTGATCTATTAGTTCACAACCAAGTTTGTGGACTAGTTTTTGACTAGCCACATTGGCACAACTCCCACTATCCACAATGAGAGAACATAGTTTTTCATTAATGTAACATCTTGTATAAAAGATGTTCTCCCTTTGTGTAGTGTCATCCTCCTTAACATGGCTTCCTAGAAGCCTTCTAATGATAAACAACTCACCTTCATCACCTAGAACATGTTTACTCTCATAGGAATCACTACTTGATCCATCACTAATGTGTGAAGAGAAAGAGTCCTCTTGGCTAGAGTAGTGATCAATACCATTTAAAATCATGGTTTTATTTGTTGGGCATTGAGAAGCAATGTGACCTCTTCCTAAACATTTAAAACATTTTATAGAACTTGTTCTAGAAGATGATGGTGTAGAGATGGAGTGATGATTATTAGTAAGGATAGGTCTAGAACGGTCATTTTGGGAGGTTTAGAGGATGAACCCTTCTTATGAACCTTACTTTTAATTCTTGGAGAATAAGTGCCCATTTCATTCTCCTTACCGTTTCTCCAACTACCTTCTCTTTTTGATGGGGAGTCCCCTTTCCCCTTCCACTTGGGCCTAAAGGGTTTAGAATCACCTTTATAAGAAAAGGCTCCCTTAAGGAGTTGAGCTTCTACTTTTGTGCATTGATGAAGAAGCTCCTCAATGTCCACATGAGGTAGAAGTTCCACTCTTTTCTTAATATTATGATTAAGGCCATGTAAAAACCTATGCATAAGGATTTCTTAAAATCCACCTTCAAGTGAGATGGATAAAACCAACACAAGGAGCTTGTTAATAATTTCAATTAGTGTTATTAAAATTTCTGAGAATCTAGTAACTGAAACAAATGGCAAATGCAAAGAAAAATAGCTTAGAAATACATGGAAACAAGCTCCTTAACCTAAGACATTAACTAAGGAAGCTAAAGGCACTAAAACAAATCAACAAACACCTACCATACATACATATACCATATGGTTTGCAGTAAAGCAACAGTAACACAAGACTTTAAAACATGTATATGACTCAATTAAATCACAAGATGCAAGAAAAGTAAGAAAGGAGCACTAACAAGCAAGAAAAGCAAGGTAACTTGTAGTGTAAGACACTAAAGGTCAAAGAGTTGACCTAAAATTTTTACTCAAATTTTTTCACACTTTTAGGTTATTACATGGTCAAGTGCAGTAAGAGAATTTCTAAAAGCACTTTGCAAAATACCAAGCCAAACTAAATAGATCTAAACTTTAAGAATTGATAACTTTTTACATTTTTGGTGAAATGTGGCATATGATATATCAAAATGAAGCTAGAGACAAGGACAGTACAATATCTAAAGCTGAAAATTCAGAATCTAAATACATAAATACATATCTAAAGAAAAAAAAGAAGAGATAGACTCATGATACCAAATATTATAGGAATTTACTTGAATTCCTAAGAATGCCTTGGATCTACCTCTTGCTCTTCTTCAAATCCATACTTGAATACTCCAAACTATATGAAATCGAAATAGAAATGGACTTATAAATTACAAGCCATGAGCTTGTAGGAGATGGAAATGGAAGATTTCATGTTTAAGAATCTAGATTTAAGCTTAGAAAAAGAGGATAATGAGAGGCAAGGGAAGGAGATAGGCGCCACCACTCTCTAAGGCTAGAGAGATAAGGAAGTGAGGTTAACCACCTTCGGGATGAGACCAAAGGATAAAAACAAAGAGAAATGAGATATATTGTACCTTTTCTAGACAGAAAGGGGAGTTTATCTAACTAAAACGTTCTAAAATTCAACTTATGAAGGAGAGCTTTCATGAAAAACCCAACAGAGGAAGGAGAGGGTTGTCTCATGAAGGGGCTTACTTTTTGGATAACGGAGGACACAAGTGGAGGAGATGTGGGTGGTGATGGTAGCTGGCCATGGAGGATATGGTCGTGTAGTGAAGGCTTGTGGTGGCTATGTAACACCCCAGCCGCTTTTCAGGAATAAATGACTCGCCTCATAGACCAACACGAGAGCTTTCCAATGTGCTTTTGTCCTCACTTACATATTTCCTGAGAACTTCCCAGGGGTTCACCCATCCCAGAATTACTCCAAGTTAAGCACGCTTAACTTTGGAGTTCTTATGTGATAGGCGACCGAAAAGGCTAATGCATTTGTTGGTATAGGTAGTACGAATTCATTTCTTTAAGCTATCCTCGACTGTATAGTCCCATACCTATACAGTCTTTGGATCCCTCTCATTCTGGTTTGTATTCGACTTGTTCATGTGTCCCTTCCACTAGAAGCTTGCCAGGAGCCGCTCCTTGTCCGTGCCTATGCACCGACGATCACTCCCGCCCTCAACAGTGCCCGGGATGCCACATTCCCCGCTAGAAGCCTGCCAGGAGCCGCTCCTTGTCCGTGCCCATGCACAATGTGGCATCCTGGGCACTGTTGAGGGCGGGGAGTGATCGCCAGTGCATAGGCACGGACAAGGAGCGGCTCCTGGCAGGCTTCCAGTGGAACGGACACATCAACAAACCGAATATATACCAGAATGAGAGGGATCCAAAGACTGTATAGGTATGGGACTATACAGTCGAGGATAGCTTAAAGAAATGAATTCGTACTACCTATACCAACAAATGCATTAGCCTTTTCGGTAGCCTATCACATAAGAACTCTAAAGTTAAGCGTGCTTAACTTGGAGTAATTCTGGGATGGATGACCTCCTAGGAAGTTCTTAGGAAATGTGTGAGTGAGGACAAAAGCACATTGGAAAGGTCTCGTGTTGGTCTGTGAGGCAAGTCGTTCATTCCTGAAAAGCGGCTGGGGTGTTTCATTTTGGTATCAGAGCAGACCTAAAAGGTCCAAGGCCAAGGTATGCTTACCGAGTGTAAGTGGTTGTGTGCATTATGACCGAGTGGTCATTATTATTGTGATATTCTGTTGAACATGAACGATGTTGAAATATTGAATTGAGGATAGGAGATTATTCCCCTCCTGGTCTGATTGATTATGTGATATATAGGAAGGGTATAATGTGCTATAGTTATTGAATGTTGGGATGAAATCTGATCGGTAATGAGTAACTTGTATACTTATCCTTGAAGGGGTGTTAATTTTAGGATAAGTAATGACGAATCGTCAAAGCATGGAAGCCATAGCCACGACATTCCAACGTTTTGCGGACGTGTTTGAGAGGTAGGGCCAGCCTCGAGCTGAAGATGGCCAAGTATTGGATCGCTTCCTAAAGAGGAAGCCGAGTGAGTTTCAAGGGGGACTTAACCCCGAGGCAGCTTACAAGTGGACTCAAGAGTTAGAGAGGATTTTTTGGGGCCTTCACTGTACCGAGGTCCAGAAGGTGGAGTGCGCAGTGTACATGCTGCGGGACGAAGCAGAAAACTAGTGGATGATTGCCAGAAACTGACTGGTTGATGCTGACACCCAGCTGACCTGGAAAAATTTCAAAACGTGCTTCCTAGAAAAATATTTCCCCAACACAGTAAGGAGTTGGAAGGAACTGGAATTTATAGAACTGAAACAGGGTTCCATGTCTGTAGAAGAATACGCAGCCAGATTTGAAGAGCTGTGTCTGTTTTATCCGCCCTTCCAACAACGCGGGACTGAGAGTTCTAAATGCCTCAAATTCGAGAACGGACTGCGATCGGACATTAAAAGAGCTTGCAGTTACCAAGAAATTAGAAGTTTCCCAGTACTGGTGAATAAATGTAGGATTTTCGAATGTGCTTTCCAATGCCCATTCGGGCCAGAGCAGTAGGGCAGAACCCTTCTTGAGGCCTCAACAGTCACGCTTCAAGAGATCAGGTAACGTTGGAAGAAGTGGACCCTCTGCTGGATATAAGGGTCGGAACAGTCAAGAGGGACACACTGGTGGACGTCCAAGATTTGGCAAGTGTTTTAAATATGGTGGCGACCACTTTGCTCAGAATTGTGATGGTGGAGGAAATGTCATATGTTTTCATTACAATGAGAATGGGCATATCCGCCCCGACTGTCCTCAATTACGCCAAGCAGACGCCCACGTGCATCGTGGAGGCTTCCGAGGGAGAGGCCGTGGGAATGGTGGCCAAAGATCGGAGGGTAGAGATAATAGAGCTAGAGGGAATATGATGTTCGCTCCAAACAATCGAAAGAGAAACACCGACCAACCAGCTGTTGGGAGGGTATATGCCATCAACGCGGAGGAGGCTGCACAAGTGAATGACTTGGTGCAAAGTAAGTGCTTACTCGGTAGATATACACTTAATGTAGTTTTTGATTTTGGAGCCACCCATTCTTTTATAGCTGATGAGTGTGTGAGACGTTTAAAGTTACCGACTGTGTATATGGATCGGACTTTGGAAGTAGCCAATCCGACTGGCACTAAGGTGTTGACATCATCGATGTGTAAAGATATAACGTTTGTATTGGGCGATCGCAGCTTCACCTTCGATTTGGTGTGCGTGCCTCTAAAGGACCTCGACATTGTACTTGGCATAGATTGGCTTTCAGCCAATAAGGTATTGGTGGACTGTCGAAACCGAAGGGTAATCTTTCCGAGGCAGAACAATGAAGATCACACGGTACAAGGTATAGCTCAGCTATTTATGATGCTTTGTTTAACTGAGGGAGAGGGTAGAGCCCGGGTGAACGATGTTCCGACTGTTTGTGAATTCCCCGAAGTGTTTCTGGAGGACGTTCCGGGTGTCCCTCCGAATAGAGAAGTTGAATTCTCTATAGACTTGATTGCTGGAGCCGAGCCAGTCTCTAGTGCACCTTATAGAATGTCCCCAACAGAATTAGCCGAGTTGAAAAAGCAGGTGGATGAGTTACTCAGAAAACAATTCATTAGACCGAGTGTATCACCATGGGGCGCACCTGTACTACTTGTCAAAAAGAAGGATGGCAGTATGAGATTATGCATAGATTACCGTTAGTTGAATAAACTCACGATTAAGAACCGATACTCGTTGCCCAGAATCGATGATTTGATTGACCAACTGCGTGGTGCTTCAGTCTTCTCAAAGATCGATTTACGATCGGGATACCACCAAATCCGGGTGAAGGACTCGAATATTCCAAAGACTGCCTTTAGGACTCGGTATGGCCACTACGAGTATGTAGTGATGTTGTTCGGTGTGACAAACGCCCCTGTTGTATTCATGAATTACATGAACAGCATATTCCACCCATATCTAGACCGATTCGTAGTTATTTTTATTGACGATATCTTAATCTATTCCAAAACCCCAGAGGAACATGAAGAACACCTCCGAGTGGTACTCCAAGTATTGAAGGAGAAGCAGTTGTTTGCAATGCTTTCGAAGTGCGATTTCTGGATGGATAAGATCCACTTTCTCGGACATGTAATTTCCATGGAAGGTGTCTCGATAGACCCATCAAAGGTGGCAGCTATAATGGCATGGGAGAGACCCAAGTCGGTCTCGGAGATAAGAAGCTTTATGGGCCTAGCTGACTATTATAGAAGGTTTATTGAAGGTTTTTCTAAGCTTGCTCTGCCACTGACCAAGCTGACTCGAAAAAACGTCCCTTTCGTTTGGAGTTCTGAGTGCGAGGGTAGTTTCCGAGAGTTAAAGAATAAGTTGACGACCGCTCTAGTGTTGGCATTGCCAAACTTGCAAAAGAGCTTTATGGTTTATTGTGATGCGTCGGGACTCGGCCTGGGGTGCGTACTAATGCAGAAGGACCAAGTGATAGCTTATGCCTCTCGGCAATTGAGACCTCACGAACAGCATTATCTGACCCATGACTTGGAATTGGCAGCTATGGTTTTCGCGTTAAAGATATGGAGGCATTACTTGTACGGTTCTAAGTTCGAAGTATACAGCGACCATAAAAGCCTCAAATATTTATTTGACCAGAAGGAGTTGAACATGAGGCAGAGAAGATGGATGGAATTTTTAAAAGATTATGACTTCGAGCTGAAGTATCATCCGGGTAAGGCGAACGTTGTTGCCGACGCGTTGAGTCAGAAATCCCTCCATGTGGCTGTGATGATAGTGAGAGAGGTAGAGTTATTGGAGCAATGCCGAGATATGAACTTGCATGTTGATGTCTCTTCGGCTCAGAAAATAACACTCGGTACATTTAAGATTGCCAACGAGTTCCTGAAGTTGGTGTCCGAGCAGCAGAAGTTAGATCCCTACTTGGCTGGTCTAAAGAAGACTCAGGCCAAGGGTAAGGACTTGTCCTTGACCGAGGGATCAGATGGGATTTTTCAAGTGAAAAATAGAATATACGTACCCGGTGGGGGAGAATTAAGAAGGATGGTGCTTGATGAAGCCCACAAGAGCCTGCTAAGCATCCACCCGGGTGCCACGAAGATGTACCATGATCTAAGACTACAATTCTGGTGGCCAGGATTAAAGAGAAATATAGTGGAATATGTGGCTCGGTGTATCACCTGTCAAAAATTGAAAGTTGAGCACCAGAAGCCGTACGGTGCATTACAACCCTTGGAGAGTCCCGTGTGGAAGTGGAACTCAATTGCCATGGACTTTGTCATGGGGTTGCCAAAAAACCGAGTGGGTCATGATGCGATTTGGGTCATTGTTGACCGATTGACGAAAAGCGCATACTTCCTGCCTATGAACATGAGGTACCCGTTACATAAGTTGGCTCAGATTTATATTCACGAAATTGTCTGACTGTATAGAGTGCCAGCTTCTATCGTATCGGACAGGGATCCTAGATTCACGTCCCAGTTTTGGACCAGCCTGCACTAGGAGTTAGGCACGAAACTTTGGTTAAGTTCCGCCTACCACCCCCAATTAGATGGACAATCCGAGCGAACGATACAAAGTCTAGAGGACTTACTTAGAGCGTGTGTGTTAGAGCATGGTGGATGTTGGGAACAGTACCTTCCCTTGATCGAATTTATGTACAACAACAGCCACCACAGCAGTATTGGTATGGCGCCCTATGAAGCCCTGTATGGCCGAAAATGTCAGACCCCACTCTGTTGGTCAGAAACGGGTGAGAGTTTACTATTGGGGCCAGAGATTGTGAAGCAAACCTCAGAACAGATCCAGATAATTAAGGATAAGATGAAGGCGTCTCAGGACAGACAGAAGAGCTAATATGATAGACGGACCAAACCACTGGAATTTTCAGTCGGAGATAAGGTGTTTCTAAAGATTTCACCAAGCAAAGGAGTCGGGCGAGCCTTGAAAAGTGGAAAGTTGAACCCCCGATACATTGGGCCTTATGAGATATTGGAACGAGTCGGTTCCATGGCATACCGAATAGCATTACCGACTCACCTATCCCTATTGCATAATGTATTTCATGTGTCTCAACTAAAGAAGTATCTACCCGATTCTACTCACACAATGCCTGATGATGGAGTGGAAATCAAGGAAGATCTGACCACTATAACTATACCAACTAGAATAGTGGACCGATCGGTAAAGTGGTTGAGGAGCAAGAATGTGCAACTGGTTGAAGTGGAGTGGCAACAAGACGGGATTACCTTATACACTTGGGAACGCGAGGATGCTATTAGGCAACAGTACCCCGAGTTGTTTAATCAAGGTGAGTTACCGAGTGAATTTCAGGGATGAAATTCTTTTAAGAGGGGGAGAATTATAACATCCCAATTTTGAAATTAAAATACCGAATAAAATTAAACCATTAAGATCATAATTTCAAAGTAGGAAATTATTTGTTAATCATAATTAACTTATGATGACAAATTAATCATGCTTAATTGTTAAATGGTTGGCAGCTTATGATTGGCGGGTCACGTGAGTGGGGTTGCGATTCACGCTTCCCCACCCCACTCTCCTTCTTTTCGTACGCATATACATATGCCCCGTGCCACTGTGGTTATTCATCTTTCTCCACTGCTTCATTCTCTCTTTTCTTCTCTTCTTCGTTCTTTGTCCTCTTCTCTTCTCCCCTGTCCTTGTTCTCTGTTTCTGGAAACCCACGACGACGGGCTGCAGAAGGGTCAGAGTCTTCTTTGGTTGGTGAAGGACGATCATCGAAGCAGAGGAAGAACAACTTCCTATCCCCGAGCCGATTGTAGAGTACGACTGTGCGAAGGGAACTGAACAAGGTAGACAGAGCATCAGACCAAACGTCAGAAAACAGAAGAGCTTCTCGAGTCCCTTCAGAAGGTAGGGGGCGCTTGCATGTCAAATGCATGGTTGATGGACGGTACCGAATGAACATATTACCTTACGTGTGTATGAATGTGTCTGTGATGACTGTGTGCAATGCATGATTAGGAATCCTTGAATGCCATGTGTGTGATTGCAGAGTCCTGATTATGGTTATACAATTGCATATATGTATTCAGGGTCGTTGTGCTGAATTTTGATAGTTGGTTATACATAAACGCATGTGATGCATGTTCTTATTATTGTTAATACCGAGAGGATACGTATGTGTGATTGTTGGCTGATTTCATTTGAGGTATTGTAAAGATGAACTGTTGAGTACTGTGTATGCTGGTACGATGGATGATTATATGTAGGAAATATGTTGGATCGGATGTGACGCTAATGGTTACAAGGAGTGAGTCGGATAATTGAGGATGCTCATTGTTTAAGCATATAGGCTGTATGTACAGGAATGGGGTGAAACGTGGATGGTCAGGAGCCCCAACAAAATGATCTCCAGCTACAGACCCTTGGCTAGATCGTGTGAGAGCCCGTGGTAGCCGTAGGAGCTAGAGTTAAGTCTCGAGACATCAATGGGAGGCCGGTACCACGCGCGAAGGGCTAATGGACGAGAGGCCAGTAAGGGAACCTGTAACTGAAAATCATTACTTAAGTCGGATCCGCAGGCATGCATTTAGATAAAATGTTGGTTAGGATAGGATGAATGGGATGGCTCGGAATGATATGAGTGAATTCTGAATGAGTTGATGCATGCTTTTGTATGATTGAAAAGAAACTCACGTAATATGTATGTAAGTGCATGTCTTTGAAAGTATTATATTCTGCATGGTTGAAATCCAAATTGAATGCAACCCGAGTGAACGTGAGTGTAAGTATTGATGCTGATGCCGAGTCATTAACTGTCTTTTTAAATGTAAAAGCTCACCCCTACTGTGGCAATATTTTCAGTGAATGTCTCTCGGAACAACGAGTGAAGGTGGAGCTGCATGTCGAGTAGAATGTTCATGCACGATGGAACTATATGTATATATGTAGATATTGTGTATAATGTTTTGGTTAAGCCTTGGCCGGCTCGTGTTTTGATATTAGTCTCTTAAACCAGAATTTGAATTCCCTTGGGTTGAGGGTATGACAATGTGCTTGTAAATTAATTAAATATATTCCTGTATATATATATACATATACTGTATGTTCATCTATGCTATGCGTGAAATCCGAGAGATGTATATATAGGTACTTCCGAGTGTGGGAGGTTGTACGATCTTAGGTTAAAATGGAACTAAGTTATTACAGTGGGAAGCGAGATAATGACTTTACCCCGATTAAGGAAAGGTTAGATGTTCCGACTAATGAGTGATCTATAAGAATTCCGAGTGGAACCCAGAGTAGTAAACTTATTGGAAACTAGGAGATTCTAGGAGAGGCTTGATTTAGTAAGAAAATTTGAGTAAGAAGGATTATATGTGCCGAGTGGAAAATGAGTAAAATACCCGAGTGATAAAAGACTGTGAGGAATACTCCGAGTGAAATGTACGTGTGAAGTTCGAATGAAATGGCTATGGGAACCATTGATGATGCATGATTTATCCTTAATTCCTCAATTTAAATGTGTATAATTTGCCATCACTTAGTGTGTAATATATTGCACTTTAACACATTTTCATCATTTGAGTTTTATTTAATATTTAATTTTAAAATGAATTAAGGATAAATTTTTAATAAAAGTTGGTTTTCTCTTGTTTTGTAGTGTGTGATTAAGCCTGTAATTAAAAAAATAATTACCACAGGTCAAACGAAAGAAGCCACGACTCAAGAAATGGTCAAAAATGCGAGAAAAGCACCAGAACAGGTCTGGGAATCGATTCACCAATGTGGGAATCGATTCCCACACAAAAGAACAGCAAGGAATCGATTCAAGCACCCTGGGAATCGATTCATACAGCTAGGAATCGATTCCCCACCCATGTGAATCGATTCATATGCATTTTAAAGGCCTGGGAATCGATTCAAACAAGCATGAATCGATTCATGTGCTTGGGAATCGATTCCCACCCCTGAGGAATCGATTCCTTAGTGTAAAATTGCCCAAAAATTGCCTAGATGAATCGATTCAGGCACAGATTCATCAGTGGAAACATCAGATAACGCATTATCAAAGTGGAAACAACACTGAAGCTGATAATGGAGCACTGAAGCATGATAATGGAGCACCATTGAATTGTAAATTAAGAGTGCACATTCCATTACAAATTAATTAAGGCATAAGCGTTGCTTTTGAGCTCCTATAAATAGGAAGCAAGGCAAGGGGCAAAACCATTCATTCTTCATCAGAAGACATCAATTCCTCCTTCATACGTTCTTCCTCTTCTCTTCTCCGTTGGAATTTTTCCAGCAAGTTCTTCATTTCCGGGTTAGTTTCATTGTTTGTAGTTGTAATTATGGAGGGCTAAAACCCCTAGATTGATTTTCTTGGAGAATGTTGTAATGTAATTTTGAGGTCATTAATTTTAATATAGTATGCTTTTATTATTGTTATTTCTTCATAATCTTTCTCTACTTATTTAATTCCATTTTGTTTAATTAAATTTGTATGCTTAATCGGTTTAATTATTCAAATGGAATAAAATAAGGTTTTAAATTAGAATGGATTAAGGAAATATGCATGCTTAATGAATATTTTCATAATCACTTTTAATAATTATGGTTTGCTTAATTCCATAATTTGAGAATAGATTATGTATATAGGCGATGTTCTTATGTATGCTCAATAATTCCTAGATTTTACGATCTTGACTCCTTTTGCTTAATTAGGATGCTTGATTAAAATATTCATTTTTAAATGAAAGTAAAGGAATTATGAATTGAAAAAGACGCTTAGTTGATCAATTCAATTTGAGCTAAGAAATTAACATTAATAAGTATACAAATTATTTTTAGTGAACCAAGGATAAATTTATTTACAATACTCCAAGAAAATCAATCGCTTGTTATTTATTGTTTTAAATCCTTTATTTACCTTGTTTTAATTTTAATTGTGACAACAAAAATCAATCAAAACCCCCCCAATTGTATGTTAGTTGAACTTATGTTTGTAAAAATTTTTAGTTGTTGAGTTTTTATTTTTAATTGTTAAAAATTAGTTTAAGACTTGATTTTTCCTAAATTTTTGTGTTGATCCTTGAGAGAACGACCTAGGTTGACACCCTAGTACTACGTTAATTAATTTTAATGTACTAATTTGACGGGGCCACGACAGCCGACGTCAAATTTTGGCGCCGTTGCCGGGGATCAACGATCTTTAGGAAAAACTCTTGTTTTAAATTAATTTTTTTTTATTAAAAAAAAATTTTAAAAAAAATTTTCTTTTGTTTGTTTGTTTGTTTGTTTATTTTATTTCTTTTGCATGATTTAGGATTCTTATGATTTATTGCTCATCATGATCAAATATCTTGTTGTAAGCTATGTATGACTAGAAGAACTTTTGAGCATTTATATTCATTTGATCCTGAAATTGAAAGAACTTTTCATAGGTTAATTAGAGAAGCTAGATTTAATAATAACTTTGTTGATATTGATAGTGATAGTATTTTTTCTGAATCTGTTGAAAGTACTACTGCTAGTTTTTCTGATATGGCTGAACCTCGTGAAAGAACTCTTAGAGAACTAGCTGCTCCTGAATTCACTTACGAAAGTTTGTGTATTCAATATCCTGATGAGGATGTCCCTTTTATTCTTAAGACCGGACTTATACACCTGTTGCCTAAGTTTCATGGTCTTGCGGGTGAAGATCCGCACAAACACCTCAAAGAATTCCACATTGTGTGCTCCACAATGAAACCCCAAAACGTTCAAGAAGACCATGTCTATCTTAAAGCGTTTCCTCATTCTTTAGAGGGTGTTGCTAAGGATTGGTTGTACTACCTTGCTCCAAGATCAATCACAAGTTGGAATGACTTAAAGAAAATGTTCTTGGAAAAATTCTTTCCTGCCTCTAGAATAACTGCAATCCGTAAAGACATATCTGGCATTAGGCAACTCTCTGGAGAAAGTCTTTATGAATATTGGGAGAGATTTAAAAAACTTTGTGCAAGTTGCCCTCACCACCAAATTTCTGAACAACTTCTTCTTCAGTACTTCTATGAAGGTTTACACCACGTTGATCGCAACATGATTGATGCGGCAAGTGGAGGAGCTTTAGGAGATATGACTGCTGCTGAAGCAAGAAATCTGATTGAGAAGATGGCATCTAACTCTCAATAATTTGGTGTGAGAAATGATTCTTTCAAACCCATGTTTGATTCCAATTCTAGTTCATCTGGAATTAAATTGGAGAGCAAACTTGATGCTCTCACCACTCTAGTCACACAATTGGCAGTAAATCAAAAATCCATGACTGCTAAAGTTTGTGGCATCTGCTCTTCACAAGAGCACCCCACTGATTGTTGTCCTTCTCTATAAGAAAAGGATAATAATAGTCCCCAAGCCTATGCAGCTAACATCTACCATGATAGACCTCCACCACCACAAAACCATGACCTTTCCACCAACAGATACAATCCAGGTTGGAGGAACCATCCAAACTTGAGATGGGGGAACCAACAACAAAATCCCCAACCTCCATTTCAAAATAATGCACCAACCTTCCAAAGAACTACACCTCAACCATCCACAAATGGCCCTTCTTTGGAGGATCTGGTGAAACAAATGGCTACACAGAACTTGGAGTATCAACAGAGGAATGATGCTACCATCCAGAGTCTAAGCAACCAAATTGGGCAATTGGCTTCATCATTAAGCCAGTTATAATCTCAAAACTCTGACAAATTACCATCTCAACCAGCTGCAAATCCAAGAAATGTGAGTGCAATTCAGTTAAGATCAGGTAAGAACCTTGAAGTACCCATACCTAAGGAACCTGAAAAACAAACAGATGTGCCCACAACAGTTGAGAATGATGTGCCCTCTTCAAACACAAGCAAATCTGAGAAGCAACCATCCCAAATTCCACCTCATATCCCTCTTCCTTTCCCACCAAAAGCAATTCCAAGTAAGAAGATGGAAGAAGTGGACAAAGAAATTTTGGATACTTTCAGGAAAGTGGAAGTGAATATACCTCTTCTCGATGCAATCAAGCAAATTCCCAAGTATGCCAAATTTCTGAAGGAGTTGTGTACTCACAAGAGGAGACTCAAAGGTAATGAAAGGATAAGTATGGGAAGAAATGTATCTGCACTGCTTGGTAAGGAAAATATCCCTGAAAAATGCAAGGATCCAGGTACGTTTTCTATACCTTGTATCATAGGCAATAATAAATTTGAAAATTGCATGTTAGATTTAGGAGCTTCAATAAATGTTATGCCTATGTCTGTTTTTAAATCTTTGTCTCTTGGAAATTTACAACCTACTGGTGTAGTAATTCAGCTAGCCAATAGGAGCACTGCTTATCCTGCTGGAGTTATAGAGGATGTTTTGGTTCAGGTAGAACAACTTGTTTTCCCTGCTGACTTTTTTGTACTTGATATGGAAGAAGGTATGCCTCAAATTCCTGTTCCTATCATTTTGGGAAGACCATTTTTAAAAACAGCTCGAACCAAAATAGATGTTCATTCTGGAACTCTCTCTATGGAATTTGGTGATACAAGAGTTCAATTTAATATTCTTGATGCCATGAAATACCCATCTGAAAATCATTCTGTTTTCCAAATTGACATTATTGATGAACTGGTTTTTGAACATTTTTCTAATATTGATTTGGAATACATGGATGATTCAAACAAATATTTTGCATGCAATGATTCTGGAAGTTGTGATATTTGCGCTGAAATTGATAGATACATAATTTCTGATTCAGAGTCTTTAGATATACCTGTTAACCATAAGGAGCTGAATGCAGGATTTCAAGAAAATTCTAACATAATTTTTGAAGTGCAAATAGCAGAATCAAAATCTACTTTGTTAGTTCCATCTGTTTTGCAGGCACCCAAGTTAGAATTGAAACCCCTACCTGAGAACCTAAAGTATGTATACTTAGGGGATGATGAACAGCTCCCGGTGATAATTTCCACTTCTCTTGATGAAAATCAAGAAGAAAAATTGTTACAGGTATTGAAAAAACATAAGAAGGCTATAGGATGGACATTGGCAGACATTCCTGGAATTAGTCCATCCATGTGCATGCATAGAATATTTCTGGAGGAAAATACTAAAGCAGTAAGACAGCCCCAGAGGAGACTCAACCCTGTAATCCTTGATGTGGTTAAGAAGGAAATCACCAAGCTTCTACAAGCAGGAATCATTTATCCTATCTCTGATAGCCAATGGGTGAGTCCAATTCAAGTGGTTCCTAAGAAAACAGGGATCACAGTTGTGAAAAATGAAAAGGATGAATTGATCCCAACTAGAGTGCAGAATAGTTGGCGAGTCTGTATTGACTACAGGAGACTTAACCAGGCAACAAAGAAGGACCATTTCCCTTTACCCTTCATTGACCAAATGCTTGAGCGTCTCGCAGGTAAGTCTCATTACTGTTTTCTTGATGGATTCTCTGGATATTTTCAGATTCACATTGCACCTGAGGATCAAGATAAGACCATATTCACCTGTCCCTTTGGCACATTTGCTTATAGGAGAATGCCATTTGGCCTATGCAATGCTCCCGGAACTTTTCAAAGATGCATGATAAGTATTTTTCATGATTTCATTGAAAATTGCATAGAGGTGTTTATGGATGATTTTACTGTCTATGGATCTTCATTTAATGCATGCCTTGATAGTTTTGATAAAGTTTTAAACAGATGTATTGAAACTAACCTTGTTTTGAACTATGAAAAATGTCATTTTATGGTAAAACAAGGAATAGTTTTAGGGCATGTAATCTCTGAAAAAGGAATTGAGGTAGATCCTGCCAAGGTAGAAGTTATATCACATTTGCCTTACCCCTCTTGTGTTCGAGAGGTTCGTTCTTTTCTTGGCCATGCAGGATTCTACAGAAGATTCATAAAAGATTTCAGCAAGAAGGCTAGGCCACTATCCAGTCTGCTTCAAAAGGATGTGGCATTTGAATTTGATGAAAAGTGTAAGGAGGCTTTTAATTGCCTCAAGCAAGCATTGACCACTACCCCAATAATCCAAGCACCTGTTTGGACAGCTCCATTTGAGTTGATGTGTGATGCCTCTAATTATGCATTGGGAGCCGTCCTTGGTCAAAAGATTGACAAGCAGCCTAGGGTCATCTACTATGCATCTAAAACTTTAGATGCTGCTCAGGTAAATTACACCACCACTAAAAAAGAGCTCTTGGCCATTGTTTTTGCATTAGATAAGTTCAGATCTTACCTACTCGGTTCTCGAGTAGTTGTCTTTACTGACCATACAGCTCTGAAGTACTTGTTGAAGAAAGGTGAGTCCAAGCCAAGATTGATTCGTTGGATGCTTTTGCTCCAAGAGTTTGACTTGGAAATTCGTGATAGAAGTGGAACACAAAATCTTGTGGCAGACCATTTAAGCAGAATTGAGAATGCTCCTGATTCGGTACCTATTCGGGACCATTTTCCCGATGAACACCTCATGAGTATTTCTAACTCTTTTGATTCACCTTGGTTTGCTAACATTGTAAATTATCTTGTTGCTTCTGTTTTTCCACCATGTGCATCCAGAAACCAAATTTCAAAATTAAAAAGTGATGCAAAGTATTATATTTGGGATGACCCGTATTTGTGGAAATTGTGTAATGATCAGGTGATTCAAAGATGCATTCCCGATCATGAAATAGAATCAGTTCTTCAATTCTGCCATGCTTCACCAGTTGGTGGACATTTTGGTCCACAAAGAACAGCAAGAAAAATGTTGGATTCAGGTTTGTATTGGCCCACAATTTTTAAGGATGCATGGAGAGTTTGTAACACCTGTGAGAAATGCCAAAGATCTAGTAATGCTACCACATGGAGACAACAGATGCCTCAGCAACCAATGTTGTTTTGTGAAGTATTTGATGTTTGGGGCATTGATTTTATGGGTCCATTTCCTCCATCCTTTGGTTTTACTTACATTTTATTGGCTGTTGATTATGTTTCTAAATGGGTGGAAGCTAAAGCCACCAGAACTAATGATGCTCGAGTTGTTGTGGATTTTGTTAGATCTCAAATTCTTTGCAGGTTTGGCATCCCGAGAACAATCATTAGTGATCAAGGAACACATTTCTGCAACAGGACCATGCAAGCTATGCTCAAGAAGTATGGGGTTGTTCATAGAGTTTCTACTCCATATCACCCCCAAACCAATGGACAAGCAGAAGTCTCTAACAGAGAAATCAAAAGAATCCTAGAGAAGATAGTACAGCCTAACAAAAAGGATTGGAGCAGGAAATTGGATGATGCTCTTTGGGCACATAGAACAGCTTTTAAGGCACCTATAGGAATGTCTCCCTATAGAATTGTTTTTGGTAAAGCATGTCATCTTCCAGTGGAGATTGAGCATCGTGCTTATTGGGCTATAAAAGCTTGTAACTTAGCACTTGATCAAGCAGGTGAGGAAAGAAAATTACAACTGAATGAGCTTGATGAGATCCGTTTGGCAGCTTATGAGAACTCAAGGTTCTATAAGGAGAAAACAAAGAAATTCCATGATAGCTCAATAGCTAGAAAGGATTTTACTGCTGGACAGAAAGTGCTACTGTTTAATTCCCGGTTGAAACTAATGGCCGGAAAATTGCGCTCCAAATGGGAAGGACCTTTCATTGTTACAAATGTATTTCCCCATGGAGCTGTGGAAATAAAAAGTGAAAACTCCAACAAAAGCTTCAAGGTTAATGGACAACGTTTGAAGCCATTTCATGAAAATCCTTCACTTGTGGATGTTACAATGGAGGAACATGCTTTGGGGGAACCACTTCTTGGTCCCCCTTGAGGGAGTTTTTCTTACCCATCTCTTTACTTTTTCATTATATTGTCTATTTTGTATGCTCTGTCTTACATTGAGGACAATGTATGATTTAAGTGTGGGGGTGGGATTCGTGTGTTATTGTGTGTTGTGTGATTAAATTTTGTGTGAAAAAAAAAATTAAATAAAAGATTTTGTGTGTGTTTTTGTTTTAAAAAGGCATGTTTTATTGGAATTTTAAGATATGCATGAGTAACAAGTAAATTCTTTCATGTCTGATATGAGATTAATGATATGTTATAATTTGAACTCAAACATTTTTGGTATGTTGAGAATGACATGATAATTGAGAAATGATCATATATGATGGAATTATACCTTGTGAGATTTTTGAGCCTTAAAATTTGATGGATCACTTTAAACCATCTTAATCCTTTCATGTGTGATTAATTCCTGAAAGCTTACATCTTAATTTTTGTCTTGTTTCTTGATGATACTTGAAACTCATATGAATGTATTTTGATACAGGCATTTTGTTCAATTGAGCCACTAAGCCAGATAAGCCTACCATGAATAAATTATCTCTTGCTAGCCATTTTGAGCCTATTTAACTGTTTCCTTGTTGCAGCTCAAATAAGCCATGGATGAAGAACCAAAAATATACCTACCTTAAGAAATATATTGAAGCTTTGGAATCAAGTCAAAACAGGCATTCAAATAAGTGTGGGGGTGTGCAAAAAGGAATTGCAACTCTTGTTCCAAGTGTTATGCAATCTCATAAAAAAAAAAAAATTTACCAAATACCATACAATAAATGTTTTACCTTCACTGTTTGCCAGAAAAATTAATTGCTTCATCATTCTTTTTGGTATATATATAAATATATATATATTTCATCCATTTTAACCTTGGCCACATTTCAACCCTGTGAAAGCCCTGTTGATCTATACATGCATTTGTGTTGATTATGGAATTGAGAAACTTGCCAAATTTTTAGACTGCTTGATTTTCAGGAATTGTTTTGAGTGTATACATAAACCTTAAACACTTGAGAGTTGAGAGTATGTCTTGTGAGGTTCTATCACTTATGATCTTCTTTTCAGTTTAATTTAATTTTCACATGCCTAACTGTTTGAATGATCTTTATATATATCTTGATGCTCTGAATCTTGCATGTTAAATAACTCTTGTTTCTCTGTATATTCTTAAAATTTCATGCCAAATCTGTGTGTTGTTTTCAACTTAATGTTTTCAATAAATTGAAATACTTGTTTTTATTTTGATTTTGCCCGGGAGTGCAAAAGAATAAGTGTGGGAGTATCTGATGATGCATGATTTATCCTTAATTCCTCAATTTAAATGTGTATAATTTGCCATCACTTAGTGTGTAATATACTGCACTTTAACACATTTTCATCATTTGAGTTTTATTTAATATTTAATTTTAAAATGAATTAAGGATAAATTTTTAATAAAGGTTGGTTTTCTCTTGTTTTGTAGTGTGTGATTAAGCCTGTAATTAAAAAAATAATTACCACAGGTCAAACGAAAGAAGCCACGACTCAAGAAATGGTCAAAAATGCGAGAAAAGCACCAGAACAGGTCTGGGAATCGATTCACCAATGTGGGAATCGATTCCCACACAAAAGAACAGCAAGGAATCGATTCAAGCACCCTGGGAATCGATTCATACAGCTAGGAATCGATTCCCCACCCATGTGAATCGATTCATATGCATTTTAAAGGCCTGGGAATCGATTCAAACAAGCATGAATCGATTCATGTGCTTGGGAATCGATTCCCACCCCTGAGGAATCGATTCCTTAGTGTAAAATTGCCCAAAAATTGCCTAGATGAATCGATTCAGGCACAGATTCATCAGTGGAAACATCAGATAACGCATTATCAAAGTGGAAACAACACTGAAGCTGATAATGGAGCACTGAAGCATGATAATGGAGCACCATTGAATTGTAAATTAAGAGTGCACATTCCATTACAAATTAATTAAGGCATAAGCGTTGCTTTTGAGCTCCTATAAATAGGAAGCAAGGCAAGGGGCAAAACCATTCATTCTTCATCAGAAGACATCAATTCCTCCTTCATACGTTCTTCCTCTTCTCTTCTCCGTTGGAATTTTTCCAGCAAGTTCTTCATTTCCAGGTTAGTTTCATTGTTTGTAGTTGTAATTATGGAGGGCTAAAACCCCTAGATTGATTTTCTTGGAGAATGTTGTAATGTAATTTTGAGGTCATTAATATTAATATAGTATGCTTTTATTATTGTTATTTCTTCATAATCTTTCTCTACTTATTTAATTCTATTTTGTTTAATTAAATTTGTATGCTTAATCGGTTTAATTATTCAAATGGAATAAAATAAGGTTTTAAATTAGAATGGATTAAGGAAATATGCATGCTTAATGAATATTTTCATAATCACTTTTAATAATTATGGTTTGCTTAATTCCATAATTTGAGAATAGATTATGTATATAGGCGATGTTCTTATGTATGCTCAATAATTCCTAGATTTTACGATCTTGACTCCTTTTGCTTAATTAGGATGCTTGATTAAAATATTCATTTTTAAATGAAAGTAAAGGAATTGTGAATTGAAAAAGACACTTAGTTGATCAATTCAATTTGAGCTAAGAAATTAACATTAATAAGTATACAAATTATTTTTAGTGAACCAAGGATAAATTTATTTACAATACTCCAAGAAAATCAATCGCTTGTTATTTATTGTTTTAAATCCTTTATTTACCTTGTTTTAATTTTAATTGTGACAACAAAAATCAATCAAAACCCCCCCAATTGTATGTTAGTTGAACTTATGTTTGTAAAAAATTTTAGTTGTTGAGTTTTTATTTTTAATTGTTAAAAATTAGTTTAAGACTTGATTTTTCCTAAATTTTTGTGTTGATCCTTGAGAGAACGACCTAGGTTGACACCCTAGTACTACGTTAATTAATTTTAATGTACTAATTTGACGGGGCCACGACAGCCGACGTCAACCATCTCTCGATTTGTCAGAATCCACGGCTAGGGGTTAATCCGAATGAGTCGCGAGAAAAGACTTTCCCCGAGTGAACATAGATTCTGAAATCCGAGTGAAGAAAATACCTAGTGGATTTACTCGCCTCAGCGACTAAGTGCTTGCTCCAGCGAGTGTGGGTGTAAGGGAGGTCTCTGATGGGACACGCTTAAGCTATGCGAACTTCGCCCAAGCTTGTCGTGTTGTCTCGCTTGAGCGATATTGAATTCCGCCTGAGCGAGTCGGCTCTACTGGGTGGCTCACGCTCTGCACCTCCCGCGGTCTACCTTAAGGATGGGTGGTACTCTGTCTCTCTTTCCTTCTTTTCCTAATTCCACCCTCCTTGACTCTCAGCTACTCATTCTTACCCTTGCATCCACTCCGATTTTGGAAAAATTTTCCTGGTCTCGGTTTACCCTCAAATTGAACTTAGGATGTTTCAAGCTACGTGGTGGTTGTGGTGGCCATAGAGAGGAGGAAAGGTGGTGGAGGCCGAGGGGAAGCTAGATAAACCAAGAGAAAAAGTAGAAGATGAAATAGAAGAAGAGTGGTGTCGTAGTGGTGTAATGGTGGTACGGTGGGTGATGGAGGCTAGTGTTGAGATGCATGGCGGCTTGGTGTGGAGGATGGTGGCCACGAAAATAAAAGAAAGAAAAAGGGGTGGAGGCCAAGAGAAGAAGTGGAAATGAAGTGAAAAGAAAAGTGAAGTTTGGAGGGGTAGTGGCGTGATTATATAGGAAGAGAGGGAAGGTGAGGTGGTGACACACGACGGGTAGGGGTGAGGTGGTTTAAGGTGGCGAATGGTGGTGGTAAGGGAAAATGGTGGCTAAAAAAGATAACTTAGGGTGTAAGAAACCGGTGTGTATTTAGTTGTTGATAACTAAAAATCGTAACAAGTTTTAATAAATTCCTAATTTATTCTAAGATGAGAATTTTGAGAGACACTCAACATGAAAGTTATAGGGTTTTCGTTTCTCTTTGAAACAATATAGAGAATGAGAAATTCTGATATCGATAGAAAAAGTTATGAATAAACCAAGGAAAAGTGCTCTAGGCGGTCCCAAATTTTCAAGGGCTAAAAAGAGGCAATTCGTAGGAAGAATCTATTTAGAATTGGCTTTTTATGTATTGAAAAGAGTTGTAGGGAATTTGATACAATTCCATAGAAACAAGAACAGACTAATTCCAACATCGATAGAGAGAGTTATGCGCGATTTACTAAGAATAGGTCTGGCGGAGACGTTTTTAGACCAAACAGTGAATAGATATATTTTTTACACCTGTGTGATGGGAAGCAGCTCTTGAAGGCTTCATGAAAATTGTAGAGGATTTTGTTACAAGAGTTATAGGACTAAAATTGCTTGAATCGAACATTAGTGGAGTGAGTTATGAATTTTCTCGTAAACTATATGGAATTTAATGGGATAACAACTGGCTTTTTTAGGGTACAAATCCTCGAATCTTAAATTAGGATGATTTGTTCAGAATTAGCTTTCGAGGCTAGAAGTTAAGGTTGTAAGGTTTTTCATTAGGAGTAAACCAAGATAAGAATTTTTTAATTTTGACATCTTGGGAAAAAGTTATGCTCGAAACACTAACTAGTGTTTAGACTGAACGCGAGGCATTTTCTCGAGAATTGCGATCAATGGGTGTCTCTAGGAGGGGTGTAATAGGTTTCAATGTGGATAATTTAAGACTAGAATTGTTGGGATCAGATGCAAAAATCTTGTTGGGTAAGAAACTTGGCGACCAAGTTACTTAGGGAGCAAGTAAGACAACTTGTTGGCCAAGCAACATGATGGCTAAGGGAGAGCCAGGTAAGGACACGTGGTAGTGGCTTCCTGCTCCATAGGTGACGAGGTTTCGAGACGTGGCACAAGGGACATGCAAGGTGGCTTAATTTTGTGGCAGTCTTGCTATGAAAATGGATTATTGTTTCGGACTCAGGGCTTTCACAAGAAATGTTATATGCTTCGATACAGACACTTTGGAATTGGAATGACTTGAATCGGACACTCGTGTCACTTGTACGGCCAAACTGGGGAGCCAATCGCGGCACAAATCGAACTAACAAGACTGAATCAATTTTCCCTCATTTTACTACATGGTTTGCACTAATTATACTTGTTTTCTTGTACGTTTGCTAGTCTCGAGTCAGATCATCAATATATGATCAACTGTAGGGTCTTGAAGTCATATATAAGAATGCAACAATATTTTATTATTAATATTAAATGTCTTTATCGAATAAATATTATTATTGAATATTATTATCAAAATATTAACTATTATCATTAATCAATTATATACCATTGTTATTGTCACCGACTTTTCATCTACACCTACTTTCACACATTAGCATTCCCCCACCACTTTTACTATCACTCTGTGTGTTCTCTTACTATACTCTTCATCGCATACATTCCTAGGGTTATTATCACTATATTTCATATAGAACTGGCTTATCTATTGGTCAAGACTCATTCCTTACTATTGTCTTGCATAGTAGAAAATCTATGGGAAAGGCTAAAGCCTTGCACTCTTCATAGAAAGCACAAAAAGACATACTCAGGTATTCTTGAGGGTCTAAGGCACTAACCTAAAATCTAGACTGTTATAGGCCCCATTTATATCATGAGACATTAAATAATGTGAGATCATTATTCTCTATTAATTTAAAGGTCCGTATGACACCCTCGATTAACTAGGACTAATTCCCACTCTAGAATGTCCTACTTAATTAAGGAGTTACAAGTCATTTAGAAAAATGGGAGTTTCTTTTTTGTTTGGTGATCATCAATGCATAGTTCAAAATAATATTATAACATAGGTCAATTCTTCACAGTGGTAGTGTACTTAAAAGAAATGGGGCTTGTAGGATCCTAACAAAACAACTATAATAACATCAACATAATGTAAAACTAAATATCGAGACCTATGATGGTCTCGACATCGAGAGGCTAGTCCAAGTATTATACGCCCACGAACTGGCGTCCACTACTACAGGTAGACCAGGTCTTGTTCACGCTCACCTTGTCCCTCTACTGATGATCACAATAAAGAGAATACACACACAATACAAGAGGGGTGAGTACAAGCTCTCAACCTATGTAACTCACATGCAAGGGTGGCCATGGATACTATATAAACATACATGTACTAAACAAATACAAAGAATCTATATAACATGTACCAGAGCAACCACATAGTAATTCAGAATATACACAGGGAAAATAAACACCAATAGAGTTAGTAACACAGTTATGGTATGCTATGCATGTGTTGGTTCATTATTACTTATCTTGATTAAATGCCAGTATGGAATGGGGCCCGAATCCCACTCATCAACCTCACATATCAATATCCATGTGCATAACAATCCCACCTTATCCTCCTGCCCAATTAAAGCGACCAAAGCTCGCCTCATTCTATTTCACAAAAATGGGTAAGGACTCATAGTCCCATTAATAATGGATCCATACATATCTCGTCAGAATAGGAATTACACGGTCATAGAAACCCTCTTCTGTAACATCTCAGATTTTAAAAATAAAGGAATAAATTAAGGAAATAAATATTGAATAATTGAATATGAGTCATTGATATCTCAAATATTGAAAATAATTAAATGAAGATTTTTAGGGACTGTTGGTGATTTATTAAGAACGGATAAGTCGAAAATAAGCCCGGTTGAGATATGGGTGTCGGACCAAGTATCTTCGATTGAGATGATATTGGTCAGGTCTGCTGAGGATAATATTAGGAGTCCAAAAATATATTTAGAATAATTTTTAGATAAAGTATTGAGCCTAAATAAAGATCCTGTTTGCCATAAAACGATGAAATTTTAAAGAAAGAGTTAAAGTTAAAAACAAAAGCCCAATTTTCTTCTATTCCTTCACTTGGCTTCCTATTTCCATGGCAACATCCTTCTTCTTCTTTATGTCTATTTCTCCTTTACTTCTTCCTCTCTTTTTCTTCCAAAACCCTAGCTAAAGTGGTGTCATCTTCATCCCCTCCATTTTCGTTTTCAAGAAGCTTGGAAGGAGGCCATTGAAGTTGAAGTCTTCTCCTTCTTCCCCTCCATTTTCGTACTACCTCTCCCTCCTTCTTGAACCCACTTTGTTTTTTGGGTGTGGGGTAAGTATACTCATCATTTTGTTGAGGGTTTTACCATATATATGTGTTAATGTGATTTGGGGGAGCAATGTATATGGATGGGTGGTTGAAGAGAGTATTTAATGCTTGAAACCTAGAGTGGGTTATCATAAATGTGAACATTTATGAGGGGTTAATGATGGTAGATGCATTTATATTAGAAAGAGATGGAGAAAGATGATGCATTAATAAATGGTTGGACTTTGGTGGAAACCCTAGTTATGAGGAATTGGGGAAAATTATGAATATGGATTGAATGACATGTTGGGAGTGTATATAAGCCATTGGGTATATAAGTATTGGTTAGTGTGGCATTTTGTGGATGTTGGGCTATTGTTGTTGATAGCCTTTGAATCTAATTGATGTGGCTTAATGGGAAGGAATTCCTGATGCCTAATAAATAATAAAAATCATGCCTATAACATGTCTAGTACGTGTTAAGAAATTGTAGATACGATTATGATTAAATAAAAATGAAATGATGTCTTAAATAGTTGATTGATTGGAATTCTATATGCATCTTAATGTAGGATCCGTTCCGAACGACGAGGCGGGTGCGTCTTATCAATTGGAATTCTTCTCTTGAGGTAGGAGAGGAGTCTTGTGTTCTGAATGCATGAATTTGAATTGTATATGATTGCCATATGTATTGATATACATGTTTGCCTTACTTGGAGTGCTACATAATGTTGTGTGTGATGTTGATGATATGATTTGGCAACATACTTGATGCATTTAGAATAATTTTGGTGTGTTTTATGGTGGCGTAAATTGTTGATTATTATGTGGTGATACACATGTCCACCGTAAATGTATAATGAATATTGATGATGTTTGATAGTGAACAACTAATAAGAATAACCAATAATAATGAATTCACTAAAATTTTTGTGGTGATGTTAGCAATGGTGTTGATGATGATGTTGATGAGTGGCATGTATAGGATTCATAGAGTGAGAAATGCATATGATTGGCATTTGCAACCATGGCATACTGCATAGCTGTCAGTGTTGGAATTTTAGGGGATTCCCCCAGTTGGCCCAGTGGGAGGGCGGCTCTGTGCACGAGCAATTTATATTTCCCCTATGACTCGGTGTGTAAGTCATGAAGCTACCCATGTTGTGCTACGGGGAGCCGCATATGGTTGACCCTTGTGGGGGGTGGCTCTTGATGAGCAGGTGTCCCCGGTGGTCCTTGGGATCATAGCTGCCATGATATGACTCATGGTTGGCCTGCAACACCATATATCAAATATGTTGTATACCGCGGTCATGGTGAAAATGACCAGGTGTTGAAAAATAGGCGATGCGGTTTGGTACTAGTAAAATAATTGTTAAAATGCATGCAACTTTAAGAGTAAGTGTACACATTTTAGTACTACAGTAGGGGATGCTTAGATGATTATACTTGAGACCCACAATCGGTGTTATTATTCCCACAGTCAGATCTGCAATTGTTGAAAAGTTCAATTGTGCATATGCATTAGCTTAAGAGCATTTGCATATAGTATGGAGGTATGCCAAAGAAGATAAGTTTTGATGATGGATGTAATGGAGACGATATAATACGTTAAGACAACATGAACATATGAATACCAAATAATAATTTGAGTAAAATGATGCCTTGTGTAATAGTCCAATTTTGCAGGATTCGATTATGTACATGCTAGCATACCTTGCTTGACTTAAAATGATGTTGAGTTATGTATGTGATAAAGATATAATGAGAAATGAGGTGTTGTGTATATGCAAGTACACATGTTTGATGTATATGTACATAATCACATGGTATTCATATTTATCCCTTTGGAATGTATGACTCACTCTCCCATGTTGTCCATTTTTAGACTTGTGATGCAGGGCATTTATGGGAGGAGTGGATATTTTGAAGTGCATTTTGGTTAAGGAGGCAAATAGTGGTATAGGAAGTGTCTTGGCCGGCAAAATCTAGATTTTTGTATAGCATATGTGATGTATATGGATGCTTATTCTGTTATCTAGATTTGGGATGATGATTTTGAGGGTCATGTAGGAAAATTGGACCTTGGTGTGCATGGCCAATTTTCATTTATGACCCAAATGATGTAAGATGATGAATTATGATGTTGGATGAGGTTAATTCTTATAGATGAATGATGAGTATTGTGTCTTGTAGTACTTTATGGAATTTATGAGAAGATGATCTCAAATGATATGCATTAAATGAATGATAATTGAATTTGAAGTGTATGGATAATTGGATGAGATTATGTTGCATGGTTGAAGGGATATAATACATTAAAAGGGGATAAACTAGCATGAATTGAAGTTTGGTATGCCAAGTTATGTAAATTTCTTGTTTCTGCACAAGTTCTATAGAACTCGCTCAAGCGAGTGGTTGTCTCGCTCGAACGAGACCCTTGTGAAACAGGGGTGTGGCCTCTGGTCGGAATTTGCTCAAGCGAATGGCCTCAGGGGCTAATCTCGCTTGAGCGAGATTTCTCCAGTGACATTACAAGCTCTTTGCCCGATTTTCGCTTGGGCGAGAAAAGACTCGCGTGGGCAAAAATTGTCCAGTATCACTTACTATAAGGCGAGATTAGCCCCTGAGTCAATTCTCCTCCTTCGCTCAAGCATTTCGCTGGCTCGCTTATGTGAGGCCTTGGAATCTCGCTCAAGCGAGATGGGGTCCGCTCAAGTGAAGGGAACCCCTGATGCTAAAACTCTCCCTTGCTCAGCCTTTCTCGTTTCCGCTCAAGCGTGTCTACGCGAGCTCGTTCAAGCAACTGTGGTACTCGCTTGAGCGAGTAGCATCCTGATGTACATATTTGTTTTGTTTTAAATGATTGTGTTTCCCTTTGCATTAAACCTCTTCTTGCATCATCTAAAAATCAGTTTGGGCATATTATGGATCCCTGAATCATATGAAATCTTCTTCCTTTAAACTCAATCATAAAACAATCAAATTAAATTAATTCTTTCGCTATTTCTAATTGGAAATTTATTATGAAATCTTCTTTTAATCTACCCTCTCATATCTTCATATATGGGAGTGGCTTTTTATAGATCCAGGTGATGAACTAGACAGCTTCACAACTTATTCTTCTTTTCATTGAATAATGATTTTAAAATCATGAAAAATTTACCCGTGTTTTCGGTGCGTCTTATCTTCCGCAGTCGATGTACATCAGAGTTGTAACACCCCAGTTTTCCGGACTCAAATTTCAATGTGATCAACATAATGATTAATAAAATGTGAGTAAATTTTTTGCGTTCCAAAATAATGCCGGTGTCACACTGAAACTCAAGTCACAGAAAAACCTGAAGCGTACAATTTAATAAACTAAAGCTGGATCGATAAATAAATTACCCAGAATGGTATACAAAAATGATAGAGTTTACAGCGGAAGAAAAATGTGTATACCAGGCACACGCCTAGTCCCATATATGATGATATGAGAAAAGGCTAGGCAAAGCATGCAAAACGCCAAACATAGACCTATTACTTTATCACATTCATACACATCAAACAGACACATGCATTGCCTACGATATAATTATATATATATATATATATACATACTTACGGAAATCTTCTCCCAACATTCACTATCATCAATATACATCAATCAGTTTCAATCCTTCCAACATCAAGTCATCACTTACGTATTACCTTCATATTCACCATCCATAAATTCTAAGGATTACCTTATACATATCCAAAATCTTTAAATCATCTATATTCTCATAACCAATTCGTTCATTACATAAGAACTCATAAATGATGCCAGCCAAGGCACTTCCATTACCACTATTTACCTTCACCAAAGCTTCAATTTAAAGTCCGAACTCATCCCATGGCAACCTGCATCACAATGCTAAAAAGGAGACCACATGGGAGAGTGAGTTATACATTCAAAATAATGAATAATATATATATTGTGATCATGTGTGTATGTATACAGACGTCATGTGTGCTTTGCTATATAATCATTAAATTAACATTCATTCATCATTTCATTATTATAATAGACATACAAGCCTCATGAATCGAAATTCATATCATAAACAAGCACAAGCACATACACAATCACTTTGCCACTTATCAACGAGGGCATTCACAATTTATCATTATCAATTCATTAAGGCTTCACTCAATTCCTCCTTGCAAGGGGTTTCTCATCACTCGTGGTCATCCTATCTCAAATGCCATGCTCTTATGGCTAATGCACATGTCACCTATTTAATGCATATGCAACGGATCCGATTTCATACCAAGGGTGATCGCAACCACCATAATCAATCATTCATAATCATTGGTTTCCCACCTCGCAAGGGGTACTCCCTATAGCAGCCTCGCAAGGTGCTTCTCGTGATCGCAACCACGTTCAACAATTCTCATAGGTTTCCCGCCTCGCAAGGGGTACTCCCGCCTCATGATCGCAACCATGGGCATCATAGGTGCTCGCAAGCCCTTTATCATATCAAATACCAAGTGATCACAACTACTGGCTCATCATCATACAATGGTCCCCTCAGGGCCTTTCACATTCCACAACCAGGTGATCGCAACCATCGGCACAATATCATATCATCATCAAGTTGGTTTCCCGCCTCGCAAGGGGTACTCCCTTCATAGAATCCCGTAGGATCTTTCATCACTTTGATCGTAACCACAAAACATCAATGCTATGCCATGCCATGAATGCAAAATGCAATAATGCATATGCCCAACAACCTCGCAAGGATATCTCACCCTCTCAATTAGGGATATAATTTAATTTGGCATTTTAATAATTATTCATAATCATTTACAAAGCCCCGTAAGGCACATCATTCATATAATTGGCATCTCATTGGCCCCAAACATCATTCATAACAATCCACACATGGATATCAAAAGGCATAGCAAACATCATAATATTAATCCACACATAGAATTATTCGAGGCATATTCATCATTCCACATATGGCAATCACACTTATGCCCAACACAATCATGTTCTAGAATATACATTTCAACACATCACATATATCTATTTCATATCGTGTGGCAGGTCAACACTTGTATTCAACCACATTATGTTTACATCATTAGGTAATATTCGTCAATGTTACCACACATTCATTTAGTGGGCTTTCCTCTCATTATTTATCACCATGGTCTTAAAGTGTATCTTATAGCCTTTTCATCATTCCCTCATATCCCACTCTTAGTGGTGAAAACATCACAAATAATTCGTTCCGAATTCATCAATTTATTTTATTTCCCCATGGTAGCATATCATCAACAAATACCATATATACATCTCTATAGATATCCCATAATATAAGGGAATGGGGCTCAGCATCAATTATTGAGGGAATTAACGAAATCCCAAGTTTTGGGTATCTCGCTCAAGCGTGATTCACCTTCGCTTGAGCGAGATGAGGGTAGTTCACTTAAGCGCCCCCAAGTTTTCCTGAGCGAAAAGGTTTTAAGCATCAGACCTCAGTCCCGCTTGAGCGAGCTTATCTCACTCGAGAGTAATCACGCCAGTATCTATTTCCCATGTTGCTCGCTTGAGCGAGACACCACATACCTGGCCACTCGCTTGAGCGAGGCACCTACTCGCTTAAGCGAAATCCGACCAGAGGCCATCCTCCTCTTCCAACTCGCTCACTCGACGAGGCTTCCCAACCCTCGGTTTTTCACTCGGTGAACTTATTCTAGAACCGATTCCACTCTCGTTTGGTCTTTCACTCGGCAAATTATTCCAAAACTGACTCATCTCTCTATCGGTCTTTCACTCGGCAAATTACTCCAAAACTGACTCATCTCTCGATTGGTCTTTCACTCGGTAAATTACTCCAAAACTGACTCCTCTCTCGATCGGTCTTTCACTCGGCAAATTACTCGAAAACCGATTTCCTTTCTCTTTCATTCGAGCGAGGCTTCCTAGCACTCAGTCTTTCACTCGACAAATTATTCCAACCGACTCCTCTTTCATTCGCTCAAGTGCGGCCACGACAGGGGATTCTCGCCTGGGCGAGATCCCATCTCGCTTGAGCGAGAATATCAGATCTTAGGCAGAAAACAAAAATTCACACAGACCATCATATGAAACCTCATCATAAGCCAATTTAACTACATCCAACATATCATATACAACATGTGAGGCATATAAAACTTGTTCAAACAGTCATGCTTATAAAATTCTCATTCCAACATATTAATCATGTTAAATTCAAACTCATCATCATCTTATATACATATATTCATACATTGCCACAACGATTCCACATATTCTCACATCATTCCCAATAATCATCAACTTGCCATTCATGTCACTTCAATAAATACATGGCAAGGCAAGCATGAGTATCCATCACATACAACAATCACTATTGTTTTACTCATGCAATTTGAATGTTAACTGCTCTCCTACCTCGAGGGAAGAGCCGAAACGGTTCCAATGCTCCAAATGCTCCATCGCATCACCTGGAATACGATCTACATACCATACATATGCATACACATAATCAATAAACATCATAACTCTAAACATTTGTTAGCTTATCATAAAGCTCAACATCAAGTCCTAAACTTGGGAAATGTCAACTTATGCAATTGTGTTAGGCTTCGGGAATTCCTTTCCCCAAGCCAAGATCCTCTAGATCTTAAAGACTAACTAAACCCAACATCATCATCATCCTCACCTCCATTACATAATGTGATCCCAAATCACATCAATCCATCAACACTCATCATTATCACTTAGAGCTCCACACAAGTTACCTTTGTCTCTCATAAACCATCCTTAATTAACAAATCTAATGACACAAATCATGGCCTATCAATTTACCAACCAATATGTATGTCCCATTAATTCTACCATTAAGGGTTATCTCCAATGTTTATCATTATTCATCATTATGATTAACAACACACATATTAAATATCACCCATTACATTCAATTTAACCTTTCGAGCTATATTATATCCATTTCCCCAAATTCTTAGGGCTAGGGTTCCCATCAAAACCCAACAACCACTATCAATACTCATTAATCACCACAAATGGCCATCTTCATTATTAATACCATTCTCCAATATCATTAAACTTACATTCTACTCATATTTCACACTTTCCCCAATTTATTAAAGTTAGGGTTTCACTAAAACCCAACAACACTCATTATTATCTATTTATTCCTCATCACCTTTCAACTATGCATTCATCCTCTTCATTTATTACCACCAATGTTAACATTTATGACAATCCCACTCTAGGGTTCCACATTTAAAGCTTTCATTAAATACCCCATTTACCTACATTACTCCCCCAAGCTATAAAACCCATAAACATGATATTAACTTCATCAAAGATGGTGAGAGAAGCTTACCTCACCATAAAACGAAAATAGAACCAAATGAAGGGGAGAGACCCAACGAAATTGGAGAAGAGAGGAAGAGGATCAACACCCAATGGCTTCCTTCAAGCTCCCAAGAGATCGAAAATAGTGGAGGAGAAGAAGACTCCACTTGTCTTAGATTTTCGAAGAGAAGGGTGGAGAGGGAAGAAAAAGAAGGTGAAAGAAGAAGAAGAAGAATGAGTGTAGAAAGGAGAGGAAGAAGTGACGTGAAAGTGGAAAAAAAGTGAGGGTTTATGTTTTAATATTTGGCTTCACATTAAAATCTCATTGTTTTATAAGAAACAGGCTCACAGTTTGGGCTCAATACATTATCTAAAAATTATTCCGAATATAGATCTGGATTCCCAATAATATTCTTAATAGCCCTGACCAACGGCATCTCAATCGGAGATACTTGGTCCGACACCCATATCCTAATCGGGTATAATTTTATCTCACATAAGCTCAATAAATCATAAATATCCCTAATAAATCCTAATTTAATCATTCCAATAATTTGGGACACTCATTAGTCCATTTATATTTATTTAATATTTATTCCACATGTTCATTCATTTTTATAAAATTTGGGATGTTACAATTCACCCCACCTAAAAAGAATTTCGTCCTCGAAATTCAGCATTGACATACATATCACAAGGCCATACGTCAGGCCACACATCAACAAGGTTCAACAATACCATAATATAACATTGGACTTCCCAAAGTCCATCAAGACATGTTCATCATAACTTCATCATTCTTAACATAAAATTTCCTTTCCAACCGTGTCATATGTCATCGATCACAACTCACCTAACAGAGCTCACATGTTCATACTCGGTACGTCCAGATAGGCTCAATACATTCACCATAAGTAGTTACAATCCCTACACCTGCCCGGCCTATGTGTTGCTGCATCCGACATACAGGAAGGCGTCCCAATTCTGTAGTGGTTACCACAAACACATAAAGTCGGTGCATAAATGCATGTTGCCACAATGCCTATGGCATGTAAGGCCATATCGGGACCAGTACTTCGTATTTCCATGCTCACATCGGTCACACTTATTTAAGCAATACCAGTCCACATAAGACTTGGTGACAATCCTCACCAGTCCACAACTAACATATTCATTTTTCATCGTCATTTTACAATTAATCTGGCATAAATCATGCCATATCAATCATCAAATATTAATCAACACCATAATAAATTAGTGTACCAACCATAAATTTTCAATCATCACAGAGTAAATACCCTATCCTCGGGCTTCATCCATCTAATACCATGGTCAAATAGCCTAAAATTCTTGTCTCACTTACATATTTGTTGGCTATAAATCAATTCATGCCTTAAAAGATTCATCAAACTCTTAGCAAGTAGGCTACATAATCGTATAACAAGCCTTCACATTAGGGATTCTCCTCATAGATCACAATCAAAGTTCATAAATTAGACCTACATTTCATATAGTACAACATCACTATGTGCTTTTTATCGTCAATATAGCACCCTTCAAATAAAATATGGGGTAATGACATGATTAAACTTCTATTCACCGACTCACAATCACACATGTCACCTCTAAATCATATCGTCATCCATAATTATTCCAATGATCATAATCCCAAGGGCATACAATTTAGCCCACAGTCATGTCACAAAATCATTTACCATTTCCAATACCTCGTCATACTCCAAATTCAACATTATTATTCATTAGTCATCAGGGATTACATTCATCATTCGCACTCCATCATATACCGGCTCTAGCTTCAACATCATATTTCATAATTAATTTCGTTATGGCTCAACCATTCATAAGGTTCGATCAATCACTAGACTTAGAAAGTCTAAGGGTTACCTAGTACCCATCCAGAAATACTCCCATAACACACAGCATCGTTGAATATAGCTCATAAAAATAACATAGAGCCCAGACTACCATAGGGTCAATTAAATCAATCATCCACAACATTTGATCATACCAGATCATACCAGGTCCATCTAGGTTATCACATCTAGTGGGTCAAAATCAAATCAATCATTCACTCGGTTTTCACACATCAAAAACCGAGACACAACCCCAATCTAACACGTATCCGATTTCACATTTAATCACTTATCATATATTCAAATTCCCAATCTAAGGGAATACAACAAATCACTCGTATCATTCAATATATAGAGTTCGTGTGCCAAAGGATATAAAAATCCATCCTTCACAAATGGCACAACCAATCATTTAAATTTGAAAACACCCACACTAGGGAATTATTTCAATATTATTCATTCAATCAACTCCAACATGTGAGTTCTATTTTTCATTTAACAAGCACTCCTTGGCTAGACGCCACAGGCATAGTGCATATAAGAGACCCAACCAACAATTCATATTCAAGGTGCATGTGCACATCAAAGTCTTAACATATATGGTCTACTACCATATCAATTTCTTTCTCAATACACCCCATCCATGATCAACACATGGCATAAATCCACTATCATATCAATTCATATCTTGTATTTCATATTCATAAACTCAATATTTCATTTCCATGATTAACATCTTACATGGATCTGTCATCAAATCAATTTGCATTTTATATATCAACATCAATGCACAATAATAATGTATTCGTCATTTGAAGATAATAGGGTAAGGAACTTGGCCGGACTTACACAAATAAATACATCAATCATATATTGAGGAAATTCATTCACTCATATTCAATCTCATAATTCATTCATGATTATAATATGAGCAACTAGGCTTCACAAATGCATCATACATCCTCAATGATAAAGGGTATACTCCCAATAGACAACAACCACGTCTTATGAATCACAATCTCATAAAAGTCCTCAAATAGCATCACTCATAACTCAATATTAATGATTCACAATAATCCTCAATAAGCACTAATGCCCTTAAAATTCGATCCACAATCCTTAGGAAATTAATCGTTTATAATCCATATAGAGCAATCAATATCCAAACATGTCATCATCCTCTAGATAATTATCATCCTTAAATCTATACAAAACAACCATATTCCAATAATGAGTATCTCGCTCCTAAGATCACCATAAATATCTCACCATTGAGCAATCATGCTCCAATCATCGAAAATATCAATTCCTCACAGAGCAACCATGCTCTGGTATTAATTAATAAATCTAATTCAGAGCAACCAACGCTCTGATACCACTTTTGTAACACCCCAGTTTTCCGGACTCAAATTTCGATGTGATCAACCTAATGATTAATAAAATGTGAGTAAATTTTTCACGTTCCAAAATAATACTGGTGTCACACTGAAACTCAAGTCACAGAAAAACCGAAGCGTACAATTTAATAAACTAAAGCTGGATCGATAAATAAATTACGCACAACGGTATACAAAAATGATAGAGTTTACAGCGGAAGAAAAATATGTATACCGGGCACACGCCTAGTCCCATATATGACGATATGAGAAAAGGCTAGGCAAAGCATGCAAAACACCGAACATAGACCTATTACTTTATCACATTCATACACATCAAACAGACACATGCATTGCCTACGATATAATTATATATACATACTTACGGAAATCTTCTCCCAACATCCACTATCATCAATATACATCAATCAATTTCAATCCTTCCAATACACATCAAGTCATCACTTATTTATTACCTTCATATTCACCATCCACGAATTCTAAGGATTACCTTATACATATCCAAAATCTATCATCTATATTCTCATAAGCAATTCGTTCATTACATAAGAACTCATAAATGATGCCGGCTAAGGCACTTCCATTACCACTATTTACCTTCACCAAAGCTTCAATTTAAAGTCCGAACTTATCCCATGGCAACCTGCATCACAATGCTAAAAAAGAGATCACATGGGAGAGTGAGTTATACATTCAAAATGATGAATAATATATATATTGTGATCATGTGTATATGCATACAGACGTCATGTGTGCTTTGCTATATAATTATTAAATTAACATTCATTCATCATCTCATTATTATAATAGGTATACAAGCCTTATGAATCGCAATTCATATCATAAACAAGCACACGCACATACACAATCACATATACAATCACTTTGCCACTTATCAATGAGGGCATTCACAATTTATCATCATCAATTCATTAAGGCTTCACTCAATTCCTCCTCGCAAGGGATTTCTCATCACTCGTGGTCATCCCATCTCAAATGCCATGCTCTTATGGCTAATGTACATATCAATTGTTTAATGCATATGCAACGGATCCGATTTCATACCAAGGGTGATCGCAACCACCATAATCAATCATTCATAATCATTGCTTTCCCGCCTCGCAAGGGGTACTCCCTATAGCAGCCTCGCAAGGTGCTTCTCGTGATCGCAACCACATTCAACAATTCTCATAGGTTTCCCGCCTCGCAAGGGGTACTCTCGCCTCATGATCACAACCATGGGCATCATAGGTGCTCGCAAGCCCTTTATCATATCAAATACCAAGTGATCGCAACCACTAGCTCATCATTATACAATGGTCCCCGCAGGGCCTTTCACATTCCACAACCAGGTGATCGTAACCACCGGCACAATATAATATCATCATCCAGTTGGTTTCCCGCCTCGCAAAGGGCACTCCCTTCATAGAATCCCGCAGGATCTTTCGTCACTGTGATCGCAACCACAAAACATCAATGCTATGCCATGCCATGAATGCAAAATGCAATAATGCATATGCCCAACAACCTCGCAAGGATATCTCATCCTCTCAATTAGGGATATAATTTAATTTGGCCTTTTAATAATTATTCATAATCATTTACAAAGCCCCGTAAGGCACATCATTCATATAATTGACATCTCACTGGCCACAAACATCATTCATAACAATCCACACATGGATATCAAAAGGCATAGCAAACATCATAATATTAATCCACGTCATAATATCAAAAGGCATAGCAAACATCATAATATTAATTCCACATATGGCAATCACACTTATTCCCAACACAATCATGTTCTAGAATATACATCTCAACATATCACATATATCTATTTCATATCATGTGGCAAGTCAACACTTGTATTCAACCACATTATGTTTACATCATTAGGTAATATTCGTCAATGTTACCACACATTCATTTAGTGGGCTTTCCTCTCATTATTTATCACCATGGTCTTAAAGTGTATCTTATAGCCTTTTCATCATTCCCTCATATGTAACATCCCTGATATTTTAATAAAAATTATGAAGAGTGGAAAATACTAGCAAATGTTTTAGAGATTTATTTAATATTTGATCTGCCTGAACCAGGGTCAAGGAATCTGGTGTCGGACCGGCCTCAGATGTGAGGACCAAGCAGGTGTTGAAGATCAGTTGTACATTGGAGGATGGTCAAAGACGTACTGTCTTGTGACTGATGCTTATCCGGTGTGCCTAATATAGTCTTGGAATAACCGGTGTGAGAAGAATGCCTAACTCGGAACTATAGTCCGGGTCAACATCTTATAATGACTGAGGCAAACGGATGTGCGTAACCAGGATGTGAGAACGGATGAAATATCCGATCTCTCAAGCGTTAGCTCGGATTTTCGAGGTGTGGATACTACGCCAGGATACCGGCGGTCCATAGTCTTATGAAGTATTAGACAGTTACTAATAATTAAACATTGTGAAAGCAAATAAGCGTAGTTGGTTGGTAATTATAAAAGAGTTCAATCTGATGAAATTGATTAAAACTTTTAATGAGAATGCAAATGAAATAGGGGAAAAGGTTGTCTTGCCCCTAAGCTTTATATGAAAGGAAATTTTCTCTCTCCCCTCTTTATAATTTGCGAAACACTTCTTCTTCTTGGTCTGTTCTCATTTTTCTTTGTTTTCTCCTCTCTCGTTGCTGAATTGCATGCTCCGGAGGAGGACTCCGTTCGTGTTAAAACTTCAATCAAACCCCATTCCTGTGATCGTGGCCTCAAGGTAGTAGATTAAGCAACGAAAGGCTGAGTGACGGAGCTGAGACTGCGAATCCAGTGCTCAGAGGAAGGGACCGACACCGGGAGCAGATCATCAAAGCGTAGAACCGAGGTAAGGGGGTGTTTGGGTTATGATTAATTAGAATAGGACTTATTTCCTATCTGAGCCATTGAACGATAACAAGGTAAGAAAACGTTATTGAATGTTGTTGTGTGCCTATGTTTGTGCATGTGTGACTGTGTATACCGATCAGTTGAGGATCGGATGTGTGGTTGAGTTAATCATGTCATGAGCTTGAGATATTTAATGTTGAGATGATCGGTGTTATAATGTGAATCCGGGTTTGACAAGCAGGTCACCCGAGTGATAAGGAATTGATGTTAATGGCCACGTTTGACATGTGAAATATGAACTGTATGCATGACTATGTGGTGTGGGACGGCCGACAGTATGTTATAGCCCCTCATTTCTGGCTTCCATGGTTTTTATGCCCAGTTGAGCTACCTAGTGGTCAAGTAGGACCTAGTGGTCGAGGTGGAGAGTCAAGCAGGACTCGGTGAACCAAGCAGGGTTCACGGGGTGTCAAGTAGGACCCCCAGCTGAAGGCCAATCCTTTAGTATTCGGATACTAGGAGTCAGATTGCATGAGAGTCAGTGGTTATTATTGATGAATTTGATATAATTGCTAAGTTGAGTTGATATGTTCATTGTGTGCAATGTTCTATAATTTTTGAGTGTGACTTGATAAATCTCCAAGTGAAAATTAAACATATTTGATGAGTATGAATTGTTATCTTTACTAAATGCTGTTGTTGGGTTTTGCCAAGTGAACTGCTACGATTTCCGAATGAGACTTATACATATATATATACCTAGCGTAATTTGTCATTAAGTTTGCTGAGTGAAATTCGCTATTATGATTATTGAGTACGATTTGAAAGAGGGATGAAGATGCATTCGGATAGAACATATATCTATATTTAACTTGTTAAATTCCGCTCTATATTAATTATGATGCCAAACACTCACCCTTGCTATTATTTTTAATTTTGTAACCAGTGACAGGGAGGAAGCTGGAGCCATGGAGTCGCGCCAAGGGAGAGATCGATGCCAAGGCCCGAGTGATTTTGAGTGATTGTGTAGAGTATATGTGTATAAGGAGTTTCCGAGTGTTTAATATTATCTATGTGCCAACTTAATTTGAATCGGATGCGAATTTATATTTTAAAATACATTGATATATATATGTTCTCATGTTTGCTGTGGCAGCTCATTAACTAACGAATTCATTCCCAAGTGAAGGATAACTGAGAGATCCCCCTCCGGGTGGAAGGTTAGAATGTCCCGAGTGGGATTGGTTGGGGGAGAGTTCCGAGTGGAGAAAGTGTATAAAGATTCCGAGTGAAGAAGTTGGATGTGTCCGAGTGGAAATTTGAGTGCTTCCGAGGGAAGGTGAGAGTGTTTCTGAGTAAAATGTGGCCGAGAGAGAGTTTCTTCCGAGGGAAGTAAGGATAGGGTAATCTCCAAGTGAGGATATCTGGAGAAACTATAACCGAATGAAGGAGGCTGAATTATCTCCGAGGGAGTTGTGACCGAGCGAAACTTTCTGAGTGAAAGGTAGTAAAGAGTCAGGTGTGGAATGTCCGAGTGAATGGAAGTTGTAACATCCTAGTTTTGAAACTAAATGCCGAATGAAGAATAAACCATTAAGAAAATAACCGTTAATTATATATATAACCAAGTAGATTTAAGCTTTAAAATATGAAAAATGGTGGTGGTCAGGGGATGGAGTGGAGTGCGCGTGGCTGCTGAGCTCACACTCTCCCATCCCACTCTTCTCTTACTCGTGCGCATATACATATATATAAAAACGTAAGCCTTTGGTTAAGGACACACTCGCTATTCCTTCCTCCGTCACTTCATCCTCTACTTTTCTCTCTTCGTCTCCATCCTCCTTCTTCTCTTCTCTCACTCTTCTCTCCTGGAGATCTTGATTGCAGTACTGAAGAACGGACCACACTCCATCCCAGAATCAGGCGCAGGATACGACGAAGCCAAAGAAGACCGAACGAACCAGGAGAAGGACATCGGACCCAACGACAAGAACGGAAAGGTTTCTGAGGTTCCTCTAAAGGTAGGGGGCGCTTGCATGTCGAATGCATGGTCTACGAACGGTACCGGATGAACGTACTGCTGAGTGTGTGTGTGTGTGTGCATGTATTCATAATCACTAAAACTGATGCATGATTTAAGATTCTGATAGTGATTTCATGGGGATGGTGTAGCCTGTTAGTGGATGATAATGATGAATGATATGCATGGATCTATTTTCTTGTCACTATGGAAAAGATGTATGTGCATGCTCTTAATTGGTTTGTTCACTGTTGTTAGTCTGATGACTGATTGTAACATGCGTTGGTGTGATTGACTAAATGAATACGAGTAATGTGGGGAATCCGTTCTTGCTTAATGGCTACAAAGAAGGTGTTCGTGGCGTGATAATGCGTGTTAATAAATGTGTTAGTTGCATGAATGAGAGTGGGGTGACCCATAGAAGGTCAACAACCCCAAGGGAACGACTTCCAGTTACCAACCTTGGCTAGATCCCGATAGTGCTCGTGGTAGCCGTAGGAGCTAGAGAAGAGTCTCGAGACACCGTGGGAGGCCGGTGCCACCTGGTAAGAGCTGAGGGACGAGGGGCCAGAAGAAAGGGGACCGTAACTGAGAGTCTTTACCCGAGTTAGATCCGCAGGCATGCATGTAGATATAAGGCCGATTGTGATGATGTATAAATCTGTGTATGTTTATGTGTATGATTTTGAGTGCATGAATGTATATGTGCGTAGGAACTCCGAATGCATGAATGGATTGTGGGCATAAGCTCTGTGTGATATGTGTGGCATGAATGTTGCTTGAACTGCATGAACTTGTTACTTGGGAAAGGTTAAATGATGGTAGGAACGTGTACTGACGCTGATACTGAGTCTGTGAGTATCATTTTACATGTAAAGCTCACCCCTGCAGTGGCCATATTTCAGTGAACATCTCTCGGAATAAAGAATGAAGGAAGAGCCGGGTGTGGAGCAGAGCAGCTGAGCATTATGGATCGTGTGTATATATGTGTGTACTGTGTGCTTGTCGTATTTAAATGTTTTAGAGGAAGCCTTGGCCGGTTTGTGTTAAATTTGGGTTTTAATTACGAAACTTGAACGCTCCGGACAGAAGGGGCATGTTGTGGTTGTAATTGTTTAGATGTTTCCTAACTATATATATATATGTGTGTGTTGCGTGTTATATGGTACGGTGGAAGGTGTTGAATGATAAGTCCGGATGCCCAAGCATACCTTATGAGCGTAGACGGCCAGTGTGACTACGGGTAGGTAGTGGGATTAAGTTTGGGGTTGAGAGGATGAAACAAAGAGTTTAAACATGCTTCGAGTGAGTGAAGAACGAAAGACGAGTGAAAAACCGAGTGGAGTCCCTCGCTTCAGCAAGCAGCATACCCGCCCTAGCGAGTGCGGACTAGGAAGACTTATGTTGGGTTCCCTCGGGCGGAGTCATACCTCGTCTAAGTGCTAAAGCAGTCCGCCCAAGCGTAAGGACTCGCGCTGAAGCGAGTAAAAGTCAGAGTGAGATACCGCCCATTATCCTTCCTATCCGTTGTGGCGCTAGTGCGACCTCAATAATAGTATTGACCCCGGCTTGAACGTTGTAGTCGAGTCCGCCCAGACGTTGTCGTACCTAGTTGAGTTGGGTAGAGTGAATTCGGGCTCCTCCTTCCCCCACAACCTACTACCGCATATGTACACTGTAACTTCCCGTTTTCCCGAGTGAAGTGCGAGCGTGAGGATTTACCGAGTGAACCCTTGTCCATATCCGATTGAGAAATTACCTTGTGTTTGTGTTGGAGGGGCGTCGTGCTGACTTCGCTTAGGCGGTGTCATACCTCGCCCAAGTAACTAGGACGGTTCACCCAAGCGCGTGGAACCATGCTGAAGCAAGCAGATATCAACGTGAGACTCCGCCTATGTACCTTCCTCCTCTGTTGTCGCATTATTATGTCTCTCTGGGCGGTGTTGGACATCGCCTGAGTGAGTGGGCGTTGTGATGTAGTCCGTCCAGGCGTTGTTATACCTTGCCGTACTGGACGGCGGTGTAATCACTTCCTCCTTCCGTGGTTGCATTGTTATGCTTCGCTCAGGCAACGTCGGGCCTCGCTTGAGCGAGTCAGTGTTATCTTAGTCTTCGACCAGGCGCTGCTGTGTTTCGCTGGACAGTACGGGTCGGTCCCAGCCTTGCTCCCTTGTACTTCCTCTTCTCCTTCCCCTTACCCATCACTTCCTACTGAACGAACTAGTGTTACTCGTGGAAGAGTTTCTCTTTTAGAATTTCCCTCCATCTGCTGTTGCATTCCCATACCCCGCCTAGACGGTATCAGACCCCGTCTGAGTGAGCCAATGATATTACGTAATCCGCCCTGGCGCTGGTATGTTACGCTAAACCCACGAACCGGTTCCAGTCTTAGCCTTCTGTCATTTGCCTTATGCGTGTGGATGATCTCTCATTTCCCTTGTTCTTCCTTGCACTCCGCCCTTTGCGTTATCCGGTTGCCTTATAGTCTTTGGTTACTTAATTTTGGAAAAATTTTCCCCGTATTGGTTTTTAATTATTTATTAAAATAAGGTGTTACATTTTGGTATCAGAGCGGACCAAAAGGTCCAAGGCCAAGGTATGCTTACCGAGTGTAAGCGGTTGTGTGTGTCTTTTTTTGATTGAATGGTTGAAATTGTTCTGATACTAGTTGAACTTGATTGATGTTGACTTGAGGACAAGAGGTTGTTTTCCCCTGGTCCGATTGTGTGTATAACCTAGACAAATGATATAATGTGCCAAGCTATTAATTGTTGGACTAATAACCCGATCGATAGTAAGTGACTCCGTATACTTATCCTTAAATGTCGATTTCAGGATAAGGAATGACGCATCGTCAAAGTATGGAGGCTATAGTCACAGCATTCCAACGCTTTGCGGATGTGTTTGAAAGGCAGGGCCAGACTCGACCTGAGGATGGCCACGTGCTGGACCGCTTCCTGAAGAGGAAGCCGAGTGAGTTTCAGGGAGGGCGTAATCCGGAGGCAGCTTTCAAATGGACTCAGGAACTAGAGAGGATTTTTGGGGGTCTTCACTGTACCGAGACCCAGAAGGTGGAATGTGCAGTGTATATGCTGCGGGATGAAGCGGAGAATTGGTGGAAGATAGCCAGAAGCCGATTCCCTGAAGATGACAACCAGCTGTCGTGGAATGATTTCAAGACATGCTTCTTAGAGAAGTACTTCCCCGACACAGTGAGGAGTCGGAAGGAACTGGAGTTCATGGAGTTGAAACAAGGCTCCATGACTGTGGAAGAATACGCGACGAGGTTCGAGGAATTATGCCTATTCTATCCGCCCTTCCAGCACCCTGGGACGGAGAACTCCAAGTGTCTTAAGTTTGAGAACGGATTGAGATCGGATATCAAGAGGGCCTGTAGATACCATGAGATACGGAGTTTCCCTGCATTAGTGAACAAATGTAGAATATTCGAAGAGGATGACCGGGCCCACTCGGGCCAGTGCAGCAGAGCCAACCAGCACCTGAGGCCTCAGCAGTCATGTTTCAAGAGGCCAGGGAACGTGAGAAGGAATGAACCCTTCACTAGATATCAGAGTCATAGTGACCGAGGGAGACAGACGGGTGGACGACCAAGATATGGCGGATGCTTTAAATGCGGCGGTGACCACTTTGCTAGGGATTGCAATGATACAAATGTAAAATGCTACCACTGCGGAGAGAAGGGACACGTTCGTCCTGACTGCCCCCAACTCCGCCAAACAAATGCCAATGTACGTCAAGGAGGGTCTCAAGAAAGAACCCGAGTGAATGATAACCAACGACCTGGTGGCAGAGGCAACGGAACCAGAGGAAACATGATGCGTACTCCGAACAGCCGAGAGAGGAATACCGGTACGCCAGCAGTAGGAAGAATCTACACCATCAATGCAGAAGATGTTGCACCAGCAAACGACCTAGTACAATGTAAGTGCTCACTTGGTAAGAATACACTTAACGTTGTTTTTGATTCGGGAGCCACCCATTCTTTTATAGCTAACGAGTGTGTAGAGCGTCTGAAGTTACCGACTGCACCTATGAATCGGATTCTAGAAGTAACCAACCCGACTGGCACTAACGTGTTCACATCATCAGTGTGCAAGGACGTAATGTTTGTGTTGTATGGTCGGAGTTTCACCTTCGATCTAATTTGCATGCCCTTAAAGGGTCTTGATATTGTGCTCGGGATAGATTGGCTTTCCGCCAATAAGGTGTTAGTAGATTGTAGAAACCGAGAGATAGTTTTTCTGAGTCAGCCCACTGAGAACGATACGGCACCAGGTATAACCCAACTATTTATGATGCTTTGTCTAACCAAGGATGAGAGTGAGACCCGAGTGAACGAAATTCCGATTGTCTGCGAATTTCCAGAAGTGTTCCCTAAAGACGTTCTGAGTGTGCCTCCCAATAGAGAAGTCGAATTCTCTATAGACTTGATCCCTGGAGGCGAGCCGGTCTCCAGTGCACCCTATAGAATGTCCTCAGCTGAATTGGCTGAGTTGAAGAAACAAGTAGATGAGTTACTCGAAAATCAGTTCATTAGACCGAGCGTGTCACCATAGGGCGCACCTGTGCTACTTGTTAAGAAGAAGGATGGCAGCATGAGACTTTGCATAGATTACCGACAGCTAAACAAACTCACAATCAAGAATCGGTACCCACTGCCTAGAATTGATGATTTAATTGACCAGCTGCGTGGAGCCTCAGTCTTCTCAAAAATCGACCTACGATCGGGATATCACCAAATCCGAGTAAAGGACTCGGACATTCCTAAAACTGCCTTTAGGACTCGGTATGGTCACTACGAGTATGTAGTGATGCCGTTCGGTGTGACCAACGCCCCTGCTGTTTTCATGAATTACATGAACAGCATATTCCACTCCTTCTTAGATCGGTTTGTTGTTGTCTTCATCGATGATATCCTAGTTTATTCTAAGATGTCTGAGGAGCATGGAGGACATCTCCGAGCGGTACTCCAAGTGTTAAAGGCGAAATAATTGTTTGCAAAGCTTTCGAAGTGCGAATTCTGGATGGATGAGATCCACTTCCTCAGGCATGTGATTTCCGAGCGAGGCGTCTCGGTGGATCCTGCGAAGATAGCCACTGTAATAGCATGGGAGAGGCCCAGGTCGGCCTCGGAGATAAGAAGTTTTATGGGCTTGGCAGGTTATTATAGGAGGTTCATCGAAGGTTTTTCTAAATTGGCATTACCCCTGACTAAATTGACTCGGAAAAATGTTCCTTTCGTGTGGAGTCCCGAGTGTGAGCACAGCTTCCGAGAGCTGAAGAATAAGTTGACGACTGCTCCGGTGTTGGCATTACCTGAGTTACGAGAAAGCTTCGTGGTCTATTGTGACGCGTCAGGACTCGGATTAGGGTGTGTACTCATGCAGAAAGACCGAGTGATAGCATATGCCTCTCAACAATTGAGACCTCACGAGCAGCATTACCCGACCCATGACTTGGAGCTGGCAGTAGTGGTTTTTGCATTGAAAATCTGGAGGCATTACTTGTACGGGTCCAAATTTGAAGTGTACAGCGATCATAAGAGCCTCAAATACCTATTCGACCAAAAGGAGCTGAACATGAGGCAGAGAAGATGGATTGAATTTTTAAAGGACTACGATTTTGAGTTAAAATACCACCCAGGTAAGGCAAACGTCGTGGCCGACGCATTGAGTCGGAAATCCCTCCACATGGCAGCAATGATGGCGAAAGAAGTAGAGTTGTTGGAGCGGTTCCGAGACATGAACTTGTATGTTAACACCCCCTCCTCTCAGAAAATGAAAATCGGTACGTTGAGGATCGCCAATGAATTCTTAAAATCCGTGCACGAGCAGCAACAGGCGGACTCTTACCTAGCTGAAATGAAGGAAATTTAGGCCAAAGGAAAAGATTTATCCTTGGCCGAGGGGTCAGATGGGATCTTCCGGGTGAGAGGCAGAATATACATACCGAGTGGAGGAAGATTGAGAAGAATGGTGCTTGACGAAGCCCACAAAAGCCTACTCAGCCTTCACCCAGGAACCACGAAAATGTACCACGACTTGAGGAGACAGTTCTGGTGGCCCAGACTAAAGAAGGATGTGGCGGAATACGTGGCCCGGTGTATCACTTGTCAGAAATCGAAGGTAGAGCACCAAAAACCGTACGGTGCAATGCAGCCTCTAGAGATCCCCGTGTGGAAATGGGACTCGATTGCGATGGATTTTATCATGGGATTACCCAAGAATCGAGCGGGCCATGATGCCATTTGGGTCATTGTTGATCGACTGACGAAGAGTGCACACTTCTTACCTGTAAATATGAAAGACCCATTGCATAAGTTGGCTCGGATTTACATTCAAGAAGTTATCCGACTGCATGGCATACCTACTTCTATCGTATCAGATAGGGACCCTAGGTTTACGTCCCGGTTTTGGACTAGCATGCATCAAGAATTGGGGATGAAGCTTTGGCTTAGTTCTGCCTACCACCCCCAATCGGATGGACAATCCGAGCGAATAATTCAGAGTCTAGAAGATTTATTGAGAGCATGCGTGTTAGAGCATGGTGGAGAATGGGAGCGGTACCTTCCCTTGATCGAGTTTACGTACAACAACAGCCATCATCACAGCATTGGCATGGCACCCTACGAGGCATTATATGGGCGCAGATGCCGAACCCCACTCTGCTGGTCGGAAACAGGTGAAAGTCTACTATTGGGACCAGACATCGTGAAGCAAACCACAGAACAGATCTGAGTGATACGGGAGAAGATGAAAGCATCCCAAGACAGGCAAAAGAGCTACCATGACAAGCGCATCAAGCCATTAGAATTTTCAGTCAGAGATTGAGTGTTTCTGAGAACCTCTCCGAGTAAAGGAGTTGGACGAGCCTTAAAAAGTGGGAAGTTAAGCCCTCGATACATTGGACCTTATGAGGTGTTAGAACGAATCGGCCCCGTGGCATACCGCATCGCATTACCGACTCACTTGTCCCGATTGCACAACGTATTTCACGTGTCCCAGCTAAAGAAGTATTTGCATGACCCCAGCCACACGATGCCTGACGACGAAGTAGAGATCAAAGAAGACCTAACCACTGTGGCTACACCGATTGGAATCGTGGACTGATCGGTAAAACGCTTGAGGAACAAAAATATAAAGTTGGTTAAAGTGGAGTGGCAGCAAGGCAAGACTATCTCTTGTACCTGGGAACGCGAAGATACCATGCGACAGCAGTACCCTGAGTTGTTTACTTAGGTGAGTACCGACTGAATTTCGGGGACGAAATTCTTTTTCAGTGGGGGAGAACTGTAACATCCCAGTTTTGAAACTAAATGCCGAATGAAGAATAAACCATTAAGAAAATAACCGTTAATTATATATATAACCAAGTAGATTTAAGCTTTAAAATATGAAAAATGGTGGTGGTCAGGGGATGGAGTGGAGTGCGCGTGGCTGCTGAGCTCACACTCTCCCATCCCACTCTTCTCTTACTCGTGCGCATATACATATATATAAAAACGTAAGCCTTTGGTTAAGGACACACTCGCTATTCCTTCCTCCGTCACTTCATCCTCTACTTTTCTCTCTTCGTCTCCATCCTCCTTCTTCTCTTCTCTCACTCTTCTCTCCTGGAGATCTTGATTGCAGTACTGAAGAACGGACCACACTCCATCCCAGAATCAGGCGCAGGATACGACGAAGCCAAAGAAGACCGAACGAACCAGGAGAAGGACATCGGACCCAACGACAAGAACGGAAAGGTTTCTGAGGTTCCTCTAAAGGTAGGGGGCGCTTGCATGTCGAATGCATGGTCTACGAACGGTACCGGATGAACGTACTGCTGAGTGTGTGTGTGTGTGTGCATGTATTCATAATCACTAAAACTGATGCATGATTTAAGATTCTGATAGTGATTTCATGGGGATGGTGTAGCCTGTTAGTGGATGATAATGATGAATGATATGCATGGATCTATTTTCTTGTCACTATGGAAAAGATGTATGTGCATGCTCTTAATTGGTTTGTTCACTGTTGTTAGTCTGATGACTGATTGTAACATGCGTTGGTGTGATTGACTAAATGAATACGAGTAATGTGGGGAATCCGTTCTTGCTTAATGGCTACAAAGAAGGTGTTCGTGGCGTGATAATGCGTGTTAATAAATGTGTTAGTTGCATGAATGAGAGTGGGGTGACCCATAGAAGGTCAACAACCCCAAGGGAACGACTTCCAGTTACCAACCTTGGCTAGATCCCGATAGTGCTCGTGGTAGCCGTAGGAGCTAGAGAAGAGTCTCGAGACACCGTGGGAGGCCGGTGCCACCTGGTAAGAGCTGAGGGACGAGGGGCCAGAAGAAAGGGGACCGTAACTGAGAGTCTCTACCCGAGTCGGATCCGCAGGCATGCATGTAGATATAAGGCCGATTGTGATGATGTATAAATCTATGTATGTTTATGTGTATGATTTTGAGTGCATGAATGTATATGTGCGTAGGAACTCCGAATGCATGAATGGATTGTGGGCATAAGCTCTGTGTGATATGTGTGGCATGAATGTTGCTTGAACTGCATGAACTTGTTACTTGGGAAAGGTTAAATGATGGTAGGAACGTGTACTGACGCTGATACTGAGTCTGTGAGTATCATTTTACATGTAAAGCTCACCCCTGCAGTGGCCATATTTCAGTGAACATCTCTCGGAATAAAGAATGAAGGAAGAGCCAGGTGTGGAGCAGAGCAGCTGAGCATTATGGATCGTGTGTATATATGTGTGTACTGTGTGCTTGTCGTATTTAAATGTTTTAGAGGAAGCCTTGGCCGGTTTGTGTTAAATTTGGGTTTTAATTACGAAACTTGAACGCTCCGGACAGAAGGGGCATGTTGTGGTTGTAATTGTTTAGATGTTTCCTAACTATATATATATATATATGTGTGTTGCGTGTTATATGGTACGGTGGAAGGTGTTGAATGATAAGTCCGGATGCCCAAGCATACCTTATGAGCGTAGACGGCCAGTGTGACTACGGGTAGGTAGTGGGCGTCGTGCTGACTTCGCTTAGGCGGTCTCATACCTCGCCCAAGTAACTAGGACGGTTCGCCCAAGCGCGTGGAACCATGCTGAAGCAAGCAGATATCAACGTGAGACTCCGCCTATGTACCTTCCTCCTCTGTTGTCGCATTATTATGTCTCTCTGGGCGGTGTTGGACATCGCCTGAGTGAGTGGGCGTTGTGATGTAGTCCGTCCAGGCGTTGTTGTAACTTGCCGTACTGGACGGCGGTGTAATCACTTCCTCCTTCCGTGGTTGCATTGTTATGCTTCGCTCAGGCAACGTCGGGCCTCGCTTGAGCGAGTCAGTGTTATCTTAGTCTTCGACCAGGCGCTGCTGTGTTTCGCTGGACAGTGCGGGTCGGTCCCAGCCTTGCTCCCTTGTACTTCCTCTTCTCCTTCCCCTTACCCATCACTTCCTACTGAACGAACTAGTGTTACTCGTGGAAAAGTTTCTCTTTTAGAATTTCCCTCCATCCGCTGTTGCATTCCCATACCCCGCCTAGGCGGTATCAGACCCCGTCTGAGTGAGCCAATGATATTACGTAATCCGCCCTGGCGCTGGTATGTTACGCTAAACCCACGAACCGGTTCCAGTCTTAGCCTTCTGTCATTTGCCTTATCCGTGTGGATGATCTCTCATTTCCCTTGTTCTTTCTTGCACTCCGCCCTTTGCGTTATCCGGTTGCCTTATAGTCTTTGGTTACTTAATTTTGGAAAAATTTTCCCCGTATTGGTTTTTAATTATTTATTAAAATAAGGTGTTACAGAAGTTGAGTGTTTTCCGAATAAAACCCTTCTATCGAGTAAACCATTTTACCGAGTGAAACCCTATGTGAGTCCAAATGTGCGTCTTGTTCGCTCAGACTTCAGGTGTGGCATTCGCTCAAGCGAGTCAGCACTCGCTTAAGCGACTCTCGGATTTCACTCAGGTACCTTGGGGTCTCGCTCAGGCGAATAACCCCTGTCCTCTTCTTCTTCTTCTTCTTCTTCTTCTTCTTCTCCCGCTGTTGTAACTCCACTTTACCGAAGGATGTATTCCGACCGGATATTATTTCGCGTACACTCTTATTATTACTTTGATTATATTTAAGTGAATACTAATTATTATCAAGACCGAGCGGAACCATTTCCGATCAGTTATTATTTTAACACACTTTTATTTATGGATTTATTTTAGAAATGGTTTTGTTCATTCTGAGTATGATTTCATGTAACTAAAAGAGGTAAATATCATTTTACATCAAGGCCGAGTGGATTATTTATTCGGGGAAGTAGATACTAATTCATATTAAGATACAAATTTTTATTCAACGCGAAAATTTATTTTAAAAATAATTTGCCGTATGTAAATAAAAAGGGTAAATCAACCTAGGATCTTACAGTTGGTATCAGAGCGGTTCTTTCTAGGGCCGGGTGTATGGGTCAATCCAGTGATTGTATGAGTCCTATGAGGGCTGGTTGCATTCAATTGTATTATGTTTTGCTTGTGCAGCTTGGGATCGTTCCCTTGGCACTCCATTGGCGTGGTATTTTATGTGTGTAAGGTAAATTTCCAAATCCCTGGTTAGCATTGGTTATTAATGGTGATGTGTTTGCTCATTGTAAAATTACAATATGGCCGAAGGAACTAGTTCCTGTGGAGGAGACGATTTCTTCTCCAAATTTACCCAGCTGATGAGTGGGACAAGATACATTTGGATCAGGGACATAGAGCAGGTCTTTGAATACTTTGAGTGCTCGGAAGAGCAAAAGGTTTTGTTTGCTACCTATCAATTAAAGGACGAGGCTAGAGTATGGTGGTCTCAGGTGAAGGTGTAGATGAACGCGGCAAATGAGCCGCTAGTATGGGCAAATTTCCGAAGGAGATTCCTTGTTAAGTACTTCCCGGATAACTACAAAATCCGTAAGGAAATGGAATTCCCAAAGTTGGAGCAAGGCCGGCTGTCTGTGGCCGAGTACACCAGTAAACTCAACGAGCTGTGTGATTTTTATCATCCTTTCTCACTGGAAGGGACTGACGGCAGCAAGTGTGCTAAATACGAGGCTAGACTACGGATTGAACTCCGTAGTGTAATTGTACCGATGGAGATTCAGGACTACCCGACTCTGGTGAACAAAGCTAGACTGACCAAAGAGGTGCAGTTACAAAGGACGTCTCAGCCGAGAGACAAAAAGCCACTGAAAGCAAAGGGGTTCAGCTTCAAGAGGATGGGCTAATTCTTTCGGGGCGGCAAGTCTTCCACCACCTCTTCATCCTCTTCCGGTCGGGCTTCTACTGGCCGATCGGGTAATCTGTCTGGTAGCCGTGCGTGCTATAATTATGGCCAGGAGGGTCACATTGCCAAATACTGTCAAGCCAACCAAATTATATGCTTCCAATGTAGACAGCCGGGGCACCTCAGACCTGATTGCCCATAGAGGCAACTACAGGGCAAGCAGGGCAACCGAGCCAACCCATCTGGAACTCGGGGTGCCAAATTTTAGAGAGGAGGCAGGCATGGTGCTGGTCGGGGAGGCCAACAATCAGGAAGATCTGATGCCCAGTCCAATGGTGCCCAGAATGCCATGACCGGGTGGGTATTTGCATTTGATGCCTCGGAAGCCACGAGGAATGACAACTTGGTGCAGGGTAAGTGCCTCATCTGTGGCTATCTTGTTGATGTAATTTATGATTCGGGCGCGACCCATTCATTTATTTCTGAGAGTTATGTGCGACGGCTTGGCTTGCCGATTGGTTTAATGAAGAACGCTCTTATTGTTTCCACTCCAACCGGTTCCACTTTTCGCGCAACCACCGTGTGTAGAGAAATGTCGATGCAAATCGAAGACCATACTTTCCGAGTGGATTTTATCTGTTGCCGTTAAGGAACTTAGATGTTATTCTAAGTCTCGATTGGCTAGCTGCTAATCATGTAATGGTCGACTGCTATCGGAAGAGTATTGTTTTCTCCTAGGAACTCGACACAAAGGACGTCATGAGTGATGTCTCAGCCACATATGTTATTTTATTTGCTTCGAAGGGTCGGTATAACCTTCTGCTGAGTGATATTCCAATTGTTTGTGAATTTCCAGATGTTTTTCCGGAAGAAATTCCGGAGTTGCCTCCCAGTCGGGAGATTGATTTCTCTATTGACTTGATTCCCGGGGCCGAGCCTGTGTCTCGAGTGCCATATAAAATGTCTTCGGTGGAATTGGCCGAATAAAGAAACAAGTAAATGAACTGCTGGAAAAAGGCTTTATCCGACCGAGTGCTTCACCATTGGGCGCTCCGGTGTTACTGGTAAAGAAGAAGGATGGTAGCATACGGATGTACATCGATTACCGACAGCTGAATAAACTGACGATTAAAAATAAATATCCATTGCCTCAGATTGACGATTTGCTGGACCAGTTGAGAGGCGCCGTCGTGTTTTCTAAGATCGACTTGAGGTCGGGATACCACCAGATCCGAGTGAAGTCGGAAGATATTCCGAAGACAGCGTTTCGGAGTCGGTATGGGCACTTCGAGTACATTGTAATGCCCTTTGGAGTGACGAATGCCCCTGCCATCTTCATGGACTACATGAATTGGATTTTTCAACCGTACTTGGACCAGTTTGTGGTGGTATTCATTGATGACATTCTGGTGTATTCAAGGTCGGTTGAGGAGCATGCTCAACACCTTCTGATTGTTTGGCAGATACTCCGAGGGAAGAAGTTGTATGCTAAACTATCCAAGTGTGATTTCTGGGAAAGTAGTGTATAATTCTTGGGACATGTGATTTCCCGAGAGGGCGTCTCGGTTGATTCGACTAAAATTGAGGCGGTTATGGCTTGGGAGAGACTGAGGTCGGTAACTAAAACCAGAAGTTTCCTCGAATTGGCTGGATACTATCGACGTTTCATTGAGGGGTTCTTTTGGATTGCACTTTCTCTGACGCGGTTAACAAGAAAAGAGAGTCCCTTTGTGTGGTCGGAAAAGTGTGAGCTGAGTTTCCAGACTCTTAAACGATGTTTGACGACTGTCCCGGTGCTTGCATTGCCCGATGTAACACGGGAATTTGTAGTGTATTGTGATGCATCCAAGTTCAGTTTGGGATGCGTGCTGATGCAATCCGACCGGGTGATTGCCTATGCTTCCCGGCAATTGAGACCCCATCAATTAAATTATCCGACCCATGATCTGGAGCTAGCGGCAGTAGTGTATGCATTAAAGATTTGGCGTCATTACCTTTATGGGTCCCATTTTGTGGTGTTCAGTGACCACAAAAGTTTGAAGTATTTATTCAACCAAAAGGAGCTGAATATGAGGCAGAGAAGGTGGGTGGAGTACTTGAAAGATTACGACTTCGACTTGAAGTACCACCCGGGCAAAGCGAATATTGTTGCCGATGCACTGAGCAGGAAAGTGTTGCACGCGGCTTACTTGATGGGCAGAGAGCAGGAATTGCTGGAGAGCTTTAGGGACATGAACATTGGAGTCCTTATGGACGCTCCAAACCGAATGACAGTCGAAATATTGAAGATCTCCAACGAATTTCTGGAGTCTATTATTGCTGCTCAGAAAGATGATGAGGAGTTGCTGAAACTGATTGACACTCAGGCTCGAGGCAAGGATATGGAGTTGACTCGAGGTAACGATGAAATATGGAGATTCCAGGACCGGGTGGTGGTGCCTGCACATGGTGATTTCAGGCAGGCCGTGCTGGCTAAAGCACACAAGAGCTCTCTGAGTATTCGTCCCAGTGTGACAAAGATGTATCACGACTTGAGGAAGGAATTCTGGTGGCTGGGTATGAAGAAAGCAATAACCGAGTACGTAAAGTCCTGCATGATATGCCAGAAGTGTAAAGTCGAACATCAACGACCCCCAGGTTTGCTTCAACCTCCAAAAATTCCGATCTGGAAGTGGGAAAGTATCACCATGGACTTCGTATCCGGGCTACCTCACACCCGAACCGGGTGCAACGCGATTTGGGTAATTGTTGACCGACTAACCAAGAGTGCCCACTTTCTGGCGATGAATATGAAATGGTTGCTGGACCGATTGGCTAGACTGTATGTTGTTGAGATTGTACGACTGCACGGTGTACCCTCAAGTATTATTTCCGATCGGGATCCCCGATTCACTTCAAGATTTTGGAAGAGCCTGCAACAAGAACTGGGTACTGAGCTCAGACTGAGGTTGGCTTACCATCCCCAGACCGATGGCCAGTCAGAGCGGACAATACAGACTCTTGAGGATATGCTGAGGGCATGTGTGTTAGAGCAGGGCAGATCATGGGAGAGATACTTGCCCTTGGTGGAGTTTGCATACAATAACAGTTATCATAGCAGCATTGGGATAGCTCCATATGAAGCCCTTTATGGTCGGAAATATCATACTCCATTATGTTGGAATGAGAATGGCGATACCATTCATTTGGGGCCTGAGTGATTCAAGAGATGAACGAACAAGTTGCTTTAATCCGAGAGAAGATAAAAATTACCCAAGACTGACAAAAGAGCTATTATGACAATCGGCATAGGCCGCTTGAGTTTCAAGTGGGCGACTGGGTGTTCCTGAGGATTTCACTGACCAAAGGTGTAGGTCGGATTTTGAAGAGCTAGAAGCTTAATCCGAGATACATCGGACCATACCAAATATTGGAACGGATTGGTAAAGTTGCTTACCGATTGGATCTTCCCCAGTCGTTAACTAACATTCACAACGTGTTTCACGTATCATAACTTTGAGCCTATATTCTGTGCGACACAATGATTGTACCGAGTGACTCCGTCGAATTGAAGGAAGATCTAACGGTGAAAGCTGTACCGATCAGTATTGAGGAGTATCAAACCAAACAGTTAAGGAACAAGGAGGTGCCGTTGGTGAAGGTGAAATGGCAGAACTTGGATTGGATAACTTACACCTGGGAATTAGAATCGAATATGAAGCGGATGTACCCTCATCTTTTTCAATCAGAACATTGATTTCGGGGACAAAATCCCCTTTTAGGGGGGTGGATGTAACATCCCTGATATTTTAATAAAAATTATGAAGAGTGGAAAATACTAGCAAATGTTTTAAAGATTTATTTAATATTTGATCTGCCTGAACCGGGGTCAAGGAATCCGGTGTCGGGCCGGCCTCAGATGTGAGGACCAAACAGGTGTTGAAGATCAGTTGTACATTGGAGGACAGTCAAAGACGTACTGTCTTGTGACTGATGCTTATCTGATGTGCCTGATGTAGTCTTGGAATAACCGGTGTGAGGAGAATGCCTAACTCAGAACTATAGTCCAGGTCAACCTCTTATAATGACTGATGCAAACAGATGTGTGTAACCAGGATGTGAGAACGGATGAAATATCTGATCTCTCAAGCGTTAGCTCAGATTTCCGAGGTGTGGACACTACGCCAGGATACTGGTTGGCCGGTATCCAGATCGGGTCAATACTCTTATGAAGTATTAGACAGTTACGAATAATTAAACATTGTGAAAGCAAATAAGCGTAGTTGGTTGGTAATTATAAAAGAGTTCAATGTGATGAAATTGATTAAAACTTTTAATGAGAATGCAAATAAAATAGGGGAAAAGGCTGTCTTGCCCCTGAGCTTTATATAAAAGGAAATTTTCTCTCTCCCCTCTTTATTATTCGCGAACCACTTCTTCTTCTTGGTCTGTTCTCCTTCTTCTTTATTTTCTACTCTCTCATTGCCGAATTGCATGCTCTAGAGGAGGACTCTGTTCGTGTTAAAACTTCAATCGAACCCTATTCTTGTGATCGTGGCCTCAAGGTAGTAGATTAAGCAACGAAAGGCTGAGTGACGGAGCTGAGACTATGAATCTAGTGCTCAGAGGAAGGGACCGACACCGGGAGCAGATCATCTAAGCGTGGAACCGAGGTAAGAGGGGTGTTTGGGTTATGATTAATTAGAATAGGACATACTTCCTATCCGAGCCGTTGAATGATATGAACAAGGTAAGAAAACATTATTGAATGTTGTTGTGTGCCTATGTTTATGAATGTGTGACTATGTATACCGATCAGTTAAGGATCGAGTGTGTGGTTGAGTTAATCATATCATGAGCTTGAGATATTTAATGTTGAGATGATCGGTGTTATAATGTGAATCCGGGTTTGATAAGCAGGTCACCCGAGTGATGAGGAATTGATGTTAATGGCCACGTTTGACATGTGAAATGTGAACTGTATACATGACTATGTGGTGTGGGACGGCCGACGGTATGTTATAGCCCCTCATTTCCGGCTGCCGTGGTTTTTGTGCCTAGTTGAGCTACCCAGTGGTCAAGTAGGACCTAGTGGTCGAGGTGGAGAGTCAAGCAGGACTCGGTGAACCAAGCAGGGTTCACGGGGCGTCAAGTAGGATCCCCAGCTGAAGGCCGATCCTTTAGTATCCGGATACTAGGAGTCAGATTGCATGAGAGCCAGTGGTGATTATTGATGAATTTGATATAATTGCTAAGTTGAGTTGATATGTTCATTGTGTGCAATGTGCTATAATTTCCGAGTGTGACTTGATAAATCTCCAAGTGAAAATTTAACATATTTGATGAGTATGAATTGTTATCTTTACTGAATGTTGTTGTTGGGTTTTGCCGAGTGAACTGCTATGATTTCTGAATGAGACTTATACATATATATATATATATACCTAGCGTGATTTGTCATTAAGTTTGTCGAGTGAAATTCGCTATTATGATTGTTGAGTATGATTTGAAAGAGGGACGAAGATGCATTCGGATAGAACATATATCTATATTTAACTTGTTAAATTCCGCTCTATATTAATTATGATGCCAAACACTCACCTTTGCTGTTATTTTTAATTTAGTAACCAGTAACAGGGAGGAAGCCAGAGCCATGGAGTCGCGCCAAGGGGGAGATCGATGCCAAGGCCCGAGTGATTTTGAGTGATTGTGTAGAGTATATGTGTATAAGGAGTTTCTGAGTGTTTAATATTATCTGTGTGCCAACTTAATTTGAATCGGATGTGAATTTATATTTTAAAATACTTTGATATATATATGTTCTCATGTTTGCTGTGGCAGCTCATTAACTAATGGATTCATTCCCGAGTGAAGGATAACCGAGAGATCCCCCTCCAGGTGGAAGGTTAGGATGTCCCAAGTGGGATTGGTTGGGGGAGAGTTCTGAGTGGAGAAAGTGTATAAAGATTCCGAGTGAAGAAGTTGGATGTGTCCGAGTGGAAATTTGAGTGCTTCTGAGGGAAGGTGAAAGTGTTTCTAAGTAAAATGTGGCCGAGAGAGAGTTTCTTCCGAAGGAAGTAAGGATAGGGTAATCTCCGAGTGAGGATATCCGGAGAAACTATAACCGAATGAAGGAGGCTGAATTATCTCCGAGGGAGTTGTGACCGAGCAAAACTTTCTGAGTGAAAGGTAGTAAAGAGTCAGGTGTGGAATGTCCGAGTGCATGGAAGTTGAGTGTTTTCCGAGTGAAACCCTTTTGCCGAGTAAACCATTTTACCGAGTGAAACCCCATGTGAGTCCACATGTGCATCTTGTTCGCTCAGACTTCAGGTGTGGCATTCGCTCAAGCGAGTCGGCACTCACTTAAGCGACTCTTGGATTTCGCTCAAGTACCTTCAGGTCTCGCTCAGGCGAATGACCCCTGTCCTCTTCTTCTTCTTCTCCCGCTGTTATAACTCCACTTTACCGAAGGATGTATTCCGACCGGATATTATTTTGCGTACACTCTTATTATTACTTTGATTATATTTAAGTGAATACTAATTATTATCAAGACCGAGCCGAACCATTTCCGATCGGTTATTATTTTAACACACTTTTATTGAAGGATTTATTTTAGAAACGGTTTTGTTCATTCTGAGTATGATTTCATGTAACTAAAAGAGGTAAATATCATTTTACATCAAGGCCGAGTGGATTATTTATTCGGGGAAGTAGATACTAATTCATATTAAGATACAAATTTTATTCAACGTGAAAATTTATTTTGAAAATAATTTGCCTTATGTAAATAAAAAGGGTAAATCAACCTAGGATGTTACATCATATCCCACTCTTAGTGGTGAAAACATCACAAATAATTCATTCCAAATTCATCAATTTATTTTATTTCCCCATGGTAGCATATCATCAACAAATACCACATATACATCTCCATAGATATCCCATAATATAAGGGAATGGGGCTCAGCATCAATTATTGAGGGAATTAACGAAATCCCAAGTTTTGGGAATCTCGCTTAAGCGAGATTCACCTTCGCTTGAGCGAGATGAAGGTAGTTCACTTAAGCGCCCCCAAGATTTCCTGAGCGAAAAGGTTTTAAGCATCAGACCTCAGTCCCGCTTGAGCGAGCTTATCTCGCTTGGGCGTAATCACGCCAGTATCTATTTCCCATGTTGCTCGCTTGAGCGAGACACCACATACCTGGCCACTCGCTCGGGAGAAATTATTCCAGTAACCATTTCCCGAGCACTCGCTTGAGCGAGGCACCTACTCGCTTAAGCGAAATCCGACCAGAGGCCATCCTCCTCTTCCACACTCGCTCACTCGGCGAGGCTTCCCAAAACTCAGTTTTTCACTCGGTGAACTTATTCTAGAACCGATTCCTTTCTCGTTCGGTCTTTCACTCAACAAATTATTCCAAAACCGACTTATCTCTCGATCGGTCTTTCACTCGGCAAATTACTCCAAAACTGACTCCTCTCTCGATCAATCTTTCACTCGGCAAATTACTCAAAAACCGATTTCCTTTCTCTTTCACTCAAGCGAGGCTTCCTAGCACTCAGTCTTTCACTCAGTAAATTATTCCAACCGACTCCTCTTTCATTCGCTCAAGCGCGGCCATGCCCGCTTGAGCGAGATTCGTCCAGATTCTCACCTGATCACATCACACTTAACATGCTCGAGCGGAACACTCGCTCGCCTGGGCGAAATTGGTCTAGAGGCCATAATACCGAGACAGGGGATTCTCGCCTGGGCAAGATCCCATCTCGCTTGAGCGAGAATATCAGATCTTAGGCAGAAAACAAAAATTCACACAGACCATCATATGAAACCTCATCATAAGCCAATTTAACTACATCCAACATATCATATACAACATGTGAGGCATATACAACTTGTTCAAACAGTCATGCTTATAAACTTCTCATTCTAACATATTAATCATGTTAAATTCAAACTCATCATCATCTTATATACATATATTCATACATTGCCACAACGATTCCACATATTCTCACATCATTCCCAATAATCATTAACTTGCCATTCATGTCACTTCAATAAATACATGGCAAGGAAAGCATGAGTATCCATCACATACAACAATCACTATTGTTTTACTCATGCAATTTGAATGTTAACTCCTCTCCTACCTCCAGGGAAGAGCCGAAACGGTTCCAATGCTCCGAATGCTCCATCGCATCACCCGGAATACGATCTACATACCATACATATGCATACACATAATCAATAACCATCATAACTCTAAACATTTGTTAGCTTATCATAAAGCTTAACATCAAGTCCTAAACTTGGTAAATGTCAACTTATGCAATTGTGTTAGGCTTCGGAATTCCTTTCCCCAAGCCAAGATCCTCTAGATCTTAAAGACTAACTAAACCCAACATCATCATCATCCTCACCTCCATTACATAATGTGATCCCAAATCACATCAATCCATCAACACTCATCATTATCACTTAGAGCTCCACACAAGTTACCCTTGTCTCTTATAAACCATCCTTAATTAACAAATCTAATGACATAAATCATGGCCTATCAATTTACCAACCAATATGTATGTCCCATTAATTCTACCATTAAGGGTTATCTCCAATGTTTACCATTATTCATCATTATGATTAACAACACACATTAAATATCACCCATTATATTTAATTTAACCTTTCAAGCTATATTATATCTATTTCCCCGAATTCTTAGGGCTAGGGTTCCCATCAAAACCCAACAACCATTATCAATACTCATTAATCACCACAAATGGCCATCTTCATTATTAATACCATTCTCCAATATCATTAAACTTACATTCTACTCACATTTCACACTTTCCCTAATTTATTAAAGTTAGGGTTTCACTAAAACCCAACAACACTCATTATTATCTATTTATTCCTCATCACCTTCCAATTATGCATTCATCCTCTTCATTTATTACCACCAATGTTAACATTTATGACAATCCCACTCTAGGGTTCCACATTTAAAGCTTTCATTAAATACCCCATTTACCTACATTACTCCCCCAAGCCATAAAACCTATAAACATGATATTAACTTCTTCAAAGATGGTGAGAGAAGCTTACCTCACCATAAAATGAAAATGGAACCAAATGAGGGGGAGAGACCCAACGAAATTAGAGAAGAGAGGAAGAGGATCAACACCCAATGGCTTCCTTTAAGCTCCCAAGAGATTGGAAATGGTGGAGGAGAAGAAGACTCCACTTGTCTTAGATTTTTGAAGAGAAGGGTGGAGAGGGAAGAAGAAGAAGGTGAAAGAAGAAGAAGAAGAAGGAGTGTAGAAAGGAGAGGAAGAAGTAACGTGAAAGTGGAAAGAAAGTGAGGGTTTATGTTTTAATATTTGGCTTCACATTAAAATCTCACCGTTTTATAACAAACAGGCTCACAGTTCAGGCTCAATACATTATCTAAAAATTATTCCGAATATAGATCCAGATTCCCAATAATATTCTTAATAGCCCTGACCAACGGCATCTCAATCGGAGATACTTGGTCCGACACCCATATCCTAATCGGGTATAATTTTATCTCACATAAGCTCAATAAATCATAAATATCCCTAATAAATCCCAATTTAATCATTCCAATATTTTGGGACACTTATTAGTCCATTTATATTTATTCAATATTTATTCCACATGTTCATTCATTTTTATAAAATTCAGGATGTTACAAGAGTTGCAATGGGCAGTCCAGTCTCAGGCGCGAATTCAAGCCATTGGAGGTTCGCCCCCGATATACTCCTAAGACCGCCCTCAGGGGATCGAGACACCATTGTTTCTTCAGTGTACCCATTACTATATGCTCTAGGGGATCACTCCATCATCCCTCCTTATACTCCATATACAGCATGCAATTTACTCGTGTTATCATAGGAGTGCTCGAGTACCAGACGGAACCTTACTCACTCGACGTACTTGTCCTTAAAACATGTAAACTATTCATTATAAATTCTTTTAATAAGGAGAATATTATAAGCCAAGGCCTAAGTGCTACCTAATAATCCTTCTTAGGAGCATTGAGGTTTGGTCTCGAAGAAAATTTTAATATAATAGAACTTCTAGTATATTAACGCCTAACTAATTTTTAAATCCTTGTTTTAAAGAATTATTGTGAAATATTCGTACAATAAATCTACAAAATAAAATTTATAACTTCCATTGTTTTTACTTCTAAAAATGTGAATTCATATTGAAGTATTTATGTAACATCCCAATTTAAAAATTAATTACCGAATGAGATTAAGCCACTAAACTAAAAATAATTGCACAAGCATGAATTTCTTATTAATTAATTTTAACTTAAGAATTAGATTAATGATTGATTGTAATCTGTGTGTGTGCCATGTGAAGAGCTACTGTTCATGTTCTCCCACCCCACTCTTCTCATTCTGTGTGTATATATATGATCAAAGCCCCACTACTGTCCACTCACCATAATCCCTCGAGACTTCCTCTTCCTCTACTTCTCTTCTTCTTTGTTCTTCTTCTCCTCGGTTCTCTATTCCGTAAACTCGTGACAGCGGTGTGCAGAGGATTCGGAGTTCCCTCTGTTGGTTAAGGACAATCGTCGAAGTGGAAGAAGAACAACTTCCTGTTTCCAAGCTGATTAAAGGGTAACAACTGTGTTCGACGGTGACTAAACGAGTGGGGGTGGTGAACGAAGCAAACAGAGCATCGGACTAAACGTCGGGAAACAGAGAAGCTTCTCGAGTCCCTTCACTAGATAAGGGGCGCTTGTATGCCAAATGCATGGTCTATGGACGGTCGGGTGAATGTAATGCCTTACGTGTGTGCGATTATGTTTATGATGACTGTGTGCAATGCGTGATTGTCAATCTTTGGATACCATATATGTGGTAGTAGAGTCCTGTTAGTAGTTACATATTTACATGCATGTATTCAGGGTTGTTGTGCTGAGTTCTGATAGTCGTTTTACACATAAAGGCGTGTTATGCATGTTCCTATTATTGTTAATACCGAGAGGATATGTATGTGTGGCTGTTGGTTAATTTCATCTGGAATGTTATAAATATGAACTGTTTGGTTATTATGTATGCTGGTACGATTGATAAGTGAATGTAGGAACTGTGTTGGATCGGTTATGATTCTAATGGTTACGTCGAATGTGCTTAATAATCGAGGATGCCCGCTGATAAAACACATAAGTTGCATGTATAGGAACGGGGTGACCCGTGGAAGGTCAAGAACCCCAAAGGAGTGATTTCCAGCTACAGACCCTTGGCTAGATCCTGTGAGGGCCCGTGGTAGCCGAGGGAGCTAGAGTTAAGTCTCGAAACGTCAATGAGAGACCTGTACCACGCGGGAAGGGCTAATGGACGAGGGGCCAGTAAGGGAACCTGTAACCGGAAATCATTGTTTAAGTCGGATCCGACTGTAATGGATATGTATACAATTATATATAAATACTCTTATACTTTTGATGAACTCATTGCGTGGCATGTGTATGTATTGGGAGTAATAAGTTAGTAATATGTTCTATATAGCTGTGTGTTAAATGTATGAATTCTGATTGCATGTTACTGTTGTGTGTAGGCATGTTGAATGGCAGTTCATATTATAATTGATAGAGAGGTGATGTCGTATAGTGGAAGACCTGAGGATTTCTGAGTCATTAACTGTCATTTTATATGTAAAAGCTCACCCCTGCTATGGCTATATTTCAGCGGACGTCACTTGGAATGATGGATGATGGAAGAGCTCCTGTTCGATGAGGCATACTGAGCAGTAGACGTGTATATAATTGTATATATTGTGTAAAAAGTATTATTAAGCCTTGGCCGGCTCTTATTTTGGTCCTTTATCTAACTATATCGGAACTGAACTCTCTCGGGTTGAGAGTACAACAATGCGCATGTAAATATTTATATGTATATATCATATTGTATGTTCATCTTATGCTGTGTGTAGATGTCCGGGTGGTGTACGTTACACTTACTAAGTATGTGAGCCTGCATGATTCTGAGTAAATAAGAGTTAAGTTAATTCTGTGTAAGGCGTGACGAGTGACCTTCTTCCTATTGAAAGGTATTTTGGATGATTTCGAGTGGAAGTTAACCGAGTGAATGTTTCTCCGATTGCTAGATTGGCAATACGTCTCCGAGTAAGCCTGTAGTAGTAAACTTACTAGATGGAGAGTAAGATTTAGATGACAAGGAGCAGATTTCAATTTAGCAAGGTCCTTCACATATAGAGGAATTTATATATATTCCGAATGGTGGGAAATTAGAGTATTTCTGAGTGAGTGAAGTCGTACGATTCCTTGAAGTGATACCTGACCGAGAGGAGTACCTCGAGTGAAGAAGGAGGTATAAATCCCGAGTGAAGGGATTGTGGGAGTCAACTTCTGAGTGAGTCGTGAGCATAAGGTTTCTTCCGCGTGAACCTAGACTCTGATTCCGAGTGAAAGAAAAACCCGAGTGGAGTTACTCGTCCCAGTGACTAAGTGTTCGCTCCAGTGAGTGTGTGTGGAAAGGAAGGTCTCTAGTTAGTTTCGCCTATGCGAATGGATGCTTCGACCAAGCGAGATGGGTGGTCTCGCTCAAGCGGATTTGGCTCTCGCCTGAGAAAGTGAGCGTTGTTGGGTTCGCTTAAGCTTTATGTCTTCCGCTGTTTGCCGTGTGATCGATTTTACTTTCCTTTTCCTCCTTGTCCTGATTTCTACTCTCCTTAACCGTCAAATGCTTATTTTGCCCTTGAACACCCTTTGATCTTGGAAAAATTTTCCCTAGTCTCGGTTATTCTCAAATTAAAGCGGGGTTGTTTCATTTTGGTATCAGAGCGGACTTAAAAGGTCCAAGGCCAAGGTGTGCTTACTCCCAATGAGTGGTGATGTACTTTGTGACCAGTCATCATAAATTGCTTGTAATATCTGAGGACATTGATGCCTAATTAAGTATAATTGTGTGGCCATGTGTTTATGAAATATTGTTCTGAGGGTAGGGGATCATTCCTATCCTGGTCCGATTAATTGTATGATGTTTAAGAATTGTATGATAATGTGTGATAGTTGTTGAATGTTGGGTTAAAATCCGATCGGTAGTGAGCAATTCTGTAAACTTATCCTTGAAAGGGGTGTTGATTTTAGGATAAGTCATGGCGAATCGTCATAGCATGGAAGCCATAGCCACGGCCTTCCAGCATTTTGCTGACGTATTCGAGAGGCAGAGCCAGCCTTGAACCGAAGATGGCCAAGTACTGGATCGCTTCCTGAAGAGGAAGCCGAGTGAGTTTCAAGGGGGATTTAATCTCGAAGCAGCTTACAAGTGGACTCAAGATTTGGAGAGAATTTTTGGGGGCCTTCACTGTACTGAGGCCTAGAAAGTCGAGTGTGCAGTGTACATGCTGCGGGACGAAGTGGAAAATTGGTGGAAGATCACCAAACACTGATTGACTAATGCTGACACCCACCTGACCTAGGAAGATTTTAAAACGTGCTTCCTAGAGAAGTATTTCCCCGACACAATAAGGAGTCAGAAGGAACTGGAATTTATGGAACTGAAACAGGGTTCCATGTCTATAGAAGAATATGCAGCCAGATTTGAAGAGTTGTGCCTGTTTTATCCGCCCTTCCAACAACCCGGGACTGAGAGTTCCAAATGCCTTAAATTTGAGAACGGACTGAGATCAGATCAGACACCAGGAAATTAGAAGTTTTCCGGTGCTGGTAAATAAATGTAGAATTTTCAAAGAAGATGACAAGGCCCACTCAGGCCAGAGCAGCAAGGCGGATCCTTCCTTAAGGCCTCAGCAGTCACGCTTCAAGAGATCAGGTAACGTTGGAAGAGGTAGACCCTCTGCTAGATATAAAGGTCGGGGTAATCAAGGGGGTCAGACTGGTGGTCGTCCAAAATATGGCAAGTGTTTGGCGACCATTTTGCTCAGAATTGTGATGGTGAAGGAGATGTTATATGTTTTCATTACAATGAAAAGGGGCACATTCGCCCCAACTGTCCTCAATTACATCAAGCAAACGCCAATGTGCATCATGGAGGCTTCCGAGGGAGAGGCCGTGGAAATGGTGACCGCGGGACTGGGGGCAGAGGCAATGGAACTCGAGGAAACATGATGTTTGCCCCAAACGACAGGAGAAGAAATTCCGACCAACCGGCTACTGGGAGAGTTTACGCCATCAACGCCGAGGAAGCTGCACAAGTGAATGACTTGGTGCAAAGTAAGTGCTCGCTCGGTAGATATACACTTAATGTAGTTTTTGATTCTGGAGCTACCCACTCCTTTATAACTGACGATTGTGTGAGATGTTTAAAGTTGCCGACTGTGTATATGAATCAGACTTTGGAGGTAGCCAATCCGACCGACGTAAAAGTGTTGACATCAATGATGTGTAAGGATGTAACATTTATGTTGGACGATCAGAGTTTCACCTTCGATTTAGTATGTGTGCCTCTCAAAGATCTCGACATTGTACTTGGCATGGATTGGCTTTCAGCCAACAAAGTATTGGTGGACTGTCAAAACAGAAGAGTAATTTTCCCGATGCAGACCAGTGATGGCTACACGGTACAAGGTATAGCTCAGTTATTTATGATGCTTTGTTTGACTGAGGGAGAGGTTAGAGCCCAAGTGAATGATATTCTGACTGTTTGTGAATTCCCCGAGGTGTTTCCTGAGGATGTGTCGGGTGCCCCTCCAAATAGGGAAGTTGAATTCTCTATAGACTTAGTCCCTGGAGCCGAGCCAGTCTCCAGTGCACCCTATAGGATGTCCCCAACAGAATTGGCTGAGTTGAAAAAGCAAGTGGATGAGTTACTCAGAAAACAGTTTATTCGACCGAGTGTATCACCATGGGGCGCACCGGTGTTACTTGTTAAGAAGAAGGATGGCAGCATGAGGTTATGTATAGACTACCGACAGCTAAATAGGCTTACAATTAAGAATTGGTACCCATTGCCCAGGATAGACGACCTAATTCACCAGCTGCGTGATGCTACGGTCTTTTCAAAGATTGATTTACGATCGGGATACCACCAAATCTAGGTGAAGGACTCGGATATCCCCAAGACTGCCTTCAGGACTCGGTATGGCCACTATGAGTATGTGGTAATGCCGTTTGGTGTGACTAACGCCCCTACGGTATTCATGAATTACATGAACAACATCTTCCACCCATACTTAGACCAATTCGTAGTCGTTTTTATTGATGATATCTTAGTCTATTCCAAGACCCCTGAGGAGCATGAGGAACACCTCCGTTCGGTACTTCAAATATTGAAAGAGAAACAGCTCTTTGCAAAACTTTCGAAGTGTGATTTTTGGATGGATAAGATCCACTTTCTCGGGCATGTAATTTCTAAGGAAGGCATCTCGGTGGATCCTTCCAAGGTAGAGGCTGTAATGGCATGGGAGACCCAAGTCTGTCTCGGAAGTAAGAAGCTTTATGGGTGTAGCTGGCTATTATAGACGGTTTATTGAGGGATTTTCTAAACTTGCCTTACCTCTGACCAAGTTGACTCGGAAAAATGTCCCTTTCGAGTGGAATTCCGAGTGTGAGAGCAGTTTCCAAGAGTTAAAGTCTAAGTTAACAACCGCTCCAGTGTTGGCATTGCCAAATTTACAAGAGAGCTTCGTGGTCTACTGCGATGCGTCGGGACTCGGTCTGGGGTGCGTACTAATGCAGAAGGACTTAGTGATAACTTATGCCTCTCGGCAATTGAGGCCACACGAGCAACATTATCCGACTCACGATTTGGAATTGGTAGCTGTAGTTTTCCCGTTGAAAATATGGAGGCATTATCGATACGGTTCCAAATTCGAGGTGTACAGTGACCACAAGAGCCTCAAATATTTATTCGACCAGAAAGAGCTTGACATGAGGCAGAGGAGATGGATGAAGTTTTTGAAAGATTACGACTTCGAGATGAAGTATCATCTAGGTAAAGCGAACGTTGTAGCCGACGCATTGAGTCAGAAATCCCTCCATGTGGCAATGATGATGGTGAAGGAGGTGGAGTTATTGGAGCAATTCTGAGACATGAATTTGCATGTTGGCGTCCCTTCGTCTCGGAAGATAACGCTCAGTACGTTGAAGATTGCCAATGAGTTCCTGAAACTGGTATTTGAGCAGCAGAGGTCAGATCCCTACTTGGCTGAGATGAAGGAGACTCAGGCCAAGGGTAAGGACTTGTCTTTGACCGAGGGATCGGATGGAATTTTCCGAGTGAAGAATAGGATATATGTGCCGGGTGGAGGAGAATTAAGGAGGATGGTGCTTGATGAAGCCCACAAGAGCCTGCTAAGTATTCACCTGGGCACTACGAAGATGTACCATGATCTAAGACCACAATTCTGGTGGCCCAGATTAAAGAGAAATGTAGCAGAATATGTGGCTCGGTGTGTTACCTATCAGAAGTCGAAGGTCGAACACCAGAAACTGTATGGTGCATTGCAACCCCTTGAGATCCCCGTATGGAAATGGGACTCAATCGCTATGGACTTCGTAATGGGATTACCTAAAACCCGAGCAGGTTATGATGCCATTTGGGTTATTATAGATCGGTTAACAAAGAGTGCACACTTCCTGCCTGTGAACATGAGATATCCGCTACAAAAGTTAGCCCAAATTTATATCCGTGAAATTGTCTGACTACATGGTGTGCTGACTTCTATCTTGTCGGATAGAGATCCTAGATTTACGTCTCGGTTTTGGACAAGCCTACACAAAGAATTAGGCACGAAGCTTTGGTTGAGTTCTGCCTACCATCCCTAGTCGGATGGACAATCCGAGCGAACAATACAAAGTTTGGAGGACTTACTGAGGGCGTGTGTCTTGGAGCACCGTGGTTGTTGGGAGCAGTACCTTCCCTTGATCGAATTTACATACAATAATAGCCACCACAACAGTATTGGCATGGCACCCTATAAAGCACTGTATGGCCGAAAATGCCAAACCCCACTCTGCTGGTCGAAAACTGGTGAAAGTTTACTATTGGGGCCAGAAATTGTGAAACAGACTTCAGAACAGATCCAAGTAATTAGGGAAAAGATGAAGGCGTCTCAGGACAGACAAAAAAGCTATCATGATAAACGAACCAAACCACTTAAGTTTTTAGTCGGAGATAGAGTGTTCCTAAGGATTTCATCGAGTAAAGGAGTCGGACGAGCCTTGAAGAGTAAGAAGTTGAACCCCCGATACATTGGACCCTATGAAGTATTGGAGCGGGTCAGTTCTACGGCATACCGGATAGCATTACCGACTCACCTATCCCGATTGCACGACGTGTTTCATGTGTCTCAACTAAGGAAGTATCTACCCGATTCCACTCACGAAATGCCGGATGATGAAGTGGAGATCAGGGAGGATTTGACCACCGTGGCGATACCGACTAGAATTGTGGATCGGTCGGTAAAACATTTGAGGAGCAAGGATGTACAACTGGTTGAAGTAGCGTGGCAGCAGAAAGGGTGTACTTCTTATACCTGGGAACGCGAGGATGCCATGAGGCAGCAGTACCCCAAGTTGTTTACTTAAGGTAAGTTACCAATTGAATTTCGAGGACGAAATTCTTCAAGGGGGGGAGAATTGTAACATCCCGATTTAAAAATTAATTACCAAATAAGATTAAGCCACTAAACTAAAAATAATTGAACAAGCATGAATTTCTTATTAATTAATTTTAACTTAAGAATTAGATTAATGATTTATTGTAATCTGTGTGTGTGACATGTGAAGAGCTACTCTTTACGTTCTCCCACCCCACTCTTCTCATTTTGCATGTATATATATGATCAAAGCCCCACTGCTGTCCACTCACCACAATCCCTCGAGACTTCCTCTTCCTCTACTTCTCTTCTTCTTCGTTCTTCCTCTCCTCTGTCTCTATTCTGTAAACTCGCGACAACGGTGTATAAAGGATTTGGAGTTCCCTCTGTTGGTGAAGGACAATCGTCGAAGTGGAAGAAGAACAGCTTCCTGTTTCCAAGCTGATTAAAGGGTAACAACTGTGTTCGAAGGTGACTGAACGAGTAGGGGTGGTGAATGAAGCAAACAGAGCATTGGACCAAACGTCGGGAAACAGAGGAGCTTCTCGAGTCCCTTTAGTAGGTAGGGGGCGCTTACATGTCAAATACATGGTCTATGGACGGTACGGGGTGAACGTAATGCCTTACGTGTGTGTGATTATGTTTATGATGACTGTGTGCAATGCGTGATTGTCAATCTTTGGATACCATATGTATGGTAGTAGAGTCCTGTTAGTAGTTACACATTTGCATGCATGTATTCAGGGTTGTTGTGCTGAGTTCTGATAGTCGTTTTACACATAAACACGTGTGATGCATGTTCCTATTATTGTTAATACCGAGAGGATATGTATGTGTGGTTGTTGGTTGATTTCATCTGGAATGTTATAAACATGAACTGTTTGGTTGCTGTGTATGCTGGTACGATTGATAAGTGAATGTAGGAACTGTGTTGGATCGGTTATGATTCTAATGGTTACGTGGAATATGCCTGATAATCGAGGATGCCCGCTTATAAAAACATAAGTTGCATGTATAGGAACGGGGTGACCCGTGGAAGGTCAGGAACCCCAAAGAAGTGATTTCCAACTACAGACCCTTGGCTAGATCCTGTAAGGGCCTGTGGTAACCGAGGGAGCTAGAGTTAAGTCTTGAGACGTCAATAGGAGACCGGTACCACGCGGGAAGGGCTAATGGACGAGGGGCCAGTAAGGGAACCTGTAACCGGAAATCATTGTTTAAGTCGGATCCGACTGTAATGGATATGTATACAATTATATATAAATACTCTTATACTTTTGATGAACTCATTGCGTGGCATGTGTATGTATGGGGAGTAATAAGTTAGTAATATGTTCTATATAGCTGTGTGTTAAATATATGAATTCCAATTACATGTTACTATTGTGTGTAGGCATGTTGAATGGCAGTTCATATTATAATTGATAGAGAGGTGATGTCGTATAGTGGAAGACCTAAGGATTTCCGAGTCATTAACTATCATTTTATATGTAAAAGCTCACCCCTGCTGTGGCTATCTTTCAGTGGACGTCACTCGGAATGATGGATGATGGAAGAGCTCCTGTTCAATGAGGCGTACTGAGCAGTAGACATGTATATAATTGTATATACTGTGTAAAAAGTGTTATTAAGCCTTGGCCGGCTCTTATTTTGGTCCTTTATCTAACTATATCAGAACTGAACTCTCTCAGGTTGAGAGTACAACAATGCGCATATAAATATTTATATGTATATATCATATTGTATGTTCATCTTATGTTGTGTGTGGATGTCCGGGTGGTGTACGTTATACTTACTAAGTATGTGAGCCTGCATGATTTTGAGTAAATAAGAGTTAAGTTAATTCTGTGTAAGGCATGACGAGTGACCTTCTTCATATTAAAAGGTATTTTGGATGATTCCGAGTGAATGTTTCTCCGATTGCTGCATTGGAAATACGTCTCTGAGTAAGCCTGTAGTAGTAAACTTACTAGATGGAGAGTAAGATTTAGATGACAAGGAGCACATTTTAGTTTAGCAAGGTCCTTCGCATGTAGAGGAATTTATATATATTCTGAATGGCGGGAAATTAGAGTATTTCCGAGTGAGTGAAGTCATACGATTCCTTAAAGTGATACCTGACCGAGAGGAGTACCCCGAGTGAAGAAGGAGGTATAAATCCCGAGTGAAGGGATTGTGGGAGTCAACTTCTAAGTGAGTCATAATGGTGACCCCTAAGAATAAAATAGGGTGTGGGTGAGAGAACGCACGAGTGAGTCGTGAGCATAAGGTTTCTTCCGCGTGAACCTAGACTCTGATTCCGAGTGAAAGAAAAACTCGAGTGGAGTTACTCGTCCCAACGACTAAGTGTTCGCTCCAGTGAGTGTGTGTGGAAAGGAAGGTCTCTAGTTAGTTTCGCCTACGCGAATGAATGCTTTCCCAAGCGAGATGGGTGGTCTCGCTCAAGCGGATTTGGCTCTCGCTTGAGCGAGTGAACGCTGTTGTGTTCGCTTAAGCTTTATGTCTTCCGCTGTTTGCTGTGTGATCGGTTTTACTTTCCTTTCCCTCCTTGTCCTGATTTCTACTCTCCTTAACCCTCAAATGCTTATTTTGCCCTTGAACACCCTTTGATCTTGGAAAAATTTTCCCTGGTCTCGGTTATTCTCAAATTAAAGTGGGGTTGTTTCAATTTAGTTTTTAGAAAGAAATTAATTACAATGCACATTAGCATTTTGGGCCTTTTATCGGTATCGTACCATCGTATTGATTCACAATGAAACTGACTAGATTGGCATTAAATCTTAAAATTACTAGAACCTCAAATAAAAGTACCATATTATAATTACTAAAATCCTTTCTAGGCTTATACATAAAAATGGAATTTTCTTCGAGAAAATAAGACTTATAAAATCGCTATTTCTTATCGTTTGTCGAAAACTTTGTTTTTGTTGTATTTTGTCTATAGAAAATTTCAAATTGAGTGATTCCAAAGCCAAAAGTTCTTAACTTTTTAAATACTAATTAAATATAATAAAATTAAATATCAAATTTTCCCAGTAACAAGTCCTACATGAAAATGCACTAAAGTGCTAAAATTTATCGTTTTAGCTATCATAAAAATATGTTTAAGGACAGGTATCGTGTGGTGACATTTACAAATCAATTTTCTTCATTTGGGTAATTTTTATGACACTCAAAATTCACACCATTTATCACAAAATACACGTCCCAAACAGTTTGACCATTTTCCCTGCTTGCTCATGTAAATGTGTTTTTAATCATATTGAACTACCGCTAGCGCCTATCCTCGGGACTCTTTCAATTCTTTTTCTAATATCTCATTCACACAAATTTTCATAATTAATTTCAGCATTACAATAAATGAAAATACAACAGCTATGTCACCTTATTCTTAAAATCATATCTTGCATATTCTATAAGTTATTTCCATTATATTAAGCACACAAAGTGACTATCATATAATTAAATGTTAAATCTCCTATTTTCACAAAAATTCCAAAATTTGTAATTGCATCTAGAAATTCATTTTTATCAAAAAAATTTCAAGAATTAAGTCATGCATGTTACTCATAATTGTTAGGCCACTAAAATAAATTTTTCATATAATAATCTATAAACTTTTAGTTATTTATCTTAAGGTAATTTTCCAACAGCAATACATTTTTTGATCTATACTTCAAACAAAATCATTTTCAAGCAAGTTAATCCATTTAGATTTAAGAAAATTAAATGTACAATATATAATCACTAAATTAAAGGAAAAACTCATTTCTTTAATGTTTTTAACAACATGCAATTAATATTCTATAATTTATTAATTCTGTCCAAAATTTTAAATCACTAATCATTCATCAAAACTTGCATTTTGAGCATTAAATTTTGCATCAAACCATGGAGGTATGTCACGTTAACTGTTGGACTTAAGGGATTATGTTTTTGTAACTTTTCACTAATAAAAAGAAACATGCATGCACTTCTTCATGGAGCACAAAAATTTCTGCAACAAAAACACTATTATAGATAAACCATTCACAATTGAAAACTCATAGAAATCAAAGATTTAACATAATTATGGTGCAGCCATGGTACCACCCAAGATAAACATAATTTTTAGCAAGAATTTTTCATGATCAAAGGCCAAAAATGAAGGTTTTCAAGGGAGGTACCAAAGTGTGATTAAGGGTACCCACACTTCACCATGCATGTGAAATTAAGAATTAAAATAAGCACATACTCCCCTTATCTTGATGGTAGTTACGACCCAAGAAAGGAAGAAACAATGGCTCCAAATTTTTGCTTCTAGGTCATCACCATGCAACACCAAGAATTAAGAGAGTGAAAGTCATTTTGGTGAGTTGGTAATGTGATTATTGAAAAGGAGAAAGTGAGTGAGAGTTGTTTTTTTTAGGAGATATTTAAAATGGAGAAGAGTCTAGGAGTTTAGCTAAAGCTAGTGTATGAGATCATAGGAAACGTTTTGGCATTTGGACCACCGAAGATAGGCTATTCACGTGAGGGAGAAGAGAGGATGAGGTGTTGTTTTTGGTCTTAGGAAATATGAAAGTGCTTTAGAAGGAAATGAAAATTTGCATGAACTTCTCCTTTGTGGCTAAGGAGTCCATGGCAGTAAGGGAGAAGAGTGGAGAGATCAAGGCTTTAAGCATGCACTCTAAGTGTCCTACTCAGGCCTTAGAGTATGGGAAAAGGAGTTACTAAGAGAAAAATGAGTGTCCCATACATATTGAAAGGTAATTGGACCATGTTTCATGCTTGGCTGAGGTGTTACTTCTAGAGGCAGTCACTTGTCTAAGATTTTTTAGGTTGTTATGGTGGAATTTTAGAAAAATGCAAAACCTAACAGTTGTAGTATGTCTCCTCTTTAAAACCTATCAGATGAGGGAGATATGGTTTAAATACAAAAAGCTGTCCCAAGTTATTAAGGGATTTAAGTTAGTAACAATAAATAATTTTCTCAGACAAATTGGCAAGGAATTAACTTTTGTCCCTTCATCAAAGTTGTAGACAATGAGTTTAGAAAATTTTGGCTAAATAATTGTTTGATTTCATGGTCATACGAGTGAGAAAAGTGGAAAATACTAAGCATAGTGCAAGCTGTGACAGTGAACACGCAAGTTAGTGTAGTATTTTGGATTGTGGGAGCAATGGAGTAAAAATGGGCTTTTGTGATCCACATCAAAGTTGTAGAAAATTTTGATACAAAAATTTTGGGCCAAGAACGACTCGATTTTAATAACGGGTGAAGAAATTATACCTAAAATAAAAACAGGTGCAAATGTGAAATTTCGGGGACGAAATTTTCTTTTGGGTGGGGTGGATTGTAACATCCTGAATTTTAAAATGAGAGAATTAATTACCGGAATAAATATTAGAAATTGGTATATGGAGTATTTAATGTCCCAAACTATTGAGAATAATTAAATTAAGATTTTGGGAATTTTTGGTAATTTTTGGAGACCGGTTGAGCTGAAATTAAGCCCGGTTGAGATATAGGTGTCGGACCAAGTATCTCGGAATAAGACGATATTGGTCAGGGCTGTAGAGAATAATATTGGGAATCCGAATATGTATTCGGAATAATTTTCAGATAATGTATTAAGCCCGAACTGAGAACTTGTTGGTTATAAAACGATGAAGCTTTAATGAGTTGGATTAAAAATAAATTGAAAATTTCATTTTTCCCTTCCTTATTCACGTGTGTTTGCTGATGGTATTGGATATTTACACCTTACTCTTCTTCTCTTCATCATCTTCTCCATTCCTCTCTTTTCTTCATCCAAAACCCTAGCAACTTGAGCTCACCTTCCACTCCTTCTTAATTTCGTTTGAAGTGGAGCTTGTAGGAGGTTGTGGAGCTGCTGTTTTTCCTTCTCCTCTTCCTCATTTTCGCAGCTTACTCTCCCTCTAAGGGAACCCATTTTCGTTTTTGGGCTTTGAGGTAAGTATACCCATTTTTAACAAGATTTTGGTTATGGGTATATGGCATTTATGTGTTTTGAGGCCATGCATGTGTATGGATATTCTTGAGGAAAGTGTTTAATGCAAGGGTTTAATGTGGATTTTATGAAAGTAAGGTTTCCTTGTGAAGTAATGAAGTGGATGTATTTATGGTTGGAAGGAGAAGAATATTTATGAAGGTTGTTGGAAATTTTATGAAACCCTAACTTCATGAATTTGGGGGAAATGCATAGTGGAGGTTGATGAGCATTAATTGTTGATGATAAATGTGAGATATGATGTTTAAGGGTCATTGGTGATGATATTTTGTTGGTGGAAGTTAATAATTGAGAAACCCATGAAAGGGTTTGGTTGTTGAATGCATAATAATAAAGGGTAGCACCTAACCCATGGTGGTTATGGTGGATAAAATGAAATAAAAGAGTTTGAGGGTTATAATAATAAAAACAGCAAGTATTTATTGATATATAAGTATTTGAATCTTAATGAGTAAGTAGAAAATTGATTGTATAATGTATTGTGATGTAGGAAGTGACCCCATTGACGAAGCGGGACCATCGAACCGCGTTGATCACTACTTCACTTGAGGTAGGAGGGGGTAACTTTTCTAAATGCATGATTTCATCCATTGGTGATGTGGAAATATGTATATGTGATTATGTTAACGATTGTTTGAATGGATGATATGATATGTGTGATTTGGATACATTTAGAATGATGATTGTGGTGTGACATCGTGTTTGGGATAATATTAATGATGTGATGATACTATATTGATGAAGTATGATGATGGTTTGAAACCATATGTGAATTGAGATTGTGATGTGAGTATCCCAAATATGTGTGTATGGGTTGTGGAATGTGTGTGCCACTAACTATTGATGAGAATAAGTTCAAAAGAGAATTGGGATTGGATAAGAATGATGAGAATATTGAAATCCACTAAGTGGTGGTGGTGAATGATTGAACGTGGAGTGGCATCTAGGATGCATAGTGTGAGGATGCACTTGATTTGCATTTGCATTGCATCCATGGCATATCATAGCTGTCCATGTGGAATATTAGGGGGTTCCACTAGGCAGGCCCAGTGGGAGGGCGGCTCAGTGCACGAGCGTATTGTGACTTTCCCCTGTGACTCGGTGTATGAGTCACGAAGCTGTCCATAGTTTGGTGACGAGGCACCCTATGTGGCAGGCCCAGTGGGCGGGCGACTCTATTGGTGAGCGAGTTTACCTCGGTGTCCGACGGGACACGGCTCTCTCGATGTGTGTTCGGGAGGGGCCCGTAGCACTTGTGGTAGTTGAGGCCACGATGTTGATCCGCAAGTCACAGGGTGACTAGTGCTACAGATGGGCGATAGCGGTTTGGTACCAGTAAAATAATGAGTATGTAAGCATGCTTAAAATTAGGATATATGTGTACACAATTTTTTCTACTGCAGTAGGGGCATAGTAGCACACCTATGCTTGTCCCACAATTGAATTAATATGGTATTTTTCCCACAGTCGGATCCGCATTGTTTTGATGAGAAATTCTTGTGCATATGCATTAGCTTTAAGAGCATTTGCATATAGCTGGAGATATGCCTAGTTGAAAGCCCATGGTGGCAACGGATGAATGTTAATTAAAAAGGGGAAGAGTTGAATACTAACTCTATGTGTGTGTTTGGTAATCTAAATGATTGAAATTGTAAATGTATACTTGAGGTTATGAGATGTATTGTGTATGATGTATGATGTGATGTAACGAGTGATATGTGAGCAAGTATACATGTATTTCATAATAATGTATGAATTTAATTCATTTGGATTATGTTACTCACCTCCCCGTTGCCATTTTTAAAGTTGATGTAGGTATGACTTAAATCCTACAGCTTTTGGAGGCCGAGTTTGGAAGGAGGTAAATATGGATAGGAATGTGTAAGCCTTGGCCGGCATGAAAAATCTGTTTTGGTAGGGTATATGAGGTTTATATGCTCAAATTTTGTAATGTTGATGATTTTAGAAGTCATGGGAAAAATTGGGCATGTGTATGTAAGGCCAATTTTCATTCATGACCCAAATGGTGTAAAGAACAAACTATGATGTTTGATGTTGTTGAATTTAATGTAATGACATGCTTGGTTAGCCCAAAAGGGCTTGAAACGCTATTGGAACCTACTTCGATATGGGAAATGAATCATAGGATGAGTCTTGTAGGAGCAAGTCACATTTATATATGTGAATATAAGTCCATAGACAGTTTAGACCAAAACAAGACCATTTGTAATTTGGTATGCCATGTAAAATGCCCAAAATATGCATAAAACTACCCTATAGCTTAGATTTTGATTGATATGGAATTTAGGCTTGAAACTTTGTCACATAATTTATATTAGGGTAGGTAAGTTGTGTATAAAATTTCATGCAAATTGGAGTTGAATAGCCTAGTGAAAAGGGGTCCCAAAGTTGGCAAAATTATAAGGGTCAAAAAGCTGCAGAAAAGTGGTTGTAGCAGGGAGATCCACGGCCAATGGGTTTTTCCCATTGCCAGTGGATCGTTCTGCCTCAAAACGGAGGAAAATTGACCATTTTGGGTGGTCCAGAGAGTGGGATCCACGGCCAGTGGGAATTTCCCACGGCCAGTGGGTTTCCCCACTGTCAGAAAAATTCCAACTGCTCTGTTTTTCTTGCTATTTTTGGCCCGTTTGGGCATCTTAATGACATTTTTGGCCTCCGACTTCTTCATCAGAGTTGTAGACAATTAAGTCACGGAGATGTGAAAATTGGTCTTACCTCAATTTGAGTTCTCAAACTCTCATGAGGCATAAAATACCGAACCCACTGCGTTGAAAAATTCAAGTTTAGGAGGTTTAAAACCCAACTTTTTATGACTTTCAATTTGGGACTAATAGGTGATATTTGTGACATGTCCCACTAAATTCTAAGACTAATATTCATATATTTGTCCTAATTTTAGAAATCAATTGAAGTATCCTTGAACTACATTTCATAATCATTTGTGCTTCTTGAATTAACGTATATTTCAACTATTCTTGTTGAAGATTATGTGATTGATTATCTAAATAGAACATTTGTTTTGAAGTTATACACCCTCTCATATCTTCATATATGGGATGGGTTTCTTTAAAAGATCCAGGGTTACTTGTTGAAAACTTATTCCACGATGCTTTCTTTTCCTAAATTATTTCCTCGTTAAATCGCGAAAAATTTACCCCTACGATTTGGGGTGTCTCAACCTGGTATCAGAGCATTCATTGCTCTTGATATGATTATAAATGATGTTGTCCATGTATATATTGCTTATGGTTGATTGATTTATGAATTATATGGGTGAATTATGATAGTGGTTATTGGAATAAGATTATTACATGATTATTGTTAAGCCCGGCCAGGCAATTCCTTTTCATATTTACCTTCTAATTATGAAATACATTATGATGATACTTGTGCCAATGAGGTTAATGATGAATGATATGTATGCACACTGGGTGAAGGAACTTTAAGTTTCTAATTGTATCTATGTTGTTGCATATAGATTGAGTGATGGCGTATAGGCGCAATCCTGATACAGTCGCGATGGTTGAAGCTTTTAATCGTTTTACCGACATACTTGAACGGCAACAACAACCTATTGGTCAGCCGAATCAAGGTCTTGACCAATTTCTTAAGCGGAAGCCTTCTGAATTTCATGGAGGCTATAAGCCAGAAGATGCTTATGTCTGGATCCGTGACTTGGAACGGATATTTGCTAGTATGGAATGTACCGAAATGCAGAAGGTGGAATATGCGGTGTTCATGGTTCGGAATAAGGCCGAATCTTGGTGGATCCTTACCCGTGGGCGTATGATTGCTGCCCACACTCCTTTAAATTGGGAGAATTTCAAGGCTAAATTTCTTAAGAAGTACTTTCCTGCGAGTTACAAAAATAAGAAAGAGCTTGAATTCATGGAACTCAAGCAAGGTGGCATGTCGGTTGAGGAGTATGCTTTGAAATTTGAAGAACTATGTGTGTTTTATCCTCCCTTTCAGCAAGAGGGCACGGAAGTTTCAAAGTGTGTTAAATTTGAGAATGGACTGCGCCAAGAGATCAAGAAGGCGATTTGTCACCAAGAGATTAGGAGTTTTCCTACTCTTGTGGATAAGTGTAGAATTTTTGAAGAAAATGATATTGCTCCAAGGAACTACTCGGGGCATGATTATAAGTTGAAGGGCCAATCTTCTAGCTTCAAGAAGAAAGGCAACTTTAAGAATAATAGACGATTTGTACGTGGGTCCTCTTCTTTTAGAGGTGGACGAGGTGGCGGAAGGCATGGTGCCGTTGGTGGCCGAGGTGATGGTCAAGGACTTCGTTGTTTCAGATGTGGTGGAAATCATTTGGCTAGAGATTGCAATCAAGAAGAAATAGTGGTGTGCTATAGATACAACCAACTGGGGCATATCTGCCCTGATTGTCCTTTGAATGCTGCAGATGTTGTGCCACGTGATAATGCAAACCGTGGAGGCTATGGTGCTTTTAGAGGCCGTGGTCGTGGAAACGGTAATGGTGGAAGACATGGAAACCGAAATGGTGGTAATAGACGTGGAAATGGAAACGGCCGAGGTAATGCTAATGGTGGTCAGAATGGCCCAAATCGTGGTGCTAATCAACAAATGGCTGGAAGAGTTTTCGCCGTGACCGGTGAAGAAGCTGCACAAGCTGAGGATCTTGTCCAAAGTGAGTGTCAGATACATGGTAATGTTGTTAATGTAATATTTGATTCGGGTGCTACGTACTCTTTTATTTTTGAAGAATGTGTGAGGCGCCTGCGAGTGCCTGTGAGTATGATGAAAGGTGCTATATTGGTGACTACACCGACTGGTGCTTGCTTAAGATCGGTGACTCGATGTGAGAATGTCGAGATGGACTTGGAGGGTAGAAAATTTGTTGTATCCCTCGTGTGTTTACCTATGAGAGACCTGGATGTTATCCTAGGCATGGATTGGTTATCCGCCAACAAGGTTTTGGTGGATTGTCATAGTAAGACGGTGATTTTCTCAACCTCTAATAATGAAGGCTTTGATGTGCGAGGTATATCTCAACTTCTCATGATGTTCTGCTTGGTTGATGGGAATGGTGTTTCCCAATCTGGTGGAATTCCTATTGTTTCGGAATTTCTCGATGTGTTTCCGGAAGAGATTCTCGGATTACCTCCTCCACGAGAAGTGGAATTTGCTATCGATCTTATTCTGGGTGCAGAACCTGTTTCCCGAGCTCCTTATAGGATGTCTCCTATGGAGTTAGCTAAATTGAAAAAGCAAGTGGAAGAATTACTTGAACGGGAGTTTATCCGCCCAAGTGTGTCTCCTTGGGGTGCTCCTGTGTTGTTAGTAAAGAAGAAAGATGGGAGCATGAGATTGTGCGTTGATTATCGCCAACTCAACAAACTAACCATTAAGAATAAATATCCTCTTCCACGCATTAATGATCTATTGGATCAATTGAAAGGTGCTGTTGTGTTTTCGAAGATTGATTTGCGTTCCGGATATCACCAAATTCGAGTGAAGGCCGAAGATATTCTGAAGACTGCTTTCCGAACGCGATATGGACACTATGAATACGTAGTGATGCCATTTGGTGTGACTAATGCCCCTGCGATTTTCATGAGCTACATGAATCGCATCTTCCATGAATATCTTGACCAATTCGTCGTAGTGTTTATCGATGATATTTTGGTGTATTCCAAGAGTCATGAAGAGCATGAAAGACATCTTCGTCTTGTGTTGACTATTCTACGAGAAAATGAGTTGTATGCGAAGCTCTCTAAGTGTGAATTTTGGCTGTCTGAGGTCCAATTTCTTGGACATGTTATTTCAAATGATGGAGTCGCGGTGGATAGATCTAAAGTTGAAGTTGTGATGGCTTGGGAAAGACCAACGTCAGTGACGGAGATAAGAAGTTTTCTTGGTCTTGCCGGTTACTACCGGAGATTCATTGAGGGGTTTTCCCGTTTGGCTTTACCGCTAACAAAGTTGACTCGGAAGAATCACTCTTTTGTGTGGACCCGTGAATGTGAAGAGAGTTTCCAAGAGTTAAAGTTAAGGCTTACTACCGCACCGGTGTTGGCATTGCCCGACTTAACGAATGAATTTGTGGTATATTGCGATGCATCTAAGCTTGGTCTTGGGTGTGTATTGATGCAAAAGGAGCGTGTGATAGCCTATGCGTTGAGGCAGTTGCGACCGCATGAGGTTAATTACCCCACACATGATCTTGAATTGGCGGCGGTGGTCTTTGCATTGAAGTTGTGGCGACACTACTTGTATGGCTCCAAGTTTGTGGTCTTTAGCGATCATAAGAGCCTTAAGTACTTATTTGACCAGAAGGAATTGAATATGCGCCAAAGGTGGTGGATGGAGTTCCTAAAAGACTATGAATTTGAATTGAAGTATCACCCCGGTAAGGCAAATGTAGTTGCTGATGCATTGAGCAGGAAGTCATTGCATGTTTCCATGATGATGGCAAAAGAAATGGAGTTGATAGAACAATTTAGAGATTTTAATGTGGGCGTGGAGACTTATACCCCAAAGAAAATAGTGTTGGAGATGTTGAAGGTTGCAAATGAATTTCTTGAATATGTGAAGATGCAACAACCCAATGATGAGTATTTGATTGAGATAAAGAAAACCCAAGAGAAAGGGAAGAATTTGTTCTTAGTAGAAGGTCGTGATGGTGTTTGGCGTGTTAAAGACCAAATTTATGTTCCCTCAAACGATGATGTGAGAAAATGTATACTTGAGGAAGCCCACAAAAGCATATTGAGTATTCATCCAGGTTCCACTAAGATGTATCAAGACTTGAGGAAGAATTTTTGGTGGCCCGGTATGAAACGTGATGTGTCGAATTTTGTAGCATCTTGCCTTGTGTGTCAAAAGGCTAAGGTCGAGCATCAGAGACCATCTGGTTATTTGAGACCGTTGGAGATCCCTGTCTGGAAATGGGATAGTATAGCTATGGACTTTGTTTCTGGACTACCCAGAACTCGTGCTGGGAACGATGCTATATGGGTGATTGTAGATCGGTTGACAAAATGTGCTCACTTCTTGCCCATTAATATGAAGAGTCCTTTGGAGAAATTGGCACAAATATACATCAAGGAGATTGTTAGACTGCATGGTGTTCCGTCCAGCATTATATCCGATCGTGATCCTCGTTTTACTTCTCGGTTTTGGGGAAGTTTGCATGAGGAGTTGGGTTCTAAGTTGAAGCTTAGTTCCGCTTATCACCCTCAAACCGATGGGCAATCGGAGAGAACTATACAAAGCTTGGAGGATCTATTGAGAGCTTGTGTTCTTGAGCACGGTGGATGTTGGGAGAGATTCCTCCCATTGATTGAATTTACGTACAATAACAGCTTCCATTCCAGTATTGGTATGGCACCTTATGAGGCGTTGTGTGGAAGGAAGTGTAGAACTCCCTTGTGCTGGCTGGAAGTTGGTGAAAACTTGGCTTTAGGGCCGGAGATCATTCAGGAAACTACCGACCAGATTAAAAAGATACAAGAGAATATGAAGATTGCTCAAGATAGGCAGAAGAGTTATTATGACAAGAGGCATAAACCACTTGAGTTTCAAATTGGTGACCATGTGTTTTTGAAGGTCTCGCGTGATAAAGGCATTGGAAGGGTGTTGAAGAGCGGGAAGTTGAGCCCTAGATTTATCGGACCTTATGAGGTGTTGGAGCGGATTGGTGAGGTTGCTTATCGGATAGCACTCCCTCCGCATCTTGCTAATCTACACAACGTGTTTCATGTATCGCAGTTGAGAAGATATGTTTATGATCCACTACACGTGATCCCTATGGATGAGATTGAGGTGCGAGATGACCTATCTGTTTCTCCTGTTTCTGTTCGCATTGTCGGACATTCCGTGAAGAAATTACGGAACAAGTTGGTACCTTTGGTTGAGGTCGCTTGGAAACATGGAAATACTGAAACGTTCACATGGGAACGTGAAGACGATATCAGAGAACGGTATCCTGACGCATTTGAATCCGGTATGTGAAATTTCGGGGACGAAATTTTCTTTTTGGTGGGTTGGATTGTAACATCCTGAATTTTAAAATAAGAGAATTAATTATCGGAATAAATATTAGAAATTGGTATACGGAGTATTTAATGTCCCAAACTATTGAGAATCATTAAATTAAGATTTTGGGAATTTTTGGTAATTTTTGGAGACCGGTTGAGCTGAAATTAAGCCCGGTTGAGATATAGGTGTCGGACCAAGTATCTCGGAATGAGACGATATTGGTCAGGGCTGTAGAGAATAATATTGGGAATCCGAATATGTATTCGGAATAATTTTCAGATGATGTATTAAGCCCGAACTGAGAACCTGTTGGTTATAAAACGATGAAGCTTTAATGAGTTGGATTAAAAATAAATTGAAAATTTCATTTTTCCCTTCCTTATTCACGTGTGTTTGCTGATGGTATTGGATATTTACACCTTACTCTTCTTCTCTTCATCATCTTCTCCATTCCTCTCTTTTCTTCATCCAAAACCCTAGCAACTTGAGCTCACCTTCCACTCCTTCTTAATTTCGTTTGAAGTGGAGCTTGTAGGAGGTTGTGGAGCTGCTGTTTTTCCTTCTCCTCTTCCTTATTTTCGCAGCTTACTCTCCCTCTAAGGGAACCCATTTTCGTTTTTGGGCTTTGAGGTAAGTATACCCATTTTTAACAAGATTTTGGTTATGGGTATATGGCATTTATGTGTTTTGAGGCCATGCATGTGTATGGATATTCTTGAGGAAAGTGTTTAATGCAAGGGTTTAATGTGGATTTTATGAAAGTAAGGTTTCCTTGTGAAGTAATGAAGTGGATGTATTTATGGTTGGAAGGAGAAGAATATTTATGAAGGTTGTTGGAAATTTTATGAAACCCTAACTTCATGAATTTGGGGGAAATGCATAATGGAGGTTGATGAGCATTAATTGTTGATGATAAATGTGAGATATGATGTTTAAGGGTCATTGGTGATGATATTTTGTTGGTGGAAGTTAATAATGGAGAAACCCATGAAAAGGTTTGGTTATTGAATGCATAATAATAAAGGGTAGCACCTAACCCATGGTGGTTATGGTGGATAAAATGAAATAAAAGAGTTTGAGGGTTATAATAATAAAAACAGCAAGTATTTATTGATATATAAGTATTTGAATCTTAATGAGTAAGTAGAAAATTGATTGTATAATGTATTGTGATGTAGGAAGTGACCCCATTGACGAAGCGGGACCATCGAACCGCGTTGATCACTACTTCACTTGAGGTAGGAGGGGGTAACTTTTCTAAATGCATGATTTCATCCATTGGTGATATGGAAATATATATATGTGATTATGTTAATGATTGTTTGAATGGATGATATGATATGTGTGATTTGGATGCATTTAGAATGATGATTGTGGTGTGACATCGTGTTTGGGATAATATTAATGATGTGATGATACTATATTGATGAAGTATGATGATGGTTTGAAACCATATGTAAATTAAGATTGTGATGTGAATATCCCAAATATGTGTGTATGGGTTGTGGAATGTGTGTGCCACTAACTATTAATGAGAATAAGTTCAAAAGAGAATTGGGATTGGATAAGAATGATGAGAATATTGAAATCCACTAAGTGGTGGTGGTGAATGATTGAACATGGAGTGGCATCTAGGATGCATAGTGTGAGGATGCACTTGATTTGCATTTGCATTGCATCCATGGCATATCATAGCTGTCCATGTGGAATATTAGGGGGTTCCACTAGGCAGGCCCAGTGGGAGGGCGGCTCAGTGCACGAGCGTATTGTGACTTTCCCCTGTGACTCGGTGTATGAGTCACGAAGCTGTCCATAGTTTGGTGACGAGGCACCCTATGTGGCAGGCCCAGTGGGCGGGCGGCTCTATTGGTGAGCGAGTTTACCTCGGTGTCCGACGGGACACGGCTCTCTCGATGTGTGTTCGGGAGGGGCCCGTAGCACTTGTGGTAGTTGAGGCCACGATGTTGATCCGCAAGTCACAGGGTGACTAGTGCTACAGATGGGCGATAGCGGTTTGGTACCAGTAAAATAATGAGTATGTAAGCATGCTTAAAATTGAGATATATGTGTACACAATTTTTTCTACTGCAGTAGGGGCATAGTAGCACACCTATGCTTGTCCCACAATTGAATTAATATGGTATTTTTCCCACAGTCGGATCCGCATTGTTTTGATGAGAAATTCTTGTGCATATGCATTAGCTTTAAGAGCATTTGCATATAGCTGGAGATATGCCTAGTTGAAAGCCCATGGTGGCAACGGATGAATGTTAATTAAAAAGGGGAAGAGTTGAATACTAACTCTATGTGTGTGTTTGGTAATCCAAATGATTGAAATTGTAAATGTATACTTGAGGTTATGAGATGTATTGTCTATGATGTATGATGTGATGTAACGAGTGATATGTGAGCAAGTATACATGTATTTCATCATAATGTATGACTTTAATTCATTTGGATTATGTTACTCACCTCCCCGTTGCCATTTTTAAAGTTGATGTAGGTATGACTTAAATCCTACAGCTTTTGGAGGCCGAGTTTGGAAGGAGGTAAATATGGATAGGAATGTGTAAGCCTTGGCCAGCATGAAAAATCTGTTTTGGTAGGGTATATGAGGTTTATATGCTCAAATTTTGTAATGTTGATGATTTTAGAAGTCATGGGAAAAATTGGGCATGTGTATGTAAGGCCAATTTTCATTCATGACCTAAATGGTGTAAAGAACAAACTATGATGTTTGATGTTGTTGAATTTAATGTAATGACATGCTTGGTTAGCCCAAAAGGGCTTGAAACGCTATTGGAACCTACTTCGATATGGGAAATGAATCATAGGATGAGTCTTGTAGGAGCAAGTCACATTTATATATGTGAATATAAGTCCATAGACAGTTTAGACCAAAACAAGACCATTTGTAATTTGGTATGCCATGTAAAATGCCCAAAATATGCATAAAACTACCCTATAGCTTAGATTTTGATTGAGATGGAATTTAGGCTAGAAACCTTGTCACATAATTTATATTAGGGTAGGTAAGTTGTGTATAAAATTTCATGCAAATTGGAGTTGAATAGCCTAGTGAAAAGGGGTCCCAAAGTTGGCAAAATTATAAGGGTCAAAAAGCTGCAGAAAAGTGGTTGCAGCAGGGAGATCCACGGCCAGTGGGTTTTTCCCACTGCCAGTGGATCGTTCTGCCTTAAAATGGAGGAAAATTGACCATTTTGGGTGGTCCAGACAGTGGGATCCACGGCCAGTGGGAATTTCCCACGGCCAGTGGGTTTCCCCACTGTCAGAAAAATTCCAACTGCTCTGTTTTTCTTGCTGTTTTTGGCCCGTTTGGGCATCTTAATGACATTTTTGGCCTCCGACTTCTTCATCAGAGTTGTAGACAATTAAGTCACGGAGATGTGAAAATTGGTCTTACCTCAATTGGAGTTCTCAAAATCTCATGAGGCATAAAATACTGAACCCACTGCGTTGAAAAATTCAAGTTTAGGAGGGTTTAAAACCCAACTTTTTATGACTTTCAATTTGGGACTAATAGGTGATATTTGTGACATGTCCCACTAAATTCTAAGACTAATATTCATATATTTGTCCTAATTTTAGAAATCAATTGAAGTATCCTTGAACTACATTTCATAATCATTTGTGCTTCTTGAATTAACGTATATTTCAACTATTCTTGTTGAAGATTATGTGATTGATTATCTAAATAGAACATTTGTTTTGAAGTTATACACCCTCTCATATCTTCATATATGGGATGGGTTTCTTTAAAAGATCCAGGGTTACTTGTTGAAAACTTATTCCACGATGCTTTCTTTTCCTAAATTATTTCCTCGTTAAATCGCGAAAAATTTACCCCTACGATTTGGGGTGTCTCAGAGGTCATGATCATAATGTTTATGCATGAATTAGAAGTATATTTGATGATTTAATGATGCATGGAGTTAGTATAATAAGGGCTTAATGGATTGATGTTATGCCTCTTTATGTCTTATGCCATAATATGATTGATTCTTGATGGTTTCATGCATAAAAAGGTCTAGGCATTGCTTGATCTAAGGTCCCAAGGCATAGCATGATTTGACCCATTTTATGAATAGATTCATAAGTCCTTTTGAATCGATTCATAGGCTGTAATTCTAGAAAGAAACTCCTCACTCATGAATTGATTCATGACTTAACTTGAATCAATTCATAGCCTACTGGTTTCAATGGAGGTGATTTCCAGGTTCATGAATCGATTCATATAACTCCTTGAATCGATTCCCAGGTTACTGCCTAGTTGAACTTGCTTCCTCAATTGCATGAATCGATTCACAAGGGTCTTTGAATCGATTCACAGGCTTCTATTTTGCTGCCTTGGACTCTTTTCATGTATGAATCGATTCATGGCTTTGCTTGAATCGATTCATAGCTTGTTGTTTGCCAATCTTCCATAAGTTTTTAATGCTTGCTTGAGGTGTGTTGAGCCATGGCTTGTTTCCTTGCTTCTTATGCATATTTTCTTGGATTATTTCTCATATCCACTATTGCTTCTGAATTAACATACGTGTTCCGCTAAACACTTGCATGGTGATTGTGTAATTGATTACTTTAAGTTAACATTTGTATAAATCATCTACCTTCTTATATCTTTACATATGAGATAGGTTTTAAATGGTATGAGGTTAGTTGTTAAAGTTTTATTTGTGGTGTTCTTCTTCCGACAATTATTTAAATCATAAAAAAATTTACCCTATTTTTCATTTTCTATATATTAATATCTTTAATATTATTTACCGGATTAAGGGCACCATATTGGGTGGTATAGAGCAATGAGTAACTAGAACTCATTATCGGATCATTGCTGAGATGTTATTACCACGGTTGGATATTGTGAATGCATTGATTGCTTATTATTGTACCTTTGTTAATTAAATACTATTGAAGTGTGATTTCTTTGATTGAATTAAGGTTGTTTGACATTGAAATATGGTTGTTTATTTTTAAAGCTTTTTTGTACCTTACTAGTGCATAGTTACTTATTACTAAGGCTTTGTTATGCTTTATTTACATGATATGGTTGAATGTATGTGAGTAAACTCTTCAGTAGGATTGATATGCTTGTTTGTATAAGACCGGCCAAGTTCCTTACACAATTTACCTTCAGCGATGAATACTTTGTGATTATTGCATTGAGAATGATGTGTTAGTTATGAAATGATATATGGTAGACGATTAAACATTGAAACCTTAGTTATGGATTGGAATTGATTGTATCGCCTAGTTTACTTATGTATGAGCCATGTCTTAATATATAGGCGTGAAACATGGCTGGTAGACATAACCGTGATGCTGCTGCTATGGCGTTTTCTTTGAATCACTTTATGGATCTCTTGGAAAGATAAGACCAACAAAATGTAGGACAAGGTGCCCAAGGTCTTGATCAATTTCTCAAGAGGAAACCTTCCGAGTTCCATAGAGGATATAAGCCTGAGGATGCTTATGTATGGATTAACAACTTGGAAAGGATCTTTGCAACCTTCGAATGTTTGAGTTTGTCGTCTTTATGTCCACGATGAAGTTGAATCATGGTGGCGCCTTACTAGAGGGCGTATGCTAGCTGTTGCTGTCCCATTGACATGGGAAAACTTTAAAGCTAAATTCTTGAAGAAGTATTTTCTGGAGAGCTATAAGAGTAAAAAAGAGTTTGAGTTCATGGAACTTAAGCAAGGTGACATGACCATGGAGGAGTATGCCTCTAAGTTTGAAGAGCTATGTGCGTTTTATCCACCTTATCAACAAAAGGGTACTGAGGCTTCAAAATCTGAGAAGTTTGAGAATGGCTTGAGGCCTGAGCTATTCGGCATCAAGAGATTAGAAGCTTCCTTACACTTATGAACAAGTGTTGTATCTATGAAGAGGATGATGTGACTTCTTTGAGTCATGGCAAGCATGAACCCAAAGGGTCAATCCTCTAGTTTCAAGAGGCATTATCATTTTAAGAAAAAGAAATTCTTTCATGGTGGATCCTCTAATAAAAGAGGACGTGGTGGACATAATGGTAATGGTAATCAAGGTCGGGGTAATGTCTAAGGCCTTACTTGTTTCAAGTGTGGTGCTAATCGTTTGGCATGTGATTGACCATAAGATGATGTGGTGTGCTACCAATGCAACCAACCAGGGCATATTCATCCCAATTGTCCATTAAATTCAAGGAATGCGAATGTTGATACTATTGCTCACGTGAATCATAATGCTAACTGTGAAGGCCATGGCGGTTTTGAAGGTCATGGTCATGGAAACGACAATAGTTATAATACTGGTCGCAATGGTGGTCGTGGTGGAAATCATAATGGTAGCCGTAATGGTAATGGTCGAGGCAATGGCCATAGTGTAAGAAATGGTAATCATAATGGTGGTAATCAAGCACAAGCTTCTAGTATAGTCTTTACTGTCACAAGTGTAGAAGCCGCACAAACAAAAAACCTTATCCAAAGTAAGTGTAAAATTCTCAGCACCTCTGTATGTGTTATTTTTGATTCTAGTGCTACCCACTCCATTTCTGAGGATAGTGTTAGGCGATTGAAAATACCTGTTTGTATGATAAAAGGTTCAAAAATGGTGACTACACCGACTGGTGCTTGTTTGAGAATGGTAACTCGATGTGAAAATGTCGAGATGACTCTTGAGAGTAGAAAGTTTGTTATATCCCTTGTGTGCTTACCTATGAAAGACTTGGATATTATCCTAGGCATGCATTGGTTATCTGCCAATAAAGTCTTGGTGGATTGTCATAATAAGGCGGTGATCTTTCTGACTCCGAATGCTGAATTCTTTGACCTGCCAGGTATCTCTCGGCTTCTTATGATATTCTGCATGGTTGAAGAGAATAGTACCTCTCAGTCTTGTGAAATTCCTATTGTTTCTGAATTTCTTGATGTTTTTCCTACTGAGGTTCCTGGTTTGCCTCCTCTATGTGAAGTTGAATTCTCATTGATAATATTCCTGGCGCTGAGCCTATTTCTAGAGCTCCTTATAGGATGTCTCCTATAGAGTTGTCTGAGCTTAAAAAGCAAGCTGAGGAATTACTCAAAAGAGAATTTATCTACCCAAGTGTATCTCCTTGGGGCTTACCTATGTTATTGGTGAAAAAGAAAGATGGGAGCATGAGATTGTGCGTTGACTATCGCCAACTCAACAAATTGACTATTAAGAACAAGTATCATCTTCCTCACATTGATGATTTCTTGGATCAGTTGAAGGGTATTGTTGTGTTCTCAAAATTTGATTTGTGTTCCAGATATCACCAAATCAGGGTGAAGACCGATGATATTCTAAAAATAGCCTTCTGAACACGATATGGCCACTACGAGTATATGGTGATGCCATTCGGTGTGACAAATGCTCCTGGGATTTTCATAGACTACATGAATCGCATATTCCATGAGTATCTTGACCGCTCAAAACTTGATTGAATAAATTGCCCAAAATATATACTAGTGGTCTTTCAAAAGAAGTTTACCCTTAAAAACTCACAATAAATATTCTGTTGATGCTATTTCTTTGCTTACTGCTAAGGTTGAAGCATTATCTGTAAAATTTGATAAGTTAGGAGCAGGTGCTACTAACATTGTTTGTGAGTTATGTGGTGTTTCAGGTCACAATATCTCAGGGTGTCAGCTTGGAGTAACTCAAAATATTCAGCAAGAAATGCATTAGGTGGATGCTATTGGAAATTATGATGGAAATTATCAGAGTAACTACAGACCTCTACAAGGTCCACCTAGTTTCCAAAATAGGCCACCTCCATTCCATGGTAATCAGAGTAACTACAAACCCCAACAAGGACCCTACATTCCACAAAAATTAAAACTAGAATCCTTGATAGAGACATTTGTAGCTGCTCAACTAAAGCAGAATGATGAGTTCTCTAATGTAATAAAAACCTTAGCTTCAAAGGTGGACTCTCTTGCTACCCATAACAAAATATTAGAGAATCAAATTTCCCAACAAGCTTCTTTTTCTACAAGAACACCAGGAACATTTCCTGGAAAACCTGAGGCTGGACCATCTAACCATACCACGGTTTTCACTCTTAGGAGTGGTACTTAATATGATGGTCTAGTTGGCAAGACTGAAAAGAAAGCTAAGGATGAGAAGAAATTAGACGAGTCTCCATCTTATCCGGTGATTGAGGAAGAGAAGCCACATGAAAAGAAGGAGGAGGTTAAGCCATATCAACCTCCCATTCTATTTCCTTAGCGCTTGGCTAAAGCCAAGTTAGACAAATAATTTTGTAAGTTTCTTGAGGTTTTAAAGAAATTGTATATCAATATTCCCTTCATAGATGCTTTACAGTAAATGCCCACCTATGCAAAGTTCTAGAAGGATATTTTGTCCAATAAAAGAAAGCTAGAAGAAGATGGCACACTGGCACTTATTGAGGAGTGCAGTGCTTTAATTCAGAAGAAGCTACCACCCAAGCTTCAAGATTCAGGTAGTTTCTCTATCCCTTGCATGATTGGTGACATGGCTATAGATAGAGCATTGTGCGATTTAGGAGCTAGTGTTAGCTTAATGCCATTATCTGTTTCTGAAAAGTTAGGATTGGGAGAACTAAAATCTACTAGGATGTCTTTATAGTTGGCTGATAGATCTGTTAAATATCCTGTAGGCATTTTAAAAGATGTTCCTATCAAAGTAGGAAAATTTTTATACCTGCCGATTTTGTTGTGTTGGAAATGGATGAGGATTCCAGGATCCCCATTATCCTAGGTAGACCATTTTAAGCAACTATAGGTGCTATAAATGATGTTAAGAATGGTAAATTATCTTTGACTATTGGAGACCAAAAGGTTGATTTTAACTTGAAAATGCTTTAGAAAAACCTTTTAATGATGATGTTTGTTGTAGTGTGGATTTTGTGGAACAAATGGTGAAGGAAGCAACCCTTCCTAATGACCCACTTGAAACTATTTTTATGATTGAGCCTATAGGAACATCTAATTGCTCTAAAAGAAAGGCCCCACTAAAACATGATACTGAGGTTATATGTGACAAAGTGGTGAGTCCTACTATAGAATTAAAGCCTTTACCGACTTTATTGAGGTATGAGTTTCTTGGTCCTAATTCAACATATCCTGTGATTGTTAATGCTAAATTCAATCCATGTGAAACTGAAAAACTTTTGAAACAACTTAGGTTGTATAAAAAGGTAATAGGTTATACAATGGATGATGTCAAAGGGATTAGCCCTTCTCTTTACACGTACATGATCATTATAGAGGATGCAAGTAGGCCTACAGTAGAACCACTTAGGAGATTAAATTGGTATAATTTGACATTCACGTGCTCGGGAGTATTTTATCGCGATCGACCAAGAAAATGAAAAATTTTAGAAAATTTAGCATTTAGGCAAGCTCAGTTTAATTCGATATGGTTGTATTATTTATTTTAAATTTTTGATGCTATTATGTAATTTGTAAATTATTTCACCGGTAAGCCCCGCTATTAGAAATTAATATTATCATTAAGCACCCCGGAGTTGTTTAGAAGATATCGCGCACTTCGTAAAAATTTACCGACCGAACGGTTACGACGCGTTATGTTACTAAGTGTTAAAAATGGCATTGCCTAAGTGGTTAGAAGATTTTATAGAAATTTACTAATAAATAAAAAAATTCTTTTATGAAAAACTATACTAACAAGTAACTTGATAATTATGAAAAAGGAAATAGAAATACAAGAAATCTTTTAGTGTAACAAATTTTGGAATTTAGAAGGGGAATTTCATGGTAAATTTTAGTAACCATTTTATGACCACTTGATGTAAAAATAAAAAGTAACTTTAAGAACTTGATTAGATAAAATACATTTTTGACAAAGGAAACTTGTTTAGGAAATAAAATTTTAGAGTTAAACATTTTAGGTCTAGAAATAAGAGAAATGGATAACTAGCTTAATTTGGAGTAAATTATAGAAAAAGATCTTAGTGAATTAATTAGTGAAGAATTATGCACCTAAACTAAAATAGATCTAAAGTTGGAATTCTAATAAAATGAAATGATTTTAAGAATTTAGTTAAGGATATAAGATAAATGCCTAAACGAAATAGGAATGATTTTAGGAGTTTAAATAAGGAATAAGTAATAAAGTTCTAGAACTTTAGTAGCTAATAAGGACTAGCGTATAAGGGATTTTAGAACTTAACCTTGAACTAAGTAATAAAAAGGACTAGCATAACTTCTAGCAACTTTCAAGAACAAATAATCTTATGATTTAAGTAAAGAAGTTAAAGTAGTAATTAAACCTTTGAGTAATAAATTAATGTTTCGGAGAAAATGAATCATAATTGAACAAAAGAACATATTGTAGGAAATCAAGGTATGTAAAAATATGTTAGTCAGATAAACAAAATCAAGGTAATTATGAGTCAAATATATATTGGAAATATTAGGAATTAGTAAAAAGTAGAAATTGATAACATGGTAAAAAAGATACATACTAAGGAAGCTTAAAGTAAATGTTACTAAGAATAAAGGTTTAGGAAAGAAAGGAACACTACGTCAACATTATTTGGCGGGACCTAAGCATTGGCTTAAATAACATATAAATAAATCAAGGATAAATTAAATCCGGTAGTCGTAAGTACGAGACAATAGAAGGCATTTAGAAATTTTAAATAAATCCAATGGACACTTTAGAGGAATGAGTATGACTATACCATAATATTTAAAGGCTAAAATAAATAAAGTACATCTCTAATAAGCTAAAATTGCCTAGATAATGTACTTAGTAGTTATAAGGTCACTTCGTACCTAGAGACAATTTATGGATAAAGAAAAGATACTAGTAATACGACCTTATTAGTAATAAGATTGATTGGTTAGGATTGATAGTCGAGATAAATAGTCTGATAAGATAAGAGTAAGAAACTAGAACAAAAACACATATAAAGAGATACTCATGAATATACCGGTATACGTGATATATTGTTGTACAATACTTGTATGATGAATATTGTATGTGGCGACTGCTATGTAATTGTGTAAATAATTGGATGTATGTTAATTATATGATGAAAGTTGTGATGAGATGTATGATGAGTATGGTCTAATGACATGTGTATGGACTATAATGTTGTACTTGTATGATGCATTAAATGAATACGATGAAATAAATATGAAAATAATGAATGAAGAAATGTCTCGGTAGGGATCCTAAGATGAATAAATTTCAAAAATATTATGATAAGATTAGATCAAATTCGATGTAATGATGGGCGTTGTAGCGCCAATATGCCTCGTGGTTTTCTAGAAATGTGAGATCTTATTTCATTTCTAAGTGTCGGGTAAAACCATTGTGGACTGAGGAATTTTGAGAAATATAAAGAAAGAATTGATTGAAATAGACCCGACGTTAGAAATGAAATAGAGTCATTGAAGGGACCCTACCGATGACTAGTGAAAAGAAGATTTTTGTTGTATGCATCATACATGGAAGTTGAGAAGGGATGTTGGGATATTCCCCTAGAGCTTACAGTGAAGGGTACACTGAAGAAACAGTAGGCGTCTCGATTCCCTGAGGGCAGTCTTGGGAGTATATCGGTGGCGGACCTCCAATGGCTCGGATTCATGTCTGACGCCAGATAGCCTGTGGCAAACGCTAATATACTTCAACGAGAGGCGGGGGTTTCTAGGACCATGGAGAGCCAAGTCCCATTATGATATGATGTGTGTTTGGGATCCATGATATTGGGACTATAAGTCCATGAGTAGCCTGTATTGTGATGTAGGGACTTGGAGTACTCCGGTCACTCTAGTGGACAAGGGATATAAGGTGGGATTGTGATCTCGAATATGTTGGGATTTTTAAGGAGGAGATGGGCCCACATGCATCATGATGACTAGTAAAAAGAATAGAAATAACGAAAATACCTCATGCATTGCATCATTGTACTGTGATTGTGACTGTTTGTTACTCAAGTATGACCTTGTAGAACTTAGTAGCGTTGAGAGATGAATGGGAAAGTGGGGATGATTAGCTAAGATAAAAAGTGGTGAGATAACTTAAAATGTATTGTAGGAACCCCAAAGAGAGTGGGAGGGACTTGATCTTGGACTATTTGTGTTGTATGTGGGCAGGTGTTGATGAGACACCTTCCCGATTGTTGTGGAGGTGAAGACTTACCCTTACGCTAATTTTTCCAGACATCGTGGGGATGAAGACAGACTTCAGAATGAGGAACAGCCAGACTCTTCTTGGACCGAGGATGAAAGAATAAGATAGATTATTTTATTTTCATTTGTGAGAGCCTGCGTGCCCTTTACTTTCAGTATGTATAGTTACTGCTATGGCCATGTATTATATATGATTATGTTGTATATAAAGTGTATCTGTTCCACCAAGCTTTTAGTACAAAAAAAAACTTCCTCATTTTTCTAAAACTCGTAACCTCTCAGTTGACCACGATAATCTAGTGGAAGGGATTATCCTAGTTAATCGAGGGTGTTACATATTCTACTCGGGTATTTTATTTTGTAGGAATTAATAAAATTAAGGAGCGTTATGGACACATGACAAAGCCATTCCAAGGTTCAATAATAAGAGAACAATGACCATCAAAAGACATAGAATCAAGAAGAACAAGCCATAAGTGATTACATGATCAGAAAATGTCAAAAAAGAATGAAGAAACAGCATAACAGGTACATGAATCGATTCACACCAGGCATGCATCGGTTCATGTGTGAAAAATGCCCAGGAATTGAAAATTTAAGGCCATGAATCGATTCACATAAAGTGTGAATCGATTCACATGTGATCAGGGAGCAAAAATCATGAAAATATGTCTGGGAATCGATTCATACCCCTGGGAATCGATTCATGCATGTTTAGAAGGCCTGGGAATCGATTCATACCCCTGGGATACAATTTAAAGGCACAGAATGCAAATAAATCGATTCATGCTTTTAGGAATTGATTCATGTTAGTGGAAACAACATTAGATTTAAGAAAGCAGAAACAACATTATGGATTTTCTGAATCCACTACATTGAAAGGGATCCACTTCTTCCATGATTTATGCTTACTGTTTTCTTTCCCTCACCTATAAATAGAAGATGGAATTGGCATTGTAGGGACATAGAGAAGGAATTGGAAGCAATTCACAGCAACAAATAGAGGAAACAATTTCCCTCTGTTTCTTTTTTTCCTTTCATTTTAATATTCTTAAGAGTTGTGAGAATAGTGAAATTGAGCGCTTCAATTTGTATACAGTAGGGGAATACTGCAGAAAATACAACATTGGTGGAATTAATTCTGGGTTTTTGGAGACACCCGTATGTATTTCTTTTACTGTATTATATGTTGTATGTTTTGTTTTCCTTTCATTATATGTATGAATTTGAACCACTTCATGGTAACTAAATCTTTATCTTGGGATGAAGAGGGTGTGACAATATTTTATGTTAATAATGTAACATCTCGAATTTTATAAAAATGAATAATTAATGAGAACGAATAATAAATAATTGTATATGAGTGAATTTGTGTCCCAGAAATATTGGAATGATTAAATTGGGATTTATTAGGGATATTTATAATTTATTGAGCTTATGTGAGATGAAATTATACCCGATAGAATATGGGTGTCGAACCAAGTATCTCCAAATGAGATGCCGTTGGTCAGGGCTGTTAAGAATATTATTGGGAGTCCGAATCTATATTCAGAATAATTTTTGGATATGGTATTGAGCCCGAACTGAGAGTCTGTTTGTTATAAAACGATGAACCTTTGATGGAGAATTAAAAATTAAAACCAAAAGCCTATTATTCTCTTCCTATTTTTGTTGGGTTCTTCTTCTTCTTCTCTTATTTCCCATCTTCATTTCCTCTTTTCTTCTCTCCAAAAACCAAAACCGTGTGGAGCCTTCTTCTCCTCCACCATTTTCGTCCTTTGGAAGCTTAAAGGAAACCATTGGGTGTTGATCCTCTTCCTCCCTTCTCCAATTTCGTTGAGCCTCTCCCCCTCATTTGGTTCCATTTTCGTTTTATGGTGAGGTAAGCTCTTCTTACCATCTTTGATGAAGTTAATATCATTATTATGAGTTTTATGGCTTGGGAGAGTATTTATTGACTAAGGGTTATTGGGAGAAGCTTTAAATGAGGAAACCCTAAGGTGGGGTGTTGTCATTATGGCATTAATGGTAGGTTGTTGTGGGTGCATGAAATTAATACTTGAATGAGTGGAAAACTAATGAGCCCTTATGGTGTTGTTGGGTTTTAGTGAAACCCTAACTTTAATAAATTGGGAAAAGTGTGAAATATGAATAGAATGTAGGTTTAATGATATTGGGGAATGATATTAATGATAAAAGGTGGCCATTGATGGTGATTAATGAGCATTGGTAAATGTTGTTGGGTTTTGATGAAAACCCTAGCCCTTAGAATTTGGGGAAAATGGATATGTTGTAATTTAGGAGGTTAAATTGAAAGTGAATAGATGATGTTTAAGATTGAATGTTGCTTAAAATGATATAGAACCATTGGTGGTGAAACCTATAGATAGGTGTTGACATGAATAGGGAATGTGAGGGAGTAGGAGAATTGATTTTAAGGATGGACATGTGAAATATTCAATGTTGGGTATCATTAGGTATGATAATAGACGATGATATTGGATTTGGTTAGCCTTAAGATCTAGAGGATCTTGGCTTTGGGAAAGGAAATCTAGGACTTGAGGTTGAGCTTTATGATAAACCAGCAAGTATTTTAAATTATGATGGTTATTAATTATGTGAATATACTTTCATATGGTATGTAGATTGTATTCCGGGTGATGCGATGGAGCTTTCAGAGCATTGGAACCGTTTTGGCTCTTCCCTCGAGGTAGGAGAGGAGTTAACATTCAAATTGCATGAGTAAATTCGATAGTGATTGTTGTATGTGATGAATACTCATGCCTACCTTGCCATATAGTTATTGAGATGTTTGGAATGGCAAGTTGATGATTATTATGGATAGTGTATGAGAATATGTTTGTTAAAGATTATGAGTGTGAGTCTTGCATGATTCATAAATTACGAATGAAGATTTATAAGTATGAATGGGAACTGGTGGTATATGCCTTTTTATGTGTATGAAATGTTGGTGATATCCAAATTTAGTTTATAATGAGAATTTCCGAGTGAGAATGCTTAGAACGAGTCGTATATGCCTCACATGTTGTATATGATGTGCTGGAAGTGAGTGAATTGGCCTGAAATATGGTTTCATATGACAGCCTGTGTGAATTTATGTTTTCTATCAAAATTCTAATTTTCTCGCTTAAGCGAGGTGGGATCTCGCTCAGGCGAGGATCCCTTGTGTCAGTATTATAGCTTCTGGAAAAATCTCGCCCAGGCGAGTGGGATTTCCGCTCAAACGAGATGCATGTTATGCAATCAGGGGAGTTACTGGGCGAATCTCGCTCAAACGGACGTGGCCGCACCTGAGCGAGCGAGAGTGTGAAGTCTGATGCTGGGACGGTACTCACTCAAGCGAATGACTGGTATTGTTGTGCCTCGACCGAGCGAGACGAGTGAATGGTGAATAGGCGAGATTCTAGACGAATTTTGTCCGAGCGGGAATTTTAGAAAATAATTACATGATGTGGTGAATTTCCGAGTGAATTTCCGAGTGAGCTATGTCCGAGTCAGGACCTTCCATGTGAGGAAGTGCATATAATTCTGAGTGAAAGGTCTCCCAGTATGATATTCCGGGCAGTGGAGTTCTGAGTGGGAATTTCCGAGCTCAAAGTAACTTGTTCCGAGTGGAGTGCCTCTGTGTGTGTAATTCTGAGTGGGATGGCACTGATGGGGATATAGGGGGTGAGTCTGTCCAGAAGCACTTTGGAATAATTCCACTCGAGTGAAAGACTTAGTGCTAGGAAGCTTAGCTCGAGTGAAAAAGAAAGGAAATCGGTTTTTGGAATATATACCGAGTGAAAGACCGAGCGAGTGATGGTCGGTCTTGGAATTAATTTGCCGAGTGTTAGACCGCTCGAGAGATGAGTTGGTTTAGAAATAATTTGCCGAGTGAAGACCGATCAGTTGTTGAGTCGGTTTTGGGATGAATTACCGAGTGAAAAGACCGATCGAGTGATGAGTCAGTTTTAGAGTAATTTTGCTGAGTGAAAGACCGAACGAGAGGAGTCGGTTCTAGAATAAGTTCACCGAGTTAAAAACCGAGTGTTGGGAAGCCTCGCCGAGTGAGCGAGTATTGAAAAGAACGATGACCTCTGGTCAGATTTCGCTTAAGCGAGTGGGTGCCTCGCTCAAGCAAGTGTTAGGGGGATTCCTTACTGGAACAATTTTACCCAAGCGATTGGCCGGGTGTGTGGTGTCTCGCTCAAGCGAGTAACATGGCAATTTGATACTGGCATGATTTCGCCCGAGCGAGTAAAGGCGCTCAAGCGAGATGGGCTGTCTCGCTCAAGCGAATGTGGGTCTCGCTTGAGCGAGTGACCCCTGATGGTATTTTTCCCTTCTTTTCTCAGTTCTGATGATATTGGGCCTTCTTCCTCTTATCCTGTGCGATACCTGAGGGAACGTATGGGGATATAAATATGCCTATAACATAATTGGGTGGTGTTGGATAACGATTGAGAGATTGAGAAAATTTGTTTATACTCATAATATGCACGATGTGAAACATGAATCCTTAACCACCAAGAATGAAGTGTGTGAGAACAATGTCAAGGGTTGACGTTGAGTTATGAGATTGTACCTCTGAGTGATTATGAACCCTTCATGGGAATGATTGAATAGCAAGGTGTATGTTAATAACCGAATAAATCAGAGATGACAATTATGATGGGTTGAAAACCACTAAATGAATGTATAATGGCATTGATGAATAATGAGAAATATTATGACACCCTTGTCGTTGATACAAGTAATTGACTTGTATGTGTGTGAGGCAATGATGATTGCTATATATATATATATATGTTCCGAAAACACCTTGTTGTTACATGTGTGGATTGATATTATGATTATTTGCTATGCCTTCGACATCCATGTGTGGATTGTTATGAATGATGTTTGTGGCCGATGAGATGCTAATTATATGAATGATGTGCCTTGAAGGGCTTTATAAATGATTATGTATGATTATTGAAATGCCAAATTAAAATATACCCTAATTGAGAGGGTGAGCTATCCTTGCAAGGTTGTTGGGCACATGCATTATTGCATTGTTACATTCATGGCAGAGCATGGCATTGATATGCATTATTGTTGAATATATCACCTTGCGGGGTGCCACGAAGGGTATATCCCAGAGTGAAGAGGACGTTGTCCTATTGTTGTTGATTTATTGTTGAATATATCACCTTGCGGGGTGCCACGAAGGGTATATCCCGAAATGAAGAGGACGTTGTCCTATTGTTATTGATTTATTGTTGAATATATCACCTTGCGGGGTGCCACAAAGGGTATATCCCGGAGTGAAGAGGACGTTGTCATATTATTGTTGAATATATCACCTTGCGGGGTGCCATGAAGGGTATATCCCGGAGTGAAGAGGACGTTGTCCTATTATTTTTCAATATATCACCTTGCGGGGTGCCACAAAGGGTGTATCCCTGAGTGATGACGGTATTGTGATAATTAATGGGAAATAATTGGTATGGTGGATATGATCACCTGATGGTAAGAAATGGATCCATTTTATGTGCATTAAACAGTTGACATATACATTAGCCTTAAGACTATGGCATTTGAGATGGGATGACCACGAGGGATGATAAACCCCTTGCGAGGAGGTATTGATTAAAGATATAATGAATTAATGAGAATAATTTGTGAATGCCCTTGTTGATAAATGGCAAAGTGATTGTGTAAGTGATTGTGTATATACTTGTGCTGGTTTATGATATGAATTGCGATTCATGAGGCTTGTATGCCTATTGTAATAATGAGATAATGAATGAATGATAATTTAATGATTTTAAAGCAAAGCACACATGACGTTGTATGCATATACACATGATCACAATATATATATTATTCGTCATTTTGAATGTATAACTCACTCTCCCATGTGGTCTCCTTTTTAGCATTGTGATGCAGGTTGCCATGGGGTGAGTTTGGATTTTTAATTAAAGCTTAAGTGAAGGTAAATAGTGGTAATGGAAGTGCCTTGGCCAGCATCATTTATGAGTTCTTATGTAACGAATGAATTGGTTATAAGAATGTAGATGATTTAGAGATTTTGAATATGTATAAGATAATCCTTGAATTTGTGGATGGTGAATATATATATATGGAATGTAAGAGATGATTTGATGTGTATTAGAAGAATTAAAATTGAGCGATGTTCATTGATGATTAAGATAGTCGGGAGAAGATCCCCAAATGTATGTATATATATACATATATATATATATATATAATTATTGTATCTTAGGCAATGCATGCGTATGTTGTAAGTGTATGAATATGATATAGTAATAAGTTTGTGTTTGGTGTTTGCATGCTTGCCTAGCCTTTTCTCATATCGTCATATATGGGACTATGCGTGTGCCCGGTATACATATTCTTCTGCTGTATACTCTATTATTTTTGTATACCGTTATGGGCAAACTATTTATCGATCCAGTTATAGGTTATTTAATCTCACTCTTTGGTTTTTTGTGATTTGGGTCTTGATGTGATCATGGTGGTGTCTTGGAAATATTTTCAAACGCGAAAAATTTGTTCGTATTTTTATTAATTATGACGATTACATCGGGATTCGAGTACAGAAAATCAGGGGTGGTCTAAATAATGTTTTGATTTTGACTTAAATAAATTTGTTTTCCATTTAGTTTAAATTATGCTCAATGCTCTTAATGATTCCTAACAAGAACTTAAGTGATAAAGCTGTATACTTGCAGGTATATTAGTAAGTTTAAGTAATTAGTAGAATCGAAGGATTTATTAATTACTAGAAAGATTTGGAACTAAGCCTAAGATTTTGAAATACTTTTTGTGACCTCGGTAAAACCGTGAAACTACTCAAAAACTTTTTGAGGAATATAAAAGGATTTTTACAAAATGATAATGGGCCTTTCTTAGGGATTGAACGTGGCTCTCCATATGTTAGGTACATTAATAGGATTTCTAGAGGAACATATTAATTAGCTTAAGGAAAATCTGCCTTGGAAAACTTAATTTGATTCTCATTTATGAAAAACAAAATTATTAACATAAAATAGCGTCTTGATCCTCTAGAATCCCAAGATACTCTCAACTCTATTTTTTACAAAAACTTGAAAATCAATTGTGTGGATAATTAAATTTGAATATACCAGTACTTTCAAAGCAGTCCCTGTGGACACAATAATCTTTTATATCACGCGACATAACCCGTGTGCTTGCGGGCCTTGTCACTTTAAGAACACGAGCAAGAGCTCAAAGATTTGAACATAGCCGAGGAAGAAGAACAGAAGAAGCTCACCAAAAAGAAGAGGATTACTCTTAAAGCTACATCAATAGAAGATGAAGAAGAAGAATTCAAAAGTGAAGAAATTGATGATGTAGAGTATGGTCTACTTGTCTAAAAATTTGCAAGGTTCATAAAGTAGAAAGGCTTCCGAGGAAGAAATCCAAACCAAGGTAAAAAGTCATTTAAAGGTTATACTAATCCTCCTACTTGTTTCGAATGTGGCAAAATTGGTCACTTTAACGTAGATTGTCCAAACCTCAAGAAAAAGAACAAGGACAACAAAGGAAAAAGAAGAGCATACATAGCTTGGGAAGAAAATAATGAAGACTCATCTGAGGAATTGGAGGAAGAGGTCGCAAACCTTTACCTTATGACCAAGCTCTCTGAAGATGATAAGGTAAGTTCCCTAAATGAGTTTAGTGATAATGAAAGTGAAATTGATAAAAATGAGTTACTAGAAGCATTTGGTGAATTGCGTGAAAAGTTTATGCTAATAAAAAAAAAGTATGCATGCTCAAAACAAACCATATTGAAACATGAAAATGAGTTGCATGAGGTTAAAATAGAAAAAGAAAGTCTTACAATTCAAAATGGAGAATTAATCACATCTAATGTCACTCTTATGACTTGTAATGGTAATCAAGATTGTACGTTGTTTGATAAATGTATGCTTCTTGAAAATGAAAATATGGACTTAAAGGAAACTCTTCAGAAATTTACAAATGGTAAAAAGAATCTTGATGCACTTCTTAGAAATCAAAAGTATACCCTTGATAGAACAGGCATAGGTTATGAAAAGTATGAAAACAGTAAGGAATACAAGAACTTCTTTGTACCCTTTAAAGAAAAACCTAAACCCATTCTAAAATATGTAACTTGTGGAAAAATGGTCATACAAATTCAAATTGCTTTAAAAGAAGGTATATCAAATCATATAAAAACCATTATAAAATACCTTATTCCTTGAATGTAACATGTTTCTATTGTAGAGTATATGGTCATATAACTTCTAATTGCTTTATAAAGAATACCTCCTAAAAGTTTAGTAGAAAGGTATGGATTCTAAAATAAATTTTGAAATCCTAAACTAATGAGAAAGGACCAACATACAAAGGGTACCAAAAACTTAATTTTTTTACTTGTAGGTATGTCTTAAGGTGGCAAACTCTCATTGGTATCCAGATAGCGGATGTTCAAAACACATGACCAGAGATATGTCCAAATTCACAACCTTTACTCCAAAGAACAAAGGAAGTGTTACTTATGGAGACAACACAAAGGGAAGGATACTTGGACATGGAAATGTAAGTACCAATTCCTTTACCTCAATTAATGATGTTTTATATGTTAAGGGATTAAAACACAATTTGTTAAGTATAAGTCAATTGTGCGATGGAGCTTTCGGAGCATTGGAACTGTTTTGGATCTTCCCTCAAGGTAGGATAGGAGTTAACATTCAAATTGCATGAGTAAATTCGATAGTGATTGTTGTATGTAATGAATACTCATGCTTGCCTTGCCATGTATATGTATTGAATTAATTGAAATGGCAAGTTGATGATTATTGAGGATGATGTGTGAGAATATGTGTGGAATTGATATGAAAATGTATATTCATATTAGATGATGACAAGTTTGAATTTGACATGATTGATAGATTGAATTGAATATTAATGAGTATAAAGGTATGGGACAGGTTTTAAATACCTAGTATGAAGTATATGCTATATTAGATTTGATGAATTTTGGCTGGTATAAGTTTTGGTATGTTTGGTTGTGAGTTTCTCATGTTTCTTGCGCATATTCTGATATTCTCGCTCACGTGGGGATCCTCTGTATCAGCATTATGGCCTCTAGGCCAATCTCGCCTAGGCGAGTGGGATTTCCGCTCCAGCGAGATGCATGTTATGCAATCAGGGGAGTTACTGGGCGAATCTCGCTCAAGCGGACGTGGCCGCGCCTGAGCGAGCGAGAGTGTGAAGTCTGATGCTAGGATGGTACTCACTCAAGCGAGTGACTGGTATTGTTGTGCCTCGACCGAGCGAGACGAGTGAATGGTGAATAGGCGAGATTCTGGACGAATTCCGTCCAAGCGGGAATTTTAGAAAATAATTTCATGATGTGGTGAATTTCCGAGTGAAATTCTGAGTGAGCTATGTCCGAGACAGGACCTTTCGAGTGAGGAAGTGCATATAATTCCGAAGGTCTCCCTGTATGATATTCCGGGCAGTGGAGTTCCGAGTGGGAATTTCTGAGTTCAAAGTAACTTGTTCCAAGTAGAGTGCCTCCGTGTGTGTAATTCTGAGTCGGATGGCACCGATGGGAATATATGGGGTGAGTCTGTCCAGAAGCACTTTGGAATAATTCCACCCGAGTGAAAGACTTAGTGCTAGGAAGCCTAGCTCGAGTGAAAAAGAAAGGAAATCAATTTTTGGAATTTATACTGAGTGAAAGACCGAGCGAGTGATGGTCGGTCTTGGGATCAGTTTGTCGAGTGACAGACCGCTTGAGAGACGAGTTGGTTTTGAATAATTTACCGAGTGAAGACCGATCAGGTGTTAAGTCAATTTTGGAATGAATTGCCGAGTGAAAGACCGATCGAGTGATGAGTTGGTTTTAGAGTAATTTACCGAGTGAAAGACCGAAGCAAGAGACGACTGGCCTTGGAATTATTTAGCCGAGTGAAGGACCGAACGAGAGGTATCGGTTCTTGAATAAATTCACCGAGTGAAAAACCGAGTGTTGGGAAGCCTCGCCGAGTGAGCGAGTGTGGAAAGGAAGGACGACCTCTGGTCGGGTTTCGCTTAAGCGAGTGGGTGTCTCGCCCAAGAGGGTGTCAGTGGGATTCCTTACTGGACAATTCTCGCCCGAGCGAGTGGCTAGTTGAAGGGAGCCTTGCTCGAGCGAATGCATGTGGAAATGGTCACTGGAGTAATTTCGCCTGAGCGAGTGGTCGGGTGTGTGGTGTCTCGCTCAAGCGAGATTGGGGTCTGATACTTAAACCCCTTCTGCTCAGGAAAACTTGGGGCGGTTAAATGAACTACCCTCATCTCGCTCAAGCGAAGCTGAATCTCGCTTGAGCGAGATACCCAAAACTTGGGATTTTAATAATTCCCTCAATAATTGATGCCGAGCCCCATTCCCTTATATTATGGGATATTTATGGAGATGTATACATGGTAATTATTGATGATATGCCACCATGGGGAAATGAAAATAAATTGATGAATACGAAATAAATTATTTATGATGTTTTCACCACTAAGAGTGGGATAAGAGGGAATGATGAGAAGAATTTAATAAAGAGGCTATAAGATACATTTTAAGACAATGATGATAAATAATGAGAGGAAAGCCCACTAAAGGAATGTGTGGTGACATTGATGAATATTACCTAATGATGTAAACATAATGTGGTTGATACAAGTAATTGACTTGTATGTGTATGAGGCAATGATGATTGCTATATATATATATATATATATATGTTCCGAAAATGCCTTGTTATCACATGTGTGGCTTAATATTATGATGCTTGCTATGCCTTTGATATCCATGTGTGGATTGTTATGAATAATGTTTGTGGCCAATAAGATGCCAATTATTTGAATGATATGCGTTGCAGGGCTTTGTAAATGATTATGAATAATTATTAAAATGCCAAATTAAATTATATCCCTAATTGAGAGGGTGAGATATCCTTGCGAGGTTGATGGGCATATGCATTATTGCACTTTGCATTCATGGCATGACATAGTATTGATATTATATGGTTGCGATCACACTGATGAAAGATCCTGCGGGATTCTATGAAGGGAGTACCCCTTGCGAGGCGGGAAACCAACTTGATGATGATATGATATTGTGCCGGTGGTTGTGATCACCTAGTTGTGGAATGTGAAAGGCCCTGTAGGGACCATTGTATGATGATGATCCAGTGGTTGTGATCACTTGGTATTTGATATGATAAAGGGCTTGCGAGCACCTATGATGCCCATGGTTGCGATCATGAGGCGGGAGTACCCCTTGCGAGGCGGGAAACCTATAAGAATTGTTAAAACGTGGTTGCGATCACGAGAAGCACCTTGCGAGGCTGCTATAGGGAGTACCCCTTGTGAGGCGGGAAACCAATGATTATGAATGATTGATTATGGTGGTTGCGATCACCCGTGATATGAAATCGGATCCGTTGCATATGTATTAAATAGTTGACATGTGCATTAGCCATAGGAGCATGGCATTTAAGATGGGATGACCACGAGTGACGAGAAACCCCTTGCGAGGAGGTATTGAGTGAAGCCTTAATGAATTAATGATGATAATGATTATGAATGCCCTTGCTGATAAGTGGCAATATATGATGGTGTATGTGATTGTGTATATGTTGTGCTTGTTTATGATATGAATTGCGATTCATGAGGCTTGTATGCCTATTGTAATAATGAGATAATGAATGAATGATATTTTGATGATTTAATAGCAAAGCACACATGATGTTGGTATGCATATACACATGATCACAATATATATTATTCGTGATTTTGAATGTATAACTCACTCTCCTATGTGGTCTCCTTTTTAGCCTTATGATGCAGGTTGCCATGGGGTGAGTTCGGATTTTTAATTAAAGCTTGGGTGAAGGTAAATAGTGGTAATGGAAGTGCCTTGGCCGGCATCATTTATGAGTTCTTATGTAATGAATGAATTGGTTATGAGAATGTAGATGATTTAGAGATTTTGGATATGTATAAGATAATCCTTGAATTTATGGATGGTGAATATATATATGTGGAATGTAAGAGATGATCTAATATGTATTAGAAGAATTAAAATTGAGCGATGTTCATTGATGATTGAGATAGTCGGGAGAAGATCCCCAAATGTATGTATACATATACATATATATAATTATTGTATCTTAGGCAATGTATGCGTATGTTGTAAGTGTATGAATGTGATATAGTAATAAGTTTGTGTTTGGTGTTTGCATGCTTGCCTAGCCTTTTCTCATATCGTCATATCGCATTTTTATTAATTATGACGATTACATCGGGATTCGAGTACAGAAAATCAGGGGTGTTACAATCTGGTATCAGAGCCTATTTTACTCTGAATTAGAGTTATTGGTTACTACCAGGGCAAGGTTGCTCTGTGAGGAATTGATGTTATGGATGATTGGAGCATGATTGTTCAATGTGAGATATTTATGGTGATCTTGGGAGCGAGATGCTCATTATTGGAATATGGTTGTTTTGTATAGATTTAAGAATGATAATTATCTAGAGAATGATGATATGTTAAGATATTGGTTGCCCTATATGGATTATAAATGACTAGTTGTCTAAGGATTATGAATTGATTATAAGGGCATTATTGTTTGTTGAGGAATTATTGTGAATCATTAATGTTAAGTTGGAATGGATGCTCAATGGGGACTTTTATGAGATTTTGATTCATAAGATGTGGTTGCTGTCTATTGGGAGTATACCCCTTTTATCATTGAGGTTGTATGATGTACTTGTGGAGCCTAGTTGCTCATTGATAATTATGAATGAATTATGAGATTGAATATGAGTGAATGAATTTCCTCAATATGTGATTAATGTACTTATTTGTGTACGACCGGCCAAGTTCCTTACCCTATTGCCTTCAAATGACAAATACATTGTTATTGTGTATTGATGTCAATATATGAAATGCAAATTGATTTGATGATGAATCCATGATTGAATGTTAATCATGGAAATGAAATATTGAAATTGATGAATATAAGATATGAAGAGTGAGTTGATGAATATGAAATACGAGATATGAATCGATATGATGATGAATTTGTACCATGTGTGATCATGGATATGATATATTAATTATGTATTGATTTAATGATAGACCTATGCCGTATGTTGATTACGGATAGGAGGTATTGAGAAAGAAATTGATATGGTAGTAGATCATATAAGTTGAGACCTTAATGTGCATATGCACCTTGAATATAAATTGTTGGTTAGGTCTCTTATATGCATTATGCTTGTGGCGTTTAGCCAAGGAGTGCTTGTTAAATGAAAATGGAACTCATACGTTTGAGTTGATTAGATGGATAATATTGAATAATTCCCTAGTATGGGTAAGTTTGAATCTAAATGATTGGTTGTGCCATTTGTGAAGGATGAATTTTATATCCTTTGGCATAAGAACCTTATATATTGAATGATACAAGTGATTTGTTGTATCCCCCTATATTGGGAATTTGAATGTGTGATAGGCGATTAAATGTGAAATTGGATACTTGTTAGATTGGAGTTGTGTCTCGGTTTTTGGTGTTTGCAAAACCGAGTGAGCGATTGATTTGATTCTGACCCACTAGGTGTGATAACCTAGATTGACTTGATATGATCTTGTATGATCAATTGTTGCAGAGAATTAATTTAATTGGACCTTATGGCGGTCTAGGCTCTATGTTGTTTTTGTGAGCCATATCTAATAATGTTGTGTGGTATGTGAGAACTCCACAATGGGTGCTAGGTAACCCTTAGACTTCCTAAGTCTATTGATTGGTCGAGCCTCATGAATGGTTGAGCCATAACAAAATTAATTTTGAAATACGTTGTTGAAGCTAGAGCTAATATGTAATGGAATACGAATGATGAATGTAACCCCTGATGATTGATGAATAATAATGTTGAATTTGGGGTATAATTGGAATTGATTATGGTATATGATTTTATGAAGTGATCTTGGGCTAAATTATGTGCCTTAGAGATTATGATCATTGGAATAATTATGGATGACGATACGATTTAGAGATGACATGAGTGATTGTGAGTCGGTGAATAGAAATTTGATCATGTCATTACCCCCTATTTTATTTGAAGGATGCTATATTGATGATGGAAAGCACATAGTGATGTTGTACTATATGAGGTGTAGGTCCAATTCATGGACTTTAGTTGTGATCTATGAGGAGAATGCCTAATGTGGAAGCTTATTATACGATTAAGTAGCCTACTTGAAAAGAGTTTGGTGAATCTTTTAAGGCTCGAATTGATTTATAGCCAATAAATATGTAAGCGAGACAAGAATTTTAGGCTATTTGAGCATGGATTTGGATGGATGAAACCCAAGAATGAGGTATTTACCTTGTGATGATTGAAAATTTATGGTTGATACACTGATTTATTATGATATTAAGTAATATTTGATGAGTGGTATGGCATGATTTATGCCAAATTAATTGTAGAATAACGAGAAAATATGAATATGTTTGTTGTGGAATGGTATCTTTTGAAAATGTATGACCGACATGAGCAATAGGAATATAAAGTACGGGTCCCGATATGGCCTTACATGCCATAGGCATTGTGGCAACATGCACTTATGCGCCGACTTTATGTGTTTGTGGTAACCACTACGGGATTGGGACGCCCTCCTGTATGTTGGATGCAACAACACATAAGCCGGGCAGGTGTAGGGATTGTAACTGCTTATGGTGAATGTATTGAGCCTATCTGGTCATGCTGAGTATGAACATGTGAGCTCTGTTGGGTGAGTTGTGATCGATGACATATGATACGGTTAGAAAGGAAATTTTATGATTAAAAATGATAAGGTGATGATGATCGTGATTTGATGGACTTTGATAAATTCCATGTTATTCTATGGTGTCGTTGAACCTCATTGGTGTGTGGCCTGAAGTATGGCCTTATGGTATGCATATCGATGCTAAATTTCGAGGACGAAATTCTTTTTAGGTGGGGTGGATTGTAACATCCCGAATTTTATAAAAATAATAAATTGAGGAAAATGGATAATAAATCATTGTATATGAGTGGATTTGTGTCCCAAAAATATTGGAATGATTAAATTGGGGTTTATTAGGGATATTTATAATTTATTAAGTTTATGTGAGATAAAATTATACCCGATTAGAATATGGGTATCGGACCAAGTATCTCTGAATGAGATGCCGTTGGGTAGGGCTGTTAAGAATATTATTGGGAATCCGAATCTATATTCGGAACAATTTTTGGATATGGTATTGAGCCCAAACTGTGAGCCTGTTTGTCCTAAATCGATGAAATTACTAATGAGGGGTTAAATTTTAAAGACAAAAAACTCTCCTCCCTCTTTATGTTTTCACGCCACATCTTCCCCCTCTTTTATTCTTCTTTATTCATCTCTTCTCCTTCTCCTTCTCTTTTCCTTCTTCTCTTTAAAATCCAAAACGCATGGTGGCCTTCTCCTCCTCTACCATTTTCGTTCATGGAAGCTTGAAGGAGAAGCTTGTGGCTGGAATTCCTTTCCTCTTTTCTTCCTATTTTCGTATGGCTCTCTCTCTTCCTTGGAAGCTCATGGTTGTCTCTTGGTTGAGGTAAGTTCCTCACCATTCTTTATGAGTTTATGCCCTAGACTTTGGGTTCTTGGTTTGTGGGGGAGTATTTATGGCATATGGGTTATTGGGAGAGCATTAATGTGGAAACCCTAAGGTGGGGTGGCTTAAATGTGAGCCTTTATAAGCATTTAATGAGGCAATTAAGATTAATGTTGGAAGGTGATGAGAAATAAATGTGTATTAATGAGTGTTGTTGGGTTTTAGTGAAACCCTAACTCTAATAAATTAGGGAAAGTGTGAAATGCGAGTAGAATATAGGTTTAATGATATTGGAGAATGATATTAATGATGAAAGATGGCCATTGATGGTGATTAATGGGTATTGGTAAGTGTTGTTGGGTTTTGATGAAAACCCTAGCCCTTAGAATTTAGGGAAAATGGATGATATTTAAGATTAAATGTTCCTTAAAATAATATAAACCATTGGTGGTGAAACCTATAGATAGGTGTTGATATGAATGTGTAATGTGAGGGATTGGTATGATAAGATTGTGATTTGATGAGGTTCTAAACCATTATGGTGTGCCATTTAAATCGGATTGATAAATTGTGGTTATTGAAGGATATGAGAGCTAAGTTGAATATTGAGTAACAATGATGATGTTTGAAGGATTGAGGTGATTTAAGACTACATTATGTAATGGGTAAGATGATGATGTTGTTGGCTTTAGTTGGCCTTTTATGATCTAAAGGATCTTGGCTTTGGGAAAGGAATTCTCGAAGCCTAACACAATTGCATAAGTGGACATTTACCAAGTTTAGGACTTGATGTTGAGCTTCATGATGAGCTAGCAAATGTTTAAGAATTATGAGGAATGCCTTGAGATGGCTTATTAATTGTATGAATGCAAATGTATATTATGTAGATCGTATTCCGGGTGATGCGATGGAGCTTCCAGAGCATTGGAACCGTTTCGGCTCTTCCCTCGAGGTAGGAGAGGAGTTAACATTCAAATTGCATGAGTAAATTCGATAGTGATTGTTGTATGTGATGAATACTCTTGCTTGCCTTGCCATGTATATGTATTGAATTAATTGAAATAGCAAGTTGATGATTATTGAGGATGATGTGTGAGAATATGTGTTGAATTGATATGAAAATGTATATTCATATAAGATGATGACAAGTTTGAATTTGACATGATTGATAGATTGAATTGAATGTTAATGAGTATAAAGGTCTGGGACAGGTTTTAAATGCCTAGTATGAAGTATATGCTATATTAGATTTGATGAATTTTGGCTGGTATAAGTTTTGGTATGTTTGGTTGTGAGTTTCTCATGTTTCTTGCGCATATTTTGATATTCTCGCTCAACCGAGATGGGATCTCGCTCAGGCGGGGATCCTCTGTATCAACATTATGGCCTTTAGGCCAATCTCGCCTAGGCGAGTGGGATTTCCGCTCGAGCGAGATGCATGTTATGCAATCATGGGAGTTACTGGGCAAATCTTGCTCAAGCAGACGTGGCCGCGCCTGAGCGAGCGAGAGTGTAAAGTCTGATGCTGGGATGGTACTCACTCAAGCGAGTGACTGGTATTGTTGTGCCTCGACCGAGCGAGATGAGTGAATGGTGAATAGGCGAGATTCTGGACGAATTCCGTCCGAACGGGAATTTTAGAAAATAATTTCAGGATGTGGTGAATTTCCGAGTGAAATTCTGAGTGAGCTATGTCCGAGACAGGACCTTTCGAGTGAGGAAGTGCATATAATTCCAAGTGAAAGGTCTCCTAGTATGATATTCCGGGCAGTGAAGTTCCGAGTGGGAATTTCTAAGTTCAAAGTAACTTGTTCCGAGTGGAGTGCCTCCGTCTATGTAATTCCAAGTGGGATGGCACCGATGGGAATATACGGGGTGAGTCTGTCCAGAAGCACTTTGGAATAATTCCACCCGAGTGAAAGACTTAGTGCTAGGAAGCCTAGCTCGAGTAAAAAAGAAAGGAAATCAGTTTTTGGAATATATATCGAGTGAAAGACCGAGCGAGTGATGGTCGGTCTTGGGATCAGTTTGTCGAGTGATAGACCGCTCGAGAGACGAGTTGGTTTTGAATAATTTACCGAGTGAAGACCGATCAGGTGTTGAGTCAGTTTTGGAATGAATTACCGAGTGAAAGACCGATCGAGTGATGAGTCAGTTTTAGAGTAATTTGCCGAGTGAAAGACCGAAGCGAGAGACAGTCGGCCTTGGAATTATTTAGCCGAGTGAAGGACCGAACGAGAGGTATCAGTTCTGCAATAAATTCGCTGAGTGAAAAACCGAGTGTTGGGAAGCCTCGCCGAGTGAGCGAGTGTGGAAAGGAAGGACGACCTCTGGTCGGATTTCGCTTAAGCGAGTGGGTGTCACGCCCAAGCGGGTGTCAGTGGGATTCCTTACTGGACAATTCTCGCCCGAGCGAATGGCTCGTTGAAGGGAGCCTCGCTCGAGCGAATGCATGTGGAAATGGTCACTAGAGCAATTTCAACCGAGCGAGTGGCCGGGTGTGTGGTGTCTCGCTCAAGCGAGATTGGGGCCTGATACTTAAACCCCTTCTCCTCAGGAAAACTTGGGGCGGTTAAATGAACTACCCTCATCTCGCTCAAGCGAAGGTGAATCTCGCTTGAGCGAGATCCCGAAACATGGGATTTTAATAATTCCCTCAATAATTGATGCTGAGCCCCATTCCCTTATATTATGGGATATTTATGGAGATGTATACATGGTAATTATTGATGATATGCCACCATGGGGAAATGAAAATAAATTGATGAATGCAAAATAAATTAATTGTGATGTTTTCACCACTAAGAGTAGGATAAGAGGGAATGATGAGGAGAATTTAATAAAGAGGCTATAAGATACATTTTAAGACAATGATGATAAATAATGAGAGGAAAGCCCACTAAAGGAATGTGTGGTGACATTGATGAATATTACCTAATGATGTAGACATAATGTGGTTGATACAAGTAATTGACTTGTATGTGTGTGAGGCAATGATGATTGCTATATATATATATATATGTTCCAAAAATGCCTTGTTATCACATGTGTGGCTTAATATTATGATGCTTGCTATGCCTTTGATATCCAAGTGTGGATTGTTATGAATGATGTTTGTGGCCAATGAGATGCCAATTATATGAATGATGTGCCTTGCGGGGCTTTGTAAATGATTATGAATAATTATTAAAATGCCAAATTAAATTATATCCCTAATTGAGAGGGTGAGATATCCTTGCAAGGTTGATGGGCATATGCATTATTGCACTTTGCATTCATGGCATGGCATAGCATTGATATTATGTGGTTGCGATCACACTGATGAAAGATCCTGCGGGATTCTATGAAGGGAGTACCCCTTGCGAGGCGGGAAACTAACTTGATGATGATATGATATTGTGCCGGTGGTTGCGATCACCTAGTTGTGGAATGTGAAAGGCCCTGTGGGGATCATTGTATGATGATGAGCCAGTGGTTGCGATCACTTGGTATTTGATATGATAAAGGGCTTGCGAGCACCTATGATGCCCATGGTTGCGATCATGAGGCGGGAGTACCCCTTGCGAGGCGGGAAACCTATGAGAATTGTTGAAACGTGGTTGTGATCATGAGAAGCACCTTGTGAGGCTGCTATAGGGAGTACCTCTTACGAGGTGGGAAACCAATGATTATGAATGATTGATTATGGTGGTTGCGATCACCCGTGATATGAAATTGGATTTGTTGCATATGCATTAAACAGTTGACCATGTGCATTAGCCATAGGAGCATGGCATTTGAGATGGGATGACCACGAGTGACGCGAAACCCCTTGCGAGGAGGTATTGAGTGAAGCCTTAATGAATTAATGATGATAATGATTATGAATGCCCTTGCTGATAAGTGGCAATATGTGATGGTGTATGTGATTGTGTATATGTTGTGCTTGTTTATGATATGAATTGCGATTCATGAGGCTTGTATGCCTATTGTAATAATGAGATAATGAATGAATGATATTTTGATGATTTGATAGCAAAGCACACATGATGTTGGTATGCATATACACATGATCACAATATATATTATTCATGATTTTGAATGTATAACTCATTCTCCCATGTGGTCTCTTTTTTAGCCTTGCGATGCAGGTTGCCATGGGGTGAGTTCGGATTTTTAATTAAAGCTTGGGTGAAGGTAAACAGTGGTAATGGAAGTGCCTTGGCCAGCATCATTTGTGAGTTCTTATGTAATGAATGAGTTGGTTATGAGAATGTAGATGATTTAGAGATTTTGGATATGTATAAGATAATCCTTGAATTTGTGGATGGTGAATATATATATGTGGAATGTAAGAGATGATCTGATGTGTATTAGAAGAATTGAAATTGAGCGATGTTCATTGATGATTGAGATAGTCGGGAGAAGATCCCCAAATGTATGTATATATATACATATATATAATTATTGTATCTTAGGCAATGTATGCGTATGTTGTAAGTGTATGAATGTGATATAGTAATAAGTTTATGTTTGGTGTTTGCATGCTTGCCTAGCCTTTTCTCATATCGTCATATATGGGACTAGGCGTGTGCCCGGTATACATATTCTTCCGTTGTATACTCTATTATTTTTGTATACCGTTATGGGCAAACTATTTATCGATCCAGTTATAGGTTATTTAATCTCACTCTTTAGTTTTCTGTGATTTGGATCTTGATGTGATCGTGGTGGTGTCTTGGAAATATTCTCAAACGCGAAAAATTTATTCGTATTTTTATTAATTATGACGATTACATCGGGATTCGATTACAGAAAATCAGGGGTGTTACATTTACAGCTTTTGTATATGAATCTTTTTGGACCATCACAAATTAGGAGTTTTGGTGGTAATTACTATGCCCTTGTGGTTGTTGATGATTTCTCTAGATTTACATGGACTTTATTAATATCTCATAAAAATAAAACATTTAAAGCATTTAAAAAGCTTATGAAGGTTGTCCAAAATGAAATGAACTTAAGAATAGCATCCATTCAAATTGATCATAGGGGACAATTTGAAAACCAGGATTTTGAAAACTTTTGCCAAAAGAATGGAATGAAACACAATTTTTCTGCACCAAGAAATCCTCAACAAAATGGTGTTATTAAGAGAAAGAATCGTTCTCTTGAAGAACTTGTGAGAACAATGTTAAGCGAAAATGGGATTCCAAATTTTTTTTGGGCCGAAGCAGTTAATACAGCCTGCTATGTTATGAACTATTGTTTGATTCGATCCATTTTAAACAAAACCCTCTATGAGCTTTTCAAAAATAGAAAACCAAATATTTTAGATTTACGTATTTTTAGATGCAAATGTTTTATTCATAATAATGGTAAGGACAACCAAGGAAATTTTGATGTTAAGTCTGATGAGGTAGTCTTTTTGGGTTATTCAACTAATAGTAAATCTTATCAAGTCTTTAACAAATGAACCTTGACTATAGAAGAGTCCATTCATGTAAAGTTTATTGAAGATAACCAAGAGACTCTGAGAAATGAGGGTATTGATGATCTTGCAGGTCTAATGCAAGACATGAAGATAGGAGAAAAAGAAAAAGAAGCAAAGCAAGATGAGGCTCTTGAATAAGAAGAATCACCATCTAATATACCAAAAGAATGGATATATCCAAGAAATCTTTCAGCGGATAATATCATAGGTGATATCTCCAAAGGGGTAATTACTCGTAGTTCTCTTAGAAATGCATGCAATCATCTCGGCTTTGTCTCTCAAATCGAACCTAAGACTATTGATGAAGCTATTTTAGATGAACATTGGATCTTAGCAATGTAAAATGAGTTAAATCAATTTAAAAGATGTATCTTATTTTGGAACCTTATGTTTTGATAGAGAAGGTAAATTAGTGGTAATGGAATGCCTTGGCCGGCAATCGTTTAGTTATACATTATGTATGTATTTAATGATAATGGTCTTGATGTAGATATGGTGTTGATGGCCTAAGTTTAGATATACTTGATCTTATATTCTTTTGTGTATATAATAGGCCAATTCTTTTGTAAACAACTATATACATATTGACAATGGATGTTTGATAGTCATTTTGATGGCATTAATGCTTATGTTGATGGAAATCCATGGATGGATGAATTATTTAAAGTGTGAGGTCATGATCATAATGTTTATGCATGAATTAGAAGTATATTTGATGATTTAATAATGCTTAGAGTTAGTATAATAAGGGCTTAATGGATTAATGTTATGCCCCTTTAAGTCTTGTGGCATAATATAATTATTCTTGATGGTTTCATGTATAAAAAGGTTTAGGCATTGCTTGATCTAAGGTCCCAAGGCATAGCGTGCCTTGACCCATTTTATGAATAGATTCATAAGTCCTCTTCAATCGATTCACAAGCTATTGGTTCCAAAAAAGAAAAACTCCTCACGCATAAATCGATTCATGACTTAACTTGGATCGATTCATAGCCTTCTGGTTTCAATAAAGGTGATTTCCAGGTTCATGAATTGATTCATATAACTCCTTGAATCGATTCTCAGTTTACTGCCTGGTTGAACTTGCTTCCTCAATCGTATGAATCAATTCATAAGGGTTTTCGAATCGATTCACTAACTTCTATTTTATTGTCCTAGACTTTTTCATGTATGAATCGATTCATGGTTTTTCTTTCACAAGTTCCCAGGTAAAGTCTCCTTCATCAAACTGACTTCAGATTACCTTTACTAAAGGTATATTTTTCCCTCTCAACTGTTTCAAATGACTATCTATTGTAACACCTTAATTAATTGTAACTAAAAATTCCAAAAATATGAGAAATTTTTTTTTCTTTTTTCTTTTTTTTTTTTTTACAAAATAGACCCGTATTATTCGATATATGAGGAAGCAGGCAAAGGAAGAACGAAAAGCATTCACATGCACATAGCAACCTACAGGGAAACTAAAACTGGGGCCGGCTCAATGGGTTTATCGTAACACACCAGCTCTAAGGCGGATTACACAACACCGTTTGTTCGTTTAGACGGGGTCTGACACCGTCCAGGCGGAGTATAGTAATGCAGCAGTGGATAGAGGAGATTTCGCAAGGAGGCTTCCCTTCGGGTAACACTGGTCACTCAACGGGAGGAAGGAGATAAGGGAAAGAGGTTAATACATTCACATGCATAGCATTCGGTGGAAAGGCGGAGTTATAATCATCCTACTTGGCTAGGCGGGGTATATTCATCTTGGGCGGGCTGTCCTAGCTACTTGGACGAGGTATGACGCCGCCTAAACGAAATCTACATAATGCCTCTTTAACACAACTACAAGGTAATTTCCTCCATCGGGTATGGACAAGGGTTCACTAAGTAAATCCTCACACTCGCATTTCACTCAGAAAGAAAACGAGAAGTTACAGGGTACATATACGTTAGTAGGTTGTGGAGAAAGGAGGAGTCTGAACCTATTCCGCCCAACTCAACTAATTATGACAACGCCTGGGCTGACCTAGCCATAACACCCAAATCCGGGGTCAACATCGGGGTCTCATTCCAACACTACACCGCTCCAGCGCGAATCCTCATGCTTGGCGAATTGCTCCCACACTTCGGGCGGGGTACGACATAAATTTTCCTAAGACAATTCTCGGTTCGCTCAGACTTGGCTATATCCTGCTCAATCAGACTGTCCCTGCGTATCCATTAAAACACAATTATGAAACAGGGCAGCACATAGCATCACACACACCAAAACCATATATCCATATATATACATAAAAGTGTATGTCAATATTTACAATACAAAATCGGACTTCTCCTTGCCCGTAAAGTTCTATTCATCCCTAAACATTAACATCCGGTATGAGCCAGTCCGGGCTTAATCTAACAACGCCTTAAATAACCCTTCCAAACGCATCAGCACTCCGCCCAGCGTTCCAGCTCTGCTTCTGATCCTCCTCACGAGAGACATTCACTGAAAATGGCCACTGCAGGGGTGAGCTTTTACATGTAAAATGATACTCACAGACTCGGTATCAGCGTCAGTACACGCTCCTGCTATCATTCAACCCTTCTCAAGTAACCAAGTTCATATAGTTCAAACAACATTCATGACACACATAATTCACAGAGTTTATTCCACATCTAAATATATATATTCATGCATTCAAAATCATACACTTGCACATACATAGATTTATACATTACCACAATCAGCCTTATTTCTATATGCATGTCTGCGGATCCGACTCGGGTAAAGACTCTCAGTTACGGTCCCCTTTTCTTCTGGCCCCTCGTCCCTCAGCTCTTACCAGGTGGCACTGGCCTCCCCACGGCGTCTCGAGACTCTCTTCTCTAGCTCCAACGGCTACCACGAGCTCTATTGGGATCTAGCCAGGGTTGGTAACTGGAAGTCGTTTCCCTTGGGGTTCTTGACCTTCTATGGGTCACCCCACTCTTACTCGTGCAACTAACACATTCATTATTACACATTATCGCGCCATGAACACCTTACTGTAGTCATTAAGTAAGAACGGGTATCCCCCACTACTCGTAATCATTCAATCAGTCACACCAGCGCATGTTACAATCGGTCATCAGACAAACAACATTGAGCAATCCAATTAAGAACATGCACATACATACTTTTCACAGTGACAACAAAATAGATCCATGCATATCATCCATCATTATCATCCACGAACAGGCTACACCATCGCCACGAAGATCACTATCAGAATCTCAAATCATGCATCAGTTTTAGTAATTATGAATACATGCACACATGCACAGCATCAGTTCTAATGATTATAAATACATGCACACACACACACACCCGCACTCAGCAATACGTTCATCCGGTACCGTTCTTAGACCATGCATTCGACATGCAAGCGCCCCCTACCTTTAGAAGAATCCTCAGAAACCTTTTTCGTTCTTGTTGTTGGGTCCGATGTCCTTCTCCTGGTTCGTCCGGTCTTCCTTGGCTTGTTGTATCCTGCGCCTGATTCTGGGATGAAGTGTGGTCCGTTCTCTAGTACTGGAACCAAGACCTCCAGAAGCGAACAGTAAGATAGAAGAAGGAGAAAGATGGAGACGAAGGGAGGAAGTAGAGAATGAAGTGACGGAGAAGGGAGTCTGAAGAAAGAGTAAGTGCGTTCCCCCCCCAAGGCTCACGTTTTATATATATATATATATATGTACATGCGCACAGTAAAAGAAGAGTGGGATGGGAGAGTGCGTGCTCAGCAGTCACGTGCACTCCACCCCATCCCCTGACCATCACCATTTTTAATATTTTTAATGGCTTGATCCTAATTAGTTAAATGCAATTAACAGTTATTTCTTAGTTAAAATCAAATCTCAATGGTTTATTCTTCATTCAGCATTTAATTTCAAAACTGGGATGTTACAGTTCTCCCCCACTGAAAAAGAATTTCGTCCCCGAAATTCAATCGGTACTTACCTAGGTAAACAATTCGGGGTACTGCTGTCGCATGGTATCTTCGCGTTCCCACGTGTAGGAGGTGGTCTTGCCTTGCTGCCACTCCACCTTAACCAGCCTTACGTTCTTGTTTCTTAAGCGTTTTACCGATCGGTCCACGATCCCAACCGGTGTAGTCACAATGGTTAGGTCTTCCTTGATCTCTACCTTGTCGTCAGGCATCGTGTGGCTAGGGTCATGCAAATACTTCCTTAGCTGAGACACGTGAAATACGTTGTGCAATCGGGACAATTGAGTTGGTAACGCGAGGCGGTATGCCACGGGGCCAATCCGTTCTACTACCTCATAAGGTCCGATGTAGCGAGGGCTTAACTTCCCACTTTTTAAGGCTCGTCTAACTCCTTTACTCGGAAAGGTTCTCAGAAACACCCGATCTCCGACTAAAAATTCCAATGGCTTGATGCGCTTGTCATGGTAGCTCTTCTGCCTGTCTTGTGATGCTTTCATCTTCTCCCTTATCACCCGGATCTGTTCTGTGGTTTGCTTCACGATGTCTGGTCCCAATAGTAGACTTTCACCCGCTTCCGACCAACAGAGTGGGGTTCGGCATCTACGCCCATATAATGCCTCGTAAGGTGCCATGCCAATGCTGTGATGATGGCTGTTGTTGTACGTAAACTCGATCAAGGGAAGGTACTGCTCCCAGTCCCCACCGTACTCTAACACGCACGCTCTCAATAAATCTTCTAGACTCTGAATTGTTCGCTCGGATTGTCCATCCGATTGGGGGTGGTAGGCAGAACTAAGCCAAAGCTTCGTCCCCAATTCTTGATGCATGCTGGTCCAAAATCTGGACGTAAATCTAGGGTCCCTATCCGATACGATGGAAGTAGGTATGCCATGCAGTCGGATAACTTCTTGAATGTAGATCCGAGCCAACTTAGAAAAACCTTCGATGAACCTCCTATAATAACCTGCCAAGCCCATAAAACTTCTTATTTCCGAGATCGATCTGGGCCTCTCCCATGCCATTACAGCAGCTACCTTCGCAGGATCCACCGAGACGCCTCGCTTGGAGATCACATGCCCGAGGAAGTGGATCTCATCCATCCAAAATTCGCACTTTGAAAGCTTTGCAAACAATTGCTTCTCCTTCAACACCTGGAGTACCGCTCTGAGATGTCCTTCATGCTCCTCAGATGTCTTAGAATAAACTAGAATATCATCGATGAAGACAACAACAAACCGATCTAAGAAGGAGTGGAATATGCTGTTCATGTAATTCATGAAAACAGCAGGGGCGTTTGTCACACCGAACGGCATCACTACATACTCATAGTGACCATACCTAGTCCTAAAGGCAGTTTTAGGGATGTCCGAGTCCTTCACTCGGATTTGGTGATATCCCGATCGTAAGTCGATTTTCGAGAAGACTGAGGCTCCACGCAGCTGGTCAATTAAATTATCAATTCTAGGCAGTGGGTATCGATTCTTGATCGTGAGTTTATTAAGTTGTCGATAATCTATACAAAGTCTTATGCTGCCATCCTTCTTCTTAACAAGTAGCACAGGTGCGCCCCATGGTGACACGCTTGGTCTAATGAACTGCTTCTCAAGTAACTCATCCACTTGTTTCTTCAACTCTGCCAATTCAGTTGAGGACATTCTGTAGGGTGCACTGGAGACCGGTTCGGCTCCAGGGATCAAGTCTATAGAGAATTCGACTTCTCTATTGGGAGGCACACTCGGGACGTCCTCTGGGAACACTTCTGGGAATTCGCAGACAACCGGAATTTCGTTCACTAGGGTCTCATTCTCATCTTCGGTTAGACAAAGCATCATAAATAGTTGGGTTATACCTAGTGCCGTGCCATCTTCAGTGGGTTGTTTTGGGAAAACTATCTCTCGGTTTCTACAATCTACTAATACCTTATTGGCTGAAAGCCAATCTATTCCAAGCACAATATCAAGACCCTTTAAGGGCATGCAAATCAGATCGAAGGTGAAACTCCGATCATACAACTCAAATGCTACATTTTTACATATTGACGATGTGAACACACTAGGGCCAGTAGGGCTGGCCACTTCCAAAGTCCGGTTCATAGACACAGTTGGTAGCTTCAACCGTTCCACGCACTCATCAGCTATAAAAGAATGGGTTGCTCCCGAATCGAAAACAACATTAAGCGTATTCATTCCAAGTGAGCACTTACATTGTACTAGATCGTTTGCTGGTGCAACATCCTCTGCATTGATGGTGTAGATCCTTCCTGTCGCTGTTGGGCCGGTGTTCCTCTCTCGGTTGTTCGGAGCACGCATCATATTTGCTCTGGTTCCGTTGCCTCTGCCACCAGGTCGTTGGTTATCATTCACTCTGGTTCGATCTTGAAATCCTCCTTGACGCACATTGGTGTTTGCCTGGCGGAGTTGGGGGCAGTCCGGGCGAATGTGTCCCTTCTCTCCGCAGTGGTAGCATTTAACATTTGTATCATTGCAATCCTTAGCAAAATGGTCACCGCCGCATTTAAAGCATCCGCCATACCTTGGTCGTCCACTCATTTGTCTCCCTCGGTCATTATGATTCTGATATCTGGTGAAGGGTTCATTCTTCCTCACGTTCCCTGACCTCTTGAAACGTGATTGCTGAGGCCTCAGGTGCTGGTTGGCTCTGCTGCACTGGCCCGAATGGGCCCTGTCATCCTCTTCGAATATTCGACACTTGTTCACTAAGGCAGGGAAACTCCGGATTTCATGGTATCTGCAGGCCCTCTTGATATCCGATCTCAGTCCGTTCTCAAACTTAAGACACTTGGAGTTCTCCGTTCCTGGCTGCTGGAAGGGCGGATAGAATAGGCACAATTCCTCAAATCTGGTCGCGTATTCTTCCACAGTCATGGAGCCCTGTTTTAACTCCATAAACTCCAGCTCCTTCCGACTCCTCACTGTGTCGGGAAAGTATTTGTCTAAGAAGCAGGCCTTGAAATCGTTCCACGTCAGTTGATTGTCATCTTCGGGGAATTGGCTTCTGGCTATTTTCCACCAATTCTCCGCTTCATGTCGCAGCATATACACTGCGCATTCCACCTTCTGGGCTTCGGTACAGCGAAGACCCCTAAAAATTCTCTCTAATTCCTGAGTCCACTTGAACGCCGCCTCAGGATTCCGTCCTCCTAAGAATTCACTCGGCTTCCTCTTTAAGAAGCGGTCCAGCGCATGGCCATCCTCAGGTTGAGTCTGGCCTTGCCTTTCAAACACATCAGCAAAGCGTTGGAATGCTGTGGCTATAGCCTCTATACTTTGACGATGCGCCATTCCTTATCCTGAAATTGATATTTAAGGATAAGTATACGGAGCCACTTACTACCGATCTGGTTATTAGTCCAACAATTAATAGCTTAGCACATTATGTCATTCGCCTAAGTCATACACACAATCGGACCAGGGGGAAACAACCTCTTGTCCTCAAGTCATCATCAATCAAGTCAACTAGCATCAGAATAATTTCAACCATTCAATCAAAAGACACGCACACACCACCGCTTACACTTGGTAAGCATACTTTGGCCTTGGACTTTTGGTCTGCTCTGATACCAAAATGTAACACCTTAATTAATTGTAACTAAAAATTCCAAAAATATGAGAATTTTTTTTTTTTTTTTTTACAAAATAGACCCGTATTATTCGATATATGAGGAAGCAGGCAAAGGAAGAACGAAAAGCATTCACACGCACATAGCAACCTACAGGGAAACTAAAACTGGGGCCGGCTCAATGGGTTTATCGTAACACACCAGCTCTAGGGCGGATTACACAACACCGTTTGTTCGCTTAGACGGGGTCTGACACCGTCCAGGCAGAGTATAGTAATGCAGCAGCGGATAGAGGAGATTTCGCAAGGAGGCTTCCCTTCGGGTAACACTGGTCACTCAACGGGAGGAAAGAGATAAGGGAAAGAGGTTAATACATTCACATGCGTAGCATTCGGTGGAAAGGCGGAGTTATAATCATGCTACTTGGCTAGGCGGGGTATATTCATCTTGGGCGGGCTGTCCTAGCTACTTGGACGAGGTATGACGCCGCCTAAACGAAATCTACATAATGCCTCTTTAACACAACTACAAGGTAATTTCCTCCATCGGGTATGGACAAGGGTTCACTAAGTAAATCCTCACACTCGCATTTCACTCAGAAAGAAAACGAGAAGTTACAGGGTACATATACGTTAGTAGGTTGTGGAGAAAGGAGGAGTCTGAACCTATTCCGCCCAACTCAACTAATTATGACAACGCCTGGGCTGACCTAGCCATAACACCCAAATCCGGGGTCAACATCGGGGTCTCATTCCAACACTACACCGCTCCAGCGCGAATCCTCACGCTTGGCGAATTGCTCCCACACTTCGGGCGGGGTACGACATAAATTTTCCTAAGACAATTCTCGGTTCGCTCAGACTTGGCTATATCCTGCTCAATCAGACTGTCCCTGCGTATCCATTAAAACACAATTATGAAACAGGGCAGCACATAGCATCACACACACCAAAACCATATATCCATATATATACATAAAAGTGTATGTCAATATTTACAATACAAAATCGGACTTCTCCTTGCCCGTAAAGTTCTATTCATCCCTAAACATTAACATCCGGTATGAGCCAGTCCGGGCTTAATCTAACAACGCCTTAAATAACCCTTCCAAACGCATCAGCACTCCGCCCAGCGTTCCAGCTCTGCTTCTGATCCTCCTCACGAGAGACATTCACTGAAAATGGCCACTGCAGGGGTGAGCTTTTACATGTAAAATGATACTCACAGACTCGGTATCAGCGTCAGTACACGCTCCTGCTATCATTCAACCCTTCTCAAGTAACCAAGTTCATATAGTTCAAACAACATTCATGACACACATAATTCACAGAGTTTATTCCACATCTAAATATATATATTCATGCATTCAAAATCATACACTTGCACATACATAGATTTATACATTACCACAATCAGCCTTATTTCTATATGCATGTCTGCGGATCCGACTCGGGTAAAGACTCTCAGTTACGGTCCCCTTTTCTTCTGGCCCCTCGTCCCTCAGCTCTTACCAGGTGGCACCGGCCTCCCCACGGCGTCTCGAGACTCTCTTCTCTAGCTCCAACGGCTACCACGAGCTCTATTGGGATCTAGCCAGGGTTGGTAACTGGAAGTCGTTTCCCTTGGGGTTCTTGACCTTCTATGGGTCACCCCACTCTTACTCGTGCAACTAACACATTTATTATTACACATTATCGCGCCATGAACACCTTACTGTAGTCATTAAGTAAGAACGGGTATCCCCCACTACTCGTAATCATTCAATCAGTCACACCAGCGCATGTTACAATCGGTCATCAGACAAACAACATTGAGCAATCCAATTAAGAACATGCACATACATACTTTTCACAGTGACAACAAAATAGATCCATGCATATCATCCATCATTATCATCCACGAACAGGCTACACCATCGCCACGAAGATCACTATCAGAATCTCAAATCATGCATCAGTTTTAGTAATTATGAATACATGCACACATGCACAGCATCAGTTCTAATGATTATAAATACATGCACACACACACACACCCGCACTCAGCAATACGTTCATCCGGTACCGTTCTTAGACCATGCATTCGACATGCAAGCGCCCCCTACCTTTAGAAGAATCCTCAGAAACCTTTTTCGTTCTTGTTGTTGGGTCCGATGTCCTTTTCCTGGTTTGTCCGGTCTTCCTTGGCTTGTTCTATCCTGCGCCTGATTCTGGGATGAAGTGTGGTCCGTTCTCTAGTACTGGAACCAAGACCTCCAGAAGCGAAGAGTAAGATAGAAGAAGGAGAAAGATGGAGACGAAGGGAGGAAGTAGAGAATGAAGTGACGGAGAAGGGAGTCTGAAGAAAGAGTAAGTGCGTTCCCCCCCAAGGCTCACGTTTTATATATATATATATATATATATATGTACATGCGCACAGTAAAAGAAGAGTGGGATGGGAGAGTGCGTGCTCAGCAGTCACGTGCACTCCACCCCATCCCCTGACCATCACCATTTTTAATATTTTTAATGGCTTGATCCTAATTAGTTAAATGCAATTAACAGTTATTTCTTAGTTAAAATCAAATCTCAATGGTTTATTCTTCATTCAGCATTTAATTTCAAAACTAGGATGTTACATCTATAATTCTCACTAGTACTGCCTTATAGGTAAAGATTTCTTTAAAGGCAAATTTATCAGGTTTCAGGATATGGTCAGAATAGGGTACATATTTTTGAAGTTAAGAGACATGGAAGACATTATAAAGGTTACACAACTCAGGAGGTAGAGTCATACAATAGACATTTAGCCCAATTTCTCTCAAGAATCTAATATGGTTTGATATACTTAGGGTTCAATTTCTTAGTCTTTAATGCTCTTTCCACTCCTATTATAGGAGTAAATCATAGAAAAACATGGTCACTGACAGGGCCCGCCAGCGCACGGGTTATGTCGCGTAATATAAAAGATTATCGTTCTCCACAGGGACTGTGTTCAAAGTACCGGCATATTAAAATTTAATTATCTACACAATTGATTTTTAAGATTTTTATAAAATAAAGCACAAATTAAAGTTCCACAGAATATGAATAAATATAAAAATAAAATTTATTTGACACTTAAAAATCAAAGTTAAGAATATCTTGGGATTTCGGGGGATTAAGACTCTATTTTATGTTAATGAATTTTAACTTTTCATAAATAAGAATCGAATTAAGTTTTCCAACGCGAATTTTCCAAAAGCTAATTAATATGTTCCTCTCGAAATCCTATTAATGTACTAAACCTATGGAAAGCGCTGCTTAATCCTCAGAAAGGCCCATTATCGTTTTATAAAAATCCCTTTTATTTCCTCAAAAGAATTTTGATTACTTTCACGGTTTTACCGAGGTCACAAAAAGCATTTCAAAAATCTTAGGTTTAGTTCAAAGCTTTCCGGTAAAAATAAATCTCTCGATTCTATTTATTACCTAAACTTACTAATATACCCGCAAGTATACAGTTTTATCATTTAGGTTCTTGTTAGGAATCACTAAAAGCATTGAGCATTTTTTAAACTAAATGGAAAACAGAAATTTATTTAATTCCAAGTTAAATAATATTAACAATAAAATATTATCATACCCCTTTTATCCCAAGATAATTAATTTAGCTACTCATGAAATAATTCAAATTCATATAAATAATGGAAAAATAAAACATACAAGACATGGTAAAAAATAAAGACTTACAGGTTTCTCCAAAAGCTCAGAATAATTTACCACTGTAATTCCTTGTTGCAATAATTTCTCCACCAATTACAAATTTAAATTCTCACTTTTACAATTCACAACTCTTAAAATAAAATAAAGAAAAAGAAAGGAAAAGAGAAATTAAAACGAAAGAGAAAGGAGAAGGAACGAAGAAGAAAATGAAAAAGAAAAAAAGAAAAGAAAAGAGAAGGACGGAAGAAAGAAAAGAAAGAAAAGAAAGAAAAGGAAATTGAATTAAAGTGATTGTTCGATGGTTTGGTGGTGCTGTCCGTGTTCCCTTTTATAGGCAAAGGAAAGGAAGAAGTCACCTTGGAAAACACGTTGCCAGTTGGTGCAATTGTCTTCTTCTCAGCCGCCCCAGCATCACAGCTTGGAGACAGCCTGGATGGTGTCAAGTGCGAGAAAACTTTCGGTGCATGTGACTTCCAACTGTCCCAAATTGCATTATTTTAATATTTCCAATAATTCGGTGCTTGGATTTATTCAGCTGGGCAAATTCCGAGTGGAAAATGGGTCGGTTTTCACTTTCCCCCAAAAATCCGAGTGAAAGCTTGCTGGAGGGTGGTTTGCTGAGTGTTGGACGGTGTTGGTTGGAGAGAAGAGTCTGGGCGGTGTGAAGTTGATATTGGACGGTATAGAGAGAGGTGTTGGAGCCGGTGTTATGTTGGAACGGAAAGGGAGAGGGAATGGGACGGTGTTCTGGATTGAGGACGGTGTGGAGAGGAGTGTTGTTGATTGTGGCCGGTGTTCTATTGATCCGGTGTTGCATTGTGAAGAATTGGGTCGGTTTTCACCTTCTCTCTAGAATCCGAGTGGAAAAGAGGCCTTTTGTGCAAAAGACCGAGTAAAAAGGTGACTTTGGACACAAATCCGAGTGAAAGCCAGTCAGTGTTGTTGGGGGGTCGGTGTTTGGAGGAGAACCGGTCGGTGATGAAGCTGGATGAAAGGATGAGTGAAGAGTGACTGAAGAGTAACTCTGATTGAGCCATTCAGTCAGAATTGACTGCAGAAGGACTCGGAACCAACTGAAACCATTCACTCAGCTCAGGTTCATGGAGTTCATTCAGAACTGATTGAAGACTCACTCAGGATCAGAATTTATTCAATCAGTTCCCAACCATTTTCACTTGGCAGTCTCTGAATTTGAACCACTCGGTTAAAACTTTGCTCGGATTTTGCTTATGAATTTACTCGGTCAAATTCATTTGGATACATTCACTCGGAAGTGCCTTCTTACTTCTCACTCGGAATGGCCTATACTTTTACTCAGAAATTTGGACTTGAAAGACTGGAATCTGGCTGATAGAATTCTTCCATGTCCAAGCCTTGCTTTGCTCGGAAATGCAGCTTCCTGACCCAACTCACTTGGATGTGCTTTCCTAGGAGACTTCTCACTCGGGCTTAGTGTGAAACTTGAGAGCCTGCCCGAGTGTGATTGATTCCCAGTCAGATCTTTCATTGCTTGATAAGACTACTCGGAAATGCCTTGTTCTGCTTGAGAATGCCATCTTCTACGAATGAAACAACTCGGACCTCCTTATTCAACAGTTGCACTATTTATTCTGTGGCTTCTTCTGCTCGGAATCCATTTACTCGGAATAGCTTTTTACTCGGATTAGTTGCAATCAGAAAGCTCAAACTCGGATTTACTTCAATCAGCAATCTTTCACTCGGAGAATAGCTTTGGACGTATTTATTGGAGGTCAGTCCCCTTTTTTCACTCGAAATGTACGTAGTCGGGGAAGCTTCCACTCGGAATCACCTCTACCCGAGACTTATTCTTTTTTCAGCATTGAACCTCCAACAGAGTCAGCCATTTATCACTCGGAATGGCTTTGACAGGGAACATTTCACTCGGATTTTCCTCCAACAGTGCAGTATTCCACTCGGTAATGCTCTACTCTGAGTCTTTCCACTCGGATTTGGTCATTTCTGAGTTATCCCACTCGGATTTGGCCATTCTGAGTCGGATTTCAGTGTTCTGAGTCGGATTTCAGCTTTCTGAGTCGGATTTCAGCTTTAAAAAGAGAATTATTTCTACTTTGGGCTTGTTCTTCTTGTTTCTTTATCATTTTATGGTTGTTTTTCTCTTGTTTTTGACCCTTTATTACCTTAATTCCTGCAAAATAACATACCCAAGTAGAAAATAGTGGAAAGAAAGCAAAAATCACATAAATAAAGGAAATACAGTGGATAATGATTAAAATCCTAAGCAAACTAGATATATTTTATTGTGTTATAAAGAACTTATCAAAATACGCCAAACCAAAACATTGCTTGTCCTCAAGCAATCACCATATTCGCAAGATAAAATACAGAAAACACTAAGCTTAATAAACTAAGGAATCCAAAGCAGACAAAAAGATTTATTCAGATGCCAATTTTAGTTTCCTTACGTGAATCAAATTTCAATGTCAAGACTTGAGATACTCTTCTCACAATTTTTACTCAAGTGTTTCAAGGTTTGTGTATCTCTCAAATCATCATAGTCAAAAAATATTACCATAAGCTTGTTAATAAACCAGAAACTCCACAGTTTAGATAGAAAATATGTCAAAGTCTAAAGGTCTTTCAAAGGTTGTAACGTGGCCTTGGGTTGTATTGTTAAGGTAGGAATTTCAAGAAAAATGGAATACAAAAGGGCTTTAACAGTCATGAATGATTCAAATTATCATCATAAATTTAACAGAGCAAATTTTTGAATTTTTATGGACTTTTTTGGAATTCATTGAATATCATCCTTTTGATTTTCTTTTTTTTCTTTTTCTTGCTTTTCTTTGCATTCAATACATATTTTTCTTAAGTCTTTTTTCCTTTCTTTGCTCCACTAAATTTCCAACTTTTTCACCATCAAGAGAATATCAGTCAATGAAAGGCTTTCAAGGAAAATTTTTTGCTTTTAGGCTCAAAAGGGGCAGCTAGGGGTCAAATTGTGCAAAATTCTGAGGCTTAAGAATAAGACCTAATTGTGCCTTTATCATCCTAAGACATATAATCAAAAACTATTTTGAATCGGTTGAAAAACAAGTTCTAGAATATTAATGACTATGAGATTCACTCAATCAAGAAAATATGGGCTTTGAAAATTTGTTTGATAAATAACCTATTTTGGCTCAAGTCTAACCATGGAAAGTCTTTTCAAGGAAAATTTTAATCACATAAGGTTCATTTAGACATTGATTTGGCATTTAAACAATCAAAATTTTGAAAATTTTACTCAAAATTTTGGGATCCTTAGATACTTTAGCCTTGTGTTCAAAGTAAATTTATCATGCAATCATGGTAATTTACAAGATTACAAACAAAGCGAGGAAAACACACATGCATAATAAAATGACAATCACACACCGTAAACAAAACAGTTAAGTTTTCTTACCTACCACCCCAAACCAGAATTTGACATTGTCCTCAATGTTAAAATGGATGATAATACCTGGAGTAACCCCAAACCAGCAGTTAACATAGTTGGGCTTTTTTTTTAAACTTAAAATGAAACAACAACTTTTTATAGGGTTACCTCCCTATCAGTGCTAAGTTTTAAGTCTTCAGCCAGACTTCTCACCGTTTGGATTTACTCATCAGGAGCATCAAACAAGTCCAAGTCACTTGCTTGTTGTATTGGTTGACCTGTCAGATAGTGCTTTACTCTCTGTCCATTTACCCTAAATGTACCAGATTTCTCGCTCCATAGTTCGACAGCTCCAAAGGGAAAGACTTTTGTCACCTTGAATGGTCCCCACCATCGAGATCTCAGTTTACCTGGAAAAAGCTTCAATCTGGAATTAAACAGTAAAACCATATCTCCTAGATTAAATGTTCTCCGTTGGATGTGATGATCATGCCATTGTTTGGTTTTTTCTTTATAAATTCTGGCATTTTCGTATGCATCTAGACGGAGTTCTTCAAGCTCATTTAATTCCAACAATCTTTGTTCACTACAGCCTTATGATCAAAGTTAAGAGTTTTAACAGCCCAAAAAGATTTATATTCTAGCTCAACAGGTAAATGACAGGGCTTCCCATATACTAGCTTAAAAGGCGTGGTTCCAATGGGAGTTTTGTATGCGGTTCGATACGCCCATAAGGAATCATCTAACTCAATAGACCAATCCTTACGTGATGTATTCACCACTTTTTGAAGAATATTTTTAATTTCCCGATTGGATACCTCAACTTGTCCACTAGTTTGTGGGTGATAAGGTGTAGCAACCTTATGCTTAACTCCATATTTCTTTAGAAGGGTCTGAAAAGTTTTCTCAATAAAATGAGACCCTCCATCACTTATAACACATTTTGGGACCCCAAACCTTGGAAATATTATTTTCTTGAAAAGTTTAATAACAGTTTTAGCATCGGAATGGGGTGAAGCAATGGCTTCCACCCATTTTGACACATAGTCAACTGCCACTAATATGAACTGATTTCCAAAAGAAGAGGGAAAGGGACCCATAAAATCAACACCCCATACATCAAACAATTCAACTTCTAAAATGGTATTTAATGGAATTTCTTGTCTCTTACCAATGTTACCTGTTCTTTGGCAAACATCACAAGTTAGAACATACTTATGTACATCCTTAAAAATATTTGCCAATAGAACCCAGCTTGCAATACTTTAGCGGCTGTTTTAGAGGTGCTCATGTGTCCTCCACAGGAAAGAGAATGGCAATGATCCAAGATAGCATGGACATCATCTTGTGAAACACATCTCCGAATCATACCATCTGCATATTGCTTGAAAAGGAGTGGTTCATCCTAATAATAATGCTTGACATCTGCATAAAACTTTTTCCTTTGCTGAAAGCTAAGATCAGGAGGTAAGATACCACATGCAAGAAAATTTACAAAATCAACATACCAAGGAACATGTTGGATACTAAGATTCAAGAGTTGTTCATCTGGAAAAGATTCATTGATGGGAATATTATCTGTTTGTTCTTTTTCAGATGTCAACCTAGATAGGTGGTCAGCGACCAAGTTCTCGGTACCCTTCTTGTCCTTAATTTCCAAGTCAAATTCTTGCAATATTAGAATCCACCTAATTAATCTAGGCTTTGCTTCCTTTTTATTCAATAGATACTTAATGGCAGAGTGGTCAGTGTAAACAGTAACATGTGAACCTACCAAGTAAGACCTAAATTTATCAAAAGCAAAGACAATAGCTAACAGTTCTTTTTCAGTTGTGGCATAATTTACCTGAGCATCATCTAGCGTCCGACTGGCATAATGAATTACATGGAGCTTTTTATCCTTTCTTTGCCCCAACACAGCCCCCACTGCGTAATCACTCGCATCGCACATCAACTCAAATGAGAGTTTCCAATTAGGTGGTTGCACGATGGGGGCAGAGATTAGAGCTTGCTTAATCCTGCAAAAAGCTTCCATACAAGATGAATCAAAATTGAAAGGCACATCCTTACCCAGAAGAGTTGTAAAAGGCTTTGTGATCTTGGAGAAATCTTTAATGAACCTGCGGTAAAACCCTGCATGTCCAAGAAAACTCCGAATACCTTTCACATTTGTGGGTGGAGGCAATTTTTCAATCACTTTTACTTTAGCCTTATCAACTTCTATACCTCTCTCAGACACCAGGTGTCCAAGAACTATGCCTTCTCTTACCATAAAATGGCATTTTTCCCAATTTAGAACCAAATTGGTTTCTTCACAACGCTGCAAGACTTGGCATAAATTTGTTAAACAATTATCAAAATCCAAACCATGCACTGAAAAATCATCCATAAAGACTTCCATCACATTTTCAATAAGATCAGAAAAAATTGCTTGCATACACCTTTGAAAAGTCGTAGGTGCATTACATAAGCCAAAAGGCATACGTCTGTAAGCATAAGTCCCATAAGGGCAAGTGAAGGTAGTCTTTTCTTGATCAAATGGATGAATAGGAATTTGATGAAAACCTGAATACCCATCCAAATAATAGAAATAAGAGTGTTTCGCAAGTCTTTCAAGCATCTGATCAATAAAAGGGAGGGGAAAATGATCTTTTTTCATGGCGCTATTTAACTTCCTATAATCAATGCACATGCGCCAACCAGAGACAATCCTAGTAGGAATCAAGTTATGTTTATCATTTTCAACCACAGTTATTCCCCCTTTTTTAGGCACCACATGGATAGGACTTACCCATTTACTACTATCAACAGGATATATAACTCCAGCATCAAGCAATTTCAAAATTTCCTTTTTAACCACTTCTTGCATTTTAGGATTTAATCTCCTAAGTGGTTCTACTGTGGGCCTACTTTCATCTTCTATAGTAATCCTGTGCAAACAAAGAGAAGGGCTAATGCCTTTGATATCATCCATTGTATAACCTATTACCTTTCTATACAACCTAAGTTGTTTCAAAAGTTTTTCAGTTTCAGATGGATTCAATTCAGCATTAATAGTCACAGGATATGTGGAATTAGAGCCAAGAAACTCATACCTTAAAGAAGCTGGTAAAGGTTTTAATTCCACATTGGAGCTTACCACTTTGTCACACATGACCTCAGTATCATGTAGGGCCTCAGAGCAATCACATGTTTCTGTCGGCTCAATCATGAAAACAGTTTCAAGTGGGTCATTAGGAAGGGTTGTTTCCTTTACCACTTGTTCGACAAAATCCACAGTATAACAAACATCATTATAAGGTTTTTCTAAAACATTTTTCAAGTTGAAATCAACCTTTTGGTCTCCAACAGTTAGAGACAACTTACCATTCTTGACATCGATCACAGCACCTACAGTTGCTAAAAATGGTCTGCCTAAAATAATAGGAATCAAAGAATCTTCGTCCATTTCAAGCACAACAAAGTCAACAGGTATAAAAAATTTTCCTATCTTAATAGGAACATCCTCTAAAACTCCTACAGGATATTTTACAGATCTATCAGCCAATTGTAAAGACATCCTGGTAGGTTTTAGTTCACCCAATCCTAACTTTTCAGCAACAGATAATGGCATTAAACTCACACTCGCTCCTAAATCACACAATGCTTTATCTATATTCATGTCACCAATCATGCACGGAATAGAGAAACTACCTGGATCTTGGAGCTTGGGTGGAAGTTTCTTTTGAATTAGAGCACTGCACTCTTCAGTAAGTGCAACTGTACCATCTTCCTCCAGTCTTCTTTTGTTGGACAAAATATCCTTCAGGAACTTTGTATATGTGGGCATTTGCTGCAAAGCATCTATAAAAGGAATATTAATATACAATTTCTTTAAAACATCAAGGAACTTACCAAATTGTTTGTCCAACTTTGCTTTGGCTAAGCACTGAAGAAATGGAATGGGAGGTTGATATGGCTTAACCTCCTCCTTCTTTTCTTGTGGTTTCTCTTCTTCAAGTACTGGATGAGATGAAGATTCATCGACTTTCTTTTCCTCCTTTGCAGTCTTGTCAATTAGCCCATCGTATTGAGTACCACTCCTAAGAGTGACAGCCATGGTTTGGTTAGATGGTCCAGCCTCTGGTTTCACAGGAAATGTTCCCGGTGCTCTTTGAGAATAGAAGGCTTGTTGGGCAATTTGATTTTCCAGTATTTTGTTGTGAGTGGCAAGAGAGTCCACTTTTGAAGCCAAGTTTTTTATTGCATCAGAGAATTCATCATTTTGTTTAAGTTGAGTAGCTACAAATGTCTCCATCAAGGATTCTAGCTTTGATTTTTGTGGAATATAGGTTCCTTGTTGAGGTTTGTAGTTACTTTGGAATTGAGGTGGCCTATTTTGGAAGCCAGGTGGACCTTGTGGAGGTCTGTAGTTACCTTGATAATTTCCACTATAGTTTCCAATAGAATCCACCTGATGCATTTCTTGTTCTTGATTAGGGGTCATTGCTAAATGGCAGTTTGTAGCTCCATGTCCTGAAACACCATAAACTTCACAAACAATATTAGTAGCACCTGTTGACCCTATTTTATCAAGTTTTAATGTTAATGCTTTAACTTTGGCAGAAAGTAGGGAAAGAGCATCGACAGAATACTTACCTGGTGTTTTAGAAGGTACTCCTCTCTCAGAGTTCCACTGGTGAGTGTTTTGAGCTATTTCCTCAATCAGGTTCTCAGCTTCATCAACATTTTTACTCATGAAAGCTCCTCCAGCTGCAGCATGTAAAGAGATCTTTTGTGTGGAAGTTAGTCCATTATAAAAAATGAATTGTCAACCACCTTTCTATCCCATGGTGAGGACATTCTCTCAGCATCTCCCTGTATCTTTCCCAGGCTTCATACAAGGATTCATCATCTTTTTATGAAAAATTGATGATTTGTTTTCTCAGCACATCAGTCTTGTTCCTTGGGTACCATTTATTGATAAAAGCACTGGACAATTGTTCCCAAGTCATGATGGATCCTTCAGGAAGAGAGTATAACCACGCTCTCGCTTTATCTCTTAAGGAGAAAGGGAAAAGTCTTAAGCGAATAGCATCATTGGTGGCTCCGTTCATCTTCAGGGTGTCACGGTATTCAAGAAAGATTTGAAGGTGAAGATTTGGATCTTCGGAGGGTAATCCTCCAAATTGGTTCTGTTGAACCATTGAGAGTAGTGAAGGCTTCAATTCAAAATTGTTAGCCTCCACTGTGGGTCTAAGGATGCTAGATCCTCTCCCATTAGTGCTTGGAGCGGCAAAATCTCTTAAGGGTCTGTGTTGGTCTGCCATTTGTTTTTCTTTTTGTTCTTTTTATTGTTTTTGTTGTTTTCTCAAAGCTCTAAGGGTACGTTCTATCTGTAACACCCTAATCATTTGCAACTAATAATTCCAAAAATATGAGAAAATTTTTCACAAAACAGTCACGCAACATTTGATATAGAGGGGAGCAGGCAGGGAGGAAACGAGGAGCATTCACTCACATATAACAATCTACAGAGAAGCTAAAACTGGGGCTGGCTCAATGGGTTTATCGCAACACATCAACCCTAGGGCGGATTACACTACACCGTTGTTCGCTTAGACGGGGTATAAGACCGTCCAGGCGGAGTATGGGAATGCAGCAGCGGATAGAGGAGATTTCGCACTGAGGCTTCCCTTCGAGAAATACTGGTCACTCAACAGGAGGAATAGATAAGGGAAATACGTTAATACATTCACACGCGTAGCTTTCGGTGGAAGGCAGAGTTAGAATCATCCTACTTGGCTAGACGGGGTATATTTATCTTGGGCGGGCTGTCCTAGTTACTTGGGCGAGGTATGACGCCGCCTAAACGAAATCTACATAACGCCTCTTTAACACAACTACAGGGTAATTTCCTCCATCGGTTATGGACAAGGGTTCATTAAGTAAATCCTCACACTCGCCTTTCACTCAGAAAATGAGAAGTTACAGGGTACATATACGTTAGTAAGTTGTGGAGAAAGGAGGGATCTGAACCTATTCCACCCAGCTCAACTAAGTATGACGACGCCTGGGCGGACTTAGCCATAACGACCAATACGGGGTCAACATCGGGGTCCGGATTGCGTTAGTATCACGACGGATAGGAAGGATAATTGGACGGTGTCCCACTCTAACAACTACATCGCTCCAACGCGAGTCCACTCGCTTGGGCGGATTGCTCCCATACTTCAGGCGGGGTACGACTCCGCCCAACGTATCCAACATAAGTTTTCCTAAGACAATTCTCAATTAACTCTGACTTGGCTATAGCCTGCTCAAATCATACTGTCCCTGCGTATCTATTAAAGCACAATTATAGAGCAAGGCAGCACATAGCATCACACTCACAAAACCATACATCCATGTGTACATAAGAGTGTATATTAATATTTACAATGCAAAATCAGACTTCTACTTGTTCATAAAGTTCTATTCATCACAAAACATTAACATCCGGTATGAACCAGTCCGGGCTTCATCTAACAACGCCTTAATTAAACCTTCGAAATGCATCAGCACTCCGCCCAGCATTCCAGCTCTGCCTCTGATCCTCCTCACGAGAGACATTCACTGAAAATGGCCACTGCAGGGGTGAGCTTTTACATGTAAAATGATACTCACAGACTCGGTATCAGCGTCAGTACACGCTCCTGCTATACCTCAACCTTTCTCAAGTAACCAAAATCATACAATTCAACAATGTTCATGACACACATAATTCACCGAGTTTATTCCACATCCAAATATATAATCATGCATTCAAAATCATACACTTGCACATACATAGATTTATACATCACCACAATCAGCCTTATTTCTATATGCATGCCTGCGGATCCGACTCGGGAAAAGACTCTCAGTTACGGCCCCCTTTCTTTTGGCCCCTCGTCCCTCAGCTCTTACCAGGTGGCACCGGCCTCCCCACGGCGTCTCGAGACTCACTTCTCTAGCTCCAACGGCTACCACGAGCCCTATTGGGATCTAGCCAGGGTTGGTAACTGGAAGTCATTTCCCTTGGGGTTCTTGACCTTCTATGGGTCACCCCACTCTTACTCATGCAACTAACACATTCATTATTACACATCATCGCGTCATGAACACATTACCGTAGTCATTAAGTAAGAACGAATATCCTCCACTACTCGTCATCATTCAGTCAGTCACACCAGCGCATGTTACAATCGGTCATCAGACTAACAACATTGAGCAATCCAATTAAGAACATGCACATACATACTTTTCATAGTGACAACAAAATAGATCCATCATTATCATCCACGAGCAGACTACGCCATAGCCACGAAGATCACTATCAGAATCTCAAATCATGCATCAGTTTTAGTAATTGTGAATACATGCACACATGCACAGCATCAGTTCTAATGATTATAAAAACATGCACACACACACCCACGCTCAGCAGCATGTTCATCCGGTACCGTTCTTAGACCATGCATTCGACATGCAAGCGCCCCCTACCTTTACAAGAATCCTCAGAAACCTTTTCCGTTCTTGTTGTTGGGTCCGATGTCCTTCTCCTGGTTCGTCCGGTCTCCCTTGGCTTTGTCGTATTCTGCGCCTGATTCTGGGATGAAGTGTGGTTCGTTCTTCAGTACTGGAATCAAGATCTCCAGGAGCGAAGAGTAAGATGGAAGAAGAAGAAAAATGGAGACGAAGAGAGGAAGTAGAGGATGAAGTGACGGAGGAGAGAGTCTGAAGAAAGAGTAAGTGTGTTCCTCACTAAAGGCTCACGATATATATATATATATGTGTACATACGCATGAACAAGAGAAGAGTGGGATGGGAGAGTGTGTGCTGCAGCAGCCACGTGCACTCCACTCCATCCCCTGACCATCACCATTTTCATATTTTAGTGGCTTAAATCTACTTAGTTAAATACAATTAACAGTTATTTTCTGGTTGGAATCAAGTCTTAATGGTTTATTCTTCATTCAACATTTAATTTTAAAACGGGGATGTTACAGTTCTCCCCCACTGAAAAAGAATTTCGTCCCCGAAATTCAGTCGGTACTTACGTAGGTAAACAATTCGGGGTACTGCTGTCGCATGGCGTCTTCGTGTTCCCACGTGCAGGAGGTGATCTTGCCTTGCTGCCACTCCACCTTAACCAGCCTTACGTTCTTGTTCCTTAAGCGTTTTACAGATTGATCCACGATTCCAACCGGTGTAGTCACAGTGGTTAGGTCTTCCTTAATTTCTACCTCGTCGTCAGGCATCGTGTGGCTGGGGTCGTGCAAATACTTCTTTAGCTGAGACACATGAAAAACGTTGTGTAATCGGGACAAGTGAGTTGGTAACGCGAGGCGGTATGCCACGGAGCCAATCCGTTCTACTACCTCATAAGGTCCGATGTAGCGAGGGCTTAACTTCCTACTTTTTAAGGCTCGTCCAACTCCTTTACTCGGAGAGGTTCTCAGAAACACTCGATCTCCGACTTGAAATTCCACTGGCTTGATGCGTTTGTCATGGTAGCTCTTCTGCCTGTCTTGTGATGCTTTCATCTTCTCCCTTATTACCCGGATCTGTTCTGTGGTTTGCTTTACGATGTCTGGTCCCAGTAATAGACTTTCACCCGCTTCCGACCAACAGAGTGGGGTACGGCATCTACGCCCATATAATGCCTCGTAAGGTGCCATGCCAATGCTGTGATGATGGCTGTTGTTGTACGTAAACTCGATCAAGGGAAGGTACTGCTCCCAGTCCCCACCGTACTCTAACACACACGCTCTCAATAAGTCTTCTAGACTCTGAATCGTTCGCTCGGATTGTCCATCCGATTGGGGGTGGTAGGCAGAACTAAGCCAAAGCTTCGTCCCCAGTTCTTGATGCATGGTGGTCCAAAACCTGGACGTAAATCTGGGGTCCCTATCTGAGACGATGGAAGTAGGTATGCCATGCAGTCGAATAACTTCTTGAATGTAGATTCGAGCCAATTTATGCAATGGGTACTTCATATTTACAGGTAAGAAGTGTGCACTCTTCGTCAATCTGTCAACAATGACCCAAATGGCATCATGGCCCGTTCGGTTTTTGGGTAATCCCATGATAAAATCCATCGCAATTGAGTCCCATTTCCACACGGGGATTTCTAGAGGCTGCATTGCACCGTATGGTTTTTGGTGCTCTACCTTCGATTTCTGACAAGTGATACACCGGGCCACGTACTCCGCCACATCCTTCTTTAGTTCGGGCCACCAAAACTGTCTCCTCAAGTCGTGGTACATCTTCGTGGTTCCTGGGTGAATGCTGAGTAGGCTTTTGTAGGCTTCATCAAGCACCATTCTTCTCAATCTTCCTTCACTTGGTATGTATATTCTGTTCCTCACCCGGAAGATCCCATCTGACCCTTCTTCCAAGGATAAATCCTTCCCTCTAGCCTGAATTTCCTTCATTTCAGCTAGGTAAGAGTCCGCCTGTTGCTGTTCGTACACGGATTTTAAGAATTCGTTGGCAATCCTCAACGTACCGATTGTCATCTTCTGAGAGGAAGGGGCATCAACATGCAAGTTCATGTCTCGGAACCGCTCCAACAACTCAACTTCTTTTGCCATCATGGCTGCTATGTGGAGGGATTTTCGACTCAATGCGTCTGCTACGACATTTGCCTTACCTGGGTGGTATTTCAACTCGAAATCATAGTCCTTCAAAAACTCAATCCATCTTCTCTGCCTCATGTTCAGCTCCTTTTGGTCGAATAGGTATTTAAGGCTCTTATGATCGCTGTACACTTCAAATTTGGATCCGTACAAGTAATGCCTCCAGATTTTCAATGCAAAAACTACTGCTGCCAACTCCAAGTCATGGGTCGGATAATGTTGCTCGTGGGGTCTCAATTGTCGAGAGGCATATGCTATCACTCGGTCTTTCTGCATGAGTACACATCCTAATCCGAGTCCGGACGCGTCACAATAGACCACGAAGCTTTCTCGTAACTCAGGTAATGCCAACACCGGAGCAGTTGTCAACTTATTCTTCAGCTCTTGGAAGCTGCCCTCACACTCCGGACTCCACACAAAAGGAACATTCTTTCGAGTCAATTTAGTCAGGGGTAATGCCAACTTAGAGAAACCTTCTATGAACCTTCTATAATAACCTGCCAAGCCCATAAAACTCCTTATTTCCGAGATCGACCTGGGCCTCTCCCATGCCATTACAGCAGCTACCTTCGCAGGATCCACCGAGACGCCTCGCTTGGAGATCACATGCCCGAGGAAGTGGATCTCATCCATCCAAAATTCGCACTTTGAAAGCTTTGCAAACAATTGCTTCTCCTTCAACACTTGGAGTACTGCCCTGAGATGTCCCTCATGCTCCTCAGATGTCTTAGAATAAACTAGAATATCATCGATGAAGACAACAACAAACCGATCTAAGAAGGAATGGAATATGCTGTTCATGTAATTCATGAAAACAGCAGGGGCGTTTGTCACACCGAACGGCATCACTACATACTCATAGTGACCATACCTAGTCCTAAAGGCAGTTTTAGGAATGTCCGAGTCCTTCACTCGGATTTGGTGATATCCCGATCGTAAGTCGATTTTTGAGAAGACTGAGGCTCCACGCAGCTGGTCAATTAAATCATCAATTCTAGGTAGTGGGTATCGATTCTTGATTGTGAGTTTGTTAAGCTGTCGATAATCTATACAAAGTCTCATGCTGCCATCCTTCTTCTTAACAAGTAGCACAGGCGCGCCCCATGGTGACACGCTTGGTCTAATGAACTGCTTCTCAAGTAACTCATCCACTTGTTTCTTCAACTCTACCAATTCAGTTGAGGACATTCTGTAGGGTGCACTGGAGACCGGTTCGGCTCCAGGGATCAAGTCTATAGAGAATTCAACTTCTCTATGGGGAGGTACACTCGGGACGTCCTCTGGGAACACTTCTGGGAATTCACAGACAACCGGAATTTCATTCGCTAGGGTCTCATTCTCATCTTTGGTTAGACAAAGCATCATAAATAGTTGGGTTATACCTTGTGCCGCGCCATCTTCAGTGGGTTGTTTTGGGAAAACTATCTCTCGGTTTCTACAATCTACTAATACCTTATTGGCTGAAAGCCAATCTATTCCAAGCACAATATCAAGACCCTTTAAGGGCATGCAAATCAGATCGAAGGTGAAACTCCGATCATACAACTCAAATGCTACATTTTTACATATAGACGATGCGAACACACTAGGGCCAGTGGGGCTGGCCACTTCTAAAGTCCGGTTCATAGACACAGTTGGTAGCTTCAACCGTTTCACGCACTCATCAGCTATAAAAGAATGGGTTGCCCCCGAATCGAAAACAACATTAAGCATATTCGTTCCAAGTGAGCACTTACATTGTACTAGATCGTTTGCTGGTGCAATTTCCTCTGCATTGATGGTGTAGATCCTTCCTGTCGCTGTTGGGCCGGTGTTCCTCTCTCGACTGTTCGGGGCATGCATCATATTTCCTCTGGTTCCGTTGCCTCTGCCTCCATGTCGTTGGTTATCATTCACTCTGGTTCGATCTTGAAATCCTCCTTGACGCACATTGGTGGTTGCCTGGCGGAGTTGGGGGCAGTCCGGGCGAACGTGTCCCTTCTCTCTGCAGTGGTAGCATTTAACATTTGTATCATTGCATTCCTTAGCAAAATGATCACCGCCACATTTAAAGCATCCGCCATACCTTGGTCGCCCACTCATCTGTCTCCCTTGGTCATTACGGTTCTGATATCTGGTGAAGGGTTCATTCCTCCTCACGTTCCCTGGCCTCTTGAAACGTGATTGCTGAGGCCTCAGGTGCTGGTTAGCTCTGCTGCACTGGCCCGAATGGGCCCTGTCATCCTCTTCGAATATTCTACACTTGTTCACTAAGGCAGGGAAACTCCGGATTTCATGGTATCTGCAGGCCCTCTTGATATCCGATCTCAGTCCGTTCTCAAACTTAAGACACTTGGAGTGCTCCGTTCCTGGCTGCTGGAAGGGCGGATAGAATAGGGACAATTCCTCAAATCTGGTCGCGTATTCTTCCACAGTCATGGAGCCCTGTTTTAACTCCATAAACTCCAGCTCTTTCCGACTCCTCACTGTGTCGGGAAAGTATTTGTCTAGGAAGCAGGCCTTGAAATCGTTCCACGTCAGTTGATTGTCATCTTCGGGGAATTGGCTCCTAGCTATCTTCCACCAATTCTCCGCTTCATCTCGCAGCATATACACTGCGCATTCCACCTTCTGGGCTTCGGTACAGCGAAGACCCCTAAAAATTCTCTCTAATTCCTGAGTCCACTTGAACGCCGCCTCAGGGTTCCGTCCTCCTAAGAATTCACTCGGCTTCCTCTTCAGGAAGCGGTCCAGCACATGGCCATCCTCAGGTTGAGTTTGGCCTTGCCTTTCAAACACATCAGCAAAGCGTTGGAATGCTGTGGCTATAGCCTCCATACTTTGACGATGCGCCATTCCTTATCCTGAAATTGACATTTAAGGATAAGTATACGGAGCCACTTACTACCGATCTAATTATTAGTCCAACAATTAATAACTTAGCACATTATGTCATTCGCCTAAGTCATACACACAATCGGACCAGGGGAAAACAACCCCTTGTCTTCAAGACAATCATCAATCAGGTCAACCAGCATCAGAACAATTTCAACCATTCAATCAAAAGACACAGACACCACCGCTTACACTTGGTAAGCATACTTTGGCCTTGGACTTTTCGGTCCGCTCTGATACCAAAATGTAACACCCTAATCATTTGCAACTAATAATTCCAAAAATATGAGAAAATTTTTCACAAAACAGTCACGCAACATTTGATATAGAGGGGAGCAGGCAGGGAGGAAACGAGGAGCATTCACTCACATATAACAATCTACAGAGAAGCTAAAACTGGGGCTGGCTCAATGGGTTTATCGCAACACATCAACCCTAGGGCGGATTACACTACACCGTTGTTCGCTTAGACGGGGTATAAGACCGTCCAGGCGGAGTATGGGAATGCAGCAGCGGATAGAGGAGATTTCGCACTGAGGCTTCCCTTCGAGAAATACTGGTCACTCAACAGGAGGAATAGATAAGGGAAATACGTTAATACATTCACACGCGTAGCTTTCGGTGGAAGGCGGAGTTAGAATCATCCTACTTGGCTAGACGGGGTATATTTATCTTGGGCGGGCTGTCCTAGTTACTTGGGCGAGGTATGACGCCGCCTAAACGAAATCTACATAACGCCTCTTTAACACAACTACAGGGTAATTTCCTCCATCGGTTATGGACAAGGGTTCATTAAGTAAATCCTCACACTCGCCTTTCACTCAGAAAATGAGAAGTTACAGGGTACATATACGTTAGTAAGTTGTGGAGAAAGGAGGGATCTGAACCTATTCCACCCAGCTCAACTAAGTATGACGACGCCTGGGCGGACTTAGCCATAACGACCAATACGGGGTCAACATCGGGGTCCGGATTGCGTTAGTATCACGACGGATAGGAAGGATAATTGGACGGTGTCCCACTCTAACAACTACATCGCTCCAACGCGAGTCCACTCGCTTGGGCGGATTGCTCCCATACTTCAGGCGGGGTACGACTCCGCCCAACATATCCAACATAAGTTTTCCTAAGACAATTCTCAATTAACTCTGACTTGGCTATAGCCTGCTCAAATCATACTGTCCCTGCGTATCTATTAAAGCACAATTATAGAGCAAGGCAGCACATAGCATCACACTCACAAAACCATACATCCATGTGTACATAAGAGTGTATATTAATATTTACAATGCAAAATCAGACTTCTACTTGTTCATAAAGTTCTATTCATCACAAAACATTAACATCCGGTATGAACCAGTCCGGGCTTCATCTAACAACGCCTTAATTAAACCTTCGAAATGCATCAGCACTCCGCCCAGCATTCCAGCTCTGCCTCTGATCCTCCTCACGAGAGACATTCACTGAAAATGGCCACTGCAGGGGTGAGCTTTTACATGTAAAATGATACTCACAGACTCGGTATCAGCGTCAGTACACGCTCCTGCTATACCTCAACCTTTCTCAAGTAACCAAAATCATACAATTCAACAATGTTCATGACACACATAATTCACCGAGTTTATTCCACATCCAAATATATAATCATGCATTCAAAATCATACACTTGCACATACATAGATTTATACATCACCACAATCAGCCTTATTTCTATATGCATGCCTGCGGATCCAACTCGGGAAAAGACTCTCAGTTACGGCCCCTTTTCTTTTGGCCCCTCGTCCCTCAGCTCTTACCAGGTGGCACCGGCCTCCCCACGGCGTCTCGAGACTCACTTCTCTAGCTCCAACGGCTACCACGAGCCCTATTGGGATCTAGCCAGGGTTGGTAACTGGAAGTCATTTCCCTTGGGGTTCTTGACCTTCCATGGGTCACCCCACTCTTACTCATGCAACTAACACATTCATTATTACACATCATCGCGTCATGAACACATTACCGTAGTCATTAAGTAAGAACGAATATCCTCCACTACTCGTCATCATTCAGTCAGTCACACCAGCGCATGTTACAATCGGTCATCAGACTAACAACATTGAGCAATCCAATTAAGAACATGCACATACATACTTTTCATAGTGACAACAAAATAGATCCATCATTATCATCCACGAGCAGACTACGCCATAGCCACGAAGATCACTATCAGAATCTCAAATCATGCATCAGTTTTAGTAATTGTGAATACATGCACACATGCACAGCATCAGTTCTAATGATTATAAAAACATGCACACACACACCCACGCTCAGCAGCATGTTCATCCGGTACCGTTCTTAGACCATGCATTCGACATGCAAGCGCCCCCTACCTTTAGAAGAATCCTCAGAAACCTTTTCCGTTCTTGTTGTTGGGTCCGATGTCCTTCTCCTGGTTCGTCCGGTCTCCCTTGGCTTTGTCGTATTCTGCGCCTGATTCTGGGATGAAGTGTGGTTCGTTCTTCAGTACTGGAATCAAGATCTCCAGGAGCGAAGAGTAAGATGGAAGAAGAAGAAAAATGGAGACGAAGAGAGGAAGTAGAGGATGAAGTGACGGAGGAGAGAGTCTGAAGAAAGAGTAAGTGTGTTCCTCACTAAAGGCTCACGATATATATATATATATGTGTACATACGCATGAACAAGAGAAGAGTGGGATGGGAGAGTGTGTGCTGCAGCAGCCACGTGCACTCCACTCCATCCCCTGACCATCACCATTTTCATATTTTAGTGGCTTAAATCTACTTAGTTAAATACAATTAACAGTTATTTTCTGGTTGGAATCAAGTCTTAATGGTTTATTCTTCATTCAACATTTAATTTTAAAACGGGGATGTTACACTATCTCAGGGTCAAATCCTAAGTTTAGATCGACACTACGGCTTCATCGCAAAAATAAAAAATAAATGACAAATAAAACAAACAATTACAAAAATAAAACAACAACAGATACACAGAATATAGAACAAAATACAAAATTACAAAGAAAATAAAAATAAAAATAAAAATAAAAATAACAATAAAAATATTAACAAGTATGATCTAATCGAATTTCAATATTGCCGATATTTGAGGGAGAACAGTCCCCGGCAATGGCGCCAAAAACTTGACAGGGCCCGCAAGCGCACGGGTTATGTCGCGTAATATAAAAGATTATCGTTCTCCACAGGGACTGTGTTCAAAGTACCGGCATATTAAAATTTAATTATCCACACAATTGATTTTTAAGATTTTTATAAAATAAAGCACAAATTAAAGTTCCACAGAATACGAATAAATATAAAAATAAAATTTACTTGACACTTAAAAATCAGAGTTGAGAATATCTTGGGATTTCGGGGGATTAAGACTCTATTTTATGTTAATGAATTTTAACTTTTCATAAATAAGAATCGAATTAAGTTTTCCAAGGCGAATTTTCCAAAAGCTAATTAATATGTTTCTCTCGGAATCCTATTAATGTACCTAACCTATGGAAAGCGCTGCTTAATCCTCAGAAAGGCCCATTATCGTTTTATGAAAATCCCTTTTATTTCCTCAAAATAATTTTGATTACTTTCACGGTTTTACCGAGGTCACAAAAAGCATTTCAAAAATCTTAGGTTTAGTTCAAAGCTTTCCGGTAAAAATAAATCTCTCGATTCTATTTATTACCTAAACTTACTAATATACCCGTAAGTATACAGTTTTATCATTTAAGTTCTTGTTAGGAATCACTAAAAGCATTGAACATTTTTTAAACTAAATGGAAAACAGAAATTTATTTAATTCCAAGTTAAATAATATTAACAATAAAATATTATCATACCCCTTTTATCCCTAGATAATTAATTTAGCTACTCATGAAATAATTCAAATTCATATAAATAATGGAAAAATAAAACATACAAGACATGGTAAAAAATAAAGACTTACAGGTTTCTCCAAAAGCTCAGAATAATTTACCACTGTAATTCCTTGTTGCAATAATTTCTCCACCAATTACAAATTTAAATTCTCACTTTTACAATTCACAACTCTTAAAATAAAATAAAGAAAAAGAAAGGAAAAGAGAAATTAAAACGAAAGAGAAAGGAGAAGGAACGAAGAAGAAAATGAAAAAGAAAGAAAGAAAAGAAAAGAGAAGGATGGAAGAGAGAAAAGAAAGAAAAGAAAGAAAAGGAAATTGAATTAAAGTGATTGTTCGATGGTTTGGTGGTGCTGTCTGTGTTCCCTTTTATAGGCAAAGGAAGTGAAGAAGTCAGCTTAGAAAACGCGTTGCCAGTTGGTGCAATTGTCTTCTTCTCAGCCGCCCCAACATCACAGCTTGGAGACAGCCTGGATGGTGTCAAGTGGGAGAAAACTTTTGGTGCATGTGACTTCCAACTGTCCCAAATTGCATTATTTTAATATTTCCAATAATTCGGTGTTTGGATTTATTCAGCTGGGTAAATTCCGAGTGGAAAATGGGTCGGTTTTCACTTTTCCCCCAAAATTCGAGTGAAAGCTTGCTGGAGGGTGGTTTGCTGAGTGCTGGACGGTGTTGGTTGGAGAGAAGAGTCTGGGCGGTGTGAAGTTGATATTGGACGGTATGGAGAGAGGTGTTGGAGCCTGTGTTATGTTGGAACGGAAAGGGAGAGGGAATGGGACGGTGTTCTAGATTGAGGACGGTGTGGAGAGGAGTGTTGTTGATTGTGGCCGGTGTTCTATTGATCCGGTGTTGCATTGTGAAGAATTGGGTTGGTTTTCACCTTCTCTCTAGAATCCGAGTGGAAAAGAGGCCTTTTGTGCAAAAGACCGAGTGAAAAGGTGACTTTGGACACAAATCCGAGTGAAAGCCAGTCAGTGTTGTTGGGGGGTCGGTGTTTGGAGAAGAACCAGTCGGTGATGAAGCTGGATGAAAGGATGAGTGAAGAGTGACTGAAGAGTAACTCTGATTGAGCCATTCAGTCGAAATTGACTACAGAAGGACTCGGAACCGACTGAAACCATTCACTCGGCTCAGGTTCATGGAGTTCATTCGGAACTGATTGAAGACTCACTCAGGATCAGAATTTATTCAATCGGTTCCCAACCATTTTCACTTGGCAGTCTCTGAATTTGAACCACTCGGTTAAAACTTTGCTCGGATTTTGCTTATGAATTTACTCGGTCAAATTCATTTGGATACATTCACTCGGAAGTGCCTTCTTACTTCTCACTCGGAATGGCCTCTACTTTTACTCAGAAATTTAGACTTGAAAGACTAGAATCTGGCTGATAGAATTCTTCCATGTCCAAGCCTTGGTTTGCTCGGAAATGCAGCTTCCTGACCTAACTCACTCAGATGTGCTTTCCTAGGAGACTTCTCACTCGGGCTTAGTGTGAAACTTGAGAGCCTGCCCGAGTATGATTGATTCCAGTCGGATCTTTCATTGCTTGATAAGACTACTCGGAAATGCCTTGTTCTGCTTGAGAATGCCATCTTCTCCGAATGAAACAACTCGGACCTCCTTATTCAATAGTTGCTCTATTCATTCTGTGGCTTCTTCTGCTCGGAATCCATTTACTCGGAACAGCTTTTTACTCAGATTAGTTGCAATCAGAAAGCTCAAACTTGGATTTACTTCAATCAACAATCTCTTCACTCGGAGAATAGCTTTGGACACATTTATTGGAGGTCAGTCCCCTTTTTTCACTCAGAATGTACGCAGTCGGGGAAGCTTCCACTCGGAATCACTTCCAACCGAGACTTATTCTTTTTTCAGCATTGAACCTCCAATAGAGTCAGCCATTTATCACTCGGAATGGCTTTGACAAGGAATATTTCACTCGGATTTTCCTCCAACAGTGCAGTATTCCACTCGGCAATGCTCTACTGTGAGTCTTTCCCCTCGGATTTGGTTATTTCTGAGTTATCCCACTCGGATTTGGCCATTCTGAGTTAGATTTCAGTGTTCTGAGTCGGATTTCAGCTTTCTGAGTCGGATTTCAACTTTAAAAAGAGAATTCTTTCTACTTTGGGCTTGTTCTTCTTGTTTCTTTATCATTTTATGGTCGTTTTTCTCTTGTTTTTGACCCTTTATTACCTTAATTCCTGCAAAATAACATACCCAAGTAGAAAATAGTGGAAAGAAAGCAAAAATCATAATAAATAAAGGAAATACAGTGGATAATGATTAAAATCCTAAGCAAACTAGATCTATTTTATTGTGTTATAAAGCACTTATCAGTCACCCTCTTCAAACTCGAGCGGTTTCCAGTGCTTGTCGTAGTAGCTTTTCTGATGGTCTTGAGGAGTCTTTATCGCTACTTGGATTTCTTTAATTTGCTCCATGGTTTTCTAAGTAACCTTTGGTCCAATCATAGCTTTTTCTCCTATTTCGAACCAACACAAAGATGTACGGCACTTCCTTCTGTACAAGGCTTTGTATGGTGCCATTGTTATGCTAGCGTGGTAACTGTTGTTGTAGGTGAATTCCACAAGTGGCAGGGACTCATGCCAACTTCCACCATGCTCTAGCATTTATATTCATAGAAGATCCTCAAGAGTTCTAATGGTACGTTTAGACTGACCATCGGTCTAAAGATGATATACCAAACTTAGCTTCAACTGGGTTCCTAATGCTCGTTGCAAGCTTTCCCAAAAATGTGAAGTGAAACAGGGGTCTCGATCGGATACAATTACAGATGGTACACCATGTAGTCTGACTGTCTCTCTGATGTAGATCCGTGTGAGCTTATCTAGGGAATACTTCATATTGATTGGAATGAAGTGTGTTGTCTTCGTAAGCCAATCCACAACTACCCAAATCATATCACATCCTATCATGGTTCTTGGGAATCCAAACACAAAGCCCATCGTGATCTCGTCCCACTTCTATTCTGGAATCTCCAAAGCCTGAAGAGTTCCATACGGTCATTTCTCTTCTGCCTTTACCTTTTGACAAGTTAGGTACTTAGCCATATATTCAGCAATGTCCTTTTTTATCCCTTGCCACCAGAATACCTTTTTCAAATCCTGATACATCTTTGTTTCTCCTGAATATACACTATATTTGCTCTTGTGAACCTTCTTGAGGATGGATCTTCTTAACTCAGTCTCCTCAAGTACACACAACCTTCCATAATACTTGATCACCCCTTGATTATCTTACACAAAATCCCCTGTTGGGCTCCTTTCACTTGATCCAAAAATTCATTGGAGACTTTTAGCATTCCTATCATCTGCTTCCTGCTCTGGAGGACACAGTGAGATTCAAATCACGGAACTACTTTACTAACTCTAGCTCCTTGGTCATCATGTAAGACAAGTGTAACATTTTCCTAGTGAGTGCATCAGCCACCAAGTTCGCTTTCCCAGGATGATAATGAAGCTCAAAGTCGTAGTCTTTAATAAATTTCATCCACCATCATTGCCTCATGTTTAGCTCCTTTTGATCGAAGAGATACTTCAAGCTTTTGTGGTCACTGATGACTTTAAACTTAGTCCTATACTGATAGTGTCCCTAAATGTTCAAGGCAAAAATGACTGCGGCTAATTCCAAGTCATGCGTTGGGTAATTTACTTCACGAGTCCTCAACCGATGTGACACATAGGCTATAACTTTTCCCTCTTGCATCAAAACACATCCTAACCCTTGCCCGGATGCATCATAATACACCTCATATGACTTGGTGGGATTGGTCAAAATCAGAATCGACACTCTGGTCAATCTTTTTCTAAGCTCTAAGAAATATTTTCACGCTTACCGCTTCACATGAAGGGTTGATCTTTATGAGTCAGCTTGGTCAATGGTGAAGTTATCCTAGAAAAATTCTCGATGAACCTACGATAGTAGCCAACAAGACCCAAGAAATTACGAATTTCTATTACACTCTTTGGTCTTTCCCACTACAACACTGCTTCAATCTTAGCAGGATCCACTGCTATACCCTCTTCTGAGATAACATGTCCCTAAAACTGCATCTCCCTTAGCTAAAACTCATACTTGGATAGCTTTGCATATAACTTACTTGTGCATAATGTGTTCAGAAAAATCATGAGATACTCTTCATGTTCTTTATCACTCTTTAGTACACAAAAATATCATTGATAAACACAACCATGAATTTGTTAAGATACGAATAAAAGATGTGGTTCATATAATCCATGAAAATAGTGGGTACAAAAGGCATAACAAAATATTCATAGTGATCATATCGAGTTCGAAATGTTGTCTTAGGGATGTCTTCCTTCTTCACTCGTATATGATGATACCCTGACCTCAAATCAATTTTTGAAAAGACAACCGCTCCTCGCAGCTGATCCATCAAATCATCAATGTGCGGAAGAGGATACCAATTCTTGATTGTGACCTTGTTCAGCTGACGGTAGTCGACACATAGACATATATTGTCGGCCTTCTTCTTTACTAACAACACTAGTGCTCCCTATAGTGAAAAGCTGGGTTAGATCATTCCCTTTTCTAAAAGCACTTCGATCTGCTTCTTAAGCTCCTCTAGTTCCCTTGGCGGCATTCGATATGGAGCAATAGATATTAACGCAGTACCAGCTAGGATATCGATACTAAACTCAATCTCTCTCTCAGACGGTATCCCGGGTATATCTTCCGGGAAGACTTCAGGAAACTCTCGAACAACCGGAAGTTGTTCAGGCTCTAACTTCTTCTCACACTTGGTGTTGGCACAGACCATAAACGCTCGTGCTCCTTCTTAGAATGGAGTTACCTCTTTATTAGCAGCAATAGACTTACTATGACAGTTACTATGAGAATGCTCAGGTGATAGGACTCCATAGTATATAGACTTACTATGACAGTTAATCAGAATATGATTGGCAGCAAGCCAATCCATTCCCAGAACAACATCCAAATTGATCAAAGGAAAACAGATTAGGTCAACCTAATATGACCTTCCATCAATGGTGATAGGGCATTTCATACACAGAATAAAAGAACATATGGGTTTGTTAGCAGCAGTAACAACAATCATTTTACCAGATAAAGGAGTCAAAGGTAAGTTCAGATGCTTCACACAATTTTTAGATATAAATGAGTGAGTATCTCCAGAATCATATAACACATTCAGAAGCACTTCACCTATAAGGCATGTACCTTACACCAGATCATTTTCATGTGCGAACTCTACTTCATTCATGGTGAAAACCTTAGCATTGCCTCTACCTCTGCCTGCCATGGCATTCCTCAGTCCTTGTTGAGCATTACCACCACCTTGACGGTTCATATTCGCCATTCTTGGATTATTAACTAATGCACTAGCAACTAGTCCTCTATTTCCATGGCCTGTAGGACGTTCTGTTTGACCTCTAACCTCTCTCTTCAGATAATCCAAGTTCTTCTTGAGACAGATGTTACTCTTGTGCCCAGTCTTTCCATAGCTAAAACAGGTCAAAGTCCTCCTACGCCATTCTCTAGCGAAATAAGGCTCCACATAGTCAAAGCGTCTCACAGGTGGTTTATCACTCTGAGTTTTTTTGAATCCACTAGGTCTACTGAGATTTGGTTGGGGATAGGACTTTCCAGACCTGAAGTCTCTCTAGGGTCGCTTGTGAAACGTACATCTTTCCAGTCTGTAACTGGAAGTTCTTTTCAACTTTTGCATAGATGTATACTCATAGATACGACATCGGTCCACCAAAGTAATAAATTAAGTGATTTGCTAACAGCAAATTGCCTGACAAATGTCCTGGCGTAGTCCCATTTCAAACTTATCACAACGGGAAGCCTCACTCATCTGGTGTAATAAGGGCAACACTTTGCCAGTTTATTAAACTTTGTTGCATAATCTTCTACTGTCATGATCCTTTGTTTTAGATTAAAGAACTCCTGCTTTTTTTGTCTCCTGATATCCTCAAGAAAATACTTAGCCAATAACTTAGTCTTGAACCTTTCCTAAGCGACCTCAACCCCATCAGCAGTTATCCTCACCCTCGCATGAGTCCACCAGTGCTCAACCTCTCTAAATAGCATGAAAATAACGTAGATTACCTTATCATTGTCCCTACTTTGCATGGCAGTGAAAATCTTTTCCACTTGCTTGATCTATAACTGAGCTCTCTCGGGGTCAAAACCTCCTTTAAATCATGTAGGGTTATTCTTCTTGAAGTTAACAAGTCTTTTGTCGTGCCTCGGTGGAGCTTGGGGAGCATTCACCTCCTGATGTTCTAGAGCTTCTACCATCCTATCTAATAAAGTATTCAACATTGTGTTGCTTCAGTGCGCCATGATGGCTGAAAGAAAGACGATGCTTAAAAGAATTTTAACAAGTCTCCCCAAATTGGGAGGCTCTACACACAGAAATCAGCAATTAAGTCTTACCATGCGAGTACTAACATCTCACAAACAACTCTTTTAAGTATGATGGAACCTTAGCCATCCACACCCCAAGCTTGAAGAATCGACCACGCTCTGATAGTACCGTGTTGTGACACCCTTGATTAACTAGGACTAATTCCCACTCTAGAATGCCCTACTTAATTAAGCAGTCACAAGTCATTTAGAAAAATGGGAGTTTTTTTTTTATTCGGTGATCATCAACACATATTTCAGAATAATATTGTAACATAGGTCAATTCTTCATAGTGGTAGTGTACTTAGAAGGTACAGGGCTCGTAGGCTCCCAATAAAATAACTATAATAATATCAACATAATGTAAAACTAAATATCGAGATCTATGATGGTCTAGACGTCGAGAGGGTAGTCCAAGTGTTGTATGCCCACAAACCGGCCTCCGCTACTATAGGAAGCCCAGGTCCTGCTCATACTTGCCTCGTCCCTCTGCTAATGACCACAATAAAGAAAATAGACATACAACATAAGAGGGGTGAGTATAAGCTCTCAACCCATGTAACTCATATACAGGGGTGGCCATAGATACTATACAAACATACATGTATTAAAAAATACAAAGAATCTATAGAATATATACCAGAGCAACCACACAATAATTCAGAATATACATAGGGAGAATAAACACCAATAGAGTTAGTCACACGGTTATGGTATGTTATGCATGTGTTAGGTTCATTATTACTCATCCTGATTAAATTCAGTATGCAATGGGGCCCAACTCCCACTCATCAACCACACATATCAACATCCATGTGCACAACAATCCCATCTTTTTCACCCACCCAACTAGAGCGACCAGAGCTCACCTCGTTCTGTTTTATAAAAGGGGTAAGGACTCATAATCCCATCAATAATGGATCCATATACATCTCCTTAGAACGGGCACTACACGATCATAGAAACCTTCTTTTGGAGTCAAAGTACATCAGAGTTGCCACAGGCTGTCCGATCTCAGGCGCGAATCTGAGCTATTGGAGGTCCACTCCCGTTATACTCCCAAGACCACCCTTAGGGGATCGAGACGTCGTTGTTTCTTCAATGTACCTATCACTGTATGCTCTAGTAGATCACTCCATCATCCCTCCTCATACTCCATATGCAGCATGCAATTTACTCGTCTTATCGTAAGAGTGCCCGAATACTAGACTAAACCTTACTCATTCGACTTACTTATCCTTAAAATATGTAAGCTATTCATTATAAATTCTTTTAATGAGGAGAATATCATGATCCAAGGCCTAGGTGGTACCTAATAATCCTTCTTAAGAGCACTAAGGCTTGGCCTTGAAGTAAATTTTAATATAAAGGAGCTTCTAAGATCTTAACACCTAAATGATTTTTAAATCCCTATTTTGAAGAAATATTGTAAAATATTTGTTTGATAAATCTAAAACATAAAAACTCTAACTTCCTTTGTTTTTACTTCTAAAAATATGAATTTATATTGAAGTATTTAGTTTTTAGAAAGAGAGTAATTACAAGGTTCATTAGCATTTTGGGTCTTTTATCGATATCGTACCGTCGTATTGATTTACGACGAAATTGACTAGATTGGCCTTAAATCTTAAAATTATTAGAACCTCAAATAAAAGTACCTTATTATGATTATTAAAATCCTTTCTAGGCTTATACATAAAAATGATATTTTCTTCGAGCAAATAAGAGTTATAAAATCATTGTTTCTTATCATTTGTCGAAAACTTTGTTTTGTATTTTGTCTAGAAAATTCCAAATTGAGTGATTCCAAAGCCAAAAGTGCTTAACTTTTAAAATAATAATTAAATGTAATAAAATTAAATATCAATTCTGCCTAACCATAAGTCCTACACGAAAATGCACTAAAGTGCTAAAATTTGTTGTTTTTTCATAAAAATACGTTTAAGGACAAATATCACGTAACAACATTTCCAAATCAATTTTCTTCATTTGGGTAATTTTTATGATACTCAAAATTCACACCATTTATCACAAGATACACGTCCCAAATAGTTTGACCATTTCCTCGCTTGTTCATGCAAATGTGTTTTTAATCGTTTCTAACTACCGTTTGCGCCTATACCCAGGACACTTTTAAATCTTTTTCTAATATCACACTCACACAAATTTTCATAATTAATTTCAGAATTACAATAAACAAAAATACAACAGCAATGTCACCTTATTCTTTAAATCATATCTTGCATTTCTATAAGTTATTTCCATTAAATTAAGCACACAAAGTGACTATCATATAAATAAATGTTAAATGTCCTATCTTCACAAAAATTCCAGAATTTGTAATTGCATCTAAAAATTTATTTTTATCAACAAAATTTCAAGAATTAAGTCATGCATGTTACTTGTAATTGTTAGGCCATTAAAATAAACTTTTCATAACTTTTAGTTATTTATCTTAAGGCAATTTTCCAACAGCGATACATTTTTTGATCTATACTTCAAAAAAAACATTTTTCAAGCATGCTAATTCATTTAGATTTAATAAAATTAAAGGTAAAATATACAACTACTAAATTAAAGGCAAAACTCATTTCTTTAATGTTTTTAACAACATGCAATTAATATTCTATAATTTATTAATTTTTTCCAAAATTTTAAATCGCTAATCATTCATCAAAACTTGCATTTTGAGCATCAAATTTTGCATCAAACCATAGAGGTATGTCACGTTAACTCTTGGCCTTAAGGGATTATGATTTTGTAACTTTTTACTAGTAAAAATAAACATGCATGCACTTCTTCATGGAGCACAAAAATTTCTACAGCAACAACACTATTAGAGATAAACCATTCACAAATTAAAACTCATAGAAATCAAAGATTTAACATAATTATGGTGCAGACATGGTACCACCCAAGATAATAATAATTTTTAGCAAGAATTTTTCATGATTAAAGGTCAAAAATGAAGGTTTTCAAGGGAGGTACCAAAGTGTAATTAAAGGTACCCACATTTCACCACACATGTGAAATTAAGAATTAAAATGAGCACATACTCCCCCTATCTTAATGGTAGTTACGACCCAAGAAAGGAAGAAACAATGGCTCCAAATTTTTGCTTCAAGGTCATCATCGTGCAACACCAAGAATTAAGAGAGTTAAAGTAATTTTGGTGACTTGGTAATATGAGTTTTGAAAAGGAGAAAATGAGTGAAAGTTATTGTTTTTAGGAGATATTTGAAAATGGAGAAGTGTCTAGGTGTTTAGCTAAAGCTAGTGTATAAGATCATAGGAAAATTTTTGGCATTTGGACCACCCAAGATAGGTCATTCATGTGAGGGGGAAGAGAGGACGAGGTGTTGTCTTTGGTCTTAGGAAATATGAAAGTGCTTTGGAAGGAAATGAAAATTTGCGTGAACTTCTCCTTGGTGGCTAAGGAGTCCATGGTAGCAAGGGAAAAGAGTAGAGAGATCAAGGCTTCAAGCATGCACTCCAAGTGTCCTACTCAGGCCTTAGAGTGTGGGACAAGGAGTTACCAAGAGAAAAACAAGTATCCCATGCATGTTGAAAGGTAATTGGACCATGTTTTATGCTTGGCTGATGTGTCACTCCTAGAGGCAGTCACTTGTCTCGGTTCTTAGAGGGTGTTATAGAGGAATTTTGGAAAAATACAAAACATGAAAGTTGTAGATCTATGTCTCCTCTTTAAAACAAGGTATGTTATGCAAAAATCCAATATCAGACAACGGAGATATGATCCAAATACAAAAAATTGTCCCAGGCTATTACGGGATTTAAGTTAGTAACTAAAAATAATTTTCTAGGACAAATGGGTAGGGAATTCGTAACACCCTAATTTTGATAAGTAAATAAATAAATAAGTAAATAAATAAAACAAAGAAAATTTTTCACAATAAAAAAAAATCAGGATAATCGGGCGCGAGGAGATGAGGGAAAAGAAGGCAAGAGGAATAAAACCAACTCAAGGAGCTGACAGCTAAAGAAGGAAACGCTCAGGCGGGTTGCGCAGTGACCTTACTCACTCAGCGAAGGCTACACTCAACACTCACTCACTCCACTCGGTATTTCCGCACCCGGATTTCAGCGCCTGGTACACTCGGAAAAGGTACACTCCCTATTCATTCGGATTGGCCATTCAACATACCAGTCCCATTCAGAAACATAACGCATTCTACGACTTCATTCAATCCAGACGCGTATGCGAACAACTCGGAAATGGTTCCCTTCACCACTCACTCGGAACCCAGGGAGACTTCTCACTCGGGATAGCTTTCACACTCCTTTCATCACTCGGGATATTTTACTTTTATTTTCACTCGGTAACCATAATTCTTCCTACTCTAGTCATCCTACTAAGTTAAGACTCACTCGGGTTCCCTCACTGCAATGATTGACTACAATGGGGTCCACTTAGGGCCTTAGGTGCCGCCTTTCGGTCGGAAAGCCTTCACTCGGCAGATTCTCACTCAGGAATTGTTAATCATTCTACACTCGGGAAAATCCTATCAATTACCACTCGGAAATACTTAACTCTTCGGAACCCAGAATAAATCACTGTCTCACTTCCCTTATCAACTCGCAATCCCATTTCTACCCATGGTTATACCGACCTCACACACTCGGTAAGTACGCGTACACATATACATATATATATCACTCGGATCATTCATGCGATATAGAACAAGACACAGTAACATGGATAAAGGAAAAGATATAAATAAGTACAGGCACACAATCTTGTCTCCTACCCAAGAGGGTTCAAGTTCTAGTATAAAGAGACTACGACTGAAATACGAGCCGGCCAAGGCTTAACAAGACATGTACACAGCATATACATAAACGTATCATCTCCATAGTGCACCAGTACTTCACTCGGCATTCAGCTCCTCCTCCATTCCTCATTTCGAGAGACATTCACTAAAAAGTTACGACAGCAGGGATGAGTGTCTTAGATATCAAATGATAGATACTGACTCGGATTATTCCACAGTTATACAACAATATATATATATACAATTATACATGGCAACGATTAGGGTCAGAGCAATACCAATCGACCAGGACACACATAAGATTCTTACCGATCAGAATCCACCAGTTATCACTCGGCCTTATGCACGTATCAATTCAATAACGTTAATATACAACAATCAGTGACATAATAATGCCTATGAATCAGAATGCACATATTGAACAATTCTTAATTAGAATCCGACAATTCTCACTCGGCTATATATATATATACAACATTTCAATAACATCAATATACATCCATGGAACAAATTTCAATCAGCCTCAACAGCATATGCACATAGAATAATTCACTCGGTTATATACATTCATCATCTCATTAATCATCAACACATGCATAATCAATTCCAAACAACGTCAGCAGTTAATATACATAGATTATTTCACTCAGTTCCGCATTCATGTGTAATCGGTTTTAACGTTGCAACGTAGGCTCCCAGCCTTTTTATACATAGCTCTCAGCTATCAATTCAGCTCCCAGCTGCTTGGCCGTTTTACAGGTACCCAACCGTTTGCCCACAAGGTGACACCAACGCTCTCAGCGCCAACGGAGGTGTTCACAGGCAGCCCGAGTCCCACTCAAGGGCTACCTTGAGTCCCACTCAAGGATTTACAGCGTCCCACGCTTTAATAACCGATGGTAGTGTCCCACACTACATGCTCTCAGCATAAACGCATCCCATGTGCCACACACGGATTCATCACACAACACAGCATTCTTATACACCACCTTTCGCTCAAACATACATGCATCACATGCAATCGGTAATAAGCATTCTCAGAGCTCAATATATTAGTCCTACACACACGCTTCACATGCAATCAATATCATGGTTCAAGTAGATGAATACAATAATACACGCGTCCCATGCAGTCGGTGTTAAGCAATACTAGGATTCAATGAAGTAATCCAACAACACAAGCATATTATGCAATCGGTATTCGGCAATATCAGGACTCAGACAACATATGCATCAGTGGGATATATTACCCGATTCACTACGCCAATATTCAACCACATGTAGTCAGTATTTTATATTTGTAATATCTTACATATCACATAAACCGCACGGTAATCATCATCACAAGTTAGCATACTTTTTCTATGCAATCATTCGACATTCTCAAGCCATCAGCATTCATTTCAAGGACGGGACTAGACATGCAACACTCAGCTCTCATTCATCATGCACCCGGGTATTACATGCTCCTCATGCAAGCACACACATAAACAGAATACAAACAACAAACATCAACACCTGAAACCCGTCCATAACCCATGCATTTAAAATATAAGGTACTCCCCCTACCAACTACGATACTCCGAGAGACTCCTCCGCCTGGATGTTGGTCCCCTGCCTTGCTGCTTCGCTCGTTAATTGCCCTCATTCGGCCTCCTCTTGAACACTGTCGTCTTCCACGATTGACTCAGGAACAGGGGCTGTTTCTTTTTTCACTTCGACGATCGCATTTCACTAGCATGAGAGAGCTCCGACTCCTCTGCAGTACCTTCAACGTGGCTTCCGAAGATAGAAAATGGAAACAGAGAGCAGGGAAGGAGGAGAAGAAGGAAGAAGAAGAGAGAAGTCGCAGAGGGAAACCGAAGGAATGAATGGCAAAGAGACCCATCGACCAATCATATATGCATGCACGGAGGAATGGAAAGGTGGGGTGGGAAAACGTGAAGCAGCAGTCCACTCATGCTATGCCCAATCACAAACGGACAACCATCAATAATCAATCATACTTAACCAGCCATTATTTTCTTAAGCTAAATAATCAAGTTAATTATAATTAATAAATAATTTTTCCCACTTTGCAATTATTATTCCAAGGTTCAATTTCACCCGGTAATTCGTTTTAAATCGGGATGTTACAAAATTAGCTTTCGTACCCTACACCAAAGTTATAGAGAAATGAGTCTAGAAAATTTTGGCAAAAGAATCATTCAATTTCATGGTCATACAAGTGAGCAAAGTGGAAAATACTAATTATAGTGCAAGTTGTGACAATAAGCATGCAAGTAAGTGTAGTATTTTAAATGTTGGGAGCAATGGAGTAAAAATAGGCTTTCATGGTCAACATCAAAGTTGTAGAAAATTTTGATAGAAAAATTTTGGGATAAGAACGACTCGATTTTAATGAGGGGAGAAGAAATATACCCAAAATACGAATAGGTGCATAGATTGGCTCATATGGTTAACTTGATTTTGGCCCGAATAAACTTTCGCGGGTTAAGCGATGAGAAACGAGACTCAAGCCCTTCACGAAAATTATAGGGTACGACATTAAGAATACACTTAGATAAAAAAAAATTGCTTGACTTAGACACTTAGGTATTCTCTTGGCTCGAACTAGTAAAGTATGTAAAAATTCACTTGATTGAAATAGTATAGATTATATACTTAGAATTTAATTACTAAGTTTTTGTAACAACTTAATGAACCTCTCTACTTAATTAATTTACAATCAATTATTTTAAATCTTAAATTCTCTAAAAAATATTACATGCATACAAATCAAGGACAATTATATTGCACACATAAGAATAATCATAGAAAATAAGCACTTGGTCTAGGGACCCATTACACAGAATTGAGGGATGTTACAGTCCCCGCTTTTCTGTACTAAAATTGTTATTAAAATCTAATACTTCTCTTAATAATTATTTTTTAAAAAACTTCATTGCTTTCAAATATGTGATTTTGAGAAAACTACTACATTTCACCCCTCTTAAATATGTATATGCTTCCTTTATTATTATATTTTCTTCGATTACAAAACTTTCTTAATATTTTTCTCAACTCATCAAGAATGTCGTAATATCTCAATATAAAGTGTAATGTGTAACATCCCGATTTAATAATTAATTACCGAATGAAAATAAATCATTAAAATAATAATTGCTAAGTAGGGAAGATTATTTATTAATTATAATTGGTTTAATTAATTTAAGTTAAGAAAGCAAAGGCTGATTGATTGTGACTAGTTGTCAACAGCTGACTAGTTATGACTATATGTATATGACACGTGTGGGGGCTGCTGCTGTGCACGACTTCCCATCCCACTCTCCTTCTCTTCCGCGTGCATGAATATGCATATATATGTGTCTATAGTCACTGATATTATGCATCTTTCTTCAGACTCCTCTTCTTCCATTCTCTTTTCTTTTCTTCTTCTTCTTCTTCACCCTTCGATCTTCTTCTTTCTCCTCTGCGCTCTGTTTCCGTGAGCTCGCAACCATGGTGGCTGAGGATCAGAGTCCTCCTTCCTTACTCGACGAGCCAGTGAGGGTGAGGGTGTGCATTCCCTCTGCATGCAACCCGTCTCCTTCCTTATTCCTTTATTCCTTCATCGGCTTCCCTGCTTCTTCCTGTCCTTGCTCGAAGCTGCCAAGTCTTAGTGGAGATCTGCGCTTCGAGGAGCTTCAAGGTGGTGGGAGTGTTCACAGCGTTGTGATGGAGCTACTCCAGGGAACGAACCGAGAGCTGGGCGTCTCAGAAACCCGAATGGTCTCCCCTGCTCTTGCATACAAATGTGCTAAGAGTGACTCAGTGTTCCTCTGAAACTGAGTGTCGTGTTGACCGACTGAAAGCTTCAGTCCAGGTAGGGGGGTATCTTCTATCTTAAATGTATGGGTTATGAACGGGTTCCAAGTGTTGATGCTTGCTGTTTCCGTGTTCTGATTGTGTGTTGTGTTGTATGCGAGTGTGTACTGCCCAGTTGCATGACGAGTGAAAGTTAAGTGTTGCATGTTGATGGCCTGTGAAGGTTGAACGATAGTGTGAAAGGAATGTGTTGAAGTGTTGTTGGTGATTACCGTGTGTTACATGATCTGCAAGTTATTATGAGTTCAAAATGCTGACTGCATATGGTGAAATATGACTTAGTGAATCTGATAATGTACCTTACCGATTGCATGTGTTGTTTGAGTCTTGACATTGCTTAAATGCCGATTGCATGTGTGTTGTTAGAGTCCTGATGACGTGTTATACCAGCCGCATGAGATGCGTGTGTTGTTGAGTGCTGATAATCCCTAATGCCAATTGCATAAGATGCATGTGCTATTGAGTTCTGAGAATATGTAATACCGACTGCATGAGATGCATGTGTTGTTGAGTTCTGTTAATGTCTAGCATTGATTGCATGAGATGCATGTGCTGTTTGAATGCTGATGATGTATGACGCCGATTGCATGAGATGCATGTATGGCTGTGTATATGAACTCTGTGTTGTGTGATGAATCCGCGTGTGGCGCATGGGATGCGTTTGTGCTGCGAGCACGTAGTGTGGGACACTACCATCGGTTATTAAAGCGTGGGACGCTGTGAAATCCTTGAGTAGGACTCAAGGTAGCCCTTGAGTGGGACTCGGGCTGCCTGTGAACACCTCTGTTGGCGCTAAGAGCGTTGGTGTCACCTGTGGGCAAACGGTTGGGTACCTGTAAAACGGCCAAGCAGCTGGGAGCTGATTTGATAGCTGAGAGCTATGTATAAAAAGGCTAAGAGCCTACGTTGCAACGTCTAAATCGATACACACGAATGCGGAACCGAGTGAAATACTATAGCCTATTAACTGTTGATATTGTTTGGAATTGGTTATGCATGCGAAGGTGTTAATGAGATGATGAATGTTTACAACCGAGTGAAATACTATGTGTGTATTAACTGATTGATATTGTTTGGAAGTTGACTATGCATTGATGATGTTGATGAGATGATGAATGCGGAACCGAGTGAAATACTGTGTGTATTAACTGTTGATATTGTTTGGAATTGATTATGCAGGTGATGATGTTAATGGGATGATGAATATATATAACTGATTGAATTATTCTATGTGCATATGCTGTTGATGCTGATTGAATCTATTCTATGAACATATATCAAGGTGATTGAAATGTTATGTGTGTATAGCCGAGTGAGAACTGTTAAATTCTGATCGGAAAATGTTGAACATGTGCATTCTGATTCGTCGGTATTATCATGTTGCTGATTGTTGTTATATTGATGTTATTGGCTGTATATGTGCACCTGGCCGAGTGATAACTGATGGATTCCGATCGGTAAGAGTTTGATGTGTGTCCTGGTTGATTGTATTTGCTTTGACTATAATCGTTGCTATGTATAATTACGTGTATATATATTGCTGTATAATTATGGTACAACCTGGGTCAGTATCTATCATTTAATATCTAAGATGCTCACCCCTACACCATTTTTCAGTGTGTGCAGGTCGTGCTCGGAAATGATGATAGGGCCTCAAGTCCGAGTGTAGTGCACTCCAACTGTTGAGTACTTGTATTGCATTATTATGTTCCGTCAGTGTAGCCTTGGCCGGCTCTCATGTAAAATGACGATTAAATATATTCATTTATAAAGATTGAATAGTCATGGTGTCACTTGTATGGTATCGCAAGTATTGGTAAATGCATAATATCAAGATACTGGGTATTCTGAGTATATGGTTACATGTTTACGGGTTGGTAGATTGGATTTGTGGGCAGGTTTATATTTTTGAGTACATATATTTATACATAAGTGCTTTATGTTAATTTGATGCGTCTTTCAACTGGGATGTGTTGATTCGAAGGTTGTTGATGAATGAATTGTGCCGAGTTGATGATTCCGAATGAGACTATAGTAATTGGGTATTTCCGAATGAATACACTGAGTGATTCTGAGTGAAGGATATAAGTAAACTGAGACGCCCCAAACCCCCAAATAAAATAGGGGAAAATTTTTCACGTTTTTGAGAATATTAATAATCCAAATAATTAAAGTGGTGAAACATTTTTCACCAAACCCCTGGATCTAAAATGAACCACTCCCATATATGAAGATATGAGAGGGTGAAACTAACTATATATTTTTCAATCAGAAGCAGCGGAAGAATTATTTAATTTGGTTTAATTAGTGGCTAATTGATTTTCAAGAGGAGTCCATTCATAAAAATATGGGATACAATTTATATAATCTAGAAGGCCTAAATATACTCCTCAATACCTTAAAATAATATCTAAGGAAGAAATAATGCATAACATTTTAAAATTTAATTTAAAATAACAAAATGAGAATCAGGGGCATACTCGCTCAAGCGTGACTCAAGTCGCTTGAGCGAGCCAGCGTACCCACGCTTGGGTGAACGCTGAGCGACCTTGAGCGAGGGAGGAAAATAAGTATCAGGGCTCAACTCGCTTGAGCAAGCCCTGCCTCGCTTGAGCGAGACACGAAGGAATGCTTGAGCGAAGGAAGCGAGACGCTTGAGCGAAGAAGGAAAGGAGTATCAGGGGTCGATCTCGCTTGAGCGGCCCAAGGCTCGCTTGAGCGAGATTGGTCCAGAAACGTTGAGGACTCTCTGGCCGATTTTCGCTTGGGCGAGGCACCACTCGCCTGGCCGAAAATCGTCCAGAATCCATTCTCCTTCTCCTTCTCCCTCGCTTGAGCGCTGCCCTTCACACCTGGGCGAAAATTGTCCAGAATCAAAACACTGATTCTGTGGCAATCTCGCTTGGGCGAAATGCACGTCCGCTTGAGCGACTTTGGGGCAGAAACGAATTCCACAGTCCACACCAATCCCGCTCGAGCGAGGTTGTCACTCGCTTGAGCGAGTTCTGTAGAAACTTAGCAGAAACGAGGATTCTCTTGGAATTAGCTTATAAAAATTAACTCCTTCTATTTAGCCTAACCTAGGACCATATTTCACCATATTATGCATGCACCAAATTCATGTAATGTTACAATACAAGACTACATGATTCTTTCATATAATTAAATACCAACAACATCATCATGCTAAGATTAATTCATGCATATGATCCAAATTCAACATTATGCCACATACACTCCCTACATACATTTGGATCCAACATCATTTCACAACTCCAAAGCATGACATAAAATCACAGTATACATTCATTAGTCAAGGACAAGTATCAAGATTCATTCTTTACAACTTTTGGGTCATGAATGAAAATTGTCATTACACAAACATGTCCAATTTTCTCCCATGACCTCCAAAATTATCAACATTACAAAATTGAGTATATAAACCTCATATACTCTACAAAACAGATTTCATGCCGGCCAAGGCGCACACATTCCTAATCATATTTACCTCCTTCAAACACGGCCTCCAAAAGCTGTAGGATTTAAGTCATACCTACATCAACTTTGAAAATGGCAACGGGGAGGTGAGTAACATAATCCAAATGAATTAAAGTCATACATTATGATGAAATACATGTATACTTGCACAATTAGCAATCATTACACCACATCATACATTATACACAATACATCTTATAATTTCAAGCATACATTCACAATATCAATCATTTGGATTGCCAAACACACATATCGGGTTAGTATTCAACTCTTTCCCCTTTCAATTCTCAATCATCCGTTGCCACCATGGGCTATCAACTAGGCATATCTCCAGCTATATGCAAATGCACTTAAGGCTAATGCATATGCACAAGAATTCATCGTCAAACAATGCGGATCCGACTGTGGGAAAATATATCATTAAATCAATTCAATTGTGGGACAAGCATAGGTGTGCTACTATGCCCCTACTGCAGTAGAAAAAATTTGTGTACACATATATCTCAATTCATGCATGCTTACATCATCATAATCTTTTACTGGTACCAAACCGCTATCGCCCATCTGTAGCACTAGTCACCCTGTGACTTGCGGATCAACATCGTGGCCTCAACTACCACAAGTGCTACGGGCCCCTCCCGAACACACATCGAGAGAGCTGTGTCCCGTCGGACACCCAGGTAAACTCGCTCACCATAGAGCCGCCGCCCACTGGGCCCGCCACATAGGGTGCCTCGTCACCAAACTATGGACAGCTTCGTGACTCATACACCGAGTCACAGGGGAAAGTCACAATACGCTCGTGCACTGAGCCGCCCTCCCACTGGGCCCGCCTAGTGGAACCCCCTAATATTCCACATAGACAGCTATGATATGCCATGGATGCAATGCAAATGCAAATCAAGTGCATCCTCACACTATGCATCCTAGATGCCACTCCACATTTAATCATTCACTACCACCACTTGTCGGATTTCAATATTCTTATTATTCCTATCCAATCTCAATTCTCTTTGAACTTATTCTCATCAATAGTTAGTGGCATACACATTCCATAACTCATACACACATATTTGGGACATTCACATCACAATCTCAATTTACATATGGTTTCAAACCATCATCATACTTCATTAATATAATATTACCACATCATTAATTTTATCCCAAACACAATGCTACATAACAATCATCATTCTAAATGCATTCAAATCACACCTATCATATCATCCATTCAAACAACCATTAACATAATCACATATACATATTTTCACATCACCAATGGATGAAATCATGCATTTAGAAAAGTTACCCCCTCCTACCTCAAGTGAAGTAGTGATCAACGCGGTTTGATGGTCCCGCTTCGTCAATGGGGTCACTTCCTACATCACAATACATTATACAATCAATTTTCTACTTACTCATTAAGGTTCAGATACTTATATATCAATAAATACTTGCTGTTTTTATTATTATAACTCTCAAGACTCTTTTATTTCATTTTATCCACCATAACCACTATGGGTTAGGTGCTACCCATTATTATTATGCATTCAACAACCAACCTTTCATGGGTTTCCCCATTAATGACTTCCATCAACCAAATACCATCACCATTGACCCTTATGCATCATAACTCACATTTATTACCAACAATAAATGTTCATCAACCTCCATTATACATTTTCCCCCAAATTTATGAAGTTAGGGTTCCATAAAATTTCCAACAACCATCATAAATATTTCTTCTCTTTTCAACCATAAATGCATCCACTTTATTACTTCTCAAAGAAACCTCATTCTCATACAAACCCACATTAAACTCTTGCATTAAATACTCTCCTCAAGAACATCCATACACATGCATGGTTTCAAAACTCATATTATCATACACCCATGGCAAAAACCCAAGTAAATGGTGAGTATTCCTTACCTCACACCCAAAAACGAAAATGGGTTCAATAGGGGGAGAGGAAGCTGCGAAAATGGAGAGAAAGAGGGAGAATACAGCAGCTCTCCAAGCCTCCTTCAAGCTCCACCAACGAAAATGGGAAGGAGATGTGGAAGATGAACTCAAACTTGTTAGGGTTTGGATGAAGAAAAGAGAGGAAAATGGAGAAGATGGTGATGAAGAGGAGAAGAAGTGAAATGCAAATGAAATGTCTACCTTCAGCAGTGTACGTGAATAGGAGGAGAAGAAAATTGGGTTTTCGATTTATTTTAATTCCCCTTCATTAAAACTTTACCGTTTTATAACCAACAGGTTCTCCGTTCGGGCTCAATACATCATCTGAAAATTATTCCGAATACATATTCGGATTCCCAATATTATTCTCTACAGCCCTGACCAATATCATCTCATTCCGAGATACTTGGTCCGACACCCATATCTCAACCGGGCTTAATTTCAGCTTAACCGGTCTCCATAATTTTCTAACAGTTCCCAAAATTATCAATTTAATTATTCTCAATAGTTTGGGACATTAAATACTCCATATACCAATTCCTAATATTTATTTCGGTAATTAATTCTCTCATTTTAAAATTCGGGATGTTACAATCCACCCCACCAAAAAGAAAATTTCGTCCTCGAAATTTAACTTACCGGATTCGAATGCATCGGGATACCGTTCTCTGATGTCGTCTTCGCGTTCCCATGTGAACGTTTCAGTATTTCCATGTTTCCAAGCGACCTCCACCAAAGGTACCAACTTGTTCCGTAATTTCTTCACGGAATGTCCGACAATGCGAACAGAAATAGGAGAAACAGATAGGTCATCTCGCACCTCAATCTCGTCTATAGGGATCACGTGTAGTGGATCATAAACATATCTTCTCAACTGTGATACATGAAACACGTTGTGTAGATTAGCAAGATGCGGAGGGAGTGCTATCCTATAAGCAACCTCACTAATCCGCTCCAACACCTCGTAAGGTCCGATAAACCTAGGGCTCAATTTCCCACTCTTCAACGCCCTTCCAATGCCTTTATCACACGAGACCTTCAAAAATACATGGTCACCCACTTGAAACTCAAGGGGTTTATGCCTCTTGTCATAATAACTCTTCTGCCTATCTTGAGCAATCTTCATATTCTCTTGTATCTTTTTAATCTGTTCGGTAGTTTCTTGAATAATCTCCGGCCCTAAGGCCAAGTTTTCACCAACTTCCAGCCAGCACAAGGGGGTTCTACACTTCCTTCCATACAACGCTTCGTAAGGTGCATACCAATACTGGAATGGAAGCTGTTATTGTATGTGAATTCGATCAATGGGAGGAATCTCTCCCAACATCCACCGTGCTCAAGGACACAAGCTCTTAATAGATCCTCCAAGCTTTGTATAGTTCTCTCCGATTGCCCATCGGTTTGAGGGTGATAAGCGGAACTAAGCTTCAACTTAGAACCCAACTCATCATGCAAACGTCCCCAAAACCGAGAAGTAAAACGAGGATCACGGTCAGATATGATGCTGGACGGAACGCCATGCAGTCTAACAATCTCCTTAATGTATATTTGTGCCAATTTCTCCAAAGGACTCTTCATATTAATGGGCAAGAAGTGAGCACATTTTGTCAATCTATCAACAATCACCCATATAGCATCGTTTCCAGCACGAGTTCTGGGTAGTCCAGAAAAAAAATCCATAGCTATACTATCCCATTTCCAAACAGGGATCTCCAATGGTCTCAAATAATCAGATGGTCTCTGATGCTCAACATTCGCCTTTTGACAAACAAGGCAAGATGCTACAAAATTTGCCACATCATGCTTCATACCAGGCCACCAGAAATTCTTCTTCAAATCTTGATACATCTTAGTGGAACCAGGATGAATACTCAATATGCTTTTATGAGCTTCCTCAAGTACACGTTTCCGCACATCATCGCTTGAGGGAACATAAATTCGACCTTTGACACGCCAAATACCATCTCGACCTTCTTCTATGAACAAATTATTCCCTTTTTCTTGGGTCTTTTTCATCTCAATCAAATACTCATCATTGGGTTGTTGCGCCTTCACATATTCAAGAAATTCATTTGCAACCTTCAACATTTCCAACACCATTTTCTTGGAAGTGTAAGTCTCCACGCCCACATTCAAATCTCTAAATTGTTCTATCAACTCCATTTCCTTTGCCATCATCATGGAGACATGCAATGACTTTCTACTCAATGCATCGGCAACTACATTTGCCTTGCCGGGGTGATACTTCAATTCAAACTCATAGTCTTTTAGGAACTCCATCCATCGTCTTTGACGCATATTTAATTCCTTCTGGTCAAACAAGTACTTAAGGCTTTTGTGATCACTAAAGACCACAAACTTGGAGCCGTACAAGTAGTGTCGCCATAACTTCAATGCAAACACCACCGCCGCCAATTCAAGATCATGTGTGGGGTAATTAACCTCATGCGGTCGCAACTGCATCGACGCATAGGCTATCACACGTTCCTTTTGCATCAATACACACCCAAGACCAAGCTTAGATGCATCGCAATATACCACAAATTCATTCGTTAAGTCGGGCAATGCTAACACCGGTGCGGTGGTAAGCCTTAACTTCAACTCTTGAAAACTCTCTTCACATTCACGAGTCCACACAAAAGAGTGATTTTTCCGAGTCAACTTCGTTAGTGGTAAAGCCAAACGGGAAAACCCTTCAATAAATCTCCGGTAGTAACCGACAAGACCAAGAAAACTCCTTATCTCTGTCACTGACGTTGGTCTTTCCCAAGCCATCACAGCTTCAACTTTAGATCTATCCATAGCAACTCCATCATTTGAAATAACATGTCCAAGGAATTGGACCTCAGACAGCCAAAATTTACACTTAGAGAGCTTCGCATACAACTCCTTTTCTCGTAGAATAGTCAACACAAGACGAAGATGTCTTTCATGCTCTTCATGACTCTTGGAATACACCAAAATATCATCGATAAACACTACGACGAATTGGTCAAGATATTCATGGAAGATGCGATTCATGTAGCTCATGAAATTCGCAGGGGCATTAGTCACACCAAATGGCATCACTACGTACTCATAGTGTCCGTATCGCGTTCGGAAAGCAGTCTTTGGAATATCTTTGGCCTTCACCCGAATTTGGTGATATCCAGAACGCAAATCAATCTTCGAAAACACAACATCACCCTTCAATTGATCCAATAGATCATCAATGCATGGAAGAGGATATTTATTTTTAATGGTTAGTTTGTTGAGCTGGCGATAATCAACGCACAATCTCATGCTCCCATCTTTCTTCTTTACTAACAACACAGGAGCACCCCAAGGAGACACACTTGGGCGAATAAACTCCCGTTCAAGTAATTCTTCCACTTGCTTTTTCAACTCAATCAACTCCATAGGGGACATCCTATAAGGAGCTCGGGAAACAGGTTCTGCACCCGGAATAAGATCGATAGCAAATTCCACTTCTCGTGGAAGAGGTAATCCGGGAATTTCTTCCGGAAACACATCGGGAAATTCCGAAATAATAGGAATCCCACAAGATTGGGAAACACCATTCCCATCAACTAAACAGAACATCACGAGAAGTTGAGAGATACCTCGCACATCAAAGCCTTCAGTATTAGAGGTTGGGAAAATCACTGTCTTGCTATGACAATCCACCAAAACCTTGTTGGCGGACAACCAATCCATGCCTAGAATAACATCCAGGTCTTTCATAGGTAAACACACGAAGGATACAACAAATTTTCTACCCTCCAAGACCATCTCGACATTATCACATCGAGTCACCGATCTTAAGCAAGCACCAGTCGGTGTAGTCACCAATATTGCACCTTTCATCATACTCACAGGCACTCGCAGGCGCCTCACACATTCTTCAGAAATAAAAGAGTGTGTAGCACCCGAATCAAATATCACATTAACAACATTACCATATATCTGGCACTCACTTTGGACAAGGTCTTCAGCTTGTGCAGCTTCTTCACCGGTCACGGCAAAGACTCTTCCAGCCATTTATTGATTAACACCACGATTTGGGCCATTCCGACCACCATTAGCATTACCTCGGCCGTTTCCATTACCACGACCGTTACCACCATTTCGGTTTCCATTTCTTCCACCATTACCGTTTCCACGACCATGGCCTCTAAAAGCACCATAGCCTCCACGGTTTGCATTATCACGTGGCACAACATCTGCAACATTCAAAGGACAATCAGGGCGGATATGCCCCGGTTGGTTGCATCTATAGCACACCACTGTTTCTTCATGATTGCACTCTCTGGCTAAGTGATTTCCACCACATCTGTAACAACGGAGTTCTTGGCCATTACCTCGGCCACCATCGGCACCATGCCTTCCACCACCTCGTCCACCTCTGAAAGAAGAGGACCCACGTACAAATCGTCTGTTGTTTTTAAAGTTGCCTTTCTTCTTGAAGCTAGAAGATTGGCCTTTCAACTTGTAATCATGCCCCGAGTAGTTCCTTAGAGCAATATCATTCTCTTCAAAAATTCTACACTTATCCACAAGAGTAGGAAAGCTCCTAATCTCTTGGTTACAAATCGCCTTCTTAATCTCTTGGCGCAGTCCATTTTCAAACTTAACACATTTCGAAGCTTCAGTGCCCTCTTGCTGAAAGGGAGGGTAAAACACATATAACTCTTCAAATTTCAAAGCATACTCTTCAACCGACATGCCACCTTGCTTGAGTTCCATGAATTCAAGCTCTTTCTTGTTTTTATAACTCGCAGGAAAGTACTTCTTAAGAAATTCAGCCTTGAAATTCTCCCAATTTAGAGGAGTGTGGGCAGCAATCATACGTCCCTGGGTGAGGATCCACCAAGATTCGGCCTCATTCCGAACCATGAACACCGCATATTCCACCTTCTGCGTTTCGGTACATTCCATGCTAGCAAATATCCGTTCCAAGTCACGGATCCAGACATGAGCATCTTCTGGCTTATAGCCTCCATGAAATTCAGAAGGCTTCTGCTTAAGAAACTGGTCAAGGCCTTGATTCGGCTGACCAATAGGTTGTTGTTGCCGTTCAAGTATGTCGGCAAAGCGATTAAAGGCTTCAGCCATAACGGCTGCATCAGAATTGCGCCTATACGCCATCACTCAATCTATACACAACAACATAAACATAATTAGAAACTTAAAGTCTCTTCACCCAGTGTGCATACATATCATTCATCATTAACTTCATTGGCACAAGTATCATCATAATGTATTTCATAATTAGAAGGTAAATATGAGAAAGGAATTGCCTGGCCGGGCTTAACAATAATCATGTAATAATCCCATTTCAATAACCACTATCATAATTCACCCATATAATTCATAAATCAATCAACCATAAGCAACAAACATATAAACATCATCCATTTTAATTGTATCAAGAGCAACCATTGCTCTGATACCAGGTTGAGACGCCCCAAACCCCCAAATAAAATAGGGGAAAATTTTTCACATTTTTGAGAATATTAATAATCCAAATAATTAAAGTGGTGAAACATTTTTCACCAAACCCCTGGATCTAAAATGAACCACTCCCATATATGAAGATATGAGAGGGTGAAACTAACTATATATTTTTCAATCAGAAGCAGCAGAAGAATTATTTAATTTGGTTTAATTAGTGGCTAATTGATTTTCAAGAGGAGTCCATTCATAAAAATATAGGATACAATTTATATAATCTAGAAGGCCTAAATATACTCCTCAATACCTTAAAATAATATCTAAGGAAGAAATAATGCATAACATTTTAAAATTTAATTTAAAATAACAAAATGAGAATCAGGGGCATACTCGCTCAAGCGTGACTCAAGTCGCTTGAGCGAGCCAGCGTACCCACGCTTGGGCGAACGCTGAGCGACCTTGAGCGAGGGAGGAAAATAAGTATCAGGGCTCAACTCGCTTGAGCGAGCCCTGCCTCGCTTGAGCGAGACACGAAGGAATGCTTGAGCGAAGGAAGCGAGACGCTTGAGCGAAGAAGGAAAGGAGTATCAGGGGTCGATCTCGCTTGAGCGGCCTAAGGCTCGCTTGAGCGAGATTGGTCCAAAAACGTTGAGGACTCTCTGGTCGATTTTCGCTTGGGCGAGGCACCACTCGCCTGGGCGAAAATCGTCCAGAATTCATTCTCCTTCTCCCTCGCTTGAGCGCTGCCCTTCACACATGGGCGAAAATTGTCCTGAATCAAAACACTGATTCTGTGGCAATCTCGCTTGGGCGAAATGCACGTCCGCTTGAGCGACTTTGGGGCAGAAACGAATTCCATAGTCCACACCAATCCCGCTCGAGCGAGGTTGTCACTCGCTTGAGCGAGTTCTGCAGAAACTTAGCAGAAACAAGGATTCTCTTGGAATTAGCTTATAAAAATTAACTCCTTCTATTTAGCCTAACCTAGGACCATATTTCACCATATTATGCATGCACCAAATTCATGTAATGTTACAATACAAGACTACATGATTCTTTCATATAATTAAATACCAACAACATCATCATGCTAAGATTAATTCATGCATATGATCCAAATTCAGCATTATGCCACATACACTCCCTACATACATTTGGATCCAACATCATTTCACAACTCCAAAGCATGACATAAAATCACAGCATACATTCATTAGTCAAGGACAAGTATCAAGATTCATTCTTTATAACTTTTGGGTCATGAATGAAAATTGTCATTACACAAACATGTCCAATTTTCTCCCATGACCTCCAAAATTATCAACATTACAAAATTGAGTATATAAACCTCATATACTCTACAAAATAGATTTCATGCCGGCCAAGGCGCACACATTCCTATCCATATTTACCTCCTTCAAACTCGGCCTCCAAAAGCTGTAGGATTTAAGTCATACCTACATCAACTTTGAAAATGGCAACGGGGAGGTGAGTAACATAATCCAAATGAATTAAAGTCATACATTATGATGAAATACATGTATACTTGCATAATTAGCAATCATTACACCACATCATACATTATACACAATACATCTTATAATTTCAAGCATACATTCACAATATCAATCATTTGGATTGCCAAACACACATATCGGGTTAGTATTCAACTCTTTCCCCTTTCAATTCTCAATCATCCGTTGCCACCATGGGCTCTCAACTAGGCATATCTCCAGCTATATGCAAATGCACTTAAGGCTAATGCATATGCACAAGAATTCATCGTCAAACAATGCGGATCCGACTGTGGGAAAATATATCATTAAATCAATTCAATTGTGGGACAAGCATAAGTGTGCTACTATGCCCCTACTGCAGTAGAAAAAATTTGTGTACACATATATCTTAATTCATGCATGCTTACATCATCATAATCTTTTACTGGTACCAAACCGCTATCGCCCATCTGTAGCACTAGTCACCCTGTGACTTGCGGATCAACATCGTGGCCTCAACTACCACAAGTGCTACGGGCCCCTCCCGAACACACATCGAGAGAGCCGTGTCCCGTCGAACACCGAGGTAAACTCGCTCACCATAGAGCCGCCGCCCACTGGGCCCGCCACATAGGGTGCCTCGTCACCAAACTATGGACAGCTTCGTGACTCATACACCGAGTCACAGGGGAAAGTCACAATACGCTCGTGTACTGAGCCGCCCTCCCACTGGGCCCGCCTAGTGGAACCCCCTAATATTCCACATAGACAGCTATGATATGCCATGGATGCAATGCAAATGCAAATCAAGTGCATCCTCACACTATGCATCCTAGATGCCACTCCACATTTAATCATTCACCACCACCACTTGTCGGATTTCAATATTCTCATTATTCCTATCCAATCTCAATTCTCTTTGAACTTATTCTCATCAATAGTTAGTGGCATACACATTCCATAACTCATACACTCATATTTGGGACATTCACATCACAATCTCAATTTACATATGGTTTCAAACCATCATCATACTTCATTAATATAATATTACCACATCATTAATTTTATCCCAAACACAATGCTACATAACAATCATCATTCTAAATGCATTCAAATCACACCTATCATATCATCCATTCAAACAACCATTAACATAATCACATATACATATTTTCACATCACCAATGGATGAAATCATGCATTTAGAAAAGTTACCCCCTCCTACCTCAAGTGAAGTAGTGATCAACGCGGTTTGATGGTCCCGCTTCGTCAATGGGGTCACTTCCTACATCACAATACATTATACAATCAATTTTCTACTTACTCATTAAGGTTCAGATACTTATATATCAATAAATACTTGCTATTTTTATTATTATAACTCTCAAGACTCTTTTATTTCATTTTATCCACCATAACCACTATGGGTTAGGTGCTACCCATTATTATTATGCATTCAACAACCAACCTTTCATGGGTTTCCCCATTAATGACTTCCATCAACCAAATACCATCACCATTGACCCTTATGCATCATAACTCACATTTATTACCAACAATAAATGTTCATCAACCTCCATTATACATTTTCCCCCAAATTTATGAAGTTAGGGTTCCATAAAATTTCCAACAACCATCATAAATATTTCTTCTCTTTTCAACCATAAATGCATCCACTTTATTACCTCTCAAAGAAACCTCATTCTCATACAAACCCACATTAAACTCTTGCATTAAATACTCTCCTCAAGAACATCCATACACATGCATGGTTTCAAAGCTCATATTATCATACACCCATGGCAAAAACCCAAGTAAATGGTGAGTATTCCTTACCTCACACCCAAAAACGAAAATGGGTTCAATAGGGGGAGAGGAAGCTGCGAAAATGGAGAGAAAGAGGGAGAATACAGCAGCTCTCCAAGCCTCCTTCAAGCTCCACCAACGAAAATGGAAAGGAGATGTGGAAGATGAACTCAAACTTGCTAGGGTTTGGATGAAGAAAAGAAAGGAAAATGGAGAAGATGGTGATGAAGAGGAGAAGAAGTGAAATGCAAATGAAATGTCTACCTTCAGCAGTGTACGTGAATAGGAGGAGAAGAAAATTGGGTTTTCGATTTATTTTAATTCCCCTTCATTAAAACTTTACCGTTTTATAACCAACAGGTTCTCCGTTCGGGCTCAATACATCATCTGAAAATTATTCTGAATATATATTCGGATTCCCAATATTATTTTCTACAGCCCTGACCAATATCATCTCATTCCGAGATACTTGGTCCGACACCCATATCTCAACCGGGCTTAATTTCAGCTTAACCGGTCTCCATAATTTTCTAACAGTTCCCAAAATTATCAATTTAATTATTCTCAATAGTTTGGGACATTAAATACTCCATATACCAATTCCTAATATTTATTTCGGTAATTAATTCTCTTATTTTAAAATTCGGGATGTTACAATCCACCCCACCAAAAAGAAAATTTCGTCCTCGAAATTTAACTTACCGGATTCGAATGCATCGGGATACCGTTCTCTGATGTCGTCTTTGCGTTCCCATGTGAACGTTTCAGTATTTCCATGTTTCCAAGCGACCTCCACCAAAGGTACCAACTTGTTCCGCAATTTCTTCACGGAATGTCCGACAATGCGAACAGAAACGGGAGAAACAGATAGGTCATCTTGCACCTCAATCTCGTCCATAGGGATCACGTGTAGTGGATCATAAACATATCTTCTCAACTGCGATACATGAAACACGTTGTGTAGATTAGCAAGATGCGGAGGGAGTGCTATCCTATAAGCAACCTCACCAATCCGCTCCAACACCTCGTAAGGTCCGATAAACCTAGGGCTCAATTTCCCACTCTTCAACGCCCTTCCAATGCCTTTATCACACGAGACCTTCAAAAATACATGGTCACCCACTTGAAACTCAAGGGGTTTATGCCTCTTGTTTTAATAACTCTTCTGCCTATCTTGAGCAATCTTCATATTCTCTTGTATCTTTTTAATCTGTTCGGTAGTTTCTTGAATAATCTCCGGCCCTAAGGCCAAGTTTTCATCAACTTCCAGCCAGCACAAGGGGGTTCTACACTTCCTTCCATACAACGCTTCGTAAGGTGCCATACCAATACTAGAATAGAAGCTGTTATTGTATGTGAATTCGATCAATGGGAGGAATCTCTCCCAACATCCACCGTGCTCAAGGACACAAGCTCTCAATAGATCCTCCAAGGTTTGTATAGTTCTCTCCGATTGCCCATCGGTTTGAGGGTGATAAGCGGAACTAAGCTTCAACTTAGAACCCAACTCATCATGCAAACATCCCCAAAACCGAGAAGTAAAATGAGGATCACGGTCGGATATGATGCTGGACGGAACGCCATGCAGTCTAACAATCTCCTTAATGTATATTTGTGCCAATTTCTCCAAAGGACTCTTCATATTAATGGGCAAGAAGTGAGCACATTTTGTCAATCTATCAACAATCACCCATATAGCATCGTTTCCAGCACGAGTTCTGGGTAATCCAGAAACAAAATCCATAGCTATACTATCCCATTTCCAAACGGGGATCTCCAATGGTCTCAAATAACCAGATGGTCTCTGATGCTCAACCTTCGCCTTTTGACAAACAAGGCAAGATGCTACAAAATTTGCCACATCATGCTTTATACCAGGCCACCAGAAATTCTTCTTCAAATCTTGATACATCTTAGTGGAACCAGGATGAATACTCAATATGCTTTTATGAGCTTCCTCAAGTACACGTTTCCGCACATCATCGCTTGAGGGAACATAAATTCGACCTTTGACACGCCAAATACCATCTCGACCTTCTTCTATGAACAAATTCTTCCCTTTTTCTTGGGTCTTTTTCATCTCAATCAAATACTTATCATTGGGTTGTTGCGCCTTCACATATTCAAGAAATTCATTTGCAACCTTCAACATTTCCAACACCATTTTCTTGGAAGTGTAAGTCTCCACGCCCACATTCAAATCTCTAAATTTTTCTATCAACTCCATTTCCTTTGCCATCATCATGGAGACATGCAATGACTTTCTACTCAATGCATCGGCAACTACATTTGCCTTGCCGGGGTGATACTTCAATTCAAACTCATAGTCTTTTAGGAACTCCATCCATCGTCTTTGACGCATATTTAATTCCTTCTGGTCAAACAAGTACTTAAGGCTTTTGTGATCACTAAAGACCACAAACTTGGAGCCGTACAAGTAGTGTCGCCACAACTTCAATGCAAACACCACCGCCGCCAATTCAAGATCATGTGTGGGGTAATTAACCTCATGCGGTCGCAACTGCATCGACGCATAGGCTATCACATGTTCCTTTTGCATCAATACACACCCAAGACCAAGCTTAGATGCATCGCAATATACCACAAATTCATTCGTTAAGTCGGGCAATGCTAACACCGGTGGTGGTCTCGATTGCGATTGAAGAAACCAAGTAAGTGATGGACTAGATGCTGGACCAATAGGTGTAGTGACCCAGTTGATTAGGCATGATCATGAATGAATGAATATGAAATAGAATATCTGTTTGACTTGGATACTGTCTCAGTTTTGGTGTGTGAAGACCGAGTGAATGGTATTAGACCTTATAATAATATTTGAATATTGTGAGGTACCCATCGTAGGATACTGGATAGATAACGACTCCTTAGGAATCCTAAGTCTAATAATTTATTAACCTTATGTGTTGTTGAACCCGAGTAAAGCAATTGCATAGTAACTCAGTGAGGGTTGAATAATTATCGTGTGATATGTGAAATGTGTTAGTAGTTGTGCTATAATTAAGTAAATGCGCATGCAACTCCTGGATTTGTGGTATTTGTGAACTGTTTTGTGATAGTGTGACCCTGTCCGCGAATGCATGTTAATAATTCTGTGAATACTGACTAAATACTTGTAAATAGGAGTGTTACCATTACTGCCGAGTGCTATTTGTGACAGATGTTTTGTAACCTAGCACATGAACCCTGCGTGATATATATATATATATATGATATAGGTGATTGAGGGTGAACTGCTTTTATGTATTGCTCTATATTTAAAACATGATAGTTGTTTGATGATTGAAATACGTGATCTGTGCGTGGTTGATTATTGATGCATGCAACACCCAGATATTGTGATAGATATTAATTGTGAATCGTTGTGGTGATACCCCGTCTGAAAGATGTGTATATATATATATGTATGCTAATGAGAATGTCGAGTGGCTCATGCTGTGAGTCAGCAAATAAGAGCTGTGTGTGATTTATAATGAAATGCATCAGCCTTGAACGTTTTTCAGAGTGGGCAATCAGATGAATGCGTGGGGTATTGAGGATTCTGAGATTAATCCTAAAAGACCTCCGAGTTGGACTCGGGGCCATGCTTGGAGCATGAGCATTGGATGCTTAATGAAAGTCCTTGGGTTGGACTCAAGGCAAATGCCGAGTGCATTGGAGTTGGACTCCTGGTGAATAAATCGTATGCATCTGATTCGCCGACTGCATGAATACATGTGTATAAGAGCATTATTATTGAAGCTGACATGATTTACATGGATTTGAATGATTTGAGTAGTTTCTGACTTGATGATGTTGTAAGAATGAGGTCTGACTGAGTGAATACACATGTATTGATGCTGTTGCCAAGTGTGATGCAATGTTATAATTGAGAATGTATGTTATGGTACAATTTCCGATTGAATGATTGTGTGTACACTTATGATGATAAATGAACTCAACGTGAATTACATGAATATGTGGATATAATATTGTGAATGAAATCCTTAACATAGTTGGGAATTGGTTTGGGCAAACCCGATTGGATGAGTACATATGTAATTAATGCTATTGTTGAGTGCAATATATGGTTATGGTTATGGTGCATGCTGTAGTGAACAATGACATAACCATGAATAATTGGTATGAATCCGACTGAGTGTCTATATGTACATTAGTGTCGTTTCCTAGTCCATGGTGTGTTATGACAACATGTGTGATTATGAATTACTTAATCCTAATTGAATTGCATGAACCCGAGTGATTGACGTTACTGTATAGCTGAGAATTAAGAGTTTATCCGAGCCATGGTTTTGTGATGAATAAGATTTAGAGGAAATATTTACTCGGTGTTGACTAGAAGCCGATTGTTGTATTGCCATCATACTGATTTACAGAAGTGATAAATAATTTTCATGATTGTTGTTGCGTGATGTGCCCTATGTGTTGCATAATGATGAGGTTGATGTAGATGTATTGCTTACAATGTGTGTGTGAACTGCTATTAATTACCGTGTGAAATAGTATTAGCTGAGTGAGTCTGGTCGGAGTGAGGCATGCTGTTCTGAGATGACTCTTCCTGCCATAGGTATTGTGGCAGTGTACACGTTGCAGTGACTGTGTAATTGTTGCAACCTTATAGGAATGAGACGTCATCCTATAAGATGGATGCAGCAATTCATGAGTCGGGCAGGTGAAGTTGTAACTGCTTATGGTGATAGTGAGTCCTTCAGATGGTTCTGAGAGTGATGAAAGTTATATTAAATGAATATTATGTGGTTATGTACCGATTAAGGATAGAGGGTTTGTTCAGCCTTGATGGGTTTGCCTCCGAGTGGATTAGAGGCTGTTGGGTATAGATTGGGGTGATCAAATCTATCACTGAAGTGGAGTTTTATAAGGTTAACCGAGTGATACTGTAAGTTAAATGGGGAAACCAGGAATTTGAGCCAAACTAAATTGTAAGGTGAAGAATTGCTCGGGAAGGGTTAGTATATTCCGAGTGTGTAAAAGTAGAGACAATTTCAAGCGACGTCCTTGTGAGAAGAACTACCGAGTGGAAATTATGGTGTTCCGAGTAGAACCTTATAGAGAGGATCAATACTAAGTTAAGGAAATAATGTCCGAGCGTAACATTCTGAGTAGGGTAAGATTCGGGTGATCTGACTCAGAGTGTATCATTTCCAAGTAGAATGGTACCGTGTGGAACAATTCCGAGTAGAAAGATATCGAGTGTAGAATTCCTAATACCCATGTGATGTCCAACCGAGTGATCCTCCAGGAGAAAAGTTCTTTGATCAGGGAAAATGAGATTCCGAGTGAGTAAGTTCCAAGTGAATGGTCTCCGAGGGGAATAGACATCCGAGTGAAGGATTTGAATGAAGTCATACTCAGGTCAGTGATTGGGACTGCTGAGCTTGAACTCAGGATTAGTTTCGAGGTAAGCTCGAATTGTGAGTGAATTTCTGGTAAGTGGAAGGATTTCTGGGAGGGAATTACCCTTGAACCCCGAACGATGTTTTATGTAAGAGGACCGAGTGAAATTCTCAGGATGAAAGCACGGAATTAGCCGGAAGCATGGGTAGGAATCTAAGATTTCAGAATTTAGTGCAGTGCATATGCGAAGTAAATCCGGGTAAATTGTGCCAATTGAAACACATGGAAAATTCCTTGAGTGTTCCCTTTGGTGTAAGAGACAGATTTTGTGGCCAGGTTTTGAAAACCCGAGGGTTTGGTCCGAGAGAAATCGGTCGGGAGTGAGTATTTTTGGGAGTCGGTGATGTTGTTTGCCAATTAGATTATTCCCAACTGGTTGATTAGCCTTTGTAATGTGTCTCATGTGATGCAATTTTGAGTCTGTACTCTGTATGAGTTATGGTTATGCCGAGTGACTCATTTGAGTCGGGGAGCCCGATGGTGTAAATACACCGAGCGGTGTCGTAAGTATAGGACCGAGCGACCAAGAAATTTGGAAGTGCCGCTGCTTGTGATGGATTGGCTGAATTAAAATAAGGGAATTTGTGCATTTTAGAAATTGAATCCCCAAATGTATTAAACTCTATGATGAAGTTATAATCAGGTAGGACCTGACCTTTATGTTTTGCCGACTGAAATTATGGGCGGTCGGTAAACCGCTTGAGTGGTGAATCCTTGCCGAGTGAAATTATGATCCGGTCGGTGAATACTTGTGGAAGCTCAGTCGTGTGGGTGATTGAGACAGCGATTTTCTGAGTTATGTATGTAAGGTAAGTTACCGATTGAATTTCGAGGACGAAATTCTTTTGAGAGGGGGAGAACTGTAACATCCCGATTTAATAATTAATTACCGAATGAAAATAAATCATTAAAATAATAATTGCTAAGTGGGGAAGATTATTTATTAATTATAATTGGTTTAATTAATTTAAGTTAAGAAAGCAAAGGCTGATTGATTGTGACTAGTTGTCAACAGCTGACTAGTTGTGACTATGTGTATATGACACGTGTGGGGGCTGCTGCTGTGCACGACTTCCCATCCCACTCTCCTTCTCTTCCGCGTGCATGAATATGCATATATATGTGTCTATAGTCACTGATATTATGCATCTTTCTTCAGACTCCTCTTCTTCCATTCTCTCTTCTTTTCTTCTTCTTCTTCTTCACCCTTCGATCTTCTTCTTTCTCCTCTGCGCTCTGTTTCCGTGAGCTCGCAACCATGGTGGCTGAGGATCAGAGTCCTCCTTCCTTACTCGACGAGCCAGTGAGGGTGAGGGTGTGCATTCCCTCTGCATGCAACCCGTCTCCTTCCTTATTCCTTCATTCCTTCGTCGGCTTCCCTCCTTCTTCCTCTCCTTGCTCAAAGCTACCAAGTCTTAGTGGAGATCTGCGCTTCGAGGAGCTTCAAGGTGGTGGGAGTGTTTATAGCATTGTGATAGAGCTACTCCAGGGAACGAACCGAGAGCTGGGCGTCTCAGAAACCTGAATGGTCTCCCCTGCTCTTGCATACAGATGTGCTAAGAGTGACTCAGTGTTCCTCTGAAACTGAGTGTCGTGTTGACCGACTGAAAGCTTTAGTCCAGGTAGGGGGTATCTTTTATCTTAAATGCATGGGTTATGAACGGGTTCCGAGTGTTGATGCTTGTTGTTTCCGTGTTCTGATTGTGTGTTATGTTGTATGCGAGTGTGTACTGCCCAGTTGCATGACGAGTGAAAGTTGAGTGTTGCATGTTGATGGCCTGTGAAGGTTGAACGATTGTGTGAAAGGAATGTGTTGAAGTGCTGTTGGTGATTACCGTGTGTTACATGATCTGCAAGTTATTATGAGTTCAAAATGCTGACTGCATGTGGTGAAATATGACTTAGTGAATCTGATAATGTACCTTACCGATTACATGTGTTGTTGAGTCCTGACATTGCTTAAATGCCGATTGCATGTGTGTTGTTAGAGTGCTGATGACGTGTTATACCAGCCGCATGAGATGCGTGTGTTGCTGAGTGCTGATAATGCCTAATGCCAATTGTATGAGATGCATGTGCTATTGAGTTCTGAGAATGTGTAATACCGACTGCATGAGATGCATGTGTTGTTGAGTTCTGTTAATGTCCAGCATTGATTGCATGAGATGCATGTGCTGTTTGAATGCTGATGATGTATGACGCCGATTGCATAAGATGCATGTATGGCTGTGTATATGAACTCTGTGTTGTGTGATGAATCCGTGTGTGGTGCATGGGATGCGTTTGTGCTGAGAGCACGTAGTGTGGGACACTACCATCGGTTATTAAAGCGTGGGACGTTGTGAAATCCTTGAGTGGGACTCAAGGTAGCCCTTGAGTAGGACTCGGGCTGCCTGTGAACACCTCCGTTGGCGCTGAGAGCGTTGGTGTCACCTGTGGGCAAACAGTTGGGTACCTGTAAAATGGCCAAGCAGCTGGGAGCTAATTTGATAGCTGAGAGCTATGTATAAAAAGGCTGAGAGCCTACGTTGCAACGTCTAAACCGATACACACGAATGCGGAACTGAGTGAAATACTATGGCCTATTAACTGTTGATATTGTTTGGAATTGGTTATGCATAATGAGATGATGAATGTTTACAACTGAGTGAAATACTATGTGTGTATTAACTGATTGATATTGTTTGGAAGTTGACTATGCATTGATGATGTTGATGAGATGATGAATGCGGAACCGAGTGAAATACTGTGTGTATTAACTGTTGATATTATTTGGAATTGATTATGCAGGTGATGATGTTAATGGGATGATGAATGTATATAACTGATTGAATTATTCTGTGTGCATATGTTGTTGATGCTGACTGAATCTGTTCTATGAACATATATCAAGGTGATTGAAATGTTATGTGTGTATAGCCGAGTGAGAACTGTTAGATTCTGATCGGAAAATGTTGAACATGTGCATTCTGATTCGTTGGTATTATCATGTTGCTGATTGTTGTTATATTGATGTTATTGGCTGTATATGTGCACCTGGCCGAGTGATAACTGATGGATTCCGATTGGTAAGAGTTTGATGTGTGTCCTGGTTGATTGTATTTGCTTTGACTTTAATCGTTGCTATGTATAATTGTGTGTATATATATATTGCTGTATAATTGTGGTACAACCTGGGTCAGTATCTATGACACGCTGTCGTTGTCGGGTCAAATAAAAAGTTAAATTAATATAGTATAAGGTGAACAACCTTAGTCGTCTCTCGAGGACCTTAGTTCAATTAGTTACACTCAATTTAGTTATAATAAAGGGGGGGTTTGTGTTGAGCTTGAAAGGAAAATTAAGTGATTATATGATAGTGCAAAAAGTAAATTTATGAGTAGGAATAATCAAATTTAGAAACAACCAACCCAAGGAATTAATAAATCTTTAGTTAACTAATCATTGTTCACAAATATGATTAAATATAATTAATTTCTCAATCTTGAATCATTTGGAATCCCTAAATGATTATATTCTAGAAAATCTTCTAGAATTGAATTAATGAACTAATAAGAATAATCAATCGATATATTCTTATTAATTACTAAAATAACTTTAAGACCATAATTTGATTGAGTTAAGAAACTAAATAGAAATCTCTTATTTAGTAACTTAATCTTTGTTCTCAAATTGATTATTGATTAACCAACCAACATCAGTTTAGATTATAGATTATTTAATTATATACCAATCGGTTATACACTTAAATAATCTACCATTATAAGTGCTTGAGAAACAAAGAAAAGTAATTATCTTTAATCAAAATATTAAGAGCAAGAACTCAAAGTTAACATAAAGAAAAATTAAATTCCTTGAGTTGATTTTAAAAGATTAAGCTTCCATGATAATTTTTAACAATGAAAGCTAATATTAAATTTACTAAAACTTTGATTATAAAAGTAAATAACAAATAATAAAATTAACTTACTTGATATTGAGGAAGGGAAATGAAAACCATAACTTGAAGGATGGAATATAGAACAAGGAGATAAAGCAAAAGAAAGAACTAAAACTTAAGAAGCTAAAACAAAGATATAGAATTATAATGGAAACTAAAGCATGTATTTCTTATGTATTTCTTGTGTATCTTCCTTACAACTTCAAGCATCTATTTATAGGCAAGATATGATGATACTATACATTCATTTTCTGATTATTAATGCATTTTTTCAACATTGGTGGGCTTGAAATTACAATAATTCAAAAGAAGATAATGGTAGGTGTTGAAATGCATTCTCCTCTTTATCTTCTCCACCTTTCGAGTCCAATACGACCTTCTAGATGGCCGAATTTTGAAAAACCTTCAACATGAAAGTTGTAGATCTCTGTCTTATTGAGAATTTGGCGCAAGAATGAGGTCATTTGGACACCTAGAGCTCCAGATATGTGTATTTTGGTGAACTATGTCAATGCTGGTGGGACATATGAGGGCTGATTAATTCAAGCTCCATTTCTTTATTTTTTTCAGATGTAAAATAACCAAATTTGATCATCATGATGTAGCCCTCTGTCTTAGCTTTCCATGGGCTCCAAGATTAGCCCATTTGGATTATAAAAGCCCAAGTTATGGCCAAAATAAGGCAAGATACTCAAGATACATACAAAAAACGAAAATTGAAACATATATACATAATACTTCAATTTAACTAAACAACATAAAACTTAATTAAAATACTATTATTAAACATAGTAATTATATAATAAACCCCAAGTGTAAAACTATAATAAGTGTATTAAAATTGATTTATCAAATTCTCCCACACTTAAGCTTTTGCACTCCAGGGCAAAACCAAACCAAAAACTAAAATGAGAAACAACAGAAAAATGTTTTTTTTTTTTTCAAATTGATTTTTTTTTGAAGTCTAAAATAATAAGTAATTCACATCATCCCTTATATCAAGAGGTCATGATAAGTGTGAATAAGAAGCATTACATACTAGTTTCACAAATTGAGTGATCAAATCAAAGAGTGGATGAAAATGTGATAGATGTTCTCTTTATGCTCTCTATATCTCAATTGCTTGGGTTTGTGTATACTCTCAGAAATCACCCAAATAAATTAGCACTACCATAGGCTTGACAAATTTCTAATTTCCATATTTGAACACATATGCATGCAGAGATCAAAAGGACTTTATTAAGGTTGTAATGGGGCCAAGGTGATATAGGGTGGATAAAATGAAATAGTATGGCTAAACTTAGGGTTGAAAAAGAGCAATGGAGTAAGTGATTTAGTGATTGTGGAAGTACATTTTGAAACTCAATACTTAGCAAAATGAAACATGATGGAGGATAAAACATGAGAATAAATCCTCCTGATTATTTTCATACATATATTCACCACTTCTTCTTTTTCTTCTTTTTCTCTTTTTCTTTATTATTATTTTTTTTTTACTTTCTTTTTGAACAATGAAACAACAACATATATATCTTGGGTACATTTCCACAATCATCAAAAATCTTTATTCATAGTAATTCCAAAACTCCTAATCAATTCCTAAGCAAAGGTGATCATGTTTTTTTTTTTTTGGGCTATTGGCAAATTATGTGGCTGAATCAAGAAATGGATATAGGCTCAACGTGGGTAACAATGGAAAGTATGTAAGGTAAGGCATATGGCTAGTGGCTAGTTAAAAAAAATGGCCTTAATCACATCAAAGCATGCACATGGAACATAATACATCAAAAAGAAACAAGTCAAGTTCTAGAGTACTAATAAATAATAGTTAATCAAGAAAAAGGAAAGATGGCATAATATGATCCATCCAATTAAGCTCAAAATCTCACCGAGGGTGGTCAATCTATCACAATTCATATACAATTTGATCTTCACAAACAACTTATTAAATTAATATGCAAGGAAATTATTCATAACATGTCATGAAATATTGGACAAGGGTGATGCAATTACTCATTACTTAGACAAATTTAAAAAACAAATTTAGTGAAAAGCATGTAGAATTTAAAATAAAAAACTGGAAATGATGATTTTTTTTATGAACAAGAAACAAAAAAGGAAAAATAAATCATAACCAAATATTGGTGTCAAGATCCGGTTCCTTATGCTTCTTGCTCTGTACTTTTTTTTAAGGGCGCTTATTAACAAAGATACCTACAACAAATTGGTCAGTTCAATTGCATGTGAAATGATTAGTATAACTGAACAATTTGGTTGTGTCATACAACCAAGTTTCATAGGCCTTGTGTTAGAACCCATAAGAGAAATATCATCAACACAACCATGAGTAGCATCAAGAGCAATAACATACATCTTAATTCATCCGTATGCCTATAGAAAGACTTTGCTATATCATCCATTAAGAGAAAATAAAGAACCTGATGATTGACTAGTGGTGAGGTATGGCTCCGATCTGAAAGAAAAGGATGAAGGCAAAGTGTGGCGGCTGAAGAATGATGAAGATGATGTTTATGGTTGCAGAATGGTTGATGTCGAATAGAAATGATTCGGGTGAAGGTAAAGGCAAAGGTGCGGCACTAAAGTAAATATAGTGGCTATGTGTGTGTGTGTGTTTTTATTTTTTTTATTTTTATTTTTTATTTTTTATTTTTTATTTTTTTATGAAAAATGGTTTTGATAAGGAAGGTGAAACGATTGTGGTAATCCGAGTGAGATTTGTTATGAGGATGCGTCTCAAGAGTTTGGACTCTTTACTCAGCCCATCCCAACAAAAGTACTCATGAAAGAAAAGAAAAAAAAAATTTTATTTTTTTATTTTAAAAAAAAATTAAACAAAAGTGATACTGACACTATATAGTGAAGGATACGTCTCACGACTTTGGTTCTCAAAGATGCATCTTTATGACTTTAGATACAACTTTCCCAAATTAATCTTTACTCTGTCTATCCCTCACAAAAAAAATAATAAAATATATATATATATAACTTAGACCATATATATAACTCAGACCCCCCCACACTTATTCAAGACATTGTCCTCAGTGTCTTATATGATTTCCACAGTCTATTTTTTTCTTTTTCTTTTTCTTTTTTTTATGATTTTTTTTAAAATATAGATAAAGGTGAGAAAGAAGTTATAACCGAAGGGTGGTGTCTGGTTCTGGATTCTTTCGCTTGTGTGTGTGATCCTTATCTTGCTTTAAGAGGGGTTGAGGTTGGGGTAAAAAGCTCTGCAAAATATCAATCAATTCATCTGCATCTGATGAAGCATGAATGAATGATCGATCATCTTGAGTTATAAGGCCCTGTTCCACAGCTTTATCTAAAAACATTAACAAACTGTCATAAAAACCATTAATATTTAATAATCCTAATGGCTTTTTATGAAAGTTCATGCTACACCATGATAAAATGCAAAATATTTCCTCAAAAGTACCAAAACCTCCAGGAAGTGCGATAAAGGCTTCAGCACCTATAACCATACGAGCCATTCGTTGATAGAGGCTTGTAACTTTTACCTCAGTTCCTACAACAATATCTGGTGTAATACCAACATGATGTAGGATGATACTAGAAACGTTGCTTCCTTCAACTAGTGCAGATAGTGCCATGGAGCCTCTCAAACCCTGTACTCCTCCTCTATACAAGACCTTTATTTCTTTCGCAGCCAATAGTTTTCCCAACTTAGTAGCTGCTATTAGGTACTCCTTACAATTACCATTGTTGGATCCACCAAGCACACAAATGGATTTGATTTTTTTCATCTCTTTTTTTTTGTGTTTTCCATATAGAGTTATGCGCCCTTATATAGATAAAAACTGAGATGAAATAATTGATGAAAGATAAAAAGTTTACATAATTATTATTATATAAAAATAAATGACGGTAATAAAGAAATTTGAAAAGACATGATTGAAGAAAATAAAAATAGGTAATTTTAAAAGTCAAAGTGAATTCAGAAAAGTAAAACATTGAAAACAACAGTAAATATGTACAGTAGTTGTGATTATGGCTCACATCTTCCTCTGGTTTTACGTCCAGTAACGGCTTAAACGCCTTCTATGAGTCGAGGTTTTTGCTACCCATCCAGTTTTCTTATAAACTGGAAAACAGGGTCGTTTAACGCCAGATTCCCAAGGCTATAGTTTTCTTTTTGTTGAATGAATAGATCATATAATTTCAGAAGGACTCCTTGAACCGTTCCACATGGATGCGTCTCAAGAGTTTGGATTAAGTTATCCAAGTTCTCTTTACTCAGTCCATCCTTTATAAATTTAATTTTGTCCTCCCGATTTATAGATACCATTCCAGGGTTCCTACAACGTGTATCACAATTCCATCTTGCACACTTATGGCAAACTCCCATCCTTTTAGCTCTTCGTTTTTTAGAATAAGAACTACGTCCCATACCTAGCAAATGTTTTATATAGGACTTATGTAATTCACCAGAGAGACGTACCTTTGCTTCAATAAGCCAACGAACATCCTCTGGAATGCCAAAATATGTGAGTAATTTTAACCTTTGAACTCGAGCTTTGTAAATTTTTACAATCACATCGCGTGGAAGTGTAGGGAATCTTTTCTTAAGTTTTGCAAGGGTTTGTTCCATTGTCAGATTACTTTGAAGTTGTGGCTGTTTAGAAAAGAGAGAATAGAAAACGAGGTTATAGAGAATAGTAGAGATGAAGAAGGTGAAAAGGTGATAGGTTGCCTTCTATCAAGCGCTTGTTTAACGTCACGAGCCTGACGATGACCTTTTAACTACTGCAAGAAAATGTTAATAATGCCAAAACAATAATAGTAATAATGATTAAGACAAGTGTTACCACCGAAAAGAATGACGATGTAATTAATTGATATCTATTTTTTATTTATTTATTTATTTATTATTTTTATTTTTTATTTTTTTTTATAAATATTGTTATTAGGAAAAATTAGTCAAAATATTTGGCATCACACAAATACACCTCCGTATCTATGTGCTCTTGGAACCCTTGAAAGAAAGGTTTAAGTCGGTGCCCATTTACCTTGAAAACCTTGTTTGTCGCTTTATCTGAAATTTCAATCACACCATAAGGAAAGATATTAGTTATTTCAAATGGGCCAGCCCATTTAGAGCGAAGCTTACCAGATATGAGCTTTAGACGTGAATTGTATAACAAAACTTTTTGTCCAATGAAAAAGTTTTTTCTCAAGATCTGTTTGTCATGAAAGGATTTGGCTTTTTCTTTATAGGTTTTAGAACTTTCATAAGCTTCCAAACGAATTTCTTCCAGTTCCTGTAGTTGGAGTTTCCTTTCTTTACCGGCCTCATTTAAGTCCAGGTTACATTGTTTTACTGCCCAATAAGCTTTGTGCTCAATTTCTACAGGTAAGTGACATGATTTTCCAAAAACAATCCTATAGGGGGACATTCCAATAGGTGTTTTATAAGCTGTTCTATAAGCCCAAAGAGCATCTTCTAACCTTTTGCTCCAATCTTTCCTATTTGGTTGTACTGTTTTTTGAAGGATCATTTTTAATTCTCGATTAGACACTTCACCTTGCCCATTTGTTTAGGGGTGATAAGGTGTTGAAACCTTATGCATAACTCTATATTTTTTAAGAAGAGACTCCATTTTACGGTTGCAAAAATGTGATCCTTGATCACTAATGATGGCTTTAGGAACACCAAACCTACAAAATATGTGTGATTTAACAAAATCTGCAACAACTTTAGAATCATCAGTTCGAGTAGCTTTAGCTTCAACCCATTTAGACACATAATCGACCGCAAGTAGTATATAAACAAAACCAAAAGATACAGGAAAAGGTCCCATGAAATCTATGCCCCAAACATCAAAAATTTCACAAAATAACATAGGTTGTTGAGGCATCTCATTTCTACGAGATATGTTTCCCATTCTTTGACATCGTTCGCAAGATTTACAAAACGTATATGCATCACGAAAAATTGTTGGCCAATACAAACCAGATTCTAATACTTTCCTTGCTGTACGTTGAGGTCCAAAATGTCCTCCACATGCATATGTATGACAAAATGTAAGAATGGAATGAATTTCATTTTCAGGTACACACCTTCTAATGATTTGATCACTACAAAGTTTCCATAAGTAAGGATCATCCCAAACATAGTATTTAGAATCACTTTTTAGTTTTATTATTTGTTGTTTAGATGCATGTATGGGAGTAACAGAAGCAACTAAGTAGTTTACCAAATCAGCAAACCATGGAGTGGAATCATGTATTCCCATAAGTTGTTCATCAGGAAAATCATCTTTAATGGAAATTGGGTCAAGTTCTTTTTCAATTCTGCTTAAGTGATCAGCCACCAAATTTTCTGCTCTAATTTTATCCCTAATTTCAATGTCAAATTCTTGGAGCAACAACATCCACTTGATCAATCTTGGTTTTGCATCTGGTTTCTTTAAAAGGAACTTTAATGCTGCATGATCTGAAAATACAACTACTTTTGAACCAAGCAAATAAGATCTAAATTTGTCAAGTGCAAACACAATAGCAAGTAGTTCTTTTTCTGTGGTAGTATAGTTTATTTGTGCAGTATCCAAAGTTCGTGAGGCATAGTAAATAACATGTTGTACTTTACCTACTCTTTGAGCAAGAACAGCTCCTAATGCATAATTTGATGCATCACACATAAGTTCAAATGGAAGTGACCAATCTGGTGCCTGAATGATAGGAGTGGTAGTTAAAGCTTTCTTTAAGCAATCAAAAGCCTCTTTACATTTGTCATTAAAGTCAAATGTTATATTTTTTTTAGTAAGTTAGACAACGGAAGGGCTATCTTACTGAAGTTTTTTATAAACCTTCTATAAAAACCTGCATGACCAAGAAAAGAATGAATATCTCGCACACAAGAGGGATAAGGTAATTGAGAAATTACAGTAATTTTTGCAGGATCTACTTCTATGCCTTTTTTAGATATCACATGGCCTAAAACTATTCCTTCTTCTACCATGAAGTGACATTTCTCATAATTAAGAACAAGGTTAGTTTCAATACATCTATGTAATACTTTATCTAGACTATTTAAGCAAGCATCAAATGATGAACCATATACTGTGAAATCATCCATAAATACTTCCATGCAATTTTCAAGAAAATCAGCAAAGATACTAATCATGCATCGTTGAAAGGTACCAGGGGCATTGCATAAGCCAAAAGGCATCCTCCTATAAGCAAAAGTGCCAAAAGGACATGTAAATGTTGTTTTTTCTTGATCTTCTGGTGCAATATAAATTTGGAAGTAACCTGAAAATCCATCTAGAAAGCAGTAATGTGACTTACCTGCCAGTCGTTCCAACATTTGATCAATGAAAGGTAAAGGAAAGTGATCCTTTCGAGTTGCTTTGTTAAGTTTCCTGTAATCAATGCATACTCGCCAACTATTTTGGATTCTGGTAGGAATTAGTTCATCATTTTCATTTTTAACCACTGTGATTCCAGACTTCTTGGGAACCACTTGTACAGGGCTGACCCAAGTGCTATCTGATATAGGGTAAATAATGCCAGCTTGTAATAATTTTGTTACCTCTTTTTTAACTACATCAAGGATCTGAGGATTAAGTCTTCTTTGTGGTTGCCTTACTGGTTTAACTTCTTCCTCTAATAGAATTCTATGCATACACATGGAAGGGCTAATACCTGGGATATCTGCCAAAGTCCAACCAATTGCTTTCTTATGCTTCTTAATAATCTGCAACAACCTTGTTTCTTGATCAACATTTAATTTGTTAGAAATAATCACTGGAAGATTCTTATCTTCCTCTAAATATGCATACTTTAAATGTTCAGGAAGAGGTTTTAACTCTAACATAGGAGGCTGCATTATTGAAGGAATCAACTTGGTTGAATTTGTCTCAGCAACTTGTACTTCAACATAATCAGATGTATTTGTAACTACTTTAATTAAATTATCACACTCTGATTCTTTTGAAACAACATCTAGAACTATATTTTCTGTTTTAAGGAAGTTTGGATCATTATTATCATTAAGTAAATATTTCTCAATTTCAGCACACACATTGCATTGATGAGAATCCATGCATGAATCACAAACAAATGAATCATAAAAATCAGACAATACAGGAAAATTAACATCATCAGACAACTTAATAATATTATCCTCAACTAAATCAGTTATTAAGTCAATTTGAAAAATAGAATGATCCTCAGTAGGATGCTTCATAGCATCTAAAATGTTGAATCTAACCACACTATCTCCAAATTCCATAGAAAGTGTTCCTGCATGCATATCTATCTTTGTTCTAGCTGTTTTTAAGAATGGTCTACCTAAAATTATTGGAGCTTTATTGGTGGAATTCTCACTTTCCATATCTAGAACATAAAAATCTGCAGGAAAAATTAAATCATTAACTTTAACAAGGACATCTTCAATAATTCCTGCAGGATGTGCAGAGCTTCGATTTGCTAATTGTATAACCACACCTGTAGTTTGCAAAGGTCCAAGGGAAAGTGAAGTAAATACAGTCATAGGCATAACATTAATAGATGCACCTAAGTCTAGCATGGCATTTTCAAATTTGTTATTGCCTATTATGCATGGAATGGTAAACGTCCCAGGGTCTTTACATTTTTCTGGTATATGTGACAAAGGTTTTTCAATTAATGCAGACACATTTCTACTTATATTAATCCTTTCATTGCCTTTTAGTCTTCTTTTATTAGTGCATAGTTCTTTAAGGAATTTGGCATATCTTGGGATTTGCTTGATGGCTTCTAATAAAGGTATATTTACCTCTACTTTTCTAAATGTTTCCAAGATCTCCTCATCCATTTTCTTATTTTGTATAGATTTTTGTCTTTGTGGAAATGGAAGAGGGATATGTTGCTTATCAGGACCAGCTGTAGAAGGAGGATTTGTAAGAGATATATTATTACTATTATTACTTGAACTATCTAAAACTTCTTCTGCATGTTTTTCTGTGACAATAGTATTTTCAGTTTGTTGTTGTTTTTCTGGTCCATGGATAGCTTTACCAGATCTTAAAGTAATTGCACTTACATTTTTAGGATTGACAATTGTCTGAGCGGGCAACTTATCTGAACCTTGAGACTGCAAATGGTTTAAAGATGTAGCCAATTGACCAATCTGATTTTCAAGAGTCTGAATTATAGCCTCAGTTCTTTTTTGGAAGTTCAGATTATCTACTGACATTTGCTTTATCAATTCCTCCAAATTTGATTTCTCAGTGGAAGGTGCAGCTATTTGTGTACCTTGTTGTTGTACATGAGGAGGTTGATATGGTCTGCTTGGTCCAGTATTTGCCTGAAAAGGTGCATGAGGTTGCTGTGAGGAATTACCCCATCTTAAATTAGGGTGATTCCTCCAACCAGGATTATATCTGTTAGAAGAAAGATCATAATTATTTTGTTGTTGTGGCGGTCTGTTATTGTATAAGTTGGCAGCACATACTTGAGGATTATCATCTGGAATTTTAGCTTCCTGCAGTGAAGGACAACAATCGGTATAATGATCTGATGAAGTACAGATAGAACATACCTTAGCAGGGGTTACAGGTTGTTGTTTTTGAGACACAATAATATTTTTCATAAGTGTTGCTAGTTCAGCAAATTTACTTTCCCATTTTTTATCTCCATCATTAGTAGTTTCAATTTCATGGACTCCTCTAATTACTACAGAATTATTTCTAGTGGCATGTTGTTGAGCATTAGCAGCCATGTTCTCAATTAAAGTTTTTGCTGCATTTGTAGTTTTATTTTGCAAAGCACCACCACTAGCTGCATCAACCAAAGTTCTATCCATTGGATTAAGACCTTCATAGAAATATTGTATGAGAAGTTGATCCGTAATTTGGTGATGGGGACAACTAGCACACAATCTTTTAAATCTTTCCCAGTATTCATAAAGATTTTCCCGGTCATGTTGCCGGATGCCACATATTTCTTTTCTAATTGAGGAAGTTCTTGAAGCGGGGAAAAATTTTTCAAGAAACATTTTTTTTAAGTCATCCCAACTTGTAATAGAGCCAGGAGGAACGTAAAATAACCAATCCTCAGCGATATCTGCTAGGGAGAAAGGAAAAGCTTTAAGTTTTACATGTTCTTCTGAAACCCCTTTAGGTTTCATGGTAGAGCAAAGGATATGAAATGCTTTTAAGTGTTTATGAGGATCTTCACCTGCACGACCATGAAACTTTGGTAACAAATGAACTAAACCAGTTTTAAGCACAAAAGGAACATCTTCCTCAGGATATAAGATGCATGATGTTTGATTAGTGACATCTGGTGTAGCTAGTTCTTTTAATGTCTTTTCAGCCATGTTATGCAAATATTCAGAAGTTGAAGGTTTAGTTTCACTATTTATGCTATTAGCTAGAATATTATTATTATTATTATTATTATTATTATTATTATTATTATTATTATTATTATTGTCTAATAGTTTTTTAGATGATCTAACTAATTGATGAAATGTTCTATCTATTTCAGGATCAAAAGAATATAGTGTCTCGGGATTAGATCTAGTCATGCACAATACATCTACATATATTGTAACAAAATACTGTAACTATGTAATAAAAGGAAAAAGTTATCATTTTAATTATGAAATGCTTAGAACATATATTTAAAAATTCAAAGATTTTTTTTATATTTATATTTTTTTTCAATGGTTGAAAATGAGATTACTAGAAAATGAATACGAATATAATAAAGTGGATTTTTTTTTATTTTTTATATGCTCACATTCAACCAAACCTTAATATCTTCGATATACCTACAAAAAAAAATGTAAAATAGATTAGATAATTGAATGTAAATAATTAGGACCAAAGGTCCCCGGCAACGGCGCCAAATTTGACACGCTGTCGTTGTCGGGTCAAATAAAAAGTTAAATTAATATAGTATAAGGTGAACAACCTTAGTCGTCTCTCGAGGACCTTAGTTCAATTAGTTACACTCAATTTAGTTATAATAAAGGGGGGGTTTGTGTTGAGCTTGAAAGGAAAATTAAGTGATTATATGATAGTGCAAAAAGTAAATTTATGAGTAGAAATAATCAAATTTAGAAACAACCAACCCAAGGAATTAATGAATCTTTAGTTAACTAATCATTGTTCATAAATATGATTAAATATAATTAATTTCTCAATCTTGAATCATTTGGAATCCTTAAATGATTATATTCTAGAAAATCTTCTAGAATTGAATTAATGAACTAATAAGAATAATCAATCGATATATTCTTATTAATTACTAAAATAACTTTAAGACCATAATTTGATTGAGTTAAGAAACTAAATAGAAATCTCTTATTTAGTAACTTAATCTTTGTTCTCAAATTGATTATTGATTAACCAACCAACATCAGTTTAGATTATAGATTGTTTAATTATATACCAATCGGTTATACACTTAAATAATCTACCATTATAAGTGCTTGAGAAACAAAGAAAAGTAATTATCTTTAATCAAAATATTAAGAGCAAGAACTCAAAGTTAACATAAAGAAAAATTAAATTCCTTGAGTTGATTTTAAAAGATTAAGCTTCCATGATAATTTTTAACAATGAAAGCTAATATTAAATTTACTAAATCTTTGATTATAAAAGTAAATAACAAATAATAAAATTAACTTACTTGATATTGAGGAAGGGAAATGAAAACCATAACTTGAAGGATGGAATATAGAACAAGGAGATAAAGCAAAAGAAAGAACTAAAACTTAAGAAGCTAAAACAAAGATATAGAATTATAATGGAAACTAAAGCATGTATTTCTTATGTATTTCTTGTGTATCTTCCTTACAACTTCAAGCATCTATTTATAGGCAAGATATGATGATACTATACATTCATTTTCTGATTATTAATGTATTTTTTCAACATTGGTGGGCTTGAAATTACAATAATTCAAAAGAAGATAATGGTAGGTGTTGAAATGCATTCTCCTCTTTATCTTCTCCACCTTGCGAGTCCAATATGACCTTCTAGATGGCCGAATTTTGAAAAACCTTCAACATGAAAGTTGTAGATCTCTGTCTTATTGAGAATTTGGTGCAAGAATGAGGTCATTTGGACACCTAGAGCTCCAGATATGTGTATTTTGGTGAACTATGTCAATGCTGGTGGGACATATGAGGGCTGATTGATTCAAGCTCCATTTCTTTATTTTTTCCAGATGTAAAATAACCAAATTTGATCATCATGATGTAGCCCTCTGTCTTAGCTTTCCATGGGCTCCAAGATTAGCCCATTTGGATTATAAAAGCCCAAGTTATGGCCAAAATAAGGCAAGATACTCAAGATACATACAAAAAACGAAAATTGAAACATATATACATAATACTTCAATTTAACTAAACAACATAAAACTTAATTAAAATACTATTATTAAACATAGTAATTATATAATAAACCCCAAGTGTAAAACTATAATAAGTGTATTAAAATTGATTTATCAATCTATCATTTAATATCTAAGATGCTCACCCCTACACCATTTTTCAGTGTGTACAGGTCGTGCTCGGAAATGATGATAGGGCCTCAAGTCCGAGTGTAGTGCACTCCGACTGTTGAGTACTTGTATTGCATTATTATGTTCCGTCAGTGTAGCCTTGGCCGGCTCTCATGTAAAATGATGATTAAATATATTCATTTATAAAGATTGAATAGTCATGGTGTCACTTGTATGGTATCGCAAGTATTGGTAAATGCATAATATCAAGATACTGGGTATTCCGAGTATATTGTTACATGTTTACGGGTTGGTAGATTGGATTTGTGGGCAGGTTTATATTTTTGAGTACATATATTTATACATAAGTGCTTTATGTTAATTTGATGCCTCTTCCGACTGGGATGTGTTGATTTAAAGGTTGTTGATGAATGAATTATGCGGAGTTGATGATTCCGAATGAGACTATAGTAATTGGGTATTTCCGAATGAATACACTGAGTGATTCTGAGTGAAGGATATAAGTAAACCCCGAGTGAAAACCTTGAGTGATCCACTCCTGAGAGGGTAGTTAGTGTAGTGGTTTAGAATGGAATGGATTCTGAGTGTGAGACATTTATAATCCGAGTGAATGATGTAAAATCCGAGTGAGAGAGGATCTGTAAACCGAGTGGTTGAGCTTGAATAAGTCCGAGTGGGGCTTAACTACCAGATTTCCCGAGTGGTTTATACTTGTGACCTATATGAGTAAAACGAAGAGCTGTGTGGATTCTGAGTGAGGTATGAACGTGATGATTTACCGAGCGAACATATGTCCCAAATCCGAGTGAGAAATTACCTTGTACCTGTGTTCGCCCCAGCGAATTAGATTTAGCTTCAACGAGTGTGTGTTTGGGAAGGCTTTGTGTTGGCAACGCTTAAGCGAATCGTGCCTCGCCCGAGCGACTAGAGCTGTTCGCCCAAGCGTGTGGGATCGCGCTGAAGCGAGTGGATGCTGGTGTTGGGCTTCGCTTGAGCATCTCCTTCTTCCGTTGTTTCATTGTCATGTCTCGCTCAGGCGGCGTTGGACCTCGCTTGAGCGAAGGTATACTGTTTGGTCGGGTTTGAATTGTTGTGCTTCCGTTGATTGCCGAATGGGTGCCTTGTTCTCCTTTGCTTTCCATTCTATATGTTACCCGGTTGTTTTATGGTCCATTCTGGTTTATTTAATTTTTGAAAAAAAAATTTTCCGTGTAATTTGGGCTTATTATTTATTTAGATTAGGGTGTTACATAATGAAACTTAAATCAAAAAATATTTTCTTATGTGTGATCTATCCCAATTTGGCTTATAAAATACTAGTTGGTAATTTAATTTAATCTAGTTGGACTTACCAGACAATTAGTAGAAATTACGTAAAATCTTAAAATAAAATTCATAATATTATAACTAGACCGAATATTTTAATCGTGCCGACAACATATCCTAACTTCTGATTTCGCGTAAACGTTTTTATTCGGGTGATTTTTTAACAAGATAATTAAATTTCTATACGTTTCTCACGGAGCCATCAGAACGCATAATCGCATGAAAATGTCAATGTAAATCGCAGCGGTGTCAAAAATTGCTTAATTCCCAATCTAACTGTAACATCCCAAAATTTAATTAAATGACTAATTCAAAGGAATAATTAGTGAATAATTACATATGAGTTATTAAATGTCTCAAAATTTAGAAATGATTAAATTGGGAATTATTATGATTATTCATAATTTATTGTGGCTTGATGAGCTAAAAATAATACCTGATTAAAATATGAGTGTCGGACAAAGTATCTCCGATTGAGATACCGTTTGGTCAGGGCTGTTAAGAATATTATTGGGGATCCAAATATATATATTCGGAATAATTTTTGGATAAAGTATTGAGCCCGAACGGAGATCGTGTTTGTAATAAAATGGTGAAGCTTTAGTGAATGGTTAAATTTTCAAACAAAAATCCCTCTCCCTTCTTGAACGGCAACAATAACCTATTGGTTAACCGAATCATGGTCTTGACTGATTCCTCAAGCGAAAACCTTCTGAATTTCACGGGGGTTACAAACCGGAAGATGTATATGTATGGATTCGTGACTTGGGGTGAACATTTGCAAGCATGGAATATTCCAAAGCTCAAAAGGTTGAGTATACGGTATTTATGATCAACGATGAAGCCGAGTCTTAGTGGATTTTGACTCGTGGGCATATGATTTTTTCCCACACTCCCTTGACTTGGGAGAATTTCAAGGTGGAGTTCTTGAGGAAGTATTTTCCTAATAGCTACAAGAGCAAAAAGGAGCTTGAGTTCATGGAGCTCAAATAAGGAAGCTTATTGGTTGAGGATTATGCCTTAAAATTTGAAAAGCTATGTGTGTTTTACCCTCCTTTTCAACAGGAAGGTACTGAAGCTTCTAAATGTGTCAAGTTTGAGAAAGGATTATGCCAAGAGATTAAGAAGACGATATGTCACCAAGAGATTAGGAATTTTCCTACTCTTGTGAACAAATGTAGAATTTTTTAAGAGAATGACATGGCTCCCAAGAGTTATTCGGGGCATAACTACAAGTTGAAGGGCCAATCTTCTAGCTTTAAGAAGAAAGGCAATTTTAAGAAGAATAGGCAAATTGTGCGTGGTTCCTCTTCACTTAGAGGTGGACGCGGTGGTGGAAGACATGGCGCAAATGGTGGCCGAGGTAATGGCCAAGGTCGTCATTGTTTTCGGTGTGGCAGAAACCACTTGGCTCGTGAGTGTGATCACGGGGAGATGGTGGTGTGTTATAGATGCAACCAACCGGGGGATATTCATCCTGATTGTCCCTTGAATGTCACGGATGTGGCAGTATACAATAATATAAACCGTGGAGGCTATGGTGCTTTTAGAGGCCGTGGTCGTAGAAACGGTAACGACGGTTGTTGTAACATCCCGATTTAGAAATTAATTACCGAACGAAATTAAGCCAATAAAATAATAATTTCAAAGTAGGAAATTATTTGTTAATTACAATTAACTTAATTAGTTAACTTAAGGATTTAATTAACTATGAAGTGTAAGGCACGTGTGGGACTGCTGTACACACTCTCCCATCCCACTTTCGTCGTTCTCTAGTGCATATATATATGCCCAAGGTCACTATTGTTATTCATTTTTCTTCAGACTTCCTCTTCCTCTACTGCTTCGTTCTCTCTTCTCTTCTCTTCTCTTCCTCGCTCTTCATCTTCATCTTCTTCTCCCTGTTCACTGTTCTCTGTTTCTGGAGCTCCCTTCTGCCGGTGAAGAACGATCATCGAAGTAGAAGACGAACAGCTTCCTGTTCCCTGGTGTGACTACGTTCAAGGAAGCCTGAACGAGTGTGAGCCTTGGACGAAGCAAACTAAGAGACGACCAACCTTAAAACGGGGGGAACCTCTCGGAGTATCTTGTTGGTAGGGGGTATCTTATATCTTAAATGCATGGGTTATGGACGGGTTTCGGGTGTTAATGGCTTGCTGATTCTGTGTTTGATTCTGTGTTTTATTTGCATAAAGAGTATATGATACCCGGATGCATGATGATTAGGAATCTAGTGTTGCATGTTTAGTTTCATCCATGAAATACATGTTGATGGCCTCAAGAATGTTGAATGGTTGCATGAAATGAATGTGTTGAAGTGTTGTTGATGATTACCGTGTGACTTATGTAGCATGCTGGATATTATGAGTTTGAAATGCTGACTGCATGTGAGAAAATATGGATTTAGTGAATCTGATGATGTGTTACACCGATTGCATGTGATGCATGTGTTGCTGAATGAAAGTTGTGTATAAAACTTGTGTTGTGTGATGAATCCGCGTGTGGCGCATGGGATGCGTTAATGCTGAGAGCATGTAGTATGGGACACTACCATCGGTTATTAAAGCGTGGGACGCTGTTAAATCCTTGAGTGGACTCAGGGTGGCCTATTGAGTGGGACTCAGGGCTACCCGTGAACATCGTCGTTGACGCTGAGAGTGTTAGTGTCACCTAAGGGCAAACGGTTTGGTACCTGTAAAATGGCCAAGTCAGCTGGGAGCTGAATAAAAGGCTGGGAGCCTACGTTGCAATGAATGAAAACCGATAACACACGAATGCGAAACCGAGTGAATTGATATATGTAGATATACTGTTGTTGTTGATTAAAATCTGATCGTATGAGTATATGTTAATGTTATTTAGCCGAGTGATAAATGATGGTTCTGATTGGTAGTTGTCTTATGCATGTCCTAATTAATTGGCATTGTGATGTTATCGATTGTTGCTATGTATGAACATATATATATTGCTGTATTACTGAGGAATAATCCGAGTCAGTATCTATCATTTAATATCTAAGATACTCACCCCCCTACTGTGGCTACTTTTCAGTGAATGTCTATCGGAATGATGAATGATGAAGGAGCTGCATGCCGAGTGAAGTGCCTGTGCACTATGGGAATATATGTGTATATGTATATACTATGTATAAGGTTTTGTTAAGCCTTGGCCGGCTCGTACTTGGGTCTTAGTCTCTTTATATCGGAATTTGAACTCTCTCTCGGGTTGAGAGTATGACAATGTGCTTGTAATTATTTATACACATTCGTATATATATATATATCATGCTGTATGTTTATTCTATGCTGTGCGTGAAATCCGAGTGATACATATTTATGTACTTTCCAAGCGTGGGAGGTTGGTATGACCTTAGGTGAAAATAGAACTAAGTTATTGTTATGGAAAGCGAGCTAGTGACTTTACCCCGAGTGAAGAAAGGTTTAGATGTTCCCGAGTGAATGAGGTCATATAATTTCGAGTGGGGATTGACCTGAAAACCTTCAGAGTAATAAACTATTAGGATTTCCTCGAGTGGAGAATGACAACATGCTTCCGAGTAGGAACTTTCCGAGAGAGTGTTTTCCGACTAAAGAGTGACCTATAAGATTCTGAGTGAAATCCATTGTAGTAGACTTATTGGAAGCTAGAAGATTCTTAGGTGAGGCTTAATTTAGTAAGAGAACTTGAGTAAGAAGGATTATATGTGCCGAGTGAAAAATGAGTGAAATACCCAAGTGATAAAAGACCGCGAAGAATATTCCGAGTAAAATGTACATGTGGAATCCGAGTGAAATGACTATGGGAATCACCTCCTAAGTGGTCAATATCTGCGGCTTGAGAGAATGAAGTTATGAAGTGTGTGGTAAACTCCCGAAAGGAGCTTGTATGTATGAGGGGTTAATCCGAACGAATCGTGAGTAAAGACTTTTCCGAGTGAACATGAATTCTGAAATCCGAGCGATGGGAATACCGAGTGGAGTTACTCGCCTCAGCGGCTAAGTGCTCGCTCCAGCGAGTGTGAGCGAAAGGAAGGTCTCTGATGGGTTACGCTCAAGCTATGCGCACTCTGCTCAAGCGTGATGGGCTGTCTCGCTCGAGTGATATTGAATCTCGCTTGAGCGAGTAGGCGCTGTTGGATTCGCTCATGTCCTGCATCTTCCGCTGTTGTCTTGTGTATGATTTGCTCTCCTTTCCTTTCCTTCTTGTCCTGATTCTTCTCTCCCTAGCCTTCAACTACTCATTTTGCCTTTGAATCCCCTCTGATCTTGGAAAAATTTTCCTGGTCCCGGTTTATTATCAAATTGAGATTTAGGTGTTATATTTTGGTATCAGAGCTTTTGCTCTACTTTGCCTTACGTTGGTTTTAGAATCCTAGGTGTTACAGTTGTAATGGTGGTCATAATGGTAATGGAAATGGTAATGGTGGCAAAAGTCGTGGCAATGGTAATGGTCATGGGAATGGCAATGGTGGCCGGAATAGTCACAACAATAGTGCTAACCAACAAACTGCTAGAAGAGTCTTTGTCGTGACCGGTGAAGAAGCTGCATAGGCTGATTCTTTAGTTTAAAGTAAGTGTTAAATCCTTGGTAATTATGTTAATGGGCTATTTGATTTAGGTGCAACATATTCCTTCATTTCAGAAGATTTGTGAGGTGATTAAAATTGAAAATAAGCATGGTGAAAGGTTTTATCATGGTGTGTACACTGACTACTACTTGTTTATAGACGATCACTCGATGTGATGATATTGAGATGATTCTTGAAGATTAGAGATTTGTTGTATCTCTTATTTGCTTGCACATGAAGTACTTGGAGGTTATTTTGGGAATGGATTGGTTATCTACCAACAAAGTATTGGTGGATTCTCAAAATCGAGGTGTCCTCTTTCCTTCTCCAAATACCGAGCGCTTAGATGTGCAAGGTATATCTCAACTTCTTGTTATGCTATGCATGGTGGATAGAGAAAATGCTAATCAATCCTTTGATATCCCTGTCGTATCTGAATTTTTGGATGTATTTCCTGATAAGGTACCTAGTTTACCTCTTCCATGAGAGGTGGAATTTTCTATTGACCTTGTTCCAGGTGTAGAACCTATTTCCCGAGCACCGTATCGGATGTCTCCTATAGAGTTAACCGAATTAAAAAGACAAGTTGAAGAGCTGTTAGAACAGGAATTTATTCGCCCAAGGGTGTCTCTTTAGGGTGCACCTGTGTTATTGGTGAAAAACAAGGATGGGAGTATGAGGTTATGCATGGATTATCGATAACTCAACAAGTTGATCATCAAAAACTGATATCCCTTACCTCACATTGATGATCTTTTGGATCAATTGAAAGTGGTGTTCTCTAAGATTGATTTGCATTCTAGATATCACCAAATCCGAGTAAAGACCAATGATATTCCTAAAACCATTTTCCAAATGTGGTATGGTCACTACGAGTATGTGGTGATGCTATTTGGTGTGACAAATGCTCCTGTAATTTTTATGGATTACATGAATCATATTTTCCATGAATATCTTGATCAATTTATGGTGGTGTTTATTGATGACAATCTTGTCTACTCCAAGAGTCATGAAGAGCATGAAGAACATCTTTGCCTTATTTTGAATATTCTATGCATGAAAAAGTTGTATATGAAGCTTTCGAAGTATGAATTTTGGTTATCCGAGGTCCAATTCCTTGGACATGTCATTTCTAAAGATGGTGTTGCAGTTGATCTGTCGAAAATTGAAGCCGTGATGGCTTGGGAAAGACTGACATCCGTGACCAAAATAAGAAGTTTTGTTAGTCTTGACCGTTATTAGCGGAGATTTATTGAAGGTTTCTCCCGTCTGGCTTTGCCATTGACAAAATTGACTCGTAAGAATCAACCATTTGTGTGGAGTCTTGATTGCGAGAAAATTTTTCAAGAGTTGAAAGTAAGACTCACTTCTGCTCTAGTATTAGCGTTGCCCGATTTACTGGATGATTTTATGGTGTATTGTGACGCTTCTAAGCTTGGTCTTGGTTGCGTATTGATGCAAAACGAGCGTGTGATAGCCTATGTGTCAAGACAGTTGCGACCACATAAGGTTAACTACCCCACACATGATCTTGAATTGGGGGCGATTGTTTTTGCTTTGAAGTTATGGCGGCATTACTTGTATGACTCAAAGTTTGTGGTCTTTAGTGATCATAAAAGCCTCAAATATCTATTTGACCAAAAGGAACTTAATATGCACCAACGAAGATGGATGGAATTTTTGAAAGACTATGAATTTGATTTGCGGTACCATCCCGAAAAGGCAAATGTAGTTGCCGATGCCTTGAGTAAGAAATCATTACATGTTTCCACTATGATGGTAAAAGAGTTAGAGCTAATCGAGTAATTTAGAAACTTGAATATGGGCGTGGAGTTGTATACTCCGTAGAAAATGTCTCCTTAGGTGTTGAAGGTCGCAAATGTGTTTCTTAAATGGGTGAAAACGCAACAACCGAATAATGAATACTTGTTAAAGATAAAAGAGTCTCAAGCTTATGGGAAAAATTTATTTCTATCAGAAGGTTCTGATGGTATTTGACGTGTGAAAGGTCATTTATGTCCCATCTGTAAATGACATGAGACAAACCGTGTTGGATGAGGCTCATAAAAGTGTGTTCAGTATACACCCTAGTGTTACTAAGATGTACTAAGATTTAAAGAAGAATTTTTGATGGCCCGGTATAAAACGGGATATGGCTAATTATTTTGTTGCTGGCATTATTTGTCAAAAGGCCAAGGTGGAACATCAGAAGCCATCTGGTGTGCTTAGGCCTCTTGATTTCCCTGTTTGGAAGTGGGAAGACATTGCTATGGATTTTGTTTCTGGATTGCCCAGGACACGTGCTAGAAATGATGCAATATGGGTGATTGTTGATAGATTGACGAAGTGTGCTCACTTCTTTCCCATGAACATGAAAAGATCATTATAGAAATTGGCACAATTGTATATTAAGGAGATCGTTAGGCTACATGGTGTGCCTTCGAGTATTGTGTCAAATTGCGACCCGCGGTTCACTTCCTGATTTTGGGGAAGCTTGCATAAGGAGCTGGGTTATAAGCTCAAGCTTAGTTCGGCTTATCATCCGCCAACAGATGGATAATCTTAGCAAATAATTCAAAGCCTTGAAGATTTGTTGCGGGCTTTTGGGTTGGAGCATGGAGGTTATTGGGAAAGATTCCTGCCATTGATTGAATTCACATACAACAATAGTTATCATAGTAATATTGGTATGGCTCCATATGAAGCATTGTATGGCCGGAAATATAGAACTCCATTGTGTTGGCTTGAAACTGGTGAAAATTTGGCTTTAAGGCCAGAATTGATTGCGAAGACAAACGAACAAATCAAAATGATACAAGAGAAGATAAAAATTGCCCTAGATTGTTAGAAGAGCTATTATGATAAGAGGCAGAAGGCACTTGAGTTTCAAGTTGGCGATCATGTGTTATTAAAGATGTCAAGAGATAAGGGTATTGGAATAGTTTTGAAGAACAAGAAATTAAGTCTGAAGTTTATTAGACTGTTTGAAATCCTTGAAAGGATTGGTGAGTTCGCATATAGGATTGCTCTCCCTTCGTATTTATCAAATTTGCATAATGTATTTCCTGTATCACAATTATGGAAGCATGTGCATGATCCTAGGCATGTGGTAGCCCTTGATGATGTTGTAGTTAGGGAGAATTTATCTATTCCTCCGATGTCCGCTACTATTATGGAGCGTTCTGTCAAGAAACTATAGAACAAGTTGATTCCTTTGGTGAAAATTTCTTGGAAGCACGGAGATGTGGTTACTACCACTTGGGAACGTGAGGACTGTAACACCCTAATTTTGATAAACGAATAAACCCAAAAACAGGGAAAAAATGTTTTCCACAAAGCAACTGCTGGACAATCGACATAAAGGAAGAAGAAGGCCAGGGGGAAAATAAAAGAATATTCACATGTATAGTAACCTGTGGAAGGAATAAGGCTTGAACCGATCCATTCAGTTCAGCGAAGCACATCAACGCCTGGGCGAATCCCACAACAACGTCCACTCGCCCAAGCGAGGTCCAACGCCGTCTAAGCGAGATATGACAATGCAATAATGGAAGAGGGAGATGTTCGAGCTAGGCCCAACACTAGCACCCGCTCGCTTCAGCGCGATCCCTCACGCTTGGGCGAAATAGCTCTAGTCGCTCGGGCGAGGAATGATTCGCCTAAGCGATGCCCACACAATAGCCTTCCCAAATTACACTCGCTGGAGCGAGTACCTTGTTCGCTGGAGCGAGAAGTTCACTCGGCATTCGTTCACTTCATTCGGTATTCCTTTACTCGGATTTCAACGTCTGGTTCACTCGGAAGATCCACTCTCAACTCACCCGGATTGGCCCGTATACGTACCAGCTTCACTCGAAAAATATATCACACTCCATAACTCCGTTCGCTCGATTCACAAACATTGACCACTCGAGAAATAGTTCCCTTAGCCACTCACTCGGAATCTATGAGGACTTCTCACTTGGAATAACTTTCACATTCTTTCACCACTCGGGTATTTCACTTGTTTTTCACTCGGAAAGCATAGTCCCTCCTACCCAAGATCTCTTGCTAACTGAAACCTCCCCTGAGAACTTCCTAACTTTCTGTAAGTTCACTACACGGATCTCACTCGGAATCTGGAAGTTTACTCTTCAGTCGGAAAACACTCACTCAACCAGTTTTTGCTCGGAAATATGTTTAATTCCTCTATTCAGATATCCCAACAGTTTATCATTTGGGGGAAGACATCCACGACGATCCCCACATGGAGTTATATAGCCTCATTCACTCGGAACATCTAATTCTTCCCCTCACTTGGCAACAGGATCACGGATTCACTCTCTAGGTCATATCTTGGCTTCCTTCACACTAAGTCTTACCATTCTTACGCACTTGGAAACATGAACATATGCATACTAATCATGCATCACGCATAAAATGGGATAAACATGCAGCATGGCATACACATAACCACATATATATAAGAGTGTATATCGATATTTACAAACGCATTATCATGTTTTCCCAACCCAAAAGGATTTTGTTCTGTTTCAACACCAACATCAAACACAAGCCGGCCAAGGCATAATCAAAAAATTACACACAGCATCTACATAAATACATATAGTTCCTTGGTGCACAGCTAGTCCACTCGGCAAGTAGCTCCACTTCACTCGTAGTTCCGAGGAATGTTCACTGAAAATATTGCCACAGCAGGGGTGAGCTTTTACATTTAAAATGACAGTTAGTAACTTGGGAACCCGCATGCTTTCCATCACACAACATCACATTTCAAGCAACCATAACGTTAACTATCCTCCAGATTATCTATCCATAACAGTACCATGCAATCGGAATTCATTCAATCAATACTCAATTATATCATTTCCGACTTACATATATACATGCAACACAATAAATTCATCATAGCATAAGAGCATACATATATATATATATCTAGTGCACACAGGTCCACTACAGTCGGATCCGACCCCCACTTGACTAATTTTACGTTGCAACATAGGCTCCAAGCCTTTTTCCTCTAGCTCCAAGTTGGTTTGGCCGTTTTACAGGTACCAAACCGTTTGCCCTCACATGTAACACAATCACTCCAAGCGACCACGGCAGTGCTACGGGCAGCTCCGAGTCCAACCCGGTAGCTTGCTTGAGTCCAACCCAAGACTTTAGGCGTCCAACGCTAGTGCACTCGGCACTGCCTTAAGTCCAACTCAAGGTCTTTTAATTACATTCTTTTGTGTGTGTTTGCCAATGCAATATTATTCCTCCTTTCATTTATCATAACCACACCCTGCATGCAATTCATTCATCATCTTATAGCAACACCGATTCATTTTCAACACTCGCATGCAAGGCAACATAGGATAGCAATCAGGGTTTACCCATCGTCCACCCAAACAGAACACCCAGAAGTCACACACAATATGTTTCCACATCATGCATGCACGAGTGAATAATTAACTAGACTCAGTATGGCAATTTTAAGGAGCATGCACTACATTCACACAAGGTCTCATGACACACACATGCATCCAACAGTGTACATATATCAATTATAAGCGATCTACCATCGGATTCAATCATCGCATGCCTCAGTATACAAAAGCTATCTATCAAATATACATTTCATCACAAACACCCTTAAACACACATGCATGCATAAGAAATCACTCAGGACCCATTCACGATCTATGCATTTGAAATGTAAAGCGCCCCCTACCTACAGAAGGAAATCGAAGGGGTTCTTCTGTTTCCCGACGTTGGTCCTTTGTTTCTGATCGCCTCGCCCAGGCTCACACTCGTTCAGGCCTCCTTGGTCGTATTCGCACTGTGAAACAGAGGCTGCTCGTCTTCCACCCTGACGATCATCCCTTACCAGCAGAAGGATCTCCAATTCTTCTACAGTATCGTCATGCATTTCCAGGAATGGAACAGTGAACAGGGAAAGAGAAGACGAAGAACTAGGAAGAGGAGAGAAGACACAAGAAGAGAAGAGGGGATGAAGCAGTGGAGGAAGAGGGAGTCTGAAGGAAGGTGAGTGACCTTCGTGATCATGGGCTTATGTATATATATTTGCACGAGGAAGAGAAAAGTGGGGTGGGAGAGCGTGAGTCCAGCAGTTCCACTCAGCCACACGCACTGAACCCAATCATCCAGCCATCATCATTATTTATAATTAATCAGCTATTGTTTCTGAAGTTAAGGTAATTGAGTTACGAGGAATCTCCACTTTGTAATAATCGTTTTAATGGCTTAAAATCCGTTTGGTAGTTAATTATACTTAACAGTTAATTTCCTACTTTGAAATCAAATCTTAATGGTTTATTCGCATTCGGTATTTAACTTCAAAATTGGGATGTTACAAGGACGATATGCGGAAACAACATCTTGAGATATTCAAATCAGCTTGGTAAATTTTGGGGACGAAATTTCTTTTAAGGTAGGGTGGATTGTAACATCACAAAATTTAATTAAATGACTAATTGAGAGGAATAATTAGTGAATAATTATATATGAGTTATTAAATGTCCCAAAATTTAGAAATGATTAAATTAGAAATTATTATGATTATTCATAATTTATTGTGGCTTAAAGAGCTAAAAAGAATACCCGATTAAAATATGAGTGTCAGACCAAGTATCTCCAATTGAGATACCGTTGGTTAGGGCTATTAAGAATATTATTGGGAATCCAAATATATATTTGGAATAATTTTTGGATAAAGTATTGAGCTTGAACGGAGATCCTGTTTGTAATAAAACGATGAAGCTTTATTGAATGGTTAAATTTTAAAACAAAAATCCCTCTCCCTTCTCTCATTTTCACGTTGTTTCTTCTCCCCTTTCATACACTCTCTTTTCCTTTTCACACTTCATCTTCCACTCATCTCCTTCTTCCTCTCTAAACCCATCAATTGGCATGTGCCCATTTGCTTCCATTTCCTTTAGCTCCCATTTGTTTCTTCTCCCCTTTCATACACTCTCTTTTCCTTTTCCCTTTCTTGGAGCTCACTTCTCTTAGCTTGAGGTAAGGTTTCCTCACCATTTTTCTTGAGCTCTAGCCCTAGGTTTTGGGTAATGGTAGTTAAGAGAAAGTTTAATGCATATGGGTCGTTAATGGAAGCCATTTATGATGCAAAACCCTAAGGTGGGGTGCATTTAATGTGAGTTTTAAGTGGGCATTAAGGGGTACATGAAAATAACATTAAATATCATGGGTAATAATGGACATTAATGATGGTTGTTTGGTTTTAATGAAACCCTAAGCCTATAATTTAGGGGAAATATGAAATGTGAATGGATGAGTGTTTATTGATGTAGGGAGAATGTATTTAATGTTGAGATATGGTAACATTGATAGTGGATGTCCATTGACGTGAATATTTTTACAATCGTGATTCCGTACGTCAAATTAGTATATTAAAATTAATTAATGTAGTACTAGGGTGTCAACCTAGGTCGTTCTCTCAAGGATCAACACAAAAATTTAGGAAAAATTAAGTTTAAAATTAATTTTTTTACAAACAGAATTTTAACAAACATACAAATACAATTGGGGGGGGGGGTTTGATTGATTTTGTTGTCATAATTAAAATTAAAACAAAGTAAACACTAGTGCAGAAATAAGATTTAACATCGGTTTTTTTGCACATTTCACATCGGTTTTCAAACCGATGTGGATCTGGCCATTGTGAAATATAGGGACATCTCACATCGGTTTTTAAACCGATGTGAAAAAGGGATTTAACATCGGTTTTTTCTAAAAAACAGATGTGAAATCCCACTTACCACATCAGTTTTTTCAAAAAACTGATGTTAAACATCACCTACCACATCATTTTTTTGTAAAACAGATGTGAAAAATGGAAAAATTAACAACGGTTTTTGTTACGACCGATGTGAAAAATGGCATATCTAACAACAGTCATGCGTAAAAACCGTTGTGAAATATGGGACTTATAACATCGGTTTTTTTAAAAACCGATGTGAAATCTTGAATTTTTTTTAATTTTTTTAATTGTTTTATAATGGTATATTATTTTGTTAAAAAACCTGGACAAGTTAATTTTCAATAATCATCCTGAATATATTCATTTTTCATTACAATTCCTGGATACATTTATACAACACATCAAAATCAAATATATCAAACATGAATTAAGAACATATATGTCAATTAGTCATATATAACACCAAATAACATTGTTTTATACATGGTTTAGGTCAGAATTTAATACATAGTATAGACAAAATTTAAGCACTTGTGTTGATCATAATCTAGCTACTTGAAGAAGATATGTTGCCCAACGCTTACGAACCATATCAATTTCATCAGAAGTGAATGGTTCCTTGTTGCTAAACACCTACAAGTATGTGATGTCAGAATAGGCATTTAACTACCAGAAAATGCTTCCTTCTTTAAACCATTTCAATACCTGTCTCCAATCATCCTTAATGTTCCCTATTATGACATTGAGCATCTGCCCCATGACATAATAACCACAGTGGTTGCTGCCTAATGATTGCTTATTAGCCTGAAATATTTGGAACAAGTAAACTTTGCATCAAATTCTTAACCCTCATCAAGTCATGTCTAAGCATAAAGGCAACGTAGAGTTAATGTAACATTGAGTGACTCACCCTTAGGATTATCCATTCAACCTTCTTACTAATCATATGTCGTGACCCTCCCAAAACATTACAAGCATCCAAGGCTCTATAGTATAAAAACAACCAACAAGACTAAAAAATGATATCAACTATCTAAACATTAAAGGATTCTCAATAACACCTATAAGTTAACAGAACACTTACAAGTTAATAGCACCCTTAGTGTTTTTCCCTGGTTGTTTCCATAATGAGCAAAAGAAGACAACAATATTTTTTTTGGGACAAATAATAATCAATTGCCAATGGTTCTTGTCAGATTACAAAAGACTAGTTAAGTTTACACAAAAATGCATGTATAATAAAACTTGAAATTTTAAGGTTGTACTAACAATTCATAATATGGAGCTAAAAAAGAGCCATGAGAACTTGTGGATATCCTATGTTGAATATATGCCCGGATTTGATCTACACTATTTCCTGTGTCTTGGATGTGCTCAGGCTCAAGGAAGCTATAATCATGACATCCATTAATATTGCAAAGGTTGTGCAAATACCTATAATATATAAACAAACATAATTGGATCATAAATATGTATTTGCTTTAGACATATAAAAAATTAACTAGTAATAAACTCACATCAACCATAATTGGAGCACGGATATGTTTAGCATCTCTTTTCCCATTAGAAATTCTAATATATCCTGTTGGGTAATAAAGAAAGAGATTGGAGAGTCCTTGCCTATGGCACTAGCATCTAGTTCCAATTGTATTGTTTTAGATCCAAGATTCATTGCTACAAAACACAACCTCCCAAGTGGATCACTATACTCTTCTGTTTATTGTAAAGGTTGTTTTTGTGTAACTTTCTTAACCACATCAACATTGGCCTAATAAATCATAATTAAATAGGTATAAGTAGTAATAAAATCAGATATAATTAGTGGTGGATGTAATTAAACAGGTGTTATTGTATGGAATTTCATACCTCATCCTCCGTTATAATTTTAACTAGTCTTCTGGGCCACAAGATGAAGTGCTTAAAGGCTTCCCCCACTGTACATACTTCATCTGTGGGAATAGGTAATGCAACATCTGCTTCCTCAATCCTATCAATCGATACCCTCACATGAGCATCACTTATTTGCTTATGGTGGATGGTAGACCCAAAATTATACACATTGCCAACTGCCACCAAACGCTATGGATGATCAACATAAAGCTTGCATCGGTCTGGGACATGAGCATAATCTTGTGAATGTAAATCATCTGGAGCACAACTCCCTTTCGTGCTTAAGAGTACAGGATGTGAAGGCGTTTGTGGTGGTCGTTCAGGAATTTGTGAAGATTGTTGCATACGAGCTAGCTCTTGGAGAATTTAATGTTTCAGTTCCTCTCTAAGCTCCATCTTCAGCTCTTCCCTAAATTTCTTCTCATCCTTGATAATATTTTGTCGTCTTGAATGTCCAAAATATGTCTTTAAACCAACCCCTCGTCCACAAGCTCGAACACGACCACTATGTTCTAGCCGCCCTAAAGCGGTGGTCAATATGTCCTCTCGTCCAGATGCGACAAATTCACCAACTGAGCTTCTTTGTTGCAAAGAATCCTACAAAAATATAACATTACAATCATTAACAAATCAATTTAAATGATAAAATGATAATTAATTTTGAATACTCATAATTGTCTCAGCAACAACACGGGTTTCCTCTGATGTGTAGCTTCCTGACTTCTTTTGTCGAGCTCTTTTCCATTTTTCATGTCGTAATGGAGGAGATGGTGTAGAGACAATAGTTGTAGGATCAGACCCAGAAGCTTCCTGCCTCTGTTTCAACTTCTCTTCCATCATCTTTTTTTCTAACAAGTTATACCCTCCACGGGATAATAAGTGAGGATAACAATTCTTCCTTTGAATGTCTTGCGCAACTCTTCTTTTCTCCTGCCATTAATGATATATAAATAAATGTTAGTATATAGAATAACCTATAAATTCCAATCATAACTAAACAAGTAATTGAAACTACCTGGAAGGTCGGATTTGTCCTAGTCTCAACAAACGATTTCCATGTGTCTTCATCAATCCATGGATAATCCTCTAATGGAACTTTATGCCTCATATTCCTAAAAATATAATTAGTTGCTAGATATGTCTTGAAACCTCTCCAACGCTCAGAACAAAATGTTAACAATTTTTTCTTCAAGTTGGTGTTGTTGGGAACATCATAGGTGAGCTTCATTAGATATAATAAAACATTATCACATATAACAAAACATTAAAAAATTATAGTGGAATTACTTATGAAGTCTAAAATTAAATAACAACATACCGTTATACTCTCCCAAATTTGCTCTTTTACACATGCATCTACATCCTTCCACTTATCATTCAAGATGCTAACCTTGCTACATGCAAGTAAGGCTACAAAGCTAACAAATTTGTCTCTGTTTTCTCCAATAGGGTTCCAAGTTAACTCGTCAAACTGGATGGGGATTTTTTGACCACCACCACGTGTACCCACTAGCTCCCTCATCCGTGTGGTACCCCTACTCTTCCGATAAGTCCCCTGGGTATTTGATGTACTCTCAGGATGATCATCCATTTCCCTGTTGAAAGAAAATAAACTAATTGTCAATTACATGGTTAAATAATATAAATGCAATAATATGAAATAAGTTTGATGACTAACTTAAGATGGGTCCCTTATATTCTCCCAAATCCCTTCTTGATGATCATTACGGATGGCATGCACATTGTCTACTTCATCATCATCACATAGTGTTGGCATGCTAGATGAGAAAGGGGGAGTCTCTATAATATCAAGTGTTGAACCATGATTCTCATCTATATCCACCAAACATTTTCCATGAAGTGCAACTGACCACCTTTTGTTAGAAGGATCAGTTATGTAGAAAACTTGTTTTGCTTGGGATGCCATGATGAAAGGCTCATCCTTATGCGCTACTTTGTTAAGTTCCACCAATGTAAACCCCATTTCATCTATCTTTACACCAGTGTTACCATCAACCCACTTATATTTGAAAACAGGAACTCTAAATTTAATATAGTCAACTTCCCAGATCTCCTCAATGACACCATAATAGGGGATGGATGCCACAATTGGATTTTTATCCTTCGCACTGGAAAAGTGAATGGATTCAGCCACTATCATCACACCACTATTTTGCACCTGACTGTTGTCATCCTGAGACTTGGTGTAGAAGCTGTAATGATTAATGTAATAACCACTCCAACACACAACATCAAAGTTAGGACCGCTTGCTAGCCATTTCAAAGTCTCTGAGGCAGTGTCATCATTCACCACTTGTCCTCTAAACCAATTAAGGAAAGTTTTATTATGCTCATTCACCAACCATTTTTCAGTCATGCGAGGGTTTTTTGCCTTGATAATATTCTTGTGCCTCGATATGTATGGTACAACCTCATCAGTGTTGTTCAAGATATACAAATGTGCTTGTAGAACCTCCTCACGTGGCTTACTCTTAACAGAGAAACCCCAAATGCCATTTCCTGTACTTCCATCTCTGAAGCGAGGCTTTGGTATTCCAATTAAGTCCACACCTGACAAATAATCAGTACAAAATTCAATAGCTTCTTCTGCAATATATCTTTCAACAATAGAAGCTTCCGGACGATACTGATTCTTCACATACCCCTTTAAAATTTTCATGTATCGCTCAATTGGGTACATCCATCTCAAATAAACTGGGCCACAAATACTAATCTCCCTGACTAGATGAACAATTAAATGCACCATGATGTCAAAAAAAGAAGGTGGAAAATACATCTCCAATTGGCACAATATAACCACTGCATCATTTTGTAACTCAACCAATTTCCCAGGGTCAATCACTTTGCTACATATAGCATTAAAGAAAAAACATAACCTGGTTATGGTCACTCTAACATTTTTGGGTAAAACATCACGAATAGCCACTGGTAATAATTGTTGCATTAACACATGGCAATCATGAGATTTTAAACCAATTAATTTAAGGTCTTTCATTGAAACAAGTTTTTTGATATTTGATGAATAAACTTGTGGCACTTTAAAGCAATGCAAACATTGACACAAACTTTTTCTCTCATTTTTTGACAATGTATGACAAGCTGGTGGCAAGTATGTCCGCTGACCTATAGTTACTGGAGCCAAGGAATCCCGTATACCCATGTCAACCATATCTCGATGAGAAGTCACCCCATCCTTTGTCTTTCCTGGGATATTAAGGAGTGTTCCAATAACACTATCACATACATTCTTCTCCACATGCATCACATCAATACAGTGCCTTACATCAAGAGAAGGCCAATAAGGGAGGTCAAAAAAGATAGATTTTTTCTTCCATACATTCTTTTCTGTAGCCTGACGCTTCTGCTTTTTTCCCAAGACAACATTGACGTCTTTTACCTTTTCATAAACTTCATCTCCTGTCAACGCCACATGAGCAATTTCATTCTCTTGAGATCCATGAAAAGCTTTCTTTAATTTACGATACGGGTGATCATGTCTGAGAAATCTCCTATGCCCAAGGTAAACTGTTTTCTTTCCATGATACATTTGACGGTAACATGTTCCTTCTTCACATATAGGACATGCTTTATGTCCTTTAACACTATATCCGGATAAGTTACCATATGCTGGGAAGTCATTTATGGTACAAAAGATCATGGCATGTAACTTGAAGTATTCACAAGAGTACGTATCAAATACATCTATGCCTTCCTCCCACAACATTGTCAAGTCTTCAATCAAGGGCCTTAAATATACATCTATGTCATTCCCCGGTTGTTTAGGGCCTGAAATCATCATAGACAACATGATATACTTTCGTTTCATGCATAGTTGAGGGGATAAATTGTAGACAACCAACAAAACAGGCCATGAACTGTGTATACTACTTAGGCTACTATAAGGATTCATTCCATCTGTAGCAAGTCCAAGCCGAAGATTTCTGGGTTCATTGCCAAAAGTAGGAAATAACTGATCAATCTTCTTCCATTGCAAAGAATCTGCTGGATGACGAAGCTTTCCATCTAGTTTCCTTTCTTTAGCATGCCACCTAAGACATTTTGCATCATTCTTGTTGGCAAACAATCGTTTGAACCTTGGAATTATTGGTAAATACCATAAAACTCTTGCAGGAGGATTTTTGGTACTCACATCATTACCTAATTCACCATTTTTCACCTTATATCGTGATTCACCACATACAGGACACTCATGCAGCTTTTCATACTCTCTTCTATACAAGATGCAGCCATTCGGGCATGCGTGTATTTTTTATACTCCATACCCATAGGACATATAACCTTCTTCGCTTCATAGGTACGATTAGGTAGTGTATTCCCTTCTGGGAGTATTTCCTGTTACAACAATCTAAGTAATTCGGTGAAACTTTTATCAGTCCATCCATTCTTTGCCTTTAGATTAACTAGCTTTAACACTACTTCCAGTCGTTTCACTTTACACCCTGGATACAAAGGCAAATCCACATCCCGAGTCAAATTATCATACACGTGTGCTCTTTTAAATGATTCACATCCAATGTCACGTATCATGTCTTCCAACCCATCATTCATTTGTTCATTCACTTCTTCTGTTTCAGACACACTTGGTATCAACATTAATTCCCCATGCCACGTCCATGTTGTATAATTCTTGCAAAACCCATGACATATGACATGATCTCTAATTTCCTCAACACTTAATCATTTTACATTTAAACATTTCACACATGGACAATAAAATCTCCTATTATTATTAAGAACATTTCTTTGAGCAAATTCCAAAAAAGCTTCCACCCCAACTGCATACTCATTACTTGTCCGTCTAGCATTAATCCAACTCCGATCCATTGGTACTAATGTTCTAAAATAAACAACAAAACATCAATGGACATTAATGCCCGGATAAATCACGGTATGAATTAAGCAACATATTAAACAACCTAAGTTACTAGGCCAATGTGCAAACTCAGTTACTAGTAAATATGCAAACTAATAGTAAATAGGTCATTTAACAAACATGTTAAAAGCAAAAATTATTGGTCCACCTCAACCTTAACTATACACACCACCTATTTTAACCACAAAAAAGAACCATATCCAACACAACTCAATATCCAACACACCTTCATACACACCATTTTTAACACAAACATACCAAATTTTATATTTAGGTTCTCCTAGGCATTTTAAGAAACATGTTCAAGGCACTCAACCTCAACCATACATATACACATGGCCTAAACAAATAACCATTTTCAACACATCTCAAGTTCAACTAGGCATTTCAACAAACATGTTAAGAGCAAAAATTATTAGTCCATCACCATACACACTTACAAATGTTCAAGGCAAAAACCCATTTTAAACACAAAAAATAAACCATATCCAACACAGTTGAAGCTCACAATAATAGAGTTAAAGATGTGAAGTTTAAGAAGCTCACAATAATGGAGTTGAAGAAGATGGAGAGAAGAGGGTTGAGAGAGGCACACGGTGGGAGAAGGTTGAGTTGACAAACTTGAAGAACTCGTTGCTGTTGCAAAATGGAGAAGGTTGAAGTTGAAGAATGTTGCTGTCGTGAAATGGAGAAAGGGCGTTGAACAATGTTTTCACTGAATGGAGAAAGGCTACTGCGTGGTGAAATTTTTAATTTTGATAGTTCACCTTCCACAACGGTTTTATTGAAAACCGATGTGGACCCGCGTGACTTAAACTTTCCACAACGATTTTATCAAAAAACCAAAGTGAATATTTTGCTTGCACGTGATCATTAAGGCTACTGCTTGCTGGACTCTGTGCGTGAATGTTTTAATATAACATTCAATTCCTTTCGCGTCAATCCTCTCGTTTTTCTCTTATTGATTTACGGTCAATTTTTTAACTTTCACAACGGTTTTCTTAAAAACCGATATGGACCCCAATTAAAAAAAGCTTTCCCAACAGTTTCTTTAAAAAACTGACGTGGAGATTATTTTATTAAAATTTTAACATCGGTTTTCTAAACAAAACCGATGTGTAATCTCCCCCTTTGGCGTAAAAAATTGATTCCAATTTTAATAAATCATACACTTTACACATCGGTTTTTAAGGAATCCGTTGTGAAATGTTTTGCCTATATTTTCAAAATTGCCACCGTGTAATTATATCACTACGGTTTTTAATAGCTGATGTGAAATGTTATATTCCACATCAGTTTTTCTTAAAACCGATGTGAAATGTTTTGCTAATATTTTCAAAAATGCCACCGCGCTAATATTTAACAACGGTTTTTAGTAAAACCGATATGAACATTTGAATATATTTTCAAAAATGCCACCGCATTGATTTTTCACATTGGTTTTTGTAAATCCGTGGTGAATTTGATGTTATGAAAGGGTACTTTTGCACTAGTGAAATATAGGGTTTAAAACAATAAATAACAAGCGATTGATTTTCTTGGAGTATTGTAAATAAATTTATCCTTGGTTCACTAAAGATAATTTGTATACTTTCATTACTGTTAATTTCTTAGCTCAATTTGAATTAATCAACTAAGCGTCTTTTTCAATTCATAATTCCTTTACTTTCATTTAAAAATGAATATTTTAATCAAGCATCCTAATTAAGCAAAAGGAGTCAAGATCGTAAAATCTAGGAATTATTGAGCATATGTAAAAACATCGCCTACATACATAATCTATTCTCATATTATGGAATTAAGCAAACCATAATTATTAAAAGTGATTATGAAAATATTCATTAAGCATGCATATTTCCTTAATCCATTCTAATTTAAAACCTTATTTTATTCCATTTGAATAATTAAACCGATTAAGCATACAAATTTAATTAAACAGAATGGAATTAAATAAGTAGAGTAAGATTATGAAGAAATAACAATAATAAAAGCATACTATATTAAAAATAATGACCTCAAAATTACATTACAATATTCTCCAAGAAAATCAATCTAGGGGTTTTAGCCCTCCATAATAAGAACAACTACAAAGAAAAGAAACTAACCCGGAATGGAGCAAAGAGGGGAAAGAAGAGAGGAGGAGGCTTTGTGCCTTCCTCTGATGCTTAAGGAAACTACTAAGAGGGAATTAAGAGAGAAATGTGAATTGAGGTGTGTGTAAGAAGCTAGGAGGGTCTTCTATTTATAGCATGAGAAAGGAGTCAGGAAATGATAAAAAACTGAGCCAGTGGAATGCTAGTGCATAATTAATAATCCTTCAGTGCTGATTCCACTTGATGAATGTGTTATCTGATGTTTCCACTTGATGAATCTATTCATTTTGGCCATGAGTCTATTCATTTAGTGTATTTTGTGCATTCCAATTGAAATGAATAGATTCAGGAAGCAAATGAATAGATTTGAGGCCAATTATTGCATGATTTTTGAGTGAATCAGACGTATGAATCAATTCAGGCCAGAATGAATCGATTCATGGCTCTTATTTTCCAATTCTTCGGCATTTTTATTTGTATGAATCGATTCATACATGGATGAATCGATTCATACACCTGATTTTCCATGTTTTGCATACTTCTTCACCCTTTCTTGATATTTAATCATCCATGGCTTCTTCTTCTTGATCCTTGGTCATAATTCTTTAATTTGTTGACATTTATTCCCTACAAAAATAAAAAGGAAACAAGATTTCATTATTTCAATTAAGAACTTATCCTTAATTCATTTTAAAATCAATTATTAAATAAAGCACAAAATATGAAAATGTGTTAAAATGCAATGTGTTAGACAATAAGTGATGGCAAATTATACACATTTAAACAAATGAATTAAGGATAAATCATGCATTATCAAATAATCCCACACTTATTCTTTTGCACTCCCGGGCAAAATCAGAATAAAAACAAGTTTTTACATTTTATTGAAAACATTTAAGTTGAAAACAACAACACACAGAATTGGCATGTTTGTCATGAAATCTTAGGAATATACAAAGGAACAAGAGTTATTCAACATGTAGGATATAAAGCATCAAGATATATATAAAAATCATTCAAACACTTAGGCATGTGAAAATTAATTTAAACTGAAAAGAAGATCATAAGTAATAGAGCCTCACAAGAGATACTCTCAACTCTTAAGTGTTTAGGGTTTGTGTATACTCTCTAAACATTTCCTGAAAAATAAACAGTTTAAAAATTTGGCAAGTTTCTCAATTCCACAATAAACATAAATGCATGTATAGATCAACAGGGCTTTGTAGGGTTGTAATGTGGCCAAGATTAAAATGGATGGAATTTTTTTTATTATTTTTTTTAAAATACCAAAAAGAATGATGAAGCAATTAATTTAACTGGCAAACAGTGAGGGTAAAACATTTATTGTATGATATTAGGTCGTAATCATAATATTATTTATTTATTTTTATTATTATTAATGAGATTGCATAACACTTGGAACAAGAGTTGCAATTCCTTTTTGCACACCCCACACTTATTTGAATGCCTGTTTTTGACTTGATTCCAAAGCTCCAATATATTCCTTAAGGTAGGTATATTTTTGGTTTTTCATCCATGGCTTATTTGAGCTGCAACAAGGAAACAGTTAAATAGGCTCAAAATGGCTAGCAAGAGATAATTTATTCATGGTAGGTGAACTGTTCTTTACTGGGGGTGTAAAGGTGTGTTTGCCAAACAATTCAGAATATATAAGTTATATGAAATCTGATATGAAGAGGTCTTTATACAGATACAAATACGGAGTACTCTTGGATACAGGGGCGTAGTACAATGCACTCTGTGGCAGTATAGTAGTCCGCCTGGAATAGCCTCCTTTGCCTTGACACAGTTGTTGGTTGTACCTGCAATTATTCTCTGACACTCAAGTCAGTATTCAGAAATACCGTTCAGACTTAGAAAGCAAATCCAAGAGAACTATACAAGTATGAGTGTAAGGTTCAGAATTAAGGGTTCCCCCCTGTATACCTTTTTGCTGAAGTTTATATACCTGTTACTGGTGCTCTATTATTGGTAGGACCCATTCCTTGTTTTTAGGCATAATACAAGAAAGGTAATGGGCCCATGCGCCGTTTACAAGCACCATTACTGTAGTGGGTATTTCCACTTACTTGGAAAGCGTTAATTCTTCATTATTTTATTTGTTGTTCCCTCTTATGCGTGACAACGTGTTTCCCATTTTCAACCTCTCAAGACAGAGTCAATCTCGTGCCGGGATTATAAGTATGGGCTCGCTCGCAATATGAGGATTTCAGTATTTCACCTGTATTAAGCCTATGGCTTGGCGGAGTAGTGTGCACTGGAAGTGCTTTGTGTACATGTGTACAAGTTTTTAACACTTCCGCCTTGGCGGAGTAATAGGCCTCGGCAGAGTAATAAGCCTTGGTGGAGTCACATGCCTTGGCAGAGTAACATGAATGTCCTTTTGGGCATGAACTTCGTTTAAAAGATACTTACACAATAAGATGTGACATATTCCGCCTAACTAAATCACTTTCTTGGCGGAGTGGTGAGTACGTCTTTAAGGTATGTACCCCGTATAAGAGTAGTTATAGGGAATTTGAAACGTACTTCTTCTGTTCGAAATGCTGATCTGGCAAAGCATTAAAACTATGCTCTTGGGGGCCGGTGTTGGGACCAGATCAGTAGGCTTATCTGGCTTAGTGGCTCAATTGAACAAAATGCTTGTATCATTTCAAATACATTCATATGAGTTTCAAGTATCATCAAGAAACAAGACAAAAATTAGGATGTAAGATTTCAGGAATTAATCACACATGAAAGAATTCAGATGGTGTAAAGTGATCCATCAAATTTTAAGGCTCAAAAATCTCACAAGGTATAATTCTATCATATATGATCATCTATCAATTATCATGTCATTCTCATCATACCAAAATTGCTTGAGTTCAAATTATAACATATCATTAAGCTCATATCAGACATGAAAGAATTTACCTGTTACTCATGCATATCTTAAAATTCCAATAAAACATGCCTTTTTAAAACAAAAACACACACAAAATCTTTTATTTTTAATTCTTTTTTTATTTTTTTATTTTTTTTAACATAGTCACACAAAATTAATCACACAACAACAAAACAATCTACAACAATATTCCCACCTCCACACTTAAATCATACATTGTCCTCAATGTAAGACAGAGCATACAAAATAAACAATATAATGAAAAAGTAAAAAGATGGGTAAGAAAAACTCCCTCAAGGTGGATCAAACTCAAATACCACATCCTTTTGAAGCAGATTGGATAGTGGTCTAGCCTTCTTGTGCCTTCCCAAATCTTGCAGCAATTTTTCTTCTTGATTTTCATCAAGAGAAGTAAAGATTATCACTGAGAGCTTTTCATTATTTCCCAAGTATACATACTTGAGGTTTTCAGGTAAGAGATTCAGCTCTAGATTGGGTGCCTACAAAACAGATGAAACTAACAAAGCAGACTTAGGTTCTGCTACATGCACCTTAAAATTTTTGTTAGAGTCTTGAAATTCTGCATTCAGAACAGGTATTTCTATAGACTCTAAATCAGCAGTTATGTATTTGTCAATTTTAGCACAAATATCATAATTCTCAGAATTATTGTATGCAAAACAACTGTATGAATCATCTATACATTCCAAATCAACATCAGAAAAATGTCCAAAAATTGGTTTATCAATAATGTCAATTTGGAAAATAGAATGATTTTCAGAAGGGTGTTTCATGGCACTAGAGTGTTAAATCTTACCTTAGTGTCTCTAAATTCCATAGAAAGGGTTCCAGCATGGACATCAATTTTAGTTCGGGTTGTTTTCAAAAATGGTCTTCCCAAAATGATAGGAACAGGAATTTGAGGCATACCTTCTTCCATATCAAGTACGAAAAGTCAGCAGGGAAAACAAGTTGTTCTACCTGAACCAAAACATCCTCTATAACTCCAGCTGGGTAAGCAGTGCTCCTATTGGCTAGCTGAATTACTACACCAGTAGGTTTTAAATTTCCAAGAGACAATGATTTGAAAACAGACATAGGCATAACATTTATTGAAGCTCCTAAATCTAACATGTAATTTCCAAATTTGTTATTGCCTATGATACAAGGTATAGTGAACGTACCTGGATCCTTGCATTTCTCAGGAATATTTGAAACTTCCTTACCAAGCAGTGCATATACATTCCTTCCCATGATGATCCTTTCATTACCTTTGAGTCTCCTCTTGTGAGTACACAGTTCCTTCAGAAACTTGGCATACTTGGGGACTTGTTTGATTACATCAAGAAGAGGTATATTTACTTCCACTTTCCTGAAAGTATCCAAAATTTCTTTGTCCACTTCTTCCATCTTCTTGCTTGGAATTGCTTTTGGTGGGAAAGAAAGAGGGATATGAGATGGAATTTGGGGTGGTTGTATCTCAGATTTGCTTGAAGAGGGTACATCATTCTCAACTATTTCAGGCTCAGTTGTTTGTTTTTCAGGTTCCTTGGGTATGGGTATTTCAAGGTTCTTACCTGATCTTAACTGAATTGCACTCACATTTCTTGGATTTGCAGCTGGTTGAGATGGTAATTTGTTAGAGTTTTGAGATTGTAACTGGCTTAATGATGAAGCCAATTGCCCAATTTGGTTGCTTAAACTCTGGATGGTAGCATCATTCCTCTGTTGATACTCTAAGTTCTGTGTAGCCATTTGTTTCACCAGATCCTCCAAAGAAGGGCCATTTGTGGATGGTTGAGGTGTAGGTCTTTGGAAGGTTGGTGCATTGTTTTGAAATGGGTGTTGGGGATTTTGGTTACCCCATCTTAAATTTGGATGGTTCCTCCAACCTGGATTGTATCTGTTGGTGGAAAGGTCATGGTTTTGTTGTTGTTGTGGTGGTGGAGGTCTATCATAGTAGATGTTAGCTGTATAGGCTTGGGGACTATTATTATCCTTTTCTTGTAGAGAAGGACAACAATCAGTGGGGTGCTCTTGTGAAGAGCAAATGCCACATACTTTAGCAGTCATGGATTTTTGATTTACTGCCAATTGTGTGACCAGAGTGGTGAGAGCATCAAGTTTGCTCTCCAATTTAATTCCAAATGAACTAGAATTGGAATCAAACATGGGTTTGAAATAATTATTTCTCACACCAAATTGTTGAGAGTTAGATGCCATCTTCTCAATCAGATTTCTTGCTTCAGCAGCAGTCATATCTCCTAAAGCTCCTCCACTTACCGCATCAATCATGTTGCGATCAACGTGGTGCAGACCTTCATAGAAGTACTGAAGAAGAAGTTGTTCAAAAATTTGGTGGTGAGGGCAACTTGCACAGAGTTTTTTAAATCTCTCCCAATACTCATAAAGACTTTCTCCAGAGAGTTGCCTAATGCCAGATATGTCTTTACGGATTATAGTTGTTCTAAAGGCAGGAAAGAATTTTTCCAAGAACATTTTCTTTAAGTCATTCCAACTTGTGATTGATCTTGGAGCAAGGTAGTACAACCAATCCTTAGCAATATCCTCTAAGGAATGAGGAAATGCTTTAAGATAGACATGGTCTTCTTGAACGTTTTGGGGTTTCATTGTGGAGCACACAATGTGGAATTCTTTGAGGTGTTTGTGCGGATCTTCACCCGCAAGACCATGAAACTTAGGCAACAAGTGTATAAGTCCGGTCTTAAGTATAAAAGGGACATCCTCATCAGGATATTGAATACACAAACTTTCATATGTGAATTCAGGTGCAGCTAGTTCTCTAAGAGTTCTTTCACGAGGTTCAGCCATATCAGAAAAACTAGCAGTAGTACTTTCAGCAGATTCAGAAAAAATACTATCACTATCAATATCAACAAAGTTATTATTAAATCTAGCTTCTCTAATTAACCTATGAAAAGTTTTATCAATTTCAGGATCAAATGAATATAAATGCTCAAAAGTTCTTCTAGTCATACATAGCATACAACAAGATATTTGATCATCATGAGCAATAAATCATCAGAATCCTAAATCATGCAAAAGAAATAAAATAAAACAAACAAACAAAAAATTTTTATTATTATTTTTTTTTTATTTATACAAAAAAAAATAATCTAAAACAAGAATTTTTCCTAAAGATCGTTGATCCCCGGCTGCGGCGCCAAAATTTGACGTGAATATTTTTACAGTCGTGATTCCGTCAAATTAGTACATTAAAATTAATTAATGTAGTACTAGGGTGTCAACCTAGGTCGTTCTCTCAAGGATCAACACAAAAATTTAGGAAAAATCAAGTTTAAAATTAATTTTTTTACAAACAGAATTTTAACAAACATACAAATACAATTGGGGGGGGTTTGATTGATTTTGTTGTCACAATTAAAATTAAAACAAAGTAAATATAGGATTTAAAACAATAAATAACAAGTGATTGATTTTCTTGGAGTATTGTAAATAAATTTATCCTTGGTTCACTAAAGATAATTTGTATACTTTCATTACTGTTAATTTCTTAGCTCAATTTGAATTAATGAACTAAGCATCTTTTTCAATTCATAATTCCTTTACTTTCATTTAAAAATGAATATTTTAATCAAGCATCCTAATTAAGCAAAAGGAGTCAAGATCGTAAAATCTAGGAATTATTGAGCATATGTAAAAACATCGCCTACATACATAATCTATTCGCATATTATGGAATTAAGCAAACCATAATTATTAAAAGTGATTATGAAAACATTCATTAAGCATGCATATTTCCTTAATCCATTCTAATTTAAAACCTTATTTTATTCCATTTGAATAATTAAACCGATTAAGCATACAAATTTAATTAAACAGAATGGAATTAAATAAGCAGAGTAAGATTATGAAGAAATAACAATAATAAAAGCATACTATATTAAAAATAATGACCTCAAAATTACATTACAATATTCTCCAAGAAAATCAATCTAGGGGTTTTAGCCCTCCATAATAAGAACAACTACAAAGAAAAAAAACTAACCCGGAATGGAGCAAAGAGGGGAAAGAAGAGAGGAGGAGGCTTTGTGCCTTCCTCTGATGCTTAAGGAAACTACTAAGAGGGAATTAAGAGAGAAATGTGAATTGAGGTGTGTGTAAGAAGCTAGGAGGGTCTTCTATTTATAGCATGAGAAAGGAGTCAGAAAATGATAAAAAACTGAGCCAGTGGAATGCTAGTGCATAATTAATAATCCTTCAGTGCTGATTCCACTTGATGAATGTGTTATCTGATGTTTCCACTTGATGAATCTATTCATTTTGGCCATGAGTCTATTCATTTAGTGTATTTTGTGCATTCCAATTGAAATGAATAGATTCAGGAAGCAAATGAATAGATTTGAGGCCAATTATTGCATGATTTTTGAGTGAATCAGACGTATGAATCAATTCAGGCCAGAATGAATCGATTCATGGCTCTTATTTTCCAATTCTTCGGCATTTTTATTTGTATGAATCGATTCATACATGGATGAATCGATTCATACACCTGATTTTCCATGTTTTGCATACTTTTTCACCCTTTCTTGATATTTAATCATCCATGGCTTCTTTTTCTTGATCCTTGGTCATAATTCTTTAATTTGTTGACATTTATTCCCTACAAAAATAAAAAGGAAACAAGATTTCATTATTTCAATTAAGAACTTATCCTTAATACATTTTAAAATCAATTATTAAATAAATCACAAAATATGAAAATGTGTTAAAATGCAATATGTTAGACAATAAGTGATGGCAAATTATACACATTTAAACAAATGAATTAAGGATAAATCATGCATTATCAGCCATCAATGAGATTAGGTGATTAGTAATGGTGGTTGGAAATCATTAATATGGAAACCCATAGGTGTGTATAGCTTAAAATGCATAATGAATAATTTTGAGCACCAAGCCCTTGGTGGTTGTGGTGGATTAAATGAAATGAAAGATGTTGGAAATCTAGAATGGCATAAACACCAAGTAATTAAATATGAGCACTTGAATCTTGGTGGTTTGAATAGAAAATAATTGTATGCTACATTGTGTAATGTTGGAAACAACCTCATTGACGAGGCGGGACCTTCAGACCGCGTTGATTTCTACTTCTCTTAAGGTAGGAGGGGGTAATAATCCTAAATGCATGATTTCATCCATTATTGATATGTATGTATGATTGTGTTATCATAATTTGGCTTGGATGAACATTCTTGATGTTCATGTAAATTTGAATGCATTTAGAGTGATTGGTGTTATGTGGCATATGTTGTTAGGATAATAATTATGATAATTGAATTTGACACTTGCTAATGAGACTTGTTGCGAATGGTATTTAGGCCATAATTATGTTATTTGCAATAATGTTGAACATCTCATGATATGTGTATTGACAAATAATGATTGCCACTAACTATTGATGTATATACAATCCAATGACAATTAGTGATAGTTGGGAGTGATGAGGATGTTGAATTCCACTAAATGATAGTGGTGAGTTGTTGATTATGGAGTAGCATTTAGGATGCATAGTGTAAGAAATGCATTGATTGACATTTGCATCCATGACATATCATTCGTTGTCTATGTGGAATGTTAGGGGTTCCAATAGGCGGGCCTAGTGGAAGGGCGGCCCAGTACACAAGTAAAATTATGTTTGTTCCCTAGTGATTCTGGGAATCACGAAGCTGCCCAGAGTTTGGTGGCAAGGCACCCTATATGGCGGGCCCTGTGGGTGGGCGGATGTGTGATGAGCAAGTGACCTCGGTGTCCCTATAGGGCTCGGCTCTCTCGACGTGTGTTCGGGAGGGGCCGTAGCACTTTGGCAAGTGAGGCCATGTTGTGAATCCGTAAGTCACAGGGTGACTAGTGCTACATATGAGTGATAAGAGTTTGGTACCAGTAAAAGAGTGATATTATGCATGCACGATTTGAGATATAAGTGTATACATTTACTACTACAGTAGGGGTATAGTAGTAGACCTATGCTTTAGCTACATTTGATATAATGTTGTTTCCTAGAGTCGGATCCATGATCTGTTAATGAGTTCCTTGTGCATATGTATTAGCCATAAGAGCATTTGCATATAGTCGGAGATATACCGAGTTGGTAGCCCATGGTGGCGATGGATGATTGATAAGTAAAGAGAAAGAGATTATCATACTAACCATAAAGTGTGTGATGGTATATTATGAAATTACCAATGATTTGACATATATGTTGTGAATGTATTAATTTGGATGTGTGTTATGTTGAAATGGAATGATATGATATGTGAATGAAGCCTATGATACTCTTTGAGAAATATGGCCAAAGAGGCTTAGTTTGCAATTTAGCATAGTTGATTTGGCTAAAAGGGGCTTGAATTGCCACTTGAGCATATCTTGATCTAGGAAATAAGTTATTGGATGAGACTTGATAGAGCAAGTCATATTTATATATGTGAATGTAGGTCTATAGAGAGTTTAGATCAAAACTTAGCCAATTGTATTTTGGTATGTCATGTAAAATGCCTAAAATATGCATAAAACTACCCTATAGCTTAGATTTTGATTGGGATAGAATTTGGGCTTGAAACTTCGCCATATAATTGATATTAGGGTAGGTAAGTTATGTATAAAGTTTCATGCAAATTGGAGTTGAATAGCCTAGTGAAAAGAGGACCCAAAGTTGGCAAAAAGATAAGGACCAAAAAATTACAAAACGAAGCCTACATCAGAGCGAACCACGGCCAGTGGTTGGCACTGCCTCAAAACATGTAAAAAATGAAGTTTTAGTGTCTAAAACAGTGCCAACCACGGCTAGTGGTTTGGCTGTGATGTAACACCCTGAATTTTTAAAAATAGGAAGATAAATTAGGAAAATAAGTGTTGGATAATTAACTTTGGGCTAATAAATATCCCAAAATTCTTGAAATGACTTAAACAAAGCTTTTCGAAACTGCTGATGAATTATGGTGGTCAGATGAGCTGAAAACTGACCCGGATAAAATATAGATACCGGATAAAAATTATTGGAATTTCAAATTTATATTCGGAATAATTTTTAGAATATGTTTTGGGCCCGAACGGCGAACCTGTTTGTTTAAAAATGGAAGAGTTAATGAAGGATTAATAATTTAAATGTTGAATTCCTATTTTTCCCATTCAAAAAGTCGGTTGCACTCTTTGTTTCTTACATAGACACTCTTCTTCTTATCTTCTTCTTCATATCTCTTTTTCTTCTTCATAATTCACTTTCCTCTTGCCCTTGAATTCTAAATTAAAAGGAGATATCTCTTCCTTCTCCATTAATAACCTTCAAGGACTTCAAGAAAGCTTGGAGACTAAAATATTTTCTCCTCCTTACTCCTCAAATTTGTGTGAACTCCCTCATCTTTTGCAAACTCACTCTTTTCTTTTATTGAGGTAAGATTATGATCATTTTCTATGTATATAAGTATATAGTTGAAGTTTTGGTGTTAGAACACAATAAATGTATGAGTAATGTTGAGGAAAGTTTAAAAGTGGAAATCTAAAGATAAGTTGACATAATTACAAGCTTATGAGTGATTAATGAGGTAGTTATAACTATGGTGATAAAGTTGATTTGAAGTCATAATAGGTGGGAAACTCACCAAGGTGTTGGTGGAGATCTTACTAGATGGAATAACCTAATAATTAAGTTGTAGCCTTTGATACTAAGGGATTGTAATTCAAGGAAAGGAATTCCCGAAGCCTAAGTAGGCAAATGAATGAATTTGGTAAATAGTTTTCACATGATAAGAATCATGTGTACACCTATGTATATATATATATATATTGAATTGGTGTTTGAATAAATAATTGATGTGGCCCTATAAATGATTGGTGTAGGGCTTGGCAATATTGGTGAAGCAGGAACATCAACCCCAGAGGTCTACTTCTCTTGAGGTAGGAGAGGGGTGTATTTTCTAAATGCATGAGAATTGGAATGATAATGTATGTATTAATGTTGTATGACATGTTTTCTTAAATAAAGGTGATATTATGTGTAAGTGAAATAAATTGTGTATGATGATGAGAATTGTGTATGGTGTTTATATGATGAAGCCTAAAAGAGGCTATGAATGGCTTATTATGCGTTGATGTATTATTGATTTCATATAAGACATGATAAGTGCCTAAAATCTTTGGTTGGAATGTTTCTTGGATACGAGAATTGACATTTGTGTATGAATTGATGGAAAATCGTGTGGTTGAAAATGAATATACCCTAGATGAAAGGGTAAGATAATCTAAATGAGCTTGAGACATGCATTAGCATTTTTGTATACATGGCATGACATGCATATCATGATGATGTTGATAAGTGGTTGCGATCACTTGATGATGGAAATGAAAAAGGGCTTGCGAGTTCCTATGATTATTAGACCGGTGGTTGTGATCACCTGGTATTGAAATGAAAGGCCCTGCGGGACCAATGAGATTGAATGCCCATGGTTGCGATCATGAGGCGGGAGTACCCCTTGCGAGGAGGGAAACCTATATGAAATATTGAACATGGTTGCGATCACGAGAAGCACCTTGCAAGGTTGCTAGAGGGAGTACCCCTTGCGAGGCGGGAAACCATTGAGAATGAGTATATGATATGGTGGTTGCGATCACCCGAAGAAATGAAATCGGATCCGTGCATGTGCATTTTCATGACATTATCATGTGCATCAGTTTGAAAGCATGGTATAGTGTGATACCTTGATGATGAGATATGAATGGAAACTCCCTTTTTAATTACTAAATTGTGATGGTGAATTGATTGATATAATTCTGAGAGAATCAGGGAATAATTGTATCGAAATGAAAAATTGTTGATTGATTGATTGATATTAAATAAACTCCTCTTGGGAAGGAGATAGTTGTATTACATTCATGCATGTATTGTTCTATTTATTGGATTTTCGTCATTGAGAAAGTATACTCACTCTCCCTATGGTATATCTTTTTAGCTCCTGTGTTGTAGGTAATGCTTTGGAGCTATTGTGGAAGAGGAGTGTGAAGGAGGCCCCTTTTTGGTAAAGAATGCCTTGGCCGACAATATTTTGGTTTACATAGATATGTGGAATAGATGTAATGTATATAGTATAATGTATGTTGGTATAGTGTGGATTTAGAATGGATAATTGTATGAATAATGAGTTTGGGAGGTCATGGAGGAAAATGAGATCTTTTGTCTATGACTCATTCTCAATCATGACCCTGTGAATGAATGAATGATGAAACTCTCCATATCTTGATGAATGAATGAAGTTTATATGTGGAATGTTAGACTTATGAAATGGAAGAGTTAGTGAGTTGATTTATACAATAGATGAGTTGTAATGGAAATTTACAAGAATGATTTATTAGAATAAGTTCTAAATGTGTAATATGATATATATGAAGTGTTGAAATTAGGTAAAATTGATTAGAATGAGTTTTGGTGTAGAGAGTTGGGTGATTTCTGCATTTCCCCTGTTTTCCTGTCAAACTTGTAACATCCTGATTTCTAACTTAATTACCGATTGAAGTTATGCTATTAATTAAAGGTTAATTACAGAATTAGGATTAATGGTTAATTAGAGTAATTACTGATTTGGGTAGAAATAATTGAATAAATAATAATAATAGTGTCAGGCGAATGGACGCATGTGTCCCTAGGAGTATAAGACAACTTCAGCTCTCTCTTTCTCTCATTATTCACGCTAGCAGCTCTCCTTGTGCGTATATATGGTCTCTCCTTCCCTGTTTCTCTTCTTCTTCACTCTCATTCACGTCGCCACTCGAACAGTGAGAGAGTCGAGAGCTCCTGGAGGAACATCAACACAGCTCTGACTCCACTCCCTGTTCTCTCCTTCCTCCCTATTGCCTTCTTCCTCTCCTTCTTCTTCTACCTGGAGCTGTGGTATTCCAGTTGGAAGGTTGTGCTGGAAGTGCTTTGGAGCTGTGGAGGAGATGGACCCGTTGGAGGAAAGGAGCAACTCTGGCCCAGGATCAACGCTGAACTCGAAGGCTGTTGGAGGAGTAACGGAGGGACGATCGGTCAGCACTGCAACTTGAAGAGTCTCTGAACCCCGACAGCAGGTAGGGGGCGCTTTGCATGTCAAGCGTATGGTTTATGACCGGGTCCCTGGTGCTTGCTTTAATGTAATATGTATGTGAAATGTGTAGATCGATGTGTGGTGATTGACTGATTGTGCATGCAACTTCCGGATTGGGACATCTGTGAAAGGTTGAGGGTTGTGTGACCTCGTCTTTGAGTGCCTGTTAATACTTCTGTGATGCATGTTGTTGAAATCTGAGTTTGCTGAGTGAATGTGTGTGTGTGTTACCATTATCCCCGAATGCATGAGATATGAATTGATACGTGATTTCCATTTTGAATGTCGTATGGAAAGGTATGCTGACTCTGTAAAAATGTTGAGTGGATGTACTGTAATGTGGTTCCCTATGCTTGCTGTTATGAGTTATTATGATAGAGGCATGTGATTGTTGTAATGGAATGTGGGATTCCGAATGAATCTGATTGCTGTGTGGGGGATCGGTTGTGACCCATTGATGGCTGTGTGAGACGCGTCTAGTAAGCTTGGATGTTGTTGTGGATTTGCATGAGATTGCATATGTGGGATGATTCCCAGATTCCTGACCAGTTCCATGAGGACGGGGGGTCGGAAAGGCATCTAGAGTCATGTAAAACGAGTTCCAGTCAAATTCCTGGTTAGATCCATGAGGACCCGTGGTAGCCGATGGAGCTAGAGCTGGGTCTCGAGACGTCACGGGGTGACCGGTGCCACACGGAAAGGGCTAGTGGACGAGGGACCGGGAAGGAATCTACACTGAACTCACTATTTAAGTCGGATCCGCAAGCATGAGTCTATGAGTATTGTTAGTGAGATTATTGTGAATTGCATGGATTAAATGAATTGAGTGAACTCCGACTAGACGATGTAGTATGAATGAATTCCGACTGAACGAATGTACGGGTATTGATACCGATGCTGAGTGCAGTGTGATGCTATGATTGAGAATATATATTATTGTACAACTTCTGATTGAATGACGTGGTCTGACCCTTAAATTAATTGGCAATATATATATATATATATCATTATGGATTGAACCCGGTAAATTATATAATTGAGAATGGAGGTAAAGTCCGAGTCAATAGCCGTCACCTTATATGCAAAAGCTCACCCCTACACCATTTTTCAGTGTGTGCAGGTTGGACTCTGAAGTGATGATAAGGTCTCAGGTCCGAGTGGGGTGCACTCCGACCGTAGAGTGCTTATTTTTGTAATTTGTCATGTTTCGTCAGTTGTAGCCTTGGTCGGCTCATAATATCAGTATGGTGTAATGAATACGAATATATATATATATATAAGAAATTTAAGCTATTGTGACCCGAGTGCATGTTTTTATACGTATATAGTTCACATTGATAGCAGGTGCTGAGGAATAAATGATGTTAAGGTATTGGGTATTCCGAGTATATAATTATGTACGTACCTATACGTTGTATACGGGTGGTTTGTGTCTGGGTAGACTGAGGGGTGTGGATGGTTAGAATATTGCTTAGTTAATGATTTCTGAGTAGAAGTAATTGGGGAGTCAACTCCGAATGGGGCTGCAAATGGCTATGCCTTCATGTTCGAATGATGATACTTCAATGGACTCTGAGTAAAATAATTGGATGAACCTATACTGAGTGGGATATAATGGGAGAATCTCCGAGTGATAATGAGAGCGGTCATTACCGAGTGAAAATATAAGTAAAACCCGAGTGAGGAGGAGTTCGTATTTTCGAGTGAAAACCCTGAGCAATTCTCTCCTGGGAGAGGAGTTAGTGTAGTGGTTTAGGATGGAATGGGTTCTAAGTGTGAAACATTGATAATCCGAGTGAAGAATGTATATTCCAGGTGAGAAAGAATTCTGGAATCCGAGTGGGACAGCTCCCAGTATCCGAGTAGAGTATAGGTGTGGCCGTATGGATGAATCTGAGAGGCTAAGTTATGAAATACCGAATGGACTTAGGAAAGACCTCCGAGTGGACTTAGTCGTTTACCGAGTGCATGGATGTTCGAATGCCGAGTGATGAAATTGCCGTGTGAGGCTTCTCGCTTTAGCGAATGAGGGATCCGCTCCAGCGAAGGTGTACTGCTGGAAGGCTTTTGTCGTGGCATCGTCCAAGCGAATGGTACTTCGCCCGAACGAGTGGGCTGCCTCGCCCAAGCGACGTGGAGTCTCGTGTGAGCGAGTACGTGTGTAATGCTGAAGGGCTTGCTCAGGGGGTTATCTCTTCCGCTGTACTCGGTTTTATCAATTCAGGCAGGTTATGCACGGTTTGTTAACCTTAAAATTTGGAATTTTTTTTTCTTGTTGATTTTATTTATTCAATTAAAAAAAAATTATTAGGATGTTACATTTTGGTATCAGAGCAGACCGAAAGGTCCAAGGCCAAGGTATGCTTACCGAGTGTAAGTGGTTGTATGCAGTATGACCGAGTGGTCATCATTATTGTGATATTGATTTGTGAATAGGAGGTCATTTCCCTCCTGGTCCGATTGATTGTATGCCCTGACTTAATCGGTATTGTATGTGTTTGATGATTTGGTATATGAATGGTGTGGTTGTATGCCTGTGCCTTGCTGAGGAATTTGAACGTGTGATGAATGAATAGTATATGATTTGAGATACAAGGAATGTGTTAGCCTTAGTTCCTTTTACTTGAACCTGAATCCTTGAAGTAGAAGACGTAAATTAGTGCCTGTAATTAATTACACCCTCCATGTTACGTGAACTCCTATACTGTGCATGAAGATCCGAGTAATATACGTATGCGTATTTGTTGTGTGCGAGAGATTAGTTTAACTATAAGTCAAAAATGGAGACGAGTGTTGACGTGGGAAGAGAGTTAGTGACTCCCTCCGAGTGAAAGGAAACCTAGGTAATCCCGAGTGAATGAGACAGTGTGATGCCGAGCAAGAGTTTACCGATCAGAAGATGACACCTACGACTCTGAGTGGATCCATTATAATAAATCATTAAGTAGATAGAAAATCTGAGCGAGTCTTGACTTAGTGGGAAAACCAGAGTAGAAGAGATTATAGTTGCTGAGTAAGAATGAGTGAAGAGGACGGGTGACACCGAGTGGGAATCGATCCAGATACCCTTCGAGTGATAACTGTTGAGGTTTCCCGAGTGAAGAGTGACTAAATAATTCAGAGTGAGGAGTCCCTTTTAAATCCGGGTGAAAGGAATATGTGCACACTATAATGGCTGTTGAGCTCAATATGAATTACATGAATATCTGGAATGTTATTTAGAATAACATGATTGAATGGAATCCGATTAAATGAATGTATGTATATTAATGTTATGGCTGTAATGCATGCTGTGGTGAATGATATGAATTGTATGGCCGAATGTGAATTTGATATTCCGATTGGATGATTGAATATATATGTGTTGATGCTGTCGCTAAGTGCAAGGTGAGCCTATGGCTGTGATTATATGGGATTGTAAATAATGTAAGTGATATAGCCGAGAGCTGGCTGGATATATTCTGATTGAATGATAGCGTGTATGTATTGAATGGTGGTACACACGTATACATATATATGTGTATATGATACTGTATGGTTTATGGTGGATAAGATCTAAGGAAGAAGCAATTACACGGTAATGGTCAGAAACTGACTATTATTACACTATTTTGGGGTGATAGTAACTGCTACTTGACGATTGTCATCAGGAGAGTTACGCTAACTTATGAGTAATGAAGAGGTGTATGATTTTTTTTTGTACAAGTCGGAAGCCTGTAGCCATTATACTGTTTTACCGTAGGGGTAAATTATATTACATGATTGTTGCTGTGCGACGTGCCCTACGTGATGCATCATGATAATGTTGATGAGAATATGTGCTTATATATATACATGTGAATTACCATTAATTATTGTGAGTAAGTATTAGCTGAGTGAGTTGATCGGTGCGTGTGAGAACGTTGTTAGGGAGACTAACATGGGTTGCATGGATTTGAAAGATTTGAATGAACCCCGACTAGATGATGACGTATAAGTGAATTCCGACTGAATGAATATGTATGTACCGATACTGTTACCGAGTGTAATATGGTGTCATAATTGAGAATGTACATTATTGTGCAACTCCCGATTGGATATGATGTTGTGAATGAAATCCTTAATGTAGTTGAGAATTGATTTAAGTAAATTCGCTCGGATGAACACATATATATATATATATATTGATGCTATTGTTGAGTGCAATGTGTGGTTATGGTTATGGTGCATGCTGTAGTGAACAATAATATAGCCGTGAATAATTGTTATAAAATCTGACTGAGTGGTTGTATGTGTATTAGTGTCGTTGCCGAGTCTATGGTGTGTTATGACAACATATGTGAATATGAATTACTTAATCCTGACTGAATTGCACAAAGCCGAATGAGTGATGCCATTATATAACTGAGAACTGAGAATTTAGTCCGAGCCATGGTTTGTGAGGAATAAGATTTAGAGGAAATATTTACTCGGTGCTGGCTAGAAGCCGATTGTTGTATTGCCTTAATTCTGTTTTACAGAGGTGATAAATAATTTTCATGATTATTGATGCGTGATGTACCCTATGTGCTGCATGATGTTGATGTAGGTGTATTATTTATGTGTATGAACTGCCATTAACCACCGTGTGAATTAGTATTAGTTGGGTGAAGTCTGGTCCATGTGAGGCATATTGCTCTGAGATGACTCTTCCTGCCATAGGTAATGTGGCAGCGTACATGTTGTAGTGACCATATAATTGTTGTAACCCTATAGGAATGAGACGCCATCCTATAAGTTGGATACAGCAATTCATGAGTCGGGCAGGTGAAGCTGTAACTGCTTATGGTGATGGTGAGTCTTTCAGACGATTCCGAGTGATGATGAGAGTTATCTTAAATAAGTGTTATGTGATTGTGTACCAAAATGAAGGTAGAGGGTTTGTTGACTTTAACGTGTCTGCTTCTGAGAGGATTAGAGGTTGCTGGGTATGGATTGGCTACTAAAAGGATGATTGGTAATGGAATATGAAGGGTGATCGACTGTCACTGAAGTTGGAGTTTTTGAAAAGTTAACCGAGTGATACTGTAAGCCTAATGAGGAAACCAGGATGGGAGCCAAACTAAATTGTAAGGTTAGGAATTGCTCGAGAAAGGTTAGTAAATTCCGAGTGTGTGAGGGTGGAGACAATTCCGAGTGAAGTCCTTGTGGGAAAGAACTGCTGAGTGAAAATTTTGGGGGTTCCGAGTAGAACCTTATTGAGAGGATCATTACTAAGTTAAGGGAATGGTGTCTGAGCGTAACTTTTTGGGTAAGGCAAGATTCGAGTGACGTGACTCGGAGTGTATCACTTCTGAGTGGAATGACTAGTAAGATAGCGAGTGTAGAATTCCTAATACCCTTGGGATGTCCAACCGAGTGGTCTTCCAGGAGAAAAGTACTTCTCGTCGGAAATTGGAACTTCCAGTGTGCAAGTTTTCGAGTGAATTACCCAAGGGAGAGAAAATACCGAGCGGTAAACTTATTCATAGCTGTGTTCGGGTGATGTGAAGCTGCTGAATTGAACTCAGATTTATATTTGGAGTAAGCCTGGATTCCGAGTGGAAATTTGGTAAATAGGAAGTCTCCGAGTGAAGGACCTCCAAGAGGAGTAGATATCCAAGAGAAGGATTTATTTGAAATCGTACTCAGGTCAGCGGTTGGGACTGCTGGGCTTGGACTCGGGTTGGTTTCGCGGAAGGCTTGAATTATGAGTAAATTCTGCAAGTGGAAGGATTCCCGGATGAGAACTGTCCTTAAAACCCCGATTGAAATTTTCGAGTGAGAGGGCCGAGTGACATTCGTAGGTTATAGGCATGCAGTTAGCCAAAGGAATGGTTAAGAAGCTGAGATGTATGGACCGAGTATGGTACCTGTACGAGGCAAATCCAGACAAGTGTGCTAATTGAAGCTTATGGGAACTCGTTGAGTGTTTATTTCGGTTAAGAAAGGAATCTCGTGGCCGAAAATTTGGAAATCCGAGAGCTAAATCCGAAATGAATCGGTCAGTAGTGGGTATCCTAGGGAATCGGTAATGTAGTTTACCGACTGGATTCTTCCCAAATGGTCGAATAACGTCTAGAATGTGTCCCATGTGACCCAATGTCAAGCCTATGTTTTGTGTGAGTGCATGGTCGTGCCGAGTGACACATTGAGTCGGGAGACCCGATGGTGTGAATACGTTGATCGGTGTTGAGAATGTAAGGCCGAGCGGCCAAAGAACTGGAAAGTGCCAATGGCTAGGGTGAACTGGCAGAGCTGAATGGGGGTAACTACGTGGGAAATGGAGTCCCGAATGTAATGAAGGCTATGAAGAGTTATTTTATGCTGATTAGAAATTACGAAGCAGTCGAAAACGTGGATGGACAAAGAGTTTCAGTCGGAACATGGTTGTGGTATTCCGATCTGTTTGTTGAGGTAAGTCTGAGTGAAAGAAAGGAATGTTATTCTGAGTCAATAGTGCCACTTCCGAGTGAAAATGTGTTAAGCATAATGTCCCGGTTTTCCGGGTGGAGCGATCGGTGAATTGCTTTGGAGGCCAATTATGCCGACTGGGATTTAAGCAATGGATGAATACTTAAGGAACATAGATGTGTAACTGCTTATTGTGGTATGTTAGTGATTTCCGAGTGGTTTATTAAGGCTAAGTATGTGTTTAAATTTCGAGGACGAAATTCTTTTGAGAGGGGGAGAACTGTAACATCCCGATTTCTAACTTAATTACCGATTGAAGTTAAGCTATTAATTAAAGGTTAATTACAGAATTAGGATTAATGGTTAATTAGAGTAATTACTGATTTGGGTAGAAATAATTGAATAAATAATAATAATAGTGCCAAGCGAATGGACGCATGTGTCCCTAGGAGTATAAGACAACTTCAGCTCTCTCTTTCTCTCATTATTCACGCTGGCAGCTCTCCTTATGCGTGTATATGGTCTCTCCTTCCCTGTTTCTCTTCTTCTTCACTCTCATTCACGTCGCCACTCGAACAGTGAGAGAGTCGAGAGCTCCTGGAGGAACATCAACACAGCTCTGACTCCACTCCCTGTTCTCTCCTTCCTCCCTATTGCCTTCTTCCTCTCCTTCTTCTTCTACTTGGAGCTGTGGTATTCCAGTTGGAAGGCTGTGCTGGAAGTGCTTTGGAGCTGTGGAGGAGATGGACCCGTTGGAGGAAAGGAGCAACTCTGGCCCAGGATCAACGCTGAACTCGAAGGCTGTTGGAGGAGTAACGGAGGGACGATCAGTCAGCACTGCAACTTGAAGAGTCTCTGAACCCCGACAGCAGGTAGGGGGCGCTTTGCATGTCAAGCGTATGGTTTATGACCGGTTCCCTGGTGCTTGCTTTAATGTAATATGTGTGTGAAATGTGTAGATCGATGTGTGGTGATTGACTAATTGTGCATGCAACTTCCAGATTGGGACATCTGTGAAAGGTTGAGGGTTGTGTGACCTCGTCTTTGAGTGCCTGTTAATAGTTCTGTGATGCATGTTGTTAAAATCTGAGTTTGCTGAGTGAATGTATGTGTGTGTTACCATTATCCCTGAATGCATGAGATGTGAATTGATGTGTGATTTCCATTTTGAATGCCGTGTGGAAAGGTATGCTGACTCTGTAAAAATGTTGAGTGGATGTACTGTAATGTGGTTCCCTATGCTTGCTGTTATGAGTTATTATGATAGAGGCATGTGATTGTTGTAATGGAATGTGGGATTCCGAATGAATCTGATTACTGTGTGGGGGATCGGTTGTGACCCATTGATGGCTGTGTGAGACGCGTCTGGTAAGCTTGGATGATGTTGTGGATTTGCATGAGATTGCATATGTGGGATGATTCCCAGATTCCTGACCAGTTCCATGAGGAGGGGGGTCGAAAAGGCATCTAGAGTCAGGTAAAATGAGTTCCAGTTAGATTCCTGGTTAGATCCATGAGGACCCGTGGTAGCCGATGGAGCTAGAGCTGGGTCTCGAGACGTCACGGGGTGACCGGTGCCACACGGAAAGGGCTAGTGGACGAGGGACCGGGAAGGAATCTGCACTGAACTCACTGTTTAAGTCGGATCCGCATGCATGAGTCTATGAGTATTGTTAGTGAGATTATTGTGAATTGCATGTATTAAATGAATTGAGTGAACTCCGACTAGACGATGTAGTATGAGCGAATTCCGACTGAACGAATGTACGGGTATTGATACCGATGCTGAGTGCAGTGTGATGCTATGATTGAGAATATATGTTATTGTACAACTTCCGATTGAATGACGTGGTATGACCCTTAAATTAATTGGCAATATATATATATCGTTATGGATTGAACCCGGTAAATTATATAATTGAGAATGGAGGTAAAGTCTGAGTCAATAGCCGTCACCTTATATACAAAAGCTCACCCTTACACCATTTTTCAGTGTGTGCAGGTTGGACTCTGAAGTGATGATAAGGTCTCAGGTCCGAGTGGGGTGCACTCCAACCGTAGAGTGCTTATTTTTGTAATTTGTCATGTTTCGTCAGTTGTAGCCTTGGTCGGCTCATAATATCAGTGTGGTGTAATGAATACGAATATATATATATATATATATATATATATATATATATATCGAGTGCATGTTTTTATACGTATATAGTTCACATTAATAGCAGGTGCTGAGGAATGAATGATGTTAAGGTAGTGGGTATTCTGAGTGTATAATTATGTACGTACCTATACGTTGTATACGGGTGGTTTGTGTCTGGGTAGACTGAGGGGTGTGGATGGTTAGAATATTGCTCAGTTAATGATTTCCGAGTAGAAGTAATTGGGGAGTCAACTCCGAATAGGGCTCCAAATGGCTATGCCTTCATGTTCGAATGATGATACTTCAATGGACTCTGAGTAAAATACTTGGATGAACCTATACTGAGTGAGATCTAATGGGAGAATCTCCGAGTGATAATGAGAGCGGTCATTACCGAGTGAAAATATAAGTAAAACCCGAGTGAGGAGGAGTTCGTATTTCCGAGTGAAAACCCTGAGCAATTCTCTCCTGGGAGAGGAATTAGTGTAGTGGTTTAGGATGGAATGGGTTCTAAGTGTGAAACATTGATAATCCGAATGAAGAATGTATATTCCAGGTGAGAAGGAATTCTGGAATCCGAGTGGGACAGCTCCCAGTATCCGAGTAGAGTATAGGTGTGGCCGTATGGATGAATCTGAGAGGCTAAGTTATGAAATACCGAATGGACTTAGGAAAGACCTCCGAGTGGACTTAGTCGTTTACCGAGTGCATGGATGTTCGAATGCCGAGTGATGAAATTGCCGTGTGAGGCTTCTCGCTTTAGCGAATGAGGGATCCGCTCCAGCGAAGGTGTACTGCTGGAAGGCTTTTGTCGTGGCATCGTCCAAGCGAATGGTACTTCGTCCGAACGAGTGGGCTGCCTTGGCCAAGTGACGTGGAGTCTCGTGTGAGCGAGTGCATGTGCAATGCTGAAGGGCTCGCTCAGGGGGTTATCTCTTCCACTGTACTCGGTTTTATCAATTCAGGCATGTTATGCACGGTTTGTTAACCTTAAAATTTGGAATTTTTTTTTCTTGTTGATTTTATTTATTCAATTAAAAAAATTATTAGGATGTTACAAAACTCGCTCAGGCGAGAGGGCTTCTCGCTCAAGCGAGAATGTCCCTGTATCAATTTTTGGATTCTGGATGACTCTCGCTTCGGCGAGAATGGAACTCGCTCAAGCGAGATCGTCCCAGCATCAGTGTTGGGCCATTATTCCATTTTCGCTCAAGCGGATGTGCAAGTCGCCTAAGCGAAATTACATTAGAATCAGAGTTTGGATTTTGGTTGGTGTTCGCTCAGGCGAGCTAGGGATTCGCCCAACCGAGAGGGATTTAGTCTCAGGTTTTGCTCTCGGGTTTATCAGGAAATTGCTCTCGGGAGTAATCTCGCTTAGGCGGGGATGGTTTCGCCCGAGCGAGTGAGCGTGGAAGGGATTCTGGGCGTTTTTCGCCTTACGCTCGCTGGCTTCGCCCAAGCGAGGATTGCAATGCTCGCTCAAGCGAGTTGGGGTTCGCTTGAGCGAAGTTACCCCTGAATCTTCATTTTCTTCTTTCGCTCAACATTTTATGATTCACCTAAGCGTGCTATGCAAAGCTCGCTCAAGCGAATTGGGATTTCGCTTGAGCGAGGGGGACCTGATTCTCCCAAAAAGCTTTAAATATATTATTTTCCTTTTTCTTCATATTAATCCATGATTCTATCCTGCTTTATGAACACTTTGGGATAATCTTGGCTTCTTAATTTCAACTGAGTGATCTCTTAAGAATTTAACTCCATAATATTATTTTACTAAAGATACTTCCACTATTATTAATTATGGATTTCTTAAGAGTTAATTTCTTTAACTCACCTTCTCATATCTTCATATATGAGATAGGTCTCTGATAGATCCAGGGTAATTGATAAATGGCTTCACCACTCACATGTTTCATAGATTAATAATAATAAAATCACGAAAAATTTACCTCTATTTTTGGGATGTCACATGTGACACCCTCGATTAACTAGGACAAATTCCCACACTGGAATGTCCTATTTAATTAAGGAGTCACTAAAAATAGGAGTATTTTTTAAAAAAAAATTAGTGATCATCAGCACACGATAATAAAATAGATATATTACATAGATCGATTCTTTTAACATGAGAGTATTTAAAAGAGTACGGAGCTCATAGTCTCTCAACAGCTATTGCAAAATAAAAACAGAAATAAAACATCAAGTCTATAACGATCTCAACACAAACAAAAAATATACATAGTCGCCGCTTCCAAATTGGCGTCTTCTACTGCAGGTAGTCCAAGTGTTGCCCACACTCGCCTTATCCTTCTAATGATGATCACGGAAAATAAAAATAGTACATGACAATAAAAGGGGTGAGTACAAAGCTCTTAACCCATAACATATACATACAAGGGTGGCTTAGTATTTTAAACTACAGAGAATTTACATACAACATACCTTAGCATAGACATATAAAACTTTGCATACAAAAATATCAACAACAATCAGAGGGTTAGTCATATAATGATGGCATGCTATGCATGTGTTAGATTTAATTACTGTAAGTCATAATTCATTACCAATATGCAATGGGACCTAGCTTCCATTCCTCAATCTCATATACTAATAATCATGTGTACAATCCCCCACCCTTATCTCCCCTACCCAACTAGAGCGACCGAAGCTCTCCTCATTCTGATTTTCACAAATGGGTAAGGACTCATAGTCCTAACATCAAAATGGCCAATCACACATCACCACAGAATGGGCACTCCACGGTCATAGAAAATCCCGCCTCTTGTCAAAGTACACCAGAGTTTGCTATGGGTCGCCTCTAGTTATACTCCCTAGACTACCCTCAGGTATCGAGGCGCTGGTAGATTCTTCAATTTATCCATCACTGTATGCTCTAGGGGATTTGTCCAACAACTCTCCTCAACTCCGAAAGCAAAATGCCATGTGTTTGTCTCAATTACTAGGATGCCTCGAGTTCTAGATGGAACTTTACTCGTTTGGTGTTGTCCTTAAAGCGTTCAAAGAATCTAATAGTAAAGGTCTTTTTGGATAGTTGATATAAGGAACCAAAGTCTAATTATTAATCAAACCATTTTACTAAAAGTATCAACAACATTCTCTAAACAAGACTTATAAGAAAACTTTCTAGTATTAAAAAATCCAATTATTTATAAATCTATGAAGATATTTAAATATAATACATTTAATAAACTTTTTAAAGAACATAATTTCTTTAAATCATTTGGTTTCTTTGTTAAGAAAATATGAACTTAAAATTTAATATCACCTTTAAGAGAAAAGTAAGGACAAAACATATTTTTCAATTCTAAAAGATATTTTAAGTATAGTTCATTGATTTCTTAAAGAGTAAGATTCTCTAACTTATTTTGTTCTTTTATTCAAAGGTATGATCTAAAGGTTAGATATACATTTTAAGAGAAAAATAAGGACAAAAATATTTTTCTGATGATTTTTCAATTCTTTACCAGTGTCGTTTCACCGTATTGACTTACTGCGAATGATCTAAATTGGTTTCGACTTTCTAAAAACTTTTATAAAGCCTTGGGTAAAATTTTTTATCATTACAACACATTTTCCCTAGTCTTATATTGGAAATAAAAGAAATTCTCTTTTTCTAAATTAAGGATATAAAGTAGTTAGTTTTTACCGTTTATCAAAACTTCATTCTTGTCGTATTTTATTTAAAAAGTTCCGATTTGAGTGATTCCAAAGGCAAAAGTGTTTAACTTTAAAAATACCAATTAAATATAGTAAATTTAAAAATGAAATCGGTCCAGAAAATAGTCCTTACATGAAAAGTTACTCATTGCCAAAATTTGTCATTGTAACGTTTGTAAAAATACGTTTTAACGAAAAATAGCATGTCAAAATTTCTTCCAACCAATTTTTCTTCCTTGGGTATTTTTCTTACGCTCAAAATTCACTTCTAATACCACTAAATATTCCTCCAAAATAGTTTTACCAATTTTCTCCAGTTGCCCACAAAAATACATTTTATATTATTTCCAACGTTTTGTTCATGCCTAAACTCGGGTCCCTTTTTATTCTTTTATCATTTACCATATTCATAGCATTTTTATAATCACAAATAATATTCAAATACATCAAAATACAACAGCACCAATTATCACAAGTATTTACCAAGAAATATTTTCTAAAACTCTTGTAATTTACTTTCTTAATGTCATAAACGTATTCTTTAATTACTATAACAAAAAAGTCACTTGTTCTTATTTCTAATAAAAATTCCAGAATTAAAGTTTTATATTAAAAATTATTTTTATCACATAAATCTTAAAGATCAAGCCATGTTACCAAATTCCAACTATAACACCCTAATCCGAGTCCTGACGCGTCACAATAGACCACGAAGCTCTCTTGTAACTCGGGTAATGCCAGCACTGCAGCAGTCGTCAACTTGTTCTTCAGCTCTCGGAAGCTGTTCTCACACTCGGAACTCCACACGAAGGGTACGTTTTTCCGAGTCAATTTAGTTAGTGGTAATGCCAGTTTAGAAAAACCTTCGATGAACCTTTTATAATAACCTGCCAGGCCCATAAAGCTCCTTATCTCCGAGACCGACCTGGGCTTCTCCCATGCCATTACAGCTGTGACCTTCGAAGGGTCCACCGAGACACCTCGCTCAGAAATCACATGTCCGAGGAAGTGGATCTCGTCCATCCAGAATTCGCACTTCGAAAGCTTCGCAAATAATTGTTTCTCCTTCAACACTTTAAGTACCGCTCGGAGATGCCCTTCATGCTCCTCAGAAGTCTTAGAATAAACTAGGATGTCATCGATGAAAACAACTACAAACCGGTCTAAATAGGAGTGGAATATGTTGTTCATGTAATTCATGAAAACAGCAGGGGCGTTGGTCACACCGAACGACATCACTACATACTCGTAGTGACCATACCGAGTCCTAAAGGCAGTTTTAGGAATGTCCGAGTCCTTCACTCGGATTTGGTGATACCCCGATTGTAGATCGATTTTTGAGAAGACTGAGGCTCCACGCAGCTGGTCAATTAAATGATCAATTCTGGGCAGTGGATACCGATTCTTGATTGTGAGTTTGTTTAGCTGTCGGTAATCTATACAAAGTCTCATGCTGCCATCCTTCTTCTTAACAAGCAGTACGGGTGCGCCCCATGGTGATACGCTCGGTCTAATGAACTGCTTCCCGAGTAACTCATCCACTTGTTTCTTCAACTCGGCTAACTCAGTTGAGGACATTCTATAAGGTGCACTGGAGACTGGCTCGGCCCCAGGGATTAAGTCTATAGAGAATTCGATTTCTCTATTAGGAGGGACACTCGGTACGTCTTCAGGGAACACTTCTGGGAATTCACAGACAATCGGGATTTCGTTTACTCGGATTTTACTCTCACCCTCGGTTAGACAAAGCATCATAAACATTTCGTTCAATCAAGACATGCAATCGGTTTACAGCATCATTCAACGCATGCATCATTCTAAAAATCACAAGTTCACTCAGGCATTTCAAGTCATCACAACCTAACATGCAATCAGTGTAAGACAGTTTCAGAATCCGTTTAAAGCAGGCATTTCCTATATGCAAACAATTTATTAAAGCATTCATATCAACACATGCATTTCTATAACCTGGATAGCTTCAATCGGACATTCATATCAACACAACCCAACATGCAAACTGAGATCCTGCAACACATACATCTGTAAGAAAGGTGCTAACATGCAACACTCATCTTTCACTTGTCATGCAACTAGACTGTACACGCTCGCATGCAACACAATACACAATCAGAGCACGGATATAGCAAGCATCAGCACTCGGAACCTGTTCATAACCCATGCATTTAAGATAGAAGATACTCCCCCTACTAATTACAAAACTCCAAGGGATTTTTCTGCTTGAATGGTGGTTCTCCTCCCTGCTGCGTCACTTGGCGATCGTCCCTTCTCGTGTGGGGAGTTCTACTCCACTGTAGCACTGTCACTTGGCTCTTCGAAGCAGGAAATGGACTGGAGGGCAGAGAAGGAGAGAGAGAAAACAAGAGAAAAGAAGAACGAAGAAGGAAGTTCGCAGGGTTCTCCGCGTGAAGAGCATGGCCATCACCCGTATAAATACTCGCGCGGAGAACAGGATGGTGGGATGGGGAAACGCGATAATCCTACCCATGCCACCTTGTCTCCACGTTAATCATCCTATTACTTCTAGTTAATTAAATTAAGGGAGGTGTTAACTTGTTGATTTTTTTTTTTAATTCGGTTGCCTATAATTAAAATGGGGATGTTACACCAACCACAAAATTATTTTTTTCAAGTTTATACGTTAGGATCTAAAATTTTTAAGTTGTTTACTAACCATTAAAAATTTTCCAGCAGCAATATTAGTTCACTATTTATTAAAAATTTATTTTAAAAGATTTAATATTTTCTAAAATATCACTAACACCTCAAGTCACCAATTTAAGCCAAGCAACACATAATCAAACAATTTATCACATGCATGTAGATACAACCAAAAAAAATCTGCAACAATAAAATCCAAGCTAGTAACTTATCATCAAAATTTCAAACTTTAAAGAATTAATTAATCTATGGTGTAGCCATCATATCTCTTTAAAGATCCATATTTTTCACAAAGATTTTTCAAGATCTAAACCATATAAACTAAGATCTTAAAGGAGATATCAAAGTATAAGTGTTAAGGGACACTTATACTTCACCATGCATGTATAATTTTATGGATCTAGTTAAGCAAGGTACTCCCCCCTTACCACCAAAATTTCGTGCTCGAGAAAGGATGGCAAGGACTCCAAAATTTGCTTTTAGACCACCATGGATTGCTTCATCAAGGAAGAAGGAAATGGATGCTAGAAAGGTGGTAGTTTCAATGTGAATGGTGGTGGATGGAAGTAGGAAAATACTTGCTGTTTAGAAAAAGTTCAAGAAAAAGATATGGTCATTGGAAGGTAGGAACTTGGATTTTGGAAGCTTTATAGGGTGGTATGATGATTTAGGATGGATGGTGATGGTTGTGTGATGGTGTTTAGATGGAAGAGATATGAGAAAAGAGAAGAAATGAGTTGTTGGATTATTTTCTAAGTATGGAAGAAGAAAGAAGAAAACAAAAAGGAGACAAGTATAGTTTCTTGGAAAGTGAAGTTTGTATGCAAATCACTTTGTTCCCCAAGGAGTCTCACGGCTATGCATTGAGTGAGAGAGGTGTCATCAATGTTTCATGCAAAGTCTAAGTGTCACAAGCAACTTATGGTGAGGTGGTGAAGTGTGTTGCATGGTTGGGACAAGTGGCCAAGTGGTGGAGCAATTCAATTGGCTCATGGTGCATGTAAGCTTAGGTGTCAAGTGCAGGGCAACAGCTTGCTCATGGATTTAAGGGGTTTTATGACCAATTTTCCAAATCGGTTGAACATAAAAGTTATAGAAATTTTTGTTCTCTTTAAATTGATATATAGCACAAAAATATCCATCAACAAATGAGAAAGTTATGGCCAAAATAAAAAAGGGGTGCAGGGCTGTGACGAAATTTTTGTTCCCTACATAGATTATTTTTCTAGGCCAAATGAGTTGCAATTTGGGCTTTGTGTTCTTCATCAACATCGTGAATAATTTAGTTAATAAAAAGTTAGTGAAGGCCTCATTCAATTTCATGGCCATATGAGGGAGTTATGTGGAAAACACTGCACCTAGTGCAAACTAATGCTAAAAAAACATGAATTGGTATAGTGTTTTAATTTTTGGGATTTATGGGATGAGAACTGGTCTTTATGGTCAACATAAAAGTTGTAGAGAAATTTGACACAGAGAGTTTAGGACAAGAACGACTCGAATCCAATATCAGGAGAGAAAATTACTCCCAAAATACATACAGATATGCATTTTGGCTTACCCGGGTAACTTAAAATCAAGGTTTTTAAGCTTGGTTATTTAGAATTGAGTATTAGACTCTTCACAAAAATTGTTAGGAATAACATGATGGACATTTTGGGATAAAAATAATTTACTCAAGTCCCATGGATTATTTCTGGGCTCAGACCGGCGAGTTACACAGTTTTATTTACTTAAAACATTTACTGAGACATTTCTATTAAATCACCTAATGTTTTATTTTATAAGTTTTTGTTATTATTAATGTTATTAGACACATTATTATTGTTATCCTAATTATTTTTATTACTCATATAATTAAAATTAGAACCTCTTCCTCACACTCACAAAATCTTTTAAAACAGAACATATAAATAAGTCGGTCATAGCCCAAACATCAGTACACATAAAATTATCATAGACTACAGACAACTGGTCTCAAGGACCTATCATACAAAAATGAGGGTTGTTACACTGGCCATTGTTAGGATTTTTCCAACTGTTGCATTTCCCTTATTGTTTTTTTGGCTCTTTTGCGTATCTTAATGACATTTTTGGCCTCCGACTTCTTCATGAAAGTTGTAGATAGTTATGTTACAGAGGTGTGAAAATTGGTCTTATCTCAATTGGAGTTTCCTAACTCTCATTAGGCGTAAAACATCAAACCCATTACATTGTAAAATCAAATTTAAGAGGGGTTTGAACCCAACTTTTTATGATTTTCAATTTGGGACTTGTAACAGCCCTAATTTTTAAGAATAGGAAACCAGACCCTCAGGAGTCTGAGGATACTCTGTTGCCAGAAGCTCAAGGCTTTTGGCTTGTTCCCTGAGCGGTTTAGAATGAGGAAAATAGTGAAAAGCAGCTTAATGTGAAAGATGAGGATACTGAGAGAACGTAACAAGTGAGAGAAGCAGAGATAAGAAAATAATAAATTATATTCGACAATACTGTTTAATTAAAAATAATACATTAACGACGATTATTTTGAGTACAAATTAATTTATCATTATATTTATTTGATAATTATTTTTTTTCGACAATAATTAATATGTAAATAATTATAACAATTTATTTTGAAATTATATCTATTTTAAATTTTTCTTCATTTATTTGATAATTATATTTAATAATAAAATATTATCAGGTTCCTCGGATTTGAACTATGGGACCCAGCCTAAGGTCAGACTCTGACCGTTCAAACCAAGATTAGTGATCCAGTAAGGATACTAGTCCTATTAGAATCTCTCTACGAAGAATCAAGGGTGTCTGACTTAGCCTGATAAGCTCAATCAAAACCTTTGACGTCTCCTATGTTTGATCGTTCATATACCTCGGGGTGCCCGATGGTGACATGGTCAGTCCCTGATAACCTGTTTTGACATTTTAGGAAGGTTTCCTGAAGAGCCCGAAACTTGATTCGGACTTTGCGAACCTCATCCATGAGCTATTCTATTTCGTCGGAAGTTCAATATGCGCATTTCTGATGATACCTACCTAAATTTCTCAAACAATGTTCGATTGAGGTAATTCTAGTTTTGTTCACTTTGTTTCAAAGATATCTTCAACCTTCATTTCTAGCCTCGAACTCCAATTCTTACTCTGTTATCCCCAAAATCGAAGATTAAGTATATTCATCTTAAAATTCCAATGTTTGGACGTTTTTCTCTGCGCATGGTTCAGAAAAAATTCATAACTTTCTCATACGACCTTCGTTTTATACAAACTTGGTGTCAAAATCTCCTCAATAAAATTATATATGTTTTCCATGAAGACATCAACAGCTAAATCCTTCTAGATTGGTACAGTTTAATAAATCTTTGTGACTCCTTGGCTGTTTCGTTTCAATGTTGGCAGCCTTCTATAAAATTCACGTATGTCCCTCTTCTGGTGCTTGAATCATCCATTCTTTTTTTTACGGATCCTTATCATAGATATCTACAATTTTCATGGAGGGCAAGAAATCAAATTCCTAAGGGAGAATTAATGGTGAATTTATTTCGAAGGCTCTAGCTGATCCCAGAAGCTTCTAGAGCACCCCGTCGTAAATCGGGTATATCTCGGGCTACAAAACTTGGATCTTTACAAATAATATATCAAATTAAAGAGGAAAGGAATATCTAAAACTTCATGAAGAGCTAGAAATAAAATTCCTAATCCATAAATCCCAGAATTTAAAACACTACAGTAATTCATGTTTCCCCAGCAACAGCTTGCACTAGGTGTAGTATTTTCCATATATCTCTATCATATGACCATGAAATTGAATGAGGCCTTCACCAAAATTTTTCTAAAACATTTCTCCACAACTTTGATGTAGAAACCAAAGTCTAGTTCTCAGATCATTTGGCCCAGAAAAATTATTTGTGTAAGGGACAAAAATTCTGTCACAGCCCTACACTAGTTCCGTATTTGGGCCATATCTCACTCAATTCTTGATGGATTTTTTATGCTTTATATGGATTTAAAGAGAACACAAATGTCTACAACTTTGATGTTTAGCCCATTTTGAAATTCGGCACACAAGGATCCCTAAATCCATACACAAGAGGATGCCTCTGGTTGTGCCACACCAGCTTCCCATGCAACATGAGCCAATCACTTTCTTCCACTCACTAGGCACTTGTCACACTCATGCCCATCTGTTTCCAGCCACTCACGGTCTCCCACTCCCCCAACAGCCACAATCTCCACTCACCCACAACTCCTTATTTTATTGTTAAGCATGCCATGACATTCTTCTTGTATAGTGCAAATTTCAGCAACCATTTCCTTGCCTCCCATGCTCCAATTCACGCCCATACTCTGCCCAAGTTTCAAAATAATTTAGCTGCAACAAGTAACTCATTTGATGAAATGTTTATCCAAATTTTTACTAAACACTCATGATATTTCACTCCAAAATCTCCACCATTCCTTCTTGCATGTCACGGCCAACAATCAACATTGCTTCTCCTCACTTTGAAGCTTAAACAAATTCTAGATCATCTCTTCTTTCTCTCAACATCATGTCAACCACAACCTCCACCACCTCTAACCACACAAAAAAAATTGGACACTATCACCACTTTCCTCCATATTTCGAAAGCTTTTACTTCTTCTCTTCTTCTTACTTCCAAACCGTGACCACCTTCACCTAAAATAGCCACCAAACTTGCTTCTTATCACCTTCCATAATCCATTATCCCAAGCTTTATTCATCAAGCTCCACCATTCCTAGTAGTCGTGACCATCCAAGGTCACCAAGGTGAGAAAAAAATCACGTTTTAAACTCTTGAACTTGTCGTTTTTATTTCTTGTGCAAGAAACAATTTTTGTTTCTTAATTTTGTGGAATTTTCCCCATTGTTTTGGAAGCCAAACCCATGACTCCATTGTCCCCTCTTGGTTGCATGTGTAGTTTTCCTCAAGATCGAGAATTTAGGTGACGATCGGAGGCGACCGACGGAAGATTTCGAGTGATCGGTAAATTTTGGTAACCGATTCTCTACACTCTCTAAATTCCAAAATTCTCATGGTTGTTTTCTTGATTTCCCCTTGCTGCCCATGTTTGGTGTTGTGTGAAAAATTTGCGCATGTTGATTTCCTAAGGTACCGGGGATGATCGGCGACGATCGACGGACGTTTCGGAGTATCCGGCAAATTTCTGGCAATTGGATCATTTTCCTTCCTCCGGGCAGTGAACGTTTTGTATGGTAAGGGGGTCTTACCTCGTTTGATTTTGTTTTTCATCGTCCTATAATATTGCATGAGTATCCGAGAATCACCGTTTTAATTTTCGTTGCGATCCAACGGTAAAATCTCAAACCGCAAAGATTTTCATAATCGACCGTTAAAATTATTATGTTTTTAAGTTAGTAAGTATTTTAAAAATTAAATTGGCATAATTTGACATTCACGTGCTCGGGAGGATTTTATCACGATCGACCAAGAAAACAAAAAATTTAGAAAATTTAACATTTAGGCGGGCTCAGTTTCATTCGATACGGTTGTATTATTTATTTTAAATTTTTGATGTTATTATGTAATTTGTAAGTTGTTCCGGTAAGCCCTGCTATTAGGAGTTAAATTATCATCACATATCACCGAAGTATTTTGACGACATTACACTTTTTAAGAAAATTTACCGACCGGACGGTTCCGACGTTTCATCTTACTAAGTTTTAAAAAGTGAAATTATTTTTAATATTATAAAGTTTTATAAAAGATGGTTAGATAAATTGATTTTGGGAAGTGGAAAATTTTACATAAAAGGGGTTTTATCGACAAATGACCAAGTTATGCCTGATACATTTGGTAGACTAAGGATAAGCAAAAATTTTTTGGAAGATAATATGCTAGGACTTAGAAAATATTTGTGACTAATTTTAGTGACCAAATTTAGTGATCAATTAAGGTGAATTCTAAAGATGGGATTTTAATAAGTTTTATACGCTAAGAAAAAGAAAAATAAATAAAAGAAATATTGATGTGTGATAAAGAAATGGATATTCAAATTTAGAAGAGTTAATGACCACTTGTAGTAGAATAAAAGTGACTTTAAGAACTAGATTAAATGAAATGAATGTGGCAAAATAAATTTAAGTAGGGAATGAATATTTTGGGTTAAATATTTTGATAGCTTAAATAGGCTAAGGATTAAAAAAAGAGTGGATAACTAGGGTCTAACTCGAAGTAAGTTATAGGAAAGGATCTTAATAAATTAATTAGGGGAAAGGCTCATGCACCTAAATAAAATAGATCAAGAAAATTGGAAATTCTAACAAAAAAGAAAATAATGCTAAGAGTTATAGATCTAGGTAACCATTAAAAAGAGGGACGAAAGAAATAAAGGAGTTTTTATCCTTAAAAATATTAATTAGCTAAATAAGGAAAGATCTTTGGACTTAAACTTACCATAAAAAGGGACATAACCTATTAATTAAATGTTGACTTCTAGTAACTAAGTAATGGTTGACTAAGTAAGCCTAATCTTAGGATATGATATACATGAAATAAATATTTAAGTTATAGAGCCCAAATCACTTGTGAGGATAAATAATGTAGAAAGAGATAAGAAGGAAATTTGGGCTTGAACCAGATAATGAAAAAGAAGTAAAAAGATTTATAAATTTGATAGTAAATTTTAGTGGTTAGTTAATGTTTGACTGAGTTTATAATATTAGAATGGATTCTAGAACTCTAAGTAATAGATTTATCTCATAATAACAGTGAACTTTAGTTAATTGAAAGAATGGAATTAAGGAAATAAATCTATGAATATAATTAAGAATAGTAGGGGTGGAGGAAAAGTACAAAAGTTAGTAACTAGAAATGTAGAAAGAATATTACTAAATTGACAATTATACCCATGGAATTAGTGACCCTTTTAGTTACCGAGGAAAATAAGTTATTCAACCTTAATTGGATCAGTAAAAGAAAAACAACAATGAGACCGCTTGATGATGACTAAAGAGTTCATGATTGGACATGAGAAAATTAAATTGAGTAAGAAGATGGTCATACATAATGAAGTAAAGAATGCTTAACGAACAAATAATTGAGAGGTACATAAAGAATTAAATCAAGTGATAGTATACCTTAATAACGAACTAAATTAAGGAAATGCTAATGACGTAGACTAGATAAATAGTAGAGTAAAATGAGTGGAATAATATGCAAAAATATAATGTGAATGCTTGCGTCTAGTTTACTTTTAGAGATGTTAAATGTGTAATAACTTGTTAAGTCGTAGTAAATGGTGAATGTCGATACGTATATCATGTGATATGCCTAATAATTATTGTGTGATGCTTTCTTAGTGGTACGTGCAACACGACATTTGTTAATTGGCTGATTATGTGACTGCAGATGAATGTGTATATATATGTGTATGTGTGTTAGTTATGTAATAAACATATGTGATGAGTGAGATATGACGACATACGTATGGAATGTGATATGGTAGAAATACTTAAAGAATATCATGAGTTAACAAAATGAATGATGTGATGAATGGCATGTGTATGATGCATTGAATGAATATGTTGAAATGAGTAAGAAAAGAATGAGGAGATGTCTTGGTAGGGATTCGATAATGACTGAGTTGTGAAAAATGATATGATGAAATTAAGATCGGACCCGATGTGATGATGGGCACTATGGTGCCCGTATTGCCCCGAGGTTTCATAGATAATCATGATTCATTTCATTCCTAATGATCGAGTGAGCTATGTTATGATTTAAGTAAATATGAAAAGAGTAATGACTAAAGAAAAATGTTTAATCGAGGATTTTACGAAGCAAATCTGATGTTAGGAATGAAATGGAATCTCTGACAGGACCCTACCGATGACTAATGAATTAATGGAAGGAATGTATCTTACATGCATCATGTACATATAACTTGATGTGGACTAGAGCCAGCAGCGAGGGGTATGCTGTAGGATATACAGGTTCGATCCCTGAGGTTGGATCTTGGGAGTGTAACGGGAGGGGACCCCCAATGGCTCGGCGGTAGCGCCCTGATGCTGGGAAAAACCATGCAATCCTGGTGCACTTGGATCTAGACCAGTATCACTAGGACCGTGGAGAGCTAAGTCCCATTATGATATGATGAGGTGTGTTGGATCCATGATAGTGGGACTGTGAGTCCATAAGTACCCTGTGTTGTGATGTGGGGACTTGGTGTACTTCGGTCGCTCTAGTACGAAAACATTGTGTCCAAGAGTAGCCTGGGCAGGACGGGTTCTGATATGATATGATGTTGAGAGATGGGCCTGCATGCATCATGATGACTAATAAAGTGAATGAAAATAATGAAATGAACTCATGTATTGCATCATTATACTGCGGTTGTGACTGTTTTATTACTTAAGTGTGACTTGTAGAACTTAATGACACTGAGAGATGAATGGGAAAATAGGATGATTAGCTGAGATCAAAAATGGTGAGATAACTTAGAGTGTATCTTAGGAATCCCAAATAGAGTGGGTGGGACTAGATCCTTGATTGTTTATGTTGTATGTGGGTAGGTGTTTATAAGACACATTTCCAATTGTTATGGAGGTATTTTTCCAAACATCGTGGGGATGAAGACAGACTTCAGAATGAGGAGCAACTAGATTCTTCTCGGACCATGGATAGATAGAATAGGTTAACTTTTATTTTCATTCATCGGAGCCTGTATGCCCCTTTTTCTTTCTGTTATACACTTGTTGTAATGACCATGTGTTGTATATGACTATGTTATATATATGATGTATCTGTTCCACCAAGTTTTATGTATAAAAAAAAACTTCCACATTTTTCAAAAAAAAACTTGTAACCTCTTAGTTGACCAGGATAATCTAGTGGAAGGGATTGTCCTAGTTAAGCGAGGGTGTTATAGGACTAATAGGTGACATTTATGACATGTTCTACTATTTCTAAGACTAAAAATTAACTTTTCTCATATCACTTCTCATATCTTCATATATGGGAAGTGTGACTAATCAAAGATCTGGGGTGCGACGTTAAACGATCTTCTTTAATTCTTTGTGTCTCTTAGGCAAGGTGATGAACTTTAACACAAAAATAATTATCCTCAAAATTATTATGTCTTATCTATTATATTTACTTACATAAGACTAAGGGGCGCCACACTAACCATCGAATCGCAATGAAACTTGAAATAATTACTCTCAGACAACTAAGGAATATTATAGCAAATAATTACTCTCGGACAACTAAGGAATATTATAGCAGAGTTAAAATTGAAACAAGTTAAGGCAAAACTCCCCTTACCTCATGACTTGCTCATGATTTTGGGAGGAAAAGGACTGGAAGCCGCAAAAATTTCTAATCATAACCAAACTTACCATTTTTGTAGGCCAAGAGAAGTCATGGCCAAAGAGGTAAGATCAAGGAGACCAAGCTGTTGAAAACAAAGGCTTTTTTGTGAGTTATGAATGTGATTTTGAAGGGGAGAAAATAAGGTCAAGGTGCTATTTTTGGAAAGGTGGAAGAAGTTTGTGAAATGTTTAAGAGGTGGTCATTTTCTTTGCGTGAAAAGCAAGGGAACAAGCAAGTGTTGGCTGGTCTTAAAGGGGAATTAATGTGAGATGAAGGAAGATGAATAAATGGCTGATTATTGTTTTGGTATCTTAGGAAAATGGATATGTTCTAGAGACAAGGAAAATTTTACATGTTAACAATGGAGACCACATGAGATTCATGGCTGCATGAAGGAAGAGATTGAAAAGTCAAGACTTTTGCATGTCCACCAAGTGTACTTCAGTAATTTAGAGCGTGAGACAAGGGATTAGTTCAGTGCTGACAAGTGTCCCATGGGTGTTGCAATATGATTGGATCGTTTTTACATGGGGCTAATGTGGCACAATCATGGACAACAACTTATGAGGTAATTTTGAAGGGGTTACGGTGTAAATTTGGAAAAACACAAAACATGAAAGTGGTATATTTATGTCTCCTCTTTAAAACAAGGAATAACACGCAAAAATTTGACATCAGACAAGGGAGATATGCCCTAAATACAAAAATTGTTCCAGGCTGTGTCGGGAATTAAATTTGTGATCAAAAATAATTTTCTGGGATAAATGGTAAGGAATTTGATTTCATTCCCTGCATCAAAGTTTTAGAGAAATAAGTCTAGAAACTTTTGGAGAAAGAATCATTCAATTTCATGGTAATACAAGTGAGAAAAGTGGAAATTTCTGAACATAGTGCGAGCTGTAACAATGGGCACATGGAGCAGTATAGATTTTTTAATTCTGGGACTAAATAGGCAAGAATGGAATTTTATGGTTAACATCAAAGTTGTAGGAGATTTTGATACAGAAATTTCAAGATAATAACCACTTAATTTCATTAATGAGAGAAAGAGTTATGCTTAAAATACAAAGAAGCGCGCAAAAATGACTCTAACGATTAACTCGATTTTATTGAAATAAATTCTTAGGGAACCAAGTGGCTGGAATTGGGCCTCAAACCCTTCATGAGACTTGTAGATTTTCTCAATATGAAGCCATAGAAAAAAGAACAAAGTGATTCTAGTATCATACGAGGATGATACAAATTTGTTTCTAAAAAGGGTGCGGTGCTGATGTGAAAATGGATTAAGTCAGGAAAGATCTCGAAAACTATACCGAATGAGGTAGATCTGGCCTTTGAGGACCACACAAAAATCATAGAAAATTTTGTTACAAAAATTTTAAGACTTAGTTTGTGTGAATCGGAGGTCATATGAAAAAGGTATGAATTTTCAGAGGAACCAAGCGTAGACTAAAGGGATTAAATAATAGATTTTCAGAGTATAAATACTTAGTCATCAATTTTGGGAATGACAGAGTGTGAATCAGGGCTCGGTGCTAGAACCAGACATGATGGATCTTTTTACAAAAAAGAATTCAGAACCAGGATCATTCGATTCTAGGCTCATAAGCAAAAGTTAGGTCCTAAACACTAAAAGTGTTTAAATCGAAATTATGGGCTCGACTTGAATTAATTGTTTCTTTGAGAAATAGGATCAATAGGGCCCGAATTAGAATTTTGTCGCTTTAAGAAAAGTTCCTAAATTATTAAAATGAATCGCTAGAGACTGACCATGTCACCATTGGGCATCCCGAAGTATACACACGATCGAACGTATGAGGAAGGTGAGGTTCTGGCCGGGCCAGTCGGACCGGGCCGGCCTGGATTTACCGCATGAAGGTTCTAATAAGATTAACTTTTCCTATAGGATTTCTAGTCTCAACTAAAATTCCAGAATTAGATCGCTCACTAGGTTCCGTAGTCCAAGTCTATGAACCTGGTTATATTTTATTATTAAATATAATAAGTTAATAAACAATTTACTAAATGAGCAATAATCAAAAATCAAGTAATAAGTAACTAATTTTAAAATATTTCTCAAATAATTATCGAAAAGTTTAATAACTTATTATGCTTAATTAAATAATCTCTAAATAATTAAGCAGCTATGAAAAGTTCCTTAACTGATTAAATAAGCATTTAAGTACTCATTATTAAACAAATAATAAAATTAACCATCAATGATTATGAGCCTTACCAAATAAATGTTAATATTAGTTACCATATATTAAACAAATCATTAACCAATTTATGCCCTGTTCGCCATAAGTTATTACTACTCATATTTAATCGCAATCATTAGAATAAAAGTATATGACTAGCTATCAGTATTGAACCAAACAAAATTAGATAACTCTATCACCATCATCTACTTATCTCAGTTTTACTCTAATCGCCGATGCATTTCTTATCCTTTCCTCTAGTTCTCAATACTCTTCCTAGATTAAACTTCTTGCTCATAATCTCTTGATTTTTTATATTTACTGCTAGGGGACGGGCCAAAAAGCCTCAAGCCTTCCAGTGAAAGCCCAACTGAGTATCCCCTGGAGTCCTCAGGGTCTGGGTTTCTACTCTCAAAACTTAAGGTTGTTACACTCCAAACATATGACCGAGGATATAACTAAGTTCACCTTATTCACTCTAAGAAAAAAAGGGAATGTAACCTATGGTGACAACACCAAAGGAAAAATTCTCAGTTATGGAGATATCGGTAATAGCCTCTACTTTAATTAATGATGTTTTATATGTAGAAAGACTAAAACATAACTTGTTTAGTATTAGCCAATTATATGACAAAGGATATAAAGTACTATTTCAATCAAATTATTACATAATTGAAAATAAAATAAACAAAGAGATAAAGTTTATTGGTCAAATAATCAATAATATTAATCTAGATAGGTTGTCTTCAAATGATGCTCAATGCTTCCTAACCAAAGAAGATGAATCATGGTTATGGCATAAAATAATTACCCACATTCACTTTGATCATTTAAACAAACTTATTTCAAAAGACCTAGTAACTGGATTACCAAAGCTCAAATTTAAAAATAAGTTTTGTAAAAGGGAAAACAAATGAAATCTTCTTTTCAAGCTAAAAATATTGTTTTAACTACTAGACCTTTACAATTTTTACATATGGATCTTTTTGGACCATCAAGAATTAAGAGCTTTGGTGGTAATTATTATGGACTTGTGATTGTGGATGGTTATTCTAGGTTCACATGGACATTATTTCTTACACATAAAAATGAAGCATTTCATGCATTCAAAATACCTGCTAAAGTTATCCAAAAAGAAAAGAACATGACACTTACATCTATTTAAACCGACAATGAGGGAGAATTTGAAAATAAAAGTTTTGAAAACTTTTGTGAAAAACACAACATTGAACATTATTTTTCAGCATCTAGAAACTCACAACAAAATGGAGTAGTTGAAAGCAAAAATTGATCTTTGGAGGAGCTTGTAAGAATTATGTTAAATGATAGTGAAATTGTGAAATTTTTGGGCTAATGTAGTTAGTAGAACTTGCTATAACATAAAACGATGCTTGATAAGACTCATTTTAAAGTAAACCCCCTATGAACTTTACAAAGAAAGAAAACTAAATATTTCTTATTTTCATGTTTTTGGATAAAAATGTTGCAACATCCTAAAAAAATTATAAAAAATATTAATTAAGAGAGATAAATATTAAATAATTATAAATAGGTTAATAAATGTCCCAAAAATATTGGAATAATAAAATTGAGATTTATTATGGATATTTATAATTTATTGAGATTTAAGGAGCTAAAATGTTACCTGGTAAAAATATAGGTGTTGAACCAAGTATCTTCGATTGAGATGCCGTTGGTCAGGGCTGTTAAGAATATTAACGGGGATCCGAATCTATATTCAGAATAATTTTTGGATATAGTATTGAGCCCGAACAAAGATCCTGTATGTTGTAAAATGGTAAAAATTTAATGAAGGGATTAAGTTAAAACAAAAACTCCTTCCTTCCTCTCTCTCATTTCTTGGCAGCTTCTCCTCCCTCTCTAAACATTCCATTTTCTTCTTCTTCTCCATTCCTCTTTTTTTCCAAATGTGACCACCACCACCCAGGGCCATTTCCACTAAAATCAAGAGGATCCCTTGGGTTTATGAAGCTTGTATTGGACATGGAGGCAAAGCTTGGCTCATTTCCTCTTCTCTTCCTCTCATTTTTGTATTCACCTTGGACTTGGAGGAGAGGTATGATTTTTGACCACCCATGGCTTTTATTGATAGTTTTTGAGTTATTGAAGTATTGTAATGAGAGGTTAGATGTTATTTTGATGAATGGGGGTATGTTGAACCAAACCCTAGGTGGGATAACCATTGGGGATTGTTATTGATGTTGATAATGATTGGAATCTCATGTTGTTAGCATATGGATGTATATAAATAGTTAAAATTCATGATTGTGGATTATTGGTGAAAACCCTAGGCTTAAATGCTTGGAAATGGAACCCTTAATTTATGGTTTTATGTTATATGAGATTGTGAGGTTAATAAGGTTATTATGATTAAATGAAATGGTTTGGAATGATGATTGTTGGGTGATTTTAGAGGAAAACCCTAAGTATGGAAATTGGGGCTTTTGGCTTAATTGTTAATTAAAAATTATTTAGGCTCTTGGAATGAGTTTTTGGGAAGGATGAGATTGATTATTGATTGGTGATGATGAATTTTGAACTAAGGTAATGATGTTGTGCTTGTGATGGTCATTGATAGTGGGATTAATGAAATAAACATGGTGGGTTGATGAGTTATCGGGCCATGATAAATGACATATGAAATTGTTGATTGATAATGATTTGAAAGGAGCTAAGAGGCTCATGATGAATTTGAGTGGCAAATGGATAGTTTAAGTAATGATGAATGCATTGTGAATGATGAAAGAGATGTTGTTGTAGTTGGGTATGGTTAGCCCTTTTAGATTTAGAGAATCATGGTTTTGGAAAAGGAATTCTCAAAACCTAACACAATTGTGTAAATTAGTGCCTTGACAAGCTTAGGACTTGCTAATTAAGCTTTATGATATGTTGACACAAGTTTAGATGTATGATGATGCCTTGAGATGGCTTGTTAATTGTATGTATGTACATATGTGTAGGTTGGTGTAGATGATATTTTAAGCAATGAGGCAGGATGTTCGAGATATGTGAATCGTCGTTCTTCTCTCGAGGTAGGAGAGAAGTTTACATTCCAAATGCATGAGTAGAATAATTAATGATTTATGTATATCATGATACTCATGCTTGCCTTGCCATGTTTATAGTGAAATGATATGAGTGCAAATTATTGGCTATTGAGAATGATACATGTGTATATATGTTGATGATGAATGTTTATTGCCCCTTTGAAGGGAGTAATGTATTGTTGATGAATAACCTATGAGGGGCTGAAATATGTACATGTTAATGAACCATCCTTGAGGGAATGAAGTATATGTTTTGTGAATTGAGAATATATGTAGATGTTTGGCCATTGTGATGGCATTAGTGATATGATTGGAAGATAATGCATAATTAAGGAACTCATAGAGTCAAATTGAGTTTTATGTGATTTTGATGGCATGGGATAGTTCCAATAGCCTATATATGTAGTTTATAATTTGTAGGAATTGGAATGGGCCAATTCCAATGAGAATAGGTCCTCGAGTTGCATAAAAGTGTCTCAAATCGGGTAAAACGCATTTATGCGCATAAGTCCCTTATTTTTGGGAATTTTTAAGTGCGGCCGATGGTCACACGTCACGAACAATATATATAAGTTGTTGTTAAAATTTGGTGGGCATTAGAATTCGTATGAAAAGGTTAGGGTGATTAGAAGTTCAAAAATATGGCATTTTTTGCATAAAAAAGGGGTCTGTGCTGTTATGAATCGATTCAAAATAGTGTTTGAATTGATTCAGAGGCTACTGCATGGGCTTGAATCGATTCAAGACTCACTGGATTTATTGTTCCCAATTTTCCAATGCTTGAATAGATTCATACGGGTTTGAATCGATTCAAGGCCGCCTGTTTCCACTGTTTTGGGTCTAGGCATGCATGAACTGATTCATGAGAGGAGTGAATCGATTCCCACCCCTTTGTTTGTCAATTTTGGGGCTTTTACGATGCATGAATTGATTCATGCAAGGGCTGAATCGATTCATGGCCTTGTTATGGCCACTGTGCTGTATTTCCAACTGTTGTAATTCCTTTGTTGTTTTTGAACCGTTTGGGCATCTTAATGACATTTTTGGCCTCTGACTTCTTCATGAAAGTTGTAGATAATAATTTTACAAAGGTAGGAAAATATGTATTACCTTAATTGGAGTTTTCTAACTCTCATAAGGCGTAAAATACCAGACCCACTGCATTGTAAAACTCAAGTTTAAGAGGGTTTTGAACCCAACTTTTTATGATTGCCAAATTGGGACTAATAGATGATATTTTTGTCATGTCCCTCTATTTTTGAGATTAAGAATTAAGCTTTCATATATCTCAATGTTGAAATTTGTTATGGGCTCATTATTGTCCAAAACCCCTTTTTATTATGTAAAAACAAGTGTTTTCATTAGGGGTTCATGTGTGGTGTGTCTTAGTGGTGATTAGGGAATGGCTTAAGGCCTTGGCAAAGTATGTGTATGCCTATGCTATGTTATGAATACATGTATGCTTCACCACTATTGATATATTATGAATCATAATGAAAAGTAAATGATATGGTTATATGACACCCCTTGTATGATAATGAAATTAATGAGGGGACAATTGAAGGGCAATAGGTTGTATAAGTCAATGAATTCGATATGATGTTGATGATAATTAAAAGTGGATGATGCCATATGTATTGAATGATGATTAATGATGTTGAATGAAAAGTGATATTGTTATTGAACATACGCTTGATTAAATGGTGATTATTAGTATCGATGATGGCAATGCCATTGTGTTTGATACAATTGTAACCTTGTATATGTAATTTGAATTGTATTGGCAAGTATATGATGCTATGAAATTGATGTGTATTTGTTAACATGCCTTGTTGATTTCCATGCGTGGATTAATGCTATGATGCTTAATATGCTTTTGATTACCATGCGTGGTTTGATGTAAATATGTGAATGTTGTGCCTTGAGGGGCCTTGTGGTTAAATGTATGCCAATGATAACAAAATTAAATATATAATATACCCCTAAATGAGAGGGTGATAAATCCTTGTGAGGTTAAAATTTGGCATATGCATTATTGCATTTTGCATTCATGGCATGATATAGCATTGATTATGTGGTTGCGATCACAGTGAATGGTCTTGCGGGACTATATGAAGGGAGTACCCCAATGTGTGGCGGGAAACCAATATATGAATGAATAAAGGTTGTTTCAATCACTAGTATGTTGAGAATGATGAACGTGGTTGCCATCACAAGTACTTAAATGATAAAGATCCTGTGGGATTCTATGAGATTGAGTACCCTATACGTGGGGGAATAAGTCTGTGGTTGCGATCACATGACAAATTGATATGATAAAGGTGGTTGCTATCACCAGTGTATTAAAATGAAATTGGTCTTGCGGGACTATGAAGGGAGTACCCCATGTGTGACGGGAAACCAATATGAATTGATTGATATGTGGTTGCGATCACAATGAAAAATCCTGCAGGATTCTATGAAAAGGGAGTACCCCATGCATGGCGGGAAACTAATATGAGATTGATTATAAGTGGTTGCGATCACTTGAGATACCATGTGCGCATGGGTGATTGAAATGGATCCATTTCATATGCATTAAATAGTTGACATATGCATTAGCCATAGGTACATGGCATTTGAGATGGAGATGACCGAACAAAGATGAAAACCACTTAAGAGTGTGTTAATTGATTAAAGATTTAAATGACTTAATAATGATAATTGTGAATACCCATAATGATGCAGGGCCATGTGAATGTGTATGTGCTTGTGCTTGTGCTTGACATGAATTGTGAACAATGAGTCTTGTATGCCTAATATGATATCTTGTTGATGGTTATTAAATAAATTGATGATTTATTTGCAAAGCACACATGTTGTTTGTATGCATGTACACATAATCACAATGTATTTATATTCGTCATTTTGAATGTATAACTCACTCTCCCATGTTGTATCCTTTTTAGCATTGCGATGCAGGATTATCATGGGATGAGATCATTTCTTTGAACTAAAGCTTTTGAGGAAGGTAAATAGTTGTAATGGAAAGCCTTGGCTGGCAATGATTATTAATTATGTTGTGATGAATGAATTGTTTAAGATGATAGTTGATAACCATCGATTTGATGATATTGCATGGATGACAATGTATATGGATGATGTATTGATATTTGAGGTATCGAGACTTAAGCCCATTTTGATAGATGAAATGATGCTGGATATGTAGTCCTTTTGTATATGTACAAGTATTGATAATGCATAAGCTGAGGTTGAATTTCATGATAGGCAATGAATAATATTTGGACGCTTGCTTGGTTGTGACCTAATAGACCTATATGATGTGGTTGCATGATTGCTTGAGCCTTTTTCCATATCTTCATATATAGAACTAGGCGGGTGCCCTGTATACATATTCTTCTTCCGCTGTAAACTCAAACTATTTTGTATACATATGTGGGCATTGTGATTAGCGATCCAGTATATAAATTATTAAATTTCACTCTTCGGTTTTCTGTGGTTCGGGTCTTGATGTAATCTTTGTGGTGTTCTTAAAATTATTTTGAACATGAAAAATTTACTCACATTTGTATTAATTATTATCTTGATTACATCAGGATTCGGGTCCAAAAAATCAGGGTGTGACAAATGTTTTGTCATAAACAATGAAAAAGATAACTTAGGCAAATTTAATGCTAAGTATGATGAAGCAATTTTTCTTGGTTACTCTTTAACAAATAAAGCCTATCGAATCCTTAACAAATAAACTTGTACAATTGAAGAATCCATCCATGTTAAATTTGATGAGTTTAACCAAAAACCTCTGAGAAAGATATATGATGATCTTATAGATTCTATCCAAGACTCAACCTTAGAAGTCAAAGAAGAAGGAGAATGAAATCATAAAGAAGAAGAATCTTTACAAAGAAATGGCCATCCTATCAATACTCCCAGGGAATGGATCATATCTAGAAACCATCCAAATCGACAACATATTAGGTGATATCTCAATGGGTGTAAGTACTCATAATTCTATTAGAAATGCATGTAATCACTTAGCTTTCATTTCTCAAATTGAACCTAAATCCATAAATGAAGCTATTGTTGATGAACATTGGATGTTAGCATACAAGAAGAATTAAATTAGTTTAAAAGAAATCAAGTTTGGGACTCAGTGCCAAGACCTAATGATCATCAAATAATAGGAACTAAATGTGTATTTAGGAACAAACTTGATGAAATTGGAATTATCACTAGAAATAAAGCTAGGTTAATAGTTAAGGGATACAATCAAGAAGAAGGCATTGACTATAGAGAAACTTATGCTTTTGTTGCTAGCTATTAGGTTATTGTTTGCTTTTACATGTTTATGAACTTTAAAATGTATCAAATGGATGTTAAAAGCACTTTCTTAAATGGATATATACAAGAGGAAGTGTACATAGATCAACCACCTAGTTTTAAAGATTATGAATTTCCTAATCATGTTTTTAAACTCAAGAAAGCCTTGTATGGTTTAAAACAAGCTCCTAGAGCTTAGTATGAAAGACTTAGTAAATTTCTTTTAGATGATAATTTTGAAATAGGAAAGGTTGATACTATACTATTTATAAAGCACAAGAAACATGTTATTTTATTAGTTCAAATTTATGCTGATGACATTATATTTTGTGCTTCTAATAAAATCTTATGCAAGGAGTTTGCTAAGATTATCTAGAATAAGTTTGAGATATCAATGATGGGAGAGCTCACGTTCTTCCTTGGACTATAAATTAAGTAAGTGAATGAAGGTACATTCATTAGTCAAACCAAATACTACAAAGAACTACTAAAGAAGTTCAACATGGACAAGGCAAATGAAATGACAACTCCCACGAGTACATCATGTTATCTAGACAAAGATAAGAAAGACAAGAATGTAGAAATAACCAAATATAGAGTTATGATAGGATCTTTACTATATCTAACTGCTAGCCATCTTGATATTATGTTTGTTGTGTGTGCTAGATTTCAAGCATATCCTAAAGAATCTCACTTAACTACCTTTAAACGTATAATGAAATACTTAATAGGAACTCAAAATGTAAGGTTGTGGTATCCAAAAGAGGCTGATTGCACCCTTGTTGGTTATTCAGATTCTGATTTTGTGAGTTTTAAGTTAGATAGGAAATGTACTAGTGGAACTTGCACTTGCTTGGAAATTCCCTTGTTTCTTGGCATATCAAGAAACAAGTATGGCTCTATCAACAACAGAGGCTAAATATGTCGTTGTTGGTAGTTGTTGTGCACAAATTTTATAGATGAAGCAACAACTTTAGAGTTGGTGTTAAGTTAGATTATATTCCCTTTAGATGTGATAATACAAGTGCCATTAATATTTCAAAAAATCCAATCATGTATTTTATAACCACAACTAAAAAAACCCCTGATAGCCACCTGAAATTAGCAGCCGACCCATACCGTCGCTAATTTACGACCGCGTTAGCGATTGGAATGTGAATATGGACGCCACAAAGAAAACTAGTGACCATATTAAGGACCAAAATAATCCTGTCGCTAAAATTTATAAAAGTCTATGGCTAACTCCGTCGTTACATGTAAAATTCTCGCCAACCTGGTGCTATGTGCATCTCCCTCCATTTTTTGCTTTGCCTTTAATTTTTATATTAGCGCCAAACATAGCGACGGCATTCCGCGGTCGCTAAGTAAAGGAAAACATAGCGACGTCTATGTTACCGTCATGGAAGGAAGTACTATTGCCTTTAGCGACGAAGTCCTATCGTCGCTAAGTTTGGGCGCCAACAAAAAACCATTGGAGGGAACCAAAAAGTTAGCGACGAAGTCCTACTAGAAAAAGCACCGTCACTGACACAGTCGCTAAGTTTCACTTACCTCTATTTTTTTGTTTCCATCCATGGTTTTGTTGGCACCAAACGTGAGCGACGGCTGGCGTGGTCGCTATAGTTGTCCCCATAGCGACGGCGTCCTATGTGGTCACTATTTTTGTCTGGTAGTGACGCGTTACCTTGTCGTTGCTATAATTGTGTACATCAGTGACAAAGTCTTACCGTCTATACGTTGTCGCTACCTCAAAGACGTTAGCGACGGTATCATGGTGTCGTTAGCGTAATGTTATTTAACGACAGTTTGTGTCCATCGCTAGACTAAAAACCTTGAGGTAAAACTAAAAAAGTTAGAGGTATTTCTGATTGAGCGACAGAAAGAGTCATCGCTAGTTTAGAAATGGTAGTCACAACATGTTGTTATCGTTGCTAAGCCTTCCATGTGTCCACTTTAGTGACTCCTTTAGCGACGGTTTGTACCACACAAGAGATTTATATTGGTTCACTTCTAACACTAAAGCTATATCCAGTACCTTCAGACTTGAAGGGTTTTCCACTATGTAAAATTGTCCTTTTTACATGAGCTGCACAGACTGTGCCCTTGAGTACTATTAAATCTAGTCACTCCTAGCTTAAGCACATTACAAGCTTTTGAGTATTCTGGACACCAAGCACTCCTGGCTTAAACAGAGTATTCTTTTATAGCACTCACTCCTGGGGCAGACCCAAGTATTCTTTCATAAGCCACTCTTGGCTCAAATCCAAGTATTCTTTCTAAAGTCTCTTCAGGCTAACAGTGTTTCCAGACAGATCTACCAGACGTGTGCTTATAGAAATTTGGAAGAATTAATACAATAAGATAATAATCCTTTTGACTTAGTTGAGCTAAGTAAAGAGTTTGTTCAACAAACTTGTACAAATAGTGGAAGGCTTATTTTGCATATGATTTAGGACAAGTAAAAGTAATAGAGAAGTGTGAAGCATACTAAGTCTAAAAGCTTAGTCAAAGACAATGTTCTCATAGAGAAGATGAATTAATGCATTGATTGCATGTCTCTTACTTTGGATACTATGGCGTATAAAGATAGGAATAAGATGCATATAGTGAGCTTTCTTTTTCTTCAATGGCATTTCTCTAATATCTTTTGTTCTATATGACCTTCTGCCATTTATGATTTTCTTGCGCTAAATGTTTTTCATATTTTTCTTTTCATTTTCACTGAGTACCCATTTTCACTCTTTTCTTTTTCTCTTTCTTTGTTTCTTATTTGCTCTCTCTTTTTTACTCTTTACCTCTCTATTTTTAGAAGAGAAAAGTTACAATTTATAGATTTTTCTTTTAGATGTGCAACAAATGAAGGAGAGATAGATGTATAACACCCCTGATTTTCTATACTCGAATCCCGATGTAATCGTCATAATTAATTAAATTGCAAATAAATTTTTCACATTTGAAAAACATTTCCAAGACATCACCATGATCACATCAAGACCCAAATCACAGAAAACCAAAGAGTGAGATTTAGAAACCTATAACTGGATCGAGAAATAGTTTGCCCATTCGGTATATAAAAATAACAGAGTTTACAGCAGAAGAAGAATGTGTATACCGGGCACACGCCTAGTCCCATATATGTAGATATGAGAAAAGGCTTGGTAAGCATGCAATGGCATATGGTAAGCCTAATATACAACCATCATCATTTTACATAATCACATAAGCATGCAATGCCTATGATGTATGTATATACCTATCTATATGGTCATGCGTCATACATCTCCAATATTCATATTTATAATAGACCATAACCAGCCCAACTTTAAATTCATAAGTCTCCACTATTAGTATATCCTCCAAGTGTATACATATTCACAATTCGTCCATCAATATCAATAATTTCAACATCATACTATTCATTATATACATAACACGTTAGATTACAATGCTGCCGGCCAAGGCATTCCTTTACAACTATTTACCTTCCCAAAAGCTTTACTTTAAAAACGTCCTCTTCCCACGGCATTCCTGCATCAATACTAAAAAGTAGACCACATGGCAGAGTGAGTTATATATTTTAAATGACGATATGAATACAATTGAAATTATGTGCATATGCATATCAACATCATGTATGCTTTGCTAAACTCATGAACAATCATCATAAATTATTAATTCAACAATATATATCCATTTCATGCTCATTTATCAAATCATAGCAAATTAAGCATATACACATTTATAACACCGCCACAATGGGCCAACACGTATCAATCACATCGCCACAATGGGCCAACATCATCAACATAGACCATTCTGGTCTTTCATCAAGCCACCATGGCTAACATCATCATTTCCAATCATAAACAAATACGCCTTTCATTACATTGGGCCATATCATACATATCGTCATATTCAACATCATTTCATAAATTCATATCATTTATTACTTTTATGTGGTCTTTCATTATATTAACTTCTCATATCATCAACACCAATACCATCATCTCAATTATCATCAATCATCATCATATTCTGGCATATCTCCATGCTATATTGTGAACACCTCTTTTGGTCCGGTCCAAGTGGAATGAATCTTTTTATACTGAATTCTAATTCAGAATGGTCAAATTCGAATAGAATGGCTTCAGAATAATCAGAACCGAGCAAAATAACTCAGAATGAAGCTTTTCCAAGTGAAGGCATTTCCGAGTTGGAATGACTAAAAAATGATCACATCTGAACAAGATGACTCAGGTTAAGGCATTTCCGAGTGAAATACAACCCTGGTAGAGATAAATCCGAGTGAAAAACTCAAAAAATGGTCAAATCCGAGTCAAAATGAAGCATTTCCGAGTGGAATGACTCAAAAATGATGAAATCCGAGTGGAATCACTCAGAATGAGTCATTTCCGAGTGAAATGCTCCCTGTTGAAGTTGAATCCGAGTGGATAGCCTCCCTGCCAAGCCAGTCCGAGTGGATTATGCCCATTTTCAAGAGGAGTCTGAATGAAATGACTCAGGATGAGTCAATTCCGAGTAAAATGCTTCCTTATCGAAGGTGAATCCGAGTGGAAGGCTCTCTGTCAAGCCATTCCGAGTGCAAATGGCCAAAAATCCAATTTCCGAGTGCAAAAAAGGAAGGATTCGAGTAAATCCTTCAAGCGTTGAAGTTTCTGTGTCACTTTTGAAGAGATTCCGAGTGAATAATCCCGGCTGAAGGAATTCCGAGTGTTGTTCTTCAGTCAGAACCAACTGAAGCATTCTCAGTCAACACCGAGTGAGTACTCCCACTTAAACCCGAGCCAATTTCCAATCGGTTTCCGAGTGAGACTTCAGTCAGTCAGCCACCTTTCCCGAGTCCTTTTGGCCAATCAATTCTTCTCATCTCGAGTCCATTTCCACCAATTTCCGAGCCATGATTAAATCTTTTCCGAGCCATTTCAATCGGTTCCGAACTTCACTCATCCGAGTCCTCCTTTACCCATTTCCGAGCTATTTCAATTGGTTCCGAGTCCTCCTTTACACTCAACCTCCGAGTCCTCCTTCAAACCTTTCCCGAACCCATTTCCATCAATTTCCAGTCAGAACCGACTGGCAATTCAGTCGGTTTGCTTCTTCAAACCTTTCCCGAGCCCATTTCCATCAACTTCCAGTCGGAATCGACTGGCAATTCAGTCAGTTTGCTTCTTCAAACAAGATCCGAGTCAATTTCAAGTCGTTCTCCTCAATTTTCAATCGGCTCCGAGGCTCTTTCACTCGTTTCCGATTGAATGTCTCACAGCAACCACAAACCGAGTAAAACCACTCGGAAAGGAGTATTCTCACTCGGCCTTCTATGGGGAATGCCTTATTCCACTCGGAATTCACTCCCAGTGTAGATGAATACTGATTGGGAGGTTGATCCGAGCCGTTATCACTCGGATTTCACCATTCTAACTCGGATTTCAATATCCTCACTCGGAATTCCACTATCCTCATTCGGAATTCCACCATTTTCACTCGGATTTCCAACATTTTCACTCGGATTTCCATAATTCTCACTCGGATTCCCACCAGGTCCCCCTGTTAGACCGTGCTGACTTGGATTCCACCACCCAAGTGGATCCAGGAATCCTAGGGGTGGCAGACAAGTGGCAAACAGGGTGGAAGTAGGGGGAATTAAAAATTCCCACCCAGCCGTTGTCCCCCACTTCACTCTGAGTGGAGGCCTGAGCTGGCATTCCACTCGGAAGTGGAAGCCTGAGCTGGCCTTCCACTCAAGCCAGCCTATAAATAGGTAAGGGGGAGGACAGCTGAAGAGGAGGCATTCAGAGGAGGAAAACTCTGCCAAAAAATCCTTCGTGCTCTCTTCTCTCTCACACCAATTCTTCTCTTCTTCTCCTTCCATCACTTCTCACTCTACATACACCCTCTCTCCCACCGTACTCTCCCTTTCCTCTCCCCCTCTAAAGACCAAACCACACACACACACCTCACGGTCACTTCAATCCGTCTCCTCAACCCATACACCATCCAGCTTCCTCTCTCTTCTCCTTCCAACCCACGCCACACCGTCTAAGCTAGCTCCACACCGTCCAGAATCCCTCTCCTCGGTCAGTCTCACTCGGCAGTCCACTTCTCACTCGGTAATCCTCTTTCCATTCGGTTTCCTTTATTTCCACTCGGATTTGCACCATTTCACTCGGATTTTTACTGTTTCAGTCAAATTTCACTGTTTAACTTGGTTTCTGCTATTTCCACTCGATTTTCCTCAATTTCACTCGGTATTTTCTCATTCCACTTGGTTTTTACCATTTTCACTCGGTTTTCCTCAATCTCACTCGGTTTTTACCATTTTTACTCAGTTTTCCTCAATCTCACTCGGTTTTATGCTTTTCTCACTCGGTATTTCATTTTTTTTACTTGGTTTCTTCCATTTCCGCTCGGTTTTTCCCATTTTCACTTGGTTTTTTCCCTCTTTCTCACATGGTTTTCTCTTCTTCCCCTTAGTTTTTGCTCATTTTTCCTCTGTTTTCCGAACTTACTGTGAAAAATAAATGCTTCCTATGTTTCCTTTCAAATCTAAATAAAAATTAAAAAAAAAAGGAAACAAATCTTTTTTAAAACAGTGTCGTACGGGAGCACTCCCGTCTACACAACCTCTTTAGGATTCATACACGTGCGAAGAACTTCGCCTTGTATGAGTTCCCTGTCTCAATGACATCCACCATCATTTCCCAAGTCTTTTCCTAAAAGAACAACACTCAGAACTACGTAACCCTGATTTCTTGATAATTCAAGAATACGTAGGAGCAGGATTTCAATTCCTGTCGGGCCCATCTCTCTTATTCCTTTTTGCTGATTTATTCCCTTACTTTCATGTTTCTTTCATAAATGTTCTTTTTTGGTTACTTCCATGAAAATCAATTTAGACGTGACGTCTTGTTGATTTCCCCCTAGTTTTTTGTTCAAACCTCGCCACAATTCATAGTGAAGGGATACTTAGGACAAGACGTCCCGCTTATCTCTTTCCTATCCCTGTCTTTTTTATTCAAGGATGTATAATTTAGGCGTGACGCCTTATTAGCATTCTCTTCCTTTCTCTGTCTCATATCGAAGTTGAGTTTAATTCGGATGAAACGTCCCATTGACCACTCTTCGACATTCCATGTTTGTAGAGTTCTCTCACTCCATTCTGTTTTTTTTTAAATAAAAAAAAGATACAACAATAAAAGGGAAGAAGGCTATTTATGTTACGCATTTTCAATCTTGGTACTGTTTTTGGACAGGCGATGTAGGGTGCTAATACCTTCCCTACCCGTAACCGACTCCCGAACTTGAATCTCAATTTTTAGCCAGTGCTTTACTGAACCTAGTTTTTTCCAATGTTTTTCCTATGGATAAAAATGTTGGTGGCGACTCCCTGTTTCATTCCATACCATTCTCTCTCTTTCTCGCCGCGCCGTCGCGATTTAGGTTGCGACATATATACAAATGCTCTTATGGCTAATGCACATGCACAATGGAATAGACAACAAATACAGATCCGAGTGTGGGAAATAACACCAATTGTGGGTTCAAGCATGATCACATACCATGCCCCTATTGCAGTAGTAAAATGTGTACACATATATCATAATGCATGCATATTCACCATATTTTTATTGGTACCAAACCGCATCGCCCATTTTGCAACACCTGGTCATTTTCACCATGACCGCGGTATACAACATATTCAACATATGGTGTTGCGGGCCAACCATGATTCTCAACATGGCAGCTGTGATCCAAAGGACCACTGGGGACACCTGCTCCTCAAGAGCCACCCCCCACAAGGGTCAACGACATGTAGCTCCGCGTAGCTCAGCATGGGCAGCTTCGTGACTTGCACACCGAGTCACAGGGGAAACAACAGAAATGCTCATGCACTGAGCCGCCCTCCCACTGGGCCAACGGGGGGAATCCCCTAATATTCTAACACCGACAGCTATGATATACCATGGATGCAATGCAATGCAAATCAAATGCATTCTCACTCTGTGCATCCTAAATGCCACTCATCAAACATCATCATCATCATCATAATCACCAACACCACCATACACCTTAGTGGATTTCAACATTGTTTGTTTCTTAGTCATAGCTTTTAAGTTTTAATGTGGCATTTTCATCTCAACATATTTTCACATATATTTCACCTCATACACGCAAGTCGATACTTACAAATAGCCACTATGGCATTTCACCATCACATATTATTCATCAATATTATCACACTTCATTTAGTGGATTTTCATCTCATTATTCATTACCATTGCTCAAGTATACTCATATGTATATATAATCGTGTGGCATTCACAACATTTTCAATTTCATATTTCATACCACACATACAATACCATGCTTGTATCACACACAATGGTACACAACAATTCATCAATATAAATATACACCTCTTTGTGCAAGAGAGTGTTCAACATCATCATCAATCGTTGTTTAATGTCATTTAATTATCCTTCCTTTAATTTCAAATTCACTCTAGGATATAACTCATAATCCTGCCATCATAGTCTCATTATCATCCTCTTATCATTCAATTTCAGGTGACAAAGATATCATAATGCATTATTTTAATACAGGTGGTAAATACATAATTAATTAATTCCCACGTGCCAATCAATCTTAATCACCACCATGTTTTATCATCATCATATTACCTCTCATACATCCCCTTATTCGTCTCAAATTTTCCTCATCATGCCAAGAAGGAGGGTCAAACATGAGTCTGCCACCAGTAATATCAAGTAAAACCCATTCTGGTGGAAACTCGCTCAAGCGAGATTCATATCCGCTTGAGCGAGACAGGCCAGGTTCGCTTGCGACTCCCTTTCGCGTAAGCGAAAAACCTCCAGTAGCGTTTTCACGCTCACTCGCTCGAGCGAAGCACCTGCTCACTTAAGCGAAATTACACCAGTAGTCATTTCCACACTCGTTCGCTTGAGCGAGGAATCCACTCGCTTAAGCGAAATCCGACCAGAGGTCGTTCTTACCAATACTCGGTTTTCACTCTGCTATTCATTCAAAACTGACTTATTTCACTCGGTTGTCCACTCGATAAAATCAATCAAAACCGACTCCTAATATTCAGGTTTCCACTCGGCAGAATTTCCCTGAAACCGGCTCAAAGCACTCAGGTTTTCCACTCAGTAAAATAATCCTAACCGACCCATTATTCACTCAACCAAAACATTCCAGGGCCGACTCACACTCACATAGTCTATCACTCGGCTAATTACTCTAAAACCGACTCATTACCTGATCGGTCCTCACTCGGTGAATTATTTCAAAACCCACTCTTCTCTCTTGTAGTCTTTCACTCCGTAAATTAATTCCAAGACCGAGTCATCTCAATCAGTCTTCCACTCGGTAAATTCATACTAAATCTGAGTCTTCACTCACACAGGGTTCCACTCGGTAAACATTCCAGAGACCGACTCACCACCTAATTGGTCACTCACTCGGCGTCTCATTTCAAAACTGACTCATCACTGGACCAGTTCTCACTCGGTGTTTCATTCCAAATCTGACTTCCTTTCTTTTTCACTCAAACGGAGTTATTCCAGAGTACTTCTAGACAAACTCACACCGAGTAACCCCAATCGGTATCATACCACTCGGAATTGCACATTCGGAGGCACTCCACTCGGGACAGGTTACACTAGACTTGGAAATTCCCCATTCGGGACTCTACTACCCAGATCATCACACTCAAAAGCCTTCTTACTCGGCTTATGTCCGTTTCCTCACTCGGAAGATCCTGACTCGGACATAGCTGACTCGGATTTCACTCAGAAATTCACCACATCTTAGTTTGTTTTCACAACACCCACTCGGACGGGATTCGTCCAGGGTCTCACCCATTCTCCGTTCGCTCATCTCGCTTGGGCAAATACTATCCCCAAGATCCTTCGCTCGGGCGGATTTTGTCCAGTGGCAAATCCTTCTGCCCTCGCTCGGGCGAAGCCCCATTCGCCTGGGCGAATTGGGCCAGAGGCCAATTCTCTGAAGCAGGGGACTTTCGCTTGGGCGAGATCCTGTCTCGCTTGAGCGAGACTATCAGGTCTTACATAGAATTAACAATTCTCACAACCTGACGCAGGGAATTCTTATTTTAAGCCAACTGATTCACCACCAATACATCATACATATCACATGAGACATATAAAACTCTCACCACCCATTCATACTTGGAAAATCCTCATTCAAACTTGTCAATTATTCCTTTAAATTCCAATTCATCAACTATAATCACTCATCTCAAAACAATCCTCTATATTTTAACTCATTTATTCATAAATTTTCACCATCATTTAGTTCACGTCCAACCAAGGGACCATCAACCACTTATCATCAATATGATATAAATACATGCATCATTATAACATTCAACATAAGCCAAGCCATCATACATCACTTCATCAAATTAATCATATAAAACATTCATGGTAAGGCATTGCATGAGATCAACATATACATAATTAACAATGAATTCACTCATGCGATTTGAAATGCAAACTCCTCTCCTACCTCGAGAGAAGAATCGCCACGCGATTACATCGATCATTCTGCATCGTCATCCGGAATACAATCCTATCAACAACACACATATGTACATGAAATTAATAAGCCATCACAAGGCATCCAATTTCAACTTAAGTCACTATGGATTTTCTTAAGCTATCACTAATCAATAAACCCTTATGGCATTTATCATGGCCTAAGACTTCATCAAGTCAAGTATCCATTATCAATGGTCATCCACCATTATTGTTATCACCAATAACATCACTCAACATTGCCTATCATTTTCCTATTCTCAAGATTTATTCCTCAAGTCATCAAATCTACTCACATGCAAATATCATCAACCTTATTAATCAATCTTAATGATTCTAAAAATCCATTCCTCTCATATACACTATTCATAGACATCCATAATCATCAAAATCATCAAGTGGGTCAAAAATCCCCAAATTATTAATACTTAGGGTTCTCTTTCCAAACATTCAAGCCTAGGATTTCCATTTCCACCCACATGCAAGGTTCCTAACATCACCAACTTCAACTTAACAACCCCAAAACCATAAATAAAACAAGGTGGAGGTAAGAAATCTTTACCTCAAGCTTAAGCTCCACCAAACGAAAATGAAGTGAGGAAGAGGGAGATGACCAATGCAAGCTCCCAAGCTCCATAGACGCTTCACAAATCCAAACTTAGCTTTCGTTTTTGCCAAAAGAAAGAAGAAGAATGGAGGTGGGCGGTTTTTAGAATGAAGAGAAGATGAAAAAGAAGAAAATGAAGAGTGAATGGAGGGAGAAAGCACCCCACGGTGATAAGGAGAAAGATAGAGGAAATTTTAGTGTAAATTGGGTATTACCCAATGGGCAAAAGAGTGTATCAAGTTGCTGTTACTAATGGTTAATAATTCCCCATTATCCAACGGGTAAAAGTTCCAAGTGATAAAGAGAAAAAGGCCACGGTGATGATGGGAGGAGAAATGGGATTTTTGGTTTTCTTTTAATTCTAATTGGTTCGTATTTTCCCTGGTTATTATCATACATAGAGTCCAATTAATTATTTCCTTGACACCAAAAATCATTTTAAATATACCATCTTAACAACGATAATTTTCCGAATATTCTAGACCCGTCAAATATCTAATTAAATCAAGTGGGTCCCACTTCATCTATTAATTCATCTGGTTCCGGTAAATATTAATTTTTCGATAATTCACCTCTAATGTCTAACAATATCTCCTATAATAATTTGACCATAAACAATCAATTATCATCATCTAATAAATTTATTTTATTTAAAAAAAATCTGGGATGTTACAAGATGACCGTTGAGGGATGATTCAACCATTGAAGGGTGTTTTGCTTTAACAGACAATCGCTTTTGGTTAGAGAGTCGTTCTGCACATAAAGTATAGGGAAGAGACCTTTTGAGACTTGTACAAACAGAGGCAAAGTAGGATAGTATAAGTTTCACCAAGATGGAAAGTTCTCATTCAGAGGTTTTTAAATTATCAGGGTGTTGGTGAAAATAGATACTTTGAGATGAAACTTGATCCTTGATTACTTTCTTTATTGTAAACAACATCTTCACTCTTTGATAGAGATTGATTTAATATATTGACGACCAGACTTGTTCACGAAGGACTTCTAAAATGATTCTGGGTCTGGTGATCCATAAGGTGTTGATGATGAGACTCATAGATTAAGCGCAAACTCGATCAAACTCTTGCTTGATAAGGTTCATAAGGTCTGGAGTAACTTCCAGCTTGATAAAGTATGAAGATAGACTCCGGTTATTAAAAAGATTTATTTTGATGAGAGGAACTCTTCCATATACTTGATGCGTGCAGTATGGTTTAACAGGTTTAGGTCTAATACAAACTTTGATGAGATGATCTTTGCTATGGAGAGCGTTCCCAATTCTCGTTTCTTTCTTTAAAGAGTCTTGTTGTAACACCCTCGGTTAACTAGGAAAATCCCTTCCACTAGATTATCTGGGTTAACTTAGAGGTTGAGTTTTATACAAATGTGGAAGTTTTTTTTGTACAAGACAACTAAGTGGAACAGACACGCTTCATATGTGACATAGTCATACACAACACATGGTCATAAATAGTAACTATACATGCTGAAAGTAGAAAGAGGCACACAGGCTCGGATGAAAGAAATAAAATAATCTATTTTACTCGTCCTCAATCCAAGAAGAGTCTGGCTTATCCTTGATGCGAAATCTACACTAACCTCTATGGTGTCGAATGTATGGTCCAATTGGAGGTCTGGAAAAATAGCGTAAGGGTGAGTCTCTACTTCCAACACAAATAGAGAGTTGTCATCACTGACAACCCTCCCACACAATCAACATAAACTCACAAATAAGATTCGTCTTATTTATCAGGGATTCCTAATTAGTTTAATCTAAGTTGTCTTTCCCGACTTATCCTTATCCATTTTTCCTGAATACACAACTTTCTGCTCTCCCCCCTTCACTAGTCATTTTTCATATAGATACTAATTCAACCACAATAATCACAACCCCTACAAATAAGATAATGCAATGCATGAATTCATTTCATTTATTCTAATCATTTTCTTAGCCATCATGATGCATGTGGGCCCATCTTCTTCTCCTTAATCTCACTCAATCAATACCAATACCGCCTTATCCTTCCTGTCCGCTAGAGTGACCAAAGCTTGCCTCGTTCTATTTTCATAAAAGGGTAAGGAAACACAGCCCTATTAATAATGAATCCAAAATACATCTCGTCAGAACAGACACTATACGGTTATAGTAACACTCATCCTGAGTCAAAGTGTACCAAAGTTTACAGGGCTGTCCGGTCTCGAGTATGAATCTGATCCATTGGAGGTCTGCCCTCGGTATACTCCCGAGACCGCCCTCAGGGGATCGAGATGTTGTTGTTCTTTAGTGTACCCATCACTATTATGCTCTAGGGAGTTACTCTTCCATCCACCCTTATCCTCCGTGTATGATGTGTACAACACCCAATTTCATTTTCACTAGTCATCGTAGGGTCCCTTCAATGACTATTGTCGGGTTCGTTTCACAAAATTCTCAATTAATCATCTTTCTTTATTTATTACTCTTTTTGTATTTACTCAAATCATAGCTTACCTGATAATTAGGAATTAAACAAGTTTTAAGCGTTCATAAAATGACATGGTATACTGGCACCGCAGCGCCCAATATCACATTGGAGATGATCTCTATTGTCATATTGTTTTCATAATTTAGTCACCTTAGGACCCCTATCAAGACATTTCTTCATTTTCTTTTCTTTACTTACTTTTATTTCAATTCATCCATCATAATATAATCCATTAGAGGCATCATACCAGTCTTATTTATTTACCATACCATATTTTACACACAGCATATCAGATCACATTTCTCATATACTTCATCACATATATATATATCATACAATCCACACTCATACATTAACATTCATTCAATTTTATCATACTCATCATTTCATGAGAACATGCACGTCACAATCAAGTAGTACACATAAGTAAATAAAGCACACTCAGATTAATTCAGACAACCATTCCATCAAAACAGACACAGATTAGTTTACCTAATTAATCCTATGTCACGATCAGACCATATTCATCTTAGTAGGACTAGTAATTTAACATTATTATACACCTAGTTTTATTAACTCCAAGGGTATGATTTATTCTTTTCTCATCTAATATCTCAATTCTACTAGTCCTAATTACCAAACCACTCTTGTTTACTTAAAGAGAGTTTATTAAGTAGTATGACAGTATCCCTTATGATCTTTTCGTAGAACCAAGCCTTTTTATTTATTCGGTTAATATCTTCAAGTTATAAATTTTTAGTTATTAGATGTTAAGCGGTATTTTATTGGTTACCTGGCAGCCCCAGGATTAGATATATGTACTCATTCCCTACTACTAAATCTTTAGTCGTTAATATTCTGTCTAATCCTAATAAACTTATATTCTTACCATTAATTTCTTAAGGTCAGATGAAGATTTCATCTTTTTAATGAGGAGGACTTTATTCTTAGCCAATTGATTTTCCTGTTTTCTTTAATTTATCTAATCATAAAAAGTACTATCACTTTATTTGAATTTTTGATTTAAACATATCCCATCTTCTTTAATTATTCCTAAGTCCATTTAGTGGCATGATCTTACTACTAAACCTAGTGACTTTTCACCAAATTTAACTTTTGATCCTCAGTTAATTCTCTTAGTTACTCCTAAGTCTTTTCTTATTTACTAGCTCTATACTACTTAAGCCAAATTTTATTATTTTCTTTATTATCATTTACTTACCACTTCAAGACTTAAATGTGCCAAAAATTTCTTAGTAACATTTTATCAAGACTATAAATCTTTATTAACTTTTTTTAGTCTTTGTTATGCCAAGTCTCAATCTTAAGGTTTATTAATTCTAGTTAAATTTTATCTCTAATTTAATCAACAACTATACCTAGCTTATTTTACCTATCTTAGTTATCTACTACCTTTTAGTTTTTGAGACAAACTATTTCTTTTAATTCTATTCAATAGTCTCATGAGTTCTTTATTTAATCCTTTCTAGTTTACTAATTACTTCCTCCGTTAGTACTTTAATAGTCTAAGTATTCATATCATGCATCTTTCTTTATGAATTACTTAAGAATCATTATTTTTCTAAGACTTGTTAAACCTTGTTACTATTTATTTCATTTTTGATTCTTTAGTATATAGTTGTTATCTCCAAATTCTACCTAATAGCTCAATATATACATATTTGGTAAAAATTCTTCTTTCAATCATTTCATATATATTACTCAAAACTGATTATTTCTCTAACACTCTATCAAACTAAATGAATCTCATTACTCTTCCTTTTTAATTGTTAATATACAATACTATTTCTAGATTCTATTTATTACCCAATAATATATTTTTCTTGAACAGAGCATTTTAAAATTTTTACATTCTTTTTATTTCTTAGTAAAAAAAATTAACTATCTTTAGCCATATTCTTCTTAACACATTTTTTTAGAAAAATATCCTAGAATACTTATTTCTTTACTATATGTATCGCAAAAAGAATATATATTACTCCTAATCCCTTCATGGCTATTTATTATATATTTTTTTCTACAAGGAAGGTTTCCTTTTATTTTATAAAAATCTCTTTAGTAATTTTCTCAAAATATCATTAATGCTACAAAATTTTGAAACGATGTTAGTCACAATTAAATTGGTAAAACGTCTTATTTTTCTTAGTTTTTGTCAGTTTTTCTCGTAGAACTCTAATTGATTAATTTAATTAAATTACATGACTTACCGAATAAATAAATTACATAAATAATCATAAATTTATAAATACTTTACAACCATATCGAATTCTTAACCGCGCCCACGATCTAAATTTTGATACTTTGCATAATAACTTTAATTTGGATAAAATTTTAACAGGACGTACGAGTTTTGAGGCACTTTTATGAAATACTACCAGATTGCATATAAACATAAAATAAAGTTATAATTGTCAACGTATCGAAAAACTACGTATTTCCTAATCTAACCGTCGGATCATCATGAAACTTAAAGAGGTTATCCCCGAAAATTAAAGGAATACTATAGATTTATTTATAACAAAAAGAAACAGAGCAAGACCCCCTTACCTTATGAGGCAGCTCAAGGTTTTGAAGATAATTAGGGGTTGGGCTTCGAAACTCTACCGTTCATCGATTAAACTTCGCTGATCACTCCCGATCGTCTCCAGATCCTTCAAAACTTAACATGCAAGGGCCCAGAGATGAGAACAAGTCACGGTCATAGCCTGTTAACCCGCCATAGCCTGGCCGGCCTAGCCCGCCAGCCCGACAGGCTAATTAGTAAACAGGGCGTGTAACATCTCAAAATTTTAAAATAGAAGATTAAATCAAGGAAAATAAATATTGACAAATTGAATGTAAATTATTTGATGTCCCAAAATATTATGAATAATTAAATTAAAATTTTTGGGGACTGTTGGTGATTTATGGAGACCGGTTAAGCTGAAAATGAGCCTAGTTGAGATATGGGTGTTGGACCAAGTATCTCTGAATGAGATGATATTGGTCAGGGCTATTGAGAGTAATATCGAGAGTCTGAATGTATATTCAGAATAATTTTCAGATAAAGTATTGAGCCCAAATAAAGAGCCTGTTAGTTGTAAAACGATGAAGCTTTTAATGAAGAGTAAAATAAAACATAAAATCCCCATTTCCTTTATTTATTTTCACATTGGTTCTTCTTCTCCTCTACCCCTTCTTCATTCTTCATTTATCCTTCTCTTCTTCTTCCTTCTAAAACACTAATCTTGAGTGGTGAGCTCCCTCTTCCATTTTCGTTTGCAAGAAGCTTGGAAGGAAACCATTAAAGCTGAATTCTTCTTCCTCTTCTCCTTCACTTTCGCAGCCCATCTTTCCTCCTCTTTGAACCCATTTTGTTTTGGGGTGTGAGGTAACCTATTGTAACACCCTAATGTAAATGAATCATAGATGGTAAAATAGAGGAAATTTTTTTTTTCTTTTCACAATAAAAAGAAGATCATAATGCCATGGCACAAGAAATGAGAGGAGAAGAAGAACAAAAGAGAGAAAACCGATTCAGAGGAGCTGACAGCGGGAGAAAGGGGAAATCGCTTAGGCGAACCATGCAGCAACGCATACTCGCTCAAGCGAAAGCTTCTCTCGGTATTCACTCATTTCACTCGGCATTCGCTCATTTCACTCGGCATTCCGCACTCGAATTCCAGCGCCTAATTCACTTGGAAGAATCTGATCTCAGTTCACTCGGAAATGTAATTTATTCTACAGCTTCAACAATCAGAACACATGCACGAATAATACGGGAATGGTCCTCACTATCACTCACTCAGAATCTGTGAGAACTCCTCTCTCGGAACAACCTTCGTGCCCTTTTTGTTACTCAGGGTATTTTACTTAGTTTTCACTCGGGTATCACTAATTATTCTACGCTCGGGGAAATCCTAATAGTTGTCACTTGGAAAGCATCTCTAGACTCTCAACTCCGAATCCTAACAACTTGTCGTTAGAGCAGTCTTCTACGTCAATCCCTACTCGGAGCTATCTGATTTCACTCACTCAGAACATCTGAATCTCTTCGACTCGGTGACAGAATCGTAAACTCGCCCTCTAGACCATGAATTGGCTTCCTTCATGTTGAGTTATGTTATTTCCTACACATTCGGGAATATGAACGCACATATATATAAGGATCACCCCGACATTACACAGCATGAGATAGACATGCAACATGGCATAAGCATAGGCATATATATATATAGAAGTGTATATCACAATTTTACAATCACGAAGTCATGCTTCCATTCCAAGGGATTCAACTCTAATTAAAAGGCTAACAATAAAACACGAGCCGGCCAAGGCTTAACTCAAAACACTATATACAGCATATGCACAGTCATGATATTCCATAGTGTATCAACACTTCACCCGGCATTTCAGCTCCTCCTCCAATCCTCGTTACGAGAGATGTTCACTGAAAGTTGCCACAGCAGGGGTGAGTATCTTAAATTTTAAATGATAGATACTGACTCAGGTTGCCTCACATTTATACAACAATATACATATATATGCACAATTATACATGGCAACAATTATAGTCAGGGCAATACCAATCAGCCAGAACACACACAAGATCCTTACCGACCGGAATCCATCAGATATCACTCGGCCCTTTGCACGCATCAACTCAATATTATCAACATGCAACAATCGGTAGTATTATACTAAGACCCGTGAATTAGAATGCACCTTTTGAACATTTATCAGTCAAAATCCACAATCCTTACTCGGATATATATATATATATACAACTCTCCAATACATAACATACATTCTTAGCACAGTTTTCAATCAGTATTAACAGCATATACACACAAAATAGTGCACTCGGTCATGAGCATATTTATATATATATATATATATCATCTCACTAACACCGTCACAAGCATAATTAATTCTACACAACATCACTAGCAATATAAACACAGATTATTCACTCAGTTATATGCATTCATCCTTTCAATAACGTTGTCACCTGCATGATCAATTCCAAATAATATCAACAGTTAATAGGCACCTAGCATTTCACTCGGTTCCGCATTCGTGTGTATCGGTTTAGACGTTGCAACGTAGGCTCTCAGCCTTTTTATACATAGCTCTTAGCTATCAAATCAGCTCCCAGCTGCTTGGCCGTTTTACAGGTACCCAACCGTTTGCCCACAGGTGACACCAACGCTCTCAGTACCAACAGAGGTGTTCACAGGCAGCCTGAGTCCCACTCAAGGGCTACCTTGAGTCCCACTCAAGGATTTCATAGCGTCTCACGCTTTTTAACCGATGGTAGTGTCCCACACTACGTGCTCCCAGCACAACGTATCCCATGCGCCACACGCGGATTCATCACACAACATAGAATTCATGCACACAACCTTCACTCAGTTATACATATTTCACATGCAGTCGGTAATACGCATTTCCAGGGTTCCACGTATTAATTTAACACACACATGCTTCCATGCAATCATCATCATAGCTCTATTAGAAATATATAAGTCCAATGCAACCGGTGTTAATCAATATCAAGCTTCTAACAGCATTCTTATCAACTCCAGCATAACATGCACTCGGTATACAGCAGTATCAGAACTTACTCAACACATGCATCCATATGAAGATCAACAGGTTCAAACAAACATTCTAATCAGCACAACATAATATGCAATCGGTATACAATAGTATCAAGACTTAATCACAATCAGCACAACATAATATGCAGGGCACGACAACGCCTGGACGGACTACATCACAACGTCCACTCACTCAGGCGATGTCCAACACCGCCCAGCGAGATATAATAATGTGACAACGGAAGAGGGAGGTATATAGGCGGAGTCTCACGTTGATATCTGCTCGCTTCAGCATGGTTCCACGCACTTGGGCGAACCGTCCTAGTCACTTGGGCGAGGTATGACACCGCCTAGGCGAGGTCAACACAACGCCCCTCCAACACAGACAAAAAGTAATTTCTCAATCGGATATGGACAAAGTTCACTCGGCAAGTCCTCACGCTCGCACTTCATTCGGGAAATTAGGAAGTCAAGTCCCACTCGGACTTATTCAAACCCAACCACTCGGGACACCAACCCTCACTCACTCGGTTTTTGCTTACATTTTCGCTCGGTAAGGGCCGCCCTCGTTTTCACCCGGAAATCCTTTCATCAGGTCTTACACAGTACAGGTTCATCCAAGGTATTTTACTCAGAGTTCATCGAAGTATCATCATTCGAGCAAGAAGGCATAGCCATTCCCAGTTCCACTCGAGGTTGGCTTCCCAACTACGTCCACTCGGAAATCATTAATTGAGCAGTATTCCAACCATCAGCATCCCTCGGTCTATCCAAAACACGACCACTCGTATACAACATATTGTACGTACCTAATCGTGCACTCGGAATACGTCATTCATTCCTCAACACCTGTTATCAACATAATACCTGTATGTATATATGAACATGCACTCGGGTCACAATAACTCAATTACCTATACGCATATATATGTATATATATTCATGTTCATTACACCACACTGCTATTACGAGCCGGCCAAGGCTACAACTGACGAGACATGACACATACAAAATAAACACTTCCGGTCGGAGTACCCCTCACTCGGACCTAAGGCCTTATCATCACTTCAGAGTCCAACCTGCATACATACTGAAAAATGGTGCAGGGGTGAGCATCTTAAATTTTAAATGACAGATACCGACTCAGGTTGCCTCACAATTATACAACAATATATATATATACACACAATTATACATGGCAACGTTTATAGTCAGAGTAGCATCAATCAACCAGGACACACAAAAGACTCTTACCGATCGGAATCCACCAATTGTCACTCGGCCTTATGCATGCATCCATTCAACAACATTAACATACGACAATCAGTAACTTAATAGCAATACCCATGAATCAGAATGCACATATTGAATATTTCTCAATCAGAATTCAACAATTCTCACTCGGCTACACACATAATATTTCAGTAACACTGACACACATATATATATATTCATGAAACAGGTTTCACTTAGCATCCAAGGCAGGTGCACACGGAATAATTCACTCGGGCATACACATTCATCATCTTTATAATCATTATCAATTCCAACATTATCAACAGTTAATAAACACATATTATCTCACTCGGTTCCGCATTCGTGTGTATCGGTTTAGACGTTGCAACGTAGGCTCTCAGCCTTTTTACACATAGCTCTCAGCTATCAAATCAGCTCCCAGCTGCTTGGCCATTTTACGGGTACCCAACCGTTTGCCCACAGGTGACACCAACGCTCTCAACGCCAACGGGGGTGTTCACAGGCAGCCCGAGTCCCACTCAAGAGCTACCTTGAGTCCCACTCAAGGATTTCATAGCGTCCCACGCTTTAAAAACCGATGGTAGTGTCCCACACTACGTGCTCTCAGCATAAACGCATCCCATGCGCCACACGCAGATTCATCACACACACACAGAGTTCATATACACAGCCATACATGCATCTCATGCAATCGGCATCATACATCATCAGCATTCAAACAGCACATGCATCTCATGCAATCAATGCTGGACATTAACAGTACTCAACAACACATACATCTCATACAGTCGGCGTTACACTTTATCAGAACTTAATAGCATATGCATCTCATGTAATCATTGCTAGGCATTAACAGCGTTCCACAACACATGCATCTCATGCAGTCGGCATTATACATCATCAGCATTCAACAATACACGCATTTAACACATCAACAGGACCCAAACAACATACATGCAATCGGCATTAAGCAATGTCAGGACTCGGACAACACATGCAATCGGTATGGTACATTATCAGATTCACTGAGTCATATTCTATCTCATGCAGTCAGCATTCTAAGCTTATAGCAACTTGCAGGTCATGTAAAATACACGGTAATCGTCAGCATCACTGTAACACAACATGCAATCGGGTTCCATGGTAACAAGACTCCACAATGTATGCATTTCTAAGGAAAATGCTAACATGCAACACTCATCTTTCACTCGTCATGCAACTAGGCTGTACACACTCGCATGCAACACAACACACCATCAGATCACGGATATAGCAAGCATCAGCACTCAGAACCTGTTCATAACCCATGCATTTAAGATAGAAGATACTCCCCCTACCTGGACTGGAGTTTTCAGTCGGTCAACACGACATTCAATTCCAGAGGGATACTGAATCACCCTTAACATATCTGCATGCAAGAGCAGGGAGACCATTCGGGTTCCTGAGATGCCCAGCTCTCTGTTCATTCCCTGGAGGAGCTCCATCACAACGCTGTGAACACTCCTACCATCTTGAAGCTCCTCGCAGATCTCCACTGAGGCTTGGCAGCTTCGAGCAAGAAGAGGAAGTCGTCGAAGGAACAAGGAGGGAGACAGGTTGCTTGTAGGAGGAAGGCACACCTGCACTCTCTCTGGCTCGTCGAGTGAAGAAGGAGGACCCCGATCCTCAGCCACCATTGTTGCGAGCTCGCAGGAACAGCGAGTAGAGAAAGAAGAAGAGGAGAAGGAGAGTGAAGAGCGAAGAAGAGAAGAAGAGAAATCTGAAGAAGATGCATAGCTTCCATGACCCAGGGCACATATATGTATAAGCATGCGCGTGCACGAGGAAGAGGAGAGTGGGGTGGGAAATCGTGGATTGTAGTCCCACTCACGGACTCACCAATCGCAAACAGCCACCCCTTACCAGTTAAACTTATTTAATTTGTCACTATTTCTCAAGTTAAATCGAATATAATTAACAATTGGTTTTCTACTTCTGGAATTACTATTTTAGCAATTTAGATTCATTCGGTAAATAATTATTAAATCGGGATATTACACTTCCACTCGCTTAGCCTTTACTTGAACGCTATTGCCCTCCACGAGTGGTGCAGGGCTGATTCTGCTTCTGCTTCGACGCTCGTCTTCTACTCGTGTGAGGGAGCTCTGACTCCTCTGCAGCACCGTCACTCGGTTTTAGAAACAGGGAATAGAACAAAGAGCAGAGAAGGAGAAGAGAAGAAGAAAGAAGAAGAAGGAGAACAAGAGAGAAAGAGAGGAAGGAAGAAGAAGAAGAAGCTCACAGGGAATTCTGAAGAACAAATGGCAAGGAAGGCCATCGTCCACTTATAAACACATGCATGAGGGAAGGAATGGTGGGGTGGGAAAACGTGAGGAGCAGTCTGCTCACGTCACCCAGTCCCATCAGCACCCACTAAGCCAATCATCCTCTTTAATCAGCACACTCCTTAAGTTAATGGCAATTAATAAACAAATTCCCCCCTTTTTGGAATTATTATTTTAATGGTTTTATTCTCCTGGTACATTATTAAAAATTGGGATGTTACAGCTATACTCACTCTTTTGTTGAGTTTTGGCCATGGGTGTGTGTATTTATACTGTAGAGGACCAATGTATGTGAAATGAGTGGTTGAAGAGAACATTTAATGCTTAAACCCTAAGATGGGTGGTCATAAATGTGTGTATTTATGATGGGTTAATGATAGTAAATGCATTTATGATGATGGGAGATGAAGAATGATGAGGCATTGATGAGAGTTGTTGGGTTTTGGAGAAACCCTAACTTTAGGGTTTGGGGGAAATAGTTAACGTTGACTTAAGAGAATGTTTTATGGGGAGAATGCAAGACATTAATGAATATGGAGGTGGATAAGTGGAGTTTGTAACACCCTAATTATTTGCAATTAATAAATCCCCAAACATGAGAAAATTTTGCACAAAAACAGTCACGTAACATTTGATGTAGAAGGGAGCAGGCAATGGGGAAAACTAAGAACATTCACGCGCATAAAGCAACCTACAGGGAAGCTAAAAACTGGGGCCGGCTCGATGGGTTTATCGTAACGTACTAACACTAGGGCGGATTACACTACACCGTTCATTCGCTTAGACGGGGTCTTACACCGTCCAGGCGGAGTATGGTAATACAGCAGCGGATAGAAGAAATTTCGCACTGAGGCTTCCCTTCGAGAAATACTGGTCACTCAACAGGAGGAATAGATAAGGGAAATACGTTAATACATTCACACGCATAGCGTTTGGTGGAAAGGCGAAGTTAGAATCATCCTACTTGGCAAGGCGGGGTATATTTATCTTGGGCGGGCTGTCCTAGTTACTTGGGCGAGGTATGACGCCGCCGAAACGAAATCTACATAACGCCTCCTTAACACAACTACAAGGTAATTTCCTCCATCGGGTATGGACAAGGGTTCACTAAGTAAATCCTCACACTCGCCTTTCACTCAGAAAAATGAGAAGTTACAGGGTACACATACGTTAGTAGGTTGCGGAGAAAGGAGGGATCTGAACCTGTTCCACCCAGCTCAACTAATTATGACAACGCCTGGGCGGACTTAGCCATAACGCCCAAATCCGGGGTTCAACACCGGGGTCCGGATTGCATTAGTATCACAACGGATAGGAAAGGATAATGGTCGATATCTCGCTCTGGTAATTACTCGCTTCAGTGTGAGTCCTCGCGCTTGGGCGAATTGCTCCCACACTTCGGGCGGGATACGACTCCGCCCAACGTATCCGACATAAGTTTTCCTAAAACAATTCTCAATTTACTCTGACTGGGCTATATCCTGCTCAAATCATACCGTCCCTGCGTATCTATTAAAGCTCACTTATAAAACAAGGCAGCACATAGCATCACACACACAAAACCATACATCCATATATATACATAAAAGCGTATATTACTATTTACAATGCAAAATCAGACTTCTACTTGTTCATAAAGTTCTATTCATCACAAAACATTAACATCCGGTATGAACCAGTCCGGGCTTCATCTAACAACGCCTTAATTAAACCTTCGAAATGCATCAGCACTCCGCCCAGCATTCCAGCTCTGCCTCTGATCCTCCTCACGAGAGACATTCACTGAAAATGGACACTGCAGGGGTGAGCTTTTACATGTAAAATGATACTCACAGACTCAGTATCAGCGTCAGTACACGCTCCTGCTATACCTCAACCTTTCTCAAGTAACCAAAATCATACAATTCAACAATGTTCATGACACACATAATTCACCGAGTTTATTCCACATCCAAATATATAATCATGCATTCAAAATCATACACTTGCACATACATAGATTTATACATCACCACAATCAGCCTTATTTCTATATGCATGCCTGCGGATCCGACTCGGGAAAAGACTCTCAGTTACGGCCCCCTTTTCTTTTGGCCCCTCGTCCCTCAGCTCTTACCAGGTGGCACCGGCCTCCCCACGGCGTCTCGAGACTCACTTCTCTAGCTCCAACGGCTACCACGAGCCCTATTGGGATCTAGCCAGGGTTGGTAACTGGAAGTCATTTCCCTTGGGGTTCTTGACCTTCCATGGGTCACCCCACTCTTACTCATGCAACTAACACATTCATTATTACACATCATCGCGCCATGAACACATTACCGTAGTCATTAAGTAAGAACGAATATCCTCCACTACTCGTCATCATTCAGTCAATCACACCAGCGCATGTTACAATCGGTCATCAAACTAACAACATTGAGCAATCCAATTAAGAACATGCACATACATACTTTTCATAGTGACAACAAAATAGATCCATCATTATCATCCACGAGCAGACTACGCCATAGCCACGAAGATCACTATCAGAATCTCAAATCATGCATCAGTTTTAGTAATTGTGAATACATGCACACATGCACAGCATCAGTTCTAATGATTATAAAAACATGCACACACACACACTCGCATTCAGCAATGCATTCATCCGGTACCGTTCTTAGACCATGCATTCGACATGCAAGCGCCCCCTACCTTTAGAAGAATCCTCAGAAACCTTTTTCGTTCTTGTTGTTGGGTCCGATGTCCTTCTCCTGGTTCGTCCGGTCTTCCTTGGCTTTGTCGTATTCTGCGCCTGATTCTAGGATGAAGTGTGGTTCGTTCTTCAGTACTGGAATCAAGATCTCCAGGAGCGAAGAGTAAGATGGAAGAAGAAGAAAAATGGAGACGAAGAGAGGAAGTAGAGGATGAAGTGACGGAGGAGAGAGTCTGAAGAAAGAGTAAGTGTGTTCCTCACTAAAGGCTCACGATATATATATATATATATGTACATGCGCATGAACAAGAGAAGAGTGGGATGGGAGAGTGTGTGCTGCAGCAGCCACGTGCACTCCACTCCATCCCCTGACCATCACCATTTTCATATTTTAGTGGCTTAAATCTACTTAGTTAAATACAATTAACAGTTATTTTCTGGTTGGAATCAAGTCTTAATGGTTTATTCTTCATTCAACATTTAATTTTAAAACGGGGATGTTACAGTTCTCCCCCACTGAAAAAGAATTTCGTCCCCGAAATTCAGTCGGTACTTACGTAGGTAAACAATTCGGGGTACTGCTGTCGCATGGCGTCTTCGCGTTCCCACGTGCAGGAGGTGATCTTGCCTTGCTGCCACTCCACCTTAACCAGCCTTACGTTCTTGTTTCTTAAGCGCTTTACCGATTGATCCACGATTCCAACCGGTGTAGCCACAGTGGTTAGGTCTTCCTTGATCTCTACCTCGTCGTCCGGCATCATGTGGCTGGGGTCATGCAAATATTTCCTTAGCTGAGACACATGAAAAACGTTGTGTAATCGGGACAAGTGAGTTGGTAACGCGAGGCGGTATGCCACGGGGCCAATCCGTTCTACTACTTCATAAGGTCCGATGTAGCGAGGGCTTAACTTCCCACTTTTTAAGGCTCGTCCAACTCCTTTACTCGGAGAGGTTCTCAGAAACACTCGATCTCCGACTTGAAATTCCACTGGCTTGATGCGTTTGTCATGGTAGCTCTTCTGCCTGTCTTGTGATGCTTTCATCTTCTCCCTTATTACCCGGATCTGTTCTGTGGTTTGCTTCACGATGTCTGGTCCCAGTAATAGACTTTCACCCGCTTCCGACCAACAGAGTGGGGTACGGCATCTACGCCCATATAATGCCTCGTAAGGTGCCATGCCAATGCTGTGATGATGGCTGTTGTTGTACGTAAACTCGATCAAGGGAAGGTACTGCTCCCAGTCCCCACCGTACTCTAACACACACGCTCTCAATAAGTCTTCTAGACTCTGAATCGTTCGCTCGGATTGTCCATCCGATTGGGGGTGGTAGGCAGAACTAAGCCAAAGCTTCGTCCCCAGTTCTTGATGCATGCTGGTCCAAAACCTGGACGTAAATCTAGGGTCCCTATCTGAGACGATGGAAGTAGGTATGCCATGCAGTCGAATAACTTCTTGAATGTAGATTCGAGCCAATTTATGCAATGGGTACTTCATATGTACAGGTAAGAAGTGTGCACTCTTCGTCAATCTGTCAACAATGACCCAAATGGCATCATGGCCCGCTCGGTTTTTGGGTAATCCCATGATAAAATCCATCGCAATTGAGTCCCATTTCCACACGGGGATTTCTAGAGGCTGCATTGCACCGTACGGTTTTTGGTGCTCTACCTTTGATTTCTGACAAGTGATACACCGGGCCACGTACTCCGCCACATCCTTCTTTAGTCCGGGCCACCAAAACTGTCTCCTCAAGTCGTGGTACATCCTCGTGGTTCCTGGGTGAATGCTGAGTAGGCTTTTGTGGGCTTCATCAAGCACCATTCTTCTCAATTTTCCTTCACTTGGTATGTATATTCTGTTCCTCACCCGGAAGATCCCATCTGACCCTTCTGCCAAGGATAAATCCTTCCCTCTAGCCTGAATTTCCTTCATTTCAGCTAGGTAAGAGTCCGCCTGCTGCTGTTCGTACACGGATTTTAAGAATTCGTTGGCAATCCTCAACGTACCGATTGTCATCTTCTGAGAGGAAGGGGCATCAACATGCAAGTTCATGTCTCGGAACCGCTCCAACAACTCAACTTCTTTTGCCATCATGGCTGCTATGTGGAGGGATTTTCGACTCAATGCGTCTGCTACGACATTTGCCTTACCTGGGTGGTATTTCAACTCGAAATCATAGTCCTTCAAAAACTCAATCCATCTTCTCTGCCTCATGTTCAGCTCCTTTTGGTCGAATAGGTATTTAAGGCTCTTATGATCGCTGTACACTTCAAATTTGGATCCGTACAAGTAATGCCTCCAGATTTTCAATGCAAAAACTACTGCTGCCAACTCCAGGTCATGGGTCGGATAATGTTGTTCGTGAGGTCTCAATTGTCGAGAGGCATATGCTATCACTCGATCCTTCTGCATGAGTACACATCCTAATCCGAGTCCGGACGCGTCACAATAGACCACGAAGCTTTCTCGTAACTCAGGTAATGCCAACACCGGAGCAGTTGTCAACTTATTCTTCAGCTCTTGGAAGCTGCCCTCACACTCCGGACTCCACACAAAAGGAACATTCTTTCGAGTCAATTTAGTCAGAGGTAATGCCAACTTAGAAAAACCTTCGATGAACCTTCTATAATAACCTGCCAAGCCCATAAAACTCCTTATTTCCGAGATCGATCTGGGCCTCTCCCACGCTATTACAGCAGCTACCTTCGCAGGATCCACCGAGACGCCTCGCTTGGAGATCACATGCCCGAGGAAGTGGATCTCATCCATCCAAAATTCGCACTTTGAAAGCTTTGCAAACAATTGCTTCTCCTTCAACACTTGGAGTACCGTCCTGAGATGTCCTTCATGCTCCTCAGATGACTTAGAATAAACTAGAATATCATCGATGAAGACAACAACAAACCGATCTAAGAAGGAATGGAATATGCTGTTCATGTAATTCATGAAAACAGCAGGGGCGTTTGTCACACCGAACGGCATCACTACATACTCATAGTGACCATACCTAGTCCTAAAGGCAGTTTTAGGAATGTCCGAGTCCTTCACTCGGATTTGGTGATATCCCGATCGTAAGTCGATTTTTGAGAAGACTGAGGCTCCACGCAGCTGGTCAATTAAATCATCAATTCTAGGCAGTGGGTATCGATTCTTGATTGTGAGTTTGTTAAGCTGTCGATAATCTATACAAAGTCTCATGCTGCCATCCTTCTTCTTAACAAGTAGCACAGGTGCGCCCCATGGTGACACGCTTGGTCTAATGAACTGCTTCTCAAGTAACTCATCCACTTGTTTCTTCAACTCTACCAATTCAGTTGAGGACATTCTGTAGGGTGCACTGGAGACCGGTTCGGCTCCAGGGATCAAGTCTATAGAGAATTCAACTTCTCTATGGGGAGGTATACTCGGGACGTCCTCTGGGAACACTTCTGGGAATTCGCAGACAACGGGAATTTCGTTCACTAAGGGCTCATTCTCATCTTTGGTTAGACAAAGCATCATAAATAGTTGGGTTATACCTTGTGCCGCGCCATCTTCGGTGGGTTGTTTTGGGAAAACTATCTCTCGGTTTCTACAATCTACTAATACCTTATTGGCTGAAAGCCAATCTATTCCAAGCACAATATCAAGACCCTTTAAGGGCATGCAAATCAGATCGAAGGTGAAACTCCGATCACACAACTCAAATGCTACATTTTTACATATTGACGATGTGAACACACTAGGGCCAGTGGGGCTGGCCACCTCTAAAGTCCGGTTCATAGACACAGTTGGTAGCTTCAACCGTTTCACGCACTCATCAGCTATAAAAGAATGGGTTGCCCCCGAATCGAAAACAACATTAAGCGTGTTCATTCCAAGTGAGCACTTACATTGTACTAGATCGCTTGCTGGTGCAACATCCTCTGCATTGATGGTGTAGATCCTTCCTGTCGCTGTTGGGCCGGTGTTCCTCTCTCGACTGTTCGGGGCATGCATCATACTTCCTCTGGTTCCGTTGCCTCTGCCACCATGTCGTTGGTTATCATTCACTCTGGTTCGATCTTGAAATCCTCCTTGACGCACATTGGTGGTTGCCTGGCGGAGTTGGGGGCAGTCCGGGCGAACGTGTCCCTTCTCTCCGCAGTGGTAGCATTTAACATTGGTATCATTGCATTCCTTAGCAAAATGATCACCGCCACATTTAAAGCATCCGCCATACCTTGGTCGCCCACTCATCTGTCTCCCTCGGTCATTATGGTTCTGATATCTGGTGAAGGGTTCATTCCTCCTCACGTTCCCTGGCCTCTTGAAACGTGATTGCTGAGGCCTCAGGTGCTGGTTAGCTCTGCTGCACTGGCCCGAATGGGCCCTGTCATCCTCTTCGAATATTCTACACTTGTTCACTAAGGCAGGGAAAATCCGGATTTCATGGTATCTGCAGGCCCTCTTGATATCCGATCTCAGTCCGTTCTCAAACTTAAGACACTTGGAGTGCTCCGTTCCCGGCTGCTGGAAAGGCGGATAGAATAGGCACAATTCTTCAAATCTGGTCGCGTATTCTTCCACAGTCATGGAGCCCTGTTTTAACTCCATAAACTCCAGCTCTTTTCGACTCCTCACTGTGTCGGGAAAGTATTTGTCTAGGAAGCAGGCCTTGAAATCGTTCCACGTCAGGTGATTGTCATCTTCGGGGAATTGGCTCCTAGCTATCTTCCACCAATTCTCCGCTTCATCTCGCAGCATATACACTGCGCATTCCACCTTCTGGGCTTCGGTACAGCGAAGACCCCTAAAAATTCTCTCTAATTCCTGAGTCCACTTGAACGCCGCCTCAGGGTTCCGTCCTCCTAAGAATTCACTCGGCTTCCTCTTCAGGAAGCGGTCCAGCACATGGCCATCCTCAGGTTGAGTTTGGCCTTGCCTTTCAAACACATCAGCAAAGCGTTGGAATGCTGTGGCTATAGCCTCCATACTTTGACGATGCGCCATTCCTTATCCTGAAATTGACATTTAAGGATAAGTATACGGAGCCACTTACTACCGATCTAGTTATTAGCCCAACAATTAATAACTTAGCACATTATGTTATTCGCCTAAGTCATACACACAATCGGACCAGGGGAAAACAACCCCTTGTCTTCAAGACAATCATCAATCAAGTCAACCAGCATCAGAACAATTTCAACCATTCAATCAAAAAGACACAAACACCACCGCTTACACTTGGTAAGCATACTTTGGCCTTGGACTTTTCGGTCCGCTCTGATACCAAAATGTAACACCCTAATTATTTGCAATTAATAAATCCCCAAACATGAGAAAATTTTGCACAAAAACAGTCACGTAACATTTGATGTAGAAGGGAGCAGGCAATGGGGAAAACTAAGAACATTCACGCGCATAAAGCAACCTACAGGGAAGCTAAAAACTGGGGCCGGCTCGATGGGTTTATCGTAACGTACTAACACTAGGGCGGATTACACTACACCGTTCATTCGCTTAGACGGGGTCTTACACCGTCCAGGCGGAGTATGGTAATACAGCAGCGGATAGAAGAAATTTCGCACTGAGGCTTCCCTTCGAGAAATACTGGTCACTCAACAGGAGGAATAGATAAGGGAAATACGTTAATACATTCACACGCATAGCGTTTGGTGGAAAGGCGAAGTTAGAATCATCCTACTTGGCAAGGCGGGGTATATTTATCTTGGGCGGGCTGTCCTAGTTACTTGGGCGAGGTATGACGCCGCCGAAACGAAATCTACATAACGCCTCCTTAACACAACTACAAGGTAATTTCCTCCATCGGGTATGGACAAGGGTTCACTAAGTAAATCCTCACACTCGCCTTTCACTCAGAAAAATGAGAAGTTACAGGGTACACATACGTTAGTAGGTTGCGGAGAAAGGAGGGATCTGAACCTGTTCCACCCAGCTCAACTAATTATGACAACGCCTGGGCGGACTTAGCCATAACGCCCAAATCCGGGGTTCAACACCGGGGTCCGGATTGCGTTAGTATCACAACGGATAGGAAAGGATAATGGTCGATATCTCGCTCTGGTAATTACTCGCTTCAGTGTGAGTCCTCGCGCTTGGGCGAATTGCTCCCACACTTCGGGCGGGATACGACTCCGCCCAACGTATCCGACATAAGTTTTCCTAAAACAATTCTCAATTTACTCTGACTGGGCTATATCCTGCTCAAATCATACCGTCCCTGCGTATCTATTAAAGCTCACTTATAAAACAAGGCAGCACATAGCATCACACACACAAAACCATACATCCATATATATACATAAAAGCGTATATTACTATTTACAATGCAAAATCAGACTTCTACTTGTTCATAAAGTTCTATTCATCACAAAACATTAACATCCGGTATGAACCAGTCCGGGCTTCATCTAACAACGCCTTAATTAAACCTTCGAAATGCATCAGCACTCCGCCCAGCATTCCAGCTCTGCCTCTGATCCTCCTCACGAGAGACATTCACTGAAAATGGCCACTGCAGGGGTGAGCTTTTACATGTAAAATGATACTTACAGACTCGGTATCAGCGTCAGTACACGCTCCTGCTATACCTCAACCTTTCTCAAGTAACCAAAATCATACAATTCAACAATGTTCATGACACACATAATTCACCGAGTTTATTCCACATCCAAATATATAATCATGCATTCAAAATCATACACTTGCACATACATAGATTTATACATCACCACAATCAGCCTTATTTCTATATGCATGCCTGCGGATCCGACTCGGGAAAAGACTCTCAGTTACGGCCCCCTTTTCTTTTGGCCCCTCGTCCCTCAGCTCTTACCAGGTGGCACCGGCCTCCCCACGGCGTCTCGAGACTCACTTCTCTAGCTCCAACGGCTACCACGAGCCCTATTGGGATCTAGCCAGGGTTGGTAACTGGAAGTCATTTCCCTTGGGGTTCTTGACCTTCCATGGGTCACCCCACTCTTACTCATGCAACTAACACATTCATTATTACACATCATCGCGCCATGAACACATTACCGTAGTCATTAAGTAAGAACGAATATCCTCCACTACTCGTCATCATTCAGTCAATCACACCAGCGCATGTTACAATCGGTCATCAAACTAACAACATTGAGCAATCCAATTAAGAACATGCACATACATACTTTTCATAGTGACAACAAAATAGATCCATCATTATCATCCACGAGCAGACTACGCCATAGCCACGAAGATCACTATCAGAATCTCAAATCATGCATCAGTTTTAGTAATTGTGAATACATGCACACATGCACAGCATCAGTTCTAATGATTATAAAAACATGCACACACACACACTCGCATTCAGCAATGCATTCATCCGGTACCGTTCTTAGACCATGCATTCGACATGCAAGCGCCCCCTACCTTTAGAAGAATCCTCAGAAACCTTTTTCGTTCTTGTTGTTGGGTCCGATGTCCTTCTCCTGGTTCGTCCGGTCTTCCTTGGCTTTGTCGTATTCTGCGCCTGATTCTGGGATGAAGTGTGGTTCGTTCTTCAGTACTGGAATCAAGATCTCCAGGAGCGAAGAGTAAGATGGAAGAAGAAGAAAAATAGAGACGAAGAGAGGAAGTAGAGGATGAAGTGACGGAGGAGAGAGTCTGAAGAAAGAGTAAGTGTGTTCCTCACTAAAGGCTCACGATATATATATATATATATATATATGTACATGCGCATGAACAAGAGAAGAGTGGGATGGGAGAGTGTGTGCTGCAGCAGCCACGTGCACTCCACTCCATCCCCTGACCATCACCATTTTCATATTTTAGTGGCTTAAATCTACTTAGTTAAATACAATTAACAGTTATTTTCTGGTTGGAATCAAGTCTTAATGGTTTATTCTTCATTCAACATTTAATTTTAAAACGGGGATGTTACAGAGTTACATGAAGGTTTGAGCTATGGTTGTTTTATGGCCCTTGAATCTAATGAATGTGGCTTAATAGGAAGCAATTCCCGAAGCCTAACAAATAATAAAAAGGATGTCTATAGCATGTCTTGTACATGTTGAGAAATTATAGATACGATTATGATTAAATTAGAATTGAAATAATGTCTTGAGTAGTTGATTGATTGGGATTTTATATGCATGATAATGTAGGATCTATTCCGAACGACAAGGCGGGTGCGTCTTATCAATCAGAATTCTTATCTTGAGGTAGGAGAGGAGTCTTATGTTCTAAATGCATGAATTTGAATGTTATTTGATTGCCATATGTATTGGTATGCATGTTAGCCTTGCTTGAGATGATACGAGAAATTGTAATATGGTATATGGTGTGGATAATGTGTTTGACAACATGCTTTGGTGCACTTAAAATATTCATGGTGTGCTATATGGTGGTGTAGAATGATCTATAATATGAAGTTATGCTTGTATCAACTATGAATGTAATGTGATTGTTGGTTGTGTTGATTGAGAATTATTGTAATGCCACACAAATGTTTAAATTAATAAGAATAACCAACAATAATGAATCCACTAAAAGCCTTGTGGTAATGTTGGTAATGGTGTTGATGATGATGTATGATGAGTGGCATGTATAGGATGCATAGAGTGAGAAATGCATATGATCTGCATTTGCATCCATAGCATACTGCATAGCCGCTGTTGTTGGAACATTAGGGGAGTTCCTTCGGCCGACCTAGTGGGGGGGTGGCTCGGTGCATGAGCAAGTCTTATTTCCCCTGTGACTCGGTGTGTAAGTCACGAAGCTGCCCATGTATTGCTACGGGGAGCTACATATGGCCGACCCTTGTGGGGGGTGGCTCTTGATGAGCAGGTGACCCCGGTGGTCTTTGAGATCACAGCTGCCATGATTTGAGATCTGGCCGGCCCGCAACACCATATGTTGGATATGTTGTATACCACGGTCATGGTGAAAATGACCAGGTGTTACAAGATGGGCGATGCGGTTTGGTACCAGTAAAATAATTGGTGAATGCATACAAATTTAAGAATAAGTGTACACATTTTAATACTGCAGTAGGGGTATGGCTGGATGATCATACTTGAATCCCACATTTGGTGTTTGAAATCCCACAGTCAGATATGTAATTGTTGAAATATTCCATCGTGCATATGCATTAGCTTAAAAGCATTTGCATATAGCAAGGAAGTATACCATAGGTGATGTGATATGATGGTGGATGTGATGAGGATGTAATGATATACTAAAACAACATAAAAGATATGAATACCAAATAATAGTTTGTGTAATAGCCAAATTATGGGGGGACTTGATTATGTATATGTTGTGTACTTTGTCTAAATTGTAATGTTACTTGTGATGTATGTATGATGGTGTTGTGATGATAAAGAGTATGGTGAATGATATGTATGTGCAAAGTATACATGTTTTCATGCATATGTACATAATCACATGGTATTCATATTCATTCTTTTGGAATGTGTGTCTTACTCTTCCATGTTGTCCATTTTTAGATTTGTGATGCAGGGCAATTGTGGGTAGAGTGGACATTTTGAAGTACATTTTGGTTGAGGAGGTAAATAGTGGTATAAGAAGTGCATTGGCTGGCGAAATCTAGATTTTTGTATAGCATGTGATGTATATGAATGCTTATTTTGTTATCTAGATTAGTGATGATGATTTTGAGGGTCATAAAGGAAAATTAGACCTTGGTGTGTATGGCCAATTTTCATTTATGACCCAAACGATGTAAGATGATGAATTATGATACTTGATGATATTTAATTTCCATGTGTGGATGAAGCATTCCTTAAATTATAGCACTTCATGAATTCTTGTAGAAATGAATTCAAATCCATTGCATCAGATGAATGGAGATTGTTCTTGAAGTGTATAAGTAATTTGGAGGACTTATTTATGCATAATGGAGTGTAGGAAATGCATTAGGAGAGGTAAAATTGGTAGAAATTAAGAATTCATATGCCATGTGGTGAAAAATCCACGTTCTGCAAAAGTTCTGCAGAACTCGCTCAAGCGAGTGGCAATCTTGCTCGAGCGAGACCTTCGTGGGATGGTGGTGCAGCTACTGGCCAAAACTCACCTGAGTGGATGGCAGTCTCGCCCAAGCGAGACTTTGCCTGGGATCAGAGGTTGGTCACTGGACCATTTTCGCTCAAGTGAAATGGTCCTGGACTGGTGATCGCTCAAGCGAGGAAGAAGGGAATTAGACACTGGATGATTTTCGCCCAGGTGAGGCCCAAGCGAAAATTAGGCAGAGAGTTCTTAATGTCACTGGGACGATCTCACTCAAGCGAGAAGGAACTCGCTCAAGTAAGATTGGCTCCTGATGTAATTCTCTCGCTCAAGCGTTTCGCTGACTCGCCCAGGGTGACTTCTCGATTCTAGCTCAAGCGAGGTGGGGCTCGCTCAAGCGAGAAGAGCCCCTGACACTAAATTTTTCCTTCACTCAGCCTTTCTTGGTTCCGCCCAAGCGTGGCTACGTTGGCTCGCTCAAGCGAATGTGATTCTCGCTTGAGCAAGTGATACCTTGATGCACATATTTGTTTTGTTGTAAATGATTATATTTCCTTTGCATCAAAACTCTCCTTGGAACATCTTAAAAATAAGTTTGGACCTATTATGGATCCCTGAACCTCATGAAATCCTCTCTCTTTAATTTCAATCATGCAACAATTACATTAAATTAATCAATTAATTCTTCCGCTGTCTCTAAATAGAAGTTTAATATGAAATTACCCTTACCCTCTCATATCTTCATATATGGGAGTGGCTTTTATAGATCCAGGTGTTGTATTTAAAAGCTTCACCACTCTAAATATTTAAATAATTTAAGATTTATAAAACGCAAAAAATTTTCCCCACATTTTTGGGGGGTCTCAACCTGGTATCAGAGCGTTGGTTTGCTCTTGATACGATCATGATTAATGTTGTTCATGTAATTGTTACTTAAGATTGAATTATATGGGCTATGATTGATTGGTTTATGGATTATTTCAGTGAATTATGACTGTTGTCATTGAATTGAGATTGATGCACTTGTTGTTGAGTCCGACCAAGAGTCCTTACACTATTTGCCTCTAATAACGAATATGTTGTGATTGTGTATTGAAAAGTGATGTGATTATGTGATTTGGTGCATGATAAGCTTATAAGTGCTAGAACTTTGAATTTATAAGATGCAAAATTAGATGTTTGGTCTAGTACACTCACGTGTGATCCATGTTTTAACATATAGGCTTGAGATATGGCTGGTAGACCAAATCGTGAGGCTATTGCTATGGCAAATGCCTTGAATCGCTTTGCCGATCTCTTGGAAAGACAAGGCCAACTGAATGTGGGATAAGGCTCTCAAGGTCTTGATTTATTTCTCAAGAGGTACCCTTCAGAGTTTCATGGAGGTTATAAGCCAAAAGATGCATATGCTTGGATTAATGATTTGGAAAGAATGTACGCTAGCTTCGAGTATTCTAAAGCGCAAAAGGTGGAATATGCGGTCTTTATGATCTGCGATGAAGCCGAAGCTTGGTGGCGTCTTACTAGGGGACGCATGGTATCTGCTGATATTCCCTTAGTTTGGGAAAACTTCCAGGTGGAGTTCTTGAAGAAGTATTTTCCCAATAGCTATAGAAGCAAGAAAGAGCTTGAGTTTATAGAACTGAAGCAAGGGGGCATGACGGTGGAGGAGTATGCCTCCATGTTTGAAGAACTATGTGTATTCTATCCGCCCTATCAACAAGAGGGTACTGAAGCTTCCAAATATGTGAAGTTTGAGAATGGGTTGAGGCCCGAGATCAAGCGAGCCATTCGACATCAAGAGATACGAAGTTTTTCGATGCTTGTGAATAAGTGTCGAATTTATGAAGAAGATGATGTGGCTTCTTTGATTCATGGAAAGCATGAGCCTAAGTTAAAAGGCCAATTCTCTAATTTTAATAAGCAAGGTCATTTCAAGAAGAAGTTCTTTCGTAGTGGATCCTCAAATACTAGGGGACGTGGTGCTCCTAGAGATGGATACGGTGGTGGTAACCAAGGTTGTGGTAATGTCCAAGGCCTAACTTGCTACAAATGTGGTGCTAACCATTTGGCATGTGATTGTCCACGGGACGATGTGGTGTGCTACTAATGTAACCAACCCGGCCATATTCGTCCCAATTGCCCATTGAACACAAGAGGTGTTAATGTTGACACTCCTAACCGCATGAATGATGATGTTAACCGTGGAGGCCATGGTGGTTTTGGAGGCCGTGGCCGTGGAAACAGTAACGGCCATAATGGTGGCTGAAATGGTGGCCGTGGTAGAAATCACAATAGTGGAAGAAACGGCAATGGTCGAGGTAATGGCCATGGTGGAAGAAATGGAAACTGTAATGGTGGTGATCAACTACAAGCTGCTGGTAGAGTATTTACAGTTACTAGTGAAGAAGTCGTGCAAGCTGAAGATCTTGTCCGTGGTGAGTGTGAAATCCTTAGTATTTCGGTAAATGTTATCTTTAATTCTGGTGCTACGCACTTTATTTTTGAAGATTATGTGAGGCGCTTGGGGGTGCCTGTGTGTATGATGAAAGGTTCTATATTGGTAACCACACCGACCGGTACTTGTTTGAGATCGGTGGCCCGATGTGAGAATGTTGCGATGAACCTTGAGGGTAGAAAGTTTGTTGTATCCCTCGTCTATTTGCCTATGAAAGACCTGGACATTATTCTAGGCATGGACTGGTTATCCACTAACAAGGTCTTGGTGGATTGCCATAACAAGACGGTGATCTTCCCGACTTCTAATGCTGAAGGCTTTGATGTGTGAGGTATCTCCCAGCTTCTTATGATGTTCTGTTTGATTGATGGGAATGGTACGTCCCAATTTGGTGAAATTCCCATTGTTTCGGAGTTTCCTGATGTGTTTTTGGAAGAGATCCCTGGATTACCACCCCCATGTGAAGTGGAATTTTCTATTGACCTTATTATTGGCGCTTAGCCTGTTTCTAGAGCTCCCTATCGAATGTCTCCTATGGAGTTGGCCGAATTGAAGAAGTAAGTAGAGGAACTACTTGAACAGGAGTTTATTTGCCCAAGTGTATCTCCTTGGGGTGCTCCTGTGTTGTTGGTGAAAAAGAAGGATGGGAGTATGAGATTGTGTGTTGATTATCGCCAACTCAACAAGCTAACTATCAAGAACAAATATCCTCTTCCTCGAATCGACGATCTTCTAGATCAGTTGAAGGGTGTTGTGGTATTCTCTAAGATTAACTTGCATTCTGGATATAACCAAATTCGGGTGAAGACTGAAGATATCCCTAAAACTGCCTTCCGAACGTGATATGGACACTACGAGTATGTAGTGATGCCATTTGGAGTGACAAGTGCTCCTGCGATCTTCATGGACTACATGAATCGCATTTTCCACGAGTATCTCGATCAATTCGTCGTGGTGTTTATTGATGATATTCTGGTGTACTCCAAGAGTCAAGAAGAACATGAAAGACATCTCCGTCTTGTATTGACCATTCTTTGAGAGAAAGAATTGTATGCTAAGCTTTCTAAATGTGAATTCTGGATGAGTGAAATTTCCTTTCTTGGTCACATGATTTCTGGTGACGGAGTTGCCATTGATAGGTCAAAAGTTAAAGCTGTAATGGCTTGGGAAAGACCGACGTCTGTAACGGAGATAAGGAGTTTTCTTGGTCTTGCCGGTTACTACCGGAGGTTCATTGAAAGATTTTCCCATTTGGCCTTACCACTGACGAGGTTGACTCGTAAGAATTAACCTTTCGTGTGGACCCGTGAATGTGAAGAAAGTTTCCAAGAGTTGAAGTCGAGGCTTACTACTGCACCGGTGTTAGCGCTACCCGATTTGACGGATGACTTTGTGGTGTATTGTGATGCGTCTAAGCTTGGTCTTGGATGCGTGTTGATGTAAAAGGGGCGTGTGATAGCCTATGCGTTGAGGCGGGTGTGTCTTATCAATCAGAATTCTTCTCTTGAGGTAGGAGAGGAGTCTTATGTTCTAAATGCATGAATTTGAATGTTATTTGATTGCCATATGTATTGGTATGCATGTTAGCCTTGCTTGAAATGATACGAGAAATTGTAATGTGGTACATGGTGTGGATAATGTGTTTGACAACATGCTTTGGTGCATTTAGAATATTCACGGTGTGTGGAACACCCCGGTTTTTCCAGAATCCGATCCCGATGTAACCAAGATAATAATTAATAAAAATACGGGTAAATTTTTTCGCGTTTGAATTATTTCTAAACACCTCGACGATTACATCAAGACCCGAATCACAGAAAGCCGAAGCGTACGATTTAATAAACTAAGACTGGATCGATAGCTAAATTCGCCCATAACGGTATACAAAATAGTAGAGTTTACAGCGGAAGAGAAATGTGTATACCGGGAAAACGCCTAGTCCCATATATGACGATATGAGAAAAGGCTCGGCAAGGCATGCGAATAACCGATATAGACCTAATAGAACAAGCCCGTCTAATTCACTCTCAACATACACATGCATTGCCTAAGACACAATTATCTATATGTACATATACATACGGGGATCTTCTTCCAACTATCTCTATCATCAATGAACATCATTCAATCTCAATCCTTCTAGCACACATTAAATCATCTCTTACATACGATGTTTGTATACACCATTCATAATTTCAAAGGATTATTTTATACACATTCAATTTCACTAAATCCTCAATATCATCATATACAATTTATTCAATACATTTAAGTTCACAATTGATGTCGGCCAAGGCACTTCCACTACCACTATTTACCTTCGCCAAAAGCTTCATTACGAAAATCCCATCTCATCCCATGGCAACCCTGCATCACAATGCTAAAAAGGAGACCACATGGGAGAGTGAGTTATACATTCAAAATGACGAATATAATATATATTGTGATCATGTGTATATGCATATAATCATTATGTGTGCTTTGCTATAAAACCATTCAATCATCATTCAATCATCATCTCATTATTATAATAGGCATACAAACATCATAAATCTCAATTCACAACATAAGCAAGCACAAGCATATACACAATCACATTGCCACTTATCATCAGGGCATTCACAATCATCATCATACTTTTATTAAATCTTTATTCAATTCCTCCTCACAAGGGGTTTCTCATCTCTCGTCGTCATCCCATTTCAAATGCCATGCTCTTATGGCTAATGCACATGCTAGTATTTAGAATGCATATGCACGGATCTGATTTTTTTAATCATTTCAACAACCATTATCATGATATCATCTTCACTTAGGGATACACCCTTCGTGGCACCCCACAAGGTGAATCAATTCAATAACAATTCACATGATATCATCTTCACTCAGGGATACACCCTTCGTGGCACCCCGCAAGGTGATTCAACTCGATAACAAATCACATGATATCATCTTCACTCAGGGATACACCCTTCGTGGCACCCCGCAAGGTGATATATTCATCAATATCATAACATCATCATCACTCCAGGATATACCCTTCGTGGCACCCCGCAAGGTGTTGTATTCATCAATATCATAACATCATCATCACTCCGGGATATACCCTTCGTGGCACCCCACAAGGTGTTGTATTCATCAATATCATAACATCATCATCACTCTGGGATATACCCTTTGTGGCACCCCGCAAGGTGTTATATTCATCAATATCATAACATCATCATCACTTCGGGATATACCCTTCGTGGCACCCCGCAAGGTGATTCATTGTGATCGCAACCACATAATATCAATGCTATGCCATGCCATGAATGCAAAATGCAATAATGCATATGCTTAACAACCTCGAAAGGATATCTCGCTCTCTCTTATAGGGTATATTTTAATTCAATATTTTCAATCAATAGCATACAATCATTTACAAGCCCCTCAAGGCATTTTACTAACATACTTGGCATCTCAATGGCCACCATATCATTTCACAACAATCCATGCATGGAAATCAAGTAGCATAACCAATATCATAATATTCATCTACACTTGGAATTATCCAAGACATATTCATCATCCCACATATATGGTAATTACACTTATGCCCAATACAATCATGTTCTTGAACTTACATCTCAACACATCACGTATACATATTTCATCTCATACGGTAAACCAATACTTGTATTCAACCATAGTGGTATTACAATATTATCTCATTCATCAACATTGCTTAGTAACCAATGTGGCGACACAACGACTCATCGTTTCAATTCTAAGCCACTCATACAATATTGCACAAAATTCAATAACATTTTACAATTCATCAATAATAACATATGTCCTCTTACACAAGGAATAATCATTACATTATTTATTGTCATACGATACCGATATTATCTTCGATACATCGGTTTATAACAACCACCTCACCATGCAATCATTCCCCAGTTGGGTTTGTAATCACCCAAGGGTACAATCTCATAACTCATCATCAATCCCTTAACATTGCTCTCACATATTCATTCTTGGTGGTTAAGATTTATGTTTCCCATTAGGTATATTATGGGTGTAAACGAGTTATCCGAATGTTTTAATCATTATTCAACATCACCATAATATGTCCTGATTATATATCTCTATACATTCCCTCAAGAATCATACAATATAAGGGAAGAAGGCCCAACGCCATCAAAACTGAGAAAATAATACAACTTTCAATTCTGGGCAATTTGCTTAAGCAAGCCCTTACTCGCTTGAGCGAGATTAACATAGCTCGCTTGGGCAAGACCCTTCGCGCGAGCGAAAATTATCCAGCAACGTTTCCACGCTCGCTTGCTTGAGCGAGACACCACACACTTGGCCACTCGCTCGGGCGTAATTTTTCCAGTAACCATTTCCTTAAACACTCGCTTGAGCAAGGCACACCAGCGTCAGCCACTCGCTTGAGCGAGTATCGTTCCAGCATCAGACCCCCATACTCGCTCAAGCGTCTCACGCTCGCTTGAGCGAAAAACATCCAGTATCAATTTCCTCTCTCGCTCGCTCAAGTGCGGCTACGCCCGCTTGAGCGAGATTCGTCCAGTGTCTCTTCTGCTCACTTTACACTCGTCTCGCTTGAGCGAACAACTCACTTGCCTGAGCAAGATTAGGCCAGAGGCCATAATAATGGTACAGGGGATTCTCGCTTGGGCGAGAATCTATCTCGCTTGAGCGAGATTATCAGAACTTATGCAGAAAAGAAAATTCTCATAACCTAGCACATGAAATCTCATTCTAGGCCAACTTGAACACATCCAACATATCATACACATCATATGAGGCATATACAACTTGTTCAAACATTCATACTTACAAATTCTCATTCCAAACTTATTAATCATGTTAAAATCATACTTATCATCATCAAACATACATATACATACTTCCATAACAATCATAACATCCTCCCACACATCGTTCTCAATAATTATCAAATTGCCATTCATATTATCTCAATAACTACATGGCAAGGCAAGCATGAGTACTAAAACACATACATCAATCACTATCAATTTACTCATGCAATTTGAATGTAAACTCCTCTCCTACCTCGAGGGAAAGAAGCGCAACGATTCCAATGCTCCGAATGCTCCGTCGCATCACCCGGAATACAATCTACATACCACATACATATGCACTCATACAATCAATAACCATTTCAAGGCATTCCTCAAAAATTCTAAATAATAACCTATATATTGTATGGCTTATGAACAAGTTCTAAAGTTGTCAAAACACCGATTTATGCAATTGTGTTAGGCTTCGGGAATTCCTTTCCCAAAGCCAAGATCCTCTAGATCTTAAAGACTAACTAAACCCAACATCATCATCATCTCATCCATTACATAATGTAATCCCAAATCACCTCAATCCTTCAAACATCATCATTATCACTCATTATTCAACTTAGCTCTCATATCCTTCAATAACCATAATTAATTAATCAAATTTAAATGGCACACCACAAATGATCTAGAACCTCATCAAGTTACAATCTTATCATACCAATCCCTCACATTCCACATTCATAACAACACCTATCTATAGATGTCACCATAAATGGTCCTCTACCATTTCAAGTAACCTTCAACCTTAAATATCACCTATCCACATTCACATAACCTCCCAAATTACAATATATTCATTTTCCGCAAATTCTTAAGGCTAGGGTTTCATGAGAACCCAACAACCATCATCAATATTCACCAATCATCATCAATGGCCATTTTGTAACACCCTAATTTAATAAATAAATAAATGCCAAAACCGGGAAAATTTTTTTCCACAAAAACAGCCAATGGACAACCTACACAGAAGAAGGAAGGGGAAGGCACGGGAAAATAAAAGAACATTCATACGTATAGCAATCAGTGGAAGGGACAAGGCTTGAACCGATCCATTCAGTCCAGCGGAACACATCAGCGCCTAAGCGAATTCCCTAACAAGGGAGGGAACACAGTGTCGTCCCTGAGTCGCCGGAGGAGAAGTTCTCAACCCAACATCCTCACTCTCATGCTCGACGAAGGAAGGAAAAGAAGAACGAAGAGCAAAGAAGAAGAAAAGAAGAAAGAATGGAAGGGGAAGAAGCCTGAGAGGAAAAATGAATAATAAAGTGGCCCAGTAGTACATATATGCATGCACAGAGAATGGGAGAGTGGGGTGGGAAAGCGTGAAGCAGCAGTCTGCTCACGTCACCCAATCACCATCAACAACAATTAATAATTAATCACACTTAATCAGCCATCATTTGATTAATTAACTTAATTGTAATTAATAAATAATTTTCCACTTCTGAAATTATTATTTTAATAATTTATTTTCATTCGGCAATTAATTATTAAATCGGGATGTTACAGTTCTCCCCCCCACAAAAGAATTTCGTCCTCGAAATTCAATCGGTGACTCACCTTAAATAAATAACTCAGAAATTGTTGTCTCAATTACTTACACGACTGAGCTTCCACAAACATTCACCGACCGGATCACAATTTCACTCGGCAAAGCTTCACCTCTCAAGCGGTTTACCGACCGCCCCACAATTCCAGTCTGCAAAACACAATTGTTAGGTCCTACCTGATTACAACCTCATCATAGAATGCAATATATTTGGGGACTCAATTTTTAAAATATACAAGTTACCCCACTTAACTCAGCCCAATCACCACAATCAGTGGCACCCTCTAGTTCTTTGGCCACTCGGTCCTACACTCCCAACACCATTCGGCATATTTACACCATCGGGTTCCCCGACTCAATGAGTCACTCGGCACAATCATGAACTCACACAGAGCATAGGCTCAACATTGTGTCACTCGAGACACTTTCTAGAAGATAATCAACCAGTTGGGAAGACTTCAGTCGGTAAACAACATTACCGATTCCCACTAATACTCACCAATGTTCGATTTATCTCAGATGAGACTCTCGGATATTCAGCATCCGACCACAAGATCTTTTCTCTAAACCATGATATACCTTGATAATACCGAGACAGACACTCAAAAGAGATTCAAGGTGCTCCAATTAGCACAGACTGTCTGGATTTCCCCCCTTACAGGCATCATGCTCGGTTCTAAAATCTCAGATTCCTAACCATTCCTTCGGCCAATTCCATGCCTATACCCTAAAAAGGTCACTCGGAATTCTCAATCAAAAGGGATCATTCGGGGTTTGAAGGCAATTTACATCGGACATCTCTCCACTTACCAAAAACTCACTCGGAATCCGAGTCTATCTCGAAAGCAGATCTGAGTTCCAACTCAGCAGCGCCACACATCCACTCGAACACATCTATGAATAAACTTACCTCTTGGGTATTCACTCTTCCTCGGGGTAATTCACTCGGAGACTTACCTATTCATAGCCCCATATTCCGACCAGAAGTTCTTTTGGTAAAGATTCGTCAGGGCACAACCTACAGACTTAGAATTTTCACACGATGGGAACCGTCTACATGGTACCATCCACTCGGAAATATCATGCTCTGAGTCACACCACCCGAATCTAACCTTACTCAGAAGTGTCACGTTCGGACACAATCCCCTTAACTTGGTAATGTTCCTCTTTATGAGATCTTACTCGGGACACCATAACTTCACTCAGGAATCCTCTCTCCCAGAAAGATTTCACTCGGATCTGTCTCCACTTTTTCGCACTCAGAATATACTAACCTTTCCCGAGCAAATCCTCACCTTTCAGATTTCTTCCGCCCAAGGTCATGGTTTCCCCACTAATCCATAATGCCACTCGACTAAAGTCTTAAACTTCTAATTCCAGTGACAGACTTGCTCGTCCATCAATCTCCATAACCATTTATTATTTTAATAGTCAATTCGTACACAATCACCTCTGATTCACTCGGAGGTAACACCCCACGGTTAAACAAACCTTGCATCCTCACTTTCATACATAACCACACAATATTCATTTACTACAACTCTCATCCTCACTCAGAACCGCCCGATAGGCTCACCATCACCATAAGCAGCTATAACCTCACCTGCCCGACTCGTGGATTACTGCATCCATCTTATAGGATGATATCTCATTCCTATAGGGTTACAACAATTACATAGAGTCGCTACAAGAGTGTACACTGCCACAGTGCCTATGGTATGAAGGGTCGTCTAGGAACGGCATACATTACACACTTTTCACACCCACCGACCAACTCACTCAGCTAATACTTACCCACAAGAATTAATGGCAATTCACATACATATATAAGCACGTATTCACATCGACATTATCATGATGCACCACGTAGGGCACGTCACACAACAACAATCATGAAATATAATTTACCACTACTGTCAAACAGTATAATGACTACAGGCTTCTGACTCACACAAAAATCACACACCTCCTCATTACTCATAAGTTAGCGCAACTCTCCTGATGACAATCATCAAGTAGCAGTTACTATCACCCCAAAATGGTATAATAACAGTCGGTTTTTGACCCTTACCACGTAATTACTTCATCCTTAGATCCTATCCACCTCAAACCATACAATATCATATATATATATATATATATATATACACATATGTACCAACAGTCAGTAACATACACGCTATCATTCAATCAGAACAAATTCAAGCATCATTCAATCGGAATCTTATCCAGCCAGCTCTCGGCTATATTACTTACATTATTTATAATCCCATATAATCACAGCCATAGGCTTACTTTGCACTTAGCGACAGCATCAACACATATATATATTCAATCATCCAATTGGAATATCAAATTCACACTCGGCCATACAATTCATATCATTCACCACAACATGCATTACAACCACAACATCATATTGCACCCGGCCATAACATTAATATACATACATTCATTCAATCGGATTCCACTCAATCATGTTATTCTGAATAACATTCCACATATTCATGCAATTCACATTGAGCTCAACAACAATCAGGGTGTGCACACATTCATTTCACCCGGATCCGGTTACCCATTTTTATTGTTGCAACATAGGCTCCAAGCCTTTCCTCAGCTCCAAGCTGATTCGGCCGTTTTACAGGTACCAAACCGTTTGCCCTCACACGTAACACAATTGCTCCAAGCAACAACGGGAGTGTTACGGGCAGCCCCGAGTCCAACTTGGTAAGCTTGCCTTGAGTCCAACCCAAGCTCTTTAAGCGTCCAACGCTTAGTGCACTTGGCACTGCCCCAAGTCCAACTCAAGGTCTTTTTATAGTGCACTCGGCACTGCCTCAAGTCCAACCCGAGGACTTTCAACATATATTCATCTGATTGTCGATCGGTATTAAGCGCCTACGCTATATGCTCCAAGCATTCCCAGTGGCGAATTAGATGAATATAGTCTTATTCACCCGGCGTCCAACGCCAATGCACTCGGCATTCAATATCAATACATGTATCCAATGCATTTTATCATCATTATTCATAACAGTGGTCATCATAGCAATAACACCATACATGCACTCAGCAAACCACATACTTTTTAATATAAAATCCCACACGGGAATTAATATAACCGGCCCATATCTCATGCAGGACTTTATCATTGGACCATAACCACTTCCACACTATTAATGTAGACATCACATGCATCATATTATAAACCACACACGAAAATCACCATGCAGGTACCTATCACATATATTCAACTTTTTCCTTAACAATACATACATCATATATAGTCAGTACTAAACACCATTAAGGCTCAACGAGATAGTCTTTTACCGCATGCAACCAGCATTCATACTTACAATAGCCCGCAACTCATATAATTCACACACGGTAACCAGCAAAAATTCCTTAACATATACATCTCATACTCAAATTCTTCATCCTAGGAGGCTACACAATCACTTATTCTATATACATCATACAGGATTCTATCAATATTATTCATTCAATCAATTCAGACGTGTGAGTTCGACTCCGTCCGACAGCATGCCTCGACTATGGGCTATTAGCATGGCCTACATAAGAGGCTAAACCAACTAATTCAGTTTCAATACACATAAAAGTTTCCACATCTATCATCCTATTTCTTCTCTACCGACCAGGCTTAGAAACACTTCTCAGTATTTCGGGAACAATCAGTCAGGGTCGTCACAAATCTCTATTCCCCAGGGAACATACCCCTGGCAGTACCCTCTGTTCCCAATCTCAAACAAACACACAGGCATATAATCACACCATTCATAATTCAACGTATATCAAATCCAATAGAAGATCATAAGCATATATCATCACACGAGTCATGATTGAACATGTATCAACGTTTAATGGAATATCATAAGCAATTATGACAATCTGGCATAATGCACTCAACCGCCCACTAACAGTAGGCAAACCTTGGCCATGGACCTTTTGGTCTGCTCTGATACCAAAATGTAACACCCTAATTTAATAAATAAATAAATGCCAAAACCGGGAAAATTTTTTTCCATAAAAATAGCCAATGGACAACCTACACAGAAGAAGGAAGGGGAAGGCACAGGAAAATAAAAAAACATTCATACGTATAGCAATCAGCGGAAGGGACAAGGCTTGAACCGATCCATTCAGTCCAGCGGAACACATCAGTGCCTAAGCGAATTCCCTAACAACGCTGACTCGCTCAAGTGTGGTCCAATACGCTTGAGCGAGGCAACCAACTCGCTTGGGCGGACAGCCCTTCGCTTAAGCGAAGCCAGCACAAAGGCCTTCCATCCACTCACACTCGCAGGAGCTAAGCCTAATTCGCTGGGGCGAACACAGGTTCCAGGTAATTTCTCACTCAGATTTGGGTTGTAGGTTCACCCGGTAAATCATCACGCTCCTGCCTCACTCGGGAATTTACACAACTCCTCATTTCATTAATATAAGTCACAAGTATAACCACTCAGGAATGACTCCCTCAATTCTCACCACTCGGGACCCAGAACCCTTCCTCACTCGGGATATTTCCTAATCGAACATCACTCGGGTATCTAACTTCAACATAATCGGGAGTGTGCCGTACACCCGTCGCTCGGTATATTTGTGCATCTCTCACTCAGGGAACACCCAGACCTTCCCTCAATCAGAAGGGGACTCCACTAACCTACTCCACTCGGAATACTCATTCTAGTTTCACTCGGCATATGATACCTTACTCACTCGGGAAACGTTAAGTAAGCCCCTTCCGGATTTGCTCTACGACTCACCGCTCGGGATATGGAACCTTGTTCACTCGGATTATACTTATATCACTTACTTAGATTATATTCCAATCTCCACCATTATAACAACTCTTCCCTCGGAAAAGGTTCACTCGGATTCTCACTTGGAAATGTCCAAACACTATAGTCTCTGTAACACCCTAATTTTTGATAAATAATAATCCCAAAAACAGGGAGAAATTTTTCACAAAAACCAACCACTGGTCAATCGGCATAAAAAAAAGAAGGCAATGGAAATAAAAGAGCACTCACACATATATCAATCAGCGGAAGGTATAATGCTGGAACCGACCCATTCGGTTCAGCGAAACATATCAGCGCCCAGGCGAAACAACTCTAGTCGCTCGAGCGAGGCACGATCCGCTTAAGCGATGCCAACACAATAGCCTTCCCAAACACCCATTCGCTGGAGCGGATCCTTCGTTCGCTGAAGCGAAAAGCCTCACTCTGTAAATTCATCACTCGGCATCGGGGCATCCATACACCCGGTAACCGACTAAGTCCACTCGAAAATTCGTTCCTAAGTCCGTTCGGAACTCCACAACTTAGCCTTCTAACTTTATCCATACGGCGACACTTACACTCTACTTGGGATCTGAGGGTTATCCCACTCGGATTCCAGAACTCCCTCTCACTCGGACTATATCCTATTCAAACATCACTCGACGCACTCTAACCTTAACACAATCGGGTCACATTTCCTATCCATTATTCGGAGCACATTCACACATTCACTCGGGAAATCAGGTAGTTAAGTCCCACTCGGACTTATTCGAAACCCAACCACTCGGGGTACCAATCCTCACTCGGACTTTACGTCTTTCACTCGGGTTACCGATACCTTACACTTAAGATCCAATCCACTCTAAACCACCATTCGAACTCCTCTCTCAGAAGGGAATCACTTGAGGTTTTCACTTGGGAATACCAACTCTTCCTCACTCGGGATTTCATACTTACTTTTACTCGGAAGTCCTCAGGCCTAATCATTCGGGGAATGGCGACTGACTCACCCGGCATACCACCATTTAATCACTCGGATTATAATTACCCTACGCTCATAAGACATACTCATACAGTCCTCTTCACCGCTCAACATCACTTACAGTATAGAAGAACACACAACATATACATATATAAACGAAAGCATTTATATAATTACAAGAACTTCATCATGACTTCTGTTACCCGAAGCTGTCAAGTTTTAACGTAAGGACTAAAACCAAAACATGAGCCGGCCAAGGCTTAACAAAACGTTATACACAGTATATATATATACATATATACATGTAGATATATGTTCCAATAGCGCTCAGATTCATTGTCCTGCACTCGGCTCCTCCTTCATCCTTCATTCCGAGAGATGTTCACTGAAAGTGTAGCCACTGCAGGGATGAGCTTTTACATGTAAAATGACAATCAAGGACTCGGTATCAGTGTCAGTATGCACATTCACATCCATTCAATCGTTTTCAAGTTAATTAAGGTTAGGCACGGCAAAATAACATTTAAGACACACATACAACACACACAGGTATTCCCCACACTCGGAAATCATTCATAACACTCCACACACGTTATACGTGCTACTCTAATCAACCTCATATCTACATGCATGCCTGCGGATCCGACTCGAGTGATGACTTTCAGTTACAGTTTTCCCCTCTCCTGGCCCCTCGTCCTTCAGCTCTTCCCGCGTGGTACCGGCCTCCCATTGGCGTCTCGAGACTCTTCTCTAGCTCCTACGGCTACCACGAGCTCCTTCGGAATCTAGCCGAGGTCTGTAACTGGAAGCCATTCCCTCGGGGCTCTTGACCTTCCACGGGTCGCCCCACTCTTACACATGCAGCTAAATGCATTTACCAGCAAGCGTCATCACACCACCGATACCTCCTTCGTAACCATTAAGTAGGAACAGATTCAATGCAACCTTTATTCGCTTTATTATTTACACCAATATGTTCAACCATCAGCAATCAAGTATAGCATCTGACAAATCAACTAACGAGCACACATTCATATTCTCACAGTGTCAACAAGGATAGAACCATGCATATCATTTGTTATTATCAATACTAACATACTACTTCACCACCATCTAGATTACAAGCATTTACTGTTTAACCACTATAAAACACACGGAATCCAGAATCTTCAATCATGCATAGGATCCAATCATCACAACACATGCACATACACTCAAGCAGTACATTCATCCGGTACCATTCGTGGACCATGCATTCAACATGCAAGCGCCCCCTACCTACGAAAGGAACTTCAAGAAGCTTTTCTGCTCTTCGATGTTGAATCTGACGCCCCTCTACTGATTCGTTCAGCCTTTCTTCACTCCGTCGTACTCTGCACCTGGTTCAGAGTTGGGGTGTTGTTCTTCCTCTGCTTTAACGATCGTCCTTCACCTGTCGGGGCTCTGACCTTCTTCCCGCACTGTCGTCGTGACGAACAGAAACAGGGGAAAGGAAAGAAGATGGAGACGAAGAAGAAAAAGAGAGAATGAAGTAGTGGGAGAAGTTTTTGCACTCACGGTGATACTGAATATGCACCTATATACGCATGCGAGGAGAAGGAGTGGGATGGGAAAGCGTGAGTCACAGTCCACTCACACCTTCCGCCAATCACCGACAGCCACATCCCATCAATTAAGTCCAATTAGCTTATCATTAACTCTCAGGCTATATTGATTATGATTAACAACTAATTCTTTACTTTACTTTCAATTTTCTTATTATTTAATTTTTATTCGGTATCTAACTTCAAAACTGGGATGTTACAGTTCTCCCCCACTCAAAAGAATTTCATCCTCGAAATTCAGTCGGTAACTCACCTTAGCAAACAACTCGGGGTACTGCTGCCTCATGGTGTCTTCGCGTTCCCAGGTACGAGAGGTAGTCTTGCCTTGTTGCCACTCCACTTCTACCAGCTGTACGTTTTTGTTCCTCAAATGCTTCACCGATCGGTCCATGATTCTGATCGGTGTAGCCACAGTGGTCAGGTCTTCCTTGACTTCCACTTCATCGTCAGGCATTGTGTGACTGGGGTCATGTAGATACTTCCTTAGTTGAGACACATGAAATACGTTGTGCAATCGGGATAAGTGGGTCGGTAATGCTATCCGGTATGCCATGGTGCCGACTCGTTCCAACACCTCATAAGGTCCAATGTATCGAGGGCTTAACTTTCCGCCTTTCAAGGCAAGTCCGACTCATTTACTCGGAGAAGTCCTCAAAAACACTCTGTCTCCGACTGAAAATTCTAATGGTTTGGTGCGGTTGTCATGGTAACTCTTCTGCCTGTCTTGAGATGCCTTCATTTTTCCCTGTATCACTCGGATCTGCTCTGTGGTTTGCTTCACAATGTCTGGTCCCAATAGCAGACTCTCACCCGTTTCCGACCAGCAAAGTGGGGTTCGGCATCTTCGTCCATATAGTGCTTCGTAGGGTGCCATGCCAATGCTGTTATGATGGCTGTTATTGTACGTGAACTCAATCAAGGGGAGGTACTGCTCCCAATCTCCTCCGTGCTCTAACACACATGCTCTTAATAAGTCTTCTAAACTTTGAATCGTCCGCTCGGATTGTCCATCCGATTGGGGGTGGTAGGCAGAACTAAGCCAAAGTTTAGTACCCATTTCTTGATGTAGGCTGGTCCAAAACCGGGACGTGAACCTAGGGTCCCTATCCGATACGATGGAAGTTGGTACACCATGCAGTCGGATAATCTCATGAACGTAAATCCGTGCCAATTTATGCATCGGGTACTTCATGTTCACAGGCAGGAAGTGTGCACTCTTCGTCAGTCGGTCAACAATGAGCCAAATCGCATCATGGCCCGCTCGGTTTTTGGGCAATCCCATGACAAAATCCATAGCAATCGAGTCCCATTTCCACACGTGAATCTCTAGGGGCTGCATTGCACCGTACGGCTTCTGGTGCTCCACTTTTGATTTCTGACAAGTAATACACCGAGCCACGTATTCTGCCACATTCCTCTTTAGTCCGGGCCACCAGAACTGTTTCTTCAGGTCATGGTACATCTTCGTGGTACCCGGGTGAATACCGAGGAGGCTCTTATGAGCTTCGTCAAGCACCATTTTCCTTAATCCTTTCTCACTCGGCACGTATATCCTGTCTTTCACTTGGAAGATCCCATCTGATCCCTCGGTCAAGGACAAATCCTTTCCCTTGGCCTGCGTCTTCTTCATCTCAGCCAAGTAAGAGTCTGACTGCTGCTGCTCGTACACGGACTTCAGGAATTCATTGGCGATTCTTAACGTACCGATTGCTATTTTCCGGGAGGAGGGGGTGTCAACATGTTAGTTCATGTCTCGGAACTGCTCCAACAACTCCACTTCTCTTGCCATCATTGTTGCCATATGGAGGGATTTCCGACTCAACGCATCGGTAACGACATTTGCCTTACCCGGATGGTATTTCAGCTCAAAATCGTAGTCCTTTAAGAATTCTATCCATCTCCTCTGCCTCATGTTCAGCTCTTTTTGGTCAAATAGGTATTTAAGGCTCTTGTGATCACTGTATACTTTAAATCTGGACCCGTACAAATAATGCCTCCAAATTTTTAGTGCGACCACCACAGCTACCAACTCCAAATCGTGGGTCGGATAATGCTGCTTGTGAGGTCTCAATTGCCGAGAGGCATACGCTATCACTCGATCTCTCTGCATGAGCACGCATCCTAATCCGAGTCCTGATGCATCACAATAAACTACAAAGCTTTCTTGTAAGTCAGGTAATGCCAGCACTGGCGCAGTTGTCAACTTGTTCTTCAGCTCTCGGAAGCTGCTCTCGTACTCAGGACTCCACACGAAGGGAATGCTTTTCCGAGTCAATTTAGTTAGTGGTAACGCCAGCTTAGAAAAACCTTCAATGAACCTTTTATAATAACCTGCCAGGCCCATAAAACTCCTTATCTCCGAGACCGACTTGGGTCTCTCCCATGCCATTATAGCTGTCACCTTCGAAGGGTCCACCGAGACACCTTGCTCGGAAATTACATGTCCGAGGAAGTGGATCTTATTCATCCAGAATTCGCACTTTGAAAGCTTCGCGAACAACTGCTTCTCCCTTAACACTTGGAGTACCGCTCGGAGGTGTTCTTCATGCTCCTCGAAAGTCTTAGAATAGACTAGGATGTCATCAATGAAAACAACTATGAATCGGTCTAAATAGGGGTGGAATATGTTGTTCATGTAATTCATGAAGACAGCAGGGGCGTTTGTCACACCGAACGGCATCACTACATACTCGTAGTGGCCATACCGAGTCCTAAAGGCAGTTTTTGGGATATCTGAGTCCTTCACTCGGATTTGGTGATATCCCGATCGTAAGTCGATCTTTGAGAAGACTGAGGCTCCACGCAGTTGGTTAATTAAGTCATCAATTCTGGGTAACAGGTAACGATTCTTAATTGTAAGTTTATTCAGCTGTCGGTAATCTATACAATGTCTCATGCTGCCATCCTTCTTCTTAACAAGCAGCACAGGTGCGCCCCATGGTGATACACTCGGCCTAATGAATCATTTTCTGAGTAACTCATCTACTTGCTTCTTCAGCTCGGCCAATTCAGTTAGGGACATCCTATAAGGTGCACAGGAGGCTGGCTCGGCCCCGGGGATCAAATCAATAGAAAATTCGACTTCCCTATTGGGAGGGACACTCGGTACGTCTTCAGGGAATAATTCTGGAAATTCACAGACGATCGGGATTTCGTTCACTCGGGTTTTACTCTCTCCCTCGGTTAGACAAAGCATCATGAATAGTTGAGTTATACCTTGTGCTGTGCAGTCCTCATGGTGCTGTCTCGAGAAAATTATCCTTCGGTTTCTGCAATCCACTAACACCTCGTTGGCTGAAAGCCAATCTACCCCGAGTACGATATCAAGATCCTTCAAGGGTATGCACACCAAGTCGAAAGTGAAACTCCGATCGCACAATTCAAACGTCACTTCTTTGCATATTGACGAGGTCAGTACCTTAGGACCAGTCGGATTGGCTACCTCCAAAATCCGATCCATTTCCACGGTCGGTAATTTCAAACGTTTTACACAATCATCAGCTATGAAGGAGTGGGTAGCTCTAGAATCAAAAACTACACTAAGTGTGTATCTACCGAGTGAGCACTTACATTGTACTAAGTCATTTGCTTGTGCGACTTCTTCTGCGTTGATGGCGTAGACTCTTCCAGTGGCTGGTTGGTCGGTGTCTCTCCTCCTGATTTTTGGGGCAACCATCATATTCCCTCTAGCTCTGTTGTTTCCGCCCCGTGAGTTTTGTCCATCATTCCTATTGCTCCTCACCTGGAACCCTCCTTGACGCACACTAGCATTTGTTTGACGGAGCTGGGGGCAGTCAGGGCGAATGTGTCCCCTATTCCCGCAGTGAAAACACTTAACATCGGTATCATTGTAACTCTGAGCAAAGTGGTCGCCACCATATTTAAAACACTTACCATACTTGGGTCGTCCACTCATCTGTCTCCCTCGGTTCATTTTTTCCTACGTTCCCTGGCCTCTTGAAACGTGACTGCTGAGGCCTCAGATACTGGTTGGCTCTGCTGCTCTGGCCCGAGTGGGCCTTGTCATCTTCAAATATCCTACATTTATTCACCAATGCAGGGAAACTCCGTATCTCATGGTATTTGCAGGCCCTCTTAACATCTGATCTTAATCCATTCTCAAACTTAAGGCACTTCGAGCTCTCCGTCCCAGGTTGTTGGAAGGGTGGGTAGAATAGGCACAACTCCTCGAATCTTGTTGTGTATTCTTCCACAGTCATGGAGCCTTACTTCAACTCCATAAACTCCAGCTCCTTCCGACTCCTCACTGTGTCGGGGAAGTATTTCTCTAAGAAGCATGTCTTAAAATCGTTCCATGTCAGCTGAGCTTCATCATCAGGGAATCGGCTTCTGGCTATCTTCCACCAGTTCTCCGCTTCATCCCGCAGCATATACACTGCACATTCCACCTTTTGGGCCTCGGTACAACGAAGACCCCCAAAAATCCTCTCCAGTTCCTGAGTCCATTTAAAAGCTGCCTCCGGATTACGTCCTCCCTGAAACTCACTCAGCTTCCTCTTCAGGAAGCGGTCCAGCACGTGGCCATCCTCAGCTCGAGTCTGGCCCTGCCTTTCAAACACGTCCGCAAAGCGTTGGAATGCTGTGGCTATAGCCTCCATGCTTTGGCGATGCGTCATCCTTATCCTGAAATCGACATTCGGGGATAAGTATACCTAGCCACTTACTACCGATCGGGATTTCAGTCTAACATTCAATAGCTTAGCACATTATACCATTCTTCCAGGTTACACACACAATCGGACCAGGAGGAAACAACCTCCTATCCTCAAGCCAATATCAATTAGGTTCAACTAACATCACAACAATTATGACCATTTAGTCAGAAAACACACAACCGCTTACACTCAGTAAGCATACCTTGGCCTTGGACCTTTCGGTCTGCTCTGATACCAAAATGTAACACCCTAATTTTTGATAAATAATAATCCCAAAAACAGGGAGAAATTTTTCACAAAAACCAACCACTGGTCAATCGGCATAAAAAAAAGAAGGCAATGGAAATAAAAGAGCACTCACACATATATCAATCAGCGGAAGGTATAATGCTGGAACCGACCCATTCGGTTCAGCGAAACACATCAGCGCCCAGGCGAAACAACTCTAGTCGTTCGGGCGAGGCACGATCCGCTTAAGCGATGCCAACACAATAGCCTTCCCAAACACCCATTCGCTGGAGCGGATCCTTCATTCGCTGAAGCGAAAAGCCTCACTCTGTAAATTCATCACTCGGCGTCGGGGCATCCATACACCCGGTAACCGACTAAGTCCACTCGAAAATTCGTTCCTAAGTCCGTTCGGAACTCCACAACTTAGCCTTCCAACTTTATCCATACGGCGACACTTACACTCTACTCGGGATCTGAGGGTTATCCCACTCGGATTCCAGAACTCCCTCTCACTCGGACTATATCCTATTCAAACATCACTCGACGCACTCTAACCTTAACACAATCGGGTCACATTTCCTATCCATTATTCGGAGCACATTCACACATTCACTCGGGAAATCAGGTAGTTAAGTCCCACTCGGACTTATTCGAAACCCAACCACTCGGGGTACCAATCCTCCCTCGGACTTTACGTCTTTCACTCGGGTTACCGATACTTTACACTTAAGATCCAATCCACTCTAAACCACCATTCGAACTCCTCTCTCAGAAGGGAATCACTTGAGGTTTTCACTTGGGAATACCAACTCTTCCTCACTCGGGATTTCATACTTACTTTTACTCGGAAGTCCTCAGGCCTAATCATTCGGGGAATGGCGACTGACTCACCCGGCATACCACCATTTAATCACTCGGATTATAATTACCCTACGCTCATAAGACATACTCATACAGTCCTCTTCACCGCTCAACATCACTTACAGTATAGAAGAACACACAACATATACATATATAAACGAAAGCATTCATATAATTACAAGAACTTCATCATGACTTCTATTACCCGAAGCTGTCAAGTTTTAACGTAAGGACTAAAACCAAAACATGAGCCGGCCAAGGCTTAACAAAACGTTATACACAGTATATATACATATATACATATATACATGTAGATATATGTTCCAATAGCGCTCGGATTCATTGTCCTGCACTCGGCTCCTCCTTCATCCTTCATTCTGAGAGATGTTCACTGAAAGTGTAGCCACTGCAGGGGTGAGCTTTTACATGTAAAATGACAATCAAGGACTCGGTATCAGTGTCAGTATGCACATTTACATCCATTCAATCATTTTCAAGTTAATTAAGGTTAGGCACGGCAAAATAACATTTAAGACACACATACAACACACACAGGTATTCCCCACACTCGGAAATCATTCATAACACTCCACACACGTTATACGTGCTACTCTAATCAACCTCATATCTACATGCATGCCTGCGGATCCGACTTGAGTGATGACTTTCAGTTACAGTTTTCCCCTCTCCTGGCCCCTCGTCCTTCAGCTCTTCCCGCGTGGTACCGGCCTCCCATTGGCGTCTCGAGACTCTTCTCTAGCTCCTACGGCTACCACGAGCTCCTTCGGAATCTAGCCGAGGTCTGTAACTGGAAGCCATTCCCTCGGGGCTCTTGACCTTCCACGGGTCGCCCCACTCTTACACATGCAGCTAAATGCATTTACCAGCAAGCGTCATCACACCACCGATACCTCCTTCGTAACCATTAAGTAGGAACAGATTCAATGCAACCTTTATTCGCTTTATTATTTACACCAATATGTTCAACCATCAGCAATCAAGTATAGCATCTGACAAATCAACTAACGAGCACACATTCATATTCTCACAGTGTCAACAAGGATAGAACCATGCATATCATTTGTTATTATCAATACTAACATACTACTTCACCACCATCTAGATTACAAGCATTTACTGTTTAACCACTATAAAACACACGGAATCCAGAATCTTCAATCATGCATAGGATCCAATCATCACAACACATGCACATACACTCAAGCAGTACATTCATCCGGTACCATTCGTGGACCATGCATTCAACATGCAAGCGCCCCCTACCTACGAAAGGAACTTCAAGAAGCTTTTCTGCTCTTTGACGTTGAATCTGACGCCCCTCTACTGATTCATTCATCCTTTCTCCACTCCGTCGTACTCTGCACCTGGTTCGGAGTTGGGGTGTTGTTCTTCCTCTGCTTCAACGATCGTCCTTCACCTGTCGGGGCTCTGACCTTCTTCCCGCACTGTCGTCGTGACGAACAGAAACAGGGGAAAGGAAAGAAGATGGAAACGAAGAAGAAAAAGAGAGAATGAAGTAGTGGGAGAAGTTTTTGCACTCACGGTGATACTGAATATGCACCTATATACGCATGCGAGGAGAAGGAGTGGGATGGGAAAGCGTGAGTCGCAGTCCACTCACACCTTCCGCTAATCACCGACAGCCACATCCCATCAATTAAGTCCAATTAACTTATCATTAACTCTCAGGCTATATTGATTATGATTAACAACTAATTCTTTACTTTACTTTCAATTTTCTTATTATTTAATTTTTATTCGGTATCTAACTTCAAAACTGGGATGTTACAGTTCTCCCCCACTCAAAAGAATTTCGTCCTCGAAATTCAGTCGGTAACTCACCTTAGCAAACAACTCGGGGTACTGCTGCCTCATGGTGTCTTCGTGTTCCCAGGTACGAGAGGTAGTCTTGCCTTGTTGCCACTCCACTTCTACCAGCTGTACATTTTTGTTCCTCAAATGCTTCACCGATCGGTCCATGATTCTGATCGGTGTAGCCACAGTGGTCAGGTCTTCCTTGACTTCCACTTCATCGTCAGGCATTGTGTGACTGGGGTCATGTAGATACTTCCTTAGTTGAGACACATGAAATACGTTGTGCAATCGGGATAAGTAGGTCGGTAATGCTATCCGGTATGCCATGGTGCCGACTCGTTCCAACACCTCATAAGGTCCAATGTATCGAGGGCTTAACTTTCTGCCTTTCAAGGCTCGTCCGACTCCTTTACTCGTAGAAATCCTCAAAAACACTCTGTCTCCGACTGAAAATTCCAATGGTTTGGTGCGGTTGTCATGGTAACTCTTCTTCCTGTCTTGAGATGCCTTCATTTTTCCCTGTATCACTCGGATCTGCTCTGTGGTTTGCTTCACAATGTCTGGTCCCAATAGCAGACTCTCACCCGTTTCCGACCAGCAAAGTGGGGTTCGGCATCTTCGTCCATATAGTGCTTCGTAGGGTGCCATGCCAATGCTGTTATGATGGCTGTTATTGTACGTGAACTCAATCAAGGGGAGGTACTGCTCCCAATCTCCTTCGTGCTCTAACACACACGCTCTTAATAAGTCTTCTAAACTTTGAATCGTCCGCTCGGATTGTCCATCCGATTGGGGGTGGTAGGCAGAATTAAGCCAAAGTTTAGTGCCCATTTCTTGATGCAGGCTGGTCCAAAACTGGTACGTGAACCTAGGGTCCCTATCCGATACGATGGAAGTTGGTACACCATGCAGTCGGATAATCTCATGAACGTAAATCCGTGCCAATTTATGCATCGGGTACTTCATGTTCACAGGCAGGAAGTGTGCACTCTTCGTCAGTCGGTCAACAATGACCCAAATCGCATCATGGCCCGCTCGGTTTTTGGGCAATCCCATGACAAAATCCATAGCAATCGAGTCCCATTTCCACACGGGAATCTCCAGGGGCTGCATTGCACCGTACGGCTTCTGGTGCTCCACTTTTGATTTCTGACAAGTAATACACCGAGCCACATATTCTGCCACATTCCTCTTTAGTCCGGGCCACCAGAACTGTTTCTTCAGGTCATGGTACATCTTTGTGGTACCCGGGTGAATACTGAGGAGGCTCTTATGAGCTTCGTCAAGCACCATTTTCCTTAATCCTTTCTCACTCGGCACGTATATCCTGTCTTTCACTCGGAAGATCCCATCTGATCCCTCGGTCAAGGACAAATCCTTTCCCTTGGCCTGCGTCTTCTTCATCTCAGCCAAGTAAGAGTCTGACTGCTGCTGCTCGTACACGAACTTCAGGAATTCATTGGCGATTCTTAACGTACTGATTGCTATTTTTCGGGAGGAGGGGGTGTCAACATGTAAGTTCATGTCTCGGAACTGCTCCAACAACTCCACTTCTCTTGCCATCATTATTGCCATATGGAGGGATTTCCGACTCAACGCGTCAGCAACGACATTTGCCTTACCCGGATGGTATTTCAGCTCGAAATCGTAGTCCTTTAAGAATTCTATCCATCTCCTCTGCCTCATGTTCAGCTCTTTTTGGTCAAATAGGTATTTAAGGCTCTTGTGATCACTGTATACTTCAAATCTGGACCCGTACAAATAATGCCTCCAAATTTTTAGTGCGAACACCACAGCTGCCAACTCCAAATCGTGGGTCGGATAATGCTGCTCGTGAGGTCTCAATTGCCGAGAGGCATACGCTATCACTCGATCTCTCTGCATGAGCACGCATCCTAATCCGAGTCCTGATGCATCACAATAAACTACAAAGCTTTCTTGTAAGTCGGGTAATGCCAGCACTGGCGCAGTTGTCAACTTGTTCTTCAGCTCTCGGAAGCTGCTCTCGCACTCAGGACTCCACACGAAGGGAATGCTTTTCCGAGTCAATTTAGTTAGTGGTAAGGCCAGCTTAGAAAAACCTTCAATGAACCTTCTATAATAACCTGCCAGGCCCATAAAACTCCTTATCTCCGAGACCGACTTGGGTCTCTCCCATGCCATTATAGCTGTCACCTTCGAAGGGTCCACCGAGACACCTTGCTCAGAAATTACATGTCCGAGGAAGTGGATCTTATTCATCCAGAATTCGCACTTTGAAAGCTTCGCGAACAACTGCTTCTCCCTTAACACTTGGAGTACCGCTCGGAGGTGTTCTTCATGCTCCTCGAAAGTCTTAGAATAGACTAGGATGTCATCAATGAAAACAACTATGAATCGGTCTAAATAGGGGTGGAATATGTTGTTCATGTAATTCATGAAGACAGCAGGGGCGTTTGTCACACCGAACGGCATCACTACATACTCGTAGTGGCCATACCGAGTCCTAAAGGCAGTTTTTGGGATATCCGAGTCCTTCACTCGGATTTGGTGATATCCCGATCGTAAGTCGATCTTTGAGAAGACTGAGGCTCCACGCAGTTGGTCAATTAAGTCATCAATTCTGGGTAACGGGTAACGATTCTTAATAGTAAGTTTGTTCAGCTGTCGGTAATCTATACAATGTCTCATGCTGCCATCCTTCTTCTTAACAAGCAGCACAGGTGCGCCCCATGGTGATACACTCGGCCTAATGAATCATTTTCTGAGTAACTCATCTACTTGCTTCTTCAGCTCGGCCAATTCAGTTGGGGACATCCTATAAGGTGCACAGGAGGCTGGCTCGGCCCCGGGGATCAAATCAATAGAAAATTCGACTTCCCTATTGGGAGGGACACTCGGTACGTCTTCAGGGAACAATTCTGGAAATTCACAGACGATCGGGATTTCGTTCACTCAGGTTTTACTCTCTCCCTCGGTTAGACAAAGCATCATGAATAGTTGAGTTATACCTTGTGCTGTGCAGTCCTCATGGTGCTGTCTCGGGAAAATTATCCTTCGGTTTCTGCAATCCACTAACACCTCGTTTGCTGAAAGCCAATCTACCCCGAGTACGATATCAAGATCCTTCAAGGGTATGCACACCAAGTCGAAAGTGAAACTCCGATCGCACAATTCGAACGTCACTTCTTTGCATATTGACGAGGTCAGTACCTTAGGACCAGTCGGATTGGCTACTTCCAAAATCCGATCCATTTCCACGGTCGGTAATTTCAAACATTTTACACAATCATCAGCTATGAAGGAGTGGGTAGCTCCAGAATCAAAAACTACACTAAGTGTGTATCTACCGAGTGAGCACTTACATTGTACTAAGTCATTTGCTTGTGCGACTTCTTCTGCGTTGATGGCGTAGACTCTTCCAGTGGCTGGTTGGTCGGTGTCTCTCCTCCTGATTTTTGGGGCAACCATCATATTCCCTCTAGCTCTGTTGTTTCCGCCCCGTGAGTTTTGTCCATCATTCCTATTGCTCCTCACCTGGAACCCTCCTTGACGCACACTAGCATTTGTTTGACGGAGCTGGGGGCAGTCAGGGCGAATATGTCCCCTATTCCCGCAGTGAAAACACTTAACATCGGTATCATTGCAACTCTGAGCAAAGTGGTCGCCACCACATTTAAAACACTTACCATACTTGGGTCGTCCACTCATCTGTCTCCCTCGGTTCATTTCTTCCTACGTTCCCTGGCCTCTTGAAACGTGACTGCTGAGGCCTCAGATACTGGTTGGCTCTGCTACTCTGGCCCGAGTGGGCCTTGTCATCTTCAAATATCCTACATTTATTCACCAATGCAGGGAAACTCCGTATCTCATGGTATCTGCAGGCCCTCTTAACATCTGATCTTAATCCATTCTCAAACTTAAGGCACTTCGAGCTCTCCGTCCCAGGTTGTTGGAAGGGTGGGTAGAATAGGCACAACTCCTCGAATCTTGTCGTGTATTCTTCCACAGTCATGGAGCCTTGCTTCAACTCCATAAACTCCAGCTCCTTCTGACTCCTCACTGTGTCGAGGAAGTATTTCTCTAAGAAGCATGTCTTAAAATCGTTCCATATCAACTGAGCTTCATCATCAGGGAATCGGCTTCTGGCTATCTTCCACCAGTTCTCCGCTTCATCCCGCAGCATATACACTGCACATTCCACCTTTTGGGCCTCGGTACAACGAAGACCCCCAAAAATCCTCTCCAGTTCCTGAGTCCATTTAAAAGCTGCCTCCCGATTACGTCCTCCCTGAAACTCACTCGGCTTCCTCTTCAGGAAGCGGTCCAGCACGTGGCCATCCTCAGCTCGAGTCTGGCCCTGCCTTTCAAACACGTCCGCAAAGCGTTGGAATGCTGTGGCTATAGCCTCCATGCTTTGGCGATGCGTCATCCTTATCCTGAAATCGACATTCGGGGATAAGTATACCTAGCCACTTACTACCGATCGGGATTTCAGTCTAACATTCAATAGCTTAGCACATTATACCATTCTTCCAGGTTACACACACAATCGGACCAGGAGGAAACAACCTCCTATCCTCAAGCCAATATCAATTAGGTTCAACTAACATCACAACAATTATGACCATTTAGTCAGAAAACACACAACCGCTTACACTCAGTAAGCATACCTTGGCCTTGGACCTTTCGGTCTGCTCTGATACCAAAATGTAACACCCTAATTTTTGATAAATAATAATCCCAAAAACAGGGAGAAATTTTTCACAAAAACCAACCACTGGTCAATCGGCATAAAAAAAAGAAGGCAATGGAAATAAAAGAGCACTCACACATATATCAATCAGCGGAAGGTATAATGCTGGAACCGACCCATTCGGTTCAGCGAAACACATCAGCGCCCAGGCGAAACAACTCTAGTCGTTCGGGCGAGGCACGATCCGCTTAAGCGATGCCAACACAATAGCCTTCCCAAACACCCATTCGCTGGAGCGGATCCTTCATTCGCTGAAGCGAAAAGCCTCACTCTGTAAATTCATCACTCGGCGTCGGGGCATCCATACACCCGGTAACCGACTAAGTCCACTCGAAAATTCGTTCCTAAGTCCGTTCGGAACTCCACAACTTAGCCTTCCAACTTTATCCATACGGCGACACTTACACTCTACTCGGGATCTGAGGGTTATCCCACTCGGATTCCAGAACTCCCTCTCACTCGGACTATATCCTATTCAAACATCACTCGACGCACTCTAACCTTAACACAATCGGGTCACATTTCCTATCCATTATTCGGAGCACATTCACACATTCACTCGGGAAATCAGGTAGTTAAGTCCCACTCGGACTTATTCGAAACCCAACCACTCGGGGTACCAATCCTCACTCGGACTTTACGTCTTTCACTCGGGTTACCGATACCTTACACTTAAGATCCAATCCACTCTAAACCACCATTCGAACTCCTCTCTCAGAAGGGAATCACTTAAGGTTTTCACTTGGGAATACCAACTCTTCCTCACTCGGGATTTCATACTTACTTTTACTCGGAAGTCCTCAGGCCTAATCATTCGGGGAATGGCGACTGACTCACCCGGCATACCACCATTTAATCACTCGGATTATAATTACCCTACGCTCATAAGACATACTCATACAGTCCTCTTCACCGCTCAACATCACTTACAGTATAGAAGAACACACAACATATACATATATAAACGAAAGCATTTATATAATTACAAGAACTTCATCATGACTTCTGTTACCCGAAGCTGTCAAGTTTTAACGTAAGGACTAAAACCAAAACATGAGCCGGCCAAGGCTTAACAAAACGTTATACACAGTATATATACATATATACATATATACATGTAGATATATGTTCCAATAGCGCTCGGATTCATTGTCTTGCACTCGGCTCCTCCTTCATCCTTCATTCCGAGAGATGTTCACTGAAAGTGTAGCCACTGCAGGGGTGAGCTTTTACATGTAAAATGACAATCAAGGACTCGGTATCAGTGTCAGTATGCACATTCACATCCATTCAATCGTTTTCAAGTTAATTAAGGTTAGGCACGGCAAAATAACATTTAAGACACACATACAACACACACAGGTATTCCCCACACTCAGAAATCATTCATAACACTCCACACACGTTATACGTGCTACTCTAATCAACCTCATATCTACATGCATGCCTGCAGATTCGACTCGAGTGATGACTTTCAGTTACAGTTTTCCCCTCTCTTGGCCCCTCGTCCTTCAGCTCTTCCCGTGTGGTACCGGCCTCCCATTGGCGTCTCGAGACTCTTCTCTAGCTCCTACGGCTACCACGAGCTCCTTCGGAATCTAGCCGAGGTCTGTAACTGGAAGCCATTCCCTCGGGGCTCTTGACCTTCCACGGGCCGCCCCACTCTTACACATGCAGCTAAATGCATTTACCAGCAAGCGTCATCACACCACCGATACCTCCTTCGTAACCATTAAGTAGGAACAGATTCAATGCAACCTTTATTCGCTTTATTATTTACACCAATATGTTCAACCATCAGCAATCAAGTATAGCATCTGACAAATCAACTAACGAGCACACATTCATATTCTCACAGTGTCAACAAGGATAGAACCATGCATATCATTTGTTATTATCAATACTAACATACTACTTCACCACCATCTAGATTACAAGCATTTACTGTTTAACCACTATAAAACACACGGAATCCAGAATCTTCAATCATGTATAGGATCCAATCATCACAAACACATGCATACACACTCAAGCAGTACATTCATCCGGTACCGTTCGTGGACCATGCATTCAACATGCAAGTGCCCCCTACCTACGAAAGGAACTTCAAGAAGCTTTTCTGCTCTTCGACGTTGAATCTGACGCCCCTCTACTGATTCGTTCAGCCTTTCTCCACTCCGTCGTACTCTACACCTGGTTCGGAGTTGGGGTGTTATTCTTCCTCTGCTTCAACGATCGTCCTTCACCTGTCGGGGCTCTGACCTTCTTCCCGCACTGTCGTCGTGATGAACAGAAATAGGGGAAAGGAAAGAAGATGGAGACGAAGAAGAAAAAGAGAGAATGAAGTAGTGGGAGAAGTTTTTGCACTCACGGTGATACTGAATATGCACCTATATACGCATGCGAGGAGAAGGAGTGGGATGGGAAAGCGTGAGTCGCAGTCCACTCACACCTTCCGCCAATCACCGACAGCCACATCCCATCAATTAAGTCCAATTAACTTATCATTAACTCTCAGGCTATATTGATTATGATTAATAACTAATTCTTTACTTTACTTTCAATTTTCTTATTATTTAATTTTTATTCGGTATCTAACTTCAAAACTGGGATGTTACAGTCTCACTCGGAATCATCAACTTAACACTATTTCACTCATCCACAACCCTCAAATCATTTAGCAACATATGCCAGTCGGAAAGGCGCATCAAATCAACATAAAACACTTATATGCATGTTATATATTCATACACTCGAAATATTTAGCATTTTAACATTATTCATTCACCAACACCCATTATCCGATACAAGTACTTGATACCAATGTAAACCATATATATATATATAAACACGCATTCAGATTACAATACATATATACTCGTATTCGTTATACAACATTGTTATATGAGCCAGCCAAGGCTTAACACTGACTAATATAATATAAATATACAAGGCATGCACTCAACAGTCGGAGTGCACCCCACTCGGACTTGAGTCCTTCATATCATTCCCGACCGACCTGCACATACTGAAAATGGTGTAGGGGTGAGCTTTTACATATAAAATTACAGTTACTGACTCGGATTTAATCCCCAATTCTCAGTTATAAAGTAACATCACTCATTCGGATTTATACAAGTCAGTCAGGATTAAGTAATTCACATCATTCACAATAACATAGACTCACAATCATAACATCGCCTCATGCTCGGCCACAGCACCAACGCACATATATTCCCTAGTCGGAATTCACCCCACTTAATAATGGACATATTAATCATGCTATTCACGACAGCATTTACACATACAAATATATACACATAATCACATTGAACTCATCAACAATATAAATATGCGCATTCACATTCAGTCAGAATTCATTCAGTCATCCAAGCTATACCAACCATGTCAATCTCAATAACAATGCTCCTACATACATGCATGCGGATCCGACTTAATTAGTGATCGCAGTTACAGATTCCTTCCCTGCCTCTCATCCATTAGCCCTTCCCGTGTGGTACCGGTCTTCCAAAGACGTCTCGAGACTTAACTCTAGCTCCCTTGGCTACCACGGGTCCTCACGGATCTAGCCAGGAATCTATAGTTGAACGTCATCTCATAGGGCTCCTGACCTTCCACGGGTCACCCTTTTCTCATATATGCAATTTCATGCAATCCCACACAGCATTCAGATTCACTCGGAATTCCACAGTTTCATCATAGCATCACAAGTGTTTATCATAGTAACTCATAACAAGTAAATCATGATAACAACATTACAGTACACCACTTCGACGTTCTTAATGAAACCAGCATGCATGTCAACACGATATTCCAAATAGGGACTCAGCGTAACAACTCACATCTCATGCATTCAGAATTTATCATGGCATCCTCATTCACACACATCTAGACATAAACTGCAAACAGAACTCAGCAAGTAACCCCCTTTTTAACTCATGCATTAGGCAATAATGTTAACGCACACATGTATTCACTCCGTATTCTCATATTCAACAGCATGTATCTCAGAAATATGAACAAGCACTTAGGGATAGAATCACCATAACACTAGACAGACCACAACCATCCTAGAATCGGGCGTTGCAAGCACTCCTACTCGAATACAACACATCAATCAACACACTCAGACACGACACAATACATGAAAGCAAAACACCCAGAACCTATCCATGAACTATGCATTTGACATGCAAAACGCCCCCTACCTGGCATGAAGATTCTAGAGGCTCCAAGGGCTTACAGCTCCAATCGGTTGCTCTGCACAGCCCATTCACTGATTCACAATGGGGCGACCCTTCGTCAGTCGTCCACTATTACACTTGGCTTTGGAGGGACTCCGAGCCACTCCTACTCTTAAATAGCTCTGCATGCAAGATCAGCGGGGAGGCCCAAGCCCTCAGGGCACCACCTTGACCTTCCACTCGGTCCAGTGGGGATTTCCACACTTCCGAGGCACCCAGCTCCCTGCTCGCCCTCTTGAGCAGCTCCATCACAACACTGGTGAATGCTCCAACCTCTCCGAACACTTCGTAGTGCAGATCTCCACTGAGACTCATGCAGCCTCAAGCAAAGGAGAGGGAGAAAAGAGAAGTCGTCAAAGGGAAGTGGAAGAACAGGGAGGGAATAGAGTGTCGTCCCTGAGTCGCCGGAGGAGAAGTTCTCAACCCAACATCCTCACTCTCATGCTCGACGAAGGAAGGAAAAGAAGAACGAAGAGCAAAGAAGAAGAAAAGAAGAGAGAACGGAAGGGGAAGAAGCCTGAGGGAAAAATGAATAATAAAGTGGCCCAGTAGTACATATATGCATGCACGAAGAAGGGGAGAGTGGGGTGGGAAAGCGTGAAGCAGCAGTCTGCTCACGTCACCCAATCACCATCAGCAACAATTAATAATTAATCACACTTAATCAGCCATCATTTGATTAATTAAGTTAATTGTAATTAATAAATAATTTTCCACTTTTAAAATTATTATTTTAATAATTTATTTTCATTCGGCAATTAATTATTAAATCGAGATGTTACACATTTCTTATCATTAACACCATTAAACATACATCCTATTCATATTTTACACTTTCCCCAATTTATTAAAGTTAGGGTTTCACTAGAACCCCCACCATCATAAATACTTATTAATTTTTTACCCATCCAAGTATTAATTTCGTTTACCCCATTAAAGGCTCTTAAAACTTGCATTTAAAACCGCCCCACCTTAGGGTTTCCATGTTTAATGCTCTCCCACTAACCCTTATACAATAAATACTCCCTAAAACACCAAAACCCAAAACCTAAGTCACAAAGCTCATGAAAAATAATGAGGAACATACCTCAACCAAGAGACAACCATGAGCTTCCAAGGGAGGGAGAGAGAGCATAAAAATAGAGTTGGAGAAGGAGAGCTCCATACTACCATTGCCATCTCCTCCAAGCTTGATGCACAACAAAAATGGGGAAGAAGAATATACATCATTTTCTTTTTTAGGTTTTTAAAAGGAAGAGGAAGAAGATGAAAGAGGAAGGTAGAGGAAGAGAGTGTTTGCCCAACGAGAGTAGAAACCAACGTGAAAATGAAGGGAGGAAAGGAGAGTTCATGTTTTAATATCTGGCTTCACATTAAAATTTCACCATTTTATGATAAACAGGCTCTCAGTACGGGCTCAATACATTATCCAAAAATTATTCCAAATATATATTCGGACTCCCAATAATATCCTTAATAGCCCTGACCAACGGTATCTCAATTGGAGATACTTGGTCTGACACCCATATTCTAATTGGGTATTATTTTAACTCTTAAAGTCCCAATAAATCATTAATAATTCTTATAAATCTTAATTTAATCATTTTATTATTTTTGGGATATTTATTAACCCATTTATATTTACTCAATAGTTATTCCTCCTATTTAATCATTTTTATAAAATTCAGGATTTTACAATCCACCCCACCTAAAAAGAACTTCGTCCTCCAAGTTTAGCATCGATATACATATTGAGACACCCTAATTTTAATAAATAAATAAACCAAACAGGGAAATTTTCCAAATTTTAGAGTTAGCAAAACATACATAATCTGCCCAAATTAATTAAACCGGGCACACAAGGAGAATAAGGGAAATGGAAAGCAAGGAAGATAAAGGCCCAAACAAAAGTCACCCAGCGGAGCCCAACAACGCTCAAGTGAGCCCAAGAGAAACAGCATGCACTCACTCAAGCGAGTTCCGACTCCGCTTGAGCGAGACAGCGCACTCGCTCGGGCGAGCACTCATTCGCCTAAGCTAAACCACCAAAAGCCTTCCATCAAACCATGCTTGCTGGATCGAATCCTTCATTCGCTAAAGCGAGGAGCTACACTCGGCTATTCAGACACTCGGGATCCAGAGTTATCATACGACTCATTCACTCGAAAAATGATAGCTAGTCCACTCGGCATATAACATCTTGTTCGCTCAGGGAAAAATCATTAAGGAAAATCCCCACTCGGACTTAATCTAATCTTAACCACCCGGATTACAGATTCTCACTCACTCGGATTTTACATTATTCACTCGGATTATGAATGTCATGCGCATAGGGTCCATTTCACTTTAAACCACTACACTAACTCCTCTCTCAGGAGGGATTACTAAAGGTTTCCACTCGAAAATACTAACTCTTCCTCACTCGGGGTTTACTTATATCTTTCATTCAGAATCACTCAAGCGTATTCACTCGGAAGGGCCACTCTCAATCTACTCGGATTGGCCTTTAAACATACCAGCTACAATCAGAAACATAACATACTCCTGATTTCACTCAACCAGAATACATATATGGCAACTCGGAAATGATTCCCGTAGCCACTTACTCGGAATATAAGAAGACTTCTCACTCGGGATAACTTTCACGTCCTTTTTACCACTCAGGGTATTTCACTCATTTTTCACTCGGTAACCATGACTTCTCCACTTTAGCTATCCAGTTAAGTCAAGATTCACCCAGATCCCCCTTACTACTAACAATCCGTTACAACGGGGTCCACTTAAAGCCCTAGGTGACACTTTTCTATCGGGAAACCTTCACTCGGATTCTCACCCGGTAACTACTAATTATTCTACTCTCGGAAAATTTTAGCAGTTATCACTCAGAAAGCACCTAGATCGATCCTCACTCGGTGATCCGGCTCTCATTCACTCGGTAATACCTAAACTCTTCGGTGTACAGAATAAATCATTGTCTCATTTCCCCATCAACTCTTAATCCCATTTCTACCCATGGCCATACCAACCTCACACACTCAGTAAGTACATATACATATATTACTCGGATCATACACGTAAGATAGAGCAACATGCAGTATGATAGGTATAAAAGGGTATAAATAATTTACAGGCACAAGGTCACGACTTCTACCCAAGAGGGTTCAAGTACTAGCATAAGAGACTACGACTGAAATACAAGCCGGCCAAGGCTTAACAAGGCATATACACAGCATATACATGAACACATAATTTCCACAGTGCACCAGTACTTCACTCGGTATTCAGCTCCTCCATCATCCTTCATTCCGAGAGACATTCACTGAAAAGTATAGCCACGGTAGGGGTGAGCTTTTACATATCAAATGACAGTGAAGGACTCGGTATCAGTATCAATACGCACACCCATGATCACTCGGTCATATTCAGATTAAAATAAGGCCATGCAGATTAGAATAATATCAATAATATACACTCACATACATATTACGTGAAGTTCATTCGCATTCACACAATCACATGCATCAACTCACTCGGAATTCTTTCATATCACCCCAAGTCATACCACGCGTACTATCCTACCCAATATCCTATCTACATGCATGCCTGCAGATCCGACTTAGGCAGTGACTTTCAGTTCCAGGTCCCCCTTACTGGCCTCTCGTCCATTAGCTCTTTCCGCATGGTACCGGTCTCCCATTGACATCTCGAGACTTATCTCTAGCTCCCACGGCTACCACGAGCCCTCACAGGATCTAGCCAAGGCCTGTAGCTGGAAATCATTCTTTCGGGGTTCTTGACCTTCCACGGGTCACCCCATTCCTACATATGCAGCTTATGCGTTCTGTCAGCAAGCATCATCACTCATCCAACGCATTCTTTGTAACCATCAAAGTGGAAACCGATTCAACATAATTCCTACATTTACTCGTCAATCATACTAGCATGCACAAGATTGTATAACTATTAACAAGATGCTACTAACATACACATGGAATCTAAGGATCAACAATCATGCATCACACACATAATCGTTACAGACACATGCACACACTTAAAGCAATACATTCATCCGGTACCGTTCATGAACCATGCATTTGACATGCAAGCGCCCCCTACCTACAGAAGGGACTCGGGAAGCTCCTCTGTTTCCTGACGTTCGATACGCTGGTCTATTTGCCTTGTTCAGTCCCCCTTCGACGCGGTCGTATTCTGCAATCGGCTCAGGAACAGAAAGCTACTCCCTTCTGCTTCGGTGGTCATCCTTCACCAACAGGAGGAACTCTGAATCTTCTGCAACACCATTTTCGTTGGTTTCCAGAAACAGAGAACAGGGAACAGGTAACAGGGAAGAAGAAGAAGAACGACGAGGAAGAGAAGAAGGAACTAAGAGAAAGAGGTAGCAGAAGAGGAATTCTGAAAAGGAATGCCTATCAACCGTGGCCAGGATATATATACATATACATATGAAGAGAAGAGAAGAGAAGTGGGGTGGGAAAGTGTGAATTGGCAGTCCACTCACGACACCCACCACTCATAAGTTTCCAGCTATCGCAATTACTCAGCCATCATTTCCAAAGTTGAACTAATTAAATCAATTATGGTTGACAAGTAACTTTCCACTTTTATAATTATTCTAATGGCTCAATTTCACTCGGTAATTTGTTTTAAATCGGGATGTTACAGTTCTCCCCCTCTCAAAAGAATTTCGTCCTCGAAATTCAATCGGTAACTCACCTTGATCAAACAACTTGGGGTACTGCTGCCTCATGGCATCCTTGCGTTCCCAGGTATGAGAGGTATACCCGTCCTGCTGCCACTCTACCTCAACCAGTTGCATATCTTTACTCCTTAAACACTTTACCGATTGGTCCACTATTCTAGTCGGTATAGTCACAGTGGTCAGGTCCTCTTTAATCTCCACTTCATCATTCGGCATCGTGTGAGTGGAATCGTGTAAGTACTTCCTTAATTGAGACACATGACACACGTTATGCAACTGGGATAAATGAGTCGGTAATGCTATTTGGTACGCCACGGGGCCGATCCGCTCTAATACCTCATAAGGCCCAATGTATCGGGGGCTTAGCTTTCCTCCTTTCAAGGCCTGCCCGACCCCTTTACTTGGTGAAGTCTTTAGAAACACTCTGTCTCTGACTGAGAACTCCAGTGGTTAGGTTCATTTATCGTGGTAGCTCTTCTGCCTATCCTGGGATGCCTTCATCTTTTCCCTTATCACTCGGACCTGTTCTGAAGTCTGCTTCACAATTTCTAGTCCTAATAGCAGACTCTCGCCTATTTCCGACCAGTAGAGTAGGGTTCGGCATCTTCGACCATATAGTGCTTCGTAGGGCACCATACCAATACTGCTGTGGTGGCTATTGTTGTATGTAAAGTCGATCAGGGGAAGGTACTGCTCCCAATCTCCACCGTGTTCCAACACACACGCCCTTAGCAAGTCCTCCAAGCTTTGGATCGTTCGCTCGGATTGTCCATCCGATTAGGGGTGGTAGGCAGAGCTTAGCAAAAGTTTAGTACCCATTTCCTGGTGCAGGCTGGTCCAAAACCGGGACGTGAACCTTGGATCCCTATCCGATACGATAGAAGTCGGTATACCATGTAGTCGGACAATTTCACGAATGTAAATCCGAGCTAACTTATGCAACGGGTACTTCATGTTCACAGGTAGGAAGTGTGCACTCTTCGTCAGTCGGTCAACAATGACCCAAATCGCATTATGGCCCGCTCGGTTTTTTGGCAATCCCATGAAAAAGTCCATGGCAATTGAGTCCCATTTCTACACGGGAATCTCTAGGGGTTTCAATGCACCATACGGCTTCTGGTGCTCGACTTTCGATTTTTGACAGGTGATACTCCGAGCCACATATTCTGCCACATTCCTCTTTAATCCAGGCCACCAGAATCGTGTCCTTAGATCCTGGTACATCTTCGTGATACCCGGGTGAATACCGAGTAGGCTCTTGTGGGCTTCATCAAGCACCATACTCCTTAATTCTCCTCCACCCGGTACATATATTCTGTTTTTCACTCGGAAGATTCCATCCGATCCCTCGGTCAAGGACAAATCCTTTCCTTTGGCCTGAGTCTCCTTCATCTCAGCCAAGTAGGAATCTGACTATTGCTGCTTGTACACGGATTTCAGGAATTCATTGGCAATTCTCAACGTACCGATTGTCATTTTTCGAGAAGAGGGGATGTCAACTTGCAAGTTCATGTCTCGGAACCGTTCCAACAACTCTACTTCCTTCACCATCATCACTGCTATATGGAGGGATTTCTGACTCAACGCGTCGGCAACAACGTTCGCCTTACCCGGATGGTACTTTAGTTCGAAGTCATAATCCTTTAAAAATTCCATCCATCTCCTCTGCCTCATGTTCAGCTCCTTCTGGTCGAATAAATATTTGAGGCTCTTATGGTCGCTGTAAACTTCGAACTTCGAACCGTACAAGTAGTGCCTCCAAATCTTTAACGCGAAGACCACGACTGCAATTCCAAGTCATGAGTCGGGTAATGCTGTTCGTGAGGCCTCAATTGCCAAGAGGCATAAGCTATCACTCGGTCTCTCTGCATCAGCACGTATCCCAATCCGAGTCCTGATGCATCACAGTAAACCACGAAGCTCTCTTGTAAGTTAGGCAATGCCAATACTGGAGCGGTCGTCAATTTGTCTTTCAGCTCTCGGAAACTGCTCTCGCACTCAGAACTCCACACGAAGGGAACGTTTTTCCGGGTCAGTTTAGTCAGTGGCAAAGCGAGCTTAGAAAATCCTTCAATAAACTGCCTATAATAACCAGCCAGGCCTATAAAGCTCCTTATCTCTGAGACCGACTCGGGTTTCTCCCATGCCATTATAGCTGCTACCTTCGAAGGGTCTACCGAGACACCCTCCTTGGAAATCACATGTCCGAGAAAGTGGATCTTATCCATCCAGAAATCGCACTTTGAAAATTTTGTAAATAGTTGTTTCTCTTTCAAGACTTGAAGCACCGCTCGGAGGTGTTCTTCATGCTCATCAGGGGTCTTGGAATAGACTAAGATATCATCAATAAAAACTACTACGAAACGGTCTAAGTACGGGTGGAATATGCTGTTCATGTAATTCATGAATATGGCAGGTGCATTTGTCACACCGAACGGCATCACTACATACTCGTAGTGGCCATACCGAGTCCTAAAGGCAGTCTTGGGAATATCCGAGTCCTTCACCCGGATTTGGTGGTATCCCGACCGTAAGTCGATCTTCGAGAAGACTGAAGCACCACGCAGTTGGTCAATCAGATCGTCGATCCTGGGCAACGGGTATCGGTTCTTAATCATGAGTTTGTTTAGCTGTCGGTAGTCTATGCATAGTCTCATGCTGCCATCCTTCTTCTTAACAAGTAGTACAGGTGCGCCCCACGGTGATACACTCGGCCTAATGAATTGTTTTCCGAGTAACTCATCCACCTGTTTTTTCAGCTCAGCCAATTCTGTTGGGGACATTCTGTAAGGTGCACTGGAGACTGGCTCGGCTCCAGGGATCAGGTCTATAGAGAATTCGACTTCTCTACTCGGAGGGACACCTGGCACATCCTCCGGAAACACCTCTGGGAACTCACAGACAGTCGGAATATCGTTTACTCGGGCTCTATTCTCACCCTCAGTTAAACAAAGCATCATAAACAGCTGAGCTATACCTTGTACCATATAGTCCTCATGGTTCTGCCTCAGGAAGATTATCCTTCGGTTTCTGCAGTCTACCAACACCTTGTTGGCTGAAAGCCAATCTATACCGAGTACCATGTCAAGGTCCTTCAGAGGTACGCACACCAGATCGAAGGTAAAACTCTGATCGCCCAATACAAACGTGACGTCTTTACACATCGATGATGTCAGCACCTTAGGGCCAGTCGGATTGGCCACTTCCAAGGTCCGGTCCATATCCACAGTTGGTAATCTCAAACATCTTACACAATCATCAGCCATGAAGGAGTGAGTGGCTCCAAAATCAAAAATTACACTAAGTGTATATTTACCGAGTAGGCACTTACTCTGCACTAAGTCGTTCGCTTGTGCTGCTTCCTCAGCACGGATGGCATAGACTCTTCCAGCAGCGGGTTGGTCAGTGTTTCTCCTCTGGTTGTTTTGGGCAAACATCATATTTCCTCTAGCTCTGTTGCCTCCGCCCCCCGAGCTTTGACCATCTTTTCCACGGCTCCTCTCTTGGAAGCCTCCTTGGCGTACATTGGCACTTGCTTGACAGAGTTTGGGGCAGTCAGGGCGAATGTGCCCCTTCTCCTTGCAATGAAAACACTTGACATCTTCACTATCGCAATTCTGAGCAAAGTGGTCGCCACCACACTTAAAACACTTTCCATATTTTGGACGTCCACTCATCTGTCTCCCTTGATTACTGTGATCCTTATATCTAGTAAAGGGTCCATTTCTTCTAATGTTACCTGGCCTCTTAAAGCGTGACTGTTGAGGCCTCAAGGAGGGACCTGCCCTACTGTTCTGGCCTGAGTGGGCCTTGTCATCTTCTTCAAAGATCCTGCATTTATTCACCAGCACCGGAAAGCTCCTAATTTCCTGATATCTGCAAGCTCTTTTGATGTCCGATCTCAGTCCATTCTCGAATTTGAGGCATTTGGAACTCTTAGTTCCGGGTTGTTGGAAGGGTGGATAAAACAGACATAACTCTTCAAATTTGGCCGCATATTCTTCTACAGACATGGAACCCTGTTTCAGCTCCATAAACTCCAATTCCTTCCGACTCCTTACTGTGTCGAGGAAGTACTTCTCTAAGAAGCACATCTTGAAATTCTCCCAGGTCAGCTGGGTATCATCGTCAGTCAATCTGTTTCTGGCTATCTTCCACCAGTTCTCTGCTTCGTCCCTCAGCATGTACACCGTGCACTCCACCTTCTGGGCCTCGGTGCAGTGGAGACCCCCAAAAATCCTTTCCAACTCTTGAGTCCATTTGTAAGCTGCCTCAGGGTTACGTCCTCCTTGAAATTCACTCGGCTTCCTCTTCAGGAAGCGGTCCAACACTTGACCATCTTCGGCTCGAGGCTGGCCTTGTCTCTCAAATACATCAGCGAAACGTTGGAATGTCGCTGCTATGGCTTCCATGCTTTGGCGATTCGTCATTACTTATCCTAAAATTAATACCCCTTCAGGGATAAGTTTACAAGGTTACCTTCTTCCGATCGGATCTCATCCCATATTCACTGACTATAGCACATTATACCATTTATATATATATACATCATGCAATCAATCAGACCAGGAGAGAAGTTACCTTCTATCCCCAAATCAATATCTCAATATCAATTATATTCAATTAGAATATCACAATAATGTTGACCACTCGGTCATAACACATACAACTGCTTACACTCGGTAAGCACACCTTGGCCTTGGACTTTTCAGTCTGCTCTGATACCAAAATGAGACACCCTAATTTTAATAAATAAATAAACCAAACAGGGAAATTTTCCAAATTTTAGAGTTAGCAAAACATACATAATCTGCCCAAATTAATTAAACCGGGCACACAAGGAGAAGAAGGGAAATGGAAAGCAAGGAAGATAAAGGCCCAAACAAAAGTCACCCAGCGGAGCCCAACAACGCTCAAGCGAGCCCAAGAGAAACAGCATGCACTCGCTCAAGCGAGTTCTGACTCCGCTTGAGCGAGACAGCACACTCACTTGGGCGAGCACTCATTCGCCTAAGCTAAACCACCAAAAGCCTTCCATCAAACCATGCTCGCTAGATCGAATCCTTCATTCGCTGAAGCGAGGAGCTACACTCGGCTATTCAGACACTCGGGATCCAGAGTTATCATACGACTCATTCACTCAGAAAATGATAGCTAGTCCACTCGGCATATAACATCTTGTTCGCTCAGGGAAAAATCATTAAGGAAAATCCCCACTCGGACTTAGTCTAATCTTAACCACCCGTATTACAGATTCTCACTCACTCGGATTTTACATTATTCACTTGGATTATGAATGTCATGCCCATAGGGTCCATTTCACTTTAAACCACTACACTAACTCCTCTCTCAGGAGGGATTACTCAAGGTTTCCTGTAACACCCTAATTTTTTTTAATAAATAATAAATCCAGAAACAAGGGAAAAATTTTTACAAAATCAACCACTGGTCAATCGGCATAGAGAAAAAAAAAGGGCAACGGAAATAAAGGAGCATTCACACATATAGCAATCAACGGGAGGAATATTGCTGGAACCGACTTATTCGGTTCAGCGAAACACACCAGCGCCTGGGCGAAACATAACTAGTCGCTCAGGCGAGGCACGATCCACTTAAGCGATGCCAACACAAAAGCCTTCCCAACACTCATTCGCTGGAGCGGATCCTTCGTTCGCTGAAGCGAAAAGCCTCACACGGTAAATTCATCACTCGGCATCAGGACATCCATACACTCGGTAACCGACTAAGTCCACTTGAAGGTTCATTCCTAAGTCCATTCGGAACTCCATAACTTAACCATTCTAATTTTATCCATACGACCACACTTATACTCTACTCGGGAACTGAGGGTTATCCCACTCGGATTCCAGAACTCCCTCTTACTCAGAATATATCCTATTCAAACATCACTCGATGTAATCCAACCTTAACACAATCAGGTCGCATTTCCTATCCATTATTCGGAGCACATTCACTCATTTACTCGGGAAATCCGATAGTTAAGTCCCACTCGGACTTATTCGAAACCCAACCACTCGGGATACCAATCCTCACTCAGAATTTACATCTTTCATTCGGGTTACCGATGCCTTACACTTAAGATCCAACCCACTCTAAACCACCATTCGAACTCTTCTCTCAGAAGGGAATCACTCGAGGTTTTCACTCGGGAAATACCAACTCTTCCTCATTCGGGATTTCATACTTACTTTTACTCGAAAATCCTCAAGCCTATATTCATTCGGGGAATAGCGACTGACTCACTCGGCATACTACCATTTGATCACTTGGATTATAATTACCCTACGCTTAGAGTATATTCCAATCCAATTCACCCCATTGACTCCTTCCTCAGACGGGGATCACTTAGAATCTTCCTACTCGGGAGTACGAGCTCTTCCTCGCTCGGCATACATATAACCTTTCACTCGGAACCACTCGGCTTCACAGCCACCCATAAGCACACTAACCTCCTACACTCATAAGACATACTCATACATTCCTCTTCACTTCTCAACATCACTTACAGTATAGAAGAACACACAACATATACATATATAAACGAAGCATTTATATAGTTACAAGAACTTCATCAAGACTTCTGTTACCCGAAGCTGTTCAAGTTTTAACGTAAGGACTAAAACCAAAACATGAGCTGTTCACTGAAAATGTAGCCACTGCAGGGGTGAGCTTTTACATGTAAAATGACAATCAAGGACTCGGTATCAGTGTCAGTATGCACATTCACATCCATTCAATCGTGTCCAGATTAATTAAGGTTAGGCATGACAAAATAATATTTATGACATACATACAACACACCCAGGTATCCCCCACACTCGGAAATCATTCATAACACTCCACACACGTTGTACGTACTACTCTATCAACCTCATATCTACATGCATGCCTGCGGATCCGACTCGAGTAATGACTTTCAGTTACAGTTTTCCCCTCTCCTGGCCCCTCGTCCTTCAGCTCTTCCCGCGTGGTACCGGCTTCCCATTGGCGTCTCAAGACTCTTCTCTAGCTCCTACGGCTACCACGAGCTTCTTCGAAATCTAGCCGAGGTCTGTAACTGGAAGTCATTCCCTCGGGGCTCTTGACCTTCCACGGGTCACCCCACTCTTACATATGCAGCTAAATGCATTTACCAGCAAGCGTCATCACACCACCGATACCTCCTTCGTAACCATTAAGTAGGAACAAATTCAATGCAGCCTTTATTCGCTTTATTATTTACACCAATATGTACAACCATCAGCAATCAAAGTAATAGCATCTGACAAATCAACTAACGAGCACACATTCATATTCTCACAGTGTTAACAAAGATAGAATCATGCATATCATTCGTCATTATCAATACTAACATACTACTTCACCACCATCTAGATTACAAGCATTTACTGTTTAACCACTATAAAACACATGGAATCCAGAATCTCCAATCATGCACAGGATCCAATCATCACACACATGCACATACACTCAAGCAGTACACTCATCCAGTACCGTTCGTGAACCATGCATTTGACATGCAAGCACCCCCTACCTACAAAAGGAACTTCAAGAGGCTTTTTCTGCTCTTCGACGTTGAATCTGACACCCTTCTACTGATTCGTTCAGCCTTTCTCCACTCCGTCATACTCTGCACTTGGTTCAGGGGGTGGAGTGTTGTTCTTCCTCTGCTTCAACGATCGTCCTTCACCTGTCGGGGCTCTGACCTTCTTCCCGCACTGACGTCGTGACGAACAGAAACAGGGGAAAGGAAAGAAGATGGAGACGAAGAAGAAAAAGAGAGAATGGAGTAGTGGGAGAAGTTTTGCACCCACGGTGATACTGAGTATACACCTATATACGCATGCAAGGAGAAGGAGTGGGATGGGAAAGCGTGAGTCGCAATCCACTCACACCTTCCGCCAATCACAGATAGCCACATCCCATCAATTAAGTCCAATTAACTTGTCATTATCTCTCAGGTTATATTGATTATGATTAACAACTAATTCTTTACTTTACTTCCAATTCCTTATCATTTAATTTAATTTTTTTTATTCGGTATCAAACTTTAGAACTGGGATGTTACATTTCCACTCGGAAATACTAACTCTTCCTCACTCGGGGTTCACTTATATCTTTCATTCAGAATCACTCAAGCGTATTCACTCGGAAGGGCCACTCTCAATCTACTCGGATTGGCCTTTAAACATACCAGCTACAATCAGAAACATAACACACTCCTGATTTCACTCAACCGGAATACATATATGGAAACTCAGAAATGATTCCCATAGCCACTTACTCGAAATCTAAGAAGACTTCTCACTCGTGATAACTTTCACGTCCTTTTTACCACTCGGGGTATTTCACTCATTTTTTACTCAGTAACCATGACTTCTCTACTTTCTCTATCCAGTTAAGTCAAGACTCACCCAGATCCCCCTTACTACTAACAATCCGTTACAACGGGGTCCACTTAAAGCCTTAGGTGACACTTTTCTATCGGGAAACCTTCACTCGGATTCTCACTCGGTAACTACTTAAAGCCTTAGATCGATCCTCACTCGGTGATCCAGGCTCTCATTCACTCGGTAATACCTAAACTCTTTGGTGTACTGATAAGTCTTGAAAAGACTTAATTATTCCGTTCAATTTTAGAATTAATTCGTTGTGTAAGTGATTAGTTTAGCCTTATTATTCAATTAATTGATAATAATTTATAAATTATGTAAATATTGCAAAAGTGTTTTATTTATAGAGGGGAATGGTTAAAAACATTAATAAATTAAGAGTTTATTACTATTTATAAATTTAATAAGTAGCCAGCATATAAATGCTAGGCAATTAGTGGATTTTTGGTGCAGGAACAGGACGTACTCGAGAGAAAAGGACAAATCCAAGTGAAGAATTACCAAAAGCCGAGTGAGAATTCGTAAATCCGACTGAAAGGAGTCCACAAGACCGACTGAATAAGACTTCAAAGGGTTGACCGAAAGGAATTAATAAAAGCCCGACTGAGTAAGATTTCAAAGACACTGACTCTAAAAGAGAACAGGGATTCAGAATATTATATGAAGAACCCGAGCACCAACTTCAGAATACCGATTGAATAATTAATCCGCTCAAGCGAGAGTTAAATTCGCTCAAGCAAGGGCCAAGGATTCGCCCAAACTTCTCTCTCACGCTTGAGCGAGAAAGCCATTTTGCAGTACATATTTTTAATTCGCCCAAGCGAAAGCAGAACTAGCTCAAGCGTAATTTCAAAGTACCATCCTCGCCCAAGCTTCGCCATAACGCTTAAGCGACAAAGCAACACTGCAGTGTAATTCCCGAGCTCGCCCAAGCGAGAGTTAATCCGCTCAAGCGAAAACCCAGCAAGCTGACGCGTAAAAGCAGTAACTTAAACCCTGTTTCTTCCCTCCAACAACACACACCTGATGCAGTATTGTTTCCGCTTCCATTGCCTTCTTCTCTACTGCTGTAACCGTAGTAACTTAAGTAGTGAGCTGTGAATTAGTTGGTGCTGTGCTGTAAATTAGCTAAGGCTGAGCTGGATCCTGATAATAGCTGAGCTATAGTTAGTTAGTTACTCTGTAAGCTATGTAACTAGTTAGTTTAGACGATAACTGAAGTTTTTCTAAGTTATCAGTTAAGTTGGTTAGTTAGGTAGAAACATATATATAGGTTGTACATATTATGTAAAAAACACGCGTATACACAGATACGAAATAATAGAACAGAGAACAATCATTAAGCACTTCGAACATCTCACTACACGTTTTCTCTCTCTCTAATCCTCTCCTCCATGATGTTCCATAATCTTTCGATGGAACCGAAGTCAATGGGGTTCTAAATCCCTAAGGTTGGGATTGCAAAGGTTAGCAATGGAGTCTTGAAGCTGTGAGCAAGGCGATCGGCTTCTAGATCCTGAGGCGAACAAGCTGAGGAGTAGAGCAGAACTGCTGGATTGACAAATCCAGAACTGATGAAGAACTTCACCAGTGAGGAATCATGGCTGAAGCTTAGGTAACTTCCAGCTTTCTAACTAGTTCAGGCCTAATCAATTTAGGTGAATAGTTAGAGTTCAACCTCCAATTTCGCATTAGATTCTTAGGTTAATCGAGCACTTAAGGAATTAAGGTTCATTGCTTAAGGATTAGTGTTTTTCACCTAAGGAATTAGGGAATAACCACAAGCGGATTGTCCTCTAGATTGTGAAGTTTGATTATACTTTAATTGCATGTTTCTTGAGGAAATTGTGAGCCGAAGCAATCCTGACCTGTTTTCTTTTAATCACTTTTCACATTCATCTTAACTCTGTTTCTGAAAATACTAAAAACAACTAGAAAACATCAAAACCATAAAAACCGAATGAACTTCATGTATTTTCTGATGGTTCAGCTTGTACTAGTCCTAGATTGAGGTACTTACCACAATCCCTGTGGGACGATCAAATACACTACAATTTTAACGACTGGTGCGCTTGCCAAAGTGTAAATCCGAGAGTCACATTTTGTTTTACTAAGATTTTCATATCAAATTAATGACTCGGGATTTTAGCATCAAGTTAATGGCGCCATTGCCGGGGATTGTTGAGTAATATCAACAATCCTTAGACCGGTACTAGACTGAACTGTTTTACTTTTGTTTGCATTTAATACGTAGTTTCACTTTTGTTTTAGTAGTAGTAGTTTGTATTTTCGTATAGATTTAGTCGTAGCTGTGAATTGTTCTTTTGTGTGACATTTGTTGTATGCAGTCTAGGAGCAGAGGAGAGCCTTTTTTCTTTGATCCTGACATAGACTTGTTAGAACGTAGACTAAGAAAAGAGAAAAAGCAAAAAGAAGAAAAAGAAATGGAACAGAGGAGAGTTACACTAGGTGACTACTCTAGGCCGACTAAAGGAGGATCGCAATCTAGCATCCTTAGGCCACCAATTTCAGCAAATAATTTTGAACTAAAACCAGCTTTACTGCAGTTGGTAAGAAATGAACAATTCGGAGGAAGTGAGGTTGAGGATCCAAATTTGCATCTAGCAACTTTCCTCCAAATCTGTGACACAGTAAAAATGAATGGAGTCCCTGACGAGGCAATCCGACTGAGATTGTTTCCGTTTTCAGTGAGGGACCGAGCAAAAGCCTGGTTGCAGAGTCAACCGAGAGGCAGTATTTCAACTTGGGAGGACTTGCAACGAAAATTCTTGATTAAATATTTTCCTCCCTCTAAATATGCAAAGTTGCGCAATGAAATCACATGTTTCCAACAAAGAGAAGGTGAGTCTTTGATGGAAGCATGGGATCGGTATAAAGAGAGTTTGAGGAGATGTCCTCATCATCAGATTTCTGATGTGCAACAGGTAACTATTTTCTATAATGGTGTCAGGCCAGCTACCAGGGTCCTGATTGATGCCTCAGCTGGAGGTTCATTAACAATAAAAACTGTAGAAGAAGCCATAGAGCTGATTGACGTTATGGCTTCTAATGAATGCTTGATTAGTGAGAGGAGCCAAGTCCCTAAGAGAGGGATATTAGAATTAGAAGCACAAGATGCTTATCTGGCTCAGAGTAAATTGATGACTTAGGCTTTGGAGAAACTAAGCATACAGATTTCAGAACTCCAAAAGCCGAGTCAAGTTTCTATGATCAGTTGTGACTTTTGTGGTGGAGACCATGAGAATGGATTGTGTGATCCAAATGTGCCTTCCGAGCAAGTGAATTATATGGGGCAGCAACAATATCAAAGGAATTATCCTTCTAATTCCTTTAATCCTAATTACAGGAATCACCCCAATTTTTCCTGGCAGAAAGGTCCACATCTGAATTAGAACATCCCACCAAATCAACCCACAAATAGACCACAACAACCTTCTCAACCCCCTGTTAAAGAAAAATCTGAACTTGAGAATGTACTTTCTCAGTTTATTCAGGCCACTCAGGCCAGTTTTAAGAATCAGGAAGCGTCCATAAGAAATTTAGAAAATCAAGTCGGATAGCTTTCTAAACAATTAGCTGAGAAGCAAGTAGGCAATTTCCCTGGAGATACCGAGGTAAATCCAAGGGAACATTGCAAGGCTATAATTACTAGGAGTGGAAAAATTATTTCTTCATCTCCGAGTCAGGAAATAAGTTCAGAAAAAGAAAAAGAAAAAGAAATAATACAAGAAACCGAGCAGGTTAATAATGAAGTAGAAAATAAAAATGAAACAGAAAAAGAAAAAGAAAATAAAGTCCATCAAAAGAAAAAGAAAAAGGTTGATCTGATTCTGGAGGAAGCTTCTAAGCTGACTCCTGAAAAACTAAGGAATGCTCTATTTCCACACAGGTTTAAAAAGCAAATAGAGGAGCAGAAGTTTGCCAGGTTCTTAGATGTATTCAAGAAACTTCACATAATATCCCTTTTGCCGAAGCATTGCAGGAGATGCCTTCCTATGCAAAATTTTTGAAAGAATTATTATCTAAGAAGAGGAAGCTTAAGGGGGATGAAATGATTACTCTCACTCAAGAGTGCAGTGCAATCATTCAAAAGAAACTTCCCCAAAAGCTAGAGGATCATGGATCTTTTACAATACCGTGTGCAATTGGGGATATCCATGTAGAAAGTGCTCTCTGTGATCTAGAAGCCAGTATAAATCTGATGCCTCTATCTTTAATGAAAAAATTGGGAATTAATGACTTGCAACAGACTCGCATGTCCTTGCAGTTGGCTGACAGGTCCATTAAATATCCCCAAGGGATGCTGGAAGACTTGTTAGTGAAAGTAGATAAGTTTATCTTCCCAGCAAATTTCATAGTGTTGGATATGGAAGCTGACCGAGAGATCCCTTTAATCTTAGGTAGACCCTTCCTAGCTACTGACAGAGCATTAATTGATGTAGAAAAGGGTGAACTCATGCTGAGAGTTCAAGAGGAGCAGATAACCTTTAATGTCTTCAATTCCATGAAACATCCGACTGAAAGGATGGATTGTTTAATGGTTGAAGAAATTAAAAGCTACCACACTCCAATACTTTTAAAAACTGAGGAAGAGGCCTTACGAACTTTTTTAGAGGATGACTTTGACTCTGATACTGAGGAGTTAAATGACTCTCACTCGGAAATATTGAGCCTACTGGAAGTATTAGAAGTAGGTGATTTTGAAAAGAAAAGAAAAATGATTTGAAAATTACTGAAGTTGAGAAAGGAAATGAATTTTCTGAAGAAAAATGTGATTTAAAACCTTTACCTCCTCATCTGAAATATGTTTTCCTGAGAGAAGATGACACACATCCTGTCATTATTAATGCCGACTTAAACGATGAGGATGTGGATAAACTAATTGGGGTATTAAAGGCACATGAATCTGCAATTGGCTGGAATATTTCTGACTTGAAGGGAATCAGTCCATCATTTTGTATGCATAAAATTCTGATGGAGGATGATTATTCCCCTGTAGTACAGCCACAATGCAGATTGAACCCCATTATGAAGGAAGCGGTAAGGAAGGAAGTGGTCAAGCTCCTTGATGCAGGAATCATTTATCCTATCTCGGACAGCACTTGGATGAGCCCGGTCCAAGTGGTGCCCAAGAAAGGAGGAATGACGACTGTAAGAAATGACCAAGGTGAGGTTATTGCCACCCGGCCCACAACAGGCTGGAGGATGTGTATTGATTACAGAAGGCTGAATGACTTCACTCAGAAAGATCATTTCCCCCTGCCATTTGTTGACCAAATGCTCGAGAGGTTGTCAGGGCATGAGTACTATTGTTTTCTTGATGGGTACTCGGGTTATAACCAAATTGTGGTTGACCCAAAAGACCAGGAAAAGACTGCATTCACCTGTCCTTATGGAATTTTTGCATATAGGCGCATGCCGTTCGGGTTGTGCAACGCTCCAGCAACCTTTCAAAGGTGCATGCTGGCAATCTTTGGGGATATGGTGGAGAAATTCATTGAAGTATTCATGGACGATTTCTCGGTATTTGGGAGTAATTTTGATACATGCCTCAGCAACCTATCTAAGGTGCTGGTGAGATGCCAAGAAACTAACCTCGTCCTTAACTGGGAAAAATACCATTTTATGGTTAAGGGAGGGATAGTCCTTGGCCACAAAATCTCTACTGAGGGCATTCAAGTGGACCGAGCCAAGATAGAAATTATTGAAAAACTTCCTCCTCCAATCAACGTGAAAGGGGTGAGAAGTTTTCTAGGATGTGCTAGTTTTTATAGAAGGTTCATTAAAGATTTTTCAAAAATAGCTAAGCCTTTGACCGATTTGCTTGTAAAAGATCATGTATTTGCGTTTAATGAAAACTGTGTCAAGGCTTTTGAAAAATTGAAACAAAGTCTGATTTCAGCTCCGATCCTTGCAGCACCTGATTGGTCTTTACCGTTTGAATTAATGTGTGATGCAAGTGACGTTGCAGTTGGAGCTGTACTGGGTCAGAAAGTAGGAAAATTGACTCATGTAATTTATTATGCTAGTAAAGTGTTGAACGAAAATCAAATACATTACACCACTACTGAAAAAGAAATGCTTGATGTGGTGTATGCATTTGATAAATTTCGTGCTTACTTGATTGGGGCCAAGGTTATTGTATATACAGACCACTCGGCAATCAAGTATTTACTAGCTTATAAAGAGTCTAAACTGAGATTGATCAGGTGGGTTCTGTTACTCCAGGAATTTGATTTAGAAATACGAGATAAAAAGGGAGTAGAGAACTCAGTTGCTGACCAACTGTCTCGTCTGGAAGGTGAATCGGATTCTGTTTTAATAAAAGAAGAATTTCCAGACGAGAAGTTGATGGCAATTATCACCGGGCCATGGTATGCTGATATGGCCAACATTAAAAGTGCCTCGGTGGTACCTGATGGATGGACATCCCAAATGAGAAAAAAATTCTTTCATGATAGTAAAAACTTCCTTTGGGATGATCCATTTCTGTTTAAAATAGGAGTAGATGGATTGATCAGGCGGTGTATGCCTGAATCCGAGCAAGAAAGGCTCTTGTGGCATTGCCACGACTCCTATTATGGAGGTCATCATGGTGCCTCCCGTACAGCGGCAAAAATCTTACAGAGTGGCTTTTATTGGCCAACTATCTTTCAAGATGCTAAAGAATATGTCAAAAGGTGCGATAAATGTCAAAGGAGCGGAGGTCTCTCTGCTAAAGCTGGCATGCCTTTGACAAACATTCTAATTGTAGAATTATTTGACGTTTGGGGTATCGACTTTATGGGACCCTTTCCTAAGTCGTTCTCCAACGAATATATACTTGTTGCTGTAGACTATGTCTCCAAATGGGTGGAGTCAGTCCCGACCAGAACCAATGATGCACAGGTGGTGCTTAGGTTCATAAAGAAGAATATTTTCTCTAGGTTTGGAGTTTCGAGAGTACTTATTAGTGATGGGGGTTCACATTTTTGCAATAAGATAATGGAAAAAGCCCTGCGTCACTATGAGGTGTTACATAAGATATCGACTCCTTACCATCCACAAACTTGTGGACAAGTCGAGCTGTCAAATAGAGAAATCAAAAGAATCTTAGAGAAAGTGGTCGGAAAATCTAGAAAAGATTGGTCGGTAAAATTAGATGATGCATTGTGGGCTTACCGAACAGCTTTCAAAACTCTGATTGGCATGTCCCTGTATCAATTAGTATACGGTAAGGCTTGCCATCTCCCTGTGGAGTTGGAACACAAGGCGTGGTGGGCCACAAAGCTATTAAACATGGACTGTGACCAATCTCAGGGGGAAAGAGTGTTGAAACTCCATGAATTAGAGGAGTTCTGACTCAACGCTTATCAAAATGCCTCCATCTATAAGGAGAAAACAAAGAAATGGCACGATAAGCGAATTAATAAGAAAGAGTTTCAGAAGGGTGATCAGGTTTTATTATTCAATTCCCGACTGAGACTCTTCCCTGGAAAACTCAGATCCAAGTGGTCGGGGCCTTTTACTGTAAATGAGGTTTTTCCTCATGGTGCAGTCTAACTGAAAGACCTGACTACTGATCGGATTTTTAAGGTAAATGGCCAGCGACTCAAACTCTACTTTGGAGGAGAGTTTGATAGGCAGAAAACCTCCCAGTTACTGCAAGCATCTTCTTAGATGCCATAAGGTCAAGCTAGTGACCTTAAAGAAGCGCTCTAGGGAGGCAGCCCTATGTTTCGATTGTTTTGTTTTAAACTTTGAATCGGAATGAATAAAAAGAAAACTAAAAAATTTAGTGAATAAAGTTTGTGAAGTTTGAAGAAGGAAGTCCGAGCTTGATTCTTCTATTTCGCTCAGGCGAAGCACTTGTAGCTTAAGCGAGACACTGCTGATTGTTGTTTCGCACTTAAGCGAAAATTTACTGAGTTTGAGTGGGAGTAGTACACTCAGATAATTGTTACTTATTCTTAACCCTTCTTCCCGACTGAACTTCACTCGTCATTTTTCAATAAAATTCCAATTTTTGATGCGAATAAAAAAAGAAGACTTTGAAGGATTTTTGATCGTTGATTTAATAAACGGGTCAGATGGTGAAAGGTGACTTATTTCAGTCGGCCCTTTATCACTCGGATTCCTCACTCATCACAATCAGTTTTGTATCCATTAGTCTCCTATTCACTCGGCCTTTCGGTTTTTCATTCATCCACTCGGCTTTCTCTCATTCTCTTACCCGATCTTTATCACTCGGTATTTCTTTCATGCGTCTCTTTTTACAGTTCCTTTTTCATTCATTCAATTTCTCATTTAGAGTATTCGGTCTCTTCCACTCGCTCGTACATTTACTCATCTTCTTCATCCATTCGATATTCCGTTCACTCGGATCCCTCCGCAGTCGTTCACTTTTCACTCATCTTTCTTACTCTGTCACTTCTATTTTATTCATTTGATTTTCTACTCGTGTCAATTTTTGTTCTTCACACGAATTCTCATTGTCATTCACTCATTCTTCATTTCTCGGATCTCTATCACTCGGTATCTTTCTCCATACTTATTCGGTCATTATCGTTTTACTCTTTTCACTCATTTACGTGATCTCATCCTTTACAATCTTCCATTCTTTGTCTCTTATTCATTTACTCGGTATTCATTCATTCATTCATACTTTCATTCATTTTTTCTACCATGCGCTTTTCTTTTCACTCGTATTTCATTCATCCATTCTTTCACTTGTTCTTATATCCATTCATCCTTTATTTCATTCAGGATCTTTTCCATTTAGTGTTTTATTCACTCGGGATCCTGTATTCATTCACGAATCTTTCACGCATTCATTCTCTTACTCACTCGTTCATCCACTTATAGTTTTTATTCGCCCATTCTTTCTTATCGTTTGTTCATTTATTCATCATCCATTCTCTTGTGTCCACTTGGCATCACTTCCCACTCTTACTCGATCTTCAACCTATCTTGTATATGAGTGTAGTAAAAAAAAACATAAAAAAATAATAAATAATAATAAATAATAATAATATATATATATTATAATAATAATAAAGTCATAAATAAAGCTGAACCATAGTTACGCGTTTCTTGGAAATTGAATTCAACAGTATAAAAAAAAAACCTTTTAGCTTCCAAACCCTAAGTACCTATGCTGAACTTGGGCTGAAGACGAAAAGACATTTTCTGGTTTCTAAGAAAGGTATCATGTTTCCACTTCTTTCACTTATTTCGTGCACTTCTAAGTTCGTAATTATTATCTTCTTGTTTCATTGTTATTGTTTTTCCACTGTTCATAAGCCATGCATCTCACAGTTTTGGTTTGCTGTCTTTCTTTTGGATTTCTGTTCTTATTTTTCATTTAGGTTGTTTATCAGCATTCTTTTAGCATTAATCATGAAAAGAAGATCACAGAGACTCCTGCAAAAACCTAGACCAAAATTTGCAGAAGGAAGTGTGAGAAGAAAACAAATAGATAAAGAAAGGGAAGTAGCAATCATAAGTATATCTGATTCTTCTGAACATGTGCCCAGTCAAAGTCAAGCTAAAGGGAATGCATCCCCTGCAGTTGAGAGGAATGAATTGCCAGAAGTTCAAAGTGTTAAAGCTGCTGAAGATCATGTTGTAAAGTTTACAACCAAGGAGTCCGAGTGTCCCAAACAATCTGCAGGAGCCGGTTCTTCTTCTTCTTCTGACATTTCTGTAGTGTTGTAGGAATTGCAGGTCATAAAGAAGATGCAACTTGGAATTTATGATCGGGTTTTGAACCACGATCTCATGCTTAGAAAGATTGCCACGAAACTGAGGGTTGAGCACACAGTAGAAATGGGAGCCCCACCTAATAGAGATGCGTGGTTAGCTTCCATTGGATTCAATATTCCCTCTGAAGACATATCCCAAGCAGCTGACCTCTCACCACCTTCAGAGCAGGACAAAGAGAATGAAGATCAGGATGCTTGAGTTGCTACTACGTGTTATTATGATGTTTTTATGTAATTAACTTGATATTATTCTAAACTGTTTCCTGAACAATGAATGTGCTTTTATTTGATTTGTAATGAAACTTTCTTTCCTTGTTAAATTTGTTGTTTTATTCGGTTTTTCGTATGTATTGGTAAAATCCATGCGTCCCAATCCGACTACGTATTTCCCATCCATAGCCACTCAGGTAAAAAGGGAAGTACCTTTCCGACTCGTTCCTTGATTAATAGTCTGACTTATTAATTGATAAATTATGTTTATTATTTCTTTCAATCCATCTTAATAATTTAAAAGTTACTGATTCTTAAGCCTAGTCAGATAAATTAATTGATCGGTTTTGTTTAACTCATTATATCTACCCCTAACTATTTTTCATCATTAATTAAATTGTTTACTCGGCATGCTAGTTAGCAATCTGAATCTATGATCTTACATTAAGTTTGGGGACATAACTGGCTGATTAACTGTTATACTCATATGAGTTTTTGAGCCTGTTTTATTCTTTTCCGAGTGAATCTGCATGCTGGTTAGTGAGACAGAATTTTCTTCAGTGCTTGCTAATTGTTGTATGTCAACCAATCGAAAATGATGGAGGCCTTCTTTGTTTATTTAGCCAGGGCCAAAAATAGCCTTCCTAATCTATTAAATTATCTTTTGACCTAATGATTATGTTTGAGCCTGAAACCTTTCATTCTGTTTATATACCTAACATTACAAGCCTATTTATCCAAGAAAAACCCGACTGAATTACCCCTGGATGTTCCACTGGTGAATTGCTAGGTTTTTGCTTATTACTAGGGACTAGCAATTTCTAAGTTTGGGGATGAAGAGTGTGCCTAACAGTAATTAAGGACACACTTCGACCTTAATTATGGATGAATATGTAGAAAAATAAAAGGAAGAAAGGCAAAGCCGAGAGAAAAATGAATAAGTCAGAAAAGAAAAAGAGGTGCAAAGCACCACAAGAAAAAAAATACGATCGGAAAAAGATGGAAAGAAAAGAAAAAAAAAAGGAAAAGTTCGAAGGACTGAAAGAAAAAGAAGGTGCAAAGCAGCATGAGTTATTAAGTAGCATTCAGTCGGAAAAGTTAAGAGAGTTGCTAGTAGAGGCAATTAAGTTAGAATTGAGGCAAGGCATCAATGGATACATCTTGTAACCTATCTATGACTCGGAAAAACAATAATTGAGCCTGTAGCCCAGCCTCGTTATAAGCTTAAAAAGCCCTTACTGATCTGATTGTGTTGGCATATGGCATGACGTGTAGAACTGTTGCAAGCCTATGTTTATCTAACAAGTATGTAGCTAATGAGTGCAATTCATTTACCCTATACACCGAGAGAAGAGTTAAACACTGACCAGAGAGGAAAGCATCAGCAGCTTGTCTCCCAAAGGAGGTGTAAGTTATTATACTTTTAGAAATTGCGAGAAGAAAGCATGATCGGTATTCGATAATTATTCTGTTCAATTTTAGAATTAATTCGTTGTGTAAGTGATTAGTTTAGCCTTATTATTCAATTAATTGATAATAATTTATAAATTATGTAAATATTGCAAAAGTGTTTTATTTATAGAGGGGAATGGTTAAAAACATTAATAAATTAAGAGTTTATTACTATTTATAAATTTAATAAGTAGCCAGCATATAAATGCTAGGCAATTAGTGGATCTTTGGTGCAGGAACAGGACGTACTCGAGAGAAAAGGACAAATCCAAGTGAAGAATTACCAAAAGCCGAGTGAGAATTCGTAAATCCGACTGAAAGGAGTCCACAAGACCGACTGAATAAGACTTCAAAGGGTTGACCGAAAGGAATTAACAAAAGCCCGACTGAGTAAGATTTCAAAGACACTGACTCCAAAAGAGAACAAGGATTCAGAATATTATATGAAGAACCCGAGCGCCAACTTTAGAATACCGATTGAATAATTAATCCGCTCAAGCGAGAGTTAAATTCGCTCAAGCGAGGGCCAAGGATTCGCCCAAACTTCTCTCTCACGCTTGAGAAAGAAAGCCATTTTGCAGTACATATTTTTAATTCGCCTAAGCGAAAGTAGAACTAGCTCAAGCGTAATTTCAAAGTACCATCCTCGCCCAAGCTTTGCCATAACGCTTAAGCGACAAAGCAACACTGCAGTGCAATTCCCGAGCTCGCCCAAGCGAGAGTTAATCCGCTCAAGCGAAAACCCAGCAAGCTGACGCGTAAAAGTAGTAACTTAAACCCTGTTTCTTCCCTCCAACAACACACACCTGGTGCAGTACTGTTTCCGCTTCCATTGCCTTCTTCTCTACTGCTGCAACCGTAGTAACTTAAGTAGTGAGCTGTTAATTAGCTGGTGCTGTGCTGTAAATTAGCTAAGGCTGAGCTGGATCCTGATAATAGCTGAGCTGTAGTTAGTCAGTTACTCTGTAAGCTATGTAACTAGTTAGTTTAGACGATAACTGAAGTTTTTCTAAGTTATCAGTTAAGTTGGTTAGTTAGGTAGAAACATATATATAGGTTGTACATATTCTGTAAAAAACACGCGCATACACAGATATGAAATAACAGAACAGAGAACAATCATTAAGCACTTCGAACATCTCACTACACGTTTTCTCTCTCTCTAATCCTCTCCTCCATGATGTTCCACAATCTTTCGATGGAACCGAATTTAATGGAGTTCTAAATCCCTAAGGTTGGGATTGCAAAGGTTAGCAATAGAGTCTTGAAGCTGTGAGCAAGGCGATCTGCTTCTAGATCCTGAGGCGAACAAGCTGAGGAGTGGAGCAGAACTGCTGGATTGACAAATCCAGAACTGATGAAGAACTTCACCAGTGAGGAATCATGGCTGAAGCTTAGGTAACTTCCAGCTTTCTAACTAGTTCAGGCCTAATCAATTTAGGTGAATAGTTAGAGTTCAACCTCCAATTTCGCATTAGATTCTTAGGTTAATCGAGCACTTAAGGAATTAAGGTTCATTGCTTAAGGATTAGTGTTTTTCACCTAAGGAATTAGGGAATAACCACAAGCGGATTGTCCTCTAGATTGTGAAGTTCGATTATACTTTAATTGCATGTTTCTTGAGGAAATTGTGAGCCGAAGCAATCCTGACCTGTTTTCTTTTAATCACTTTTCATATTCATCTTAACTCTGTTTCTGAAAATACCAAAAACAACTAGAAAACACCAAAACCATAAAAACCGAATGAACTTCATGTATTTTCTGATGGTTCAGCTTGTACTAGTCCTAGATTGAGGTACTTACCACAATCCCTGTGGGACGACCAAATACACTACAATTTTAACGACTGGTACGCTTGCCAAAGTGTAAATCCGAGAGTCACATTTTGTTTTACTAAGATTTTCATATCAAATTAATGACTCGGGATTTTAGCATCATGTACAGAATAAATCATTGTCTCATTTCCCCATCAACTCTTAATCACATTTCTACCCATGGCCATACCAACCTCACACACTCAGTAAGTACATATACATATATTACTCGGATCATTCACGCAAGATAGAGCAACACGCAGTATGATAGGTATAAAAGGGTATAAATAATTTACAGGCACAAGGTCACGACTTCTACCCAAGAGGGTTCAAGTGCTAGCATAAGAGACTACGACTGAAATACAAGCTGGCCAAGGCTTAACAAGGCATATACACAGCATATACATGAACACATAATTTCCACAGTGCACTAGTACTTCACTCGGCTTTCAGCTCCTCCATCATCCTTCATTCCAAGAGACATTCACCAAAAAGTATAGCCACGGTAGAGGTGAGCTTTTACATATCAAATGACAGTCAAGGACTCGGTATCAGTATCAATACGTATACCCATGATCACTCGGTCATATTTAGATTAAAATAAGGCCATGCAGATTAGAATAATATCAATAATATACACTCACATACATATTACGTGAAGTTCATTCTCATTCACACAATCACATGCATCGACTGACTCGGAATTCTTTCATATCGCCCCAAGTCATACCACGCGTACTATCCTACTCAACATCCTATCTACATGCATGCTTGCGGATCCGACTTAGGCAGTGACTTTCAGTTACAGGTCCCCCTTACTGGCCTCTCATCCATTAGCTCTTTCCACGTGGTACCGGTCTCCCATTGACGTCTCGAGACTTATCTCTAGCTCCCACGGCTACCACGAGCCTTCACAAGATCTAGCCAAGGCCTGTAGCTAGAAATCATTCTTTCGGGGTTCCTGACCTTCCACGGGTCACCCCATTCCTACATATGCAGCTTATGCATTCTGTCAGCAAGCATCATCACTCATCCGACGCATTCTTTGTAACCATCAAAGTGGAAACCGATTCAACATAATTCCTACATTTACTCGTCAATCATACTAGCATGCACAAGATTGTATAACTATTAACAAGAAGCTACTAACATACACATAGAATCTAAGGATCAACAATCATGCATCACACACACAATCGTTACAGACACATGCACACACTTAAAGCAATACATTCATTCGGTACCGTTCATGAACCATGCATTTGACATGTAAGCGCCCCCTACCTACAGAAGGGACTCGGGAAGCTCCTCTGTTTCCTGATGTTCGATACGCTGGTCTATTTGCCTTGTTCAGTCCCTCTTCGACATGGTCGTATTCTGCAATCGGTTCGGGAACAGAAAGCTACTCCCTTCTGCTTCGGTGGTCGTCCTTCACCAATACGAGGAACTCTGAATCTTCTGCAGCACCATTTTCGTGGGTTTCCAGAAACGGAGAACAGAGAACAGGGAACAGGGAATAGGGAAGAAGAAGAAGAATGACGAGGAAGAGAAGAAGGAACTAAGAGAAAAAGGTAGCAGAAGAGGAATTCTGAAAAGGAATGCCTATCAACCGTGGCCAGGATATATATACATATACGTATGAAGAGAAGAGAAGAGAAGTGGGGTGGGAAAGCGTGAATTGGTAGTCCACTCATGACACCCACCACTCATAAGCGGCCAGCTATCGCAATTACTCAGCCATCATTTCCAAAGTTGAACTAATTAAATCAATTATGGTTGACAAGTAACTTTCCACTTTTATAATTATTCTAATGGTTCAATTTCACTCGGTAATTCGTTTTAAGTCGGGATGTTACACATATCGCAAGGCCATACCTCAGACCACACATCAACAAGGTTCGATGACACAATAAAATAACATCGAACTTCCCAAAGTCCATCAAGACATGTTCATCATCACTTCATCATTCTTAATATAAAATTTCCACATCAAAGTGTGTCATATGTCATCAATTATAACTCATCCAATAGAGCTCACATGTTCATACTCAGTATATCCAGATAGGCTCAGTACATTCACCATAAGCAGTTACAATCCTTACACCTGCCCGACCTACGTGTTGCTGCATCCGACATACAGGAAGACGTCTCAATCCCGTAGTGGTTACCATAAACACATGAAGTCGGTGCATAAGTGCATGTTGCCATAATGCCTATGGCATGTAAGGCCATATCGGAACCAGTACTTCGTATTCCCATTGCTCACATCGGTCACACATTTCCTAATAATCATCAATTCACATGAACTTAGTAACAATTTTCACAAGTCTCTAGTCAACATATTCATATCTCATTGTTATTCTACAACTAATTTGGCATCCATCATGCCATACCAATCATCAGTCTTATTTAATATTGCCATATGTTGGTGTATCAACCATAGATTTTCAATTCATCACAAGGTAAATACCCTATCTTCAGGCTTCATCCATCTAAAACCATGGTCAAATAGCCTAAAGTTCTTGTCTCACTTACATATTGTTGGCTATAATTCAATTTGAGCCATAAAAGATTCACCAAACTCTTCTCAAGTAGGCTACTCAATCGTATAATAAGCTTTCACATTAGGGATTCTTCTCATAGATCATAACCAAAGCTCATAAATTAGACATATAATTTATATCACAGTACATCTTTACATGGTTTCTACCCTCAATATAGCACCTTTCAATTAAAGAGGGAGGTAATAACATGATCAAATTTCCATTTACCGACTCATAATCATGCATGTCATCCCTATGTCATATCATAATCCATAGCTATTGTCATAATTACAACATCAAAGGTATACAATTTAGCCCCAAGTCATACCATAAAATCACGTACACCATAGCCAATACCAATCATACCCCAAATTCAACATTATTATTCATCAATCATCGGGGTTGCATTCATTATTTGTATTCCATTACATACCGGCTTTAGCTTCAACAACATATTTCATAATTAATTCCGTTATGGCTTAACTATTCATAAGATTCGATTAATCACTAGACTTAGAAAGTCTAAGGGTTACCTAGTACCCATTGTGGAATACTCCTATACCACACAACATCATTAGATATGGCTCATAAAAACAACATAGAGCCTAGACCATCATAGGGCCAATTAAATCAATCATCCATAAGGTTTGATCATGCAAGATCATGCCAAATCAACGGGGTCACCACACCTAGTGGCTTAAAATCAAATCAATCATTCACTCGGTCTACAAATATGAAACCGAGTCACAACCCCAATCTAGTGAATCACAATTTCACATTCAAGCATTTTATCACTTATTCATGTTCTTAATCTAAGGAGGCATAGTAAGTCACCTGCATTATAAAATACAAGATTCTCATGCTAAAGGATATGAAATTCATCTTTCATAAGTAGCATAATTAATCCTTTTAATTTATCTTTCAACACTAACATAATCAATCATTTCTTTCCATGAATACTCATGTTAAGTAATTCTTTCGCTACCATTTATTCAATCAATTCATATGAACTACTCACATTCAATAAGCATACTTTGGCCAGGAGCCATGAGTGTAACTCATACAAAAAACCTAATCACATGATTCAATTCCAACATATCTATATAGGTCTCAACATATATAGTCTACTACCATATCAACTCATCTTTCATATCTCATATTCATCAATTCAATGTTTCATTTCCATGATTAACATTCAATATAGACCCATCATCAAATCAATATGTATTCTATATATCAACATCAATGCACAATAACAATGTATTCGTCATTTTAAAGGTAATAGGGTAGGGAGCTTGGCCGGACTTACACAAATAACCATATTAATAACATTGAGGAATTCTAGTGAAAACTTTAGAATGAATTCTAGTGAAACTATCTTAGAACTACAAAAGAGATTTACTTTAATCATTAATCATCTTATTACTCTTGGAAAATCTTATCTAACAAAGAGCTTATTCACAAAGTGTTGAAATGTATTACTAGGGAATGGCAACCTCTTGTCACTGCTATCAAACAATCATGAAACATAAATGATATGTCCCTTGCTACATTGTTTGGTAAGTTACAAGAACAAGAACAAGAGTTAAAAGATTTGAAACATGCGAAGGAAGAAGAAAAAGCCTCCAAGAAGAAAGGGCTAGCTCTCAAGGCCACCTCAATTGATGAAGAAGAATCCGATAGTGACCTTGACGAAGACAAAGAGCTAGGACTATTCATGAAGCGTTTTGGAAAACTCATGAGGAACAAACGCTTCTAAAAGAGGTTCACACATAAAGGTAAGAAACCTATCTCTAAAGAAAATAATTCCTCACCAACTTGCTTTGAATGTGGAAAGGAAGGGCACTTTAAGGCGGATTTCCCAAACCTATAGAATAAAAACAAAGAAAAAAAAGGGAAGAGAAAAGCATATATCGCATGGGATAAAAATAAAGTAAGTAGCTTAGATGAATCGAACAATGAAGAAGCAAACCTCTGCCTCATGGCCAACCATCAAGATGAAGATGATGAGGTAAATTTCCATGACTTAGATAGAGAAGAATTACTTGATGCTCTTGAAGAATTATATGATAAATTTATAAAAATTTCAAATAAGCATAAGTTATCAAGAAAAACCATTGACACTCTTAAGATGCATCTTATAGAACTTAGTAAAGAAAATGAGATATTGAATAAGGAAGTAGTAAATGTTCAAGCATGCTCCAAGACTAAACCTTGTGAATTTGTAAAGAAATATTACATTCTAGAAACTAAGGTTTTAGACTTGAATAAGAACTTTAGAAAAATTTACAAATGGTAGAGACAATTTAAATGTTTTACTTGGAAAACAATGTTGCATGTTTGATAAAACTGGATTGGGTTTTAATGCCGATAAGAAACAAAAGAATTATAAAAATTTCTTTATACCGCCTAGTAAAACTACATCAGCATTCATTAAATGTAATCACTATGGTTTTAAAGGACATAGTGCATCTAATTGCAAGATTAGAAAATTAGGACCAAAGGTTGTAAGAAAAGTATGGGTTCCCAACATATGACAGGAGACATAAGTAAATTTACATCATTCACACCTAAAAGAAGAGGAAATGTTACTTATGGAGATAATACCAAAGGTAAAATCCTTGGCATTGGAAATATTGGTAAAAACTTCTCTACCTCATTTAATAGTGTGTTATATGTAGAAGGACTCAAACATAATTTGCTTAGTATAAGTCAATTATGTGACAAAGGATATAGAATAATATTTGAATCAAATGGTTGCATAATTGAAAACAAGCTAAATAAAGATGTAAAGTTCATTGGTCAAAGAATCGATAACATTTACATGATTAATCTTGATTGTCTTGCTTCAAATGAAGTGCAATGCTTCATAACTAAAGAAGATGAATCATGGCTATGGCATAGAAGAATTTCTCATATTCATATAGACCATTTAAACAAACTTGTTACAAAAGATTTAGTAATTGGTTTACCAAAATTGAAATTTGAAAATAAATTTTGTGACGCATGTCAAAAGGGAAAACAAGTAAAGGTCTCTTTTCAAGCGAAAAATGTTGTTTCAACAAATATGCCTTTACAAATTTTACACATGGATTTATTTGGACATTCAAAAACTAAAAGTTTTGGTGGAAACTATTATGGTCTTGTGATTATGGATGATTATTCTAGGTATACATGGACATTGTTTCTTACTCATAAACATAAAGCATATCATGCATTTAAGAAACTTGCCAAGATCATCCAAGACGAATAAAATTTGAAAATAGTCCATTCAAACTGATCATGGGGGAGAATTTGAAAACCAATCTTTTGAAAAATTTTGTGAGAAATTTGGCATTGAACATAATTTTTCGGCTCCAAGAACTCCACAACAAAATGGAGTAGTTAAAAGGAAAAATCGATCTTTAGCGGAGCTCGCAAGAACTATGTTGAATGAAAGTAATATTACGAAACACTTTTGGGCTGATGTGGTAAATACCGCTTGTCATGTTATGAATAGATGTCTAATAAGGCCTATAATAAAGAAAACCCCCTATGAGCTTTATAAAGGAAGAAAACCAAATATTTCTTATTTTCACGTGTTTGGATGCAAATGCTTTGTTTTAAATAATGGAAAGGATAATCTCGGTAAATTTGATGTAAAATCTGATGAAGCAATATTATTAGGTTATTCATCTACTAGTAAAGCATATCGACTTTTTAACAAACAAACTTTTATAATTGAAGAATCTATACATGTCAAATTTGATGAACTTATCCAAAATCCCCCGAGAAAGGAAGTTGATGATCTTGTAGGTACCTTCCAAGAAATGAACTTGGATGATAAAGAAGAAATCAACAATGAAGGAGTTACAACACAAAATGAGAAATCTCAACAAAAAGAGTGGATCACCTTAAAGGACCATCCCTTGGACAATGTCATAAGTGAATTAACCAAAGGTGTAAGTACTCGTAACGCCATTAGAAATGCATGTAATCACCTAGCCTTTGTATCACAAATTGAACCCAAAAATATTAATAAGGCTATTATTGATGAACATTGGATGTTGGCCATGCAAGAAAAATTAAACCAATTGAAATAAATGAAGTTTGGGAACTAGTGCCAAAACCCAATAACCATCAAATAATAGGTACTAAATGGTTTTTTAGAAATAAGCTAGATGAAAATGGAATAATAACAAGAAATAAAGCTAGGCTAGTTGAAAAAGGCTATAATCAAGAAGAAGGCATAGATTATGAGGAAACATATGCACCTGTAGCTAGACTAGAAGCCATAAGATTGTTATTAGCTTTTGCTTGTTGCATGGACTTTAAACTGTATCAAATGGATGTCAAAAGTGTTTTTCTAAACGGTTATATTCAAGAAGAAGTTTATGTAGATCAACCTCCTGGTTTTGAAAATCACAAATTTCCAAACCATGTTTTTAAGTTGAGAAAAGCTTTATACGGTTTAAAACAAGCTCCAAGAGCTTGGTATGAAAGTCTTAGCAAATTTCTTTTAGAAAACAATTTTGAAAGAGGAAAGGTTGATACTACACTGTTTATAAAATGTAAAAATAATGACATCCTTTTAGTACAAGTTTATGTCGATGATATAATATTTGGTGCTACTAACGAACTTCTTTGTCAAGAGTTTGCCAAGATTATGCAGAATGAGTTTGAAATGTCCATGATGGGAGAACTTACATTCTTCCTTGGGTTACAAATTAAGCAAATCAAAGAAGGGACTTTCATAAGTCAATCCAAGTATTGTAAGGAACTTCTCAAAAGGTTTGAAATGGACAAGGCAAATGCAATAGCAACACCAATGAGTACATCTTGCTACATAGACAAAGATGAGAAAGGTAAGGATGTTAAGATCATAAAATACCGAGGTATGATTGGATCCTTACTTTACTTAACTACGAGTAGGCCCGATATTATGTTTGCTGTATGTATATGTGCAAGATATCAAGCATGTCCTAAAGAATCACATCTCACAGCTGTAAAAAGAATTTTGAAATATCTTGTGGGTACTCAAAATGTTGGTTTGTGGTATCCTAAAGGCGCTGAATGTATTCTTGTAGGATATTCTGATTCTGACTTTGTTGGTTATAAACTTGATAAAAAAAGTAGTAGTGGTACTTGTCATTTGTTTGGTAGTTCTATTTTTTCTTGGCATAGCAAGAAACAAGTAGGCGTTGTTTTATCGACAGCTGAGGCAGAATATGTTGCAGCTGCCAGTTGTTGTGCTCAAATTCTTTGGATGAGACAACAACTTCTTGATTTTGGTGCTATTTTAAACAAAGTGCCTATTAAATATGATAACACTAGTGCAATAAATATTTCCAAAAATCCTGTCATGCATTCACGAACAAAGAATATTGAAATTCAACATCATTTTATACGAGATCATGTTTTAAAAGGTGATTGCATTCTTGAACATGTTGTTACTTCTAAATAATTGGCTAATATTTTTATAAAACCCCTTGCTAAACAACAATTCATTAATAATAGAAGGGAATTAGGAATCTTGGATATCTCGAATTGTGTTTAAAAATCACATCCCATACATTTTTTTTCTTGAATACATTTGTATATGATATATGTTTTGAACACATGATAAGTTTGATAATGATTGATTATGAAGATTGTCTGAAAATATGTATGAGTTATGATGCCAAAGGGGCAGAGAAAAGAATGAATGTTATATATGCCAACAAGGGGAGAGAATTACCATGATAAGATTATTATTTTAATTTTTGATGATGCCAAAGGGGGAGAGAATATCATGTTATCATCTATTACTAGTGAATGATGCTAAGAATTATATGAACTATCTTGTGGTATCTATTACATGATTAAAGGGGAGAATTATGTGCAATCATTTGTTTTTAATACTAAGTGGTATCTTGTTACATTACAAAAAGGGGAGAAATCATTTGTTCTAATATTTGAATGGTATGACATATTTGTTTTAACAAGTGATATGTAGTATCTCCTGTCAACAAGTGGTATCAAATAGTATCTAATTGTTTATGGTTAAAATTTCCTTAATGAGTGGTATTTAATATATGGTATCCCAATAAATGAATTCTATTAACAAAGTGGTATCAATTGAATTTGTAAGGGGGAGATTTACTTTTCAAAACACTTTGACTATAACTGTTATGTTACTAACACCCCAAGAGATGAACATTTGTTGTCATCATCAAAAAAAGGGAGAATGTATTTATATGTTGACACAGATTTTGATAATGATACAACAAATGAAGAATCAAGATCAAACATATATAATTATAGACAAATTAATTATGTTTGATGTTTAAATTTGATGAACAACCAAGGATTTAAGTCAAAGCAATTACAAAGATTTAAATCAAGTGAAAAATATTCATCAAAGTGACTAAGGATCAAAAGAATCAAGCTTCATGCAATCACGTATCAAATTGGGTGAAATAAAGTGTCAAAATTCATGCAACAAGTGCATGAATCGATTCATACATCAATACATGGCCATATGAATCGATTCACACATTAACAGGGCTGGAAAATTGCATTTCAAAACGCATGAATCGATTCAAGCTATAGATGAATCGATTCATACGTCTGGTAGTCTGAAAATTTACACAATGAATCGATTCATTGGGTTTTCAAAGTGAAAATACACGCATGAATCTATTCATTTGTCTCATGAATCAATTCATTTGGTTTGGAAACTGAAAATACATTAAATGAATCTATTCATGAATCAATTTATTTAGTGCGAATAGGTTCTGGAATTTGACTTGGAGCCTCAGAAGTTCAAGTGATAAACACTCCATCATCCACTAAACAGAAACTGCACCCTCCATGATGCAACATGAATCTGGAAAATTCAAATTTACATTGAAAGAATTGATTCTCAATTTTTAGTGGATGGAATCCTTGAGTGGAAACAACAGCAGAAACAACACCGAGCAACACCACAACCTTTTGACTCAAGCCTGCCATTCCATGCTCCACTATGCACCTTGGAATTTATTACGCAATGGCACCATCATTCTGAAGGATTTTTAAATTGCAAGAGCCATACCAAGGATTGCTATAAATAGGAGAAGAGGTTGAAGGCTGAAGAGGCACCAAGAAGCGAAGCATTTCCTCTGCCTTTCTTTCTCACATTGTTTTCCTTCTTCTTTAGGTAAAAGCTCTCTGTTCCTTTTATTTTGCCAATTATTTTGAGAGTAAGTTTGTGAGCAAAATTATTTTAAGTGCTAAAATTTGCATATCCTCTCTTTGAGAGTTATCATTTTGTGAAAGCTTTAATTTATATATCCACTCTATTGGCGAGTTATCCTTGTATACTTAAACACTAAAATCCTAGAGTTTTGGGTTAGCGTTCAACCTTGTGAAATTGAGAGATTGAGAGATTGGGTGGGTTGCCCTTGTACTTGTGAGAATTGGGTTCTTGACTGTGGGACACTAAGAAGTTGTAATTGCTCAAAGTTGTATCTCTAATCTCCAATAGTGGAAATCCTCCAAGTGGGTTGCTTGAAGGCGAGACGTACACCGGTGTGGTGGAACTCGTATATATCAGTTTACAAGTCTCTCTTCCCTAAACTCATTTAAATTTGCGCACTAAATTTGCTTGCTTAATTTGTTATGATTATAACTTGGTTGCCCAAACTCCTTTATTATCACATATTAACTTGCATGTTAAAATCAAGTACACATTCTTTTAGCTTGATATAAATTGTAAATTATTTGGATTAATTTGTTGAAACTATTTAAGTAACATTCTTGAATTAATTGTGTTTAAATTAATCATTATTTTTCTAAGTGCTCAAAAATAGTATGGTGATTAATTTGATATTATTACTTAAATATTACTTTAACTCTTTATGTTAATTCATTTGCCATATATTAAGTGTTTGTTATTTCATCTTGTGTATAAATTGTTATTACTTGTGATTAAACTTATCATCTTCATCATGTATATTTATTAAAGAATCAATTTCAAAAGCATCCCAAGTAAAATTTTTAATACTCAATTCACCCCCCTCTTGAGTAATTGAGGCCACTTGAATAACAATAATAATCATTTTGATAATATTTCTGAAAATTAATGCCTCCTTTAACATATTATAATTAATGTACAGTTTTTTTTCCTCTGCACATATGATAGCAATATATATACTGGTGTATAGCAACAGAATGGTGTAAACTTCATAATTTTTTTACCCGTAGCTGTGAAATTGATTAAAACTAAAGTTACAATGCAAACTTCATAATTTCTAAGCCAAAAGTAAATATTCAGAACCTGATGGTGGAATGCAATTGCCATATAATTTTTTTTGGTACAAAAGAACTTTAAATTTTAAATTCAACACAACTGGTAGGCCAACCTACAGGCCCAATATTAAATAGGGTGGGCCGGCCCATTTTTCCATCCCTATTACCGATCAAAAGGCGGTGTCCGCGGATTAAAGATCAGAGGAATGCAACGACTTTTGGGGACCGTGGAAGTGTACATGGTGGCTATTTTTATGGTTATGAGGTGGCAGTGATGTCTGATTTTGAAGGGTGGCAACCATGGGTGATAGTGGAAATTAGAAAAAAATGGTGCCTTTCTAAGAGAAATGGTGGTCTTGGAAGGTGAGGCCATGAGGTAAAGAGGAAATGGTGGGTCTTGGGTGGCTAGAGGGGAAGAGAAGAGTAGTTGTATTTGTGATGTAAGCTTGCTAGAGTTGCAAAGGAAACATGGTGCATTGCCGTGAGAAGAGAAGAGGGTTAGTGGAAGTGGTAGAAATTATATGCTTTCGTGAAATAATGTTAGAATTAAATTAAGAAAATATGGATTTAGAATTGAGCCAAAATGGTGTACATGAGGGGAATGAAACTATGAATTAGGATTATGAAGTTAAGGGGTAATGTGACAAGATATGCATGGCATGGTCATGATAGCATGATGGCATGGTCATGTTATGATAACATGACATTCTATTCCCTTAGGAAGCAAGCAACGTGAACTTGCTAAGGAAGGAGTTGGTCATGAGTTGCCACACTAGGGGACACATGGTAGGCTATGGTAAGATATGGAGGGGCAGGTGTCGCGTAATGGTAATGCCGAAAAATAATTTAGGGTACTAAAATTCAGACACCCGACGAGTAACTAGTTCCCTATTCAGAGGCTATTTAAAATAAATATACAATAATTCATGGGATAGGAATTAGGAAAAAAATCCTAACATGAAAGTTGTAGGTCTATGTCTTCTCTTTAAAATGAGGTATGGTATGCGAAAATCCGACATTGGACGAGGGAGATATACCTAAAATACAAAAACTACTTCAGGCTGTGACGAAAATAAATTTGTGAACAGAATAAATTTTCTGGGAAAAATGGGTAAGGAAATAGCTTTTTTCCTTTAATGAAGTTTGCAGATCTCCTTGATATGGAGCCAAAGCAAATATAACAGAGTCATTCCAATACTGTATGAAGGAAATATGAAGTTTTTCCTAAAAGAGTGCAGGGCTGACACAAAAATAGAATAGGGCTGCAAAGATTATGAAAACTGTATTGATTAGGAAGGATTCTGCCTTTGATGCCTTCATGGAAAACGTATAGAATTTTGTTATGGAGATTTTAAGACTGGGTTTGCATGAATAAGAGGTCGTATGAAAAAGTTATGATTTTTCGAATGAACTATACGAAAATTAAAGGGAAGAACTAATGAGTTTTTCAGAGTACAAATACTTGGCTTTCGATTTTGAGGATGATAAAGTAGGAATTAAGGATCAGGGCTAGAAATAGAGGTTATAGATCACTTTGTAACAAGGAGATCAGGATCAAAATCATTCGATTCTAAGATTATATAAGAAAGTTAGGCCTAAAACAGTGAAGGTGCTTAGGCCGGGTTCGAAGGTTCAATTTGAATTAATTGTTTCTTTGAGAAACAATGTCGATAAGGCCTGAATTAGGATTTGGTCTCTATAGGAAAAGTTCCTAACTTATCAAAATGAGTCACTAGGGACTAACTATGCTACTATCGGATATCCCAAAGTATATACACGATCAACCGAGGGAGGTATTTGAGGCATTGACCGGGCCTACCGGACCGAACTTGTTACCCCTGATTTACTATAAGAGGATTCTAGCAGGACTAGTTTCCCTATGGGTTTACTAGTCTCAGGCTGAATCATTGGTGTTGAATTGTTCACTGGGCCCTATAGTTCAAATCTAGGAACCCAACAATATGTTATTATTAAATATAATTATTAAATAAATAAATAATTTAAATATATATAAAATTTCAAAATTAACAAATAAATAATTAGATCACTAAAAATAAAATATTATCATAAATATTTATATATTTTCAAAATAATTAATTAAATATATAATATTAAATTTAAATTTAAATATTAATTATTAAGCATTAAATTATTAATATTTGTTAAATTAAATATTATTAGCGAGAAATAATTATCAACTAATTAATACACAATTAAAAAAATAATTGTTAACATATTATTTTTACTTATTAAATATTGTTTATTATTATCATTCTCTCTTCTCTATTCCTTTCCAACTATCAGCACATTTTTTAATCTTTCTTCTAATTCTCTATGCTCCTCTTAGCTGGTTTTCTTATTATCTCTCTCGATATTCATATACCTCATACTTAATATCTCATTAGCTTCTTTCTTATCTGTTTTCTCATACTTGAACCACTTAGGGATCCAGCCGAAGCCGCAAGCTTCCTACAAAAAGCTTAACAGGGCATCCTTAGGAGTCCCTGAGGGTGATGTAGGATCCTCTTCTATCTCCTTGAAAAAGGGGTGGATCTAGGGCTCTCTTCTTCTTTTAACCTCCACAAGTCTTTGATGAAGCTTCTTGCGTTTGGAAACCGAAGTGGAAAAGGAGGGAAAAGACACTAGACTACACGGATTTGGGAAAGGGAAAAAGAGAAAGAAAAGGTGGAAATAGAAGGGAGAAAAGGAGGAGAATGGAGGAAGGAATGGAGGAGGTGAATGGGAGGCCACTCCAAGAGGAGATAACTCCCTAGAACTTGCCACCAATAGGGAGGAAAATCCCTTGGATGAGAGCTTGCTAGAGCTCACTCTAACCTAGAGAGAAGGGAGAGCTTCTCTCACTCACTTTGAAAGTGTGAAAATCTCAAATGGAATTAATGTGTGTCAAATTACAAAGGGAGAGCTCCTTATATAGAGCTTAGAGAATTCGGCCAAGTGACTCCTAAAGGGGCCTCTCTATGATGCCTAGGCCCAATAATGCTATTGGAGAAGGGTATGGCTTATACATGGCCCAAAGTGAAAGTACATGGCCCAAAAGTGGCCCAAATGACCTTGCAAGGCCCAAATAAAACCTATAAGCCTAGAGAATCTAACTAAGAGGTATATTACAAGTAGAATATGAATAGATCCTCAAGAATTCTTCATTGCACGTAGGCCCACTCAAGGAGAGGAATGAAGATAAGGCCCAATGGAGGCTCTCTTTGGCCTTTTTGGTCTTGGCCATTGTGAGGGGACCTTTGTAAGCTTCAAGTCTTTTCTCTAGGGTAGTGTGAGGGTCCTCCCTTAGTATGTACTCATTATTCCCCCCCTCTTCAAAAGGATTTGTCCTCAAATCTAAGGCATCATCCTCTTCATCTAAGTCAAAGGGAGACAAATCTGAAATATTGAAGGAAGCACTCGCAATAGAATCTCCTGGCAAATCAAGGACGTAAGCATTATTATTCATTTTATGATTTGGAAAGGCCCATCACCTCTAGGGTCGAGTTTGGATTTACATAAGTTTGGAAATCACTCTTTTCGAAGATGTAACCAAACCCAATCTTCAACCTTAAAGGTGACATGCTTTCTCTTCTTATTGGCACAATGAGCATAGTGTTCATTCTTGGTTTGAATTTGGTTTTTAACCTTCTCATGAAAATGTTTGATAAATTTGTCCTTTACCTCTCTATCCATATGAAGGATAGAATCAGAAACCTCAATGGGCAAAAGGTCTAAAGGAGTGAGAGGGTTAAAACCATAGACAACCTCAAATGGACTATGCTTGGTTGTGGAGTGTTGTACCCTATTATATGAAAACTCAATGTGGGGCAAACACTATCCCATGATTTAACATTTTTAAGCACTAAGACCTTAAGAAGTTGAGAAAGGGTCCTATTTACTACCTCTGTTTGTCCATCCGTTTGAGGATGACAAGTAGTGGAAAAAAGAAGCTTCGTTCCTAGCCTTGACCAAAGAGTTTTCCAAAAATGGCTTAGGAATTTTGTGTCCTTATCAGAAATTATGGTTTTAGGAACACCATGAAGTCTTACAATCTCTTTAAAAAAGAGTTTAGCAATATGACTAGCATCATCTACCTTGTGACAAGGGATGAAGTGAGCCATCTTACTAAACCTATCCACGACCATAAAGATAAAATCCATTCCCCTTTAGGTCTTAGGCAATCCCAACATAAAATCCATAGATATATCAATCCAAGGAGCAGTGGGTGTTGGTAAAGAAGTATATAAACCACTAGGCAAAAGTTTTGATTTTGCTACGCACAATACACCTAGCACAATGTTTTTGAACATCTTTTTTTCATTTTTAGCCAATAGAAGTGTTCATGTAATATGGATAATGTTTTATCTCTTCCAAAATGGCCCATTAAGCCTCCCTTATGGCTTTCTCTACGTAAAAGATCTCTTAAAGAACTTCTAGGAATGCAAAGTCTATTGGCTTTGAAAAGATAGCCATCTAAAATGTAGAAGCCTTTATGAGATGAAGAAGTGGAAGATGAGTTAAAGATGCTAGGAAAATCAAGGTCACTTGGATACAAAGACCTAATCTTATCAAGCCCAATAACTTTGGCTCCTAAGGAGGTAAGAAAAGAGTGCCTCCTAGATAAAGCATCAGCCACAGTATTGGATTTTCCATTCTTATACTTGATGACATAGGGAAATTGTTCCAAGTACTCAACCTACTTAGCATGCCTTTTATTTAGCTTATGTTTCCCTTTAATAAATTTGAGGGATTGATGATTACTATGTATGACAAACTCTTTGGGAATCAAGTAGTGTTCCCAAGTTTATAGGGCTCTAATTAAGGCATAAAATTCTTTATCATATGTGGGGTAATTGATGGCTGCCCCATTAAGCTTTTCATTGAAGAAAGCAATGGGGTGACCCTCTTTCAATAGAAGAGCTCCTATACCCACATTAGATGCATCACACTCAAGCTCAAATGTTTTAGAAAAATTTGGAAGTGATAAAATTAGAGCATGAGTGAGGCAATCTTTGAGATCCAGGAAAGCTTTTTCTTGCCTTGGCCCCCAAACAAAAGGAACATTCTTTTTCACTAATTCATTTAAAGGGAAGGCTAAGGTAGAAAAATCTTTCACAAATCTCTGATAAAAACTTGTAAGACCATGAAAACTTCTTATGTCACTTACATTTCTGGGTGTGGGCCAATCTTGGATGGCCTTAACCTTTAAGTGATCTACCTCTGCACCTTTGGAACTTACTATAAATCCAAGAAAGACAATGCTATTCATGCCAAAAGAACATTTTTCAAGGTTTGCATAAAGATTGTTGGTTCTTAGGGCAAGCATAACTTGTCTAAGATGGTTTAGATGAGAGGTCATGGTCTTTGAATAGATTAAAATATCATCGAAATAGACCATAACAAAATGCCAAATGAATTCCCTTAAAACATGATTCATTGATCTCATGAATGTGCTTGGTGCATTAGTCAAGCCAAAGGGCATAACTAACCACTCATATAATCCAAGTTTGGTTTTAAAAACGGCTTTCCATTCATATTCTTCTTTGATTCTTATTTGGTGATAGCCACTTTTAAGATCAATCTTGGAAAATATTATAGAACCACTAAGCTCATCAAGCATATCATTAAGTCTAGGTATAGGATGCCTATACTTGATGGTGATGTTATTGATGGCCCTATAATCGGTGCACATTCTCCATGAACCATCCTTTTTGGGAACAAGTAAAACAAGCAAAGCACATGGGCTTAAACTCTCTCTAATCCAACCCTTAGATAGTAGGTCATTCACTTGATTTTCGATTTCAAGGCTTTCCTTAGGATTACATCTATATGTAGGTTTATTAGGTAAATTAGCACTAGGAATTAAATCTATTTGATGTTCAAAGCCCCTAATAGGAGGTAAGCCTTTTGGGATATCTTTTGGAAAGAGGTCTTTGAATTCATTTAAGATATTTTGAATCCCTTTGGGAAAAGGAGGAGGAAGGTTGCCCATTAAGCACAAGGAAGTGCTAGGGATATCTTTAGCATACATGATCAAGCATTGTTTATGTGAAAACATAGCATGTTTCACATCGTGTTTGGTGGCCAAAAGGTTGGCACTAGAGTTTTCATAGATAACAACTCCTTTTCCTTAATCTTTTTTTTTTCTTAATTTTTCCTAGATGAGTTGAAGAAGATCCTAACTCTCTATCTCTTTTAAGCTTCATTTGTAGTTGATCTTTAGCTACTTGTTATGGAGTTAGGGGGTGTAAAACTATCTTCATACCATCTATTTTGAAAGTGAGGGTGTTAGTGAACCCCTCATAGATGACCTTCCTATTAAATTGCCAAGGTCTTCCTAGCAAGATATGAGTTGCCTCTATAGGTACTACATCACAATTAACTTCATCTTTATATGTGCCTATGGTGAAATTTTTTAAGACTTGCTTATTAACTCACATCTTTCCCTTTTAATTAAACCATTGTAGCTTATAAGGTCTAGGGTGATCTATTAGTTCTAAGACCATCTTATTGACTAGTCTTTGGCTTACTACATTAGCATAACTCCCACTATCCATAATGAGAGAACATAATTTGTCATTTATGTAACATCTTGTATAAAAGATGTTCTCTCTTTGTGTAGTATCATCTAGCTTAACATCACTACCAAGCAATCTTCTAATCGTGTAAAGCTCACCATCATCCCCTAAAATATGCTCACTGTCATAAGAATCACTACTTGAGTCATCACTTGAAGAGTGAGAATCAGAATTAGACTCTGATTGACTTGAGTAAGTTCCATTAGTTTTCAAAACCATGGTTCTCTTTGTTGGATAGTCAGAAGCAATGTGACCTTTACCAAGGCATTTAAAACATTTAATGGTAGATGATCTAGAGGATTGTGGTTTAGATGTGGATTCATGCTTTTCTCTTTAATTCCTAAAAACCTTTCCATTTTTATGCAACTCACTTTAAAGTTTGGAAGATGAAGTGCCCACTTACCTCTCCCTAGGGTTTCTATCAAACCTACCCTTGTTATCTTGTGCTACCCACTTAGCTTTATAGGCTTTATTATCCCCACTATAAACTTCTCTCTCTTTGAATTGGCTCTCTACCTTAGTGTATTGGTGAAGTAGTTCCTCAATGTCTACATGTCAAAGGAGTTCTACTCTATTTTTAATGTTCCTATTAAGGCCATGAAAGAACCTATGCACTAGGGTTTCCTCATCTTCTTCTAGTTTTGCCCTAATCATAGCTATCTCTAATGTTTTATAGTAGTCTTCTACACTCTTTGACCCTTGGGTGAGTCTATTTAGCTTTGCTAATAGCTTCCCTCTATAGTAACTAGGAACATAACATTTTCTTAATAGAGCATTCAAATCCAACCAATCATCTATTAGTGGAAAATTATCTTTCTTTCTCTCCTTATACACTTGAGACCATCATACTAAGGCATAGTTTTAGAATGAGAGTATGGTTATCCTAACTTTCTTTTCATCTTTTATTTGATGAGAGTTAAAGATTAGTTCACTCTCATTTCCCATTCAAGATAAGTCTCTATGTCACTCTTGCCATTAAATGGGGGTATTTCTAATTTGACTTCTCTTAAGCCTATATCTTCTCTTTTATGCTCATGGTGTCTTCTTTTTCTAGGCTCTTCTTCACTATCACTATTATTATGTCTATGATTTCTTTGATTTCTATGTCTAGTTCTAGGGTTTTCATTATGCTCAAGATTTGTTAGCCTAGAATTGATGTTATTCAAGCTATCCATTATGTTATGAAGCATAGTTTTATTCTCCCTATCACTAGAAGACATCTTTTAAGGTTGTCAAAGAAATTCAAGACAAAACACAAGGAATATGTAGACAAACTAGTCAAGGAGGATGAATGTAAAAGAAGTAAAAGAAAACACACAACAATCCTAAAATATCAATACTAGGTTTCTAACCTAAGGGAAAAACAAGATCCTAGGTTGTCTTTTACTAGGTTAGTCCTATGTTGCTTATGGAAGTCCTATGTTTGGCTTTAACCTAAGTTGACTATGATTGTCCTAGGTTGTTTCTAACAATTGACTAACCATAGACAAACTTAACCAAATCGGTTCACTAGTTAGTTAACCTAACAAAATTAGTTCAACTAACTAACCAACTCCTAACAAACCCTAACTAGAAGTAGTTATTTAGTTATGGAAGTTGCAACTAAATCTAAAAACCCTAACTAACAACTAATTCAATTATGATTTAGTTAAAACCCTAAACTAATTTCGGTTATGATTAGTTGAAGTAACTAGAATTAGTTCCAACCACTAACTAATTAACCTAATTAGTTAAGACAAGCAACTAGCTAACAACTATTAGATATAACCAACAACTAACTAACTAAAAGTAGTTAACAACCAAATGCAAATGCAACTATACTAGGAGAATTTATCTAGAGGAAAAATAAAATAATAGTGTCCAAAGTCCAATGTCCAAGGTGTGTCCAAAATACAAGACAAAAACCTAATACACAATGCCTAAGAATTGAAAATTTTGCCTAAGTTCTACTAGTTACAAGGCTTTTGCTTCCTTTATAATTTTTCTTCAAGATCTTCCTTGATGTGTAAGCTCCACCTTACCTAGCAAAAAAAGACAAAAAAAACACACTCCAAATGAAAATTGTTAATGAATTCATAAAAATTAAACCTCACAAGTGTATCTCTCAAGTGTATCCATACAACTCTTACCCTTTCTTTTTGGTGTCAAGTTTACCCAAGAAATTTACACTCTCACCTCAAGTGTTCCAATATGCTACCCCCAAGGTGTAGAGAAGGGAATTATCAAGAAGTTTGAAGGAAAGACAACTTCAAAGACAAAAATTGAGAAGTAAAAATGACAAACTAAAAAGGCTTAAGAAGAAAGGCTACTCAAAATGGAAAATGTTTTTGGATTTTTGATTGACAAGACACTAAAGCAATAAATATTCAAAGAATAAAGGCTACACTATGGAAGGATTTTGAAAATGAAGACAAAACTAGACAAACAAGAAACTAAAATGCAATCAACAAAAGGAGAGTACAACCTAAACTTAGAGACTCTAAAGTTGCAATCACAATTAAGCAAGTAAGATTCAAATGAAAATGTATTGAGAATTAAGCAAACAACTCACTTCAAGTAAAAAGGAATTTCGAAATTGGACTTTTGGTTTTGGTGTTTTGCTTCACACTTTTTCTTAATGAGGCTTATTTTTCTTTTCAACACCCTTTTTCAATTTTGGTAGTATAGGGTTTTGTTTATCTTTTTCTTTTTTTGAATACTTTCTGTTCTTATCTTGCCTCTTGGATTTTAATGTCACAACACCACTACAATATTCCCAAAACCAAAGTGAGCTAAAAGGCTAGGCAATTTCAAAAGTCACTTTCTTGCTTAAGGAAAAACACTTGCAACCTTTTTCCAAAAAGAGTGGAAGGATTATGTTCAAAACTTTTTTCTTGACAAAATTTTCTTCTACGTAACAAGATGGAAACTAAATTATGAATTGATCCTAATGTGCATTCACAAACAAAATTAATCTTAGAAAGAAACTAAGAATGAATACTAACAAGCCTCCTAATGAGACAACCTTTGGAGAGTCTTAAGGTGAGACCTCCTAACAACACAAAAATGGAACCTTTGGGAGCTTAGTCAAGGTGCTTGAACTAACTCCACCCACATGGCTATGCACTTACTAACTAAGGAAAATCAACACAAAACCTAGAACACTAGACAAAGGTTCCACATGGCACAAACTAACTCCTAATTGCCTCTAAATACCAACTAACAATTAATAAACTTCTTACAACCAAGTAACAACACCTAACCGAATTCCTAATGTGCCAAATCTGAATTTTTTTGCAAGACACTACAATACCAAACCGAAAAAAACAAAGCAATATGCAAAAAATTGAAGAAATGGAAAAACTAGCACAACAACTCAAAAGAACACCAACTTTTCATGAATTTTCTACTTTATCATGGCATCAAAAAGGCAAGTAAGTGATATGAAAACACAATTCCAGCCAGCAAATGAAAGGTAAAACCAAATTCTAATTGAGGAAAAAGAATAGAAAAGAACCTCTCAAGCTCAAGTGATACCAAATGATGTAGGATCTTCTTCTATCTCCTTGAAGAAGGGGTGGATCTAGGGCTCTCTTCTTCTTCTAACCTCCATAAGCCTTTGATGAAGCTTCTTGATTTTGGAAACCAAAGTGGAAAAGGAGGGAAAATACACTAGACTACACAGATTTGGGAAAGGGAAAAAGAGAAAGAAAAGGTGGAAATAGAAGGGAGAAAAAGAGGAGAATGGAGGAAGGATGGAGGAGGTGAATGGGAGGCCACTCCAAAGGGAGATAACTCCCTAGAACTGGCCACCAAAAGGGAGGAAAACCCCTTGGATGAGAGCTTACTAGAGCTCACTCTAACCTAGAGAGAAGGGAGAACTTCTCTCACTAAAACTCACTTTGAAAGTGTAAAATTCTCAAATGGCATTAATGTGTGTCAAATTACAAAGGGAGAGCTCCTTATATAGAGCTTAAAGAATTCAGCCAAGTGACTCCTAAATGGGCCTCTCTATGATGCCTAGGCCTAATAATGCTAATGGAGAAGGGTATGACCTATACATGGCCCAAAGTGAAAGTACATGGTCCAAAAGTGGCCCAAATCACCTTGCAAGGCCTAAATGAAACCTATAAGCCTAGAGAATCTAATTAAGAGGTATATTAGAAGTAGAATATGAATAGATCCTTGAGAATTATTCATTGGGCTTTGGCCCACTCAAGGAGAGGAACGAAGATAAGGCCCGATGGATGCTCTCTTTCGCCTTTTTGGTCTTGGCCCTTGTGAGGGGACCTTTGTAAGCTTCAAGTCCTTTCTCTAGGGTAGTGTGAGGGTCCTCCCTTAGTATGTCCTCATTAGAGGGTCTGGGTTCTCATCCTAAAAATCAAGGCTATTACACTTGTCGTGAAGTTGCCTTTAACCAAACTTTAGTATGTCCTACAGACTTTCGTTATGCAGGGACTCCCCTTTTGTTTTATAACACAAGCTTTGTATCCTGAAATTCTTAAATAAACTTTTAGATGTTAACATAAAATAACTTTACTTAAATTAGATTACTTAATGTTGGTTATCAACAAATCTAAGATTTTTTAAAAGTCTTCTTGACTGTAATAAAAACTTTCCCCATCCTTTTCCATCACTTTGTTGTTTCTAAACCATGTCCAATCCATCATCCTTATCCCACCCTAGCAAGAAGTAGAGGGAAAACAATATTGGTGCCTTCATTCCTCTTTCTTCATGTGACTACTCTTATTTCTTTAACTCCTAAAAGGATATCCAAAACTTCATGAAGAATTTCTTTGAAAAAGATGTCATTACTCTTATATGGATCAACGGAGAATTCTTTCATAATCCTTGTTTCACCTTTATAGACCTCCTCCACCAACAAAATCTTATCCTTTTTGTCACTTAAAAAGAAAAAACCTTTTATCCTAAATTGGTTCAAGTGTTTTATTTTAATCTTCATATTAGAGATGGAGTTCTTCTTGTAATAGTCAAAAATACCACTCTTCGAATCACCAATCAGCTTCTATCCTAAATTGGTGGTCTTCCTACAACCAATTCTGATTTTCAAGGTCACACCCCTGCTGAAGATTAGGACTACAATCCCTTTGTTGCCCAGCAATCCCTATGGAGAGGAAATACTTCAAGTACCAATGTCAAAATTGTTGGTCAATTAATACGGAATAATTGGTTGCTTTATTTTTTACTTGCTAAAATCTTAGTACCTAGGGGAAGAAATAAAGCCTTGGTGGTAGAAGATGATGTCCTTGTTCTATGGGCTATTAATAATGGAAAATACATTAATTGGATTGATCTGGTTAAACTTTACATGTTGAAAGCTGATAAGTCTTGAAAAGACTTAATAAATTCATCTTTAATTTAACTTAATCCATTAAATATTATTGAGTTTGGCATTATTAGGCAATAAATTGTCATTATTTCTTGTTTTAATTATTTAATTCAAATATGTTTAAATTGTGTAAGAAAATGGTTAAAAAGTTAAGTATATAAAGAAATTTATTTATTGAGAGATTCATTAACCTAGCGTGCATACGCTAGAAAGCCAGCGTATATACGCTAGGCATTTATATGTTCTATTTTGCAGGATCAGGTGCAGGAGATCCAGCGTACATACGTTGGATTCCTAGCGTACGTACACACACAACAGAATCAAATAAAGAGAGAATCAGCAAGGCACGATCATGCTAAGGCGAAGGACTTCCATGCTTATGGGTGAAGTATCTAAGTATCACACTCAAGCGAATGAGTATCATGCTCAAGCGAGAGGGATATACATTCAAGCGTGAAGGATCCATGCAATTCACGTAAATACCACAGCATGCAGCAAGCTTCGACCGCGCTTAAGCTCACTCGATTACGCTTAAGTGTGGATTCACTGTATTCATTAATTTAATGACCTCGCTTAAGCGCGCTTCAATCATGCTCAAGTGTGAAGTTCATTTGCCAGATTGATTAAGTGCCTTCAACGTCAAACTGCAATAATTCCCCTTAATTATTTTTGTATCAATTGTTGTTTATGTTGTATTTTAGTAACTTAAGTATTGTATGTAATTAGTTTAGTTATTTTAATTATTAATTAAGTTTCCTTTGTAATTAATTAGAGTTAGTTAGTTAGTTAGTTTTAAGTTATCTATATATAGTAGTAGTTACTCTGTAATAAAAACAGGGGGGAGGAACAAACAGAAGCAATAACATGATTCATTTTTTTTATTTCTAATCTCTCTCTAATTCTTTTCTCTCTCTAAACTCTCTCGTCTATGTCTCTTCACATTCCTTCAACTGAATCCATTTCTATAGGTTTCTAAACCCCTAAGGTTGGGATTGCTGAAGCTTCCGATGGAATCTTGAAGCTGTATTGAGGAAATTATCTTCTGAAGTAAGAGGAGAACAAGCTGAGAAGTGGATCTACTCTGCTGAATTGACAAATTCAAATCCAAATGAAGAATCTCACCAGTGAGGAATCATGGTTGAGGCTTAGGTAACTTCTAGCTTCCTAACTAATTCAGGCCTAATAATTAGGTGAATAGTTAGGGTTTAATCCCCAATTTTGCATTAGATTTCTCTGTCACTAAACACCTAAGGGATTAGGGTTTAATGCTTAGGAATTAGTGTTAGTCACCTAAAGAATTAGGGATTAACTAACTGTGAATTGTCCTTTTGCAGCTGAAGTTTGATTGAACCTCAATTGCATGTTTCTTGTTGAAGTTGTAAGCTAAAGTAATCCTAACCTATCTTCCATTAATCACATTTCATCTCCTATATTGTTTTTGAAAATACAAAAACATAGAAAGTATAAAAACAACAAAAATAGAATGAATCTTACACTGTATTGTTCTGGTTCAGCTTGCGCTAGTCCACGATTGTGGTAATTACCTCAGTCCCTATGGGATGATCAAATATATTACAAATTTAACAATTGGTGCGCTTGCCAAAAGTGTTGGTGTATGCACTACGAGCTATTAATGTATCAATTTTAACTTATTAATAAAATTGGTATTTTCAGTTTTAGACAAATGTTATTTATCCTGGAATAACAGGTCATATGAGAATTATTCCTAAAACATCCCTAATCAAGTATTTACATGGGGACATGTAAATACATTAAGATTAGTGTGTGAATGTACTGATGATTTGATCTCACAAATCATGGATATATGATATGAAGTCTTTACACGGCTACACATTAAGAGTAATGTTGTACTGGACAGACCCACCATGAGAACGTTGCATGGATCATTACATGAGTGTCATAAACGGTTCTCAATGTGATAATGGTATGTAGTCCTTCGACCTGAAGTCACTACGATTCCTACATAGGGAGTTTATTGTTTTAATACAATCAAACGTTATCTGTAAAAAGATGACCATAAAGATTGTGATTAGGCAATAGATAAATTATGCAGAGGGATGTGAGTGATGTAGATGGAATTTGTCTCTCCTATGTGACAGGAGTGATATCTATGGGCCACTTGATGGAGTGAGACTAATAAAATGCATGGCCATGCTAGGACGAATAAATATTAGATATTTATTCTATAAAGTCTACTCTAGTATCAAGTAAAATGAATTGGGCCATACAAGGATGACGACGACGATGCCTTGGGCCCAATTAGATATCGTGACAAAAGGAATAGATATATAAATAATTATCACTTATAGGTCATGTTGATGATAAATAATATTCAGACATAATGATGTATTGCTAGATACCGCTCTTATTTTATATTAATAATAAAATAGTTTATTACTAATATAACCGAATATTTTACCTATAGGGTCACACACATAGAGTAAGCCCACCAGAGGATAGTTTTATTTTAGTTGGACTGAAAATAAAACTATTTGGGCCTAACTCATTTAGAATGAGTCAGGAGCCCAATGTTTAATAAGAGCTCAGGTCAAGACCTAGGCCTATATATAGAGCATGAGATGCTCATAGGCTGGTGCTCAGAAATTAAATTACACTAAAATTCCGTACTAGCATTCGGATCGTTAGTTTTCTGGTGGGAGTGCTCGTGTGGACTCCTAAGGGCGAAGCTACAATTGCTTCGATCGAGGATCTTGTTCTGCATCTACAAGAGGTAAACCCTAATTAAAATTTTAATTTAGCATAAAGCTTTGAGACATACGTGTTTGCAATTCTTTCTTGGGAATCCTTTGTGTTTCCGCTGCCTGACCCTAATAGGATTCCTAACAGTGGTAGTAGAGCCTGATTGCAAAGCTATGTTTTGGGCATTTGTTTTACATTTCATGATGGCATGTTTTTCATTCTGCAAAAGCTTTTAAAAATTTTAATTTATGAAATCGTTTTCTTGTTATAAGCTTTATGTTCTATTTTGCGAAATTGTTTACGAAACTTGTTTTGAAAAACATTCAAGCATGTTATGTATGATATAATATCATGATTCGTATGCTCATATGTTTTCTGTAAATTGTATGAGATACTGTTTATAGGCTTTCTCATTTGAAGTATGCGTTTATGTTATTTTAGAGGCTTGTATGATATTTGCGTTTTCAATTTTCGTATGTGATACATGTGTTGAATTCGTTAATATTCTTTGTTGTCATACAAACTGTGTTTTGATAATGCGTTCATCTCCGAGCATGAAAAGTTCATGTTGTGGGGCGTCAAGTGATAAGGTTTAAGTGTTAAACCTTGGCCGTTCCTTAACCTAGGGTTCAAACGTTGAAACCTAGGCAGCCGTCATGAGAAAGGTGCAATTTGAATTCTAGGTTTTGAAACCCTAGACGGCACTGCCTACATGTGCCTTGACGGCTGCGTTGTGAAGTGTTCGTAACAAGGAATTAGGGTTTCAAAGTGGTTGAAACCCTAGCCAAAATTTTAGAGCTGTTAATGGTCAGTGGGACATTTTGGCTAGGAAAGATTTGGTACTTAAGCGGTCACATTGGACCCACCTGTCTTTCCTGGGAACCAACCTGACTACAGTACTAAATTTTAAGCGGGACCCCCGTACATTCTCTGCATAGTGCCTTATTACCGACCCACATGTTTAATGGCCCATTTAAAAATTTATTTTTTTTCAAATTCTTTCAAATGGGTTATAATTAATTAATTAACACGTTGCATGGTGAATGGTTATGGTCTTAGTTATTTTATTTAAATACAGCCTGCGTGCTGTGCCTCTCTTCATTCTGTTGTATTTCTTTTCTCAACCCTTCACTCGTATGAAAAGCGAGTTTCTTTAAAAATCTTGTAATCTTAATCAAGGCAACAAAGTAGAGATCTAGAAGAAAACTAGAGTGGTTACTCTAAGCGCTTTTGTCTTTGAAAGGAACCAAGGAGTGGTGACTCCAAGAGGATGGTGGGTTCAAGAAGTAGGACTTCATGAAGCCTTGGCATATAGTTCCTTTAGGTTTATTTATCTATTCTTCTAGGAAAACCATAACCATCTCACAATTTCGTTTGCATGCTTTGGGGATAATTTTATTGCGTTAAAGCGTTTAACAAAGACGGTAATTTAAAATAAATTAAAATCCCTCAAAATAATAAGTTACAAATGCCTTCCAATAAGTACACTCGTCAATACTAATGTCAATGAATAGTGGGTCTACCAAAGCAGGGTACTATCATTTATATTAGTAAGACGCGATGGGATAATTGTAATATCTAAAATGTTTTATTTGGTTTTAACTTACTAAGTTATCAATTGGATTGTATAAACTTAGAGGCGTATACATTGGGCTAAACTTTCATAAGATGAATGATCGGTAATGGTTACCTAACCCAATGTCTAAGAGTTGTATAAGATACAATTGGAAAGGAGTTTCCTACCTAAATAACCAAATGTTAAGTGATCAGCCAAAGCTGACTTAACATTAGGCCAAATATGGATCTTTGCCCACTAGAAAATCTTCCAACGGGATTTTCTGATTCGTAGAGGGTAATTTTATTTTGAATCAAAATAGTTGGAGACGTGTTTAATTTTAAGACCAAAAATTAAATATGTTTTTTGATCCGGTCCTAACACCGGCCCCCAAGAGCATGGCTTTAATGCGTTGCCAGGTCAGCATTTTGTATAAAGAGAAGTACGCTTCAAATACATTACGATTACTTCTATACGGAGTGCATACCGCCAGGGTAAGTAACTCCGCCAAGGCATGTTACTCCGCCAAGAAACGTAACTCCGCCAAGGCATGCTACTCCGCCAAGGCATGTTACTCCGCCAAGGAACGTAACTCCGCCAAAATTTGTTACTCCGCCAAGGTGGAAAATATTGAATATCTTATACACATGCATGAAATGTTCCCAATGCATATTACTCCGCCAAGCCATAGGCTCAATACTGGCGGAATATTGAATTTCCCATACTGCGTAGCGAGCCCATACTCACAACCCCGGCACGAGATTGACTCTGTCTTGAGAGGTTAATAATGGGAATTACGTTGTCACGCATAAAGGGGAATAACAATAAAATAATAAAGCATTGACGCTTTCCAGACAAGTGGAGATACCTACTACAATAATGGTGCTTGTAAACGGCGCAGGGACCCACCACCTTTTCAGCATTATACCTGAAAACAAGGAGCGGGTCCTACCAATAATGGAGCACCAGTAACAGGTATATAAACCTCTATCAAAAAGGTATAAGGGATTCCCCAATTCTGAACCTTACACTCTCTTACTTGCATAATTCTCTCAGACTAGCTTTCTAAGTCTTTAAGTATTCTGAAATACTGACTTGAGCGTCGAAGAACGATTGCAGGTACCACCCCCAATCGGGTCAAGACAAAGAAGATCCCGTCAGGCGGACTGCACACCGCCCGCGCATACTGCACTCTGCCTCAACATACAAAGACACTCCTTATCTGTACATTTACGCACATTGCTTTGTATCAGATTGACATTTTATATACATTTTGAATTGTTCAACAAACATACTTCTACACCCCCTGTATAGAACAGTTCATTTTTAATTGATACTTACTACATATCTTTCTGTTTTAGATAACCATGACATCAAACACGCCTTCAAACCTTTCATTGCGATCGATCCTAGACAAAGAAAAATTGTCTGGACCCAACTTTCTAGACTGGTATAGGAATTTTAGGATTGTCCTCAAACAAGAGAAAAAGTAGTATGTCCTGGAAAATCTGATTCCGGAACCACCCGTGAATAATGCCTCTAAAGCTGACAAGGATGCTTACAAGAAGCATCAGGATGACGCTTTAGATGTCCAATGCCTTATGCTGGCAACCATGTCTCCTGAGCTTCAGAAGCAACATGAGCATATGGAGGCTTTCGATATGATCGAAAACCTAAGGAAACTATATCAAGGTCAAGCTGACCAAGAAAGATATGAAGTTTCTTCAGCCCTATTTAGCTGCAGACTTGAAGAGGGAGGTTCTGTAGGACCTCATGTGCTCAAAATGATTGGGTACCTGGAGAATCTAGCTAGGATAGGATTCCCCTTCCCTCAAAAGTTAGCTACTGATCTCATTTTGAAGTCATTACCTGATAGTTTTAAGCCAGTCATCATGAATTATAACATGAATGCATTAGATAAAACATTGCCAGAGCTACTCAATATATTAAGGACTGCTGAGCCCAATATTTCTAAGGGAAAGGGCAAGGCCATACTGATGGTCAATTCTGGCAAAGGTAAAGGAAAGGGCATGTATAAAGGTAAAGGACAGGCTGTCATGGGAAAAGGCAAGACAATTTGGAAAGGCAAGGATAAGCCAAGTACATCAGCCTTAAAACCTGTGGGTGGGGTGGCTAAGGAAGGAAATTGTCACCATTGTGGACAGAAGGGACACTGGAAGAGAAACTGTCCAAAGTACCTGGAAGAGCTTAAGAAGAAGGGAAGTGAGACTTCCACTTCAGGTATTTTTTTGTTATAGAAATTAACTTGTCAACTTCAACATCATGGGTATTAGATACTGGATGTGGATCTCACATTTTTCTTGGGAATCCTTTGTGTTTCCGCTGCCTGACCCTAATAGGATTCCTAACATAAAGAATATAAATCCTCAGAGAGATATGCATCAAGTTGATGGCTCAGGATTTACACGCCAAGTTAATGGCGCCGTTGCCAGGGATTGTTGAGTAATATCAATAATCCTTGGACCGGTACTAGACTGAACTATTTAATTTTGTTTTGTATTTAGTAGTAGTTTAATTCTTATTTTTAGTATAGCAGTAGTTTGTGTGTAGCTGTGAATTGTTTTTAGTGTCTAATATTTGGTGTATGCAGTCAAGGAACAAAGGAGAGCCTTTCTTCTTTGGTCCTGATATTGATTTGTTAGAGCGTAAACTTAGAAAGGAGAAAAAGCAAACAGAACAACAAGAAATAGAACAGAGAAGAGTTACACTAGGTGACTACTCTAGGCCTACTGAAGAAGGATCGCAATCTAGCATCCTTAGGCCTCCGATTGCAGCTAATAATTTTGAACTTAAACTGGCTTTGCTGCAGTTAGTTAGAAATGATCAATTCAAAGGAAGTGAGGTTGAAGATCCAAATTTGCATCTAGCAACCTTCCTTTAAATTTATGATATAGTAAAAATGAATGGTATCCCTAATGAGGCAATAAGATTGAGATTATTTCCTTTTTCTCTAAGGGACCGTGCAAAAGCCTGGTTGTAGAGCCAACCAAGAGGCAGTATATCTACTTGGGAGGATTTACAAAGAAAATTTTTGATTAAATATTTCCCTCCTTCCAATTATGCCAAGTTGCGCATAGAAATCACTTGTTTCTAGCAGAGAGAGGGTGAATCTCTAACGGAAGCATGGGATAGGTACAAAGAGAGTTTAAGGAAATGTCCTCACCATAGGATTCCTGATGTGTAGCAAGTTACTATATTCTATAATGGTGTAAGACCAATAAGTAGGGTCTTGATTGATGCCTCAACTGGAGGTTCACTAACCACAAAAACTGTAAAAGAAGCTATAGAGCTGATTGATGTTATGGCTTCAAAATGAATGTTTAGTTAGTGAAAGGAGCAAAATCCCTAAGAAAGGGATATTAGAATTAGAAGCACAAGATGCTTATTTGGCTCAAAGTAAGTTGATGACTTAAGCTTTAGAGAAACTAAGTGTACAGATTTCAAAACTCTAAAAGCCTAGTCAAGTTTGTATGATGAGCTATGACTTTTGTGGTGGAGACCATGAAAATAGCATGTGTGATCCAAATGTGCCTGCTGAACAAGTTAATTTCATGGGGAAACAATTTCAAAGGAGTTACCCTTATAATTCCTTTAATCCTAACTATAGGAACCACCCCAATTTTTCATGGCAGAAAGGTCCACATTTGAATCAAAACATGCCACAAAATCAAACCACAACTAGATCACAACCACCATCTCTCCCTCTTCCTAAAGAAAAGTCTGAACTTAAGAATGTTCTATCTCTGTTCATTTAGGCCACTCAGGCCAGCTTTAAAAATCAAGAAGCATCCATCCGGAATCTAGAAAACAAGGTTGGACAGCTATCATAACAGTTAACTGGGAGATAGTCTGGCAAATAACCTCAAGGAGTGGGAAAATTCTTCTCCCTACTCCTAGAGATACTGAGATAAATCCAAGGGAACATTGCAAGGCAATAACCTCAAGGAGTGGGAAAATTCTTCTCCCTACTCCAAGTCAGGAAAATAATTCAGAAAAAGATGTAGAAAAAGAAAAAGTGCAGGAAAGTGAGCAGGTTAATGATAAAACTGAAAATAAGGTAGAAACAGAAAACGAGAAAGAAAATCAAGTTCACCAAAAGAAAAAGAAAAAGAATGATTTGATTTTGGAGGAAGCTGTCAAGATAACTCCTGAGAAATTAAAGAATGCTCCATTTCCATATAGATTTAAGAAACAAATAGAGGAGCAAAAGTTTGCTAAGTTCTTAGATGTGTTTAAAAAGCTTCACATAAATATTCCCTTCATCATATGCTAAATTTTTGAAAGAACTTCTGTTTAAGAAGATAAAGCTTAAGGGAGATGAAATGATTACCCTTAATCAAGAGTGTAGTGCAATTATTCAAAAGAAACTCCCTCAAAAACTAGAAGATCTTGGATCTTTTACTATACCTTGTGCAATAGGGGATGTTCATGTTGGAAGTGCTTTATGTGACCTAGGAGCTAGTATAAACCTTATGCCTTTGTCCTTAATAAGGAAATTAGGAATTAATGATCTGTAACCAACTCGCATGTCCTTGTAGTTGGCTGATAGGTCTATCAAATATCCCATGGGATGTTGGAAGATCTGTTAGTTTATGTAGATAAGTTCATCTTTCCAGCAGATTTTATAGTTTTGGATATAGAAGTTGATAGAGAGATTCCCTTAATCTTAGGGAGACCCTTCTTAGCTACTGGAAGAGCTTTACTTGATGTAAAGAAGGGAGAACTCATGTTGAGAGTTCAGGAGGAGCAAGTAACTTTTAATGTCTTTAATGCTATGAAACATCCAGCTGAGAAGATGGATTGTTTTATGCTTGAAGAAATCAAAAGTTATAAGACTCCTATGCTATTAAGAACTTTACAAGCCTTTCTTGAGGATGATTTTGACTCTGAGACTAAGGAGTTAGATGACTCACATAATGAGTTGCTGAACCTACTAGAAGCATGTGAAGTAGGGGAGTTAGAAAATGAAAAGAACGAAAAATTGAATAATACTAAACTTGAGAAAGGTAAGGAGGTTTTGAAGAAAAGCATGATTTGAAACCCTTGCCTTCTCATTTGAAATATGTTTTCTCAGGAAATAATGAATCACATCCTGTAATCATTAATGCTGAATTAAATGAGGAGGATATTGTAACATCCTGCGTATTAATTAGGGACTAGATTAAGATTAAGTGTTAAGTAAGGTTAATTATAAATTAAAAATTTGACTGCTGACGGGACTGACTAATTATGACATGTAACCATGCAATAGGCTCCGATCCGCGTTCCCCACTCACTCTTCGCGTTTCTAGGAGTATATGGGCTGAAGCCCTTAACCACTTCTCCATTCACTCCAAATTTCCTCAAGACTTTCCATCTTCTCCTACTTCTCCTTCTTCTTCGTTCTTCTTCTTCTCTATCCCCTATTTTTTGTAACTTTGTGACTGTGGTGAAGTGGAAAACCTGAGATTCCCACTGTTAGTGAGGAGCAATCGTTCAAGTGGAAGAAGAACAGCTTCCTGTTCCCAAGTTGATTAAAGGGTGCAACAATGTTCGAGGGGGGCTGAACAAGAGAGAGTGGTGGACAAAGCAAACAGAATAGCGGACCAACACCGAAAACAAAGGAACTTCTTGGAGTCTCTTTAGTTGGTAGGGGGTTATCTTAATCTTAAATGCATGGGTTATGGACGGGTTCCGGGTGTTGATGACTTGTTGATTCTGGTAATTTAAAATGCGTTGATAGGTATGTTTTGATTGAGTAAGGGATGTGTGATGCCCGGATGCATGATGGCTAGGAGTTAGGTAATGCATGTCAATTTTCGTCCATGAAATGCATGTTAATAATCTTGAGAATGTTGAATGATTGCATGAGGAGAATGTGTTAAAGTATTGTTGACGATTACCGTGTGATTTATATGACATGCAGGCTACTGTGAATCTAAATGCTGACTGCATGTGAGGAAAGATTAACTTACTGAGTTCTGATAATGTCTAATACCGATTGCATGTGATGCATGTATTGTTGAGTAAAAGGTCGAGTGCCTGATATCTGTGTTTGTATGATCATTTTGTGTATGGTTATATATGTATGTGGTGCATGAGGTGTATGAGTTAATAGTGTGGAAGTGATTTACCGATTCTGTTCGTAATCTAATGACAATACTTGCATGAGATGCATTGGTAAGAATGCTGAGAGCATGTAGTGTGTGACACTACCACTTGAATCAGTAATTATATGCATGAGATGCTGTTAAAGACCTTGAGTGGGACTCAAGGCAAGCCGACTGAGTGGGACTCAAGGCTGCCCGTAACACTGCTGTTGATGCTGAGAGTGTTTGTGTTACAAGTGAGGGCAAAGGGTTTGGTACCAGTAAAATGGCCGAGTCAGCTGGGAGCTGAATAAAAGGCTGAGAGCCTATGTTGCAACAATAAAAACCAATAATACGCGAGTCGGATCCGATTGAATGAATCTGTGTACATGTACAATTGATGCTGACTGTGACGCGATTGTATGTATACGTGTTAGTGTTATTGAGAATAATATGTGCATATAGCCGAGAGATAACTAGGTAGACTCTGATTGAAAGATGCCTTGTGTGTGTGTCCCGATTGAATGGCACTGTGTATGTTATTGATTGTTGCTATGTATATATATATGTTATTGCATGATTGAGGAATAATCCGAGTCAGTATCTATCATTTAATATTTAAGATACTCACCCTTACTGTGGCTATATTTCAGTGGACATCACACGAGACGATGAATGATGGAGGAGCTACATACCGTGTGGAGTGCTTGTGTACTATGGAAATGTATATATATATGTATATGCTGTATATAAGGTTTTGTCATAGCCTTGGCCGGCTCTTAATTTGGTCTTTTGTCTAACTGTATCAGAACTGAACTCTCTCGGGTTGAGAGTATGATCATGTGCATGTAAATATTTATATATATAATACTGTGTGTTCATCGTGTGCTGTGTGTGAATGTCCGGGTGGTATACGTTGCATTTTACTAAGCATGCAGAGCCGCATGATTCTGAATAAATAAGAGCTAAGTTAATCCTGTGTAAGGCGTGATGAGTGACCTTCTTCCGAATGAAGAAAGGTTGGGCCAACTCCTAGTGGAATATGCCCATTAAAATTGCTTTCAAGCTAAGTTGGTCAACATGATATGGGGTGAGAGATTTCTTAGATACAACCTTCCGATTGAAGGGTATTTAGATATTTCCGAGTGAAAGTCAACCGAGTGAATGTTTCCCCGATGGTTGAATTGACAATACGATTCCGAGTGGAGCCTGTAGTAGTGAACTTATTAGAGGGAGTAAGATCTAGATGATACGGAGTAGATTTTAGTCTAACAAGGTCTTCCGCATGTAGAGGAATTAGTATGTATCCCGAGTGGTGAGGAGTTAGAGCATTTCCGAGTAAGGGAAGTTATACAATCCTTTAAGCGAGATTTGACTTAGTGAGGGAGCCTTAGTGTGAAGTAGACTACATTTCCCAAGTGATGGGTGTGGAAAACATTCCCGAGTGATATCTGGCTGAGGAGAGTACTCCGAGTGAGAGAGGAGGTATGGATTCCGAGTGAAGTGATCGGGGGGAGTCATCTCCCGAGTAGTTTATACCTGTGAACTCTAAGGCTAGTATAGGATGTGTTGAATAAACTTCCGAGGGAAGCGTGAGCGTAAAGACTTTCCCGAGTGAATCTGGACTCTATTCCGAGTGGGAAACTATCCGAGTGTATACGTCGCTTCAGTGAATAAATCCTCGCTCTAGCGAGTGTAGCCACTTATGTATTTTCATCCGCTGACTCTCGCAGCTGGGACCACGTTTTGCTAATGTGTAATATTCTGACCCGGCCTTCTCTTTTCTGAGTCGGATTTCTACTCTTCTTAACCTTCAATTGCTTATTTTGCCCTGAACACCCTGTGATCTTTGGGAAAAAAAATTTCCCTGTCTCGGGCAGCTGTTATCTAAACCAGGTTGTTTCAGATATAAAAAAATTGATTAGGGTTTTGAGAAAACATGAATCTGCCATTGGTTGGAACATATCTGATTTAAAGGGAATTAGTCCATCATTTTGTATGCATAAAAATTTGATGGAGGATGACTATTCCCCTGTTGTTCAGCCACAAAGAAGATTAAACCCCATAATAAAAGAAGCTGTAAGGAAAGAAGTGGTTAAACTCCTTGATGCAAGGATTATCTATCCTATCTCGGACAGCGCTTGGATCAGTACAATCCAAGTGGTGCCTAAGAAAGGAAGGATGACCACTATTAAAAATGAAGAAGGTCAAGTCATTGCCACTAAACCAACTACAGGTTGAAGGATGTATAGACTATACAAGGTTAAATGACTCCATTAGAAAAGACCACTTTCCTTTACCATTTGTAGACCAAATGCTTGAGAGGCTGTCAGGTCATGAGTATTATTGTTTCCTTGATGGATATTCTGGTTACAACCAAATTATGGTTGATCCAAAAGATCAAGACAAGATAGCCTTTACCTGTCCATATGGAATCTTTGCATATAGAAGCATGCCATTTGGTTTGTGCAATGCACCAGCAACCTTTCAACAATGTATGCTGCCAATTTTTGGGGACATGGTAGAGAAGTTTATTGAAGTGTTCATGGATGACTTCACTGTGTTTGGAGACAACTTTGATATATGCCTCAGTAACCTATCTAAGGTGTTGGTGAGATGTCAAGAGACCAATCTTGTCCTCAACTGGGAAAAATGTCATTTTATGGTTAGAGGAGGGGAAGTCCTTGGCCACAAAATCTTTGCTGAGGGCATTCAAGTAGATACAGCCTGTAACACCCTAATTTTTAATTAAATGAATAAATAAAATCAACAGGGAAATTTTTTAGATTTTAAAGTTAATGAACCATACATAATCTGTTCAATTAACAACCGGGTCCAACGAGGAAGGAGGGGAAGAGGACAAGGAAGGGATTCATGCACAGCGAAGGAAGAAAATGCTTAAGCGATGCTACACTCGGCATTCTGACATTCCACTCGGTTTTTATTCTATGGTTCACTCAGTAAATTATCACGCTCGGCCTTCACTTGGGAAGGTTCACTTCCTAATCCACTCGGGCTAACCTTAACACTCGCCTGTTTCACCCTAACAGCATATCACACTCAACTGCTCCACTCGAACGGCTCATATGCGTATACGTATTAGCAATCCGAGAATGATTCCCCAAGCCGCTCACTCGGAAACTATGAAGACTTCTCACTCGGGATAACTTTTAAGTCCATCACGCCACTCGGGATATTCTACTCACTTTTCACTCGGCAACCATAATATTTCCTACACCAATTTTCCTACTAAATCAAGACTCGCTCGGGTTCTCTAACTACTTACTAATTTGTTACAATAAATCCACTTAGAGTCTCAGGCGTCATTCCCCAGTCGGTGAACTCTTACTCGGCAGATTCTCACTCGGAATCGTTAATTATCCTCTCCTCAGAAAGCCTCACAATAATCTCTCACAGGATTCGCACCAACACCTACTCCAGACTATGCGACCTCAATCACTCGGGCAATTCAACCTCTCATCTCTCAGGATGACTTGCCATCTCGCTTTTCCCCAACAACAACTTAGCTCCACTTCTACTCATAGTCATACTGGCCTCCTATGCTGGGAAGTATACTTATACATCCATGTTCATCACTCGGACATCACCTACAGCATAAACTAAACACACAATATATACATAGAGAGGTATTTTAAATAGTTACAACGCATTAACATGTTCCTTCTACCCGAAAGTGTTCAAGTTCTGATATAAAGACTAAAGTCAAAATACGAGCCGGCCAAGGCTTGACAAGACCTTATACACAGTATGTACATATTCACATATATTCCATAGCGCTCGGTTTCTCTGCTCCGCACTCGGCTCCTTCTTCATCTTTTATTCCGAGGGATATTCACTGAAATGTAGCCACAGTAGGGGTGAGCTTTTCATAGAAAATGACAGTCAAGGACTCGGTATCAGTGTCAGTACGCACACTTATATTCACTCGGTTGCATTCAGATTAAGTTAAGGCCATGCAAATTAGAATAATATCAATAACATACACTCACATACATACTAGATAAAGTTCGTCTTTATTCACACATGCACATGCATCCACACACTCGGAATTCATTCATAACACCCAACATATGCCACACGTACTATCCTACTCAACATCATATCTACATGCATGCCTGCGGATCCGACTTGAGTAATGACTTTCAGTTACAGTTCCCCCTTTACTGGCCTCTCGTCCATCAGCTCTTCCCGTGTGGTACCGGCCTCCCATTGGCGTCTCGAGACTCCTCTCTAGCTCCTATAGCTACCACGAGCTCTCTCAGGATCTAGCCAAGGTCTGTAGCTGGAAGTCATTCCCTCGGGGCTCATGACCTTCCACGGGTCACCCCATTCCTACATATGCAACTTATGCGTTTAACCAGCAAGCAATATCACTCAACTGATACCTTCCTCGTAATCCTCAAGGTAGAAGCATATTCAACACGGTCTCTATTTTTACTTTGTCAATCACACCATCATGCACAGTGATCGAACAATCAAGGTAATAACATCGAACGAATCAACTAACAGTCACACATTCATATTCTCACAGTATTAACAGAGGTAAAACCATGCATCTCACTCGGCTATATCAGAAGGCTAACAGACTACATTACCACTATATTGTTTACATGTAATTATTATCTAACTACTTATCATACACATGGAATCCAAGATCAACAATCATGCTTAATATACAATCGTGACAGACACATGCATACACTTAAAGCAGTACATTCATCTGGTACCGTTCGTGGACCATGCATTTGACATACAAGCACCCCCTACCTACTAAAGGAATTCAAGAAGCTCTTCTGCTCTCCGACGTTTGGTCTGACACCCTTTCTGACTCGTCCAGCCCCCCTTTCGCACCGTCGTGCCCTGCAATCGGCTTGGGAATGGAAAGTTGTTCCTTCTCTACTTTAGTGATCGTCCTTCGCCAATCGGAGGGGCTATGACCATTCTCCAGTACCATCGTGATGGTCCCCAGTGATGAAGAATAGAACAGGGGAAGAGAAGAGGATGGAGACGAAGAAGAAGAAAAGAGAGAATGAAGTAGTAAGGAAGTATGAATATCACGGTGATACCGGGTATGTATATGCATACGAAGAGAAGGAAGTGGGATGGGAGAACGTGAATCGCAGTCCACTCACGTAACTCACCAATCACAAGCAGCCATCTTTTACCAACTAAATTAATTTGTAATTATTCCTTAAATTAAATTGGTTATAATTAACAATTACCTTCCCACCCTGAAATCAAGGTCTTAATGGTTTATTTCATTCGTTATTTAACTTCAAAAATTAGGATGTTACAGTTCTCCCCCTCTCAAAAGAATTTCGTCCTCGAAATTCAGTCGGTCACCCACCTTGGTTAAACAGCTCGGGGTACTGTTGCCTCATGGTGTCTTCACGTTCCCAGTTACAAGAGGTAGTACCGCCTTGCTGCCATTCTACTTCAACCAGTTGTACGTCCTTGCTCCTCAAACGCTTTACCGATCGGCCCATGATTCTAATCGATATAGTCACAGTGGTCAGGTTTTCCTTGATTTTTACTTCATCATCAGGCATTGTACGGTTGGGGTCATGTAGATATCTCCTTAGTTGAGACACGTGAAACACATTATGCAATCGGGATAAGTGAGTCGGTAATGCGATCCGGTACGCCATGGAGCCGACTCGCTCCAACACCTCATAGGGTCCAATGTATCGGGGGCTCAACTTTCCACCTTTCAAGGCTCGCCCGACTCCTTTACTCGATGAAGTCTTCAAAAACACTCTGTCTCTGACTGAAAACTCTAATGGTTTGGTTCGTTTGTCATGGTAGCTCTTTTGACTATCCTGAGACGCCTTCATTCTTTCCCTTATCACTCGGATCTGCTCTGACATTTGCCTCACAATTTCTGGTCCCAATAGCAGACTCTCACCCGTTTCCGACCAACAGAGTGGGGTTCAGCATCTTCGACCATAAAGTGCTTCATAGGGTGCTATATCGATACTGTTGTGGTGACTATTGTTTTATGTAAACTCGATCAGGGGAAGGTACTACTCCCAATTTCCACCGTGCTCCAGTACACATGCCCTTAGCAAGTCCTCCAGACTTTGAATAGTCCGTTCAGATTGTCCATCCGATTGGGGGTGGTAAGCGGAACTTAGCCAAAGCTTCGTACCCAATTCCTCGTGCAGGCTGGTCCAAAACTGGGACGTGAACCTAGGATCCCTATCCGATATGATAGAAGTCGGTATACCATGCAATCTGACAATCTCGTGAATGTAAATCTGAGCTAACTTATGCAACGGGTACTTCATGTTCACAGGTAAGAAGTGTGCACTCTTCGTCAGTCGGTCAACAATGACCCAAATTGCATCGTGGCCCGCTCGGTTTTTTGGTAATCCCAAGACGAAGTCCATGGTAATCGAGTCCTATTTCCACACGGGAATCTCCAGGGGTTGCAATGCACCATACGGCTTCTGGTGCTCGACTTTTGATTTCTGACAGGTAATACACCGGGCCACGTACTCCGGCACATTCCTTTTTAATCCGGGCCACCAGAATTATGGTCTTAGATCCTGGTACATCTTCGTGGTACCCGGGTGAATACTGAGTAGGCTCTTGTGGGCTTCATCAAGCACCATTCTTCTCAATTCTCCTCCACCCGGCACGTATATCCTGTTTCTCACTCGGAAAATTCCATCCGATCCCTCAGTCAAGGACAAATCCTTACCCTTGGCCTGCGTCTCCATCATCTCAGCCAAGTAGGAATCCGATTGCTGCTGCTCGTACACAGATTTCAGGCATTCATTGGTGATTCTCAGCATACCGATTGTTATTTTCCGAGAGGAGGGGATGTCGACATATAAGTTCATGTCTTGGAATTGTTCCAATAACTCCACTTCCTTTACCATCATCACTGCTATATGAAGGGATTTCCGACTCAACGCGTTGGCAACGACGTTTGCCTTACCCGGATGGTACTTTAGCTCGAAATCATAATCCTTTAAAAATTCCATCCATCTCCTCTGTCTCATGTTCAGCTCCTTTTGGTCGAATAAGTACTTGAGGCTCTTGTGATCGCTGTATACTTCAAATCTGGCTCCGAACAAATAATGCCTCCAGATCTTCAATGCGAAGACTACGGCTGCCAGCTCCAAGTCGTGGGTCGGGTAATGCTGTTCGTGAGGCCTTAATTGCCGAGAGGCGTAAGCTATCACTCGGTCCTTCTGCATTAACACACATCCCAATCTGAGTCCTGATGCATCGCAGTAAACCACGAAGCTCTCTTGTAGGTCAGGTAATGCCAACACTGGAGCAGTCGTCAACTTGTCCTTCAGCTCTCAGAAACTGCTCTCGCACTCGGAACTCCATACGAAGGGAATATTTTTTTGAGTCAATTTAGTCAGGGGCAAAGCGAACTTAGAAAAACCTTCAATGAATCTTCTATAATAACCAGCCAGGCCCATAAAGCTCCTTATCTCCGAGACCGACTTGGGTCTCTCCCATGCCATTATAGCTGCCACTTTCGAAGGGTCCACCGAGACACCTTCTTCGGAAATCACATATCCAAGGAAGTGGATCTTATCCATCCAGAAATCGCACTTTGAAAGCTTTGCAAACAACTGCTTTTCCTTCAATACTTGAAGTACCGCTCGGAGGTGTTCTTCATGCTCTTCAGGAGTCTTTGAATAGACTAAGATATCATCAATGAAAATGTTGTTCATGTAATTCATAAAGACAACAGGGGTGTTTGTCACACCGAACGGCATCACTACATACTCGTAGTGACCATACCGAGTCCTAAAGGCAGTCTTTGGAATATCCGAGTCCTTCACCCGAATTTGGTGGTATCCCGATCGTAGGTCGATTTTTGAGAAGACTGCGGCTCCACGCAGTTGGTCAATTAGGTCATCAATTCTGGGCAATGGGTATCAATTCTTAATTTTGAGTTTGTTTAGCTGTCGGTAATCTATACATAGTCTCATGCTGTCATCCTTCTTCTTAACAAGCAGCACTGGTGCGCCCCATGGTGATACACTCGGTCTAATGAATTGTTTTCCGAGTAACTCATCTACCTGCTTCTTCAACTCGGCCAATTCAGTTGGGGACATTCTATAAGGTGCACTGGAGACTGGCTCGGCTCCAGGAATCAAGTCTATAGAGAATTCAACTTCTCTATTGGGAGGGACACTCGGTACATCCTCGGGAAACACCTTTGGGAATTCACAGACAGTTGGAATTTCGTTTACTCGGGCTTTACTCTCACCCTCGGTTAAATAAAGCATCATAAACAGTTGAGCTATACCTTATGCCGTGTAGACCTCATTGTGTTGTCTCGGGAAGATTACCCTTCGGTTTCTACAATCCACTAACACCTTGTTGGCTGAAAGCCAATCCATACCGAGCACGATATCAAGGTCCTTCAAAGGCACGCACACGAGATCGAAGGTAAAACTCCGATCGTCCAACACAAACGTTATGTCCTTACACATCGTTGATGTCAGCACCTTAGGGCCAGTCGGGTTGGTTACTTCCAAAATCCGATCCATATCCACAGTCGGTAATCGCAATCGTCTCATACACTCATCAGCTACTAAGGAGTGGGTGGCTCCAGAATCAAAAATCACATTAAGTGTATATTTACCGAGTAGGCACTTACTTTGTACTAAGTCGTTCGCCTGTGCAGCTTCCTCAGCACCGATGGCGTAGACTCTTCCAGCTGCGGGTTGGTCGGTGTTTCTCCTCCTGTTATTCAGGGCAAACATCATATTTCCTTTGGCTCTGTTGCCTCCGCCCCCCAAGCGTTGACCATCGTTCCTACTGCTCCTCACCTGGAATCCTCCCTGACGCCCATTGGCACTTGTCTGACGGAGTTGGGGGCAGTCAGGGCGAGTGTACCCCTTCTCCTGGCAATGGAAACACTTGACATTTGCACCATCGCAATTCTGAGCGAAGTGGTCGCCACCACATTTAAAACACCCGCCATATTTTGGTCGTCCACTCCTCTGTCTCCCTCGGTCACTGCGATCTTGATATCTAGTAAAGGGTCCATTTCTTCCCATGTTACCTGTCCTCTTGAAGCGTGACTGTTGAGGCCTCAAGGAGGGACCTGCTCTACTGTTCTAGCCTGAGTGGGCCTTGTCATCTTCTTCGAATATTCTACACTTATTCACCAGTGTAGGGAAACTCCTGATCTCTTGATATCTGCAGGCTCTCTTAATATCCGACCTCAATCCATTCTCGAATTTGAGGCATTTGGAGCTCTCAGTCCCGGGTTATTGGAAGGGTGGGTAGAATACAACACAATTCTTCGAATCTAGTCGTATACTCTTCCACAGCCATGGAACCCTGTTTCAACTCCATAAACTCTAACTCCTTCCGACTCCTTACTGTGTTGGGGAAGTACTTCTCTAAGAAGCATGTCTTGAAGTCGTTCAAGGTCAGCTGAGTGTCATCGTCAGGAAATCGGTTTCTAGCTATTTTCCACCAGTTCTCTGCCTCGTCTCGCAGCATATACACTACGCACTCTACCTTCTGGGCCTCGGTACAGTGAAGACCCCCAAAAATCCTTTCCAGCTCTTGAGTCCATTTAAAAGCTGCCTCCGGGTTATGTCCTCCATGAAATTCACTCGGCTTCCTCTTCAGGAAGCGGTCCAGCACTTGGCCATCCTCAGCTCTAGGCTGGCCCTGCCTCTCAAGCACGTCCGTAAAGCGTTGGAATGCTGTGGTTATAGCCTCCATGCTTTGGCGATGCGTCATCCCTTATCCTGAAATTAACACCCCTTCAAGGATAAGTACACCAAGCCACTTACTACCGACCGTATCTCAGCCTAATATTCAGTAACTCAGCACATTATGCCATTTCTATAGGTTGCACAATTAGTCGGATCAGGAGAGATAACCTCCTATCCACCAATCAATATCACAGTATCAATCAAGTTTAACAAATATCACAATTATGATGACCATTCGATCATAATACACGCAACCGCTCACACTCGGCAAGCATACCTTGGCCTTGGACCTTTTGGTCTGCTCTGATACTAAAATGTAACACCCTAATTTTTAATTAAATGAATAAATAAAATCAACAGGGAAATTTTTCAGATTTTAAAGTTAATGAACCGTACATAATCTGTTCAATTAACAACCGGGTCCAACGAGGAAGGAGGGGAAGGGGACAAGGAAGGGATTCATGCACAGCGAAGGAAGAAAACGCTTAAGCAATGCTACACTCGGCATTCTGACATTCCACTCAGTTTTTATTGTATGGTTCACTCAGTAAATTATCACGCTCGGCCTTCACTTGGGAAGGTTCACTTCCTAATCCACTCGGGCTAACCTTAACACTCGCCAGTTTCACCCTAACAGCATATCACACTCAACTGCTCCACTCGAACGACTTATATGCGTATACGTATTAGCAATCCGAGAATGATTCCCCAAGCCGCTCACTCGGAAACTATGAAGACTTCTCACTCAGGATAACTTTTAAGTCCATCACGCCACTCGGGATATTCTACTCACTTTTCACTCGGCAACCATAATATTTCCTACACCAATTTTCCTACTAAATCAAGACTCGCTCGGGTTCTCTAACTACTTACTAATTTGTTACAATAAATCCACTTAGAGTTTTAGGCGTCATTCCCCAGTCGGTGAACTCTTACTCGGTGGATTCTCACTCGGAAAGCCTCACAATTATCTCTCACAGGATTCGTACCAACACCTACTCCAGACTATGCGACCTCGATCACTCGGGAAATTCAACCTCTCATCTCTCGGGATAACTTGCCATCTCGCTTTTCCCCAACAACAACTTAGCTCCACTTCTACTCATAGTCATACTGGCCTCCTATACTGGGAAGTATACTTATACATCCATGTTCATCACTCGGACATCACCTACAGCATAAACTAAACACACAATATATACATAGAGAGGTATTTTAAATAGTTACAACGCATTAACATGTTCCTTCTACCCAAAAGTGTTCAAGTTCTAATATAAAGACTAAAGTTAAAATACGAGCCGACCAAGGCTTGACAAGACCTTATACACAGTATGTACATATTCACATATATTCCATAGCACTCGGTTTCTCTGCTCCGCACTCGGCTCCTCCTTCATCTTTCATTCCAAGGGATATTCACTAAAATGTAGCCACAGTAGGGGTGAGCTTTTCAAAGAAAATGACAGTCAAGGACTCGGTATCAGTGTCAATACGCACACTTATATTTACTCGGTCGCATTCAGATTAAGTTAAGGCCATGAAAATTAGAATAATATCAATAACATACACTCACATACATACTACATAAAGTTCATCTTTATTTACACATGCAAATGCATCCACACACTCAGAATTCATTCATAACACCCAACACATGCCACGCGTACTATCCTACTCAACATCATATCTACATGCATGCCTGCGGATCCGACTTGAGTAATGACTTTCAGTTACAGTTCCCGCTTTACTGGCCTCTTGTCCATCAGCTCTTCCCGTGTGGTACCGGCCTCCCATTGGTGTCTCGAGACTCCTCTCTAGCTCCTACGGCTACCACGAGCTCTCTCAGGATCTAGCCAAGGTCTGTAGCTGGAAGTCATTCCCTCGGCACTCATGACCTTCCACGGGTCACCCCATTCCTACATATACAACTTATGCGTTTAACCAGCAAGCAACATCACTCAACTGATACCTCCCTCGTAATCCTCAAGGTAGAAGCATATTCAACACGGTCTTTATTTTTACTTTTTTAATCACACCATCATGCACAGTGATCGAATAATCAAGGTAATAACATAGGACGAATCAACTAACAGTCACACATTCATATTCTTATAGTATTAACAGAGGTAAAACCATGCATCTCACTCGGCTATATGAGAAGGCTAATAGACTACATTACCACTATCTTGTTTACATGCAATTATTATCTAACTACTTATCATACACATGGAATCCAAGATCAATAATCATGCTTAATATACAATCGTGACAGACACATGCATACACTTAAAGCAGTACATTCATCCGGTACCGTTCGTGGACCCATGCATTTGACATGCAAACGCCCCCTACCTACTGAAGGAATTCAAGAAGCTCTTCTGCTCTCCGACGTTTGGTCTGACGCCCTTTCTGACTCGTCCAGCCCCCCTTTCGCACCGTCGTGCCCTGCAATCGGCTCGGGAATGGAGAGTTGTTCCTTCTCTGCTTTAGTGATCGTCCTTCGCCAATCGGAGGGGCTATGACCGTTCTCCAGTACTGTCGTCGTGGTCCCCAGTGATGAAGAATAGAACAGGGGAAGAGAAGAGGATGGAGACGAAGAAGAAGAAAAGAGAGAATGAAGCAGTAAGGAAGTATGAATATCACGGAGATACCGGGTATGTATATGCATGCGAAGAGAAGGAAGTGGGATGGGAGAACGTGAATCGCAGTCCACTCACGTAACTCACCAATCACAAGCAGCCATCTTTTACCAACTAAATTAATTTGTAATTATTCCTTAAATTAAATTGGTTATAATTAACAATTACCTTCCCACCCTGAAATCAAGGTCTTAATGGTTTATTTCATTCGGTATTTAACTTCAAAAATTGGGATGTTACACAGCCAAGATTGATATCATTGAAAAACTTCCTCCTCCAATCAATGTTAAAGGAATGGGGAGTTTCTTAGGATATGTTGGCTTCTATAGGAGATTTATAAAAGATTTTTCAAAAATAGCAAAGCCTTTGACTACGGTCATTGTCTATACAGATCATTCAGCAATCAAGCACTTACTTGATTGGTGCTACGGTCATTGTCTATACAGATCATTCAGCAATCAAGCACTTACTAGCTAAAAAAGAATTAAAGCCAAGATTGATCAGATGGGTTCTATTACGCCAAGAGTTTGATTTGGAAATAAGAGATAAAAAGGTAGTAGAGAACTCAGTAGCTGATCAACTCTCTCGTCTGGAGGGAGAATCAGATTCTATCTTGATTAAAGAAGAATTTCCAGATGAGAGGCTAATGGCAATTACCATAGGGCCATGGTATACTGATATTACCAACTTTAAAAGTGTCTCTATGGTACTAGAAGGGTGGATATCCCAAATAAAGAAAAAGTTCTTTCATGACAGTAAAACTTTTCTATGGGATGATCCATTTCTTTATAAGATAGGAGTAGATGGAATTATCAGGAGATATGTGCCTGAATCAGAGCAAGAAAGACTCTTATCGCACTACCATGACTCCTATTATGGAGGACACCATGGTGCCTCTAGAACAGTAGTAAAACTATTTCTATGTAGCTTTTATTGGCCAATAATTTTTCAGGATGCTAGAGTATATGTTCAAAGGTGTGACAAGTGCCAAAGAAGTGGAGGCCTCTCTGCCAAAGCTGGTATGCCTTTGACAAATATTTTAGTTGTGGAGCTATTTGATGTCTGGGGCATTGACTTCATGGGACCATTCCCAAAGTCATTCTCTAATGAGTATATACTTGTTATTGTGGATTATGTCTCCAAATGGGTTGAGGTAATCCCTACCAGAACCAATGATGCACATGTGGTGCTTAGGTTTATAAAGAAGAAAATTTTCTCTAGATTTAGAGTCCCTAGAGTCCTCATTAGTTATATAGGGTCATATTTCTACAATAGAATCATGGAAAAGCCCTAAGACATTATGAGGTACTGCATAAGGTGTCTACTCCATATCATCCACAAACTTATGGGCAAGTTGAGCTTTTCAATAGAGAAATCAAGAGAATATTAGAGAAAGTGGTAGGTAAATCTAGGAAGGATTGGTTTGTGAGATTACATGATGTATTATAGGCCTATAGGATAGCATATAAGACTCCAATTGGCATGTCACCTTATCAGTTAGTATATGGTAAGGCTTGCCATCTTCCTGTGGAGTTAGAGCATAAGGCATGATGGGCCACAACGCTGTTAAACATGGATTATGACCAATCTCAAGAGGAAAGAGTCCTAAAGCTCCATGAACTTGAGGAGTTCAGACTCAATGCTTATCAGAGTACCTCAATTTATAAAGAGAAAACTAAGAGGTGGCATGATAAATGGATTAACAAGAAAGAGTTTCAGAAGGATGACAAGGTATTGTTGTTTAATTCTCGGCTGAGACTCTTTCCAGGAAAACTCAGATCCAAATGGTCTGGACCTTTTATTATGAATGAGGTTTTTCTTCATGGTGCAATTAAGTTGAAGGAACCAATCACTGGAAGAATATTCAAAGTGAATGGACAAAGACTCAAGCTCTACTTTGGAGGAGAGTTTGATAGGTAAAAATCCTCCATGTTTTTACAGGCATCTTCTTAGGTGTCAAAGGTCAAGCTAGTGACCTTAAAGAAGCGCTTGAGGGAGGCAACTCTACATTTTAATTGTTGTAGTTTATGTTTGGTGTTTTAAAACAATAAAAGAAAACAAAAAAGGTGTGAATAAAGTGTGATTAAAATTGTAAAAATTTTGAATAAGGTTTGAGTGTATAAACTTTGAATTCCAGTGTACATACGCACTTCACCAAAATAATAAAATTATGGATCAGGAAGTACGCGTACATACGTTCTAAACTAGGCGTTGTTACGCGTAATTAAATCAGCATCAGACCCCCTCTGGCGCTCAAGCGAGAACCTTCAGGCTTGAGCGAGCTTGGGGAGTCACAAGCGTGACTTATTTGTTATGCCTTTGCGCTTGAGCGTGACTTCTGGCCGCTTGAGTGAGCTTCTTTGTAGCTTAGGCAAATTCTGTCCACTTGAGCGAGTCATCTCTGGGTACCCTGGGCCAAATTGGTGCTTGAGCGTGTGCCTTCACGCTATAAACGTGACCCCCTGTGCATGTATACGCTTAAGATGGAGGATGTGGCACTTGAGCGCAGTGAGTGCGTGCCTGAGCGTGACTCTCCCCTATTCCTAGCGCGCTTGAGCTTAAACCATCACGCTTTAAGCATGATTTTTGCTGTGGGCTCGTGACACCTTAGTATAATTGTACGCTTGGGCGAGAAGTTTGGCGCTTGAGCGTGGCACCTTAGTAATGCTTGTGCGATTAAGCTAGACAATATACGCTTGAGCGTATGACCTTTAGGAAAGCTGTTCATGCTTAAGTGAGTAATTGTACGCTTGCAGCGTGAGCGTGTTTCTTTGGGGAATGCTTGGAGTGCTTAAGTGAGACCTCTATCCACTCAAGCGAGCTCCCTTGTAGCTTGGACATAACTTTTATTGAATGCCTGGCGCTCAAAAGAGGATTAGTCATGCTTAAGCGTGATCGTGGAAGTATCTCTACTGTTATGCCCATGCGCTTGAGCGAGGAACTCCACGCTCTAAGCGTGACTCCTAGACCAACCTGGCGCTCTAAGCGTGACCCTTTCACGCTTGAGTGTGTATATTACTCGCTTAAGCAAATAATGGTACGCTTGAGTGTGTTTCAGACCTGTTACCACTTGTGTGCTTTAATTTGGGCGTATGTATGCCCAAGATTCAACGTGCCTACGTGTACCTCATGGATTGGATTTAGCAGTATAAAAACCCTCTCAGGGTACAAACCCTAACTCTTTACATTGGAAACTTGGGTTTTGAAGAGGAAAAGGCACAATCTCTGGATTCCTTTGAAAGGTAATATCTTTTCACTTCTTCATTTTAGTTAATAGTTAGAATTCTTATATTTCAGTGTTTCAATTTCAAATTTCTTGCATCCATCATATCTTTTCATTTCACATTTTTATTTTGCTATGGTTGTGTTGTTTATGCATTTGCACCCATTTAGGTTCTATAAATACCATCCTTAACACTCATAATGTCCACGAGATCACAAAGACTTTTTAGAAAACCAGAAAGAGCGACTGAAATGAAAAGTGCAAAGAAAAACCCAAAAGGAAAAAGGAAAAAGGGTGGCTACTATAAGCGCTCGTGTTTCTCCACCACCTAAAAAGAGTAAAAGCCTTGAGGAGGAAAAGAACTCCAAGAGAAATGAGGATTTTGATGGGTATAGGTTTAGGGACTTCAAGGCTACTCAAGAATATGAGAAAAAATTTAAAAACAGAGGAGATGACAGTATTTTAATGAGAACTTAAGCAATGGTTATCAAGAACTCACTAGGGAATTTTATGCCAATCTAAGGGCCAATTCTATTGAGGATAAGTTTCCTTTTTCTTCCTTCTTGAGAGGAGTCACCATTCCTCTCTCTGGTCACATACTGAATAAGCTTTTGAAAATACCTATTTTAGATGATGAAGGATGTCACTACACTTGGAAAGAAGATATCTTTCATAGGGCTAAAAATGAGAATCTTAGGAAAGAAATTTTAGAGGAATGCTGTGAACAAGGAGCTGCATATATAACAAAAGTGAGTGGTGCACCAAAACGTGTCAGGAAGAGTTATTTGAATCATCTCCCTCTCTTATGGTGCCACTATGTCCTTTCATCTCCCCCTCATATCATTTGTTCTAATATTTGAATGGTATGACATATTTTTTTTAACAAGTGATATGTAGTATCTCCTGTCAACAAGTGGTATCAAATAGTATCTAATTGTTTATGGTTAAAATTTCATTAATGAATGGTATTTAATATATGGTATCCTAATAAATGAATTCTATTAACAAAGTGGTATCAATTGAATTTGTAAGGGGGAGATTTACTTGTCAAAACACTTTGACTATAACTATTATGATACTAACACCCCAAGAGATGAACATTTGTTGTCATCATCAAAAAAGGGGAGAATGTATTTATATGTTGACACAGGTTTTGATAATGATACAACAAATGAAGAATCAAGATCAAACATATATAATTATGGACAAATTAATTATGTTTGTTGTTTAAATTTGATGAATAACCAAGGATTTAAGTTAAAGCAATTACAAAGATTTAAATCAAGTGAAAAATATTCATCAAAGTGCATAAGGATCAAAGGAATCAAGCTTCATGCAACCACATATCAAATTGGGTGAAATAAAGCGTCAAAATTCATGCAACAGGTGCATGAATCGATACATACAACAATACATGGAAATATGAATCGATTCACATATTAACAGTACTAGAAAATTACATTTCAAAACGCATGAATCGATTCAAGCATAGATGAATCGATTCATACGTCTGGTAGTGTAAAAATTTACGCAGTGAATCGATTCATTGGGTTTGCAAAGTGGAAATACACGCATGAATCTATTCATTTATCTCATGAATCAATTCATTTGGTTTGGAAAGTGAAAATACATTAAATAAATCTATTCATGAATCAATTCATTTAGTGTAAATGGGTTCTGGAATTTGAATTGGAGCCTCAAAGGTTCAAGTGACAGCATTGAAATGCTCCACCATCCACTAAACAGAAACTGCACCCTCCATGCTGTACCATGCATCTGGAAAATTCAAAATTGCATTGAAAGAATTAATTCTTAATTTTTAATGGATGGAATCCTTGAGTGGAAACAGCAGCAGAAACAACACCAGGAAACACCACAGCCTTCTGACTCAAGCCTGCTATTCCATGCTCCACAATGGCATCATCATTCTGAAGGATTTTTAAATTGCAAGAGCCATACCAAGGATTGCTATAACTAGGAGAGGAAGTTGAAGGCTAAAGAGGCACCAAGCAGTGAAGCATTTCCTCCACCTTTCTTTCTCATGTTGTTTTCCTTCTTCTTTAGCTAAAAGCTCCATGTTGCTATTATTTTGCCAATTATTTTGAGAGTAAGTTTATGAGAAAAATTATTTTGAGTGCTAAAATTTACATATCCTCTCTTTGAGAGTTATCATTTTGTGAAAGCTTTAGTTTGTATATCCACTCTATTTGAGAGTTATCCTTGTATACTTAAACACTAAAATCCTAGAGTTTTGGGTTGGGGTTCAACCTTGTGAAATTGAGAGATTGGGTGAGTTTCCCTTGTACTTGTGAGAATTGGGTTCTTGAGTGTGGGACACTAGGAAGTTACAATTGTTCAAAGTTGTATCTCTAATCTCCAATAGTGGAAATCCTCCAAGTGGGTTGCTTGAAGGCTAGACGTACACCGGTGTGGTGGAACTCGTATATATTAGTTTGTAAGTCTTTCTTCCCTAAACTTATTTAAATTTGCGCACTAAATTTGCTTGCTTAATTTTTTACGATTATAACTTGGTTGCCCAAACTCCTTTATTATCACATATTAATTTGCATGTTAAAATCAAGTACACATTCTTTTAGCTTGATATAAGTTATAAATTATTTGGATTAAATTCTTGAAACTATTTAAGTAACATTCTTGAATTAATTACAAAGTGCTCAAATAACATTCTTGGATTAAATTCTTGAAACTATTTAAGTACACATTATTTTTCTAAGTGATCAAAAATAATGTGGTGATTAATTTGATATTATTACTTAAATATTACTTTAACTCTTTATGTTAATTTATTTGCCATATATTAAGTGTTTGTTATTTCATCTTGTGTATAAATTGTTATTACTTGTGATTAAACTTATCATGTTCATCATGTATTTTAATTAAAGAATCAATTTCAAAAGTATCCCAAGTAAAATTTTTAATACTCAATTCACCCCCTCTCTTGAGTAATTGAGGCCACTTGGTTAACAATATTAATCATTTTGATGATATTTCTGAAAATTAATGCCTCCTTTAACATATTATAATTAATGTACAATTTTGTTTTCCTCTGCAAATATGATAGCAATATATATACTGGTGTATAGCAACGGAATGGTGCAAACTTCATAATTTTTTTACTCGTAGGTGTGCAATTGATTAAAACTAAAGTTACAATGCAAACTTCATATTTTTCTAAGCCAAAAGTAAATATTCAGAACCTGATGGTGTAATGCAATTGCCATATAATTTTTTTTCATACAAAAGAACTTTAAATTTTAAATTCAACATAACTAGCGGGCCAACCTGCGGGCCCAATATTAAACAGGGCGGGCCAGCCTATTTTGCCATCCCTATTACCGATCAAAAGGCGGTATCCGCGGATTAAAGATCAGAGGAACGCAAGGACTTCTAGGGACCATGGAGGCATACATGGTGGCTATTTTTATGGTTATGAGGTGGCGGTGGTGTCTGATTTTGAAGGGTGGCAGCCATGGGTGATAGTGGAGATTAGAAGAAAATGGTGGGTTTCTAAGAGAAATGGTGGTCTTGGAAGGTAAGGCAGTGATGTGAGGAGGAATGGTGGGTCTTGGGTGGCTAGAGGGGAAGAGAAGAGTAGCTGTATTTGTGATGTGAACTTGCTAGAGTTGAAAAGGAAACATGGTGCATTGCCGTGAGAAGAGAAGAGGGTTAGTGGAAGTGGTAGAAATTATATGCTTTAGTGAAATAATGTTAGAATTAAATGAAGAAAATGTGGATTTAGAATTGAGCCAAAATGGTGGACATGAGGGGAGTGAAACTATGAATTAAGATTCTGAAGTTAAGGGGTAATGTGACAAGATATGCATGGCATGGTCATGATAGCATGATGGCATGGTCATGTTATGATAACATGACATTCTATTCCCTTAGGAAGCAAGCAACGTGAACTTGCTAAGGAAGGAGTTGGTCATGAGTTGCCATACTAGGGGACACATGGATGGCTGTGGTAAGATATGGAGGGGCAGGTGTCGCGTAATGGTGATGCCTAAAAATAATTTAGGGTATCGAAAATCGGACACCCGACGAGTAACTAGTTCCCTATTCGGAGGCTGTTTAAATTAAATATACAATAATTGATAGGATAGGAATTAGGAAAAAAATTCCAACATGAAAGTTATAGGTCTATGTCTCCTCTTTAAAACGAGGTATGGTATGCGAAAATCTGACATTGAACAAGGGAGATATACCTAAAATACAAAAACTACTTCAGGTTGTGACGAAAATAAATTTATGAACAGAATAAATTTTCTGGGAAAAATGGGTAAGGAAATAGCTTTTTTCCTTTCATGAAGTTCACAAATCTCCTTGATATGGAGCCATAGCAAATATAACAGAGTCATTCGAATACTATATGAAGGAAATATGAAGTTTTTCCTAAAAGAGTGCAGGGCTGACGCAAAAATAGAATAGGGCCGCAAAGATTGTGAAAACTGTAGTGATTGGGAAGGATTCTGTCTTTGATGCCTGTATGGAAAACGTATAGAATTTTGTTATGGAGATTTTGAGAGTGGGTTTGCAAGATAAAGATGTCGTATGAAAAAGTTATGATTTTTCGAATGAACCATGCGCAGATAAAAGGGAACAACTAATGAGTTTTTTAGAGTACAAATAATTGGCTTTCGATTTTGAGGATGATAAAGTAGGAATTAAGGATCAGGGCTAGAAATAGACGTTATATATCACTTTGTAACAAGGAGATCAGGATCATAATTATTCGATTCTAAGATTGTATGAGAAAGTTAGGCCCAAAATAGTGAAGGTACTTAGGCCGGGTTCGAAGGTTCAATTTGAATGAATTGTTTCTTTGAGAAACAATGTTGATAAGGCCTGAATTAGGATTTAGTCTCTATAGAAAAAGTTCCTAACTTATCAAAATGAGTCACCAGGGACTAACCATGCTACTATCGGATATCCCAAAGTATATACACGATCAACCGAGGAAGGTATTTGAGGCACTGACCGGGCCTACCGGACCGGACTTGTTACCCCTGATTTACTACAAGAGGATTCTAGCAGGACTAGTTTCCCTATGGGTTTACTAGTCTCAGGCTGAATCATTGGTGTTGAATCGTTCACTGGGCCCTCTAGTTCAAATCTAGGAACCCAACAATATTTTATTATTAAATATAATTATTAAATAAATAAATAATTTAAATATATATAAAATTTCAAAATTAACAAATAAATAATTAGATCACTAAAAATAGAATATTATCATAAGTATTTATATATTTTAAAAATAATTAATTAAATATATAATATTAATATTAAATTTAAATATTAATTATTAAGCATTAAATTATTATTATTTGTTAAATTAAATATTATTAGTGAGAAATAATTATCAACTAATTAATGCTTAATTAAGAAAATAATTGTCGTTAACACATTATTTTTACTTATTAAATATTGTTTATTATTATCATTCTCTCTTCTCTATTCCTTTCCAACTATCAGCACATTCTCTAATCTTTTTTCTAATTCTCTATGCTCCTCTTAGCTGGTTTTCTTACTATCTCTCTCAATATTCATATACCTCATACTTAATATCTAATTAGGTTCTTTCTTCTCTGTTTTCTCATACTTGAACCACTTAGGGATCCAACTGAAGCTGCAAGCTTCCTACAAAAAGCTTAACAGGGCAGCCTTAGGAGTCCCTGAGGGTCTGGGTTCTCATCCTAAAAATCAAGGCTATTACACTGGTCGTGAAGTTGCCTTTAACCAAACTTTGGTTTATCCTACCAGACATTCATTATGCAGGGACTCCCGTTTTGTTTTATAGCACAAGCTTTGTATCCTGAAATTCTTAAATAAACTTGTAGATGTTAACATAAAATAACTTTACTTAAATTAGATTACTTAATGTTGGTTATCAGTAAATCTAAGATTTTTTTAAAGTCTTCTTGACTCTAACAAAAACTTTTCCATATCCTTTTCCATCACTTTATTGTTTCTAAACCATGTCCAATCCATCATCCTTATCCCACCCTAACAAAAAGCAAAGGGAAAATATTGTTAGTGCCTTCATTCCTCTTTCTTCATGTGACTACTCTTATTTCTTTAACTCCTAAAAGGATATCCAAAACTTTATGAAGAATTTCTTTGAAAAAGATGTCATTACTCTTATATGGATCAACGGAGAATCCTTTCATAATCCTTGTTTCACCTTTATAGACCTCCTCCACCAACAAAAGCTTATCCCTTTTGTCACTCAAAAAGAAGAAACCTTTTATCCTGAGTTGGTTCAAGTGTTCTATTCTAATCTTCACATTAAAGATGGAGTTCTTCTTGCAATAGTCAAAAATACCACTCTTCGAATCACCAATCAGCTTCTATCCTAAATTGGTGGTCTTCCTACAACCAATTCTGATTTTCAAGGTCACACCCTTGCTGAAGATTAAGAGTACAATCCCTTTGTTACCCAGCAATCCGTATGGAGAGAAAATCCTTCAAGTACCAATGTCAAAATTGTTGGTCAACTAATACTGAATAATCGGTTGCTTCATTTTTTACTTGCTAAAATCTTAGTACCTAGGGGAAGAAATAATGCCTTGGTGGTAGAAGATGATATCCTTGTTCTATGGGCTATTAATAATGGAAAATACATTAATTGGATTGATCTGGTTAAACTTTACATGTTGAAAGCTAAGGAACAACATAAGTTACCCTATGCTATTTTGCTTACTAAACTATTTAGGCATTTTAGAGTTGATTTCTCTAGCAAAGTTAAGGAGCGCGTCACATCTAAAGCCACCATTTCTAGTCACTATTTGACTAAAATAGGCATGTACCATTTTGAGGACCAGTGGTACCTCAAAAGCGATGGCCAACAAGCGATCATCCTTATATGGTTGAACCAGCACCTGCTAATGCACCTCCTACTATATCGGTTGATACTCTTGTTGGATTATACACTTACCTCAATGAACACTTTGATCGTCTTAATGCTTATTATGATCAAATCAAAGCCTCCATTCAGTATCTCCAGCAATCTGAGCAGAAGCATTATGAGGACCTCCAATAGGAATACTCTGAGCTAGCCTAACAAATTTCTGCCATGTGTTTTTTCACCCCTCCATCTAGTGATTAATTAAAAAGAAAAAGTTGCTAACACTCGAACTAGACCTCAAGTTACATTATTACAACTAGACCCCAAGATTTATTATTAGCACACATCAATGTTTTTAATTAAATGAAGTCTACCTATGTATGATCTAACCTGCCTAATTAAGTGTTTCAGGAACAACATAAAGTGCACAAGTTACAAAACAAAGGGGGAGTCCATATGATCAAAAGTCTGATCCATCAAAAGTCAATGTTTAGTTTTTAACCAAAAATGCTGATTCAAGCTCGTTCAGCCTTATGGTTCAACTGAATCAGATTTCAGAATTTTGGAGATCATGGATTAACCAAAAGAACATTACTACAGAAGTACAAATCACAATGTTCTGAAATCTAATTTAATGATGCATTGGAAGTCAAGCTCTTATCAAGGAAAATATTCTTATCATCAAAGCAGGATAAGAGACAAATAAGCAAAGAAACCAATACAATTTTTCAAAGAATTCAACATAACAACTCTGGACAAGCCAAAAATGCTGAACCAAGTCAGTATGTGTGTCAATTACAATCAAAAGGATTACAGCATTGATCTCTGCATGACTTCTATAAGAAATAAAGCCCCCAATCAGCTTTATTTTCTAAAGATATCAAGGAGCACCTCTTTCATCGAAGATTTAAAGTTCCTAAGCTACTAGAATCTTGCATATTCCTTCGGAATATCAAAGGTCTAATACATGCGCTCTAAGAAAACTGACAGGGCCCACAAGCGCACGGGTTATGTCGCGTGATATAAAAGATTATCGTCTCCACAGGGACTGTGTTCAAAGTACCAGCATATTGAAATTTAATTATCCACACAATTGGTTTTTAATGTTTTTTGTAAAATAAAACATAAACTAAAGTTTCACAGAATACGAATAAATAAACAAAATTTTCTAGACACTTAAAAATCAGAGTTGAGAGTATCTTGGGATTTCAGGGGATCAAGACTCTATTTTATGTTAATGAATTTTAACTTTTCATAAATAAGAATCAAATTAAGTTTTCCAAGGTGGATTTTCCTTAAGTTAATTAATATGTTCCTCTCAGAATCCTATTAATGTACCTAACTTATGGAAAGCGCTGCTTAATCCTTAGAAAAGGCTCATTATCATTTTGTGAAAATCCCTTTTTAATTCCCTAAAAGATTTTGATTACTTTCACGGTTTTAACGAGGTCACAAAAAGTATTTCAAAACCTTAGGCTTAGTTCAAAAACTTTCCAGTAACAATAAATCTCTCGATTCTATTGATTACTTAAACTTACTAATATACCCGCAAGTATACAGATTTATCACTTAGGTTCTTGTTAGGAATCACTAAGAGCTTTGAGCATAACTTGAACTAAATGGAAAATAGAAATTTATTTAATTCAAAGTCAAAATAACATTATCACAAAATATTATCACACCCCCTTCATCCCAAGATAATTAATTTAGTTACTCGTGACATAATTCAAATTCATACACATGATGGAAAAATAAAACATACAAGACATGGTAAAAATAAAGACTTACGGGTTTCTCCAAAAAGCCCAATAATTTCACCACTATATTTCCTTGCAGAATTTTCCACCGTATACAAATTGGAACACCCACTTTTACAATCCTCACAACTCTCAGAAGAAAATTTTAACTAGAGAAAAGAAAAGAAAAGAAACAAAACAAAGAAGAAAAGATAGAACAAAGAGGGAAATGCTTCCTCTAGAATAGAATGGAGAATTGGATCAAGAATGGAATGAAGAAAGCCTTCCTCTCGGTGTCTATTTATAGGAGTCCAAAAGCAAGCCATTGCCATAAACAATTGTCCATTGATGTAATGGAGTGTGCACTCTTCAATTAACAAGTTCTTGGTGCTGTTTAGTGTTCCATTATCAATGTTCAGTGCCTTGCACACAATCCAGAAGCCTGAAAACGTCATTCTGGGCCAATAAATCACTCATGAATCGATTCAAGGGTGCAATGAATCGATTTATCTGGTTCAAAATGTCATCCTGAGTTAAAAATTCACGTATAAATCGATTCATTTAGGTGGGGAATCGATTTATGGCCTTGGAATCGATTCCTGGGCTTGGAAATCGATTCCTAAATTTTATTTTTTTTTATTCACACCCTATTAGTGTGGTTCCTATTACAACTGCACTAATAGATATCGCACTAATAGCCAATTTTCATGCTTTTGTTGCTTTTTTTCACCATGTAAACTTCGGGGCTTGTTCTTCTTGTTTCTTTATCATTTGATGGTTGTTTTTCTCTTGTGATTGACCCTTGGATTATCTTTGTACTTGTTTCTTAATTTTATTAATTTCTAGAAAATAAAATACCCAAGTAGAATATAGTGGAAAGAAAGTGAAAATCATAAAAATTAAGGAAATACAGTGCATAATGATAAAAATCGTAAGCAAACTAAGTCTAATTTATTGTGTTATAAAACACTTATCAAAATACCCCAAACCAAAACATTGCTTGTCCTCAAGCAATCACCATATTCACACGATAAGAAACAGACAACACTTAGCTAGTAAATTAAGGAATCCAAAATAGAGAAACAGATTTATTCAAATGCCAAAATTAATTTTCTTATGTGAGTCAATTTTCAATGTCGAGACTGAGGATACTTTTCTTGTAATTTTCACTCAAGTGTTTCATGTTTTGTGTATCACTCAAATCATCATAGTCAAAAATATTACCATAAGCTTGTTAATAAACCAGAAACTCCACAGTTTAGATAGAAAGTATGTCAAAGTCTAAAGGTCTTTCAAAGGTTGTAATGTGGCCATGGGTTGTATTGTCAAGGTAGGAATTTCAAGAAAAATGGAATACAAAAGGGCTTAAACAGTCATTCAATATCTTCCTTTTGATTTTCTTTTCTTTTTCTTGCTTTTGTTTAATCCCATAACATATTATTCTTAAGTCCTTTTTATTTTCTTTGCTCCACTAAATTTCTAACTTTTTCACCGTTAAGAAATCATCAGTCAATGAAAGGTTTCAAAGAAAAATTTTCACTTTCAGGCTCAAAAGGGGCAACTAGGGGTCAAATTGTGTAAAAATTCTGAGGCTTAAGAATAAGACCTAATTGTGCCTTTATCATCCTAAGACATACAATCAAAAACCATTTTGAATCGGTTGAAAAACAAGTTCTAGAATATTAATGACAATGAGATTCACTCAATCAAGAAAATATGGGTTTTGAAAATTTGTTTGATAAATAACCCATTTAGGCTCGAGTCTAACCATGGAAAGTCTTTTCAAAGAAAATTTTAATCACATAAGGTTTACTTAGACATTGATTTGGCATTTAAACAATCAAATTTTGAAAAAGTTTACTCAAAATTTTGGGGTCCTTAGATACTTTATCCTTGTGTTCAAAGTAAATTTATCATGCAATCATGGTAAATTACAAGATTACAAACAAAATAAGGAAAATCATACACATGCAAAATAAAATAACAATCACACAACAAAACAGTTAAGTTTTCTTATCTACCACCCCAAACCAGAATTTGACATTGTCCTCAATGTTAAAATGGATAAAAGGATAAGAAAACTTACCTGTAGTAACCCTAAACCAGCATTTGACATAGTTGGTTTTTTTTTATTTTATGAAACAACAAATATTTATAGGGTTACCTCCTTATCAGTGCTAAATTTTAAGTCTTCATCCAGACTTCTCACCATTCAGATTTACTCATCAGGAGCATCAAACAAGTCCAAGTCACTTGCTTGTTGTATTGGTTGACCTGTCAAGTAGTGCTTTACTCTCTGTCCATTTACCCTAAATGTACCAGATTTCTCGCTGCATAGTTCGACAGCTCCAAAGGGAAAGACCTTTGTTACTTTGAATGGTCCCGACCATCGGGATCTTAGTTTACCTGGAAAAAGCTTCAATCTGGAATTAAACAGTAAAACCATATCACCTAGATTAAATGTTCTCCATTGGATGTGATGATCATGCCATTGTTTGGTTTTTTCTTTATAAATTCTGGCATTTTTGTATGCATCTAAATAGAGTTCTTCAAGCTCATTTAATTCCAACAATCTTTGTTCACCTACAACCTTATAATCAAAGTTAAGAGTTTTAACAGCCGAAAAAGATTTATATTCTAGCTCAACAGGTAAATGGCAGGGCTTCCCATAAACTAGCTTAAAAGGTGTAGTTCCAATGGGAGTTTTGTATGCGGTTCGATACGCGCATAAGGAATCATCTAACTTAGTAGACCAATCCTTACGTGATGTATTAACCACCTTTTGAAGAATGTTTTTAATTTCCCGATTGGATACCTCAACTTGTCCATTACTTTGTGGGTGATAAGGTGTAGCAACCTTATGCCTAACTCCATATTTCTTTAGAAGGGTCTGAAAAGTTTTCTCAATAAAATGAGACCCTCCATCACTTATAACACATTTTAGGACCCCAAACCTTGGAAATATTATTTTCTTGAAAAGTTTAATAACAGTTTTAGCATCAGAATACAGTGAAACAATGGTTTCCACTCATTTTGACAATAGTCAACTGCCATTAATATGAACTGATTTCTAAAAGAGGAAGGAAAAGGTCCCATAAAATCAACAGCCTATACATCAAACAATTCAACCTCTAAAATGTTATTCAATGGCATTTCATGTCTCTTACCAATGTTACCTGTTCTTTGGCAAGCATCATAAGTTAGAACATACTTACTTACATCCTTAAAAATATTTGGCCAATAGAACCCAGCTTACAATATTTTAGCGGCTGTCTTGGAGGTGTTTATGTGCCCTCCACAGGAAAGAGAAAGGCAATGGTCCAAGATAGCATGGACCTCATCTTGTGAAACACACCTCCGAATCAAACCATCAGCACATTGCTTGAATAGGAGGGGTTTATCCCAATAGTAGTGTTTAACATCTGCAAAAAACTTTTTCCTTTACTGAAAACTAAGATCAGGAGGTAAGATACCACATGCAAGAAAATTTACAAAATCAGCATACCAAGGAACATGTTGGATACTAAGATTCAAGAGTTGTTCATCTGGAAAAGATTCATTGATAGGAATATTATCTGTTTCTTCTTTTTCAGATGTCAACCTAGACAGGTGGTCAGCGACCAAGTTCTCAGTACCCTTCTTATCATTAATTTCCAAGTCAAATTCTTGTAATATTAGAATCCACCTAATCAGCCAAGGCTTTGCTTCCTTTTTGTTCAATAGATACTTAATGGCAGAGTGATCAGTGTAAACAATAACATGTGAACCCACCAAGTAAGATCTAAATTTATCAAAAGCAAAGACAGTGGTTAACAGTTCTTTCTCAGTTGTGGCATAATTTACCTGAGCATCATCCAGCGTCCGGCTGGAATAATGAATTACATGAAGCTTCTTGTCCTTTTGTTGCCCAAGCACAGCCCCCACTGCGTAATCACTCGCAACACACATTAACTTGAATGGGAGTTCCCAATCAGGTGGTTGCACGATGAGAGCGGAGATTAGAGATTGCTTAATCATGCAAAAAGCTTCCATACAAGATGAGTCAAAATTGAAAGGCACATCCTTACCTAGAAGAGTTGTAAGAGGCTTTGTGATTTTGGAGAAATCTTTAATGAACCGACGGTAAAACCCTGCATGTCCAAGAAAACTCAGAATACCTTTCACATTTGTAGGTGGGGGCAATTTTTCAATCACTTCCACTTTAGCCTTATCAACTTCTATACCTGATGTAGGCTCTTCATGCACTTTCTTGAAGAGAGATGGATCTAGGGCTCTTTCTCCTATCTTCCTTCAATGTAAACTTGAGAACTTCTTCTTCAAGGCAATGAAACTGAAAATATAAGCCTAAAACTAGAGAAGAGTGACGCAAAAACAAAGGGAAAGGGAGTGAAATGGAAGGAGAGAAGGTGGACAATGGAGGAAGGCTTGGAAAAAGGATAGGAAAAAGGTTGGAGACCACTTCTTAAAGAGGGGGAAGATAACTCCACTCACCACCAAGGGAGGGAGAAACCCCTTGGATAAGAGCTTGAGAGAGCTCTCTAATTCTAGAGAGAAGGAGGAGAATCTCTCACTAGGAAACACTAAGTGCTCTCAAATTTTGCAAATAAATTAATGGTGTTTGTTTACAAAAGGAGAAGCCCTTATATAGGCCATGAGAATTTTGGCCAAGGACTAGAAGAGTGGGCTTGAGCATGAATCCAAGGCCCATTAAGAGAAAAGATGAGCAAATGGCCTATACATGGCCCAAAAGGAAAAGTATAAGGCCCAAAAGTGGCCCATTTGACCTTGCAAGGCCCAAAGCTATCCTATAAGCCTAGAGAAACTATTTAGGAAGTATATTATAAGTAAAGTACACATAGATCCTCATAGGTTCCTTATTAGGCTTAGGCCCACTAGAAGAGAGAAAAGAGAAAAGGGCTTTATGGATGCTCTCTTTGGCCCTTTTGGTCTTGGCCCTTGTGAGGGGACCTCTATATGCTTCAAGTCCTTTCTCCAATGTAGTGTGAGGGTCTTCCTTGGGTATGTCCACATTATGCTCCCCCTCTTCAAAAGGATTTGTCCTCAAATCAAAAGCATCATCCTCATCATCTATATCAAAGGGAGACAAATCAGTTATATTAAAAGAAGCACTCACACCATAATCTCCTGGTAGATCTAGGACATAAGCATTATTATTAATTTTCTTAAGAATTTGGAAAGGCCCATCACCTCTAGGGTTGAGTTTGGATTTTCTCAAATTAGGAAAGCGTTCCTTTTAGAGGTATAACCATACCCAATCTCCTACCTCAAAGGTGATCTCCTTTCTTTGTTTATTTACACAATGAGCATAATGTTCATTCTTAGTTTGTATTTGGTGTCTAACCTTCTCATGAAAATTTTTGATAAATTGGGCCTTTGCCTCTCCATCCATATGAAGGACAGAGTCAGAAACCTCAATGGGCAAAAGGTCCAAGGGTATGAGAGGGTTAAAACCATATACAACCTCAAATAGACTATGCTTGGTTGTGTAGTGTTGTACCCTATTATATGCAAACTCAATATGGGGTAAACACTCATCCCATGATTTTACATTTTTGTGTACTAAGACCCTAAGAAGTTGAGAGAGGGTCCTGTTTACTACCTCTGTTTGGCCATCCGTTTGAGGATGACAAGTTATGGAAAAGAGGAGTTGTGTTCCTAGCCTTGACCAAAGAGTTTTCCAAAAATGGCTTAGGAATTTGGTGTCCCTATCAGAAACAATGGTTTTGGGCACACCATGTAATCTCACAACCTCTTTAAAGAAGATCTTAGCAATATGACTAGCATCATCAACCTTATGGCAAGGGATGAAGTGAGCCATCTTGCTAAACCTATCCACAACCACAAAGATAGAATCCATTCCCCTTTGGGTCTTAGGCAGGCCTAACACAAAGTCCATTGATATATCAATCCAAGGTGCACTAGGTGTTGGCAAGGGAGTATATAAACCACTAGGTGAAAGTTTTGATTTAGCCTTTCTATACAATACACCTAGAGCAATGTTTTTTAACATCCTTTTTCATTTTGGGCCAATAAAAGTGTTCATGTAAGATAGACAAAGTCTTATCTCTTCCAAAATGACCCATGAGTCCTCCCTAATGACTCTCCCTAAGTGGTAGATCTCTTAAAGAGCTTCTTGGAATACAAAGTCTATTGGCTTTAAAAAGATAGCCATCTAAAATGTAAAAGCCCTTATGAGATGTCGAAGTGGAAGATGAGTTAAAGATGTTTGAAAAATCAAGATCAGTTGGGTACAAAGACCTAATTTCATCCAGCCCAATAACTTTGGCTCCTAGAGAGGTAAGTAAAGAGTGCCTCCTAGATAAAGCATCAGCCACAGTATTGGTTTTGCCATTCTTATACTTGATGACATAAGGAAATTGTTCCAAATACTCAACCCACTTAGCATGTCTTTTGTTTAACTTATGTTGCCCTTTTATGAATTTTAGAGATTGGTGATCACTATGTATCACAAACTCTTTTGGGATTAAGTAGTGCTCCCAAGTTTGTAGGGCTCTAATTAATGCATAGAATTCCTTATCATATGTGGGATAGTTAATAGTGGCCCCATTAAGTTTTTCACTAAAGAAAGTAATGGGGTGACCTTCTTGTAAAAGCACAGCTCCTATGCCCACATTTGATGCATCACACTCAAGCTCAAAGGTTTTAGAAAAATTTGGAAGTTTTAAAATTGGAGCATGAGTGAGCCTATCTTTGAGATCTTGAAAGGCTTTTTCTTGCCTATGCCCCTACACAAAAGAAACATTCTTTTTAACCAACTCATTTAGAGGAGAGGCTAAGGTTGAAAAATCTTTCATAAATCTCCTATAGAAACTTGTGAGACCATGGAAACTTCTTACTTCACTCACATTTTTAGGTGTAGGCCAATCTTGGATTGTCTTAACCTTAGAGTGATCTACCTCAACACCTTTAGAACTAACTACGAAACCAAGAAAGACAATGGTATCCATGCCAAAAGAACATTTTTCAAAGTTAGCATAAAGATTGTTTGTTCTTAAAGCAAGCATAACTTGTCTTAGGTGGATTAGATGAGATGCCATGGACTTTGAGTACACAAGAATGTCATCAAAGTATACCACAACAAAATGCCCTATGAAATCCCTTAAAACATGGTTCATAAGTCTCATGAAGGTACTTGGTGCATTAGTTAGGCCAAAAGGCATCACTAACCACTCGTAAAGGCCAAGCTTGGTTTTAAAAGCGGCTTTCCATTCATCTCCTTCTTTTATTCTAATTTGGTGGTAGCCACTTTTAAGATCAATCTTGGAGAAGATTGTAGATCCACTAAGCTCATCTAACATGTCATCAAGCCTAGGTATGGGATGCCTATACTTGATGGTGATGTTATTAATGGCTCTACAATCCGTACACATTCTCCATGAACCATCTTTCTTGGGTACAAGTAAAACCGGTAATGCGCAAGGGCTTAAACTTTCTCTAATCCAACCTTTGGAAAGTAGTTCATTCACTTGATTTTCTATTTCTAAACTTTCCTTAGGGTTGCATCTATAGGCAGGTCTATTTGGCAAACTAGCCCCAGGAATAAGGTCTATTTGATGCTCAATGCCTCTAATAGGAGGTAACCCTTTTAGAATGTCTTTTGGGAAGAGGTCCTTAAATTCTTGTAAGATATCTTGGATCCCTTTGGGCAAAGGGGGAGGAGAGGTGCCCATAGAACAAAAGGAAGTGTTAGGGATATCTTTTGGATATATGATCAAGCAATGCTTTTGTGAAAACAGGGCATGTTTCACATCATATTTTGTTGCGAAGAGATTAGGTTGGGAGTCATTATAGATAATAACTCCTTTCCCTTTATTGTCTTTTTTGTTTTTCTTTGGTTTTTCTAAACTCATATGGGAAGAAGATCCTAACTCTTTTTCTCTCTTAGCTTTCATTTGGATTTGGTCTTTTGCTACTTGTTGTGGAGTTAGAGGATGTAATACTATCTTCTTACCATCTAGTTTAAATGTGATGGTGTTAGTGAACCTGATGATGCATGATTTATCCTTAATTCCTCAATTTAAATGTGTATAATTTGCCATCACTTAGTGTGTAATATACTGCACTTTAACACATTTTCATCATTTGAGCTTTATTTAATATTTAATTTTAAAATGAATTAAGGATAAATTTTTAATAAAAGTTGGTTTTCTCTTGTTTTGTAGTGTGTGATTAAGCCTGTAATTAAAAAAATAATTACCACAGGTCAAACGAAAGAAGCCACGACTCAAGAAATGGTCAAAAATGCGAGAAAAGCACCAGAACAGGTCTGGGAATCGATTCACCAATGTGGGAATCGATTCCCACACAAAAGAATAGCAAGGAATCGATTCAAGCACCCTAGGAATCGATTCATACAGCTAGGAATCGATTCCCCACCCCTGTGAATCGATTCATATGCATTTGAAAGGCCTGGGAATCGATTCAAACAAGCATGAATCGATTCATGTGCTTGGGAATCAATTCCCACCCCTAAGCAATCGATTCCTATGTGTAAAATTGCCCAAAAATTGCCTAGATGAATCGATTCAGGCACAGATTCATCAGTGGAAACATCAGATAACGCATTATCAAAGTGGAAACAACACTGAAGCATGATCATGGAGCACTTAGAATGATAATGGAGCACCATGGAATTGTAAATTCAAGAGTGCATCTCCCATTATGAATTAATTATGGCATTAGTTTTGCTTTCTGATTCCTATAAATAGGCACAAGAGGAAGGCTTGTAACACACCATTCATTCTTCATCAGAAGACATCAATTCCTCCTTCATACGTTCTTCCTCTTCTCTTCTCCATTGGAATTTTTCCAGCAAGTTCTTCATTTCCGGGTTAGTTTCATTGTTTGTAGTTGTAATTATGGAGGGCTAAAACCCCTAGATTGATTTTTTTGGAGAATGTTGTAATGTAATTTTGAGGTCATTAATTTTAATATAGTATGCTTTTATTATTGTTATTTCTTCATAATCTTTCTCTACTTATTTAATTCCATTTTGTTTAATTAAATTTGTATGCTTAATCGATTTAATTATTCAAATGGAATAAAATAAGGTTTTAAATTAGAATGGATTAAGGAAATATGCATGCTTAATGAATATTTTCATAATCACTTTTAATAATTATGGTTTGCTTAATTCCATAATTTGAGAATAGATTATGTATATAGGCGATGTTCTTATGTATGCTCAATAATTCCTAGATTTTACGATCTTGACTCCTTTTGCTTAATTAGGATGCTTGATTAAAATATTCATTTTTAAATGAAAGTAAAGGAATTGTGAATTGAAAAAGACGCTTAGTTGATCAATTCAATTTGAGCTAAGAAATTAACATTAATAAGTATACAAATTATTTTTAGTGAACCAAGGATAAATTTATTTACAATACTCCAAGAAAATCAATGGCTTGTTATTTATTGTTTTAAATCCTTTATTTACCTTGTTTTAATTTTAATTGTGACAACAAAAATCAATCAAAACCCCCCCAATTGTATGTTAGTTGAACTTATGTTTGTAAAAATTTTTAGTTGTTGAGTTTTTATTTTTAATTGTTAAAAATTAGTTTAAGACTTGATTTTTCCTAAATTTTTGTGTTGATCCTTGAGAGAACGACCTAGGTTGACACCCTAGTACTACGTTAATTAATTTTAATGTACTAATTTGACGGAATCACGACTGCAAAAATATTCACGTCAAATTTTGGCGCCGCAGCCGGGGATCAACGATCTTTAGGAAAAACTCTTGTTTTAAATTAATTTTTTTTTAAAAAAAAAATTTTAAAAAAAATTTTTTTTGTTTGTTTGTTTATTTTATTTCTTTTGCATGATTTAGGATTCTTATGATTTATTGCTCATCATGATCAAATATCTTGTTGTATGCTATGTATGACTAGAAGAACTCTTGAGCATTTATATTCATTTGATCCTGAAATTGAAAGAACTTTTCATAGGTTAATTAGAGAAGCTAGATTTAATAATAATTTTGTTGATATTGATAGTGATAGTATTTTTTCTGAATCTGTTGAAAGTACTACTGCTAGTTTTTCTGATATGGCTGAACCTCGTGAAAGAACTCTTAGAGAACTAGCTGCTCCTGAATTCACTTACGAAAGTTTGTGTATTCAATATCCTGATGAGGATGTCCCTTTTATTCTTAAGACCGGACTTATACACCTGTTGCCTAAGTTTCATGGTCTTGCGGGTGAAGATCCGCACAAACACCTCAAAGAATTCCACATTGTGTGCTCCACAATGAAACCCCAAAACGTTCAAGAAGACCATGTCTATCTTAAAGCGTTTCCTCATTCTTTAGAGGGTGTTGCTAAGGATTGGTTGTACTACCTTGCTCCAAGATCAATCACAAGTTGGAATGACTTAAAGAAAATGTTCTTGGAAAAATTCTTTCCTGCCTCTAGAACAACTGCAATCCGTAAAGACATATCTGGCATTAGGCAACTCTCTGGAGAAAGTCTTTATGAATATTGGGAGAGATTTAAAAAACTTTGTGCAAGTTGCCCTCACCACCAAATTTCTGAACAACTTCTTCTTCAGTACTTCTATGAAGGTTTACACCACGTTGATCGCAACATGATTGATGCGGCAAGTGGAGGAGCTTTAGGAGATATGACTGCTGCTGAAGCAAGAAATCTGATTGAGAAGATGGCATCTAACTCTCAACAATTTGGTGTGAGAAATGATTCTTTCAAACCCATGTTTGATTCCAATTCTAGTTCATCTGGAATTAAATTGGAGAGCAAACTTGATGCTCTCACCACTCTAGTCACACAATTGGCAGTAAATCAAAAATCCATGACTGCTAAAGTATGTGGCATCTGCTCTTCACAAGAGCACCCCACTAATTGTTGTCCTTCTCTACAAGAAAAGGATAATAATAGTCCCCAAGCCTATGCAAGTAACATCTACCATGATAGACCTCCACCACCACAAAACCATGACCTTTCCACCAACAGATACAATCCAGGTTGGAGGAACCATCCAAACTTAAGATGGGGCAACCAACAACAAAATCCCTAACCCCCATTTCAAAACAATGCACCAACCTTCCAAAGACCGACACCTCAACCACCCACAAGTGGCCCTTCTTTGGAGGATCTGGTGAAACAAATGGCTACACAGAACTTGGAGTATCAACAGAGGAATGATGCTACCATCCAGAGTCTAAGCAACCAAATTGGGCAATTGGCTTCATCATTAAGCCAGTTACAATCTCAAAACTCTGACAAATTACCATCTCAACCAGCTGCAAATCCAAGAAATGTGAGTGCAATTCAGTTAAGATCAGGTAAGAACCTTGAAGTACCCATACCTAAGGAACCTGAAAAACAAATAGATGTGCCCACAACAGTTGAGAATGATGTGCCCTCTTCAAGCACAAGCAAATCTGAGAAGCAACCATCCCAAATTCCACCTCATATCCCTCTTCCTTTCCCACCAAAAGCAATTCCAAGTAAGAAGATGGAAGAAGTGGACAAAGAAATTTTGGATACTTTCAGGAAAGTGGAAGTGAATATACCTCTTCTCGATGCAATCAAGCAAATTCCCAAGTATGCCAAATTTCTGAAGGAGTTGTGTACTCACAAGAGGAGACTCAAAGGTAATGAAAGGATAAGTATGGGAAGAAATGTATCTGCACTGCTCAGTAAAGAAGTTTCAAATATTCCTGAGAAATGCAAGGATCCAGGTACGTTTTCTATACCCTGTATCATAGGCAACAACAAATTTAAAAATTGCATGTTAGATTTAGGAGCTTCAATAAATGTTATGCCTATGTCTGTTTTTAAAACTTTGTCTCTTGGAAATTTAAAACCTACTGGTGTAGTAATTCAGCTAGCCAATAGGAGCACTACTTACCCTGCTGGAGTTATAGAGGATGTTTTGGTTCAGGTAGAACAGCTTGTTTTCCCTGCTGACTTTTTTGTACTTGATATGGAAGAAGGTATGCCTCAAATTCCTGTTCCTATCATTTTGGGAAGACCATTTTTGAAAACAGCCAAAACTATAATTGATGTCCATGCTGGAACCCTTTCCATGGAATTTGGTGACACTAAGGTAAGATTTAACATTCTAGATGCCATGAAACACCCTTCTGAAAATCATTCTATTTTCCAAATTGACATTATTGATGAACTAGTTTTTGAACATTTTTCTGATGTTGATTTGGAATGCATAGATGATTCATACAGTTGTTTTGCATGCAATAATTCTGAGAATTGTCATATTTGTGCTGAAATTGACAAATACATAACTGTTGATTTAGAGTCTATAAAAATACCTGTTCTAAATGCAAATTTTCAAGAAGACTCTAACAAATTTTTTGAGGTGCAAGAATCCAAATCTGCTTTGTTAGTTCCATCTACTTTGCAGGCACCTAATCTGGAGCTAAATTTCTTACTTGAAAACCTCAAGTATTCATACTTGGGAAATGATGAAGAGCTCCCGGTAATAATCTTTACTTCTCTTGATGAAAATCAAGAAGAAAAATTGCTGCAAAATTTGGAAAGGCACAAGAAGGCTAGACCACTATCCAGTCTGCTTCAAAAGGATGTGGTATTTGAGTTTGATCCACCTTGAGGAAGTTTTTCTTACCCATCTCTTTACTTTTTCATTATATTGTCTATTTTGTATGCTCTGTCTTACATTGAGGACAATGTATGATTTAAGTGTGGGGGTGGGATTCGTGTGTGTGTTATTGTTTGATTAAATTTTGTGTGATATTAAAAAAAAATTATTAAAAATAAAAGATTTTGTGTGTGTTTTTGTTTTAAAAAGGCATGTTTTATTGGAATTTTAAGATATGCATGAGTAACAAGTAAATTCTTTCATGTCTGATATGAGCTTAATGATATGTTATAATTTGAACTCAAGCAATTTTGGTATGATGAGAATGACATGATAATTGATAGATGATCATATATGATAGAATTATACCTTGTGAGATTTTTGAGCCTTAAAATTTGATGGATCACTTTAAACCATCTTAATCCTTTCATGTGTGATTAATTCCTGAAAGCTTACATCTTAATTTTTGTCTTGTTTCTTGATGATACTTGAAACTCATATGAATGTATTTTGATACAGGCATTTTGTTCAATTGAGCCACTAAGCCAGATAAGCCTACCATGAATAAATTATCTCTTGCTAGCCATTTTGAGCCTATTTAACTGTTTCCTTGTTGCAGCTCAAATAAGCCATGGATGAAGAACCAAAAATATACCTACCTTAAGAAATATATTGAAGCTTTGGAATCAAGTCAAAACAGGCATTCAAATAAGTGTGGGGGTGTGCAAAAAGGAATTGCAACTCTTGTTCCAAGTGTTATGCAATCTCATAAAAAAAAAAAATTTACCAAATACCATACAATAAATGTTTTACCTTCACTGTTTGCCAGAAAAATTAATTGCTTCATCATTCTTTTTGGTATATATATAAATATATATATTTCATCCATTTTAACCTTGGCCACATTTCAACCCTGCCCTGTTGATCTATACATGCATTTGTGTTGATTGTGGAATTGAGAAACTTGCCAAATTTTTAGACTGCTTGATTTTCAGGAATTGTTTTGAGTGTATACACAAACCTTAAACACTTGAGAGTTGAGAGTATGTCTTGTGAGGTTCTATCACTTATGATCTTCTTTTCAGTTTAATTTAATTTTCACATGCCTAACTGTTTGAATGATCTTTATATATATCTTGATGCTCTAAATCTTGCATGTTAAATAACTCTTGTTTCTCTGTATATTCTTAAAATTTCATGCCAATTCTGTGTGTTGTTTTCAACTTAATGTTTTCAATAAATTATGATACTTGTTTTTATTTTGATTTTGCCCGGGAGTGCAAAAGAATAAGTGTGGGAGTATTTGATGATGCATGATTTATCCTTAATTCCTCAATTTAAATGTGTATAATTTGCCATCACTTAGTGTGTAATATACTGCACTTTAACACATTTTCATCATTTGAGCTTTATTTAATATTTAATTTTAAAATGAATTAAGGATAAATTTTTAATAAAAGTTGGTTTTCTCTTGTTTTGTAGTGTGTGATTAAGCCTATAATTAAAAAAATAATTACCACAGGTCAAACGAAAGAAGCCACGACTCAAGAAATGGTCAAAAATACGAGAAAAGCACCAGAACAGGTCTGGGAATCGATTCACCAATGTGGGAATCGATTCCCACACAAAAGAACAGCAAGGAATCGATTCAAGCACCCTAGGAATCGATTCATACAGCTAGGAATCGATTCCCCACCCCTGTGAATCGATTCATATGCATTTGAAAGGCCTGGGAATCGATTCAAACAAGCATGAATCGATTCATGTGCTTGGGAATCAATTCCCACCCCTAAGCAATCGATTCCTATGTGTAAAATTGCCCAAAAATTGCCTAGATGAATCGATTCAGGCACAGATTCATCAGTGGAAACATCAGATAACGCATTATCAAAGTGGAAACAACACTGAAGCATGATCATGGAGCACTTAGAATGATAATGGAGCACCATGGAATTGTAAATTCAAGAGTGCATCTCTCATTATGAATTAATTATGGCATTAGTTTTGCTTTCTGATTCCTATAAATAGGCACAAGAGGAAGGCTTGTAACACACCATTCATTCTTCATCAGAAGACATCAATTCCTCCTTCATACGTTCTTCCTCTTCTCTTCTCCGTTGGAATTTTTCCAGCAAGTTCTTCATTTCCGGGTTAGTTTCATTGTTTGTAGTTGTAATTATGGAGGGCTAAAACCCCTAGATTGATTTTCTTGGAGAATGTTGTAATGTAATTTTGAGGTCATTAATTTTAATATAGTATGCTTTTATTATTGTTATTTCTTCATAATCTTTCTCTACTTATTTAATTCCATTTTGTTTAATTAAATTTGTATGCTTAATCGGTTTAATTATTCAAATGGAATAAAATAAGGTTTTAAATTAGAATGGATTAAGGAAATATGCATGCTTAATGAATATTTTCATAATCACTTTTAATAATTATGGTTTGCTTAATTCCATAATTTGAGAATAGATTATGTATATAGGCGATGTTCTTATGTATGCTCAATAATTCCTAGATTTTACGATCTTGACTCCTTTTGCTTAATTAGGATGCTTGATTAAAATATTCATTTTTAAATGAAAGTAAAGGAATTGTGAATTGAAAAAGACGCTTAGTTGATCAATTCAATTTGAGCTAAGAAATTAACATTAATAAGTATACAAATTATTTTTAGTGAACCAAGGATAAATTTATTTACAATACTCCAAGAAAATCAATGGCTTGTTATTTATTGTTTTAAATCCTTTATTTACCTTGTTTTAATTTTAATTGTGACAACAAAAATCAATCAAAACCCCCCCAATTGTATGTTAGTTGAACTTATGTTTGTAAAAATTTTTAGTTGTTGAGTTTTTATTTTTAATTGTTAAAAATTAGTTTAAGACTTGATTTTTCCTAAATTTTTGTGTTGATCCTTGAGAGAACGACCTAGGTTGACACCCTAGTACTACGTTAATTAATTTTAATGTACTAATTTGACGGAATCCTAACTCTTTTTCTCTTTTAGCTTTCATTTGGATTTGGTCTTTTGCTACTTGTTGTGGAGTTAGAGGATGTAATACTATCTTCTTACCATCTAGTTTAAATGTGATGGTGTTAGTGAACCCCTCATGAAGGACCTTTCTATCAAATTGCCAAGGCCTTCCTAATAGTATATGGGTTGCTTCCATAGGCACTACATCACATTTGACTTCATCTCTATATGTGCCTATGGTCAAGTTTATTAGGACTTGCTTATTTACTACCATTTCCCCTTTTTCATTTAACCATTGTAATTTGTAGGGACTTGGGTGATCTATAAGCTCTAATCCCATCTTTTTGACTAGTCTTAGGCTTGAAACATTTGCACAACTCCCACTATCAACAATGAGAGAACATAATTTGTCATTAATGTAACATCTTGTATAAAAGATGTTCTCTCTTTGTATTGTGTCATCGAGTTTTACATGACTACCAAGCAATCTTCTAATCATGTATAACTCACCATCATCCCCTAAAATATGCTCACTGTCACTGGAATCACTACTAGAGTCATCACTTGAATAGTGAGAATCAAAATTAGACTCTGATTGACTTGCGTAGGTTCCATTAGTTTTTAAAATCATTGTTCTTTTTGTTGGACAGTCCGAAGCAATGTGTCCTCTTCCAAGGCACTTAAAACATTTTATGGAAGAAGATCTAGAGGATTGTGGTTTTGATGATGGTTCATGCTTATCATGTTAATTCCTAAAGACTTTGCCATTTTTGTGTAACTCGCTTTGGGGTTTGGAGGAGGAAGCGCCCACTTTTCTCTCTCTAGGGTTTCTCTCAAACTTACCCTTATTTTCTACCCACTTTGACTTATAGGCTCTATTGTTATCCCCACCATAGGATTCTTTTTCCTTAAATTGGTTTTCTACTTTGGTGCATTGGTGGAGTAACTCTTCTATATCCACATGTGGAAGAAGTTCTACCCTATTTTTGATGTTCCTATTAAGCCCATGTAAGAACCTATGCATTATGGTTTCCTCATCCTCTTCTAGATTGGCTCTAATCATGGCTATCTCCAAGGCCTTATAGTAGTCTTCTACACATTTGGAGCCTTAGGTGAGCCTATTTAGCTTTGCTAATAGTTCACCCCTATAATAGTTAGGAACATATCTTTTTCTAAGGAGAGCTTTCAAGTCTACCCAATCATCTATGGGAGGGAAGTTGTCTCTTTTTCTCTCTTTACAAATTTGGGTCCACCAAACTAGGGCATAATTTTGGAAAGAAAGAGTTGCAATCCTAACTTTTTTATCATCTTTTATTTGATGAGAGTTGAATATTTGTTCTACCCTCATCTCCCACTCTAAGTAAGCTTCAATGTCACTCTTGCCATTGAATGGGGGAATTTCTAGCTTTACCTCTCTTAAGCCTATGTCATCCTTCCTATGGTCATGGTGCCTTCTTTGTCTTGTTTCTTCCTCATTATCACTAGTGTTATGTCTTTGATTTCTTTGTCTATGCCTAGTTCTAGGGGGTTCATTATGCTCAAGATTGGTTAGCCTAGCATTAATATTGTTTAAGCTATCCATTATGTTATGAAGCATGGTTTTGTTCTCCCTATCACTAGATGACATCTTTTAATGTTGTCAAAGAAATTCAAGATAAAAACAAAGTATGTATAGACAAGCTAGTCGAGGAAGATGAATGCAATACAAGTGAAAGAAACACCTCAACAATCCTAAAATATCAATACTAGGTTTCTATCCTAAGGGAAAAATAATGTCCTAGGTTGTCTTTAACTAGGTTAGTCCTATGTTGCTTATGGAAATCCTAAGTTGTCCTTAACCTAAATTGATTATGTTTGTCTTAGGATGTTACTAGTGATTAACTAACCCTAGACAAGCCTAACCAAATTCGGTTTTAAGAAGTAGTTAACCTAAGAAAATTAGTTCAACTAACTAACTAAGTCTTAACAACCCCAACTAAAAAGTAGTTAATTAGTTATGGAAGTTGTAACAAAGTCTAACCACTATAACTAATCAACTAATTCGGTTATCTATTAGTTAACCCAACTAACAATTAGTTATGACAACTAGAATTAGTTCCAACCACTATCTAATTAGTTAAGACACTCAACTAACTACCAACTAACTAACTAATTATAGTTGTAACTTCTAACTAATTCTAACCAATTAACTAAAAGTAGTTAACATTCGAATGCACATGCACTATCCTAATTCGAAATTTACTAAGCAAAAAGGAAAGTTATAATGTCCAAAAAGTCCAATGTCCTTGTTGTGTCCAAAATACAAGACAAAATCCTACTACACAAAGCCTAAGAATTGAAAAAAAATTGTCTAATTTCTACTAGTTACAAAGCTTTTGCCTCCTTTACAATTGTCTTTAAAAGTCCTTCTTGATGTATAAGTTCCAACTTTACCTAGCAAAAGACAAGACAACAACTCCAAACAAGATTTGGTTAATGGAAAATCACAAAGAAAACTTTAAACCTCACAAAAGTGTATCTCTCAAGTGTATGCCTTCTCTTAGAGATTATCAAGCTCAATCAATTTCCATACCAATCTCAAGTGTTTCAATATGCTACCCTCACTTAATGGCGAAATGGAGTGATCTTAGAAGTCCAAAAGAATACAAACTCAAGACAAAACTTTAAGAAGCAAAAATGACAAACTAAAAAGGCTTAAGAAATAAAGGCTACTCAAATGGAATAGAATGAAAGTTCAACAATTAACTTGGAATGACAAGACTCTAAAAGCAGTAAAAGTTCAAAAGAATGAAAGCTAACTTGGAATAGAATTGAAATTGACAAAACAAGACAAACAAGAAAACTCATGCAAGAAACAAAGCTTAAGGTATAACCTAGCTTAGAAACTCTAGAGTTGCAAGAATAAGCAAGGAAGTCTTAATGAACAAGTCTTAGAAATGTCAAGTAATGAAACAATTCTCTTTTGGTATTAGTAATTTCGAAATTTTGGTGATGATGTTTGGTGTCTCAATTTCAACTTGGTAATGAGGCTTTCTCTTTAACACTCTTTTTCTTCTTTGGTACTTTTCTTTTCTTTTAATACTTGGCTTTTCTTTTGATACTTTTCTTTTCTTTTTGCCTCTTCAAGATTTCAAGGTTACAACACCAATCTTATAATACCAAAACTGAAATGCACAAATGGTACAACAAGTTCAATTAGTGCTTCTTGCTTAAAGGAAATTATGCAACCTTCTCCTAAATTGATGTATAGGAGGTGACTAATTTTTTTTTTTGACAAGTTTTTTGTTTTTGATGCAAGCAAGATGTAAAAAAAAGGAAAGTAAAAGTGATATCCTAAAAGTGCAACAAAATTAAACCTAGAATCAAACTAAGAATAGAAACTAACAATCCTAAAAGATGACTTGACTTTAGAGTGTCTTTAATGTGAGACCTCCCAACAAGAATGGAACCTTTTAGGAGCCAATCAAAGTGCTTGAATTGCCCCTATATCACACGGTTTTGCATACTAAAAAGGAAGAAACAATTAACTTCCTAGAACTCTAGAAAAGGTTCCACTTGGAACTTAACTAACTTCCTAAATTGGCTCTAACTAACAACTAACAATTAACTAACATGTAACAACAACCTAACCACCTAACAAACCGAAATTAACATGTGCCAAATCTGAATTTTAGAAACCAAAATAGAATGCTAACACAAACGAACCGAAAATGACCATCCAATATGCAAAAATAAGGCCACAAAGAAATTAGCACAAAAAAAAACTCAAAAGAACCAAGACTTTTTATGATTTTTCTATGCTAACATGGCATTAATAAGGCATATGAATGACTAAGAAACAGAATTCCAGCCAGCAAAGAGAAATGAAAACCGAAAATTAAAATGGAAGAGAAGAAGAAAAGAACCTCCCAAGGCTCAATGATACCACATGATGTAGGCTCTTCATGCACTTTCTTGAAGAGAGATGGATCTAGGGCTCTTTCTCCTATCTTCCTTCAATGTAAACTTGAGAACTTCTTCTTTAAGGCAATAAAATCGAAAATCTAAGCCTAAAACTAGAGGAGAGTGACGCAAAAACAAAGGGAAAGGGAGTGAAATGGAAGGAGAGAAGGTGGACAATGGAGGAAGGCTTGGAAAAAGGAGAGGAAAAAGGTTGAAGGCCACTTCCCAAAGAGGGGGAAGATAACTCCACTCACCACCAAGGGAGGGAGAAACCCCTTGGATAAGAGCTTGGGAGAGCTCTCTAATTCTAGAGAGAAGGAGGAGAATCTCTCACTAGGAAACACTAAGTGCTCTCAAATTTTGCAAATGAATTAATGGTGTTTGTTTACAAAAGGAGAAGCCCTTATATAGGCCATGAGAATTTTGGCCAAGGACTAGAAGAGTGGGCTTGAGCATGACTCCAAGGCCCATTAAGAGAAAAGATGAGCAAATGGCCTATACATGGCCCAAAAGGAAAAGTACAAGGCCCAAAAGTGGCCCATTTGACCTTGCAAGGCCCAAAGCTATCCTATAAGCCTAGAGAAACTATTTAGGAAGTATATTACAAGTAAAGTACACATAGATCCTCATAGGTTCCTTATTGAGCTTAGGCCCACTAGAAGAGAGAAAAGAGAAAAGGGCTTTATGGATGCTCTCTTTGGCCCTTTTGGTCTTGGCCCTTGTGAGGGGACCTCTATATGCTTCAAGTCCTTTCTCCAATGTAGTGTGAGGGTCTTCCTTGGGTATGTCCACATTAATACCTCTTTCAAACACTAAGTGTCCAAGAACTATGCCTTCTCTTACCATAAAATGGCACTTTTCCCAATTCAACGCCAGATTGGTCTCTTCACAACGTTGCAAGACTTGGCACAAATTTGTTAAACAATTATCAAAATCCAAACCATGCACTGAAAAATCATCCATAAAGACTTCAATCACATTTTCAATAAGATTAGAAAAAATTGCTTGCATACACCTTTGAAAAGTCGCAGGTGCATTACACAGACCAAAAGGCATACGCCTATAAGCATAAGTCCCATAAGGGCAAGTGAAGGTAGTCTTTTCTCGATCAGATGGATGAATGGGAATTTGATGAAAACCTGAATACCCATCCAAATAACAAAAATAAGAGTGTTTTGCAAGTCTTTCAAGCATCTGATCAATAAAAGGGAGAGGAAAATGATCTTTTTTCGTGGCGCTATTTAACTTCCTATAATCAATGCACATGCACCAACCAAAGACAATCCTAGTAGGAATCAATTTATATTTATCATTTTCAACCACAGTTATTCCCCCCTTTTAGGCACCACATGAACAGGACTTACCCATTTACTACTATCAACAGGATATATGACTCCAGCATCAAGTAATTTTAAAATTTCCTTTTTAACCACTTCTTGCATTTTTGGATTTAATCTCCTAAGTGGTTCTACTGTAGGCCTACTTTCATCTTCTACAGTAATCCTGTGTATACAAAGAGAAAGACTAATTCCTTTAATATCATCCATTGTATAACCTATTACCTTTCTATACAACCTAAGTTGTTTCAAAAGTTTTTCAATTTCACATGGATTCAATTCAGCATTAACAATCACATGATATATGGAATTAGGACCAAGAAACTCATACCTTAATGAAGCCGATAAAGGTTTTAATTCCACATTTGGGTCTACCACTTTGTCATACATGACCTCAGTATCATATTTTAGTGGGGCCTCAGAGCAATCAGATGTTCTTGTAGACTCAATCATGAAAACAGTTTCAAGTGGGTCATTAGGAAGGGTTGCTTCCTTTACCACTTGTTCAACAAAATCCACACTACAGCAAACATCATTAAAAGGTTTTTCTAAAGCATTTTTCAAATTAAAATCAACCTTTTGGTCTCCAACAGTCAGAGATAACTTACCATTCTTGACATCGATCACTGCACTTGCAGTTGCTAAAAACGGTCTTCCTAAAATAATAGGAATCAAAGAATCTTCGTCCATTTCAAGCACAACAAAGTCAGCAGGTATAAAAAATTTTCCTACCTTAATAGGAACATCCTCTAAAATTCCTACAGGATATTTTACAGATCTATCAGCCAATTGTAAAGACATCCTAGTAGGTTTCAGCTCACCCAATCCTAACTTTTCAGCAATAAATAATGGCATTAAACTCACACTTGCTCCTAAATCACACAATGCTTTATCTATATTCACATCACCAATCATACAAGGTATAGAGAAACTGCCTGGATCTTGGAGCTTGGGTGGAAGCTTTCTTTGAATTAGAGCACTGCACTCTTCAATAAGTGCAACTGTACCATCTTCCTCCAGTCTTCTTTTGTTGGACAAAATGTCCTTCAGGAACTTTGCATATGTGGGCATTTGCTGAAAAGCATCTGTGAAGGGAATATTGATATATAATTTCTTTAAAACATCAAGAAACTTACCAAATTGTTTGTTCAACTTTGCTTTAGTCAAGCGCTGAGGAAATGGAATGGGAGGTTGATATGGCTTAACCTCCTCATTCTTTTCTTGTGGTTTCTTTTCTTCAATCATTGGATGAGATGAAGATTCACCCACTTTCTTTTCTTCCTTTACAGTCTTGCCAACTGGCCCATCATATTGAGTACCACTCCTAAGAGTGACAACCATGGTTTGGTTGGATGGTCCAACTTCAGGTTTTCCAGGAAATGTTCCTGGTGCTCTTTGAGAGTAAGAAGCTTGTTGAGCAATTTGATTCTCTAATATTTTGTTGTGGGTGGCAAGAGAATCCACTTTTAAAGCTAAGTTCTTTATTGCATAAGAGAATTCATCATTTTGTTTAAGTTGAGTAGCTACAAATGTTTCCATTAAGGACTCTAACTTTGACTTTTGTGGAATGTAGGGTCCTTGTTGAGGTTTGTAGTTACTTTGATTACCTTGGAATTGAGGTGGCCTATTTTGGAAGCCAGGTTGACCTTGTGGAGGTCTATAGTTATTTTGAAAATTTCCACCATAGTTTCCAATAGCATCCACCTGATGCATTTCTTGTTCTTGATTAAGGGTCATTGCTAAATGGCAGTTTGTAGCTCCATGTCCTGAAACACCACAAACTTCACAAACAATATTAGTAGCACCTGTTGACCCTATTTTATCAAGTTTTAATGTTAATGCTTCAACTTTGGCAGAAAGTAGGGAAAGAGCATCAACAGAGTACTTACCTGGTGTTTTAGCAGTTAATCCTCTCTCAGAGTTCCACTGATGAGTGTTTTGAGCTATTTCCTTAATCAGGTTCTAAGCTTCATCAATATTTTTACTCATGAAGGCTCTTCCAGCTGCAGCATCTAAAGAGATCTTTTGTGTGGAAGTTAGTCCATTATAGAAAATATGGATTGTCAACCACCTTTCTATCCCATGGTAAGGACATTCTCTTAGCAACTCTTTGTATCTTTCCCAGGCTTCATATAAAGATTCATCATCTTTTTATGCAAAATTAATTATTTGTTTTCTTAACAAATCATTTTTATTTCTTGGGTACCACTTATTGATGAAAGCACTGGATAGTTGTTCCCAAGTCGTGATGGATCCTTCAGGAAGAGAGTATAACCATGCCCTCGCTTTATCTCTTAAGGAGAAAGGGAAGAGTCTCAAGCGAATGGCATCATTGGTGGCTCCATTCATCTTCAGGGTGTCACAGTATTCAAGAAAGATTTGAAGATGAAGATTTGGATCTTCGAAGGGTAATCCTCTGAATTGGTTTTGCTGAACCATAGAGAGTAGTGAAGGCTTTAATTCAAATTATTTGCCTCCACTGTGGGTCTAAGGATGCTAGACCTTCTTCCATTTGTACTTGGAGTGGCAAAATCTCTTAAGGCTCTATTTTGGTCTGCCATTTGTTTTTCTTTTTCTTGTTTTTATTGTTTTTGTTGTTTTCTCAAAGCTCTAAGGGTACGTTCTATCTCAAGGTCGAATCCTAAGTTTAGATCGACACTACGGCTTCGTTGCATAAAAAGAAAATAAATAAAAAATAAACAATCACAAAAATAAAACAACAACATATACATAAAATAAAGAACAAAATACAAACAGAATAAAATAAGTAAAAATAGAAATACAAAAAAAATATAAAAAGAAAAGAAACAAACAAAACAACAACTCCTAGATTTTGGTGTTGTACTAGACCATGTGCCTCTAAAATGTGATAACACAAGTGCCATAAACATTTCAAAGAATCCTGTAATGCATTCAAGGACTAAACATATATAGATTCGACATCATTTCATTAGGGATCAAGTATTAAAGGGTGATTGTGTACTTGAACATGTTAAGACCACTAAACAACTTACTGATATATTCACCAAACCGCTTGCAAAGGACCAATTCATTCACATTAGAAGGGAATTAGGAATCCTTGACATGATCAATTGTGTTTGAATGATGAGTATTTTTGATAAATTCTTATTGTATAGCATGTTTAAATGAGCTTGTTATCACTTGTGGTATGATTTATTAAGTCTCCAACATTCTTATGTAAAATGTACATAATCTGTAGTTTCCTGAACTATGTAATCGATTACAAAGAGCTATATAATCGATTACTAAGCCTCTGTTTCTTCAATAATCGATTACCCCTTGATAGATAATCGATTACTGAGATTCTGTTTCATGCCCAATCGATTAGCTTCTCTGAATAATTGATTAAAAACGTTTCAACTTCCTGATAATCGATTACCAACCTCTCCTAATCGATTGTGAAGACTCTGTTTCTCAAACTAATCGATTACCCACTTATCCTAATCGATTACCCCATGTGCGAAATGGTTCAACTTCTTCAGAAACTATGTACTAATCGATTACCTATGGTTCGTAATCGATTAGCATCGATACTGAGCAGTCAAACTGTTGGTTTTTGAGGCACTCCAAAACTCCCACCCCATTCACTCCTCTCTATTCTCAACCTAAATTTTCCCTATAAATTCTCCTCTCCTCACTCTCTCATCTCACACTACCTCTTCTTCCTTCAATCTCCCAAGCTTCAAGAGCTTCCCTCTCCATTTTCTCATTCTCTTCTTCTTTGCATTGTTTTCTTTCCACTACCATGTCTTCCTCACGCTCTGTCAAGAGGGCACGGTCCTCCATGGCCCAAGCTAACAACCCCTTAGACTTCTCCAGATTTTTCTCCTCTCCTAGAGACCTCTAAAATTTTATTAAGAAATTTTCTAAGAAAGACATCATCTCTCCCCACTACATCAATGAAGAAATCTTCAACCATCCAAGCTTCACCTTCACCCAAAACCTCCACCACTATAATCTTTTCCCTTTCCTCACCCTCAAGGAGGAATTTTACTATCCAGAGCTTTTTAGAGTTTTCTAGTGCAACCTAAGGCTCGTAGATGGGTTGCTTGAATCCAAGGTCAAGAATGTGACCTTAAGACTCACCAATGCTAAATTGGCAGAAATCTCTCTTCTTCTGCTCAATGACGCTGAATTTGCTGGAGGAGATCCCGAGGATGAATGGGACTTCAATGCCATTGCTGCACGCCAATCGCTATGGAGAGCTGACCTCCCAAGGAGCAACCATAAGTTGGTAGGTCACCTAACTATGAACAACCGTCTCCTTCACTTTTTTCTGGTAAAACTATTGGTTCCTCGTGGTGGGAACCATGCTTTGGTGGAGGAGGACGATGTTCTCCTAATGTGGGCAATACAAAACCAAAAAGATATTAATTGGGTTCAAATGCTCAAGCTGCACATGCTCCAAGCCAAAAACTAGTAAAAGCTCCCCTACGCCATCTTGCTCACTAAAATCTTTAAAGTTGTTGGAGTTGATTTGGCTGGCGAGTTATCGGAGAAGGTGCCTCCCAAAGCTTGCATTGGCACCCACCGTCTCACAACGCTGGGCTTAATGCTTACTCATGGGATTTGGATGTCCAAGATGGATGCACTACATGCCAATTCCCCCTATGAAGCCCCTGCTGATGAACCGGTCCCTCCTCCTCCTGCACCATAAGCTGCACCAGACGTCCCCGCTGACCCCTTCGCCTCCCTCTATGCACACCTCGACCGTCAGTTTAACCAAATTGAGAACCCTCCTCAAGAGTTTTCAATGACTGAGCAGCAACACTTTGAAATGATGCAACAACGTTATGATGAGCTGTCTCACCAGATTTCCGAGCTTTACTTTTTTAAACCGGATAATTAGATCCATTTTATGAGTTTTGTTGCTCTATGTTCTGTACAATTTCCATTTCTGTAATTTCCCTTTCTGCTACAATGAATAAAATTTTTTTATTATATGTCTCTATTTGCATTATTATTTTTGATGATTCCAAAGAGGGAGAAGTACTTGTTCATCTGCTTCCTAATAATAAGAGTTGACTGCTAAAAATAAGTGATAATAACAAGTGGTTAAATTGGATAATTATCTCTAAGGTATAGATTCCTTTAGATAGAGGGAGATTTGAAGTACTATGAGATAATGCAAAAATTTGAAATATTGATTAAGAGATAATATAGAACCTTAAAAATAGATACAAAGATAATGCTCAAGATAAAAAGATAACATTGTGTAGATTTTAAATATGCTTTTGCAGATAGAATTAGAAATAATAGATAAGTTATTTGAACTAACAACCCTCAAGAGATGAACACTGTTTGTCATCATCAAAAAGGGGGAGAATATGTTTGAATATGCTTTCAGGTTCACATATTTTGATAATGACAAAGGAATACTGAAGAAACTCTTGGAGAAACAAGAACCAACATCAGACCTGCAAAAACACGTAGGCTAATCAACTATGACGACAAGAATAATCGATTAGGAAGCTTCTGTTTATACACTAATCGATTAAACACATAAGGATAATCGATTAGATAGCTTCTGTTTGTACACTAATCGATTACACAATAAAGATAATCGATTACTAAGATGAAAATTTGATTTAAATGTATCAGGTACTTATGCTAATTGATTGCAAGACATCAGCTAATCGATTACAAAGCTACTGGAATGACAACTAATCGATTACATACAAGAACAATCGATTACCAAGCTGTGTAACCAAATTAAATGCATCAGGTGCCAGTCCTAGTCGATTACAAGATGAAGTACAATCGATTACAGAGGTTCTGAGTTAAAGCTAATTGATTACCAGGGATAGGATAATCGATTACAGCATGAATTACATTGAAAAATTCAAAGTGTAATCGATTACAGCTTGAAGCGTAATCAATTACGGTAGTGCCAAAAATTGGGGAAAGTGTTTTTTAAGTGGAAACCAACTCATTTCTCCATAGATCTCAGACACCCATCACATGCAACGGCTGGGAACTCCATTATGCTCATCTCCAAGCCCTATAAATACAAGACTCCTTCAAGCTACTAAATGCAACACACAAATCCATTAAAGGGAAATCAAATCTTGAGTCTTGTGAGTTTTATTCTTGTATAGTTTCATTTTTCTGAAACTTAGAACTTCAACTTGTATATCCTCTCTTGTTGAGAGTTAGAATTTGAGAGAGCATTCATTTGTATATCTACTCTATTAAGAGATTTACTTGATTGTAAACACTACACCAAACACAAAGGCTTTCACTCTAGGTTGAGTGGTCACAAAGGTTGGGGTTTAACCTTTGGGTATTGAGAGTTTGAGAGATTGGGTGGGATACCCTTGTGCTAGTGAGGATTGAGTTCTTGAGTGTGGGACACTAGGAAGCTGCAATTGCTCATAGCTTGTAATCTCTAAATCTCAATAGTAGAAATCCTTCAAGTGGGTTACTTAAAGGCGAGACGTACACCGGGGTTGGTGGAACTCGTTAAATCGGTTTGCAAGCTCTTCTGCCTTACTCTTTTATATTCATATACTGCACTTAATTGATTTGTGTTGGTTGATTGTGGCTTATATACTTAAGCTTGCTTGAATTAGCTAACCTTGAATATTGCACACCAAGTGTTTGACAAATTGTCTCAGCTACGTACACCTCTTGTTTTGCATTGTCTCTTGCATTAAACTTGATTTCACCTTCATAATCTTTAAACTTGTGATAAAAGAATCAAGTTCAAAAGCATTCCAAGCAAAGTTTTAAAAACTCAATTCACCCCCCTCTTGAGTATTGAGGCCACTTGAATAATATATGAGACTCTTAGTTTTCCACTAGACTTAGAGAGATAATATTGGGTCCCTATTCGACCTGTGTAACAAATAATAGAGAGGGAGACTTGATATCTATTTTAGAAGTTCTATCTCCATACAAACATATAATTGTCACACCGGTAAGACCAATTAAAGATATTCCCACTACCGTATTCATAAACATGGATGTTGCACATCAGCGATCCCTAACCCCTAGATGGCTATGTTCAAGAATAACCTACTTGAAGCCTAGGCGTCTGGCCTACAATGTCAGCTCAATGGACACCCTAGTGTTTGCTAATTAGAGCTCAAGATGAGCTGTAGTTTTGGCCCAATGAGATCCTCGTGATTAAATTATCTTGCCAACTTAAGGTATAATCAACAACATTGAGGAAAAGGCGTAAGCAGATAGAGCAACGTGTGTTGTACACCATCAAGCCTCACCAAAGAGACCTGGTCCTTCAGCATCTCACCATGAGATGTCTACCACCCTGTTCTACTCCAGAATTCCTATGTATGATAATGACTACCATAAGTCCACATACCATGTTAATGGTCATTCCAACTAGTATAGAAATATACAGGCCATTGGGGAATCAATAAGGTACACGTCGAATGTACCATTTTAAACTAGTCTAGATCGGGGTGGTGACTAGCCCTCAAATCATATTACTCATACTAATCTTACGCCGATCTAGTGGGGATCCAGAATTATGCCTTCTATTCTAGTAGAGAGATTGATAAGGACACAACCAGAGGGACTTCTTTTGGCCTAAATCAATCTTTTTTTTTCTTTTATACATATTTCTTTGTTATTATTTTAGATAGGTTTAGAAAATTGCATTAGGCTATTGGTTTGGGCCTTAATTGGTCATCTTTGCCTTGTAAGTGTTTTTAGGTCTTGTATTTTAGTCACTTTTCTTAGTTTTCCTTAGTTTTAGTATTTTTGGGCTTAGGAGAAAGTGAATCCCATTAGGTTAGAGTGGTGTGTCGCCCCCCTTAGCCTATATAAGCCATGCTCTCCTTTGTAATACATACACCTTGAATGAGAGAATTCAATTGTTCTTTATGTGAAGTGAGTTGAGTTTTCCTCCTTTATTTTAGCTAGGGTTTTTTAACCCAGGCAAGCTCTTATCCTAGGGTTTCCTCCCTTTATGTGGCAAGCTCTTTAAGGATTATCCTCTTAAGGTAGTGTCTTCACTTTCCTTATTTACCTAATCCTTATTTTTTCCTTCTATTCTTCCATAATCCTTTCCCTATTTTCCTTTTTCCTTTCCTTGCCCACTTTCCTTAATTTCCAAATCCTTATTTTTGTTTTCTCCTTATCCTACATTACTTCTGTTTTCTGACAGGGCCCGCAAGCGCACGGGTTATGTCGCGTAATATAAAAGATTATCGTTCTCCACAGGGACTGTGTTCAAAGTACCAGCATATTGAAATTTAATTATCCACACAATTAATTTTTAAGATTTTTATAAAATAAAGCACAAATTAAAGTTGCATAGAATAAAAATAAAATTTACTTGACACTAAAAAATCAGAGTTGAGAGTATCTTGGGATTTCAGGGGATTAAGACTCTATTTTATGTTTAATGAATTTTAACTTTTCATAAATAAGAATCGAATTAAGTTTTCCAAGGCGAATTTTCCAAAAGCTAATTAATATGTTCCTCTCGGAATCCTATTAATGTACCTAACCTATGGAAAGCGCTGCTTAATCCTCAGAAAGGCCCATTATCGTTTTATGAAAATCCCTTTTATTTCCTCAAAAGAATTTTGATTACTTTCACGGTTTTACCGAGGTCACATAAAGCATTTCAAAAATCTTAGGTTTAGTTCAAAGCTTTCTGGTAAAAATAAATCTCTCGATTCTATTTATTACCTAAACTTACTAATATACCCGTAAGTATACAGTTTTATCATTTAGGTTCTTGTTAGGAATTACTAAAAGCATTAAGCATAATTGAACTAAATGGAAAACAGAAATTTATTTAATTCCAAGTCAAAATAACATTAAAATAAAATATTATCATACCCCCTTCATCCCAAGATAATTAATTTAGCTACTCATGAAATAATTCAAATTCATATAAATAATGGAAAAATAAAACATACAAGACATGGTAAAAAATAAAGACTTACGGGTTTCTCCAAAAGCTCAGAATAATTTACCACTGTATTTCCTTGTTGTAATATTCCTCCACCAATTACAAATTGGAACACTCAATTTCACAATTCTCACAACTCTCACACAAAATAAAAGAAAGAAAAAGAAAATAAAAAGAGAAAGAAACGAAACAGAGAAAAAAACGAAGGAAAAGAAAAGAAAGGAACAAAGTGAATGAATGAGAACTGGATTGTTGGATGCCTTCTCTGCTTGGATTGCTTCTCCTTTTATAGGCGAAGGAAGGGAGGAAGCCAGCTAAGAAAACGCGTTGCAAGTTGGAAACTTTCGGTGCATGTGATTTCCAGCTGTTCCAGTTGTCTTCAATTTGCGTATTTTTGTTGTTTCCAATAATTCGGCGCATGATTTCACTGATGAATCGATTCCTCCAGTTGATTTTTGCCTTCAAAACAACGTGTGAATCGATTCCTAAAGGTGGGAATCGATTCCCAGCATGATGAATCGATTCCTGGCCTTCATGAATCGATTCCCAGCCTTCCAAACATCAATGAATCGATTCCTATAAGGGGGGAATCGATTCCCAGCCCTATGAATCGATTCCCAACAGCCTTGAATCGATTCCTGGCTTATGTTTCACATGGGAATCGATTCCTGTAAGGGTGAATCGATTCCTACCCTTTCCTGGAAGTGTTTTCTTGCATTTTTGAGGCATTTTGGATAGTATAGCTCATGGTTCTTGATTGCTTTCATCCTTTGGCACTTTGATCATCTTTTTGGGTTCTTGAATCCATTTTCCATTTATATTCATTCATTCTTAAAATGGATCATCAATAATTCCAAATCTATTAATTTCTGCAAAATAAAAGTACCCGAGTAGAATACAGTGGAAAGAAAGCAAAAATCACAATAAATAAAGGAAATACAGTGCATAATGATTAAAATCCTAAGTAAACTAAATCTAATTTATTGTGTTATAAAACACTTATCATTTTCCATCATTGAACAAGAAAGAGAAACACATCAAAAGAGAAAGAAGAAGGAGAACTAGATCCCTTTTCTTACACCAAGTGGTATCATAAGTCTTGGAGGTTCTTTTTCTTTCTTTTTCTCTTAAAATTTTGATTTTACTGGGTTATTTATATTATTGTAATTTCTAAGTTTTATTGCTTGTTTAAAGTTTAATATGCCTTTTTATTGAGAAATTAAAAAAAGATAAAAAAATGCATATTTCCTATATCCTTTCTTGTTTCCTTTGATTTTATTTATGCATATTGATTGAGTCCTTGTCAAATGGCAATAGTATATCTTATTTATATGCTTTAAATTCTGAGTTTATGCACCATTAAGGTTCAGTTTATGTCATAAAAATTTGATCTTGAAAGCTATAATTTGTTAGAGCCAATTTTAGGTGTATTAGTGCATTTTCGAGTTTTTTCGTTACCTCTAAGTTTCTTCCTTGATTTTGGCCATAGAAACTGCATTTTCAAAGTCTGTTAAACACATCATTTAATTGATTTTAAAGGCTCTAAATCTTGTGTAATGTTCATCTCATCTTTAGGTGAACAAATTATGTTTATCTTTAGGAATTGTTAGCTTCTTTCCATAGTTTTTCATCTAGGATTTTAATTTTCTTTTTGGGCAGCAGCTAGGACCATTACATTTCCATGCATGCATATTGAATTTCATATTATTTTCATGTCTTTGTTTGATCCTACCATGCCATACACAAAATGGGAGAAGATGTATATGGTAATTGTAAGAAAGTGCACTAAAAATTGAATTTTTTGGCTTATTTCTTACGTAACTTTTATGTGGGGTAATAGCCTACCGCAAGCATATGGGGTATTGAAGTAATAAAAAGATATCATTCCCACAGAGATTGTGCCCAAGTACTAGTTATAACGGTGGTTGAATTATCTGTTGGTGTATGCACTACGAGCTATTAATGTATCAATTTTAACTTATTAATAAAATTAGTATTTTCAGTTTTAGACAAATGCTATTTATCCTGGAATAATAGGTCATATGAGAATTATTTCTAAAACGTCCCTAATCAAGTATTTACATGGGGACATGTAAATACATTAAGATTAGTGTGTGAATGTACTGATGATTTGATCTCACAAATCATGGATATGTGATATCAAGTCTTTACACGGGTACACATTAAGAGTAATGTTGTACTGGAAAGACCCACCATGAGAATGTTGCATGGATCGTTACATGAATGTCATAAACGGTTCTCAATGTGATAATGGTATGTAGTCCTTCGACCTGAAGTCACTACGATTCCTACATAAGGAGTTTATTGTTTTAATACAATCAAACGTTATCTGTAATAAGATGACCATAAAGATTGTAATTAGGCAATAGATAAATTATGCAGAGGGATGTGAGTGATGTAGATGGAATTTGTCTCTCCTATGTGACAGGAGTGATATCTATGGGCCACTTGATAGAGTGAGACTAATGAAATGCATGGCCATGCTAGGACGAATAAATATTAGATATTTATTCTATAAAGTCTACTCTGGTATCAAGTAAAATGAATTGGGCCATACAAGGATGACGACGACCATGCCTTGGGCCCAATTAGATATCGTGACAAAAGGAATAGATATATAAAATAATTATCACTTATAGGTCATGTCGATGATAAATAATATTCGGACATAATGATGTATTGCTAGATACCGCTCTTATTTTATATTAATAATAAAATAGTTTATTATTAATATAACCGAATATTTTACCTATAGGGTCACACACATAGAGTAAGCCCACCAGAGGATAGTTTTATCTTAGTTGGACTGAAAATAAAACTATTTGGGCCTAACTCATTTAGAATGAGTCAAGAGCCCAATGTTTAATGAGAGCTCAGGTCAAGACCTAAGCCTATATATAGAGCATGAGATGCTCATAGGCTGGGGCTCAGAAATTAGATTGCACTAAAATTCCGTACTAGCATTCGGATCGTTAGTTTTCTGGTGGGAGTGCTCGTGTGGACTCCTAAGGGCGAAGCTACAATTGCTTCGATCGAGGATCTTGTTCTGCGTCTACAAGAGGTAAACCCTAATTAAAATTTTAATTTAGCATAATGCTTTGAGACATACGTGTTTGCAATTCTTTCTTGGGAATCCTTTGTGTTTCCGCTGCCTGACCCTAATAGGATTCCTAACATTATCTAGTGAATCAATTAAAATGAATTAGTAAAACGATGATGAACAGTAAATTAAAGAATAGAAAATTCAATGTCTTTTGAAGAAGAAAATCAAAGCAAGTTTGGGAAATTTTGTAACACCCTAATTTTTAATTAAATGAATAAATAAAATCAACAGGGAAATTTTTTAGATTTTAAAGTTAATGAACCGTACATAATCTGTTCAATTAACAACCGGGTCCAACGAAGAAGGAGGGGAAGGGGACAAGGAAGGGATTCATGCACATCGAAGGAAGAAAACGCTTAAGCGATGCTACACTCGGCATTCTGACATTCCACTCAGTTTTTATTGTATGGTTCACTCGGTAAATTATCACGCTCGGCCTTCACTTGGGAAGGTTCACTTCCTAATCCACTCGGGCTAACCTTAACACTCGCCAGTTTCACCCTGACAGCATATCGCACTCAACTGCTCCACTCGAACGGCTTATATGCGTATACGTATTAGCAATCCGAGAATGATTCCCCAAGCCGCTCACTCGGAAACTATGAAGACTTCTCACTCGGGATAACTTTTAAGTCCATCACGCCACTCAAGATATTCTACTCACTTTTCACTCGGCAACCATAATATTTCCTACACCAATTTTCCTACTAAATCAAGACTCGCTCGGGTTCTCTAATTACTTACTAATTTGTTACAATAAATCCACTTAGAGTCTCAGGCGTCATTCCCCAGTCGGTGAACTCTTACTCGGCGGATTCTCACTCGGAATCGTTAATTATCCTCTCCTCAGAAAGCCTCACAATTATCTCTCACAGGATTTCCACCAACACCTACTCCAGACTATGCGACCTCGATCACTCAGGCAATTTAACCTCTCATCTCTTGGGATGACTTGCCATCTCGCTTTTCCCCAACAACAACTTAGCTCCACTTCTACTCAAAGTCATACTGGCCTCCTATGCTGGGAAGTATACTTATACATCCATGTTCATCGCTCGGACATCACCTACAGCATAAACTAAACACACAATATATACATAGAGAGGTATTTTAAATAGTTACAATGCATTAACATGTTCCTTCTACCTGAAAGTGTTCAAGTTCTGATATAAAGACTAAAGTCAAAATACAAGCCGGCCAAGGCTTGACAAGACCTTATACACAGTATGTACATATTCACATATATTCCATAGCGCTCGGTTTCTCTGCTCCGTACTCAGCTCCTCCTTCATCTTTCATTCTAAGGGATATTCACTGAAATGTAGCCACAGTAGGGGTGAGCTTTTCATAGAAAATGACAGTCAAGGACTCGGTATCAGTGTCAGTACGCACACTTATATTCACTTGGTCGCATTCAGATTAAGTTAAGGCCATGCAAATTAGAATAATATCAATAACATACACTCACATACATACTACATAAAGTTCATCTTTATTCACACATGCACATGCATCCACACACTTGGAATTCATTCATAACACCCAACACATGCCACGCGTACTATCCTACTCAACATCATATCTACATGCATGCCTGCGGATCCGACTTGAGTAATGACTTTCAGTTACAGTTCCCCCTTTACTGGCCTCTCGTCCATCAGCTCTTCCCGTGTGGTACCGGCCTCCCATTGGCGTCTCGAGACTCCTCTCTAGCTCCTACGGCTACCACAAGCTCTCTCAGGATCTAGCCAAGGTCTGTAGCTGGAAGTCATTCCCCCGGGGCTCATGACCTTCCACGGGTCACCCCATTCCTACATATGCAACTTATGCGTTTAACCAGCAAGCAACATCACTCAACTGATACCTCCCTCGTAATCCTCAAGGTAGAAGCATATTCAACACGGTCTCTATTTTTACTTTGTCAATCACACCATCATGCACAGTGATCGAACAATCAAGGTAATAACATCGGATGAATCAACTAACAGTCATACATTCATATTCTCACAGTATTAACAGAGGTAAAACCATGCATCTCACTCGGCTATATAAGAAGGCTAATAGACTACATTACCACTATCTTGTTTACATGCAATTATTATCTAATGACTTATAATACACATGGAATCCAAGATCAACAATCATGCTTAACATACAATCGTGACAGACACATGCATACACTTAAAGCAGTACATTCATCCGGTACCGTTCGTGGACCATGCATTTGACATGCAAGCGCCCCCTACCTACTGAAGGAATTCAAGAAGCTCTTCTGCTCTCTGACGTTTGGTTTGACACCCTTTCTGACTCGTCCAGCCCCCCTTTCGCACCGTCGTGCCCTGCAATCGGCTCGGGAATGGAGAGTTGTTCCTTCTCTGCTTTAGTGATCGTCCTTCGCCAGTCGGAGGGGCTATGACCGTTCTCCAGTACCGTCGTCGTGGTCCCCAGTGATGAAGAATAGAACAGGGGAAGAGAAGAGGACGGAGACAAAGAAGAAGAAAAGAGAGAATGAAGCAGTAAGGAAGTATGAATATCACGGTGATACCGGGTATGTATATGCATGCGAAGAGAAGGAAGTAGGATGGGAGAACGTGAATCGCAGTCCACTCACGTAACTCACCAATCACAAGCAGCCATCTTTTACCAACTAAATTAATTTGTAATTATTCCTTAAATTAAATTGGTTATAATTAACAATTACCTTCCCACCCTGAAATCAAGGTCTTAATGGTTTATTTCATTCAGTATTTAACTTCAAAAATTGGGATGTTACAAATTTAATCAAAGATAAATCTTCGGGTATTAAGGGTTCATACGCTAGTATCAAAATTAAAAGTTACTCATCTATCCAATTATATGATTTCCTTTCTAAGGCAAATTCCCCTAAGTTAATTAACACCTTTCTCTGGAAAGCCTATTAACGTGCCTATTTCCCAAAAGAACCGCGTTCTATTTGTTAATTAGACCTTTTACGTTCTATGGAAATCTGATTAACCCCCAAACAATTTTGTTTACCATCGTAAATCAAAATCATAGGTTCAATTTATGTATTTTTGAATTACATGCCAATCTCTCGATTACCCATATAATTTTTGATCATCTACGCTTATCTCTAAGTCTTGCAGAAGCATTAGGCATACATAAATTGAATAGAAATTAAAATCACATAGATTGAAATGCGAAGAATAATTAATTGTAACACATAGGCATACTATATCCTTAGCCTCAAGAAAAGAGCTTAGTGTGCCATAAGGATGGGGGTCATCATGTCACACATCACAAAATCAATGCCAAGCATAAAAGATATAAAAAGTGTAAAATAGGGATTCAGAAATTACAAATTAGTTCTCACTAGGATTCTTAATTCTTCCTCCTAAATCTGTAGAATTGATTTCCCTTGATGGTCTTGACTCTTGATTCCTAATGAAAGCTTCCCAAAATATCCTTCAAAATCTCCCAAAAGTTATCTCTCAAACTGTCTCTACAAAGCTCTCTTTTTCTGCCCCCTAGTGCCCAACAAAAACCCTAAACAAATTAGAGATTTGGGCCTCGTAGGGGACAACCACGACCAATGGTGGATAACCACGGCCAGTGGTTCGAGTTCTAATCCCTTTTAAACAAAATTTTGTAACTTTGTCTAATAGATAGAGCCAACCACGGCCAGTGGTGGCTTCTAACTTCCTGTTCTTTGCTCCACAATGCTCCATAGTCTTCCACAATGCCCACCACGGCCAGTGGTGGCTTCTGACTTGCTTTTCCTATTTTCCAGTGCTAACCACGACCAGTGGTTTGCCACCACTGGCAGTGGTTTCCTCCAACCTTGCCAAAATACAATCCTAAAGGCCTCAAAGGTCTATTCTTTCATCCACTTTGCCATTTTTCCTTAAAAGAGACGTAGAACATCATTGATCCTGTAAAAATAGGAACAACCAAGTAATATGTATGGGAAAGAATCAAAATTAAGAGAATCGGGCATGAAACAATATACAACAACCCTAAAAACTAGACCTATGATAAGTGTTTGATTATATTGAGTTTGCTGCAAGAGAATCAAGTTTGTATAATATGAACTCAATGGAATGAATGTGCCAAGTTTAAACACAGAGGTTGTAGTACAGTATAGATGTCGTTCCACTGAGGAGGTGTAAGAATGAAAATCTTAGTCTTGAATTGATTTGGCAGAAAGTTTTTGGTTTTTGTTTTGTTATAAATGATGTTGAATGAGAAACAGTAAGTAACAAAATAACAGATGATAGCACTTTGCAAAATATAACAGTAAATGATGTTGGAAAAATCAGTTTTGTAAAACAGGGATTGGCTTCATCACATTTTCACCTCTGTAAGCTGCATAAGTTTCCATATAAGTAAATCAAAAAGATAAGTTCTACGTCACAATCAAAGTCATTTGCATCGATCCCTCGACTACAAAATTCATAAGAATGATTTCCAAACCGCTGATCCCTCAGTCACTTTGGAAACCATTCCAGCATTATCGATCGATTGTTTTGACGTTTGTTGCGTTAGACGCCATCCCTGGCTACCTACTCACAACAAGCATTTCTTTCAGGGTCTGCTTTCAAAAGTCACTTCCCAGCATACTCAAGAAAACTTAGAACAAGAAAATAGTGATCAAGTACTTTCAGGCATTAAACGCAGAAGGAAATACAGCAACTTATCAAATCTCATTACTAAATGAAAACTTACAGCAGCATTACTTTAGTGTTGAATGGATTACAGCCAATCCCAAAAGGGAGATTTAGCTACTCATGCCTTGCATTTTCACTATCAACAGAGTGAATACAGGAAATAATGGAAAGTATGAATGAAATACAGAGGATGAATCTGATGTATGATGTGATAGGAGATTGATGATTCTGATGCCCTGTTTGCAGCTTGCTTTATAGGAGTTTTTGGCTTAGCTTCTCTTACCCACTTGCGTAGAACCCATGCGGCATCTTTCAGAGACTGGTGGAAACAGCAGAAAGTGGATGAGTTTGCATCGCATTACGGGTGAATAAAGAATTAAGAAGCCCACGCTGTGTGAGTCACGCTTGAGCTTGATGGTCACGCTCAAGCGTGAAGGGCTCTGAAGCTTTTTAATAGTCTTGCGCTTGAGCTTCCTTGTCCACGCTTAAGCGTGGTTCCTTTGTTCAGCATATGCTTGATCCTTCGCTTCAAGCTAGACATATTTACGCTTTAAGCGAGCTCCTCTATCCCCACAGATGTGTTCCACGCTCAAGCCACGCTCAAGCGGGATCGAGGTCACGCCCAAGCGGCTCCTTATCACGCTTGAGCGTGAGATGCCCCTGATGCTGTTCCTTAATTCAATTCAGTCACGCTTTGAGCTCCATGGTTCCACGCTTGAGCGCCAGTCATGCATGAAGTCACGCTTGAGCGAGCTCGGGCTCACGCTCAAGCGTGAGGGGATGTTGGTGTGTTCCTCATTGTTTCACTTGGGTGCATGGGCAACGTAGGCTTTTGTTTCCTTCACGCTCAGGCGTGTAGTGTACCACGCTCGAGTGTCCTTTGCTTGATGCTCTTTGTTTTTTCAAGGCTTTTGTCACTTTGTTCACTGATTTTCAAATTTCAAGCTTATTTTCTTAATACTCCCTTTATGATCAAAATCATGCTCAATTATTTATCAGTTTTGTTAAGTTATTCAAAAAAATGGTTCTAGTTGAGCCATGAATTTAATCATAAAATAGGCACTCATCAAACTCTCCCCAACCTAGATTTTTGCTTGTCCTCAAGTAAAAAGAAGATTTGGAAAGGGAAACAAGTATTTCAAAAATCTGAGTTTCTGTTGCAGACAAAAGTTTAAAAGGCAATAATCTGAGTTAATGTCTAGACAAATGATTTTCTTAATACCAATTCCTTAAAATGTAATGCACCATTACCTTATTCATAAAGCATGTAACCCATTGCTGTAAGAATATAGAATTTCTCATTATTTCTTACCATGTGTCTGTTTCGCGCATCCATCATTAGAACTGTTTTGTTAACATTGCCCGTCATTTCTAGTAAAACCAAAATTCAAATGAATAGCAAGGATCAGAAGGTCTTTTAAGGGTGTAATGAGGCTGGGTTAACAAGAAACTTTGGTTTTTCTGGGTTTCAAAACGCATGTTTTAAAGAAGAGCATAAGTGTTTTTGGTTAATTTAGAAGGCTCCTTCTCTGCATTGAAACTTCAGAATTTTCTTTTGTTTTACTCCAGCTCTTTTATACAATCTTTGGAGAGCTTACTTATTCTTTCTACATTTTATTCTACTGCCTCCATTTGTTTCATCTTCTTTTGAGAAAATTATTTTATGCTCTTTTTCAAGATGAACATGCAGGTGAGGTAGAATTTTTGCTTTTATGCTTAGCTCAGGGCAGAGAAAAATTTTCATGCTTTTATGGCTCAAAGATGGGCTGCGAAAAAATCGGATCTTTTTATCGGGGTAGCTTTTTGGCTCTTGGCTAACTATGTTTTCAAAATTGCCTTATCATTTCCTTGCTTGTTTCTTAAGAAAAAGGTTTAATTAGAAAATCAGTCAATGCCAATTTAACAAATTCAAATGAGGCTCTCAAGTGTTTAGATTTTCTCACTTCTCATCAAGATATCAGGCTTACTTCCTTATTCTAACAGAAAAGGGTTCACGTCATGTAATCAAGCAACAATACATGCATTCCAGTTCCTTGGTTCTTAATTAAGTCATTTTGCCTAAAAAAAAGAATCAGTGTTGTTGTCTAAAAACATTCTGCTGCTTAGAAACTTTTCTTTGTTCAAAAAGTAAAATCTTTGGTTGGGGTTTTCAAAAATGTTCAAAGTCTTAATCACCAAAACAGAAATAATCACAAGCAAACAAGAATAATCATAAGCAGATAAGAATAATCACAAGCAGATAATCTCAAGCAATTCTAAAGTGTGCTGTACTAAAGATAAAGTAAGCTATAAATTGTCAAGAACTGAAAGCATTAAAAAGTTTCACTCTTCCTCGGATGAGTCCTCCTCTGTTCCCAAGTCTCTTTCTGGAGGTCCCTGAGTTGAAGTTCCTGGCCTATCCTCCTGTGTAGCCTCACCTCCTCCCACAAACGGAGGCCTGTCCCCAGGCCAAGCAAGTAGGGCCTCAAACTGGGCAGGTGGCATCCATGGATTGTGTTGACCTGCAGGAATGCTATGATAAAGGCCATTGTGAACATGTAACAAACCTCTATGCTGAGCGTTCTGCTGGGCTAGGATATGGCTGTTTTGAACTTTCAGGATGTGAATGCCTTGTAAAATCAGGTTGCCTTCAGTGCTGAGGGGGGGTGGGCAGGTGCAGTGCTGAATGCTTGCTGTGCTGCTTGTGAGGCATGTGGAGGAGGTGCATCAGTTGCAGGGAGTGCTGGATTACTGCAGTAACGCTCAATGAAGCGTTTGTCTATGGAAGGCCTGATTGGTTTGAGGTCTTGTACCTCAACACCATGAGCTGCACAAAAATCAGTGATAAAGGCAGGAAAACCAAGACTCCCTTTTACCTTTTGACCTGCCTGGGAATACTTCTGGTCAGAAATTACAAACTTGTGGATTTCATCCGATAGTACTTGGGCTAGATCAATACCCCAAAGGGACATGTGAATGCTGTTTTTTCTTGATCCTCAGGTGCAACTGCGATCTGGTTATACCCTGAGTATCCAGCTAGAAAGCAGTAGTATGCTTGACCTGCAAGTCTTTCTAGCATTTGATCCATGAAGGGCAGAGGGAAATGATCTTTCTGGGTAGCAATGTTTAGTTTCCTGTAATCGATACACATCCTCCATCCTGTGACAGTTCTTGTAGGGATCAATTCATGTTTCTCATTCTGTATGACAGTGATTCCTCCTTTCTTTGGAACAACCTGCACAGGGCTCACCCAAGAGCTATCAGAAATAGGATAAATTATACCAGCTTCTAGTAACTTGGTTACCTCCCCTTTTACTACTTCCTTCATAGTTGGGTTCAAGCGTCTCTGTGGCTGAGCAATTGGTTTGAATTCTTGTTCCATGTAAATGTGATGAGTGCAGTAAGCTGGGCTTATTCCTTTCAAATCTTCCAGCCTTCATCCAATCGCTGTTGAATGCTCTTTCAATACTTGAATCAACTGCTTCTCTTCGGTACCTGTCAATTCCCTGTTAATAATAACAGGTTTTTGGTTATCATTATCAAGAAAGACATATTTCAAGTGTGGAGGTAAAGCTTTTAACTCCACTTTTGGTGGAACAACTTCTTTTGTTTCCTCAGACAGCCTTTTAAAGTGACTTTCTTTTTGAGCATCTTGCTTGTCCTTCTTGTCTTCCTCCATTGCTCTAATGTTCAGCTTCTCCAGTGGATCTCTGTTGAACCATTCGTTGGTTTGTTCTCTGATGGCTTCTTCTTCAATGTCAATTTTGAAGCACTGTTATTTGTCTTTTGGGTATTTCATTGCATCAAACATGTTGAAATTTACCTCTTCATCTTGCCATCCACATCAATGATTACTTTTGCAGTCTTCATGAAGGGTCTCCCCAAAATGAGAGGTACTTCTGCATCTTCTTCTATATCCATTATGACAAAATCTACAGGAAACACAAACTTGTCAACTCTTACCAGTACATCTTCAGCTATGCCATATGGAAATTTCATAGACCTATCCGCCAGCTGGAGGGTCATCCGGGTTGGCTTCACCTCAAGATCTCCAATTTTTTTCACCATTGAGAGAGGCATTAGATTAATGCTTGCTCCCAAATCCAAGAGTGCTTTTCCTACTGGTAGAGTACCAATAGTTACTGGGATTGTGAAACTTCCGGGGTCTTTTGTTTTTTGTGGCAGTGCCTTTTGAATGATGGCACTGCAGCCTGCTGCAAGCTCCACTGTTTCTTCAGAAAATCTCTTCTTCTTTGTTAACAGCTCCTTCATAAATTTAGCATAAGTTGGCATTTGCTCCATGGCTTTCACAAAAGGTATGTTTATCTGTAACCTTTTGAAGATATCCATAAATCTTGCAAATTGCCTTTCCTTGTCCATTTTTGAAGGGTTCTTTGGATACGGCAAGCTCTTCAGTTGTGGTGTTGGGTCATCCACCTTCTTCTTCCCTTCTTTTATTTCTTTCTTTTTTTCTTTTTCAACCTCCTCCTTCATATTTACATCATTATTCTTCTTTTCACTAACTTCCTCTTCTATTTCTTTTTCTTTTTCTACTTTTTCTTCCACCTTGTCATTCTCTTTTTGTCCAATGACCTTTCCACTTCTTGTTGTGATTGCTTTGCATTACTCCTTTGGATTTGGGTGTGTATTGGCTCCAAATTGGGAGTTGTGATGCTCTGCAATTTGGCGAGCCAATTGCCCCACTTGTGTCTCCAGGTTTCTTATCGAAGCATCAGTGTTCTTTTGGTTGGTGATTGAGACCTGCATGAATTTTTCTAGAGTGTCCTCTAGTTTTGATGTCCTTTCTGTCAATGAAGGACCTTGTTGATAAGGTTGCTGTCTGTTGGATGTGCTTGCTTCTTGCTTCCATCCACCATTTTGACTATTCCTCCATCCCTGTGAAAAATTATTGGGGTAAGTATTGTTATTGAAGTTACTTTGCTTACCTTGGTTATTCATATAGAGGATAGATTGGTCTCCTTGTTCTCCTTGGCAGTGTCCATTCTGATGTTCTCCTCCACAAAAGTCACATCTCATTTGTGCTTGTTGGTTTCCTGTAGAGGACTGTACAGCATGCAGTTATTGCGGGAGTTTTGCCATTTGCTGTGTCAGAACTTCAATTTGTTGTGTCAAAATCTTATTTTGAGCCAAAATGGCATCTGTTGTATTAAGTTCCAACACTCCCTTCTTTTAGATTTGTGTTCTGTCATGCTGAGCCTGGTAATCTGTGGATGATAATGCTTCAATGATCCTTGTAGCTTGCTCTGCATCCACTGTCATCATGGTTCCTCCAGCTACTGCATCCAAAATCATTTTAGTATCACCCTTTAAACCACTGTAAAAGATATTCAATTGGGCAATATCTTCCAGTCCATGGTTTGGGCATCTTCTGAGGAGAGATTTGAAGCGTTCCCATGCTTCACAAAAGGGTTCATCATGGCTTTGTTTAAATGTTGTGATATCTGATTTAGCCTTGATGAATCTGGATGGTGGGAAGAATCTGTGTAGGAATTTTTCCTCCACTGTCTCCCAGCTGTTCAAGCTTTGATTTGGGTGTGACTGGAGCCATTCTTTGGCTTTTCCTGCAAGAGAAAAAGGAAACAATCTTAGGTATGCTGTCTCAATTACTTCCTGTTCAAATCCCATTGTTCCTACCAATTCATAGAATGTGGCCAAGTGAGTGTAAGGATCTTCACTGGACATTCCATGAAATTGATGGGAACTAATTAAACTAAGAAAAGCAGGTTTCATTTCTATAGCCCTGATTGTATTTGGTATAGCAATGCTTGAGTAGTGTCTAGGTCCTTGTTGCAATGTGTAATCTCCAAGTGTTCTCCTTGGTGGATTTTGATTATTGCTGTTGTCCTCCATTGTAACAGAGGAAGTTTGTCCTACGTGGAAGTTCTGCTTGGCTTTCTTGATTTTCTTGAGGAACCTATCTATCTCAGGATCAAATGCAAGTTGTTCTTTTGTACCCTGTCCTCTCAAGATCATAAATCAAAGTACTCAAATAGCAAGATTACTAAATAAAAAAAAATTGAAAATAATTTTATTTACACTATCTTGTCAATTCAATGTTAAAATATTCAAACTTAAATCACCTCCCCGGCAGCGGCGCCAAAACTTGATAAGTGTTTGATTATATTGAGTTTGCTGCAAGAGAATCAAGTTTGTATAATATGAACTCAATGGAATGAATGTGCCAAGTTTAAACACAGAGGTTGTAGTACAGTATAGATGTCGTTCCAGTGAGGAGGTATAAGAATGAAAATCTTAGTCTTGAATTGATTTGGCAGAAAGTTTTTGGTTTTTGTTTTGTTATAAATGATGTTGAATGAGAAACAGTAAGTAACAAAATAACAGATGATAGCACTTTGCAAAATATAACAGTAAATGATGTTGGAAAAATCAGTTTTGTAAAACAGGGATTGGCTTCATCACATTTTCACCTCTGTAAGCTGCATAAGTTTCCATATAAGTAAATCGAAAAGATAAGTTCTACGTCACAATCAAAGTCATTTGCATCGATCCCTCGACTACAAAATTCATAAGAATGATTTCCAAACCGCTGATCCCTCAGTCACTTTGGAAACCATTCCAGCATTATCGATCGATTGTTTTGACGTTTGTTGCGTTAGACGCCATCCCTGGCTACCTACTCACAACAAGCATTTCTTTCAGGGTCTGCTTTCAAAAGTCACTTCCCAGCATACTCAAGAAAACTTAGAACAAGAAAATAGTGATCAAGTACTTTCAGGCATTAAACGCAGAAGGAAATACAGCAACTTATCAAATCTCATTACTAAATGAAAACTTACAGCAGCATTACTTTAGTGTTGAATGGATTACAGCCAATCCCAAAAGGGAGATTTAGCTACTCATGCCTTGCATTTTCACTATCAACAGAGTGAATACAGGAAATAATGGAAAGTATGAATGAAATACAGAGGATGAATCTGATGTATGATGTGATAGGAGATTGATGATTCTGATGCCCTGTTTGCAGCTTGCTTTATAGGAGTTTTTGGCTTAGCTTCTCTTACCCACTTGCGTAGAACCCATGCGGCATCTTTCAGAGACTGGTGGAAACAGCAGAAAGTGGATGAGTTTGCATCGCATTACGGGTGAATAAAGAATTAAGAAGCCCACGCTGTGTGAGTCACGCTTGAGCTTGATGGTCACGCTCAAGCGTGAAGGGCTCTGAAGCTTTTTAATAGTCTTGCGCTTGAGCTTCCTTGTCCACGCTTAAGCGTGGTTCCTTTGTTCAGCATATGCTTGATCCTTCGCTTCAAGCTGGACATGTTTACGCTTTAAGCGAGCTCCTCTATCCCCACAGATGTGTTCCACGCTCAAGCCACGCTCAAGCGGGATCGAGGTCACGCCCAAGCGGCTCCTTATCACGCTTGAGCGTGAGATGCCCCTGATGCTGTTCCTTAATTCAATTCAGTCACGCTTTGAGCTCCATGGTTCCACGCTTGAGCGCCAGTCATGCATGAAGTCACGCTTGAGCGAGCTCGGGCTCACGCTCAAGCGTGAGGGGATGTTGGTGTGTTCCTCATTGTTTCACTTGGGTGCATGGGCAACGTAGGCTTTTGTTTCCTTCACGCTCAGGCGTGTAGTGTACCACGCTCGAGTGTCCTTTGCTTGATGCTCTTTGTTTCTTCAAGGCTTTTGTCACTTTGTTCACTGATTTTCAAATTTCAAGCTTCTTTTCTTAATACTCCCTTTATGATCAAAATCATGCTTAATTATTTATCAGTTTTGTTAAGTTATTCAAAAAAATGGTTCTAGTTGAGCCATGAATTTAATCATAAAATAGGCACTCATCAACCTAAAAACAAACAAAAACAACACACAATGCACACTTATCAAAATACCCCAAACTAAAACATTGCTTGTTCTCAAGCAATCACTAAATCCATACAAGCATATCATGAAAAACCAACAGACCCAAGCAAACTTAAAGAATCTTGTATTTATTTATTTTCTTTATTTTTGTGTTTTTAAGAGATTGCATAAACTACCAGAATATACCATAATCAACAATTAAACCATATTCACTAAGATTAGACCTAGGGTACTCTTTCTCACTTTACACTCAGTGTATGTGCTTGTGTTTCAATCCACTCAGACCACTACATTCTAAACACTACCATAGGCTTGGCAATTGACCACAGACTCCAAAGTTATCAAGAAAACATGCATTGGTCAAAAGGTCTTTTAAAGGGTTGTAATAGGGCCAGGGGATTCATAACATAGGAATGGAAACCAAGAAATAGGGAAATGCAAAGGGCTTAATTCTGTAAGAAGAGCAGTATCACAAGAAGGCAAGCAAACCTCAATTCAATAACTCTCTATACTTTCAAACCATAAAGGGTATAATTCATTTTTCTTTTTCTCTTCTTTTAATTTTTAGATCAAACTCCTTATCTTTCAATTTCTTTGAATCACACACCCCAAACTATCAAGGTTTTTGTTTTTCAATTTAACCACTTTTAGTTAGCTTACCTTTCTACCTCTTCTATATGTGAACCAAAAATCCTAATATTAAATGTTTTGAAAGAAAACATCATATTATTTCATGGCTCAAAAGGGACAACTAAAGGGTTACACTTTCAATAAATTTTAAGGTTAAAGAGAACAAAACCTAAAGTACCTTTTTCATTCCAAGCATGCATTCACAAACCATTTTGAATTGGTCAAAAGGCAAGTTCTAGAGTGTTAACAAATGTGTGAATCACTCAGTCAAAGAATCATAGGTCATTTACAATTTAATGCATGAACACCCTATTGGCTCAAAAGCTTACAGTGGTAATTGGCTTAATCAAAGAAACATAGTCATCATGCAGAGTGATTATTTTGGCAAGAATAGCAATCATAAACTTTTTATTTATTTATTATATATATTTTTTATTTTTTAATTTTATACAAGATTCACCCAAGTAATGCTTAAAATCCAACCAATCTACATCACATGTCGTACAGATAACAATAACTACAATCAGTAATCAATGCTAGCCTAAGGCATATGAGCAGACATACAATCTTGCAAATGAACTAGGACATAAGCATACAATCATGCAAATGAACTAGAAAATAAAAATAAACAAAAATAAAAAGAAGTAAAGTAAGAACGAGCAGAACTTTTATGTACCCATCACCCTAAAATAAAACTGGACATTGTCCCTAATGTCCATATCAAGGGGCCAAAGAGGGCGTAATTGAGGAACCAGGGGTAAAAGTGTTAAGGAAACCCTAGTACATGAGCAGCGGAAATACAAGGATTCCCATAGGATTTGCAAAGCACCGTATTTCAAAGCACAAGACAAACACATACAAAAAAATTCATTTTAGGATTACCTCTTAAAGAACACCGAAGCAGTCAGCCTCTTCTTTTAGGAGTCCACACGAGGACTCCCACCAGATTTGCAATACTTGCCAACTGCTAGTTTGACGGCATGTAGCTCTTACAACTTTTGTGAATTTGTGTCTCACTTTAGTGAACGGCCTATGAGCATCTTATGCTCTATTTATAAGCTTAGGTTTGACCTAATTTGTTCTCTCTAAAGAGTGGGCTCCTTACTCATTCTAAATGAGTTAGGCCCAATAGCTTTATTTTAGTCCAACTAAAATAAAACAAAACATTTTCTGATGGGCTTACTCTATATGTGTAACCCTATAGGTAAAATACCCGGTCATATTAATAATAAAATTTTATTATTAATATAAAATAAGAGCGGTATCTAGCAATGCATCATTATGTCCGAATATTATTTAATATCAACATAACCTATAAGTGATAATTATTTTATATGTTTGTTCCTTTTGTCACGATATCCTAATTGGGCCCAAGGCATGGTCGCGTCATCCTTGTATGGCGCAATTTATTTTACTTGATACCGGAGTAGACTTAATCTGAATAAATATCTAATATTTATTCTTTCTAGCATGGCCATGTGTTTCCTTAGTCTTACTCCATCAAGTGGCCCATAGATATCACTCTTGTCAAATAGGAGAGACAAATCCCATCTACATCACTCACATCCCTCTATATAATTTGTTCATTGCCTAATCACAATCTTTATAGTCCTCTTGTTACAGAAGACATTTAATTGTATTAAAACAACAAACTCCTCATGTAGGAATTATAGTGACTTCAGGTCAAAGGACTACATATACCATTATCATATTAAGAATCGTTTATGACATTCATGTAACGATCCATGCAACGTTCTCATGGTGGGTCTGTCCAGTACATCATTACTCTTAATGTGTACCCGTGTAAAGACTTGATATCATCTATATTTATGATCTGTGAGATCAGGTCACAGTACCTTCACACACTAGTCTCAATTTATTTACATGTCCCCATGTTGACTAGGGACATTTTAGGAATAACTTTCATATGACCTACTACTCCAAGGATAAACACGTTTTAAAACAATTTTAAACTGAAATACTTATTTTATTGATAAGCAGAAAAATGATACAAATGAAAAAGCAAAAAAGCTCATAGTGTATACACCAATAATCTCTCACTTGCAGTAGAGCTAATCAGACATTTGCCTAATGCCTAATGATCTAGTGTGCCCCTCGTGTTTTTGTTGTGTAAGAGGTTTTTTGAGTGGGTCAACAATATTCTCATCTGTATGCACCTTACATATCTTTACATTTCCTCGGTCAAGGATCTCTCGAATAAGATGAAATCGCCTAAGTATATGCTTGGATCGTTGATGTGATCTAGGTTCCTTAGCTTGTGTAATTGCTCCACTATTGTCACAGTAGAGACTTACAGGGTCCACAATGCTAGGAACAATTCCAAGTTCTGTTATGAACTTCTTGATCCATACTACCTCTTTTGCAGCATTTGAGGCAACAATATACTCAGACTCTATAGTAGAATCAACAACTGTCTCTTGCTTTGAACTCTTCCAGCTTACAACGCCACTATTTAGACAAAACACATACCCGGATTGTGATCTTGAGTCATCCTTATCAGTTTGGAAGCTAGCATCAGTGTAACCTTTTACAATGAGCTCTTCTTCCCTTCCATATATCAAGAATGAATCCTTAGTTTTTCTTAAGTACTTCAGGATATTCTTGACAACAGTCTAGTGACTTTCATCAGGATCAGACTGGTATCTACTCGTCATGCTTAAAGCATATGAGACATCTGGTCGGGTACATATCATGGCATACATGATTGATCCAATAGCAGATGCATATGGAATCTTATTCATCCGTTCTCTCTCTTCTTTAGTGGAAGGAGATTGAGCTTTTGATAAGCTTATGCCATGAACCATAGGCAAAGTTCCTTTCTTGGAATCTTGCATGTTAAACCTTTTAACACTTTGTCTATGTATGTATTCTGAATTAGGCCAAGAAGTTTTCTTGATCTATCTCTATAGATCTTAATTCCCAACACGTAGGTTGTTTCACCTAAGTCTTTCATAGAAAAATTGTAACATCCCAATTTTGAAATTAGATACCGAATGAAATTAAACCATTAAGATTATAATTTCAAAGTAGGAAATTATTTGTTAATCATAATTAACTTAATTAGCCTAACTTAAGAAATGATGGCAGATTAATCATGCTTAATTGTTAAATGGTTGGCTGCTTATGATTGGCGGGTCACGTGAGTGGGGTTGCGATTCACGCTTCCCCACCCCACTCTCCTTCTCTTCGTACGCATATACATATGCCCTGTGCCACTATGGTTATTCATCTTTCTCCACTGCTTTGCCCTCTCTTTTCTTCTCTTCTTCGTTCCTCGTCCTCTTCTCTTCTCCCCTGTCCTTGTTTTCTATTTCTAGAAACCCACGACGACGGTGCTACAGAAGGGTCAGGGTCTCCTCCGACTAGTGAAGGACGATCATCGAAGCAGAGGAAGAACAACTTCCTATCCCCAAGCCGATTGCAGAGTACGACTATGCGAAGGGGACTGAACGAGGCAAACAAAGCATCAGACCAAACATCGAAAAATAGAAGAGCTTCTCGAGTCCCTTCAGAAGGTAGGAGGCGCTTGCATGTCAAATGCATAGTTGATGGACGGTACCGGATGAATGTATTACCTTGCGTGTGCATGAATGGGTCTGTGATGACTGTGTGTAATGCATGATTGTGAATCCTGGAATGCCATATGGGTGATTGCAGAGTCCTGATTATTGTTATACAATTGTATGCATGTATTTAGGGTCGTTGTGCTGAATTCTGATAGTTGGTTATACATAAACGCATGTGATGCATGTTCTTATTATTGTTAATACCGAGAGGATACGTATGTGTGATTGTTGGCTAATTTCATTTGAGGTATTGTAAAGATGAACCGTTGAGTACTGTGTATACTGGTACGATGAAATGTAGGAAATATATTGGGTCAGATGTGACGCTAATGGTTACAAGGAATGAGTCAGATAATTGAGGATGCTTGTTGTTTAAGCATATAGGCTGCATGTACAGCAATGGGGTGACCCGTGGAAGTTCAGGAGCCCTAACAAAATGATCTCCAGCTACAGACCCTTGGCTAGATCCTGTGAGAGCCCGTGGTAGCCGTAGGAGCTAGAGTTAAGTCTCGAGATGTCAATGGGAGGCCGGTACCACGCGGGAAGGGCTAATGGATGAGAGGCCAGTAAGGGAACCTGTAACTAAAAATCATTGCTTAAGTCGGATCCGCATGCATGCATGTAGATGAAATGTTGGTTAGGATAGGATGAGTGGGATGGCTCGGAGTGATACAAGTGAATTCTGAATGAGTTGATGCATGCTTTTGTATGATTGAAATTGATCTCACGTAATATGTATGTAAGTGTATGTCTTTGAAAGTATCATATTCTGCATGGCTGAAATCCAAATGGAATGCAAACCGAGTGAACGTGAGTGCAAGTATTGATGCTGATACCGAATCATTAACTGTCATTTTAAATGTATAAGCTCACCCCTACTGTGGCAATATTTTCAGTGAATGTCTCTCGGAACAATGAGTAAAGGCGGAGCTGCATGTCGAGTGGAACGTTTATGCACGATGGAACTATATGTATATATGTAGATATTGTGTATAATGTTTTGGTTAAGCCTTGGTCGGCTCGTGTTTTGATATTAGTCCCTTAAACCAGAATTTGAATTCCCTTGGGTTGAGGGTATGACAATGTGCTTGTAAATTAATTGTATATATATTCCTGTATATATATATATATATACTATATGTTTATCTATGCTATGTGTGAAATCCGAGTGATGTACATAGGTACTTCCAAGCGTGGGAGGCTGTACAATCTTAGGTTAAAATGGAACTAAGTTAATGCTGTGGGAAGCGAGATAGTGACTTTACCCCGACTGAGGAAAGGTTAGATATTCCGACTGATGATTGATCTATAAGAATTCTGAATGGAACCTAGAGTAGTAAACTTATTGGAAACTAGAAGATTCTAGGAGAGGCTTGATTTAGTAAGAAAACTTGAGTAAGAAGGATTATATGTGCCGAGTGGAGTTACTCGCCTCAGCGGCTAAGTGTTCGCTCCAGCGAGTGTGTTTGGTTGGAAGGCTTTTGGATCGACTTCGCCTAAGCGAAGGGGTGTTTGCCCGAGCGAGTTGGGCTGTCTTGCCCAAGCGGAGTCGGATCTCGCTTGAGCGAGTTTGCATCATATTGTGGGTTCGCTCAGGCACTGTTTATCCTTCCGCTGTATGTCTTTCTTTGCTCGGCTTTTATATTTCCTTGCCTTCCTTTCCTTCTCTTGGACCCGGTTCCATTGGTGGGTCTTCTTTTGGTCAGTTTTTGCCCTCTCTGCCCTTTCATTGTTTCGATCTTACTCTAAGCATTATTTTGGGCAGATTATGTATGTTTTGCAAACTCTAAAATTTGGAAAAATTTCCCTGTTTTGGGTTTATTTATTTGTTAAAAATTAGGGTGTTATATTTTGGTATCAGAGCAGACCAAAAAGGTCCAAGGCCAAGGTATGCTTACCGAGTGTAAGCGGTTGTGTGCATTATGACCGAGTGGTCATTATTATTGTGATATTCTGTTGAACATGAACGATGTTGAGATATTGAATTGAGGATAGGAGATTATTCCCCTCCTGGTCTGATTGATTATGTGATAAATAGGAATGGTATAATGTGCTATAGTTATTGAATGTTGGGATGAAATCCGATCGGTAATGAGTAACTTGTATACTTATCCTCGAAGGGGTGTTAATTTTAAGATAAGTAATGACGAATCGTCAAAGCATGGAAGCCATAGCCGCGGCATTCCAACATTTTGCGAACGTGTTTGAGAGGCAGGGCCAGCCTCGAGTTGAAGATGGCCAAGTATTGGATCGCTTCCTAAAGAGGAAGCCGAGTGACTTTCAAGGGGGACTTAACCCCGAAGCAGCTTACAAGTGGACTCAAGAGTTAGAGAGGATTTTTGGGGGCCTTCACTGTACTGAGGCCCAGAAGGTGGAGTACACAGTGTACATGCTGCGGGACGAAGCAGAAAACTGGTGGAAGATTGCCAGAAACCGACTGGTTGATGCTGATACCCAGCTGACCTGGGAAAATTTCAAAACGTGCTTCCTAGAAAATTATTTCCTCGACACAGTGAGGAGTTGGAAGGAACTGGAATTTATGGAACTAAAACAGGGTTCCATGTCTGTAGAAGAATACGCAGCCAGATTTGAAGAGCTGTGTCTGTTTTATCCGCCCTTCCAACAACCCTGGACTGAGAGTTCTAAATGCCTTAAATTCGAGAACAGACTGCGATCGGACATTAAAAGAGCTTGCAGATACCAAGAAATTAGAAGTTTCCCAGTACTGGTGAATAAATGTAGGATTTTTGAAGAAGATGACAAGGCCCATTCGGGCCAGAGCAGTAGGGCAGAACCCTCCTTGAGGCCTCAACAGTCACGCTTCAAGAGATCAGGTAACGTTGGAAGAAGTGGACCCTCTGCTAGATATAAGGGTCGGAACAGTCAAGGGGGACAGACTGGTGGACGTCCAAGATTTGGCAAGTGTTTTAAATATGGTGGCGACCACTTTGCTCAGAATTGTGATGATGGAGGAAATGTCATATGTTTTCATTGCAATGAGAAGGGGTATATCCGCCCTGACTGTCCTCAATTACGCCAAGTAGACACCCACGTGCATCGTGGAGGCTTCCGAGGGAGAGGTCGTGGGAATGGTGGCCAACGATCAGAGGGCAGAGATAATAGAGCCAGAGGGAATATGATGTTCGCTCCAAACAACCGAAGGAGAAATACTGACCAACCAGCTGCTGGGAGGGTATACGCCATCAACGCGGAGGAGGCTGCATAAGTGAATGACTTGGTGCAAAGTAAGTGCTTACTCGGTAGATATACACTTAATGTAGTTTTTGATTCTGGAGCCACCCATTCTTTTATAGCTGATGAGTGTGTGAGACGTTTAAAGTTGCCGACTGTGTATATGGATTGGACTTTGGAAGTAGCTAATCTGACTGGCACTAAGGTGTTGACATCATCAATGTGTAAAGATATAATGTTTGTGTTGGGAGATCAGAGCTTCACCTTCGATTTGGTGTGCATGCCTCTAAAGGACCCCGACATTGTACTTGGCATGGATTGGCTTTCAGCCAATAAGGTATTGGTGGACTGTCGAAACCGAAGGGTAATTTTTCCGAGGCAGAACAATGAAGATTATACGGTACAAGGTATAGCTCAGCTATTTATGATGCTTTGTTTAACTGAGGGAGAGGGTAGAGCCGGGGTGAACGATATTCTGACTGTTTGTGAATTCCCCGAAGTGTTTCCGGAGGATGTGCTGGGTGTCCCTCCGAATATAGAAGTTGAATTCTCTATAGACTTGATCCCTGGAGCCGAGCCAGTCTCCAGTGCACCTTATAGAATGTCCCCAACAGAATTGGCTGAGTTAAAAAAGCAGGTGGATGAGTTACTCGGAAAACAATTCATTAGACCGAGTGTATCACCATGGGGCGCACCTGTACTACTTGTCAAAAAGAAGGATGGAAGCATGAGGTTATGCATAGATTACCGACAGTTGAATAAACTCACGATTAAGAACCGATACCCGTTGCCTAGAATTGATGATTTGATTGACCAACTGTGTGGAGCTTCAGTCTTCTCAAAGATCGATTTACGATCTGGATACCACCAAATCCGGGTGAAGGACTCGGATATCCCAAAGACTGCCTTTAGGACTCGGTATGGCCACTACGAGTATGTAGTGATGCCGTTCGGTGTCACAAACGCCCCTGCTGTATTCATGAATTACATGAACAGCATATTCCACCCATATCTAGACTGATTCATAGTTGTTTTTATTGACGATATCTTAATCTATTCCAAAACCCCAGAGGAGCATGAAGAATACCTCCGAGCGGTACTCCAAGTATTGAAGGAGAAGCAAATTGTTTGCAAAGCTTTCGAAGTACGATTTCTGGATGGATAAGATCCACTTTCTTGGACATGTAATTTCCATGGAAGGTGTCTCGGTGGACCCATCAAAGGTGGCAGCTATAATGGCATGGGAGAGACCCAAGTCGGTCTCAGAGATAAGAAGCTTTATGGGCCTAGCTGGCTATTATAGAAGGTTTATTTAAGGTTTTTCTAAGCTTGCTCTGCCACTGACCAAGCTGACTCGGAAAAACGTCCCTTTCGTCTAGAGTTCCGAGTGCGAGGGTAGTTTCCGTGAGTTAAAGAATAAGTTGACGACCGCTCCATTGTTGGCATTGCCAAACTTGCAAGAGAGCTTTATGGTTTATTGTGATGCGTCGGGACTCAGCCTGGGGTGTGTACTAATGCAGAAGGACCGAGTGATAGCTTATGCCTCTCGGCAACTGAGACCTCACGAACAGCATTATCCGACCCATGACTTGGAATTGGCAGCTATGGTTTTCGCGTTGAAGATATGGAGGCATTACTTGTACGGTTCTAAGTTCAAAGTACACAGCGACCACAAAAGCCTCAAATATTTATTTGACCAGAAGGAGTTAAACATCAGGCAGAGAAGATGGATGGAATTTTTAAAAGATTATGACTTCGAGCTGAAGTATCATCCGGGTAAGGCGAACGTTGTTGCCGACGCGTTGAGTCGGAAATCCCTCCATGTGGCTGTGATGATGGTGAGAGAGGTGGAGTTATTGGAGCAATTCCGAGATATGAACTTACATGTTGACGTCTCTTCAGCTCGGAAAATAACACTCGGTACATTGAAGATTGCCAACAAGTTCCTGAAGTTGGTGTTCGAGCAGCAGAAGTTAGATCCTTACTTGGCTGATCTAAAGAAGACTCAGGCCAAGGGTAAGGACTTATTCTTGACCGAGGGATCAGATGGGATTTTCTGAGTGAAAAATAGAATATACGTACTGGGTGGGGGAGAATTAAGAAGGATGGTGCTTGATGAAGCCCACAAGAGCTTGCTAAGCATCCACCCGGGTGCCACGAAGATGTATCATGATCTAAGACTACAATTCTGGTGGCCCAGATTAAAGAGAAATATAGTGGAATATATGGCTCGGTGTATCACCTGTCAGAAATCGAAAGTCGAGTATAACACCCTAATCCTTGCAAATAACAATTCTAAAACCATAAGAAAATTTTTCACAAAAACAGTCACGACTCAATCGACATAGAAGGGAGGGGGTAGGCAAGGGAAATAAAAACATTCATACGCATATGGCAATGACAGAAAAGCTAAGACTAGAACCGGTTCGTTAGTTTAATGTAACACGCCAGCGTCTGGGCGGATTACACAACACCGTTGACTCGTTCAGGCGAGGTCTGATACCGCCTAGGCGGGGTATGGTAATGCAACAGCGGATGAAGGGAGATTCACAAAGAAAGCTTTTCCTCGAGTAACACTAGTCAAACAGTAGGAGGAAATAGGTAAGGGGAAGGAGAAGGGAGATGTACATGTGTGGTAGTAAATTGTGGAGGAAAGGAGGGGTCCGAACTTATGCCGCCCAACTCAACCAGGTATGGCAACGCCTGGGCGGACTCGATCATAATGCCCAAGCCGGGGTCAACACCGTTGTTGGGGGCGCAGTAGCACCACAACGGTGAGGAAGGGTAATTGGGCGGTATCTTACTCTGACAATTACTCGCTTCAGTGTGAGTCCTCACGCTTGGGCGAACTGCTCTAGCACCTTGGCGAGGTATGACTCCGCCCACGTGAATCCAACATACGTCTTCCTAGCCCGCACTCACTGGAGCGAGTATATTGCTCGCTGAAGCGAGGAACTTCACTCGGAAAATTGGGAAATTAAGTTTTACTCGGCTTCTCCAAACCCAACCACTCGGGACACCGATCCTTATTCACTCGGACTTTACATCCTTCGCTCGGATTATCATCACCTTACACTCAGGATCCAATCCTCCCTAAACCGTCAATTGAACTCCTCTCACAGCAGGGAATCACTCGAGGTTTTCACTCGTGTTTCGTTTCTTCACTCATTTGAGGCATATTTAGACTCTCTATTTCATCCTCTCAACCCCAAACTTATTCCCACTACCTACCCATAGTCACACCAGCCTCCTACGCTCGTAAGGTATGCTTAGGCGTCCGGACTTACTTATCATGCAACACCTTCCGCGGCACAATATAACACGCAACACACACATATATATATATATATATATAAGAGCGTATGTTAACATTTACAAACACAAAATCGGATTCCTCTTTGACCATAAGGTTCTATTTGTCCAAAACACTAACATCCGGCATGACCCGGTCAGAGCTTAATCTAACATCGCATTGAGTAAGCCTTCCTAATGCATCAACTCTTCACTCAGCGTTCCAGCTCTGCTTCTGATCCTTATCTCGAGAGACATTCACTAAAAAATGGCCACTGCAGGGGTGAGCATCTTAGATTTTAAATGATAGATACCGACTCAGGTTATCTCCCAATCATACAACGATACATATACGTACAACACTACTAAAACCAGGGCAACATCCATCAGTCAAGACATATATAAATGACTTTTACCGTTCGATATTCACCGATCATCACTCAGCTGTACTCATAACATTTTCAATGACACGGATACGCTTGCATGCATATATTCATATATTCATGAAAACAGTTTTCATTCAGCATCCAGGGCACGTACACACGGAATGGATCACTTGGCATACACATTCAGTATCCTCATACACAATATCAATGCATAATCAAATTTTCAGTCAATGACACATGCACAGAGCATTCACTCAGTCCTACGTATTCACCCATTCACTTACCACTCGGCATACTTAACCAATTCCAAACAACATTAACAGTAATAACAATATTAACAGTAATAAGCATAGAAGGTTTCACTCGGTTCCGCATCGTGTGTATCGGTCAGACGTTGCAACATAGGCATCTCAGCCTTTTTATACATAGCTCTTAGCTATCAAATCAGCTCCCAGCTGCTTGGCCGTTTTACAGGTACCCAACCGTTTGCCCACAGGTGACACCAGCGCTCTCAGCGCCAACGGAGGTGTTCACAGACAGCCCGAGTCCCACTCAAGGGCTACCCCGAGTCCCACTCAAGGATTTTACAGCGTCCCACGCTGGATGACCGAAGGTAGTATCCCACACTACGTGCTCCCAGCAGAAACGCATCCCATGCGCCACACGCGGATTCGACACACAACATTTATTTCACGCATGCATTCTCTCATTCAAGCACATATATTGTTAACCAAGTGGCCTCAATTACTCAAGAGGGGGGGTGAATTGAGTATTAAAAATTTTTGTTAAAATGCTTGTGAAATTGGTTCTTTGACAAATATATGAAGAGAAGATGATAAACTTAATCTTAAGTGAGAATAATAATAAAGTTTGAATAACAAAGTTATTAAGCGTAACAAATTAAGCAAGCAATTAAATGCACAAATTTAAATAGATTAGGGAAGAGAAGATTTGCAAACCGATATATACGAGTTCCACCCACTGGTGTACGTCTCGCCTCCAAGTAACCCACTTAGAGGATTTCCACTATTGAGAATTTGAGATACACGCCTTGAGCAATTACAGTCTCTTAGTGTTTCACACTCAAGAACTTAATCCTCACAAGCTAAAGGGCAACCCACCCAATCTCACAATCTCTCAATTACAAGGTTGAATCCCAACCCAACAACTATCTCAGATTTTGTGTATGTGATTTTACAAGTGCAACTCTCTCAGTAGAGTGGATATACAAATTTTAAGTACTTTGAAAAATGTTTTTCTTCTCTCAAGGAGAATATGCAATTTTTTTTGGCACTCAAAAATATTTTTCTCACAATATAACTCTCAAAAATTAATACTTCAGAATTTAAGAGAAACAGAGAGTAAGTAAGAAGAAAGAATGAAGGCAAGTATTTGATGCTGCGAAGGTGTGTTTCTGCTGCTTCACTTCTTCTCTATTTATAGGAGTTCCAGAGTATGTGCTGCCAAAAAAAAATTTGAATTCCACCGATTCCTGATTTCATGCATCGAGAGTGTTAGTCTCCCAATTGTCCGCCTCAATTAATGGAATTGCCATTCAGTTTGTATCTTCGAGAGAGGAATTAGCTGTCTTGACTTTCAGAAAACGCGTATTGATAATTTTCATGATTCGGCGCAAGTTTGAATAATTTTCCAGTGTATTTTTGCATAAAAAACAACCCATGAATCGATTCCTGACAGAGAGAATCGATTCCTAGTAGCATGAATCGATTCCTTCAGCATATGAATCGATTCCTTGAGCTAATTTCCACCATGAATCGATTCCTAAGCTTGATGAATCGATTCCTTGAGCGAATTTCCACCATGAATCGATTCCTATGTGCCTTGAATCGATTCCTTCATTTAATTTGTAGCATGAATCGATTCCTATGTGCCTTGAATCGATTCCTTCACTTAATTTGTAGCATGAATCGATTCCTATATGCCTTGAATCGATTCCTCTTTCATTTTTCATGTGGGAATCGATTCCCATAGGGCTGAATCGATTCCTAGGTCTGTTCCCTTCCAGTTTTGATGCGTTCTGCTTCTTTTGGGTCCATTCTTGATACTTTCATGCATGGTTCTTTTGAACTAATCTTTCCTTGACACTTTGAAAAGTTATTTCTTGTTCCGAATCATTCTCGATGATTTTTGATTAATTGCTTGTACAACATCTTTTTGATCTCTTGATCCTTCAATTGTTTGTCATTCATCAAAATCTGTTTCAACATACAAATACATTCTCCCCCTTTTTGATGATGACAACAATTGTTCATCTCTAGGGTGTTAGTTTCATAACAGTTATATATTCAAGATATGGAACTCCCCCTATCAAATGTAATTATAAATTTCATGCAAAAATAAAATAAAGATGTTATATTATATTGGCTCCCCCTTAATCATGCAATTATATAGAGATGTTATATTAAACTTCTCCCCCTTTGGCATCATCAAAAGAAAATCAGATAGAATTTAACAAACAGATATTAACTTTATTGAAATATTATATATGTAAAGATGAATACAACAGTGACTAATATTAAGGATTGAAAAATCGAAACTCTGAGAACTGTTGTGAGAGTTCATTGTAGTGGGTAGTCATGTTGTCATCTATTTGGTTAAAACGGGCATTCATATTGTTCTCCATTCCATCAATGCGAGAAGTCATTCCATCAAAGCGAGCATTTATTGCATCAAAGCGGGTATCGAAATGAGAGGTCAATCTATTAAAGAACTCATCATTTGGATTTGGAGGAGGTGGAGGAAATGGTTGTTGATGGGGTTGCTCATCATTGTCGTCACTGCTTTGTGCATTTGGAGGAGAGTATTGCCAAGCACCATCGTGGTTGTGCCAACCCATTTTTGCGAGATGAGTGCTTCCTATTTTACCTTTACGCCCTACTACTTCTTTCACTTCATTTGAAAGATCCACATTAAAGTGTTTGAGAAGCTTTGTGATCAAAACCGCATAAGGAAGTTTTGTGAATCTTTTAGAGTCAAGAATATGAGTCCGAACAAGTTTGGTCCAATTTATCTCTTTTTCATGGAGCATAGCCCAAAGAATAAGAGTTTGGTTTTCACTTACTCTAGCATTGTTGGACCCTTTTGGAAGAATGATTTTGACCAAAAGGTAGTGCAGAAGGCGATGATCAATATTGAGCTCTCCAACGGTGCTTTTGGAAGTAGAGGATAGATTTAAAAAAGCACGAGCATCAATGGAATTATATTCCCAATCAGGAGATGGTTCAAGGCCAAAGAAATCAACATTGTTTAGTGGAAGCTTCCATACTTGATGAAGAACATTATCATCAATGATAATGGTTACTCCTTTAATTTTGGCTATGTAGCGTCCATTAGAGATCCTCAATGTTGAGTAGAAGGCTCTAATCAACTCAGGATAAATGTGATTTTCTTCGAGTGCAACAAACTCCAAGAGATTTTGTTGCCTAAGTATGTTGAGTACCGGAAAATCATGTTCGTCGAAGAGCGGAACGTCAAGCCAATGAGCAGGTATAAGGAGTCTTTCTGAAAATTTTTCGAGATACCTGTCAAGTTGGAGTTTATTCTCAAAGAGTCTTGAGAGATCATTGGTGTTTGAGGAAGAGGAACTAGCATCTCCTCGTTTCTTCTTTCTAGAGTGAGATGATGATGCCATGATTTTGAATGAAACAGAGAAGGTAGAGAGAATTTTTAGAGAAGAAAAGAAAAGGAGATATGAAGCGAAATGAGGCACTGGGAGAGGCTTTGAAGAAACAGCGTGAGAAAAGCATTTTTATACAGGAAATAATGCGTGAATCGATTCATCCTAGAGGGAATCGATTCATGTGAGTGATTTTTGTAATTCTGGACGCTTGGAGTGAAGTGGGAATCGATTCATATATCAAGTTATGAGAGGGGGAATCGATTCCCCTAGCTAGTTTTGGTCAATCACGCTACAAGTTCATAGTGGTTCACGTGAATGCATTTGGAAATGGAAGATTTTGTTTTATTCTTCACATGAAGGCATCTGATTGTAAGGAATCAATGCTTTTCCCTTTGGTTTTATTGTGCACGTGAATTGGTCAAGTGACTCAGGAGTGGTTTTTCTTGACTTGTTCTCATGATTCATACAAGAGTACATTTTAAAAATTTTGCAAGTGCCATTTGATTTTATTTCATCACAAATTTAATAAAATCAATTGCCATTTTTTGCATTTAATTTTGAGATCATTTATTTTAAAGAGATTAACTTGTCTCACAAATATGTTTAATTAAGATTTTAAACAACAAATCGGGTTATGATGAAAATTAAAAAAAATGGTGTATATTAATATTTCTTAAAAATAGAATTTGTATGAAAAAGATAAATCTTTAAGTTAAAGATTTGTGAAAATATTTAAGAGAATGAAATTTGTGATTTTAAACAATTTCTAAAATGCCTAATTCCCTTCTAATATTTATAAATTGTTCCTTTGGAAGGGGTTTAGTAAAAATATCCGCCAATTGTTTAGAAGTTTCAACATATTCAAGAACACAATCTCCTTTTAAAACATGATCTCGTATGAAATGGTGACGGATTTCTATATGTTTTGTCCGTGAGTGCATCACTGGATTTTTGGAGATATTTATGGCGCTGGTGTTGTCGCATTTAATGGGTGTTTGATTTAAAACAACACCGAAATCAAGAAGTTGTTGTCTCATCCATAGGATTTGAGCACAGCAACTTCCAGCTGCAACATATTCTGCTTCAGCTGTGGATAACGCGACACTTACTTGCTTCTTGCTATGCCAAGAAACAAGAGAGCTTCCAAGCATATGACAAGTACCACTGGTACTTTTTCTATCTAATTTACACCCAGCAAAATCAGAGTCAGAATATCCTACAAGAATACATTCAGCACCTTTGGGATACCATAAACTAACATTTTGAGTACCCACAAGATATTTTAAAATTCTTTTTACGGCTATGAGATGTGATTCTTTAGGACATGCTTGATATCTAGCGCACATACATACCGCAAACATAATATCAGGTCTACTAGCTGTTAAATAAAGTAAGGATCCAATCATACCTCGGTATTTGGTTATTTCAACGTCCTTACCCTTCTCGTCCTTGTCTAGGTAGCAAGAAGTACTCATTGGTGTGGCAATTTCATTTGCTTTATCCATTTCAAACCTTTTAAGTAATTCTTTGCAGTATTTTGTTTGACTGATAAATGTTCCCTCTTTTGTTTGCTTAATTTGTAGCCCAAGGAAGAATGTGAGTTCTCCCATCATTGACATTTCGAATTCATCTTGCATGATCTTGGCAAACTCTTGACAAAGGATTTCGTTAGTAGCACCAAATATTATGTCATCAACATAAACTTGTACCAAAAGGATGTCACGATTTTTACGTTTTATAAACAATGTTGTATCAACCTTTCCTCTTTCAAAATTATTTTCAAGAAGAAACTTACTGAGTCGTTCATACCAAGCTCTTGGAGCTTGTTTTAAACCATATAAAGCTTTTCTTAATTTAAAGACATGGTTTGGAAATTTATGATTTTCGAAACCAGGAGGTTGATTAACATAAACTTCTTCTTGAATATAACCGTTTAGAAAAGCGCTTTTGACATCCATTTGATAAAGTTTAAAATCTATACAACAAGCAAAAGCTAACAATAATCTTATGGCTTCTAATCTAGCTACGGGAGCATATGTTTCTTCATAGTCTATTCCCTCTTCTTGATTATATCCTTTAGCAACTAATCTAGCTTTATTTCTTGTTATTATTCCATTTTCATCTAACTTGTTTCTAAAAACCCATTTCGTGCCTATTATTTGATGATTATTGGGTTTTGGCACAAGTTCCCAAACTTCATTTCTTTCAAACTGATTTAATTCTTCTTGCATTGCCAATATCCAATGTTCATCAATAATAGCTTCATCAATATTTTTGGGTTCTATTTGTGATACGAAAGCTAAGTGATTGCATGCATTTCTAAAAGCATTTCGAGTACTTACACCTTTTGTTATTTCGCCTATGATATTGTCCAATGGGTGATTCTTTACGGTGATCCACTCCTTTTGTTGAGGTTCGCCATTTTGTGATGTATTTCCTTCATTTTTGTTTTCTTCTTTGTCTTCCAAGTTTATTTCTTGGAAGGTACCTACAAGATCATCAATTTCCTCTCTCGGAAGATTTTGGTTAAGTTCATCGAATTTAACATGTATAGATTCTTCAATTGTACAAGTTCGTTTGTTAAAGAGTCGATATGCTTTGCTTGTAGATGAGTAACCTAAAAATGTTGCTTCATCAGATTTTGCATCGAATTTGCCAAGATTATCCTTTCCATTGTTTAAAACAAAACATTTGCATCCAAATACGTGGAAATAAGAAATGTTAGGTTTTCTTCCTTTATAAAGCTCATAAGGGGTTTTCTTTAATATAGGCCTTATCAAACATCGATTCATGACATGGCAAGCAGTATTTACTGCATCGGCCCAAAAATGTTTCGCAATATTACTTTCATTTAACATAGTTCTTGCGAGCTCCGCTAAAGATCTATTTTTCCTTTCAACTACTCCATTTTGTTGTGGAGTTCTTGGAGCCGAAAAATTATGTTCAATGCCAAATTTTTCACAAAATTTTTCAAAGGATTGATTTTCAAATTCTCCTCCATGGTCAGTTCGAATGGATGCTATTTTCAAATTTTGTTCATTTTGAATGATCTTGGCAAGTTTCTTAAATGCTTGATATGCTTCATTTTTGTGAGTAAGAAATAATGTCCATGTATATCTAGAGTAATCATCCACAATCACGAGACCATAATAGTTTCCACCAAAACTTTTGATTTTTGAAGGTCCAAATAAATCCATATGTAAAAGTTGTAACGGTCTAGTTGTTGAAACAATATTTTTAGCTTGAAAAGAAGCCTTTACTTGTTTTCCCTTTTGACAAGCGTCACAAAATTTATTTTCAAATTTTAATTTTGGCAAACCAATAACTAAATCTTTTGAAACAAGTTTGTTTAAATGGTCTATATGAATGTGAGCAATTCTTCTATGCCATAGCCATGATTCATCTTCTTTAGTTATGAAGCATTGCACATCATTTGAAGCAAGACAATCTAGATTAATCATATAAATGTTATCTACTCTTTGACCAACGAATTTTGTTTCCTTGTTTAGCTTATTTTCAATTATGCAACCTTTTGATTCAAAAACAATTTTATAGCCTTTATCACATAATTGACTTATGCTAAGCAGGTTATGTTTAAGTCCTTCAACATATAAGACATCATTTATAGAGGTGGAGGAATTTTTACCAACATTTCCAATTCCTAATATTCTTCCCTTCGTGTTATCTCCATAAGTAACAAATCCTTTATTTCGTGGAGTAAATGATATGAACTTACTTTTGTCTCCTGTCATGTGTTTTGAACACCCACTATCCAAATACCAATGGGTGCTATTTGCTTTAAAACATACCTACAAAACATATTAAGTTAGAGAACTTGGTACCCATTTTATGTTGGGTCCTTGTAGGTTAGTTTGAGGTAATGTTCCTTTAGGAACCCATACTTTTCTCACAACCTTTGGCCCTAGTTTTCTAACCTTACAATTAGATGCATTATGTCCTTTAAAACCACAGTGATTACATACCATGAAAGGTGATGAAGTTTTACTAGGTGGTACAAAGAAACTTTTGTAATGCTTTTCCTTTTTGCAATCATGTGATCCTTGATTATATCCTAATCCAGCTTTATTAAATGTGCAACGTTGTTTTCCAAGAAGTGCATCTAAATTATTTTTACCATTAGTGAATTTTTCTACGGTTTTGTTTAAGTCTAGGACCTTCTTTTCTAGATCAATGCATTTCTTAGCAAATTCGCAAGGTTTATTTTTAGAGCATGCTTGGACATTTTCTAACTCTTCTTTTAAACATTCATTTTCTTTGCAAACTTCCATGAGATGCATTTCTAGAGTATCATTAGTTTTTCTAGACAATTTAAGCCTATTAGAGACTTTTGTAAATTTATCATATAACTCTTCAAGGGCATCAAGTAATTCTTCTTTATCTAAGTCATGAAAGTTTACCTCATCTTCTTCATCTTGGTGATTAGCCATGAGACAAAGGTTTGCTTCTTCATTCTCCGATTCATCCGAGCTACTCACCTCGTTGTCATCCCATGCTATGTATGCTCTCCTTTTTCCATTCTGATCCTTATTTTTCTTTTTGAGATTTGGACAGTCCGCCTTGAAATGTCCTTCCTTTCCACATTCAAAACAAGTTGGTAAGGAATTATTATTATCTTTGGGAACGAATTTCTTACCTTTAGAGGTGAAGCCCTTTTGGAATCTTTTGTTTCTCATGAGCCTTCCAAATCGCCTCACAAATAGGCCTAATTCATCATCATCATCTTCTTGATCACTTTCAAATTTGTCTTCTTCAATAGAGGTGGCCTTAAGAGCTAGCCCTTTCTTCTTGGAAGACTTTTCTCCTTCTTCCGCTATTTTTAACTCTTTTAATTCTTGTTCTTGTTCTTGAAGCTTACCGAATAATGTGGCAAGAGACATATCATTTATGTTTGGCGATTGTTTGATAGCGGTGACAAGAGGTTGCCATTCCCTGGTAAGACTTTTTAGAACTTTATGGATAAGCTCTTTGTTAGTGTAAGATTTTCCAAGAGTAATAAGATGATTAATAATCAAGGTAAACCTTTTTTGAAGTTCTAAGATTGTTTCACCAGAATTCATTCTAAAACTTTCATATTGGCTAGTTAGAGTACTAATTTTAGAATCCTTAACATCACTAGTTCCTTCATGAGTAATTTGAAGAGTATCCCACATTTCTTTGGCAGATTTACAGGTTACTATTCTAAAAAATTCATCGGGACCTAAGGCTAAAGTGATTAGATTCTTGGCTTTATAATTATATTGTACTTTCTTTTCTTCATCACTAGTCCATTCATCCATGGGCTTTTCTATTTGTTTATCATCAACAATATGCATAGGTATGAAAGGACCATTTTCAATAGCATTCCAAATTCTTAGATCAATTGATTGAACAAAAATTTTCATTCTTTCTTTCCAAAAAGCATATCCTTCCCCATTAAAAGCAGGAGGTCGGTTTGTGGCTCCACCCTCAGGAAAAAGGTTTAAAGAATTTGAGGCCATTCGTTCTCTTGAAGCTGTTAAGCTTAATTTACCAAGAGTCAAGCTCTGATACCACTTGTTAACCAAGTGGCCTCAATTACTCAAGAGGGGGGGTGAATTGAGTATTAAAAATTTTTGTTGAAATGCTTGTGAAATTGGTTCTTTGACAAATATATGAAGAGAAGATGATAAACTTAATCTTAAGTGAGAATAATAATAAAGTTTGAATAACAAAGTTATTAAGCGTAACAAATTAAGCAAGCAATTAAATGCACAAATTTAAATAGATTAGGGAAGAGAAGATTTGCAAACCGATATATACGAGTTCCACCCACTGGTGTACGTCTCGCCTCCAAGTAACCCACTTAGAGGATTTCCACTATTGAGAATTTGAGATACACGCCTTGAGCAATTACAGTCTCTTAGTGTTTCACACTCAAGAACTTAATCCTCACAAGCTAAAGGGCAACCCACCCAATCTCACAATCTCTCAATTACAAGGTTGAATCCCAACCCAACAACTATCTCAGATTTTGTGTATGTGATTTTACAAGTGCAACTCTCTCAGTAGAGTGGATATACAAATTTTAAGTACTTTGAAAAATGTTTTTCTTCTCTCAAGGAGAATATGCAATTTTTTTTGGCACTCAAAAATATTTTTCTCACAATATAACTCTCAAAAATTAATACTTCAGAATTTAAGAGAAACAGAGAGTAAGTAAGAAGAAAGAATGAAGGCAAGTATTTGATGCTGCGAAGGTGTGTTTCTGCTGCTTCACTTCTTCTCTATTTATAGGAGTTCCAGAGTATGTGCTGCCAAAAAAAAATTTGAATTCCACCGATTCCTGATTTCATGCATCGAGAGTGTTAGTCTCCCAATTGTCCGCCTCAATTAATGGAATTGCCATTCAGTTTGTATCTTCGAGAGAGGAATTAGCTGTCTTGACTTTCAGAAAACGCGTATTGATAATTTTCATGATTCGGCGCAAGTTTGAATAATTTTCCAGTGTATTTTTGCATAAAAAACAACCCATGAATCGATTCCTGACAGAGAGAATCGATTCCTAGTAGCATGAATCGATTCCTTCAGCATATGAATCGATTCCTTGAGCTAATTTCCACCATGAATCGATTCCTAAGCTTGATGAATCGATTCCTTGAGCGAATTTCCACCATGAATCGATTCCTATGTGCCTTGAATCGATTCCTTCATTTAATTTGTAGCATGAATCGATTCCTATGTGCCTTGAATCGATTCCTTCACTTAATTTGTAGCATGAATCGATTCCTATGTGCCTTGAATCGATTCCTCTTTCATTTTTCATGTGGGAATCGATTCCCATAGGGCTGAATCGATTCCTAGGTCTGTTCCCTTCCAGTTTTGATGCGTTCTGCTTCTTTTGGGTCCATTCTTGATACTTTCATGCATGGTTCTTTTGAACTAATCTTTCCTTGACACTTTGAAAAGTTATTTCTTGTTCCGAATCATTCTCGATGATTTTTGATTAATTGCTTGTACAACATCTTTTTGATCTCTTGATCCTTCAATTGTTTGTCATTCATCAAAATCTGTTTCAACATACAAATACATATATCATGTAATCAGTAATACACATTATCATGGTTCAGCATATAGCTTTCATGCAATCCATTGTCATTCCATTGTAACGTATAAGTCCCATGCATTCGGTATTAATCCACATTCAAGCATCCATAAACATTTCGTTCAATCAAGACATGCAATCGGTTTACAGCATCATTCAACGCATGCATCATTCTAAAAATCACAAGTTCACTCAGGCATTTCAAGTCATCACAACCTAACATGCAATCGGTGTAAGACAGTGTCAGAATCCGTTTAAAGCAGGCATTTCCTATATGCAAACAATTTATTAAAGCATTCATATCAACACATGCATTTCTATAACCTGGATAGCTTCAATCGGACATTCATATCAACACAACCCAACATGCAAACTGAGATCCTGCAACACATACATCTGTAAGAAAGGTGCTAACATGCAACACTCATCTTTCACTCGTCATGCAACTAGACTGTACACGCTCGCATGCAACACAATACACAATCAGAGCACGGATATAGCAAGCATCAGCACTCGGAACCTGTTCATAACCCATGCATTTAAGATAGAAGATACTCCCCCTACCAATTACAAAACTCCAAGGGATTTTTCTGCTTGAATGGTGGTTCTCCTCCCTGCTGCGTCACTTGGCGATCGTCCCTTCTCGTGTGGGGAGTTCCACTCCACTGTAGCACTGTCACTTGGCTCTTCGAAGCAGGAAATAGACTGGAGGGCAGAGAAGGAGAGAGAGAAAACAAGAGAAAAGAAGAACGAAGAAGGAAGTTCGCAGGGTTCTCCGCGTGAAGAGCATAGCCATCACCCGTATAAATACTCGCGCGGGGAACAGAATGGTGGGATGGGGAAACGTGATAATCCTGCCCATGCCACCTTGTCTCCACGTTAATCATCCTATTACTTCTAGTTAATTAAATTAAGGGAGGTGTTAACTTGTTGATTTTTTTTTTTTAATTCGGTTGCCTATAATTAAAATGGGGATGTTACATCGAGCACCAGAAGCCATACGGTGTATTGCAACCCCTGGAGATTCCCGTGTGGAAGTGGGACTCAATTGCCATGGACTTTGTCATGGGGTTGGCAAAAACCCGAGCGGGTCATGATGTGATTTGGGTCATTGTCGACCGATTGATGAAAAGCGTACACTTCCTGCCTGTGAACATGAGGTACCCGTTACATAAGTTGGCTCAAATTTATATTCGCGAAATTGTCCGACTGCATGGAGTGCCAACTTCTATCGTATCGGACAGGGATCCTAGATTCACATCCCAATTTTGGACCAGCCTGCACCAGGAGTTGGGCATGAAACTTTGGTTAAGTTCTGCCTACCACCCCCAATCGGATGGACAATCCGAACGAACGATACAAAGTCTAGAGGACTTACTGAGAGCGTGTGTGTTGGAGCATGGTGGATGCTGGGAATAGTACCTTCCTTTGATCGAATTTATGTACAACAATAGCCACCACAGCAGTATTGGCATGGCGCCCTATGAAGCCCTGTATGGCCGAAAATGCCAGTCCCCACTCTATTGGTCAGAAACGGGTGGGAGTTTACTATTGGGGCCAGAGATTGTGAAGCAAACCTCAGAACAGATCTAGATAATTAAGGATAAGATGAAGGCGTCTCAGGATAGACAGAAGAGCTACTATGACAGACGGACCAAACCACTTGAATTTTCAGTCGGAGATAGGGTGTTTCTAAAGATTTCACCGAGCAAAGGAGTCGGGCGAGCCTTGAAAAGTGGGAAGTTGAACCCCCGATACATTGGGCCTTATGAGATATTGGAACGAGTCGGTCCCATGGCATACCGAATTGCATTACCGACTCACCTATCCCGATTGCATAATGTATTTCATGTGTCCCAACTAAAGAAGTATCTACCCGATTCTACTCACAATGCCTGATGATGGAGTGGAAATCAAGGAAGACCTGACCACTGTAACTGTACCAACTAGAATTGTGGACCGATCGGTAAAGCGTTTGAGGAGCAAGAATATGCAACTAGTTGAAGTGGAGTGGCAACAAGACGGGTATACCTCATACACCTCGGAACGCGAGGATGCCATTAGGCAACAGTACCCCGAGTTGTTTAATCAAGGTGAGTTACCGAGTGAATTTCGGGGACGAAATTCTTTTAAGGGGGAAGAATTGTAACATCCCTTTTTGAAATTAGATACCGAATGAAATTAAACCATTAAGATTATAATTTCAAAGTAGGAAATTATTTGTTAATCATAATTAACTTAATTAGCCTAACTTAAGAAATGATGGCAGATTAATCATGCTTAATTGTTAAATGGTTGGCTGCTTATGATTGGCAGGTCACGTGAGTGGGGCTGCGATTCACGCTTCCCTACCCCACTCTCCTTCTCTTCGTACGCATATACATATGCCCTGTGCCACTGTGGTTATTCATCTTTCTCCACTGCTTTGCCCTCTCTTTTCTTCTCTTCTTCGTTCCTCGTCCTCTTCTCTTCTCCCCTGTCCTTGTTCTCTGTTTCTGGAAACCCACGACGACGGTGCTGTAGAAGGGTCAGAGTCTCCTCCGGCTGGTGAAGGACAATCATTGAAGCAGAGGAAGAATAACTTCCTATCCCCGAGCCGATTGCAAAGTACGACTGTGCGAAGGGGACTAAACGAGGCAGACAGGGTATCAGACCAAACGTTGGAAAACAAAAGAGCTTCTCGAGTCCCTTCAGAAGGTAGGGGGCGCTTGCATGTCAAATGCATGGTTGATGGACGGTACCGGATGAACGTATTACCTTGCGTGTGCATGAATGTGTCTGTGATGGCTGTGTGCAATACATGATTGTGAATCCTGGAATGCCATGTGTGTGATTGCAGAGTCCTGATTATGGTTATACAATTGCATGCATGTATTCAGGGTCGTTGTGCTAAATTCTGATAGTTGGTTATACATAAACGCATGTGATGCATGTTCTTATTATTGTTAATACCGAGAGGATACGTATGTGTGATTGTTCGCTGATTTCATTTGAGGTATTGTAAAGATGAACTGTTGAATACTGTGTATGCTGGTATGATGGAATGTAGGAAATATGTTGGGTCGGATGTGACGCTAATGGTTACAAGGAATGAGTTGGATAATTGAGGATGCTCGTTGTTTAAGCATATAGGCTGTATGTACAGGAATGGGGTGACCCGTGGAAGGTCAGGAGCCCTAACAAAATGATCTCCAGCTACAGACCCTTGGCTAGATCCTGTGAGAGCCCGTGGTAGCCGTAGGAGCTAGAGTTAAGTCTCGAGACGTCAATGGGAGGCCGGTACCACACGGGAAGGGCTAATGGATGAGAGGCCAGTAAGGGAACCTGTAACTGAAAATCATTGCTTAAGTCGGATCCGCAGGCATGTATGTAGATGAAATGTTGGTTAGGATAGGATGAGTGGGATGGCTCGGAGTGATACGAGTGAATTCCAAATGAGTTGATGCATGCTTTTGTATGATTGAAATTGATCTCACGTAATATGTATGTAAGTGTATGTCTTTGAAAGTATCATATTATGCATGGCTGAAATCCAAATAGAATGCAAACCGAGTGAACGTGAGTGCAAGTATTGATGCTGATGCTGAATCATTAACTGTCATTTTAAATGTATAAGATCACCCCTACTGTGGCAATATTTTCAGTGAATGTCTCTCGGAACAACGAGTAAAGGCGGAGCTGCATGTCGAGTGGAACGTTTATGCACGATGGAACTATATGTATATATGTAGATATTGTGTATAATGTTTTGGTTAAGCCTTGGCCGGCTCGTGTTTTGATATTAGTCCCTTAAACCAGAATTTGAATTCCCTTGGGTTGAGGGTATGACAATGTGCTTGTAAATTAATTGTATATATATTCCTGTATATATATATATACTGTATGTTCATCTATGCTATGCGTGAAATCCGAGTGATGTACATAGGTACTTTCGAGCGTGGGAGGCTGTACTGTAACATCCCAAATCTGAAATTTAATGCTGAATAAAAACTAGGCGTTAAGACAAGGTAAGGAAGTTAATTGTTAATTATAATTAATTTAGCTCGTGTAGTAATAACAAGTTGATTGGACTTAGTTGGTGAGAAGTGGCTCTTTGTGATTGGTGGACCGTGTGAGTGGATTGTGACTCACGCCTCCCCATCCCACTTTCTCCTCTTTGCATGCGTATATGTATCTACCCCTGCATCATCGTGGGTGCTCAACTCCATCCCCATTACTCCATTCTCTTTGTTCCTTTTCGTCTCCATCTTCTTTTCCTTTCCCCTGTTTCGACCTTTGTTTCTGGAGATTACGACGGCAGTGCTGGAGGAAGGCCTGAGCCCCCAACTGGTGAAGGACGATCGTCGTGGCAGAGGAAAGACAACGCTCCATTCCAGAACCAAGCGCGGGATACGACGGAGCCAAGGAAGACTGAACGAGCCAGGAGAAGAGCCTCAGACCCAACATCGAAGAGCATAAAAGTTTCTTGAAGTTCTTCTGTAGGTAGGGGGCGCTTGCATGCCGAATGCATGATCCACGAACGGTACCGGGTGAATGTACTTTTTGAGTGTGTGTGCATGCATTTATGACGATTGGATCCTATGCATGATTGAAGATTCTGGACTTTGTGTGTGTTATAGTGGGTATACAGTGATTGATAATGACGAATGAAATGCATGGTTCTAACCTTCTTATCTCTGTGAAAATATGAGTGTGTGCTTGTTAGTTGAACTGTTCGTTGTTATGATGTAGATCGCCAATTATAGTATGCATTGGTATGATTGATAAAAACAAATATAAAGGTTGTGTTGAATCTGTTCTTACTTAATGGCTACGAAGGAGGTATCGGTGGTAAGATGATATGTACTGGTAAGTGCATTAGCTACATGTACAAAGGTAGGGTGACCCACGGAAGGTCACGAACCCCGAGGGAATGACTTCCAGCTACAGACCTTGGCTAGATCCTGATAGTGCTCATGGTAGCCGTAGGAGCTAGAGAAGAGTCTCGAGACGCCCATGAGAGGCCGGTACCACCTGGTAAGAGCTGAAGGACGAGGGGCCGGAAAAAGGGAGAAACTGTAACTGAAAACCATTACCCGAGTCGGATCCGCAGGCATGCATATAGAGATGAGGTTGATCATAGTAGTACGCACAGCATATGTAGGGTGTGTATGATCTCTGAGTGCGTGGATGCATGTGTGAGTAGATGTAGGAATGAACTATATGTAGCATGTATGTTTTAGATGTTATTTTGAATTGTATGAATTTGGTTAACTTGTGAAAGATTGAACGAGAGTAGGTGTGTGTACTAACACTGATACCGAGTCCTTGATTGTCATTTTACATGTAAAAGCTCACCCCTGCAGTGGCTATCTTTTCAGTGAACATCTCTCAGAACGAAGAGTAAAGAAGGAGCCGAGTGCAGAATAGAGTAACCGAGCTTTATGGAATGTGTGTATATGTATATATATATATTGTGTATAAGGTCTTGATTAAGCCTTGGCCGGCTCTTGTTTTGCTGTCAGTCTCTCAGTAAGAGTCGGTTCCCTTAGAATGGGAACACGACAATATGGTTGTAAACCCGTGATGTGCACTCCTATATAAATATATGTATATATGCCTATGTTATGCCATGTTGCATGTCCATTTTATGCCGTGAAATGCCTGGGTAATCTTTATATATATGTGTGTTTACATTCCCGAATGTGTAGGAAATGGCATAACTTAACATGAAGGAAGCTAATTTAGGGCCTAAAGGGTGAGTTTGTGACGCTGTCACTGAGTGGGAAGGTTCAGACGAACCGAGTGGTTACTACGAGGGTTTTCTTCGAGCATAGGATAATCAATGAACCCCGAGTGAGAATTCACTGAGTGACGGTTTTTCCCGACTGGAGAGTGACGCCTTCAACTTTTGGGGACCCCGCTGTAGTAAGCTGTTAGGGACAAAAGAATCCAAAAGAGTCTTAGCCCATTAGAATGTTAGAGTCAGGAGATTATGGCTACCAGGTGAAAACTAAGTAAAATATCCCGAGTGACAAAAAGGAAGTGAAGGCTACTCTGAGTGAGGAGCCCCATAGATTCCGAGTGAGTGATAGTGGGGACCATTCCAGTATTATTCGAGTATGAGCTCTAGTTGAGGAAATCGTAGGATGAGTTGCATTTTTTCGAATGGGACTAGTAGGCGTAAGGGCCAAGTCCGAGTGAATCAGGTGATGAAACCCGAGTGCGGAATTACCGAGTGAATTGAGCGAATACCGAGTGAAGCTTTCGCTTGAGCGCGTGCGCGTTGCTATGTGACCGCTTATGCGATTCCCCTTCTTCCGCTGTTAGTTCCTTGTAATTCTTTTGTACTCTCGTTCTTCTTCCCTTCTCATTCTTTGCGGTGGCATTCTAGTTTAATTGTGGAAAAATTTCCTCTATTTTTTTTTCTCTCGTCTATGATTTGTTTAAATTAGGGTGTTACATGTACGATCTTAGGTTAAAACGGAACTAAGTTAATGCTATGGGAAGCGAGATAGTGACTTTACCCCGACTGAGGAAAGGTTAGATGTTCCGACTGATGATTGATCTATAAGAATTCCGAATGGAACCTAGAGTAGTAAACTTATTGGAAACTAGAAGATTCTAGGAGAGGCTTGATTTAGTAAGAAAACTTGAGTAAGAAGGATTATATGTGCCGAGTGGAGTTACTCGCCTCAGCGGCTAAGTGTTCGCTCCAGCGAGTGTGTTTGGTTGGAAGGCTTTTGGATCGACTTCGCCTAAGTGAAGGGGTGTTCACCCGAGCGAGTTGGGCTGTCTCGCCCAAGCGGAGTCGGATCTCGCTTGAGTGAGTTTGCATCGTATTGTGGGTTCGCTCAGGCGCTGTTTATCCTTCCGCTGTATGCCTTTCTTTGGTCAACTTTTATATTTCCTTGCCTTCCTTTCCTTCTCTTGGACCCGGTTCCATTGGTGGGTCTTCTTCTGGTCGGTTTTTGCCCTCTCTGCCCTTTCATTGTTTCTATCTTACTCTAAGCATTATTTTGGGCAGATTATGTATGTTTTGGAAACTCTAAAATTTGGAAAAATTTCCCTGTTTTGGGTTTATTTATTTGTTAAAAATTAGGGTGTTATAAAAATAGCTTCCCAACCAACTCTTCACAGACTGAAGAGTAGGAACGTCATTTCCAATAAGTAGTATGTCATCAACATACAAGACCAGAAAAATATTTATGCAGTCACTAACCTTCTTGTAGACACAAGGTTTATCCTCATTTTTAGTAAAGCCAAATTGTTTAACAGCTTTATCAAAACAAAGATTCCAGCTTCTGGAAGTTTGCTTAAGTCCATATATGGAACGTTGTAGTTTACACACCTTCCTGGATACTTCAGGCTTAACAAAGCCTTCGGGTTGTGTCATGTACACTTCCTCAAGAAGATTTCCATTAAGGAAAGCAGTCTTGACATCCATTTGCCATATCTCATAATCATGGTATGCAGTAATAGCAAGCAGAATCCAAACAGACTTTAGCATAGCAACTAGGGAAAAAGTTTCATCATAGTCTATACCATGTATTTGCTTGAAACCTTTAGCCACCAACCTTTCTTTAAAGGTACTTATATTACTATCCATGTCAGTTTTCTTTTTGAAAACCCACTTGCATCCTATAGGTTTTACCCTTTCAGGTGCATCAACCAAGTTCCAAACATGATTAGTGTACATGGAGTCCATTTCAGATTCCATGGCTTCAAGCCATTTCTCAGATTCTGGACTTGCAATGGCCTCTTTATAAGATGTTGGCTTATTTTGATCCATTAGGAATACGTCTCCTTCCTGAGTTACAAGAAATCCATATCTTTCAGGTTGTTGACGTATTCTACCTGATCTACGCAAGTCTTGTGCTACTAGAGCTGGTGTTATCAGAATATTTTATGGGTCTTGCTTCATTTCCACCATTGGCTCTTCAATGCCTTGTGAGTCTTGAGTTTCTTCAAGTTCTACTTTCCTCCCACTAATTCTTGTAGATATGAATTACCTTTCTAAGAATACAGTTTTTCAAGCAACAAACACTTTGCCCTCGGTTGGATTGTAAAAATAATAACCTTAGTTTCTTTTGGGTATCTCATAAAAAGACATTTATCTGACTTAGGCCTGAGTTTATCAGAATTTTGATGCTTAACATACGCTTCACAGCCCCGAATCTTAAGAAAATACATACTAGGTCATTTCCCAATCCATATCTTATATGGTGTCTTTATGACAGCCTTTGATGGAACACGGTTATGTGTGAAAGTTTCTGTCAACAAAGCATGTCCCCAGAATGAGTTAGGGAGGTCAGTTTGACTCATCATTGATCGAACCATGTCCAACAAGGTTCTATTTCTTCGCTTAGAAACCTCATTCCATTCTGGTGTTCCAGGGGGAGTAAGTTGAGATATAATCCCACACTCTTTAAGATATTCATCAAACTCTAGGCTTAAATATTCACTACCTCGATCAGATTGAAGTGCTTTAATTATCTTTCCAAGTTGGTTCTCTACTTCATGTTTAAACTCCTTGAACTTTTCAAAGGATTCTAATTTATGTTTCATGAGAAACATAAATCCATATCTACTAAAATCATCAGTAAAAGCGATGAAGTAACTAAAACCTCCCCTAGCCATTGTCCTTATGCGCCCACATACATCACTATGTATCAAGCCAAGAAGATCACTCGCCCTTTCAGCTTTCCTGGTAAATGGGGTCTTAGTCATCTTCCCCAATAAACAAGATTCGTATATATCTATTGATTCAAAGTCAAAAGATTCTAAATATCTAACTTGATAGAGTTTAGAAATGCGTTTCTCATTTATATGTCTTACGCGACAATGCCAAAGATAAGTTGGGTTTAAATTATTTGTTTTAACCCTTTTATTATTAATGTTATAGATAGGGGTTTCGAGATCTAGAACATAAAGTCCATTACTCAAATTTGCATAACAATAAAACATGTCATTTAAATAAACAAAACAACTATTGTTCTTTATTATAAAGGAAAACCCTTTCTTATCAAGACAAGAAACAGACATAATGTTTCTACTTATTGCCAGAATAAACTAACAATTGTCCAATTCAAGGACTAACCTGAGGGCAAGGATAAAAATAAGTCCCTGCAGCTAATGTAGCAACTCTTGCTCCATTTCCAACACGTAGGTCTACCTCGCCCTTCATCAACTTCCTACTCTTTCTTAGATCCTGCACATTAAGACAAATGTGAGATCCACATCCAGTATCTAATACCCATGATGTTGAAATTGACATGTTAATTTCTATAAAACAATACCTGAAGTGGAAGTCTCACTTCCCTTCTTCTTAAGCTCTTTGAGGTACTTTGGACAGTTTCTCTTCCAGTGTCCCTTTTGTCCACAATGGTGACATTTACCTTTCTTAGCCACCCCGCCCACAGGTTTTAAGGCTGATGTACTTGGCTTATCCTTGCCTTTCCAAATTTTCTTGCCATTTCCTACAATAGCCTTTCCTTTGCCTTTATACATGCCATTTCCTTTACCTTTGCCAGAATTGACCATCATTATGGCCTTGCCCCTTCCTTTAGAAATATTGGGCTCAACAGTCCTCAACATATTGAGTAGCTCTGGCAATGTTTTGTCTAATGCATTCATGTTATAATTCATTATGATTGGCTTAAAACTATTAGGTAATGATTTCAAAATGAGATCGGTAGCTAACTTCTGAGGGAAGGGGAATCCTAGCCTAGCTAGATTCTCCAAGTACCCAATTATTTTGAGCACATGAGGTCCTATAGAACCTCCCTCTTCAAGTCTACAGCTAAATAAGGTTGAGGAAACTTCATATCTTTCTTGGTCAGCTTGACTTTGATATAGCTTCCTTAGGTTTTCGATCATATCGAAAGCCTCCATGTGCTCATGTTGCTTCTGAAGCTCAGGAGACATGGTAGCCAACATAAGGCATTAGACATCTAAAGCATCATCCTGATGCTTCTTATAAGCATCCTTGTCAGCTTTAGAGGTGTTTGCAGCAGGTGGTTCTGAAACTGGACTTTCCAAGACATACTATTTTTTCTCTTGTTTGAGGACAAACCACAAGTTTCTATACCAGTCAAGGAAGTTAGAACCAGACAATTTTTCCTTGTCTAGGATTAATCACAACGAAAGGTTTGAAGATGTGTTTGACGTCATGGTTATCTAAAATAGAAAATATATAATAAGTATTATTCTTAAAACATATTTAAATTATGTTCATTTAAATTAAATATGTCTCCCACTATTTTGATTCATAACAAAATACCCTCCACGAATCAGAAAATCCCGTTGGAAGATTTTCTAGTGGGCTAAGATCCATATTTTGCCAAGTGTTAAGTCAGCTTTGGTTGATCACCTAATACTTGGTTATTTAGGTAGGAAACTTTTTCCAATTGTATCTTTATACAAATCTTAGTCATTTGGTTAAGTAACCATTACTGATTATTCATCTTATGAATATTTAGCCTAATGTTTATGCCTCTAAGTTATATTCAATCCAATTGAAAACTTAGTTAAGTTAAAGCCTAATAAAATAGTTTGGATATTACCATTATCCTATAACATCTTACTAATATAAATGATAGTGCCCTGCTTTGGCAGACCCACTATTTATTGACATTAGTGTTGACGAGTGTACTTATTAGAAGGCGTTTATAACTTAATATTATTTTGAGGGATTTTAATTTATTTTAAAATTACCATCTTTGTTAAACGCTTTAACACAATAAAATTATCCCCAAAGCATGCAAACGAAATTGTGATATGGTTATGGTCTTCCTAGAAGAAAAATAAATAAATAAATAAACCTAGAGGAACTATATTACCATGGCTTCATGAAGTCCTACTTCTTGAATCCATCATCCTCTTAGAGTCACCACTCCTTGGTTTTCTTCTAAGTCTCTACTTTGTTGGCCCGATCAAGATTACATGATTAAATAGAAACTCACTTTACATACGAGTGAAGGGTTAAGAAAAGAAATACAACAGAATAGAGAGAGGCACAGCATGCAAACTGTATTTAAATAAAATAACTAAGACCATAACCATTCACCATGCAACATGTTAATTAATTGATTATAACCCATTTAAAAGCATTAAGAGAGTAATTAATTTTTAAAAACAGGCAATTAAATACGTGGGGTCGGTAATAAGGCGCTACACAGAGAATGTACGAGGGTCCCGAAAAATTAGTACTGTAGTCAGGTTGGTTCCTAGGAAAGAGAGGTGGGTCCGGTGTGATCGCTTAAGTACCAAGTCTTTCCTAGCCAGAACGCCCCTTTGACCCGAAATAGCTTTAAAATTTCAGCTAGGGTTTCAACTATTTTAGAACCCTAATTCCTTATTGCGAATGCTTCACAACACAACCGTCAAGGCACATGGAGGCAGCGTCGTCTAGGGTTTCAAAACCTAGAATTCAACTTGCGCCAATGCCAACATGCAATGCCTTTCCATGACGGCCGTCTAGGTTTCAACTCTTGAACCCTAGATTAAGGAACGACCAAGGTTTAACACTTAAACCTTATCACTCAACGCCTCATAACATGAACCATTCATGTTTGAAGATCAACTCAATTGATTCATAATTTGTACAATGACTATCATATGAGTAAAAACACATATCAAATACGAAAATTACATAAACTCATACATTATACAAATTTAAATGGCAACAACATGCATACTAAAATTGAGAAACTCTATAGCATGAATCATATACAATTTACAAACAATAACTCAAAAACATATGTATCATGCCAAAACAGAGGTCATACCATATACATGATTAATCATTGTAATAATATGCATCATATACGATAACCTAAAATAGCAACATAATCATGCTTGTTCATTTTCGAATCCTAGTTTCATAAAATATTTTCACAAAACAAAAATGCAAAGCTTCAAACAAGAGACGATTTTGCAAATCATATTTTCTAAAAGCTCTTGCAAACGAAAACATATCATCATGAAATAAACGAATTCCCAAAACTTCGTTTTTGTAACCAGGCTCTGATACCACTGTTAGGGAATCCCTAGTACATGAGCAGTGGAAATACAAGGATTCCCATAGAATTTGCAAAGCGCCGTGTTTCAAAGCACAAGATAAACACACACAAAAAAATTCGTTTTAGGATTACCTCTTGAAGAAAATTGAAGCAGTCATAGCCTCGTCCTTTAGGAGTCCACACAAGCTCTCCCACCAGATTCACAACACTTGCCAACTGCTAGTTTGACAGCGTGTAGCTCTTGCAACTGATAAGTCTTGAAAAGACTTAATTATTCCACTAGTTATTTAACATAATTTACTAACTATTGATTAGTTTTATTATTATTATTATTTAATAATTTGATAAGAATTCATGTTGTAGTTAATTATTTCAAAAGTATGTTATCTATGTAAGAAACTGATTGAAACTTGTAATTAAATAAGGAATTTTGAAGTATTTATAAATTTATTAAGCGGCCGGTGTATAAATGCTAGGCAAGTAGCTATTTATTGGTGCAGGAACAGGGCGGACTCGAGACAAGAAGAAAATTATGAGTAAAATCTTACAGAGCCGAGTGAGACGTCTTCAATTCCGACTAAGTGAGACCTCAAAGACACTGACTCCAAAAGAGAATAAGGGCTCAGAATACTGCATGTAAAACCCGAGTGTTAACTACAGAATACCGATTTGATAATTAATCCGCCCAAGCGGGAATCAAATCCGCTCAAGCGAGGGTCCAAGACTCCATTCAAGTACTCCGCCCAAAGCAAGACTACGCCCAAGCTTACTTAAGAAGACAACGCCCAAGACACCGGTTATAAAAGAGAAGAAGAACAGAATACTACATAAGAAACCGATGTGCTTAGTCATTATTTAATTCGTCCTAGTAAAATCCGGACTCACTCAAACATAACTTTAAGAATCCGTCCTCGCCCAGCTTTGCCATAACGCCCAAGAGAGAAAGAAACACTGCAGGTTAATCCAGACTCAACCAAGCGAAGCTTAATCCGCCCAAGCGAATACTCAGCAGCTGAAGCATTAAGGCAGTAATTTAAACACCGTTCCTTCCCTCCAATAACACACTTGGTGTAGTACTGTTCCGCTCCTATTGCCTTCTTCTTTACTACTGAAACCTCAAGTTAACTTAAGAAGAGAGCTGTCAATTAGCTGGAGCTGAGCTGTACATTAGCTAAGGCTGAGCTGGATCCTGTTAAGAGCTGAGCTATAATTAGTTAGTTACTCTGTAAACTGTGTAATTAGTTTTAGTCGTTAGCTGAGGTGGTCAGAAGTTATCAGTTAAGTTAGTTAGATAGAAACATATAAAGAGGTTGTACATACTCTGTAGGAAGTAGCAAGACTAATAGTAGTAGCATGTGTAGAGACACAAAAAAACGTAATACAATTTCAAATTCCATTTCCAATCTCTTACTACATTTTTCATCTCTCTAAACTCTCTCCTCCATGACGTTCCACAATCCTTCGATGGAACCGAAGTCTATGGAGTTCTAAATCCCTAAGGTTGGGATTGTGAAGGTGAACAATGGAATCTTGAAGCTGTGAGTAAGTAGATCGGCTTTGAAGATCTTGAGGCGAAAAAGCTGAGGAGTGGAGCAGAATTGCTGGATTGACAAATCCAGAACGGATGAAGAACTTCACCAGTGAGGAATCATGGCTGAAGCTTAGGTAACTTCCAGCTTTCTAACTAGTTCAGGCCTAATCAATTTAGGTGAATAGTTAGAGTTCAACCTCCAATTTCGCATTAGATTCTTAGGTTAATCGAGCACTTAAGGAATTAAGGTTCATTGCTTAAGAATTAGTGTTTTTCACCTAAGGAATTAGGGATTAACCACAAGCGGATTGTCCTCTAGATTGTGAAGTTTGATTATACTGAATTGCATGTTTCTTGAGGAAATTGTGAGCTGAAGCAATCCTGACCTGTTTTCTTTTAATCACTTTCCACTTTTCATCTTAAACTCTGTTTCTCAAAATATAAAAACAACTATAAAACACTAAAACCATAAAAACCGAATGATCTTCATGTATTTTCTGTTGGTTCAGCTTGTACTAGTCCTAGATTGAGGTATTTACCACAATCCCTGTGAGACGATCAAATATACTACAATTTTAACGACTGGTGCGCTTGCCATAAGTGTGAATCCGAGAGTCATATTTCATTTTACTAAGATTTTACCATCAATTTAATGACTCGGGATTTCAGCATCAGCAACTTTTGTAAATTTATGTCTCACTATAGTGAACGGCCTAGCATTTTATGCTCTATTTACAGGCTTAGGTTTGACCTAATTTGTTCTCTCTAAAGAGTAGGCTCCTTACTCATTCTAAATGAGTTAGGCCCAATAGCTTTATTTTAGTCCAACTAAAATAAAACAAAACATTTTCTGATGGACTTACTCTATGTGTGTGACCTTATAGGTAAAATACCCGGTCATATTAATAATAAATTATTTTATTATTAATATAAAATAAGAGCGGCATCTAGCAATACATCATTATGTCTAAATACTATTTAATATCAACATAACCTATAGGTGATAATTATTTTATATGTTTGTTCCTTTTGTCACGATATCCTAATTGGGCCCAAGGCATGGTTGCGTCATCCTTGTATGGCCCAATTTATTTTACTTGATATCGGAGTAGACTTAATCCGACTAAATATCTAATATTTATTCTTTCTAGCATGGCCATGCATTTCCTTAGTCTTACTCCATCAAGTGGCCTATAGATATCACTCCTGTCACATAGGAGAGACAAATCTCATCTACATCACTCATATCCCTCTACATAATTTATTCATTGCCTGATCACAATCTTTATAGTCCTCTTGTTATAGAAGACGTTAAATTATATTAAAACAACAAACTCCTCATGTAGGAATTGTAGTGACTTCAGGTCGAAGGACTACATATACCATTATCACATTGAGAATCGTTTATGACATTCATGTAACGATCCATGCAACGTTCTCATGGTGGGTCTGTCTAGTACATCATTACTCTTAATGTGTACCCGTGTAAAGACTTGATATCATCTATATCTATGATCTATAAGATCAGGTCATCAGTACACTCACACACTAGTCTCAATGTATTTACATGTCCTCATGTAAATACTTGACTAGGGACATTTTAGGAATAACTTTCATATGACCTATTACTCCAAGGATAAATATGTTTGAAAATAATTTTAAACTAAAATACTTATTTTATTGATAAGTAGAAAAATAATACAAATGAAAAGGCATAAAAGCTCATAGTGAATACACCATCAAAAAGGACACAAAAGTTCAACTGATACCTATCATGGAGAAGGGGGTAGGAGTGACCCTACTGAGTATGCCAGTCATACATGGCATTTACCTGGTCAGAAATCTGATCAATACGGGCCCCCTAATGAGTTTGCTCAGTGGACATCTACTATAGCAAGGTGTACATTTGCTGCATGGAGAAAGGTGGCTCCTCATGAAAATGAGAAGGCTCACCCTGCTCTGGAGGCCCGGTGGGTAGTGGCATCTCGATAGAGAGTGGAGTATGGTCATCTGTCTCTACAAAAAAAAAGATGTCTTGCTTTCTAAACTCATGAAAGTAGGATCAGGTAAGGGGTGAGGAACAGAAAAACCAAGTATGACTAAACAATAAACGTTATGCTCCTTTATAATCATGCCCATATTTATTAATTCACCTATATCTACCCTCTTTGGTTGGTAAAGAAGATTATCCTGCTCTTAATCTATACCTACATATCTTGCTATTGGATTAATGTAACCTGCAAGAAAATTTTTACCAATAGAGGCATCGCCAACTCAGGAAAATTGGCTACCTAACCATTTAAGAGAGTCAATATGAGATTTATTAAGCATAAAGTGCAAGAAAAATACCTCAGCTTGTCGGACGGTACCAGGGCTATCATACTTACCAAAAAGGGAGCGGGCCATAAACCGCTGAAGGTATCAGAAAACAGGATGATGAATAGAGGAAGCTTTAGAAGAGGAAGCATCATAGTTACCCCGTGCATTGGAAATAAAGGACCAAAAGTATCCTGGTCTAAAGTCCTTTGTGATGCTAGCAGTACCCCCTGGGGGAAAACCATAAATTTCAGCCACCTTATCCATATTTATTTTATAATCAGTATTATTCAGCCTAAATGACATTTCCCAACCATCAGTAGTTGGGTACCTACTCACCTCCACTGAACTTAGGAATTCTAAAGAAGTACGCTCATACACGGGTTCAAACAATTCAATAAAGGAATCCCAAGCCACATTTTGTCATAAGCGTAATGTATCTTTAAAAATTCCCAATTCCATCAAAGTATCTTTGCAGAAATATCAAGAGGGAATAAGCTCTCTACTTAATAAAGATTCTAACCTCATCTTTTGCCCTTCCGATAGGCATTTATCTTCATTCAAATCAGAGTAGTTAGAATACCTACCCTTAGGTGCCATGGAGTTGAATAAAAACTTGGAGATGATCTAATAAAACCATACAAAAAGGGTTAAAAAGCATTCTAATTCAAGCTGCAAAGTTTTGTATCATGTCAAGAAGCAACATCTATATAATCTGATACATTTGGCATATAATAGAGAAATGGACATATATGAATAATTAAATACCATAAGAGAGGAACTAGACTAAATGCATATTCAAATCATGCAATAATTCATGAATTTTGTCTCTTGGGCATTTCATCAAACACTTGGTGGGCACTAAATAAATGAGTGCCAAATGCAACATTCAAGAGCAATGCTTCCACTCATCAAGTTCAATAGCCACAATAAACAACCAGTTTCAGAATTTAATCCCCCAATCAAACATTCAATCACCACCAAAGATCAAAGTTTGCACAAAAACACAAATAGAGTACATGAAAAGGTATGAACACTAGATGAAGTTCATGAAGATTTAGTGTTACCTATTTGGTTTTATAGCATTCAATTTCATCACAAGGCAATTAGGGAAAGCTTAAACGAATCAACTTAAGAATTTCATGCTAAATCCCTAAAATTTTAGAAACCCCCAAAAACCCAATGACAAACCCCAAATGAATGAGATAGAGTAGAATGTTTACTTGATTTAGAGAAGAGGAAAGATAATTCAAGTAGCAAGATGATGAAGATGCAAGGAGATTGAGAGGAATTTGAGTTTCTCAAGTGGTTTGGTGGGTATTTTCAAAAGGTATAAGTGAAGGAAACAAGAAGGCAATGCATAAAAGAGGGGTACTAGGGCATGGGGTGTTAAAAAACATGAAAACCCCCACGCTGGGCCGAACCACGTCTAGTGGTGAATAACCATAGCACGTGGTATGTTCTGTTCTCGCCCAGATTTTAAAATGCAAACAGCCCATGATACCTGATGGCAACCACGACCAGTGGGAAACTCTTAAAATACCGGGGAAATTCCAGAGCTAACCACGTCCAGTGGTGGCTAACCACAGCCAGTGGTTCTCACTATTTCATGCCTAAAAATTCAATGTTTTTAGTGGAAAAAGCCTGGGCCAAACTATAATATCCCGATTTAAAAATTAACTACCGAATGAGATTAATGAATGAGTTAAGATTAATTGTAGATTAGAGAGCTAATGGTTAATTAATTAATGTTAGTGGCCAGTGGTAAAGACGCATGTGCCCCTGGAGTATATAAGAGTTTCGGCTCTTCTCTTCTCCACTCAATTCCTCATTTGAGTCATTCCACTTGCCAAAGGTCAAGAGAACTGAGAGCTTCTCTTCAAAGAAAAACAGAGACACTATCCGATCCTCTTCTCCTGCCCACTTCCCTCTCCGTTCTCTTCATCTTCCTCTTCATCTTCTTTTCCACTCAGAACTATGTAGACCCGAGTGGAACGGTGTGGCTGTGAGGGAATAGCGTAGTGGCAGAAGAAACAACATGATGCTGTGTCCTGGAGGTTGGATCCTCGACTGTTCTTCTTCTTCTTCTCATCTTCTTCCATCTGATGGGGCTGCATGAGTCCCGGTGTGGATGTTAGCAGCGTGGGGTGTCTCAGTTTGTGGGAAATGACCCACTGAGTTGAAAAGCTAAGGGCATTTCTTCGAAGGATACAGAGACACTGTTCTGTTCTCTTCTCCTATCCTCCTTCTTTTCCTCGTTGAGCTAGAGAGGGTGAAAGTGTGCATTCCCTCTGCATACAACCAGTCTTCTTCCCTACTGTTCCTCGTCTCCTTCCTCGTCGTCTTCTTCTTCACCCAACTCAGCGACGTTGGGATGTCTTGGGACTGGAACCCTCCATTTTTGGCAAGATCAGACTGTTCATGGGTGTGGAAATAGCTTTGGATTCTCCATGCTGAGTGCGGAGTCCAGCGTCTGAACCCAGAGGTCGTGTGAGTTAAATGGAGCGGTCGAAGGATGATTGGTCGGCATTGTTAGCTCGAGGAGCTCCTGGAATCTTCACTCCAGGTAGGGGTATCTTATATCTTAAATGCATGGGTTATGGACAGGTTACGGGTGTTGATGATCACTGTTTCTGTGTTCTGATTGGTGTGTTATGCTTGCATGAAGAGTGTGTGATACCCGGATGTATGATGAGTAAGAGTTGAGTGATGCATGTCTAGTTTCGTCCATGAATTACATGTTAATAGCTTTGAGAAGTGTTGAATGGTTGCATGAAGGGAATGTGCTAAAGTACTGTTGATGATTACCGAATGACTTATGTGTCATGCATGCTACTATGATTTTAAATATTGACTGCATGCAAGAAAAGGTTGATTTATTAAGTTTTGATACTGTCTATTACTGATTGCATGAGATGTTCGTGTTGTTGGATTAATTTATTGAGTTTTGATACTGTCTAATACCGAATGCATGAGATGCTTGTGTTGTTGGATTAATTTATTGAGTTCTGATACTGTCTAACGCCGATTGCATGGGATGCATGTGTTATTGTATTAATCTACTGAGTTATGATACCGATTGCATGAGATGTATGTGTGTTGGATTAATTTATTGAGTTCTGAGAATGTCTAATACTGATTGCATGTGATGCATGTATTGTTGAGTGAAAGGTTGTGTATATGCACTCTGTGTTGTGTGATGAATCCGCGTGTGGCGCATGGGATGCGTTAATGCTGGGAGCATGTAGTGTGGGACACTACCATCGGTTATTAAAGCGTAAGACGCTGTGAAATCCTTTTGAGTGAGACTCAAGGTAGCCTTTGAGTGAGACTCAGGCTGCCCGTGAACACCGCCGTTGGCGCTGAGAGCGTTGGTGTCACCTATGAGGGCAAACTGGTTGGTACCAGTAAAACGGCCAAGCAGCTGGGAGCTGAATAGAAGGCTGAGAGCCTACGTTGCAATGATAAAAACTGATTACACATAAATGCAGAACCAAGTGATTAAATTCTATGTACATGTACATTTGATGTTGATTGAGACCTGATTGCATGCATATGTGTTAAGGTTATTGAGAATGATATGTGTGTATAGCCAAGTGATAACTAAGTAGATTTTGATCGGAAATGTTTTATGTGTATTTCGATTAAGTGGCACTGCATATATTATTGGTTATTGTTATGTATATGTATAATGTTGCATGATTAAAGAATAATCCGAGTCAGTATCTATCATTTAATATTTAAGATGCTCACCCCCTACCCCATTTTTTAGTATATGCAGGTAAGACTCAGAATGGTGTGAAGGCCTCAAGTCCGACTGATGTGCACTCCAACTGTTGAGTGTTTATATTGTATTTATTACGTTTAGTCAGTTGTAGCCTTGGCCGGCTCATAATAACAGTGTTGTATAATGAATATAAATTTATATATAAGGAATCTGAGTTATTAGGATCCGTGTGCATGTTAAGCATATATATGGTTTACGATTGATAATCTGTGCTTGAATCGGATAATAAGTGCTGTTGAATGTATAAGGTTAAGATGATATGTACCCGAGTGTAAATTTACATATATATATATATGTGTGTGGTTATATTGGTAGTATACACCGTGTGATTGAGAAGTGTTGTTGAATTAATTGAGAGGTGTTTCTGGATAAAATAGTGTAAAGTTGGTGGTTCCAAGTGAGACTATAGTGTTTGGGCCTCCTTTTCTGAGTGGAGAAACTTAAAGGGATTCTGAGTGAAATCCCTTTAGATGAACCTACACTGTGTGGGAGTCGGTGGGAGAATTTCTCGGGTATGTTAAGCGTAAGTAATACCGAGTGAAAAATATGAGTATAACCCCGAGTGGGGAAAGATCTAGGTATGCCCGAGTGGAGATGCTGAGTGAACCTCTTCCGAGGGAAGAGTTGTTATGATGGTTTAATTGAGATAAATTCTAAGTGTATGATCTATACATAATCCGAATGAACGAGGATCCATATCCCGAGTGGTTAAGATTTGAATAAGTCCGAGTGGGACTTAACTTCCTGATTTTCCCCGAGTAAATATGATGATGTATACCGAGTGAATCTGGCTGGAATATTCCAAGTGACGTATGACTGTGGAGACCCCTTCTGCATGAAGGAAGGTCTATGTGTTTCCCGAGTGAGAGAAATGATGATACTCCGAGTGGATTGTATATGTGACCCTTGTGGATAAAAATAAATGACTAAGTATAATACGTTGGGGGTCAATCCCTAGTGGATGGAACCCCAGATTCTGAGTGATAGGAATTACCGAGTGTGTTACTCGCCTCAGCGACTACGTGTTCGCTCCAGCAAGTGTGAGTGCATGGAAGGCTTTCGAGTTGGATTCGCTTAAGTGAATGGGTGTTCGCCCAGAAGTGTTGGGCAGTCTCGCTCAGGCGTATTGGATCTCGCTCGAGCGAGTGTGCGCTGTGTTGTGGGCTCGCTTAGGTGTTTTATGTCTTCCACTGGCTGCCTTGTGATATCTCGTTCAAGCGACGCTGGGTCTCGCTTGAGCGTGGGTGTACTGTTTGGTACGGCTTAAGCTGTTGTGCTTCCGCTAATTGCCGAATGAGTGCTTCGTTTTTCCCTTGCCTTCCATTCCATATTTTACCCGGTCGTTTTATGGTTTAATTATAAGGATATATTTTGGAAAAAATTTCCCTACCTCTGGTTTATTTTTGGAAACATTTTCCTTGTCCCAGATTTATTTTTAATTTAATCTAGGTTGTTTCATTTTGGTATCAGAGCAGACCAAAAGGTCCATGGCCAAGGTTTGCCTACTGTTAGTGCGCGGTTGTGTGCAATATGACCGGTTGTCATCATTGCTTGTGGTATTCTTTTGGATTTGATGCATGTTTAACCGTGAATTGTGTGATTGTATGCATGAGTTTTGTTGAGGACAGTAGTGAGAGGTATCGCTGTGAAAATGTCGATTTGGGGGTAGAGGATTGTTACTATCCTGGTTCGGTTGTTCATTAAATAAGAGGTTGTTCTAAGTGTGGGGTTGAATGTGAGAAAAATGGAATGACAGGTGTTGAAACCTTCATGTATATTGAAACTGATTAATTGATTTGATCTTTTGTGTAGGCCCTATTAGTGGCTCGTAGTTGAGATATATTGATCGAATGGATTAGAACTCATATGTTGAGTTAGCTGAGTGAATAGTATTGAAGGAATCTCCTAGTGGGTTGAATTTAAATTCTATGATTGGTTATGCCATTTTTTTAAAGGATGTTTTGTACCCTTGGCACGTGAATCCTATATGGTATATGATGTGATTAATTGATTAGTTGCAGTTTCCTAAGTTGGAAATCTGGGTATGTGATAGGTGATTAAATGTAAAACCTGATGCGTGCTTGGTTAGGATTGTGTCTCGGTTGTTGGTTGAGGAAACCGAGTGGATGGTATTAGGCTTTATAATATTTGGATGTTGGGGTGTAACCCACGATGGATAAATAGTGACCCCTTATGAATTCTAAGTCTGATAATTTATTAATCTTATGAGTTGTTGAACCCGAGTAAAGCAATTACATAGTAACTCATTGAGGCTTGAATTATTATTGTGTGATGATTTTTATTGTGTGATGATTTGGGTTGGACTCGGTCTTGTGGTTGATAATCGAGTGAATTATTGGTTGAATTGTGACCCATAAGGTGTAGAAAACCGATTGGATTTAATGTGATCTTATGTAATCAGACCTTGTGGAATTAGACACTATGGTGATCTAGGCTCGGTGATAATTAAATGTTGTGGGTGTACTACATGACCACTGCAAATTCCGAGTCGGATAATCTGATTGACCTTATGGATTATTGAGCCAAGCATGTAATGGTATAATGAATTGTTGAGGCTTAAATTGTTTTGAGGTGAAATGTAAATAATAAATAGGGTACCTGATTGATAGTGACTGGTAAGGTAGAAATTCGAGTACGCCTGGGTATTGATTATGGTGGTATTAGAAATCATACTATAATGATAATTGCATGACCGATTGGTGGATTATGTCTATGCTCGGTAAATCATTAGGCTTAAAATTGATTGGTGGTCTATGAAGTGTGATGAAATAAAGGATTAATAGGCTATCGGATTATGGTATTAAGATGGATGAGATCCAATAATGTACTATTTACTCGGTAATGATTGGAGGCCGATTGTTGGTATGTCATTTTGTAACTAGGTGAGTACCTTGTGGGGGCTGCCATTATACTGTTTTACAGTAATGGTAAATGATATTTTATGATTGTTGTTGCGTGATGTGCCCTGGGTGGTGCATACTGATGATGTTGATGTAATGTATTTCTTATATATGTATGTGTGTGAATTGCCACTAATTTTTATGAATTAGTATTGGCTAAGTGAATTTGGTCGGTGTGAGTGAAAGGAGTGTAATGTATCTTGTACCGGTATGACTCTTCATACCATAGGTATTGTGGCAGCGTACACATTGTAGTGACTCTATGTAATTGTTGTAACCCTATAGGAATGAGACGTCATCCTATGAGTTGGATGCAGCAATTCATGAGTCGGGCAAGTGAGGTTGTAGCTGTTTATGGAGATGGGAGTCCATCGGACTGTTCTGAGTAAAAATGAGAACTGTATTGAGTGGAAAGTAATTGTTAGTTTATCAAAATAAGGATTGAAGGTTGTTTAACCTTGATGAGTTTACCTCTGAGAGAATCAGAGGTTATGTGGGGTATGAATTGGTTGTGAAAGTGGTGTTGACTGTCAGAAACAAGAAAGTGATCTTGCCGACATAAGTACTTTATGTTACTGATCGAAAGGTGTGGCGGTGGTGTGTGATCATACCTTGATTGCCACCGGTTGAGTAAGTTAACTATAGGGAATGATAACCACTACCGAGTACTGAACATTTGGAGGATCAATTAGGTGCGACTCGGTCTTTCAGAGTCAATTGACAGTTAGATTGCCATTAGAGTGGATTAAGGTTTCTGATACACCTAGAACAGCGTTTAAGAATTTGCTATAGCCATTTTGGAATGTGGTAATGCTATTGGTATGACGAGTATTCATTGATGGCATCCCGAATCTTAATGGGAGTAATTAGTTGCTGAGTGTATATATCTGTGACCCAAACCTATCACTAGAATTAGAAGTTTATGGGTTTAGCCGAGTAATATTGAGGATTCGGTGAAGGATCATGATTTTCGAGCAGAGATAATTAATGAGGCAAAATTTACTTAGGGAAGGTTAATATAATTTAAGTGTCAGGAGGTAGAGATGATTCTGAGTGAAGAGAAGGAATATAATTCCGAGTAAAACCTTCTGGGAGAAAGGACTACTGAGTGAAGTTATGGTGTTCCGAGTAGAACCTCATAGAGAGGATCATTACTAAGTTAAGGGAATTGTGTTCGAGCGTGACACTTCTGAGTAGGGTAAGATTCGAGTGATGTGACTCGGAGTGTGACGTTTCCGAGTGGAATGGTGCCAAGTAGATGATTCATCGTGTGAAATTTCTAAGATTGTAGGGTGTGCCCCTGACTAATCTTTCCCTGAGGAGCTTCTGGTCAGAATGTGGAGCTTTGAATAGGTAAGTTTCCGAGTGAATTACCCCGAGGGGGAGTAGACGCCCGATCGGTAAATTTATTCATATTTGTGATCGGGTTGATGTTTAGAGCTGCTGAGTATGGACTCAAATTTATAATTTCGTAAGTGGAGAGTTTTTCGGGTGAGGATTACTTCTAAACCCCGAACAACCCTTTTGATTGAGTGATCTGAGTGACAGTCTCAAGGTGTAGGCATGGATTTGGCCGAAGGAATGGTTAGAAATCTGAGATTTTAGAATCGAGTGTGATGCCTGTAAAGGATGAATCCAGGTAGTCTGTGCTAATTAGAGCACCTTGAAGCTCTGTTGGGTGTTGGTTTCGGTATTGCCAAGATATATTATGGTTTAGAGAAGAGATTTATGGTCGGGTGTTGAATACTCGAGAGTTTAATCCGAGATTAATCGGACATTGGTGAGTATTTTGTGGGAATCGGTAATGTTGTTTACCAATTAGGTTCTTCCTAACTGGATAATTAGCATCCATAGTATGCCTTATGTGACATAAATTTTGAACTTACGCTCTGTGTGGGTACATAAGTGTATTGAATGATTCCTTAGAATTGGGGGAAATGACGATAGATGTACACCGATTGGTGTTGAGAGTGTAGGGCCGAGTGGGCAAAGAACTAGAGGTACCATCGGTTATAGTGAATCGGCAGAGTTGAAGGGGGTAGATTGTACATTTTAAAATTGAATCCCCAAATATATTGAATTCTATGAAGAGGTTGTACTCAAGTAGGATCTGACTCTACTAATTTTACCGACTGGAATTGTGGAGCGGTCGGTAAACCGCTTGAGAGGAGAAGCTATACCGAGTAGAATTATGAACCGATCGGTGAATGCTTAGAGAGCCGAGACATACAATAGTTGAGGCAGCAATATTCTGAGCCGTTTGTTGAGATAAGTTCATATTGGAATTTCAAGGATGAAATTCTTTAAAGGAGGGGAGAATTGTAACATCCCGATTTAAAAATTAACTACCGAATGAGATTAGTGAATGAGTTAAGATTAATTGTAGATTAGAGAGCTAATGGTTAATTAATTAATGTTAGTGGCCAGCGGTAAAGACGCATGTGCCCCTGGAGTATATAAGAGTTTTGGCTCTCCTCTTCTCCACTCACTTCCTCATTCGAGTCATTCCACTTGCCAAAGGTCGAGAGAACTGAGAGCTTCTCTTCAAAGGAAAATAGAGACGCTGTCCGATCCTCTTCTCCTGCCCACTTCCCTCTCTGTTCTCTTCGTCTTCCTCTTCATCTTCTTTTCCACTCAGAACTGTGTAGACCCGAGTGGAACGGTGTGGCTGTGAGGGAACAGTGTAGTTTCAGAAGAAACAGCGTGGTGCTGTGTCCTGGAGGTTGGATCCTCCTCTGTTCTTCTTCTTCTTCTCGTCTTCTTCCATCTGATGGGGCTGCATGAGTCCCGGTGTGGATGTTAGCAGCGTGGGGTGTCTCAGTTTATGGGAAATGACCCACTGAGTTGAATAGCTAAGGGCATTTCCTTGAAGGATGCAGAGACACTATTCTGTTCTCTTCTCCCGTCCTCCTTCTTTTCCTCGTTGAGCCGAAGAGGGTGAGAGTGTGCATTCCCTCTACATGCAACCAGTCTTCTTCCCTACTGTTCCTCGTCTCCTTCCTCGTTGTCTTCTCCTTCACCCAACTCAGCGACGTTGGGATGTCTTGGGACTGGAACCCTCCATTGTTGGCAAGATCAGACTGTTCATAGGTGTGGAAACAGCTTCGGATTCTCCATGCTGAGTGCGGAGTCCAGCGTCTGAACCCAGAGGTCATGTGAGTTGGAGGGAGCGGTCGAAGGATGATTGGTCGGCATTGTTAGCTCGAGGAGCTCCTGGAATCTTCACTCCAGGTAGGGGGTATCTTATATCTTAAATGCATGGGTTATGGACAGGTTCCGGGTGTTAATGATCACTGTTTCTGTGTTCTGATTGGTGTGTTATGCTTGCATGAAGAGTGTGTGATACCCGGATGTATGATGAGTAAGAGTTGAGTGATGCATGTCTAGTTCCGTCCATGAATTACATGTTAATAGCTTTGAGAAGTGTTGAATGGTTGCATGAAGGGAATGTGCTAAAGTACTGTTGATGATTACCGAATGACTTATGTGTCATGCATGCTACTATGATTTTAAATGCTGACTGCATGTGAGAAAAGGTTGATTTATTAAGTTTTGATACTGTTTAATACCGATTGCATGAGATGTTCGTGTTGTTGGATTAATTTATTGAGTTCTGATACTGTCTAATACCGAATGCATGAGATGCTTGTGTTGTTGGATTAATTTATTGAGTTCTGATACTGTTGACGTGAATATTTTTACAATCGTTATTTCGTCAAATTAGTACATTAAAATTAATTAACGTAGTACTAGGGTGTCAACCTAGGTCGTTCTCTCAAGGATCAACACAAAAATTTAGTAAAAATCAAGTCTTAAACTAATTTTTAACAATTAAAAATAAAAACTCAACAACTAAAAATTTTTACAAACATAAGTTCAACTAACATACAATTGGGGGGGTTTTGATTGATTTTTGTTGTCACAATTAAAATTAAAACAAGGTAAATAAAGGATTTAAAACAATAAATAACAAGCGATTGATTTTCTTGGAGTATTGTAAATAAATTTATCCTTGGTTCACTAAAAATAATTTGTATACTTATTAATGTTAATTTCTTAGCTCAATTTGAATTGATCAACTAAGCGTCTTTTTCAATTCACAATTCCTTTACTTTCATTTAAAAATGAATATTTTAATCAAGCATCCTAATTAAGCAAAAGGAGTCAAGATCGTAAAATCTAGGAATTATTGAGCATACATAAGAACATCGCCTATATACATAATCTATTCTCAAATTATGGAATTAAGCAAACCATAATTATTAAAAGTGATTATGAAAATATTCATTAAGCATGCATATTTCCTTAATCCATTCTAATTTGAAATCTTATTTTACTCCATTTGAATAATTAAACCGATTAAGCATACAAATTCAATTAAACAAAATGGAATTAAATAAGTAGAGAATGATTATGAAGAAATAACAATAATAAAAGCATACTATATTAAAATTAATGACCATAAAATTACATTACAACATTCTCCAAGAAAATCAATCTAGGGGTTTTAGCCCTCCATAATTACAACTACAAACAATGAAACTAACCCGGAAATGAAGAACTTGCTGGAAAAATTCCAACAGAGAAGAGGAAGAACGTATGAAGGAGGAATTGAATTCTTCTGATGAAGAATGAATGGTTTTGCCCCTTGCCTTGCTTCCTATTTATAGGAGCTCAAAAGCAAAGCTTATGCCTTAATTAATTTGTAATGAAATGTGCACTCTTAATTTACAATTCAATGGTGCTCCATTATCATGCTTCAGTGCTCCATGATGATCTTTAGTGCTCCATTATCAGCGTTTTAGTGTTGTTTCCACTTTGATAATGCGTTATCTGATGTTTCCACTGATGAATCTGTGCCTGAATCGATTCATCTAGGCAATTTTTGGGCAATTTTACACATAGGAATCGATTCCTCAGGGGTGGGAATCGATTCCCAAGCACATGAATCGATTCATGCTTGTTTGAATCGATTCCCAGGCCTTTATAATGCATATGAATCGATTCACAGGGGTGGGGAATCGATTCCTAGCTGTATGAATTGATTCCCAGGGTGCTTGAATCGATTCCTTGCTGTTCTTTTGTGTGGGAATCGATTCCCACATTGGTGAATCGATTCCCAGACCTGTTCTGGTGCTTTTCTCGCATTTTTGACCATTTCTTGAGTCGTGGCTTCTTTCGTTTGACCTGTGGTAATTATTTTTTAATTACAGGCTTAATCACACACTACAAAACAAGAGAAAACCAACTTTTATTAAAAATTTATCCTTAATTCATTTTAAAATTAAATATTAAATAAAGCTCAAATGATGAAAATGTGTTAAAGTGCAGTATATTACACACTAAGTGATGGCAAATTATACACATTTAAATTGAGGAATTAAGGATAAATCATGCATCATCAAATGCTCCGACACTTATTCTTTTGCACTCCCGGGCAAAATCAAAATAAAAACAAGTATCACAATTTATTGAAAACATTAAGTTGAAAACAACACACAGAATTGGCATGAAATTTTAAGAATATACAGAGAAACAAGAGTTATTTAACATGCAAGATGCAGAGCATCAAGATATATATATAAAAATCATTCAAACACTTAGGCATGTAGAAATTAAATTAAACTGAAAAGAAGATCATAAGTGATAGAACCTCACAAGACATACTCTCAACTCTCAAGTGTTTAAGGTTTGTGTATACTCTCAAAACAATTCCTGAAAAACAAACAGTCTAAAAATTTGGCAAGTTTCTTAATTCCACAATCAACACAAATGCATGTATAGATCAACAGGGCTTTCACAGGGTTGCAATGTGGCCAAGGTTAAAATGGATGAAATATATATATTTATATATATACCAAAAAGAATGATGAAGCAATTAATTTCACTGGCAAACAGTGAGGGTAAAACATTTATTGTATGGTATTTGGTAAAAATTTTTTTTTTATGAGATTGCATAACACTTGGAACAAGAGTTGCAATTCCTTTTTGCACACCCCCACACTTATTTGAATGCCTGTTTTGACTTGATTCCAAAGCTTCAATATATTTCTTAAGGTAGGTATATTTTTGGTTCTTCATCCATGGCTTATTTGAGTTGCAACAAGGAAACAGTTAAATAGGCTCAAAATGGCTAGCAAGAGATAATTTATTCATGGTAGGCTTATCTGGCTTAGTGGCTCAACTGAACAAAATGCCTGTATCATTTCAAATACATTCATATGAGTTTCAAGTATCATCAAGAAACAAGACAAAAATTAAGATGTAAGCTTTCAGGAATTAATCACACATGAAAGGATTAAAATGGTTTAAAGTGATCCATCAAATTTTAAGGCTCAAAAATCTTACAAGGTATAATTCTATCATATATGATCATTTCTCAATTATCATGTCATTCTCAACATACCAAAAATGTTTAAGTTCAAATTATAACATATCATTAATCTCATATCAGACATGAAAGAATTTACTTGTTACTCATGCATATCTTAAAATTCCAATAAAACATGCCTTTTAAAAACACACACAAAATCTTTTATTTTTTTTATTTTTTTTTAATAATTTTTTTTTAATCACACAAAATTTAATCACACACAATAACACATAAATGATCCCACCCCCACACTTAAATCATACATTGTCCTCAATGTAAGACAGAGCATACAAAATAGACAATATAATGAAAAAGTAAAGAGATGGGTAAGAAAAAAACTCCCTCAAGGTGGATCAAACTCAAATACCACATCCTTTTGAAGCATATTGGATAGTGGTCTAGCCTTCTTGTGCCTTCCCAAATCTTGCAGCAATTTCTCTTCTTGATTTTCATCAAGAGAAGTAAAGATTATCACCGGAAGCTCTTCATCATTTCCCAAGTATGAATACTTGAGGTTTTCAAGTAAGAAATTTAGCTCCAGATTAGGTGCCTGCAAAGTAGATGGAACTAACAAAACAGATTTGGATTCTTGCACCTCAAAAATTTTGTTAGAGTCTTCTTGAAAATCTGCATTTAGAACAGGTATTTCTATAGACTCTAAATCAGCAGTTATGTATTTGTCAATTTCAGTACAAATATCATAATTCTCAGAATTATTGCATGCAAAACAACTGTATGAATCATCTATGCATTCCAAATCAACATCAGAAAAATGTTCAAAAACTAGTTCATCAATAATGTCAATTTGGAAAATAGAATGATTTTCAGAAGGGTGTTTCATGGCATCTAGAATGTTAAATCTTACCTTAGTGTCACCAAATTCCATAGAAAGGGTTCCAGCATGGACATCAATAATAGTTTTGGCTATTTTCAAAAATGGTCTTCCCAAAATGATAGGAACAAGAATTTGAGGCATACCTTCTTCCATATCAAGTACAAAAAAGTCAGCAGGGAAAACAAGTTGTTCTACCTGAACCAAAACATCCTCTATAACTCCAGCAGGGTAAGTAGTGCTCCTATTGGCTAGCTGAATTACTACACCAGTAGGTTGTAAATTTCCAAGAGACAATGATTTGAAAACTGACATAGGCATAACATTTATTGAAGCTCCTAAATCTAACATACAATTTTCAAATTTGTTATTGCCTATGATACAGGGTATAGAAAACGTACCTGGATCCTTGCATTTCTCAGGGATATTTTCCTTACCAAGCAGTGCAGATACATTTCTTCCCATACTTATCCTTTTATTGCCCTTGAGTCTCCTTTTGTGAGTACACAACTCCTTCAGAAATTTGGCATACTTAGGTATTTGCTTGATTGCATCAAGAAGAGGTATATTCACTTCCACTTTCCTAAAAGTATCCAAAATTTCTTTGTCCACTTCTTCGATCTTCTTACTTGGAATTGCTTTTGGTGGGAAAGGAAGAGGGATATGAGGTGGAATTTGGGATGGTTGCTTCTCAGATTTGCTTGTGCTTGAAGAGGGCACATCATTCTCAACTGTTGTGGGCACATCTGTTTGTTTTTCAGGTTCCTTAGGTATGGGTACTTCAAGGTTCTTACCTGATCTTAACTGAATTGCACTCACATTTCTTGGATTTGCAGCTGGTTGAGATGGTAATTTGTCAGAGTTTTGAGATTGTAACTGGCTTAATGATGAAGCCAATTGCCTAATTTGGTTGCTTAAACTCTGGATGGTAGCATCATTCCTCTGTTGATATTCTAAGTTCTGTGCAGCCATTTGTTTCACCAGATCCTCCAAAGAAGGGCCACTTGTGGGTGGTTGAGGTGTCGGTCTTTGGAAGGTTGGTGCATTGTTTTGAAATGGAGGTTGGGGATTTTGTTGTTGGTTGCCCCATCTCAAGTTTGGATGGTTCCTCCAACCTGGGTTGTATCTATTGGTGGAAAGGTCATGGTTTTGTGGTGGTGGAGGTCTATCATGGTAGATGTTAGCTGCATAAGCTTGGGGACTATTATTATCCTTTTCTTGTAGAGAAGGACAACAATCAGTGGGGTGCTCTTGTGAAGAGCAGATGCCACATACTTTAGCAGTCATGGATTTTTGATTTACTGCCAATTGTGTGACTAGAGTGGTGAGAGCATCAAGTTTGCTTTCCAATTTAATTCCAGATGAACTAGAATTGGAATCAAACATGGGTTTGAAAGAATCATTTCTCACACCAAATTGTTGAGAGTTAGATGCCATCTTCTCAATCAGATTTCTTGCTTCAGCAGCAGTCATATCTCCTAAAGCTCCTCCACTTGCCGCATCAATCATGTTGCGATCAACGTGGTGTAAACCTTCATAGAAGTACTGAAGAAGAAGTTGTTCAGAAATTTGGTGGTGAGGGCAACTTGCACAAAGTTTTTTAAATCTCTCCCAATATTCATAAAGACTTTCTCCAGAGAGTTGCCTAATGCCAGATATGTCTTTACGGATTGCAGTTGTTCTAGAGGCAGGAAAGAATTTTTCCAAGAACATTTTCTTTAAGTCATTCCAACTTGTGATTGATCTTGGAGCAAGGTAGTACAACCAATCCTTAGCAACACCCTCTAAAGAATGAGGAAACGCTTTAAGATAGACATGGTCTTCTTGAACGTTTTGGGGTTTCATTGTGGAACACACAATGTGGAATTCTTTGAGGTGTTTGTGCGGATCTTCACCCGTAAGACCATGAAACTTAGGCAACAGGTGTATAAGTCTGGTCTTAAGAATAAAAGGGACATCCTCATCAGGATATTGAATACACAAACTTTCGTAAGTGAATTCAGGAGCAGCTAGTTCTCTAAGAGTTCTTTCACGAGGTTCAGCCATATCAGAAAAACTAGCAGTACTTTCAACAGATTCAGAAAAAATACTATCACTATCAATATCAACAAAGTTATTATTAAATCTAGCTTCTCTAATTAACCTATAAAAAGTTCTTTCAATTTCAGGATCAAATGAATATAAATGCTCAAAAGTTCTTCTAGTCATACATAGCATACAACAAGATATTTGATCATGATGAGCAATAAATCATAAGAATCCTAAATCATGCAAAAGAAATAAAATAAACAAACAAACAAACAAAAGAAAATTTTTTTAAATTTTTTTTTAATAAAAAAAATTAATTTAAAACAAGAGTCTTTCCTAAAGATCGTTGATCCCCGGCTGCGGCGCCAAAATTTGACGTTGTTATTTTTACAGTCGTTATTCCGTCAAATTAGTACATTAAAATTAATTAACGTAGTACTAGGGTGTCAACCTAGGTCGTTCTCTCAAGGATCAACACAAAAATTTAGGAAAAATCAAGTCTTAAACTAATTTTTAACAATTAAAAATAAAAACTCAACAACTAAAAATTTTTACAAACATAAGTTCAACTAACATACAATTGGGGGGGTTTTGATTGATTTTTGTTGTCACAATTAAAATTAAAACAAGGTAAATAAAGGATTTAAAACAATAAATAACAAGCGATTGATTTTCTTGGAGTATTGTAAATAAATTTATCCTTGGTTCACTAAAAATAATTTGTATACTTATTAATGTTAATTTCTTAGCTCAATTTGAATTGATCAACTAAGCGTCTTTTTCAATTCACAATTCCTTTACTTTCATTTAAAAATGAATATTTTAATCAAGCATCCTAATTAAGCAAAAGGAGTCAAGATCGTAAAATCTAGGAATTATTGAGCATACATAAGAACATCGCCTATATACATAATCTATTCTCAAATTATGGAATTAAGCAAACCATAATTATTAAAAGTGATTATGAAAATATTCATTAAGCATGCATATTTCCTTAATCCATTCTAATTTGAAATCTTATTTTACTCCATTTGAATAATTAAACCGATTAAGCATACAAATTCAATTAAACAAAATGGAATTAAATAAGTAGAGAATGATTATGAAGAAATAACAATAATAAAAGCATACTATATTAAAATTAATGACCTCAAAATTACATTACAACATTCTCCAAGAAAATCAATCTAGGGGTTTTAGCCCTCCATAATTACAACTACAAACAATGAAACTAACCCGGAAATGAAGAACTTGCTGGAAAAATTCCAACAGAGAAGAGGAAGAACGTATGAAGGAGGAATTGAATTCTTCTGATGAAGAATGAATGGTTTTGCCCCTTGCCTTGCTTCCTATTTATAGGAGCTCAAAAGCAAAGCTTATGCCTTAATTAATTTGTAATGGAATGTGCACTCTTAATTTACAATTCAATGGTGCTCCATTATCATGCTTCAGTGCTCCATGATGATCTTTAGTGCTCCATTATCAGCGTTTTAGTGTTGTTTCCACTTTGATAATGCGTTATCTGATGTTTCCACTGATGAATCTGTGCCTGAATCGATTCATCTAGGCAATTTTTGGGCAATTTTACACATAGGAATCGATTCCTCAGGGGTGGGAATCGATTCCCAAGCACATGAATCGATTCATGCTTGTTTGAATCGATTCCCAGGCCTTTATAACGCATATGAATCGATTCACAGGGGTGGGGAATCGATTCCTAGCTGTATGAATTGATTCCCAGGGTGCTTGAATCGATTCCTTGTTGTTCTTTTGTGTGGGAATCGATTCCCACATTGGTGAATCGATTCCCAGACCTGTTCTGGTGCTTTTCTCGCATTTTTGACCATTTCTTGAGTCGTGGCTTCTTTCGTTTGACCTGTGGTAATTATTTTTTAATTACAGGCTTAATCACACACTACAAAACAAGAGAAAACCAACTTTTATTAAAAATTTATCCTTAATTCATTTTAAAATTAAATATTAAATAAAGCTCAAATGATGAAAATGTGTTAAAGTGCAGTATATTACACACTAAGTGATGGCAAATTATACACATTTAAATTGAGGAATTAAGGATAAATCATGCATCATCAACTGTCTAACGCCGATTGCATGGGATGCATGTGTTATTGTATTAATCTATTGAGTTATGATACCGATTGCATGAGATGCATGTGTGTTGGATCAATTTATTGAGTTCTGAGAATATCTAATACTGATTGCATGTGATGCATGTATTGTTGAGTGAAAGGTTGTGTATATGCACTCTGTGTTGTGTGATGAATCCGCGTGTGGCGCATGGGATATGTTAATACTGGGAGCATGTAGTGTGGGACACTACCATCGGTTATTAAAGCGTGAGACGCTATAAAATCCTTTTGAGTAAGACTCAAGGTAGCCTTTGAGTGAGACTCAAGCTGCCCGTGAACACCGCCGTTGGCGCTGAGAGCGTTGGTGTCACGTATGAGGGCAAACGATTTGGTACCAGTAAAACGGCCAAGCAGCTGGGAGCCTACGTTGCAACGATAAAAACTGATTACACATAAATGCGGAACCGAGTGATTGAGTTCTATGTACATGTACATTTGATGTTGATTGAGACCTGATTGCATGCATATGTGTTAAGGTTATTGAGAATGATATGTGTGTATAGCCGAGTGATAACTGAGTAGATTTTGATCAGAAATGTTTTATGTGTATTTCGATTAAGTGGCACTGCATATATTATTGGTTATTGTTATGTATATGTATAATGTTGCATGATTAAAGAATAATCCGAGTCAGTATCTATCATTTAATATTTAAGATGCTCACCCCCTACCCCATTTTTCAGTATATGTAGGTAGGACTCGGAATGGTGTGAAGGCCTCAAGTCCGAGTGATGTGCACTCCGACTGTTGAGTGTTTATATTGTATTTATTACGTTTAGTCAGTTGTAGCCTTGGCCGGCTCATAATAACAGTGTTGTATAACGAATATAAATTTATATATAAGGAATCTGAGTTATTAGGATCTGTGTGCATGTTAAGCATATATATGGTTTACGATTGATAATCTGTGCTTGAATTGGATAATAAGTGTTGTTGAATGTATAAGGTTAAGATGATATGTACCCGAGTGTAAATTTACATATATATATATGTGTGTGGTTATATTGGTAGCATACACCGTGTGATTGAGAAGTGTTGTTGAATTAATTGAGAGGTGTTTTTGGATGAAATAGTGTGAAGTTGGTGGTTCCGAGTGAGACTATAGTGTTTTTGGAGATGCTGAGTGAACCTCTTCCGAGGGAAGAGTTGTTATGATGGTTTAATTGAGATAAATTCTAAGTGTATGATCTATACATAATCCGAGTGAACGAGGATCCATATCCCGAGTGGTTAAGATTTGTATAAGTTCGAGTGGGACTTAACTTCCTAATTTTCCCCGAGTGAATATGATGATGTATACCGAGTGAATCTGGCTGGAATATTCCAAGTGACGTATGACTGTGGAGACCCCTTCTGAATGAAGGAAGGTCTATGTGTTTCCCGAGTGAGAGAAATGATGATACTCCGAGTGGATTGTATATGTGACCCTTGTGGATAAAAATAAATGACTAAGTATAATACGTTGGGGGTCAATCCCGAGTAGATGGAACCCCAGATTCCGAGTGATGGGAATTACCGAGTGTGTTACTCGCCTCAGCGACTACGTGTTCGCTCCAGCGAGTGTGAGCGCATGGAAGGCTTTCGAGTTGGATTCGCTTAAGTGAATGGGCGTTCACCCAGGCGTGTTGGGCAGTCTCGCTCAGGCGTATTGGATCTCGCTCGAGCGAGTGTGCGCTGTGTTGTGGGCTCGCTTAGGTGTTTTATGTCTTCCGCTGGCTGCCTTGTGATATCTCGCTCAAGCGACGCTGGGTCTCGCTTGAGCGTGGGTGTACTGTTTGGGACGGCTTAAGCTGTTGTGCTTCCGCTAATTGCCGAATGAGTACTTCATTTTTTCCTTGCCTTCCATTCCATATTTTACCCGGTCGTTTTATGGTCTAATTGTAAGGATGTATTTTGGAAAAAATTTCCCTGCCTCTGGTTTATTTTTGGAAACATTTTCCTTGTCCCAGATTTATTTTTTATTTAATCTAGGATGTTTCACAAACCACTGCCAGTGGTGGATAACCACGGCCAGTGGTTTGCACTGTTTTTCACCCAGAAAACACTTATACTTTCATGAAAATTATTGGGTCAACCCACTGCTTTTAATCCAAAAAATATGTCAAGCAACCCAATTTAAAATACCTCCTTTTGATTCCAACCAAATCATACAAAATGGTGATTAATTCAAATATCTTACTCCACAAAAGGCAACATCAAAATATTTTGTTTTTTTTTGTTTAATTTTTACACAAAACATGCAAGCAAACAAATTCATGCAAAGCAATTAAAATAAAATGTCAAATGGGGTTACCTCCCCAAAGTGCTAAGTTTAACGTCTTCAACCAGACATTTTTCACCAGTTGGATTTACGAATCTGATGCATCAAGCAAATCCAAAGCACTTGCTTGATGAATGGGCTCTTCTTTCAAGTAGTGCTTAAGTCTTTTCCCATTTACTTTAAATGGTCCGGACTTTTCACTACATAACTCAATAGTTCCAAAGGGAAATACTTTCAAAACTTTAAACGGTCCCGACCATCGGGACCTCAGTTTACCTGGAAATAACCTCAATCTAGAGTTAAATAACAAGACCATATCACCTAGATTGAATGTCCTCTGAAGGATATGATGATCATGCCAACGTTTGTTTTTTCCTTATAAATCTTAGCATTCTCGTATGCGTCCAAACAGAGTTCTTCTAGTTCATTTAGCTCCAATAACATACGCTCACCTGTAACCTTATGATCAAGATTACGCATTTTAACTGCCCAAAATTATTTATGCTCAAGTTCAACAGGAAAATGACAAGGCTTCCCATATACTAGTTTGAAGGGTGTGGTTCCAATAGGGGTTTTATATGTAGTACAATACGCCCATAAGGAATCGTCTAATTTAATAGACCAATCCTTATATGACCTATTGCCCACCTTTTGGAGAATTTTTTTATCTCCCTGTTGGAAACCTCAACCTGTCCACTAGTTTGAGGGTGATAAGGTATGGCAACCTTATGTCTCACTCTATATTTCTTTAAAAGGGTTTGAAAAGTTTTCTTAATAAAATGAGACCCTCAATCACTTATAACAACTTAGGAACCCCAACCCTCAGAAATATAATCTTTTTAAAAAGCTTAATAACAGTTTTAGCATCCGAATGAGGTGAAGCAATGACTTCTACCCATTTAGACACGTAATCAACTGCTACCAAGATAAACGGATTTCCAAAGAAAGAGGAAAAGGGTCCCATGAAATCAACCCCCATACATCAAACAACTATACTTCTAAAATGCTATTAAGTGGCATCTCATGCCTCTTACCTATGTTACCTGTTCATTAGCAAACATCACAAGTCATGATATACTTACGCACATCCTTAAAAAGGTGTGGCCAGTAGAACCCAGCTTGTAATACTTTCGAAGCTGTCTTGGATGTGCTCATATGGCCTCAATAGAAAAGAGAGTGGCAATAGTCCAGGATGGCATGGACTTCATCCTCCAGAACATACCTCCTAATCAAACCATCTGCACATTGTTTAAAAGGAGAGGCTCATCCTAGTAGTAATGCTTAACATCTGCAAGAAACTTCTTTTTCTGTTGAAAACCAAGGTCAAGGGATAAAATACCACAACCTAAAAAATTAACAAAATTTGTATACCAAGGCACTTGTTGGACACTAAGAATTAGTAGTTGTTCATCTAGAAAAGACTCATTGATAGGAACAACATCACCCATCTCATTTTTTTCAGATGACAGCCTAGATAGGTGGTCAACAATAAGGTTCGCGGTACTCTTTTTATCTTTTCTCTCTAAATCAAATTCTTACAAAATCAAAATCCACCTAATTAGCCTAGGATTTGCTTCTTTTTTATGTAAAAGATACTTGATGGCAAAATGGTCACTATATACAATAACATGCGAGCTTACCAAGTATGATCTAAACTTATCAAAAGAAAAGACAATAGCCAATAATTCCCTTTCAGTGGTGGCATAATTTATCTGCGCTTCATCAAGTGTAAGGCTTGCATAATGGATCACATGCAGCTTCTTATCCTTCCATTGTCCAAGCACAGCTCCCACTACGTGATCACTAGCATTATATCAACTCGAATGGGAGTTCCCAATCAGGGGGTTATACCACAGGAGCAGAAATCAAAGCTTGTTTAATCCTGCAAAAAGCCTCAAGACAAGATAAGTCAAAAACAAAAGGCACATCCTTACCCAAAAGATTAGTCAAAGGCTTGGTGATCTTGCTGAAATCTTTAATGAACCGCCGGTAAAACCCGGCATGCCCAAGAAAGCTTCGAATACCTTTCACATTGGTCGTTGGGGGTAATTTTTTAATCACCTCTACCTTAGCCTTATCCACCTCAATTCCTCTCTCAAACACCAAGTGTCTAAGAACTATGCCTTCTCTTAGCATGAAATGGCATTTCTCCCAATTTAAGACCAAGTTGGTCTCCTCACAGCGCTGCAAAACTTGACACAAATTAGTCAAACAATTATCAAAATCCAAACCATGCATAGAAAAGTCATCTATGAAAACTTCCATCACATTCTTAATCAAATCAGAAAAGATGGCCTGCATACACCTTTGAAAAGTCCCAGGTGCATTATACAAACCAAATGGCATTCTCCTTTATGCATATGTCCCATAAGGGCAAGTGAAGGTAGTTTTCTATTGATCAGATGGATGGATGGGAATTGATGAAAACCTGAGTACCCATCCAAATAACAGAAATAAGAGTGCTTAACAAGCCTCTCAAGCATCTGATCAATGAAAAGAAAAGGGAAATTATCTTTCTTTATGGCACTATTTAGCTTTCTATAATCAATGCACATACGCTATCCAGAAACTATCCTAGTAGAAATTAGTTCCTATTTATCATTTTTCACAATAGTTATCCCTCCCTTTTTAGGCACCACATGAACTGGACTTACCCACTTACTACTAGCAATGAGATATTGATAAATCAATTTTAATACACTTCTTATAGTTTTACACTTGGGGTTTATTATATAATTACTATGTTTAATAATAGTATTTTAATTAAGTTTTATGTTGTTTAGTTAAATTGAAGTATTATGTATATATGTTTTAATTTTTGTTTTTTGTATGTATCTTGAGTATCTTGCCTTATTTTGGCTATAACTTGGGCTTTTGTGATCCAAATGGGCTAATCTTGGAGCCCATGGAAAGCTAAGACAGAGGGCTACATCATGATAATCAAATTTGGTTATTTTGCATCTAGAAAAAAATAAAGAAATGGAGCTTGAATCAATCAGCCCTTATGTGTCCAACTAGCATTGACATTGTTCACCAAAATATAGATATCTGGAGCTCTAGATGTCCAAATGACCTGATTCTTGCGCCAAATTCTCAATAAGACAGAGATCTACAACTTTCATGTTGAAGGTTTTTCACAATTCGGCCATCTAGAAGGTCATATTGGACTTGCAAGGTGGAGAAGATAAAGAGGAGAATGAATTTCAACACCTACCATTATCTTCTTTTGAATTATTGTAATTTCAAGCCCACCAATGTTGAAAAAAATGCATTAATAATCAGAAAATGAATGTATAGTATCATCATATCTTGCCTATAAATAGATACTTGAAGTTGTAAGGGAGATACACAAGAAATACATAAGAAATACATGCTTTAGTTTCCATTATAATTCTATATCTTTGTTTTAGCTTCTTAAGTTTTAGTTCTTTCTTTTGCTTTATCTCCTTGTTCTATATTCCATCCTTCAAGTTATGGTTTTCATTTCCCTTCCTCAATAACAAGTAAGTTAATTTTATTATTTGTTATTTACTTTTATAATCAAAGTTTTAGTAAATTTAATATTAGCTTTCATTGTTAAAAATTATCATGGAAGCTTAATCTTTTAAAATCAACTCAAGGAATTTAATTTTTCTTTATGTTAACTTTGAGTTCTTGCTCTTAATATTTTGATTGAAGATAATTACTTTTCTTTGTTTCTCAAGCACTTATGATGGTAGATTATTTAAGTGTATAACCGATTGGTATATAATTAAACAATCTATAATCTAAACTAATGTTGGTTGGTTAATCAATAATCAATTTGAGAACAAAGATTAAGTTACTAAATAAGAGATTTCTATTTAGTTTCTTAACTCAATCAAATTATGGTTTTAAAGTTATTTTAGTAATTAATAAGAATATATCGATTGATTATTCTTATTAGTTCATTAATTCAATTCTAGAAGATTTTCTAGAATATAATCATTTAGGGATTCCAAATGATTCAAGGTTGAGAAATTAATTATATTTAATCATATTTGTGATTAATGATTAGTTAACTAAAAGATTTATTAATTCCTTGGGTTGGTTATTTCTAAATTTGATTATTCTTACTCATAAATTTACTTTTTGCATTATTATATAATCACTTAATTTTCCTTTCAATCTCAACACAAAACCCCCCTTTATTATAACTAAATTGAGTGTAACTAATTGAACTAAGGTCCTCGAGAGACGACTAAGGTTGTTCACCTTATACTATATTAATTTAACCTTTTATTTGACCCGACAACGACAGCGTGTCAAATTTGGCGCCGTTGCCGGGGACCTTTGGTCCTAATTATTTACATTCAATTATCTAATATATTTTACATTTTTTTTGTAGGTGTATTGAAGATATTAAGGTTTGGTTGAATGTGAGCATATAAAAAATAAAAAAAAATTCCACTTTATTATATTCTTATTCATTTTCTAGTAATCTCATTTTCAACCATTGAAAAAAATATAAATATAAAAAATCTTTAAATTTTTAAATATATGTTCTAAGTATTTCATAATTAAAATGATAACTTTTTCCTTTTATTACATAGTTGTAGTATTTTGTTACAATATATGTAGATGTATTGTGCATGACTAGATCTAATCCCGAGCCACTATATTCTTTTGATCCTGAAATAGATAGAACATTTCATCAATTAGTTAGATCATCTAAGAAACTATTAAATAATACTAATAATAATAATAATAATAATAATAATAATAATAATAATAATAATAATACTCTACCTAATAGCATAAATAGTGAAACTAAACCTTCAACTTCTGAGTATTTGCATAACATGGCTAAAAAGACATTAAAAGAACTAGCTACACCAGATGTCACTAATCAAACATCATGCATCTTATATCCTGAGGAAGATGTTCCTTTTGTGCTTAAAACTGGTTTAGTTCATTTGTTATCAAAGTTTCATGGTCGTGCAGGTGAAGATCCTCATAAACACTTAAAAGCATTTCATATCCTTTGCTCTACCATGAAACCTGAAGGGGTTTCAGAAGAACATGTAAAACTTAAAGCTTTTCCTTTCTCCCTAGCAGATATCGCTGAGGATTGGTTATTTTACCTTCCTCTTGGCTCTATTACAAGTTAGGATGACTTAAAGAAAATGTTTCTTGAAAAATTTTTCCCCGCTTCAAGAACTTCCTCAATTAGAAAAGAAATATGTGGCATCTGGCAACATGACTGGGAAAATCTTTATGAATACTGGGAAAGATTTAAAAGATTGTGTGCTAGTTGTCCCCATCACCAAATTACGGATCAACTTCTCATACAATATTTCTATGAAGGTCTTAATCCAATAGATAGAGCTTTGGTTGATGCAGCTAGTGGTGGTGCTTTGCAAAATAAAACTACAAATGCAGCAAAAACTTTATTTGAGAACATGGCTGCTAATGCTCAACAACATGCCACTAGAAATAATTCTGTAGTAATTAGAGGAGTCCATGAAATGGAAACTACTAATGATGGAGATAAAAAATGGGAAAGTAAATTTGCTGAACTAGCAACACTTATGAAAAATATTATTGTGTCTCAAAAACAACAACCTGTAACCCCTGCTAAGGTATGTTCTATCTGTACTTCATCAGATCATTATATCGATTGTTGTCCTTCACTGCAGGAAGCTAAAATTCCCGATAAAAATCCTCAAGTATGTGCTGCCAACTTATACAATAACAGACCGCCACAACAACAAAATAATTATGATCTTTCTTCTAATAGATATAATCCTGGTTTGAGGAATCACCCTAATTTAAGATGGGGTAATTCCTCACAACAACCTCATGCACCTTTTCAGGCAAATACTGGACCAAGCAGACCATATCAACCTCCTCATGTACAATAACAAGCTACACAAATAGCTGCACCTTCCACTGAGAAATCAAATTTGGAGGAATTGATAAAGCAAATGTCAGTAGATAATCTGAACTTCCAAAAAAGAACTGAGGCTATAATTCAGACTCTTGAAAATCAGATTGGTCAATTGGCTACATCTTTAAACCATTTGCAGTCTCAAGGTTCAGATAAGTTGCCCGCTCAGACAATTGTCAATCCTAAAAATGTAAGTGCAATTACTTTAAGATCTGGTAAAGCTATCCATGGACCAGAAAAACAACAACAAACTGAAAATACTATTGTCACAGAAAAACATGCAGAAGAAGTTTTAGATAGTTCAAGTAATAATAGTAATGATATATCTCTTACAAATCCTCCTTTTGCAGCTGGTCGTGATAAGCAACATATCCCTCTTCCATTTCCACAAAGACAAAAATCTATACAAAATAAGAAAATGGATGAGGAGATCTTGGAAACATTTAGAAAAGTAGAGGTAAATATACCTTTATTAGAAGCCATCAAGCAAATCCCAAGATATGCCAAATTCCATAAAGAACTATGCACTAATAAAAGAAGACTAATGAAAGGATTAATATAAGTAGAAATGTGTCTGCATTAATTGAAAAACCTTTGTCACATATACCAGAAAAATGTAAAGACCCTAGGACGTTTACCATTCCATGCATAATAGGCAATAACAAATTTGAAAATGCCATGCTAGACTTAGGTGCATCTATTAATGTTATGCCTATGACTGTATTTACTTCACTTTCCCTTGGACCTTTGCAAACTACAGGTGTGGTTATACAATTAGCAAATCGAAGCTCTGCACATCCTGCAGGAATTATTGAAGATGTCCTTGTTAAAGTTAATGATTTAATTTTTCCTGCAGATTTTTATGTTCTAGATATGGAAAGTGAGAATTCCACCAATAAAGCTCCAATAATTTTAGGTAGACCATTCTTAAAAACAGCCAGAACAAAGATAGATGTGCATGCAGGAACACTTTCTATGGAATTTGGAGATAGTGTGGTTAGATTCAACATTTTAGATGCTATGAAGCATCCTACTGAGGATCATTCTGTTTTTCAAATTGACTTAATAACTGATTTAGTTGAGGATAATATTATTAAGTTGTCTGATGATGTTAATTTTCCTGTATTGTCTGATTTTTATGATTCATTTGTTTATGATTCATGCATGGATTCTCATCAATGCAATGTGTGTGCTGAAATTGAGAAATATTTGCTTAATGATAATAATGATCCAAACTTCCTTAAAACAGAAAATATAGTTCTAGATGTTGTTTCAAAAGAATCAGAGTGTGATAATTTGATTAAAGTAGTTACAAATACATCTGATTATGTTGAAGTACAAGTTGCTGAGACAAATTCAACCAAGTTGATTCCTTCAATAATGCAGCCTCCTATGTTAGAGTTAAAACCTCTTCCTGAACATTTAAAGTATGCATATTTAGAGGAAGATAAGAATCTTCCAGTGATTATTTCTAACAAATTAAATATTGATCAAGAAACAAGGTTGTTGCAGATTATTAAGAAGCATAAGAAAGCAATTGGTTGGACTTTGGCAGATATCCCAGGTATTAGCCCTTCCATGTGTATGCATAGAATTCTATTAGAGGAAGAAGTTAAACCAGTAAGGCAACCACAAAGAAGACTTAATCCTCAGATCCTTGATGTAGTTAAAAAAGAGGTAGCAAAATTATTACAAGCTGGCATTATTTACCCTATATCAGATAGCACTTGGGTCAGCCCTGTACAAGTGGTTCCCAAGAAGTCTGGAATCACAGTGGTTAAAAATGAAAATGATGAACTAATTCCTACCAGAATCCAAAATAGTTGGCCAGTATGCATTGATTACAGGAAACTTAACAAAGCAACTCGAAAGGATCACTTTCCTTTACCTTTCATTGATTAAATGTTGGAACGACTGGCAGGTAAGTCACATTACTGCTTTCTAGATGGATTTTCAGGTTACTTCCAAATTTATATTGCACCAAAAGATCAAGAAAAAACAACATTTACATGTCCTTTTGGCACTTTTGCTTATAGGAGGATGCCTTTTGGCTTATGCAATGCCCCTGGTACCTTTCAACGATGCATGATTAGTATCTTTGCTGATTTTCTTGAAAATTGCATGGAAGTATTTATGGATGATTTCACAGTATATGGTTCATCATTTGATGCTTGCTTAAATAGTCTAGATAAAGTATTACATAGATGCATTGAAACTAACCTTGTTCTTAATTATGAGAAATGCCACTTCATGGTAGAAGAAGGTATAGTTTTAGGCCATGTAATATCTAAAAAAGGCATAGAAGTAGATCCTGCAAAAATTACTGTAATTTCTCAATTACCTTATCCCTCTTGTGTGCGAGATATTCGTTCTTTTCTTGGTCATGCAGGTTTTTATAGAAGGTTTATAAAAAACTTCAGTAAGATAGTCCTTCCGTTGTCTAACTTACTACAAAAAAATATAACATTTGACTTTAATGACAAATGTAAAGAGGCTTTTGATTGCTTAAAGAAAGCTTTAACTACTACTCTTATCATTCAGGCACCAGATTGGTCACTTCCATTTGAACTTATGTGTGATGCATCAAATTATGCATTAGGAGCTGTTCTTGCTCAAAGAGTAGGTAAAGTACAACATGTTATTTACTATGCCTCACGAACTTTGGATACTGCACAAATAAACTATACTACCACAGAAAAACAACTACTTGCTATTGTGTTTGCACTTGACAAATTTAGATCTTATTTGCTCGGTTCAAAAGTAGTTGTATTTTCAGATCATGCAGCATTAAAGTTCCTTTTAAAGAAACCAGATGCAAAACCAAGATTGATCAGGTGGATGTTGTTGCTCCAAGAATTTAACATTGAAATTAGGGATAAAATTGGAGCAGAAAATTTGGTGGCAGATCACTTAAGCAGAATTGAAAAAGAACTTGACCCAATTTCCGTTAAAGATGATTTTCCTGATGAACAACTTATGGGAATACATGATTCCACTCCATGGTTTGCTGATTTGGTAAACTACTTAGTTGCTTCTGTTACTCCCATACATGCATCTAAACAACAAATAATAAAACTAAAAAGTGATTCTAAATACTATGTTTGGGATGATCCTTACTTATGGAAACTTTGTAGTGATCAAATCATTAGAAGGTGTGTACCCGAAAATGAAATTCATTCCATTCTTACATTTTGTCATACATATGCATGTGGAGGACATTTTGGACCTCGACGTACAACAAGGAAAGTATTAGAATCTGGTTTGTATTGGCCAACAATTTTTCGTGATGCATATACGTTTTGTAAATCTTGCGAACGATGTCAAAGAATGGGAAACATATCTCATAAAAATGAGATGCCTCAACAACCCATGTTATTTTGTGAAATTTTTGATGTTTGGGGCATAAATTTCATGGGACCTTTTCATGTATCTTTTAGTTTTGTTTATATACTACTTGCGGTCGATTATGTGTCTAAATGGGTTGAAGCTAAAGCTACTCGAACTGATGATTCTAAAGTTGTTGCAGATTTTGTTAAATCACACATATTTTGAAGGTTTGGTGTTCCTAAAGCCATCATTAGTGATCAAGGATCACATTTTTGCAACCGTAAAATAGAGTCCCTTCTTAAAAAATATAGAGTTATGCATAAGGTTTCAACACCTTATCACCCCCAAACAAATGGGCAGGCTGAAGTGTCTAATCGAGAATTAAAAATGATCCTTCAAAAAACAGTACAACCAAATAGGAAAGATTGGAGCAAAAGGTTAGAAGATGCTCTTTGGGCTTATAGAACAGCTTATAAAACACCTATTGGAATGTCCCCCTATAGGATTGTTTTTGGAAAATCATGTCACTTACCTGTAGAAATTGAGCATAAAGCTTATTGGGCAGTAAAACAATGTAACCTGGACTTAAATGAGGCTGGTAAAGAAAGGAAACTCCAACTACAGGAATTGGAAGAAATTCGTTTGGAAGCTTATGAAAGTTCTAAAACCTATAAAGAAAAAGTCAAATCCTTTCATGACAAACAGATCTTGAGAAAAAACTTTTTCATTGGACAAAAAGTTTTGTTGTACAATTCACGTCTAAAGCTCATATCTGGTAAGCTTCGCTCTAAATGGGCTGGCCCATTTGAAATAACTAATATCTTTCCTTATGGTATGATTGAAATTTCAGATAAAGCGACAAACAAGGTTTTCAAGGTAAATGGGCACCGACTTAAACCTTTCTTTCAAGGTTTCCAAGAGCACATAGATACGGAGGTGTATTTGTGTGATGCCAAATATTTTGACTAATTTTTCCTAATAACAATATTTATAAAAAAAAATAGATATCAATTAATTACATCATCATTCTTTTCGGTGATAACACTTGTCTTAATCATTATTACTATTATTGTTTTGGCATTATTAACATTTTCTTGCAGTAGTTAAAAGGTCATCGTCAGGCTCGTGACGTTAAACAAGCGCTTGATAGAAGGCAACCTATCACCTTTTCACCTTCTTCATCTCTACTATTCTCTATAACCTCATTTTCTATTCTCTCTTTTCTAAACAGCCACAACTTCAAAGTAATCTGACAATGGAATAAACCCGTGCAAAACTTAAGGAAAGATTCCCTACACTTCAAAGGAAAAATTTACAAAGCTCGAGTTCAAAGGTTAAAACTACTCACATATTTTGGCATTCCAGAGGATGTTCGTTGGCTTATTGAAGCAAAGGTATGTCTCTCTGGTGAATTACATAAGTCCTATATAAAACATTTGCTAGGTATGGGACGTAGTTCTTATTCTAAAAAATGAAGAGCTAAAAGGATGGGAGTTTGCCATAAGTGTGCAAGATGGAATTGTGATACACGTTGTAGGAACCCTGGAATGGTATCTATAAATCGGGAGGACAAAATTAAATTTATAAAGGATGGACTGAGTAAAGAGAACTTGGATAACTTAATCCAAACTCTTGAGACGCATCCATGTGGAACGGTTCAAGGAGTCCTTCTGAAATTATATGATCTATTCATTCAACAAAAAGAAAACTATAGCCTTGGGAATCTGGCGTTAAACGACCCTGTTTGCCAGTTTATAAGAAAACTGGATGAGTAGCAAAAACCTCGACTCATAGAAGGCGTTTAAGCCGTTACTGGACGTAAAACCAGAGGAAGATGTGAGCCATAATCACAACTACTATACATATTTACTGTTGTTTTCAATGTTTTACTTTTCTGAATTTACTTTGACTTTTAAAATTACCTATTTTTATTTTCTTCAATCATGTCTTTTCAAATTTCTTCATTACCGTCATTTATTTTTATATAATAATAATTATGTAAACTTTTTTATCTTTCATCAATTATTTCATCTCAGTTTTTATCTATATAAGGGCGCATAACTCTATATGGAAAACACAAAAAAAAGAGATGAAAAAAATCAAATCCATTTGTGTGCTTGGTGGATCCAACAATGGTAATTGTAAGGAGTACCTAATAGCAGCTACTAAGTTGGGAAAACTATTGGCTGTGAAAGAAATAAAGGTCTTGTATAGAGGAGGAGTACAGGGTTTGAGAGGCTCCATGGCACTATCTGCACTAGTTGAAGGAAGCAACATTTCTAGTATTATCCTACATCATGTTGGTATTACACCAGATATTGCTGTAGGAACTGAGGCAAAAGTTACAAGCCTCTATCAATGAATGGCTCGTATGGTTATAGGTGCTGAAGCCTTTATCGCACTTCCTGGAGGTTTTGGTACTTTTGAGGAAATATTTTGCATTTTATCATGGTGTAGCATGAACTTTCATAAAAAGCCATTAGGATTATTAAATATTAATGGTTTTTATGACACTTTGTTAATGTTTTTAGATAAAGCTGTGGAACAGGGCCTTATAACTCAAGATGATCGATCATTCATTCATGCTTCATCAGATGCAGATGAATTAATTGATATTTTGCAGAGCTTTTTACCCCAACCTCAACCCCTCTTGAAGCAAGATAAGGATCACACACACAAGCGAAAGAATCTAGAACCAGACACCACCCTTCGGTTATAACTTCTTTCTTACCTTTATCTATATTTAAAAAAAAATCAATAAAAAAAAGAAAAAGAAAAAGAAAAAAATAGACTGTGGAAATCATATAAGACACTGAGGACAATGTCTTGAATAAGTGTGGGGGGGTCTGAGTTATATATATATATTTTATTATTTTTTGTGAGGGATAGACAGAGTAAAGATTAATTTGGGAAAGTTGTATCTAAAGTCATAAAGATGCATCTTTGAGAATCAAAGTCTTGAGACGTATCCTTCAATATATAGTGTCAGTATCACTTTTGTTTAATTTTTAAAAAAAATAATTTTTTTCTTTTCTTTTCTTTCATGAGTACTTTTGTTGGGATGGGCTGAGTAAAGAGTCCAAACTCTTGAGATGCATCCTCATAACAAATCTCACTTGGATAACCACAATCGTTTCACCTTCCTTATCAAAGCCATTTTTCATAAAAAATAAAAAATAAAAAATAAAAAATAAAAATAAAAAATAAAAACACACACACACACACACATAGCCACTATATTTACTTTAGTGTCGCACCTTTGCCTTTACCTTCACCCGAATCATTTCTATTCGACATCAATCATTCTGCAACCATAAACATCATCTTCATCATTCTTCAGCCGCCACACTTTGCCTTCATCCTTTTCTTTCAGATCGGAGCCATACCTCACCACTAGTCAATCATCAGGTTCTTTATTTTCTCTTAATGGATGATATAGCAGAGTCTTTCTATAGGCATACGAATGAATTAAGATGTATGTTATTGCTCTTGATGCTACTCATGGTTGTGTTGATGATATTTTTCTTATGGGTTCTAACACAAGGCCTATGAAGCTGGGTTGTATGACACAATCAAATTGTTCAGTTATACTAATCATTTCACATGCAATTGAACTGACCAATTTGTTGTAGGTATCTTCGTTACTAAGTGCCCTTAAAAAAAAAGTACAGAGCAAGAAGCATAAGGAACCGGATCTTGACACCAATATTTGGTTATGATTTATTTTTCCTTTTTTGTTTCTTGTTCACAAAAAAAATCATCATTTCCAGTTTTTTATTTTAAATTCTACATGCTTTTCACTAAATTTGTTTTTTAAATTTGTCTAAGTAATGAGTAATTGCATCACCCTTGTCCAATATTTCATGACATGTTATGAATAATTTCCTTGCATATTAATTTAATAAGTTGTTTGTGAAGATCAAATTGTATATGAACTGTGATAGATTGACCACCCTCGGTGAGATTTTGAGCTTAATTGGATGGATCATATTATGCCATCTTTCCTTTTTCTTGATTAACCCTTATTTATTAGTACTCTAGAACTTGACTTGTTTCTTTTTGATGTATTATGTTCCATGTGCATGCTTTGATGTGATTAAGGCTATTTTTTAACTAGCCACTGGCCATATGCCTTACCTTACATTGAGCCTATATCCATTTCTTGATTCAGCCACATAATTTGCCAATAGCCCTTAAAAAAAAACATGATCACCTTTGCTTAGGAATTGATTAGGAGTTTTGGAATTACTATGAATAAAGATTGTTGATGATTGTGGAAATATACCCAAGATATATATGTTGTTGTTTCATTGTTCAAAAAGAAAGTAAAAAAATAATAAAAAAAAAGAGAAAAAAAGAAGAAAAAAGAAGAAGTGATGAATATATGTATGAAAATAATCAGGAGGATTTATTCTCATGTTTTATCCTCCATCATGTTTCATTTTGCTAAGTATTGAGTTTCAAAATGTACTTCCACAATCACTAAATCACTTACTCTATTGCTCTTTTTCAACCCTAAGTTTAGTCATACTATTTCATTTTATCCACCCTATATCACCTTGGCCCCATTACAACCTTAATAAAGTCCTTTTGATCTCTGCATGCATATGTGTTCAAATATGGAAATTAGAAATTTGTCAAGCCTATGGTAGTGCTAATTTATTTGGGTGATTTCTGAGAGTATACACAAACCCAAACAATTGAGATATAAAGAGCATAAAGAGAACATCTATCACATTTTCATCCACTCTTTGATTTGATCACTCAATTTGTGAAACTAGTATGTAATGCTTCTTATTCACACTTATCATGACCTCTTGATATAAGGGATGATGTGTATTACTTATTATTTTAGACTTCTAAAAAAAAAAAACCTTTTTCTGTTGTTTCTCATTTTAGTTTTTGGTTTGGTTTTGCCCTGGAGTGCAAAAGCTTAAGTGTGGGGGAATTTGATAAATCAATTTTAATACACTTCTTATAGTTTTACACTTGGGGTTTATTATATAATTACTATGTTTAATAATAGTATTTTAATTAAGTTTTATGTTGTTTAGTTAAATTGAAGTATTATGTATATATGTTTCAATTTTCGTTTTTTGTATGTATCTTGAGTATCTTGCCTTATTTTGGCTATAACTTGGGCTTTTGTGATCCAAATGGGCTAATCTTGGAGCCCATGGAAAGCTAAGACAGAGGTCTACATCATGATGATAAAATTTGGTTATTTTACATCTGGAAAAAATAAAGAAATGGAGCTTTAATCAATCAGCCCTCATGTGTCCCACCAGCATTGACATTGTTCACGAAAATACAGATATCTGGAGCTCTAGATGTCCAAATGACCTAATTCTTGTGCCAAATTCTCAATAAGACAGAGATATACAACTTTCATGTTGAAGGTTTATTCAAAATTCGGCCATCTAGAAGGTCATATTGGACTCGCAAGGTGGAGAAGATAAAGAGGAGAATGAATTTCAACACCTACCATTATCTTCTTTTGAATTATTGTAATTTCAAGCCCACCAATTGTTGAAAAAAATGCATTAATAATCAGAAAATGAATGTATAGTATCATCATATCTTGCCTATAAATAGATACTTGAAATTGTAAGGGAGATACACAAGAAATACATAAGAAATACATGCTTTAGTTTCCATTATAATTCTATATCTTTGTTTTAGGTTCTTAACTTTTAGTTCTTTCTTTTGCTTTATCTCCTTGTTCTATATTCCATCCTTCAAGTTATGGTTTTTATTTCCCTTCCTCAATATCAAGTAAGTTAATTTTATTATTTGTTATTTACTTTTATAATCAAAGTTTTAGTAAATTTAATATTAGCTTTCATTGTTAAAAATTATCATGGAAGCTTAATCTTTTAAAATCAACTCAAGGAATTTAATTTTTCTTTATGTTAACTTTGAGTTCTTGCTCTTAATATTTTGATTGAAGATAATTACTTTTCTTTGTTTCTCAAGCACTTATGATGGTAGATTATTTAAGTGTATAACCGATTGGTATATAATTAAACAATCTATAATCTAAACTGATGTTGGTTGGTTAATCAATAATCAATTTGAGAACAAAGATTAAGTTACTAAATAAGAGATTTCTATTTAGTTTCTTAACTCAATCAAATTATGGTTTTAAAGTTATTTTAGTAATTAATAAGAATATATCGATTGATTATTCTTATTAGTTCATTAATTCAATTCTAGAAGATTTTCTAGAATATAATCATTTAGGGATTCCAAATGGTTCAAGGTTGAGAAATTAATTATATTTAATCATATTTGTGATTAATGATTATTTAACTAAAAGATTTATTAATTCCTTGGGTTGGTTATTTCTAAATTTGATTATTCTTACTCATAAATTTACTTTTTGCACTATTATATAATCACTTAATTTTCCTTTCAATCTCAACACAAACCCCCCTTTATTATAACTAAATTGAGTGTAACTAATTGAACTAAGGTCCTCGAGAGACGACTAAGGTTGTTCACCTTATACTATATTAATTTAACTTTTTATTTGACCCGACAACGATAGTGTATCAGATATATAACACCAACATCAAGCAATTTCAAAATTTTCTTTTTAACCACTTCTTGTATTTTTGGATTTAGTCTCCTATATGGTTCTACTGTGGGCCTACTCTTATCCTCTACAGTTATCCTATGCATGCAAGAAGAAGGGCTAATCCCCTTTATATCATCCATTGTATAACCAATAATCTTCCTATACAACCTAAGTTATTTCAAAAGCTTCTTAGTTACACATGGATTCAAGTCAGTATTTACAATGGCAGGATATGTAGAGTTGGGTCCAAGAAATTCATACCTTAATGAAGCCGGTAAAGGCTTCAATTCAACAGTTAAGCTTAACTCTTTCTCACACATGACTTACGTGTCATGTTTAAGTGGGGCATTCTCTTCCAAACAATCTGATGTTCGTGCAAGCTCAATTAATAAAGCAAATTCAAGTGGATCCTTAGGAACAGTTTTTTCCTTCACCACTTGGTTAATAAAATCCATAGAACAAACATCATCAAAAGGTTTCTTTAAAGCATTGTGAACACCTATTTTTGTCTGGATAAAAAAAATTAAAAAAAATAATATTAAAAAATTGCATAGTGACCATTACATAGTGACCGTTAGGAATAGTACCTTCTTCATTTCTATAAATACTCAATCTCTCCTCATTTCCTACCACTATTTTTCTTTATTTATTTTTCTGCAGTATTATTTTTATTTATTTATTTTTCTACACTTTTATTTTTATTTATTTATTTTTCTACACTTTATTTTTCCACACTTTATTTTTCAGCAATTATTGATTTATTTATTTATTTTCTGCACTTTTATTTTTATTTATTTATTTTTTTGTACTTTATTTTTTCCACACTTTATTTTTCTACAGTTATTCATTTATTCATTTATTTTTCAACACTTTTATTTATTTATTGGCATCTTAATTTTCTGCATTTATTTATTCTAATTTTTCTTCTCAATAATTTTGTAGTTATCTTTTACATAATCATTTGTCTATTATTTTATATAATTTCTTAAGTCGTTTTATAGGTAATTATTTATTTATTATTATTATTTTATATTTTATGTTCCCCGCTCTTATCTATTTATTTAACCATTTATCTTTCTTTTAAGTTTGAAATGAGATTGATTTAGATGATGCATCTTATTAATCTTATTATCTAAAAATGATTGAATAAAATTCATTTGTTAGTTTTAATTAATTAAGTATATATATATTTCTTTATTTTCACATCGATGTATTTAATTCTTATGTCTATCTATTTTTACCTTTTTATTTATTTATTTATTCATTTTTTAATTTTTTTTAAACCATGTATTTTTCAATAAAATTAATGGATGATCTTTTAATTACTAGAAAGATAATTTAGACCAGATGTCTTATTTTTTTATTTTATTGTCTTTTAATCACTGGTTTGTTTAACTTCCTTTGAACTCAAAGAGCGAAACTTAGGTGATGTGTCCTATTATTTAATTTTATCTTATGAATGTTTATATTTTTTTCAAAATATCCTTATTATTATTTTGTTCATGTGTATATTGTCTGTAAATAACATCTATCATGGTTGTATTCTTTATGAAGGATGAAATATTTAATAATCATTTTTCTAAAAAAATATACATGATCAATTTGGGTAACCGTTTTAGGACGGACAGTGTGGGGTGCTAATACCTTCCCCACATGTTATTCGAACAAAGTCTCATTTTAAAAACCAGTGCCATTTAAAGGTTTTCCTAATATTTTCCTTAATAAATATTAGTGGCGACTCCCTGAACCCCTTTAGTTTTTTAGGCCTCCTAAGGGCCTTGTTCCAATTCGGTTTCATTTTCTTTTTGTTGCATTCTCCTAGTCCGCGTCATGACCCGGGACCCCAGTCGCGACAAGCATATTTCAAACTAAAATCTACCTTTTGGTCTCCAATAGTCAGAGACAATTTTCCATTTCTAACATTTATTACCGCACCGGCAGTTGCCAAAAATGGCCTGCCTAGAATAATAGGGACCATAGAATCCTCATCCATTTCCAAAACAACAAAGTCGGCAAGAATGAAAAATTTACCTACTTTAATAGGCACATTTTCTAAAATACCCACAGGATATTTAACAGACCTATTCGCTAATTGTAATGACATCTTAGTAGCTTCCAATTCACCCAATCCCAATTTTTTAGCAATAGACAATGGCATTAAGCTAACGCTAGCTCCTAAATCACATAGTGCTCTATCAATAGCCATGTCACCAATCACATAAGGGATAGAAAAACTACCTGGATCTTAAAGCTTGGGTGGTAGCTTCCTTTAGATCAAAGCACTACACTCCTTAGTGAGTGCTACTATACCATCCTCCTCTAATTTCCTTTTATTGGATAAGATGTCCTTTAGGAACTTCGCATATGTCGGTATTTACTGTAAGGCATCTGTAAAAGGAACATTAACATAAAGCTTCTTAAGAACTTCAAGAAACTTACCAAACTATTTATCAAGCTTAGCCTTGGCCAAGCGCTGGGGAAATGGAACTGGAGGCTGATATGGTTTCACCTCCTCCTTCTTTTTACTTTGTTTCTCTTCCTTAGTTCTAGATGAGAATGAGAATCTTCCACCTTCTTTTTTTTTCTTGGCCTCCTTCTCAGTCATGCTAAATAAACCATCATACTATGTATTACTCCTAAGAGTGATAGCCTTGGTGTGACTGGATGGTCCAGTTTTGGGCTTTCCAGGAAAGGTTCCTGGCATTCACTAAGAGGATAAAGCCTGCTAAGCAATCTGGTTCTCCAACATTTTATTATGGGTTACAAGAGTGTCCACCTTGGAGGTCAGCTTCTTAATAGCATCAGAGAAGTCATCATTTTGTTTTAACTGGGTGGTCACAAAGGTCTCTATCAAGGACTCCAGCTTAGATTTCTGTGGAATGTATGGTCTTTATGGTTGTCTGAGATCACTCTGATTGCCTTGATAGGGAGGTGGTCTGTTTTTGAAACCAGGTGGTCCTTATGGCTGTCAAAAGTTATTGCCATAATTTTCACCGTAGTTCCTAATAGCATCCACCTAATGCATCTCTGGCTCGGTATTCTGAGTCATTCCTGTTATTCAAGTGGCCTCAATACTCAAGAAGGGGGTGAATTGAGTGTTTAAAAATTTCACTTGGAATGCCTTTGAACTTGATTTCCTTTACACACTAGATAATAATATACAAGAGACAATGAGTATAATGCAAGAGCTAAGGTAGAAATATGTGCAGAAGTTACTTTGGCAATTTATCAAACACTTGGTGTGCAGAGTTTTAGCTAAGTCAAATTAACCAAATTTAAGTAATGCAATCACAATCAAGATAGTGTCCCAGCCAAATGCAGTATGTAAATGTAAGAGAGTAAGGAAAAGAGGCTTGCAAACCGATTTAACGAGTTCCACCAACCCGGTGTACGTCTCACCTTCAAGCAACCCACTTGAAGGATTTCCACTATTGAAGTTTAGAGATACAAGCTATGAGCAACTACAACTTCCTAGTGTCCCACACTCAAGAACTCAATCCTCACTAGCACAAGGGCAACCCACCCAATCTCTCAAACTCTCAATACCAAAAGGTTGAACCCCAACCTTTGTGACCACTCAACCTAGAGTGAAACTTGGTGTTTGGTGTTTGTGTTTATAAGCAATTAACTCTCTTAATAGAGTGGATAAGCAATTGAAAGCTCTCACAAATCTAGTGACTCTAAAGAAGAGAGGATATACAAATTTTTACTCAAGGTTTCAAAACAATAAAACTATTAAAAGAGAGAAAAACAAGAAGACATATGAATTCCGTGTGTTTTGTGATCACCCAGAGCTTTTGTATTTATAGGGATTTTGTACATAAATATAGAATATACAATTAAAGATATGATTGATATATTTAGTCCTAAAATATATCTTACTATATTTACATCATTCTAACACTCCCCCTCAAGCTGGAGCATATAAATCATATGCACCAAGCTTGTTACATATATAGTCAATCTGAGAGCCCCTTAGAGACTTAGTAAAAACATCCACCAACTGATCATTAGAATTAATAAAGCTAATGGATATTTCACCAGATAAGACTTTTTCTCTAACAAAATGATAGTCAACTTCAATGTGTTTCATCCTCTCAGGGAAAACTGGATTCGAGGCAATATGCATAGCGACCTGATTATCATAAATAAGTGTCATCTGCTCTCCAAATTGAAGTTCTTGAAGTAATTGTTTAAGCCATATGAGTTCTTGACTGGCTATAGCCATAGCACGATATTCTGCCTTTGCACTGGACCTGGCTACAACGTTTTATTTTTTGCTCTTCCAAGAGACAAGATTACCTCTGACAAAAATACAACATCCGGAAGTGGACCTTCTATCAATGGGAGAGCCGGCCCAATCAGCATCAGAGTATCCCATAACTCGAGTGTGTCCTCTATCTTCATATAACAAGCCTTTTCCAGGTTCTTTCTTGACATATCGAACAATACGAGTCACTACATCCTAATGTTCCTTACAAGGAGAGTTTAGGAACTGACTAACCACACTAACTGCAAATGAAATATCTGGGTGAGTGACAGTGAGATAGTTCAGCTTGCCAACTAAACGTCTATATCTCTCAGGATTCGGAAGGGGCTCCCCCTGATTTGGTAGGAGCTTGACATTGGGATCCATGGAAGTGTCAACTGATTTGGAGTTTAACATCGTTGTTTCTTCTAGAATATCCATTGCATACTTTCTTTTGGATATAACGATTCTATTTTTGGATTGCGCTACCTCTATCCCCAAGAAATATTTGAGTTTGCCAAGGTCCTTCGTCTAAAAGTGCTTGAAGAGATATTGCTTTACCTGTGTAATACCAAGGTGATCACTGCCAATAATAACAATGTCATCCACATATACCACTAAGTAAATACAACCAGCAACTGAATGACGATAGAAGACAAAGTGATCTGCTTCACTCCTGATCATGCCAAACTCTTGAATCACAGTACTGAACCTGCCAAACCATGCCCTGGGAGACTGTTTAAGGCCATATAGAGATTTCCGCAAGCGACAAACAAGTCTAAAAGACTCCCCCTGAGCAACAAAATAGGGAGGTTGCTCCATGTAAACCTCTTCAAGCAAGTCACCATGAAGGAAAGCATTTTTGATGTCCAACTAGTATAAAGGCCAGTGACGAATGACGGCAATAGAGAGGAAGAGGCAGACCGAGGGCATTTTGGCAAAGGGGAAAATGTATCTCCATAATCTAAGCGGTAGATTTGAGTATAACTTTTAGTGACAAGGCGGGCTTTGAGGCGGTCAACTGATCTGTCCGGGCCAACCTTCACTGTGTACACCCATCGACAACCAATAACAGACTTCCCTGGTGGTAGAAGAATGAGATCCCACGTTCCATTGCTTTGTAAGGCACACATTTCATCCATCATAGCTTGTTTCCATCCTGGATGAGTAAAGGCATCTCTTGCATTCTTAGGAATAGAAACAGAGGACAAAGAAGAAAGACAAGAGTAATAGGATAGAGAGATGCGATGATAACTCAAAGAAGTATAGTGAGGAGAAGGATTATGAGTAGAATGAATACCTTTGCGTAGGGCAATAGGAAGATCTGACTCAGGAGGCAGGACCAGAGAAGAGGTCAGATGAGTGAGCCCAGGATGTAAGTCTACAATCTGATCAGTGGTAGGCTGTGGTGGTAGAGGATGAGGACGACACTGATAAACCTACAAAGGAGGAGGAGGAAGAGGATCTGGAGAGGGAGGAGATTCCTTAGGAGGAGAAAAGAGGATAGTAGGTGTAGTCACACGAAAAGGAGGCTTCGGTGGAGGTGTTTTAAACTTAAAGAAAGGAACATCTTCAAAGAATGTAACATCTGTAGAGATAAAATACCTGCGAAGAAAAGGAGAGTAGCACTTGTATCCTTTCTGGGTACGGGGATACCCAACAAAAACACATTTATGAGATCTAGCAGATAATTTATCAATGTCAGGACCAAGGACATGAGAGAAACAAGTAGAACCAAAGACGCAAAGAGATAGAGAGTGAAGAGGACGATGTGGATATAAGACTTGATGAGGAATTTTACCTTGAAGAACAGAAGAAGGCATACGGTTGATGAGATAGCAGGCGGTAAGGATGGCATCACCCCAAAATTAAAGAGGAACATCAGAATGAAGAAGAAGAGTCCGAGTGGTTTCTAGAAGATGTCTATTTTTATGTTCAGTAACCCCATTCTATTAGGGGTATGAGCACAAAAGGTTTGATGCAACAGACCGTGAGATGCCATAAAAGTCTAAAATGAGTTAGACAAGTATTCACGTGCATTATCACTTTGTAATGTACGAATGGAAATCCCAAATTGAGTTTTTATGTCATTAAAAAAAGACTAAAAAATAGTGAATAACTCGGAATGATCTTTCATTAAATATATCCAAGTACAACGGGAAAAATCATCAATAAAGGTGACAAAATACCTAGATCCTAAAGAAGACACAATATGACTGGGACCCCAAACATCTGAATGAACCAAAGAAAAAGGGACGAGGCCCGATTATTTATGCGAGTAGGAAAAAAGTACGAGTATGCTTACCTAACTGAGAAGACTCACATGACAAAGATTCTAAATTAGAAAAATGATGGACTAATTTCTTGAAAGCATCGAGACTGGGATGTCCTAACTGAGCATGAATAAGAAGAGAAGATGCGGAAGCCGAACCAACAAGGGATGGTCTGTTAAGTTGATAAAGGCCGTGAGACTCACATCCGAAGCCAATCATCTTCCCCGTTTTCTGATCTTGCAAAGAAACTAAATCTTTAGTAAAAGAGATGACACAATCAAGAGTACGAGTAAGTTGACTAATGGATAACAAATTAAATTGGGCACCAGGAACAAATAACACATTATCAACTAAAATAGAAGGGAGGGGATAAAATATACCAATACCCTGGGATTGTGTTTGGGAACCATTGGCCATAGTAACAGAAGGTAAGTAACCAGTGGTAGAGAGAGAAGAAAAAAGACATTTATTACCAGTAATATGATCGGTGGCCCCTGAATCAAGAACCCAAGGACCCAAAGAATGGGAGATACCAATGAAAGAATTACCAGTGTGTGCAATGTAACATCCCATAAATTTGAGTAAAATTAATTAATTAGAGTAAATAAATATAAAAATTATAGAAAATAATTATTTGGTGCCCTGTACATGTAGAAAATTAATTATGGAACCTTTGAGTTAATACGACGAATACGGCGATTACTGCCATCGTTTAATTGACGAACAACGTACGAGCAAAATACAGAGACGGGCCCAACGGGACGGGAAACATTAGATAAATATTGGGAATGAATATTTATGTCCCAAAGATGAGCTAAAATTAATTTGAGCATTCCTGGAATTTATTGTGAATTATTTGGGATTTAGCGACATCGTTTAACGTCAGAAACGACCGATTCGGGCAACGGGCCTCAATTGGGCCTCAAAAATTCATTAACCCAAAAAAAATTATTGAATATTAGAAAACACTCAAATAAATATTTTAAACCCAAAAATAAACCCGAAAAAATTTATAGGTAATTAATTAGACGTAAAAGGGGCCCCGGGCGGCCAAATGCTTCGTTTTTGAGCCAAACGCGCAACGACTTTTTTTGTACACCTTGGGCTGCATGTTTTGAGCACCATGGGCTGTCCTAAATCTGAATCTTAAAGCCCAAATCTGATTTTGTCAAAAAGTTGGGCCTTAGAGTCAAAAATTTTAAATGAAGTGCAAAAAGGTTATTTTGCACATAGGACAAATGGACTTCCTTCTTCCCCTCTGCATTTTTCACAAACAGCACTCCCTTTCTCTCCCTATTTCACATGAAAACAAGCCATGGCTGCCTCTCTTCATTTCCAAAACAAGTCTCACAAAATCCACTTGAAAAACTTGAAATTTCTTGAAGAAAATGGTGATTTTTAAGGTTAGAACCTTGAACCCCTTCCTTTCTCTTCTTTTTTTTTCTTGTTTCCTTGCATTAACATCTCCTTCTTCATACCTCCATGGTTGTCCAAAATTTCCATTGGCATTCCCTTAGATTTTTGAAATACTAAGGCAAAAGAGGACTTGATTGTGATCTTTGGAAGTCATTAAAGGCATTGGAACCATTTTCCCTAAATTTCACCAACTCTTGAATTTTAGGGTTTCCCCGTAATTCAGGTAAGTCCTTGAACCCTTAATGATTCTTAAATTGATAATATGGTTAAAAATGATGTTATTAGTATTAGAATTATTGAATTTTGCATGTGGAACAAAAACCTTAGGTTAGGAGACTATTGGGAAATTATTGTTGTTGTTGTTGGATAATTGTTTTTATGACTTGGATTTGATATGAATTAATTGTTGAATGAGAATAATTATTGGTGGAATGAATGGATTGGTTTTGGAATGTATTAGGTGAAAAACTAGAATTTGATGCTTACTTTAATTAGTGGAAAATTTGTAATTAGGAGACTTGAATTATTGTGGATGACTTTATAATGATTGTGAGGCCTAAATTAGTGTATTGGAATAAATTGGTGATGTTAGAATGAAGAATGAAGAATTGAGTTAGTATAGAAGCTTTATGAGTGAATTAGAAGTGGTAAAAGTGTTATGAGTGATTTTAGATACCTTGGCTTTGTTGGTATGCTGATGGAACAATATGAAAGCTGGTTTAGAGATTGGAATCAATGTTAGGAGATTTAAGTAGAAAAAGTATAGTGTTAAGGAGAAATTAAATTAGGAACTTGAACTAATAAAATGAAATTGATGGATTGTTAGCTTAGGGAGCTTCATGAAAGTGCATTAGGCATAAATATATAAAAGGGAATGTTAATCGAAATTAAAGAGTGTGAATGTATATGATTGACAATTTTGACATAATGGTGAATTAAACAAGTTTAGGTCATAGTTAGGGTACAAAAATGATTATGGTATTAGAAATGTTAATTGTGACTAAAAATGAGTTAGTGGAGGTATTGTGGTGTTTATTAGTGGTTGGAAACAACTATGATGGAAAGAGTGTGAAGTTGGTCTGTAATAGGTAAAGGAAACATGAAGTTGTGAATTATGGGTAAATAGGACAAGTGTAGGAATTATGCTCGTAGTGAAGCCACATTCATGAAATTTAACTAGTAGGTTAGTGAGGAAAAAGTAACTTGTTGGTGAGAAAAGAATTGACATCTAGGTGATAATGGGTAATGTTTATGTCTTAGATAAATGATAGGTACAAAAATCACTTAGGATGATTTGCCTTAGCATGGAAACCATTACTAAGATAATTGGGACATTTAGGAAGTAAAGAAATCAATTAGCTAAATTGTTAGTAGAGAAAGACTTGTCACTTTTTAGGGATATAAAACACTATAAATAATTATAATGACTTAGAAAGTTACTTAGAAAACTTGTGAAGCTTAATAACTAATCTTTGGCCTTTTGGCTAATTCCAAACCATGGTTATAATTCTTTAAGATGTTGGAAAAGTATATGAGTGCGGACTTTAATTTCAAATTTCAAAGAGGAGAATGGTTTAAATCTAATGTGACCTTGTATATATATTGATCCGGTCTAGATACTGGTTCCCAATGTTATGACATCAGAATGACCTCTTAGGAGGGAAACCGGTGTCACAGTTCAGACGATGCCACACCGGATATCCGTTGTACCTTCATCCGTTCTCATTCCATCAGACGTTCTATTCGTCCTCGCTACGCCGGATGCTTTATTCGTTCTCATTTCACGTCTATATAACCCTTTGCCTCAGGGTCACTGTGAGATAAGAATTCCTTATAACTTATCAGCGAAGATACCCTGCATAGCGGAATGTGTCAATGTCAATTATCTTAGAGAGCAAGTATATGTGTCAGCGAAATATGCGGAAAGGTGATTATCCTCCATCCTTGTCACAGGATCGTACTCTGATAATTGACCTACCCTCCTAACACATTCTGAGCACTGAGCCACTTTGATTGACACACTTCACACGCTATCAGAACCAATGGGCCCACTTACACCCAACGATTCATTTCCTACGTTCAATTACAAATAGTACTATAAAAAACACATGCAAGGTTACGTTGTCTTAACTTACTTTTTTACTATTGCATTGCTTGAGTACTCACCGAGTTCATACACTCTTCTAACTTGGGCGTCAGAGAATCTTCACAGGTGGCACTACCTTTCGCCTCTCTTCAACGTGAAACACAGGTGTGAAGGATCTCCAGGACTGCAAGACCGGTTTCTCCCACTGAATGGCCGGATAATAATACCGGATACCCACTGTACCGGTGTATAAAACCCTAAAACACCTGCATTCTTGTGGCTGGTCCCACACTGGATTCTAGACCCCGGTCAAGACCAGTTCCTTGGCACGCCCAGTGGGACTCGTTAGAGTTATTCCCACTTTTCGCAGAAGTTTGGTGGTCAGAATGGAAGGTGATGGACGTGATTTTGTTGATGGTCATGTGGAGGATGTGACCCACCAACAGACTGGAAGAAGACTCGTCTTTGAATCTCCTGTTACCAATGCTCAAAGGATGGTACTAGTAGTGACCCCTGACCCTCGTGATGAGGTTATCAGGCAGCTCAGGGAAGAGTTCATAGAGTTGAAGTGGGAGAAGAGAGGAACTGGGGACAGGGTAACGTCCCATGCAGAAGAGGCTCACCATGCATCAGTGAGGGAAAGATCTACAACCCTCTAGTACTCAAAAATCCCTACGTACGAAGAGAGAGAGCAGATCCAAGACTCTGGTGATAGAGTCAGTACCAGGAGAAGGGAGCAAGTAGTGGTGACCTCTAGAGTTTTTAGACTCAGTGTTCCTTTCTCGAGGAGACTGATGAATGTTGTCATCCCTAAGCACTTACAGACGACTCAACCACTGTTGATTGGCAAGTACAATGGAGAAACTGATCCCACTAAGCATCTGGATGCTTATGTGTATGAAGCTATGTATCTGGGAGCTGATGAAGATGTTATGTGTAGGATGTTCCCAAGAACACTGACGGAGGAGGCTCTCAGTTGGTTCAAGAGCTTGCCCTCAGGATCCATAGATTCTTGGGAGGAAATGGCAGCTACGTTTGAAAGCCATTTCATCATCTCCAGGGACATCCCAAGAACTTCTCACACCTTGGCCCAGATAAGGCAAGGAGAGACTGAAACTCTTAAGGAGTTCTTGAAGAGATTCTACAAGGAGGCTGCTTTGGTCCCCAACCTCACGGAGGCCATACAGCTCTATATTGTAGTGGAAGCTTTGCGACCTAGTTCTGCTTTTGCCCTATCTTTGGCAAAGAGCCCTCCAACAACCTTCGAGGAGTTTCGAAGGAAAGCTTCCAAGTACGTGGGTATAGAAATGCATCTGGAGGCTACAACAACTAGAATGAAGCCTCCAGTACCCTCTCAGCAGCCACGGAGGGAGAAGGAGAGGATAAGACCCGAAAAGCATACCTTTCAAGAGGACTTTGTAAGTGTTCGACCTCATCAATGAGACAGGCGCGTCTCGTCTTTCAGTAACTATGCTCCTCTGAACGCCAGGCATTCCTAAATCATGAAGGAGGTTGGTTGGCCAACGCTCAGTGTTTTTGGTATAAGGAAGCCACCCCCAGTCAAAAGAATTGGTAACCCACAGAAATATTGCGCCTTTCATGAACAAACGGGTCACCACACAGACGAGTGCAAAGCGTTGAAGAATACGGTGGAGACCCTCATTAGGGAAGGAAAGATGAAGCAATATTTGTTCAGAGAAAGACCCTCTGACGAGCCTGATAGGATGGACAAAAGGAGGAGAGATCCAGATGATGAAGATGACAATAGTCGTAACCCAGTCAGGAAGTTTACTGCAGCTGAAAAGCAGAAAGGAGTAGTAATCGCTGAAGGAGCCCAGCAGAACAACATGCCTCAGCAACAGAGGCAGGGCAGGCGTGAAGTGATTGAGATGATTGCTGGAGGATTTGCTGGAGGAGGAGCATTAATCACAGCCCAGAAAAATCACCACCGGATGATTTTGTCTGTCCAGGGCAAACCCAGAGATAACCGCCCCTTCAGGGATGGTGTGGCAGCCCCGATGGTGTCATTTACCGATGATGACTTTGGCCCGACGATCCTAGGAGGAGACGACGCAGTGGTGATCATTGCTATCATTGCTAACAAGGATGTGAAGAGGATCCTCGTTGACCAGGGAAGTTCTTGCGATGTAATTTTTTATAACTGTTTCAAAAGAATGGGTTTTAATCATGCAGATCTGCAGCCGTACACACAAGAGCTCACAACGTTTAATGGGGTGAAGCAACCTACTAAAGGGTATCTTGATACCCTCATTTCTTTTGAGGGAGAGCCTGGTACGAGAACGATAAAATCAAGAATTCTGGTGATCGATGTGGAATCCCCCTACAACGGGATTATAGGTCGTCCTACCCTGAATACAATTGAAGCAATTGTGTCCACTCCTTACCTCCTGATCAAATTCATTGACAAGGACAACGGTGTGTCCTCTCTCCGCGGAGATCAAGAGATGGCTCGATACTGTTATAACCTGAGCCTCAACATGGTTAAGTTGGAAGCGTTTAATAAGAAGAGGAAGCTGAACGACGGAGGAACAACGGCTGGGTCTGTCAGTCTGATTGACTTAGACCCCAGGGCGGAATTAAAGATTGACCCTCTCAACCCCTTAAAGCCCACACCGGATGGTGGTTCCAGGGACGTCGTCTTAGGAGATTCCCCAGAGAAGGTCACGCACATTAATGATAACCTGGAGGCAGGCATGGAGTAGCGTTTGTTAGCTCTCTTGCAGGAGTTTAAGGACCTTTTTGCATGGACTGCAGTAGACATGCCTGGGATGGACCCTGATTTCTGTTGCCACAAACTTGCTGTTTACCCAGAAACGAGACCGGTGGCCCAGAAGAAGAGGAGGTTGGGACCGGAGAAGCAGAAGGCAGCGTGTGAGCAAACAGAGGAACTGTTAAAGGCTAGTTTTATAAGGGAGATTCGCTATTCATCCTGGAATATTTCTTAAGTTAGATTAATTAAGTTAATTATAATTAACAAATAATTTCCTACTTTGAAATTATAATTTTAATGGTTCAATTTCATTCGGTATTTAATTTCAAAATTGGGGTGTTACAAGATTCAAAAGACTTCGTCATTTCATAACATTAAAGCGTGAAAATGGTAACATTTCAGTAAATGTTTTTACGAAGTGGGCTCACATAAGTTGAAATCCAGGCCCAATAAGCCCAATCGACGGTTACACTCTTGGGTAATGATGGTTCACGTGTTAAAAAGGGACATTTAATGTCCAATCATTTCAGACGCATTTAATGCATCCCAACCACTCCTCGAATACCAAGAGTTTTGATTTTCAAAAACTCTTGGGATTTCCCTCAATATGAATCTTTGTCCAAATCCGTTATGGATAACATAAGAAGAGCGGTCACATAATTGGCAGAGCGGATGTCGAGGAGTTTTCAGAAGGAATTTCTAGAGCGTTCCACCGGCATCCAGACTTCTCAAAGGCTGTATAGCTCATGTAAGTAACCTAACAGTCCCTCACATAAGCTAGGGGACAAATGATCCGGTCTGGATACCGGTCCCCAATGTTATGACGTCAGAATGACCTCTTAGGAGGGAAACCGGTGTCACAGTTTAGACGATGCCACACCAGATATCCGTTTTACCTTCATCCGTTCTCATTCCATCAGACGTTCTATTCGTCCTCGCTACGATGGATGCTTCATTCGTTCTCAATTCACGTCTATATAACCGTTTGCCTCAGGGTCACTGTGAGATAAGAATTCCTTATAACTTATCAGCGAAGATACCCTGCATAGCGGAATATGTCAATGTCAATTATCTCAGAGAGTAAGTACATGTGTCAACGAAATATGCGGAAAGGTGATTATCCTCCATCCTTGTCACAAGATCGTACTCTGATAATTGACCTACCCTCCTGACACATTCTGAGCACTGAGCCACTTTGATTGACACACTTCACACGCTATCAGAACCAATGGGCCCACTTGCACCCAACGATTCATTTCCTACGTTCAATTACAAATAGCACTATAAAAAACACATGTAAGGTTAGGTTGTCTTAACTCACTTTTTTACTATTGCATTGCTTGAGTACTCACCGAGTTCATACACTCTTCTAACTTGAGCGTCGGAGAATCTTCGCAGGTGGCACCACCTTTCGCCCCCCTTCAATGCGAAACACTGGTGTGAAGGATCTCCAGGACTGCAAGACCGGTTTCTCCCACTGAGTGGCCGGATAACAATACCGGATACCCACTGTACGGGTGTATAAAACCCTAAAACACCTGTATTCTTGTGGCTGGTCCCACACCGGATTCTAGACCCCGGTCAAGACCAGTTCATATATAAATATGAACTTATAGAAGAGAAATGGTGATTAACATCAAAAGTGTAGTGTGGTGTTTGATATAGCTTTATGCATATTAATGTAGGCTTTGACCATTTCGGTGAAGTGGGACCATCCAACTCTTCCAACCCCACAAAATACTTCTCTTGAGGTAGGAGAGGAGTTTATTTTCTAAATGCATGACCTTAGTGTTGGTAATGTATGTATGTGTAATGTATAATTTCATATTGGCCTTGGTTGATTCTATTGTTGTTATATGTAACAAGTGTCTAAAGTAGGACTCTTGAATGGCATTGGTGATAAATTCATGATTGTGGTGGTGATATACTTTGATGTGCCCTTTTGGCTTGTATATGATAATGAAGTGGGATTATGTGAGATATTGAGACCATCATGTGCACTTCTTGCATCTTGTGACATGCATAACATATCTCATGTGCGATTAATAATGATCTTGCGTTGATCTTGAGAATAACAACCTCGCGTTGGTTGATTTTATAAACGACTATGCGTGGTCGTAACGTATACCATGTGACATGTTTTATTGGTCTTGCGTTGATCTTGAGAAAGAAACCTTGCGTTGGTTCTAAATATTAAACAACTATGTGTGGTTGTAGTCACATGAGTGGAATATGCACATGATGAGAAAATAAAATTATATAAGTTGGTCTCATTGCATATGCATTACTTATCGGATAGCATATGCGTTATTTATGAGTACATGGCATGTGAATTTGAGTGCCTAGAATGATTATGACTCATGAGTATCTTGAATTGGGTAATGATGTTAGTGTTGTTGGCTATTGTATAAATGTAGTGATGATCATTGTTAGTGGCATGAGAATTATATTTAAGGCTTTTGGCATGAGTTGACATTATGATATATGATGTATGTATTTGATTGTCAAATTATGGCCTATATGTTGTACCAATGAGATTGGATATGTTGAAGGAAAATATGTATGATTGCTTCACTATGCATGACTTATCATTATAATTGCTCATCATTGAGAAAATATACTCACTCTCCATGTTGTCCATTTTAGCCTTGTGATGTAGGTTGGATTGGAGGAGTGGTGCTCTCTTTGGAGGGGCGGCGTGGTGTGAAGAGGGTACATTGTTTGCCTTGGCCGACAATCTTTTTGAAAATGATGATTTAAATTCTTAGTAGAATTTATTGTGTATAGGCATTATTTTGTATAGCTTGACTATTGATGTATATGCCTAAGTTTTTGGAACTCCAAATGAGTTTGTTAGATTAATTGTTAGTACATTTAAATTTAGATATTGAACTAAGAACTTATCGGTATATTGGTGGTTGATGATCATGAATCTTTATAGAAGAGGAATTATGCATGAAAGTTGATATTATGTCACAAAATGGTGTATATTACATAGATGTAGTTATGGAGTGAATTTATGAAGCTTTGTTCATGTTAGTGTAAATTCTAAATTTTTATCATGCAATTGGTACAAGGTATGTAGGATGAGATAATATGATGTATACCTCTTAGTTATGAGTATATTAGGAGGCCTAGTTGATAAGGAGCAAAGTTTGATGATTTATTAGTATGTATGGATGGTATTGTCACCTAATTAGACTCTTGGAAAAACTTTGATGTGGGTGTTCATGATTATGGATTACTAGGCTTGAATGTGTGTGTCTATGGGTAGTTATCTTGAACTTGAAGGATTAATAACCAATATGAGAATTAGAGGAATTGGTGCATGACAATCTTATGTATATACATTGATGTGTTTAATTAGGTACTTGCTTAACTTTCACCTTCTCATATCTTCACATATGGGTTGGTTTCTAATTAGATCTAGGGTAGTTATTATAAGTCTTGAATTGTGGTATGCCTTACTTAAGTGACAAAATAAGCGCGAAAAAAATTTCCTTACTTTTTATTAATTAGAAGTAGATAACTATAATATTGAATAGTGGATTTAGGGCCCCACATGCAATAGCAGCAGTAGAACCAGAGACTTGACGTTCTTCATGCCACTTTAGGAAGTCATTGTAGGAGGGTGATGGGGACGGATCTGGCAGTAGCGGAGGAGCAGAAGACGGTGGAGGAGGTAGCTTAGCAACCTTTGCGGTGCGAGGAGGGCGACCATGGAGTTTCTAGCACTTATCAATGGTGCGGCCTTCTTTGTGACAATGATCATAATGAGGACATGGCCTACCTCCTCTGCGAGGTGCAGAGTCGCTATTGCGTGAAGGCAAAGCAGAAGAATCAAGATGAGAAATAGTCGAAGCAGCAGAGAGAGGCATGGAGGGAGAGATAGGGCCATGAATGTTAGCCCAAAGGAGAATGGCCAAGGCACCATCCAAAGTAACCTCTGTGGGGCAACCCAAAATCTGATCACGAGTAGAGGAATACTCGGTAGGTAGGCCATATAAGGAAAAGGACAAAAGTAATTTCTTACGGCTCTCAAGCTCAGCCTCAGGAGTAGCACCAATAGGAAGCATCTCATTGAGTTCACACAAGAGATTAGTCACTTTACCCACATAAGTAGTTATAGAGCCATAAAACTGTCGAGAGCCAAAGGTGGTCATAAGGTCCTCACTAATTTGATAGAGTCGCTGAATATTGTTGGTGAAGAGTTGCTCGGTTTCTCCGCCTTTATTTTTCAATTTGATATGCATTGAATTATTTATACCACATGTGATGTTAATGGTAATTTAAACGCTAATTGCATTCATTCATATCATTCATCACATCTAATCATATTCATTTAATCATGTTCATTTCTTCTACATATACTACTCTCCCCCTTTGTCATCATCAAAAACAATGAAAGCAACCAAGAGTCGAAGGAAATAGCCATAACATTTAATTAAAATTCAAATGAAACATAGTTAGAGAATAAAGCCACATAAGGGCAAGAAAGTTCAACATGTAAACAGGCCACATAAGGGCAATGATAGTTAACCAAAGTGTAAAATAACATAAAGCAGGAATAATTAGTTTCACGCATAATGGAAGATATCTAAGGCTGAGGGAAATGGATGCTAGAAATCTGAGTTGCAAGTTTAGTGTAGCGTTCTTCCATATTGGCTTCAATCTTGTCAAGCCTTTTGTTGATGTTTGCTTCCAACAAATCCAAGCGCTGATCCATATGAGCAGTGAGGCGAGCAAAAAGATCATCAACAAGAGCAGTAGGTGGAAGAGGTGGATGAGCAGCAGTTTCATCATCATCATCATTTCCAGCATGCGTGGCACGAGGACGACAGAGATACTCCCAAATTCCATGATACTCAACGATGTTCATCTTTGTAAGATAAGATTTCCCAATAGCTCCTTTTGGTCTGATAAGTTCTTTTACTTCGTTCTTGAAATCAACTTTGTAGTGACGAAGCAACTTGATGATGAAGATGGCATATGGGAGGCGAGTGAGGTTTTGAGCTTCGAGCATGTGGTTCCTCACAATATTGATCCAATTTATTTCTTTTTGGTTGAGGATGGCCCAAAGAATCAAAATTTGAGACTCATTGGCTCTTGCGTAATTCCCATCCAAAGGTAGGAGAATTTTCACTAAAACATAGTGCAATAGGCAGTGGTCAATGCTCAATGTGCCAACTGTACTTGTAGAGGAGGTGAAATTAAGGAAAGCTCTTACCTCTAATGGGTTGTAGTTCCACCAAGGAGAGGGTTCTTTGCTAAAGAAATGAGCATCATTTATAGGAAGTTTTCCAACTTTGTTCATAACTTCATTGTCAAGAACAATGGCTTTGCCTTTCACCTTGGCAATGTATTGGCCATCTTGCAGGCAGAGTATAGAATAGAATACACAGATTAATTCTGGATAAATTGCAATCTCCTCAAGTGTCATGAATCCAACTAGCTCTTGTTGGTGAAGAGTATCAATCAGAGAGAGGCCAGCGTTATCAAAGAATTGAAGATCAAGCCAATGAGGGGAAATCAAGAGTTTTTAGAAAAGGTGTTGAGATACATTTCTAATTCCTTTTGAGTGGTGAAGAATCTGGAAAGATTAGAATTTTGTGGTGCGGAGGAGCCGACGATGTTTGCCCTTTGTTTCTTTCATGGTTAAGAGGATGAAGCCATAAGTAATGGAAGTTTGTGGAGGAGGTTTTTAGAGAGAGATGAGTGTTTTAGAGAGAGGTAGGAGAAAAAGGAATAAGAGGATTTGAGGAGACAAGTGAAAAATGGGCCAAAATAGTGTTAATATTTGCAAATTGAGTCGCGTGAATTGATTCAAGGTGGCTGGGAATCGATTCAGACATTGCTGTTTAGGAAAAATAGAGGGCATCAGGGGTTTGAATGGATTCAAACTGCACATGAATTGATTCAGACCTCTCTATTTGTGAAAATTTGGAGTATCAGGTCTTCGAATCGATTCGAGAAATGGGTAAATCGATTCAATCGATTCTGTTCCCTTTAAAATGCAGTTTTGAACTGTTGAATCGATTCACGCTACTGGGCAATGCTTTGGATCATTGAAACCTTCTATTTTATGACTCTATTTACCTTTTAATTCAATCAAACACACATGAGCAACATTTGACTCAATCATTTATGCCATTCAAGGTTCACCTAATGCATTATTTTCACACTTAAGAATCATGAACTTTATAATGCAATCAATTTAATCAACATCTATGATTCATAAGGTGACTACCATGCCAAAGAGAACCAAATTACATACTTATTCAAATCTCATGCTCAAGATTAAGAATTATCTATTAACAAGGAGAGTCAAATTTCACACTAATTTATTAGCAATGAATGTATTTAATTAATATTAGACATCTTTAAAATTCCTAATTCTCTCCTAATGTTTATGAATTGTTCTTTTGCAAGTGGTTTAGTGAAGATATTAGCTAGTTGCTTGGAGGTTTCAACATGTTCAAGCACACAATCACCCTTTAACACATGATCTCTAATGAAATGATGTCTTATCTCAATATGTTTGGTTCTTGAATGCATCACAGGATTCTTTGAAATATTAATGGCACTTGCATTATCACATTTAAGAGGCACATGGTCTAAAACAATACCAAAATCTAGAAGTTGTTACTTCATCCAAAGGATTTGGGCACAACAACTACTAACTGCAACATACTCTGCCTCAGCTGTTGATAATGCTACACTCACTTATTTCTTGCTATGCCAAGATACAAGAGAGCTACCAAGCAAGTGACAAGTACCACTAGTACTTTTTCTATCAAGTTTACATCCTGCAAATTCAGAATCAAAGTAACCAATAAAAGTGTATTCAACCCCTTTAGGGTACCATAAACCAACATATTGAGTTCTAACCAAGTATTTCATTATTCATTTCATGGCAGTTAAGTGTGATTCTTTTGGACATGCTTGGTATCTTGCACACATACAAACAGTAAACATGATATCTGGTCTACTAGCGGTTAAGTAAAGTAAGGATTCAATCATACCTCTATATTTTGTGAGTTCTACATCCTTACCTTTCTCATCCTTGTCCAAATAACATGAAGTGCTCATGGGTGTGGCAATTTCATTTGTTTTGTCCATGTTGAACTTCTTGAGTAACTTTTTGTAATATTTAGATTGACTAATGAAGGTTCCTTCTCTAGTTTGCTTGATTTGTAATCCGAGGAAGAATGTGAGTTCTCCCATCATGGACATCTCAAATTCATTCTGCATTATCATAGCAAACTCCTTGCAAAGTGATTCATTAGTGACACCAAAAATGATATCATCCACATATATTTGTACCAATAGTATGTCATTCTTTTTGTGCTTAATGAATAATGTTGTGCCAACCTTTCCTCTTTCAAAACTGTTTTCTAAAAGGAATTTGCTTAACCTTTCATACCATGCCCTAGGTGCTTGTGTTAAACCATACAACGCTTTTCTTAGTTTGAAGACATGATTTAGAAATTGATAATTTTCAAAACCAGGAGGTTGATCAACATATACTTCTTCTTGAATATATCCATTCAAGAAGTCACTTTTGACATCCATTTGATACAATTTGAAATCTGTATAACATGTAAAGGCCAATAATAATCTAATAGCTTCTAGCCTAGCTACGGGAGCATATGTCTTTTCATAGTCTATACCTTCTTCTTGATTATATCCATTAGCTACTAGCCTAGCCTTGTATCTAGTAATTATCCTGTTTTCATCAAGTTTGTTCCTAAATACCCATTTGGTTCCTATTAGTTGATGGTCATTGGGTTTTAGCACAAGTTCCCAAACTTCATTTCTTTCAAATTGATTCAATTCCTCTTGCATGGCCAATGTCCAATGTTCATCAATAATAGCTTCATCAATGGTTTTAGGCTCAATTTGAGAAACAAATGCTAAATGATTACAAGTATTAAATGAGCGCCGAGTACTTATACCCTTATTGATATCACCTATAATATTGTCTATGGGATGGTACTTTGATGTGATCCATTCTCTTTGAGAGTTTTGTTGTTGTTGTTCATCTTGAGAAGCTACTCCATTGTTGATTTCTACTTCTTCCTTGTTCTCTAGAGTCATTTCTTGGAGTGTACCTACAAGATCATCAACATCTTCCTTTCTCGGTGAGTTATGGCTATTTTTATCAAACTTCACATGTATGGACTCTTTAATGGTGTTTGTTTGTTTGTTAAAGACTAGATAAGATTTACTAGATGATGAATATCCAAGAAAGATTGCCTCATCAGATTTTACATCAAACTTTCCTAGATTATCCTTTCCATTATTATGCATAAAGCATTTGCATCCAAATATATGAAAGTAAGAAATATTTGGTTTTCTACCTTTGTAAAGTTCATAGGGGTTTTCTTTAAAATAGGCCTAATTAAACATTGATTCATAACATGACATGCGGTATTTAGCGCGTCGGCCCAAAAATGTTTAGTAATGTTGTTTTCATTCAACATAGTTCTAGCTAGCTCCACTAAAGATCTATTTTTCCTTTCAACAACTCTATTTTGTTGTGGAGTTCTTCGAGCTGAGAAATTATATTCAATGCCGTATTTTTCACAAAACTTTTCAAATAATTGGTTTTCAAATTCTCCCCCATGATAGGTTCTAAAGGATGCAATCTTTGAGTTTTGTTCATTTTGGATAACCTTGGCTAGTTTCTTGAATGCATGATATGCTTCATTTTTGTGAGTAAGAAATAATGTCCATGTATATCTAGAATAGTCATCCACAATCACTAGACCATAATAATTGCCACCAAAGCTCTTGACCTAAAAGGGTCCAAACAAGTCCATGTGCAAAAGTTGTAAGGGCCTTTGAGTTGAAACAATGTTTTTGGCTTGAAAAGATGCCTTTACTTGTTTTCCCTTTTGACATGCATCATAAAATTTATTTTCAAATTTGCGTTTTGGCAAACCAATCACTAAATCTTTAGGAACGAGTTTATTTAGATGGTCAATATGAATATGTGCTATTCTTCTATGCCATAACCATGATTCATCCTCTCTAGTCATGAAGCATTGCACATCATTTGAAGACAAACAATCAACATCAATCATGTAAATATTATCAATTCTTTGACCAACAAATTTTACTTCTTTATTTTGCTTATTTTCAATTATGCAACCATTTGATTAAAATATTACTCTATATCCTTTGTCACATAATTGACTTATACTAAGCAAATTGTGTTTAAGTCCTTCTACATATAATACATCATTAATTGAGGTGGAAGAGTTTTTACCAATTTTTCCAATACCAAGGATTCTTCCTTTGGTGTTATCCCCATAAGTGACACTTCCTTTTCTTTTAGGTGTGAATGATGTGAATTTGCTTATATCACCCATCATGTGCTTTGAACACCCGCTATCTAGGTACCAATAGGTGTTACTTGCCTTGAAACATACCTACAAAACAATTCAAGTTAGAGAGCTTGGTACCCATTTTATGTTGGGTCCTTTTGAGTTAGTTTGTGATAATGTTCCTTTAGGAACCCACACCTTTTTAACAACCTTTGGTACATATTTCCTAACATGACAATTTGATGCATTGTGTCCTTTAATGTTACAATGATTGCATTTCATAAAAGGCGATGATGATTTTCTAGTAGGCACAAAGAAATTCTTATAATGTTTTTTGGTTTTAGTGGGATTATATCCTAAACTGGATTTGTCAACATGCATCTTTATTTTCTGAGTAATGAATCTAGATTGTCTCTACCATTTGTGAATTTCTCAAGAGTTATATTCAAGTCTAGGACTTTCCTTTCTAGGTGATCACATTTCTTGAAATATTCTCATGATTTTGAACAAGTTTGATTGTCAACAACTTTCTTTTTCAAAATTTCATTTTCCTTTACTTGGTCAATTAGATGCATCTCTAAAGTTTCTATGGTTTTTCTTGACAACTTATACTTATTAGATAGTTTCATGTATTTGTCATATAATTCTTCAAAAGCATCATACAATTTATCTTTGTCAAGTTCATGATGATTTACCTCATCTTCTTCTTCATAGTGGTTGGCCATTAAGCAAAGATTTGCTTCTTCACTTTCCGATTCATCCGAGCTACTCACATCATTTTTGCCCCTTCCAATGTATGCTCTTCTTTTCCCTCCTTTCTTTTTGCTTTTCTTCTTGAGGTTTGGACAATCTACTTTGAAGTGCCCTTCCTTGCCACATTCGAAACAATTTGGTGAGGAAGAATTTTCTTTAGAAATAGGTTGCTTACCTTAAGGTTTAAAACTTCTTTGGAAGCGTTTGTTACTCATGAATTTTCTGAAACGCTTCACAAATAGTCCAAACTCTTCTTCTTCATCAAGCTTTCTACCGGATTCATCTTCATTGATAGAAGTGGCCTTGAGAGCTAGCCCCTTTTTCTTGGAAGAATTTTCTTCCTCTTCCGCCATCTTCAAATCTTTCAACTCTTGTTCATGCTCTTGTAACTTACCAAATAATATAGCAAGAGACATATCATTTATATTTGGTGATTGTTTGATAGCGGTGACAAGAGGTTGCCACTCCCTAGTAAGGCTTTTCAAAACTTTATGGATGAGCTCCTTGTTAGTGTAAGATTTTCCAAGAGTAATAAGGTGATTAATGATCAAGGTAAATCTCTTTTGAAGATCTAAAATAGGTTCATTGGAGTTCATTCTAAAGCTTTCATATTGGCTAGTTAAGGTGCTAATCTTAGAATCTTTAACATCACTTATACCTTCATGAAGTTTTTAGCTTTGTAATTGTATTGGCTTGTGTGCTAATCTAAAGAACTCATCCGGACCCAAGGCAAGCGTGATGAGGTTTTTAGCTTTGTAATTGTATTGGACTTTCTTTTCTTCTTCACTACTCCAATCATCCATGAGTTTCTCTACTTGTTTACCATCTACCTCATGCATTGGTATGAAGGGACCATTTTTAATTGCATTCCAAACTTTTAAGTCAATTGATTGTACAAAAATTTTCATTCTTTCTTTCCCAAAGGCATAACCTTCTCCATTAAAAGCTAGAGGTCTATTTGTAGCACCGCCCTCGGGAAACATGTTATATGAGGTTGAGGCCATCTTTATCTCTTGAAGTTGTTAAGCTTGATCTACCAAGAGTCAAGCTCTAATACCACTTGTTATTCAAGTGGCCTCAATACTCAAGAGGGGGATGGGTGAATTGAGTGTTTAAAAATTTCACTTGGCATGCCTTTGAACTTGATTTCCTTTTCACACTAGATAATAATATACAAGAGACAATGAGTATCATGCAAGAACTAGGGTAGAAATATGTGTAGAAGTTAGTTTGGCAATTTCTTAAACACTTGGTGTGCAGAGTTTTAGTTAAGTCAAATTAACCAAATTTAAGCAATGCAATCACAATCAAGACAGTGTCCCTGTAACACCCCGGTTTTTCAGACTCAGATCCCGATGCAATGAAGATAATAATTAATAAAAATGTGGATAAATTTTTTGCGTTTGAAATATTTCTAAACACCTCGATGATTACATCAAGACCTGAACCACAGAAAACCGAAGAATGAGATTTATCAACCTATGACTGGATCGATAACTAACTTGCCCATAACGGTATACAAAATAGTAGAGTTTACAGCGGAAGAAGAATGTATGTACCGGGCATATGCCTAGTCCCATATATGACGATATGAGAAGAGGCTCGGCAAGGCATGCGAATATCCGACATAGACCTAATTGAACAAAACCCGTCTAATTCACTCACAACATACACATGCATTGCCTAAGACATAAATATATATATATATATATATATATATATATATATATACCCGGGGATCTTTTCCCAACTATCACTATCATCAATGTACATTATTCAATTTCAATCCTTCTAGTACACATTAAATCATCTCTTACATACTACTTATATATATTCACCATCCATAAATATGAAAAATTATCTTATCCATGACTAAATTCACTGAATCGTCAATATCATCACTAACAATTTATTCATCACATTGGAATTCATAAACGATGCCGGCCAAGGCACTTCCACTACCACTATTTACCTTCCCAAAACTTCAATTTAAAATCTGTACTCATCCCATGGCAACCTACATCACAATGCTAAAAAGGAGACCACATGGGAGAGTGGGTTATACATTCAAAATGACAAATATAATATATATTGTGATCATGTGTATATGCATATAATCATCATGTGTGCTTTGCTATAAAACCATTTAACCATCATTCAATCATCATCTCATTATTATAATAGGCATACAAACATCATAAATCTCAATTCAAAACATAAGCAAGCACAAGCATATACACGATTACATTGCCACTTATCATCAAGGGCATTCACAATCATTATCATCATTTTATTAAATCTTTATTCACTTCCTCATCGCAAGGGGTTTCTCATCTCTCGTGGTCATCCCATCTCAAATGCCATGCACCTATGGCTAATGCATATGTCAACTATTTAATGCATATGCAATGGATCCATTTCATTTCCTCAAGTGATAGCAACCACCATATCATTCATTCACATGGGTTTCCCGCCTCGCAAGGGGTACTCCATCTAGCAGCCTCGCAAGGTGCTTTCTCATGATCGCAACCACGTTCAACAATTCATAATGGTTTCCCACCTCGCAAGGGGTACTCCCGCCTCGTGATCGCAACCACGGGCATCATAGGAACTCGCAAGCCCTTTTTCATTTCAAATACCAAGTGATCGCAACCACTGGCTCATCATCATACAATGGTCCCCTCAGGGCCTTTCACTTTCCACAACTAGGTGATCACAACCACCGACTCAATATCATATCATCATCACGTTGGTTTCCCGCCTCACAAGGGTTACTCCCTTCATGGAATCCCGCAGGATTTTTCATCACTGTGATCGTAACCACATTTCAATGTTATGCCATGCCATGAATGCAAAATGCAATAATGCATATGCCCAACAACCTCGTAAAGATATCTCACCCTCTCTCATAGGGTATTTTTAATTTAACATTTTCAATAATTATATACATTCATTTACAAAGCCGCTCAAGGTATATCATTTATATAATTAGTATTTCAATGGCCACAAACATCATTTCATAACAATCCACACATGGAAATTAGAAGGCACAGCAAGTATCATAATATTAATCCGCACTTAGAATTATTCAAGGCATATTCAACATTACATATATGGCAATTACACTTATGCCCATCACTATCACGTCCTTGACATTACATCTCAACACATCATATATATATATTTCATATCTTAATGCAAGTCAATACTTGTATTCAACCACAATGGCTTTACACGTCACGTAATGTTCATCAATATTACCACACATTCATTTAGTGGGTTTTCATCTCATTATTCATCACCATTGTCTCATATATTATGTATATACCTATACGTGTTAGTGTGGTATTCACAATATTTCTATTATCATACTCCAAACCACCCTTATAAGATCATACTTGTATCACTCATAATAGCATTCAACAATTAATCAATAATAACAATCACCCTTTGTGCAAGGAAGTGATCAACATCATCGTTTATCATTAGTCCCTACTAATGTCATGTCCAATCATTTAATTCATAACACATGCTTGACAGGGCCCGCAAGCGCACGGGTTATGTCGCATGATATAAAAGATTATCGTATCCACAGGGACTGTTTTCAAAGTACCGACATATCGAAATTTAATTATCCGCACAGTTTGATTTTTATGTTTTTGTAAAATAAAACTCAAAACAAAATTTACACAGAATAAAAATAAATACAGAAACAAAATTTTCTAGACACTTAAAAATCAGAGTTGAGAGTATCTTGGGATTCCAGGGGATCAAAACTTTATTTTATGCTAATAATTTTAACTTTTCATAAATAAGAATCAAATTAAGTTTTCCAAGGCAGATTTTCCTTAAGCTAATTAATATGTTCCTCTCGGAATCCTATTAATGTACCTAACATACGGAGAACCATGTTCAATCCCTAAGATAGGCCCTTTACTGTTTTATGAAAATCCTTTTTATTCCTCAAAAGATTTTTGATTACTTTCTCGGTTTTACTGAGGTCACAAAAAGTATTTCAAAACCTTGGGTTTAGTTCAAAAGCTTTCTAGTAACAATAAATCTCTCGATTCTATTAATTACTTAAACTTTCTAATATACCCGCAAGTATACAGTTTTATCATTTAGGTTCTTGTTAGGAATCACTAAGAGCATTGAGCATAATTTGAACTAAATGGAAAACGGAAATTTATTTAATTCAAAGTCAAAATAACATTAACATAAAATATTGTCACACCCTGTAACATCCTAATTTTTTTTTAATTGAATAAATAAAATCAACAAGGAAAAAAATTCCAAATTTTAAGGTTAACAAACCGTGCATAACCTGCCTGAATTGATAAAACCGAGTACAGCGGAAGAGATAACCCCCTGAGCGAGCCCTTCAGCATTGCACACGCACTCGCTCACACGAGACTCCACGTCGCTTGGGCGAGGCAGCCCACTCGTTCGGGCGAAGTACCATTCGCTTGGACGATGCCACGACAAAAGCCTTCTAGCAGTACACCTTCGCTGGAGCGGATCCCTCATTCGCTAAAGCGAGAAGCCTCACACGGCAATTTCATCACTCGGCATTCGAACATCCATGCACTCGGTAAACGACTAAGTCCACTCGGAGGTCTTTCCTAAGTCCATTCGGTATTTCATAACTTAGCCTCTCAGATTCATCCATACGGCCACACCTATACTCTACTCGGATACTGGGAGCTGTCCCACTCGGATTCCAGAATTCCTTCTCACCTGGAATATACATTCTTCACTCGGATTATCAATGTTTCACACTTAGAACCCATTCCATCCTAAACCACTACACTAACTCCTATCCCAGGAGAGAATTGCTCAGGGTTTTCACTCAGAAATACGAACTCCTCCTCACTCGGGTTTTACTTATATTTTCACTCGGTAATGACCGCTCTCATTATCACTCGGAGATTCTCCCATTAGATCTCACTCAGTATAGGTTCATCCAAGTATTTTACTCAGAGTCCATTGAAGTATCATCATTCGAACATGAAGGCATAGCCATTTGCAGCCCCATTCAGAGTTGACTCCCCAATTACTTCTACTCGGAAATCATTAACTGAGCAATATTCTAACCATCCACACCCCTCAGTCTACCCAGACACAAACCACCCATATACAACGTATAGGTACATACATAATTATACACTCGGAATACCCAATACCTTAACATCATTCATTCCTCAGCACCTGCTATCAATGTGAACTATATACGTATAAAAACATGCACTCGGGTCACAATAGCTTAAATTTCTTATATATATATATATATATTCGCATTCATTACACCACACTGATATTATGAGCCGACCAAGGCTACAACTGATGAAACATGACAAATTACAAAAATAAGCACTCTACGGTCGGAGTGCACCCCACTCGGACCTGAGACCTTATCATCACTTCAGAGTCCAACCTGCACACACTGAAAAATGGTGTAGGGGTGAGCTTTTGCATATAAGGTGATGGCTATTGACTCGGACTTTACCTCCATTCTCAATTATATAATTTACCGGGTTCAATCCATAACGATATATATATATATATATATATTGCCAATTAATTTAAGGGTCAGACCACGTCATTCAATCGGAAGTTGTATAATAACATATATTCTCAATCATAGCATCACATTACACTCAGCATCGGTATCAATACCCGTACATTCGTTCAGTCGGAATTCGCTCATACTACATCGTCTAGTCGGAGTTCACTCAATTCATTTAATCCATGCAATTCACAATAATCTCACTAACAATACTCATAGACTCATGCATGCGGATTCGACTTAAACAGTGAGTTCAGTGCAGATTCCTTCCCGGTCCCTCGTCCACTAGCCCTTTCCATGTGGCACCGGTCACCCTGTGACGTCTCGAGACCCAGCTCTAGCTCCATCGACTACCACGGGTCCTCATGGATCTAACCAGGAATCTGACTGGAACTCGTTTTACATGACTCTAGATGCCTTTCCGACCCCCCGTCCTCATGGAACTGGTCAGGTATCTAGGAATCATCCCACATATGCAATCTCATGCAAATCCACAACAACATCCAAGCTTTCTTGACACGTCTCACACAGCCATCAATGGGTCACAACCGATCCCCCACACAGCAATCAGATTCATTCGGAATCCTATATTCCATTACAACAATCATATGCCTCTATCATAATAACTCATAACAGCAAGCATAGGGAACCACATTACAGTACATCCACTCAACATTTTTACAGAGTCAGCATACCTTTCCACACGGCATTCAAAATGGAAATCACACATCAATTCACATCTCATGCATTCGGGGATAATGGTAACACAAACACACATTCACTCAGCAAACTCAGATTTCAACAACATGCATCACAGAAGTATTAACAGGCACTCAAAGACGAGGTCACACAACCCTCAACCTTTCACAGATGTCCCAATCCAGAAGTTGCATGCACAATCAGTCAATCACCACACATCGATCTACACATTTCACACACATATTACATTAAAGCAAGCACCAGGGACCCGGTCATAAACCATACGCTTGACATGCAAAGCGCCCCTACCTGTTGTCGGGGTTCAGAGACTCTTCAAGTTGCAGTGCTGACCGATCGTCCCTCCGTTACTCCTCCAACAGCCTTCAAGTTCAGCGTTGATCCTGGGCCAGAGTTGCTCCTTTCCTCCAACGGGTCCATCTCCTCCACAGCCTTCCAACTGGAATACCACAGCTCCAGGTAGAAGAAGAAGGAGAGGAAGAAGGCAATAGGGAGGAAGGAGAGAACAGGGAGTGGAGTCAGAGCTGTGTTGATGTTCCTCCAGGAGCTCTCGACTCTCTCACTGTTCGAGTGGCGACGTGAATGAGAGTGAAGATGAAGAGAAACAAGGAAGGAGAGACCATATACACGCACAAGGAGAGCTGCCAGCGTGAATAATGAGAGAAAGAGAAAGCTGAAGTTGTCTTATACTCCTAGGGACACATGCGTCCATTCGCCTGGCACTATTATTATTATTTATTCAATTATTTCTACCCAAATCAGTAATTACTCTAATTAACCATTAATCCTAATTCTGTAATTAACCTTTAATTAATAGCTTAACTTCAATCGGTAATTAAGTTAGAAATCGGGATGTTACAGTTCTCCCCCTCTCAAAAGAATTTCGTCCTCGAAATTCAAACACATGCTTAGCCTTAATAAACCACTCGGAAATCACTGACATACCACAATAAGCAGTTACACATCTATGTTCCTTAAGTATTCATCCATTGCTTAAATCCCAGTCGGCATAATTGGCCTCCAAAGCAATTCACCGATCGCTCCACCCGGAAAACTGGGACATTATGCTTAACACATTTTCACTCGGAAGTGGCACCATTGACTGGGAATAACATTCCTTTCTTTTACTCAGACTTACCTCAACAAACAGATTGGAATACCACAGCCATGTTTCGACTGAAACTCTTCGTCCATCCACGTTTTCGACTGCTTCGTAATTTCTAATCAGCATAAAACAACTCTTCATAGCCTTCATTACATTCGGGACTCCATTTCCCACGTAGTTACCCCCATTCAGCTCTGCCAGTTCACCCTAGCCATTGGCACTTTCCAGTTCTTTGGCCGCTCGGCCTTACATTCTCAACACCGATCGGCGTATTCACACCATCGGGTCTCCCGACTCAATGTGTCACTCGGCACGACCATGCGCTCACACAAAACATAGGCTTGACATTGGGTCACATGGGACACATTCTAGACGTTATTCGACTATTTGGGAAGAATCCAGTCGGTAAACTACATTACCGATTCCCTAGGATACCCACTACTGACCGATTCATTTCGGATTTAGCTCTCGGATTTCCAAATTTTCAGCCACGAGATTCCTTTCTTAACCGAAATGAACACTCAACGAGTTCCCATAAGCTTCAATTAGCACAGTTGTCTGGATTTGCCTCGTACAGGTACCACACTCGGTCCATACATCTCAGCTTCTTAACCATTCCTTTGGCTAACTGCATGCCTATAACCTACGAATGTCACTCGGCCCTCTCACTCAAAAATTTCAATCGGGGTTTTAAGGACAGTTCTCATCCGGGAATCCTTCCACTTGCAGAATTTACTCATAATTCAAGCCTTCCGCGAAACCAACCCGAGTCCAAGCCCAGCAGTCCCAACCGTTGACCTGAGTACGATTTCAAATAAATCCTTCTCTTGGATATCTACTCCTCTTGGAGGTCCTTCACTCGGAGACTTCCTATTTACCAAATTTCCACTCGGAATCCAGGCTTACTCCAAATATAAATCTGAGTTCAATTCAGCAGCTTCACATCACCCGAACACAGCTATGAATAAGTTTACCGCTTGGTATTTTCTCTCCCTTGGGTAATTCACTCGAAAACTTGCACACTCGAAGTTCCAATTTCCTATGAGAAGTACTTTTCTCCTGGAAGACCACTCGGTTGGACATCCCAAGGGTATTAGGAATTCTACACTCGCTATCTTACTAGCCATTCTACTCGGAAGTGATACACTCCGAGTCACGTCACTCGAATCTTGCCTTACCCAGAAGGTTACGCTCAGACACCATTCCCTTAACTTAGTAATGATCCTCTCAATAAGGTTCTACTCGGAACCCCCAAAATTTTCACTTAGCAGTTCTTTCCCACAAGGACTTCACTCGAAATTGCCTCCATCCTCACACACTCAGAATTTACTAACCTTTCCCGAGCAATTCCTAACCTTACAATTTAGTTTGGCTCCCATCCTGGTTTCCTCATTAGGCTTACAGTATCACTCGGTTAACTTTTCAAAAACTCCAACTTGAGTGACAGTCGATCACCCTTCATATTCCATTACCAATCATCCTTTTAGTAGCCAATCCATACCCAGCAACCTCTAATCCTCTCGAAAGCAGACACGTCAAAGTCAACAAACCCTCTACCTTCATTTTGGTACACAATCACATAACACTCATTTAAGATAACTCTCATCATCACTCGGAATCATCTGAAAGACTCACCATCACCATAAGCAGTTAGAGCTTCACCTGCCCGACTCATGAATTGCTGCATCCAACTTATAGGATGACGTCTCATTCCTATAGGGTTACAACAATTACATGGTCACTACAACGTGTACGCTGCCACATTACCTATGGCAGGAAGAGTCATCTCAGAGCAACATGTCTCACACGGACCAGACTTCACCCAACTAATACTAATTCACACGATGGTTAATGGCAGTTCATACACATAAATAATACACCTACATCAACATCATGCAGCACATAGGGTACATCACGCATCAATAATCATGAAAATCATTTATCACCTCTGTAAAACAAAATTAAGGCAATACAACAATTGGCTTCTAGCCAGCACCGAGTAAATATTTCCTCTAAATCTTATTCCTCACAAACCATGGCTCGGACTAAATTCTCAGTTCTCAGTTATATAATGGCATCACTCATTCGGCTTCATGCAATTCAGTCAGGATTAAGTAATTCATATTCACATATGTTGTCATAACACACCATAGACTCGGCAACGACACTAATACACATACAACCACTCAGTCGGATTTTATAACAATTATTCACGGCTATATTATTGTTCACTACAGCATGCACCATAACCATAACCACACATTGCACTCAACAATAGCATCAATATATATATATATACATGTGTTCATCCGAGCGAATTTACTTAAATCAATTCTCAACTACATTAAGGATTTCATTCACAACATCATATCCAATCGGGAGTTGTACAATAACGTACATTCTCAATTATGACACCACATTACACTCGGTAACAGTATCGGTACATACATATTCATTCAGTCGGAATTCACTTATACGTCATCATCTAGTCGGGGTTCATTCAAATCTTTCAAATCCATGCAACCCATGTTAGTCTCCCTAACAACGTTCTCACACGCACCGATCAACTCACTCAGCTAATACTTACTCACAAGAATTAATGGTAATTCACATGTATATATATAAGCACATATTCTCATCAACATTATCATGATGCATCATGTAGGGCACGTCGCACAGCAACAATCATGTAATATAATTTACCCCTACGGTAAAACAGTATAATGGCTACAGGCTTCCGACTTGTACAAAAAAAATCATACACCTCTTCATTACTCATAAGTTAGCGCAACTCTCCTGATGACAATCGTCAAGTAGCAGTTACTATCACCCCAAAATGGTGTAATAACAGTCGGTTTCCGACCATTACCGTGTAATTGCTTCTTCCTTAGATCTTATTCACCATAAACCATACAGTATCATATACATATATATATGTATACGTGTGTACCAACATTCAATACATACACGCTATCATTCAATCAGAATCTATCCAGCCAGCTCTCGGCTATATCACTTACATTATTTACAATCCCATATAATCACAGCCATAGGCTCACCTTGCACTTAGCGATAGCATCAACACATATATATTCAATCATCCAATCGGAATATCAAATTCACATTCGGCCATACAATTCATATCATTCACCACAGCATGCATTACAGCCACAACATTAATATACATATATTTATTTAATCGGATTCTATTCAATCATGTTATTCTAAATAACATTCCACATATTCATGTAATTCATATTGAGCTCAACAGCCATTATAGTGTGCACACATTCCTTTCACCCGGATTTAAAAGGGACTCCTCACTCTGAATTATTTAGTCACTCTTCACTCGGGAAACCTCAACAGTTATCACTCGAAGGGTATCCGGATCGATTCCCACTCGGTGTCACCCATCCTCTTCACTCATTCTTACTCAGCAACTATAATCTCTCCTACTCTAGTTTTCCCACTAAGTCAAGACTCGCTTGGATTTTCTATCTACTTAATGATTTATTATAATGGATCCACTCAGAGTTGTAGGTGTCATCTTCTGATTGGTAAAATCTTGCTCAGCATCACACTGTCTCATTCACTCGGGATTACCTAGGTTTCCTTTCACTTGGAGGGAGTCACTAACTCTCTTCCCACGTCAACACTCGTCTCCATTTTTGACTTATAGTTAAACTAATCTCTCGCACACAACAAATACGCATACGCATATTACTCGGATCTTCATGCACAGTATAGGAGTTCACGCAACATGGAGGGTGTAATTAATTACAGGCACTAATTTATGTCTTCTACTCCAAGGGTTCATGTTCAAGTAAAAGGAACTAAGGCTAACACATTCCTTGTATCTCAAATCATATATTATTCATTCATCACACGTTCAAATTCCTCAGCAAGGCACAGGCATACAACCACACCATTCATATACCAAATCATCAAACACATACAATACCGATTAAGTCAAGGCATACAATCAATCGGACCAGGAGGGAAATGACCTCCTATTCACAAATCAATATCACAATAATGATGACCACTCGGTCGTACTACATACAACCGCTTACACTCGGTAAGCATACCTTGGCCTTGGACCTTTTGGTCTGCTCTGATACCAAAATGTAACATCCTAATTTTTTTTAATTGAATAAATAAAATCAACAAGGAAAAAAATTCCAAATTTTAAGGTTAACAAACCGTGCATAACTTGCCTGAATTGATAAAACCGAGTACAGCGAAAGAGATAACCCCCTGAGCGAGCCCTTCAGCATTGCACACGCACTCGCTCACACGAGACTCCACGTTGCATGGGCAAGGCAGCCCACTCGTTCGGGCGAAGTACCATTCGCTTGGACGATGCCACGACAAAAGCCTTCCAGCAGTACACCTTCGCTGGAGCGGATCTCTCATTCGCTAAAGCGAGAAGCCTCACACGGTAATTTCATCACTCGGTATTCGAACATCCATGCACTCGATAAACGACTAAGTCCACTCGGAGGTCTTTCCTAAGTCCATTCGGTATTTCATAACTTAGCCTCTCAGATTCATCCATACGGCCACACCTATACTCTACTCGGATACTGGGAGCTGTCCCACTCGGATTCCAGAATTCCTTCTCACCTGGAATATACATTCTTCACTCGGATTATCAATGTTTCACACTTAGAACCCATTCCATCCTAAACCACTACACTAACTCCTATCCCAGGAGAGAATTGCTCAGGGTTTTCACTCAGAAATACGAACTCCTCCTCACTCAGGTTTTACTTATATTTTCACTCGGTAATGACCGCTCTCATTATCACTCGGAGATTCTCCCATTAGATCTCACTCAGTATAGGTTCATCCAAGTATTTTACTCAGAGTCCATTGAAGTATCATCATTCGAACATGAAAGCATAGCCATTTGCAGCCCCATTCGGAGTTGACTCCCCAATTACTTCTACTCGGAAATCATTAACTGAGCAATATTCTAACCATCCACACCCCTCAGTCTACCCAGACACAAACCACCCATATACAACGTATAGGTACATACATAATTATACACTCGGAATACCCAATACCTTAACATCATTCATTCCTCAGCACCTGCTATCAATGTGAACTATATATGTATAAAAACATGCACTCGGGTCACAATAGCTTAAATTTCTTATATATATATATATATATTCGCATTCTTTACACCACACTGATATTATGAGCTGACCAAGGCTACAACTGACGAAACATGACAAATTACAAAAATAAGCACTCTACGGTCGGAGTGCACCCCACTCGGACCTGAGACCTTATCATCACTTCAGAGTCCAACCTGCACACACTGAAAAATGGTGTAGGGGTGAGCTTTTGCATATAAGGTGACGGCTATTGACTCGGACTTTACCTCCATTCTCAATTATATAATTTACCGGGTTCAATCCATAACGATATATATATATATATATATATATTGCCAATTAATTTAAGGGTCAGACCACGTCATTCAATCGGAAGTTGTATAATAACATATATTCTCAATCATAGCATCACATTACACTCAGCATCGGTATCAATACCCGTACATTCGTTCAGTCGGAATTCACTCATACTACATCGTCTAGTCGGAGTTCACTCAATTCATTTAATCCATGCAATTCACAATAATCTCACTAACAATACTCATAGACTCATGCATGCGGATTCGACTTAAACAGTGAGTTCAGTGCAGATTCCTTCCCGGTCCCTCGTCCACTAGCCCTTTCCATGTGGCACCGGTCACCCTGTGACGTCTCGAGACCCAGCTCTAGCTCCATCGACTACCACGGGTCCTCATGGATCTAACCAGGAATCTGACTGGAACTCGTTTTACATGACTCTAGATGCCTTTCCGACCCCCCGTCCTCATGGAACTGGTCAGGTATCTAGGAATCATCCCACATATGCAATCTTATGCAAATCCACAACAACATCCAAGCTTTCTTGACACGTCTCACACAGCCATCAATGGGTCACAACCGATCCCCCACACAGCAATCAGATTCATTCGGAATCCTATATTCCATTACAACAATCATATGCCTCTATCATAATAACTCATAACAGCAAGCATAGGGAACCACATTACAGTACATCCACTCAACATTTTTACAGAGTCAGCATACCTTTCCACACGGCATTCAAAATGGAAATCACGCATCAATTCACATCTCATGCATTCGGGGATAATGGTAACACACACACATATTCACTCAGCAAACTTAGATTTCAACAACATGCATCACAGAAGTATTAACAGGCACTTAAAGATGAGGTCACACAACCCTCAACCTTTCACAGATGTCCCAATCCGGAAGTTGCATGCACAATCAGTCAATCACCACACATCGATCTACACATTTCACACACATATTACATTAAAGCAAGCATCAGGGACCCGGTCATAAACCATACGCTTGACATGCAAAGCGCCCCCTACCTGCTGTCGGGGTGCAGAGACTCTTCAAGTTGCAGTGCTGACCGATCGTCCCTCCGTTACTCCTCCAACAGCCTTCGAGTTCAGCGTTGATCCTGGGCCAGAGTTGCTCCTTTCCTCCAATGGGTCCATCTCCTCCACAGCTCTAAAGCACTTCCAGCACAGCCTTCCAACTGGAATACCACAGCTCTAGGTAGAAGAAGGAGAGGAAGAAGGCAATAGGGAGGAAGGAGAGAACAGGGAGTGGAGTCAGAGCTGTGTGGATGTTCCTCCAGGAGCTCTCGACTCTCTCACTGTTCGAGTGGCGACGTAAATGAGAGTGAAGAAGAAGAGAAACGGGGAAGGAGAGACCATATACACGCACAAGGAGAGCTGCCAGCGTGAATAATGAGAGAAAGAGAGAGCTGAAGTTGTCTTATACTCCTAGGGACACATGCGTCCATTCGCCTGGCACTATTATTATTATTTATTCAATTATTTCTACCCAAATCAGTAATTACTCTAATTAACCATTAATCCTAATTCTGTAATTAACCTTTAATTAATAGCTTAACTTCAATCGGTAATTAAGTTAGAAATCGGGATGTTACACACCCCCTTCGTCCCAAGATAAAAATTTAGTTACTCATGACATAATTTAGATTCATACACATGATGGAAGAAAAGTAAAACATACAACACATTGTAAAAATAAAGACTTACGGGTTTCTCCAAAAAGCCCAATAAATTCACCACTGTCACTCCTTGTTGTATTTGCAATATCCTCCACAGTACATAAATTTAAACACTTAATTTCACTACTCTCTTAATTCTTATACAAAATAACAATACAAGACAAAGAAATAAATTTCTACGCTACACACACGTTGTTTTCTTTCCTCTACTCTCTACTACTGTCTGACTTTGTATTTTCTCTCTATATTTTCTGACTCTGAACTTTCTGCTGAATGTTCCATTTATACTGCTGCAGGTGAGAATATTTTATTCTTTCTTCCAAGGCCAGCCATCTCATGCTTCCACTTTGCCCCCTCTTTATTTCCTTTTTCGTTGGCATAATGCTTCATAAATGGGAAACCATTCTCTGCTGGTAAGTGCTGCCAAATTAATTCAAAATTATCTTGCAAAGCTGTCCCATTTTCATGTGGAAATGCTGTCCAAATTCCTTGTTTTGTACAGCCTTTAACGTTGGCAATATAGGGGTATTTTTGAATAATGGCTTTTCTTTGTACCAACCGTAAGCTTTTATGGAGAAAAGGGACAAAGGCTTTGAATAAAAAAAATTTAGAAGCACATAGAGCTTGCAGGAGACCCTTTCCAACGTGAAATGTGGGAGTGGTTGGAGGGAGAATGAAATGATAAAAAAAAACTAATGGGCATTTAGATTCATGTGGACAATTGAATGAATTAAAATATTCATGAATGATGGGATTTCTTTGTTGTAGCCGTGTGAATGCAAGAGGACAAAAATAATGGGCACTTGAAATTTCCTTTGGTCATTAGGATGTATGAAAATAAAATATTGAGTGGGTGGAGATCTTTGGTAGCCGTGGGAATTATGAGAGAAAGAGGAATGCTTTGGACAAAACATGTACACATGGGTCCCCTTTTGCATCAGCTTTTACATGAATGAGCTTGTACTTGGTGGACCAATGCTTTGCTTTTTGACCATGTAAATGCAAGAGAAAAAAAGTAATTTGCACTATGGAAGCCTACATTGCCGTGAGATACAAGAGGAAATGGAAGGCAATATTGCATTAAAAATTTAAGCACATGGGACCCCTTTGTTAGAGAGTAATTCACGTGAATTTAAGAGAGTGAAAAAAAGATCATTTCAAGCTGCACAAGGTCACCCATCAGCCCATGATTCACGTTGATTAATTGATAAACATCAAGCATATTAACGTGAGATTTGCTAAGGGGGAGATGATTAAATTAAGTTTTACATTTTTAGAGAAACAAACAAAATTATTTCAATGGAACATTAAAAATTAAATTTCGAGAAAAATGGAATTATGACTGAAATTCTGGACATTTTGAAATAATTAGTTTAGCACTAATCCAATCATAATTTTTCAATTCTAAAAAAATAATTTTTTAACGTTCCATTTAAATCAATTCACACAAAATACAAAACTTAAACAAAAACAGTAAAAGGAAACAAAAATTATGAAAATTGAGAAAAAATGATACTGTGAACATTTTATTTTAAATAAATTAAACAGTGAAAAACAGTGTTTTAAAACACTTATCAATGCTATATCATTTTACCAATTCTCTATTTGGTTTCATAATTACCTTAGAGTGTATCTTATAACCTCTTCATCAAATTCTCTTTATCATTCTCTCATATCACATTCTTAGTGGTGAAAATATCATAAATAATTAATTCTGAATATATCAATTAATTTCATTTCCCCACCGTGGCATATCATCATTAAATACCCCTTATACATTTCCATAGATATCTCATAATATAAAGGAATGGGGCTCAACATCAAAATTGAGGGAACAAACGGAATCCCAAGTTTTGGGTATCTCGCTCAAGCGAGATTCGCTTCGCTTGAGCGAAATGGGGATGGTTCGCTTGGGCGCCCCCAAGTTTTTCCTGAGCGAGAAGGTTTTAGGCATCAGACATCAATCTCGCTTGAGCGAGCCTATCTGGTTTGAGCGAGATCCCATTAGTATGGTTTCCTATACTCGCTCGCTCGGGCAAGGCTTCCCTAGGCCAGCCACTCGCTCGAGCGAAAAAACTCCAGTGCCCAATTCCACACACACTCGCTTGAGCAAGACTCCCCACAACAGGCAAATCGCTTGGGTGAAAAATGTCCAGCACCTCATCAAGGCTGGCTCGCTTGAGCGAGGTCCAGCTTGCCATATTATTCACTTAGCGAAAATCACCCAGAATCATTTCCTCTCTCGTTCACTCAAGCCCGGCCACGCCCACTTGGGCGAGAATCGTCCAGGGTCTCTCCTGCTCACCTCACACTCGACTCGCTTGAGCGAGACGCTCACTCGCCTGAGCGGGATTAGGCCAGAGGCCTTAATGTTGGTCCAGGGGATTCTCGCTTGAGCGAGAATCCATCTCGCTTGATCGAGATTATCAGGTCTTATGCAGAAAACAAAAATTCTCACAACCCATCATATGAAATCTCATTATAAGCCAATTTGGACATATCCAACATATCATACACATCATAGGAGGCATATACAACTTGTTCAAACATTCAAACTCATAAATTCTTATTCCAAACTTATTTATCACATTGAAATCATACTTATCATCATCAAACATACATATACTTACTTCCATCACAATCATCACATCCTCTCACACACCATTCTCATTATTCATCAAATTGCCATTCATATTATCTCAATAACTACATGGCAAGGCAAGCATAAGTACTAGACACATACAATAATCACTATCAATCTACTCATGCAATTTGAATGTAAACTCCTCTCCTACCTCGAGGGAAGGGCCGCAACCAAATGTATGCTCCGAAAGCTCCGCCACATAGTCCGGAACATAATCTACATATTACATATGCATTCATTCATACCATTAATAAATCATCCCAAGGAATTCCTCATAAATTTCTACATAATGGTTTACACATTGTAAGGCTTGTGAACAAGTTCTAAACTTATCCAAACATCAATTTATGCAATTGTGTTAGGCTTCGAGAATTTCTTTCCCAAAGTCAAGATCCTCTAGTCATAAAGACTAACTAAACCCAACAACATCATCATCTCATCCATTACATAATGTAATCCCAAATCACCTCAATCCTTCAAACATCATCATTATCATCGTCTATTATAGTAACTAATGACACCCAACATTGAATATTTCAAGTACCCATCCTTAAAATCAATTCTTCTACTTCCCCATATTCCATATTCATATTAACACCTATCTATAGGTTTCATCATCAATGGTCCCCTATCATTTCAAGTAACATTCCATCTTAAATATCATCCATCCACATTCAATTAACCTCCCAAGCTACAATATACCCATTTTCCCCAAATTCTTAGGGCTAGGGTTTCATGAGAACCCAACAACCATTATCAACATTTATCAATTCATCATCAATGGCTATCTCTCATCATTAACATCATTTTCTAACATCATTAAACATACATTCCACTCATATTTTACATTTCCCCTAATATATTAAAGTTAGGGTTTCACTAAAACCCATCACCTTTCAACATTAATCTTAAGTACCACATTAAATGCTCATAAAAGCTTACATTTAAACCACCCCACCTTAGGGTTCCCATACCTAATGTTTCTCCCATAACCCTTATGCAATAAATACTCCCCCAAATACCAAGAACCCAAAATCTAGGGCATAAAGCTCATGAGAAATGATGAGGAACTTACCTCAACCAAGAGATAACCATGAGCTTCTAAGAGAGGGAGAGGGCCACACGAAACTAGAGAAGAGAAGAAGAGGATCCAATCTCCAATGGCTTCCTTCAAGCTTTCCCAAGTGAAAATGGTGAAGGAAGAAAAAGACACCACTTGTGTAACATCCCAATTTTAATAAAAGTAACCGCGCAAAATAAAAAGCCATTTAAAATGACAAGTAAGATCTGTCCACTAATTACACTTAACAAAATTAACTAAAAAGAGTAAAGTGATTAGCGTTAGTGGGTACTGATGGGATTGGGTGACGTGAGCAGACTGCTCCTCACGTTTTCCCACCCCACCATTCCTTCCTTCATGCATGCGTTTATAAGTGGACGATGGTTCTCCTTGCCATTCGTTCTTCAGAGTTCCCTGCGAATTCCTTCTTCTTCTCTTCTCCTTCTCTGCTCTCTATTTCATCCCCTGTTTCCAAAGACGAGTGACGGTGTTACAGAGGAGTCAGAGCTCCCTCACACGAGTAGAAGAAAAGCATCGAAGCGGAAGCAGAAACAGCCCTGCACCATTCGTGGCTAGCATTCAAGTAAAGGCTAAGCGAGCGGGAGCACTGAGTGAAGCAGCGAGGAAAGGAACCAACACCCAAGCAGAAAAGCCTCTCAGAGTCTCGTAGTTGGTAGGGGGAGTACCTTACATGTTAAATGCATGGATTATAATTGGGTTTCGAGTATTGAAGCGATAGCCCTGCATCCTGTTGTATGATAATGCTTGCATGTGAAGTAACCGAGTGTGAGACAAGTAAGAATGAGTGTTGCATGTTAGTATCGTCCTTGATGATTGCATGTTATGTTGTGATTATTGGGAATGCGTTATTGAATCTGTTCATATTCATATGATGCATGCATTGATTAAATTCTAACACTGTGGTATATTGATTGCATGTTAACTTGAGTTGATGAAAACGCCCATAGGAGCTTGGTATTAAATGACACCGACTGCATTAGATTGATATGCTGCTATAATGATAATTGCATGGAAGTTTGTATGTGCTAAATTAACATGCGGAGTCCTGAGAATGTGTGTTACCGACTGCATGTGAAATCTGTGTGATTGAATAAGAGGATGTGTGCAAAAGAATTCAATGCTGTGTGTTGAACCCGCGTGTGGCGCATGGGATGCATTGTGCTAAGAGCACGTAGTGTGGGACACTACCATCGGTCATAAAGCGTGGGACGCTATGAAATCCTTGAGTGGGACTCAAGGTAGCCCTGAGTGGGACTCGGGCTGCCTGTGAACACCTCCGTTGGCGCTGAGAGCGTTGGTGTCACCTGTGGGCGAACGGTTGGGTACCTGTAAAATGGCCAAGCAGCTGGGAGCTGAAATGATAGCTGAGAACTATGTATAAAAGGCTGAGAGCCTACGTTGCAACGTCAGGACCGATTACACACGAACGCGGAACCGAGTGAATGATTTGTGTATATTAACTGTTGATATCGCTGGAATTGATTATGCATGAGATGAGGAATGTATATATATATATATATCCGTGTGCATGTGCTATTGATGCTAAGTGAAACCTGCCTTATGAATGTATGTTATATTATCGGAGAGTTATGTATATATATATATATAGCCGAGTGAGAATCAGGGATCCTGACTGTTAAATATTCCAGAGATTCATTCTGATTCATGGACCTTAGTATCAGGCCGCTGATTGTTGTATGTTAATATTATTGAGTTGGTGTGTGTAAGGGGCCGAGTGACAATTGGAGGATCCTAATCGGTAAGGATCTTGTGCGTGCGTTCTGGTTGATCAGTTATACTCTGACCTTAATTACTGCTGCGTGTGACTGTGTGTACATATATATAGTTGTATAAATGTGAAATAACCTGAGTAAGTATCTATCATTTAAAATTTAAGATGCTCACCCCTGCCGTGGCAATTTCCTTTCAGTGAACATCTCTCGTAATGAGGATTGGAAGAGGAGCAGAAATGCCGGGTGAAGTGTTGAAGCACTATGGAAATTTTATGACTGTACATATGCTGTATATAGTGTTTTGGGTTAAGCCTTAGCCGGCTCGTGTTTTGCTGTTAGTCTCTTATGCAGAGTTGATTCCCTTAGAATGGGAACATGACAATATGGTCGTAGATCCGTGATATGCACTCCTATATATATATATATGCCTATGTTATGCCATGCTGCATGTCTGTTTTATGCTGTGAAATGCCTGGGTAACCTTTATATATACGTGTTCACATTCCCGAATGTATAAGAAATGACATAATTTAACGTGAAGGAAGCCAAATTAGGGTGTTACATTGGTGAGTTTGTGACGCTGTCACCCAGTGGGGAAGGTTCAGACGTTTTGAGTGAGTGAAATCAGATAGCTTCGAGTGAGAGTTGACATAGAAGACTACCCCTAACAACGAGTTATTAGGGTCAAGGTTGAGAGTCTAAATACACGTTCCGAGTGGTTATTACAAGGATTTCGCCGAGCGTAGGATAATCAACGAACCCCGAGTGAGAATTTGCCGAGTGATGATTCTTCCGACTAGAGAGTGACCCCTTAGACTCTTGGGGACCCCCGCTGTAGTAAGCTGTTAGTGACAAAAGAATCCAAGTGAGTCTTAGCCTAGTAGAATGTTTAGAGTCGGGAGGATATGGTCACCGAGTGAAAACTAAGTAAGAATACCCCGAGTGACAAAAGGACGTAAAGATTACTCTGAGTGAGGAGCCCCATAGATCCTGAATGAATGTTAGTGGGGGCCATTTCAGTATTATCCGTGTATGTGTTCTGATTGATGAAATTGTAGAATGAGTTACATTTTCTGAATGGGACTAGTAGGCGTAAGGGCCAAGTCCGAGTGAATCAGGTGATCAAACCCGAGTACGGAATTACCGAGTGAAATGAGCGAATACCGAGTGAAGCTTTCGCTTGAGCGCGTGCGCGTTGCTATGTGACCGCCTATGCGATTCCCCTTCTTCCGCTGTTAGTTCCTTGTAATTCTTTTGTACTCTCGTTCTTCTTCCCCTCTCATTCTTTACGGTGGCATTCTAGTTTAATTGTGGAAAAATTTCCTCTGTTTTTCTCGTCTATGATTTGTTTAAATTAGGGTGTTACAACTTGGCTTAGGTTTTTGGAGAGAAAAATGAAGAGGAAAGAAGAAGGGGGAAGAAGAAGAAGAAGAATGAAGAGAAGAGAATAGAAAGAAGGAGAAGAAGTGGCGTGAAAACATAAGAGAGGAAGGAGAGTTTGTTTTTAAGTTTTTACCTCTCATTAAAATTTTACCATTTTATAATATACAAGACCTCTGTTCGGGCTCAATACTAAATCTAAAAATTATTCCGAAGACATATTCGGATTCCCATTAATATTCTTAACAGCCCTGACCAACGGCATCTCAATCGGAGATACTTGGTCCGACACTCATATGTTAACTGGGTATAATTTTAACTCTTAAAATCTCAATAAATTATAAATATTCATAATAAATTCCAATTTAATTATTCCAATATTTTTGGGACACAAACCAACTCATATATAATTATTTATTATTTATTCCTTATATTTAATTATTTTTATAAAATTTGGGATGTTACAGTCCCAGCCAAATGCAGTATGTAAATGCAAGAGAGTATGTTAACGAGTTCCACCAACCTGGTGTACGTCTCTCCTTCAAGCAACTCACTTGAAGGATTTCCATTATTGAAGTTTAGAGATATAAGCTATGAGCAATTGTAGCTTCCTAGTGTCCCACACTCAAGAACTTAATCCTTATTAGCATAAGGGCAACCCACTCAATCTCTCAAACTCTCAATACCCAAAGGTTGAACCCCAACCTTTGTGACCACTCAACCTAGAATGAAACTTGGTGTTTGGTGTTTGTGTTTACAAGTAATTAACTCTCTCAATAGAGTGGATAAGCAATTGAAAGCTCTCACAAATCTAGTGACTCTCAAGAAGGGAGGATATACAAGTTTTTGCTCAAGGTTTCAGAACAATGAAACTATACAAGAGAAATTGAACTCACAATGCACAAATACAAGTTAGGAATGATTTCTCCTTGATATATCCTTATAGCTTGAATCAATGGTGCATTTATAGGCCTTGGAGAGCTTCTAGCCGTTGCAAATGAGCTCCAGGTTGTTCCCCACGCATGCCATAGAGTATAGGTCTCTGTTTCCCACTAGAAATGTCTTTTTAATAGTGTTTCCTACTACTTGAATCGATTTATACGCTTCCGAATCGATTCAAGGCATTCTGACTTAGCATTTTTGGGCTTTCAGATTCGTGTGAATCGATTCAAGCTTTGGTGAATCGATTCAGGCCATTCTGTTTTGAGAATTTTGGGACTTCCAGGCCTCTGAATCGATTCCTACATGTGTGAATCGATTCATGCAATACCGTTTAATGTTTTTCCATGCTTTTTGATGTTTCCTTGAAGTGTTTTTGGTTCCTTTCCTTGATCCTTATGCATTACATTCTTGATTCTCTAATCATTTGGAAGCATGTTCTTCATGGTTTCTTGGTGTTTAATTTGAACTTATCAAATCCTTTTGTGTATGCATTTGTTTTTGATCCATGAATAGTGTTCTTCTTGTTCTTGTGCACTTGTTGAAACACCCTTAATTTAATAAATAAATAAATCCTAAAACAGGGAAAATTTTTCCCAAAAATAAACCAATGGAACCAGGCACAACAAAGGAGAAGGGAAAGGAAGGCAAGAGAAATAAAACCGATCAGAAACAGCCCAGCGGAAAAACAGGACGCTCAACCGAAGCCCCAAACAGCGTACACTCGCTCAAGCGAGATCCAGCACGCTTGAGCGAGACAGCCAACTCGCTCGGGCGAAGCACACGCCGCTTAAGCGAAGACAATACAAAAGCCTTCCCAGCAACACACACTCGCTGGAGCGAATCCTTTATTCGCTGAAATGAGAAGCCACACTCGGTATTCCCATCACTCGGAATCTGGGGTTCCATTCACTCGGGATTGACCCAACATATTATACTTAGTCATTTATTTTCTATCCTCAAGGGTCTCATGTACAATCCACTCGGTAAATGAGGGTTATACCACTCAGAATCCATAAACCTTCCTCACTCGGAATATTTCCCAATCAAACACCACTCGCTGTATTTCAACCTCAACACAATCGGGAATGTACTTCACATTCATCACTCTGTATATTTTCACATCTCTCACCCGGAGAACACATAGACCTTCCTTCTCTCAGAAGGGGTCTCCACAATCACTCGGCATATGATATCTTATTCACTCGGGGAAACCATTAAGTTAAGTCCCACTCGGACTCACTCGGATCATAACCACTCGGGATATAGAATCTCATTCACTTGGATTATACATGGATCACACAGTTAGAATATATTCCAATCTCAACCATTACAACAATTCTTCCCTCGGAAGAGGATTACTCAGATTTCCCACTCGGGAATATTCAAACTCTTTCCCACTCGGGTTCACCCATATTTTTCACTCGGTAATGTTTAGGCCCATGATCACTCGGGAAATTCTCCCATCAAAGCCTACACAGAATGAGTTCATCTAAAGGATTTTCTCTCAGAATCCATTTAAGTCTTCTCCACTCAGAAAAGAAGGCCCAAACCCTATAGCCTCACTTGGAAACATTTACTTAACATTATTCTATGCATTCAACACTCAGCCAATACCAATACATGTTATCATTAGTCATTCAACCACTCATCCCAGTAGATAGGAAGCATCGAATCAACATAAAACACTTATATGTATATTTATATTCATACACTCGAAATACTTATCATCTTAACATTATTCATTCACCAATACTTATTATCTGATACAATTACATGATTTCAATGTAAATCATATATATATAAACATGCACTCGGTTTTCTATATATATATATATTCGTATTCATTATACAACATTGTTATATGAGTCGGCCAAGGCTTAACACTGCCTAAACATAATATAAATATACAACACATGCACTCAACAGTCTGAGTGCACATCACTCGGACTTGAGTCCTTCACATCATTCTGACTCCGACCTGCACACACTGAAAAATGGTGTAGGGGTGAGCTTTACATATTAAATGACAGTTATTGACTCAGATTTATCACAGAGTCCTCAATTAAGCAAATTCATTAATTCAACAAACATAACACAGACTGCCATTTAAATATAAACATTCACAAACATCCTCCGATCGGTAATTCACCCATTTCACTCGGCTATCAGCACAACATCCTCAATAACAATATTTCAATTCATCCAATCGGATTTCACCCCAACTCTATTCCAGCACTATCAATAATGCTTAACTCCGAGCCTTGCTCAAGGAGTATGCTTGAGCCCTGCTCAAGGACTTAATCATATTCTCACATATTGTCATCTGATTGCCGATCGGTATTAGCGTCCAACGCTATATGCCCTAAACATTCCAGTGACGAATCGGATGCATACAGTCTCATTTACCCGGCGTCCAACGCCAATGCACTCGATATTTGCCTTGAGTCCAACCCAAGGTCTTTCATCAAGCGTCCAACGCTTAGTACCCCAGGCACTGCCCCGAGTCCAACCCGAGGTCTTATATTACATTCAACACATATTCAATTTCATTAAACACATATTCATCCGATTGCCCACTCAGTATTTAGCATTTAGCATTTCCAACAACAAATCAGATGACAACACACACCTCATCCACTCGGCAATCACTATGCCATCCACTCGGATTATCCTCTACAGCAAGCATTCCCTGCTTTCTCATATAACATTCCACTCCGAACTATCATAGCAGTCCCCATCCTATGCACTCAGCATACGCATAATCAATATCAAGCATCACATGCATATAATCATACCATTACACATATAGGGACCAATAACAAACCACACAATTGCACTCGGCATTCATCATATGCATCTCATACATTCTAACATAAACATCATCAACAAGAATCATACTTCATATGGACGAAAAATCATACACAACACAAATAATAAACATCATACATCCGGGCTACTACTCAACAACATGCAACATACATCAAACACAACACAGTGTGATAGTTTCACCCGGAACCCGTCCATAAACCATGCATTTGAGATGCAAAGCCCCCCTTACCTGGAATGAAGCTTCCAGGAGTCACATGGCCACTCGTTCACACAGAACGACTCGGTCCTAGCCACAGCAACACTCTGCTCGGCTTTCAACCCAAGAAAGAGCCAAACACAGCTTCCTCCGAAGCAGCTCTCCCACCAAGTTAATGGAGAAGCCTCCAAACACAACTCAATGTTGTTCCATACTCGAACAACAGCCACCAAAGCATATCCCAAAGCTGTTCCATCACCCAACTGTGTCTTCTTCCTCACGAGCAGCACAGCCCACACAGTGGACCATCTTTCCACAACACCGAGGCACCCCACGCTGCTGGCTCCCAAACCCGGGGCTTATACAGCCCCAACAATGGAAAAAGAAGAAGGAGGAGTAGAGGAAGAACAGAGAAGGATCCAACCTCCAAAACACACAGCACCATCTTGTTTCTTCTACCCCAACACGCTGTCCTCTCACAGCCACACCGTTCCACTCAGCCTAACATAGGGAGTGAGTGGAAGAAGAAGATGAAGGAGGCGAAGGTGAAGACGAAGAAGCAGAAGCCTCAACGAGTTCTAGAGAGAAGGAGGAGCATTTCCTCTCCCCAATAGAGCATGCAACCAAGAGGAAAATGAGAGAGTGAGAAGGGGAAATGTGCAACCGAGGCTTATCAACACAGCCCCATCAGCTCTCATTCAGCCCCATCATCACGCTGCCCTGAGACAGCCCATCAGTGTCTACTCACCATCAACTCCACATCCCATCCTCATTTAATGCAAGTCCTTCAGCCATCAAATCACCACCCGCATGCATTAATGAAGAGAGAGGGAGAAGGAACCGGAGTTCCTCTAAACACCACCAAGGGCATAATGGTCACTTCTTATTATAATTATCATTATTCCACATTTAGCTTAATTAGCCATTAAATTCTAATTAACCATTAACTTAATCAATCCATAACCTTAATCCTGAATTTAACCTTAATTGGCAATTAATTAAAAATGAGGATGTTACACTTGTCATTATCAAAACCTATTCATAACATGCAAATACAACTCCAAGCTGACATCCTGAAATGTTATGACCTGAAACACCACACAACTCACAAACAAGATTAGAAGTACCTGTTCCTAATTTATCAAATTTATCAATGTTAATAGATAATGTCTCTACTTTAGCAGTTAATAAAGAGAGAACATCAACAGAGTACTTACCTAAAGTTTTTGGTAAACTCCTTTCTAAAGACCATTGGTATGTGTTTTGGGCATCCTCCTCAATGAGATTGTAACCTTCCTCCAGGTTCTTACTCATGAAGGCACCGCCAGCTGTGACGTCTAAGGTTACCTTCTAGTTCAGAGTGAGCCTATTATAGAAAATGTGCACTGTCAACCAGCTTTCAATACCATGGTGTGGGCATTCCCGGAGCATTTCTTTATACCTCTCCCAGGCATCATAAAGAGTTTTATCATCTTTCTGAGCGAAAGTGATGATTTTCTTCCTCAATTGGTTTGTTTTGCTCCTTGGATAATATTTGTTAAGGAAGGCATGAGACAGCTACTCCCATGTAGTGATTGACCCCTCCAGAAGCGCATATAACCAAGCTTTGGCCTTGTCCTTTAGAAAAAATGGGAAAAGCCTAAGCTGGATTACATCGTTTGAGACCCCAATTACCTTGAGCGTGTCACAATACTCAATGAAAATCTGAAGATGCAAATTGGGATCCTCTGATGGCAATCCTCCAAACTGACTTTGTTGAACCATCAAGAGTAAGGGTGGCTTAAACTCAAAATTATTCACCTCAATGTTGGGTCTAGTGATGCTAGACCTTTGGCCCATCACATTAGGCGCTGCAAAATCATGAAGTGCTCTGTTGTGTTGATTTTCCATTTGTGGTTGGCTTGTTGAACTTGAAGGTTAGTGCCTGTTTTGTTCAATGTGTAACACCCCGATTTTCTGGACTCGAATCCCGATGTAATCAAGATAATAATTAATAAACAATGCAGGTAAATTTTTTGCGTTTAAAATATTTTTAAAACACATCGACGATTATATCAAGACCCGAACCACAGAAAATCGAAGAGTGAGATTTAATAAAATATAACTAGATCAATAACTAAATTTCCCATAACGGTATACAAAATAATAGAGTTTACAGCGGAAGAAGAATGCATATACCGGGCATACACCTAGTCCCATATATGAAGATGTAAGAAAAGGCTCGGCAAGAGCATGCAAATACCTATCATAAATATATTAAGTCAATACCAATCATTCACTTACAACTTACACATGCATTGCCTAAAGTATATGTATATGCACGTAACCGGGGTCATGCCATCACTGTCACTACTGTCCATATTTCATGATTGATGCATTTATTCGCCTAGTCGTATTAACATAACATCACCATCATCAATGTATATCGTTCAAATTCAATTCCTCAAGTACTCATCAAATCATCACTTACGTACTAAACATATATTCACTATTCCTATATACAAAGGATTGTCTTATACATATCCAAAATCACTAAGTCATCAATATCATCACATACGATTTATTCAATACATTAAAATTCACAATTGATGTCGGCCAAGGCACTTCCACTACTTCTATTTACCTTTTTCATGAGCTTCAGTTCAAAACCCAAACTCATCCCGTGGCAACCTGGATCACAATGCTAAAAGGGAGACAACATGGAAGAGTGAGTTATACATTCAAAATGATGAACATAATATATTGTGATTAAATGTACATGCATTCATTCATCATATGTGCTTTGCTATAAAATTATTAATTCATCATTCAATTATCATCACATTGTTATAATAGGCATACAAGCCTCATGAATCGTAATTCACAACATAAAGAAGCACAAGCACATACACAATCACATTGCCACTTATCATAAAGGGCATTCATAAATTATCATCATTAATTTGTTAAATCTTTACTCGATTCCTCCTTGCAAGGGGTTTTTTCATCTCTCGTGGTCATCCCATCTCAAATGCCATGCACCTATGGCTAATGCATATGTCGACTGTTTAATGCATATGCAATGGATCCATTTTAATCACCCATGCGCACATGGTATCTCAAGTGATCACAACCACTTATAATCATCATCATATTGGTTTCCTACCTCGTAAAGGGTACTCCCTCCTCGTGATCACAACCACAAAATATCATAGGAACTCGTAAGCCCTTTTCATTTCAAGTACAAAGTGATTGCAACCACTGGCTTATCATCATACAATCCCGCAGGATATCTCATTGTGATCGTAACCATATTTCAATCATTTCATAATGATTTCCCGCCTCGCAAGGGGTACTCCCTCCTTGTGATCCCAGCCACGGGTATTCATCCATAATGGTCCCCGCAGGGCCTTTCATTTTAACAACCAGGTAAAACCACCGGCTCAATATCATATCATCATCACGTTGGTTCCCTCATAACAAGGGGTACTCCCTTCATAAAATCCCACAGGATCTTTCATCATTGTGATCACAACCATATATTCAATGTTATACCATGCCATGAATGCAAAATGCAATAATGCATATGCCAATCAACCTCGTAAGGATATCTCACCCTCTCACGTAGGGATATATTTAAATTTGTCATTTTCAATCAATAACATACAATCATTTACAAATCCCCTCAAGGCATTTTATTCACATACTTAGCATCTCAACGGCTACAATATCAATTCATAACAATCCACGCATGGAAATCAAAAATAATGACAATCATGATAACAGTCAAGGCATATCACATGTATTTCATATCATATACGCAAGTCAATGCTTGCGATTAACCACAATCGCGTTACAACATCACATAATATTCATCAATATTGTCACACATTCATTTAGTGGATTTTCATCTCATTGTTCATCACCAAGGTCGCATATCTAGTATGGCAATACAATAATCCATCAATAAAATTTTAGACCATACGTACAAGATCACACTTGTTTACAATACAGTGGCAATTAGCAATTTCATCAATAATAACATTCATCCTTTATACAAGGAATGATCACAACATTGTTTATTATCACACGATACCGATATCATCTCCGATACATCAGTTTCTAACAAATACCTCGTCATTTAATTTTTCTCTCATCTGTTTCTTAATCACACTAGGGTGTATCCCATAACCCCATCACCATATTTCTCATTATCATTCTCTCATTATTCCATTCTAGATGGTAGACATATCATAAACTATTCCTCCAAATGTAACAACAATTTCAAATCACCACCGTATTGTATCTTCATTAAATACCCCATATACGTCTCTTCAAGTATCACACAACATGAGGGAAAGGGGGGTCCAACATAAGCCCAAAATAAAGAAAAAGAATAAACTCGATTCTGGGTAACTTGCTCAAGTGAGACCCATACTCGCTTGAGCGAGATATAGGTGGGTCGCTTGAGCGCCCCCAATTTCCCTTGAGCGAGAAGGGTTTTCAGCATCAGACCCTGATCTCACTTGAGCGGGCCATTCTCGCATGGGCGAGATTCCTCTAGTGAGTAATTCCAGGCTCCCTCGCTCGAGCGAGGCTTCCCAAGGCCAACCACTCGCTCGGTCAAAAATACTCCAGTATCCATTTCCACTTACACTTGCTTGAGCGAGATTCCCTTCAACTGGCCACTCGCTTGAGCGGGTAGGTTTTAGTATTAGACCCCCGTGCTCGCTCAAGAGACTCACGCTCGCTTAAGTGAAAAATGTGCAGTACCTTCTCAAGGCTGGCTCGCTTGAGTGAGATCCAGCTTGCCTTACTATTCGCTTAAGCGAAATTCATCTAGAATCATTTCCTCTCTCGCTCGCTTAAGCGCAGCCACACCCGCTGAGCGAGATTCGTCTAGTATCTCTTCCACTCATAATACTGATACAGGGGATTCTCGCTTGAGCGAGAATCCATCTTTCTTGAGCGAGATTATTAGTCCAAGAGCAGAAACGTAAGAATTCCATAACCTTATATACCAAAACTCATACAAATCCAAGTTGGACAAATTCAACACATCATACACCTTTTATTAAATATTTAAAACTTGCCTTAAATATTTATACTCAAAAATTTCCATTCCAATCCATTAGTCATATCAAAATTAACTCATCATCATCACATATATATATTTTCATAACACTCATTACACATTCTCATACACCATTCTCAATAATCATTAAATTGCCATTCACATTATCTCAATATCTACATGGCAAGGTAGGCATGAGTATTAATCACATACAATAAACTCCTCTCCTACCTCAAGAGAATAACCATAACTCGAATGCTCCAATTGTTCCGCCGCATTGCCCGGAATAAAATCTACACCAACATACATACATATGCATACATACAATCATCAAGCTATCTCAAGGCATCATCATAATTCTAAACAATTGCTAGCTTGTCATAAAGTTCAATATCAAGTCTTAAACTTGCTAAAACACCAATTCATACCATTTTGTTAGGCTTCGGGAATTCCTTTCCAAAAACCAAGATTCTTTACATCTTAAAGGGCCAACCACACCCAACCACAATAACATCTCTTTCATCCCTCATCTAAAATGCATTCCACATTACCTCAATCATTCCAATGCCATTATTTTCACTTAGAGTTCATTATGAGTCATCTTGGCCCCTATCAATCTTCATCCATCAACATATCCCAAATGGTACATATTATGGTCTAAGACTTCATCAAGCCACACTTTTATTAAATATCATTATTCACTTTCAATTCAATCCTCAAACCAACATTACATGTTTTCCCCAAATTCTTAAGGATAGGTTTCATCAAAACCTAACCACCATATCACTCTCTAACATCATTAAACACACATTCTACTTACATTTTACATTTCCCCAATTCCTAGGGTTAGGGTTTCATTAAAAATCCAACAATCATCTTTAACAATCATCATCATTCACCTCCAATAATGGGATTTTCACATACCCCATCACACCCACTCATAAATACACATATATCACACCCCAGCTTTGGATTTTGCCTAAAATGGTTCATAATCCATAACCTATGCATACATTACACTCTCCCAACAAATAAAATCATAACCAAAGGCATAAACTCATCATAGATGGTAAGGGACTTACCTTAACCCAAGAAAAGAAAGTGGTTGCCAAGAGAGGGAGAAGGAGCATGAAAATAGAGTCGGAGAAGGAGAGCTCTAAGGCACCATCATTATCTCTTCCAAGCTTGAAGCACAATAAAAATGGAAGGAGAAAGAATACACACTATTTTTCTTTCTTAGGTTTTGAAAGGAAGAGGAGAAGATGAATGGGGAAGAAAGAAGAAGAAGAGAATGGTTTGTTTTTTTAGGAAGAAAGGCAATGTGAAAAATAAGTGAAAGGGGGTAGGTTTTGTGTTTAATTTCATTTCTCTCATTAAACTCTATCATTTTATAACATACAGGATCTTCGTGCCAGGTTAATACTTTATCTAAAAATAAATATGAATACATACTCGGATTCCCAACAACATTCTTAACAGCCCGGACCAACAACATCTCAATCGGAGATACTTGGTACGACACCCATATTCTAATCGGGTATAATCTTAACTCCTAACATATCAATAAATTATAAATAATCCATGATGAAACCCAATTTAATTATTCCAATATTTTTGGGACACTCATTATGTGACGCCCCAAAAATAGGGGTAAATTTTTCACGATTTTAACATCATTAATTTATAAAAATCATAAGCGGTGAAGCTTTCATTCAATATCCTGGATCTAAGAAGACCTAACTCATATATGAAGATATGAGAAGGTAGGTGAACAAATAATCAAGAAGAGATTCTCAAACAAAGACAACGGAAATAATTAATTAAATCAATACTACATGGTTGGATTTATCGTAGTTAATCATCTTGAGGTCTAATGATTTCATAATAAGTCCAAAACATCCACAAGATGATTCAACTATAAGCTTTAGTGTAAAGGAAAGGAAGAGAATTCAAAGCAATGCAAATTGGGGCAACAGGGTACTACTCGCTCAAGCGAGGGTAATGCTCGCTTGAGCGAGACCGAGTGAGACGCTTGGACGAGCCACAATACGCACTGAGCGAAAAGAATAAGAGGAGGATCAGGGGCCGACTCGCTTGAGTGAGCCCCATCTCGATTGAGTGAGATCCCCAGAAATTGCTTGGGCGAAGCAAGCGAGCACAGACGAAAATCATCCAGAATCTATCCAACACTCACTCGCTCGAGCGAACGCCACCTCCAGAAGCGTTTCGCTCAAGCGAAAATAGGCCAGTAACTAAATACGCCACTCTCGCTCGGCCGAGGCCCTACTCGCTTAAACGATTTTCTTCCAGTGGCAAAACCCATCGCTCTCCCTTGGGCGAGACCTTACTCGCCTAAGCGATGATTTTCCAGTAGCCAACCCCTGATGCCTGGGCAGTCTCGCCTGAGCGAGACCCACTCTCGGCTGAGCGAGACCCACTCTCGCCTTAGCGAGATTCGGCCAGTGACTAAATGTCATGTTGGGGGAATTCTCGCTTGAGCGAGAACCCATCTCGCTTGAGCGAGACTATCAGTAGAAGTGTAGAAACGATGCAAATAAATAACACAACATGCCAAAACTCAATTTAAGCCAAATTGATCAAATTCATCACATCACATTCATCTTATTATACATTTAAAACTTGTTCTAAACATTCACACCCATAGATTCTCATTCCAACTCACAATCACATTCTAATCTAACTTACTACTTGGCATAGTCTATGAAATGCAGTGTTCATGTAAATCATCATTCATTCATAACTTTTACTTACATCTTGTTTCTTTTCAAAATCTAATTAAGGCTAAGGTCACTAATGAAAATGAGCCATAAACTCTAGGATCTCATTTTCCTACATGACCTTCCAAAATCTTCATCATACATACATCATCCATATCAATTCACGGTTATTCAAGAATATTCATTATAACTATATACATTACAAAAATCCACTTAAAAACCACAACTCAAAACAATCGCTGGCCAAGGCATTCTTTACCCAAAATAGGCTTCCTTCACACAGCTCCTCCACACAAGAGCTCCATAGGCAAGCCTTATAACACAGGAGCTAAAGGATATACCACATGGAGAGTGAGTATACTTTCTCAATGATAAAAATCTAACAATTGTGATAATATATACATAAATGCAATATTAAACATCTTCTTCCTAAAAGAAGTTCAATCAGCACAAAACCAATCATCCATCAAATTCTTCTTAGGGTATACTCTCACTCAGGGTATACTCTCACTCAATTACCATTCTTTATCTTTTTCCTCTTCTCTGTTATTTTAGGTTGACCCGCATTTGCACCAACACCAGCTGAGTCTCCCTCCACCAACGGAATCTCCCCTTCCACATCTGAGGTTAGAATGATTAACTCAAAACGATCCTTCACAGAATTCTTCTTAGGTTGAATTTCATTCTCACCTGCCATGGATTTCTCTCCTGCCTTCAAGAATTTCAACTTTTTCATGTCTGGAGATTTTTGTTCTATTTCACCTACATACATAAATAAAACGCATTAGCAATAAAGAAATGATCAATACAATTAACAAAAGAGGAAAAGAGAAATAAAATGAGAATTACATAAATATTCATTTCGTACTTTGCTCGAACTACTTAAAAGACGTCTACACAAAAATGCTTTAAAGCGTGTAGTATATGCTTCAAGGGCGAATAACACCATCGCTGTTTCAATAGATAGCTCGGATTGATGAGTATAGTACACTTGGGAGGTTAGAAGAAAGTGCTCATGAGTCTAGCTCAGAGGAAATTTATTAAGACCCTCTTCATTCTTCCAGAAGACGGGCTTACTCTTTTTAATCGATATTCGGGTAAAAAAAGACTTGAAAGATTTCCCGTCAACTTTAGCTGAATCGGTGTAAGATTCAAAATTCACGAAGGAACATAGAGTTCGGAGTATGACTAAACTGACACCGCCTTGCTTGTTAGCCCTCCGAACTACCTGAGTGTAATAGAACAGCATCGCCACGGTGGGTGTAAAGTTGAAATAGTCACCCAATACTTCTAGAGAACGGATCAATCCCCATCCGTTGGGATGAAGTTGAGAGGGTGCGTAATTTAAGAACCTTAATACACCCATCTGAAATTCGGTTAAGGGGAAACAAACTCCGAGGTAATGAAATACAAAGTCATGCATGTACACAGAACGTTCATCCGGGACGATGTGTCAAATCTACTCTGTAGGTAGTGGTGCAAACACCCTGAACCATTTTTTCATCTCTTCTCTACATGAACTGTGAACCTCGGTTGAATCCAAGATCCTTCCTCATTCGCATGATGAGAAATTAAGTTTTTAAACTCATCAGCTACCCAATAGAAGGGCAATTTTCCCTGAAGATCTTCCCAGTTTAGCCGAGAGGCAACAACGCTGTACAAGCCTTCTGCTGTTTTTAGAACGGTTTGATCTACAGAGGTTCCTTCTCCAGTCATTGTTCGAGTCGCGTGGACAAAAATCTTTACTCTACGATAAAAAGTCACACCGTCAAAAGGGTAACAGTCATTACTCATCTCACTTTCTGAAGAGCGACTACAATCAGAGGACGACTCTGAGAAGGGAAAAGTCACTCTCCGCCGTGAGTAAGATCCCCTTTCTGAGCAATATGACTCAGCCCTTGGAAGAATCACAGGGATTCTCCCCCCACGGTAGTTAGGGTTGCGAGAAGCTAATCTCCCCCTCTTAAAGTACATTCTTTTCAAGCAAAAAATAGAACAACGGAAGACGAAAATAACAGAGGGAAGAAAGTGGTTACCTAAGATGATACGGAAGGTAAAGACAGAAAGAGCTTTGCAAAACAAGCAGCAAGTGTTCATCTGAAAGTTTTGCAGAGTTTGGCTAAGGAACCAGAAGCAAGTTGTTCCCAGAATTCACTAAGTGTTTCTTTTATAAGAAACAAAGGGGTTTCGGTTACCAACTCTTGAGGTTGTGTCGTTCACAACTAAATACGTTGATTTACAAATCAAACGACACAGTCATTTTAAATTCATGGGCGCCAAAACAATATCAATTTGCTAAAGGGCCTCTCTATTGGGCCTAGAAGTTTTAAAAAATTGTAAGCCCATTAAGCCTTAGGCGACGGTTACTGAGATACACGCCTTAGATGCAATAATTGCTCGTGCACGTGTTTAAAGGCATTTAATGCCTAATCATGCGACGCAATTTATGCCTTACAGCCGTTACTTGAATTTCAAGAGTCTCAAGTTTCAAAGACTTTTGGGATTCTCATATAGCGAATCTTTGTCTGGATCCGTTGTATCGACATTATAACAACGGAGTACTCATTTGAAGAACGGATCTTCATGATATAATAATGCACATGTAAGAAAACATTTCCCATATAAGTATACCAGCATCGGGACCTCTCGTAAGATGAATAGCTTATGTGAACAACTATACAGTCCCTCACACAAGCTAGGGGACATATGATCCGGTCTCGATACTGGTATCCTTTTCTACAAGATATATTTTCAACGTCATTGACCATTTGACAACGTGCAACCGGTGTCATCGGTATACATCCAGACTATAATTCCGCGTCAGGCATTCTCCCAGCACCGGTTAGTCCGGATAACACCATGACCCCGGATAACGTACACGTCACCATACTGAAGACAAAGGGCATTGCTACAGGGATGAGGATAAAGATTCCATTCCCTACACTACGAGCCAAAATCTGCTCATGGGAATGATCAACTTGTCCCCTAATTCCAGCCCATACTCCCTACGCTCAATATAAAATAGCCACTTGACCCAATCATATTGGCAAGTGCACAATAAAATAATAATTTATAATATTATTGGAGGTTAGTGTTTCCCCACTAACGAATCCTCGTATATCGAGCCAATTAGGTATATGAACTCTCTTCATCAATGAAGAGGGGGAGCTTCGACTTCTTTTCAACTTACAATTACTCTCTGAAAACATTCCTCAATTGGAATACGATTACTGACTTGAGCGTCGGAGAATCTTCGCAGGTGACACCACCTTTCGCCCACATCAACGCGTGAGGATGGCGTGAAGGACCTCCAGGATATCCAGATTGCTCTTTTCCTACAGAGACATCGGATACATAGACCGGATACTTATATAACCGGTCTTCAGAGACGTAATCTTCTCACTATTTGTGACTGACCCGACACCGGATCTCTTGACCCCGGTTCAGGACAGATCAATACATTATCATCATACAAGTTCTAATACATTTACAAAATACACCCCTCTCCTACCTCAAGAGAAGTAAACTTCCGGGTTCGATGTTCCCGCTTCACAAGTATTATCAAGTCCTACACCAATCAATTATAGGACCACATCAATCATTCATTCAAACACCATTTCAACATACATATATATATATATGTACACATGATTCTTATCATGTAGAGGCTATTTATAGGTTTTATTCATTTGTCTAATTAGTTTTCAGGAATTCCTTCCCTTAAATCGGAATCCATTATTATCAAAGCCTACAACCTAGGTAGTCAAGTTACCACATTTATTAATTTCCCACTAATACCTTCTTGAGTTTTCCATTTATGACTTCTAACCAACATTATAAATCATCATTAAATACCTCTACCTTATCATTTATAACATTTTCATCATCAATTAATGCCTTTCACCTTCATCTTATATATTTTCCTCAATTTCATAAGTTAGGGTTTTTGTAAAAACCCAACCATATCATAAATGCACTTCTATATACATCATCTTTTAACCCTATTTTCATGTACCTCATTTATTGCTCATAAATGTCCATATTTATTTCACCCCACCTTAGGGTTTATATATTTAATGGTTCCTTTCCCTACCCACAAGCATTTAATACTCTTCCAAGTCATAACTAACCATTTCTAGGTTCAAAACACAAGGAAATGGAAAGAAGCTTACCTTGCTCCAAGAAAACAAAAATGGGAATCAAGAGGGAGGATGAAGATGACGAAAATGGAGAGGAGAATGGGAGGAGCTTCAAGCATCCATTGTCTCCTACAAGCTTCAATGGTGAACGAAAATAAGAGAGGGAGAGCACCAATTTGTTCAAGCTCTTGGGGAGGAAGAAAAAGATATAAAGAAGAGAAGAATGAGAGAAGTGTGTTTGCCAAAGAGAGTGAAAACCAGCATGAAAATAGAGTGAAAGAGGTGAGGATTTTGTTTTAATTTTTAATCTTTCATTAAACTCTTCCATTTTCAAACAAACAGGCTCTTTGTTCGGGCTCAATACTTTATCTAAAAATTAATCCGAATACATATTCAAATTCCCAATAATATTATCTATAGCCTTGACCAATTGCATCTCAATCAGAGATACTTGGTCCGACACCCATATTTTATCCGGGTTAGTTTTCTGCTTATCTGATCTCAATAACTTACTAACAGTCTCCGAAAGTCTTAATCAAATTATTTCTAATATTTTGGGACATTAAATAGTTCACATTCAATTATTCAATATTTATTCCCTCAATCTATTATCTATTTTAAAATTTGGGATGTTACAATCCACCCCACCTAAAAGAAATTTTGTCCTTGAAATTTGACATACCGGATTTGAATACGTGAGGGTACCGCTCACGGATATCATCCTCGCGTTCCCAAGTGAGTGTCTCCATATTCCCATGCTTCCATGTTACTTTCACCAAGGGTACCATTTTATTTCGTAATCTCTTCTTGGAATATTCGACTATACGAACTGAAACGGGAGGAATGGACAAGTCATCCCGCACATCAACATCATCAATAGAGATCACGTGTAGAGGATCATGAATATACTTCCTTAACTGCGATACGTGGAACACATCATGTAGGTTGGCAAGATGTGGAGGTAGCGCAGTCCGATAAGCAACATCTTCGATTCGCTCCAAGATCTCATAAGGTCCGATGAATTTAGGGCTTAATTTTCTGCTTTTCAAAGCTCTCCCAATACCCTTGTCACGCGAGACTTGTAAGAACACATGATCACCAACTTGAAATTCAAGTGGCTTCCTTCTCTTGTCATAATAGCTCTTCTGCTGGTCTTAAACGATTTTTATCTTCTCTCGGATTATCTTAATCTGTTCAGTGGTTTCCTTAACAATCTTAGGCCCTAAGGCCAAGTTCTCTCCGACTTCTAGCCAACATAAAGGGGTTCGACACCTTCTTCTATATAGCGCCTTATATGGTGCCATACCGATACTAGAATAGAAACTGTTGTTATTGGTGAATTCAATCAGGGGCAAATATTTTTCCCATGAACTGTCGTACTCTAACATACAAGCACGTAATAAGTCCTCTAGACTCTAAATAGTCCTCTCAGATTTTCCATCAGTTTGAGGATGGTACGCCGAGCTTAGCTTCAATTTTGAACCCATCGCTTCATGTAAGCTTCCCCAAAATCGGGAAGTGAATCAGGGGTCTCGATCAGAAACAATACTTGATGGCACACCATATAACCTCATAATTTCTTTGATGTATAATTGTGCCAAATCCTGCAAGGAACTCTTCATAATGATTGGTAGAAAATATGCACTCTTTGTCAAACGATCCATAATCACCCAGATTTCATCACATCTGGACCTCGTTCTTGGCAAACCAGATACAAAGTCCATAGCAATTGCATCCCACTTCTAAACGCGGATATCAAGTGGTCTCAAAGTACCTGAAGGTCTCTGATGCTCTACCTTCACCTTCTGACAAGTAAGGCACGAAGCTACAAAGTTGGCAACATCATGTTTCATTCTGGGCCACCAAAAATTCTTCTTTACATCTTGGTACATCTTGGTCGCACCAGGGTGAATGCTAAAAATGCTTTTGTGTGATTCCTCAAGCACTGTGTGTCTCAAATCTCTAAATAAAGGCATATACACATGACCTTTTACTCGCCATAAGCCATCCTTCTACAAGAAATAGATTTTTCCCATCGCTTTGAGGTCTCCTCATCTCCTGTAAGTATTTATCATCTCTTTGTTTCTCCTTTACAAGTTCTAAAAACTCATAGCATATCTTTAAGGTAGCAAAACATAGCTTCTTGGGAGATTGTACTTTGGTCCCAACATCCAAATTCCGAAAATTCCTCAACCAATTCAAATTCATTGACCATCATGGCCGACACATGTAAGGACTTCCGACTAAGAGCATCGACAACAATGTTAGCTTTCCCCGGATGGTACATCAATTTAAAATCATAGTCCTTCAGGAATTCCATCCATCTCCTTTGGCGCATATTCAATTCCTTTTGATCAAAGAGGTATTTCAAGCTTTTGTGATCACTAAAGACCACGAACCTCGACCTATAGAGGTAATGACGCCAAATCTTCAAGGCGAACACAACCGCCCCCAACTCCAAGTCGTGAGTCGGGTAATTAACTTCATGAGATCGCAACTGGTGTGAAGCATAAGCTATAACACGTTCTTTCTGCATCAAAACACATCCAAGTCTATGCTTAGAAGCATCACAGTACACCATAAAGTCTTCTTGTAAATCAGGCAATGCCAAGATAGGCGTAAAAATCAGCCTCATCTTTAACTCTTCAAAGCATCTCTTATATTCAACCGTCTATACAAAAGGTTGGTCCTTCCTTGTCAAGTTTGTCAAAGGTTTAGCAAGACGAGAAAAACCTTTGATAAACCTCCGATAATAACTGGCAAGTCCAAGGAAACTTCAAATTTCTGTAACCGATGTAGGTCTAGGCCATGCCATAATGGCCTCAACCTTAGAAGGATCTACAAAAACACCTTCTTCGGATATCACATGACCAAGAAACTGGATACTCGTCAACCAAAATTCACATTTAGAGAGCTTAGCGTACAACTGATTCTTTCTAAGAATATTCAACATAACCTTTAAATATTCCTCGTGTTCCTTACGGCTCTTGGAATACACTAGGATATTGTCGATAAATACCACGACAAAGCGATATAGATATCCGTGAAAGATGCGGTTCTTGTAACTCATGAACACCGTTGGAGCATTAGTCACTTCGAATGGCATTACAACATACTCATAATGGCCATATCATGTCCTAAAAGCAGTCTTCAGAATGTCTTCGGTTCTCACTCGAATTTAATGATAACTAGAGCGTAAATCAATCTTCAAGAACACCACAACACCTCTCAATTGATCTAACAGATCATCAATACGAGGTAAAGGGTATCTATTCTTTATTGTCAACTTGTTCAATTGGCGGTAGTCAACACACAACCGCATGGTTCCATCCTTCTTCTTGACCAGTAAAACAGGAGCCCCCAGGGTGACACACTGGATCGAACAAACTCCTTCTCAAGTAGCTCCTCAACTTGCTTCTTAAGTTCAGCCAACTCCATAGGAGACATCCTATAAGGAATGATAGACACCAGTTCCGTGCCAGGTACAAGATCGATAGTAAATTCAACCTCCTATGGAGGCGGTAAACTGGGTATCTCCTCGGGAAACACATCCAAAAACTCTGACACCACAGGGATATTAAGGGGATCGGATTATTTGTCCCACCAGCAAGAGATAGTAATATGCAAAGTTGAGCTATACCTTGCACATCGAATTTCCCTACATCAGAAGAAGGGAAAATGACAGTCCGCTGCTGACAGTCAACCAAAACTTTATTGGCGGAGAGCCAATCCATACCAAGAATAATCTCCAATCCCTTCAGAAGCAGGCAAATGAAAGACACAATGAATCTTCTCCCTTCTAGGAGCATATCAACATTATCACACCGGTTAACCGATCTGAGATAAGTACCGGTTGGGGTGGTAACCACTAGGGCTTTTTTCATTAAACATACTGGTAATCTCAATCGCCAAACACAATCCTCAGATATAAAGGAATGAGTCGCACCCGAATCATAAATAACATGAACTGAATGTCCGAGTATTTCACACTTACTTTCAACTAAATTATATGCTTGTGCTGCTTCCTCACCGGTCACAGTGAACACCCTTCTGGCATTTGGTTAAAGATTTCCACTGTTCCTGTTTCCACTGCGAGCACCATTGCTGTTACCTCAGCCGTTGCCTTGCCTTCTACCATTATAGCCACCTCGGCCACCATTGTTTCCATTACCATGGCCCCGACCACCATTGTGGCCTCTGCGGTCACATGAGCGGGTGCATTAGCATGGTTAGGAGTATTAGCTTGCATCAGAGCCGGTCTTGTGAGCAAAGGGCATGCAGGACAGATATGTCCCACTTGATCACAATTGAAACACACCACATCATCACGGTACACACACTCATGAACATAGTGAGGACCACCACACCTATAGCATTTCGGCCCATTGGCATTTGCATTGCCCCGACCAAAAGTGTTACCATGTCCACCGTCTCTAGCTTGGACATTAGAATGAGCACCCCTCTGAAAACGTCCCCTTCTGAAATTTCCTTGTCTCTTGAAACTGGAAGATTGACCCTTCAACTTAGAGTCAAATTTAGAATGATGAGGGGGAGCATGTTCTTCATAAATGCGACACTTATTCACAAGTACCGTGAAGCTTCAGATTTCTTGATGACAAATGGCCCTTTGAATATCAGGGCGTAGGTCGTTCTCGAACTTTACACACTTAGAGGCTTTAGTTCCCTCTTATTGATAAGGAGGTTAGAATTCACAAAGTTCCACAAATTTGAAAGCATACTCTTCCATCGTCATTGTACCTTGCTTGAGTTCCATGAACTCAAGTTCCTTATTACTCTTATAGCTCTCGGGCACATACTTTCTCATGAGTTCGAGCTTAAAATTTTCCCAAGTCAAAGGAATAGTAGCAGCAATCATTCTACTCTTGGTGAGTCTCCACCAAGTCTCCATTTCATCCCTCAGCATAAAAACAACATACTCCACTCTCTGGAGCTCATTGCATTCAAAGTTATCAAAGATTCGCTCAACATCCCGGATCCAAACATAGGCTTGTTCAGGTCTAAATCCACCATGAAACTCAGATGGTTTCCGCTTCAAGAACATGTCAAGGCCTTGAGTACCTTGAACGGCAGGAGCAGGTTGCCTTTCCGCTTCTTGTCTATCACGGTTTTGCGACTCAAGGAGGTCAACAAAATGATTCAAAGCTCTAGCTATAGCGTCATCCTTATCTTGACGATGACGGGCCATCTCAATATCTATAATCATAACATGAGATTCAACTAACATCAGTAACTCGTTCATAAACCCCTCTATAGTTCCATACTATAGTACTTCATTATAAAAAATTAAGTTATGGCCCTCCATCATGGAGTCCAATATACACCAATTCATATTAAAGCTCATAAAAGCATATCATCATATCATGGTGTTGTATACTTTCACAAAAACATAAGAATTCATCATTGAAGGAGAATAGTGCGAAGAAAGCTTGGCCAAACTTATAGCAATCACATTTAATCCATAGTCAATTCATATATAGTCAAGCAACAATGGCAATCATTCATTAAATGCATGTCATGCTCTAAAAATAATAATTAATCACAGCAGTAAACAGCAAATAATAATCTGATACCAAGTTATGACGCCCAAAAATAGGGGTAAATTTTTCGTGATTTTAACATCATTAATTTATAAAAATCATAAGCGGTGAAGCTTTCATTCAATATCCTAGATCTAAGAAGACCTAACTCATATATGAAGATATGAGAAGGTAGGTGAACAAATAATCAAGAAGAGGTTCTCAAACAAAGACAGCGGAAATAATTAATTAAATGAATACTACATGGTTGGATTTATCGTAGTTAATCATCTTGAGGTCTAATGATTTCATAATAAGTCCAAAACATCCACAAGATGATTCAAGTAAAAGCATTAGTGCAAAGGAAAGGAAGAGAATTCAAAGCAATGCAAATTGGGGCAACAGGGTACCACTCGCTCAAGCGAGGGTCACGCTCGCTTAAGCGAAAACGAGTGAGACGCTTGGGCGAGCCACAATACACGCTGAGCGAAAAGAATAAGAGGAGGATCAGGGGCCGACTCGCTTGAGCGAGCCCCATCTCGATTGAGTGAGATCCCCAGAAATCGTTTGGGTGAAGCAATTGAGCACAGGCGAAAATGGTCCAGAATCTATCCAACACTCACTCGCTTGAGCGAACACCACCTCCAGAAGCCTTTCGCTCAAGCGAAAATGGGCCAGTAACTAAATACCTCACTCTCGCTCGGGGAAGGCCCTACTCGCCTAAGCGATTTTCTTCCAGTGGAAAAACTCATCGATCTCGCTTGGGCGAGATCTTACTCGCCTAAGCGATGATTTTCCAGTAGCCAACCCCTGATGCCTGGGCAGTCTCACCCGAGTGAGATTGGGCCAGTGACTAAATGTCATGCAGGGGGACTTCTCGCTTGAGCGAGAACCCATCTCGCTTAAGCGAGATTATCAGTAGAAGTGCAAAAACGATGCAAATAAACAACACAACATGCCAAAACTTAATTTAAGCCAAATTGATCAAATACATCACATCACATTCATCTTATTATACATTTAAAACTTGTTCTAAACCTTCATACCCATAGATTCTCATTCCAACTCACAATCACATTCTAATCTAACTTACTACTTGGCATAGTCTATGAAATGCAGTTTTCATGTAAATCATCATTCATTCATAAGTTTTACTTACATCTTGCTTCTTTTCAAATTCTAATTAAGGCTAAGGTCACTAACGAAAATGAGCCATAAACTCTAGGATCTCATTTTACTACATGACCTTCCAAAATCTTCATCATACATACATCATCCATATCAATTCACGGTTATTTAAGAATATTCATTATAACTATATACATTACAAAAATCCACTTAAAAACCACAACTCAAAACAATAGCCGACCAAGGCATTCTTTACCCAAAATAGCTTCCTTCACACCACTCCTCCACACAAGAGCTCCATAGGCAAGCATTACAACACAAGAGCTAAAAGATATACCATATAGAGAGTGAGTATACTTTCTCAATGATGAAAATCTAACAATTGTGATAATATATACATAAATGAAATATTAAACATCTTCTTCCTAAAAGAAGTTCAATCAGCACAAAACCAATCATCCATCAAATTCATTAAACATATGTATCCATCAAAATTCACAAGGTCACACCAATCATTGACACAATTACAGTTAGTAATCAAGAGAGTTCCACTTTCTCCTCACACAATCTCCTCATTGGGATATCACACTATGCCACATTCTGAATGCTAATGCACATGTTAGTGTTTAAGATATATATGTACGGATCCAATTTCATTTTCTCAGGTGATCCCACCATAATCATTCATTCATTCAAATTGGTTTCTCGCCTCGCAAGGGGTACTCCCTCTAGCAGCCTCGCAAGGTGCTTTCTCGTGATCGCAACCACGTTCAACAATTCATAATGGTTTCCCGCCTCGCAAGGGGTACTCCCGCCTCATGATCGCAACCACGGGCATACAATCTCAATGGTCCCGTAGGGCCTTTCATTTCAAATACCAAGTGATCGCAACCACCGGTCCAATAATCACAAGAACTCGCAAGCCATTTATATTCTAACATCAAGTGATCGCAACCACTTTTTAACATCATTATGATATGCATGCCATGCTATGTATGCAACAATGCTCATATAGATTATCTCACCCTCTCATCTAGGGTATACTCCCACTCAATTACCATGTTGATTCATAATATTCAAACATATATATATATGTAGCACCCTCATTTTAATAATTAAATGAGATCCAGAATAGGGAAAATTTTTCCCAAAAAGCCAACCCAGCAACTGGGAAGAATTAGACAATAATAAAGGAAGGCAAAGAGCTGACCAGAAGCTCGAAAAACCGATTAGAACAAGGAAAAAATTCACAGTGGAAGAATAAAACAGCGCCTGAGCGAGACCCCAAAACAGCGTGCACTCGCTCAAGGGAGATACAGCATGCTTGAGCAAGCAGCCCAACTCGCTCGGGCGTACACCCCATCGCTTAAGCGAAATCAACCAACAACCTTCCCATGCGCTCACGCTCATTGGAGCGGATGTCTCATTCGCTGGGGCGGACACAGGTACAAGGTAATCTTTCACTCGGATTTGGGACATAGTTTCCCCCAATAAATCATCACGTTCGAACCTCACTCGGGAATCTACACAGCTCCTCATTTCATTCATATAGGTTACAAGTATAAACCACTCGGGAAATTACTTCCCCACCAAGCCGACCCAAAGCCTTCCATTGAGGACATACTCGCTGGAGTGAGAACTCACTCGGTGAAGCATGAAGCCAGACTCGGCATTCCCATCACTCGGTAAAGGGTTTCACTCGATATTCAGGGGTTCCGTTCACTCGGGAACAGCCCCAATACTTGCCTCCCTCGGAAGTTCGTAACTTAGTCTCTTAATTTTGTCCACAAAGGCCACGCAATGGCCCACTCGGAAAATATTAATAATTCCACTCGGAATCTATGAAGTTACTCCACTCGGAGTCTAATAATTTCCCTCACTCGACTTACCACCCAACCAAACACCACTCGGTGTATTCAACCACATTCAATCAGAATGTGCCACACACCTATCATTCAGTAAACTAACTCCAAGACCGACCAACACCTATTCGGTCTTCCACTCGGAATACATATATAACTTCACTGGGATTATATATAAAACACTTAAAATATGTCCAATCTAATCCATCGTAATAACTCTTCCCTCGGAGAAGTTCACTCGGATTCCACTCGGGCCTATACAAAATAATTCCCCACTCGGGGTTTCCTTATAATTTCACTCGGCAATGATCATTCTTAATATTACTTGGGAGATTCTCCCATCAGCTTTTACACAATATAAGTTCATCTAAGGTATCTTACTCAGAATCTAATAAAGCATCACCGCTCAGAAAGGAAGGCCCAGCCATTTATAGTCTCACTCGGAGATGGCTCCCACAACTAAGTTTACTAGGAGAATCATTAACTTAGCGATATTCTATCCACCATTCTCTCTCCGTCTACTCAAACCTAAGTCACCAGTATACAACATATATGTACCTACATGATCATGCACTCGAAATACTCATTACCTTCCATCATTCATTCGTCAGCACCTGGTATCCGATACAAGCACAGGTTATCATCATAAACCATATACATATATAAACATGCACTCGGGTCATAATAGTTCAGATTACTTATATATATAAATTTATATTCATTATACAACACTGTTATTATGAGCTGGCCAAGGCTATAACTGACTTAAACATAATAAATGCGATACAAGCACTCAACAGTTGGAGTGCACGTCACTCGGACTTGAGGTCTTTACACCATTCCGAGTCCGACCTGCATACACTGAAAAATGGTGTAGGGGTGAGGTTTTACAAATGAAGCAATAGTTATTGACTCAGATTTTACCTTAAACCTCAATTATATAATTTACATGGCTCAATCCACAAATATATATATCTACTGCCAATTAATATAAAAGTCACACAATATCATCCAATCGGAAATCACACAATAACATACCTTCTCAATCACACATCACATGGCACTTGGCAACAACATCAATACATACATATTCATTCAGTCGGAATTCACTCATATGACATCATCTAGTCGGCATTCATTCAAATCAATCAATCCATGCCAATCATGTTGGTCTCGATAACCATGCTCATACACACATGCATGCGGATCCGGCTTAAAGCATGATTTCAGTTACAGATTCCTTCCTGGCCCCTCGTCCATTAGCCCTTCCCACGTGGTATCGGCCTCCCATTGGCGTCTCGAGACTCCTCTCTAGCTCCTACGGCTACCACGGGCCCTCATGGAACTAGCCAGGACTGGAAGGCACCTCGTATGTGCAACCTCATGCAATACCACACAGTATTCTAAATGGAATCAAGCATCAACTCACATCTCGAGCATTCGGAAATCATTATGGCGTTCTCATTCAAATACATTCAACATAACTGCATACAGAACCCAGCAAATCACCACCTTTTTTAACTCATAGTTACATGCATTCGGTCAACATGCTCAAAAACATTAACATGCACTAATAGATGGAATCACACCACAAAGCAGTTCACAACATCACTAACCCGGGAGTTGCATGCATAATTACCCAATCACAACACATCAAACTACACATCTCACACGTAACACATCACATTAAAGCAAGCACCCCGAATTCGTCCATAAACCGTACACTTGACATGCAAAGCGCCCCCTACCTGCTGTCGGGGTTCAGGGACTCCTCGAGTTGTAATGCTGACTGATCGCCCTTCTGTTACACCTCCTCCAACAGCCTTCGAGCTCAGCGTTGATCCTGGGCCAGAGTTACTCTTTCTTCCAACGGGTTCGTCTTCCCCACAGCTTCAAGGCACTTCCCAGCACAGCTTCCAACTGGGACACTAACAGCTTCAAGCGGAAGGAGAAGAAGAAGAAGAAGAAGAAGACAAAGGGGATTGTAACATCCCAGTTTTGAAGTTAGATACCGAATAAAAAATTAAATAATAAGAAAAATTGAAAGTAAAGTAAAGAATTAGTTGTTAATCATAATCAATATAGCCTGAGAGTTAATGACAAGTTAATTGGACTTAATTGATGGGATGTGGCTGTCTGTGATTGGCGGAAGGTGTGAGTGGACTGCGACTCATGCTTTCCCATCCCACTCCTTCTCCTCACATGCGTATATAGGTGCATATTCAGTATCACCGTGGGTGCAAAAACTTCTCCCACTACTCCATTCTCTCTTTTTCTTCTTCGTCTCCATCTTCTTTCCGTTCCACTATTTCTGTTCGTCACGACGACAGTGCGGGAAGAAGGTCTGAGCCCCAGCAGGTGAAGGACGATCGTTGAAGCAGAGGAAGAACAACACCCCAACTCCGAACCAAGTGCAGAGTATGACGGAGTGGAGAAAAGCAGAACGAATCAGTAGAAGGGCGTCAGATTCAACGTCGAAGAGCAGAAAAGCTTCTTGAAGTCCCTTTCATAGGTAGGGGGCGCTTGCATGTTAAATGCATGGTCCACGAACGGTACCGGATGAATGTACTGCTTGAGTGTATATGCATGTGTTTGTGATGATTGGATCCTATGCATGATTGGAGATTCTGGATTCCGTGTGTTTTATAGTGGTTAAACAGTAAATGCTTGTAATCTAGATGGTGGTGAAGTAGTATGTTAGTATTGACAATAACGAATGATATGCATGGTTCTATTCTTGCTAACACTGTGAGAATATGAATGTGTGCTCGTTAGTTGATTGGTTAGATGCTATTACTTGATTGCTGATGGTTGAACATATTGGTGTAAATAATAAAGCGAATAAAGGTTGCATTGAATCTGTTCCTACTTAATGGCTACGAAGGAGGTATCGGTGGTGTGATGACGCTTGTTGGTAAATGCATTTAGCTGCATGTGTAAGAGTGGGGCGACCCGTGGAAGGTCAAGAGCCCCGAGGGAATGACTTCCAGTTACAGACCTCGGCTAGATTCTGAAAGAGCTCGTGGTAGCCGTAGGAGCTGGAGAAGAGTCTCGAGACGCCAATGGGAGGCCGGTACCACGCGGGAAGAGCTGAAGGACGAGGGGCCAGGAGAGGGGAAAACTGTAACTGAAAGTCATCACTCGAGTCGGATCCGCAGGCATGCATGTAGATATGAGGTTGATTAGAGTAGTACGTATAACGTGTGTGGAGTGTTATGAATGATTTCCGAGTGTGGGGAGTACCTGTGTATGTTACATGTGTGTCTTAAATGTCATTTTGCCGTGCCTAACCCTAATTAATTTGAAAACGATTGAATGGATATGAATGTGCATACTGACACTGATACCGAGTCCTTGATTGTCATTTTACATGTAAAAGCTCACCCCTGCAGTGGCTACACTTTCAGTGAACATCTCTCGGAAGGAAGGATGAAGGAGGAGCCGAGTGCAGGAAAATGAATCCGAGCGCTATTGGAACATATATCTACATGTGTATATGTATATATGTATAAATACTGTGTATAACGTTTTGTTAAGCCTTGGCCGGCTCATGTTTTGGTTTTAGTCCTTACGCTAAAACTTGATAGCTTTGGATAACAGAAGTCATGATGAAGTTCTTGTAATTATATGAATGCTTTCGTTTATATATGTATATGTTGTGTGTTTTTTTTTATACTGTAAGTGATGTTGAGCGGTGAAGAGGACTGTATGAGTATGTCTTATGAGCGTAGGGTAATTATAATCCGAGTGATTAAATGGTAGTACGCCGAGTGAGTCAGTCGCTATTCCCCGAATGATTATAGGCCTGAGGATTTCCGAGTAAAAGTAAGTATGAAATCCCGAGTAAGGAAGAGTTGGTATTCCCGAGTGAAAACCTCGAGTGATTCCCCTCTGAGAGAGGAGCTCGAACGGTGGTTTAGAGTGGATTGGATCTTAAGTGTAAGGCATCAGTAACCCGAGTGAAAGATGTAAAGTCCGAGCGAGAAGGAGTTCTGGAATTCGAGTGGGATAACCCTTAGTTCCCGAGTAGAGTATAAGTATCGCCGTACAGATAAAATTGGAAGGCTAAGTTATGGAGTTCCGAGTGACTAGAACGGTTCGCCCAAGCGTGAGGACTCGCGCTGAAGCGAGTAGGTGTCAGTGTGGAACACCGCCCAAATACCCTTCCCCTCCGTTGTTACGTTAATACGTCCCAGACAACGGTGTTGACCCCTACTTGGGCGTTGTGGTTGAGTCCGCCCAGACGTTGTCATACCTAGTTGAATTGGGCGGAGTGAGTTCAGGCCCCCTTCCTCCACAAACTACTACACATGTGCATCTCCCTTCTCCTTCCCTCACCTGTTCCCTTATGCTGAAGCGCCCAGTAGTTCCCTCGAGGAAAGGTTTGTCCTGTGAGAGCGAGTGGACGCTGATGTGAGGTTTGCTTGAGGAGTTTCCATCCGTTGTGGCATCATTCAGGCGGTGTTGGACAACGGATGAGTGAGTCACCTTCCGTCCTGGAATCCGCCCAGAAGCTGGAGCGTCACACCGATCCAAATAGACCGGTCTCAGTCCTAATTCCCCTGTTGCTTGTCATATGCGTGTGAATGCTCTTCTACTTCCCTCGCCTTCTTCTTCCCTTCTGTGTTAAATAATTCGTGGCTGCTTTTGTGAAAAAAAATAAATAAATATAAAAATAAAATTTCCTCGTTGTTTTGGGATTACTATTTGTAAAAATTTAGGGTGTTATATTTTGGTATCAGAGCAGACCGAAAGGTCCAAGGCCAAGGTATGCTTACCGAGTGTAAGCGGTTGTGTGTTTTCTGACTAAATGGTCATAATTGTTGTGATGATAGTTGAACCTGATTGATATTGGCTTGAGGATAGGAGGTTGTTTCCTCCTGGTCCGATTGTGTGTTTAACCTGGAAGAATGATATAATGTGCTAAGCTATTGAATGTTAGACTGAAAACCCGATCGGTAGTAAGTGGCTCGGTATACTTATCCTCGAATTTTGATTTCAGGATAAGGAATGACGCATCGCCAAAGCATGGAGGCTATAGCCACAGCATTCCAACGCTTTGCGGACGTGTTTGAAAGGCAGGGCCAGACTCGAGCTGAGGATGGCCACGTGCTGGACTGCTTCCTGAAGAGGAAGCCGAGTGAGTTTCAGGGAGGACGTAACCCAGAGGCAGCTTTTAAATGGACTCAGGAACTGGAGAGGATTTTTGGGGGTCTTCGTTGTACCGAGGCCCAAAAGGTGGAATGTGCAGTGTATATGCTGCGAGATGAAGCGGAGAACTGGTGGAAGATAGCCAGAAGCCGATTCCCTGATGATGAAGCTCAGCTGACATGGAATGATTTTAAGACATACTTTTTAGAGAAATACTTCCCCGACACAGTGAGGAGTCGGAAGGAGCTGGAGTTTATGGAGTTGAAGCAAGGCTCCATGACTGTGGAAGAATACACGACAAGATTCGAGGAGTTGTGCCTATTCTACCCACCCTTCCAACAACCTAGGACGGAGAGCTCGAAGTGCCTTAAGTTTGAAAATGGATTAAGATTAGATGTTAAGAGGGCCTGCAGATACCATGAGATACGGAGTTTCCCTGCATTGGTGAATAAATGTAGGATATTTGAAGAAAATGACAAGGCCCACTCGGGCCAGAGCAGCAGAGCCAACCAGTATCTGAGGCCTCAGCAGTCACGTTTCAAGAGGCCAGGGAACGTAGGAAGAAATGAACCCTTCACTAGATATCAGGGTCACGGTGACCAAGGGAGACAGATGAGTGGACGACCTAGGTACGGTAAGTGCTTTAAATGTGGTGGCGACCACTTTGCTCAGAGTTGCAATGATACCGATGTTAAGTGTTTTCACTGCAGGAATAGGGGACACATTCGCCCTGACTGCCCCCAGCTCCGTCAAACAAATGCTAGTGTGCGTCAAGGAGGGTTCCAGGTGAAGAGCAATAGGAATGATGGACAAAACTCACGGGGCGGAAACAACAGAGCTAGAGGGAATATGATGGTTGCCCCAAATATCAGGAGGAGAGACACCGACCAACCAGCCACTGGAAGAGTCTACGCCATCAACGCAGAAGAAGTCGCACAAGCAAATGACTTAGTACAATATAAGTGCTCACTCGGTAGATACACACTTAGTGTAGTTTTTGATTCTGGAGCTACCCACTCCTTCATAGCTGATGATTGTGTAAAACGTTTGAAATTACCGACCGTGGAAATGGATCGGATTTTGGAAGTAGCCAATCCGACTGGTCCTAAGGTACTAACCTCGTCAATGTGCAAACAAGTGACGTTCAAATTGTGCGATCGAAGTTTCACTTTTGACTTGGTGTGCATACCCTTGAAGGATCTTGATATCGTACTCGGGGTAGACTGGCTTTCAGCCAACGAGGTGTTAGTGGATTGCAGAAACCGAAGGATAATTTTCCCGAGACAGCACCATGAGGACTGCACAGCATAAGGTATAACTCAACTATTCATGATGCTTTGTCTAACCGAGGGAGAGAGTAAAACCCGAGTGAACGAAATCCCGATTGTCTGTGAATTTCCAGAATTGTTCCCTGAAGACGTACCGAGTGTCCCTCCCAATAGGGAAGTCGAATTCTCTATAGACTTGATCCCTGGGGCCGAGCCAGTCTCCAGTGCACCCTATAGAATGTCCTCAACTGAATTAGCCGAGCTGAAGAAGCAAGTGGATGAGTTACTCGGAAAATAGTTCATTAGACCGAGTGTATCACCATGGGGCGCACCGGTACTACTTGTTAAGAAGAAGGACGGCAGCATGAGACTTTGCATAGATTACCGACAGTTAAACAAACTCACAATTAAGAATCGGTATCCACTACCCAGAATTGATGATTTAATTGACCAACTGCGTGGAGCCTCAGTCTTCTCAAAAATCGACTTACGATCAGGATATCACCAAATCCGAGTGAAGGACTCGGATATCCCAAAAACTGCCTTTAGGACTCGGTATGGCCACTATGAGTATGTAGTGATGCCGTTCGGTGTGACAAACGCCCCTGCTGTCTTCATGAATTACATGAACAGCATATTCCACCCCTATTTAGACCGATTCGTAGTTGTTTTCATTGATGACATCCTAGTCTATTCTAAGACTTCCGAGGAGCATGAAGAACACCTCCGAACGGTACTCCAAGTGTTAAGGGAGAAACAGTTGTTCGTGAAGCTTTCAAAGTGCGAATTCTGGATGAATAAGATCCACTTCCTCGAACATGTAATTTCTGAGCAAGGTGTCTCGGTGGACCCTTCGAAGGTGACAGCTATAATGGCATGGGAGAGACCCAAGTCGGTCTCGGAGATAAGGAGTTTTATGGGCCTGGCAGGTTATTATAGAAGGTTCATTGAGGGTTTTTCTAAGCTGGCGTTACCACTAACTAAATTGACTCGGAAAAGCATTCCCTTCGTGTGGAGTCCCGAGTGCGAGAGCAGCTTACGAGAGCTGAAGAACAAGTTGACAACTGCGCCAGTGCTGGCATTACCCGACTTACAAGAAAGCTTTGTAGTTTATTGTGATGCATCAGGACTCGGATTAGGATGCGTGCTCATGCAGAGAGATCGAGTGATAGCGTATACCTCTCGGCAATTGAGACCTCACGAGCAGCATTATCCGACCCACGATTTGGAGTTGGCAGCTGTGGTGTTCACACTAAAAATTTGGAGGCATTATTTGTACGGGTCCAGATTTGAAGTATACAGTGATCACAAGAGCCTTAAATACCTATTTGACCAAAAAGAGCTGAACATGAGGCAGAGGAGATGGATAGAATTCTTAAAGGACTACGATTTTGAGCTGAAATACCATCCGGGTAAGGCAAATGTCATTGCCGACGTGTTGAGTCGGAAATCCCTCCATATGGCAACAATGATGGCAAGAGAAGTGGAGTTGTTAGAGCAGTTCCGAGACATGGACTTACATGCTGACACCCCCTCCTCTCGGAAAATAGAAATCGGTACGTTAAGAATCGCCAATGAATTCCTGAAGTCCATGTACGAACAGCAGCAGTCAGACTCTTACTTGGCTGAGATGAAGAAGACGCAGGCCAAGGGAAAGGATTTGTCCTTGACCGAGGGATCAGATGGGATCTTCCGAGTGAAAGACAGGATATACGTGCCGAGTGAGAAAGGATTAAGGAAAATGGTGCTTGACGAAGCTCATAAGAGCCTCCTCAGTATTCACTCGGGTACCACGAAGATGTACCATGACCTGAAGAAACAATTCTGGTGGCCTGGACTAAAGAGGAATATGGCAGAATACGTGGCTCGGTGTATTACTTGTCAGAAATCAAAAGTGGAGCACCAGAAGCCGTACGGTGCAATGCAGCCCCTGAAGATTCCCATGTGGAAATGGGACTCGATTGCTATGGATTTTGTCATGGGATTGCCCAAAAACCGAGCGGGCCATGATACGATTTGGGTCATTGTTGACCGACTGGCGAAGAGTGCACACTTCCTGCCTGTGAACATGAAGTACCCGATGCATAAATTGGCACGGATTTACGTTCATGAGATTATCCGACTGCATGGTATACCAACTTCCATCGTATCGGATAGGGATCCTAGGTTCACGTCCCGGTTTTGGACCAGCCTGCATCAAGAAATGGGCACTAAACTTTGGCTTAGTTCTGCCTACCACCCCCAATCAGATGGACAATCCGAGCGGACGATTCAAAGTTTAGAAGACTTATTAAGAGCATGTGTGTTAGAGCACGGAGGAGATTGGGAGCAGTACCTCCCCTTGATTGAGTTTACGTACAATAACAGCCATCATAACAGCATTGGCATGGCACCCTACGAAGCACTATATGGACGAAGGTGCCGAACCCCACTTTGCTGGTCGGAAACGGGTGAGAGTCTGCTATTGGGACCAGACATTGTGAAGCAAACCACAGAGTAGATCCGAGTGATACAGGGAAAAATGAAGGCATCTCAAGACAGGCAGAAGAGTTACCATGACAACCGCACCAAACCATTGGAATTTTCAGTCGGAGACAGAGTGTTTTTGAGGACTTCTCCGAGTAAAGGAGTCGAACGAGCCTTGAAAGGCGGAAAGTTAAGCCCTCGATACATTGGACCTTATGAGGTGTTGGAATGAGTCGGCACCATGGCATACCGAATAGCATTACCGACCCACTTATCCCAATTGCACAACGTATTTCATGTGTCTCAACTAAGGAAGTATCTACATGACCCTAGTCACACAATGCCTGACGATGAAGTGGAAATCAAGGAAGACCTGACCACTGTGACTACACTGATCAGAATCATGGACCGATCGGTGAAGCGTTTGAGAAACAAAAACATACAGCTGGTAGAAGTGGAGTGGTAACAAGGCAAGACTACCTCACGTACCTGGGAACGCGAAGACTCCATGAGGCAGCAGTACCCCGAGTTGTTTGCTAAGGTGAGTTACCGACTGAATTTCGAGGACGAAATTCTTTTGAGTGGGGGAGAATTGTAACATCCCAGTTTTGAAGTTAGATACCGAATAAAAAATTAAATAATAAGAAAAATTGAAAGTAAAGTAAAGAATTAGTTGTTAATCATAATCAATATAGCCTGAGAGTTAATGACAAGTTAATTGGACTTAATTGATGGGATGTGGCTGTCTGTGATTGGCGAAAGGTGTGAGTGGACTGCGACTCACGCTTTCCCATCCCACTCCTTCTCCTCACATGCGTATATAGGTGCATATTCAGTATCACCGTGGGTGCAAAAACTTCTCCCACTACTCCATTCTCTCTTTTTCTTCTTCGTCTCTATCTTCTTTCCGTTCCCCTGTTTCTGTTCGTCACGACGACAGTGCGGGAAGAAGGTCTGAGCCCCGGCAGGTGAAGGACGATCGTTGAAGCAGAGGAAGAACAACACCCCAACTCCGAACCAAGTGCAGAGTATGACGGAGTGGAGAAAAGCAGAACGAATCAGTAGAAGGGCGTCAGATTCAACGTCGAAGAGCAGAAAAGCTTCTTGAAGTCCCTTTCGTAGGTAGGGGGCGCTTGCATGTTAAATGCATGGTCCACGAACGGTACCGGATGAATATACTGCTTGAGTGTATGTGCATGTGTTTGTGATGATTGGATCCTATGCATGATTGGAGATTCTGGATTCCGTGTGTTTTATAGTGGTTAAACAGTAAATGCTTGTAATCTAGATGGTGGTGAAGTAGTATGTTAGTATTGATAATAACGAATGATATGCATGGTTCTATTCTTGCTAACACTGTGAGAATATGAATGTGTGCTCGTTAGTTGATTGGTTAGATGCTATTACTTGATTACTGATGGTTGAACATATTGGTGTAAATAATAAAGCGAATAAAGGTTGCATTGAATCTGTTCCTACTTAATGGCTACGAAGGAGGTATCGGTGGTGTGATGACGCTTGTTGGTAAATGCATTTAGCTGCATGTGTAAGAGTGGGGCGACCCGTGGAAGGTCAAGAGCCCCGAGGGAATGACTTCCAGTTACAGACCTCGGCTAGATTCCGAAGGAGCTCGTGGTAGCCGTAGGAGCTAGAGAAGAGTCTCGAGACGCCAATGGGAGGCCGGTACCACGCGGGAAGAGCTGAAGGACGAGGGGCCAGGAGAGGGGAAAACTGTAACTGAAAGTCATCACTCGAGTCGGATCCGTAGGCATGCATGTAGATATGAGGTTGATTAGAGTAGTACGTATAACGTGTGTGGAGTGTTATGAATGATTTCCGAGTGTGGGGAGTACCTGTGTGTGTTACATGTGTGTCTTAAATGTCATTTTGCCGTGCCTAACCCTAATTAATTTGAAAACGATTGAATGGATGTGAATGTGCATACTGACACTGATACCGAGTCCTTGATTGTCATTTTACATGTAAAAGCTCACCCCTGCAGTGGCTACACTTTCAGTGAACATCTCTCGGAAGGAAGGATGAAGGAGGAGCCGAGTGCAGGACAATGAATCCGAGCGCTATTGGAACATATATCTACATGTGTATATGTATATATGTATAAATACTATGTATAATGTTTTGTTAAGCCTTGGCCGGCTCATGTTTTGGTTTTAGTCCTTATGCTAAAACTTGATAGCTTTGGATAACAGAAGTCATGATGAAGTTCTTGTAATTATATGAATGCTTTCGTTTATATATGTATATGTTGTGTGTTTTTTTTTATACTGTAAGTGATGTTGAGCGGTGAAGAGGACTGTATGAGTATGTCTTATGAGCGTAGGGTAATTATAATCCGAGTGATTAAATGGTAGTACGCCGAGTGAGTCAGTCGCTATTCCCCGAATGATTATAGGCCCGAGGATTTCCGAGTAAAAGTAAGTATGAAATCCCGAGTATGGAAGAGTTGGTATTCCCGAGTGAAAACCTCGAGTGATTCCCCTCTGAGAGAGGAGCTCGAACGGTGGTTTAGAGTGGATTGGATCTTAAGTGTAAGGCATCAGTAACCCGAGTGAAAGATGTAAAGTCCGAGCGAGAAGGAGTTCTAGAATTCGAGTGGGATAACCCTTAGTTCCCGAGTAGAGTATAAGTATCGCCGTACAGATAAAATTGGAAGGCTAAGTTATGGAGTTCCGAGTGACTAGAACGGTTCGCCCAAGCGTGAGGACTCGCGCTGAAGCGAGTAGGTGTCAGTGTGGAACACCGCCCAAATACCCTTCCCCTCTGTTGTTACGTTAATGCGTCCCAGACAACGGTGTTGACCCCTACTTGGGCGTTGTGGTTGAGTCCGCCCAGACGTTGTCATACCTAGTTCAATTGGGCGGAGTGAGTTCAGGCCCCCTTCCTCCACAAACTACTACACATGTGCATCTCCCTTCTCCTTCCCTCACCTGTTCCCTTATGCTGAAGCACCCAGTAGTTCCCTCGAGGAAAGGTTTGTCCTGTGAGAGCGAGTGGACGCTGATGTGAGGTTTGCTTAAGGAGTTTCCATCCGTTGTGGCATCATTCAGGTGGTGTTGGACAACGGATGAGTGAGTCACCTTCCGTCCTAGAATCCGCCCAGAAGCTGGAGCGTCACACCGATCCGAATAGACCGGTCTCAGTCCTAATTCCCCTGTTGCTTGTCATATGCATGTGAATGCTCTTCTACTTCCCTCGCCTTCTTCTTCCCTTCTGTGTTAAATAATTCGTGGCTACTTTTGTGAAAAAAAAATAAATATAAAAATAAAATTTCCTCGTTGTTTTGGGATTACTATTTGTAAAAATTTAGGGTGTTACAGGGATGAAGAGAACGGGGAGTGGAAACAGGGCCACGTCGCTGTTCCACCCAGAAAAGCTCTTCAACTCTCTCCCTGTTCTTTCCATGCGGGTGATGCGAATGAGGGTGAAGAAGAAGAGAAACAGTAAAAGAAGAGACCAGATGTACGCATGAAGGAGAGCTGTCCAGCGTGACTAATAAGGGAAAGAGAGAGTTGAAGTTGTTTTATACCTCCAGGGGTGCATGCGTCCTTTCACCTGGCATTAACATTATTTATTCAATTATTTCTAACCAAACAGCAATTACTCTAATTAACCATTAATCCTAATTCTGCAATTTAACCCTTAATTAATAGCTTAATCTCAATCGGTAATTAAATTAAGAATCGGGATGTTACAGTTCTCCCCCTCTCAAAAGAATTTCGTCCTCGAAATTCAAACACATGCTTAGCCTCAATGAACCACTCGGAAAATCGCTGTCATACCACAATAAGCAATTACACCTCTATGCATCTCAAGTATTCGTACATTGTTTAAATTCCAGTCGGTATAATTGGTTTCCAAAGCAATCTACCGACCGCTCCACCCAGAAAACCGAGACATCACTCTTAACACATTTCTACTCGGAAGTGTCACCATCGACTCAGAATAACATTCCTTTCTTTCACTCAGACTTACCTCAACAAACAGATCGAAATACCACAATCATGCTTTGACTGCAACTCTTCGCTCCTCCACGTCTCCGACTGCTTCGTAATTTCTAATCAGCATAAATAAAACAACTCTTCATTGTCTTTATTACATTCAGGATTCCATTCCCCACGTAGTTACCCCCATTCAACTCTGCCAGTCCACTATAACCAATGGTACATCAAGTTCCTTGGCCACTCGGCCTTACACACTCAACGTTAATCGGTGCACATCCACCAACTGTTCCTTCAGTCCCAATGGAGTCACTCAGAATAATTATGTATCCACACAGGGTATAAACACAAAGTCATGTTGATTATAGTGTTGGGGCAGTTTAATCGGCAAGAAGCATTACCGATTACCACAGAATACTCACCAATGTTTGATTCACCTTGGATTAAACCCTCGGGTAGTCAACATCCGACTCCAAAATTTTTTCTCTAAATCATGATATATCTTGACAATACCGAGACAAACGCTCAAAAGAGCTTCAAGGTGCTCCAATTAGCACAGACTGCCTGGATTTTCCCTTTACAGGCATCACACTCGGTTCTAGAATCTCCGATTTCTAACCATTCCTTTGGCCAATTCCATGCCTACACCCTGAGAAGGTCACTCGGGACTCTCAATCAAAAGGGTTGTTCGGTGTTTGAAGGAAATTCTTACCCGGAAAACTTTCCATTTACCCTAGTTTGCACTCGGAATTCAAGCCCACTCCGAATACAAATCTGAGTTCCAACTCAGCAGCTTCAAACATCAATCCGAACACATCTATGGATAAATTTACCCCTCGGGCATTAACTCTTCCTTGGGATAATTCACTCGAAGACTTACCCATTCATAGCCCCACATTCCGACCAGACGTCCATTTGGTAAGATTAGTCAGGGGCACATCCTACAGACTTAAAATTTTCACACGATGAATCATTTACTTCGTACCATTCCACTCGGAAACGTCACGCTGCGAGTCACACCACTCGAATCTTACCCTACTCAGAAGTGTCACACTCGGACACAATTCCCTTAACTTAGCAATGATCCTCTCTATGAGGTTCTACTCGAAACACCATAACTTCACTCAGTAATCCTTTCTCCCAAAAGGTTTTACTCGAAATTACATTCCTTCTCTTCACTCATAATCATCTCTACCTCCTGTCACTCAAATTATAGTAACCTTTCCTAAGTAAATCTTGCCTCATTAATTATCTCAGCTCGTAAATCATGACCCTTCATTAAATCCTCAACATTACTCGGCTAAACCCATAAACTTCTAATTCTGGTGTTAGGTTTGGGTCACGGATATATACACTCAGCAACTAATTGCTTCCATCGGGATTCGGGCTACCATCAATGAATACTTGTCATGCTAACAGCATTACTACATTCCCAATAATGGCTGTAGCAATTTCTAAACGTTGTTCTAGGTATATCAGGGACCTTAATCCGCTCTAGTGGCATTTTAAGCGTCAATTGACTCTGGTAAACTGAGTCGCACATAATTAATCCTCCAGATCTTCAGTACTCTGTAGTGGTTATTCTTTCCTATAGTTAACTTACTCAATCGGTTGGCAATCAAGGCATGACCACACACCACCGCCACACCTTTCAATCAGTAACACAAGGTACTTATGTTGGCAAGATCACCTTCTTGTCCCCGACAGTCAACACCATTTTCACAATCAACCATACCCCATATAACCTTTGATTCTCTCAGAGGTAAGCACCTCAATGCCAAACAAGTCTCCTATCCTCTTTTGAATACACTATCAATTACCATCCACTCGACACACTCTCACTTTTACTCAGGATAGCCCGATAGACTCACCATCACCATAAGCAGCTACAACCTCACCTGCCCGACTCATGAATTGCTGCATCCAACTTATAGGATGACGTCTCGTTCCTATAGGGTTACAACAATTACATAAAGTCACTGCAAGAGTGTACGCTGCCACAATGCCCATGGTATGTAGAGTCGTCTCGGAACAGCATAGCTCACACCGACTGTACTCACACAGGTAATACTAAAGCACATGAAATTAATGACAATTCACATAAATTTATAAATAACACATTTATATCAACATCATTGTTATGCACCGACTAGGGTACATCACACAACAACAGTCATAAGTTATCAATTACCATCACTATAAAAGTGTATAATAGCAATAGATTTCTGACTCACACAGGGTTCACACCTCCTCGCTGAATCTTATCCTCATAAAGCTATAATCTGGCAGTCTATTATTCCATCATGTCATCACTCATCAATCAATTGGAGCCTAACAATTCATTAATCCCACTTGAGTATACATCTCGAGGTTACCATATAATTTCCGATTAAACAACAAGTTTTTGCCTTAGTGGACTCTCTTCGCCAATCATAAGTACAACCCTCCTATTGGATGTACAATCAGCCTCATCACACGAGTTCTGTCATTACTCTACTCAATACCCAATCGCACCCAGGACTCAACACTACCATTTCTTTATCCATCAGGTATCATTCGTTATTTGCACTTCACTATATGGCTATTCAATCCTCAAGGAGTTACCATACAATTGCCTTACTCGGTTCAACAATTCACAGGGTTAATCAAATTATCAGAATCAAAATTTCTAGGGGTCATTAAGTACCCGTCGTAGGCATTCTCACAACATCCAATTATTACCGAGCCTAGCTCACCATAGTGTCTGATTCCATAAGTCTAACAGTATAAGGTCATGCTAAACCCAATCGGTTTCTACACCTTATGGGTCACAATTCAATCAATAATTTACTCGGTTTTCAGCCACAACACCGAGTCTAACCCAAGTCATCACACAATAAAATCATCACACAATGGTAATCCAAGCCTCATGAGTTACTACGCATTTGCTTTACTCAGGCTCAACAACTCACAAGATTAATAAATTATCAGACTTAGAATTTCTAAGGGGTCACCACTTACCCATCGTGGGTCACACCTAAAATATCCAAATATTATAAAGCCCAATACCATTCACTCAGTCTTCACACACCAAAACCGAGACAGTATTCAAATCAAACAGGTATTCTATGTCACATTCATTCATTCATGATCATGCCCAATTAACTGGGTCACCACACCTAGTGGTCCAGCATCTAGTCCATCAGCCACTTGGTTTCCTCACCAACCACCGAGACGTAATCCCAATTTAACATATACCCGGTCTCGCCCTTGTTTACTTATCACACACCCAGATTTTTAACTTAGGAAACTGCAACACATCACTCATACCATATATCGTATACATCATATATCGTTCATTCATCGCTCACTCAATTTCCCAATTTAGGAATCTGCAATCAATCAATTACATCCTATACCATATAGGATTCACGTGCCAAAAGATATGTACTGGCAACTTAGAAAACTGCAATAAATTACTTATGCCATAAACTACACACGTCATACATCATTCACTTAATCAACTCGAACATAAGAGTTCTAATCCATTCAACAAGCATGACTTGGCCATGAACCATCAGCATAGCGCACCCAAGAGTCCTAACCAATTGATCTGACCTCCACCTGTACCAGGGTCCCAACATTTATCATTCTATTTCTTCTGACTGACCCAGGCTTAAAATAACCCCTAGGTAGTTCATAAACAATCAGGCTAGGGTAGCATCAAGTCTTCTATTCCCCAATCAACGTCACAACAGTAGTACCCTTTACTACTGTCTGCAACAAAACACATAAGCATAGAATCACACAAATCATGATTAATCATGTATCAATTTAACAGAATACTACAGGCAATGATGATAATCGGTCATATTGCACACAACCGCCCACTAACAGTAGGCAAACCTTGGCCATGGACCTTTTGGTCTGCTCTGATACCAAAATGTAACACCCTCATTTTAATAATTAAATGAGATCCAGAACAGGGAAAATTTTTCCCAAAAAGCCAACCCAGCAACCGGGTAGAATTAGACAATAATAAAGGAAGGCAAAGAGTTGACCAGAAGCTCGGAAAACCGATTAGAACAAGGAAAAACATTCACAGTGGAAGAATAAAACAGCGCCTGAGCGAGACCCCAAAACAGCGTGCACTCGCTCAAGGGAGATACAGCACGCTTGAGCGAGCAGCCCAACTCGCTCGGGCGTACACCCCATCGCTTAAGCGAAATCAACCAACAACTTTCCCATGCGCTCACACTCATTGGAGCGAATGTCTCATTCGCTGGGGCGGACACAGGTACAAGGTAATCTTTCACTCGGATTTGGGACATAGTTTCCCCCAATAAATCATCACGTTTAAACCTCACTCGGGAATCTACACAGCTCCTCATTTCATTCATATAGGTTACAAGTATAAACCACTTGGGAAATTACTTCCCCACCAAGCCGACCCAAAGCCTTCCATTGAGGACATACTCACCGGAGCGAGAACTCACTTGGTGAAGCATGAAGCCAGACTCGGTATTCCCATCACTCGGTAAAGGGTTTCACTCGATATTCAGGGGTTCCATTCACTCGGGAACAGCCCCAATACTTGCCTCCCTCGGAAGTTCGTAACTTAGTCTCTCAATTTTGTCCACAGAGGCCATGCAATGGCCCACTCGGAAAATATTAATAATTCCACTCGAAATCTATGAAGTTACTCCACTCGGAGTCTAATAATTTCCCTCACTCGGCTTACCACCCAACCAAACACCGCTCGGTGTATTCCAACCACATTCAATCAGAATGTGCCATACACCTATCACTCAGTAAACTAACTCCAAGACCGACCAACACCTATTCGGTCTTCCACTCGGAATACATATATAACTTCACTCCGATTATATATAAAACACTTAAAATATGTCCAATCTAATCCATCGTAATAACTCTTCCCTCGGAGAAGTTCACTCGGATTCCACTCGGGCCTATACAAAATAATTCCCCACTCGGGGTTTCCTTATAATTTCACTCGGCAACGATCATTCTTAATATTACTCGGGAGATTCACCCATCAGCTTTTACACAATATAAGTTCATCTAAGGTATCTTATTTAGAATCCAATTAAGCATCACCGCTCGGAAAGGAAGGCCCATCCATTTATAGTCTCACTCGGAGATGGCTCCCACAACTAAGTTTACTAGGAGAATCATTAACTTAGCGATATTCTATCCACCATTCTCTCTCCGTCTACTCAAACCCAAGTCACCAGTATACAACATATATGTACCTACATGATCATGCACTCGAAATACTTATTACCTTCCATCATTCATTCGTCAGCACCTGGTATCCGATACAAGCACAGGTTATCATCATAAACCATATACGTATATAAACATGCACTCGGGTCATAATAGTTCAGATTACTTATATATATAAATTTATATTCATTATACAACACTGTTATTATGAGCCGGCCAAGGCTATAACTGACTTAAACATAACAAATGCGATACAAGCACTCAACAGTCGGAGTGCACGTCACTCGGACTTGAGGTCTTCACACTATTCCGAGTCCGACCTGCATACACTGAAAAATGGTGTAGGGGTGAGCTTTTACATATGTAGCAATAGTTATTGACTCAGATTTTACCTCAAACCTCAATTATATAATTTACATAGCTCAATCCACAAATATATATATCTACTGCCAATTAATATAAAAGTCACACAACATCATCCAATCGGAAATCACACAATAACATACCTTCTCAATCACACATCACATGGCACTTGGCAACAGCATCAATACATACATATTCATTCAGTCGAAATTCACTCATATGACATCATCTAGTCGGCATTCATTCAAATCAATCAATCCATGCCAATCATGTTGGTCTCGATAACCATGCTCATACACACATGCATGCGGATCCGGCTTAAAGCATGATTTCAGTTACAGATTCCTTCCTGGCCCCTAGTCCATTAGCCCTTCCCGCGTGGTACCGGCCTCCCATTGGTGTCTCAAGACTCCTCTCTAGCTCCTACGGCTACCACGGGCCCTCATGGAACTAGCCAGGACTGGAAGGCACCTCGTATGTGCAACCTCATGCAATACCACACAGTATTCTAAATGGAATCAAGCATCAACTCACATCTCGAGCATTCAAAAATCATTATGGCGTTCAAATACATTCAACATAACTGCATACAGAACCCAGCAAATCACCACCCTTTTTAACTCATAGTTACATGCATTCGGTCAACATGCTCAGAAACATTAACATGCACTAATAGATGGAATCACACCACAAAGCAGTTCACAACATCACCAACCCGGGAGTTGCATCCACAATTACCCAATCACAACACATCGAACTACACATCTCACACATAACACATCACATTAAAGCAATCACCCAGAATTCGTCCATAAACCGTACACTTGACATGCAAAGCGCCCCCTACCTGCTGTCGGGGTTCAGGGACTCCTCGAGTTGCAATGCTGACTGATCGCCCTTCTGTTACACCTCCTCCAACAGCCTTCGAGCTCAGCGTTGATCCTAGGCCAGAGTTGCTCTTTCTTCCAACGGGTTCGTCTTCCCCACGGCTCCAAGGCACTTCCCAGCACAGCTTCCAACTAGGACACTAACAGCTTCAAGCGGAAGGAGAAGAAGAAGAAGAAGAAGAAGAAGACAAAGGGGATGAAGAGAACGGGGAGTGGAAACAGGGCCACGTCGCTGTTCCACCCAGAAAAGCTCTTCAACTCTCTCCCTGTTCTTTCCACGCGGGTGATGCGAATGAGGGTGAAGAAGAAGAGAAACAGTAAAAAGAAGAGACCAGATGTACGCATGAAGGAGAGCTGTCCAGCGTGACTAATAAGGGAAAGAGAGAGTTGAAGTTCTTTTATACCTCCAGGGGTGCATGCGTCCTTTCACCTGGCATTAACATTATTTATTCAATTATTTCTAACCAAACAGCAATTACTCTAATTAACCATTAATCCTAATTCTGCAATTTAACCCTTAATTAATAGCTTAATCTCAATCGGTAATTAAATTAAGAATCGGGATGTTACAATATATATATATATATATATATTCCGATCATAATATTCAAGAATTATTAAGTCAAGGATTTCAAATATTCATCAAGCCACGCATGGAATCTATAACATGTCATCACACATTATACCAATCATAACCTCAATAAGGTCTTATCCTACAATCAATCATTATAAGAATCTTACTCAATTTCACATCACATACAGATGATACTACATCCATTTAAGGAAGCATGCCATATTACATCAATACATACATTATCATCATACAAGTTCTCATACATTTAGAAAATACACCCCTCTCCTATCTCAAGAGAAGTAAACTTCTGGGTTCGATGTTCCCGCTTCACAAGTATTATCAAGTCCTACACCAATCAATTATAGGACCACATCAATCATTCATTCAAACACCATTTCAACATACATATACATATATGTACACATGATTCTTATCATGTAGAGGCTATTTATAGGTTTTATTCATTTGTCTAATTAGGTTTCGGGAATTCCTTCCTTAAATTGGAATCCATTATTATCAAAGGCTACAACCTAGGTAGTCAAGTTACCACATTTATTAATTTCCCACCAATACCTTCTTGAGTGTTCCATTTATGACTTCTAACCAACATTATAAATCATTATTAAATACCTCTACCTTATTATTTATAACATTTTCATCATCAATTAATGCCTTTCACCTTCATCTTATATATTTTCCTCAATTTCATAAGTTAGGGTTTTTATAAAAACCCAACCATATCATAAATGCACTTCTATATACATAATCTTTCAACCCTATTTTCATATACCTTATTTATTGCTCATAAATGTCCATATTTATTTCACCCCACCTTAGGTTTATATATTTAATGGTTCCTTTCCCTACCCACAAGCATTTAATACTCTTCCAAGTCATAACTAACCATTTCTAGGTTCAAAACACAAGGAAATGGCAAGAAGCTTACCTTGCTCCAAGAAAACAAAAATGGGAATCAAGAGGGAGGGTGAAGATGACAAAAATGGAGAGGAGAATGGGAGGAGCTTCAAGCATCCATTGTCTCCTCCAAGCTTCAATGGTGAACGAAAATAAGAGAAGGAGAGCACCAATTTGTTCAAGCTCTTGGGGAGGAAGAAGAAGATATAAAGAAGAGAAGAATGAGAGAAGTGTGTTTGCCAAAGAGAGTGAAAACCAGCGTGAAAATAGAGTGAAAGAGGTAAGGATTTTGTTTTAATTTTTAATCTTTCATTAAACTCTTCCATTTTCAAACAAACAGGCTCTCTGTTCAGGCTCAATACTTTATCTAAAAATTAATCTGAATACATATTCAGATTCCCAATAATATTATCTAAAGCCCTGACCAGTTGTATCTCAATCAGAGATACTTGGTCTGACACCCATATTTTATCTGGGTTAGTTTTTTGCTTATCTGGTCTCAATAACTTACTAACAGTCTCCGAAAGTCTTAATCAAATTATTTCTAATATTTCGCGACATTAAATAGTTCACATTCAATTATTCAATATTTATTCCCTCGATTTATTCTCTATTTTAAAATTTGGGATGTTATAGATTAACTCATTTATACTTATTTAATACTTATTCAACATATTTAATCATTTTTATAAAACTCGGGATGTTACAATCCACCCCACCTAAAAGAAATTTTGTCCTCAAAACTTAACCTCGACACATAAGTCATAGGGCTATACTTCGGGCCACACCCCATCAGAGTCCAATGACACCATGAAATAACATCGGACTTCCCAAAGTCCATCAAGACATGTTCATCATCATTTCATCATTCTTAACATAAAATTTTCTATATCCAAGCGTGTCATATGTCATCGATCACAACTCGTCCAACAAAGCTTATATGTTCATACTCAGTACAACCAGATAGGCTCAATACATTCACCATAAGCAGTTACAACCCTTCACCTGATCGGCCCACGTGTTGCTGCATCCGACATATAGGATGGCGTCCCAATCCCGTAGTGATTACCACAAACACATGAAGTCAACGCATAAGTGCATATTGCCACAATGCCTATGGCATGTAAATTCTTACCAGGACAAGTACTTCGTATTCCCACTGCTCACATCGATTACACATCCTCAAATATCCTCAATTCACATGAGACTTAGTGACAATTTTCACAAGTCCATAATCAATATATTCATATCTCATCCTCATTATACAATTAATTTGGCATAAACTATGCCATACCAATCATCAAATATTAATTTACATTATCCTAAATTGGTGTATTAACCATAAATTTTCAATCATCGCAAGGTAAATACCCCTTCATCGGGCTTCATCCATCCCAAAGTCATGGTTAAATTGCCTAATAATCCTTTGTCTCATTCACTCATCGTTGGCTATAAATCGATTTAAGCCTAAATGAGTTACTAAACTCGCAAGAAGTACGCAACTCCAGGATCAAATAGGGTTCTTAACCGCATAACAAGCTTTCACATTAGGAATTCTCCTCACAATTCACAACCAAACTCCATAAGCTGGACACACAACTTGTATCATATCACATCACTAAGTGATTCCTATCATCAATACATTCCATTAGGAACAAAGGAAGGGTAATGACATGATCAAATTTCCTTTACCACAACAAAATCACCTGTTAGGTCAATGTCTTATCATAGTCCCTAGTTAATTCATTAATCACAAAGTCAAGGGCATACAATTTAGCCCAAAGCCATACCATAGAATCATATATCATTGCCAATACCAACTTATACCCTGAATTTATTCTTTATTATTAACCAACTATTTAGGGGTTATATTCATTATTCATATTCCATCTCATTCCGGCTCTAATCTCAATAATTCATTACATAATAAATCTTACTATGGATCTACTAACCATAAGGTTTAACAATTCATCAGGCTTAGAAAGTCCAAGAGGTTACCTAGCTCCCATTGTAGGATACACCCCCAACATCCAAACATCATTAAATAGAGTTCATAATATAGCATAGAGCCAAGACCACCATAGGGCCCAATTAGATTAATCATCCATAAGGTTTGATCATGCAAGATCATGCCAAGTCAACGGGGTCACCACATCTAGTGGATCAGAAATCACATCAGTCATTCACTAGGACTTCACTTACGAAATTGAGTTCAACCTTAATTAGGTGCATATGCAATTTCACATTTCACTACCTTATTATTTTACCACATACTCAAGTTCCCAATCTAGGGAGATACAACAATTACATGTGTCATATAATATATAAGGGTTTTGCGTCAAAGGATATAAAATCCATCATTCAAAATTTAGCACAACCAAGCATTTTAATTCATCTCTCAACAATAACATAGTTAATAATTTCATTCCATGAACATTGATATCCTGGGGTTCTTTCATCTTCACTTATTTAATCAATTCTAGCATATGTAACTCTTACCGTCAATAAATTTACTTTGGCTATAAACCATGAGCACCACTTATACATGTGACCTAAGCAATAATTCGATTTTAATATACATACATATCAAGGTCTCGGATAATAATTAGTAATCTATATTTCAGAGCAAAATACACTCTGATACCAGGTTGTAACACCCTGATTTTTTAGACTCGAATCCCGATGTAATCAAGATAATAATTAATAAAAATTGCAGATAAATTTTTCACATTTGAAATATTTCTAAAACAACTTGACGATTACATCAAGACCTGAACCACAAAAAATCGAAGAGTAAGATTTAATAAAATATAACTGGATCGATAACTAAATTTCAAATGATAGATACTTACTCAGGTTGTTTCACATTTATACCACTATATATATGTACACACAATCACACGTAGCAGTAATTAAGGTCAGAGTATAACTGATCAACCAGAACACACGCACAAGATCCTTACCGATTAGGATCCTCCAATTGTCACTCGGCCCCTTACACACACCAACTCAATAATATTAACATACAACAATCAGTGGCATGATACTAAGGTCCATGAATCAGAATGAATCTTTGGAATATTTAACAGTCAGGATCCCTGATTCTCACTCGGCCATATATATATATATATACATAATTCTCCGATAATATAACATACATTCATAAGGCAGGTTTCACTTAGCATCAATAGCACATGCACACGGATACATATATATATATACATTCCTCATCTCATGCATAATTAATTCCAGTGATATCAATAGTTAATATACACAAATCATTCACTCGGTTCCGCGTTCATGTGTAATCGGTCCTAACATTGCAACGTAGGCTCTCAGCCTTTTGTACATAGTTCTCAGCTATCATTTCAGCTCCCAGCTGCTTGGCCGTTTTACAGGTACCCAACCGTTTGCCCACAGGTGACACCAACGCTCTCAGCGCCAACGGAGGTGTTCATAGGCAGCCCGAGTCCCACTCAGGGCTACCTTGAGTCCCACTCAAGGATTTCATAGCGTCCCACGCTTTATGACCGATGGTAGTGTCCCACACTACGTGCTCTTAGCACAAGGCATCCCATGCGCCACACGTGGGTTCAACACACAGCATTAAATTCTTTGGCACACATCCTCTTATTCAACCACACAGATTTCACATGCAGTCGGTAACACACATTCTCAGGACTCTGCATGTTAATTTAGCACATACAAACTTCCATACAATTATCATCATAGCAGCATATCAATCTAATGCAGTCGGTGTCATTTAATATCAAGCTCCTATGGGCGTTTTCATCAACTCAAGTTAACATGAAATCAATATACCACAGTGTTAGAACTTAATCAACGCATGCATCATATGAATATGAACATATTCAACAATGCATTCCCAATAATCACAACATAACATGCAATCATCAAGGACGATACTAACATGCAACACTCATTCTTACTTGTCTCACACTCGGTTACTTCACATGCAAGCATTATCATACAACAGGATGCAGGGCTATCGCTTCAATACTCAAAACCCAATTATAATCCAGGCATTTAACATGTAAGGTACTCCCCCTACCAACTACGAGACTCTGAGAGGCTTTTCTGCTTGGGTGTTGGTTCCTTTCCTCGCTGCTTCACTCAGTGCTCCCGCTCGCTTAGCCTTTACTTGAATGCTAGCCACGAATGGTGCAGGGCTGTTTCTGCTTCTGCTTCAACGCTCTTCTTCTACTCGTGTGAGGGAGCTCTGACTCCTCTGCAACACCGTCACTCGTCTTCAGAAATAGAGGATGAAATAGAGAGCAGAGAAGGAGAAGAGAAGAAGAAGGAATTCGCAGGGAACTCTGAAGAACGAATAGCAAGGAGAACCATCGTCCACTTATAACGCATGCATGAAGGAAAGAATGGTGGGGTGGGAAAACGTGAGGAGCAGTCTGCTCACGTCACCCAATCCCATCAGTACCCACTAACGCTAATCACTTCACTCTTTTTAGTTAATTTTGTTAAGTGTAATTAGTGGACAGATCTTACTTGTCATTTTAAATGGCTTTTTATTTTACACGGTTACTTTTATTAAAATTGGGATGTTACATCTATGTATTTACACGCCTCCAATGATGGGCATTAAAATCTATAAATGTATTTATATGTTGATGTAGGTTTTGATAATGATACAACAAATAAAGATATATTAAGGATGTTGTCAAGCGATTAATTATGTTTGATGTTTAAATTTGATGAATAACAAAGGTCAAAATCAAGTGAAAAATGATCAACAAAAGTGCTAAGAATCAAAGGAAACAAACCATATGCAATTAAGTATCAAAAAGGGTCCAAAACGCAACAAAACACAAAGAAACAGCACTAGGAATCGATTCACTTGATCAAAGAATCGATTCATGCCTCTTCAAAGCTAAAGGAATCAATTCACCACAAAAAGAATCGATTCACTGTCCTTGCAAGCACAAAGGAATCGATTCACAAGAGAAGGAATCGATTCATGCCCTATGAAATAACATGGGAATCGATTCACTACTAGAAGAATCGATTCATGCTCTATGAAATCACAAGGAATCGATTCATAATGTAAAACTAATAGGGAAATTGATTTATCATATAAAAGAATCGATTCATATTGGAAAAAACGCTTAGGAATCATACTGATAGGGAATCGATTCATGCACTATCAGAAGTCCAAAATGCTTGTTGTGAATCCATTCAAATTTAAGATGAATCAATTCATCTAGTACAATCAGTTATGAACGTTTGAAATTTAAGTGTGAACAGCCTGGAATCGCACCATGGAGACACACACCCATGATTCATGCTCCACTCCATACTACACTACATCGAAGGAGTAAAATAAATTGGTGAAACCATGCTGCACTATCCTTGAATAAATTTTTAAATTAAAAAGAATCTATGCCTTACGCCTATAAATAGCAAAGGAAATTGAAGGCACAAACCGTCCCAAGCATCAGAGAAGTAGTTCCTCTGAATTTATCTCCTCCTCTCTCACGTTGCTTCATTTTCTCTTCTTCTCTTAATAACTCCCTGCTCTATTTTATTTGCATATTATTTTGAGAGTAAAATTTTGTGAGCAAAATTATTTTTGAAAGTGCTAAAATTTGCATATTCTCTCTTTGAGAGTTATCATTTGGTGAAAGCTTATATTTGTATATCCACTCTTTTGGAGAGTTATCCTTGTACACTTAAACACCAAAAATCTTAGAGTTTGTGGTTGGGGTTTTCAACCTTGTAAATTGTGAGATTGAGAGGTTAGGTGGGTTGCCCTTGTACTTGTGAGAATTGGGTTCTTGAGTGTGGGACACTAGGAAGCCGCGATTGCTCAAAGTTGTATCTCTAATCTCCAATAGTGGAAATCCTCTAAGTGGGTTGCTTAGAGGCGAGACGTACACCAGTGTGGTGGAACTCATATATATCGGTTTGCAAATCTCTCTTCCCTACACTTATTTAAATTTGTGCACTTAAGATTGCTTGCTAAATATTTATGTTTATAAATTAATTAGTTAGGTAACTTTATTAATTTACTTGTTTAAATTAAAGTGCATATTCTATTGGGTTGATTAAATTTGTAAATCACTTAGATTAAACTTGTTGAAGTTGTTTAAGTAATATTCTTGAATTATTCTTTAAATCTTTTTAAGTACCAAAAATAGTGTTGTGATTAATTTGATATTACTTGAATATTACCTTTCTCTTAAGTGAATTTACTTGCCATATATTAAATACTTACTATTTTGTCGTGTGCTTAAATTGTTATTACTTGTGATTAAATTTGTCATTTTTGTTAAGCATAATTATTAAAGAATTAATTTCAAAAGTGTCGCGACCGGGATCGCGATGGCACAGCCAACCCTTAAAAAGGATTTTTGGTTCAAAGAGAAAAACAGGGAGTCGCCACCAATATTTTTTAGGATAAAATATCAGAAAAACCTTTTATTAAAGCATTGGTCAAAAAAATGAGATTCCAAATTCGGGAGTCTAATTACAGGTGAGGAAGGTATTAGCACCTCACAACTGTCCGTTATAAAAATGGTTACCTCAACATGATAGCGCGCGTATTATAATTAACTCAGAAACTATTTTAACTTCTTCTAAAAAAAAACATACAAAATGATAAAATATACAAAAATAAACAATTAAAGAAATTTTTACATGAGATTAACAGGACGTCTCGTCCAAATTAAACTCGCTCCACCATTTTTAAGAAAAGATATTGTAAAAGAAATGAGATTAACAGGACGTCTCGTCCAAATTAAACTCGTTCCACCATTTTTTTAATAGAAAAATAAAAATTGCAATAATAATGAGAATAGTAATAATCATTACAACTTTTATGCTAGTCCAAATAAAATGTAAGAAGCTATCATTTTTTTTGCTATATATTTATTACAAACCTAGGAAGGGGTAAAAAAGAAAAGAAAAAAAAATAACAGCAATTTATTTAAGTGGGAAAATGGAATACCGAGTGAAAAAAAATGGAATACCGAGTGAAAAGATGAAAAACCGAGTGAAAAATGGAAAAAACCGAGTGGAAAAGTGGAATGCCGAGTAAGAAATGGAAAAACCGAGTGAGAAAGTGGAATGCCAAGTGAGAAAGTGTAATACCGAGTGAAAGATGAATACCGAGTGAAAAAGTAGGCTGACCGAGGGAGAAAAATAGTGGGGGGTTGAGAAGAGTTTGAAGGTGTTTAGAGGGAGAGAGAGGGGCTAGACGGTGTGAAAAAATAGGGACGGTTTGTGGGAATTTTGAGAGAGGTCGGTTTGGAGTGAATTGAGGGAGGTCGGATTTGATAAGAGTTGAGGACGGCTGGGTTATATGGAAGGAGGAGGATGGTGTGATGAGGGGGCTGTGAGGAGTGAGGGACAATGAAGGGAGGAAGAGAGGGGACGGTGTTGGAGATAGGGACGGTGTGGAGTTTAGGAGGGGGTGTGAGGTGTGTGTGTATGGTTCAGTTTTAGAGGGAGAGAGGAGAGGGAGTGTATGGTGTTGAGAGGGGTGAGTGAGGAGTGAGAGACAGTGAAGGGAGGAAGAGAGGGGATGGTTGGTGAGAGGAAGAGGACTGCACGGTGCTGAGGTTTTCTCCAATGAAGGCTTTTTTCTCCTCCCCTCTTAAGGCTTCAGGATCCTCTCTATTTATAGAGGTCCTGGACGCCCACCTTCAGTGGCAAGTGGTTTTTTTAATTATTTTTCCTTGCCAGCCGCCCTACTTGACCAGTCTGGATGGAGTTGGATACAGCCTGTACCTAGACAGCTATAGGGGACAGCAGCTACTCTTTGTCACTTTGTCAGCCGCCCTCCCACAAGTCAAAGATCCACTTGGATAGTGGAAATCCAAGTCAGCAAGGGTACTCGGTGGGAATATGGGTCGGATTTCACCTCCTCTCCACAATCCGAGTGGAAAAGGTGAATTTTGTGTACAAGACCGAGTGGAAAAAGAGCTGTTTATACAAAAACTGAGTGACGAATGACTCAGAACCGACTGAAATGGTTGAATAATGACTCGGAATTGGGTGGAAATGACTCGGAATTGGCTAAAAATAGCTCAGAAATCAAGTCAAAGGACTCACTCAGTGCTGACTGAAAGAGTAACTCACTCGGTGCTGACTGAAGAGGCATCACTCGGTGCTGACTGGAGATACTTCACTCGGTTCTGACTGAAGAAGTATCACTCGGTGCTGACTGGAGATACTTCACTCAGTTTTGACTGAAGAGGCATCACTCGGTGTTGACTGGAGATACTTCACTCGGTTCTAACTGGAGATTCTCCACTCGGTACTGACTGAAGATTATGGCTCACTCGGCCCTGTCTCTAGAAATGGACTACTTGGAGAAACCTTGCTCGGATCTGCTTGAATCGGAGTTGCTTCAATTGGAGGAGTTTTGCTCGACAGTGCTTCTGCTTGAAGCATTCATTCGGCCCCTTTGCTTGATTCAGTCGGTATCTCAGAATATTTTACTCGGCATCTCAGCCCTATTCTTTCTTTGATTTAACATTCAATCATGAGGTAAATTTCACTCGGAAACACATCACTTGGATTGAATCACTCGGAGAAATTTTTGTTCGGACACATGGGTCAGGATTAATTTAATCACTTTCATTCATCAAGCTTGTGCATCAACTCACTCGGATGCATTTGCTCAGGAGTCTCCAATCGGATGTGCTCACTCGGGATTGTTCATTCAGGAGTCAGACTCACATTTCAATTAGAATGAAACTTGAGTCTAACCACTCAGACATCTTCACTCGGGAGTCAGTCTTACATTTCAATCTGAATGGAACTTGAGAAAGTCTGACCACTCGGACATCCTCACTCGGGAATGGTTTTACTCGACAATCATTAGCTCGGATGCACTTACTTGGGAATAGTTTCACTCCGACACTTGAGAGAATCTGGCCGATAGAAGTTCTTCATAGGTCCGAGCGTTGCTTTGCTCGGAAATACAGCTTTCTTCCCCAACTCACTTGGATGTGCTTTCCTTGGAATCTTACTCGGGCTTAGTTTGAAATATTGAGTCTGCCTCAAGGTGATTCACTCAGGGTCAAAACCTTTCTTGCTTGATCATTCAGGTGATCATTCAATGGCTTCTGCTCGGAACCAACTCACTCGAGAGTCGGCCTTGTTTTAACTCGATTTTAATCATTAATCATTAATCAATCACAATTCATTTTTATTCACTTGGTTACCGACAGGTCAGAACCACTCTTTCTTTGACTTCACAATGACAGTCGTGAAGTAAGTTTCACTCGGAAGCTCATCACTCGGATTGAATCATAATGATTCACTCAGAATGTTGTTCACCGGTTTGGAAATAAGCTTCAACCCACTCGAATTCATACTTCCATCATGATGTGCTCGGATGTTGGGATTGTTTTACTCGGAGTCATCTTTTACACTTCAATCAGAAGGGTTTCAATCAACATTTGATCCTCGGATTAGTTGCAATCAGAAAGCTCGAACTCAAATTCAGCAATCCTTTCCAGTATTGATCCTCCAACAGAGAACCTTCCACTCGGAATGGCTTTGACAGGGAACCTTCCACTCAGATTCACCTTCATCAGTGAAGTATTCCACTCGGCAATGCTCCATTCTGAGTAATTCTACTCGGATGCTTCTTCATTTTTAAGTGTCCATTCAAGGTTTCCTCTGCCTCTGTTCTTATATCACTCAGCCACGTCCCACTCAGAGACTTCCACTCGGAAATCATTTCCGAGTCAGTTTTTTTTTTAAAATTCTTTTCATTTATGGATATCAATCAGAGCCTAGTAAAGTGACCAAAAATTCCCCATTTTGGTGAAAATTGACCAGACCGAAATAGGTGTTCACAGATGCCCCTTTTTACTTCTTTTTCATGAGAAAAGCATAAAGTTTCTTCTTGCTTTTGAAATGGAAAGGGAGTAAAGAAGTGAACACCATCGTTGAGGTCATGCAGAATCCAATAATCACGTAGGCCAGTATTGTTCCATTAAAATGAAGCAAGGCGTGGGAACCTAGGATTTCTTGCTTTCTCTTTTTCTATTCTCTCTCTCTCTCTTTTTCTTTCTCTTTTTTTTAATCTTAAATCTGGAAAAAAGAAGTGGGGCAATGCTTCAATTTTTAGCAAGAAGTGGTTAACTGGGAATTATCCTTCGAATGACATGAAGCAGAAGGATTGTCTTTCAGTTAACAAGAGGCGAGAGGATTGAGTGTCTATTCTCAATTGATTGGAGATGAAGGGTGCCTCACTCTATGACTAGAAGAAAAAAGGACGCCTTCTTAGACGACTGAAAGGTAAAAGGATGCCATTTGTTCGGCGACAGGAAAGTAAAGGTGAGGGTGTTGCCTCCCGGTGATAGGAAGATAAAGGGTGCCATTTGATCGGTGACAGGAAAGTAAAGGGTGTCATTTGATCAGTGACAGGAAAGTAAAGGGTGCCATTTGATCGATGACAGGAAAGTAAAGGGTGGCATTTGATCGGCGACAGGAAAGTAAAGGGTGAGGGTGTTGCCTCTCAGTCGACAGGAAAAGTAAATGGTGCCATTTGATCGGTGACAGGAAAGTAAAGGGTGCCATTTGATCGGCGACAGGAAAGTAAAGGGTGAGGGTGTTGCCTCTCTGTCAACAGGAAAAGTAAATGGTGAGGGTGTTGCCTCTCGGTTTACAGGAAAAGTAAAGGGTGCCATTTGATCGGCAACTGAAAAATAAAGGGTGAGGGTGTTGCCTCTCGGTTGACAGGAAAAGAAAAAGGCGAGGGTGTTGCCTCTCAGTTTACAGGAAAAGTAAAGGGTGCCATTTGATCGGCAACTGGAAAATAAAGGATGAGGGTGTTGCCTCTCGGTTGACAGGAAAAGTAAATGGTAAGGGTGTTGCCTCTCGGTTTACAGGAAAAGTAAACGGCGCCATTTGATCGGCAACTGGAAAATAAAGGGTGAGGGTGTTGCCTCTCGGTTGACAGGAAAAGAAAAAGGCGAGGGTGTTGCCTCTCGGTTTACAGGAAAAGTAAAGGGTGCCATGTGATCGACAACTGGAAAGTAAAGCGGTGCCATTTGATCGGTGACAGGAAGGTAAAGGGATGCCATGTGATTGGCGACAGGAAAATAAAGGGTGAGGGTGTTGCCTCTCGGTTGACTGGAAAGTAAAGAGTAAAATTTGGGGGAGCTAACAGGACGTCTCGTCCAAATTAACTCTCTGTACCTAAAAGCTCGGGGTGATGCCCCGACTTGCCATGACTGAAGCCTTTGACTAAAAGAGAATAAATCTGGGACGATGCCCCAGTTTGAGATGGTTTGAAAGAATCTTGGGGTATTGCCCTTTGTTTGAAAGGAGGAGGCCTGGGGTGATGCCTCAGTTTTGGAAAAAGTGATCTGGGGGTCAACAGGACGTCCCGTCCAAATTAACGAGGATCTAGAGCTTTGGGGTGATGCCCCAATTTTAGAAGAAAGATCTAGGGAGATGCCCCAGTTTGGAAGAGAGATCTGGGGAGATGCCCCAGTTTGGACTTTTTAGTGAGAGGAGCATGATGGGTGCTAGTTTGGTAATGGTGAACTCACTAGGAAATGATAAGTCCTCTTAAGCCTGATCAAAGAAATATCCTGGTTGAGGGAGCTGAGTCCATTTTGCGGTTTTCCTTAGGAGAGATCTTCAGTCTATGTTCTACTGAAGTACGAACAATAGGTCTTGCTGAGAGAAAACTTTGACGAATACTACTTTTGGATGATGGATTTGGTGTCCCTTTGACAAAAGAGTGAGTTAGTATAAAAAGACTTACAGGTAAATCTTCCCTGGCGACTCGCTTTTTAAGATAACTCATGGATGAAATAGAAACATCCTCCGACTTTTGGCGAGCGTATTTAGCAGAGATAGTTATGCTTATTCCAAGCGAATTCTGGCACTAGGATGCATTTCGTTCCCCATAACTTTACGCTCTGTCATTTCCTATTTCAAAATTTCTTTTAGGCAAAAACTTGTTTATTCATAAAATTTAGTCATGAACACATGTAGGAAGAAGGGAGACTTTTATTTATAAACATCAGGTATGTACAGTAGAGATGAAAATGATATTAAGCACAGAGATGTGATAAGATATAGAGAATGGAAGGCAAGTGGAAAGGGGAAGGCTCATATATCCTCTAGTGATCTTCTGAGAGCAATGAGAAAACTTGACCCTTTATCACGACTTTGCGTTCGTCCTCTGATTTTGCTTCCGAGGGAGTAATTTGACAACGACCCTAAGACCCGTTTTGACCTCCTTTGTCTTTGGCTTGAAGGGTTTATGTTGCAGAGTCGAGTTTGTGGAACCGCCCTTTCAGGTTTTCGGCTCATCTTGCTGCTCTAACTTTTGCCTAGGCCGCCTTTTCAGGTTTTCAACCTAGTGAGCTTTTCTTCTTCTTTTCTCTTTTTTTATATTATATTATGCAAAGTATTTCTTCACTGCATCGGCATTGACAGGCATTGGCAGGTCGTCTCCATCCATGTTGGTGAGTATGAGAGCTCCTCCGGAGAAAGCCTTCTTTATAACATATGGTCCTTCGTAATTAGGTGTCCATTTCCCTCGGACGTCTTTTTGAATTGGCAAAATCTTTTTAAGAACCAAATCCCCTTCTTGGAACCGTCGGGGGCGCACTTTCTTCTCGTATGCCCGCTTCATACGTCTTTGATACAATTGTCCCTGACAAAGGGCGGTTAACCTCTTCCCGTCAATCAGATTCAGTTGGTCATATTTGGCCTGGACCCATTCAGCGTCTTCCAGTTTGGCCTCCATGATCACCCTAAGGGATGGAATTTCCACTTCAAATGGCAGCACAACTTCCATTCCATAGACTAAAGAAAATGGGGTTGCCCCAGTTGAGGTTCGCACCGAGGTTCGGTATCCGTGCAGCGCGAAAGGGAGCATTTCATGCCAGTCTTTATAGGTTACTACCATCTTTTGCACTATCTTCTTGATATTTTTGTTGGCTGCCTCAACTGCTCTATTTATTTTCAGACGGTATAGAGAGGAGTTGTGGTGGGAGATTTTAAAGTTCTCGCAAAGCTCCTTCATCATTTTGTTATTTAAATTTGTACCATTGTCCGTAATGATTTGGTTTGGTAGGCCATACCGGCATATCAGTTCACGTTTGACAAATTTGACCACAACATTTTTTGTCTCATTGGTGTACGAAGCTTCCTCTACCCACTTGGTGAAATAATCGATGGCAACCAGAATAAAACGATGACCGTTTGGGGCTTTTGGCTCAATGGGCCCAATTACATCCATACCCCACATTGAAAAAGGCCATGGTGCTGACAAGACATTTAAGGATGAAGGCGGTGCATGAATGTGATCAACATAAATCTGACATTTATGACACTTCCGTACGTAAGCAAAATAGTCTGCCTCCATAGTCATCCAATAATACCCGGCTCTCAGGATTTTTCTTGACATAGCATGCCCATTCGTATGAGTTCTGAAAGATCCTTCGTGGATATCTTTCATGATTTGATTTGCTTCGACGGTATCAACACACCGGAGGAGAACGGAATCATAATTCCTCTTGTATAGCACGTTACCACTCAATAGGTATCCCATAGCTAGCCTTCTCAAAGTTTGTTTGTCATTATGCATAATGCCTTCAGGGTATTCTTGGCACTGGAGATATCTTTTGATGTCATGATACCAAGGCTCGCCATCTGGCTCTTCTTCTATGACCTGGCAATGGGCAGGTTCTTGCTGCTTCCTTACCTTAATGAGAGGCACTTCGTAATCACTGCTGACTTCGAACATAACGGCTAGGGTGGCTAAAGCATCTGCCATTTGGTTGTCTTCCGGTGGAACATGATGGAAGGTAATTTCATCGAACTCTTTGATCATTTCTTTGATGTGAGCATGATAGGGAACTAGTTTACTGTCTCTAGTTTCCCATTCATCCTTTAGTTGATGGATAACCAAAGCAGAATCTCCATAAACTTCCAGGACCTTTATTCCCATGTTCAGAGCTGCTTGTATTCCTAGAGAACATGCTTCATATTCCGCAACATTATTGGTGCAGTCAAAACACAACCGAGCGCAAATAGGGATGAATTCCTTATCAGGCGAGATCAGGATAACCCTAATTCCATGTCCTAGTGCATTGGACGCCCTGTCGAATCTCATGATCCATCTGGTTTCCAGACCATCTTCTTCTTTGAGGAGGGCCAAAATATCCTCATCCAGGAAATCGTGCCGCATTGGTTGGTATGCCTCAATAGGTTGGTGTGCCAAGTAATCTGCTAGCGCACTTCCTTTGATTACCTTTTGGGTGACATATGTTATGCCGTATTTTGTCAGTAACACTTGCCAATGGGCAATCCTCCCGGTCAAAACAGGTTTATCAAAGATATACTTGATGGGATCCATCTTAGACACCAGCCAAGTAGTATGATTAAGCATGTATTGCCGTAAGCGTCGGGCAACCCAGGCCAATGCACAACATGTTCTTTCAAGAGATGAATACCTCATCTCGTATTCAGTAAATCTCTTACTCAAATAGTAGATGGCGCATTCCTTCCTCCTAGTCTCATCATGTTGTCCTAACACGCACCCCATGGATTCATTCAGCACGGTCAGGTATAGAATTAGCGGTCTCCTATGAACGGGCGGCACCAAGACTGGTGGCTCCAATAAGTACTGCTTTATCTTTTCAAATGCAATCTGGCAATCTTCATTCCACTACCCAGGCTGATTCTTGTAGAGTAATTTGAAAATCGGCTCACAGGTTGCTGTCATTTGGGAAATGAATCGGGCGATGTAATTCAATTTTCCCAGGAATCCTTGGACTTCTTTTTCAGTATGAGGAGGAGGCATTTCCAGAATTGCCTTGACTTTGTCAGGATCAACTTCTATCCCTCTCTCATTCATAATGAATCCTAACAAGTTGTCGGATCTTGCAACAAAAGTGCACTTGGCGGGATTCAATCTAAGCTTGAATTTCCTTAACCTTTTGAAAAGTTTTCTCAGGTCAGTAATGTGTTCTTCTTCAGATCTGGACTTGGCAATTATGTCATCCACATAAACTTCTATCTCCTTGTGCATCATGTCATGGAAGAGAGTCACCATTGCTCTTCGATAGGTGGCTCCTGCATTCTTCAATCCGAAGCACATTACTTTATAACAAAAGGTGCCCCACAGAGTGATGAACGTGGTCTTTTCCATATCTTCCGATGCCATCTTGATCTGGTTATATCCCGAAAATCCATCCATAAATGAGAAGATGGAATGCTGAGTTGTGTTATCAACTAGTACGTCAATCTGAGGTAAAGGAAAATCATCCTTAGGACTCGCCCGATTGAAGTCTTGGTAGTCCACACACATTCTTACTTTCCCATCTTTCTTTGGAACGGGAACTATGTTGGCTACCCATTGCGGATACTTAGCTACGACTAAGAAACTAGCATCGAATTGTTTCTTGACTTCTTCCTTGATCTTAAGAAGTATTTCTGGTTTTATTCGTCATAACTTTTGCTTGATCGGTGGACATTCTGGCTTCAAAGGCAACTTGTGTTCCACAATGTTATTATCCAGACCCGGCATATCTTGATACGACCAAGCAAAAATGCCTCGAAATTCCCAGAGCAATTTAATCAATTCATTCTGCCGCCGTTTGCTCAAGAGAGTGCCTATCTTGATTTCTTTATTTTCCCCTTCATCTCCCAGGTTAATGGTCTGAATCTTTTCCTGATGAGGTTGAATTTCCTTATCTTCTTGTTCCATTAATCTTGTCAATTCGGGTGAAGGCTCAAAGTCTTCCTCACTCCCCTCATAGGCGTAATCATTCGGATTATCAGAGTCATGAAACAGAACCGAGTTCTCATTACTCTCAAAGGAATCGCTTTCTGATCTGTATTTGGGGTTATATTATAATGAATGAAAACAAAGAAAGACAAGCAAATGGAAGGTTTAAAAGAAAGAGATTGAACAAAGATTGGGTATAAAATTGGACTACGTTCATTCAATTTAACAAATAAACAAGTTTTTGCCCTTATTACAAAATGGATCCCAAAGCCTTAGGCATAGCAAAGGGATCAACATATTTTGAAAACAACAATTACTTTGACTGAGGATTGATAGTTATGGGGAACTCCATGGTTTCCCAGTTGTCCAATTCTTGACCGGGTGAGCAAGCATGCACCAATTCCACATTACAGCTGGGCCCATCTCCAATCATGGCCACTTGACCTGGATATATAATTCCGGCGCTCCTGAAGCTTTGATAGAGGTCACAGATAGGGATTCTAGCAGTGTTGAATTCCTGACCAGTAAGGCAAGCAATCCTTCTCTCCCTTCTTTCTTCTCCTATCCTTTTTCTGTCAGCTGCTGTAGGCTTGTATCCCAGACCATATCTGTCCTTGTTCTATGGGAGGCATATAGGTTGGGTTCTTCCTTCCAATTCTCGTCCTAACCCTTTTCCCAGCTTGTATCCTTCTCTCAACATTGTCTTTGCAACCATCAGAGGCACGTTTTGGAAGGATGTCTTTGTAATGCTTGTTGCATTAGCCACCTCTAAAGCCTGAAATGAGGTTTCGAGGGCTTCCTCGGTCGCTTCAATGTATGGGGTGTTGGCAGGTTTGCTGACCAACAAGTTCTCTTCTCCAGAGACAATCACCAACTTGTTGTCGATGATGAATTTCAACTTCTAGTGCAGAGTGGAAGGGACTATCCCAGCCGAATGGATCCACGGCCGTCCCAGCAAACAACTGTAAGCGGGCGTAATATCCATGACTTGAAAAAGGATTTGAAAGGTGCATGGCCCAACTTGTATTGGCAGTTTAATTTCTCCCATAACTTCTCGACGAGTTCCGTCAAAAGCCTGGACTACCATGGAACTGGGTCTCATATGGGTCCCATCAAAAGGCAGCTTTGCCAACGTAGATTTTGGCATTACATTCAGGGATGACCCATTGTCAACCAGCACCTTCGCCATGATATGATCTTGGCATTTTACGGAGATATGAAGGGCTTTATTGTGCCGTCTTCCTTCTACCGGTGTCTCATCATCCGTAAAAGTTAGATAGTTGTTGGCCACAATATGTCCCACTATGCCTTTGAACTTATCTACCGGTAAATCATGTTTCACATGTGCCTCACTCAAAACCTTCATCAGTGTGTTCCGGTGTGGTTCGGAACTCATTAGCAAGGACAACAGAGAAATTTTTGCCGGGGTGTAATTCAGTTGGTCCAACACCTGGTAGTCACTATGGCGAATGAATCTTAGAAATTCTTGGGCTTTCTCTTTAGTTACAGCCTTCTTTGCTTCACCAGAGGATTCTCCCTTCCCAGGTCTGACCTCTCCTGTAGCTTTGTCAAGTTTTGGTTCTGGGGGAGCATAAATCCTTCCACTCCGGGTGACACCCCCAACTCCAGCAATATTCATGACAGGAGATGATGGCGTAGAACCAACTGCCTCAGAACTAGTAACAACCACATCATTGCCATACTTCCATGGCACAGTTCGTGAATCCTTGTAAGGAAACAGGGTTGGCGTGTTCACCGTGACGACAGTTTTAGCAGGAGTCGGAGCCACTGGTGCATTTTTGTTGTAAAATATGACTAGAGCCTTTGGGGTTCGAACTCGACTTTTCTCTTGTATCATATTTATTCTGCCTTCACGATGCTGACAAACTTCTATGACATGACTGTCCATTAGCCTTTGAAGGGTTTTTTGGAAGTCCCTTCGCTTTGCGGATTGGAGGTCATTGCACTCTTCATCCCATGATCCTTCTATCAATCCCATCTTAAGCATATGGGAGTGAAGTGTTTCCAATGGCATTTGGACGTCCTCAACCTTGGAAATACATTCCTCATCTCTTTCCACAGTGTTAACACCTGGCCCTCCATGGTTAGGCAGAGGATTAGTGGTCACATTCGGGCTTTCCTCTTTGAAGCTTATCCAATCAGCTCTAATTAAATCCCTTACCTTAAATTTCAGTGCCAGGCAGTTCTCGGTGGAATGTCCTGGTGCACCAGCATGGTAATCACACCGTGCATTTGGGTCATACCCTCTGGGATAAGGTGGTTGAAGCAGTTTTAGAGGGCAAGGTGCCACTAGTGTGTTTTCAATAAGATGGGGGAGAAGCTCGGTGTAGGTCATGGGAATTGGATTAAATTGTACTTGAGTGCGGTCATTATTCTGTCTCCTCAGGTTTGGATTCGGTGGGTTCATTTGCGGTGGTTGATATAGTGCTTGTGGTGGTGCAGGTGGTCACATGATAGATGGTCGGAAATGTGGTGGGTTCAAATTTGGAATTGCAGCCACATATGGGTGTGGCGCATTATGGTAAGTTGACGGAAAGGTGACGGGGGTAGGTGATCTGGGCTGGTTCCTTCTTTGATTGTGAGAGACCAGGTTAGTCTCTCCCTCTCTTTTTTTACCTTCTCCAAGTGAAGGTTTTCTTGCTGCTCCAACCCCAGGTGGGCCACGAGTAATCTTCCCAGTCCTCAGGCCATTCTCTATTCTTTCTCCGATAGTGACGATGTTGAAGAAATGGGAGGAAATGCTTCCAATCATCTTATCGTAGAAGGGTGACTGGAGTGTATCAATAAATGTAGAAATTACCTCCTTCTCTGATAGAGATGGGTCAACCTGTGCTGCTACTTCTCGCCACCGTTGGGCATATTCTCTAAACGTCTCGTTATCTTTCTTGGTTATGTTTTGCAACTGTACTCTATCTGGCACCATATCCAGATTATACTTGTACTATTGCATGAAAGCATCTGCCAGATCTTCCCAACAGCGTATACGATGTAACACCCTTATTTTTAATAATTAATTAACCCAAAACACAGAAAAAAAAATTTTTCCACAAAAACCACCACTGATCAGATGGCATAGAAGAGAAGAGGAAGGCGAATGGAAGTTAAGGAACACACACACACATGTATGGCTACCTGCGGAAGGAATGGAACATGAACCAACTCCGCCCAGTTCAGCGAAGCATGACAACGCCTGCACGAATTCCATCACAACGTCCATTCGCTCAAGCGGGGTCCAACACCGCCGAGCGAGACAGGATAATGCAACCACGGAAGAGAGAGGTATTTTGGCGGAGTTCCTCAATAACATCTACTCGCTTCAGCGCGATCCCACACGCTTGGATGAACCGTCCTAGTCGCTCGGGCGAGGTATGACTCCGCCTAAGCGAGGCCATCACAAGCCTTCCGAAAACCGCACTCGCTGGAGCGAGTACCTTGCTCGCTGGAACGAGGAGCCATACTCGGCTAAGTAGACGCTCGGACCCAGAGTCATCCTTCACTCATTCACTCGGAAAATGACCGCTAACTCACTCGGATTATAAATATCTTACGCTTGGAATCCATTCCATTCTAACCCACTTACACTAACTTCTTTCTCAGGAGAGGATCGCTTAGGGTTTTCACTCGGGAATACGAACTCTTCCTCACTCGGGTTTCACTTATAATTTCCACTCGGCAAAACCATCCTCACACGGGATTTATACATACTCTCACTCGGGATCGAACTGTCCCATCCACTCAGTATCCATATTATTCTCCATTCTATTTTTCCCACTAAGTCAAGGTTCGCTCGGATTCTTCTATCGCTATCAATTCTCTACAGTAGGGCCCCCTTAAATTCTAAGGTGTCACTCTCCAGTTGGGAAATCTCCGCTCGGCAGCTTCTCACTCGGATATCGTTGATTATTTGACACTCGGGGGAAAATCCTAGCAATTAACACTCGGAAAACTTATCTAGGCTCTCATCTTTGAATCCTAACAACTCGCTGCTTGGGACAGCCTTCCACACCAATCCTCACTCGGAATTACATGAGTCCTCCCACTCAGAAAGTATTAATACGCGTATCTGCATATAAATTACCCAGACATCACCTAGAAATAAATAGACATGCAATATGGCATAAACATAGGCATATATATGTATCAAATTTACAACCACGTTGTCCTGTCCCCATTCCGAGGGATTCAATTCTGTCTAAAAGGGGCTATAAACAAAACGCGAGCCGGCCAAGGCTTACTCCAAACATTATACACAGCATAAACAGAGTCATAAAGCTTCCACAGTGCATCAGCACTTCGCCCAGCATTTCAACTCTTCCTCCGATCCTCATCTCGAGAGATCTTCACTGAAAAATTGCAACTGCAGGGGTGAGCATCTTAAATTTTAAATGATAGATACCGATTCAGGTTCTTCACGTTCATACAACAACATATACCCATACATACACACAATCCTACGTCAACTCAATAATATTAACACTCCACAGTCGGTGACACAATGCTAAGGGTCCTTGAGTCAGGATATTTCTACATAACATTTATCAATCGGAATACACAATTCTCACTCGGGTAGAAATGTATTCACAACTCCTCAACAACATATTATACATTCATGGAGTAGGTTTCAGTCAGCAATTATAGTACATGCACACAGAATAACGCACTCATTCACAAGTAAACACCACTTCACTAACATCATCACATGCATAATTAATTCCACATAACATCAGTAGCCATATATGCACAGATTATTCACTCGGTTCCGCATACGTGTGTAATCGGTTCTAACGTTGCAACGTAGGCTCTCAGCCTTTTATACATAGCTCTCGGCTACCGTTCAGCTCCCAGCTGCTTGGCCGTTTTACGGGTACCCAACCGTTTGCCCACAGGTGTCACCAACACTCTCAGCACCAACGGAGGTGTTCACAGGCAGCCCGAGTCCCACTCAAGGGCTACCTTGAGTCCCACTCAAGGATTTTGTAGTGTCCCACGCTGAATAACCAATGGTAGTGTCCCACACTACGTGCTCTCAGCACAACCGTATCCCATGCGCCACACGCGGATTCATCACACAACATTGAATTCATGCACACAACCTCTATTCAATCACACGTATTTCATATGCAGTCGGTAATACACATTTTCAGGACTCTGCATGTTAATCTAACATATACAACCTTCATGCAATCATCATCATAGTTCCATTAACAACATATGAGTCCAACGCAATCGATGTCAATCAGTATTAAGCTTCTATGAGCATTTCCATCAACTCAAGTATAACATACACTCGGTTTACAGCAGTATCAGAACTTAAATCAACGCATGCATCTTTATGAAGATCAACAGGTTCACACAAGCATTTCAAATCAACATAGCACAACATGCAATTGGTATAAGACAATGTCGGAACTTAATCAACGCATGCATCCCTATAAACACAAATAGATTCAATAAGCATTCCCATCAACATAGCATGACATGCAATCGGGCTCTATGGTAAGGTATGCATCCTCAAGGATGATGATAACATGCAACACTCACTCTTATTTATCATGCACTCGGATATTCTACATGCAAGTATATCATGCAACAGAATACAGTTCCATAATTATCAATGTCTTCCAAACCCGTTCGTAACCCATGCATTTAACATGTAAGGTACTCCCCCTACCAACTGCGAGACTCCGAGAGATTCTTCTATTTTGACACCCGTCCTTTACTCGCATGAGGGAGCTCTGACTCCACTGCAGTACCTTCGCCTTGGCTCTCCGAAGCAGGGTATGGAATAAAGAGCAGAGAAGGAGAAGAGAAGAGCAAGAGAGAAGAGAAGAAGGGAGAAAAAGGGAGTCCGCAGAGGGGGTTTTCGAGAGTGAAAGGGCAAGGGGCCATCACCCAATATAAACACATGCACGAAGAACAGGTAGGTGGGGTGGGGAAACGTGAGGCAGTAGTCTTGCCCATGCCATCCTGTCCCATCAGCACCTTCCAACGTTAATCTCCTCACACCTTTTAATTAATTAAGTTAAGTGTAATTAATGAACAGATTTCTTCTCCTGAATTATCATTTTTAAATGGCTTTATTTTGCCCGGTTCCTTTTTATTAAAAAAAAATTGGGATGTTACAGTTCTCCCTCGCTCAAAAGAATTTCGTCCTCGAAATTCAGTCGGTAACTCATGCGAAATTCAGTCGGCTACTCACCTAAGTAACAACTCGGGGTACTGCTGTCTCATGGCGTCTTCGCGTTCCCAGGTACAAGAGGTAGTCTTGCCTTGCTGCCACTCCACTTTAACCAGCCCTACGTTTTTTCTCCTCAAGCGCTTTACCGATCGGTCCACGATTCTAATCGGTGTAGTCACAATGGTCAGGTCTTCCTTGATTTCCACTTCATCATCCGGCATTGTGTGGCTGGGGTCATGTAAATACTTCCTTAGTTGAGACACATGAAATACGTTGTGCAATCGGGATAAGTGGGTCGGTAATGCTATTCGGTATGCCATGGTGCCGACTCCTTCCAACACCTCATAAGGTCCAATGTATCGAGGGCTTAACTTTCCACCTTTCAAAGCTCGTCCGACTCCCTTACTCGGAGAAGTCCTCAAAAACACTCTGTCTCCGACTGAAAACTCCAATGGTTTGGTGCGTTTGTCATGGTAACTCTTCTGCCTGTCTTGAGACGCCTTCATCTTTCCCTGTATCACTCGGATCTGCTCTGTGGTTTGCTTCACTATGTCTGGTCCCAATAGCAGACTCTCACCCATTTCCGACCAGCAAAGTGGGGTTCGGCATCTTCGTCCATATAATGCTTCGTAGGGTACCATGCCAATGCTGTTATGATGGCTGTTATTGTATGTAAACTCAATCAAGGGGAGGTACTGCTCCCAATCTCCACCGTGCTCTAACACACACACTCTTAATAAGTCTTCTAAACTTTGAATCGTCCGCTCGGATTGTCCATCCGATTAGGGGTGGTAGGCAGAACTAAGCCAAAGTTTAGTGCCCATTTCCTGGTGCAGGTTGGTCCAAACCCGGGACGTGAACCTAGGGTCCCTATCTGATACGATAGAAGTGGGTATACCATGCAGTCGGACAATCTCATGAATGTAAATCCGAGCTAACTTAGGCATCGGGTACTTCATGTTCACAGGCAGGAAGTGTGCACTCTTCGTCAGTCGGTCAATAATGACCCAAATCGCATCATGGCCCGCTCGGTTTTTGGGCAATCCCATAATAAAATCCATAGCAATCGAGTCCCATTTCCACACGGGAATCTCCAGGGGCTGCATTGCACCGTACGGCTTCTGGTGCTCCACTTTTGATTTCTGACAAGTAATACACCGAGCCACGTATTCTGCCACATTCCTCTTTAGTCCGGGCCACCAGAACTGTTTCCTTAGGTCATGGTACATCTTCGTGGTACCCGGGTGAATACTGAGGAGGCTCTTATGAGCTTCATCAAGCACCATTCTCCTTAATTCTTTCTCACTCGGCACGTATATTCTGTTTTTCACTCAGAAGATCCCATCTGATCCCTCGGTCAAGGACAAATCCTTTCCCTTGGCCTGCGTCTCTTTCATCTCTGCCAAGTAGGAGTCTGACTGCTGTTGCTCGTACACGGACTTCAGGAATTCATTGGCGATTCTTAATGTACCGATTGCTATTTTCCGAAAGGAGAGGGTGTCAACATATAAGTTCATGTCTCAGAACTGCTCCAACAACTCCACTTCTCTTGCCATCATTGCTGCCATATAGAGGGATTTCCGACTCAACGCGTTGGCAACGACATTTGCCTTACCCGGATGGTATTTCAGCTCGAAATCATAGTCCTTTAAGAATTCTATCCATCTCCTCTGCCTCATGTTCAGCTCTTTTTGGTCGAATAGGTATTTGAGGCTCTTGTGATCACTGTATACTTCAAATCTGGACCCGTACAAATAATGCCTCCAAATTTTTAGTGCGAACACCACAGCTGCCAACTCCAAATCGTGGGTCGGATAATGCTGCTCGTGAGGTCTCAATTGCCGAGAGGCATACGCTATCACTCGGTCTCTCTGCATAAGCACGCATCCTAATCCGAGTCCTGATACATCATAATAAACTACAAAGCTCTCTTGTAAGTTGGGTAATGCCAGCACTAGAGCAATCGTCAACTTGTTCTTCAGCTCTCGGAAGTTGCTCTCACACTCGGGGCTCCACACGAAGGGAATGTTTTTCCGAGTCAATTTAGTTAGTGGTAACGCCAGCTTAGAAAAACCTTCAATGAACCTTCTATAATAACCTGCCAGGCCCATAAAACTCCTTATCTCCGAGACCGACTTGGGTTTCTCCCATGCCATTACAGCTGTCACCTTCGAAGGATCCACCGAGACACCTTGCTCGGAAATCACATGTCCGAGGAAGTGGACCTTATCTATCTTGAATTCGCATTTTGAAAGCTTCGCAAACAACTGCTTCTCCTTCAACACTTGAAGTACTGCTCGGAGATGTCCTTCATGCTCCTCGGAAGTCTTAGAATAGACTAGGATGTCATCAATGAAGACAACTACGAATCGGTCTAAATAGGAGTGGAATATGCTGTTCATGTAATTCATGAAGACAGCAGGGGCGTTTGTCACACCGAACGGCATCACTACATACTGGTAGTGGCCATACCGAGTCTTAAAGGCAGTTTTTGGGATATCCGAGTCCTTCACTCGGATTTGGTGATATCCCGATCGTAGGTCGATTTTCGAGAAGACTGAGGCTCCATACAGTTGGTCAATTAAATCATCAATTCTGGGTAACGGGTACCGATTCTTAATTGTGAGTTTGTTCAGTTGTCGGTAATCTATACAAAGTCTCATGCTGCTATCCTTCTTCTTAACAAGCAGCACAGGTGCGCCCCATGGTGATACACTCGGTCTAATGAATTGTTTTCCGAGTAATTCGTCCACTTGCTTCTTCAGCTCAGCCAGTTCAGTTGGGGACATTCTATAGGGTGCACTGGAGACCGGCTCGGCTCCAGGGATCAAGTCTATAGAGAAATTGACTTCTCTATTGGGAGGGACACTCGGTACATCTTCAGGGAACACTTCAGGGAATTCACAGACAATCAGAATTTCGTTCACTCGTACTTTACTCTCACCCTCAGTTAGACAAAGCATCATAAGGAGTTGGGTTATACCTGGTGTTGTGTCGTCCTCATTATGCTGTCTCGGGAAGATTATGCTTTGGTTTCTACAATCCACTAACACTTTGTTGGCTGAAAGCCAATCGATTCCGAGTACAACATCAAGGCCCTTTAAAGGTATGCACACCAAATCAAAAGTGAAACTCCGACCACACAACACAAACGTTACATCCTTGCACATTGACGATGTCAACACCTTAGGGCCAGTCGGATTGGCCACTTCCAAGGTCCGATCCATAAACACAGTTGGTAACTTTAAACGCTCTACACACTTATCAGCTATAAAAGAATGGGTAGCTCCCGAATTGAAAACAACATTAAGTGTATGTCTACCGAGTGAGCACTTACATTGTACTAGATCATTTGCTTGTGTAACGTCCTCTGCGTTGATGGTGTAAACTCTCCCCGCTGCTGGTTGGTCGGTATTCCTCTCTCAGTTATTTGGAGCAAGCATCATGTTTCCTCTAGCTCTGTTGCCTCTGCCACCAGGTCGTTGGTTACCATTCACTCGGTTTCTCTCTTGGAATCCTCCTTGACGTACACTGGTGTTTACTTTGGGGGCAATCAGGGCGAATGTGTCCTCTCTTATTACAGTGAAAGCACACCACTTCGCCATCATCCTTGCAGTCTCTGGCATAGTGACTTCCTCCACACTTGAAACATCTTCTGTCTCCTACCACTGGTCGTCTTTCAGGTTGGTTCCGACCCCCAAATCTGGAAAAAGACTTGTTCTTGCCAACGTTGTTCGGCTACTTGAAGCGGAATTGTTGGGGCCTCAAGGAATGGTGGGTTCTGCTGCTCTGGCCCGAATGGGCCTTTTCATCCTCCTCAAATATCCTACATTTATTCACCAATGCAGGGAAACTCCGTATCTCATGGTATCTACAGGCCCTCTTAACATCTGATCTTAATCCATTCTCAAACTTAAGGCACTTCGAGCTCTCCGTCCCAGGTTGTTGGAAGGGTGGGTAGAATAGGCACAATTCCTTGAATCTTGTCACGTATTCTTCCACAGTCATGGAGCCTTGTTTCAACTCCATAAACTCCAACTCCTTCCGACTCCTCACTGTGTCGGGGAAGTACTTCTCTAAGAAGCATGTCTTAAAATCGTTCCATGTTAGCTGAGCATCATCATCAGGGAATCGGCTTCTGGCTATCTTCCACCAGTTCTCTGCTTCATCTCGCAGCATATACACTGCACATTCCACCTTTTGGGCCTCGGTACAATGAAGACCCCCAAAAATTCTCTCCAGCTCCTGAGTCCATTTAAAGGCTGCCTCAGGGTTCCGTCCTCCTAGAAATTCACTCGGTTTCCTCTTCAGGAAGCGGTCCAGCACTTGGCCCTCCTCAGCTCGAGGCTGGCCCTGCCTCTCAAACACGTCTGCAAAGCGTTGGAATGTTGTGGCTATAGCCTCCATGCTTTGGCGATGCGTCATCCCTTATCCTGAAACCAACATTCAAGGATAAGTATACCGAGCCACTCATACAATTCGGGTTTCAGCCTAGTGTTCAATGACCTACCACATCATGCTATCCCTATGTGTTATGCAATCAGTCGGATCAGGAGGGGAAACAACCTCCTATCCACAAGCCAATATCAATCAGGTTCAACTAACATCACAACAATTACGACCACTTAGTCAGAAAACACAAAACCGCTTACACTCGGTAAGCATACCTTAGCCTTGGACCTTTCAGTCTGCTCTGATACCAAAATGTAACACCCTTATTTTTAATAATTAATTAACCCAAAACACAGAAAAAATTTTTTTTCCACAAAAACCACCACTAATCAGATGGCATAGAAGAGAAGAGGAAGGCGAGTGGAAGTTAAGGAACACACACACACATGTATGGCTACCTGCGGAAGGAATGGAACATGAACCAACTCCGCCCAGTTCAGCGAAGCATGACAACGCCTGGGCGAATTCCATCACAACGTCCATTCGCTCAAGCGGGGTCCAACACCACCGAGCGAGACAGGATAATGCAACCACGGAAGAGAGAGGTATTTAGGCGGAGTTCCTCAATAACATCTACTCGCTTCAACGCAATCCCACACGCTTGGGCGAACCGTCCTAGTCGCTCGGGCGAGGTATGACTCCGCCTGAGCGAGGCCATCACAAGCCTTCCGAAAACCGCACTCACTGGAGCAAGTACCTTGCTCGCTGGAACGAGGAGCCACACTCGGCTAAGTAGACGCTCGGACCCAGAGTCATCCTTCAATCATTCACTCAGAAAATGACCGCTAACTCACTCGGATTATAAATATCTTACGCTCGGAATCCATTCCATTCTAACCCACTTACACTAACTTCTTTCTCAGGAGAGGATCGCTCAGGGTTTTCACTCGGGAATACGAACTCTTCCTCACTCGGGTTTCACTTATAATTTCCACTCGACAAAACCATCCTCACACGGGATTTATACATACTCTCACTCGGGATCGAACTGTCCCATCCACTCGGTATCAATATTATTCTCCGTTCTATTTTTCCCACTAAGTCAAGGTTCGCTCGGATTCTTCTATCGCTATCAATTCTCTGCAGTAGGGCCCCCTTAAATTCTAAGGTGTCACTCTCCAGTTGGGAAATCTCCGCTCGGCAACTTCTCACTCGGATATCATTGATTATTTGACGCTCGGGGGAAAATCCTAGCAATTAACACTCGAAAAACTTATCTAGGCTCTCATCTTCGAATCCTAACAACTCGCTGCTCGGGACAGCCTTCCACACCAATCCTCACTCGGAATTACATGAGTCCTCCCACTCGAAAAGTATTAATACGCGTATCTGCATATAAATTACCAAGACATCACCTAGAAATAAATAGACATGCAATATGGCATAAACATAGGCATATATATGTATCAAATTTACAACCACTTTGTCCCGTCCCCATTCCGAGGGATTCAATTCTGTCTAAAAGGGGCTATAAACAAAACGTGAGCCGGCCAAGGCTTACTCCAAACATTATACACAGCATAAATAGAGTCATAAAGCTTCCATAGTGCATCAGCACTTCGCCCAGCATTTCAACTCTTTCTCCGATCCTCATCTCGAGAGATGTTCACTAAAAAATTGCAACTGCAGGGGTGAGCATCTTAAATTTTAAATGATAGATACTGATTCAGGTTCTTCACATTCATACAACAACATATACCCATACATACACACAATCCTACGTCAACTCAATAATATTAACACTCCACAGTCGGTGACACAATGCTAAGGGTCCTCGAGTCAGGATATTTCTACATAACATTTATCAATCGGAATACACAATTCTCACTCGGGTATAAATGTATTCACAACTCCTCAACAACATATTATACATTCATGGAGCAGGTTTCAGTCAGCAATTATAGTACATGCACACGGAATAACGCACTTATTCACAAGTAAACACCACTTCACTAACATCATCACATGCATAATTAATTCCACATAACATCAGTAGCCATATATGCACAGATTATTCACTCGGTTCCGTATACGTGTGTAATCGGTTCTAACGTTGCAACGTAGGCTCTCAGCCTTTTGTACATAGCTCTCGGCTACCGTTCAGCTCCCAGCTGCTTGGCCGTTTTACGGGTACCCAACCGTTTGCCCACAGTTGTCACCAACGCTCTCAGCGCCAATAGAGGTGTTCACAGGCAGCCCGAGTCCCACTCAAGGGATACCTTGAGTCCCACTCAAGGATTTTGTAGCGTCCCACGCTGAATAACCGATGGTAGTGTCCCACACTACGTGCTCTCAGCACAACCGCATCCCGTGCGCCACACACGGATTCATCACACAACATTGAATTCATGCACACAACCTCTATTCAATCACACGTATTTCACATGCAGTCGGTAATACACATTTTCAGGACTCTGCATGTTAATCTAACATATACAACCTTCATGCAATCATCATCATAGTTCCATTAACAACATATGAGTCCAACGCAATCGATGTCAATCAGTATTAAGCTTCTATGAGCATTTCCATCAACTCAAGTATAATATACACTCGGTTTACAGCAGTATCAGAACTTAAATCAACGCATGCCTCTATATGAAGATCAACAGGTTCACACAAGCATTTCAAATCAACATAGCACAACATGCAATCGGTATAAGACAATGTCGGAACTTAATCAACGCATGCATCCCTATAAACATGAATAGATTCAATAAGCATTCCCATCAACACAGCATGACATGCAATCGGGCTCTATGGTAAGGTATGCATCCTCAAGGACGATGATAACATGCAACACTCACTCTCATTTATCATGCACTCGGATATTCTACATGCAAGTATATCATGCAACAGAATACAGTTCCATAATTATCAATGTCTTCCAAACCCGTTCGTAACCCATGCATTTAACATGTAAGGTACTCCCCCTACCAACTGCGAGACTCCGAGAGATTCTTCTATTTGGGGTGTTGGTTCTCTCCCTTGTTGCTTCACTCGGCGCTTCCTCTGGAACACTGTTGTTTTCCACAAGTGGTGCAGGGCTGTTTTTGCTTCTATTTTGACACCCGTCCTTTACTCGCATGAGGGAGCTCTAACTCCACTGTAGTACCTTCGCTTTGGCTCTCCGAAGCAGGGTATGGAATAGAGAGCAGAGAAGGAGAAGAGAAGAGCAAGAGAGAAGAGAAGAAGGGAGAAAAAGGGAGTCCGCAGAGGGGGTTTTCAAGAGTGAAAGGGCAAGGGGCCATCACCCAATATAAACACATGCACGAAGAACAGGTAGGTGGGGTGGGGAAACGTGAGGCAGTAGTCTTGCCCATGCCATCCTGTCCCATCAGCACCTTCCAACGTTAATCTCCTCACACCTTTTAATTAATTAAGTTAAGTGTAATTAGTGAACAGATTTCTTCTCCTGAATTATCATTTTTAAATGGCTTTATTTTGCCCGGTTCCTTTTTATTAAAAAAAATTGGGATGTTACATACGAGATCGTTCAAGATGATTGTACCAGGTCAGAGGTGCTCCAGCCAAACTATCCTGGAAACAATGAATGAGCAGAGGGTCATTGGAAGCATGAGAAGCCATCTTCCGGCAGTACATGGTAAGATGGTTCTTCAGACAGGTTAGCCCCCGATATTTGTCAAATTCTGGCATTTTGAATTTGGGGGGAATGACAACATCAGGAATCAGACAGAGTTGTGCGGCACTACCTATTCCAAACCGATTCGTTCTTTCCATTTCTCTTAAACGCCTTTCCAAGAACTCTAATCTTCCCTCCTGGGTAGCAGCAGCAGCACTTGGACCTGCAGCGACATGATGACTAGTACCCCTAACTGGTTGGTCGACATGTGCCAGGTTTGCATTAGGCATTGAGATGTGGGGTCTGGCTGTTGCTTGAGCAGCTTGTGGTTGCGTGGCTTGTGTATGGATTGGAATCGTTTGAGGATCCCGGATGGGTGGGACGTTTGGTTGAGCCGTATAAAGGATTGTTTCCTGATAATCAGGCTCTTCTTGAAGTGGTGGGAAATAGCCAGGTGGCAATCCATATAGGGGAAAGGGTATGGCATTACCTTCTTCATCTATATAAATAGGTTGCTGGGTGTCAGCAGGGTTTGATTTCCTAACGTGAATAGTTAGAGGAGGTGCAACAGGGTTTGAGCTTGGCCCTCCAACAGGACCCTGAGTGTGTTGGGAGTGGATGGTCATTGTCTGGTGTTTTCAACACCTGCTAAAGAATCCCCTTCTGTGACTCTCCTTTCAAGAAGCTTGGCTATTTCAGCCATCTGCTCTTTCAGCTGATTGACTTCAGCTCTCAAGTTCTCATTTTCTTGTTCCATTTCAGCCATGAGTCTTGTATTAAGCCTAGTCGCCTAAGGATGTCTACCCGTTATGTCTGAGAAGTCAACAAGAAATTGTTAAAAAGAAAGCATTAAATAAAAGCAGTAAAAGAAAAACAAATGGTATGTGAAGCGATCGAGGAACTCGGCCAGTATCCTCTGACCTTTTCAAAACTTTGTTCCAGAGTGATAAGTGGAAATTAACATGAGATAGTTGTGGAAATAAGAGAATCCCTCTTTCTAAATTCTAATAATACATTACTGCTGCTAGTCTATTCTTTATGCAGAAAAAGTAAATTAGCCATTCCTAGCTCGGGCAATCATGGCCCTCATTTTACAAATCCTTTCTCTACAGTAATCAAGGAAAGTCATAATTTCTCTTGGGGTGTTAAAAGGATTAACCATTCCCTCAGCTTGCTTGAGTAGGAGTGGGAGGTCTTCCAGAGCTCCATTAGCCAAATATGCCAAGTGGGCGAAGCGATTCATCCATGAATGAATATCTTCATTTTGCTGTGTTAGTTCATCTTTCAGAACACGGATAGCTTCACCACATTCTCATTTAGCATCCATCGTGCGCCATCGCTCGCCATTTATCTCATGTTGGCAAGCTTCTACCACCTCATCAAGCTGATGCTCTAATCGGCTAAATTGCAATTGCAGAAGCTCTTTTTGCACCAAGGCATTTTGCTCGTGCTCTTTAGCTTTTGCCAACATGTCCCTTAAGAGCTGCTTATCAGTCAACATGGTATCCCTTTGGTTGTTCTGCGCTTTCAGTTGAGTATTAGCCGTTCGGAGGCATTGACTTTGTTTCCTCAAGTAATCCCTTTCGATTTTTCTCTTTTTTTCAATCTCCTTGATGGTTTGCTTGCTTTCTAAATTCTCCCTTTTCTGAAGGGCACATTCTTGTTGAGATATCAGCAAGTCTTTTTCTAACTCCTTGTTTTTGGCGGTTGGCTCTTTTATCTTGGCTCTCATTGCCTCCTCTTCAAGGGTATGAGGGGTAACATGTGTGCTTGTTAGGAGATAGGAGGGATTCCTGAATGGCAGCTTGACAATGGAAACTCTGTTTAGGACCCATTGGTAGTACTCTTCCTTCACAGCATGGCTTCGAGTTCCCAGTTCTTTCCCTTGTCTGTGGACTTTCTTCCATGCATTTGCTACATCCCAAATGACAGATGTACAATCTCCTTCTGAGTAATAAATGATGAAAGAAGTAAGGGATTCTCCATCGGGTGACCCAAGTAAGGGATAGGCTAGCTGATGTTTGGCTATGATAGGGTTGTCATTAATGCATCCCTGAGTGCCCATGAGAGGAACGTTCGGGTAGTTTCCACAATGGTGAATTATGGTGTCCACCTTCAGCCATTGCGGATACCACCTTACTTTATCAGCCGTGAGCCCTACCGGGTGATTGGCCCATTCACGCCCATTCTTCACTACTAACTGACATAACTTCTGAGACACCTTAATTTAATAAATAAATGATTAATAAAACTAAGGAAATTTTTCCCAAATAAACCAAGGAGAACCGACAAGAAAGAATAGGGGAAGGGAAGCAAGAGGAATAAAACCGACTCAAGGAGGCTGCCAGTGGAGAAGAAAACGCTCAGGCGGATCATACAACAACGCACACTTGCTGCAGCGAATCCTCCATTCGCTGAGCGAGAAACTGCACTCGGCTAATCAGGCACTCAGGATCCAGAGATATCATACGACTCATTCACTCAGAAAATGATAGCTAGTTCACTCGGCATATAACATCTTGTTCGCTCAGGGAAAAATCATTAAGGAAATCCCCACTCGGACTTAGTCTAATTTTAACCACCCAGATTACAGATTCTCTCTCACTCGGATTTTACATCATTCACTCGGATTATAAATGTCATACACTTAGGGTCCATTCTACTTTAAACCACTACACTAACTCCTCTCTCAGGGGGGATCACTCAAGGTTTCCACTCGGAATTACAAACTCCCCCTCACTCAGGGTCTACTTATATCTTTCACTCAGAATCACTCAAGCGTATTCACTCAGAAGGGCCACTCTCAATTTACTCGGATTGACCCTTAAACATACCAGCTCCAATCAGAAACATAACACACTCCTGATTTTACTCAACCGGAATACATATACGGCAACTCAGAAATGGTTCCCATAGCCACTTACTCGGAATCTAAGAAGACTTCTCACTCGGGATAACTTTCACGTCCTTTTTACCACTCGGGGTATTTCACTCATTTTTCACTCGGTAGCCATGACTTTTCCACTTTAGCTATCCTGTTAAGTTGAGATTCACTCAGATCCCCTTACTACTAATAATCTGTTACAACGGGGTCCACTTAAAGCCTTAGGTGATGTTTTTCTGTCGGGAAACCTTCACTCGGCGGATTCTCACTCGGTAATTACTAATTATTTTACACTCGGAAAATCTTAACAGTTATCACTCGGAAAGTACCTAGATCGATCCTCACTCGGTGATCCGTGCTCTAATTCACTCGGTAATACCTAAACTCTTCGGTACTCAGAATAAATCATTGTCTCACTTCCCCATCAACTCTTAATTCCATTTCTACCCATGGCCATACCAACCTCACACACTCAGTAAGTACATATACATATATTACTCGGATCATTCACGCAAGATAGAGCAAGACGCAGTATGATAAGTATAAAAGGATATAAATAATTACAGGCATAAGGTCACGACTTCCACCCAAGAGGGTTCAAGTTCTAGTATAAGAGACTAGGACTGAAATACGAGCCAGCCAAGGCTTAACAAGGCATATACACAGCATATACATGAACACATAATTTCCACAGTGCACCAGCACTTCACTCGGCATTCAGCTTCTCCTTCATCCTTCATTCCGAGAGACATTCACTGAAAAGTATAGCCACAGTAGGGGTGAGCTTTTAGATATAAAATAACAGTCAAGGACTCGGTATCAGTATCAGTACGCACACCCATGATCACTCGGTCGCATTCAGATTAAAATAAGGCCATGTAGATTAGAATAATAGCAATAACATACACTCACACACATATTACGTGAAGTTCATTCTCATTCACACAATCACATGCATCGACTCACTCGGAATTCATTTATATCGTCCCAAGTCATACCACGCCTACTATCCTAATCAACATCATATCTACATGCATGCCTGCGGATCTGACTTAGGCAGTGACTTTCAGTAATAGGTCCCCCTTACTGGCCTCTTGTCTATTAGCTCTTTCCACGTGGTACCGGTCTCCCATTGACGTCTCGAGACTTATCTCTAGCTCCCACGGCTACCACGAGCCCTCACAGGATCTAGCCAAGGCCTGTAGCTGGAAATCATTCTTTTGGGTTCCTGACCTTCCACGGGTCACCCTATTCCTACATATGCAGCTTATGCATTCTATCAGCAAGCATCATCACTCATCTGACGCATTCTTTGTAACCATTAAAGTCAAAACCGATTCAACATAGTTCTTACATTTACTCGTCAATCATACTAGCATGCATAATATTGTATAACTATTAACAAGATGCTACTAACATACACATGGAATCCAAGGATCAACAATCATGCATCACACACAATCATCACAGACACATGCACACACTTAAAGTAATACACTCATCCGGTACCGTTCCTGAACCATGCATTTGACATGCAAGCGCCCCCTACCTACAGAAGGGACTCGGGAAGTTCCTCTATTTCCCGACGTTTGATACGCTGGTCTGTTTGCCTTGTTCAGTCCCTCTTCGATGCGGTCGTATTCTGCAATCGGCTCGGGAACAGAAAGCTACTCCCTTCAGCTTCGGTGGTCATCCTTCACCAACAGGAGGAACTCTGGATCTTCTACAGCATAGTCTTCGTGGGTTTCCAGAAACGGAGAACAGAGAACAGGGAACAGGGAAAAAGAAGGAGAACGACGAAGAAGAGAAGAAGGAACTAAGAGAAAGAGGTAGCAGAAGAGGAATTCTGGAAGGAATGCCTATCAACCGTGGCCAGGATATATATATATATATATATACGTATGAAGAGAAGAGAAGAGAAGTGGGGTGGGAAAGCGTGAATTGGTAGTCCACTCACGACACCCACCACTTACAAGCGGCCAGCTATCACAGTTACTCAGCCATCATTTCCAAAGTTGAACTAATTAAATTAATTATAATTGACAAGTAACTTTCCACTTTTATAATTATTCTAATGGCTCAATTTCACTCAGTAATTCGTTTTAAATCGGGATGTTACAGTTCTCCCCTTCTCAAAAGAATTTCGTCCTCGAAATTCAATCGGTAACTCACCTTGATCAAACAACTCGGGGTACTGCTGCCTCATGGCATCCTCGCGTTCCCAGGTATAATAGTTATACCCGTTGTAACATCCCAGTTTTGAAATTAAATACTGAATGAAGAATGAACCATTAAGACTTGATTTCAACTAGAAATAACTGTTAATTGCATTTAACTAGGTAGGTTTAAGCCATTAAAATATAAAAATGGTGGTGGCCAGGGGATGGGGTGGAGTGCACGTGACTGCTGGACACGCACTCTCCCATCCCACTCTTTTTTTTACTGTGTGTATGCACATATATATATATATAAAACGTGAGCCTTGGGGAAACACGCACTTGCTATTTCTTCAGACTCCCTCCTCCGTCACTTCATCCTCTACTTCCTCTCTTCGTCTCCATCTTTCTTCTTCTTCTATCTTACTCTTCGCTCCTGGAGGTCTTGGTTGCAGTACTGGAAAACGGACCACACTTCATCCCAGAATCAGGCGCAGGATATGACAGAGCCAAGGAAGACCGGACGAACCAGGAGAAGGACATCGGACCCAACAACAAGAACGGAAAAGGTTTCTGAGGATTCTTCTAAAGGTAGGGGGCGCTTGCATGTCGAATGCATGGTCTAAGAACGGTACTGGATGAACGTATTGCTGAGTGTGGGTGTGTGTGTGTGCGTGTATTTATAATCATTAAAACTGATGCTGTGCATGTGTGCATGTATTCATAATTATTAAAACTGATGCATGATTTGAGATTCTGATAGTGATCTTCGTGGTGATGGTGTAGCCTGTTAGTGGATGATAATGATGGATGATATGCATGGATCTATTTTGTTGTCACTATGAAAAATATGTATGTGCGTGCTCTTAATTGGATTGTTCAATGTTGTTAGTTTGATGACCGATTGTAACATGCGCTGGTGTGATTGACTGATTGATTACGAGTAGTGTGGGAAATCCGTTCTTGCTTAATGACTACGGCGAAGGTGTTTGTGGCGTGATGATGTGTATTAATGAATGTGTTAGTTGCATGAGTGAGAGTGGGGTGACCCATAGAAGGTCAAAAACCCCAAGGGAAACGACTTCCAGTTACCAACCCTGGCTAGATCCCAATAGAGCTCGTGGTAGCCGTTGGAGCTAGAGAAGAGAGTCTCGAGACGCCGTGGGGAGGCCGGTGCCACCTGGTAAGAGCTGAGGGACGAGGGGCCAGAAGAAAAGGGGACCGTAACTGAAAGTCTTTACCCGAGTCAGATCCGCAGGCATGCATATAGAAATAAGGCTGGTTGTGGTGGTGTATAAATCTATGTATGTATACGTGTATGATTTTGAATGCATGAATATATATTTGGATGTGGAATAAACTCTGTGTATTATGTGTGTTATGAATGTTGTTTGAACTGTATGAACTTGGTTACTTGAGAAAGGTTGAATGATAGCAGGAGCGTGTTCTGACGCTGATACCGAGTCTGTGAGTATCATTTTACATGTAAAAGCTCACCCCTGCAGTGGCCATTTTCAGTGAATGTCTCTCGTGAGGAGGATCAGAAGTAGAGCTGGAATGCTGGGCGGAGTGCTGATGCATTTGGAAGGTTTAATTAGGGCGTTGTTAGATTGAGCCCTGACTGGTCCATACCGGATGTTAATGTTTTGGGGATGAATAGAACTTTATGGATAAGAAGAAGTCCAATTTTTGTGTTGTAAATATTAACATACACTCTTATGTATATATATGGATGTATGGTTTTGTGTGTGATGCTATGTGCTGCCTTGTTTCATAATTGTGCTTTAATGGATACGCAGGGCCGGTATGATCGAGCAGGTTATAGCCAAGTCTGAGTGAATCGAGAATTCTCTTAGGAAAATTCATGTCGGATACGTTGGGCGAAGTCATACCCCGCCCGAAGTTTGGGAGCAATTCGCCCAGCGTGAGGATTTGCGCTGGAGTGATGTAGTTGTTAGAACGAGACCCCGGTGTTGACCCCTGATCTGGGCGTGGTGGTTGAGTCCGCCCAGGCGTTGTCATAATTAGTTGAGTTGGGCGGAATAGGTTCAGACTCCTCCTTTCTCCACAACCTACTATCGCATATGCACCCTGTAACTTCCCGTTTTTCTGAGTGAAGTGCGAGTGTGAGGATTTACCTAGTGAACCCTTGTCCATACCCGATTGAGAGAATTACCTTGTAGTTGTGTTGAAGAGGCGTTGTGCAGATTCCGTTTAGGTGGTGTCATACCTCGCCCGAGTGACTAGGACAGTTCGCCCAAACGCGTAGAGCTATGCTGAAACAAGTACATATCAACTCGAGATTCCGCCTATGTACCTTCTTTCTTCGTTGTCGTATTATTCCGTCTCGCCGGGCGGTATTGAACATCGTCTGAGTAAGTGAATGTTGTAATGTAGTCCGCCCAAGATAAATATACCCCGCCTAGCCAAGTAGGATGATTCTAACTCCGACCTTCTACCGATGCCATGCATGTGAATGTATTAACATCCTTCCCTCATCTACTTCCTCCTATTGAGTGACCAGTGCTACTCGAAGGAAAGCTTCCTTGTGAAATCCCCTCTATCCGCTGCCGCATTACCATACTCCGCCTGGACGGTGTCAGACCCCGTCTAAGCGAATAAACGGTGTTGTGCAATCCGCCCTAGTGCTGGTGTGTTACGATAAACCCTTTGAGCCGGCCCCAGTTTTATCTTCTCTGTAGGTTGCTATACGCGCGTGAATGCTCATTGTTTTCCCCCTTGCCTGCTCCCTTCTATATCAAATGTTACGTGACTGTTTGTGAAAAATTTTCTCATATTTTTGGAATTATTAGTTGCAAATAATAAGGTGTTACATTTTGGTATCAGAGCGGACCGAAAGGTCCAAGGCCAAAGTATGCTTACCAAGTGTAAGCGGTGGTGTGTGTGTGTTATTTTGATTGAATGGCTGAAAATTATTCTGATGCTAGCTGAACTTGATTGATGTTGACTTGAGGACAAGAGGTTGTTTTCCCCTGGTCCGATTGTGTATAACTTAGACGAATGACATAATGTGCTAAGCTATTAATTGTTGGACTAATAACTAGATCGGTAGTAAGTGGCTCCGTATACTTATCCTTAAATGTCAATTTCAGGATAAGGAATGGCGCATCGTCAAAGTATGGAGGCTATAGCCACAGCATTCCAACGCTTTGCGGATGTATTTGAGAGGCAAGGCGAGACTCAACCTGAGGATGGCCATATGCTGGACCGCTTCTTAAAAAGGAAGCCGAGTGAATTCTTAGGAGGACGGAATCCTGAGGCGGCGTTCAAGTGGACTCAGGAATTAGAGAGAATTTTTAGGGGTCTTCGCTGTACCGAAGCTCAGAAGGTGGAGTGCGCAGTGTATATGCTGCGAGATGAAGCGGAGAATTGGTGGAAAATAGCCAGAAGCCGATTTCCTGAAGATGACAATCAACTGACGTGGAACGATTTCAAGGCCTGCTTCTTGGACAAATACTTTCCCGACACAGTGAGGAGTCGGAAAGAGCTGGAGTTTATGGAGTTAAAACAGGGCTCCATGACTATGGAAGAATACGCGACCAGATTTGAGGAATTGTGCCTATTCTACCCGCCCTTCCAGCAGCCAGGAACGGAGAACTCCAAGTGTCTTAAGTTTGAGAACGGATTGAGATCGGATATCAAGAGGGCCTGCAGATACCATGAAATCCGGAGTTTCCCTGCCTTAGTGAACAAATGTAGAATATTTGAGGAGGATGACAGGGCCCATTCGGGCCAGTGCAGCAGAGCCAACCAGCACCTGAGGCCTCAGCAATCACGTTTCAAGAGGCCAGGGAACGTGAGGAGGAATGAACCCTTCACCAGATATCAGAATCATAATGACCGAGGGAGACAAATGAGTGGACGACCAAGGTATGGCGGATGCTTTAAATGCGGCGGTGACCACTTTGCTAAGGATTGCAATGATACAAATGTTAAATGCTACCACTACGGAGAGAAGGGACACGTTCGTCCTGACTGCCCCCAACTCCGCCAGACAAACACCAATGTACGTCAAGGAGGATCTCAAGATAGAACCCGAGTAAATGATAACCAACGACCTGGTGGCAGAGGCAACGGAACCAGAGGAAATATGATGCGTGCTCCGAACAGCCGAGAGAGGAATACCGGTCCGCCAGCAGCAGGTAGAATCTACACCATCAATGCAGAAGATGTTGCACCAGCAAACGACTTAGTGCAATGTAAGTGCTCACTTGGAATGAATACGCTTAATGTTGTTTTCGATTCGGGAGCTACCTATTCTTTTATAGCTGATGAATGCGTAGAACGGTTGAAGTTACCAACTGTGTCTATGAACCGGACTTTGGAAGTGGCCAGCCCTACTGGCCCTAGTGTGTTCACATCGTCAATATGCAAAAATGTAGCATTTGAGTTGTATGATCGGAGTTTCACCTTCGATCTGATTTGCATGCCTTTAAAGGGTCTTGATATTGTGCTTGGAATAGATTGGCTTTCAGCCAATAAGGTATTAGTAGATTGTAGAAACCGAGAGATAGTTTTCCCAATACAACCCACTGAAGATGGCACGGCACTAGGTATAACCCAACTATTTATGATGCTTTGCCTAACCAAAGATGAGAGTGAGACCCTAGTGAACGAAATCCCGGTTGTCTGCGAATTCCCAGAAGTGTTCCCAGAAGACGTTCCGAGTGTGCCTCCCAATAGAGAAGTTGAATTCTCTATAGACTTGATCCCTGGAGCCGAACCGGTCTCCAGTGCACCCTACAGAATGTCCTCAACTGAATTGGCAGAGCTGAAGAAACAAGTGGATGAGTTACTTGAGAAGTAGTTCATTAGACCAAGCGTGTCACCATGGGGCGCACCTGTGCTACTTGTTAAGAAGAAGGATGGCAGCATGAGACTTTGTATAGATTATCGACAGCTTAACAAACTCACAATCAAGAATCGATATCCACTGCCTAGAATTGATGATTTAATTGACCAGCTGCGTGGAGCCTCAGTCTTCTTGAAAATCGACTTACGATCGGGATATCACCAAATCCGAGTGAAGGACTCGGACATTCCTAAAACTGCCTTTAGGACTCGATATGGTCACTACGAGTATGTAGTGATGTCGTTCGGTGTGACAAACGCCCCTGCTGTTTTCATGAATTACATGAACAGCATATTCCACTCCTTCTTAGATCGGTTTGTTTTTGTCTTCATCGATGATATTCTAGTTTATTCTAAGACCCCTGAGGAGCATGAAGGACATCTCAAAACGGTACTCCAAGTGTTGAAGGAGAAACAATTGTTTGCAAAGCTCTCGAAGTGCGAATTCTGGATGGATGAGATCCACTTCCTCGGGCATGTGATTTCCAAGCGAGGCGTCTCGGTGGATCCTGCGAAGGTAGCTACTGTAATAGCATGGGAGAGGCCCAGATCGGTCTCGGAAATAAGAAGTTTTATGGGTTTGGCAGGTTATTATAGGAGGTTCATAGAAGGTTTTTCTAAGTTGGCATTGCCCCTGACTAAATTGACTCGGAAGAACGTTCCTTTTGTGTGGAGTCCGGAGTGTGAGAACAGCTTCCAAGAGCTGAAGAATAAGTTGACAACTGCTCCGGTGTTGGCATTACCTGAGTTAGGAGAAAGCTTCGTGGTCTATTGTGACGCGTCCGGACTCGGATTAGGGTGTGTACTCATGCAGAAAGATCGAGTGATAGCATATGCCTCTCGACAATTGAGACCCCACGAGCAACATTATCCGACCCATGACTTGGAGCTGGTAGTAGTAGTTTTTGCATTGAAAATCTGGAGGCACTACTTGTACGGGTCCAAATTTGAAGTGTACAGCGATCACAAGAGCCTCAAATACCTATTCGACCAAAAGGAGCTGAACATGAGGCAGAGAAGATGGATTGAGTTTTTGAAGGACTATGATTTCGAGTTGAAATACCACCCAGGTAAGGCAAATGTCGTGGCCGACGCTTTGAGTCGGAAATCCCTCCACATAGCAGCCATGATGGCAAAAGAAGTTGAGTTGTTGGAGCGGTTCCGAGACATGAACTTGCATGTTGACACCTCTTCCTCTCAGAAGATGACAATTGGTACGTTGAGGATTGCCAATGAGTTCTTAAAATCCGTGTACGAATAGCAACAGGTGGACTCTCACCTAGCTAAAATGAAAGAAATTCAAGCCAAAGGAAAGGATTTATCATTGGCAGAGGGGCCAGATGGGATCTTCCGGGTGAGAGACAGAATGTACATACCGAGTGAGGGAGGATTGAGAAGAATGGTGCTTGATGAAGCCCACAAAAGCCTACTCAGCATTCACCCAGGAACCACGAAAATGTACCACGACTTGAGGAAACAGTTCTGGTGGCCCGGACTAAAGAAGGATGTGGCGGAGTACGTGGCCCGGTGTATCACTTGTCAGAAATCGAAGGTAGAGCACCAAAAACCGTACGGTGCAATGCAGCCTCTAGAGATCCCCGTATGGAAATGGGACTCAATTGCGATGGATTTTATCATGGGATTACCCAAAAACCGAGCGGGCCATGATGCCATTTGGGTCATTGTTGACCGATTGACGAAGAGTGCACACTTCTTACCTGTAAATATGAGGTACCCATTGCATAAGTTGGCTCGAATCTACATTCAAGAAGTTATCCGACTGCATGGCATACCTACTTCCATCGTATCGGATAGGGACCCTAGGTTTACGTCCAGGTTTTGGACCAGCATGCATCAAGAATTGGGGACGAAGCTTTGGCTTAGTTCTGCCTATCACCCCCAATCGGATGGACAATCCGAACGAACAATTCAGAGTCTAGAAGACTTATTGAGAGCGTGTGTGTTAGAGTACGGTGGGGACTGGGAGCAGTACCTTCCTTTGATCGAGTTTACGTACAACAACAGCCATCATCACAGCATTGGCATGGCACCTTACGAGGCATTATATGGGCGTAGATGTCGAACCCCACTCTGCTGGTCAGAAACGGGTGAAAGTCTACTATTGGGACCAGACATCGTGAAGCAAACCACAGAACAGATTCGAGTGATAAGGGAGAAGATGAAAGCATCACAAGACAGGCAGAAGAGCTACCATGACAAGCGCATCAAGCCATTGGAATTTTCAGACGGAGATCGAGTGTTTCTGAGAACCTCTCCGAGTAAAGGAGTTGGACGAGCCTTAAAAAGTGGGAAGTTAAGCCCTCGCTACATCGGACCTTATGAGGTATTAGAACGGATTGGCCCCGTAGCATACCGCCTCGCATTACCAACTCACTTGTCCTGATTGCACAACGTATTTCACGTGTCTCAGCTAAGGAAGTATTTGCATGACCCCAGCCACACGATGCTTGACGACGAGGTAGAGATCAAGGAAGACCTAACTACTATGACTACACCGGTTGGAATCGTGGACCGATCGGTAAAACGCTTAAGAAACAAGAATGTAAGGCTGGTTAAGGTGGAGTGGCAGCAAGGCAAGACCACCTCCTGCACGTGGGAACGCGAAGACACCATGCAACAGCAGTACCCCGAGTTGTTTACCTAGGTAAGTACCGACTGAATTTCAGGGACGAAATTCTTTTTCAGTGGGGGAGAACTATAACATCCCAGTTTTGAAATTAAATACTGAATGAAGAATGAACCATTAAGACTTGATTTCAACTAGAAATAACTGTTAATTGCATTTAACTAGGTAGGTTTAAGCCATTAAAATATAAAAATGGTGGTGGCCAGGGGATGGGGTGGAGTGCACGTGACTGCTGGACACGCACTCTCCCATCCCACTCTTTTTTTTTTTTACTGTGCGCATGCACATATATATATATATAAAATGTGAGCCTTGGGGAAACACGCACTTGCTATTTCTTCAGACTCCCTCCTCCGTCACTTCATCCTCTACTTCCTCTCTTCGTCTCTATCTTTCTTCTTCTTCTATCTTACTCTTTGCTCCTGGAGGTCTTGGTTGCAGTACTGGAGAACGGACCACACTTCATCCCAGAATCAGGCGCAGGATACGACAGAGCCAAGGAAGACCGGACGAACCAGGAGAAGGACATCGGACCCAACAACAAGAACGGAAAAGGTTTCTGAGGATTCTTCTAAAGGTAGGGGGCGCTTGCATGTCGAATGCATGGTCTAAGAACGGTACCGGATGAACGTATTGCTGAGTGTGGGTGTGTGTGTGTGCGTGTATTTATAATCATTAAAACTGATGCTGTGCATGTGTGCATGTATTCATAATTATTAAAACTGATGCATGATTTGAGATTCTGATAGTGATCTTCGTGGTGATGGTGTAGCCTGTTAGTGGATGATAATGATGGATGATATGCATGGATCTATTTTATTGTCACTATGAAAAATATGTATGTGCGTACTCTTAATTGGATTGTTCAATGTTGTTAGTTTGATGACCGATTGTAACATGCGTTGGTGTGATTGACTGATTGATTACGAGTAGTGTGGGAAATCCGTTCTTGCTTAATGACTACGGCGAAGGTGTTTGTGGCGCGATGATGTGTATTAATGAATGTGTTAGTTGCATGAGTGAGAGTGGGGTGACCCATAGAAGGTCAAAAACCCCAAGGGAAACGACTTCCAGTTACCAACCCTGGCTAGATCCCAATAGAGCTCGTGGTAGCCGTTGGAGCTAGAGAAGAGAGTCTCGAGACGCCGTGGGGAGGCCGGTGCCACCTGGTAAGAGCTGAGGGACGAGGGGCCAGAAGAAAAGGGGACCGTAACTGAGAGTCTTTACCCGAGTCGGATCCGCAGGCATGCATATAGAAATAAGGCTGGTTGTGGTGGTGTATAAATCTATGTATATATACGTGTATGATTTTGAATGCATGAATATATATTTGGATGTGGAATAAACTCTGTGTATTATGTGTGTTATGAATGTTGTTTAAACTGTATGAACTTGGTTACTTGAGAAAGGTTGAATGATAGCAGGAGCGTGTTCTGACGCTGATACCGAGTCTGTGAGTATCATTTTACATGTAAAAGCTCACCCCTGCAGTGGCCATTTTCAGTGAATGTCTCTCGTGAGGAGGATCAGAAGCAGAGCTGGAATGCTGGGTGGAGTGCTGATGCATTTGGAAGGTTTAATTAGGGCGTTGTTAGATTGAGCCCTGACTGGTCCATACCGGATGTTAATGTTTTGGGGATGAATAGAACTTTATGGATAAGAAGAAGTCCGATTTTTGTGTTGTAAATATTAACATACACTCTTATGTATATATATGGATGTATGGTTTTGTGTGTGATGCTATGTGCTGCCTTGTTTCATAATTGTGCTTTAATGGATACGCAGGGACGGTATGATCGAGCAGGTTATAGCCAAGTCTGAGTGAATCGAGAATTGTCTTAGGAAAATTCATGTCGGATACGTTGGGCGGAGTCGTACCCCGCCCGAAGTTTGGGAGCAATTCGCCCAGCGTGAGGATTTGCGCTGGAGTGATGTAGTTGTTAGAACGAGACCCCGGTGTTGACCCCCTGATCTGGGCGTGGTGGTTGAGTCCGCCCAGGCGTTGTCATAATTAGTTGAGTTGGGCGGAATAGGTTCAGACTCCTCCTTTCTCCACAACCTACTATCGCATATGCACCCTGTAACTTCCCGTTTTTCTGAGTGAAGTGCGAGTGTGAGGATTTACCTAGTGAACCCTTGTCCATACCCGATTGAAAGAATTACCTTGTAGTTGTGTTGAAGAGGCGTTGTGCAGATTCCGTTTAGGTGGTGTCATACCTCGCCCGAGTGACTAGGACAGTTCGCCCAAACGCGTAGAGCTATGCTGAAACAAGTACATATCAACTCGAGATTCCGCCTATGTACCTTCTTTCTCCGTTGTCGCATTATTCCGTCTCGCCGGGCGGTATTGAACATCGTCTGAGTAAGTGAATGTTGTAATGTAGTCCGCCCAAGATAAATATACCCCGCCTAGCCAAGTAGGATGATTCTAACTCCGACCTTCTACCGATGCCATGCATGTGAATGTATTAACATCCTTCCCTCATCTACTTCCTCCTATTGAGTGACCAGTGCTACTCGAAGGAAAGCTTCCTTGTGAAATCCCCTCTATCCGCTGCCGCATTACCATACTCTGCCTGGACGGTGTCAGACCCCGTCTAAGCGAATAAACGGTGTTGTGCAATCCGCCCTAGTGCTGGTGTGTTACGATAAACCCTTTGAGCCGGCCCCAGTTTTAGCTTCTCTGTAGGTTGCTATATGCGCGTGAATGCTCATTGTTTTCCCCCTTGCCTGCTCCCTTCTATATCAAATGTTACGTGACTGTTTGTGAAAAATTTTCTCATATTTTTGGAATTATTAGTTGTAAATAATAAGGTGTTACACCCGTCCTGCTGCCACTCTACCTCAACTAGTTGCACATCTTTACTCCTTAAACGCTTTACCGATCGGTCCACTATTCTAGTCGGTATAGTCACAGTGGTCAGGTCCTTTTTAATCTCCACTTCATCATCCAGCATTGTGTGAGTGGAATCATGTAAGTACTTCCTTAATTGAGACACATGAAACACGTTATGCAACCAGGATAAGTGAGTCGGTAATGCTATTCGGTATGCCACAGGGCTGATCCACTCTAATACCTCATAAGGCCCAATGTACCGGGGGCTCAGCTTTCCCCCTTTCAAGGCTCGCCCGACCCCCTTGCTTGGTGAAGTCTTTAGAAACACTCTGTCTCCGACTGAGAACTCCAGTGGTTGGGTTCGTTTATCATGGTAGCTCTTATGCCTATCCTGAGACGCCTTCATCTTTTCCCTTATCACTCAGATCTGTTCTGAAGTTTGCTTCATAATTTCTGGTCCTAATAGTAGACTCTCACCCGTTTCCGACCAGCAGAGTGGGGTTCGGCATCTTCGACCATATAGTGCTTCGTAGGGCGCCATACCAATACTGCTGTGGTGGCTATTGTTGTATGTAAACTCGATCAGGGGAAGGTACTGCTCCCAATCTCCATCGTGCTCCAACACACACGCCCTTAGCAAGTCCTCGAAGCTTTAGATCGTTCGCTCGGATTGTCCATCCGATTGGGGGTGGTAGGCAGAACTTAGCCAAAGTTTAGTACCCATTTCCTGGTGCAGGCTGGTCCAAAACCGGGATGTGAACCTTGGATCCCTATCCGATACGATAGAAGTCGGTATACCATGTAGTCAGACAATTTCACGAATGTAAATCCGAGCTAACTTATACAACGGGTACTTCATGTTCAAAGGTAGGAAGTGTGCACTCTTCGTCAGTCGGTCAACAATGACCCAAATCGCATTATGGCCCGCTCCGTTTTTTGGCAATCCCATGACAAAGTCTATGGCAATTGAGTCCCATTTCCACACGGGAATCTCCAGGGGTTGCAATGCACCATACGGCTTCTGGTGCTCGACTTTCGATTTTTGACAAGTGATACACCGAGCCATATATTCTGCCACATTCCTCTTTAATCTGGGCCACCAGAATCGTGTCCTTAGATCCTGGTACATCTTTGTGGTACCCGGGTGAATACTAAGTAGGCTCTTGTGGGCTTCATCAAGCATCATTCTCCTTAATTCTCCTCCACCCGGTACATATATTCTGTTTTTCACTCGGAAGATTCCATCCGATCCCTCAGTCAAGGACAAATCCTTTCCTTTGGCCTGAGTCTCCTTCATTTCAGCCAAGTAGGAATCTGACTACTGCTACTTGTACACAGATTTTAGGAATTCATTGGCAATTCTCAATGTACCGATTGTCATTTTCCGAGAAGAGGGGATGTCAACCTGCAAGTTCATGTCTTGGAACCATTCCAATAACTCCACTTCTTTCACCATCATCACTGCTATATGGAGGGATTTCTGACTCAACGCGTCGGCCACAACGTTTGCCTTACCCGAATGGTACTTCAGTTCGAAGTCATAATCCTTTAAAAATTCCATCCATCTCCTCTGCCTCATGTTCAGCTGCTTCTGGTCGAACAAATATTTGAGGCTCTTGTGGTCGCTGTAAACTTCGAACTTAGAACCGCACAACCAGTGCCTCCATATTTTTAACGCGAAGACCACGGCTGCCAATTCCAAGTCATGAGTCGGGTAATGCTGTTCATGGGGCCTCAATTACCGAGAGGCATAACCTATCACTCGGTCTTTCTACATCAGCACGCATCCCAATCCGAGTCCTGATGCATCATAATAAACCACGAAGCTCTCTTATAAGTTAGGCAATGCTAATACTGGAGCGGTCGTCAATTTGTCTTTTAGCTCTCGGAAACTGCTCTCGCACTCGAAACTCCACACGAAGGGAACGTTTTTCCGGGTCAATTTAGTCAATGGAAAAGCGAGCTTAGAAAAACCTTCAATAAACCGCCTATAATAACCATCCAGGCCCATAAAGCTCCTTATCTCTGAGACCGACTCGGGTCTCTCCCATGCCATTATAGCTGCCACCTTCGAAGGGTCTACCGAGACACCGTCCTTGGAAATCACATGTCCGAGAAAGTGGATCTTATCCATCCAGAAATCACACTTTGAAAATTTTGCAAACAACTGTTTCTCCTTCAAGACTTGAAGTACCACTCGGAGGTGTTCTTCATGCTCATCAGAGGTCTTGGAGTAGACTAAGATATCATCAATAAAAACTACTACGAATTAGTCTAAGTATGGGTGGAATATGTTGTTCATGTAATTCATGAATATGGCAGGTGCATTTGTTACACCGAACGACATCACTACATACTCGTAGTGGCCATACCGAGTCCTAAAGGCAGTCTTAGGAATATCCGAGTCCTTCACTCAGATTTTGTGGTATCCCGACCGTAAATCGATCTTCGAGAAGACTGAAGCACCACGCAGTTGGTCAATCAGATCATCGATCCTGGGCAACGGGCATCGGTTCTTAATCGTGAGTTTGTTTAGCTGTCGGTAATCTATGCATAGTCTCATGCTGCCATCCTTCTTCTTAACAAGTAGTACAGGTGCGCCCCACGGTGATACACTCGGCCTAATGAATTGTTTTCCGAGTAACTCATCCACCTGCTTTTTCAGCTCAGTCAATTCTATTGGGGACATTCTATAAGGTGCACTGGAGACTGGCTTGGCTCCAGGGATCAGGTCTATAGAGAATTCGACTTCTCTACTTGGAGGGACACCCGACACATCTTCTGAAAACACCTCTGGGAACTCACAGACAGTCGGAATATCGTTCACTCGGGCTCTACTCTCACCCTCAGTTAAACAAAGCATCATAAACAGCTGAGCTATACCTTGTACCGTGTAGTCCTCATGGTTCTGCCTCGGAAAGATTATCCTCCGGTTTCTGCAATCCACCAACACCTTGTTGGTTGAAAGCGAATCTATACCGAGTACCATGTCAAGGTCCTTCAGAGGTACGCACACCAGATCGAAGGTAAAACTCCGATCGCCCAATACAAACGTTACGTCTTTACACATCGATGATGTCAACACTTTAGGGCCAGTCGGGTTGGCCACTTCCAAAGTTCGGTCCATATCCACAGTCGGTAATCTCAAACGTCTTACATAATCATCAGCTATGAAGGAGTGGGTGGCTCCAGAATCAAAAATTACACTAAGTGTATATTTACCGAGTAGGCACTTACTCTGCACTAAGTCGTTCGCTTGTGCTGCTTCCTCAGCACTGATGGCGTAGACTCTTCCAGTAGCTGGTTGGTCGGTGTTTCTCCTCTGGCTGTTTGGGGCAAACATCATATTTCCTCTGGCTCTGTTGCTTCTGCCCCCCGAGCTTTGACCATCATTTCCACGGCTCCTCTCTTGGAAGCCTCCTTGGCGTACATTGGCACATGATTGACGGAGTTGGGGGCAGTCAGGGCGAATGTGCCCCTTCTCCTTGCAATGAAAACACTTGACATCTTCACTATCACAATTCTGAGCAAAGTGGTCGCCACCACACTTAAAATACTTGCCATATTTTGGACGTCCACTCATCTGTCTCCCTTGGTTACTGCGATCCTTATATCTAGTAAAGGGTCCATTTCTTCCAATGTTACCTGGCCTCTTAAAGCATGACTGTTGAGGCCTCAAGGAGGGACCTGCCCTACTGTTCTGGCCCGAGTGGGCCTTGTCGTCTTCTTCAAAGATTCTACATTTATTCACCAGCACCGGAAAGCTCCTAATTTCCTGATATCTGCAAGCCCTTTTGATGTCCGATCTCAGTCCATTCTCGAATTTGAGGCATTTGGAACTCTCAGTCCTGGGTTGTTGAAAGGGTGGATAAAACAGACACAACTCGTCAAATTTGGCCGCATATTCTTCTATAGACATGGAACCCTGTTTCAGCTCCATAAACTCCAATTCCTTTTGACTCCTTACTGTGTCGGGGAAGTACTTCTCTAAGAAGCATGTCTTGAAATTTTCCCAGGTCAGCTGGGTATCATCGTTAGTCAGTTAGTTTCTGGCTATCTTCCACCAGTTCTCTGCTTCGTCCCTGGGCATGTACACTGCACACTCCACCTTCTGGGCCTCGGTGCAGTGGAGGCCCCCAAAAATCCTCTCTAACTCTTGAGTCCATTTGTAAGCTGCCTCAGGGTTACGTCTTCCTTGAAATTCACTAGGCTTCCTCTTCAGGAAGCGGTCTAACACTTGGCCTTCTTCAGCTCGAGGCTGGCCTTGCCTCTCAAATACGTCAGCAAAATGTTGGAATGCCGTGGCTACGGCTTCCATGCTTTGACGATTCACCATAACTTATCCTGAAATTAACACCCCTTCAAGGATAAGTTTACAAGGTTACACTTTTTCGATCGGATCTCATCCCCATACCCACTGATTATAGCACATTATACCATTTATATATATATACATCATGCAATCAATCGAACCAGGAGAGAAGTTACCTCTTATTCCCAAATCAATATCTCAACATCAATCATATTCAATCATAATATCACAATAATGATGACCACTCGGTCATAACACATACAACCGCTTACACTCGATAAGCACACCTTGGCCTTGGACTTTTTGGTCTGCTCTGATACCAAAATGAGACACCCTAATTTAATAAATAAATGATTAATAAAACTGAGGAAATTTTTCCCAAATAAACTAAGGAGAACCAACAAGAAAGAATAGGGGAAGGGAAGAAAGAGGAATAAAACTGACTCAAGGAGGCTGCCAGCGGAGAAGAAAACGCTCAGGCGGATCATACAACAACGCACACTCGCTGCAGTAAATCCTCCATTTGCTGAGCGAGAAACTGCACTCGGCTAATCAGGCACTCGGGATCCAGAGATATCATACGACTCATTCACTCGGAAAATGATAGCTAGTCCACTCGGCATATAACATCTTGTTCGCTCAGGGAAAAATCATTAAGGAAATCCCCACTCAGACTTAGTCTAATTTTAACCACCCGGATTACAGATTCTCTCTCACTCGAATTTTACATCATTCACTCAGATTATAAATGTCATACACTTAGGGTCCATTCCACTTTAAACCACTACACTAACTCCTCTCTCAGGCGGGATCACTCAAGGTTTCCACTCGGAATTACAAACTCCCCCTCACTCGGGGTCTACTTATATCTTTCACTCAGAATCACTCAAGCGTATTCACTCAGAAGGGCCACTCTCAATTTACTTAGATTGACCCTTAAACATACCAGCTCCAATCAGAAACATAACACACTCCTGATTTCACTCAACCGGAATACATATACGGCAACTCGGAAATGGTTCCCAGAGCCACTTACTCAGAATCTAAGAAGACTTCTCACTCGGGATAACTTTCACGTCCTTTTTACCACTCAGGGTATTTCACTCATTTTTCACTCGGTAGCCATGACTTTTCCACTTTAGCTATCCTGTTAAGTCAAGATTCACTCAGATCCCCTTACTACTAATAATCTGTTACAACGGGGTCCACTTAAAGCCTTAGGTGACGCTTTTCTGTCGGGAAACTTTCACTCGGCGGATTCTCACTCGGTAATTACTAATTATTTTACACTCAAAAAATCTTAACAGTTATCACTCGGAAAGTACCTAGATCGATCCTCACTCGATGATCTGTGCTCTCATTCACTCGGTAATACCTAAACTCTTCGGTACTCAGAATAAATCATTGTCTCACTTCCCCATCAACTCTTAATCCCATTTCTACCCATGGCCATACCAACCTCACACACTCAGTAAGTACATATACATATATTACTCGGATCATTCACGCAAGATAGAGCAACACGCAGTATGATAAGTATAAAAAGATATAAATAATTACAGGCACAAGGTCACGACTTCCACCCAAGAGGGTTCAAGTTCTAGTATAAGAGACTACGACTGAAATACGAGCCAGCCAAGGCTTAACAAGGCATATACACAGCATATACATGAACACATAATTTCCACAGTGCACCAGTACTTCACTCGGCATTCAGCTCCTCCTTCATCCTTCATTCCGAGAGACATTCACTGAAAAGTATAGCCACAATAGGGGTGAGCTTTTACATATAAAATGACAGTCAAGGACTCGGTATCAGTATCAGTACGCACACCCATGATCACTCGGTCGCATTCAGATTAAAATAAGGCCATGCAGATTAGAATAATAGCAATAACATACACTTATATATATATTACGTGAAGTTCATTCTCATTCACACAGTCACATGCATCGACTCACTCGGAATTCATTCATATCGTCCCAAGTCATACCACGCGTACTATCCTAATCAACATCATATCTACATGCATGCCTGCAGATCTGACTTAGGCAGTGACTTTCAGTTATAGGTCCCCCTTACTGGCCTCTCGTCCATTAGCTCTTTCCGCGTGGTACCGGTCTCCCATTGACGTCTCGAGACTTATCTCTAGCTCCCACGGCTACCATGAGCCCTCACAGGATCTAGCCAAGGCCTGTAGCTGGAAATCATTCTTTCGGGGTTCCTGACCTTCCACGGGTCACCCCATTCCTACATATGCAGCTTATGCATTCTGTCAGCAAGCATCATCACTCATCCGACGCATTCTTTGTAACCATCAAAGTAGAAACCGATTCAACATAGTTCCTACATTTACTCGTCAATCATACTAGCATGCACAATATTGTATAACTATTAACAAGATGCTACTAACATACACATGGAATCCAAGGATCAACAATCATGCATCACACACAATCGTCACAAACACATACACACACTTAAAGCAATACACTCATCCGGTACCGTTCGTGAACCATACATTTGACATGCAAGCGCCCCCTACCTACAGAAGGGACTCGGGAAGCTCCTCTGTTTCCCGACGTTCGATACGCTGGTCTGTTTGCCTTGTTCAGTCCCCCTTCGACGCGGTCATATTCTGCAATCGGCTCGGGAACAGAAAGCTACTCCCTTCTGCTTTGGTGGTCATCCTTCACCAACAGGAGGAACTCTGGATCTTCTGCAGCACAGTCTTCATAGGTTTCCAGAAACGAAGAACAGAGAACAGGGAACAGGGAAGAAGAAGGAGAACGACGAAGAAGAGAAGAAGGAACTAAGAGAAAGAGGTAGCAGAAGAGGAATTCTGGAAGGAATGCCTATCAACCATAGCCAGGATATATATATATACGTATGAAGAGAAAAGAAGAGAAGTGGGGTGGGAAAGCGTGAATTGGCAGTCCACTCACGACACCCACCACTCACAAGCAGCCAGCTATCATAATTACTCAGCCATCATTTCCAAAGTTGAACTAATTAAATTAATTATAATTGACAAGTAACTTTCCACTTTTATAATTATTCTAATGGCTCAATTTCACTCGGTAATTCATTTTAAATCGGGATGTTACAACTTCAGATCTGAGACAGGACATTCAACTTTGCTGACTTGATGGAAGACATGCGACGTAAGCCACGCATATAGAGCAGGTAAACAGCAAATGATTCTCTTTCCACCTTGTGTATAGCAGAAGTCCATGGTACAGTACGTATTTGCCAAGATAGCAGTGACAGGATTTTCAGACTTGAACTTACGGGCAAGGAAAACGCCAATAGCATCATAGTCCACGTAATTGTCAATATTAGGGGATAAGATAACACCATAAATGGTGAGAGCCAAGGTATCCATGAAAGCTTCCCAATCTCCTTTCTCAGCTAGCAGGTGCATGTGCTTCTCAAAATATTCTCGGTCAAATCCCAGGATCTGATTTCTATTCAGTTGTGCACTTCTTAACACTTCTGGGTGAATTTTTAGGACATTGGCGATGGTAGCAATATTCGCTTGACGTCCAAGATGGCGATAAGGCATTTGTCCTTCTAATGGCATTCCCAGAATTTGTTCAAACTCCTCAACAGACGGAGCCAATTGAAAGTCTCGGAAAGTGAAACAACGGAGAGGTGGGTCATAAAACTAAATCAAAGCAGTAATTGCCTTGACTTGTACCTCCACTTCTAGCAACTTTAGGACCCTCCCATATTTCCTTGAGAAAACCATTTTCTGATTCATGTCCAGTTTCTTCCCTAATGCTTGTAAACTGGTTGTATCGACTTTCCTAGCCTTAACATGCAGTAATTTTTTCAACTCAGGTACATTTTTACCACAACTATCTGATCTCATGTTAATTTCCATATTTTACTTAGAGGTACTGGCTAAGCTCTAGATAGCTTCCTGTAAGAACATAAAGAAAAAAAAAATCAGTCATTGGGAACTGACATGCTTTGCAAATTGATACTCCCCTAGTATCTTTCTTGAAAACAATTTTGTATTTAGGGAAGTTACGATTTGACAAAACATGCAATAAATCAAGGATCATGTGAGCTATGGATTTTCTGATCATTGTTAATAAAAAATTATTTTCTATTTTTTGTATATTTTTTGTAAAATTTTTTTTTTGGCTTTTTTTTATGATTCAGAAAATTCATAACTCAAGACCCTAAGACTTAAGCAAATATAAAAGGAAAGGACCACTTGCCCATTAAAGGATCACTGGTTAAAAGTAGGTCATTTTTTTTGAAAAAGTTATCCATTAAACAAGCAAGTGGCCCTTTAATTTGGATCAGAAGAGAAAATGAGAATGAGAAAAGGTATAAGTAAAGTTTGCCCCTTTGTGCCTTAAGTCAGGTTTTTCTGGAGGTCTCTTAATGGTTCTAAGGTTGGTCTATCAGTGACATCTCGCATTAGGTGGCTTATTCTAAACTTTCTAAAGGTTACTAGAGCCAAGATCCTACTCATGATGTTGACCATAAATAGTACGAAGTCTACTAGGTGTGGGCACCATGAGTAAGTCGAACTCTAGCTGAGATTCTCACGGTAACCAGACAGGAAGTACATCCCAAATGGCTCCGCTACCAACCTCCCCTAATCTTAAGTTTCATTTGGGCCCGGGTATAGGGTCCCACTCAAAAGTATATGCAAATTGTGAGTGTAGTGTGTGAAAGAGGCATTCAATACCTGTACCTTACTCATCCTGTACATAGAACAAACACAGAGCAACAAAATAAAGTCGTCTAACCTAGGGTTCAATGATCACACAGATATTAACATCAAACTGAAACCATATATAAACATTGATGAAAAATAAAATAAAGGAAGAAGTTAAATAATTAATATGCTAATTAAAACATGCGCGCCATCAAATTGACTGGCTTGACTCTCTATGTCCCCAACGAAGTCGCTATCTATCGCGACCGGGATCGTGACGGCACAGCCGACCCTCAAAAAGGATTTTTGGTTCAAAGAGAAAAAAGGGTGTCGCCACCAATATTTTTTAGGATAAAATATCAAAAAAACCTTTTATTAAAGCATTGGTCAAAAAAATGAGATTCCAAATTCAGGAGTCTGATTACAGGTGAGGAAGGTATTAGCACCTCACAACTGTCCGTTATAAAAACGGTTACCTCAATATGATAGCGCGCGTATTATAATTAACTCGCAAACTATTTTAACTTCTTCTAAAAAAACATACAAAATGATAAAATATACAAAAATAAACAATTAAAGAAATTTTTACATGAGATTAACAGGACGTCTCGTCCAAATTAAACTCGCTCCACCATTTTTAAGAAAAGATATTGTAAAAGAAATGAGATTAACAGGACGTCTCGTCCAAATTAAACTCGCTCCACCATTTTTTTAATAAAAAAATAAAAATTGCAATAATAATGAGAATAGTAATAATCATTACAACTTTTATGCTAGTCCAAATAAAATGTAAGAAGCTATCATTTTTTTTTCTATATATTTATTACAAACCTAGGAAGGGGTAAAAAAGAAAAGAAAAGAAAATAACAGCAATTTATTTAAGTGGCAAAATGGAATACCGAGTGAAAAAAAATGGAATACCGAGTGAAAAGATGAAAAACCGAGTGAAAAATGGAAAAACCGAGTGGAAAAGTGGAATGCCGAGTGAGAAATGGAAAAACCGAGTGAGAAAGTGGAATGCCGAGTGAGAAAGTGTAATACCGAGTGAAAGATAAATACCGAGTGAAAAAGTGGGCTGACCGAGGGAGAAAAACAGTGGGGGGTTGACAAGAGTTTGAAGGTGTTTAGAGGGAGAGAGAGGGGCTAGACGGTGTGAAAAAATAGGGATGGTTTGTAACATCCCGATTTAAAAATTGACTACCCAATGAAATTAAGCCATTAAAATAATAATTGCAAGTGGAAAATTACTTGTTAATTATAATTGACTTAATTAATTTAACTTAAGACAATGATGGCTGGTTAATTAAGATTGATTAGGCTAATTGCTGATTGGTTAGAAATGAGTGAATAAATAATAATAAAAATAATGCCAGGTGAAAGGACGCATGTGCCCCTGGGTATATATAAACTCCGGTTCTTCTCTTCTCCCCTCGGTTCATCCTCATTCGCATCGCCTGCTTGGAAGAACAGAGGGAGAGTTGAGAGCTTTCCTTCGAAGGAGAAAACAGAGGCACTGTCTAATCCGCTTCTCCTGCCCATTTCCTTCTTCGTTCTCTTCTCCTTCTTATTCCCCTCCGTCGTTTTCCTTCACCTATTCTTCCGTTCAAAGCCGCCAGAGTTCGGTGGAGGTTGTGGTGTGAAGTGGTAAGGGACGAATGTTCGAGTAGAAGGGGGAACAGCTTCCAGCCTTCTGAGCTACGGGTGAGTATTCGACTGGACTCGACGGTTACTAAACAGGAGGGAGTGACTGTGGAAGTGAAGAAGCTACGGAACCGGTGTTGGAGAAACAGAGCATGGGTGAACACTGAAAACAGTGGAGTCTCTTACGTCTTCTTGAGGTAGGGGGCGCTTTGAATGCCAAATGCATAGTTTATGGATGGGTTCCCGGGTGGATCGCTTTAATGTGGTGTGTTTGGAAATGTGTTGTTGATGTGTTGTGATCGAGTGATGATGCATGCAACGCCCGGACTTAAGATATCTGTGAACTGTTTGGTGTTGCGTGATTCCATCCTTGAGAGCTTGTGAATATTTCTGTGATGCATGCTGTTGAATAGGAGAATGCAGAGTGAATGCATGTGTGCGTTACCATTATTACTGAGTTCTGTTGCAGTTTTATGTTTAAAGGTATATGAATGAGAATGCCATGATAATTTTCGAATGCATGAGATGTGAGTTAATACTTGATTTTCATTTGGGAATGCTGTGTTGAAATGCATGCTGATTTCATTAAAATGTCGAGTGGTGTACTGTAATATTGTTACCCTGAATTACTTGTTATGAGTTACTATGATAAACGCTTGTGATGCTGTGATGAAACTGCGGAATTCCGAGTGAATCTGAATGCTGTGTGGAATTGCAAGAAATTGAATATATGAGAAAAAGGTGACCCGTGGAAGGTCAAGAGCCCTATGAGGTGACTTTCAATTACAGATTCCTGGCTAGATCCGTGAGGACCCGTGGTAGCCGAGGGAGCTAGAGTTAAGTCTCGAGACGTCTTTGGAAGACCGGTACCACACGGGAAGGGCTAATGGACGAGAGGCAGGGAAGGAATCTGTAACTGAAATCACTGTTTAAGCCGGATCCGCATGCATGTATGTAGGAGCATTGTTATCGAGATTGACATGGTTGGTATAGCTTGGATGGATGAATGAATTCCGACTGAATGTGAATGCGTATATTTATATTGTTGATGAGTTCAATATGATTGTGTATATATATTTGTATGTGTAAGTGCTGTTGTGAATAGCTTGATTGATATAACCATGATTAAGTGGGGTGAATCCCGACTAGGTGAATATATGTGCGTTGGTACTGTGGCCGAGTGTGAGGCGATGTTATGACTGTGAGTCTATGTTATTGTGAATGATGTGAATTACTTAATTCTGACTGAACTGCATGAATCCGAATGAGTGATGTTACTATATAACTGAGAATTGGGGATTTAATCCGAGTCAGTAACCGTCATTTTATATGTAAAAGCTCACCCCTACACCATTTTTCAGTATGTGCAGGTCGGTCGGGAAACGATGTGAAGGACTCAAGTCCGAGTGTTATGTACTCCGACTATTGGGTGTATGCCTTATATATTTATATTATATTTAGTCAGTGTTAAGCCTTGGCCGGCTCATATAACAACGCTGTATAATGAATGCGAGTATATATGGAGTCCGAGTGCGTGTTTACATATATATATGTGGTTTACATTAATATCAAGTACTTGTATCGGATAATGGATGTTGGTGAACGAATAATGCTAAGATGCTAAGTATTTCGAGTGTATGAATATATATATATATATATACGTATAAGTTGTTATGTTGATTTGATGCGTCTTTCCGACTGGAATGTGTTGTTGAATTATTTGAGAAGTGTTGATGGATGAAATAGTGTTACGATTAATGATTCCGTGTGAGGCTATGATGTTTGGTTTTCCCTTTCCGAGTAAAGAATACTTAAAGGGATTCTGAGAGAAAATCCTTTAGATGAACCCATTCTGTGCAGGTCTGAGTGGGAGAATTACCGAGTAATACTAGACTTGATTATTCTGAGTGAAAATTATGTGTAGATTTCGAGTGGGGAAGAGTTCGTATTCCCGAGTGAAAACCTCGAGTGATCCTCTTCCGGGGGAAAGAGTTAGTATGGTGGTTTAGAGTGGAATGGATTCTAAGTGTATGATATTTATAATCCGAGTGAATGATGTAAAATCTGAGTGAGTAAGGATCTGTATTCCGAGTGGTTGAGTTTTGAATAAGTCCGAGTGGGACTTAACTTCCTGATTTTTCCGAGTGAATGTATACCGAGTAGTGAATATGTAAAGTGGCCCGATTGTGTTAAGGTTGGAATACATCGAGTGGTGTTTGATTGGGAAATATTTCGAGTGAGACAGCTAAGGATTCCGTGTGGGATAACCCTCCTTACCCGAGTGGATTGTGTGTATGATCTGGGTGGAAAGATGTAAGCAGCTAAGTTACGGGAAGTATGTGTGATGGGGTTGTTTCCGAGTGAATGGAACCCTAGTACCGAGTGACCGAATGCCGAGTGTGGCCTCTCCCTTCAGCGAATGCGGGATTCGCTCCAGCGAGTGTGGTTCTGAGGGAAGGCTTTTGGTGGTTTAGCTTAGGCGAATGTTTGCTCACCCGAGCGAGTTAGGTTGCCTCGCTCAAGCGGAGTCGCACCTCGCTTGAGCGAGTGGGCGCTGTCTTGTGGGTTCGCTCAGGCGCTGGTCATTCTTCCGCTGTATGCCTTTTCTTGGTCGACTTTTATATTTCTTGTCTTCTTTTCCTCCTCTTTTGGACCCGGTTCCATTGGTGGGCCTTCTTCTAGTCGGTTTTTGCCCTCTCTGCCCTCTCATTGTTTCTATCTTATTCTAAGCATTATTTTGGGCAGATTATGAATGTTTCGCAAACTCTAAAATTTGGAAAAAAAATTCCCTGTTTTTGGGTTTATCTATTTATTAAAATTAGGGTGTTACACAGTTTGTGGGAATTTTGAGAGAGGTCGGTTTGGAGTGAATTGAGGGAGGTCGGATTTGATAAGAGTTGAGGACGGCTGGGTTGTATGGAAGGAGGAGGATGGTGTGATGAGGGGGCTGTGAGGAGTGAGGGACAGTGAAGGGAGGAAGAGAAGGGACGGTGTTGGAGATAGGGATGGTGTGGAGTTTAGGAGGGGGTATGAGGTGTGTGTGTATGGTTCAGTTTTAGAGGGAGAGAGGAGAGGGAGTGTATGGTGTTGAGAGGGGTGAGTGAGGAGTGAGAGACAGTGAAGGGAGGAAGAGAGGGGACGGTTGGTGAGAGGAAGAGGACTACACGGTGCTGAGGTTCTCTCCAATGAAGGCTTTTTTTCTCCTCCCCTCTTAAGGCTTCAGGATCCTCTCTATTTATAGAGGTCCTGGACGCCCACCATCAGTGGCAAGTGGTTTTTTTTTTCCTTGCCAGCCGTCCCACTTGACCAGCCTGGATGGAGTTGGATACAGCCTGTACCTAGACAACTATAGGGGACGGCAGCTACTCTTTGTCACTTTGTTAGCCACCTCCCCCACAAGTCAAAGATCCACTTGGATAGTGAAAATCCAAGTCAGCAAGGGTACTCGGTGGGAATATGGGTCGGATTTCACCTCCTCTCCACAATCTGAGTGGAAAAGGTGAATTTTGTGTACAAGACCGAGTGGAAAAGGAGTTGTTTATACAAAAACCAAGTGACGAATGACTCGGAACCGACTGAAATGGTTGAATAATGACTCGGAATTGGGTGGAAATGACTCGGAATTGGCTAAAAATAGCTTAAAAATTGAGTCAAAGGACTCACTCGGTGCTGACTGAAAGAGTAACTCACTCGGTGCTGACTGAAGAGGCATCACTCGGTGCTGACTAGAGATACTTCACTCGGTTCTGACTGAAGAAGTATCACTCGGTGCTGACTGGAGATACTTCACTCGGTTTTGACTAAAGAGGCATCACTCGGTGCTGACTGGAGATACTTCACTCGGTTCTGACTAGAGATTCTCCACTCGGTACTGACTGAAGATTGTGGCTCACTCAGCCCTGTCTCTGGAAATGGACTACTCGGAGAAACCTTGCTCGGATCTGCTTGAATTGGAGTTGCTTCAATTGGAGGAGTTTTGCTCGGTAGTGCTTCTGCTTGAAGCATTCATTCGGCCCCTTTGCTTGATTTAGTCGGCATCTCAGAATATTTTACTCGGCATCTCAGCCCCATTCTTTCTTTGATTTAACATCTCAGAATTCAACAATCCTTTCCAGTATTGATCCTCCAACAGAGAACCTTCCACTTGGAATGGGTTTGACAGGGAACCTTCCACTCAGATTCACCTTCATCAGTGAAGTATTCCACTCGGCAACGCTCCATTCTGAGTAATTCTACTCGGATGCTTCTTCATTTTTAAGTGTCCATTCATGGTTTCCTCTGCCTCTGTTCTTATATCACTCAGCCACGTCCCACTCAGAGACTTCCACTCGGAAATGTTCATTCCGAGTCCCTTCACTCGGAAATGATCATTTCCGAGTCATTTTTTTTTAAATTCTTTTCATTTATAGATATCAATCAGAGCCTAGTAAAGTAACCAAAAATTCTCCGTTTTGGTGAAAATTGACCAAACCGAAATAGGTGTTCACAAAAAGCATTTCAAGTAAAATTTTTAATACTCAATTCACCCCCTATCTTGAGTAATTGAGACCACTTGGTTAACAATTAACACGTGAGTAATGATGATTTTCCTGTCACGTGGTTCATCAACCGTCGCGAGCATGTTAATGGGCCTAAAATTTTGAATTTTGGGGCCCATTCGATTTCACTTTCCTTCCAAGAGACATACGTTTCATGCTTTGGGGTTTGAAACAACAATGTCGTTTGATCCTGGAGAGGTTGCGTTTCCTTGTGAAGTCCCTTTCTCTTCCAATCCTCCTAACTCTTAGGTAACCATGCTTCTCCTTTCTCTTAGTTTCTTCTTCATTTTCAATAAAACCTCAAACATGCATTCTAGGTAGAGTCGTACAAGTCCCTCGCATAGGGGGGCGTAACCCTCAGAGACCAACTGATTAACGCGGCTGAAGGATTTTTTATGGGTACTTTTAGTGCCAGGTCTCGCCATTCAGGAAGGGAGGAAGGTTCTTCCTCAAGGCGGCCAGTGGTTAGGCCCCACTCTGTACCTTCCTCTGGTTCAGAGGCTAACAACCCTTCTAACAGCGAGTTGAGTTCAGACTGGTTCCTTTCTGACGATGTCATTTTTTATCACAGTACTGATGCCTTTCACCATGTTTTAGGCGAGATGACCATTGAAGGGCGTGGAAAAGTTCTGAGTCTTAGGACCGTAGAAGGGTGTGTGAACATTGTAGCACACCGCCTAGATTGGGAGAAGCTGAACGAGACGTATCCTTACTATTAGGTTAAGGATGAGTTCAAAGAAATAGCCTCTATCAATGCTAGGGTAGACGAAGGATGGATGCACCCGCGGTTCAGGGTATATGCAGAGGAAAGGCTGAAGGAGAGGTTCATGGTCATGGCACATTGACGTGGACTGTCGTGGTCCATCAAATTAATACATTAAAAATAAATAATGTAATACTAGGGTGTGAACCTAGGTCATTCTCTCAAAGATCAACACAAAAATTTAGGAAAATCAAGTTTTAAAATAATTTTAACAAACATAAATTCAACAAACATATAAATACATTTGGGGGGTTTTGTTTTGATTGTCACAAAAATTTAAAACAACATAAATGCAAAACTTAGAACAATAAATAACAAGCGATTGATTTTCTTGGAGTATTGTAATTAGATTTATCCTTGGTTCAGAAAAGATGGTTTGTACACTTTCATTACTGTTGATTTCTTAGCTCAATTTGAATTAATCAACTAAGCGTCTTTTTCAATTCACAATTCCTTTACTTACATTCAGACTGAATGAACATATAAATCAAGCATCCTAATTAAGAAAAAGGAGTCAAGATCGTAACATTTAGGAATCATTGAGCATACATAAGAACATCACCTACATACATAATCTATTCTCATTTTATGGAATTAAGCAAACCATAATATTTAAAAGTAATTATGAAAATATTCATTAAGCATGCATACTTCCTTAATCCATTTTAATTTAAATCTTATTTTATTCCATTTGTATAATTAAACTGATTAAGCATACAAATTTAATTAAACAAAATGGAATTAAATAAGCAGAGTAAGATTATGAAGAAATTAACAATAATAAAAGCATACTAAATTAAAAACAAGAACCTCAAAGTCATATTACAATAATTCTCAAAGAAAATCAATCTAAGGGTTTTAGCCCTCCATAATTAAAACAAACTAAAAATAAGAAAGACCGAACCCGGAATTACAGCGGAGGAAGGGAAGAAATCCTCCAGAGGCACAACCTCTGTTCCTCCTAAGAATGATGTTGAGAAGAAAAGAAATAAGTGAATTACAATTGTAAAGGGATGCCTTGCTTCTCTAATTTGCTCTCTATTTATAGGCAAGGATGGCATGGTGTGTTGCATTAAAAATTCCAACTTGCCTTAATGGAGCTAGTCAATTTCTACTTAGTGGAGCGATAGCATGAATTATTGCAATAATGCGATTTCCTAGTGCGATGCAAGGCTGTTTCCACTTCTCAATTCAATTTTTAACTTCGTGAATCTATTAATTTTTACCATGAATCTATTCATTTAGTGTATTTTGTGCATTACAATTGAAATGAATAGATTCAAGGAGTAAATGAATGGATTCAAGCTAATTTTTACATGATTTTTGAGTAAATCAGACGTATGAATCGATTCAGGGTGATGATGAATCGATTCATAGCTTAATTTTTGCAATCTTAGGCCTTTATATTTGTGTGAATCGATTCATACCAGGGGGAATCAATTCATGCACTATTTTTTGCAATTCCTGGGCCATTTTCACACATGAATCGATTCATGCTTCTCATGAATTGATTCATTGACCTGTTATGGTGCATTTTCATGATTTTTGGACAATTTCTTGATATGCAATCACCCATGGCTTCTTCCTCTTGATCCTTGGTCATAATTCTTTAATTTACAAGCTCGATTATTCCCTACAAAATAAGAGAAACAAGGATTTCATTATTTCCTTTAAAAGTCAATCCTTAATTCATTTTAAAATTAAATATTAAATAAAGCTTAAATTAAGAAAATATATGCAATATATTACATAATAAGTGATGGCAAATTATACATATTTAAACTAAGGAATTAAGGATAAATCATGCATTATCACACCTCGTCCTGAAGAACGGATCAACCACCGCCTTCCAGATGATAGATCTGTGTATATACACGATTTTGTATTCCAGCATCTCAGAATCCGCTTCCCCCTCAATGACTTCAAAATAGGCGTGCTTAGATTCCTGAAGTGTGCTCCTTCCCAAGTACATCCCAATGGATGAAGCCTCATCCGCGCTCTTGAGGTCTTGGGAAATCACTTTAACTTCAAACCCACTATGGCGATGCTCTTCTACTACTGCCAGGTGGTCCACCGTTCCAACAAGAAGGGCGGTCTTGGGTTCATCACACTCCGTTGTGACTCAAAAATAATAAACTTCAAGTCCTTCACTGATTCTGCAAAGATCAATGGGAAGTCATTCAAACATTTCTATATAAAGATCAGAATACAGCCCAACAAGTTGGTATTTTGGTGAAACAAAGAAGGGATCATCCAGTTCCCCATAAGCTGGACATACGAGCACTTCTTGCTTACCAGCAGGGATTACTACATAGAAGAGAGTGAACTCTCTTTGTACTCCATCGAGGTCCTGGGTGCCTTAAAGGCTTACACTGCCGAAGCCTGGGAGTTCTCCTGCAAACGTCTCTTAGGGTCCAATTTCCAAAGGGATGAATATTTAAGTAATAATCCACCCTTACAATTTTTTTCATTTTTGCTAATATCTGATATATGTTATTTCAATACTGGTACTCATTTCCTTTCGTTATGCAAAAGAAATAGAAGAGTCTTGCAAAGCCATGAATGATTTAAAGTGTATGCTAGTAGAGGACGACTGCTTCTCTAAAGAAAACAACATTCAGGCCAAAAGGAACTCATTCAAATCCGTTCCCCAGACCATCACTCTTACCTCAGACACAGGTGAGGACGTCCCATTAAAGGAAGCCCCCAAGTAAGATGAAACTCACCTAACAGACCAACAGAAGCAGCTAGTGGAAATAAAGAAGGATAAAGGCAAAAAGAAGCTGGTGAAAGCTGTTGATGCCAAAAAAAACCACCTACTACTGAGCCAACCAAAAAGAAACAAAGGACCCTAGAAGAGATCGATATACAGAGAATTTCGAAGCGTAAGGCAATGATCACCCAAACTGATGTCTCTACCGACTCCGAACCCACAACCAAATTAGATTCACAACCTGCTCCTGCTCACACTCTCCCTAACTCATCCTTTCTGACTCCGTACCTCTGGTATGAAGGCTCCATGCCCGCTACCCTTCCTAAGCTGGATTACCGCCTCAAGCCTACGCTTGAACCATCAGGGATCAGAGATGCCTGCCAGGCTGGCAGGTTGCAGCTGTCCGAGCTATCAGGCCTCCTAGAATCTGAGTCCTACAACGGATGACGCTGAAGAAATTGAAAAGCTCAATGCTGAAGTTGAGAAATAGGAGGCCTGGGTGGTTAAAGAAAGAACCATCTTGAGGGCGACTAAGAATGAATTAAAGGTGGAAGACAAGGTCAAGGAACAAGCCGCCAAAATTAGTGACCTGAATATTTCAATGAAATCCATGGAGCGGCTTATTTTCAAGCTCAGGGAGGAGAATAAAGAACTCCCCCAGCTGAAGGAAGAACTCAAGCTTAAGAATGAGAAATCAGCTAAGCTGAGTGAAAACTTTACAACTGCTGAGGCCGGGCGAACAAAAGTCAATGAGGAATGGGCCAATAGGGAGAGAGAGCTGCTCGCCCAAATTGAAGAGCTCAAATAGGGGAGTACCACAACCGGGTCGCTGGAAGCGAAAAATATGAAACTGCGAAAGAACCTTGCCTCTGCGAAGGCTAAGGCAGCTAAAGCTATGCAAATCTGCACCAGCGTAGCGTGTCAATCCTTCGACCTGGCTATTCGTCAAATTTTTTACCGCAACCCCACTATGAAGCTGAACCTGTATGGACTTGATCTGTTCTATGAGTTTCATGAGGGGAAACTAGTTGCAGTGAAAGATGGCCGGTATGAGGAGGCTGTTGAGACTTTGTACGCGCTGACCCCTCTCCCTGAAGGTCAAAGTATGGGGCCTGCTCCACCAACTCTTGGACCTAAAGATGCCGCTGAGGAAGAAAGGGCAAAGGTTGATGAGGCTGGAGGCGAGGGAGACCCTAAAAAGTAAGCTGAGGACGGGAGCAAGGCTACTAAAGACAGCCAAAAGCGTGAAGAGACTCATCAAAAAGCTCTACCCTCTTAGCTATCTTTAATTTTTCCTTGAATTATTTTGCTGTGTTGTAGGATCAGCTCCGAATTTGACTAAATGCTTATACTTCCTTTCTTTTCAATCAATAAGATTTTTATTTCCTTTTAGCACTGCCTCTAACATAATTATGAATAGGCTCTTTAACTTTAACTTGTAAAATCTGCTAGTCGTTCTTCGAATTGAGACTTAGGATCGGTCTAGTTGGGTCGTCAAATTGGAGGAAGTATTTCGTTGAATGAATAACGTTCCTTCACTTGCGCTGATTACTAGAAAAAGTTTGAATATTTCTCGTGAGGTTGTGTCATCAATTCTAAGAAGGAAAAACTAAGCCTGTCCACCCAGATAGTAAACCTTCACTAGGGTTCGGTACGACCTTGGGAAAGGTCCGATCCTACAACCCGTCGAACCGCTCAAGGAGTTACATCATCAATCACAGAATAGGTGATTGAGATCATCCGTTCTGTGGTGAGTTTTTATACTTAATTATAGAATAAGTGATTAGGATTCCTTTTCATGGAGTTCAGTATGGCCTTGAATAAAGTCCAGTCCTACAATCCATTTAACCATTCAAGGAGTTACATCGTCAATTATAGAATAGGTAATTGAGATCATCCGTCCTGAAGGTTGTTTCTTTGTTGGGGTTCGGTTTGCGGCCTTGGAAAAGGACCTGCCCTACAACCCATATCTTCATAGAGGTTCGGTTTGTGGCCTTGGAAAAAGACCAGCTCTACAACCCTTTTGACCTCTCAAGAAGTTACATCGTCAACTACAGAATAGGTAGTTGAGATCATCCGTTTTGAGGACTCTTGTGCATATCGCGTGTAAAGCTATAAATCATAGACATAGGAGAGAAGTAAAAGTATAGTAGTCATGAATATATTCCTCATTAAATTGAATATGAGTTATAAATGAAACGTAGCTGGGGTCATGCCTCGTTAAAAAACCTTCTTAAGAAAACCCAATAGGAAAAAACTGAAGTTAGAAAAAAGAGTACACGCCGTCTTACCAACTACCTTGGATACTTTGTAAGGGCCTTCTCATGTCGGTGCTAATTTTCCTTGATGGGCGAACTTATTACCCATACCTGCCTTCCTTAAAACGAGGTCTCCTACATTGAAGGCTTTATGCTGAACGCGTTTGTTGTATCGGAGGGTGGCCTTTGCTTTGATAGCCTGATCCCTGACAAAGGCTTCCTCTCTGAGCTCTTGAAGAACGTCCAATTTAGATGCCAGGTTGGAATTATTATTTTCTTTAGAGAAATACTTTACCCTTGCTGACGTAGTTTGGAGTTCCACCGGTATCATCACCTCAACACCATAAGGCAATATGGAGAGTCGTTGGTTGAGGAATGTGGTGTGGTGCCATATAACCATAAGACATGGCATAGCTGGTCGCTCCATCCACCCTTTGCTTCACCCGGGCGCTTCTGTTAGCCACTTTAGCTTGGCCATTCTTTTGAGGATGTTCAACAGATAAGAAGATTTGGACTATCCCCAGCCCTTCAAGCAGTTCTGTGAACTTCCTGTTAGTAAATTGAGTGTCGTTGTTAGTAAAAACCCGTGCTGGAACTCCAAACCGCGCTATAATGTTCTTGTAGAAAAAACGTTGTGTCCGAGTTGAGGTGATGTGCACAACGGGCTCCGTTTCTATCCATTTTGTAAAGTAATCCACCCTAACAATGAGGTACTTGATGCCGCCAGGCACTGTTGGGAACAGGAATAGGATATCAAGGCTCCACTGATGAAAGGGCTATGGCATGTCGGATATAGAAAGCTCCTGGGCAGGTGTGTGATGAAGGTTGGAAAATCTCTAACACGGATTGCACTTCTTTACAAACTCGATGAAGTCTTTCTTTATTGTCGGCCACCAGTAGCCTGCTCTAAGAACCTTCCTCATTAGGCTTCTACCGCCAACGTGGTGGCCACACTGCCCCTCATGCACCTCTTCTAGCACACCTAGCACCTTGTTTTCATTTAAACAATGGAGGTATGGTATAGAGAATCCCCTTCGTATGAGCATGCCATCCACCAACGTAAAGGCAACTCCCTCTTCAACTTCTTCCTTTCTAATTCATCAGTGGGCAGTTGCCCGTCGACGAAATATCGTATGTAAGGGACTACCCATGAATTCTCATCGAAGACATGATACGAGATTGCGTTCAATGACGGGGTCATAGGGATGCTGGGTGTCATCAATGTACTCTGTACCACAGATATCGTGTTCCCAAGCTGCTTTATGCTTGCAAGTCTCGAGAGGATGTCCGCCCTAGTGTTTTCCTCTCTGGGCACATGCTTAAACTCCAACATAGAGAATCTTCCCTTCAACTCATTCACGCAATTTAAGTATTATTGGAGTTGGGGTTCACGGACTTGATACTCACCCTGAATCTGTGAGATCACCAACTATGAATCGCTATAGAGGGTTACCTTGAAAGCTCTGATATCAATTACTACTCTGAGTCTGACAAGGCAAGTTTCATATTCGGCCTGATTATTGGAGGTTTTGAAATTGAAGCGTAGAGATCTTTCTAGGTGCACACCATCATCACTTTCCACCACAACACCGGCACCACATCCCTTGCTATTGGAAGAGCCACCCACATAAACCGTCCAATGGTTTCATGGTACAATTAGGTCTGCCCTAGTCATTTCTACCACAAAATTAGCTAACACCTAGGCTTTGATGGTACCCTGAGGTCATACAAAACATCAAACTCTGACAGTTCAATGGACCACTTGATCATTCTCCCAGCGATGTCTAGCTTGCTCAGAATAGAACGGAGTGAGAGATCTGTTCTTACCATCATAGAGTGTGCATGAAAATATGGCCTGAGGTGACGAGAGGCCCAAACAGCGGTGAGGGCGGCTTTTTTAATCGTCTGATACCGGCCCTTTGTTCCCTGCAGCGTTTTACTGGTGAAATACACAGGCCTCTGTCCTTCTGGGGTCTCCATGACCAACACCACTCCTAGGGATGCATCTGAGATGGCTAGGTAAAGAATAAGCATCTCTTCGGGGTCAGGTTTTACCAAAATCGGAGGGCTAGACAACACCTCCTTAAGTTCTTGGAAAGCTTGCTCCTGCTCCTGTCTTCATTCAAATTCTTGGACTTCTTCAGGATCTTGTATAGAGGAAGGGATCTATGCGCCATCTTAGGTATAAATCGTGCCAAGGCAGCTACCTTTCCGTTCAATGATTGGACCTCCCTTAAATTTTTCAGACTCTGCATGTCCAGAATTGCCTGGCACTAGCCCGGATTCACCTCAATACCACACTTAGTCAACATGAAACCCAAAAATTTTCCTGCAGGCACAACGAAGGTGCACTTCAATGGGTTCAACCTCATGTTGTACTACCTCAGGTGCATAAACACCTGGCGCTAGTGTTCCACACGATCCCCTAGCCGGGGTTTTGGCAATAATGTCGTCTATATACACCTCCACTAACTTGGTGTGCATGCCCTCGAACACCTTATTGATCATACGCTGATAGGTAGCACCCACGTTCTTCAACCCGAAGGGCATGACGGTGTAACAAAAGACACCGCAGTCATTGATAAATGTCATCTCCTTTTGATCTTCCTCCGACATCGAAATCTGGTTATATCTCGAATAAGCATCCATGAAAGACAAACACTGGTAACCAGAAGAATCATCTACCATTCGATCGATGTTGGGGAGATGATAAGAATCTTTGGGGCAATAACGGTTCAAATCCACATAGTCTGTGCATATTCTCCATTTACCGTTGACCTTCTATACCATCACTACATTAAAGAGCCAAAAGGAGTATCTGACTTCCCTAATGAATCTGGCCTTCAACAGTTCTTCTGTTTGCTCACAAGCTGCTCTCTGCTTTTCGGGGCCTAGCCTTCTCTTATTTTAGGCCACTGATCTCATCTCAAGATAGACGACTAACTTGTGACAACAAAAATTAGGGTTCATCCCAGGCATATCCACAGCAGTCCATGTGAACACGTCCTTAAATTCATGAAGAAGTGCAAGCAGACGCTGTTTCATCAGAGTTTCTAAGTTGTCGTTGATATGCGTGATCTTTTCTAGGGAATCTCCCAACACAACGTCTCTAGAACCTCCTTCTGGCGTAGGCTTAGAAGGGTTGTGGGGATCAATCTTCAGCTCCACCCTGGGATCAAGATCAATCAGACTAACCGATTGCGTCACCGTTCCTCCGTCGTTCAGCTTCCTCTTTTTATTGAACACTTCTAACTTCACCATATTTAGGCTTAGGTTGTAACAATACCTAGCCATTTCTTGATCACCTCGGAGGGAGGACACCGGTTGTCCCTATCAATGAACTTGATAAGAAGGTGTGGAGTGGATGCGATTGCTTCTAAGCGTTCAACGTAGGGCGGCCTATGATGCCGTTATAAGGTACTCTACATCAATCACCAACACTCTAGACTTCACCATCCTTCCTCTGGGCTCGCCCTCGAAAGACACAAGGGTGTCAAGATATCCCTTGGTGGGTTATTTTGCTCCATTAAAAATTGTGAGCTCCTGTATATAAGGTTATAAATCTGAGTCATTGAAACTCATTCTTTTAAAACACTTATAAAAAATAACATTGCAGGAACTCCCCTGATTGACAAGGATCCTCTTGACGTCCTTGTTTGTAATTACAGCGACTATGACCACAGCGTCATCACCCCCAGGGATAATTGGGCCAAAATCTTCATCTGAGAATGACACCACTAGTGCCAACACGCCATCTCTGAAAGGGTGGTCATCTGTGGGTTTCCCTGGCACAGAGAGAGTTATTCGATGATGATTCTTCTGGGCTGTGATCGATACCCCGCCCCTAGTAAAGCCTCTGGCGATCATGTCAATCACCTCACGCCGACCTTGCCTTTGTTCTTGGGGTGTACCGTCCTTTTGAGCGTCTTCGCTGATAACAACTCCTTTCTACTTCTCAGTAGTAGTGTATCTCTTTATTGGAGCGTGACTATTATCGCCTTCATTGTCGTGGTCATGACCGCACTTCTCCATCCGCTCTGGCTCGTCTAGGGACTTCTCCTTAAAGAGATATTGCTTCAACTTTCCCTCTCGAATAAGGGTCTCCATAGTATTCTTCAACGCCTTGCATTCGTCGATGGAGTGGCCAACTTGCTCATGGAAACCGCAATACTTACATGGATTCCTAGGTCTTTTTAGTGGAGTCGGTCTCCTAATCCCACACACGCTAAGTGTAGGCCATCAGACCGCCCTTAAGATCTGGGAGTGCTTAGCGTTCAGCGGTGCGTAGTTGCTAAAAGACGCCACCTGCCTCTCCTGCTGCTGGGGTCGAGGGCTTCTTAAGTTATCTCTCTGGAAATTACTGTCTAGCCTCACCCTCTCCTTATTCCTCCGTGGTTGGGGTGAGGGGACTGGTGGTTTAGCCTGAGCCGTTGTGGCTTCCAGATGCTTTTCTATGCCCACATACTTCGAAGCCTTCCTCTGGAATTCTTTAAACATCGTTGGAGGACTCTTCAGAAACTCCTTAAGAGTTTTGCTCTCCCCTTGCCTAATCTGGGCCAAGGTATGAGACGTCCTGGGGACATCCCTAGAAATGACAAAATGATTCTCAAAAGCTGCACCCAGGAGTCTATTGATCCTGAGGGTAGACCCTTGAACCAGCTAAGGGTCTCTAACATCAAGGTACATGGGAACATCCTACACATCACGTCTTTATCAGCTCCCATGTACATAGCCTTATACACATAAGCATCCAGATACTTTGTGGGGTCAGTCTCTCCGTTATACTTCCCAATAGAGAGTGGTTGAGTTATCTACAAGTGCTTAGGAATAGGCACGCTTATTAATCTCCTAGAAAATGGGATGTTGAGCCGATACGCTCTAGGAGTCACTACCATTAACTTCTTCTTCCTTCCAATAACTCCATCCTCTAAGTCCTGGGTCTGCTCCCTCTCCTTATATGTGGGGATCTTCGAATACTAGAGAGTCACAGATTTCTCCTTTCCAGTGGTGTGGTGAGTCTCCTCAGCCTGAGATACCACCTTCTCTTTAGTCTGCCTTCTTTCCCTCCTTAACTCCACGAGATCCTCCCTGAGCTGCCTTATGACCTCATCACGAGGATCTGAAACCACTGCAGGTATCACCCTCCTTGAGCTGACTCCAGGAGATTCGAAGAGGAGTCTCCTATTAACATGCTAATTGGTCACATCCTCCATGTGACCCTCAACAAACTCGCATCCATTACCCTCCATACATAACTACTGAATCTCTACAGAAAGGAGGAAAAATTTTAACGAGTCCCACCGGGCGTGCCAATGAACTGGTCTAATCCAGGGTCAAAGATCTGGAGTGGCGACCAGCCTTAAAAGTCAAGGATAGAAGTGTTTGTACACCGGTACAGTGGGTATTTGGTATTATAATCTGAACTCTCAGTGGAAGAGTCCGGTCCTACACACCAAGATTCTCTGACGCTCAAGTTAGTGAAACAGAACAAGAATTCCAGGGAATTTTAGCAATCTAAAAGCAAGTAGAGAGTAAAAATAACATAACCTTTCATGAGTATGAGAATCAACTATTTATCGGTGAGAATGAAGAATGAATTGTTAGGCACAGATAGGCTAGGAGACAAATAGTACACTACTCAGTGTACGATTCTAACACACGACACAAGGAGAGCCGCGTTTCTCACGTATTCTCCTTGTGGTTGTACCTTGTACCTTGTGTCAGGTGACGTGGATACTTTCCGGTGTGCAAGGTAAGAACCTGGATATACCGGTATGGAGAATGCCTTATACGGATTTATAGTTCGAAGGTATACCGATGAGACCGGTAGCACAGGGAGAACAAATACAATTACCTATCTGTCCTAGGTACCGGTACCGAGACTGGATCACCCTCAAACAATTTTATTTACCGTTGTAAATCAAACTCACGGGTTCAATTTAGGTATTTTCAAATTACATGTCAATTTCTCGATTACCCATATAATTTGTGATCATCTACGCTTATCTCTAAGTCTTGCAGAAGCATTAGGCATACATAAATTGAATAGAAATTGAAATCACATAGATTTGAATGTGAAGAACAATTAATTATAACACATAGGCATACTACATCCTTAGACCCAAGAAAAGGGTTTAGTGTGCCATAAGGATGGGTGTCATCATGTCACATATCACAAAATCAATGCCAAGCATAAAAGATATCAAAAGTGTAAAATAGGGATTCAAAAATTACAAATTAGTTCGCACTAGGATTCCTAATTCTTCCTCTAAAATCTGCAGAATTGATTTCCCTTGATGGTCTTGACTCTTGATTCCTAATGAAAGCTTCCCAAAAAGTCCTTCGAAATCTCCCAAAAGTTGTCTCTCCAACTGTGTTTGCAGAGCTCTCTTTTTCTGCCCCCTAGTGCCCAATAAAAACCCTAAACAAATTAGAGATTTGGGCCTCGTAGGGGACAACCATGGCCAGTGGTTCGAGTCCTGATCCCTTTTAAAAGAAACTTTACAACTTTGTCTAACAGACAGAGCCAACCACGGCCAGTTGTAACATCCCAAAATTTTAAAGTAGAGGATTAAATCAAGGAAAATAAATATTGACCAATTTAAATGTAAATTATTTAATGTCCCAGCATATTAGGAATAAATAAATTAATATTTTTAGGGACTGTTGGTGATTTATTGAGACCGGTTAAGCTAAAAATAAGCCCGATTGGAATATGGGTGTCGGACCAAATATCTTCAATTGGGATGATATTGGTCAGGGCTATTGAGGATAATATTGGGAGTCCGAAAATATATTCAGAATAATTTTTAGATTAAGTATTGAGCCCGAATAGAGGTCCTGTTTGTCTTAAAACGATGAATCTTTTAATGAAGGGTTAAAAATTAAAACCAACAAGCCAAATTTTCTCCTCCTGAATTTGCTGAGTGAAAAAGGGAAATGTTTTGTCTCTCTTCTCCTTCTCTTATTTCTCCTCTCCATTTCCTCTTGTCTTCTTCTAAAACCCTAGCAAAGAGGTGATCATCTCCCCCTCCATTTTTATTTTCAAGGAGCTTGGAAGAAGACCATTGAAGCTTGAAGCCTTCTCCTTCTTCCCCTCCATTTTTGTACTACCTCTCCCTCCTTCTTGAACCCACTTTGTTTTTGGGTGTGAGGTAAGCATACTCATTATTTTGTTGAGGTTTTGCCATATATATGTGTTAATATGATTTGGGGGAGCAATGTATGTGCATGGGTGTTTGAGGAGAGCATTTAATGCTTAAACCCTAGAGTGGATTATCATAAATATGGATATTTATGAGGGGTTAATGATGGTAGATGCATTTATATTGGAAAAAGATGAAGAATGATGAAGCATTAATGAGAGTTATTAGGTTTTGGTGGAAACCCTAGTTATGAGAAATTGTGGAAAGTGAATAATGTTGGTCCAAGAGTGTATTTTAAGAGGGAATGCATGTCATTGATGGGTATAGGTATTGATAAATGAGATTGTGTGAATGCTGGGCTATTGTTGTTGGTAACCCTTGAATTTAATGAATGTGGCTTGGTGGGAAGGAATTCCCTAAGCCTAACAAATAATAAAAATGATGCTTATAACATGTTCTATGCATGTTATGAATTATAGTTGTAAGAATGATCAATTAGAATTGGATTTGTGTTTGGAATAGTTGATTGATTGAGGTTTTACAAGTATATTAATGTAGGACCCATTCCGAACAATAAGGCGAGTGTGTCTTATCAATCAGAATTCTTCTCTTGAGGAAGGAGAGGAGTCTTATGTTCTAAATGCATGAATTTGAATGGTATATGATTGCCATATGTACTGTTATGCATGTTTACCTTGCTTGGAGTGCTACATGATGTTGTGTATAATGTTGATGATATGTTTTGGCAACATGCTTGATGCATTTAGAATAATTTTGGTGTGTTGTATGGTGGCGTAAATTATTGATTATTTTGTGGTGATACCCATGTCCACCGTAAATGTATAATGAATGTTAATGTTCTTTGATAGAGTATGATTGAAGCCTTTGTATTAATGATGAAATCGAATGATGTGAATGAGAATTATCGAAAATGCCACACAAAGATTTAAATTAACAAGAATAACCAACAATAATGAATCCACTAAAAGATTTGTGGTGATGTTGGTGATGATGATGATGATGTATGATGAGTGGCATGTATAGGATGCATAGAGTGAGAAATGCATATGATTTTCATTTGCATCCATGGCATACTACATAGCCGCCATTGTTGGAACATTAGGGGAGTTCCCTCGGCATACCCAGTGGGAGGGTAAGTCGGTGCACGAGTAATTTTATTTTCCCCTATGACTTGGTGTGTAAGTCACACGAAGCCGCCCATGTATTGCTACGGGGAGCTACATGTGGCCGACCCTTGTGGGGGGTGGCTCTTGATGAGCAGGTGACCCCGGTGGTCCTTAGGATCATAGCCGCCATGATTTGATATCTTGCCGGCCCGCAACACCATATGTCGAATATATTGTATACCGCTGTCATGGTGAAAATGACCAGGTGTTGTAAGATGGGCAATATGGTTTGGTACCAGTAAAATAATTGGTGAATGCATGCAAATTTAAGAATAAGTGTATACATTTTACTACTGTAATAGGGGTATGGTCATATGATCATACTTGAGTCCCACAATTGGTGTTTATATTCCCACAGTCAGATCTGTAATTGTTGATATATTCCATTGTGCATATGCATTAGCTTAAGAGCATCTGCATATAGCAAGGAAGTATACCAAAGGGGATGAATTATGATGATGGGTGTATTGGAGATGATATAATATGTAAGACAACATGAATATATGAATACCTAATAATAATTTGTGTAAAATGATGCCTTATATAATAGTCTAATGTTGCAGGACTTGATTATGTATATGCTAGTATACCTTGCTTGACTTAAAATGATGTTGAGTTATGTGTGTGATAAATGTAACATCCCAATTTTGAAATTAGATACCGAATGAAATTAAACCATTAAGATTATAATTTCAAAGTAGGAAATTATTTGTTAATCATAATTAACTTAATTAGCCTAACTTAAGAAATAATGGCAGATTAATAATGCTTAATTGTTAAATGGTTGGCTGCTTATGATTGGCAGGTCACGTGAGTGGGGCTGCGATTCACGCTTCCCCACCCCACTCTCCTTCTCTTCGTACGCATATACATATGCCCTGTGACACTGTGGTTATTCATCTTTCTCCACTGCTTTGCCCTCTCTTTTCTTCTCTTCTTCGTTCCTCATCCTCTTCTCTTCTCCCCTGTCCTTGTTCTTTGATTCTGGAAACCCACGATGACGGTGCTGCAGAAGGGTTAGAGTCTTCTCCAGCTCGTGAAGGACGATCATCGAAGCAGAGGAAGAATAACTTCTTATCCCCGAGCCGATTGTAGAGTACGACTGTGTGAAGGGGACTGAATGAGGCAGACAGAGCATCAGACCAAACGTCGAAAAACAGAAGAGCTTCTCGAGTCCCTTCAGAAGGTAGGGGCGCTTGCATGACAAATGCATGGTTGATGGACAGTACCGGATGAACGTATTACCTTGCGTGTGCATGAATGTGTCTGTGATGACTGTGTGCAATGCATGATTATGAATCCTGGAATGCCATGTGTGTGATTGCAGAGTCCTGATTATGGTTATAGAATTACATGCATGTATTCAGGGTCGTTGTGCTGAATTCTGAGAGTTGGTTATACATAAACGCATGTGATGCATGTTCTTATTATTGTTAATACCGAGAGGATACGTATGTGTGATTGTTGGCTGATTTCATTTGAGGTATTGTAAAGATGAACCGTTGAGTACTGTGTATGCTGGTACGATGGAATGTAGGAAATATGTTGGGTCGGATGTGACGCTAATGGTTACAAGGAATGAGTCGGATAATTGAGGATGCTCGTTGTTTAAGCATATAGGCTGCATGTACAGGAATGGGGTGACCCGTGGAAGGTCAGGAGCCCCAATAAAATGATCTCCAGCTACAGACCCTTGGCTAGATCCTATGAGAGCCCGTGGTAGCCGTAGGAGCTAGAGTTAAGTCTCGAGACGTCAATGGGAGGCCGGTACCACGCGGGAAGGGCTAATGGACGAGAGGCCAGTAAGGGAACCTGTAACTAAAAATTATTGCTTAAGTCGGATCCGCAGGCATGCATGTAGATGAAATGTTGGTTAGGATAGGATGAGAGGGATGGCTTGGATTGATACGAGTGAATTCCGAATGAGTTGATGCATGCTTTTGTATAATTGAAATTGATCTCACGTAATATGTATGTAAGTGTATGTCTTTGAAAGTATCATATTCTGCATGGCTGAAATCCAAATGGAATGCAAACTGAGTGAATGTGAGTGCAAGTATTGATGCTGATGCCGAATCATTAACTGTCATTTTAAATGTATAAGCTCACCCCTACTGTGGCAATATTTTCAGTGAATGTTTCTCGGAACAACGAGTAAAGGCAGAGCTGCATGTCGAGTGGAACGTTTATGCACGATGGAACTATATGTATATATGTAGATATTGTGTATAATGTTTTGGTTAAGCCTTGGCCGACTCGTGTTTTGATATTAGTCCCTTAAACCAGAATTTGAATTCCCTTGGGTTGAGGGTATGACAATGTGCTTGTAAATTAATTATATATATATTCCTGTATATATATATACTGTATGTTCATCTATGCTATGCATGAAATTCGAGTGATGTACATAGGTACTTCCGAGCGTGGGAGGCTGTACGATCTTAGATTAAAATAGAACTAAGTTAATGTTGTGGGAAGTGAGATAGTGACTTTACCCCGACTGAGGAAAGGTTAGATGTTCCGACTGATGATTGATCTATAAGAATTCCGAGTGGAACCCAGAGTAGAAAACTTATTGGAAACTAGAAGATTCTAGGAGAGGCTTGATTTAGTAAGAAAACTTGAGTAAGAAGGATTATATGTGCCGAGTGGAGTTACTCGCCTCAGTGGCTAAGTGTTCGCTCCAGCGAGTGTGTTTGGTTGGAAGGCTTTTGGATCGACTTCGCCTAAGCGAAGGGGTGTTCGCCGAGCGAGTTAGGCTGTCTCGCCCAAGCGGAGTCGGATCTCGCTTAAGCGAGTTTGCATCGTATTGTGGGTTCGCTCAGGTGCTGTTTATCCTTCTGCTGTATGCCTTTCTTTGGTCGGCTTTTATATTTCCTTGCCTTCCTTTCCTTCTCTTGGACCCAGTTCTATTGGTGGGTCTTCTTCTGGTCGGTTTTTGCCTTCTCTGCCCTTTCATTGTTTCTATCTTACTCTAAGCATTATTTTGGGCAGATTATGAATGTTTTGCAAACTCTAAAATTTGGAAAAATTTCCCTGTTTTGGGTTTATTTATTTGTTAAAAATTAGGGTGTTATATTTTGGTATCAGAGCAGACCGAAAAGGTCCAAGGCCAAGGTAAGCTTACCGAGTGTAAGTGATTGTGTGCATTATGACCGAGTGGTCATTATTATTGTGATATTCTGTTGAACATGAACGATGTTGAGATATTGAATTGAGGATAGGAGATTATTCCCCTCCTGGTCCGATTGATTATGCGATATATAGGAATGGTATAATGTTTTATAGTTATTGAATGTTGGGATGAGATCCGATCGGTAATGAGTAACTTATATACTTATCCTCGAAGGGGTGTTAATTTCAGGATAAGTAATGACGAATCGTCAAAGCATGGAAGCCATAGCCGCGACATTCCAACGTTTTACGGACGTGTTTGAGAGGCAGGGCCAGCCTCGAGCTGAAGATGGCCAAGTATTAGATCGCTTCCTAAAGAGGAAGCCGAGTGAGTTTCAAGGGGGACTTAACCCCGAAGTAGCTTACAAGTGGACTCAAGAGTTAGAGAGGATTTTTGGGGGCCTTCACTGTACCGAGGCCCAAAAGGTGGAGTGCGCAGTGTACATGCTGCGGGACGAAGCAGAAAACTGGTGGAAGATTGCCAGAAACCGACTGGTTGATGCTGATACCCAGCTGACCTGGGAAAATTTCAAAACGTGCTTCCTAGAAAAATATTTCCACGACACAGTGAGGAGTCGGAAGGAACTGGAATTTATGGAACTGAAACAGGGTTCCATGTCTGTAGAAGAATACGCAGCCAGATTTGAAGAGCTGTGTCTGTTTTATCCGCCCTTCCAACAACCCGGGACTGCGAGTTCTGAATGCCTCAAATTCGAGAACGGACTACGATCGGACATTAAAAGAGCTTGCAGATACCAAGAAATTAGAAGTTTCCCAGTACTGGTGAATAAATGTAGGATTTTCGAAGAAGATGACAAGGCCCATTCGGGCCAGAGCAGTAGGCCGAACCCTCCTTGAGGCCTCAACAGTCACGCTTCAAGAGATCAGGTAACGTTGGAAGAAGTGGACCCTCTGCTAGATATAAGGGTCGGAATAGTCAAGGGGGACAGACTGGTGGACGTCCAAGATTTGGCAAGTGTTTTAAATGTGGTGGCGACCACTTTGCTCAGAATTATGATGATGGAGGAAATGTCATATGTTTTCATTGCAATGAGAAGGGGCATATCCGCCCCGACTGTCCTCAATTACGCCAAGCAGACGCCCACGTGCATCGTGGAGGCTTCCGAGGGATAGGCCGTGGGAATGGTGGCCAACGATCAGAGGGCAGAGATAATAGAGCCAGAGGGAATATGATGTTCGCTCCAAACAACCGAAGGAGAAATACCGACCAACCAGCTGCTGGGAGGGTATACGCCATTAACGCGGAGGAGGCTGTATAAGCGAATGACTTGGTGCAAAGTAAGTGCTTACTCGGTAGATATACACTTAATGTAGTTTTTGATTCTGGAGCCACCTATTCTTTTATAGCTGATGAGTGTGTGAGACGTTTAAAGTTGCCGACTGTGTATATGGATCAGACTTTGGAAGTAGCCAATCCGACTGGCACTAAGGTGTTGACATCATCAATGTGTAAAGATATAACATCTGTGTTGGGCGATCGGAGCTTCACCTTTGATTTGGTGTGCCTGCCTCTAAAGGACCTCGACATTGTACTTGGCATGGATTGGCTTTCAGCCAATAAGGTATTGGTGGACTGTCAAAACTGAAGGGTAATTTTTCCAAGGCAGAACAATGAAGATTACACGGTACAAGGTATAGCTCAGCTATTTATGATGCTTTGTTTAACTGAGGGAGAGGGTAGAGCCCGGGTGAACGATATTCCGACTGTTTGTGAATTCCCCGAAGTGTTTCCGGAGGATGTGCCGGGTGTCCCTCCGAATAGAGAAGTTGAATTCTCTATAGACTTGATCCCTGGAGCCGAGCCAGCCTCCAGTGCACCTTATAGAATGTCCCCAACAGAATTGGCTGAGTTGAAAAAGCAGGTGGATGAGTTACTCGGAAAACAATTCATTAGACTGAGTGTATCACCATGGGGCGCACCTGTACTACTTGTCAAAAAGAAGGATGGAAGCATGAGGTTATGCATAGATTACCGACAGTTGAATAAACTCACAATTAAGAACCGATACCCATTGCCCAGAATTGATGATTTGATTGACCAACTGCGCGGTGCTTCAGTCTTCTCAAAGATTGATTTACGATCGGGATACCACCAAATCCGGGTGAAGGACTCAGGTATCCCAAAGACTGCCTTTAGGACTCGGTATGGCCACTACGAGTATGTAGTGATGTCGTTCGGTGTCACAAACGCCCCTGCTGTATTCATGAATTACATGAACAGCATATTCCACCCATATCTAGACCGATTCGTAGTTGTTTTATTGACGATATCTTAATCTATTCCAAAACCTAAGAGGAGCATGAAGAACACCTCCGAGCAGTACTCCAAGTATTGAAGGAGAAGCAATTGTTTGCAAAGCTTTCGAAGTACGATTTCTAGATGGATAAGATCCACTTTCTCGGACATGTAATTTCCATGGAAGGTGTCTCGATGGACCCATCAAAGGTGGCAGCTATAATGGCATGGGAGAGACCCAAGTCGGTCTCAGAGATAAGAAGCTTTATGGGCCTAGCTGGCTATTATAGAAGATTTATTGAAGGTTTTTCTAAGCTTGCTCTGCCACTGACCAAGCTGACTCGGAAAAATGTCCCTCCCGTCTGGAGTTCCGAGTGCGAGGGTAGTTTCCGTGAGTTAAAGAATAAGTTGACGACCGCTCCAGTGTTGGCATTGCCAAACTTGCAAGAGAGCTTTGTGGTTTATTGTGATGCGTCGGGACTCGGCCTGGGGTGTGTACTAATGCAGAAGGACCGAGTGATAGCTTATGCCTCTCGGCAACTGAGACCTCACAAACAGCATTATCCGACCCATGACTTGGAATTGGCAGCTGTGGTTTTCGCGTTGAAGATATGGAGGCATTACTTGTACGGTTCTAAGTTCGAAGTACACAGCGACCACAAAAGCCTCAAATATTTATTTGACCAGAAGGAGTTGAACATGAGGCAGAGAAGATGGATGGAATTTTTAAAAGATTATGACTTCGAGCTGAAGTATCATCCGGGTAAGGCGAACGTTGTTGCTGACGCGTTGAGTCGGAAATCCCTCCATGTGGTTGTGATGATGGTGAGAGAGGTGGAGTTATTGGAGCAATTCCGAGATATAAACTTGCATGTTGACGTCTCTTCGGCTCGGAAAATAACACTCGGTACATTGAAGATTGCCAACGAGTTCCTGAAGTTGGTGTTCGAGCAGCAGAAGTTAGATCCTTACTTGGCTGATCTAAAGAAGACTCAGGCCAAGGGTAAGGACTTGTTCTTGACCGAGGGATCAGATGGGATTTTCCGAGTGAAAAATAGAATATACGTACCGGGTGGGGGAGAATTAAGAAGGATGGTGCTTGATGAAGCCCACAAGAGCCTGCTAAGCATCCACCCGGGTGCCACGAAGATGTATCATGATCTAAGACTACAATTCTGGTGGCCCGGATTAAAGAGAAATATAGTGGAATATGTGGCTCGGTGTATCACCTGTCAGAAATTGAAAGTCGAGCACCAGAAGCCGTACGGTGCATTGCAACCCCTGGAGATTCCCGTGTGGAAGTGGGACTCAATTGCCATGGACTTTGTCATGGGGTTGCCAAAAACCCGAGCGGGTCATGATGCGATTTAGGTCATTGTTGACTGATTGACAAAAAGCGCACACTTCCTGCCTGTGAACATGAGGTACCCGTTACATAAGTTGGCTCAGATTTATATTCGTGAAATTGTCCGATTGCATGGAGTGCCAGCTTCTATCGTATCGGACAGGGATCCTAGTTTCACGTCCCGGTTTTGGACCAGCCTGCACTAGGAGTTGGGCACGAAACTTTGGTTAAGTTCCGCCTACCACACCCAATCGGATGGACAATCCGAGCGAACGATACAAAGTGTAGAGGACTTACTGAGAGCGTGTGTGTTGGAGCATGGTGGATGCTGGGAACAGTACCTTCCCTTGATCGAATTTACGTACAACAATAGCCACCACAGCAGTATTGGCATGGCGCCCTATGTAACACCCTATTTTTAATAAGTAATAAACCTAAAAACAGGGAAAATTTTTTCCATAAAAACAGCCACTGGACAGTCGGCATAGAAAGAAGAGGAAGGCAAGGGAGATAAAAGAATATTCATACGTATAGCAATCAGCGAGAGGAACAAGGCTGTCGGTAATCAGCGGAGCACAGCAGCTTAAACCGGTCCAATCAGTTCAGCGAAATACATCAGCGCCTGGGCAAAACAGCTCTGGTCGCTCGGGCGAGGCACGATTCGCTTAAGCGATGCCAACACGAAAGCCTTCCCAAACACACACTCGCTGGAGCTAAGTCTAATCCGCTGGGGCGGACACAGGTACAAGGTAATTTCTCACTCGGATTTGGGACATAGGTTCACCCGGTAAATCATCACGCTCGTACTTCACTCGGGGGTCCTCACAACTCCTCATTTCATTCATATAGGTCACAAGTATAAACCACTCGGTCTACAGATCCTCACTCACTCAGATTTTACATCATTCACTCGGATTATAAACATCTTACACTCAGAACCCAATCCATTTTAAACCACTACACTAACTCCTCTCTCAGAAGAGGATCCCTCAAGGTTTTCACTCGGAAATACGAACTCTACCTCACTCGGGTTTACCTATATTTTTCACTTGGGATCACTCAGCGTATTCATTCGGAAATACCCAAATACTATAGTCTCGCTCGGAATCATCAACTCAACACAATTCATTCATCAACAACCTTCGAATTATTTAACAACACATTCCAGTCGGAAGACGCATCAAATCAACACAGAGTACATATGTACGAATATATGTTCCCAGAAACATAGATATACCCACAATTCCAATCTACCGACCCATAAACATGTAACCATATACTCGCAATACCCATTATCTTGATATTATGCATTTACCAATACTTACGATACCATACAATTGACACCATGACTATTCTATCTTTATAAATGAATATATTTAATCGTCATTTTACATGAGAGCTGGCCAAGGCTACACGGACAGAACATAATAATGCAATAAAAGTACTCAACAGTCGGAGTGCACTACACTCAGACTTGAGACCCTATCATCGTTTCCAAGCACGACCTGCACACACTGAAAAATAGTGTAGGGGTGAGCATCTTAGATATTAAATGATAGATACTAACTCGGGTTGTCCCACAATTATACAGCAGTATTTATATACATTCAATCATACATGGCAACAATTAAAGTCAAAGCAATACCAATCAACCAGGACACACATCAGACTCTTACCGATCAGAATTCATCAGTCACCACTCGGCCAGGTGCACATATACAGCCAATAACATTAATACAACAACAATCAGCAACATGATAATACCAACGAATCAGAACGCACATATTCAACATTTTTCGATCAGAATCTAACAGTTCTCACTCGGCTATATACGCATAACATTTCAATAACATTAACACATATTCATGGAGCAAACTTCAATCAGCATCAACTACGTATACACACAGAATACTCTCTCGGTTATATCCATTCATCATCTCTTTAACATCATCACACACATAATCAAATTCCAGTCAGCATCAGCAATACATATACACAGAGTATTCACTCGGTTATACACATTCATCCTTTCATTAACATCACCACATGCATAATCAATTCCAAACAATATCAATCAGTTAATACACACAGAGTATTTCACTCGGTTATAAACATTCATCATCTCATTACCACCTTCGCATGCATAACCAATTCCAAACAATATCAACAGTTAATAGGCACATAGTATTTCACTGGGTTCCGTATTCGTGTGTATCAGTTTAGACGTTGCAACGTAGGCTCTCAGCCTTTTTATACATAGCTCTCAGCTATCAAATCAGCTCCCAGCTGCTTGGCCGTTTTACAGGTACCCAACCGTTTGCCCACAGGTGACACCAACACTCTCAGCGCCAACAGAGGTGTTCACAGGCAGCCCGAGTCCCACTCAAGGGCTACCTTGAGTCCCACTCAAGGATTTCATAGCGTCCCACGCTTTAATAACTGATGGTAGTGTCCCACACTACGTGCTCCCAGCACAAACGCATCCCATGCGCCACACGCAGATTCATCACACAACACAGAGTTCATATACACAGCCATACATGCATCTCATGTAATCGGTGCCAGGCATTAACAGAACTCAACAACACATGCATCTCATGCAATCGGTATAGCACATCACCAAACCCAACAGTACATGCATCTCATGCAATCGGTATAGCACATCACCAAAACTCAATAGCACATGCATCTCATGCAGTCGGTATCGGACACTGTCAGATTTACTAATTTCACATCCTCACACATGCAGTTAGCATTTCAAGCTCACAGTAACTTGCACATCCCATAAACCACATAGTAATCATCAACTGCACTGCAACACATTCATTTTATATAATCATGCAATATTCTCAAGGCTATTAACATGCATTTCACATACGAAATCAAACATGCATTACTCCACACCAAGTCACCATGCATTCGGTATCATATACTCTCCATGCAAGCAGACATAGAATCGGACATAAAGTCAGCAAACCATTGACACCCGTAACCCGTTCATAACCCATGCATTTAAGATAAAAGATACCCCCCTACCTGGACTGAAGCTTTCAGTCGGTCAACACGACGCTCAGTTCCAGAGGAACACTGAGTCACTCATAGCACATCTACATGCAAGAGCAGGGGAGGCCCAAGACACCCAGCTCTCGGCTCGCTCCCTGGAATGGCTCCATCACAACGCTGTGAACACTCCAACCACCTTGAAGCTCCTCAAAGCGCAGATCTCCACTGAGACTTGGCAGCTTCTAGCAAGGAGAGGAAGAAGGAGGGAAGCCGACGAAGGAATGAAGGAACTAGGAAGGAGACGGGTTGCATGCAGAGGGAATGCACACCCTCACCCTCACTGGCTCGTCGAGTAAGGAAGGAGGACTCCGATCCTCAGCCACCATTGTTGCGGACTCATGGAAACAGCGAGCAGAGAAGAAAGAAGAAGAGAAGGGGAGTGAAGAGCGAAGAAGAAAGGAGAGAAAACAGAAGGAAGAGAAGTCTGAAGGGGAAGAATGAGTGATAGTATACCCATATATGCATGCACGGAGAGAGAAGGGAAGAGTGGGGTGGGAAAGCGTGAAGCAGTACACCAATCATAATCAGCCAGCAATTATTAATTAACCACTCTTAACCAGTCATTATTTCTTAAGTTGAGTTAATTAAGTTAATTATAATTAATAAATAATTTTCCCACCTTGCAATTATTATTTCAATGATTTATTTTCATTCGGAAATTAATTATTAAATCGGGATGTTACACCCTATGAAGCCCTGTATGGCCGAAAATGCCGGACCCCACTCTGTTGGTCAGAAATGGGTGAGAGTTTACTATTAGGGCCAGAGATTGTGAAGCAAACCTCAGAACAGATCCAGATAATTAAGGATAAGATGAAGGCATCTGAGGACAGATAGAAGAGCTACTATGACAGACGGACCAAACCACTGGAATTTTCAGTCGGAGATAGGGTGTTTCTAAAGATTTCACCGAGCAAAGGAGTCGGGCGAGCCTTGAAAAGTGGGAAGTTGAACCCCCGATACATTGGGCCTTATGAGATATTGGAACGAGTCGGTCCCATGGCATACCGAATAGCATTACCGACTCACCTATCCCGATTGCATAATATATTTCATGTGTCCCAACTAAAGAAGTATCTACCCGATTCTACTCACACAATGCCTGATGATGAAGTAGAAATCAAGGAAGACCTGACCACTGTAACTGTACCAACTAGAATCGTAGACCGATCGGTAAAGTGTTTGAGGAGCAAGAATGTGCAACTGGTTGAAGTGGAGTGGCAACAAGACAGGTATACCTCATACACCTGGGAACGCGAGGATGCCATTAGGCAACAGTACCCCGAGTTGTTTAATCAAGGTGAGTTACCGAGTGAATTTCAGGGACGAAATTCTTTTAAGGGGGGAGAATTGTAACATCCGAATTTTGAAATTAGATACCTAATGAAATTAAACCATTAAGATTATAATTTCAAAGTAGGAAATTATTTGTTAATCATAATTAACTTAATTAGCCTAACTTAAGAAATGATGGCAGATTAATCATGCTTAATTGTTAAATGGTTGGCTGCTTATGATTGGCGGGTCACGTGAGTGGGGCTGCGATTCACGCTTCCCCATCCCACTCTCCTTCTCTTCGTACGTATATACATATGCCCTGTGCCACTATGGTTATTCATCTTTCTCCACTGCTTTGCCCTCTCTTTTCTTCTCTTCTTCGTTCCTCGTCCTCTTCTCTTCTCCCCTGTCCTTGTTCTCTGTTTCTGGAAACCCACAACGACGGTGCTGCAGAAGGGTCAGAGTCTCCTCCGGCTGGTGAAGGACGATCATCGAAGCAGAGGAAGAACAACTTCCTATCCCCGAGCCGATTGCAGAGTACGACTGTGCGAAGGGGACTGAACAAGGTAGACAGAGCATCAGACCAAACATCGGAAAACAGAAGAGCTTCTCGAGTCCCTTCAAAAGGTAGGGGGCGCTTGCATGTCAAATTCATGGTTGATGGACGGTACCAGATGAACGTATTACCTTGAGTGTGCATGAATGTGTCTGTGATGACTGTGTGCAATGCATGATTATGAATCCTAGAATGCCATGTGTGTGATTACAGAGTCCTGATTATGGTTATACAATTGCATGCATGTATTCAGGGTCGTTGTGCTGAATTCTGATAGTTGGTTATACATAAACGCATGTGATGCATGTTCTTATTATTGTTAATACCGAGAGGATACGTATGTGTGATTGTTGGCTGATTTCATTTGAGGTATTGTAAAGATGAACCGTTGAGTACTGTGTATGCTGGTACGATGGAATGTAGGAAATATGTTGGGTCGGATGTGGCGCTAATGGTTAGAAGGAATGAGTCGGATAATTGAGGATGCTCGTTGTTTAAGCATATAGGCTGCATGTACAGGAATGGGGTAACCCATGGAAGGTCAGGAGCCCCAACAAAATGATCTCCAGCTACAGACCCTTGGCTAGATCCTGTGAGAGCCCGTGGTAGCCGTAGGAGCTAGAGTTAAGTCTCGAGACGTCAATGGGAGGCCGGTACCACGCGGGAAGGGCTAATGGACGAGAGGCCAGTAAGGGAACCTGTAACTAAAAATCATTACTTAAGTCGGATCCGCAGGCATGCATGTAGATGAAATGTTGGTTAGGATAGGATGAGTAGGATGGCTCGGAGTGATACGAGTGAATTCCGAATGAGTTGATGCATGCTTTTGTATGATTGAAATTGATCTCATGTAATATGTATGTAAGTGTATGTCTTTGAAAGTATCATATTCTGCATGGCTAAAATCCAAATGGAATACAAACCGAGTGAACGTGAGTTCAAGTATTGATGCTGATGCCGAATCATTAACTGTCATTTTAAATGTATAAGCTCACCCTTACTGTGGCAATATTTTCAGTGAATGTCTCTCGGAACAACGAGTAAAGGCGGAGCTGCATGTCGAGTGGAACATTTATGCATGATGGAACTATATGTATATATGTAGATATTGTGTATAATGTTTTGGTTAAGCCTTGGCCGGCTCGTGTTTTGATATTAGTCCCTTAAACCAGAATTTGAATTCCCTTGGGTTGAGGGTATGACAATGTGCTTGTAAATTAATTGTATATATATTCCTGTATATATATATATATACTGTATGTTCATCTATGCTATGCGTGAAATCCGAGTGATGTACATAGGTACTTCTGAGCGTGGGAGGCTATACGATCTTAGGTTAAAATGGAACTAAGTTAATGCTGTGGGAAGCGAGATAATGACTTTACCCCGACTGAGGAAAGGTTAGATGTTCTGACTGATGATTGATCTATAAGAATTCCGAGTGGAACCTAGAGTAGTAACCTTATTGGAAACTAGAAGATTCTAGGAGAGGCTTGATTTAGTAAGAAAACTTGAGTAAGAAGGATTATATGTGCCGAGTGGAGTTACTCGCCTCAGCGGCTAAGTGCTCGCTCCAGCGAGTGTGTTTGGTTGGAAGGCTTTTGGATCGACTTCGCCTAAGCGAAGGGGTGTTCGCCCGAGCGAGTTGGGCTGTCTCGCCCAAGCAGAGTCAGATCTCGCTTGAGCGAGTTTGCATCGTATTGTGGGTTCGCTCAGGCGCTGTTTATCCTTCTATTGTATGCCTTTCTTTGGTCGGCTTTTATATTTCCTTGCCTTCCTTTCCTTCTCTTGGACCCGGTTCTATTGGTGGGTCTTCTTCTGGTCCGTTTTTGCCCTCTCTGCCCTTTCATTGTTTCTATCTTACTCTAAGCATTATTTTGGGCAGATTATGTATGTTTTGCAAACTCTAAAATTTGGAAAAATTTCCCTGTTTTGGGTTTATTTTTTTGTTAAAAATTAGGGTGTTATAATAAAGATATAATGATGAATGAGGTGTTGTGTGTGTGCAAGTATACATGTTTAAATGCATATGTACATAATCACATGGTATTTATATTCATTCTTTTGGAATGTATGACTCACTCTCCCATGTTGTCCATTTTTTGAGACTTGTGATGCAGGGCATTTATAGGAAGAGTGGATGTTTTGAAGTACATTTTGTTGAGGAGGTAAATAAGTGTATAAGAAGTGCCTTGGCCGGTGAAATTTGGATTTTTGTATAGCATATAGTGTATATGTATGCTTATTTTGTTATCTAGATTGTAGATGATGATTTTGAGGGTCACGTAGGAAAATCAGACCTTGGTGTTTGTGGCCGATTTTCATTAATGACCTAAAGTATGTAAAATGATGAATTATGATATTTGTTGATGTTTAATTTTCATGTTGGGATGAAGCATTTGTTAAATTATAGCATTTTATGAAGTTTTGTAGAAATGAGTTCAAATCCTTTGAATTAGATGAATGGAGATTGTTCTTGAAGTGTAAGGATAATTTAGAGGACTTGTAAATACATAATGAAGTGTAAACAAGGCATTAGGATAGGTTAATTTGGGAGTAAATGGAAATTGATATGCCATGTGGTGTAAATTTCACGTTTCTGCACAGGTTCTGCAGAACTCGCTCAAGTGAGTGGTTGTTTCGCTCGAGCGAGATCTTTGTGAAACAGGGGTGTGGTCACCGGCTAAAATTCGCTCAAGCGAATGGCTTTCTCGCCCAAGCAAGACTTGGTTGGAATCAATGGTTGGTCACTAGACCATTTTCGCTCAGGTGAAATGGTCTAGGCTTGGGAGGCGCTAAAGTGAGAGGGAAGGAAATTGGACACTGGACAATTTTTGCCCAGGCGAGCCTTACCTCGCCCAAGTGAAAATCGGGCAGTGAGTCCCTGTTGTTGCAGGAGCAATCTCGCTCAAGCGAGATGGAACTGGCTCAAGCGAGATTAGCCCCTGACGCAATTCTCCTCCTTCGCTCAAGCGTCTCACTGGCTCGCCTACGTGTGGCCTTTGAATCTCGCTCAAGCGAGATAGGGTCCGCTCAAGCGAAGGGACCCCCTGATGCTCAAAACTTCCTCTCGCTCAGCCTTTCTCATTTTCGCTCAAGCGTGTCTACGCGAGCTCGCTCAAGCGAATGTGGTACTCGCTTGAGCGAGTGGTGTCCTGATGCATATATTTGCTTTGTTTTAAATGATTGCATTTCCTTTTGCGTTAATCCTCTTCTTGCATCATCTTAAAATTTGTTTGGACCTATTATAGATCCGTGAACCTTATGAAATCTTCTCCCTATAAATTCAATCATGCAACAATTAAATTAATTAATTATTCCACTGTTTCTAATTAAAAGTTTATTATGAAATCATCTTTTAACTTACCCTCTTATATCTTCATATATGGGAGTGGCTTTTATAGATCCAGGTGTTGAACTAGAAAGCTTCACCACTTATTTTCTTTTCATTGAATAATGATTTTAAAATCATGAAAAATTCCCCCATATTTTCAGGGCGTCTCAACCTGGTATCAGAGCATTGGTTTCCTCTTAATACGATCATGATTGATGTTGTTCATGTAATTGTTGCTTAAGATTGAATTATATAAGTTGTGATTGATTGATTTATGGATTATTTGGATGAGTTATGATTGTTATCATGGAACTGAGATTGATGCACTTGTTCTTGAGTCCGGCCAAGAGTCCTTACATTATTTGCCTCTAATGATGAATATGTTGTGATTATGTATTGAAAAGTGATGTGATTATGTGATGTGGTGCATGATAAGCTTATAAGTGCTAGAACTTTGAAATTATAAGTTGAAAGGTTAGATGTTTGGTCTAGTACACTCACGTGTGAGCCATGTTTTAACATATAGGCTTGAAATATGGCTAGTAGACCAAATCGTGAGGCTGCTGCTATGGCAAATGCCTTGAATCGCTTTGCCGATCTCTTGGAAAGATAAGGCCAGCTGAACATGGGACAAGGCTCCCAAGGTCTTGATTTATTTCTCAAGTGGAAACCTTCAGAGTTTCATGGAGGTTATAAGCTTGAAGACGTGTATGCCTGGATTAATGATCTGGAGAAAATTTATGCTAGCTTTAAATGTTCTGAAGTGTAAAAGGTGGAGTATGCGGTCTTTATGATCCGCGATGAAGCCAAGGCTTGGTGGCGTCTTACGAGGGGACGCATGATATCTGTTGATATTCCCTTGGTTTGGGAAAACTTTAAGGTGGATTTCTTGAAGAAGTATTTCCCGAATAGCTATAGAAGCAAGAAAGAGCTTGAGTTTATGGAACTTAAACAAGGCGATATGACGGTGGAGGAGTATGCCTCCAAGTTTGAGGAGCTATGTGCATTCTATCCACCCTATCAACAAGAGGGTACTGAAGCTTCCAAATGTGTGAAGTTTGAGAATGGATTAAGGCCCGAGATCAAGCGAGCTATCCGACATCAAGAAATTAGAAGCTTTCCAACGCTTGTGAACAAGTGTTGCATATATGAAGAAGACGATGTGGCTCCTTCGAGTCATGGAAAGCATGAGCCTAAGTTGAAAGGCCAATTTTCCAACTTCAAGAAGCAAGGGCATTTTAAGAAGAAGTTCCTTCGTGGTGGATCCTCCAATGCTAGAGAACATGGTGCTCCTAGAGGTGGTTACGGTGGTGGTAACCAAGGCCGTGGAAATGTCCAAGGCCTAACTTGCTACAAATATGGTGCTAACCATTTGGCACGTGATTATCCGCAGGACGATGTGGTGTGTTACCAATGCAACCAACCCGGACATATTCGTCCCAATTGCCCATTAAACACAAGAGGTGCTAATGTTGACACTCCTAACCGCATGAATTATGATGCTAACCGTGGAGGCCGTGGTGGTTTTGGAGGTCATGACCGTGGAAATAGTAATGGTTATAATGGTGGCCGAAATGGTGGCCGTGGTGGAAATCATAACGATGGAAGAAACGGTAATGATCGAGGTAATGGCCAAAGTGGAAGAAATGGAAACGGCAATGGTGGTGATCAACTACAAGCTGCTAGTAAAGTGTTTGTGGTTACTGGTGAAGAAGTCGTGCAAGCTGAAGATCTTCTCCGTGGTGAGTGTGAAATTCTTGGTGTTCCTGTAAACGTTATCTTTGATTCTGGTGCTACGCACTCATTTATTTCTGAAGATTGAGTGAGGTGCTTGAAGGTGCTTGTTTGTATGATGAAGGTTCTATATTGGTGACTACACCGACCGGTACTTGTTTAAGATCGATGACTCGATGTGAGAATGTCGAGATGAACCTTGAGGGTAGAAAGTTTGTTGTATCCCTTGTATGTTTGCCTGTGAAAGACCTGGATATTATTCTAGGCATGGATTAGTTATCCACAGTGGATTATCATAACAAGACGGTGATTTTCCCGACTTCGAATGCTGAAGGCTTTGATGTACAAGGTATCTCTCAGCTCCTTATGCTGTTCTTCTTGGTTGATGGGAATGGTACGTCCCAATCTTGTGAGATTCCTATTGTTTTGGAGTTTCTCGATGTGTTTCCGGATGAGATTCCTGGATTTCTTCCCCCACGAGAAGTGGAATTCTCTATTGACCTCATTTCTGGCGTTGAGCCTGTTTCTAGAGCTCCTTATAGGATGTCTCCTATGGAGTTGACCGAGCTGAAGAAGCAAGTCAAGGAATTACTTGAACGGGAGTTTATTCGCCCAAGTGTGTCTCCTTGGGGTGCTCTTTTATTGTTGGTGAAAAAGAAGGATGGAAGCATGAGATTATGCGTTAATTATCACCAACTCAACAAGTTAACTATTAAGAATAAATATCCCCTTCCTCGCATTGATGATCTTTTGGATCAATTGAAGGGTGTTGTGGTACTCTCTAAGATTGACTTGCATTCCGGATATCACCAAATTTGGGTGAAGACCGAAGATATTCCAAAAACTACCTTCCAAACACGATATGGACACTATAAGTATGTAGTGATTCCATTTAGAGTGACGAATGCTCCAGCAATTTTCATGGATTACATGAATCGTATTTTTCATGAGTATCTTGATTAATTTGTTATAGTGTTTATTGATGATATTCTGGTATACTCTAAGAGTCATGAAGAGCATGAAAGACATCTTCATCTTGTATTGTCTATTCTTCGAGAGAAAGAATTGTATGCTAAGCTCTCAAAATATGAATTCTGGATGGGGAGATTTCTTTTCTTGGTCATGTGATTTCCGATGATGGAGTTGTCATTGATAGATCAAAAGTTGAAGCTGTGATAGCTTGGGAAAGACCAACGTCCGTGACGGAAATAAGAAGTTTTCTTGGTCTTGCCGGTTATTACCGAAGGCTTATTGAAGGATTTTCCTACTTAGCTCTACCATTGACGAAGTTGACCCGTAAGAATCAACCATTCATGTGGCTCGTGAATGTGAAGAAAGTTTCCAAGAGTTGAAGTTAAGACTTACTACCACACCGGTGTTAGCATTGCCAAACTTGACGGTTGATTTTTATGGTGCATTGTGATGCGTCTATACATGGTCTGGGTTGTGTATTGATGTAGTGCGAGCGTGTGATAGCCTATGCGCCACAATAGTTGTGACCGCATGAGGTTAATTATCCCACACATGATCTATAATTGGTGGCGGTGGTGTTTGCTTTGAAGTTGTGGCAACATTACTTGTATGGTTCTAAGTTTGTGGCTTTTAGTGATCACAAGAGCCTCAAGTACTTGTTTGACCAAAAGGAACTTAATATGCACCAAAGACGGTGGATGGAATTTTTAAAAGATTATGAGTTTGAGTTGAGGTATCATCCCAGAAAGGCAAATGTGGTCGCTGATACCTTGAGTTGAAAGTCGTTGCATATCTCTATGATGATGGCGAAAGAAATGGAGTTGATTAAATAATTTAGAAATTTAAATGTGGGCGTAGAGACATATACTTCCAAGAAAATCTTGCTCGAAATGTTGAAAGTCACAAATAAGTTTCTTGAATATGTGAAGGTACAACAACCGAATGATGAGTATTTGATGGAGATGAAGAAAACCCAAGAAAAAGGGAAGAATTTGTTCCTAGTAGAAGGTCAAGATGGCATTTAGCGTGTGAAAGGCCGAATTTATGTTCCCTCACGTGGTGATGTGAGGAAATGTGTACTTGAAGAAACTCATAAAAGCGTATTGAGCATTCATCCTGGTTCTACCAAGATGTATCAAGACTTGAAGAAGAATTTTTGGTGGCCTGGTATAAAGCATGATGTGGCAAACTTCATGGCATCTTACCTTGTTTGTCAAAAGGCAAAGGTCGAGCATCAAAGACCATCTGGTTATTTGAGATCTTTGGAAATCCCTGTCTGGAAATAGGATACTATTGTTATGGACTTTGTGTCCGGTCTACCTAGGATGAGGTCCAATTGTGACGGAATTTGGTGATTATAGATCGTTTAACGAAGAGTGTGTATTTTCTGCCGATTAGCATGAAGAGTTCCTTAGAGGATCTGGCGCAGTTGTATATTAAGGAAATAGTGAGATTGTATGGGGTGCCGTCTAGTATTGTTTCTGATAGAGACCCATACTTTACTTCTCGATTTTGGGGAAGCCTACATGAGGCCATGGGCTCTAAATTGAAGTTGAGCTTGGTTAATCACCCTCAGACAGACGGACAATCAGAGAGGACTATTCAGTGTCTTGAGGATTTGTTACGTGCATGTGTTTTAGAACATGGTGGTTCATGGGTGAAATACTTACCTTTAATTGAGTTTACCTACAACAACAGCTTCCATTCTAGTATTGGCATGGCACCATATGAAGCGTTATATGGAAGGAAGCGTAGAACCCCTTTGTGTTGGCTTGAGGTTAGTGAGAACTTTGTCTTAGGGCCGGTGATTGTTCAAGAGACTATTGAGCAGATTAGAAAGATACAAGAGAATATATAGATTGCTCAGGATAGACAGAAGAGTTATTATAGGCATAAACCACTTGAGTTTCAAGTGGGTGATCACGTATTCTTGAAGGTCTTGCATGATAAAGGGATTGGAAGGGCGTTGAAAAGTGGAAAGTTAAGCCCTAGGTTTATTGGACCATGAGGTATTGGAGCGGATTGGCAACGTTGCTTATCTAATTGCACTCCCTTCGCATCTTGCTAATCTACACAACGTGTTCCACATGTCGCAATTGAGGAAATATGTTCATGATCCTCTACATGTGATTCCTTTGGATAATATCGATGTACGTGATGACCTATCTATTCTTCTTGTTTCTGTTCACGTAGTCGAGCATTCCGTGAAGAAACTACGGAACAAGTTGGTACCTTTGGTGAAGGTCGCTTGGAAACATGGAAATATGGAGACGTTCACATGGGAACATGAGGACGACATTAAAGAACGATATCCTGACGTGTTCAAATCCGGTATGTTAAATTTCTAGGACGAAATTTTCTTTTTGGTAGGGTGGATTGTAACATCCCAAAATTTTAAAATAGAGGATTAAATCAAGGAAAATAAATATTGACCAATTTGAATGTAAATTATTTAATGTCCCAACATATTGGGAATAAATAAATTAAGACTTTTAGGGACTGTTGGTGATTTATTGAGACAGGTTAAGCTGAAAATAAGCCCGATTGGAATATGGGTATCGGACCAAATATCTCCGATTGGGATGATATTGGTCAAGGCTGTTGAGGATAATATTGGGAGTCCAAAAATACATTCGAAATAATTTTTAGATTAAGTATTGAGCCCGAACAGAGGTCTTGTTTATCTTAAAATGATGAATCTTTTAATGAAGGGTTAAAAATTAAAACCAAAAAGCCAAATTTTCTCCTCCTTTTCACGTGAATTTGCTGAGTGAAAAAGGGAAATGTTTTGTCTCTCTTCTCCTTCTTGTATTTCTCCTTTCCATTTCCTCTTGTCTTCTTCTTCTAAAACCCTAACAAAAAGGTGATCATCTCCCCCTCCATTTTCGTTTTCAGGGAGCTTGGAAAGAGACCATTGAAGCTTGAAGCCTTCTCCTTCTTCCCCTCCATTTTTATACTACCTCTCCCTCTTTCTTAAACGCATTTTTTTTTGGGTGTCAGGTAAGTATACTCATCATATTGTTGAGGTTTTGCCATATATATGTGTTAATGTGATTTGGGGGCGCAATGTATGTGCATGGGTGATTGAGGAGAGCATTTAATGCTTAAACCCTAGAGTGGGTTATCATAAATATGGATATTTATAAGGGGTTAATAATGGTAGATGCATTTATAGTGGAAGGAGATGAAGAATAATGAAGCATTAATGAGAGTTGTTGGGTTTTGGTGGAAACCCTAGTTATGAAAAATTAGGGAAAGTGAATAATGTTGGTCCAAGAGTGTATTTTAAGAGGGAATGCATGTCATTGATGGGTATAGGTGTTGATAAATGAGATTCTGTGAATGTTGGGCTATTGTTGTTGGTAACCCTTGAATTTAATGAATGTGGCTTGGTAGGAAGGAATTCCCTAAGCCTAACAAATAATAAAATGATGCTTATAACATGTTCTATGCATGTTATGAATTATAGTTGTAAGAATGATCAATTAGAATTGGATTTGTGTTTTGAATAGTTGATTGATTGAGGTTTTACAAGTATATTAATGTAGGACCCATTCCGAACAACGAGGCAGGTGTGTCTTATCAATTGAAATTCTTCTCTTGAGGTAGGGGAGGAGTCTTATGTTCTAAATACATGAATTTGAATGGTATATGATTGCCATATGTGCTGATATGCATATTTGCCTTGCTTGGAGTGCTACATGATGTTGTGTATAATGTTGATGATATGTTTTGGCAACATGCTCGATGCATTTAGAATAATTTTGGTGTGTTGTATGGTGGCGTAAATTGTTGATTATTTTATGGTGATACCCATGTCCACCGTAAATGTATAATGAATGTTAATGTTCTTTGATAGAGTATGATTGAAGCCTTTGTATTAATGATGAAATCGAATGATGTGAATGAGAATTATCGAAAATGCCACACAAAGATTTAAATTAACAAGAATAACCAACAATAATGAATCCACTAAAAGATTTGTGGTGATGCTGGTGATGATGATGATGATGTATGATGAGTGGCATGTATAGGATGCATAGAGTGAGAAATGCATATGATTTTCATTTGCATCTATGGCATACTGCATAGCCGCCATTGTTGGAACATTAGGGGAGTTCCCTCGGCCGACCCAGTGGGAGGGTGAGTCGGTGCACGAGTAATTTTATTTTCCCCTATGACTCGGTGTGTAAGTCACACGAAGCCGCCCATGTATTGCTACGGGGAGCTACATGTGGCCGACCCTTGTGGGGGGTGGCCCTGGATGAGTAGGTGACCCCGGTGGTCTTTAGGATCACAGTTGCCATGATTTGATATCTTGCCGGCCCGCAACACCATATGTCGAATATGTTGTATACCGCGGTCATGGTGAAAAGGACCAGGTGTTGTAAGATAGGCAATGTGGTTTGGTACCAGTAAAACAATTGGTGAATGCATGCAAATTTAAGAATAAGTGTATAGATTATACTACTGCAGTAAGGGTATGGTTATATGATCATACTTAAGTCCCATAATTGGTGTTTATATTCCCACAGTCAGATCTGTAATTGTTGATATATTCCATTGTGCATATGCATTAGCTTAAGAGCATTTACATATAGCAAGGAAGTATGCCAAAGGGGATGAATTATGATGATGGGTGTATTGGAGATAATATAATACGTTAAGACAACATGAAGATATGAATACCTAATAATAATTTGTGTAAAATGATGCCTTGTGTAATAGTCCAATGTTGTAGGACTTGATTATGTATATGCTAGTATACCTTGTTTGACTTAAAATGATGTTGAGTTATGTGTGTGATAAAGATATAATGATGAATGAGGTGTTGTATGTGTGCAAGTATACATGTTTAAATGCATATGTACATAATCACATGGTATTCATATTCATTCTTTTGGAATGCATGACTCACTCTCCCATGTTGTCCATTTTTTTAGACTTGTGATGCAGGGCATTTATGGGAAGAGTGGGTGTTTTGAAGTATATTTTGTTGAGGAGGTAAATAGGTGTATAGGAAATGCCTTGGCCAACGAAATCTGGATTTTTGTATAGCATATAGTGTATATGTATGTTTATTTTGTTATCTAGATTGTAGATGATGATTTTGAGGGTCATGTATGAAAATTGGACCTTGGTGTTTGTGGCCAATTTTCATTAATGACCCAAAGTATGTAAAATGATGAATTATGATATTTGTTGATGTTTAATTTTCATGTTTGGATGAAGCATTTCTTAAATTATAGCATTTTATGAAGTTTTGTAGAAATGAGTTCAAATCCTTTGCATTAGATGAATGGAGATTGTTCTTGAAGTGTAAGGATAATTTGGAGGACTTGTAAACGCATAATGAAGTGTAAACAATACATTAGGATAGGTTAATTTGGGAGTAAATGGAAATTGATATGCCATGTTGTGTAAATTTCATGTTTCTGCACAGGTTCTGTAGAACTCGCTCAAGCGAGTGGTTGTCTCGCTCGAGCGAGACCCTTGTGAAATAAGGGTGTGGTCACTGGCCGAAATTCGCTCAAGCAAATAGTGTTCTCGCCCAAGCGAGACTCGGTTGGAATCAGTGGTTGGTCACTGGACCATTTTCGCTTAGGCAAAATGGTCTGGGCTTGGGAGTTGCTCAAGCGAGAGGGAAGGAAATTGGACACTGGACAATTTCCGCCCAGGCGAGCCTTGCCTTACCCAAGCGAAAATCGGGCAGTGAGTCCCTGTTGTTGTAGGAGCAATCTCGCTCAAGCGAGATGGAACTCGCTCAAGCGAGATGGAACTCGCTCAAGCGAGATTAGCCCCTGAGGCAATTCTCCTCCTTCGCTCAAGCGTCTCGCTGGCTCGCCCAGGTGTGGCCTGTAACACTCCGAATTTTTTAAAATAGGAAGATAAATTAGGAAAATAAATGTTGGATAATTAACTTTGGGCTAGTAAATATCTTAAAATTCTTGAAATGACTTAAACAAGGCTTTTCGAAACTGCTGGTGAATTATGGTGGTTAGATGAGCTGAAAACTGACCCGGATAAAATATAGGTGTCGGACCAAGTATCTCCGATTGAGATGCAGTTGGTCAGGGCCGTAGATAATGTTATTGGGATTCCGAATTTATATTCGGAATAATTTTTAGAATATGTTTTGGGCCCGAACGGCGAACCTGTTTGTTTAAAAATGAAAGAGTTAATGAAGGATTAATAATTTAAACATTGAATTCCCATTTTTCCCATTCAAAAGGCGGTTTCACTCTTTCTCCCTCACGTAGACACTCTTCTTCTTATCTTCTTCTTCATATCTCTTTTTCTTCTTCATAATTCACCTTCCTCTTGCTTTTGAATTCTAAATTAAAAGGAGATATCTCTTCTTTCTCCATTAATAACCTTTAGAGACTTCAAGAAAGCTTGGAAACTAAAGTATTTCCTCCTCCTTCCTTCTCAAATTCGTGTGAACCTCTTCATCTTTTATAAACTCACTGTTTTCTTTTCTTGAGGTAAGATTATGACCATTTTCCATGTATATAAGTATAAAGTTGAAGATTAGTTAAAGTTTTGGTGTTAGAACACAATAAATGTATGAGAAATGTTGAGGAAAGTTCAAAAGTGGAAATCTAAAGATAAGTTGACATAAATACAAGCTTATGAGTGATTAATGAGGTAGTTATAACTATGGTGGTAAAAGAAGGAGGTATATGAGCATTTATGAAGGTTGGTGGGTTGGTGAAAACCTTAAACTTGAATTTTAGGAGGAAAAGTAAAATATTGAAAAGGATAACATTTATTGAAAAAGTTAACATTTGTGGATGGGAAGAATATTATAAGTGATGTGGTGGATACATTAAATGATGATAAAGTTGATTTGAAGTCATAATAGGTGGGAAACTCACCAAGGTGTTGGTGGAGATCTTACTAGATGGAATAACCTAATAATTTGGTTGTAGCTTTTGATACTAAAGGATTGTAATTTAAGGAAAGGAATTCCCGAAGCCTAAGTAGGCAAACGAATGAAATTGGTAAATAGTTTTCACATGATAAGAATCATGTGTACACCTATGTATATGTATATTGAATTGGTGTTTGAATAAATAATTGATGTGGCCCTATAGATGATTGGTGTAGGGCTTGGCAATATTGGTGAAGCAGGAACATCAACCCCAGAGGTCTACTTCTCTTGAGGTAGGAGAGGGGTGTATTTTCTAAATGCATGAGAATTGGGATGATAATGTATGTATTAATGTAGTATGACATCTTTTCTTAAATAAAGGTGATATTATGTGTAAGTGAAATGAATTGTGTATGATGATGAGAATTGTGTATGGTGTTTCAAATGAGTGTTTATATGATGAAGCCTAAAAGAGGCTATGATGGCTTATTATGCGTTGATGTATTATTGATTTCATATAAGACATGATAAGTGCCTAAGATCTTTGGTTGGAATGTTTCTTGGATACGAGAATTGACACTTGTGTATGAATTGGTGGAAAATTGTGTGGTTGAAAATGAATATACCCTAGATGAGAGGGTAAGATAATCTAAATGAGCTTGAGACATGCATGAGCATTTTTGTATACATGGCATGACATGCATATCATGATGATGTTGATAAGTGGTTGCGATCACTTGATGATGGAAATGAAAAAGGGCTTGCGAGTTCCTATGATTATTAGACCGGTGATTGCGATCACCTGGTATTGAAATGAAAGGCCCTGCGGGACCAATGAGATTGAATGCCCATGGTTGCGATCATGAGGCGGGAGTACCCCTTGCGAGGAGGGAAACCTATATGAAATATTGAACGTGGTTGCGATCACGAGAAGCACCTTGCGAGGTTGCCAGAGGGAGTACCCCTTGCGAGGCGGGAAACCATTGAGAATGAGTATATGATATGGTGGTTGCGATCACCCGAGGAAATGAAATCGGATCCGTGCATATGCATTTTCATGACATTAGCATGTGCATCAGTTTGAAAGCATGGTATAGTGTGATACCTTGATGATGAGATATGAATGGAAACTCCCTTTTTAATTACTAAATTGTGATGGTGAATTGATTGATATAATTCTGAGAGAATCAGGGAATAATTGTATTGGAATGAAAAATTATTGATTGATTGATTGACATTAAATAAACTCCTCTTGGGAAGGAGATAGTGGTATTGCATTCATGCATATATTATTCTATTTATTGGATTTTCGTCATTAAGAAAGTATACTCACTCTCCCTGTGGTATATCTTTTTAGCTCCTGTGTTGTAGGTATTTGTTGTGGAGCTGTTGTGGAGGAAGAGTGTGAAAGAGGCCCTTTTTGGTAAAGAATGCCTTAGCCGGCAATATTTTGATTTACCTAGATGTGTGGGATGGATATAATGTATATAGTACAATATACGGTTGGTGTAGTTTGGATTTAGAAGGGATAATTGTATGAATGATGGATATACTTATATATTTACAATGATGTTGTTGGTAGGTCATGGAAGAAAATGAGATCCTTGTCTATGACTCAATTTCAATCATGACCTTAAGAATGAATGACTGATAAAACTCTACGAAAACTTGATGAATAAATGAAGTTATATTTGGAATATAAACTGTGTGAAGCATAAGGATGATTGAGTTGATCTTATACCTTAAAGGAGTTGTAATGGAAATTTACAGGTAAGATCAATTTGAACAAGTTTTAAACATGTAATATAATAAGTATAAAGTGTTGAAATTGAGTAAAATTGATTAGAATGAGTTTTGGTGTAGAGAGTTGGGTGATTTCTGCATTTCCCCTATTTTTCTGTCAAACTCGCTCAGGCGAGAGGGCTTCTCACTCAAGCGAGAATGCCCCTGTATCAATTTTCGGATTCTGGATGATTCTCGCTTAGGCGAGAATTGGACTCACTCAAGCGAGATCGTCCCAGCATCAGTGTTGGGCCATTATTCCATTTTCGCTCAAGCGGATGTGCAAGTCGCCCAAGCGAAATTACATTAGAATCAGAGTTTGGATTTTGGTTGGTGTTCGCTCAGGCGAGCTGGGGATTCGCCCAAGCGAGAGGGTTTTGGTCTCAGGTTTTGCTCTCGGGTTTATCAGGAAATTACTCTCGGGAGTAATCTCGCTTAGGCGGGGATGGTGTCGCCCGAGCGAGTGAGCGTGGAGTGGGTTCTGGGCGTTTTTCGCCTTACGCTCGCTGGCTTCGCCCAAGCGAGGATTGCAATGCTCGCTCAAGCGAGTTGGGATTCGCTTGAGCGAAGTGACCCCTGAATCTTCATTTTCTTTTTTCGCTCAGCATTTTATGATTCGCCTAAGCGCGCTATGTGAAGCTCGCTCAAGCGAATTGGGATTTCGCTTGAGCGAGGGGGACCTGATTCTCCCAAAATGCTTTAAACATGTTATTTCCTTTTTCTTCATATTAATCCATGATTTCATCCTGCTTTATGAACACTTTGGGATAACCTTGGCTTCTTAATTTCAAATGAGTGATCTCTTAAGAATTTAACTCCATAATATTATTTTACTAAAGATACTTCCGCTATTATTAATTATGGATTTCTTAAGAGTTAATTTCTTTAACTTACCTTCTCATATCTTCATATATAAGATAGGTCTCTGATAGATCCAGGGTAATTGATAAATGGCTTCACCACTCATATGTTTTATAGATTAATAATAATAAAATCGTGAAAAATTTACCTCTATTTTTGGGATGTCACATGGCCTTCGAATCTCGCTCAGGTGAGATGGGGTCTGCTCAAGCGAAGGGACCCCCCTGATGCTCAAAATTCCTCTCGCTTAGCCTTTCTCGTTTTCGCTCAAGCATGTCTACGCGAGCTCGCTCAAGCGAATATGGTACTCGCTTGAGCGAGTGGCGTCCTGATGCATATATTTGCTTTGTTTTAAATGATTGCATTTCCCTTTGCGTTAATCCTCTTCTTGCATCATCTTAAAATTTGTTTGGACCTATTATGGATCCCTGAACCATATAAAATCTTCTCCCTATAATTTCAATTATGTAACAATTAAATTAATCAATTCTTCCGCTATTTCTAATTAGAAGTTTATTATGAAATCATCTTTTAACTTACCCTCTCATATCTTCATATATGGGAGTGGCTTTAATAGATCCAGGTGTTGAACTAGAAAGCTTCACCACTTATTTTCTTTTCATTGAATAATGATTTTAAAATCGCAAAAAATTCCCCCATATTTTTGGGGCGTCTCACCAGTGGTGGCTTCCGACTTCCTATTCTTTGCTCCACAATACTCCATAGTGTTCCATAGTGCCCACTACATCCAGTGGTGGAATACCACGGCCAGTGGTGGCTTCTGACTTGCTTTTCCTCTTTTCCAGTGCTAACCACGGCCAGTGGTTTCCTCCAACCTTGCCAAAATGCACTCCTAAAGGCCTCAAAGGTCTCTTTTTTCATCCATTTTGGCATTTTTCCTCAAAAGATACCTAGAACATCATTGATCCTGTAAAAATAACAACAACCAAGTAATATGTGTGGAAAAGAATCAAAATCAAGGGAATCGGGCATGAAACATTATGCAAAAACCCTAAAAACTAGACCTAAAAACAACCAAAAACAACATACAATGCACACTTATCATGGGGTTGGAAATTTTTGTAAGAGTGCTGTAAAATCAGATTTGAAAAGGGGGGAAAGAAATAAAAGAAAGAAAGAAAAAGAAAGCTTGAACCCTTGTCATAAAAATACATAGTTTGAAGGTATCTTGGCAAAAATAGAAAAAGAAAAAGAATAAACCGCTAAAAACAAAAAAGTAAAGCACCTTGAATGTAATTGTTTGTAAGATAATTTCTTTTGTTAATTTCTTAAGAAACCTTTTAAAAAATCATTTTGCAAGTTAGTCATCTTTCTTACACAAGTTTATGTATTCTAAGTTTCTAGGTTTCTAAAATTAGTGCTTGTTTCTTTTATGCATTTTTTTATTAGTTTTGTATATTGTGTTTCTTGGCCTATTCTTGCTTTAAGTAGAAGCTTTCATTCATTTCATCTTTTATTGCTTTGGTATAATTCCCTTGTCACATTCAAACTCCATTTTGAGGTCCATTTTTTTTAAAATTTTAAGCTTTTGTTTGCTTGTCTTTTTCCTATCTCAAGTTTTGTTCTAGAGTTTTCTTGCCTTTGGAATTCTTTGGGATTGGTTCTTACTCTAAACTTTAGGGATAACATACTTGAGACATTGAGGTAAGAGTGATAATTACTTGAGGTTAAGCAACTTGAACCAATTTGTAGGAGTGGTGAGAGTGAAACACTAGAGTGGAGTGACCATATTTTTCTTTACTATATTAATTGTATTAACTTTTGTTTTGATTTTTCTTAAGCTTGTGCCATGATGGTCTTGGAACTTGAAGACTTAACAAAAATTGTATTGGAAGCAAAGTCTTGTAAAAGAAAGAAAATACAAAAATATTGTCAATTTTTTTCTTTGCACTTTAGCTCTTGTATTATGGGGCATTTACTTAAAGGACTTTGGATTTTTTTTGGACCTTGGTTTATTTAGTTGATTAGGGGTAGTACACCTAGGACTTAGTTTATTTTTTTGCACCTTCAACTAGTTTTTGTTTTAATTGCCTTAGATTATACTTTAATATGTCCTTACATACAAGTTCTTTGTTTGTTTGTTTGAATGTTTTAACGATGTCTTCACCTAGGTCAAATAAGAAAGATAGAACACCTACATCATGTTTGTTTGAACTTTTATTAGAAGAAATATATGTCCCTTATGCTAAGATAGATTCTTATAAATCCAAGGATAATTATACCATAAAAAAGAAAAATAAAGGAATAAAAAAGGTTCTTGAGGTTATCTCTTATAAAATAAAACAAATGTGGGAATTCATTGAAGTCTTTGATAAGATAGAAAATGAGAAAATCAGTTTATGTTCAAAAGAGAAAAGGAAAAATTAAGAAGAAAACATAATGCTGATATGGATGAAAAAGTGAAATCTTATTAGAGACAATATGATAGGTTTAGGTTAAAGAAAAAAGAATTTAAAAATAAAAATAATAATAAAGAAATTAAGGTGCATATTAATAACTTGTCTTTAGACAATGATAGTGTGTCAAGTGAAAATCACCTTAATCATAATCTATCTATTCCCATTATAGATAATAGTAAGAGACCTTATGAAAACAATAATATGGTAAAAGAATCCTTGCCAATTTTTCCTGTCCCTAGTGAACAACAATGGTCACCAATAGTGTATAGTTCCTTTAGATTAGTCATAGAATATGCATAATCTCCATATGATCTTATAGAGTTAAAATTTGTTTGTTTACTTTTGAATTAACTTTTCCAAGTGTTATTTTATGTTTTGTTTTGCTTATTTCTAGAATGTATATAGTGATATCTTTTTCTTGCCATAACATTTCTCTTAGATCTTTTCTAGGACCATTTACTCATTTTGAGCATGCTCTTATCATTCATGTGCATAAGGGTTTACATGAAGGATCAGTTGTTTTTTCTCATGCTTTACATATCATAGGCCCTAGTTTATGTTCAATCAGCAAATATAATCCTATTAGAGCATCCAATTTCATGGTTTTACATGATAGGGCTTTTCATGATTTCCAATTTCTTTTACTTATTTGATTTATGTAGTTACATATTTTATATAATTATCTGGTTTTAGATGATTCTTTTTGGCTTGATTTGCATCGCATAATTTTAAATATGCAAGTAGTTTGTAGTATATTAACATACTATTTTGAATAAAGTAGAACACATAGTTTTGGTTTGCTTCATGTCAAGTAACTTTTAACATTTAATAATATCTATTTATAATTATGTGATATTTACATGTTTTCTTTTACTAAAAAATAAGTTATTATTAATTACTCATGAATGATAGTCAATTTTATTTATTAATTAATTTTATAAAGTTTAATGCAACAAGTCAAAATTTTTGTTCAAGTTCCATCATTAATTATAACATTTTAATTTTATCCATATTTAAATTTGAATTCTATTTTAATACTAACAGTATTACTTTTAAATAAAATTAAACATGGAAAAACATTAAATATTATAAAAAAGTTATATTTTATAAAGGGCACTATTGAAATTTATGACAAAAAGCGACTAAAATTGAGTTCTATAGTAGTAAGGTGGTTGATATAATGAAACGACGGTTTCATATTTTGTGGTGTCAAATAGAAGCGTCAAAATGGGTGGTAATCTGTGAGCCAATTCGGCTTAAGGTGGATTTTAGGTGAGTTAGGTTGGAAAAAAATAGCTCATTTCAAAGCAAAGTTTTTTTGACTCGGCCCACTCAACCCGGCTCACAATGGGCTAAACTCGTGGTGAGCTGGGTTGGCCCACGGGCTGAGGAATTAAAAAAAATAAAAAATGGTAGCACGCGAGGCACAACACACAAGGGTCAAGTGAGTGACTCAAGTTACAAGGCGGTCCTAATTTTTTTACACTTCCTTCCACTTTTCACGACTTCATTTCTCAGTTCCCTTCTGCTTCTTCACCATTCATACGACACGACATACGCTGACCAGACCTTCTCCTCCCCTCTGCCACCGCGACGTAGATGGGGACCATTTCCTCGACGACGCACCACACCCTTCACAAGACACACGTTTTTGCTGAAGATGACAGCGAGTGACCTAATCGCAACGTATATAGAGACCTTCTCCTCCCTTTCGCAGCCACAACTCACACTCAGACGGAGGCCTTTCCTCCATGACTAGGGATAGGAATAGGCCGGGCCGACCGATAGGGGACTGTGGCTTGGCCTATTCAAGCCTGACCTGGCCTAGCCTATTTAATAAAAAGGCCGAGTTCAAACTTTTAAAAATGTCTTTTTAATTTAAAAGGTCAGACTTAAGCTTTTAAAAAAGTCTTTTAGGTCTGTCAAGCTGGCCTATTTATACATCCTTATATAAATTTTATATACTTAGTTTATATATATATATTAGTTTTATAAAATAAAGTCAGACTTATAAATCATATTAACAAATTAAAATATATTTATATTTTATGATTTTAATATTTTATTTTATTAATTTTAAATTATTATAATAGTAAGAGAGGGCTATTTAAAAAAAGGCCTATTGGCCTATTTAAAACATATAGGTCTGTCGACCTATTTAAAATAAGCTTGTCAAGGATAAGTCTATATTGACCTATTTCAATCAAGCTTGTGAGCCTATTTATTGGCCTTTATAAAATTAGGTTTTTATATAGGCTATTGGGTCTAGGTAGGATTTTAAACCATCCAAACCAGGCCTATAATTTTGACCTATGTTAGGAACAAGCCAGACTCAAACCATAAAATTATAAACTGGGCCAAACTCAGGTCTTGCAAAGTCTGGCCTAGCCTATTCCCATCCCTATCCACGATGCACCACACCCTTCACAAGACGAATGTTGTTGTTGAAGATGACGACGAGTGACTTAAAAGTCAGAGGCGTTTTTTATTTGATTTGTATTTTTATTTTTTTAAAAAAGGTAGGTCAACTCATGAGCCATCCGGTGGGTTGGTGGGTTGGGTCAGATTGAAAAAAGTGGCTCACTCAAAAAAAACAAACCGGGTTAAGTTGGGTTGGGTTATATAAATTTTTAACTTGTAGTGAGCCAACCCGTGGGGACCGGTTGGCCATTTTAATAGCTCCCGGACAATGTGGTTGTCAATTTAGTTGATAAGCTTGAAGCTTGGTATCGTAATAACACTACGGTCCGTTTTCCTTATCCATGAAAAAGTTGGACAATAAGGTAAAAAATAAGTTGATAAAAACGAAAGGACGAAATTGAGGCCAGAAATACGGCACCGGGAGCATGCATGTCGTTAAGTCTAGTCTAGAAGCAGATAGAAAGAAGATTCCTCACGTCTGGTTTTCTCTTTATTGTTCAATTATATGGTTCAGTTTCACTCACGAGACCAAAACAAATTAATAATGCCGTCTTCAAGTGCACATCTTCTGGAACATGCTCGTCCCTTCCTTCGTGGCGAGCTTGAGTCCATTGACGAGAAACTACCCTTTTTGGTCGGAATTCTGCAATCTGTAGGTGCTGGAGAGTGTTGGCACAAACATGGTAGCTTCCTGCACCACCTTATCGACGTGTACCGCGTCCTCAAGCTCTGGAAAGCCCCTAACTCTGTTTGCCTATGTGGCCTCTTCCATTCGGCCTACTCCAATTCCTACGTCAACCTCGCCATCTTCGATCCTTCCACCGGTCGTGAAGTGGTTCGCCAACACGTCGGCGAGGAAGCAGAGCAATTGATTCACTTGTTCTGTATTGTTCCAAGGCAGACCCTTATTCACAATGATCTTCTCTTCAATTACTGTGACGAGGAACTACTCTCACACCTTACTCAATCCGAGATTTCTCTGAAGAATGCAAAGGAAAAGGGGGTGTTCACTAATAGAGAAGATCATGTTTGGAGAAAGAAACTGCAGGGGATTGTTCCCGCCGAAGGGGTACATGTTAAGCATATTCGAACCGGTGAGGATGTGCAAGTTTCCAGAAGGGTGGTGGCGGTATTTTTAATGATGACCATGGCAGATTTCTGTAGCCAGTTGTTTGGTTTTCAAGACATGTTGTTTGACAACGTTAATGGTCGGCTTGAGTTTTCAGGGAACAATTATGGGGCGGTTTGGCCGGGAAACGGTAAGCCGGGTTTGTGGTTGAATTCGATTTCTAGGATGGGGGCTTTGTACAATTTGATTGTGAGAGAGGAAGAGATTTTCATTCTTGAGAAGAAGAGGATTCACGTTGATTACGAGAGAAATGAGGATATTGAGTTGGTGTTGCCACCTGTGTTTGATAATTGTACCAAGGTTTTGGATGCAAGGGATCAAATAGTTGCGAGGGATTTGTATTGGGAAGCTGTTTGTGGTGACGGGGGGAGAGGGGAAGAGTTGTTGGTGAGGTCTATTGAGAGGAACCCATTTGTTGGAGAGCCGTATGTGGTACTGAGTCAGGTTTATTTGAGGGATGGGAGGTTTGAAGAGGCTGAGGAAAAAGCAGAGAGAGGACTGGCCCTGTTGTTGGAATGGGGATGTCCGTGGGACAAGAGGACTTCTTGGGAAGGGTGGGTTGCATGGACAAGGGTGCTGTTAATGAATGCCAAGGACAAATCTTGGCCCACTACTTCATGGGGTATCCTTAATTTGGGTCTTGTACGTTAATTCCTCCTTCCGCTTCATATTTTGATTTTCCACCAAATAATAACTAACTCATAAGTGAATCGCATTAGAGAAATAATTATGTACTGGGTTTTTATTTCTATTATTATATAGTGATAAATGTATGATTGTTGTATTTTAGTGATCTCTGATACAGCAATAGGCACTAGCAGGCCCAAACAAAGTGTAAAAGACCAATATGGCTCAAGGACTTTATTTAGAATATCTTTTGTAGGCCCAACTGTAATTAGGACAATTTAAGTCTTGTGTTTCCTGTCGCACCCCGATTTTCTTGACTCGAATCCCGATGTAATCAAGATAATAATTAAAAAATGCGATTGAATTTTTCACGTTTAAAATAATTTTAAAACACCACAATGATTACATCAAGACTCGAACCACAGAAAATCAAAGAGTGAGAATTAATAATTTATAAACTAGATCGATAAGTAAGATGCCCATAAGTGTATACAAAATATTAGAGTTTACAGCGGAAGAAGAATGTGTATACAGGGCACACACCTAGTGCCATATATGAAGATATAAGAAAAGGCTCGGCAAAGTGAAACAACCCGACTTAATAAACCCAAAACCGAGACCAGGGAAATTTTTTCCAAAATTCACCAAGCAGTCGGGGTAAAATAAATCAAACGTAAGACAAGGGAAAGCAAAACCGATCAGAGAAGGGAAGACCGAGTTAGAAAGCCACACATGGGCAAGACTCAGCTTCGGTCAATCAGACCAGCGGAAGATGCAGCGCTTGAGCGAGCCCTATTCACGCTGGAGCGAATCCTCATTCGCTGTAGCGAACCCATTCACTCGGTAATTCCATTACTCGGAATCGGGACCTAAGTTCACTCGGGAACTATCCCCCCTCGGGTTATGCTTCACCCGGTAAACCCAGTCATACCTTATCTTATTCAAAGTCAACATGCTTCATTCGGAAGCGTCACAATCTCCACACGGGAAATGATTCCCTCGATTACTCCACTCGGAGTCCATATGCTTTCCCTCACATGGATTGTTTCCCCAATCCAATATCACCGGTATATTTCAACCTCAATTTACTCGGAATTCATTATCCATTCAGCACTCGGCATAATTTGATCTTTCTCACTCGGAGATCACCATAACCTCCATTCCTTCGGAAGGAGTCTCCACAATCAAATTTCAATCAGAATTACTCTGACCTCTCATCACTCGGAGGAATTCACCAAGTTAAGTCACTCGGACTTATTTAATACTTAGCCACTCGGAATTTATAACATTCACTCGGATTATATATATAGCCTCGTTCACTCGGAAGAGGACTCCTAGAATACCTCAATCAGAACCATCACAATTACTCTTTCCTCGAAAGAGGTTCACTCGGGATTTTCACTCGGGAATATTCAAACCCTTCCCCACTCGGGGTTTACTCATATTTTCACTCGGTAACATATGGACTAGTCTTCCCTCGGAAGTAGCCCACTCGAGTACATCGTACTCGGAACCATTTTAAGCCTTCATCACTCGGAAAAAGGCCACACAAACAATAGCCTCACTCGGAAATGGCTCTCCCAACAATATTCCACTCGGAACTCATTAACTTAGCATTATTCTTTCGACATCACATCCCAGTCGATACAAGTAACACCATACCAATATAAAACATATACCAATATAAAACATATATATATATGTATATAAACTTGTTCACAATCCGATAGTCAACCCATATAATTAAATACGTTCGGATTACAAGAGAGCCGGCCAAGGCTTTAACATATCTATTTACAATATATACTATATGTGCACTTCAACATTCTGAGTGCCCATCACTCGGACTTGAGGTCATCTCCTCACTCCCAGTCTGACCTGCATATACTGAAAAATATAGCCACAGTAGGGGTGAGCTTTTACATATTAAATGACAGTTATTGACTCGGATTAATCTTCGAATCCTCAACCATACAATAACATATCTCAATCAGCAATAATGCACTCTGCCATTCAATATGAATCCTACAACAACTTTATCCACTCGGGATTCATGCAATTCATGCAATTCAATCAAGACTGAGTAATTCATATCATTCATAATCACCTTGCACTCGGCAACAGTACCAATTTACATATATTCACTCAGTCGGAATTCACACCAATCATTCATGGCTATATAAATCATGTTATTCACAACAGCATTTACACACATATATATATATATATACCATCACATTGAGCTCATCAACAACATAAGTGTGCACTCAGCAATAGCATCAGTATACATGCATTCATCCACTCGGATATAAGTGTACACTCGGCATAGCATCAGTATACATGCATTCATCCACTCGGATATAAATGTGCACTCGGCATAGCATCAGTATACATGCAAATCATCCACTCGGATATAAATGTGCACTCGACATAGCATCAGTGTGCACACATTCATTTCACCCGGATCCGGTTATTTATTATCAATTTTTATTGTTGTAACATAGGCTCCAAGCCTTTTCTCAGCTCCAAGCTGATTCGGCCGTTTTACTGGTACCAAACCGTTTTCCCTAACATGTAACACAGTCACTCCAAGCGACAACGGAAGTGTTACAGGCAGCCCCGAGTCCAACCCGGTAGGCTTGCCTTGAGTCCAACCCAAGGTCTTTAAGCGTCCAACGCTTAGTGCACTCGGCACTGCCTCGAGTCCAACCCGAGGTCTTTTATCATATTTAACACGTATTCATCTGATTGTCGACTCTGTATTAAGCGTCCAACGCTATATGCTCCAAGCATTTCCAGTGGCGAATCGGATGCATACGGTCTCATTCATCAGGCGTCCAACGCCAATGCACTCGGCATTGCCTTGAGTCCAACCCAAGGTCTTTCAATTTGTTTTCCACACATATGCACTCGGTATTCAAATATCAATAACATGCATCCAATGCATTTTATCATTATTATTCATAAACAAGGATCAGCATAGCAATGACACAATACATGCACTTGGCAATCACATGCACTTGGCAAATCACATGCTTTTTAATATAAAATCCCAAACGGGAATTAACATAACCGACCCACATCTCATGCACCCAGCAATCACAATGCCATCTACTCGGAATTATTATTTACAATAAGTATCACATGCTATTTCATGAGACTCACTCGACATTAACATTTACAACAAGCATCACATGATTTTCATATAATATCCACACGGAATTAACACAACAGTCCCCATCTTATGCACTCAGCATTCGCATGTTCAATGACAAGCATCTCATGCATTTAAACACAATCACACACGGGGATCAATATAACAAACTCATGCACTCGGCTTTTCATAATAACATATACATACATTCACTCGGTATACATCTCATGGATGGAAATCAACATGCACCACCACATAATTCATTATCAACACATATCCAGGCTATCACTCAATCGACAAACAACAATCAACACATTACCAATGCAACACAATACAGTGAAGTAATTTTCACCCAGAACCCATCCATAAACCATGCATTTGAGATGTAAATTAGCCCCCCTACCTGTAATGAAGATCCCAAAAGCTCCCTGAGCTTGCAGCATCGACTGAACGTTCTTCAGTCACTCGTTCTCAACAGAACGATCCTGCTTCAGCTACTCACACAGCACAGGAATCTCCTTTGGAGGAACACCGACCCACTCGGACACACGAAGAGCTCTGTCTCCATTACCTTCCATACTCTCCTTGCAAGATAGTGAAGAGTTCCAAACCTCCAAGGCACAACACAGTCCTCACACTCGGTCCAGTGGAGGATTCCAAGGCTGCTCCCACAGATGAACAGACCAGTCCTCTCCAACAGTGGAGGACCCCATGCTTCCAAGCACCCATCGTTGCTTAGGCAGAACAGAGGAGGATCTCAGTCTCCAAAACACTCAGCACCACACGGTTCTCTCACAGCCATGTTGTTCCCACTTTGTGTTCTCACTTCCACTCGGGGTTCTACTCAGCGTGCGAGTGGAAGAAGAAGATGAAGGAGAAGACGAAGATGAAGAAACAGCAAGAAGAAGAAGCAGAGCTTCAGAAAGTTTTAGAGAGAATGGAGAGTGGTTCTCCGTGAACCCAAAATGTAATGAGCAGGGAGTGGTTGAGAACGTGAACTGAGGCTATCATCATTGCACTGCCCTGCGCCTGCACTCCCTCTCAATCAAAGGTCATATCTCATTCATCTCCCATCCCATCAGCGTGGGAATTGAAGGAGAGAGAGGACCGAACCCCCATTTCACCCACCAAGGGCATATGCATAATTTTCTTCCTGGCATTAATATTATTATTCAATCAATAATTTTAATTTTGTAATTAATTTTAAATCAGTAATTAAATCTAAACCAGGATGTTACACAAAGCATGTAAATACACAGCCTAAACCATATAGGTCACACTCAACCTTACATATAAGTCATAAACATGCAATGCCTAGAATATCTATATATATATGGTCATGCAGCATACATCTCCAATAATCGCATTCCATAATTGACCGCATTCAATTCAACCCCAAAGTTATATATCATTAACACTTATACATTATTCACAATACATCCACCAATATCAATAGTCATCACATCATTATATACACGTTATTCACAATGAAATAATTTACATCTGCTGCCGGCCAAGGCATTCCATTACCACTATTTACCTTCTCCAAAGTTTTACTTTTAAAATATCCTCATACCATGATATTCTTGTATCAATGCTAAAAATGGACAACATGGGAGAGTGAGTTATACATTTCAAATGACGAATATGAATACAATTGAGATTATGTGCATATGCATATTAACATCATGTATGCTTTGCTAAAATCATCAACAATCATCATAATCTATTCATTTCAACGATATACATATAATGTATTTCTCCATCAATTCATACCAAAGCAATCACATATACACATCATTTCTCAATGCCACAATGGGCCAACATCATTATCATCAATCATAGACAACAAGCCTTTCATCATATTAGGTCATCACATACAACATCATTATATTTTTGTTGTATTCATATTTTACATGTTGTCTTTTAGGTATTCATTTACCCATCTCATTGTCATCATCATATCTCAATCTCAATCATCGTCACCTTTTGGCATATCTCCATGCTATATGCACATGCTCTTAGGCTAATGCATATGCACAATGGAATTATCAACAAAAAATACAGATCCGACTGTGGGAATAAAGATTAAATTGTGGGTCAAGCATAGGTGTGCTACTATGCCCCTACCGCAGTAGTATAATGTGTACACATATCTCTTAATGCATGCATAATCACCAATTTTACTAGTACCAAACCGCTATCGCCCATTTGTAGCACTTGTCACCCCGTGGCTTGCGAATTCAATAACATGGCCTTACTTGCCCTAAGTGCTACGGGCCTCTCCTGAACACACATCGAGAGAGCCGTGCCCCGTTGGACATCGAGGTAACTTGCTTATCACAAAGTCGCCCGCCCACTAGGTGTAACATCCTAAATTTTAAAATAGAGGATTAAACCAAGGAAAATAAATATTGACAAAGTGAATGTGAATTATTTAATGTCTCAAAATATTTGAAATAATTAAATTAATATTTTTAGGGACTATTGGTGGTTCATGGAGACCGGTTAAGCTGAAAATGAGCCCGGTTGAGAGATGGGTGTCGGACCAAGTATCTCTGAATGAGGTGATATTGGTCAGGGCTGTTGGGAATAATATTGGGAATCCGAATATATGTTTGAAATAATTTTTAGATTATGTACTGAGCCCGAATAAAGAGCCTGTTAGTTGTAAAACGATGAATCTTCTAATGAGGAATTAAAATTAAAAACCAAAAGCTCAATTTCCCCTTCCTTTTCCATGTCAGTTGGCTGAGAGGATTTGGGAAAAAACTATACTTCTTCTTCTTCTTTTATTTCCTTCTCCATTCTTCTTCTCTTCTCCTCCCAAAAACCCTAAGCCAAAAGGTGATCATCTCTTCCTCTATTTTCGTTGAAGAAGGCTTGGAGCTTGGAAGGAGACTTGTGAGGTTGAAGCTTTCTCCTTTTTCCACTCCATTTTTGTGCTACCTCTCTCTCTCTCTTAAACCCATTTTGTTTTGGGTGTGAGGTAAGCTATACTCACTTTTTTGTTGAGTTTTAGCCATGGGTATGTGTATTTATTCCTTGGGGAGTAATGTGTGTAGAAGAGTGGTTATAGAGAAGCATTTAATCCTGATGCCCTAGAATGGGTTACCATAAATGTGAGTATTTATGAGGAGTTAATGGTGGTAGATGTATTTATGATGGTAAGAGATGAAGATTAATGATGCATTAATAAGAGTGGTTGGGTTTTAGGAAAACCCTAACTTTGAGATTTGGGGAAAATAGTTAATGTTGATTTAAGAATATGTGTTATGAAGAAATGCATGACATAGAGAAATATGAATGTTGGTAGATGGTGTTTTGTGATGATTGGGGCTAAAATTGTCTTGTAACCCTTGAATTTAATGAATGTGGCTTAATGGGAAGGAATTCCTGAAGCCTAACAAATGATGGAAAATAATGCCTATAACATGACTTGTACATGCTATGAATTAGTAGATATAATGATAGCCAATTAGAATTGGAATTGTGTTTTGAGTAGTTGATTGATTGGGGTTCTATATGCATGTTAATGTAGGATCCATTCTGAACGACGAGGCGGGTGCGTCTTATCAATTGGAATTCTTCTCTTGAGGTAGGAGAGGAGTCTTATGTTCTAAATGCATGAGTTTGAATGTTATTTGATTGCCATATGTATCGGTATGCATGTTAGCCTTGCTTGAGATAGTATGAGAAATTGTGATGAGGTGTATGATGTGGATAACATGTTTGGCAACATGCTTTGGTGCATTTAGAATATTCATGGTATGATATGTGGTGGTGTGTAGTGATCAATGATATGATGTTATGTATGTATCTACCATGAATGTAATATGAATGTTAACGATGTTTGTTGAGAATGAGAATAAAGGAGAATGCCACCCAAAGACTTAAACTAATGTGAATAACCAACAATAATATAAGCCTTGTGGTGATGTTGGTGATGATGACGTTGTATGATGAGTGGCATGTATAGGATGCATAGAGTGAGAAATGCATATTGTAACATCCCGAATTTTAAAATGAGAGAATTAATTACCGAAATAAATATTAGGAATTGGTATATGGAGTATTTAATGTCCCAAACTATTGAGAATAATTAAATTGATAATTTTGGGAACTGTTAGAAAATTATGGAGACCGGTTAAGCTGAAATTAAGCCCGGTTGAGATATGGGTGTCGGACCAAGTATCTCGGAATGAGATGATATTGGTCAGGGCTGTAGAGAATAATATTGGGAATCCAAATATGTATTTGGAATAATTTTCAGATGATGTATTGAGCCTGAACAGAGAACCTGTTGGTTATAAAACGATGAAGTTTTAATGAATTAGATTAAAAGAAAAATTGAAAATCCTATTTTTCCCTCTCTATTCACGTAGGCGTGCTGAAGGTGTGAACATTTCACTTACACTTCATTTTTTCTTCTTCTCTTCATTATCATCTTCTCCATTCTCTTCTTTTCCTCCTCCAAACCCTAACACATTGAGTTCATCTTCCACATCTCCTTCCTATTTTCGTTGGTGGAGCTTGAAGGAGGCTTGTGAGCTGCTGTTTTTCCTTCTCCTCTTCCTCATTTTTGCAGCTTACTCTCCCTCTAAGGGAACCCATTTTCGTTTTTGGGTTTTGAGGTAAATATACCCATTTTTGCTAAGGTTTTGGTTATGGGTATATGGTATTTATGAGTTTGGAAGCCATGCATGTGTATGAATATTTTGAGGAGAGTATTTAATGCAAGAGTTTAATGTGGGTTTGTATGAGAATGAGGTTTCTTTGAGAAGTAATAAAGTGGATGCATTTATGGTTGAAAAGAGAAGAGTATTTATGATGGTTGTTGGAATTTTATGAAACCCTAACTTTATGAATTTGGGGGAAATGCATAATGGAGGTTGATGAGTATTAATTGTTGGTAATAAATGTGAGTTATGATGCATAAGGGCCAATGGTGATGGTATTTGGTTGATGGAAGTCATTAATGGAGAAACCCATGAAAGGGTTGGTTGTTGAGTACATAATAATAAATGGTGGCACCTAACCCATGGTGGTTATGGTGGATAAAATGAAATAAAAGAGTTTTGAGAGTTATAATAATAAAAACAACAAGTATTTATTGATATATAAGTATTTGAACCTTAATGAGTAAGTAGAAAATTGATTGTATAATGTATTGTGATGTAGGAAGTGACCCCATTGACGAGGCGGGACCATCAAACCGCGTTGATCACTACTTCACTTGAGGTAGGAGGGGGTAACTTTTCTAAATGCATGATTTCATCCATTGATGATGTGAAAATATGTATATGTGATCATTTTAATGATTGTTTGAATGGATGATGTGGTAATGTTATGATTTGAATGCATTTAGAATGATGATTGTGATGTGGCACTGTGTTTGGGATAATATTGTGATGTGGTGATGATATTATTTTGATGAAGTATAATGATGGTTTAAAACCATGTGTGAAATGGAATTATGATGTGAATATCCCAAAGATATGTGCATGATTTATTGAATATGTATGCCACTAACTATTGACGTGAATGAGTGAAAAAGAGAATTGGGATTGGATGAGAATGATGAGAATATTGAAATCCACCAAGTGGTGGTGATGAATGATTGAATGTGGAGTGGCATCTAGGATGCATAGTGTGAGGATGCACTTGATTTGCATTTGCATTGCATCCACGGCATATCATAGCTGTCTATGTGGAATATTAGGGGGTTCCACTAGGCGGGCCCAGTGAGAGGGCGGCTCAGTGCACGAGCGTATTGTGATTTTCCCCTGTGACTCGGTGTATGAGTCACGAAGCTGTCCATAGTTTGGTGACGAGGCACCCTATGTGGCGGGCCCAGTGGGCGGGCGGCTCTATGGTGAGCGAGTTTACCTCGGTGTCCGACGGGACACGGCTCTCTCGATGTGTGTTCGGGAGGGGCCCGTAGCACTTGTGGTAGTTGAGGCCACGATGTTGATCCGCAAGTCACAGGGTGACTAGTGCTACAGATGGGCGATAGCGGTTTGGTACCAGTAAAAGACTATGATGATGTAAGCATGCATGAATTGAGATATATGTGTACACAATTTTTTTCTACTGCAGTAGGGGCATAGTAGCACACCTATGCTTATCCCACAATTGAATTGATTTAATGATATATTTTCCCACAGTCGGATCCGCATTGTTTGACGATGAATTCTTGTGCATATGCATTAGCCTTAAGAGCATTTGCATATAGCTGGAGATATGCCTAGTTGAGAGCCCATGGTGGCAACGGATGATTGAGAATTGAAAGGGGAAAGAGTTGAATACTAACCCGATGTGTGTGTTTGGCAATCCAAATGATTGATATTGTGAATGTATACTTGAAATTATAAGATGTATTGTGTATAGTGTATGATGTGGTGTAATGATTGCTAATTGTGCAAGTATACATGTATTTCGTCATAATGTATGACTTTAATTCATTTGGATTATGTTACTCACCTCCCCGTTGCCATTTTTAAGGTTGATGTAGGTATGACTTAAATCCTACAGCTTTTGGAGGCCGAGTTTGAAGGAGGTAAATATGGATAGGAATGTGTGCGCCTTGGCCGGCATGAAATCTGTTTTGTAGAGTATATGAGGTTTATATACTCAATTTTGTAATGTTGATAATTTTGGAGGTCATGGGAGAAAATTGGACATGTTTGTGTAATGACAATTTTCATTCATGACCCAAAAGTTGCAAAGAATGAATCTGAATACTTGACTTTGATCAATGAATGGATGCTGTGTTTTTATGCTATATTATGGAGCTTGTGGAATGATGTGGAATATAGATGTATGTAGGGAGTGCATGTGGTTTGATGATGAATTTAAATTATATGCATGAGCTAATGTTAGCATGATGATGGTTAATGGTGAATGAGGCAGGTTCCAAGGGTGTTATATAATGTATAAATCTTGTAGGAACTGAATGAATTGCCATAGATTGAGTTTTAGTATGGTAGGTTGAGTGTTAGCAATGCAAGTTCACGTTTTCTGCTGAGTTTCTGCAGAACTCGCTCAAGCGAGTAGTAGTCTCGCCCGAGCGAGATTGTTGTGGAACAGGGGATTCGTTTCTGCCCCAAATTCGCTCAAGCGAAGTTGCATTTCGCCCAAGCGAGATTGCCACAGAATCAGTGTTTTGATTCTGGACAATTTTCGCCCAGGCGTGAAGGGCAGCGCTCAAGCGAGGGAGAAGGAGAATGGATTCTGGACGATTTTCGCCCAGCGAGTGGTGCCTCGACCAAGCGAAAATCGGCTAGAGAGTCCTCAACGTTTCTGGACCAATCTTGCTCAAGTGAGCCTTGGGCCGCTCAAGCGAGATCGACCCCTGATACTCCTTTCCTTCTTCGCTCAAGCGTCTCGCTTCCTTCGCTCAAGCATTCCTTCGTGTCTCGCTCAAGCGAGGCAGGGCTCGCTCAAGCGAGTTGAGCCCTGATACTTATTTTCCTCCCTCGCTCAAGGTCGCTCAGCGTTCGCCCAAGCGTGGGTACGCTGGCTCGCTCAAGCGACTTGAGTCACGCTTGAGCGAGTATGCCCCTGATTCTCATTTTGTTATTTTAAATTAAACTTTAAAATGCTATGCATTGTTTTTTTCATTAAATATTATTTTGAAGGTATTGAGGAATATGTACTGGACCTTTAGGCTATATAAATTACCTTCCACATTTTCATGAAATTCCTCCTCTTAAAAATTAATCAGTCTATGATTAAACCAAATTAAATAATTCTTCCGCTGATCCTGATTGAAAAATTTATATTTAGTTTCACCCTCTCATATCTTCATATATGGGAGTGGTTCATTTTAGATCCAGGGGTTTGGTGTAAAATACTTCACTACTTTAATTATTGAATTTATTAATATTTTCAAAGACGCGAAAAATTTTCCCCTATTTTATTTGGGGGGTTTGGGGCGTCTCAACCTGGTATCAGAGCAATGGTTGCTCTTGATACAATTAAAATGGATGATGTTTATATGTTTGTTGCTTATGGTTGATTGATTTATGAATTATATGGGTGAATTATGATAGTGGTTATTGAAATGGGATTATTACATGATTATTGTTAAGCCCGGCCAGGCAATTCCTTTCTCATATTTACCTTCTAATTATGAAATACATTATGATGATACTTGTGCCAATGAAGTTAATGATGAATGATATGTATGCACACTGGGTGGAGAGACTTTAAGTTTCTAATTATGTTTATGTTGTTGTGTATAGATTGAGTGATGGCGTATAGGCGCAATTCCGATGCAGCCGCTATGGCTGAAGCCTTTAATCGCTTTGCCGACATACTTGAACGGCAACAACAACCTATTGGTCAGCCGAATCAAGGCCTTGACCAGTTTCTTAAGCGGAAGCCTTCTGAATTTCATGGAGGCTATAAGCCAGAAGATGCTTATGTCTGGATCCGTGATTTGGAACGGATATTTGCTAGCATGGAATGTACCGAAACGCAGAAGGTGGAATATGCAGTGTTCATGGTTCGGAATGAGGCCGAATCTTGGTGGATCCTCACCCGTGGGCGTATGATTGCTGCCCACACTCCTTTAAATTGGGAGAATTTCAAGGCTGAATTTCTTAAGAAATACTTTCCTGCGAGTTACAAAAACAAGAAAGAGCTTGAATTCATGGAACTCAAGCAAGGTGGCATGTCGGTTGAGGAGTATGCTTTGAAATTTGAAGAGCTATGTGTGTTTTATCCTCCCTTTCAGCAAGAGGGCACTGAAACTTTGAAGTGTGTTAAATTTGAGAATGGACTGCGTCAAGAGATCAAGAAGGCGATTTGCCACCAAGAGATTAGGAGCTTTCCTACTCTTGTAGATAAGTGTAGAATTTTTGAAGAAAATGATATTGCTTCAAGGAACTACTCGGGGCATGATTATAAGTTGAAGGGCCAATCTTCTAGCTTCAAGAAGAAAGGCAACTTTAAGAACAATAGACGATTTGTACGTGGGTCCTCTTCTTTTAGAGGTGGCCGAGGTGGCGGAAGGCATGGTGCCGATGGTGGCCGAGGTAATGGCCAAGGACTCCGTTGTTACAGGTGTGGTGGAAATCACTTAGCCAGAGAGTGCAATCATGAAGAAACAGTGGTGTGTTATAGATGCAACCAACCGGGGCATATCCGCCCTGATTGTCCTTTGAATGTTGCAGATGTTGTGCCACGTGATAATGCAAACCGTGGAGGCTATGGTGCTTTTAGAGGCCGTGGTCGTGGAAACGGTAATGGTGGAAGACATGGAAACCGAAATGGTGGTAACGGTCGTGGTAATGGAAACGGCCGAGGTAATGCTAATGGTGGTCGGAATGGCCCAAATCGTGGTGTTAATCAACAAATGGCTGGAAGAGTTTTTGCCGTGACCGGTGAAGAAGCTGCACAAGCTGAAGACCTTGTCCAAAGTGAGTGCCAGATGTATGGTAATGTTGTTAATGTGATATTTGATTTGGGTGCTACGCACTCTTTTATTTCTGAAGAATGTGTGAGGCGCCTGCGAGTGCCTGTGGGTATGATAAAAGGTGCAATATTGGTGACTACACCGACTGGTGCTTGCTTAAGATCGGTGACTCGATGTGATAATGTCGAGATGGTCTTGGAGGGTAGAAAATTTGTTGTATCCTTTGTGTGTTTACCTATGAAAGACCTGGATGTTATTCTAGGCATGGATTGGTTGTCCGCCAACAAGGTTTTGGTGGATTGTCATAGCAAGACAGTGATTTTCCCAACCTCTAATACTGAAGGCTTTGATGTGCGAGGTATCTCTCAACTTCTCGTGATGTTCTGTTTGGTTGATGGGAATGGTGTTTCCCAATCTTGTGGGATTCCTATTGTTTCGGAATTTCCCGATGTGTTTCCGGAAGAAATTCCCGGATTACCTCCTCCACGAGAAGTGGAATTTGCTATCGATCTTATTCCGGGTGCAGAACCTGTTTCCCGAGCTCCTTATAGGATGTCCCCTATGGAGTTGATTGAGTTGAAAAAGCAAGTGGAAGAATTACTTGAACGGGAGTTTATTCGCCCAAGTGTGTCTCCTTGGGGTGCTCCTGTGTTGTTAGTAAAGAAGAAAGATGGGAGCATGAGATTGTGTGTTGATTATCGCCAGCTCAACAAACTAACCATTAAAAATAAATATCCTCTTCCACGCATTGATGATCTATTGGATCAATTGAAGGGCGCTGTTGTGTTTTTGAAGATTGATTTGCGTTCTGGATATCACCAAATTCGGGTGAAGGCCGAAGATATTCCGAAGACTGCTTTTCGAACGCGATACGGACACCTAAGTAAGGGAAGGGTGAGTTAAGGGAAGGAATTCCCGAAACCTAAGTAAGCAAATGAATAAACTTAAGATAGCTTCCACATGAGGAGAACCATATGTACATAGATATGAATATGTGTATTAAAATGGCCTTTGAATGAATAATTGATGTGGTCCTATAATGATTGGTGTAGGACTTGATAACTCTGGTGAAGCGGGAACGTCAAACCCGGAGGTGTACTTCTCCTAAGGTAGGAGAGGGGTGTATTTTCTAAATGTATGAGAATTGTGATGGTAATGTATGTATTAATGTAATATGGCATGCTGTCTTGATTTAATGTGTATTTGATTTCATGAATGGTATGATAAGTACTCTAAATCTTTGGTTGGGTTTATGGCTCATTTTTACTTATGACCCTATAAATGTATGAGATGAATTTCAATGAAAACTTTCCTACATTTTGATGAATGAATGAAAAAGTGTTTCTTAGTAGTGGTTTTGTGAAGTGGAGCAGGTATTGGAACAATTTTGTAAGGCTATAATGAAATACGACATGAATATTTGAGTAGGTTCATTTGGAAGTAAGTTTTACTTAGTTAGTTGATTAGAATTGATATAATGAATTAGGCAGAAAATGTTGGAATGAAATTCTGGCTGGATGTGTTGTAAAATCATGTGTTCTGTTGGTTCTGATAGATTCGCCCGAGTGAGATGGGTCCTCGCCCAAGCGAGAGTCCCTTATGGATGAAAATTAGCTACTGGGCAATTCTCGCTTAGGCGAGAGTGAATCTCGCTCAAGAGAACTTGCCCCAGTATCAGTGTTAGCTCTTTGGAAGAAATTCGCAAGTATCAGTGTTTGCTCTCTGGAGGAATTTCACCCAGGCGAATAGAGTGTCGCCCGAGCGAAGGCGAAGGGAATTAGCTACTGGCCTGATTTCGCTCAGGCGAATGGCCAATTCGCTCAAGCGTAAATGCTAGGAGAATTGGGGGATTGGCTACTGGAAGAAATCCGCTCAAGCGAAGGGCCTAAGGAATGGCATTCGCCCAGGCGAGATCATTAATGGTGAGGGGGTGAGTTCATGAATGTATCTTACCCAAGTGAGAGTTTGAAAATAAACTAAGAGAGGGTGAAACTTCAGAGTGAATTTCGAGTGATCCAAGCCCGAGTCATGACTTTCCGAGTGAGGAAGTGTACATAATCTGAGTGAGAAGGCTCTTGAGTGTGATGATCTGGGCAGTGGAGTCTCGAAGGGGAATTTCCGAGTCCAGTGTACTTGTTCCGAGTGGTGTGTCCCGATTTTGTAATCTCCGAGTGGGAGAACACCGATTGGTGATACTCGGTGTGTGTTCGTCCAGAATTTTCCTTGGAATAACTCTCCTCGAGTGGAAAAGAGAGGTAGTCGGAATTGTGATAAAATGTCGAGTGAAAGCTAGTCAGGTAATGAGTCGGTGTTGGAACGAAATTCCGAGTGAATAACCAAACATAGGTGAGTCGGGTTCTGGAAGGTTTTACCGAGTATAAGACTGGGTGAGAGAGCACTCGGTCTGAATTGATTTTGCCGAGCAGAGAATGAGTGAGTGATGGGTCGGTCAGAGTCATTTTGCCGAGTGGAAGACTCGAATGCTAGTAGTCGGTTTTGGAGGGATCCTGCCCAATGGAAACCCGAGTGATGGGAGTCGGTGTTAGAGGGACTTTGCTGATTGAAAACCCTATGTTGAGAAGCCTAGTTGTCTGAGTGAGTATTCGCCTAGCACTGGAACCATTTCCGCTCAAGCGAATTGCCTTAGTTGAGTTGCTCGCCCAAGCGAGCTGGTATGGGAATTGTTTTTGGACGATTTTCACCCAGGCTCGCTGGCTCTGCCCAAGCAAGGATTGTGTGTCTCGCTCAAGCGAGTCGGATCCGCTTGAGTGAAGCTCTCCCCCTGATACTTTCTTCGTCTTTCGCTCAGCTCCCTTCTGCCTCGCTCATGTGTATTATGTAGTACTCGCTCAAGCGAGTAAGGACTTCGCTTGAGCGAGGGGGACCCCTGTTATCCCCAAACACTGTGATCAAATTATTTTCTCTTCTCTTTTCATTAAAACCTGTTCCCACACTATTTCTGGATTATGTTGGTCGGAAAAATCTGTTTTATTAAATTTATTAATGGTTGTTCTCCTTAATTTCAATCACATAGCATTATCTTGTTCTAAATCCTTCGGCTGTTCTAAATTGGGGCACTTATGCCTGGTTGCTCCTCTTGACTTACCTTCTTATATCTTCACATATGAGATAGGTCTCTGATCGGTCCGGGGAAATGAATAAATAAATTAATAATTGTGTAGTCTTATCTCTTGCAATTATCATGAATTAAATACATTGAATCGTGAAAAATTTACCCCTATTTTTGGGGTGTCACAACCTGGTATCAGAGCATATTTAGCTCTGTATTACTGTGACCAGCTGCTGTTATTACCAAAATATGATATATGATTGAGGAATGATTGTCCTTATTGTTTGGTTAAGTATGAACTGATGGTGAATTGAAAGTAATTGTTATAAGTCCGGCCAAGCTTTCTTCACACTATCCTCCCTCAATGACGAATCCTATGTATTGTGAATGCATACTACATTATGATATGATGATACTCTTGTATGAGCTTGAATATGAATTGGTTGATATTGGACTCCATGATGGAGGGCCGTAACTGAATTTTTATGATAAAGTGCTGTAGTGTGAGATTATAGAGGAATTTTTATGAATGAGATTACTAATGTTAGATGAATATTTGTTATGATTTTAGATATCGAGATGGCCCGTCGTTGTCAAGATAATGATGACGCTATAGCTAGAGCTTTGAACCGTTTTGCAGATCTCCTTGAAACGCAAAACCGTGAAAGACATGAGGCAAAAAGACAACCTGTTCCTGTTGTTCAAGGTACTCAAGGCCTTGACATGTTTTTGAAGCGGAAACCCTCTAAGTTTCATGGTGGATTTAGACCTGAACAAGCCTATGCTTGGATCCGTAATGTTGAGCGGATCTTTGATAGTTTCGAGTGCAATGAGCTCCAGAAAGTGGAGTATGCTATTTTCATGCTGAGAGACAAAGTGGAGACTTGGTGGAGACTCACCAAGAGTAGAATGAATGCTGCTGCTATTCCCTTAACTTGGGAAAATTTTAAAATTGAACTCATGAGGAAATATGTGCCCGAAAGTTACAAGAGCAAGAAGGAACTCGAGTTCATGGAACTCATGCAAGGCACGATGACGGTGGAAGAGTATGCTTCCAAATTTGAATAACTTTATGAATTCTACCCTCCTTATCAACAAGAGGGAACTGAAGTGTCAAAATGTGTGAAATTTGAGAATGGTCTACGTCCTGATATTCAAAGGGCCATTTGCCATCAGGAAATCCAAAGTTTCACGGTGCTTGTGAATAAGTGCCGCATTTATGAAGAACATGCTCCCTCTCAACATTCTAAATTTGACTCTAAGATGAAGGGTCAGTCTTCTAGTTTCAAGAGGCAAGGAAATTTCAGAAGAGGATGCTTTCTGAGGGGTGCCCATTCTAATGTCCAAGCTAGAGGCGGTGGACGTGGTAATACTTTTGGCTGGGGTAATGTAAATACCAATGGGCCGAGATGTTATAGGTGTGGTGGACCTCACTATGTTCGGGAATGTGTGCACCGTGAAGATATTGTGTGTTTTAATTATGATCAGGTGGGACATATCCATCCTGCATGTCCCATGCTTGCAAGACCGGCTCCGGTACAAGCTAATGTTCCCAACTGTGCTAATGCGCCTGCTCATGTGAACCGCGGAGGCCATAATGATGGTCGGGGCCGTGGTAATGGAAATAATGGTGGTTGACGTGGCGGTCGAGGTGGCTATAATGGTGGAAGGCATGGCAACGGTCGAGGAAATGACAATGGTGCTCGTGGTGGAAATAGGGATGGTGGAAATCTTCAACCCAATGCCGGAAGAGTATTTGCTATGACCGGTGAGGAAGCAGCATAAGCAGAAAATCTGGTTGAAAGTAAGTGTGAAATTCTTGGACACTTAGTTCATGTCATTTATGATTCAGGTGCGACCCACTCTTTTATATCTGAGGATTGTGTTCGGCGATTAAGATTGCCGGTATGTTTAATGAAAATGCTCTTGTGGTTACCACCCCAAACGGTACTTGTCTCAGATCGGTTAACCGGTGTGATAATGTTGATATGCTCCTAGATGGGAGAAGGTTTGTTGCGTCTTTTATTTGCTTACCTATGAAGGGATTGGAGATCATACTTGGTATGGATTGGCTTTCTATCAATAAAGTCATGGTTGATTGTCAAAAACGGATTGTTATTTTCTCTTCTTCAGATAGGGGACAGTTTGATGTACAAGGTATAGCTCAACTCTGCGTATTGCTATCTCTTACTGATGGGACGAGTGGTCCCGATCCTATTAATATCCCTGTGGTGTCTGAATTTTTGGATGTGTTTCCCAATGAGATACCTGGCTTACCACCTCCACGGGAGGTTGAGTTTGCTATTGACCTTGTACCTGGTGCCGAACCAGTGTCTATTGCTCCTTATAGAATGTCTCCTATGGAGTTAGTTAAACTAAAGAAGCAAGTTGAAGAGCTACTTGAGAAGGAGTTTATTCGACCCAGTGTGTCACCCTGGGGAGCTCTGGTGTTATTGGTTAAAAAGAAGGATGGAACCATGCAGTTGTGTGTAGACTACCGCCAATTAAACAAGCTGATGATAAAGAATAGATATCCTTTACCTTGCATTGATGATCTATTGGATCAATTAAGAGGTGCTGTGGTATTTTCAAAGATTGATTTGCGTTTCGGTTATCATCAAATTCGGGTGAGAACTGAAGATATTCTGAAGACTGCATTTAGGACGCGATATGGCCATTACGAGTGTGTTGTGATGCCATTTGGAGTGACTAATGCTCCAGCGGTGTTCATGAGTTACATGAACCACATCTTTCATGAATACCTGGATCGTTTTGTTGTGGTTCATTGATGATATCCTTGTGTATTCCAAGAGCTGTGAGGAACACGAAGAACATTTGAGGGTGGTGCTGAACATTCTTAGAGAGAACCAGTTGTATGCCAAGCTCTCTCAATGTGAATTTCGGTTGGCGAGCGTCCAGTTTCTTGGACATGTGATATCCGAGGATGGAATTTCGGTTGATCCTTCTAAGGTCGAAGCCGTTATGGCATGGTCTAGACCTACGACGGTTACAGAAATTCGAAGTTTCCTTAGACTTGCCGGTTATTATCGGAGGTTCATCGAAGGTTTTTCTCGTCTTGCTAGACCTTTGACAAACTTGACAAGGAAGAATCAACCTTTTGTATGGACGGTTGAATGTGAAAGATGCTTTGAAGAGTTAAACATGAGGCTGACTTCTGCTCCTATCTTGGCGTTGCCTGATTTACAAGAAGAGTTTATGGTGTATTGTGATGCTTCCAAGCATGGACTTGGATGTGTGCTAATGCAGAAGGAACGTGTAATAGCTTATGCTTCATGCCAGTTGCGACCCCATGAAGTTAATTACCTAACTCATGATTTGGAGTTGGCTGCGGTTGTGTTTGCCTTGAAGATTTGGCGTCATTACTTATATGGTTCGAGATTTGTGGTTTTTAGTGACCACAAAAGTTTGAAATACCTTTTTGACCAAAAGGAATTGAATATGTGTCAGAGGAGATGGATGGAGTTCTTGAAGGATTACAATTTTAAATTGATGTATCATCCGGGAAAGGCCAATGTTGTTGCCGATGCTCTTAGTCGGAAATCCTTACATGTGTCGGCCATGATGGTCAAAGAGTTCGAATTGATCGAGGAATTTCGGAATTTGAATGTTAGAACCGAAGTTCAATCCTCCAAGAAGCTATGTTTTGCTACCTTGAAGATATGTAATGAGTTTTTGGAGCTTGTAAAAGAGAAACAAAAAGATGATGATTATTTACAAGAGGTGAGAAGATCTCAGGATAATGGGAAGAATTAATTTCTTGTGGGAGGCGTTGATGGTTTATGGCGAGTAAAAGGTCGTGTGTATGTACCTTCGTTCGGAGATTTAAGGCACACGGTACTAGAGGAAGCACATAAAAGCATTTTTAGCATTCATCCTGGTACAACCAAGATGTATCAAGATGTAAAGAAGAATTTTTGGTGGCCCGGAATGAAGCATGACGTTGCCAACTTTGTGGCGTCGTACCTTACTTGTCAGAAGGCGAAGGTGGAACACCAAAGACCTTCAGGTACTTTGAGGCCACTTGATATCCCCGTTTGGAAGTGGGACGCGATTGCCATGGATTTTGTGTCCGGATTACCAAGAACGAGGTCCAGATGTGACGGAATATGGGTCATTGTGGATCGTTTGACAAAGAGTGCACATTTTCTACCAATCAGTATGGAGAGCTCCTTGCTGGATTTAGCACAGTTGTACATTCGGGAGATTGTGAGATTACATGGTGTGCCATCAAGCATTGTTTCTGATCGTGACCCCCGATTCACTTCCTGATTCTGGGGAAGCTTAAATGAAGCGATGGGTTCAAAATTGAAGCTAAGTTCGGCGTACCATCCTCAGACTAACGGACAGTCTAAGAGGGCTATTCAGAGTCTTGAGGACCTACTGCGTGCTTGTGTTTTGGAGCACGGAGGTTCGTGGGAGAAATATTTGCCTCTGATCGAATTCACTTACAACAACAGTTTTCATTCTAGTATTGGTATGGCACCATACGAGGCATTATATGGAAGGAGGTGTCGAACCCTTTTATGCTGGCTTGAAGTTGGTGAGAACTTGGCCTTAGGGCCTGAGATTGTTGAGGAAACTACTGAGCAGATCAAGATGATCCAGGAGAAGATGAAAATTGCTCAAGACCGGCAGAAAAGCTATTATGATAAAAGGAGGAAGCCACTTGAGTTCCAAGTCGGTGATCATGTGTTATTGCGAGTCTCGCGTGATAAGGGTATTGGAAGGGCTTTGAAGAGCAGAAAGCTAAGCCCTAAATTCATTGGACCTTATGAGATATTAGAGCGGATTGGTGATGTCGCTTATCGGATTGCGCTTCCTCCACAGTTGGCAAACTTACATGATATGTTCCATGTATATACATGATCCTTTGCACGTAATCTCTATTGATGATGTTGAGGTGCGGGATGACTTGTCTATTCCTCCCGTTTCGGTTCGTATTGTTGAGTATTCCGTGAAGAGACTACGGAATAAGATGGTACCATTGGTGAAAGTAGCGTGGAAGCATTGAGACGTTGAGACACTCACCTGGAATGCGAGGACAATATTCGTGAGCGGTATCCTCACGTATTCGAATCCGGTATGTTTAATTTCGAGGACGAAATTTCTTTTAGGAGGGGTGGATTGTAACACCCCGAATTTTTAAAGTAGGAAGTTAAATTAAGAGAATAAACATTGAATAATTAGATGTGGACCAACTAATGTTCTAAAATACTAGAAATAATTTAATTAAGAATCTCTGAGGCTGTTGGTTAATTGTTGTGACCGGATAAGTTGAAAACTGACCCGGATAGAATATGGGTGTCGGACCAAGTATCTCAGATTGAGATGCCGTTAGTCAGGGCTGTAGATAATGATATTGGGAATCCAAATATGTATTCGGAAAAATTTTTAGAATACGTATCGAGCCCGAACTGAGAGCCTGTTTAATGGAAAAACGGAAGAGTTTAGTGAAGAGTTAAAATGTAAATAAAAACTCTCACTCTTTTCACTCTCACTTCCGTGACTTATCTTGTTCTTGGCAGCAGACACACTTCTTCTTCTTCCCTCATTTTTCCTTTCGTCATATCTTCTTCTTCTTCCCAAGAGTTTGAACAACCGGGTGCTCTTTTCCTTCTCCTTTTCGTCCATCCTTAAGGCTTGAAGGGAGGCATGGTGGCTTGAAGCTTCTTCTCTTCTCCTCTTCATTTTCATCATTCTTCTTCTCCCTCTTGAACTCTATTTTTGTTTTAGAGCAAGGTAAGCTCTTTACCATCACTTTTGTATTTGGAGTCTAGAAAATAGAGAATGGTAACTTGGGAGGAGTATTAGATGTTGTGGGTAAAGGAAAGAAGCATTAAAATGCATGAACCCTAAAGGGTGGGTGAAATAAATAAGGGTATTTATGAGTAATAAATGAGTATGTGAGGTTGGGGATGATGAATGATGAGCACCTATGATGGATGGTGAGTTTAGTGGAAACTCTAACTTATGGAATTTGGGGGAAATGTATAATAATGAAAGGGTTAACATTTATTGATGAGGGAAATGTAATAAATGTAGAAGCATTGATATTTAATGATGATTAAAGATGGTAGTTGGAATATATAAATGGAAACCACATGAAATGGGATTAAATGTAAGTTTGGTAAATGGACAACCTAACAATATAGGTTGCTACTTTAATAATAATGAAGGGTGAGTTAAGGGAAGGAATTCCCGAAACCTAAGTAAGCAAATGAATAAACTTAAGATAGCTTCCACATGATGAGAACCATATGTACATAGATATGAATATGTGTATTAAAATGGCCTTTGAATGAATAATTGATGTGGTCCTATAATGATTGGTGTAGGACTTGATAACTCTGGTGAAGCGGGAACGTCAAACCCGGAGGTGTACTTCTCCTAAGGTAGGAGAGGGGTGTATTTTCTAAATGTATGAGAATTGTGATGGTAATATATGTATTAATGTAATATGGCATGCTGTCTTGATTTGATGTGTATTTGATTTCATAAATGGTATGATAAGTACTCTAAATCTTTGGTTGGAATGTTTCTTGAACATAAGGAATGTTGATTATGTTTGAATTGCGAATAACTGTGTGATTGAGTATGGATTTACCCTAGATGAGAGGGTGAGATAGCCATATTGAGGCATGCATGAGCATTGCATACATGGCATGGCATGCATATCATGAAGATATTGAAAAGTGGTTGCGATTACTTGATGTTGGAATATAAAGGGCTTGCGAGTTCCTGTGATTATTGGACCGGTGGTTGCGATTACCCGGTGTTTGAAATGAAAGGCCCTGCGGGACCATTGAGATTGAATGCCCATGGTTGTGATCATGAGGTGGGAGTACCCCTTGTGAGGCGGGAAACCATTGGGAATGATTGTATGATTATGGTGGTTGCGATCACCCAAAGAAATGAAACCGGATCCGTGCATATGCATTGTAAACATTAGCATGTGCAACAGCCTTAAAGCATGGCATAGAGTGATACTCTAATGATGAGGTTGAGTGAGGTGCGGGTGGACATCCCCTTTTAAAATTACTGGTTATGATTGTGAACTTGGCTGATATGATTTTGAGAAATTTAATGAATATTGTGATTGAATGACATTTGATGGTTGAATGATTTAATATTGATGGAACTCCTCTTGAAGAGGAGATGTTTGTATTGCATTCATGCATATATCATCTTATTTGTTGGATTTTCATCATTGAGAAAGTATACTCACTCTCCCTGTGGTATATCTTTTAGTTCCTGTGTTGTAGGACTGCTTGGAGCAATTTTGTGGAGGAGAAGTGTGAAGGAAGTCTCTCTTTTTGGTAAAGAATGCCTTGGCCGGCAGTATATGGTTCTGTAATTATGGGAACAGTTATAAGGGGCTGACATTTTGTATATAATGATCAGATTTGAATTGATAAGATAATCATATGGATGATAAGAATTTATATATATGTTATGGAAGTTCTAAGGGTCATGAAGAAAAATGAGTGCTTGGGTGTATGGCTCATTTTTACTTATGACCCTATAAATGTATATGAGATGAATTTCAATGAAAACTTTCCTACATTTTGATGAATGAATGAAAAAGTGTTTCTTAGTAGTGGTTTTGTGAAGTGGAGCAGGTATTGGAACAATTTTGTAAGGCTATAATGAAATACGACATGAATATTTGAGTAGGTTCATTTGGAAGTAAGTTTTACTTAGTTAGTTGATTGGAATTGATATAATGAATTAGGCAGAAAATGTTGGAATGAAATTCTGGCTGGATGTGTTGTAAAATCATGTGTTTTGTTGGTTCTGATAGATTCGCCCGAGTGAGATGGGTCCTCGCCCAAGCGAGAGTCCCTTATGGATGAAAATTAGCTACTGGGCAATTCTCGCTTAGGCGAGAGTGAATCTCGCTCAAGCGAACTTGCCCTAGTATTAGTGTTTGCTCTCTGGAAGAAATTTGCAAGTATCAGTGTTTTCTTTCTGGAGGAATTTCGCCCAGGAGAATGGAGTCTCGCCCGAGCGAAGGCGAAGGGAATTAGCTACTAGCCTGATTTCGCTCAGGCGAATGGCGAATTCGCTTAAGCAAAAATGCTAGGAGAATTGGGGGATTGGCTACTGGAAGAAATCCGCTCAAGCGAAGGGCCTAAGGAATGGCATTCGCCCAGGCGAGATCATTAATGGTGAGGGGGTGAGTTCATGAATGTATCCTACCCAAGTGAGAGTTTGAAAATAAACTAAGAGAGGGTGAAACTTCTGAGTGAATTCCGAGTGATCCAAGCCCGAGTCATGACTTTCCGAGTGAGGAAGTGTACATAATCTGAGTGAGAAGGCTCTTGAGTGTGATGATCTGGGCAGTGGAGTCTCGAAGGGGAATTTCTGAGTCCAGTGTACTTGTTCCGAGTGGTGTGTCCCGATTTTGTAATCTCCGAGTGGGAGAACACCGATTGGTGATACTCGGTGTGTGTTCATCCAGAATTTTCCTTGGAATAACTCTCCTCGAGTGGAAAAGAGAGGTAGTCGGAATTGTGATAAAATGTTGAGTGAAAGCTAGTCAGGTAATGAGTCGGTCTTGGAACGAAATTCTGAGTGAATGACCAGACATAGGTGAGTCGGGTTCTGGAAGGTTTTACTGAGTATAAGACTGGGTAAGAGAGGACTCGGTCTGAACTGATTTTGCCGAGCAGAGACTGAGTGAGTGATGGGTCGGTCAGAGTCATTTTGCCGAGTGGAAGACCCGAATGCTAGTAGTCGATTTTGGAGGGATCCTTCCCAATGGAAACCCGAGTGATGGGAGTCGGTGTTAGAGGGACTTTGCTGATTGAAAACCCTGTGTTGAGAAGCCTAGTTGTCTGAGTGAGTATTCGCCTAGCACTGGAACCATTTCCGCTCAAGCGAATTGCCTTAGTTGAGTTGCTCGCCCAAGCGAGCTGGTATGGGAATTGTTTCTGGACGATTTTCGCCTAGGCTCGCTGGCTCCGCCCAAGCGAGGATTGTGTGTCTCGCTCAAGCGAGTCGGATCCGCTTGAGCGAAGCTCTCCCCTGATACTTTCTTCCTCTTTCGCTCAGTTCCCTTCTGCCTCGCTCATGTGTATTATGTAGTACTCGCTCAAGCGAGTAAGGACTTCGCTTGAGCGAGGGGGACCCCTGTTATCCCCAAACACTGTGATTGAATTATTTTCTCTCCTCTTTTCATTAAAACCTGTTCCCACACTGTTTCTGGATTATGTTGGTCGGAAAAATCTGTTTTATTAAATTTATTAATGGTTGTTCTCCTTAATTTCAATCACATAGCATTATCTTGTTCTAAATCCTTCGGCTGTTCTAAATTAGGGCACTTATGCCTTGTTGCTCCTATTGACTTACCTTCTTATATCTTCACATATGAGATAGGTCTCTGATAGGTCCAGGGAAATGAATAAATAAATTAATAATTGTGTAGTCTTATCTCTTGCAATTATCATGAATTAAATACATTGAATCGTGAAAAATTTACCCCTATTTTTGGGGTGTCACATGGTAGACCAAATCGTGAGGCTGCTGCTATGGAAAATGCCTTAAACCACTTTGCCGATCTCTTGGAAAGACAAGGCCAGCTGAATGTGGGACAAGGCTCCCAAGGTCTTGATTTATTTCTCAAGAGGAAACCTTCAGAGTTTCATGGAGGTTATAAGCCTAAAGACGCATATGCTTGGATTAATGACTTAGAAAGAATCTATGCTAGCTTCGAATGTTTTGAAGCGCAAAAGGTGGAGTATGCGGTCTTTATGATTCGCGATGAAGCTGAAGCTTGGTGGCGTCTTACTAGGGGACGGATGGTATCTGCTGATGTTCCCTTGGTTTAGGAAAACTTCAAGGCAAAATTCCTGAAGAAATACTTTCCGGACAGCTATAGAAGCAAAAAGGAGCTTGAGTTTATGGAGCTTAAGCAAGGTGGTATGACGGTGGAAGAGTATGCCTCCAAGTTTGAGGAGTTGTGTGCATTTTATCCGCCCTATCAATAAGAGGGTACCGAGGCATCGAAGTGTGTAAAGTTTGAAAATGGGTTAAGGCCTGAGATCAAGCGGGCTATTCGACATCAAGAGATATGAAGTTTTCTGACGCTTGTGAATAAGTGTCGTATTTATGAAGAAGATGATGTGTGTGAACACCTCTTTCGGTCCGACCCAAATGGAAAGAATTCTGACAGGACTGGACTTCATTTCCGAATGATCTGCTGAGAAGAATGACTCAGAATGGTTATTTCCGAGTGAAAAATGATGATTTCCGAGTGAAAAATGGTTATTTCCGAGTGAAGAAGGATATTTTCAAGTGAAAATGGATGTTACCGAGTGAGATATCCGAGTCAGAAGCTACTGAGTGAAATACCGACTGGGATATCTCCGACTGACTGTCTCCGAGTGGAGAACTCCCGAGTGGACTGTCTCAGGGACTGTTGTCCGACCTGGAATGAGTCTCTTCTAGGCCAATTCTCAAATTTCAATCCCAACACCCGAGTGAGCACATCCGAGGGTCAAATGTTGATTGAAACCCTTCTGATTGGAGTGTAAAGGCCGAGTCCTGAATGAATCCGAGGGAAAGGTTGACAATGGAAGATATTCTAAGGGAAAGGTTGCACCCGAAGGATTGTTGAAGCTGAGAGAAACTTTTCTGATTGAAGTGTGAAGGGTGACTCTGAGTAAAACAATCCCAACATCCGAGCACATCATGATTGAAGTATGAATCCGAGTGGGTTGAAGCTTTTTTTTAAACCGGTTGACAACATTCTGAGTGAATCAATGTGATTCAATCTGAGTGATGAGCTTCCGAGTGAAACTTACTTCACGACTGTCAATGTGAAGTCAAAGAAAGAGTGGTTCTGACCTGTCAGTAACCGAGTAAAAATAAGGACGACTCCCAGATATCCGAGTGGATTGATGCATATATGGAATGATTCTGAGTGAAGACTGATGCCCACAGAGAGACCGAGTGCTGCCGAGTAAAGCCCCTCCAATTGATGATTGCCGAGTAAAAATAAGGTCGACTCTGAATGAAAGCCATTTTTGATTGGAAAGGAAGTAATGGTCAGATTTTCAAATGGAAGGGATGGTTGACGACTGAAGGAAATTCTGAGTGAAAAGCCAGTCGGATTGCCGACTGAAGAAAGAGTCTACCGAATGACTTCCATGCAAATTCGAACAAGTTTTTCCAAGTGATTAAATGTACTACACGTAGCCGAGTGAAACATTTTAGAGGGCACCGAGTCAATCTTCAGGCAGTTCCGAGTCCTCTTCAGCCAGCTTCCGAGTCAATCTTCAGGCAGTTCCGAGTCCTCTTCAGCCAGCTTCCGAGTCCTCTTCAGCTAGATTCCGAGCCACACCTCAAACCTTACTAAGTCCCTCTTCACTCATCCCCTCAAACCACAACGGCTGACTAGAATATTTCTGAAGTGCCGATTGAGTCAATTAAAAAGGACTTTCAGACATTCCTGACTGAATCAATCAAGAAGGCCGATTGAATCATTTGCACCAATGTTGAGTCATCCTTCAGTCAGGACTGATTGAATCATTTACACCAATTCCGAGTCACTTACTCGTCAGTCAATAATGATTGAGCCAATTTTCAGTCGGGACCGAATGCAGCCTTTTCAGTCAGCACCGAGCCATTCTTTCAGTCGACATCGAGTGAAGTATTTCCAGTCAGCACCGAGTGAAGTATTTCTAGTCAGCACCGAGTGAGTTACTCCCTTCAGTCTGCACCGAACCACTCTTTCAGTTTGCACCGAGCCACTCTTTCAGTCAGCACCGAGTGAGTTACTCTTTCAGTCAGCACCGAGTGAGTCCTTTCACTCAATTTCCGAGCCATTTTTAGCCAATTCTGAGTCATTTTCACCCAATTCGAAGTTATTATTCAACCATTTCAGTCGATTCTGAGTCATTCGTCACTCGGTTTTTGTATAAACAGCTCCTTTTCCACTCGGTCTTGTGCACAAAATTCATTTTTTCCACTCGGATTGTGGAGAGGAGGTGAAATCCGACCTATATTCCCACCGAGTACCCTTGCTGACTTGGATTTCCACTATCCAAGTGGATCTTTGACTTATTGGAGGCGGCTGACAAAGTGACAAAGAGTAGCTGCGATCCCCTATAGCTGTCTAGGCATAGGCTGTATCCAACTCCATCCAGGCTGGTCAAGTGGGGCGGCTGGCAAGGAAAAATAATAAAAAACCCACTTGCCACTGATTGAAACCGTCCAGGACCTCTATAAATAGAGAGGATCCTGAAACCTTCAAAAAAAGAAGAGAAGAGGACCTTCATTAGAGAAAACCCAGCCGTCCTTCTTCCCTTCTCCTTCCAACCGTCCTTCTCTCTTTTCCCACCTAACAGCCCCCCTCAAATTCATCTCCACACAGCCCTTTAGCACCCAGCCGTCCTCCTTCCCTCTCCTTCCAACTGTCCTCCTCCCCTCTCTTTTCCACCTAACACCGTCCCCTCTCTTCACTGTCCATCACTCCTCACAGCACCCAGCCGTCTTCACTCACCCCTCTCCCAACACCGTCCTCCTCCTTCCATACAATACAGCCCTCTACCCTTCACCTAAACACCGTCCCCCTTCTCCCAAAAACCGACCTCCCTCAGCTCCTCTCCCAATCGTCCTCTCCTCAAACCCACAAAACCATACCCTCTTTTCTCTTCCTCTCTTCACTGTCCCTCACTCCTTACAGCCCTCACCAACACCGCGCAGCCCTCTAACTCCATAACTGTCCTCTCTCTAACCAACACCATACTTTTCACTCGGTATTCCACTTCCTCACTCAGCATTCCACTTTTTCACTTGGTTTTTCCATTTTCACTCGGTTTTTCCATTTTTCACTCGGTTTTTCACCTTTTTCACTTTGTATTCCATTTTCCCACTTAAATAAATTGCTGTTATTTTCTTTTCTTTTCTTTTTTTACCCCTTCCTAGGTTTGTAATAAATATGTAACAGAAAATGAGTGCTTCATACATTCTATTTGGACTAGCATAAAGGTTGTAATGATTATTATTATTCTTATTATTATTGCAATTTTTATTTTCCTATTTAAAAGAAAAGAGGAGGAGCGAGTTTAACTTGGACGAGACGTCCTGTTAATCTAATGTAAATATTCTGTGTTTATTTTTGTTTATTTTTGTACATTTTGTCATCTCATATACTTTCTTTTCATGAATAAGTTAAAATAATTATTGGGTTAATTATAATGCGCGCTATCATATTGAGGTAACCGTTTTTATAACGGACAGTTGTGAGATGCTAATACCTTCCTCACATGTAATTAGACTCCCGAACATGGAATTTCTTTTTTATAACCAGTGCTTTAACGAAAGGTTTTCCCGGTATTTTATCCTAAAAAATATTGGTGGCGACTCCCTGTTTTTCTTTTCGAGCTAAAAAGATCGTTTTGAGGGTCGGCCGTGCCGCCGCGATCCAGGTCGCGACAGATGGCGACTCCACTAGGGACTTAGAGAGTCAAGCCAGTCAATTTGATAGCGCACATTTTAATTAGCATATTAATTATTTAACTTCTTCCTTTATTTTTATTTTTCTGTCAATATATGTATATGGTTTCTGTTTTATTTATATTCTATCATTTATGTCCTGTAAATGTTTGCATGTTGTTGAACCCTAGGCTAGAGGACCATGTTACTTTTCTGTAATCATTGAACTCTAGGGTAGATGACTTTGTATATTTGTTTTGTGTTTGTTCTTTATGCAGAATGAGGTAAGGTAAAAGGTATTGAATGCCCTTTCACACACTACACTCACATTTTTGCACACACCTATGAGTGGCGCCCTATACCCGGGCCCCAAATGAAGATTAAGTTAGGAGAGGTTGGTAACGAAATCGTATGGGATGTACTTCCTATCTGGTGTTCATGAGAACCTCAACTAGAGTTTGATCTTTCATGATATACGCACCTAGTGGACTCCCTACTGTTTCGTCTTTGTCATGGGTAGGATCTTGGCTCTGGTGACCTTCTAGATGTCTAGCGGAAGCCACCCGATGTAGAGAGTCACTTTTAGACAAGCCATAGGGCCTAGAAAAGACTTTCAACAAAACCCGACCTAGGCCACGAAAGGGGAAAACTTTACTTCTACCTTTTCTCATTCTCACTTTCTCTTCTGATCCAAAATTAAGGGACCACTTGCCAGTTTAGTGGATTACTTTTTCCAAAAAATGACATACTTTTAACTAGTGATCCTTTAACGGGCAAGTAGTTTTCTTTTTATGCACAAGTCTTTGAATCCTGAGTTACTGATGTTTCGAATCATCAAAAAAAGAATAAATATATATATATATATATATGTATATATATATATAAAACAAAAAAATCAATTCTTTTTGTATTGACGATGATCGAAAAATCCATAACTCACGGGATCCTTGACTTGACACAAGTTTTGTCAAATCGTAACCCCCATAAATGCAAAAATGTTTTCGAGAAAGTTACTAGGGGAATATCGATTTGCAAAGCACGTCATTTCCTGACGGCTCTTTCTCTTCTTTCTTTCTATTCTCACCGGAAGCTATTCAGGGCTTAACGAATATCTTTGAGTAAGATATGGAAATTAACGTGGGATCAAACCTTTAAGAGAAGGGTCATGGTTCCCTGAGCTAGAAATAGCTAAACTTGAAGCTTCTATTGCATTTCAGAATGAAAAAATTCTTCTGTCTTCACAACTATCCCGTATTAATTTCCATGTTTACCATACCTAGTACTTCTGAACGATAAGTTCTAAAGAATGGTCAAAGGGTATTCGCAAAAGCCTGTGATTGCTTCCCATGACATTCTCTTTCTTTCTATCTCCACCTAACATTTCTTTGCTTTTTCTTTTTTAAAAAAAAAACGAAACACAGACGTCACGAGTAGGCATCCTTACCAGACCCGACTTCAAAGGAAACTCATGGCTGAGGCAGAAGTTGTTGAGGGAGACTTTAGGACTGAGTTCGACCAGCTGAAAGAGCGAGTGGCGGAGTTGACTAAACTCTTAGAAAAGAAACTCACAAAAGGAGCCTCCTCTGTAGGTGTTGAGGACAGCCAACAGCAGCTTGTCACCGCACCACCCCCCATTGGTTCTGACCCAGCAAGAACCCAACTACCTAACACAATGACACCCCCTCTCACTATTCATGTTGGAAGACCTAACCCTGCCATTGAGACCCAGCCACCCTACGGCCAGTCTTATGCACAATAGCATATATTTGTCGGTCCTGACGGCAACCCTGTACCTTTTCCACTTTATGGCCTACCACCGGGATACTATCCCCCGCTCGCTAACCAACAAGACGCCCATGACCAGCAAGCAATGAATCCTCACGCTTCATACCCCACCCAGCCAAATATGCCACCACTTCACCAAACCCAAAACACGCAAGCCCATGACCCACAAGCTTACCAAACCCAAAACACACAAGCCCCGATGGCCCAGCCAACCTGCAACACACAAGCCCAAAACACACGAGCCCAGATGACCCAGCCGACTTATGCTATACAAACTATGGCCCAACCCCAAGGTCCCTCACCAAATACAGGCCTAATGAACCAGTCCCATGCGTTGCCTCCGTTCAACCAGCCACTCGGCTATCCATACGGATACGTAACCCCTTATATGACCAATCTCCAAGATACAACCCGCATGATGAACCCGGTAGGCGGTCATAGCACGGTCGCAGCTCCCCAAAAGGAAAAGATAGAAATATTAGAAGAGCGTTTAAGAATGATGGAAGGCGTTGGAGGTTTTGGACTGATAGATGCTTCTGAGCTATGCCTAGTCACAGATGTTGTCCTCCCGCCCAAATTCAAAATGCCTGACTTCGACAAGTATCAGGGAATGACTTGTCCAAAGAACCATCTCACGATGTACTGTCGAAAGATGGCATCTTACTCTTCTAACGACCAATTATTGATTCACTGCTTCCAAGATAGTCTGGCGGGGGCAGCTCTTACATGGTATGCTCACCTTGAGCGGAACCATATTCGTTGTTGGAAGGACCTGGCAGATGCCTTCCTTAGACAATACAAGTATAACATGGATATGGCACCCAACAGGGTTCAGTTATAGAATATGTTGAAAAGGGACAGTGAAACATTTAAAGAGTATGCCCAACGCTGGAGAGAGACAGCGGCACAAGTAGACCCCCCATTGTCAGAAAAAGAGATAGTCGCAATGTTTATCGACACGCTCCCATCACCTTTCTACGGCAAGATGATTGGTAGTGTTTCATCTAACTTCTCTGACATCGTGACTATTGGAGAAAGGGTGGAGAGCGGAATACGAACGGGAAAGATCACTCAGGGCTCATCTGGGACAAGCATGACAAGAAAGCCGGCGCCTGGGAAAAGGGATGGAGAAACTAATTCCATCTCTTCTAATCAAAAGACGGCCCCGCCGAGACCATTCGCCCCTACCATGATTCAAGCTCCCAATCCTTATGTGGCCGCTGCCACTCAGTGCCCGACAACTTATAATCCCCACTTTCGTCTGCCCATGGTAAGAGCGCCAATGCCGCAACCCATGACATACCATCACCTGCAGCAGATGACTCGACAACCCAATCATGATCAGAACTCAAGGAATCCCAACAATGAGCGCACCCCTGTGCAGTTCGATCCAATTCCCATAACATATACCGAACTTTTACCAATCCTCGTTCAAAAGGGTCTGGTAGCTCCATGCCCCATGAGGCCGTTGCAACCTCCTTACCCAAGGGGGTATGACCCAAACGCTCATTGTGATTACCATGCTGGGGCACCAAGGCATTCCATAGAAAATTGCATGGCTTTGAAATATAAAGTGAGAGATTTGATCAAAGCTGACTGGATTAATTTTCGGGAAGGAAGCCCTAACGTGACCACAAATCCCCTGCCCAATCACGAAGGTTCAGAAGTTAATATCGTGGTGGCTGATATTGAATATGTTTTTGATGATAATACTGATTTGGTGATCGCTTGCCCGCTGGACCAAGAGCTCAGTAATAAGGAGGCTGTCGAACTCCCTTCGATTTTAAATGATTCACCAAAATAATTTGCCATTGCCTCAAAGTCTTGTTTATCCCTCTGCTATGCCTAAGGCTTTGGGATTTATCATGTAATAAGGGCGAAAAAAAACTTGTTTTACCAGTCAATCAATAAATGCGTATCGAAATTCAAAAAAAAATTTATCCCTTTATCCTTGCTTTTAACTCATTCTCTTTAAATTGCTTTTCCTTTCTCTTCTTTATTTTGCCATAACACACAAAATTGCAGATCCAAAAATGATTCTCTTGAGACTAGTGAAATTGCAATCCTGCTTCACGATTTCGATCACCCAGTCGACTATGCCGACGAAGAAGGTAGGGAAACCTGTGAGCCACTGCACAAGTTAACAAGATTGTTAGAACAAGAGGTTAAAGAATACCCCTAAGTCAAGAACAATTGAAGGAATCACGGAGGCAATCTATCAGAAGGCATTAGTATTTTGTTTCAAGATGTGGCAGGAATCTATGTGAATGACAACATGGCCAAATCCTAAATTGAACAGAGGCAGGCCAGTCGCTTAAAGAAATTTCAACAGTCACCAACATAGATAAGGGCGAATTGCTGATGCCTTAAATGCAGATACAATCAAGGGAGACTTTGCCAAAAAATTAAAAAAAACAAAAAAAAAACAAATACAAAAAACAAAAAAAAAGAAGAAAAAAATAACAAAATAAAAAAATAGAATCAAGGTTGGAGTCCAAATGCATGTGCCAAATGGGGTAAGCTGGTTACGTCCAGATCATCAAGCAAGCTGTCATTTTCTGTATGAGGAGGATGAATGTCACTAGACCAAGAACTTGCGTTCTTGTCATCATCAACACCTCAACCTTAAAAGGTACGCTATTCCTCATGCTCATGTAACCAAGGAAATAGTCTATCAGATTGAGTCATTGCATCATCAAGGGGATAAAAAAAATGGAACAAAACAAAAAAAAGGGCAAAAAACAAAAAAATCAAAAATCAAAAATAAAAAATCCAGAAAACTAAAAAAAGAGAGAAAAATAAAGGCCAAAATGATGATTCAAAGTAATTTCCTTTCATCGATGCCAAAAGACTCACCAATATTTCCTTGGATACATGGCATAGGAGTAGAGTCTCCTATTTGAAGTAACATCAGTTTCCCAAAGGATCAAACTAAATTTGGAAAAGGATAGGCAGACTTAACGGGAGTGTGATCAGTTTTAACTTTTTACTATAAAGGATGCAGCCCAAAATGAACAAGAACACATTATAAAGAAAGAGAAAAGCTCGCTAGGCTGAAAACCTGAAAGGGCGGCCTAGGCTAAAGTTAGAGCGACCCGGTGAGTTGAAAACCTGAAAAGGCGGCTCAGGTAAAAATTAGGGTCAACATCTCGGTATAGTAACTAAAGTTCCTAATGCAAAATATGCAAACTGAGGCATGTGGACCATGGTCAAACTACCCTCTCGAAGGCAGAGTTGAACGATGTACTTGAGGTCGTGATGTGGGATTAAGGTTCTCACTAGTCTCAGGAATTCATTGGAGGATCCTTGAACCTTCCCTGTTTCTCTCGGCCTTGACCTGTCCTATGTAACTTCATTTTATCCCATTTATTTTCCCCATTATCCATTCTCCCGGCCTTGAGCAAGATTCTGACTTCTGGACTTTGCTCAGTTAATTCGCTTAAGAGAATTAACCCTGCTCAAGCCGAAGTTCTTGATTTTAGTTTTTAAAAAAGAAAATCAACTTATTTCTCCTGTTATAAACTTTTAAAACCTATCTTATCTCTTCTTCGTGTGATTCCCCATCTTTTGCACTGATTTTCCTTAGCTTCACATATTTTTATCTTTCAGTCAAGTAAGTATCTACCATCCTTCTTCTCCCTTCTTCTTCAGTTTCCCCTTCCCCATTGCATGTCATTATGGTTTCTTTTTCTTCCCTTTTTCCTTTTCTCCTTATTCTTAGTGCTTATTTCATTTTTCTTTTATATGGATTTCTAGTCCAATTTTAGTAAGTACATTATGCCTTAATATGCATTTAAGTTTTGATATTAAGTTGTGAGAATACTACTTAGTGTTTTTTTTGTGATGTGATGCTCTGTTTTTGCAACACCATGGTTGTTTCACTATTTATGCTTTGTTTTTAAACCTTGACAGATTTAGAATGTTTCTTTTGGGTTCTACCAGGGTTATAAGTAGGAACTTTAATGATGCATGTTTTGGGTGCATTGAACTTATTTGTGCATAATGCTAAACTTGTTCATATGGTTTTTTTACCTGTTTTAAATGCACTAAGATGCCAATTTTGGACTGCTGCTATAATTCTTGATGAATGCTTGAATTCTTGATTATGAGTTACTGAATAGGAACTGTTAGGAACTACTGAGAATGTTAGGCTTACTTGAACTGGTGAGCAACTTTTAACATGTGTATAGTGAACTGTAGAGTAAAATTGAGAGTGGATGTTCTAAATGTAGGTTGAATACTTGGTGTCATTGTAGGTGATGCTTGTAATTTCATTTTGGTGAATTTTATTAGCTTACTTTACATTTTTGGTTTGAATTTCATTATACATAATTGGTATTCTTATTTGATGAAATTTTTGAATTGCACCGATGTAACACCCCAAAATTAGGGGTAAATTTTTCGCAATTTAAAGATAATTATAAGTAGAGGAAACACGATATATAAAATGTTAAGTGATTACCCCAGATTATTTAATAACCTATCTCATATATGAAGATATGAGAAGGTATCAGAGTGCTCCTTGGACGATCGGACTCGAGACCGTCACAAGAGTAAGGCGGAAGATTGGGTAAAATTTAAGAGTTAATGAAATATGTATAAAAAGATGATGAAAGATGCCTCTTCAATTTATAAACATTAAAAATATAAAATAATAATAATAATGTCATTTTCATAATCAAAGGATTCCAAAACAAGTAAGAGAATGGAAGCAAAGAAGCCAAAAATGAGACAACCGGAATCAGGGGATCTCACTTAGTGAGTCCCCATCTTGCTTGAGCGAGTCCCACAGGTCTCACTTGCTCCAAAATCGAATTCATGCTCACTCGCTTGACCGAGGCAAGCTCGCTTGAGCGAAAAAGAGGCAGAACCTCACTGCCCTTATTTCACTCAAGCGAGGCCAGACCCGCCTGAGCGAAATTCATCTAGTAGCTCCCACCTGATACATAAGCATCTCGCCTAGGCGAGACACTTGTTTGCCTTAGCGAACCTTGTCCAGAACAATTCCACACGACACTTGCTTGAGCGGAGGCGAGCCCGCTCGAGCGAGAAACATCGAGTATGCACACATCTGATGCAGGGTCGTCTCGCTTAAGCGAGGACCACTCTCGCTTGGGCGAGATTGGGCCAGGGGCCCTATAACTGATACAGGGGATTCTCACTTGAGCGAGATTATCAGGTCTTATACAAAAAATGTAAATCCTCACAACCCAACATACAAAATCTCATTCCAAGCCAATTTGATCAAATCCAACACATCATATACATCATATTAGGCATATAAAACTTGCTCCAAACAATCATACTCATAAATTCTCATTCCAACTCATGAATCACATTCTAATTAAGCTTATCACTATATATGCTCTATAAAATGAAATTTTTCATATAAACCTTCATTCATTCATCAAATTTTTCCAGAATCCACATCATATTTATCATTCATACATTATCGAGGTCATTGATGAAAATTAGTCATTTAAGTAAAGGTCTAATTTTCCTACATGACCTCCAAAATCAACAATCATCAAAGTAGTTACAAAATAAGCATATACACACTATATGCTATACAAAATGAATACATATATGTCGGCCAAGGCTCATCCACACTCCTTCCATATTTACCTTCTCCAATCCTCAACCTCCAAAATAGTAGGATTTTACATCATACCTACATTAACCTTAAAAATGGCAACTGGGAGGTGAGTAACATAATCCAAGTGTATTAAAGTCATACATTATGATGATATCCATACATACTCACACATGATACACTTCACAAGTACACCATAATTTTCATTCACATACTATATCATTCATAGAAACAGGATACATACTCAAGACATACATCCATAACACATATATTCAAATCATTAGTATTCTTAATAATATCATCATACACATAATGTTAATACCATATTTCTTCCCTCTTTATATCTCAATCATCCATCTCCATCATAGGCTTTCAACTAGGCATATCTCTAGCTATATATAAATGCTCTTATAGCTAATGTATATGAACAAACGAATTATTATCAAATACGGATCCGACTATGGGAAACAACAACATACCAAATGTGGGACAAGCATAGGTGTGCTACTATGCCCCTACTGTAGTAGAATAATGTGTACACATATACCTCAATTCATGCATGCTTAGCAATATACTTTTACTGGTACCAAACCACTCTTGTCCATCTGTAGCACTAGTCATCCTGTGACTTGCGGATCTATAATCGTGGCCCTACTTGCCATAAGTGTTGCGGGCCCCTCCTGAACACACATTGAGAGAGCTGTGCCCCGTCGGCCACCGAGGTAACTTGCTCATCATAGAGCCGCCCGCCCACTGGGCCCGCCACATAGGGTGCCTCGTCACCAAACTATGGACAGCTTCGTGATTCCCAGAATCACTAGGGAAATACAATAATATACCTGTGCACTAGGTTGCCCTCCCACTAGGCCGGCCTAGTGGAACCCCTAACATTCCACATAGACAGCGTATGATATGCCATGGATTTAATGCAATGCAAATCAAGTGCATTCTCACATTATGCATCTTAATGCCACTATATAATCAACCATTCACCACTACCACGTAGTGGATTTCAATATTCTCAATACCCTAAATCTTTACCAACCCTCGTTGGACTTATACACCACAATAGTTAATGGCAATCACATTTATCAATTCCTATATACATATTTGGGATATTTCACATCATTGTTTTCAATTCAAAACATGGTCTCAAACCATCTTGACATATTTCATCTACATATTCAACATAATATCATATTCATCATCCCAAACACATGCCACACAACATCAATCATTCTAAATGCATTCAAATCATGAAATCATCACACCATCCACCCTAGCAATTATCAAACACAATCATATATACATATTTTTACATCATCAATGGATGAAATCATACATTTAGAATAGTTACCACCTCCTGCCTTAACAGAAGTAGTAATCAACACGGTCTGAAGGTCCCGCCTCGTCAATGGCGTTATTTCCTACATCACAATATATCACACAATTAATTTTCTATTCAAACCACCAAGATTTCAATGTTCATATATTCATCAACTTGGTGTCTTCTAACATCTTTACTCTCAAATCCCATTTATTTCATTCCATCCACTATAACCACCATGGGTTAGGTGCCCAAACTCATTATTATGCATTTTTAATGTTAAACCCATTAATGGGTTCCCACATTAATGGTTCCCAAAAACTATTATCACTATTAAGCTTTATTAATGGCCATTCACCATTAATAACATCATTTTACCTCACCAATAACATTTATCTAACACAATAAATGCTTCTTCACTCTTATTTCACATTTCCCCTAAATCCTAGGGTTAGGGTTTTCATTAAATAACCCAACAACCAAATAAATGCTCATCATTTTTCCATCATCTTCTTTGCCATATGCATCCACCCATAAATATCCTTTTATATCTCTCATTAATGTCACCCCACCTAATGGCTTTACATATTAAATGCATTCCATTATCATCCCCATACACATTGCCCTCTCAAAACCTTAGGAACCCATAGCCATGGTTTTAAGCTCATGAAAAATGATGAGAGCATCTTACCTCAAGCCAAGAAAGGTGAGTTTCAAGAATGGGGACTAAAGACCATGAAAATAAGAGAGGGAAAGAAAGGGAGTTCAAACTCCAAGCTCCTCTTTCTTGCTCAAAGAAAACAAAAATGGCAAGGAGAAAGGGCACACCACCTCTTTGTGGATTTTGAAGAAGAGAAGAAGATGAATGGGAAAGTAGAAAAGAAGAGAAGAAAGATGTTTGCTGAGAAAAGAGGGCCAGCATGAAAATGTATGGGAAAAGTGAGAGTTTGTCATTTAATTTTATCTCCTCATTAAAGATTCTCTGTTTTTAATCAAACAGGATCTTTGTTCGGGCTCAACACTTTATCTAAAAATTATTCTGAATATATATTCAGATTCCCAATAATATCCTTAATAGCCCTGACTAATATCACCCCAATCGGAGATACTTGGTCTGACACCTATATTTTAATTGGGCATAAATTCAGCTTGTTCGGCTCCAATAAATTATGAGTAATCCCCAAAAATCTTAATTTAATTATTTCTAATATTTTGGAACATTAAATAACTTAAATATAATTATTTAATATTTATCTCCTTAATTAATCCTTTATTTTAAAATTTAGGGTGTTACAATCCACCTCACCAAAAAGAAAATTTCGTCCTTGAAATTTAACATACCAGATTCGAATGCATCAGGGTATCGTTCCCTTATATCATCTTCATGTTCCCATGTGAACATCTTCACATTTCCATGCTTCCATGCAACTTTCACCAAAGGCACCAATTTGTTTCGTAGTTTCTTCATGGAGCGTTCGACAATACAAATGGAAACAGGAGGGATAGTTAAGTCATCTCGCACATCAACATCATCAATTGGGATTACATGCAAGGGATCAAGAATATACTTCCTCAACTGCGACACATGAAACACATTGTGTAGATTCGCAAGATGTGGAGGAAGTGCAATCCGATAATCCACATCACCGATTCGTTCAAGAATCTCATAAGGTCTGATAAACTTAGGACTTAATTTCTTGCTCTTCAAAGCTCTTCCAATACCCTTATCTCTTAACACTCTCAAAAACATGTGATCATCAACTTGAAACTCAAGTGGCTTTTGCCTTTTATCATAATAACTCTTCTGATGATCTTGGGTAATTTTCATCTTTTCTTGTATCATCTTAATCTGGTCACCGCAATCAACTCCAGCCCCAAAGCCAAATTCTCACCAGTTTCAAGCCGACACAACGGAGTTCTACATTTTCGACCATACAATGCTTCTTATGGAGCCATACCAATAGAACTATGATAACTATTGTTGTATGTAAATTTAATTAGTGGTAGGAATCTTTTCCAACAACCACCATGCTCCAATACACAAGCCTGCAACAAATCTTCAAGGCTTTGAATTGTTTGCTCGGATTGTCCAATACACAAGCCCGCAACAAATCTTCAACTTGGAACCCATTGCCTCGTGCAAGCTTCCCCAAAATTGGGAAGTGAACCGCGGGTCATGATCCGACACAATACTCAAGGGCAGACCGTGTAGCCTAACGATCTCCTTAATGTATAATTGTGCTAATTTCTCTAAATAACTCTTCATGTTCATAGGCAAGAAGTGAGTACACTTCGTCAATCGATCAACAATCACCCATATAGCATCATTTCTAGTAGGTTTTGGGTAATCTAGAAACAAAGTCCATAGCAATATCGTCCCACTTCCAAACAGGGATATCAAGAGGTCTCAAATAACCAGATGGTTTCTGATGCTTAACCTTCACCTTTTGACAAATAATGCTTATTTTGTAATTACTTTAATGATTGTTGATTTTGGAGGTCATGTAGGAAAATTAGACCTTTACTTGTATGGATAATTTTCATCAATGACCTTGACATGGTATGAATGATAAATATAATGTGGATTCTAATAAAATTTGATGAATGAGTGAAGGTTTATATGAAAAATTATGTTTTATAGAGCATATATAGTAATAAGCTTAATTAGAATATGATTAATGAGTTGGAATGAGAATTTATGAGTATGATTATTTGGAGCAAGTTTTATATGCCTAATATGATGTATATGATGTGTTGGATTTAAGGCATTCATGGATGTGTTACAGGATAGAGATTGGCTGAGGCTCGGTAACCTAAACCTAAAATTTGATCCTAAAATCGTCAAGGAGTTCTATACGAATGCATGGAACAAAGAGGGTTCCTTGGAAAGTAAGACTTATGAAAGAGGGACGTGGATCTCATAATCGCGTGATGCCATTAGTAGTTACCTCGGGGACATTCTAAGGCTTCCTAAGGGGTACCTATGCACCTATAGTACTCTGAGGCAGAGGAACCATATTTTCATCACTAGTGAGCTAGAGGAGAAGCTCTACAAACTAGGCCATCACATGTAGCAAGGACCTGGAGGTTTTCCTGTTCGCCTGTTGTGAAAGGATATGACGGTTCTCACCAGAGTTTGGACCGCCTTCTTGCTTGCGAACATCATCTTCACCAACCACGTATCTAATCTCTCTATCCCTTAAAGTAATCTCTTGCACTATATCTTAAAGGCAAATATGAAAGTAGATATCGTCGCTATCATTTCTAAAGAGATTTTTAGATTTGCTTAGCATAATTTGAAGACCATTATTCCTGGAGTTGCATCGAAGGAAAGCTTGGGTTTTACTGTATTATCATAGCCTATTGTGCATCTTATAGGGTTGAGGTAAACCCTACCACTCCGATCCGACCATCCATTGACCGCAAGTACATTGAATTGAACTATGGAGGATCCCCTACCCTTACTGGTTCTTCTTCACGATCACCTCCGCAAACACCACCAACAATTGTTCCACTACCTCCCCCACATACCCCTATAGTTCCTCCCACTGATCCCACTCTACTGGCTTATTTAATCCATATCCAGAAGCAGCAGGCTTCTAATCATAGAGCCATCCTCCATCTATATAGAGGTATTTACTATGGCATTCCTACCACTACCCTCTGGTGCCCCACCAAGTTTAAAGCTTACATTGCTTGGCCTGGGGACAATCCTATTCTGCCAGAGGAGGGTGGCCCTTCAGCTGGCCCTTCAGTATCAGCCGGGGTACCTGAGACGGTGACACCAGTTGAGGCACCTACAACACCTACTGAGGAAAGAAACACTCAGGTTGTAGAGCCAGTCGAGGAGCAGCAGCCACAACAACAGTCAGAGCAGGATTGAGGAGCAGATGATCCTAAGGACGGAGAGTTTGTGACCCAACTGAACAGAGTAGTTATGGACATAATAGCCAGGGAACGTCAGGACATGGCTCCATGAGTGGTTTATTTGTTTTATATTTATGCGCATTTTAGTTTTCTTACTTTAGTATGTTATTTTATTTTCTGCTTAGCTGGATAGATTTTCTTTTGGTTTATATTTATACGTTTTGGATCATTGCTCGGTAGTGTTATATATATGTAGGAGCGATATTTTGTTATGATATATCTGTTATGTTTATAGTATTTGTCGTATAATGTGAATTAGGATGTCATATAATCATTCGATGCATAAGGAAGAAATAACTTTATTTTGAACTTTGTTAGTATTCTGGTTGAATTTAATTGAACTAAATTTAGATCTTAACCTATAAAATAACTTAACAGTGGTTGAACCTTTGTCTATTTAAATAAAGAAATCAGGCCTATTAATTAGGAAAGTGAGTGAATCCTAAATGTCGAGAGTTTGCTAATTAATGAATGGTTGTTATTGCTTCCATTTCTATTAGAAGTCAAATGCTTAGACCAACAGGGATATGATAAAGGCATTTTTGCATAGACTTAGGACTAAGCCAGAGCCAAAAAGCTAACCTGTACATAAAATGTTATTTTGTTGTAACCCTTTTTGGGCCTTAAATTTATTTTTTAGACCCTTTACGTATAGCAACTTAAAATTCAACTCCCTACCTTAATAGCATGCTAAAGATAAATAAGGATATGATTTGTATACAGAAAGAAGGGTATAAGATACTTATTGGTTCATTAGCAAAGAAAGAAATAAAAGGTTGTAATATAAAAGAGTGAAGATGAAAATAAGAAAAAATTCCTCAAGTAAAATCAATTGAAAAATGGCAAGACCATTAGAAGAGGAATTTGAAAAATCAAGGACAAAAGAGAGAAATAAATTATAAGCTTGATGAGATCAATAATGTGAAAGAAGGGTAGCTAAAGATGTGTATAAATATCATAATCCTGTTTCTTTTAGCATGCTCTTTGAATTCACACAAAAACAATAAACTTTTTGTTAGCCAAGCCACGTTACAACCCTTTTGAAGACTTCTTGATCCTTGTTGTTTAGGTAATTGTTCTTCTAAAATGAAATGACTTGCAATTCTAACCTATGTATAATCAGTGATGTTTTGAGTAAACACTCGCCAGTGAGATATTGAGTGGATTTCTTGTTTTTATAGCCAAATGGTTACTCTCACTTGTTTTTAGATTAATAGAGTTGGGCATTTAGCTTGATGGATTTTTAAGGATACCAGGAACTGTTATTTGTATATAAGCTAAGTTGTTTCTTATCTGATGCATCGTTGTGATTAGACAAAATCTAAATGTTCACTTTAACATTTTGTACCATTTGCTTAAGGATAAGCAAACTTTTAGGTTGGGGAAAGTTGATAAATGCCTAAATTATGTATATTTTGGATGTTAATTGGGTATGAATTTAATGAAATATTATCGTATCTGGATATTTTATGCATTATAATTTATAAAATATGAAATCCAGATATTGTTTTAAGATTTGATTTAAATACGTGTTTCTCATCCCATCTTTGTGTTTTTTTAGATGATAAGGATGAGGAAGAAAAAAAGGAAGAGAGCTAAAAGAATTTTCCCAATGAAGCCCAAGAAAAAGTGTAAACAATGATGAATTCGCTTAAGCGAGAACAGGATCACTTGAGCGAGTTAAGGAATTCAAGTGTAAAAGCATCAGAGGTGAATTTTGCTTAAGAGAATCTACAACCGCCTGAGTGAATTTCTTCGAGAGAGCAAAATACATGAATTTGCTTAAGCAAGCTTAATTAGCTCAAGCAAAAATGAAGCAGAATTGGAAACAAGACTAATTCGCTTGAGCGGGTTAATTGCACTCAATTAAAATTCTTCCAGAGCCTGATTAAAAAGAATTTGCTTGAGCGAGTATCTAATGGCTCAAGCGAATGGAGAATAGAGGAAACAAGGCATGTGTGAACTCGCTTGAGCGAACCACTCACCCAAGCGAGTCTACGTGGGAAAAACCAGGGACCAGAAGCTTCCTTCAAAGTGAAGAAAGCAATTCTCTTGAGCGAATTGACAAAAGTTTAAATAGTGAAGAAAACATTATTGACAATGGGGAGATGATCGAATCATCAAAGGACCGCATCGTTAAGACTTTTCTTCTTCTTCTCATTTCCCTTCTCTATATTGTAAGCTTGATTGTAATGGCAACCATGTGTAGCTAAAATTTTCTTTAGGATTGGATGTAATCGACTCGAACTTGATGTACGCTCATTATATTAATATAATTAGTACTTTCATTCTATAGCTTTTTGTTTTCCCTTTTATGCTTAATGCTTGAATCTATCTGATCAATAGCTTCTTGATTTGGGTTTCCATTGGATATTGGGAAATGAATTTCAAAAATGGATCTAAATGGAACGCTTATTACAATGGTTATTAGGAATAATAATTGACAGAACGAATGTCAAAACAATCAATCTTAATGCTGAAATAAGTTTAGAATGATTGAGGATTCAATATATTTGGTGTTATTCTTATGAATTTCGTAGTTGAGGGATCAATACGAATGACTTTGATTGTGACGTAAAAAGTCATAGTTTGAAAACCATTTATGTGAATATATACAGTGTGTCGAAGGATGAGATAGATGAAATCCAGTCCCAAATTTCTCATTCAATTTCGTACTTATTACTAATTGCATTATCCTTATTTAGTGTTTAAAGTTCAATTTCGATCTTTAGTTATATTTTATTAAATGAATCAAAACTTCATTTCTCTCCTAATTCATATGAAATCATACTGTTGAAACACCACTCCTCAGTGGAATGACACTCTAATATACTACATTATGACGCGGAAAACTTACCGCTAAATCATTATACCAAAACATCACATTAAGGTTTGGCTCATTGACGTGGACTGTCATGGTCAGTCAAATTGAACATTAAAAATAATGTAGTACTAGGGTATGAACCTAGGTCGTTCTCTCGAAGATCAATGATGATGCATGATTTCTCCTTAATTCCTCAATTTAAATGTGTATAATTTGCCATCACTTAGTGTGTAATATACTGCACTTTAACACATTTTCATCATTTGAGCTTTATTTAATATTTAATTTTAAAATGAATTAAGGATAAATTTTTAATAAAAGTTGGTTTTCTCTTGTTTTGTAGTGTGTGATTAAGCCTGTAATTAAAAAATAATTACCACAGGTCAAACGAAAGAAGCCACGACTCAAGAAATGGTCAAAAATGCGAGAAAAGCACCAGAACAGGTCTGGGAATCGATTCACCAATGTGGGAATCGATTCCCACACAAAAGAACAGCAAGGAATCGATTCAAGCACCCTGGGAATCGATTCATACAGCTAGGAATCGATTCCCCACCCCTGTGAATCGATTCATATGCATTATAAAGGCCTGGGAATCGATTCAAACAAGCATGAATCGATTCATGTGCTTGGCAATCGATTCCCACCCCTAAGGAATCGATTCCTATGTGTAAAATTGCCCAAAAATTGCCTAGATGAATCGATTCAGGCACAGATTCATCAGTGGAAACATCAGATAACGCATTATCAAAGTGGAAACAACACTAAAACGCTGATAATGGAGCACTAAAGATCATCATGGAGCACTGACGCATGATAATGGAGCACCATTGAATTGTAAATTAAGAGTGCACATTCCATTACAAATTAATTAAGGCATAAGCTTTGCTTTTGAGCTCCTATAAATAGGAAGCAAGGCAAGGGGCAAAACCATTCATTCTTCATCAGAAGACTTCAATTCCTCCTTCATACGTTCTTCCTCTTCTCTGTTGGAATTTTTCCAGCAAGTTCTTCATTTCCGGGTTAGTTTCATTGTTTGTAGTTGTAATTATGGAGGGCTAAAACCCCTAGATTGATTTTCTTGAAGAATGTTGTAATGTAATTTTGAGGTCATTAATTTTAATATAGTATGCTTTTATTATTGTTATTTCTTCATAATCAGTCTCTACTTATTTAATTCCATTTTGTTTAATTGAATTTGTATGCTTAATCGGTTTAATTATTCAAATGGAGTAAAATAAGATTTCAAATTAGAATGGATTAAGGAAATATGCATGCTTAATGAATATTTTCATAATCACTTTTAATAATTATGGTTTGCTTAATTCCATAATTTGAGAATAGATTATGTATATAGGCGATGTTCTTATGTATGCTCAATAATTCCTAGATTTTACGATCTTGACTCCTTTTGCTTAATTAGGATGCTTGATTAAAATATTCATTTTTAAATGAAAGTAAAGGAATTGTGAATTGAAAAAGACGCTTAGTTGATCAATTCAAATTGAGCTAAGAAATTAACATTAATAAGTATACAAATTATCTTTAGTGAACCAAGGATAAATTTATTTACAATACTCCAAGAAAATCAATCACTTGTTATTTATTGTTTTAAATCCTTTATTTACTTTGTTTTAATTTTATTTGTGACAACAAAAATCAATCAAAAACCCCCCCAATTGTATGTTTGTTGAACTTATGTTTGTAAAAATTTTTTAGTTGTTAAGTTTTTATTAATTGTTAAAAATTAGTTTAAGACTTGATTTTTCCTAAATTTTTGTGTTGATCCTTGAGAGAACGACCTAGGTTGACACCCTAGTACTACATTAATTAATTTTAATGTACTAATTTGACGGAATCACGACTGTAAAAATAACAACGTCAAATTTTGGCGCCGCAGCCGGGGATCAACGATCTTTAGGAAAAACTCTTGTTTTAAATTAATTTTTTTTTATTATTGTTAAAAAAAAAAACTTCTTTTGTTTGTTTGTTTATTTTATTTCTTTTGCATGATTTAGGATTCTTATGATTTATTGCTCATCATGATCAAATATCTTGTTGTATGCTATGTATGACTAGAAGAACTTTTGAGCATTTATATTCATTTGATCCTGAAATTGAAAGAACTTTTCATAGATTAATTAGAGAAGCTAGATTTAATAATAATTTTGTTGATATTGATAGTGATAGTATTTTTTCTGAATCTGTTGAAAGTACTGCTAGTTTTTCTGATATGGCTGAACCTCGTGAAAGAACTCTTAGAGAACTAGCTACTCCTGAATTCACATACGAAAGTTTGTGTATTCAATATCCTGATGAGGATGTCCCTTTTATTCTTAAGACCGGACTTATACACCTGTTTCCTAAGTTTCATGGTCTTGCGGGTGAAGATCCGCACAAACACCTCAAAGAATTCCACATTGTGTGTTCCACAATGAAACCCCAAAACGTTCAAGAAGACCATGTCTATCTTAAAGCGTTTCCTCATTCTTTAGAGGGTGTTGCTAAGGATTGGTTGTACTACCTTGCTCCAAGATCAATCACAAGTTGGAATGACTTAAAGAAAATGTTCTTGGAAAAGTTCTTTCCTGCCTCTAGAACAACTGCAATCCGTAAAGACATATCTGGCATTAGGCAACTCTCTGGAGAAAGTCTTTATGAATATTGGGAGAGATTTAAAAAACTTTGTGCAAGTTGCCCTCACCACCAAATTTCTGAACAACTTCTTCTTCAGTACTTCTATGAAGGTTTACACCACGTTGATCGCAACATGATTGATGCGGCAAGTGGAGGAGCTTTAGGAGACATGACTGCTGCTGAAGCAAGAAATCTGATTGAGAAGATGGCATCTAACTCTCAACAATTTGGTGTGAGAAATGATTCTTTCAAACCCATGTTTGCTTCCAATTCTAGTTCATCTGGAATTAAATTGGAGAGCAAACTTGATGCTCTCACCACTCTAGTCACGCAATTGGCAGTAAATCAAAAATCCATGACTGCTAAAGTATGTGGCATCTGCTCTTCACAAGAGCACCCCACTGATTGTTGTCCTTCTCTACAAGAAAAGGATAATAATAGTCCCCAAGCTTATGCAGCTAACATCTACCATGATAGACCTCCACCACCACAAAACCATGACCTTTCCACCAATAGATACAATCCAGGTTGGAGGAACCATCCAAATTTGAGATGGGGAAACCAACAACAAAATCCCCAACCTCCATTTCAAAACAATGCACCAACCTTCCAAAGACCGACACCTCAACCACCCACAAGTGGCCCTTCTTTGGAGGATCTGGTGAAACAAATGGCTGCACAGAACTTAGAATATCAACAGAGGAATGATGCTACCATCCAGAGTTTAAGCAACCAAATTGGGCAATTGGCTTCATCATTAAGCCAGTTACAATCTCAAAACTCTGACAAATTACCATCTCAACCAGCTGCAAATCCAAGAAATGTGAGTGCAATTCAGTTAAGATCAGGTAAGAACCTTGAAGTACCCATACCTAAGGAACCTGAAAAACAAATAGATGTGCCCACAACAGTTGAGAATGATGTGCCCTCTTCAAGCACAAGCAAATCTGAGAAGCAACCATCCCAAATTCCACCTCATATCCCTCTTCCTTTCCCACCAAAAGCAATTCCAAGTAAGAAGATGGAAGAAGTGGACAAAGAAATTTTGGATACTTTCAGGAAAGTGGAAGTGAATATACCTCTTCTCGATGCAATCAAGCAAATTCCCAAGTATGCCAAATTTCTAAAGGAGTTGTGTACTCACAAGAGGAGACTCAAAGGTAATGAAAGGATAAGTATGGGAAAAAATGTATCTGCACTACTTGGTAAGGAAAATATCCCTGAAAAATGCAAGGATCCAGGTACGTTTTCTATACCCTGTATCATAGGCAATAACAAATTTGAAAATTGTATGTTAGATTTAGGAGCTTCAATAAATGTTATGCCTATGTCAGTTTTCAAATCATTGTCTCTTGGAAATTTACAACCTACTGGTGTAGTAATTCAGCTAGCCAATAGGAGCACTACTTACCCTGCTGGAGTTATAGAGGATGTTTTGGTTCAGGTAGAATAACTTGTTTTCCCTGCTGACTTTTTCGTACTTGATATGGAAGAAGGTATGCCTCAAATTCCTGTTCCTATAATTTTGGGAAGACCATTTTTAAAAACAGGTCGAACCAAAATAGATGTTCATTCTGGAACTCTCTCTATGGAATTTGGTGATACAAGGGTTCAATTTAATATTCTTGATGCCATGAAATACCCATCTGAAAATCATTCTGTTTTCCAAATTGACATTATTGATGAACTGGTTTTTGAACATTTTTCTAATATTGATTTGGAATACATGGATGATTCAAACAAATGTTTTACATGCAATGATTCTGGAAGTTGTGATATTTGTGCTGAAATTGATAGATACATAATTTCTGATTCAGAGTCTTTAGATATACCTGTTAACCATAAGGAGCTGAATGCAGGATTTCAAGAAAATTCTAACATAATTTTTGAAGTGCAAGCAGCGGAATCAAAATCTACTTTGTTAGTTCCATCTGTTTTGCAGGCACCCAAGTTAAAATTGAAACCCTTACCTGAGAACCTAAAGTATGTATACTTAGGGGATAATGAACAGCTCCCGGTGATAATTTCCACTTCTCTTGATGAAAATCAAGAAGAAAAATTGTTGCAGGTATTGAAAAAACATAAGAAGGCTATAGGATGGACATTGGCAGACATTCCTGGAATTAGTCCATCCATGTGCATGCATAGAATATTTCTGGAGGAAAATACTAAAGCAGTAAGACAGCCCCAGAGGAGACTCAACCCTGTAATCCTTGATGTGGTTAAGAAGGAGATCACCAAGCTTCTACAAGCAGGAATTATTTATCCTATCTCTGATAGCCAATGGGTGAGTCCAATTCAAGTGGTTCCTAAGAAAACAGGGATCATAGTTGTGAGAAATAAAAAGGATGAATTGATCCCAACTAGAGTACAGAATAGTTGGAGAGTCTGTATTGACTACAGAAGACTTAACCAGGCAACAAAGAAGGACCATTTCCCTTTACCCTTCATTGACCAAATGCTTGAGCGTCTCGCAGGTAAGTCTCACTACTATTTTCTTGATGGATTCTCTGGATATTTTTAGATTCACATTGCACCTGAGGATCAAGATAAGACCATATTCACCTGTCCCTTTGGCACATTTGCTTATAGGAGAATGCCATTTGGCCTATGCAATGCCCCTGGAACTTTCCAAAGATGCATGATAAGTATTTTTCATGACTTCATTGAAAATTGCATAGAGGTGTTTATGGATGATTTTACTATCTATGGATCTTCATTTAATGCATGCCTTGATAGTCTTGATAAAGTTTTAAACAGATGTATTGAAACTAACCTTGTTTTGAACTATGAAAAATGTCATTTTATGGTAAAACAAGGAATAGTTTTAGGGCATGTAATCTCTGAAAAAGGAATTAAGGTAGATCCTGCCAAGGTAGAAGTTATATCACATTTGCCTTACCCCTCTTGTGTTCGAGAGGTTCGTTCTTTTCTTAGTCATGCAGGATTCTACAGAAGATTCATAAAAGATTTCAGCAAGAAGGCTAGGCCACTATCCAGTCTGCTTCAAAAGGATGTGGCATTTGAATTTGATGAAAAGTGTAAGGAGGCTTTTAATTGCCTCAAGCAAGCATTGACAACAACCCCAATAATCCAAGCACCTGTTTGGACAGCTCCATTTGAGTTGATGTGTGATGCCTCTAATTATGCATTGGGAGCCGTCCTTGGTCAAAAGATTGACAAACAGCCTAGGGTCATCTACTATGCATCTAAAACTTTAGATGCTGCTCAGGTAAATTACACTACCACTGAAAAAGAGCTCTTGGCCATTGTTTTTGCATTAGATAAGTTCAGATCTTACCTACTCGGTTCTCGAGTAGTTGTCTTTACTGACCATGCAGCTCTGAAGTACTTGTTGAAGAAAGGTGAGTCCAAGCCAAGATTAATTCGTTGGATGCTTTTGCTCCAAGAGTTTGACTTGGAAATTCGTGACAGAAGTGGAACACAAAACCTTGTGGCAGACCATTTAAGCAAAATTGAGAATGCTCCTGATTTGGCACCTATTCGGGACCATTTTCCCGATGAACACCTCATGAGTATTTCTAACTCTTTTGATTCACCTTGGTTTGCTAACATTGTAAATTATCTTGTTGCTTTTGTTTTTCCACCATGTGCATCCAGAAACCAAATTTCAAAATTAAAAAGTGATGCAAAGTATTATATTTGGGATGATCCGTATTTGTGGAAATTGTGTAATGATCAGGTGATTCGAAGATGCATTCCCGATCATGAAATAGAATCAGTTCTTTGATGAGTGCTTATTTTATGATTAAATTCATGACTCAATTAGACCCATTTTCTGAATAACTTAACAAAATTGATAAATAATTGAGCATGATTTTGATTATAAAGAGAGTATTAAGAAAAGAAGCTTGAAATTTGAAAATCAATGAACAAATTGTCAAAAGCCTTGAAGAAACAAAAAGCATCAAGCAAGGACACTTGAGCGTGGTACACTACAAGGCTGAGCGTGGAGGAAACTAAAGCTTACGTTGTCCATGCACCCAAGTGAAATAATGAGGAACACACCAACAGCCTCTCACGCTTGAGCGTGAGCCCGAGCTCGCTCAAGCGTGATTTCATGCATGACTGACGCTCAAGCGTGACAACATGGAGCTCAAGCGTGACAACATGGAAGAAGGAGTAGCATCAGGGTCATCTCACGCTCAAGCGTGGGAAGGAACCGCTTGGGCGTACACTTGATCCCGCTTGAGCATGGCTTGAGCGTGGCTTGAGCGTGGAATACATCTGTTGGATTGAGGAGCTCGCTTAAAGCGTAACAGGCCCAGCTTGAAGTGAAGGATCAAGCATATGCTAAACAAAGGAACCATGCTTAAGCGTGGTCAAGGAAGCTCAAGCGCAAGACAATCAAACAGCATCAGAGCCCTTCACGCTTGAGCGTGACCATCAAGCTCAAGCGTGACTCACACAGCATGGGTTTCTTAATTCTTTATTCACCAATGATGCGATGCAAACTCATCCACTTTCTTCTGTTTCCACCAAGTCTCTGAAAGATGCTACATGGGTTCTACGCAAGTGGGCAAGAGAAGCTGAACCTAAACTCCTATAAATCAAGCTTCAAACAAAACACAGGAAGCACATCATACATCAGATTCATCCTCTGTATTTTCATTCACACTTTCTATTTTCTGTTTTCATTCCTTTGATGGTGAAAATGCAAGGCATGAGTAACTAATCTCCCTTATGGGATTGGCTGTAATCCATTCAACACTGAAGTAATGCTGTTGTAAGTTTTTATTGAGTAATGAGATTTGATAAGTTTCTGTATTTCTTTCTGCGTTTAATGCCTGAAAGTACTTGATCACTATTTTCTTGTTCTAAGTTTTCTCAAGTATGCTGGGAAGTGACTTTTGAAAGCAGAATCTGAAAGAAATACTTGTTGTGAGTAGGTAGCCAGGGATGGCGTCTAACACAATAAACGTCAAAACAATCGATCGATAATGCTGGAATGATTTCCAAAGTGACTGAGGGATCAGCGGTTTGAAAATCATTCTTATGAATTTTGTAGTCGAGGGACCGATACAAATGACTTTGATTGTGACGTAGAACTTATCTTTTCGATCTACTTATATGAAAACTTATGCAGCTTACAGAGGTGAAGATGTGATGAAGCCAATCCCTGTTTTACAAAAATTGATTTTTCCAACATCATTTACTATTATCTTTTGCAAGTGCTATTCTCTGTTATTTGTTATTTACTGTTTCTTGTTCAACAACATTCACAGCAAATCTAAACAAAAACTTTCTGCCTAATCAATTCAAACTAAGATCTTCATTCTAGCGCCTCCTCAGTGGAACGACAACTATACTATATTACAACTTCTGTGTTTAAACTTGGCACATTCATTTCATTGAGTTCATATTATACAAACTTGATTCTCTCTCATTGAACTCTTCATTCCGAATATCTCAGAAACATACTATCAAGTTTTGGCGCCGCAGCCGGGGAGGTGATTTAAGTTTGAATATTTTAGCATTGAATTGACAAGACAGTGTAAATAAATTTGTTTGCAATTTGTTTTTATTTTTTTTAGTAACCTTGCTACTGTGAGTTCTTTATTTATGATCTTGAGAGGACAGGGTACAAAAGAACAACTTGCATTTGATCCTGAGATAGACAGGTTCCTCAAGAAAATCAAGAAAGCCAAGCAGAACTTCCACGTAGGACAAACTTCCTCTGTTACAATGGATGACAACAGCAATAATCAAAATCCACCAAGGAGAACACTTGGAGATTACACATTGCAACAAGGACCTAGACACTACTCAAGCATTGCTATACCAAATACAATCAGGGCTATAGAAATGAAACCTGCTTTCCTTAGTTTAATTAGTTCCCATCAATTTCATGGAATGTCCAGTGAAGATCCTTACACTCACTTGGCCACATTCTATGAATTGGTAGGAACAATGGGATTTGAACAGGAAGTAATTGAGGCAGCATACCTAAGATTGTTCCCCTTTTCTCTTGCAGGAAAAGCCAAAGAATGGCTCCAGTCACACCCAAATCAAAGCTTGAACAGCTGGGAGACAGTGGAGGAAAAATTCCTACACAGATTCTTCCCACCATCCAGATTCATCAAGGCTAAATCAGATATCACAACATTTAAACAAAGCCATGATGAACCCTTTTGTGAAGCATGGGAACGCTTCAAATCTCTCCTCAGAAAATGCCCAAACCATGGACTGGAAGATATTACCCAATTAAATATCTTTTACAGTGGTTTAAAGGCTGACACTAAAATGATTTTAGATGCAGCAGCTAGAAGAACCATGATGACAGTAGATGCAGAGCAAGCTACAAGGATCATTGAAGCATTATCATCCACAGATTACCAGGCTCAGCATGACAGAACACAAGTCCAAAAGAAGGGAGTGCTGGAACTTAATACAACAGATGCCATTTTGGCTCAAAATAAAATTTTGACACAACAAATTGAAGTTCTGACACAGCAAATGGCAAAACTCCCGCAACAACTGCATGCTGTACAGTCCTCTACAGGAAACCAACAAGTACAAATGAGATGTGACTTTTGTGGAGGAGAACATCAGAATGGACACTGCCAAGGAGAGCAAGGAGATCAATCTATCCTCTATATGAACAACCAAGGTAAGCAGAATAACTTCAATAACAATACTTACCCCAATAATTTTTCACAGGGATGGAGAAATAGTCAAAATGGTGGATGGAAGCAAGAAGCAAGCACATCCAACAGACAGCAACCCTACCAGCAAGGTCCTTTATTAACAAAAAGGACATCAAAACTAGAGGACACTCTAGAAAAATTCATGCAGGTCTCAATCACCAACCAGAAAAACACTGATGCTTCGATAAGGAACTTAGAGACACAAGTGGGGCAATTGGCTCGCCAAATTGCAGAGCATCATAACTCCCACTTTGGAGCCAATACACACCCAAATCCGAAGGAGCAATGCAAAGCAATCATAACAAGAAGTGGGAAGGTCATTGGACAACAAACAGAGAATGACAAGGTGGAAGAAAAAGTTGAAGAAGATTTTGAAACAAAAGAGGAAGTTAGTGAAAAGAAAAATAATGATGTAAGTCTGAAGGAGGAAGTTGAAAAAGAAAAAAAGAAAGAAATAAAAGAAGGGAAGAAGAAGGTGGACGATCCAACACCACAACTAAAGAGCTTGCCGTATCCAAAGAACCCTTCAAAAATAGACAAGAAAAGGCAATTTGCAAGGTTTATGGATATCTTCAAAAGGTTACAAATAAACATACCTTTTGTGGAAGCCATGGAGCAAATGCCAACTTACGCTAAATTTATGAAGGAGCTGTTAACAAAGAAGAAGAGATTTTCTGAGGAAACAGTGGAGCTTGCAGCAGGCTGCAGTGCCATCATTCAAAAAGCACTGCCACAAAAAACAAAAGACCCCGGAAGTTTCACAATCCCAGTAACTATTGGTACTCTACCAGTAGGAAAAGCACTCTTGGATTTGGGAGCAAGCATTAACCTAATGCCTCTCTCAATGGTGAAAAAAATTGGAGATCTTGAGGTGAAGCTAACTCGGATGACCCTCCAGCTGGCGGATCGATCTATGAAATTTCCATATGGCATAGCTGAAGATGTACTGGTAAGAGTTGACAAGTTTGTATTTCCTGTAGATTTTGTCATAATGGATATAGAAGAAGATGCAGAAGTACCTCTCATTTTGGGGAGACCCTTCATGAAGACAGCAAAAGTAATTATTGATGTGGATGATGGGAAGTTAAAAGTGAGAGTGCAAGATGAAGAGGTAAATTTCAATATGTTTGATGCAATGAAATACCCAAAAGAAAAACAATAGTGCTTCAGAATTGACATTGAAGAAGAAGCCGTCAGAGAACAAACCAACGAATGGTTCAACAAAGATCCACTTGGTGAGCTGAACGTTGGGGCAATGGATGAAGACAAGAAGGACAAGCAAGATACTCAAAAAGAAAGTCACTTTAAAAGGCTGTCTGAGGAAACAAAAGAAGTTGTCCCACCAAAAGTGGAGTTAAAAGCTTTACCTCCACACTTGAAATATGTTTTTCTTGATAATGATAACAAAAAACCTGTTATTATTAACAGGGAATTGACAGGTACCGAAGAGAAGCAGTTGATTCAAGTATTGAAAGAGCATTCAACAGCGATTGGATGGAGGCTGGAAGATTTGAAGGGAATAAGCCCAGCTTACTGCACTCATCACATTTACATGGAACAAGAATTCAAACCAATTGCTCAGCCATAGAGACGCTTGAACCCAACTATGAAGGAAGTGGTAAAAGGGGAGGTAACTAAGTTACTAGAAGCTGGTATAATTTATCCTATTTCTGATAGCTCTTGGGTAAGTCCTGTGCAGGTTGTTCCAAAGAAGGGAGGAATCACTGTCATACAGAATGAGAAGCATGAATTGATCCCTACAAGAACAGTCACAGGATGGAGGATGTGTATCGATTACAGGAAACTAAACACTGCTACCCGGAAAGATCATTTCCCTCTGCCCTTCATGGATCAAATGCTAGAAAGACTTGCAGGTCAAGCATACTACTGCTTTCTAGATGGATACTCAGGGTATAAACAGATCGCGGTTGCACCTGAGGATCAAGAAAAAATAGCATTCACATGTCCCTTTGGGGTATTTGCATACAGAAAAATGCCCTTTGGATTGTGCAATGCCCCTGCAACATTTCAAAGATGTATGCTTGCTATCTTCTCTGATTTGGTGGAAAAATGTATTGAGGTCTTCATGGATGATTTCTCTGTTTTTGGTCCATCATTTGATCAATGTTTGAAAAATTTGACCATTGTGTTGAAAAGATGTGTAGACACCAATTTGGTTTTGAATTGGGAAAAATGTCACTTTATGGTGACTGAAGGCATTGTGTTAGGACATCGAATCTCCAAAAGAGGCATTGAAGTAGACAAAGCAAAGGTGGAAGTTATCGAGAAATTACCACCACCAGGAAATGTAAAAGGAGTCAGAAGCTTCTTGGGCCATGCAGGATTTTATAGAAGGTTCATCAAGGATTTCTCAAAAATTGCAAAGCCTTTGAGTAATCTTTTAAACAAAGACACTCCTTTTAATTTTAATGATTCTTGTTTGCATGCCTTTGAAACTCTAAAGCATAAACTAACATGTGCACCTGTAATAGTTGCCCCTGATTGGGGACTAGACTTTGAAATGATGTGTGATGCCAGTGATTATGCTATTGGAGCCGTATTAGGACAAAGAAAGGCTAAAATTTTTCATGTTATACACTATGCTAGTAAAGTTTTAAACCCTGCACAAACAAATTATGCAACAACAGAAAAAGAACTCTTAGCAATAGTGTATGGCCTGGAGAAATTTAGACCTTATCTGATTGGTTCCAAGATCATTATTTTTACTGACCATGCTGCCATTAAATATCTGCTGAATAAACCTGATTCTAAGCCCAGACTAATTAGATGGATCTTGCTAATGCAAGAATTCAACCTAGTAGTCAAAGACAAAAAGGGCAGCGAAAATTTTATTGCAGATCACTTGTCCCGACTCGTCAATCAGGAAGTCACACTACTCCAACCTGAAGTGAAGGAAGAATTCCCTGATGAAAAGCTACTAATGATGAAAGAACGGCCATGGTTTGCAGACATGGCCAACTTTAAAGCTGCTGGAGCACTGCCTGATGACCTTTCATGGCAGCAGAGGAAGAAGTTTCTAAGGGATGCAAAACAATTCATATGGGATGACCCCTACCTATTCAAACTTGGATCAGATCACATCTTGAGGAGATGTGTGTCCCAAGAAGAGGCTGAAAGCATCCTATGGCACTGTCACAGCTCACCCTATGGAGGACATTTCAATGGGGAGAGGACAGCAGCAAAGATCCTCCAATCAGGTTTTTATTGGCCCTCTTTATTTAAAGATGCTAATGTTTTTGTGCAGCATTGTGAAGCATGTCAGAAGACAGGGAACATATCAAAAAGACATGAGATGCCATTGACTACCATCCTTGAAATAGAAGTCTTTGATTGCTGGGGCATAGATTTTACTGGGCCATTACCAATGTCATTCTCAAATGAGTACATAATTGTGGCAGTAGATTATGTCTCTAAGTGGGTGGAAGCCATGGCATGTACTAAAGCTGATGCTAAGACGGTCATCAAATTTCTTAAGGAAAACATTTTTAGCAGGTTTGGCACTCCAAGAGTATTGATAAGTGATGGAGGCTCTCACTTCTGCAACAGTCAACTCCAAAGATGCCTAGAACATTATGGAGTCAAGCACAAAGTAACCTCCCCTTACCATCCTCAGGCTAATGGCCAAGTGGAAGTATCCAACAGAGAAATTAAGAGGATACTGGAGAAGACAATCAGCCAAAGCAGAAAAGACTGGTCATTGAAGTTAGATGACGATTTATGGGCCTATAGAACAGCATACAAGGCACCAACTGGATTTTCACCTTATCAGTTGGTATATGGTAAAAATTGCCATCTTCCAGTGGAACTTGAACACAAAGCATTTTGGGCACTGAAAACCCTCAACTATGACCCAAAGGCATCAGCTGAAGAAAGGAAGACTCAGATACACAAGTTGGAAGAGTGGAGGAATCATGCCTATGACTCATCCAGGATCTATAAAGAGAAAATGAAGGTTTACCATGATAGACACATCATGAAGAAAAGTTTTCACCAGGGACAATCTGTTCTTCTTTTCAACTCAAGGATGAAACTATTCCCAGGAAAACTCAAGTCTAAATGGTCAGGACCCTTTATTGTGAAGGAGGTGAAACCTTATGGAGCTATTGAATTACAAGATCCTAAATCTGAAAGAACTTGGATCGTGAATGGACAGAGAGTAAAGCCCTATTTAGGAGGAGCAGTGGAGAAGGTTGCCACTGACATCCTACTAAAAGACCCATGATCAAACTCAGGCGTCGAGCTAATGACGTTAAACAAGCGCTCATTGGGAGGCAACCCAATCTTTTATGCCTTCTTTCCATAAAAATTTTTATTTCTTAAAGTTTCTATTTACCTTGTAGATTGCTCATCATGAGAACCCCAAATAAAAGTCTAAAACAAAGGCAAACAAAACTGGAGCTGGAAGTTGAATTAAGAGAAACATGAGGACATCACCACGCTCAAGGGTGGATAACCTCGCTTAAGCGAGCCAAGGTAAGTCACACACTATCCATATCAAGCTTAAGCGTAGGAATCCAAGCCTTGAGCGTGGCACCTCTACAAAAAGAAGTTTTCAAAATAAACCTGATCTCGCTTAAACGTGACCTCTTACGCTTAAGCGAAAGGACCTGGACAGCAATCAGAGGCTACCACGCTCAAAGCAAGACCTCTGCGCTCAAGCGAGAAAGTGAATTAAGCATCAGGTATGAAAAATTTTGTTTCACGCTCAAGCGAGACAAACACAAGCCTGAGCGAGGAAAATATACTTTGTAGCAATGCCCACACGCTCAAGCGTGATAACCCTGCGCTCAAGCGCGAGACGACTGCGCCCAAGCGTGACAAAAACACGCTCAAGCGTGAAGTTTCATTCTCAAACTCTGAATCCAGGCCGATCACGCTCAAGCGTGGTTATAATGCGCTCAAGCGTGTCACTCTTGCGCTCAAGCGTGACATTCCAGCGCTCAAGCGTGAAATGCAAAACGGCCCCCTGATGCTAATAAATTAAGAAATTTGAAACTGCCCACTCTCTCACTCACATAACCGCCCATCAATCTCCTGACTCTCTAAGTTTTGTAACTGCCATTTCTTCTCTAATAATTGTCTTTTCACTCTCATCTCATAAGTCACACTTCTCTTTTGCAAATTATTCTCTCTATCACTCTCGAATATATCTAGGTAACTGCTGCACTATCCTCTTTTAAAATTTCAAGCATAGGAAGAATTGATACATTTCTTTTGAGCATATATTGAAGTCTGTAAACACCTTCTCCCTGTTTTTAATGAATGCTATGATCTATGTTTGGTTGTTTCTGAATTGTTTAGAGAAAGACGTTCAATTTCTTGGGTTTCAATTTCTTTGTAATGCATGTCCCTTTTCTCTTTCACATTCTTTTAACGCATGCTGAATGTTTGATAAAAGTCCTGAAAGGAAGTATTTTAAGTGCAAAGTGGTTCTTAACTTTCTTGCAGATGGCCAGAACCAAGCAAACTGCACCAAACCCCCCTGTCACCACTTCCCCAGCAAGGAGTTCTCGAAGGAATAAAGGCAAAAGACCACGCACAGATGAACAAGATAATGCTCCAAGATTTAGGAAGAAAGGCAACAGCAAGCGTTATGAGGACATTTCAAATTGGACGTTCATACCAGAAAGAAAAGTAGACTTGGCCCTGGGAGACTGTGATGCCTTCCTGCAGATCATAAGAAGGAGGAATTGGTTAAAGGTATGTTACCCAAGGGAGAAATACGACCCTGAAGTTGTAAGAGAATTCTATGCGAACGCCTGGACAAAAGATGGAGGGGGAGAACGAAAAACTTATGTGAGGGGAACCTGGCTCTCATATGATAGAGACATAATCAATTTGTACTTGGGAAACATCATGACCTTAGGAGAGGGGGAAATCTGCGAATATGCTGCCATGGTTGCAAGGAACCAGTTCATTGCCACAAATGACCTTGAAGCAGCTATATGCGTTCCAGGACACCACTTTCAAATGGGACAAGGAGAGACACCACTGAGAATTTTAAGAAAAGACATGACTACTATTTCTCAAGTTTGGACTTCTTTCTTATTAGCTAACATAGCACCTAACGCTCATGTCTCTGATTTGATTTTTAGTAGGTGTTATTTCCTATACTGCATTCTGAGAGAGGACATCTCTATTGATCTAGCCCAAGTACTATCGGATGAAATCCACAAGTTTGTGATTTCTGACCAGAAGTATTCCCAGGCAGGTCAAAAGGTAAAAGGGAGTCTCGGTTTTCCTGCCTTTATCACTGATTTTTGTGCAGCTCATGGTGTTGAGGTACAAGACCTCAAACCAATCAGGCCTTCCATAGACAAACGCTTCATTGAGCGTTACTGCAGTAATCCAGCACTTCCTGCAACTGATGTACCTCCTCCACCTGCCTCACAAGCATTCAGCACTGCACCTGCCCATCCCCCCCTCAGCACAGAAGCCAATCTGATTTTACAAGGCATTCACATCCTGAAAATTCAAAACAGCCACCTCCTGGCCCAGCAGAATGCCCAGCATAGAGGTTTGTTACATGTTCACAATGGCCTTTATCACAGCATTCCTGCAGGTCAACACAATCCCTGGATGCCACCTGCCCAGTTTGAGGCCCTACTTGCTTGGCCTGGGGACAGGCCTCCTTTTGTGGGAGGAGGTGAGACTACACAGGAGGATAGGCCAGGAACTTCAACACAGGGACCTCCAGAAAGAGACCTGGGAACAGAAGAGGACTCATCTGAGGAAGAGTGAAATTTTTTTTTTTTTCATTTCTTGAAGTTTAAATTGCTATTTAGTTTTATTTCCAATTGACAATTTACAGCTTTACTTTAGCTTTAATACAGCATACTTTAGAATTGCTTGTGATTATTATTGATTGCTTGTGATTATTTGCTTGTGATTTTATTCTTGTTTGCTTTCCTGTTTTGATGATTAAGACTTTGAACATTTTTGAAAACCCCAACCAAAGATTTTACTTTTTGAACAAGAAAAGTTTCTAAGCAGCAGAATGTTTTTAGGCAACAACATTGATTTTTTTTTAGGCAAAATGACTTAATTAAGAACCAAGGAACTAGAATGCATGTACTTTTGCTTGTTTACATGACATGAACCCTTTTCTGTTAGAATAAGGAAGTAAGCAGTGAGAAATCTAAACACTTGAGAGCCTCATTCGAATTTGTTAAAGTAGCATTGACTGATTTTCTAATTAAAACCTTTTTCTTAAGAATAAGCAAGGAAATGATAAGGCAATTTTGAAAACATAGTTAGCCAAGAGCCAAAAAGCTACCCTGATAAAAATATCCAATTTATTGGCAGCCCATCTTTTGAGCCATAAAAGCATAAAAATTTTTTCTCTACCCTAAGCTAAGCATAAAAGCAAAAAATCCTATCCTACCTGCATGTTCATCTTGAAAAGAGCATAAAATATTTTTCTCAAAAGGAGATGAAACAAATGGAGGCAGTAGAAGAAAATGCAAAAAGAAGAATAGTAAGCTCTCCAAAAAGGTATAAAAGAGCTGGAGGAAAACAAAGGAAAAGTCTGAAGTTTCAATGCAAAGAAGAAGCCTTCTAAATTGTTAAATAAATTAACCAAAAGCACTTATACTCTTCTTTGAACATGCATTTTGAAACCAAGAAAAACCAAAGATTCTTGTCAACCCAGCCTCATTACATCCTTAAAAGACCTTTTGATCCTTGCTATTCATTTGAATTCTGGTTTTACTAGAAATGACGGCCAATGTTAACTGAGCAGTTCTAATGATGGATGAGCGAAACAGACACCTGGTAAGAAATAATGGGAGTTCTCTATTCTTATAGCAACGGGTTACATGCTTCATGAACAAGGTAATGGTGCATTACATTTTAAGGAATTGGTATCATTTGCCTAGACATCACTCAGATTATTGTCTTTTAAACTTTTTGTCTGCAACAGAAACTCAGATTTTTGAATGCTTGATTCCCTTTCCAAAATTTCTTTTTACTTGAGGACAAGCAAAAATCTAGGTTGGGGAGAGTTTGATGAGTGCTTATTTTATGATTAAATTCATGACTCAATTAGACCCATTTTCTGAATAACTTAACAAAATTGATAAATAATTGAGCATGATTTTGATTATAAAGAGAGTATTAAGAAAAGAAGCTTGAAATTTGAAAATCAGTGAACAAATTGTCAAAAGCCTTGAAGAAACAAAAAGCATCAAGCAAGGACACTTGAGCGTGGTACACTACACGCCTGAGCGTGGAGGAAACTAAAGCTTACGTTGTCCATGCACCCAAGTGAAATAATGAGGAACACACCAACAGCCTCTCACGCTTGAGCGTGAGCCCGAGCTCGCTCAAGCGTGATTTCATGCATGACTGACGCTCAAGCGTGACAACATGGAGCTCAAGCGTGACAACATGGAAGAAGGAGTAGCATCAGGGTCATCTCACGCTCAAGCGTGGGAAGGAACCGCTTGGGCGTACACTCGATCCCGCTTGCGCGTGGCTTGAGCGTGGCTTGAGCGTGGAATACATCTGTTGGATCGAGGAGCTCGCTTAAAGCGTAACAGGCCCAGCTTGAAGCGAAGGATCAAGCATATGCTAAACAAAGGAACCACGCTTAATCGTGGTCAAGGAAGCTCAAGCGCAAGACAATCAAACAGCATCAGAGCCCTTCACGCTTGAGCGTGACCATCAAGCTCAAGCGTGACTCACATAGCATGGGTTTCTTAATTCTTTATTCACCAATAATGCGATGCAAACTCATCCACTTTCTTCTGTTTCCACCAAGTCTCTGAAAGATGCTACATGGGTTCTACGCAAGTGGGCAAGAGAAGCTGAACCTAAACTCCTATAAATCAAGCTTCAAACAAAACACAGGAAGCACATCATACATCAGATTCATCCTCTGTATTTTCATTCACACTTTCCATTTTCTGTTTTCATTTCTTTGATGGTGAAAATGCAAGGCATGAGTAACTAATCTCCCTTATGGGATTGGCTGTAATCCATTCAACACTGAAGTAATGTTGTTGTAAGTTTTTATTGAGTAATGAGATTTGATAAGTTTCTGTATTTCCTTCTGCGTTTAATGCCTGAAAGTACTTGATCACTATTTTCTTGTTCTAAGTTTTCTCAAGTATGCTGGGAAGTGACTTTTGAAAGCAGAATCTGAAAGAAATACTTGTTGTGAGTAGGTAGCCAGGGATGGCGTCTAACGCAATAAACGTCAAAACAATCGATCGATAATGCTGGAATGATTTGCAAAGTGACTGAGGGATCAGCGATTTGAAAATCATTCTTATGAATTTTGTAGTCGAGGGATCGATACAAATGACTTTGATTGTGACGTAGAACTTATCTTTTCGATCTACTTATATGAAAACTTATGCAGCTTACAGAGGTGAAGATGTGATGAAGCCAATCCCTGTTTTACAAAAACTGATTTTTCCAACATCATTTACTGTTATCTTTTGCAAGTGCTATTCTCTGTTATTTGTTATTTACTGTTTCTTGTTCAACAACATTCACAGTAAATCTAAACAAAAACTTTCTGCCTAATCAATTCCAACTAAGATCTTCATTCTAGCGCCTCCTCAGTGGAACGACAACTATACTATATTATAACTTCTGTGTTTAAACTTGGCACATTCATTTCATTGAGTTCATATTATGCAAACTTGATTCTCTCTCATTGAACTCTTCATTCCAAATATCTCAGAAACATACTATCATTCTTCGATTCTGCCATGCTTCACCAGTTGGTGGACATTTTGGTCCACAAAGAACAGCAAGAAAAGTGTTGGATTCTGGTTTATATTGGCCCACAATTTTTAAGGATGCATGGAGAATTTGTAACACCTGTGATAAATGCCAAAGAGCTAGTAATGCTACCACATGGAGACAACAGATGCCTCAGCAACCAATGTTGTTTTGTGAAGTATTTGATGTTTGGGGCATTGATTTTATGGGTCCATTTCCTCCATCCTTTGGTTTTACTTATATTTTATTGGCTGTTGATTATGTTTCTAAATGGGTGGAAGCTAAAGCCACCAGAACTAATGATGCTCGAGTTGTTGTGGATTTTGTTAGATCTTAAATTCTTTGCAGGTTTGGCATTCCGAGAGCAATCATTAGTGATCAAGGAACACATTTCTGCAACAGGACCATGCAAGCTATGCTCAGGAAGTATGGGGTTGTTCATAGGGTCTCTACTCCATATCACCCCCAAACCAATGGACAAGCAGAAGTCTCTAACAGAGAAATCAAAAGAATCCTGGAGAAGATAGTACAGCCTAACAAAAAGGATTGGAGCAGGAAATTGAATGATGCTCTTTGGGCACATAGAACAGCTTTTAAGGCACCTATAGGAATGTCTCCCTATAGAATTGTTTTTGGTAAAGCATGTCATCTTCCAGTGGAGATTGAGCATCGTGCTTATTGGGCTGTAAAAGCTTGCAACTTAGCACTTGATCAAGCAGGTGAGGAAAGAAAATTACAACTGAATGAGCTTGATGAGATCCGTTTGGCAGCTTATGAGAACTCGAGGTTCTATAAGGAGAAAACAAAGAAATTCCATGATAGCTTAATAGCTAGAAAAGATTTTACTGCTGGACAGAAAGTGCTACTGTTTAATTCCCGGTTGAAACTGATGGCCGGAAAATTGTGCTCCAAATGGGAAGGACCTTTCATTGTTACGAATGTATTTCCCCATGGAGCTGTGGAAATAAAAAGTGAAAACTCCAACAAAAGCTTCAAGGTTGATGGACAACGTTTGAAGCCATTTCATGAAAATCCTTCACTTGTGGATGTTACAATGGAGGAACATGCTTTGGGGGAACCACTTCTTGATCCCCCTTGAGGGAGTTTTTCTTACCCGTCTCTTTACTTTTTCATTATATTGTCTATTTTGTATGCTCTGTCTTACATTAAGGACAATGTATGATTTAAGTGTGGGGGTGGGATCATTTATGTGTTATTGTGTGTGTTTTTTGTGTGATTAAATTTTATGTGATAAAAAAAAAATTATTAAAATAAATAAATAAATAAATAAAATAAAATAAAAGATTTTGTGTGTGTTTTTAAAAGGCATGTTTTATTGGAATTTTAAGATATGCATGAGTAACAAGTAAATTCTTTCATGTCTGATATGAGATTAATGATATGTTATAATTTGAACTTAAACATTTTTGGTATGTTGAGAATGACATGATAATTGAGAAATGATCATATATGATGGAATTATACCTCGTGAGATTTTTGAGCCTTAAAATTTGATAGATCACTTTAAACCATCTTAATCCTTTCATGTGTGATTAATTCCTGAAAGCTTACATCTTAATTTTTGTCTTGTTTCTTGATGATACTTGAAACTCATATGAATGTATTTGAAATGATACAGGCATTTTGTTCAGTTGAGCCACTAAGCCAGATAAGCCTACCATGAATAAATTATCTCTTGCTAGCCATTTTGAGCCTATTTAACTGTTTCCTTGTTGCAGCTCAAATAAGCCATGAATGAAGAACCAAAAATATACCTACCTTAAGAAATATATTGAAGCTTTGGAATCAAGTCAAAACAGGCATTCAAATAAGTGTGGGGGTGTGCAAAAAGGAATTGCAACTCTTGTTCCAAGTGTTATGCAATCTCATATAAATAAAAAAAAATAATAATAATAAAAAAATAAAATTTTACCAAATACTATACAATAAATGTTTTACCTTCACTGTTTGCCAGAAAAATTAATTGCTTCATCATTCTTTTTGGTATATATATAAATATATATATTTCATCCATTTTAACCTTGGCCACATTGCAACCCTGTAAAAGCCCTGTTGATCTATACATGCATTTGTGTTGATTGTGGAATTAAGAAACTTGCCAAAAATTTTTTGACTGTTTGTTTTTCAGGAATTATTTTGAGTGTATACACAAACCTTAAACACTTGAGAGTTGAGAGTATGTCTTGTGAGGTTCTATCACTTATGATCTTCTTTTTAGTTTAATTTAATTTTCACATGCCTATGTGTTTGAATGATTTTTATATATATCTTGATGCTCTGCATCTTGCATGTTGAATAACTCTTGTTTCTCTGTATATTCTTAAAATTTCATGCCAACTCTGTGTTGTCGTTTTTAACTTAATGTTTTCAAATAAATTATGATACTTGTTTTTATTTTGATTTTGCCTAGGAGTGCAAAAGAATAAGTGTGGGAGTATTTGATGATGCATGATTTATCCTTAATTCCTCAATTTAAATGTGTATAATTTGCCATCACTTAGTGTGTAATATACTGCACTTTAACACATTTTCATCATTTGAGCTTTATTTAATATTTAATTTTAAAATGAATTAAGGATAAATTTTTAATAAAAGTTGGTTTTCTCTTGTTTTGTAGTGTGTGATTAAGCCTGTAATTAAAAAATAATTACCACAGGTCAAACGAAAGAAGCCACGACTCAAGAAATGGTCAAAAATGCGAGAAAAGCACCAGAACAGGTCTGGGAATCGATTCACCAATGTGGGAATCGATTCCCACACAAAAGAACAGCAAGGAATCGATTCAAGCACCCTGGGAATTGATTCATACAGCTAGGAATCGATTCCCCACCCCTGTGAATCGATTCATATGCATTATAAAGGCCTGGGAATCGATTCAAACAAGCATGAATCGATTCATGTGCTTGGGAATCGATTCCCACCCCTGAGGAATTGATTCCTATGTGTAAAATTGCCCAAAAATTGCCTAGATGAATCGATTCAGGCACAGATTCATCAGTGGAAACATCAGATAACGCATTATCAAAGTGGAAACAACACTAAAACGCTGATAATGGAGCACTAAAGATCATCATGGAGCACTGACGCATGATAATGGAGCACCATTGAATTGTAAATTAAGAGTGCACATTCCATTACAAATTAATTAAGGCATAAGCTTTGCTTTTGAGCTCCTATAAATAGGAAGCAAGGCAAGGGGCAAAACCATTCATTCTTCATCAGAAGACTTCAATTCCTCCTTCATACGTTCTTCCTCTTCTCTGTTGGAATTTTTCCAGCAAGTTCTTCATTTCCGGGTTAGTTTCATTATTTGTAGTTGTAATTATGGAGGGCTAAAACCCCTAGATTGATTTTCTTGGAGAATGTTGTAATGTAATTTTGAGGTCATTAATTTTAATATAGTATGCTTTTATTATTGTTATTTCTTCATAATCATTCTCTACTTATTTAATTCCATTTTGTTTAATTGAATTTGTATGCTTAATCGGTTTAATTATTCAAATGGAGTAAAATAAGATTTCAAATTAGAATGGATTAAGGAAATATGCATGCTTAATGAATATTTTCATAATCACTTTTAATAATTATGGTTTACTTAATTCCATAATTTGAGAATAGATTATGTATATAGGCGATGTTCTTATGTATGCTCAATAATTCCTAGATTTTACGATCTTGACTCCTTTTGCTTAATTAGGATGCTTGATTAAAATATTCATTTTTAAATGAAAGTAAAGGAATTGTGAATTGAAAAAGACGCTTAGTTGATTAATTCAAATTGAGCTAAGAAATTAACATTAATAAGTATACAAATTATCTTTAGTGAACCAAGGATAAATTTATTTACAATACTCCAAGAAAATCAATCACTTGTTATTTATTGTTTTAAATCCTTTATTTACTTTGTTTTAATTTTATTTGTGACAACAAAAATCAATCAAACCCCCCCCCCCCCAATTGTATGTTTGTTGAACTTATGTTTGTAAAAAATTTTTAGTTGTTAAGTTTTTATTAATTGTTAAAAATTAGTTTAAGACTTGATTTTTCCTAAATTTTTGTGTTGATCCTTGAGAGAACGACCTAGGTTGACACCCTAGTACTACATTAATTAATTTTAATGTACTAATTTGACGGAATCACGACTGTAAAAATAACAACGTCAATCAACACAAAAATTTAGGAAAATCAAGTTTTAAAATAATTTTAACAAACAGAAAGTCAACAAACATACAAATACATTTGGGGGGTTTGGTTTGGTTCTTATAGTAAAATTTAAAACAGAATAAATGTAAAACTTAGAACAAATAAATAACAAGCGATTGATTTTCTTGGAGTACTGTAATTGGATTATCCTTGGTTCATAAAAGATAATTTGTACACTTTTGTTACTGTTGATTTCTTAGCTCAATTTGAATAAATCAACTAAGCGTCTTTTTCAATTCACAATTCCTTTACTTACATTCAACTTGAATAAACATTTTAATCAAGCATCCTAATTAAGCAAAAGGAGTCAAGATCGTAAAATCTAAGAATCATCGAGCATACATAAGAACATCGCCTACATACATAATCTATTCCCATATTATGGAATTAAGCAAACCATAATAATTAAAACTAGGGATGGAAACGGGCTAGGCCAGGCCGGGCTTTGAAAGGCCTGAGTCTGGCCTACATCAAATTTTCAAGGCCTGAGTCTGGCCTATTAGCCTGTCATAGGCCTTTTTTTAAGGCCTGTTATGGCCTGTTTGAAGGCCTGACCTGTTTAAAAGCCTGTTTAAAAAGCCTATTTATAGTGAAACTTTTAAAATGCTAAAACTAACAGAAAAAAAATTTGTGTTCCATTCCCTCCTAATTTTTTTAATTGTGAACTTGTAATATTAATTTATATTATATAAATGTAAATATCTAATATATATATATATTAGTTTATGTTATAAATATTATATATATAACTAATTAACAATTAATTTAATTAAATAGGTCATCCTGTTGGGCTTCAAAGGCTTTTCAAAAAGCTTGTGGTCTGGCCTGTTTAGTTAAAAAGGCCTTTTGAAAGCCTAAGCCTAGCCTTCTAGCCCGACAAGCCTGGCTTATGTAGGTTTTAAACGAGCCGGGCCATAGGCCCCCGACGAACGGCCTGGCCCATTTCCATCCCTAATTAAGATTGATTATGAAAATATTCATTAAACATGCATACTTCCTTAATCCATTTTAATGAAAATCTTATTCTATTCCATTTGTATAATTAAACCGATTAAGCATACAAATTTAATTAAACAGAATGGAATTCAAACAAGCAGCGCAAGATTATAAAGAAATCAATAATAATAAAAGAGTATTATATGAAAAACAGAAACCTAAAAATCATATTACAATAATCTCTAAGAAATTAATCTAGTTAGGCCTCCATAATTAAAACAAACTAAAAACAAGAAAGATCGAACCCGGAAGAGAATTTCCTCGAGAGGCCTTGTGCCTCTGTTGCTCCAAATTGAAGCTGAGAAGGAAGAAGTGAATATGTGAAGGTGTAAGGTGTAAGGTGTTTATGGTTTGTGAAAGGCTTCAATTCTTCTTCCTTTTATAGGCGAGGGAAAGGAAACAACAAGCGTAAATCATGGAAGAAGTGGATCCCATTCGGCTTAGTGGATTCAGAAAACTCGTAATGCTGTTTCGACTTATGTTAATCCCATAATGTTGTTTCCACTAACATGAATCGATTAATAAAAGCATGTGAATCAATTCATTGAGGCTAAAATAGCATGAATTTCATGCATGAATCGATTCCTAAGGCATAGGAATGGATTCCTAGGTGTGTGAATCCATTCCCATTGGCTATGAATCGATTCCCAGGCCATTTTTAATGCATAAATCGATTCATGTCAGTGGGGAATCGATTCATGGCCTTTATTTTCACTTCTTGGGCCTTTTTTATGTAGGAATCGATTCATGGATGCTAAGAATTGATTCCTGGCCCTGTTCTTTACTTATTTTGTGCTTTATTGACCGTTTTGAACATGTAATCACTTGTGTCTTCTTCCTCTTGATTCTTGGTCAATCTTTTATAATTAGAAGCTTAATCATTCACTATAAAATAAGAGAAACAAGGATTTCATTATTTCTATTAAAAATTAATCCTTAGTTTATTTTAAAATTAAATATTAAATAAAGCTCAAATTATGAAAATATGTTAAAATGTAATGTATTACACAATAAGTAGTGGCAAATTATACATATTTAAAATGAGGAATTAAGGATAAAACATGCATTATCAAATACCCCCACACTTACTCTTTTCCACTCCCAAGTAAAATTAAAATAAAAACAAGTTTTACAATTTATTGGAAACATTAAGTTGGAAAACAATAAACACATAGAACTGGCATGCTTGTCATGAAATATTAAGAATGTACAGAGAAACAAGAGTTATCTAACATACAGGATACAGAGCTTTAAGATATGTATGAAAATCATCCAAACAGTTAGGCATATGAGAATTAAATCAAACTGTAAGGAAAATCATAAGTGACAGAACCTAACAAGGCATACTCTCAACTCCCAAGTGTTTTGGGTTTGTGTATAGACTCAAAACATTTCCTGAAAAATAGACAATCCTATAAATTTGGCAAATTTCTCAATTTCATAATCAACACAAATGCATGTATAGATCAACAAGGCTTTTCAGGGTTGAAATGTGGTAAGGGTTAAATAGTGTGATAAAAATTTGGAAATTAGTTTCATATGCCAAAAAGAATGATGGAGCAGCTAATTTAACAGGCAAAGAGTGAGGTAAAACATTTGTTCAATCACATTTGGTCATAAAGATTCCTAGTAAATCCTTCTTCTTCTTTTTTTGTTTTTTTAATCAACAAGTAAAACCAAGAGTTGTGACCCTTGTTAGCACACCCCCACACTTATTTGAATGCCCAATTCTGAATTGATTTTAGAGTTCCAAGATATTCCTTAAGGCATGGATATTTTTTATTTTTCATCCAAGGCTTATTTTGATCTGTAACAAAGAAATGGTTAAATAGGCTCAAAGGGGCTACCAAAGGATGATTTATTCATGGTAGGCTTATGTGGTGGTGTGAAAATCCTGAGCCATTACTTGGTGTGTAAGTATCGGAGGATTATATTCTTTTGGCAAGCACACCAATCGTTAAATTTGTAATATATTTGATCGTCCCACAGGGATTGAGGTAATTACCGCAATCTTGGACTAGCACAAGCTGAACCAACACAAGCAGATAGAATTCATTCTGTTTTTGTTGTTTTAAACTTTCTATGTTTTTGTATTTTTAGAAACAATATAGAAGATAAAGTGTGATTAATGGAAGATAGGTTAGGATTACTTCAGCTTACAACTTTATCAAGGAACATGCAATCGAGGTTCAATTAAGCTTCAGATGCAAGAGGATAATTCACAGATGGTTAATCCCTAATCCCTTAGGTAATTAACACTAATTCCTAAGCATTAAACCCTAATCCCTTAGGTGTTCAGTGATAGAGAAATCTAATGTGAAATTAGGGGTTGAACCCTAACTATTCACCTACTTACTAGGCCTGAATTAGTTAGGAAGCCAGAAGTTACCTACCTCAACCATGATTCCTCACTGGTGAGATTCTTCATTTGGATCTGAATTTGTCAATTTAGCATAGTAGATCCACTTCTCAGCTTGTTCTCCTCTTGCTTCAGAAGATAATTTCCTCAATACAGCTTCAAGATTCCATTGGAAGCTTCAGTAATCCTAACCCTAGGGGGTTAGAAACCGATAGGAATGGATTCAAATGAAGGAATATGGAAAGACATCGACGAGAGAGTTTAAAGAGAGAAAAGAATTAGAGAGATTAGAAATGAGAAAATGAGTAGTGTTATTGCTTCTATGTGTGTCTCTCCTCCTTTTTTAGAGAGTATTTACAAGTATATATAGATAACTTAAACTAACTAACTAACTCTAATTAATTACAAGAGAAACTTAATTAATAATTAAACTAACTAAACTAATTACATGATTACAGGGAAATAATTAATTTCATACATTACTTAAATTACTACAGTACAACATAAAATAGAAAATAGCAACGGTGCAGCTTGGAGGGAAAAAATATCAAACTGAATAACCACCTTCATGCTTGAGCGTGAAGGACTCGCGCTTAAGCATGATCGTATTATTTTATGCACGCTGGGAATTCACGCTTGAGCGTGATGGCACTTTGATTCCACTCTTGAGCGTGAAAGAAGTTCGCTTGAGCGTGGTCGTGTTTTCATTTCTTTCCTTTTACGTGAATTGCATGGATCTCACGCTTGAGCGTGAAGTTTTCATGCTTGAGCGTGAAGAATATTTTACTGCACCTGCACATGCAAACAAATAAATGCCTAGCGTATGTACACTGGCTGTCTAGCATATGTACGCTGGGTTAGTGAATTTACAAATAAACAAATTTCGTTTACTACTTTCTCTTTTTAACCATTTTCTTGCATAATTTAAACACTTTTGATATAAATAAATAAAATCAGAATTAATGACAATTTATGAAATAATAGTGCCAAACTAAACAATATTTAATGAATTAAGTTAAATTAAAGGTAAAATTATTAAGTCTTTTCAAGACTTATCACATCCCCAAACTTAAAGCTTGCTTGTCCTCAAGCAAAGACTCAGATTAATTAAATCAATTGCATTTACTCAAGACAATTAGCCTTTCCTTAACTTAATTCATACCATAATTATTGAATACCATTCATGCTTTCTTTTCATAAATTCTGAAAATATAATTACTCACACCTCCTTTGGGAAACAAGCTGGTGATACTTTCCTCACTGGATTGGTGTTTCACTCTTCTCTTAGTGTATAGGTTAAATGCATGCACTCATCACCTGCATAATTGTTAGATCAACATAGGATTGCAACAATTCTAAACATCATGAAATATGCTAGCATAATTGGATCAGTAAGGGCTTTTTAAGCTTGTAATGGGGTTAGGCCATAGGCTCTATTTTTGTTTTTCTAGTCAATATTGGGTTAAAAGATGTGCCCACTGATGCTTTGCCTCAATCTTAACTTAAATGCCTCTACTAACTAGCTCTCTTGCTTTCATTATTTTTCAGATGAATGGGTGCTTTGTACTTCCTTCTCTTTCAGTCCTTTGGACTCTTTCTTTCTTTCTTTCTTTTCTTCCATCTTTTTCAATTTTTTTTTTCAATACCATTTTTTTCTTGTGGTGCTTTGCACCTTCTTATTTGCTGATTTTTCACTTTTCTTTTGCTTTTGCCATTCTTCCTTATTATTTTTTTCTTTTTTTTTTCAAAACCCTTATCTATAACTAAGGTTAGAGTGTGTCCTTTGCTTTGTTGTTTGACACACTTTTCATCCCCAAACTTAGAACTTGCTAGTCCCTAACAATAAGGTAAGACTCAGCAATTCATCAGTGGTACATCCAGGGATAATTCACTTAGTTTTTCTTAGATAAATTGTCTTGTAAAGTTAGGTACATAAGTAGAATGAAAAGGTCTCAAGCTTAAACATAATTATCGGGTCAAAGGATAATTAATAATAATTAGGATGGCTAAATTTGGCCCTGGCTAAATTAACAAAGAAGGCCTTCATTATTTCCAATTGGTAAACATATCATCATTTAGCAAGCACTAAAGCAAATTCTGTCTTACTAACTAAGAATGCAGGCACACTCGGAAAAGAATTAATAAAGGCTCAAAAGCTAATAATATAACAGGTAATCAACCAATCATGTCCCCAAACTTAATATGAGATTATAAACTCAGATTGCTAACTAGCATGGTGAATATACAATTAATAAAGGATTGAAATAGTTATGGACAGGGATCATGAATCAAGCAATGCGAATCAATTAATTTATCCAATTGATGCCTGAGAATCAGTAAGATTTAAATGATTAAGATGGGTTCTAAATTAAACATAGTTAACACATTTCCTCAAAGTAATGAGATGAGAGGATAGATTACTTCCCTTTTTTACCTATATGGCAGTGATTGGTTGAGTGATTGTTGCAGGAATCAATACAAATCAGAAAAGAAATAACAACAAACACTTAACATGGAAGTAAAATTTCATTACAGCAGAAAAGAAATACATTGTTTAGGAAAAGAAAACATTAAAAGAAAGTTATTACAACCCAGAATTAACTTAATAGAAATATAAGCAAAGTAAAATATCAATCATCCTCTTCTTCACTTTCTTCATCCATAGGCTCATCATTGTCTTGCTCAGGATGGGGTGGAAATTCAATTGCTAAAGGTGTGTCATGAGGGGGAATAGTGAACTCAATGGAAGCCAACCATAAATCTCTGTTAGGTAGAACTCCCATTTCTTCAGTGTGGTCCATATTCAGTGTAGTGGCAATCTTCCTCAGCATCAGATCATGGTTCATGACCAGATCATAGGTTCCTAGATGCATCTTCTTCATAACTTGAAGTTCCTACATTACCATGGAGATATCACAAGAAGTACCTGCTCCTGTTGGGGGTGGTGGTGCAAAAGATGTTGGTTTAGGTTGTCTGGGACGCTTTGACTCTTGAGGCATAAAATGGTCCATGTGGTCTATCACCCAGTACTTATCCATAATCCTTTCAGGCTTCACCTTTTTGTCAATTCTTCATAGTTCAACCTAGCCTGATTCTTTTGTGCCAACAAAGTGATAACAGAGCAATATGGCAGTTGGAGACTCTTTTCAATGGCTTTCATCATCTCCTCTAGTATTAACTCACCCAGATTAACATACAGGCCTCTCATTAAACAGTAAATCAACACCAACCTCTTAATGGTAATCTCAGTAGCATGAGCCACAGGTTGCAGGGATGAAAGGACATAGTGACACCATAAGAGGGGAAGATGATTCAAACAACTCTTCCTGATACTTTTTGGTGCACCATTCACTTTTGTTATATATGTAGCTCCTTGTTCACAGCATTCTTCTAAAATTTCTTTCCTAAGATTTTCATTTTCAGCCCTATGAAAGATATCTACTTTCCAAGTGTAGTGACATCCTTCCTCATCCAATATTGGTACTTTCAATAGCTTATTCAATATGTGACGAGATAGAGGAATGGTGACTCCTCTCAAGAAAGAAGAAAAATGAAACTTATCCTAAATAGAATTGGCCCTTAGATTGGCATAAAATTCCCTAGTAAGTTCTTGGTAACCATTCCCTAAATTCTCATTAAAAAATTGCCACCCCCTTTGAAGCATGGCAGCTTTTATAGTGTAATCAGAACAATTTTCTTCCTCCAGGACTAAAGCTCTATCCCTTATTACTCCCCTATGTTTGAACTTATTCTCATAAGCTTGGGCAACCTTGGAATCTCTAAACCTATACCCATCAAAACCCTCAACTGTCTGAAGCTTCTTTTCTTCCTCAAGGCTTTTACTCCTTTCGATTGATGGAGAATCAGGGATACTGATAGTAACCACCCCTTTTCCTTTCCCTTTTGGGGTTTTCTTCATACTTACATTTTCAATAATTTTTTCAAGTTTTCTAAAAGTCTTTCTGATCTTCTAACCATTGTGAATGTTAACGATGGTATTTATAAAGCCTAAATGGATACAAATGTACAAACAACACAACCACACAAAAAGAAAAATGTGAGATGAAAAGATATGATGGATGCAAGAAATTTGAAATTGAAACAAAGAACTACTAAAATCCTAGTTATCAACTGAAATTAAAGAATGCAAAGATGTTACCTTTCACAGGGCTCCAGAGATTATGCCTTTTCCTCTTCAAAACCTAAGGTTCCAACGTAAAGAGTTGGGGTTTGTACGCTGAAAGGATTTTATACTGCTAAACCCTTTACATGAGGTACGCGTAGTTACGCTGAAATGTTGGTGTATAAACGCCTATATTAAATCATAAGAAGTAGTAACAGGTATGAATTGCGCTCAAGCAGACCATTGTTCACTTAAGCAAAGAGAAGATACTATGGGATGCGCTCAAGCATGGAAAAGTTAAGCTCAAACGACAACTTGAAATAATTAACGTTCAACTTTCTCAGCCCCGAGCACGCTCAGGTGTAGGTGTGAGTAATGTACGCTTAAGCGCACAATGCATAACATGTAACAGTTTGGTGCAGGCTCATTCTCGCTTAAGCTTGCTATTGTTTCGCTTAAGCGCAATGTACAACAGAGCCATGCACATCCCGATCACGCTTAAGAGTGATGCTCCTAGCTCAAGCGTGAAAGTTTTCTATCAGGCACCAGGGATCACGCTTAGAGCACATAGAATTACACTCAAGTGTATGGTGGATTCAGGGGGGGTCAAAGATAACTCGCTCAAGCGATAAGAAGTCGCGCTTAAGCGCAAATGTATAAGAAAAGGACAATTCCACAATCACGCTTAGGCGTGAGAAATTCTCGCTCAAGCGTGCAAAGAAAATAGAGCCACTCGCTTAAGCTCACATGATTACGCTTGAGCGAGGAGAAAGGACCATGGTAATTCTATCCTATATGAAATTCGCTTCAGCAAATGGTGATTCGCTTGAGCGAAATAAGAGAAATAAGTGCAACTCATCTAAGCGCCAGTAGACTCGCTTAAGCAGACAGAGGTATCGCTTAAGCGTATTATACCATGCTTAAGCGTGGCAAGTTGTCTAGACCAGGAATAATTCACGCTTAAGCGTGAGAGAATCACGCTCGAGCGCTATATGCTTCAAGACAACACGCTTAAAGCATGAAACAACTATACTTCAGCGCAAGGATCAGAATGAAGGGTCACACTCAAGCGTGGAACCGAGCTCGCTCAAGCGTGAGGCTTATACAAGGTCACACTCATGCGCGAAATAACATGCTTAAGCGAATAGGAACTTAGCTTACGATCACGCTTGAATGCATCAAAGCTCGCTCAAGTGTCAGGGGTACCTGATTTTAATTCTAGCTAATGGATTTACATGTAGGTACACTAGGAATTGAGCGTATGAACGCTCAAACTTTATTCAAAAATTTTACAATATTATTTACACCTTGATCAAAATTTTTAGTTTTCTTTTATTGTTTCCAACACAAAACACAAAATGCAACAATCAAAATATAGGGTTGCCTCCCTAAAGCGCTTCTTTAAGGTCACTAGCTTGACCTTCTGACATCTAAGAAGATGCCTGCAACAACATGGAGGTTTTCTACCTATCAAACTCTCCTCCAAAGTAGAGTTTGAGTCTTTGGCCATTCACTTTAAAAGTTCTATCGGTGGCTGGTTCTTTTAACTCAATTGTACCATGTGGGAAGACCTCATTCACAATAAAAGGTCCAGACCACTTGGATCTTAGTTTTCCTAGAAAGAGTCTCAGCCTAGAGTTAAACAACAACACCTTATCATCTTTTCGAAACTCTTTTCTATTTATCCACTTATCATGCCACTTCTTAGTTTTCTCTTTATAAATTAAGGCACTCTGATAAGCATTGAGCCTGAACTCCTCAAGTTCATGGAGTTTTAGAACTCTTTCCTCTTGAGATTGGTCAAAATCCATGTTTAACAGCTTTGTGGCCCACTATGCCTTATGTTCTAACTCCATAGGGAGATGGCAAGCCTTACCATATACCAACTGATAAGGAGAGATGCCAATGGGAGTTTTAAATGATGTTCTATAAGCCCACAATGCATCATCTAATCTTACAGACCAATCATTCCGAGATTTCCCTACCACTTTCTCTAATATTCTTTTGATTTCTCCATTGGAAAGCTCAACTTGTCCACAAGTTTGTGGATGATATGGAGTAGATACCTTATGCAGTACCTTATAGTGTCTTAGGGCTTTTTCCATGATTCTATTGCAGAAATGTGACCCTCCATCACTAATGAGGACTCTAGGGACTCCAAATCTAGAGAAAATGTTCTTTTTTATAAACCTAAGCACCATATGTGCATCATTGGTTCTGGTAGGGATTGCCTCCACCCAGTTGGAGACATAATCTAGAGCAACAAGGATATATTCATTAGAGAATGACTTTAGGAATGGTCCCATGAAGTCAATGCCCCAAACATCAAATAACTCCATAACTAAAATATTTGTCAAAGGAATGCCAGCTTTAGCAGAGAGGCCTCCACTTCTTTGGCACTTATCATACCTTTTCACATACAATCTAGCATCAATAAAAATTATTGGCCAATAAAAGCCATATTGCAACACTATTGCTGCTGTTCTAGAGGCACCATAGTGTCTTCCATAATAGGAATCATGGCAGTGCCACAGGAGTCTTTCTTGCTTTGATTCTGTGATGACCCGCGTCAATTTACCATTTAATTACATCCTTTTAATTATTTTTCACAATAAATTTATCGCACTTAATGAAAAATTAATTTGGTCCTAATATAAAATAATATTTATTTTTCTTAAGCACACTCAAAATAATAACCGATCAGAAATAAATCAATTAATGAAATGGAATTAACTACAATCAGCGGAAGAAGAAAACAAAGACAGGAATCATTCGCCTGAGCGAGACCCTGATTCGCTTAGGCGAAACCCGAGAAGGTCGCTTAGGCGAGTTCCGACTCGCTTGAGAGAATTCTACACTTTAAACCTGAGCGAACTAGGGGACATACAAGGAAAGTTCACAATTGTCTTTACTCGAAAATGGTTCACTCGGTCGTATTCCACTCGGGAACCTCTTAACCTTCCTTCACTCGAAAGAGGGTTCTCTCAGTCATACTTCACTCGAAAACATTCTAGTCACTCGGAAGGGGCGAGGGATACTCGCCTGAGCAAAATAGGCACGGGATCAAATTCCCCCGGCCCTCGCTCGGACAAGACTGAATCCGCTCGCGAGATTCGTCCAATAATCGACTTTACTACAGCAACGCAGATTCACTCATGAAAATCAATACCGATCACATAGCAACATAATTCATATGCACATTAGTCAACATACACAAGCAACATAGTATGGCATCACATACTCGGAAAATTCATTATACATTACACACAATTCATTTCACAATCACTCGGTTCCTTGGCATCGATCCTCCGCTTGGCGCACCTCCAGGGCTCCACCTCTTCCCTGTCACTGGTTACTAAATTGAAAACCACAACAAGGGTGAGTGTTTGGCATCATAATTAATCTAGAACGGAAATTAACAAAATACTAGTATATGAACTCCGTCTGATTGCTTTATCCACAATTGTAAATCACACTCGGCAACGATAGCCAATCACACTCGGCAATTATAGCCAATCACACTCAGCAAATATAATAATTCACACTCAGTAATTATAACAATTCATACTCGGCAAGTTTAACAATTCACACTCGGCAAATATAACAATTCATACTCGACAAGTTTAACAATCCACACTCGGCAAATATAGCAAATCATACTCGGCAAATATATCAAATTGCACTCGGCAAATATAGCAAATCATACTCGGCAAATATATCAAATTGCACTCGGTAAATATAGTAAATCATACTCGGCAAATATATCAAATTGCACTCAGCAAATATAGCAAATCATACTCGGCAAATATATCAAATTGCACTCGGCAAATACAGCAAATCATACTCGGCAAATATATCAAATTGCACTCGGCAAATATAACAAATCATACTCATCACAATACTAAATTCATCAATTGTCACCGCTGACTCTCAGACAAAATTGACGCCTAGTATCTGGATACTAAAGGACTGGCCTTCAGCTGGGAGTCCGACTTGACATCCTGTGAACCCGACTTGGTTCACGGAGCACGACTTGGCTCCCCCTCAACCACTGGGTCATAGACCTCTGGGTAGCTCAACTGGGTATGACTTGACCACGGAAGCCAAAAACGAGGGTAATACATACCGTCGGCCGTCCCATACCACATAATCACATCATATCTCATAATCATTACATATCATCAACAAACAGCAGATGCAACTACCAGAAACTGGCATGTGCTCACAATACAGGGTGACCGACTTATCAAGCCCATCCATCACATTGCCACTGGGCAACCTACTTGTCAAGCCCGTCAATATAATGCCATCACACATAATCAATTATATAGCATAAACATTCAATTCCTTTACTGGAAGCCTGCCAGGAGCCGCTCCTTGACCGTGCAACGCACCGGCGATCACTCCCCGCCCTCAACAGTATACAGGGTATCTAATTCATAATATACAACTTAACATAATTAAAGCATTATTAATCAAACACACAAATATCAGAAGTTGACATGTGATTACCACACAGGATAGCCAACTTGCTAACTCATCAACATACTGTCATAACTTTTATTAACACAACTAAATCTCATCAGTCTCATGTGTAAATATCAGGAGCTGGTATATACTCACCTCGCAAGACAGCCACATTGTCGCGACCGGGATCGCGGCGGCACGGCCGACCCTCAAAACGATCTTTTATATATAAACAGGGAGTCGCCACCAATATTTTTTAGGATAAAATACCGAGAAAACCTTTGTTAAAGCACTGGTTATAAAAATGAGATTCCATGTTCGGGAGTCTGATTACAGGTGAGGAAGGTATTAGCACCTCACAACTGTCCGTTATAAAAATGGTTACCTCAATATGATAACGCACATTATAATTAGTCTAATAATTATTTTTACTTCTTCATGAAAGGAAAATATACGAGATGACAAGTTATACAAAGAATAAACAAAAATAAGCACGGAATATTTACATGAGATTAACAGGACGTCTCGTCCAAATTAATCTCGCTCCACCATTTTTAATAAAAAATTACAATAATAATGAGAATAATAATAATCATTACCAACTTTATTCTAGTCCGAATAGAATGTATGAAGTACTTATTTTTTGTTACATATTTATTACAAACCTAGAAAGGGCTAAAAAAGGAAAAGGAAAGAAAATAACAGCTATTTATTTAAGTGGGAAAATGGAATACCGGGTGAAAATATGGAAATCTGAGTGAAAAACGGAAATCCAAGTAAAATAGTGAAAAAAAATGAGTGAAAATGGAAAAACCGAGTGAAAATGTAAAATACCGAGTGAAAAGGTAGAATGCCGAGTGAAGGTTGAACACCGAGTGGAAGAGTGTGCTGACCGCGTGAGAAAACAGTTGGGGGGTTGAGAAGAGTTTGGATATGTTTAGAAGGAGAAGGAGGACGGTGTTGGGGTTGAAGGAAGAGGTCGGTGTGGAGAGGATTTTAAGGGTGCTGGTTGGTTTTCAAAGGAGGACGGTGTTGGAGAGGATGAAGGGTGCTGGTTGGTTGAGAGGAGAACGGTTGGGTGAGTAAGGGAGTGGGATAGCGTTTTAAGATAAGGGGGTAGTGGAGAAAAATGAGGAAGGCGGTGTTTAGAGGGAAAAGGGGTGGTGTTGAGGAGTTTGAGGAGGGCGGTGTTTAGAGGGAAAAAGGGGCGGTGTGGTTGGAAGGAGGTGAAGGATTGAGGACGGTTGGAGAGAGGAGTGAGGACGGTGTTGAGGAGTTTGAGGAGGGCGGTGTTTAGAGGGAAAAGGGGGTGGTGTGGTTGAAAGGAGGTGAAGGATTGAGGACGGTTGGAGAGAGGAGTGAGGACGGTTGAGTGAGAGAAGTGAGGACGGATTGGAGAGAGGAGTGAGGACGGATTGGAGGGGGTGTGAGGTATGTGTTTGGTTTGGAGGGGTTGTGAGGTGTGTGTGTGTGTGGTTTGGTTTGAGAGGGGAAGAGGAGAGGGAAGGACTGTGAGGGTTTTTAGACAGTGAAAGGAAAAGAGAGGGATGGCTGGGTATTCCTTTTTCTCTTAAAAATTCCCCAGTCCCTGAAGGCTCCAGGATCCTCTCTATTTATAGAGGTCCTGGACACCCACCAGCAGAGGCAAGTGGTCCTTTTTTATTATTTTTCCTTGCCAGCCGCCCCACTTGGCCAGCCTGGATGGAGTTGGTGGACACAGCTTACACCTAGGCAGTTATAGGGGTCGGCAGCTAGTGGGCCTTTCCTTTGTCACTTTGTCAGCCGCCCCCCACAAGTCAAAGATCCACTTGGATAGTGGAAATCCAAGTTAGCAAGGGCACTCGGTGGGAATATGGGTCGGATTTTACCTTCTCTACAAAATCCGAGTGGAAAAGGTGAATTCTGTTCACAAGACCGAGTGAAATGAAGCTGTTTATACAAAAACCGAGTGACGAATGACTCGAAACCGACTTAAATGGTCGGAGTACGACTCAGAGTGGTTGAATAATGATTCGGAATTGGAAATGGCTTAAAAGACGACTCGGAAATGGTCTAAGGACAGCTCGGAAAAAGAATACTTTACTCGGTTCTGACTGAAGAGGCATCACTCGGTGTTGATTGAAGATTCTTCACTCGGTGTTGATTGAAGATTCTTCACTCGGTATAGCTTCATGTCTTCCTTCATTGGAATGGTTCAATCAGCACTTGGAGAAATCTTGTTCGGCAATCCTTCTGCTTGAAGCCTCACTCTGCCCTTCTGCTTGATTCACTCGGCATGTCAGAAACATTTTGCTCGGTTGCTGGTAGATCAGAACCATTCTATCTTTAACTTTACACTTATTCAGTCAGAACATTGTCAGCCGGTTTGGAAATGAACTTCAACCCTCTCGGATTCACAAAGGGGGGTCGTCCTCGATACTTTAGGAAAATCTGATGACTCGGACAACTTCACTCGGAATTGGCTTCATATTTCAATCACGATATGCTCGGAATTGGCTTCATACTGCAGCACTCGGTGTCATCCTTTACACCTCAATCAGAATTGAGAAATTGAGAATCTAACCACTCGGATATGCTTACCCGGGAATCAACCTGTTCTCTTCAATCAGAAAAGCTTTTCTCAGCCTTTTCAACGCACTCGGAGTCGGTCTTCCCTCCACTCAGAATTTGGATCTCAGACATTTTCACTCGGAACCGACCTTATTTTCACTCGAAATTGCATATTTCTTACTCAGAAACTCAAATTTGGTAATCTGACTCGAAATTGGCCTTGTTTTCACTCGGAATTGGCCTTATTCTTACTCGGTTTCAATCACCAATCCTCAATCATCAATTGGAGGCTTTTATTCTCTCAGAATCGTTCCATATGTGCATCAATCCACTCGGATATCTGGGAGTCGTCCTTATCTTCCAATTAGAATGGAATTCGGCCATTTGCATTCGGAATTGGTCTTATTCCTCACTCAGGATTTAGAACTTGGACAACCACTCGGAAACCGCCTTATTATCACTCGAAACTTGGAAACTTTGACATATCCACTCGGAAACCGCCTTCTTATTACTCAGAATTTGGAAACTTGGCATTTTCACTCGGAATCTGCCTGCTTTTCAGTTAGAACTTGGAAATTGGACTCGGAATGATTGTAGTGGGACAGCTTCCACTCGGATTTACTTCTAATAGGGACATATTTCCTCAAGATCAATAACTTTTCACTCGGAATGGCCTTGATAGGGAAGTTTCCACTCAGATTTCCTCCAACAGTGAAGTATTCCACTCGGATTCGCTCCATTCTGAGTAATTCCACTCGGTTTTGGTCATTTCTGTGTAATTCCACTCAGATTTCATTGTTCTGTGTCATTCCACTCGGATTTCATCATTCGAAGGAAAGGAATATGCATCAGGTATTAATCTCGCTCGGGCGTGACATGTCTCGCTTAAGCGAACCATCACCCGCTTGGGCGAAAACAGGCCAGGGACCATGTCTTACTCGGAAATGATCAATACGAGTCAGTTTTTTTTTACTTGTATTTTTTTCTTCTTTTTTTTACTTGTATTCTTTTTTTCTTTTTTTTACTTGTATTTTTTTCTTTTTTTACTTGTATTTTTTTTTTCTTCTTTTTTACTTGTATTTTTTGTACTTGTGGATCGACCGGACTGAAATAGGTGTTCACACACATAACTCAGCTCTCACAAGTTATGCTTCCATATTTTGTCATAATGTACAACGCTTTACTCTCACAATCACCATAAACCATACACAACTCACATTCATACATACATACACATGCAATCATCCAGCAAGATTTCTTACCATATTCATAATCAATTCAATGACTCAAACCCAAAATATGTCCTATTCTAATTAATTACAACCTGAACACCCCCTTACCTCTATTCTAAGCTTCAACGATCTGCTCCTAATGCCGATTGTGTCCTCTAAGCGCTGGGTTCACGGTTTCACTTCCGAATCCAGCAACAGCTTTGTCAATCAGTCCTCCGATGTTTGTTCTGCTACCTATGGGGGTTGGAATGCAAAACCCATTAACATCATACCACCCTCTGCTCTAAAGACCATTTTCAGGCTCACACACCTAAGAGGAGTGGAAAACAGAACCTTACTCTGCCATGCATGGCCATTCAGTTTAAAGGAGTGAAAATGAAAAAAGACGAGATAACTCAAATTAAAGAGTCCATCGTACTCACCTTGAAACCACGGTCACAGAAATGTAGTTATCTGAAAGTTTCAGCGCTAGATGGACCTTCCCTCAGAGCATGCAGCTCGGCAGCGGGAGGAAGGAGAAGAAGAAAAAGAAACAGGAGAAGAAGAAAGAAGTAGGCTTGCGTGGATACTGAGGAAGGAGAAAGGAAACCTTCTTTATTTAAGGCTCAGGGGTAAAATGGTCACTTCTCCATTTCTTTTATAATTTCCTCAAATGTTTTAATTAAACTTTACCCCTTCTAATTACACATCATTTTACCCTTTTATAATTAATCAACCAAATAAATTTATTTATTTCCTCAATAGTTAATTATTTATAATTTCCTAATAATTCATTAATATTTTCCACTCATCATAATTCTACTAAATATCAGGGATGTTACAGATTCAGGCATACATCTCCTGATAATTCCATTTACTCCTATCTTATAAAGAAATGGATCATCCCATAGAAAGGTTTTACTGTCATGAAAGAATTTTTTCTTCATTTGGGATGTCCACCCTTCAGGTACCACAGAGGAACTTTTAAAGTTGGCCATATCAGTATACCATGGCCCTGTGATAATTTCCATCATCCTCTTATCTGGGAATTCCTCTTTAATCAAGATAGAATCTAATTCACCCTCCAGACGGGAGAGTTGATCAGCTACTGAGTTCTTTACTCCCTTTTTATCTCTTATTTCTAAATCAAACTCTTGGAGTAAAAGAACCCACCTAATCAACCTTGGCTTTGATTCTTTTTTAGCTAGCAAATACTTGATTACTAAATGATCTGTATACACAATGACCTTAGCACCAATCAAGTAAGCTATGAATTTATCAAATGCATACACCACAGTAAACATTTCTTTTTCAGTGGTGGTGTAATTTATTTGGTTCTCATTCAGTACTTTACTAGCATAATAGATCACATGTGTTAATTTTTTTTTCTTTTGTCCTAGCACAGCTCCTATAGCAAAGTCACTTGCATCACACATTAGTTCAAATGGTAAAGACCAATCAGGTGTTGCAAGGATTGGAGCTGTTACTAATATTTGTTTTAGATTTTTAAAAGCCTTGACACATTTTTCATCAAAAATAAAAGCATGATCTTTCACAAGTAAATCAGTCAAAGGCTTAGCTATTTTCAAAAAATCCTTAATAAATCTCCTATAGAAGCCAGCACATCCTAAGAAACTCCTCACTCCTTTCACATTGATTGGAGGAGGAAGTTTTTCAATGATATCAATTTTGGCTCTATCTACATGAATGCCCTTAGTAGAGATTTGTGGCCAAGGACTATCCCTCCTCTAACCATAAAATGACACTTTTCCCAGTTGAGAACAAGGTTAGTCTCTTGACATCTCACCAACACCTTAGATAGGTTATTGAGGCATACATCAAAACTGCTTCCAAACGTAGAAAAGTCATCCATAAACACCTCAATGAACTTCTCTACCATGTCCCCAAAAATTGTAAGCATACATCTTTGGAAGGTTACTGGAGCATTACACAAACCAAAAGGCATGCGCCTATATGCAAAGATTCCATATGGACAGGTAAAGACTGTCTTGTCTTGATCTTTTGGATCAACCACAATTTGGTTGTAACCAGAATATCCATCAAGGAAGCAGTAATACTCATGACCTGACAGTCTCTCAAGCATTTGGTCTACAAATAGTAAAGGAAAGTGCTCTTTTCTAGTGGAGTCATTAAGCCTTCTATAATCTATGCACATTCTCCAACCTGTAGTTGGTCTAGTGGCAATGACTTCACCATCTTCATTTTTAATAGTGGTCATCCCACCTTTCTTAGGAACCACTTGGACTGGACTAATCCAAGCGTTGTCCGAGATAGGATAGATAATCCCTACATCAAGGAGTTTAACCACTTCTTTCCTTACAGCTTCTTTCATTATAGGGTTTAATCTTCTTTATGGATGAACAACAGGGGAATAGTCATCCTTCATCAAAATTTTATGCATAAAAATGATGGACTAATTCCCTTTAAATTAGAAATGTTCCAGCCAATAGCAGACTCATGTTTTCTTAAAACCCCTATCAATTTTTCTTCATCCTCATCTTTTAAATCAGCATTAATGATTACAGGATGTGATTCATTATCTCCTAAGAAAACATATTTCAAATAAGAAGGCAAAGGTTTCAAATCATTCTTTTCTTCAAACACTTCCTTACCTTTCTCAAGTTCAGTATTATTTAATTTTTCTTTCTTTTTATTTTTCTAATTCACCAACTTCACATGCTTCTAGTAGGTTCAGTAACTCATTATATGAGTCATCTAACTCCTCAGTCTCGGAGTCAAAATCATCCTCAAGAAAGGCTTTTAAAACCTCTTCTTCAGTTCTTAACAACATAGGAGTCTTATAGCTTTTAACTTCTTCAAGCATAAAACAATCCATCTTCTCAGCTGGATGTTTCATACCATTGAAGACATTAAAGGTTACCTGCTCCTCTTGAACTTTCAACATTAGTTCTCCCTTCTCTACATCAATTAAGACTCTTCCAGTAGCTAAGAAGGGTCTTCCTAAGATTAAAGAAATTTCTCTATCAGCTTCCATATCCAAAACTACAAAATTTACTGGGAAGATGAACTTATCTACCTTAACTAACAATTCTTCCAGCATCCCAAGAGGATATTTGATAGACCTATCAGCTAACTGTAAAGACATACGAGTTGGTTACAGGTCATTAATTCCTAATTTCTTCATTAAGGATAAAGGCATGAGGTTAATGCTAGCCCCTAGATCATATAAAGCACTTCCTACATGAACATCCCCTATTGCACAAGGTATTGTAAAAGATCCAGGATCTTCTAGCTTTTGAGGAAGTTTCTTTTGAATAATTGCACTACACTCTTGAGTGAGAGAAACCATTTCATCTCCCTTAAGCTTTCTCTTCTTAGACAGAAGTTCTTTAAAAAATTTAGCATATGAAAGCATCTCTTGCAATGCCTCAACAAAGGGAACATTTATGTGAAGCTTTTTAAACACATCTAAGAACTTAGTAAATTTTTGCTCCTCTATCTGTTTCTTGAATCTATGTGGAAATAGAGCATTCTTTAATTTCTCAGGAGTTAGCTTGACAACTTCCTCCAAGATCAAATCAATCTTTTTCTTTTTCTTTTGATGAACTTGGTTTTCTTTTTCTTTCTCTATTTTAACTTTCTTTTTAGTTTCATCAATAACTTGCTCACTTACCTGCTCTTTTTCTTTTTCTACATCGTTTTCTAAATTATCTTCCTGATTTGGAGTAGGGGTAAGAACTTTCCCACTCCTTGTGGTTATTGCCTTGCAATGTTCCCTTAGATTTACCTCAGTATCTCCAGGAAAATTGCCTGACTGTCTCTTAGCTAACTGTTTTGAGAGCTGTCCAACCTGGTTTTCTAGATTTTAGATGGACGTTTCTTGATTTTTAAAGTTAGCCTGAGTGGCCTGAATGAACTGAGATAGCACATTCTCAAGTTCAGACTTTTCTTTAGAAGGAGGTGGAGAAGGTTGTTGTGATCTAGTTGTGGTTTGATTTTGTGGCATGTTTTGATTCAAATGTGGACCTTTCTGCCATAAAACATTGGGGTGATTTCTATAGTTAGGATTAAAGAATTAGAGGGATAATTTCTTTGAAATTGTTGCTACCCCATGTAATTAAGTTGCTCAGCAGGCACATTTTGATCATATAGGCCATTTTCATGGTCTCCACAACAAATAAGCATCCTGTGCTTCTAGTTCTAATATCCCTCTCTTAGGGATTTGGCTCCTTTCACTAACCAAACATTCATTTGAAGTCATTACATCAATCAACTCTATAGCTTCTTCTATAGTTTTTGTGTTTAATGAACCTCCAGCTGAGGCATCAATCAAGACTCTAGTTGCTGGTCTTACACCATTATAGAATATGGTAACTTGCTGCACATCAGGAATCCTATGGTGAGGATATTTCCTCAAACTCTCTTTTTACCTATCCCATGCTTCCATCAAAGATTCACCCTCTCTCTGCTGGAAACAAGTGATTTCTATACGCAACTTGGCATACTTAGAAGGAGGGAAATATTTAATCAAAAATTTTCTTTGTAAATCCTCCCAAGTGGATATACTGCCTTTTGGTTGGCTCTGTAACCAGGCTTTTGCACGGTCCCTTAGAGAAAAAGGAAACAATCTCAATCTTATTGCCTCATCAGGGACACCATTCATTTTCACTGTATCACAAATTTGGAGGAAGATTGCTAGATGCAAATTTGGATCCTCAACCTCACTTCCTCCGAATTGGTCATTTCTAACTAACTGTAGAGTAGTCACAATCAATATCAGGGTGCTAGATTGTGATCCTTCTTCAGTAGGCCTAGAGTAGTCACCTAGTGTAACTCTCATATGTTCCATTTCTTGCTGTTCTTTTTGGTTTTTCTCTTTCCTAAGCTTACGCTCTAACAAATCAATATCAGGGTCAAAGAAGAATGGCTCTACTCTGTTCCTTGACTGCATACACCAAATATTAGACACAAACAATTCAAAGCTACTGCTACACATAATCTACCGCTATACTAAAAACAAAAATTAAACTACTACCTAATGTGAAACAAAATTAAACGGTTTAGTCTAGTATCGGTCCAAGGATTATTGATATTACTCAACAATCCCCGGCTACGGCGCCATTAACTTGGTGTAAAAATCCTGAGCCATTACTTGGTGTGTAAGTATCGGAGGATTATATATTTTGGCAAGTGCACCAATCGTTGAATTTGTAATATATTTGATCGTCCCACAAGGATTGAGGTAATTACCGTAATCTTTGACTAGCACAAGCTGAACCAACACAAGCAGATAGAATTCATTCTGCTTTTGTTGTTGTAAACTTTCTATGTTTTTGTATTTTTAGAAACAATATAGAAGATGAAGTGTGATTAATGGAAGATAGGTTAGGATTACTTCAGCTTATAACTTTATCAAGGAACATGCAATCGAGGTTCAATTAAGCTTCAGATGCAAGAGGACAATTCACAGATGGTTAATCCCTAATCCCTTAGGTAATTAACACTAATTCCTAAGCATTAAACCCTAATCCCTTAGGTGTTCAGTGACAGAGAAATCTAATGTGAAATTGGGGGTTGAACCCTAACTATTCACCTACTTACTAGGCCTGAATTAGTTAGGAAGCCAGAAGTTACCTAAGCCTCAACCATGATTCCTTACTGGTGAGATTCTTCATTTGGATCTGAATTTGTCAATCTAGCAGAGTAAATCCACTTCTCAGCTTGTTCTTCTCTTACTTCAAAAGATAGTTTTCTCAATACAGCTTCAAGATTCCATCGGAAGCTTCAGCAATCCTAACCCTAGGGGTTTAGAAACCCATAGGAATGGATTCAAATGAAGGAATACAGAAAGACATGGACGAGAGAGTTTAGAGAGAAAAAAGAATTAGAGAGATTAGAAATGAGAAAATGAGTCATGTTATTGCTTCTATGTGTGTCTCTCCTCCTTTTTTAGAGAGTATTTACAAGTATATATAGATAACTTAAACTAACTAACTAACTTTAATTAATTACAAGAGAAACTTAATTAATAATTAAACTAACTAAACTAATTACATGATTATAGGGAAATAATTAATTATATACATTACTTAAATTACTACAGTACAACAAAAAACAGAAAACAGCAACGGTGCAACTTAGAGGGAAAAAATATCAAACTGAATAAGCGCGAAGGACTCGCGCTTGGCGCGATTGTATTATTTCATGCACGCTGGGAATTCATGCTTGAGCGTGATGGCACTTTTATTCCACGCTTGAGCATGAAAGAAGTTTGCTTGAGCATGGTCGTGTTTTCCTTTCTTTCCTCACTAGTGGAAAAAATGGATATAACAACGGGATATATTCACGGGTTGAAGAGGATCAGTGATAAAAACATGCGTGGTGGCATTTTGGAAATTATAAGGTGAACGTTATAATCAGAGAAAACTATATATCCACGGTTAACATCACAGTAATAACAATGGCTAATCACAGTAATACAAAGCGAATAATGCTCTGATACCAGGTTGCGACACCCCAAAAATAGAGGTAAATTTTTTGCGATTTAGAACAATTAAAGGATGGAAAAGATCGCGAGATGAAAACTTGGGCAAGTAATCCCCGGACCCATTTTAATAACCTATCTCATATATGAAGATATGAGAAGGTGAACAATTAAGATAAAGAGTGAACCTTGGATGATCAATCTCATGATCATCAACAAGGAGTAGCGGAAGTGTATAATTACATTAAGAAAATGAAGGGGAGTGGTAGAAGGTCGAAGGATGGTCCATTGAATTGTTAAAATGTATTAATTATGTGTGTAGGTCATTGTACAATCATATTATAGTCAAACAATACCAATGATACCCCAAAACAGAGGAAGAGGTGTGAAAACAGGGCCATGAATCGATTCAAACACCCCATGAATCGATTCAAATGATTCTGGAGTGCAAAACAGTGAAAACAGGACCCCTTGAATCGATTCAAGCTCGTATGAATCGATTCGGACACTTCTAGAACTCAAAATTATGCAAACAGGGGCCCTTGAATCGATTCAAGATCGTATGAATCGATTCAGGCCTTCCTGGAACCAAAAACCGTGAAAACAGCAGCTCTTGAATCGATTCAGAGATCCTCGAATCGTTTCGAGACAGCACAGTTGTTGTTTTTATGCAGAAAAAGCATTATTTTTGGACTTCCAACCCCCCTAACTTTCTCATATCAACTCCAAATGCTACCAAATTTTAACACAAACTAAAATACACCATTTATGATGTGTGGCCACCGGCCTCACTCAAAAATTCTCAAAAATGAGAAAATTATGCAAATAAATGTGTTTTGTCCATTCCTGAGCCTTTTTGAGTAACATAGGGGTCTATTCTCAACAGAATTGACCCGCTCCAGTTTCTATAAGCCATAAATCATGTATTTAGGCTATTATAACCACCACACACTACCCAAAAGTCATAAAACTCATTTTGACCTTACTAGTTCCTTACTTATGCATGACAATCATGAAATATCATCAATTTTACAACACATAAGGTTATCATTCACAATTCTCATCATTTGTTCATCAAGCGAGCAAAATTCAAGCACTCACACCTTAGCATCTTACATCACCAAGGTCATAACCAAAAATTGGTCTTATATGTAGGTTCCAATTTTTCACACATGACCTACAAAATCATTATACATTATCCATACCAATTCATGGCTAGACAAAATATGTAGAATACTATATACATTACAAACATTCTACACAAATCATAAAATCAAAATGTTGCCGGCCAAGGCATTCTTTACCAAAATGGGCTTCCTTCACACTTTTCTTCTTCAAAATAGCTCCAAAGTAAGTCCTACAACACAAGAGCTAAAAAGATATACCACAGGGAGAGTGAGTATACTTTCTCAATGATGAAAATCTAACATTTATGATAATATATACATGAATACAATATAAACATCATCTATAAAAACTTCAATCCACACTCATTAAGTATTAATTTACTAAACATAATCATATATATATCCTTTTTAATTCATAAGAAACAAGTCGTCCACTAACCCATTCATAGTTGGTTTCAAAGTAAGTTCCATTTATTCTTCATACAATTCACTCAACAGGATATCATTCTATGCCATGTTCTTATGGCTAACACACATGCTAGTGTTTAAAATGCATATGCACAGATCCGATTATTATTTCAACAGAGATCCCATTCACTTAAATGAATATCATCACTCTGGGATATACCCTTCGTGGCACCCCACAAGGTGATATATTCATCAATCATATCATTATCATCACTCCGGGATATACCCTTCATGGCACCCCGCAAGGTGATATATTCATCCATCATATCATCGTCATCATTCCGGGATATACCCTTCGTGGCACCCCGCAAGGTGATATACTCATCCATCATATCATTATCATCACTCCGGGATATACCCTTCATGGCACCCCGTAAGGTGATATATTCATCAATCATATCATTATCATAATCATCATATGATATACCATTCTTAGCCTCAGAAGGTCTTAATCCATAATTAATCATTCTAGGCACCAAGTTCACACCCACATCACAAACACATGATATCACAATAATATTCAGAATACATATTCAGATTCCCAATAATATTATCTACAGCCCTGACCAATGGCATCTCAATCAAAGATACTTGGTCCGACACCCATATTTATCCGGGTCAGTTTTCAACTTATTCAGTCACAATAATTCACTAACAGTCTCGGAGAATCTTAGTTAAATTATTTCTAGTATTTTGGAATATTATTTAGTCCCCATTTAATCTTTCAATGTCTATTTTCTTAATTTAACTTCCTACTTTAAAAATTCGGGGTGTTACAATAGACAGCATGAACCCGTTTGGGAACCTGAGCACAAACCATAGTTTGTGGCCTGTTTTGTTGTTTGTTTACAACTTGCCACCATGGTTGTGCATGAAGCAAAAATATGTCATGTTATCGATGATGATTTCTGGTCCAAGTTAACCGGGGAACGACATTGATGTATATTTAACTCCATTGGTTAAGACCTCAAAAGGTTGTGGGAAGACGGTGTTGATGTGTTTGACGGGTTTACTGGGCAGTTATTCAAATTGTGTGCCATACTATTTTGCACGATCAATGACTTTCCAGCGTATGGTAACTTATCCGGGTACAGCGTGAAGGGTCATAAAGCTTGTCCAGTATGTGAGGAAGGGATTAGTTCTGTGCGGTTGCATCATGGTAGGAAAAATGTTTATCTTCGACATCAAAGGTTTCTTAAAGCGAATCATCCATTTCGGAGGTTGAAGAAGTCGTTTAACGGTGCCTAAGATTTTGAAATGGCTCCTCCACCACTATCTGGTCTCCAGGCATATGAAAAGGTGAAAGACGTCAACATGCAATTTGGTAAGTGTGAAAAATAGCACCTGACACAAAACAACTGGAAGAAAAAGTCAGTGTTTTTTGACCTGCCATATTGGAGGGAGCTTAATGTAAGACACTACATTGATGTAATGCATGTGGAGAAAAATGTGTGAAACAGTTTAGTTGGTATACTCTTAAACATACCCGGGAAGACTAAGGATGGCCTAAACTCGCGTATGGACTTGGAGTTGATGGGTATACGTCAGGATTTGCATCCACAATCAAAGGGCAAAAGAACATATTTGCCCCCAGCATGTCATACGTTGTCCAGAAAGGAAAAGCAAAGTCTGTGTGAATCGTTACGAAGTGTGAAAGTTCCGTCTGGTTATGGCTCCAACATCAACTCTTGTGTTTCCATGAAAGATTTGAAGTTAGTTGGGTTGAAGTCTCAAGATTGTCACATCTTGATGCAACAGTTTATGTCTATCGCCATTCGTGACATTCTTCCTAAAATGTGAGAAATGTCATAACAAGGTTGTGTATGTTTTTCAATGCCATATGTTGCAAGGTAATCGTGCCCGGTGAATTGGATGTGTTTAAACAGGAGGAATCACTTATATTATGTCTGCTTGAAATGTATTTCCCACCCTCTTTTTCTGACATAATGGTCCACTTAATCATCCATTTGGTGAGAGAGGTCCGTTTGTGTGGTCCAGTGTTCTTACGGTGGATGTATCCTAATGAGCGATATGTGAAGATATTGAAAGGGTATATGAAGAACCAGCGCCGTCCTGAAGCTTCAATTATGGAAAGATATATTGCAGAGGAAGCAATTAAGTTTTGCACTGAATACATGTCACATGCTACAAGCATTGGTATTCCAACGACTCGTCATGAAGGGAGATTGGATGGGAAAGGAACGATTGGAAAAAAATGAAGAGCATGCCATGTGATGATGTCCTTCAGGCACACTTGTATATTTTAAACAACACGGACAATGTGCAACCGTATCTAGCCACTCATAAGGAGCTAGTCAAGAAAACCAACCCTAAAATAACTGAAAAGTGGTTGTTGAATGAACACAACAAGAGTTTCATGCAGTGGTTCCAAAAGACCGTTCTGAAAGATGCATCTGCATCCTTGATATTACATCGACTGGCACAGGGCCCAAACTTTGATGTCCTCACTTTATGTGGGTATGACATAAACAACTATTCATTTTATACAAGGACACAGGATGAAAAGAGTACAAATCAAAACAGTGGAGTGATGGTTGTGGCTCAGTCAATGCATTTCTCAACTTCAAAGGACAACAACCCTGTGATGGCCGAGTCATGCTACTTTGGTGTGATTGAAGATATATGGGAAGTCGATTAGAGTCCCTTCACCGTTCCTGTGTTTAAATACAAATGGGTTGACAATAAGAACGGTGTTAAAACTGATGATTTAGGAGTTACATTGGTGGACCTCAACAAGATAGGGCATAAGGACGAACCATTCATAATGGTAACATAAGTGAAGTAAGTTTTTTATCTTGCTGACCCAGCTGACAAACGGTGGTCAATTGTTATCGAAGGTAGACACATTGGAGACCCCAATCTTGATATTATGGAAATTCCATCGACCACAATACGGATTCCAACATCTATCGTGGAACATGACATAGATGATGTAGTTGCCAGTCGTCATGACCACCATGAAGGCTTGTGGGAAAATATTTCATCTTCATAGGGTATTAATCATGTTAATGAATCATTGAATTACATGTTATATTAATTATTCATTGTATTAAATGTTATATTAAATATTTGACAGTTGTGTTTCCTTGTTTGGACAGATACTCATGGCTGATCAGGATGGATGATCTAGGTCTGACTCACAGGCTACTGATTCCTCTACTGGGAAGAGTAGAGGTGTTACCCGGATGCCAGACGTTGCACTTAGGCGACACCGGGGTGAGAGGTTACCTGTTGACATGGATGTCAACACTGGTAGGTTTGGAGGACCAAATGCCACGATGTTGAGCAGTTATTTAGGAGTCGTGGCTCAGTTGAAGGTGTCCATCATTATCCTCGACTGGGATAATGTCGAGGAGGTGGTAAAGAACCAGCTATGGAGTGATATTCTGGTAACTTAGATATCATTTAAGTTTTATTTTAGTGTATTATTTCATGTAATTCATAATAAGGACTCCTTTATGGACTAACTCCTTTCATGTAGGATTCTTTTGACATACCATCACATGACATAGCGAGGAGGAAGATCCTCGGTATTATGGTTGAGCGATAGAGATCGTTCAAATTGATACTCACCAGGAGGTATATTTGGACTTTAAATTCTTAATCAACGCTTTGCCAAATTATACCAATCCTTAGTTTAAATGTACCTGAATTGTAGGTATGTATTCAGGGAGGACAAAAGACAGTTCCCCGGAGAGAAATATCCATTCATTGATCAGGAGACTTGGGATGCTTTCGTTGCATCTAAGCATTCTGACAAGTTTTAGGTACATTAGTTTTTAAATGATTAAATTATGTATAATTTAAATGGCTAACTCTGAATATTTGTCTTTCTTGTTGTAGGAAGTCAGAAAGAAAGCCCGGGACATTAAGAAGCTGAATGACTGCCCCCACACACTGTCACGTGGGGGTTACCGTAGGTTAGAGGAGCGGATGGCCCAGGAGAGGCTGAGTCAATGTTAGACTAGTCAGCTTGACACTGGTATTGTGGATCCCCCTTCCCCACCTACACGCCACGACAAATGGAAGCGGGCCAGGATCAAGAAGAGTGGGGAATACACTTCCTCACAAGCTTAGGAGGTCGCCCCACGGATAGTAAGTATTCCCCTTGTATCAGTGTCTATTTTTTGGTTTACATGAAGGAAGTGAATACTAACTTGTTTGGTTTCAGGATTCCTTAGTTGAGCAATCAACCCAAGGGTCTTTCGTAGCCCATGGTAGGCAGGATATTTTGACTACCGCCATCGGCAGGCCAGAGCACCCAGGAAGAGTACGTGCTGTTGTTCGAGGTATAGGTAAGTTGTAAATAACTATATGCTTTCATTTTGTTATCTGTTAAACAATTATGGGCTAATCATTCACATTTCACAGGCTTCTACAGCTATTACGGTGCTCCCGACCCTGCCCCCTCACTTGAGAAAATGGTGGAGCAGAAGGTGGCTGTTGTGAAGGCTGAGTATCAGGAGGAGCTATCTAGGCTTCACCAGGAGATCATCCGATTCAGGGAGGAGATGAAGGCCTCATTCAGCCACCACCAGGAGACTATTGCACCAGCTAGTGACCCACAGGTTAGATTCCTTATTCAATTTCCTCAGTTTTATTGTTTCTAATCACTTTCTTTCATTGTTGAATAACTTCTGCTTGATGTGTAAATATGTAGGTACGGAGGGTTAGCATTAAGGGGTCGTGCGCTGCGGCTGACCCTGACGATGATGGGGTCGAGCCACCAGATACCCGTCAATGTGACCTGTTCATTGACGGGTCGGAGGAGCCAGTTGCCACTGGCATGGTCTACAACTTACGCCCTGTGGTTCACCATCAGACATTACCTGATGGTATGTCCAGGGTCTCTGTTGTGCTCGTCCTCGAGGAAGATGCTGCTGTGCCAATGGCAACTCCAAAGGTGAAGATCGTTGGTCAGGCGGTGGGCCACTTTCTGATGTGGCACAACAGACTTCTGACGGTTACCCCTGGACAGGTAAAAACTTTAAACACTAACTAATTATGTTATATTGTCAATTATGGTACAAACTGTGACGGTTGTCAATTGTTCAACAGGAACAGGCATTGAAAAGGCTAGACCCGGCCGACGATCCCATCCGGATGCTATGGCGCATCGGGTATGAGCAAGGAGAGGAGACTGTTCAGGTCCCATGGGAGCCACTAGTGTTCGGCCGTCCAAGTGCAGTACCACTTTACATTACACATTCTGACATGTGTAAGATTATTTCAGGGACGTCGATGCTGAACATCTGTATCATTCAGCTGTTGGAGCTGTAAGTATATCATTTTTTGTCTAATTTTTTCATTATACAAGTTATTTGTCGCTAAGCATGTCGCAACTTGTTTAGGTTTCTGACAAAACTCTGTGTGGTATTGGGTTTCCAAGGAACTTATGGTTTCTTAGAGCCCTCTCTCATACAGAAGCAAGGAAACAGCATGCAGGACACCCAGGGATACATCCAGAATTGGATGTTTGAGTCTGGGAAGGCTGTATACATGGGCCCCTATCATAAAGGGTAATATTCTATTCTATAATTATTGTCATTAATTTTTGCATTTTAAAGTCTCACTTATCACTGGTAACTGTAGCGCTCAGTGGACGCTTGTTGTGATCTGTCCACAGGCTTATTTTGCTCTGTACTTTGATACTATGCATCGGCCAGTTCCACAAGACCCGAAAAGTATAGTAGACGGGTAAGCTAATCCCTAAAAAATAAGTACAAATTCGATTACATCATTTTTGGACCTATACGATTCTAACTTATCTTGTGTTTTATTTGATGTAGGGCGGTGGTTGGATACAATCGACTGCTTGGAGTTAGGTCCAACGGAAGAAAAGTTATGTGGGTGCACCCAAAAGTAAGTCAATCGTATTCATTCAAATCTTCAATATATATTTTTTAAGTTGCGAATTCACTTATTCTATATTTTATGTCCATTGTAGTCTTACAGGCAGGAGGGTACTTTCGAGTGTGGCTATTAGGTCATGCATACCATGCTGACCATCGTCCAACAACATTTAGAAGATGGATGGACGGATATAAGTCTCATCATTTGGACTACTTTTCTAACAATTTCATCAATCTCATGTAATAAATATAGCTTTTGTTCTAATTGTTTTGTACATTGTTTGTAGTACTTCCAGGACCGGTCATACTTCTCTAAGACACTTGTAGATAATGTTAGAAAGCAATGGGCCTCATACTTCATTGAAATCAACAAAAGAACTTAGCTAGATATAGGATCTTTATTCTCTTAAATATGTATCTAGTGTAGGATTTAGGGTTTACATTTTATTAGGTTACATTCATCTGAATTGTATATAGTTTCATTTTTTAGGTTGATATGAATTCATATCAAATTAATTGTTATATATATACCATTCTTTTTATATATGGTTTGTTGCTGGATATGCTGGGATACTGTATATTGTGCTGGTTGTCTGAATGCAGGTTTGGGAAACAATAAAACAAAAATCATATTAAAAAAAACACAGTATTTATTCACGGTTATGGTAACAACCGTGATTATACACCCTATTTATCCACGGTTACTACCATAACCGTGATTATAAATAGTCTGTAAGTGAATTTTTTTTACTACTTATATTCACGGTTGTGCTAAACAACCGTGATTATAGACCCTATTTATCCACGGTTACTACCATAATCATGATTATAAATAGTCTGTAAGTGAATTTTTTTTACTACTTATATTCACGGTTGTGCTAAACAACCGTGAATATAGATTCTCTTTATCCATGGTTTCTACTATAACCGTGAATATAAATTGTCTGTTATATTCACGGTTATAATTGACAACCGTTGTTAGATGTGATTTATTACCACGGTTGTTAACCGTGGTTAAAGGCCCTCATCTACTACCACGGCTGCAACAACCACGATTCTTTAACCGTCATTAAAGGCCATTTTTAACCGTGATTATATCCATTTTTTCCACTAGTGCCTTTTACGTGAATTACATGGATCTCATGCTTGAGCATGAAGTTTTCAAGCTTGAGCGTGAAGAATATTTTACTGCACCTGCACATGCAAACAAATAAATGCCTAGCGTATGTATGTTGGCTATCCAACGTATGTACGCTAGGTTAGTGAATTTACAAATAAACACATTTCCTTAACTACTTTCTCTTTTTAATCATTTTCTTGCATAATTTAAACAGTTTTGATATAAATAAATAAAACCAGAATTAATGACAATTTATTAAATAATAGTGCCAAACTAAAGAATATTTAATGGATTAAGTTAAATTAAAGGTGAAATTATTAAGTCTTTTCAAGACTTATCATGTGGCTAGTGGCTCAATTGAATAAAATGCCTATGTCATTTCAAAAACATTCATATGAGTTTCAAGTATCATCAAGAAACAAGACAAAGATTGAGATGTAAGTATTTAGGAATAAATCACACATGAAAGAATTAAGATGGTGTAAACTGATCCATCAAATTTTTAAGGCTAAAAAATCTCACAAGGCATAATTCTATGATATATGATCATCTCTTAACTATCATGTTATTCTCAAGATACCAAAAATGCATGAGTTCAAATCATAACATATTATGAAGCTTATATGAAACATGAAAGAAATTACTTATTACTCATGCATATCTTAAAAATTTCAATAAAACATACCATTTTAAACAAAAACACACACAAAAGCTTTTATTTTAAAATTATTTTTTAACAGAAAAACAATCACACATAAAAAGGGTCTAAAATCACACAGAGAAATCTCACCCCCACACTTATATCATACATTGTCCTTAATGTAAAACAGAGCATACAAATATGGACAAGAGAATGAACAAGTAAAGAGATGGGTAAGAAAACTCCCTTGTCAAGGGGGGTCAAGAAGTGGTTCCTCCAAAGCAAGCTCCTCCATTGTGACATCTACAAGTGAAGGATTTTCATGAAATGGCTTTAAACGTTGTCCATTAACATTGAAGCTCTTGTTGGAGTTTTCACTTTTAATCTCAACAGCTCCATGGGGAAATACATTAGTGACTATGAGCGGTCCTTCCCATTTGGAGCGTAATTTTCCGGCTGTGACTTTCAACCGGGAAGTAAACAGTAGCACTTTTTGTCCAGCAGCAAACTCTTTTCTAGCTATTGAGCTATCATGCAATTTCCTTCTTTTCTCCTTATAGAACTTTGAATTTTCATAGGCTGCCAAACGAATTTCGTCAAGCTCATTCAATTGTAATTTCCTCTCCTCACCTGCTTGATTAAGTGCTAAATTGTAAGCTTTTACAGCCCAGTAAGCACGATGCACAATTTCTACTAGAAGATGACATGCCTTACCAAAAACAACTCTATAGGGAGACATTCCTATAGGTGCCTTAAAAGCTGTTCTATGTGCCCAAAGAGCATCATCCAATTTCTTGCTCCAATCTTTTCTGTTAAGCTGTACTATCTTCTCCAGGATTTCTTTTGATTTCCCTGTTAGGGACTTCTGCTTGTCAATTTGTTTGGGGTGATATGGAGTAGAGACTCGATGAATAACCCCATACTTCTAGAGCATAGCTTGCATGATCCTGTTGTAGAAGTGTGTCCCCTGATCACTAATGATTACTCTCAGAATGCCAAACCTGCAAAAAATTTGAGATTTAGCAAAATCCACAACAACTCGAGCATTATTAGTTCTTGTGGCTTTAGCTTCCACCCATTTAGAAACATAATCCACAGCCAATAAAATGTAAGTAAAACCAAAGGATGGAGGAAATGGACCATAAAATCAATGCCCCAAACATCAAATACTTCACAAAACAACATAGGTTGTTGAGGCATTTGTTGACATCGTGTGATTGCATTACCAACTCTTTAGCATTCCTCACAAGTGATACAAGTCTTCTATGCATCCTTAAAAATGGTGGGCCAATACAAACTAGAACCCAACACCTTCCTTGCTATTCTTTATGGACCAAAATGTCCATTAACTGGTGAAGCATGGTAAAATCAGAGCACTGATTCTATCTCATAATCTGGAATGCATCTTTGAATAACGTGATCACTACACATCTTCCACAAATAGGGGTCATCTTATTTATAATATTTTGCATCACTTTTTAATTTTGAAATTTGGTTTCTGGATGCATATGGTGGAAATATAAAAGTAATAAGATAATTAACAATTTTAGCAAACCAAGGTGTAATAAAAGAGTTAAAGATACTCATGAGTTGCTCATCAGGAAAATGATCTCGGATAGGAGAGGAATCATGAGTTTTCTCAATTCTGCTCAAATGGTCTGCCACCAAGTTTTGTGTTCCACTTCTGTCACAAATTTCTAAGTTAAACTCGTAGAGCAAGAGCATCCAACGAATTAACCTTAGCTTGGATTCACCTTTCTTCAACAAGTACTTTAGAGCAACATGGTTAGTAAAGACAACTACCCGAGAACCGAGTAGGTATGTTCTAAACTTATCTAATGCAAAAAACAATAACCAATAGCTCTTTTTCAGTGGTTGTGTAATTTACCTGAGAAGTATCTAAAGTTCTAGATGCATAGTAGATGACCCTAGACTGTTTCTCAATCTTCTAACCAAGGACAGCTCCCGATGCATAATTAGAGGCATCACACATCAACTCAAATGGGGCTGTCCAATCAGGTGATTAGATTATAGGGGTAGTAGTCAGGGCTTGCTTGAGACAATTATAGGCCTCTTTGCACTTTTCATCAAACTCAAATACCACATCCTTTTGTAGCAGATTAGATAGTGGTCGGGCTTTTTTGCTGAAATCTTTTATGAATCTTCTATAGAAACCTACATGACCAAGAAAAGAATGAACGTCTCACACGCAAGAGGGGTAAGGTAAGTGTGATATAACTTCTATCTTGGTAGGATCTACCTCATTCCTTTCTAAGAGATTACATGCCCTAAAACTATTCCTTATTTTACCATAAAATGACATTTTTCATAGTTCAAGACAAGGTTAGTTTCGATACATCTGTTTAAAAATTTATCCAAACTATCAAGGCAAGCATCAAAAGAAGATCCATAAACAGTAAAATCATCCATAAACACCTCTATGCAATGTTTAATAAAATCATGAAAAATATTTATCATGCATCTTTGAAAAGTTCCAGGAGCATTACATAGGCCAAAGGGCATTCTCCTATAAGCGAATGTGCCAAAAGGATAGGTGAATATGGTCTTTTCTTGGTCCTCGGGTGCAATGTGAATTTGAAAATATCCAAAGAATCCGTTAAGAAAACAATTGTGAGATTTACCTGCGAGACGTTCAAGCATTTGATCAATGAAGGGTAAAGGAAAGTGGTCCTTCTTAGTTGCTTGGTTAAGTCTCTTGTAATCAATACAAACTCTCTAACTATTTTGCACTATGGTGGGGATCAATTCATCTTTCTCATTTTTCACAACTGTGATCCTTATTTTCTTAGGAACCACTTGTATCGGACTCACCCATTGGCTATCAGAGATAGGGTAAATGATTCCTGCTTGTAGAAGCTTGGTAATCTCTTTTTTAACAACATCAAGGATTACAAGGTTGAGTCTCCTATGGGGCTGTCTTATTGGTTTAGTATTTTCTTCCAGAAATATCCTGTGCATACATATGGATGGGCTAATTCTAGGAATGCCTGCCAATGTCCAACCTATAGCCTTTTTATGCTTTTTCAAAACCTGCAGTAATTTTCTTCTTCATTTTCATCAAGAGAAGTGGAAATTATCACCAGGAGCTGTTCATCATCCCCTAAGTATGCATACTTGAGGTTCTTAGGTAGGGGTTTCAACGCTAATTTGGGTGCCTGCAAAATAGATGGAGCTAACAAAGTAAATTTAGATTCTGCTGTTTATACCTCAATAATTTTGTTAGATTCTTCTTGAAATCCTGTACTCAGGTTAGTGCATTCTAGGTCTTTATGATTAACAGGAATATCAAAAGAATATGAATCAATATGTATGTATTTATCAATTTAAGCACAAATAGCATAACTTTTAGAATCATTGCATGTAAAATAATTGTATGAATCATCCATGCATTCCAAATCAACATTTTGAGAGATATCAAAAAGGTATTCACAAATCAATTCATCCATAATGTCAATGTGAAAAATAGAATGATTTCCAGATGGGTGTTTCATAGCATCAAGAATATTGAATTGACCTCTAGTGTCACCAAATTCTATAGAGAGAGTTCCAGAATGAACATCTATTTTGGTTCAGGCTATTTTCAAAAATTGTCTTCCCAAAATTATAGGAACAAGAATGTTAGACACACCTTCCATATTAAGTATGAAAAAGTTAGCTGGAAAAACAAGTTGATCTACTTGAACCAAAACATCCTCTATGACTCTAGCAGGGTCAGCAGTACTTCTATTTGCTAACTGAATCACTACACCAGTAGGTTGTAAAGTTCTAAGGGACAGAGATTTGAAAATAGACATAGGCATAACATTTATTGAAGCTCCTAAATCTAACATGGCATTTTCAAATTTGTTATTGCCTATGATGCAAGGTATAGTGAATATACCTGGATCTTTACATTTTTTAGGAATATTGGAAACTTCCTTACCAAGCAGTGTAGATACATTTCTTCCCATGCTTATCCTTTTATTGCCTTTGAGTCTCCTTTTGTGAGTACACAGCTCCTTCAGAAATTTGGCATACTTAGGGACTTATTTGATTGCATCAAGAAGAGGTATATTTACTTCCACTCTCCTAAAAGTATCCAAAATTTCCTTGTCTACCACTTCCATCTTCTTACTTGGAATTACTCTTGGTGGGAATGGAAGAGGGATTTGAGGTGGGATTTGGGGTGGTTGCATCTCAGACTTCCTTGTGCTTGAAGACGGTACATCATTCTTAACTGTTGTGGGCATAGCTTCTTTCTCAAGTTCCTTTGGTATGGGTGCCTCAAGATTCTTACCTGATCTTAACTTAATTGCACTCACATTCTTTGGATTTAGAGTAGGTTGAGATGGTAATTTGTTAGATCTTAACTTAATTGCTCAAGCTTTGGATGGTAGCATCATTTCTCTGTTGATACTCCAAGTTCTGTGCAGCCATTTATTTCACCAGTTCTTCCAAAGAAGGGCCACTTATGGATGGTTGAGGTGTTGGCTTTTGGAAGGTTGGTGCATGGTTTTGAAATAGGGGTTCAGGATTTTGTTGTTGCTTTCCCCATCTCAGATTTGGATGGTTCCTCTAACTTAGGTTGTATCTGTTGGTGGAAAGGTCATGGTTTTGTTGTTGCTGTTGTGGAGGTCTATTATGGTAGGCTTGGGGATTATCATCACCCTTCTCTTGTAAAGAAGGACAACAATCAGTGGGATGCTCTTGTAAAGTGCAAATGCCACACATTTTGGCAGTCATGGATTTTCGCTTAACTGCCAATAATGTGACCAAAGTGGTGAGAGTGTCATGTTTGCTCTCCAATTTAATTTCAGATGCACTAGAATTTGAATCATTCACATTTTTAAAAAATCATTTCTTACACTGAATTGTCGGGAATTGGATGCCATCTTCTCAATCAAGTTCCTTGCTACAGCAGCAGTCATGTCTCCCAAAGCTCCTCCACTTGTCGCATCTAACATATTGCGATTAACGTGGTGTAGACCTTCATAATAGTATTGAAGCAGAAGTTGCTCAGAAATTTGATGGCGAGGGCAACTTGCACAGAGTTTCTTGAATCTCTCCCAACACTTTAGAGGCTTTCTCCAGAGAGTTGCCTAATTCCAGATATGTCTTTCCAGATTGTAGTAGTTCTAGAGACAGAAAAGAATTTTTTCAAGAACTTTTTCTTCAAGTCGTGCCAACTTATGATTTATCTCAGAGTAAGGTAGTAGAGCCAGTCCTCAGCAACACCCTCTAAAGAATGAGGAAACGCTTTCAGATACACATGATCCTCTAAAACATTTTAAGGCTTCATTGTGGAACATACAATGTGGAACTCTTTGATATGTTTATACGGATCTTCAGCCGCAAGACCATGAAATTTGGGTAACAAGTGTATAAGTCTGATTTTAAGCACAAAAGGGACATCCTCCACTACTACAAGAAAGGCTATTGTTAGTGGTTCCTCTACTGCTATTGTCAGCGGTAAAAGCATAGAAAATAAAGCCACTGATAATAGCACTAAAAACAACGTCAACGCTTAAACCGCTAACATTGGCTATGTATTGTTAGCGGTTATAGTGCGGAACCACTGACAATAGTCAAACAATGTCAGCGGTTGTAATACGGAACCGCTGACAATAGTTAAAACATTGTCTATGTTTGTAGATGCGAACCACTGACAATAGTTAGTTAACATAATATCTGCGGTTTGGGGTTTAACCGCAGACAATGCTTGCTTTTTTTCAATTTTAGTTTTTTTAGTTTACTAACCCCTGTATTAAATATTTTAATAAACAGATTCAGAACTATTGATATAGCAATATGAATACCTAAAAAAAAGTAAAACACCAACTAACAATTTTTTAAAATTGGTTTAGTTTCATGTACCTATATTACTCACTACAATACTAATTTATACTAATTCCTGTACATAATAATTACTAATGAACATTGTAGCACTAAGTGATACCAAAAACATAATTCATGAACTAATGTTTACAATATCATATACCTATATTAAATACAAATATATACTAATTTCCATCATTATTTCCCAAAAATGAAATATAACAATATTATCAGCGCAACATGAATACATCCACTAATAAATTTGATCAAGCCAAAGTATACATATATGTCATTATAGTATATTCTAGTCTAAAAATAATTTTATTTCCTGCACATGATAATTGATCAATGAACATTGTTTCAATAAGACATACATTGTATCGTAGTGAATTTTTAACCATCATTAATTAACAATACTAATGACTAACGCATAGAGTTAGCATTATACTACACCAAAATATAATACTTTAAGTATGTGTTATATTTACTACTGGCATGATTCATGCAACATGTTCTATCCAAAAAATAAGTGAGTAATATCAACTGTTTGAATGATTCATATAACATATGCAGTCCAAAAAATATATGAGTACTATCTACTTCTGACAAGATTCATATAACATGTGTAGCCCAAAAAACATGGTGGTACTATCTACTGCTGGCATTGTTCATGTAGAGACTTTGACTGCAAAGGATGAGTTACCTGGTTTCTTAATTAACAAAAACATACGCAAATGAATACATATATTGTAAAATTAGCAAATATGAACAAAGGAACTAAGAAATTATTAAATTTAGAAGTTGACCTAATTCAAAAATGTGTCGAAAACATATGAAGACCAATCCTTCTTTACTTTATTCAACTGTTCAGTGTTGTAAGTGGTACACTGATACTTATCAAAATACTACAAGTACAAACATTTAAACAATTATAGAGATTAAAATACACATACAAATACACATCAAGAAAATGAAATTATAATGAGTGTATAATACAAGGCATGGTTAAAGGCATACTGTCCTTGGAATCTTCATTTGTCTCATTTGCATAATCTCTTTCATGAACCTCATTACATAATATCCACAGTCTATATTATTCATTTGATGAGGGCACTACACATAAAAAAATTAAATATTAAAAGCACTTATTGGATTGATAAACCCTAAAAGGTAAAAGATGAAAACATATACCTCCACCTTGCACCATTTCATTTGGGTCTTGAATTTAGGTATCTTGATTCCTTGAAAAGTACAATAAATACATATACCTCTAACAAAATTTATTAGAACAAAAAACATATGTTAATAAATTCTATTATTGGATACACTCATGAAAATTTTCACTAGATAAATAATATACTCACGTATTAAACAAGTCTCTCATTTCTAGGTAGTCACTGAAATAACCATGAAGACTATCCAAATAATACACAATTTTATCCAACACGTTAATGGCAATCAATACCCAATGTCCCCTGTATGTTTTTCCATTATGTATATATTAGTTAAGACAAATCATTAAGAAATTTTATCTCCAACAAGTTATGATGACCTCACCCTGTATTGTATGGTGCAATAATCAATTGATCTTCCTCACGAAATGAACAAAGAGCATCAGCTATATATTGAAAAGGGCGGTCTTTGTTATATTGAGACACATGTGTGGAGATAAAAAAGAAAACTTTGTTGTTGAACTTCCATGCAAGCACTGATCATATAAAAACCTAAAATCAAAGTAAATACAAATATAGAATAAGACTTACCAAAGTAAGTTTTTAAAAAAATAGCAAAGCAATAGTAAAGTAATTGTTATTCAATTATTAAATACCTTATATAAACACAAATACTAGTAGCACTCAATAAATCATGATCAAGAATCTCCTTAATGCATTCAATTCTAATTTGGTCTTTGAATTCAACATTGAATATTTCTACAGGCATGTGAAGAGAAAATTGGACCCCCTCTAGATAGGATTTAACATAAAACTCTAAAAATTTGCAATAAGGAACTGCTTTGGCACTATTACTAGAAACTAATGGACTGGGAGACAATTGTTTTAATGGGGAAGTTACTGATTTTGCTATATGGCTTACGTCTTTTCCCTGATTCTTGGATGTTGCTGGTGTCTAAAATTTCCATGTCAACATAATGAATTAACTAAAGTATACTAAAGAAAAATCCTATCAAAGTAAAATATAACAATTAAAAGATACCTAATTATGTATCTGTATAAGATGAATAGGCCAAGACACAAAAGTACCTAATGCATCAATTAGAGTTATCAAACAATCATTTTCATTAGGTACAGGAAGTGTAGTATCACGTTCAACTTCCTCCACCATGTCAATTGACACCCTTGCATGATTTTTCAATATTGTGTTATTATGGAGAGTCTCCCCCGACAAATTATACACTTTACCTTTAGCAACCATTCGATGCCATGGAGTTGACAAATGTAATAAACATTTATGTTCACCCTAAAATCAAGTAAGAATATTTGTTAATAAACATTAAGGCCACACATGTACAAAATATTTAGATAACAATACATACATTTAATTTACCTTAGGTATGTTTGACATTGAAATTGGTGTCCAACTATCCTTACCACTTGATGGAGGTGGTTTTCCCGAAACTAGTAGTGATGTACAACTACCTTTTCCACTTGATATCCTACTAGGTTGCCCAAAGGATGGCATAAGTGGATCTGGTCTCACCATTTATGGCATAAAAGGATGTGTTTATGTGTTTTGTAAGTGTGCAACAATCTGTGTTAGTTTTTCCATTTGTATCTTCAGTTGCTCCACTTCATGGTTACTATAATAAGTTTGCTTTTGACGTCCAAATAAATCTCTTTGACAGACACCAAAACCAATACCCTTAACACGGCCAGGGTGCTCTGGTACATTCAAGGCTTTAGCTAGAATATCATCACGAGATTCACATTGTGATTTGGTCGATGGTACAAATTGTGAGAGCTTCTCCTGTAATTAACATATAAATTATTCAAATAGAATACAAAACTTAACAAAAATATATCAAGTCAATTATGACACTTGCACATTCTTCCCATACTTTCAGAACACTCTAATTATCAATTACACCACCTTTGTTAACTCGGCCAGCTTTCCATAATAAATGACGGGGTATAGAAGTAGTCCCATCTGAACTTAACTCAGCTAACTACAAACATTATTTGTAATGTACTATCACATAATTTACTGTTATAAAAGTTATTTAAGTATAAAATACTAATCAGTCATACATACCATCTCTTGTTCCAAAATAGCATATCCTTTGGCGGCTTTTCTAAACCTATATTGCATTGACCTCGCTCTTTCTGCATTTTCCTTACTTAGTTTCTATTAAACACAATGTAATTTAATAAATCATCAACACTAGGCATCTTGAATTCAGATAATTATAAATGGAAAGGAACGTAGCTTTTAATACCTTGAATTCTTCAGCTTCACAATGACTCATAAAGTCATTCCAAACATCCTCATCTATCATTCTAGAATATTTTTCTGGAATTTCTAAACTAACTTTACCATCTGGATGAATTGCACGTTTCTTTACTTTTGTCCTAAATGATCTAGCTGTTAGAGCGGCCTTGGAAAGTACAAATTTTCTTCTATCCTCACCTACATCAAAAGCTTGCTAAAAACAAAGGATATTAAATAAAGTTAGGGGGTTAGATTGCTTCTATCCTCCCATATGTGTTCAATAACCCCAAAGTATGACATACTTGCATATATTGGATTTTTGTCTTTAGCACTTAAGATATGCAATGCTTGAGTAATAAGACTCACGCCACTATTTTGTTGTGTACACCGTTCATCATGCTCCTTTGTATAAAATGTGTATCCATTAATCATGTAAGAACTATATGAAAAAGCATGTATTTTTGGTCCTTTAGATATCCATCTGATTCTCTCTAACACTGAAGCATCTTCTTCTCCTAATTCCACAGAAACTTTTATGACTCCAGCCATTTCTTGCTTTCAAGTTATATAACTTTAACACCACTGACAACCTTATGAATTTCGAGTAACTAGCATACAATGGCTTCTTTGTATCATTTCTTAAACTGTCAAACATTGTAAGGCAATATCGAAGATCATCCTCAAGAACCTTTGTAATCCCTTCAACATTATCGCCCATGTACATGTTATCTGTGTCAGTATCCATGGCTGTCAAGTTCACAGTACTTCCTAAACTTTCACTACACCCAGCTCTTAGCTCACCATGCTTTGTCCAACATGTATAACTTGTAGCAATTCCGTTACACATAAGATTTTAATTCATTAACATTAACCCACCTTACATTAGAACAACACTAGCATGGGAAAGGAATGCGGTTGGGGTCTTTGGCATGTTCAATTACAAAGCTAATGAATTCTTTCACTCCATCCTTATACTCTTGAGACAAACGATTAGCATACACCCAATGCCGATCCATTCTTAGTAAATGCAAGGAAAACCAAATATAAAGTTAAATTTATTGGAAGGAAAATAAAGGTAATTACATTCATGAGTTTCTTGAACATATTCGAATAGTTCTTGTTATACTACTATTAAGTAAATTTATTTGAATAACTAATATACATTGAATAACTAAATTCAACTCATATACATCGAAATACTAAATTCAAGGATAGTTAGACTACACTCATCTTAAAACATCGCCAACCCATATTACGATTTTAGTCAACAAAATCACAAGGGTAAAGGTAATCATGCTTATTCATCACAACACAACACAACACAACCATATAATTATAAATCAAACATCTAAATCCATACACTCAATAGTCAAATAATTTCTTAATCACACATTGATTTCTTAACTTATCCTTAACAATCTTGATTTAACTTCTCCTATCAACACTCCTTTCACCAAAAAGGTCTTTAACTTATCCTTAACAATCTTGAATTAACTTAGTCCCTTATAGTTTTCCAAAACCTCTTTTTTATTATCAATTTACTTATGAACGGTTTTTAGGGGTAAAAATTTAAAACTTAGAACCAAGGTATCACATGATTCTTATAGATTCCTATTTAGTTCTAAGAATCCTTATTTAGCAATTTTATTATTTTTAAAAATAAACACTTAAATTTTAATTCACTTAGTTCCATAAACTTGTTCATCCTTAATCCATTATGTATTTAAAAACATTATAATTTAGAAGTTCTAGTTCATTATGATTTTGTAAAACCCAATATTTAAATATTTTGTAAGGATCTAGTCATTATAATTTTGTAAAACCCAATATTCAAATATTTTATAAAGTTTTCTTGATTGAATCTTTCTTAACCTCAATTCTTAAAAAGAAGTTATTTACTAATAAGTTACCATTACATCTCAATGCCCATAATATGTCCCCTTTTCTAGTATTTATTATTGTAATTATGGTATCCTATAATAATTATTATTAATAAGATTACTAACAAGATTACCCATGCACATTACATATTAACAAGAATAATTACTATTTTTTTCAAGAACTTTGACCAAGAAAATAACAAAACATAGGCTAAAATATATGGCCCAAAGCCATAACAAAAAAAACCTACAGGACTTGTTCACATTTCCTAATGTAAATTAGAATAGAAAGAATTTTTATGTTTTGATTGATGTAAATTAATAAAATTGAGGGAAATTATTTTTAATAATAAAATTTCAGCCATTATTTAAACAGGGAAAGCAAAATTTTAAACATGAATCTAGCACTTAAAATGTTAAAAGCAAAATCTATGGAATAACAATTAATAATAAAAAGTAACCTTGCAGTGTTTTCAACCATCAAACGTGGAAAGCAAAATTTGCAAGAAGAATCTAGCACTTAAAAACAAAATCAATGGAATAACAATTAATAATAAAAAATAACTTTACTGCTACAAATACCAAAAATAGAGTAAGATACCAAAAAATCTATTATAAACAAGTCAACTTTGAGGAAGAAAACAAAGTAGATCACATGGCAAGGACAACAGGGACAACAAAAAGAAATGCTAAAATGAAGCCTTCTACTGGTAGAAACAAAACGCATAGCAAGTTGGACCACAAAGATGACAAATGGACCAAAGATAGCTACAGTACGTAACTCTCAGCTGAAAAGAGAGAAAGGAAGCAAAAAGGCACGTTTGGTTTTGGAAAGTGAAAGACGTATTACTTTTGTAAAGTGTAAGACAACTAATAAGAAAAAGAAAAATAATATACCTTTTAGCTTCCAGTGAGCGAAACCCGCGCGGAAATATTTGAATGAAAACTATTGTCAGCGGTTAGCTATAGGAACCGCTGATAAAAACATTGTCAGCGCTTACAACAACAACCGCATACTTTACTATGGAAATTGAATCAATGTCAGTGGTTGGACGGAACCACTGACAAAAGTGCCGTTACTCTTTGCAAATTCTATTGTAGTGCTCTTAAGGATATTGAATACATAAACTTTCGTAAGTGAATTCGGGTGTAGCTAATTCCCTAAGCATTCTTTCACGAGGTACTTGTCTAGCCATATCAGAAAAACTAGCAGTAGTATTTTCAGCATATTCAGATGAGATACTATCACTATCACTATCAACAAAGTTATTATTAAATCTAGCTTCTCTGACTAATCTATGAAAAGTTCTATCAATTTCAGGATCAATTGAATGCAAATGCCTAGATGTTGTTCTAGTTATACATATTGTGCAACAATTAAATTAAGAACAATGCATCAAAAGAATCCCAAACTATGCAAAGAAATCAAATAAAACAAACAAATAAATTTTTTATTTTATTTTTAAAAAAATTAATTTAAAACAAGAATTTTCCTAAAGATCGTGATCCCCGGCTGCGGCGCCATAATTTGACATGGACTGTCACGGTTAGTCAAATTGAACATTAAAAATAATGTAGTACTAGGGTGTGAACCTAGGTCGTTCTTTCGAAGATCAACATAAAAATTTAGGAAAATCAAGTTTTAAAATAATTTTAACAAACAGAAAGTCAACATACATACAAATACATTTGCGGGATTTGGTTTGGTTGTCATAGTAAAATTTAAAACAGAATAAATGTAAAACTTAGAACAAATAAATAACAAGTGATTGATTTTCTTGGAGTACTGTAATTAGATTATCCTTGGTTCACAAAAGATAATTTGTACACTTTCATTACTATAGATTTCTTAGCTCAATTTGAATCAATCAACTAAGCCTTTTCTTAATTCATAATTCCTTTACTTACATTTAACTTGAATAAACATTTTAATCAAGCATCCTAATTAAGCAAAAGGGGTCAAGATCGTAAAATCTAGGAATCATTGAGCATAAATAAGAACATCGCCTACATACATAATCTATTCTCATATTATGGAATTAAGCAAACCATAATAATTAAAACTGATTATGAAAATATTCATTAAGCATGCATACTTCCTTAATCCATTTTAATGAAAATCTTATTCTTTTCCATTTGTATAATTAAACCGATTAAGCATACAAATTTAATTAAACAGAATAGAATTCAAACAAGCAGAGTAAGATTATGAAGAAATCAACAATAATAAGAGAGTACTATATTAAAATAGAAACCTTAAAATCATATTACAATTATCTCCAAGAAAATTAATCTAGGGGTTTTAGCCCTCCATAATTAAAATAAACTAAAAACAAGAAAGATCAAACCCGGAAGAGAATTTCCTCAAGAGGCCTTGTGCCTCTGTTGCTCCAAATTGAAGCTGAGAAGGAAGAAGTGAATATGTGAAGGTGTAAGGTGTGTGAAAGGCTTCAATTCTTCTTCCTTTTATAGGCGAGGGAAAGGAAACAAAAAGCGTAAATCATGGAAGAAGTGGATCCCTTTCGGCGTTGTGGATTCAGAAAACCCGTAATGCTGTTTCCACTTACGTAAATCTCGTATTGCTATTTCCACTAAATGAATTGATTGATAAAAGCATATGAATTGATTCATTTAGGCCAAAACTAAATGATTTGTACCATGAATCAATTCATCTATGATAGGAATTGATTCATGGCCTTAAATTTCAAGTTCCTGGGTGCTGAAGGACGCATGAATCGATTCATGCTAGGGGGAATTGATTCATGTACTGATTTTTACAATTCCTGGGTCTTTTTATAGCATGAATCGATTCATGCTTCTCATGAATCGATTCATGCACCTGTTATGGTGTATTTTCATGACTTCTAGACACTTTCTTGATAAGTAATCACTCCTGCCTTCTACCTCTTGGTCCTTAGTCATAATTTTTCAATTTACAAGCTCAATCATTCACTACAAAATAACAGAAACGAGGATTTCATTATTTCCATAAAAAATCCTTAATTCATTTTAAAATTAAATATTAAATAAAGCTTAAATTATGAAAATGTATTAAAATGCAATATGTTACATAATAAGTAGTGGCAAATTATACATATTTAAAATGAAGAATTAAGAATAAAACATGCATTATTACTCATACCACAAACGTCCAAGTTATTTAGCTTAGTTTTTAAATTTTCATTTTCCTTCTTGAGTCTCTGTATTTGCTCAAGATGCATTTTCTCTTTCTCATCTAACTCTTTTAAATATTCTTGATCTGAATCCTTTTTCTTCAAATCAGATATTATGTTCTCATATATAGAGATAGTTTCAAATTGTTTTTTTCAAGAGTTGAAAAATATTTAAGTAATGCTTCATAGTTTTCTTTAAGTTCAAACAGGTTTACCTTTTCTGATTCAGATTCACTTAAGCTTTCCTCAGCCCTTGAGTTTGATTATGCCATTAGACAGATCTGAGCAGACTCCATTTCTTCTTTATACTTACTTGTATTGGATGAGTCTTCTTTATCCCAGATGATGAGTCCTTTCTGATCTTAAAGAACATTCTTTTCTCTTTTTTATCCTTCTTGTCTTTGTTCAGAAGAGGGCGTCCAGCCTTAATGTGTCTTAGTTTCTAATGGTTTAGAGTTAGACTTAGAAGTGGAGGTTGTATAAGTCTTAAACTCTTTTTCAAAAACTCTTACGAACTCCTGAACAAGTTAAATGAATTAACAGACTAGAAATAGGAATAGAGAATCACATAGCGGATTTATATTGGTTCACTTCCAATGCAGAAGCTACGTCCAATCCCTTCAGACTATAAGGATTTTCACTATTGTAAAAAGCACCATTACAATAACAACACAACACCTGTGCCTCAAGTATTCTTGACTCCAGCCATTTCTGGCTTATAGCCCAAGTATTGTTTCAAAGAGCCATTCCTGGCTACAGACACCCAAGTATTTTTTCAAAAGCCTCTTCAGGCCATAAGTGTTTCTCACACTAACAAACTTTGGCAACACACCAGATTTTACAAAGAAAATGATAGAGAGTTTGATGGTACAACTTATAACTCAGTGTATAGGTATATAAAATGTTAAGATAAGCACATCGAGCTACAAACTACTTTAAGTCAAGGTCTGCTAGAAGCAAAACTATAAAGAACTCTTATATAGTAAAATATAAGAACTTAGAAACTTTTTAGAAAAAGTCTTTTAGACTTTTGGTGCTGAGAAAGATCAGAGAGTGTTTAAATGATATGGGCAAAAATCTCTTTAAGTTTTAAAGCTTCTTGTATTTATAGGCTTTCTTGGAGATAGTCATTGGTTTAGCTTCAAGTTTAATGATCTTCTCAAGGATCGTACAATCAGTGAGTGCAAAGACATGTTTTAGAGATAATCCCTTAAATGGGTTGCCTCAATAGTCTTCTTGAAAAGATCCCTTTTGCTTATCCATTTTAAGCAAACGGGTATAACTTTGTAGCCTTTGACCTTAGGTTATCTGACTTGCACAGATTCAGCTTTTACTGACACATTGGAATATACAAGACAATTTTCTTGATTCTTGAAAGCAGGCCTTCAACTTTTCTATTCATTACTTCTTTAAGGATGGATATAAAGTTGATGTGATAAAGTCCATACGACTCCTTATTTAGAGAGGAAAAGTCTTTATTAGACGTTTTTAGAGGAAGAAAGAGAAAACATCTTTAGGTCTATAGCTTCAGAAGGACTTGATAAGACTTCAGTGAGTATAGACTCTGCTTTTCAATAGTGAATTGAGTTTTATAGACACTCCCTGTTCTTTGCAAATAGATTTCTACGGACTTTTTGTCACACTTGAACAAAAAAGTTAGATACCATTTTAGCTAAGAGTCTTTGATGGTTCGGAGAACAGACTTAGAAGGGGGGTTAAATAATTCTATTCACTTTTTCAAATCAAAAGGTGATATTTAAACATTATTACGTTACATAAGTGGACCAGACTTTTGAGAGATGAAGAACGTGTTACTTTGGTTGAGCGAGGGTATTTTTGCCAGACTTTTATTTTTGAATTTAACAATAATAATGCACCAAACTTTTGATAGTAAAGAGTGAGAGAGGAAGAGACAATACACAAGCGATTTATATTGGTTCACCTCCAACTCAGATACTACATCCAGTACCTTCAAATTTGAAGGATTTCCACTATGTAAAAACCTTTTACATAAACAGCCCAGACTAAGCTTACGAGTATTATTGACTCCAACCACTCCTGGCTTAAGCACAACCCTGTGCTTTGAGTATTTTTGAATCCAGCCACTTCTGGCTTAAACACACCCCAGTGCTTGAGTATTTTTGAATCCAGCCACTTCTGGCTTAAGCACACCCCGTGCTTCTGAGTACTCTTTTGTACGTACCCACTCCTAGGGTAGACCGAAGTATTCTTGACTCCGGCCAGTCCTGGCCTGAGCAAAACTCATGCTTTGAGTATTCTTGACTTTAGCCACTCTCAGACCCCTCTTGATTCCTATGAGTATTATTTTGCAGCACCCATTTCTGGGGCAAACCCAAGTATTCTTTCATGAGCCACTCCTGGCTTAAAACCTGAGTATTTTTTCAAAAGCCTCTCTAGGCCAACAGTGTTTCCCAACGTAATTAGAGTCTAGCAACATGCCAGACCTACAATACAAGAGGGTTAGAAGAATTATTTCAAATGAATAAGTCCTTCTAACTTAGTAGAGCTAAGTGATTAATTACATGAGGAAAGACTTATTCACTAAGTAGACTCAGTACCTGTGTAGTATGAAAGATGGATACAGTAGGTACTGAGTCAGAAAGTGTCACACCCCAATTTTCTAGACCTGAACCCCAATGTAATCAAGATAATAATTAATAATAATACAAGTAAATTTTTCATGTTTAAAATAATTTCAAAACACCACAATGATTACGTCAAGACCCGAACCATAAAAAACTGAAAAGTGAGATTTAATAATTTATAAACTAGATCGCTAATCAAAATGCCTATATATGTATACAAAATAATTTTAGTTTATAGCGGAAGAAGAGTATGCATACGGGGCATCCGCCTAGTTCCATATATGAAGATATGGAAAAAGGCTCAAGCAATCATGCAATTTCATGATATAAGCCTATTAGGCCATAATCGACTATGCACCTAAATCATAATCATACATCATCAATTGTAAGTAGTCTCTACATGAGACATCCATCACCAAAGGGTATTAATTCAAATAACATCGTTATTAATATATATTTTCATAATCATTCATTCATAGGCTAAGGAATACATCTACCTTATACATTACAACAAGATTGATGGATACGTATTCCTAAAGCATCAATCATCAACATCATCATTCATAATTTCATTCATTACAACATACTTAACAACTGCTACCCGCTAAGGCATTCCATTACTACTATTTACCCTCTCCAAAAGCTTCAGTTTAAAGACAAACTCTTATCCCATGAGAACTCTACATCACAATGCTAAAAAGGAGACAACATGGGAGAGTGAGTTATACATTCAAAATGATAAATATAAATACATTATGATTATGTGTACATACATACAAACGATATGTGTGCTTTGCAAATAAATCATCAATTTATTTAATAACCATCATGAAGATATCATATTTGGCATACAAGCCTCGTTGTTTATAATTCATGTTAAGCATAGCACAAGCACATACACATTCACATAGCCCTACATCATTATAGGCATTCACAATTATCATCATTAAGTCATTTAAATCTTTAATCAATTAACACTCTCTCAAAAGGTTCCCATCTCTGTTTGGTCATCTCCATCTCAAATGCCATGTACCTATGGCTAATACATATGTCAACTGTTTAATGTATATGCAATGGATCCATTTCAATCACCTATGCACACATGGTATCTTAAGTGATCGCAACCTGTAACATCCCGATTTAAAAATTTATTACCGAGTGAGATTAAAACCACTAAACTAAGGATAACTACAAAAGAGAATTACTTGTTAATTATGACTAATTTTAACTTAAGAATTAGATTAATGAATAGTTGATTGTGATTTATGTGTGTGCCACGTGAAGAGCCGCTATTTCATATTCTCCCATCCCACTCCCTCATTTCTTCGGGTGTATATATGTCCAGAAGCCCACTGTTGCCCATTCACTCTAATTCCTCAAGACTTCCTCTTCCTCTACTTTTCTTCTTCTTCGTTCTTCTTCTCCTCTGTTCTCTGTTCTGTAAACTTACGACATTGGTGTTGTAGAGGATTCGTTGTTCCCTTTGGTTGGTGAAGGACAATCGTCGAAGTGGAAGAAGAACAGCTTCCTGTTCCCAAGCTGATTAAAAAGGGTGCGACTGTGTTCGAGGAAGACTGAACGAGCGAGAGTGATGGACAAAGCGAACAGGACATCGGACAGACGCTGAAACAGAGGAACTTCTTGGAGTCTCTTTAGTTGGTAGGGGGTATCTTATATCTTAAATGCATGGGTTATGGACGGGTTTCGGGTGTTAAAAACTTGTTGATTCTGTGTTTTGTTTGGTGTGTTTCGATTGTGTAAAGGATATGTGATGCTTGGATGCATGACGAATAGGAATTGAGTAATGCATGTCTCATTCCATCCATGAAATACATGTTAATAATCTTGAGAGTATTGAATGATTGCATGAAGAGAATGTGCTAAAGTATTATTGATGATTACTATATGATTTATGTGACATGTAGGTTACCATGAATCTAAATGCTGACTGCATGTGAAGAAAGCTTTATTTATTGAGTTCTGATAATGTCTAATACTGATTGCATATGATGCATGTAATGTTGAGTGAAAGGTTGTGTGTGTGAAATTTGTGTTGTATGATTATTCCGCGCGTGGTGCATGAGATGTATTGGATGCTGAGAGCATGTAGTGTGGGACACTACCATTGAATCAGTTATTAAAAGCATGGGATGTTGTTAAGACCTTGAGTGGGACTCAGGGCAAGCCAACTGAGTGGGACTCAGGGCTGCCCGTTACACTACTATTTACGCTGAGAGTGTTGGTGTTACAAGTGAGGGCAAATAGTTTGGTACCAGTAAAACGGCCAAGTCAGCTGGGAGCTGAATAAAAGGCTGGGAGCCTACATTGCAACAATAAAAACCGATTACACACGAAGCGGATCCGAGTGAATGAATTTGTGTACATGTACAACTGATGCTGATTGAGACCTGATTGTATGTGTATGTGTTATGCATATAGTCGGCAGATAACTGGGTAGATTCTGAGCAGAAAATGTCTTACGTGTGTTTTGATTTAATTGGCACTGTGTGTGTTATTGATGGTTGCTATGTATATATATATATATTGTTGCATGAATGAGGAATAATCTGAGTCAGTATCTATCATTTAATATTTAAGATACTCACCCCTACTGTGGCTATATTTCTGTGAACATCACATGAGACGGTGACTGATGGAGGAGCTGCACACCGTCTGAAGTGCTTGTTCACTGTGGGAATGTATATGTATATGTATATGTATATATTGTATATAAGGTTTTGTCATAGCCTTGGCCAGCTCTTATTTTGGTCCTTTAACTAACTATATCAGAACTGAACTCTCTCAGGTTGAGAGCATGACAATGTCCATGTAAATATTTACATATATATATCATACTGTATGTTCATCTTATGTTGTGTAAATGTCCGGGTGGTGTACGTTACACTTACTAAGTATGTGAAGTCGCATGATTCTGAATGAATAAGAGTTGAGTTAATCCTGTATAAGGCATGATGAGTGACTTTCTTCCGAGTGAGGAGAGGTTGGGCCAACCCCGAGTGGTATACGCCCCTTAAAATCATTTTCTTGATATGACAGTCAATATGACAGGGAGCGAGAGCTTTCTTAGATATAATCATCCGAATGAATGGTATTTTGATGATTCCGAGTGGAAGTCAACCGAGTGATGGGTACGGAAAACATTTCTGAGTGATATCTGGCCGAGAGGAGTACTCCGGGTGAGGAAGGAGGTATAAATCCTGAGTGAAGGGATTGTGGGAGTCAACTTCCGAGTGAGTCATAGTTGTGACCCCCCTAAGAATGAAATAGGGTGTGAGTGAGAGAACGCACGGGTGAGTCGTGAGCATAAGACTTTTCTGAGTGAACCTAGACTCTGATTTCGAGTGGAGGAAAACCCGAGTGGAGTTACTTGCCTCAGCGACTAAGTGTTCGCTCCAATGAGTGCGAGTGGAAAGGAAGGTCTCTAATTGGTTTCGCCTATGTGAATGGATGCTTCGCCCAAGAGAGATGGGTGGTCTCGCTCAAGTGGATTTGGCTCTCGCTTGAGCAAGTGAGCACTGTTAGGTTCGCTTAAGCTTTATGTCTTCCGCTGTTTTCCATGTGATCGGTTTTACTTTCCTTTTCCCTTTCTCGTCCTGATTTTTACTTTCCTTAACCCCCAATTGCTTATTTTACTCTTGAACACCCTTTGATCCTTGGAAAAATTTCCCCTGTTCTTAGTTATTCTCAAATTAAAGCTGGTTGTTTCATTTTGGTATCAGAGCGGACTTAAAAGGTCCAAGGCCAAGGTGTGCTTACTCCCAGTGAGCGGTGATGTACTTTGTGACCAGTGGTCATAAATTGCTTGTAATATCTGAGGACATTGATGCCTAATTAAGTATAATTGTGTGGCCATGTGTTTATGAAATATTGTTCTGAGGGTAGGTGATCATTCCTATCCTGGTCCGATTAATTATATGATGTTTAAGAATTGTATGATAATGTGTTATAGTTATTGAATGTTGGGTTGAAATCCAATTGGTAGTGAGTAATTCTGTAAACTTATCCTTAAAAGGGGTGTTGATTTTAGGATAAGTCATGGCGAATCGTCATAGCATGGAAGCCATAGCCATGGTATTCCAACGTTTCGCTGACGTATTCGAGAGGCAGAGCTAGCCTCAAACTGAAGATGGTCAAGTATTGGATCGCTTCCTGAAGAGGAAGCTGAGTGAGTTCCAAGGGGGATTTAACCCCGAGGCAGCTTACAAGTGGATTCAAGATTTAGAGAGAATTTTTGGGGGCCTTCACTGTATCGAGGCCCAGAAGGTGGAGTGCGAAGTGTACATGCTGCGAGACAAAGCAAAAAACTGGTGGAAGATCGCCAGAGGCCGATTGACTGATGCTGACACCCAGCTGACCTAGGAAAATTTTAAAACGTGCTTCCTAGAGAAATATTTCCCCGACACAATAAGGAGTCGGAAGGAACTGGAATTTATGGAACTGAAACAGGGTTCCATGTCTGTAGAAGAATACGCAGCCAGATTTGAAGAGTTGTGCCTGTTTTATCCGCCCTTCCAACAACCCGGAACAGAGAGTTCCAAATGCCTTAAATTTGAGAATGGACTGAGATCGGACATTAAAATAGCTTTCAGACACCAGGAAATTAGAAGCTTTCCGGTGCTGGTGAATAAATGCAGGATTTTTGAAGAAGATGACAAGGCCCACTCGGGCCAGAGCAGCAAGGCAGACCCTTCCTTGAAGCCCCAGCAACCTCACTTCAAGAGACCGAATAACGCTGGTAGAAGCAGACCTTTCTCCAGGTTTAGGGGTCGGAGTCAGCAAGGAGGGCGACCAGTTCATAGTATGGGAGACGGTAAGTGTTTTAAGTGTGGAGGAATCCATTATGCCCGGGATTGCAGCAACGATGATGGAATAGTATGCTACCATTGTAATAAGAGAGGACACATTCGCCCTTCTCAATTATATCAAGCAAACGCCAATGTGCATCATGGAGGCTTCCGAGGGAGAGGCCATGGAAATGGTGGCCGTGGAACTGGGGGCAGAGGCAATGAAACTCAAGGAAGCATGATGTTTGCCCCAAACGACAGGAGAAGAAATGCCGACGAACCGGCTACTGGGAGAGTTTACGCCATCAACGCCGAGGAAGCTACGCAAGCGAATGACTTGGTGCAAAGTAAGTGCTCGCTCGGTAGATATACACTTAATGTAGTTTTTGATTCTGGAGCTACCCACTCCTTTATAGCTGACGATTGTGTGAGACGTTTAAAATTGCCGACTGTGTATATGAATCGGACTTTGGAGGTAGCCAATCCGACCGGCACTAAAGTGTTGACATCAATGATGTGTAAAGATGTAACCTTTACGTTGGGCAATCGGAGTTTCACCTTCGATTTAGTATGTGTGCCTCTGAAAGACCTTGACATTATACTGGGCATGGATTGGCTTTCAGCTAACAAGGTACTGGTGGACTGTCGAAACCGAAGAGTAATTTTTCTGAGACAGATCAATGATGACTATGCGGTACAAGGTACAGCTCAGTTATTTATGATGCTTTGTTTGACTGAGGGAGAGAGTAGAGCCCGAGTGGACGATATTCTGACTGTTTGTGAATTTCTTGAGGTGTTTCCGGAGGATGTGCCGGGTGTCTGATGATGCATGATTTATCCTTAATTCCTCAATTTAAATGTGTATAATTTGCCATCACTTAGTGTGTAATATACTGCACTTTAACACATTTTCATCATTTGAGCTTTATTTAATATTTAATTTTAAAATGAATTAAGGATAAATTTTTAATAAAAGTTGGTTTTCTCTTGTTTTGTAGTGTGTGATTAAGCCTGTAATTAAAAAATAATTACCACAGGTCAAACGAAAGAAGCCACGACTCAAGAAATGGTCAAAAATGCGAGAAAAGCACCAGAACAGGTCTGGGAATCGATTCACCAATGTGGGAATCGATTCCCACACAAAAGAACAGCAAGGAATCGATTCAAGCACCCTGGGAATCGATTCATACAGCTAGGAATCGATTCCCCACCCCTGTGAATCGATTCATATGTATTTTAAAGGCCTGGGAATCGATTCAAACAAGCATGAATCGATTCATGTGCTTGGGAATCGATTCCCACCCCTGAGGAATCGATTCCTATGTGTAAAATTGCCCAAAAATTGCCTAGATGAATCGATTCAGGCACAAATCCATCAGTGGAAACATCAGATAACGCATTATCAAAGTGGAAACAACACTAAAGCATATCATTGAGCACTTAGCTGATCATGGAGCACCATTGAATTGATTAATGAAGAGTGCTCCTTCCATTGAAATATTTTATGGCACAGTTTTGCTTTCTGATTCCTATAAATAGGCACAAGAGGAAGGCTTGTAACACACCATTCTTCATTCTTCAATTCCTCCCTCACTCATACGTTCTTCCTCTCCTTCTCTTCTCTGTTGGAATTTTCCAGCAACTTCTTCATTTCCGGGTTAGTTCTTTGTTTGTAATTGTAATTATGGAGGGCTAAAACCCTTAGATTGATTTTCTTGGAGAATGTTGTAATGTAATTTTGAGGTCATTAATTTTAATATAGTATGCTTTTATTATTGTTATTTCTTCATAATCATTCTCTACTTATTTAATTCCATTTTGTTTAATTAAATTTGTATGCTTAATCGGTTTAGTTATTCAAATGGAGTTAAATAAGATTTCAAATTAGAATGGATTAAGGAAATATACATGCTTAATGAATATTTTCATAATCACTTTTAATAATTATGGTTTGCTTAATTCCATAATTTGAGAATAGATTATGTATATAGGCGATGTTCTTATGTATGCTCAATAATTCCTAGATTTTAAGATCTTGACTCCTTTTGCTTAATTAGGATGCTTGATTCAAATATTCATTTTTAAATGAAAGTAAAGGAATTGTGAATTGAAAAAGACGCTTAGTTGATCAATTCAAATTGAGCTAAGAAATTAACATTAATAAGTATACAAGTTATCTTTAGTGAACCAAGGATAAATTTATTTACAATACTCCAAGAAAATCAATCGCTTGTTATTTATTGTTTTAAATCCTTTATTTACCTTGTTTTAATTTTAATTATGACAACAAAAAGCAATCAAACCCCCCCCAATTGTATGTTAGTGAACTTATGTTTGTAAAAATTTTTAGTTGTTTAGTTTTTATTTTTAATTGTTAAAAATTAGTTTAAGACTTGATTTTTCCTAAATTTCTGTGTTGATCCTTGAGAGAACGACCTAGGTTGACACCCTAGTACTACGTTAATTAATTTTAATGTACTAATTTGACGGAATAACGACTGCAAAAATTAAAACGTCAAATTTTGGCGCCGCAGCCGGGGATCAACGATCTTTAGGAAAAACTCTTGTTTTAAATTAATTTTTTTTTTAATTGAAAAAAAAAAAAAAAAAAGAAAATTTTAATTAAAAAAAAAAAATTTTTTTTTTCTTTGTTTGTTTGTTTGTTTATTTTATTTCTCTTGCATGATTTAGGATTCTTATGATTTATTGCTCATCATGATCAAATATCTTGTTGTATGCTATGTATGACTAGAAGAACTTTTGAGCATTTATATTCATTTGATCCTGAAATTGAAAGAACTTTTCATAGGTTAGTTAGAGAAGCTAGATTTAATAATAATTTTGTTGATATTGATAGTGATAGTATTTTTTCTAAATCTGTTGAAAGTACTGCTAGTTTTTCTGATATGGCTGAACCTCGTGAAAGAACTCTTAGAGAACTAGCTGCTCCTGAATTCACTTACGAAAGTTTGTGTATTCAATATCCTGATGAGGATGTCCCTTTTATTCTTAAGACCGGACTTATACACCTGTTGCCTAAGTTTCATGGTCTTGCGGGTGAAGATCCGCACAAACACCTCAAAGAATTCCACATTGTGTGTTCCACAATGAAACCCCAAAACGTTCAAGAAGACCATGTCTATCTTAAAGCGTTTCCTCATTCTTTAGAGGGTGTTGCTAAGGATTGGTTGTATTACCTTGCTCCAAGATCAATCACAAGTTGGAATGACTTAAAGAAAATGTTCTTGGAAAAATTCTTTCCTGCCTCTAGAACAACTGCAATCCGTAAAGACATATCTGGCATTAGGCAACTCTCTGGAGAAAGTCTTTATGAATATTGGGAGAGATTTAAAAAACTTTGTGCAAGTTGCCCTCACCACCAAATTTCTGAACAACTTCTTCTTCAGTACTTCTATGAAGGTTTACACCACGTTGATCGCAACATGATTGATGCGGCAAGTGGAGGAGCTTTAGGAGATATGACTGCTGCTGAAGCAAGAAATCTGATTGAGAAAATGGCATCTAACTCTCAACAATTTGGTGTGAGAAATGATTCTTTCAAACCCATGTTTGATTCCAATTCTAGTTCATCTGGAATAAAACTTGAGAGCAAACTTGATGCTCTCACCACTCTAGTCACACAATTGGCAGTAAATCAAAAATCCATGACTGCTAAAGTGTGTGGAATCTGCTCTTCACAAGAGCACCCCACTGATTGTTGTCCTTCTCTACAAGAAAAGGATAATAATAGTCCCCAAGCCTATGCAACAAACATCTACCATGACAGACCTCCACCACAACAAAACCATGACCTTTCCACCAATAGATACAATCCAGGTTGGAGGAACCATCCAAATTTGAGATGGGGAAACCAACAACAAAATCCCCAGCCTCCATTTCAAAACAATGCACCAACCTTCCAAAGACCTACACCTCAACCACCCACGAGTGGCCCTTCTTTGGAGGATCTGGTGAAACAAATGGCTGCGCAGAATTTGGAGTATCAACAGAGGAATGATGCTACCATCCAGAGTTTAAGCAACCAAATTGGGCAATTGGCTTCATCATTAAGCCAGTTGCAATCTCAAAACTCTGACAAATTACCATCTCAACCAGCTGCAAATCCAAGAAATGTGAGTGCAATTCAGTTAAGATCAGGTAAGAACCTTGAAGTACCCATACCTAAGGAACCTGAAAAACAAAATGATGTGCCCACAACAGTTGAGAATGATGAACCCTCTTCAAGCACAAGCAAATCTGAGATGCAACCACCCCAAATTCCACCTCATATCCCTCTTCCTTTCCCACCAAAAGCAATTCCAAGCAAGAAGATGGAAGAAGTGGACAAAGAAATTTTGGATACTTTCAGGAAAGTGGAAGTGAATATACCTCTTCTTGATGCAATCAAGCAAATTCCCAGGTATGCCAAATTTCTGAAGGAGTTGTGTACTCACAAGAGGAGACTCAAGGGCAATGAAAGAATAAGCATGGGAAGAAATGTATCTGCACTGCTTGGTAAGGAAAATATTCCTGAGAAATGCAAGGACCCAGGTACGTTTTCTATACCCTGTATCATAGGCAATAATAAATTTGAAAATTGCATGTTAGATTTAGGAGCCTCAATAAATGTTATGCCTATGTCTGTTTTTAAATCTTTGTCTCTTGGAAATTTACAACCTACTGGTGTAGTAATTCAGCTAGCCAATAGGAGCACTGCCTATCCTGCTGGAGTTATAGAGGATGTTTTGGTTCAGGTAGAACAGCTTGTTTTCCCTGCTGACTTTTTTGTACTTGATATGGAAGAAGGTATGCCTCAAATTCCTGTTCCTATCATTTTGGGAAGACCATTTTTGAAAACAGCTCGAACCAAAATAGATGTTCATTCTGGAACTCTTTCTATGGAATTTGGTGACACGAGAGTTCAATTTAATATTCTTGATGCCATGAAATATCCATCTGAAAATCATTCTGTTTTCCAAATTGACATTATTGATGAACTAGTTTTTGAACATTTTTCTAATGTTGATTTGGAATACATGGATGATTCAAACAAATGTTTTGCATGCAATGATTCTGGAAGTTGTGATATTTGTGCTGAAATTGATAGATACATAATTTCTGATTCAGAATCTTTAGATATACCTGTTAACCATAAGGAGCTGAATGCAGGATTTCAAGAAAATTCTAACAAAATTTTTGAGATACAAACAGCAGAACCAAAATCTACTTTGTTAGTTCCATCTGTTTTGCAGGCACCCAAGTTAGAATTGAAACCCCTACCTGAGAACCTAAAGTATGTATACTTAGGGGATAATGAACAGCTCCCGGTGATAATTTCCACTTCTCTTGATGAAAATCAAGAAGAAAAATTGTTGCAGGTATTGAAAAGACACAAGAAGGCTATAGGATGGACATTGGCAGACATTCCTGGAATTAGCCCATCCATGTGCATGCATAGAATATTTCTGGAGGAAAACACTAAAGCAGTAAGACAGCCCCAGAGGAGACTCAACCCTGTAATCCTAGATGTGGTTAAGAAGGAGATCACCAAGCTTCTACAAGCAGGAATCATTTATCCTATCTCTGATAGCCAATGGGTGAGTCCAATTCAAGTGGTTCCTAAGAAAACAGGGATCACAGTTGTGAAAAATGAAAAGGATGAATTGATCCCAACTAGAGTGCAGAATAGTTGGAGAGTCTGTATTGATTACAGGAGACTTAACCAAGCAACAAAGAAGGACCATTTCCCTTTACCCTTCATTGACCAAATGCTTGAGCGTCTCGCAGGTAAGTCTCACTACTGTTTTCTTGATGGATTCTCTGGATATTTTCAGATTCACATTGCACCTGAGGATCAAGATAAGACCACATTCACCTGTCCCTTTGGCACATTTGCTTATAGGAGAATGCCATTTGGCCTATGCAATGCTCCCGGAACTTTTCAAAGATGCATGATAAGTATTTTTCATGATTTCATTGAAAATTGCATAGAGGTGTTTATGGATGATTTTACTGTCTATGGATCTTCATTTAATGCATGCCTTGATAGTCTTGATAAAGTTTTAAACAGATGTATTGAAACTAACCTTGTTTTGAACTATGAAAAATGTCATTTTATGGTAAAACAAGGAATAGTTTTAGGGCATGTAATCTCTGAAAAAGGAATTGAGGTAGATCCTGCTAAGGTAGAAGTTATATCACATTTGCCTTACCCCTCTTGTGTTCGAGAGGTTCGTTCTTTTCTTGGTCATGCAGGATTCTACAGAAGATTCATAAAGGATTTTAGCAAGAAGGCTAGGCCACTATCCAGTCTGCTTCAAAAGGATGTGGCATTTGAATTTGATGAAAAGTGTAAGGAGGCTTTTAATTGCCTCAAGCAAGCATTGACAACAACCCCAATAATCCAAGCACCTGTTTGGACAGCTCCATTTGAGTTAATGTGTGATGCCTCTAATTATGCATTGGGAGCCGTCCTTGGTCAAAAGATTGACAAGCAGCCTAGGGTCATCTACTATGCATCTAAAACTTTAGATGCTGCTCAGGTAAATTACACTACCACTGAAAAAGAGCTCTTGGCCATTGTTTTTGCATTAGATAAGTTCAGATCTTACCTACTCGGTTCTCGAGTAGTTGTCTTTACTGACCATGCAGCTCTAAAGTACTTGTTGAAGAAAGGTGAGTCCAAGCCAAGATTGATTCGTTGGATGCTTTTGCTCCAAGAGTTTGACTTGGAAATTCGTGATAGAAGTGGAACACAAAACCTTGTGGCAGACCATTTAAGCAGAATTGAGAATGCTCCTGATTCGGCACCTATTCGGGACTATTTTCCCGATGAACACCTCATGAGTATTTCTAACTCTTTTGATTCACCTTGGTTTGCTAACATTGTAAATTATCTTGTTGCTTCTGTTTTTCCACCATATGCATCCAGAAACCAAATTTCAAAATTAAAAAGTGATGCAAAGTATTATATTTGGGATGACCCGTATTTGTGGAAATTGTGTAATGATCAGGTGATTCGAAGATGCATTCCCGATCATGAAATAGAATCAGTTCTTCGATTCTGCCATGCTTCACCAGTTGGTGGACATTTTGGTCCACAAAGAACAGCAAGAAAAGTGTTGGATTCAGGTTTGTATTGGCCCACAATTTTTAAGGATGCATGGAGAATTTGTAACACCTGTGAGAAATGCCAAAGAGCTAGTAATGCTACCACATGGAGACAACAGATGCCTCAGCAACCAATGTTGTTTTGTGAAGTATTTGATGTTTGGGGCATTGATTTTATGGGTCCATTTCCTCCATCCTTTGGTTTTACTTACATTTTATTGGCTGTTGATTATGTTTCTAAATGGGTGGAAGCTAAAGCCACCAGAACTAATGATGCTCGAGTTGTAGTGGATTTTGTTAGATCTCAAATTCTTTGCAGGTTTGGCATCCCGAGAGCAATCATTAGTGATCAAGGAACACATTTTTGTAACAGGACCATGCAAGCTATGCTCAGGAAGTATGGGGTTGTTCATAGAGTCTCTACTCCATATCACCCCCAAACCAATGGACAAGCAGAAGTCTCTAACAGAGAAATCAAAAGGATCCTGGAGAAGATAGTACAGCCTAACAAAAAAGATTGGAGCAGGAAATTGGATGATGCTCTTTGGGCACATAGAACAGCTTTTAAGGCACCTATAGGAATGTCTCCCTATAGAATTGTTTTTGGTAAAGCATGTCATCTTCCAGTGGAGATTGAGCATCGTGCTTATTGGGCTGTAAAAGCTTGTAACTTAGCACTTGATCAAGCAGGTGAGGAAAGAAAATTACAACTGAATGAGCTTGATGAGATCCGTTTGGCAGCTTATGAGAACTCAAGGTTCTATAAGGAGAAAACAAAGAAATTCCATGATAGCTTAATAGCTAGAAAGGATTTTACTGCTGGACAGAAAGTGCTACTGTTTAATTCCCGGTTGAAACTGATGGCCGGAAAATTGCGCTCCAAATGGGAAGGACCTTTCATTGTTACGAATGTATTTCCCCATGGAGCTGTGGAAATAAAAAGTGAAAACTCCAACAAAAGCTTCAAGGTTAATGGACAACGTTTGAAGCCATTTCATGAAAATCCTTCACTTGTGGATGTTACAATGGAGGAACATGCTTTGGGGGAACCACTTCTTGATCCCCCTTGAGGGAGTTTTTCTTACCCATCTCTTTACTTTTTCATTCTATTGTCTATTTTGTATGCTCTGTCTTACATTGAGGACAATGTATGATTTAAGTGTGGGGGTGGGATTCGTGTGTTATTGTGTGTTGTGTGATTAAATTTTGTGTGACTTTGTTTTAATTTAAAAAAAAAAAAAAAAAAAAAAGAGATTTAAATAAAAGATTTTGTGTGTGTTTTTGTTTTAAAAAAGGCATGTTTTATTGGAATTTTAAGATATGCATGAGTAACAAGTAAATTCTTTCATGTTTGATATGAGCTTAATGATATGTTATAATTTGAACTCAAACATTTTTGGTATGTTGAGAATGACATGATAATTGATAGATGATCATATATGATAGAATTATACCTTGTGAGATTTTTGAGCCTTAAAATTTGATGGATCACTTTAAACCATCTTAATCCTTTCATGTGTGATTAATTCCTGAAGGCTTACATCTTAATTTTTGTCTTGATTCTTGATGATACTTGAAACTCACATGAATATATTTTGATACAGGCATTTTGTTCAGTTGAGCCATTAAGCCAGATAAACCTACCATGAATAAATCATCTCTTGCTAGCCATTTTGAGCCTATTTAACTATTTCCTTGTTGCAGCTCAAATAAGCCATGGATAAAAAAAACAAAAATATACCTACCTTAAGAAAGATATTGAAGCTTTGGAATCAAGTCAAACAGGCATTCAAATAAGTGTGGGGGTGTGCAAAAAGGAATCGCAACTCTTGTTCCAAGTGTTATGCAATCTCAGTATTAAAAAAAAAAAAAAAAAAAAAAAAATTGCCAAATACCATACAATAAATGTTTTACCCTCATTGTTTGCCAGTAAAAATTAATTGCTTCATTATTCTTTTTGATATATATATATAAATATATATATATTTCATCCATTTTAACCTTGGCCACATTGCAACCCTGTGAAAGCCCTGTTAATCTATACATTCATTTGTGATTGATTGTAGAATTGAGAAACTTGCCAAATTTTTAGACTGTTTGTTTTTCAGGAATTGTTTTGAGTGTATACACAAACTTTAAACACTTGAGAGTTGAGAGTATGTCTTGTGAGATTCTATCACTTATGATCTTCTTTTCAGTTTAATTTAATTTTCACATGCCTAAGTGTTTGAATGATTTTTATATATATCTTGATGCTCTGTATCTTTCATGTTGAAAACTCTTGTTTCTCTGTATATTCTTAAAATTTCATGCCAAATCTGTGTGTTATTTTCAACTTAATGTTTTCAAATAAATTGTGATACTTGTTTTTATTTTGATTTTGCCCGGGAGTGCAAAAGAATAAGTGTGGGAGTATTTGATGATGCATGATTTATCCTTAATTCCTCAATTTAAATGTGTATAATTTGCCATCACTTAGTGTGTAATATACTGCACTTTAACACATTTTCATCATTTGAGCTTTATTTAATATTTAATTTTAAAATGAATTAAGGATAAATTTTTAATAAAAGTTGGTTTTCTCTTGTTTTGTAGTGTGTGATTAAGCCTGTAATTAAAAAATAATTACCACAGGTCAAACGAAAGAAGCCACGACTCAAGAAATGGTCAAAAATGCGAGAAAAGCACCAGAACAGGTCTGGGAATCGATTCACCAATGTGGGAATCGATTCCCACACAAAAGAACAGCAAGGAATCGATTCAAGCACCCTGGGAATCGATTCATACAGCTAGGAATCGATTCCCCACCCCTGTGAATCGATTCATATGTATTTTAAAGGCCTGGGAATCGATTCAAACAAGCATGAATCGATTCATGTGCTTGGGAATCGATTCCCACCCCTGAGGAATCGATTCCTATGTGTAAAATTGCCCAAAAATTGCCTAGATGAATCGATTCAGGCACAAATCCATCAGTGGAAACATCAGATAACGCATTATCAAAGTGGAAACAACACTAAAGCATATCATTGAGCACTTAGCTGATCATGGAGCACCATTGAATTGATTAATGAAGAGTGCTCCTTCCATTGAAATATTTTATGGCACAGTTTTGCTTTCTGATTCCTATAAATAGGCACAAGAGGAAGGCTTGTAACACACCATTCTTCATTCTTCAATTCCTCCCTCACTCATACGTTCTTCCTCTCCTTCTCTTCTCTGTTGGAATTTTCCAGCAACTTCTTCATTTCCGGGTTAGTTCTTTGTTTGTAATTGTAATTATGGAGGGCTAAAACCCTTAGATTGATTTTCTTGGAGAATGTTGTAATGTAATTTTGAGGTCATTAATTTTAATATAGTATGCTTTTATTATTGTTATTTCTTCATAATCATTCTCTACTTATTTAATTCCATTTTGTTTAATTAAATTTGTATGCTTAATCGGTTTAGTTATTCAAATGGAGTTAAATAAGATTTCAAATTAGAATGGATTAAGGAAATATACATGCTTAATGAATATTTTCATAATCACTTTTAATAATTATGGTTTGCTTAATTCCATAATTTGAGAATAGATTATGTATATAGGCGATGTTCTTATGTATGCTCAATAATTCCTAGATTTTAAGATCTTGACTCCTTTTGCTTAATTAGGATGCTTGATTCAAATATTCATTTTTAAATGAAAGTAAAGGAATTGTGAATTGAAAAAGACGCTTAGTTGATCAATTCAAATTGAGCTAAGAAATTAACATTAATAAGTATACAAGTTATCTTTAGTGAACCAAGGATAAATTTATTTACAATACTCCAAGAAAATCAATCGCTTGTTATTTATTGTTTTAAATCCTTTATTTACCTTGTTTTAATTTTAATTATGACAACAAAAAGCAATCAAACCCCCCCCAATTGTATGTTAGTGAACTTATGTTTGTAAAAATTTTTAGTTGTTTAGTTTTTATTTTTAATTGTTAAAAATTAGTTTAAGACTTGATTTTTCCTAAATTTCTGTGTTGATCCTTGAGAGAACGACCTAGGTTGACACCCTAGTACTACGTTAATTAATTTTAATGTACTAATTTGACGGAATAACGACTGCAAAAATTAAAACGTCAGTGTCCCTCCAAACAGAGAAGTTGAATTCTCTATAGACTTAATTCCTGGAGCCGAGCCGGTCTCCAGTGCACCCTATAGGATGTCCCCAACAGAATTGGCTGAGTTGAAAAAGCAAGTGGATGACTTACTCGGCAAACAGTTTATTCGACCGAGTGTATCACTATGGGGTGCACCGGTGTTACTTGTTAAAAAGAAGGATGGCAGCATGAGGTTATGTATAGACTACCGACAGCTAAACAAGCTTACGATTAAGAACGGATACCCGTTGCCCAGGATTGATGACTTAATTGACCAACTGCGTGGTGCTTTAGTTTTCTCGAAAATTGATTTACGCTCGGGATACCACCAGATCCGGGTGAAGGACTCGGATATTCCCAAGACTGCCTTTAGGACCCGGTACGGCCACTACAAGTATGTAGTAATACCGTTTGGTGTGACAAACGCCCCTGCTGTATTCATGAATTACATGAACAACATCTTCTATCCATATTTAGACCGATTCGTAGTCATTTTTATTGATGATATCTTGGTCTATTCCAAGACCCCTGAGGGGCATGAGGAACACCTCCGTTCGGTACTTCAAATATTGAAGGAGAAACAGCTGTTTGCAAAACTCTCGAAGTGTGATTTTTGGATGGATAAGATCCACTTTCTCGGGCATATAATTTCTAAGGAATGTGTCTCGGTAGATCCTTCAAAGATAGCAGCTATGATAGCATGGGAGAGACCCAAGTCGGTCTCAGAGATAAGGAGCTTTATGGTCCTAGCTGGTTATTATAGAAGGTTTATTGAGGGTTTTTCTAAGCTTGCTCTGCCACTGACCAAGTTGACTCAGAAAAATGTCCCTTTCGTGTGGAGTTCCGAGTGTGAGAGCAGTTTCCGAGAGTTAAAGACTAAGTTGACAACCGCTCCAGTGTTGGCATTGCCAAATTTACAAGAAAGCTTCATGGTCTACTGTGATGCGTCGGGACTCGGCCTGGGGTGCATACTAATGCAGAAGGACCGAGTGATAGCTTATGCCTCTCGGCAATTGAGGCCGCACGAGCAACATTATCCGACTCATGACTTAGAGTTGGCACCTATGGTATTCGCATTAAAGATATGGAGGCATTACTTGTAAGGTTCCAAATGTAAGGTGTACAGCGACCACAAGAGCCTCAAATACTTATTCGATCAGAAAAAACTGAACATAAGGCAGAGGAGATGGACATAGTTTTTAAAGGATTACGACTTCGAGCTGAAGTATCATCCGGGTAAGGCGAACATTGTAGCCGACGCATTGAGTCAGAAATCCCTCCATGTGGCAGTGATGATGGTGAAAGAGGTAGAGTTACTAGAGCAATTCCGAGACATGAATTTGCATGTTGACGTCCCTTCATCTCAGAAGATAACGCTCGGTACGTTGAAGATTGCCAATGAGTTCCTGAAACTGGTATTTGAGCAGCAAAAGTCAGATCCCTACTTGGCTGAGATGAAGGAGACTCAGGCCAAGGGTAAGGACTTGTCTTTGACCGAGGGATCGGATGGAATTTTTCGAGTGAAGAATAGGATATATGTGCCGGGTGGAGGAGAATTAAGAAGGATGGTGCTTGATGAAGCCCACAAGAGCCTGTATTCACCCGGGCACTACGAAGATGTACCACGATCTAAGACTATGATTCTAGTGGCCCGGATTAAAGAGAAATGTAGCAGAATATGTGGCTCGGTGTGTTACCTGTCAGAAGTCGAAGGTCGAACACCAGAAATTGTATGGTGCATTGCAACCCCTTGAGATCCCCGTATGGAAATGGGACTCAATTGCTATGGACTTTGTAATGGGATTGCCTAAAACCTGAGTGGGTTATGATGCCATTTGGGTCATTGTTGACCGATTGACAAAAACTACACACTTCCTGCCTGTGAACATGAGATATCCGTTACAGAAGTTAGCCCAAATTTATATCCGAGAAATTGTCCGACTACATGGTGTGCCGACTTCTATCGTGTCGGATAGGGATCCTAGATTTACGTCCCGGTTTTGGACAAGTCTGCACAAAGAATTAGGCACGAAACTTTGGCTAAGTTCTGGCTACCATCCCCAGTCGGATGGACAATCTGAGCGAACAATACAAAGTTTGGAGGACTTACTAATGGCATGTGTGTTGGAGCACGGTGGTTGTTAGGAGTAGTACCTTCCCCTAATAGAATTTACATACAATAATAGCCACCACAACAATATTGGCATGGCACCCTATGAAGCACTGTATGGTCGAAAATGCCAAACCCCACTCTGCTGGTCAAAAACTGGTGAAAGTTTACTATTGGGGCCGGAAATTGTGAGACAGACTTCAGAATAGATCCAAGTAATTAGGGAAAACATGAGGGCGTCTCAGAACAGATAGAAAAGCTATCATGATAAACAAACCAAACCACTTGAGTTTTTAGTCGGAGATAGGGTGTTCCTAAAGATTTCACCGAGTAAAGGAGTCGGGCGAGCCTTGAAGAGTATGAAGTTGAACCCCCGATACATTGGACCCTATGAAGTATTGGAGTGGGTCGGTTCTGTGGCATACCGAATAGCATTACGGACTCACCTATCCCGACTGTATAACGTGTTTCATGTGTCTCAACTAAGAAAGTATCTACCCGATTCCACTCATGAAATGCCAGATGATGAGGTGGAGATCAAAGAGGATTTGACCACTATGGCTATACTGACTAGAATCGTGGAACGGTCGGTAAAACGCTTGAGGAGTAAGGATGTACAACTGGTTGAAGTAGCGTGGCAGCAGAACGGGTGTACTTCTTATACCTGGGAACGCGAGGATGCCATGAGGCAGCAGTACCCCGAGTTGTTTATTTAAGGTAAGTTACCGATTGAATTTCGAGGACGAAATTCTTTGAGAGGGGGAGAATTGTAACATCCTTATTTAAAAATTTATTACCGAGTGAGATTAAAACCACTAAACTAAGGATAACTGCAAAAGAGAATTACTTGTTAATTATGACTAATTTTAACTTAAGAATTAGATTAATGACTAATTGATTATGATTTGTGTATGTGTGCCACGTGAAGAGCTGCTGTTTCACGTTCTCCTATCCCACTCCCTCATTTCTCCGGGTGTATATATGTCTAAAAGCCCACTGTTGCCCATTCACTCTAATTCCTCAAGACTTCCTCTTCCTCTACTTATCTTCTTCTTCGTTCTTCTTCTCCTCTGTTCTCTGTTCCGTAAACTCGCGACAACGGTGTCGCAGAGGATTCGATGTTCCCTTCGGTTGGTGAAGGACAATCGTTGAAGTGGAAGAAGAACAGCTTCCTGTTCCCAAGCTGATTAAAAAGGGTATGATTGTGTTTGAGGAAGACTGAACGAGCGAAAGTGGTGGACGAAGCGAATAGGACAGCGGACAGACGCTGAAATAGAGGAACTTCTTGGAGTCTCTTTAGTCTATAGGGGGTATCTTATATCTTAAATGCATGGGTTATGGACGGGTTCCGGGTGTTAACGACTTGTTGATTCTGTGTTTTGTTTGGTGTGTTTCGATTGCGTAAAGGATATGTGATGCTCGGATACATGACGACTAGGAATTGAGTAATGCATGTCTCATTCCATCCATGAAATGCATGTTAATAATCTTGAGAGTATTGAATGATTGCATGAAGAGAATGTGCTAAAGTATTATTGATGATTACTATATGATTTATGTGACGTGCAGGTTACCATGAATCTAAATACTGACTGTATGCGAAGAAAGCTTTATTTATTGAGCTCTGATAATGTCTAATACTGATTGGATGTGATGCATGTAATGTTGAGTGAAAGGTTATGTGTGTGAAATCTGTGTTGTATGATCATTCCGTGCGTGGTGCATGAGATGTATTGGATGATGAGAGCATGTAGTGTGGGACACTACTATTGAATCGGTTATTAAAAGCATGGGATGCTGTTAAGACCTTGAGTGGGACTCAAGGCAAGCCGACTGAGTGGGACTCAGGGCTGCTCGTAACACTGTCGTTGACGTTGAGAGTGTTGGTGTTACAAGTGAGGGCAAACGGTTTGGTACCAGTAAAACGGCCAAGTCAGCTGGGAGCTGAATAAAAGGCTGGGAGCCTATGTTGCAACGAAAAAAATCGATTACATGCGAAGCGGATCCGAGTGAATGAATTTATGTACATGTACAACTGATGCTGATTGAGACCTGATTGTATGTGTATGTGTTAATGTTATTGAGAATGATATGTGCATATAGTCAGGAGATAACTGGGTAGATTCTGATCAGAAAATGTCTTACGTGTGTTCTGATCTAATTGGCACTGTGTGTGTTATTAATGGTTGCTATGTATATATATATATATATATTGTTGCATGAATGAGGAATAATCCGAGTCAGTATCTATCATTTAATATTTAAGATACTCAACCTTACTGTGGCTATATTTTAGTGAACATCACACGAGACGGTGACTGATGGAGGAGCTGCACACCGTGTGAAGTGTGACATCCCGATTTAAAACGAATTACCAGGTGAAATTGAGCCATTGGAATAATAATTGCAAAGTGGGAAAATTATTTATTAATTATAATTAACTTGATTAGTTAGCTTAAGAAAATAATGGCTGGTTAAGTATGATTGATTGTTGTCCGCTTGTGATTGGGTATAGCGTGAGTGGGCTGCTGCTTCACGCTTTCCCACCCCACCTTCCCTTCCTTCGTGCATGCATATATATAATTGGTCATTGGGTCTCTTTGCCTTTCATTCCTTCAGATTTCCCTCTACGACTTCTCTCTTCTTCTTCCTTCTTCTCTTTCTCCTTCGTTCTTCTTCTTCTTCTCTGCTCTCTGTTTCCATTTTCTCCGTTTCTGGAAATCCATAAAGACGGCGCTGCAGAAGATTCAGAGTTCCTTCTGTTCGTGAAGGACGACCACCAAAGCTGAAGAGAGTAGCTTTCTGTTCCCGGGCCGATTACAGAGTACAACTGCGTTCAAAGGGGGGACTGAACAAGGAAAACAGAACATTGGGTCAAACGTCGGGAAACAGAAGAGCTTCCCGAGTCCCTTCTGTAGGTAGGGGCGCTTGCATGTCAAATGCATGGTTCACGAACGGTAGCGGATGAATGTATTGCCTTAAGTGTGTGAATATGTCTGTGACGAATGTGTGCAATGCGTGATTGTTAATCTTTTAGATACCATGTGTATGTAAGTAGAATCTTGTTAATAGTTATACAATAATGTGTATGTATTCAGGGTTATGGTAACGAGGTCTGATGGTCTTTTACACATAGACGAGTGTGATGTATGTTTCTATTACTATTAATATGGAAAAGATATGAATGTGTGGCTGTTAGTTGATTTCGTCTGATGTTATACACATGATCTGTTTGATTGCTGTGCATGCTGGTACGATTGACAAGTAAATGTAGGAACCAAGTTGAATCGGTTTCGACTCTGATGGTTACGAAGAATGTGTCAGATGAGTGAAGATGCTTACTGATGAGACACATAAGCTGCATGTGTAGGAATGGGGTGACCCGTGGAAGGTCAGGAGCCCCAAAGGAATGATTTATAGCTACAGGCCTGGCTAGATCCTGTGAGAGCTCGTGGTAGCCGTGGGAGCTAGAGATAAGTCTCGAGACGTCAATGGGAGGCCGGTACCACGCGGAAAGAGCTAATGGATGAGAGGCCAGTAAGGGGAACCTGTAACTGAAAGTCACACCACAAGCATGCATGTAGATATGATGTTGATTAGGATAGTACGTGTGGTATGACTCGGAGTGATACGAATGAATTCCGAGTCATTCGATGCATGTATTTGTGTGAATGAGAATGAACTTCACGTAATATGTATGTGGGTATATGTTATGGATATTATCCTAGTCTGCATGGCCTTAGTTTAATCTGAATGCGACCGGGTGAACATGAGTGTGCATACTGATACTGATACTGAGTCATTGACTGTCATTTTATATGTAAAGGCTCACCCCTACTGTGGCTATATTTTTCATTGAACGTCTCTCGGAATGAAGGATGAAGGAGGAGCTGAATGTCGGGTGAAGTGCTGGCGCACTATGGAATTATGTGTTTATGTATATGCTGTGTATATGTCTTGTTAAGCCTTGGCCGGCTCGTATTTCAGTCGTAGTCTCTTTATAGTAGAACTTGAACCCTCTTGGGTAGAAGACGTGATTTTGGTGCCTGTAATTATTTATATCCCTCTCTATATCTATTATACTGTGTGTTGTTCTATCTTGCGTGAATGACCCGAGTAATATATGTATATATACTTAATGAGTGTGTGAGGTTGGTATAACCAGGGGTAGAAATGGGATTAAGAGTTGATGGGGGAAGCGAGACCGTGATTTATTCTGAGTGCCGAAGAGTTTAAGTATTACCGAGTGAATGAGAGCACGGGACACCGAGTGAGGATTGATCTAGATACTTTCCGAGTGATAACTGTTAGGATTTTCCCGAGTGTATAATAATTAACAATTTTCGAGTGAGAATCCGCCGAGTGAAGGTTCCCAACAGAAAAGCGACACCTAAGGCTTTTGTGGACCCCATTATAGTAAATTATTAGTAGCAAGGGAATCTGAGTGAGTCTTGACTTAGTAGGATAACTAGAGCAGGAAAGATTATGGTTATGGAGTGAAAAATGAGTGAAATACCCCGAGTGGCAAAAAGGACGTGAAAGTTATTCCGAGTAAGAAGTCTTCATAGATTCCGAGTGAGTGGCGATGGGAATTATTTCTGAGTTGTTCGTATATGTGTCCCGATTGAATGAAGTCATGGAATGTGTTATGTTTTCTGAATAGAGCTGGTATGTATAAGGGCCAATCCGAGTGAATTGAGAGTGGACCTTTCCGAGTGAACCAGGCGCTGAAATCCGGGTGTGGGAATGCCGAGTGGAGTGAGCGAGTGCCTAGTGTAGCTTTCGCTTCAGCGGGTGGGGACTCGCTGCAGCGAGTGTGGTTTGAGGGAAGGCTTTGAGTGGTACCGCCCAAGCGAAGTCAGATCTCGCTTGAGCGAGTGGGCGTTGTTGTGGGATCCGCCTGAGCGTTTTCTTCTTCCTCTGTCAGCCTCCTTGGGCCGGTTTCATTCCCCTTTCTTTCCTTTCCCTTATTTCTTTCTTGCCCGGTTCTTCTTGGGTTATTTGGGAAAAATTTCCTCTGTTTTGTTAATTATTTATTTGTTAAATTAGGGTGTTTCATGAAGTGCTTGTGTACTGTGGGAATGTATATGTATATGTATATACTGTATATAAGGTTTTGTCATAGCCTTGGCCGGCTCTTATTTTGGTCCTTTAACTAACTATATCAGAACTGAACTCTCTCGGGTTGAGAGCATGACAATGTGCATGTAAATATTTACATATCTATATATATATATATATCATACTGTATGTTCATCCTATGCTGTGTGAATGTCCGGGTGGTGTACGTTACACTTACTAAGTATGTGAAGTCGCATGATTCTGAATGAATAAGAGTTGAGTTAATCTTGTATAAGGTGTGATGAGTGACTTTGTTCCGAGTGAGGAGAGGTTAGGCCAACCCCGAGTGGTATACGCCCCTTAAAATCATTTTCTTGATATGACAGTCAATATGACAGGGAGCGAGAGATTTCTTAGATACAATCGTTCGATTGAATGGTATTTTGATGATTCCGAGTGGAAGTCAACCGAGTGATGGGTACGGAAAACATTTCCGAGTGATATATGGCCGAGAGGAGTACTCCGGGTGAGGAAGAAGGTATAAATCCTGAGTGAAGGGATTGTGGGAGTCAACTTCTGAGTGAGTCATAGTTGTGACCCCCCTAAGAATGAAATAGGGTGTGAGTGAGAGAACGCACGAGTGAGTCATGAGCATAAGACTTTTCTGAGTGAACCTAGACTCTGATTCCGAGTGAAGGAAAACCCGAGTGGAGTTACTTGCCTCAGCGGCTAAGTGTTCGCTCCAGCGAGTGCGAGTGGAAAGGAAGGTCTCTAATTGGTTTCGCCTATGCAAATGGATGCTTCGCCCAAGCGAGATGGGTGGTCTCGCTCAAGCGGATTTGGCTCTCGCTTGAGCGAGTGAGCACTGTTAGGTTCGCTTAAGCTTTATGTCTTCCGCTGTTTGCCGTGTGATCGGTTTTACTTTCTTTTTCCCTTTCTCGTCCTGATTTTTACTCTCCTTAACCCCCAATTGCTTATTTTACTCTTGAACACCCTTTGATCCTTGGAAAAATTTCCCCTGTTCTCGGTTATTCTCAAATTAAAGCGGGTTGTTTCAAAACCACTTATAATTCAATCTCATATTGGTTTCCCGCCACGCATGGGGTACTCCCTTTTCATAACCCTTGAAGGCTTTCTTTGTGATCGTAACCACGTTTCATTCATTTCACATTGGTTTCCCGCCACGCATGGGGTACTCCCTTCATAGTCTCGCAAGACCAAATTCATTTCCACATAATGGTGATCGTAACCACCTTCATCATATCATATTGGTTTCCCACCACGCATAGGGTACTCTCCTCATAGAATCCCGCAGGATCTTTCTTATTTTAATATACTCGTGATCACAACCACGTTTGTCATTCTCAATATATTGGTGATTGTAAAAAGCATTACAAGAGATGATATGCTCTCAAAAGAGCAAAAAGATATGAGCTGGTGGCATATCTCTGGTTGCTATGGCTTTTGAGAGAAAAAGAAATGCATATAGTGAGCTTTCTTTAACATCATGACAGTTCTTTTAGATCCGATCTTTTGTTCTACGAGTAGACTGCCATCTTATTCTTCTTCCTGGGTTGTTATGTATAAACGTCTGGTGCTCGTTCATATTTCTTCTTCCTTACTCAGTGACATGGCCATCACCAAAGAGGAAGCCATAGACCCTACACAGTCCTTGGAGGTTGCCTTGGATGCTTTCAAGGGCCCTATGACTAGGTCAAGGGCCAAGAGAACAAGGGAAGGCCTCCAAAATCATCTAGCTTCTTCATGGATATTTTGAGTGGGCCTAAGCCTAAGGAGGAGCTCTTGAGAACCCTTACCCTTTTCTTTTACTCTATAGAAGGGTAATGGGCTTGGTGTTGATGTTTGGGCCTCTTTTGGGCCTCTTCTTTGGGCCACACATATTTTGTAAATATTTTCCATTATTCATATATCTAGGTATATTAGGATTTTATTTTAGGAATTAGTTTAGGCTTTGCATAGCCATTAGGTTTGGGCCATCTAGGCCTTGTACTTTGTTCCTTTTTGCATTTGGGCTTGTATTGGGCCTTTATGAGTAGGTTTTAGGATTGGGCCTTAGGAATTAATCCAAAGCCCATAGTTAGAGTGACTCGGCCAAAATTCCTAGAGAGCTATATAAGCTCATCTCCTTTGTTAATATCTCATAAGTTGAATGATAAGAAATCTTAGAGCGAGAAACTCTCCCTTCTCTCTAGATAGTAGAAGCTCTAGGCTCCTTTCTCTTGAAGTCATATCCTTTGGCTCTCTCCAAAAGGTGGTGACTAGCACACCTTATCTCTCTAGGCTATAGAGAGTGGCAGATCCACACTCACACTCTCCTCTCCATCTCCTTCCATTTCTAATCTCAAAAACCTCCTTAGATCTAGATCCTTTTACATTAGCTTCCTTCATACTCTAGCTTCCATTGCAAGTCTCATTTGGTTTCCATTACAAGCTTCAAGGCCGTGACCTACTCTTTAAGTCTTGAAGGTTCTTGGATCTAAGAAATCAAGAGGAGAAGATCAAAAGTTTCAAAGCTAGGAAATAAGGAATTTCCTTCATCAAGTGGTATCATGAGTCTTAACTTTTCTTGAATTTTCTTTCTTAGATCTAATTTGGTACTGTTCTATTCTTGTATTTATTATTCCAAATCTGAATTCCTCTCCTTCTATACATAAATTTTCATATATCATATGCCTAAAAACTCAAAAAAATGCAAAAGTTATGCTTACTTGAAATTTGAGATCTACACTTTTTGACTTTGAACTTTAAAAAGTGCTTTCACAAATAATTTTACTGAACATATCCACAAGATAACCTCCAAGTTTCATGAAATTTGGAGAAAAAATTTTTAAAGTCAAAAAGTTGGCCTAAGATGCCTTCTACTTCAAGTAACCTTGATAACTTGTTGTTTTCATGCCTTTCCTTTGCATATTGAGTTGTGTTAGTTTCATTCCTTTGATTTTAGTTAGAATTCCAGATCTGAACTCTCTTTATATTGTGTGGATTTTAGTAGCCTAATATGTATTTGTTTCTTTGCTTAAGTGTTCTTTAGTTTCCTTAGATGTTGCTTTAGGTTTACAGCTTCTTTCTTTGTTGTTTTAGGACTTGTTGTATTGGCTTTGCTTGAGTGTTATTGCTGGAATCTAAGGTGCTTTAAAAACATATTTTAAAGTACTAACAAGCTCCTAGAGTCTTGATGTTCACCTCTCTTTAAGGTGACAATTGTGCCTTGATAATTGTAGGTTATTAGCTTTCCATTAGGTTAAGTTTTTCTAGTTTAATTTTGATTTTTCCATAATGTTTGTGCACTTATTTTGATGTCATTTGATGCATAAAATCATGCCTTCCATTTCCTTTTTGTATTGGAAGATGATGCTTGCATTACACTTACTTTAGTTGCCATTTTTTGCCTCTTTTTGTGCACTACTTGTCCATTTGTTGTTGCTGCAGTAATTGGGTGAAAAAAATAGAGAAAAAAGCATATAAAAATAGAGGAAAAAAGTATACAAAGTCAAAAAATTTGTTGGCCACTTAGTCATAAAATTGTTTAGGCATTTTCCTTTTCCTTACAAAAAAAGAGTAAAAAAGTGATGAATAAAACATGAATTAGCAAAAAGAAAAAAATTTCTAGCAGCTAATTTTTTGTTTGTTCAGTACCTAATTGACTTCATTTAGTGCCTAATTTTACATTTGTTTGAGGTAAAAACATTTGGAACATTATACAAAAGTTTGTGAAACGTTTCAAGCATTCTAGAGTTCTAGTTTGCCTTTTTGTGTGCCTACTTTGCTTCTTGCATTCAATTTTTAGCTTTTCTTTGTTTCAATTCTAAGTTAGTCATACTACTTGATACTCTTGTGTGCTTTCTTTCTTATACCTTTTGTTGCTTGTCACATTCTAGTTTGTCACATTCTAATCCTTTTGGTTCAGCTTCCTTATTTGCCTTTTCTTGCTTGTCTTTTTGTCTCTAGTTTGTCATTTGAGTATTTCTCTTTCTTGGCACTCTTGAGACTAAGGCTTTGTGAGTCCTTACCATATTGGGTAGCATATTGAGGGGATTGATATTTGACCATTAGAATTGATCTAGAGCATTCTATCATTATAGAGAGAAGTGGACCTTGAGTGAAACACTTGAGAGCTTAGAGTGTGAACACATTTCATTTTCTTTCTCTTATATTTTATGCTAACCATTACTTTGTGTTTCCAAGTGTCTCTTTTGTAGCTTGGTGGATCATTTTGGTGGACTTGAAGAACCTTAGAAGACTCTTGTATTGGAGAGCAACTCTTATAATAAATTAGGAATTATTCTTTTGCATTGTATTTTTTCCCTTGTATTTTGGGACTTTAAATTTTGATACTTTGTTAAGTCCTTGTATTTTGGACACTAGAGACATTGGACTTTGGACTTTAAACTTTCTTTTAATTAGTTGATTAGGAGTAATTGCGCTTAGGATTTAGTTTACTCTTTTTTGCTTCCGACTAGTGTAAGTGCGATTTGATATCCTAGGCCTAGTTTACACTTTTGCACTATCTGACTAGTTTGCTTTAATTTCTTTCTAGTTAGCATAAGTGCGCTCTTGCATGCTAGGTTTAGTTTAAATTTTTGCACAACGACTAGTTCTTGTCTAAAAGCTTTCCTTTTATTTTCTTGATTGTTTTGTGTGTTAATTTTCTTTTCTGGGTTTCAAAATCAAGTGAGTGAAATGACTAGTATCTCATCACTAGCATCTTTGCATTATAACATGTCTTCATCTAGTGAGAGAGGTAGAGAGAAAACCTCCCCACACATGAGGAAAATCTTAGAACAACTTAACAACATGGCAAGTAGGCTAGATAACTTAGAAAATAGGGAGGGTAGAGAAAGAACCACTAGGCATCATAGAAACCGTAGACATAGACAAAATGATAACACTAGTAAGGTTGATCATAGGAATCATAGAAATAGACATAATGATGAACATAGTGATGATGGGCATAGGCATCATAGAAGACATAGTAGAAACCATGAGGAGGGTGGCTTGAGAGAGGTCAAGCTAGAGGTCCCACCCTTTCATGGCAAGAGTGATGTTGAGGCCTATCTTGATTCAGAGATGAGAGTTGAACAACTCTTCACCTCCTATGAAACCAAAAATGAAAAAATGTTAGGATTGCCACCCTTAGCTTTCAAAACTATGCATTAGTTTGGTGGACCCAAATCCTAAAAGAAAGAAAAAGAGACTATCTTCCACCCATTGATGAATGGGAGGACCTAAAATACAACATATAAATGCCTAGCGTATGTACGCTGGCTTTCTAACATATGTACGCCAGGTTAATGAATCTCTCAAATAAACATATTTCTTTATGTACTTATCTTTTTAATTAATTTCTTGCACAATTTAAACACATTTGAATTAAATAACTAAAATAAGAAAGAATGATAATTTATTAAATAATAATGCCAAACTCAACACAATTTAATGGATTAAGTTAAATTAAAGATGAAATAATTAAGTCTTTTCAAGACTTATTAGTGACCGATGTGAGCAATGGGAATATAAAGTACTGCTCCCGATATGGCCTTACATGCCGTAGGCATTGTGGCAACATACACTTATGCGCCGACTTTATGTGTTTGTGGTAACCACTACGGGATTGGGATGCCTTCCTATATGTCAGATGCAGCAACACATAGGCCGGGCAGGTGTAGGGTTGTAGCTGCTTATGGTGAATGTACTGAGCTTGTCTGGTTGTACTGAGTATGAACATGTAACATGCTTGGATGTAGAAAATTTTATGTTAAGAATGATGATGTGATGATGAACATGTCTTGATGGACTTTGGAAAGTCCGATGTTATTTATGATGTCATTCAACTCCGTTGGTGTGCGGCCTGAGGTATGGCCTTGCGATATATAAAACATCCCGGCTAAAATTTAAGGCGAAACCCGAGATTAGGGAAAATTTTCCAAAAATTTAGAACATTTCCACACGTTCACAAAGCTGCCAGGACAAAAATAAAACAAAATGTAGTCAAGGGAAAAAGGGGAAACCGATCAGATAAGAAGAAGACCGGGTCAGGGACCACACACTGGCAATACCCAGCTTCGATTAAACAAAAGACAGTGAAAGATAAGCTTGAGCAAGCCATACTCGCTGGAGCGAAGCCTCATTCGCTGAAGTGAACGCATGCACTCGTGTAATTCCATCACTCGGAATCGGAACTTAAGTTCACTCGGTAACTGACTCTCTGGGGTCATGCTTCACCCGGTAAATTCATACTTAGTCAGATCCTTGTTTTTATTCTGGGCGGTTACACACATGTTCCACTCGGAAAATGATCCCCTCGGTTATTCCACTCGGAATCTATAGACTTTTCCTCTCACAGAGTATTTTTCCCAGTCTAACACCACTCGGTGTAATTCGACTTCATTTTACTTGGAATTGTCTTATGCATTCTTCACTTGGCATATTTTAATCTTCCTCACTCGGATGACACCTTAACCCTTCACTTCTCGGAAACGATCTCCTAAGCCAAGTCTCCTTCGCTAGTACACTAACCTCTCTTCACTCGGAAGTGAGCTCCCTAATCAAGTTCCACCCGGAAATACTTCAACCGCTCTTCACTCAGAATATACAACCTTATTCACTCGGAACCATTTTAAGCCTTCATCACTCGGGACAGGCTCACAACTATATTCCACTAGGAAACTTATTAACTTAACATTATTCTTTCGACGCCACTCGACAACACATTGACTCGCCTTCCCTCGGGAATAATCTTATAGAACATCACTCACTCATAATTGGTTCGACCCTTCTTCATTCAGAAAAGGACCTCTGATTTAGCCACACACAGAATTACTTTAGCGCTCCTATACTCGGAATCATGCAAGCCTTATTTGCTCGGCGAAAAATAGATATATATATATATATATATATATAACTTGGACATTTCCCTACACCAACACTCACTGAACCAAAAATTAACACGTAACATTATATATATTTATATATTTATGCTCTCAAGTCTGAGAGAGTTCAATTCGTGTACATTTAAACAAAACATTATACTAAGAGTCGGCCAAGGCTATAACAAAACCATTTACACAGTATATACATATATGTACACTTCCACTATGCAGGTGCACTTCACAAGGATTGGTGCTCTCCCATCATTCACCATCCTGAGTGATATCCACTAAAATATAGCCATAGTAGGGGTGAGTATTTTACATATTAAATGACAGTTATTGACTCGGATTAATCCTTATATAACCAGGCAATATCATATATCAATAATCATTAACGTACACACTACCATTCAATAGGATCACATTCAAATTATCATTCAGTCGGAATCTACCCAGTTAACTCTCAGCTATATTAAACAGGTTACTCTCAATAACATTAATACATATACATGCAAGTCGCATTGCAGTCAACAATAATTATAAGTATGCATATATTCATCCACTCGGATCCGATTACTTATCATTAGCTTTTTATGTTACAACATGGCTCTCAGCCTTTTTTATTCAGCTCTCAGCTGATCCGGATGTTTTACTGGTACCAAACTGTTTGCCCTCACATGTGACACAAACACTCTCAGCGTCAACGACAGTGTCACAGGTAGCCCTGAGTCCCACTCAGTTGGCTTGCCTTGAGTCCCACTCAAGGTCTTCAATGGCATCTTATACATATAATTACCGATTCAAATACTAGCGTCACACGCCAAATGCTCTCAGCATCCTCACTGATGCATCTCATGCAATATATTATCATTAAATTATGGAGAATCGGTATAACCACATTCACAATATTAACTCATGCATCTCATGTATCATGATATAAAGTCACACACGAAAATCACCATGGTAAATGCATATCACATACACTCAACCTTTTTCTTACAGTACATGCATCTTATGCAATCAGCATTCACATCATCGGAACTCAATAAGGTAGGCTCTCATCTCATGCAATCGCCGTGCAGACTTACAGTAACATGCATCTCATATAATCACACACGGGAATCAACAACAATCCCTTAAGACATATATCTCATGCAATCACTCAGCATTGTCAAGATTATCATCATGCATTTCATGGACGGAAATCGACATGCATTACACAATTCATAGTCATCACATATCCGGGCATTACGTAAACTATTACTCAATCGAAATACAACTATCAACACATTTCAAATCATAAGCATTTAACATGACATTATCACCCAGAACCCATCCATAAACCATGCATTTGAGATATAAAATACCCCCTACCTACTGAAAAGACTCGGAAGCTCCTCGAGCTACAACGCAGACCGATCACTCTCTTTTGGTCATGCTTTCCCACTAGACAACCTTAAAACTCAGTCGTTGACTCTGCTCTCAGCTTTGGAAGGACTAAAATGCTATCCTCTTCCTCGAGCAGTTTCGTCTCAACACAGAAGACTACCTCCCCAACTCCGAAGCGCTTCCCATTGCAGGTTCCCAACTGAGACTCTGACAGCTTCGAGTGGGTGAAAAAGGAAGGAGGAGAGGAGACGACAAAGAGGAAGAAGAAGAATCTGGGAGGGAAACAAGGTAGCATTTTTGTATCCTCGAGGGAAACTCTCAACTCTCTCTCAATTCTTTTCAACTCGACGCGATTGAAAATGAGCGAAAGAGAGAGACCGAACTCCTTATATACCATCAGGGGTACATGCGTCTTTTCTCTGGCCACTTTGTATTAGTCACCCATTAACTTAATCTATAATTAACCCTTAATTAGTGGCTTAATCTCAATCGGTAAAAATCAGGATGTTACAATTCTCCCCCTCTCAAAGAATTTCGTCCTCGAAATTCAAACACGAACTTACCTCAATAAAATAACTCTGGGTATTGCTGCCTCATGGCATCTTCACGTTCCCAGGTGTAAGAAGTACATCGATTTTGTTGCTATGCCACTTCGACCAATTGCACATCCTTGTTTCTCAAACGTTTTACCGACCGATTCACTATTTTAGTCGGTATAGCCACTGTAGTCAAATCCTCTCTGATTTCGACTTCATCATCCGGCATCTCGTGAGTGCAGTCAGGTAAACACTTCCTCAACTGGGATACGTGAAATACATTATGCAAGTTCGATAAATGAGTCGGCAAGGTTATTCGGTATGCCACAGGACCGACCCGTTCCAGTACTTCATAGGGTCCAATGTATCAGGGGTTTAATTTCCCACTCTTCAAAACTCGTCCGACCCCTTTATTCGGTGAAACCTTCAGGAACACCTTATCACCGACCATAAATTCAAGCGGTTTTGTCCGCTTATCATGATAGCTCTTCTGCCGGTCTTGGGATGCCTTCATCTTTTCCCTAATCACTTGGATCTACTCGGAAGTCTGCTGCACAATTTCCGGTCCCAACATTAAACTTTCACCAGTTTCCAACCAACAGAGTGGGGTTCGACATTTTTGGCCATACAATGCTTCATATGGAGCCATGCCGATGCTGCTATGGTGGCTGTTATTATACGTAAATTCAATCAGGGGAAGATACTGCTCCCAGCTACCTCCATACTCTAGCACGCAGGACCTTAATAGGTCCTCCAAACTTTGTATTGTCCGCTCGGATTGCCCATCCGACTGGGGATGGTAGGCAGAACTTAGCCAAAGTTTTGTGCCTAATTCTTTATGCAGACTTGTCCAAAACTGGGATGTAAATCTAGGATCCCTATCCGACACGATAGAAGTCGGCACACCATGCAGTCGGACAATCTCTCGGATATAAAGCTGGGCTAGCTTCTGCAGTGAATACCTCATATTTATGGGCAGAAAGTGTGCAGACTTCGCCAACCGGTCCATAATGACCCAAATGCTATCATAACCCACTCGGGTTCTAGGCAATCCCATCACAAAGTCCATGGCGATTGAGTCCCACTTCCACACGGGAATTTCAAGAGGTTGCAAACCACCATACGGCTTCTGGTGCTCAACTTTCAACTTTTGACAGACAATACACCGAGCCACATAATCGACCACGTCTCTCTTCAATCTGGGCCACCAGAAGTGTAACTTCAAGTCATGGTACATCTTTGTAGTGCCCGGGTGGATGCTTAACAGGCTTTTGTGGGCTTCATCGAGCACCATCTTTCTCAATTCTCCAGCACCCGGCACATAGATTCTACCCTTCACTCGGTAAACTCCATCCGAGCCCTCGGGTAAGGACAGGTCCTTGCCCTTAGCCCGAGTCTTCTTCATCTCAGCTAAGTAGGAATCTGACTTCCGTTCTCCATACACTAGCTTCAGAAATTCGTTAGCTATCTTCAAGATACCGAGCGTCACTTTTCGAGACGAGGAGACATCCGTATGTAAGTTCATGTCTCGGAATTGCTCAAGTAATTCTATTTCCTTCACCATCATTACTGCCACATGAATGGTCTTCCGGCTTAAGGCGTCGGCCACAATATTCACCTTGCCCGGGTGATACTTTAACTCGAAATCATAATCCTTTAAAAATTCAGTCCACCTCCTCTGCCTCATGTTCAGCTCTTTCTGATCAAATAAATATTTGAGGCTTTTGTGATCACTATACACTTCAAATTTCGACCCGTATAGATAATGTCTCCATATTTTCAACGCGAAGACCACAGCTTCTAACTCTAAGTCATGAGTCGGGTAGTGTTATTCGTGTGGTCTCAACTGGCAAGAGGCATAAGCTATCACTCGGCCTTTCTGCATTAGCACACAACCTAAACCGAGTCCGGATGCGTCACAGTAAACTATAAAGCTCTCTTGCAAATTCAGCAATGCCAACACCGGGGCTGTAGTTAGTTTAGTTTTTAACTCTTGGAAACTTCTCTCACACTCGAAATTCCACACGAAAGGGACATTCTTCCGAGTCAACTTCGTCAAGGGCAGTGCAAGCTTAGAGAAACCCTCAATAAATCTTCGATAATAACCGGCCAGGCCCATGAAGCTTCTGATCTCCGAGACCGACTTAGGCCTCTTCCAAGCCATGACAGCTTCCACTTTGGAAGGGTCAACCGAGACACCTTCCTCGGAGATTACATGTCCTAGAAAATGGATCTTATCCATCCAGAAATCACACTTCGAGAGCTTGGCAAACAGTTGTTTCTCCTTCAATATTTGGAGCACCACTCGGAGAGGTTCCTAAGTATGGATGGAAAATGCTGTTCATGTAATTCATGAATACAGCCAGGGCATTTGTTACAACGAACGGCATTACCACGTACTCGTAGTGACCATACCGGGTCCTAAAAGCCGTCTTGGGAATATCCGAGTCCTTCACTCGGATCTGGTGGTATCCCGATCGTAAATTAATTTTTGAGAAGACTGAAGCACCCCTTAATTGATCAATCAGATCATCAATCCTCGGTAATAGTACTGATTCTTTATAGTGAGCTTGTTCAGCTGCTGGTAATCCACACACAATCTCATGCTGCCGTCTTTCTTTTTAACGAGTAACACCGGTGCACCCCATGGTGATACACTCGGTCGGATAAACTGTTTACCGAGTAACTCATCAACTTGCTTCTTCAACTCGGCCAACTTCATCGGGGACATCCTATAGGGTGCACTGGAAACCAGCTCGACTCCAGGGATTAAGTCAATAGAGAATTCGACTTCTCTATTCGGAGGGACACCCGGCACATCCTCCGGAAACACTTCAGGGAAATCACAAACAATCGGAATATCTCACACTCGAGTTCTACCCTCTCCCTCAGCCAAACAAAACATCACAGATAACTAAGTTATACCTTGCACTGTGTAGTCGTCATCGCTCTCCCTCGGAAAAATCACCCTTCGGTTTTGGCAATCCACCAGCACCTTGTTGGCTGATAGCCAGTCCATGCCAAGTACGATGTCGAGGCCTTTCAAGGGTAAACATACTAAGTCGATGGTAAAACTCTGATCGCCCAACGTAAAGGCTACATCTTTGCACATTATTGATGTCCAAACTTTAACACCGGTCGGATTGGATACCTCCAAAGTCTGATCCATGCCGACAGCAGGCAATCTTAGCCATTTCACATAATCATCAGCTATAAAGGAGTGGGTAGCTCCAGAATCAAAAACTACATTAAGAGTATGTCTACCGAGTGAGCACTTACTTTGCACCAAGTCGTTTGCTTGTGCAGCTTCCTCGGTATTGATTGCAAAAACTCTGCTTGCAGCTGATTGATCAATAGTTCTTCCTCGGTTATTCAGGGCAAACATTATGTTACCCCGTGCTCCATTGCCTTGGCCACCATTCCCTCGGCCACTATTTCCTCGGCCTCTTCCACGGAAGCCTCCCCGGTGGACACTTGCACTTGTTTGTTGCAGTTGAGGGCAATCTGGGCGAATGTGCCCTTTCTCATTACAATGGTAGCATGTCACCTCATCATCGTTGTCATAATCTTGAGCGAAGTGATCTCCTCCACACTTAAAACACTTGCCGTCCCTCGGACGACGGGCTGAACATCCTCCACGTTGACCCCGACCCCTAAACCTAGAGAGGGGTCCGTTTCTACCAGCGTTGCTTAGTTTCTTGAAGCGAGATTGCTGGGGCTTCAGGGAGGTGTCGGTCTTGCTACTCTAACCTGAGTGGGCCTTATGATCCTCCTCAAAAATCCTACACTTGTTTACCAGCACTAGAAAACTTCGAATTTCCTGATGCCTAAAGGCTTTCTTAATCTCAGGCCTCAGTCCACTTTCAAACTTTATGCACTTGGAACCCTCGGTTCCAGGCTGCTGAAACAGAGAATAGAACAGACATAGTGTCTCGAACTTGGCAGCGTATTCCTCCACAATCATAAAACCCTGCTTTAGTTCTATGAATTCCAACTCTTTCTGACTCCTCACTGTGTCGGGAAAGTATTTCTCCAGGAAACATGCTTTAAAATTCTCCTAAATTAACTGGGTGCCTGCATCAATCATTCGGGCCTTGGTGATCTTCCACCAATTCTTGGCTTCAGCTCGAAGCATGTACACAGCGTATTCCACCTTCTGGGCCTCGGTACAGCGAAGGCCACCAAAAATTCATTCAAGACCCTGAATCCACGCGTAAGCTGACTCGGGATTGAATCCTCCTTCAAATTCACTCGGCTTCCGTTTCAGGAAGCGATCCAATCCTTGGTCATCTTCAACTCGAGGCTGGTTCTGCCTCTCAAATATATCAGCAAAACGCTGAAATGTCGTGGCCATGGCTTCCATGCCATGATGATTTTCCATAACTTATCCTGAAATTAACACCCCTTTCAAGGATAAGAATACCGAATTATTCACAGCCTATCAGACCTCAGTTCCACAATTAACAATTTATAACACAGTTGCATACAATTGTTATAGCATATAAACAGTATTACTTGGCCATGAGCCACACAATTATACTTAAACATGTATTAAATCTGATGGAATATCATAAGCAATCATGACAACCGGTCATGTTACACACCACCGCTCACTCACAGTAAGCATACCTTGGCCTTGGACCTTTTGAGTCTGCTCTGATACCAAAATGAAACATCCAGGCTAAAATTTAAGGCGAAACCCGAGACTAGGGAAAATTTTCCAAAAATTTAGAACAGTTCTACACGTTCATAAAGCTGCCAGGACAAAAATAAAACAAAATGGAGTCAAGGGAAAAAGGGGAAACCAATCAGATAAGAAGAAGACCGGGTCAGGGCCCACACACTGGCAATACCCAGCTTTGATTAAACAAAAGCCAGCGAAAGATAAGCTTGAGCGAGCCATACTCACTGGAGCGAAGCCTCATTCGCTGAAGCGAACGCATGCACTCGTGTAATTCCATCACTCGGAATCAGAACTTAAGTTCACTCGGTAACTGACTTTTTGGGGTCATGCTTCACCCGATAAATTCATACTTAGTCAGATCCTTGTTTTTATTTTAGGTGGTTACACACATGTTCCACTCGGAATCTATAGACTTTTCCTCTCACGGAGTATTTTTCCCAGTCGATATAAAATACCCCCTACCTACTAAAAAGACTCAGAAGCTCCTCGAGCTACAACGCAGACCGATCACTCTCTTTCGGTCATGCTTTCCCACTAGACAACCTTCAAACTTAGTCATTGACTTTGCTCTCAGCTTTGGAAGGACCAAAATGCTATCCTCTTCCTCGAGCAGTTTCGTCTCAACATAGAAGACTACCTCCCTAACTCTGAAGCGCTTCCCACTGCAGGTTCCCAACTGAGACTCTGGCAGCTTCGAGTGGGGGAAAGAGGAAGGAGGAGAGGAGACGACGAAAAGGAAGAAGAAGAATCTAGGAGGGAAACAAGGTAGCGTTTTTGTATCCTCGAAGGAAACTCTCAACTCTCTCTCAATTCTTTTCAACTCGACGCGATTGAAAATGAGCGAAAGAGAGAGACCGAACTCCTTATATACAATCAGGGGTACATGCGTCTTTTCTTTGGCCACTTTGTATTAGTCACCCATTAACTTAATCTACAATTAACCCTTAATTAGTGGCTTAATCTCAATCAGTAAAAATCAGGATGTTACAATATATATATCGATGTTAAATTTTGAGGATGAAATTCTTTTAGGTGGGGTGGATTGTAACATCCCGAATTTTATAAAAATGATTAAATATGATAACTAAATATTAAATAATTATGAATGAGTTAGTGAGTGTCCCAAAAATATTAGAATAATTAAATTGGGATTTATTATGAAAAATTATAATTTATTGAGACTAAATGATATAAAATTTCACCCGGTTAAAATATGTCCTCAGAATAATTTTTAGATAAAGTATTGAGCCCGAATGGAGATCCCATTTATTATAAAACGGAGAAATTACTAATGAGGGTTAAAATTAAAACATAACACTTCCTTCTCTTCTCCCTCATTTTCACGTTGCTTTCTTCTGCTCTCTCTTTCTTCTTCTCCATCCCCTTTCTTTCTAAATATGACCACCCATTGCTATTTTTACCCAAAATCAAGAGGATTCCTTAGGTTTATAAAGCTTGTATTGGACATGGAGGCAAAGCTTGGCTCCTCTCCTCTTTCTTCCTCTCATTTTCATAATCACCTTGGGGCTTGGAGAAGAGGTGTGGTTTTTGACCACCCATGGCTTTTATTGATAGTTTTTGAGTTATTGAAGTATTATAATGGGAGATTAGATATTGTTTTGATGGATGGAGGTATGTTTAACCAAACCCTAGGTTAGAAAAATCATTGGTGATTGTTGTTGTTGATGATGATGATTAGAATGCTATGTTATTAACATATGGATGCTTGTGATAATACATATAAATGGTTGGAATTGACAATTGTGGATTATTGATGAAAACCCTAGAAATTAGAATTTTGGGGCTTTGAGAAATTGATGAGAAAATTGTGAGTTATTGATAGTGAAATGATTATATATATATACATATATATATGAATGAGTTTTGAATGGGTAATATTGATTATTGACGTTGAAGGATTATGAAATCAATGAAACAAAGTAATGGTTCCAAGTTGTTAGTGTGTTGAAAGTTAAGATATTGTTAAGAGGGACTAGAGTAATGAGGATGATGATTATTGGGTTTTAAAGAATACTAATCTTAAGAGTTAAGAATGTGTATATGGTGACTAAAAGAATTTAGTTTTGAGAAATGAATATGAGGTACCCAATGCTAAATGTTGATTTGTATGATAATAAGTGACGGTGGAAATGATAGAAAACTATTGATGATAAAAACCTATAGATAGGTGTTGTTATGAATATGAAACGATGAATATGAGCACCAAAACCATGACGAATGTGTGGGATTGGTGAAATAGGTATGTGCCTTGATGAGGTCTTTGACCGTCTTTTATTCCATATGAAATTGTTGATAGATGATGGCTTGAAAGGAGCTAAGAGAGCTTATAATGAATTTGAGTGACAATGATGGTAAATGGATGATTTATATGAGGATTGGATGTATTATGGATAAGGAGTGTGATGTTGTTGTTGTTGAGTTGATTGACCCTTTAAGCTCTAGAGAATCTTAGTTTGGGGAAAGGAATTCCCAAAACCTAACACAATGGCATAAATTGGTGTTTTGACAAGTTTAGAACTTGTTCACAAACCTTACAAAATGTAAATCATTATTTAGAATTTATGAGGAATGCCTTGAGATGGTTTATTGATTGTATGAATGCATGTGTACGTAATATGTAGATTGTGTTCTGGATTATGTGACGGAGCATTCAGAGCGTGTATTTGGTTGCGGCTCTTCCCTCGAGGTAGGAGAGGAGTTTACATTCAAATTGTATAAGTAGAACGATACTGATTATTGTATGTGATTTGTAATCATGCTTGCCTTTCCATGGAGATATTGAAAAGATGTGAATGATTATTTGATGATATTTGAGAAATGGTGTATGAGAATACGTGTTGGTTATGAAAGTATATATGTGATAATGATAGGTTTAATGTTGCTATGATTAATAAATTGGAATGAAAATTATTGAGTAAGAATGTTTGAGACAAGTTTTAAATGCTTAATAAGAAGTGTAGGATGTGTTGAATTTGACCAATTTTACTTAGCATGGGTTTTAGTATATGGAGTAGTGGAATTCTTGTGTTTCCTGCGCATGTGCTGGTAATCTCGCTCAAGCGAGATGGATTCTTGCTCAATTGAGAATCCCCTGTGCCAGTATTATGGCCTTTGGCCCGTTTTCGCTCAGGCGAGCGAGTGTCTCGCTCAAGCGAGACGTGTATGGGATAAGTGGAAGAGATATTGGACGAATCTTGCTCAAGCAGGCATGGCCGCGCTTGAGTGAGTGAGAGAGGGAAAGGATTCTGGGTGAATTTCACTTAAGGGAATAGCGTGGCAAGTTGGACCTCGCTCAAGCGAGCCAGCCTTGAAGAGGTACTGGACGTTTTTCACTCAAGCGAGAGGCTGATGTTGGTGTTCCTCGCCCAAGCCATACAAGCACGAAAACAGACACTAGAACATTTTCGCTCGAGCAGGTGGCTGGCTTTGGGGAGCCTCGCTCGAGTGAACGAGCCTGAAATGGACACTGGTGGAATCTTGCCCAAGCGAGAGTGGCTTCCTCAAATGAGATCGGGGTCTGATGCTGGAAACCCAACTCACTCAGGAAAACTTGGGGGCGCACAAGCGAACCATCCCCATCTCGCTCAAGCGAAGGTGAATCTTGCTTGAGCGAGATACCCAAAACTTGGAATTTCATTTATTCCCTTAAATTTTGATGCTGAGCCCCATTCCCTTATATTATGGGATATTTAAGGAAATGTATAAGGGGTACTTAATGATGGCATGACATGGTGGGAATTGGAATTAATTAATACATTAGGGATGAATTATTTATGATATATTCACCACCAAGAGTAGGATATAAAAGATTGATAATAAGGGTTTAATGATGAGGTTGTGAGATATACCCTAAGGTAAATATGAAACCAATGAGAGAGTTGGTAAAATGATATAGCATGTGTTATGAATCGAATAATTGGAAATGACATTAGTATGGAATAATGATAAATGATGAGGTTGATCACTTCCTTGCACAAAGGGTGATTGTTATTATTGATTAATGGTTGAATTCTATTGTGAGTGATACATGTATGATCTTGTGAGTGTGGTTTGGAATATGATAATAGAAATATTGTGAACGCCATACCAACATGGGTATATAAATATATATATATATATGAGACAATGGTGATGAGTAATGAGATGAAAACCCACTAAATGAATGTGTGGTAATATTAATGAATATTATATAATGTTGTAATGCCATTGTGGTTGATTGCAAGTATAGACTCGCCTGTATGAAACATATACATGAGATATGTTGAGATGTAATGCCAAGTATGTGAATGAAATGCCTTGAGGGGCTTGTAAATGATTGTATGCTATTGATTGAAGATGTCAAATTAAAAATATATCCCTATGTGAGAGGTTGAGATATCCTTACGAGGTTGATTGGCATATGCATTATTGTATTTTTCATTCATGGCATGGCATAACATTGAAATGTGGTTGCGATCACAATGATAAAAGATCCTGTGGGATTCTATGAAGGGAGTAACCCTTATGAGGCTGGAAACTAACTTGATGATGATATGATATTGAGCCGGTGGTTGCGATCATCTGGTTGTTGAAATAAAAAATGGCTTGCGAGTTCCTATGATGCCCGTGGTTGCGATCACAAGGCGGGAGTACCCCTTACGAGGCGGGAAACCAATATGAATTATTGAACGTGGTTACGATCACAAGAAATCATCTTGCAAGGCTGCTAGAGGGAGTACCCCTTGTGAGGCGGGAAACCTATATGAAGAATGATGTGGTGGTTACGATCACCTAGTGAAATGAAATCAGATTCGTGCATATGCATTATCAAATAGTTGACATATGCATTAGCCATAGATGCATGGCATTTGAGATGGGATAACCACGAGAGATGAGAAACCCCCTTACGAGGAGGTATTGAGTAAAGATTTAGTGAATTGATGATGATAACTTGTGAATGCCCTTGTTGATAAGTGGCAATGTGATTGTGTATGTGCTTGTGCTTTCTTATGTTGTGAACTGTGTTTCATGAGGTTTATATGCCTATTATATCAATGTGATGATGATTAAATGATGAATTGATGATTTTATAGCAAAGTATACATGATGAATGAATGCATGTACACTTAATCACAATATATGTATATTCGTAATTTTGAATGTATAACTCACTCTCCCATGTGGTCTCCTTTTTAGCATTGTGATGCAGGTTGCCATGGGATGAGTTCAGATTTTAAATTCATGTTTCGGGAAGGTAAATAGTGGTAGTGGAAGTGCCTTGGCCGGCATCATTTGTGAATTTTAATGTAAAGAATAAATTGTAAATAATGATATTGATGATTTAGTGATTTTGGTCATGTATAAGATACGTGAATGCATGAATTATGCATATATGTATTTGTAAATAAGTGATGATTTGATTAGTACTTGAGGAATTGAACTTGAAAAATATACATTGATGATGGTAGTGTTTGGATTAATGCCAATAGGTGAATAAGGAGATCCCAAACGAAGATCCTGTTTGTTGTAAAACGGTAATTTTAAGGAGATGAGTAAAATTAAAACATAAAACCTATTCCACTCTCTTCATTTCATGTTGGTTCCCTACTTCTCTTTGGCAAAACACCCTTTCCTTTTCTTCTTCTTCATTTCTTCTTCATTCTTCCTCTTTCAAAATCTAAGCAAAGCATTGAACCCATCTCCTCCCACTATTTTCATTCTCTTGGAAACTTGAAGGAGGATCTTGTGGCTGGAACTCTCCTACCTTCTCTCCTTCATTTTCGTGTGGCATCCTCCTCCCCTTAGAAACTCTCTCTTTTCTTCTCTTGAGGTAAGCTTCTTGCCATTTTCAAGAGCTTGAACCTTTGGTTATGGGTTTTAGATGTTGGGAGAGTGGTTTATGTATGTGGGTTATTAGTAGAAGCCATTATTATGGAAAACCCAAAGGTGGGGTGGTTTTAAATTAAGTTTTGTAAGCTTTAATGGGGTACACGAAATTGGTAATTTAATTGGTAATTTTTAAAGAAACCCTAACTATAAGAAATTGGGGAAAATGATAAATATAGAATCAAGAATATGTTTTAGGAGGAAGTGTATGTTATTTGAATGATGGGTATGAGGAATCATGTTAAGAAGATATTTATTGATAATGTTAGTAAGCATTAATGATGGTGGATGGCCATTAATGGTGATTGGTGGCCATTAGTGCATGAACCTTTGGTAGGTGAAGTCATAAATGCATAATAATGAAACTTGAATACCTAAACCATGGCGGTTATGGTGAAACCAATGAAATAAAAATAGTTGGGTAGTTGAAATGTTAAATACACCAAGTGTTAGAAGTTAGAATACATAAATCTTTGTACCTTGAGTTGGAAATAATTATATAGTGCTTATGGATGTTGGGCTTAAGGGTTGTTTTGTATTCCTTGAATATAGAGGATATGGATTAATGGGAAGGAATTCCTAAAGCCTAACAAAATAAAGAAAGTGATGTTTATGACATGTTTGGTACATGTTGAAAAATTGTGAATGTAATAATGAGTAAATGCTACAAATGCAATCAACCGGGGCATATTCACCATAATTGTCCATTGAATGTGAGAAATGCTAATGTTAATGCTCTTGCTTGTGTGAACCGTAATGGTAACCGTGGAGGCCATGGTGGCTTTAGAGGCCGTGGTCGTGGAAACGGTAATGATCATAATGGTGGCTACAATGGTGGCCGTGCTGGATACCATAATGGTGGAAGAAACAGTAATGGTTGAGGCAATGGCCATGGTGGAAGAAATGGTAATCATAATGGTGGTGATCAACCACAAGGTGTGTGAAGAGTCTTTACCGTTACCGGTGAAGAAGTAGCCCAAGCGGAAGATCTTGTTCATGGTGAGTATGAAATTCTTGGTACTTTAGTATGTGTTATCTTTGATTCGGGTGCTAGTCACTCATTTATTTCTGAGGATTGTGTGAGGCGCTTGAAAGTGCCTATTTGTATTATGAGAGGCTCCATAATGGTGACTACACCGACTGGTGCTTGTTTGAGATCCGTAAATCAGTGTGAGAATGTCAAGAGTTTGTTATATCCCTTGTGTGCTTACCTATAAAAAAACCTGGATATCATCCTAGGCATGGATTGGCTATTTGCCAATAGAGTTTTAGTGGATTGTCATAATAAGGCGATGATCTTTCTGACTTTGAATGCTAAACACTTTGACCTGCAAGATATCTCTCAACTTCTTATAATGTTCTATATGGTTGATGGGAATAGTACTTCCCAATCTTATGAAATTTTTGTTGTTTCTGAATTCCCTGATGTTTTTCCAAATAAGATTCCCGGATTGCCTCATCCATGTGAAGTGGAATTCTCTATTGATCTTATTCCTGGTGTTGAGCCTATTTCCCAAGCTCCTTATAAGATGTCTCCTATGAAGTTGTCTGAGCTTTAAAAGCAAATTGAGGAGTTACTTGAAAGGGAGTTTATTCGCCCAAGTGTGTCTCCTTGGGGTGCCCCGTGTTATTGGTGAAAAAGAAGGACGGAAGCATGAGATTGTGTGTTAACTATCGCCAACTCAATAATTAACTATCAAGAACAAGTATCCTCTTCCTCGTATTGATGATCTTTTGGATCAGTTGAAGGGTGTCGTTGTGTTTTCTAAGATTGACTTGCGTTCTGGATATCACCAAATTCGGGTAAAGACCGATGATATTCCAAAAGCAACCTTCCAAACATGTTATGGTCACTCTGAGTATGTAGTGATGCCATTCGGTATGACAAATGCTCCTACAATTTTCATGGATTACATGAATTGTATTTTCCATGAATATCTTGATTAATTCATTGTTGTATTCTTTGACGACATTTTGGTGTACTCTAAGAGTCATGAAGAACATGAAAGACATCTTCGACTTGTGTTGTCTATTCTTTGAGAGAATGAATTGTATGCCAAGCTCTCTAAATACGAATTCTAGTTGGATGAGATTTCCTTTCTCGGTCATGTGATTTCTTGTGATGGTGTTGCTCTTAACCGATCGAAAGTTAAAGCTGTTATGGCATGGGAAAGACCGACATCTGTGACAGAAATAAGGAGTTTCCTTGGTCTTGCTGGTTATTACCGGAGGTTTATTGAAGGATTTTTTCGTTTATCCTTAACCTTGACAAAGTTGACTCGTAAGAATCAACTATTTGTATAGACTCTCAAATGTGAAGAAAGTTTTCAAGAGTTGAAATTGAGGCTTACTACTGCACCAGTGTTAGCATTGCCTGATTTGTTGGATGACTTTATGGTATATTGGGATGCTTCTATGCATGGTCTTGGTTGTGTGTTGATGCAGTGTGAATGTGTGATAGCCTATGCGTCGAGATAGTTACGACCGCATGAGGTTAATTATCCTACACATGATCTTGAATTGGCGGCGATGGTGTTTGCTTTGAAATTATGGCGGCATTACTTGTATGGTTCTAAGTTTGTGGTCTTTAGTGATCATAAGAGCTTTAACTACTTGTTTGATCAAAAGGAACTTAATATGCGCCAACGGCGATGGATGAAGTTTCTAAAGGACTATGAGTTTGAATTGAAGTATTATCCCAGAAAGGTAAATGTGGTTGTCAATGTTTTGAGCCAGAAGTCATTACATGTTCCCGCAATGATGGTGAAAGAGATAGAGCTAATTGAGCAATTTAGAAACTTGAATGTGGGCGTAGAAATACATACTCCAAAGAAGATGTCCCTTGAAATATTAACGGTTGCTCATGTGTTCCTTGAAACTGTGAAATTGCAACAACCGAAGAATGAGTACTTGATTGAGATGAGAAAAACTCAAGAAAAAGGGAAGAATTTGTTCCTAGTTGAAGGTCATGATGGCATTTGGCGTGTGAAGGGCCGAATTTATGTTCTTCAAGTGGTGATTTGAGAAAATGTGTACTTGAGGAAGCTCATAAGAGTGTATTGAGCATTCATCTTGTTTCCATCAAGATGTATCAAGACTTGAAGATGAATCTTTGGTGACCTGGTATGAAGCATGATATGGCAAACTTTGTTGCATCTTGCCTTGTTTGTCAGAAGGCTAAACTTGAGCATCAAAAACCATCTAGTTATTTGAGACCTTTCGAGATCCCCGTTTGGAAATAGGATAGTATTGCTATGGACTTTGTTTCCGGTTTGCCCAGAACTCGTACTAGAAATGATGCTATATGGGTGATTGTGGATCGGTTGACAAAGTGTGCTCACTTTCTACCCATGAGTATGAAGAGTTCATTGGAGAAATTAGCCCAGTTGTACATAAAGGAGATTGTTAGATTACATGGTGTGCCATCTAGTATTATATCTGATCGTGATCCTCGGTTCACGTCTTGATTTTGGGGAAGTTTACATCCTGAGTTAGGTTCTAAGTTGAAGCCTAGTTCCGTTTACCATCCTTAAACCGATGGACAATCTGAGAGGACTATTCAAAGCCTTGAAGATTTATTGAGGGCTTGTGTTCTTAAGTATGGTGGATGTTGGGAGAGATTTCTTCCATGGATTGAATTCACTTACAACAAGAGTTACCACAGTAGTATATGTATGGCTCCTTATGAGGCACTTTATGGCAGAAAGTGTAAAATGCCTTTATGTTGGTTGGAAACTGGTGAGAATTTTGCTTTAGGGCCAGAGATTGTTCAGGAAACTATCGAGCAAATTAAACAGATACAAGAGAATATGAAGATTACTCAAAACCAACAAAAGAGTTATTATGACCAGAGGCATAAACCACTTGAGTTTCAAGTTGGTGATCATGTATTGTTGAGGGTCTCACATGATAAAGGGTTTGGAAGAGCTTTGAAGAGCAGGAAGTTAAGTCCTAAGTTCATTGGACCTTATGAGATTTTAGAGCGAGTCGGTGATGTTGCTTATCGGATTGTACTACCTCCACTTCTTGCAAAGCTACACAATGTATTCCATATGTCACAGTTGAGGAAGTATATTCATGACCCCTTGCATGTGAAACCTATTGATGATGTTGATGTGCGGGATGACTTGTCTATTCCTCCTATTTCTGTCTGTATTGTTAAGCATTCCATGAAGAGGTTGCAAAACAAATTGGTGCCTTTGGTGAAAGTTGTATGGAAACATGGAAATATGGAGACATTCACGTGGGAACATGAAGATGATATTCGAGAGCGGTATCTGAATGCGTTTGAATCTGGTACATTAAATTACGAGGATGAAATTTCTTTTCGGTAGGATGGGTTGTAACATCTCAAATTTTAAAATAAATGATCAACTGAGAGAAATAAATATTAGATAATTATATGTGAGTTTATTGATACCCCGAAGTGTTGAAAATAATTAAATTAAGATTTTTGGGGACTATTCATAATTTGTTAGGGCTTTATAAGCTGAAATTTGTCCCGATTAAAATATGGGTGTCGGACCAAGTATCTCCTGTTGAGGTGTTATTGGTAAAGGCTGTTAAGAATATTATTGGGAGTCCGAGTTTACATTCAGAATAATTTTTAGACAAAGTATTGGGCCTGAACGAAGATCCTGTTTGTTGTAAAATGGTAAATTTTAAGGAGATGAGTATATTAAAACATAAAACCCATTCCAGTCTCTTCATTTCACGTTGGTTCCCTGCTTCTCTTTGGTAAAACACCTTTTCCTTTTCTTCTTCTTCATTTATTCTTCATTCTTCCTCTGCAAAGCATTGAACCCATCTCCTCCCACCATTTTTATTCTCTTGGAAGCTTGAAGGAGGAGCTTGTGGCTGGAACTCTCCTCCCTTTTCTCCTCCATTTTCATGAGGCATCCTCCTCCCCTTGGAAACTCTTTCTTTTCTTCTCTTGAGGTAAGCTTCTTGCCATTTTCAAGAGCTTGAACCTTTGGTTGTGGGTTTTAGGTGTTGGGAGAGTGGTTTATGTATGTGGGTTATTAGTGAAAGCCATTATTATGGAAAACCCAAAGGTGAGGTAGTTTTAAATGCAAGTTTGTGAGCTTTAATAGGGTACATGAAATTGGTAATTTAAATGGTGGAGAATGATGATGATTTATAGTGTTGTTGGATTTTTAAAGAAACCCTAACTTTGAGAAATTAGGGAAAATGATAAATGTGGAATCAAGAATGTGTTTTAAGAGGAAGTGTATGGTATTTGAATTATGGGTATGAGGAATCATGTTAGGAAGATATTTATTGATAATGCTAGTAAGCATTAATGATAGTGGATGGCCATTAATGGTGATTGGTGGCCATTAGTGCATGAACCTTTGGTAGGCGAAGTCATAAATGTATAATAATGTAACTTGAATACCTAAACCATGGTGGTTATGGTGAAACCAATGAAATAAAAATAGTTGGGTAGTTAAAATGTTAAATACACCAAGTATTAGAAGTTAGAATACATAAATCTTGGACCTTGAGTTGGAAATAATTATATAGTCCTTATGGATGTTGGGCTTAAGGGTTGTTTTATATTCCTTGAATATAGAGGATATGGATTGATGGGAAGGAATTCCCGAAGCCTAACAAAATAAAGAAAGAGATGTTTATGACATGTTTAGTACATGTTAAAAAATTGTGAATGTAATAATGAGTAGTTGGAACTTGAAATTATGCACTAGAAGGCCAATTGATTGAGAATTACATGTATGTTAATGTAGGATCTTTTCCAAACGATGAGGGGGAACGTCGTATCGCTCGAAATTCTCCTCTTGAGGTAGAAGAGGAGTTTTATATTTTAATTGCATGGATTGAGTAGTGTTTGATTGTCATATGTAACATTATGCATGTTTGCCTTAATTATGCTGTGAAGACAATTTGAGATATTGCATGTAATGATAAGTGTGCTTAGCAACATGTATTTGTGCATTTGGAATATGTGTAGTGTGCTAAATGGTGATGCTAAATTGCTTGGCTAGTGTAATGCCTTAATATGATATGGTTGTACTTATATTCACCATAAATGTGGAATGGTTATTATTGATGTTGAATCGGAATGGGTGTGGATGATTAGCATGCCTTGATTGATAAGGAAAGGTTGATGATTATTGTTGATGATTGATGCCATTGTGAATGATGAAAGCTTGAATTGTGATAATGAGGAACTATTGAACATGCCACACTAAAACTTAAACAATGGCAATAACTAGTGATAATGAATCCACTAAAAACCTTGTGGTGGTGCTAATAATTAATAAGTGGCATGATTAGGATGCATAGTTATGAGAAATGCATATGATTGGCATTTACATTACATCCATGGCATATTGCATAGCTGCAGGTGTTGGAATATTAGGGGATTCCCCCCTGTTGACCCTGTGGGAGGGAAGCTCTATACACAAGCAATCTTGGTTTTCCCCTGTGACTTAGTGTGTAAGTCACGAAGCTGCCCATGTAAGGTTATAGGGAGCCGCATGTGGTTGACCCTTGTGGGGGTGACTCTTGATGAGTAGGTGTCCCCAGTGGTCCTTGGGATCACAACTGCCATGGTAAGAATCATGGTTGGCCCGTAACACTTTATGTTATTACAGTGTTTTACCGCAGTCTTGGTGTAAATGGCCAAGTGTTGCAAGATGGGTGATGCGGTTTGGTACCTGTAAAACGTAATGTAATGCATGCAATTTGATGATAAGTGTACACATTTTACTACTGCAGTAGGGGTATGGTTATATGACCATGCTTGACCCACAATTTGATGCTTATTTTCCCATAGTTGGATCCGTAATTGTTAATTTACTCCGTTGTGCATGTGTACTAGCTTAAGAGCATTTGCATATAGTAAGGAGGTATGCCGAAGGTGATTAGAACTGGTGATGGTTGTGATTGGGTGAGAAAATACCTAAAGACAACATGAAAGATATGAATACTAAGAAATATATTATGTATGATGATGACATGTGTGATAGTCCAATTTGTGGAAGGACTTGGAGGTGTGTATGCTCATATACTTTATTACGGTCTATAGAACTGATTATGTTATATGAATGTTAGTGTGATGATAATCCTTGAAATGATAAATGATATGTGTTGATACAAAGTATACATGACATTGATGCATATGCATATAATCACATGGTATTCATATTCATCTTTTGGAATGTATGGCTCACTCTCCCATGTTGTCTACTTTTAGCTTTGTGATTGCAGGATAATCATGGGTGAGGTGAATCTCTTTTGATGTTCATTTTGATGGCAGAGGTAAATGGTCATATAGGAAGTGCCTTGGCCGGCAAACTATTGATTTTGCTTAGCATATGGTGTTGATATATGCTCATTATATATTTGGGATGACAAATATTTCTTTTGAAGGTCATATGTGAAAATTGGACCCTCTATGTGTATGGCTAATTTTTTATTATGACCTTTCGGGTGCAAGATGATAGTTATGATACTTATTATTGGTTCAATTGATGAATGAATGGTGTTGATTGGGTATGACGATGGTTAATGGTACATGAATAACTGATTTTGTTCGTTAGAATGTCAAAGTGTAAGAGTATTGGGAAGTAGATTTGCCATGTTCCTAATTGAAGACTAAAATCTGGTGTAAAGGTTTTCTCCAACTTAAAATGAGTATTTATGATTCGCATGTATGGTGGTTGTGGCCAAATATGCCTATAAGGTAAAATGGCATGCTTGGTTGTGATGAAAAGAGTTTAAAAATCCCTTTTATGCAATTGATGAATTGAAATTGAGATGGTGACGTGTATGATTAGTTGGAATAAATTCCAAATGCATGTTTGAATGTATATAGAAGAATAATTTAGGCCAAGTGGTGTATATGAATGTTTAAGCATATCAGATTATGTGAAAATTCTAAGTTTCCATGCATGTATTGTAAAATTCACTCAAGCGAGTCTTCGGCATTAGTGGTGTGGCCTCTGGCCTAATTTCACTCAAGCGAGAATGATTCTCACTGAAGCGAGACATGCATGCATCAAAGGGGTGCTTTCTGGATGAATCTCGGTCAGGCGGGCTTGGTCTCGCTCGAGCGAGCGCCAGGCAGAATGTTTCTATGACAATTTCGCTCAAGCAAGCGTGACTCGCTCAATCGAGCGAGCGTGACTCGCTCAATCGAACGAGCGTGGATAAGGCTCTAGAGGGATTTCACTCACACATGAGGGCTCGCTCAAGCGACTCTTACTGGTCTCACTTAAGCGAATTAGGGCCTCGCTTAAGCGAAGTAGGGCCTCGCTCAAGCAACTTGTCCTAATCCTATTTTCTTCATTTTGCTTCATTTAATCATTTTTCTTGATTGTTTTGGGTTCCATGAATTATTGAAACATTGTTACCATTATGAAATGGCATTATTAATGTTTAACAATTTGATGGTGCATCTTTCAACCTCTTTTTATATAAATTTTCATCATTCTCAACTTTAATTATACCTTTCGCTATTCCTCCGTGATGATCTTGAGTTCAATTGTCCAAGGAGCACTTTGGATACCTTCTCATATCTTCATATATGTGTTAGGCTATTTAATGATCTGGGATACTTGCTTAAGTTTTGTATCACGGTTTCCTTTACTTTTAAATATTTAAAAAAATAATGAAAAATTTGCCCTTATTTTTGGGGCGTCTCAATTTCCATTCAACTTCTTCTTCCCCTTCACCATGTCCCAAAACTGAAATCCCCTTTTTGTGCCTAATCATGAAGTGACGAAATTGATAGGTTCTTGGAGGTTTTCTTTGCACACTGGGGTACCTTATTCAAGCATTTAGTGTTTGGCTTCATAATCTCTAATTTTCTTACTCTCTTGAATTTGGAATTTAAGATTCCATTGGGGTATGTTATGAACCCTTAATAGGCTTTGTATTGGTAGCTTAAAGTATGTAGATTATGACGTTAGTATTGGAAAAATATGAGAATTTGCATGTGGAACCCAAAACCTAGGTTAGGAGACCATTAGGAATTTGTTGTTGTTGTTGTTGGATAGTTGTTTTGTGACTTGAATTTGATGTGAATTAGTGGTTGAAATGAGATTTATTATTGTTGAAATAAATGACTTGATTTTGGATGGTATTAGGTGCAAAATCCTAAATTGATGGCATACTTTAATTTAGAGGAAAAATTGTGTTTTGGACTTGAAATAGCTTAAGGATGATTTTGAAGTAATTATGGGACTTTGAGTGATGCTCTAGAATTTATTTAATGATTTGTAGAAAAGTAAGGAAATAATGCTAAGCTTTAAATTCTCTTGGGATGGTAAAAGTGATAGAGACATATTAGGTCCAATAAGGTATTGACCTTGCAAATGGCATGAAAACTCTTGTTAGATGTGGGTTATTAATTAGAATTAGTGTTGGATAATCATTGGTTGACATGGTGTGTAAAGTTTCATGAGTTAAAAGAAGTGTTATATGAACTAGTAAAGGGTAGGTATTTTACTAAGATGAATAAAATTGTTAGGGGACTTGGACTTAAAAGAGTAATTATAGGATTGTGTAAGTGCTAGTAAGTGTAGTTTGAGAATTTGAATGGTTATTAGGTAAGAGAAGTTAAAAAGAAAAAATGTGTAGTGTAGAAGTGGATTTGGTAATGAATATGGACTATTGGGGTTGAAAGAAAAGATTGGTGGTCTAAAAATATTATTAGAACACATTAGGCATGAAAAAGCTACTAGATAAACTTAGAGAACATTATTGTTGGTGATATGTGACTTGTTATGGTTAGGGATAGTTATAGTGGAATAAAGGAGGGATTAGTAATTGATAAGAGGAAGAGATGTGATGTTGGAGTTAAGAACAAATATGAATATTAGTGTGTTAGTTGGGACTTAATAATCAATTATGAAGAAAGGACTGTGTTTGAATATGTTAACAGGTCCAAAGATGTGCAAAGATTTTGATAATGACAAACACTCTTGAAGAAACCGATGCAAAAACAAAGACATGAAATCAGAATTGAAGTAACAGCGAAGCTAATCGATTAGGCCATAGATGCTAATCGATTAGGAGCTTTCTGTTTTGGAAGAAATTGCATCAGGAATGAAAGCTAATCGATTAGGAAGCTGAACAATCGATTAGGTACTCACTGGAATTAAGGTAATCGATTATACACCAGAGACTAATCGATTACAACAATCAGAAATAGGACAAAATGCATCAGGTATGAAAGCTAATCGATTAAGGGAACCATATAATCGATTAGTGAGTCACTAGATTTAAGGTAATCGATTGCAAGACATGCTAATCGATTAGGATGCTGCGAAAACAAATTAAATGCATCAGGTACAGATGCTAATCGATTAAAGGAAATGAAATAATCGATTAGTGACTCTCTGACTTGAAGCTAATCGATTACAACGCGAGGGTGTAATCGATTACGCTAGTGGAAAAACAGATTTAAGTGGGAAACCAGGTCATGTCTCCACCATTCTTCAAATTTCCACTAAGTGCAATGGCTATGATGAACTAGGGCACTCCTCAACAGCTATCTTGGCTCTATAAATTGAAGAGGAACACAAGCACAAAGAAACAACTAAGTAGCAACAATTCATAGCTCTATTTTGTGCTTTATAAGCCTATTTCTTGCATATTGTACTTTCACTTGTATATCCTCTCATCTTGAGAGATTAGAATTTGGGAGAGCTTTTCATTTGTATATATGCTCTATTAAGAGAGTATATTGATTGTAAACACAAACTCCAAACACAAGATATTCACTCTAGGTTGAGTGGTTGTTCACTCTAGGTTGAGTGGTTACAAAGGTTGAGGATTCAATCTTTGGGATATTGTGAGATTGAGAGATTGGGTGGGTTGCCCTTATACTTGTGAGGATTGGGTTCTTGAGTATGGGACACTAGGAAGCCGCAATTGCTCAAAGTTGTATCTCTAGTCTACAATAGTGGAAAATCCTCTAAGTGGGTTGCTTAGAGGCGAGACGTACACCGGATTGGGTGGAACTCGTTATATCGGTTTGCAAGCTTCTCTTCCTTACTCTTTTACTTTCATTTACTGCATATTTGTTGATTGGTATTGATTGGTTGAGAAGAGCTCACTTGAACTTGCTTAATTTGTTATACCTCTAATATTGCACACCAAGTGTTTGATAAATTGCTTCAGCAATATTTCTCATTGTAAGTGCATTGCTTGTTATCCTCCATTCTATTTCACTTGCATAATCTCACAATCTTGGTTATAAAAATCAATTTCAAAGGTATTCCAATCAAAAGTTTTAAAACTTAATTCACCCCCCCTCTTGAGTATTGAGGCCACTTGAACAACAAGTGGTATCAGAGCTTGACTCTTGGTAGATCAAGCTTAACAGCTTCAAGAGATTAAATGGCCTCAAGTTCTCAAAATGTTTTTCCCGAGGATGGTGCGATAAATAGACCTCCCGCTTTCAATGGGGAAGGGTATGCGTTTTGGAAAGAAAGAATGAAAATCTTCATTCAATCAATTGATTTGAGAATATGGAATACCATTGAAAATGGTCCTTATATACCGATGCATACTATAGATAGCAAGAATGTTGAAAAACCTATAGATGAATGGACAAGTGAGGAAGAAAAGAAAGTCCAATATGGCTACAAGGCCAAAAATCTCATTACTATGTCTTTAGGTCAAGACGAATTTTTTAGAATAATGACATGCCAAACTGCTAAAGAAATGTGGGATACTCTTCAAGTAACCCATGAAGGTACTAATGATGTAAAGGACTCCAAAATTAGTACCTTGACTAGCCAATATGAATGCTTTAGGATAAATTCAGGAGAATCTATTGTAGATATGCAGAAAAGGTTTACACTTATTATCAACCATCTTATTACTCTTGGCAAAGTATATACTAACAAAGAGCTTGTGCACAAAATTTTGAAAAGTCTTAGCAGGGAATGGCAACCTCTTGTCACAGCAATAAAACAATCTCCTAGCATCAATGAAATGTCTCTTGCAACACTCTTTGGAAAATTGCAAGAACAAGAGCAAGAACTTAAAGCATTGAAGCTAGCCGAGGAAGAGGAGAAATCCACCAAGAAGAAAAGGCTAGCCCTCAAAGCCACCTCCATGCATGAGAAAGAATCATGCAGTGACTTAGATGAAGAAGAAGAGTTTGGGCTATTCGTAAAAAGATTTGGAAGATTCATGAAGAACAAAAAGTTCCAAAAGAACTTTAAGCCCCAAGGTAAGAAACCTACCTCTAATGAAACTTCCTCTTCGCCAAGTTGTTTTGAATGTGGCAAGGAAGGGCACTTCAAAGCCGATTGTCCAAACCTCAAAAAGAAGGGCAAGGACAAACAAAGAAGAAGAAGAGCCTATATTGCTTGGGATGAGAACGATGTGAGCAGCTCCGACGACTCGGAAGATGAGCAAGCCAATCTTTGCTTAATGGCAAATCATCAAGAAGAAGATAATGAGGTAAATCTTCTTGACTTAGATAAAAATGAGCTGTTAGATGCATTTGAAGAATTATATGATAAATTTACAAAAATCTCTAGTAAACTCAAAGCATCTAGGAAAACTAGTGATACCCTTGAATTGCATCTCATGGAAGTATGTAAAGAAAATGAGAGCTTAAAAGAAGAACTAGAGAAAGTTCAAACATGCTCTAAGGATAAACCATGTGATTTTGCAAAAAGGTGCATTGTATTAGAAACCAAGGTTGAAGACCTAAATAGGACACTAGAGAAATTCACAAATGGAAGAGATAATTTGAATATCCTACTTGGGCAACAAAAATGCATGTTTAGTAAAACCGGTTTAGGATATGACCAAGAACATAGTAACCATAAAATGGAGAAACATTATGAAAGTTTCTTTGCACCACCAAGCAAATCCTCCTCACCGTTCATGAAATGCAATCATTGTGGTTCCAAAGGACATAGTGCTTATAAGTGTAGTGTTAGGAAACTAGGACCAAAAGTCTTAAGAAAGGTGTGGGTCCCCAAAGGAACATTCCCACAAGCTAACCTAAAAGGACCCAACATAAAATGGGTACCTAGTTCTCTAAAATGATTTTGTTTTGTAGGTATGCTTCAAGGCAAGCAACACCCATTGGTACTTGGATAGCGGGTGTTCAAAGCATATGACGGGAGACATAACCAATTTACATCATTCACTCCCAAAAGGAAAGGAAGTGTCACCTACGGAGACAACACTAAAGGAAGAATCCTAGGCATTGGAAATATAGGTAAGAATTCTTCCACCTCCATAAGTGACGTATTGTATGTTGAAGGCCCCAAACATAATCTACTTAGCATAAGTCAATTATGTGACAAAGGATATAGAGTGTTATTTGAATCAAATTGTTGCATAATTGAGCATAAGACTAATAAGGAAATTAAGTTTGTAGGCCAAAGAATTGATAATATTTACATGATTGATATGGATAGTTTGTCTACAAATGATGAACAATGCTTCATTTCAAAAGAGGATGAAACATGGCTATGGCATAGAAGAATAGCTCATATACATGTAGACCACTTGAACAAACTTGTTTCTAAAGATTTAGTAATTGGTCTACCAAAGCTTAAATTTGAAAATAGATTTTGTGATGCATGTCAAAAGGGAAAACAAGTAAAGGCATCTTTTCAATCCAAAAACATTGTTTCTACTCAAAGGCCTTTACAACTTTTGCACATGGACTTATTTGGACCATCCAAAATCAAAAGCTTTGGAGGTAATTACTATGGTCTAGTTATAGTAGATGACTATTCAAGATATACATGGACATTGTTTCTTGCTCATAAAAATGAAGCATATCTTGCATTCAAGAAACTTGCAAAGATTATCCAAAATGAGCAAAACTCAAAAATTGCATCCATTAGAACTGATCATGGGGGAGAATTTGAAAATCAATCTTTTGAAAAGTTTTGCGAAAAACATGGTATTAATCACAACTTTTCAGCTCCTAGAACTCCATAACAAAATGGAGTAGTTGAAAGAAAGAATAGATCTTTAGTGGAGCTTGCTAGAACCATGCTAAATGAAAACAATATTGCAAAACATTTTTGGGCCGATGCGGTAAACACCGCGTGTTATGTTACGAATAGATGTTTGATAAGGCCTATTTTAAAGAAAACCCCCTATGAGCTTTACAAGGGTAGAAAACCCAACATTGCATACTTTCATATTTTTGGATGTAAATGTTTTGTGCTCAACAATGGAAAGGATAATCTAGGAAAGTTTGATGCAAAATCTGATGAGGCAATATTCCTAGGATATTCTCAATCAAGTAAATCTTATAGAATTTTCAACAAACAAACAAATACTATTGAAGAGTCTATTCATGTTAAGTTTAATGAAAATAGCCATAACCCTCCGAGAAAGGAAGATGTTGATGATCTTGTAGGTACTTTTCAAGAAATGAACTTGCAAGACAAAGAAGAAGAAGTCAACAATGATGGAGGTACAGCACAAATTGAGAGACAACAAGAATGGGCAACTTTGAAGGATCATCCCTTAGACAAAGTCATAGGTGAAATGACTCAAGGTGTAAGTACTAGAAATGCTATTAGAAATACTTGTAATCACCTAGCATTTGTATCACAAATAGAACCCAAGAACATAGATGAGGCTATTATTGATGAACATTGGATGTTGTCCATGCAAGAAGAGCTAAATCAATTTGAAAGAAATGAAGTTTGGGAGCTTGTGCCAAGACCCAATGATCACCAAATAATAGGAACCAAATGGGTTTTTAGGAATAAATTGGATGAAAATGGCATAATAACTAGAAACAAAGCTAGGCTAGTTGCTAAAGGATATAATCAAGAAGAAGGCATTGATTATGAAGAAACGTATGCACCCGTAGCTAGATTAGAAGCAATTAGACTACTATTAGCTTTCGCATGCTGTAGAGATTTCAAATTGTACAAATGGATGTTAAAAGTGCTTTCTTGAATGAATACATTCAAGAGGAAGTATATGTTGATCAACCTCCAGGTTTTGAAAACCATCAATTTCCAAATGATGTTTTCAAATTAAAGAAAGCCTTGTATGGTTTGAAACAAGCTCCAAGAGCTTGGTACGAAAGGTTAAGCAAATTTCTTTTAGAAAATCATTTTGAAAGAGGGAAGGTTGATACAACCCTATTCATAAAGCACAAAAAGAATAACATACTATTGGTACAAATTTATGTTGATGATATAATTTTTGGTGCCACTAATGATTCAATGTGCAAGGAGTTTGCCAAGCTTATGCAGGAAGAATTTGAAATGTACATGATGGGGGAACTCACTTTCTTCCTTGGACTACAAATCAAGCAAACCAATGAAGGCACATTCATAAACCAATCTAAATACTGCAAAGAACTACTCAGAAAATTCAATATGGATGAAGCAAATGATATAGCCACACCCATGGGCACTTCATGCTATTTGGACAAGGATGAGAAAGGTAAGGATGTTGAACTCACAAAATATAGAGGTATGATAGGATCCTTACTTTACTTAACCGCTAGTAGACCGGATATCATGTTTGCTGTGTGTATGTGTGCTAGATACCAAGCTTGTCCTAAGGAATCTCATCTCACTGCAATAAAAAGGATAATGAAATATCTAGTTGGGACTCAAGATGTTGGTTTATGGTACCCCAAAGGGGCTGAGTGTACTTTAGTTGGTTACTCTGATTCGGACTTTGCAGGATGTAAGCTTGATAGGAAAAGTACTAGCAGAACATGTCACTTGCTTGGTAGTTCTCTTGTTTCTTGGCATAGCAAGAAACAAGTAAGTGTTGCGCTATCAACAGCTGAGGCAGAATATGTTGCAGCTGGTAGTTGTTGTGCTCAAATCCTTTGGATGAGACAACAACTTCTAGATTTTGGAGTTGTATTACACCATGTGCCTCTTAAATGCGATAATACAAGTGCCATTAACATCTCCAAGAATCCAGTAATGCACTCTAGAACCAAACACATTGAGATTAGGCATCACTTTATTAAAGATCATGTGTTAAAAGGGGATTTTGTACTTGAACATGTAGAAACTTCTAGGCAACTAGCTGATATTTTCACAAAACCCTTGGCTAGAGAACAATTCATTCACATAAGAAGAGAGTTAGGAATTCTTGATATGTCCAGTTGTGTTTGAATGATAGGATATCTTGATAAGAACTATGTTGAATGGCATGATGCATGGTATATATCACATTTCATGTTTGGAACCTTGTTGTTTGATATGTTTGAAGTTTTTGACTCCATAATCGATTACATTGTTAATCCCAATCGATTACTAAGCTTCTGTTTCTAAGATAATCGATTAGAACTCACCCATAATCGATTACAATCATTCTGTTTCTAAGATAATCGATTAGAACCTACCCATAATCGATTACAATCATTCTGTTTCTAAGATAATCGATTATCATTGATCCACAATCGATTACAAAGCTTCTGTTTCAGGTTCAAAACGTTTCCTCTTCTTTATAATCGATTACCACCTTGCTCCAATCGATTAGGACGATTCTGTTTCTAAACTAATCGATTACCCTAATCCTCTAATCGATTACCCCCTGTTTGAAATGTTTGAAATTCCCCAGAAACATTGATCTAATCGATTACCAGCTGTCTCGTAATCGATTATCACGCGTTCTGATGAATCAAAACTCCAATTTCCTAGGCTCACTCGAACAACTCCCTCTCTTAACTCACTTTACTCCTTTCTAAACTCTCTTTCCTCCTTCCTAAACCTAATTTTCAACTATAAATACCCCTTCATTCACCTTCTCATCTCACACTACCTTCTTCCTCTCAAACCTCTCAAAAACTCTCTACCACTCATCTCTCTTCATCTTCCTCTTTGCCTTTTCCAACCATGTCTACCTCAAGAAATGTCAAGAGAGCTAGGTCCTCTACTGCTCAAGCCCATAACCCCCTTGATTTTTCAAGGTTCTTCTCCTCCCCTAGAGATCTTCAACACTTCATGAAGAACTTTTCTGAAAGGGAAATCATGACTCCTCACTACACCATTGCCGACACTTTTGACAACCCAAGCCTCACCTTCACCCAAAGTCTCCACCACTACAACCTTTTCCCCTTCCTCTCCCTCAAAGAAGAAGAATACTACCCTGAACTCATGAGGGTATTCTATTGTAACCTCCGCCTTGTAAATGGGATGGTTGAATCCAAGGTCAAAAACACAACCATCAAGCTGTCCAATGCCCAATTTGCAGAAATTTCCAAACTGCCCCTCAACAATGCTGACTTTGATGGAGGCGAACCCGAGGATGAATGGGGTTTTAATCCCATCACTGCCCGCCGTTCTTTGTGGAAGCCGGATCCTCCCATGAGCAACCACAAACTAGTTGGCCACTTGACCATGAACAACCACCTGCTCCACTTCTTCTTGGTCAAGATGATTGTTCCCCGTGGTGGGAACTATGCTCTGGTTGAAGAGGATGATGTCCTCTTAATGTGGGCCATGCTGAACCACAAAGAGATCAACTGGGTTCAGTTGATCAAATTCCACATGCGCCATGCCAAGGACCAGCAAAAGCTCCCTTATGGTATCCTCCTCACCAAAATTTTTAAATTCTGTGGTGTTGATTTGGAAGGGGAACTCTCTGAAAAAGTGCCCCCAAGAGCTTGCATTGGCACTTCCCACCTCAATAAAATGGGCATGGTCAACATTGCTGGAATGTGGATTCTAAGGAGTGATCGAGAACATGGTGGCAACCCCTTTGCTGAACCTGCTGCTCCTCCTCCTCCTCCACCTCAACCACAAACTGCACCATCAGCCTCTTCATCTGCACCCCAAGCAGACCCATTTGCATCTCTCTACGCCCATCTTGACCGCCGCTTCGATCGCCTTGAAAACTCCCTTCAAGAGTTTTCAATGACCGAGCAGCAACATTTTGAGATGATGCAGCAGCGATATGAAGAGCTGGCTCACCAAATTGCAGAAATTCGCTTCTTCAACCTGGATAATTAGAACCTTAGTTATGCTCTTGTTTAGAGTGCTTATGTTATTTTCTGAATTTTGAATAATTTTGCCTCTTGTATTTCCCATTTTTTAAAATTCAATAAAAGTTTCTCATTTCAGTTCATATTATTTCTCTTCACTGCTCTAATTATTTTTGATGATTACAAAGGGGGAGAAAAATATCATGTGTTTATATCTTGCTTAAATGTGTTAGATGCTCTGATATATGATCTGATATGTGTTCACATCTTGCTTATCTCTTGTTTAAAATTTGAATAATTTTATCTAGTTATTAAATTCCTTTTGATAGGGGGAGAGTTATAGATAAGAGATAACAGACAATAGATAAAATGAGATAAGACATTGGCTGCTGAATGTGATTACTCTGATTTTTGAAACTGGTCATCTGCTATTTGAAAAAGAGATAATGTAGCAGAGTTATTTTTGCAAAAAGATAAAAGATAAGTCTATATTATTTAAACTAACAACCCTCAAGAGATGAACATAGTTGTCATCATCAAAAAGGGGGAGAATGTGTTTGAATATGTTAACAGGTCCAAAGATGTGCAAAGATTTTGATAATGACAAACACTTTTGAAGAAACCGATGCAAAAACAAAGACATGAAATCAGAATTGAAGTAACAGCGAAGCTAATCGATTAGGCCATAGATGCTAATCGATTAGGAGCTTTCTGTTTTGGAAGAAATTGCATCAGGAATGAAAGCTAATCGATTAGGAAGCTGAACAATCAATTAGGTACTCACTGGAATTAAGGTAATCGATTATACACCAGAGACTAATCGATTACAACAATCAGAAATAGGACAAAATGCATCAGGTATGAAAGCTAATCGATTAAGGGAACCATATAATCGATTAGTGAGTCACTGGATTTAAGGTAATCGATTGCAAGACATGCTAATCGATTAGGATGCTGCGAAAACAAATTAAATGCATCAGGTACAGATGCTAATCGATTAAAGGAAATGAAATAATCGATTAGTGACTCTCTGACTTGAAGCTAATCGATTACAACGCGAGGGTGTAATCGATTACGCTAGTGGAAAAACAGATTTAAGTGGGAAACCAGGTCATGTCTCCACCATTCTTCAAATTTCCACTAAGTGCAACGGCTATGATGAACTAGGGCACTCCTCAACAGCTATCTTGGCTCTATAAATTGAAGAGGAACACAAGCACAAAGAAACAACTAAGTAGCAACAATTCATAGCTCTATTTTGTGCTTTGTAAGCCTATTTCTTGCATATTGTACTTTCACTTGTATATCCTCTCATCTTGAGAGATTAGAATTTGGGAGAGCTTTTCATTTGTATATCTGCTCTATTAAGAGAGTATATTGATTGTAAACACAAACTCCAAACACAAGATATTCACTCTAGGTTGAGTGGTTGTTCACTCTAGGTTGAGTGGTTACAAAGGTTGAGGATTCAATCTTTGGGATATTGTGAGATTGAGAGATTGGGTGGGTTGCCCTTATACTTGTGAGGATTGGGTTCTTGAGTGTGGGACACTAGGAAGCCGCAATTGCTCAAAGTTGTATCTCTAGTCTACAATAGTGGAAAATCCTCTAAGTGGGTTGCTTAGAGGCGAGACGTACACCGGATTGGGTGGAACTCGTTATATCGGTTTGCAAGCTTCTCTTCCTTACTCTTTTACTTTCATTTACTGCATATTTGTTGATTGGTATTGATTGGTTGAGAAGAGCTCACTTGAACTTGCTTAATTTGTTATACCTCTAATATTGCACACCAAGTGTTTGATAAATTGCTTCAGCAATATTTCTCATTGTAAGTGCATTGCTTGTTATCCTCCATTCTATTTCACTTGCATAATCTCACAATCTTGGTTATAAAAATCAATTTCAAAGGTATTCCAATCAAAAGTTTTAAAACTCAATTCACCCCCCCTCTTGAGTATTGAGGCCACTTGAACAACAAGGACTTGGTATTTTAAGCGATATTCTAAATAAGTAATGTGTTGGGTCAATAACATGTATTTCTAAAGAATTATCATGATTTGATGTAATAATTAAAAATCACTAACAAATGAGTTATGTATTAATAGGTGAAGAAAAAGTTAATTGAATTATTAGTAGAGTGAAACTTGTGGTCTATAAAAGGAAAAGTATTGTAAATAATTATAGCAAAGGGAGAGGTTATTAGGAGTCTTGTAAGACCCCATGAATAATTCTTGAACATTGACAAGTTGTAAACAAGTTCTAAAATTTACAAGTATTGAGAAATATTCAAAGAATCCATAATACTCCTAAAAATCTCAAGGATGAAACTTTTATGGGTTAGTATGAAGTATATATATAAAAGGTGGAGTTGTGAACATCACAAAAGATTGGTAAGATGTTGATGTGTTTCCACATTTATTTAATGTAGACTTTGACCATTCTTGTGAAGCAGCACCGTCCAACTCCTCCAACCCCACGGAATACTTCTCTTGAGGTAGGAGAGAAGTTCATTTTCTAAATGTATGGTCAGTGGTATTGATATTGTATGCTTGTGTGGGTGTATACTTGCATGTTAGTCTTGGTTGTTTTTATTATTGCCCTTGTGTAATGATTATGTGAAGTATAACTCTCGAATGACATTAGTGGTGAAATGACAAATGTGATGGTGATGCACTCTTGATATGCCTTCTTGGGTTGTGTATGATAATGAAGTGGGATTCATACGAAAATTGAGACTACCATGTGCATTTTTTACATCTCATGGCATGCATAGCATATCTCATATGTGATATTTAATGATCTTGTGTTGATCTTATGAAAAATAACCATGCATTGGTTAATTGTATAAACGACTATGCATAGTCATAGTGTATACCATGTGACATATTTAATGATCTTGTGTTGATCTTAAGAATGAAACCTTGCGTTGGTTTTAGATATTGGACAACTATGTGTGGTTGTAATCACATGAGTAAAATATGCACACTAAGAGAAAATGTGCATTACTTATTGGATAGAATATGCGTTATTTATGAGGACATGACATTTGAATTGGAGTATCTAAAATAAATGTGTCTTATGAGTACCTTGAATTGAGAAATATTGTTGGTGTTGTTTTGATAGTGAGCAAATGCAGTGATGACCATTGTTTGTGAAATTAGATTGATATTTGAAGATGTTAGAATGATTTGGCTTTTGGAGTGTACGATGTGTGAATTTGATTGTTAAATGATAGTCTATGTATTATAGCAATGAGATTGGACATGTTGATGGAAAATATATAAGATTGCTTCACTATGCATGAATTATCATTATGATTTCTCATCATTGAGAAAATATACTCACGCTCCATGTTGTCCATTTTAGCCTTATGATGTTGTTTGACATGGTGGAGTGACATTCTTTTTGGAGAGGCGACTTGGTGTGAAGAGGGTATGGTGGTTGCCTTGGCTGGTATTTCTTTTTGGAATTGATGATTTAGATTCTTTTATAGAATTTAATATGTATAGGCATTATTTTGTATAGCTTGGCTATTGATGTAAATGCCTAGGTTTTGAAATTATGAATGGATATTGTTAAATTATTTGTTGATAGATTTGGAGTGGCTAATGCTCCAGTTGTGTTCATGGACTACATGAACCGCATCTTCCATGATTACCTTGATCGGTTTGTGGTAGTATTCATTGATGACATCTTGGTGTATTCCAAGAGCCACGAGGAGCATGAAGAACATTTGAGATTGGTGTTGGGTATACTTAGGGAGAAACAGCTTTATGATAAACTCTTTAAATTTGAATTTTGGCTTGAGAGTGTCCAATTTCTTGGGCATGTGATATTTGTAGAAGGCATTTCTGTTCATCCCTCTAAGGTTGAGGCGGTTATGGCATGGTCTAGGCCTACGACCGTCACTGAGATTCAAAGTTTCCTTGGTCTTGTGGATACTATTAGAGGTTCATTGAAGGGTTCTCTCGTCTTGCTAGGCCTTTGACGAAGTTGACTAGGAAGAACCAACCATTTGTGTGGAATGTTGAATGTGAGAAGAGTTTCAAAGAATTAAAGATAAGACTTACTTCTGCACCTATATTGGTGTTGCCTGACTTACAGGAGGAATTTATGGTGTATTGTGATGCTTCCAAGCATGGTCTTGGATGTGTTTTGATGCAGAAGGAACGTGTGATTACTTATGCTTCACGTCAACTAAGACCACATGAAGTTAATTATCCCACTCATGACTTAGAGTTGATAGCAGTTATGTTTGCCTTGAAGATTTGGTGCCATTATCTCTATGGTTCGAGGTTTGTGGTCTTTAGTGATCACAAAAGCTTGAAATACCTCTTTGATTAAAAAGGATTGAACATGAGTCAAAGGAGATGGATGGAGTTCTTGAAGGAATATGATTTTGAGTTGAAGTATCATCCTGGAAAGGCTAATGTGGTTGCGGATGCTCTTAGTAGAAAATCCTTGCATGTGCCGGCCATGATGGTCAAAGAATTTGAGTTGATTGAAGAGTTTCGCAATTTGAATGTCGGGACCAAGATTAAATCTACAAAGAAAATATGTTTTGCTACCTTGAAGGTGTGTAATGAGTTCCTTGATCTTGTGAAAAGGAAGCAAGTAGATGATGAGTATCTGAATGAGATGAGGAGATCTTAGGAAGGTGGAAAGAACTTATTCCTTGTGGGAGGTGATGATGGCATATGGCGTATGAAAGGTCGTGTATATGTACCTTCCTTTGGTGATTTCAGGAGCGCTATGCTAGATGAGGCGCACAAGAGCATCTTTAGTATACATCCTGGTGCAACTATGATGTACCAAGATGTGAAGAAGAATTTCTTATGGCCCGGATTAAAGCAGGATATTGCTAGTTGTGTGGCTTCATGTCTTATATGTCAGAAGGCGAAGGTAGAGCATCAAAGACCTTCTGGTACCTTGAGACCTCTTGATATCCCGATTTGGAAGTAGGATGCTATTGCTATGGACTTTGTGTCGGGTTTGCCAAGGGCAAGGCCTACCTATGATGGAATTTGGGTGATTGTAAACCGATTGACGAAGAGTGCATATTTCTTACTGATTAGTATAAAGAGTTCCTTGTAGGATCTAGCACAGTTGTACATTAAGGAGATAGTGAGGTTACATGGTATGCCCTATAGTATTGTTTTTGATAGAGACCCACGCTTTACCTCTTAATTTTAGGTAAGCCTACATGAGGAATGGGCTCTAGATTGAAGTTGAGCTCAACTTATCACCCCCAAATGGACAGATAATCCGAGAGGACTATTCAGAGTCTTGAGGACTTGTTTCATGCATGTGTTTTGGAACACGGTGGTTCATGGGTGAAGTACTTACCTTTGATTGAGTTTACTAACAACAACAACTTCCATTCTAGTATCAGCATGGCACCATATGAGGCGTTGTATAGAAGCAAGTGTAGGATCCATTTGTGTTAGCTTGAAGTTGGTGAGAATTTGGCCTTAGGACCTGAAATTGTTGACAAAACTACAAAGCAAATCAGGATGATCCAAGAGAAAATGAAGATTTCTCAAGACCGACAAAAGCGTTATTATGATAAGAGGAGGAAGCCACTTGAGTTTCAATTTGGCGATTATATGTTCCTACAGGTTTCTCATGACAAAGGTGTTGGTAGAGCCTTGAAAAGTAGGAAGTTGAGCCCTCGATTCATTGGTCCTATGAGATTTTGGAGTGGATCGGAGAGGTTGCTTACCGCATCGCCTTGCCCCCTCACTTGGCGAATCTACATGATGTGTTCCATGTCTCTCAGTTGAGGAAATATGTATTTGATCCTTCTCATGTGCTCAGCATTGATAATGTTAAGGTCAGGGATGATCTGACTATTCCTCCCATTTCTGCTAGGATCATTGGACATTCTACTAAGAGATTACGGAGTAAATTGGTTCCACTTGTGCAAGTGGCATAGAGACATGGGGATGAGAGCACTATCACGTGGGAACATGAGGATGACATGAGGAAGCGGTACCTGAAGAGCTTTACTTTAGGTATGTGAATTTCGAGGACGAAATTTCTTTTAGGAGGGGTGAATTGTAACATCCTAAATTCTAAGTAAAATTAATTAATTAGAGCCAATAAATAGAATAATTATAGAAAATATTTATTTGATACCCTAGGCATGTAGAAAAATTAATTGAGAACCCCTTGAGTTAATACGGCGAATACAACAATTACTGTCATCGTTTAATTGATGAACGACATACGAGCAGAATACAGAGACGGCCCCAATGGGCAGGGAAATGTTATATATTTATTAGGAATGAATATTTATGTCCCAAAGATGAACTTAAATTAATTTGAGTGTATCACACCCCTGATTTTCTGTACTCGAATCCCGATGTGATCGTCATAATTAATAGAAATGCGAATAAATTTTTCGCGTTTGAAAATATTTCCAATACTCTACCATGATCACATCAAGACCCGAATTACAGAAAACTAAAGAGTGAGATTTAGAAACCTATAAATGGATCGATAAATAGTTTGGCCATTCGGTATACAACATAGCAGAGTTTACAGCGGAAGAAGAATGTGTATACCGGGCACACGCCTAGTCCTATATATGAAGATATGAGAAAAGGCTCGGCAAGCATGCAATGGCATATGGTAAGCCTAATATACAACCATCATCATTTTACATAATCACATAAGCATGCAATGCCTAAGATATTGTTGGTGTATGCACTATGAGCTTTTATGCTTTTTCATTTGTATCATTTTTCTACTTATCAATAGAATAAATATTTCAATTTAAAATTGTTTTAAACATATTTATCCTTGGAGTAATAGGTCATATAAAAATTATTCCTAAAATGTCCCTAGTTAAGTATTTACATGGGGACATGTAAATACACTGAGACTAGTGTGTGAGTGTACTGATGACCTGATCTCACAGATCATAGATATAGATGATATCGAGTCTTCACACGGGTACACATTAAGAGTAATGATGTACTGGACAGACCCACCATGAGAACGTTGCATGGATCGTTACATGATTGTCATAAACGATTCTCAATGTGATAATGGTATATGTAGTCCTTCGACCTGAAGTCACTACGATTCCTACATGAGGAGTTTATTGTTTTAATACAATTAAACGTCTTCTGTAACAAGAGGACTATAAAGATTGTGATTAGGCAATGAACAAATTATGCAGAGGGATGTGAGTGATGTAGATGGGATTTGTCTCTCCTATGTGACAGGAGTGATATCCATAGGCCACTTGATGGAGTAAGACTAACAAAACGCATGGCCATGCTAGAAAGAATAAATATTAGATATTTATTCGGATCCAGTCTACTCCGGTATCAAGTAAAATAAATTGGGCCGTACAAGGATGACGCGACCATGCCTTGGGCCCAATTAGGATATCGTGACAAAAGGAATAAATGTATTAAATAATTATCACTTATAGGTTATGTTGATAATATTCGGACATAATGATGCATTGCTAGATGCCGCTCTTATTTTATATTAATAATAAAATAGTTTATTATTAATATGACCGGGTATTTTACCTATAGGGTCACACACATAGAGTAAGCCCATCAGAAAAATGTTGTCTTATTTTAGTTGGACTAAAATAAAGCTATTGGGCCTAACTCATTTGGAATGAGTAAGGAGCCCACTTTTAGAGAGAACAAATTAGGTCAAACCTAAGCCTATAAATAGAGCATAAGATGCTCATAGGCCGTTCACTCAAGTGAGACACAAATTCGCAAAAGTTGCAAGAGCTTCACGCCGTCAAACTAGCAGTTGGCAAGTGTTGCGATTCTGGTGGGAGTGCTCGTGTGGACCCCTAAAGGACGAGGCTACGACTGCTTCGGAGTTCTTCAAGAGGTAACCTAAAATAATTCGAAATTGTTTTGTGCTTTGAAACACGGAACCTTGCAAATCCTATGGAATCCCTTTTATTTTTTCGCTGCTCATGCTTAGGGATTTCCTAACAGATATATCAGAGCCTAGGTTGCAAAACCGTGTTTTGGGCATTTGTTTATATTTTATGATGATATGTTTTCGTTTGCAAGAGCTTTTGGAAAATATGATTTGCGAAATCGTTTCGTTGTTTAAAGCTTTGCAATTTTGTTTTGCGAAAATGTTTTGTGAAACTAGGATTCGAAAATGAACATGCATGATTATGTTGCTATTTTGAGTTATCGCATATGATGCATATTATTACAATGATTAATCATGTATATGGTATGACCTCTGTTTTGGCATGATACATATAATTCTGAGTTATTCTTTATAAATTGTATATGATGCATGTTATAGAGTTTCTTAATTTTAGTATGTATGTTGTTGCCGTTTAAATTTGTATGATGTATGAGTTTATGCAATTTTGATATGTGTTTTACTCATATGATAGTCATCGTACAAACTTTGAATCAATTGAGTTGATCTTCGAACATGAATGGTTCATGTTATGGGGCGTTAAGTGATAAGGTTTAAGTGTTAAACCATGGCCGTTCCTTAATCTAGGGTTCAAGAGTTGAAACCTAGACGGCCGTCATGAAAGGCATTGCATGTTGGCATTAGCGCAAATTGAATTCTAGGTTTTGAAACCCTAGACGGCGCTGCCTCCATGTGCCTTGACGGCTGCGTTGTGAAGTGTTCGCAACAAGGAATTAGGGTTTCAAAGTGGTTGAAACCCAAGCCGAAATTTTAGAGCTGTTAATGGTCAGTGGGACGTTCTGGCTAGGAAAGATTTGGTACTTAAGCGGTCACACCGGACCCACCTCTCTTTCCTGGGAACCAACCTGACTACAGTACTAAAATTTTGGGACCCCCGTACATTCTCTACGTAGCGCCTTATTACCGACCCACGTGTTTAATGGCCCGTTTAAAAATTTATTTTTTTTTAAATTATTTCAAATGGGTTATAATTAATTAATTAACACGTTGCATGGTGAATGGTTATGGTCTTAGTTATTTTATTTAAATACAGCCTGCGTGCTGTGCCTCTCTTCATTCTGTTGTATTTCTTTTCTCAACCCTTCACTCGTATATAAAGCGAGTTTCTTTAAAAATCTTGTAATCTTGATCGAGGCAACAAAGTAGAGATCTAGAAGAAAACTAGAGTGGTGACTCTAAGCACTTTTGTCTTTGAAAGGAACCAAGGAGTGGTAACTCCAAGAGGATGGTGGGTTCAAGAAGTAGGACTTCATGAAGCCTTGGCTATATAGTTCCTCTAGGTTTATTTATTTATTTTTTTTTATTTATTTTCTTCTAGGAAGACCATAACCATCTCACAATTTCGTTTGCATGTTTTGGGGATAATTTTATTACGTTAAAGCGTTTAACAAAGATGGTAATTTTAAAATAAATTAAAATCCCTCAAAATAATATTAAGTTATAAATGCCTTCCAATAAGTACACTCGTCAACACTAATGTCAATAAATAGTGGGTCTGCCAAAGCAGGGCACTATTATTTATATTAGTAAGACGCGATGGGATAATGGTAATACCCAAACTGTTTTATTGGGCTTTAACTTAACTAAGTTTTCAATTGGATTGAATATAACTTAGAGGCGTAAACATTGGGCTAAATATTCATAAGATGAATAATTAGTAATGGTTACTTAACCCAATGACTAAGAGTTGTATAAAGATACAATTGGAAAAAGTTTCCTACCTAAATAACCAAGTATTAGGTGATCAGCCAAAGCTGACTTAACACTTGGCAAAATATGGATCTTAGCCCACTAGAAAATCTTCCAACGGGATTTTCTGATTCGTGGAGGGTATTTTTGTTTTGAATCGAAATAGTGGGAGACATATTTAATTTAAATGACCATAATTTAAATATGTTTTGAAAATGATACTTACTACATATTTTCTGTTTTAGATAACCATGACGTCAAACACACCTTCAAACCTTTCGTTGCGATCAATCCTAGACAAAGAAAAATTGTCTGGTTCTAACTTCCTTGACTGGTATAGAAATTTGAGGATTGTCCTCAAAAAACAGAAAAAGCAGTATGTCCTGGAAGGTCCGATTCCGGAACCACCCGTGAACAATGCCTCTAAAGCTGACAAGGATGCTTACAAGAAGCATCAGGATGACGCTTTAGATGTCCAATGCCTTATGCTGGCAACCATGTCTCCTGAGCTTCAGAAGCAACATGAGCATATGGAGGCTTTCGATATGATCGAAAACCTAAGGAAACTATATCAAGGTCAAGCTGACCAAGAAAGATATGAAGTTTCTTCAGCCCTATTTAGCTGCAGACTTGAAGAGGGAGGTTCTGTAGGACCTCATGTGCTCAAAATGATTGGGTACTTGGAGAATCTAGCTAGGCTAGGATTCCCCTTCCCTTAGAAGTTGGCTACCGATCTCATTTTGAAATCATTACCTGACAGTTTTAAGCCAGTCATCATGAATTACAACATGAATGCATTGGACAAAACATTGCCAGAGCTACTCAATATGTTGAGGACTGCTAAGCCCAATATTTCTAAAGGAAAGGGCAAGGCCATAATGATGGTCAATTCTGGCAAAGGTAAAGGAAAGGGCATGTATAAAGGCAAAGGAAAGGCTATTGTAGGAAATGGCAAGAAGATTTGGAAAGGCAAGGATAAGCCAAGTACATCAGCCTTAAAACCTGTGGGCGGGGTGGCTAAGGAAGGTAAATGTCACCATTATGGACAAAAGGGACACTGGAAGAGAAACTGTCCAAAGTACCTAGAAGAGCTTAAGAAGAAGGGAAGTGAGACTTCCACTTCAGGTATTTTTGTTATAGAAATTAACATGTCAACTTCAACATCATGGGTATTAGATACTGGATGTGGATCTCACATTTGTCTTAATGTGCAGGATCTAAGAAGGAGTAGGCAGTTGATGAAGGGCGAGGTAGACCTACGCGTTGGAAATGGAGCAAGAGTTGCTGCATTAGCTGTAGGGACTTATTTTTTATCCTTACCCTCAGGGTTAGTCCTTGAATTGGACAATTGTTATTTTGTTCCGGCAATAAGGAGAAACATTATTTCTGTTTCTTGTCTTGATAAGAAAGGGTTTTCCTTTACAATAAAGAACAATAGTTGTTCTGTTTATTTAAAAGACATGTTTTATTGTTGTGCAAATTTGAGTAATGGACTTTATGTTCTAGATCTCGAAACCCCTATCTATAACATTAATACTAAAAGGGTTAAAACAAATGATTTAAACCCAACTTATCTTTGGCATTGTCGCCTAGGACATATAAATGAGAAACGCATTTCTAAACTCCATCAAGATGGATATTTAGAATCTTTTGATTTTGAATCAATAGATACATGTGAATCTTGTTTATTAGGGAAGATGACCAAGACCCCTTTTACCGGAAAAGGTGAAAGGGCGAGTGATCTTCTTGGCTTGATACATAGTGATGTATGTGGGCCCATAGGGACAATGGCTAGGGGAGGTTTTAGTTACTTCATCACTTTTACTGATGATTTCAGTAGATATGGATTTGTGTTTCTCATGAAACATAAATCAGAATCCTTTGAAAAGTTCAAGGAGTTTAAACATGAAGTAGAGAACCAACTTGGCAAGACAATTAAAGCACTTCGATCCGATCGAGGTGGTGAATATTTGAGCCTAGAGTTTGATGAATATCTTAAAGAGTGTGGGATTATATCTCAACTTACTCCCCCTGGAACACCAGAATGGAATGGGGTTTCTGAGTGGAGAAATAGAACCTTGTTGGACATGGTTCGATCAATGATGAGTCAAACTGACCTCCCTAACTCATTCTGGGGACATGCTTTGTTGACAGCAACTTTCACACTTAACCGTGTTCCATCAAAGGCTGTCATAAAGACACCATATGAGATATGGACTAGGAAACGACCTAGTATGTCTTTTCTTAAGATTTGGGGCTGTGAAGCTTATGTTAAACGCCAAAGTTCTGATAAACTTGGACCCAAGTCAGATAAATGTCTTTTTGTGGGATACCCAAAAGAAACTAAGGGTTATTATTTTTACAATCCTACTGAGGGCAAAGTGTTTGTTGCTCGGAATGCTGTATTCTTAGAAAGGGAATTCATCTCTACAAGAATCAGTGGGAGGAAAGTAGAACTTGAAGAAATTCAAGACTCACAAGGCATTGAAGATCCAATGGTGGAAGTGGAGCAGGACCCACAAAATGTTGTGATAACACCAGCTCCAGTAGCACAAGACTTGTGTAGATCAGGTAGAATACGTCAACAACCTGAAAGATATGGATTTCTTGTAACTCAGGAAGGAGATGTATTCCTAATGGATCAAAATGAGCCAACATCTTATGAAGAGGCCATTGCAAGTTCAGAATCTGAGAAATGGCTAAAAGCCATGGAATCTGAAATGGACTCCATGTACACTAATCAAGTTTGGAACTTGGTTGATGCACCTGAAGGGGTAAAACCTATAGGATGCAAGTGGGTTTTCAAAAAGAAAACTGACATGGATGGTAATATAAGTACCTTTAAAGCAAGGTTGGTGGCTAAAGGTTTCAAGCAAATACATGGTATAGACTATGATGAAACTTTTTCCCCAGTTGCTATGCTAAAGTCTGTTCAGATTCTGCTTGCTATTGCTGCATACCATGATTATGAGATATGGCAAATGGATGTCAAGACTGCTTTCCTTAATGGAAATCTTCTTGAGGAATTGTACATGACACAACCCGAAGGCTTTGTTAAGCCTGAAGTATCCAGGAAGGTGTGTAAACTACAACGTTCCATATATGGACTTAAGCAAACTTCCAGAAGCTGGAATCTTTGTTTTGATAAAGCTGTTAAACAATTTGGCTTTACTAAAAATGAGGATAAACCTTGTGTCTACAAGAAGCAACCTATGTGTTGGGAATTAAGATCTATAGAGATAGATCAAGAAAACTTCTTGGCCTAAGTCAGAATACATACATAGACAAAGTGTTAAAAAGGTTTAACATGCAAGATTCCAAGAAAGGAACTTTGCCTATGGCTCATGGCATAAGCTTATCAAAAGCTCAATCTCCTTCCACTAAAGAAGAAAGAGAACAGATGAATAAGATTCCATATGCATCTGCTATTGGACCAATCATGTATGCCATGATATGTACCCGACCAGATGTCTCGTACGCTTTAAGCATGACGAGCAGATACCAGTCTGATCCCGGTGAAAGTCACTGGACTGCTGTCAAGAATATCCTGAAGTACTTAAGAAAAACTAAGGATTCATTCTTGATATATGGAGGGGAAGAAGAGCTCATTGTAAAAGGTTACACTGATGCTAGCTTCCAAACTGATAAGGATGACTCAAGATCGTAATCTGGGTACGTGTTTTGTCTAAATGGTGGTGCTGTAAGCTGGAAGAGTTCAAAGTAAGAGACAGTTGCTGATTCTACTATAGAGTCTGAGTATATTGCTGCCTCAAATGCTGCAAAAGAGGCAGTATGGATCAAGAAGTTCATAACAGAACTTGGGATTGTTCCTAGCATTGTGGACCCTATAAGTCTTTACTGTGACAATAGTGGAGCAATCGCACAAGCTAAGGAACCTAGATCACATCAACGATCTAAGCATATACTTAGGTGATTTCATCTCATTCGAGAGATCCTTGACCGAGGAGATGTAAAGATATGTAAGGTGCATACTGATGAGAATATTGCTGACCCACTCACAAAACCTCTTACACAACAAAAACATGAGGGGCACACTAGATCATTAGGCATTAGGCAAATGTCTGATTGGCTCTAGTGCAAGTGGGAGATTGTTGGTGTATGCACTATGAGCTTTTATGCTTTTTCATTTGTATCATTTTTCTACTTATCAATAGAATAAATATTTCAGTTTAAAATTGTTTTAAACATATTTATCCTTGGAGTAATAGGTCATATAAAAATTATTCCTAAAATGTCCCTAGTTAAGTATTTACATGGGGACATGTAAATACACTGAGACTAGTGTGTGAGTGTACTGATGACCTGATCTCACAGATCATAGATATAGATGATATCGAGTCTTCACACGGGTACACATTAAGAGTAATGATGTACTGGACAGACCCACCATGAGAACGTTGCATGGATCGTTACATGATTGTCATAAACGATTCTCAATGTGATAATGGTATATGTAGTCCTTCGACCTGAAGTCACTACGATTCCTACATGAGGAGTTTATTGTTTTAATACAATTAAACGTCTTCTGTAACAAGAGGACTATAAAGATTGTGATTAGGCAATGAACAAATTATGCAGAGGGATGTGAGTGGTGTAGATGGGATTTGTCTCTTCTATGTGACAGGAGTGATATCCATAGGCCACTTGATGGAGTAAGACTAAGAAAACGCATGGCCATGCTAGAAAGAATAAATATTAGATATTTATTCGGATCCAGTCTACTCCGGTATCAAGTAAAATAAATTGGGCCGTACAAGGATGACGCGACCATGCCTTGGGCCCAATTAGGATATCGTGACAAAAGGAATAAACGTATTAAATAATTATCACTTATAGGTTATGTTGATAATATTCGGACATAATGATGCATTGCTAGATGCCGCTCTTATTTTATATTAATAATAAAATAGTTTATTATTAATATGACCGGGTATTTTACCTATAGGGTCACACACATAGAGTAAGCCCATCAGAAAAATGTTGTCTTATTTTAGTTGGACTAAAATAAAGCTATTGGGCCTAACTCATTTGGAATGAGTAAGGAGCCCACTTTTAGAGAGAACGAATTAGGTCAAACCTAAGCCTATAAATAGAGCATAAGATGCTCATAGGCCGTTCACTCAAGTGAGACACAAATTCGCAAAAGTTGCAAGAGCTACACGCCGTCAAACTAGCAGTTGGCAAGTGTTGCAATTCTGGTGGGAGTGCTCGTGTGGACCCCTAAAGGACGAGGCTATGACTGCTTCGGAGTTCTTCAAGAGGTAACCTAAAATAATTCGAAATTGTTTTGTGCTTTGAAACACGGAACCTTGCAAATCCTATGGAATCCCTTTTATTTTTTCGCTGCTCATGCTTAGGGATTTCCTAACAGATATATCAGAGCCTAGGTTGCAAAACCGTGTTTTGGGCATTTGTTTATATTTTATGATGATATGTTTTCGTTTGCAAGAGCTTTTGGAAAATATGATTTGCGAAATCGTTTCGTTGTTTAAAGCTTTACAATTTTGTTTTGCGAAAATGTTTTGTGAAACTAGGATTCGAAAATGAACATGCATGATTATGTTGCTATTTTGAGTTATCGCATATGATGCATATTATTACAATGATTAATCATGTATATGGTATGACCTCTGTTTTGGCATGATACATATAATTCTGAGTTATTCTTTATAAATTGTATATGATGCATGTTATAGAGTTTCTTAATTTTAGTATGTATGTTGTTGCCGTTTAAATTTGTATGATGTATGAGTTTATGTAATTTTGATATGTGTTTTACTCATATGATAGTCATCGTACAAACTTTGAATCAATTGAGTTGATCTTCGAACATGAATGGTTCATGTTATGGGGCGTTAAGTGATAAGGTTTAAGTGTTAAACCATGGCCGTTCCTTAATCTAGGGTTCAAGAATTGAAACCTAGACGGCCGTCATGAAAGGCATTGCATGTTGGCATTAGCGCAAATTGAATTCTAGGTTTTGAAACCCTAGACGGCGCTGCCTCCATGTGCCTTGACGGCTGCGTTGTGAAGTGTTCGCAACAAGGAATTAGGGTTTCAAAGTGGTTGAAACCCAAGCCGAAATTTTAGAGCTGTTAATGGTCAGTGGGACATTCTGGCTAGGAAAGATTTGGTACTTAAGCGGTCACACCGGACCCACCTCTCTTTCCTGGGAACCAACCTGACTACAGTACTAAAATTTCGGGACCCCCGTACATTCTCTGCGTAGCGCCTTATTACCGACCCACGTGTTTAATGGCCCGTTTAAAAATTTATTTTTTTTTAAATTATTTTTTTAAAAATTTATTTTTTTTAAATTATTTCAAATTAATGGCCCGTTTAAAAATTTCATGGACTAGTCTTCCCTCGGAAGTAGCCCACTTCCTCACTCGAAAGGTTGTGGTTCGGACTTGGGTCACTCGGAATTCACTCAGAAGTTTCACCACCTCTTAGTTTTATTTTCAAACTCCCACTTGGGCAGGATCCATTCATGAACTCACCCGCTCACCATCTAATGGTCTTGCCTGGGCGAATGCCATTCCCCAGACCCTTCACTCGGGCGGATTTCATCCAGTAGCTAAATCCCTGATCCTTCTAGCATTCTCGCTTGAGTGAACTGGTCATTCGCCTGAGCGAAATCGGACCAGTCGCTAATTCCTTCGCCCTCGCTCGGGCGAAGCTCCACTTGCCTGGGCGAATTTGCTCCAGAACCTAATTCGCTGAAGCAGGGGACTCTCGCTTGGGCGAGATCCCATCTCGCTTGAGCGAGACTATCAGCACATGTGCAGTAATGAAGATCCTAACACTCAGAATCTCATTCTAAGCCAACATAATCACCTCCAATACATCATACACATCACATGAGGCATATATAACTCACTCTAACCATTCATACTCGGAAAATCTTCATCTCCACTCATCAATCACTCTTTTAAATTCTGATTCATCAACTATAAAAATGAAGGCTTTAAAACACCTCTCATTACCACATTACTCATCTCAAAACAGTCCTCTACACTTTATTTAACTCATTCATTCATAAATTTTTACCATCATTTAGTTCATGCCCAACCAAGGGACCACCAAACACTTATCATCAACATCATACATATATACATACATTTTCATAACAATCAATATAGCCAAGCCATCATTCATCACTTCATCAAATTAAACATATAACACATTCATTGAAAGGCATTGCATGAGTTCCACATCGACATAATTAACAATTAATTCACTCATGTGATTTGAAATGCAAACTCCTCTCCTACCTCGAGAGAAGAACCGCAATTCCAACGCTCCGATTGCTTTGATTATTATGCATCATCGTCTGGAATACAATCCTATCAACAACACACATATGTACATGAAATTAATAAGCCATCACAAGGCATCCAATTTCAACTTAAGGCACCATGGATTTTCTTAAGCCATCACTAATCAATAAACCCTTATGGCATTTATCATGGCCTAAGACTTCATCAAGTCAAGTATCCATTATCAATGGTCATCCACCATTATTGTTATCACCAATAACATCACTCAACATTGCCTATCATTTTCCTATTCTCAAGATTTATTCTTCAAGTTACTTACATGTAAATATCATCAACCTCATTAATCAATCTTAATGATTCTAAAAATCCATTCCTCTCATATACTCCATTCATAAACATCCATAATCATCAAAATCATCAAGTGGGTCAAAACCCCCAAATTATTAATACTTAGAGTTCTCTTTTCAAACATTCAAGCCTGGGATTCCATTTCCACCCACATGCAAGGCTTCTAACATCACCATCTTCAACTCAACAGCCCCAAAACCATAAACAAAACAAAGTGGAGGTGAGAAATCTTTACCTCAAGCTCAAGCTTCACCAAAACGAAAATGAAGTGAGGAATAGGAAGAAGATGACCCCACAAGCTCCCAAGCTCCATAAACGCCATTCTAGCCTCACAAATCCAAGCTTAGCTCTTGATTTTAGTAAGAGGTAGAAGAAGAAAGAGTGGGGGACAGTTTGTGGAGAAAAGGAGGAGAAGAAGAAAAGTGAACATGGATGGTGAAGAAGAAGAAAGTGTATCGAGAATGAGAAAGAGAAGGGAAAAATTAGACCAAAATTGGACATTGTCCAATGGTTAAAAGGGTGCCACATTTTGCTTTTACCAATGGGTAATAATTCCCCATTATCCAACGGGTAAAAGAACCAAGTGATAAAGAGAAAGTGGCCACGGTGATAATGGGAGGAGAAAAGGGATTTTTGGTTTTCTTTTAATTCCAATTGGTTTGTATTTTCCCCGGTTATTATCATACATCGAGTCCAATTAACTATTTCCTTAACACCAAAAATTATTCTAATCATACCACCTTAACCACGATAATTTTCTGAATATTCTAGACCCTTCAATTATTTGATTTGACCAAGTAGGTCCCACATCATCTGTTAATCCATCCGGTTCTGATAAATCTTAATTTACCGATAATTCACCTCTAATGTCTAACAATATCTCCCATAACTATTTGACCATAAACAATCAATTATCATCATCCAATAAATTTATTTTATTTAAAAATCCGGGATGTTACAATCCACCCCACCAACAAGAAACTTCGTCCTTGAAATTTAACCTCGGCATATATCATAAGGCCACACTTCGGCCACACATCAATAGAGTCTAATGACACCAAGAAATAATATTGGACTTGTAACACCCTAATTATTTCTTGCTAAAAATTCCAAAAATATGAGAAAATTTTTCACAAAACAGTCCCGTATTATTCGACATATGAGGAAGCAGGCAAAGGAAGAACGAAAAGCATTCACACGCACATAGCAACCTACAGGGAAACTAAAACTGGGGGCCGGCTCAATGGGTTTATCGTAACACACCAGCTCTAGGGCGGATTACACAACACCGTTTGTTCGCTTAGACGGGGTCTGACACCGTCCAGGTGGAGTATGGTAATGCAGCAGCGGATAGAGGAGATTTCGCAAGGAGGCTTCCCTTCGGGTAACACTGGTCACTCAACGGGAGGAAAGAGATAAGGGAAATATGTTAATATATTCACACGCGTAGCATTCGGTGGAAAGGCGGAGTTATAATCATCCTACTTGGCTAGGCGGGGTATATTCATCTTGGGCGGACTGTCCTAGTTACTTGGGCGAGGTATGACGCCGCCTAAACGAAATCTACATAATGCCTCTTTAACACAACTACAAGGTAATTTCCTCCATCGGGTATGGACGAGGGTTCACTAAGTAAATCCTCACACTCGTATTTCACTCAGAAAAACGAGAAGTTACAGGGTACATATACGTTAGTAGGTTGTGGAAGAAGGAAGAGTCTGAACCTATTCCGCCCAACTCAACTAATTATGACAACGCCTGGGCGGACTTAGCCATAACGCCCGAATCCGGGGTTCAACACCGGGGTCCGGATTGCGTTAGTATCACAACGGATAGGAAGGATAATTGGACGGTGTCCCACTCTAACAACTACATCGCTCCAACGCGAGTCCTCTCGCTTGGGCGGATTGCTCCCATACTTCAGGCGGGGTACGACTTCGCCCAACGTATCCGACATAAGTTTTCCTAAGACAATTCTTAATTAACTCTGACTTGGCTATAGCCTGCTCAATCATACTGTCCCTGCGTATCTATTAAAGCACAATTATAAAACAAGGCAGCACATAGCATCACACACACAAAACCATACATCCATATGTACATAAGAGTGTATATTAATATTTACAATGCAAAATCGGACTTCTTCTTGTTCATAAAGTTCTATTCATCATAGAACATTAACATCCGGTATGAACCAGTTGGGGCTTAGTCTAACAGCGCCTTAATTAAACCTTCCAAATGCATCAGCACTCCGCCCAGCATTCCAGCTCTGCTTTTGATCCTCCTCACGAGAGACATTCGCTGAAAATGGCCACTGCAGGGGTGAGCTTTTACATGTAAAATGATACTCACAGACTCGGTATCAGCGTCAGTACACGCTCCTGCTATCATTCAACCCTTCTCAAGTAACCAAGTTCATACAGTTCAAACAACATTCATGACACACACATAATTCACAGAGTTTATTCCACATCTAAATATATATTCATGCATTCAAAATCATACACATGCACATACATAGATTTATACATTACCACAATCAGCCTTATTTCTATATGCATGCCTGCGGATCCGACTCGGGTAAAGACTCTCAGTTACGGTCCCCTTTTCTTCTGGCCCCTCGTCCCTCAGCTCTTACCAGGTGGCACCGGCCTCCCCACGGCGTCTCGAGACTCTCTTCTCTAGCTCCAACGGCTACCACGAGCTCTATTGGGATCTAGCCAGGGTCGGTAACTGGAAGTCGTTTCCCTTGGGGTTCTTGACCTTCTATGGGTCACCCCACTCTTACTCATGCAACTAACACATTCATTATTACACATCATCGCGCCATGAACATCTTACCGTAGTCATTAAGTAAGAACGGATATCCCCCACTACTCGTAATCATTCGGTCAGTCACACCAGCGCATGTTACAATCGGTCATCAGACTAACAACATTGAGCAATCCAATTAAGAACATGCACATACATACTTTTCATAGTGACAACAAAATAGATCCATGCATATCATCCATCATTATGATCCACGAACAGGCTACACCATCGCCACGAAGATCACTATCAGAATCTCAAATCATGCATCAGTTTTAGTAATTATGAATACATGCACACATGCACAGCATCAGTTCTAATGATTATAAATACATGCACATACACACACCCGCACTCAGCAATACGCTCATCCGGTACCGTTCTTAGACCATGCATTCGACATGCAAGCGCCCCCTACCTTTAGAAGAATCCTCAGAAACCTTTTTCGTTCTTGTTGTTGGGTCCGATGTCCTTCTCCTGGTTCGTCCGGTCTTCCTTGGCTTGTCGTATCCTGCGCCTGATTCTGGGATGAAGTGTGGTCCGTTCTCTAGTACTGGAACCAAGACCTCCAGAAGCGAAGAGTAAGATAGAAGAAGAAGAAAGATGGAGACGAAGAGAGGAAGTAGAGAATGAAGTGACGGAGAAGGGAGTCTGAAGAAAGAGTAAGTGCGTTTCTCCCCAAGGCTCATGTTTTATATATATATATATATATGTGCATGCGCACAGTAAAAGAAGAGTGGGATGGGAGAGTGCGTGTCCAGCAGTCACGTGCACTCCACCCCATCCCCTGACCACCACCATTTTTAATATTTTAATGGCTTAATCCTAAGTAGTTAAATGAAATTAACAGTTATTTCTTAGTTAAAATCAAATCTTAATGGTTTATTCTTCATTCAGCATTTAATTTCAAAACTGGGATGTTACAGTTCTCCCCCACTGAAAAAGAATTTCGTCCCCGAAATTCAGTCGGTACTTACCTAGGTAAATAACTCGGGGTACTGCTGTCGCATGGTATCTTCGCGTTCCCACGTGTAGGAGGTGGTCTTGCCTTGCTGCCACTCCACCTTAACCAGCCTTACGTTCTTGTTTCTTAAGCGTTTTACCGATCGGTCCACGATCCCAACCGGTGTAGTCACAATGGTTAGGTCTTCCTTGATCTCTACCTCGTCGTCAGGCATCGTGTGGCTAGGGTCATGCGAATACTTCCTTAGCTGAGACACGTGAAATACGTTGTGCAATCGGGACAATTGAGTTGGTAACGCGAGGCGGTATGCCACGGGGCCAATCCGTTCTACTACCTCATAAGGTCCGATGTAGCGAGGGCTTAACTTCCCACTTTTTAAGGCTCGTCCAACTCCTTTACTCGGAGAGGTTCTCAGAAACACCCGATCTCCGACTGAAAATTCCAATGGCTTGATGCGCTTGTCATGGTAGCTCTTCTGCCTGTCTTGTGATGCTTTCATCTTCTCCCTTATTACTCGGATCTGTTCTGTGGTTTGCTTCACGATGTCTGGTCCCAGTAATAGACTTTCACCCGCTTCCGACCAACAGAGTGGGGTTTGGCATCTACGCCCATATAATGCCTCGTAAGGTGCCATGCTAATGCTGTGATGATGGCTGTTGTTGTACGTAAACTCGATCAAGGGAAGGTACTGCTCCCAGTCCCCACCGTACTCTAACACGCACGCTCTCAATAAATCTTCTAGACTCTGAATTGTTCGCTCGGATTGTCCATCCGATTGGGGGTGGTAGGCAGAACTAAGCCAAAGCTTCGTCCCCAATTCTTGATGCATGCTGGTCCAAACCTGGACGTAAATCTAGGGTCCCTATCCGATACGATGGAAGTAGGTATGCCATGCAGTCGGATAACTTCTTGAATGTAGATTCAAGCCAATTTATGCAATGGGTACCTCATATTTACAGGTAAGAAGTGTGCACTCTTCGTCAATCGGTCAACAATGACCCAAATTGCATCATGGCCCGCTCGGTTTTTGGGCAATCCCATGATAAAATCCATCGCAATTGAGTCCCATTTCCACACGGGGATCTCTAGAGGCTGCATTGCACCGTACGGTTTTTGGTGCTCTACTTTCGATTTCTGACAAGTGATACACCGGGCCACGTACTCCTCCACATCCTTCTTTAGTCTGGGCCACCAGAACTGTCTCCTCAAGTCGTGGTACATTTTCGTGGTTCCTGGGTGAATGCTGAGTAGGCTTTTGTGGGCTTCGTCAAGCACCATTCTTCTCAATCTTCCTTCACTTGGTATGTATATTTTGTTTCTCACCCGGAAGATCCCATCTGACCCCTCTGCCAAGGATAAATCCTTTCCTTTAGCCTGAATTTCCTTCATTTCAGCTAGGTAAGAGTCCGCCTGTTGCTGTTCGTACACGGATTTTAAGAATTCGTTGGCAATCCTCAACGTACCGATTGTCATCTTCTGAGAGGAAGGGGCGTCAATATGCAAGTTCATGTCTCGGAACCGCTCCAACAACTCAACTTCTTTTGCCATCATGGCTGCTATGTGGAGGGATTTTCGACTCAATGCGTCTGCCACGACATTTGCCTTACCTGGGTGGTATTTCAACTCGAAATCATAGTCCTTCAAAAACTCAATCCATCTTCTCTGCCTCATGTTCAGCTCCTTTTGGTTGAATAGGTATTTGAGGCTCTTATGATCGCTGTACACTTTAAATTTGGATCCATACAAGTAATGCCTCCAGATTTTCAATGCAAAAACTACTGCTGCCAGCTCCAAGTCATGGGTCGGATAATGCTGTTCGTGGGGTCTCAATTGTCGAGAGGCATATGCTATCACTCGATCCTTCTACATGAGTACACATCCTAATCCGAGTCCGGACGCGTCACAATAGACCACAAAGCTTTCTCGTAACTCAGGTAATGCCAACACCGGAGCAGTTGTCAACTTATTCTTCAGCTCTTGGAAGTTGTTCTCACACTCCGGACTCCACACGAAAGGAACGTTCTTCCGAGTCAATTTAGTCAGGGGTAATGCCAACTTAGAAAAACCTTCGATGAACCTCCTATAATAACCTGCCAAGCCCATAAAACTTCTTATTTCCGAGATCGATCTGGGCCTCTCCCATGCCATTACAGCAGCTACCTTCGCAGGATCCACCGAGACGCCTCGCTTGGAGATCACATGCCCGAGGAAGTGGATCTCATCCATCCAAAATTCGCACTTTGAAAGCTTTGCAAACAATTGCTTCTCCTTCAACACTTGGAGTACCACTCTGAGATATCCTTCATGCTCCTCAGATGTCTTAGAATAAACTAGAATATCATCAATGAAGACAACAACAAACCGATCTAAGAAGGAGTGGAATATGTTGTTCATGTAATTCATGAAAACAGCAGGGGCGTTTGTCACACCGAACGGCATCAATACATACTCGTAGTGACCATACCGAGTCCTAAAGGCAGTTTTAGGAATGTCCGAGTCCTTCACTCGGATTTGGTGATATCCCGATCGTAAGTCGATTTTTGAGAAGACTGAGGCTCCACGCAGCTGATCAATTAAATCATCAATTCTAGGCAGTGGGTATCGATTCTTGATTGTGAGTTTGTTAAGCTGTCGATAATCTATACAAAGTCTCATGCTGCCATCCTTCTTCTTAACAAGTAGCACAGGTGCGCCCCATGGTGACACGCTTGGTCTAATGAACTGCTTCTCAAGCAACTCATCCACTTGTTTCTTCAACTCTGCCAATTCAGTTGAGGACATTCTGTAGGGTGCACTGGAGACCAGTTCGGCTCCAGGGATCAAGTCTATAGAGAATTCAACTTCTCTATTGGGAGGCACACTCGGGACGTCCTCTGGGAACACTTCTGGGAATTCGCAGACAACCGGAATTTCGTTCACTAGGGTCTCACGCTCATCTTTGGTTAGACAGAGCATCATAAATAGTTGGGTTATACCTAGTGCCGTGCCATCTTCAGTGGGTTGTTTTGGGAAAACTATCTCTCGGTTTCTACAATCTACTAATACCTTATTGGCTGAAAGCCAATCTATTCCAAGCACAATATCAAGACCCTTTAAGGGCATGCAAATCAGATCGAAGGTGAAACTCCGATCATACAACTCAAATGCTACATTTTTACATATTGACGATGTGAACACACTAGGGCCAGTAGGGCTGGCCACTTCCAAAGTCCGGTTCATAGACACAGTTGGTAACTTCAACCGTTCCACGCACTCATCAGCTATAAAAGAATGGGTTGCTCCCGAATCGAAAACAACATTAAGCGTATTCATTCCAAGTGAGCACTTACATTGTACTAGATCGTTTGCTGGTGCAACATCCTCTACATTGATGGTGTAGATCCTTCCTGTCGCTGTTGGGCCGATGTTCCTCTCTCGGCTGTTCGGAGCACGCATCATATTTGCTCTGGTTCCGTTGCCTCTGCCACCAGGTCGTTGGTTATCATTCACTCTGGTTCGATCTTGAAATCCTCCTTGACGCACATTGGTGTTTGCCTGGCGGAGTTGGGGGCAGTCCGGGCGAACGTGTCCCTTCTCTCCGCAGTGGTAGCATTTAACATTTGTATCATTGCAATCCTTAGCAAAATGGTCACCGCCGCATTTAAAGCATCCGCCATACCTTGGTCGTCCACTCATTTGTCTCCCTCGGTCATTATGATTCTGATATCTGGTGAAGGGTTCATTCCTCCTCACGTTCCCTGGCCTCTTAAAACGTGATTGCTGGGGCCTCAGGTGCTGGTTGGCTCTACTGTACTGGCCCGAATGGGCCCTGTCATCCTCTTCGAATATTCGACACTTGTTCACTAAGGCAGGGAAACTCCGGATTTCATGGTATCTGCAGGCCCTCTTGATATCCGATCTCAGTCCGTTCTCAAACTTAAGACACTTGGAGTGCTCCGTTCCTGGCTGCTGGAAGGGCGGATAGAATAGGCACAATTCCTCAAATCTGGTCGCGTATTCTTCCACAGTCATGGAGCCCTGTTTTAACTCCATAAACTCCAGCTCTTTCCGACTCCTCACTGTGTCGGGAAAGTATTTGTCTAAGAAGCAGGCCTTGAAATCGTTCCACGTCAGTTGATTGTCATCTTTGGGGAATCAGCTTCTGGCTATTTTCCACCAATTCTCCGCTTCATCTCGCAGCATATACACTGCGCACTCCACCTTCTGGGCTTCAGTATAGTGAAGACCCCTAAAAATTCTCTCTAATTTCTGAGTCCACTTGAACGCCGCCTCAGGATTCCGTCCTCCTAAGAATTCACTCGGCTTCCTTTTTAAGAAGCGGTCCAGCACATGGCCATCCTCAGGTTGAGTCTGGCCTTGCCTTTCAAACACATCAGCAAAGCGTTGGAATGCTGTGGCTATAGCCTCCATACTTTGACGATGCGCCATTCCTTATCCAGAAATTGACATTTAAGGATAAGTATACGGAGCCACTTACTATCTGGTTATTAGTCCAACAATTAATAGCTTAGCACATTATGTCATTCGCCTAAGTCATACACACAATCAGACCAGGGGGAAACAACCTCTTGTCCTCAAGTCATCATCAATCAAGTCAACTAGCATCAGAACAATTTCAACCATTCAATCAAAAGACACACACACATCACCGCTTACACTTGGTAAGCATACTTTGGCCTTGGACTTTTTGGTCCGCTCTGATACCAAAATGTAACACCCTAATTATTTCTTGCTAAAAATTCCAAAAATATGAGAAAATTTTTCACAAAACAGTCCCGTATTATTCGACATATGAGGAAGCAGGCAAAGGAAGAACGAAAAGCATTCACACGCTGATAGCAACCTACAGGGAAACTAAAACTGGGGGCTGGCTCAATGGGTTTATCGTAACACACCAGCTCTAGGGCGGATTACACAACACCGTTTGTTCGCTTAGACGGGGTCTGACACCGTCCAGGCGGAGTATGGTAATGCAGCAGCGGATAGAGGAGATTTCGCAAGGAGGCTTCCCTTCGGGTAACACTGGTCACTCAACGGGAGGAAAGAGATAAGGGAAATATGTTAATATATTCACACGCGTACAATTCGGTGGAAAGGCGGAGTTATAATCATCCTACTTAGCTAGGCGGGGTATATTCATCTTGGGCGGACTGTCCTAGTTACTTGGGCGAGGTATGACGCCGCCTAAACGAAATCTACATAACGCCTCTTTAACACAACTACAAGGTAATTTCCTCCATCGGGTATGGACGAGGGTTCACTAAGTAAATCCTCACACTCGCATTTCACTCAGAAAAACGAGAAGTTACAGGGTACATATACGTTAGTAGGTTGTGGAAGAAGGAAGAGTCTGAACCTATTCCGCCTAACTCAACTAATTATGACAACGCCTGGGCGGACTTAGCCATAACGCCCAAATCCGGGGTTCAACACCGGGGTCCGGATTGCGTTAGTATCACAACGGATAGGAAGGATAATTGGACGGTGTCCCACTCTAACAACTACATCGCTCCAACGCGAGTCCTCTCGCTTGGGCGGATTGCTCCCATACTTCAGGCGGGGTACGACTCCGCCCAACGTATCCGACATAAGTTTTCCTAAGACAATTCTCAATTAACTCTGACTTGGCTATAGCCTGCTCAATCATACTGTCCCTGCGTATCTATTAAAGCACAATTATAAAACAAGGCAGCACATAGCATCACACACACAAAACCATACATCCATATGTACATAAGAGTGTATATTAATATTTACAATGCAAAATCAGACTTCTTCTTGTTCATAAAGTTCTATTCATCACAGAACATTAACATCTGGTATGAACCAGTTGGGGCTTAGTCTAACAGCGCCTTAATTAAACCTTCCAAATGCATCAGCACTCCGCCCAGCATTCCAGCTCTGCTTTTGATCCTCCTCACGAGAGACATTCGCTGAAAATGGCCACTACAGGGGTGAGCTTTTACATGTAAAATGATACTCACAGACTCGGTATCAGCGTCAGTACACGCTCCTGCTATCATTCAACCCTTCTCAAGTAACCAAGTTCATACAGTTCAAACAACATTCATGACACACACATAATTCACAGAGTTTATTCCAAATCTAAATATATATTCATGCATTCAAAATCATACACATGCACATACATAGATTTATACATTACCACAATCAGCCTTATTTCTATATGCATGCCTGCAGATCCGACTCGGGTAAAGACTCTCAGTTACGGTCCCCTTTTCTTCTGGCCCCTCGTCCCTCAGCTCTTACCAGGTGGCACCGGCCTCCCCACGGCGTCTCGAGACTCTCTTCTCTAGCTCCAACGGCTACCACGAGCTCTATTGGGATCTAGCCAGGGTCGGTAACTGGAAGTCGTTTCCCTTGGGGTTCTTGACCTTCTATGGGTCACCCCACTCTTACTCATGCAACTAACACATTCATTATTACACATCATCGCGCCATGAACACCTTACCGTAGTCATTAAGTAAGAACGGATATCCCCCACTACTCGTAATCATTCGGTCAGTCACACCAGCGCATGTTACAATCGGTCATCAGACTAACAACATTGAGCAATCCAATTAAGAACATGCACATACATACTTTTCATAGTGACAACAAAATAGATCCATGCATATCATCCATCATTATGATCCACGAACAGGCTACACCATCGCCACGAAGATCACTATCAGAATCTCAAATCATGCATCAGTTTTAGTAATTATGAATACATGCACACATGCACAGCATCAGTTCTAATGATTATAAATACATGCACATACACACACCCGCACTCAGCAATACGCTCATCCGGTACCGTTCTTAGACCATGCATTCGACATGCAAGCGCCCCCTACCTTTAGAAGAATCCTCAGAAACCTTTTTCGTTCTTGTTGTTGGGTCCGATGTCCTTCTCCTGGTTCGTCCGGTCTTCCTTGGGTTGTCGTATCCTGCGCCTGATTCTGGGATGAAGTGTGGTCCGTTCTCTAGTACTGGAACCAAGACCTCCAGAAGCGAAGAGTAAGATAGAAGAAGAAGAAAGATGGAGACGAAGAGAGGAAGTAGAGAATGAAGTGACGGAGAAGGGAGTCTGAAGAAAGAGTAAGTGCGTTTCTCCCCAAGGCTCACGTTTTATATATATATATATATATGTGCATGCGCACAGTAAAAGAAGAGTGGGATGGGAGAGTGCGTGTCCAGCAGTCACGTGCACTCCACCCCATCCCCTGACCACCACCATTTTTAATATTTTAATGGCTTAATCCTAAGTAGTTAAATGAAATTAACAGTTATTTCTTAGTTAAAATCAAATCTTAATGGTTTATTCTTCATTCAGCATTTAATTTCAAAACTGGGATGTTACAGGACTTCCCAAAGTCCACAGGATATGATCATCATCACTCCTTTAACCAAATATAAAACTTTATTTATACCAAAACTAGTCACCAATCATCAATACTCAAGTTTGTTCATTATCCTCACATTCATATCCAGTACCACCGGATAGGTTAAATACATTTACCATAAGCAGTTACAACACTACACTTGCCCAATCTATGTGTTGCTGCATCCGACATACAGGAAGGCGTCCCAATCCCGTAGTGGTTACCACAAACACATGAGATCGGCGTATAAGCGGACGTTGCCACAGTGCCTATGGCATGTAGAGACATATCAGGATAAGTACCTTCACGTCATGTCGCTCATGATTCATGTGAATTCAAATAATATTCCTTCATACACGAGACTTCCTAAGAAGTCACACAAGCCCACGAGTAATGTACTCGCATCATATTATCATTTAACCATTGTGGTCATTTCACATAAAGGACAAAACACTTTCATTTCTCTTTCCCCCTCTTATTTTTTTCGGTACATCCCTCCATCTTCCTCCCAAAAACCAAAATCTTCTTCTCCCTCTCTTTCCTCCATTGATGTGAAAAGCTAGCTTCCTCCATGGTGCATTTTTTAGTTTTCTTTAAAGGAAGGGTCAAGGTAAGCTCTTGGAACCCTAGGCTTTATCTTCTTCATTCTCCCTTCTCTATTTCCATTCAACTCCTTCTTCCCCTTCACCATGTCCCAAAACCAAAATCCCCTTTTTGTGCCTAATCATGAATTGACGAAATTGATAGGTTCTTGGAGGTTTTCTTTGCACACTGGGGTACCTTATTCAAGCATTTGGTGTTTTGCTTCATAATCTCTAATTTTCTTACTCTCTTGAATTTAGAATTTAAGATTCCATTGGGGTATGTTATGAACCCTTAATAGGCTTTGTATTGGTAGCTTAAAGTATGTAGATTATGACGTTAGTATTGGAAAAATATGAGAATTTGCATGTGGAACCCAAAACCTAGGTTAGGAGACCATTAGGAATTTGTTGTTGTTGTTGTTGGATAGTTGTTTTGTGACTTAAATTTGATATGAATTAGTGGTTGAAATGAGATTTATTATTGTTGGAATAAATGACTTGATTTTGGATGGTATTAGGTGCAAAATCCTAAACTGATGGCTTACTTTAATTTAGAGGAAAATTTGTGTTTTGGACTTGAAATGGCTTAAGGATGATTTTGAAGTAATTATGGGACTTTGAATAATGCTCTAGAATTTATTTGATGATTTGTAGAAAGGTAAGGAATTAATGCTCAGCTTTAAAATTCTTTTGGGATGGTAAAAGTGATAGAGATATATTAGGTCCAATAAGGTATTGACCTTGTTAATGGCTTGAAAACTCTTGTTAGATGTGGGTTATTAATTAGAATTAGTGTTGGATAATTATTGGTTGACATGGTGTGTAAAGTTTCATGAGTTAAAAGAAGTGTTATATGAACTAGTAAAGGGTAGGTATGTTACTAAGATAAATAAAATTGTTAGGAGACTTTAGGACTTAAAAGAGTAATTATAGGATTGTGTAAGTGATAGTAAGTGTAGTTTGAGAATTTGAATGGTTATTAGGTAAGAGAAGTTAAAAAGAAAAAAATATGTAGTGTAGAAGTGGATTTGGTAATGAATATGGACTATTGGGGTTGAAAGAAAAGATTGGTGGTCTAAAAATATTATTAGAACACATTAGGCATGAAAAAGCTACTAGATAAACTTAGAGAACATTATTGTTGGTGATATGTGACTTGTTATGGTTAGGGATAGTTATAGTGGAATGAAGGAGGGATTAGTATTTGATAAGAGGAAGAGATGTGATGTTGGAGTTAAGAACAAATATGAATATTAGTGTGTTAGTTGGGACTTAATAATTAATTAGGAAGAAAGGACTTGGTATTTTAATCGATATTCTAAATAAATAATGTGTTGGGTCAATAACATGTATTTCTAAAGAATTGTCATGATTTGATGTAATAATTAAAAATCACTAACAAATGAGTTATGTATTAATGGGTGAAGAATAAGTTAATTGAATTATTAGTAGAGTGAAACTTGTGGTCTATAAAAGGAAAAGTATTGTAAATAATTATAGCAAAGGGAGAGGTTATTAGGAGTCTTGTAAGACCCCATGAATAATTCTTGAACATTGACAAGTTGTAAACAAGGTTCTAAAATTTACAAGTATTGAGAAATATTCAAAGAATCCATAATACTCCTAAAAATCTCAAGGATGAAACTTTTATGGGTTAGTATGAAGTATATATATAAAAAGTGGAGTTGTGAATATCACAAAATGATTGTAAGATGTTGATGTGTTTCCATATTTATTTAATGTAGGCTTTGACCATTCTTGTGAAGCGGGACCATCCAACTCCTCCAACCCTATTGAATACTTCTCTTAAGGTAGAAATGGAGTTCATTTTCTACATGTATGGTCAATGGTATTGATATTGTATGCTTGTGTGGGTGTACACTTACATGTTGGTCTTGGTTGTTTTTATTGTAGCCCTTGTGTAATGATTATGTGAAGTATGACTCTCGAATGACATTAGTGGTGAAATGACAAATGTGATGGTGATGCACTCTTGATATGCCTTCTTGGGGTGTGTATGATAATGAAGTGGGATTCATATGAAAATTCAGACTACCATGTGCATTTTTTGCATCTCATGGCATGCACAACATATCTCATATGTGATATTTAATGATCTTGCATTGATCTTGTGAAAAACAACCATGCATTGGTTAATTGTATAAATGACTATGCATGGTCGTAGTGTATACCATGTGACATATTTAATGATCTTGTGTTGATCTTGAGAATGAAACCTTGCGTTGGTTTTAGATATTGCACAACTATATGTGGTTATAACCACATGAGTAAAATATGCACACTAAGAGAAAATGGAATTATTCGAAGTTGGCCTCATTCTATGTGCATTACTTATTAGATAGAATATGCATTATTTATGAGGACATGACATTTGAATTGGAGTATCCAAAATGAATGTGTCTTATGAGTACCTTGAATTGAAAAATATTGTTGGTGTTGTTTTGCTAGTGAGAAAATGTAGTGATGACCATTGTTGGTGAAATTAGATTGATATTTGAAGATGTTGGCATGAGTTGGCTTTAGGAGTTATGATGTGTGAATTTGATTATTAAATTATAGTCTATGTATTATAGCAATGAGATTGGACATGTTGATGGAAAATGTATAAGATTACTTCACTATGCATGAATTATCATTACGATTGCTCATCATTGAGAGAATATACTCACTCTCCATGTTACTATTTTAGCCTTATGATGTTGGTTGACATGTTAGAGTGAAATTCTTTTTGGAGAGGCGACTTGGTGTGAAGAGGGTATGGTGGTTGCCTTGGCCGGCATTTCTTTTTGGAATTGATGATTTAGATTCTTTTATAGAATTTAATGTGTATAGGCATTATTTTGTATAGCTTGGCTATTGATGTAAATGCCTAGGTTTTGAAATTATGAATGGATATTGTTAAATTATTTGTTGATATATTTGGGATGTAGAGATTGAGTTATGATCTTGTTAGTATATTGGAGGTTGGTGGTTATGAACCTTTATGAAAGAAGTTATTATGCATGAAAGTTGAGATTAAGTCATGATATTGTATATGTTGCATGGATGTAGTTATGGAATGGATTTATGAGGTTTTAATTATGTGAGTACAATGCTGAATTTTTCTTACATAATTGGTGTATCATATGTAGGATGAGATAATGTGATGTTTCACTTCTAGTTAAGAGTGTATAAAGAGGACTAGTTGATAAGAAGCAAAGATTGATGATTTGTTAGCATGTATGGATGATATTGTCACCTATGTAGATTTTTGGAAAATTTGTTATGGATACTCATGATTATGGGCTATTAGGCTTGAAGAGTGTGGTTAAGAGTATGTGCCTTGAATTTGAAGAATTAATGACCAATGAGTAATAAAGGAATTAGTGCATGACAATCTTATATATTGATGAAGTTAATTAGGTACTTGCTTAGCTTTCACCTTCTCATATCTTCACATATGGGTTGGTTTCTAATTAGATTTAGGGTAGTTATTATAAGTCTTTTGTGGTGTGCCTGAATTTAGTGATGAAATAAATGCGAAAAATTTTTCCCTACTTTTCATCAATTAGAAGTAGATATCTATAATCGAGTAGTGGATTTGGGGCGCCACAAGTAGTACCTTTGTCATTCTACCAGTGGAGCTGGGACATTTTGGGTCCTTTTTCAACAGTACCTGGAAGCATTATACATTTGATCATAAAGATTGATTATTTCACCAAGTGGATTGAGGTCAAACTTGTGGTCCACATTACCTCAACCCAGACTCGATGTTTTGTCTAAGAAAATATCATCGCAAAGTTTGGAGTCCAGGGCAAGATCTGTTGGTGTATGCACTACGAGCTATTAATGTATCAATTTTAACTTATTAATAAAATAACTAGTTTTAGTCTTAAGATTGTTTTAAAACTATTTATCCTTGAATAATAGGTTATATGAGAATTATTTCATAAACGTCCCTAATCAAGTATTTACATGGGGACATGTAAATACATTAAGACTAATATGTGAATGTACTGATGATTTGATCTCACAAATCATGGATATATATAATATCAAGTCTTCACATAGGTACACATTAAGAGTAATGTACTGGACATACCCACTCACATGGCCATCACCCAGGAGGAAGCCATGGACCTTACACAGTCTTTGGATGTTGGCTTGGATGCTTTCAAGGGCCCTATGACTAGGTCAAGGGCCAAGAGAGCCCAGGAAGGTCTCCAAAAGCATTTAGCTTCTTCCATGGATTTTTCAGTGGGCCCAAGCCCAAGGAAGAGCTATTGAAGACCCTGACCCTCTTCTCTTTCTCTATAGAAGGGTAATGGGCTTGATGTTGATGTTTAGGCCTCCTTTGGGCCTCTTCTTTAGGCCTCACATATTTTGTAAATATTTTTTATGCTTTTATATTCTAGGTATATTAGGACTTTATTTCAGGAATTAGTTTGGGCTTTGCATAGCCATTAGGTTTGGGCCACTTTCGGGCCTTATACTTTGTTCCTTTTGCATTTGGGCTTGTATTGGCCTTTGTGAGCAGGATTTAGGATTGGGCCTTAGGAATTAATCCAAGGCCCATGGTTAGTGAGAGTTGGCCAAAATTCCTAGAGAGCTATATAAGCTCATCTCCTTGTAAAACTCTCATAATTTGAATGCCATTGAATTTTAGAGTGAGAAACTCTCTCTTCTATCTAGAAAGTAAAAGCTCTAGGCTTCTTTCTTTAAGTCTTATCCTTTGGACTCTCTCCCAAAGGTGGTGACTATCACACCTTATCTCTCTAAGCCATAGAGAGTGGCGGCACACACTCCACACTTTCCTTTCCATCTCCTCCATTTCTAATCTCCTAGATCTAGATCTATTTCCTTTAGCTTCCTTCACAAGCTAGCTTCCATTGCAAGTTTCATGTTAGCTTCCAATGCAAGACATCAAAACTGTGACCACTCCTATATTTCTTGAAGAATTCTTGATCTAAGAAAGTCAATAGAAAAAGATCCAAGAGTTTCAAAGCTAGGAAATGAAGAATTTCCTACATCACCCACCATGAGAACGTTACATGGATCGTTACATCAGTGTCATAAATGGTTCTCAATGTGATAATGGTACATAGTCCTTCGAATTGAAGTCACAATGATTCCTACATAAAGAGTTAGTTGTTTTAATACAATCAAACATCATATGTAATAAGATGACCATAAAGATTATGATTAGGCAATGAACAAGTTATGTAGAGGAATGTGAGTGATGTGTGTAACGTCCTCTGTTATATCTCAAAAAAAAGTTTGTAATTTTTTTCACTATACTTTTGTACTAAAAATATGATCATTAAAAAGAAACTCTCAGAATAAATTACATACAATATTTTTGAAATACTATGAATATCGTTAAAAATTTATAAAGAAATTTTACATTCATCTGAAGAAAAATAAATATTAAACACTATTAGAAAGAGAGGAAACTCCATGGTCCAAGAGCAGTTACTTAATGACTATTTATCATTGGACCACGGTATTCATACCGAGCTCCCTTTCTAGAACGTACTATATTAATTGCCTAGATTCTTTGATCCTTCCCTCTGTACGAACCATCAATTAAAATATATGAAACTAAAACACGGAGAAAGGAGTGAGAAACAAAATATAATATATTGAAATAAATATGCATAAACAATAAAGGGTTTTCACAAATATAATATTTATATTATCAATCACAATCACACGCACAAGCAATTATGAATGCATATGAGAAGTAGTTTAATGTTCTTAATCCATGATTCATTTTATCAATGTATGTGGGCCCTTTAAAATTTTATTTTGCACTGGGCCAATCAGGAGTTGACACTGTTCTTCAAAATCTAGATAATATAACTGCCTCAATGCAAAAGAACAGCTCTACTGACATGGAAACACTTAGAGACTAGTTAGAGTAAGAAAGTTTGTTGTGAAAGCACCCCACACTAAAGAGTGATCCCAGGTCCCCTAAAGCACCCTTTCACACCCTCTCATCCCAAGGCTCGTAATTGAACTTCCTCTAATGTATCCTCGGTTTCTATAATCCGTCCACTGGTAATTTCACATCTTTTCTCTTGAGACTATTCATGATGCATGAACTACGCGTGTATTGAGTTGCTTAAGGCTTTTAGAAACTCGATTATATTATCAGGGCCTACGAATCGCGACATAGTCACCCCAGTAAACTATACTTTTTCAAATTCTCAATTAAGTTCTATCACATATAAAATTTTAGTACAGTTCCTTTTCAAATCACAAATTAAATCTTATCATCATTTGAGTTTGAAAGCCTTAAATATATTTCACAACCTTCCTTAGAAAACTTATAGGTCAATTCAAAATTAATTACTAAAAACTCGAATTCGGAATTATCAATCTTTAAAACCATAGTACTTGAAAATTTGTATATTATTTTTATACATTTTTGAAAATAAAATTCTTGTTGTTATATATATATATATATATATATTTAAGAGTTTAAAGTAAAATATTAGTGAAAGATCTTCTTTTCATTTAAGATTTAAATGTCTTTATATATATATGTATAAAAAATTATTTTTATAAAATAATTTCTCTTTCTTTTTCTTTCTGATAAACTAACTAAAAATCTTAATTTTAGTAAATATATTTTTTTAAAGATAAAAGAGATTTTCAAAAATTTATGTAGTTTCATTGAAAACTAAGAAATTTCTTAAAAGTAATTTGAATAAAAATAAATAAATAAATAAATAAATAAGTAAGAGATAAGTAAATTCTTACTGAGTTTTAGTTTTCCGTCACGCTTGCTACCTGCTCATTCTCCATAACAACACAGAATAATCATTCACAAATCAATCAAATAAAAATAAGACAATCATTATACCAAATCTACATAATTTATTCAAGGTGTCTTAATTATTAAAGTTCATTTTAAGTCATAGTAGTCTAGTCATGATGTTAATTAGTCCATATCAAGTCTAAAGTAGTCCAATGGTCATATGGGTCCATCATAGTCCAATCAGTGCAAAGGTATAACTCAGTCCATATAAGCCAATAACAGTCTAAATCTTAATGATACGGTATGTTAGATTAATAAGTCATCAAAATATTTTAAACTTTGTGTTAAGTTAATCAATATGATTCATCCAAATATTTTAAACTTTTGAATAAATTTTATTTATTTATTTACTTAAGATAATAATAAGTATTACTTTAAAATATAATAATTATTCCTAATTAAAAGGAGCAGGGGACTCCTCCCATTATTGTTATGTTTTCTCATATTATATTCTTATCTCGCTCCCCCTTACCTCTTGTATCTTGATTCGTTATGGAAAGTCTGTGCGCACCTCGTCTCCAAGTTCTAAAATATTCCAATTTATTTTAGTATAGACATAAGATGAAAATTAAGATTACTATTTGAAACAGAAATGGTAAATGGTAATTATGTATAGTAACAGTAAATAGTAAATTTTAAATAGTTACCATAAATAGTAACGGTAAATAGTAAATCATGAATAGTAACAGTAAATAGTAATTTACTATTTGTAATAGTGATTTACTATTCAGCATAGTAACTTACTATTCAACATAGTAACTTAAAATAATAATATTATATCCAGTATAATAATAGATTTTAAAATGATATAAAAATAAACATAAAAAATATGAAAGATAGTTATTCTTACCTTATAATTTTGGCAGAACCACTTTCTACTATATTAAGAAATATTTAATCTGAAATTGTGAATTCTTTTTTTGATTCTTCAGTATTTATAGGAAAAATTTTTACTATGCATTCCAATATTTTAATATTTGATTACTGTGTAAGGATTGAAAATTTCTAACAGATTACTATGCAAAGATTGAAAATTTCAAACTTGCACAGTAAAATTTCTCATGAAGACAGCTGAGAATTATAATGGGGTATGAATAGTAATTTAGAGGGTGCAAAATGAAATTTTTTAAATTTTTTTATTTTGTTATAAATTCTAAAATAATATACTAATCAAAAAATTTTAAAGGTCTATGATCAAATTCCATCAAAATTTTAATATAAAATTTTCTGTAATGAATTAAAATAAAAATAGCGGTGTAACAATGTAGATTATATTTGTTTCTCCTATGTGACAAGAGTGATATCTATGGGCGACTTGATGGAGTGAGACTAACGAAATGCATGACCATGCCAGAAAGAATAAATATTAGATATTTATTCTGTAAAGTCTACTCTAGTATCAAGTAAAATGAATTGGGCCATACAAGGATGACGACGACCATGCCTTGGGCCCAATTAGATATCGTGACAAAAGGAATAAATATATAAAATAATTATTACTTATAGGTCATGTCAATGATAAATAATATTTAGACACAATGATGTGTTGCTAGATGCCACTTTTATTTTCTATTAATAATAAAATAGTTTATTATTAATATAACCAGATATTTTACCTATAGGGTCATACACATAGAGTAAGCCCACCAGAAGATAGTTTTATTTTAGTTACACTAAAAATAAAATTATTGGGCCTAACTCATTTAGAATGAGTTAAGAGCCCAATGTTTAATGAGAGCTCATGAGGTTAAGACCTAAGCCTATATATAGAGCATGAGATGCTCATAGGTTGCTACTAAAAAAATTAAGATTACTCTTTGAACTTCCGTACTAGCATTCAAAAATTCAGATTCTGGTAGGAGTGCTTGTGTGGACTCCTAAGGACGAAGCTAGAATTGCTTCGATTGAGGAACTCGTTTCGTATCTACAAGAGGTAAACTCTAAACAAAATTTTAAATTTGTATGTAATGCCTTGAAACATTCATTTTTGCAATTCCTTACCTTAGAGATTCCCTAACAAGATCATCACTAACAATAGCACCAAATTCACTGATCATAAGTTCATTAAACTTTTAGAGGCATTGAATATTGTACAAGTTTTCTCTTTTGATGAGTACCCCAAACCAATGGGTAAGCCGAGGTGGAGAATTGAGAATTTTTGAAGGCGCTAAAGAAGCGTCCGGATGAGGTAAAAGGAGACTGGACAAATCAACTTTGTCACATATTTTGGGCTTACAAAATTACTCTATATTCATCAACTAATGAGTCACCATTTTGGTTGACATACAGGGTCCAAGCCATGATACCAATAGAGCTTCAAATGTCCTCGACCAGGCTCTAACATTTTCATGGTGAGAACAATAAGGAAAACTTGTTGAATGAGTTGGATGTGATTGGCAAGCTCAGAGAAGAAGCCTTTATTCAAGATCAAGTGATCAAAGCTAAGGCCACACTCTGGTATAACAAACGGGTCTCGGATTGTTTTGAAGTAGGAGACTTAGTGCTACAACTCGCCAATATTGGAAATAAGTTCGCATGACCAACGATACGCACAACACTGTGTTTTGAGGGGAAATAAATGAGCAATAGTTACAAACATGAATGGAACAAGTAGAAAAATTTTCTAAGTTAAAATGTTCCTCTTACCCACGATTATAACAGATGTCTCAATAGAAGTTATAGCTTATTAGAGCAACTGGCATGGTCACTCCAACAAGCTAGAGGGAAAATGATTCGATTCTGATACCAGTCCATGGGTAATACTATAATTTGATCATAATCCGCCATTTAGGATCGGTATCCCACATAGCTTGGTGCCGCAACACCGATATTCTGGTATCAAGTGCAAGGTCCCTAAACTGACTCCGTGAGCCATTCTCTCAACATCAGAAAGTCACAATTGATATATGCATCAATGTGTTAAACAAGTAACCTACAAAGTGACTGATTGGTAGGTAGAGTCGTTTGGAAACGTCTCTTTCATGTGACAACCTTTTTATAAAGGATCAAAATCATACTGATACAGGGTATGGGAAACTTCATGAGCAAGAAGGCTCTTCTACTACCTCTAGGTATAAATACCCATGCATTAACATAACAAAGGTAGAACATTCTCCCTATAACTGATGCTTGAGCTCTAATATTCCCTTTGAATATTCACTGACTTGAGCGTCGAAGTATCCTTGTAGGTGACGTGAAACAACCCAATTTAAATAAAGGTAAAACCGAGACAGGGGAAATTTTTCCCAAATTTACAAAGTAACCAGGACAGAAATAAATAATCTACAGGCGAGGGAAGAAGACTAATCACAAGAAGGCCCAGCAGAACACAACGCTTGAGCGAACCCGATTAGTGTTCACCCGCTCAAGCGAGACCCAAATTCGCTTGAGTGAGACAACCCAATCACGCTTGGGCGAAGCACCTATTTGCTTAAGCGAACTAACCAGAAACCTTCCTCCCTATTCCACACTCGCTGGAGCAAATCCTTATTTGCTGAAGCGAGTGATTACACTCGGTATTCCATCACTCAGAATCAGGGATTCCATTCACTCGGGAACGATCCCAACATGTCACACTTCCCTCGGAAGTTTACACATAGTTGCTTATTTTCATTTAGGAAGGTCCCACACAAGATCCACTCAGACAATGATGGCTATTCCACTCGGAATCTATAAATTTTCCTCACCCGGAATAATTTCCCAGTCAACTACACTCAGATATTTCAACCTCAACACAATCGGAAGTATCTTACACATTCATCACTCGGCATATTTTCACTTCTCTCACTCAGAGAACACTTAGCCCTTCCTTCTCTCAGAAGGAATCCACTCGAGTACATTTTACTCGGAATCTTTTAAGCCTTCAACACTCGGAAGGGCCCACTCGCTAAAGTTCACTCGGAACTATTCTAAGCCTCCATCTTTCAGACAAGCTTTCACCACAATATTCCACTCGGAATTCATTGACTTAACATTATTCATTCAACACCTCTTCTAAGTCAAACTAAATAATGTCATACCAACGTAAAATATATATATATATATATATTTGTGCATTCTTGTTCATAATTCTGATAGTCAATCTTCATAAATAGATACATTTAGACAATATATTACATGAGAGCCGGCCAAGGCTTTAATATATCAATATACAATCAGTATAATGTACTTTGTACACTACAACAGCACATATACCCATCATTCGGGTTTAAGGCCTTCTCGTCATTCACCACACTGACGTGCGTATACTGAAAAATGTAGTAGGGGTGAGCTTTTACATATTAAATGTTAGTTATTGGCTCGAATTTGTCCATAATTCCTTAACCATAGGATAACATATCTCTATCAGTTGTAACACACTATCATTCAACACAACATTACCCGATCGGAAATTATTCAATTCATTCATGCGCTATAATTCACACTATCCAGCACAACATATACCACAGCCATAATTTCATATTGCACTCGGCAACAGCATCAGCATACATACAATCTGCCAATCAGAATTACTCAATTCATACATGGCCATATAATTCATATTATTCTCCACAACGTATATCACAACCATAACATCAATATTCATGCATTCATCCACTCGGATTCACTTAAGTCAATTCCAAACTATACCAAAGATTTCATTTTCAATATCATATCCACATATTCATATAATTCACATTGAGCTCAATGACAATCATAAGTGTGCACACAGATATTCAATCGGATCCGATCCATTATTAAATTTTATTGTTGCAACATAGGCTCTCAGCCTTTTACTCAGCTCCCAGCTGATCCGGCCGTTTTACTGGTACCAAACCGTTTGCCCTCTCATGTGACACAAACACTCTCAGCGTCAACAGCAGTGTCACAGCTAAACCCCGAGCCCCGCTCAAGAGGTTTGCCTGAGCCCCGCTCAAAGGACTTTAAATTTAAACCCCGAGCCTCGCTCAAGGGGGTGCCTGAGCCTCGCTCAAAGGACTTTTTCACACATATTCATCTGATTACCGTTTCTGTATTAGTGTCCCACACTATATGCTCATAGCATTTCAAGGGGCGAATCAGATACATATGGTCGCATTCATCAAATACATTGCATGCAGCCAATATAGAACTACAACCAATTCTACACAGCATATACATTCACTCAGAATCCATATTTTCATCACATACATCACATGCCTTTTAATATAAAAGCCCAGACAGGGGTTAACACCACAGTTCTCATATTATGCACTCAGCACTGAATGTCAATAACATGCATCCTGTACTTTTAAACACAAAGTCACATACGAAATCAGCATAGCAAGCTCATACACTCGGCATCTCAATAGAATCAACATACATTTAATATATAACATCTACAGATATTATCCACTATCTCCCAGTACAGTGGGCTCGGTATTCATAACACCACACATATGCATTTGATATAATTACTATAAGTCACACGGATACAACACTGCACTCGTATATAATATACTCGTCAATCCTAGTAACATTCACATGCACTTTGTTATTTTAATTCATAAACAAGAACCGGCATAGCAACATCTCAGTACATGCACTCAGCATTTTAGATAAAATCAACACGCATTTCAACATAAGATCCCCAACAGGAATCGGCACATCAGACCACATCTCATGCACTCAAGGTGGAATCCCACGACACTACATAGTTCATAACTATTACAGACCCGGGTGCTGTTCAACTACCAGTCACAAGATGCTAAACAACACATTCAAGTATAACACATAAACCGTGCATTTGAGATGTAAGGTAGCCCCCTACCTGGAATGAAGATTTCGGAAGCTCCTTTGGCTCACAGCTCCGATCGGCTGCTCTCCGATCGATCCTTCAGTCACCCTCTTTCATCGAACGCTCCCGTCATTGTATTCTGCACAGCTTGAAGGAATCAGAAGTTGTCTCACACTCTCGAGCAGTTCAACCACCGAGACTCTCCCCGCATGTAAGGACAGTGGGGATTCCTAAGTTGTTCCCTTACCTGACCAGTCCTGCCTCCAAGACACCCGGACTTCCATACATCCAACTGCGTAGGTAAGAACAGTGGAGGTTCCTAAACCTCTGAAACACTCAACTACCTGCTCACTTCTTGAGCAGCTTCGTCTCACCATCATTAAAACATTTCAACAATTCTGGGCACCCAACACTGCTCACTTCCACTTGAGATCTCATTAGCCTTCGAGTGGAAGAAGAGGGTGAAGAAGAAGAAAAACAACAGGGAAAGAGGAGGCCAGATGCATGCACGAAAAGAAAGATGTCCAACTTTCCAGTTTTTCTCCAGCAGCGTGAATAATGAGGGAGAGAGAAAGCTGAAGTTCTTTTATACCACCAGGGGCACATGCGTCCTTTCACCTGGCATTATTATTATTATTATTTATTCAATCATTTCTAACCAATCAGCAATTAGTCTAATCAGCCATTAATCTTAATTCTGTAATTAACCCTTAATTAGTGGCTTAATCTCAATCGGTAAAAATCAGGATGTTACAATTCTGCCCCTCTCAAAGAATTTCGTCCTCGAAATTCAAACACAGACTTACCTCAACAAACAGTTCGAAATATCACTGTCATACACTTAACCGATTGCACCCCTTTTATCTCTCAATGTTTTCGACCACTTCGCAACTTCCAATCGGCATAAATAAAATAATCCTTCACAGGATTCAACACATTTAGGATTCAATTTTCCCATGTACAGTTACCCCATCCAATTCTGCCAGTTCACCATAATTAATGGCACTTCCTAATTCCTTGGCCGTTCAACCTTGTATTCTCAACGTCGATCGGTGTACTTCCACCATCGGATCCTCCAACTCCACGGAGTCACTCGGCCCAATTAAGTACTCACACAGAGTATAGGCCCAACATTGTGTCACATAAGACACATTAAAGATGTTAATCGACGAGCTGGGAAGATCCAGTCGGTAAGAAACATTACCGACTCCCACAAATACTCACTATTGTCCAATTTATCTCGGATTAAACTCTCGGATATTCAACATCCAACCACTAAAATTCTTCTCTAAATTGTGATGTATCTTGACAATATCGAGATGAACACTCAAAAGGGTTCCCCATATGCATCAATTAGCACAGCCTGCCTAGATTTACCTCGTACAGGCACCACACTCGGTTCTAAAATCTCAGATTTCCATCCATTCCTTTGGCCAATTCCATGCCTACACCCTGAGAATGTCACTCGGATCTCTCAATCAAAAGGGTTATTTGGGGTTTGAAAGTAATTCTCACCCAGAAAACCTTCCACCTACAAAATTTTCACTCGACATTCAAGCCTACATTAAATACAAATCTGAGTTCAAACTCAGTAGCTCTAAACATCAACCCGAACACAAATATGAATAAATTTACCTCTCGGGTATCTACCCCCCTCGGGAGCTATTCACTCAGAAACTTTCCTATTTCAGGTTCTATTTCCCGTCCAGAAGTACTTTTCTCCTGGAAAAAGATTACTCAGTGGAATGTCATATGGGTGTTAGGAATTTCATCCTCAATACCTTTCTACTTGGAACCGTTCCACATTGTACCAATCCACTCGGAAGTATCATACTCCGAGGCACTTCACCCAAAAGTCACATGACTCGGAAGTATTTCACGTGGATTTCGCCTAACACCAAAAGTGTCATCTGGACATAGTTCCTTAACTTAGTAATGACTCCCAAATGATGTTTCACTCGGAACATCATAACTCCACTCAGTAGTTCTTTCTCTCAGAAAGATTCGACTTGGAATTATCTCCACTCTATCACACTCAGAAATGTACAATCCTTACCTGAGGGAATTGTCACTTCATCATTCATTCCAGCTCAGGGTCCTGATCCTTCACTAATCCACAGTATCACTCGATTAGACCCATAAAACTTCCAATCTCCGTGACAGACTTGGGTCACACCTACACCATCACTATTATCACCTTAAATGGACCGACGGTAATGCCATCCTTGGAGATCACGAGTTCTAGAAGTTGGATCCCATCCAACCAAGAGTCATACGCTAACACTCAGCAACTAACTGCTCCCCCTTCAGTACTACAGTACTATATGGAGATGCTCGTCATGCTCCAGGCCTGAATCGGAACAATCAATTTACCATCAATGTGCACTGTCATTAACCGACCCAAGTAAGGCTATAAGACGTTGTTCATCTAGTTCATAAACACCGCCTGAACACTTACCATACCAAATGGCATCACCACCTATCCAAGTGGCTATAACAGGTCCTGACGCAGTCCCGGGATTATCTGAAGCCTTAATCCAATTTAAGAGTATTCTGACTGCAATTTGTTCTTAGAAAAACTGGATCACACCACCATTGATCAACCAGATCATCAGCACTCGGTAGTGGGTATTATTCCCTATAGTTAACTCATCCAATCAGTGGCAATCAAGGCATAACCACTACCACCACCACTCTTCAATTCCAACAATTAACATCACTCTGACAGCCAACTCTTACCAAAATAACCTCTGATTCTCTCGGAGGTAAGCACACCATAGTTAAAAATAGATCCTATATTCTCATTTTGATACACTACCAATTACTATCCACTAGGCACAACCCTCATCTTCACTCAAAACAACCCGATAGACTCACCATCACCATAAGCAGCTACAACCTCACCTGTCTGACTTATGAATTGCTACATCCAACTCATAGGATGACGTCTCATTCCTATGGGGTTACAATAATTACATAAAGTCACTACAAAAGTGTACGCTGCCACAATACCTATAGTATGAAGAGTCGTCTCGGAACCACATCCATTACACTTATTTCGCTCACACCGACCAACTTACTCAACTAATACTAATTCATAAAAATTAATGGCAATTTACACACACACACACACACATATATATATATATATAAGCAATACATTTACATTGACACCATCATTATGCACCACCTAGGGCACATCACACAACAATGATCATGAAATATAGTCTTCCACTACTATAAAACAGTATAATGGTAATAGGCTTCCGACCCTCACAAGGTACACGCCTCATCATTACACATAATCTAGTATAAGTCACACGATGATAATCATCGAGTTCCAGTCACCATCCCCATAAGATGGCATAACAACAATCGGCTTCCAGCCTTTACCGAGTAAATACCTCATCATTGGATCTTATCCATCTTAAAACCATAATCTGACAGCCTATTAATCCTTCATTTCATCACACCTCACTGGCCATAGCTCAAGTTAAGCCTAAATGATTCATCGAGCTCACTTAGGTATACCACTCAGATTACAATGCAACTTTCATTCCCATAACAAGTTTCTACATCAGTAAACCTTTCCATTAATCATAAACACTATACACGAGTGAACACACAATCATCATCATAATGTTTCTACCATCACCATTCTTAATACCCAAGCGTACTCGGATTTCAACCTCACCATTTACTATCCATCCAGTATTGCGTTCATTACGTGCATTTCATCTTATGACAATTCATGCCTCAACAATCCATGAGGTCAATCAATTTATCTGACTCGAAAGTCTCTGGGTCACCTAGTACCCATCATGGAACACTTCCACAACATTCAATTATCATCGAGTCTAGACCATTCACACGATCGGATCAAATACTAGACTTACTAAGCCTAAGGGTTACCCAGAACCCATCGTGGTACATTCCCATAATATTCAAATATCACCGAGTCTAGACCACTATAGGGCCCAACTCTACAAAGTCTGATAACATATGATTATACTAACCGATCAGGATTTCCATACCTTATGAGTCACCACTAAATCTATTATTCGCTTGGTTTTTCAGCTGCAAGGCCGAGTCTAACCCAAATCTTCAAGTATCCAATTACACCAATTTCTTACCCATTTTTCTAATCTCTCAGATATCCATCTCAATAAGATCCGATCCTACAAGATCATGCCCAATCAACTGGGTTACCTAGTGGCCTAACATCAACCAATATTCTCTCGATTTTCACACACCAGAAACCGAGACACTATCCCAATCAACATACATCAGATTTTACATTTAATCACCTATCACTTACCCAGATTTCCAACTTAGAAACTGCAACATACCACTTATATCATAAATCACGTACATCATATATCAACATACCACTTATATCATAAATCATGTACATTATATATCACTCAGGGTTCTCGTGCCAAAGGATGATCCCTTACAAATGGCACAACCAATCTCTTGAATTCAGAAACACTACACCAGGGAATCCCTTCCATTATCATTCACTTAATCAACTCAAATATGTGAGTTCTAACCCATTTAACAAGTATACCTCGGCCATGATCCACTAGCATGGTCTACACATGAGACCGAACCAACTAATATAGTTTCAATACACGTGAAGATCCCAACACCTATCATTCCATTTTTCTCTCATTCAACCCCACACTTAGAACAATCTCTTATTCAATAAATAGCCGAATCAGGGTAGTAACAATCCTACTCCCAATTAACACCTTGACAGTAATACCTTTCACTACTGTCCATAACAAAACACATAGGTATATAATCACACAATTCATAGTTAAACATATATCAAATCCGACAGGATATCATAAGCAATGATGACAACCAGTCATATTACACACAACCGCCCATTGTGAGTAGGCATACCTTGGCCTTGGACCTTTTAAGTCTGCTCTGATACCAAAATGAAACAACCCAATTTAAATAAAGGTAAAACTGAGACAGGGGAAATTTTTCCCAAATTTACAAAGCAACTGGGACAGAAATAAACAATCTACAGGGGAGGGAAGAAGAAGACTAATCACAAGAAGGCTCAGCAGAACACAGCGCTTCAGCAAACCCGATCAGTGTTCACCCGCTCAAGCGAGACCCAAATTCGCTTGAGCGAGACAACCTAATCACGCTTGGGTGAAGCACCTATTCGCTTAAGCAAACTAACCAGAAACCTTCCTACCTATTCCACACTCGCTGGAGCAAATCTTTATTCGCTGAAGCGAGTGATTACACTCGGTATTCCATCACTCAGAATCAGGGATTCCATTCACTCGAGAACGATCCCAACATGTCACACTTCCCTCGGAAGTTTACATATAGTTACTTATTTTCATTCAGGAAGGTCCCACACAAGATCCACTCAGACAATGATGGCTATTCAACTCGGAATCTATAAATTTTCCTCACCCAGAATAATTTCCCAGTCAACTCCACTCGGATATTTCAACCTCAACAAAATCGGAAGTATCTTACACATTCATCACTCGGCATATTTTCACTTCTCTCACTCAGAGAACATTTAGCCCTTCCTTCTCTCAGAAGGAATCCACTCGAGTACATTTTACTCAGAATCTTTTAAGCCTTCAACACTCAGAAGGGCCCACTCGCTAAAGTTCACTCGGAACTATTCTAAGCCTCCATCTTCCAGACAAGCTCTCACCATAATATTCCACTCGGAATTCATTGACTTAATATTATTCATTCAACACCTCTTCTTAGTCAAACTAAACAACGTCATACCAACGTAATATATATATATATATATATATTTGTGTATTCTTGTTCACAATTCTGATAATCAATCTTCATAAATAGATACATTTAGACAATATATTACATGAGAGCCAGCCAAGGCTTTAATATATTAATATACAATCGGTACAATGTACTTTGTACACTACAACAGCACAGATACCCATCACTCGGGTTTAAGGCCTTCTCGTCATTCACCACACTGACGTGCGTATACTGAAAAATGTAGTAGGGGTGAGCTTTTACATATTAAATGTTAGTTATTAGCTCGGATTTATCCACAATTCCTTAACTATAGGATAACATATCTCTATCAGTTGTAACACACTATCATTCAACACAACATTACCGGATCAGAAATTATTCAATTCATTCATGCTCTATAATTCACACTATCCAGCACAACATATACCACAGCCATAATTTCATATTTCACTCGGCAACAGCATCAGCATACATACAATCTGCCAATCAAAATTACTCAATTCATACATGGCCATATAATTCATATTATTCTCCATAACGTATATCACAACCATAACATCAATATTCATGCATTCATCCACTCAGATTCACTCAAGTCAATTCCAAATTATACCAAAGATTTCATTTTCAATATCATATCCACATATTCATATAATTCACATCGAGCTCAATGACAACCATAAGTGTGCACACAGATATTCAATCGGCTCTGATCCATTATTAAATTTTATTGTTGCAACATAGGCTCTCAGCCGTTTACTCAGCTCCCAGCTGATCCGGCCGTTTTACTGGTACCAAACCGTTTGCCCTCTCATGTGACACAAACACTTTCAGCGTCAACGGCAGTGTCACGGCTAAACCCCGAGCCCCGCTCAAGAGGTTTGCCTGAGCCCCGCTCAAAGGACTTTAAATTTAAACCCCGAGCCTCGCTCAAGGGGGTGCCTGAGCCTCGCTCAAAGGACTTTTTCACACATATTCATCTGATTGCCATTTCTATATTAGTGTCCCACGCTATATGCTCACAGCATTTCAAGGGGCGAATCAGATACATATGGTCGCATTCATCAAATACATTGCATGCAGCCAATATAGAACTACAACTAATTCCACACAACATATACATTCACTCGGAATCCATATTTTTATCACATGCATTTTAATATAAAAGCCCAGACAGGGGTTAACACCACAGTTCTTATATTATGCACTCAGCACCGAATGTCAATAACATGCATCCTGTACTTTTAAACACAAAGTCACATACGAAATCAGCATAGCAAGCTCATACACTCGGCATCTCAATAGAATCAACATACATTTAATATATAACATCTACAGATATTATCCACTATCTCCCAGTACAGTGGGCTCGGTATTCATAACACCACACACATGCATTTGATATAATTACTATAAGTCACACGGATACAACACTACACTCGTATATAATATACTCGTCAATCCTAGTAACATTCACATGCACTTTGTTATTTTAATTCATAAACAAGAACCGGCATAACAACGTCTCAGTACATGCACTCAGCATTTTAGATAAAATCAACAGGCATTTCAACATAAGATCCCCAACAGGAATTGACACATCAGACCACATCTCATGCACTCAAGGTGGAATCCCACGACACTACATAGTTCGTAACTATTACAGACCCGGGTGCTGTTCAACTACCAGTCACAAGATGCTAAACAACACATTCAAGTATAACACATAAAGTAGAGTGATTTCACCCTGAATCCATCCATAAACCGTGCATTTGAGATGTAAGGTAGCCCCCCTACCTGGAATGAAGATTTCGGAAGCTCCTTTGGCTCACAGCTCCGATCGGCTGCTCTCTGATCGATCCTTCAGTCACCCTCTTTCATCGAACGCTCCCGTCGTTGTATTCTGCACAGCTTAAAGGAATCAGAAGCTGTCTCACACTCTCGAGCAGTTCAACCACCGAGACTCTCCCCACATGTAAGGACAGTGGGGATTCCAAAGTTGTTCCCTTACCTGACCAGTCCTGCCTCCAAGACACCCGGACTTCCATACATCCAACTGCGTAGGCAAGAATAGTGGAGGTTCCTAAACCTCCGAAACACTCAGCTACCTGCTCACTTCTTGAGCAGCTTTGTCTCACCATCATTAAAACATTTCAACAATTCTGGGCACCCAACGCTGCTCACTTCCACTTAAGATCTCATTAGCCTTCGAGTGGAAGAAGAGGGTGAAGAAGAAGAAAAACAACAGGGAAAGAGGAGGCCAGATGCATGCATGAAGAGAAAGATGTCCAACTTTCCAGTTTTTTCCAGCAGCGTGAATAATGAGGGAGAGAGAAAGCTGAAGTTCTTTTATACCACCAGGGGCACATGCGTCCTTTCACCTGGCATTATTATTATTATTATTTATTCAATCATTTCTAACCAATCAGCAATTAGTCTAATCAGCCATTAATCTTAATTCTGTAATTAACCCTTAATTAGTGGCTTAATCTCAATCGGTAAAAATCAGGATGTTGCATGACGCCCCCTATCGCCCTAGAATGCGTAAGGTTGGTAGTTTGGTACGAGGAATCACTCCAAGACCTTTATTTCCCCACTAGAATAAAGGATATAATATCAAATCTCCACTATACTGATGTAAAATCTAAGCTTATAAACATTATTAAAGACTGCCACGAGGCCGACCCTTGCACTCCGGCCCAGACCAGTATTGAAACTAACAAAGTTTATTTTTATATAATTCTATTCAAATATTATAAAATACTGATAAATTACTAATATTTTGAAATCATAAAAATGATATTAAAGAAAACATAATAGCATATAATAACCTAATTGTATAAACAAAAATTAAACCCAAAAATATCATGATAATCAAATACTTGAAAAAAACAAAAAGAAAGTCTATCTATGAGATAAAATAAAAGGAAATTGTAGTACCAAAATAATATGATAATATTTTTTAATATTTTAAAATAATTATAGTATTTATTTTTAAAAATAACAATGAAATTGTAAATGAATGTAAAATAATTAATATAGCTACAAAAATAACTTACCAAAATTCCTAATCAATATAAAACTAATAGGATATAGTTTTATAATTAATATCATAAATCTTTTTAGGATAAAATTATATTGAAATTATTTGTAATATCTCTAATAAATATTTAAACTACTAATATATTCTAATTAATTTTTATAAAATAAAACCAAAATTAAATAAACTTATGAAAAGAAATAAAAAATTCAAAATTTTAACATAAAACTATAATAATGCATTAATATGATATGTAATTAAATATTTTTAAGTAAATAATAAAATCAAAAATAGAATTATATTCATGCAAATGCATGGGTCTAAAAATCTAATTTATAACATTAAAGTTTATGTGAGTTAGGTTTCATGGTTCACTCAGACCAAGACATATATTAACATTTGACGAGTGTTTACTAATAAGGTTAAATATCATTTACTAATACATTAGTGGAAAAAAGGCTTTTTACATCGGTTCTTTTGGCTTTTTACACCGGTTGTAGGACTAGTATAGATGCAAAAGGTGAAAAAAATATAGACTTTTTACACCAGTTTTGGGACCGGTGAGAAAAATGATTTTTACATCGGGCCTTTGGATTATGACCAGTGTAAAATGTAATATTTACACTGGTCTTGTTTCTTACAACCGGTGTAAATATTACATTTTACACCGGTCTCATATGTTACAACCAGCACAAAATGAAGACATTTAACACCAGTTGGAAACTACAACTGGTGTAAAAACTATTATTTTTTTCCTTTTTTTTGTATTTTTCCTACTTTCCCCTTTTTGTTTCCTTTGAAATGTAGGGAAAATTGTAACAGCCCTGATTTTTTAGAATAGGAAACCAGTCCCTCAGGAGACTAAGGATAGTCTGTTAAGCTTCTGGTAAGAAGCTCAAGACTTTTGGCCAGTTCCCTAAGCAGTTTAGAATGAGGAAAATAGTGAAAAGCAGACCTTAACATGAAAAATAAGAATACGCAGAGAACGTAACGAGTGAGAGAAGTAGAGATAAGAAAATAATAAATAACGTTCGAGAATACTTTTTAATTAAAAATAATGTGTTAATGGCGATTATTTTGGGTACAAATTAATTTATCATTATATTTATTTGATAATTATTTTCTATTGACTATATTTAATATATAAATAATTACAATAATTTATGTTGAAATTATATCTATTTTAAATTATTTATTCATTTATTTGATAATTATATTTAATAATAAAATATTGTCGGATTCCTCAGATTTGAATTGTGGAACCCAGCCTGAGGTTAGACTCTGACCGTTCAAACTAAGACTAGTGATCCAGTAGGGATACTAGTCCTGTTAGAATCTCTCTGCGAGGAATCAAGGGTGTCTGACTTGGCCTGATAAGCTTAATCAGAACCTTTGGCGTCTCCTACGTTTGATCGTTCATATACCTCGGGATATCTGATGGTGACACGGTCAGTCTCTGATGACTCATTTCGACGTTTTAGAAATTTTTCTAGAAGGGACCCAAGCTTGATTCGGACTCTATCATCCCTGTTTTTCAATGAGTTGATTTCCTTAGAAATCACTTTAAAACCCGATCCGAGCACCATCAGTGTTTTGGACCCAACTTTGGCATACAACCTTCGAATCGAATGATTTTGATCTCAATCTCTTCATTTTGAAAAGATTAAGTATATTCATCTTAAAATCCCAATGTTCGAACATTTTTCTCTACGCATAGTTCAGAAACAAATTCATAACTTTCTTATACAACCTTAGATTTGCACAAACTTGGTGTCAAAATCTCTGTAACAAAATTATCTATGTTTTCCATGAAGATACTGAAGGCTAAATCCCTCTAGATCAGTACATTTTAATAAATCTTTATGACCCCTTGGCTATTTCAATTCAACGCTAGCGGCCTTTGATAAAATTCATGTATCTTCTTTGTCTGGTGCTTAAATCACTCTGTTCTTTTTGTTATGGATTCTTATTGTAGACCTCTACAATTTTCATGAAAGGCACAAAATCAAATTCCTAAGAGAGAAGTAATGGTGAATTTATTTCTAAGACCCTAGCTGATCCGGGAAGCTTCTAGAGAACCCTGTCGAAAATTGGGTATATCTCGGGCTACAGAACTTAGATCATCACAAATGATATATCAAATTAAATAGGAAATAAAGATCTACAAACTTTATGTAGGGATCGAAAGCCAATTCTTATCTCATAAATCCTAGAAATTAAAACACTACACCAGTTCACATTTCTCCAGCAACAGCTTGTACTAGGTGTAGTGTTTTCCACATATCTCTCTCCTATGACCATTAAATTGAATGAGGCCTTCACCAAATTTTTCCTAAATTTTTCATAACTTTTATGATGGACTCAAAGCCCAAATATCAACCCATGATCTTACACCATGCCACCTCCCTAATCCTCTAATTGTTATCATGACATAACCATGTCACCATGATCTTACACCATGCCACCTCCCTAATCCTCCAATAAGATTTCATGCAAACACCAATCATCATGATGTCACCTTAACTCATCATCATTCATCTTACTTCATTCTCCCTCATGGCAGCAACCCTCTCATTCCATATACACCCTCTTAATTCTTATTCTCTAATCTCTCTTCCCCTTCATCACTAAAAAAAAGAAAGAAGAAATATAATAAAATAAAATCAACCACTCATCATCACCACCAACCACCATAATTTCTCTTCCCCTCCTTCCTCCTTCTCTTAAACCCTTGACTACCCCCACCAAAACAGCCACCATCCTTGCTTCTAATCACCTCTCAAATTCATTATTCAAACTTCATCCACCAAGTTTTTCCACCTCCTCCAAAACCGTGGCCATCATTTTGATCATCCAAGTAAAATTTCAACTCTTGATCCTTGATTCTTATTTCTTTGTGTTTCTTTCAAAATTCCAGCATTTTGTATGTTGATTCTCTTGCTGTCTTGTCTTCAAACCGTGACCCTTCTCACCCCATTTTGGTATGCATGTTGGTTGCTTTTAGGATCAGGAGCAATCAGTGGAACGTTTTGAACAACTGGTAAATTTTAGCGATCGTTTCCTTATGTGATTTTAAATTTCTAGATTTTCCATGGCTATTTTTCCTTATTTTTCTTGTTGGCCATGATATGCTATACCCCCTTTGAGTCATTGCATGTTGAGTTTTCAGGTACCGGGGGCGATCGACGACGATCGACAGACATTTTGTAGTACCCGACAATTTTTTTGACAAACAGATCATCTTCCTTCTTCCAGGCAGCAAGCGTTTTGCAGGGTAAAGGGGTCTTACCCTATTTTGATTTTGTTTTTCATTGTCCCATAATATTGCATGAGTATCCGGGAACCACCGTTTTAATTTTCGTCATGATCCAACAGTAAAATCTCAAACCGCGAAGATTTTAGTAACCGACTGTTAAAATTATTATGTTTTTAATTTAGTAAGTATTTTATAAATTAAATTGGAATAATTTGACGTTCACGTGCTCGGGAGGATTTTATCCCGATCGACCAAGAAAACAAAAAATTTAGAAAATTTAGCAACTAGGCGGGATCGGTTTCATTCGATATGGTTGTATTATTTATTTTAAAATTTTGATGTTATTATGTAATTTGTAAATTATTTCACCGGTAAGCCCCACTATTAGAAATTAATATTACCATTAAGCACCCCAGACTTCGTAAAAATTTCCCGACCGAACGGTTACGACGCATCATGTTACTAAGCGTTAAAAATGGCATTGCCTAAGTGGTTATAAGATTTTATAGAAAATTTACTAAATAAATAAATAAATTATTTTATGAAAAACTTTACTAAAAAGTAACTTGATAATTATGAAAAAGGAAACGGAAATATAGGAAGTCTTTTAGTGTAGCAAATTTTGGAATTTAGAAGGAGAATTTCGTGGCAAATTTTAGTGACCATTTTGTGACCACTTGAGGTAAAAATAAAAAGTGACCTTAAGCACTTGATTAAATGGAATGAATTTGGCAAAAGAAATTGAGTAGGAAATGAAATTTTGGGTTAAATATTTTAATAGATTCATCAAGCTAAGAATGAAAAGAAATAGCTAGAGTCTAACTTGGAGTAAATTATAGAAAAAGATTTTTATGAATTAATTAGGGAAGAAATTACGTACCTAAATAAAATAGGTCTAAAGTTTGGAAATCTAATAAAAGAAAATAATATTAAGAGTTAGAAACCTAAGAAACCATTAAAATGTAAGTAAAGGGAATTAAAGAAGTTTTAGGCTTAAAGATATTAGTTAATTAAATAAAGAGAAGATTTTAGGATTTAGACTTATAATAAAAAGGGACCTTAGGTAATTTTGAAGTAGATGGTCCAAATGCCCAAATAATTTAGAATAAGTTTAGAAGTTTAAAGAAGAGACAAGCATTAGAATTTTAGAATATTGATAACTAATGATAGTAAAGGACATGGAAGAGATTTTTTTGAATTTAAACTGTAGACTAGCAATAAAAAGGAGAAACTTATAAATTAGATAATGACTTTTAGGGAGGAAATATCCTAATTAAGGATTAAAGCATAGAAGCTAGGATAGTGACTAAATCCTTAAGTAACAAATTGTCATTTTAGAGATAATCAATCTTAGTTGATTAAATAAAGGTAACTAAATAAATTAGTTAGTATAATTGGTAATGACAGAAATAGAGAAATAGTACTAAAGGATAACGACTAAAAGTTAGGAGGGGATATCACTAAGGGTAAACTTATGTGTATAAGAAATTAGTAACCTAGGAAATAAATTGTTCAATTAGTGAAGTTTACCGACGAAAGAAAATAATGGATAATACTAAAGGATGACTTAAATTCCTTAATTTAAGAGTAAATTGAACTCCCTAATTACTAAGAATTAGAATCAGGAAATAAAAAGGAATATACCAATAAATAATTAAAGGGTATAAGAAAGCTAAGCTATTCCATAAAACCTTGTTGGTTAAAGTATAAGATCTAAGTATCTAAGTTAAGCTACAGAAGTCACTTGGTAGTGAGTTAGACTTCATGATTAAGCATAAGGAGTTAAAATCATGTAATAGAATAATTGGTGCAATAATAATAATAAAGGAATAAATAACTTAAGGAGAGTAATAGAATCCAAACTACTTCATAAGTTATTTTGAGTAAGCACGTACGATCTGATGTCTAAACTAGTGACAAACTAATGTACAAATTAGTATACCAAGTTTAATGCCAACAATTACCTTTGATTTTCTGTAAATAATACTACTGAATGAATAATGGTGTAATTATATGAATTGAGTAAAGTATCTCATAAGTATATTGTAATGATGAATGTTGTGTCTGACGATTGCTATATAATTGTGTGCATGAAAGAATATGTGTTAATTATATGTGATGCTGTACTTGTGTGATGCATTGAACGAAAATGTTGAAATAAATAAGAAAAGAATGAATGAAAAGATGTCTCGATAGGGATCCTAAGGTGAATAAATTATGAAAATAATGTGATGAGGTTGGATCAGATCCGATATGATGATGGGCATTGTAGCGCCAATATACCCCATGGTTTTATGGAAAATGTGAAGTCTCGTTTCATTTCTAATTATCGGGTAAGATCATTATGGATTGGGAAATTTTTGAAAATAAAGAACGAATTAATTGAAATAGACCCGACGTTAGAAATAAAACGAAGTCATTAAAAGGACCCTACCAACGACTAGTGAAAAGAAAATTGTGTATTGTATGCATCATATATCGCGCCTCGATACCCGATGGCAGTCTAGGGAATATAACTGGAGGCGGGAATTCCAAGTGGCATCGGATTCGCACTCATCGCCTGACAGCCCGTAGCAAACTCTAGTGCCTGTTCTGTGGTGATTTATGGTTGGCCATTTTGATGATTGGGACTGTGAGTCCTTACCCATTTATGAAAACCAGAATGAGGAGAGCCCCCATCGCTCTAGTTGGGGAGGGGAGATAAGGGTGGCGTTGTTGTGCACATGGATATTGTATATGAGATTGTTGAGGAGGAGATGGGCCCACATGCATCATGATGACTAATAAAAGATTTGAATGACAAAATGAATTCATGCATTGCATTACTGTGTTGAGATTGTGATTGCTTGTTGTTTAAATATGATCGTATAGATATTAGTAACCCTAAGAGGTGACTGGGAAGATGGGAATATTCAGCTAAGATGAAAAGTGGTGAGATAACTTAGAGTGTATTTTAGGAATCCCAAAGAGAGTGGGTGAGACTTGATCTTGGATTGTTTGTGTTGTATATATGCAGGTATTGATGAGACACCTTCTCGATTGTTAAGGAAGTGAAGACTCACCCTTACGCTAAATTTTCTAGATATCGTACGGAAGAAGATATATTTCCAAATAAGGATCACGCGAGCTCTTCTTGGACCATGGAAGGGAAGATTAGGATAGATTATTCTATTTTCATTTATGGGAGCCTGCGTTCCCCTTTACTTTCAGTTTGTGTAGTCATTGTTAGGACTATGTATTATATATGATTATGTTGTATATAAAGTGTATCTGTTCCACCAAGTTTTCGTGCAAAAAAAAAATTCACATTTTTCTAAAAACTCATAACCTCTCAGTTGACCAGGATAATCTAGTGGAAGGGATTGTCCTAGTTAACCGAGGGTGTTACATTGGTGGTATCAGAGCATGGTCGATTCAACAGGCTTGGGGTATGGTCCACTATACTCCGCTGTACTCTGAAAGTCGTCTGTTTGACAGTCATTAGGACTTATGTGGTAGGAACTACTTGACTAAACTTGAGTAGTTAAAGCATCAGACAATAACACTAAGGGTCAATGACCAAGGTGTTATTAAAATGATGAACTTTTAATGGGAGAGTTAAAAATTAAAACCAAAAGCCTATTCTTCTCTTCTTACTTTCGTTGGCTTCTTGGTCCCATTTGGCAATCACACTACTTCTTCTTCTCCTCTTATTTCTCTTCTCCACTTCCTCTTCTTCTCTTGTAAAACCCTAACAAGGTGGTGGCCCTTTCTTCTTCCTATCATTTTCGTTTCAATAAGCTTGGAAGAAGGTCATTAGAGCATGAAACTCTCCCCCTCTCCTCTTCAAATTTCGTGTGGGTCTCTCTCTCCCTTAGAACCCATTTCGTTTTGGTGTGAGGTAAGTCATCCTCACCATTTTGTTGGGATTATGGCCATGGGTATAAGTTATTATGTTTGGGAGAGCAATGTTTATAAATAGAGTGTTTAATGGAAGCATTTAATGCATGAGCCCTAGGTGGGTTGTTATAAATGCAAGCTTTGGGAGAAATAAATGAGGTAGATGCATTTATGATTGGAAGAAGATGAGAGTTTATGATGCATTTATGGATATTGGTGGGTTTGGTGAAAACCATAACTTTTAAGATTTAGGGAAAATGACAAATGTGAAATGGACAATGCATTTTGAGAGGAAATACATAATATTGAGAATATGGTTGTTGTAGCCTTTAGATATAATAAGTATGGTTTAATGGGAAGGAGTTCCCAAAGCCTAATACATAAGGAAAATGGTGCCTATGACATGTTTTATTCATGTCATGAAATTGTATATGCAAGAGAGTCATGATTAGTGTCTTGAATGATTAATTTATTTGGATTTCCTATATGTGTTAATGTAGGATCCATTCTGAACAACGAGGCGGGTACATCATATCAATCAAAATTCTTTTCTTGAGGTAGGAGAGGAGTCTTTATGTTCTAAATGCATGAATTGAATAGTATCTAATTGTCATATGTGATAACTTGTATGTTTGCCTTGCTTGTGATGTTATGGAAATTTGGACTGTACATGTGTTGTTGGTGATAATGTTGGCAACATGCATTAGTGCATTTAGAATAGATATGGTGTGCCATATGGTGGTGTGAATTATTTGGCAAGTGTAAGCCTTGAATATGATGATTATATTATATTCACCATGAATGTGAATGAGTGTAATTAATGTGAGGTTGAGATTGATGTGAATGAATAACATGCCTTGATTAATAATGAAAAATTGATGGTTGAGATTAATGAGGAATGCCATTGAATTTGGCGAATGAATTGTTAAAATACCACATACCAAACTTGAAAATAAAGATTCAATCCAACAATATTAAACCCACTAAAAATGGTGAGGTGGTGTTGGTGATAATGATGATGATGTTGATGATGTTTGATGAGTGCCATGAATAGGATGCATAGAGTGAGAAATGCATATGATTGGCATTTGCATCCATGGCATACTACATAGCTACCGGTGTCGGAATATAGGGGATTCCCCTAGTTGGCCCAATGGGAGGGTGGCTCAGTGTATGAGCAATTTGTTGATTCCCCTATGACTCGGTGAGTTAGTCACGAAGCTGCCCATGTTGTGCTACGGGGAGCCGTATTTGGTAGACCCTTGTGGGGGGTGGCTCTTGATGAGCAGGTGACCTCGGTGGTCCTTGGGATCACAGCTGCCATGATATGACTCATGGTTGGCTCGCAACATGATATGTAGAGTATGTTGTTACCACGGTCATGGTGAAAATGACCAGGTGTTGCAAAATGGGCGATGCGGGTTGGTACTAGTAAAAGATTAGTGAAATACATGCAATTTGATGATAAGTGTACATATTTTACTACTACAGTAGGGGTATGGTTAGATGATCATACTTGAGTCCCACAATCGGTGTTTATATTCTCACAGTCAGATCTGCAATTGCTGAAATATTCTGTTGTGCATATGCATTAGCTTAAGAGCATTTGCATATAGCAAGGAAGTATGCCAAAAGTGATGAGATGTGGTGATGGTTGTGTTATGGATGAGAAGTTGTATTAAGACAACATAAAAGATATGAATACCAAAAGTAAATAGAGTTAAATAAAGAGATGCGTAATAGTCTAAATGTTGAAGGACTAGATTATGTGTATGATCCATTACTTTGCTTTGTTTCATGAAGATGATTGTTTTATATAATGATGGTTGATGATGAGTTAAACATGAATGCAAATTATATATGTTTGATACATATGCACATAATCACATGGTATTCATATTCATTCTTTTGGAATATATGACTCATTCTCCCATGTTGTCTACTTTTGAGATTTGTGATGCAGGTCACTCATGGAAGGAGTGAGACTCTTTTGAAGCCGGTTTTATGGAAGAAGGTAAATAGGTGTATAGGAAGTGCCTTGGCCGGCAATCTATTGTTTTGTATAGCCTATCATATGAGCTTATGCCCATTGTAGTTTGAATGATGTATATTGATTTTGTGGGTCATGAGTGAAAATTGGAACTTACATATATGCCCAATTTTTGGTTATGCCTTGGTGATGCATGATGCTAATATATGATGTTTGAACTTTGCTCAAATCGATGAATGAATGATGAGAATTATGAATGGTAATCTTATGTGATTCATATTTGAAGTTTCCCATGGTTGTCTTATGCATAAGTAAGGAACTAGTAAGGTCAAATTATGATTTATGAGGTTTTGATGTGATGTGATGAGTCCAATAGCCTAAACATGTTAATTATGACTTGTGGAAAAAGGAATGATCCAATTTTATAGAGAATAAACCCCTAGGTTACCTCAAAATGCCTTGAAATGAGATAAACGTGATTATGTGCATATTTCACTCATTTCTAGGAATTTTCAAGTGCGGCCAGTGGTCACACGTCACCAATGGTATATTATAACTCATGTCAAAATTTGGTAGCGTTTCGATGTCATTTGCATATATTTAGGTGGGTGGGAAGTTCATTTCCCTATGAAAATCTGCATACTTTCTGCAATCTGATTGGGTGTAATCGATTAGCTCCCCAGCCTAATCAATTACAAGGCTTCTGTTGTTAAGGGAATCGATTAGCTTAATCGGTTACCTTCTTGTTCATAGCACCATAATCGATTATACTCAAGGTTATGATCGATTATAAGCTAAACAGAACCAAGATAATCGGTTACATACAATTTTATAATCGATTATGAACCAAACAGAGACCATGTAATCGATTAATCTAGTTCTCAAAATTGATTAGGTGAAATACCTGATGCATGGTACCACTTACAGGAGCTTGGTAATCGATTATGCTTTCCTCTGTAATCGATTATGGCATTGTAATCGATTAACCTTTACACTGTAATCGATTACACCAGTGCAGAATTTGAAATTTTCACACCTTGAGCATTTATCTTGCATCCTTTGACTTCTCAAGCCTACTTTATAATTAGTAGACATTCTTAGATTCTCTTCGAAACCACCCACACTCTTTGAATCAATTGAGTGCTTCCGCTGTTCATTGTTGACGATCATAAGCTTGATTGTCCAACGACCACTCTTGATTCTAAACTATCCACCTTCTCATATCTTCATATATGAGATAGGTTTTTCATTGATCTAGGGTAATAAATGAGTCTTCCACATCGTATTTCTTTATTGAATTAATTCCTTTAAAATTGTGAAAAATTTACCCCCAATTTTAGGGGTGTCATAAATTCTTAAAAGGTGGGGAGAGTGTAAGAGCTCTGATTTTTTAGAATAGGAAACCAGTCCCCCAGGAGTCTGAGGATACTCTGTTAAGCTTCTGGTAAGAACCTCAAGGCTTTTAGCCTGTTCCCTAAGCAGTTTAGAATGAGGAAAAGAGTGAAAAGTAGAGCTTAACATGAAAAATAAGAATACCGAAAGAACGTAACGAGTGAGAGAAGCAGAGATAAGAAAATAATAAATAACGTTCGACAATACTGTTTAATTAAAAATAATGCGTTGATGACGATTATTTTGGGTACAAATTAATTTATCATTATATTTACTCGATAATTGTTTTTTGTAGACAATATTTAATATATAAATAATTATAATAATTTATTTTAAAATTCTATCTATTTTAAATTATTTATTCATTTATTTGATAATTATATTTAATAATAAAATATTGTCAGATTCCTCGGATTTAAACTGTGGGACCCAGCCTGAGGTCAGACTCTGACCGTTCAAACTAGGACTAGTGATCCAGTAGGGATACTAGTCCTGTTAGAATCTCTCTACGAAGAATCAAGGGTGTCTGACTTGGCTTGATAAGCTTAATCAGAACCTTTGGCGTCTCCTATGTTTGACCGTTCATATACCTCAGGATATCCGATGGTGACACGGTCAGTCGCTGGTGACTCATTTCGACGTTTTAGGAATTTTTCCAGAAGGGACCGAAGCTTGATTCGGAGTTTATCATCCGTGTTTTTCAATAAGTTGATTTCCTTAGAAATCACTTAAAACCCGATCCGAGCACCATCAGTGTTTTGGACCCAACTTTGGCATACGACCTTAGAATCAAACGATTTTAGTCTCAATCTCTTCATTTTGAAAAGATATTCAATCTCCGTTTCTAGCCCCAAACTCCTTCTTCACTAGGACTAGTGATCCAGTAGGGATACTAGTCCTGTTAGAATCTCTCTGTGAAGAATCAAGGGTGTCTGACTTGGCTTGATAAGCTTAATTAGAACCTTTGGCGTCTTTTACATTTGACCATTCATATACCTCGGGATATCCGATGGTGACACGGTCAGTCTCTGGTGACTCATTTCGACATTTTAGGAATTTTTCCAGAAGGGACCGAAGCTTGATTCGGAGTCTATCATCCGTGTTTTTCAATAAGTTGATTTCCTTAGAAATCGCTTAAAACCTGATTCGAGCACAATTAGTGTTTTGGACCCAACTTTGGCATATGACCTTAGAATCGAACGATTTTAGTCTTAATTTCTTCATTTTGAAAAGATCTTCAATCTCCATTTCTATCCCCAAACTCCTTGTTACTCTGTCAACCCCAAAATCGAGGATTAAGTATATTCATCTCAAAATCCCAACGTTTGAACGTTTTTCTCTACGCATAGTTCAGAAACAAATTCATAACTTTCTTATACGACCTTCTGTAACTTCGCGAATTTTATAAAATGATTAAATGTGTGGAATAAATAATAAATAATTAAACATGAGCTGATTTATGTACCAAAAATATTGAAATAATAAAATTGGGATTTATGAGAATTATTCGTAATTTATTGAGGCTTTAAGAGCTAAAATTATACCCGGTTAAGATAGTATCAGACCAAGTATCTCCGGTTGAGATGCTGTTGGTCAGGGCTGTTAAGAATATTATTGGGAATCCGAATATGTCTTCGGAATAATTTTTAGATTTAGTATTGAGCCCGAACGGAGATCCTGTTTGTTATAAAATGGGAAACATTTTAATGATGGACCAAGATATAACTTATTCCCTTCTTTCTCTCCCTCATTTTCACGTGTATCTTCTCCTCCCCCTTTCTCATTTTCGTCACTTCTCTTCTCCCCTACACAAACCCTCTCTTTTCTTCTTTTCTTCTACAAATCTCACCATTTTTGTGAGTCTCCTTCCATACCCAACCAACCATGCTTCTTCTTCTTCATTTTGGAGATGATTCAAATGCTTGGAAGCTCTCTATTTCTCCCTTCATTTTTGTGTACATGCTAGGGCTTGGGATAGCTTGGAGCTTGAGGTAAATTCCTCTACTCTTTTGATGTTTTTGGCCCTAGGTTTTGGTTTCTATTTGGTTAGGAGAGTGTCTTATGAATGGGTTTAGGAATGGAAGCCATTTTCATGTAAAACCCAAAGGTGGGATGTGATTTATGTGTGTTTTTGGATGGGTGTGAAGGGGTATACGAAAATTGCAAGATTAGAGATGGAAGATGATGGTTGTTAGTGGTGATTGTTTGATTTTAATGGAACCCTAACTCTAGGATTTGGGGGAAATGAGTAATAATGCCATGAAAGATGATTTTTAGTGAAAACCCATGATAATGTGTGTGTGGGTATTGTTAATGATGGAGATTGGTGGTTATTAGAAATGGTTATTGAGTTTTGAGGAAACCCTAAGTATGATAAATTGGAGGTTTTGACTAAATAGGTAATTTTGATAATTTTTGATGTCTTAGAATGCTTTTATATAAAGAGATGAATGTTTGAAACATTGATGTTGATTCTTGATGATTGGGAGATGAGTACATATGAGCATGTATGTGATTAGGGGAAATTGATGTTGATTGTTGATATTTATGATGATGTTAATAATGGGTGCAACCCATCAATAGTGAATTAGGGAGATGAATATTTGATTTGGTGAAGTCTTAGGCCTTGATATGTGTCATTTAGAAATTGTTGATTGATGATGGCCTTGAATGGAGCCAAGAGGCTTATAATGAATTTGAATGAATTGTGATGATGGGTAGTAATCCACATGATGATTTGGAAGCCTTAAGGATAAGGGCCATAGTATTGTTGTTGTTGGATTTGTTTAGCCCTTTAAGATTTAGAGAATCTTGGTTTTGGGAAAGAAATTCCCGAAGCCTAACATAAGCGTATGGATTGGGGTTTAGACAAGTCTAGGACTTAACAATGAGTTTTAAGAGATAATACCTTATAATGGCTTATTAATTGCATGTGCATATGTTTGAAACATGTAGATTCAAGGTCAAATGATGAAGCGGAGCAATCGGAGCACTTGGATTGCGGTTCTTCTCTTGAGGTAGGAGAGGAGTTTGCATTTCAAATTTGCATGAGTGAATAATTGTTGAATTATGTATATGTATGAACTCATGCATTGCCTTGCCATAATTATGTTGAATGTTGAATGTTGAATTGATGATGTGATAAATGCTAGGCTTGGCAAATTGTTGAATTTTGGAAATTCTATATATAGATGAGATGGTGATGAATGGTTAGTGGTCCCTTAATGGGAATTGATGTATTGAAATGAAAGACCTATAATGAAATGAATGGTAGATGATTTGAGTCATATTGTAGTTCACAAAGTGTATTTTAATGCATAATCATGGAAGTGAAGGGATCAAATAGAGTTTCATGTGGTTTTGATGACATAGGGTAGTTCCAATAGCTTCCATGTATGAATTAAAACTTGTAAAAATTGGAATGGGTCAATTTAAAGGAGAAATGACCCTTGAGTTACATTAAAATGGCTTAAAATGGGTAAAACATATTTATATGCATAAGTCACTCATTTTAAAGAATTTTTGAGTGAGGCCGGTGGCCACGCCTCAAAAATGGTGTAATTTAGTTGGTGTTAAAATTTGGTAGCATTTGGAGTTGATATGAAAAAGTTAGAGGGGTTAGAAGTCCAAAATCTTGCATTTTCCTGCATAATCTCTGCATCCTGATAGGCTGTAATCGATTAGCTCCTTAGCTTAATCGATTACTAGGATTCTATTTCGATAGTAATTAATTAGCTTAATCGATTCCAACCCTGTACGCAACACTGTAATCGATTATGTTCAAGGTTGTAATCGATTATGTACTAAACATAACCCAGGTAATCGATTACCCTAGTATTATAATCGATTATGTAACAAATAGAGCCAAGGTAATCGATTATCCTAGCCTTGTAATCGATTAGGCTGAACATCTGATGTATTATACCACTTACAGAAGTGTAGTAATCGATTACCTTATTCTCCGTAATCGATTATCACTTGTTTAATTGATTAGATCAGCTTGGAAATGGCATTCTTACTACTTTTGAATACTTATCTCGTATTCCTTAGTTACTTAGGCCATTTTAACAGTTTAATGGGACATTAGTGGACCTCTTTTCGATCCCATACACCCTAGAGTGGTTATTAAATCAATGAGAGGATGATTAAATGACGAGGTGGTTGTTATAAACCGATAAATGGGCGATGATGTCGGTATCGTGTTACAATAAATGATGTTGTGATCATCCCTTGAATAGATGGGTGAATGTTATTAATGATAACTGTTGAATGCCATTGAATTTATGATGCAAGTGTGATCTTGTATGTATGGTCAAATTATATTTATGAATCATTGTGAATACCACACTAACATGTAAGACAATGCTGATGAATAATGGGATGAAAATCCACTAAATGAATGTGTGGTGATATTTATGAATGATATGTAATGATGTGATGCCATTGAGGTTGATTGCAAGTATTGTCTTGCAAGTGTGATATGAAATATATATATAGATATATATGAAAGATGTTAAATGAAATGCCACACTTAAAGCTTGAAAACAATGGCTAAAACCAACAATGATAAAATCCACTAAGGTGTGTATGGTGGTGTTGGTGATTATGATGATGATGCTTGATGAGTGGCATTTAGGATGCACAGTGTGAGAAATGCATTTGATTTGCATTGCATTGCATCCATGGCATATCGATCGCTGTCTATGTGGAATACTAGGGGGTTCCACTAGGCGGGCCCAATAGGAGGGCGGCTCAGTGCACGAGCATTCTTGTTAATTCCCCTGTGACTTGGTGTGTGAGTCACGAAGCTGTCCATAGTTTGGTGACGAGGCACCCTATGTGGCGAGCCCAGTGGGCGGGCGGCTCTATGGTGAGCGAATTACCTCGGTGTCCGATGGCACACGGCTCTCTCGATGTGTGTTCAGGAGGGGCCCGTAGCACTTTTGACAAGTGAGGCCATGTTGTTGATCCGCAAGTCACGGGGTGACTAGTGCTACAGATGGGCGATAGCGGTTTGGTACCAGTAAAATATGATGTTGAACATGCATGAATTGAGATATAAGTGTACACTTTTACTACTGTAGTAGGGGCATAGTAGCACACCTATGCTTGACCCACAATTTGGTATTTATTCCCACAGTCGGATCCGCAATTGTTGTTGATTATTCTATTATGCATATGCATTAGCCTAAGAGCATTTACATATAGCATGGAGATATGCCAGGTGGTGATGATGATTGATGATGATTGAGATTATGGTGTGGTGTTGGTGAAATGGGTAATTAATATACCTAAAAGACCACATAAAAGTAATAAATGATATGAATATACGAAATGATATCGAATATGACGATATGTATGTTGTGGCCCAATGTAATGAAGGGCGTATTTACTTATGATTGACAATAATGATGATTAGCCCATGGCGGTTTGAGAAAAGACCGGAATGGTCAATGTTGATGATGTTGGCCTGTTGTGGCATTGGATGTTATGTGTATATGCTTGCTTTACTATGATTTGAATAATGAATATGAAATATACATATAGTTGACATGAGAATTTATGATGAATATTGATGTGTTTAGCAAAGCATATGTGATGCTGATATGCATATGCACATAATCTCAATTGTATTCATATCGTCATTTGAAATGTATAACTCACTCTCCCACGTGGTCTACTTTTTAGTATCGATGCAGGAAAACCATGGGACGAGAATATTTACAAAGTAAAGCTCTTGGGAAGGTAAATAGTGGTAATGGAATACCTTGGTCGGCAGCGCTATAATTTATTATGTTGTGTATAAGGTAGATATTATGACGTTGATAATTATTGTTATTGGTGGATGTAATGTGTATAATGTATGACTTTAAGGATGAAATAAATATGGTCAATTATGGATTATGGGTATTGGAGATGTATGAGGCATGACCATATAGATATGTATAATTATATTTAAGGCATTGTATGTTTATGATTTACGTGTAAGATTGGATATGGCCTAACAGGCTTGTGTTGTATGTTTGCATGCTTTGCCGAGCCTTTTCTCATATCTTCATATATGGGACTAGGCGTACGCCCGGTGTAACATCCCAATTTTGAAGTTAAGTGCCAAATGAAAATAAACCATTACGATTTTGATTTCAAAGTAGGAAGTCAACTATTAATTATAATCAACTTAACTCAAGGAATACTGACGAATTAATTAGGCTTAGTTGGTAAAAGGTGGCTGTTTATGATTGGAGAGTCGTGTGAGTGGACTGCAATTCACGTTTTCCCATTCCACTTTCCTTCTCTTCGCATGCATATACATATACTTTATGTCACCGTGAATATCCATCCTTCCTTACTGCTTCATCCTCTCTTTTCTTCCTTCTTCGTCTTCGTCCTCTTTTCTCCTCCCCTGTTTTTGTTCTTCGTTTCTGAAGACCACGACGACGGTGTTGCAGAAAGGTCAGAGTCCCCTCCGACTGGTGAAGGACGATCACTGAAGCAGAGGAAGAACAACCCCCCATTCCCGAGCCGATTGCAGGGCACGACTGTGCAAAGGGAACTGGACGAGGCATAAAGGACGTCAGACCAAACGTCAGAGAGCGGAGGAACTTCCTGAGTCCCTTCTGTAGGTAGGGGGCGCTTGCATGTCAAATGCATGGTTCACGAACGGTACCAGATGAATGTATTGCTTTAAGTGTGTACATGTGTCTGTGACGAATGTGTACGATGCATGATTGATGATTTTAGATTCCATGTGTATGATAGTAGCATCTTGATAGTAGTTATACAATAATTGTATGTAATCAAGGTGGTGGTAATGTAGTCTGATAGCCTTTCTCATATAGACGAGTATGATGCATGGTTCTATCACTGTTAATACTGTGAGGATATGAACGTGTGGCTGTTAATTGATTCATTGGATGTTATTACCCTGAGCTGTCTGATTGATATGCATGCTGGTATGATCGACAAAGTAAATATAGGGATTATGTTGAATCGGTTTCTACCTTGATGGTTACGAAGGATGTGTCGGACGAGTGATGATGCCTGCTGATAAAACGCATAAGCTGCATGTGTAGGAATGGGGTGACCCGTGGAAGGTCAAGAGCCCCGAAGGAATGGCTTCCAGCTACAAACCTTGGCTAGATCCTGTGAGAGCTCGTGGTCGCCGTGGGAGCTAGAGATGAGTCTCGAGACGTCAATGGGAGGCCGGTACCACACGGGAAGAGCTGATGGACGAGAGGCCAGTAAGGGGGAAACTGTAACCGAAAGTCATTACTTAAGTCGGATCCGCAGGCGTGCATGTAGATATGATGTTGGTTAGGATAGTACGTGTGGTATGTCTTGGGGTGATACGAATGAATTCCGAGTGAGTCGATGCATGTGTTGTGTGAATGAGAATGAACTGTATGGGGTATGCATGTGAGTGTATGCCATTGAAATTATCCTAGTCTGCATGGTCATAGTGTAATCTAAATGCGACCGAGTGAATGTAGGTGTGCGTACTGACACTGATACCGAGTCATTGACTATCATTTTATATGTAAAAGCTCACCCCTACTGTGGCTACATTTTTCAGTGAATATCTCTCGGAATGAAGGATGAAGGAGGAGCTGAGTGCAGAGCGGAGCATCCGAGCGCTATGGAATATATGTGTATATGTATATACTGTGTATAAGGTCTTGTTAAGCCTTGGCCGGCTCGTATTTTGGTCTTACTCTTTTATATCAGAACTTGAATTCTCTCGGGTAGAGAGAACATGACAAAGTGTTTATAGTTATTTAAATACATCCCTATATATATATTGTACGTTTATCCTATGCTATGAGTGATGTCCGAGTGATAAATATGGGTGTACGGGTATACTTTCCGAGCGTATGGAGTCAGCGTGGCTATGGGTAGTAGTGGAGCTAAGTTGTTGTTGGGGAAAGAGAGATAATGAGTTAGTCCGAGTGATGAGGAGTTGAATAGCACCGAGTGATTGAGGTTATATAGTCTAGAGTGGGGATTGGTTTGAATTCTTAAGTGATATCTGTGAGGTTTTCCCGAGTGGAGAATAATCAATGATTTCTGAGTGAGAATCCGCCGAGTGAGAGTTCACCGACCAGAGAACGACACCTAAGACTCTAAGTGGACCCATTGTAATAAATCAGTAAGTAGCTAGAGAACCCGAGCGAGTCTTGACGTAGTAGGAAAATCAGAGTAGGAAGTATTACGGTTACCGAGTAAAAAGTGAGTGAAATGTCTTGAGTGGCGTAATGGACGTGAAAGTTATTCTGAGTGAGAAGTCTTCATGGATTCCGAGTGAGCGTCTTTGGGAATCATTTTCGGGTTGCCAATATATATATATACATAAAACCCGATCGTGTGGAGCCATGGAGTGTGATATGCTATCTGAATGAAACTGGTATGTATTAGGGTCATTCTGAGTGAATTAAGTAGTAGACCTTTCCGAGCGAACCATACGCTGAAATCCGAGTGGGGGAAATACCGAGTGGAGTGACAGGATGCCGAGTGTAGTTTCACTTAAGCGTCTTCTCTTTCGCTGTACGTGTGTCTATTCCCCTTGTCTTCTTTCTCTCCTTCTCCTTGTTGTGCCCGGTTTTGTTAATTTGAGCAGATTATGTACGGTTTACTAATTTAAATTTGAAAAATTTCCCTGTTGGTTTTATTTATTTAATTAAAAATTAGGGTGTTACATTTTGGTATCAGAGCAGACCGAAAGGTCCAAGGCCAAGGTATGCTTACCGAGCGTAAGCGGGTGTGTGCATTGTGACCGAGTGGTCATCATTATTATGATATTTGTTGAACCTCATTGATATTGTAATATTGATTTATGGATAGGAGGTTGCTCCCTCCTGGTCCGACTGATTGTATAACATATAGAAATGGCATAGTGCTAAGGTTACTGAATGATGGGCTGAGATACGATAGGTAGTAGGTAACTTGGTATACTTATCCTTGAAGGGGTGTTAATTTCAGGATAAGAGATGATGAATCGCCAAAGTATGGAGGCCATAGCCACGACTTTCCAACGTTTTGCTGATGTGTTCGAGAGACAGGCCAGCAACAAGCTGAAGAAGGTCAAGTGTTGGACCGCTTCCTAAAAAGGAAGCCGAGTGAATTCCAAGGAGGACGTAACCCTGAGGCAGCTTTTAAATGGACTCAAGAGCTGGAAAGGATTTTTGGGGGTCTTCACTGTACCGAGGCCCAGAAGGTAGAATGTGCAGTGTATATGCTGCAAGACGAGGCGGAGAACTGGTGGAAGATAGCCAGAAACCGACTGACTGGCGATGACACCCAGCTGACCTGGGAGAATTTCAAGACATGCTTCTTAGAGAAGTACTTTCCCGACACAGTAAGGAGTCGGAAGGAGTTAGAGTTTATGGAGTTGAAACAGGGTTCCATGACTGTGGAAGAATACACGGCCAGATTTGAAGAATTGTGCCTATTCTACCCACCCTTCCAACAACCCGGGACTGAGAATTCCAAATGCCTCAAATTCGAGAATGGATTGAGATCAGATATTAAGAGAGCCTACAGATACCAAGAGGTCAGGAGTTTTCCTGCATTGGTGAATAAGTGTAGAATATTTGAAGAAGACGACAAGGCCCACTCAGGCCAGAACAGTAGAACAGGTTCCTCCTTGAGGCCTCAACAGTCACACTTTAAGAGACCAGGAAACATTGGGAGAAATGGACCCTTTACTAGATATAAAGATCACAGTAATCAAGGGAAACAGATGAGTGGACGACCAAAATATGGCAAGTGTTTTAAATGTGGTGGCGACCACTTTGCTCAGAATTACGATAGTGAAGATGTCAAGTGTTTTCATTGCAAGGAGAAGGGGCACATTCTCCCTGACTACCCCCAACTCCGTCAAACAAGTACCAATGTGCGTCAGGGAGGTTCCCAGGGGAGGAGCCGTAGAAACGAGGGTCAAAGCTCGGGGGGCGAAAGCAACAGAGCCAGAGGAAATATGATGTTTGCCCCAAATAACCGGAGGAGAAACACCGATCAACCAGCTGCTGGAAGAGTCTACGCCATCAGTGCTGAGGAAGCTACACAGGCGAACGACCTAGTGCAAAGTAAGTGCCTACTCGGTAAATATACACTTAGTGTAATTTTTGATTCTGGAGCCACCCACTCCTTCATAGCTGATGATTGTGTAAGACATTTGAGATTACCGACTTTGGATATGGACCAGATTTTGGAAGTGGCCAACCCGACTGGCCCCAAGGTGTTGACATCATCGATGTGTAAAGACGTAACATTTGTATTGGACGATCGGAGTTTTACCTTCGATCTTGTGTGCGTGCCTTTGAAGGACCTTGATATCATACTCGGCATAGATTGACTTTCAGCCAACAAGGTGTTAGTAGATTGTAGAAACCGAAGGGTAATCTTCCCAAGACAGCACAATGAGAACTACACAGCAAAAGGTATAGCTCAACTGTTTATGATGCTTTGTTTAACCGAGGGCAAGAGTAGAGTCCGAGTGAATGATATTCCGACTGTCTGTGAATTCCTCGAGGTGTTTCCGGAGGATGTGCCGGGTGTCCCTCCGAGTAGAGAAGTCGAATTCTCTATAGACCTGATCCCTGGAGCCGAGCCAGTCTCCAGTGCACCTTATAGGATGTCCCCAACTGAAATGGCCGAGTTGAAGAAGCAGGTAGATGAGTTACTCGGAAAACAATTATTAGACCGAGTGTATCACCATGGGGTGCACCTGTGCTGCTTGTTAAGAAGAAGGATGGTAGGATGAGGCTATGTATAGATTACCGACAGCTAAACAAACTCACAATTAAGAACCGATACCCATTGCCCAAAATTGATGATCTGATTGACCAGCTGCATGGCGCTTCAGTCTTCTCGAAAATCGACCTACGATCGGGATACCACCAAATCCGGTTGAAGGACTTGGATATTCCAAAGACTGCCTTTAGGACTCGGTATGGTCACTACGAGTATGTAATGATGCCGTTCGGTGTGACAAACGCCCCTGCTGTCTTGATGAATTACATGAACAGCATATTCCACCCCTATCTTGACCGATTCGTAGTAGTTTTCATCGATGATATCCTAATCTATTCTAAGACCCCTGAGGAGCATGAAGAACACCTCCGAGCGGTACTTCAAGTGTTGAAGAAGAAGCAATTGTTTGCAAAGCTGTCGAAATGCAATTTCTGGATGGATAAGATCCATTTCCTCGGACATGTGATTTCCGAGGAAGGTGTCTCGGTGGACCCTTCAAAAGTGGCAGCTATAATGGCATGGGAGAGACCCAAGTTGGTCTCGGAGATAAGGAGCTTTATGGGCCTGACTGGTTATTATACAAGGTTCATTGAGGGTTTTTCTAAGTTGGCTTTGCCACTGACTAAATTGACTCGGAAAAACATCCTCTTCGTGTGGAATTCCGAGTGCGAGAGTAGTTTTCGAGAGCTAAAAGACAAATTGACGACCGCCCCAGTACTGGCATTGCCTGACTTGCAAAGGAGCTTCGTGGTTTACTGTGATGCGTCGGGACTCGGATTGGGATGTGTGTTAATGCAGGAGGACCGAGTGATAGCTTACGCCTCTCGGCAATTGAGACCGCACGAGCAGCATTATCCGACCCATGACTTGGAATTAGCAGCTGTGGTGTTCGCGTTGAAGATCTGGAGGCATTACTTGTACGGGTCCAGATTTGAAGTATACAGTGATCACAAGAGCCTCAAATACTTATTTGACCAAAAGGAACTGAATATGAGGCAGAGGAGATGGATGGAATTTTTAAAGGACTACGACTTCGAGCTGAAGTACCATCCGGGTAAGGCAAACGTTGTTGCTGACGCGTTGAGTCAGAAATCCCTTCATATAGCAGCAATGATGGTGAAGGAAGTGGAGTTATTGGAACAGTTCCGAGACATGAACTTGCATGTTGACATTCCCTCATCTCGGAAAACAACAATCGGTATATTAAGGATTGCCAATGAATTCCTAAAATCCGTATACGAGCAGTAGCAGTTAGATTCCTACTTGGCTGAGATGAAGGAGACTCAGGCCAAAGGTAAGGATTTGTCTTTGACCGAGGGATCGGATGGAGTCTTCCGAGTGAAAAATGGAATATATGTACCGGGTAGAGGAGAACTAAGGAGAATGGTGCTTGATGAAGCTCACAAGAGCCTGCTAAGTATCCACCCGGGTACCACAAAGATGTACCATGATCTAAGAGCACAATTTTGGTGGCCCGAATTAAAAAGGAATGTGGCAGAATACGTGGCTCGGTGTATCACCTGTCAAAAGTCAAAAGTCGAGTACCAGAAGTCGTATGGTGCGTTGCAACCCCTGGAGATTCCCGTGTGGAAATGGGACTCAATTGCCATGGACTTTATCATGGGATTGCCAAAAAACCGAGCGGGCCATGATGCGATTTGGGTCATTATTGACCGACTGACGAAGAGTGCACACTTCCTACCTGTGAACATGAAGTACCCGTTGCATAAGTTAGCTCGGATTTACATTCACAAAATTGTCCAACTACATGGTATACCGACTTCTATCGTATCGGATAGGGATCCTAGGTTCACGTCCCGGTTTTGGACCAGCCTGCATCAGGAAATGGGTACAAAACTTTGGCTAAGCTCTGCCTACCACCCCCAATCGGATGGACAATCCGAGCGAACGATCCAAAGTTTGGAGGACTTATTGAGGGCGTGTGTGTTGGAGTATGGTGGAAATTGGGAGCAGTACCTTCCCCTGATCGAGTTTACATACAACAATAGCCACCATAACAGTATCGATATGGCACCCTACGAAGCACTTTATGGCCGAAGATGTCGAACCCCACTCTGCTGGTCGAAAACGGGGGAGAGTCTGCTATTGGGGCCAGAAATTGTAAAGCAAACTCAGAACAGATCTGAGTGATAAGGGAAAGGATGAAGGCGTCTCAAGATAGGCAGAAGAGCTACCATGACAAACGAACCAAACCATTAGAGTTTTTCGTCGGAGACAGGGTGTTTCTGAAGACTTCACCTAGTAAAGGAGTCGGGCGAGCCTTGAAGAGTGGAAAGTTGAGCCCCCGATACATTGGGCCTTATGAGGTGTTGGAACGAGTCGGCTCCATGGCATACCGAGTAGCATTACCGACTCACTTATCCCGATTGCATAACGTGTTTCATGTGTCCCAACTCAAGAAGTACCTACCCGACTCTACTCACACAATGCCTGATGATGAAGTGGAAATCAAGGGAGACCTGACCACTATGACTGTACCGACTAGAATCGTGGACCGATCGGTAAAGCATTTGAGGAGCAAGGATGTACAACTAGTTGAAGTGGAATGGCAACAGAACGGGTATACCTCTCATACCTGGGAACGCGAAGACACCATGAGGCAGCAATACCCCGAGTTGTTTACTAAGGTGAGTCACCGAGTGAATTTCAGGGACGAAATTCTTTTGAGAGGAGGAGAACTGTAACATCCCAATTTTGAAGTTAAGTGCTGAATGAAAATAAACCATTACGATTTTGATTTCAAAGTAGGAAGTTAACTATTAATTATAATCAACTTAACTCAAGGAATACTGACGAATTAATTAGGCTTAGTTGGTAAAAGGTGGCTGTTTATGATTGGAGAGTCGTGTGAGTGGACTGCAATTCACGTTTTCCCATTCCACTTTCCTTCTCTTCGCATGCATATACATATACTTTATGTCACCGTGAATATCCATCCTTCCTTACTGCTTCATCCTCTCTTTTCTTCCTTCTTCGTCTTCGTCCTCTTTTCTCCTCCCCTGTTTTTGTTCTTCGTTTCTGAAGACCACGACGACGGTGCTGCAGAAAGGTCAGAGTCCCCTCCGACTGGTGAAGGACGATCACTGAAGCAGAGGAAGAACAACCCCCCATTCCCGAGCCGATTGCAAGGCACGACTGTGCAAAGGGAACTGGACGAGGCAGAAAGGACGTCAGACCAAACGTCAGAGAGCGGAGGAGCTTCATGAGTCCCTTCTGTAGGTAGGGGGCGCTTGCATGTCAAATGCATGGTTCACGAACGGTACCAGATGAATGTATTGCTTTAAGTGTGTGCATGTGTCTGTGACGAATGTGTGCGATGCATGATTGATGATTTTGGATTCCATGTGTATGATAGTAGCATCTTGATAGTAGTTACACAATAATTGTATGTAATCAAGGTGGTGGTAATGTAGTCTGATAGCCTTTCTCATATAGACGAGTATGATGCATGGTTCTATCACTGTTAATACCGTGAGGATATGAACGTGTGGCTGTTAATTGATTCATTCGATGTTATTACCCTGAGCTGTCTGATTGATATGCATGCTGGTATGATCGACAAAGTAAATATAGGGATTATGTTGAATCGGTTTCTACCTTGATGGTTACGAAGGATGTGTCGGATGAGTGATGATGCCTGCTGATAAAACGCATAAGCTGCATATGTAGGAATGGGGTGACCCGTGGAAGGTCAAGAGCCCCGAAGGAATGGCTTCCAGCTACAGACCTTGGCTAGATCCTGTGAGAGCTCGTGGTAGCTGTGGGAGCTAGAGATGAGTCTCGAGACATCAATGGGAGGCCGGTACCATGCGGGAAGAGCTGATGGACGAGAGGCCAGTAAGGGGGAAACTGTAACCGAAAGTCATTACTTAAGTCGGATCCGTAGGCGTGCATGTAGATATGATGTTGGTTAGGATAGTACGTGTGGTATGTCTTGGGGTGATACGAATGAATTCCGAGTGAGTCGATGCATGTGTTGTGTGAATGAGAATGAACTGTATGGGGTATGCATGTGAGTGTATGCCATTGAAATTATCCTAGTCTGCATGGTCATAGTGTAATCTAAATGCGACCGAGTGAATGTAGGTGTGCGTACTGACACTGATACCGAGTCATTGACTATCATTTTATATGTAAAAGCTCACCCCTACTGTGGCTACATTTTTCAGTGAATATCTCTCGGAATGAAGGATGAAGGAGGAGCTGAGTGCAAAGCGGAGCATCCGAGTGCTATTGAATATATGTGTATATGTATATACTATGTATAAGGTCTTGTTAAGCCTTGGCCGGCTCGTATTTTGGTCTTAGTCTTTTATATCAGAACTTGAATTCTCTCGGGTAGAGAGAACATGACAAAGTGTTTGTAATTATTTAAATACATCCCTATATATATTGTGCGTTTATCCTATGCTATGAGTGATGTCCGAGTGATAAATATGGGTGTACGGGTATACTTTCCGAGCGTATGGAGTCAGCGTGGCTATGGGTAGAAGTGGAGCTAAGTTGTTGTTGGGGAAAGAGAGATAATGAGTTATTCCGAGTGATGAGGAGTTGAATAGCACCGAGTGATTGAGGTTATATAGTCTAGAGTGGGGATTGGTTTGAATTCTTAAGTAATATCTGTGAGGCTTTCCCGAGTGGAGAATAATCAACGATTTCCGAGTGAGAATCCGCCGAGTGAGAGTTCACCGACCAGAGAACAACACCTAAGACTCTAAGTGGACCCATTGTAATAAATCAGTAAGTAGCTAGAGAACCCGAGCGAGTCTTGACGTAGTGGGAAAATCAGAGTAGGAAGTATTACGGTTACCGAGTGAAAAGTGAGTGAAATGTCTCGAGTGGCGTAATGGACGTGAAAGTTATTCTGAGTGAGAAGTCTTCATGGATTCCGAGTGAGCGGCTTTGGGAATCATTTTCGGGTTGCCAATATATATATATACATAAAACCCGATCGTGTGGAGCCATGGAGTGTGATATTTGTTGGAAATATGCACTAAAAGCCTATATAGGTTCGCGTCATTTTGAGTAAGTCATTTTTTGTTAAATAGTTTAACAACTTTTACATATCCTTGGAGTAATAGGTCATATGAGAGTTATTCCTAAAATGTCCCTAGTCAAGTATTTACGTGGGGACATGTAAATACATTAGGACTAGTGTGTGAATGTACTGATGATCTGATCTCACAGATCATGGATATAAATGATATCAAGTCTTCACACGGGTACAGATTAAGAGTAATGATGTACTGGACAGACCCACCATGAGAACGTTGCATGGATCGTTACATGAATGTCATAAACGATTCTCAATGTGATAATGGTATATGTAGTCCTTTGACCTGAAGTCACTACGATTCCTACATAAAGAGTTTATTGTTTTAATACAATCAAACATCTTCTGTAATAAGAGGACTATAAAGGTTGTGGTTAGGCAATGTATAAATTATGCAGAGGGATGTGGGTGATGTAGATGGGATTTGTCTCTCCTGTGTGACAGGAGTGATATCTATAGGCCACTTGATGGAGTGAGACTAAGGACATGCATGGCCATGCTAGAAAGAATAAATATTGGATATTTATTCGGATAAAGTCTACTCCGGTATCAAGTAAAATAAATTGGACCGTACAAGGATGACACGACCATGCCTTGGGCCCAATTAGGATATCGTGACAAAAGGAACAAACATATAAAATAATTATCACTTATAGGTTATGTTGTTAATAAATAATATTCGGACATAATGATGCATTGCTAGATGCCGTTCTTATTTTATATTAATAATAAAATAGTTTATTATTAATATAACCGAGTATTTTACCTATAGGGTCACACACATAGAGTAAGCCCATCAGAAAATAGCTTTTTATTTTAGTTGGACTAAAATAAGACTATTGGGCCTAACTCATTTAGAATGAGTAAGGAGCCTACTCTTTAGAGAGCAAATTAGGTCAAACCTAAGCCTATAAATAGAGCATAAGATGCTCATAGGCGGCGACCCTAAAGAGACACAAAAATACACAAAAGTTGCAAAAGCTACATGCCATCAAACTAGCATTTGGAAGGTGTAGCATTTCTGGTGGGAGTACTCATGTGGACTCCTAAAGGACGAGGCTACGATTGCTTCGATATTCTTCAAGAGGTAATCCTAAAACGCAATTTTTGTGTGTGTTTGTCTTATGCTTTGAAACACAGCGCTTTGCAAATCCTATGGGAATCCTTGTATTTCCGCTGCTCATACACTAGGGATTCCTAACAGTGGTATCAGAGCCAGGTTGCAAAACCGTGTTTTGGGCAAACATTTGTTTAAAGAACATGTAAAAATAAAATTAAAATTTCTTTTATGAAAAGAATTGTAAAGGTTGAATCCTTTTGCAAAGGTTGCATCTTTTATTAGATATGTTGCACAGTTTGCATTTTTAATAAGATATTATGTAAAGGTTATATTTTTATGAGATATGTTGCAAAGGTTGCACCTTTTGAAAGCTAATATCAATATATTTTGCTTTATGTATATTGATTTCTTTTCTCAACATTTTAATTAAAGAACATGTTTTTAGGATGTGCTTTATTATATGAACATATTGTATGTTGCAATGGTGATTGTTTTATATGTGTTCTAATTATAAGGCATGTTTTATGTTTATTTAATTAAATTGAAATCAAGGGTTGTATGCAATGACGTCTATATGCTTTCTCTTTTCTAATATGAGTTGTTCATGTGAGATTGTGTTTAGAAAGTTTAAGAGTTAAACCCTAGCCGTAATGAAAACTAAGATTCAAAAGTTGAAACCTAGCCGTAATGGTATTTTATTTATTTGTAAATGTTACAAATAAAATATTTGATTTTAATATTATATTTTAAATTCGATTTGTAAAAGTTACAAATCAAATTTTAATTATTTGTTAAAATTAAAGTTTGTAAGAGTTACAAATTTAAATAATTTATTCTTATTAATTTTAATAGGATTTGCATTGTTTGTGATCCTTTTAAAATTAATGTGATTTGTAAGAGTTACAAATTTAAATAATTTATTCTTATTAATTTTAATAGGATTTGCATCATATGTGATCTTTTTAAAATTAATGTGATTTGTAGGAGTTATAAATTGATTCATATTTATTAAATTTAATATGATTTGTAATTGTTACAAATAGAAGATAAGATCTTTATTAAATTTAATAATTTTAAAATCAAATATTTAATCCTTAATAAATTTGATAGGATTTGTAAAAGTTACAAATTAAAGATAAGATCTTTATCAAATTTAATAGGATTCGAAATAAAATATCTTGAACTCTAGAGATAAGGTCTAAAATTTAAACCTTGATCGTTCTTAAAAATTAGGATGATTGTTGAGACTCTAGAGATAAGGTTTAAAAGTTAAACTTTGATTATTCCTATTTTAGGATAATTATAAGGGTCAAAAGATAAGTTTTAAAAGTTAAATCTTGGCCGTTTCAAAATTAAAGATTTCAAATTGTTTGAAATCATAACCGAATATTTTGAGCTGTTAATGGTCAGTGGGACGTTCTGGCTAGGAAAGACTTGGTACTTAAGTGGTCACTCCGGACCCACCTCTCTTTCCTGGGAACTAACCTGATTACAGTACTAAATATTTAGGTTGGAACACCCCTTGACCCTGTCTGTTGGACGGTCAACAGAGCCGCCAAACTTCCTTGCGTAGTTTTCCTTTTATGACCCCGCGTGTTTAATTATGTGTTTTAAAATTTATTTTATTTTAAATACAATTGATTACTCTATTAATTGATTAATTAACACATCCAGCGGTGAATGATTATGGTATTAGATTTTTTTTATTTAATTTTAAATACAGCCTGCGTGCTGTGCCTTACTCTATTCTTAAATTTCTTCTCTCAACCCTTCACTCGTATGTAAAACGAGTTTTCTTTATTACATTGTAATCTTGGAAAAGCCAACAAGGTGGAGACCTAGAAGAAACCTAGAGTGGTGATGGATATGACCTTGAAAGGAACAAAGGAGTGGTGACTCTAGGAGGATGGTGGTTTCAAGAAGTAGGACTTCATGAAGTCAAGACACCATAGTTCCTTTAGGTTTATTTTATTTTATTTTATTTTCTAGGAAGACCATAACCATCTCACAATTTTTTGATTGCATGTTTTGGGGTTTTATTTTGCGTTAAAGCGTTTAATGAAAGTTGGTAATGAACAATAAGAAAATTGAAATCCCTCAAGCCCGACAATCATACCTTCCAATAAGTAATAACGTCTAACTTGATATAAATAAAGTGCAGGTCACGTCATAGTTGGGTGCCTTTATTTATGTTTAGTAGGACATGATTGGATAATTGGATTATCCAAGAATTATTAAGTTTTATTCAAATAGACTTTTTTTCAATTGTATTGGAAAAGCCTAAAGGTATGAACAGTCTAAAACGCGTTCTAATAAACAACAGTCACCAATGCTAGTTTTAATAAAGTGTAGGTTCTGCCAAAGCAGGGTGCTTTTATTGATATTAGTAAAGGATGATGGATAATTGGATTATCCAACCATTTGTTATTGGACTTATCTAGGTAACTTTAATCAGATTGAAGAACCTAGAAGCGTTAATATTAAGTTTAAACGCCTTCTAATAAGTAACACTCGTCGAGACTAATGTCAATAAATAGTGGGCCTGCCAAAGCAGGGTGCTATCATTTATATTAGTAAGGCGCGATGGGATAATTGTAATATCCAAATTATTTTTATTAGGCCTAAACTTAACTAAGTTTTTCAATTGGATTGAAAATAACTCAGAGGCGTAAGGATTGAGCTTAAATTCATAAGATGAATAAGGGTAAAGAGTTACCCACTCAATCATCCAAGAGTTGCATGAGATGCAATTGGAAATGTGTTTCCTACCTAAATAACCAAGGGTTGGGTGATCAGCCAAAGCTGACTCAACATTAGGCCAAATATGGATCTTGACCCACTAGAAAAATCTTCCAATGGGATTTTTTTAATGATTCAGTGAGGGTATTTGTTTTGAATCAAAATAGTGGGAGACAACATATTTATTTAATGACCAAAATTTAAATATGTTTTTAAATAGAAGTGATAGATTTGCATGTAATTTGTTTTAGAATAACCATGATATACCAAATATTGTTTTGTTGCAATCTGTCCTTTGGAAGGACACTTTATCTAAAAAGAATGCCTAGATAGGTATTGAGACTTGAGAATTATCTTCATTAAAGATGAAGCGGCAGTGTGTGATGTTTGGCTTATATGTCATCTATGGTTGGGTCTTGAATACCCTATGGAGTCTGCATAAACTCTGAGCTATAAAAGGCAATATGAATATATGGGAGATATACGATATGATCGTATACAAACTTTATTAAGGCCAAGTTAGTCTGGAAGTCTATAAGGTGATCAAGAAAGGAAATTGTTTCCAGTTTTAGCCAAAATAAGACATTGAAATAATTTGTCTAAAGAACTTGAAGGAGTTCAAAAGAAAGGGAAGTAAGACTTCCACTACAGGTCATGTTATAGAAGTCAAGTTATTTTACTTCACTAACATTAGTATCAGATACTAGTAGTAGATCTCAAATTTTGAAAGATCAAGGAAGTAGATCACTTGTTAAGGGTGGAGAAATCTGAATAAAATTGAGCAAAAGTTGCTACAATAAAGATAAGATCTTTACCTATTGGGCTAGTTAGTGAACTAGACATTGTGCATATTATTTCTTGTTAGACAAGAAATGTTTTTCTTATTATAAAATAACTTTATTTTTTCAAATGGAAGTTGATGCACAATTGAGTAATGGATTCCACATCCTAAATCTCAACACACCCATTTATAACAACTGCCAAAGTAAGTTAAAATAAGTGATTTTGAACCTTACTTACATAGTATTGTCTCCTAAGGCAAATGGATAAGAAATTAAAACACTACACTAGTTCACATTTCTCCAGCAACAGCTTGCACTAGGTGCAGTATTTTCCATATATCTTTCTCCTATGACCATTACATTGAATGAGGCCTTCACCAAATTTTTCCTAACTCAATTTTTCATAACTTTTATGATGGACTCAAAGCCCAAATATTAACCCATTTTGCCCAGAAAATTAATCTATGACAGGAACAAAAATCTTGTCACAACCCTGCACTCTTTTAGTATTTGGGCCATATCTCACTCAATTATTCATGGATTGTTTTGTGCTTTATATGGATTTAAAGAGAACAAAAAGTTCTACAAATGTTATGTTCAACCTATTTTAAATTTTGGCATAGAAAGGCCCTTAAAATGGCGAGCAAGTTGATGCCCTAGCACTTGACACATCACTCCTTCATGCAACTATGGCCAATCATCTTCTACCACCCATGGGACACATGCCCTCCTCTCCTTGACTCCTTCTTTAGCAAGATCAGCCTACTTGTTTCCTAAGGATGTCATATTATCATGACATAACCATGTCACCATGATCTTATACCATGCCACCTCCCTAATCCTCCAATAAGATTTCATGCAAACACCAATCAGCATGATGTCACCTTAACTCATCACCATTCATCCTACTTCATTCTCCCTCACGACAGCAACCCTCTCATTCCCTACACACCCTTTTAATTCTTATTCTCTAATCTCTCTTCCCTTTCACCACTAAAAAAAAAGAAAGAAGAAATATAATAAAATAAAATCAACCACTCATCATCACCATCAACCACCATAATTTCTCTTCCCCTCCTCCCTCCTTCTCTTAAAACCGTGACTACCCCCACCAAAACAACCACCATCCTTTCTTCTAATCACCTCTCAAATTCATTATTCAAACTTCATCCACCAAGTTTTTCCACCTTCTCCAAAACCGTGGCCATCATTTTGATCATCCAAGTAAAATTTCAACTCTTGATCCTTGATTCTTATTTCTTTGTGTTTCTTTCAAATTCTAGCATTTTGTATGTTGATTCCCTTGCTGTCTTGAAACTGTGACCCTTCTCACCCCATTTTGGTATGCATGTTAGTTGCTTTTAGGATTGGGAGCAATCGGTGGAACGTTTTGAACAACTGGTAAATTTTAGAGATCGTTTCCTTATGTGCTTTTAAATTTCAAGATTTTCCATGGCTGTTTTTCCTTATTTTTCTTGCTGACCATGATATGCTATACCCCCTTTGAGTCATTACATGTTGAGTTTTCAGGTACCGGGGGTGATCGGCGACGATCGGCGGACGTTTCAGAGTACTCGACAATTTTTTTGACAAACAGATCATCTTTGTAACACCTAGAATTCTAAAACCAATATAAGGCAGAACAGAGCAAAAGCTCTGATACCAAAATGAAACATCCTAGATTAAATAAAAAATAAATCTGGGACAAGGAAAATGTTTCCAAAAATAAACCAGAGGCAGGGAAATTTTTTTCCAAAATACATCCTTACAATTAGACCATAAAACGACCGGGTAAAATATGGAATGGAAGGCAAGGGAAAAACAAAGCACTCATTCGGCAATTAGCGGAAGCACAACAGCTTAAGCCCTCCCAAACAGTACACCTACGCTCAAGCGAGACCCAGCATCGCTTGAGCGAGATATCATAAGGCAGCCAGCGGAAGACATAAAACACCTAAGCGAGCCCACAACACAGCGCACACTCGCTCGAGCGAGATCCAATACGCCTAAGCGAGACTGCCCAACACGCCTAGGCGAACATGTATTCACTTAAGCGAGTCCAACTCGAAAGCCTTCCATGCACTCACACTCGCTGGAGCGAACACGTAGTCGCTGAGGCGAGTAACACACTCGGTAATTCCCATCACTCGGAAAATCTGGGGTTCCATCCACTCGGGATTGACCCCCAACGTATTATACTTAGTCATTTATTTTTATCCACAAGGGTCACATATACAATCTACTCGGAGTATCATCATTTCTCTCACTCGAGAAACACATAGACCTTCCTTCATTCAGAAGGGGTCTCCACAGTCATACGTCACTTGGAATATTCCAGCCAGATTCACTCGGTATACATCATCATATTCACTCGGAGAAAATCAGGAAGTTAAGTCCCACTCGGACTTATTCAAATCTTAAACACTCGGGATGTGGATCCTCGTTCACCCGGATTATGTATAGATCATATACTTAGAATTTATCTTAATTAAACCATCATAACAACTCTTCCCTCGGAAGAGGTTCACTCAGCATCTCCACTCGGGCATACCTAGATCTTTCCCCACTCGGGGTTATACTCATATTTTTCACTCGGTATTACTTACGCCTAACATACCCGGGAAATTCTCCCATCGACTCCCACACAGTGTAGGTTCATCTAAAGGGATTTCACTCAGAATCCCTTAAGTCTTCACCACTCGGACAAGAAGGCCCAGCCATTTATAGCCTCACTCGGAGATGACTCTCACAACTACGTCTACTCGGGAAATCATTAACTTAGCAATATTCTATCCATCAACATCTCTCAGTCTACCTAAACACAAGTCACCAGTATACAACATAGATGTATATACACAATCATACACTCGGAATACTCATTGTCTTGACATTATACATTTATCAATACTTATAATCCCATACAAGTGACAGCATGTCTATAATTCTCATAATCAATCCTTATAAATAAATATGTTTAATCATCATTTTACATGAGAGCCGGCCAAGGCTTTAATATAACTATATACAATCGGTACAACATACTCTATACACTACAACAACATAAATACCCATCACTCGGGTTAAGGCTTTCTCCTCATTCCGAGTCTGACCTGCACATACTGAAAAATGGTGTAGGGGTGAGTATCTTAGATATTAAATGATAGATACTGACTCAGATTATTCCTTATTAGTGCAACAATATATATGTTCATACATAGCAACAATCAATAACATAACAATGCCAATTAATCAGGACACGCATAAGACATCTACCGATCAGAATCCATCAAGTATCACTCGGCTATATGCACACATCATCTCAATAACGTTAACATATACTCATACAATTAGATTTCATACACATCAACTGTACATGTACACAGATTAATTCACTCGGTTCCGCATTTGTGTGTAATCGGTTTTCATTCATTGCAACGTAGGCTCCCAGCCTTCTATTCAGCTCCTAGCTGCTTGGCCGTTTTACTGGTACCAAACCGTTTGCCCACAAGGTGACACCAACGCTCTCAGCGCCAACGGCGGTGTTCACGGGCATCCTGAGTCTCACTCAAAGGCTACCTTGAGTCTCACTCAAAAGGATTTTACAGCGTCTCATGCTTTAATAACCGATGGTAGTGTCCTACTCTACATGCTCCCAGCATTAACACATCCCATACGCCACACGCGGATTCATCACACAACACAGAGTGCATATACACAACCTTTCACTCAACAATACATGCATCACATGCAATCGGTATTAGACATTCTCAGAATTCAATAAATTAATCCAACACACATGCATCTCATGTAATCGGTATCATAACTTAATAGATTAATACAATAACACATGCATCCCATGCAATCGGCATTAGACAGTATCAGAACTCAATAAATTAATCCAACAACACAAGTATCTCATGCATTCGGTATTAAACAGTATCAGAACTCAATAAATTAATTCAACAACACAAGCATCTCATGCAATCGGTATTAGACAGTATCAGAACTTAATAAATTAATCTTTTCTCACATGCAGTCAGCATTTAAAATCATAGTAGCATGCATGACACACAAGTCATTCGGTAATCATCAACAGTACTTTAGCACATTCCTTTCATGCAACCATTCAACACTTCTCAAAGCTATTAACATGTAATTCATGGACGGAACTTGACATGCATCACTCAACTCTTACTCATCATACATCCGGGTATCACACACTCTTCATGCAAGCATAACACACCAATCAAAACACAGAAACAGTGATCATCAACACCCGGAACCCGTCCATAACCCATGCATTTAAGATATAAGATACCCCCTACCTGGAATGAAGATTCCAGGAGCTCCTCGAGCTAACAATGCTGACCAATCATCCTTCGACCGCTCCCTCCAACTCACACGACCTCTGAGTTCAGACGTTGGACTCAACACTTAGCATAGAGAACCCGAAGCCATTTCCACACCCACGAATAGTCTGATCTTGCCAACAATGAAGGGTTCCAGCCCCAAGATATCCCAACATCGCTGAGTTGGGTGAAGGAGAAGACGACGAGGAAGGAGACGAGAAACAGTAGGGAAGAAGACTGGTTGCATGCAGAGGGGAATGCACACTCTCACCCTCTCTGGCTCAACGAGGAAAGGAAGGAGTACAGGAGAAGAGAACAGAACAGCATCTCTGCTTCCTTCATAGAAAGGCCCTTAGCTCTCAACTCAGTGGGTCATTTCCCACAAACGGAGACGCCCCACGCTGCTAACATCCACCCCGGGACTCATGCAGCCCCATCAGATGGAAGAAGAAGAGAAGGAGAAGAAGAATAGAGAAGGATCCAACCTCCAGGACACAGCACCATGTTGTTTCTTCTGCCACTACGTTGTTCCCTCACAGCCACACCGTTCCACTCGGGTCTACACAGTTTTGAGTGGAAAAGAAGATGAAGAGGAAGACGAAGAGAACGAAGAGGGAAGTGGGCAGGAGAAGAGGATCGGATAGTGTCTCTGTTTTCCTTTAAAGAGAAGCTCTCAGTTCTCTCTACCTTTGGCAAGTGGAATGACGCGAATGAGGAAGTGAGTGGAGAAGAGAATAGCCGAAACTCTTATATACTCCAGGGGCACATGCATCTTTACCGCTGGCCACTAATATTAATTAATTAACCATTAGCTCTCTAATCTACAATTAATCTTAACTCATTCACTAATCTCATTCGGTAGTTAATTTTTAAATCGGGATGTTACAATCTTCCTTCCTCCGGGCAGCGAGCGTTTTGTAGGGTTAGGGGGTCTTACCTCGTTTTGATTTTGTTTTTCATCGTCCCACAATATTGCATGAGTATCCGAGAACCACCGTTTTAATTTTTGTCACGATCCAACGGTAAAATCTCAAACCGCGAAGATTTTAGTAACCGACCGTTAAAATTATTACGTTTTAATTTAGTAAGTACTTTAGAAATTAAATTGGCATAATTTGACGTTCACGTGCTCGGGAGGATTTTATCACGATCGACCAAGAAAACAAAAAATTTAGAAAATTTAGCAATTAGGCGGGCTCGGTTTCATTCGATATGGTTGTATTATTTATTTTAAATTTTTGATATTATTATATAATTTGTAAATTATTTCACCGGTAAGCCCTACTATTAGAAATTAATATTACCATTAAGCACCCCAGAGTTGTTTGGAAGATATCGCGCACTTCGTAAAAATTTACCGACTGGACGGTTAAGACGCATCATGTTACTAAGCGTTAAAAATGGCATTGCCTAAGTGGTTATAAGATTTTATAGAAAATTTACTAAATAAATAAATAAATTCTTTTATGAAAAACTTTACTAAATAGTAACTTGATAATTATGAAAAAGGAAATGGAAATACAAGAAGTCTTTTAGTATAGCAAATTTTGGAATTTAGAAAGAGAATTTCATGGCAAATTTTAGTGACCATTTTGTGACCACTTAAGGTAAAAATAAAAAGTGACCTTAAGCACTTGATTAAATGGAATGAATTTGGCAAAAGAAATTGAGTAGGAAATGAAATTTTGGGTTAAATATTTTAATAGATTAATTAAGCTAAGAATGAAAAGAAATAGCTAGAGTCTAACTTGGAGTAAATTATAGAAAAATATTTTTATGAATTAAATGGGGAAGGAATTACGTACCTAAATAAAATAGGTCTAAAGTTTGGAAATCTAATAAAAGAAAATAATATTAAGAGTTAGAAACCTAAGAAATCATTAAAATGAAGTAAAGAGAATTAAAGAAGTTTTAGGCTTAAAGATATTAGTTAATTAAATAAAGAGAAGATTTTAGGATTTAGACTTATAATAAAAAGGGACATTATGTAACATCCTTAAGATTTTAGCAAAATTTTAATTGGCAGAAAATATTAATAATTGCCCAACTGGACTTATGAGATTTTGGGAATTATTATCAATATAAATGCAATTATAGATAATTAAATATGGTGGGAATAAGTAAATTTATTTGATTGATTAGTTATAAAAGGTTAAATAAGGTGAAATTAGAAGGAGGTAAATTTAGAAGTTACCGATGGGAGGTAAAAGGTAAAAATTTAATTAAACTTTTAAAGAAATTATAAAAGAAATAAGGAAAGGACAGTTTTTCCCCCGATGCCTTAAAATGACAATCTTTCTTCTTCTTCCTCATCTTCTTCACGCCAGCGTCTTCTTCTTCTCTCTCCCCCCATCTTGCCGCGACTTGCATGCCTCAAGAAGAGGTTCATTTGGCGTCGAAACTTCAAAGTAACCACGTTTTTGAGATCGTGGCTTCGAGGTAATGAAACGGACGTCGGAGGACCGATTAGCAAAGCGGGTGTTGAACTCGGAGGAAGGACCTTGAACACAGCGTTTAGAGAATGCAGTCGACATCAAGAACGAGTCGTCGGAGCTCGGAATCGAGGTAAGGGGGTGTTCGGGTTGTAATTAATTAGAATAGGTGCATATTTTGGGTTCGGGTTGTCGAACTAAATACTAAAACGGCAAGAAAGATTACTAGATGATAATTGTATGTGTATATATGTATGATTGTGAATTATGTATGGTTTATGATGATTATGAGAATAAAGTGTTTTACATTGTGATAAATCAATGTGTATAGTGGCATTGGTGATGACGGGCTTGACAAGTAGGTCGCCCATTTGATGAATATAAGCTGTTGTTGATGGCCACTCGTTATGTGATATAAGAAACGTGAGTTATACATGTATGATTATGTGGTGTGGGACGGCCGACGGTATGTATAGCCCCTCGTTTCCCGCTCCCGTGGTTTTTGTGCCCAGTTGAGCTACCTAGTGGTCAAGTAGGACCCAGTGGTTGAGCTGGAGAGTCAAGTAGGACTCGGTGGACCAAGCAGGGTTCACGGGGTATCAAGTAGGACCCCCAGCTGAAGGCCAATCCTTTAGTATCCGGATACTAGGTGTCGATTTTTTGTGAGAGTCAGTGGTGATAATTGATGGAATTATTAGCATTGAGTGATGATGTGTATGTACTTAATTATATTTGCTGATTCTGATTTGTAATTTGAGGATAAAGAATTCAGACGGAGTTTATGATTGGTGAGTATATGTTGATGATGAATAGGTGAGACTACTTGTATAAAGTGGAGTTTGTACACATGCATTTTGTTATTTAATTTCCGTTCTTGATTAATTATGATGCCAAACACTCCCCCTTGTTGTGGTTTTCTTTTAATTTAGTAACCAGTGACAGGGAGGAGGTTGAAGCCCCAGAGGTGCGCCAAGTGGAGAATTTATGCCAAGAAGTGAAATGAACTATGAAAATAATGCTGTGTGAAATATGTAATGTGTTTTATGTATGTCATGATTACATGTTTCTTATGTGTGATGGAATAAGCATAGTTTGGACCGAATGATTATGAATGATTGTGATGAATAGTGAGATAGAATTAACATGCTGCATGATGAAAATATGAGTTCATATGAATGAAGTGGTGTGGTGGTGATGCTAATGTAATCAGTGTCGATTTTCATGAGTTTGATATATATATATATATATATATATATATATATTGGGATGGAGCCAATAGTAGATGTAAATGATAAATTGCTATGGGTAGGTTTTGTAAATAATTGAGGGTCATGAATGATGAAAAAAAGATGTTTCTGAGTGAGGCATGACCGAGAGAACCACTTCCGAGTGAAGGAAGGTTAGGATGTTTCCTAGTGAGGAATGACCGAGAGAACCACTTCCGAGTGAAGGAAGGTTAAGATGTTCCCGAGTGAGGCATGACTGAGAGAACCACTTCCGAGTGAAGGAAGGTTAAGATGTTTTCGAGTGAGGCATGACTGAGAGAATCCTTTTCGAGTGAAGGAAGGTTAAGATGTTTCCGAGTGAGGCATGACCGAGAGAACCACTTCCAAGTGAAGGAAGGTTAGGATGTTTCCTAGTGAGGCATGACCGAGAGAACCACTTCTGAGTGAAGGAAGGTTAAGATGTTTCTGAGAGAGGCATGACTAAGAGAACCACTTCCGAGTGAAGAAAGGTTAAGATGTTTCCAAGTGAGGCATGACCGACAGAACCCCTTCCAAGTGAAGGAAGGTTAGGATGTTCCCGAGTGAGGCATGACTGAGAGAACCACTTCCGAGTGAAGGAAGGTTAAGATGTTTTCGAGTGAGGCATGACCGAGAGGACCCCTTCTGAGTGAAGGAAGGTTAGGATGTTCCCGAGTGAGGCGTGACTGAGAGAACCACTTCCGAGTGAAGGAAGGTTAAGATGTTTCCTAGTGAGGCATGACTGAGAGAATCCTTTCCGAGTGAAGGAAGGTTAAGATGTTTTCGAGTGAGGCATGACCGAGAGGACCCCTTCTGAGTAAAGGAAGGTTAAGATGTTTCCGAGTGAGGCATGACTGAGAGAACCCTTTCCGAGTGAAGGAAGCTTAAGATGTTTCTGAGTGAGGCATAACCGAGAGGACCATTTCCGAGTAAAGGAAGGTTTTGGTTTCGAATAAAGAAACATCTTAGGGATATTGCTTGTTTTTCTTTGTAAAAGACTGAATTGTTAGTGAATTTTCTTTGCAAGTCTCGTAACTCGCTCAGGTTTAAAATGTAGAACTCGCTCAAGCGAGTAGGAACTCACCCAAGCGACCTTCACTGGTTTCGCTTAAGCGAATCAGGGTCTCGCTTAAGCGAGTGACCCCTGACCTCATTTTCTTCTTCCACTTATTTTAATTAATTCCATTTTATTATTTGATTTATTTACTATTGTTTATTATTTTGAGTATGCTTAAGAAAATAAATGTTATTTTACCTAATTAATTATCATTAAACGCAAAAAATTTATTGTGAAAAATAATTAAACAGATATAAATAAATGTAAAATGACGTAGGACGTCACACCTTAGGTAATTTTGAAGTAAATGGTACAAACGCCCAAATAATTCAGAATAAGTTTAGAAGTTTAAAGAAGAGACAAGCATTAGAATTTTAGAATATTGATAACTAATAATAGTAAAGGACATGGAAGAGATTTTTTTTGAATTTAAACTGTAGACTAGCAATAAAAAGGAGAAACTTATAAATTAGATAATGACTTTTAGGGAGGAAATATCCTAATTAAGCATTAAAGCATAGAAGCTAGGATAGTGACTAAATCCTTAAGTAACAAATTGTCATTTTAGAGATAATCAATCTTAGTTGATTAAATAAAGGTAACTAAATAAATTAGTTAGTATAATTGGTAATGACAGAAATAGAGAAATAGTACTAAAGGATAAGGACTGAAAGTTAGGAGGGGATATCACTAAGGGTAAACTTATATGCATAAGAAATTAGTAACCTAGGAAATAAATTATTCAATTAGTGAAGTTTATCAACGAAAGAAAATAATGGATAATACTAAAGGATGACTTAAATTCCTTAATTTAAGAGTAAATTGAACTCCCTAATTACTAAGAATTAGAATCGGGAAATAAAAAGGAATATACCAATAAATAATTGAAGAATATGAGAAAGCTAAGCTATTCCATAAAACCTTGTTGGTTAAAGTATAAGATCTAAGTATCTAAGTTAAGATACAGAAGTCACTTGGTAGTGAGTTAGACTTCATGATTAAACATAAGAAGTTAAAATCATGTAATAGAATAATTAGTGCAATAATAATAATAAAGGAATAAATAACTTAAGGAGAGTAATAGAATCCAAACTACTTCATAAGGTATTTTGAGTAAGCACGTACGACCTGATGTCTAAACTAGTGGCAAACTAATCTACAAATTAGTATACTAAGTTTAATGCCAACAATTACCTTTGATTTTCTATAAATAATACTACTGAATGAATAATGGTGTAATTGTGTGAATTGAGTAAAGTATCTCATAAGTATATTGTAATGATGAATGTTGTGTCTGACGATTGCTATATAATTGTGTGCATGAAAGAATATGTGTTAATTATATGTGATGTTGTACTTGTGTGATGCATTGAACGAAAATGTTGAAATAAATAAGAAAAGAATGAATGAAGAGATGTCTCGGTAGGGATCCTAAGGTGAATAAATTATGAAAATAATGTGATGAGGTTGGATCGGATCTGATGAGATTATGGGCGTTGTAGCGCCAATATACCCCATGGTTTTATGGAAAATATGAAGTCTCATTTCATTTCTAATTATTGGGTAAGATCATTATGGATTGGGAAATTTTTGAAAACAAAGAACGAATTAATTGAAGTAGACCCGATGTTAGAAATAAAACAGAGTCATTAAAAGGACCCTACCGACGACTAGTGAAAAGAAAATTGTGTATTGTATGCATCATATATGGAGTTGAGGAGGGATGTTGGAATGATCCCCTAGAGCATACAATGATGGGTACACTGAAGAATCTACTGCACCTTGATACCCGATGGCAGTCTAGGGAGTATGACCGGAGGCGGGAATTCCAAGTGGCATCGATTCGCGCCCGTCGCCAGACAGCCCGTAGCAAACTCTGGTGTACTTTGACATGAGGCGGGATTTTCTATGACCATGGAGTTCCCATTCTGTGGTGATGTATGGTTGGCCATTTTGATGATAGGGACTGTGAGTCCTTACCCATTTGTGAAAACCAGAACAAGGAGAGCTCTCATCGCTCTAGTTGGGGAGGGGAGATAAGGGTGGCGTTATTGTGCACATGGATATTGTATATGAGATTGTTGAGGAGGAGATGGGCCCACATGCATCATGATGACTAATAAAAGATTTGAATAACAAAATGAATTCATGCATTGCATTACTGTGTTGAGATTGTGATTGCTTGTTGTTTAAATATGATTGTATAGATATTAGTAACCCTAAGAGGTGACTGGGAAGATGGGAATATTCAGCTAAGATGAGAAGTGGTGAGATAACTTAGAGTGTATTTTATGAATCCCAAAGAGAGTGGGTGAGACTTGATCTTGGATTGTTTGTGTTGTATATGGGCAGGTGTTGATGAGACACCTTCCCGATTGTTATGGAGGTGAAGATTCACCCTTACGCTAAATTTTCCAGATATCGTGGTGTTGAAGACAGACTTCAAAACGAGGATCACGCGAGCTCTTCTTGGACCGAGGAAGGGAAGATTAGGATAGATTATTCTATTTTCATTTATAGGAGCCTGCGTGCCCCTTTACTTTCAGTTTGTACAGTCACTGTTACGACCACGTATTATATATGATTATGTTGTATATAAAGTGTATCTGTTCCACCAAGTTTTCGTGTAAAAAAAAACTTCCACATTTTTCTAAAAACTCGTAACCTTTCAGTTGACCAGGATAATCTAATGGAAGGGATTGTCCTAGTTTACTGAGGGTGTTACAAAAATTATCTTAGGTGTTGGTAATACTAACAAAATTAACTATGAGGAACAAAAACTCAATTGCAAGTGTTCCAAGTATTGAATTATATTACTTTAAAAACAATTAACATCTATGTAAATATTTGAGATTTAAGATCTTAACTTTAAAAGCAACTCAATAAACCGTGTTCCATCAAGGGCCCTAATTGCATCTTTATTTTTTATTTCAACACAACAATAAAACTTAACTCTCCCTTAGGATGGCGATGTTCTACGGACCTACTGATGACAAATAAATATACACAATTGTATTAAGAAATTGAAAAGCAATTTCTATGAATAAATGCATGCACCAACCTAGTTTCGAATCCTAGTTCAAAATTGACATAAAATATCTTTTTCTATCAATTAAAGGAAGCTTGAAGAATGAAACATGCATCAGAGAACATCTTCGTTAATTCTTTGGCTATACTTACATATGTACTTGTCCTTACTACTACTATCATTATATAGTATTTTCTTCACTAACGGCACCAAATATGCAATCCAAATAAATGAATAATAACATCCTACAATTATAATAACTAGTTGTTATTTCCACACTCCACTCCCAGCATCATGTGTCCAAACCTAAATTATACTTACATAATGCAGTGACGCAACATATAATATAAGGAACCTCCAACATAAAACTTGTGGTTAAAGAAGGAATTCCAATCTAAGCATGAAAATTAATTTTGTTTAAATCTAAGTTTCAAGACAGATTCAAATATCAAGAACATGAAAAATGAAAATGCAAACGCAAATACATTATGTAATGATGCTGTCAACAAAGCAATTCATTTCTATGATGATTGTAAACACTTGATACAATAAAAAGCTAAAGCAAAACTTCACTGAATAATTCAGGAATATAATTAAGTTCTGAACATATTCATAAATGTAAATAGACTATATTGCTATCACCTATTAATAAGCTATTCTGCAATAATACAGAATATATTAAGAGTGCAAGGTGGATAAGTAATGTTTAAACGGAAGTACTACAACATGTAATAGTCTTCTTGACTGTGGGACCTAAAAGAATACATAGCAAAATTCTCTCAGTATTGAATTATATCTAAAAAACATGTATTTCACAAGAGATTTAAGATCCTAGCTCTTAGTTAAACCATTTGGGCTTCAACTGAAATGCTTACTCAATGAAAACGATTTACTAATCAAAAAAGCATGCACAAGTTTAAGCATATCAATTGTTCTATTTATGTTTATGCAGGAAGCAACTAAAATATTTTTACTGTCAATTATTGGTGGAAGTGCAATTTCACTAGTGGATTTTGGGCTTTTTACCACGGTTAAAATTAATTTTTAACCACGGTTGTAGAACTGTGGTTATTCCCACCGTGGTTATAGATGTGGACTTTTAACCCCGGTTGTGACCCGTGGTAAAAAAACATTATATAACCACGGTTCCAAAGACCTGTGATTAAAGGGGGGGGGGGATTTTTAACAACGGTTATTGAAGAACCGTGGTCATAAGTTGGATTTTTAACCACGGTTATTAAAGAACCGTTGTCATAAGTTGAATTTTTAACCACAGTTGTTGAAGAACCGTGGTCATAAGTGTGACTTTTAACAACGGTTATGGTCACAACCGTGGTTAAAAGTTTAACTTTTTTTTAAAATGTAGGATTTCTTTTATTCATGACCCAAACCTACAAGCAGAGAACTAGACAGCCCAATATTCATAAGAGATGAAAAATAATAAATTTGAATAAAATATAAACATGGTACACAATATGATAATCCTAAAGCTACACTAATAGAAATAAATCCTATAAACTAAAACAACAAAGACACTAATAAACAACAAAGACACTACTTGAGTCTATCCTTTACTTGAAGAAAGCTGGTGGCCTAATGGTTTCTGATTTCGTTAACATATTTTTCTGGGAATTTTGAGGAGTCTTGAAAGTGCTGCAAAGAAGAGACATTGATAAGTAGTGACCAACAAATTGTTAAGTAGTATGTGAAAACCAAATTAGAATTGTGGGCAGTAAAAATTACAGTTTTCCATCCATCTACTATACCGGATTGGACAATAGTCAACATAGTCTTCATGATGAAATACCCGCACTCAAATGTGCCATCCTGCCTATAAGACTACAAGGTAGCATACATTTAATTCACAATTGGTTACTTTATTGTTACTAATTAAGGCAACTTTAAAGTACTTACTTTTAGGAAAACCCACTGTAGTTTTTTCCTCATCACCCTGCTGCCTTGTAGCCGACAATGTCCAGTTACAACCCTGCGAGAGAATAAAACACCTTTTCAGTTAATAGAATAACTCAATAAAATGTGTAAAATTGTATAATTTTTTTAAGCAACTTACGCATCGATTATTTTCTGGAAGTCAACACCAGGACTCCCTTGCAAGGAACAGAAGCATGCTACAATGCCATCCTTCGGGCAAATTGTAATATCCCAGTTTTGAAGTTAGATACCGGATAAAAATTTAATAATAAGAAAATTGAAAGTAAAGAATTAGTTAGTCATAATCAGTATAGCCGAGAGTTAATGATAAGATTAATGAGCTTAATTAATGGGACGTGGCTGTCTGTGATGGGTGGAAGGTGTGAGTGGACTGCGACTCACACTTTCCCATCCCACTCCTTTCCCTCGCATGCGTATATAGGTGCGTATTCAGTATCACCGTGGGTGCAAGAATGACTTCTTCCACTACTCCACTTTCTCTCTTTTCTTCTTCGTCTCCATCTTCCTCCGTTTCCCCTGTTCCTGTTCATCACAACGACAGTGCGGGAAGAAGGTCAGAGCCTTGTCGGGTGAAGGGCGATCGTTGGAGCAGAGAAAGAATGACACCTCAACTCCGGACCAAGTACAGAGTACGACGGAGTGAAGGAAGGCTGAACGAATCAGTAGAAGGGCGTCAGATTCAACATCGAAGAGCAGAAGAGCTTCTTGGAGTCCCTTTCGTAGGTAGGGGGCGCTTGCATGTTAAATGCATGGTCCACGAACGGTACGGGATGAATGTTCTGCTTGAGTGTATGTGCATGTGGTTGTGATGATTGGATTCTATGCATGATTGGAGATTCTGAATCCCGTGTGTTTTATAGTGATTGAACCATAAATGCTTGTGATCTAGATGGTGGTAAAGTAGTAGCTTAGCACGGATAATAATGAATGATATGCATAAAAGTATGAATGTGTGCTTGATTGACTTGTCAGATGCTATTACTTGATTACTGATGGTTGATCATATTGGTATAAATAATAAAGTGAGTAAAGGTTGCATTGAACCTGTTCCCACTTAATAGTTATGAAATTGATATTGGTGATGTGATGACACTTGTTGGTAGATGCATTTAGCTGCATGTGTAGGAGTGGGGCGACCCGTGGAAGGTCAAGAGCCCCGAGAGAATGACTTCCAGTTACAGACCCCGGCTAGATTCCGAGGGAGCTCGTGGTAGCCGTAGGAGCTAGAGAGGAGTCTCGAGACGCCAATGGGAGGCCGGTACCACGCGGGAAGAGCTGAAGGACGAGGGGCCAATAGAGGGGAAAACTGTGACTGAAAGTCATCACTCGAGTCGGATCCGCAGTCATGCATGTAAATACGAGGTTGATTAGAGTGGTACAAATAACGTGTGTGGAGTGTTATGAATGATCTTCGAGTGCAGGAAATACCTGTGTGTGTTATATGTGCGTCTTAAATATCACTTTGTCGAGTTTAACTTTAATTAATTAGAAACCAATAGAATGGATGTGAATGTGCATGCTGACACTGATACCGAGTCTTTGATGGTCATTTTACATGAAAAGCTCACCCCTGCAGTGGCTATACTTTCAGTGAACATCTCTCAGAAAGAAGGATGAAGGAGGACGAGCACAGGACAATGAATCTGAAGTGCTGTTGGAACATATGTCTATATGTGTATATGTGTATATCTGCGTAAATGCTGTGTATAATGTTTTATTAAGCCTTGGCCGGCTCATGTTTTGGTTGTAGTTCTTACGTTAAAACTGACAGCTTGGGTAACAGATTTCATGGTGAAGTTTTGTAATTAAATATGAATGTTTTCGTTTATATAAGCACATGTCGTGTGTTCTTCTATACTGTAAGTAAGGTTGAGCGGGGAGAGGACTGTATGAGGTCTTCCGAGTGAATATAGGCATGAAATCCCGAGTGTAGGAGGCCGGTGTGTCTATGAGTAAGCAGTGGGGATAAGTGTGGGGATTGAGAGGATGAAATAAAGAGCTTGAATATGCTTCTAACAATGGAGGAACGAAAAACGAGTGAAAACCTCGAGTGACTCCCTGCTGTGAGAAGAGTTCAATTGGAGGTTTAGGGAGGATTGGATTCTAAGTGTAAGGTATTGATATTCCGAGCGAAAGATGTAAAGTTCGAGTGAGTTAGGATCGGTGTCCAGAGTGGTTGGGTTTGGGAAGCCGAGTGAGACTTAACTTCCCAATTTTCCGAGCGAAGTTCTTCGCTTCAGCAAGCAATATACTCGCTCCAGCGAGTGTAGGCTAGGAAGACTTATGTTGGATTCGCGTGGGCGGAGTCATACCTCGCCGAGGTGCTAGAGCGGTTCGCCCAAGCGTGAGGACTCACGCTGAAGCGAGTAGTTGTCTGAGTGGGATGCCGCCCAATTACCCTTCCTCACCGTTGTGGCGCTAATGCGACCCCTACAACGGTGTTAACCCCGGCTTGGGCGTTGTGTTTGAGTCCGCCCAGGCGTTGCCATACCTAGTTGAGTTGGGCGGAATAAGTTCAGACCCCTCCTTTCCTCCACAATCCACTACCGCACATGTACATCTCCCTTCTCTTTCCCCTTACCTATTCCTCCTACTGATTGACTAGTGTTACTCGTGGAAAAGTTTTCTTTGTGACTTCCCTCCATCCGCTGTTGCATTACCATACCCCGCCCAGGCGGTATCAGACCCCGCCTGAGCGAGCCAGCGATGCCATGTAATCCGCCCTGGCGCTGTTATGTTACACTAAACCAACGGACCGGTTCCAGTCTTAGCCTTCTGTTTTTTTTTGCCTTATGCGTGTGGATGATATCTCATTTTCCTTGTTCTCCCTTGCACTCCGCCCCTTTTCTTATCCGGTTGCCTCATAGACCATTTGGTTTACTTAATTTTGGAAAAATTTCCCCGTCTTTGGGTTTATTCCATTTGTTAAATTAGGATGTTACATTTTGGTATCAGAGCAGACCGAAAGGTCCAAGGCCAAGGTATGCTTACAGAGTGTAAGCGGTTGTGTGTCTTCTGACTGAATGATTGAAATTATTGTAATGATAGTTGAACCCGATTGATGTTGGCTTGAGGATAAGAGGTGGTTTCCCTTGGGCCGATTGTGTGTGTAACCTAGAAGCATGATATAATGTGCTAAGCTATTGAATGTTAGACTGATAACTCGATCGGTAATAAGTGGCTCGGTATACTTATCCTTGAATATCGATTTTAGGATAAGGAATGACGCATCGCCAAAGCATGGAGGCTATAGCTGTAACATCCCCGTTTTAAAATTAAATGTTGAATGAAGAATAAACCATTAAGACTTGATTCCAACTAGAAATAACTGTTAATTGTATTTAACTAAGTAGGTTTAAGCCACTAAAATATGAAAATGGTGATGGTCAGGGGATGGAGTGGAGTGCACGTGGCTGCTGCAGCACACACTCTCCCATCCCACCCTCCTTTTACTGTGCGCATGCACATATATATGTATATAAGCGTGAGCCCTTGGCAGAGAGAACACACTTGCTATTTCTTCAGACTTTCTCCTCCGTCACTTCATCCTCTACTTCCTCTCTTCGTCTCCATTTTTCTTCTTCTTCCATCTTACTCTTCGCTCCTGGAGATCTTGATTCCAGTACTGAAGAACGAACCACACTTCATCCCAGAATCAGGCGCAGAATACGACAAAGCCAAGGGAGACCGGACGAACCAGGAGAAGGACATCGGACCCAACAACAAGAACGGAAAAGGTTTCTGAGGATTCTTCTAAAGGTAGGGGGCGCTTACATGTCGAATGCATGGTCTAAGAACGGTACCGGATGAATGCATTGCTGAATGCGAGTGTGTGTGTGTGCATGTTTTTATAATCATTAGAACTGATGCTGTGCATGTGTGCATGTATTCACAATTACTAAAACTGATGCATGATTTGAGATTCTGATAGTGATCTTCGTGGCTATGGCGTAGTCTGCTCGTGGATGATAATGATGGATCTATTTTGTTGTCACTATGAAAAGTATGTATGTGCATGTTCTTAATTGGATTGCTCAATGTTGTTAGTTTGATGACCGATTGTAACATGCGCTGGTGTGATTGACTGAATGATGACGAGTAGTGGAGGATATTCGTTCTTACTTAATGACTACGGTAATGTGTTCATGGCGCGATGATGTGTAATAATGAATGTGTTAGTTGCATGAGTAAGAGTGGGGTGACCCATGGAAGGTCAAGAACCCCAAGGGAAATGACTTCCAGTTACCAACCCTGGCTAGATCCCAATAGGGCTCGTGGTAGCCGTTGGAGCTAGAGAAGTGAGTCTCGAGACGCCGTGGGGAGGCCGGTGCCACCTGGTAAGAGCTGAGGGACGAGGGGCCAAAAGAAAAGGGGGCCGTAACTGAGAGTCTTTTCCCGAGTCGGATCCGCAGGCATGCATATAGAAATAAGGCTGAATGTGGTGATGTATAAATCTATGTATGTGCAAGGGTATGATTTTGAATGCATGATTATATATTTGGATGTGGAATAAACTCGGTGAATTATGTGTGTCATGAACATCGTTGAATTGTATGATTTTGGTTACTTGAGAAAGGTTGAGGTATAGCAGGAGCGTGTACTGACGCTGATACCGAGTCTGTGAGTATCATTTTACATGTAAAAGCTCACCCCTGCAGTGGCCATTTTCAGTGAATGTCTCTCGTGAGGAGGATCAGAGGCAGAGCTGGAATGCTGGGCGGAGTGCTGATGCATTCCGAAGGTTTAATTAAGGCGTTGTTAGATGAAGCCCGGACTGGTTCATACCGGATGTTAATGTTTTGTGATGAATAGAACTTTATGAACAAGTAGAAGTCTGATTTTGCATTGTAAATATTAATATACACTCTTATGTACACATGGATGTATGGTTTTGTGAGTGTGATGCTATGTGCTGCCTTGCTCTATAATTGTGCTTTAATAGATACGCAGGGACAGTATGATTTGAGCAGGCTATAGCCAAGTCAGAGTTAATTGAGAATTGTCTTAGGAAAACTTATGTCGGATACGTTGGGCGGAGTCGTACCCCGCCCGAAGTGTGGGAGCAATTCGCCCAAGCGCGAGGACTCACACTGAAGCGAGTAATTACCAGAGCGAGATATCGACCATTATCCTTTCCTATCCGTTGTGATACTAACGCAATCCGGACCCCGGTGTTGAACCCCGGATTTGGGCGTTATGGCTAAGTCCGCCCAGGCGTTGTCATAATTAGTTGAGCTGGGTGGAACAGGTTCAGATCCCTCCTTTCTCCACAACCTACTAACGTATGTGTACCCTGTAACTTCTCATTTTTCTGAGTGAAAGGCGAGTGTGAGGATTTACTTAGTGAACCCTTGTCCATACCCGATGGAGGAAATTACCTTGTAGTTGTGTTAAGGAGGCGTTATGTAGATTTCGTTTCGGCGGCGTCATACCTCGCCCAAGTAACTAGGACAGCCCGCCCAAGATAAATATACCCCGCCTTGCCAAGTAGGATGATTCTAACTTCGCCTTTCCACCAAACGCTATGCGTGTGAATGTATTAACATATTTTCCTTATCTATTCCTCCTGTTGAGTGACCAGTAATTCTCGAAGGGAAGTCTCAGTGCGAAATTCTTCTATCCGCTGCTATATTACCATACTCCGCCTGGACGGTGTAAGACCCCGTCCGAGCGAATAAACGGTGTTGTGCGATCCGCCCTAGTGTTAGTACGTTACGATAAACCCATCGAGCCGGCCCCAGTTTTTAGCTTCCCTGTAGGTTGCTTTATGCGCGTGAATGTTCTTAGTTTTCCCCATTGCCTGCTCCCTTCTACATCAAATGTTACGTGACTGTTTTTGTGCAAAATTTTCTCATGTTTTTGGGGATTTATTAATTGCAAATAATTAGGGTGTTACAATAGCCACAGCATTCCAACGCTTTGCAGATGTGTTTGAAAGGCAGGGCCAGACTCGAGCTGAGGATGGCCACGTGCTGGATCGCTTCCTAAAGAGGAAGCCGAGTGAGTTTCAGGGAGGACGTAATCCGGAGGCAGCTTTCAAATGGACTCAGGAACTAGAGAGGATTTTTGGGGGTCTTCGCTGTACTGAGGCCCAAAAGGTACAATGTGCAGTGTATATGCTGCGGGACGAGGCGGAGAACTGGTGGAAGATAGCCAGAAGCCGATTCCCTGAAGATGATAATCAGCTGACATGGAATGATTTCAAGGCATGCTTCTTAGAGAAGTACTTTCCCGACACAGTGAGGAGTCAGAAAGAGCTGGAGTTTATGGAGTTAAAACAAGGCTCCATGACTGTGGAAGAATACGCGACAAGATTCGAAGAATTGTGCCTATTCTATCCACCCCTTCCTCTAGGAAAATGACAATCGGTACATTGAGGATCGCCAATGAATTCTTGAAGTCCGTGTACGAGCAGCAACAGTTAGACTCATACTTAATCAAAATGAAGGAAACTCAGGCCAAAGGAAAGGATTTATCCTTGACTGAGGGGTCAGATGGGATTTTCCGGGTGAGAAACAGAATATACATACCGAGTGGAGGAGGATTAAGAAGAATGGTGCTTGATGAAGCCCACAAAAGCCTACTCAGTATTCACCCGGGAACCACGAAAATGTACCATGACCTGAGGAAACAGTTCTGGTGGCCCGGACTAAAGAAAGATGTGGTGGAATACGTGGCCTGGTGTATCACTTGCCAGAAGTCGAAAGTAGAGCACCAAAAACCGTACGGTGCAATGCAGCCTTTGGAGATTCCCGTGTGGAAATGGGACTCGATTGCTATGGATTTTGTCATGGGATTGCCCAAAAGCCGAGCAGGCCATGATGCAATTTGGGTCATTGTTGACCGACTGACGAAGAGTGCACACTTCCTACCTGTGAACATGAAGTACCCGATGCATAAATTGGCACGGATTTACGTTCAAGAGATTATCTGACTGCATGGCATACCAACCTCCATCGTATCGGATAGGGATCCGAGGTTCACGTCCCGGTTTTGGACCAGCCTGCATCAAGAAATGGGCACCAAACTCTGGCTTAGTTCCGCCTACCACCCCCAATCGGATGGACAATCCGAGCGGACGATTCAGAGTTTAGAAGACTTATTAAGAGCATGTGTGTTAGAGCATGGAGGAGATTGGGAGCAGTACCTTCCATTGATTGAGTTCACGTACAATAACAGCCATCATAACAGCATTGGTATGGCACCCTACGAAGCACTATATGGACGAAGATGCTGAACCCCTCTTTGCTAGTCGGAAACGGGTGAGAGTCTGCTATTGGGGCCAGACATTGTGAAGCAAACCACAGAGCAGATCCGAGCGATACAAGGAAAAATGAAGGCATCTCAAGACAGACAGAGAAGTTACCATGACAACCGCACCAAACCATTGGAATTTTCAGTCGGAGACCGAGTGTTTTTGAGGACTTCTCCGAATAAAGGTGTCGGACGAGCCCTGAAAGGCGGAAAGCTAAGCCCTCGATACATTGGACCTTATGAAGTGTTGGAACGAGTCGGCACCATGGCGTACCGAATAGCACTACCGACCCACTTATCCCGATTGCACAATGTATTTCACGTGTCGCAACTAAGGAGGTATCTACATGACCCCAGTCACACAATGCCTGACGATGGAGTGGAAGTAAAGGAAGACCTGACCACCGTGACTACGCCGATCAGAATCATGGACCGATCAGTGAAGCGTTTAAGAAACAAAAATGTACAGCTGGTAGAAGTGGAATGGCAACAAGGCAAGACTACCTCTTGTACCTGGGAACGCAAAGATATCATGAGACAACAGTACCCTGAGTTATTTGCTAAGGTGAATTACCAACCGAATTTCGAGGATGAAATTCTTTTGAGTAGGGGAGAACTGTAACATCCCAGTTTTGAAGTTAGATACCGAATAAAAATTTAATAATAAGAAAATTGAAAGTAAAGAATTAGTTAGTCATAATCAGTATAGCCGAGAGTTAATGATAAGATTAATGAGCTTAATTAATGGGACGTGGCTGTCTGTGATGGGTGGAAGGTGTGAGTGGACTGCGACTCACACTTTCCCATCCCACTCCTTTCCCTCGCATGCGTATATAGGTGCGTATTCAGTATCACCGTGGGTGCAAGAACGACTTCTTCCACTACTCCACTTTCTCTCTTTTCTTCTTCGTCTCCATCTTCCTCCGTTTCCCCTATTCCTGTTCGTCACGACGACAGTGCGGGAAGAAGGTCAGAGCCTTGTCGGGTGAAGGGCGATCGTTGGAGCAGAGAAAGAACGACACCTCAACTCCGGACCAAGTACAGAGTACGACGGAGTGAAGGAAGGCTGAACGAATCAGTAGAAGGGCGTCAGATTCAACATCGAAGAGCAGAAGAGCTTCTTGGAGTCCCTTTCGTAGGTAGGGGGCGCTTGCATGTTAAATGCATGGTCCACGAACGGTACCGGATGAATGTTTTTCTTGAGTGTATGTGCATGTGGTTGTGATGATTGGATTCTATGCATGATTGGAGATTCTGAATCCCGTGTGTTTTATAGTGATTGAACCATAAATGCTTGTGATCTAGATGGTGGTAAAGTAGTAGCTTAGCACGGATAATAATGAATGATATGCATGAAAGTATGAATGTGTGCTTGATTGACTTGTCAGATGCTATTACTTGATTACTGATGGTTGATCATATTGGTATAAATAATAAAGTGAGTAATAGTTATGAAATAGATATTGGTGATGTGATGACACTTGTTGGTAGATGCATTTAGCTGCATGTGTAGGAGTGGGGCGACCCGTGGAAGGTTAAGAGCCCCGAGAGAATGACTTCCAGTTACAGACCCCGGCTAAATTCCGAGGGAGCTCGTGGTAGCCGTAGGAGCTAGAGAAGAGTCTCGAGACGCCAATGGGAGGCCGGTACCACGCGGGAAGAGCTGAAGGACGAGGGGCCAAGAGAGGGCAAAAATGTGACTGAAAGTCATCACTCGAGTCGGATCCGCAGTCATGCATGTAAATACGAGGTTGATTAGAGTGGTACATATAACGTGTGTGGAGTGTTATGAATGATCTTCGAGTGTAGGAAATACCTGTGTGTGTTATATGTGCGTCTTAAATATCACTTTGTCGAGTTTAACTTTAATTAATTAGAAACCAATAGAATGGATGTGAATGTGCATGCTGACACTGATACCGAGTCTTTGATGGTCATTTTACATGAAAAGCTCACCCCTGCAGTGGCTATACTTTCAGTGAACATCTCTCGGAAAGAAGGATGAAGGAGGACGAGCACAGGACAATGAATCCGAAGTGCTGTTGGAACATATGTCTATATGTGTATATGTGTATATCTGCGTAAATGCTGTGTATAACGTTTTATTAAGCCTTGGCCGGCTCATGTTTTGGTTGTAGTTCTTACGTTAAAACTGACAGCTTGGGTAACAGATTTCATGGTGAAGTTTTGTAATTAAATATGAATGTTTTCGTTTATATAAGCACATGTCGTGTGTTCTTCTATACTGTAAGTAAGGTTGAGCGGGGAGAGGACTGTATGAGGGCTTCCGAGTGAATGTAGGCATGAAATCCCGAGTGTAGGAGGCCGGTGTGTCTATGAGTAAGCAGTGGGGATAAGTGTGGGGATTGAGAGGATGAAATAAAGAGCTTGAATATACTTCTAACGATGGAGGAACGAAAAACGAGTGAAAACCTCGAGTGACTCCCTGCTGTGAGAAGAGTTCAATTGGAGGTTTAGGGAGGATTGGATCCTAAGTGTAAGGTATTGATATTCCGAGCGAAAGATGTAAAGTCCGAGTGAGTTAGGATCGGTGTCCAGAGTGGTTGGGTTTGGGAAGCCGAGTGAGACTTAACTTCCCAATTTTCCGAGCGAAGTTCTTCGCTTCAGCAAGCAATATACTCGCTCCAGCGAGTGTAGGCTAGGAAGACTTATGTTGGATTCGCGTGGGCGGAGTCATACCTCGCCGAGGTGCTAGAGCGGTTCGCCCAAGCGTGAGGACTCGCGCTGAAGCGAGTAGTTGTCTGAGTGGGATGCTCTCAATTACCCTTCCTCACCGTTGTGGCGCTAATGCGACCCCTACAACGGTGTTAACCCCGGCTTGGGCGTTGTGTTTGAGTCCGCCCAGGCGTTGCCATACCTAGTTGAGTTGGGCGGAATAAGTTCGGACCCCTCCTTTCCTCCACAATCCACTACCGCACATGTACATCTCCCTTCTCTTTCCCCTTACCTATTCCTCCTACTGATTGACTAGTGTTACTCGTGGAAAAGTTTTCTTTGTGACTTCCCTCCATCCGCTGTTGCATTACCATACCCCGCCTAGGCGGTATCAGACCCCGCCTGAGCGAGCCAGCGATGCCATGTAATCCGCCCTGGCGCTGTTATGTTACATTAAACCAACGGACCGGTTCCAGTCTTAGCCTTCTGTTTTTTTTTGCCTTATGCGTGTGGATGATATCTCATTTTCCTTGTTCTCCCTTGCACTCCGCCCCTTTTCTTATCCGGTTGCCTCATAGACCATTTGGTTTACTTAATTTCGGAAAAATTTCCCCGTCTTTGGGTTTATTCCATTTGTTAAATTAGGATGTTACACAAATGACCAACAATTGCCAATGAAGGCTACAAGGAATATTGATTAGTACGCAATCCATGATTAAATTAACAACAGTAACTAAATATTTACTAGACTCTTACTCTCTATGATATGGCGCAAGGTACACAGTCTTGTTCGAGGCATGCATCCAATTTTGGATGTATGCCTGAATCTCCTCCTTGGTGTTCCCATGAATTTGTATTAGAGAGGGCTCTAGGAAACCATAAGTGTTATGGACACCCCTCTCTACACAAAGTCTATATAGAAACCTAAGAAAATTTACACACTTTTAGTTAGTGACAATAACATTTTAATTGACACAATTATTGAACGAAAAACATTATACTTACAGCTCCCAACATTGAATCACATATATATTTAACATCGGCTTCCCCATTAGGATGTCACATAAGTCAGGCCGTGCAACGTACACTGGCAACGGACTTTGGCGGCCAAAAACAGATTCTTCCCATGGCACCGGGACTGTATCCTCGCGTAGCTGAGCCGATACAGCCCATAACTGTTCGATGGGATCAGGGGGGACTGTGGTATCTTTGATGGGCCACCATCCTGCTAAACATAGTTAAAAATTTAGAAGAAATTGTTGATTATTCAAAATATAACTTAATATGTATGTGGGGATAGTGTAAGGAGCATACCTGGGGACCAACATATGACAAAAGTCTGGTCGGCCACATAAGGAAGTGACCTACAGCCTGGCGGACCAGTCATACCTCAGAAGTAGGAATAGGCACAACTGCGTCCGCCTCGAGGACCTGTACAACCGAGACCCTTGACACGCCATCAGGCATTGGCTGATGGTGAACCAAATGGCCCAGGTTATACACTGAACGAACAGCAACTGGCTCCTTCACTCCATCAACAAAGAGGTCACACTGACGGCAGTCTCCAAGATGTACATCGTCATCATCACCGTCAGGTGCAGCACATGACCCCTTTGTACTGACTCGCCTAACCTGTATATTTACACAACATTTTAAAGTTAGTCAAGAAATAATTATACAACAAATTACATGTAATGTAATTAAATCATGGGTAATCCAACCTGTGGGGAGACCACTAACAGGGCCCGCAAGCGCACGGGTTATATCGCGTAATATAAAAGATTATCGTTCTCCATAGGGAATGTTTTCAAAGTACCAGCATATTGAAATTTAATTATCCACACAGTTGATTTTTAATGTTTTTGTAAAATAAAACACAAATTAAAAATAAATTTAGAAACAAAATTTACTTGACACTTAAAAAATCAGAGTTGAGAGTATCTTGGGATTTTGGGGGATCAAGACTCTATTTTATGTTAATGAATTTTAACTTTTCATAAATAAGAATCAAATTAAGTTTTCCAAGGCGGATTTTCCTTAAGCTAATTAATATGTTCCTCTCGGAATCCTATTAATGTACCTAACCTATGGAAAGCGCTGCTTAATCCTTAGAAAAGGCCCATTAAGTTTTGTGAAAATCCCTTTTTTAAAATTCCCCAAAAGATTTTGATTACTTTCACGGTTTTACCGAGGTCACAAAGTATTTCAAAAACTTAGGCTTAGTTCAAAAACTTTCCAATAACAATAAATCTCTCGATTCTATTAATTACTTAAACTTACTAATATACCCGCAAGTATACAGTTTTATCACTTAGGTTCTTGTTAGGAATTACTAAGAGCATTGAGCATTTTTTGAACTAAATGGAAAATAGAAATTTATTTAATTTAAAGTCAAAATAACATTAATATAAAATATTATCATACCCCCTTTATCCCAGATAATTAATTTAGTTACTCATGAAATAATTCAAATTCATATAAATGATGGAAAAATAAAACATACAAGACATGGTAAAAATAAAGACTTACGGGTTTCTCCAAAAGCTCAGAATAATTTTACCACTGTATTTCCTTGTTGCAATATTCCTCCACCAATTACAAATTGGAATACTCACTTTTACAATTCACAACTCTTAAAATAAAAGAAAAAGAAAAAAAAGTAACAGAGAAATGGTAACGGGAAAGAAAATAAAGAGAAAGAAAAAATGAAAGAGAAAGTAAAGAAAAAGAAAGGGAAAAGACGAAAGAGAAAGGATGGAATTAAAGTACAAATATTAAAGAGAACTAAATCCTAAAAAATGACGTTGATCCGTCATGCCCTCCTCCTTCAGAACGCCCCCTATTTATAGAAATGGGGAACGGTGACTAGTGGGCTTTTTTTATTATTTTTTTGTGTCAGCCGCCCCACTAAATCAACAAAGCAGCTTGGATACAGCCTAGACGTGTGGTGAAACAGCTTGGATGGTGACAACTATAGGGAGCGGCGGCTAGCTCATTTGTCTTGTTGTCAGCCGCCCCCTCACAAGTCAAGGATCCACTTGGATAGTGGAAATCCAAGTCAGCATAGGCATTCGGTGGAAATATGGGTCAGCTTTCTCCTTCTGACTCGGATTTGGTGCCTCAGTCGGTATACACCCACAGTGGGAAACAATCCGAGTGGAAAAGGTGCTGTTCATACACAGAAGACCGAGTGAAAGCTTGTTCGGTGTTGCTTTGCTGGACGGTGTTGGGTTGCTGGACGGTGTTGTTGCTGTGAGGAGAGTCGGTGTTGTGGTTGGATAGAGAGTCGGTGTGCAATTCAAAGCAACTTCGATTGGTTTATTCATTCGGAATCGATTGAAAAATGATTCGGAACCGTTTGAAACATTCATTTGGTACTGATTAAAAAGTGGCTCGGAACTGATTGAAGAGGGACTCGGTACTGACTGAAAAGTAGCTCACTCGGCACAGGTTCATGCCCTCCTTCTTTCACGTGACCCACTCAGGATCGGGAAGTAAATGATTCAATCGGAACCTCTTAAAATGTTTTACTTGGCTATGTCTCTGGAAATGAACCACTCGGAGAGACCTTGCTCGGATTTGCTCGGGAATAATTCAGTCGAGAACGACCCTTCCTTTACTCATTCAAATGATACACTCGGACACCTTCCCTCGGAAGTCTGAGTTGATTTCCATTCGGAATTGCCTTCAGTCGTCAATTAATCCATTTGGTTGTTTTCACTCGGGAGTCGGCTTTGCCTTTCACTCAGAAATCTGGAATTTTGAGAGAGTCTGGAATTTGGCCGATAGAAGCTCTTCACATGTCCGAGCTTTGTTTTGCTCGGAAATACAACTCTCTGCCCCAACTCACTCGGAAGTCTTCCTTGGAGACATCTCACTCGGGCTTAGTGTGAAACTTTGAGAGTCTGCCCGAAAGTGATTCATTCCCGGTCGGATCTTTCCTTGCTTGATAAGACACTTTCTCCGAAACTCACTACTCGGAAAGGCTTTGCCTGACAATTGTTCTTTGAAGTTCAGATTTTCTTTTATTCAGAATCAACTCACTCAGGAGTCTTCCACTTGGAGGCATTTTTGTCCAGAAGAAGCAGTTGTTCCCCAAATCTAACCTGGTTTAATCAGCGTTCCTTCACTCAGACAATAGCTTTGGGTAGTATTTCTTCAAAGTCAGTCCCTTTTTTCACTCGGAATGGTTGTAGTCGGACAGCTTTCACTCAGATTCACCTCTAACCGAGACATATTTCTTCAAGGTCAGCCATTTTTCACTCGGAATGGCTTTGATAAAGAAAGCTTCTACTCGAAAACACTCCATTCTGAGTTATCCTACTCAGATTTGATCATTTTTGGGTCATTCTACTCGGATTTCATCATTTGGATTCGGAATTCAGCATAAAAAGAGAGTTCTTTCCACTTTGGGCTTGTTCTTCTTGTTTCTTTATCATTTTATAGTCATTTTTCTCTTGTTATTGACCCTTTTATTACCTTAATTTCTGCAAAATAACATACCCAAGTAGAATATAGTGGAAAGAAAGCAAAAATCACAATAAATAAAGGAAATACAGTGCATAATGATTAAAATCCTAAGCAAATTAGATCTAATTTATTATGTTATAAAGCACTTATCAAAATACCCCAAACCAAAACATTGCTTGTCCTCAAGCAATTACCATATTCACATGATAAGATACAGAAAACACTAAGCTCAGCAAACTAAGGAATCCAAAATAGAGAAAAAGATTTATTCAAATGCCAATATTAATGTTCTTATGTGAATTAATTTTCATTATCAAGACAGAGGATACTCTTCTCTCAATTTTCACTCAAAGTATTTCATGGTTTGTGTATCACTCAGATCATTATAGTCAAAAAAATATTACCATAAGCTTGTTAATAAACCAGAAACTCTACAGTTTAGATAGAAAATATGTCAAAGTCTAAAGGTCATTCAAAGGTTGTAACGTGGCCTTGGGTTGTATTGTCAAGGTAGGAATTTCAAGAAAAATGGAATACAAAAGGGCTTTAACAGTCATGAATGATTCAAATTACCATCATAAATTTAACAGAGCAAATTTTTAAACTTTTATGGACTTTTTGTAATTCATTCAATATCATCCTTTTGATTTTCTTTTTCTTTTTTCTTGCTTTTCTTTGCATTCAATACCATATTTTTCTTAAGTCCTTTTTTATTTCTTTGCTCCACTAAATTTCCAACTTTTTCACCATTTAAGAGAATATCAGTCAATGAAAGGCTTCAAAGAAAAATTTTCACTTTTAGGCTCAAAAGGGGCAACTAGGGGTCAAATTATGCAAAAATTCTGAGGCTTAAGAATAAGACCTAATTGTGCCTTTATCATCCTAAGACATATAATCAAAAACCATTTTGAATCGGTTGAAAAACAAGTTCTAGAATATTAATGACTATGAGATTCACTCAATCAAGAAGATATGGGTTTGAAAATTTGTTTGATAAATAACCCATTTTGGCTCAAGTCTAACCATGGAAAGTCTTTTCAAAGAAAATTTAAATCACATAAGGTTCATTTAAGCATTTATTTGGCATTTAAACAATCAAATTTTGAAAATTTTACTCAAAATTTTGGGGTCCTTAGACACTTTAGCCTTGAGTTCAAAGTAAATCTGTCATGCAATCATGGTAAATTACAAGATTACAAACAAAACAAGGAAAACACACATGCAAAATAAAATAACAATCCTACAACGTAAACAAAATAGTTAAGTTTTCTTATCTACCACCCCAAACCAGAATTTGACATTGTCCTCAATGTTAAAATGGATGATAAAAGGATAAGAAAACTTACCTGTAGTAACCCCAAACCAGCATTTGACATTTTTTTTAAAGCTTAAAATGAAAATAAAGACATGGGGTTACCTCCCCACAAGTGCTAAGTTTAACGTCTTCAGCTAGACTCTATCTCTCAATCACAGTCAGGAACCGATTAGGGCCTAGAAACTCATACCTTAGTATGGAAGGTAAAGATTTAAGTTCAACATTTGGGCTCACCATGACCTCAGTGTCATGTCTCAGTAGTATGTTACCTTTACTGCTTTTTGATGTTCCTACAAACTTATTCAGAAAAATAGATTCAAGTGGGTCATTAAGAAGAGTTTCATCCTTCACCACTTGGTCAACAATTTTAATTCCATAGCAAACATCATTAAAAGGTTTTTCTAAAACATTTTTCAAGTTAAAATCAACCTTTTGGTCTCCAACAGTTAGAGACAACTTACCATTCTTGACATCGATCACAGTACCTGCAGTTGCTAAAAATGGTCTGCCTAAAATAATAGGAATCAAAGAATCTTCGTCCATTTCAAGCACAACAAAGTCAGCAGGTATAAAAAATTTTCCTATCTTAATAGAAACATCCTCTAAAATTCCTACAGGATATTTCACAGATCTATCATCCAATTGTAAACACATCCTAGTAGGTTTCAATTCACCCAATCTTAATTTTTTAAAAATAGATAAAGGCATTAAACTAACACTAGCTCCTAAATCACATAATGCCTTATCTATTGTCATGTTACCAATCATACATGGGATAGAGAAACTACCTAGATCCTGAAGCTTAGGTTGTAGCTTCTTTTGAATTAAAGCACTACACTCTTCAGTAAGTGCCACTGTTCCGTCTTCTTCCAGCTTTCTTTTGTTGGACAAAATATCCTTCAAGAACTTCGCATAGATAGGCATTTGCTGCAAAACATCAATGAAGGGAATATTGACATACAATTTCTTTAAAACATTAAGAAACTTACCAAATTGTTTGTCCAACTTTGCTCTAGCCAGGCGCTGAGGAAATGGAATAGGAGGTTGATATGGCTTAACCTCTTCTTTATTTTCTTGTGGTTTTTCTTCCTTATTCATCGGGTGAGATGGAGACTCATCCAATTTCTTTTTCTTTTCAGTCTTACCAACTGGACCATCATATTGAGTACCACTCTTAAGAGTGATAGCCATGGCATGGTTGGAAGGTCCAACCTCGGGTTTCCCAGGAAATGTTCCTGGCGCTCTTTGAGAGTAGGAGGCTTGTTGGGCAATTTGATTCTCTAGTATTTTGTTATGGGTGGCAAGAGAGTCCACTTTTGAAGCTAAGGTCTTTATTGCATTGGAGAACTCATCATTCTGCTTCTATTGAGTAGCTACAAATGTCTCCATTAATGACTCTAGTTTTGATTTCTGTGGAATGTAGGGTCCTTGTTGAGGGTTGTAGTTACTTTGATTACCTTGGAATTGAGGTGGCCTATTTTGGAAGCCAGGTGGACCTTGTGGAGGTCTGTAGTTACCTTGATAATTTTCACCATAGTTTCCAATAGCATCCACCTGATGCATTTCTTGTTCTTGATTAGGGGTCATTGCTAAATGGCAGTTTGTAGCTCCACGTCCTAAAACACCACAAACTTCACAAACAATATTAGTAGCACCTGTTGACCCTATTTTATCAAGTTTTAATGTTAATGCTTCAACTTTGGCAGAAAGTAGGGAAAGAGCATCAACAGAGTACTTACCTGGTGTTTTAGCAGGTAATCCTCTCTTAGAGTTCCACTGGTGAGTGTTTTGAGCTATTTCCTCAATCAGGTTCTCATCTTCATCAACATTTTTACTCATGAAGGCTCCTCCAGCTGCAGCATCTAAAGAGATCTTTTGTGTTGAAGTTAGTCCATTATAGAAAATATGGATTGTCAACCACCTTTCTATCCCATGGTGAGGACATTCTCTTAGCAACTCCTTGTATCTCTCCCAGGCTTCATATAAGGATTCGTCATCTTTTTGTGAAAAATTTATGATTTGTTTTCTCAGCACATCAGTCTTGTTCCTTGGGTACCATTTATTGATAAAAGCACTGGACAATTGTTCCCAAGTCATGATGGATCCTTCAGGAAGAGAGTATAACCACGCCCTCGCTTTATCTCTTAAAGAGAAAGGGAAAAGTCTCAAGCGAATGGCATCATTGGTGGCTCCGTTCATCTTCAGGGTGTCACAGTATTCAAGAAAGATTTGAAGGTGAAGATTTGGATCTTTAGATGGTAATCCTCCAAATTGGTTCTGTTGAACCATTGAGAGTAATGAAGGCTTCAATTCAAAATTGGTAGCCTCCACTATGGGTCTAAGGATGCTAGATCCTCTTCCATTTGTACTTGGAGCGGCAAAATCTCTTAAGGGTCTATGTTGGTCTGCCATTTGTTTTTCTTTTTGTTGTTTTTGTTGTTTTTGTTGTTTTCTTAAAGCTCTAAGGGTACGTTCTATCTCAGGGTCAAATCCTAAGTTTAGATCGACACTACGGCTTCGTCGTATAAAAAGAAAGTAAATGACAAATAAAACAAATAATCACAAAAATAAAACAACAACAGATACACAAAATAAAGAACAAAATACAAGATTACAAAACAAAATAAAAATAAAAATATTTACAAGTATGATCTAATCGAATTTCAATATTGCCGATATTTAAGGAACAACAGTCCCCGGCAACGACGCCAAAAACTTGACAGGGCCCGCAAGCGCACGGGTTATGTCGCATAATATAAAAGATTATCGTTCTCCACAGGGACTGTTTTCAAAGTACCAGCATATTGAAATTTAATTATCCATACAATTGATTTTTAATGTTTTTGTAAAATAAAACACAAATTAAAAATAAATTTAGAAACAAAATTTACTTGACACTTAAAAAATTAGAGTTGAGAGTATCTTGGGATTTTGGGGGATCAAGACTCTATTTTATGTTAATGAATTTTAACTTTTCATAAATAAGAATCAAATTAAGTTTTCCAAGGCGGATTTTCCTTAAGCTAATTAATATGTTCCTCTCGGAATCCTATTAATGTACCTAACCTATGGAAAGCGCTGCTTAATCCTTAGAAAAGGCCCATTAAGTTTTGTGAAAATCCCTTATATAAAATTCCCCAAAAGATTTTGATTACTTTCACGGTTTTACCGAGGTCACAAAAAGTATTTCAAAAACTTAGGCTTAGTTCAAAATCTTTCCAGTAACAATAAATCTCTCGATTCTATTAATTACTTAAACTTACTAATATACCCGCAAGTATACAGTTTTATCACTTAGGTTCTTGTTAGGAATTACTAAGAGCATTGAGCAATTTTTGAACTAAATGGAAAATAGAAATTTATTTAATTTAAAGTCAAAATAACGTTAATATAAAATATTATCATACCCCCTTTATCCCAAGATAATTAATTTAGTTACTCATGAAATAATTCAAATTCATATAAATGATGGAAAAATAAAACATACAAGACATGGTAAAAATAAAGACTTACGGGTTTCTCCAAAAGCTCAGAATAATTTTACCACTGTATTTCCTTGTTGCAATATTCCTCCACCAATTACAAATTGGAATACTCACTTTTACAATTCACAACACTTAAAATAAAAGAAAAAGAAAAAGAAAGTAAAAGAGAAATGGGAACGGGAAAGAAAATAAAGAGAAAGAAAAAATGAAAGAGAAAGTAAAGAAAAAAAAGGGAAAAGAACGAAAGAGAAAGGATGGAATTAAAGTACAAATATTAAAGAGAACTAAATCCTAAAAAATGACGGTGATCCGTCATGCCCTCCTCCTTCAGACCGCCCCCTATTTATAGAAATGGGGAACGGTGACTAATGGGCTTTTTTTTATTATTTTTTTGTGTCAGCCGCCCCACTAAATCAACAAAGTAGCTTGGATACAGCCTGGACGTGTGGTGAAACAACTTGGATGGTGACAACTATAGGGAGCGGCGGCTAGCTCATTTGTCTTGTTGTCAGCCGCCCCCTCACAAGTCAAGGATCCACTTGGATAGTGGTAATCCAAGTCAGCATGGGCATTCGGTGGAAATATGGGTCGGCTTTCTCCTTCTGACTCAGATTTGGTGCCTCAGTCGGTATACACCCAGAGTGGGAAACAATCCGAATGGAAAAGGTGTTGTTCATACACAAAAGACCGAGTGAAAGCTTGCTCGGTGTTGCTTTGCTGGACGGTGTTGGGTTGCTGGACGGTGTTGTTGCTGTGAGGAGAGTCGGTGTTGTGGTTGGATGGAGAGTCGGTGTGCAATTCAAAGCAACTCCGATTGGTTTATTCATTTGGAACCGATTGAAAAGTGATTCGGAACCGTTTGAAACATTCATTCGGTACTGATTAAAAAGTGGCTCGGAACTGATTGAAGAGGGACTCGGTACCGACTGAAAAGTGGCTCACTCGGCACAGGTTCATGCCCTCCTTCTTTCACGTGACCCACTCCGGATCGGGAAGTAAATGATTCAATCGGAACCTCTTAAAATGTTTCACTCGGCTACGTCTCTGGAAATGAATCACTCGGAGAGACCTTGCTCGGATTTGCTCAGGAATAATTCAGTCGAGAACGACCCTTCCTTTACTCATTCAAATAATACACTCGGACACCTTCCCTCAGAAGTCCGAGTTGATTTCCATTCAGAATTGCCTTCAGTCGTCAATTAATCTTTTCGGTTGTTTTCACTTGGGAGTCGGCTTTGCCTTTCACTCAAAAATCTGGAATTTTGAGAGAGTCTGGAATCTGGCCGATAGAAGCTCTTCACATGTCCGAGCTTTGTTTTGCTCGGAAATACAACTCTTTCCCCAACTCACTCGGAAGTCTTCCTTGGAGACATCTCACTCGGGCTTAGTGTGAAACTTTGAGAGTCTGCCCGAAAGTGATTCATTCCCGGTCGGATCTTTCCTTGCTTGATAAGACACTTTCTCCGAAACTCACTACTCGGAAAGGCTTTGCCTGACAGTTATTCTTTGAAGTTCATATTTTCTTTCATTCGGAATCAACTCACTCGGGAGTCTTCCACTCGGAGGCATTTTTGTCCAGAAGAAGCAGTTGTTCCCCAAATCTAACCTGGTTTAATTAGCATTCCTTCACTCGGACAATAGTTTTGGGTAGTATTTCTTCAAAGTCAGTCCCTTTTTTCACTTAGAATGCTTGCAGTCGGACAGCTTCCACTCGGATTCACCTCCAACCGAGACATATTTCTTCAAGGTCAGCCATTTTTCACTCGGAATGGCTTTGATAAAGAAAGCTTCCACTCGGAAACGCTCCATTCTGAGTTATCCTACTTGGATTTGATCATTTTTGAGTCATTCTACTCGAATTTCATCATTCTGAGTCGGAATTCAGCATAAAAAGAGAGTTCTTTCCATTTTGGGCTTGTTCTTCTTGTCTCTTTATCATTTTATGGTCGTTTTTCTCTTGTTATTGACCCTTTTATTACCTTAATTTCTACAAAATAACATACCCAAGTAGAATATAGTGGAAAGAAAGCAAAAATCATAATAAATAAAGGAAATACAGTGCATAATGATTAAAATCCTAAGCAAATTAGATCTAATTTATTGTGTTATAAAGCACTTATCAACCACCGGTGGTGTAGGCTGATGTTGTTGACTGAATGAGGCCATCATCTCACTCTGAAACTGTCTCATCTCCTCTTGTAGCAGCCTCTGCATCTCCTCCCTGGCCTCTGCCTTCACTGCAGCTACCTTCTCCTCAAAGCTCTTCTCCAAATCAGAGATGGATTGGGAGGCGGTGGCGGGAAGACCGAAATAGGTTCAGAGACCTGGAGAGAAAGAATGATTACAAACAAAAATATTTTGATAAACAACTTAACTAGCTGGATGTGTAATGTTACCATGTCCATGACCAGCTGCACGGACTCGTCCAGGGTGCTCTGGTTGGCTGATGGCGGTGGTCAGGATATCATCCCTTCCATGAGCCACGAAAGACCCTTGGGTCGACTGCTCCACCAAGGAATCCTGCAATCAAAACCCAATGATCAATGGAGTTTGTTTAGTAATAGATAGACAATACACAATGTCATAAATAATTTTAAGAAGCATTGCACTTACAATTCGTTGGGCAACCTCCTCAGCGTGTGATGACGTGTAGTCACCACTCTTCCTCGTCCTGGCCTGCTTCCATTTTTCATGGCGTGCGGGTGGGGAGGGGGGATCCACAACACTGGTGTCAGGGTGGCTACTCTGGCGCTGACTGGCCTTCTCCTGGACCATTTTATCCTCCAGCAATCGGTAACCCCCACGTGACAACCTGTGAGGGTAGTCATTCTTCCCACGGATTTCCTGTGCTTTTAGACGTCGGGCCTGCAACACAAACAATTCAGTTAATAACTTTAACCTTATATATGCTTGTATAAAAGCATTCAATGTCAATTTCAACAACATCATAAGTAGAAGGTACTTACAATAAACTCGTCTGCCTGTCTAGATGCAACAAATGTATCCCAAGTCTGCTGATCTATAAATGTGTAAGTCTCTCCAGGAAACTTGCCCTGCTTTTTCCCGAAGACATACCTAAAATTCAAAATACTTAAAGTAAGGAATTGACATGCATAAGAAAGGACAAGTTTAAACACTTATTTTATAACATACATACGTACGTGGAAGTCAGTGTGGTCTTGAATGACCTCCACTTCTCAGCCATCTCAGACATGATCTTCCTACGTAGTGTATCGACTGCAGGAATATCCCATGCATCCTACAATCAGCAAATTAAACATGGTTTATTGTATTATGCAGAACATATGGAAATACAAGTAAAATAACAAATGTGTAGTTCAAGTACTTACAAGAACATCAGACCAAATTGCATTCTTAACGACCTCCTCAACACTATCCCAATCTGGGATAATGATGGACACCTTCGACCGTTCCAACACACCCAAGTAACTCTGAAACTTGGCGGCGTTAGGTCCCGAAGTCTGCCCTGTGTAAATATCAATGTCAACATGGCTCCTCTGACCCTGATGGCACCGAAGAGCAACACTGGTCATCCGAGTAACACCTTGTTTCCTCCTAGTTGAGGAATCTGTGCCCTTGGAGTCAGATCTCGCATGTGGATCCTGGTCAGCCATAAGTATCTGTTTAAACAACCAAAAACATAATTAGTGAGTATAATAAACACATTTTGCAAACACGTTCAGTTAATAGATGTACCATGTTTACTTATTATTAATCAACAATAAACATAATGAATGATATATAACCACAAGCATACCCTATGTTTCCCACATACCCTCCTGGTGGTCATAATGAGTCGCGACTATATCATCTGTGAGATCTTCCACAACGCCGGTTGGTGTACATGTTGTTAGACAAGGTATATCTAGGACATCAAGAGTTGGATCCCCAATGTTATGTCTACCTTGGACAACAACTGACCATCGTTGATCTGAAGGGTCAACAATGTAAAAAACTTGTTTTACTTGAGCTGCCATGATGAAAGGCTCCTCTTTATAACCGACCTTGTTTAAATCCACTAACGTAAATCCAAAATCATCTATTTTTACACCACTTTTACTATCAACCCATTTACATTTAAACACAGGAACTGTGAAACGACCATAATTAACTTCCCATGTATCTTCAATGACACCAAAATAACATAACTCAGCCATGATAGGGTTTCTGTCCTTTGAAGTGGAAAAATGCATTGATTCGGCCACAACCATAACTCCACTGTTCTGCACCGTACTCTTGTCATCTTGGGCCCTTGTATAGAATGAATAATTATTTATGTCATAGCCATAATAAGTGATTACATCAAAGTTGGGTCTTAGAGCTAGTCGATGCAATGTCTCAGAAGCAGATGTATCTTGGAGAAGGGTCATTTTGAACCATTGCATGAATGTTTTGTTGTGTTTATTCAACACCCACTTTTCAGCCATTCTAGGGTTGTTTCTTTTGACTATGTCTTTGTGTGCAGCTAAATACGGGAGCACAACGTCTGTGTTATCCAAAATATAAAGGTGTGCTTGGAGGACTTCATCACGTGACATGCTTTCAATTCTCTTCCCAAGGGTACCTTTTCCATCCAATCGATTTTCATGACGAGTCTTCGAAATCCCAATGCTCTCAACCTGTGATATATAATCTGTACAGAACTCAATTGCTTCCTCTGCAATGTACCTTTCTACAATTGATGCTTCGGGGCGACGTTGGTTCTTTATATAGCATTTTAATATCTTCATGTATCGCTCAACGGGATACATCCACCTCAAGAACACTAGCCCACACAAATGGACCTCCCTCACCAAATGGATGATTAAATGTACCATTATATCAAAGAATGAAGGTGGGAAATACATTTCCAACTGACACAGTATAAGAAACCCTTCCTGTTCCAACGCTTCCAACTCCTCGTGGGCAATTACTTTGCCACATATGGCATTAAAAAACAAACACACCCTTGTTATCACATCTTTGACATTTTGAGGGAGAATGTCACGAATGGCAATTGGTAGAAATTGTTGCATCAGCATATGACAATCATGTGACTTCAAACCAACTAACTTCAGATCCTTCAAGGAAACACAAGTGTTGATGTTAGAACCGTATCCAGATGGAACTTTGACACCATGCAATGATTCACACAAACTTTGCTTCTCTTTTCTAGACAAGGTATGACATGCTGGAGGCAAATATGTTTGTTTTCCTTTTACTTGTGGGTGCAACTTCTCACGTATACCCAACAACTCCAAGTCTAGACGTGAATTCAGGCCATCCTTCATTTTTCTAGGTATGTTTAACAGGGTTCCAACCAGACTATCACACACATTTTTCTCTAAATGCATCACATCAATACAGTGTCTCACATCAAGATCTTTCCAATATGGCAAATTAAAAAATATTGACCTTTTCTTCCAGCTTTTTTTTGTAGTTGACTGCTTCTCTAACTTACCAAGAACCACATTAACGTTATTGACCTTTTCTAATACTTCACGACCAGACAGTAGTGGGGGAAGCCCTTCAAACTCTTGCATACCATTGAATGACTTCTTTAATCTACGAAGTGGATGATTAGATGGAAGAAACCTACGATGTCGAAGATAAACATTTTTCCTTCCATGATGCAATCGATCAGAACTAGTTCCCTCCTCACATATAGGACATGCTTTATGACCTTTGATGCTATAGCCCGAGAGGTTACTGTAAGCAGGAAAATCATTTATCGTGCAGAACAACATGGCTCTCAATTTGAATGAATGTCCTGTAAACCCGTCAAACACATCAACCCCCTCTTCCCATAACATTTTTAGGTCTTCAACTAACGGAGTTAGGTATACATCGATGTCTTTCCCTGGTTGTCGTGGACCAGAAATCATCATTGATAACATAACATATTTCCGCTTCATGCACAACCATGGCGGCAAGTTGTAAACAAACAACAAAATAGGCCACGAACTGTGGTTTGTGCTCAGGTTCCCAAACGGGTTCATTCCATCAATGGCCAGTGCAAGCCTAACATTTCTTGGGTCATGAGAAAAATCTAGAAACATCGTATCCACTTTCTTCCACTACAATCCATCTGTCGGATGCCTAAGTTATCCATCAACAACCCTTTCATCAGCATGCCATCTCATAAGCTTCACATCATCTACATTGGCAAACAAACGCTTTAGTCTCGGCACTATAGGGAGATAGCACAACACCTTCGCAGGAGACCCTTTAGTGCAGACTTCATCAGAATCAACCTATTTTTTCTTATATCGTGACACCCCACATCTAGGACATCGATGCAACATTTCATACTGACCATGGTATAATACACAATCATTTGGGCATGCATGTATTTTGTTATACTCCAATCCCATAGGACACAACACCTTCTTAGCCTCATAGTTACGATTTGGCAAGGTGTTATCAACTGGGAGCATTTCTTTCAACAACTTAAGCAAGTCAGTAAAGCTTTTGTCTGTCCACCTATTTATCACCTTCAAATTAAATAATCGTAAAACTGCTAACAACCTCATGAAATTGGCGCAATTTAGATACAACGGCTTCTCAAAATCCTCACACAGACTCGCATATACATGAGCTTTCTTAAAACTTTCTACCCCCACGTCACGTATCATATCCTCAAGTCGGTCATCCATGTCGTCATTAACCTTATACGCAAAGCTTTGGTTATTTGTTTGAAAACTAGTACTTGGCACCTCAACATGTTCACCTTGCCATATCCATCACGTATAAGTCTAAAGAAAACCATCACACAGCAGATGTTCTCGTACCTTTTCCAATTCTAATCGACGCATGTTCAAGCATTTAACACAAGGGCAAAAATACTTTCCATTCACCTTCTCAGTATTTTGTATCACGAATTCTATGAATGTTTCGACTCCACCCTTATACTGTGGACTTACACGTGATGCAGCTATCCAACTTCGATCTATACCCACTATTCACAATACCAATAAATTTAACGGTGCTATGAATCTCCCTTTCTTTACAAAGGTGGTGGTCCTACCCATTCAAGATAAACAATTTTCTATACTTCATAACTACATACAACTTATGAGTTATTTTAAAATTTGATAAAATTTTGGTAGCATTTCGCATTAGTCTCTAAGTACACGAAATGAAAGTGGTGACATCAAAGTCAACCACAATCAAATATGCACCCAGAGAACAATACAAAATTTAACTAACCAAAACTTGATCAAACTTTAAAATTACTCCTAACTTGTACATAGCAATTATGCATAAAAAATTGTTCATCCCAAACTGTCCAAACAGACAATTCAAGATTCAACACAAACGATGAAATCAATTAATTTAATTACCATTTGTGTGGAATCTCAAACGGGAAAACTATGGTTCACTCATTTACAATTTAAAAAATCACAAACTCATTTAAAAGGGACTAAAATATTAACATTAGTGCCACCAAATTCAGATTGAAATTAAAGACAATAAACAAAGAATTTTATTACTTAACTATTAGTAATTTTTTATTTTGTTGGGTAGTATTTAGATTTAACATAAGGTGTTTTCGAGTGTTGTATAATAAACAAAACTAGTTATTATTATTATATAATTATTTACAATTATAGAACAAAAATAATTATGGCCTTAATTCATTATGTAATTATAATTTTAAATTACCCAATCAACAATTTAAACATATACTACCCCTAAATTATAATTTAATTCACCCTTTGTAGGGATTGTGTAATGTGTAATTTTTATTTAGTTTAAAATATCAACCATTTTGTATTTAATTTTTTTTAATAGTGCAAGAAATATTACTAATGTTTATGTATTTAATCTAAGTATTTAATTTATAACTAAGTCAATCAATCTAAGTATTTAATTTATACCTAACAAAATTCTAATTTCCTAATATATAACTAATATTCTTATTTTCCTAAAACTAAGCCTAACATTAACAAAGTATTCAAAATAATTTCAATAATCAACACACCTAACCATTTAATCTATAGTCAACAACTAATTTTACTAACATATAACTAATGACATTTTAATTATCTTAACACTAACGGTAATTGCATTAACTCAAAAATAAGCATTCAAAAAGGAAAAGGTGGGGTTTTAGAAAAAAACCTCTTTCGGAAGTGACGTCAATGGAGAGATGAAGGGAGGAGGAGGGAAGACCAACTTGCGTCAATAAGAATATGGAGGGAGGAGGTTGGAAGACGAAGAGGAAGTAGGTGCGTCTTTGTGTTAGGAAGGAGGATATGGCGTTAGGAAGGAGGTGCGTCTTTGCGTAGAAGGAGAGGTGGAAGACGAAGAGAATATGGAAGGAGATGTGGAAGACGATGACGTAATATGGAGGGAAGAGGTGGAAGATGAAGAGGAAGTAGGAACAACAAAGTAGAGTTTAGGAAAACTGAAATGGTTTACAGATGGGGAGGAGGGAAATGAAATAAGAAGACGAAGAGGTAGTGGGAACAGCAAAGTAGGAGAGGGAAAACTGAACAGATGGGGGGAGGGAAATGAAATAATAAATAGGAAGAGAAATAACCACGGTTCTATAACAACCGTGGTAATAGGGGACAAATTAACGACAGTTATCACTCCAACCGTGGTAATAGGGGACTAAAATGACGACAATTCAAATACAACCGTGGTTATATGGGAGATATAACCACGGTTCTTAACCAACCGTGATTGTATATTACTTTAAATTTTTAAATGGCACCTAAGACCATGGTTACTTCTCAACCATGGTTAAATATGTTTTCTATAATTTCAAAAATGCCACCGTGTTTTTTATTACTACGGTTCTCCCATAACCGTGATTAAATCTTGTCGTCAAATCTATTTTTTGCACTAGTGTTTGCTAGAGGGGCACAATATTTAGAGTGTAGCCTCACCTGTCAATTTTTTCCTTCAGTGCAGGATCAATCTTATCATCTATATCTCCATCATCAAACTCCTTATAAGTAAACATATCATCTTCTGTATGTGAGTTTGAGGTCTCAACAATTCTATCAACTTTAGCACTTTCTTCTATTCTAACCAGACCTTTAGCGACATACTGGTTTGGTCTCTCTTAATTTTTTTAAAACAATTTGTCCTAACAAATTAACCAAAGAATCACATTCAGAATTGACAATTAGATACAGAAAACAAAATGGAAAATGTATCTATCTACAATAAATGAAAGGATGTTAAAAACTATAGCCCTAACTAGTGTCTACTTTTAACTTTAACGGTTCAACTTGCAGATTAAAGGAAGCTTGATGAAGCCACCTACAACATACTTAAAATAAAATTGAAACTACAATTGTTGCCATTTGGGAAAACCGTAGGTCAATGCATCTGAGTTTATTGCACGATTAACTTATATATCATAAAGAGTGTTATCGGGTGTATAATATTGTGAGTACTTTGCATGTCATCAATTACTCTATTTGCCTGAAAGTAAAATTCATTAATAAATTAGTAACTATGGAACAATTTTTTTTGTAATTATGTTAATGATTTGATCTAACAATGGCAAATAGGAAAAAAAGGTATAATTAATGAAATAAAAAACACTTGAAATAAGGTTTGAAGGTTTATTAGATTACCATGAATATAAGATTTTATATATCATTTACGTTAAAATAATAATAATAATAATAATAATAATAATAATAATAATAATAATAATAAGGGATTATATATATCATTGTATATATATAACATGATATTGGATTTTGAAAAACTTAATTAGATACATGATTGAGTAATATACCAAGGAAACACTTTTTCAGAGATGGATGAATACGTGGAGAAGTTTGTCTTGGAGATACCATAACAAATTGAATGGTTTTAAAATAGAGTACAAAAGACGGGACCCTATATATATAGTGCTCCTTGGTGTCAAAACTCTAATAATAGCCCACCAGATATACATTGTAATATAATTTCTTTTCTTTTCTTTCTTCTAAATACTTGATTAGAAGTTAAGCCTAAGGCTGAATATATTCATGTACCAACAATATTATCTCTTTGGCATTTTACGTAGTAGTTTTGAAAGAAATGATCTAACTCACTCAGGGTATAACTATACCTGAGGTTGTTTTAATTTGTAGAGAACTACTTCCTGGCATCACTACACATATGAACGATTCAGCATCAATCTTAGTCTTGGCAACTCCTTCTCCCGACCATAGAATTCTTGGAGGAATGAAACAAAATGGACTATAATATAGTTAAATTCTTTTGAACTAAGGATAATCAATTTAAGATGCTAATTAATTTTTCTTATGCTAGTAAATTAATAATTAACTAAATGTACATATAAATACCTCCAATAGTAATGTTTTAGCTCCAACAAATTTGTTATCCTAGCTGAATTCAGTCACTGGCTAACTTCAACCTTGGTTGTCTGTAGTGTAGCTCAAGTACTTGCCTTCTCCACTGGCCTTGTATAACCAAGAAGCAGCCCATAATAGTTCGTCCTTACAATTCACAGGCATCATAACCTTAATTAATATGAACTATACAAAATTTGTCAGTGTTTGAATGTTTTCAGGAGATAGCAGCTCTTTTTACTTAGTACCCGGACTACGAGAATTAGAATGGGCATGAACCTGAGTAAGAGTCGATGTGGCATTTTACAATACAACATGTAAGGCAAATGAACAACAACAAAGAAGCCAGACGATGGAGGTGAGGAGACAAAGCAACAATGGAAAAAACTAAGCTCACAGGTAAAGGAACTCTTTGAATATGAAGGGGGCTCTGTATCCCAAACCCTAAATCCCTAAATCACTACAACCAACGACGACACAACCTGGCTACCACACACGAAGGAGAGAGGGTTTTATCAAAGGAAGAAGCTTCAATTGAAGAGTGGAGCGTCAAGGGCTTGTGGGTTGTGATTGTGTGTTGTAGGAGCACGACGTTGAGGTGGCGGTGTCTAATGGTGGTGGAGAGAGGAGAGGGAATATGGGTAGTTAAGTGTTCAGGAAAGGTGGATTGGGGAAGAGAACACTTCTTCAGTAAGGAGTGGAGTTCAAGAGGGTTTTGGCGAAGAGAGGGAGGCGTGCAAGTGCATATGAAAGGGTTTTTAATGTGCAAAGATTTTTCACCGGTCCAAAACTAAGTCGGGGTAAAACCACTATGATTTCTCACCGGTCCAAAAGTAGGACTAGTGTAAACACTACCATTTCTCACTGGTCCAAAGTGTAGACCAGTGTAAAATTTCAAATTATTTACAAAATTACCACCGTGTTATTTTTTACATCGGTTATATTATAACCAGTGTAAAAAACCTGATGAGAAAAGCCTTTTTTCCATTACTGATAATATTATCATATTAGTGGAATTTAAATTATCTCTTAAAATATAACTTATAACCCTAATCAACAATTGAATGAAGATATTGAAGTCTGTCGCTTGATAATGATACAAAATTTTTCTTTTATATATTTTATCACAAAAGTATGTTGTTTATATAACAACAACAACAACAACAACAACAACAACAATGATAATAATAATAATAAGGCTTAATTAGGTTTTATGTCTCTAATCTCTTACTCAATTTTGATTTTAGTCTCAGATTAATTTTTTAACAAGAAATAATTATTAGCGTTGTTAGTTTCTTGTCGTTAACTGATGAGATCTTTAACAAAAAGACACACCGATTGTTGGTGTATGCACTACGGGGTCTTTATATATCATTTTGTACTTATCAATAAAATAAGTCTTTTCAATTTTAAAATTGTTTTAAATCTGTTTATCCTTAGAATAGTAGGTCATATGAGAACTATTCCTAAAATGTCCCTAATCAAGTATTTACACAGGGATATGTATATACATTAAGACTGGTGTGTGAATGTACTAATGATCTAATCTCACAGATCACAGATATCGAAGATATCTAGTCTTCTCACAGGTGCACAGATCATGGATAATATTTTTCTAATATTTTAAAATAATTACAATATTTATTTTTAAAAATATAATAAAATTATAAATTAATGTAAAGTAACCAAAATTCCTAATCAATAAAAACCTAATAGGATATAGTTTTATAATTATTATCATAAATCTTTTTAGGATAAAATTATATTAAAATATTGAAAATTATTTGTAATATCTCAAAAAATATTTACACTACTAATATATTCTAATTAATTTTTAGAAAATAAAACTAAAATTAAATAAACTTATGAGAAGAAATAAAAATTCAAAATTTTAACATAAAACTATAATAATTCATTAATATGATATGTAATTAAATATTTTTAAGAAAATAATAAAATCAAAAAAAAAATTATGTTCATGCAAATGCATGGGTCTAAAAATCTAATTTGTTTTATAACATTAAAGTTTATATGAGTTAGGTTTCATGGTTCACTCAGACCAAGACATCTATTAAGATTTGATGAGTGTTTACCGATGAGGTTAAATATCATTCACTAATAATATCATCATATTAGTGGAATTTACATTATCTTTTAAAATATAACTTATAACCCTAATCAACAATTGAATAAAGATATCAAGGTCTGTTGCTTGATAATGACACAAAATTTACAAATTTAATATTCTTTTTTTGTATATTTTATCACAAAAGTATGATGTTTATATAATAATAATAATAATAATAATAATAATAATAATAATAATAATAATAATAATAAGGCTTAATTAAGTTTTGTGTCTCTAATCTCTTACTCAATTTTGATTTTAATCCTTAAACTTCTGTAATTGTTACCGTTGTTAGGTTTTTGCTGTTAACCGATGAAATCTTTAACGAAAAGACACACCAATTATTGGTGTATGCACTATGAGCTCTTTATATATCATTTTTTACTTATCAATAAAATAAGTCTTTTCAATTTTAAAATTGTTTTAAATCTGTTTATTCTTAGAATAGTAGGTCATATGAGAACTATTCCTAAAATGTCCCTAGTCAAGTATTTACACAGGGACATGTAAATACATTAACACTAGTGTGTGAATGTACTAATGATCTGATCTCACAGATCACACATATCGAAGACCCACCATGAGAATGTTGCATGGACCGTTACATGAGTATCATAAACGGTTCTCAATGTGATAATGGTATATGTAGTCCTCCGACCTGAAGTCATTATGATTCCTAGTTACACAAGGAGTTTGTTGTTTTAATACAATCAAATGTCATTTATAACAAGATCACCATAATAATAATAATAATAATAATAATAGTAATAATAATAATAATAATAATAGTAATAATAGTAATAATAGTAATAATAGTAGTAATAGTAATAATAGTAGTAATAGTCGTAATAGGAGTAATTAACAACAACAACAACAACAACAACAACAACACAAGACTAATTAACAAGGAAGAAAGGCCCATGATGGAGAAATACCATAATGGATGTAGGTGGTGCTAGTTCCGCTCCAGTTAGCGCAATGAATTATAAAGGATGGTTCATGGTTCACGATGATAGTACTAGCAGGAGATTCAATGGCTAAGTTTCAATTAAGGGTTTCAGTTTATGATTTTGGATTATAAGGTTTCATTGTAGTTGAAGACAGTGGGTGCGATGGAAAAGAATAAGAGGGGGAAGATTAGATCTAACTTATGGTGGTTGGCAATAAGTGAAACGCCGAAATAGATAATGGTTGGCCTGAGGCTAATTGGGGGTGTCATGTCGGGTTAAGAGGGGTTGGAGGTGGCAACGACAGGTCATAGAGGGGTTAAGAGTAAAGGCTCGAGGTCGGTGAAGAAAGGTTCAATGGTGGAGGGGGAGGTGGAATGAAAGAGGGTTGAGGGTTGATAGTGGCTATGGAGAATGAGGAGGGTTAGGACTTAGCTGTTTTTAATTCATCTAGTTTTTATTTAAATATATTAAGTCTAATGATAAAATGCTAATTACTAACATGGAAACTAACAAATTATATTATCTAACTTATTTATTTATTTTATTAAGGAACGGGGCAAAGCCCCCAACAAAACTAGTCACCAACCATATGAGGTAGACAAAAGCCTATACAATTATTCACAAGCATGTTCCTCATACAAGCACGAATGATATCAAAACTAGACAGACCCAAATGGAGTGTGTGTCCCATATTTGCTAATGAATCTACACATCAGTTACCTTTTCTATTACTATAAACCAGGCTAATTGACCAATCAAGATTAAGGAGCCACCTAATTTCCTTTACACTAGACAAGAAGTGGTGTGAAACAGAGCACCTATTTAAGATAAAATCAATATCTATCCTAGAATTAAATTCCACTACAAGATTAGTAATGTTAAGATCCAAAGCTACCTTAAGACCACGAAAGATGCCCCATAGCTCTACCTTAACTGAGGAGCAAAACCCCAGATTCAGTATGAAACCTGTAATAAACTTTCCATATGAATTCCTTATAATACCTTCGGAAGCTGCTTCCCATAAAGGTTTTCTAACAAATCCATCCATGTTTAATTTTAATACTCCTTTAGGAGGTCTAGCCCAACCAATATTAGTAGTATACTTGAAAAACCTCATCTTCTTCACTTTCATTATATTAGAAGCATCAATTAACATTTTTGTATAGAGGTGCACTTGCTCCCTAAGATCAGGGCCATTACAAGCTTTATTTTGAAATGTCATTTCGCTTAGCCTATAATTTCTGTAACAAAATCGAAAAACAACCTTTTAACTAGTGTCCACTTTGAGCTTTTCATCCTATAAAAGGTTAAAATATAGCTAGTCATTATGCCTAACACTAGAGAACTTGGCCCATCAATTAGCATGAATATGAACTTTTCACATGTCTTATGCAAAAGAGTAATCTCACAACAGATGTATTGGAGATTCCTCTCCATCTCTACAGGATAGGCATTCTATTTCTACACTCATTCCTCTTCAGTTAAGCTTGACACAAACTACTAACTTCCCATGATAAATTTTCCACATCAACATTTTAATCCTTAGGGGGCCGTTCCACTTCCATTCACTTCTAGATGCTAAATGATGGTATCTGGCTTGTCCTAATCTCATTGGGAAGGCAAGCTGCCTTAAAACATGATCCCATAGAAAGGGTTGTAGTAAATCCCACTTCCAGTTATCATTTTCTCTAAAAATAGTCACTGGAAATTTTTGTCCATCCAATTAGGAATTTGATCAATTCAGTGCTAGGCAAGTTCATCCAGGTTTAGGAGGAATATATTTTTCTAAATTTTAATATTCAAGCCATTCCCCAAACTCCAAGCATAAAGCAGGCCAAATTTTCACTATACTCTTCCATAAAATGGAGTCTTTATTCGTAGTTGGAGGACTAGGCATGACAAGACCACCTTATGTTTAGCCCTTAAAACTTTTACCCATAAAGCATTTGGGTTGGCAATTAGGCCTAACCCCAACTTTTCCATAAATGTCCTATTAAGCATCCTTAAACATTTGAACCCTAAACCACCTTTGTTATTAGGCTTCATAAATTCACTCCAAGCAATGAGATACACTATTTTCTTTTCTAATATGCTGCCTTATATGAAGTTTCTACATATTCTTTCAATATCATCACAAATAGCTAAAGGGATTAGGAGAGCTTGCATAACATAATTAGGTATAGATAGGGTATTTAAGCTAGAATTACTATCCCTACCATAGAGGCAGTGTTTGACTTCTAATTACTCAATTTGTTTTTACTTTGTCAACCAAGAACTCACAATTAGCTCTAGCATGGCTTGCGTGGATAGGAACACCTAGATAATCTGAAAGGGCCTTGACTATAGGGATTTGGAAGATATTCTAAATGGACTCGGCCTCACTAGGCTCTACCCCTTTAGAGAAGAAAAGTTTAGACTTTTGGAAACTTACTTGTTTCCCTGATTCTAAACATAACCTATGAAGGATATCCATGATAACATGAGCTTGGTTTCTGACACCCTGGATTAACTAGGACTAGTTCCCATACTGGAACATCCCACTTAATTAAGGAGTCACAAGTTATTTAGAAAATAGAAGTTTTTTTTTCTTCTGATCAATGATCATTAACGCATAGTTTGAGATAAGTATTATAATAAAGTAGGTCAATTCTTCATGGCAGTAGTGTACTTAAAAGGTACGGGGCTCGCAGGCTCCTAATAAAACAACTACAGTATAATAACATAATATAAAACTAAATGTCAGTATCTACAATGGTCTCGACGTGAACAACAGATACTAGTAGTCTACATCTATAGCTCGACATCCACTACTATAGGTAATCCAGATCCTGCTTGCGCTTGTCTTTTCCTTCGGCTGATAATCACAATAAAAGGAAAATAGACACACAACACAAGAGGGGTGAGTATAAGCTCTCAACCCACATGACTCACATGCAAGGGTAGCCACAAATATCATTTAAGTGTGTATCTAATTAAACTGATACAGGAATCTAGACGATGTTCACCGATACACCCACATAAATTTAGAATACATACAAAGATAATGTACACCAACAAAGTTAGTCACACATGGTATGTTATGCATGTGTTCAGTTCATTATAATCCATTTATCTTAATGAAATTCCAAAAATAGGGCCCAAATCTCGCACATCAACCTCATATATCAATATCCATGTCCATAACAATCCAACCTTCTCTTCCTGCCCAACTAGAGCGACCGGAGCTCACCTTATTCTATTTTCACAAAAGGGTAAGGACTCACAGTCTTATCAATTATGGATCCAATACACATCTCGTTAGAACGGGAACTACATGGTCATAGAAACCCTCGTCCAGAGTCAAAGTATACCAGAGTTACCAGGCTGTCTGGCCTTAGGCGCAAATCCAAGCCATTGGAGGTCTACACCGGTATACTCCCAAGACCGCCCTTAGGGGATCGCGACGCTGCTATTCTTCAGTGTACCCATCACTGTATGCTCTAGGGGATCACTCGATCATCCCTCCTCATACTCTATATGCAATCTACTTATTTCATCATAAGGGTGCCTAAGTACTAGACGGAACCTTGCTTATTCAACGTACTTGTGCTTAAGGCGTTTAAAGCCAATTACCATGAAAATTTCTAACAAGTACTCTTTACATGTCAGAGCCTAGGTGCCATCTAAAAATCTTTCTTAGGAGCATTGAGGCTAGGCCTAAAATATGAATTTTATATGAAAAGTTTTCCAATATTTTAATCCTTCAACTATTTATAAGTTTCATTTAAGAAAACATCATAAAATTTTTGTTTAATAATGAAATAAATTTCGAACTACATTTGTTTTTACTTGTAGAAATGAATTCACTCATTGAAAATATTAAACTTTCTTAAGGAAAATGGACATAAAATACTTAGCATTCCTTATGACAATTCGGGCTATTTAACGATATTTCCCATCATATTAACTTACAATGAAACTTGATATATTGGCCTTAAATTTTAAATTTATTAAATCCTTTCAAAAGTATTTTATTATAACTAGTAAAAATTTATTCTAAACTTATTAGAGAAAGGAAATTTTTCTGATAAGTCAATAAAAGTCATAAAATTGCTTATTTCTTGTTGTTTTATCAAAAACTTTGTTTTCGACGTATTTTATCTAGAAAATTCCAAATTGAGTAATTCCAAAGTCAAAAGTGCTTAACTTATTAAATGCTAATTAAATACAATAAAATTAAATGTTAATTCTGCACAAAAACCAGTTCCACACGAAAATACACTAAAGTGGCAAAATTTGTCATTTTAGCTTTCATAAAAACGTGTTTAAGGACAAGAAACGTATAGAAATATCTCCTAACCAAATTTTCCTCATTTGGGTAATTTTCCAATACTCAATATTCTCATCATATACCATAAAATACACATCCAAAATAGTTTGGCCATTTTTGCTCACATAAATACGTTTCTAACCGTTTCTAACTATCGCTCGCGCTATACTCGGGTCCCTTTTTAATTCTATTTCAAAATAGCATTTTATACATATTTTTATCATCATTTTTAAAATTATAAACATGTCCAAACAGAATTCAAATCATGTCTGTCACACCCTGGTTTTCTGGACTCGAATCCCGATGTAATCAAGATAATAATTAATAAAGATGTGAGTAAATTTTTCACGTTAAAATAATTTTCCACAAAAAATCAAAGAGTGAGATTTAATAATTTATAAACTGGATCGCTAATTAAAATGCTCACATATGTATACAAAATAATTCGAGTTTACAGCGGAAGAAGAATATGTATACGGGGCACCCGCCTAGTTCCATATATGAAGATATGGAAAAAAGGCCCAAGCAATCATGCAATTCATGATGTAAGCCTATTAAACCGCAATCGACCACACATATAAATCATAATCATACATCATCAATTGGTATCATTTCAAATACCACTAACATAAATAAATATTAGTATATTTACATGTTTAAGAGCCACTATCTATCAATGTCAATGTACATAAATCAATGATTACATTATGTTTAACAAATGTTGCCAGACAAGGCATTCCATTACCACTATTTACCTTCTTCAAGAGCTTTAATTCAAAACCCAAACTCATCCTATGGTAAACTTGCATCACAATGCTAAAAAGGAGACAACATGGGATAATGAGTTATACATTCAAAATGACGAATATAAATACATTGTGATTATGTGTACCTGCATACAACCAACATGTGTGCTTTGCTATAAATCATCAACTCATCACTAAACCATCATCAAGGTATTATATTAGGCATACAAGCTTCATTATTCACAATTCTGGTCAAGCACAAGCACAAGCACATACACATTCACACAGCCCTACATCATTATGGGAATTTATAATTTTCAACATTAAATCATTTAAATCTTTAATCAGTTAACACTCTCTCAATAGGTTCTCATCTCTATTTGGTCATCTCCATCTCAAATGCCATGTACCTATGGCTAATGCATATGTCAACTGTTTAATGCATATATAATGGATCCATTTCAATCACCCATGCACACATGGTATCTCAAGTGATTGCAACCATTTATAATCATCATCATATTGGTTTCCCGCCACACATGGGGTACTCCCTTCTAGCAGCCTCGCAAGGTGGTTTTCTCGTAATCGCAACCATGTATATCAATGCTCAATATTTTTATTTCTCGCCTCGCAAGGGGTACTCCCTCCTTGTGATCATAACCATGGGACATCATAGGAACTCGCAAGCCCTTTTCATTTCAAGTACCAAGTGATTGCAACCACTGGCTTATCATCATACAATCCCGCAGGATGTCTCATTGTGATCACAATCATATATCAATCGTTTTATAATGGTTTCCCACCTCGCAAGGGGTACTCCCTCCTCGTGATCGCAACTACAGAATATCATAGAACTCGCAAGCCCTTTTTCATCTCAATTAACAAGTGATCACAACCACTTGATCAATGCTATGCCATGCCATGAATGCAATAATGCAATAATGTATATGCCAATCTTAACCTCGCAAGGATATCTCACCCTCTCACATAGGGATATATTTTAATTTGGCATTTTCAATAATTAACATACAATTATTTACAAAGCCCGTCAAGGCATATCATTCATATACTTGGCATCTCAATGGCCACAGTATCATTCTCACATTAATCCACGCATAGAATTTAAGAAGCATAACAAGCATCATAGTATGAGTCCACACATGGGAATCAATCAAGGCATATTAATAAACACATTTCAAATTCATAGCATCACGTGCTAGCCAATACGATTCAATTTACATGTATAAGATTACACTTGTATCAAACATAATGACATTGCAATAATAATAATAATCACCGTTTTATCAAGGGTATGTTCAACAACAATATCCATTTTCATTCAACATCATTAATCATTATTCAATATGTATGGCATCATCCATTTTTAATCACCATTGATACTTTTTCAGAATTCATTGAGTTATAATAACTCATTGCCATTCAATTGTCCCCTCATTAGTTTCATCATCAATTAAGGTGTGTCATACAATCACATCATTTACTTTTCACAATGATTCATAATATATCAATAGAGGGGAAGCATACATATTTTCATAACATAGCATAGGCATACACATACCTTGCCATGGCCTTAAGCCATTCCCCAATCACCACTAAGACACACCACACATGTACCCCTAGTGAATTCGCTCGTTTTTACATAATAAAAGGGGTTTTGGATACTAATGAGCTCATGACAAATTTCAACATCAATACATGAGGAAAGCTCATTTTTATTCTTAAAAAAAATGGGACATGTCACAAATATCACCTATTAGTCCTAATTTGATAACCATAAAAAGTTAGGTTTAAAACCCTCTTAAACTTGAATTTTTCAACACAGTGGGTCTGGTATTTTATGCCTAATGAGAGTTAGAAAAATTCAATTAAAGTGGGACCAATTATCAAACCTCTGTAATATAATTATCTACAACTTTCATGCAGAAGTCAGAGGCCAAAAACGTCATTACGTTTCCCTAACAGGCCAAAAACAACAAAGAAATCATATCAGTCGGAAAAACAACATAACAGTGGTCATAACAGGGCTTTGAATAGATTCAAGCCCATATGAATTGATTCAAGCACTTCCACAGAGCTTTGAATCGATTCAAAATTCGTGTGAATCGATTCAAACACTTCTAGAGAGCTTTGAATCGATTCATGCACTATTTTGAATTAATTCAAGACAACATTATGCAGAAAAATGCCCCAAAAAGCTGATTTTTCCCACTTCTAAGTACCATAACTCCCTCTAACGAATTCCAAACGCTACGAAATTTTAACTCCAACAAATACACATCATTTGTGACATGTGATCACTGGCCTCACTCCAAAATTCTTTTAGATGGGTGACTTATGCGTATAAATGCGTTTTACCCGTTTTAAGCCATTTTAATGCAATTCAAGGGTCATTTCTCTATAGAATTGACCCGTTCTAGTTTCTACAAGTCATAAACTATACATGGAAGCTATTGGAACTATCCCATGCCATTCAATCCTCATAAAACTCTATTTGGCTCTATTAGTTCCTAAATTATGTATTAATGTCAATACCTAATTTCATATTTTGAGCAATTTCTCTATCAATATAAACATTAATGCCATCAATGGGCCTTAGCCTCTCATTACCAATATTCATTCATCAAAATCACATGAAATTCTAAATTCACATGGTATATGCATACTTCAACCCCTCATGGGTTATTCATCAACAATGCATTACTCCCATTAAAGGGGCACTAAACATTCATCATCAATTCATATACATATATATATATATATATATCATTCCCAAGAATCCACTATTGCCAAGCATGACATTCATCACATAACTAATACAACTATGGCAAGCCAAGCATGAGTAACCACACATACATTAACCACCAATTATTCTACTCATGCATTTGGAATGTAAAACTCCTCTCCTACCTCAAATGAAGAACCGCAACAATTCGCCTGCTTCAAATGTTCTGCCACGTTGCCTGGAATGCCATCTCCTATTAACACACATACACACACATGTGCTCAATTTATGAGCCAACACAAGGCATCCTCATAAGTTTAAATAATTGACACATATCTTAGAGTTCAATATCAAGTCCTAGACTTGTTAAAACACCAATTCATACACTTGTGTTAGGTTTTGGGAATTCCTTTCCCAAAACCAAGATTCTCTAAATCTTAAAGGGCTAACCATACCCAACAACAACAACATCTTTTTCACAATCACTTAAACTATCATTTGCCATTCAAATTCATCATTAGCCTCTTAGCTCCATTCAAAGCCATCATCAATCCACAAATTCAAGTAGCCCATATCATGGCCTAAGGCCTCATCAAATCCTCATTATTCAAGTCTCTCTTAACAGTATCTCAAAATCAACAATCAATATTACTCATTCAAAAACTCACTCTTATATATATAACCACTCCAACATCAATAACTCATAATTTTCTTAAGGATTTCCCAAAGCCACAAAATCTCAATTCCTAGGGTTTTCATTAAAATCCATTATCATCAATTTCAACCAATTATATGCATCATTTCAAACATCCATGGGCTAACAACATATCATTCTAACCAACATCATCAACAACAATAATCCCTAATGGTTTTCTAACCTAGGGTTTGGTTCCACATGCCATTATCCATCAAAACAACATCTAATCTTCTATCACTATAATTAAATAAGCTCAAAACCATCAACAAAAGCCATGGGTGTTCAAAAATCATACCTCTTTCCCAAGTCCAAAGGGCAACACAAAAATGGAGAGAAAGAGAGGAAGAGAAGAGCCTAGCTTTGCTCCAATATCAAATGCAAGCTTCATGATTCCTTAAAACCCAAGGAATTTTGGTGGGTAGTGGTCATGGAGGGGGTGCCACGGTTTGCTCTTGAAGGAGGGGAAGAGATGAAGAATGAAAAATGAAGTAGAGAGGGAGAAAGGGACAACGTGAAAAGGAGAAGAGAAGTGAGGCTTTTGTTTTAAATTTTACTCCTTTCATTAAACTTTGTCGTTTTATAACATACAGGATCTCTGTTCGGGCTTAATATTTTATCTAAAAATTATTCCGAATACATATTCAGATCCGCAATAATATTCTTAACAGCCCTGACCAACAGTATCTTAATCGGAGATACTTGGTCTGATACCCATATTCTAACCGGGTATAATTTTAACTCCTTAAATCTCAATAAATTATAAATATCCATAATAAATCCTAATTTAATTATTTCCCAATTTTTGGGACATAAATCAACTCATATAATTATTTATTATTTATTCTGCTCAATTAATCATTTTTATAAATTTTGGGATGTTACAATCCACCCTACCTAAAAAGAAATTTCATCCTCGAAATTTAACCTCGACACATAAATCATAAGGCCATACTTCAGGCCGCACACGAACAATGTATAACGTCGTCATAACATAGCTCACATGTTCATACTCAGTATGACCAGACAGACTTAAACATTCACTATAAGCAGTTATAACCCTACACTTGCCCGGCCTACGTGTTGCTGCATCCGACATACAAGAAGGCGTCCCAATCCCGTAATGGTTACCACAAACACATAAGGTCGATGCATAAGTGCATATTGCCACAATGCCTATGGCATGTAAAATCATATCAGGACAAGTACGTCGTATTCCCATTGCTCGCATCGATCACACTTACTCTAATAACATCAATTCATATGGGACTTAGTGACAATTCTCATAAGTCCATGACCAACACATTCGTATCTCATCATCATCATACAATTAATTTGGCATACATCATGCCATACCAGTCATCAAATATTAGTTAACATCACCATAAATTAGTGTACCAACCATATATTTCAATTATCGCGGGGTAAATACCGCATCATCGGGCCTCATCCATCCCGAAGTCATGATCAAATCATCTAATAATCCTTTGTCTCATTCATGCATCGTTGGCTATAAATCGATTCAAGCCTACCTGAGTCACTAAAATCGCATGAAGTATGCAACTTCGAGGTTAAAATAGGGTTCCCGATCATATAACAAGCTTTCATATTAGGGATTCTCCTCACAAATCATAACCAAATTCCATAAACTGGACATACAACTCATGTCATATCACATCACTATGTGGTTTCTACCATCAGTATAGCATCTTTCAAATTAAAAATGAGGTAATAACATCGTCAAATTTCCATCTACCAACCCACAATCACACATGTCATCCCTAGGTCATATCATAATCCATAGCTAATTTCATGATCACATCGTCGAGGGCATACAATTTAGCCCAAAGTCATACCATAAAATCATGTACACCATAGCCAATACCAATCATACCCCAAATTCAATGTTATTATTCATCCACTATTTAGGGGTCACATTCATTATTCGTATTCCATCTCATGCTGGCTCTAGCCTCAATAATTCATCACACAATAAATCTTACTATGGATCTAATAACCATAAGGTTTAACAATTCATCAGACTTAGAAAGTCTAAGAGGTTACCTAGCACCCATCGTAGGATACACCCCCAACATCCAAACATCATTAAATAGAGTTCATAATATGGCATAAAGTTGAGACCACCATAGGGCCCAATTAAATCAATCATCCACAAGGTTTGATCATACAAGATCATGCCAAGTCAACAGGGTTACTACATCTAGTGGAGCAAAATCAATTCAACCATTCACTCGGTTCTCACACGCAAAAACTGAGACATAATCCCAATCATGTGCCAACACAATTTCATATTCATAATCTTGTCATTTATTCATGTTCCCAAACTAGGGAGACATAGAAAATCAATTGCATCATATCATATGAGGTTTTCATGCTAAAGGATATAAACTCCATCCTTCACAAATAGCACAACCAATCATTTAAATTCAAAAATACCCACATTAGGGAATTCTTTCACCATCATTTATTCAATCAATTTAAGCATGTGAGGTGCTTATATTCAACAAGCATGCTTTGGCCATAAGCCACAAGCATGAATCACACAAGAGACCTAACCAATTAATTTAATTTTCACATATAACAAGGTCTTAACATATATGGTCTATCATTATAGCAATTCATTTCTCAATACTTCCTATCCATGATCAACACATGGCATAGGTCGATCATCAAATCAATTCATACTCAATATATATCAATATCAATGCATAAAAACAATGTATTCATCAATCGAAGGAAATAGTGTAAGGAACTTGGCCGGACTTACACAATCAAGCATAGCAATCACACCGACGGATTCATTCATATGTATTCAATCCCATAAATCAATCAAGGTTAACAATGAGCAACTATGCTCCAAGAATCACCAAAATGTTTCACTACTAAACAATTGTGCTCAAAACATCCATAGTGCCAATTCTTTGCAGAGCAATTGTGCTATAATAATAATCAAAAATTCTATTTCAGACCAAAATACGCTCTGATACCAGCTTGTCACACCCTAGTTTTCTGCACTCGACATCCCCGATATAATCAAGATGATAATTAATAAAGATGCGAGTAAATTTTTCGCGTTTAAAATAATTTCAAAACACCACAATGATTACATTAAGACCCGAACCACAGAAAATCGAAGAGTGAGATTTAATAATTTATAAACTGGATCGCTAATTAAAACGCCCACACATGTATACAAAATAATTCGAGTTTACAGCGGAAGAAGAATATGTATACGGGGAACCCGCCTAGTTCCATATATGAAGATATGGAAAAAAAGCCCAAGCAATCATGCAATTCATGATGTAAGCCTATTAAACCGCAATCGACCACACATATAAATCATAATCATACATCATCAATTGGTATTATTTCAAATACCACTAACATAAATAAATATTAGTATATTTACATATTTAAGAGCGACTATCTATCAATGTCAATGTACATAAATCAATGATTACATTTTGTTTAACAAATGTTGCTGGCTAAGGCATTCTATTACCACTATTTACCTTCTTCAAGAGCTTTAATTCAAAACCCAAACTCATCCCATGGTAAACCTGCATCACAATGCTAAAAAGGAGACAACATAGGAGAGTGAGTTATACATTCAAAATGACGAATATAAATACATTATGATTATGTGTACATGCATACAACCAACATATGTGCTTTGCTATAAATCACCAATTCATCACTAAACCATCATCAAGGTATTATATTAGACATACAAGCCTCATTATTCACAATTGTGGTCAAGCACAAGCATATACACATTCATATAGCCCAACATCACTATAAGCATTCACAATTTTCATCATTAAATCATTTAAATCTTTAATTAGTTAACACTCTCTCAAGAGGTTCTCATCTCTATTTGGCCATCTGCATCTCAAATGCCATATACCTATGGCTAATGCATATGTCAACTGTTTAATACATATACAATAGATCCATTTTAATCACCTATGTGCACATGGTATCTCAAGTGATTGCAACCACTTATAATCATCATCATATTGGTTTCCCGCCACGCATAGGGTACTCTCTTCTAGCAGCCTCGCAAGGTGCTTTTCTCGTGATCGTAACCACGTATATCAATGCTCAATACTTGGCTTCCCACCTCACAAGGGGTACTCCATCCTCGTGATCGTAACCATGGGACATCATAGGAACTTGCAAGCCCTTTTCATTTCAAATACCAAGTGATCGCAACCACTGGCTTATCATCATACAATCCCGTAGGATGTCTCATTATGATCGTAACCACATATCAATCATTTCATAATGGTTTCCCGCCTTGCAAGGGGTACTCCCTCCTCGTGATCGCAACTACAAAATATCATAGGAACTCGCAAGACCTTTTTCATCTCAATTAACAAGTGATCGCAACCACTTAATCAATGCTATGCCATGCCATGAATGCAATAATGCAATAATGCATATGCCAATCTTAACCTCGCAAGGATACCTCACCCTCTCACATAAGGATATATTTTAATTTGGCATTTTCAATAATTATTTACAAAGCCCGTCAAGGCATATCATTCATATACTTGGCATCTCAATGGCCACAGTACCATTCTCACATTAATCCACGCATAGAATTCAAGAAGCATAACAAGCATTATAGTATGAGTCCATACATGGGAATCAATCAAGGCATGTTAATAAACATATTTCAAATTCATAGCATCACGTGCTAGCCAATACGATTCAATTTACATGTACAAGATTACACTTGTATCAAACACAATGGCATTGCAATAATAATAATAATCACCGTTTTATCAAGGGTATGTTCAACAACAATATCCATTTTCATTCAACATCATTAATCATTATTCAATATGTATGGAATCATACATTTTTAGTCACCATTGATAATTTTTCAGAATTCATTGAGTTATAATAACGCATTGCCATTCAATTGTCCCCTCATTAGTTTCATCATCAATTAAGGTGTGTCATACAATCACATTATTTACTTTTCACCATGATTCATAATATATCAATAGAGGGGAAGTATACATATTTTCATAACATAGCATAGGCATACATATACCTTGCCATGGCCTTAAGCCATTCCCCAATCACCACTAAGACACACCACACATGTAACCCTAGTGAATTCGCTCATTTTTACATAATAAAAGGGGTTTTGGATACTAATGAGCTCATGACAAATTTCAACATCAAGACATGAGGAAAGCTCATTTTTATTCTTAAAAAAAATGGGACATGTCACAAATATCACCTATTAGTCCTAATTTGATAACCATAAAGAGTTGGGTTTAAAACCCTCTTAATATTGAATTTTTCAACGTAATGGGTCTTGTATTTTATGCCTAATAAGATTTAGAAAACTTCAATTAAAGTGGGACCAATTATCACACCTATGTAACATAATTATCTACAACTTTCATGCAGAAGTTAGAGGCCAAAAACATCATTAAGTTTCCCTAACAGGCCAAAAATAACAAAGAAATCATATCAGTCGGAAAAATAGCATAACAGTGGTGATAATAGGGCTTTGAATCGATTCAAGCCCGTATGAATCGATTCAAGCACTTCCAAGAGCTTTGATTTGATTCAAAACTCATGTGAATAGATTCAAACACTTCTAGAGAGCTTTGAATCGATTCATGCACTATTTTGAATCGATTGAAGACAGCATTATGCAGAAAAATGCCCAAAAAGCTAATTTTTCCACTTCTAAGTACCATAACTCCCTCTAACGAATTCCAAGCGCTACGAAATTTTAACTCCAACAAATACACATCATTTATGACGCGTTCTCACCGACCCGACTCAAAAATTCCTTTAGATGAGTGGCTTTTGCTTATAAACACGTTTTACCCATTTTAAGCCGTTTTAATGCAATTCAAGGGTCATTTCTCAATGGAATTGACGCGTTCTAGTTTCTACAAGTCATAAACTATACATGGAAGCTATTGGAACTATCCCGTGCCATTCAATCCTCATAAAACTCTATTTGGCTCTATTAGTTCCTAAATTATGTATTAATGTCAATACCTAATTTCACATTTTGAGCAATTTCTCTATCAATATAAACATTAATGCCATCAATGGGCCTTAGCCTCTCATTACCAATATTCATTCATCAAAATCACATGGAATTCTAAATTCACATGGTATATGCATACTTCAACGCCTTATAGGTTATTCATCAACAATGCATTACTCCCATTAAAGGGGCACTAAACATTCATCATCAATTTATATATATACATATACATATATATATATATATATATATATATATCATTCTGAAGAATCCACCATTGCCAAGCATAACATTCATCACATAACTAATACAACTATGGCAAGGCAAGCATGAGTAACCACATATACATTAATCATCAATTATTCTACTCATGTATTTGGAATGTAAAACTCCTATCCTACCTTGAAGGAAGAACCGCAACGATTCGCCCGCTTTGAATGTTCCGTCACGTTGCCTGGAATTCCATCTCCTATTAACACACCTACACACATGTACTCAATTTATGAGCCAACACAAGGAATCATCACAAGTTTAAATAATTGACACATCTCTTAGAGTTCAATATCAAGTCCTAGACTTGTTAAAACACCAATTCATACACTTGTGTTAGGTTTCGGGAATTCCTTTCCCAAAACCAATATTCTCTGAATCTTAAAGGGCTAACCATACCCAACAACAACATCTCTTTCACAATCACTTAAACTATCATTTGCCATTCAAATTCATCATGAGCCTCTTAGCTCCATTCAAAGCCATCATCAATCCACAAATTCAAGTAGATCATATCATGGCCTAAGGCCTCCTTAAATCCTCGTTATTCAAGTCTCTCCTAACAATATCTCAACATCAACAATCAATATTACTCATTCAAAAACTTAATCTTATATATATAACCACTCTAACATCAATAACTCATAATTTTCTTAAGGATTTCCTAAAGCCCCAAAATCTAAATTCCTAGGGTTTTCATTAAAATCCATTATCATCAATTTCAACTAATTATATGCATCATTTCAAACAACCATGGGCTAACAACATAGCATTCTAACCATCAACAACAACAACAATAATCCCCAATGGTTTTCTAACCTAAGGTTTGGTTCCATATGCCATTGTCCTTCAAAACAACATCCAATCTTCCATCACTATACTTAAATAAGCTCAAAACCATCAACAAAAGCCATGGGTGTTCAAAAATCATACCTCTTTCCCAAGTTCAAAGGGCAACATGAAAATGGAGAGAAAGAGAGGAAGAGAATAGCCTAGCTTTGCTCCAATGTCAAATGTAAGCTTCATGATTCCATAAAACCCAAGGAATTTTGGTGGGTAGTGGTCATGGAGGGGGTGCCACGGTTTGCTCATGAAGGAGGGGAAGAGAAGAAGAATGAAAAATAAAGTAGAGAGGGAGAAAGGGACAACGTGAAAAGGAGAAGAGAAATGAGGCTTTTATTTTAAATCTTACTCCTCTCTTTAAACTTTGCCATTTTATAACATACAGGATCTCTGTTCGGGCTTAATACTTTATCTAAAAATTATTCCGAATACATATTCAGATCCCCAATAATATTCTTAACAGCCCTGACCAACGACATCTCAATCGGAGATACTTGGTCCGACACCTATATTGTAACCGGGTATAATTTTAACTCCTTAAATCTCAATAAATTATAAATATCCATAATAAATCCCGATTTAATTATTTCCTAATTTTTTGGGATATAAATCAACTTATATATAATGATTTATTATTTATTCTCCTCAATTAATCATTTTTATAAATTTCGGGATGTTACAGTGTCACTCAAAAACCATAATTTATTCATATATCTATACGTCAATTTTACTAAATCAAGCATATAAAATAGTTACCATAAAAATAAACATTTAAGCACTTTAATTCACAAAAATTTTAGAATTAAAATTCATATCTAAACTTATTTTTCTTCATCAAAAATTAAAGATTTAATTAGGCATGTATAGTCACTAACATACTAAAAATCAATTTTTCATGTGATAATCTATAAACATAAGTCATTAATTATAAGCCAATTTTTCTAACAGCAACACATCTCTTGAATTGTAGCTTCCAAAAATCATTTTTCAAGTATTTTAGTCCATCTAAATTTAAATAATTTAAAGGTATAACATGCAGCCACTAAATTAAAGAAAAACTCATCCTTTTAACATTTTAAACAACATGCAAGTGATATTTGGTAATTTAACAAATCTGTCCAATTTTAAGAAAGTGATTAATATGCATTAAAACTCATATTGTCTAAATTTTGTATCAAACCATGGGGAAGTGCAAGTTAATTTGGCCTTAAGAAATCAAGGTTTTTAAAGCTTTCTACTAAGTATAATAGGCATGCATGTACCTTAAAAAATTCTGTAGTAACAAAATTGTTAGAGAAAAATAATTCACAACTTGGAATTCTTAAAAATAAAAAATTTATTGTGAACATGGTGCAGCCATGGTACCACCCAAGAACAACATAAATTTCAATAATAGATTTTCATGATTAAAGGTTAAAAATTAGAGATTTCAAGGGAGGTACCAAGGTGTAAATATTAGGGGTATCCACACAACACCATGTAATGAGGACACACTAAGGGAGGACCCTTACACTACCCTAGATAAAGGACTTGAAGCTTACAAGGGTCCCCTCACAAGGGCTAAGACCAAAAGGGCCAAAGAGAGCATTCACAAAGCCCTATCTTTCTTCCTCTCTTTTAGTAGGCCTAAGCCTAAGGAAGATAACTACCTATATTCTTCTTGTAATATACTTAGTAGTTAGGTTCTCTAGGTATTTAGGATGTATTTGGACCTTGCATGGTCAATAAGGCCACTTTAGGGCCATGCACTTTCATTTTAGGCCATGTATAGGCCATGTTCTTCTCCTTTTGTCATATTGGGCCTTCGATTCATGGACCAAGCCCATTCTCCCTCCCTTGGCCGAAATACATAGGGGCTATATAAGGGAGCTCTCTTTTATAAGTTGACACACATTAATTCATTTTGAGATTTCATCACTTTGAGTGAAGTTTTACTGAGAGACATTCCTCCTTCTCTCTAGGATTAGTGAAGCTCTTGCAGGCTCTTATCCAAGGCGTAACACCCTGATTTTCTGGACTCGAATCCCGATGTAATCTAAATCAATAAATAATAAAAAATGAATAAATTTTTCACGTTTGAAATATTTCTAAAACACCACCAAGACTACATCAAGACTCGAATCACAGAAAACCAAATGGTGAGATTTTGATAATCTATAACTAGATCGTAAAATAAATCGCCGCTGATTACATACAAAAATGATAGAGTTTACAGCGGAAGAATATGTATACAGGGCTCACAAAAATGATAGAGTTTACAGCGGAAGAATATGTATACAAGGCTCGGCAAAGCATACAAATACACAACCTAAACCATATAGGCCACAATCAACCTTACACATAAGTCATAAACATGCAATGCCTAGAATATGTATATATATATATATGGTCATGCAGTATACATCTCTGATATCCATTTTCCATAAATGACCACATTCAATTCTATTTCAATATCATGTATCATACACATTTATACATTCCCAAAATGGGCTACATGTCCAATGTCACTGTATTCATCAAAGGGGTATGAATCCCAACACTCCAAATATCAATATATCACCTACTTATATTACCATTTACAATACATCCATCAATATCATTAATTATCATCACTATGATACACATTTTATTTCACAATACAATAATTACAACCGCTACCAGTCAAGGTATTCTGTTACCACTATTTACCTTCCCAGAGCTTTACTTTATAAAAATCCTCATCCCATGATATTCCTACATCAATACTAAAATGTAGACCACATGGGAGACTGAGTTATACATTTCAAATAATGATATGAATACAATTGAAATTATGTGCATATGCATATCAACATCATGTATGCTTTGCTAAACACAATAATGATCGTCATAAATTAATACTTCAACAATATATTCACATTTCATATTCTTTAATCAAGTCATAGCAAAGCAAGCATATACACATCAATTCCAATGCCCCAACGGGCTAACATCATTAATATTGACCATTCTGGTCTTTTCTCAAAGCCACCATAGGCTATCATCATCATCAACAATCATAATAATTATTCCCTACATTATAATGGGCCATAACACACATATCGTCATATTCGATATCTTTATATTGTACTTATATCATTAATAAATTTTTATATGGTTTTTAGGTATATCAATTACCTATTTCATCAATACCATACCATAATCTCAATCATCATCAATCATCATCACCTTCTGGCATATCTCCAAGCTATATGCAAATGCTTTGATGGCTAATGCATATACACAATGGAATAGACAACAAATACGGATTCGACTGTGCGAATAACACCAAGTGTGGGTCGAGCATAGGTGTGCTACTGTGCCCCCACTGCAGTAGAAAAATATGTACACATATCTCAAAGCATGCATGCATATCAACAACATCTTTTATTGGTACCAAACCGCTATCGCCCATCTGTAGCACTAGTCACCCCGTGACTTGTGGATCAACAACATGGCCTTAACTGCCAAAAGTGCTACGGGCCCCTCCCAAACACACATTGAGAGAGCCGTGCCCCGTCGGACACCGAGGTACTTGCTCATCACAGAGCCGCCCGCCCACTGGGCCAGCCACATAGGGTGCCTCGTCACTAAACTATGGGCAACTTTGTGAATCATACACTGAGTCACAAGGGAAACAACAAGAATGCTCATGTACTGAGCCGCCCTCCCACTGGACCAACCGGGCGAACCCCTAATATTCCTTACTGACAGCGTATGATATGCCATGGATGCAATACAATGCAAATCAAATGCATTCTCACTCTATGCATCCTAAATGCCACTCATCAAACATCATCATCATAATCACCAACACCGCCATACACACCTTAGTGGATTTTATCATTGTTGGTTTTAGCCATTGTTTTCAAGTTTTAGATGTGGCATTTTTATCTTGATATATCATATATTATACGTACAAGTCAACACTTGCAATCAACCACAATGGCATCACATAAATTATTAACGTTTATCTACTATTCATCAATATTACCACAAAATCAATTAATGGATTTTCATCTCATTATTCATTAATATTATTCATCTATATATATATTGGTGTGGCATTCACAACATTTCATTAATATAATTCAAGCCACACATGCAAGATCACATTTGTATCACACACAATGGTATATGAAAATTTATTAACAATAACGATCATCCTTTACTCAAGGAAATGATCCACAACATCATTCATCATCACACTTTACAATTATCATCTCTGATTCATCCGGTTATAACAAATACTACATCATTTAACTATTCTCTCATTGGTTTCATAACCACTCTAGGATATATCTCATAACCCCATTACCAAAGTCTCATTATCATTCTTTCATACCCCATTCTTGGGGTAAATATATCATGGTTAAATCATCCCAAGTGTATCCATCAATTCTAATCACCACCATGTTATATCATCATTATATATCCCTTGTACATTCCCTCAATCATCTCATAACAAAGGAAGGGGATCCAACATAAGCCCAAAACAAGGAAAATGAAATACAATTCCATTCCGGGCAACTCGCTCAAGCGAGACCATACTCGCTTGAGCGAGACAGAGATGGATCGCTTGAGCGCCCCAAATTTCCTTTGAGTAAAGGAGTTTTTTTAGTGTTAGGCCCCGATCTCACTTGAGTAAGATTCCTCTAGTGTCTCATTTCAGGATCGCTCGCTCGAGCGAGGATTCCCAAGGCTAGTTGCTAGCTCGGGCGAAAATACTTTAGTATTGGTCCCTCTGCTCACTCGCTTGAGCGAGCCTCCACATACATCATCACTCGCTTAAGCGAGATTCATCCAGAATCATTTTCCCATCTCACTCACTCAAGCGCGGCAACACCTGCTTGAGCGAGATTCATCCAGTAAGCATCCCCACGTTCCACACACGTCTCGCCTGAGCGAGACTCCTACTCGCCTAAGCGAGATTGGGTCAGACGCCACCCCTCTAATATAGGGGACTCTCGCTTGAGCGAGAATCCATCTCTCTTGAGCGAGATTACCATCATACGTCTAAAACTTAAGTTTTTCATTCTCCATTGCATACCACTATCCATCTCATGCAAAATTAGCCCAATTCAATATTATACATACATTAAATCACATCTTCTATTCCTAATTCAACAAGTTATATCTCTTCACTCTTATTCCAATTTATCAACCACATGAGGGAGGTTTCAACACAAATTATCTTACAATCACATATGTCACTGTGTCTAATTATCATAACATTGCTTCACAATTCAAGTAGTTTATCTATTCATAGGTTTTCATTAACCATGATCCATGTCTAACAAAGGGACAATTCAATACTTATCATCATCTCACATCTTTATATATATACATGCATTCCCTTAACATTCAACAAGGCCATGCCATTATTCATCACATCATCAATTTGACATTTAACATATTCATGGCAAGGTAATGCATGAGTTCATACATATACATAATTAACAATTATTCACTCATGCGAATTTGAAATGTAAACTTTTCTCCTACCTCGAGAGAAGAATCATAACCCAAATGCCTCGATCATTCCGCATCATCGTCTGGAATACCATCCTATCAACAAACACACACATATATATATATATATATACATGCCATTAATAAGCCATTATTTTTCCTAAAACTCATTATCAAATCCTAGACTTGTCTAAACTCCAATTCATATGCTTATATTAGGCTTCAGGAATTCCTTTCCTAAAACCAAGACTCTCTAGGTCTTAAGGGCTAACTATACCCAACAACATCATTACCTCTTATCCATAAGTCTCCCAAATCATCTTATGAATCACTCAACTATCATAACAATCTATTCAAATTCATTATAAGCCTCTTGGATCCATTCAAGACCATCATCAATCAACAATTTCTAAATGACATATATCAAGGCCTAAGACTTTATCAAATACTCATCTTACTCCTTTTATCCATTATTATCATTATCATCATAACTATCAATACCCAACAATGAATATCATGCACCCATCCTCAAAATCAATTCCAATATCCCAAAATTCATTTCCTTTACATAGTTTATTCTAGAGCACTCATAATAATCAAAATCATCAAGTTGGCTAAAAACCCCAAATTTATCATACCTAAGGTTTTCATCAAAATTAACCAATCAATAATTTCAACCCATATCTAAAATTCATATGAAAACCATAATCCTCATCCATTTCTAAAATCACACCCTAATCAAGAATCACATTTTCAAGCCATCCATGCATAGGGTTCACATCCCTATCAACACCCATAACTTCTAACATACCATTTCCAACTCAATCAACAACAAAACCATAACAAAGATAATGAGGAGGTAAGAAATCTTTACCTCAAGTCTAAGATCCATCAAAACAAAAATAAGAGTGAAGAAGAGAAGGAGATCATCCTAGCCTTGCTCCAATGTCCCTTACAAGTTTCATGAACCCATAAAATCCAAGCTTTTGAGTGAAAATGGTGAATGGAGAGGGTGGAAGTGGGGGACGGTTTTCATAAAGAAGGAGGATGGAGAAGGAGGAAAAAGTAAGTGAATGAGAGAGAGGAAGAAGCTGCCGAAAATAAGAGAAAGAGAGGGAAATTGTGTAAAAATTGGACATTGCCCAATGGGTAAAACCATACATCCATGCCCTTTTGTCCATTGTGTTATAAAACCCTTTACCCATTATGCAAAAGATGGTAGAAAAGAGAGGGAATGGTGCCACAGTTGAGTCGAGAAGGGAAGATAGGAATTTGCATTTTCTTTTAATTCTATTTTGCCTCGTATATTTGTCGTTTAATATCATACGTCGTGTCCAATTAATTATCTTCTCAACACTAAAAATTATTTTAACTATACCACCTTAACCATAATAATTTTCTAAACATTCTAGACCCATCAAATATTTAATTTGACTAAGTAGGTGCCACATCATCTGTTAAATCACCCAACTCCGGTAAATCTTAATTTGCCGATAATTCACCTCGGGTGTTAAATTAATTCTCCCACAATTATTGGACCATACATAATTAATTACCATTATTCCATAAATTGTTTTCTTTAAAATTTAGGGTGTTATAATTCACCCCATCAAAAAGAAACTTCATCCTCGAAGTTTAACATCAGCATATATCGTAAGGCCACACTTCGGGCCGCCCATCAATAAGGTCCAATGACATCATGAAGTAATATCGAACTTTCCAAAGTCCAGTAGGACTTGATTAGTACCATTCCTTTACCCAAGCATAAAGTCTCATACATCCAAAGTGAGTCACCACTCATCAATTCTCAGTTCATTCATCACAACTCTTACATTCTCATCTAGTACCACCGGATAAGTTCAATACATTCTCCATAAGCAGTTACAACACTACACTTGCCCGGTCTATGTGTTGCTACATCCGATATACAGGAAGGCGTCCCAATCCCATAGTGGTTACCACACACACATAAGATCGGCGCATAAGTGCATGTTGCCACAATGCCTATGGCATGTAGAGACATATCAGGATATGTACCTTCATATCTTACTGCTCACATTATTTATATCAATTCAAATGACATCTCTTCACACATAAGATTTTGTGAGAAGTCACATAAGTCCATAAGCAATACACTCACATCATGTTATCATTTAATAATAATCCAGCGTAAATCATGCCATATAATTCATCAGTCGTCAACCACCTTAACCATATATTAACATATCAACCATAGATCTCTAATCCTCATAGGGTAATCACCCCACCATTGGACTTCATCCATCCCGAAGTCATAGTCAAATAACTTAGAAATCGTTTGTCTAATCTGAACATTGTTGGTTATAATTCAATTCAAGCCTAATCGATTCACCAAACTCATGTCAAGTACACACCCTCTAGTTTAAGATAGGGTTCATAATCATATAATAAGCTTTCACACTAGTTAATTTCCTACTTTATCATAGCCAAAGTCCATATACTGGACATATGATTCACATTGTTTCACCTCAGTATGTGGTTTCTATCACCAATATAATTCCTTTCAAAACAAAAAGGGAGGTATCAACATGATTAAACTCTATTTACCAACTCATGTTTGCATATATTACCTCTACATCACATCATAATCCATAATTGATCTATAATCATAATGTCAAGGAATACAATTTAGCCCAAAGTCATATCATAAAATTTTTCATCGTAGTCAATGCTAAGTCATACCCCGAATTCAACATCATTCCATAATTTATCTCACTACGGCTCAATCGTTCTTAAGATTCAATCTATCATTAGGCTTAGAAAGTTCAAGGGTTACCTAGTACCCATCGTGGAATACTTCCACGACACACAAAATCATTAATATTCAATATATCAATATTCAAATGCATAATATCAATGTATTCATCTTTAGAAGGAAATAGTGTAAGGAACTTGGCCGGTCTTACACAAACAATCATATCAATCCAATTGAGGAATTCATTCATTTGTATTCAATTCCATGATTCATCAAGTTTTTCAATGAGCAACTATGCTCCACAAATGTACCACACAACCTCAATGATAATGGCACATACTCCCATAAAAAAAATTATAACTCATGAATAATGATTCACAAGGATCCTCAATGGGCTATATTCACAATCCAATACTATTGGTTCACAAGAAATCACCATTGAGAAAACAACACCCTGATAGTCAATTCACAACTCTTAGACAACTAGTCATTCATAAATCCATATAGGGCAATCAATACTTTAACATATCATCATCCTCTAGATAACTGCCATTCTTTAGTCTATGCAAACAACCATATTCCAACAATGAGCCTCCCGCTCCAAAGATCACCATAAGTGTCTTACTATTGAGCAATCGTGCTCCAATCATCCATAATACCAATTTATTATAGAGCAACCATGCTCTGATGTTAATTAACAAATCTAATTTAGTGCAAAATATGCTCTGATACAAAGTTGTAACACCCCGATTTTCTGGACTCGAATCCTGATATAATCTAAATCATTAAATAATAAAAATACAAATAAATTTTTCACGTTTGAAATATTTCCAAAACATAGCCACGACTACATCAAGACTTGAATCACAAAAAACCAAAGGGTGAGATTTTGATAATCTATAACTGGATCGTAAAAGAAATCGCCCCTGATTGTATACAAAAAAGATAAAGTTTACAACGGAAGAATATGTATACAGGGGTCACACTTAGTCCTATATATGAAGATATGGGAAAAGGCTCGGCAAAGCATGCAAATACACAACCTAAACCATATAAGCCACAATCAACCTTACACATAAGTCATAAACATGCAATGCCTAGAATATGTATATATATATATATGGTCATGCAGCATACATCTTCGATATCCATTTTCCATAAATGACCATATTCAATTCTATTTCAATATCATGTATCATCAACACTTATACATTCCCAAAATGGGCTGCATGTCCAATGTCACTATATTCATCAAAGGGGTATGAATCCCAACACTCCAAATATCAATATATCACCTACTTATATTATCATTTACAATACATCCATCAATATCATAAATTATCATCACTATGATACATATTTTATTTCACAATACAATAATTACAACCACTGCCGGCCAAGGCATTCCGTTACCACTATTTACCTTCCTAGAGCTTTACTTTATAAAAATCCTCATCCCATGATATTCCTACATCAATACTAAAAAGTAGACCACATGGGAGAGTGAGTTATACATTTCAAATGACGATATGAATACAATTGAAATTATGTGCATATGCATATCAACATCATTTATGCTTTGTTAAACACAATAATGATCGTTATAAATTAATACTTTAACAATATATTCACATTTTATATTCTTTAACCAAGTCATAGCAAAGCAAGCATATACACATCAATTCCAACGCCCCAACGGGCCAACATCATCAATATCGACCATTCAGGTCTGTTCTCAAAGCCACCATGGGCTATCATCATCATCATCATCAATCATAATAATTATGCCCTACATTATAATGGGCCATAACACACATATCGTCATATTCGGTATCTTTATATTGTACTCATATCATTTATAAATTCTTATATGGTCTTTTAGGTACATCAATTACCTATTTCATCAATACCATACCACAATCTCAATCATCAATAATCATCATCACCTTCTGGCATATCTTTGCTCTTATGGATAATGCATATGCACAATGGAATAGACAAAAATGCGGATCTGACTGTGGGAATGACACCAAGTGTGGGTCGAGCATAGGTGTGCTACTATGCCCCTATTGCAGTAGAAAAATATGTACATATATCTCAAAGCATGCATGCATATCAACATCTTTTACTGGTACCAAACCGCTATCGCCCATCTGTAGCACTAGTCACCCCGTGACTTGCGGATCAACAACATGGCCTTAACTGCCAAAAGTGTTACGGGCCCCTCCCAAACACATATCGAGAAAGCCATGCCCCGTCAGACACTGAGGTACTTGCTCATCACAGAGCCGTCCGCCCACTGGGCCAGCCATATAGGGTGCCTCATCACCAAACTATGGGCAGCTTCATGAATCACACACCGAGTCACAAGGGAAACAACAAGAATGCTTGTGCATTGAGCCGCCCTCCCACTGGGCAAACTGGGTGAACCCCCTAATATTCCTTACCGATAGCGTATGATATTCCATGGATGCAATGCAATACAAATCAAATGCATTTTCACTCTATGCATCCTAAATGCCACTCATTAAACATCATCATCATAATCACCAACACGGCCACACACACCTTAGTGGATTTTATCATTGTTGGTTTCAGCCATTGTTTTCAAGTTTTAGGTGTGGCATTTTTATCTTGGTATATCATATATTATACATGCAAGTCGACACTTGCAATCAACCACAATGGCATCACATAAATTATTAATGTTTATCCATTATTCATCAATATTACCACATAATCAATTAGTGGATTTTTATCTCATTATTCATCACTATTATTTCATCTAATATATTGGTGTGGCATTCATAACATTTCATTAATATAATTCAAGCCACACATGCAATATCATATTTTTATCACACACAATGCTATACGATAATTATTAATACTAACGATTATCCTTTACTCGAGGAAATGATCCACAACATCATTCATCATCACACTTTATAATTATCATCTTTGATTCATCGGTTTATAACGAATACTACATCATTTAACTATTCTCTCATTGGTTTCATAACCACTCTAGGATATATCTCATAACCCCATTACCAAAGTCTCATTATCATTCTTTCATATCTCATTCTTAGGGTAAATATATCATGGTTAAATTATAATCCATCAATTCCAATCACCACCATGTTATATCATCATTATATATCCATTGTACATTCCCTTAATCATCTCATAATACAAAGGAAGGGGGTCCAACATAAGCCCAAAACAAGGAAAATGAAATACAATTCAATTTTGGTTAACTCACTCAAGCAAAACCCGTACTCGCTTAAGTAAGACAGAGATGGGTCGCTTGAGCGCCCTAAATTTCCTTTGAGAGAAGGAGTTTTTTTAGTGTCAGGCCCCGATCTCACTTGAGCGGGCCACTCTTGCTTGAGCGAGATTCCTCCAGTGTCACATTTCAGGCTCGCTCACTCAAGCGAGGCTTCCCAAGGCCAGTTACTCGCTCGGGCAAAAATACTCTAGTATCGGTCCCTCTACTCACTTGTTTGAGCGAGCCTCCATATACAACATCACTTGCTTAAGCGAGATTCATCCAGAATCATTTTCCCATCTCACTCACTCAAGCGCGACAACACCCGCTTGAGCGAGATTCGTCCAGTAAGTATCCCCCGTTCCACACACGTCTCGCCTGAGCGAGACTCCTACTCGACTAAGCGAGATTAGGCCAGAGGCCACCCCTCTGATGTAGGGGACTCTAGCTTAAGCGATAATCCATCTCGCTTGAGCGAGATTACCATCATACATCCAAAACTTAAGTTTTTGATTCTCCATTGCATACCACTATCCATCTCATGCAAAATTAGCCCAATTCAATACTATACACACATTAAATCACATCTTCTATTCCTAATTCAACAAGTTATATCTCTCCACTCCTATTCCAATTTATCAACCACATAAGGGAGGTTTCAACAAAAATTGTCTTACAATCATTCATCACATCATCAATTTAACATTTAATATATTCATGGCAAGGCAATGCATGAGTTCATACATATACATAATTAACAATTATTAACTCATGCAAATTTGAAATGTAAACTTCTCTCCAACTCGAGAGAAGAACCGCAACCCAAATGCCTCGATCATTCTGCATCATCGTCTAGAATACCATCCTATCAACAAACACATATATATATACATGCCATTAATAAGCCATAATTTTTCCTAAAACTCATTATCAAGTCCTAGACTTGTCTAAACTCTAATTCATATGCTTATATTAGGATTCGGGAATTCCTTTCCCAAAACCAAGACTCTCAAGGTCTTAAGGGCTAACTATACCCAACAACATCATTACCTCTTATCCATAAGTCTTCTAAATCATCTTATGAATCACTCAACTATCATTATAATCTATTCAAATTCATTATAAGCCTTTTGGCTCCATTCAAGACCATCATCAATCAACAATTTCTAAATGGCATATATCAAGGCCTAAGACTTAATCAAATACTCATCTTACTCCTTTTATCCCTTACTATCATTATCATCATAACTATTAATACCCAACAATGAATATCATGTACTCATCCTCAAAATCAATTCCAATATCCCAAAATTCATTTCCTTTACATAGTTTATTCTAGAGCATTCATAATCATCAAAATCATCAAGTTGGCTAAAACCCCCAATTCATCAAAATTAACCAATCAATAATTTCAACCCATATCTAAAATTCATATAAAAGCCATAATCCTCATCCATTTCTAAAATGACACCCTAATCAAGAATTATATTTTCAAGCCATCCATGCCTAGGGTTCACATCCCCATCAACACCCATAACTTCTAACATTATCATTTCCAACTCAATCAACAACAAAACCATAACAAAGATAATAAGGAGGTAAGAAATTTTTACCTTAAGTCTAAGCTCCATCAAAATAAAAATGAGAGTAAAGAAAATAATGAGATGGTCCTAGCCTTGCTCCAATATCCCTTACAAGTTTCATGAACCTATAAAATCCAAGCTTTTTGAGTGAAAATAGTGATTGGAGAGGGTGGAAGTGGGGGACGGTTTTCATAATGAAAGAAGAGGAAGAAGAAGGAAAAAGTAAGTGAATGGGAGAGAGGAAGATGCTGCCAAAAATAAGAGAAAGAGAGAGGGAAATTATGTAAAAATTGGACATTGTCCAATGGGTAAAACCATATATCCATGCCCTTTTGTCCATTGTGTTATAAAACCCTTTGCCCATTGTGTAAAAGATGGTAGAAAAGAGAGAGAATGGTGCCACAGTTAAATGGGGAAGGGAAGATAGGAATTTGCATTTTCTTTTAATTCCATTTTGGCTCGTATATTTACTGTTTAATGTCATACGTCGTGTCCAATTAATTATCTCCTCAACACTAAAAATTATTTTAACTATACCACCTTAACCATAATAATTTTCTAAATATTCTAGACCCATCAAATATTTAATTTGACCAAGTGGGTCCCACATCATCTGTTAAATCACCCAACTCTGGTAAATCTTAATTTACCGATAATTCACCTCTAATGTCAAATTAATTCTCCTACAATTATTGGACCATACATAATTAATTACCATTATTCCATAAATTATTTTCTTTAAAATTTAGGGTGTTATACAAGGGATCTCTCCCTCCCTTGGTGGTGAGTGGAGTTATCTTCCTCTCTAGGAAGTGGCCTCCAAAACATTCCTTCCCTTTTTCTTAGCCTTTCTCCTCCATTCCATCATTCTACTCTTCCATTCCGTCCCTTTTCCTCCATCAACTTACGCCATATTCCTTAGAAGTTTACCTTGTTTTGTTTCGGTTTTCACCTTTGAAGAAGAGGTTTCCAGTTGCTCTTGAAGGAAGAACAAGGAAATGAGCCAAGATCCACCCCCTTTCAAGGAGAATAGAAGCTTCTCCTACATTATTTGGTATCAATTGAGCCATTTATAGAGCCTTGAAGGAGTGACAAAGTAATCCTAGCCGTTACAAGTTATGGGCACTGAGTTGGAATGGGGAAATAAGCTGGTTTTCCACTTAAAAACACTTTCCCCAAATTCTGGCACGATGGTAATCGATTACGCCTCGATCTGTAATCGATTATACTTTGAAATCTTTAGTGTAATTTTCTCTGTCATCAATTAGCACTTCTCCTGTAATCGATTAGATTTGAAACAAAACCCTGCTAATCGATTATGCCTTACCTTGTAATCGATTATGAATGGCACCTAATGCATTTAATTTGGTTACGCAGCATGGTAATCGAATGTGCCTTATGTGTAATCGATTGTGTTACAAACAGAAGCTCTATAATCGATTATATGTTCAGGTGTAATCGATTAGTTACATTCTAGAACCCTTGTAATCGATTGTAAATGTCCCGCAATCGATTAGCAGATCCACCTGATGCTTTTAATTCATTTTCTGAGCTTTGTAATCGATTAGCTTTCTAGGTGCAATCTATTAGGTTATAAACATAAACTCTCTAATCGATTAGCTCTTGTCTGATAATCGATTAGCCTGCGGGTTTTTGCAGGTCTGATGTTGTTTTTTTTGTTTCTTTAAGATCCTTTGTCATTATCAAAATATTTGATCCTGAAAGCATATTCAAACACATTCTCCCCCTTTTTGATGATGACAAACAATGTTCATCTCTTGAGGGTATTAATTCAAAATAAAATTATCATATCTCTAAAATTATCTCTTAATCCTTATCTTCAAAGAGAAGGATTATCTGCAAAGGTTATCTTAATTTGCAAAGACTTATCTCTAATCAATATTCCCTGATTATTATTTTTAAAAGATATCTCCCCCTATCTAAATGAGTTTATGCCTTTAAAAAGATGTTTGTTATTTTAACCTTTTGTTATTGTTAGGAAATTTCTAATTTAATTATCCACTTGTTGTTATAGGCAATAATATTTCCTCATTTTAGCAATTAAATGAACTTCAATTATTCTCCCCCTTTGTAATCATAAAAAAAAATAATGCAATAGAGATATAACCAAATGAAAAGACATTCATTAAGGGAAATTGAAATTACAGAAGCAAATTGCAGAATGGAAATTCAGAGACATAATAAGCAAAATGCATCCTAAACAAAGCAAAATAAACAATGGATCTAGTTATCCAGATTGAAAAATCGAAACTCAGAGATTTGATGAGATAGCTCTTCATAGCGTTGTTGCATGATTTCATAGGGCTGCTGCTCAGTCATTTGGAACTCTTGCAGAGAGTTCTCAAGCCTATCAAAGTGGCGATCATGATATGCATAAAGTGAAGTAAAGTTATCAGCAGGGGCGGATGGTTCACCTTGAGTTGCAGGAGGAGGAGGGGCAGGTTCATCAGCAGGAGTTCAAAAGGAATGTTGGCATTAATGCCTTCCATTTTTGAGAGCCAAGCTCCATTCACATAGATAATACCCATCTTAGTGAGATGATGAGTACCAATACAAGCTTTAGAAGGAATTTTCTCTGAGAGTTCTCCAGCAAGATCAACTCCAAAGGCTTTGAAAATTTTGGTGAGAAGGATGGTATAGGGGAGCTTTTGTTGATCCTTTGCCCTGAGCATATGCAGTTTCAACATTTGAACCCAATTGATTTCCTTTTGATTTTGCATAGCCCACATCAACAAGACATCATCTTTTTCAACCAATGCATAGTTCCCACCACGAGGAGCCAAAAGTTTAACCAAAAAGAAGTGGAGGAGGCGGTTATTGACAGTTAAGTGGCGTACCAATTTATGATTGCTCCTTGGACAGGCAGCCTTCCAAAGGGATTGGCGGGCATTGATGGCGTTGAAATCCCATTCATCCTCTGAATTTCCGCTAACAAATTCAGCATCGTTGAGCGGTAGTTGTGTGATTTCCACGAGTTGGGCATTGGTAATCCTAAGAGTCACATTCTTGATTCTTTCTTCAAGCAACCCATCAATAATCTTTAGGTTGCAGTAGAAAACTCTCATGAGTTCTAGGTAGTAGAATTCTTCCTTAAGGGTCAGAAAAAGGAAGAGGTTGTAGTGATGAAGGGATTGGGTGAAGGTAAAACTGGGGTGGTTAAATATCTCAGTATTGATAAAGTGGGGAGAGATTATGTCTTTTTCAGAAAAGAATTTTGATAAAGTTTTGAAGGTCTCTTGGTGTGGAGAAGAACCTTAAGAAATCAAGGGGGTTGTTAGGTTGGTTCATGGAGGACCTAGCTCTCTTCACTGTTCTTGAGGAAGACATGGTGAATAAGGAGAAGAATGAAGAAAAGGAGAAGAGAGTAAGAGATATTGGAGGAGCTCTAAGAGGCTTGGGAGATTGAAGGAAGGAGTGGTGTGAGATGGGAGAGTGGAAGGAGTGGTATTTATAAGGTGAAATTAGGGTTTAAAGGGGAGAAGGAGGAGTTAATGAGGTAGAAAAGGATTGGCCACTGAGTTTTCTTGGAATTCTGCACGAAGACTGCACCTGATACGAGGCTAATCGATTAGGGGTCATGGGCTAATCGATTAGGCTGTGTTTTCTGAGGAATTTGAAACGTTTTACACAGAGAGTAATCGATTAGTGCATATGGGGTAATCGATTACCTTAAAAATAGAGTCTTTGAAATCGGTTAGGAGTAGTGTATAATCGATTATCAGGAAGATGAAACGTCAGCAATTGATTGGACAGAGGTGCTAATCGATTGGGCATGAAACAGAAGGCTAATAATCGATTAGATAACAATATGTAATCGATTACGTATGAAACAGAAACTTAGTAATCAATTATGTAAGTCTACATAATCGATTAGGAACCTCAGAAATGCTCAAATTATGCTAATTTCAAACAAGAGTACTGGAGATTTAGTATATCATACCGCAACCAATTACCCATTCATTAAACATATAGTAAGATAAGGAATTATCAAAATTATTCAACATTAAAACACAATTGGAAATGTCCAAGATTCCTAATTCTCTTCTAATGTGTATGAATTGTTCCTTTGCAAGTGGTTTGTGTAACATCCTGATTTTTAATTTAATTACCGATTGAGACTAAGCCATTAATTAAGGGTTAACTGCAGAATTGGGATTAATGAATAATTAAACTAATTGCTGATTGGTTAGAAAAGGATTGAATAAATAATGATAATAATAATAATAATGCCAGGCGAAAGGACGCATGTGTCCCTAAGGGTATAAGACAACTTTAGCTCTCTCTTTCCTTTATTAATTCTCGCTGGTTAGCTCCTCTGTGCGTGCGTCTGGTCTCCTCCTCCCCTGTTTTCTCTTCTTCCCTCTTATTCGCGTTGAACAGTGAGAGAATTGAGAGCTTCTGGAGGAACAGCAACGCGGCTCTGTTCCACTCCCTGTCCTCTTCTTCCTCTCCGTCGCCTCCTTCCTCTCCTTCTTCTTCCACTTGGAGTTGTTAGTGTCCCAGTTGGAAGGCTGTGCTGGGAAGTGCCTTGGAGTCGTGGAGGAGACAAACCCGTTGAAGGAAAGAACAACTCTGGCCCAGGATCAACGCTGAGTTCGAAGGCTGGTGGAGGAGGAGTAACAGAAGGGTGACCAGTCAGCATTGCAACACGAGGAGTCTCTGAACCCCGACAGCAGGTAGGGGGCGCTTTGCATGTCAAGTGTATGGTTTATGAACGGATCCTGGGTGCTTGCTTTAATGTGACCTGTTATGTGTGAAATGTGTAGATTGATGTGGTGTGATCGAGTGATTGTGCATGTAGCTCCCGGATTGGTGGTATCTGTGAATTGTTGAGTGTTGTGTAATTCCATCCTTGAGTGCTTGTTAATATGTCTGTGATGCATGTTGTTGAAATATGAGACTGCTGAGTGAATACATGTGTGCGTTACCATTATTCCCGAATGCATGAGATATGAATTGATATGCGATCTCCATTTTGAATGTTGTGTTGAAATGCATGCTGACTCCGCTAAATGTCGAGTGGATGTGCTGTAATGTGGTTACCTTGGTTTGCTTGTTGTGAATTACTATGATTCATGCGTGTGATGTTGTAATGGAAATGTGGGACTCCGAATGAATCTAAATGTTGTGTGGGGAATCGGTTGTGACCCATTGAGGGCTGTGTGAGACGCGTCTGGTAAGTTTGGATGCTTGTTGTGGAATTGCATGAGATTGCACATATGGATGACTCCCAGATTCCTGACCAGTTCCATGAGGACCCATGGTAGCCGATGGAGCTAGAGCTGGGTCTCGAGACATCACAGGGTGACCGGTGCCACACGGGAAGGGCTAGTGGACGGAGGGTCGGAAAGGCATCTGGAGTCGTATAAGATGATTTTCAGTCAGATTCCTGGTTAGTTCCATGAGGACCCGTGGTAGCCGATGGAGCTAGAGCTGGGTCTCGAGACGTCACGGGGTGACCGGTGCCACACGGAAAGGGCTAGTGGACGAGGGGCCGGGAAGGAATCTGCACCGAAATCACTGTTAAGTCGGATCCACATGCATGAGTGTATGAGCATTGTTATTGAGATTATTATGATTTGCATGGATTGAATGATTTGAATGAATTCCGACTGGATGATGCCGTATGAGTAAATTCCGATTGAATGAATATGCATGTATTGATACTGTTGCTGAGTGCAGTGTGATGCTATGATTGAGAATGTATGTTATTGTGCGAATTCTGATTGGATAACGTGGTCTGACTTTTATATTAATTGGCAGTAGATATATATATTTATGGATTGAACCCGGTAAATTATATAATTGATGATTGAGGTAAAATCCGAGTCAATAGCTGTCATTTTATATGTAAAAGGTCACCCCTATACCATTTTCAGTGTATACAGGTTGGACTCTGAAGTGATGATAAGGTCTCAGGTCCGAGTGAGGTGCACTCCGACCATTGAGTCAATAGCTGTCATTTTATATGTAATTGGCAGTAGATATATATATTTATGGATTGAACCCGGTAAATTATATAATTGACGATTGAGGTAAAATCCGAGTCAATAGCTGTCATTTTATATGTAAAAGCTCACCCCTATACCATTTTTAGTGTGTGCAGGTTGGACTCTGAAGTGATGATAAGGTCTCAGGTCCGAGTAAGGTGCACTCCGACCATTGAGTGCTTATTTTGTATTTGTCGTGTTTCGTCAGTTGTAGCCTTGGCCGGCTCATAATAACAGTGTTATGTAACGAATATGAATATATATATATATAAGAAATCTGAGCTGTTGTGACCCGAGTGCATGTTTTATACATATATAGTTCACGTTGATAACTTGTGCTTGCATCGGTTAACAGGTACCGAGAATGAATGGTGTTAAGGTAATGGGTATTCCGAGTGCATGATTATGTATGTACTTATACATTGTATGCGGGGGATTTGTGTCTGGGTAGACTGAGAGGTGTTGATGGATGGAATATTGCTCAGTTAATAATTTTCTGAGTAGACATAATTTGGAGAGTCAACTCCGAGTGGGACTGCAATTGGCTATGCCTTCTTGTTCGAGTGATGATACTTCAATGGATTCTGAGTAAAATATCTTAGATAGACCTATACTGTGTAAGATCTAATGGGAGAATCCCCGAGTGATATCGAGAGCGGTCATTACCGAGGGAAAAATATAAGTGAAACCTGAGTGAGGAAGAGTTGTATTCCTGAGTGAAAACCCCGAGTGACCCTCTCCTGAAAGAAGAGTCAGTATGGTGGTTTAGAGTGGAATGAATTCTAAGCGTATGATATCTAAACCCGAGTGGACCTGGCTGAGGCATTCCGAGCGATAAATGATTGTGGGACCCCTTCTAAGCGAAGGAGGGTCTACTCGTTCCCCGAGTGTGAAGTGCAAATATGCTGAGTGATGAGGGTGTGAGGGAATTCTGACTGTACTCAAGTTTGATGTATACCGAGTGGATAATCCACGTTTCCCGAGTAGATTGAGGCGTGGCCTTGTGTATAAAGACATAAGGGGCTAAGTTATGGGAAGTGAGTGTAATATGGTTATCTCCGAGTGAATGGATGTTAATACCTCAGCGACTAAGGTGTCCGCCCCAGCGAGTAGGTGTTGCTGGGAGGCTCTCGTTTGATTCCGCTTGAGCGCTGTTGCTTTTCTGCTCAGTTATATCTAATCGGTTTCTGTCACTGCTTTCCCTTCCCCTTCTCTTGGTCTCTCGGTTTAGTTTTTCCCTCCTTGGTCAGCTTTTGCCTCTATGCCCTTACGCTGTTTGCTAATTACTCCAGTCATTATTTTGGGTCAGATTATGAATGTTTGGCCAACTTTTATTTATTTCATTGCCTTCCTTTCCTTCTCTTTTGGACCCGGTACCATTGGTTTATTTTGGGAAAAAATTTTCCCTGTTTTGGGTTTTATTTACTATTAAAATAGGGTGTTACAGTTTGATGAAGATATCAACTAGTTGCTTAGAAGTGTCAACATGTTCAAACATACAATCACCTTTTAATACATGATCTCTTATAAAGTGATGCCTTATTTCTATATGCTTAGTTCTTGAATGCATGACAGGATTTTTAGAGATATTTATGGCACTAGTGTTATCACATTTAATGGGCACTTTGTTTAAAACAATACCAAAGTCAAGAAGTTGTTGTCTCATCCAAAGGATTTGAGCACAACAACTACCAGCTGCTACATATTCTGCCTCAGTTGTAGATAAAGCAACACTTACTTATTTCTTTCTATGCCAAGAAACAAGAGAGCTACCAAGCAAATGACATATGCCACTAGTACTTTTCCTATCAAGTTTGCAACCAGCAAAGTCAGAATCATAATATCCTATAAGAATACATTCAACGCCTTTGGGGTACCATAGACCAACATTTTGAGTCCCCACAAGATATTTCAAAATTCTTTTAACGGCGGTGAGATGTGATTTTTTAGGACATGCTTGATATCTAGCACACATACACACAGTAAACATAATATCAGGTCTACTAGCTGTTAAGTAAAGTAATGATCTAATCATACCTCGGTATTTAGTTATTTCAACAGCCTTGCGTTTCTCATCTTTGTCTAAGTAGCAGGATGTACTCATGGGTGTAGCCATCTCATTTGCCTTGTCCATTTCAAATCTTTTGAGTAGTTCTTTGCAATATTTTGTTTGACTAATGAAAGTCCCTTCATTTGTTTGTTTGATTTGTAATCCAAGGAAGAAATTGAGTTCTCTCATCATGGACATTTCAAATTCATTTTGCATGATTTTGGCAAACTCTTGACAAAGAATTTCGTTAGTGGCACCAAATATTATGTCATCAACATAAACTTGTATCAAAAGAATGTCATTGTTTTTGCGTTTTATAAACAAAGTAGTATCAACCTTTCCTCTTTCAAAATTGTTTTCTAGGAGAAATTTACTGAGTCTTTCATACCAAGCTCTTGGAGCTTGTTTCAAACCATATAAGGCTTTTCTCAATTTAAAAACATGATTTGGAAATTTATGATTTTCAAAACTGGGAGGTTGATCTACATAAACTTCTTCTTGAATATAGCCATTTAGAAAAGCTCTTTTGACATCCATTTTATAAAGTTTGAAATCCATGCAACAAGCAAAAGCTAACAATAGTCTAATGGCTTCTAATCTACCTACAGGAGCATACATTTCTTCATAATCAATACCTTCTTCTTGATTATATCCTTTGGCTACTAGCCTAGCCTTGTTTCTAGTTATTATGCCATTCTCATCTAATTTATTCCTAAAAACCCATTTTGTTCATATTATTTGGTGATCATTGGGTCTTGGCACTAGTTCCCAAACTTTATTTCTTTCAAATTGGTTCAATTCCTCTTGCATGGCCAACATCCAATGTTCATCAATAATAGCCTTATCAATATTCTTGGGTTCTATTTGTGATACAAACGCTAAGTGATTACATGCATTTCTAATAGCGTTTCGAGTACTTACACCTTTTGTCATTTCACCTATGACTTTGTCCAAGGGATGGTCCTTCAAAGTGATCCATTCTTGTTATGGTTTCTCATGTTGTGTTGTACCTCCTTCATTGTTGACTTTTTCTTTATCATCCAAGCTTATTTCTTGGAGTGTACCTACAAGATCATCAACATCTTCCTTTCTTGGGGAGTTATGGCTATTTTCATCAAATTTCACATGAATAGACTCCTCAATAGTATTTGTTTGTTTGTTAAAAACTCGATAAGATTTACTAGATGAAGAATATTCAAGAAAGATTGCCTCATCAGCTTTTGCATCAAACTTTCCTAGCTTATCCTTTCCATTGTTAAGTACAAAGCATTTGCATATCAAAATATGAAAATAAGAGATGTTGGGTTTTCTTCCTTTGTAAAGGTCATAGGGGGTTTTGTTTAGAATAGGCCTTATCAAACATCTATTCATAACATGACAAGCTGTATTTGCCACATCGGCCCAAAAATGTTTTGCAATGTTATTTTCGTTTAACATGGTTCTTGCAAGCTCCACCAAAGATCTATTTTTCCTTTCAACCACTCCATTTTGTTGTGGAGTTCTAGGAGCTGAAAAATTGTGACTAATACCATGTTTTTTGCAAAACTTTTCAAAAGATTGGTTTTCAAATTCTCCCCCATGATCGGTTCTTATGGATGCAATCTTTGAGTTTTGTTCATTTTGGATAACCTTGGCTAGTTTCTTGAATGCATGATATGCTTCATTTTTATGAGTTAGAAACAAGGTCCATGTATATCTTGAATAGTCATCTACTATTAGTAGACCATATTAATTACCACCAAAGCTTTTGATTTTAGAGGGTCCAAATAAGTCCATGTGCAAAAGTTGTAAAGGCCTTTGAGTAGAAACAATGTTTTTAGCTTGAAATGATGCCTTTACTTGTTTTCCCTTTTGACATGCATCACAAAATTTATTTTCAAATTTGAGCTTTGGTAACCCAATCACTAGTTCTTCAGAAACAAGTTTATTTAAATGGTCTATGTGTATATGAGCTATCCTTCTATGCCATAGCCATGATTCATCCTCTCTAGTCATGAAGCATTCCACATCATTTGAGGACAAACTATCAATATCAATCATGTAAATGTTATCAATTCTTTGACCAATAAACTTAAGCTCATTGTTTAGCTTGTTCTCAATTATGCAACAATTAGATTCAAATAAAACTTTATATCCTTTATCACATAAATGGCTTATGCTAAGCAGGTTATGTTTGAGTCTTTCAACATATAATACATCACTAATGGAGGTAGAAGAGTTTTTACCGATATTTCCAATACCAAGTATTTTTCCTTTGGTGTTATCTCCATAAGTGACACTTCCTTTCTTTTTAGGAGTGAATGATGTGAATTTGCTCATGTCTCCCGTCATGTGTTTTGAACACCCACTATCCAAATACCAATGGGTGTTGCTTGTCTTGAAGCATACCTACAAAAAAAAATTAGTTTAGAGAACTTGGTACCCATTTTATGTTGGGTCCTTTTTGGTTAGCTTGTGGTAATGTCCCTTTTAGAACCCAGACCTTTCTTACAACCTTTGGCCCTAGTTTTCTAACATTACAATTTGAAGAGTTATGTCCATTAAAGCCACAATTATTACATTTCATGAAAGGTGATGATGATCTTCTAGGTGGTACAAAGAAGTTTTTGTAATGTTTTTCCTTTTTGGTAGAGTTATATCCTAAACCAGTTTTATCAAACATATATCTTTGATTTCCAAGTAATACATTCAAATTGTTTCTACCATTTATAAACTTTTCTAATGTTCTATTCAAGTCTAAGACCTTGGTTTCTAAGATGTCACATTTCTTTGCAAAATCACAAGGTTTATTCTTAGAACATGCTTGAACATTTGCTAATTTTTATTTTAGCATTCATTTTCTTTGCCAAGTTCTACAAGATGCATTTCAAGAGTATCTATGGTTTTTCTTGACAATTTGTATTTATTAGATAGTTTTAAATACTTATCATACAATTCTTCAAATGCATCATACAATTCATCTTTGTCAAGTTCATGATGACTTACCTCATTTTCCTCTTCAAGGTGGTTAGCCATTAAGCAAAGATTTGCTTCTTTGTTGTCCAAATCATCGGAACTACTTACATCGTTTTCATCCCAAACGATGTAAGCTCTTCTCCTTCCACCTTTCTCTTTGCTTTTCTTCTTGAGGTTTGGGCAATCTACTTTGAAGTTCCCTTCCTTGCCACATTCAAACCAATTGGGTGAGGAAGAATTTTCTTTAGGGATAGGTTTCTTACCTTGAGTTTTGAAGCTCTTTTGGAAGCGTTTGTTTCTCATAAATTTTCCAAACCGCTTCACAAACAGTCCAAACTCTTCTTCTTCATCAATCTCACTACATGATTCTTCTTCATGTATAGAAGTGGCCTTGAGAGCTAGGCCTTTCTTCTCGGAGGATTTTTCTTCTTCCTCCGCTAGCTTTAAATCCCTTAGTTCTTGTTCTTGCTCTTGTAGCTTTCTAAATAGTGTAGCAAGAGACATTTCGTTGATGCTTGGGGATTGTTTAATGGTAGTGACAAGAGGTTGCCATTCCCTGCTAAGACTTTTCAACACTTTATGCACAAGTTCTTTGTTAGTATAAACTTTGCCAAGAGTAATAAGATGATTAATTACAAGGGTAAATCTCTTTTGCATCTCTACAATGGTTTCCCCAGAATTTATCCTAAAGCTCTCATATTGACTAGTCAAGGTACTAATCTTAGAGCCTTTAACATCACTAGTAGCTTCATGGGTTACTTGTAAGGTATCCCATATTTCTTTGGCAGATTGACAAGTCATTACTCTAAAAAATTCATCGGGACCTATGTAAGAGTAATGAGATTTTTAGCCTTATAATTGTTCTGTACTTTCTTCTCTTCATCACCTGTCCAATCTTCTATGGGTTTCTCAACATTTTTACCATTAACAGTATACATGGGTATGAAAGGACCATTTTCAATGGCATTCCAGATTCTTAAGTCAATTGATTGAACAAAAATTTTCATTCTTTCCTTCCAAAACGCATATCCTTCCCCATTGAAAGCGGGAGGTCTATTTATGGCACCACCCTTAGGAAAAAGATTTAGAGAATTTGAGGCCATTGTTCTCTTGAAGCTGTTAAGCTTGATCTACAAGAGTCAAGCTCTGATACCACTTGTTATTCAAGTGGCCTCAATAATCAAGATGGGGGGTGAATTGAGTTTTAAAACTTTTTGTTGAAATGCTCTTGAACTAAGTTCCTTTCTCACAAATTAATAGTTTATGCAAGACAAAGTAAGTTTAGTGCAAGAAATAATGCAAAACAAGGAATAAATATAGCTAAAGCAATTTGTCAAACACTTGGTGTGCAACACTTTAAAGCTATTAGTTCAAGCAAGTTTAAAAGGGGGAAATTACAATCAACAATAATAACCCAGCCAGATGCAATGTATGAATGTAAAAGAGTAAGGGAGAAGAGCTTGCAAACCGTTTTAACGAGTTCCACCACCCCGGTGTACGTCTCGCCTTCAAGCAACCCACTTGAAGTATTTCAACTATTGAAGTTTAGAGATACAAGCTATGAGCAATTGTAGCTGCCTAGGGTCCTACACTCAAGAACTCAATCCTCACTAGCACAAGGGTAACCCACCCAATCTCTCAAACTCTGAATACCCAAAGGTTAAACCCCAACCTTTGTGACCACTCAACCTATAGTGAAAAACTTTGTGTTTGGTGTAGTGTTTACAAGAAAGTAACTCTCTTAATAGAGTAGATATACAAATGAAAGCTCACACAATTTCTAACTCTCAACAAGAGAGGATATACAAGTTCTAAGCTCAAGGATTCATAATATACAAAGAAAATGAACTCACTAAGCACAAATGTAAGTGAAGATTGATTGCCTCTTGTTATATGTTATGCTTAAGTTGGAGAGCCATTTATAGAGCCTTGAAGGAGTGACAAAGTCTTCCTAGCCGTTGCAAGTTATGGGTACTGAGTTGGAATGGGGAAATGAGCTGGTTTTCCACTTAAAAACACTTTCCCCAAATTCTGGCATGATGGTAATCGATTACGCCTTGAGCTGTAATCGATTATACTTTGAAATCTTTAATGTAATTCGCTCTATAATCGATTAGCACTTCTCCTATAATCGATTAGATGTGAAATAGAACCCTGCTAATTGATTATGCCTTACCTTGTAATCGATTATGAGTGGCACCTGATGCATTTAATTTGGTTACGCAGCATGGTAATCGATTGTTCCTTATGTGTAATCGATTGTATTACAAACAGAAGCTCTGTAATCGATTATATGTTCAGGTGTAATCGATTAGTTACATTCCAGAACCCTTGTAATCGATTATAAATGTCCTGTAATCGATTAGCAGATCCACCTGATGCTTTTAATTCATTTTCAGAGCTTGGTAATCGATTAACTTTCTAGGTGCAATTGATTAGGTTATAAACAGAAGCTCTCTAATCGTTTAGATCTGGTCTGATAATCGATTAGCCTACGTGTTTTTGCAGGTCTAATGTTGTTTTCTTTGTTTCTTCAAGATCCTTTGTCATTATCAAAATATTTAATCCTGAAAGCATATTCAAACACAACTTTCCTTTCTTAAGCCTTTTTAGTTTGTCAATGTTGTTTCTTAAGTTTTGTCTTGAGTTTGTATTCCTTTCAAATTCTAAGATAACTTCCTTTCTCTATCAATTGAGGGTAGCATTTTGAGATAGTTGAGATTGGTGTGCAAATTGCTTGAGTTTTTTAACTCCTAAAGAGAAGCATACACTTGAGAAACACACTAGTGAGGTTTAAAATTTTGTTGATTTCTTTAACAATCTTTGTTTTGGAGTTGTTCTTTGCTTTGTTTTACTAGGTGAGGTAGAGCTTCTACATCAAGGGAAGAGCTTGAAGAAATTTGTAAAGGAAGCAAAAGCCTTGTAACTAGTAGAACTTAGGGGAAAATTTTTAATTCTTAGAAATTTGTAGTAGGAATTTGGTCTTGTATTTTGGACACCCATTGGACATTGGACTTTGGACACTATTAATTTTCAAATTTCCTTTGGTAATTTCAAAATTAGCTAGGGCATTTGCATTTGGTTGTTAACTACTTTTAGTTAGTTAGTTGGAATTAGTTAGGAGGTTACAACTATAATTAGTTAGTTAGTTGTTAGTTTGTTGAGTGTCTTAACTAATTAGGTTAATTAGTTAGTGGTTGGAACTAATTCTAGTTGTTATAACTAATTCTAGTTGGCATAACAAACTTTGATAACTGAAATTATTTGTTAGTTAGGGTTGTTAGACTTAGTTACTGTAACATCCCAGTTTTGAAGTTGATTACCGAGTGAAAATAAACCATTAAGATTTCGGTGTGCAAAGTAGGAAATTAATTGTTAATTATAATCAACTTAACTTAAGAAATGGTGACAAATTAATTAAGCTTAGTGGTGAGAGGTGGCTGCTTACGATTAGTGAGTCACGTGAGTGGGACTGCAATTCGCATTTCCCATCCCACTCTCTTTCTTTTCCTCGTGCATGCATATGCTTATATATGTGCCTTTGGTCACTGAAGTTATGCATCTCCTTCAGACTTCCTCTTCTTCTCTTCTCTTCTCTTCTCTTCTTTTCTTTCCTCGTACTCTCTTTCTTCTCTTTTTCGTTCTTCGTCTTCCTCTCCCCTGTTCACTGTTCTATTCTTGGGAACGTACGACGACGACACTACAGAAGACTTGGAGTTCCTTCGGCTGGCGAGGGATGATCATCAGGGTGAAAGACGAACAGCCCCTGTCTCACGGTGCGACTACGACCAAGGAGGCCTGAACGAGTGTGAGCCTGGGCGAGGCAATCAGACCAGCGTCGGGAAACAGGGGAACCCCTCGAACTTCCTTCAGTAGATAGGGGGCGCTTTTCATTTCAAATGCATAGCTTGTGAATGGGTTCCGAGTGGTTTATTATGCATGCATATGTGCTTAAGGGTGTTTGTGATGAAATGTATATTTGATAGATAGCTTGGTATACTGAGGCATGCGATGATTGAATCTGATGGTAGTTCGCTTATAATTGATATATGTGTTTATGAGATACACTATTGGGATGTGGATGCATGTGTGTGTTATGAGACCGTGTGTGAATGTAGTGTATGCTCCTTAAGCTGTCATACTGAGTCTAGTTAATTATTTACCTATGCATGCATGAAGTGGAGACATATTGTGTGACTTCTGGGTGCTCTGTTCGGGGGACGATGGGTAGATCCTGATTGCTATCCTATGTTGCCTTGCATGCGAGTGTTGAAAATGAATCTGTGTTGCTATGAAATGACGAATGAATTGCATGTAGAGTATGGTTATGATAAATGAAAGGAGGAGTAATATTGTATTGGCAAACACACACAAGAGAATGTACTTAAAAGACCTTGAGTTAGACTCAAGGCAGTGCCGAGTGCACTAGCGTTGGACACTTAAAGTCTTGAGTTGGACTCAAGCAAGCTACCAGGTTGGACTCGGGGCTGCCCGTAACACTGCCGTGGTCGCTTGGAGTGATTGTGTTACACGTGAGGGCAAACGGTTTGGTACCAGTAAAACGGCCGAGCCAGCTTGAAGCTGGAGGAAAAAGGCTTGGAGCCTATGTTGTAACGTAAAAATTAATCAAGTGGGGGTCGGATCCGACTGTAGTAGACCTGTGTGCACTAGGTAGATATATGTATATATATATATACTCTTATGCTATGATGACATTAATGTGTTGCATGTATATATGTAAGTCAAAAATGATAAGATTTGTATAATTGAGTATTGAATGAATGAATTCCGATTGCATGGTGCTGTTATGAGTAAAGAGACTGGAGGATAGATAACATTATGATTGCTTGAAATGTGATGTTGTATGATGGAAAGCATACGGGCTCCCAGGTCATTAACTGTCATTTTAAATGTAAAAGCTCACCCCTGCTGTGGCAATATTTTCAGTGAACATTCCTCGGAGCTACGAGTAAGGTGGAGCTACTTGCCGAGTAGATTAGCTGTGCACCAAGGAACTATATATATATATATTTATGTAGCTACTGTGTATAATGTTTTGATTATGCCTTGGCCGGCTCGTGTCTGATGTTAGTCTTTTAAAACAGAACAGAATCCCTTTGGGTTGGAAACATGACAATGTGTTTGAAAAGATTGATATACACTCTTATATGTATATGGTTACGTTTATGCCATGCTGCATGTTATACCATTTTGTGCGTGATGTCTGATTAGTATATATGTTCATGTTCATCCGAGTGTGTAGGAATGGTAGGACTTAGTATGAAGGGAGTCAAGTTATGATCTAGAGAGCGAATCCGTGATCCTGTTGCTGAGTGAGGGAAGTTTCAGGTGTTCCGAGGGGATGAGGGCATACCGCTCTGAGTGGGGATTGACGTAGCAGATTCCCAAACGGTAAGCTGTTAAGATTCAGAGTAGATAGCCTAATCATACTTTTGAATAAGAACTAGCCGAGAGAGTGTTTCCGACTGGAGAGTAATTCATCCGATTCCGAGTGTAATCCGTATAGGGAACTGATAAAAAGCTATGAAGCTCTTGAAGGGGGGTTTAAGTTAGCGCAAGCGCTTGGGTAGGAAGGGCTATACTTGCCGAGCGAGGGACGAGTGCAATACCGAGTGGTAGACAACTGAGAAGATTGTCCGAGTGAAAATACGCCTGGTTTCCGAGTGGACTTAGGAATGAAATCCGAGTGAACTAGGTCTTTACCGAGTGAACGATTGTCTTGATACCGAGCGAGTGTGCGTTATTTCTTTTGGGCTCGCTCGAGCGTTGCTGGGCTCTGCTGGAGGGCTTTTGTTGGCCCTTATCTTCCCTTGCTTTCCATTTCCCTCCTTCTTCTTGTTGTACCCGGTTTATTTAATTTGGGGTGGATTATATGGACTTTGCTAACTCTAAGATTTGGAAAAAATTTCCCTGCTGGTTGTTTTTTTTAATTAGAAATTAGGGTGTTACATTTTGGTATCAGAGCAGACCGAAAGGTCCAAGGCCAAGGTATGCTTACCGAGTGTAAGCGGTTACGTGCATTATGACCGAGTGGTCATCATTATTGTGATATTTATTGAACTTGCTTGATATTATAGTATTGAATTGTGGATAGAAGGTTGTCTCCCTCCTGGTCTGACTGATTGTATAACATATAGAAATGGCATAATGTGCTAAGTTACTGAATGTTAGGCTGAGACCCGATCGGTAGTAAGTAACTTCGTAAACTTATCCTTGAAAGAGCTGTGAATTTCAGGATAAGAGATGACGAATCGCCAAAGTACGGAGGCAGCTTTTAAATGGACTCAAGAGCTGGAAAGGATTTTTGGGGGTCTTCACTGTACCAAGGCCCAGAAGGTAGAATGTGCAGTGTACATGCTGCGAGACGAGGCGGAAAACTGGTGGAAGATAGCCAGAAACCGATTTCCTGACGATGATACTCAACTAACCTGGAACAATTTCAAGACATGCTTCCTAGAAAAGTACTTCCCCGACACAATCAGGAGTCGGAAGGAACTGGAGTTCATGGAATTGAAGCAGGGGTCCATGACTGTGGAAGAATACGCGGCAAGATTTGAGGAATTGTGCCTATTCTACCCACCCTTCCAACAACCGGGGACGGAGAATTCAAAGTGCCTAAAATTTGAGAACGGATTGAGGTCAGATATTAAGAGAGCCTGCAGATACTAAGAGATTAGGAGTTTTCCTGCGTTGGTGAATAAGTGTAGGATATTTGAAGAAGATGACAAGGCCCAGTAGGGCCAGAGCAGCAGGGCAAACCCCTCCTTGAGGCCTCAACAATCACACTTCAAGAGGTCAGGCAACGCTAGGAGTACTGGACCCTTCTCTAATTTTAGAGGACGAGGAAACCGTGGGGGTCGTTTCGGGGGTCGCTCCGGGAATGGTAGATGTTTCAGATGCGGAGGTAACCACTTTGTAAGGGAATGTGATGCTGGAAACGATGTTGTATGCTTCCATTGTAACGAAAGGGGGCATGTTCGCCCCGACTGTCCGCAACTGCAACCAGAGGGTGGCCATGCACGTCGTGGGGGTTTCCGTGTAGGGGGACGCGGAACCACCAGTAGAGGAAATGGTGGTAGAGGCAACGCAGCAAGGAGCAACATGATGGCTACTACAAGTAACCGAGGGAGAAATACCGACCAACCAGCGGTGGGAAAAGTCTACGCCATCAACGCGGAGGATGCTGTGCAAGCGAATGATTTGGTACAATGTAAGTGTTCACTCGGTAAATACACACTTAATGTAGTTTTTGATTCGGGAGCCACCCATTCTTTTATAGCTGATGAGTGTGTGAGACATTTAAAGTTGTCGACTGTGTGTATGGATCGGACCTTGGAAGTGGCCAATCCGACTTGCACTAAGGTGTTGACATCATCAATGTGCAAAGATGTAACTTTTGTGTTGTGCGATCGGAGTTTTACCTTCGATCTGGTGTGCGTGCCTCTGAAGGACCTTGACATTGTACTCGGTATAGACTGGCTTTCAGCCAACAAGGTGTTAGTGGATTGCAGGAACCGGAAGAAAATCTTCCCGAGGCAGAACAATGAGGATTACACGGCACAAGGTATAGCTCAACTGTTTATGATGCTTTGTTTAACCGAGGGTGAAAGTAGAGTCCGAGTGAACGAGATTCTGACTGTCTGTGAATTCCCAAAGGTGTTTCCGGAGGATGTGCCGGGTGTTCCTCCGAGTAGAGAAGTCGAGTTCTCTATAGACCTGATCCCTGGAGCCGAGCCAGCCTCCAGTGCACCATATAGAATGTCCCCAACCGAATTGGCCGAGTTGAAGAAGCAGGTAGATGAGTTACTCGGAAAACAATTCATTAGACCGAGTGTATCACCATAGGGCGCACCCGTGCTGCTTGTTAAGAAGAAGGATGGCAGCATGAGACTTTGTATAGATTACCGACAGCTAAATAAACTCACAATTAAGAATCGGTACCCGTTACCCAGGATTGATGACTTAATCGACCAACTGCGTGGAGCCTCAGTCTTCTCGAAAATTGACCTACGATCGGGATACCACCAAATCCGGGTGAAGGACTCGGATATTCCAAAGACTACCTTTAGGACTCGGTATGGTCACTACGAGTATGTAGTGATGCCGTTCGGTGTGACAAACGCCCCTGCCGTTTTCATGAATTATATGAACAGCATATTCCACCCCTATCTTGACCGATTCGTAGTAGTTTTCATTGATGATATCCTAATCTATTCTAAGACCCCTGAGGAGCATGAAGAGCACCTCCGAGCGGTACTTCAAGTGTTGAAGGAGAAGCAATTGTTTGCAAAGCTTTCGAAATGCGATTTCTGGATGGATAAGATCCACTTCCTCGGACATGTGATTTCCGAGGAAGGTGTCTCGGTGGACCCTTCGAAAGTAGCAGCTATAATGTCGTGGGAGAGACCCAAGTCGGTCTCGGAGATAAGGAGCTTTATGGGCCTGGCCGGTTATTACAGAAGATTCATTGAAGGTTTTTCTAAGTTGGCCTTACACTGACTAAATTGACTCGGAAAAGCATCCCCTTCGTGTGGAGTCCCGAGTGCGAGAGCAGTTTTCGAGAGCTGAAGGACAAGTTGACGACTGCTCCAGTGTTGGCATTACCTAACTTGCAAGAGAACTTTGTGGTTTATTGTGATGCGTCAGGACTCGGACTGGGATGCGTGTTAATGCAGAATGACCGAGTGATAGCTTACGCCTCTCAGCAATTGAGACCTCACGAAGAGCATTACCCGACCCACGAGTTGGAATTAGCAGTTGTGGTGTTCGCGTTGAAGATCTGGAGGCATTATTTGTACGGGTCCAAATTTGAAGTATACAGTGATCACAAGAGCCTCAAATACCTATTTGATCAGAAGGAGCTGAACATGAGGCAGAGGAGATGGATAGAATTTTTAAAGGATTACGATTTCAAGCTGAAATACCATCCAGGTAAGGCAAACGTTGTTGCTGACGCATTGAGTCGGAAATCTCTCCATATGGCAGTGATGATGGTGAAGGAGGTGGAGTTATTGGAACAGTTCTGAGACATGAACTTGAATGTTGACATCCCCTCCTCTCGGAAAATAACAATCGGTACGTTGAGGATTGCCAATGAATTTCTGAAATCCGTATACGAGCAGCAGCTGTCAGATTCCTACTTGGCTGAGATGAAGGAGACTCAGGCCAAGGGTAAGGATTTGTCTTTGACCGAGGGATCGGATGGAGTCTTCCAAGTGAAAAACAGAATATATGTACCGGGTGGAGGAGAACTAAGGAGAATGGTGCTTGATGAGGCTCACAAGAGCTTGCTAAGTATCCACCCGGGTACCACAAAGATGTACCACGATCTAAGAGCACAATTTTGGTGGCCCGGATTAAAGAGGAATGTGGCAGAATACCTGGCTCGGTGCATCACCTGTCAAAAGTCAAAAGTCAAGCACCAGAAGCCGTATGGTGCATTGCAACCCCTGGAGATTCCCGTGTGGAAATGGGACTCAATTGCCATAGACTTTGTCATAGGATTGCCAAAAAACCATGCGGGCCATGATGCGATTTGGGTCATTGTTGACCGACTGACGAAGAGTGCACACTTCCTACCTGTGAATATGAAGTACCCGTTGCATAAGTTAGCTCGGATTTACATTCACGAAGTTGTCCGACTGCATGGTATACCGACTTCTATCGTATCGGACAGAGATCCTAGGTTCACGTCCCGATTTTGGACCAGTCTACACCAAGAATTGGGTACGAAGCTTTGGCTAAGTTCTGCCTACCACCCCCAATCGGATGGGCAATCCGAGCGAACGATTCAAAGCCTGGAGGACTTGCTAAGGGCATGCGTGTTGGAGCACAGTGGAGATTGGGAGCAGTACCTTCCCCTGATCGAGTTTACATACAACAATAGCCACCACAGTAGTATCGGTATGGCAACCTACGAAGCAATATACGGTCGAAGATGCCGAACCCCGCTCTGCTGGTCGGAAACGGGTGAAAGTTTACTGCTAGGGCCGGAAATTGTGAAGCAAACCTCAAAACAGATTCAAATGATAAGAGAAAAGATGAAGGTGTCTCAGGATAGGCAGAAGAGCTACCATGACAAACGAACCAAACCATTAGAGTTCTCAGTCGGAGACAGGGTGTTTCTGAAGACCTTACCAAGCAAAGGAGTCGGTCGAGCCTTAAAAGGTGGAAAACTGAGCCCCCGATACATTGGGCCCTATGAAGTGTTGGAACGAGTCGGCTCCATGGCGTACCGGATAGCATTACTGACCCACTTATCCCGGTTACACAACGTGTTTCATGTGTCTTAACTAAGGAAATATCTACATCATCCCACCCACTCGATGCCAGATGATGAAGTGGAGGTTAAGGAAGACCTGACCACTATAACTATACCGATTAGAATAGTGGACCGATCGGTAAAGCGTTTGAGGAGGAAGGACGTACAACTGGTTGAAGTGGAGTGGCAGCAAGGCAGGACTACCTCTTATACTTGGGAACACAAAGACGCCATGAGGCAGCAGTACCCCAAGTTGTTTACTAAGGTGAGTCACCGAGTGAATTTCAGGGACGAAATTCCTTCAAGAGGGGGAGAACTGTAACATCCCAGTTTTGAAGTTGATTACCGAGTGAAAATAAACCATTAAGATTTTAGTGTGCAAAGTAGGAAATTAATTGTTAATTACAATCAACTTAACTTAAGAAATGGTGACAAATTAATTAAGCTTAGTCGTGAGAGGTGGCTGCTTATGATTGGTGAGTCACGTGAGTGGGACTGTAATTCGCATTTCCCATCCCACTCTCTTTCTTTTCCTCGTGCATGCATATGCTTATATATGTGCCTTTGGTCACTGAAGTTATGCATCTCCTTCAGACTTCCTCTTCTTCTCTTCTCTTCTCTTCTTTTCTTTCCTCGTACTCTCTTTCTTCTCTTTTTCGTTCTTCGTCTTCCTCTCCCCTGTTCACTGTTCTATTCCTGGGAACGTACGACGACGACACTACAGAAGACTTGGAGTTCCTTCGGCTGGCGAGGGATGATCATCAGGGTGAAAGATGAACAGCCCCTGTCTCACGGTGCGACTACGACCAAGAAGGCCTGAACGAGTGTGAGCCTGGACGAGGCAATCAGACCAGCGTCGGGAAATAGAGGAACCCCTCGAACTTCCTTCAGTAGGTAGGAGGCGCTTTGCATTTCAAATGCATAGCTTGTGAATGGGTTCCGAGTGGTTTATTATGCATGCATATGTACTTAAGGGTGTTTGTGATGAAATGTATATTTGATAGATAGCTTGGTATACTGAGGCATGCGATGATTGAATCCGATGGTAGTTCGCTTATAATTGATATATGTGTTTATGAGATACACTGTTGGGATGTGGATACATGTGTGTGTTATGAGACCGTGTGTGAATGTAGTGTGTGCTCCTTAAGCTGTCATACTGAGTCTAGTTAATTATTTACCTATGCATGCATGAAGTGGAGACATATTGTGTGACTTCTGGGTGCTCTGTTCGAGGCATGATGGGTAGATCCTGATTGCTATCCTATGTTGCCTTGCATGCGAGTGTTGAAAAATGAATCTGTGTTGCTATGAAATGACGAATGAATTGCATACAGAGTGTGGTTATGATAAATAAAAGGAAGAGTAATATTGTATTGGTAAACACACATAAGAGAATGTACTTAAAAGACCTTGAGTTAGACTCAAGGCAGTGCCGAGTGCACTAGCGTTGGACGCTTAAAGTCTTGAGTTGGACTCAAGCAAGCTACCAGGTTGGACTCGGGGCTGCCCGTAACACTGTCGTGGTCGCTTGGAGTGATTGTGTTACACGTGAGGGCAAACAGTTTGGTACTAGTAAAACGGCCGAGCCAGCTTGGAGCTAGAGGAAAAAGGCTTGGAGCCTATGTTGCAACGTAAAAATTAATCAAGTGGGGGTCGGATCCGACTGTAGTAGACCTGTGTGCACTAGGTAGATATATGTATATATATATATATATATATACTCTTATGCTATGATGACATTAATGTGTTGCATGTATATATGTAAGTCGGAAATGATAAGATTTGTATAATTGAGTATTGAATGAATGAATTCCGATTGCATGGTGCTGTTATGAGTAGAGAGACTGGAGGATAGATAACGTTATGATTGCTTGAAATGTGATGTTGTATGATGGAAAGCATACGGGCTCCCAGGTCATTAACTGTCATTTTAAATGTAAAAGCTCACCCCTGCTGTGGCAATATTTTCAGTGAACATTCCTCGGAGCTACGAGTAAGGTGGAGCTACTTGCCGAGTGGATTAGCTATGCACCAAGGAACTATATATATATTTATGTAGCCACTGTGTATAATGTTTTGATTATGCCTTGGCCGGCTCGTGTCTGATGTTAGTCTTTTAAAATAGAATAGAATCCCTTTGGGTTGGAAACATGACAATGTGTTTGTAAATATTGATATACACTCTTATATGTATATGGTTATGTTTATGCCATGCTGCATGTTATACCATTTTGTGCGTGATGTCTGATTAGTATATATGTTCATGTTCATCCGAGTGTGTAGGAATGGTAAGACTTAGTATAAAGGGAGTCAAGTTATGATCTAGAGAGTGAATCCGTGATCCTGTTGCCGAGTGAGGGAAGTTTCAGGTGTTCCGAGGGGATGAGGGTATACCACTCCGAGTGGGGATTGACGTAGCAGATTCCCAAACAGTAAGCTGTTAAGATTCAGAGTAGATAGCCTAATCATACTTTCGAATAAGAACTAGCCGAGATAGTGTTTCCGACTGGAGAGTAATTCATCCGATTCCGAGTGTAATCCGTATAGGGAACTGATAGAAAGCTATGAAGCTCTTGAAGGGGGGTTTAAGTTAGCGCGAGCGCTTGGGTAGGAAGGGCTATACTTGCCGAGCGAGGGACGAGTGAAATACCGAGTAGTAGACAACTGAGAAGATTGTCTGAGTGAAAATACCCCTGGTTTCGGAGTGGACTTAGGAATGAAATCCGAGTGAGCTAGGTCTTTACCGAGTGAATGATTGTCTTGATACCGAGCAAGTGTGCGTTATTTCTTTTGGGCTCGCTCGAGCGTTGCTGGGCTCTGCTGGAGGGCTTTTGTTGGCCCTTATCTTCCCTTGCTTTCCATTTCCCTCCTTCTTCTTGTTGTACCCGGTTTATTTAATTTGGGGCGGATTATATGGACTTTGCTAACTCTAAGATTTGGAAAAAATTTCCCTGCTGGTTGTTTTTTCTTAATTAGAAATTAGGGAGTTACAGTTACAACTTTCATAACTAAATAACTACTTCTAGTTAGGGTTTGTTAAGAGTTGGTTAGTTAGTTGAACTAATTTTAGGTAGACTAACTACTTGGTAACCAAATTTGGTTAAGCTTGTATAGGGTTAGTTAATTGTTAGTAACAACCTAGGACAAACATAATCAACTTAGGTTAAAGACAACCTAGGACTTACATAAGCAACCTAGGACTAACCTAGTACAAGACATCCTAGGACATTGTTTTCCCTTAGGATAGAAACCTAGTATTCATATTTTAGGATTGTTGAGTGTTTCTTTTATTTATTTGGCATTCATCTTACTTGACTAGATTGTTTACACTTTCTTTGTTTTTGCCTCAAATTTCTTTGACAACCTTAAAAATGTCATCTAGTGATAGGGAGAATAAAATAATGCTTTATAACATAATGGATAGCTTGAATAACATCAATGCTAGGCTAAATAATCTTGAGCATAATGAAAACCCTAGAACTAGGCCTAGAACTCAAAGAAATCAAAGACATAACAATAGTGATAGTGAAGAAGAGCCTAGGCAAAGAAGACATCATGAACATAGAAGAGATGATATAGGCTTAAGAGAAGTAAAACTTAAAATCCCCCTATTTAATGGCAAAAGTGATGTTGAAGCTTATTTAGAATGGGAGATGAGAGTTGAGCAATTGTTTAATTCTCATCAAATAAAAGAAGAAAAGGAGGTTAGAATAGCCACTCTCTTATTCCAAAATTATGCCTTAGTATGGTGGACCCAAATATGTAAAGAGAGAAAGAAAGACAACTTTTCACCAATAGATGATTGGTTAGACTTGAAAGCTCTATTAAGAAAACGATATGTTCCTAGTTACTATAGAGGGGAGCTATTAGTTAAGCTAAATAGACTCACCCAAGGCTCAGAGAGTGTAGAAGACTACTACAAGGCCTTAGAGATAACCATGATTAGGGCCAACTTCGAAGAAAATGAGGAAACCCTAATGCATAGGTTCTTACATGGTCTAAATAGGAACATCAAGAATAGAGTAGAACTCCTTCCACATGTAGACATAAAAGAATTGCTACACTAATGTACTAAGGTAAAGAGCCAATATAAAGAGAAAGAAGCCTGTAATGGGGAAAATAAAGCCTATAAATCTAAGTGGATAAGTCAAGAGAATAAGGGTAGGTTTGAGAGAAACCCTAGGGAGAGGGAAGTAAGCACTTCATCTTCCAAACAACAAAGTAAGTTGCATAAGAATGGAACACTATTTAGAAACCAAAGAGATAAGCATGAATCCACATCTAAACCACAATCCTCTAGATCATCTGCCATAAAATGTTTTAAATGCCTTAGTAGAGGTCATATTACTTTCGACTGTCCAACAAAAAGAACAATGGTTTTGAAAACTAATGGAACCTACTCAAGTCAATCAGAGTCTAATTCTGATTCTCACTCTTCAAGTGATGACTCAAGTAGTGATTCCTATGACAGTGAGCATATTTTAGGGGATGATGGTGAGATTTACATTATTAGAAGATTGCTTGGTAGTGGTAAGATATTTTTATGTGGTATCATACAAAGGAAATGAAGTGTTCAAGGAAAGAGAATCAAGCTTGTATAATTTGAACTCAATGGAATGTTTGTGCCAAGTTTAAACACAATGATTGTAGTATAGTATAGATGTCGTTCCACTGAGGAGGTGTTGGTTTGAAGATCTTAGTTCTTGAATTGATTTTGACAAAAGGTTTGGTTTGATTTTGTTGTACAAAAGATTGAATACAAAAGAAACAGCAAGTGTTGAATAAAAATAATGACAGTAAAGTGTTTGGGTAAAAATCAGATTTGGAAAATCGGGATTGGTTTCATCGCATCACACCTTTCGTAAGATAAATAAATTTGCATGTATGTAAATTGAAATAATAATTTCTATGTTACAATCAAAGTCATTTGTATCGATCCCTCGACTACAAAATTCATAAGAATGATTTCAAACCGCTGATTCCTCAGTCACTTTGAAATCATTCCAGCATTTCCGATCGATTGTTTTGACATTCATTGTGTAACGAGTATTTCATTCAGATTTTCTCTCAAAAGTTACTTCCCGGTATACTTAAGAAAACTTAAAACAAGAAAATAGTGATCAAGTATCTTCATGGATTAATGGCAGAATGAAATACAGAAAGTATTAAATCTCATTAACATACATAAGAACTTACAGCAGCATTACTTCAGGTTTAAATTGATTACAACCAATCCCAATAAAGGAAAATTAGTTACTCATGCTATGCATTTTCACTTAAGAAAATTTGGAAATGAATACATAATGAATGGTGGGATGCAGGAGATGTGTTTGATGATACCCAGGAGATCCTGTTTTCTGCTTGATTAATAGGGGTGATGCTTCAGCTTCCCTTGCAACTTGCATAGAGCCCATGAAGGAATATTCGGAGACATGTAGAAACACAAGAAAATGGTTGAGTTGGCATCGCACCATTGGTGAATATTAAATTAAAAAATCCCATACTGCATGAGTCACGCTTGAGCTCAATGGTCACGCTCAAGTGTGAAGGGTCTTGATGCTCACTGGTTGTCTCACGCTCAAGCCATCTTAACCACGCTTAAGCGTGGCCTTCCTGTCCAACATGTCTGATTCACGCTTGCTCCATACTTAGGCGAGCTCGAGCTCACGCTTGAGCGCCCCCTTTCCACGTTTGAGCGTGAGGGGGTCCTGATGCTATTTTTTTTTGGTGTGCATAAACCATGCTCAAGTGTGAGTTTAACATTGTGTTCCTCGCTCATGCGCCTATGTCATGCTCATCCATGGGAAGTCCTGATGCTCTCTAACTTGCTCAAGCTTAAGCTTGCTTACTTTACATTCACAGATTTCACGTTTAAGCTTTCTCAAGCTTAAGCTTGCTGTCTTCACATGCTCCCGATCACACTTAAGCTTGTTCTTTCACGCTTAAGCTTACTCTTTCATGCTTAGGCTTGCTTTTTCAAGCTTAAGCTTGCTTTGCTCAAGCTTAAGCTTGCTTTGCTCAAGCTTAATCTTGCTTGCTTAAGCTTAAGCTTGCCTTGCTTTCTTATTGAATTTCCTGCAACTTTCCAAGAGTTTTAACACAATTTTTCTTTTATACACCTATCCATCACTACTTAAAAGATTCATGGTTAATTCCTTCAATAATTCACCAATTCAGCTCAAGTCTTTACAAAATTAGTTCAAATGAGTCATGAAATCAATGCTTAATCAACACTTATCAGACTCTCCTCAACCTAGAGTTTTGCTTGTCCTCGAGCAAAAGAAGTAGGATTTTAAGAATCAAGCATTCATGAAGATCAGATTTTAGTTGCAAACAAATTTTAAAGACAGTAATCATAGTTTAACCACTTTAAGGCAAATATCCTCCTTAATACCATTTCTTTGAAATGTAATGCACCATTTAATTTTTCACAAGACAGGCAACCAATTGCTGTAAGAATAAGGAATTCTCATTATTTCTCACCAGGTGTTTGTTTCATACATCCATCATGAGAACTACCTAGTTAACATTGTCGGTCATTTCCAATCAAAATCAGAATCATAAGAACAACAAGGATCAAAAAGGTCTTTTTAGTGTTGTAATGAGGCTGGGCTAACAAGCATTCTTGGTTTTTCTTGGATTCAAAGTGCATGCATTAAGAAGAGCATATATTCTGAGATTTTCAAAGTTTATGAGGCTTCTTCCTTATTAAGCTACAGAGTTCTTTATTTCTCTTTTTCTGGTTCTCTTTTCTGTTTAAATTTTTGGATGGAGAACTATTTTTAGCATTTTTTTTTCAGCTTCTTTCATCACCCTTTGAAAAGATTATTCTATGCTTTTATCACAAATAAGCATGCTGATAAGGTAGGAATTTATTTCTCATGCCTAGGTTAGGGTGTTTTTAAAGCATAAGAAAGATTTTGGCTCAAAATGGGCTACCATAGAATAGGGTATAATTTTGAGGGTAGCTTTTTGGCTCTGGGATAACTCTATTTTCAAAATTGCCTTGATCATTTCCTTGCTTAATTTCTTACGAAAAATATTAATCAGAAAATTAGGCAATGCCAACTTGACAAATTCTAATGAAACCCTCAGTGTTTAAATTTCTCACTACTCACTTGGTCATATAGCATACTTCCATATTCTAACAGAAAAAGGTTCAAGCATGTAAATAATTTCAACAGTTCATTTATTTCATTTTCATGGTTCTTAAATCAGCTGATTTGCCTTTTCAAAATCAATGTAACTGTCTCAAAAGAATTGCTACTCAGAATCTTTTCTTGCTTAAAAATTAATTATTGGTTGGGTTTTTCAAAAATGTTACAGCTTTAAGCATGTAATGTTGCATCCAAATAGTCATAACACAAAATCACTACACAGAGAAAGGTAACAAAATTCAAACCAACAATTATAAATGAAAACTACTGCAAGAATATCAAAAATATTAAAAACTAAAGAAAATGCAAACAAAAACCAAAAATTGTTAATGAAAATTGAAAATTTGAGAAATTGAAACAGCAATAAAAACTCATCACTCATCATTTTCTTCCTCTTCTACTGATTCTGACTCAAACTCCTTAGGTCCCTTGCAGGAAGTGGCTGTGATGATGATGGCCCTGCTGTCTTACCCTCCTGGATAAAGTAGGACTGTCCCTAGGCCATACAATGTATGCCCCAAACTGCAAGGTCCATCCAAGGGTTGATTTGTCCTACAGGGTTATTGGAGTGTCTTATTCTGACCATCTGAAATATATTTAACAACCATCATATCAAATGGTAAAAGGCAGAGTAAGTCTCTAACAGTGAGCCTAGAGACTTTTTTAATCAATTGAATCAAGATGCATCAATTTCCAGATTAAGCATGCATATCAGTGACTAAACAATAGTGTTTTGACATGGCAATAACAATTGAAATATTTAATATCAAGCATGTATAACATATTCTAGACTTTTTTTTTATCAGATAGTTAGTGCACCCTTAAAATAGAAGAAATTTTCATAATTGTTCATTTGAAAGCAAATACTCATTTCAAGATTAAATGAACAATTTAAAATAAGGAAGAACATTAAATCATATAAGCAAGCAAAACAGTGAAATTAAGTCCTTTTTAAGATCAAGCATGCATTTTGATTCCCCTACTTAATGGTATCGGGGGGTAGTTTAAAAACTGCTCGCTTCAGGCGTCATATTGCATGCTTATGCGTGACTGAAACAGTGACAAATATTCCTGCCAGCTATTGCAAAGAGGAAGATCACACTTAAGCGTGAATTCTCTGCACTTGAGCGCGGTTGGGGTGCCTTGCTTCCATGTTTCCTGATTTGAGAGGTTGCTTAATTAGAAGCACATGACGATGCTTGAGCTTGGAGGGGTCACGCTTAAGCGTAACTGAGGTCCAAGAACGGCGCTTAAGCGCTCTTAATACACGTTTGAGCGTGTATGGAAAAATTAGGACCTGCTACAATTTATTTCTTCCTTCGCTTAAGCTTGTAGTCATTCACTTGAGCGAATTTGAAACAGAACCAAGTTTTACGTTGCTCGCTTAAGTGAGTGTGATCACGCTTGGGTGCGATGGTGTTCCTATCTTAAGCGTGACAAGTCATGCTTGAGCGTGTAACTTGTCCTTCCTTCCCCTTTGAACTTGGCACTTATCATTTGGATAATGAGTGGGATGAATTTGATGAGTTGCCTGAAAAATAAAAGAAAACTTCAATCATAAGATAAAGTTTACTTAAAGTAAAATCGACAGGATGAAAAGAAAACATAAAAGATTGGGTTGCCTCCCAATAAGCGCTTGTTTATCATCTTTAGCTTGACGCCTGATAGACTTTTCAATATGGATCATGAAGCTAGTGAATGAGAGTATTGAGTTTTTCTACCTCCTTTCCCAAGTCAGGCCTTGACTTTCATTCATTCAGATTTTCAAGTGAACCTATGACACAACTTTGCTTATCTTCAGAGTATTTATTTATTTTAAAAATAGTGAAACTGACTTCTTCTTCTTGCACTTGCATTTTTAGATTTCCATTATCCATATCTATGATGATTCTGACTGCTTTCATGAATGGTCTTCCCAGAATTAGAGGAACTTCAAAGTCTTCCTCCATATCTATGATAATAAAATTCTCATGAAATTCAAATTTATCAATTTTGACCACAACATTTTTAGCAATACCATAGGGGGTTTTTATTAATTGATCTGCTAGTTTTAAAGTTATTTTTGTTGGCTTTACTGAAAAATCCCCTATCTTTTTAAGTGTGGATAATGGCATCAAATTTACACTAGCACCAAGATCTAATAAAGCTTTTCTTTTTAAAAGATTTCCAATAGTGACAGGAATAGAAAAACTCCCTGGATCTTTGGTGTTATGAGGTACTGCCTTGTGGATGATATCACTATGTCCATCTTCCAGCTCAGTTGTTTCCTCGTTCAGTGTGGTCACAGCCTTGCATTGCTCTATTGGGTTTGTTTCAGTGTTTGCTCCATACTGAGGCTTCTGGTTTTCAACAACTTGTCGAGCTAGCTGTCCTACTTGTGTTTCCAAGTTCCTGAGTGATGCCTCATTATTCTTTTGATTTACGAGAGAAGCTTGCATGAATTTCTCCAAGGTGTCCTCTAATCTAGAAGTTCTCTCCATCAAAGACAGACCATTGTTTTGATATGGTTTATTTGAAGAGCTTGGCTCTTGCTTCCATCCTTGGCCTTGATTTTGGTTACTTCTCCATCCCTGAAATGGTTGGTTAGAAAAATTTGAATTGAAATTACCAGACCTTCCTTGGTTGTTCATGTAGTATACAGCTACTTCTTGTGAGCCACAGTTTTCATTTTGATGGTCTCCTCCATAGAAATTACATGTTGCAGGTATTTGTTGTTGCACTGGTTGTGATGATTTTACTGCATGTAATTATTGTGGAAGATTGGATATCTTTTTAGTCAATGCTTCCAATTGTTGGGTCAGAATTTTGTTCTAAGCTAGAATAGCGTCTGTGGTGTTTAAATCAAGGACTCTTTTCCTTTGAACTTGCTGACGATCATGTTGAGCTTGGTAATCTGTTGAGGATAAAGCTTCTATTATCCTTGTGGCTTGGTCAGCATCCACTGTCATCATGGTCCCTCCTACTGCTGCATCTAGTATCATTTTAGTGTCAGCCTTTAGACCACTGTAGAAGATATTGAGTTGTGATATATCTTCAAGTCCATGGTTTGGGCATTTCCTGAGCAGTGATTTAAAACGTTCCTATGCCTCACCAAAAGGTTCATCATGGCCTTGTCTAAATGTTGTAATATCTAACTTGGCCTTGATGAATCTAGATAGAGGAAAGAACCTTTATAGAAATTTTTCTTCAACTATGTTCCAGCTATTCAAACTTTGATTTGGATGAGATTGTAACCACTCCTTTGCTTTTCCTGCTAAAGAGAAAGGAAATAGTCTTAAATATGCAGCATCAATAACATCTTGGTCAAATCTCATGGTTCCAACCAATTCATAGAATGTGGCCAAGTGACTAGATGGATCTTCACTTGACATTCTAGTAAATTGGTGTGAACTAATCAAACTAAGAAATGTTGGTTTCATTTCTAGTGCTCTGACAGTGTTTGGAATTGCAATGCTTGAGAAATGTCTTGGCCCTTGCTGTAAAGCATAGTCTCTAAGTGTTCTCTTTGGTTGATTTTGATTGTTGCTATTAACATCTGCCATTCTGTCAGAGGAAGTTTCTCCTATATGGAAGTTATGCTTTTGCTTGGCTTTCTTGACTTTCTTGAGGAGCCTATCTATCTCTAGATCAAATACAAGTTGTTCTTTTGGTCCCTGTCCTCTCAAGATCATAAATCAAGCACTCACTCTAGCAAAGTTACCACACAAAAATAAAAAATGTAAACAAATGAAATTTATTTATAGAGTCTTGTCAATTCAATGCTAAAATATTCACACTTGAATCACCTCTCCGGCTGCGGCGCCAAAACTTGGTAAGATATTTTTATGTGGTATCATACAAAGAAAATGAAGTGTTCAAGGAAAGAGAATCAAGCTTGTATAATATGAACTCAATGGAATGTTTGTGCCAAGTTTAAACACAATGATTGTAGTATAGTATAGATGTCGTTCCACTGAGGAGGTGTTGGTTTGAAGATCTCAGTTCTTGAATTGATTTTGACAAAAGGTTTAGTTTGATTTTATTGTACAAAAGATTGAATACAAAAGAAACAGCAAGTGTTGAATAAAAATAATGACAGTAAAGTGTTTAGGTAAAAATCAGATTTGGAAAACTGGGATTGGTTTCATCGCATCGCACCTTTCGTAAGCTAAGTAAATTTGCATGTTTGTAAATTGAAATAATAATTTCTACGTCACAATCAAAGTCATTTGTATCGACCCCTCGACTACAAAATTCATAAGAATGATTTTAAACCGCTGATCCCTCAGTCACTTTGAAATCATTCCAGCATTACGGATCAATTTTTTCAATGTTCATTGTGTTAGATGCCATCCCTGGTCAGCTACTCACAATGAGTATTTCATTCAGATCTTCTCTCAAAAGTTACTTCCCAGTATACTTAAGAAAACTTAAAACAAGAAAATAGTGATCAAGTATCTTCAAGCATTAATGGCAGAATGAAATACAGAAAGTATTAAATCTCATTAACATACATAAGAACTTACAGCAGCATTACTTCAGGTTTGAATTGATTACAACCAATCCCAATAAAGGAAAATTAGTTACTCATGCTATTCATTTTCACTTAAGAAAATTTGGAAATGAATACATAATGAATGGTGGGATGCAGGAGATGTGTTTGATGATATCCAGGAGATCCTATTTTCTGCTTGATTTATAGGGGTTATGCTTGTAACATCCCGATTTAAGAATTAAAGTACCGAGTGAAATTAAGCCATGGAAATAATTAATTGTCGAATGAAAATAAATCATTAAAATAATAAATTCAAAAGTGGAAAAAAATTATTCATTAATTGACTTAATTAATTTAAGTTAAGGAAACAAAGGCTGATTGAAGGTAATTAATTGTCAAGAGCCGATTGGCTGAGACCGGGTGGGTGTGACGCGTGTGGGAGCTGGTGCTGCGCACGCTTTCCCACCCCACTCTTCCCTTCTCTCCCAGCATGCATATATGGGTACACTATCATTCATCCCCCTTCAGACTTCTCTTCCCCCTGTTTTCTCTTCCTTCTTTCTTCATTCTCCTCTTCTTCTTCTTCCTCCTCTACGCTCTGTTTCCGTGAGCTCGCAGCAATGGCGACTGAGGATCGGAGTCCTCCTCCCTTACTCGACGAGCCAGTGAGGGTGAGGGTGTGCATTCCCTCTGCATGCAACCCGTCTCCTTCCTTGTTCCTTCATCCCTTCGTCGGCTTCCCTCCTTCTTCCCCTCCTTGCTCGAAGCTGCCAAGTCTCAGTGGAAGGGACAAGGCTTGAACCGACCCATTCGGTTCAACGAAACACATCAGCGCCTAGGTGAAATCTATGACAACGCTGACTCGCTCAAGTGAGGCCCAACGCCACCTGAGCGAAATATGACAATGCAACAGCGGAACAAGGAGAGGCTCAAGCGAAGCCCAACATCAGCATCCACTCGCTCGGCAAAGTACCATTCGCTTAAGCGAACATCCCAGAAGCCTTCCATGCGCGCACACTCGCTGGAGCTAAGTCTAATTCGCTGGGGCGGACACAGGTACAAGGTAGTTTCTCACTCGGGTTTGGGACATATGTTCACCCGGTAAATCATCACGCTCGCACTTTATTCGGGGAATCCTCACAGCTCCTCATTTCATTCATACAGGTCACAAGTATAAACCACTCGGGAAACGACTTCCCTAATTCTGCCACTCGGAATCCAGAACTCTTTCTCACTCAGAATATACACCCTAATCAAACATCACTCGACACATCCCAACCTTAACACAATCGGGTCACATTACCTATCCACTATTCGGAATACATTCACACATTCACTCGGGAAATCAGGTAGTTAAGTCCCACTCGATCTTATTCAAAACTCAACCAGTCGGCATACCGACCCTCACTCACTCGGATTACTAAGACCTTACACCTAGGATCCATCCCACTCTAAACCACTACTCTAACTCCTCTCTCAGAGGGGATCACTCAAGGTTTCCACTCGAGAATACAAACTCTTCCTCACCCGGGTTACCTATAATTTTCACTCGGAATCACTCAGCGTGTTCACTCAGAAAAGCCACCCAGTAGTCCTCACTCGGAACCATCAGCTTAACATTATTTCACTCATCAACAGCCCTCGAATCATTTAACAATACATTCCAGTCGAAAGACGCATCAAATCGGCATAAAGCACATACGTATGAATATATGTTCCCAGAAATATAAATCTGCCCATAAATCTAATCTACCGACCTATGTACAGGAAACCACATACTCGGAATACTTATTACTTAACATTATACCTTTACCGCTATTCACAGTTCTACACAAGTGACACACCATATCTATACTTATCAAATCAGTCTTTATAAACAAATATATTTAATCGTCATTTTACAAGAGAGCCGGCCAAGGCTACACTGACTGGGCATAAAAAATGCATTACAAGCACTCAACAGTCAGAGTGCACCACACTCGGACTTAAGGCCCTAACATCCTTCCCGAGTCCGACCTGCACACACTGAAAGATGGTGTAGGGGGTGAGCATCTTAAATATTAAATGATAGATACTGACTCAGGTTGTCCCACAATTATACAACAATATGTATATATGCAATTATACGTGGCAACGATTAAAGTCAGAGCAATGCCAATCAACCAGGACACACATCAGACTCTTACCGATTGGAATCCACCAGTTAACACTCGGCCTTATGCATGTATCAATTTAATAACATTAACATACAACAATCAGTGACATAATAATGCCTATAAATCAGAATGCACATATTGAACATTTCTCAATCAGAATTCAACAATTCTCACTCGGCTATATATACACAACTTTCAATAATATTAACATGCATTCATAGAACATAATTCACTCAGCATCCACAGCATGTGCACACGGAATAATTCACCCGGTTATGTATATTCATCATCTCATTAACATCATCACATGCATAACCAATTCCAACAACATCAACAGTCAATGTACACAGAGTATTTCACTCGGTTCCGCATTCGTGTGTAATCGGGTTTTGACGTTGCAACGTAGGCTCCCAGCCTTTTTATACATAGCTCCAAGCTATCAATTCAGCTCCAAGCTACTTGGCCATTTTACAGGTACCCAACCGTTTGCCCACAAGGTGACACCAACGCTCTCAGCGCCAACGGAGGTGTTCACAGGCAGCCCGAGTCCCACTCAAGGGCTACCTTGAGTCCCACTCAAGGATTTTACAGCGTCCCACGCTTTAATAACCGATGGTAGTGTCCCACACTACGTGCTCCCAGCACAAACGCATCCCATGCGCCACACGCGGATTCATCACACAACACAGAGTTCATATACACAGCCATTCACTCAGCATTACATACCTCACAAGCAGTCGGCATTATACATCATCAGAACTCAAATAGCATATGCATCCTATGCAATCGGCATTAGGCATTATCAGCACTTAACAACACATGCATCTCATGCGGTTAGTATAACACATCATCAGGACCCAAACAACACACATGCAATCGGCATTAAGCAATGTCAGGACTTAGATCACACATGCAATCGGTAAAATACATTGTCCAGACTCAATCAGCATATGCAATTGATGAGATACATTATCAGATTCACTAAGTCATATTTTATCACATGCAGCCAGCCTTTTGAACTCATAACAACTTGCATATCACGTAAAGCACACAGTATTCATCAACAACACTTCATCACATTCCTTCCACACAATCGTTCAACATTCACAGGCCATCAACATGTAACACTCCACTTTCACTCGTCATGCAACCAGGCAGTACACACTCGCATGCAACACAACACACAATCAGAACACAGAAACAACAAGCATCAACACTCGGAACCCGTTCATAACCCATACATTTAAGCTAGAAGATACCCCCTACCTAGAATAAAGCTTCCAGTCGGTCAACACGACACCTGGTTCCAGAGGAACATTGAGTCACTCCCAGTGCATCTGCATGCAAGAGCAGGGGAGGCCATTCGAGTCTCTGAGGCACTTAGCTCTCGGTTCGTTCCCTGGAGTAGCTCCATTCCAACGCTGTGAACACTCCAACCATCTTGAAGCTCCCCGCAGCGCAGATCTCCACTAAGACTTGGCAGCTTCGAGCAAGGAGAGGAAGAAGGAGGGAAGTCGACAAAGGAAATGAAGGAATAAGGAAGGAACAACGTGGAAGGAGACGGGTTGCATGCAGAGGGAATGCACACCCTCACCCTCTCTGGCTCGTCGAGTAAGGAAGGAGGACTCCGATCCTCAGCCACCACTGTTGCGAGCTCACGGGAACAGAGAGCAAAGAAGAAAGAAGAAGAGAAGAAGAAGAGAAGAAGAGCGAAGAAGAAAAGAAGAGGAAACAGAAGGAAGAGAAGTCTCAAGGGAAGAATGAATAATAGTGTACCCATATATGCATGCACGGAGAGAAGGGAAAAGTGGGGTGGGAAGTCGTGCACAGCAGCAGCCCCCACACGCGTCATACGCACATAGACATAACTAGTCAGCTGTTGACAACTAATCACCTTCAATCAGCCTTTGCTTCCTTAACTTAAATTAATTAAACCAATTATAATTAATAAATAATTTTCCCCACTTAGCAATTATTATTTTAATGATTTTTTTTCATTCGACAATTAATTATTAAATCGGGATGTTACACTATAGGCTTAAATTGTAACCTAAGTGACACATATTAAGGAATAATAAACCTAATCCCTAAAGGAATTCTCTGGGGTTTCATGCTAATGCTCTGTGTGTGAACATGTATAATACTATTTAATTACTAAATTTTCTCCACTTCATTAATTATTCCTTTCCAACAAGCCTCGTATGAATCGATTCAAGCAAGTTAGAACTTATGAACAGTAAAAACAAAACCTCTTGAATCGATTCAGGACTTTGTATGAATTGATTCAAGCCATTCCAGTAGCCTCTGAATCGATTCAAGGGGTTAAGTGAATCGATTCAAGCCACTCCAAGGGCTCATGATTCGATTCAAGGAAGTCATGAATCGATTCATGACAGCATCGCTGTTGTATAATGCAGAAAACGTATAATTTTCTAACTTCCAACCACCTTAACTTTTTCATATCAAATCCAATAACCACCAAACTTTAACACCACCTAATATACATCATTTATGACGCGTAGCTACTTGCCGCACTCAAAAATTCCAAAAAACGAGAGACTTATGTGCATAAATGTGTTTAGCCCATTTTATGGCTTTTTTGTTCAACACAAGGGTCAATTCTTAATGGAATTGGCCCATTCTAGTTTCTACAAGTTCTAAATCATGCATAGGCACTATTGGAACCATTCTATGGTATTCAAACATACTAAAACTCAATATAGCCCTATTAGTTCCTCAATTATACATGAATATCATATACACAACGTCACAAATTTAATAATTCATCCATCCATGGATTCCAACCACATAAGTGTCATCAACCATGCATCACTATAATATGTAAAGCCATGGTATCACAATTAATAACAATCATTGTTAAGGTCACTACCAAAAATTAGTCTTCCAAAACATATAAGGCCTAATTTTCATAAGTGACCCTCAAAATGAATACATATCGGCATTCAATATTCAAGAAACAAAAGAGGCATATACATATATCAAGTGTTTTTCAAAAGAATGCTGGCCAAGGCTTATAAAACTTTCCTTCCATATTTACCTCCACCATTGTTCAACCTCCAAAAAGAGTAGGATATCCAACATACCTACATCAGCCTTTAAAAATGACAACTAGGAGGTGAGTAACATATACCAAATGAATCAAAGTCATACGTTATGATGATACATATACATATGTACATAACATACAATTCTCACGAAGCATCATAAGCTTTATTCACACATCAGATTATTTCATTTTAACATAACACATATTCCAACCAATACATTCACAATATATGTATCAAAATCATTGGTAATTTCATCAAATATCATCACACACTTAAGGTTAGTACCACAATCTCTTTCTCTTTACTTATCAATCATCCATCGCCACCACGGGCTACCAACTTAGCATATCTCTAACTATATGCACATACTCTTATGGCTAACGCATATGCATAAGAAATCATTATCAAATCACGGATCCGACTATGGGAAACAACATCACATAAAATATGGGTTAAGCATAGGTGTGCTACTATGCCCCTACTGCAGTAGTAAATGTGTACACTTATTTTATTAATTGCATGCATAATATCACCTTTTTACTAGTACCAAACTGCCATCGCCCATATGTAGCACTAGTCACCCTGTGACTTGTGGATTCACAACATGACCTCACTTGCCAAAAGTACTACGGGCCCCTCCCGAACACACATCGAGAGAACCGTGCCCCATAAGGATACCAAGGTCACTTGCTTACTACAGAGCCGCCCACCCACTAGGCCCACCACATAGGGTGCCTCGCCACCAAACTATTGGTAACTTCATGATTCCAAGAATCATTATGGAACAACATATAATTTTACCCGTGCACTGGGTCATCCTCCCACTAGGCCCGCTTATTAGAACCCCTAACATTCCACATAGACAGCGAATGATATGCCATGGATGCAAATGCCAATCAATGCATTTCTCATACTATGCATCCTATAATGCCACTCCACAATCAACAATTCACCACCAAACTTAATGGAACTCCATATACTCATCATTCTAAACCATCACCAATTATCATTGGATTTCATACATATCAATAGTTAGTGGCAATCATATTTTATCAAATCATATATTCATTCGAGCCAAATTAGCATAACACGTTTATACATACACATCAATAATGGATGAAATCATGCATTTAGAGATGTTACCCCCTCCTACCTCAAGAGAAGTAGAAATCACCGCGGTCCAAAGGTACCGCCTCGTCGATGGGGTTGCTTTACCATACAATCATTTTCTATTCAAACCACCAAGATTCAAGTGCTTTTAATTAACTACTTGGTGTTTATACCATTTTAGATTTCAAACCTATTTTATTTTATTTAATCCACTATAACCACCATGGGTTTGGTGCTAATACTCATTTATTATGCATTTAAGGACCACACCCGCTTATAGGTTTTCATATTAATGGTCTTCAACCATCATTACTAATCATCTAACCTTATTAACGGTCATCCACCATTAATGTCACCATCTCACATCCTTAAATACATTCTCCCAACATCAATAAACACTCATCCATCCACATTTCATATTTCCCCCAAATTATAGGGTTAGGGTTTCATTAAAACCTAATAACCATCGTTAATGTCCATTATTACCCATCACATTTAATGCCATTTTTGTGTACCCCTCAATGCCCTCATAAAACTCACGTTAATTGCACCCCACCTTAGGGTTTTGCATCATTAATGCCTCCCAACATCAACCCATATACTATACTCTCTCAAAAATCATAATATCCCATAACCTAGGGCTAGAGCTCATGAAAATGGAGAGGAAACTTACCTCAAGCCAAAAGAAAAGAGAGCTTTAAGAGTGATGGAAAAGGAAACAAAAATAAAGGAAGAGGGAGCTTCCAAGCACCATAAGTTCTTCTTCTACTCAAGCAAGAAGAAATAAAAATAGAGGAAGAGAAGGACACACCTACTTGCTAGGGCTTTTGAGAATGGAAGAAGAAGATGAGGAAGATGAAAGGAGAAGAGAAAAGAGAGCTTTGCCTTAGGTAGAGGAAGCCAACGTGAGAGTAAAAGAGGAAATAGAGTTTTTGCATTTAAAATTTGGCCTCTCATTAAAAGCTTTCCATTTTATAATAAATAGGATCTCCGTTCGCGCTCAATACTTTATCCAAAAATTATTTTGAATGTATATTCGGGTCCCCAATAATATTCTTAACAGACCTGACCAACGGTACCTCAATCGAAGATACTTGGTTCGGCACTCACATTTTAATCGGGTATTATTTTTAGCTCTTTAAGCCACAATAAATTATCAATAATCATAAAAATTCTCAATTTAATCATTTCTAAATTTTGTGACATTAAATAACCCATAAGTAATTATTTACTAATTATTCCTCATAATTAATCATTTATAAAAATTTTGGGATGTTACAGTTTTAATATCCCTTAAGCATCCAATTCAGAGTATCTTAAGTTCTCAGTTGCGAAAATAGCTTCCATATACTTGAAATTATTGTTTTAGGTTTATTTTCCTTTCGTGTTGTGAAGTTCTTTGTCAAGTTTAGTTCAATGCTCATCATGTCTCCACTTGTAATTTATGTTTTTACTTTTACCATGTGTAAGTAATTTGTTTATGTTGGAATCGGTGAACCAATCCATGAATGTGATGTTTTGATTATGAATTATGCATGTTTATGATTCAAGTTTCATGTGAGTATTTCAATCTTGTATTAGTATGAACTTTAAATAGGAGAATGATTTTCATGTATGGTAAAACTACTTTAACAGAAGTAAAAGTTGAAATACCCTTAATATATCAATTACTAGGGATAGAGTTAGTAATTATTATTATGTTAAGGCCAACACTTAAAGCAAGTTTTTATTGAGAAAGCATCTAAGGGATCAGACTTTATGGTAACTATTTAGAATTTATTAACCGAGGGATCGAGTTCAATGATTTTAAGCTGCAACGACATAAACTTGATGATTGGATATGCATGTTTATAATTACTATGTTATATTTTTAGCGCGGGGATCCTAATTCCAACATAGTTTGTCATTCTGTGTTCCGAATCTCAAGTATTGGAATCATTCTAAAGTGTTATTTTTACAATTATTTTTTTAGATAGTTTTACAATTTTTACATTACACTTAATCAATATATAAATCAATCTTAGAATTTATGAATATTGCACAAATAATATATAAAATATTCTCTTATAAGTATTGATACTTTTACCATTAGTGAATAAAAATTACTGTCTTTTACTGAGAACCATCAATCCTTGAAAGAACGATATCTAAACTTTTGAAAACTACAATGATAAATTGGTGCGCTTGCCAACAAACCAACAAGTTTTCTGGCACCGTTGCCGGGGATTAATTTGATTTTCAGTAAATAGCAAATTTTTAATTACTGTGGTAGAATTTCTTTACTTTTTAACTTAGGTAAATTTTCAGTTTTACTTTTTCTTTTACCCATACAATTGTTTATTCACTTTTACTTTTTTAACTATTCTTGTTACACTAACTTTTTCTATTTAGTTTATGTATGCAAACTCGATCTTCTACAGGAAGACTCATCTTTGATCCTGAGATCGAGAAATTTGTAAATAAACTTAGATCTTTGAAATTCAAAACACAAACTACTTCTTCTTCTTCAACTTCATCTTCTTTTCATAATTTTGAAAATTTTAAAATAGTTGGTGAATAACCAAGATAGACTTTAGGATAGTTTGCTGCTATTCATGGACCACCTTGTGTATTAGGAATATTTCAAGGACCTGTTACAACGATGGAAATTAAACCTGCTACATTGAATATAATTCAAAATAATCAGTTCGCTAGTTTAAATCATGAAGAACCATATGAACATCTAACTATTTTTTATGAATTATGCAGCATAATTGGTTTTGAACCCAATCAAGAAGAACCTATATATATAAGACTATTTCCTTTTTCTTTGGTTGGCAAGGCAAAAGAATAGTTTAAATCTTGTCCTACTGGTAGTTTTAAATATTGGTCTGATGTCAAAAGAAAATTTTTGGAAAGGTTTTATTTCCCTTCTAAATATTTTGAAGCTATGACAGCTGTTCACTCATGTTCACAAAATCATTATAAGTCACTAGGAGAAGCTTGGGAACGAGTCAAAGCGCTTCTAAGAAAATGTCCAAACCATAATTTGGACAATGGTGGAAAGGTAAGAATCGTCTATCATGGTTTATTACCTCAGTTTAAGATGATGTTAGATGCCTGTGCAGGTAGTTAATTAATGAACAAGACAGTAAATGAGGTAATAGCTATAATAGAGTCCATGTCTACTAGACAAGCAAAATATGGAAGAGGTAATGTTTCTCGGAAGCCAGGTATGTTAGAGTTAGGAGTAAATGATGCAGTCCTAGCTTAGCAAAAATTGTTAACATAACAAATTGAAGCAATGAGCAAGCAATTACAAAAGCTACAGATTGCTCAAGTGTCACCGCAGCCCCCTGCTTAGTTAAAATAATGCATACATTGTATGGGTAAACAATCTTATGGATATTGTGCTTCTAATGATACTGAACCTGAGCAATCCAACTTTTTGAATAAGCAGAGGTTACCTATCGGTAATTTTTCTTTTCATTTTGGTAATTACTTTCCTAACAATTACCAACAAGGCTGGAAGAATCAAAATTTTGGCTGGAAGCAAGAAGCTGGACCTTCCAACAGACCTCCAACAATCAGTTTCCAACACAGCCACTTCATGATCAGAATGCTAGACTGACAATGATAGAAGATTCTATCCAACAATTGCTACAATATATGCAAACAAATGAAGCCACTAAAAAAATATCAGATTTGTAATTGGGAAAGCTAGCAAAGGAAGTAGCTAAAATGAAAAGTTCTAGTTTTTCTGCCAACACCCAAAACCCAAGGGAACAATGTAAAGCTATTTTTACTAGGAGTGGTAAAATTGTAGGAATTGATTATAAAGAAAGTTGTAAAGAGAGTGAAAAAGAAAAAAGTGAAGAAGAAAAGAAAGAAAAAGAGAGTGAAGAAAAAGAAAATAAAGAAAAAGAAGAAAAAAATAAAAATAAAAACAAAAATAAAAAATATCAAAAAAATAAAAAAGAAAAAATTAGTATTTGGGTCAGACATCTCTAGTTAGGGATATGCCTTATCCTCATGCACCTTCAAGAAAGGATAAGGAAAGAGAATATAAAAGATTCCTTGAGATTTTTAAGTAGTTAGAAATAAACATTCCCTTCTCTGAGGCATTGGAACAAATACCAACATATACAAAGTTTATGAAGGAACTGCTTACAAAGAAAAAAAGGTAAAAAAGAAGAAATTGTGGAGCTTGAAGTAGGTTGTAGCGCAATCTTACAATATAACATGTCGAAAAAGTCAAAGGACCCCAAAAGTTTCACCAGTCCTGTTTCCATTTGAAGTGTAAATATTGGAAAGACTTTATTAGACCTAAAGGTTAGCATCAATTTATTACCCCAAAGTATGATGAAGCACATTGGTGATCATGATCCACAAAGGACAAAGATGACTCTATAACTCACAGACCACTCAATCAAAAGACCCTATGGGATAATGGAAGATGTACTTGTGAAGATGGACAAGTTTTACTTCCCTGTTGATTTCATGGTATTAGACATGGAGGAAAGTACTGAAGTCCCCCTAATTCTTGGAAGACTATTCATGAAGACTACTAGAGTGTTGATTAATATGGATAATGGAAAACTTGCAGTCAGAGTGCATGATGAAGAGGTAAATTTTGATGTTTCCAAAGCTTTCAAACATCCTAAGCCCAAATAAGACTGTTTAGAGTGGGTGCACTTCATGAAGTTTGTCTCTTCGTATCAAAAGGTATGTCTATTTCTGGCCCTCTAAATAAATTATTGATTCACTCTGTTGATTGTTTAAATGGGGAAAAGGAAAGACAGATAGATAGGTGCTTCGAAAAGCTGGAGAGAGGGAAAGATATTTCCTCTGAAACTAAAAAGATTGAGGAAATCTAAGAGACACCTATTAAAGAGATCCAGAAACCTGAGCTGAAAGTGTTGCCTCCACACCTCAAGTATATCTTTCTAAAGGAAGGTAATCTTAAACCAGTCAATATTAGTAGTTTACTAACTGAAGCTGAAAAAGCAAGATTGGTAGAGGTATTAAAGGCTAATATAGAAGCCATTGGATGGACACTAGAAGATCTGAAAGGTATAAGTCTATCTTATTGCATGCACGGGATTTTATTAGAAGATGATTTCAAGCCTGTAGCTCAACCTCAGAGACGCCCTAATCCCACAATGAAAGAGGTAACAAAGAAAAAGGTTCTAAAATTGCTGAAAGTAGGTATCATCTATCCTATTCTGATAGTGCATGGGTAAGCCTGGTCGAAGTGGTACTAAAAAAAGAGGTATGAAAGTAATTGTAAAAGATAAAAATGAATTAATTCCCTCAAGAACTATCACCAGCTGGAGAATATGTATAGACTATAGGAAACTGAACCAAGCAACTAGAAGAGATCATTTTCCCCTCCCCTTTATGGACCAAATGCTTGAAAGATTTTGTGGATAGGCTTATTACTACTTTCTTGATAGTTATTCTAGATATAACCAAATTAATATGGATCCTCTTGAATAGTGCATAGAAATTTTCATGGATGACTTCTTCGTGTTTGGGAACTCCTTTGATACATGTCTATCCAACATTGGCATCGTACTAAACGGTGTATTGATACAAATCTGGTTTTAAACTGGGAGAAATGTCACTTCATGGTGACAAAAGGAATTGTGCTTAGTCATAAAATCTCTACAAAAGGTATTGAAGTAGACCAAGCAAAAATTTTTCAAGACATGTTGAGTTCTACTGAAGGTTCATTAAGATTTTTCAAAAATTACTAAACCTTTTGTGTTTTGAATGTGATCACAGGTTTAATGATTTTGATAATGACAAAGCACTCTTGAAGAATTCCTTGCAAAAACAAAGATATGGAATCAGACCCAGAAAAACTACGCAGATAATCGATTAGGGATCCTCAGCTAATTGATTAGGCAGCTTCTATTTTGGAACATCTGCATCAGGACAATAAGCTAATCGATTACCATATTTCAAACAATCGATTACAGAGCTACTGGAACTACAATAATCGATTACATACATAGTTTAATCGATTACCAAAACCAAAAATGGCATTAAAGGTATCAGGTATAAAAGCTAATCGATTAAGAGAATTCATCCAATCAATTAGAAGGCTACTGGAATTAATCTAATCGATTACTAAGACTATATAATTGATTACGAAGCTGCGAAGCTAAATTAAATGCATCAGGTATCACTGCTAATCGATTACAAGGCAAAGTTCAATCGATTACCAAGCTTCTGACTTGAATCTAATCGATTAGGCAATGGGAACTAATCGATTACATAGCAAACAGAGATGAAAAATTCAAAGTGTAATCGATTACAGCTTAGGACATAATCGATTACGATAGTGGGAAAACGCATATTAGTGGCAAACCAGCACATTTCTCCACCATTCCTTCAGACACCCACTACATGCAACGGCTAGGAAGACCAAGGCACTCACCAAAGCTCTGAAATAAATCTATAAATGCAAGAGGAACTCAAGCACAAAGACACACAACAAGAAGCTATCAATCTTTACTTACTCTTATGCTTAGTAAGCCCTTATTCTTATATTTTCTAAGATTTCATTTGCATATTCTCTCTTCGTGAGAGTTATAGATTTGAGAGAACCTTCACTTGTACATCTAATCTTTTGAGAGAGTTACTTGCTTGTAAACACCACATCAAACACCAAAGTTCACTCTAGGTTGAGTGGTTACAAAGGTTGGGGTTCAACCTTTGGGATATTGTGAGATTGAGAGATTGGGTGGGGTGCCCTTATAATTGTGAGGATTGGGTTCTTGAGTGTGGGACACTAGGAAGCCGCAATAGCTCAAAGTTGTATCTCTAGTCTATAATAGTGGAAATCCTCTAAGTGGGTTGCTTAGAGGCGAGACGTACACCGGATTGGTGGAACTCGTTAAATTGGTTTGCAAGCTCTTCTTCCCTACTCTTTTACTTTCATATACTGCGCTTAATTGGCTTATGTTGATTGATTGTGGCTTGCATACTTAAACTTGTTTAATTTGGTAAATCTTGAATACTGCACACCAAGTGTTTGTCTAATTGTCTCAGCTATATTTACCTTTATTTTGCCTTGCACATTTCATTAAACTTGATTTCACTTGTATAATCTTGTAAATTTGAATATAAGAATCAAGTTCAAAAGCATTCCAACTAAAATTTCTAAAAACTCAATTCACCCCCCCTCTTGAGTATTGAGGCCACTTGAATAAGAAGTGGTATCAAAGCTTGACTCTTGGTAGAACAAGCTTAACAGCTTCAAGAGAACAAATGGCCTCAAGTTCTTAAAACCTCTTTCCCGAGGGTGGTGCTATAAACAGACCTCCCGCTTTCAATGGGGAAGGCTATACCTTTTGGAAAGAAAGAATGAAAGTATTTATTCAATCTATTGATTTTAAAGTTTGGAATGCCATTGAAAATGGTCCTTATACACCCATGCATATTGTCAATGATAAAAGTGTTGAAAAACCTATGGAGGAATGGACTAGTGATGAAGAAAAGAAAGTGCAATATGGCTAATCACTATGGCATTAGGTCCAGATGAATTTTTTAGAATCATGACTTGTAAATCCGCCAAGGAAATGTGGGATACTCTTCAAGTAACCCATGAAGGTACAAATGAAGTTAAAGACTCTAAAATTAGTACACTAACTAGTGAATATGAGTGCTTTAGATTAAACTCTCATGAATCAATTGTTGATATGCAAAAAAGGTTCACTCTCATCATTAATCAACTTATTACACTTGGAAAGACTTACACTAACAAAGAGCTCATTCATAAAGTGTTGAAAAGTCTTAACAGAGAATGGCAACCGCTAGTTACCGCCATCAAACAATCTCCTAGCATAAACGAGACGTCTTTTGCCACATTATTTGGTAAGTTGCAGGAACAGGAACAAGAGCTGAAAGAATTGAAGATGACAGAAGAGAAAGAAAAATCTTCCAAGAAAAAGGGACTCACTCTCAAGGCCACTTCTATAAATGAAGAAGAATCCGGAAGTGAACTTGACGAAGAAGAAGAGTTTGGACTATTTGTGAAACGCTTTGGGAAATTCATGAAAGGTAAACACTTCCAAAGAAGCTTCAAAAACCCAAGTAAGAAACCTATCACTAAAGAAAATTCTTCCTCACCCAATTGTTTTGAATGTGGCAAGGAGGGGCACTTCAAAGCAGACTACCCAAATCTCAAGAAGAAGGGCAAAGAAAAAAGAGGAAGAAGTAGAGCATATATAGCCTGGGATGAAAACGAGATAAGCAGCTCGGATGACTTGGAAAATGAAGAAGCAAACCTTTGCCTCATGGCCAACCACCAAGAAGAAAATGATGAGGTAAATTTCCATGACTTAGATAAGGATGAATTACTTGATGCTCTAGAGGAATTGTATGATAAATTTGTAAAAGTATCCAATAGACTTAAGGTGTCTAGAAAAACTAGTGACACTCTAGAGATGCACCTTATGGAGGTTTGCAAAGAGAATGAATGCTTAAAGGAAGAATTGGAAAATGTTCAAACATGCTCCAAGAGTAAATCGTGTGATTGTGCTAAGAAATGTGTTGATCTAGAAAACAAAGTCCTAGATCTAAACAAAACCTTAGAGAAGTTTACAAATGGTCGAGATAATCTGAATGTATTACTTGGAAATCAAAGATGCATGTTTGACAAAACTGGTTTAGGGTACAATTCTGTTAAAAAGGAAAAGCATTACAAAAACTTCTTTGTACCTCCTATGAGATCATCTTCGCCCTTTATGAAATGCAACCATTGTGGATTCAAAGGTCATAACTCTTCAAATTGCAATGTTAGAAAATTAGGGCCAAAGGTTATAAGAAAGGTGTGGGTTCCCAAAGGGACATTACCACAAGCTAACCTTAAAGGACCCAACATAAAATGGGTACCTAGTTCTCTAAACTGATTTTGTTTTGTAGGTATGCTTCAAGGCAAGCAACACCCATTGGTATTTGGATAGTGGGTGTTCAAAGCATATGATAGGGGACATAAGCAAATTTACATCATTCACTCCCAAAAGAAAAGGAAGTGTCACCTATGGAGACAACACCAAAGGAAGGATTCTAGGCATTGGAAACATTGGTAAGAATTCTTCTACCTCTATTAGTGATGTGTTGTATGTTGAAGGTCTTAAACACAACTTACTTAGCATTAGTCAATTATGTGACAAAGGATATAGAGTTTTGTTTGAATCAAATTGTTGCAGAATTGAGCATAAGACTAATAAGGAAGTTAAGTTTATAGGCCAAAGAATTGATAATATTTACATGATTGATATGGATAGTTTGTCTTCAAATGATGTACAATGCTTCATGACTAGAGAGGATGAAACTTAGCTATGGCATAGAAGAATAGCTCATATACATGTAGACCATTTGAATAAACTTGTTTCTAAAGAATTAGTGATTGGTTTACCAAAGCTTAAATTTGAAAACAAATTTTATGATGCATGTCAAAAGGGAAAACAAGTAAAGGCATCCTTTCAATCTAAAAACATTGTTTCCACCCAAAAGCCTTTACAACTTTTGAACATGGATCTTTTTGGACCTTCCAAAATCAAAAGCTTTGGTGGTAATTACTATGGTCTAGTAATTGTAGATGACTACTCTAGATATACATGGACCTTATTTCTTGCTCGTAAGAATGAAGCATATCATGCATTTAAGAAACTTGCTAAGATTATCCAAAATGAGCAAAATTCAAAAATTACATCCATTAGAACTGATCATGGGGGAGAATTCGAAAATCAATCTTTTGAAAAGTTTTGTGAAAAACATGGTATAAATCATAATTTTTCAGCTCCTAGAACTCCACAACAAAATGGAGTAGTAGAAAGGAAAAATAGATCGTTGGTGGAGCTTGCAAGAACCATGTTAAATGAAAACAATATTGCAAAACATTTTTGGGCCGATGCGGTAAATACCGCTTGTCATGTTATGAATAGATGTTTAATAAGGCCTATCCTAAAGAAAACCCCCTATGAACTTTACAAGGGTAGAAAAGCCAACATTTCATACTTTCATATATTTGGATGTAAATGTTTTGTGCTCAATAATGGAAAAGATAATCTAGGAAAGTTTGATGCTAAAGATGATGAAGCAATCTTCCTAGGGTATTCTCAATCTAGTAAATCTTATCGAATCTTCAACAAACGCACAAATACCATTGAAGAATCTATTCATGTTAAATTTGATGAAAATAGCCATAACCCTCCGAGAAAGGAAGATGTTGATGAACTTGCAGGTGCACTTCAAGAATGCACTTGAATGAAGAGGAGGAAATCAACAAGAAAGAAGAAACAACACAAAATGAGGAACCACATAAATGGATCCTATTGAAAGATCACCCATTAGACAAAGTCATAGGAGAAATGACTCAAGGTGTAAGTACTCAAAATGCTATTAGAAATACTTGTAATCCCCTAGCGTTTGTATCACAAATAGAACCCAAAAACATTGATGAAGCTATTATTGATGAACATTGGATGTTGGCCATGCAAGAAGAGTTAAATCAATTTGAAAGAAATGAAGTTTGGGAATTAGTGCCAAGACCCAATGATCACCAAATAATAGGAACAAAATGGGTTTTTAGAAATAAGCTAGATGAGAATGGCATAATAACAAGAAATAAAGCTAGATTAGTTGCTAAAGGATATAATCAAGAAAAAGGGATAGACTATGAAGAAACTTATGCTCCCGTAGCTAGATTAGAAGCCATAAGATTACTATTAGCTTTTGCTTGTTGTATGGATTTTAAGCTTTATCAAATGGATGTCGAAAGCGCTTTTCTAAATGGCTATATTCAAGAAGAAGTCTATGTAGATCAACCTCCTAGTTTTGAAAATCATAAATTTCCAAACCATGTTTTTAAATAGAGAAAAGCTTTATATGGTTTGAAACAAGCTCCAAGAGCTTGGTATGAAAGACTTAGCAAATTTCTTTTAGGAAATAATTTTGAAAGAGGTAAGGTTGATACTACCCTTTTATAAAATGCAAAAACAATGACATTCTTTTGGTACAAGTTTATGTTGATGACATAATATTTAGTGCTACTAATGAAATTCTTTGTCAAGAGTTTGCCAAGATCATGCAAGATGAATTTGAAATGTCCATGATGGGAGAACTCACCTTCTTTCTTGGATTACAAATCAAACAAACTAATGAGGGAACGTTCATTAGTCAAACAAAATATTGTAAAGAGCTACTCAAAAGGTTTAAAATGGACAAAGCAAACAAAATAGCTATACCCATGAGTACATCTTGCTACTTAGACAAAGATGAGAAGGGTAAGGATGTCGAAATAACTAAATACCGAGGTATGATTGGCTCCTTACTTTACTTAACAGCTAGTAGGCCTGATATTATATTTGCTGTGTGCATGTGTGCTAGATATCAAGCATGTCCTAAAGAATCACATCTCACTGCTGTGAAAAGAATTTTGAAATATCTTGTGGGTACTCAAAATGTTGGTCTATGGTACCCCATGTTGGTGTATGCACTACGAGCTATTAATGTATCAATTTTAACTTATTAATAAAATTAGTATTTTCAGTTTTAGACAAATGCTATTTATCCTGGAATAATAGGTCATATGAGAATTATTCCTAAAACGTCCATAATCAAGTATTTACATGGGGACATGTAAATACATTAAGATTAGTGTGTGAATGTACTGATGATTTGATCTCACAAATCATGGATATATGATATCAAGTCTTTACACGGGTACACATTAAGAGTAATGTTGTACTGGATAGACCCACCATGAGAACGTTGCATGGATCGTTACATGAGTGTCATAAACGGTTCACAATGTGATAATGGTATGTAGTCCTTCGACCTGAAGTCACTATGATTCCTACATAAGGAGTTTATTGTTTTAATACAATCAAATATTATCTGTAATAAGATGACCATAAAGATTGTGATTAGGCAATAGATAAATTATGCAGAGGGATATGAGTGATGTAGATGGAATTTGTCTCTCCTATGTGACAGGAGTGATATCTATGGGCCACTTGATGGAGTGAGACTAATGAAATGCATGGCCATGCTAGGACGAATAAATATTAGATATTTATTCTATAAAGTCTACTCTGGTATCAAGTAAAATGAATTGGGCCATACAAGGATGACGACGACCATGCCTTGGGCCCAATTAGATATCGTGACAAAAGGAATAGATATATAAAATAATTATCACTTATAGGTCATGTCGATGATAAATAATATTCGGACATAATGATGTATTGCTAGATACCGCTCTTATTTTATATTAATAATAAAATAGTTTATTATTAATATAACCGAATATTTTACCTATAGGGTCACACACATAGAGTAAGCCCACCAGAGGATAGTTTTATTTTAGTTAGACTGAAAATAAAACTATTTGGGCCTAACTCATTTAGAATGAGTCAGGAGCCCAATGTTTAATGAGAGCTCAGGTCAAGACCTAAGCCTATATATAGAGCATGAGATGCTCATAGGCTGGTGCTCAGAAATTAGATTACACTAAAATTCTGTACTAGCATTCGGATCGTTAGTTTTCTGGTGGGAGTGCTCGTGTGGACTCCTAAGGGCGAAGCTACAATTGCTTCGATCGAGGATCTTGTTCTGCGTCTACAAGAGGTAAACCCTAATTAAAATTTTAATTTAGCATAATGCTTTGAGACATACGTGTTTGCAATTCTTTCTTGCGAATCCTTTGTGTTTCCGCTGCCTGACCCTAATAGGATTCCTAACACCCCAAAGGGGCCGAATGTATCTTAGTAAGATACTCTGATTCAGATTTTACAGGATGTAAACTTGACAGGAAAAGCACTAGTGGAACATGTCACTTGCTTGGTAGTTCTCTTGTATCTTGGCATAGCAAGAAACAAGTGAGTGTTGCATTATCAACAGCTGAGGCAGAATATGTTGCAGCTGGTAGTTGTTGTGCTCAAATCCTTTAGATGAGACAACAACTTTTGGACTATGGTGTTATATTAGACCATGTGCCTCTTAAGTGTGATAACACAAGTGCCATTAACATTTCAAAGAATCCTGTAATGCATTCTAGGACTAAACATATTGAAATAAGACACCATTTTATAAGAGACCATGTCTTAAAGGGTGATTGTGTGCTTGAACATGTTGATACCTCTAAACAATTAGCAGACATATTCACCAAACCATTAGCGAAAGAGCAATTCATCCACATTAGAAGAGAATTGGGAATTCTTGACATGATCTATTGTGTTTGAATGATGAAGTATTTTGATAAAAATTGTTGTATAGCATGTTTATATGAGTTGGTTATTATCTGTGGTATGATTCATTAAAATTACAACCTTCCTGTGTGAAAACTGCATAAATTGTGACTCTTTGAACCATATAATCCATTACATAGCACTTCTTAATCGATTAAAAATCCTCTGTTTCGTTGATAATCGATTACTCACTGATATCTAATCGATTATAAAGCTTCTGTTTTATGCATAATCGATTACCTCTTGATCCATAATCGATTACAAAGCCTCTGTTTTAGGTCCAAAATGTTTCATTTTTACACTAATCGATTACCAGACTCTCTTAATCGATTAGGACGTTTTTGTTTCTTCACTAATCGATTACTCAACTTCCATAATTGATTACCGTCTGTGCGAGACGATTCAAATTCCCCAGAAACAGTGAGTTAATCGATTACCTCATCCTCATAATCGATTAGCATCAAAACTGCAACAGTCAAACGTGGATTCCCGAGGACTGCTCGACTTCCCCCTCATTTAACTCACCTCACTCCTTTCTAAACCTAGTTTTTCTCTATAAATACATCTCTCTTCACCCTCTCATCTCACACTTCCTCCTTCCTCTTCAAATCTCTCAAAGCTCTCAAGAATTTCTTCTCTTCATCTTTTTCTCTACATTCCTTGACCATGTCTTCTTCCCGCACAGTCAAGAGAGCTAGGTCCTCCATGGCCCAAGCCAACAACCCCCTAGACTTCTCTAGGTTCTTCTCTTCTTCTAGAGAACTTCAACACTTCATTAACAATTTCTCTGAGAAAGATATCGTGACCCCCCACTACACCATTGCTGAAATATTTGAGAACCATAGCCTCACCTTTACCCAATGCCTCCACCACTACAACCTTTTTCCCTTCCTCACCCTTAAGGAAGAGCAATACTATCCTGAACTCATCAGAGTTTTCTACTGCAACCTCAAACTTGTCAATGGGGTGATCGAATCAAAGGTCAAAAATATGACCATCAAGCTCACCAACGCCCAGTTTGTAGAAATCTCTCTGCTGCCACTTAACGATGCAAAATTTGACAGAGAAGACCCTGAAGATTAATGGGGCTTCAATGCTCTTACTGCCCGTCAATCCTTATGGAAGGCTGATCGCCCAAGGAGCAACCACAAGCTGGTGGGACATCTGACCATGAATAACCGCCTCCTACACTTTTTCCTGGTCAAGATGTTGGTTCCCCGTGGTGGGAACAATGCTCTGGTGGAAGAGGATGATGTCCTCTTGATGTGGGCTATGCTGAACCACAAAGAGATAAACTGGGTTCAACTGGTCAAGTTCCACATGCGCCATGCAAAAGACCAACAAAAGCTTCCATATGCCATTCTACTCACCAAAATCTTCAAACATTGTGGAGTAGACTTGGCTGGAGAGTTGTTAGAAAAAGTGCCTCCAAAAGCCTGTATTGGCACTCATCACCTCACCAAGATGGGTCTTGTTTTTCTGAACGGAGCATGGTATTCAAGGATGGAAGGCTATCATGCCAACATTCCCTATGAAGCTCCTGCTGATGAGCCAGCCCCTCCTCCTCCTGCACCTCAAGCTTCATCATCTGCCCCTGCTGACCCATTTGTATCTCTCTATGCTCACCTTGACCGCCGCTTCGACCGTATTGAAAACTCTCTTCAAGAGTTTTCCATGACTGAGCAGTAACATTTTAAGATTATGCAACAGCTTTATGAGGAGCTGTCACATCAAATCTGTGAACTTAGATTTTTCAACCCGGATAACTAGATCCGTTTTTATGCTTTGATCATTGTGCTTTCTATTTTTATGCATCAGTTTTTATCATTTCCTTAATGTACTTTTCCTTCAGTTATTTTGAATAAAATGTGTCTTTCTTCATATGACTTTAATTGCTTTATTGTTTTTTATGATTACAAAGGGGGAGAAGCAATAGTTTGTTCATCTGTAGTTCTGCTAAAACAAATGCTTAATTATCTGGTATTATCTCCAAAGGTATATATTCTTAAAGATAGGGGGAGATTTAGTTCTTTAAAGAGATAATGTTATAAGGGATAACTCTTAAGAGATAACTTGTAATCTAATTAGATGATTCATTTAAAAGATAAGGCAGACTCTAAAAATCTGATTAAGAGATATGATGCAGAATTCAAACGTTTTTGTATTAATAAAGATTGTTGTTTAAACTAACAATCCTCAAGAGATGAACATTGTTGTCATCATCAAAAAGGGGGAGAATGTGTTTTGAATATGATCACAAGTTTAATGATTTTGATAATGACAAAGCACTCTTGAAGAATTCCTTGCAAAAACAAAGATATGGAATCAGACCCAGAAAAACTGCACAGATAATCGATTAGGGTTCCTCAGCTAATCGATTAGGCAGCTTCTGTTTTGGAACATCTACATCAGGACAATAAGCTAATCAATTACCACATTTTAGACAATCGATTACAGAGCTACTGGAACTACAATAATCGATTACATACATAGTTTAATTGATTACCAAAACCAAAAATGGCATTAAAGGTATCAGGTATAAAAGCTAATCGATTAAGAGAATTCATCCAATCGATTAGAAGGCTACTGGAATTAATCTAATCGATTACTAAGACTATATAATCGATTACAAAGCTGCGAAGCTAAATTAAATGCATCAGGTATCACTGCTAATCGATTACAAGGCAAAGTTCAATCGATTGCCAAGCTTCTGACTTGAATCTAATCGATTAGGCAATGGGAACTAATCGATTACATAGCGAACAGAGATGAAAAATTCAAAGTGTAATTGATTACAGCTTAGGACATAATCGATTACGATAGTGGGAAAACGCATATTAGTGGCAAACCAGCATATTTCTCCACCATTCCTTCAGACACCCACTACATACAACGGCTAGGAAGACCAAGGCACTCACCAAAGCTCTAAAATGACTCTATAAATGAAAGAGGAAGTCAAGCACAAAGACACACAACAAGAAGCTATCAATCTTTACTTACTCTTGTGCTTAGTATGCCCTTATTCTTGTATTTTCTGAGATTTCATTTGCATATTCTCTCTTCTTGAGAGTTATAGATTTGAGAGAACCTTCACTTGTACATCTAATCTTTTGAGAGAGTTACTTGCTTGTAAACACCACATCAAACACCAAAGTTCACTCTAGGTTGAGTGGTTACAAAGGTTGGGGTTCAACCTTTGGGATATTGTGAGATTGAGAGATTGGGTGGGGTGCCCTTATACTTGTGAGGATTGGGTTCTTGAGTGTGGGACACTAGGAAGCCGCAATAGCTCAAAGTTGTATCTCTAGTCTATAATAGTGGAAATCCTCTAAGTGGGTTGCTTAGAGGCGAGACGTACACCGGATTGGTGGAACTCATTAAATCGGTTTGCAAGCTCTTCTTCCCTACTCTTTTACTTTCATATACTGCACTTAATTGGCTTATGTTGATTGATTGTGGCTTGCATACTTAAACTTGTTTAATTTGGTAAATCTTGAATACTGCACACCAAGTGTTTGTCTAATTGTCTCAGCTATATTTACCTTTGTTTTGTCTTGCACATTTCATTAAACTTGATTTCACTTGCATAATCTTGTAAATTTGAATATAAGAATCAAGTTCAAAATCATTCCAACTAAAAGTTTTAAAAACTTAATTTACCCCCCATCTTGAGTATTAAGGCCACTTGAATAACACCTTTGACAAACCTTTTGAACAAGGATGTTGAATTTAAGTTTGATGAAGCATGTCTAAAAGCTTTTAATTCTTTGAAAGAAAAATTGATTCCTGCTCTAGTTATTGTTGCTCCTACTTGGAATCTACCCTTTGAACTTATGTGTGATGCAAGTGATTATGCTGTAGGAGCTATTTTAGGTCAAAGGCATGAAAAGATTTTTAGGGTTATACATTATGCTAATAAAGTTTTAAATGAAAATCAAGTGAATTATGCAACCACTGAGAAAGAATTACTAGCCATAATGTATACCTTAGAAAAATTTTGATCATATTTAATAGGCTAAAAAATAATTATTTTTACAGACCATGCAGCTATCAAATATCTTTTGACTAAAATAGACTCTAAGCCTCAGTTAATCCGATGGATTTTACTCCTATAAGAATATGACCTTAAAATTAAAGATAAAAAGGGTTGTGAAAATGTGGTCGCTGACCATTTATCCAGATTGATAAATGATGAGGTCACTACCAAGGAAAATGAAATAGAAGAAGAATTTCCTGATGAAAAATTGTTTGAAATAACAAAAAGGCCATGGTTTACTGACATGGCCAATTTTAAAGTAGTAGAAATTCTTCCCAATGATTTAACTTGGCAACAAAGAAAAAAGTTTTCCAAAGATGCTAAATATTTTGTCTAGGATAACCTTATCTATTTAAAATTGGTGTGGATAATTTGTTACGACATTGTGTGCCTGACTATGAAATAAATGATGTGTTGTGGCATGGCATGAATCCCCTTATGGAGGCCATTTCAATGGAGAGAGGACTGCTGCAAAGATCCTTCAATCAGGCTTTTATTGGCCTTCTATATTTAAAGATGCTCACTCATTTATATAATCTTGTGGCAATTGCCAAAGAATAGGGAATTTAACCAGGAGGCAAGAAATGCCTCTAACCAACAAACAAGAGGTTGAGGTATTTGATTGCTGGGGAATTGACTTTATGGGACCCTTCCCCAACTCTTAATCTAATCAATTTATTCTTTTGGCAGTTGATTATGTTTCCAAATGGGTGGAAGCAATTGTTTCACTTAATGTTGATTCCAAAACTATGGTGAATTTCTTAAAGAAAAATATTTTTTGCAGGTTTGGAACACCAAGGACTTTGATTAGTGATGGAGGTTTACACTTATGTAACAAAGTTCTTCAAAAAGTGTTAGAGTAATATGGTGTAAGACACAAGGTGGCCACAGCATATCATCCATAAACTAATGGTCAAGCTGAGATTTCAAATTAAGAAGTGAAGAGAATATTAGAAAAGATTGTGTCTTCATCAAGAAAGGATTGGTCACAGAAACTTAATGATGCACTGTAGGCATACAGAACTGCATTCAAAGCTCCTAGTGGCCTTCCCCCTTTTCGGATGGTTTATGGAAAAGCTTGTCACCTCCTAGTAGAATTGGAACAAAAAGCATACTGGGCATTGAAATTCCTCAACTTTGATCAAACTACAGCAGCTGACAAAAGGAAGTTGTAATTACTTGAGTTAGAGGAAATGCAAAATAATGCTTATGAATCATCTAGGTACTACAAGAACAAGATGAAAGCTTACCATGATAAGAAATTAAAGAAAAGGATCTTCACACTAGGTCAACGGGTCTTATTATTTAATTCAAGATTAAAATTATTTCCTGGTAAATTAAAATCTAAATGGTCGGGCCCATTTATGATTAAAGAGGTTAAACCATAGAGAGCAGTTGAAATTGAGGATCCGACTTCCAAAAGAAGTTGGATGGTGAATGGGCACAAGTTGAAGCCTTATTTGGGTGGTGCAATTAACAGATTCACCATCATTTGTTACTTAATAGATTTATGATTTGTAGGTGATGTCAAGCTAGAGACAGTAAATCAAGCGCTCAATGGGAGGCAACCCATTATTTTTCCATATTGGTTTGTTTTAAAACTTAAAATATAGAAAAAGTGTGTTTTAATTAATTGTTAAAAAAATAGGTAATAAAAGGGTTTAAAAAAGGTGAAAATTAGGTTTTAAAATTAAAATTCAGAAATTGGGAAATTTTGGGATTCAAAATTGCACCTTCACGCGTAGCGTCCCCCTGACGCTACGCGTGAGGAAACAAGGCTAACGCTACGGGTCAGGACCCTGTTACAATTTTCCTAAATTTTATGTTTTTGATGTCTTTTTCTCTTTTAGGTTTTAGTTTTGCTAATTAGATTATGTTTTATATATTGTATGTCTTTATTAGTATAATTTATTTTAATTTCTTATATTTAGATTAATTTTAGTCTTTAAAATGTGTATTTCTTTTGTCTATTTTAAATTATATTTCTGTTTTTAGCTTAAGAAATTTTATTTTTCTTGTTTTAAAATTTTGAATAAAAATCAAAAATATGAATTTGTTTATTTTGTATGTATCTGGTGTGACATTTCCTTAAAAATTATGTTTGTGAATTGTTGAATTGTAATTTTGTGTGTTGTCTTTAGAATTATTTCTTTACCTTATAATGGATGTTTGTTTGGTTTAAATTCTTTTTGTTATTGTGTATTGTTTAATTTTAAATTATTTTGCTGATGGCACCAAAGAAATCCATTCCTGTTACCGGTCCAAATAAGAGGAAGAGGACTAATACTACTTCCTTTGAGGACCTAGATATGCAGGAACAGGAAGAGTAACTTGGACCTCGGGATATCACCAGGTTCAAGGCAGATGCGAAAAAGGGCTAGGTTTCATTAGATTAAAGGCTACAGACTGATCTGGGAGAGAGTATTTGATTTAGGAGCTAGTGACTACCCTGAGTTGTAAGGTAAGATTCGGAGGAGTGGATGGGGACCATTATTTTCTTTACCTACTATGGGAGACCCCATACTAGTGATGGAGTTCTATGCCAACGCCTATAAGACATGGCAGGATTCACCAAATATTGGGCAGAGGAGGAGGAGCTGGGTTAAAGGTAGGCATATAGCCTACGACCATGATACAATTAGTACCCTTTCGGGTAATCCTTGGGAGGCCACTCCCAAGGATGATACTTATTTCTGGCAGGAGAACAGAAACAAGATCACGGCTGAGGATGCTGATCTAGGCTTTGACCAAGAGCAGGTTGCTCATTTTTTGAGCAAGGAAGGGATCTGTTTTAACCTTAATAGGGTTAATAGAGCACCTTCCAACCTGCTAAAGACGCAACTGACACCGATCGCCAAGGCATAGATGTATCTGATGCTCTACAACATTGTGCCAGTGACCCCCTCTCTAGCTTTCTAGTTGATAGATGCTACTTATTATTTTCCATTCTATAGGGACACACCATTGACATTGTTGCTCTTATTTCTTAACAGATTCACCAGTATGCCCTTGGGTATAAGGTGAATCACCCAGTGCCATTTCCACTTATCATTTTTGCCTTATTAAGGAGGTAGGGAGTGTAGGTACCTTCTCCAGAGTTCACTAGTTCATCAGGGCGAGTACCAAATGTTATAGCGAACAGGATTTACTTTGTTTAGCACTATAAGCTCCCACCTGTTAAGGAGGAGGCCTAGCCCAGACCAAACCTAGATGTAGGAGAACACCTCAGGCGACTTCCAGGGATGTCGTCTTCCAAAAGTTGACCCAGAGTAGGATAGATCATCAGCACATGATGCAGATGATGGCAGCTTCACATCGAGCCTATGTTTATTTACATGACTTATTTTATCAATACAGGGTTTAGGGAGTTGATGCACCATACTTGACACCTGTTGAGTTTGTAGCTCATGTGGCTTGGCCAGGAGACCAGCCGACGTATCCTGAGGGAGGTAGCATATCTGGTGCTCAGGCTGATACTGAGGATGACACTGCTGAGCAGGAGGAGGAGGATGATCAGATACAAGGGGAGTATGATTGAGGGCCATATTTATTTCTATATCTTTTATGACTGTTTTTACATTTACAGTATTACATTAGCATACTTTGAGATTTTAGTATTCAGTTTGGTACTTTTATCTGGTGTGGTGTGATATTTTATTTTTATGTGATATTTTATTAGGATTGGTGTGATTTTCTTTATTAAAAAATAAAATAAAATAAAAATAATACAAAAATAAGTGTGATTTTCTTAAATAAAATAAAAACAAAAATAAATCAAATTTTTTGTCAAAATTGAAAATTTTACACACTTGAAGTTCTACACAATAAGCCGTTTTAAATAATCAAATATTGATTCTTATACAACTAAGGCTTTTTTATAAAACAAATTACAATGTTCTTATTAATAATCAAGCTAATTTTGAAAGCCTGGTGAGCTGAGAGTTCTTTAAACACTTTGAGGGTATCGACATAATTTCTTTCAAATTGATTTTGCTTAATTCTTTGATCCGTGTTGTCATACAGAGGATCCAAGAACATGATCAAGGAACATTATTGGTAAACACATGAAATAAGGCCAAAAAGCTTACCATGGTAAAAAGTATTTATCCTTTGTTAGCCAATTTTGAGCCTTAAAAATATTTTCTTTGACACCCCTCAACCATAGATATTTTCCAACCATTACCTTTTATTTGATTAAGTAAAAGAGCATTACAATAAAAATGAAAATTCTTTTGAGCATTCTTACAAAACGGGGAGTGAAATTATGAACTTAGTTTTTCTTATAAAAATTGTATTAGTCATGGATATATATGAAAAATAAAAATAAAAATAAAAATAAAAATAAAGAAGAAATATATATATATATATATATATATATATGCAAATTCAAAAAAAGAAATAAGAGAACTAAGTTGGAGGTATCTATCAAAAAGGGAAGTGAGTTTTGGATTAAGAAAAACACCTTAATTTTACATGAAACGCTCTTTTATGATTTCAGGTGTTTGCTTTCAAAGAAAAACCATGATTCCTTGTAACCAAGCCTTGTTACAACCCTTAAAAAGACTTTGTGATTCTTGTTTGTTTATGTATGAATGACAATTGATAAGATTAAAATCAAAATTAAATTTGTTGATTTTATGATTGATTGAGTTAAACACGTTACCTTTTTACAGAAAGAGACACTTGTGAGGTAAGCCTTGAAATAAGCTTGATTTATTGACATGACATTGTGATAGTTTTATCTCTAAGCTTATTTTGCACAAGTCATCAATGTTGATCATTTCAAATGGTAAGTTATGAATTACTTCTTGTGGTAAGTTTTCAAATGTTTCAAAAATTATTTTCAAAAGATTGGTTCATAGTTTTAGTTGTTTTGCTCGAGGACGAGCAAATTCCTAAGTTGGGGGTAGTTTGTTAGTCCTCAAATTATTGTTGTTTTCATAATAAAAAGTGAGACAAAATAAATAAAAATTAGCTTAAATAGAAATAAAATTGGGTTTTATTACAAATAAATAAAAGTCATTGAATTTAACATAACATAACCCATTTTCCCATTTTTGCAGTGGATGTTTGAGGTTTAAAAGTGGAAAATTCATGCAAGACAAAAGGCTAATGCGTAGCATCAACCCCATGCTTAACATCAAGATTTTGACCCTGACGTTACGCGTCAGGCCCACACGCAGCGTCAGGTCCTACGTGTATCCCACTGACAGGTAGAATTTCACTCAGAAAAAAGGGCCAAATAATGCTAAATACTGACCAATCCACTACAAACCAAAGGCATAAATGCAGTGGGGAAGAAGGATTGAAGCTTGTTTGCACGTTATTTAAACAATAATGGGGAATCATGGCTGAAAATCAGAAAGATTAATGGAGTTTGAGTCAGAGACCTGACGCGCAGCGCCACGCTTATGCGTAGCGTAAGGTCCAAGCTCTTCCACTATAAATAGAGCCATTTGCCAAGGGTTTCAGTATCCCTTAAGCATCCAATTCAGAGTATCTTGAGTTTAGTTGTGAAAATAGCTTCCTTATACTTAAGATTATTGTTTTAGATCTATTTTCCTTTCGTGTTGTGAAGTTCTTTGTCAAGTTCAGTACAGTGTTCATCATGTCTCCACTTGTAAGTTGTGTTTTTACTTTTACCATGTGTAACTAATCTGTTTATGTTGGAATTGGTGAACCAATCTATGAATATGATGTTTTGATTATGAATTACGCATGTTTATGATTTAAGTTTCATGTTAGTATTTCAATCTTTTCTTAATATGAACTTCAAATAGGAGAATGATTTTCATGTGTGTTAAAACTACTTTAACAGAAGTAAAAGTTCAAATACCCTTAAGATACCAATTACTAGGGATAGAGTTGGTAATTATTGTTGTGTTAAGGTGAACACTTAAAGCAAGTTTTTACTAAGAAAGAATTTGAGGGATCAGACTTTATGGTAACTATTTAGAATTTATTCACCGAGGGATCGGGTTTAATGATTTTAAGCTGCAATGACATAAACTTGATGATTAAATATGCATGTTTATAATTACTATCTTATATTTTTAGTGCGGGGATCCTATTTCCAACATACTTTGTCATTCTTTGTTTAAATCTCAAGTATTGGAATCATTCTAAAGTGTTATTTTTACAGTTATTTTTCTAGATAGTTTTAGAATTTTTACATTACACTTAATCAATGTATAAATCAATCTTGGAATTTGTGAAAATTGTAGAAATTGTATATGAAATATTCTTTTATAAGTATTAATACTTTTACTATTAGTGAATAAAAATTACTGTAGTGAATAAAAATTACTGTCTTTTACTGAGAACCATCAATCCTTAAGGGAATGATATCTAAACTTTTGAGAACTACAATGATAAATTGGTGCGTTTGCCAACAGACTAACACTAAGTGAGTACATGATCTCATTGAGGATGATAACGTTGTCAATTTCTCAACTTCTTTTTATGAATGTAGATGGGGTCTCTCCAACTAGTTTAGGCATCATAGTAGCTAACCATGAGGCAAGAATCTTAGAAAGGAACTTGTAACTAACATTTCACAAGGTTATAGGTTTAAGATGAGAGGTTGTCTTAAGTCCTAAGATTTTAGGATTAAAAGTCAAAGAAATGTCAGTTAAAGGACTAGTTTTACAAGGGTTGTTCCATGATTCTCTAACAAATTTAAAATCGAAGCTCCAAGAGTTTTCCACCAAGTTTTATTAAAGATTTCATGATAACTGTCTAGGCCCTAGGCTGTAAGGTCCCCTATATCGAAGACAACTCCTTGAATTTCATCTTTAGAGGAGCTAGTTCTAAAATAAAATCCCACAACAATATGTCTAATTCAGGAAGCCTATTAAATGCATGCTCTCGTTACTCACCACTACAGATTCTGAATATAGGTCTTTTTAGAAATTCAAGACCATGTTTTAAATCATTACCTTATCATAAGTCTACTCTTCCTCCTGATCTTTAAGCAGGCTAATTTGATTGATTGACCTCATGTTAAAGGCCCATCCATAAAAGTATGTAGTGTTGCAATCCCCATAGGCCAACCGCCTAATTTAAGATATTTGAATCCAGTAGATTTCCTCTTTATTAAGGATTTCCTCATACCGATTCCACAACTTATTTTTCTTTGCAATAAGGTAAGGCTAAGGTTCAGAAGCAATTTTATCCTGAATAGCTTCAAGTCATCCAAGTATATTTTTTTTACGAAAAATATCGCTAAAGGTATTCACATTCTAATCCCTAAGATCATTTGAAATATGGCATATTTTATCATTCCAATCATGACTAGGCACTCATCTAGAACATACATGGACATAAAACTCCTTATGATCCAAAATATTATTAGTATTTTCACTATGAACTATTAATGTATCATTTCAAACTTATGAAAATAAGTCTTTTCAATTTTAAAGTTATTTTAAATCTATATATCCTTGGAATAGTAGGTCATATGAGAACTGTTCCTAAAATGTCCTTAGTCAAGTATTTATATAGGGACATGTAAATACATTAAGACTAGTATATGAACGTACTAATGATCTGATCTCACAGATCATAGATATAGAAGATATCAAGCCTTCACATGGGTTCACATTAAGAGTAATGTTGTATTCAACAGACCCACCATGAGAACATTGTATGAATCGTTACATGAGTGTCATAAATGGTTCTTAATGTGATAATGGCATATGTAGTCCTTTGACCTAAAGTCACTATGATTCCTAGCTACATGAGGATTTTGTTATTTTAATACAATTAAACGTCATCTATAATAAGATAATCATAAAGATTGTTGGTAGCAAACATCAAGTATTTTTCATGAATGAAGTCTATTAACAAATTAGTACATGGTTATGAAAAACATCAGAGCAAGTATATGTTGGATGTTCTTCAAATTTCAAACAATTAGAATTTTTTAATGTGTTAAACAAAACTTGCAATGTTTACAGCATAGATCAGAGCTTAAAAGTCATTTACTGATGAACTTAAATTAAGATATATTAAAGAAATTAGATTTAAATCAAAGTATTTAGATATATTAGAGTAGATAAATTAGAACAGAGCATTCTTTATTGATAAAAGAGAAAAAGAAATATACAACAAACTTCTCATTCACCCCCCAACTTAAACAAAAGACTTCAAGCATATCTCCCCCTTTTTATATCAACAAAAGATAGGCATCATTGATAACCTAATAATAAGTCTTGGGTGAAAGAATAGCGAAAAAGAAGAGATGCTGCAGAGGAGACAGGAATAACATAACGAGTCTGAATGATAAAAATAAAATAGGAATTGAAACAAAAGACTGAAGGATGATAAAGAAAAAGAGGGTTTTCAGGAAATGAGTTAAAAAAGAAAGATCCTTATTCTTGAATGGTCCATAAGTAATGGAACCATAAAGCATCCACATGAGTTTTGTTAGGATTGGGGAAGAGAGGATGCTATGAAGGTTAGTTGTAGGGAGCTGTCGAGGTGTAAGAGGACCTTTTTACTGAGGCTTGTACTTAGGAGGTATAGGCCTCCTGAATTTTCCTAAGTTTATCCATGTCTCCTTAACCTGCTGTCTATCTGGACAAATCAAGATCTTCTTCCATGGAGTTGCAACAGGTCTGTTCTTTAGGGGGTAGAGTCAAGAGCAACAACACTAAATCTTAAATGTCTAATAATAGAGACCTATTTAGCTATCAGAACTTGATGTATGGCAATATCATTTGGTGATAGGAGTTTATGGTGGGGTAATAGTCTCTTTATGGGAAAAGGAGGGACAAATCTAGGTGCAATAGGTAAGATACGAAGTCTATGATTATCAAAATATGGATTGCTGACAATGGCTAGGTTATAGGGATTTTTGTAGCTGAGGTTTGATGGGTCAAGGATAGGTTTGTAGAAAGTAAAGGTGGGTAAACCAGATTGGGCAATGACTAGAGGGGGTTGTTAAGAGGGAAAGCCAACAGTAAGGGGTTCAAGAAGGGGGAAATAGCAAGACAGGGGTTAGGTAAGGTCTGGTTCAGAGACAGAGGGGAGATAACAAATAAGGGAATAGGTTGTGGAATCTGTAAAGAGATAGAAATGGTAAGAGAGATAGGGTAAAAGTTGCTTACTGAATTAGACCTTGCCTTTTTAGAAGATGACCCAGAGATAGCTGAAGGGTCTGAACACTTCCTCTTGAGAGAGACTCTAAAGATGGCTTCATCACTCTCGTATTGTTCAACCAGTTCATAGAAGCAATTCATCCAATCTATATGATTTCACTTCTTCACATCATATTTAGGGAATTTCTTTAGATGCCCAGAAATGAAGGATACGTAGTTATTGAAGCTTGGATATCCTCCACACTTCATGAGTTCATCATGATGTGTCTTTGTTGAGGTCTAATAGTCAGTCTTTATTTTATTTACCTTTCTCATCCACTTGGTTTTAGACCATCCATGCACAGATACCTCAAGATGCAAGGTGGTGTAAATGTTAATGCATTTCTGACATATGTTGTTTAAGGCTTGTTACTACTATGGTGTTTTCTTTTACAGTTTTGAGGTTTGCTACTATGAGGATACTTGTTGAGGGTTCACTTTAGGACCTTGTAGAACTTGTTACTGAGGGGTTGTCTGGGGGGTCTGCTTAGGTTGAGGTTGTTGAAGTAGAGAAACAAGTTCCTTCTTCTTTTGAAGTTGATTTAAGGTCAGATCTGAAGACTACGCTGACTCCTTGGGATTAGACTTCTTTGTTGGTAGAGATGAATAGGGGATGACTCTGCAAGGCTTTACTTCCAGAGCTGAATCTTGATAAGTGCTTTATAACACAATAAAATAGATCTAGTTTGCTTAGGATTTTAATCATTATGCACTGTATTTCCTTTATTTATTGTGATTTTTGCTTTCTTTCCACTATATTCTACTTGGGTATGTTATTTTGCAGGAATTAATGTAATAAAGGGTCAAAAACAAGAGAAAAATGACCATAAAATGATAAAGAAACAAGAGGAATGTTGGTGTATGCACTATGAGCTTTTATGCTTCTTCATGTGTATCATTTTTCTACTTATCAATAGAATAAATATTTCAGTTTAAAATTGTTTTAAAACATATTTATCCTTGGAGTAATAGGTCATATAAAAGTTATTCCTAAAATGTCCCTAGTCAAGTATTTACATGGGGACATGTAAATACACTGAGACTAGTGTGTGAGTGTACTGATGACCTGATCTCACAGATCATAGATATAGATGATATCGAGTCTTCACACAGGTACACATTAAGAGTAATGATGTACTGGATAGACCCACCATGAGAACGTTGCATGGATCGTTACATGATTGTCATAAACGATTCTCAATGTGATAATGGTATATGTAGTCCTTCGACCTGAAGTCACTACGATTCCTACATGAGGAGTTTATTGTTTTAATACAATTAAACGTCTTCTGTAACAAGAGGACTATAAAGGTTGTGATTAGGCAATGAACAAATTATGTAGAGGGATGTGAGTGATGTAGATGGGATTTGTCTCTCCTATGTGACAGGAGTGATATCCATAGGCCACTTGATGGAGTAAGACTAAGAAAACGCATAGCCATGCTAGAAAGAATAAATATTAGACATTTATTTGGATCCAGTCTACTCCGGTATCAAGTAAAATAAATTGGGCCGTACAAGGATGACGCGACCATGCCTTGGGCCCAATTAGCATATCGTGACAAAAGGAATAAACATATTAAATAATTATCACTTATAGGTTATGTTGATAATATTCGGACATAATGATGCATTGCTAGATGCCGCTCTTATTTTATATTAATAATAAAATAGTTTATTATTAATATGACCGGGTATTTTACCTATAGGGTCACACACATAGAGTAAGCCCATCAAAAAATGTTGTCTTATTTTAGTTGGACTAAAATAAAGCTATTGGGCCTAACTCATTTGGAATGAGTAAGGAGCCCACTTTTAGAGAGAACAAATTAGGTCAAACCTAAGCCTATAAATAGAGCATAAGATGCTCATAGGCCGTTCACTCAAGTAAGACACAAATTCACAAAAGTTGCAAGAGCTACACGCCGTCAAACTAGCAGTTGGCAAGTGTTGCGATTCTGGTGGGAGTGCTCGTGTGGACTCCTAAAGGACGAGGCTACGACTGCTTCGGAGTTCTTCAAGAGGTAATCCAAAATGAATTTCGAGATTGTTTTGTGCTTTGAAACACGGAACCTTGCAAATCCTATGGAATCCCTTTTATTTTTCCGCTGCTCATGCTTAGGGATTTCCTAACAAGGAACAAGCCCAAAGTGGAAAGAACTCTCTTTTTATGCTGAATTCCGACTCAGAATGATGAAATCCGAGTAGAATGACTCAAAAATGATCAAATCCAAGTGGAATGACTCAGAATAGAGCCTTGCCGAGTGGAATACTTCACTGTTGGAGGTGAATCCGAGTGGAAGGTTCCCTGTCAAAGCCATTTTGAGTAATAAATGCCTGACCCTGTTGGAGGTTCAATGCTGAAAAGAAATATGTCCCTGTTAGAGGTTAATCTGAGTGGAAGCTGTCCGAATGCAACCATTCTGAGTGAAAAAAGTGACTGACCTTGAATAAATACTGCCCAAAGCTATTGTCCGAGTGAAGGGATGCTGACTGAAGTAGGTCTGATTGGGGAACAAGTGTTTTTCTGGGCAAAGCTGTCCCGAGTGAGTTGATTCCGAGCAGAAGAAGCCACTGAATGAATAAGTGTTGAATAAGGAGGTCTCCGAGTGGTTTCATTCAGAGAAGCTGACATTCTCAAGCGGAACAGGTCCTTTTCGAGTAGTTTATTTCGGAAAAATGTCTCTTCAAGCAATAAAAGATCCGACCGGGAATGAATCACACTCGGGCAGACTCACAGTTTCACACTAAGCCCGAGTGTGATGTCTCCAAGGAAGACTACCGAGTGAGTTGGGGCAGAAAGCTGCAATTCCGAGCAAAGCAAGGCCCGGACATGGAAGATTCTATCAGCCAGATTCCAGACTCCCCCAAAATCCCAAAATTCTGAGTAAAAGGCAAAGCCAGCTCCCGAGTGATTACAACCGACTGGATTCATTAACGACTGAAGACTATTCTGAGTGAGAATCAAGTCAGACTTCCAAGTGAAGGTATCCGACTGAATTATTCCTAAGCAAATCCAAGAAAGGTTTCTCCGAGTGGTTTAAATTCCAGAGAAATATCCGAGTGAAACAGTTTTGGAGGTGCCGATTGGATCATTTGAATGAAGACTTCCTTATCCCGAGTGAGCTACTTTTCAATCGGTTCCGAGTCCTTCTTCTGTCGGTTCCATGTCACTCTTCAACCAGTTCCGTGTCCCTCTTCAGCCAGTTCTGAGCCACTTTTGAATCAGTGCCGAATGAATGTTTCTAACAGTTCCGATTCACTCTTCAATCGGTTCCGAATGAATAAAGTAATCGGAGTTGTTTTGCTCGTCTCCTCACAGCAACAACACTGCCCAGTTCCTCACAACCCCAATACCGACTCTCCATCCAATCACAACACCGACTCTCCTCACAGCCTAAACACTGTCCCCTCAACTCAACACTGACCGGTTTTCTCCTAAACACCGACCCCTAAACTCAACACCGAGCAAACATTTCACTCGGTCTTGTGTACAAAAGGCACCTTTTCCACTCGGATTGTTTCCCACTATTGATAGATACTGACCGATCCACCAAATCCGAGTCAAAAAGAGCAAACCGACTCCATATTGCCACTGAATGCCTTGCTGACTTGGATTTCCACTATCCAAGTGGATCCTTGACTTATGGGGGGCGGCTGACAACATCCAGTCTGTCTCTCCACCGTTCCCTATAGCTGTCACCATCCAGGTTGTCTCCAAGTTGTGATTGTGGGGCGGCTGACACAAAAAATTAATAAAAAAGGCCCACTTGCCACCAATTGTTAACATCCAAGACCTCTATAAATAGAGGGGCGGCCTGAAGGAGAAGATGATCATGGAGAACACGGACAACATTACTTTTAATTCATTTCTCTTTCCTTTGCACTTTAATTCTTTTCTTTCCTTTCTTTTCTTTCTCTTTTTTCTTTCGTCCTTCTTTTCTTGCTTTCTTTCTTTTTCATTTTTCTTCTTCGTTCCTTTTTCTTTCTTTTTCATTTTCTTTCTTTTTTTATTTTCTTTTTCTTTATTTTATTTTAAGAGTTGTGAATTCTAAAAGTGAGTATTTAAATTTGTAATTGGTGGAGGAATATTGCAACAAGGAAATACAGTGGTAAATTATTCTGAGCTTTTGGAGAAACCCGTAAGTCTTTATTTTTACCATGTCTTGTATGTTTTATTTTTCCATTATTTATATGAATTTGAATTATTTCATGAGTAGCTAAATTAATTATCTTGGGATAAAAGGGGTGTGATAATATTTTATATTAATGTTATTTTGACTTGGAATTAAATAAATTTTTGTTTTCCATTTAGTTTAAAAAATGCTCAATGCTCTTAGTAATTCCTAACAAGAACCTAAGTGATAAAATTGTATACTTGCGGGTATATTAGTAAATTTAAGTAATTAATAGAATCGAGAGATTTATTGTTACTTGAAAGTTTTTGAACTAAGCCTAAGTTTTTGAAATACTTTTTGTGACCTCGGTAAAACCGTGAAAGTAATCAAAATCTTTTGGGGAATTTTTAAAAGGGATTTTCACAAAACGATAATGGGTCTTTTCTAAGGATTAAGCAGCTTTCCATAGGTTAGGTACATTAATAGGATTCCGAGAGGAACATATTAATTAGCTTAAGGAAAATCCGCCTTGGAAAACTTAATTTGATTCTTATTTATGAAAAGTTAAAATTCATTAACATGAAATAGAGTCTTAATCCCCCGAAATCCCAAGATATTCTCAACTCTGATTTTTAAGTGTCAGGTAAATTTTATTTTTGTATTTATTCGTACTCTGTTCAACTTAATTTTATGCTTTATTTTACAAAAACCTTAAAAATCAATTGTGTGGATAATTAAATTTCAATATGCTGGTACTTTGAACACAGTCCCTGTGGAGAACGATAATCTTTTATATTATACGACATAACCCGTGCGCTTGCGGGCCCTATCAAATCTGAACTCTCATCAAAGAAGTCCAGAACCATATCTCTGGCTTTCTTTGCAGCACAGTTCATTCTGCCATTCTTCATCTTCTTCTTAGTGGTTGCTTTAATAAGGGAGCCTCCAATCTTTTACTTCCTCACTTCAGCAAGAGTAGACCTTTTCTTCTTAACAGGTGAAGAAGAAGTCTTTCTACCAATTGATCAAAGAGTGGTGAAAAGGCTGGCAGCTCACTCACCAAGAAGAAGGGCTCTTCCAGGTCTGGCACTGTTTGAGTTTCCACATTCTCTAGGGCAAAGACCTTCATCAGCACTTCTGGATAAGGTATCTTGTTCTGCCTTTTTCCAACTAAGGAGATTAGATACGTCATGATGACATTTGGGAGGTTGACCTTCTCCTTTAGCAGCATGAGATATATGCAGAATTTATCCAGCTTTGTGACAATGTCCTTAGCACTCTTGCGAGGGCAAAACACCTACTTTATCACCAGGCAGAGCATTTTTAGTTTTGGAAGGAGACTTCCTGAAATAACTTTGGCTGGGTGAGCAAACCCATAAAGTGCCTAGTTTATCTATAGACCTGATACATATTTATATTCAAAATTTTCTGTAAACACTTCTCCTACTGTTGGACAACCAGTCACAGTAGCCACAACATCTTCAAAAATTTCAATTGTTTCCCTTTCAATTATCCCAGCATAATGCATTTTGATTTGTCTATAGTAGCAGTCTTCCAAAATTCTACAATCAAGCAGGAAGAGTATGGTTCCTTATCCATACAAAAATTGGTCAAACTAACTCTGTTGAGCTTATTAGTGATGTCACTTCCTTTTATTTTGTGACACTCGGAGTGAAAGTAGGAGGACTCCATAATGTGTGACACATTGAGTGCCATTGTAGATGCTTGAGAGAGAAGAAGAGTTTTATGATTTAGAAAAAGAAGAGGTTTTTCGAGAGTGAAAGATGAAAGAGTTTTAGAAAAAGATGGGAAATACAAATGAAAGGTCCAATATTTAAAGAGTGAAAATTGACCACTAATGAGGAGATAGAACACACGTTCAAATGATAGTTACACAAAAGGCATTAACTGTTGCCACGTTATACGTTTTGACAGTTAACACGAATCCCAAAAGACTTAGTCATTTTCTCTCAAAAATATATAGAAGCGAGTATGGGTTCAGACACATCAAGCATCAAACATTATATGTATCAAACTTTTCATGCTTTAAACATATCATGCATCATACCTTTCATGCTTCAGATATATCATGCATTAGACTTTTCCTGCTATATTTCTTAAGTTTGGATTATGCTTGATAAAAGTAAACCTCACCTCAGCTAGAGGCTTTGTAAAGATGTCTGCTTATTGATGATCTGTGTCCATAAACTTCATGTCCAGAATTCCTTTTTGCACATAATCTCTGGTAAAGTGGTATTTAACTTCTATGTGCTTGGCTTTGGAATGTTGTATGGGGTTCTTTGAAAGATCTATTACACTTGTATTACCACAGTATACAAGAATCTTTCCTTCTTTGATTGAGTAATCTTCAAGCTGATATTTTATCTAAAGAATTTGAGAACAACAGCCTGTTGTAGACATGTACTCAGCTTATGCTATTGAGAGTGCAATAGAATTCTGCTTTTTGCTACCCCATGATATTAGACATTTTCCCAAAAGGTGGTATCCTCCACTTGTACTTTTTCTATCTACTCTATCACCTACAAAATCTACATTACAGAATCCAGATAAGAAAAAAGAGTTTGTTCTTTTGTAGAAAAACCTAAGATTAGTTGTACCTACAAGATATTTTATAATCCTCTTCACAATAGACAAGTGTAATTTTTTGGGTTCTGACTGATATCTTACACACATGCAAACACTAAACATTATATCCGGTCTGCTAGATGTTAGATACAGGAATGAACCTATCATTTCTCTGTATAAGGTCTAATCCACTGGTGTACCAGAATCGTCTTTATTAATTATGCAGTTAGGATGTATAGGAGTGCTCATGGGGTTGGCATAAGCCATGTTTAACTTTTTAAGTAACTCCTTGGTGTGCTTCTACTGATAGATGAAAATACCATCATTGGTCTATTTAATTTGCAAGCCTAGGAAAAATTTAAGTTCTCCCATCACACTCATTTTAAATTCTGGTTGCATCATTTCAAAGAATTCTTTACAGACCATCATCAGTAGCACCAAAAATAATGTCATCGACATAGATCTGGACAATAATAAAACTCTTTCTAGAGCATTTTCTAAATAGGGTTATGTCAACTTTTCCTCCAGTAAAGCCTTTTGGGATTAAAACGGTACTGAGTCTGTCGTACCAAGCTCTTGGAGCTTGTTTCGGACCATACAATGCTTTACTAACTTTGAAAACATGATTTGGAAACGATACATCCTCAAAACCAGGAGGTTGTTTTACATAAACTTCTTTTTCAATAAACCCATTTAGAAAAGCATTCTTAATATCCATTTGATATAATGTGATACCTTCAAATGCTGCAAATGCAAGAAGTATCTTGATAGCCTCTAGTCTGGCTACAGGCGCAAAAGTTTTAGTGAAGTATATACCTTCTTGCTGATTGTAGCCTTGAGCCATAAGTTTGGCTTTAGTTTTTATAACCTTCCCATCTTTATTAAGCTTGTTTCTATAGACCCATTTAGTGCCTATGATGCTTTTGTTTTTGGGTCTTGGAACAAGGCTTCAAACATTGTTTTTTTCAAACTAGTTGAGTTCTTCTTGCATGGAAATAATCCCGTTAGTGTCTTCTAAAGCTTCTACAACAGATTTGGGTTCCAATTCTAAAACTAGTGCAATCAAGGACTGGTTTAGAAGCTTGGATCTGGTTTTAATCACAGCTGCTTGATCTCAAATAATGAGGTTTGAAGGATGGTAAGCCTTAAACTTCCAATCTCTTCTTTTTTTGGTTCTGTTTTTGACTGATTTTACTCAGACTCTTTTTCTTTATTTTCATCAGATTCTGATTGCTTAGGGTCTGTTTCTTTCCTTTCTCATTCATCCTCCTATGGTAGTGTACCTATATCATCAGCATCTAGATCTGTCAGTCTTTTGTAGATCATTAAACCTTATATGCATTGATTTCTCAATGGTCTGAGTTCTGGTGTTGAAAAATTTGTAAGATTTTAATAAGGATGAATATCTCATGAATATTCCTTTGTCATTTTTGGAATCAAACTTTCCAAAATGATCCCTAGTGTTAAGAATATAACAGATACAACCGAAAGAGTGGAAATATGAGATATTGGGTTTCCTCCCTTTCCATAATTCATAAGGAGTCTTATTCAGTATAGGTTTGATAAGAATTTTGTTTTGGATATAACAAGAAGTACTCACAACTTCCGCCCAAAAATATTTTAGAAGATTATTTTCACAACGCATTGTTTTGGCCATTTCCTACAAAGATCTATTTTTCCTTTCCACAACACCATTTTGTTGAGGTGTTCTTGGAGAAGAAAAACTATGAGTAATACCTAACTCATTGTAGAATTTTTCAAAAATATCATTTTCAAAATCTCTGCCATGATTACTTCTTATTGTACCAATACATAATCCTTTCTCATTTTGGATTTTCTTGCAGAAAATCTTGAATACTTTTACAGACTTATCCTTATGAGTTAGGAAGTATACCCATGTCATTATTGTGTAATCATCAATAATGACAAATCTATGTTTCTTTCCTGTTAGACTTTACACCTGAGATAAACTAAATAGATCTAAATGTAATAGTTTTAAAGGTCTGACAGTGGAAACAACATTCTTGTTTTCAAAAGATGTTTTATGTTGTTTCCCTTTCTGGAAGGCTTCACAAGGAAAGGAACTATTCAAAGAAATCTTTGGCATTCCCTTAACATAACCTTTTCTATGAAGTTTTGAAATATGCTTCAGACTTGCATGTCCAAGCTTTTTATGCCAGATCCATCTTTCTTCAGAGTATAAAAATAATTTAACCTTTAAACTGTTCCAGGTCTAGAAACATATACCTTTTTCCTGTCTTGTGATGTGAGCATCCACTGTCTAGATACCAGTGCAGAGGCTTTGTCTTTGTTTTCAAGCACATCTGTAATTGGAATGATTAATGTCTTTGGTACCTATATCTTTTTGGGTCCTGCATTGTTTGTTAATCTCTCATTTCTTCTTTTTGTTTTTTTGTAATCATTATTAAGTGACCGTGCTTCTTGCAATAATTAAATTTAACATGTTTCTGATTCTTTGAAGTGAATGCAGGAGGTGAAACTTGCTTGAAATCATTATCTTATATATTCTAGACCTAGTGACGTTGAAATTTTTGCAGTCGTTATTCCGTCAAATTAGTACATTAAAATTAATTAACGTAGTACTAGGGTGTCAACCTAGGTCATTCTCTCAAGGATCAACACAGAAATTTAGGAAAAAATCAAGTCTTAAACTAATTTTTAACAATTAAAAATAAAAACTAAACAACTAAAAATTTTTACAAACATAAGTTCACTAACATACAATTGGGGGGGGTTTGATTGCTTTTTGTTGTCACAATTAAAATTAAAACAAGGTAAATAAAGGATTTAAAACAATAAATAACAAGCGATTGATTTTCTTGGAGTATTGTAAATAAATTTATCCTTGGTTCACTAAAAATAACTTGTATACTTATTAATGTTAATTTCTTAGCTCAATTTGAATTGATCAACTAAGCGTCTTTTTCAATTCACAATTCCTTTACTTTCATTTAAAAATGAATATTTGAATCAAGCATCCTAATTAAGCAAAAGGAGTCAAGATCTTAAAATCTAGGAATTATTGAGCATACATAAGAACATCGCCTATATACATAATCTATTCTCAAATTATGGAATTAAGCAAACCATAATTATTAAAAGTGATTATGAAAATATTCATTAAGCATGTATATTTCCTTAATCCATTCTAATTTGAAATCTTATTTAACTCCATTTGAATAACTAAACCGATTAAGCATACAAATTTAATTAAACAAAATGGAATTAAATAAGTAGAGAATGATTATGAAGAAATAACAATAATAAAAGCATACTATATTAAAATTAATGACCTCAAAATTACATTACAACATTCTCCAAGAAAATCAATCTAAGGGTTTTAACCCTCCATAATTACAATTACAAACAAAGAACTAACCCGGAAATGAAGAGGTTGCTGGAAAATTCCAACAGAGAAGAGAAGCAGAGGAAGAACGTATGAGTGAGGGAGGAATTGAAGAATGAAGAATGGTGTGTTACAAGCCTTCCTCTTGTGCCTATTTATAGGAATCAGAAAGCAAAACTGTGCCATAAAATATTTCAATGGAAGGAGCACTCTTCATTAATCAATTCAATGGTGCTCCATGATCAGCTAAGTGCTCAATGATATGCTTTAGTGTTGTTTCCACTTTGATAATGCGTTATCTGATGTTTCCACTGATGGATTTGTGCCTGAATCGATTCATCTAGGCAATTTTTGGGCAATTTTACACATAGGAATCGATTCCTCAGGGGTGGGAATCGATTCCCAAGCACATGAATCGATTCATGCTTGTTTGAATCGATTCCCAGGCCTTTAAAATACATATGAATCGATTCACAGGGGTGGGGAATCGATTCCTAGCTGTATGAATCGATTCCCAGGGTGCTTGAATCGATTCCTTGCTGTATGAATCGATTCCCAGGGTGCTTGAATCGATTCCTTGCTGTTCTTTTGTGTGGGAATCGATTCCCACATTGGTGAATCGATTCCCAGACCTGTTCTGGTGCTTTTCTCGCATTTTTGACCATTTCTTGAGTCGTGGCTTCTTTCGTTTGACCTGTGGTAATTATTTTTTAATTACAGGCTTAATCACACACTACAAAACAAGAGAAAACCAACTTTTATTAAAAATTTATCCTTAATTCATTTTAAAATTAAATATTAAATAAAGCTCAAATGATGAAAATGTGTTAAAGTGCAGTATATTACACACTAAGTGATGGCAAATTATACACATTTAAATTGAGGAATTAAGGATAAATCATGCATCATCAAATACTCCCACACTTATTCTTTTGCACTCCCGGGCAAAATCAAAATAAAAACAAGTATCACAATTTATTTGAAAACATTAAGTTGAAAATAACACACAGATTTGGCATGAGACTTTTATGATTACCATGAGACTTTCCCAATAGGATGTTTAAATTTTTAGTAATGTTCACAAACTTGCTCAAGTCTTAGGTAAGAGAGCTAACTTATCTTTACAGCTTAATGATTTCTTCTCTTTGAAAGTTACAACAGACCTTAGATTTTTCAAAATCTGTTTTCAAAATATCATTTTCTTTTGAGTCAGCTTGACTCTTCTAAGTGTATCCTTTCAATTTTATCCATTTCTTTCAAGGTATTTTTGTCAAAGTTTTCTTCTTTAGTTTTGAAAATTGATTTTCAAAATCATTAATCATGTCAACATGTTTTAATTTCAGCTTTTTGAAGTTTTTCAAAAGCTTAGAAAAATCATTAAATAACAAATCATAATTTTGTTTAAGATTAGAATAACTTACATTTTCAGAGTCAGATTTCTCATTTTCCATTAGATAGATTTGAGCTGATTCTATTTCCTCATCAGACTTCTTTGAACTAGATGACCCATCATCATCTCATGTGATCAAACCTTTCTGCCTTTTAGGAAACCTTTTCTTATCTCTTTTATCCTTTTTGTCTTTATTTAGAAGTGGACATTCTACTTTCATATACCCTGGTTTCCTATAGTTAAAACATTCTACAATAGATTTGTTAGACTTAAACCTGAATTGATTTTTACCTTTATGATCCTTCTTTGGAAATTTGTCAATTTTGAATTTCTTCTTCTTTAACAGCCTGTGAAATCTCTTGGTTATGAAAGGTAATTCTTCATCTATATCAGCTTCTAAATTATCAGAGTCTAGATCAGAACTTATGGATTTTTCTACTTTTAGTGCTTTGGATTTCCTTCCTGACTCATCAGACTTCAATGTAATGCTTTTGGAATAGGAGGGTTTACTGACTTCCTTCTACTTCAGCGTCAGTTCATGCACTTTAAGTACTCTAAGTAATTCATCCTAGGAGAAGCTACTCAGATCCTTAGCTTCTCCTAGAGCTGAGTATTTAGCATCAAACTTTTTGGTAAGCTTCTAATGAGCTTTACATTGATGTCTTCTATAGAGGGTGTGGTTCCAAGAGCTTTGAGCTCATTTAGTAGAGTCTGAAATCTTCCAAACATTTGATCTATAATCTCATACTCCTCTATCTTAAAAGTATCATACTGTTTGGTTAACAGTACTTTCTTGGATTTTTTAACATTGGAGGTGCCTTCAAAATTACGTTGAAGGGCATCCTAGACTTCTTTAGCTGATTTGTAATTGAACACTTTGTTATATTCTAACTTACTAAGAGCACAAGTAAGCAAGAATATGGCCTTAGTGTTTAACTCTATCTTTTTGATTTCCCCAGAAGTCCACTCATCTTTAGATTTTGGTTCTCCATCTTCATCAAGAGGAACATCATGATCATCATTTATGATCATTGTCCATAGACTATACTTGGTGGATTTTATGAACATTTCCATTCTTTCCTTCCAGTATGGACAGTCTTCTCCAAAGAAGGCTAGAGGTCAGTTGATTTAAGATCCTTCTACAATTAGCTGATTTCCTTGAGCAGTTGCCATAGATCTTTATCCTTTTCACTTGAGGGAGTGATCAACCCAAAGGACAAGCTCTGATACCAATTGATGGTTCAGAGTCTAACTTAGAAGGCAGTTGAATAAGTCATAGACTTTTTTCATGGAATGAACTAAATTAAACATAGATAATCAGACTTATAAAAGTAAGAAGTAGAGAGCAACACACGAGGTTTATACTGGTTTACTTCTAACATAAAAGCTACGTCCAATCCCTTCAAACTTGAAGGATTTCCACTATTATTAAATCTCCTTTACAATAACAACATTAGCCGCGTACACCAAGTATTCTTGACTCCAGCCACTTCTGGCTTAACCCAAGTATTCTTTCAACAAGCCTTTCTTGGCTCAATAACCCAAGTATTCTTACAAAAGTCTCTTCTGGATAATAGTATTTCCCACACAAAAGACTAAGACTAGTAACACACCAGACTTTACAAAGTAAGTGAAAAAAAAAGTATCTCACAAAACTTAGTGTTTCAGGATATACAATAAAGAGTGTGTACACTAAGTTGAAAAGACACGAGATCAAGGTCTGCTAGAGGCAGAACACATAAAAAAGATCTTTGTCTTTTGACAGACTTAAAGACTGATTACAAAGAAAGAGAAAACAATGATCTTTTTACAAATGACTCTTGTAATTTTATGGCTCTTTACATCAATCTTATGAAGAGTATTTATAGGAAGCAAAATGGTAACTATTGCTGCCTTTTGAAAGGAGATATATCTGTAGGAAATCTTGTGAAGGAGTTTTGCTTTGTGTGACGTCCCGTATAATTTTCCGAATAAATTTTTCACGTTTTTAAAAGATCATTTTAAAAGTCATAAATTAAAATCAGAGTTCACATAAAAGTCGATAATAGCGGAATATTATCATGCATACTAGTCGTGAATAATAAAATTCAAGGAATAATTACGTAGCGGAAACAATTTTAAAAATAATAGTACATAACACGTTGTATTTATTACAAATCATAAAATTAGAATAAATTCGAAATCCAAGCAATAATTCACATAGGCATCAACCATATCATCACTCTTCATTCTGGGTGGCATTCACTGTAAAAATTAATGTAAGAGTGAGACAGAATCTAGAATAAATATAAAATAAATAAAATTGCACAAACACAATCAACAACCCATAATGATATGATGAATATGCCAAACAAGTTCATTTATATTCAATAAGTCTTTAATTTAGTCCAATGATGTCATGCTGGATCCATTTGGTTTGGTGGGAATACTGCAGTAAAAGTCTCATAGAGACTCTAGTAGGAATTAGCATAACCATGAATCCCTACACTTTCATGGCTCCTGCGAAATTAAGTGCACAAGTAGGAATTAGCATAACCATGAATCCCTACACTTTCATGGCTCCTTCACAAATAAGTATACCAGTAGGAATTTGCACAACCATGGATCCCTACACTTCCATGGTTCTTGTGAAAATAGGGCTTAAACTCATCATAGAGTAACCCCCCACCAGGGTAGGCAATCATGGAACCCCTAAATTCCATGGTGCGTCCAAATGCTTATGATGCATGAATGCCTTTAATTCTCTTTATCATTTAACATACCATGATATATCAATTTCCAAAACCACTTGGAAAACCACAAGTCCTCAAAGGACACATCACATATAATAATTTTCAGAATCATGGATTTACTGTTTCAACCATATATATCAATAACCGCAAGGCATTCATGTATATATATATATATTAATTTAGTCATTCATAATTATTTACCACCAAAATACACAAACTGAATGATGCTCATTAGACACTCATCAACATTCATATTACTGCATAATCACTCAAGAATTCAATAATAAATTGTTACCCATAGGGAAAATATCATTTTTATCCATAATAACCATTATAAGCAAATTTCAGCATTTCCAACAGCAATATACGTTAGTAAAACAGTCATAACATGAGCAAATCAAATCCTTTTTGTAACACCCTAATTTTAATTAAATAAATAGAATCAACAGGGAAATTTTTTCTAAAATTTTAAAGTTAATAAACCGCACATAATCTACTTGGATTAACAAATCCGACCCATCGAGGAGAAGAAGGAGAAAAAGACAAGGGGAAAGAACTCTCGCGCAGCAAAGGGAAGAACGCTTAAGCGAAACTACACTCGGCATCCTGTCACTCCACTCGGTATTTTTTCTCACTCGGATTTCAGTGTATGGTTTGCTCGGGAAGGTCCACTTCTTAGTTCATTCGGATTGACCTTAATGCACCCCAGTTCCTTCTAGACAGTATATCACACTCTACGTTTCCCATCGATTGGTTTATATATATATATATATATATTGGCAACCCGCAAATGATTCCCACAGTCGCTCACTCGAAATCTATGAAGACTTCTCACTCGGAAAAACTCCGTCGCTCCTCACTCGAGAAACCTTACAGTTGTCACTCTAAGGGTATCAGGGTCGATTCTCGCTCGGTACCCGTAATCTTTCCTACTCTGATCTTCCCTCTAAGTCAGTACTCACTTGGAATTTCCCAGCTATTTAATAATCTATTACAGTGGATCCACTTAGAGTCTTAGGTGTCGTCTCTGGTCGGTAAACTCTCACTCGGCATCACACTGCATCATTCACTCGGAATTACCTAGACTTCCTTTCACCCGGATAGAGTCACTAACTCTCTTCCCACACCATCACTCGACTCCCTTTCGACTTATAGTCACACTAACCTGTCACCCACAACAATACGCATACATAGGTTACTCGGATTTTCATGCACAATATAGGGTTTCACGCAACATAGCAGATATAATTAATTACAGGCACCACATCATGTTCTCTACTCCAAAGGGTTCAGATTCTAATAAAAGGAACTAAGGCTAAACATGAGCCGGCCAAGGCTTAACAAAACACATAAACAGAATATACACAACATCTGCCTCCATAGTGCACCAGCACTCCACTCGGCATTAAGCTCCGCCTTCACTCCTCATTGCGGGAGATATTCACTGAAAATTTCCACAGTAGGGGTCAGTATCTTAAATATTAAGTGACGGATATTGATTCAGATTATCATTAATCATGCAGCAATTTAATGCACACGGCTAGTATTAAACATGCATATAATTTTTCAATGACATCACAATCATGCATAGCACAGTTTTCATTCGGTATAGTCAGTGCATGTACACAGAATAGTTCACTCAGTTCCGCATTCGTGTGTAATCGGTTTTGACGTTGCAACGTAGGCTCCCAGCCTTTTTGTACATAGCTCTCAGCTATGAATTCAGCTCCCAGCTGCTTGGCCATTTTACGGGTACCCAACCGTTTGCCCACATGGTGACACCAACGCTCTCAGCGTCAACGGAGGTGTTCACGGGCAGCCCGAGTCCCACTCGGAAACTACCTTGAGTCTCACTCAAGGATTTCACAGCGTCCCACGCTTTTCAATCAACCGATAGTAGTGTCCCACACTACGTGCTCCCAGCACAACGCATCCCATGCGCCACACGTGGATTCATCACACAATACAGAATTCATACACACAACTTTTCACTCAGTCATACATACTTCACATGCAGTCGCTAACACGCATTCTGATGATGCATGATTTAGCCTTAATTCCTTGCTTTAAATGTGTATAATTTGCCATTGCTAATTGTGTAATATTATGCATTTTAACACATTTTCATAATTCAAGCTTTATTTAATATTAAATGAATGAGGCGATAATCTTTAAATGGAAATAATAAATCTTACTTGATTTCCCTTATATTGTAGTGAATAATTGAGTTTGCAATTGGGAAATTATGAAATTGAGCATCAGGTCTGACGCGTAGCGCCGGTACCACGCGTAGCGTGGAAGCAAATTCGCAACACTGACGCGTAGCTTCAAGCCCACGCGTAGCGTCAACAGTGACGAGGATCCCATTAACAGGCTGTGTGCAACTTCAGAAGTGGAGGATTTATTTATATTAAAACACTTATTGGCCAATCCATTACAGACATACGGCATTATCTTAGTGGGGAACATGCAGCACAAGTGTCTAAGCATTATTGAAGAATTATTGGATGAAATAATGTATTCTGAGTCAGAAACCCTCACGCGTAGCCTCATAATTACGCGTAGCGTGGAAGCAGATTCGCATGTTTGTTGAACTTATGTTTGTAAAATCAATCAAAACCCCCCTATTGTATGTTTGTTGAACTTATATTTGTAAAAAATTTTAGTTGTTGAGTTTTTATTTTTAATTGTTAAAAATTAGTTTAAGACTTGATTTTTCCTAAATTTTTGTGTTGATCCTTGAGAGAACGACCTAGGTTGACACCCTAGTACTACATTAATTAATTTTAATGTACTAATTTGACGGAATCACGACTGTAAAAATACTAACGTCAAATTTTGGCGCCGCAGCCGGGGATCAACGATCTTTAGGAAAAATTCTTGTTTTAGATTAATTTTTTTTTTGTATAAATTGGAAAAAATAAAATTTAGTTTGTTTGTTTTATTTTATTTCTTTTTTATGATTTAGGATTCTGATGATTTATTGCTCATGATGATCAAATATCTTGTTGTATGCTATGTATGACTAGAAGAACTTTTGAGCATTTATATTCATTTGATCCTGAAATTGAAAGAACTTTTCATAGGTTAATTAGAGAAGCTAGATTTAATAATAATTTTGTTGATATTGATAGTGATAGTATCTTTTCTGAATCTGTTGAAAGTACTACTGCTAGTTTTTCTGATATGGCTGAACCTCGTGAAAGAACTCTTAGAGAACTAGCTGCTCCTGAATTCACTTACGAAAGTTTGTGTATTCAATATCCTGATGAGGATGTCCCTTTTATTCTTAAAACCGGACTTATACACTTGTTGCCTAAGTTTCATGGTCTTACGGGTGAAGATCCGCACAAACACCTCAAAGAATTCCACATTGTGTGCTCCACAATGAAACCCCAAAACGTTCAAGAAGACCATGTCTATCTTAAAGCGTTTCCTCATTCTTTAGAGGGTGTTGCTAAGGATTGGTTGTACTACCTTGCTCCAAGATCAATCACAAGTTGGAATGACTTAAAGAAAATGTTCTTGGAAAAATTCTTTCCTGCCTCTAGAACAACTGCAATCCGTAAAGACATATCTGGTATTAGGCAACTCTCTGGAGAAAGTCTTTATGAGTATTGGGAGAGATTCAAGAAACTCTGTGCAAGTTGCCCTCACCACCAAATTTCTGAACAACTTCTTCTTCAGTACTTCTATGAAGGTCTGCACCACGTTGATCGCAACATGATTGATGCGGCAAGTGGAGGAGCTCTAGGAGATATGACTGCTGCTGAAGCAAGAAACCTGATTGAGAAGATGGCATCTAACTCTCAACAATTTGGTGTGAGAAATGATTCTTTCAAACCCATGTTTGATTCCAATTCTAGTTCATCTGGAATTAAATTGGAGAGCAAACTTGATGCTCTCACCACTCTGGTCACACAATTGGCAGTAAATCAAAAATCCATGACTGCTAAAGTATGTGGCATCTGCTCTTCACAAGAGCACCCCACTGATTGTTGTCCTTCTCTACAAGAAAAGGATAATAATAGTCCCCAAGCCTATGCAGCTAATATTTACCATGATAGACCTCCACCACAACAACAAAACCATGACCTTTCCACCAACAGATATAATCCAGGTTGGAGGAACCATCCAAATTTGAGATGGGGCAACCAACAACAAAATCCCCAACCTCCATTTCAAAACAGTGCACCAACCTTCCAAAGACCTACACCTCAACCATCCACAAATGGCCCTTCTTTGGAGGATCTGGTAAAACAAATGGCTGTACAGAACTTGGAGTATCAACAGAGGAATGATGCTACCATCCAGAGTTTAAGCAACCAAATTGGGCAATTGGCTTCATCATTAAGCCAGTTACAATCTTAAAGCTCTGACAAATTACCATCTCAACCAGTTGCAAATCCAAGAAATGTGAGTGTAATTCAGCTAAGATTAGGTAAAAACCTTGAAGTACCCATACCCAAGGAACCTGAGAAACAAAAAGATGTGCCCACAACAGTTAAGAATGATGTACCCTCTTCAAGCTCAAGAAAGTCTGAGATACAACCACCCCAAATTCCATCTCATATCCCTCTTCCTTTCCCACCAAAAGCAATTCCAAGCAAGAAGATGGAAGAAGTGGACAAAGAAATTTTGGATACTTTTAGGAAAATGGAAGTGAATATACCTCTTCTTGATGCAATCAAGCAAATACCTAAGTATGCCAAATTTCTGAAGGAGTTGTGTACTCACAAGAGGAGACTCAAAGGGAATGAAAGGATAAGCATGGGAAGAAATGTATCTGCACTGCTCAGTAAAGAAGTTTCAAATATTCCTGAAAAATGCAAAGATCCAGGTACGTTTTCTATACCTTGTATCATAGGCAATAACAAATTTGAAAATTGCATGTTAGATTTAAGAGCTTCAATAAATGTTATGCCTATGTCTGTTTTCAAATCATTGTCTCTTGGAAATTTACAACCTACTGGTGTAGTAATTCAACTAGCCAATAGGAGCACTGCTTACCCTGCTGGAGTTATAGAGGATGTTTTGGTTCAGGTAGAACAACTTGTTTTCCCTGCTAATTTTTTTGTACTTGATATGGAAGAAGGTATGCCTCAAATTCCTGTTCCTATCATTTTGGGAAGACCATTTTTGAAAACAGCCAGAACTATAATTGATGTCCATGCTGGAACCTTTTCTATGGAATTTGGTGACACTAAGGTAAGATTTAACATTCTAGATGCCATGAAACACCCTTCTAAAAATCATTCTGTTTTCCAAATTGACATTATTGATGAACTAGTTTTTGAACATTTTTCTGATGTTGATTTGGAATGCATAGATGATTCATACAGTTGTTTTGCATGCAATAATTCTGAGAATTGTGATATTTGTGCTGAAATTGACAAATACATAACTGCTGATTTAGAGTCTATAGAAATACCTGTTCTAAATGCAGATTTTCAAGAAGACTCTAACAAAATTTTTGAGGTGCAAGAATCTAAATCTGCTTTGTTAGTTCCATCTACTTTGCAGGCACCTAATCTGGAGCTAAATTTCTTATTTGAAAACCTCAAGTATTCATACTTAGGAAATGATGAGGAGCTTTCGGTGATAATCTTTACTTCTCTTGATGAAAATCAAGAAGAGAAATTGCTGCAAGATTTGGGAAGGCACAAGAAGGCTAGACCACTATCCAATATGCTTCAAAAGGATGTGGTATTTGAGTTTGATCCACCTTGAGGGAGTTTTTCTTACCCATCTTTTTACTTTTTCATTATATTGTCTATTTTGTATGCTCTGTCTTACATTGAGGACAATGTATGATTTAAGTGTGGGGGTGGGAATATTGTTGTATATTGTTTTATTGTTGTGTGATTAATTTTAAGTGACTTTGTTAAAAATAATAATAATAATAATAATAAAAATAAAAGATTTTGTGTGTGTTTTTGTTTTAAAAAGGCATGTTTTATTGGAATTTTAAGATATGCATGAGTAACAGGTAAATTCTTTCATGTCTGATATGAGCTTAATGATATGTTATAATTTGAACTCAAGCAATTTTGGTATGATGAGAATGACATGATAATTGATAGATGATCATATATGATAGAATTATACCTTGTGAGATTTTTGAGCCTTTAAATTTGATGGATCACTTTAAACCATCTTAATCCTTTCATTTGTGATTAATTCCTGAAAGCTTACATCTTAATTTTTTGTCTTGTTTCTTTATGATACTTAAAACTCATATGAATGTATTGAAATGATACAGGCATTTTGTTCAATTGAGCCATTAAGCCAGACAAGCCTACCATGAATAAATTATCTCTTGCTAGCCATTTTGAGCCTATTTAACTATTTCCTTGTTGCAGCTCAAATAAGCCATGGATAAAAAACCAAAAATATACCTACCTTAAGGAATATATTGGAGCTTTGGAATCAAGTCAAAAACAGGCATTCAAATAAGTGTGGGGGTGTGCAAAAAGGAATTGCAACTCTTGTTACAAGTGTTATGCAATCTCATATTAAAAAATATATATATATATATATATTTTACCAAATACCATACAATAAATGTTTTACCCTCACTGTTTGCCAGTAAAAATTAATTGCTTCATCATTCTTTTTGGTATATATATATAAATATATATATTTCATCCATTTTGACCTTGGCCACATTGCAACCCTGTGAAAGCCCTATTGATCTATACATGCATTTGTGTCGATTGTGGAATTAAGAAACTTGCCAAATTTTTAGACTGTTTTTTTTTAGGAATTGTTTTGAGAGTATACACAAACCTTAAACACTTGAGAGTTGAGAGTATGTCTTGTGAGGTTCTATCACTTATGATTTTCTTTTCAGTTTAATTTAATTTTCACATGCCTAAGTGTTTGAATGATTTTTATATATATCTTGATGTTCTGTATCTTGCATGTTGAATAACTCTTGTTTCTCTGTATATTCCTAAGATTTCATGCCAATTCTCTGTGTTGTTATTTTCAACTTAATGTTTTTCATAAATTGTGATACTTGTTTTTATTTTGATTTTGCCTGGGAGCGCAAAAGAATAAGTGTAGGAGTATTTGATGATGCATGATTTAGCCTTAATTCCTTGCTTTAAATATGTATAATTTGCCATTGCTAATTGTGTAATATTATGCATTTTAACACATTTTCATAATTCAAGCTTTATTTAATATTAAATGAATTAGGCGATAATCTTTAAATGGAAATAATAAATCTTACTTGATTTCCCTTATATTGTAATGAATAATTGAGTTTGCAATTGGGAAATTATGAAATTGAGCATCAGGTCTGACGTGTAGCGCCGGTACCACGCGTAGCGTGGAAGCAAATTCGCAACACTGACGCGTAGCTTCAAGCCCACGCGTAGCGTCAACAGTGACGAGGATCCCATTAACAGGCTGTGTGCAACTTCAGAAGTGGAGGATTTATTTATATTAAAACACTTATTGGCCAATCCATTACAGACATACGGCATTATCTTAGTGGGGAACATGCAGCACAAGTGTCTAAGCATTATTGAAGAATTATTGGATGAAATAATGTATTCTGAGTCAGAAACCCTCACGCGTAGCCTCATAATTACGCGTAGCGTGGAAGCACCTTTGCTTTCACTATAAATAGGACCATTGCCAAAGGCTTCAAACACACCTGAATTCACGTTTCTCTCTTTGTTTCTATAAGCATCAAAGGAAGGCACAAAGCCTCCTCCTCTTCTTCCCCTTCTTTGCTCCATTCCGGGTTAGTTTTTTTTCTTTGTAGTTGTTATTATGGAGGGCTAAAACCCTAGATTGATTTTCTCGGAGAATATTGTAATGTAATTTTGAGGTCATTATTTTTAATACAGTATGTTTTTGTTATTGTTATTTCTTCATAATCTTACTCTGCTTATTAATTCCATTTTGTTTAATCAAAATTGTATGCTTAATCGGTTTAATTATTCAAATGGAATAAAATAAGAGTTTAAATTAGAATGGATTAAGGAAATATGCATGCTTAATGAATATTTTCACAATCACTTGTAATATTTATGGTTTGCTTAATTCCATAATATGAGAATAGATTATGTATGTAGGCAATGTTCTTACATATGCTCAATAATTCCTAGATTTTACGATCTTGACTCCTTTTGCTTAATTAGGATGCTTGATTAAAATATTCATTTTTTTAAATGAAAGTAAAGGGATTGTGAATTGAAAAAGACGCTTAGTTGATTAATTCAAATTGAGCTAAGAAATTAACAGTAATGAAAGTGTACAAATTATCTTTAGTGAACCAAGGATAAATTTATTTACAATACTCCAAGAAAATCAATCGCTTGTTATTTATTGTTTTAAATTCTATATTTACCTTGTTTTAATTTTAATTGTGACAACAAAATCAATCAAAACCCCCTATTGTATGTTTGTTGAACTTATGTTTGTAAAAAATTTTAGTTGTTGAGTTTTTATTTTTAATTGTTAAAAATTAGTTTAAGACTTGATTTTTCCTAAATTTTTGTGTTGATCCTTGAGAGAACGATCTAGGTTGACACCCTAGTACTACATTAATTAATTTTAATGTACTAATTTGACGGAATCACGACTGTAAAAATACTAACGTCACATTCTCAGAGCTCAATATATTGATTTAACACACACATACTTCCATGCAATCAGTATCATTGCCCAAATAGATGAATACAGCAACACGTACTTTCCATACAATTGATATCAACCAATATCAGGATTCAATAAGGTATTCCACTTAACTTAAGCATAACATGCAATCGGTATTCAGCGGTATCAGGACTCCAACTACGCATGAATCCATATGAATATTATCAGACTCACTACGCCAACACTCGATTGCACGCAGTCATTATTTTATATTTATAACGAGTCACAAGTCACATAAACCACACAGTTATCATCATCAACAATACAACACACCCTTACCATGCAATCATTCGACATTCTTTAAGCTATCGGCGTGCATCTCATGGATAATACTAAACATGCAGCACTCAACTCCTACTTATCCTGCACCCGGGTATTACGCACTCCACATGCAAGTATAACACACAAACAGAATACAGAACAATAATCGTCAACACTCGAAACCCGTCCATAATCCATGCGTTTAACATATAAGGCACTCCCCCTACCAACTACGAACTCTGAGAGACTCTTCTGCCTGGGTGTAGGTCCTCTGCCTTGCTGCTTCGCTCAATACTTCCACTCGTTCAGCCTCCACTTGAGCATTGTTGCCTCTCGCGATTGGCTCAGGTACAGGGGTTGTTTCTGCTTCGACGATCGTCCCTCACTCGCATAAGGAAGCTCCGACTCCTCTGTAGCACCGTCAACGCGACTTCCGTAAGCAGAAAATGTGAACAGAGAGCAGGGAAGGAGAAGAAGAAGAAGAGAGAAATCGTAGAGGGAATTCTGAAGAACGAATGGCAAGGGACCATCGACCAAATGAAGACCATGAAGGATTTTGATAATGACAAGGCCAATGCCAGAGATCAAGAATGAAGATCCAAGACCAAGGCATAATTAAAGTAAGACTCTATAAAAAGAAAGTAGGCCATTAATATAAAAAGGTTTTAAAATAAGAATACATTCTGATGGAATGTAATTGATTACCTCATTAGTGTAATCAATTACATCGTGTAATTGATTACCTCATTAGTGTAATCAATTACCTCAGCAATGTAATCGATTACCATGTTTAAGTAATCGATTACAATATGAACGTTATGTTTTAAAACTGATTTTAAAAGGCTGTAATCGATTACCTATTTTATGTAATCAATTATAACGTGCTCAGAAAGCAAAAAATCATGTTGAAACATTATAACTTTTCATAAAATATTATTTTATCCAAGAGGTACCTTTCCAATTATTTTAATCAATAATTTCACACCTCTTGAAGGCATTTCTTCTCCTATAAATAGGAAGGTATTTCATTTGCAAAAACACACCAATAACACCAAGACCAACACCAAATACTTCCAATCTTTTCTTAAGAGCAATAATGGCCATATTCTCTTAATAGAGTTATTACTCTTTCTTGTTCCTCAATTTGTTCATCATACTCTTGAAGAGAGTTTTCTTGTAGAGTTCTTTATCTCTAAAGTGAGATTGATACTCAGAGTGGTGTATCTCTGAGGGGGTTCTTCTTGGATGTGGTGTAGCATCCAAGGGTGATGTTCTTGGATGTGGTGAAGCATCCAAGGGTGATGTGCTTGGGTGTGGTGTAGCATCCAAGGCATTTGTGATCGGGGTGTGAGTCCCCATTGTGGTGTAATTAAGGGATTTGATTATAGTGAATTTCCTCAAGGGTGTCTTGAGAAGACTGGACGTAGGCAGTGGTTGGCCGAACCAGTATAAATCTCTGTTTGCATTTCTCTAACCCTTAAACTCTTTATGTTTTAAGCATTATTATTCAAATCACATATCATTGCATATTGAGTTTTTAAAGGAGAAATTTATTAGTGAAAAAGTTCCTAACTACTCAATTGACCCCCCCTCTTGAGTTTCCTAGAGGCCACCTGGGCTAACAAGTGGTATCAAAGCTAGTATCTTGGAAAAGGTTTAACAACCTCAAGAAGATCCATGGCCTCTTTCAATCCCATCTTTCCTGAGGGAAACTCCATACATAGACCTCCTGTATTTAACGGAGTAGGATATCAATATTGGAAAACCCGTATGCAAATATTCATAGAAGCTACTGATATAGACATATGGGACTCCATTGAAAATGGTCCATTCATACCAACCAAAGAAGTTGGAGAAGTAACCATGATTAAACCAAGAAGTGAATGGACTAATGCAGATAAAACAAAAGTCCAATATAACCTAAAGGCCAAAAATATAATAACTTCTGCCTTAGGAATGGATGAGTACTTTAGAATATCCACATGCAAAACAGCAAAAGAAATGTGGGATACTCTAGAAGTAACTCATGAAGGAACGAGTGAAGTGAAAAGGTCTAGAATAAACACCCTGACTAGGGAGTATGAGTTATTTAGAATGAACAACAATGAAATCATACAAGACATGCAAAAGAGATTCACTCATATAATCAATCATCTTGCATGCTTAGGAAAAACCTTTTCAAATGAAGATTTGATTAATAAAGTATTAAGATGTTTGAACAAGGAATGGCAACCAAAAGTAACTGCTATATCAGAATCAAAAGATTTGTCAAGCATGTCCCTTGCAACACTCTTTGGAAAATTACAAGAGCATGAACTCGAGCTTGAAAGATTGAATCAACATGAGGAAAGCAACAAAAAGAAGAAAAGTATTGCTCTAAAAGCATCATCATCAACCATTGAAGAAAATGATGAAGAAGGTATAAATGATTATAATGACCTTAAGTTATTTGTTAAACAATTTAACAGGTTTCTAAAGAAAAAGGAAGGGCAAAGGAAGCCGAACTTCAAGAATTCCTTCAAAAATGATGAATCTAACCAAGGTCCAAAATGCTTTGAATGCGGAAAATATGGACATATGAAAATGGAGTGTCCGAAACTAAATAAGAAGTCTGACAAGCAAGAGAAAAAGCATCCCAAAAATAAAAGAATAGCTTATATTACCTGGGATGAAAATGGTTTAAGCTCGTCCAAGGAATCAGACCATGAAGACGTAAATCTGTGCCTAATGACTAACACCGAAGAGGTAAATGACTCAAATCCTACATTTGATGAATTGCAAGAAGCTTTTGAAGATCTTCATAATGAATATCAAAAACTAGCTAAGAAATTCTTAAATATGAAAAATTCTAACCTAATCTTAGAAGAAAGTCTATCAAAGGTCAATCATGAACTAGGACAAGTTAAAGAAGAAAAGGAAGACTTAGAAACTAAGCTTAAAAATGAAACTATCATTAAACATACATGTTCAACATGTCAAAAGCATATTCAAGAGATTGATGATTTGAAAAATGCATTAGTTAAATTTACTATAGGAAGAGATAACCTAGATATTCTTCTTGGAAAATAAAAATGTCATTTAAAAGCAGAACTAGGATCTGATCCTTCTAAAAAGAAAAAGTTGCAGAAAAATCTCTTTATTTCACAAAAGACCTCAACTAGCCCATTTGTTAAATTCTCTCATTATGTGAGAAAAGGTCACAGTGCATCAACATGTCATATAAGGAACAAAGGCTATACTGAGACAAAAATGATTTGGGTTCCTAAGAATATAGTATCCACGTCTAACCCACAAGGACCCAAGAAAATTTGGGTACGAAGATCAAATATTTATAATAGTGCAGGAATTATCATTGATGGGAGGCACTTAAGGATTAACTCTCACCCACAAGAAAAGTCAACACATTTCTTGAAGCATCTATCAATGAACAAGTAACAAAGAGCAATATCAAAATAACGAGTGACATCAAACAACAAGGTGCATCACTCTCTGCTAAAACTTTATGCTCTTATATTCTTTTTGCCATTGACAAAGGGGGAGTAATATATGAGAAGCAAGAAGTAATATACAAAGTCGTCTACCCTAGGGTTCAATGATTGCAGAAAAGTAACATGGTCTTCTACCCTAGGGTTCAACAAACATGCAAAACATAGACAACGAAACAAATAACAAGATACAATTAAAACAAACACAAACATACACAACAATCAACAGGAAATAAAACAAGGGGAAGAAATTCGAGATAACAAAGGCTATATAAAAAGAACATGCGCTTTCAATCAAACTGGCTTGACTCTCTTAAGTGTCCCCAGTGGAGTCGCCATCTGTCGCAACCTGGATCGCGACGACGCGGCGAAAAGAGAGATTACCAAAAGGTATGAAACAGGGAGTCGCCACCAAGATTTTTATCCATAGGAAAAACATTGGAAAAAACTAAGTTCAGTAAAGCACTGGTTAAAAATTGAGATTCAAGTTCGGGAGTCGGTTACGAGTAGGGAAGGTATTAGCACCCTACATCGCCTGTCAAAAACAGTACCAAGATTGAAAATGCGCAACATAAATAGCCTTGCAAAAGATGGTTTATTTCTTCCCTTTCATTGTTGTATTTTTTATTTAAAAACGACAAAATGGAGTGAGAGAAATGTACAAACATAGAATATCGAAGCGAGGTCAATGGGACATTTCATCCAGATTAAACTCGATTTCGATATGAGACAGAGAGAGGAAAAGAATGCTAATAAGGCGTCACGCCTAAATTATACATCCTCGAATAAAAAAAAGACAGGGATAGGAAAGAGATAAGCGGGACGTCTTGTCCTAAGTATCCATTCCCTATGAACTGTGGCGAGGTTTGAACAAAAACTAGGGGGAAATCAACAAGACGTCACGTCTAAATTGATTTTCACGGAAACGACAAAAAGCAACAACACGAAAGAAACGCAAAAAGCAAGGAAATAAATCAGTAAAGGGAGATAAGAAAGATGGGCCCGACAGGAGTTAAAGTCCTGCTCCTACGTATTCTTGAATTATCAAGAAATCAGGGTTACGTAGTTCTGAGTTTTTCTTTTAAAAGATTGGGAAAATGTTGGTGGGTATCATTTTTGTAAGGAACCCATACAAGACGAAGTTCTTCATACGTGTACGGATCCTATAGAGATTGTGTAGACAGAAGTATTTTCCGTACGACACTGACTAAAAATGATTTGTTTCTTTTTTTTTGACTTTATCTAGATTTCAAAGAAAACACAAGAGGCATTTACTTCTTTTCATTATTATTACAAAGTAAAAAAAAATTTAACTAAATGAACTTTAGGAAAGTAAACAAGTCCAAAAATACAAACTCAGCAGATGAACGTTTAATAATAAAAAAAACGAAAGGAAAGAACACAGAACAGAACTGGTGGTGAGGTTGTTGAGGGAACAGCTTACAGATGTTGACCGGTGTGGATTCTGTTGGTGTGGATATGGGGTTGAAGGACCGAACAGTGGCGAGGAAATCTAGGAAATGTTGGGAAGATATATTGGGTTTAGGAGGCTGGGACGGTGTGGTGTTCAAGGAATATGGGACAGTGTGGAGATTGATGGATGTTGGGACGATGTAGTGTTCAGGAGCTGTTAGGATGGTGTGGTGGGAAGTGTTGGGACGGTATGGTTTTGGGGGTATTGGGGCGGTATGGTGTTTAGGAGTGAACTAGGACAGAACTGTGTGAAGGGAATGAATTCCTTAAGACTCTTGAAGCGAAATTTAGAAGTTTCCCCTCTTTCTAACTCTGGACCGTGCCAAGAACTTACCAGCCAGCCCCTTGAAAACGCAACCCCAGTAGCTTCTTTGGCTGGGGTATTTATAAGGCTTAAAGGTATGGGTTGAGTGTTTGGGACAACCAGAGTTTCCACTCACCCATACGCATAGTGGTGCCACCCTGGCCACTATCTGTTTGTGGGGAGCAGGGTTTCAGTGGGGTATTTTTAATTGTCCACTTTCGCCTCCCTGTCTACCATTCTTGGGGAGTGCGATTCCAGGTCATCATGCATAAATTTTCGACCTCGCCCATCTGTTGTCAAATTTGTGACATCGGTTAGCAAAGACATCAGTTGGACGGAGTCTCCATTGATACGTTGTGGTGTCTCAAGAACCTTTACCTATGTCTTCACACCGGTTGAGTCTTCCAATGTAATCACGGGGGCGGTGTTCTCCTTCCTAGTCCGGATCTACCACCAGCTGGTGTGCCTATTTTTGATCTGAGTCCGCCCACGAGATCGTCGTTTCTTACATGGGCCGGACTCACTCGTCTTTTTGTTGTCAGATCCGCGACATCGGCCATTAAAGGACTCCTGAGGCGAGGACGGTTGGGCGGAGTTGAGGTAAGGACGGTTGGGTGGACTCTTGAGGTGAGGACGGGGCGGAGTTGAGGTGTGGACGGTTGGGCGGACTCTTGAGGTGAGGACGGTTGGGCGGACTCTTGAGGTGAGGACGGTTGGGCGGAGTTGAGGTGAGGACGGTTGGGCGGACTCTTGAGGTGAGGACGGTTGGGGCGGACTCTTGAGGTGAGGACGGTTGGGCGGACTCTTGAGGTGAGGACGGTTGGGCGGACTCTTGAGGTGAGGATGTTTGGGCGTACTCTTGAGGTGAGGACGGTTGGGCGGACTCTTGAGGTGAGGACGGTTGGGCGGACTCTTGAGGTGAGGACGGTTGGGGCGGACTCTTGAGGTTAGGACGGTTGGGCGGACTCTTGAGGTGAGGACGGTTGGGCGGACTCTTGAGGTGAGGATGTTTGGGCATACTCTTGAGGTGAGGACGGTTGGGCGGACTCTTGAGGTGAGGACGGTTGGGCGGACTCTTGAGGTGAGGACGGTTGGGCAGACTCTTGAGGTGAGGACGTTTAGGCGGACTCTTGAGGTGAGGATGTTTGGGCGTACTCTTGAGGTGAGGACGGTTGGGCGGACTCTTGAGTCCCCCCTTTTGGAATTTGGACTGGTTATATTTCCATTTGGGACCGGTGTCTTTTCCATTTGGGTTGGACCGAAATAGGTGTTCACAGATGCCCCTCTTTACTTCTTTTTCACAAGAGACACATGAAGCTTCTGTGTTTCTGAAGTGAAAAAAGAAGTAAAGATATGAACACCGATGTAGGGGCCAAGTGGGACCTCTTGATCGGTATGGCGTCTGATGGTGCTGGCAGTCACTAGTCAGTGTGACCTTTTTCTCTTTAAAGACGAGCTTTTCCCACTTCTGTCTCTCTATTTTCTTTTTCTTCTTTTTCTCTCTCTCTCCCTCTCTTTTTTTTTTTGTCTTCTTCTTTTTTTTTTTGCTGGAAAAAGTGGAGCGAGGCTATGCCGCGTCTGGCGATGAGGGATGCCACTTTTGGGCGACGGAAAAGTAAAGGGTGCCTGAATAGGCAGACTAGAAAGGTAAAGGATGCCTGAATAGGCGAATGGAAAGGAAAGGATTCCTGAATAGGCGACTGGAAAGTAAAGTGGTGCCTGAATAGACGAACTGGAAAGTAACTGGTGCCTGAATAGGCGAACTGGAAAGGTAAAGGATGCCTGAATAGGCGAATGAAAAATAAAGGATGCCTGAATAGGCGAATGAAAAATAAAGGATGCCTGAATAGGCGAACGAAAAGTAAATGGCCTGAATTGGCGGACAGGAAGTAAAGAGTGCCTGAATAGGCGAGCTGAAAGTAAAGGATGCCTGAATAGGCGGACAGGAAGTAAATGGTGCCTGAATAGGCGGACAGAAAGTAAAGAGTGCCTGAATAGGCGAACTGAAAGTAAAGGATGCCTGAATAGGCGGACAGGAAAGGAAAGGAATGCCTGAATAGGCGAATGAAAAATAAAGGATGCCTGAATAGGCGAACGAAAAGTAAATGGCCTGAATAGGTGGACAGAAAGTAAAGAGTGCCTGAATAGGCGAGCTGAAAGTAAAGGATGCCTGAATAGGCGGACAGGAAAGGAAAGGAATGCCTGAATAGGCGAATGAAAAATAAAGGATGCCTGAATAGGCGAACGAAAAGTAAATGGCCTGAATAGGCGGACAGAAAGTAAAGAGTGCCTGAATAGGCGAATGGAAAGTAAAGGGTGCCTGAATAGGCGACTAGAAAGTAAAGGGTGCCTGAATAGGCGAATGGAAAGTAAAGGGTGCCTGAATAGGCGAATGGAAAGTAAAGGGTGCCTGAATAGGTGACTGGAAAGTAAAGGGTGCCTGAATAGGCGAATGGAAAGTAAAGGGTGCCTGAATAGGCGAATGGAAAGTAAAGGGTGCCTGAATAGGTGACTGGAAAGTAAAGGGCGCCTGAATAGGCGAATGGAAAGTAAAGGGTGCCTGAATAGGCGAATGGAAAGTAAAGGGTGCCTGAATAGGCGAATGGAAAGTAAGGGATGCCTGAATAGGTGAATGGAAAGTAAAGGGTGCCTAAATAGGCAAATGAAAAGGAAAGGATGCCTGAATAGGCGACTGGAAAGTAACTTGTGGGGTTGACCCTCAGTTGACAGGAAATGCAGAGATTGGGAGAGTGATAAGTGTTGAATAAGAATTGATTTCATGACTCATTTGAACCAATTTTGTAAAGATTTTTAGCTAAATTAAGGAATTATTGAAGGAAGTAAGCATGAATCCTCTAAACATTGTATAAAAAGAAATGTTGTGGAAAGCTGCAGGAAAGACAAAGTAAGCAAGCTTGAGCATGAAAGTTGGGAAACATGAAGCACCTCTCACGCTTAAGCGTGAAGATTAGACGCTTAAGCGAAGATTAAACATGACTTAAAGGGAAACAGAGGCATCAGGACCCCTCTCACGCTCAAGCCTGGGGATGAGATGCTTGAGCGTGAGTGTGAGCGTGACTAAATGGAGCTTAAGCGTCACCAGGCACATGAAGGACGCTTGAGCGTAGGCTTTACACGCTTGAGCGTGAGGGATGGATGATAAGGTCACGCTTGAGCGTAGCTGAAGAGGAGTAAGCGTGAGCAACGTTCTGCACCAAAAGGAAGGCCACGCTTGAGCGTGGTTAATTCAGCTTGAGCGTGAGACAATCAGAAAGCATCAGAGCCTTTCACGCTTGAGCGTGACCATCAAGCTCAAGCGTGACTCACACAGTATGGGTCTCTTAATTCTTTATTCATCAATGATGCGATGCCACCTCACCCACTTTCTTCTGTTTCCACCAGTCTCTGAAAGATGCTGCATGGGTTCTACGCAAGTGGGCAAGAGAAGCTGAACCTAAACTCCTATAAATTAAGCTGCAAACAAAACACATCATACATCAGATTCATCCTCTGTATTTTCATTCACACTTTCCATTTTCTGTATTCATTCCTTTGATGGTGAAAATGCAAGGCATGAGTAACTAATCTCCCTTATGGGATTGGCTGTAATCCATTCAACACTGAAGTAATGCTGTTGTAAGTTTTTATTGAGTAATGAGATTTGATAAGTTTCTGTATTTCCTTCTGCGTTTAATGCCTGAAAGTACTTGATCACTATTTTCTTGTTCTAAGTTTTCTCAAGTATACTGGGAAGTGACTTTTGAAAGCAGAATCTGAAAGAAATACTTGTTGTGAGTAGGTAGCCAGGGATGGCGTCTAACGCAATAAACATCAAAACAATCGATCGATAATGTTGGAATGATTTCCAAAGTGACTGAGGGATCAGCGGTTTGAAAATCATTCTTATGAATTTTGTAGTCGAGGGATCGATACAAATGACTTTGATTGTGACGTAGAACTTATCTTTTCGATTTACTTATATGAAAACTTATGCAGCTTACAGAGGTGAAGATGTGATGAAGCCAATCCCTGTTTTACAAAAACTGATTTTTCCAATATCATTTACTGTTATCTTTTGCAAGTGCTATTCTCTGTTATTTGTTATTTACTGTTTCTTGTTCAACAACATTCACAACAAATCTAAACAAAAACTTTCTGCCTAATCAATTCAAACTAAGATCTTCATTCTAGCACCTCCTCAGTGGAACGACAACTATACTATACTACAGCTTCTGTGTTTAAACTTGGCACATCCATTTCATTGAGTTCATATTATACAAACTTGATTCTCTTTCAGCAAACTCAATATAATCAAAACCTCATCAAGTTTTGGCGCTGTTGCCGGGGAGGTGATTTAAGTTTGAATATTTTAGCATTGAATTGACAAGACAGTGTAAATAAATTTGTTTGCAATTTGTTTTTATTTTTTTTAGTAACCTTGCTACTGTGAGTTCTTGATTTATGATCTTGAGAGGACAAGGCACAAAAGAACAATTTGCGTTTGATCCTGAGATAGACAGGTTCCTCAAGAAAATCAAGAATGCAAAGCAGAACTTTCAAGAAGGACAAACTTCCTCTGATACAATGGATGACAACAGCAATAATCAAAACCCTCCAAGGAGAACACTTGGAGACTATGCTTTACAGCAAGGGCCAAGACATTTCTCAAGCGTTGCAATTCCAAACACTGTCAGAGCACTAGAAATGAAACCAGCATTTTTGAGTTTGATTAGTTCACATCAATTCCATGGAATGTCCAGTGAAGATCCGTACACTCACTTGGCCACATTCTATGAATTAGTTGGAACCATGGGATTTGACCAAGATGTTATTGATGCTGCATATTTAAGACTATTTCCTTTCTCTTTAGCAGGCAAAGCAAAGGAGTGGTTACAATCTCATCCAAATCAAAGTTTAAATAGCTGGAACATAGTTGAAGAAAAATTTCTACAAAGGTTCTTTCCTCCATCTAGATTCATCAAGGCCAAATCAGATATTACAACATTTAGACAAGGCCAAGATGAACCTTTTTGTGAGGCATGGGAACGCTTTAAATCACTGCTCAGAAAATGCCCAAACCATGGACTTGAAGATATTGCACAGCTTAATATTTTTTACAGTGGTTTAAGGGCTGACACTAAAATGATTTTAGATGCAGCAGCAGGAGGAACAATGATGACAGTGGATGCTGACCAAGCCACAAGAATAATAGAAGCTTTATCCTCAACAGACTACCAAGCTCAACATGATCGTCAGCAAGTTCAAAGGAAAGGAGTCCTTGACTTAAACACCACAGATGCCATCTTAGCACAGAACAAAATTCTGACCCAACAATTAGAAGCATTGACCAAAAAGATAGCCAATCTTCCACAACAATTATATGCAGTACAATCATCACAACCAGGGTAACAACAAATGCCTACAATATGTAACTTTTGTGGAGGAGATCATCTCAATGAGAACTGTGGCTCACAAGAAGCAACTGTATACTTCATGAACAACCAAGGAAGGTCTGGTAATTTCAATTCAAATTTTTCTAACCAACCGTTTCAAGGATGGAGAAGTAACCAAAACCAAGGATGGAAGCAAGAGCCCAGCTCTTCAAATAAACCATATCAAAATAATGGTCCTACTTTGGTGGAGAGAACTTCTAGATTAGAGGACACCTTGGAAAAATTTATGCAAACTTCTTTAGCAAGTCAAAAGAACAATGAGGCATCACTTAGGAACTTGGAAACACAATTGGGACAACTAGCCCAACAACTTGCTGAGAAACAGAAGCCTCAGTATGGAGCAAACACTGAAACAAACCTAATAGAGCATTGCAAGGCTGTAACCACACTGACTGAGGAAATAACTGAGGAAGAAGATGGACATGATGCTATCACACCTGAAGCAGTACCTTATAACACCAAAGATCCAGGGAGTTTCTCTATTCCCGTTACTATTGGCAATCTTTCAAAAAGTAAAGCTTTATTAGATCTTGGTGCAAGTGTAAATTTGATGCCATTATCCACACTTAAAAGTATAGGGGATTTTTCAGTAAAGCCAACAAACATGACTTTAAAAATGGCAGATCAATCAATAAAAACCCATTATGGTATTGCTGAAAATATTGAGGTCAAAGTTGATAAATTTGAATTTCATGAGAACTTTGTTGTCATAGATATGGAGGAAGATCCTGAAGTCCCTCTAATACTAGGAAGACCATTCTTGAAAGCAGCCAAAGTCATCATAGATGTGGATGACAGGAAAGTAAAAATTCGAGTGCAAAAAGAACAAGCTGATTTTGCTATTGAAGGTGCACTTGAAAAACAGAAAGGAAGAAAGCCAAGGCCTGACTTAGGCAAGGAGGTGGAAAAACTCAACACTCTAATCCACCAGCTCCATGACCCATATTGAAAAATCTATCAGGCGTCAAGCTAAAGACGATAAACAAGCGCTTATTGGGAGGCAACCCAATCTTTTATGCCTTCTTTCCATGAAAATTTTATTTTTAATATTAGTAAAGTTTTTGTTTACCTTGTAGATTGCTCATCAAGAGAACCCCAAATAAGAGTCTCAAACAAAGGCAAACAAAACTGGAGCTGGAAGTTGAATTAAGAGAGACATAAGGACATCACCACGCTCAAGCATGGGTAACCTCGCTAAAGCGAGCCAAGGTAAGTCCCAAACCATCAATATCAAGCTTAAGCGCAAGAATCCAAGCCTTGAGCGTGGCACCTTTACAAAAAGAAGTTTTCAAAATAAACCCGATCACGCTTAAGCGTGACATCTTACGCTTAAGCGAAAGGACCTGAAAAATCAAACAGAGGCTACCACGCTCAAAGCGTGAATCCTGCGCTCAAGCGAGAAAGTGAATTAATCATCAGGTATGAAAAATTTTGCTTCACGCTCAAGCGTGACAACCCTGCGCTCAAGCGCGAGACAAAAAGAGCCCAAGCTTGACAAAAACACGCTCAAGCGTGAAGTTTCATTCTCAAACTCTAAATCCAGGCCGATCACGCTCAAGCGTGGTTATACTGCGCTCAAGCGTGTCACTCTTGTGCTCAAGCGTGACACTCCAGCGCTCAAGCGTGAAATGCAAAACGGCCCCCTGATGCTAATAAATTAAGAAATTTGAAACTGCCCACTCTCTCACTCACATAACCGCCCATCAATCTCCTGACTCTCTAAGTTTTGTAACTGCCATTTCTTCTCTAATAATTGTCTTTTCACTCTCATCTCATAAGTCATACTTTTCTTTTGCAAACCATTCTCTCTATCACTTTTGGATCCTTCCAGGTAACTACTGCACTATCCTCTTTTTGAATTTCAAGCATAGGACTACTATGTAGGGAGAATTGATACATTTCTTTTGAGCATATATTGAAGTCTGTAAACACCTTCTCCCTATTTTTAATGAATGTTATGATCTATGCTTGGTTGTTTCTGAATTGTTTAGAGAAAGACGTTCAAGCTTTGCTCTTGTGTTTCAATTTCTTTGTAATGCATGTCCCTTTTCTGTTTCACATTCTTTTAACGCATGCTGAATGTTTGATAAAAGTCCTGAAAGGAAGTATTTTGAGTGCAAAGTGGTTCTTAACTTTCTTGCAGATGGCCAGAACCAAGCAAACTGCACCAAACCCCCCTGTCACCACTTCCCCAGCAAGGAGTTCCCGAAGGAATAAAGGCAAAAGACCACGCACAGATGAACAAGATAATGCTCCAAGATTTAGGAAGAAAGGCAACGGCAAGCGTTATGAAGATATCTCAAATTGGATATTCATACCAGAAAGAAAAATAGACTTGGCCCTGGGAGACTGTGATACCTTCCTGCAGATCATAAGAAGGAGAAATTGGTTAAAGGTATGTTACCCAAGGGAGAAATATGACCCTGAAGTTGTAAGAGAATTCTATGCGAACGCCTGGACAAAAGATGGAGGGGGAGAACGAAAAACTTATATGAGGGGAACCTGGCTCTCATATGACAGAGACACAATCAATCTTTACTTGGGGAACATCATGACCTTAGGAGAGGGGGAAATCTGCGAATATGCTGCCATGGTTGCAAGGAACCAGTTCATTGCCACAAATGACCTTGAAGCAGCTATATGTGTTCCAGGACACCACTTTCAAATGGGGCAAGGAGAGACACCACTGAGAATTTTAAGAAAAGACATGACTACTATTTCTCAAGTTTGGACTTCTTTCTTATTAGCTAACATAGCACCTAACGCTCATGTCTCTGATTTGATTTTTAGTAGGTGTTATTTCCTATACTGCATTCTGAGAGAGGACATCTCTATTGATCTAGCCCAAGTACTATCGGATGAAATCCACAAGTTTGTGATTTCTGACCAGAAGTATTCCCAGGCAGGTCAAAAGGTAAAAGGGAGTCTCGGTTTTCCTGCCTTTATCACTGATTTTTGTGCAGCTCATGGTGTTGAGGTACAAGACCTCAAACCAATCAGGCCTTCCATAGACAAACGCTTCATTGAGCGTTACTGCAGTAATCCAGCACTTCCTGCAACTGATGTACCTCCTCCACCTGCCCCACAAGCATTCAGCACTGCACCTGCCCATCCCCCTCTCAGCACAGAAGCCAATCTGATTTTACAAGGCATTCACATCCTGAAAATTCAAAACAGCCACCTCCTGGCCCAGCAGAACGCTCAGCATAGAGGTTTGTTACATGTTCACAATGGCCTTTATCACAGCATTCCCGCAGGTCAACACAATCCCTGGATGCCACCTGCCCAGTTTGAGACCCTACTTGCTTGGCCTGGGGACAGGCCTCCTTTTGTGGGAGGAGGTGAGACTACACAGGAGGATAGGCCAGGAACTTCAACACAGGGACCTCCAGAAAGAGACCTGGGAACAGAAGAGGACTCATCTGAGGAAGAGTGAAAATTTTTTTTTCTCTTGAAGTTTAAATTGCTACTTAGTTTTATTTCCAATTGATAATTTACAGCTTTACTTTAGCTTTAATACAGCATACGTTAGAATTGCTTGTGATTATTATTGATTGCTTGTGATTATCTGCTTGCGATTTTATTCTTGTTTGCTTTCCTGTTTTGATGATTAAGACTTTGAACATTTTTGAAAACCCCAACCAAAGATTTTATTTTTTGAACAAGAAAAGTTTCCAAGCAGCAGAATGTTTTTAGGCAACAACACTGATTTTTTTTTAGGCAAAATGACTTAATTAAGAACCAAGGAACTGGAATGCATGTACTTTTGCTTGTTTACATGACTTAAACCCTTTTCTGTTAGAATAAGGAAGTAAGCAGTGAGAAATCTAAACACTTGAGAGCCTCATTCGAATTTGTTAAATTAGCATTGACTGATTTTCTAATTAAAACCTTTTTCTTAAGAAATAAGCAAGGAAATGATAAGGCAATTTTGAAAACATAGTTAGCCAAGAGCCAAAAAGCTACCCTGATAAAAATATCCAATTTTTCTGGCAGCCCATCTTTGAGCCATAAAAGCATGAAAATTTTTTCTCTACCCTAAGCTAAGCATAAAGGCAAAAATCCTATCCTACCTGCATGTTCATTTTGAAAAAGAGCATAAAATATTTTTTCTCAAAAGGAGATGAAACAAATGGAGGCAGTAGAAGAAAATACAAAAAGAAGAATAGTAAGCTCTCCAAAAAGGTATAAAAGAGCTGGAGGAAAACAAAGGAAAGGTCTGAAGTTTCAATGCAAAGAAGAAGCCTTCTAAATTGTTAAATAAATTAACCAAAAGCACTTATGCTCTTCTTTGAACATGCGTTTTGAAACCAAGAAAAACCAAAGATTCTTGTCAACCCAGCCTCATTACATCCTTAAAAGACCTTTTGATCCTTGCTATTCATTTGAATTTTGGTTTTACTAGAAATGACGGCCAATGTTAACTGAGCAGTTCTAATGATGGATGAGCAAAACAGACACCTGGTAAGAAATAATGAGAGTTCTCTATTCTTACAGCAAGGGGTTACATGCTTTATGAACAAGGTAATAGTGCATTACATTTTAAGGAATTGGTATTAAGAAAATCATTTGCCTAGACATCAACTCAGATTATTGTTTTCTAAACTTTTTGTCTGCAACAGAAACTCAGATTTTTGAACGCTTGAGTCCCTTTCCAAAACTTCTTTTTACTTGAGGACAAGCAAAAATCTAGGTTAGGGAGAGTTTGATAAGTGTTGAATAAGCATTGATTTCATGACTCATTTGAACCAATTTTGTAAAGATTTTTAGCTAAATTAAGGAATTATTGAAGGAAGTAAGCATGAATCCTCTAAACATTGTATAAAAAGAAATGTTGTGGAAAGCTGCAGGAAAGACAAAGTAAGCAAGCTTGAGCATGAAAGTTGGGAAACATGAAGCACCTCTCACGCTTAAGCGTGAAGTTTAGACGCTTAAGCGAAGATTAAACATGACTTAAAGGGAAACAGAGGCATCAGGACCCCTCTCACGCTCAAGCCTGGGGATGAGACGCTTGAGCGTGAGCGTGAGCGTGACTAAATGGAGCTTAAGCGTCACCAGGCACATGAAGGACGCTTGAGCGTAGGCTTTACACGCTTGAGCGTGAGGGATGGATGATAAGGTCACGCTTGAGCGTAGCTGAAGAGGAGTAAGCGTGAGCAACGTTCTGCACCAAAAGGAAGGCCACGCTTGAGCGTGGTTAATTCAGCTTGAGCGTGGTTAATTCAGCTTGAGCGTGAGACAATCAGAAAGCATCAGAGCCTTTCACGCTTGAGCGTGACCATCAAGCTCAAGCGTGACTCACACAGCATGGGTCTCTTAATTCTTTATTCATCAATGATGCGATGCCAACTCACCCACTTTCTTCTGTTTCCACCAGTCTCTGAAAGATGCTGCATGGGTTCTACGCAAGTGGGCAAGAGAAGCTGAACCTAAACTCCTATAAATTAAGCTGCAAACAAAACACATTATACATCAGATTCATCCTCTGTATTTTCATTCACACTTTCCATTTTCTGTATTCATTCCTTTGATGGTGAAAATGCAAGGCATGAGTGACTAATCTCCCTTATGGGATTGGCTGTAATCCATTCAACACTGAAGTAATGCTGTTGTAAGTTTTTATTGAGTAATGAGATTTGATAAGTTTCTGTATTTCCTTCTGCGTTTAATTCCTGAAAGTACTTGATCACTATTTTCTTGTTCTAAGTTTTCTCAAGTATGCTGGGAAGTGACTTTTGAAAGCAGAATCTGAAAGAAATACTTGTTGTGAGTAGGTAGCCAGGGATGGCGTCTAACGCAATAAACGTCAAAACAATCGATCGATAATGCTGGAATGATTTCCAAAGTGACTGAGGGATCAGCGGTTTGAAAATCATTCTTATGAATTTTGTAGTCGAGGGATCGATACAAATGACTTTGATTGTGACGTAGAACTTATCTTTTCGATTTACTTATATGAAAACTTATGCAGCTTACAGAGGTGAAGATGTGATGAAGCCAATCCCTGTTTTACAAAAACTGATTTTTCCAATATCATTTACTGTTATCTTTTGCAAGTGCTATTCTCTGTTATTTGTTATTTACTATTTCTTGTTCAACAACATTCACAGCAAATCTAAACAAAAACTTTCTGCCTAATCAATTCAAACTAAGATCTTCATTCTAGCACCTCCTCAGTGGAACGACAACTATACTATACTACAGCTTCTGTGTTTAAACTTGGCATATCCATTTCATTGAGTTCATATTATACAAACTTGATTCTCTTTCAGCAAACTCAATATAATCAAAACCTCATCAGAGAGCTAACAGGACGTCTCGTTTGGATTAACTCACTGGACCTAAAGGCTCAGGGTGATGCCCCAGTTTGAGATGACTGAAAGAATTGCTCTTTGACTGAAAGAGCGTGATCCTGGGGTGATTCCCCCCCAGTTTGAGATGGTTTGAAGGAAACTTGGGGAAAGGACAGAATAAAAGAAATCTGGGGAGATGCCCCAGTTTGAAGGTTCTTGAAAGAATCTCAGGGAATCATTCCCTGTGACTGTAGGAGGAGAGACATGGGGAATCGTCCCCTTGATTGCGAAAGGAGAAACATGGGGTGATGCCCCAGTTTGACCTGATTTAAGAGAATCTTGGGGAATCGTCCCCTTGATGGTAAGAGGAGGAACATGGGGAATCGTCTCCTCGATTGAGAAAGGAGAAACATAGGGTGATGCCCCAGTTTGACATGATTGGAGGGATTCTTGGAAATTGGCTAGAACAAAAGAAATCTGGGGAGATGCCCCAGTTTGGAGGTGATTTGAAGGTTGTTGGGGAACTACCCCTTGACTGGAATAGAAGAAATCTGGGGAGATGCCCCAGTTTGCGATGGTTTGAAGAAAATGTAGTTCTATTGGGGAAGAATTTGGGTGATTCGAGATACTGCTCTTTGATTGAGAATGTAAAGTTTGGGATTCATTGGGGAAGAGATCTAGAAGAGCGTCAACTTTGGCGATTGATTTCATTGGGGATGAGAATTTGAGAGGTGCTGATTTTGGAGTTGAGTGGGAGACTTTGAAGATTGCCAACTTTGGCGAAAGAGGCTTAGAACGGTGCCTGCTTTGGAGATTAAAGAGGAGACTTTGAGAAGCGCCAACTTTGGCGATCTAAGGAGGGAGTTTCGAGAAGTGCCAACTTCGGCGAGGAAGGTTCCACTAGGGGGATGAGAATTTGAGAGATGCTGACTTTGGAGTTGAGCGAGAGACTTTAAAGATGCCTGCTTAGGCGATGGAAGAAGAAAACACTAAAAGGTGCCAACTTTGGCGATTTAGGGAAGGAGTTCTGAGGTGATTCGAGGAGGGGACTTGAAGGACTTGATTGAGGTGTTAATGCCTGGCATGACTGTCTGTGAGATAACCTGCATAAAAATGGTAAGTAGTGCAAAGATAAGTTCAAAAACTGGGTAGGTCCTATGAAACCGCGGCCCTTAGGACAACTCATGGACAGAAGAGAATGCAAGAGGCGATCATAGCTTTGAAACGCATGTCTGGCTGAGTCTTCACGATGATTGTCTAAGACGAGGTCGAGTAGTGGGAGCGTCTCGTTCCTCACGACTTTAAATGTTCACCATTCTTTCATTTTATTTTTATAAAAAACACAATGTTTTATCAGATCAATGCAATTCATAACACGTATCAAAAAAGGATGAACTTTATTCATGTATGTCAAACAATATACAGAGAACGGACAATAGGGAAAATAGATGGGATAAAATGAAGTTACATAGGACAGGTCAAGATCAGGAAAGTTCAAGGATCCTCCAGTGAATTCCTGAGACTAGTGAGAACCTTAATCCTGCGTCACGACCTCAAGTACATCGTTCAACTCTGCCTTTGAGAGGGTAGTTCGACCATGGTCCACATGCCCCCAGTTTACGCATTTTGCATTGGAAACTTTAGCTACTCTGCCAAAATCTCGACCCTAATTTTACCTGAGCAGCCTTTTCAGGTTTTTGACTCACTGGGTTGCTCTAACTTTTGCCTAGGCCGCCCTTTCAAGTTTTCAACCTAGCGAGCTTTTTTCTTGTGTTTTTCTCTTCTTCTTATTTTTGGCTGCATCATTTACAGTAAAGGGTTGAAACTGATCACACTCCAGCTGAGTCTGCCCAACCTTTTCCAAATTTAGTTTGGATCCTTTGGGGAACTGATGTCTTCTCAAATAGGAGACTCTACTCCTATGCTATGTACCCAAGGAAATATTGGTGAGTCTTTTAGCATCAATGAGAGAATTACTCTGAGTTATCATTTTGGCCCTTTTCTTTTCTTTTCTTTTCTTTTTTTTTTTTGATTTCATTTTTGGATTTTTCATTTTTTTTCATCATTTTTTGTTTGCCACCTTTTTTTGTTTTTTATGCCCTTGAAGATGCAATAACCCAATCTGATAGACTATTTCCTTGGTTACATGAGCATGAGGAGTAGCGTACCTTTTGAGGTGTTGATGATGATAAGAACACAGGTTCTTGGTCTAGTGACATTTATTTCCCCAATACAGAAAATGACAGCTTGCTTGATGATCTGGACGTAACCAACTTTCCTTGTTTTGGTATGTGCATTGGACTTCGAGCTGGGCTCTATTTTTTATTTTTCATTTTTTTTGTATTTTTTTTTTTTTGCAAAGTCTTCCTCAGTTGTGTCTACATTCATAGATATAAGCGATTTCCCCCTATTCAACCGTTGAGGTTTCCTTAAATGACTGGCCTACCACTTGTCTAATTCGGGACTTGCCCATATTGTCATTCCATGCCTTCTGATAGGTTGCCCCCGTGATTCCTTCAATTGTTCTTGACTTAGGGGTATACCCATCTTGATCCTCTTGTTCTAACAATCTTGTAAACTTGGATAGTGGCTCGTAGGTTTCCCTACCTCATTCTTCGGCATAGTCGATTGGGTAATTAAAATCGTGAAGCGGGATTGTGATTTCTCTAGTCTCAAGAGGATCATTTTTGGATCTGCAATTTAGCGTATTATGGCAAAATAAAGAAAATAAAGGAAAAGCAAGTTAAAGAGAATGAGTCAAAAGCAAGGATAAAGGGATGAGAATTTTTTTGAACTTCGATACGCATTTATTGATTGACTGGTAAAACAAGTTTTTTTTTTCGCCCTTATTACATGAAAAGTCCCAGAGCCTTAGGCATAGCAAAGGGATAAAAAAGACATTAAAGCAATAACAAATTACTTCGGTGAATTATTTAAAGTCGCAGGGAGTTCGACAGCCTCCCAATCACTGAACTCTTAGCCCGGCGGGCAAGCGGCCACCCAAATCAGCATTATCATCAAAAACCATTTCCCACATCTGTCACCACGGCATTAACTCCTGAACCTTCATGATTAGGCAGGGGATTTACGGTCACATTAGGGCTTCCTTCTTGGAAACTAATCCACTCGGCCTTGATCAAATCTCTCACTTTATATTTCAAAGCCATGCAGTTTTCTGTGGAGTGCCCTGGTGCTCCTGCATGGTAATCGCAATGAACGTTCGGGTAATACCCCCTCGGGTAAGGAGGTTGCAACGGCCTCATGGGGCATGGAGCTATTATTCCCCTCTCAACGAGGACTGGAAAAAGTTTGGCATATGTTATGGGAATTGGATCGAACTGCGCTGGGGTGCGCTCGTTGTTGGGAATCCTTGGGTTCTGATTATGATTGGGTGGTCGAGCCACTTGCTGCGGGTGATGGTATGGCATGGGTTGCGGTATTGGCACTCTTACCATGGGCGGGCGGAAGTGAGGAGTATGAGCTGTCGGGCCATAAGTAGCTGCGGCCACATAAGGATTGGGGCCACATAAGGATTGGGAGCTTGAATCATGGTAGGAGTGAATGGTCTCGGCGGAACCGTCTTTTGATTAGAAGAGATGGAATTAGTTTCTCCGTCCCTTCTCCCAGGTGTCGGCTTCCTCGTCATGTTTGCCCCAGATGAGCCCTGAGTGATCTTACCCGTTCGTATTCCACTCTCCACTCTTTCCCCAATAGTCACGATGTCAGAGAAATTGGCTGAAACACTACCAATCATCTTGCCGTAGAAAGGTGATGGGAGTGTGTCGATAAACATTGCGACTATTTCTTTTTCCAACAATGGGGGATCAACTTGCGCCGCTGTTTCTCTCCGTCGTTGGGCATACTCCTTAAACGTTTCATTGTCCCTCTTCACCATATTTTGTAAATGAACCCTGTTGGGTGCCATATCCATGTTATACTTGTATTGTCTAAGGAAGGCATCAGCCAGGTCCTTCCAACAATGGATATGGTTCCGATCAAGGTGAGCATACCATGTAAGAGCGGCCCCTGCCAGACTATCTTGGAAACAGTGAATCAATAGTTGGTCATTAGAAGAGTAAGATGCCATCTTTCAACAGTACATCGTGAGATGATTCTTAGGACAAGTCATTCCCCGATACTTGTCAAAGTCTGGCATCTTGAATTTGGGTGGGAGAACAACATCTGTGACTAAACATAGCTCCGAAGCATCTATTAGTCCAAAACCTCCGGCGCCTTCCATCATTCTTAAACGCTCTTCTAAGATCTCTATCCTTTCCTTTCGAGGAGCCGCGGCCGCGCGGGTTGTATCTTGGAGGTTGGTCCCATAGGGGGTTCCGTATCCATACGGATAGCCGAATGACTGGTTGTACGGAGGCAACACATGGGACTGGTTTACTAGGCCTGTATTTGGTGAGGGACCTTGAGGATGGGCCACAGCATAAGTCGGCTGGGTTATCTGGGCTTGTGTATTTTGGATTTGGTGGGTTTGTGTGTCATGGACCTGTGTGTTTTGGGCCTGGTGAGCTTGTAGGTCATGGGTTTGCGTGTTTTGGGTTTGGTGGAGTGGTGGCATGTTTGGTTGTGTGGGGTATGAAGCATGAGGATTTACCGCTTGCTGGTTGTGGGCGTCTTGTTGGTTGGCGAGCGGGGGATAGTACCCCGGGGGTAGGCCATAAAGTGGAAAAGGTACTGGGTTGCCATCTAGACCAACAAATGTATGTTGTGCGTAAGATTGGCCGTAAGATGGCTGGGTCTCAATGACAGGGTTAGGTCTCCCGACATGAATGGTGAGAGGGGGTGTCGTTGTGTTAGGGAGTTGGGTTCTTGCTGGGTCAGAACCAAGGGGAGGTGGCGCAGTGGCATGCTGCTGTTGGGCATCCTCAACACCCACAGAGGAGCCTCCTTCGGTAAGTTTCTTTTCTAAGAGTTTAGTTAACTCTGCGACTCGCTTTTTCAGCTGATCGAACTCGGTTCTAAAGTTTCCTTCAACAGCTTCTGCCTCAGCCATGAGTTTCTTTTGGAGCCGGGTCTGGTAAGGATGCCTACCCGTGACGTTGGTGTCTCCTTTTTTTTAAAAGAAAGAAGAAGAAAAAATGTTAGGTGGAAATAGAAAGAAAAACAATGCTGTGGGAAACCATCACAGACTTTGGCGAGTATCCTTTGACCATTCCTTAGAATTTATCATTCAAAAGTACTAGGTATGGTAATCATAGAAATTAATATGGGATAATTGTGAAGACAAAAGAAATCTTTCATCCTGAGGCGGGAGCCTCTAGCTCAGACATCTTCTTCGGGCAATTACAGCCCTTATTTCTTAAGTTCAATCCCATGTCAATTTCCATAGATACTCAAAGGGTACACGACCAAAAGAGGATTATCTATTCACCCGAGGAATACTGTGTGTTTCAAAACGAGTCATTATTTCAATAACTTCAGTAAATCTGCGGGTGGTAGATAATTCATTTTCTTGGACAAAGGGGAAAGCAAAAATGACGTAAGGTAAAGTAGAGTTTGCCCTTTTGTGGCCTAGGTCAGGTTTTGCTGAAAGTTTTCTCTAGGCCCTATGGTTTGTCTAAAAGTGGCTCTTCACACCGGGTGGCTTATTCTAGACTTCTAGAAGGTCACCAGAGCCAAGATCCTACCCATGACAGGGGCGCAACAGTGGGGAACCACTAGGTGCGTATATCATGAGAGGTCAAACTCTGGTTGAGGTTCTCACGAACACCGGATAGGAAGTACATCCCATACGATTCCGTTACCAACCTCTCCTAACTTAAGCTTCATTTGGGGCCCGGGTATAGGGCGCCACTCATAGGTGTGTGCAAGTAATTATGAGTGTAGTGTGTGGAAGGGCAGTCCATACCTTTTACCTGCACAAAGAATAAACACAGAACAAATATACAAAGTTGTCTACCCTAGGGTTCAATGATTGCAGAAAAGTAACATGGTCTTCTACCCTAGGGTTCAACAAACATGCAAAACATAGACAACGAAACAAATAACAAGATACAATTAAAACAAACACAAACATACACAACAATCAACAGGAAATAAAACAAGGGGAAGAAATTTGAGATAACAAAGGCTATATAAAAAGAACATGCGCTTTCAATCAAACTGGCTTGACTCTCTTAAGTGTCCCCAGTGGAGTCGCCATCTGTCGCAACCTGGATCGCGACGACGCGGCGAAAAAAGAGATTACCAAAAGGTATGAAACAGGGAGTCGCCACCAACATTTTTATCCATAGGAAAAACATTGGAAAAAACTAAGTTCAGTAAAGCACTGGTTAAAAATTGAGATTCAAGTTCGGGAGTCGGTTACGAGTAGGGAAGGTATTAGCACCCTACATCGCCTGTCAAAAACAGTACCAAGATTGAAAATGCGCAACATAAATAGCCTTGCAAAAGATGGTTTATTTCTTCCCTTTCATTGTTGTATTTTTTATTTAAAAACGACAAAATGGAGTGAGAGAAATGTACAAACATAGAATATCGAAGCGAGGTCAATGGGACATTTCATCCGGATTAAACTCGATTTCGATATGAGACAGAGAGAGGAAAAGAATGCTAATAAGGCGTCACGCCTAAATTATACATCCTCGAATAAAAAAAAGACAGGGATAGGAAAGAGATAAGCGGGACGTCTTGTCCTAAGTATCCATTCCCTATGAACTGTGGCGAGGTTTAAACAAAAACTAGGGGGAAATCAACAAGACGTCACGTCTAAATTGATTTTCACGGAAACGACAAAAAGCAACAACACGAAAGAAACACAAAAAGCAAGGAAATAAATCAGTAAAGGGAGATAAGAAAGATGGGCCCGACAGGAGTTAAAGTCCTGCTCCTACGTATTCTTGAATTATCAAGAAATCAGGGTTATGTAGTTCTGAGTTTTTCTTTTAAAAGATTGGGAAAATGTTGGTGGGTATCATTTTGGTAAGGAACCCATACAAGACGAAGTTCTTCATACGTGTACGGATCCTATAGAGATTGTGTAGACAGAAGTATTTTCCGTACGACACTGACTAAAAATGATTTGTTTCTTTTTTTTTTGACTTTATCTAGATTTCAAAGAAAACACAAGAGACATTTACTTCTTTTCATTATTATTACAAAGTAAAAAGAAATTTAACTGAATGAACTTTAGGAAAGTAAACAAGTCCAAAAATACAAACTCAGCAGATGAACGTTTAATAATAAAAAAAATGAAAGGAAAGAACACAGAACAGAACTGGTGGTGAGGTTGTTGAGGGAACAGCTTACAGATATTGACCGGTGTGGATTCTGCTGGTGTGGATATGGGGTTGAAGGACCGAACAGTGGCGAGGAAATCCAGGAAATGTTGGGAAGATATATTGGGTTTAGGAGGCTGGGACGGTGTGGTGTTCAAGGAATATGGGACAGTGTGGAGATTGATGGATGTTGGGACGATGTAGTGTTCAGGAGCTGTTAGGACGGTGTGGTGGGAAGTGTTGGGACGGTATGGTTTTGGGGGTATTGGGGCGGTATAGTGTTTAGGAGTGAACTAGGACAGAACTGTGTGAAGGGAATGAATTCCTTAAGACTCTTGAAGCGAAATTTAGAAGTTTCCCCTCTTTCCAACTCTGGACCGTGCTAAGAACTTATCAGCCAGCCCCTTGAAAACGCAACCCCAGTAGCTTCTTTGGCTGGGGTATTTATAAGGCTTAAAGGTATGGGTTGAGTGTTTGGGACAACCAGAGTTTCCACTCACCCATACGCATAGTGGTGCCACCCTGGCCACTATCTGTTTGTGGGGAGCAGGGTTTCAGTGGGGTATTTTTAATTGTGCACTTTCGCCTCCCTGTCTGCCATTCTTGGGGAGTGCGATTCCAGGTCATCATGCACAAATTTCCGACCTCGCCCATCTGTTGTCAAATTTGTGACATCGGTTAGCAAAGACATCAGTTGGACGGAGTCTCCATTGATACGTTGTGGTGTCTCAAGAACCTTTACCTATGTCTTCACACCGGTTGAGTCTTCCAATGTAATCACAGGGGCGGTGTTCTCCTTCCTAGTCCGGATCTACCACCAGCTGGTGTGCCTATTTTTGATCTGAGTCCGCCCACGAGATCGTCGTTTCTTACATGGGCCGGACTCACTCGTCTTTTTGTTGTCAGATCCGCGACATCGGCCATTAAGGGACTCCTGAGGCGAGGACGGTTGGGCGGAGTTGAGGTGAGGACGGTTGGGCGGACTCTTGAGGTAAGGACGGGGCGGAGTTGAGGTGTGGATGGTTGGGCGGACTCTTGAGGTGAGGACGGTTGGGCGGACTCTTGAGGTGAGGACGGTTGGGCGGAGTTGAGGTGAGGACGGTTGGGCGGACTCTTGAGGTGAGGACAGTTGGGGCGGACTCTTGAGGTGAGGACGGTTGGGGCGGACTCTTGAGGTGAGGACGGTTGGGGCGGACTCTTGAGGTTAGGACGGTTGGGCGGACTCTTGAGGTGAGGACGGTTGGGCGGACTCTTGAGGTGAGGATGTTTGGGCGTACTCTTGAGGTGAGGACGGTTGGGCGGACTCTTGAGGTGAGGACGGTTGGGCGGACTCTTGAGGTGAGGACGGTTGGGCGGACTCTTGAGGTGAGGACGTTTAGGCGGACTCTTGAGGTGAGGATGTTTGGGCGTACTCTTGAGGTGAGGACGGTTGGGCGGACTCTTGAGTCCCCCCTTTTGGAATTTGGACTGGTTATATTTCCATTTGGGACCGGTGTCTTTTCCATTTGGGTCAGACCGAAATAGATGTTCACAATAGGGTTTCACGCAACATAGCAGATATAGTTAATTACAGGCACCACATCATGTTCTCTACTCCAAAGGGTTCAGATTCTAATAAAAGGAACTAAGGCTAAACATGAGCCGGCCAAGGCTTAACAAAACACATAAACAGAATATACACAACATCTGCCTCCATAGTGCACCAGCACTCCACTCGGCATTAAGCTCCGCCTTCACTCCTCATTGCGGGAGATATTCACTGAAAATTTCCACAGTAGGGGTGAGTATCTTAAATATTAAGTGACGGATACTGATTCGGATTATTATTAATCATGCCACAATTTAATGCACTTGGCTAGTATTAAACATGCATATAATTTTTCAATGACATCACAATCATGCATAGCATAGTTTTCATTCGGTATAGTCAGTGCATGTACACAGAATAGTTCACTCACTTCCGCATTCGTGTGTAATCGGTTTCGACGTTGCAACGTAGGCTCCCAGCCTTTTTGTATATAGCTCTCAGCTATGAATTCAGCTCCCAGCTGCTTGGCCATTTTACGGGTACCCAACCGTTTGCCCACATGGTGACACAAACGCTCTCAGCGTCAACGGAGGTGTTCATGGGCAGCCCGAGTCCCACTCGGAAACTACCTTGAGTTCCACTCAAGGATTTCACAGCGTCCCACGCTTTTCAATCAACCGATAGTAGTATCCCACACTACGTGCTCCCAGCACAACGCATCCCATGCGCCACACGCGGATTCATCACACAATACAGAATTCATACACACAACTTTTCACTCAGTCATACATACTTCACATGCTGTCGGTAACACGCATTCTCAGAGCTCAATATATTGATTTAACACACACATACTTCCATGCAATCAGTATCATTGCCCAAATAGATGAATACAGCAACACGTACTTTCCATACAATTGATATCAACCAATATCAGGATTCAATAAGGTATTCCACTTAACTCAAGCATAACATGCAATCGGTATTCAGCAGTATCAGGACTCCAACTACGCATGCATCCATATGAATATTATCAGACTCACTACGCCAACACTCGATTGCACGCAGTCATCATTTTATATTTATAACGAGTCACAAGTCACATAAACCGCACAGTTATCATCATCAACAATATAGCACACCCTTACCATGCAATCATTCGACATTCTTTAAGCTATCGGCGTGCATCTCATGGATAATACTAAACATGTAGCACTCAACTCCTACTTATCATGCACTCAGGTATTACGCACTCCACATGCAAGTATAACACACAAACAGAATACAAAACAACAATCGTCAACACTCGGATCCCGTCCATAATCCATGCGTTTAACATATAAGGCACTCCCCTACCAACTACGAACTCTGAGAGACTCTTCTGCCTGGGTGTAGGTCCTCTGCCTTGCTGCTTCGCTCAATACTTCTACTCGTTCAGCCTCCACTTGAGCACTGTTGCCTCTCGCGATTGGCTCGGGTACAGGGGTTGTTTCTGCTTCGACGATCGTCCCTCACTCGCATAAGGAGCACCGTCAACGCGACTTCCGTAAGCAGAAAATATGAACAGAGAGCAGGGAAGGAGAAGAAGAAGAAGAGAGAAATCGTAGAGGGAATTCTGAAGAACGAATGGCAAGGGACCATCGACCAAACATATATATTCATGCACAAGGGAATGGAAAGGTGGGGTGGGAAAACGTGAAGCTACAGTCTGCTTACGTCAACCAGTCCCATCAGCAACCACTAATGGCTAATCATACTTAATCAGCACTCATTTGATTAATTAAGTTAATGATAATTAATAAACAATTTCCCATTTCTGAAATTATTATTTTAATGGCTTTATTTCACCCGGTTCTCCATTTAAAATCGGGATGTTACACTTTTCATGTGATTCCACTTTCTATAGCTCAATAACATAAATATCTACAACTTTCATGAAGACCATAAATTCAAATTCTAAACAGAAACATCACTTATTCACAGAATACAAAACTGCCTCAAAGAGGATTTTTAAAACGTACACAGGTTAGTATTTTCAATGTTTCTGGAGCTACAAAAACAATTTTGGCATAAAACCAGTTCTAAATTATTCTTAACACAAATATCTACAACTTTCATGAAGGCACCAACCACTAATTCTCACCACAAAATTCCCAGTTTTAAAAATAGATTCGGATTTCAAAGTTAACAGATTTTCATCATGAACATACTTCTGTATTTTGAGCATATTTAGAGCTACAAGCATCTTTTAAACTCAAAACCACTTTCTATAGATCCCTAACATAAATGTATACAACTTTCATGAAGACATCAAAGGCTGATTATGCTTGTAAAATTCCCAGAATAGCAATATATACCCAGAACATAGAACAAATATTTCACTCGGACATGCTGTAGTATTTTGACTATAACTTTTCCTATACATATTCAAATTAATTGATTCAGGTCTCAAAATTTTGATAACAAAAAGATCTACAACTTTCATGAAGAAGTCAGAATCAAATGCACATGTTTTCAATCTCAAAACTGAGCAAAAATATACGAAATTAAAACTGGAATCCTAGAACAGCATATAATTCTACCCATTTCATAGTTATTCACAACCCTGTCCCCTCTTACTTGGTTTGATGATCTTTAGCTGACTGAAAAGAAGTCCCCTTGCTGTCCTAGTTTCAGCTCGAAGAATTTGAGAGAGGTAGCTTGTTTACTCTAAGAGTTTCTGACTTTTACAGGGTTAGTGTTAGTTTAATAAGGTAAATGGAAGTGGGGGACAACTTTCTTGTGAGTGGAGTTGATAATGGGGATTAAAATAAGAAAGTGGGTTTATAATGGTCCACTTCTGGCCGTCCTACACACTAGGGTGAATAATGAGTTTAGATATATTAAAATATGTATAAGAGACAAGAAAAGAGTCAAAAAGTTACTCCTGCACTGAATACCGACTGGAATCCACTCGGTTAGCCTCTAAGCCGACTGGAATCCTACCCATGCTGACTGGAAATTGTCAGTAATGTGAAAAGAAGTAAATCCGAGTCCTTCTCACTAAGTTTTCACTCGGCACGAGCTATTCTTCACTTAGTTTTTCACTCAGCAAGACCGAGTCAACTCTCAATCTGTCTACTTGGCATCATCACTCAAGTCTGAGTCATCTCACACTCGGCTTCCCTCTTGGCATAAGAGTTTAAACCGATCCATTTTCATTCAACTAAGTCAGTCAGAGCCGACTCATACCCACATAATCTATCACTCGGGTATTTATCCTAAATCCGAGTCATCACAAGCAGTCTTTCACTCAATTAAATCTTCCAGACCGATCCACACTCTTTGGCTTGTCACTCGGCAGATTACTACAAACTGACTCATTCTACTCGATTGTGCACTCTGTAAAATCAATTAAAAATCGATTTCCAACACCCAAATTTCCACTCAGTAAAATAATCCTTACTGATCATCATTCACTCAGCATTTCTCTTCCAGAACTGACTCAACATCAGATCGGCCATCACTCGGCAATTTCTTTCCTTACCGACTCATTTCTTAATCAGTTCTCACTCGGTGAATTAAAAACTGAATTCTTCTCTCCTGTAGTCTTTCACTCAGCAATTAATTCCAAGACCGACCTTCCGTCTAATTGGTTACCCACTCGGAATTTCATCCCAGAGACTGACACATCTGGGCAATCATACACCGTGTGTCCCCAGTCGGAACTCTGCCACTCGGAAATACATTTTCCTCTGTACTTCACTCAAAAATGAAGGCACTCAGTGAGTCTTTCATTCAGAATTGCAATGTCTAATCAAGATCAACTCGAAAACGAGTCTTTGGAAGATACTTGACTCGGGAATGAGTCTTTTTGTGGTGTTTGACTCGGAAACGAGTCATTCAGGAATAATTGACTCGGAAATGAGTCATTTGAAGGTGTTTCACTCGGAATGAACCCTCTCAGCCATGTTCCACTCGGAAAAACACAACCTTTACTCGAAATTGTTATCCTTCACTTGGATTTTTCAACCTCCACTCGGAAACAGGTCTTTTATTCACCCAGAAGTCTTATTTCTAACCTATTTCACTCGGAATTACTTTGCCCTTTCATCACTAGGAGGAATTCACTAAGCCATCTCACTCGGACTTTACAACCTTCACTCGAAATTTCAATTTATCACTCCGAATAGAGTCTCTTCCTTACTCGGATAGTCTTTTCTAAGGCATGCTTCACTCAGAAATTGGATAATATTAATAATGACCTAGATTAAAAATGATTACACATGAGATTGAAATTTTTGGGATGTTACAATTCTCCCACCCTAATAAAAATTTCGTCCTCGAAATTTAAAGTTGAAATCATTCCGCATCATTGTTCGGAACACAAACCTATTACAAACATACATATACATGCTATTAATATACCATCATAGGGCATTATTCTCCCAACTCATTGTCAAGTCCTAGACTTGTCTAATCCAATTTACACGCTCATATTAGGCTTCGGGAATTCCTCTCCCAAGATCAAGATTCTTTAAATCTTAACAACAACAATACTATATCCCTTAGCCTTAAGACCTCCAAATCATCACATGAATCATTCAACCATCATCAAAAATCTATTCGAACTCATTATAAACCTATCGGATTCGTCTAAGACCATTACCAATTCAACTATTTCAAAATGGCATATCCATTCATCAATTTAAGTATCTATTTCCCTAATCCACTATCAATGGCTTATAACCATTTTTAACATCATCATAAACATCAACAACCTAAATTAATTCCTCCAATCACTCAAATACTCATATACACTTCCCTCCTAATTCTCAATAATCGTCATCAATGATTCAAACAGTCAACTCCTCATATATAATCATCCTAGAGTATTAAAAGTCATCAGAATCATCAACTTAACAAAAAAAAATCTTTAACTCATTATACTTTTCATCAAAACCTAATGATTATTTCTAATAACCACTAATCTCCATTATTTATAACACCTACACACACATTATCATGGTTTTCCACAAAAATCACTTTCCATAATATCACTACTCATTTCCCCCAAAGCCTAGAGTTAGGGTTTTACTAAAATCAAATAGTCACCCTTAACAGCCATTATCTTCCATCTCAAATCTTAAAATCTTTGTATACCATTTCACACCTATCCAAAGATACTTAAGACATATTCCACTTTTGGGTCTCACATGAAAATGGTTTGTATTCTTAACCCATTCATAATGCACTCTCCTATCACTATAGAAACCAAAACCTAAAACAACAAAAGAGTATAAGAATTTCACCTTAAGCTCCATGCTATCCCTAGCATTAGTATGTCCACGAAAATGAAGAAAGAATACGGAGTTTCCAATCATTGAACCATCTTCATATTGATGAATAAGAAAGCATGGTTGGTTGGTATGGAAAGAGACTCATAAAATGATTATCCGAAATAGGATTTTCTGCTAATGAAAATATCATGGTTTCGTTATGATAGTCTACTAAAACTTGATTCACCGATAACCAATTCATTCCAGATTCTTCAAAAGTAAACAAACAAGATTGACAAGGAAGTTCCTACCTTCTAATGAGCTCAGAGCAATCGTCACACACCTTACTAATCCTAAGTTATGTACCGATGGAAATGGAAACAATCAGGTCATATATTATAGGCCCCATAGGTAATTGAAGACGTCTAACTTACTTCTCAAAAATAGAAGAATATGTAGCATTAGAATCAGACATCACAGATAATATGGTATCATTGATCTCACACTTACTTTGCATAAGGTCGCCTGCTTGGTCCATCTCTGACCCGCTGATGTCAAAGACTCTTCCTGTATATGATCTCTCGTCTGTTGACTCCCTATACTGTCTTATAGGTTGAACAGTGCGAGCGTTTTCTCTACGAACTTCTTGATAACCAGAACCTCTTTGATTATTCTTGATGTTATTTTTGTTGTTAATTTGACGTTTCTGTGGACAACTTGGGCTGATGTGACCCTTCTGATTGCATCGATGGCAAGTAATATTTTCTAAGCGTCTATTGCAACTACGTACATGGTGATTACCTCCGCAGTTATGACACTTTATATTCACATGATTGTTACATTTTTCAGAAGAAGATGATGATCCTCCCTTGAAATGATTTGGATAAAATGATCCTCTCCTTTTGAAGGTAATTGACTAAGGTTTCAGTTGTCTATTAATCTCTTCTCATGCCGATCTATCTTGGTGGTTTTCTTCGAAAATTCTTAGTTGATTTTGCCTTTCTATAGCTTCAGCCAAATGGTTGATAGCAGCTGCCATAGCGTCGTTATCGTTCCTTGCCATTTTATATTCATGGTTTGATTTATACTAATCCTATGGGAAAATATATTATGTATATAAATACTACCTAACTATGAATGTTCTATAGTTTATCATATAAATCATATAACATTTATCATATTATCAAGTAGTAATCAAACAAATTATTTTTGTAATTTATCAGTCAAGCACAAGTCATATAGTACACACTTAACATATTATCAAGCAATGAATCAAATATCTCACATAGTGTATCAAGAATCAATACATGTTATAGCATTTGGTCCTGAATTTTGAAAATGCTCTGATACCACCAATGTGACGTCCCGTATAATTTTCCGAATAAATTTTTCATGTTTTTAAAAGATCATTTTAAAATTCATGAATTAAAATCAGAGTTCACATAAAAGTCGATAATAGCGGAATATTATCATGTATACTAGTCGTGAATAATAAAATTCAAGGAATAATTACGTAGCGGAAATGATTTTAAAAATAACAGTACATAACACGTTGTATTTATTACAAATCATAAAATTAGAATAAATTTGAAATCCAAGCAATAATTCACATAGGCATCAACCATAGCATCACTCTTCATTCTGGGTGGCATTCACTGTAAAAATTAATGTAAGAGTGAGACAGAATATAGAATAAATATAAAATAAATAAAATTGCACAAACACAATCAACAACCCATAATGATATGATGAATATGCCAAACAAGTTCATTTATATTTAATAAGTCTTTAATTTAGTCCAATGATGTCATGCTGGATCCATTTGGTTTGGTGGGAATACTGTAGTAAAAGTCTCATAGAGACTCCAGTAGGAATTAGCATAACCATGAATCCCTACACTTTCATGGCTCCTGCAAAATTAAGTGCACAAGTAGGAATTAGCATAACCATGAATCCCTACACTTTCATGGCTCCTGCACAAATAAGTATACCAGTAGGAATTTGCACAACCATGGATCCCTACACTTCCATGGTTCTTGTGAAAATAGGGCTTAAACTCATCATAGAGTAACCCCCCACCAGGGTAGGCAATCATGGAACCCCTAAATTCCATGGTGCGTCCAAATGCTTATGATGCATGAATGCCTTTAATTCTCTTTATCATTTAACATACCATGATATATCAATTTCCAAAACCACTTGGAAAACCACAAGTCCTCAAAGGACACATCACATATAATAATTTTCAGAATCATGGATTTACTGTTTCAACCACATATATCAATAACAGCAAGGCATTCATGTATATATATATATTAATTTAGTCATTCATAATTATTTACCACCAAAATACACAAACTGAATGATGCTCATTAGACACTCATCAACATTCATAATACTTCATAATCACTCAAGAATTCAATAATAAATTGTTACCCATAGGGAAAATATCATTTTTATCCATAATAACCATTATAAGCAAATTTCATCATTTCCAACAGCAACATACGTTAGTAAAACAGTCATAACATGAGCAAATCAAATCCTTTTCATGTGATTCCACTTTCTATAGCTCAATAACATAAATATATACAACTTTCAGGAGACCATAAATTCAAATTCTAAACAGAAACATCACTTATTTACATAATACAAAACTGCCTCAAAGAGGATTTTTAAAACATACACAGGTTAGTCTTTTCAACGTTTCTAGAGCTACAAAAACAATTTTGGCATGAAACCAGTTCTAAGTTATTTTTAACACAAATATCTACAAATTTCATGAAGGCACCAACCACTAATTCTCACCACAAAATTCCCAATTTTAAAAATAAGATTCGGATTTCATAGTTAACAGATTTTCATCATGAACATACTTCTGTATTTTGAGCATATCTAGCGCTACAAGCATCTTTTTAACTTAAAACCACTTTCTATAGATCCCAATCATAAATATCTACAACTTTCATGAAGACATCAAAGGCTGATTATGCTTGTAAAATTCCCAGAATAGCAATATATACCCAGAACATAGAACAAATATTTCACTCGGACATGCTGTAGTATTTTGGCTATAACTTTTGATATACATATTCAAATTAATTGATTCAGGTCTCAAAATTCAGATAACAAAAATATCTACAACTTTGATGAAGAAGTGAGAATCAAATTCACACGTTTTCAATCTCAAAACTGAGCAACAATATACAAAATTAAAACTGGAATCCTAGAACAGCATACAATTCTACCCATTTCATAGTTATTCACAACCCTGTCCCCTCTTACTTGGTTTGATGATCTTTGGCTGACTGAAAAGAAGTCCCCTTGCTGTCCTAGTTTCAGCTCGAAGAAGTTGAGAGAGGTAGCTTGTTTACTCTAAGAGTTTCTGACTTTTACAGGGTTAGTGTTAGTTTAATAAGGTAAATGGAAGTGGGGGACAACTTTCTTGTGAGTGGAGTTGATAATGGGGATTAAAATAAGAAAGTGGGTTTATAATGGTCCACTTCTGGCCGTCCTACACACTAGGATGAATAATGAGTTTAGATATATTAAAATATGTATAAGAGACAAGAAAGGAGTCAAAAAGTTACTCCTGCACTGAATACCGACTGGAATCCACTCGGTTAGCCTCTAAGCCGACTGGAATCCTACCCATGCTGACTGGAAATTGTCAGTAATGTGAAAAGAAGTAAATCCGAGTCCTTCTCACTAAGTTTTCACTCGGCACGAGCCATTCTTCACTTAGTTTTTCACTCAGCAAGACCGAGTCAACTCTCAATCTGTCTGCTTGGCATCATCACTCAAGTCCGAGTCATCTCACACTCGGCTTCCCTCTTGGCATAAGAGTTTAAACCAATCCATTTTCATTCAACTAAGTCAGTCAGAGCCGACTCATACCCACATAATCTATCACTCGGCTATTTATCCTAAATCCGAGTAATCACAAGTAGTCTTTAACTCAATTAAATCTTCCAGACCGATCCACACTCTTTGGCTTGTCACTCGGCAGATTACTATAAACCGACTCATTCTACTTGATTATGCACTCGGTAAAATCAATTAAAAATCGATTTCCAACACCCAGATTTCCATTCAGTAAAATAATCCTTACTGATCATCATTCACTCAGCATTTCTCTTCCAGAACTGATTCAACATCAGATTGGCCATCACTCGACAATTTCTTTCCTTACCGACTCATTTCTTAATCAGTTCTCACTCGGTGAATTAAAAATTGAATTCTTTTCTCCTGTAGTCTTTCACTCAGCAATTAATTCCAAGACCGACCTTCCGTCTAATTGGTTACCCACTCAGAATTTCATCCCAGAGACTGACACATCTGGGCAATCATACACCGTGTGTCCCCAATCGGAACTCTGCCACTCAGAAATACATTTTCCTTTGTACTTCACTCAAAAATGAAGGCACTCAGTGAGTCTTTCATTTAGAATTGCAATGTCTGATCAAGATCGACTCGGAAATGAGTCTTTGGAAGATACTTAACTCGAGAATGAGTCTTTCTGTGGTGTTTGACTCAGAAACGAGTCATTCTGGAATAATTGACTCGGAAATGAGTCATTTGAAGGTGTTTCACTCGGAATAAACCCTCTCAGCCATGTTCCACTCGGAAAAACATAACCTTCACTCGAAATTGTTATCCTTCACTCGGTTTTTTCAACCTCTACTCGGAAACAGGTCTTTTATTCACCCGGAAGTCTTATTTCTGACCTATTTCACTCGGAATTACTTTGCCCTTTCATCACTAGGAGGAATTCACTAAGCCATCTCACTCGGACTTCACAACCTTCACTCAAAATTTCAATTTGTCACTCAGAATAGAGTCTCTTCCTTACTCGGACAGTTTTTTCTAAGGCATGCTTCACTTGGAAATTGGATAATATTAATAATGACCTAGATTAAAAATGATTACACATGAGATTGAAATTTTTGGGATGTTACACTTTGAGCTTTAAGAGGTATTAGACTTTTGTTGTTTCATCAAGGTGTATGAAGAGTCTGATACTTGTGTTCTTTTATTCTTGCATGAAAATAGTTCCTTATGTAGTGTCGACAAATAAAGTTGTTTACTTTACTTTATTTGATTGGAACAGAGAGGAAAAATAAAGCTGTAATCCTCTAAAACTAAGTTGACACACATGCTGACTTGTTCCAGCTTTTTGTATCTACACAAAGGATTATGTTGGGATCTTTGAGTACTCAGCTGGCTGCTCTGCTATTTTCTTTCTTGTTCTTTTTGGTGATAAGCACATTTGTCTTGATAAGTGCATGAGCTCCAAGGCATCCCGTAAATAGATTTAAGAACGTTGAGGTTTGGTCTTTGGTGTAACATTCATCTCTTGTTTGATTAAGGATATCCGAAAGTCTTATTCCTGATATTCAACAAAACAAGGGACTGAGCGTATTTGTATCAGACTTTTTAAGGTCTAACATAATGTTGTTTGTTAGATCAGACTTTTGTTGATAATAATTCTCTCTATGTTTTGCAACCTATGTGGTTTTTAAAATACTTAGACAAACAGGTTATGAGAGCAAACTTTATTTGACCAACCATTGATCTTTGTTATCAACAAATCCAGGGTCTGAAGATAGTGTGTAATTTTGAGGTTTGATCAAGTAATGACTTATTATTTCTTTTCAAATCAGACTTTTCTTCAACAGTTTATTAATGACTTTAAAATAATTATAAGACTTGGATTAGTGTTTTAAATTGATTTGGTGTTGTTGACATGAAAAATGGAGTTGTTAGAAAGTTTTACACTTAAAGTAGGAAAATGGTATCAAAGTGTCATAAATGGTGCCATAAATGAATTGGCTTTGTTAGTGTACTTGGAAAATATTGTTGGATGTGGAATAATATTTATGATGGTTGTTGGACAATTATTAGTAAAAAAAAGTATGGTATTAATGGTGAATTAAATGAAGAACATAGATGATTTATAAGAAATAAATGTGTTTCTAGTTTAGAAAACCTTGTTGGAGTATATTAGAACCTAAGGGGATAATTGTTGAGTTTAGGAAATGCTATTGGAAATGGTTAGTAATTTTAGTATGTTGATTTATCAAAGAACCTAAGTTATAATTTTAGAGCAATAGGTACCATTTACCTTAGGCATGATGTTAGTGACTAAATGAGTTATTGGAAGTTGTTTGACAATCATTAGTGGTTGGAAATAATCATGGTTGAATGAATAGCGAGTTAGTGTTTAATAAGTGAAGGAAATATGATATTGAAAGTTAAGAACAAGCTAGAACAAGTAAAAAAATTCTTATTTGTGGTGAAACAACATTTATGGAATTTAATTAGTGTATTAGTAAGGATTAAGTAATTATTTAGGAGGAAAAGACTTGGTATTTTAAGGGGTATTAATTATGAATCATGTGTTGGGTGAATAATAAATGTTTCTAAAGATTTATAATGATTTAACTTAGCACCTAAAACCATTATCAAAAGAGTTATGAGTTTTAGTGGATGAAGAACAAAGTTAGTTAAATTGTTAGTGAAGGACTTGTTGCCTTCTAAAAGAAAAGTGTGATAAATGATTATAATGATGAGAAAATTTTATTAGAAGCTTAGAAAAGCTTAAAGGATAATTATTGAACATTTGATAAATTGTAGACAAGGTTCTAAATCTTCAAAGTATTAGAAAACATTGAAAGAGTCAACAAAACTTTTAAAATCTCAAAGATAAAAAATTTTATAAGTTAGTATGATGTTATGTATATGATGGGTAAAATTGTTAACATCAAAATAATTTTAGTTTGGTGATTGATGTGGTCCTACATTTATTTAATGTAGGGTTTTACAACTCTAGTGAGATGGGACCATCTAACCCGGTGGAATACTTCTCTTAAGGTATGAGAGAAGTATATTTTGTAAATGCATGTATAATTGTTTGTTGATATATATATATATATATATATGTTGGTGAATACTTGCATGTTTGCCTTGAATGGATATACTAACTCTTATGTGTGAGATTAAATGAGATTGAATCATGTTGATGGTTGGATATTGGATTGGCACATTTGGTGATGATATGCATTTGGAATATATTTGTTTGATATACTTTCTTGATTTTCATGTATGGGTTGATATCGATATGACTCCTTGGCTATCATGTTTTGGATGATGCGAAGTAATGCCTTAGAGAATTTTTGTGATAGATCGTATACCTTGGAGGATAGTATAATTGGTTGCATGCCTTTAATATAAATTTTAAAATGTATTGGAATTTCTAAATAAAAGAATGTAAGATTCTTATAAAGTTGAGGCTAACATATACAATCTTTCACTTTATGGCATGCATGGCATATCATATTATAACGTATTGGGATCTTATGGGATCTTGTGAAAAGGACCCTTACCCGGGGGACAAATATTTAAACGAATATGTGTGGTTGCGATCATGACAAGTGTGCATTATGTGTTTTTTTGGTTGTTTTTAGGTCTAGTTTTTAGGGTTTTTGCATATTGTTTCATGCCTGATTCCCTTTATTTTCATTCTTTTCCACACATATCACTTGGTTGTTCCTATTTCTGTAGAATCAATGATGTTCTAGGTCTCTTTTGAGGAAAAATGGAAAAGTGGATGAAAGAAGAGACCTTTGAGACCTTTAGGAGTGCATTTTGGCAAGGTTGGAGTAAACCACTAACCACTGGCCGTGGTTAGCACTGAAAAAGAGGAAAAACAAGTCAGAAGCCACCACTGGTCGTGGTTATCCACCACTAGCCGTGGTTGGCTCTGTTTGTTACAAATAGTTACGAAATTATGTTTAAAAAGGAACAAGACTTGAACCACTGGCCGTGGTTGTCCCCTATGAGGCCCAAATCTGTAAATTGTTTAGGGTTTTTGTTGGGTACTTTAGGGGATATGTTGGAGATCTCTATAGAGACAACTTTTGGGAGATTTTGAAAGACCTTTTGGGAAGCTTTCATCAGGAATCAAGAGTCAAGACCATCAAGGGAAATCAATTCTACAGATTTAGGAGGAAGAATTAGGAATCCTAGTGAGAACTAATTTGTAATTTATGAATCCCTATTATACACTTTAGAAATCCTTTATACTTGGCATTGATTTTGTGATGTGTGACATGATGACAACAATCCTCATGGCACACTAAACTTTTTTCTTGGGGCTAAGGATGTAGTATGCCTATGTGTTACAATTAATTGTTCTTCAGATTCCAATTTATGTGATTTCACTTTCTATTCAATTTATGTATACCTAATGCTTCTGTAAGACTTAGAGATAAGCGTAGTAGGTAATCGAGAGATTGGCATGTAATTCGAAAATACCTAAATTAAACCTATGATTTTGATTTACGATGGTAAGCAAAGTTGTTTGAGGGTTAATTAGATTTCCATAGAACATAAAGGGTCTAATTAACAATTTGAATGCGGTTCTTTAGGAATTAGGCACATTAATAGGCTTTCGAGAGAAAGGTATTAATTAACTTAGGGGAATCTACCTTAGGAACGAAATCATATAATTGGATAGGCGAGTAACCTTTAATTTTGATACTAGCATATGAACCCTTAATACCCTAAGATTTACCTTTGATTCAATTTCCCAAACTTGCTTTGATTTTCTTCTATAAAAGACATTGAATTTTCTGTTTTCTAATTTACTATTTATCATCGTTTTAGTAATTCATTTTAATCGATTCTCTAGATAATTGAATCATTGTTATAACTAGTACTTGGGCATAATCTCTGTGGGAATGATATCTTTTTATTACTTCGATACCCCATCGCTTGCTGTTGGCTATCATATCACTTGACACGTTGAAATAATTAAGGTCTTGCGGGATCTTGTTAAAAGGACCCTTGTATGGGGATAAATATTTAAACGACTATACGTGGTTGCGATTACTTGATGAATTTTGTATATATGTCTTATGAATAATTTCTTAAAAATCGGATCTATTGCATATGCATTATTTTGATGGAATAGCATATGCATTAGTCATAGGGACATGGCATATGACCTTAAGGTACCTAAGAATGATTGAAATCTATTAATGATAAGAATTGAGAAATAAAATTGAAATTTATGGACACTAACTATTTGTGTTGTTGTTGTTAGTGTTACCTTAATATATATATATATATATATATATATGTATTGGTATAGAATGTGATGTGAAATATGATAAGAATTTGAATTAATGAATGGATTCCATAATGTGATATGGATATTGAAATTGTTTATGTTTGTGCTTGGTGATAAGCGTTATGGATTAGGTCTTTAATTATTGAGTTAAATTTTTAATGGGAGAATATGTTTAGTTGTACCTTCATAATTATATTATCACATTTTGTTTAATTGTTCATCATTGAGAAAGTATGTTCACTCTCCATGTTGTCTACCTTTTAGCTTTTGTGATGTAGGGCATGGTTATGGAGTTGGTGTTTTTCTTAAGAGATGAGGTATGTGTGAAGGAGGAGATGTCTAGATGCCTTTGTCGGCATATTTTAAATTTTATTGACTATGGCATTATTTTGGAATTCCTTGTAAATGCTATTTGTTTTGTATAGACTTACTATTATGTATTTCCTTATGATTATGATGACAGTTTGATATACCTGGGACATTGTTAATATATTAGGATCATTGGGATGGACTTGTGATCTTTTTGTATCACTAAGTAGAAATTGATAGTACATGGCATTAAATTGGAATCTTGTCAATGATCTTTGTGATTTGGATTATTAATGTTATATGTTGAATTTTTATTACAGATTGATGAATCTTGTGAATAATGAGTTGTAGAAAGATTATTAATCTTGGTTAGTGACATATAGAGATACCTTGATGTTAGGAATCAAATGGTAGAGGTTATTTACATGAATATGTGAAATTGTTCTATATGTAAGTATTAAAATGGTGTTAGCAAATTATAGGCGCATTTAGATTACTACACTAAATATACACATGAGATTGTGTAATTAAAACATAAGGTTATTGATAATAAACCTAGTGATATCCTAAAATGATTTTAGATTGTACTTTAAAAATAACATGGTAGTGTTGCACCTAAAGGCATATTTATGAATGTGATGAGACATGATTAGGTGATTTAAAATCTTTAAAGTGTTATGCAAATTTAGGGAAAAGAGTAAGAGTCATTAATGTGGCCCTTTTTCGAACTTATTCTTAAAATTTAAACTTATCTTTGAACTAATTTTAAATATTTTGTAAATATGTGATTTGTAGTTATGTGAATGATTGTCCTAAGTAGGCATTTACTTAAATAATATACCTTTTCATATCATTATATATGACATAGGTCTTTATATAGATTGAGGGTTATTATTAAAATTTTAATTGTGGTGTTCTTCTTCCAATGGTTGTTTTAATCACAAAAAACTTATCCTAATTTTCATTATCTAAATATTAATATCTTTAATATTAATTAATAAATTAAAGGCGCCACACGCTCACTCATTGAGCCACCTTACCACTAGGCCTCTTCATAGGATTCCCCTTCAATCACTATTATCAGAAGCTTCATGATTCTACCACGAAATCACTAGGGTCAATAATAATGATTCCCGTGTATAAGGCCGCCCTCCCACTAGGCCTCCCCGCGGAACCCCTAACATTCTAAATCGAGAAGCAACTATGATATACCTTCCAACATCAATGTCTCAAGTATTCAATAACCATTAACTCTCATGATCTTATCCATACTCAACACCACCAATCCACGGTGGATTTCTAAATTCATACTCAATGGTTAGTAGTCATTGATCAATTCACATTCATTATAAAATCATAATTAATAAGGCATCATCAATCCCATCAACATATTTCACATGGTGTGTATAAGGATTCAACACCCAATTCAAAATCAACATCATTAATCAATCATTTCATGGTGGTCAAGCAATTACTCATATAAATTAATATACACGATTTATAGCTTCATCAATACCACTATCTCATCACATATGTATATATACACATATAACACACCACACATATTCTAAATGTATTTAATCATATATTTTCCATCATAGATCAATCATCATTATTTCCCATACACAAACAAGGAAAGCATATTCATTCAAGGCAAATATAACATATATCTTCACATATATATTATCAATAATTTATGTAGCATGTATTTAGAATATGAAACTCAAACTCTCTCACCTTTAGACAAGTAGTCTGGGAGGTTTGAGGATCCTGCCTCGGCAACTGGATAAATTCCTACATTTAAATAAATGTAGAAACACATTAATTAATCTAGCCAACCCCAATTCTTAAACATAATTAACTAATAAAATTTATATTTGGCGTCTAAAAATTGTCCAATATTGTTCTAGGCCTATATCTTATTTTACATTAGGTCTTAAGAATTCCTTTCCTAAAACCATGTATTTCTAGTATTTTAAAGGCCAAAGCCAGAGCCTAAGGCTAGCTGTTAGTCTTGAAATTTACAATAAATTTATTAATAAAAGTTTGTTCAAACTATTAGAAATTTAGATTTTAATTATAATAAATGGAAGTTATTGGAAATTATCTGCCTTGATCAATTTTCACTAGTTTTGTAGTTAAAAATTAAGGAAATTCAAGAGAAAATTCAAGATTTAGAGAGCTGACGCGTAGCATCAAGCCCACGTGTAGCGTCAAGGTTTTGATGTTGACGTTACGCGTCAGTCCCATGCGTAGCGTTAAAAGCTACATGGACTCCACTTCCAGGTGGTCAAGCACTCAGCCAAAAGGGTCAAATAATGGCCAATCCACTTCTACTACCTGCCAAATCGAATGGGGAACAATCAGGGGCCATGTCTGCCAATCATTGAATTAAATATTGTTAATCATGGCCCTTAATTCTGCGTTTAATTGAGGCTGAGTCAGGAAGCTGATGCTACGCACTAGCCTGACGCTACACGTCAGGATGCTTCCTCAGCCCTATAAATAGGCCATTCTCAAGGCATTCTATGCATCCTATTCTACATCCAGTAGCCTTTTTTCTCTCTTTTTACTAGATTTTGAGTGTTATTTTGTGAGTTTGTAGTCTAAAGTAGTTTCTAGATACTTGAGAGTGTTATGTAGTATTGTGATTGTTTGTATCGTGAAGTGTTTCCACGCCTTCGTAATGTCAACCTCTATAAATGTTGTTTTTACTTTTACCATGTGTAACTAATTTGTTTATGTTGGAATTGGTGAACTAATCTATTGTGTATGATGTTGTGAATTCGACCTTTGCATGTTTATGATTCAAGTGCCATGTTAGTATTTTAATCTTTTATTAGTATGAACATCAAACGGGAGAATGATTTTTATGCGTATTGAAACTTGTTTTATTAGTGTGAATGTCAAATGAGAGATTGATTATTCATGCCATATTAAAACCTGTTTTAATGAAAGTAAATGTTGAAATACCCTTAATATACTAATTACTAGGGATAGAGTTGGTAATTATTGTTGTGTTAAGGCAAGGACTTAAAGCAAGTTTTTACTAAGAAAGCATCTGAGGGATCAGACTTTACGGTAATTAATTAGAATTTATATCATGAGGAATCGTTTATAATGATTTTAAGTTGCAATGACATGAACTTGATGATTAAATATGCATGTCTTGAGTTTCTTCATTATGTTCTAGAAAAGGGATCCAAATTCCAACATAATTTGTCAATCTATGTTTTTACCTCAAGTATCTGAGCTATTCTGAATTACATCTCAACTTTTTAGATAGATTTTATATTTACCATCTTTTTACCACATGAACAAACCAACCATTAAATTCTGTGAATATTGTATAAATTGTGTATAAATTACTCTTTTTAAGTTTAAAAACTTTTACCATATTAAATAAAATTATTGCGACTACTGAATATTCAATCCTTGTGGGAACGATATCTAAATTTGAAAACTACAAACGATTGGTGTGCTTGCCAATAGAAGGCCTTTACAAAAGCTTCAACAAGTTTTCTGGCGTCGTCGTCGGGGATTGAATTGATTCAGTAAAATAGTAAATTTTTAATTACCGTGGTAATTTTTTTTATTTTTTAGATAAATTTTCAATTTTACTTTTTACTTATTCATTTATTTATTTACTTTTTCTTCAATTATCATTGTTACACTAACTTTCTTTGTCTAGTTTGTGTATGCAAACCCGATCTTCTGCAGGAAAAATCTTCTTTAATCCTGAGATCGAAAAGTTTATTAAAAAAATTAAATCGTTGAAATCTAAAAAACAAACTACTTCTTCCTCAACTTCATCTTCTTTTAAAAATTTTGAAAATTCTAATATGGCTGCTGAACAAAGAATATTGGGATAGTTTGCTGCTATCAATGGACCACCCCGTGTTTTGGGGATGTACCAAGGACCTGTTACTGTGGTGGAGATTAAACCTGCCACACTAAATATAATTCAAAACAATCAATTTGCTGGCCTAAATCATGAAGAACTGTATGAGCACTTAACTGTTTTTTATGAATTATACAACACAATTGGTTTTGAACCCAATCAAGAATAATCTGTTTATATAAGATTGTTTCCTTTCTCTTTGGTTGGGAAAGCTAAAGAATGGTTTAAATCTTGTCCACCGGTAGTTTTGCAAACTGGTCCGATGTTGAGAAAAAATTTTGGAAAGATTTTATTCCCCTTCAAAATACTTTGAAGCCATGACAGCAAGTCATTCTTTTTCACAAAATCATGATGAGTCACTTGGTGAAGCATGGGAAAGATTCAAAGCGCTTCTTAGGAAATGTCCAAACCATAATTTGGATGATGCTGGAAAGGTAAGAATCATTTATCATGGTTTATTGCCTTAGTTCAAGATGATGTTAGATGCATGTGCAGGTGGTTCTTTAATGAACAAGACTGTTGAAGAGCCAATATCAATCATGGAGTCTTAGTCAACCAGTGACCATCAAGCAAAGCATGAAAGAGGTAATGTACCAAGGAAGCCAGGTATACTTGAATTAGGAGTGAATGATGCAGTATTGGCTCAGCAAAAATTACTGACATAACAAATCGAAGCAATAACCAAACAACTTAAAAAATTACAAATTGGCCAAGTGTCATTACCACCCCCTGCTCAACTAAAACAATGTTTACATTGCATGGGCGAACAACCATGTGGTTATTGTGCCCCTGATAGAAATGAACAAGAGCAAGCCAATTTTCTGATCCATCAAAGAATACCATTAGGTAATTTTCCTATCAATCTTGGTAATTCTTTTCCTAACAATTTTCCATAGGGATAGCAGAATCAGAACTTTGGCTGGAGAAAAGATGCTGGACCTTCTAACGACCTCCTAACAATCAATTTAAGCAACAACAACAATCACAGACTGACAATACAAGATTGACAAGGATTGAGGAATCTATCCAACAGTTATTGCAGTTTGTGGAAGCAAATGAAACTGCTTGGAAAGCATCAAATTTGTAAATAGGTCAGCTAGCAAAGGAAATAGCTGAATTGAAAAGTTTTGGTTTTACTGCAAACACCCAGAACCCAAGAGATCAATGTAATACTTTTTGCTTGAATGTTGAAATCGATTGTAATGAAATATGTTAAAAGAATGAGAAGAAAGAAGAAAAGAAAGAAAGTGAAAAAGAAAAAAATTAAAAAAATCAAAAAACTGAAAAAAATTCTGATCTGATACTTGAGATGGATGAATGCGAATCAAGTTGTAGTACTGTCTTACAGTATGACACACCGGAGAAATCTAAAGATCCTAGAAGTTTTACCGTTCCCGTATCAATTGGAGAAATCAAAATAAGGAAAGCTCTTTTGGACTTATGGTCAAGTGTTAATCTAATACCTCTAGGTCTAATGAAACAAATTGGTGATCTTCAACTCCGGGAAGCTAAGACAACTCTACAACTAGCAGACCGCTCGATCTAAAAAACATTTGGGATTGTGGAAGATATATTGGTCAAGGTTGACAAGTACCACTTCAGAGTCAATTTTGTGGTACTTGATATAAAAGAGGATACTAATGTCAACCCCCATTTTCTAGACTCAAATCCGATGTAATCAACATAATTAAATAATAAAAATACGAGTAAATTTTTCGTGTTTGAAATAATTTCAAAACACCATCACGACTACATCAAGACTTGAATCACAGAAAACCAAAGAGTGAGATTTGATAATCTATAACTGGATCGTCAAATAGTTTGCCCATAACGGTATACAAAATAACAGAGTACACAGCGAAAATAGTGTGTATACTAGGCGCACGCCTAGTCCCATATATGGAGATATGAGAAAAGGCTTGGCAAAACGTTCAACCATACAACACTAGTCCATTAGGTCACAATAGAAATTATAATCATACAATGCCTAATATATATACATATACATCTATATGGTCATGCAACACACGTTTCCAATATTTACATTTCTTAATTGACCATAATCAATTCAATCATCTAAGTCATATATCATCAACTCCTGTACATTCCCATAATTTATAATTAACCATATTAGATTCATCCATAGAGTCATACATTATCAACACTTATACATTATTCACATTACATCCATCAATATTAATAGTTATCAACAATCTTACATACATTTATTCATAGTGAAATAATTCACAATTGTCGTCAACCAAGGCATTCCATTACCACTATTTTACCTTCACAAAAGCTTTACTTTAAAAATATTTTCTTCCCATGACATCCCTGTATCAATACTAAAAAGTAGACCACATGGGAGAGTGAGTTATACATTTCAAATGACGATATGAATACAATTGAAATTATGTACATATACATATCAACATCATGTATGCTTTGCTAAACACATCAACAATCATCATAATCTATACATTTCACAATATACATATCAGGTATTCACCCATCAATTCATAGCAAAGCAAGCATATACACATCTATCATAACGCCACAACGGGCCAACATCACCAACATCGACCATTCAGGTCTTTTCTCAAAGCCACCATGGGCTAAAATCATTATCATCAATCTTAATATTTATGCCTGTCATTATACTGGGCCATCACACATATATCGTCATATTTAATATCATTTTGTGTATTTGACAGGGCCCGTAAGCGCACGGGTTATGTCGCGTAATATAAAAGATTATCGTTCTCCACAGGGACTGTGTTCAAAGTACCGACATATTAAAATTTAATTATCCACACAATTGATTTTTTAGGTTTTTGTAAAATAAAACACAAAATTAAGTTGCACAGAATACAAAAATAAAATTTACTTGACACTTAAAAAATCAGAGTTGAGAGTATCTTGGGATTTCGGGGGATCAAGACTCTATTTTATGTTAATGAATTTTAACTTTTCATAAATAAGAATCAAATTAAGTTTTCCAAGGCTAATTTTCCAAAAGCTAATTAATATGTTCCTCTCGGAATCCTATTAATGTACCTAACCTATGGAAAGCGCTGCTTAATCCTCAGAAAGGCCCATTATCGTTTTATGAAAATCCCTTTTATTTCCTCAAAAGAATTTTGATTACTTTCACGGTTTTACTGAGGTCACAAAAAGTATTTCAAAAATCTTAGGTTTAGTTCAAAGCTTTCTGGTAAAAATAAATCTCTCGATTCTATTTATTACCTAAACTTACTAATATACCCACAAGTATACAGTTTTATCATTTAGGTTCTTGTTAGGAATCACTAAAAGCATTGAGCATTTTTTAAACTAAATGGAAAACGGAAATTTATTTAATTCCAAGTCAAAATAATATTAACAATAAAATATTATCATACCCCCTTTATCCCAAGATACTTAATTTAGCTACTCATGAAATAATTCAAATTCATATAAATAATGGAAAAATAAAACATACAAGACATGGTAAAAAAAATAAAGACTTACGGGTTTCTCCAAAAGCTTAGAATAATTTACCACTGTATTTCCTTGATGCAATATTTCTCCACCAATTACAAATTTAAATACTCACTTTTACAGTCCTCATAACTCTTAAGATAAAATAAAGAAAAAGAAAATAAAAAGAGAAATTAAAACGAAAAAGAAAGGAAAAGGAACGAAGTAAAAAAAATGAAAAGAAAGAAAGAGAAGGACGGAAGAGAAAGAAAGAAAAGGAAAACAAAAGAGAGAGAAGAAAGAAGAGGAATTAATGCTGATGGAATTGATGCTGGATGCTTACAACTTCTTCTCCTTTTATAGGTGATGGAAAGAGGGGATCCAGCTAAGAAACGCGTTGCAATTGCAAGTGGGAGGAAACTTTCGGTGCATGTGAGTTCCAGCTGTGCCAACTTGTTTCCAATTTGCATATTTTAATATTTCCAATAATTCGGTGCTTGGATTTAGTGATGATTGGTGCAGGTGGAGAAATTTCGAGCGGAAAAGTGTTGTTTTTCCACAAAACCGAGTGAAAGCTTGCTGTTTTTCCCCAAGACCGAGTGACAGCTTGCTGGAAGGTGTTGGTCGGTTTTGTGGTTTGCTGTTGGATGGAGATCTGGACGTTGTGGACTGGACGGTGTGGAATTAATGAAGAGGAGAAGGACAACGGATAGAAAAGAGGGAATGTGGGTCGGATTTCTAGATTGAGGACGGTGTAGAGAGTGATCTGGTGTTGCATTGTGAAGAATTGGGTCGGTTTTCACCTTCTCTCTAGAATCCGAGTGGAAAAGAGGCCTTTTGTGCAAAAGACCGAGTGAAAAGGTGACTTTGGACATAAATCTGAGTGAAAGCCAGTCAGTGTTGTTGGGGGTCAGTGTTTGGAGTAGAACCGGTTGGTGATGAAGCTGGATGAAAGGACGAGTGAAGAGTGACTGAAGAGTAACTCTGATTGAGCCATTCAGTCGGAATTGACTACAGAAGGACTCGGAACGGACTGAAACCATTCACTCGGCTCAGGTTCATGGAGTTCATTCGGTACTGATTGAAGACTCACTCAGGATCAGAATTTATTCAATCGGTTCCCAACCATTTTCACTCGGCTGTCTCTGAATTTGAACCACTCGGTTAAAACTTTGCTCGGATTTTGCTTTCGAATTCACTCGGACAAATTCATTTGGATACATTCACTCGGAAGTGCCTTCTTACTTCTCACTCAGAATGGCCTCCACTTTTACTCAGAAACTTGCACTTGAAGGGTTGGAATCTGACTGATTGAATTTCTTTCCGGGTCCGTATCTCTCTTAGCTCGGAAACATAGGTTTCTGACCCAACTCACTCGGTATTCTTCGTTGCAGAGATCTCACTCGGACTTAGTGTGAAACTGTGAGAATCTGTCCGAGTATGATTTACTCCTTGTCGGAAATGCCTTGTTCCGCTTGAGAATGCCATTTTCTACAAATGAAACCACTCGGATTCCCCCTTATTCAATAGTTGCTCTTTCAGTGACTTCTTCTGCTCGGACAACAGTTTTGACCACTCGGGAGTTTTCCAATCGGAGGCAGTTTGGCACAGAAAAACAGTTCAAACTTGTTTCAATCAACATTTCTTCACTCGGATTATTTGTAATCAGAGAACTCCCACTCGAATTCACTTCAATCAGCAATATTTTCACTCGGAAAATAGCTTTGGGCAGCATCTATTCAAGGTCAGTCCCTTTTTTCACTCAGATTGGTCGCAGTAGGGGGTCTTCCACTCGGATTCTCCTCTAATCGAGACATTCTTTTTCAGCATTGAACCTCCAACTAGGTTAGCCATTTATATCACTCGAAATTGCTTTGACAGGGAACTTTTCACTCGGAATCACCTCTAACAGTGAAGTATTCCACTCGGTAATGCCCCATTCTGAGTTATTCCACTTGGATTCGATCATTTTTGAGTCCTTCTACTTGGATTTGGTCATTTTGAGTTGGATTTCAGCATTATGAGTCGGAATTCAGCATTCTGAGTTGGAATTTAGCATAAAAAGAGAGTTCTTTCCACTTTGGGCTTGTTCTTCTTGTTTCTTTATCATTTTATGGTCATTTTCTCTTGTTTTTGACCCTTTATTGCCTTAATTTCTGTAAAATAACATACCCAAGTAGAAAATAGTGGAAAGAAAGCAAAAATCATAATAAATAAAGGAAATACAGTGGATAATGATTAAAATCCTAAGAAAACTAGATCTATTTTATTGTGTTATAAAGCACTTATCAAAATACCCTAAACCAAAACATTGCTTGTCCTCAAGCAATCACCATATTCACAAGATAAAATACAGAAAACACTAAGCTTAATAAACTAAGGAATCCAAAATAGAGAAAAAGATTTATTCAAATGCCATTTTTAATTTACTTATGTGAATCAATTTTCAATGTCAAGACTTGAGATACTCTTCTCAACAATTTTCACTCAAGTGTTTCAAGGTTTGTGTATCTCTCAAATCATCATAGTAAAAAAACATTACCATAAGCTTGTTAATAAACCAGAAACTCCATAGTTTAGATAGAAAATATGTCAAAGTCTAAAGGTCTTTCAAAGGTTGTAACGTGGCCTTGGGTTGTATTGTTAAGGTAGGGATTTCAAGAAAAATGGAATACAAAAGGGCTTTAACAGTCGTGAATGAAAATTATCATCATAAATTTAACAGAGCAAATTTTTGAACTTTTATGGACTTTTTGGAATTCATTCAATATCATCCTTTTGATTTTCTTTTCCTTTTTCTTGTTTTTCTCTGCATTCAATACATATTTTTCTTAAGTCCTTTTTTTTTTGCTCCACTAAATTTCCAACTTTTTCACCATTAAGAGAGTATCAGTCAATGAAAGGTTTCAAGGAAAAATTTTCACTTTTAGGCTCAAAAGGGGCAACTAGGGGTCAAATTGTGCAAAAATTCTGAGGCTTAAGAATAAGACCTAATTGTGCCTTTATCATCCTAAGACATATAATCAAAAACCATTTTGAATCGGTTAAAAAACAAGTTCTAGAATATTAATGACTATGAGATTCACTCAATCAAGAAAATATGGGTTTTGAAAATTTGTTTGATAGATAACCCATTTTAGCTCAAGTCTAACCATGGAAAGTCTTTTCAAGGAAAATTTTAATAACATAAGGTTCATTTAGACATTGATTTGGCATTTAAACAATCAAAATTTGAAAATTTTACTCAAAATTTTGGGATCCTTAGATACTTTAGCCTTGTGTTCAAAGTAAATTTATCATGCAATCATGGTAATTTACAAGATTACAAACAAAGCGAGGAAAACACACATGCATGATAAAATAACAATCACACAACGTAAACAAAATAGTTAAGTTTTCTTACCTACCACCCCAAACCAGAATTTGACATTGTCCTCAATGTTAAAATGGATGATAAAAGTATAAGAAAACTTACCTGTAGTAACCCCAAACTAGCAGTTGACATAGTTGGTTTTTTTTTATTTAACTTAAAATGAAACAATAACTTTTTATAGGGTTACCTCCCTATCAGTGCTAAGTTTTAAGTCTTCAGCCAGACTTCTCACCGTTTGGATTTACTCATCAGGAGCATCAAACAAGTCCAAGTCACTTGCTTGTTGTTTTGGTTGACCTATCAGATAGTGCTTTACTCTCTGTCCATTTACCCTAAATGTACCAGATTTCTCGCTCCATAGTTCAACAGCTCCGAAGGGAAAGACTTTTGTCACCTTGAATGGTCCCGACCATCTGGATCTCAGTTTACCTGGAAAAAGCTTCAATCTGGAATTAAACAGTAAAACCATATCTCTTGGATTAAATGTTCTCCGTTGGATGTGACGATCATGCCATTGTTTGGTTTTTTCTTTATAAATTCTGGCATTTTTGTATGCATCTAGACGGAGTTCTTCAAGCTCATTTAATTCCAACAATCTTTGTTCATCTGCAGCCTTATGATCAAAGTTAAGAGTTTTAACAGCCCAAAAAGATTTATATTCTAGCTCAATAGGTAAATGACAGGGCTTCCCATATACTAGCTTAAAAGGCGTGGTTCCAATGGGAGTTTTGTATGCGGTTCGATACGCCCATAAGGAATCATCTAACTTAATAGACCAATCCTTACGTGATGTATTCACCACTTTTTGAAGAATATTTTTAATTTCCCGATTGGATACCTCAACTTGTCCACTAGTTTGTGGGTGATAAGGTGTAGCAACCTTATGCTTAACTCCATATTTCTTTAGAAGGGTCTGAAAAGTTTTCTTAATAAAATGAGACCCTCCATCACTTATAACACATTTTGGGACCCCAAACCTTGGAAATATTATTTTCTTGAAAAGTTTAATAACAGTCTTAGCATCAGAATGGGGTGAAGCAATGGCTTCCACCCATTTTGACACATAGTCAACTGCTACTAATATGAACTGATTTCCAAAAGAGGAAGGAAAAGGTCCTATAAAATCAACACCCCATACATCAAACAGTTCAACTTCTAAAATGGTATTCAATGGCATTTCTTGTCTCTTACCAATGTTACCTGTTCTTTGGCAAGCATTACAAGTTAGAACATACTTACGTACATCCTTAAAAATATTTGGCCAATAAAACCCAGCTTGCAATACTTTAGCGGCTGTTTTAGAGGTGCTCATGTGCCCTCCACAGGAAAGAGAATGGCAATGATCCAAGATAGCATGGACATCATCTTCTGAAACACATCTCTGAATCATACCATCTGCACATTGCTTGAAAAGGAGTGGTTCATCCCAATAATAATGCTTGACATCTGCATAAAACTTTTTCCTTTGCTGAAAGCTAAGATCAGGAGGTAACATACCACATGCAAGAAAATTTACAAAATCAGCATACCAAGGAACACGTTGGATACTAAGATTCAAGAGTTGTTCATCTGGAAAAGATTCATTGATGGGAATATTATCTGTTTCTTCTTTTTCAGATGTCAACCTAGATAGGTGGTCAGCAACCAAGTTCTCGGTACCCTTCTTGTCCTTAATTTCCAAGTCAAATTCTTGCAATATTAGAATCCACCTAATTAATCTAGGCTTTGCTTCCTTTTTATTCAATAGATACTTAATGGCAGAGTGGTCAGTGTAAACAGTAACATGTGAACCTACCAAGTAAGACCTAAATTTATCAAAAGCAAAGACAATAGCTAACAGTTCTTTTTCAGTTGTGGCATAATTTACCTGAGCACCATCTAGCGTCCGGCTGGCATAATGAATTACATGGAGCTTTTTATCCTTTCTTTGCCCCAACACAGCCCCCACTGCGTAATCACTCGCATCGCACATCAACTCAAACGGGAGTTTCCAATTAGGTGGTTGCACGATGGGGGCAGAGATTAGAGCTTGCTTAATCCTGCAAGAAGCTTCCATACAAGATGAATCAAAATTGAAAGGCACATCCTTACCCAGAAGAGTTGTAAAAGGCTTTGTGATCTTGGAGAAATCTTTAATGAACCTACGGTAAAACCCTACATGTCCAAGAAAACTCTGAATACCTTTCACATTTGTGGGTGGAGGCAATTTTTCAATCACTTCTACTTTAGCCTTATCAACTTCTATACCTCTCTCAGACACCAGGTGTCCAAGAACTATGCCTTCTCTTACCATAAAATGGCATTTTTCCCAATTTAGAACCAAATTGGTTTCTTCACAACGCTGCAAGACTTGGCACAAATTTGTTAAACAATTATCAAAATCCAAACCATGCACTGAAAAATCATCCATAAAGACTTCCATCACATTTTCAATAAGATCAAAAAAAATTGCTTGCATACACCTTTGAAAAGTCACAGGTGCATTAGATAAACCAAAAGGCATACGTCTGTAAGCATAAGTCCCATAAGGGCAAGTGAAGGTAGTCTTTCCTTAATCAGATGGATGAATGGGAATTTGATGAAAACCTGAATACCCATCCAAATAACAGAAATAAGAGTGTTTCGCAAGTCTTTCAAGCATTTGATCAATAAAAAGGAGGGGAAAATGATCTTTTTTCGTGGCGCTATTTAACTTCCTATAATCAATGCACATGCGCCAACCAGAGACAATCCTAGTAGGAATCAAGTTATGTTTATCATTTTCAATCACTGTTATTCCCCCCTTTTTAGGTACCACATGGACAGGACTTACCCATTTACTACTATCAACAGGATATATGACTCCAACATCAAGCAATTTCAAAATTTCCTTTTTAACCACTTCTTGCATTTTAGGATTTAATCTCCTAAGTGGTTCTACTGTGGGCCTACTTTCATCTTCTACAGTAATCCTGTGTGTAACATCCCTGATGTTTTAATGAGAATTATAAGAAATGGGAAATGTTAGTAAATATTTTTGAAGTTTTATTTAATATTTATTCTGTCCGAACCAAAGACTAGAAAGCCGGTGTCGAGATCGGTATCTGAAGCGAGCAGGCGGAGTTAAAGATCGGGAGTGTAGGAGAAGAGCGGACAGAGTCAGGTGGTGTGGTCCGAACCGTTGTGAGGAGAGCGCCTCACACGGGGTCATGGACCGGATTAACCTCATAATGACTGAAACAACAGATATACGTAACCATGAAGGGAGCACGGATGAGGTATCCGATGTCTCGGGTTGTAGCTCGGATTTCCGAGGTATAAATACTAAGTTGGGATGTCGGGGGCCGATATTTATATCGGGCCCATACTCTTGCGGAGTATTAGAGGATTGTGAATACTTAAACGTTGAGGGAATAAACACGTGTAATTGATTTGATAACTATGCAATAGTTTAAAATAGTGAAAAATTGATTAGATTTAGTAAGAATACAAATAAAATAAAGGAAAAGACGATCTTGCCCATGAGCTATATATATATAAGGAAATTCTCTTCTTTCCCTCTTCATTATTTTACAAGTTACCTTGCTGTTGGTCTATTCCTCCTCTTTCGTTTTACTCTTCTCTCTTAACGCTGATCTGCATACACTGGAGAGAGACTCCATTGGTGTCTGAACTTCAATTTAACCCCATTCCTGTGATCGAGACTTCAAGGTGAGTCTACTGATCCAATCCAATTGTAATTCCCTTATTTCTTTTATTCTTTGGCCGTTAAGAGCCATGCATGGCTATATTCATGGCTGTTCTCCACTCCTCTGTGAGTGTGAGCCCAAATGTTGTCCATGAACTAAGGATATTGAAGTGATGAAGCTGTACTTCATGATCCGTAGGTAGTAGGCTAAGCAACGGAAGACTGAGTGAAGGAGTTGAGATTGCAGAACCGGTGCTCAGAGAAAGGAATCGGCACAGAGAGCAGATCATCGAAGCGTGGAACCAAAGTAAGGGGGGGTGTTCGGGTTATAATTAATTAGAATAGGACTCACTTCTTATTCAGGTCTTTGAGGTAACGTAAACAGACTAAAGAAAATGTTGTTAAACGTAATTGTGTGTTTATGCTGTGCATGTGTGACTGAGTTTATTAATCTGTGGATGATCGGATATGGATGAGTTTATCATGTATGATCTTGTGAATCTAATGTGAAATGATCAGTGTTATGTGACATCGGGTTAGCAAGCAGGCTACCCGAGTGATGAGAAATTGATATTATGGTGAGAAAGGTAAACTGTTGAATGATTATGTGGTATGGGATGGCCGACGGTATATGATGGCCCCTCATTTCCGGCTCCCGTGGTTTTTGTGCCCAGTTGAGCTACCCAGTGGTCAAGTAGGACCCAGTGGTCGAGGTGGAGAGTCAGGCAGGACTCGGTGAACCAAGCAGGGTTCACGGGGTGTCAAGTAGGACCCCCAGCTGAAGGCCAATCCTTTAGTATCCGGATACTAGGAGTCAGATTATATGAGAGTCAGTTATGATCATGATGCATGTAACGAATGTGATGTATGTAATGAATGCGATGGACGTGAGGAATGTGATGGAATTGCATAGTTGGTTTAATACAGTTACTGCATGAAATACTCCATGTTTTAGTATGTATATTTACGGGTGATGCTTGAGGTGTATGTATCAATGTGCATGTATAGTGTTAAATTCCATTCTATATTAATTATTATGCCAAACACTCACCCTTGCATATTTTTTTTTAGTAACCAGAGACAGGGAGGGGGAAGGAGCCATGGAGCCGCGCCAAGGGGGAGAACAGTGCCAGGGTCCAAATGAATTTGAGTGACTCTTTATAGAGTCTTATGTGTGTATAAAAACTTCGTATTACAATTATTAGTTGTGTTTAATACAGATCAGATCGAATGAAAAATATATTTCGAAAATATATTACTGTTATGTGCATATGTTTTCATGGTAGCTATGGTAACTCCTTGGGTTCACAAGACCATTTGTTAGAGCGAAGTTTTAGGAGTCCGGTCGTATGTTTTGTATAATCCGATGTGCGAAAGGTGTTAGTTCAACGAATAGCACCTCGTCTAAGTGAGAGTCCGGAATCTCGCTTAGACGAGTAGGGGCCTCGCTCAAGCGAGACGCCCTGATTTCCCTTTCTCTTATCCGTTGTGTTCAAATTAAATTGTTTTTCCCTAAATATCGATTAATTTTCAAGATAAGGGAGAATTTATCGTAAAGGGTAATTGTTTAAATAAAAATAAATGTAAAAATAACCTAGGATGTTACACTTGGTATCAGAGCGGTTCTTTCTAGAGCCGGTGTGTGGGCTGATCTAGTGATTGTGATAGTTTTCTAAAAGTTAATTGTATTTTGTTGTGTTGAGATTGTGTGTGGTCTGGCACCGTTCCCTTGGCACTCCACTGGTGTAGTATTCTATGAATATAAGGTAAATTTATGATCCCCTGACTGATCTTGGTTATTAATGGTGATGTGTTTGCTTATTGTAGAATTACTAAATGGCCGGAGAGACTAGTTCTGGGGGAAGAGATGATTTCTTCTCTAGATTTACTCAGCTGATGAGTAGGACCGAGTCCGGTCCCACTCTGGATAAATTCCTGAAAAGGAATCCTCCAACTTACAAAGGGGGACACGACTACGATGGGGCATATATCTGGATTAGGGATATCGAGCAGGTTTTTGAATATTTTGAGTGCTCTGAAGAGCAAAAGGTTTTATTTGCTACTTACCAACTAAAAGACGAGGCTAGAGTATGGTGGTCCCGTATGAAGGTGCAGATGAACGCAGCTAATGAGCCGTTGGTATGGGCGAATTTTCGAAGGAGGTTCCTTGTTAAATACTTCCCAGACAACTACAAAATCCGGAAAGAAATGGAATTCCTGAAGTTGGAACAAGACCGGATGTCTGTAGCTGAGTACACCAGCAAGTTTGATGAGCTGTGTGATTTTTACCACCCTTTCTCGTTAGAAGGGACTGAAGGTAGCAAGTGCGCCAAATACGAAGCTGGACTACGGATTGAGCTCCGTAGTGTAATCGTACCGATGGAGATTAGGGACTATCCGACCTTGGTGAACAAAGCAAGACTGACTGAAGAAGTGCAGTTGCAAAGGATGTCCCAGCCAATAGATAAAAAGCCATTGAAGGCAAAAGGATTCAGCTTCAAGAGGATGGGTCAATTCTTTCGGGGCAGCAAGTCTTCTGCTACCTCCTCATCCTCCTCTGGCCGAGGTTCCACTGGTCGATCGGGTAATCTCCCTGGGAATCATACATGCTACAATTGTGGTCAGGAAGGACACATTGCCAAACATTGCCAAGCTAATCAGATTGTGTGCTTCCAGTGCGGACGACCAGGGCACCTCAGGCCCGATTGCCCTCAGAGGCAGCAGCAGGGCAGGACGGATGACCAAACTAACTCTTCTGGGACCCGGGGTTCCAACTTCACGAGAGGAGGTCGGAATGGAGCTGGTAGAGGGAACCCACAAGCGGGAAGATATGACGCCCAATCTAATGATGCCCAGAACGCCATGACTGGGCGTGTATTCGCATTTGATGCTTCAGAGGCTACGAGGAATGACAATCTGGTACAGGGTAAGTGCCTCATCTGTGGTTATCTGGTTGATGTGATTTATGATTCAGGTGCCACCCATTCCTTTATTTCGGAAAGTTGTGGGCGACGGCTTGGTCTGCCAATCAGTTTAATAGAGAACGCTCTTATTGTTTCCACTCCAACTGGTTCTACTTTCCGTGCAACTATAGTGTGTAGGGAACTGCCGATGCAAATAGAAGCCCGTACTTTTCAAGTAAATTTTATTTGTATGCCCTTGAAGGACTTAGACGTTATTCTAGGTCTTGATTGGCTTGCTGCTAATCATGTGTTGGTCGACTGTTATCGGAAGAATATTGTTTTCTCCCAGGAACTTGACGTGAAGAACGGGGTGAGCGATGTCTTAACCACGTATGTTGTTTTATTTGCTTCAGAGGGTCAGCATAACCTCCTGCTAAGTGATATTCCGATTGTTTGTGAATTCCCTGACGTTTTTCCGGAAGAAATTCCAGAGCTACCTCCCAGTCGAGAGATTGATTTCTCTATTGACTTGATTCCCGGGGCAGAACCTGTGTCCCAAGCGCCATATAGAATGTCTTCGGTGGAATTAATCAAAGTGAAGAAACAAGTAAACGAATTACTAGAAAAGGGTTTTATCCAACCTAGTGTCTCACCCTGGGGCGCTCCGGTGTTATTGGTAAAGAAGAAGGACGGTAGTATGCGAATGTGCATTGATTACCGATAACTGAACAAACTGACCATCAAAAATAAATATCCACTACCCCGGATTGATGATTTACTGGACCAGTTGCGAGGCGCCGCTGTGTTCTCTAAGATTGACTTGAGGTCGGGATACCACCAAATCCGAGTGAGGTTGGAGGATATCCCAAAGACAGCATTTCAGACTCGTTATGGGCACTTCGAGTACGTAGTAATGCCCTTTGGAGTAACAAACGCTCCTGCCATTTTTATGGATTATATGAATCAGACTTTTCAACCGTACTTGGACCAGTTTGTGGTGGTATTCATTGATGATATTTTGGTATATTCGAGGTCGGACGAGGAGCATGCTCAACATCTTCGACTTGTTTTACAAGTACTTCGTGAGAAGAAGTTGTACGCTAAACTATCTAAGTGTGATTTCTGGAGGAGTAGTGTACAATTCTTGGGGCATATAATTTCTCAAGAGGGAATCTCAATTGATCCGACAAAAATTGAGGCGGTTATGGCTTGGGAGAGGCCGAGATCAATAACTGAAATCAGGAGTTTTCTCAGATTAGCTGGATACTATCGACGTTTCATTGAGGGATTCTCTCGGATAGCACTCCCTCTGACTCGGTTAACAAGGAAAGGAAACCCCTTCGTGTGGTCGGAGAAGTGTGAATTAAGCTTCCAAACTCTTAAGCGATGTTTAACTACTGCCCTTGTGCTTGCACTGCCCGATGTAACACAGGAATTTGAAGTATATTGTGATGCATCCAAATTTGGATTGGGGTGTGTGTTGATGCAAGCTGATCGGGCAATTGCTTATGCTTCGAGGCAATTGAGGCCACATGAGGAGAATTACCCGACTCACGATCTGGAACTTGCAGCAGTAGTGTACGCGCTGAAGATTTGGCGTCATTATTTGTATGGAGCTCGCTTTGTAGTATTCAGTGATCACAAGAGTCTAAAGTATTTATTTGATCAAAGGGAGTTAAATATGAGACAGAGGAGATGGGTAGAGTATTTGAAGGATTATGATTTTGATTTGAAGTATCACCCGGGCAAAGCGAATGTTGTGGCAGATGCGCTAAGCAGGAAGGTACTGCATGTGGCTTACCTAATGGGTAGAGAACAGGAATTGCTGGAAAGTTTTAGAGATATGAATGTTGGAGTTGTTATGAACGCACCAAATCGAATGATAATCGGAATGTTAAAGATTTCCAACGAATTTCTGGAGTCGATGGTAGCTGCACAGAAAGACGATAAAGAGTTACTGAAGCTAATTGATACTCAGAACCAAGGCAAAAATGTGGAGATAACTAGGGGTGACGATGGTATATGGAGATTCAGGAACCGAGTGGTAGTGCCTGCACATGGAGATTTCAGGCAGGCGGTGTTATCAGAAGCACACAAGAGCTCTCTGAGTATATGACGTTTGAAATTTTGCAGTCGTGATTCCGTCAAATTAGTACATTAAAATTAATTAACGTAGTACTAGGGTGTCAACCTAGGTCGTTCTCTCAAGGATCAACACAAAAATTTAAGAAAAATCAAGTCTTAAATTAATTTTTAACAATTAAAAATAAAAACTTAACAACTAAAATTTTTACAAACATAAGTTCAACAAACATACAATTGGGGGGGTTTTGATTGCTTTTTGTTGTCATAAATAAAATTAAAACAAGGTAAATAAAGGATTTAAAACAATAAATAACAAGCGATTGATTTTCTTGGAGTATTGTAAATAAATTTATCCTTGGTTCACTAAAGATAACTTGTATACTTATTAATGTTAATTTCTTAGCTCAATTTGAATTGATCAACTAAGCGTCTTTTTCATTTCACAATTCCTTTACTTTCATTTAAAAATGAATATTTTAATCAAGCATCCTAATTAAGCAAAAGGAGTCAAGATCTTAAAATCTAGGAATTATTGAGCATACATAAGAACATCGCCTATATACATAATCTATTCTCAAATTATGGAATTAAGCAAACCATAATTATTAAAAGTGATTATGAAAATATTCATTAAGCATGCATATTTCCTTAATCCATTCTAATTTGAAATCTTATTTAACTCCATTTGAATAACTAAACCGATTAAGCATACAAATTCAATTAAACAAAATGGAATTAAATAAGTAGAGAATGATTATGAAGAAATAACATTAGTAAAAGCATACTATATTAAAATTAATGACCTCAAAATTACATTACAACATTCTCCAAGAAAATCAATCTAAGGGTTTTAGCCCTCCATAATTACAACTACAACAATAAAACTAACCCGGAAATGGAGAAGTTGTTGGATAAACTCCAACAAAGAAGAGAAGCAGAGGAAGAACGTATGAGTGAGGGAGGAATTGAAGAATGAAGAATGGTGTGTGTTCTGCCCCTTCCTCTTGGTGCTATTTATAGGAGTTTAAAAGCAAAATTATGCCATAAAATATTTCAATGGAAGGAGCACTCTTCATTAATCAATTCAATGGTGCTCCATGATCAGCTTGAGTGCCTTGCCCACCTTCCTCAGTGCATTGCCCACTTTCCAGAAGCTTGAAAAACGTGTTTCTGGGCCAATTATTCACTCATGAATCGATTCATTGGTGGGAGGAATTGATTCATTCGTTCCAAAATGCAATCCTGGGCCAATTTTACACGTGTGAATCGATTCATTTAGGGGTGGGAATCGATTCCCAAGCACATGAATCGATTCATGCTTGTTTGAATCGATTCCCAGGCCTTTAAAATGCATATGAATCGATTCACAGGGGTGGGGAATCGATTCCTAGCTGTATGAATCGATTCCCAGGGTGCTTGAATCGATTCCTTGCTGTTCTTTTGTGTGGGAATCGATTCCCACATTGGTGAATCGATTCCCAGACCTGTTCTGGTGCTTTTCTCGCATTTTTGACCATTTCTTGAGTCGTGGCTTCTTTCGTTTGACCTGTGGTAATTATTTTTTTAATTACAGGCTTAATCACACACTACAAAACAAGAGAAACCCAACTTTTATTAAAAATTTATCCTTAATTCATTTTAAAATTAAATATTAAATAAAGCTCAAATGATGAAAATGTGTTAAAGTGCAGTATATTACACACTAAGTGATGGCAAATTATGCACATTTAAATTGAGGAATTAAGGATAAATCATGCATCATCAAATACTCCCACACTTATTCTTTTGCACTCCCGGGCAAAATCAAAATAAAAACAAGTATCACAATTTATTTGAAAACATTAAGTTGAAAACAACACACAGATTTGGCATGAAATTTTAAGAATATACAGAGAAACAAGAGTTTTCAACATGAAAGATACAGAGCATCAAGATATATATAAAAATCATTCAAACACTTAGGCATGTGAAAATTAAATTAAACTGAAAAGAAGATCATAAGTGATAGAACCTCACAAGACATACTCTCAACTCTCAAGTGTTTAAAGTTTGTGTATACACTCAAAACAATTCCTGAAAAACAAACAGTCTAAAAATTTGGCAAGTTTTTTAATTCCACAATCAACACAAATGCATGTATAGATCAACAGGGCTTCACAGGGTTGCAATGTGGCCAAGGTTAAAATGGATGAAATATATATATTTATATATATATACCAAAAAGAATAATGAAGCAATTAATTTTACTGGCAAACAGTGAGGGTAAAACATTTATTGTATGGTATTTGGTAAAATTTTTTTTTTTTTTTTTTATGAGATTGCATAACACTTGGAACAAGAGTTGCAATTCCTTTTTGCACACCCCCACACTTATTTGAATGCCTGTTTTGACTTGATTCCAAAGCTTCAATATACTTCTTAAGGTAGGTATATTTTTGGTTTTTCATCCATGGCTTATTTGAGCTGTAACAAGGAAATAGTTAAATAGGCTCAAAAATGGCTATCAAGAGATAATTTATTCATGGTAGGCTTATCTGGCTTAGTGGCTCAACTGAACAAAATGCCTGTATCACTTCAAATACATTCATATGAGTTTCAAGTATCATCAAGAAACAAGACAAAAATTAAGATGTAAGCTTCCAGGAATTAATCACACATGAAAGGATTAAGATGGTTTAAAGTGATCCATCAAATTTTAAGGCTCAAAAATCTCACAAGGTATAATTCCATCATATATGATCATTTCTCAATTATCATGTCATTCTCAACATACCAGAAAATGTTTGAGTTCAAATTATAACATATCATTAATCTCATATCAGACATGAAAGAATTTACTTGTTACTCATGCATATCTTAAAATTCCAATAAAACATGCCTTTTTTAAAACAAAAACACACACAAAATCTTTTAAATTTAATTTAATTTAATTTTTTTTTTTTTTTACTCAAAATTTAATCACACAACACACATAAATGATCCCACCCCCACACTTAAATCATACATTGTCCTCAATGTAAGACAGAGCATACAAAATAGACAATAGAATGAAAAAGTAAAGAGATGGGTAAGAAAAACTCCCTCAAGGGGGATCAAGAAGTGGTTCCCCCAAAGCATGTTCCTCCATTGTAACATCCACAAGTGAAGGATTTTCATGAAATGGCTTCAAACGTTGTCCATTAACCTTGAAGCTTTTGTTGGAGTTTTTACTTTTTATTTCCACAGCTCCATGGGGAAATACATTCGTAACAATGAAAGGTCCTTCCCATTTGGAGCGCAATTTTCCGGCCATCAGTTTCAACCGGGAATTAAACAGTAGCACTTTCTGTCCAGCAGTAAAATCCTTTCTAGCTATTGAGCTATCATGGAATTTCTTTGTTTTCTCCTTATAGAACCTTGAGTTCTCATAAGCTGCCAAACGGATCTCATCAAGCTCATTCAGTTGTAATTTTCTTTCCTCACCTGCTTGATCAAGTGCTAAGTTACAAGCTTTTACAGCCCAATAAGCACGATGCTCAATCTCCACTGGAAGATGACATGCTTTACCAAAAACAATTCTATAGGGAGACATTCCTATAGGTGCCTTAAAAGCTGTTCTATGTGCCCAAAGAGCATCATCCAATTTCCTGCTCCAATCCTTTTTGTTAGGCTGTACTATCTTCTCCAGGATCCTTTTGATTTCTCTGTTAGAGACTTCTGCTTGTCCATTGGTTTGGGGGTGATATAGAGTAGAGACTCTATGAACAACCCCATACTTCCTGAGCATAGCTTGCATGGTCCTGTTACAGAAATGTGTTCCTTGATCACTAATGATTGCTCTCGGGATGCCAAACCTGCAAAGAATTTGAGATCTAACAAAATCCACTACAACTCGAGCATCATTAGTTCTGGTGGCTTTAGCTTCCACCCATTTAGAAACATAATCAACAGCCAATAAAATGTAAGTAAAACCAAAGGATGGAGGAAATGGACCCATAAAATCAATGCCCCAAACATCAAATACTTCACAAAACAACATTGGTTGTTGAGGCATCTGTTGTCTCCATGTGGTAGCATTACTAGCTCTTTGGCATTTCTCACAGGTGTTACAAACTCTCCATGCATCCTTAAAAATTGTGGGCCAATACAAACCTGAATCCAACACTTTTCTTGCTGTTCTTTGTGGACCAAAATGTCCACCAACTGGTGAAGCATGGCAGAATCGAAGAACTGATTCTATTTCATGATCGGGAATGCATCTTCGAATCACCTGATCATTACACAATTTCCACAAATACGGGTCATCCCAAATATAATACTTTGCATCACTTTTTAATTTTGAAATTTGGTTTCTGGATGCACATGGTGGAAAAACAGAAGCAACAAGATAATTTACAATGTTAGCAAACCAAGGTGAATCAAAAGAGTTAGAAATACTCATGAGGTGTTCATCGGGAAAATGGTCCCGAATAGGTGCCGAATCAGGAGCATTCTCAATTCTGCTTAAATGGTCTGCCACAAGGTTTTGTGTTCCACTTCTATCACAAATTTCCAAGTCAAACTCTTGGAGCAAAAGCATCCAACGAATCAATCTTGGCTTGGACTCACCTTTCTTCAACAAGTACTTCAGAGCTGCATGGTCAGTAAAGACAACTACTCGAGAACCGAGTAGGTAAGATCTAAACTTATCTAATGCAAAAACAATGGCCAAGAGCTCTTTTTCAGTGGTAGTGTAATTTACCTGGGCAGCATCTAAAGTTTTAGATGCATAGTAGATGACCCTAGGCTGCTTGTCAATCTTTTGACCAAGGACAGCTCCCAATGCATAATTAGAAGCATCACACATCAACTCAAATGGAGCTGTCCAAACAGGTGCTTGGATTATTGGGGTAGTGGTCAATGCTTGCTTGAGACAATTAAAAGCCTCCTTACACTTTTCATCAAACTCAAATGCCACATCCTTTTGAAGCAGACTGGATAGTGGCCTAGCCTTCTTGCTGAAATCTTTTATGAATCTTCTGTAGAATCCTGCATGGCCAAGAAAAGAACGAACCTCTCGAACACAAGAGGGGTAAGGCAAATGTGATATAACTTCTACTTTAGCAGGATCTACCTCAATTCCTTTTTCAGAGATTACATGCCCTAAAACTATTCCTTGTTTTACCATAAAATGACATTTCTCATAGTTCAAGACAAGGTTAGTTTCAATACATCTGTTCAAAACTTTATCAAGACTATCAAGGCATGCATTAAATGAAGATCCATAGACAGTAAAATCATCCATAAACACCTCTATGCAATTTTCAATGAAATCATGAAAAATACTTATCATGCATCTTTGAAAAGTTCCGGGAGCATTGCATAGGCCAAATGGCATTCTCCTATAAGCAAATGTGCCAAAGGGACAGGTGAATGTGGTCTTATCTTGATCCTCAGGTGCAATGTGAATCTGAAAATATCCAGAGAATCCATCAAGAAAACAATAGTGAGACTTACCTGCGAGACGCTCAAGCATTTGGTCAATGAAGGGTAAAGGGAAATGGTCCTTCTTTGTTGCTTGGTTAAGTCTCCTGTAGTCAATACAGACTCTCCAACTATTCTGCACTCTAGTTGGGATCAATTCATCCTTTTCATTTTTCACAACTGTGATCCCTGTTTTCTTAGGAACCACTTGAATTGGACTCACCCATTGGCTATCAGAGATAGGATAAATGATTCCTGCTTGTAGAAGCTTGGTGATCTCCTTCTTAACCACATCAAGGATTACAGGGTTGAGTCTCCTCTGGGGTTGTCTTACTGCTTTAGTATTTTCCTCCAGAAATATTCTATGCATGCACATGGATGGACTAATTCCAGGAATGTCTGCCAATGTCCATCCTATAGCCTTCTTGTGTCTTTTCAATACCTGCAACAATTTTTCTTCTTGATTTTCATCAAGAGAAGTGGAAATTATCACCGGGAGCTGTTCATTATCCCCTAAGTATACATACTTTAGGTTCTCAGGTAGGGGTTTCAATTCTAACTTTGGTGCCTGCAAAACAGATGGAACTAACAAAATAGATTTTGATTCTGCTGTTTGCACCTCAAAAATTTTGTTAGAATTTTCTTGAAATCCTGCATACAGCTCCTTATGGTTAACAGATATATCTAGAGATTCTGAATCAGAATTTATGTATCTATCAATTTCAGCACAAATATCACAACTTCCAGAATCATTGCATGAAAAACATTTGTTTGAATCATCCATGTATTCCAAATCAACATTAGAAAAATGTTCAAAAACTAGTTCATCAATAATGTCAATTTGGAAAACAGAATGATTTTCAGATGGATATTTCATGGCATCAAGAATATTAAATTGAACTCTCGTGTCACCAAATTCCATAGAGAGAGTTCCAGAATGAACATCTATTTTGGTTCGAGTTGTTTTTAAAAATGGTCTTCCCAAAATGATAGGAACAGGAATTTGAGGAATACCTTCTTCCATATCAAGTACAAAAAAGTCAGCAGGGAAAACAAGCTGTTCTACCTGAACCAAAACATCCTCTATAACTCCAGCAGGATAGGCAGTGCTCCTATTGGCTAGCTGAATTACTACACCAGTAGGTTGTAAATTTCCAAGAGACAAAGATTTAAAAACAGACATAGGCATAACATTTATTGAAGCTCCTAAATCTAACATACAATTTTCAAATTTGTTATTGCCTATGATACAGGGTATAGAAAACGTACCTGGATCTTTGCATTTTTCAGGAATATTTTCCTTACCAAGCAGTGCAGATACATTCCTTCCCATGCTTATTCTTTCATTGCCCTTGAGTCTCCTTTTGTGAGTACACAACTCCTTCAGAAATTTGGCATACTTGGGAATTTGCTTGATTGCATCGAGAAGAGGTATATTCACTTCCACTTTCCTAAAAGTATCCAAAATTTCTTTATCCACTTCTTCCATCTTCTTGCTTGGAATTGCTTTTGGTGGAAAAGGAAGAGGGATATGAGGTGGGATTTGGGATGGTTGCATCTCAGATTTGCTTGTGCTTGAAGAGGGCACATCATTCTCAACCGTTGTGGGCACATCTGTTTGTTTTTCAGGTTCCTTAGGTATGGGTACTTCAAGGTTCTTACCTGATCTTAACTGAATTGCACTCACATTTCTTGGATTTGCAGCTGGTTGAGATGGTAATTTGTCAGAGTTTTGAGATTGTAACTGGCTTAATGATGAAGCCAATTGCCCAATTTGGTTGCTTAAACTCTGGATGGTAGCATCATTCCTCTGTTGATACTCCAAATTCTGTGCAGCCATTTGTTTCACCAGATCCTCCAAAGAAGGGCCACTTGTGGATGGTTGAGGTGTCTGTCTTTGGAAGGTTGGTGCATTGTTTTGAAATGGAGGTTGGGGATTTTGTTGTTGGTTTCCCCATCTCAAATTTGGATGGTTCCTCCAACCTGGATTGTATCTATTGGTGGAAAGGTCATGGTTTTGTTGTGGTGGAGGTCTGTCATGGTAGATGTTTGCTGCATAGGCTTGGGGACTATTATTATCCTTTTCTTGTAGAGAAGGACAACAATCAGTGGGGTGCTCTTGTGAAGAGCAGATTCTACACACTTTAGCAGTCATGGATTTTTGATTTACTGCCAATTGTGTGACTAGAGTGGTGAGAGCATCAAGTTTGCTCTCCAATTTAATTCCAAATGAACTAGAATTGGAATCAAACATGGGTTTGAAAGAATCATTTCTCACACCAAATTGTTGAGAATTGGATGCCATCTTCTCAATCAGGTTTCTTGCTTCAGCAGCAGTCATATCTCCTAGAGCTCCTCCACTTGCCGCATCAATCATGTTGCGATCAACGTGGTGTAAACCTTCATAGAAGTACTGAAGAAGAAGTTGTTCAGAAATTTGGTGGTGAGGGCAACTTGCACAAAGTTTTTTAAATCTCTCCCAATATTCATAAAGACTTTCTCCAGAGAGTTGCCTAATGCCAGATATGTCTTTACGGATTGCAGTTGTTCTAGAGGCAGGAAAGAATTTTTCCAAGAACATTTTCTTTAAGTCATTCCAACTTGTGATTGATCTTGGAGCAAGGTAATACAACCAATCCTTAGCAATACCCTCTAAAGAATGAGGAAACGCTTTAAGATAGACATGGTCTTCTTGAACGTTTTGGGGTTTCATTGTGGAACACACAATGTGGAATTCTTTGAGGTGTTTGTGCGGATCTTCACCCGCAAGACCATGAAACTTAGGCAACAGGTGTATAAGTCCGGTCTTAAGAATAAAAGGGACATCCTCATCAGGATATTGAATACACAAACTTTCGTATGTGAATTCAGGAGCAGCTAGTTCTCTAAGAGTTCTTTCACGAGGTTCAGCCATATCAGAAAAACTAGCAGTACTTTCAACAGATTCAGAAAAAATACTATCACTATCAATATCAACAAAGTTATTATTAAATCTAGCTTCTCTAACTAACCTATGAAAAGTTCTTTCAATTTCAGGATCAAATGAATATAAATGCTCAAAAGTTCTTCTAGTCATACATAGCATACAACAAGATATTTGATCATGATGAGCAATAAATCATAAGAATCCTAAATCATGCAAGAGAAATAAAATAAACAAACAAACAAACAAAGAAAAAAAAATTTTTTTTTTAATTAAAATTTTCTTTTTTTTTTTCAATTAAAAAAAATTAATTTAAAAAAAAAGTTTTTCCTAAAGATCGTTGATCCCCGGCGGCGGCGCCAAAATTTGACGTTGAAATTTTTTTGCAGTCGTGATTCCGTCAAATTAGTACATTAAAATTAATTAACGTAGTACTAGGGTGTCAACCTAGGTCGTTCTCTCAAGGATCAACACAAAAATTTAAGAAAAATCAAGTCTTAAATTAATTTTTAACAATTAAAAATAAAAACTTAACAACTAAAATTTTTACAAACATAAGTTCAACAAACATACAATTGGGGGGGTTTTGATTGCTTTTTGTTGTCATAAATAAAATTAAAACAAGGTAAATAAAGGATTTAAAACAATAAATAACAAGCGATTGATTTTCTTGGAGTATTGTAAATAAATTTATCCTTGGTTCACTAAAGATAACTTGTATACTTATTAATGTTAATTTCTTAGCTCAATTTGAATTGATCAACTAAGCGTCTTTTTCATTTCACAATTCCTTTACTTTCATTTAAAAATGAATATTTTAATCAAGCATCCTAATTAAGCAAAAGGAGTCAAGATCTTAAAATCTAGGAATTATTGAGCATACATAAGAACATCGCCTATATACATAATCTATTCTCAAATTATGGAATTAAGCAAACCATAATTATTAAAAGTGATTATGAAAATATTCATTAAGCATGCATATTTCCTTAATCCATTCTAATTTGAAATCTTATTTAACTCCATTTGAATAACTAAACCGATTAAGCATACAAATTCAATTAAACAAAATGGAATTAAATAAGTAGAGAATGATTATGAAGAAATAACATTAGTAAAAGCATACTATATTAAAATTAATGACCTCAAAATTACATTACAACATTCTCCAAGAAAATCAATCTAAGGGTTTTAGCCCTCCATAATTACAACTACAACAATAAAACTAACCCGGAAATGGAGAAGTTGTTGGATAAACTCCAACAAAGAAGAGAAGCAGAGGAAGAACGTATGAGTGAGGGAGGAATTGAAGAATGAAGAATGGTGTGTGTTCTGCCCCTTCCTCTTGGTGCTATTTATAGGAGTTTAAAAGCAAAATTATGCCATAAAATATTTCAATGGAAGGAGCACTCTTCATTAATCAATTCAATGGTGCTCCATGATCAGCTTGAGTGCCTTGCCCACCTTCCTCAGTGCATTGCCCACTTTCCAGAAGCTTGAAAAACGTGTTTCTGGGTCAATTATTCACTCATGAATCGATTCATTGGTGGGAGGAATTGATTCATTCGTTCCAAAATGCAATCCTGGGCCAATTTTACACGTGTGAATCGATTCATTTAGGGGTGGGAATCGATTCCCAAGCACATGAATCGATTCATGCTTGTTTGAATCGATTCCCAGGCCTTTAAAATGCATATGAATCGATTCACAGGGGTGGGGAATCGATTCCTAGCTGTATGAATCGATTCCCAGGGTGCTTGAATCGATTCCTTGCTGTTCTTTTGTGTGGGAATCGATTCCCACATTGGTGAATCGATTCCCAGACCTGTTCTGGTGCTTTTCTCGCATTTTTGACCATTTCTTGAGTCGTGGCTTCTTTCGTTTGACCTGTGGTAATTATTTTTTTAATTACAGGCTTAATCACACACTACAAAACAAGAGAAACCCAACTTTTATTAAAAATTTATCCTTAATTCATTTTAAAATTAAATATTAAATAAAGCTCAAATGATGAAAATGTGTTAAAGTGCAGTATATTACACACTAAGTGATGGCAAATTATGCACATTTAAATTGAGGAATTAAGGATAAATCATGCATCATCAGTATACATCCGGGAGTAACCAAAATGTATCATGACTTAAGAAAGGAATTTTGGTGGCCAAACATGAAGAAGGCAATAATCGAGTATGTGAAATCCTGTGTGATATGCCAGAAGTGCAAGGTTGAGCATCAACGACCTCCAGGTTTGCTTCGACCTCCAGATATTCCGATCTGGAAGTGGGAAGGTATCACCATGGACTTCGTGTCCGGACTACCCCGCACTCAAACCGGATACAACACGATTTGGGTGATTGTAGATCGACTAACCAAAAGTGTGCATTTCCTGGCAATAAATATGAAGTGGTCGTTAGACCGATTAGCTAAGTTGTACGTTGCTGAGGTCGTACGACTGCATGGTGTGCCCTCAAGCATTATCTCCGATCGGGATCCCTGATTCACTTCAAGGTTTTGGGAGAGTTTGCAACAACAATTGGGTACTGAGCTCAAATTTAGTTCAGCTTACCATCCCCAGACCGATGGCCAATCAGAACGGACTATACAGACTCTTGAAGATATGTTAAGGGCATGTGTATTGGAACAGGGCGGATCATGGGAGAAATACTTGCCCTTGGTGGAATTTGCATATAATAACAGTTACCACAGCAGCATTGGATGGCTCCATACGAAGCTCTTTATGGTCGGAAATGTCGTACTCCATTATGTTGGAATGAGAACGGCGATGCCCTTCATCTGGGGCCTGAGATGATTCAAGAGATGAATGAGCAAATCACTTCAATCCGAGAGAAGATAAAAATTGCTCAAGATCGGCAAAAGAGCTATTATGACAATAGGCATAGACCTCTTGAATTCTAAGTGGGTGATTGGGTGTTCCTAAGGATTTCACCAACTAAGGGTGTAAGTCGAATTTTGAAGAGCCAAAAGCTTAATCCGAAGTACATTGGACCATACCAAATACTAGAACGGATTGGCGAAGTCGCTTATCGATTGGATCTTCCCCAATCATTGACTAATATTCACAACGTGTTCCACGTGTCGCAACTTCGAGCCTACATTCCGTGTGATACCATGATTGTACCAAGTGACTCCATTGAAGTGAAGGAAAACTTGACGGTGGAGGCAGTACCAATCGGCATTGAAGAGCATCAAACCAAACGGTTAAGGAACAAGGAGGTACCGCTGGTAAAGGTGAAGTGGCAGAATTTACATTGGATAAACTACACTTGGGAGTTAGAATCCGATATGAGACGAATGTACCCTCATCTTTTTCAACCAGAACACTGATTTCGGGGACGAAATCTCCTTTTAGGGGGGGTGGATGTAACATCCCTGATGTTTTAATGAGAATTATAAGAAATGGGAAATGTTAGTAAATATTTTTGAAGTTTTATTTAATATTTATTCTGTCCGAACCAAAGACTAGAAAGCCGGTGTCGAGATCGGTATCTGAAGCGAGCAGGCGGAGTTAAAGATCGGGAGTGTAGGAGAAGAGCGGACAGAGTCAGGTGGTGTGGTCCGAACCGTTGTGAGGAGAGCGCCTCACACGGGGTCATAGACCGGATTAACCTCATAATGACTGAAACAACGGATATACGTAACCATGAAGGGAGCACGGATGAGGTATCCGATCTCTCGGGTTGTAGCTCGGATTTCCGAGGTATAAATACTAAGTTGGGATGTCGGGGGCCGATATTTATATCGGGCCCATACTCTTGCGGAGTATTAGAGGATTGTGAATACTTAAACGTTGAGGGAATAAACACGTGTAATTGATTTGATAACTATGCAATAGTTTAAAATAGTGAAAAATTGATTAGATTTAGTAAGAATACAAATAAAATAAAGGAAAAGATGATCTTGCCCATGAGCTATATATATATAAGGAAATTCTCTTCTTTCCCTCTTTATTATTTTACAAGTTACCTTGCTGTTGGTCTATTCCTCCTCTTTCGTTTTACTCTTCTCTCTTAACGCTGATTTGCATGCACTGGAGAGAGACTCCATTGGTGTCTGAACTTCAATTTAACCCCATTCCTGTGATCAAGACTTCAAGGTGAGTCTACTGATCCAATCCAATTGTAATTCCCTTATTTCTTTTATTCTTTGGCCGTTAAGAGCCATGCATGGCTATATTCGTGGCTGTTCTCCACTCCTCTGTGAGTGTGAGCCCAAATGTTGTCCATGAACTAAGGACATTGAAGTGATGAAGTTGTACTTCATGATCCGTAGGTAGTAGGCTAAGCAACGGAAGACTGAGTGAAGGAGTTGAGATTGTAGAACTGGTGCTCAGAGAAAGGAATCGGCACAGAGAGCAGATCATCGAAGCGTGGAACCAAAGTAAAGGGGGGTGTTCGGGTTATAATTAATTAGAATAGGACTCACTTCTTATTCAGGTCTTTGAGGTAACGTAAACAGACTAAGGAAAATGTTGTTAAACGTAATTGTGTGTTTATGCTGTGCATGTGTGACTGAGTTTATTAATCTGTGGATGATCGGATGTGGATGAGTTTATCATGTATGATCTTATGAATCTAATGTGAAATGATCAGTGTTATGTGACGTCGGGTTAGCAAGCAGGCTACCCGAGTGATGAGAAATTGATATTATGGTGAGAAAGGTAAACTGTTGAATGATTATGTGGTATGGGATGGCCGACGGTATATGATGGCCCCTCATTTCCGGCTCCCATGGTTTTTGTGCCCAGTTGAGCTACCCAGTGGTCAAGTAGGACCCAGTGGTCAAGTAGGACCCAGTGGTCGAGGTGGAGAGTCAAGCAGGACTCGGTGAACCAAGCAGGGTTCACGGGGTGTCAAGTAGGACCCCCAGCTGAAGGCCAATCCTTTAGTATCCAGATACTAGGAGTCAGATTATATAAGAGTCAGTTATGATCATGATGCATGTAACGAATGTGATATATGTAATGAATGCGATGGACGTGAGGAATGTGATGGAATTGCGTAGTTGGTTTAATACAGTTACTGCATGAAATACTCCATGTTTTAGTATGTATATTTACGGGTGATGCTTGAGGTGTATGTATCAATGTGCATGTATAGTGTTAAATTCCGTTCTATATTAATTATTATGCCAAACACTCACCCTTGCATATTTTTTTTAGTAACCAGAGACAGGGAGGGGGAAGGAGCCATGGAGCCGCGCCAAGGGGGAGAACGGTGCCAGGGTCCAAATGAATTTGAGTGACTCTTTATAGAGTCTTATGTGTGTATAAAAACTTCGTATTACAATTATTAGTTGTGTTTAATACAGATCGGATCGAATGAAAAATATATTTTGAAAATATATTACTGTTATGTGCATATGTTTTCATGGTAGCTATGGTAACTCCTTGGGTTCACAAGACCATTTGTTAGAGCGAAGTTTTAGGAGTCCGGTCGTATGTTTTGTATAATTCGATGTGCGAAAGGTGTTAGTTCAACGAATAGCACCTCGTCTAAGTGAGAGTCCGGAATCTCGCTTAGACGAGTAGGGGCCTCGCTCAAGCGAGACGCCCTGATTTCCCTTTCTCTCATCCGTTGTGTTCAAATTAAATTGTTTTTCCCTAAATATCGATTAATTTTCAAGATAAGGGAGAATTTATCGTAAAGGGTAATTGTTTAAATAAAAATAAATGTAAAAATAACCTAGGATGTTATACTGTGCATACAAAGAGAAGGGCTAATCCCTTTGATATCATCCATTGTATAACCTATTACCTTTCTATACGACCTAAGTTGTTTTAAAAGTTTTACAGTTTTAGATGGATTCAATTCAGCATTAATAATCACAGGATATGTGGAATTAAGGCTAAGAAACTCATACCTTAAAGAAGTTGGTAAAGGTTTTAATTCCACATTGGGGCTTACCACTTTGTCACACATGACCTCAGTATCATGTGGGGCCTTAGAGCAATCAGATGTTTCTGTCGGCTCAATCATGAAAACAGTTTCAAGTGGGTCATTAGGAAGGGTTGCTTCTTTTACCACTTGTTCGACAAAATCCACAGTACAGCAAACATCATTATAAGGTTTTTCTAAAACATTTTTCAAGTTGAAATCAACCTTTTGGTCTCCAACAGTTAGAGACAACTTACCATTCTTGACATCGATTACAGCACCTGCAGTTGCTAAAAATGGTCTGCCTAAAATAATAGGAATCAAAGAATCTTCATCCATTTCAAGCACAACAAAGTCAGCAGGTATAAAAAATTTTCCTATCTTAATAGGAACATCCTCTAAAATTCCTACAGGATATTTTACAGATCTATCAGCCAATTGCAAAGACATCCTAGTAGGTTTTAGTTCACCCAATCCTAATTTTTTAGCAATAGATAATGGCATTAAACTCACACTCGCTCCTAAATCACACAATGCTTTATCTATATTCATGTCACCGATCATGCAAGGAATAGAGAAACTACCTGGATCTTGGAGCTTGGGTGGAAGTTTCTTTTGAATTAGAGCACTGCACTCTTCAGTAAGTGTAACTGTACCATCTTTCTCCAGTCTTCTTTTGTTGGACAGAATGTCCTTTAGGAACTTTGCATATGTGGGCATTTGCTACAAAGCATCTGTGAAAGGAATATTAATATACAATTTCTTTAAAACATCAAGAAACTTACCAAATTGTTTGTCCAACTTTGCTTTGGCTAAGCGCTGAGGAAATGGAATGGGAGTTTGATATGGCTTAACCTCCTCCTTCTTTTCTTGTGGTTTATCTTCTTCAATTACTGGATGACATGAAGATTCATCGACTTTCTTTTCCTCCTTTGCAGTCTTGTCAACTGGCCCATCGTATTGAGTACCACTCCTAAGAGTGACAGCCATGGTTTGGTTAGATGGTCCAGCCTCTGGTTTCCCAGGAAATGTTCCCGGTGCTCTTTAAGAATAAGAGGCTTGTTGGGCAATTTGATTTTCTAGTATTTTGTTGTGAGTGGCAAGAGAGTCCACTTTTGAAGCCAAGTTTTTTATTGCATCAGAGAATTCATCATTTTGTTTAAGTTGAGTAGCTACAAATGTCTCTATCAAGGATTCTAGCTTTGATTTTTATGGAATATAGGTTCCTTGTTGAGGTTTGTAGTTACTTTGGAATTGAGGTGGCCTATTTTGGAAGCCAGGTGGACCTTGTGGGGGTCTGTAGTTACCTTGATAATTTCCACCATAGTTTCCAATAGCATCCACCTAATGCATTTCTTGTTCTTGATTAGGGGTTATTGCTAAATGGCAATTTGTAGCTCCATGTACTGAAACACCACAAACTTCACAAACAATATTAGTAGCACCTATTGACCCTATTTTATCAAGTTTTAATGTTAATGCTTCAACTTTGGCAGAAAGTAGGGAAAGAGCATCGACAGAATACTTACCTGGTGTTTTAGAAGGTACTCCTCTCTCAGAGTTCCACTGGTGAGTGTTTTGAGCTATTTCCTCAATCAGGTTCTCAGCTTCATCAACATTTTTACTCATGAAGGCTCCTCCAGCTGCAGCATCTAAAGAGATCTTTTGTGTGGAAGTTAGTCCATTATAGAAAATATGGATTGTCAACCACCTTTCTATCCCATGGTGAGGACATTCTCTTAGCAACTCCCTGTATCTTTCCCAGGCTTCATACAAGGATTCATCATCTTTTTGTGAAAAATTGATGATTTGTTTTCTCAGCACATCAGTCTTGTTCCTTGGGTACCATTTATTGATAAAAGCACTGGACAATTGTTCCCAAGTCGTGATGGATCCTTCAGGAAGAGAGTATAAACACGCTCTCGCTTTATCTCTTAAGGAGAAAGGGAAAAGTCTTAAGCGAATGGCATCATTGGTGGCTCCGTTCATCTTCAGGGTGTCACAGTATTCAAGAAAGATTTAAAGGTGAAGGTTTGGATCTTCAGAGGGTAATCCTCCGAATTGGTTCTGTTGAACCATTGAGAGTAGTGAATCGACACTACGGCTTCGTCGCATAAAAAGAAAATAAATGACAAATAAAACAAATAATTACAAAAATAAAACAACAACAGATACACAGAATATAGAACAAAATACAAAATTACAAAGAAAATAAAAATAAAAATAAAAATAACAATAAAAATATTAACAAGTATGATCTAATCGAATTTCAATATTGCTGATATTTGAGGGACAACAGTCCCCGGCAACGGCGCTAAAAACTTGACAGGGCCCGCAAGCGCACGGGTTATGTCGCGTAATATAAAAGATTATCGTTCTCCACAGGGACTGTGTTCAAAGTACCGGCATATTAAAATTTAATTATCCACACAATTGATTTTTTAGGTTTTTGTAAAATAAAACACAAAATTAAGTTGCACAGAATACAAAAATAAAATTTACTTGACACTTAAAAAATCAGAGTTGAGAGTATCTTGGGATTTCGGGGGATCAAGACTCTATTTTATGTTAATGAATTTTAACTTTTCATAAATAAGAATCAAATTAAGTTTTCCAAGGCTAATTTTCCAAAAGCTAATTAATATGTTCCTCTCGGAATCCTATTAATGTACCTAACCTATGGAAAGCGCTGCTTAATCCTCAGAAAGGCCCATTATCGTTTTATGAAAATCTCTTTTATTTCCTCAAAAGAATTTTGATTACTTTCACGGTTTTACCGAGGTCACAAAAAGCATTTCAAAAATCTTAGGTTTAGTTCAAAGCTTTCCGGTAAAAATAAATCTCTCGATTCTATTTATTGCCTAAACTTACTAATATACCCGCAAGTATACAGTTTTATCATTTAGGTTCTTGTTAGGAATCACTAAAAGCATTGAGCATTTTTTAAACTAAATGGAAAACAAAAATTTATTTAATTCAAAGTCAAAATAATATTAACAATAAAATATTATCATACCCCCTTTATCCCAAGATAATTAATTTAGCTACTCATGAAATAATTCAAATTCATATAAATAATGGAAAAATAAAACATACAAGACATGGTAAAAAAAATAAAGACTTACAGGTTTCTCCAAAAGCTTAGAATAATTTACCACTGTATTTCCTTGATGCAATATTTCTCCACCAATTACAAATTTAAATACTCACTTTTACAGTCCTCACAACTCTTAAAATAAAATAAAGAAAAAGAAAATAAAAAGAGGAATTAAAACGAAAAAGAAAGGAAAAGGAACGAAGTAAAAAAAATGAAAAGAAAGAAAGAGAAGGACGGAAGAGAAAGAAAGAAAAGGAAAACAAAAGAGAGAGAAGAAAGAAGAGGAATTAATGCTGATGGAATTGATGCTGGATGCTTACAACTTCTTCTCCTTTTATAGGTGATGGAAAGAGGGGATCCAGCTAAGAAACGCGTTGTAATTACAAGTGGGAGGAAACTTTCGGTGCATGTGAGTTCCAGCTATGCCAACTTGTTTCCAATTTGCATATTTTAATATTTCCAATAATTCGGTGCTTGGATTTAGTGATGATTGGTGCAGGTGGAGAAATTTCGAGTGGAAAAGTGTTATTTTTCCACAAAACCGAGTGAAAGCTTGCTGTTTTTCCCCAAGACCGAGTGACAGCTTGCTGGAAGGTGTTGGTCAGTTTTGTGGTTTGCTGTTGGATGGAGATCTGGACGTTGTGGGCTAGACGGTGTGGAATTGATGAAGAGGAGAAGGACAGTGGATAGAAAAGAGGGAATGTGGGTCGGATTTCTGGATTGAGGACGGTGTAGAGAGTGATCCGGTGTTGCATTGTGAAGAATTGGGTCGGTTTTCACCTTCTCTCTAGAATCCGAGTGGAAAAGAGGCCTTTTGTGCAAAAGACCAAGTGAAAAGGTGACTTTGGACACAAATCTGAGTGAAAACCAGTCAGTGTTGTTGGGGGGTCGGTGTTTGGAGTAGAACCGGTCGGTGATGAAGCTGGATGAAAGGACGAGTGAAGAGTGACTGAAGAGTAACTCTGATTGAGCCATTCAGTCGGAATTGACTGCAGAAGGACTCGGAACGGACTGAAACCATTCACTCGGCTCAGGTTCATGGAGTTCATTCGGAACTGATTGAAGACTCACTCAGGATCAGAATTTATTCAATCGGTTCCCAACCATTTTCACTCGGCTGTCTCTGAATTTGAACTACTCAGTTAAAACTTTGCTCAGATTTTGCTTTGGAATTCACTCGGACAAATTCATTTGGATACATTCACTCGGAAGTGCCTTCTTACTTCTCACTCGGAATGGCCTCCACTTTTACTCAGAAACTTGCACTTGAAGGGTTGGAATTTGACTGATTGAATTTCTTTCCGGGTCCGTATCTCTCTTAGCTCGGAAACATAGGTTTCTGACCCAACTCACTCGGTATTCTTTGTTGCAGAGATCTCACTCAGACTTAGTGTGAAACTGTAAGAATCTGTCCGAGTATGATTTACTCCTTGTCGGAAATGCCTTGTTCCACTTGAGAATGCCATTTTCTCCAAATGAAACCACTCGGATTCCCCCTTATTCAATAGTTGCTCTTTTAGTGACTTCTTCTACTCCGACAACAGTTTTGACCACTCGGGAGTTTTCCAATCGGAGGCAGTTTGGCACAGAAAAACAGTTTATACTTGTTTCAATCAACATTTCTTCACTCGGATTATTTGTAATCAGAGAACTCCCACTCGGATTCACTTCAATCAGCAATATTTTCACTCGGAAAATAGCTTTGGGCAGCATCTATTCAAGGTCAGTCCCTTTTTTCACTCGGATTGGTCGCAGTAGGGGGTCTTCCACTCGGATTCTCCTCTAATCGAGACATTCTTTTTCAGCATTGAACCTCCAACTGGGTTAGCCATTTATATCACTCGGAATTGCTTTGACAGGGAACTTTTCACTCAAAATCACCTCTAACAGTGAAGTATTCCACTCGGCAATGCTCCATTCTGAGTTATTCCACTCGGATTTGATCATTTTGAGTCCTTCTACTCGGATTTGGTCATTTTGAGTCAGATTTCAGCACTATGAGTCGGAATTCAGCATTCTGAGTCGGAATTTAGCATAAAAAGAGAGTTCTTTCCACTTTGGGCTTGTTCTTCTTGTTTCTTTATCATTTTATGGTCGTTTTTCTCTTGTTTTTGACCCTTTATTGCCTTAATTTCTGCAAAATAACATACCCAAGTAGAAAATAGTGAAAAGAAAGCAAAAATCATAATAAATAAAGGAAATACAGTGGATAATGATTAAAATCCTAAGCAAACTAGATCTATTTTATTGTGTTATAAAGCACTTATCAGTATTCATATCATTCATTAATCATATGTGGTCTTTAGGTATTTAATTATCCATCTTATCATCACCATACCATAATCTTAATCATCATTAATCATCATCATCATCTGGCATATCCCCATACTATATGCAAATGCTCTTATGGCTAATGCATATGCACAATGGAATTATCAACGACAAATGTGGATTCGATTGTGGGAATAAACACCAAATTATGGGTCAATCATGATCACATACCATGCCCCTACTGCAGTAGTAAAATGTGTACACATATCTCATAATGCATGCATAATCACCATATTTTTACTGGTACCAAACCGCATCACCCATAATGCAACACCTGGCCATTTTCACCATGACCGCGGTAAACAACATAATCAATATATGGTGTTGTGGGCCGTCCATATCTCATATCATGGCGGCTATGATCCAATGGACTACCGGGGTCACCTACTCATCAAGAGCCACCCCCCACAAGGGTCAGCCACATGCAGCTCCCCGTAGCTAAGCATGGGCGGCTTCGTGAGTTACACACCGGGTTATAGGGGAAACAACAAATTGCTAGTGCACTGAGCCACCCTCCTACTGGGTCAGATGAGGGAACTCCCCTAATGTTCCAACATCGACGGCTATGATATGCCATGGATGCAATGCAATGCAAATCAAATGCATTTCTCACACTGTGCATCCTAAATTCCACTCATCAATCATCATCATCATAATCACTAACACCACCATACACACCTTAGTGGATTCTATCATTGTTGGTTTTAGTCATTGTTTTTCAAGTTTTATATGTGGCATTTTCATCTCAATACATCATTTATTATTCATGAAAGTCAACACTTGTAATCAACCACAATGCCATTCACAACATCACTAATCATCATTAACATTCATTAATCCTTCATCAATACCACCACATAATCATTTAGTGGATTTTCATTTCATTTATCATCACCATTGTTTCATAACTAGTGTGGCAATACATCATTCATCAATACAATTTCAAAACACATATACAAGATCACACTTGTATAAAATACAATGGCATTTCAACATTACAAAATGTTCATCAATAATAACGATCATCCTTTACTCAAGGAAATGATCCATAACATCATTCTTTAATACACATTACCGATATTATCTCTGATCCATCAGTTTACAACAAACACATCATCATTTAATCATATTATTGGTGGTGAACATTCATGTTTTTTTAACATGTTTCAATTAATATCAAACACCTCAAGACACACCATCATCATATAAATAAAAGGGGTTTTGAGTAATAATAAGCTCATGATAAATCTCAATACTAAGACATGAGAAAAGCTCATTTTTAGACTTAATAATAATAGGACATGTCACAAATATCACCTATTAGTCCCAATTTGATAACCATAAAAAGTTGGTTCAAAACCCTCTTAAATTTGAATTTTATGACGCAATAGGTCTGGTGTTTTATGCCTAATAAGAGTTAGAAAACTCCAATTAATGTGGGACCAATTCTCACACCCCCGTAACACAATTATTTACAACTTTCATGCAGAAGTCAGAGGCCAAAAATGTCATTAAGGTGCCCAAATGGGCCAAAAACAGCAAAGAAAATAGAGTAGTTGGAAAAACAGCATGACAGTGGCCATAACAAGGCCATGAATCGATTCACACATGCCATGAATCGATTCATGCATTCTAAAAGTCCCAAAATTGACAAACAGAGGTGTGTGAATCGATTCACACCCCTCATGAATCGATTCCTACGTGCCTAAGGCCAAAAATAGTGGAAACAACAAGCCTTGAATCGATTTAAACCCCTCATGAATTGATTCAAGCATTGGAAAATTGAGGAACAGTAAATCCAGTGGGTCTTGAATTGATTCAAGGCTTCGTATAAATCGATTCAAGCCCATCCAGAAGCCTCTGAATTGATTCAAACACTATTTTGAACCGATTCATGACAGCACGGACCCCTTTTATGTAGAAAATGCCACATTTTTAAACTTCTAATCCCCTAACTTTTTCATACGAATTCCAATGCCCACCAAATTTTAACTCAAAAATTCCCAAAAATAAGGGACTTATGCATATAAATGCGTTTAACTCAATTTAAAACATTTTTGGGCAACTCAAGGGTCAATTCTCAATGGAATTGGCCCATTCCAATTTCTACAAGTCATAAACTACATATATGGGCTATTGGAACTATCACATGCCATTCAATTCTCATAAAACTCTATTTGGCTCCATTAGTTCCTCAATTATGCATTAATATCAAGGCATAGCTTCACACTTTAAACAAATTCCCTATCAACGTAAACATCACTCCCATTAAAGGGACACTAAACATTCATCATCAATTCATATATACATATAAATATCATTCTCAAGAATCCATCATTGCTAAGCATAATATTCATCACATTATCCATTATCTCATTATTCAACATAATCATGGCAAGGCAAGCATGAGTATCATCACATACCATAATCATCAATTATATAACTCATGCATTTGGAATGTAAACTCCTCTCCTACCTCGAGAGAAGAACCGCAATCCAAGTGCTCTGATTATTCCGCGTCATCGTTCGGAACACAATCCTACCAACAAACACATTTTTGTATATGAAATTAATAAGCCATCATAAGGCATCATTTTCATAAATCTCATAATCAAATCTTAAACTTGTCTAAACTCTAATCCATACGCTTATGTTAGGCTTTGAGAATTCCTTTCCCCTAGCCAAGATTCTCTAAATCTTAAAAAGGCTAAATAAATCCAACAACAACAACACTATGGCCCATATCCTTAAGGATTCCAAATCATCACATGAATCATTCAACCATCGTTAAATTTTATTCAAACTCATTATAAGCCTCTTGGCTCCATCTAAGACCATCACCAATTCAACAATTTCAAAATGGCATACATCAAGGCCTAAGACTTCATCAAATACTTATCTTATTTCATTTATCCATCACCAATGGTCATCCTCCATTATTATCTCTCTATCACAAATAACAACACTCAACATTGATCATCATTCACCCATTCTTAAGATTAATTCCTCAAATCATCATACCTACCAACATGCACATATCATCATACACAACCTCATGAAGTTAGTTCAAAATTTCACCAACCATATTAACCAATCCCAATGCTTCTAACAATTCATTCCCCTTATATAAATCATTCTAAAGTATTCATAATCATCAAAATTATCAAGTGGGTCAAAAACCCCCAAATCATCAATACTTAGGGTTTCTCTCTAGATTTACTAACAACAATCATCTCTCACCCATCTCACTAAATCCATATGAATACAATATTTTCCTATTTATTCTTAACACAAAACCGTAAACTAAATCATTTCCCAAGCCATCCAAGTCTAGATTTTCATATTTCCTTCAACACCTAAAACCTCTAACACTACCATTTCCAAGTTTAAGCAATCATAAAACCACAAATAGAGGAGCAAGGATCCAAAGCCTTATCGTCTTTCCATGCTATATCCAGAAATGAAAATGATGGAAAAGAAAAGAAAGATGCTCCATGCAAGTTTCCATGCTCTATAAGTGCTCCATAAATCCCAACTTAGTTTTGATTTTTGCTAAAAATGAAAGCGGGTATAATGGTGGGTGTTTGATGGAGAAGAATGGAAGAAGAAGAAGAAGAAGAAGAAGAAGAAGAAGAAGAAAGTAGAGGATGGTGAGAGGGAGTGGCTACTGAAATTGTAAGGGAGAAGGGAAAGAGAAAGTGTAAAAATTGGGTTTTTACCCATTGGATAAGGCAATGCACCATTAACCCATTATCCATTGTGTAAAAGTGTGAAAAGCAATTTGGGAGAGAGAGAATTGGACGGCTGAAGTAAGGAGAAGAAAAGGAAATTTTCATTTTCTTTTATTCCAATTTGGTTTGTAATTTCCCCATTTTATAACTTGCGTCATGTCCGAATAATTATTTCCTTAACACTAAAAATTATTTTAGCTATATCACCCAAACCACAATAGTTTTCTAAACATTCTAGACCCATCAAATATTTAATTTGACCAAGTGGGTCCCACATCATCTGTTAAATCACCCGGTTCTGGTAATTTGTAATTTACCGATAATTCACCTCTAATGTCTAATTAATTTTCCCATAATTACTAGACCATAAATAATTAATTACCATTATCCAATAAATTTATTTTCTTTAAAATTTGGGATGTTACAACTAACATCCCCCTAATTTTGGGAAGACCTTTCATGAAGATTGCAAAATTGTTAATTGATGTTGACAAAGGAGAACTGGCAGTCAGAATTCATGATGAGGAGGTAAGCTTTAATGTTTTTGAACATTCTAATCAAAGACATGAATGTTTCAGAGTTGATGTAATGGACAAGGCTTACCTAGAAGATGAAAAAGGTATATCTCATCCTAATCCACAAAAACTAATTACTCTGTTTATTGATGATAGACAAATAATCAAGCATCAGAGAAAGAGGAAAAAAAGAACAGGTGATTCCTCAAAGAACTTTGAGAAACCACCTGATTAATAAGAGGTAATATCCGGCTAGAGACATTAAACCTAGCGCTTAATGGGAGGCAACCCATTATTTTTTTCTTTATTTTTATTTAATAAAAAAGTGTTTTTACAAATTTTAGTTAAAATTTTGATTTTGAAAATAAAAGGGTTTTATAATTTCAAGAAAAAGGTTTTTGAAATTAAAAATTCAAGAAAATGAAAATAGAACCCCACGTGTAGCGTCCCACTGACGCGTAGCGTGGAGGTGAAAATTTTACACTGACGCGTAGCGTCCTAGCCACGCATAGCGTCAAGGCCTGCGTTCAGTTTTTAAAACTAAACCAAAAACAGAGGGAGGCCCAAATCTATCACATTTAATTTTTTTTCCCTTTGTGCCTCAGTTTTTCAAAAACCCTATTTTCTCAAACCCTCAACTCCCACATTCTTTCTTCAATCTCTCAAGGATTTTAAGTAAGTGATCTTCTGCCTTTCCTTGGTTTATTTGATTTTCAATTCCTAGAAATATTTCTGTTTAGATAGATATATTGTGTGGATTCAATATGTGTATCAGCAGCAACCCCCATTTTGCAGTTTCAAAACCTACGAGCCCACGTGTAGTGTCCCACTGACGCGTAGCGTGTGCAGAACAGGGCTGACGGGTAGCGTCCCATCCACCGTAGCTTCAGGCCAGTGATTTGCTTTTTCTTAGTTTTTAGGTTTTATTTATTAGGGTTTTATATATGCAATGAAGACACACTAAGGGAAGACCCTCACTCCATCTTATAAAAAGGCCTAGAGGCTTACAAGGATCCCCTCACAAAGGCCAAGTCCAAGAAAGTTAAAGAGAGCATCCATAAAGCCTTGTCATCCTTACTCTCTTTGCTTAGTGGGACCAAGCCCAAGGGAGACACCATGAGGATCTACTTGCTTTCATCATGTAACATAAGTCATAATTAGATTCTCTAGACATTTAGGCTTTATTTGGACCTTGCTAGGTCAATTGGGCCACTTTAGGGCCATGTACTTTCACTTTGGGCCATGTATAGACCATGTTCTCTCCTTTGTTGTACTATTAGGCCTTGGATCCATTATCCAAGCCCATTTCTCCTCCCTTGGCTGAAATGTAGAAAGGCAATATAAGGGAGCTCTCCTTTGTAAATTCACACAATAATGATCATTTGAGATTTTTCACCTTGAGTGTAAATTTTCTAGAGTGAAAAGCTCCTCCTTCTCTCTAGGATTGAGTCTCTAGAGTAACCTCTTATCCAAGAGGATCCTCTCTCTCTTGGTGGCAAGAATTAAGGAGTTATCTTCCCTTGGAAGTGGCCTTCCACCGTCACCTTCCATCTTCCCCTTTTATTCCTTCTATCTTGCCCAAACCACGTCACTCTCTCTTCTCTTCCACCCAAATTTCGTCCAACTCCTTAGAGTTTCTCCTTTGTTTTTGTTTCATTTCAATATTGAGAAAAGAATTTGAGCCTTGGCTTAAAGGAAGAACAAGGAAAGGAGGCAAGATCTATCCCTCCCAAAGTAGACTAGAAGAAGCTCCTACATCATTTGGTATCACTTGAGCCTAGGAGGTTCTTTTCTTACTTCTTTTTTCCTTTAGCATTCGGTTTTGAGTTTTGATTACTGGCTGGTTGTGTAATTTTATTTCATATAATTGGCTTGTTGATGCCATAATATAGTAGAAAATCCATAAAAAAGTTAGTGTTGTTGTGAAATTTTATGGTACTTCTTTTCTTTCAATTTTTGGCATATTGATCTTTCATTTTCAGTTTTTGTATAATCTTGTTCTTGTTCAGGACTTCTAAAATTTAGAGTTTGGCACTAAGTTAATTCGGTTTTCAAGTTGTTAGTTTGGTAGTTACAAGTTTGTTAAGTAGTTAGAGCCAAAGTAGTGTGTTGTGCCTTGTTGGAACCCTTTCTTTATTCTAGAAAGTTTCTTTGATCCAACTTTAGCAAGTGCAAACTGTGTCTAAGAGTTGCCTAATCATCTTTAGGAACTCTTCTAAAGGTTCCAAATTCTTGTGTTAGGACCTTGATTTTAGGCTCTCCAAAGTTAGCTCATCATTAGGTGTGTTAGAAATCTATTCTTAGCTTTGCATCTAGGTTCAATTTTTGTTTTCACTGCACTATTAGGTTCATCTTTAATTTCAGTTTTCATATTTCTTTGCATAAAAGAAAATTTTATCATAAAAGAATCATAAGCATTCCATTCATCTTAGTGGAAGTAGGTTGCATTCTCCCTTAAGCAAAAGAATGAACATTGAACTTGTAAGACTATTGTGGGTTTTGGTTTTGGAAGTAAAACTTGGAAAAGTACATTACAAAATCAAGAGGCAAAAGATAAAAGAAAATAGAAAAAAGTACAAAAGAAAAAGAAAAGCAAAAACCCTACAAATCAAAATTCAAAAGGGTGTAAAAAGAAAAGTGTGGAAAATAGACCTCTTTAGCAAAATTTGTGAAGTTTGAGCATCAAACCAAGTTCAATTTCGAAACCCTAAAGCCATTTGCTAGTTGATACTTTACACTTGTTTCAATTACACTTGCTTGCTTAATTGTGCAACTCTAGAGTTCTAGGCTTAAGTTTCCTTCCTTTGTTTCTTGCATATTATTTTGCTTGCTTGTCTTGTTTTGTCTAACATTCTCAAATCCGAATCAATACTAGTGTAGCCTTTATTCTTTTGAGCTTTTCTTGCTTTGGTCTTGTCATAATCAAAAATCCAAAACATTTCCATTTAAGTAGCTTTTCCTTCTTAAACATTTTTAGTTTGTCTTTTATTCCTTCTTAAGTTTTGTCTTTGAGTTGTCTTCCTTTCATAATTCCTTTGATATTTCCCTTGTTTATACCATTGAGGGTAGCATCTTGAGGATACTTGAGGTAAGAGTTCAATTGCTTCGGTAGACTTAAGACTAATGAGCAAGGGTAAGGATTGAGAGAGGACACTTGAGAGATACACTTGAGAGGTTTAAAATTTTTGTCTTGTCTTTTGCTAACCTAATTTTCATTAGAGCTTTGGTGTTGGCATTATTTTTTAGGTGAGGTGAAGCTTCTACAAATTCAAGTGAAGAATAGTGAAGACCTTGTAAAGGAAGCAAAAGCCTTGTAACATTAGACACTTAGGAAAATTTGTGAATTCTTAGGTTTTGTGTAGTAGGATTTTTGTCTTGTATTTTGGATACCCATTGGACTTTGGACTTTGGACACTTAATTTTTTTTTGCTCTAAGTAATTTCGGCTAGCTTGTAGTAGCATATGCATTTGAGTGTTTGTTAATTAGTTAGTTGGTTAAAACTAGAAGTAGTTAGTTAGTTATTGGTCTTAACTAAATTTGTTAGTTAGCTGTTTGTCTTAACTAAGTTGGTTAATTCGTTAGTAGTTAGAACTAGTTCTAGTTATCTTAACTAATTGTAACCAAGTTAGTTAGTTGTAATAACTAACCTATAACTGAAGTTAGTTGTTAGTTAGGGTTGTTAGACTTAGTTACAATTTCGATAACTAAATAACTAATTCTAGTTAGGGTTTGTTAGGTGTTAGTTAGTTAGTTGAACTAATTTGGTTAGTTAAACACTTAGTTGGCCGAATTAGTTACCTTGTTTAGGGTTAGTTACTTAATTAGTTACAACCTAGGATTCTCATAAGGAACACAGGTAAAGATAACCTAGGTCTTGCATAACTAATCATAGTACTACATCATAGGATACAACCTAGTACAAGACAACTTAGGTTCTTGTTTCCCCTTAGGAAAGAGACCTTGTGACACCCTAATTTTAGGGGAAAAATTTTCGCGAATTAATTAGAAAATATCCCGGATCCATAATAAAAACACTCCCTTATATGAAGATAAGAGAGCTGGCCCCATGGCCAAGCAGAAAAAGACAGGGAAGGCAAGGGAATTAAAACCATTCACACGGAATCACCAACAGCGCCTGAGCGAACCACATTACAGCGCGCACTCGCTCAAGCGAGATCCCAATCCGCTTGAGCGAGACCGACCAACTCGCTCGGGCGAACCACCATTCGCTTAAGCGAAACCAAATACGAAAGCCTTCCCAAACAACATACTCGCTGAGCGAGGAATCACTCGCTGAAGCGAGAAGTCACTCGGCATTCTATCACTCAGAAAACTGAGACATTCTTTCACTCGGTAAACGATCAGGTCCAGTCGGAATTCATGCCTAAGTCCTCTCGGAATTTAATATCTTAGACCACTCAGCCTAATGGGGTTTCGCCACTCGGGAACTACCCCAACAGTTACCTCACTCGGCAACCCATAACTTAGTCTCTTAATTCTATTCACAGTGTCAACATAAAGATCCACTCAGGAAATGAAGGTTATCCCACTCGGATTACTCGAATCATTCCCCACTCGGGGTTCACCATATATTCTTCACTCGGAATCCACAAGAGCCATTATCACATAGTAAGAGGCTCACACATGAGTTACACTCGGATATGGAGTCCTATACATAAGACTCACTCGGAAAAGCAACTAAGCCACATATATTCCACTCAGGATTCATCAACTTAGAGATATTCATACATCATCATTTCCTAGTCGATAGGAAGCATCAAATCAACATAAATCACTTGTACTTATATATTTTCTAATTCCAAGTCCGACTACTACTACAGCAATACACATCCACCGATTCATAACCATGTTGTCAACATAACATATATGTATATACACAAGCATACACTCGGATTCTTATCTTTATACTTTCCATTCACCAACACATTCAATCGGTATGCATATAATACCATCACTCGAAGTATATATATATATATATACATATATATTAACATACACTCGGATCCCAATACATATATTTCATATTCATGATTATGTTCATCCACTCGGATTCTATACATATATATATTTGTATTCGTTATACAACATTAATATGAGCCGGCCAAGGCTTTAGTACATCAAACGTACTCGGGATATAACATTATTCATACAGCCTCATCATAAATACCCATCACTCGGGTTTAAGGCCATCATAACATGCCAAACCGACCTGCAAACACTGAAAAATGGTGTAGGGGTGAGCATTACATATTAAATGACAGATATTGGCTCGGATTAATCATAGAATCCACAACATGCCATAGCACACAACATCAATCAGCATATAAACACTGCCATTCAACATGAACAATCACAAGCATCTTCCGATCGGGATTTCACCCATTTCACTCGGCTATAAAGCTCAATTCACTCAGTACAAGTATACTGGCTCACTCGAATTTCTCTCATCCCCGAGACTATATCAACATTATTCATACTCCAAGCCATGCTCAAGGAGTCTGTCCGAGCCCAGCTCCAGGACTTAGCCATATTCACCATATGTTGTCATCTGATTGCCGATCGGTGTAGGAGTCCAACGCATTCCAGTGGCGAATCGGATGCATACGATTTCATTCACTCGGCGTTCCACGCTAATGCACTCGGCATTTCATCAAGCGTCTCATTTCACGCTTAGTGCCCCAGGCACTGCCCGAGTCCAACCCGGGTCTTTCATCATATTCAACATTAGGACCACGTCCTCTTCACTCGGGATCACACCCTCGTGGCACCCCTCAAGGTGTTCATATTCAATAACACAATAACACGTATGCATATAACTTCAACTCATATTCATTCGATTGCCCACTCGGAATCTGCGTTCAACATCATGTGCACTCGGCAATTTAACAACAAACAGATGACTCGGCGTATACCACATCCACTCGGCAATCCTATGCTATCCACTCGGCAATCACTATGCCATTCACTCGGTAATCACCATACCATTCACTCGGCAATCACTATGCCATTCACTCAGATTATCCTATATTCACTCGGATTTATCCTTTACAGTAAGCATTTCGTGCCTTCCTCTATAAAGCCCACTCGGCATCCATCATAACAGTCCCCATTCATGCATTCGGCATACACATATGCATCAATAACATTCACATGCATTCAAATGTACAACACATCTAGGGACAAATAGAGGATCACACATGCACTCCACATCAACATACATGCATCTCAAGCATCATAATATAATCATCATCACAATAACATCATGCATCTCTTGGACAGATAATCATACACCATTTAAATAACAAAGAACAATCCAGGTTCAACTTAACAACATACAACATCCAACAAAACATAACACAATGCAATGAAGTCACCCAGAAGTCCGTCCATAAACTATACACTTAAGATGCAATAGCTCCCCTTACCTGGATGAAGCCTTCAGGAGTCACATGGGCCACTCGGCCCAGCCATGGCAGCTTCCTGCTCGGCTTTCCAGCAGTGGAAAGAACCATACAGCTTCCCAGCCAACCAGTATCAGTCCTCAGCCTTTCGCTCAAGCCACACATGTACTCGCTTGAGCGAAAATGGTCTAGTGACCATTTCTTCACTGGCTCGCTCAAGCGTAACCATTCTCGCTTGAGCGAGATACGTCCAGAAGCTCATCAATACTCCATGCTCCACTCTGCTCTGCCTCCCAGTCAATGGAGAAGCTTCCAAGCTCCACCCAACCATGACTCCTTCCTCATAACGTCACAGCCTCAACACAATAGACCATCTTCCATAACAAGGCACCAGCTGTAGGCTCCAACCTAGCCCAAACAGCCTCATCAACTAGAGGAAGAAGAGGGAGGAAGAAGAAGCACAACCAGGAGGACAAAAGAGGGATCCTGAACCCAGCCTCCACGCACAGCACCATGCTGTTCCTCATCACCACGCAGCCGTAGGAAGGATTCTCAACCTTCAAGGCACCCAGTACCACACTGGACTCCACCACCATGCAGCTCCACTCGGTTCTACACCATACGTGAGTGGAAGAAGAAGAAGATGAAGGAGAAGATGAAGATGAAGCAGTAGAGAAGGAGGAAGCAAGAGCTTCATAGAGTTTTAGAGAGAAGGAGAAGCATTTCTCTCATCAGAACATGCACCAACGAGGAAAATGAAGAGAGTGGGGAGGAAAACCAAAGTTGAAGTCTTATCAACACACCTCCATCATCTCACTTTCCCACTCAGCCCCATCATCACGCTGCTCTGCCACAGCTCCTCAAACAACCATCACTTCTTCATTTAATGCAAGTCCTTTAGTATTTAATGCTAATTCTCTCAGCACTCATTACACACATCCAACATGGACAAGAGAGAGAGAACCGGACCCATTAACCAGCAAAGGCATATATTATTAATATTATTATAACACAATAAATTGCCTAATTGGTAATTAATCCTTAATTAACCATTAATCCCATCAATCCATAACCTTAATCTGAGTTTATAATTATTTAAAAATTTGGGATGTTACAGACCTAGTACTTGTATTTTAGGATTGTTGTGTGTTTTCTAATACTTGCATTGCATCAACCATCCTTGACTAGATTATTTATAACTTTGTTTTCATTGTCTCCAATTTCTTTGACAACCTTAAAATATGTCTTCTAGTGATAGGGAAAACAAATCTATGCTTCATAATATAATGGAAAGTTTGAATAACATCAACAATAGGTTAAATAACCTAAAGCATAATGAAAACCCTAGAACTAGGCATAGAAATCAAAGAAATCAAAGACATAACAATAGTGATAGTGAGGATGAACCTAGACATAGAAGACACCATGAACATAAAAGAGAAGACATAGACTTAAAAGAGGTAAAACTTGAAATACCCCCATTTAATGGCAAGAGTGATGTTGAAGCTTATCTAGAATGGGAGATGAGAGTTGAGCAATTGTTTATTTCTCATCAAATAAAAGAAGAAAAGAAAGTTAGGATTGCAACTCTTTCATTCCAAAATTATGCCTTAGTATGGTGGACTCAAATATGTAAGGAGAGGAAAACGGATGATTTTCAACCCATAGATGATTGGGTAAACTTAAAAGCCCTTTTAAGAAAAATATATGTTCCTAACTATTATAGATAGGAGCTATTAGCAAAGCTAAATAGACTCACCCAAGGCTCAAAAAGTGTAGAAGACTGCTACAAGGCCTTAGAGATAGCCATGATTAGGGCCAATCTAGAAGAAGATGAAGAAACCTTAATGCATAGGTTCTTACATGGCCTTAATAGGAACATAAAAAAAGGGTAGAACTCATTCTTCATGTAGATATAGAAGAGTTACTACACCAATGCACTAAGGTAGAGAACCAATTTAAAGAGAGAGAATCCTATAGTGGGGGAGAATAAAGCCTACAAGTCTAAGTGGGTAGGTCAAGAGAATAAGGGTAGTTTTGAGAGAAACCCTAAGGAGAAGGAAGTGGGCACTTCTTCTTCCAAATTACCAAGTGAGTTGCATAAGAATGGTAAAGTCTTTAGGCACCAAAAAGATAAGCATGAATCCATATCTAAACCATAATCCTCTATATCTTCTACCATAAAATGTTTTAAATGTCTTGGTAGAGGTCACATTGCTTCCGACTGTCCAACAAAAAGAACAATGATTTTGAAAACTAATGGAACCTACTCAAGTCAATCAGAGTCTAATTCTGATTCTCACTCTTCAAGTGATGACTCAAATAGTGATTCCTATGACAGTGAGCATATTTTAGGGGATGATGGTGAGTTGTACATGATTAGAAGGTTGCTTGGTAGTCATGTTAAGCTAGATGACACTACACAAAGAGAGAACATCTTTTATACAAGATGTTACATAAATGACAAACTATGTTCTCTCATTGTGGATAGTAGGAGTTGTGCAAATGTAGTGAGCCAAAGATTAGTAAATAAGATGGGCTTAGAACTAATAGATCACCCTAGACCTTATAAGTTGCAATGGCTTAATGAAAAAGGGGAAATGTTAGTTAATAAGCAAGTCTTAATCAACTTCACCATAGGCACATATAATGATAAAGTCAATTGTGATGTAGTACCTATGGAGGCAACTCACATCCTTTAAGGAAGACCTTGGCAATTTGATAGGAAGGTCATCCATGAGGGGTTCACTAACACCCTCACCTTCAAGTTAGATGGTAAGAAGATAGTTTTACATCCCCTAACTCCACAACAAGTAGCTAAAGATCAACTACAAATGAAACTTAAAAAAGATAGAGAGTTAGGATCTTCTTCCTCTAATCATTTAGAAAAACATAAGAAAAACAAAAAAGAGGATAAAGGAAAAGGAGTTGTCATCTATGATGACTCTAGAGCCAACTTCTTGTCCAATAAATATGATGTGAAACATGCTATGTTTTCACAAAAACTTTGCTTGATCATGTATGCAAAAGACATCCTTAGCACTTCTTTGTGCTCAATGGGCTCTTCCTCTCCTCCTTTGCCCAAAGGGATTCAAAACATCTTAAGTGAATTCAAAGATCTCTTCCCTAAGGATATCCCAAAAGGCTTACCTCCTATTAGGGGCATTGAGCACCAAATAGACTTAATTCCTGGTGCTAGTCTTCCAAATAGACCTACATATAGGTGTAACCCTGGAGAAATCCTAGAAATAGAGAACTAAGTGAATGAACTAGTATCTAAGGGTTGGATTAGAGAGAGTTTAATCCCTTGTACTTTACCCGTTTTGCTAGTTCCTAAGAAAGATGGTTCATGGAGAATATGTATGGATTGTAGAGCCATAAACAACATAACCATCAAGTATAGGCATCCAATACCTAGACTTGATGATATGCTTGATGAGCTTACTGGTTCTACTATATTTTCCAAGATTGATCTTAAAAGTGGCTACCACCAAATAAGAATCAAAGAAGGAGATGAATGGAAAGCCGCTTTTAAAACCAAACTTGGACTATATGAGTCGTTAGTTATGCCTTTTGGCTTGACTAATGCACCAAGTACTTTTATGAGACTCATGAATCATGTTTTAAGGGAATTTATAGGGCATTTTGTTGTGGTCTACTTTGATTACATTTTAATTTACTCAAAGACCATGACCTCTCATCTAAACCATCTCAAACAAGTTATGCTTGCTTTAAGAACAAACAATCTCTATGCAAATTTTGAAAAATGTTCTTTTGGCATGGATAGCAATGTATTCCTTGGATTCGTAGTTAGTTCTAAGGGTGTTGAGTTAGATCACTCAAAATTGAAGGCAATCCAAGATTGGCCAACACCTAAAAATGTGAGTGAAGTAAGAAGTTTTCATGGTCTAGCAAGTTTCTATAGAAGATTTGTGAAAGATTTCTCTACTTTAGCCTCCCCTCTAAATGAGTTGGTGAAAAGGAATGTTCCTTTAGTATGGGGGCCAAGGCAAGAGAAAGCCTTTCTAGACCTCAAGGAGAAGCTCACTCATGCTCCAATTTCGAGACTTCTAAAATTTTCAAAAACCTTTGAGCTTGAGTGTGATGCTTCAAATGTGAGAATAGGAGCCGTTGTATTGCAAGAAGGTCACCCCATTACTTTCTTTAGTGAAAAGATTAATAGGGCAACCCTCAACTATCCCATATATGAAAAAGAATTCTATGCTTTAATTAGAGCCCTTCAAACTTGGGAACACTACTTGATCCTAAAAGAGTTTGTTATACATAGTGGTCACCAATCACTAAAATTCATTAAGGGGCAACATAAGTTAAACAAAAGACATGCTAAGTGGGTTGAGTTATTGGAACAATTTCCATATGTCTTCAAGTACAAGAATGGAAAATCTAATAGTATGGCTGATGCTTTATCTAGAAGGCATTCTTTACTTGCCTCTCTTGGAGCCAAAGTTATTGGACTTGATGAGATTAGGACCTTGTATCCAAGTGACCTTGATTTTTCTAAAATCTTTAACTCATCTTCCACTTCTTCATCTCATAAAGGCTTCTACATTCTAGATGGCTATCTTTCTAAAGCCAATAAGCTTTGCATTCCTAGGAGCTCTTTACGAGATCTTCTACTTAGAGAAAGCCATGAGGGAGGCTTAATGGGCCACTTTGGAAGAGATAAAACTTTGTCTATTCTACATGAACACTTCTATTGGCCAAAAATGAAGAAAGATGTTCAAAAATATTATGCTAGGTGTATTGTATGTAGAAAAGCTAAATCTAACCTTTCACCTAGTGGTTTATATACTCCTTTGCCTACACCTAGTGCACCTTCGATTGATACGTCTATGGATTTTATGTTGGGCTTGCCTAAGACCCAAAGGGGAATGGATTCTATCTTTGTAGTGGTGGATAGGTTTAGTAAGATGGCTCACTTCATCCCTTGTCATAAGGTAGATGATGCTAGTCATATTGCTAAACTCTTCTTTAGAGAGATTATAAGACTTCATGGTGTTTCTAAAACTATCATTTCTGATAGGGACACCAAATTCCTAAGCCATTTTTGGAAAACTCTTTGGTCAAGGCTAGGAACAAATCTTCTCTTTTCTACCATCTGTCATCCTCAAACGGATGGACAAACTGAGGTAGTAAACAAGACCCTTTCTCAACTTCTTAGGGTCTTAGTGCATAAAAATGTTAAATCTTGGGAGGAGTGTTTACCCCATATTGAATTTTCCTATAATAGGGTAGAACACTCAACAACTAAGCATAGTGCCTTTGAAGTTGTGTATGGTTTTAACCCTCTTACACCTTTGGACCTTTTGCTCATTGATGTTTCTGACTCTATCCTTCACATGGATAGAGAGGCAAAGGCCAAGTTTATTAAAGATTTTTATGAGAAGGTTAAAAACCAAATACAAACTAATAATGAACACTATGCTCGTTGTGCTAATAAGAAAAGAAAGGAAGTCACCTTTAAGGTTGGGGATTGGGTTTGGCTACATCTTAGAAAAGAAAGATTTCCAAACTTGAGAAAATCCAAACTCGACCCTAGAGGTGATGGACCTTTCCAAATAATCAAGAAAATGAATAATAATGCCTATATCCTTGATTTACTAGGAGATTATGGTGTGAGTGCTTCATTCAATATGTCGGACTTATCTCCTTTTAACTTAGATGAAGAGGATGATGCCTTAGATTTGAGGACAAATCCTTTTGAAGAGGGGGAGCATAATGAGGACACACTAAGAGAGGACCCTCACTCCATTTTAGACAAAGGACTAGAGGCTTAAGAGGGTCCCCTCATAAGGACCAAGTCCAAAATAGCTAAAGAGAGCATTCATAAAGCCTTGTCATCCTAAATCCCTTTGCTTAGTGGGCCCAAGCCCGAGGGAGACACCATGAGGATCTACTTGCTTTCATCTTGTAACATAAGTCATAATTAGATTCTCTAAACATTTAGGCTTTATTTAGACCTTGCCAGGTCAATTGGGCCACTTTAGGGTCATGTACTTTCACTTTGGGCCATGTATACACCATGTTCTCTCCTTTGTTGTACTATTGGGTCTTGGATCCATTACCCAAGCCAATTTCTCCTCCCTTGGCCAAAATGTAGAAGGGCTATATAAGGGAGCTCTCCTTTGTAAATTCACAAAATAATGATCATTTGAGATTGTTCACCTTGAGTGTAAATTTTCTAGAGTGAGAAGCTCATCTTTCTCTCTAGGATTGAGTCTCTAAAGCAAGCTCTTATCCAAGAGGATCCTCTCCCTCTTGGTGGCGAGAATTAGGGAGTTATCTTCCCTTAGAAGTGGCCTCCCACCTTCACCTTCCATCTTCCCCTTTCATTCCTTCTATCTTGCCCAAACCACTTCACTTTCTCTCTTCTCTTCCACCCAAATTTCGTCCAACTCCTTAGAGTTCCTCTTTTGTTTTTGTTTCGGTTCAACATTAAGAAAAGAATTTCAGCCTTGGCTTGATGGAAGAACAAGGAAAGGAGCCAAGACCCATCCCTCCCAAAGGAGACTAGAAGAAGCTCCTACATCAATATGTTATGTTGTTTTCTGTTTTTAAAATTTTAAAAAATGAAAAATTTGTTACTTTTTTATTGTTTATTTGTCTTTCTTTTAAATTAATAATATTTCTTATTTTGTATGTTAGTTATATTTTCTTGCTTAAAATGTAAATAATAATAATAATAATGATTTTGTTTTAATATTAGTTTTGTTTACATGTGTTGTGTATTTGTTAAAAATAGAAAAATTCAGAAAGTTTGCATGTTTTATTTTATGAATTCATTTTTTAAAGACCAAAAATATGCATATTTCATTTTTTGTGTGAATTACTTGTTATGCATGAGTGATGTATATAAAAATTGTATGTTTATTTGTTTAAATTATTTTGTTATAAATTATATAAAAAAAACATGTATGTTTTATTTGTTGTGTTGTGATGTGATGCATGTTATTGTGTGTTTGATTATTTGCATGTTGAGTGATTTCTTTTTATGTGTGTTTTATTTAAACAAATTTTCTTTTTGCAGATGGCACCAAAGATATCGATTCCTACCACTGGTCCCAAAAGACAAAGAATGACCACTGATACTGATACCACTTCTAAGGATCCTGATCTTCAGACTGAGGAGCAGCTTAGACCTCATGACCCCACTAGGTTCAAGACAGATGCCAAGTAGGCCCATTTTCATCCAATCAAAGGCCAGAGACTTATTTGGGAGAGGGTCCTTGATCTAGGAGCTGGTGATTATCCTGAGCTGTAGGATGAGAAACAGAGAAGGAGGTGAGGACCTTTATTTTCTTTACCTACTGAGGGGGATCCCATATTGGTCATGGAGTTCTACGCCAACTCCTTTAGGACTCGCCAGGACTCGCCGAACATCGGTCAGCAGATGATTAGTTTGGTGAGGGGTTGACACATCACATATGACAAGGAAACCATTAGTACCCTACTAGGTAACCCTTGGGAGCCTACTCCCGAGAACGATACTTGTTTTTGGATGGAACACAAAAACAAGATTGCTACTAAGGATGGTGATTTGGGATACTTCCTAGATCAGGTTGCTCATTTCTTGAGCAAGGATGGAATCTTCTTTAACCTTAGTAAGGTTAATAGATCTCTATCAAAACCTCCTCAAAACCCAGATGACCCTTTTAGCCCAGGCATGGATGTATCTGATGCTCCATAATATTACCCCCGTCACCCACCTTTCTACTCTTCTAGTTGACAGATGTTGTCTTCTCTACTCTATCCTCTAGAGACGCATTATTGATATTGCTGCTTTGATCTCCGAGCAGATTCACCTTTACGCCCTTGGGTATAAGGTGAATCACCTTGTACCTTTTCCTTTGATCATTTCTACCTTATTGAGGAGGCAAGGGGTGTAGGTGCCATCACCAGAGTTTACTAATTCTTCAGGGAGAGTCCCCAAGGTTTCAGTGAATAGGGATTATTTTGTTCAGTAGTGTGAGCTTCCACCTCTTGAGCAGGAGGCTCAACCCAGACAGAGATGTAGGAGACCACCACCATAAGCATCCACCAATGCTATTACTAAGGGATTTGCTAGGATGAGTGTTGTAACACCCTCGGTTAACTAGGACAATCCCTTCCACTAGATTATCCTAGTCAACTGAGAGGTTACGAGTTTTAGAAAAAATGTGGAAGTTTTTTTTGTACACAAGACTTAGTGGAACATATACATCATATATACAACATAATCATATATAATACATGGTCGTAACAGTAAGTATACATACTGAAAGTAAAGGATCATGCAGGCTCCCATAAATGAAAATAAATTTCATCCTATCCTATTTGTCCTTGGCCCAAGAAGAGTCTAGCTGGTCCTCGATCCGAAATTTATATGATCCTCTGTGGTGTATGGTCTAATCCGGAGGTCTAGAAAAATAGCTATAAAGGTAAGTCTCTACCTCCACAACAGTCGGGGAGTGTCATCACTAACACCCGCCCCATACAATTCAATTAATCATAGTCAACCCTTCCCAACTCTCTATAGGAATTCCTAACATGTATTCTAAGTTATCTCACCACTCTTGTTCTCACTAACCATTCTAATTCTCCATTAACCTCTTAGGGATATTGAAAAATTCATTTAATCATACTCAAATAATGAATAATCATAATTTAAATACAGCGATGCAATGCATGAATTCTTTTCGTTATTTCTATTCTTTTATTAGTCATCATGATGCATGTGGGCCCATCTCCTCCTCAACAATCTCGTATACAAGAACCATGTACACAACCAGCCACCCTTATCTCCCCTGCCCAACTAGAATGACCAGAGCTCTCCTCGTTCTGGTTTTCACAAATGGGTAAGGACTCACGTTCCCAACATCAGAATGGCCAATCACACATATCTCACATCACCATAGAATGGGCACTCCACGGTCATAGAAAATCCCGCCTCTTGTGAAGTACACCAGAGTTTGCTACGGGCTGTCCGGCGATGGGTGCGAATCCAATGCCACTTGGAATTCTCACCTCCGGTTGTACTCCCTAGATTGCCCTCGGGTACCGAGGCGTGGTAGATTCTTCAGTGTACCCATCACTTTATGCTCTAGGGGATTATTCCAATATCCCTCCTCAACTTATAGACATGATGCATAATTCAGCAATCCATTTTTATTCAGTGGTCCTCGGTATAATCCCTAAATGACTCCCATCCATTCCCAATGTCGAGTTCTTTCTCTTTACTTGGTATAACTAAATTTTCTCTTTTTAGTAAACTTACTCAACACTTAGGAATAAAGTGAGGTTTTACACTTTCTCAACAATTTATGGGGGTACATTGGCGCTTCAACACCCACAATTCATCTCAGATTCGAGTCCTACACCTACCAGTCGGGGAGTGTCATTACTGACACCCGCCCCATACAATTCAATTAATCATAGTCAACCCTTCCCAACTCTCTATGGGAATTCCTAACATGTATTCTAAGTTGTCTCACCACTGTTGTTCTCACTGACCATTCCAATTCTCCATTAACCTCTTAGGGATATTGAAAAATTCATATAATCATACTCAAATAACGAATAATCATAATTTAAATACATTGATGCAATGCATTTCTTTTCATTATTTATATTCTTTTATTAGTCATCATGATGCATGTGGGCCCATCTCCTCCTCAACAATTTCGTATACAAGAACCATGTGCACAACTAGCCACCCTTATCTCCCCTGCCCAACTAGAGCGACCGGAGTTCTCCTCGTTCTGGTTTTCACAAATGGGTAAGGACTCACATTCCCAACATCAAAATGGCCAATCACACATATCTCACATCACCACAGAACTGGTACTCCACGGTCATAGAAAATCCCGCCTCTTGTGAAGTACACCAGAGTTTGCTAAGGGTTGTTTGGCGACGGGCGTGAATCCGATGCCACTCAAAATTCTCACCTCCGGTTGTACTCTCTAGATTGCCCTCAGGTATCGAGACACGGTAGATTCTTCAGTGTACCCATCACTATATGCTCTAGTGGATTATTCTAACATCCCTCCTCAACTTCTAGACATGATGCATAATTCAACAATCCATTTTTATTCAGTGGTCCTCGGTAGGATCCCTAAATGACTCCCCTCCATTCCCAATGTCGAGTTCTTTCTCTTTACTTGGTATAACTAAATTTTCTCTTTTTAGTAAACTTATTCGACACTTAGGGATGAAGTGAGGTTTTACACTTTCTCAATAATTTATGGGGGTACATTGGTGCTTCAACACCCATAATTCATCTCAGATTCGAGTCCTACACCTACTTTTATATTTTAATCATCTTGGGATCCCTACCAGTACCATTTTCCAAATTTCTTATTTATAAATTTTCTCATTTAGCTATCCATGCATCACACAACATCCATTAACATACTACATTTATGAAATACTTCACTCAATCCACACATTTGTAATCATATATCAACAACCATTTAATAGTATCACATCATCCAATACACTTCTATTCCATGCAACGTCTACAAGTCACATACTCATGAGAAACTATACTTAAACATTTATCAGCATATCACATCAATAATTATACAGTGATATCATGACATACACAACAACGCATGCCTCTAATTTTACCATTTATGGATGTGAGGTAAATGACATATTCATCAGTATTAAATTTAATGTGATAGCTTTTACGTTGGATTATTACTAGACGTTTTAAGTTATACATCGGGTCGGGTTATTTTTCGAGGTATTTGGGTTCTCTTAAATCATTTATTCTCTTATTAGTTTAATCGGATATATTTGATTTATTTCATAATTTAATTCCCTATTGTCTAATTATAATTTCTTAAGTCATCTTCAAATGACCTCATTGTCTATTTCATTTCACCCATTTAATTGAGCTTTATTTGTTGAATAACTTATTCTCTTGGTCACTAAACGGGTCACTAATCCTATATGTTCTAGTGGCGTTTTAGCGATGTTTCTCTTCAACTTAAGCTTAACATTTTTGTAATTCCTTACTTCATTTCTATTATTCTTATCTATATTAACTAAATTATTTCCTTAACTGTATTCTTTTAATTAGCTAAATTTATTTCCTTTATGAGTGTCCATTAGTTGTTTAGAAATCTAAGTACTACCTTTACCTTGATATCACAAATTAAGTTTATTATTACTTAGTTACTAAAAGTTACTATTTAATTAATAGGTCCAGTTTCTTTTCATAACAAGTCTAAGATTTAGTCCTAAAATCCTTTCTTTAGTGACTAGATTGACTAGTTTATTTCTTTAACTATAATTAATTTCTTTTGCCATATGATTGTCCATTTGCTACTCAAAGACTTAGAAATCTTTTAATTTGAAATGTCATAACTTGGTCTAATATTATTTAGTCCCCCCCCCCCCAAAGTCACCAATGAATTGATAAGTCCTATTGGTTTTTATTTTAAGTTTTAAAAAAATAGTATACCCAAAAATTTATCTCTTAGTTACCAACTAGTCTAGGTCAAAATTTCCTTTGGCTTCATTTTCTATTCATAATGATTAACTTATCCTTTACTATATTATTACCCAAAAATAAAAATTTTTGGTTCTAATTCCAATTATTTAAAGAAATCAACTTATTAATCTATTAGGATCTTTCTTAGTACCTTGATCAAAATTTCAAGTGCTAATTTGCTATTTCTTAGTTTTGAATTTCTTTAGTCTTAAAACAATTAATTCCTAAGTTCATTCTTTTTAATCAAATCTTTTTTAAAAAAAATCTATCCCCTTTTTTTTATCTCAAAAGTTATCTTTTCTTTTAATCCAAATGGTCACCAAACTGGTCACTAAAGTGGTTGCTAAAATTTGTCATTAATAATTTCTTCTTTTACTTTTAGTATCTATTATGCTAAAATTCACTTATTTTCATTTCCTCTAATTTTGAATAAAATCTTCAATTTTGTTCATTTCACCCATTTTTTTTAAAATCCAATTGTTTAAATACAAAAGTACATTTATTTACTTAATTTGTGATATCAAGGTCAAGGTAGTACTTAGATTTCTAAATAACTAATGGACACTCATAAAGGAAATAAATTTAGCTAATTAAAAGAATACAGTTAAGGAAATAATTTAGTTAATATAGATAAGAATAATAGAAATGAAGTAAGGAATCACAAAAATGTTAAGCTTAAGTTGAAGAAAAACATCGCTAAAACGCCACTAGAACATAAAGGATTAGTGACCCGTTTAGTGACCAAGAGAATAAGTTATTCAACAAATAAAGCTCAATTAAATGGGTGAAATAAAGTAGACAATGAGGTCATTTGAAGATGACCTAAGAAATTATAATTAGACATTAGGGAATTAAATTATGAAATAAATCAATTATATCTGATTAAACTAATAGGAGCATAAATGATTTAAGAGAACCCAAATACCTCGAAAAACAACCCGACCCGATGTATAACTTAAAACGTCTAGTAATAATTCAACGTAAAAGCTAGCATATTAAATTTAATATTGATCAATATGTCTTTTACCTCACATCCATAAATGGTAAAATTAGAGGCACGCGTTGTTGTGTATGTCATGATATCACTGTATAATTATTGATGTGATATGCTGATAAATGTTTAAGTATAGTTTCTCATGAGTATGTGGCTTGTACACGTTACATGGAATAGGTGTGTATCGGATGATGAGATACTATTAAATGGTTGTTGATATATGATTACAAATATGTGGATTGAGTGAAGTATTTTGTAAATGTAGTATGTTAATGGATGTTGTGTGATGCATGGATAGCTAAATGAGAAAATTTATAAATAATAAATTTGGAAAATGGTACTGGTAGGGATCCTGAGATGATTAAAATATAAAAGTAGGTGTAGGACTCGAATCCGAGATGAATTGTGGGCGTTGAAACGCCAATGTACCCCCACAAATTGTTGAGAAAGTGTAAAACCTCACTTCATTCCTAAGTGTCGAGTAAGTTTACTTAAAAAAATATTTAGTTATACCAAGTAAAGAGAAAGTACTCGACATTGGGAATGGAGGGAAGTCATTTAGGGATCCTACCGAGGACCACTGAATAAAAATGGATTGTTGAATTATGCATCATGTCTAGAAGTTAAGGAGGGATGTTAGAATAATCCCCTAGAGCATACAGTGATGGGTACACTGAAGAATCTACCGCGCCTCAATACCCGAGGGAAATCTTGGGAGTACAACCAGAGGCGAGAATTCCAAGTGGCATCGGATTTGCGCCCGTCGCCGGACGGCCCGTAGCAAACTCTAGTGTACTTCACAAGAGGCGGGATTTTCTATAACCGTGGAGTTCCCGTTCTGTGGTGATGTGAGATATGTGTGATTTGTCATTCTGATGTTAGGAATGTGAGTCCTTACCCATTTATGAAAACCAGAACGAGGAGAGCTCCGGTCGCTTTAGTTGGGCAGGGGAGATAAGGGTGGCTACTTGTGCACATGGTTCTTATATACGAGATTGTTGAGGAGGAAATGGGGCCATATGCATCATGATGACTAATAAAAGAATAGAAATAACGAAAAGAATTCATGTATTGCATCACTGTATTTAAATTATGATTATTCGTTATTTGAGTATGATTATATGAATTTTTCAATATCCCTAAGAGGTTAATGGAAAATTGGAATGGTCAGTGAGAACAAGAGTGGTGAGACAACTTAGAATACGTGTTAGGAATTACCATAGAGAATTGGGAAGGGTTGACTATGATTAATTGAATTGTATGGGGCGGGTGTCAATAATGACACTCAAAGACTTAGAAATCTTTTAATTTGAAATGTCATAACTTGGTCTAATATTATTTAGTCCCCCCCTAAAAGTCACCAATGAATTGATAAGTCCTATTGGTTTTTATTTTAAGTTTTAAAAAAATAGTATACCCAAAAATTTATCTCTTAATTACCAACTAGTCTAGGTCAAAATTTCCTTTGGCTTCATTTTCTATTCATAATGATTAACTTATCCTTTACTACATTATTACCCAAAAATAAAAAATTTTGGTTGTAATTCCTATTATTTAAAGAAATCAACTTATTAATCTATTAGGATCTTTCTTAGTACCTTGATCAAAATTTTAAGTGCTAATTTGCTATTTCTTAGTTCTGAATTTCTTTAGTCTTAAAACAATTAATTCCTAAGTTCATTCTTTTTAATCAAATCTTTTTTTAAAAAAATCTATCCCTCTTTTTTTACTCGAAAGTTATCTTTTCTTTTATCTCAAAAGTTATCTTTTCTTTTAATCCAAATGGTCACCAAACTGGTCACTAAAGTGGTTGCTAAAATTTGTCATTAATAATTTCATCTTTTACTCTTAGTATCTATTATGCTAAAATTCACTTATTTTCATTTACTCCAAAAATCTTATTTGGGCCTAAGTTATGGAAATCTTGAATAAAATCTTCAATTTTGTTCATTTCACCCATTTTTTTTAAAATCCAATTGTTCAAATACAAAAGTACATTTATTTGCTTACGTTGAGAAATCATCAATTAAAAAGACAAAAGTAAAATTTTTCACCATTAATTCTCTTAAAAATTAAGTTCCTTTATTTTCAATTCTTAAGTCATATTATTTTAAGAAATCTTTTGGAAATCTAATTCCTTAATTTCAACCTTTTCAAGTAAGTTATAAATTTGTGATTTCCCGATCGAAAATTCTTTTACCGAACGTGATATTTCTTAAAATAATTTGATGCCGATTAACGGGTTATTAATTATTTAATAGTGGGGCTTACCGGAAAATATACTACAAATTACATAATTATCTTCGATTAAGAATTTATTAAGTACAACCACATCGAAAGTAACCGAGCCCGCCTAAACGCTAATTTTTATTTTTACTTTTACTAATTTCTTTCTTCGTGTATCCGGTCGCAATAAAATTCCTTCGAGTATACAAACATCGTACTACGCCGAATAAATTTTTAGAATATCGATTAATTCAAAAACGTAACTTTTAGTCGTCGGTTACGAAAAATTCTACGGTTTGAAATCCGACCGTCGAATCTCGATGAAACTTGAAACGTGAACTCCTAAATACTCAATTATTATCACAAGACAGAATTTGAATCAATGAGATGGAGACCCCCTTTACCTCACGATTTCACTGCTATCCGGAGGAGAAATTTGAGGATTTGGCCAAAAATTCCACCGACTGCTCCTAACATACTCCGGTCGTTGTCTAGGCTCCCAAATCTTTAGAAAAATAGACATGCATGGTTAAGAGAGGAGAAAACAGCCACGGTTGGTTCCAAGCATCATGAGGATTATTAATAAACTTCAACATGCAAGGCTGAAATTTAAGATGAAGGAACAAGGACACCAACCAAGAGAAGAAAATTGTAATATCCTTACCCTTGTAGCTTAGATGGATTCACGATTTTTAGGGGCTTCAAGGCAAGGCTACAGCTGATTTTTGGAAGGCCATATCTTGCAAGTAATCTTGGAAATGAAGTGGAGTATGATGGTAGGTAGGTCACGGTTTAAAAGAGGTGGGAGAAAGGAAGTAGAAATTTTAGATGGAGAGAGGATGGATGATGATGGTGGACGTGATTTTAGGAGAAGGAGGGGCTGATTTTATTTATTTATTTATTGAGCCTTGGAAGCTTAAGAGAAAGGAAGAAGTGTTAATTAATTAAAGAGAAGAGATTTGAGGGCTGGATTATTTCTGTCATCAATGTAGAATAAAGAAAGAAGGGAATATACCATTTGTTTAATCCAAGGCATGTGAACATATGATGGCATGGTATGGTATGTAAAATTTTGGTGGCATAGTCATAGAATGATAGCATGGCACATGGTGTCTCCTTATGAGACAAGTTACTAGAGCTTGATGAGGAAGGAGTTAGTTGTGTGTTAACACATGGGAGGGCTGGTGGCAAGCTAAATTAATGCATGGAGGGAGGGGTTAACATGTGATAAACTTGCTGAACAAGGGGTAAGGCTGAGTGGGACAAGTGGCCATTGATGTAGTGTTTTAATTTCTGGTATTTATAGGTTGAGAATTAGCTTTTGAGCCTTTCATGAAGTTTGTAGATCTTTCTTTCCTTTTTAATGTGATATATTATTTGTGATGATCCAAGTTCTGTAGCCCGAGATATACCCAATTTATGACAGGGTGCTCTAGAAGCTTCCCGGATCAGCTAGGGTCTTCGAAATAAATTTACCATTAATTCTTCCTTGGGAATTTTATTTTGTGCCCTTCATAAAAATTATAGATCTCTTTGATGCAGATTCATATCAAAAAGAACAAAGTGATTCAAGCACCAGACGAAGGAGATACATGAATTTAATCGAAGACCGCCAGCATTGAAATGAAACAGCCAAGGGGTCATAAAGATTTATTAAACTGTACTAATCTAGAGAGATTTAGCCTTTGATTTCTTCATGGAAAATGTAGATAATTTTGTTACGGAGATTTTGGCACCATGTTTCTGCAAATTGAAGGTCGTATGAGAAAGTTATGAATTTTTTCTGAACTATGCACAGAGAAATACATCCAAACGTTGGAATTTTGAGACGAATATACTTAATCTTCAATTTTGGGGTTGACAAAGTAAGAATCAGAGTTCGGGGATAGAAACAGAGATTGAATATCTTTTCAAAACAAAGAGATTAAGACCAAAATCATTCAATTCTAAGATCATATAAAAAATCTGGGTCCAAAACACCAAAGGTATTCGGGTCGAGTTTTAGAGTGATTTCTGAGGAAATTAATTGAAAAACAAGGATGATAGAGTCCGAATCAAACTTCGGTCCCTTCAGGAAAAATTCCTAAAACATCAAAATGAGTCACCAGAGACTGACTATGCCACCATCGGATATCCCGAGGTATATAAACGGTCAAACATAGGAGACGCTAAAGGTTCTGATTGAGCTTATCAGGCCAAGTCAGACACCCTTGATTCTTTACAGAGAGATTCTAACAGGACTAGTATCCCTACTAGATCACTAGTCTTGGTTCGAATGGTCAGAGTCTGACCTCAGGCTGGGTCCCATAATTCAAATCTGAGAAACCGAGCGGTATTATGTTAAATATAATTATCAAGTAAATAAACAATTTAATATATATATATATATAATTTCAAAATAAATTATTATAATTATTTATATATTAAATATTATCAACAGAAAATCATTATCGAATAAATATAATTATAAATTAATTTGTACCCGCAATAATCGTCGTTTCTAATAAAACAGCGTTGTTAAATGTTATTTATTATTTTCTTATCTCCGCTTCTCTCACTCGTTACGTTCTCTCGGTATCCTCATCTTTCATATTAAGTTCTGCTTTTCACTATTTTCCTCATTCTAAACTGCTCAGGGAACAGGCCAAAACCCTTGAGCTTCTTACCAGAAGCTCAACAGAGTATCCTCAGACTCCTGAGGGTCTCGTTTCCTATTCTTAAAAATCAGGGCTGTTACAAGTGTAGAGCATCAGCATATGATGCAGATGATGGCTGCTTCTCACCGAGCCTACATGCACCTTCATGATTCATTTTATTAGTACAGGATTCAGGGAAAGGAAGCACCATACATGACACCAGCTGAGTTTGTAGCTCATGTAGCTTGGCCTGGTGATCAACCCACATACCCTGAGACAGGTGGACCTTCTAGAGTTCATGATGACACTGAGGGTGATGCTGATGAGGAGGAGAAGGATGATCAGATGGAGGATGAGGATTGAGAGCCATCTCTATTTTTCTTATGCATAGCACTTTGATTTCAATTTGGTATTTTGGTATTTACTTTAGTTATATTATGGTTTGTTTTTATTTTGTGTGGTGTGTTTTTAATTTTTGCATATTTTCTAAAAATCAAAAATAAGTATTATCTTTTAATAAATTTATCAATTTTTTGAAAATAAAGAAATTTATACACTTAAAGTTTTTACATAATAAAACCATTTCTAAAATTGATTATCGATTCTTTTGTAATTTAGGAATTTTGATAAAATTAATTACAATGATTTTATTAACTATCAAGCTAATTTTGAAAAAACCGGTGAGCTGAGAGATCTTTAAACACTTGAGGGTTTCAACATAATTTCATTCAAATTAATTTTGCTCAATTCTTTGATTTATGTTGTTGTACAGAGGATCTAAGAGCATAATCAAGTCAAAATTTTTGGTAAACACGAGCTAAGGCCAAAAAGCTTACCATGGTAAAATCATATTTATCCTTGGATAGCCAATTTTGAGCCTTAAAAATAATTTCTTTGGCATCTCTATCCCGTAAATAATTTTTAACCATTCCCTTTACTTGACTGAATAAAAAAGCATTTTTGAACAAAAATGTTTGAGTGTTCTTACATAAAAGGGAAGTGAAAATTATAACTTAGTTCTTTTTAAGATTATCATAATGCATGTATATGAAAAATAAAAATGAAAAAGAAAAAGAAGTATATATGCATAATGTCACACCCCGATTTTCTGGACTCGAATCCTGATGTAATCAAGATAATAATTAGTAAAAATATGAGTAAATTTTTTGCGTTTAAAATAATTTTAAAACACCACAACGATTACATCAAGACCCGAACCACAGAAAATCAAAAAGTGAGATTTAATAATTTATAAACTGGATCGCTAATAAAAACGCCCACATAAGTATACAAAATAATTTGAGTTTACAGCGGAAGAAAAATATGTATACGGGGCACCCGCCTAGTTCCATATATGAATATATGGAAAAAGGCTTAGACAACCATGCAACCACATCATATAAGCCTAATAGGTCATAATCAAGCAAGCATCCAAATATCATTCATTTCCTATCATGAATTTTAACCTTAGCTTATGTATTATCAATATATCATCCATATACATTGTCATCCATACAATATCATCAATCGATGGTTATCAACCATCATCATATACAATTCATTCAGCACAATATAATTAATAGTCATTGCCGGCCAAGGCTTTCCATTACAACTATTTACCTTCCTTGAAAGCTTTAGTTCAAGAAATGATCTTATCCCATGATAATCCTGCATCACAATGCTAAAAAAGAGACAACATGGGAGAGTCAGTTATACATTCAAAATGACGAATATAAATACATTGTGATTATGTGTACATGCATACAACCAACATGTGTGCTTTGCATATAAATCACTAATTCATCATTGATTATAATTATATTCTTATAAGTAGGCACTATGCCCCATAAATCAAAAATCATATCGTAAGCAAGCACAAGCACATACACAATCACATTGCCACTTATCATCAAGGGCATTCACGAATCATCATCATCAATTTATTAAATCTTTACTCAATTCCTCCTCGCAAGGGGTTGGTCATCTCAATCTCAAATGCCATGTACCTATGGCTAATGCATATGTCAACTATTTAATGCATATGCAATGGATCCATTTCTTACCATCAGGTGATCGCCACCACCATATCATTCATTTCACAAATCTACATATCAATTGTCATCATGTGGGTTTCCTGCCTCGCACGGGGTACTCACTTCATTGAACCCCGCAAGGTTATTCATTTCACAAATATTATATCATCATCACGTCGGGTACTCCCTTCGTGGAACCCCACAAGGTTATTCATTCATCAAATATCATAACATCATCACGTCAGGTACTTCCTTCATGGAACCCCGTAAGGTTATTCATTTCATATATATCATATCATCATCACGTAGGGTATTCCCTTCGTGGAACCCCGCAAGGTTATTCATATCATATGTATCATATCATTATCATGTAGGGTACTCCCTTCATGGAACCCCGCAAGGTTATTCATTCATCAAATATCATAACATCATCACATCGGGTACTCCCTTCATGGAACCCCTCAAGGTTATTCATTATGATCACAACCATATAATCAATGCTATGTCATGCCATGAATGCAACAATGCAATGATGCATATGCCAATCTTAACCTCGCAAGGATATCTCACCCTCCCACATAGGGGTATATTTTAATTTGGCATTTTCAATAATTAACATACAATCATTTACAAAGCCCCTCAAGGTATATCATTCATATACTTGGCATCTCAATAGCCACAATACCATTCTCACATTAATCCACGCATGGAATTCAAGAAGCATAGCAAGCATCATAGTATGAGTCCACACATGGGAATCAATCAAGGCATGTTAATAAACACACAAGCTCATAGCATCATATGCTAGCCAATACAATTCAAGTTACATATACAAGATTTCAGTTGCATCAAACACAATGGCATAGCAATAATAATAATCACCATTTTATCAAGGGTATGTTCAACAACAATATCCCTTTTCATTCAACATAATTAATCATTATTCAATATGGATGGCATCATCCATTTTTGATCACCATTAATACTTTTTCAAAATTCATTGAGTTATAATAACTCATTGCCATTTAATTGTCCCCTTATTAGTTTCATCGTCAATTAAGGTGTGTCATACAATCATGTCATTTACTTTTCATCATGATTCATAATATATCAATAGAGGGGAAGCATACATGTTTTCATAACATAGCATAGACATACACATACCTTGCCATGGCCTTAAGCCATTTCTCAATCACCACTAGGACACACCACACATGTACCCCTAGTGAATTCGCTCGTTTTTACATAATAAGAGGAGTTTTGGGCAACAATGAGCCCATGATACATTTCAACATTGGGACATGAGAAGGGTTCATTTTTAGTCTTAAAAATAAAGGGACATGTCATAAATATCACCTATTAGTCCCAATTTGACCACCATAAAAAGTTGGGTTCAAAACCCTCATAAACTTGTACTTTTCAATGCAGTAGGTTCGGTATTTTATGCTTAATAAGAGTTAGAAAACTCCAATTAAAGTGAGACTAATTCTTAAACCTCCGTAACACAATTATCTACAACTTTCATGAAGAAGTCAGAGGCCAAAAACGTCATTAAGATGCCCAAACAGGCGTAATCGAGTACAGAGTAAAGGTTAATTAATTACAATGCCATAATCAATTATAGAGAAAAGCATAATCGATTACCAAGCTCCTGTAAGTGGTACCATGCATTAGGTATTTTACCCAATTGATTACGAGAACTAGACTAATTGATTACATGGTCTCTGTTTGGTTCATAATCGATTATAAAATTGTATGTAACTGATTATCTTGGTTCTGTTTAGCTTATAATCGATTACAACCTTGAGTATAATCAATTATGGTGCTACAAAAAAAAAGATAATCGATCAAGCTAATTAATTCCCTTAACAACAGAAGCCTTGTAATTTATTAGGCTGGGGAGCTAATCGATTACACCCTATCAGATTGCAGAAATTATACAGGTTTTCAAAGGGAAATGAACTTCCCACCCACCTAAATATATGCAAATGACATCGGAACTCTACCAAGTTTTGACACGAGTTATAATATACCATTTGTGACGTGTGGCCACTGGTCTCACTCAAAAATTCCCAAAAATGAGAGACTTATGTGTATAAACATGTTTTACCCACTTTGAGGCACTTTTGTGCAACTCAATGGCCTATTCCCAATGGAATTGGCCCATTCCAATTTCTACAAGTCATAAACTACATATATGGGTTATTGAAACTATCACATGCCATCAAAACCACACAAAACTCAATTTGACTCTATAAGTTCCTCAATTATGCATTATCTTTCAATCTTATCACTAATGCCATCATAATGGCCACCTCATTCAATGCCAAGCATCCACATATATTCTCAATTCATAGAACATATACTTCATCCCCTCAAGGATGGTTCATTAATATGTATATATTTCAACCCCTCATGGGTTATTCATCAACTTATATACACATATATTATCATCAATAGCCAACAATTTGCTATTCATAACATTTCACTATAAACATGGCAAGGCAAGCATGAGTATCATGGTATACATACATCACTAATTATTCTACTCATGCATTCGGAATGTAAACTCTTCTCCTACCTCGAGAGAAGAACCGCAATGATTTGCACTCTCTAAATGCTCCGCCATATTTCCCGAAATGCCATCTCCTATTAACACACATACAAACACATATACTCAATTTATAAGCTAACACAAGGTATCATCACAAGTTTAAATAATTGACTCATCTCTTAGAGTTCAATATCAAGTCCTAGGCTTGTCAAAACACCATCTCACATACTTGTGTTAGGCTTTAGGAATTCCTTTCCCAAAACCAAGACTCTCTAAGTCTCAAAGGGTTAAACAAATCTAACAACAACAACATCATGGCCCTTATCCATAAGGCATCCAATATTTCATGTGAATCACTTAACTATCATCATAATTACTTTAAATCCATTATAAGCTTCTTGGCTCCATTCAAGACCATCATCAATCAATAAACTCTTGAGATATTTATCATGGCCTAACTACTCATCAACTCAAGTATCCATTATCAATGGTTTTTAACTATTATTATCATAATAACAACATCTCATATTCACTCTCAACCCAACACCTCAACCATCATTCCTACATACATGCATATACCATCTTACACAAGCTCATGAACATAGTTTAAAATATCATCAACCTCATTAATCAATCCCAATGATTCTAAAGATTTATTCCCTTCATATAAATCATTCTAGAGTATTCAAAACCATCAAAATCATTAATTTAGCCAAAACCCCCAAATCACCACACTTAGGGTTTTTCATCAAAACTCAATAACCATTCCTAATAACCATCAATCTTCATCATTAACAACACCCACATACACAATATCATGGGTTTTCAATAAAAATCATTTTTCATGGCATTATTACCTATTTCCCCCAATTCCTATAGTTAGAGTTCCATTAAAAATCCAACAACCATCATAAATAATCATCATCTTCTACCATCAAACACTACATTTTCATGTACCCTTCTACATCTACATAAAAACACATATGTATCACACCCCACCTTTGGGTTTTGCCTAAAAATGGTTTCTAATCCATAACCCATACATATTTTATACTCTCCCAACAAATAAACTCATAACCAATGGCATAAGCCCAACAAAAATGGTGAGGAACTTACCCCAAGCCAAGAAACAAGTGAGCTTCCAAGAGAGGGAGGATGGGTGACGAAAATGAGAGGAGAAGGGGGAAAGCTTCAAGCCATCATGTCTCCTTCATGGTGTTGGTGTATGCACTATGAGCTTTTATGCTTTTTCATTTGTATCATTTTTCTACTTATCAATAGAATAAATATTTCAGTTTAAAATTGTTTTAAAACATATTTATCCTTGGAGTAATAGGTCATATAAAAATTATTCCTAAAATGTCCCTAGTTAAGTATTTACATGGGGACATGTAAATACACTGAGACTAGTGTGTGAGTGTACTGATGACCTGATCTCACAGATCATAGATATAGATGATATCGAGTCTTCACACGGGTACACATTAAGAGTAATGATGTACTGGATAGACCCACCATGAGAACGTTGCATGGATCGTTACATGATTGTCATAAACGATTCTCAATGTGATAATGGTATATGTAGTCCTTCGACCTGAAGTCACTACGATTCCTACATAAGGAGTTTATTGTTTTAATACAATTAAACGTCTTCTGTAACAAGAGGACTATAAAGGTTGTGATTAGGCAATGAACAAATTATGCAGAGGGATGTGAGTGATGTAGATGGGATTTGTCTCTCCTATGTGACAGGAGTGATATCCATAGGCCACTTGATGGAGTAAGACTAAGAAAACGCATGGCCATGCTAGAAAGAATAAATATTAGATATTTATTCGGATCCAGTCTACTCCGGTATCAAGTAAAATAAATTGGGCCGTACAAGGATGACGCGACCATGCCTTGGGCCCAATTAGGATATCGTGACAAAAGGAATAAACGTATTAAATAATTATCACTTATAGGTTATGTTGATAATATTCGGACATAATGATGCATTGCTAGATGCCGCTCTTATTTTATATTAATAATAAAATAGTTTATTATTAATATGACCGGGTATTTTACCTATAGGGTCACACACATAGAGTAAGCCCATCAGAAAATGTTGTCTTATTTTAGTTGGACTAAAATAAAGCTATTGGGCCTAACTCATTTGGAATGAGTAAGGAGCCCACTTTTAGAGAGAACAAATTAGGTCAAACCTAAGCCTATAAATAGAGCATAAGATGCTCATAGGCCGTTCACTCAAGTGATACATAAATTCACAAAAGTTGCAAGAGCTACACGCCGTCAAACTAGCAGTTGGCAAGTGTTGCGATTCTGGTGGGAGTGCTCGTGTGGACTCCTAAAGGACGAGGCTACGACTGCTTCGGAGTTCTTCAAGAGGTAACCTAAAATAATTTCGAAATTGTTTTGTGCTTTGAAACACGGAACCTTGCAAATCCTATGGAATCCCTTTTATTTTTCCGCTGCTCATGCTTAGGGATTTCCTAACACATGGTTCATGGTGCAAACGAAAATAGAGGGGGAAGAGCACAAAGCCTCCTCTAGGTTTTGGAGTAAAAAAGGAGAAGAAGAGAGTGAGGAGATGAGAAGAAAAGAAACAACTATGTTTGCCTTAGAGAAGAGAGGCAACGTGAAAGTAGGAGAGGAGAAGAGAGTTTATGTTTTATATTTAGCCCCCATTAGTAATTTCACTATTTTATAACAAACAGGATCTCAGTTCAGGCTCAATACTTAATTTAAAAATTATTCCGATTATATATTCGGACTCCCAATAATATTCTTAACAGCCCTGACCAATGGTATCTCAATCGGAGATACTTGGTCCAACACCCATATTTTAACCGGGTATAATTTTAACTTCTTAAATCTCAATAAATTATAAATATCCATAATAAATCCTAATTTAATTATTTCCAAAATTTTGAGACACTTATTAACCCATTTATAATTATTTAATATTTATTCCTCCTATTTACTCATTTTTATAAAATTTAGGATGTTACAATCCACCCCACCAAAAAAGAAATTTCGTCCTCAAAATTTAACCTCGACACATATATCATAAGGCTATACTCTCGGCCGGACACCCATAAGGTCCAACGACACCGAAAAATAGCTTCGAACTCCCAAAGTCCATCAAGACATGATCATTATCATCCCATCATTCCTAACATAAAATTTTCTACATCCAAAGTATGTCATATGTCATCGATCACAACTCATCTAACAGAGTTCACATGTTCATACTCAGTACGTCCAGATAGGCTCAGTACATTCACCATAAGCAGTTACAACCCTACACCTGTCCGGCCTATGTGTTGCTGCATCCGACATACAGGAAGGCATCCCAATCCCGCAGTGGTTACCACAAACACATGAAGTCGGCGCATAAGTGCATGTTGCCACAATGCCTATGGCATGTAAGGCCATATCGGGACAAGTACTTTATATTCTCATTGCTCACATCGGCCATACTTACACAAATAATACTAACTCACGAGAAGCTTGGTGGTAATTCGCACCAGTCCATAACCAACCTACTCATATCACATCATCATTATACCAATAATTCGGCATAAATCATGCCATACAAATCACCAAATATCGGTTACCATCACCACAAATGGGTATATCAACAATGGATCTCCAATCATCACAGGGTAAACATCCCATTATCGGGCTTCATGCATCTAAAACCATGGGCAAATAGCGTAATAACCCTTGTCTCATTTACATATTGTTGGCTATAATTCAATTCAAGCCTAAATGAGTCACCAAACTCATATTAAGTATGTAACCACAAGGCTATAATAAGGTCCATAATCGTATAACAAGCTTCCATGCTAGTGAATCTTCTCACAAATCACAACCAAATCCCATAAATTGGACGTACAAATCATATCGTATCATATCACTAAGTGATTTCTATTATCAATATATTCATTTCCAAATCAAAAGGGAGGGTAATGACAGGATCAAATTTCCATTTATCAACCCATAATCACGCATGTCATCTTTATGTCATATCATAACCCGTAATTATCCTCATGATCACAATGTCAAGGGCACACAATTTAGCCTAAAGTCATACCACAAAATCTCATATCACATCCAATGTCAAATCATACCCCGAATTCAACATCATTATTCACCAACTATTTAGGGGTTTACAATAACTATTCTTATTCCATCACATAATGGCTCTAGCCTCAATAATTTATCTCACAACTTATTTTACTATGGCTCAACTAACCATAAGGTTTAACAATTCATCTGACTTAGAAAGTCCAAGGGTTACTTACTACCCATTGTGGAATACTCCTACAACACACAATATCATTATATAAAAGGGCTCATAAGAATAACATAGAGCCTAGACCACCCTAGGGTCTAATGTCAAAAGTTTTGATCATACAAGATCATAGTAAGTCGCACCGGGGTTACCGCATCTAGTGGGTCAAAATTAAATCAATTATTCACTCGGTTCATAAATATAAAACCGAATCCAACCTCGATCATGTGCTAACAAAATTTCACATCCAATCGTCTTATCACTTATTTATGCTCTCAATTTAAAGAGATATAACAGATCAATTACATCATACCCATATAGTGTTGTGCCCAAGGATATAAAATCCATCTTCCAAAATTAGCACAATCAATCATTTTGATACATAAATATCCTCGTCAAGGAATTCTTTCATTACCATTTATCCAATCGACTTTAGCACATGAAATTATCACATTCAATAAATATACTTTGGCTATAAGCCACAAACATGATTACAAGAGACCCAACCAAATAATTCCATTTCAATATATATACATGGTCTCATCATTCATGGCCTACTACCATATCAATTCACTTTTAATACCTCCTATTCGTGATCAACACACGACATAGGTCCATCATCAAATCAATTCATATTCCATACTTCATATCCATGATCAACGCATGGTATACATTCATCATCAATTCAAGTCATACTCAACATACCAATATCAAATGCATAATATCAATGTATTCATCATTAGAAGGAAATAGTGTAAGGAACTTGGCCGCACTTACACAAACAACCATATCAATCACATTGAGGAATTCATCCATATATATTTAATCTCATGAATCAACAAAAACCATCAATGCATACTTATGCTCTAGTAGCGTATTATACACTTCAATGATAAATGAGCATATTTCCATAACCAACAATCATAGCTCAATAACATTAATTCTTATGGAATCAATAGTGGGAAACCAACACCCTATCATAAACCCAACCTTCGGCAATAACTTTCATAAGTCTACATAGGGTAACTACACTCTAATGATCACCAAATATTTCTCACAATGGAGCAATTGAGCTCTAAACATCCATAATGCCAATTCATCGTAGAGCAACCATGCTCTGATAGTACCCAATAACTCTATTTTAGAGCAAAATACGCGCTGATACCAGCTTGTCACACCTCAATTTTCTGGACTCGAATCCTGATGTAATCAAGATAATAATTAATAAAAATACGAGTAAATTTTTCACGTTTAAAATAATTTCAGAACACCACAACAATTACATCAAGACCCAAATCACAGAATATCGAAGAGTAAGATTTAATAATTTATAAATTTGATCGCTAATAAAAACGCCCACATAAGTATACAAAATAATTTGAGTTTACAATAGAAGAAGAATATGTATACGGGGCACCCACCTAGTTCCATATATGAAGATATGGAAAAAGGCTCAGACAACCATGCAACTACATCATATAAGCCTAATAGGTCACAACCAAGCAAGCATCCAAATATCATTCATTTCCTATCATGAATTTTAACCTTAGCTTATGTATTATCAATACATCATCCATATACATTGTCATCCATACAATATCATCAATCGATGGTTATCAACTATCATCATATACAGTTCATTCATCACAATATAATTAATAGTCGTTGTCGGCCATGGCTTTCCATTACAACTATTTACCTTCCTTGAAAGCTTTAGTTCAAGAAACGATCTCATCCCATGATAATCCTGCATCACAATGCTAAAACAACATAGGAGAGTGAGTTATACATTCAAAATGATGAATATAAATACATTATGATTATGTGTACATGCATACAACCAACATGTGTCCTTTGCATATAAATCACTAATTCATCATTGATTATAATTATATTCTCATAAGTAGGCACACATGCCCCATAAATCAAAAATCATATCGTAAGCAAGCACAAGCACATACACAATTACATTGCCACTTATCATCAAGGGCATTCACGAATCATCATCATCAATTTATTAAATATTTACTTAATTCCTCCTCGCAAGGGGTTGGTCAATAACTTAATAAGAATTTACTTATCTCCTACTTCTTTATTTATTTACTTATTCATCTTTATTCAAACTACTTTTAAGAAATTTCTTAGTTTTCAATAAAACTACATAAATTTTTGGAAATCTCTTTTATCTTTTAAAATATATATATATATACACTAAAACTAAGATTTTTAGTTAGCGTATCAAAAAAGGAAGGAAAGAGAAATTATTTTATAAAAATAAATTTTTACTAATATTTTACTTTAAACTCTTAATATATATATATATATATATTGTTTTCAAAATGTATAAAAATATAATAAAAAAATTTCAAGTACTAAGGTTTTAAAGATTGATAATTCTGAATTCAAGTTTTTAGTAATTGATTTTGAATTGACCTATAAACTTTCTAAAGAAGGTAGTGAAATATATTTAAGGCTTTAAAACTCAAATTATAATGAGATTTGATTTGTGATTTGAAAAAGATCTATACTAAAATTCTATATGAGTGATAGAACTTATTTAAGAATTTAAAAAAGTACAATTTACTAGGGTGGCTATGTCACGATTCTTAGGCCCCGATAATATAATTGAGTTTCTAAAAGCCTTAACCAACTAAATACGCGAGTAGTTCATGCATCATGAATCATCAAAGAGAAATAAAATGATATTGTCTGGGGACGGATTATAGAAATCGAGGATACATTAGAGGAGGCTTAATTTTAAGCCTTGGGATGAGAGGGTGTAAAAGGGTGCTTCAAGGGATCTGGGGTCGCTCCCTAGTGTCGGGTATTTTCACAATAAAAACCTTCTCAGTCTCTAAGTGTTTCCATGTCAGTCGAGCTGTTCATGTTATTATTATCTGGAATTCTAAAACAGTGTAAACTCCTGGTTGGCCCAATGCAAGTTAAAAATTTAAGGGCCTGTATATATAGGTAAGTTATGATGAAGATATTGCATAACATTCATACATTCATAATTGATTGTGTATGTGATTGTGATTGATATTATTATACTAATTTATGAAACCCATTTATTGCTTATGTCCCATTTGGGAATATTATATTCTGTTTCTCACTCATTTCTTTGTGTTTTTGTTTCATATGTTTTAAATTGATGATTCGTACAGAGGGAAGGATCGAAGAATCCAGGGAGTAAATATAGCTCGGTATAAATACCGTGGTCCAATTAATAAATAATATCATTAACCAACTGCTCTTGGGCCATGGAGTTTCCTCTCTTTCTAATAATGTTTAATATTTATTTTCTTTGGATGAATGTAAAACTACTTTATAAATTTTAATGATATTCATGACGTGTTTCAGAAATATTGTATGTAATTTTACTCTGATAATTTCTTTTAACGATTATATTTTTAGTAAAAAAAATTAAGAATTTTTTTAGAATTTATTGAGATGTGGTGTTACAATATGGTATCAGAGCATTTAATCCCATAGGCCTGGTGAAAGGCCTATCTTGCTTTATCTGTAAACTCTGTGTAGGGATAGAAAATAGAATATCTGACTTAGTAGTAACTGTGATTGATGTCACAAGTCTTAGTTACTGTAAAACAGGAAAAAATGGCTGGAAATGATCTTGCTGGAGTTGTAGAACGCTTAATCAGTGTAATAGGAGCACACGAAGGTCAAGGTAATGATGTCTTGAGAAGGTTGGACCTGTTCAAAAAGCGTAATCCACCTCGTTTCAAGGGATGATATAACCCTGATGGAGCATAAATCTGGATCCGAGAGATAGAGAAGATTTTTCGAGCATTGCAATGTATTGAGGCTGATAATGTAGTCTTCGCTACTTATGCCTTATTTGAGGATGCCGAACATTGGTGGATAACATGCGTAGATAATTTGAAATTAACCATGTTGAAATCACCTGGAATCATTTCAAGGATATGTTCTTGGAAAAATACTTTCCAGTTGATGTTAAGGAGAAAAGACAATTTGAATTCCTGTCACTAACCTAAGGAAATATGATCGTGGGAGAGTACGCATCCAGGTTTGAAGAGCTATCTCGTTTTCATTCTCAAAATTTGTAAATGGATTGCGGCTAGAAATCAAAGAAGCTATACGAATACAGGAAATCCGTGAATTTTCCATATTGGTAAATTGCTGCAGGATCTTCGAAGAGGATCATAAGGATAGAATGACCAAAAGCCGTGAATCCATTCATAAGGCGGGAGAAATGAGAAGTGGAGGACCTCACCATCACCAAAGAAGAGACTTCAGGAGAAAAAGCCGTACCAAGCGCCATTTCGTCAGTTTGGAGCAACATCTGTTCCCAATAAACCCTAAGCTTCATCTGGAAGCTATTATCCCACACCTACACTAGAATTTAAATGCTTTATCTGTGGAGGACCCCATTTGAAAAGGGATTGTCCCAAAAACACTTATATTTACTTTAAGTGTAACAAACCGGGTCATCACATCAAGGATTGCCCAGAGATAAAGAGGGAGAACCCTGAAGGTGCAAGTACATCCATAAATACTCAAGGAGGCATACACAATGCAATTAGAAGGCTGAAGGTGAAAGGAAAGGTTTTCTCCATTACTGAGGAAGAAGCATCCCATTTTGACTCCATGGTGGAAGATAAATGTATCACTAATAAGATTCCTTTAACTGTTATGTATGACTTAGGTGTATCATATTCCTTTATTGCCAATAACTGTGTAGAAAAACTAAAATTACCCGTGATAGAATTGCCATTTGATTTATCTGTTTATACTCCTAGGAATTATCCCATTGTCACTTCTAAAGCTTGTTGGGAATGCCCTATTGTCATCGATGGTAGGGACTTTAAGGCTAATCTCTTTTGCTTACCCCTTTCTGGCTTAGAAGTTATTATAGGGCTAGATTGGTTGTCTGACAATCATGTTCTAATAGATTCTCATAATAAAACCATAATGTTTAAAGAGCCTGTAAATTTGAATCCAGAGGATTCGAGATTTCTAACTGTCAACCAAGTGAATGCCTCTTTAAAAAGAGGGGCTCAAGGATTCATGTTATTGCTTTCAATGAAAAAAGAGCAAGAACCAAAAATCAAAAATCTGTCGATCGTGTGTGAATTTCCTGATGTTTTTCTAGAAGATATTCCTGGTTTACCCCCAAAAAGAGTAGTGGAATTCGCCATTGATCTAGTACTTGGAGTTAGACCTATTTCAATTGCACCATATTGAATGTCACCTCTAGAATCAGCAGAGTTGAAGAAACAGCTTGAAGAGATGATAGAGAAGCAGTTTATACAACCCAGTGTATGCCCCTAGGCTGTACCAGTGTTATTGGTTAAGAAAAAGGATGGTAGCATGAGGTTGTGTGTAGATTATCAGCAACTGAACAAAGTGACGATCAAGAACAGGTATCCTCTGCCAAGGATGGACGACTTGATGGATCAACTGTGTGGTGCCATGGTGTTCTCTAAAATTGATTTGAGGTCTGGATACCATCAAACAAAGGTGAAGAAAGAAGATGTACTGAAAACTACTTTTAGAACACGCGATGGCCATTACGAATATCTAGTGATGCCTTTTGGTGTAACTAATGCACCAGCTGTATTCATGGATTACATGAATCAGATTTTTCATCCATATCTAGATAAATTTATAGTGGTGTTCATTAATGATATACTAGTGTACTCTAAAAGCAGAGAAGAACATGTTGAACACTTGAAGGTTGTGTTGGAAATCCTGAAAAAGAAACAATTGTATACAAAGTTGTCGAAGTATGAATTCTGGTTGGAAGAGGTGAACTTTTTAGGACATGTAATTAGTCAAGGAGGAATAGTTGTAGACCCTTCCAAGGTGGAAGTAGTTTTGAAATAGGAGAGACCAACCACAATCACTGAGATCAGAAGTTTCCTGGGCTTGGTTGGATACTATAGGAGATTCATCGTAGGATTTTCAAAGTTAGCATACCCACTGACCAAGCTAACACAGAAAGGATAACCTTTTGTGTGGACGACACAATGCGAGAATAGTTTCTAAGAGCTGAAAGACCAACTTACTTCTGCACCGGTGTTAGTACTCCCCAATCCACATCAAAGTTTTGAAGTATACTATGATGCGTCTAAATAAGGACTAGGAAGTGTACTCATACAAGACAAGAAGGTTGTAACCTATGCGTCACGCCAATTAAGGCAACAAGAGATTAACTATTCTAGCCATGACTTAGAATTAGTTCTTGTAGTTTTTGCCTTAAAGATTTAGAGGCATTATCTATACGGTGTAATATTTGATGTGTTTAGCGATTATAAGAGTCTCAAGTATTTATTTGACTAAAAGGAGTTAAACATGAGGCAACAAAGATGGGTGGAGTTCTTAAAGGACTACAACTTTGAGTTGCAATACCTTCCTGGAAAAGCAAACATAGTAGCTGATGCTTTGAGTCAAAAGTCTCTGCATGCATCCACAATGATGATTAAAGAGCTGGAATTGATAGAGAACTTCAGAGATCTTAACCTAGCAATAAAAGTTAATACTAACAACTACAGATTAGGAGCGTTGCAAGTGACAAGTGAATTCCTAAGGCAAATTTTAGAGGACGAATTCCTGCAAGAGAAGAAAGAACTCTTGAAACAAGGAAAAGAAGTCGAGTTCAATGTGGGAAAGGACCAATTGCTGAGGTATAAGGATCAAGTGTGTATTCCTGACTAAGAGGATTTGAGGAAAGAAATTCTGGAAGAAGGCTACAAAAGTTATATAAGTATTCACCCCGGAGCTACTAAAATGTATCAAGATTTGAAAAAGTTGTTTTGGTGGCCTGAAATGAAAAAAGCGGTGGCAGAGTACGTGACTGCATGTCTAATTTTCCAGAAGGTTAAAGTGGAACATCAAAACCCCCTAGAATACTACAATCAATGGAATACCAGAATGGAAATGGGATAGAATTACCATGGATTTTGTGACTTCTTTACCCAAAACTCCATTAGGACATGATTCAATATGGGTAATAGTTGATAGATTAACTAAGTCTGCCTACTTTATTCCCATTAATATTCGTTACCCTGTGGAGAAGCTAGCAAAATTATACATCGAGGAGATTGTGAGATTACATGGAATTCCTTCAAGTATCATTTCTGATCGGGACCCTCGTTTTACATCGTAATTCTGGAAGAGCTTACATAAGGCTTTGGGAGCAAGACTACGTCTGAGTTCAACATATCATCCTCAAACAGATGGACAATCCGAAAGAATAATCCAATCCCTAGAGGACTTGTTATGAGCTTGTGTGTTAGAGCATAAAGGAAGTTGGAATCAATTCTTATCATATGTGGAGTTCACCTACAACAACAGTTTCCATGCTAGCATTGGCATGACGCCTTTTGAAGCATTATATGGAAGAAAATGTAGGACTCCACTATATTGGTTTGAGATTGGTGAAAACTTGATGTTAGGACCAGAGTTGGTACAACAAACCACGGATAAAATTAAAATGGTTCAGGAAAAGATGAAGGCAGCACAAAGCAGGCAGAAAAGTTACTATGACAAAAGAAAGAAGCCGCTTAAATTTCAAGAAGGCGATCATGTATTCTTGAAAGTCACACCTACGAATAGGGTTGGTCGGGCAATGAAATCTTGAAAACTAACTCCTAGATTTATTAGTCCATATCAAATAATTCAGAAAGTTAGTCCTCTTGCTTACCACATTTTCTTCCTAATATCCATAACATTTTTCATGTGTCAAATTTACGAAAGTATATATCTGACCCTACACACGTTATTGAACCTGATGTCATACAAGTTAAAGATAATCTTACATATAATGCACCACCTGTCAGAATAGCTGACAGAAGAATAAAAAGCTAAGGGACAAGGCAATTCCACTCGTAAAGGTCATTTGGTGCGAAACGAAAGGAGAAAATGAGATGAAAGAGGTTCATCCCCATTTGTTTTACTAAAGAGTGTAAATTTTAAGGACGAAATTTTTTTAGGGGAGTAGAGTTATAACATTCCTAATTTCATTATTTCTTATTTAAAATAAAATTTCAAAGGAAATTGATTATGGTTCTTTAGAACTTTTTGATTTTTATACAATTTATAATTTTTGGAAATTTTTATATTTTTTAATAAATATTTGAGAAAATAACCAAAGTACCCTTAACCTTTTATCTAATAACCAAAATGTCATTGCTGACATCATTGCTTACTCATCACTTACCTCATTGCTTACATCATTGCTTACATCATGAATAGTAAAATAAATAATAAAATAATCTTAAATAGTAAATTTCTCTTCCTATAAATAGGTGGTTCATTTGCAAGATTTACATATCAAAATTAGAGAATCTAGAGAGATAGTGCTTAAGAAATTAGTGGGAAGTAAATTTTTTTAGTAAAAAGAGATTCTGTTGGATGTATAAGGTAATAATATCTTTCTTCTATATTCTTTTTATGATTATTTAGTATATTCTTTTTAACACTCTTAAACTATTAATATACTATTACTATTATGAATAAGTTACTATGGTAAAAATAAATTACCACTATGTGTTATTTTTACGATTTACTGTTACTATTCACAATTTACCATTTACTGTTATTATTCAAAATTTATTATTTACCGTTATTATTAAAAATTTATTAGTTACTGTTATTATTCAAAATTTACTATTTACCATTACTATTCACGATTTACTATTTACTGTTACTATTCAAAATTTACTATTTACCATTACTATTCACGATTTACTATTTACCATTACTATTCAAAATTTACTATTTAGTGTTACTATTTATGATTTACTATTTATTGTTACTATTTACTGTTACTATGCATAATTACTATTTACCATTTCTGATAGTAATCTTAATTTTCATCTTATACCTATACTGAAATAAATTAGTATTAATATTTTTAAGAACTCAGAGGCGCAAAGCAAATTCACTTTTAGTAGCAATTCAAGGTAAGGAGTGAGATAAGAATATAATATGAAAATACATAAGAATAATGGGAAGAGTCTCTTACTCCTTTTAAACTTAACAATATTATTATTTTAAAACAATAACTTTTAACTTAAAATTTATAATAATTGTTAGTAATAATTTAAGTATCTCGTGTAACTTAATCTAAAATATCTATTCAAGGACTTGAACTATTATGACCTATATGGACTAGACTAAACCTATGTAAGGACTTTTACTATTATGACGTATATAGACTGAACTAGACCTATACAAGGACTGGACTATCATGGACTTACATAGACCTGCACGAGGAATAGACTATAAGGACTTAAAATAACTTTATTAATATAACCATTAAACTTTGAATTATGATATTTATAAGTGATATTTAATTATTTGATTTGATTATGATTGATAATATTTATTTGTGATTGATGATGTTTGATTGTGATTGACAATATTTGATTATGATTGATGATCTTGTAATGTGGAGTTTGGGCATATAGCAAGCATGACGGAAAGCTAAAACTCAGTAAGAATTTACTTATCTCCTACTTCTTTATTTATTTACCTATTCATCTTTATTAAACTACTTTTAAGAAATTTCTTAGTTTTCAATAAAACTATATAAATTTTTGGAAATCTCTTTTATCTTTTAATATATATATATATATATATATATATATATACTAAAACTAAGATTTCTAGTTAGTGTATCAAAAAAAGAAAGAAAGAGAAATTATTTTATAAAAATAAACTTTTACTAATATTTTACTTTAAACTCTTAATATATATATATACAAAATTTTCAAGTACTAAGGTTTTAAAGATTGATAATTCTGAATTCGAGTTTTTAGTAATTGATTTTGAATTGACCTATAAACTTTCTAAAGAAGGTTGTGAAATATATTTAAGGCTTTGAAACTTAAATTATAATGAGATTTGATTTGTGATTTACAAAGGAACTATACTAAAATTTTATATATGTGATAAAACTTATTTGAGAATTTGAAAAAGTACAATTTACAGGTGTGGCTATGTCGCGATTCGTAGGCCCCGGTGATATAATTGAGTTTCTAAAAGTCTTAACCAACTAAATACGTGAGTAGTTTATGCATCATGAATCATCAAAGAGAAATAAAATGATATTGTCTGGGGACGGATTATAGAAACCGAGGATATATTAGAGGAGACCTTTCCAACACGAGACCTTTCCAATGTGCTTTTGTCCTCACTCACACATTTTCTGAGAACTTCCCAGGAGGTCACCCATCCCAGAATTACACCAAGTTAAGCACGCTTAACTTTGGAGTCCTTATGTGATAGGCCACCGAAAAGGCTAATGCATTTGTTGATATAGGTAGTACGAATTCATTCCTTTAAGCTATCCTCGACTGTATAGTCCCATACCTATACAGTCTTTGGATCCCTCTCATTCAGGTATGTATTCAATTCGTTCATGTGTCCCTCCCACTGGAAGCCTGCCAGGAGCCGCTCCTTGTCCGTGCCTATGCACCGGCGATCACTCCCCGCCCTCAACAGTGCCCGGGATATCACATCCCCGCTGGAAGCCTGCCAGGAGCCGCTCCTTGTCCGTGCCCATGCACCGGCGATCACTCCCCGCCCTCAACAGCGCCGGGATGTCACAATTATTATCCAGAATTATGAAATGGTGTAAACTCCTGGTTGACCCCGTGCAAGTTAAAAATTTAAGGGCCTACATATATAAGTAAGTTATGATGAAGATATTTCATAACATTCATACATTCCTAATTGATTATGTATGTGATTGTTATTGATATTATTATACTAATTTATGAAAACCCTTTATTGCTTATGTCCCATTTGGGAATATTATATTGTGTTTGTCACTTATTTCTCTATGTTTTTGTTTCATATGTTTTAAATTGATGATTCGTACAGAGGGAAGGATCGAAGAATCCAGGAAGTAAATATAGCACGTTCTAGAAAGAGAGCTCGGTATAAATACCGTGGTCCAATAAATAAATAATGTCATTAAGCAACTGCTCTTGGGCTATGGAGTTTCCTCTCTTTCTAATAATGTTTAATATTTATTTTCTTTGGATGAATGTAAAACTACTTTATAAATTGTAATGATATTCATGAGGTATTTCAGAAATATTGTATGTAATTTTACTCTGATAATTTCTTTTAACGATTATATTTTTAGTAAAAAAATTTATGAATTTTTTTAGAATTTACTGAGATGTAACAGAGGGTGTTACATTTTGTGCTGAAAAATTGTCTCAATCTCTATACCAATAGGTAATGGTTTTGCAATAATCCAAGGGCCATCGAAGAGAGCATGCTTGTAATCATTTTCTACATTGAATCAAACCATATAGAAATCCTCATTGAGACCCAAAACTCTAATATCCCCAATCTTAAGCCCATATGCTTTTTAGCATGTTAATGATCATGGGAAAACTCATCTTTTCTCCAAACAATTTCACTATCAGGGAAAGTTTCCATGGTGTATATAACCTCTGATACTTACCCACGTTAATCATGATTTCTGAATTAGGATTAAAGGTTTTTAACTCTATCTCAAGAATTGGTTTCATCAGGTCTTGTGGATATAAATCCCCTGACACCATTTGTATAATCTTAAAATGAGATAGGCCAAAACCATTATCCAACATCTTCTCTTTATATGACAGTTTATGTTTTGTGTTTCCCTTTGCCTTAAGTCGTATGTCAACACCTACCTCCGATGAGTTTTCAACATCCATGGTTACCTTGGTTCCCTCCTTTATTCGCTTAAGGTTGTGATTAACCTAATCCTACTCACCAAAAACCCCATTGTTTACATCATCCATAAACCCTAAGATAGGATTCGACATTCATAAACTTCTACAACATAAATCCCTCTTTAAGACTTTCCCCCACTAGCTTAGCCAATAATGGTTCGTGAGTCCCTTAAGGGGAGGCGAATGATCTCCTCTTGCTCAGTGATGCCCAACCCTTAGAACACTAGAAAACCTAATGAGAAAAACCTCAAATAGCCTAAACCCTAGCAAAGTGGGGTCAACCAAAATTTCATTCTTGATATCTAAATTTTAAAGATATAGGAAATGTTTCCTTTTAAATTTCATATAAAACTAATAAAATCCAAAATTTATAAATTTTATTTCTACAAGCTTGAAACCAAATATCCATAAATTTTATTTATTTATCTTAAAACTCTTATATTGCATATTATATTGCTATAAAAGAATAAACTTATATTTTGACTTTTGATTTTTTTAATATTTTATAAATCTCGTATGTCCCACGGTAGCAAAATGACATTCTCAATCTCTAATCTCTAAAAACTAAAAAGAATAAAAAGCAAAACAAAACTGTAAAGGGTTTCCTTAGTCCAGCTCAAGTCACAAGAAAGGTAGACCAGGGTCATTTTATGGTGGACCAAAAAATACTTTGGATCATTTTAGTCCAGCATCTTTGGGAGTATGTTTTTTGCATACTTTTCACAATGGATTTTTTTTACTTTTTACACCGACTTTATATGCGGTGTAGATACAGTAGGTGTAAAAAAAATTTTAATTGGTATCTTTTACATCGGTTCCACTTCAAAACCACCGTACTTTCTTTGAGATCACTTTTTCTATACCCGATGTAAACTAGTATTTTTACACCAGTTCCCTTGAACGACTGGTGTAAAAATGGGTAGATATACAAAATGCCACCACCACTTGTTTTACATGTTTTTTATAAAACCGATGTAAAAAATCAATATGAACCACTAGATGCTTGGTCCATCATAAAATACATCAAGTATGCTATCAAAGCAAGCCTTTCTAGGGTTTTTGACCGTAATAGGGCAACACACCTATCAATATATAATTATTAATAAAAGATGCATCTAGCAAGAGTTGAACTTGAAACCCATAAGTCACAACAAACCATGACAACCGCTAAGACACTTATTTGCTTGATGTAATTAAGGAAACTTATTATATATTACTCTTTCTTGTTGTCATGGCAAGTATGCTATTTAAAAAAATTTATATAGATTTTTGATAATTAAAAATATAGCTCATATTATTTATTTATTAATAATATATTTAGTTATATTAAAATAACAATAATATTTTTTATTTAATATTAAATATTTATATACAATAGGTAATTATATTAATTTTATTATATATTTCATAAAAATTATCATTGTTAATCTTTAATATAATATAATTAAGTATATTATTAATAATATAAATCAAATTATTAACGTAAATATTTAATAATTATAATTAAATATATTAAAGGTCGATGTTATTACTATATTTAATAAATTTTCAATTTTTATTAATATGATATTTATAAAAATTTAAATATATTTAATAATTTATAATTTTTATTAAAATATATTTATAAATAAATAATATATAACACCCCTGATTTTCTGTACTCGAATCCCGATGTGATCGTCATAATTAATAAAAATACGAGTAAATTTTTAGCGTTTGAAAATATTTCCAAGACACCACCATGATCACATCAAGACCAAAATCACAGAAAACCAAAGAGTGAGATTATATAACCTAAAGCTGGATCGATAGATAAATTGCCCATAACGGTATACGAAAATAATGGAGTTTACAGCGGAAGAATATGTATACCGGGCACACGCCTAGTCCCATATGTGACGATATGAGAAAAGGCTCGGCAAAGCATGCAATGGCATATCATAAGCCTAATATACAATCATCATCATTTTACATAATCACATAAGCATACAATGCCTAAGATATAAGTATATACTTATCTATATGGTCATGCGTCATACATCTCCAATATTCATATTTATAATAGACCATAACCAGCCCAACTTTAAATTCATATGTCTCCACTATTAGTATATCCTCCAAGTGTATACATATTCACAATTCGTCCATCAATATCAATAATTACAACATCATACTATTCATCATATACATAACACGTTAAATTACAATGTTGCCGGCCAAGGCATTCCTCTACAACTATTTACCTTCCCAAAAGCTTTACTTTAAAAATGTCCTCTTCCCATGGCATTCCTGCATCAATACTAAAAAGTAGACCACATGGGAGAGTGAGTTATACATTTCAAATGACGATATGAATACAATTGAAATTATGTGCATATGCATATCAACATCATGTATGCTTTGCTAAACACATCAACAATCATCATAGATTATTAATTCAACAATATATATTCATTTCATACTTATTCATCAAATCATAGCAAAGCAAGTATATACACATTTGTCACACCGCCACAATGGGCCAACACATATCTATCACATCGCCACAATGGGCCAACACATCAATATAGACCATTCTGGTCTTTCATCAAAGTCACCATGGGCTAACATCATCATTATCAATCATAAACAAATACGCCCTTCATTACATTGGGCCATAACATACATATCGTCATATTTAACATCATTTCGTATATTCATATCATTTATTACTTTTATGTGGTCTTTTGGTATATTAATTTCTCATCTCATCAACACCGTACCATCATCTCAATCATCATCAATCATCATCATATTCTGGTATATCTCCATGCTATATGCAAATGCTCTTATGGCTAATGCATATGCACAATGGAATAGACAACAACAAATGCGAATCCGACTGTGGGAAATAACACCAAGTTGTGGGTTCAAGCATGATCACATACCATGCCCCTACTACAGTAGTAAAATGTGTACACATATATCATAATGCATGCATATTCACCATATTTTTACTGGTACCAAACCGCATCGCCCATCATTCAACACCTGGTCATTTTCACTATGACCGCGGTATACGACATATTCAACATATGGTGTTGCGGGCCTGCCAGATATCAAATCATGGCGGCTGTGATCCCAAGGACCACCGGGGTCACCTAATCATCAAGAGCCACCCCCCACAAGGGTCGGCCACATGTAGCTCCCCGTAGCAAAACATGGGCGGCTTCGTGACTTACACATCGAGTCATAGGGGATACAACAAATTGCTCGTGCACTGAGCCACCCTCCCACTGGGTCGGCCGAGGGAACTCCCCTAATGTTCCAACATCGGCGGCTATGATATGTCATGGATGCAATGCAATACAAATCAAATGCATTCTCACTCTGTGCATCCTAAATGCCACTCATCAAACATCATCATCATAATCACCAACACCACCTTACACCTTAGTGGATTTCATCATTGTTGGTTTCTTAGTCATTATTTTCAAGTTTTAATATGGCATTATCATCTCAACATATTTCACATACATTCCACATCATATACGCAAGTCAACACTTGCAATCAACCATAACGGCATTACAATATTATATAATATTCATCAATAATACCTCACTTTCATTTAGTGGGTTTTCATCTCATTATTCATTACCATTGCTCAAGTATACTTTATAAGTATATATATAATTGTGTGGTATTCACAACATTTTCAGTTTCGTAATTCATACCACACATACAAGACTATGCTTGTATCACACACAATGGCACACAACAATTTATCACTATCAATATGCCCTCTTTGTGCAAGAGAGTGCTCAACCTCATCATTTAACATTATTTAATATTATATTTTCTCTAATTTATCTACTTATAATTCATACTATGTCATTTATTTATCCCTTCATACATTTCAAATTCATTCGATGGTATATCTCATAATCCTGCCATCACAATCTCATTATCATCCTCTCATCATTCAATCTCAGGTGGCAAATTCATCATAATTCATTATTTTAGTTGAGGTGGTAAATACCTAATTAATTAATTCCCATGTACTAATCAACCTTAATCACCACGATGTTTTACCTTCATCACGTTATCTCTCATACATCCCCATATTCGTCTCAGATTTACCTCATAATGCCAAGAAGGAGGGTCAAACATAAGCCTGCCACCACTAATATTGAGTAAAATCCATTCTGGTGGAAACTCGCTCAAGCGAGAATCACCTCCGCTTGAGGGAGACGGATCAGGCTCGCAGGGGCGACCCCTTTCGCATCAGCGAAAAGCCCCCAGTAGCGTCCCCAAAGCTTACTCACTCGGGCGAAACGCCTTCACACCGGCCACTCGCTCGTGCGAGAATCATCCAGTGACCAACTCCATATGTATTCGCTCGAGCGAGGCTACCTTCAACTAGCCACTCACTCGGGCGAGAATTGTCCAATAACAAATTCCACTGGCATTCGCTTGAGCGAGACACCTACTCGCTTAGGCAAAATCCGACCAGAGGCTGTCCTTACCTTCTACACTCGCTCGCTTGGCAAGGCTTCCCAGCACTCAATTTTTCACTCGGTGGTTCACAGCACTCGGTTTTCACTCGGTGAAATGATTCCAGAACCGACTCATCTTTCGCTTGGCATTTCACTCGGCAAAATTATTTCAAGCCGACTCATTTCTCACTCGGCCCTTCACTCGGCCAAATTATCCAAAACTGACTCGTCACTCGATCGGTCTTTCACTCGGCAAATTACTCCAAAACCGACTCGTCCCTCGTTCGATCTTTCACTCGGTAATTATTCCAAAGTTGACTCATCTCTCTATCGATCTTTCACTCGGCAGAATCATTCCAAAACCGATTCGTCTATCGCTCGGTTTCCAACCGGCAAAATTATCCAAAACTGACTCCTCTCTCACTCGGTCTTTCACTCGGTAAAATTATTACAAGCCGACTCATCTTTCACCCGGCTTTTCACTCGGCATAATTGTTCCCAAATAAGACTCATCTCTTACTCAGTTTTACTCGGCGAAGTTATCTCAAAAACGACTCTGCTCTTTTTCACTCGAGCGGGGCTTCCTAACACTCGGTGGAATTATTCCAGAACTAACTCCTTTCTCGCTCGCCTTGCCTGGGCGAGTAACTCATTCACCTGGGCGGATTTGGGCCAGAGGCCAATTCTCTGAAGCAGAGGACTCTCGCTTGGGCGAGATCCCATCTCGCTTGAGCGAGACTATCAGGTCTTACACAGAATTAACAATTCTCACAACCTGACGCAGGAAATTCTCATTTTAAACCAACTGATTCACCACCAATACATCATACACATCACATGAGACATATAAAACTCTCACCACCCATTCATACTCGGAAATTCTCATTTCCACTCATCAATCACTCTCTTAAATTCTGATTCATCAACCATAAAATGAAGGCTTTAAGACACCTCTCGTTACCACATTACTCATCTCAAAATAATCCTATACACTTTATTTAACTCATTCATTCATAAATTTTCACCATCATTTAGTTCATGCCCAACCAAGGGACCATCAAACACTTATCATCAACATCATATATATATACATACATTTTCATAACAATTAATATAGCCAAGCCATCATTCATCACTTCATCAAATCAATCATATAAGGCATTTATGGCAAGGCATTGCATGAGTTCACACATTTACATAATTTTCAATTAATCACTCATGCAATTGAAATGTAAACTCCTCTCCTACCTCGAGAGAAGAACCGCCACGCGATTACATCGATCTTTCTGCATCACCATCCGGAATACAATCCTATCAACAATTATACATACACATGTAATCAATAAAACCATTACAAGACATCACATCTCTTAACTTATGATCAAGTCCTAGACTTGTCTAAGCTCCAAATTCATATGCCTATGTTAGGTTTCGGGAATTCCTTTTCCCAAGGTCAAGATTGTGACGTCCTTAGTAATTTCCCCACCAACGTGACGTTTTTAGTAATTTCCCGAATAAATTTTTCACGTTTTAAAAATCATTTTTGAAATTTGTAATAAGTCATGTAAAAGTTGATAAACGCGGATTATTATCATACATACTAGTCGTGAATAATTAAAGTCATGAAATATTTCTATAGCGGAAACGATTTAGAAAAATACAGTACATGAAACATTATATTATTATTACAACCCATCAAATTAAAATAAAGTCAAATTCCAAACAATAATTCACGTAAACTCCATTCATGGCATCACTCTTCATTCTGTGTAGCATTCACTGTAAAAATTAATGTAAGAGTGAGACAAAATATAGAATAATTATAAAATAAATAAAATTGCACAAACACAACCAACAAGGCATAATGATATGATGAAAATGCCAAACAAGTTCATTTATAATTAATAATTCTTAAATTAGTCAAATGATGTCATGCTGGATCCATTTGGTTTGGTGGGAATACTACAGTAAAAAGTCTCATAGAGACTCCAGTAGGAATTAGCATAACCATGAATCCCTACATCTTCATGGCTCCTGCGAAAATAAGTGCACAAGTAGGAATTAGCATAACCATGAATCCCTACACTTTCATGGCTCCTGCAGTACCGAAGTACACAAGTAGACTTAGCATAACCATGAATCCCTACACTCCATGGCTCCTGCAAAAATAGGGCTTAAACTCATCATAGAGTAACCCCCCACCAGGGTAGGCAATCATGGAACCCCTAAAATTCCATGGTGCGTCCAATGCTTATGATGCATGAATGCCTTTAATTCTCTTTATCATTTAACATACCATGATATCAACATTTCCAAAACCACTTAGAAAACCACAAGTCCTCAAAGGGACACATCACATATAATAATTTTTAGAATCATGGATTTACTGTTTCAACCACATGTATCAATAACCGTAAGGCATTCATGTATATATATATATATTAATTTAGTCATTCATAATTATTCACCACCAAAATATACAAACTGTATGATACTCATTAGACACTCAACAACATCCATAATAATTCATAGTCACTCAAGAATTCAACAATAAATTGTTACCCATAGGGAAAATATCATTTTCATCCATAATAACCATTATAAGTAAGTTTCATCATTTCCAACACCAACATATGTTAGCAAAACAACCATAATATGAGTAAATCAAATCCTTTTCAAGTGATTCCACTTTCTGTAGTTCAATAATAAAATTATCTACAACTTTCATGAAGGTCATAATCTCATATTCCAAGCAGAAACATCACTTATTCACAGAATACAGAACTGTCTTAAAGAGGGTTTTCAAAACGTACATATGTTAGTATTTTCAACGTTTCTGGAGCTACAAAAATAATTTTGGCATGGGGCCAGTCCTAAATTACTCCTAACACAAATATCTACAACTTTCATGAAGACACCGATCACTAATTCTCACCACAAAATTCCCAGTTTTAAAAATAAGATTCGTATTTCATTGTTAACAGATTTTTAGCATGAACATACTTCTGTATTTTGGGCATATCTAGAGCTACAAGCATCTTTTTAACTTGAAACCATTTTCTATAAATTTCTAACATAAATATCTACAACTTTCGTAAAGACATCGAAGCTGATTATGCATGTATAATTCCCAGAAGATTAATATATACACAAAACATAGGATAAATATTTCACTCGGACATGCTGTAGTATTTTGGCTATAACTTTTGCTATACATATCCAAATCAGTTGACTCAGGTCTCAAAATTCACATAACAAAAAGATCTACAACTTTGATGAAGAAGTCAGAATCAAATTCATACGTTTTCAGCATCAAAATTGAGCAACAAGATAGGAAAATAAAACTGGAATCCTAGGACAGCATACAATTCTACCCATTTCATAATTATTCACAACCCTGTCCCCTCTTACTTGGATTGAAGATATTTGGCTGATTGAAAATGGTCTCCTTGCTGTCCTAGCTTCAGATCGAAGGGCCTTGATGGAGAAGAGTAAATGAGAGGAAAAGATTCACTAGCTTACTTGTTCTAAGGAGTTCTGGTCTTAACAAGAGGTGGTGTTAATAATGCAAAGACAAGTGGGGAACATCATCCTCGTGAGTGGATTTTTAGTGGGCTGTTAGTGGATTGATTGTGGAAAATAATGGAGGTTAGATAAGAAAGTGAGCTCTATAATTGTCCACTGCTGGCCGTCTACACACTAGAGTGAATAATGGATTAGATATATTAAAATATGCATAAGAGGACAAAATTGGAGTCAAAACGTTAATCCTGACACTGAATACCGACTGAAATTCCACTCGGTCAGCCTCTAAACCGACTGGAATTCTACCCAGTCAGCATATATGCCGACTGGAAATTATCAGTAACGTGAAGAGAAGGAAATCTGAGTCCCTCTCGCTCAAGCGAAACCCTCTCTCGCTTGAGCGAGTGCCATACATTGCACTGGCAGAGGGAAGTTTCGCTCAAGTGAATTCTGACTCGTTTGAGCGAGACACACAAGCCTCACTTATTCCACTCTCACTCGCTTAAGCGAGGAATTCATTCGCTTAAGCAAAATCCGACCAGAGGTCGTCATTCCCAAAACCGACCCTTCATCTACTCGGTTTTACTCGGTGAGTCTGTTCTATAACCGACTCCTTCCATTGGGTCCTTCAACCAGCTAAGTCGCTCCTGGACTATCTTCACATTGCCAAGCATATACCCACTCGTTTAACTAGGCTCCTCAACACTTGGGTTTTCAATCAGCAAGTCCCACCAAAACTGACTCCCATCACTCGGGTTTTCCCTTGACAAAATCTCTCAAAACCGACCCATTATTCATTCAACCAACTCATTCCAGGGCCGACTCACACTCACAGCGTCTGTCACTCGGCTATTTACTACAAAACCGGCTCATCTCAATCAATCGTCTACTCAGTAAAATCAATTAAAACCGACTTATAACACTCAGGTTTTCACTCGACACAAGTCCATCAAAACTGACTCAAGGCACTCGGACCTCTACTCGGCAAAATCAATCCAGCCCGAGTTCTTTCTCTCACTCAGACTTCCACTCGGTAATTTCATTCCAAATCCGAGTCTCCACACACACACGGTTCCACTCGGTAAAACTTTTCAGAAACCGATTCTCCCCCATAGTTGTTCACTTACTCGGAATCTCATTTCAGGATTGACACATCACCTGACCAGCTTTCACTCGGCATCTCATTCCCAAAGCTGACCTCTTTTCTTCTTCACTCACACGAAGTTATTCCAGTGCACATCTGGACAATCATACACCGTGTGTCCCCAATCGGAACCCTACCACTCAGAAATATATTTTCCTCTGTACTTCACTCGAAAATGAAGGCACTCAGTGAACTTTCATTCAGAATTGCAACATCTGACCATGATTGACTCGGAAACGAGTCATTCAGAAGCATTTGACTCAGAAACGAGTTATTCGAAAATACTTGACTTGGAAATGAGTCATTTGAAGATATTTGACTTGGAAACGAGTCTTTCTAAGAAATTTGACTCGGCAGTGAGTCACCCCAAGGTGAGTCACTCGGATCCTTTCACCCAGAAGAGGTTCTATCAAACCCTCTTCACTCAGAAATGTCTCTGAGATAGGGATTCCACTCGAAAAAGACCCTCTCGGCCATGTTCCACTCGGAAAACACAACCTTCACTCGGAATTTCAATTTTTCACTCGGAATTCTCTTGGTCACTCGGAACAAAGCCTCTTCCTTACTCGGACAGTCCTTTCTAAGGCATGTTTCACTCGAAAAATGGATATTATCATCAAAGATCTATATAAATTCCATAATTATACTCCAAAATGGAATTTTTGAAGTAATACAAGCCATCCATTGAGTGTTTTATTCATTGATTATCACTTAAGACCTTCCATACCTCATAATTTACAAAATAGGACTATTATTAAAAACAAGATGTTACAAAGATTCTCCAAGTCTTAAGGGTTAAACAAATCCAACAACATCAACATCAATATTCAACTCCTATCCCTCAAATATTCATTTCTATGTATAACATCATTCCAAGGTACCAAAATCATCAAGTGGGTCAAAATCCCCAAATTATTAATACTTAGGGTTCCCTTTCCAAACATTCAAGCCTAGGGTTTCCATTTCCACCCACATGCAAGGTTTCTAACATCACCATCTTCAACCCAACAACCCAAAACCGTAAATAAAACAAGGTGAAGGTAAGAAATCTTTACCTCAAGCTTAAGCTCCACCAAAACGAAAATGAAATGAGGAAGAGGGAGATGACCAATGCAAGCTCCCAAGCTCCATAAATGCCATTCAAGCCTCACAAATCCAAGCTTTTGTATTAGTTTTGATGAAAATGGGTATAAAAGAGGGTGGGTCACGGTTTGTGGAGAAAAGGAGAAGAAGAAGAAAAGTGAACATGGATGATGAAGGAGAAGAAAGTGTACGGTTGGGAAGAGAAAAGGGAGAGTAGTTTTTAATATAAACTGGGTATTACCCATTGGATAGAGAAATGCACCTTTTAGTCTATTATCCATTGTGTAAAAGTATGAAAGGTGAGAGGGAGAGAGACCACGGCTGAAAGGGAAAAGAAAAAGAAGTTTTTCATTTTCTTTTATTCCAATTTGGTTCATAATTTCCCCGGTTTTACATCATACGTCGTATCCAATTAATTATTTTCTTAACACTAAAAATTATTCTAACTATACCACCTTAACCACAATAATTTTCTAAACATTTTAGACTCATCAAACATCTAATTAAATCAAGTTAGTCCCACATCACCAGTTAATTTATCCGGTTCCGGTAAATCTATTTTCCTTAAAATCCGAGATTTTACATAATACAATAAAAATATATTTATAAAATATGAATTACATTTTTAATTATCAAAAATCTATATAAATTTTTTTATATAACATACTTGCCATGACCATAAACAAGAGGGATATATAATAAGTTTCCTTAATTACATCAAACAAATAAGTGTCTCAGTGGTTGTTATGGTTTATTGTACTAATAGGTTCCAGGTTTGATTACTGCTAAGTGCATCTTTTATTAATAATTATATATTGACAAATATTTTTTGGACCATCTCATTTTAGAAAATATTTTTTTTCTGCCCTATTACGGTCAAAAACCCGCCTTTCTATGTGTACATACCTTTTCTATGCTTCTTTTGACCACTTTCAGAATTAGTACAGCAACCCTATAGATTAATTGGAACGGGATGCACCTTTTCACAAGTAACGAGTAACATTATTATAAATTAAATTAGCAAACAACAGAGTTTTGCAAAACTTGCTTTCACACATTACTTTTGGCAGCTAATTGAAACCGAAAAGCGAGCTCATAAACAACTAGGATTAATCACCGGTCACATACAATCAATTATACTACCACTACAACTCAATATTATTTCCCGTATATGTAAGAACTATATAAATACAACATGTGACGTTCCTAAGAGTAGCAAAGATTGTTGGTGCACAAACAATGATTTCATAGTTAACAGACATTAGGTCCAAATCCGACAAAACCATTGGCTCCATCAACTGAAATCTGGATCCCTTCTTGCTGAATATTGCCAATGATGGAAAGGCCAGAAGGGGAAGGAGCAAATGCAAAACAGAAAGTTCCAACATCATCGGCAGGAATCAAAAAATTCCTAGCCGGGAGTGTCAAAATCTGTCCACCCGAAAAGTAAAAAGAAACCGTGGGAACCCGAACCGTGACGAAGCCGTTTAAATCATAGCAAGTGTCGAAAATGGACACTCCAGAAGCACGTGGCAGGTTCGTGGTCTGGTCGACAAAAGCATCGCGAAAAACTTCATAAGCCAACGTTGGGAGCCTCGTAACGGCAGTGCCCGTGTCCATAACGACTCCTCCTTCCCCCAAATCGCTTAGGCGAAAAAAATCCTCCGTTATGTTTAACCGCAACCCTCCAACGCCAAGCCCCGAGAGTGCCACGTAGTAGAAACTTGGGAAGAAAGGGTTGCGAACGAGTGGGACCCACGCGGCACCCAATGGCATTGCTTGGCGTCCGAATTGGAGCGAACCGGACGTTCCGGTTCCCCGCGTGAGTAAACAGTATCCAAACGCTTCACCGGTTTGGCCACCTAGCTGGCCCACAAATGACATGGGCCCAGCACCCAGGCCCAAAAGCCCAGCAGCTCCAACGAACATTCCTTGGTTCCAGTGGCCGCACCCGATGGCGGTTTTCCGAATCACGGTTCGGCCCAAGGTGAGTGTTTCGAGCGCGAGGGTGCCTTTGGTGTAGGAACCATCGCCGTAAGACACTTCATAGCGACACCTTCCTTCGTGACAACCCCAACCCGCGGTGTCGAGTTGATCGCAGACAGAGGAAGAGCAAGAAACGCCTGTGTAAGATGCGGAATGGGTTGGGTTGAATATTGGGTCGGATTGGTTGTAGCATTTGTCACAGGGTTCACATTGAACCCAAACGACGTCGCTTCCAGAGTCAATAACCATGTACTGGTATACCGGAGGACTACCAACTCCTATTCTCACCATGTACTCTCCGCTTCCTTCTTCCGTACCAGACACCACGTCCGAACCGAAAGCTGCTTCGGGTTCGGAATAAGAACGGTTGTGGTTAAGACAGTGAAGGAGAGACGCGACTCTTTTCAGGTCTCGTTGGATTCGCGCGTTGAAACGGGTTTGGTGGTCTTTTGCAGCGGCATTGCTGCTGATTTTGTCTCTGTGGAAGAGTTTCACTTTCCATTTTTCTTCTTCTTGTTCTTCCTCTTGTAAATGTTTGGGTGTTTGGGTTGGCTTCAGTTTTGTGGCTGCGATTGTTTCCTCGACGTTTAGGTCTTGGAAATGAGAAGTTGTGGCTGCTGCAGAGGAGGTTAGAATGAGAAGGAAGAAGAGAAACAGGAGCAGCACATTATTGTCCATAGTTGTTGCTGAGAGGTGGAGAGTGAGGGTTGATTTATTATTATTTAATTATTACAGGTGTTTGGTTGGATATGGAGTGGGGAAAGGAAGGGGTTAAAGAGAGGGGTAGAGAGAGATGAGTGTGATGGGAAATGATTGAATTTTAGAATGACTTTTTTGTAGCAGGAGGGAGGGGAAACGTCTGCTGCGGAGCACGTGTTTATGTCTTTGGTGATTTCCAGCAGGATGCCACATTGATGCACACTGAGCTCATCTCCTAAATCATGCTGCTTTAGAAAACAATGAAATTAATTTATATATATATATTGCCAAAATTAATTTAAAACAATTTATAAATTTTGTTTTTCATACATCTTAAAAAATTTACGACATCTTTTTTAATAAGTAAATGGACGCCAAATGTCTAACACCAAACTTCTGTCATTTCACATTGTAATATTTAATTATAAAATTATATGGGTAAATAAATATAGATTAAAATTTCTTTTTAACCTTCTTAAAGTTTAGGGATTAGAAAAAAATTTCTAAAAAAAAAACCTTAAGTTCTAACCCTTATAAAATTTTAAGATTTACGAATTTAAGGAAGATGTCTTGAACTAATGAGGTGGCATGAGTTTAGGCCACCTCATCAGTGACACGTGTCAATAATATTATTAATTTAATGTAGTGGGTGTTTATGTGTCAATTTTCACCTTAAACCCCAAATTAAGAAACCCCCAGATTAAAAAACCCTAATTAAGAAATGTCTTCAACCTTTGGACCAGAAAACAAAAATTAATTGCCCTGCACTACGTCTTTAACCTCTGGACTAGTGAACTCAAAAACTCATGGCAACATCAAATGTCTCAACTGGGTGTTCCTCATCCATGGAGATTGAACACGCTCAATGTAGGTGTGGGGAGCACCCTGTTCTTCTTGTTTCAAAAACAAAGAAGAACAATGGAAGAGCCTTCTAGAGGTGTCCATTTTTCTTGTTAAGTGGCCATCGTTTTCATTAAGGTTCGTTGTAGCTGATTTTTTTTATGGGTTGTATTATCTTGTCTCAGAGTAATGAAGACTGTGGGTTTTTCAAGTGGGCTCATACTGCTCTGACCGCTCAGCTTGAAAGGGAGTGAAAGTGAGGGTTATACCTGCAAGTGGGATCTTGAAAAGCTACATGAGGAATTCCAGCTCAAGAATGCGAAAGTGAAATCTAAGCTGGTGACTGAGAAAAGCAAATCTTCAATGTTAGTGACAGTTACAATTGTTTCCTGGGCCATGATGTTGATGATGATCATGTTGTATGTAGCAACAAAGCATTGAGGGTTGTGTTTGGGTCATGTTGTAAGAAGTACTTTGTGTTTAAAAGAGGTTAGGAAGAAGTCCTTACAATGAGTAGGGTTTAGGAAAAAGCCCATACAACTGCAAAAAGGGTTTAAGGAAAAAGTCCATATAACATCTAAGGTTTAAGGTTTTGTTGAATGTAAGGTTTGTTATGCTGTTTTGGTTTGCCATGAAAAAGTATTGTAATGGAATTATCTGGTTTGTTCTTTGTTGTTTATTCTGGTTTTAATGTAGTTATTCTGGTTTCAATAGGACCCATTAAATTAAAGGACCTGTTGGTCATTATGTGTTAAAATATACATATAATTAAAGGACCTATTGGTTAGGTTCCAAGGCTATACATTAAGTGGAAACAATAGAGAATGAAGCAAGTTCAATTATTGACACTTTGCTGGGTTCTTGGGAAGTCATAATGTAACACCCCTGGTTTTCTGTACTCGAATCCCAATGTGATCGTCATATTTAATGAAAATGCGAGTAAATTTTTTTTTCGCGTTCCAAACTAAGTTTAGCGTCACACCGAAACCCGAATCATAAAAAACCGAAGCGTACAATTTTAATTAATTAAACCTGGATCTATAACTAGTTCACCCATAAAGGTATACAAAATAATAGAGTATACAACGGAAGAATATGTATACCGGGCACACGCCTAGTCCCATATATGAAGATATGAGAAAAGGCTAGGCAAGCATGCAGTGGCATATCATAAGCCTAATAGACAACCATCATCATTTTACATAATTACATAAGCATGCAATGCCTAAGGTATAATTATATATATAAATACATATACATTCGGGAGTCTTCTCCCGATTATCTCAATCATCAATGAACATCACTCAATTTCAATCTTTTTAATATACATCAAATCATCAAATCCGAAGGATTATCCTATTCATGTCCAAACTCATTATAATCATCCATATCATCATAAACAACCTATTCATTATACAAGAATCCATAAATGATGCCGGCCAAGGCACTTCCTCTACCACTATTTACCTTCATCCAAGCTTTAATTGAAATCCGAACTCATCCCATGGCAACCTGCATCGCAATGCTAAAAAGGAGACCACATGGGAGAGTGAGTTATACATTCAAAATGATGAATAACATATATTGTGATCATGTGTATATGCATACAACCATCATGTGTGCTTTGCTAACAAAACATCAAATTATCGTTCATATATCATTTCATCATTATAACAGGCATACAGACCTCATGAATCACAATTCATATCATAAATAAGCACAAGCACATACATAATTATATACACAACCACCTGCCACTTATCAACAAGGGCATCCTCAATCATTATCATCATCGATTCATTTTATCTTTTATTCAATACCTCCTCGCAAGGGGTTTTTTAATACTCGTGGTCATCCTATTTCGAATATACAATGGATCCAATTCCATATCAACGGGTTATCACAACCACCATACCATTCATTTCTCAATAATTCTAATAATAATATCATCACTCAGGGATTCACCCTTCGTGGCACCGCGCAAGGTGATTCATCTCAATAAATATCATAATATCATCATCACTCAGGGCTATACCCTTCGTGGCACCCCGCAAGGTGTTTCATTTTAAAATAAATGACATAATACCATCATCACTCAGGGATACACCCTTCGTGGCACCCCGCAAGGTGATTCAATTCACAATGATTCAATAACAATAGGACCTCGTCCTCTTCACTCAGGGATATACCCTTTGTGGCACCCCGCAAGGTGATATATTCATTTTAATAATCATTTATGCAATAGCATCTTCACTCAGGGACACACCCTTCGTGGCACCCCGCAAGGTGAGATATTCAACAGTATGATCAACATCATCTTCACTCCGGGATCTACCCATCGTGGCACCCCGCAAGGTGATTCATTTCATAATAATTATAACATTATCATCATCACTCGGGGATACACCCTCGTGGCACCCCGCAAGGTGATATACTTAACAATTCACAATATCATCATCACTCCGGGATTTACCCTTCGTGGCACCCCGCAAGGTGATATATTTAACATTAACAACCTTTATCAATGCCATGCTATGTCATGAACGCAACAATGCAATAATGCATGTGCTCAACAACGTCGCAAGGACATCTCACCCTCTCAATTAGGGATATATTGTATATTTCATATTTTGTCATCAATGGCATTTCGATAATCATACAAAATCATTTATCAAGCCCCTCAAGGCATATCATCGATTTAACTAGCATTCATTGGCATACAAACATTCACAAGGCCCCTCAAGGCACATCATTCAAATAATTGGCATCCAATAGCCACAGCATCAATCACAATAATCCACACATAAAACCATTCGATGCATATTCATCATTCACATATTTAGCAATCATCATTGCCTCGAACACATACAAGTCTAACGCTTGTATCAACCGCTAGAATGTCATATATTTCATTTTATCTATCAATATCATTATATATATTCATTGGGGATTTCCAACCCAATACAAAAGTATCATAATAATTCTCAATAATTAACAATTGCCATTTTCACTAATTCAATACATATATATATGGCAATGCAAGCATGAGTATCAATCACATACGATAATCATCAAATATATAACTCATACAATTTGAATATTAACTCCTCTCCTACCTCGAGGGAAGAGCCGAACCATTCCAATGCTCCGGAAGCTCATTTGCACCATTCAGAATTCGATCTACATATTATACATATGCAATCAAACAATCAATAAGCCATCTCAAGGCATTTCTCTTAATTCTTAAACATTTGCTAGCTTATCATAAAGCCCAACATCAAGTCCTAGACTTGATGAACACTAACTCATGCAACTGTATTAGGCTTCGGGAATTCCTTTCCCAAAGTCAAGATCCTCTAGATCTAAAAGGGTTAACCATTCCCAATTACAATAACATCACATTTATCCCTCATCTATAATGCCATCCATATTACCTTTAGTGAATCCGTTCGTTTTTCCTAATAATAGAGGTTTTCGGCAACAATGAGCCCGTGGTAAATTTCAGCATTAAGACATGAGGTAAGCTTATTTTTAGTCTTAAAAATAGTGGGACATGTCACAAATATCACCTATTAGTCCCAATTTGGCCACCATAAAAAGTTGGGTTCAAAACCCCCTTAAACTTAAATTTTTCAACATAATTGGTTCGGTATTTTTCTCCTAATGAGAGTTAGAAAACTCCAATTAATGTGAGACTAATTCTCACACCTCCGTAACACAATTATCTACAACTTTCATGAAGAAGTCGGAGGCTAAAAATGTCATTAAGGTGCCCAAACGGGCCAAAAATAGCAAAGAAAACAGACCAGTTGGAAAAACAGCACAACAGTGGTCATAACAGGGCTCTGAATCGATTCAGGTTCGTATGAATCGATTCAAGCATCCCAAAATCTCAATTTTTGACAAACAGAGGGCCTTGAATCGATTCAAACTCGTATGAATCGATTCAAGCATCCCAAAATCTCAAAATTTGACAAATAGAGGGTTCTGAATCGATTCAAACTCGTATGAATCGATTCAAACGCCCCTGGAGCCCAAAACAATGAAAACAGCACCTCTTGAATCGATTCAAAGGGTCTTGAATCGATTCAAGACAGCCCTACTGCTGTTTTTATGCAGAACAACACCAAAATTTCAACTTCCAATCACCCAATCTCATTCAATTCAAATCCAATGACCATCAAAATTTGTCACAAGCTAAAATATATTATTCGTGACGTGTGGCCACCGGCCTCACTCAGAAATTCTCAAAATTGAGGGACTTATCCACATAATTGCGTTTTAACCCAATTTTAAACATTTTTGGGTAACTCAAGGGTCAATTTTCAATGGAATTAGCCCATTCCAATTTCTACAAGTCATAAACTATGCATAAAAGCTATTGGAACTATCCCATGCCATCAAAATCACATAAAACTCTATTTGACTATATGAGTTCCTCAATTATGCGTTATCTTTCAATCTTATCATTAATGCCATCACAATGGCCATCACATTCAATGCCAAACATCCATATGAAATCCTCAATTCTCAAGGCATACACTTCATCCCCTCAAGGATGGTTCACTAGCATATATTTAATTCAACCCCTCATGGGTTATCCATCAATAACACATTACTCCCATCAAGGGACACTAAACATTCATCATCAACATATACATACCCAAATCATTCTCAATAACCAATAATTTTCCACTCATATCATTTCACTAACCCTTCACATTCACCATGGCTTTGGTGTTCATATTCATCATTTCATACTCACATTAACACCTACATTGGGTATTTTCTACCCACATTCAATTCAACCTTCCTAACCACAATACATATATTTCCCCAAATTCTTAGGATAAGAGTTTTCATCAAAACCCAACCATCAACACAAATAATCAATCCCAACCTTTCCAAGACCCATTCTAAAGCATAAATCATTAATATCTATCAATTGGCCAAAAGCCCCAAATTCCTAAACCTAGGGTTTTCATCAATAACCCATAATCATCAATTCCAACCATTTATATACATGATTTCAAACATTCTTAGGCTAACAACAACATATCCCATTCATTATCAACAACAATAATAATCCCCAATGGTTATCCCACCTAGGGTTTGGTTCCACATACCACCATTCATCAAAACAACATCTAACCTCTCATCATAACACTTCAATAACTCAAAAACTATCAATAACAACCATGGGTGGTCAAAAATCATACCTCTCCACCAAGCTCAAGCTCCAAAACGAAAATGAGAGGGAGAGAAGAGGAGATGAGCCAAGCTTTGCCTCCATGTCCATTACAAGCTTCATAAACCCAAGGAATCCTCTTGATTTTGGGTGGAAATGGCCATGGGAATGATGGTCACGTTTTGAGCACAAGAGAGGGAGAAGGAGAGAAGAGAAAAGCCAAGTGAGTGGGAGAGGGAGAGGCTCCAACGAAAATAGAGAAGGAGGAGAGAAAAGAATAGGTTTTTCTTTAAGTTTTTAATCCTTTCATTAAAACTTCACCGCTTTATAATAAACAGGATCTTTGTTCGGGCTCAATACTATATCCAAAAATTATTCCGAAGACATGTTCAGATTCCCAATAATATTTTTAACAGCCCTGACCAACGGCATCTCAATCGGAGATACTTGGTCCGACACCCATTTTCTAATCGGGTATAATTTTATCTCACATAAGCTCAATAAATTATAAATATCCATAATAAATCCCAATTTCATTATTCCCATATTTTTGGGACACAAATCAACTCACCTACAATTATTTATTATTTATTTTCATCGATTATTCATTTTTATAAAATTCGGGATGTTACACATAACCCCTTCTAAAAAGAAACTTCGTCATCGATTAGCTATGCCTTCGTAATCGATTAGCCTGCGTGTTTTTGCAGGTCTGATGCTGTTTTCTTGTTTCTTCAAGAGTTTCTTCAAGAACGTTTTGTCATTATCAAAATCTTCAAACCTGAAAGCATATTCAAACACATTCTCCCCTTTTTAATGATGACAAACAATGTTCATCTCTTGAGGATGTTAGTTAAAAATAAAATTATCTCTAATCATTATCTCTTAATCATTATCTGCAAAAGCATATCTAATTCAAATTATTCAAATTTTGCACAGTGTAGTTATCTCTTGATAATATCTCCCCTATCTAGATGAATTTATGCCACTTGTTATCTCTTAAGGAAATTATCTCTTTAATCCACTTGTTAACCACTTGTTATTATCAATCAGTTTTTAGCATTTGTTAATATTAGCAAACAGATGAACTTCAAATATACTTCAAATATTTCTCCCCTTTATAATCATCAAAAACCAGTAAAGCCAGAGAAATATAACGAAACAAAAATTTTATTCAATGCAGAAAAGGAAAGTACATAATGGAAATGGCAGAATGTAAATTCAAAAATGTAATGAAAAATAACTTAAACAAAGCACAATGAAAACGGATCTAATTATCCGGATAAAAGAAACAAAATTCGGAGATTTGATGAGACAGCTCGTCATATCGTTGTTGCATGATCTCGAAATGCTGCTGCTCAGTCATTTGGAACTCTTGTAGAGAGTTCTCAATCCGATCAAACCGACGGTCAAGATGCGCATATAGAGAGGCGAAGGGGTCAGCGGGGGCAGATGGTTCACCTTGAGTAGTAGAAGGAGGAGGGGCAGGTTCATCAGTAGGAGCTTCAAAAGGAATGTTGGCATTAATGCCTTCCATTTTTGAGTGCCAAGCTCCATTCACATAAATGATACCCAGCTTAGTGAGATGATGGGTGCCAATGCAAGCTTTGGTAGGCACCTTCTCCGATAATTCTCTAGCCAGATCAACTCCCAAAGCCTTGAAGATTTTGGTGAGTAGGATGGCATAGGGGAGTTTTTGTTGGTCCATTGCACGGAGCATGTGCAGTTTCAGCATTTGGACCCAATTAATTTCCTTTTGGTTGTGTATGGCCCACATCAAAAGGACATCGTCCTCCTCAACCAGAGCATAGTTCCCACCATAAGGAACCAACAGTTTCACCAAAAAGAAGTAAAGGAGGCGGTTGTTCATAGTCAGGTGGCCTACTAGTTTATGGTTACTCCTTGGGTTAGCAGCCTTCCATAGTGATTGTCGGGCAGTGATGGCATTGAAATCCCACTCATCCTCGGGATCTCCTCTAACGAACTCAGCATCATTGAGTGGAAGTTAAGTGATTTCCGCTAGTTGGGCATTTGTGATCCTAAGGGTCACATTTTTGACCTTTGCTTCTAGCAACCCATCCACAAGCCTAAGGTTGCAATAGAACACCATTATAAGCTCAGGGTAATAGAATTCTTCCTTAAGGGTGAGGAAGGGGAAGAGGTTATAGTGGTGGAGGCTTTGGGTGAAGGTGAGGCTATGGTGGTCAAAAATTTCAGCATTTATGAAGTGGGGGGAGATGATGTCTTTTTCAGAGAAATTCTTAATAAAATTCTGAAGGTCTCTAGAGGAAGAGAAAAATCTTGAAAAATCAAGAGGGTTGTTGGTTTGGGCCATAGAAGACCTTGCCCTCTTAACGGTTCGTGAGGAAGACATGGCAGTGAGAGGAAAAATGCAGAGAGAAGGAGAATGAGAGACTTTTAAAAAGCTCTAAGAGATTTAGAGAGTTGAAGAAGGAGTGGTGTGAAATAGGAGAGTGATGGAAGGGTTTATTTATAGTGAAAAAGAGGGTTTAGAATGAAGAGAAGAGAGTTAATGAGGTGGAGAGTGATTGGGCCAATGAAGTCCCTTGGAATGCTACCCTTTGACTGCTCCAGTTTCGATGCTAATCGATTAGGAAGCATAGGCTAATCGATTAGGACGTGGTTTCTGGGAAGTTTGAACGTTTTCCACATGGTGTAATCGATTAGAGCATATAGGGTAATCGATTACGTTAAAGACATAGTCTTTGCAATCGATTAGGAGATGAGAGTAATCGATTATCAGGAAATTGAAACGTTGGTAATCGATTATATAGAGGTTATAATCGATTAGGCATGGAATAAAAGCTTAGTAATCGATTATCTAAGGAGGTGTAATCGATTACGCACGAAACAGAGGCTTAGTAATCAATTATGTATCGCTTTGTAATCGATTACATAGTTCAGAAATGCATATATTTTGCAGATTTCAGACAAGAATACCGAAAATTTAATGAAAACATACAACAGTTGATTTCAAGTCCATTTGTCATGCTGTAAAACAAGGGATTATAAAAAATATTCATTATTCAAACACAATTTGACATATCTAGGATTCCTAATTTCCTTCTAATGTGTATGAATTGGTCCTTTGCAAGTGGTTTGGTGAATATATCAGCGAGTTATTTAGTGGTTTCAACATGTTCAAGCACACAATCACCCTTTAATACATGATCCCTAATGAAATGATGTCGAATCTCAATATGTTTGGTTCTAGAATGCATTACAGGATTCTTTGAAATATTAATGGCACTTGTGTTATCATATTTTAGAGGCACATGATCTAGCATAACACCAAAGTCTAGGAGTTGTTGTCTCATCCAAAGGATTTGAGCACAACAACTACCAGCTGCAACATATTCTGCCTCAGCTGTTGATAATGCAACACTCACTTGTTTCTTGCTATGCCAAGATACAAGAGAACTACCAAGCAAGTGACAAGTACCACTAGTATTTTTTCTATCAAGCTTACATCCTACAAAATCAGAGTCAGAATATCCAACTAGAGTGCATTCAACCCCTTTAGGGTACCATAAACTAACATTTTGAGTTCCAACTAGATATTTCATTATTCTTTTTACTGCAGTAAGGTGTGATTCTTTTGGGCATGCTTGGTATCTTGCACATATACAGACAGCAAACATGATATCTGGTCTACTAGCGGTTAAGTAAAGTAAGGATCCAATCATACCTCTATATTTTATGAGTTCAACATCCTTACCTTTCTCATCCTTATCCAAATAGCATGAAGTGCCCATAGGTGTGGCAATATCATTTGCCTTGTCCATGTTGAATTTCCTAAGCAACTCCTTGCAATATTTTGATTGACTAATGAAAGTGCCTTCTTTTGTTTGCTTAATTTGTAGTCCTAGGAAGAATATGAGTTCTCCCATCATAGATATTTCAAATTCTTCATGCATTAACTTAGCAAACTCCTTGCAAAGTGATTCATTAGTAGCACCAAAAATGATATCATCAACATATACTTGAACCAATAGTATATCATTCTTTTTGAGCTTAATGAATAATGTTGTGTCAACCTTTCCTCTTTCAAAATTGTTTTCTAAAAGAAATTTACTTAATCTTTCATACCAGGCTCTTGGAGCTTGTTTTAAACCATATAAAGCTTTCTTTAGTTTGAAAACATGATTTGGAAATTGGTAGTTTTCTAAACCTGGAGGTTGATCAACATATACTTCTTCTTGAATGTATCCATTCAAGAAAGCACTTTTGACATCCATTTGGTACAATTTGAAATCCTTGCAACATGCAAAAGCTATTAATAATCTTATGGCTTCTAACCTAGCTACAGGAGCATATGTTTCTTCATAATCTATTCCTTCTTCTTGATTATACCCTTAGCAACTAATCTAGCTTTATTTCTAGTGATTATACCGTTTTCATCTAATTTGTTCCTAAAAACCCATTTAGTACCTATTATTTGATGATCATTGGGTCTTGGCACTAATTCCCAAACTTGATTTCTTTTAAATTGATTTAGTTCTTCTTGCATAGTCAACATCCAATGCTCATCAATAATAGCCTCATTAATGGTTTTAGGTTCAATTTGAGAGACAAAAGCCAAATGATTGCAAGTATTAAAAGAGCGACGGGTACTTACGCCTTTTGTAATATCACCTATGATGTTATCCAAAGGATGGTCTTTTGAGATGATCCATTCCTTTTGTTGAGTTCCCACTTCTTGTGTTGTGTCCTTATCTTTGATATCTTCTTTTTTATCATCCAATTTTAATTCTTGGAAGGTACCTACAATGTCATCAACATCTTCCTTCCTCGGGGAGTTATGGCCATTTTCATCAAATTTCACATGAATTGATTCCTCAATAGTGTTAGTTTGTTTGTTAAAGACTCGATATAATTTACTAAATGATGAATATCCTAGAAAGATTGCCTCATCATATTTTGCATCAAACTTTCCTAGGTTATCCTTTCCATTGTTGAGCACAAAACATTTGCATCCAAAAATATGAAAATAAGAAATATTGGGTTTTCTTCCCTTGTAAAGTTCATAGGGGGTTTTCTTTAGAATAGGCCTTATTAAACATCTATTCATAACATGACACGCAGTATTTACCGCATCGGCCCAAAAACGTTTCGCAATGTTATTTTCATTTAACATGGTTCTTGCAAGCTCCACTAAAGATCTATTTTTCCTTTCAACCACTCCATTTTGTTGTGGAGTTCTAGGAGCTGAAAAATTGTGATTGATACCATGTTTTTCGCAAAATGTTTTAAAGGATTGGTTTTCAAATTCCCCCCATGATCGGTTCTTATGGATGCAATTTTTGAATTTTGCTCATTTTGGATAATCTTGGCTAGTTTCTTGAATGCATGATATGCTTCATTTTTATGAGCAAGAAACAAGGTCTATGTATATCTTGAGTAGTCATCTACAATTACTAGACCATAGTAATTACCACCAAAGCTTTTGATTTTAGAGGGTCCAAATAAGTCCATATACAAAAGTTGTAAAGGCCTTTGAGTAGAAACAATGTTTTTAGCTTGAAAGAATGCCTTTACTTGTTTTCCCTTTTGACATGCATCACAAAATTTGTTTTCAAATTTGAGCTTTGGTAAACCAATTACTAATTCTTTAGAAACAAGTTTGTTCAAATGGTCTACATGTATATGAGCTATTCTTCTATGCCATAACCAAGTTTCATCCTCTCTAGTCATGAAACATTGCACATCATTTGAGGACAAACTATCAATATCAATCATGTAAATGTTATCAATTCTTTGACCAACAAATTTAACCTCTTTGTTTAGCTTATTTTTAATTATGCAACAATTGGATTCAAATAAAACTCTATATCCTTTATCACATAATTGGCTTATGCTAAGCAAGTTATGTTTGAGTCCTTCAACATATAATACATCACTAATGGAGGTAGAAGAGTTTTTACCGATATTTCCGATACCAAGTATTTTTCCTTTGCTGTTATCTCCATAAGTGACACTTCCTTTCTTTTTAGGAGTGAATGATGTGAATTTGCTCATGTCTCCCGTCATGTGTTTTGAACACCCACTATCCAAATACCAATGGGTTTTGCTTGCCTTGAAGCATACCTACAAAACAAAATTAGTTTAGAGAACTTGGTACCCATTTTATGTTGGGTCCTTTTTGGTTAGCTTGTGGTAATGTCCTTTTTGGAACCCACACCTTCCTTATCACTTTTGGTCCAAGTTTTCTAACATAGCAATTTAGAGCATTATGTCCTTTGACACCACAATGATTACATTTAGAAAATGGTGATGATGATTGTCTAGGTGGTACAAAGAAGTTTTTGTAATGCTTTTCTTTCTTGGTAGTGTTATATCCTAATCTCGTTTTGTTAAACATGCATCTTTGACTTCCAAGTAATACATTTAGATTATCTCTACAATTAGTAAACCTCTCTAAGGTTTTGTTTAAGTCTAGGACTTTCTTTTCTAGGTCAACACTTTTCTTGAAGTATTCACATGATCTTGAGCAAGTTTGTTTTTCAACAATTTTCTTTTTCAAAGACTCATTTTCTTTTACTTGCTTAAGTAGATGTGTTTCTAGAGTTTCTATTGTTTTTCTAGACAATTTATATTTACTAGAAAGCTTAACAAATTTGTCATACAATTCATCAAAAGCATCAAGCAATTCTTCTTTATCTAAGTCATGGAGACTTACCTCATCTTCCTCTCCAAAGTGGTTGGCCATTAAGCAAAGATTTGCCTCCTCATTGTCTGAATCATCGGAGCTACTTACATCGTTTTCGTCCTAAGCGATGTAAGCTCTTCTTCTTCCTCCTCTCTCTTTGCTTTTCTTCTTAAGGTTTGGGCAATCAGCTTTAAAGTGCCCTTCCTTGCCACATTCAAAACAATTGGGTGAGGAAGTATTTTCTTTTGTGATAGGTTTCTTACCTTGAGTTTTGGAGCTCCTTTGGAAGCGTTTGCTTCTCATGAATTTCCTGAAGCGTTTCATAAAGAGTCCAAACTCTTCTTCTTCATCGAGTTCACTTCCGGATTCTTCTTCATTTATGGAGGTGGTCTTGAGAGCTAGACCTTTCCTCTTAGAAGATTTTTCTTCCTCTTCTGCCATCTTTAACTTTTTCAGCTCTTGTTCTTATTCTTGCAACTTACCAAATAGTGTGGCAAGAGACATTTCATTAATGGTAGGAGATTGTTTGATGGTGGTGACCAGCGGTTGCCATTCCCTGTTAAGACTTTTCAATACTTTGTGAATGAGCTCTTTGTTAGTGTACGTCTTTCCAAGGGTAATAAGTTGATTAATAATGATAGTGAACCTTTTTTGCATATCAACAATTGATTCACCAGGGTTTAATCTAAAGCACTCATATTGACTAGTTAATATGCTGATCTTAGAGTCTTTAACAGCATTAGTACCTTCATGGGTTACTTGTAAAGTATCCCACATCTCCTTGGCGGACTTACATGTAATTATTCAAAAAAATTCATCCAGTCCTAATGCAAGAGTAATGAGATTTTTAGCCCTGTAATTATACTGTACCTTTTTCTCTTCGTCACTCGTCCAATCATCCATTGGTTTTTCAACATTTTTGCCATTAACAGTGTGCATGGGAATAAAAGGACCATTTTTAATGGCATTCCAAACTCTTAGATCAATAGATTGAATAAAAATTTTCATTCTCTCTTTCCAAAAGGTATACCCCTCACCATTGAAAGCGGGAGGTCTATTTGTAGCACCGCCCTCAGGAAAAAGATTTAGAGAAGTTGAGGCTATTTTTCTCTTGAAGCTGTTAAGCTTGATCTACAAGAGTCAAGCTCTGATACCACTTGTTATTCAAGTGGCCTCAATACTCAAGAGGGGGGGGGTGAATTGAGTATTTAAAATTTTGCTTAAAATGCCTTTGAACTTAGTTCTTTTACCACAAGTTTAGAGTTTAAGCAAGAGAAGGCAAGTTTAGTGCAAGAGTCAATGCAAATCAAGTAGTAAATATTGCTGAAGCAATTTATTGAGCACTTGGTGTGCAACACTTTAGAACAACTGGTTCAAGCAAGCCCAAGTAAGTAAATCACAATCAATCAACAACAAACTAATTAATACAATGTATGAATCTAAAAGAGTAAGGGAGAAGAGCTTGCAAACCAATTTAACGAGTTCCACCATCCCGGTGTACGTCTCGCCTTCAAGCAACCCACTTGAAGGATTTCCACTATTGAGAATTTGAGATTACAAGCTTTGAGCAATTACAGCTTCCTAGTGTCCCACACTCAAGAACTCAATCCTCACAAGCAAAGGGTAACCCACCCAATCTCACAATCTCTCAATAACCCAAAGGTTGAACCCCAACCTTTATGACCACTCAACCTAGAGTGAAAAACTTGGTGTTTGGTGATGATGTTTACAAGATATATACTCTCAATAGAGTGAATAGGCAATTGAAAAGCTCACACAATTTCTAACTCTTAACAAGAGAGGATATACAAATTCTAGCTCAAAGATTTTAGAATATACAAGGAAATGAACTCACTAATCACAAAGGCAACTAAAGTTTGATTGCTTCTTGTTCCTTGTTGTTGTGCTTGAGTTTGTCATGCATTTATAGAGCCTTGATAGAGCTTGGTGGAGTTCCTAGCCGTTGCATGTGATGGGTGTTTGAGAGATGTGGACAAATGAGCTGGTTTCCACCTAAAAAGCACTTCCCACAAGTTCTGGCACAATTGTAATCGATTACGCCTCAATCTGTAATCGATTACACTTTGAAAACTTTAGTGTAATTCATGCTATAATCGATTTGGGTACACCATGTAATCGATTAGGTGTGACACAGAACATTGGTAATCGATTACTCCTTGCCTTGTAATCGATTGGGGATGGCACCTGATGCATTTAATTTGGTTACGCAGCTTGGTAATCGATTGTACCTTATGTGTAATCGATTAGTTCACAAAGAGTAGCCTTGTAATCGATTAGTTGATATGTTGTAATCGATTAGTTGTCATTGTAGAAGCCTTGTAATCGATTATGGAAGTCCTGAAATCAATTAGCATAAGTACCTGATGCATTTAAACTGATTTCTCATTTGGGTAATCGATTAGGTCTCTTGGTGTAATCGATTAGTTAATAAACAGAACCATTGTAATCGATTAGTCTTCACTGTGTAATCGATTATATGACAAAATAGAAGCTTTCTAATCGATTAGCTATGCCTTCGTAATCGATTAGCCTGCGTGTTTTTGCAGGTCTGATGCTGTTTTCTTGTTTCTTCAAGAGTTTCTTCAAGAACTTTTTGTCATTATCAAAATCTTCAAACCTGAAAGCATATTCAAACACAGTTGTGGCATCAAGTGCATTAGACTGCCATCAGGTTGCCCATCAATTGCAATAGGTTGCCCATCAGGTTGACCATCAGGTTCACCTCCATGATATACATCAGACTGACTATCAGGTGCATCAAGTTCACCCCCATCATGTGTAGTATCATTAGCTTCACCATCTACAGGTGCAACTTGAAGAAAAACAACAGATGGAATATGTAATATTACAGGATACGGTGTAGGGAAAGGGACATGTTATACATTGTAGATGTAGGTCTATTTTGGCTTACATTTGGACATGTGGTTCTATTATGCCCAGTACCGTCACATTTGGTGTAATGATACTGGCCTGCAAATCTTGGTCTTTTGGGTGGGTTGTCTTCTTCATAGGGGTCTCTCCTCCTAAGTTTTTTTGGTCTACCAGGTCCCCTCTTATATAAGGGAGGGAGGACATGTGGTGCATCAACATGGGGTTACATGGACTGACCATTAATTGGTTGTATAATCCCAGGATAGCACTTGGCATATGTGCTTTTGGAATACCATGGTGACACAAATTGCTCAGGTATGTCACTCCCATATTTCATAGTAGAGACACCATGTCTACAGGGAATTCCATTTAGTTCCCACCAATTATAGCTATAGTGTTTTTTTTGGCTAAATCAACAACAAATATATGGTTTGAGTTAGTGCTTTATCTCAAAAAGTAAGTCTTCAGCCCAAATTGGAACTCGTTCCCCATTGAACTCAATTTCTCTGTGCAGTCTCTTTCTTGGTCTTGGCATAATATCTCCTTCAATGCTCTACATCTTTGATCTCAGTTTAGCAAATCTACCCAACAAATATTATTTGATCCACTCCAGCATTATAATAATTGGATTATCCCTACAAGGCAGTATAACTGAGTTGAAAGCCTTACATGTGTTGCTCATGATTACATCACATTTAGGGTCATGTAAAAAATCATGTCTGCACCAGGTCTTACTTGGAATTGCAATTAGCCAATCATATGCCCTCTGATCAAGCTTCTTAATATGTTGCATTTTGGTCTCCCATCCCTGAACAGAAGTTACTTTACTTGCACTCAGCATCAGATTTTTGAGTAAGGCACCCCCACCATACCTCTTCTTTAGGTTTGTGTATAAGTGTCTGACACAATACCTGTGTTCCACACCATCCAACAACTCCTCAAAAACTTGTAACAAACCCTGCAAGTATAATTCAATCAAGTAAATATCAAATAAAAAAATAAACACTACATACCAAAAGTCAAATGAGCCTTAACATGGTACCTTTTGTTGGTCAAAAATAAAAACATATCTATTGGTACTTATATCACCAATATTCTCCAATAGTAGGCTCAAAAACCATTTCCAGCTTTGTTTACTTTCAACCTCAACCACAGCAACTACAAGCGAAAAATATTAGTCACTCGCATCCCTTCCAACTACAGTTAAAAGCTGACCTCCATACTTGTTTTTTAGATGGCATCCATCTACTCTAATAAAGGTCCTGCAACCACTCAAAAATCCCTACTTGCAGGCATCCAAACACATATAAAATGCACCAAATCAAGGTTGTAGATCTCCACCTAGATTGTCCAACTGTATCTTGCATCCATTACCATTTGATACATGTTTTAACTCAACACTGTAGCTCCACAACATGATGTACTACTTGCTACCCTCACCCACTAAGATATCACGTGCAAGTCTTCTCCCATTGTAGACAGACCAATCAGTCAACTGAACAACATGTTGAGATCTGAAAATATCTATGATTTCAGGTATTGCAAGCTTAGGGTTCACTTTTAAGTGCTTCAAAAGAAGCTTGGTAACCCATTTAGAATTTTGGTTTTTATTGTCAAATACTCTAGGACAAGTGTGTTGAGGTCCAAAAGCCTTCAACATAATCATATTTGTTCTCCCTACTTTGCTACCAAAAGCCTTCTAGCCACAGTCGCTGTTTGTATATTTCATACGACACCTCTCAAGCTCATGTTTTTCAAACTTCCTCTCTCTACCCTTGTACAAATTATACTCCTTGATGGCCTGCCTAAATTACACCATAGTTTGGAACTCCATTCCAACCTTCAACTCATACTTCTCCCCTATCTTTTCTTCATCAAAAGCCTCACTTTGAACTCTAGCTTCCCCATATGTCTCAACATCAGTGTACACCTCATCAGTATCATACCCTGATTTGGTGTCTCCATAGTCCTCACCACCAAGACCATGTAGGTCTTCATCCCTAAAGTAAGTCCTACACTCAGCCTGCTCACTACTGTTGGGTCCAACATTTTCCCTTGAAAATTTAGAATTCACTCTATACAGGGTTTACTAATTGGCTCAGCTTCAGGTCTTGACTCAAGAACAGGTAACTCATATATGTTTGGAACTTCAGCCTGCTCAGTGTTAAGACAACAAACAAAACTTTTAGTTGATAAATTCCCTCCATTAGCCACCTCTATTAGCCCACAACTTGGTAACTCAATTGACTCCACATTTGGCTCCACAGTTGGCCCACAAGTTGGCAACTCAGTTGCCTCCTCTGTAGACCCACTAGTTGTCTCCATAGTTGGCCAACAGGATGGCACCTCAGTGGACCTTAAACTTCTCAACCTTTTTGAGCTGACTCTTGTAAATTTTTTTCATGGTCACTACTTTATTGGGACTTACCTAAGGGCTAGACTTTGCTCTTTTATTTCTGTTATCATATTGGGCTTGTTGGTTTTAGGTTTCAGTTTCTTAGGTTTCTTGTTCCTCAACCACACCTTCATGGCCCACATCTCCTTGTACCACATCCTTATGGCCCATACTCTCTGCCCCACCCAAGCAAACAACCTCCTCAGTCTCTGTTAAACAGTGTTCAACATACAAGTCAACCTCGCAATTCTCATTAACTGCATACACACCCATTTCTAGTGCATGTGTGCCCCATGTCACACTCTTGTACTCACAATCACTTATTTTTTCCACCATAGCTTAAATTCCCTTTATACCCAAGGTCTTCCAGCAGTAACCTAGCCTCAAAGTACGACCATCTATCCAAGTCTACATTATGAATGACATGTATTTCTTTATCAACATATAACACTAGTGGACCCTCATCGAACTTCCCTATATGGTGTATCACAACATTAAAACTTATACCTACCTACAATACACACACACACACATACACTAAATTATGCTTTTTTAATCACAAAAGTACAACACACCCACAAAAAGACAACAAGAAACATGTGGTCCTTCCACCCCAAACCCCATCTCGAAGCAAATTAAAATAATAGGGTTCCATACTACAACATTTAAAAATGTACCCGCATAATAAATTATGCCCTCTTTAGTTGTTGACGTCCGCTCTCACCTTTCCATAGCCACGCAAAAAGGGAGCTTGCATAATAGTGAAACTTAAGGTTCAGAGTACATAAGAAAAGCAGATAGTGAACGAGAAGACAAGATACGAGGGAAGGAGGGAGCAGGGGACTTTCAGAGAGCTTCAACCATTCAAAATGTAGCGTTTTGGAAAAAAATTAATTACCTTGATTAATTACCTTAATTAAATATTAAAATAACTAATCTCAATTATTCACACATAAGCACCCACACCATTAAATTAATAATATTATTGACATATGTCATTGATGAGGTGGCCCAAACTCATGCCACCTCATCAGTTCAGGGCATCTTCCTTAAATTCGTAAACCCTAAAATTTTATAAGGGCCAAAATCTAAGGTTTTTTAGGAGATTTTTCCTAATCCCTAAACTTTAAGAGAGCTAGAAAGGGGTTTTAGCCATAAATATAATATTATATTTTTATTTTTCATAAATTTTCATCACTTTATATATTTATAAAATATTTATTGAAAGAGATTATGAATGATATGATGATGAATTATATGATATTTTTTCTTATAATACACCTCACTTCTTTTTATCATTCTAATATTAAGAACTTTAAAAGAATGGATAATAAAACTAATCAGCCCCTTGTCAAAAATTCGTTAATAAGCAGATAGAGTTGGCCTACCTTGACAAGAGGTTGTCATATGCAAATGTGGTTTGCCCTGTTCCATCACGAGTTAACACACCAATATTAAAATCTTAGAAAATGTTTTTTAAAAAGGGACAAAATATATTAATTATGACAAGCATGCGAGTGGGTCTGTAACATCCCAAATTTTGAGAAAATAAATTTATTGGGTAAAGATAATTAATTATTTATGGTACAATAATTATGGGAAAATTGATTAGACTTAGAGGTAAATTATTGGTAAATTGAGAATTACTAGAATCGGATGATTTAACAGATGGTGTGGAACCTACTTAGTTAAATTGAATATTTGATGGGTCTATAGTACTTAGAAAATTATTGTGGTTATGGTGGTATAGTTGAAATAATTTCTAGTGTTGAAGAGATAATTAATTAGACATAGCGTAAGTTATTAACCAGGGAAAATACGAGCCAAATGAAATTAAAAGAAAAACCACAAATCCCATTTTTCTTTCTCATTTCCACCGTCCATTTTTTCCACTCCCTTTTCACTCTTTTGCACAATGGGTAAGGGGGAGACTATTGACCAATGGTAAAAGCAAATTAGGGGCATCCTTTTAACCATTGGGTAATGCCCAAGTTTCACTAAATTCCTCTCCCCTTCTCTCTATTACCGTCCATTCTTCTTCTTCTCCCCCCAACCATTATTTCTCTTTTTCTTCTTCTCCTCCCTTTCCATCAAACTGTCCACCACCTACACCAGTTCCATTTTCCTACCAAAATTAATGCTTGGACAAGGATTTATGAAGCTTGAATGGCACTTTGGGGCAAAAAAATCAAATAGGTTCCTCTTCCTCTCCTCTATTTTTCATTTTTGTGAAAGCATGGGTCCTTGAGGTAAGATTTTGTATCCACCTTACTCTATTTATGGTTTTGATGTTGTTATGCTTGAAATGGTGATGTTAGAAGCTTTGGGTGTTGAAGAAAATGTTGAAACCCTAGGCTTGAATGGTTTGGGAAATGATTATTGATTATGGTTTTATGGTATAAATGGATATGGGTTATTGTGTCTATGATGAATCATGAAAAATGGTGGATGTTGATGGTTGTTGGAAAATTTTAAAGAAAACCCTAAGTATGGACATTTTAGGGGTTTTGGCCAAATTGATGAATTTGATAATTTTGGATGCTTTGGAATAATTTTATATGAGGAAACAAAATTTTAGAAGCATTAAAATTTAATGTTGATGTGGAGGAAAAATATGAACTAAGTTCATGATGTTATGTATGATGATTTATGCATGTGAAACCCAAACATAGGGTAGATGACCATTGGGATAACTGTGTGCTGTTTACATTGATTGGCACTTTGATGATAATATAATGTTTGTAATGATGTATGAGAATTGATGGAATTGATGATTGAAAATTTGTATGGAACCCTTAAGAATTGATAAATTTGGGGCTTTTGACGTAGATAGTGAAATTAGTGATGTGGTTGTCATGAGGATGGATATATGATATTGTTGATTATAATGATGATCATAAGGGTAGATGACCATAAGTGATGGATAAATAAAATAAGGCTTATGATTCAATAAGGTTTTAGGTCATAATGTGTGCCACTTGAATTTTTTGTTTGATGATGGCCTTAAATGAAGCTAAAAGGGCTTATGTTAGACTTGATGACAATTGGATGATTCACATAATGAGTTGGATGCCTTAAGGATAAGGGATGTAATATTGTGGTTGTTAGGTTTGGTTAGCCCTTCGAAACTTAGAGAATCATGGTTTTGGGAAAGGAATTCCCAAAGCCTAACACAAGCGTGTGAACTGGTGTTTAGACAAGTCTAAAACTTGATACAATCCCCATAGGATGTTAACAATTTATTAGAATTATGATGAAAGCCTTGTGATGGCTCATAATTGAATGAATGCATATGTGTGTATGTTGTATAGATTATAATTCAAGCGATGTGGCGAAATGATTGAAGCAATTGGATTGCGGTTCTTCTCTCAAGGTAGGAGAGGAGTTTACATTTCAATTGCATGAGTAGAATGATTAGTGATTAATGTATATATGATTTATACTCATGCTTGCCTTGCTATAAATATAATGAAATGATAAGATGCTTGGTAATATGATAAATGGTATGCTTGGCAATTTGATAACTTTGGGGGTCATGTACATATGAGATGATGATGAATGTTTAGTGGTCCCTTTTGAATGGCATGATTTAGTTGTTGATGGAAATCCATAGATGGATGGATTGTTCAAATTATGATGATGTGTTTATGATGTTATGCATAATTGAGGAACTAATTAGGCTATATTGAGTTTTAGTATGATTGAACACAATGGAATAGTTCCAATAGCCCATATATGTAGTTTATGACTTGTAGAAATTGGAATGGGCCAATTCCAATGAGAATAGACCCTTGAGTTGTATAAAAGTGCCTCAAAATAGGTAAAACACATTTATACGCATAAGTCCTTCATTTTTGGGAATTTTTGAGTGTGGCCGGTAGCCACACGTCATAAATGATGTAAATAAGTTGGTGTTAAAATTTGGTAGAGTTTGGAGTTGATATGAAAGAGTTAGGATGCTTAGAAGTTGAAAAATTGAGCAAAATCTGCATAATTGCTATCTTGAATTGATTCAGAACAGTCTTGAATCAATTCCAGGGCCATTGGAAGTGTTTGAATTGATTCACACGAGTTTTGAATCGATTCAAAGCTCTCTGGAAGTGCTTGAATCGATTATGGCCACTGTTATGTTGTTTTTCTGTCTGCTGTGATTTCATTGTTGTTTTTGACCTGTTTGGGCATCCTAATGACATTTTTGGCCTCTGATTTCTTCATGAAAGTTGTAGATAATTATGTTACGGAGTTGTGAAAATTGGTCTTGCCTTAATTGAAGTTTTATAACTCTCATTAGGCATAAAATATCGGACTGCATTGTAAAACTTAAGTTTAAGAGGGTTTTGAGCCTAACTTTTTATGGTTATCAAATTGAGACTAATAGGTGATATTTGTGATATGTCCCATTATTTTTAAGAATAAAAAGGAACTTCCTTCATATATCCTAATGTTGAAATTTGTCATGGGCTTATTATTATCCAAAACCCTTTTTTCATGTAAAAACAAAAGATTATATTAGGGGTATATGATGATGGTGTGTCTTGGTGGTGTTTGGTATTGATTAAGACATTGGAAAATATGTATGTAGCTATGATATGCTATTAAAACATGAATGTACACCATTAATGTTATGTTATGATGTTCGTTAACGAAAAGTTAAATAATGTGGTTGTATGACACACACCCTTGTATGATGATAAAATTAATGATGGATGATGTTATTGATCATTTCCTTGAATAAAGGATGATTGTTATTATTGGTGATTTGTTGAATACCATTGTGTTTGATACAAGTGTGATCTTGTATGTGTCGTTTAAAATTATATTGATGAATTGTTATGAGGCCACACTAATATATGAAACAATGGTAATGATTAATAAGATAAAATCCACTAAGAGATTACGTGGTGATGTTGATGAATGTATTGATGTTTGTGATGTCATTGTGAATGTTGCAATTATTAACTTGCATGTATGATATAGGCAATAGGTTAAAATGAAATGCCACACTTAAAATATGAAACAATGGCTAAAACCAACAATGATAAAATCCACTAAAGATTGAATGGTGGTGTTGGTGTTGATGATGATGATTGATGAGTGGCATGATAGGATGCATAGTGTGAGAACACATTGATTGGCATTTGTATCCATGACATATCATACGCTGTCTATGTGAAATGTTAGGGGTTCCACTAGGCGGGCCCAGTGGGAGGACGACCCAGTGCACAGGTAAATTATTGTTGTTCCCTAGTGATTTTGGGAATCACGAAGCTGTTCATAGTTTGGTGATGAGGCACCCTATGTGGCGGGCCTAGTGGGCGGGTGGCTTTGTGATAAGCAAGTTACCTCGGTGTCTGACGGGGCATGGCTCTCTCGATGTGTGTTCGGGAGGGGCCCGTAGCACTTATGGCAAGTGAGGCCATGTTGTTGATCCGCAAGTCACGGGGTGACTAGTGCTACTTATGGGTGATGCGGTTTGGTACCAGTAAAATTAGTGATTATGCATGCATTATGAGATATATGTACACATTATACTACTAGAGTAGGGGCATAGTAGCACACCTATGCTTGACCCATAATTTGGTGTTTATTCTCACAATCAGATCCGTAATTGTTGATGTTTATTCCATTGTGCATATGCATTAGCCTAAGAGCATTTGCATATAGCATAGAGATATGCCAAAAGGTGATGATGATTGAGATTGAGATATGATGATGATGAGACGGGTAATGAATACCTAAAAGACAACATGAAAATATAATTGGCGTAAATACAATGAAAAGACATTGTATATGATGATGTTGTTGTGATGGCCCAATGTGATGAAGGGCATGTTTATGTATAATTGATAATGATGGTGTTGGCCTATTGTGGCAATGAGAAAATATGTGTGTACGTGATTGCTTTGCTATGAATAGATGGATGAATACATAATATGTATATGGTTGAGATGAATAGATTATGAAGGTTGTTGATGATTTTAGCAAAGCATACATGATGTTAATATGCATATGCACATAATCTCAATTTTATTCATATTCGTCATTTGAAATGTATAACTCACTCTCCCATGTTGTCTACTTTTAGCATTACTGCAGGAATATCATGGGATGAGGATATTTTAAAGTAGAGCTTTGGGAAGGTAAATAGTGGTAATGGAATGCCTTGGCCGGCAGCAATTGTAATTTATTGTATTGTGAATAAAATGTATATTATAGCCTTGATAACCATTGAAATCGATGGATGTGTTGTAATGATAATATAAGTGTATGATGTATTGGTATTTGGGGTATTGGAACTCATACCTATTTGATGGATATAATGATGTTGGTTATATAATCATTTGGGGATGTATAAGCGTTGATGATACATGATTTTAAGGTTGAATCGAATGTGGTCAATTATGGAATATCGATAATGGAGATGTATGGTGTATGACCATAATGATGTATGTGTATATATATTTAGGGCAATACATGTTTATGATTTATGTGTAAGATTGGTTGTGGCCTAATAGGCTTGTGTTGTATGCTTGCATGCTTTACCGAGCCTCTTCTTATATCTTCATATATGGGACTAGGTGTATGCCCTATATACATATTCTTCTTCCGCTGTAAACTCTGTTATTTTTGTATACACTTATGGGCAATTTATTTAACGATCCAGTTATAAATTCTAATATCTCACTTTTCAGTTTTCTAGGGTTCGGGTTTTGATGTAATCGTGGAGGTGCTTTGAAACTATTTTAAACATGAAAAATTTACTCGCGTTTTTATTAATTGTTTATCTTGATTACATCGGGATTCGGGTCTGGAGAACCAGGGGATGACAGGGTCGACTTGCCTAACCTAAAAAAACTAATAAAAAGTCAGTTAACCCTTAGCCTGCCTTTGGCACAAGTAGGCTAGTGGGCTAAGTTGTAATGGGAGATAGTTTGAAGTTTTTTTATCCACCCTATCAGATTTGACAGATCTGACAAACCAACCTGATAGGCTAAACAATTTGTCATTCCTATTTACGAGAACTCCCATGTGGGCATATAAAGTAACCACCTTGTATTTTTATTTTAATTTTTTGTTGTTGTCATAATTGGGGATATAAACAGGGCAGGGCAGGTGCAAGTAGTATGATACTCGTACCTATACCATGGGTATAGAAACAGGTATGGGTATTTGTAGTTAAGAAAACAGATATTTGTAGGTAATTATTTATTTATAATATTTTAAAATTAATTATAATAAAGAAGATAAACTAAATATATTATTACATTCTTATAATAAGATATAAATTAATATTATATAATATAATTGATCCAATCCCGATACCAGCTCATAAACATTATGATAAATTGACCATAGCCCGTCATACAAAACCGAGATCCTATATAGCTCAGTGTCACAACACTGGCATTCCGATATCATGCACAAGATACTTGAACCGACTCTAGTATGGGTCATCCTCTCAATACTAGAAAGTCGGAGTTGACCTATGCATTAGCGTGTTAAACAAGTAACCTACAAAGTGACTGATTGGTAGGTAGAGTCATTTGGAAAGATCTCTTTCATGTGTCAATCTTTCTGCAAAGGATTAGAGTGGTACTGACATAGTGTACGGAAAACTTAGTAAGTAAGAAGGTTTTTCCACTACCCTTACGTATAAATACCCATTCATTATCGTAACAAAGGTAAAACGTTCTCTCTCAAACTTACGCTTAAACTTTAATATTCCCTTTGAATATTCACTGACTTGAGTGTCAGAGTGTCTTTGCAACGGATACTTTCACCCCACAACGAGTAAGGCTAGTGATTTGGTACGAGGAATCACTCCAAGACCTTTATTCCCCACTAAAATATAGGATATAATATCGGATCCCCACTGGACCGGTGTAAAATACATACCTACAAATAAGTATTAAAGATTGTCCCGAGGCCGGCCCTTGTATCCCAGCCTAAACCAGTTCAATAGTTACAATTTTAGGTATTAAAATTATTATCATTAAGTCATATTAATTCTTTTATCTCATTATAAAATGAAAATATTTTTATGTATTTAATATAAGATAAGTATAAATACATATATAACTACCCGCCCGTTTAGATAATTTATAAGCACCCGTTATAGGTATATCCGCGGGTATCCACAAGTGCGGATTATTTTGTCATATTTAGTTATAATTCATATTATAGAAATATATGATGTTATAAATAATAATAAATTACTAAATAAATAAAATTAACTAAAATTCTTCAAAAACTATATTAAACTAAATTTTCTTAGACAATAATTAAAATTGACATTCATTAAAGAGTAAACACATTACTTAATCCCTCACTATTACATGATCAGGTTAATAGGTCCCTCAAATGTTAAAAATACATGCGTGATCCCTTACCTTTCACTTTCATTGACATAATAGGTCTTTACCGTCAATTTCTTCAAACTTCCATTAAGTTTTACTTACATGACTTTTTTTACACGTGTAATGCCATATAGGCTGCCACATGGGCAACAAAACATAATATTTTTGGCAACTGACTGGTATAGGGATCTATTCTCAAACTTATAAATTTGTTAGAAACTAACCAACGTTATTTGATTGACAAGTAAATTTTTTTATGTATAAATATGTCATGTGCTTATGCCTATGCGACCATTTCAAACAGGGAACATGCAATGGACCATTGTCATGTTTGGTTGACAATGGCCTTCTTCAATGCAACATATACTAATTGTGTTATTTTTTGTGTACCTGGACAAGAATTTAGGAAAAAGTAAGATATATCCCACCTAAACCTCAATTTTTTAATAAGTTCAATTTTTAATTGTATTTATCCCCAAATTTTGAACCTTAATTTTACCATTGAGAAGCCTTCAACAATAGAGGTAAACATTGACAACAATTAACAAGGTGTGAAACATGAACCTCACCTCTCTTTCACATGATGAAATGTAGAACCTGAATGATAACAATGGTGCATCCCAAGTTTGACAAGATCTGATAGTGGTCATAGGACAAGGGTGGAGAACCCAAATGACAAAAATAGTGCATTTCAAGCTTCAACATGAGTTGATAGTGGTCATAGGACAAGGAACATAGAACCTAAACAAAATTAATGGTGCATCTCAAGCTTTGACAGGTGTTGATGGTGGTCATAGGACAAGGAGGTATTATGGTTGGGATAGTTGTTTGTAGACTTTAAAATGTCATGTGAGCACACCTATTTGGATACGGGGTTGTATTTCAATATATTTTTTTTCACTTTCAAATATGGCTTATTATGTTTAGGGAAGTTGTAAATTTATGGTCCTTATTATGATGTTTGGAACTTTAAGTTTTTAAGAATAAATCTTTATTTTTAAATATAAGTGGTTATGTCGATTTCAAAGTAATTTTTAATTAGGGGTAGTTCATGTGGAATATATCCTTTCTTTTCCCAAACTTTTTGCCTATACATACTAAAAATGACATAATTAGCATGTGTTTCATTGAAGGACGTCATTGTTAACCAAACATGACAATGGTCTTGTGCATGTTCTCATTTCTTTACAATGGCTGCATAAGCAAGAACACATAATATACCTGTATATATAAAAAATTACTCGTTAGTTGAATAACAATAATTAGTCCTTAACAAAATTAAAATTTTGAGAATAAGTCTCTATACTCATCAGTTGGCAAAATGACCATGTTTTGCTACCCATGTGATAGTCCATATGCCATCACATGTGTAAAACAAAGGTCATATAAGCAAAACTTAACGAAAGTGTGAAGAAATTAATGACAAGGACTTATTACGTTGATGAAAGTGAAAGGTAAGGGACCACACACAAATTTTAATATTTGAGGGACTTATTATCCAATCATATAAAAGTAAAAGACTAGATAATGTGTTTATTTTAATTAAAAATAATATTATTGATTGATATCTATTTAAAAAATAAGATAAATTATTAAGAACTTTACTAGTGCTTATTTAAACGATAAGAACCCCCTCCCTCAACTGGAATATGACAGGCTCTTAAATTCATCGTTACTTTTACTAGTGCATGCATGACCAAAATTGAATTTCCTAACATGTATTTGGCATGCCGTTCTACCCCCGTTCTGCTTGTAAAACCCCATTTTCCAAAACCTCCCCCGTGAAACATGCATTTGGTTATGTTTCCTCTTCCTCTGTCTCTGTTTGCTAACTACATTTCCCCTCTCTCAACCGCGTTTCAGAGTGCCTCAACCATACCTCCCGCAAACTGACCTCCGTTTTCTTTTCTGCGTGGTGTTGAATCTGTTTACGATGATATTTGATGGCGTATGATATTAATCGGGCCACTTGGTCAAATTAGATATTTGATGGGCCTAGAATGTCTAGAAAATTATTGTGATTACGATGATATGGTTAAAATAATTTTTAGTATTAAGGAGATAATTATTTAAACACGGCGTATGATATTAATCGGGGAATATACGAGCCAAAATGGAATTAAAAGAAAATGAAAATTTCCTTTTCCCTCTCTTCACTCAACCGTGTGCATCCTCCTCCTCTAAATTGGTTTTTTTACTCATTGGGTAATAAGATTTATGGACCATTGGAAAAAGTAGAAAGAAGCATGGCTTTACCCATTGGTTAAGGACCCATTTTGACACTTTTTCCTTCACCTCTCTTCTTCCACTGTGCACTCTTCTTCTTCTTTCTCTATATTCATTTTTTTGTTCTTCCCCTTCATCCTTCCAACCCCTAAACCGAACCCCACCTTCTTCACCTCTATTTTTGCCAAAAATTAAAACTTGAGCTTGGAAATGTGAAAATTTAAGGAGCTTGGGAACTTGGTTGGATCATCTTCCCTCTTCTTCACCCTCATTTTCGTTTTGATGGAGCTTGGATTTAAGGTGAAGGTTGCTTACCTCTTCATTATTTTATTTATGGTTTTGGGTTGTTGGGTTTGAAATAATAATGTTAGAAACTTGGATTATTGAGGAAAATGATGTAAACCCTAGGCTTGGTGGTTTAAGAAATGATTTTGATTATGGTTTTATGAGTAGATGAGAATGAGGGTTATGATATTCATATGGATTTAAGAAATGGATTGAAATTATTGGTTGGTTGATTTTGATGAAAAACCCTAAGTGTGGTGATTTGGGGGTTTTTGGCTAAATTGATGATTTTGATGATTATGAATACCCTAGAATGAACTATATAAAGGACATGAATTTTTGGAATATTGGAATTGATTTTGAGGATAAGTACATGATATTTATTGTTGAGTATTTGATGGAGCCCTAGTCTAACATCCTAATTTTTAATTGAATAAATAAAATCAACAAGGAAAAAAAATTCCAAATTTTAAGGTTAACAAACCGTGCATAACCTGCCTGAATTGATAAAACCGAGTACAGCGGAAGAGATAACCCCCTGAGCGAGCCCTTCAGCATTGCACACGCACTCGCTCACACGAGACTCCACGTCGCTTGGGCGAGGCAGCCCACTCGTTCGGGCGAAGTACCATTCGCTTGGACGATGCCACGACAAAAGCCTTCCAGCAGTACACCTTCGCTGGAGCGGATCCCTCATTCGCTAAAGCGAGAATCCTCACACGGCAATTTCATCACTCGGCATTCGAACATCCATGCACTCGGTAAACGACTAAGTCCACTCGGAGGTCTTTCCTAAGTCCATTCGGCATTTCATAACTTAGCCTCTCAGATTCATCCATACGGCCACACCTATACTCTACTCGGATACTGGGAGCTGTCCCACTCGGATTCCAGAATTCCTTCTCACCCGGAATATACATTCTTCACTCGGATTATCAATGTTTCACACTTAGAACCCACTCTATTCTAAACCACTACACTAACTCCTCTCCCAGGAGAGAATTGCTCAGGGTTTTCACTCAGAAATACGAACTCCTCCTCACTCGGGTTTTACTTATATTTTCACTCGGTAATGACCGCTCTCATTATCACTCGGAGATTCTCTCATTAGATCTCACTCAGTATAGGTTCATCCAAGTATTTTACTCAGAGTCCATTGAAGTATCATCATTCGAACATGAAGGCATAGCCATTTGCAGCCCCACTCGGAGTTGACTCCCAATTACTTCTACTCGGAAATCATTAACTGAGCAATATTCTAACCATCCACACCCCTCAGTCTACCCAGACACAAACCACCCGTATACAACGTATAGGTACGTACATAATTATACACTCGGAATACCCAATACCTTAACATCATTCATTCCTCAGCACCTGCTATCAATGTGAACTATATACGTATAAAACATGCACTCGGGTCACAATAGCTTAAATTTCTTATATATATATATATATTCGTATTCATTACACCACACTGATATTATGAGCCGACCAAGGCTACAACTGACGAAACATGACAAATTACAAAAATAAGCACTCTACGGTCGGAGTGCACCCCACTCAGACCTGAGACCTTATCATCACTTCAGAGTCCATCCTGCACACACTGAAAAAAAATGGTGTAGGGGTGAGCTTTTGCATATAAGGTGACGGCTATTGACTCAGACTTTACCTCCATTCTCAATTATATAATTTACCGGGTTCAATCCATAACGATATATATATATATATATATATATTGCCAATTAATTTTAAGGGTCAGACCACATCATTCAATCGGAAGTTGTATAATAACATATATTCTCAATCATAGCATCACACTGCACTCAGCATCGGTATCAATACCCGTACATTTGTTCAGTCGGAATTCGCTCATACTACATCGTCTAGTCGGAGTTCACTCAATTCATTTAATCCATGCAATTCACAATAATCTCACTAACAATGCTCATAGACTCATGCATGCGGATCCGACTTAAACAGTGAGTTCAGTGCAGATTCCTTCCCGGTCCCTCGTCCACTAGCCCTTTCCGTGTGGCACCGGTCACCCCGTGACGTCTCGAGACCCAGCTCTAGCTCCATCGGCTACCACGGGTCCTCATAGATCTAACCAGGAATTTGACTGGAACTCGTTTTACATGACTCTAGATGCCTTTTCGACCCCCCGTCCTCATGGAACTGGTCAGGAATCTGGGAATCATCCCACATATGCAATCTCATGCAAATCCACAACAACATCCAAGCTTACCAGACGCGTCTCACACAGCCATCAATGGGTCACAACCGATCCCCCACACAGCAATCAGATTCATTCGGAATCCCACATTCCATTACAACAATCACATGCCTCTATCATAATAACTCATAACAGCAAGCATAGGGAACCACATTACAGTACATCCACTCAACATTTTTACAGAGTCAGCATACCTTTCCACACGACATTCAAAATGGAAATCACGCATCAATTCACATCTCATGCATTCGGGGATAATGGTAACACACACACACATTCACTCCGCAAACTCAGATTTTAACAACATGCATCACAGAAGTATTAACAGGCACTCAAAGACGAGGTCACACAACCCTCAACCTTTCATAGATGTCCCAATTCGGAAGTTGCATGCACAATCAGTCAATCACCACACATCGATCTACACATTTCACACACATATTACATTAAAGCAAGCACCAGGAACCCGGTCATAAACCATACGCTTGACATGTAAAGCGCCCCCTACCTGCTGTCGGGGTTCAGAGACTCTTCAAGTCACAGTGCTGACCGATCGTCCCTCCGTTACTCCTCCAATAGCCTTCGAGCTCAGCGTTGATCCTGGGCCAGAGTTGCTCCTTTCCTCCAATGGGTCCGTCTCCTCCACAGCTCCAAAGCACTTCCAGCACAGCCTTCTAACTGGAATACCACAGCTCCAGGTAGAAGAAGAAGGAGAGGAAGAAGGCAATAGGGAGGAAGGAGAGGACAGGGAGTGGAGTTAGAGCTGTGTTGATGTTCCTCCAGGAGCTCTCGACTCTCTCACTGTTCAAGTGGCGACGTGAATGAGAGTGAAGAAGAAGAGAAACAAGGAAGGAGAGACCATATACACGCGCAAGGAGAGCTGCCAGTGTGAATAATGAGAGAAAGAGAGAGCTGAAGTTGTCTTATACTCCTAGGGACACATGCGTCCTTTCGCCTGGCACTATTATTATTATTTATTCAATTATTTCTACCCAAATCAGTAATTACTCTAATTAACCATTAATCCTAATTCTGTGATTAACCTTTAATTAATAGCTTAACTTCAATCGGTAATTAAGTTAGAAATCAGGATGTTACACCTAGGTCATGATATGTGCCATTTGGAAATTATTAAATCGATGATGGTTAAAGAAGCTAAGATAGCTTACATTGAACTCTAAGTGACAATAATGATTTTGAAAAAAAAATTGAGGTAATGGTTAAATGATTCATGTGATGATTTGGAAGGCTTGTGAAATAGAGGATATGATCTTGTTGTTATTGGCTGTGGTTAACTCTTTGAAACTTAGAGAATCTTGATCTTAGGAAAGGAATTCCCGAAGCCTAACACAAGCGTGTGAATTGGAGTTTAGTTAAGTCTAGGACTTGATACAACCCCCATATAATATCAATAATTTATTAGGATTGTGGTGATACCTTGAAATGGCTTATTAATTGAATGTATGCATACATAATATGTAGATTGTGTTCCGGATGATGATGTGAAATGATCGAGGCAATTGCGTTGCGGTTCTTCTCTCGAGGTAGGAGAAGAGTTTACATTTTAAATTGCATGAATGAATAATTGTTAATTATGTATATGTGTGAACTCATGCATTGCCTTACCATGAATGTGCTAAATGTTGAATTGATGATGTGATAAATGATGGCTTGGCCTTGTTGAATGTTAAGGAAATGTATATATATATATATATATATATATATATGAGATGATGATAAGTGTTGAATTGTTCCTTTGATGGACATGGATTATTGTTAATGAAAACCCATGAATAGATAAATTACTTGAGTTGTGAAGTGGTGATATGGTAATTATGCACAATGATATATGTGGTTGTGATGAAAATTTGTGTCAAAACCTCTCTCATGTAAATGACGAATTAAAATAAAAATAAAGAGGTATAACTTGTTGAATTAGGTCTAAGGATGTGGTTTAAATGTGTATAATATTGAACTAGGCCAATTTTACATAAGATGGATAGTAGCATTCAATGAGGAGTGAAAAAGTTAAGTTTTGGGCATGTAATGATGATCTCGCTCAAGCGAGATGGATTCTCGCTCAAACGAGAGTCCCCTGCATCAGAGGGGTAGCCTCTAGCCCAATCTCGCTCAGGCGAGATAATGTTTCGCTCAAGCAAGACTGTGTAGAATAGGTGGGTAGGCTACTGGACGAATCTTGCTCAAGCGGACGTCGCCACGCTTGAGTGAGCGAGATGGAAAATGGTTCTGGACGGATCTCGCTTAAGCGAGTGAAGAGGCTAGTTGAATCTCGCTCAAGCGAGTGAGCCTAAGATATGATACTGGATGATTTCCGCCCGAGCGAGCATGAGTTGCTTAAGCGCGTGAGAGGTCTGATGCTTCATGTTGTCTCGCTCAAGCGAGTGACCTGGTGTAAGGAGTTTTGCTCAAGCGAGTGAGCATGGAAACGTTACTGGGGGCATTTTGCTTACGCGAAAGGGCTCACCCAAGCGAGCTATGCTAATCTCGCTCAAGCTAGTGTGGGTCTCGCTCGAGCGAGTTACCCAACTCTTGGAATCTTGTTCCTTTCCCTTATTCTTGATATTAAACCCCATTTCTCTACATTGTAAGATGTTTGAGGAAATGTTTATGGGGTATTTAGTGATGACATGACATGGTGGTGATTGGAATTAATTGATACACTTGGGATGAATTATTTATGATACTTTTACCACCAAGGATAGGATATGAAAGAATGATAATGAGGGTTTGATGATGGGATTATGAGATACACCCTAGAGTGATTATGAAACCAATGAGAGAATAGTTAAATGACATAGTATTTGTTATAAACTGATGAATTAGAGATGGTAATTGTAAAGTGTAATGATGAATAATGTTGTGGATCATTTCCTTAAGTAAAGGATGATCGTTATTATTAATAAATTGTCGTATACCATTGTGTGTGATACAAATGTGATCTTCCATGTGTGGCTTGAATTATATTAATGAAATGTTATGAATGCCACACCAATATATATAGATGAAACAATGGTGATGAATAATGAGATGAAAATCCACTAATTGATTATGTGGTGATAATGATGAGTAATGGATAAATGTTAATAATTTATATGATGCCATTATGGTTGATTGCAAGTATTGTCTGGCATACACAATATGAGACACATATATATATGAAAGATATCAAAATGAAATGCCACGTATAAAACTCGAAACAATGGCTAAGAAACCAACAATGATAAAATCCACTAAAATGAGTGTGGTGGTGTTGGTGAATGTAATGATGATGATTGATGAGTGGCATTTAGGATACACAGTGTGAGAAATGCATTTGATTTGTATTGTATTACATCCATGGTATATCATACATTGTCAGTAAGGAATATTAGGGGGTTCCCCCGGTTGGCCCAGTGGGAGGGCGGCTCAGTGCACGAGCATTCTTGTTGTTTCCCCTGTGACTCAGTGTGTGAGTCACAAAGCTACCCATAGTTTGGTGACGAGGCACCCTATATGGCTGGCCCAGTGGGCGGGCGGCTCTGTGATGAGCAAGTACCTCAGTGTCCGACGGGGCACGGCTCCCTTGATGTGTGTTCAGGGGAGGCCTGTAGCACTTTTGGCAGTTGAGGCCATGTTATTGATCCGCAAGTCATGGGATGACTAGTGCTACAGATGGGCGATAGCGGTTTGGTATCAGTAAAAGATGTTGTTGATATGCATGCATGCTTTGAGATATGTGTACACATTTTTCTACTGCAGTAGGGGCATAGTAGCACACCTATGCTTGACCCATAATTTGGTGTTTATTCCCACAGTCGGATCCTTATTTGTTGTCTATTCCATTGTTCATATGCATTAGCCATAAGAGTATTTGCATATAGCATGGAAATATACCAGAAGGTGATGATGATTGATGATGGTTGAGATTGTGGTATGGTGTTGATGAGATGGGTAATTGATGTACCTAAAAGACCATATAAAATTAATAAATAATATGAATACAACAAAACATTATTGAATATGACGATGTGTATATTATGGCCCAATGTAATGAAGGGCATAATTATTTATGATTGATGATAATGATGTTAGCCATGGTGGCTTGAGAGAAGACCAGAATGGTCAATGATGATGATGTTGGCCCATTGTGGCGTTATGATAGATGTGTATATGCTTGCTTTGCTATGAGTTGATTAAAGAATATGAAATGTGTATATGTTGTTGATGTAATGATTTGTGATGATCATTGATGTATTTAGCAAAGTATACATGATGTTGATATGCATATGCACATAATTTCAATTGTATTCATATCGTCATTTGAAATGTATAACTCACTCTCCCATATGGTTTCCTTTTTAGTATTGATGCAAGAACATCATGGGATGAGGGTGTTTGTAAAGTAAAGCTTTTGTGGAGGTAAAATAGTGATAATGGAATGCCTTGGCCGGCAGCGTTTGTAATTTAATGAGTTGTGTATAAAATGGATATTGTGATATTGTTACTTACTGATATTGATGGATGAATTGTGAATTATATGTATATATGGGTGATGTATTAATATTTGGGATAATGAATTTCTACCCATCTGATGAATATAAAATGATGATTAAATAATCCTCTTAGGCATGAATAAGTAAAGGACATACATGATTTGAAGGTTGAATTGAATATGGTTAATTATAGGATATGAATATTAGAGATGTATGATGTATGGTCATTGTCACGACCGGGATCGCGACGGCACGGCCGACCCTCAAAATGATTTTTGAAAATGATGAACAGGGAGTCGCCACCAATATTTTTAGGATAAAATACCGGGAAAACCTTTAATTAAAGCATTGGTCAAAAAATGAGATTGCAGATCCGAGAGTCTAATTACAGGTGAGGAAGGTATTAGCACCTCACAGCTGTCCGTTATAAAAACGGTTACCTCAATTTAATAGCGCGCACTATAATTAACCCAATAATTATTTTAACTTTTTCATGAAAAGAAAATACACGAGACGACAAAATATATATAAATAAACAGAAATAAACAAGGAATATTTACATGAGATTAACAGGACGTCTCGTCCAAATTAAACTCGCTCCATCTTTTTTTTTAAAAAATGAGATTAACAGGACGTCTCGTCCGAATTAAACTCGCTCCTCATTTTTAAAATGAAAAGAAATAAAAAATAAAAATAAATAAATAAAAATTGCAATAATAATGATAATAACAATAGTCACACCTTTCATGCTAATTTAAATAGAATGTGTGAAGCACTCATTTTATTAATATTTATCAATCAATAAAGATTAACTGATAATTGAAAAGGAAGACAAAATCATTGAATAACAATTAATTTAACAGAAAATAAAATAAATACAAGCAATAAAAAAAGGAGAAGAGTAGGACCAGTGTGGTCAAAGTGGAGTTGGATGGTGTTATGGGCTTGAGGTACTGGACAGAGAGGAAATGGGGAATAAGGTACTGTTTTGGATGGGTGTTTGAAGGGAAGGACCGAGAGGTGTGCGTGTGGTTTGGCTTTTAAAGGAGGAAAGGAAAAGTAAAGTGAGCGTGGAGTGAGGTGAGGTGAGGGAGAGTGGGACAGTATAGGGGGGCTGTGAGGAATGAGGGGGTCGGTATTTGGAAGGTGCTGTGAGGAAAGTATTGGGGCGGTGTGGAGAGGCTTGTGTTTGGAGGGTGCTGTGAGGAAAGTGTTGGACGGTGTTGAGGATGGTGTGGGCGGTGTTGAGAGGAAGGTGTTGGGCGGTGTTGAGGACGGTGTGGGCGGTGTTGAGAGAGCTGTGAGGACGGTTTGGGCGGTATGTGGGGCGGTGTTGAGAGTGTGTGTGTGGGCGGTGTTAAGAGGAAAGTGTTGGGCGGTGTATGGGCGGTGTGGAGAACGGACTGGGAAGGAGGTCTTAAGAACGGTGTGGGGGTGAGTGGAGTGGTTTGTGAGGTCGGTTTGGGGCGGTGTGTGGGGCGGTGTTGAGGAAGGTTTGGGCGGTATGTGGGGCGGTGTTGAGGAAGGTTTGGGCGGTATGTGGGGCAGTATTGAGTGAGCTGTGAGGACGGTTGTGAGGCAGGGAGGGGCAGTGTTGAGTGAGGAGAAAATTTGTTTTTCGGGTTCTCTTCCAATGAATCTTTTCGGATTGATCCATTCTTCTTCCTTCGCTTGCTGTATTTATAGAACATTTGAGGAGTATGATGATTGCTTGAACGGACCCGTGACCAGCCTGGCTGCCAATTGGTGAGGATTTTTTAATATGTCCACATTGTCTTGTTGCCAACCGCCCCACGAGATTGTCAAACAACTTGTATGGTGGTGTTGGAAACAGCCTGGATCTTTGACAATTAAGGAAAATAAAGGCTGGTGGCAATTCTTTATCATTTTCCACCTTGTCTTATTTCCAACCAACCTCCGTAGTTCAAGGATCCACTTGGATAGTGGACATCCAACTCAGCAAGATGACAATCCGAGAGAAAGTGATGAAAATCCGAGTGAGGAAGGCATAATTCCGAGTGAAATGACTCGAGTCAGCTTCTCAATCGGTATTTATCCATATTGGGAGTGAGTTCCGAGTGGAATGAAGCATTTCCAATGGTAAACCGAGTGAAAACACACCTTTCCGAGTGAGAATTGCTCGGTATGAGGTTGCTGTGAGACACTCAGTCGGAGCCGAGTGGAAAATGACTCGGAACCGACTGAAATGGTTGCAATGGGCTTGGTAATTGGCTTGAGGAGGATTAACTAGCTGAATTGGCAATCGGTTCCGAGTGAGCATTGGTTCGGACTTAAGTGAGAGTGGTGAGCCAGCTTTGGGTGAAAATTGGTGGTTCGGGTTTGGTGAAAACGAGCTCAGTGATGTTTAAATATGGCTCGGAAATAAATGGAATGAAGGGTGATGGCTCGGAGCCGACTGAAAATGGAAGGGATTCGGTGCAGACTGGAAATACCTCACTCGGTTATGAGTGGTAACCTTTACTTGGTACCGATTGAAGAACATCACTCGGAATACTCCTTCTTCCCTCGGTTCCGAGTGGATTTTTACTCGGAATTTCTTTCAGTCGTCCCTCATTTCATCCACTTGAAAATCTGACCTTTTTACTTATTTTCCAATCGGTAATTAGCTTTCATTCGTCACTCAGGAATGGCTTTCACTTGGCAATCAGGTATTCGATGTATTTTCTTAGAAGTTTTTCACAAGTCCGAATCTTGATTTGCTCGGAAACACATGCTTGTTCTCCAAGTCACTCGGAGTCGGCCTCATGCTTCAATCAGAATCAAAAACTTAGTCTTCATCAATCGGCATCGTCTTTCTTTGCACTCGGAAATTAGAAGTTCAGCCATTTGCACTCGGAAATTGCCTTCTTATTACTCAGAATTTGGAAGCTTGGCATTTTCACTCGGAATCTGCCTGTTTTTTCGATCAGAACATGGAAATTGGACATTTGTCACTCGGAAACTGTCTCTTTTCCACTCAGAGGTTGGAATTTCACTGTTTTTCACTCGGATTCTGGTCTTCTTTCCACTCAGAGGTTGGAATTTGGCTTCTGCACTAGGGTCCAGCCCTCTTTGTGTCCTTCCTTGACACTTGAGGTCCGCTTGGAGGCTCCTTCACTCGGAAATGATCATTCCGAGTCCTTTCACTCGGAAATGATCATTTCCGAGTTAGAGTTTTTTTTTAATTAATTAATTAATTTTTTTTTATTTTGATTTTGATTTTTTTTTTGAATTCCCCATTCTTGGTGAAAATTGTCTGGAACGAAATAGGTGTTCACAGATGCCCCTCTTTACTTCTTTTTCATGAGGAAAAAGCATGAAGTTTCTTTTTGCCTTTTTTTGAAATGGAAAGGGAGTAAAGACGTGAACACCATTGGAAAAGTAGAAAGTGAAGGTGTTACTTCTTGGTTAACAGGAATGATGAGGATGTTGTCTCTAGGTTAACAGCAAAGTTAAAAGGTGAGGGTGTTGCCTCTCGGTTAACAGCAAAGGTGAGGGTGAGGGTGTTGCCTCTCGGAAAAGTAAAAGGTGAAAGGTGAGGGTGTTGCCTCTCGGAAAAGTAAAAGGTGAGGGTGTTGCCTCTCGATTGACTGGAAAAGTAAAAGAATGAGGGTGTTGCCTCTCGGTTGACTGAAAATGTAAAAGGATGAGGGTGTTGCCTCTCGGTTGACATGACTGAGGCCCTGGATTGAAAGGGAATAAATCTGGGGGTAATGCCCTAGTTTGGGGTAGTCTGAAAGAATTCTTGGGGCGTTGCCTTTTGTCTAAAGAGAAACCTGGGGTGATGCCCCTGTTGGAATTGTTTAGGAAGTGTAACTCCACTGGGGAAGGATAAGTCCTCCTGGTAACCTTCATGGTACCACTGGGAAAGTATTAGGTGAGTTGGGACAGAATAATCTGAAGGTTGTCGGGGAACTGTCCTTCTAATTGCCCTTTGAATAAACAAAAGAAATCTAGGGAGATGCCCCAATTTGACATAACTGAAGGTTGTTGGGGGACTGCCCCCTTGAAAGAAATCTGGGGAGATGCCCCAGTTTGACATAACTGAAGGTTGTTGGGGAACTGCCCTCTTGAAAGAAATCTGGGGAGATGCCCCAGTTTGACATAACTGAAGGTTGTTGGAGGACTGTCCTCTTGAAAGAAATCTGGGGAGATGCCCCAGTTTGAGCTTTTTAGTGAGAGGAGTATGATGGACGCTAGTTTGGTAATGGTGAGCTCACTGGGGAAAGATAAGTCCTCTTAAGCCTGATTAAAGAAACATCCTGATTGAGGGAATTGATCCCATTTTTATAGAACTCCTTGGGAGAGATCTTCAGTCTATAGGTCTCGCTGAGAGAAAACTTTGGCGAATACCTGCTTTTGGATGATGGATTTGGCGTCCCGCTGACAAAAGAATGAGTTAGTATAAAAAGACTTACAGGTAAATTTTCCTTGGCGACTGGCTCTTTAAGATAACTCATGGATGAAGCAGAAACATCCTCCGACTTTTGGCGAGAGTATTTAGCGGAAATGGTTATGCTTATACCAAGCGAAGTTTGGCGCTAGGAAACATTTCATCCCCCATAACTTTATGCTCTGTTGTTTCTAATTTCAAAAATTTTAGGCAAAAACTTGTTTATTCATAAAAAATGAACACATGTAGGATGAAGGGAGATTTTATAAACATCAGATATGTATAGCGATAATATTAAACACAGTGATGTGACAAGGTATATAAAGAATTGAAGGCAAAATAAAAGGAAAAGGCTCATATATCCTCAAATGATCCTCCGCGAGCAATGAGAAACTTGATCCCATATCATGACTTTGTGTTCGTCTTTTGATTTTGCTTCTGAGGGCGTAATTTGACAATGACCCTAATACCCGTTTTGACCTCCTTTAACTTTGGCTTGAAGGGTTTATGTTGTGGAGTAGAATTTGTAGAACCGCCTTTTTAGGTTTTCGGCTCATCTTGCTGCTCTAACTTTTGCCTAGGTCGCCTTTCCAGGTTTTCAACCTAGCGAGCTCTTTTTCCCTTTTTTTTTATTATTATGCAAAGTATCTTTTCACTGCATCGGTATTGACAGGCATTGGCAGGTCGTCTCCATCCATATTGGTGAGTATGAGGGCTCCTCCGGAGAAAGCCTTCTTTATAACATATGGTCCCTCATAATTAGGTGCCCATTTCCCTCGGACATCCCTTTGAATTGGCAAAATCTTCTTGAGGACCAGATCACCCTCTTGGAATTGTCGGGGGCGTACTTTCTTTTCGTATGCCCGCTTCATGCGTCTTTGATAAAATTGTCCCCGGCAAAAGGCAGTTAATCTCTTCCCGTCAATTAGATTCAATTGGTCATATTTGGCCTGGACCCATTCAGCTTCTTGCAATTTAGCCTCCATGATCACCCTAAGGGATGGAATTTCCACTTCAAATGGTAGTACAGCTTCCATTCCGTAAACCAAAGAAAATGGGGTTGCCCCAGTTGAGGTTCGTACCGAGGTTCGGTATCCATGTAGTGCGAAAGGGAGCATTTCATGCCAGTCTTTGAAGGTTACTACCATCTTTTGCACTATCCTCTTTATATTTTTGTTGGCTGCCTCAACCGCTCCATTCATTTTCGGACGGTATGGAGAGGAGTTGTGATGGGAGATTTTAAAACTCTCACAAAGCTCCTTCATCATTTTGTTATTTAAATTTGTACCATTGTCTGTGATGATTTGGTTTGGTAGGCCATACCGGCATATCAGCTCACGCTTGACGAATTTGACCACAACATTTTTCGTCACATTGGCGTATGAAGCTGCTTCTACCCACTTGGTGAAATAATCGATAGCAACCAAAATGAAACGATGACCATTCGAGGCTTTTGGTTCAATGGGCCCAATTACATCCATACCCCACATTGAAAAAGGCCATGGTGCTGACAAGACATTTAGGGATGAGGGAGGAGCATGAATGTGATCAACATAAATCTGACATTTATGACACCTCCGTACGTAAGCAAAACAATCGGCTTCCATAGTCATCCAATAATACCCAGCTCTCAGTATTTTTCTTGACATAGCATGCCCATTTGTATGAGTTCCGAAAGATCCTTCGTGGATATCTTTCATGATCTGGTTTGCTTCAACGGTATCAACACACCGGAGGAGAATGGAATCATAATTCCTCTTGTAAAGCACGTTACCACTCAATAGGTATCCCATGGCTAGCCTTCTCAAAGTTCATTTGTCATTGTCCGTGATACCTTCAGGGTATTCTTGGCATTGGAGGTATCTTTTGATGTCATGATACCAGGGCTTGCCATCCGGTTCTTCTTCTATGGCCTGGCAATGGGCAGGTTCTTGCTGTTTCTTTACCTCAATGAGAGGCACTTCGTAATCATTGCTGACCTCGAACATAGCAGCTAGGGTGGCTAAAGCATCTGCCATTTGGTTGTCCTCCCGTGGAACATGATGGAAGGTAACTTCATCGAACCTTTTGATCATCTCTTTGATATGAGCATGATAGGGAACTAGTTTATTATCTCTAGTCTCCCATTCATCCTTTAGTTGATGGATAACTAAAGCAGAATCTCCATAAACCTCCAGAACCTTTATTCCCACATTTAGAGCCGCTTGTATTCCTAGAGAACATGCTTCATATTCCGCAATATTATTGGTGCAGTCAAAACACAGCCGAGCGCAAATAGGGATGAATTCCTTATCAGGTGAGATTAAAATAACCCCAATTCCATGTCCTAGTGCATTGGATGCTCCATCGAATCTCATGATCCATCTGGTTTCTAGGCCATCTTCTTCTTTGGAAAGAGCCAAGATATCCTCATCTGGGAAATCATGTCGCATTGGTTGATAAGCTTCAATGGGTTGGTATGCCAAGTAATCTGCCTGCGCACTCCATTTAATTGCCTTTTGGGTGACATATGTTATGTCATATTCCGTCAGTAACACTTGCCAACGGGCAATCCTTCCAGTCAAAGCGGGTTTTTCAAAGATATACTTGATGGGATCCATCTTAGACACCAGCCAAGTAGTATGATTAAGCATGTATTACCGTAAGCGTCGGGCAGCCCAAGCCAATGCACAACACGTTCTTTCAAGAGACGAATACCTCATCTCATATTCAGTAAATCTCTTGCTCAAGTAGTAGATGGCGCATTCCTTTCTTCCAGTCTCATTATGTTGACCCAATACACATCCCATGGATTCATTCAACACAGTCAGGTATAGGATTAATGGTCTCCCATGAACGGGTGGCACCAAGACTGGTGGCTCCAATAAGTACTGTTTTATTTTTTCAAATGCAATCTGGCAATCCTCATTCCACTGTCCAGGCTGATTCTTGCGAAGCAACTTGAAAATTGGCTCACAAGTTGCCGTCATTTGGGAAATGAATCGGGCGATGTAATTCAATCTTCCCAAGAATCCTCGGACTTCTTTTTCAGTACGAGGAGGAGGCATTTCCAGAATTGCCTTGACTTTGTCAGGATCAACTTCTATCCCCTTCTCATTCACAATGAACCCTTACAATTTGCCGGATCTTGCGCCAAAAGTGCACTTGGCGGGATTCAATCTAAGCTTGAATTTCCTCAACCTTTCGAAAAGTTTTCTCAGGTCAGCAATATGCTCCTCCTCAGACCTGGACTTGGCAATTATGTCATCCACTTAGACCTCTATTTCCTTGTGCATCATGTCATGGAAGAGAGTCACCATTGCCCTTTGATAGGTGGCTCCTACATTTTTTAATCCGAAGGACATTACTTTGTAACAAAAGGTGCCCCACAGAGTGATGAACGTGGTCTTTTCCATATCTTTTGGTGCCATCTTGATCTGGTTATATCCCGAAAATCCATCCATAAATGAGAAGATGGAATGCTGAGCTGTGTTATCAACCAATACGTCAATCTGAGGTAAAGGAAAATCATCCTTAGGACTCGCCCGATTCAAGTCTCGGTAGTCCACACACATCCTTACCCTCCCATCTTTCTTTGGAACGGGAACTATATTGGCTACCCATTGCGGATACTTAGCTACGGCTAAGAAACCAGTGTCAAATTGTTTCTTGACTTCTTCTTTGATCTTAAGAAGCATTTCTGGTTTCATTTGTCGTAACTTTTGCTTGATCGGTGGACATTCCAGCTTTAAAGGCAACTTGTGTTCCACAATGTTATTATCCAGACCTGGCATATCTTGATACGACCATGCAAAAATGTCTCGAAATTCCCGGAGTAGTCTAATCAATTCACTCTGCCGTTGTTTGCTTAAGAGGGTGCCTATCTTGACTTCTTTATTTTCTCCTTCATCTCCCAGGTTAATGGTCTCAATCTTTTCCTGATGAGGTTGAATTTCTTTATCTTCTTGTTCCATTAACTTTGTCAACTCGAGTGAAGGTTCAAAGTCTTCCTCACTATCCTCATAGGCATAATCATTTGGATTATCAGAGTCATGAAATAGAACCGAGTTTTCATTGCTCTTAGAAGAATCGCTTTCAGATCTGCATTTAGTGTTATATCATAATGAATGAAAACAAAGAAAGGCAAGCAAATGGAAGGTTTAAAAGAGAGAGTTTGAACAAAGATGAGGTATGAAATCAGACTGCATTCATTTAATTTAATAAACAAGCAAGTTTTTGCCTTTATTACAAAACAGATCCTAAAGCCTTAGGCATAGCAAGAGGATCGACAAGTTTTGAAAACAACAATTACTTTGGCTGAGGATTGATAGTTATGGGGAACTCCATGATTTCCCAGTTGTCCAGTTCTTGACCGGGTAAGCAAGTGTGCACTAATTCCACATCAGGGCTGTGTCCGTCTCCAACCATAGCCACCTGACCCGGATATATAATCCCGGCGCTTCTGATGCTTTGATAGAGGTCACAGATAGGGATTCTAGCAGTATCGAACTTTTGACCGGTAAGGCGAGCGATCCTTCTCTCCCTTCTTTCTTCTCCCATCCTTTTTCTATCAGCTGTCGTAGGCTTGTATCCCAGACCATACCTATCCCTGTTTTCTGGGAGACATATAGGTTGGGTTCTCCCTTCCAATTCTCGTCCTAACCCCTTTCCCAGCTTGTATCCTTCTCTCAACATTGTCTTTGCAACCATCAGAGGCACGTTTGGGAAGAATTTCTTTGTAATGCTCGTTGCATTGGCCACCTCTAAAGCCTGAAATGAGGTTTCAAGGGCTTCCTCAGTCGCTTCAATGTATGGGGTGTTGGCAGGCTTACTAACCAACAAGTCTTCTTCTCCAGAGACAATCACCAACTTGTTGTCAATGATGAACTTCAACTTTTGATGTAGAGTAGAAGGAACTACCCCAGCCGAATGGATCCACGGCCGTCCCAGTAAACAACTGTATGCGGGCGTAATATCCATGACTTGAAAAAGGATTTGAAAGGTGCATGGCCCAACTTGTATAGGCAATTCAATTTCTCCCATGACTTCTCGGCGAGTTCCGTCAAAAGCCCGGACTACCATGGAACTGGGTCTCATATGGGTCCCATCAAAAGGCAACTTTGCCAACGTAGATTTTGGCATTACATTCAAGGACGATCCATTGTCAACCAGCACCTTCGCCATGATATGATCTTGACATTTTACGGAGATATGAAGGGCTTTGTTGTGCCCTCTTCCTTCCGCTGGTGTCTCATCATCCGTAAAAGTTAGATAGTTGTTGGCCACAATGTGTCCCACTATGCCCTCGAATTTATCTACCGGCAAATCATGTTTCACATGTGCCTCACTCAAAACTTTCATCAGCGTGTTCCGGTGTGGTTCAGAACTCATTAGTAAGGACAACAGAGAAATTTTTGTCGGGGTGTGGTTTAGTTGGTCCAACACTTGGTAGTCACTATGATGAATGAATCTAAGAAACTCTTGGGCTTCCTCTTCAGTTACTACCTTCTTTGCTTCACCGGAGGATTCTTCCTTCTCATTCCCTGTGGCTTTGTCAAGTTTTGGTTCTGGGGAAGCATACACTCTTCCACTTCGAGTGACACCCCTGATTCCGGCAATATTCATGACAGGGGATGATGGAGTAGGCTCAACGGCCTCAGAACTGGTAACGATCACATCAGTACCATACTTCCATGGTACAGCTCGCGAATCCTTGTAAGGGAATGGGGTTGGAGTGTTTACCGTGATGACAGTTTTAATAGGGGTTGAAGCCACAGGTGCATTTTTATTGTAAAATATGACTAGAGGTTTTGGAGCTCGAACTCGGCCTTGCTCTTGTATCATATTTATTCTATCTTCACGATGCCGGCGAACTTCTATGACGTGACTGTCCATAAATCCCTGAAGGGTTTTCTGGAAGTCTCTTCGCTTTGCGGACAGGAGGTCATTGCACTCTTTATCCCATGATCCTTTTATCAATCCCATCTTAAGCATATGGGAATGAATGGTTTCCAATGGCATTTGGATGTCCTGAACTTTGGAAATACATTCCTCATCTTTTTCCACAGCGTTAACGCCTGGTCTCCCATGGTTAGGCAAAGGATTGGTGGTCACATTCGGGCTTCCTTCCTTGAAGCTTATCCAATCAGCTCTGATTAAATCTCTTACCTTAAACTTCAATGCCAGGCAATTTTCGGTGGAATGTCCCGGTGCACCGGCATGGTAATCACATCGCGCATTTGGGTCATACCCTCTGGGATAAGGTGGTTGAAGCGGTTTTAAAGGACAAGGTGCCACTAAGGTGTTTTCAATAAGATGGGGGAGAAGCTCTGTGTAGGTCATGGGAATTGGATCAAATTGCACTTGAGTGCGGTCATCATTCTGTCTCCTCATGTTTAGATTTGGTGGGTTTATTTGGGGTGGTTGATATGGTGTTTGTGGTGGTGCGGGTGGTCGCATAACAGGTGCTCAAAAATGTGGTGGGTTTGGATTTAGAATTGTAGCTACATATGGGTGTGGTGTGTTATGGTAAGTTGACGGAAAGGTGACGGGAGTAGGTGGTCTGAGCTGGTTCCTTTTTTGGTTGTGAGAGACCAGGTTAGTCTCTCCCTCTCTTCTTTTTCCTTCTCCAAAAGAAGGTTTTCTTGCTGTCCCAGCCCCAGATGGGCTACGAGTAATCTTCCCCGTTCTCAAGCCATTCTCTATTCTTTCTCCGATAGTGACGATGTCGGAGAAGTGGGAGGAAATGCTTCCAATCATCTTGTCATAGAAAGGTGACTGGAGTGTATCAATAAATGTGGAAATCACCTCTTTTTCTGATAGAGGTGGATCGACTTGTGCTGCTACTTCTCGCCACCTTTGGGCATATTCTTTAAACGTCTCATTATCTTTCTTGGCCATGTTTTGCAACTGTACTCTATCTGGCGCCATATCCAGATTATACTTGTACTGTTGCATGAAAGCATCTGCCAGATCTTCCCAACAGCGTATATGAGATCGTTCAAGGTGGTTGTACCAGGTAAGAGGTGCTCCCGTCAAACTATCCTGGAAACAATGAATAAGCAGAGGGTCATTAGAAGCATGAGAGGCCATCTTCCGACAGTACATGGTTAGATGGTTCTTTGGACAGGTTAGCCCCCGATATTTGTCAAACTCTGGCATTTTGAATTTGGGGGGAATGACAACATCAGAAATCAGAGAGAGTTGTGCAGCACTACCCATTCCAAACCTATTTGTTCTCTCCATTTCTCGGAATCGCCTTTCCAGGAATTCTAGTCTTCCCTCCTGGGTAGTAGCAGCAGTATTTGGACCCGCAGTGGCATGATGACTGGTATCCCTAACTGGTTGGTCGACATGTGCCGGGTTTGCATTAGGCATTGAGATGTGGGGTCTGGTCGTCTGGGTAGCTTGTGGTTGCGTAACTTGTGCAAGGATTGGATTTGCTTGAGGGTCTCGGACGGGCGGGACACTTGGCTGGGCCGTATGTAAAATCGCGTCTTGATAATCAGGTTCTTCTTGAAGCGGTGGGAAATAACCTTGTGGCAATCCGTAAGGTATGACGTTACCTTCTGCATCTACAAAGATGGGTTGCTGGGCTTCAGCAGTGTTTGGTTTCCTAACATGAATGGTTAGGGGAGGCGTAGCTGGGTTTGAACTTGGTCCCCCAGTGGGACCCTGAGTGAACGGTCGTTGTCTAGGGTCTTCAATTCCTGCTGAAGAATCCCCTTCTGTGACCCTTCTCTCAAGAAGTTTGGCCATTTCAGAGATTTGCTCTTTCAGTTGATTGACTTCAGCTCTCAAACTCTCATTTTCTTGTTCTATTTCAGCCATGAGTCTGGTATTAAGCCGAGTCGCGTAAGGATGTTTACCCGTTATTTCTGGGAAGTCAACAAGAAATTGTTAAAAAGAAAGTAAAAAAAACAAAAGAAAAACAAATGATACGTGAAGCAATCGCAGAATTCAGCCAGTATCTTTCGACTTTTTTCAGAACTTCATTCAATAGTGATGAGTGGAAATTAACATGAGGTAGTTGTGGGGACATGAAGAAACCCTTTTTTTTTCAGAATACATTACTGCCGTCAGCCTATTTTTATGCAGAAAAAGTAAATCAGCCATTCCTAGCTCGGGCAATCATGGCCCTCATTTTACAAATCCTTTCTCTACAATAATCAAGGAAGGTTACAATTTCTCTTGGAGTGTTAAGAGGATTAACCATCCCCTCAGCTTGCTTGAGTAGGAGCGGGAGGTCTTCCAGAACTCCATTAGCCAAATATGCCAAGTGGGCAAAGCGATTCATCCATGAATGAATATCTTCATTTTGCTGTGTTAGTTCATCTTTCAAAACACGGATAGCTTCACCACATTCTCGTTCAGCATCTATCACGCGCCGTCACTCACCATTTATCTCATGCTGGTAAGCTTCTACCATCTCATCAAGCTGATGCTCTAATCGGCAAACTTGCAATTGCAGAAGTTCTTTCTGTACCAAGACATTTTGCTCGCACTCTTTGGCTCTTGCCAACATGTCCCTTAGAAGCTGCTTATCAGTCAACATGGTATCTCTTTGCTTGTTCTTCGCTTTTAGTTGAGCATTAGCCGTTCGGAGGCATTGGCTTTTTTTCCTCAGGTAGTCCCTTTCAATTTTTCTTTTCTTTCCAATCTTCCTGATGGTTTGTTTGCTTTCTAAATTCTCCCTTTTCTGAAGGGCACATTCTTGCTGAGATATCAGCAATTCTTTTTCCAATTCCTCAATTTTGGCGGTTAGCTCTTTTATTTTGGCTCTCATTGCCTCTTCTTCAAGGGTAGGAGAGGTAACATGTGCGTCTGTCGGGAGATAGGAGGGACTTTTGAAAGGTAGCTTGACAATGGAAACCCTGTTTAAGACCCATTGGTAGTACTCTTCCTTCACGGCGTGGCTTCGACTTCCTAATTCTTTCCCTTGTTTGTGGACTTTCTTCCATGCATTTGCTATATCCCGAATGACAGACGTGCAATCCCCCTCTGAGAAATAAACGATGAAAGAAGTAAGGGATTCTCCATCGGGTGACCCAAGTAAGGGATAGGCTAGCTGACATTTGGCTATGACAGGGTTGTAATTGATACACCCCTGAGTACCCATGAGAGGAACATTCGGGTAGTTTCCACAATGGTGAATTATGGTATCAACCTTCAACCATTGCGGGTACCACCTTACTTTATCAGCTGTGAGTCCTACCAGGTGATTGGCCCATTCACGCCTATTCTTCGCTACTAACTGACATAACTTTAGATCTGAGACTGGACATTCAATTTTGATGACTTGATGGAAGACATGTGATGTAAGCCATACATATAGAGCAGGTAAACAACAAATGATTCTCTTTCCACCTCGTGTACAGCAGAAGTCCATGGTGTAGTATATATTTGCCAATATAGCAGTGACAGGATTTTCAGACTTGAACCTATGGGCAAGGAAAATGCCAATAGCATCATAGTCCACATAATTGTCGATATTAGGAAACAAGATAACTCCATAAATGGTGAGAGCTAGAGTATCCATGAAGGCTTCCCAATCTCTTTTCTCAGCTAGCAAGTGCATGTGCTTTTCAAAATACTCTCGATCAAATCCCAGGATCTGATTTCTATTCAGTTGCGCACTCCTTAACACTTCCGGGTGAATCTTTAGGACATTAGCAATGGTAACAATATTCGCTTGACGTCCAAGATGACGGTAAGGTATTTGTCCTTCTAATGGCATCCCCAGAATTTGTTCGAACTCCTCAACAGATGGAGCTAATTGGAAGTCCCGGAAGGTAAAACAACGGAGAGGTGGGTCATAGAATTGAGTCAAAGCGGTAATTACCTCGACTTGTACCTCCACTTCTAGCAATTTTAGGATCCTCCCATGTTTCCTTGAGAAAACCATCTTCTGATTCATGTCCAATTTCTTCCCTAATGCTTGTAGGCTGGTTGTATCAACTTTCCTAACCTTAACATGCAGTAATCTTTTTAACTCGGGTACATTTCCACCACAACTATCTGACCTCATGTTAATTTCCATATTTCACTCAAAAATACTGGCCAAGCCCTTGATAGCTTCCTGTAAGGACATAAAGAAAAGAAAAATCAATCACTGACATGCTTTGCAAATTGATACTCCCCTAATAACTTTCTTGAAAACATTTTGGAATTTAGGGAAGTTACAATTTGTCGAAACTTGCAATAAATCAAGGATCACATGAGCTATGAATTTTCTGATTATTTTTTCTTCTTTTTTTTAGAAAGTTCATAACTCCAGATCCTAAGACTTAAGCAAATATAAAAAGAAAGGTCCACTTGCCCATTAGAGGATCACAGGTTAAAAATAGGTTATTCTTTGAAAAAGTAATCCTCTAAACAGGCAAGCGGTCCATTAGTTTGGATTGGAAGAGAAAACGAGAATGAGAAAAGGTATAAGTAAAGTTTGCCTCTTGGTGCCTTAAGTCGGGTTTTTCTGAAGATGCCTTAATGGTTCTAAGGTTTATTTATCAGTGATCTCTCACATTGGGTGGTTTATTCTAAAATTTCTAAAGGTCACTAGAGCCAAGATCCTACTCATGATGTTGGCCACAATAGTAGGAGGTCTACTAAGTGTGGGCACCACGAATAAGTCGAACTCTAGCTGAGATTCTCACAGTAACCAGATAGGAAGTACATCCCAAATGGCTCCGCTATCAATCTCCCCTAATCTTAAGTTTTATTTGGGCCCGGGTATAGGGTCCCACTCAAAAGTGTGTGCAAGTTGTGAGTGTAGTGTGTGAAAGAGGCATTCAATACCTGTACCTTACTCATCCTGCACATAGAACAAACACAGAGCAACAAAATAAAGTCGACTACCCTAGGGTTCAATGATCACATATATATTTACAGAACATAAAGGATAGGATACAAATAAAACAGAGACCAAATAAAATAAAGGAAAAAGTCAAATAATTAATATGCTAATTAAAATATGCGCTATCAAATTGACTGGCTTGACTCTCTAAGTCCCCAGTGGAGTCGCCATCTGTCGCGACCGGGATCGCGACGGCACGGCCGACCCTCAAAACGATTTTTGAAAATGATGAACAGGGAGTCGCCACCAATATTTTTAGGATAAAATATCGGGAAAACCTTTAATTAAAGCATTGGTCAAAAAAATGAGATTGCAGATCCGGGAGTCTAATTACAGGTGAGGAAGGTATTAGCACCTCACAGCTGTCCGTTATAAAAACGGTTACCTCAATTTAATAGCGCGCACTATAATTAACCCAATAATTATTTTAACTTTTTCATGAAAAGAAAATACACGAGACGACAAAATATATATAAATAAACAGAAATAAACAAGGAATATTTACATGAGATTAACAGGATGTCTCGTCCAAATTAAACTCGCTCCATCTTTTTTTTAAAGAATGAGATTAACAGGACGTCTCGTCCGAATTAAACTTGCTCCTCCTTTTTAAAATGAAAAGAAATAAAAAATAAAAATAAATAAATAAAAATTGCAATAATAATGATAATAACAATAGTCACACCTTTCATGCTAATTTAAATAGAATGTGTGAAGCACTCATTTTATTAATATTTATCAATCAATAAAGATTAATTGATAATTGAAAAGGAAGACAAAATCATCGAATAACAATTAATTTAACAGAAAATAAAATAAATACAAGCAATAAAAAAAGGAGAAGAGTAGGACCAGTGTGGTGAAAGTGGAGTTGGATGGTGTTATGGGCTTGAGGTACTGGACAGAGAGGAAATGGGGAATAAGGTACTATTTTGGATGGGTGTTTGAAGGGAAGGACCGAGAGGTGTACGTGTGGTTTGGCTTTTAAAGGAGGAAAGGAAAAGTAAAGTGAGCGTGGAGTGAGGTGAGGTGAGGGAGAGTGGGACAGTATAGGGGGGCTGTGAGGAATGAGGGGGTCGGTATTTGGAAGGTGCTGTGAGGAAAGTATTGGGGCGGTGTGGAGAGGCTTGTGTTTGGAGGGTGCTGTGAGGAAAGTGTTGGACGGTGTTGAGGATGGTGTGGGCGGTGTTGAGAGGAAAGTGTTGGGCGGTGTTGAGGACGGTGTGGGCGGTGTTGAGAGAGCTTTGAGGATGGTTTGGGCGGTATGTGGGGCGGTGTTGAGAGTGTGTGTGTGGGCGGTGTTGAGAGGAAAGTGTTGGGCGGTGTGTGGGCGGTGTGGAGAACGGACTGGGAAGGAGGTCTTAAGAACGGTGTGGGGGTGAGTGGAGTGGTTTGTGAGGTCGGTTTGGGGCGGTGTGTGGGGCGGTGTTGAGGAAGGTTTGGGCGGTATGTGGGGCGGTGTTGAGTGAGCTGTGAGGACGGTTGTGAGGCAGGGAGGGGCAGTGTTGAGTGAGGAGAAAATTTTTTTTTCGGGTTCTCTTCCAATGAATCTTTTCGGATCGATCCATTCTTCTTCCTTCGCTTGCTGTATTTATAGAACATTTGAGGAGCATGATGATTGCTTGAACAGACCCGTGACCAGCCTGGCTGCCAATTGGTGAGGATTTTTTAATATTTCCACATTGTCTTGTTGCCAGCCGCCCCACGAGATTGTCAAACAACTTGCATGGTGGTGTTGGAAACAGCCTGGATCTTTGACAATTAAGGAAAATAAAGGCTGGTGGTAATTCTTTATCATTTTCCACCTTGTCTTATTGCCAACCAACCTCCGTAGTTCAAGGATCCACTTGGATAGTGGACATCCAACTCAGCAAGATGACAATCCGAGAGAAAGTGATGAAAATCCGAGTGAGGAAGGCATAATTCCGAGTGAAATGACTCGAGTCAACTTCTCAACCGGTATTTATCCATATTGGGAGTGAGTTCCGAGTGGAATGAAGCATTTCCAATGGTAAACCGAGCGAAAACACACCTTTCCGAGTGAGAATTGCTCGGTATGAGGTTGCTGTGAGACACTCAGTCGGAGCCGAGTGGAAAATGACTCGGAACCGACTGAAATGGTTGCAATGGGCTTGGTAATTGGCTTGAGGAGGATTAACTAGCTGAATTGGCAATCGGTTCCGAGTGAGCATTGGTTCGGACTTAAGTGAGAGTGGTGAGCCAGCTTTGGGTGAAAATTGGTGGTTCGGGTTTGGTGAAAACGAGCTCAGTGATGTTTAAATATGGCTCGGAAATAAATGGAATGAAGGGTGATGGCTCGGAGCCGACTGAAAATGGAAGGGATTCGGTGCAGACTGGAAATACCTCACTCGGTTATGAGTGGTAACCTTTACTTGGTACCGATTGAAGAACATCACTCGGAATACTCCTTCTTCCCTCGGTTCCGAGTGGATTTTTACTCGGAATTTCTTTCAGTCGTCCCTCATTTCATCCACTTGAAAATCTGACCTTTTTACTTATTTTCCAATCGGTAATTGGCTTTCATTCATCACTCAGGAATGGCTTTCACTCGGCAATCAGGTATTCGATGCATTTTCTTAGAAGTTTTTCACAAGTCCGAATCTTGATTTGCTCGGAAACACATGCTTGTTCTCCAAGTCACTCGGAGTCGGCCTCATGCTTCAATCAGAATCAAAAACTTAGTCTTCATCAATCGGCATCGTCTTTCTTTGCACTCGGAAATTAGAAGTTCAGCCATTTGCACTCGGAAATTGCCTTCTTATTACTCAGAATTTGGAAGCTTGGCATTTTCACTCGGAATCTGCCTGTTTTTTTTATCAGAACATGGAAATTGGACGTTTGTCACTCAGAAACTGTCTCTTTTCCACTCAGAGGTTGGAATTTCACTGTTTTTCACTCGGATTCTGGTCTTCTTTCCACTCAGAGGTTGGAATTTGGCTTCTGCACTAGGGTCCAGCCCTCTTTGTGTCCTTCCTTGACACTTGAGGTCCGCTTGGAGGCTCCTTCACTCGGAAATGATCATTCCGAGTCCTTTCACTCGGAAATGATCATTTCCGAGTCAGAGTTTTTTTTTTAATTAATTAATTAATTAAATAATTTTTTTTTATTTTGATTTTGATTTTTTTTTTGAATTCCCCATTCTTGGTGAAAATTGTCTGGAACGAAATAGGTGTTCACAGTCATATAGATATGTATATACATATATCTTAGGCATTGTATGTTCATGAAATTATGTGAAAAGACAATGGTTGACTATCAAGCTTATGGTATGGCTTTGCATGCTTTGCCGAGCCTTTTCTCATATCTTCATATATGGGACTAGGCGTATGCCCGGTACACACATTCTTTCCGCTGTAAACTCTATTATTTTGTATACTGTTATGGGCAAACTATTTAGCGATCCAGCATAAACTTATTTAATCTCATCCTTTGGTTTTCTGTGGTTCGAGCCTTGATTTAGTCGTGGTGGTGTCTTAAAAATATTTCAAACACAAAAAAAAAAATTATTTGTACTTTTATTATTTAATTATCTTGATTACATCGGGATTCGAGTCTAGAAAATCGGGGTGTTACAGGAGGTCCATGGATGGTAGAAACGGAGGGTGTGGGAGGTGGTTGGAATGGAGGCCGTGAGTGTGGTGATGTTAGGGATGGTGGAGTATAGGTAAAGATGATTGCTTCAAGTGTACCATAAAGTTGGAGGATCCTACAGTGGATGATTGGTTTGAGTAGTGGTGCATGTGTGTGGATAAAGGTGTGAGGTGTACGGTAAAATCAGAGTGATTCAATGGTGGATGATTAGTTTGGATGATGGACCACAGGTGTGCTTCAGGTTGTGGGGTGTACCGTAACATTGATAGGAATTGAGGGTCCTGATTGGTTTAGATTTAGGGTGTATGGGTGTGGACCGAAATTATGGACCATGTTAACTGTTTTATTTAAATAATTATTTTTATTTTTTATGTTGTTGTGGTTTTTTTACAATTTTGTATATGAAGTTAAAAATTCGTATAAAAATTGTTTATATGTTGTAACTGGAATCGAAAAGCGTTTACATACAAATTCGGTTAGGGTTTAGCGTTTAGATACAAATTTGAATAATGTTTAGATAGATTAACGTCGAATAACATTTTTAATTTATAGCGGCTTGTTGTTAAGAATGTATGACGTTCGTTCAAATGCTAGTTATGTATATATAAAATAAATGAAAAAATTAGACACAAATTAAGAGTATATGTAAATAAGAGCTAACTATATTAACATAATATTAACATATATTATTATTTTCAACATATACATATATATATATTATAATATACATTTACAATAAATATTCTTATATATTTTTTAATAATTATTATTAATAAATATATTTTGTTGATTAAATTATAAATGGAATATTTTAATATGTAATTTAAATATTATTGACAAAAAATATAGTACTTTATTACTCCTTTTAACTAATACCCTTTTTGGTAATTTTACCCTTAAATTTTATTTTTCTAAACCAAATTTACCAAAATATTTTCCAACTAAACACAACCATTATTTTTCAACTCACTTTTACAATAAAGTATCTAAACAGAAATCACTGATTTCAAAATCCTGGTTTTCCCAACCACGTTTTCAAAATCCTAATTTTCTAAACTTCATTTCACAAACGTTACACCAACTTTTAACCAAACGGATCCCTAATTGGATTAGAAAACAACCATATGATAAGTTAACCAATAAGGGAACTAATATGATACGTTTGCTATAGTAGTATAAGATTAGCCTTAATATACCTTTCTTCTACTTAGGGATGGTAATTTGGGCTTGGCCCATGGGCCAACCTGTTTAGCCTGTCAAAAAGGGCCGTGCCCGGGCCAACCTCTAAGACCTGCTTTTTTGAATAAGGCCGGCCTGTTTTGGTCTGTCAAAAAACAGGCCCTGATGGGTTGGGTCGAGCTGGCCCATTGGGCCTCTATGAAAAAATTATATTAATAATTTAATATATATATATATCTTAAATACTTAAGTGAACCTGATTTTTTTTCCTTTGCAGGCCTTAATTTCCTTTCTTGCTGGCGTCCTTGACTTCCACACACAAACAACAATAGCTACAACATTCTCTCCTAGCACACACAACAAGCACACGCAATCAAGCAGTTGCCAACCATGTCTCTCGCTCAACGCTCACACTGAGTGGGTTTCATTGAGTCACACATCACTGGGTTCAACATTAATCTCCCGGGTACATTAATTCCATGTTTTGAATTTGAAGATACATATTTAAAGCTTTTAATTTTAAAAATTGACTCAATTGATAAATGATTATATCATTAAGCATGTAATCGACAAGTAAGTAACATAATCTAGGATTTTGAGTTTGGGTCTACTTGGAATACACAAAACATTAAAAAGAAATGATTTTTGCTAACAATTGAAAATATTCTATATATGAATGTTATTCCATCACGATCATGGATTTGTTTCTTTAAACAGTTGAAAATTTATGTTTTTTGGCATGGCCCTGGATTTTGTTCTTGAATTTTTTGATTGTTTTTTGTTATTATTTTAGAGTGGATTAGGAACTTCATTGAACAATTAGTTGATTAGTGTTTTAAATTTTGTCCAGGACTAAAAAACACAAGCCGCAAGCCACTTAACTGAAGCAAAGCAAGCAATTTTCACTTTAATTTCAGTTTTCAATTTGGTTCATCAATCATGATGAAACTAGTTATATTAATTTGGTTCATTTTTATCAAGAGCAAACTAACTTTCATTTTTACTTTGTACATCATATATAAATTATTGGTTTATCATATAATTAATTTATAACGCAGTAGCTTATATATAAATTATTGGTTCATCATAAAAAATGGGCTGACCCATTTTGGCTTGCGGTTACATTGAATACGGGTCGGGTCATATTTTTGGTCGTTTTCCTATTTTGACTCGACTCGGCTCGACCCGTATTTGACGGGCTTATACAGACTTTGACGCGACCTGACTCTTTGACCCGGTTTACTACCCTACTTTTACTTCTTTATATGTGACCTTTATGCACAACAACCTCCATTAAAATTCAATCCGTGCAAATTTAAAAGTCACATGGAAAAGTCTATTGACGAAAGCAATACACAAAAAGAACTGTCCTCATTAGGATATCCTAATCAGGGAAGTTATTTTCACATCACATTTTCTTATTTCTCTTTTGTCATATAAAAACTGTATAAATTTATTGTTCGATTTTTTTTTATGAATAACGAACTGTATGCTTGTTTTGGGGTTGACGGGGTAAGGGAGGGATACTTTCGGTGGAGATGCTTAAATATAATTAAAAGGAAATATGAATGAGTTGTTAAGAAATGGAATACAGGTTAAAGTTGATCCATCAACGATTTCCATAAAGCAAGACAAAGTGCGGAATTCGTGATTGTCCAAAAAAAAGTGCGGATTTCGTGCATTCAGTTTTTGGATGTGCTGTCCCTATGCAACAGCATCTCTATTCTATTTCCCCCTGTTTTGTTTTGTTTTACTCATTTTTTTTCTTTTGATTTTATTAATAGCTATCACTAATAGGAACCGAGAAGAAGCTTGACCATGATATGCCTCAACTTTACGGGTTTGCCTCCTTTCCAAAGTAAAGAATGTGATATAAGTAAAAGTTTTAATATTTAATCTGTGATTTCATTATCTCTCGCAATAACGAATAATGCTTAGCTTAATGGAATAATTATACACAGGAGGAAGTGTATCTATAACAATTTAAAGGATATGGTCAACAATAAAAATAATTAATAATATATTTTGATTAAATTAAAAGATAAAATTAATTTAAATTAAAAATATTATCATATACCACTTCCCTAACATATCTAATTTGATACCATATCAGTAATCTAATTTGTATTCTGCTTCTTACCTAAAAAATCATTTAAGTCATACACAATTTTAAATAAACCACTTGTCAAAATTAAATCGTCTATTTCTCCTTATTTTGACCATTCATTTTTTCTGTAGACCCTCCCTATCGTATCTTATGAAAAATCAGGGTGAAAAATTTTCAATGCACTGTGAATATACATGGTGTTAAGCAATAAAAAAGTGAACTTTATATGGAAAACTTAGATTAATAAACTACTTGTTCCTTAAATCCATCCAAGTGAACTTTATATGGAAAACTTAGATTCATAAACTACTTGTTCCTTAAATCCATCCAAAAATTTCGTAGAAAATAAAATAACTACTGAAACTGCGATTAACATTATTCTTTTTGTTTTTTTGGTCAGGATCAACATTATACTGATATACAACAATTAGGATTCACAAGCTTGGGCCTCCATACATGGATCAAATTTTGCAAATGCGTCTCCTGTGAGAAACCAATTCATCGTAAATGTTATATACTTTAATTGGTTCACTCCAATTTTTTTGGATTACTCAACCTCATTATTATGAATTATAACATTACTAGAAAGTTGAAAGGAAGCCTACATTTAATTTTATAACATTATTATCAATTATAACATTATTCTTTTTGAATTTTAACATTATTATGAATTATAACATTACGTAGACTGGTGAGACCACAACTGAAGATTGTATAAATAAAGAGAAAGAAGCCTTATTGCTTAAAGGGGAAGATATAGCTAGTGATAAAAGTCTATTTGTTGATAGTCAAATTTCTAAACCAAGATCTTCTATGGCCACCAACCTGTCACATCCTGCTTTTGCTCCTATAATTTTAAATCACCTTTCCAGCCTAATTGATCAACAACCCCTTTTTAACCCTTGTTCTTCTATCCCAAACGTTACTAACTAGAAAATCCTACCTTCCCAAGTACATGTCACACATCTTACCAGTAACCTCCTTCAAACCCCACCATGTGGTAAATCTGAGTTAGAATCTGAGCTTGTTCCTAAATTAAAAAAAGTCCAGCCCAGTGCCCCTTTAAAAAATCCAGACCAAGACATTACAATTGATCTTGGCTATCTAACCAGGGAAAAGCTAGTAGCCCAGATTTCAATATAACCAAGAATATTTCCTCTAGGAAAACACTCAAAAAGACCTCCTAACTAGTTTCTGAAAATAATTCCTCTTATTTTGTAGAACTCCCTGAGGACTCACCTCCAGGAAAACTGGTCCCAATTCCTTCCCACTATGAAACCTTGCTGAGCAGTGGAATTAGGCGATTGCTAAATTTAAAAGAGGGAGAGACGAGGATGAAGCAATGGGGCAAAAAAGAAGATATTTACAGCTAGTTGATAATGAGTTCCAGAATCTAACCATTCATCAGTATGGCTTCAATCTATCCACCAATTGTTCAAAGGCTCAGGAGGTGGGCCAAATCATGCCCCCCAACCAACCATGAAAATCCTTAGGTGGAACTATCGCGGGATTGCATCCCCTGCGACAATGAGGGAGTTAAAATCCCTAAAAAAGAAGTTCAAGTTATCTTTGATGTTTTTGATGGAAACAAAGGCTAACGCTGCTAGGGTGGATTGTTTGAGTAAAAAATTAGGCTTTAATTCTTGTTTTGTAGTTAGTTCTACAGGCTTATCCGGTGGCCTTGCTATTTTGTGGGACTCCTCTATTGTTGTAAATGTTTTGTCTTCTGACCACAATGTAATTCATGCCTATGTAACCTTTGTCCTAGTTAATATTAAGATTCTATGTACTTTTCTGTATGCGCCCCCGGTGTTTAATAATAGGAGAATTTTTTGGGACATTCTTAAGGGGCTCAAAAATAATTTTGGTCTTGGTTGGATAATGATGGGGGATTTCAATGAATGCTTATACTCTTTTGATAAGGCTAGTCATGTCCCTCCTTATGAAAAAATGTTGCATGTTTTGATGTGATCAAACTTTTCTGTGGCAAGTTCCATTGTCGAGTTGTAGTATATGTTAAAAACAGAGTGTCGTTCCACTAGGATACAATGTTTAAGTATTGATTCATTATTACCTCAATAGAAATAAATGGATAGTTTCATAAACATATTGAAATTTAAAGAACTGAACATGAACAAACATAAACTAAAGCAAACGATAAGAAATATGAACTATCAAATGATAAAAGCTAGGATTGGATTTCATCAATCTCGCCCTTCAATACGTTGCATACATTTATATAAATAGATTCTAAACTATCGCTTTTTACGTCACAATCTTAAATCATTCGTATGGATCCCTCGACTACGAAATCCATAAGAACATTCTTAAATATGTTGATTTCTCAATCCTATTAAGAATATTCTAGCATTATAAGCGATTGTTTCAACGTTCGTTACGTCGAATATTATTCCTAATATCTGTCTAACGAGCATTCCATTTAGATCCATTTTCGTAAGCTATTTTCTAATAATCAAATGGAAACTAAGATCAGGAAACTATTTCCCAATAGCATCAAGCATTAAGCGTAAAATGAAAAGCCAAAAATGATAGAACAAGAATACCGACTATATAAATATAGAACAAGTGTATGTCGGGGTTCGACTAACTACATCCAATCCCAATAAAGAGTTAGCTACACATCGTAGCCATTACAATCAAAGATCAAAGAGAAAAAGATGAAGAAGAGGAAAAAGATGGATTCCAATGAGAGCTCCACATTCCAAAGAGGTGAAATCTGCCAACCGCCTTGATTTTTGAAGGTGTTTGCTTTTATATTATGTATCTCGCTTAAGCTAGAGTTAGCTCGCTTAAGCGAGATAACTTTCTTCAGCTTATAGAACTCTTTTTTTATTCTAGATTTTCCCTCGCAAAGTCGTTTGGGTGAATGAGTCGCTCACGCGAGTAAGATCCCCTATTTCCTTTGGTATATTCACTTGAGCTCGGCATAATTCGCTCAAGCGAATAAGCTTTGAGTTTGATTCTAGACCATTCTCGCTTGGGTGGTTTGACTCTCACTTAAGCGAGTTCTTCAACCTCTATTTCTGGACACTTTTCGCTTAGGCTGCTTCCTATTCGCTTGAGCGAAGCCTTCATATTTGCTCTCTGGACAATTCTCGCTTGAGTGGCTTGAGCCTTGCTCAAGCGATTTCTTCACTGATGCTCATCAAAAGTATTTAGCTCAAGGTAATTGAGATTGGCTTAAGTGAAATCTCCCTTTGATAGTTTCTTCTTGAAGGCTTTAAGTTCGCTCAAGCGGACCTGACTCTCGCTTGAGCGAGATACCCAAAACTTGCATTTTTCTTTATTTTGAATTGGGGAATAGCTTGGAATTCTTTACTTCCTTTTCTTTTTCATCTTTTCACCTATCATTTAAACAAACAATACAGATAAGAACGTAATTACATTAAAACATATCAAAATATCTGGTTCTCAATTTCTATCTATTTCCATGCATAAAATTTTCCAGATAATGCAACATCTGACAAAATTATACTCAAATACCATCAAAATATCTATACATTTGAGCATTTATCAACTTTCCCCAACCTAAAACTTTGCTTGTCCTCAAGCGAAAGTATTAAAGCATCAAAGTAGAAATAAAAATTTGTTTTAATGATAGTTATGCATAAGAAAAGAAACATTTAAAACATATATATTTACAAATGATAGATCTTGGCTTCGATTAAAATTCATCAAAGCAAATACTTAAGTTTGCAAAGAACTAAACAATTGAAAATAACCAATGGCTGTGAAAACAAGGAATCCACTCATTGTCTCACAGGTGAGTGTTTCCCTCATGCTATCACTAATCACATGTTAGTCAGTATTGTATTCCATTTCATTTCAAAAGAACAAGCACTCAAACAGCAAGGATCTAAAGGTCTTCAAAAGGGTTATAATGTGGTTGAGCTAATCAATAAATTCATGGTTTTTCTATGAATTCAAAAATATGCTAAGGAGAGCAAAAATCATGATATTTGTACATACTTAGCTTGCCTAAACATGACAATTTTTGTTTCATCCAACTCATTCATTGTTTTTCATTTCATTCAAGTTCCTCTCTTCATGACATTCTTATTTTTCATTGATTTCAATTGAGGAATTTTTCTTTTTCTTTTCATTTTCACTTTTCTTAACAACCATTTATTTCTTGCCATTTGAACCCATCAAGCATAACATAACCCTTTTTATATACAACATATCATGTTCCTTATTCTTTTAGCATGTTATACAGGTAAGGATTTTAAATTTTTAGTCATGCTACAGATAAGGGTTTCAGAACAAAATTTTTTAGCTTAAAGGGGTTACAACAAAAATGGAGTTCAATTTATGTACAAGTTAGCTTTTTGGCTCTAGCTTAACCTATTTCTACACAAAATTGCCTCTATCATTTCCTTGCTTATTTCAGTGATGTTTTCTGACAAAAATTCATGCAATACAACCACACAATAATCAATGATCTCTCAGTGTTTTAGATTCATTCACTCTCTCGATTAAAAGGCCTAATTCCTTTATTTAAATAACAAAAAGTTCAAACATCATTCAGTTACCTCACAGCTTGAGATTCACTAGATTTCAATTAAAATCAACCATGATACTGCCATTTCAAAATAAAGTTGCTTTTTAACTTATGCATCCTATGATTATTTACCATCTTTAATCCACTTAGTGCTTTTTAACTACTAACTAGATGCAAAAAGATATATTCACATAATATCAAAAGAAATATCGCGCTTATATATATATGTATAACACTAGCAGGGTAACCATATAATCCAAAATAAAATGTATACCAAAAGCTATAAACTGCTAGTAAGTGTAAATGCAACTAAAGTAAGATACTGAAAGTAAAAACTAAAAGTAAAGGACTAAAAGTAAATAAACAATCAAAACAAAGGTACCCATATCAAGTCCATCAGTCATCTGCCACTATGTTGCTGACAGTGTTATTAAATAGTGGTCGCGGGTTATCGCGGCGAGCCAAAAAAACTTTATAAACGCTATAGCAGACGCTATAACGGGTTATGACGGACACATAGCGGACACTATAAATAAGACCATAATACTATAAATAAAATGAAAAAACATATCAAAATATCATCCAAAACAACATCCAAATCAATGTTAAACAAACATAATGTCATAACTTATAAATAACTCAAAACATAAGTCATGAAAACATCTAAATGTTAAACAAACATACAATAATCATGAGAAAAAACAATCTAGTTATCATCTTCATCATCCCCATCATCTTCATCCCCTTCTTCTTCATCAATATAGTCATTCTCCTTGTGGGGAATGTTAGCAACACCATCAATGGGGTCAGTATTTGTTGCCATTTAGTGTTGTATTAAGGGGAAGGAAGAATTATTTAGAAATAACAAAAGTAGAATAACCATGACAGTGGTGCTGTAACAGCACCATGACACCATTGACAGCAACAAATACAAAACCAGAGACAAAACTATAACAGAGTATGACACCATGACACCATTGCAGCAGCATTGTATTGTTGCATTGCAACCAAAAAAACAGAAATTAAAAATAACAGAGGGGAAGAAAACTAAAATAGAGGAGGTGAAACTGTTTTCAGAAAATTAAAAAAAAAACAGAGCTAAAAAAAACAGAGAAGAAAGAGGCTGAAAAAAGAAAGAGGAGAAAGAGGAGAAGGAGGAGAAACGAAAAAAATCAGAGGAAAAAGAGGAGAAAGAGGAGAAAGGAGGCAAAAAAATAGAGAAAGAGGAGAAAAAACCTGAAATCTGGAAAAAAATCAGCTGGAACTGATGCAGAGGAGGTCGCCGGAGAGCCCTGCGCTGTCACCGTCGCTGTACCTCACCGGAAATGGTGGTCGCCGCCTCTGTTTCATCGAAAAAGTCACCAGAGACAGCTGGGTGCTGGACGTGAGGGAGGAGAAGTGGGAAGAGAAGTGAGAGGACCTGAAACGTGGAAGAAGGAGGCCACGAAAATGAAACCCTAAACCAGACTCGTTTCTGATTGACCCGGCCCAACAGGGCCCAAACCCCGTTAATCCAGAAAAAGCTCTGCCTTGACCGTTATCTCCCGCGACAGGCGCTACAGCGTTACGCCCATAACGGCCGTGATACCACAAATAGCGGTCACCGCTATTTCGCCCGCTATCCTCCATGGCGTTTCGCGGGGAGCACAAAAAATGCACCGCTACGCCGCTATAGCGCCGCTATAACGGTGATTTGATAACACTGGTTGCTGACAAATCGATCTAACTATGCCTCAAACTTTAGATCACCCTCTTGCTGCTTGGAGTATCCTGAGGAAACTGTCTTCACTGGTGTAGGCTCAGTAGATATCTGTGTAGATGCAGGTACCTCAGGCTCTGATGTTGTAGTAGTAGGTACCTCTACAATTGGCTCAGTCACTGTAGGTGTAGGTGTAGCTACAACTGTTGCTGGGTCAGATGGTCCTGCCTCCTCTGATAGAACAGGACTGTCCCCAGGCGAGGTAACTCGATCCTTAAACTTTGGCAGAGACATAAATAGGCCAGCCGGATGATTGTAATAGCTGGCATGGTATAAGTAGATTAAGCTGTGATGGAGGGCGGCCTGCTACTACTGAATGTGAGTGAGATGAGCCAAAAGAAGACGATCAGTGGTAAGTGGTGGAGGTATTGGTGGTGCAATTGGTATAACTGGGGGTGCTGCAGAGACTGGCAGAGGAGGAGGTAGAGGTAGTGCATCTGGCTGAACATCTGGCTAAGTAGGTGCTGGTGGTGTGCAAAACTGCTAGATGAAGCGTCTGTCAATAGAAGGTTTGATAAGTTGAGTCGGCTAGACTTTGACATCGTGTGTTGCACAAAATCTAGTGATGAAAGCAGGGAAGCCTAAACCGCCCTTCACCCTCTATCCTGATGCTGTAGTCTTCACGTCCATCCTTGCAAACTTGTGAACTTCACCCTGAATAACACAAGCTATATCCACAGTAGAGCGAGGAGATAGAATAGCCTTCAGAGGTTGACACCTCTGATATGTGAGGTCAGAAACATGACCACTAAGGGTCACGTTGGCTAATAGAAATGTAGTCCAGATGCTGGTGAAAAGGTTCATATCTTTCCTGAGAATACGGAGAAGATTATGGTTGCCTTGGCCCATCTGGAAGTGTTGTCCTAGAAGACACAAGGTTTGCTTGAGCTCTGTAGTCCAGTGGAATTGATTATACTCCTTCATGAAGTAATACTCATAGGACTCTGCCTCTCTGGTGTTAGTGGCCTCCCCAAATGCTCATTGATGGTCTCCTTACTGTAGGATATCCATACTCCTCTGATAAAGGTCCTATAATCACCAAATTTATCCTTTGGCCAGGCATTTGCATAAAACTCCCTTACAATATCAGGATTAAACTGAGGACCAAGATTGGCCAACCTGAGCCATTTCTTATCCTGAAGAACTCCCATAAAATCATCATAGTTGCCTTGTCTCAAATAAACTCTTCACTTTGTTATGAAATTCCAGTGTTGAATTTCTTTAAACCTCTTTGCTCTGTCTTTGTCTCTAAATTTTTGGTCTCTAGGTGGCGAAGGCTCGAAGGTGTGCTATCTTTTGGCACGCTCCTTACGAGGCAGAATGGAAAAACTTGGGTTGGTGGAAGTGGGAGATGGTCCTGTAGTCTTGGTTCATGCTATCCTAAAACGCAGCAAAAATTCCCAATACAATGTATACTTTAGAATGTAAGCATGGACATTCAACCAACAATTCATGATCTAATAGAATGGGAACCAATATTTTATAGAAAATAGCCCTTGATTATAACACAAGCTATACATCTAGCTTCAATCATGAGAAAAAAAGAAAAAATATGTATAAGCTAAAGTCCCATTTGATTAACAAGGGGTTTATGCTTCTAGTTCAGAAAATTAACTTCTATTTAGAATTTTATAAACACTTCAAGGAGGTTCATTACATTACAATTAATGACAGCACCATCAGGTTTAAGGAGGTTCCAAAGAAAAACAAAATACACCATTTGCTTCCACCATCAAAAAATATTCCTATAAAAACAATAAACATAACAGTACCATAATGCACCTTCCTGTCAAAGTTCCAAACACTATATATACAATATTGATGAAGTTACTATAGATTATAAGCTTATGCATGTCACTTTTAAACTTCTCAAGAAAATAGGGCATGACGGAGAAAGGAAGGAGAAAAGACGAGAAGAAGAATAATGCACAATACAGAAGAGAAGAGGGAGAGAAGGGAAGAAGAAAACTTACTTAAGTAAAAATGGAAGAGAGTAAGAGCTTGAGGAAGAAGATGATGGGGTTAGGGCTTTGATGCTCTAAGAAGAGAGAATACAAGGGAGAAGTTCTTTTTGAAGGAATGAAATAAATTGTAACCGTTCTTTTGTTTTAAAAAGCTTTTAAAAACGTTTCTCGAAATAAATCGCTTAAGCAACGATTATTCGCTTAGGCAAGCTTACACACAGAATGTCAGGGGTCGCATTTTCGCTCAAGCTATTCAGACTAGCTTGAGTGAAATTTAGGCAGTACCAATTATTAAGTTATCTCACTTAAGAGCAATGATTCTCTTAAGCGAGTTTTTCACAGAATGGTTTCAAAAGAGATTTGCTCAGGCGAGCTAAACGTCGCTTAGGTGAATTAACATAAGGGACACCCCTAATACTTCTTTTCTTTTTTTTCGCTTGGGCAAATAGAAATCATCTAAGCAAAAATTAGGCAGAAACATTTTCAAGTGATTTCTCTTGGGCTATTTCCCTTTCGCCTGGGCAAAATTTTGACAGAACCATTATGCCTTGAATTCGCTTAATGAAGCTGAGTTCGCTTGGGCGAGAGAAATAAAACTTAGCCCCTGATACTTCCTCTCTTTTTTTGCTTGAGCTAAGATAATTCGCTTAAGCCAAATTTCAACAGAACCAAATTCATTTGTGATTCGCTTAAGCGATGACATTTCGCTTAAGCAATTTTTGGCCAAAACACTTTTAACATAAATTCGCTTGGGTGAAATAAGCTTGGCTTGAGCGTGACTAAAACATTAACAATTTTTCTTGAGCAAATGACCACGTCACTTGAGTGAATTTAGCAGAATAACATTTAATGCAGTTTTCTACGAAAGTCACTTAGGCGAATATAGTTTCCCTTGAGCAAAATAGTCACTTTTCTGCTTTTTCTTGAATTTGAACAAGGTACCTGATTGAACTCCTTCATAATGCATAAGACTTGACCATTTAACCAATATTTGGCAACTTTGAATCATCAATTGAATTACCATCAAAGGTGAATTAAAAGATTTAATCCTATCCCTGTAGTCATCATGAATTCCATTGACAATTCATTGTATTCCATATCAACTTTCAAATAAATCCATGATTACATGATCAAATCTTGCTTTTTGACAAAGTCATACCAAAATGAACAAGAACTCAATCCTAACTACTCAAGTAAGTACATTTTTGTTAGTCTTTGCCACTAACTTTAACTATTTATCAATTTAGCACCAAGTATGCATGAGTTTCTCATCATTTTCATATCAAATTTCAAATTTCATCACAAATATCATCAATTATGCGACACTTTTAGCAATGATGGAAATCAACATTCAAACATCATCTTCCTAAAAATTGTCCATTCCTTTTCATCATTTTTCAATCAATCATCAATGCATTAAATAAACTCTCAATCATGACTAAACCTATAATTCACATACTAAAACATAGAAATCACACAAAAAGTAATAAATCACTAGGTTGCCTCCCAGGAAGTGCTTGTTTTATGTCATTAGCTCGACGCCTTTAAAATTTTCAAGGATCATGTAAGTGGATGAGCATGGTAAGCCTCTCCACTTTACTACCAAGATAGGGTTTCAGTCTTTGTCCATTGACAGTCCAAGTTCTTTGTGAAACAGGATCCTGCAACTCAATTGCTCCATAAGATCTGACTTCTTTCACCAAGAAAGGTCCAAACCACTTGGATTTCAACTTTCCGAGAAATAATCTCAACCTTGAATTGAATAGGAGTATAAATTAGCCAGGATGAAAATTCTTTTGAGGGATCTTTTTGTCATGGTACATTTTCATCATTTCCTTATAGATACGAGATGATTCATATGCTATGAGCCTCCATTCTTCTAGCTCCTATATCTGTAGCTTCCTTTTTTCACTAGCTGCTTGCTGATCAAAATTTAATAGCTTTATAGCCCAATAAGCTTTGTGTTCTAGTTCCACTGGTAAGTGACAACTTTTACCAAAAACTAATTGGTATAGAGAAAGACCGGTAGGTGCTTTGTATGTTGCTTGGTATGACCACAGAGCTTCATCAAGCTTCTGAGCCCAATCCTTCCTGCTGATTGAGACTGTCTTCTCCAGAATATGCTTGATCTCCCAGTTTGAAACCTCTACTTGCCCATTTGGTTGTGGATGATAAGTAGATGTCACTTTATGTTTGACTCCATAATGCTCCAAATATTTCTACAACTGAGTATAACAAAAGTGAGAACCTCCATCACTTATCAACACTCTGGGCATGCCAAACCTGTAAAATATATTCTTTTTTAAGAACTTGATCACTGTTTTAACATCAGCGTTAGGACTGGCAGTAGCTTCCACCCATTTTGATACATAATCCACAACAACCAAAATATATTCATTTGCAAATGAAGTGGGCAATGGTCCAACAAAATCAATCCCCCAACAGTCAAACACTTCAACCTCTAGGATAGTATTCAGATTCATTTCATTTCTCCTCAAAAATCCACCTGTCCTCTGACAACTATAACATGATTAAGCATGAATGTAGGCATCCTTGAACAATGAAGGCCAATAGAAACCAGATTGCAGAACTATAGTTGTAGTTTGACAGGGCCCGCAAGCGCACGGGTTATGTCGCGTAATATAAAAGATTATCGTTCTCCACAGGGACTGTGTTCAAAGTACCGGCATATTAAAATTTAATTATCCACACAATTGATTTTTAAGATTTTAATAAAATAAAGCACAAATTAAAATTTCACAGAATACGAATAAATATGAAAATAAAATTTACTTGACACTTAAAAATCAGAGTTGAGAATATCTTGGGATTTCGGGGGATTAAGATTCTATTTTATGTTAATGAATTTTAACTTTTCATAAATAAGAATCAAATTAAGTTTTCCAAGGCGAATTTTCCAAAAGCTAATTAATATGTTCCTCTCGGAATCCTATTAATGTACCTAACCTATGGAAAACGCTGCTTAATCCTCAGAAAGGCCCATTATCGTTTTATGAAAATCCCTTTTATTTCCTCAAAAGAATTTTGATTACTTTCACGGTTTTACCGAGGTCACAAAAAGCATCTCAAAAATCTTAGGTTTAGTTCAAAGCTTTCCGGTAAAAATAAATCTCTCGATTCTATTTATTACCTAAACTTACTAATATACCCGCAAGTATACAGTTTTATCATTTAGGTTCTTGTTAGGAATTACTAAAAGCATTAAGCATAATTGAACTAAATGGAAAATAGAAATTTATTTAATTCCAAGTCAAAATAATATTAACAATAAAATATTATCATACCCCCTTTATCCTAAGATAATTAATTTAGCTACTCATGAAATAATTCAAATTTATATAAATAATGGAAAAATAAAACATACAAGACATGGTAAAAATAAAGACTTCGGGTTTCTCCAAAAGCTCAGAATAATTTACCACTGTAATTCCTTGTTGCAATAATTTCTCCACTAATTACAAATTTAAATTCTCACTTTTACAGCCCTCACACTCTTACAAAATAAAAGAAAGAAAAGAAAATAAAAAGAAAGAGAAGAAAAATGAACAGAGAAAGAAAAATGGAAAAGAAGAAAACTAAAGAGAAAAAGAGAGAAAGTAACGAAGAAAGGAAAATGAATCTGATGGTAATTGATGGGAAGAGATTGTGTTTTTGCTGATGGGTTGCTGCTGCTTTTATAGGCAAATGGATGGAGGATTCCAGCTATGAAAACGCGTTCAATTTGCAAGTGGAAGAACTTTCGGTGCATGTGAGTTCTAGCTGTGCCAATTTGTTTCCAATTTGCATATTTTAATATTTCCAATAATTCGGTGCTTGGATTTTAGTGAAGATTGGTGCAGAATGATGAAATTCAGAGTGGAAAAATGTTATTTTCCCATAAATCCGAGTGAAAGCTTACTGGAGGGTGGTTTGCTGAGTGCTGGACGGTGTGGGTGGTATTGCTGGACGGTGTTGGTTGGAGAGGAGTCCGGGCGGTGTTGGTTGGAGAGGAGAGTCTGGGTGGTGTTGTGTTGAGTGGGTTGCTGGGCGGTGTTGTGGATGGAAAGGAGAGGACGGTGTGTGGTATGGATTAGAAGAAGAAAGGGAGACGGTGTCTTAGGTGAGGTAGAGAGCTGTGTTGATATGTGAGGAAGGAATACGGTGTGGGTGATGGAGAGGAAAGGGACAACGGATAGAAGAGAGGGAATGTGGGTCGGATTTCTGGATTGAGGACGGTGTAGAGAGTGATCCGATGTTTGGAGTTGTGGAGTGTAGGTCGGTTTTGAAAGGAGAGGGGACGGTGTTGTGGCTTGAAGGAAAGTGGAGTTGCTGGACGGTGTGGAGAGGAGTGCTGTTGATTGTGGCCGGTGTTCTATTGATCCGGTGTTGGGCCTGTGAAAAGGTGGAAGGAGGCGGTGTTGATGGAGGTAGTGATCCGGTGTTGCATTGTGAAGAATTGGGTCGGTGTTTGGAGGAGAACCGATCGGTGATGAAGCTGGATGAAAGGACGAGTGAAGAGTGACTGAAGAGTAACTTCTGATTGAGCCATTCAGTCAGAATTGAATGCAGAAGGACTCGGAACTAACTGAAACCATTCACTCGGCTCAAATTCATGAAGTTCATTCGGCACTGATTGAAGACTCACTCGGGATTAGAATTTATTCAATTGGTTCTCAATCATTTTTACTCAGCTGTAATCTGAACCACTCGGTTAAAATTCTGCTCGGATTTTTGCCCTGGAATTCACTCGGAAGTGCCTTCTTATTTTTCACTTAGAACTTGTACTTGAAGGACTCTGGAAGCTGGCTGGTAGAAGTTTATGTCCGAGCCTTGTTTTGCTCGAAAGTGCAGCTTTCTGCCTTAGCTCACTCGGATGTCTTCCTTGGAGACTTTTCACTCGGATTTAATGCGAAACTTAAAAGTCAGTCCGAGTGTGATTCACTCCTGGTCGGATTTCACCTTGTCCGATTAAGACACCACTCGGAAATGCCTTGTTTTTCGAATGAAATCACTCGGATTCTCCTTAGTCAGCATTTATTCATTCAATGGCATTCCTTCTGCTCGGAATCAATTCACTCGGAATCAGCTTTTTGCCCAGAAAAGCACTTGTTCTTTGGTCAGACCTGCTTCAGTCAGCATTCTTCACTCGGATTTACTTTAATCAGCAAATTCCCACTCGGATTCACTTTAATCAATAATCCTTTCACTCGGAAAATACCTTTGGGTAGCATTTATTAAAGCTCAGTTCCTTTTTTCACTTGGAATTGTTGCATTCGGACAGCTTCCAATCGGATTTTCCTAAAACCGAGGCTTATTCCTTTTTAGCATTGATCCTTCACTCGAGTCAGCCATTTATCACTTGGAATGGCTTTGACAGGGAACTTTCCACTCGGATTTGGCTCCAACAGTGAAGTATTCCACTCGGTAATGCTCCATTCTGAATCGTTCCACTCAGAAAGGCTCCATTCTGAGTAATTCTACTCGGATTTGGTCCTTTCTCAGTCATCCCACTCAGATTTGGTCATTTTGAGTCGAAATTCAGCATTTCTGAGTCGGATTTCAGCATAAAAAGAGAGTTCTTTCTACTTTGGGCCTGTTCTTCTTGTTTCTTTATCATTTTATGGTCGTTTTTCTCTTGTTTTTGACCCTTTATTACCTTAATTCCTGCAAAATAACATACCCAAGTAGACTAGAGTGGAAAGAAAGCAAAAATCGCAATAAATAAAGGAAATACAGTGGATAATGACTAAAATCCTAAGCAATTTTAGACCTAATTTATTGTATTATAAAGCACTTATCATAGTTCTTTCTCCATTGAAGTTGCCTCCATAGGCTGAATTGTGGTAATGCTATAGGATACTCCTTGCTTCTTCATGATATACACATCTTCTCAAGATATTGTTTGATCCAATTTTGAACAAAGATGGATCATCCCAAATATACTATTGAGATTCTTTCAAGAATTTCTTTTTCTGTTGCTAGGTGAGATCATCAAGTATAATTCCTGCTACCTTGAAATTCACAATATCCATAAACCATGGTCTCTCTTGAACTAACAACAATTTTTCATCAAGAAAAGCATCATCTACTTCAGGTTGAGCATTCATAACTGCCTTGTTGGAAAGTCTGGAAAAATGATCTGTAATGAAATTCTCGCTTCCTTTCTTGTCTTTGATAACCAAATCAAATTTCTATAATAGTAAAATTGTAACATCCCAAATTTTATAAAAATGATTAATCGAGAGGAATAAATATTAAATAATTATAAATGGGTTAATAAGTGTACCAAAATTATTGAAATAATTAAATTAAGATTTATAAGGATTATTTATAATTTATTGAGGCTTTAAGAGACAAAATTATACCCGATTAAAATATAGGTGTCAGACCATATATCTCCGATTGAGATGCCGTTGGCCAGGGCTGTTAAGAATATTATTAGGAATCCAAATTTATATTCAGAATAATTTTTAGATAAAGTATTGAGCCTGAACTGAGTTTCTATTTATTATAAAATGGGAAACATTTTAATAATGGACCAAGATATAACTTATTTCCTTCTTTTTCTCCCTCATTTTCACGTGTATCCTCTCCTCCCCTCTCTCTCATTTTTGTCACTTCCCTTCTCCCCTACACAAACCCTCTCTTTTCTTCTCTTCTTCTACAAAGCTCACCATTTTTGTGAGTCTCCTTCCATACCCAACCAACCATGCTTCTTCTTCTTCATTTTGGAGATGATTTAAATGCTTGGAAGCTCTCTTTTTCTCCTTCCATTTTTGTGTACATGCTAGGGCTTGGGATAACTTGGAGCTTGAGGTAAATTTCTCCACTATTTTGATGTTTTTGGCCCTAGGTTTTGGTTTCTATTTGGTTAGGAGAGTGCCTTATGAATGGGTTTAGGAATGGAAGCCATTTTCATGTAAAACCCAAAGGTGGGTTGTGATTTGTGTGTGTTTTTGGACGGGTATGAAGGGGTATATGAAAATTTCATGGTTAAAGGTGAAAGATGATGATTGTTAGTAGAGATTGTTGGATTTCAATGGAATCCTAACTATAGGAATTGGGGGAACTGAGTAATAATGCCATGAAAGATGATTTTTAGTGAAAACCCATGATAATGTGTGTGTGAGTGTTGTTAATGATGGAGATTGATGGTTACTAGAAATGGTTATTGAGTTTTGATGGAAAACCCTAAGTGTGGTGATTTGAGGGTTTTGGCTAAATTGATGATTTTGATGGTTTTGAATACTCTAGAATGATTTATATGAAGGGAATGAATCTTTAGAATCATTGGGATTAATTAATGAGGTTGATGATATTTTAAACTATGTTCATGAGGTTGTGTAAGATGATATATACATATACATGTATGTAGGAATGATGGTTTGAGGTGTTGGGTTGAGAGTGAATATGAGATGTTATTATTGTGATAATAATAGTTAAAAACCATTGATAAGGAATACTTGAGTTGATGAGTAGCTAGGTCATGATAAATGTCTCAAGAGTTTATTGATTGATGATGGTCTTGAATGGAGCCAAGAAGCTTATAATGGATTTGAATAAATTGTGATGATAGTTGAGTGATTCACATGAGATATTGGATGCCTTATGGATAAGGGCCATGATGTTGTTGTTGTTGGATTTGTTTAACCCCTTGAGGCTTAGAGAATCTTGGTTTTGGGAAAGGAATTCCCGAAGCCTAACCTAAGCGTATGAATTGCAGTTTAGACAACTCTAGGAATTGATAATAAGTTTTAAGAGATGATGTCTTATGATGGCTTATTAATTGCATGTGTGTATGTGTGCAATATGTAGGTTCTACTTCGAATGATGAAGTGGAGCGTTCAGAGCGCTTAGATTGTGGTTCTTCTCTCAAGGTAAAAGAGGATTTTGCATTTCAAATTGCATGATTGAATAATTGTTAAAATATGTATATGTATGAACTCATGCATTGCCTTGCCATAATTATGTTGAATATTGAATTGATGATGTGATGAATGATAGGCTTGGCAAATTGTTGAATTTTGGAAATTTTATATATATATATATATATATATATATATATGAGATGGTGATGAATGTTTAGTGGTCCTTTGATGGTAATTGATGCATTGTAATGAAAGATCCATAATGAAATGAACTATGAATGGTTTGAGTCATATTGTAGTTCACAAAGTGTATTTTAATGCATAATCATGGAAGTGAGGGGGTTAAATAGAGTTTTATGTGGTTTTGATGACATAGGGTAGTTCCAATAGCTTCCATGTATGAATTAAAACTTGTGGAAATTGGAATGGGTCAATTTAAGTGATAAATGACCCTTGAGTTACCTTAAAATGACTTAAAATAGGTAAAACATGTTTATACGCATAAGTCACTCATTTTAAAGAATTTTTGAGTAAGGCCAGTGGCCACGCGTCACAAATGGTGTATTATAACTTGTGTTAAAATTAGGTAGCATTTCGATATCATTTGCATAGGTTTAGGTGAGTGAGAAGTTCATTTTCCTATGAAAATCTGTAAAATTTCTGCAATCTGATGGGGTGTAATCGATTAGCCCCCTGGCCCAATCGATTACAAGGCTTCTGTCTTTAAGGTAATCGATCAGCTCAATCGATTATAGTCCCATAATCGACTAGACTCAAAGTTGTAATCGATTATGAGCTAAACGAAACCAAGGTAATCAATTATATTCAGTGTTGTAATCGATTATGAACTTGTAGTCGATTAGATTGGTTCTTGTAATCAATTAGGTGAAATACCTGATGCATTACATAAATTCCAGGAGCTCTGTAATCAATTATCCCCAATTATGTATCGATTAGGGTAATCGATTAGAACTTGGCCTAATCGATTATATCAGTTTGAAATTGGAAATTTCACTACCTTAAACATTTCTCTTTCATTCCTTGGCTTCTTAAGCCTATTTTATGATTATTATACACTTTTATACTCCTTTCAAAAACATGTTATGAAAACATGAATGTTCATCATCAATGATATGATATGATGATTGATAATGAAAAGTAAATGTTATGGTTGTGTGACACACCCTTAAATGATGATGAGACTAATAAAGGGACATTTGCTTGATAATGTGTTTATGGTAACTCGATGAATTGGAGATGATATCAATAATATATAATGATGGATGATGTTGTTAATCATTTCCTTGAGAAAAGGATGATTGTTATTATGAATGATTATTGAATGCCATTATGTGTGATACAAGTGTGATCTTGTATGTGTGGTTTAAAATTATATTGGTGAATTATTATGAATGCCACACTATATATGAAACAATGAAAATGATCAATGAGATAAAAACGTACTAAGAAACTATGTGGTGATGTTGAAGAATGTTATTGATGATAGTGATGCCAATATGATTTGTTGCAAGTATTGACTTGCATGTACGATATGAAATATGTTGAAATAAAATGCCACACTTAAAACTTGAAAACAATGGCTAAAACCAACAATGATAAAATCCACTAAGGTGTGTATGGTGGTGTTGGTGATTATGATGATGATAAATGATAAGTGGTATTTAGGATGCACAGTGTGAGAAATGCATTTAATTTGCATTGCATTGTATCCATGACATATCATATGCTGTCTATATGGAATGTTAGGGGTTCCACTAGGCGGGCCTAGTGGGAGGGCGACCCAGTGCACGGGTATATTGTTGTTGTTGTTCCATAGTGATTCTGAGAATCACGGAGTTGTCTATAGTTTGGTGACGAGGCACCCTATGTAGCGGGCCCAGTCGGCGGGCGGCTCTATGGTGATCGAGTTACCTCGGTGTCCGACGGGGCACGACTCTCTCGATGTGTGTTCAGGAGGGGCCCGTAGCACTTTTGGCAAGTGAGGCCATGTTGATCCGCAAGTCACGGGGTGACTAGTGGTACAAATGGGCGATAACGGTTTAGTACCAGTAAAATATGTTGTTGAGTATGTGTGAATTAAGATATAAGTGTACATATTTTACTACTGTAGTAGGGGCATAGTAGCACACCTATGCTTGTCCCACAATTGGTGTTTATTCCCACAGTCGGATCCATATTTGTTGTTTATTATTCCCTTGTGCATATGCATTAGTCTAAGAGCATTTGCATATAACGTGGAGATATGCTAGATGATGATGATGATGATGATTGATGATGATTGAGATTGTGGTGTGGTGTTGATGAGATGAGTAATTAAATACCTAAAGACCACATATGATTAATAAATGATATGAATACATCTAAAATAATATTGAATAAGATGATGTGTATGTTGTGCCTGATGTATTGAAGGGCATGTGTATATGAGATTGATGATAATGATGTTAGCCCATGGTGGCTTTGAGAAAAGACCTGGATGGTCAACAATGATGATGTTGGCTAATTGTGGCGTTATGACTAATGTGTATATGCCTGCTTTGATATGAATTGATTAATGAATATGAAATAAGTGTATGTTATTGAATCAATGATTTATGATGAATATTGATATGTTTAGAAAAGCATACATGATGTTGATATGCATATGCACATAATCTCAAACGTATTTATATCATCATTTGAAATGTATAACTCACTCTCCCATGTGGTCTACTTTTTAGTACTGATGCAGGATTATCATGGAGTGAGGATTATTTTAAAGAAGAGATCTTAGGAAGGTAAATAGTGGTAAGGGATTGCCTTGGCCGACAGCATCTGTAATTTATCAAATTGTGATCAAACGTGTATGATAGTGTGATGATCCTCAATATTAATGGTTGGACTATGGATAATGTATATGTGGATGATGTATTAATATTTGGGGGTATAGAATTCACACCTATCTGTTAGATGATAGGACCTTGATGTATTAATCCTTTTAGGTTGGTAGCATATGATTTAAAGGTCGAATTGAGTATGGTCAATTAGGGAACGTGGATATTGGAGATGTATGATGCATAACCATATATATGTGTATATATCTTAGGCATAATATGATTATGACTTATATGGTGGCCTAATAGGCTTGTGTGATATGGTTGCTTGCCTTGCCAAGCCTTTTCTCATATCTTCATATATGGGACTAGGCGAATGCCCGGTATGCGCATTCTTCTTCTGCTGTATGCTCTGTTATTTTGTATACCAATATGGGCAATATGTTTTACGATCCAGTTGTAAATTATGAAATCTCAATCTTCGTCTTTTCGTAGTTCGAGTCTCGATGTAATTGTAAGGTGTTTTGGAATTCTTTTGAACGCGAAAAATTTACTCGTATTTTTATTATTTAATTATCTTGATTGCATCGGGATTTGAGTTTAGAAAATTGAGGTGTTACAAAAATCCATTGAAGCAATCTAGGCTTCAAGTCAGGTTTATTCAACAAATATTTCAGAGCTGTATAGTCAGTATAAACAATAACAGTGGATCCAATCAAGTAAGGTCAAAATTTTCTAAGCCATACACCACTACTAAAAGTTCTGTTTCTGTTGTAGCATAATTTATTTGTGCTTCATTAAGAACTTTACTAGCATAGTGTATGACATGAAAAATCTTCGACTTTCTTTGATGAAGAGCTGCTCCTATAGCATAGTCGCTCGCGTCACACATAAGTTCAAATTCAAGTTTCCAATCAGGAGCAACTATTATAGGAGCAAAAAATCAATTTTTGTTTTAATAAATCAAAAGAAATTAAACAAGAATCATCAAAGTGAAAGGGAGTATCCTTATTCAAGAGGTTACTCAGTGGTTTTGCAATCTTTGAGAAATCTTGGATGAATCGTCGATAGAAGCCTACATGACCCAAGAAACTTCTGATTCCTTTAACATTAACTGGCGGTGGGAGTTTTTCAATAACTTCAACTTTTGCTGGGTCCACTTCAATGCCTCTGCAAGAGATTTTATAGGCTATCACTATACCTTCTGTAACCATGAATGACACTTCTCCCAATTAAGAACCATATTTGTTCCACACACCACTTTAATACAGTATCCAGATTAGCCAAACAATAATCAAATGACGATCCAAACACAAAAATCATCCATGAATAGTTCAATACATTTCTCAATCAAATTAACAAATATGGTAAACATGCATCTTTGGAAAGTGGCTGAAGCATTACATAGTCCAAAAGGCATTTTTCTATAAGTAAAAACACCAAAGGGACATGTAAAGACGATCTTCTCTTGATCTTTTGGAGCAACAACTATCTGATTATAACCTGAATATCCATCTAGAAAACAATAGTACACCTAACTTGCTAACCTTTCAAGAATCTGATCCATGAAAGGTAAAGGAAAGTGATCTTTTCTGGTGGCTTGGTTGAGTTTCTTGTAATCGATACACATCCTCTATCCGGTGACTATTCTGGTTGGAATCAGTTCATTCTTTTCATTTTGAATTACAGTCATGCCACCTTTTTTAGGCACTACCTGAACTGGGCTTACCCAAGCACTATTAGAGATAGGGTAAATCATGCCCCCCTCGAGTAGTTTAATCACTTCCTTCTTCACTACCTCTTTCATAGTTGGATTCAATCTTCTCTAAGGCTGTGCAATTGCCTTGTACTCTTGCTCTATGAATATCTGAAGCATGCAATATGAAGGATTGACTCTTTTTAGATCCTACAAAGTCCTTCTGATTGCTCCCATGTTTCTTTTCAACACTTCAATCAATTTCATTTCCTCTGACTTGGTCAATCTACTGCTAATCACCACTGGTTTCTGACTATCATCATCCAGGAAGATATATTTCATAGGGAAAGGTAAAGCCTTCAATTCAAGCTTCTGGGCTTCACCTTCTATCTTCACAGGAAAGTCTTCCATAGATGCTTGGCTTGGTGAAATAAATTTTTCTAAATCAAAATCTTTCAAAATTTCCTCAACAGCTTCTGCTTCATCATCCTTAAGCTCATCTACAGCATTCCTGATGTAGGATCTTCTTCTATCTCCTTGAAGAATGGTAGATCTAGGGCTCTTTTCTTCTTCTAACCTCCATAAGCCTTTGTTGAAGCTTCTTGCTCTTGAAAAATGAAATGGAAAAGGAAGGAAAAGACTCTAGACTACATGAATTTTGAAGGGGAAAAAGAGAAAGAAAAGGTGGAAGATGGAAGGGAGAAAGAAGGGGAATGGAATATGGAATGGAGGAGGTGAATAGGAGGCCACTCCTAAGGGAGATAACTCCCTAGAACTCGCCACCAAGAGGGAGGAGACCTCTTGGATGAGAGCTTGCTAGAGCTCACTCTAACCTAGAGAGAAGGGAGAGCTTCTCTTACTAAAAACTCACTCTTAAAAGTGTGAAATCTCAAATGGCATTAATGTGTGTCAAAATACAAAGGGAGAGCTCTTTATATAGAGCTTAGGGAATTTTGGCTAAGTGCCTCCTAAATAGGCCTCTCCATGATGCCTAGGCCCAATAGAGCTTCTAGAGAAGAGTATGGCCTATACATGGCCCAAAGTGAGAGTACATGGCCTAAAAGTGGCCCAATTGACCTTGCAAAGCCCAAATGAAACCTTTAAGCCTAAAGAATCTAACTAAGAAGTATATTACAAGTAGAGTATGAATAGATCCTCAAGAAGTCTTCATTGGGCTTGGGCCAACTCAAGGAGAGGAAAGAAGATAAGGCCCGTTGGATGCTCTCTTTGGCCTTTTTGGTCTTGGCCCTTGTGAGAGGACCTTTGTAAGCTTCAAGTCCTTTTTTTAGGGTAGTGTGAGGGTCCTCCCTTAGTGTGTCCTCATTATGCTCCCCCTCTTCAAAAGGATTTGTCCTCAAATCTAAGACATCATCCTCTTCATCTAAATCAAAGGGAGACAAATCTGAAATATTGAAGGAAGCGCTCATACTATAATCTCTTGGAAAATCAAGGACATAAGCATTATTATTCATTTTCTTTATGATTTGGAAAGGCCCATCACCTCTAGGGTCGAGTTTAGATTTTCGTAAGTTTGGAAATCTCTCTTTTCAAAGGTGTAACCAAACCTAATCTCCAACCTCAAAGGTGATATCCTTTCTCTTCTTATTGGCACAACGAGTATAGTGTTCATTTTTAGTTTGAATTTGGTTTTTAACCTTCTCATGAAAATCTTTGATAAAGTTGGCCTTTTCCTCTCCATCCATATGAAAGATAGAATCAGAAACCTCAACAGGCAAAAGGTCCAAAGGAGTGAGAGGGTTAAAGCCATAGACAACCTCAAATGGACTATGCTTTGTTGTGGAGTGTTGTACCCTATTATATGTAAACTCAATGTGGGGCAAACTATAACACCCTAATTTTTAAAATATAAATAAACCCAAAACAGGGAAATTTTTCCAAATTTTATAGTTTGCAAAACATACATAATCTGCCCAAAATAATGCTTAGAGTAAGATAGAAACAATGAAAGGGCAGAGAGGGCAAAAACCGACCAGAAGAAGACCCACCAATGGAACCGGGTCCAAGAGAAGGAAAGGAAGGCAAGGAAATATAAAAGCCGACCAAAGAAAGGCATACAGCGAAAGGATAAACAGCGCCTGAGCGAACCCACAATACGATGCAAACTCGCTCAAGCGAGATCCGAATCCACTTGGGCGAGACAGCCCAACTCGCTCGGACGAACACCCCTTCGCTTAGGCGAAGTCGATCCAAAAGCCTTCCAACCAAACACACTCGCTGGAGCGAACACTTAGCCGCTGAGGCGAGTAACTCCACTCGGCACATATAATTCTTCTTACTCAAGTTTTCTTACTAAATCAAGCCTCTCCTAGAATCTTCTAGTTTCCAATAAGTTTACTACTCTGGGTTCCACTCGGAATTCTTATAGATCAATCATCAGTCGGAACATCTAACCTTTCCTCAGTCGGGGTAAAGTCACTATCTCGCTTCCCACAGCATTAACTTAGTTCCATTTTAACCTAAGATTGTACAGCCTCCCACGCTCGGAAGTACCTATGTACATCACTCGGATTTCACGCATAGCATAGATGAACATACAGTATATATATATACAGGAATATATATACAATTAATTTACAAGCACATTGTCATACCCTCAACCCAAGGGAATTCAAATTCTGGTTTAAGGGACTAATATCAAAACACGAGTCGGCCAAGGCTTAACCAAAACATTATACACAATATCTACATATATACATATAGTTCCATCGTGCATAAACGTTCCACTCGACATGCAGCTCTGCCTTTACTCGTTGTTCCGAGAGACATTCACTGAAAATATTGCCACAGTAGGGGTGAGCTTATACATTTAAAATGACAGTTAATGATTCGGCATCAACATCAATACTTGCACTCACGTTCACTCGGTTTGTATTCCATTTGGATTTCAGCCGTGCAGAATATGATACTTTCAAAGACATACACTTACATACATATTACGTGAGATCAATTTCAATCATACAAAAGCATGCATCAACTCATTCGGAATTCACTCGTATCACTCCGAGCCATCCCACTCATCCTATCCTAACCAACATTTTATCTACATGCATGCCTGCGGATCTGACTTAAGCAATGATTTTTAGTTATAGGTTCCCTTACTGGCCTCTCGTCCATTAGCCCTTCCCGCATGGTACCGGCCTCCCATTAACGTCTCGAGACTTAACTCTAGCTCCTACGGCTACCACGGGCTCTCACAAGATCTAGCCAAGGGTCTGTAGCTGGAGATCATTTTGTTGGGGCTCCTGACCTTCCACGGGTCACCCCATTCCTGTACATGCAGCCTATATGCTTAAACAACGAGCATCCTCAATTATCCGACTCATTCCTTGTAACCATTAGCGTCACATCCGACCCAACATATTTCCTACATCCTATCGTACCAGCATACACAGTACTCAATGGTTCATCTTTACAATACCTCAAATGAAATCAGCCAACAATCACACATGCGTATCCTCTCGGTATTAACAATAATAAGAACATGCATCACATGCATTTATGTATAACCAACTATCAGAATTCAACACAACGACCCTGAATACATGCATGCAATTGTATAACCATAATCAGGACTCTACAATCACACACATGGCATTCCAGGATTCACAATCATGCATTGCACACAGTCATCATAGACACATTCATGCACACGCAAGGTAATACATTCATCCGGTACCGTCCATCAACCATGCATTTGACATGCAAGTGCCCCCTACCTTTTGAAGGGACTCGAGAAGCTCTTCTGTTTTCCGACGTTTGGTCTAATGCTCTGTCTGCCTCGTTCAGTCCCTTTTGCATAATCGTACTCTACAATCGGCTCGGGGATAGGAAGTTGTTCTTCCTCTGCTTTGATGATCGTCCTTCACCAGCCGGAGGAGACTCTAACCCTTCTGCAGCACCGTTATCGTGGGTTTCCAGAAACAGAGAACAAGGACAGGGGAGAAGAGAAGAGGATGAGGAACGAAGAAGAGAAGAAAAGAGAAGGCAAAGCAGTGGAGAAAGATGAATAACCACAGTGGCACAGGGCATATGTATATGCGTATGAAGAGAAGGAGAGTGGGGTGGGGAAGCGTGAATCGCAGCCCCACTCACGTGACCCGCCAATCATAAGCAGCCAACCATTTAACAATTAAGCATGATTAATCTACCATCATTTCTTAAGTTAGGCTAATTAAGTTAATTATGATTAACAAATAATTTCCTACTTTGAAATTATAATCTTAATGGTTTAATTTCATTCGGTATCTAATTTCAAAATTGGGATGTTACAATTCTCCCCCCTTAAAAGAATTTTGTCGCCGAAATTCACTCGGTAACTCACCTTGATTAAACAACTCGGGGTACTGTTGCCTAATGGCATCCTCGCGTTCCTAGGTGTATGAGGTATACCCCTCTTGTTTCTACTCCACTTCAACCAGTTGCACATTCTTGCTCCTCAAACGCTTTACCGATCGGTCCACGATTCTAGTTGGTACAGTTACAGTGGTCAGGTCTTCCTTGATTTCCACTCCATTATCAGGCATTGTGTGAGTAGAATCGGGTAGATACTTCTTTAGTTGGGACACATGAAATACATTATGCAATCGGGATAGGTGAGTCGGTAATGCTATTCGGTATGCCATGGGACCGACTCGTTCTAATATCTCATAAGGCCCAATGTATCGGGGGTTTAACTTCCCACTTTTCAAGGCTCGCCCGACTTTTTTGCTCGGTGAAATCTTTAGAAACACCCTATCTCCGACTGAAAATTCCAGTGGTTTGGTCCATCTGTCATAGTAGCTCTTCTGTCTGTCCTGAGATGCCTTCATCTTATCCTTAATTATCTGGATCTGTTCTAAGGTTTGCTTCACAATCTCCAGCCCCAATAGTAAACTCTCACCCGTTTCCGACCAACAAAGTGGGGTCCGGCATTTTCGGCCATACAGGGCTTTATAGGGCGCCATGCCAATACTGCTGTGGTGGCTATTGTTGTACGTAAATTCGATCAAGGGAAGGTACTGTTCCCAGCATCCACCATGCTCCAACACACACGCTCTCAGTAAGTCCTCTAGACTTTGTATCATTCGCTCGGATTGTCCATCCGATTGGGGGTGGTAGGCGGAACTTAACCAAAGTTTCGTGCCCAACTCCTGGTGCAGGCTGGTCCAAAACCGGGACGTGAATCTAGGATCCCTGTCCGATACGATAGAAGCTGGCACTCCATGCAGTCAGACAATTTCACGAATATAAATTTGAGCCAACTTATGTAACGGGTACCTCATGTTCACAGGCAGGAAGTGTGAGCTTTTCGTCAATCGGTCAACAATGACCCAAATCGCATCATGACCCGCTCCGGTTTTTGGCAACCCCATGACAAAGTCCATGGCAATTGTGTCCCACTTCCACACGGGAGTCTCCAGGGGTTGCAATGCACCGTACGGCTTCTGGTGCTCGACTTTTGATTTCTGACAGGTGATACACCGAGCCACATATTCCACTATATTTCTCTTTAATCCAGGCCACTAGAATTGTAGTCTTAGATCATGATACATCTTCGTGGCACCCGAGTGGATGCTTAGCAGGCTCTTGTGGGCTTCATCAAGCACCATCCTTCTTAATTCTCCCCCACCCGGTACGTATATTCTATTTTTCACTCGAAAAATCCCATCTGATCCCTCGGTCAAGAACAAGTCCTTACCCTTGGCCTGAGTCTTCTTTAGATCAACCAAGTAAGGATCTAACTTCTGCTGCTCGAACACCAACTTCAGGAACTCGTTGGCAATCTTCAATGTACCGAGTGTTATTTTTTGAGCCGAAGAGACGTCAACATGCAAGTTCATATCTCAGAATTGCTCCAATAACTCCACCTCTCTCACCATCATCACAGCCACATGGAGGGATTTCCGACTCAACACGTCGGCAACAACGTTCGCCTTACCCGGATGATACTTCAACTCGAAGTCATAATCTTTTAAAAATTCCATCCATCTTCTCTGCCTCATGTTCAACTCCTTCTGGTCAAATAAATATTTGAGGCTTTTGTGGTCGCTGTGTACTTCGAACTTAGAACTGTACAAGTAATGCCTCCATATCTTCAACGCGAAAACCACAGCTGCCAATTCCAAGTCATGGGTCGGATAATGTTGTTCGTGAGGTCTCAGTTGCCGAGAGGAATAAGCTATCACTCGGTCCTTCTGCATTAGTACACACCCCAGGCCGAGTCCTGACGCATAACAATAAACCACAAAGCTCTCTTGCAAGTTTGGCAATGCCAACACTGGAGCGGTCGTCAACTTATTCTTTGACTCACGGAAACTACCCTTGCACTCGAAACTCTAGACGAAAGGGACATTTTTCCGAGTCAGCTTGGTCAGTGGCAGAGCAAGCTTAGAAAAACCTTCAATAAACCTTCTATAATAGCCAGCTAGGCCCATAAAGCTTCTTATCTCCGAGACCGACTTGGGTCTCTCCCATGCCATTATAGCTGCCACCTTTGATGGGTCCACCGAGACACCTTCCATGGAAATTACATGTCCGAGAAAGTGGATCTTATCCATCCAGAAATCGCACTTCGAAAGCTTTGCAAACAATTGCTTCTCCTTCAATACTTGGAGTACCGCTCGGAGGTGTTCTTCATGCTCCTCTGGGGTTTTGGAATAGATTAAGATATTTTCAATAAAAACAACTACGAATCGGTCTAGATATGGGTGGAATATGTTGTTCATGTAATTCATGAATACAGCAGGGGCGTTTGTGACACCGAACGGCATCACTACATACTCGTAGTGGCCATACCGAGTCCTAAAGGCAGTCTTTGGGATATCCGAGTCCTTCACCCAGATTCGGTGGTATCCCGATCGTAAATTGATCTTTGAGAAGACTGAAGCACCACGCAGTTGGTCAATCAAATCATCAATTCTGGGCAACGGGTATCGGTTCTTAATCGTGAGTTTATTCAACTATCGGTAATCTATGCATAACCTCATGCTTCCATCCTTATTTTTGACAAGTAGTACAGGTGCGCCCCATGGTGATACACTCGGTCTAATGAATTGTTTTCCGAGTAACTCATCCACCTGCTTTTCAACTCAGCCAATTCTGTTGGGGACATTCTATAAGGTGCACTAGAGACTGGCTCGGCTCCAGGGATCAAGTCTATAGAGAATTCAACTTCTCTATTCGGAGGGACACCCAACACGTCCTCCGGGAACACTTCGGGGAATTCATAAATAGTCAAAATATCGTTCACCCGGGCTCTACCCTCTCCCTTAGTTAAACAAAGCATCATAAATAGCTGAGCTATACCTTGTACCGTGTAATCTTCATTGTTCTGCCTCGGAAAAATTACCCTTCGGTTTCGACAGTCCTCCAATACCTTATTGGCTGAAAGCTAATCCATACCAAGTACAATGTCGAGGTCCTTTAGAGGCACGCACACCAAATCAAAGATGAAGCTCCGATCGCCCAACACAAACGTTATATCTTTACACATTGATGATGTCAACACCTTAGTGCTAGTCGGATTGGCTACTGCCAAAGTCTGATCCATATACACAGTCGGTAACTTTAAACGTCTCACACACTCATCAGCTATAAAAGAATAGGTGGCTCCAGAATCAAAAACTACATTAAGTGTATATCTACCGAGTAAGCACTTACTTTGCACCAAGTCATTCGCTTATGCAGCCTCCTCCGCGTTGATGGCGTATACCCTCCCAGTAGCTGGTTGGTCGGTATTTCTCCTTCGGTTGTTTGGAGCGAACATCATATTCCCTCTGGCTCTATTATCTCTACCCTCCGATCGTTGGCCACCATTCCCACGGCCTCTCCCTCGGAAGCCTCCACGATGCACGTGGGCGTCTGCTTGGCGTAATTGAGGATAGTCGGGGCGGATATGCCCCTTCTCATTGCAATGAAAACATATGACATTTCCTCCATCATCACAATTCTGAGCAAAGTGGTCGCCACCACATATAAAACACTTGCCAAATCTTAGACGTCCACCAGTCTGTCCCCCTTGACTGTTCCGACCCTTATATCTAGCAGAGGGTCCACTTCTTCCAACGTTACCTGATCTCTTGAAGTATGACTGTTGAGGCCTCAAGGAGGGTTCTGCCCTACTGCTCTGGCCCGAATGGGCCTTGTCATCTTCTTCGAAAATCCTACATTTATTCACCAGTACTAGGAAACTTCTAATTTCTTGGTATCTGCAAGCTCTTTTAATGTCCGATCGCAGTCCATTCTCGAATTTAAGGCATTTAGAACTCTCAGTCCCGGGTTGTTGGAAGGGTGGATAAAACAGACACAGCTCTTCAAATCTGGCTGCGTATTCTTCTACAGACATGGAACCCTGTTTCAGTTCCATAAATTCCAGTTCCTTCCGACTCCTCATTGTGTCAGGGAAATATTTTTCTAGGAAGCACGTTTTGAAAATTTCCCAGGTCAGCTGGGTATCAACATCAACCAGTCGGTTTCTGGCAATCTTCCACCAGTTTTCTGCTTCGTCCCGTAGCATGTACACTGCGCACTCTACCTTCTGGGCCTCGGTACAGTGAAGGCCCCCAAAAATCCTCTCTAACTCTTGAGTCCACTTGTAAGCTGCTTCGGGGTTAAGTCCCCCTTGAAACTCACTCGTCTTCCTCTTTAGGAAGCGATCCAATACTTGGCCATCTTCAGCTCGAGGCTGGCCCTGCCTCTCAAACACGTCCGCAAAACTTTGGAATGTCGTGGCTATTGTAACATCCTAATTTTGAAGTTAAATATCAAATGAAATAAACCATTAAGACCTTGATTTCAAGGTGGGAAGATAATTGTTAATTATAATCAATTTAATTTAAGGAATAATGACAAATTAATTTAGTTGGTAAAAGATGGCTGCTTGTGATTGGTGAGTCATGTGAGTGGATTGCAATTCACGTTTTCCCATCCCATTTCCTTCTCTTCGCATGCATATACATACACCCTATATCACCGTAGATATTCATCATTTTTTTTCCTTCCTGCTTCATCCTCTCTTTTCTCCCTTCTTCGTCTTCGTTTTCTTTTCTCTTCCCCTGTTTTGTTCTTCGTTTCTGGAGATCACGACGACGGTGCTGGAGGAAGATCGGAGCCCCTCCAACTAGTGAAGGACGATCATTGAGGCAGAGAAAGAATAACTTCCCATTCCCGAGCCGATTGCAGAGACGATGGTACGAAGGGGGGACTAGACGAGTCAGAAAGGGAGTCAGACCAAACGTCGGAGAGAAGAAGAGTTTCTTGAATTCCTTCAGTAGGTAGGGGGCGCTTGCATGTCAAACGCATGGTCCACAAACGGTACCGGATGAATGTACTGCTTTAAGTGTGTGCATGTGTTTGTGACGACTGTATGTTATGCATGATTGGTAATCTTGGATTCCATGTGTATGATAGTAGTGTCTTGTTAGTAATTATACAATAACTACATGCAATCAAGATGGTGGTAATGTAATCTATCAATCTTTCTGATATAGACGAGTGAGATGCATGGTTCTATCTCTGTTTATACTGCGAGACATGAATGTGTGGCTGCTAGTCGGTTCGTCCGATGTTATTACTCTGAACTGTTGATTGCTGTGCATGCTGGTGTGATTGATAAAGTAAATATAGGGACTTTATTGAATCGGTTTCTACCTTGGTGGTTACGAAGGAGGTATCGGTTGAGTAACGATGCTTGCTGGTAAAACGCATAAGTTACATGTGTAGGAATGGGGTGACCGTGGAAGGTCAAGAGCCCCGAAGGAATGGCTTCCAGCTACAGACCTTGGCTAGATCCTGTGAGAACTCGTGGTAGCCGTGGGAGCTAGAGATGAGTCTCGAGACGTTGATGGAAGGCCGATACCACGCGGGAAGAGCTGATGGACGAGCGGCCAGTAAGGGGGAAACTGTAACTGAAAGTCATTACTTAAGTCGGATCCGCAGGCATGCATGTAGATATAATGTTGATTAGGATAGTACGCGTGGCATGTGTTGGGTGTTATGAATGAATTCCGAGTGTGTGGATGCATGTGCATGTGTGAATAAGGACGAACCTTATGTAGTATGTATGTGAGTGCATGTTATTGATATTATTCTACTTTGCATGGCCTTAGTTTAATCTGAATGCGACTGGGTGAACGTAAGTGTGCGTACTGACACTGATACCGAGTCATTGACTGTCATCTTATATGTAAAAGCTTACCCCTATTGTGGCTACATTTTTCAGTGAATATCTCTCAGAATGAAGGATGAAGGAGGAGCCGAGTACTGAGCAGAGAAACCGAGCACTATGGAATATATGTGTATATGTATATACTGTGTATAAGGTCTTGTTAAGCCTTGGCCGGCTCATATTTTGACTTTAGCCTTTATATCAGAACTTGACACTTTCGGGTAGAAGGAACATGTTAATGCGTTGTAATTATTTAAATACTTCCCTATATATATATATTGTGTGTTTATTCTATACTTTAGGTGATGTCCGAGCGATAAACATGGATGTATAAGTATACTTTCCGGGTATAGGAAGTTAGTGTGACTATGGGTAGAAGTGGAGATAAGTTGTTGTTGGGGAAAAGTGAGATGACAAGTCATTCCGAGTGATGAGAGGTTGAATTGTCCGAGTGATTGAGGTCGCATAGTCTGGAGTAGGTGTTGGTGCGAATCCTGTGAGTAATGATTGTGAGGTTTTCTGAGTAGAGGATAATCAATGATTCCGAGTGAGAATCCGCAGAGTGAGAGTTCACCGATTGGGGAATGACACCTAGGACTCTAAGTGGATTTATTGTAATAGATTAGTAAGTAGCTAGAGAACCCGAGTGAGTCTTGACTTAGTAGGAAGATTAGAGTAGGGAATATTATGGTTACCGAGTGAAAAGTGAGTAGAATGCCCCGAGTGGCGTAATGGACGTGAAAGATATGCCGAGCGTGAAGTCTTCATAGATTCCGAGTGAGCGGCTTTGGGAATCATTTTCGGATTGCCAATACGTATACATATATAATCTGATCGAGTGGAGCAGCGGAGTGTGATTTGTTGTTAGGATGAAACTGGCGGGTATTAAGGTTAGTACGAGTGGATTAGAAAGTAAACCTTCCCGAGTGAACCATACCCTGAAATCCGAGTGGGGGAAAATACCGAGTGGAGCGACAAGATGCTGAGTGTAGTTTTGCTTAAGCGTTTGTTCCCTTCACTGCTCGAGAGCCCTTTTCTCTTGTCTTTTTCTCCTTCTTCTCCTCGATGAGTCGGATTTGTTAATTTGAGTAGATTATGTACGGCTTATTGACTTTAACATTTGGAAAATTGTCCCTGTTGATTTTGTTTATTTAATTAAAAATTAGGGTGTTACATTTGGGTATCAGAGCGGACCGAAAGGTCCAAGGCCAAGGTATGCTTACCGAGTGTGGCCGGTTATGTGTATCATGATCGAATGGTCATTATTACTGTGATATTGTTGAACCTGATTGATACTATGATATTGATTTGTGGATAAGAGGTTATTCCTCCAGGTCCGACTGATTGTGTAACATATAGAAATGGCATAATGTGCTAAGTTACTGAATATTAGGCTGAGATACGGTCGGTAGTAAGTGGCTTGGTGTACTTATCCTTGATGGGGTGTTAATTTCAGGATAAGGGATGACGTATCGCCAAAGCATGGAGGCTATAGCCACAGCATTCCAACGCTTTGCAGACGTGTTTGAGAGGCAGGGCCAGCCGCTAGCTGAGGATGGCCAAGTGCTGGACCGCTTCCTGAAGAGGAAGCCGAGTGAATTTCAAGGAGGACGTAACCCAGAGGCAGCTTTTAAATAGACTCAAGAGCTGGAAAGGATTTTTGGGGGTCTTCGCTGTACCGAGGCCCAGAAGGTGGAATGTGCAGTGTATATGCTGCGAGACGAGGCAGAGAACTGGTGAAAGATATCTAGAAACTGATTTCCTGACGATGATACTCAGCTGACCTGGAACAACTTCAAGACATGCTTCTTAGAGAAGTACTTCCCCGACATAGTAAGGAGTCGGAAGGAGTTGGAGTTTATGGAGTTGAAACAGGGTTCCATGACTGTGGAAGAGTATGCAGCTAGATTCGAAGAATTGTGTCTATTCTACCCTCCCTTCCAACAACCAGGGACGGAGAGCTCCAAGTGCCTTAAATTCGAGAATGGATTGAGATCAGATATTAAGAGAGCCTGCAGATACCAAGAGATTAGGAGTTTTCCTGCATTGGTGAATAATTGTAGAATATTTGAAGAAGATGACAAGGCCCACTCAGGCCAGAACAGTAGAGCAGGTTCCTCCTTAAGGCCTCAATAGTCACGCTTCAAGAGGCCAGGTAACATGGGAAGAAATGGACCCTTTACTAGATATCAAGATCGTAGTAACCAAGGGAGGCAGATGAGTGGACGACCAAAATACGGCAAGTGTTTTAAATATGGTGGTGACCACTTTGCTCAGAATTGCGATAGTGCGGATGTCAAGTGTTTTCATTGTAAGGAGAAGGGGCACATTCGCCCTGACTGCCCCCAACTCCGTCAAACAAGTACCAATGTGCGTCAGGGAGGATTCCAGGTGAGGAGCAGTAGGAACGATGGTCAACGCTCGGGGGGCGGAAGCATCAGAACCAGAGGAAATATGATGGTTGCCCTAAATAATTGGAGGAGAAACACCGATCAGCCAGCTGCTGGGAGAGTCTACGCCATCAGTGCTGAGGAAGCTGCACAGGCGAACGACTTAGTACAAAGTAAGTGCCTACTCGGTAAATATACACTTAGTGCAATTTTTGATTCTGGAGCCACCCACTCCTTTGTAGCTGACGAGTGTGTGAGGCGGTTGCGACTACCGACTGTGGATATGGATCGGATTTTGGAAGTAGCCAACCCGACTGGCCCTAAGGTGTTGACATCAACGATGTGTAAGGACGTAACATTTGTGTTGGACGATCGGAGTTTTACCTTCGATCTAGTGTGCGTGCCTTTGAAGGACCTTGATATCGTGCTCGGTATGGATTGGCTTTCAGCCAACAAGGTGTTAGTGGATTGTAGAAACCGAAGGGTAATCTTCCCGAGGCAACACAATGAGGACTACACGGCACAAGGTATAGCTCAACTGTTTATGATGCTTTGCTTAACCGAGGGTGAGAGTAAAGCCCGAGTGGATGAAATTCCGACTGTCTGTGAATTGCCAGAGGTGTTTCCCGAGGATGTACCGAGTGTCCCTCCCAATAGAGAAGTCGAATTCTCTATAGACCTGATCCCTGGAGCTGAGCCAGTCTCCAGTGCACCTTATAGAATGTCCCCAACAGAATTGGCCAAGTTGAAGAAGCAGGTGGATGAGTTGCTCGGAAAACAATTCATTAGGCCGAGTGTGTCACCATGGGGCGCACCTGTACTGCTTGTTAAGAAGAAGGATGGCAGCATGAGACTATGTATAGACTACCGACAGCTAAACAAACTCATAATTAAGAATCGATACCCATTGCCCAGAATTGATGATCTAATTGACCAACTGCGTGGAGCCTCAGTCTTCTCGAAAATCGACCTACGATCGGGATACCACCAAATTCGGGTGAAGGACTCGGACATTCCTAAAACTGCCTTTAGGACTCGGTATGGCCACTACGAGTATGTAGTGATGCCGTTCGGTGTGACAAACGCCTCTGCTGTCTTCATGAATTACATGAACAGCATATTCCACCCATATCTAGACCGATTTGTTGTAGTTTTCATTGATGATATCCTAATCTACTCTAAGACTCCTGAGGAGCATGAAGAACACCTCCGAGCGATACTTCAGGTGTTGAAGGAGAAGCAGTTGTTTGTAAAGCTTTCAAAGTGCGATTTCTGGATGGATAAAATCCACTTCCTCGGACATGTGATTTCGAGGAAGGTGTCTCGGTGGACCCTTCGAAAGTGGCAGCTATAATGGCGTGGGAGAGACCTAAGTCGGTCTCAGAGATAAGGAGCTTTATGGGCCTGGCTGGTTATTATAGAAGATTCATTGAGGGTTTCTCTAAGATGGCCTTGCCACTGACTAAATTGACTCGGAAAAACCTTCCCTTCGTATGGAGTTTCGAGTGCGAGAGCAGTTTCCGAGAGCTGAAAGACAAGTTGACGACTGCTCCAGTGTTGGCATTACCTAACTTGCAAGAGAGCTTCGTGGTTTACTGTGATGCGTCAGGACTCAGATTGGGATGCGTGTTAATGCAGAAAGACCGAGTAATAGCGTATGCCTCTCGGCAATTGAGACCTCACGAACAACATTACCTGACCCATGACTTAGAGCTGGCAGCCATAGTCTTCGCATTGAAGATCTGGAGGCATTATTTGTTCGGGTCCAGATTTGAAGTATACAGTGATCATAAGAGCCTCAAATACTTATTCGACCAAAAGGAGCTGAATATGAGGTAGAGGAGATGGATGGAATTTTTAAAGGATTATGATTTTGAGCTAAAGTACCATCCGGCTAAGGCAAACGTCGTTGCCGACGCGTTGAGTCGAAAATCCCTTCATATAGCAGTGATGATGGTAAGGGAAGTGGAGTTATTGGAACAGTTCCGAGACATGAACTTACATGTTGACATCCCCTCCTCTCGGAAAATAACAATTGGTACGCTGAGGATTGCCAATGAATTTCTAAAATCCATATACGAGCAACAGCAGTCAGATTCCTACTTGGCTAAGATGAGGGAGACGCAGGCCAAGGGTAAGGATTTGTCCTTGACCGAGGGATCGGATGGAGTCTTCCGAGTGAAGAACAGAATATATGTACCGGGTGGGGGAGAACTAAGGAGAATGGTGCTTGATGAAGCCCACAAGAGCCTACTCAGTATTCACCCGGGTACCACGAAGATGTACAAGGATCTAAGAACACAATTCTGGTGGCCCGGATTAAAAAGGAATGTGGCAGAATACGTGGCCTGGTGTATTACCTGTCAGAAATCGAAAGTCGAGCACCCGAAGCCATATGGTGCATTGCAACCCCTGGAGATTCCCGTGTGGAAATGGGACTCAATTGCCATGGACTTTGTCATGGGATTGCCAAAAAACCGAGTGGGCCATGATGCAATCTGGGTCATTGTTGACCGACTGACGAAGAGTGCACACTTCCTACCTGTGAATATGAGATACCCACTACATAAGTTGGCCCAGATTTATGTACGCGAAATTGTCCGACTGCATTGAGTGCCGACTTCTATCGTATCGGATAGGGATCCTAGGTTCACGTCCCGGTTTTGGACCAGCCTGCACCAGGAATTGGGTACGAAGCTTTGGCTAAGTTCCGCTTACCACCCCCAATCGGATGGACAATCTGAGTGAACGATTCAAAGCCTGGAGGACTTGATAAGGGCGTGTGTGTTGGAGCACGGTGGAAATTGGGAGCAGTACCTTCCCCTGATCGAGTTTACATACAACAATAGTCACCACAACAGCATCAGTATGGCACCCTACGAAGCACTTTATGGTCAAAGATGCCAAACCCCACTCTGCTGGTCGGAAACGGGTGATAGTCTGCTATTGGGGCCAGAAATTGTAAAGCAAACATCAGAACAGATCCGAGTGATAAGGGAAAGGATGAAGGCGTCTCAGGATAGGCAGAAGAGCTACCATGACAAACGAACCAAACCATTAGAGTGTTTTTGAAGACTTCATCGAGTAAAGGAGTCGGGCGAGCCTTGAAAGGTGGGAAGTTGAGCCCCCGATACATTGGGCCTTATGAGGTGTTGGAACGAGTCGGCTCCATGGCATACCAAATAGTATTACCGACTCACTTATCCTGATTGCATAACGTGTTTCACATGTCCCAACTAAGGAAATATCTACCTGATCCCAATCACACAATGCCTGACGAGGAAATGGAAATCAAGGAAGACCTGTCCACTGTAGCTATATTGATTAGAATTGTGGACCGATCGGTAAAGCGTTTGAGGAGCAAGGACGTACAACTAGTTGAAGTGGAATGGCAACAGAGCGGGACTACTTCTTGTACCTGGGAACACGAAGATGCCATGAGACAGCAGTACCCCGAGTTCTTTAACCAAGGTGAGTTACCGACTGAATTTCGAGGATGAAATTCTTTTGAGAGGGGGAGAACTGTAACATCCCAATTTTGAAGTTAAATATCGAATGAAATAAACCATTAAGACCTTGATTTCAAGGTGGGAAGATAATTGTTAATTATAATCAATTTAATTTAAGGAATAATGACAAATTAATTTAGTTGGTAAAAGATGGCTGCTTGTGATTGGTGAGTCACGTGAGTGGACTACGATTCACGTTTTCCCATCCCATTTCCTTCTCTTCGCATGCATATACATACACCCTATATCACCGTAGATATTCATCATTTTTTTTCCTTCCTGCTTCATCCTCTCTTTTCTCCCTTCTTCGTCTTCGTTCTCTTTTCTCTTCCCCTGTTTTGTTCTTCATTTCTGGAGATCACGATGACGGTGCTGGAGGAAGGTCGAAACCCCTCCAACTAGTGAAGGACGATCATTGTGGCAGAGAAAGAACAACTACCCATTCCCAAGCCGATTGCAGAGACGACGGTACGAAGGGGGGACTGGACGAGTCAGAAAGGGAGTCAGACCAAACGTCGGAGAGTAGAAGAGTTTCTTGAATTCCTTCTGTAGGTAGGGGGCGCTTGTATGTCAAATGCATGGTCCACGAACGGTACCGGATGAATGTACTGCTTTAAGTGTGTGCATGTGTCTGTGACGACTGTATGTTATGCATGATTGGTAATCTTGGATTCCATGTGTATGATAGCAGTGTCTTGTTAGTAATTATACAATAACTGCATGCAATCAAGATGGTGGTAATGTAATCTGTCAACCTTTCTGATATAGACGAGTGAGATGCATGGTTCTATCTCTGTTTATACCGTGAGACATGAATGTGTGGCTGCTAGTCGGTTCGTCCGATGTTATTACTCTGAACTGTTAATTGTTGTGCATGTTGGTGTGATTGATAAAGTAAATATAGGGACTTTATTGAATTGGTTTCTACCTTGGTGGTTACGAAGGAGGTATCGGTTAAGTAACGATGCTTGCTGGTAAAACGCATAAGTTGAATGTGTAGGAATGGGGTGACCCATGGAAGGTCAAGAGCCCCGAAGGAATGGCTTCCAGTTACAGACCTTGGCTAGATCCTGTGAGAGCTCGTGGTAGCCGCGGGAGCTAGAGATGAGTCTCAAGACGTCGATGGAAGGCCGGTACCACACGGGAAAAGCTGATGGACGAGCGGCTAGTAAGGGGGAAACTGTAACTGAAAGTCATTACTTAAGTCGGATCCGCAGGCATGCATGTAGATATGATGTTGATTAGGATAGTACGCGTGGCATGTGTTGGGTGTTATGAATGAATTCCGAGTGTGTGGATGCATGTGCATGTGTGAATAAGGACGAACCTTATGTAGTATGTATGTGAGTGCATGTTATTGATATTATTCTACTTTGCATGGCCTTAGTTTAATCTGAATGCGACCGGGTGAACGTAAGTATGCGTGCTGACACTGATACCGAGTCATTGACTGTCATCTTATATGTAAAAGCTCACCCCTATTGCGGCTACATTTTTCAGTGAATATCTCTCAGAATGAAGGATGAAGGAGGAGCCGAGTGCAGAGCAGAGAAACCGAGCACTATGGAATATATGTGTATATGTATATACTGTGTATAAGGTCTTGTTAAGCCTTGGCCGGCTCATATTTTGACTTTAGCCTTTATATCAAAACTTGACACTTTCGGGTAGAAGGAACATGTTAATGCGTTGTAATCATTTAAATACTTCCCTATATATATATATATTGTGTGTTTATTCTATACTGTAGGTGATGTCTGAGCGATAAACATGGATGTATAAGTATACTTTCCGGGTATAGGAAGTTAGTGTGACTATGGGTAGAAGTGGAGATAAGTTGTTGTTGGGGAAAAGCGAGATGACAAGTCATTCCAAGTGATGAGAGGTTGAATTGTCTGAGTGATTGAGGTCGCATAGTCTGGAGTAGGTGTTGGTGCGAATCCTGTGAGTGATGATTGTGAGGTTTTCTGAGTAGAGGATAATCAATGATTCCGAGTGAGAATCCGCCGAGTGAGAGTTCACCGATTGGGGAATGACACCTAGGACTCTAAGTGGATTTATTGTAATAGATTAGTAAGTAGCTAGAGAACCCGAGTGAGTCTTGACTTAGTAGGAAGATTAGAGTAGGGAATATTATGGTTACCGAGTGAAAAGTGAGTAGAATGCCCCGAGTGACGTAATGGACGTGAAAGTTATCCCGAGCGTGAAGTCTTCATAGATTCCGAGTGAGCGGCTTTGGGAATCATTTTTGGATTGCCAATACGTATACATATATAATCCGATCGAGTGGAGCAGCGGAGTGTGATTTGCTGTCAGGATGAAACTGGCGGGTATTAAGGTTAGTCCGAGTGGATTAGAAAGTGAACCTTCCCGAGTGAACCATACCCTGAAATCCGAGTGGGGGAAAATACCGAGTGGAGCGACAGGATGCCGAGTGTAGTTTCGCTTAAGCGTTTCTTCCCTTCGCTGCTCGAGAGCCCTTTTCTCTTGTCTTTTTCTCCTTCTTCTCCTCGATGAGTCGGATTTGTTAATTTGAGTAGATTATGTACGGCTTATTGACTTTAACATTTGGAAAATTGTCCCTGTTGATTTTGTTTATTTAATTAAAAATTAGGGTGTTACAGCTATGGCTTCCATGCTTTGACGATTCGTCATTACTTATCCTGAAATTAACACCCCTTCGAGGATAAGTATACAAGTTACTCATTACCGATCGGATCTCATCCCAACATTCAATAACTATAGCACATTATACCATTCCTATATATCACATAATCAATCGAACCAGGAGGGGAATAATCTCCTATCCTCAATTCAATATCTCAACATCGTTCATGTTCAACAGAATATCACAATAATAATGACCACTCAGTCATAATGCACACAACTGCTTACACTCGGTAAGCATACCTTGGCCTTGGACCTTTTTGGTCTGCTCTGATACCCAAATATAACACCCTAATTTTTAACAAATAAATAAACCCAAAACAGGGAAATTTTTCCAAATTTTAGAGTTTGCAAAACATACATAATCTGCCCAAAATAATGCTTAAAGTAAGATAGAAACAATGAAAGGGCAGAGAGGGCAAAAACCGACCAGAAGAAGACCCACCAATGGAACCGGGTCTAAGAGAAGGAAAGGAAGGCAAGGAAATATAAAAGCTGACCAAAGAAAGGCATACAGCGGAAGCATAAACAGCGCCTGAGCGAACCCACAATACGATGCAAACTCGCTCAAGCGAGATCCGACTCCACTTGGGCGAGACAGCCCAACTCGCTCGGGCAAACACCCCTTCGCTTAGGCGAAGTCGATCCAAAAGCCTTCCAACCAAACACACTCGCTGGAGCGAACACTTAGCCGCTGAGGCGAGTAACTCCACTTGGCACATATAATCCTTCTTACTCAAGTTTTCTTACTAAATCGAGCCTCTCCTAGAATCTTCTAGTTTCCAATAAGTTTACTACTCTGGGTTCCACTCGGAATTCTTATAGATCAATCATCAGTCGGAACATCTAACCTTTCCTCAGTCGGGGTAAAGTCACTATCTCGCTTCCCACAGCATTAACTTAGTTCCATTTTAACCTAAGATCGTACAACCTCCCACGCTCGGAAGTACCTATGTACATCACTCGGATTTCACGCATAGCATAGATGAACATACAGTATATATATATACAGGAATATATATACAATTAATTTACAAGCACATTGTCATACCCTCAACCCAAGGGAATTCAAATTCTGGTTTAAGGGACTAATATCAAAACACGAGCTGGCCAAGGCTTAACCAAAACATTATACACAATATCTACATATATACATATAGTTCCATCGTGCATAAACGTTCCACTCGACATGCAGCTCCGCCTTTACTCGTTGTTCCGAGAGACATTCACTGAAAATATTACCACAGTAGGGGTGAGCTTATACATTTAAAATGACAGTTAATGATTCGGCATCAGCATCAATACTTGCACTCACGTTCACTCGGTTTGCATTCCATTTGGATTTCAGCCATGCAGAATATGATACTTTCAAAGACATACACTTACATACATATTACGTGAGATCAATTTCAATCATACAAAAGCATGCATCAACTCATTTGGAATTCACTCGTATCACTCCGAGCCATCCCACTCATCCTATCCTAACCAACATTTTATCTACATGCATGCCTGTGGATCCGACTTAAGCAATGATTTTCAGTTACAGGTTCCCTTACTGGCCTCTCGTCCATTAGCCCTTCCCGCGTGGTACCGGCCTCCCATTGACGTCTCGAGACTTAACTCTAGCTCCTACGGCTACCACAGGCTCTCACAGGATCTAGCCAAGGGTCTGTAGCTGGAGATCATTTTGTTGGGGCTCCTGACCTTCCACAGGTCACCCCATTCCTGTACATGCAGCCTATATGCTTAAACAACGAGCATCCTCAATTATCCGACTCATTCCTTATAACCATTAGCGTCACATCCGACCTAACATATTTCCTACATTCCATCGTACCAGCATACACAGTACTCAACGGTTCATCTTTACAATACCTCAAATGAAATCAGCCAATAATCACACATACGTATCCTCTCGGTATTAACAATAATAAGAACATGCATCACATGCGTTTATGTATAACCAACTATCAGAATTCAGCACAACGACCCTAAATACATGCATGCAATTGTATAACCATAATCAGGACTCTGCAATCACACACATGGCATTCCAGGATTCACAATCATGCATTGAACACAGTCATCACAGACATATTCATGCACACGCAAGGTAATACGTTCATTCGGTACCGTCCATCAACCATGCATTTGACATGCAAGCGCCCCCTACCTTCTAAAGGGACTCGAGAAGCTCTTTTGTTTTCCGACGTTTGGTCTGATGCTTTGTCTGCCTTGTTCAGTCCCCTTCGCACAGTCGTACTCTGTAATCGGCTCAGGGATAGGAAGTTGTTCTTCCTCTGCTTCGATGATCGTCCTTCACCAGCCGGAGGAGACTCTGACCCTTCTGCAGCACCGTCGTCATGGGTTTCCAGAAATAGAGAACAAGGGCAGGGGAGAAGAGAAGAGGACGAGGAACGAATGAGAGAAGAAAAGAGAGGGTAAAGCAATGGAGAAAGATGAATAACCATAGTGGCACAGGGCATATGTATATGCGTACGAAGAGAAGGAGAGTGGGGTGGGGAAGCGTGAATCGCAGCCCCACTCACGTGACCCGCCAATCATAAACAGCCAACCATTTAACAATTAAGCATGATTAATCTGCCATCATTTCTTAAGTTAGGCTAATTAAGTTAATTATGATTAACAAATAATTTCTTACTTTGAAATTATAATCTTAATGGTTTAATTTTATTCGGTATCTAATTTCAAAATTGGGATGTTACACAAACGCTCATCCCAAGATTTAACATTTTTAAGCACTAAGACCCTAAGAATTTGAGAAAGGGTCCTGTTTACTACCTCTGTTTGTCCATCCGTTTGAGGATGATAAGTGGTGGAAAAGAGAAGCTTCGTTCCTAGCCTTGACCAAAGAGTTTTCCCAAAATGGCTAAGGAATTTGGTGTCCCTATCAGAAATTATGGTTTTAAGAACACCATAAAGTCTTACAATCTCTTTGAAAAGGAGTTTAGTAATATGACTAACATCATCTACCTTGTGACAAGGGATGAAGTGAGCCATCTTACTAAACCTATCCACAACCATAAAGATAGAATCCATTCCCCTTTGGGTCTTAGGCAATCCCAACACAAAATCCATAGATATATCAATCCAAGGTGTAGTGGGTGTTGGTAAAGGAGTATATAAACCACTAGGCAAAAGTTTTGATTTTTCTTTGCTACACACAATACACCTAGCACAATGTTTTTGAACATATTTTTTCACTTTTGGCTAATAGAAGTGTTCATGTAATATGGATAATGTTTTATCTCTTCCAAAATAGCCCATTAAGACTCCCTCATGGCTTTCTCTAAGTAAAAGATCTCTTAAAGAACTTCTAGGAATGCAAAGTCTATTGGCTTTGAAAAGATAGCCATCTAAAATGTAGAAGCCTTTATGAGATGAAGAAGTGGAGGATGAGTTAAAGATGTTAGAAAAATGAAGGTCACTTGGGTACAAAGAACTAATCTCATCAAGCCCAATAACTTTGGCTCCTAGAGAGGTAAGTAAAGAGTGCCTCCTAGATAAAGCATCAGCCATAGTATTGGTTTTTCTATTCTTATACTTAATGACATAGTGAAATTGTTCCAAGTACTTAACCCGCTTAAGATGCCTTTTATTTAACTTATGTTGCCCTTTAATGAATTTGAGGGATTGATGATCACTATATATGACAAACTCTTTGGGAGTCATGTAGTGTTCCCAAGTTTGTAGGGCTCTAATTAAGGCATAAAATTCTTTATCATATGTAGGGTAGTTGATGGCTGCCCCATTAAGCTTTTCACTGAAGAAATCAATGAGGTGACCTTCTTGCAATAAAACAACTCCTATACCCACATTAGATGCATCACACTCAGGCTCAAATGTTTTAGAAAAATTTAGAAGTGATAAAATTGGGGCATGAATGAGGTGATCTTTGAGATCTAGAAAGGCTTCTTCTTGCCTTGGCCCCCATACAAAAGGAACATTCTCTTTTACCAACTCATTTAAAGGGGAGGCTAAGGTAGAAAAATCTTTCACAAATCTCCTATAAGAACTTGCAAGACCATGAAAACTTCTTATGTCACTCATATTTTTGGGTGTGGGCTAATCTTGGATGGCCTTAACCTTTGAGTGATCTACCTCTACACCCTTTGAACTAACTACAAATCCAAGAAAGACAATGTTATTCATGCCAAAAGAACATTTTTCAAGGTTTGCTTAAAGATTGTTTGTTCTTAGGGCAAGCATAACTTGTCTAATATGGCTTAGATGAGAGGTCATGGTCTTTGAATAGATTAAAATATCATCAAAATAGACCATAAAAAAATGCCCAATGAATTCCCTTAAAACATGATTCATTAATCTCATGAATGTGCTTGGTGCATTAGTCAAGCCAAAAGCATAACTAACCACTCATATAATCCAAGTTTGGTTTAAAAGCGGCTTTCCATTCATCTCCCTCTTTGATTCTTATTTGGTGATAGCCACTTTTAAGATCAATCTTGGAAAATATTGTAGAACCACTAAGCTCATCAAGCATGTCATCAAGTCTAGGTATTAGATGCCTATACTTGATGGTGATGTTATTGATGGCCCTATAATTGGTGCACATTCTCCATGAACCATCCTTTTTGGGAACAAGTAAAACAGGCAAAGCACATGGGCTTAAGCTCTCTCTAATCCATCCCTTAGATAATAGTTCATTCACTTTATTTTCAATTTCAAGGCTTTCCTTGGGATTACATCTATATGCAGGCCTATTAGGTAAACTAGCACCAGGAATTAAATCTATTTGATGTTCAATGCTCCTGATAGGAGGTAAGCCTTTTGGGATGTCTTTTGGAAATCTTTAAATTCATTTAAGATATTTTGAATCCCTTTAGGCAAAGGAGGAGGAGGGTTGCCCATTGAGCACAAGGAAGTGCTAGGGATATCTTTAGCATACATGATCAAGCATTGTTTATGTGAAAACATAGCATGTTTCACATGATGTTTATTGGCCAAAAGGTTGACACTAGAGTCATCATAGATAACAACTCATTTTCCTTTATCTTATTTTTTATTTTTCTTAATTTTTCCTAGATAAGTTGAAGAAGATCCTAACTCTCTATCTCTTTTAAGCTTCATTTGTAGTTGATCTTTAGCTACTTGTTGTGGAGTTAGGGGGTGTAAAACTATCTTCTTACCATCTAGTTTGAAAGTGAGGGTTTTAGTGAACCCCTCATGGATGACCTTCCTATCAAATTGCCAAGGTCTTCCTAGCAAGATATGAGTTGCCTCTATAGGTACTACATCATAATTAACTTCATCTTTGTATGTGCCTATGGTGAAATTTATTAAGACTTACTTATTAACTAACATCTCTCCCTTTTTATTTAACCATTGTAACTTATAAGGTCTAGGGTGATCTATTAGTTCTAAGCCCATCTTATTGACTAGTCTTTGGCTTACTACATTAGCACAACTCCCACTATCCAAAAGGAGAGAACATAATTTGTCATTTATGTAACATCTTGTATAAAAGATGTTCTCTCTTTATGTAGTATCATCTAGCTTAACATGACTACCAAGCGATCTTCTAATCATGTAAAGCTCACCATCATCCCCTAAAATATGCTCACTGTCATAGGAATCACTACTTGAGTCATCACTTAAAGAGTGAGAATCAGAATTAGACTCTGATTGACTTGAGTAGGTTCCATTAGTTTTTAAAACCATGGTTCTCTTTGTTGGACAGTCAGAAGCAATGTGACCTCTACCAAGGCATTTAAAACATTTAATGGTAGATGATCTAGAGGATTATGGTTTAGATGTGGATTCATGCTTTTCTTTTTGATTCCTAAAAACTTTTCCATTTTTATGCAACTCACTTTGAGGTTTGGAAGATAGAGTGCCCACTTCCCTCTCCCTAGGGTTTCTATCAAACCTACCCTTGTTATCTTGTCCTACCCATTTAGATTTATAGGCTTTATTTTCCCCACTATAGGCTTCTCTCTCTTTGAATTGACTCTCTACCTTAGTGTATTGGTGAAGTAATTCTTCAATGTCTACATGTGGAAGGAGTTCTACTCTATTTTTAATGTTCCTATTAAGGCCATGTAAGAACCTATGCATTAGGGTTTCCTCATCTTCTTGTAAGTTTGCCCTAATCATAGCTATCTCTAATGATTTGTAGTAGTCTTCTACACTCTTTGACCCTTGGGTGAGTTTATTTAGCTTTCCTAATAGCTCCCCTCTATATTAACTAGGAACATAACATTTTCTTAATAGAGCTTTTAAGTCTAACCAATCATCTATTGGTGGAAAATTATCTTTCTTTCTCTCCTTACACACTTGAGACCACCATACTAAGGCATAGTTTTGGAATGAGAGGGTGGCTATCCTAACTTTCTTTTCATCTTTTATTTAATGAGAGTTGAAGATTTGTTTTACTCTTATTTCCAACTCTAGATAAGCCTCTATATCACTCTTGCCATTAAATGGGGGTATTTCTAATTTGACTTCTCTTAAGCCTATGTCTTCTCTTTTATGCTTATGGTGTCTTCTTTGTCTAGGCTCCTCTTCACTATCACTATTGTTGTGTCTATGATTTCTTTGATTTCTATGTCTAGTTCTAGAGTTTTCATTATGCTCAAGATTTGTTAGCCTAACATTGATGTTATTCAAGCTATCCATTATGTTATGAAGCATGGTTTTATTCTCCCTATCACTAGATGACATCTTTTAAGGTTGTCAAAGAAATTCAAGACAAAAGCAAAGAATGTGTAGACAAACTAGTCGAGGAGGATAAATGCAAAAGAAGTGAAAGAAAACATACAACAATCCTAAAATATCAATACTAGGTTTCTAACCTAAGGGAAAACAAGATCCTAGGTTGTCTTTTACTAGGTTAGTCCTATGTTGCTTATGTAAGTCCTAGGTTAGACTTTAACCTAAGTTGATTATGATTTTCCTAGGTTGTTTCTAACAATTGTCTAACCCTATACAAGCTTAACCAATTCATTTTAGTAGTTAGTTACCCTAACAGAAATTAGTTCAACTAACTAACCAACTCCTAACAAACCCTAACTAGAAGTAGTTATTTAGTTATGGAAGTTGCAACTAAGTCTAACAACCCTAACTAACAACTAATTCGGTTATGATTTAGTTAATACCTCAAACTAATTTAGGTTATGAGTAGTTATAGTAACTAAAATTAGTTCCAACTACTAACTAATTAACCTAATTAGTTAAGACAAGCAACTAACTAACAACTATTAGTTATAACCAACAACTAACTAACTAGAGGTAGTTAACAACCAAATGCAAATGCTCTACTACCTAGCCGAATTTACCAATTGAAAAGGAAAGTTAATAGTGTCTAAAAGTCCAATATCCAAAGGTGTGTCCAAAATACAAGACAATATGTAATACACAAAGCCTAAGAATTGAAAATTTGCCTAAGTTCTACTAGTTACAAGGCTTTTGCTTCCTTTACAATTTTCTTCAAGCTCTTCCTTGATGTGTAAGCTCCACCTTAGCTAGCAAAACAAGATAAAACACACTTCCAATGAAATTGATGTTAATGAATTCACAAAAATTTGACCTCACAAGTGTATCTCTCAAGTGTATCCTCACAACTCTTACCCTTTCTTTTGGTGTCAAGTTCACCCAAGCAATTTACACTCTTACCTCAAGTGTTCCAATATTCTACCCTCAATGGTGTAGAGAATGGAATTATCAAGAAGTTTGAAGGAAAGACAACTTCAAAGACAAAACTTGAGAAGGAAAAATGACAAACTAAAAAATGCTTAAGAAGAAAGGCTACTCAAAATGGAAAATGTTTTTGGATTTTTGATTGAAAAGACAATAAAGCAATAAATGTTCAAAGAATAAAGGCTACACTATAGAAGGAATTCAAAATTGGAAGACAAAACTAGAAAAACAAGAAAAACTAAAATGCAACAACAAAAGGAAAGTACAGCCTAAACTTAGAGACTCTAAAGTTGTAATCACAAGTAAGCAAGTAAGATTCAAATGAAAGTGTATTGAGATCTAATAAGCAAACAACTCACTTCAAGTAAAAGGAAAATTTGAAATTGGTCTTTTGGTTTTGGTGTCTCTCTTTATAACTTTTCTTAATGAGGCTTCTTTTTCTTTTCAACACCCTTTTTTAATTTTGGTAGTATAGGGTTTTGTATTTCTTTTTTTTCTCTTTTGATACTTTCTTTTTCTTATCTTGCCTCTTGAATTTTCAATGTAACAACATCACAATGATATCCCAAAACTGAAGTGAGCTAAAGCTAAGCAATTTCAAAAGTCACTTTCTTGCTTAAGGAAAAAAACAATGCAACCTTCTTCCAAAGAGAATGAAAGGACTATTTCAAAACTTTTTTTTGACAAACTTCTCTTCTATACAACAAGATGAAAACCGATGTATAATGTGCTCTGAATGTGTATTCACAAACAAAAATTAATCCTAGAAAGAAACTAAGAGTGAATACTAACAAGCCTACAAATGAGATAACCTTTAGAGAGTCTTAAAGTGAGACCTCCTAACAACACAAGAATAGAACCATTGGGAGATTAGTCAAGATGATTGAACTAACTCCACCCACACGACGATACACTCTCTAGCAATGGAAAATCAACACAAAAACCTAGAACACTAGACAAAGGTTCCACATGGCAGAACTAACAACTAACTTGGCTCTAACTAACACCTAACAAGTAACTAACTTCTAACTATCAAGCTAACAAACTAACAACCAAAATAACATGTGCCAAATTCTGAATTTTTGAAGGACAAAACAATACCAAACCGAAAATACCAGATAAGATGCACAAAAAAATTGAAGAAAAGAAAGAACTAACACAAAAACTCAAAAGCACAACAACTTTTTCTGAGTTTTCTATTTTAACATGGAATCAACAAAGCAAGCATAAGGCATAACAAAAAAATTCCATTCAGCAAAGGAAAGCAAAACCGAAATCTAGATGAAGAAGAAGAATAGAAAAGAACCTCCCAAGCTCAAGTGATACCAAATGATGTAGAATCTTCTTCTATCTCCTTGAAGAAGGGTGGATCTAGGGCTCTTTTCTTCTTCTAACCTCCATAAGCCTTTGTTAAAGATTCTTGCTCTTGAAAACCGAAATGGAAAAGGAAGGGAAAGACTCTAGACTACATGGATTTTGAAGGGGAAAAGAGAAAGAAAAGGTGGAAGATGGAAGGGAGAAAGGAGGAGAATGGAATATAGAATAAAGGAGGTGAATGGGAGGCCACTCGTAAGGGAGATGACTCCCTAGAACTCGCCACCAAGAGGGAGGAGACCTCTTGGATAAGAGCTTGCTAGAGCTCACTCTAACCTAGAGAGAAATGAGAGCTTCTCTTACTAAAAACTCACTCTTGAAAGTGTGAAATCTCAAATGGCATTAATATATGTCAAAATACAAAGGGAGAACTCTTTATATAGAGCTTAGGGAATTTCAGCCAAGTGCCTCCTAAATGGGCCTCTCCATGATGCCTAGGCCCAATAGAGCTTCTAGAGAAGAGTATGGCCTATACATGGCCCAAAGTGAGAGTACATAGCCCAAAAGTGGCCCAATTAACCTTGCAAGGCCCAAATGAAATCTATCAGCCTAGAGAATCTAACTAAGAAGTATATTACAAGTAGAGTATGAATAGATCCTCAAGAAGCCTTCATTGGGCTTGGGACCACTCAAGGAGAGGAAGGAAGATAAGGCTCGATAGATGCTCTCTTTGGCCTTTTTGGTCTTGGCCCTTGTGAGAGGACCTTTGTAAGCTTCAAGTCCTTTCTCTAGGGTAGTGTGAGGGTCCTCCCTTAGTGTGTCCTCATTAATTCCCTAAAACTTTCTCAAGAGTGATAAAATGATTCAACTTCCATAATTCATTTTCAACAGCTTCTTCTACATTAATCCAAAAACAATACTGCTTATCTGATGGATACTTCATTGCTTTAAAAACATCAAAGTTTGCCTCATCATGATGTACTCTTACTTTTAATTCCCTGTCATCAACATCAATGATTATCTTGGCAGTCTTCATAAATGATCTCCCTAGGATCAATGGTACTTCAGAGTCTTCTTCTATATCTATCACCACAAAATCCACTAGGAACACAAACTTATCAACTCAGACTAACACATCCTCAGCTACCCCATAAGGAAATTTTATTGATCTATCTGCTAGCTACAAGGTCATCCTCGTAGGCCTAACCTCCAAATCTCTAATTCTTTTTAGCATAGACAACGACATCAAATTTATACTAGCTCCTAGATCTAGTAAAGTTTTTCCCACAAGTAAAGTGCCAATAGTAACATGAATTGTAAAACTTCCAGGGTCCTTAGTCTTCAATGGTAGTGGTTTTTGAATAATAACGCTACATCCTACTTCCAACTCCATAGTTTCTTTAGAAAATCTCCTCTTCTTTGTCAATAACTCCTTTATGTATTTGGCATAAGTAGGCATTTGCTCCATCGCTTCTACAAAAGAAATATTGATCTGAAGCTTTTAAAGATATCCATAAATCTTGCAAACTGCTTCTCCTTATCTTGCTTTGAAGGATTCTTTGGATATGGAAGATTCTTTAACTGCAGAATTTGACTCTTATTTTTTTCTTTCTACTTTTCACTCTCTTTTTGTTTTCCTTTTTCTTTCTCTTTATTCACACTCTCACTATTTATATTCCCTCTTTTATTTTGATCTTCTTTACTCACACTCTTTTTCTTTTTCTTCTTTTTCTCTCAATATTTCTTCCTCATTTTTTCATTCTCACCAATTTCTCTACCTATCACCTTATCGCTACTTGTGGTAATTGACTTACAATGCTCCTTAGGATTCAAATGAGTATTGGCAGAGAAAGAACCTCCTTCTTGATTTAACAACTGTTGTGCCAATTGTCCAACCTGGGTTTCCAAATTTCTGATTGATGCTTCAGTGTTTTTCTGGTTGGTTAGGGAAGCCTACATGAACTTTTCTAGAGTTTCCTCTAGTTTAGAAGTCTTCTCATGTAGAGAAAGATAGTGTTGCTGATATGGCCGTTGTCTATTCAAAGGCCATGCCTCCTATCTCCATCCTTGATTTGGATTCTGATTATTTCTCCAACCCTATGAAAAATTATTAGAATAATTACTAGAATTGAAATTACCTTATCGCCCTAGGTTATTCATATAATGAACAAACTCTTCTTGCTGATTTCCTTGATATGAGCATTGGCCATTTACATGACTGCCTTAACAAAAATCACACGTTATTTGTTATTGATGATTCATGGTAGGTGCCATAGAAGAATGAACTGCATGAAATTATTATGGTAGTTTTGCCATTTGTTGAGTTAATGCTTCTATCTACTGAGCTAAAATCTTGTTCTGAGCTAATATTGCATCAGTAGTATTCAAATCCAGCATAGATTTTCTAGTCACTTGCTGCCTATCATGTTGAGCTTGATGATCTATGGAAGATAAAGCATCAATAATTCTTGTTGCTTGGTCCACATCTACAATCATCATTATACCTTCGACAACAGCATCCAGAATCATTTTAGTGTCAGGTCTCAAACCAGTATAAAAGATATTCAGCTGTGCAATATCTTAAAATGCATGATTCAGACATTTCCTTAGCAGTGATTTAAATCTTTCCCAGGCTTTATAGAATATTTCATCAGGGCCTTGCTTAAAGGTGGAGATATCAGACTTCGCTTTAATAACGACGGGAAAAACCTTTGAAGAAAATTTTCCTCCACTGTGCTCCAATTATGTAAACTTTGATTAGGATGGGATTACAACCACTCTTTGGCTTTTCCTGCTAAAGAAAAGGGAAAGAATCTCAAGTAAGCCGATTCAATATCATCATGTCCAAATCCTATAGTTCCCACCAACTTATAAAATATAGCAAGATGAGTATAAGGATCCTCATTCACCATTCTAGTAAATGGTGTGTACTAATAAGACTTATTATGTGGCATAATCCTGGAGTGTTCTTCTAGGTGGAGGAGGTGGATTGTTGTTATTATTGTTGTTATTTTCCATATCTTCTTCCTTTGGTTTTGTTGCACTCTCAGGAATTTTTGTGGAAGAAGATTCACGTGTGATGTTGTTGCCTCTTCTTGTTTTTGCCTTTTCCTTTTCTTAGTGATCTTTTTATTTTAGGATCAAGCTCAAAATGATCTTTGGATCCCTAACTTCTCAAGTGCATAAAGCAAAAACTCACTACAAGTAAACGTTAGCACACAAAAAGAACAAGTAACAGATAATTATTCACAGATATACTATTCATAATGCCTTGGTAACTTTGAATCAAAATTAAACTACACCTATCCCTAGCGGACGACGCCAAAAACTTTGTTGCATGTTTTGATGTGATCAAACTTTTTCGTGGCAAGTTCCACTGTCATGTTGTAGTATATGTTAAAAATAGAGTGTCATTCCACTAGGATACGGTGTTTAAGTATTGATTCATTATTACCTCAATAGAAATAAATGTATAGTTTCACAAACATATTGAAATCTAAAGAACTAAACATGAACAAATATAAACTAAAGCAAACGATAAGAAATATGAACTATCAAATGATAAAAGCTGGGATTGGATTTCATCAATCTCGCCCTTCAATACGTTGCATACATTTATATAAACAGATTATGAATTATCACTTTTTACGTCACAATCTTAAATCATCCGTATCGATCCCTCGACTACGAAATCCATAAAAACATTCTTAAATATGTTGATTCCTCAATCCTATTAAGAATATTCCAGCATTATAAACGATTGTTTCGATGTTCGTTATGTCAAATATTATTCCTAATATCTGTCTAATGAGCATTCCATTTAGATCCATTTTCGTAAGCTATTTTCTAATAATCAAATGGAAAGTAAGATTGGGAAACTATTTCCTAATAGCATCAAGCATTAAGCGTAAAATGAAAAGCCAAAAACGATAGAACAAGAATACCAAATATATAAATATAGAACAAGCGTATGTTGGGGTTCGATCCACTACATCCAATCCCAATAAAGAGTTAGCTACACATCGTAGCTGATCTGTCCTGGACCGGGGTCAAGAGATCCGGTGTCTGGTCAGTCACAAATAGTAGATAATTACTTCTCTAAAGACCAGTTATAAGAGTATCCAGTTTATGTATCCGATGTCTCTGTATGATGAGAGCGGATTAGGCGTCCTGGAGGTCCTTCACACCGTCCTTACGCGTTGATGTGGGCGAAAGGTGGCGTTACCTGCAAAGATTCTCCGACGCTCAAGTCAGTGATGATATTCCAAGTGAGGAATGTTTTCAGAGAGTAATTGTCAGTAGATAGAGTCAAAAAAGATCCCTTCCCTCGTTGATGAAGAGAGTTCATATACCTGATTGGCTCGATATTCAAGGATCCGTTAGTGGGGAACCACTAACCTCCAATAACGCCTTAAATTATTATTTTATTGCGCACTTACCAGTATGATTGGGTCAAGTGGCTATTTTATATTGAGCGTAAGGAGTATAGGCTAGAATTAAGGGACAAATTGACCATTCCCGTGAGCAGATTTTGGCTCGTAGTGCAGGGAATTATTGATCGGTCCCTGTAGTAATGCATTCTATCTTATGCATAGTGACGTATACGTTATCTAGTGTCATGGTGTTATCCTGGACAACCGGTATAGGGAGAGCGCCTGATACGGAATTAGAGTCCGGATGTATACCGATGACACCAGTTTCACATTGACGTCTTGATAAAGACGTTGAAATATGTCTTACAGATCGGATACCGGTATCAAGACCGGATCATATGTCCCTTAGCTTGTGTGAGGGACTGTGTAGTTGTTCACATGAGCTACTCAACCTGCGAAAGGTCTAGATGCCGGTATAGCTTTGCAGGAAACGTTTTTATGCAAGTGTGCTGTTCAGTATTATTATGTCACGAGGAACCGTCCTAGGGTTGCATGTTCCATTGTCATAATGTTGCTATAACGGTTTCAGACAAAGATTCGCAGCAGGGGAACACCAAAAGTTTTTTGAAAATTGAAGACCCTTGAAATTTGAGTGACGTCTGTAAAGCATAGATTGCGTCGCATGATTAGACATTAAATGCCTTTAATCATATGTGCGAGCAGTTATTGCATTTAAGACGGGAATCTCAGTAACCGTCGTTTAGGGCTTAATGGGCCTACAATTTTTAAAACTTCTGGGCCCAGTGGAGAGGCCTTTTGATGAATTGATATTATTTTGGCGCCCATGAATTTAGAACGACTGTGTCGTTTGACTCGTGAATCAACGCGTTTAGTCGTGAACGACACAACCTTAAGCGTTGGTAACCGAACCCTTTCGTTTCCTATAAAAAAAACACTTAGTGGATTCTGGGTTCCACTCATTTCTGATTTCTTAGCAAAACTCTGCAAAAATTTTGTAAGGAAGCTTGCTGCTTGTTTTACGAAGCTTTTCTCAGTCTTCATCTTTCTTTTCATCTGAGGTAACCATTTTTCTTTCCCCTGTTATTTTTGTCTTCTTTTGCTCTGCTGTTTTTGCTCGAAAAGAATGTATCTTACTAGGGGGAGATTAACTTCTCGCAACCCTAATTATCATGGGGGAAGAATCCTTGTGATTCTTCCGAGGGCTGAGTCATGTCGCTCAGAAAGGGGATCTTACTCACGGTGGAGAGTGACTTTTCCCTTCTCAGAGTCGTCCTCTGATTGTAGTCGCTCTGAAAAGTAAGATGAGTAATGATTGTTACCCTTCTGACGATGTGACTTTTTATCGTAGAACAGAGATTTTGTTCACGCTACCCACACGATGACTGGAGAAGGAACCTCTGGGGATCAAATTGTTCTGAAGACAGCAGAAGGTTTGTATAGCGTGGTCGCCTCTCGGCTAAATTGGGAAGAACTCCAGGCTAAGTGGCCCTTCTGCTGGATAGTTGACGAGTTTAAAAACTTATCCTCCCATCATGCGAATGAGGACGGAGCTCGGATTCAGCCAAGGTTTACAGTTTGCGCTGAGGAGGAAATGAAAAAGTGGTTCAAGGTATTTGCACCGCTCCATACAGAACGGATATACCACGTTGTTCCAGATGAGCGCTCGGTATATATGCATGATTTTGTATTTCATCACCTCGGAGTTCGTTTCCCCTTATCCGAGTTTCAAATGGGTGTATTAAGGTTCCTAAATTGTGCACCTTCTCAACTCCATCCGAACGGTTAGGGACTCGTCCGTGCTCTAGAAGTATTGGGAGACTACTTCATTTTTACGCCCACCGTGGCGATGCTGTTCTACTACACTCAGGTAGTTCGGAGGGCTAACAAGCAAGGCGGTGTAGGCCTAATCACACTCCGGACTCTATGTTCCTTCGTGAACTTCGAATCCTAAACCGATTCGGTTAAAGTTGATGGGAAGTCATTTAAGTCCTTCTTTACCCGGATATCAATCAAGAAGAATAAGCCCGTCTTCTGGAAGAACGAAGAGGGTCTTAATAAATTTCCCCTGAGCTGGACTCATGAGCACTTTCTCTTGAACTCCTCAGCATACTTCACTCATTAGTCTGAGCTATCTACTGAAACGGTGACGGTGTTATTCGCCCTTGAAGCATATTCTACACGCTTTAAAGCAGTTTTGTGTAGACGTCTTTTGAGTAGTTCAAGTGCAGTCCGGGATGAATATCTCCGTAATTCTCGTTTTATTTTTCTTTTCCTCCTTTGTTAACTGTATTCAGCATTTCTTCATTGCTAACACGTTTTATTTATGTATCTAGGTTAAATAGGGCAAAAATCTTCGGACATTGACAAGTTGAAAGATTTGAAAGCAGGAGGCAAATCTATAGCTGGCGAGAATAAAATCCTGCCTAAGAAAGATTCTACGAAGGATTGTTCCGAGGTGATCATTCTGACCTCGGATGTAGAAGGGGAGATTCCACTAGTAGAGGGTGGCTCGACTGGTGTTGGCGCAACTACGAGTCAACCCAAAATAACAGAGAGGAGGAGGAAGATCAAGAATGATCCTTCAGGAGGACCATCGAAGAAACATAAACCTTTACGGAGTCCGAAAAGGGCAAGAGCTTCAAAAGGTAAAGTTGTAGAGACCTTTGATGCAGCTGAAGTTTTTTCTGGACTCAATAAGGGTGTTCCTTCTGGGGTTCTTGGATCTAATCCGATCTCTTTCCCCACTGCTTCATTCCTTACTCCCTTCCTCTCATACTGGGGGACAACTCCAGCAATTCTTCCTCAGCCGTTATACGAACTCCGGCCCACGCTTAAAACTAAAGAAATCAAGGAGGCGTGTGAGGTCAGAAAATGGCAGTTAGCAGAACTGACTGGGATGCTTCACTCATTCAGTTTGTTAGCTGATGGTGTTGACAAGGTTGATGAGCTGAGTGATAAAATAGAACAGCTCAACCTCTAGTCGGGGAAGGATAAAGCCACTCTAAGATTAATGGAAGATCGCCTTGCCAAGTCTAAAGAGTCCAGAGATATTATGAACAAGGAAAATCTCAAGCTCAAAACCATTCTTAAAGACTTGGAGGGTAAATTGGCGGAGAAGGAGGAGATGCTTGGTAAATCACAAGAAGATCTCTATAGCAGTCAAGCTAAACAGGATGATCTTGAAGACAAAAGCAAAGCTGCTGCGGAGGATTACTTCAAACAAGTAGAGGAGTGGTCCCAGAAGGAGAAGAAGTTCCTCCTTGAGATCGAGGGACTGAAGGCTAGGAGCATGGAATCCCAAGGATCGGATAGAGATCTTTCGAGATTGCAGGAAGAATTGGCTATAGCAAAAGCCGAGGCGCAGGAAGCTATTGACATATGCACTTAAGCAGTTGAAGAATCCTTCGGCCTGGCTATACTTCAAGTCTTCTACCGCAATCCCACTACGAAACTAAACCTTTATGGTATGAATCCATTTTATGAATTTCATGGAGGTAAGCTATTTGCAGTGGTTGAAAATCATCTTGAAGATCCTCCGGAGTCCTTATACGGTTTGCCCCCTCTTCCCAAGGGTCAAAGTATGGGTCTGGATCCTGCTGTTCCTAAACCAGAGGGCATCTCATCTAAAGGGGGTACTGAGGCACCTGAAGAGAAAGCTACGGAAGAAATCCCAAAAGAAGGGACGCAAGAACATGGAGAAGGGGAAGGACAAAAAGAAACAGAAGAGCAAGTTCCTCCTCCGTAGTTTTGCTATTTTTTGTATGTAAAGTTGTGTACCGGGATCAACTCCGGTTTCAGTCGATTATATGTAATCTTGTTTTTCACGAATGAATAAAATTTCTTTTCAGAAATTTGTCTTCAATACTTCATGAAGAATAATGTAACTTAGATGTATATATCATTTCAGTAATTGATAATCTGTTCTGTATGATAAACATTGAGGTCGGATTGAAATAATTGCCTCAGAAAATTAGACAATAAATAAATTTGAAACGGAGAAATATATACATGAATACTGTCCCCAAGTATAAATATGTTAAGGGATAGAAACCTGTCATAGGGCATCATCCTTAAGTCTATTGGGGAGAAAAGGTGTCGATCCGTTGTTCATAGGAGCGGTGTCTCAGGACGGATGACTAGCATTAATTGGAGTTATTCTCATAGGGAGGTTCACAAAGTCAATCTGCTGTTCGATGTGAGAGTATCGTTCCGAGCTTTGGAAACTACAAAGATATATATAAAGATGATAGTTGTGTCTTCCATCATAGGGATAGTGATGGGAATTGGTTCACGCCAGGAGTTGATATATAAAATCACAGATTAAGTGATAGAGAATATCCGTCCTGGGGAAATATCTCTCAATCGTAAGAGTACGGATTGAGCCTTCAAGATCACAGGAGTTACATCATCAAATCACAGGATAGGTGATTGAGATCGTCTGTCCTGGGGAAATGCTTCTCAATCGTCAGAATACAGATTGAGATTTCAAGGGCTTCCATCATAAGGATGATGATGGGAATTGTCCATGCCAGGAGTTACATCGTCAAATCACAGATTGGGTGATTGAGATCATCCATCCTGCGGAAGTACACCACGCCAGGAGTTACATCGTCAAATCATAGAATAGGTGATTGAGATCGTCCGTCAGGGTACGGAACTGAGTTTTCAATTTTGTTATCAAATCCGGTATCGAGGCAGGGTCATCACTTTGTTTGTCCCCTAGCTTGTTTGAGGGACTAGTAAAGTGGCTCATATAAGCTACATCATCTGTAATGAATTTGGATACCGGATGATATTCATCGTTTATAGAAAGTCATTACGTGGTTGTGTAAATATCCGTTCTTGGAATGAAGTTCCGTTGTCATAGATCTTCTTAGGACGGATCCGTACAAAAAGTTTTTTATGTGGGAATCCCAGAAGTTATTGAAACTTGCAACCCTTGGTATTCGGGAAACAGTTGCAACGTTTCTCATGATTGGACATTTAATGCCTTTAATCACGTAGGCAAGCCATTATTGCTTTAAATGCGAACGTCTTTATAACCATCACTGAGGGACTTAATGGGCTTGAAATTTAAATTCTGAGGCCCATTTGAGAGGCCCTTTGACGAATTGACGCTGATTTCATGCCTCAATGTTCGAAACAGCAGCCTTGTGTATATGAAAAAGGTGTCATTTAAAAGTGTCGTTTGGTTGTAAATGACATAACCTTTGACTCCTTATAAAAGGAGAACTTAATAGATTCAGAAGTTACTCAGTGTTTGCTTCCCTGATGAAACTCTGCAAAATTTCGAGAAGACATTCCTGTTTGCTTGTGTGAGATTTGAATCACCACTTCTCTTCATTCTTAGGTAACCTCTCTTTCGTCTTCTTATTTTTTTCTTCTAGTTTTTCTAAATGTCTGGGAGAGGCTTTGCTAGCTCGAGCCATGTTGGCCGTAGGGGAAGGGGAGGGAGAGTGTTGTCTCGTACTTCCTCGAGTTGTGGTGGGAGGATCCCTGTGATTGTCCACTCAAATCTACTTCATTCAGAGAGGAGGCGTTGCCCTACTCGAGGCGAAGGGTGATAATACCCTCTTCAGAATCCTCTTCTAGCGAGAGTGAGGGGAGCGTTGATTTGTACCTCTCTGATGATGTTAGCTTTTATCGCAGCGTAAAGGCGTTTAAGCTAGCCGTAAAGAAGATGTCTGGAGAAAGCACCTCTAGCGGTGGAGCATCTTCTCAAAAATATATCATGAAGACAGCTTCTGGATTGTGTAATGTAGTTGCACACCGGATTGACTGGGTAAAGTTGTAGCAGAAACGCCCATATAGCTGGGTTGCTGACAAATTTCGTGATACGGTGTCCATACATGCTCGGGAGGATGGAGCAAGGTTGGAGCCTCGCTTCACCGTTTTCAAAAAAGAAAAGTACAAGGAGCGTTTCATGGTGTTGGCTCCCTTGCCTTCACAACGGATCTATCATACACCGGATGAGAGGTCAATATATATGTATGACTTATTATTCCTGAACTTAGGTGTACGCTTCCCGCTCAGCAAACTCCAAATGGATGTTCTGAGGTTCTTGGATTGTGCTCCCTCACAGCTTCACCCCAACGGATGGGGTTTGATCCGTTCTCTTGAAGTGCTTGGGGAGCACTTCAATTTTACACCGATGGTGGCCATGCTCTTTTATTTGACGCAGGTGGTCCGTCGTGCCAATAGGGAGAAGGGAGGAGTAAGTCTGATAACCCTCTGGACTCTCTCCAAGATCATCAACTTCGAATCCTACACTGACTCTGCCAAAGTTGATGGATGTTCCTTCAAATCTTATTTCACCAGGATTCGTGTGAAGCCCGATGATCCAATTTTTTGGCTGAATAAAGATGGGATTGAAGAGTTCCCCGTGGCCTGGACGCATGAACATTTCTTGTTGACGTCCCAAGCTTACTACACCGACGAGGACGAGTTAACCCCAACATCGGTTTCTGTTCTTTCTGCTCTTCAATCGTACACCGCCTCGCATAAGTTTTTCTCTTGCAGGCGCTTGCTTGGGTCAAAGACCACCCGCGAGGAATATTTGTGTAATTTCCTGTCATTTTACATGCTTTTTCTTTTTATGTCTCAATTTCTTCTGTTACTGATGATCTTTCTATCTGATTATACAGTTGAAATTGGAGCTGAGTCACCAGAGATGGAAAAGTTGAAAGGCCTCAAAGCTGGAGGGAAATCCGTGGCAGCTGAAAACAACATTCAGGCAAAGCAGAATTCTAAGAAGGCTACTGTTGAGACCATCATACTCACCTCGTCTGCTGGTGACGATATTCCTTTGTTGGAGGGTGGATCTGATATACCGACCTCCAACGTTGAGGGAAAAAAGGTTGGTGAGAAGAGGAAAAAAGCAAAACATGAGCCTTCGAAGAAAACCGAGTCTCAGCCCTCTCCTAAAAAACAAAAGACTTCCGAAGGGGCAGTTGATACAGGGGCCTTTAAAGGAAAGGGGATTGAAAAGACAACAACGGCTGCCCCCAGCAATGTGATTACCTTTGGCGCCAAGCCAATAAGTTCTTACTTTGCGCCTAAGGTTTCCTGTCCTCCTCCAGGGAATTCTAATCTTGCCCCATACCTAGTGTATGAAGGTCCTGTGCCTCAAAGCATCTCTGATTCTCCGTACAAGCTAAAGACTTTAGAGCCTGAGGAAGTAACAAAAGCTTGTGACGCCGGACAGTGGCAGTTAGTAGAACTGTCTGGTCTCCTGAAGTTGGTTCGGAGACTGTCGGAGGATAACGAATGACTCAGCAAATTAATAGGTAAAGTTAATAACCTTAACATTGCTGCAGCTAGGGATAAGGCAAGCATCCTCCGACTAGAGAATAAGTTGAAGGCTTCCAAAGAGGAAAGGGGGAAAAAGATGAAGAGATCGCCAGTCTGAAATACCTACTTAAAGAGTCAGAGGACCAAGTACTTAATCAGAAGAAAATCAGTTCCGACCTCCACACCAGCCTTTGTACAGAGAAGGAGCATTCGGCCAAGTTAGGAGAGGAACTGAAAGAAGCCAAGGTCGTTTACTCGCAAGGAGTTGAAGACTGGACCCGTAAGGAGAAGGAGTTGTTACTAAAACTGGCGAGTTCGAATGACGAGGTCAAACTTTTGAAAGCGGATCTGACTGCTGCAAACACTTGAGCGGAAGAGGCTGTGGATATCTGCAGCCAAGCAGTCGAGGAATCTTTTGGGCTTATAGTTCGTCAGATTCAATACCGGAATCCCAAAGTGGAACTCAATTTGAACGGTATTGATCCGTTCTATGAGTTTCATGGAGGGAAACTGGTAGCTTTGGTTGATGATCGTCAAGAGGAGCCGCCAGACACCACATATAAGTTAGCTCCTCTTCCCACAGGTCAGTCAATGGGTCCTTCTCTCCTGACTCCCATCACTCAACGGCCTAGAGGTGAAGGAACAAGTGCTGATGCAGGTAAAGCTGCTGGTGAAGGGGGAGGCGAGACCGGAGATAAGGGCAAAGGAAAGGGCGGAGAGACAAGCTAACATAAATAGTTCCTTCCTTGTCTTGTAGTTTTTATTGATTCAAATTTGCTGTGTTCTGGGATCAGCTCCGGATTACTAAATCAGTTCTTTAATGTAATTAATGATTTGATCAAATGAAAATACAACTTGCTCTATACGTTTATCCGTTGAGAGTAATTTCAATAGAATCATTGTATATGTAATGATCCAATCCGGATGTAGACGCATAAATATTACATCGGATAGCAGCAAACAAGTTTAGTTCTCATGTATAGGTACTTAAATAACCAAAGGCTCGGTTTGATAGAAAAGATAGAATATCTTTTGTTGTATCAAAATTGCTTACTTAAATCATATGTTTGGCATACATAAGCCTGGTAAGGGACGCACCTTAATCTTTGATGATTAGGCTTTTCAATTATAAGTACCATAATGGGGGGGTCGCTGTTGTTAGGAAACATGTTGTTGTCATGAGAATGGCTTGCGATGTTAATCTTGAGGGGGAATGATTGTGAGAACGTTTTACTAAGTGTTCATCACTCGGAATACGCATTAGTTGTTCGATACTGTCCCCAAGCATTATTGGGTGATTAGTTCCAAGTGAGCAACTGACTCTGAATGAGTGACTCCGGGTGAGGTTGGTTCTGGCCATGTCATCCGGGAAATTCCATTACCCTTCAAGTTGCTCAGTAAAAGCATATACGTTTTAACTGAGTCTTATTTTTCATCAAGGACGATTTCCAGTGATATTTCCGAGTGGAATTTCTTTCGAGTGAGCACACCGAGTGGGAGTTCTTCTGATTGAGAATTCCGACTGGAAACTCCTCTGAGTGAGAGCTCCGAGTGGAAATTCTTCTGAGTGAACCTTCTTGGGTGGAAGGTTCCGAGTGATCCTTCAGCCGTACTCGGAGTTTAGACTTACAATTTGAGTTTCTGATCAGGCTCAAATTTTCTGAGTGCAAATTTTTCCGAGTGGAGTATTGCTGATTGAAACTCCGAAGCGAAATATTTTCGACTTAAAGAATTCATGAGTCGGGCAATAAATTTGAAGTGTATCCGAGTAAGGAATTCTAAGGAAAAGTATTTCCGAGTAAGGTTAATGAGAGTGATGATTGATTCTTCGTGAGTCGGATTTCAGTGAAATATTTCCGAGTGAAGAATTTTAATAGTATAGTATTGACCTTGAAGCATTTCCGAGTAAGGAATTCCAAGGGAAAGTATTTTTGAGTGGGGAATTCCTAAAGGAAATACTTTTCAACGGTTTCATTGAGTGAAGCATTTTCGAATATCATAGCTCCGAGTGGAGCATTTCTGAATAGGAAAAAAGGCCGAGTGAAATACTTCCAATTTACATACAACATGGCACTAAATGGAATATTTTTGACTCCTTCATGGTGCAGTAATGAATAGAGAATTTCCGAACGGAATCCTTCGGGTGAATACGCCTCAGATAGAGACATGCCCGAGTGAATTAATCCTGAGTCGAAAATAATGGGTCAGGCTTTGATAAAATATGACCCGAGTCTTTGAATAAGGAATTTCAACAGAAAGTATTACCGATTGAAGAATTTCCAGGAGAAGTGCTTCTGGGAAATTTAGAGTTCGGTGTCACTTACTTGTTGTATTTTGGAGTTCGGTTCGATCCTACAGTCCGAGCCTTTCACTAGGGTTCGGTTTTGATCCTGCAACCCACGTCTTTCTTGGCGTTCGGTTTAATCCTACTAACTGTTCTTCACTGACGTTCGGTCAAACCTACTAGTCGTACTCGGAGTTTGGTTCAATCCTATAATCTGAGTCTTCAACACGGGGTTCAGATCAGGGCTAATCCTGAACCTACTGTGGCCGTTACTCGGGGTTCAGCGTGGTCTTGAAAGAGAACCAGCTTACTGTGCCCAGGCCTTCTTCGGTGTTCGGTCATACCTACTAACCGTACCCAGAGTTTGGTTTTATCCTACAATCTGGATCTTCGAATGGGGTTCGGTACAGCCTTATATAAAGGTCTGATCCTACTGCGCCCTTCTCCTGGGATTCGGTATGGTTTTTGCAAGAGGACCAATCCTACTGTACCCAGGTCTTCAATTATTCATGCATATTCGAGGAGTTACATCATCAACTATAGAATGGGTAGTTGAGATCATCCGTCCTGAATATGTTTGTGCATGCCAGATAGACTGAAAATCACAGCATAAGAAAAACTCGAAAGAGTTAAGTTGATGTATGAGATTCTTATTGAGTAAAAATAAGAATTACAATAAAAGAGTAGCTGGGATTATGATATAATGATTTCTCCATTGAACAATCTCAAGTGAGGAGAAAAGAGTGCATGTTGCTCCAGCAGCTAGCTATAGTAAATGCGCAAGTTCTGGGTATTCCACTTGTTTCGGATTGGAGTGCCATCAAGGTTTTCAAGGCGGTAGGAGCCTTTGCCAGCAATCTCAGATACCCTGTATGGGCCTTCCTAGTTTGGGGCTAGTTTGCCTTGATGAGCGAATTTATTTCCCACACTTGTTTTCCTCAAAACCAAATCTCCGATGTTGAAAGTCCTTGATTGGACTTGTTTGTTATATCGAAGAGCGACTTTGGCTTTGATGGCCTGATCTCTAATGAATGCGTCTTCTCTGAGTTCTTGTATGACATCCATTTCTGATGCCAAATTAGCGTTATTGCCTTCTTCAGAGAAGTATTTGACCCTGGTAGAAGTAATTTACAGTTCCACAGGTATCATTGCCTCTACCCCATAGGTCAGGCGATATGGGGATTCATTGGTGGAAGAATGAGGTGTTGTGTGATATGCCCAAAGGACATGACACAATTGGTCTGTCCATCCGCCCTTGGCTTCACCAAGACGTTTCTTCAGTGCTTTCAGCACTTCCCTATTGGCCACCTCAGCCTGGCCGTTAGTTTGGGGGTGTTCGATAGAGGAAAATATTTGGGTTATTCCTAACCCTTCAAGTAAATCTGTAAATTTCCTGTCCGTGAATTGGGTGCCATTGTCTGTGACAACCCGTGCTAGGACTCCGAATTGTGTTATGATATTTTTATACATAAAACGACGAGTTCGGGCTGAAGTAATATGCACCACTGGCTCTGTTTCAATCCACTTAGTGAAATAATCGACCCCTACAAGGAGATATTTGATGCCCCCAGGAGCTGTTGGGAAAGGGCCCAAAATATCCAATCCCCATTGGTAGAACGGCCATGGAACAACGGATGTGAAGAGTTCTTTTGCCGGTGTGTGGTGGAGATTAGAGAATTTTTGGCAGGCATCGCATTTCTTGACAAAGTCAATGGAGTCCTGCTTCATTGTGGGCCACCAATATCCCGCTCTGAGGATTTTTCTCATCAGACTTCTTCCTCTAGCGTGGTGTCCACATTGTCCTTTGTGCACTTCCTCCATTACTTCATGTACTTCATTCTCTCTCAGACAGATTAAGTAAGGTACTGAGAGTGCCCTTCTGTAGAGGTTACCATCTATCATAGTGAAGTATGGCAGTTCTCTCCTTATTCTCTTCTTTTCCTTCTCATCAGTAGGCAACTGCCCATCGGCCAAATAATGGATCTAAGGGGCCATCCATGTGTCACCATAAAGGGAATTGGTCATTATGGCATTTAGAGAAGGGAAAAGAGGAATGCTGGGCGATGTCAGTATACTCTGGACCAACGTTGTGGTGCTGCCTGGTTTTGTGGTGCTTGCCAATCTGGAGAGTATATCCGCTCTTGTATTCTCTTCGCGTGGAACATGTTTGAATTCCATTTTTGAGAATTTCTCTCTCAACTCTTTGACACAGTTTAAGTATAGTTGGAGTTGAGGTTTGTATTTTTATGTTGATGTAGGTTTTGATAATGACACAACAAATGGAGAAATATCAAGGATGTTATCAAGCGAATTAATTATGTTTGATGATGAAAGTGATTCAAGGCATTTAAGGAAGTCTTAATCAAGTACAAGTGATCAACAAATGTGCCAAGAATCAAAGGATTGGAGCCAAGACTCATCAAATATCAAAAAGGGTGAAACAAAGTGCCAAAATACATGAATCAGGTAATTGAATCGATTCACACAGCAAAGCATAACCACATGAATTGATTCCTACGTTTGGAAAGGCCCAGGAAGTAAAAATTTAAGGTTTGAATCGATTCCTCCTTGCATTGAATCGATTCACACGGTTCAAATTGGTCCAGGATGTGTTTTTAACATAATGAATCGATTCCCTTCTCTTTTGAATCGATTCACGCATGGATTTTTGCCCAGTAACCTTAGTTTAATTGCTTGAATCGATTCATGTAGCATTAGAATCGATTCTTGTAGCTGTCAGAACATAAAATCATGCGCAGAATGAATGTTCCCCTTCGGTTTAATCAAAATGGAAAGCCCAAGGCAAGGTTCCATGCTTTGTCCCTCTCCACATGCATGTGTCTTATTGGAAATGCAATTAATTTGAATATTAGACAAACATGCTTCTTGATGCACATGCCATGTTCTTCTTGGAGACACTAAAAGGCTTATTGGAATTAGAATGCCAAGTTGAATGGAGACACACATGCCTAACATTTCAAGCTCCCAAGGAATTTAATATTGCAAAATCCATGCCATTGGAGTCTATAAATAGAGAAAGAGTTGAAGGCAAAACTTACACCAAGCATTTGAAGCATTTCCATTTGCTTTCTTCCTCCTCCATTATCTTGCTCTTCTACTTACTCTCTTTATTCTTTGATTGGTATATTTCTTAAGAGTTAATTTGTAGGAAAATTATATTTGTGTACTTAACTTACATATCCTCTCTTTGAGAGTTACTATCTTGTGTAAGCTTTAAACTTGTATATCCACTCTAGTGAGAGAGTTTCCTTGTACACTTAAAACACTAAACTTCATAGAAATCTTGGGTTGGGTTTCAACCTTGTAATTGTGAGATTGAGAGATTGGGTGGGGTGCCCTTGTACTTGTGAGGATTGGATTCTTGAGTGTGGGACACTAGGAAGTTGCAATTGCTCAAAGTGTATCTCTAATCTACAATAGTGGAAATCCTCTAAGTGGGTTGCTTAGAGGCGAGACGTACACCGGCGTGGTGGAACTCGTATACATCAGTTTGTAAATCTCTCTTCCCTAAACTCATTTAACTTGCGCATTCAACTTGTTTGCTTAATTCATTGCTTCATTAATTGGACTAAGTACATGATACAATAAGTTGAAAACCCTTTTTGAATAACATTGTTGAACTTGGACTTAAGCAACACTCTTGAATCAATCTTTCTAAAGTCCCATAAATTACTTTGTAACTTAATCGATTCACTATCTAAACTCTTTTAGTAGTTATTAGTTTGTCTTGTGTAATATTTGTTGTTACTTGCAATCTAGTTTATTATCTTAAATAAACATAGTAACAAAAGAATCAATTTCAAGAGCATTCCAAAGAAAATTTTTAATACTCAATTCACCCCCCTCTTGAGTAATTGAGGCCACTTGGTTAACAAGTGGTATCAGAGCTTGACTCTTGGTAAATCAAGCTTAACGGCTTCAAGAGAACAAATGGCCTCAACCTCATATAACATGTTTCCCGAGGGTGGTGCTACAAATCGACCTCCCGCTTTTAATGGTGAGGGTTATTCCTTTTGGAAAGAAAGAATGAAAATTTTTGTGCAATCAATGGATTTAAGAGTGTGGAATGCTATTGAAAATGGTCCCTTTATACCTATGCATATTGTGGATGATAAACAAGTTGAAAAGCCTATGGATAATTGGTCTAGTGAAGAAGAAAAGAAAGTGCAATATAATTATAAGGCAAAAAATCTTATTACTTTAGCTTTAGGTCCCGATGAATTCTTTAGAGTAATAACATGTAAAACGGCTAAAGAAATGTGGGATACCCTTCAAATAACTCATGAAGGAACTAGTGATGTTAAGGATTCAAAATTTAGCACTTTAACTAGCCAATATGAAAGTTTTAGGATGAATCCAAATGAAGCTATCTTAGATCTTCAAAAAAGGTTTACTTTGATCATAAATCATCTCATTACTCTTGGCAAATCTTATTCTAACAAAGAGCTCATTCACAAAGTGTTAAAAAGTCTTACTAGGGAGTGGCAACCTCTTGTTACGGCCATCAAGCAATCTCCCACCATAAATGAGATGTCTCTTGCAACCTTGTTTGGTAAATTACAAGAGCAAGAACAAGAGTTGAAAGATCTAAGACAAGCGGAAGAAGAAGAAAAGACATCAAAGAAGAAAGGATTAGCTCTCAAAGCTACTTCAATGGTTGAAGATGAAACCGAGAGTGAAGTTGATGAGGATGAAGAGCTAGGCCTATTTGTGAAACGGTTTGGAAAGCTAATGAAGAGTAAGCGCTTCCAAAGAAACTTCAAACCACAAGGTAAGAAATCTAAACTTAAAGAAAATTCTACTTCACCTACTTGTTTTGAGTGTGGTAAGGAAGGACACTTCAAAATAGATTGTCCAAATCTAAAGAAGAAGAACAAAGAAAGAAAAGAAAGAAGAAGAGCATATGTTGCATGGGATGAAAACGAGATAACTAGCTCGGATGAATCGGAAAATGAAGAAGCAAACCTTTGTCTCATGGCTAATCACCAAGATGAAGAGAATGAGGTAAACTTTCATGACTTAGATAAGGATGAATTACTTGATGCTCTTGATGATTTGTATGATAAATTCACCAAAGTCTCTAATAAGCTTAAATTATCTAGAAAAACTAGTAATACACTAGAAATGCATCTCATGGAAGTGTGTAAAGAGAATGAATCTTTAAAAGAAGAGTTAGCAAATGTTCAAACATGCTCTAGGACCAAACCTTGTGAGTTTGTAAAGAAATGTGATATGCTAGAAACTAAGGTGTTGGACTTGAATAAAACTCTAGAAAAGTTTACAAATGGTAAAAAAAATATAAATGATCAAGCATGCTCCAAGAATAAGCCTTGTGAATTTGTTAGGAAATATGACATACTTGAGAAGAAAGTACTAGACTTAAACACAACGCTTGAAAAATTCACCAACGGTAGAGATAACTTAAATTCACTTCTTGGAAAACAACGTTGTATGTTTAACAAAATGGGACTAGGTTATAATCAAGGATCACATGCTCATAAGAAAGATAAACATTACAAAAATTTCTTTGTGCAACCTTGTAAATCATCTACACCTTTTGTAAAATGTAATCATTGTGGTCTTAAAGGTCATAACTCTTATAATTGCAATGTTAGAAGATTAGGACCAAAAGTAGTGAGAAAAGTATGGGTTCCTAAAGGAACATTTTCACAAACTAACCTACAAGGACCCAACATAAAATAGGTACCAAGCTCTCTAACTTGAATTGTTTTGTAGGTATGTTTTAAGGCAAGTAACACCCATTGGTACTTGGATAGTGGGTGTTCTAAACATATGACGGGAGACAAAAGTAAGTTTATATCACTTACTCCACGAAGCAAAGGATTTGTTACTTATGGAGATAACACAAAGGGAAGAATACTTGGAATCGGAAATGTTGGTAAAAATTCTTCCACCTCCATAAATGATGTACTATATGTTGAAGGACTAAAACACAACTTGCTTAGTATTAGTCAATTATGTGACAAAGGCTATAAAATCGTTTTTGAATCAAATGGTTGCATAATTGAAAACAAACTAAACAAGGAAATAAAGTTCGTTGGTCAAAGAGTAGATAACATTTACATGATTAATCTAGATTGCCTTGCTTCAAATGATGTACAATGCTTCATAACTAAAGAGGATGAATCATGGCTTTGGCATAGAAGAATCGCTCATATTCATGTAGACCATTTAAATAAACTTGTTTCAAAAGATTTAGTTATTGGCTTACCAAAATTGAAATTTGAAAATAAATTTTGTGACGCTTGTCAAAAGGGAAAACAAGTAAAGGCTTCTTTTCAAGCAAAAAATATTGTTTCAACAACAAGACCTTTACAACTTTTACATATGGATTTATTTGGACCTTCGAAAATCAAAAGTTTTGGTGGAAACTATTATGGTCTTGTGATTGTGGATGATTACTCTAGATATACATGGACATTGTTTCTTACTCATAAAAATGAAGCATATCATGCATTCATGAAACTTGCCAAGGTCATCCAAAATGAACAAAACTTAAAAATAGCATCCATTCGAACGGATCATGGGGGAGAATTTGAAAACCAATCTTTTGAGAAATTTTGTGAAAAGTTTGGCATTGAACATAATTTTTCGGCTCCAAGAACTCCACAACAAAATGGAGTAGTTGAAAGGAAAAATCGATCTTTAGCGGAGCTTGCAAGAACTATGTTGAATGAAGCGAATATTTCAAAACATTTTTGGGCCGATGCGGTGAACACCGCTTGTCATGTTATGAATCGTTGTTTAATAAGGCCTATACTAAAGAAAACCCCCTATGAACTTTATAAAGGACGAAAACCAAATATTTCTTACTTTCACATTTTTGGATGCAAATGCTTTATCTTAAACAATGGAAAGGAAAATCTTGGCAAATTTGATGCAAAATCTGATGAAGCAATTTTTCTAGGATATTCATCTACTAGTAAAGCATATAGACTCTTTAACAAACGAACCTATACAATTGAAGAGTCCATAAATGTTAAATTTGATGAACTTAACCAAAATCCTCCGAGAAAGGAAGTTGATGATCTTGTAGGTACCTTCCAAGAAATGAACCTAGAAGACAAAGAAGAAGCCAACAATGAAGGAGGTGCAACACAACTTGATAAACAACAAGATTGGGTAACCTTAAAGGACCATCCCTTGGACAAAATCATTGGAGAAATAACCAAAGGGGTAAGTACTCGAAATGCCATTAGGAATGCATGCAATCACTTAGCCTTTGTATCTCAAATTGAACCCAAAAATATTGATGAAGCCATTATTGATGAACATTGGATGTTGGCCATGCAAGAAGAATTAAACCAATTTGAAAGAAATGAAGTTTGGGAACTTGTGCCAAGACCCAATGACCATCAAATAATAGGCACCAAATGGGTTTTTAGGAACAAACTAGATGAAAATGGAATAATAACTAGAAATAAAGCTAGGCTAGTTGCTAAGGGGTATAATCAAGAAGAAGGAATAGACTATGAAGAAACGTATGCTCCCGTAGCTAGGTTAGAAGCCATTAGATTATTATTAGCTTTTGCTTGTTGTATGGATTTTAAACTTTATCAAATGGATGTCAAAAGTGTAACATCCCAGTTTTGAAATTAAATGCTGAATGAAGAATGAACCATTAAGACTTGATTTCAACTAGAAATAACTGTTAATTGCATTTAACTAGGTAGGTTTAAGCCATTAAAATATAAAAATGGTGGTGGCCAGGGGATGGGGTGGAGTGCACGTGACTGCTGGACACGCACTCTCCCATCCCACTCTTTTTTTTACTGTGCGCATGCACATATATATATATATATAAAACGTGAGCCTTGGGGAAAAACGCACTTGCTATTTCTTCAGACTCCCTCCTCCGTCACTTCATCCTCTACTTCCTCTCTTCGTCTCTATCTTTCTTCTTCTTCTATCTTACTCTTTGCTCCTGGAGATCTTGGTTGCAGTACTGGAGAACGGACCACACTTCATCCCAGAATCAGGCGCAGGATACGACAAAGCCAAGGAAGACCCAACGAACCAGGAGAAAGACGTCGGACCCAACGACAAGAACGGAAAGGTTTCTGAGGTTTTTCTAAGGTAGAGGGCGCTTGCATGTCGAATGCATGGTCTAAGAACGGTACCGGATGAACGTACTGCTGAGTGTGGGTGTGTGTGTGTGCATGTAATTATAATCATTAAAACTGATGCATGGTTTAAGATTCTGATAGTGATTTTCGTGGCGATGGTGTAGCCTGTTAGTAGATGATAATGATGAATGATATGCATGGATCTATTTTCTTGTCACTATGAAAAATATGTATGTGCATGCTCTTAATTGGATTGTTCAATGTTGTTAGTTTGATGACCGATTGTAACATGCGCTGGTGTGATTGACTGATTGATTACGAGTAGTGTGGGAAATCCGTTCTTGCTTAATGACTACGGCGAAGGTGTTTGTGGCGCGATGATGTGTATTAATAAATGTGTTAGTTGCATGAGTGAGAGTGGGGTGACCCATAGAAGGTCAAGAACCCCAAGGGAAACGACTTCCAGTTACCAACCCTGGCTAGATCCCAATAGTGCTCGTGGTAGCCGTTGGAGCTAGAGAAGAGAGTCTCGAGACGCCGTGGGGAGGCCGGTGCCACCTGGTAAGAGCTGAGGGACGAGGGGCCAGAAGGAAAGGGGACCGTAACTGAGAGTCTTTACCCGAGTCGGATCCGCAGGCATGCATATAGAAATAAGGCTGATTGTGGTGGTGTATAAATCTATGTATGTATATGTGTATGATTTTGAATGCATGAATATATATTTGGATGTGGAATAAACTCTGTGTATTATGTGTGTCATGAATGTTGTTTGAACTGTATGAACTTGGTTACTTGAGAAAGGTTGAATGATAGCAGGAGCGTGTACTGACGCTGATACCGAGTCTATGAGTATCATTTTACATGTAAAAGCTCACCCCTGCAGTGGCCATTTTCAGTGAATGTCTCTCGTGAGGAGGATCGGAAGCAGAGCTGGAACGCTGGGCGGAGCGCTGATGCATTTGGAAGGTTTAATTAAGGCGTTGTTAGATTTAGCCCTGACTGGTTCATACCGGATGTTAATGTTTTGGGATGAATAGAACCTTATGGACGAGGAGAAAACCGATTTTTGTGTTGTAAATATTAACATACACTCTTATGTATATATGGATGTATGGTTTTATGTGTGTGATGCTATGAGCTGCCTTGTTTCATAATTGTGCTCTAATGGAAACGCAAGGACGGTATGATTGAGCAGGTTTTAGCCAAGTCTGAGTGAACCGAGAATTGTCTTAGGAAAATTCATGTCGGATACGTTGGGCGGAGTCGTACCCCACCCGAAGTATGGGAGCAATTTGCCCGAGTGTGAGGATTCGCGCTGGAGCGATGTAGTTGTTAGAATGAGACCCCGGTGTCGACCCCTGTTTTGGGCGTTATGGTTGAGTCCGCCCAGGCGTTGTCATAATTAGTTGAGCTGGACGGAATAGGTTCAGACTCCTCCTTTCTCCACAACTACTATCGCATATGTACCCTATAACTTCCCGTTTTTCTGAGTGAAGTGCAAGTGTGAGGAGTTACCTAGTGAACCCTTGTCCATACCCGATTGAGAAAAATTACCTTGTAATTGTGTTAAAGAGGCGTTGTGCAGATTTCATTTAGGCGGTGTCATACCTCGCCCAAGTAACTAGGACAGTTCGCCCAAACGCGTAGAGCTATGCTGAAGCAAGCAGATATCAACTCAAGATTCCGCCTATGTATCTTCTTTCCCCATTGTCGCATCATTCCGTCTCGCTGAGCGGTATTGAACATCGCCTGAGTAAGTGAATATTGTATTGTAGTCCGCCCAAGACAATTATACCCCGCCTAGCCAAGTAGGATGATTCTAACTCCGCCTGGACGGTATTAGACCCCGTCCGAGCTAGCAAACGGTGTTATGTAATCCGCCCTGGTGCGGGTGTGTTACGATAAACCCATTGAGCCGGCCCCAGTTTTAGCTTCTCTGTAGGTTGCTATATGCGCGCGAATGCTCTTTGTTTCCCCTTGCCTGCTCCCTTCTATATCAGATGTTACGTGACTGTTTTTGTGAAAAAATTTCCTTTTATTTTTTTTTTGGAATTATTAGCTGCAAATAATAAGGTGTTACATTTCGGTATCAGAGCGGACTGAAAAGTCCAAGGCCAAAGTATGCTTACCAAGTGTAAGCGGTAGTGTGTGTGACTTTTGATTGAATGGTTGAAAATTATTCTGATGATAATTGAACTTGATAGATGATTGACTTGAGGACAAGGGGTTGTTTTCCCCTGGTCCGATTGTGTGTATGACCTAGGCTTATGACATAATGTGCTAAGCTATTAATTGTTAGACTGATAACCAGATAGGTAGTAAGTGGCTCCGTATACTTATCCTTAAATGTCAATTTCAGGATAAGGAATGGCGCATCGTCAAAGTATGGAGGCTATAGCCACAGCATTCCAACGCTTTGCTGATGTGTTTGAAAGGCAAGGCCAGACTCAACCTGAGGATGGCCATGTGCTGGACCGCTTCTTAAAAAGGAAGCCGAGTGAATTCTTAGGAGGACGGAACCCTGAGGCGGCGTTCAAATGGACTCAGGAGTTAGAGAGAATTTTTAGGGGTCTTCACTGTACCGAAGCTCAGAAGGTGGAGTGCGCAATGTATATGCTGCGAGATGAAGCGGAGAATTGGTGGAAAATAGCCAGAAGCCGATTTCCTGAAGATGATAATCAACTGACGTGGAACGATTTCAAGGCCTGCTTCTTAGACAAATACTTTCCCGACACAGTGAGGAGTCGGAAAGAGCTGGAGTTTATGGAGTTAAAACAGGGCTCCATGACTGTGGAAGAATACGCGACCAGATTTGAGGAATTGTGCCTGTTCTATCCGCCCTTCCAGCAGCCAGGAACGGAGAACTCCAAGTGTCTTAAGTTTGAGAATGGACTGAGATCGGATATCAAGAGGGCCTGCAGATACCATGAAATCCGGAGTTTCCCTGCCTTAGTGAACAAGTGTCGAATATTTGAAGAGGATGACAGGGCCCATTCGGGCCAGTGCAGCAGAGCCAACCAGCACCTGAGGCCTCAGCAATCACGTTTCAAGAGGCCAGGGAACGTGAGGAGGAACGAACCCTTCACCAGATATCAGAACCATAATGACCGAGGGAGACAAATGAGTGGACGACCAAGATATGGCGGATGCTTTAAATGTGGTGGTGACCACTTTGCTAAGGATTGCAATGATACAAATGTTAAATGCTACCACTGCGGAGAGAAGGGACACGTTCGTCCTGACTGCCCCCAACTCCGCCAGGTAAACACCAATGTGCGTCACGGAGGATTTCAAGATAGAACCAGAGTGAATGATAACCAACGTCCTGGTGGCAGAGGCAACGGAGCCAGAAGAGACGGGATGCGAGGGAGGAACACCGGCCCAACAGCGACAGGAAGGATCTACACTATCAATGCAGAGGATGTTGCACCAGCAAACGATCTAGTACAATGTAAGTGCTCACTTGGAATGAATACGCTTAATGTTGTTTTCGATTCGGGAGCTACCCATTCTTTTATAGCTGATGAGTGCGTGGAACGGTTGAAGTTACCAACTGTGTCTATGAACCGGACTTTGGAAGTGGCCAGCCCTACTGGTCCTAGTGTGTTCACATCGTCAATATGCAAAAATGTAGCATTTGAGTTGTATGATCGGAGTTTCACCTTCAATCTGGTTTGCATGCCCTTAAAGGGTCTTGATATTGTGCTTGGAATAGATTGGCTTTCAGCCAATAAGGCATTAGTAGATTGTAGAAACCGAGAGATAGTTTTCCCAAAACAACCCACTGAAGATGGCACGGCACTAGGTATAACCCAACTATTTATGATGCTTTGTCTAACCAAAGATGAGAGCGAGACCCTAGTGAACGAAATTCCAGTTGTCTACGAATTCCCAGAAGTGTTCCCAGAAGACGTTCCGAGTGTGCCTCCCAATAGAGAAGTTGAATTCTCTATAGACTTGATCCCTGGAGCCGAACCGGTCTCCAGTGCACCCTACAGGATGTCCTCAACTGAATTGGCAGAATTGAAGAAACAAGTGGATGAGTTACTTGAGAAGCAGTTCATTAGACCAAGCGTGTCACCATGGGGCGCACCTGTGCTACTTGTTAAGAAGAAGGATGGCAGCATGAGACTTTGTATAGATTATCGACAGCTTAACAAGCTCACAATCAAGAATCGATACCCACTGCCTAGAATCGATGATTTAATTGACCAGCTGCGTGGAGCCTCAGTCTTCTCGAAGATCGACTTACGATCGGGGTATCACCAAATCCGAGTGAAGGACTCGGACATTCCTAAAACTGCCTTTAGGACTAGGTATGGTCACTACGAGTATGTAGTGATGCCGTTCGGTGTGACAAACGCCCCTGCTGTTTTCATGAATTACATGAACAACATATTCCACTCCTTCTTAGATCGGTTTGTTGTTGTCTTCATCGATGACATCCTAGTTTATTCTAAGACGTCTGAGGAGCATGAAGGACATCTCAGAGCGGTACTCCAAGTGTTGAAGGAGAAGCAATTGTTTGCAAAGCTTTCAAAGTGCGAATTTTGGATGGATAAGATCCACTTCCTCGGGCATGTGATCTCCAAGCGAGGCATCTCGGTGGATCCTGCGAAGGTAGCTGCTGTAATGGCATGGGAGAAGCCCAGATCGGTCTCGGAAATAAGAAGTTTTATGGGCTTGGCAGGTTATTATAGGAGGTTCATCGAAGGTTTTTCTAAGTTGGCATTGCCCCTGACTAAATTGACTCGGAAGAACGTTCCTTTTGTGTGGAGTCCGGAGTGTGAGAACAGCTTCCAAGAGCTGAAGAATAAGTTGACAACTGCTCCGGTGTTGGCATTACCTGAGTTACGAGAAAGCTTCGTGGTCTATTGTGACGCGTCCGGACTCGGATTAGGGTGTGTACTTATGCAGAAAGATCGAGTGATAGCATATGCCTCTCGACAATTGAGAACCCACGAGCAACATTATCCGACCCATGACTTAGAGCTGGCAGCAGTAGTTTTTGCATTGAAAATCTGGAGGCATTACTTGTACGGGTCCAAATTTAAAGTGTACAGCGATCACAAGAGCCTCAAATACCTATTCGACCAAAAGGAGCTGAACATGAGGCAGAGAAGATGGATCGAGTTTTTGAAGGACTACGATTTTGAGTTAAAATACCACCCAGGTAAGGCAAATGTCGTGGCCGACGCTTTGAGTCGGAAATCCCTCCACATAGCAGCCATGATGGCAAAAGAAGTTGAGTTGTTGGAGCGGTTCTGAGACATGAACTTGCATGTTGACACCCCTTCCTCTCAGAAGATGACAATCGGTACGTTGAGGATTGCCAATGAATTCTTAAAATCCGTGTACGAGCAGCAACAGGCGGACTCTTACCTAGCTAAAATGAAGGAAATTCAAGCCAAAGGAAAGGATTTATCCTTGGCAGAGGGGCCAGATGGGATCTTCCGGGTGAGAAACAGAATATACATACCAAGTGGAGGAAGATTGAGAAGAATGGTGCTTGATGAAGCCCACAAAAGCCTACTCAGCATTCACCCAGGAACCACGAAAATGTACCACGACTTGAGGAGACAGTTCTGGTGGCCCGGACTAAAGAAGGATGTGGCGGAGTACGTGGCCCGGTGTATCACTTGTCAGAAATCGAAGGTAGAGCACCAAAAACCGTACGGTGCAATGCAGCCTCTAGAGATCCCCGTGTGGAAATGGGACTCAATTGCGATGGATTTTATCATGGGATTACCCAAAAACCGAGCGGGCCATGATGCAATTTGGGTCATTGTAGACCGTTTGACGAAGAGTGCACACTTCTTACCTGTAAATATGAGGTACCCATTGCATAAGTTGGCTCGAATCTACATTCAAGAAGTTATTCGACTACATGGCATACCTACTTCCATCGTATCAGATAGGGACCCTAGGTTTACGTCCAGATTTTGGACCAGTATGCATCAAGAATTGGGGACGAAGCTTTGGCTTAGTTCTGCCTACCACCCCCAATCGGATGGACAATCCGAGCGAACAATTCAGAGTCTAGAAGACTTATTGAGAGCGTGTGTGTTAGAGTACGGTGGGGACTGGGAGCAGTACCTTCCCTTGATCGAGTTTACGTACAACAACAGCCATCATCACAGCATTGGCATGGCACCTTACGAGGCATTATATGGGCGTAGATGCCGAACCCCACTTTGCTGGTCGGAAGCGGGAGAAAGTCTACTATTGGGACCAGACATCGTGAAGCAAACCACAGAACAGATCCGAGCGATAAGGGAGAAGATGAAAGCATCACAAGACAGGCAGAAGAGCTACCATGACAAGCGCATCAAGCCATTGGAATTTTCAGTCGGAGATCGAGTGTTTCTGAGAACCTCTCCGAGTAAAGGAGTTGGACGAGCCTTAAAAAGTGGGAAGTTAAGCCCTCGATACATTGGACCTTACGAGGTGTTAGAACGGATTGGCCCCGTAGCATACCGCCTCGCATTACCAACTCACTTGTCCCGATTGCACAACGTATTTCACGTGTCTCAGCTAAGGAAGTATTTGCATGACCCCAGCCACACGATGCTTGACGACGAGGTAGAGATCAAGGAAGACCTAACTACTGTGACTACACCGGTTGGAATCGTGGACCGATCGGTAAAACGCTTAAGAAACAAGAACGTAAGGCTGGTTAAGGTGGAGTGGCAGCAAGGCAAGACCACCTCCTGCACGTGGGAACGCGAAGACACCATGCAACAGCAGTACCCCGAGTTGTTTACCTAGGTAAGTACCGATTGAATTTCGGGGACGAAATTCTTTTTCAGTGGGGGAGAACTGTAACATCCCAGTTTTGAAATTAAATGCTGAATGAAGAATGAACCATTAAGACTTGATTTCAACTAGAAATAACTGTTAATTGCATTTAACTAGGTAGGTTTAAGCCATTAAAATATAAAAATGATGGTGGCCAGGGGATGGGGTGGAGTGCACGTGACTGCTGGACACGCACTCTCCCATCCCACTCTTTTTTTTACTGTGCGCATGCACATATATATATATATAAAACGTGAGCCTTGGGGAAAAACGCACTTGCTATTTCTTCAGACTCCCTCCTCCATCACTTCATCCTTTACTTCCTCTCTTCGTCTCCATCTTTCTTCTTCTTCTATCTTACTCTTCGCTCCTGGAGATCTTGGTTGCAGTACTGGAGAACGGACCACACTTCATCCCAGAATCAGGCGCAGGATACAACAAAGCCAAGGAAGACCGAACGAACCAGGAGAAAGACGTCGGACCCAACGACAAGAACGGAAAGGTTTCTGAGGTTTTTCTAAGGTAGGGGGCGCTTGCATGTCGAATGCATGGTCTAAGAACGGTACCGGATGAACGTACTGCTGAGTGTGGGTGTGTGTGTGTGCATGTAATTATAATCATTAAAACTGATGCATGGTTTAAGATTCTGATAGTGATTTTCGTGGCGATGGTGTAGCCTGTTAGTAGATGATAATGATGAATGATATGCATGGATCTATTTTCTTGTCACTATGAAAAATATGTATGTGCATGCTCTTAATTGGATTGTTCAATGTTGTTAGTTTGATGACCGATTGTAACATGCGCTGGTGTGATTGACTGATTGAATACGAGTAGTGTGGGAAATCCGTTCTTGCTTAATGACTACGGCGAAGGTGTTTGTGGCGCGATGATGTGTATTAATAAATGTGTTAGTTGCATGAGTGAGAGTGGGGTGACCCATAGAAGGTCAAGAACCCCAAGGGAAACGACTTCCAGTTACCAACCCTGGCTAGATCCCAATAGTGCTCGTGGTAGCCGTTGGAGCTAGAGAAGAGAGTCTCGAGACGCCGTGGGGAGGCCGGTACCACCTGGTAAGAGCTGAGGGACGAGGGGCCAGAAGGAAAGGGGACCGTAACTGAGAGTCTTTACCCGAGTCGGATCCGTAGGCATGCATATAGAAATAAGGCTGATTGTGGTGGTGTATAAATCTATGTATGTATATGTGTATGATTTTGAATGCATGAATATATATTTGGATGTGGAATAAACTCTGTGTATTATGTGTATCATGAATGTTATTTAAACTGTATGAACTTGGTTACTTGAGAAAGGTTGAATGATAGCAGGAGCGTGTACTGACGCTGATACTGAGTCTGTGAGTATCATTTTACATGTAAAAGCTCACCCCTGCAGTGGCCATTTTCAGTGAATGTCTCTCGTGAGGAGGATCGAAAGCAGAGCTGGAACGCTGGGCGGAGCGCTGATGCATTTGGAAGGTTTAATTAAGGCGTTGTTAGATTTAGCCCTGACTGGTTCATACTGGATGTTAATGTTTTAGGATGAATAGAACCTTATGGACGAGGAGAAAACCGATTTTTGTGTTGTAAATATTAACATACACTCTTATGTATATATGGATGTATGGTTTTATGCGTGTGATGCTATGAGCTGCCTTGTTTCATAATTGTGCTCTAATGGAAATGCAGGGACTGTATGATTGAGCAGGTTTTAGCCAAGTCTGAGTGAACCGAGAATTGTCTTAGGAAAATTCATGTCGGATACGTTGGGCGGAGTCGTACCCCGCCCGAAGTATGGGAGCAATTTGCCCGAGTGTGAGGATTCGCGCTGGAGCGATGTAGTTGTTACAATGAGACCCCGGTGTCGACCCCTGTTTTGGGCGTTGTGGTTGAGTCCGCCCAGGCGTTGTCATAATTAGTTGAGCTGGACGGAATAGGTTCAGACTCCTCCTTTCTCCACAACTACTATCGCATATGTACCCTGTAACTTCCCGTTTTTCTGAGTGAAGTGCAAGTGTGAGGAGTTACCTAGTGAACCCTTGTCCATACCCGATTGAGAAAAATTACCTTGTAATTGTGTTAAAGAGGCGTTGTGCAGATTTCGTTTAGGCGGTGTCATACCTCGCCCAAGTAACTAGGACAGTTCGCCCAAACGCATAGAGCTATGCTGAAGCAAGCAGATATCAACTCGAGATTCCGCCTATGTATCTTCTTTCCCCATTGTCGCATCATTCCGTCTCGCTGAGCGGTATTGAACATCGCCTGAGTAAGTGAATATTGTATTGTAGTCCGCCCAAGACAATTATACCCCGCCTAGCCAAGTAGGATGATTCTAACTCCGCCTGGACGGTATTAGACCCCGTCCGAGCTAGCAAACGGTGTTGTGTAATCCGCCCTGGTGCGGGTGTGTTACGATAAACCCATTGAGCCGGCCCCAGTTTTAGCTTCTCTGTAGGTTGCTATATGCGCGCGAATGCTCTTTGTTTCCCCCTTGCCTGCTCCCTTCTATATCAGATGTTACGTGACTGTTTTTGTGAAAAAATTTCCTCATATTTTTTTTTTGGAATTATTAGCTGCAAATAATAAGGTGTTACAAAAAGAGCTTTTTTAAATGTCTATATTCAAGAAGAAGTTTATGTAGATCAACCTCCCAGTTTTGAAAATCATAAATTTCAAAATCATGTTTTTAAATTGAGAAAAGCCTTATACGGTTTGAAACAAGCTCCAAGAGCTTGGTATGAAAGACTTAGCAAATTTCTTTTAGAAAATAATTTCGAAAGAGGAAAGGTTGACACTACACTATTTATAAGGCGTAAAAATCATGACATTCTTTTGGTACAAGTTTATGTTGATGACATAATTTTTGGTGCTACAAATGAAAATCTTTGTCAAGAGTTTGCTAAATTCATGCAAAAAGAATTTGAAATGTCCATGATGGGAGAACTCACCTTTTTCCTAGGATTACAAATTAAACAAACAAATGAAGGAACTTTTATTAGTCAAACAAAATATTGTAAAGAATTACTCAAACGATTTGAAATGGATAAGGAAAACGAAATAGCAACACCAATGAGCACATCTTGCTATCTAGATAAAGATGAAAAGGGTAAGGACATTGAAATAACTAAGTATCGAGGAATGATAGGATCCTTACTTTATTTAACTGCTAGTAGACCCGATATTATGTTTGCGGTATGCATGTGTGCTAGATATCAAGCATGTCCTAAAGAATCACACTTAACTGCCGTAAAAAGAATTTTGAAATATCTTGTGGGTACTCAAAATGTTGGTTTGTGGTATCCCAAAGGAGTTGAATGTAATCTTTTAGGATATTCTGATTCTGACTTTGCGGGTTGTAAGCTTGATAGAAAAAGTACTAGTGGCACATGTCATTTACTTGGTAGTTCCCTTGTTTCTTGGCATAGCAAGAAACAAGCAAGTGTTGCATTGTCAACGGCTGAGGCAGAATATGTAGCAGCCGGTAGTTGTTGTGCTCAAATTCTATGGATGAGACAACAACTTCTTGATTTTGGTATTACCCTGGATAAAGTCCCCATTAAATGTGACAACACTAGTGCAATAAATATATCTAAGAATCCGGTCATGCATTCTAGGACCAAACACATTGAAATAAGACATCACTTCATAAGAGACCATGTTTTGAAAGGAGATTGTGTACTTGAATATGTTGAAACTTCAAAATAATTGGCGGACATTTTTACAAAACCCCTTCCAAAAGACCAATTTATAAATATTAGAAGGGAGTTAGGAATTTTGGAAATTTCCTAATTGATTTATTTTATCACACTTTCTTACTCTTTGAACAAAATTTTGTAAATCTTTAACTTGAAGATTTCAAACTCATCTTTTCCATAAAATTTTCATTTCCTTGAACATAATACCTTCCTTTGTGACATACATACAAATTTTTGAAGACAATTTATACTCACATTTTCAATAATCAACTTAATGCTCTACAAATCTCTTGTCTTATTTAAAGACCCGTGGAGTCCCCATTTATTTTAAACATATTTTGACACAAAGATAATCTCCTATATACAACATGGTTCTCAAAAATAAATGGCAAATGACCTTTGATTTTCTTGACTTTCTTGTGCAACAAAATCATTGGCAACTTGCAAAATTTAAATCATTGTATATATCCCTCACAAAACAACCATCTAGTAACATGATTCTTCAAACTCGCGTAAAAATAGCTAGATGAATCGATTCCCATGAGACATTATGTGCCTATATGCCTTGAATGATTTCGTGATGAATGTTGCATTGCCATTCTACTTCAAAATGTATGCATCTACCTTTAAGTTGTATATGTTTCTCAAATAAGGAAATCCTTTTTGATGATGCCAAAGGGGGAGAGAAATACATACATTTAAAGGGGGAGAGAAATATATGAGAAAGGGGGAGTATGTAAATCATTGTGTATATCCATTGCATAAGAAAGAGGGAGATGATTAAGAGGAAAAGAATATATTAAGGGGGAGAGACCTTATTAAGGGGGAGAGAGACCTTTTATATTAAATATTCTCTTGATAACTTGTGCCTCTAAAGTCATAAACATAATGGTATCAAATTATATGTGATAGGGCGAGTCATTCTTGCAATATATTTGATATCATTGTGATACTAACACCCCAAGAGACAAGCATTTGTTGTCATCATCAAAAAGGGGGAGAATGTATTTTTATGTTGATGTAGGTTTTGATAATGACACAACAAATGGAGAAATATCAAGGATGTTATCAAGCGAATTAATTATGTTTGATGATGAAAGTGATTCAAGGCATTTAAGGAAGTCTTAATCAAGTACAAGTGATCAATAAATGTGCCAAGAATCAAAGGATTGGAGCCAAGACTCATCAAATATCAAAAAGGGTGAAACAAAGTGCCAAAATACATGAATCAGGTAATTGAATCGATTCACACAGCAAAGCATAACCACATGAATTGATTCCTACGTTTGGAAAGGCCCAGGAAGTAAAAATTTAAGGTTTGAATCGATTCCTCCTTGCATTGAATCGATTCACACGGTTCAAATTGGTCCAGGATGTGTTTTTAACATAATGAATCGATTCCCTTCTCTTTTGAATCGATTCACGCATGGATTTTTGCCCAGTAACCTTAGTTTAATTGCTTGAATCGATTCATGTAGCATTAGAATCGATTCTTGTAGCTGTCAGAACATAAAATCATGCGCAGAATGAATGTTCCCCTTCGGTTTAATCAAAATGGAAAGCCCAAGGCAAGGTTCCATGCTTTGTCCCTCTCCACATGCATGTGTCTTATTGGAAATGCAATTAATTTGAATATTAGACAAACATGCTTCTTGATGCACATGCCATGTTCTTCTTGGAGACACTAAAAGGCTTATTGGAATTAGAATGCCAAGTTGAATGAAGACACACATGCCTAACATTTCAAGCTCCCAAGGAATTTAATATTGCAAAATCCATGCCATTGGAGTCTATAAATAGAGAAGGAGTTGAAGGCAAAACTTACACCAAGCATTTGAAGCATTTCCATTTGCTTTCTTCCTCCTCCATTCTCTTGCTCTTCTACTTACTCTCTTTATTCTTTGATTGGTATATTTCTTGAGAGTTAATTTGTGGGAAAATTATATTTGTGTACTTAACTTGCATATCCTCTCTTTGAGAGTTACTATCTTGTGTAAGCTTTAAACTTGTATATCCACTCTAGTGAGAGAGTTTCCTTGTACACTTAAAACACTAAACTTCATAGAAATCTTGGGTTGGGTTTCAACCTTGTAATTGTGAGATTGAGAGATTGGGTGGGGTGCCCTTGTACTTGTGAGGATTGGATTCTTGAGTGTGGGACACTAGGAAGTTGCAATTGCTCAAAGTGTATCTCTAATCTACAATAGTGGAAATCCTCTAAGTGGGTTGCTTAGAGGCGAGACGTACACCGGCGTGGTGGAACTCGTATACATCGGTTTGCAAATCTCTCTTCCCTAAACTCATTTAACTTGTGCATTCAACTTGTTTGCTTAATTCATTGCTTCATTAATTGGACTAAGTACATGATACAATAAGTTGAAAACCCTTTTTGAATAACATTGTTGAACTTGGACTTAAGCAACACTCTTGAATCAATCTTTCTAAAGTCCCATAAATTACTTTATAACTTAATCGATTCACTATCTAAACTCTTTTAGTAGTTATTAGTTTGTCTTGTGTAATATTTGTTGTTACTTGCAATCTAGTTTATTATCTTAAATAAACATAGTAACAAAAGAATCAATTTCAAGAGCATTCCAAAGAAAATTTTTAATACTCAATTCACCCCCCCTCTTGAGTAATTGAGGCCACTTGGTTAACAAGGTTCACGAGCTTGATAGTCTCCCAGAATTTGTGAAATCATGAGTTGTGAATCACTGCATAGCGTCGCCTCAGAGGCTCTGATGTCAATCGCAGCTCGTAGTCCGGCCAAGCAAGCTTCGTATTCAGCTTGGTTGTTGGAAGTTTTGAAATTAAAATGAAGGGAGATCTCCAAGTGTACTCCATCATCACTTTTGAGAACTACACCTGCTCTAGAGCCCTTTTGATTCGATGAACCATTGACATAGATGGTCCAATGGACACAAGGTGCATTTGGATCTACCCCTGTCATTTCTACAATGAAATCGGCCAGGACCTGGGCTTTAATAGCGCCTCGAGGTTCATAGGATATATCAAACTCTAAGAGTTCAACGGACCACTTGATCATCCTACCAGCGAGGTCAGGCTTGATTAACACAGAGCGGAGTGGCAGATCCGTTCTTACCAGGATCAGATGTGCGTGAAAATACAGACGTAGCCATCGAGAGGCCCAAACAACAGCGAGGGCAGCTTTTTCAATTTTTTGATACCGGATCTCAACACCTTGTAATGTTTTGCTAGTGAAGTAGACCAGCCTCCGTCCATCAGGAGTTTCCTTCACTAAAGCTACGCCCAAAGCTTCATCTGAAATAGCCAAGTATAGGATGAGCGTGTCCTCAGGGTCAGGCTTCGTAAGAATAGGAGGTTTGGACAACACCTCCTTAAGCTCTTGGAATGCTTGTTCTTGTTCCTGTCCCCACTCGAATTTCTTGGACTTTTTCAGTGCTTTATACAGAGAAAGTGATCTGTGAGCCATCTTTGGCATGAACCGTGCCAAGGCTGCTACTTTGCCATTCAGGGATTGGACTTCTCTCAAATTCTTTGGACTCTGCATGTTGAGAATCGTTTGGCACTTCCCTGGATTGGCTTCGATGCCATGTTGAGTTAACATGAAACCCAAAAACTTCCCAACTGGGACAGCAAAAGTGCATTTCAATGGGTTTAGCCTCATGTTAAATTCTCTCAAGCGGGTAAACACTTGGCGTAGGTCTTCAATATGATCACCCCCAACCGATGTCTTGGCTATGATGTCGTCAATGTATACCTCAACAAGTTTGGTGTGCATGCCCTCAAACACCTTATTGATCATGCGCTGGTACGTGGCCCCAGCATTTTTCAGGCCGAAGGGCATAATGGTGTAGCAAAAGACACCACGATCATTGAGAAAGCTATTTTCTCCTGATCCTCCTCGCACATCGGAATCTGGTTGTAACCTGAGTACGCATCCATGAAACTCAGATACTGATAACCAGAGGAATCATCCACCATTCGATCTATGTTAGGAAGAGGGTAAGGATCTTTTGGACAGCAACGATTAAGGTCCATATAGTCAATGCACATTCTCTATTTGCCATTGGTTTTCCGGACCATTATTACATTTGAAAGCCAAGAGGAATAATAGATTTCCCTGATAAATCCAGCCTTAAGCAATTCCTCGGTTTGCTGGCAAGCTGTTTTCTGTTTCTCTGGTCCCAATCTTCTTTTCTTTTGGGCAACTGGTCTCGTCTCTGGATAGACGGACAATTTATGACAACAGAAAGTAGGATCTATGCCAGGCATATCGGCTGCAGTCCATGCAAAAAGGTCTTTGAACTCCTGTAAGAGCATCAACAGTCGTTGCTCCATTTCTGTATCTAGCTTGTCGTTAATATGGGTGACCTTTTCTGGAGAATCTCCCAATACGATGTCCCTGGAACTTCCATCTGGTGTGGGTTTTGAAGGGTTGGACGAATCAATGTGCAAATCCGCCCTAGGGTCCAGGTCGACAAGGCTCACAGAACCAGCAGCTGCTCTAGAATCATTGAGTTTCCTCTTTTTGTTAGATGCCTCCAACTTTGTCATATTCAGGCTCAGGTTGTAACAATACCTGGCCATCTCTTGGTCACCTCGGATGGATGAAACATCATTATCTTTATCAATAAACTTGATAAGGAGGTGTGGAGTTGACACGACTGCCTCCATAGCATTCAGGGTGGGGCGTCCTATGATGCCGTTGAATGGTGACTCGACATCGATTACCAGCACTAGGGATTTAACCGTTCTGGCTCCTGGCTCACCTTCAAAGGAGATAAGGGTGTCAAGGTATCCCTTTGTTGGTTGCTTTGCACCATTGAAAGATGTTAGTTCCTGTGTGTAAGGCTGTAAGTCTGAGTCATTAAAACCCATCCTTTTAAAGCAGTTGTAAAAAATAACATCACAGGAACTTCCCTGGTCAACAAGGATTCTTCGGACGTCCTTGTTGGCTATGACTGTAATGATGACTACAGCATCATCTCCACCAGGGATGGTAGGACCAAAATCCTCATCAGAAAATGAAATTATTGGAGCTTCAACCCCTCCTCTGTAAGGACAATTGTCTTTAACTTTTCCTTGTACAGACAAAATCATTCTATGATGATTCTTCCGGGCTGTAATTGAAGCTCCTCCCCCAGCGAACCCTTCAGCAATCATATCAATGACTTCACGCTGGCCTTGACGCTGTTGCTAAGGCATATCATCTCTGTGTGTTGTATCATCAGTCATTGCACCTTTTTGTTTCTCCACAACAGAGAATTTTCTAACCGGATTACGGTTATTGTCATCCCCATCGTCTGGATCTCTTTCTCTTTTCTCATTTCGATCTGCCCTGTCAAAGGATTTTTCTTTGAATAGGTATTGCTTTAATTTGCCTTCTCTAATTAACGTTTCAACTGTGTTCTTTAGAGCTTGGCATTCATCAGTGGAATGACCTGTCTGTTCATGAAAATCACAGTACTTACGGGGATTCCCTGGTCTCTTCATAGGGGCTGGCCTTCTAATGCCATAGATGCTGAAAGCTGGCCATCCAACCTCTCTCAAAATTTGAGATGGCTTGGCCGACAGTGGTGCATAATGGCTGAAGGAATTAACACGCCGTTCTCGAGGTCGAGGAGAGGAGTTATTAACTTTGGGGTTGGTGAATGGCCTCTCCATACGTTCTGACCTTGTTTTCTCTTTACCCTTCTGGGGTTGCGAAGGTGGTGTTGGTGGCTTTTTCTTTGCAGCCATAGCTTCTAGGTGCATCTCTATACTCACGTACTTTGAGGCCTTTTTCCTAAACTCCTCAAATGTTGTTGGTGGGCTCTTTGCTAATGAGAGAGCAAAAGCTGATCCTGGCTGCAACGCCTCAATAACAATATACAGCTTAATGGATTCTATGAGGTTAGGAACCAGGGATGCTTCCTTGTAAAACCTTTTCAGGAAATCCTTTAAGGTTTCATTTTCACCCTGCTTAACTTGGGCTAAAGTATGAGATGTCCTGGGAACATCTCTAGAGATGACAAAGTGACTTTCAAAAATAGCTGCCATTTCAGCCCAGGAATCTATGGATCCAGAAGGTAAACCTTTAAACCAACCGAGGGCCTCTTCTGATAATGTCCGTGGGAATATTCGACACATCACATCTTCATCAGCCCCTAAGTACATGGCTTCAAATACGTAAGCATCAAGATGCTTAGTAGGATCAGTTTCGCCATTATACTTTCTAATGGAGAGTGGCTGAGTGGTTTGAAGATATTTGGGGACGTGGATACTGATAAGCCTCCTTGAAAAAGGAACTTTGAGTTTGTAAGTTACCGGGGGTGCTGTAGTTAGCTCCCTCTTCCCTCGAGTAGCTCCATCATCAGAATCGTGGGTCTGTCCTCTTCCCTCAAACGTGGGGATGTTTGAGTATTGGAGAGTTGTGGATTTTTCCCCGTCGGTTGTATGGTGTGTCCCGCCAGTTTGGGATGTTGATTTCTCTCCCATGTTCTGTCTTTCACGTTTTAACTCTACTAACTCCTCCATCAATTTCCGTATCATCTTATCTCTTGGATCGGGTGCAGATACTTGCACCATTCTCCTTAAACTTTCGACAGGTGACTCAAAAACCAAGCGTCTGTTCACTGGTTGTTCTTGGGCCGTCACATCTTCTACATGCCCATCAGATATGTTTCTTCCATTGCCTTCCATGACGCAAGGTCAGACTTTGTAAATGAGAGGTGGGAATAACTTTATCGCGTCCCACTGGGCGTGCCAATGATCTGTCCTGGATCGGGGTCAAGAGATCCGGTGTCTAGTCAGTCACAGATAGTAGATAATTACTTCTCTGAAGACCGATTATAAGAGTATCCGGTTTATGTATCCGATGTCTCTGTATGATGAGAGCGGATTAGGCGTCCTGGAGGTCTTTCACACCGTCCTTACGCGTTGATGTGGGCGAAAGGTGGCGTTACCTGCAAAGATTCTCCGACGCTCAAGTCAGTGATGATATTCCAAGTGAGGAATGTTTTCAGAGAGTAATTGTCGGTAGATAGAGTCAAAAAAGATCCCTTTCCTCGTTGATGAAGAGAGTTCATATACCTGATTGGCTCGATATTCGAGGATCCATTAGTGGGGAACCACTAACCTCCAATAACGCCTTAAATTATTATTTTATTGCACACTTACCAGTATGATTGGGTCAAGTGGCTATTTTATATTGAGCGTAGGGAGTATAGGCTAGAATTAAGGGACAAATTGACCATTCCCGTGAGCAGATTTTGGCTCGTAGTGCAGGGAATTATTGATCAGTCCCTGTAGTAATGCATTTTGTCTTCTGTATAGTGACGTATACGTTATCCGGTGTCATGGTGTTATCCTGGACAACCGGTATAGGGAGAGCGCCTGATACGGAATTAGAGTCCGGATGTATACTGATGACACAGGTTGCACACTAACGTCTTGATAAAGACGTTGAAATATGTCTTACAGATCGGATACCGGTATCAAGACCAGATCAGTAGCCATTACAATCAAAGATCAAAGAGAAAAAAATGAAGAAGAGGAAAAAGATGGATTCTGATAAGAGCTCCACATTCTAAAGAGATGAAATCTGCCAACCGCCTTGATTTTTGAAGGTGTTTGCTTTTATATTATGTATCTCGCTTAAGCTAGAGTTAGCTCGCTTAAGCGAGATAGCTTTCTTCAGCTTGTAGGACTCTTTTTTTATTTTAGATTTTCCCTTACAGAGTCACTTGGGTGAATGAGTCGCTCAGGTGAGTAAGATCCCCTGTTTCCTTTGGTATATTCACTCGAGCTTAGCATAATTCGCTCAAGCAAATAAGCTTTGAGTTTGATTCTAGACCATTCTCGCTTGGGCGGTTTGACTCTTACTTAAGCGAGTTCTTCAACCTCTGTTTTTGGACATTTTTTGCTTAGGCTGCTTCCCATTTGCTCGAGCGAAGCCTTCATATTTGCTCTCTGGACAATTCTCGCTTGAGCGGCTTGAGCCTCGGTCAAGCGGGTTCTTCACTGATTAGCTCAAGCTAATTGAGATTTGCTTAAGCGAAATCTCCCTCTGATAGTTTCTTCTTGAAGGCTCGAAGCTCACTGAAGCGGACCTAAGTCTCGCTTGAGCGAGATACCTAAAACTTACATTTTTCTTTCTTTTGAATTAGGGAATGGCTTGGCATTCTTTGCTTCCTTTTCTGTTTCATATTTTTCACTTATCCATTAAAAAAAAGTATAGATAAGCACTTAATTACATTAAAACATATCAAAATATCTAGTTCTCAATTTTTATCTATTTCCATGCACAAAATTTTCTAGATAATGCAAGATCTGACAAAATTATACTCAAAACCCATCAAAATATCTATACGTTTAAGCATTTGTCAAAAAAGAATGTTAATTTTTAGGGAGGTTGTTAATTATTTAAATCTGATGGAATTGCCTATGAAAAGGTGCAGTTTTACCTGGACTAGTAATCCAAGAAATAAAAGGTTCACTAAGGAAAGAATTGACAAGGTTTTTGTAAATTATGAGTTTTTAAATCTTTTTCCCCACAACTTGGTTACTGCCCTTCCACCCATTGCTTTAGATCATTCTCCTATTTTTCTTGATTTGAATTCTAAAGGGAACAACAAGCAATTGTTCAAATTCGAAGCATTCTAGACCGAGCACCCAAATTGTTGTACAATTGTGAATGAGGGATAGCTAAAAGCTGGAGGAAATAATGACGATCGGGAGAAACTTAAGGAGGAGCAGGATAATTGTAAAACTAAATTATTGGAGTGGCATAAGGAAAATTTTAAAAGGAATGACATTGAGGTGGCCAGACTTCAAAAATAGTTACAAGGGCTTATAAACAAAGGTCACTTGGAAAAGGATAAAAGTTAGATTACTTCTATCCAACAGAAGGTTGATATGATCTAGGAAAGAGAGGAGATGTATTAGGCTCAAAGGTTAAGAATTCGATGGCTAAAACGGGGATATTCAAATAACAGGTTTTTTCATGCTATAACAGGTTTTTCATGCTATAACAGTTCAGAGAAGGACCAGAAATAGGATAATCAAGCTACAGGATGAGTCTAATATTTAGGTGAAAAGTTACTCTAATGTTCTAAAAATGATCTCCCACTATTTCCAGAGCATGTATAAATTAGAAAGAGTTTATAATCTATAGGAACGTCTTCACCCAATTACTAAGAAGGTGACTAATCAGATGAATGAATTATTGCTTGCCCCTATCCTGGATGGTGAAATTGAGAGAGTAGTCAAGTCTCTACCTTCTTTAAAGGGTTTTGGTCCTGATGGACTTAACGGCTTGTTTTACCATAAGAACTGGGAAACAGTCAAAGAAGAAGTTTGTGCTACTATTAAATCCATTTTTTCATCAGGAATCATGCCCCCTAAAGCAAATTAGACTTTAATTTCCCTTGTTCCTAAAGAGCCTAATCCTAAAAAGATCACCCAATTTTGCCCTATTAGTTGTTGTAATTTCATTCCCAAGGTGGTGTCTAAGATTATCCAATTAAGAATTAAATGTTTCTTTCCTCACCTTATTTCCCTATACCAATCAACCTTTATAAAAGAAAGATAAATCCAGGATAATGTCATCATAGGTCAAGAGGTTTTCCACTCTTTTATGAGCAGATCTGCTTTTTCTAAATACCATATGGCAATCAAACTTGATATGAACAAGACCTATGATAGGCTTAGTTGGGACTTTTACAACCAGATCTTGATAGCCTATGGTTTTGATCCTAATTGGGTTTCTCTGGTCATGTCCATTGTTTCCTTAGTTTCCTATATAATAAATATAAATTGGTCCAAAAGTCCTCTTTTTAAGGCCCAAAGAGGGCTGAGACAAGGAGATCCTCTCTCCTTACTTGTTTAATTTTACAGCTGATGTAACATCCCGATTTTTTGGACTCGAATCTCGATGTAATAAAGATAATTAAATCATAAAAGTATGAATAATTTTTTTCGTGTTTGAAATATTTCCAAGACACCACTACGACTACATCAAGGTTCGAACCACAGAAAACCAAAGTTTATACTGGATCGTTAAATAGTTTGTCCATAACAGTATACAAAATAACATAGTTTACAGCGGAAAGAATGTGTATACCGAGCATACGCCTAGTCCCATATATGAGGATATGAGAAAAGGCTCGGCAAAGCATGCAAAGGCATACCATAAGCCTGATAGTCAACCATTGTCTTTTGGCATAATTTCATGAGCATACAATGCCTAAGATATATGTATATACATATCTATATGATCATACATCATACATCTCCAATATTCATATCCTATAATTGACCATATTCAATTCAACCTTCAAATCATGTATGTTCTTTACTTATTCATGCCTAAGAGGATTATTTAATCATCATTTTATATTCATCAGATGGGTAGAAGTTCACTATCCCAAATATTAATACATCACCCATATATACATATAATTCACAATTCATCCATCAATATCAGTAAGTAACAATATCACAATATCCATTTTATACACAACTCATTAAATTACAAACGCTATCGGCCAAGGTATTTCGTTACCACTATTTACCTTCCCTAAAAGCTTTACTTTATAAACATTCTCGTCCCATGATATTCCTACATCAATGCTAAAAAGTAGACCACATGGGAGAGTGAGATATACATTTCAAATGACGATATGAATATGATTGAAATTATGTGCATATGCATATCAACATCATGTATGCTTTGCTAAACAGACCAATGATCATCATGAATTATAAATTCAATAACTTATACATATCTCATATTTATTAATCAAGTCAAAGCAAAGCAGACATATACACATCTACCACAATGCCACAATGGGCCAACGTCATCAATATCGACCATTCAGGTCTTTCCTCAAAGCCACCATGGGCTATCATCATTATCATCAATCATAATAATTATGCCCTTCATTATAATGGGCCATAACACACATATCGTCATATTCGATATCTTTTTGTTGTACTCATATCATTTATAAATTTTTATGTGGTCTTTTAGGTATATCAATTACCCATTTCATCAACACCATACCACAATCTCAATCATCATCATCATCTGGCATATCTCCATGCTATATGCAAATGCTCTTATGGCTAATGCATATGTACAATGGAATAGACAACAAATGCGGATCCGACTGTAGGAATAAACACCAAATTATGGGTCAAGCATGATCACATACCATGCCCCTACTGTAGTAGTATAATGTGTACACATATATCATAATGCATGCATAATCACCAATTTTTACCGGTACCAAACCGCATCGCCCATAATGCAACACCTAGCCATTTTCACCATGACCGTGGTAAACAACATAATCAATATATGGTGTTACGTGCCGGCCATGTCACATATCATGGCGGCTGTGATCCCATGGACCACCAGGGTCACCTGCTCATCAAGAGCCACCCCCCACAAAGGTCGGCCATATATAGTTCCCTGTAGCAATACATGGGCGGCTTCTTGACTTACACACCGAGTCACAGGGGAAATAAGAATGCTCATGTACTGAGCCACCCTCCCACTGGGTCGGCCGAGGGAACTCCCCTAACGTTCCAACATCGGCGGCTATGATATGCCATAGATGCAATGCAGTGCAAATCGAATGCATTTCTCACACTGTGCATCCTAAATGCCACTCATCAAACATCATCATCATAGTCACCGACACCACCATACACACCTTAGTGGATTTTATCATTGTTAGTTTTAGCCATTGTTTTTCATATTATATATGTGGCATTTTCATCTTAATATATCATATATTATACATGCAAGTCGACACTCGCCATCAACCACAATGGCATCACATAAATTATTAACATTTATCCATTATTCATCAATATCACCATATAATCAGTTAGTGGATTTTCATGTCATTATTCATCACCATTGTTTCATCTATATATATTGGAGTGGCATTCACAACATTTTACTAATATAATTCAAGCCACACATGCAAGATCACATTTGTATCACACACAATAGTATACAACAATTTATTAATAATAACGATCATCCTATACTCAAGGAAATGATCTGCAACATCATTCATCATTACACTTTACCATTATCATCTCCGTTTCATCGGTTTATAACCAATACTACGTCATTTAACTATTCTCTCATTGGTTTCATAACCACTCTAGGGTGTATCTCATAACCCCATCATCAAAGTCTCATTATCATTCTTTCATATTCCATTCGTGAGGATGAATATATCATGGTTAAATCATCCCAAGTGTATCCATCAATTCCACTCACCACTATGTTATATCATCATTATATACCTCTTGTACATTCCCTCAAATGTCTCACAATACAAGGAAGGGGTCTATCATAATCCCAAAACAAAGAAAATAAAATAAAATTACATTCTAGGTAACCCGCTTGAGCGAGGCCCTGCTCGCTTGAGCGAGATCCTTCCTACCCGCTTGAACGAGCCACGTTCGCCTAGGCAAAACTTCTCCAGTGTCATTTTCTCACACGCTCGCTTGAGCGAGGCTTCCCAAGGCTAACTACTCGCTCGAGCGAAATTGTTCCAGTAACAATTTCATGCTTGCTCGCTTGAGCGAGGCTCCCCTCGACTGGTCGCTCGCTTGAGCAAAAACCATCCAGTGTCCAATCTCATGCTCGCTTACTTGAGCGAGACCCAACATGCCTCACCACTCCCTTAAGCGAGATCCATCCGGAACCATTTTCATCTTGCTCGCTCAAGCGGGTGTGGCCACACCCGCTTGAGCGAGATTTGTCCAGTAGCTCACCCATCTGTTTCACGCGCATCTCGCTTGAGCGGAATATCATCTCGCCTGAGCGAGATTAGGCCAGAGGCCACCCCTCTGATATAGGGGACTCTCGCTTAAGCGAGAATCCATCTCACTTGAGTGAGATCACCATTAGACGCCTATAACTTAAGTTTTTCACTCTACTTTACATGCACATATTCTTCTTACACAAAATTTGCCTCAATTCAACATCAAACATAAATAGTTCATGTCCTTAGGGCTATTCTAATAAGCTATACCTCTTCATTCATAATTCTAATTCAATTTACTAGATAAGAGAATTTTAACACCAATTTTAATCATAACCATAAATATCATTGTGCATAATTGTCATAAACACTATTTTACACCTCACGTGAGTTATCTATTCTTGAATTTTCATTAACAATAATTCATGTCCAACAAAGGGACATTGTAACATCCTGAATTTTATAAAAATGAGTAATTAATGAGAATGGCAAATGGTTGATTATTAAGGATGATGTGTGAGAATATATGGAATCATTGTGGCAAAGTATGAATATATATAAGATGAAGATGAGTTTGAATTTAACATGAATAATATGTTGGAATGAGAATTTTATGAGTAGGAATGCTTAAACAGGCTGTATATGCCTTTCATGATGTGTATGAGCTGTGGGATAAATCCAAATTTAGTTTATAATGAGGAATTCCGAGTGAGAATATTTAGAACAAGTTATATATGCCTTATATGATGTACATGATAGCTTGGATATGATTAAATTAGCTTATCATGAAGTTTCGTATCATGGCCTGTGTGGATTTTCGTTTTTGACTCTGTGCTGGTATTCTCGCTCAGGTGATATGGGACCTCGCTCAGGCGAGAGTCTCCTGCACCAATATTATGGCCTCTGGGCAAATCTCGCCCAGGCGAGTGAGGGATCAGCTCGAGCGAGTAGAGTGTGTTGTGATCAGGGGAGCTACTGGACGAATCTCGCTCAAGCGGGCATGGCCGCGCTTGAGCGAGCTAGCGAGGAAATGGTCACTAGACATTTTCCGCCCAAGCGTGTGTGAGTGGCTTGAGCGAAATTATGAGGTCTGATGCTGGATGGTGCTCACGCAAGTGTGACTGGTATGGTTATGTTTTAACCAAGTGTATGGAGAGCAAGTGGGACTCTGGACGAAATTCCACTTGAGTGAGGACTTAGAAAATAATACATGATTTGTGGTGAATTTCCGAGTGAAATTCCGAGTGACATATGTCCTAGTCTTTCCCTTCCGAGTGAATAAGATTTCATGTATTTTGAGAGGCTAAGTGTTAAGTAATTCCGAGTGGAACTTGATTAAGGAGTTTATTTCTGAGGAATGAATGGTTAAGGTATTCTCCGAGTGAGAAGAGGTATGAATACCGAGTGGAAGACCCAATGAGTGATGAGTCGGTTTTAGAATGATTACCGAGTGAAAGATTGATTGAGATGACTCAGATTTGGATTGAAATTGCCGAGTGAGAGACTATATGAGTATGAGTCGGCCCTAAATGACTTGGTTGAATGGAAAGTGGATCGGTCTAGATTATTATGTCAAGAGGGAAGCCGAGTGTGAGATGACTCGGATCCGGATGAATTTTACCGAGTGAAAACCGAAGGAATGTTAGGTCAGTTTTGGGGGAAATTCTGTCAATAGAAACCCGAGTGATGGGAGTCAGTTTTAGTGGGACTTTGCTGATTGAAAACCCAAGTTGAGTAAAATCGAGTGATTAGAAGAACGACCTCGGGTCGGATTCCGCTTAAGCGAGTGGATACCTCGCTCAAGCAAGTGAATGTGAAATTCCTTACTGGACAATTCTCGCCTGAGTGAGTGGCTAGTTGAAGGGAGCCTCGCTCGAGCGAATGCACTTGGGAATGCTTACTGGAACGTTTCCGCCCGAGCGAACTGAGACGCTCAAGCGTGATGGGCTGTCTCGCTCAAGCGAATGTGGGTTTCGCTTGAGCGAGTGACACCCTGATAGTGTTTTTCCCCTATTTTCTCTCTGGTTGATTATGTTGACCCTTCTTTTACTCGGTTCTGATGGTATTGGGGCCCTCTTCCCCTTATTTTATTAGATACCGAGGAGGCATATAAGGACATTAATGTAAATATAATATGACATGATGGATTGTTGGGCTGCCATCTTAATTATGAGATAACAGTTATAGAGATTGGTGGTTACTTGAAATGGTTATTGAGTTTTGATGAAAACCCTAAGTGGAGTGATTTGGGGGTCTTGACTAAATAAGTGATTTTGGTGATTTTTGATGTCTTAGAATAAATTGTAAGAAGGGAGTAAACCTTTAGAATCATTGGGATTGGTTAATAAGGTTAATGATATTTTAGATTATGTTCATGAGGTTGTGTAAGATAATAAATGCTATAAGGATTCGTTAATTGATGATGGTCTTGATTGGGGCCAAGAGGCTTGTAATGAATTTGGATGAAATTTTATAATGAGTATATTTGAAGAGTTGAGGTGAATTGAAAATACATCATGTAATGGATGAGATAATGATGATGTGGGATGTAGTTAGCCTTTAAGATCTAGAGGATCTTGGCTTCAGGAAAGGAATTCCTGAAGCCTAACACGATTGCATAAGTTGATGTTTACCAAGTCTAGGACTTGAGGTTGAGCTTTATAATAAGCTAACAAGTGTTTGGAATTATGATGGTTATTAATTATGTAAATACACTTGCATATGGTGTGTAGATCGTATCTCGAATGATGTGAAGGAGCATTCGGAGCATTGGAACCGTTCGGCTCTTCCCTTGAGGTAGGAGAGGAGTTAACATTCAAATTGCATGAGTAAATTTAATAGTGATTGTTGTATGTGCTGGATACTTGTTAGTCCTCAAATTTTCAATAAAAGCTTTGATAAAAATTTCATAAAAAATACAAAAATTAGTTTAATTTGTTAGAAAATTAGGATTTAAATTCAATAAATGGATGTTGTTGGAAATAATATTCCCTTGATCAATTTTCTCTAAGTTTTGCAGTGAAAAAGTGAAGAAATCAAGAGAAAATTACACTGAAGGAGCTGACGTGTAGTCTCATCCCACGCGTAGCATCAACAGCTATTTTTGATGCTGACGCTACGTGTCACAACCACGCGTAGCGTTAGTGCTGCATGGTCTCCACCTCCACTTTGGCCAACCACTCTACTTGGACCCAATAATGGGCACTCCACTCAGCACCAATGGGCATCCCACTCAGCATGAAAGGCCAAAACTTGGTGGAAACATGTTCATGTGGCCAGGCATGATCAAATTTAATAATTTGAAGTGGCCATTATCAAGTGTTTAATGGAGGCTGAGTCAGGGGTCTGACGCGTAGCGCCATACTGATGCGTAGCGTCAGCACCCTTGCTTAGCCCTATAAATAGGGCCATCCAACACCATTCTAAATGATCCCATAGCATCCCATTCTCTTCTTTTCTCTCTTTGTGCTCGACTTTGAGTACTTATTTTGTGAGTTGTAGTTCTAGAATAAGTTTCTAGATACTTGAGTGTGTTTTGGTGTATTGTGATTGTTGTATCGTGAAGTTCCCATCGTCTTCGTAATGTCAAACTCTTTAAGTGTTGTTTTTACTTTTACCATGTGTAACTAATTTGTTTATGTTGGAATTGGTGAACTAATCTATTGAGTATAATGTTGTGAATTCGACCTCTACATGTTTATGATTCAAGTCCATGTTAGTATTTCAACCTTTTATTAATATGAACGTCAAACGGGAGAATGATTTTAATGTGTATTGAAACTTGTTTTATTAGTATGAATGTCAAATGGGAGGATGATTATTCATGCCGTATTGAAACTTGTTTTGACGAAAGTAAAAGTTGGAATACCCTTGGTATCTCAATTCTATAGGGGTTGTTAACCATTGTTGCCATAAGGCCAGTTCTTAATGCAAGTTTTTACTGAGAAAGCTCACGAGGGATCGGACTTTACGGTGAATTCTTAGAATTTATATCACGAGGGATCGGTTATAATGATTTTAAGCTGCAATAACATGAAACTTGATGATTAAATATACATGTCTTGAGTTCCTTATTGTTATTCTAGATTAGGGATCCAATTTCCAACATAATTTGTTTATCTGTGTTTATCTCAAGTATCTTACCTATTCTAGATTGCAACTCAACTTTTTAGATAGATTTTTATTTTCTTTTTATCTTATGAACCTTTCAATCATGCTATCCTGTGAATATTGTATAAATTGTATATAAATCATTCTTTTGTCCATAACTTCCTTCACATTTACCATAGTAAATAGAAAATTACTGTTGTTATTGGACTTTCAATCCCAGTGGAACGATATCTAAATTTTGAAAACTATAAACGATTGGTGCGCTTTCCAATTAACAACCCGGTGGTGGAAACGAACTGTTGAGACGCTATCGCTGGGTTAACAATACTCATGCTTGCCTTGCCATGTATATGTATTGAATTAATTAAAATGGCAATTTGATAATTATTGAGAATTATTATGATACCTTGGTGAAGGATACAAGTAATTGACTTGCATGTGTGTGAGGTAATGATGACTGTTATATATATATATATAATCCGTAATACCTTGTTCATATATGTATGGCTTGATATTATGATTGTTCGCTATGCCTATTTGATATCCATGTTGGATTGTTATGAATGATAGTTGTGGCCATTGGATGCCAATTATTTGAGCGATGTGCCTTGAGGGGCTTTGTAAATGATTATGAATAATTATTAAGATGCCAAATTAAAATATATACCCTAATTGAGAGGGTGAGAAATCCTTGTGAGATTGTTGGGCACATGCATTATTGCACTGTTGCATTTATGGCATAGCATGTCATTGATATGCATTATTATTGAATGAATCACCTTACGGGGTGCCACGAAGGGTATATCCCTGAGTGAAGAGGACGTTGTCCTGTTGTTGTTGAATAATATGGAATATATCACCTTGCGGGGTGCCATGACGGGTAAACCCCGAAGTGAAGATGATGTTGATCATAATGTTGAGTATATCACCTTGCGGGGTGCCACGAGGGGTGTATCCCCGAGTGATGATGGTATTGTGATAATTATTGTGAAGAGAATCACCTTGCGGGGTGCCATGAAGGGTGTATCCCTAAGTGAAGATGCTATTGCATGAGTTATTATTGAAATAAACATATCACCTTGCGGGGTGCCACGAAGGGTGTAGCCCTGAGTAATGATGATATTGTGATATTTATCGAAATGAATCACCTTGCGGGGTGCCACAAAGGGTGAATCCCTGAGTGATGATATTATTATTAGAATTATTGAGAAATGAATGGTATGGTGGTTGTGATCACCCGTTGATATGGAATCGGATCCATTATATATTTGAGATAGGATGACCACGAGTGTTGAGAAACCCCTTGCGAGGAGGTATTGAGTGAGACTTTAATGAATTAATGATGATAATGATTATGAATGCCCTTGTTGATAAGTGGCAAAGTGATAGTGTTTGTGATTGTGTATATGTTGTGCTTATTTATGATATGAATTGCGATTCATGAGGCTTGTATGCCTATTGTGATAATGAGATAGTGAATGAATGATAATTTGATGTTTTGATAGCAAAGCACACATGATGTTTGTATGCATATACACACGATCATAATATATATTATTTGTCATTTTGAATGTATAACTCACTCTCCCACGTGGTCTCCTTTTTAGTATTGTGATGCAGGTTACCATGGGATGAGTTCGGATTTAAAGATCAAGCTTGGGTGAAGGTAAATAGTGGTAGAGGAAGTGCCTTGGCCGGCATCATTTATGAGTCCTTGTGTAATGAATGAATTGATTATGAGAATGTAGATGATTTATAGGTTTTGAATATGTATAAGATAATTCTTGAATTGTGGATGGTGAATATATAGATAGAATGTAGGAGATGATTTAAAGTGTATTGGGAGAAGATTTCTGTGTGTACATGTATATATATATAGTTATACCTTAGGCTTTGCATGCTTATAAAATTAACTGTAGAATGATGATGGTTGTCTAATAGGCTTATAATATGCCATTGAATGCTAGCCTAGCCTTTTCTCATATCGCCATATATGGGACTAGGCGTGTGCCCGGTATACACATTCTTCCGCTGTATACTTTATTATTTTTGTATACCTTTGTGGGCATTTTGTTATCGATCCAGTTATAGGTTATTTAATCTCACTCTTTGGTTTTCTGTGATTTGGGTCTTGATGTGGTCATGATGGTGTATTGGAAATGTTTTCAAATGTGAAAAATTTATTCACAATTTTATTAATTATGTCGGTCACATTGGGATTCAAGTACAGAAAATCAGGGGTGTTACAAGGTGGTATCAGAGCATACTTTGCTCTGAATTGAAGTTATTGGTTACAGTCAGAGCACGGTTGCTCTGTGAGGAATTGATATTATGGATGATTGGAGCATGATTGCTCAATGGTGAGATACTTATAGCGATCTTTGGAGCGGGATGCTCATTATTGGCATATGGTTGATTGTATAGATTTAAGGATGATGATTATCTAGAGCTTAATGACATGTTTGAGTATTGATTGCCCTAAATGGACTTATGAATGATTAATTGTCTAAGAATTATGAATTGATTATGGGGCATACTTGCTTATCGAGGGATAATTGTGAATCATTAGAGTTGAGTTGGGTTTGATGCTCAATGAGGATTTTCTATAAGATTGTGATTCATAAGACGTGGTTGTTGTTTATTGGGAGTATACCCTTTTTCATTAAGGTTGTATGATGCATTTGTGGAGCCTAGTTGCTCTTTGATAATCATTAATGAAATTATGGGATTGGATATGAGTGAACGAATTTCCTCAATATATGATGAATGCATGTATTATGTAAGTCCGGCCAAGTTCCTTACCCTATTACCTTCAAATGACGAATATATTGTTATTGTGCATTGATGTTGATATATATATATAATGCAAATTGATTTGATGATAAATCCATGTTGGATGTTAATTATAGAAATAAAATATTGAGATATGAATATGAAATATGAGATATAAATCGATATGATGATGAATTTGTACCATGTGTGATCATGGATATGATAGGTTAATTATATATTGATTTAATGATGGACCTATGTCGTATATTGATTACGGATAGGAGGTAATAAAGGTGAGTTGATATGATGGTAGACCATATATGTTGAGACCTTGATGTGCATATGCATCTTGAGTATGAATTGTGGTTAGGTCTCTTATATGTATTATGCCTGTGGCGTTTAGCCAAGGAATGCTTGTTAAATGAAATGTAACTCACATGGTTGATTTGGTTGAATGAATGATATTGAAGAAATTCCCTAGTGTGGGTATTTTCGAATTTAAATGATTGGTTGTGCCATTTGTGAGGAATCAATTTTTATATTCTTTGGCATAAGAACCTTATGTGTTATATGTTATAAGTGGTTTGTTGTATCCCTCTAGATTGGGAATTTGAAGATGTGATGAGTAATTAAATGTGAAATCGGATATGTGATAAATTGAGGTTGTGTCTCGGTTTTTGTGTGTGAGAACCGAGTGAATAATTGAATTGATTTTAACCCACTAGGTGTGATTATCTAGATTGACTTGGCATGATCTTATAGGATAAGATGTTGTGGGGAATTGATGTAATTGGACCCTATGGCGGTCTAGGCTCTATATTGTTTTTGTAAGCCATATCTAATGATAATGTGATTTAGAGAGGACATGTGTGATTGTGAGTCGGTGAATAGAAATTTGACCATGTCATTACCCTTTTATTTTATTTGAAGGATGCTATATTGATGATAGAAACCCCATAGTGATATGATATGATGTGAGTTATATGTTTAATTTATGGACTTTAGTTATGATTTATGAGGAGAATCTCTAATGTGAAGGCTTATTATGTGGTTATGTAGCCTACTTGATGAGAGTTTGGTGAATCTTTTAAGGCTCGAATTGATTTATAGCCAGCAAATATGTAAGTGAGACCAGAATTTTAGGTTATTTGAGCATGTATTTGGATGGATGAAACCCAAGGATGGGGTATTTATTTTGTGATAATTGAAAACTTATGGTTGGTACACCGATTGATGGTGAAGTTAATTAAGATTTGATGACTGATATGGCATGATGAATGCCAAATTAATTGTAGAATGACAATGAAATATGAATATGTTAGTTGTAGACTGGTGAGGATTACCACTAAGTCTTATATGGATTGGTATTATTTGAATATGTGTAACCGATATGAGCAATGGGAATACAAAGTATTGGTCCCGATACGGTCTTACATGCCATAGGCATTGTGACAACATGCACTTATGCGCCGACTTTATGTGTTTGTGGTAACCACTACAGGATTGGGACGCCTTCCTGTATGTCGGATGCAGCAACACATAGGCCGGGCAGGTGTAGGGATTATAGCTGCTTATGGTGAATGTATTGAACCTATCTGGATGTACCGAGTATGAACATGTGAGCTCTATTGGACGAGTTATGATTGATGATATATGACGCACTTGATGTAGAAATTTTGTGTTAAGAACGATGATGTGATGATGAGCAAGTCTTGATGGACTTTGGGAAGTCCAGTGTTATTCTACGGTGTCGTTGAACCTTGTTGATGTGTGGCCTGAGGTATGGCCCTGCGATATGTATATTGATGTTGAATTTCGAGGACGAAATTCTTTGTAGGTGGGGTGGATTGTAACATCCTGAATTTTATAAAAATGAGTAATTAATGAGAATGGCAAATGGTTGATTATTGACGATGATGTGTGAGAATATGTGGAATCATTATGGCAAAGTATGAATATATATAAGATGAAGATGAGTTTGAATTTAACATGAATAATATGTTGGAATGAGAATTTTATGAGTAGGAATGTTTGAACAGGCTGTATATGCCTTTCATGATGTGTATGAGCTGTGGGATAAATCCAAATTTGGTTTATAATGAGGAATTCCGAGTGGGAATATTTAGAACAAGTTATATATGCCTTATATGATGTACATGATAGCTTGGATATGATTAAATTAGCTTATGATGAAGTTTCGTATGATGGCCTGTGTGGATTTTTGTTTTTGACTCTGTGCTGGTATTCTCGCTCAGGCGAGATGGGACCTCGCTCAGGCGAGAGTCTCCTGCACCAATATTATGGCCTCTGGGCAAATCTCGCCCAGGCGAGTGAGGGATCAGCTCGAGCGAGTAGAGTGTGTTGTGATCAGGGGAGCTACTGGACGAATCTCGCTCAAGCGGGCATGGCTGCGCTTGAGCGAGCTAGCGAGGAAATGGTCACTAGACATTTTCCGCCCAAGCGTGTGTGAGTGGCTTGAGCGAAATTGTGAGGTCTGATGCTGGATGGTGCTCACGCAAGTGTGACTGGTATGGTTATGTTTTGAGCGAGTGTATGGAGAGCAAGTGGGACTCTGGACGAAATTCCAATTGAGTGAGGACTTAGAAAATAATATAAGATTTGTGGTGAATTTCTGAGTAAAATTCTGAGTGACATATGTCCTCGTCTTTCCCTTCCGAGTGAATAAGATTTCATGTATTTTGAGAGGCTAAGTGTTAAGTCATTCTGAGTGGAACTTGATTAAGGAGTTTATTTCTGAGGAATGAATGGTTAAGGTATTCTCCGAGTGAGAAGAGGTATGAATACCGAGTGGAAGACACAATGAGTGATGAGTCAGTTTTAGAATGATTACCGAGTGAAAGATTGATTGAGATGACTCAGATTTGGATTGAAATTACCGAGTGAGAGACTATGTGAGTATGAGTCGGCCCTGAATGACTTGGTTGAATGGAAAGTGGATCGGTCTAGACTATTATGTCAAGAGGGAAGCCGAGTGTGAGATGACTCGGATCCAGATGAATTTTGCCGAGTGAAAACTGAAGGAATGTTGGGTCGGTTTTGGGGGAATTCTGTCAACAGAAACCCGAGTGATGGGAGTCAGTTTCGGTGGGACTTTGCTGATTGAAAACCCAAGTTGAGTAAAACCGAGTGATTGGAAGAACGACCTTGGGTCGGATTCCGCTTAAGTGAGTGGATACCTCGCTCAAGCGAGTGAATGTGAAATTCCTTACTGGACAATTCTCGCCCGAGCGAGTGGCTAGTTGAAGGGAGCCTCGCTCGAGCGAATGTACTTGGGAATGCTTACTGGAACGTTTCCTCCCGAGCAAACTGAGACGCTCAAGCGTGATGGGCTGTCTCGCTCAAGAGAATATGGGTTTCGCTTGAGCGAGTGACACCCTGATAGTGTTTTTCCCCTCTTTTCTCTCAGGTTGATTATGTTGACCCTTCTTTTGCTCGTTTCTGATGGCATTAGGGCCCTCTTCCCCTTATTTTATTAGATACCAAGGAGGCATATAAGGACATTAATGTAAATATAACATGACATGATGGATTGTTGGGCTGCCATCTTAATTATGAGATAACAGTGAGATTTTTAAGGGGAAGCAATTATTAAAATAAAAACTCTCACTTTCTTTCCATTCTCACGTCACTTCTTCCTCTCCTTTCTACACTTTTCTTCTTTGTCTTCTTCCTTCTTCACACCCAAAACCATGATTACTTCCTCCACTTCCTCACCCACACCAAATTAATTGGATATCATGGATTCATGGAGCCAAAAATGGAACTTGGGGCAAGGCTTGACCCATCTCATCTCTCTTCATCTCATTTTCACTTTGGAGCTTGAACTAGGAGAAAGAGGTACGACCTTGAACACCCATGGTTCTAGTTTATGGTTTTAAGCCTATTTAAGTGTTGTGATGGGAGATTGGGTGTTGTTTTGATAGAAAATAACTTGAAGAAACAAAACCCTAACCCTAAGATTTGGAGGAAATGGATAATAATGCCTTGAAAAAGGATTTTTAGTGAAAACCCTGGATAATATGTGTGTGGATGTTGTTAATGATAGAGATTGGTGGTTAATTGAAATGGTTATTGAGTTTTGATGAAAACCCTAAGTGGAGTGATTTGGGGGTCTTGACTAAATAAGTGATTTTGGTGATTTTTGATGTCTTAGAATAAATTGTAAGAAGGGAGTGAACCTTTAGAATCATTGGGATTGGTTAATAAGGTTAATGATATTTTAGATTATGTTCATGAGGTTGTGTAAGATAATAAATGCTATAAGGATTCGTTAATTGATGATGGTCTTGATTGGGGCCAAGAGGCTTGTAATGAATTTGGATGAAATTTTATAATGAGTATATTTGAAGAGTTGAGGTGAATTGAAAATACATCATGTAATGGATGAGATAATGATGATGTGGGATGTAGTTAGCCTTTAAGATCTAGAGGATCTTGGCTTCAGGAAAGGAATTCCCGAAGCCTAACACGATTGCATAAGTTGATGTTTACCAAGTCTAGGACTTGAGGTTGAGCTTTATAATAAGCTAACAAGTGTTTGGAATTATGATGGTTATTAATTATGTAAATACACTTGCATATGGTGTGTAGATCGTATCTCGGATGATGTGAAGGAGCATTCGGAGCATTAGAACCGTTCGGCTCTTCCCTTGAGGTAGGAGAGGAGTTAACATTCAAATTGCATGAGTAAATTTAATAGTGATTGTTGTATGTGCTGGATACTCATGCTTGCCTTGCCATGTATATGTATTGAATTAATTGAAATGGCAATTTGATAATTATTGAGAATTATTATGATACCCTGGTGAAGGATACAAGTAATTGACTTGCATGTGTGTGAGGCAATGATGGTTGTTATATATATATATAATCCGTAATACCTTGTTGATATATGTATGGCTTGATATTATGATTGTTCGCTATGCCTATTTGATATCCATGTGTGGATTGTTATGAATGATGGTTGTGGCCATTGGATGCCAATTATTTGAGCGATGTGCCTTGAGGGGCTTTGTAAATGATTATGAATAATTATTAAGATGCCAAATTAAAATATATACCCTAATTGAGAGGGTGAGAAATCCTTGTGAGATTGTTGGGCACATGCATTATTGCATTATTGCGTTTATGGCATAGCATGGCATTGATATACATTATTATTGAATGAATCACCTTGCGGGGTGCCACGAAGGGTATATCCCTGAGTGAAGAGGACGTTGTTTTGTTGTTGTTGAATAATATAGAATATATCACCTTGCGGGGTGCCACGACGGGTAAACCCCGAAGTGAAGATGATGTTGATCATAATGTTGAGTATATCACCTTGCGGGGTGGCACGAGGGGTGTATCCCCGAGTGATGAAGGTATTGTGATAATTATTGTGAAGAGAATCACCTTGCGGGGTGCCACGAAGGGTGTATCCCTGAGTAAAGATGCTATTGCATGAGTTATTATTGAAATAAACATATCACCTTGCGGGGTGCCACGAAGGGTGTAGCCCTGAGTGATGATGATATTATGATATTTATCGAAATGAATCACCTTGCGGGGTGCCACGAAGGGTGAATCCCTGAGTGATGATATTATTATTAGAATTATTGAGAAATGAATGGTATGGTGGTTGTGATCACCCGTTGATATGGAATCAGATCTATTGTATATTTGAGATAGGATGACCACGAGTGTTGAGAAACCCCTTGCGAGGAGGTATTGAGTGAGACTTTAATGAATTAATGATGATAATGATTGTGAATGCCCTTGTTGATAAGTGGCAAAGTGATAGTGTTTGTGATTATGTATATGTTGTGCTTATTTATGATATGAATTACGATTCATGAGGCTTGTATGCCTATTGTGATAATGAGATAATGAATGAATGATAATTTGATGTTTTGATAGCAAAGCACACATGATGTTTGTATGCATATACACACGATCACAATATATATTATTCGTCTTTTTGTATGTATAACTCACTCTCCCACGTGGTCTCCTTTTTAGCATTGTGATGCAGGTTACCATGGGATGAGTTCGGATTTAAAGATCAAGCTTGGGTGAAGGTAAATAGTGGTAGAGGAAGTGCCTTGGCCGGCATCATTTATGAGTCCTTGTGTAATGAATGAATTGATTATGAGAATGTAGATGATTTATAGGTTTTGAATATGTATAAGATAATTCTTGAATTGTGGATGGTGAATATATAGATAGAATGTAGGAGATGATTTAAAGTGTATTGGGAGAAGATTTCTGTGTGTACATGTATATATATATAGTTATACCTTAGGCTTTGCATGCTTATAAAATTAACTGTAGAATGATGATGGTTGTCTAATAGGCTTATAATATGCCATTGAGTGCTAGCCTAGCCTTTTCTCATATCGCCATATATGGGACTAGGCGTGTGCCCGGTATACACATTCTTCCACTGTATACTTTATTATTTTTGTATACCGTTGTGGGCATTTAGTTATCGATCTAGTTATAGGTTATTTAATCTCACTCTTGGGTTTTCTGTGATTTGAGTCTTGATGTGGTCATGATGGTGTATTGGAAATGTTTTCAAACGCGAAAAATTTATTCACAATTTTATTAATTATGTCGATCACATTGGGATTCGAGTACAGAAAATCAGGGGTGTTACAGACATCCCAACACTTATCATCATATATATATATATATATATTCTCATAACGTTCAACATAAGCCAATCCACCATTCATCACATCATCAATTCAAACATTTAACACATTCATGGCAAGGCATTGCATGAGTTCATACATATATATAATTAAAAATTATTCACTCATGCAATTTGAAATGTAAATTCCTCTCCTACCTCGAGAGAAGAACCGCAATGCAATTGCTTCGATTATTTTGCATCATCGTCCAGAACGTAATCCTATTAACAAATACATATATACATGCCATTAATAAGCCATCATAAGGCATTATCTCTTAAAACTCATTACCAAGTCCTAGACTTGTCAACATTCCAATTTATACGCTTATGTTAGGCTTTGGGAATTTCTTTCCCAAAACCAAGACTCTCTAGGTCTCTAAAGGGCTAACCAAACCCAATAACAACAAAATCATATCCCTTATTCATATGGCATCTAATCTTCATATAAATCATCCATTTGCCATCATTGTCACTCAAATTCATTATAAGCCATCTTAGCTTCACTTAAACCATCATCAATCAACAAATTTTAAGTGACACATTATCATGGCCTATGGCCTTATCAAATCCTTATCAAAATCCAACAATCTCAAATATCAACACCAATGATTCCAATCATCTTTTTAAAACCCAAAAGTCACTGTCATGATAACAAAATCATCAATCTCCTCATCTATGCCAAAAGCCTCAATTTTATCAATTCTTAAGGATTCCACACAAATTGACAATCATCAATTCCAACCATTTTCATATATCATCATAAGCATGTTATCATCATCAAAGTGCCAACCAATGTAAATAGTGTAACACCCTAATTTAACAAAATGAAATAAACCCAAAGACGGGGAAATTTTTCCCAAAATTGAGTAAACCAAATGGTCTATGAGGCAACCGGATAACAAAAGGGGCGGAGTGCAAGGAAGGACAAGGGAAATGAGATATCATCCACACGCATAAGGCAAATAACAGAAGGCTAAGACTGGAACCGGTCTGTTTGGTTTAGAGTAACATATCAGCGCCAGGGCAGATTACATGATATCGTTGGCTCACTCAGGCGGGGTCTGATACCGCCTGGGCGGGGTATGGTAATGCAACAGCGGATGGAGGGAATTCACAAAGAAAACTTTTCCACGAGTAACACTAGTCAATCAGTAGGAGGAAATATGTAAGGGGAAGGAGAAGGGAGATGTACATGTGCGGTAGTAGATTGTGGAGGAAAGGAGGGGTCCGAACTTATTCCGCCCAACTCAACTAGGTATGGCAACGCCTGGGCGGACTCAATCACAACGCCCAAGCCGGGGTCAACACCGTTGTTGGGGTCGCATTAGCGCCACAACGGAGAGGAAGGGTAATTGGGCGGCATCCCACTCTGACAACTACTCGCTTCAGCGCGAGTCCTCACGCTTGGGCGAACCGCTCTAGCACCTCGGTGAGGTATGACTCCGCCCACGCGAATCCAACATAAGTCTTCCTAGCCCGCACTCGCTGGAGCGAGTATATTGCTCGCTGAAGCGAGGAACTTGACTCGGAAAATTGGGAAGTTAAGTCTCACTCGGCTTCTCCAAACCCAACCACTCGGGACACCGATCCTTACTCACTCGGACTTTACATGTTTCGCTCGGATTATCAATACCTTACACTTAGGATCCAATCCTCCCTAAACCTCCAATTGAACTCCTCTCACAGCAGGGAATCACTCGAGGTTTTCACTCGTCTTTCGTTCCTCCATCGTTAGAAGCATATTTAAACTCTTTATTTTATCCTCTCAACCCTAAACTTATCCCCACTACTTACTCATAGTCACACCGACCTCCTACACTCGGGATTTCATGCCTACTTTTACTCGGAAGCCCTCATACAGTCCTCTCCCCGCTCAACCTCACTTACAGTATAGAAGAACACACAACATATGCTTATATAAGCGAAAACATTAATATATAATTACAAAACTTCCCCATGAAATCTGTTACCCAAGCTGTCAGTTTTTAACGTAAGAACTACAACCAAAACATGAGCCGGCCAAGGCTTAGCAAAACGTTATACACAGCATTTACACAGATATGCACATATACACATATAGACATATGTTCCAACAGCATTTCGGATTCATTGTCCTGCACTCGTCCTCCTTCATCCTTCTTTCCGAGAGATGTTCACTGAAAGTATAGCCACTGCAGGGGTGAGCTTTTTCATGTAAAATGACAATCAAAGACTCGGTATCAGTGTCAGCATGCACATTCACATCCATTCTATTAATTTCTAATTAATTAAAGTTAAACTCGACAAAGTGGCATTTAAGACACACATATCACACACACAGGTATTTCCCGCACTCGAAGATCATTCATAACACTCTACACACGTTATACGTACTACTCTAATCAACCTCGTATTTACATGCATGACTGCGGATCCGACTCGAGTGATGACTTTCAGTCACAGTTTTCCCCTCTCTTGGCCCCTCGTCCTTCAGCTCTTCCCGCGTGGTACCGGCCTCCCATTGGCGTCTCGAGACTCCTCTCTAGCTCCTACGGCTACCACGAGCTCCCTCGGAATCTAGACGGGGTCTGTAACTGGAAGTCATTCCCTCGGGGCTCTTGACCTTCCACGGGTCGCCCCACTCCTACACATGCAGCTAAATGCATCTACCAACAAGTGTCATCACATCACCGATATCTCTTTCATAACCATTGAGTGGGAACAGGTTCAATGCAACTTTTACTTGCTTTATTATTTACACCAATATGATCAACCATCAGCAATCAAGTAATAGCATCTGACAAATCAATCAAGCACACATTCATACTTTCATGCATATCATTCATTATTATCCATGCTCACATACTACTTTACCATCATCTAGATCACAAGCATTTATGGTTCAATCACTATAAAACACACGGGATTCAGAATCTCTAATCATGCATAGGATCCAATCATCACAACCACATGCACATACACTCAAGCAGAACATTCATCCGGTACCGTTCGTGGACCATGCATTTAACATGCAAGCGCCCCCTACCTACGAAAGGGACTCCAAGAAGCTCTTCTACTCTTCGATGTTGAATCTGACGCCCTTCTACTGATTCGTTCAGCCTTCCTTCACTCCGTCGTACTCTGCACTTGGTCCAGAGTTGAGGTGTCGTTCTTTCTCTGCTCCAACGATCGCCCTTCACCTGACGGGGCTCTGACCTTCTTCCCGCATTGACGTCGTGATAAACAGAAACAGGGGAAATGGAGGAAGATGGAGACGAAGAAGAAAAAGAGAGAAAGTGGAGTAGTGGGAGAAGTTGTTCTTGCACCCACGGTGATACTAAATACGCACCTAAATACGCATACGAGGGGAAGGAGTGGGATGGGAAAGTGTGAGTCGCAGTCCACTCACACCTTCCACCAATCACAGACAGCCACGTCCCATTAATTAAGCCCAATTAATCTTATCATTAACTCTCAGGCTATACTGATTATGACTAACAACTAATTCTTTACTTTCAATTTTCTTATTATTAAATTTTTATTCGGTATCTAACTTCAAAACTGGGATGTTACAAATAGCACACAATGTTCCCAATGGTCATCTATCCTATGGTTTGGGTTTCACATGCATATATCATCATTCACATAACATCAACTTAGCTCAAAAATTTATCAACATCAATAATTAATCCCAATACTTATAAATGTTTATTTCCTCATATAAAATCATTCCCCAAGGCATCAACATCACTAAAACCATCAATTTGGCAAAAATCCCCAATTTATCAATACTTAGAGTTTTCTCTAAAGTCACCCAACAACAACTTCAACCCATTATAAAATTCATATGCAAACCTTAACCCTCATCCATTTCTAACACCAAACCATAATCAAGAATTATATTTTTAAGACATTCAACCTAGGGCTTCATCATTTTCTTTAGCACCCATAACTTCTAACCTTTCCATTTCAACTTAAATAACTTAAAAACCATAAATAAAATAGCAAGGAGGCAAGAAATCCTTACCTCATATCCATGCTAACCCAAAAATGAGAATGGAGAAGGAAGGAGAAAGAGATGGGTTAAGCTTTGCTCCAATGTCCCTTTAATCCTTCATGAATCCAAGCTTTTGTGTTAATTTTGTTGAAAATGGGTATAGGAGAAGGTGGGTCACAGTTTTCCATGGAGGAAGGGAGGAAAAGAAGAAACAAAATGAATGGAGAGAAGAAAAAGAAGAAGAGTCCATGGTGATTGAGGGAAAAAGAGAGGAAATTTGCAAAAATTGGACATTGTCCAATGGTTAAAAGAGTGCCTCAACTTTGCTTTTACCATTGGGTAATAATTCCCTATTGTCCAATGGGTAAAACACCAAAAGAAGAAGGAGGAAGTTGCTACGGTTAAGTGAAGGGGAAAAATAGGATTTTTGGTTTTTCTCAATTCCAATTGGTTCGTAGTTCCCCGTTTAATAACATACATCGAGTCTAATTAATTATTTCCTTAACACTAAAATTATTTCAACTATACCACCATAAACACAATAAATTTCTAAACATTCTAGACCCACCAAATATTTAATTCGACCAAGTGGGTCCCAAATCATCTATTAAATCACTCGGTTCCGGTAATTCTTAATTTACTGATAATTCACCTTTAGTGTCTAATAAAATCTCCCATAATTATTTGACTACAAATAATTAATCATTATTATTCCATAAATTATTTTCTTTAACATTTAGGGTGTTATAACTGAAGCCTTATCCTCTCTTCTTTCTAGAGCAAGGGAGGAAGGGTCTCTTTCTAGGATGCTTATGTCCCCTGAATGCCCTGTTTTAACATATTTATTGTATATCGATGACTTTCTTATTCTTGCAAAGGCAATAAAAGATAAAGCATATTCTATTTTGAGGATTCTTAATATTTATTCTAATGCCTCATGTCAAAGAATTAATGTGGTAAAGTCAGGGATTGTATTGGGAAGCAAGTGTCCTAAGTTATAAGAGCTCAGATTTTGGAGATTATGAATATGGAGCAACATATGGATGTTGGATTATATTTGGGTCTCCCTAGTGAATGGGGGTTTTCTAAGAGTAAGGTTATAGGTTCGATTAAGCAGAAGATTATAGCTAAAGTGGAAGGATGGAAGGAAAATTTCCTTAACCATCCTGGAAAGGAAACTCTTATTAAATCTGTCCTCCAAGCAATCCCAGCTTATTTAATGGTGTTGGTGAGTTTTTCTAATAAACTTATTAGAGAGATTAACTCTATTATTGCAAAATTCTGGTGGGCTAAGGATAAGGGGAAGAGAGGAATATACTGGAAAAAATGGAAGGACCTAACATTTAGTAAGTTCATGGGGGAATAGGTTTCAAAGATATAAAGGCCCTTAATTTAGCTTACTTATATAAGCAGGCATGAAGAGTGATAAAGAACCCAAATTCTCTATGGATTTAGGTTTTGAAAGGAAAATGTTTCCCTTATTGTTCTTTTATGGCTCAACCTAGGTAGAGGAATTGTTCATAGGTTTGGAGTAGCTTAACTCAAGGAAAGGATGTCCTCCTTAATCTAGGTTAATGGGTAGTGGGAGATGGATCCCAGGTCTCAGTTTTTAAGTATCAGGGGCTCTGGAATGCAGAGAAGTGTTATCCATATCTTTATCATCAAGTTGATCCTAAGATGACTTTATCTTCCCTAATTAACCAAGCTACTCACACTTGGGATTTAGGAAAACAAACTCAAACCTTAGGTTAGAAGTTTTGGATACAAACCCTACAAACTCCCATAAGTATGATTAATGAGGGTGATGATATCATCTAGCCTCAATCTAAAAATGGAGAGTATTCCATTAAGTTAGGGTATAGGGAAATCAAGAGCTATTTGGAAATAGAAGTCTTTGAGCCTAATACTTCTTATCAACCAACCGGGTTGCTTTGGGAGGTTATTTGGAAAGCTAAGGTACCAAGAAAAATCCGGACTTTTATATTGAAAATCTACTATAACCTTATTCCTGTTAAAGAAAGATTATTTAAATGAAGTATCTCTAGGGATCCTACCTGTCCTATTTGTCTAGATAGGGAAGAGACCCTAGGGCATGCATTACTTCTTTACAACTGGACAAGGCCAGTCTGGTTTCAATGTCAGCCAGCTACTGAAAGGGTTTAAATAATCATGCAATGCTTGTCAAATAAGATAGAGCTTTTCATGTCTAAGAAAAAGGATTTTAATTTCTTAGTCTCAAAATTATTTTTCACGATTTTAATTTCTAAGTAGGAATAGATTTCTTTTTCATAATGACCAGCCAGACCCAAATCATACAATTGCCATAATACAAATAAATGTGAATGAATTTTACAAAGTTTGTAACACAGTTCAGGTTAAGGAAAAACATCATATAGATTCATCGTAAAATGTACAAAACAGATAGAGAATTCCTTCTAGGGAAAAATCAAAGTCAATACGGATGCAACCTGGAAATCCTCCTCCCAGAAAGCTTACACAGGTGTTGTAGTTAGAGATCATGTAGGTGAGATCATCTACGGCCATTCTTCACAGGTTTAGGCTCCTACAATCATTCAAGTAGAGGCGTGGGCATTGTGGGATGCACTGGTCTTGGCGAACAATCTGGAATTGAGAGACATTTTATTAGAATCTAACAATCTAGAGCTAATTAAAGCCTATAAAGGAGAAGTGAAGAGAGGAGAAATTGAAGCTTTGGTTAGGGATATTAACATCATTCGAAGGAATTTTTCATCATATGGCCTTTTGTGGACCGGTCGTCAAGTGAATCAGGCAGCTCATGAGGTGTCAGACTCGAATCCGCTAAAGAGTTGGGCAGGTGTTGGTGGCGAGCTCCGCCTGTAAGCTTGAGGTGAATACTGGTCCAGGATCAGAGACGGATTCCTCCTAGTTAAGTCTTGTGGCATTTGCGTGCCTCTGGTTCAGCTGCGCTTTCCCTGCCTTGCACCTCCATTAGTATTGCTTCAGCTTGATAGGCAACCCTAGCCTAGTTGCGTAGACGTCATTGTGTTAGGAACAATTGGCTGTTATGGGCCTAGTATATTTTTTATTTCAGTCATTCAGGTGCTGTTTGTTTGTGTGTTTGAGCCTATCTTGGCCCAAATTTGTTAACAAAAAAAAAACCAATGCTTTTGATTAAAACTGAATACACTATGCATATAAATTTCTCATTCATATTCATCCTTCATCGTAAAATTTTCACTTCAATCTTGATTGGGTGAAATTTTTATAAGTACCTGATCTCAAATAAAATAATAAAGGGTTAAAATATGGAGACAATTTAATTTTGACATGTGATTTTTAAAAATTACATACAATTTGAATAAATTTTTGGCATGGAATGAAATTAGATAATAAATATGATATTAATTAAATAAATGATATCAAATTAGATAACATAAGAGTAGATGAGTGAACTACTATTTCCCCTCTAAATTGGAGGTTATTACTGTAATGGAAAATCACAGTTAAATAGGTAGCATTGTTTGATAATTTGTTTGTTTGATGACAAGTTTTTCTCAGATGTAGCGTATTAAATTTAAAGATATTATACATTGATAAATAAAAGTCAAAATATTAATTTATGTGTAAAAAGGTAACGTTAATCAGTTATGATTAGTAACAATTTTTTTATCATTTAATTTGATTATTTATGGTAGGTTTTACAATATTGATTTTTATTTTTAGCTTTTTCAATTGATTTGAATATTTGATATAAAATATTGTATTATTTATATTGATCTGTCCAGCATGGGATAGAATGTCCGGATGGGACACAGTGTCCAGTATGAGACAAAGCATCAGATGTTAGCACCGAGGAACCTTTCTCATAATCTGTTACGTCAGTGCAATTGGGATATGGTATTATGTCTCTTAGTCCAATACAGAATAGAGAACCTTGTCATTACGTTGTGCAGCCAATACACTAGTATCTTGCATTGTAGGGTGAAATAGGGTGTCACTTGTAAAGACACTCAAACACTCAAATCAATATCAGATTAATTAAGATCGAAGCTCAAGCAAAGGTTGGTGAACATACCTTTAGTGTGGAATAAATGCATGGTATTTATAGACTTTAGTTATGAGAATGTCCTACGTTATGTGTGTTAGTACGGAATCTGTAAAAAACAAATAAAGTTGCCACAGCCATAGAATTTTCTGACACCCTCTATAGGTTAACAGTCAGTGTACACAGGGATTTGTTACGATGTTTCAGATCCTGCACACTTATAATCGTTATAAACGGTATATGAAATGTCACCATTATTGCGTTATAATCGTTCTTGTGCCCTTTTGGTCCCTCGACCTTATATATCAAAAGGGGAGGGACTTCAAGTCATTTTCATCTCTTTTCCTGCCAAACCTTTGTTACTTTGGTGTTAGTAAGCCTTTCCTTCTAGTGTTTTTTGAAGTATTCGTTGGCTTGCACAAAATAGACAGATATCGGGTATGACTAGAGGAACTTCACCATAGTCTATGAACCAATATTTAGGATTCTTGCAGTCTTGCCCCGACCCGATAACTTGGGCATCGACTGTCTGTTAAGAGAGCTAAGCAACAATATATAAAATTCATACTACCTTGTCTCGAGATAGGCTTCAATTTGACTATTCATTTTTTGTTAGTTTCCTTTTTTTGAATTTCTTATCATGTATAGAATCTTGAGGCCCACATGCCTATATTTTCTAATCTTGCTACTTTAGGCTTTTAGACTTGTGATTAAATATATGGCAAGAGTTTTTTTATGCTTCATATATTCTAAGTCTTGTATCATTTGACTATTGTTAACCTTAATCAACTTACATGTCGTATGATTTGAAAATTATTTATAACTTAGAATCTTTGCATGATCTGTTTATCTGTACCATGTATTGGGGTTAGGGGAGTTTCACTGTGGTTCCTTAAGAATTATATGGTATGCTTTTAGGACTAAGTTATGTATACCGATATCTGGTATTTTAACAAAGCTTCCCCATGATTAACTTATATGAGCCTCATATATCGGTTTAGACTAGTCGTGAATTTTTGCCTTGGAGTCTAGCATTTAATTACCGAAGTTGGAGATTTGAAGGCCACTCTTAGGGTGTTGTTAGCTATGCTCATATCAAATAATTAACTACGTAGTTATCTAGGCTTTTGTCTATAATAACGAGAAGTAAAATGATCCATTAATGAAAATATCAAGTAAACTAAACATGCATTTTAGTTTTAATTTTACGAAAAGATAAAATGAAATTAACTTGCAGCTAACAAGCTACTACTGAAGTCAAACTCAGAATGCTCCTTAGAAGCTGAAGATGAGCTAAAGCCACACATGGTTTATTCTTATGATGTATCAACAATGGATGAATATTATGAGAAAATAACAAACAACTTACTCGCTTGAGCGTTCCCTCCCTCGCTTGAGCGTTCCCTCCTCCGCCTGAGCGAAAAGTGTCCAGAATCTCACCAGTGATTCTGAGGCAATTTCGCTTGGGCGAAATGCACCTTCGCTTGAGCGAAAATTGGGCAAACACGAATTTCCCATTCCACAACAATCTCGCTTGAGCGATATTCCTACTCGCTTGAGCGAGTTCTACAGAAACTCAGCAGAAACGAAAATTTACTTGGACTTAACACATGCAATATCAATCCCTTCTATTTTGGCCTTACCTAAGACCTTACCTCACTTCATTATACATGCATCACTTCATACCATACTATAGTTTAAGAGCTACATAATCCTCTCATTGATTCAAATCACATAAACATCAATATGCTAATATTAAATCCATGCACATAATCTAGAATCATCATCATCACATAATCCATAAACTAGCATAAAACACTGCATTCATCCATTCATCAAAGTTAAGTACTCAGATTCATTCTTTACACCTTTTGGGTCATATAGGAAAATTGACCTTACACAAACATGTCCAATTTTCTCCCATGACCTCCAAAATTATCAACCATTACAAAATTGAGTATATACACCTCATATACTCTACCAAAACAGATTTTCATGCCGGCTAAGGCGTACATATTCCTATCCATATTTACCTCCTTCCAAACTCGGCCTCCAAAAGCTATAGGATTTAAATCATACCTACGTCAACTTTAAAAATGGCAACGGGGAGGTGAGTAACATAATCCAAATAAATTAAAGTCATACATTATGATGAAATACATGTATACTTGCACAAATACAATCATTACACTACATTACACATCACACATCATACATCTCATAATCTCAAGTATACATTCATAATTTCAATCATTTGGATTGCCAAACACACACATAGGGTTAGTATCCAACTCTTTCCCCGTTTCGATTCTCATTCGTCCCTTGCCATCATGGGCTTTCAACTAGGCATATCTCCAGCTATATGCAAATGCTCTTAAAGCTAATGTATATGCATAAGAATTTCTCATCAAAACAATACGGATCCGACTGTGGGAAAAATACCATATTAATTCAATTGTGGGACAAGCATAGGTGCGCTACTATGCCCCTACTGTAGTAGAAAAAAATTGTGTACACATATATTTCAATTTATGCATGCTTACATCCTCATAAAATTACTGGTACCAAACCGCTATCGCCCATCTGTAGCACTAGTCACCCCGTGACTTGCGGATCAATATCGTGGCCTCAATTACCACAAGTGCTATAGGCCCCTCCCGAACACACATCGAGAGAGCCGTGTCCCATCGGACACCGAGGTAAACTCGCTCACCATAGAGCCGCCCGCCCACTGGGCCCGCCACATAGGGTGCCTCGTCACCAAACTATGGACAGCTTCGTGACTCATACACCGAGTCACAGGGGAAAAATCACAATACGCTCGTGCACTGAGCCGCCCTTCCACTGGGCCCGCCTAGTGGAACCCCCTAATATTCCACATAGACAGCTATGCTATGCCATGGATGCAATGTAAATACAAATCAAGTGCATCCTCACACTATGCATCCTAGATGCCACTCCACCTTCAATCATTCATCACCACCACTTGGTGGATTTCAATATTCTCATCCTTCTCATCCAATCCCAATTCTCTTTTTCACTCCTTCACATCAATAGTTAGTGGCATACACATTCAATAGATCATGCACATATCTTTGGGATATTCATATCATAATTCCATTTCACACATGGTTTCAAACCATCATCATACTTCATCAACATAGTATCATCACAACATTACAATATTATCCCAAATACATGCCACACAATAATTATCATTCTAAATGCATTCAAATCATAACATTTTCACATCATCCATTCATCAATCATCAAAATAATCATATCTACATGTTTTCACATCACCAATGGATGAAATCATGCATTTAGAAAAGTTACCCCCTCCTACCTCAAGTGAAGTAGTGATCAACGCGGTTCGATGGTCCCGCCTCGTCAATGGGGTCACTTCCTACACCACAATACATTATACAATCAATTTTCTACTTACTCATTAAGACTTAAATACTTATACATATATCAATAACTTGATGTTTATATTATTTTAACTCTCAAACCTCTTTTATTTCATTTTATCTACCATAACCACCATGGGTTAGGTGCTACCCTTCATTATTATGCACCCTAGAACCAAACCCTTTCATGGGTTTCTCCATTAATGACTTCCACCAACAAAATACCATCACCAATGACCCTTATGCATCATAACTCACATTTATTACCAACAATAAATGCTCATCAACCTCCATATACATTTCCCCCAAATTTATGAAGCTAGGTTTTCATAGAATTCCAACAACCATCATAAATACTCTTCTCCTTCCAACCATAAATGCATCCACTTTCATTACTCCCCAAAGAAACCTTACTCTCATACAAATCCACATTAAACTCTTGCATTAAATACTCTCCTCAAGAACCTCCATACACATGCATGGTTCCCAAAACTCATATATCATACAACCATGGCAAAAACCTAAACAAATGGTGAGTATTTCTTACCTCACACCTAAAAATGAAAATGGGTTCAATATAGGGAGAGAAGGCTGTGAAAATGGAGGGAAAGGAGGGGAAAACAGCAGCTCCACCAACTCCCTTCAAGCTCCCACCAACGAAGATGAGAGGAAATGGAAGATGAAGCCAAGTTGCTAGGGTTTGGAAGAAGAAAAGAGGAAAATGGAGAAGATGATGATGAGAAGAAGAAGGAAATGCAAATGCTTACTGCCTTCAGCGAAAACATATGTGAATAGTGAAAGAAATTTGGGTTTTTGATTTATTTTAATTCCCATTCATTAAAACTTCAGTGTTTTATAGCTAACAGGTTCTCAGTTCGGGCTCAATACATCGTCTGAAAATTATTCCGAATACATATTCGGATTCCCGGTAATATTTCTAATAGCCCTGACCAATATCATCTCATTTCGAGATACTTGGTCCGACACCCATATCTTAACCGGGCTTAATTTCAGCTTAACCGGTCTCTATAATTTTCTAACAGTCCCCAAAATTATCAATTTAATTATTCTCAATAGTTTGGGACATTAAATATTCCACATACTAATTTCTAATATTTATTCCGGTAATTAATTCTCTATTTTTTTAAAAAATTCGGGATGTTACAACAATCGGGAATATACTTCACATTCATCACTCGGCATATATCTACATCTCTCACTCGGAGAACACATAGACCTTCCATTACTCAGAAGGGGTCTCCACAACCATACTCCACTCGAAATATTCCAGCCAGATTCACTCGGTATATGATATCTTACTCACTCCGGGAAACCATTAAGTAAGTCCCACTCGGACTTGCTCAGATCCTAACCACTCGGGATATAGAATCTCATTCACTCGGATTATACCTGTATCACATACTTAGAATATATTCGAATCTCAACCATTACAAGAACTCTTCCTTCGGAAGAGGTTCACTCGGATTTACCACTCGGGAATATTCAATCCCTTACCCACTCGGGTTTACTCATATTTTTCACTCGGTAATATTTAGGCCCATGATCACTCGGGCAATTCTCCCATCAAAGTCTACACAGAATGGGTTTATCAAAGGGAATTTCTCTCAGAATCCATTTAAGTCTTCTTCACTCGGAAAAGAAAGCCAAACATCATAGCCTCACTCAGAATCATTAACTTAACACTATTCTGTGCATTCAACACTCAGCTAATCCTAATACATGTTACCATTATTCATTCAACCACTCATCCCAGTCAATAGGAAGCATCAAATCAACATAAAACACTTATATGTATATATATATTCATACACTCGAAATACATATCATCTTAACATTATTCATTCACCAATACTTATTATCCGATACAAGTACATGATAACAATGTAATCTATATATATATATATATGAACATGCACTCGGATTCCAATACATATGTATTTGTATTCATTATACATCACTGATATATGAGCCGGCCAAGGCTTAACACTGTCTAAACATAATATAAATATACAACACATGCACTCAATAGTCGGAGTGCACATCACTCAGACTTGAGTCCTTCACATCGTTTCCAGACCGACCTGCACATACTGAAAAATGGTGTAGGGGTGAGCTTTACATATTAAATGACAGTTACTGACTCGGATTATACCACAATCCTCAATTATACAAATGCACAATTCAATCAATCATAACACACTGCCATTTAATATAAACAATCACACAACATCCTCCGATTGGGATTCATCCATTTCAATCAGCTATAATGCACAACATCCTCAATAACAATATTCTGATTCATCCACTCGGATTTTACCCCAACTCTAATCACTATCAATAATGCTCAACTCCGAGCCTTGCTCAAGGAGTGTGCCTAAGCCCTGCTCAAGGACTTAATCATATTCTCACTTGTTTTATCTGATTGCCGATCGGTAATAGGCATCCAACGCATTCCAGTGGCGAATCGGATGCATACGATCTCATTCACCTGGCGTCCAACGCCAATGCACTCGGCATTTGCCTTGAGTCCAACCCAAGGTCTTTCATCAAGCGTCTCATCTCACGCTTAGTACAATTCATAATGGTTTCCCGCCTCGCAAGGGGTACTCCCACCTCATGATCGTAACCATGGCAATCAATCTCAATGGTCCCGTAGGGCCTTTCATTATATTCAACACATATTCATTTACATTCAACACATATTCATCCGATTGCCCACTCGGTATTTAGCATTTAACGTTATATGCACTCGGCACTTCCACAGCGAATCAGATGACTTAGCTCACACCTCATCCACTCGGCAATCACCATGCCATCCACTCGGATTATTCTCTACAGCAAGCATTACATGCTATTTCAAGAGATTCACTCAGCACTGACATTTCTAAGCCTCTCATGCCATTTCATATAGAATTCCACTCGGAATTCAACACTAGTAAACATCCCATGCCATTACACATAACGTTTCACTCAGGATTATCATAACAGTCCCCATCCTATGCACTCAGCATACGCATAATCAATGTCAAACAGCACATGCATTTAATCATACCATCACACATATAGGGACCAATAACAAACCACACAAATGCACTCGGCATTCATCATATGCATCTCATACATTTAACACAATCACAATATACATCATATATCTCATGGACGGAATTCAACAACACCAAGCAATACATATTCATCGCATATCCGGGTTACTACTCAAATAACATACAGCACACACAAACATAACACATCACAGTGTATTAGTTTCACCTTGAAACCCGTCTATAAACCATGCATTTGAGATGCAAAGCCCCCTTACTTGGAATGAAGATCCAGAAGCTGTTAGCCAAGGCCTCAACGCTCAAGAGGGGGGGTGAATTGAGTGTTTCAAATTTTCACGCGGAATCCCCTTGGAAATGGTTAGTAATATACAAATGATGCACTGATGAAGAGACAACAACTTTTATGCACATATCACACTATGACACACTTGATGTGCAATGACAATATTTAGCTATAAGTGTGATAAACAAGGTAAGTTATTGGTTTAAACAATTTATCAAACAGTTGGAGTGCACAGATTTATTTGTCAATAATGTGATGTTTCCTATAAAGATTCAGCTCATTCAAGTTATCAAACACCTTGTGAATGTGAGAAGTAATAGCAATCAAGTAAGTATCACACAAGACTTAATAGGAAATAATGTATTAGATATTTGGTAAGTTATAGTAATTTCCATTTTTGAAGAACTTCACCAAATATTGATTCAAGCAAATTATCAAACACTTGGCATGTAGAGTTAGTTTTCTACTTGAACAACAACTTTGATTCATACATTCAGCTCAAGCATTTCAACAAACAGTTTATATGCACAGTTGTATAAAGAGTTCAAGGTAGAGAGAAATGCAAACCAAATTTAACGAGTTCCACCAACCCGGTGTACGTCTCGCCTTCAAGCAACCCACTTGAAGGATTCCACTATTGAAGATTTGAGATACAAGCTTTGAGCAATTGCAGCTTCCTAGTGTCCCACACTCAAGAACTCAATCCTCACAAGCAAAGGGCAACCCACCCAATCTCACAATCTCTCAATACCCAAAGGTTGAACCCCAACCTTTGTGACCACTCAACCTAGAGTGAAAAACCTTGGTGTTTTGGTGTTTGGTTTACAAGCAATTAACTCTCTCAATAGAGTAGATACACAAATAAAGGCTCTCACAAATTCTAACTCTTAACAAGAGAGGATATGCAAATTGAAACTCATAATCTAACAACTCTTAAGCAATATGCAAGTTTAGAATCAAGAGTTGCAGAATATACAAGAGAAATTTAGTTAGAAGACCTTAAGAAGAGAAATGTTTGTTGCCTTGTGTTGTGCCTTGGTCTCCCCTCTTGTGTGTCCTCTTCTCTTGCTTGAATCCATGCTTCATTTATAGCCATTTTTAGGGTTTCAGCCGTTGCACATTGTCTCCAACGGATACCTTAGCATGGGCATAAAGTGGGAGTGAAGAAATGAGCTGGAGTTCCACTTAAAAGCATTTTCCCACGTTCTGACACTGTGGTAATCGATTAGCCTTCGAGCTGTAATCAATTAGATCTTGAAATCTTCAGTATTATGCAGCAGGTAATCGATTAGAATTTCTATTGTAATCGATTATCTTAGAAACAGAATCCTTCTAATCGATTATTCATTTTCTTGTAATCGATTATGAATGATACCTGATGCTCTTAATTGTGTCTCGCAGCATGGTAATCGATTAGGTACTTATGCAATCGATTATGGACAAAACAGAACTTACATAATCGATTACGCTTGACTTGGTAATCGATTATAGTGAATACCTGATGCTCAATCTCCAAACTTTTAACTGGTAATCGATTAGATGTATAGCGATAATCGATTAGTTACATTCCAGAACCCTTGTAATCGATTGTCCTTCTTATTGTAATCGATTGTACCATAAACAGAGTTATGGTAATCGATTATTCCATTGTGGTAATCGATTAGAACATGTACCTGATACAATTCTTCAAGGTCTTTGACATGTTCTTGATATGTATTGACCCATGGCTTATTCCTTTGATCCTCATGCTTGTTTCCTTGATTCTTCTTCAACTTATGAGCTTATTCTTCATGATTTAGTTCATGTCATCAACCTTGTCTTCCATAGCTCATGTTTCTTTAACTCTTTGTGAGGCATCTTCATCTCTTTATTCTTGGCCATTGTCTTTGTGCTTGACCCTTCTTGTTTCTGAACCTTTGCCATTCTATCATCATCATGAATACTTTGTCATTCATCAAAACTACTTTGCATACTTACATATGCAACTTCATTCTCCCCCTTTTTGATGATGGCAATTGATGTTACATGTTGCTTGTATTCATGTGTTGCAAATTCATCATATTGGCTTCATGGTAATATCCTTTCTTTCTTTAGGAGTCTTTGCCTTAGTCTTCATGTTTGTCATTATCAAAACCTGGTTCAACATTTAAACACATTCTCCCCCTTTTTGATGATGACAACCAATGTTCATCTCGTGGGGTGTTAGTTTCATAGAATAATGACAATCAGTGTTGATATGTATTCTCCCCCTATATGATGTAATGAATGCTAGTTAAGGGTTATCCTCCCCCTTAATCTTGTAACTTATGCCAATTGTTTTAAACGTATCAAATGATGAAAACATGATATCTCTCCCCTTTTTAGCATAAATGGCATCCTATTCTTTTTACTGATCCTTCCACTAATCTCTCCCCCTTTGGCATCATCAAAAAGATTATCACCTTAATATATTCTATGCCATCAATATATAAACTCATGTATTTGAATAAGAGAGATTAAGCATTTCATAAGAGAGATTTCAAATCAAATCTCATAACATGATCAAAGATAAATACCATTTTAGTGCATCTAGAGTCAATAAGCAATCACATAATTTATTCATCAAGTAAGCATATGATTGATTGCTAACTTATTCTAATCATGTAGTGAGTATCATTTTCAAAAATGTCACATGATTCTTTCACATATCATTTCAAGTAAGCACATAGTTTTCTCCTATTTTGGCATCATCAAATGCACAAGAATAATTTTCCAAGTAAGCATATAGTTGAGTAAGAGCATGAGTGCCATAAACATAATCATAGAGAAGTGAAATGAAGGATAATCATTCATGTGTATGCTCCCCCTTACTACTGTAATTGATACCACTTGTAAAAAGTATACCACTTATTAACATGTGAAATTGATTATACCAATTTGATCAAGTTTGATATCACTTGTAGGTCAATTTAATCAAGTTTGATATCATTTGTTTACTTTTTAAAGCATGTGATCTCTTTTTAATAGATACCATTGTTGAAATAATAGATACTATAATATGAATAAATACCACTCAAAGGTTAGATACCATTGCATATAACAATCCACTTGTTAATCATTTCATTAATATGGCTTGATGCATTTCTAGGTATCAGAGCAGTAATATAGAAGGATTTTCAACAATGTATGCTTATATCTAGGTATCAGAGCAGGGATGAAGTGATATATTCAGCTCGTGAGATTTGTTATTCATACCATTTGTTAATATGATTTGTATAATTCACAAAGCATAATGGTAGAGTAACAATTCGATCATACGTTGGTATTTTGCAAGTTTTATGCCCCTTTTCACATCCTTGTATGGCATTTTGCTTCATCCATGTTGCATTCTTTGATCAATTCTTTGTTCGCCCAGTTTAGTAGTTTGATTTGCCATTTTGAGTCATCCTACATAACCTTAACAAACTCTTTGCAAAGCATATTGTTAGTGGCATTGAGTTCACAAGAGTTTGTACCAATTTTTGGGCTTTTGATGCAGTATTATAAAAATGATTTACTCAGACTTCCATACCACTTGATAAAGAGATAACATATCATTAATAAATATCACTTGTTATAAAGAAATGTTATGAAATTCCCCCTTAATCATGTAATTTAACAAGGATAAATATAGATGTTGATACCACTTTATTGATTAACATAATTCATATGATTCGGAGCATAGTGGTAGAGTGAGCATTAACTTCAAACATAGGCAAATAATCAAGTGTAACAATCTTTCCCTTTCAATGGATACCACTAGTTGATGCAATTTCATTTATGTCTAGATATCAGAGCAAAGATGGAGTGATTAAAACAATTTGTTGGCTTACTCATGCAAGTGTATTATAACATATGCCAATATATTCACTCTTTTCCATATGACTTTTGTATCTCAAATAATCTCTTCTTATCTAGTGCCTATGATGTTACATATAGGTCTAGTCAACCACTTACATATAGCATTTATCAAATATGTAAGAGAAAGCATTTTGCATAGATACTTAGTAACACATATAGACAAGTCACAAAAGGTCATTATGTGACTGTAAATGTGTAATGCAAGTCATACACTCATTGCCATGTATGTTATACCACTTATTATCTTGATGTCATGTATGATACCACTTGATTGACTTGCCAATTTAAGCTCTTGATATCAATTAATAAAAGTTAGGCATTTACCACAAGATTGTTATTATTCAAGCATACATCATTCTTCATAAAGTAGTTCAAAAATTCTTTTCAATCTCAATGATGTAATACTTTTGAATTTCTTTTCACAATCAAGATCATGCATCATCAAACATACGACATAGTAAGAATTATAATGTTGATCGAGATAGATACCACTTGCACATACATGGTATATGATCATAGCATGCATTATTACTTATCATATCATGTAGTGTTTCTTAACATATCATCATGTTCATGCCTATGATGTTACAATCATGAAGTTAAAATCTAGGCAATCACTTGTTGTAACATACATGCTTTCTCTCTAGGAATATAATTGCATAGATTGTCAAAGCATAGATACCACTTGTACACGCAATATATGTATTTATTATCAAGGCATAGTGATAAGCACATAATCAAGATTATGTCCTCATAATCTCTTCCTCTTACTAATACAATTCATACCATTGTTAAAGGAAGATGTTTGTTATTTAGATACCACTAGTTAAACAACACATAAATGATACATCATCAAGAATTCATATTCAATCAAAAATTCATGCATCATTAAGAATCAATAATAACCAAGAATTCATGATATATCACCAAGAGTTCATGTATCATCAAGGGTTTAAACATTATCAAAGATTCATACGTGTTTGTGCATAATCATCTTTAATCTCAAGATTTTCATGTACCATGTTATTCAAACAATCATTCATCAAACTCATCATCAATTATTACTAATCATCAATTACTATATACATATACATCATTGATTCTTAGGATTTCATGAGTTTAAGGGGTTCTAAGATTATTTATTCATCCATCTCAAGATTTCATATTATTCATGCTCAATCATATATCAAATCAAAGTTAGATTTTCACACATCAAGATTCATCAAGAATGAGTGTTAACATTGATTATATGATAATTGCTTGCACCTTTTGTTGTACCACCTTTAGTGTTGTCCATTGGATTTTGTCGGTGCAATCCATCTTGTGTGAGTCACATTGAAGCTTCTTGTCCATTTCCTTGTTTTGAATGGTACCTTTTAGATGTATGATGAGTCATCATAATCTTGGCTTGCTTTAATCTTCTCCTTTGTCTTTTGGAATGGATTTTGAGATCCTTGATATCTCCTTAGGCCATGAGATTTGGTCATCCATCAATGAGAAATTGTTGCTTTAAAGTTTGCCTACAAGATTTCAAATTTTTGAGGTACCCTTTGAGATTTGGGTCCTTCCTCGTTAGTTTGGGATTTCAAGATTGTTTTGGAATCCATACCTTTCTTGTATGTTTTTGACGAGATTTCTTTATAAAACAACTAGAAGATATATGACCATACATTCCACAATAAAAACATGTATCCAAAGAATAAGTCATAGTAGAATTGTAATGGTTCCTATTATGTTCTTTCCTTTTAAAGCAATTTGACATAGAGTCCTCTTTTCTTTCATGGTTTGTGCATCTTAGAGAGGATTTGGATTTTCTTTGTATGATGTAAAATGGTTGTTGTAATGACCTATTTTTCTTCTATCAAGTGTATGCCTTCGATTTTCAATAGGTGCACTTAGAGGTATTTGACTATGTGTAAGCTTGCTAAGTGCTTCTTTTAGTTCTTTATTCCCTTTTTCAAGAAGCATACATTTATCAATAAGCACACAATCATTATTATCATTACAAGTTCTAAGAGATACATTTGAAGCTACTAATTCATCATTTTGAACTCTAAGATATTCTTTTTCTATGTGAACATCATGCAATTCTTTTTCAAGAGTCAAAATGGTTTGTTTAGAGCATGCATATTTCTTTGATAACAAGACAAATTTTTCATGCAATTCTTCAAATGCTTCTAATAATTCATCCTTATCAATTTCATCATCATTATCATCATTAAAAGCATTTAAAGAGCATACCTCGTCATCTTGGGAGAGCTTTGTCATTAGGCATGCAAGTTCTTCTTCCGATTCATTGATCTCTTCTTTCGGACTTATTTTGAAGCCTTCATTTTGACTAGAAAAGGTGCTAATCCTTACATCTTTATTATCATTAGCATTTTCATAAATTGTTTCAAGAGTTTCCCATATTTCTTTAGCATTGTTACAAGTAATAACTCTAGAAACATCGTTAGGTTCTAATGCTAATGTGATAAGAATTTTAGCTCTTAAATTGAATTGTACCTTTCTTTCCCCTTCTTTAGTCCATACGTTCATGGGCTTCATACATTCTATATTATCAACAATGTACTTAGGAATGAAAGGACCAAATTGAATAGCATTCCATACCTTGAGATCATAGGCTTGGATAAAGATTTTCATCCTTTCTTTCCAAATAGCATAGTCTTTGCCATTGAAGATTGGAGGTCTATTTAGTGTGCCATTTTCCGAGGATGCATCATATGAAGTGGAGGCCATCTTGATCTCCTGCAGCTGTTAAGCCTTGTGGCAAGAGTCAAGCTCTGATACCACTTGTTAGCCAAGGCCTCAACGCTCAAAAGGGGGGGTGAATTGAGTGTTTCAAATTTTCGCGCGGAATCCCCTTGGAAATGGTTAGTAATATACAAATGATGCACTGATGAAGAGACAACAACTTTTATGCATATATCACACTATGACACACTTGATGTGCAATGACAATATTTAGCTATAAGTGTGATAAACAAGGTAAGTTATTGGTTTAAACAATTTATCAAACAGTTGGAGTGCACAGATTTATTTGTCAATAATGTGATGTTTCCTATAAAGATTCAGCTCATTCAAGTTATCAAACACCTTGTGAATGTGAGAAGTAATAGCAATCAAGTAAGTATCACACAAGACTTAATAGGAAATAATGTATTAGATATTTGGTAAGTTATAGTAATTTCCAGTTTTGAAGAACTTCACCAAATATTGATTCAAGCAAATTATCAAACACTTGGCATGTAGAGTTAGTTTTCTACTTGAACAACAACTTTGATTCATACATTCAGCTCAAGCATTTCAACAAACAGTTTATATGCACAGTTGTATAAAGAGTTCAAGGTAGAGAGAAATGCAAACCAAATTTAACGAGTTCCACCAACCCGGTGTACGTCTCGCCTTCAAGCAACCCACTTGAAGGATTCCACTATTGAATATTTGAGATACAAGCTTTGAGCAATTGCAGCTTCCTAGTGTCCCACACTCAAGAACTCAATCCTCACAAGCAAAGGGCAACCCACCCAATCTCACAATCTCTCAATACCCAAAGGTTGAACCCCAACCTTTGTGACCACTCAACCTAGAGTGAAAAACCTTGGTGTTTTGGTGTTTGGTTTACAAGCAATTAACTCTCTCAATAGAGTAGATACACAAATAAAGGCTCTCATAAATTCTAACTCTCAACAAGAGAGGATATGCAAATTGAAACTCACAATCTAACAACTCTTAAGCAATATGCAAGTTTAGAATCAAGAGTTGCAGAATATACAAGAGAAATTTAGTTAGAAGACCTTAAGAAGAGAAATGTTTGTTGCCTTGTGTTGTGCCTTGGTCTCCCCTCTTGTGTGTCCTCTTCTCTTGCTTGAATCCATGCTTCATTTATAGCCATTTTTAGGGTTTTCAGCCGTTGCACATTGTCTCCAACGGATACCTTAGCATGGGCATAAAGTGGGAGTGAAGAAATGAGCTGGAGTTCCACTTAAAAGCATTTTCCCACGTTCTGACACTGTGGTAATCGATTAGCCTTCGAGCTGTAATCGATTAGATCTTGAAATCTTCAGTATTATGTAGCAGGTAATCGATTAGAATTTCTATTGTAATCGATTATCTTAGAAACAGAATCCTTCTAATCGATTATTCATTTTCTTGTAATCGATTATGAATGATACCTGATGCTCTTAATTGTGTCTCGCAGCATGGTAATCGATTAGGTACTTATGCAATCGATTATGGACAAAACAGAACTTACATAATCGATTACGCTTGACTTGGTAATCGATTATAGTGAATACCTGATGCTCAATCTCCAAACTTTTAACTGGTAATCGATTAGATGTATAACGGTAATCGATTAGTTACATTCCAGAACCCTTGTAATCGATTGTCCTTCTTATTGTAATCGATTGTACCATAAACAGAGTTATGGTAATCGATTATTCCATTGTGGTAATCGATTAGAACATGTACCTGATACAATTCTTCAAGGTCTTTGATATGTTCTTGATATGTATTGACCCATGGCTTATTCCTTTGATCCTCATGCTTGTTTCCTTGATTCTTCTTCAACTTATGAGCTTATTCTTCATGATTTAGTTCATGTCATCAACCTTGTCTTCCATAGCTCATGTTTCTTTAACTCTTTGTGAGGCATCTTCATCTCTTTATTCTTGGCCATTGTCTTTGTGCTTGACCCTTCTTGTTTCTGAACCTTTGCCATTCCATCATCATCATGAATACTTTGTCATTCATCAAAACTACTTTGCATACTTACATATGCAACTTCAGAAGCTTCATGAGCTTGCAACACTCAGCTTTGGAGGAGCACCGAGCCACTCGGTTCTATGAACAGCTCCCCCCTCCAAGACACTCCATGCTCTGTTACAAGATAGTGGAGTTCCATGCCTCCAAGGCACCACGCAGACAGCCTTCACACTCGGTCTAGCCATCAACACTCTGCTCGCAGCTTGGAGAATCAACTCTGCCTCCTCACGAGCATCAAAGCCACCAAGACTCAACTCAGTCCTCACCCAGCTCAGTGAAGGACTTCCAACACGGTTCTTCACTTGGACAGCCTAGTGCTCACCAACCATGCTTCATGTAACACAGCCATCAATGTTGTTGGCAGAACAGGGGAGGATTTCAGTCATCAAACACTCAGCACCATGCTGTACTCTCAACCACGCTGTTCCACTTGTGTTCCCACTTCCACTCGGCTTCTACACAGCGTAGAGTAGAAGAAGAAGGTGAAGAAGATGAAGAGGAAGACGAACAGCGAAGGAGAAGAAGCAGAAGCTTCAGAGAGCTCAAGAGAGAAGGAGGAGTGTTTCCTCTTCCAACCAAATATGCACCAAGGAGAAATGATAAGAATGAGAAAGGAAATGTGAGCTGAAGCTTATCAACACACAGCCAGTGGCACTCTCCCATTCCATCAACAGCCACCTCCTCATTTAATACAAATCCCATCCTTATTAATGCAATCCCATCAGCCATCACATCACCATTAAAGCCACTCCACCAGCGTGCCAAAAAGAGAGAGGAGAGAGAGACCGAACCTCTCTAAGCACCACCAAGGGCACATGAGTCATTATTGGCATTATTATTATTATTATTATTATTATTATTCCATAATTGACTTAAATGGGCAATTATTTTCAACTAACCATTAACTAAATCAATCCATAACTCTTAATCCTGAATTTACCACACCCGGTAATTAATTAAAAAAAAATCGGGATGTTACAGACGACGCTTTTGAAAGAATACTTAGGTTATTGAGCCAATATTGGCTTATTGAAAGAATATTTTGGTTTAAGCCATGAGTCACTGGAGTCAAGAATACTTGTGGCACTGGTCTGGTACTGGTATTGCAAAGAAGATTTTATAATAGTGGAAATCCTTCAAGTTAGAGGGGAATGAATGTCGCTTGTGTTGAAAGTGAACCAGTAAAAATTTGCGGTGTTCTGTATTTTCTTTACTCTAATCCTTTCTGTTATCATAAGTCTGATTACCTGCGTTTTTAAAGGTTTATTATTGCATAAAAAGAGTCTAAGACTTATTCAACTCCCCTTCTAAGTCTAACTATGAACGATCAATTGGTACCAAAGCTTATCCTTTGGGTTGATCACTTATACAAGTGAAAAAGATTAAGATCTATGGCAACTTCTCAATGTAATCAGTTGATTGCAGAAGGATCCTATATCAACAAGCCACCAACCTTCTTTGGTGAAGACTATTCATATTGGAAGGATATAATGGAAATGTGCATTAATTCCACTCAGTACAGTTTATGGGCAGTCATTTTAAATGGTGATTATGTAGCACCTATAATGACGCCATTGATCCAGTAAATAATATTATTTAGATATTAAAAATTAGAGTAAATTTTTCACCTTTACAAACCACCATTGGAAGAAGAACGCCATGAAATAAAACTTTAACAAGTAACCCCGGACTATTTGAAAGACCTATCCTATATATGATATATGAGAAGGTATGTAATTTTAAAACAAGAGTTTTCCTGGACAATCAGTCACATGATCGTTATCCAAGGAATTGTGAAATATGTATGTTATTTTAGAAGGGTGAATGGGTGTGTGGAAAGATTCAAGATACCCACATTGATTGCTAAAGTTGGTTAAAAGGGGGTACAAACTATTATATATGCATGCAATGAAGTAAAAGAGACAAGCCATGCTTCACACACATCAAACAAAAGCCAAACTTATGGAAAATTGTCAAATATTAGGCCAAGAATCGATTCAAGCAACTTGTGAATCGATTCATGCGAGTTGGAAGTCATGAACAATGAAAACGGAACCTCGTGAATCGATTCAGGACTCGTATGAATCAATTCATGTGATTTGGGAGTCCAAAACAGCAAAACAGAGGCCCATGAATCGATTCAAGACTTGTGTGAATCGATTCAGGAAGCTTGTGAATGGATTCAAGCACTTCTAGTGGCCCATGAATCGATTCAAGGAAACCATGAATCGATTCATGACAGCAAAACTGTTACAAAATGCAGAGAAAGGCACAATTTTCAATTTCCAACCACCCTAACGTTTTCATACGAAATCCAATGACCACTAAATTTTAACACCAACTAAAATACACCATTGATGATGTGTAGCCACTGGCCACACTAAAAAATTCCTAAAAATGAGGGACTTATTTACATAAATATGTTTAGCCCATTTTAAGGCATTTTTATGCAACTTAAGGGTCAATTCTCAATGAAATTGGCCCATTCCAATTTCTTCAAGTCATAAACCATACAAGGAAGCTATTGGAACTATCACATGCCATCTAAATATCTTAAAACTCTATTTGACTCTATTGGTTCCTCAATTATGCATAAACATCAAGACAAAACTTCACATTATAAGCAATTTCTCCATCAACATAAACATCAATGCCATCAATTGGTTATAACATTTCATTACCAATATTCATTCATCAAAGTCAAATGGAATTTGTTATATTACCATCAACATCAACTACTGTCAAGGTCATAACCAAAAATTTTCCATACACTTAAGGGTCCAATTTTCACAAATGACCTTCAAAAAGAATATTCATCAATCCAATTACATAATGAGCATACATCAACATCATTTGCTATACAAAATCAATGGTTGCCGGCCAAGGCACTTCTTATACAACTAATTTACCTTCATCATCAAAACATACACTTCCAAAAGAGATGTAATCTCACCCCATGAATGTTCTGCATCATAAGGCTAAAAATAGACAACATGAGAGAGTGAGTTATACATTCCAAAGGATGAATATGAATACATTTGTGATTATGTGCATATGCATTCAATGACATGTATGCTTTGCATCAATATATCATTCATTATCATAATTTCATTATCTCATCAACATACATATATCTTAATTATCTCTATGATTCATAGCAAAGTATATAAGCATACACACATTCATGCCCCTCATCATATTGGGCCATCACAATATCATAACCATACATAAATTTATTTCTTGTATTCATATTTTATATGTTGTCTTTAGGTATTCTTTCACCCAATCACAACCATCACCATATCTCATCACCATTAGCATATCTCCTTGCTATATGCAAATGCTTTTAGGCTAATACACATGCACAACGGAGTTAATATCAATTGTGGATCTGGATGTGGGAATATAAACACCAATTTATGGGTTCAAGCATGGATTCATAACTATACCCCTACTACAGTACTAAAATGTGTATACTTATCATCAATTTTCATGCATATCACCATATTTTACTAGTACCAACCCGCATCGCCCATCTTGCAACACCGGTCATTTTCACCATGACCGCGGTAAACAACTTAAAGAATATAAAGATGTTACGGGCCAACCATGATTCATACCATGGCAGCTATCATCCAAAGGACCACCGGGGACACTTGCTCCTCAAAAAGCCACCCCCACAGGGTCAACCACATGCAGCTCCCTGTAGCTATACATGAGCAGCTTTATGACTTACATACCGAGTCACTAGGGAAACAACAATATTGCTCGTGCACAGAGTCGCCCTCCCACTGGGCCAACCGGAGGAACCCCTAACATTCCATCACCAGCAGCTATGCAATATACCATGGATGCAATGCAAATGCAAATCATATGCATTCTCACAACTGTGTATCCTATCATGCCACTCATCAATCATCACCATCACTAATATCACCATACAATTCTTAGTGGATTTTATTATCATTAGTTATTGCCATTGTTTTAAGTTTTAAATATGGTATTCATAATGTTTCTCATTAACATAATCTTATACATACGAGTCAAGACTTGCATCATTCACAATGGCATAATAATCTTTAACTATATTCATCAATCTTTCATCAACATTCAAGGTATGCTAATCATCCATATTCATTCTCATTCATCATCAATAATGATCATTACATATTTATGGTGAATATAAACACAACCACATCATATCAAGGCATAACACTTGACAAGAAAATAACATCACCATATAGCATACCATAAATATTCCAAATACACAATACATATTGCCAAGTACAATTATCATCATCATGTTCAACATCTCAATTTGTCATCATAACACAAGTAAGGAAAACATGTATATTGTCACATATGACAATCAACCATTGCTCAATTCATGTATTTAGAATATAAAACTCCTCTGTTACCTCAAGAGAAGTAGTCCAAGCGATTCGACGTTCCCACCTTGTCGTTTGCAATGGGTCCTACATTTTATAAGGTACCATATCATTATTCTACTCAACTACCAAGACTCATATCATCAATGAATGTCCTCCCAACATATTTACTCATACCCATTATTCAATTATCATACATTTCTTCTCAAAATATATTCTCCAATCAACATTTCTTATTTTCCCCAATTTCTAAAGCTAAGGTTTCACCAAAAACCCAACAACCATTATAAATAATCATCAATTTCCATTATTTCTAGTATTAATTTTGTGTGCCCACAACAACCCTCATTACATCACATTTATGACACCCCACCTTAGGGTTGCTTTATTAATGGCTCTCCTAAACCACCCACATGCAATTAATAACTCACCTAATAACAATAACCCAAAACCTAGGGCATAATCTCATTAGAAATAAAGAGGAACTTACCTCAATCAACAAACAACAATGAGCTTCAAGGGAGGGAAAATGGGTGACGAAATTGGAGAGAAGAGAAGGAGCAAGGGCTTCAAGCTTCAAGCTTCTCCTCCTTGCTAATGGAAAATGAAAATGAAGGAGGAAGTTGGCACACCACCACTAGGGTTTTTGGATAAGAAGGAGGAATTAACCTTTTAATTTGGCCCATCATTTAAGTTTTCTCCATTTTATAACATACAGGATCTCTGTTCAGGCTCAATACTTTATCCAAAAATTATTCCGAATATAGATTCAGATTCTTAATAATATTCTTAACACCCCTGACCAACAGTACCTCAATCAGAGATACTTGGTCCAATACCCATATTTTAATCGGGTATAATTTCAACTCTTAAAGTCATAATAAATTATGAATAATCCTCACAAATCTCAATTTAATCATTTTCAAGCTTTTGGGACATTTATCAATATTTATTCCTTTCATTTAATCATTTATATAAAATTTGGGATGTTACAACACCTGTTGATGAAGATGGAAAGCTCAAGTTAGAAGATGAATGGACCTTTGTGGAAATCCAAAGATAGAGTTAAATGCCAAGGCCAGATTCTTGCTTACTTGTGCCCTTAGCAAGTCAGAATACAATAAAGCGTTTAGCTATAAAACAGTAAAAGAGGTCTGAGATGCTCTCCAATGTAATTACAAAGGCACCTTCAATGTCAAAAGATCCAAGAAAATATTGTTAGCCAAACAATATGATACTTTTAAGATAGAGGATTATGAAATAGTGGATTAGATGTTTGGAAGATTTTAGACTCTGTTGAAAAAGCTTAAGGCTCTTGGGACAACACCTTCCACAGAAGACATCAACATAAAGCTTCTTGGAAGTCTACCAGAAAGGTTCGCTGCCAAGTGTTCAGCACTAGAGGAAGCAAAAGATTTAAGTATGTTATCCTTGGATGAAATGCTTGGAGTTCATAGGGTGCATAAACTAAAGATGAAACAAAAAGAAGTTAACAAACCTTTCTCCTCCAAAAGCATCGCCTTAAAGTTTGATGAATCAAACAAGAAGTCTAAGGCATTAAAAGCTGAAGAGTCCACAAGCTCAGACCCTGACTTTGATGAATCAGAAGCTGATACAGATAAAGAGTTGGCCTTTGTAACCAAGAGATTTCACAGGCTGTTAAAGAAGAAGTTTAGACATGAGAAATTTTAAAAGAAGGAACACAAAGGTAAAAATCAATTTGATTTTAAAACTGACAAGTCTATTCTAGAATGTTTTAATTATAGGAAACCAGGACACATGAAAGTAGAATGCCCTTTCCTGAACATAGACATTATCCCTAACTGATAATATTATTATTTTAAAATATTAACATTTTAACTAAAATTTTTAATAAATTTTAAATTAAATATCTGATGTAACTAACTCTAACATACCTATACAAGGACCTATACTTTTATAACCTATATAAACTGGACTATACCTATGCAAGGACTTGGACCACTATGACCCATATGGACTGAACTATACCTATGCAAGGACTGGATTATATGGACTTACATAGACCTGTGCGAGGAATTGACCAAAAGGACACAAGTTGACTATATTAATAACCATTAGACTTTGAATTATAATATTTATAAATGATGCTTTGACTTGATTTTGATTGATTATTTTTGTGATTGTTAATTATTTATGATTGTTAATTATGATGGATGCTCTTGTGATGTGGAGTTTGAGCATATAACAAGCATGACGGAAAGCTAAAACTCAGTAAGAATTTTCTTACCTTACTCTTTAAATTTTTATTCTAAGAAAAAGTATTATTTTATTTTTTTAGTCTTTTATTTCTTCTTAGAAATTATTTTCATTGATTTTACTTTTAATCTTTAAAAATCTAGTATTTATTTCAAAAGAAGTCATTTTATGAAAATTAATTTATAAAAAGCTTGAATTAAGTAATTCTTGAATTAAAGAAAATTTTTATAATTTTAAGTATTTTTTTAAAGATTATTATCTTTAAGTAAAATAAAATTTTCAAAAGTAAATTATTTTGTTCCAACCTAATAACTAAAGATATTTGGAAATAATTGAGATTTCTAAATTCGAGATTGTTAAGATTCAATTTAAAAAGAAAATATGTAAAGTGTTTTATGAGAAGTTTTGAGATATTTAAGGCTTGGAAACTCAATTTTGGTGAGAATTAAAAACTGTACCAAATTTATTTCTGTGGGATAAAAATTCAGAGAATTGAGAAAATGTACAGTTTATTGAAATGATGTTGTAAACCTTTAAGGTATTTAATAATTGAGTTTCTAAAAGCCTTAACCAACTAAATACGCGAGTAGTTCATGCATCATGAATCATTAAAGTGAAATTAAATGATATTGTCTGGGGACGGATTATAGAAACTGAGGATACATTAGAGGAGGCTTAATTTCGAGCCTTGGGATGAGAGGGTGTGAAAGGGAGCTTCAGGGGACCTGGTGTAGCTCCCTAGTGTCGGGTACTTTCATAATAAAAACTTTCTCAATCTGACTAGTCTCTAAGTGTTTCTATGCCAGTTGAGCTATTCATATTATTATTATTTGGACTTATGGAACAGTGTAAACTCTTGGTTGGCCCAGTACAAATTAAAATTTAAGGGCCCACATATATAGGTAAGTTATGATGAAGATATTGCCTAACATTCATGTATTCATAATTGATTGTGTATGTGATTGTGATTGTGATTGATATTATTATATATTAGTTTGTGAAAACCCTTTGTTACTTATGTCTTATTCGAGAATATTATATTCTGTTTCTCACTCCTTTCTCCGTGTTTTTGTTTCATATATTTTAAATTGATGGTTCAAAGGGAAGGATCAAAGAATCTCGGCAGTGAATATAGCACGTTCTAGAAAGGGAGCTCGATAATGAATAAATAAAGTTATTAAGTAACTGCTTTTGGGCCATAGAGTTTCCTCTCTTTCTTATAAAGTTTAATATTTATTTTCTTCAGATGAATGTAAAATTACTTTATAAAGTTTTAATAATATTTATAAGGTATTTCAGAAATAATGTATTTAATTTATTCCAATAGTTTCCTTTTAACAATCATTTCTTTAGTAAAAAAAATATACGAATTTTTCTAGTATTATTAAGGTGTAACAGAGGGTGTTACAAAGTGGTATCAGAGCAGTTAATCCAATAGGCCTGAAGAATAGGTCTATCTTACTTTATTTGTAAACTCTGTGTAGGTAATAGAAAATAGAATATCTGACTTGGTAGTAACTGTGATTGATGTGACATCTCAGTTAATGTGAAATAGGAAACTAATGGCCGGAAACGATCTTGCTGGAGTTGTAGAACGCTTAATCAATGCAATAGGAGCACGTGAAGGTCAAGGTAACGATGCCTTGAGAAGGTTGGACCTTTTTGAAAAGCACAATCTACATCGTTTCAAGGGAGGATATAACCCTGATGGAGCACAAACCTGGATTCAAGAGATAGAGAAGATCTTTCGAGCATTGCAATGTATTGAAGCTGATAAGGTAGTCTTCGCTACTTATGCCTTATCTGAGGATGCCGAACATTGGTGGGATAACATGCGCAGACAATTCAAAGTCAACGACATGGAGATCACTTGGGATCATTTCAAGGATATGTTCTTGGAAAAATACTTTCCAGTTGATGTTAAAGAGAAAAGACAATTTGAATTCCTGTTGCTGACCTAAGGAAATATGACCGTTGGAGAGTACGCATCCAGGTTTGAAGAGCTATCTCGTTTTCATTCTCATTATAATGATGCTACTAATGAAGGTGATCGGTGTGCAAAGTTTGTAAATGGATTGCGGCCAGAAATTAAGGAAGCTATACGAATGCAGAAAATCCGTGAATTTTCTATATTGGTAAATCACTGCAGGATCTTTGAAGAGGATCATAAGGATAGAGTGACCAAAAGTCGTGAACCCATTGATAAGATGAGAGAAATGAGAAGTGGAGGACCTCACCATCACCAAAGAAGAGACTTAGGAGAAATAAGCCTTACCAAGTGCCATTTCACCGGTTTGGAGCAGCATCTGTTCCTAACAGACCCCAAGCTTCAACTGGAAGCTATTACCTAACATCTACATCAAATTTTAAATGTTTTATCTATGGAGGACCCCATTTGAAAAGGGATTGTTCTAAAAACACTTATGTTTGCTTTAAGTGTAATAAACCAGGTCATCACATCAAGGATTGCCCAGAGATGAAGAGAGAAAACCCTGAAGGTGTGAGTATAAACATAAATACTCAAGGAGGCATACACAGTGCAGTCGGAAGGCCGAAGGCAAAAGGAAACATTTTTGCAATCACTAGAGAAGAAGCATCTCATTCTGATTCCATGGTAGAAGGTAAGTGTATCATTAATAAGATTCCTTTAACTGTTATGTATGACTCAGGTGCATCACATTCCTTTATTACTAATGACTGTGTAGAAAAACTAAAATTACCTGTGATAGAACTGCTATTTGACTTATCTGTACATACTCCTGGAAACAATCCTATTATCACTTCTAAAGCCTGTTGGAAATGCCCTATTGTCATAGATGGTAGGGACTTTAAGGCTAATCTTTTCTGTTTACCCTTTTCTAGCTTAGAAGTTATTATTGGGCTAGATTTGTTGTCTGACAATCATGATCTAATAAATTGTTATAATAAAACCATAATGTTTAAAGAACCAGTGAATTTGAATCTTGAGGATTCGAGATTTCTAACGGCCAACCAAATTAGTGCCTCTTTAAAAGGAGGGGCTCAAGGATTCATGCTATTGCTTTCAGCGAAAGGAGAGCAAGAATCAAAAATTAAAAATCTGCCGGTTGTGTATGAATTTCCTGACGTTTTTCCTTAAGATATCCCTGGTTTACCCCAAAAAGAGATGTGGAATTCGCCATTGATCTAGTACCTAGATTTGGACCCATTTCAATTGCACCATACCAAATATCACCTCTAGAATTAGCAAAGTTGAAGAAACAACAAGAAGAGATGATAGAGAGGCAGTTTATACGACCCAGTGTATCCCCCTGGGGTGCACCAGTGTTGTTGGTTAAGAAAAAGGATGGTAACATAAGGTTGTGTGTAGATTATTAGTAACTGAACAAGGTGATAATCAAGAACAGATATCCTCTGCCAAGGATTGACGACTTGATGGATCAGCTGCGTGGTGCCATGGTGTTCTCCAAAATTGATTTGAGGTCTGGATACCATCAAATAAGGGTGAAGAAAGAAGATGTACCGAAAACTGCTTATAGAACACGCTATGGCCATTACGAATATCTAGTAATACCTTTTGGTGTAACTAATGCACCAGCCGTATTCATGGATTACATGAATAGGATTTTTCATCCATATCTAGATACATTTGTAGTGGTGTTCATTGATGATATATTAATATAGTCTAAAAGCAGAGAAGAACATGTTGAATATTTGAAGATTGTGTTGGAAATCTTGAAAAAGAAATAATTGTATGCAAAGCTGTCAAAGTGTGAATTCTGGTTGGAAGAAGTGAACTTTTAAGGACATGTAATTAGTCAAGGAGGAATAGTTGTAGACCCTTCCAAGGTGGAGGTAGTTTTAAAATGGGAGAGACCAACCACGATCACTGAGATTAGAAGTTTCTTGGGCTTGGCTGGATAATATAGGAGATTCATTGAAGGATTTTCAAAGCTAGGATACCTATTGACCAAGTTAACACGGAAAGGACAACCTTTTGTGTGGACGACACAATGCGAGAATAGTTTCCAAGAGCTGAAAGATCGACTTACTTCTGCGTCGGTGTTAGTACTCCCCGATCCACATCGAAGTTTTGAAGTTTACTATGATGCGTCTAAACAAGGACTAGGAAGTGTACTCATGCAAGACAAGAAGGTTATAGCCTATGCGTCGCACCAATTAAGGTAACATGAAATTAACTACCCTACCCATGACTTAGAGTTACCTACTATAGTTTTTGCCTTAAAGATTTGGAGGCATTATCTATACGGTGCAACATTCGATGTGTTTAGCGATCATAAGAGTCTCAAGTATTTATTCGACCAAAAGGAGTTAAACATGAGGCAACGGAGATGGATGGAATTCTTAAAGGACTATGACTTTGAGTTACAATACCATCCTGGAAAAGCGAACGTAGTAGCTGACGCTTTAAGTCGAAAGTCTCTACATGTGTCCACAATGATAATTAAAGAGATGGAATTGATAGAGAACTTTAGAGATCTTAACCTAGCAGTAAAGGTTAATGCTAACAGCTACAGATTAGGAGCGTTGCAAGTGACAAGTGAATTCCTGAGGCAAGTTTTAGAGGCTCAACGAGAGGATGAATTCCTGTAAGAGAAGAAAGAACTCTTGAAACAATGAAAAGAAGTCGAGTTCAATGTGGAAAACGACTAATTGTTGAAGTATAAGGATCGAGTGTGTATCCCTTAGAAAGAGGAGTTGAGGAAAGCAATTCTGGAAGAAGGCCACAAAAGTTATATGAGCATTCATCCCGGAGCTACTAAAATGTATCAAGATTTGAAGAAGTTATTTTGGTGGCCTGGAATAAAGAAAGCGGTGGCAGAGTATGTGGCTGCATGTCTAATTTGCTAGAAGGTTAAAGTGGAACATCAAAAACCCCCTGGAATGCTACAATCAATGGAAATACCAGAATGGAAATAGGATAACATTACCATGGATTTTGTGACTTCTCTACCTAAAACTCCATTAGGACATGATTCAATATGGGTAATAGTTGATAGATTAACCAAATATACCCACTTTGTTCCCATCAATATTCGTTACTCTATGGAGAAGCTGGCAAAATTATACATCAAGGAGATTGTAAGATTGCATGGAATTCCTTCAAGTATCATTTTTGATCGGGACCCTCATTTTACATCACAATTCTGGAAGAGCTTGCACATGGCTTTGGGAACAAGACTACGTCTAAGTTCAGCTTATCATCCTCAGACGGATGGATAATCAGAAAGAACAATCTAATCTCTAGAAGACTTCTTACGAGCTAGTGTGTTGGAGCATAAAGGAAGTTAGAATTATAACATCCCAAATTTTAAAATAGAGGATTAATTAAGGAAAATAAATATTGACAAATTGAATATGAATTATTTAATGTCCCAAACTATTGAAAATAATTAAATTAAGATTTTTAGGGACTGTTGGTGAATTTTGGAGACCGGTTAAGCTAAAAATGAGCCCGGTTGAGAGATAGGTGTCGGACCAAGTACCTCTAATTGAGATGATATTGGTCAGGGCTGTTGAGGATAATATTGGGAGTCTGAACCTATATTCGGAATAATTTTTAGATAAAGTATTGAGCCCGAACTAAGAGCCTGTTGGTTATAAAACGATGAATCTTTTAATGAAGGAATTAAAAATAAAACCAAAAGCCATGATTTTTCCCTTCTATTTTCGTTGGCTTCTTGGCTTCTTTGGCATGCACACCTTACTTCTTCTTCTCTTTATCTTTTCTCCATTCTTCTTCTTCTTGTTCTCCCAAAAACCCTAAGTTTAAGTGGTGATCTCTTCCCCTCTCTACATTTTCGTTGAAGAGGACTTGGAAGCTTGGAGTTCTTCCCCTCCTCTTCCTTCCATTTTCATGTGGTCTTCCTCTCCCTTGAAAACCCATTTCGTTTTGGGTGTGAGGTAAGCTCCTTTCACCATTTTAGGATGGGTTCATGTTGATATTATGTGATGTGGGGGTTTGAAGGAGTAATGTATGTACATGGATGTTTACTAGAGCATTTAATGCTTATGCCCTAGAATGGGTTACCATAAATGTGAGTATTTATGAGGGGATGATAGTGGTTGGTGCATTAATGATGTGGGAAATAGAGATTGATGATGCATTAATGAGAAATGTTGGGTTTTGAGAAAACCCTAACTTTGAAATTTGGGGGAAAATAGTTAATGTTGATTTAAGAATATGTGTTATGAAGAAATACATGACATTGAGAAATATGAATGTTGGTAGATGGTGTTTTGTGAAGAGTTAGGACAAAAGTTTTCTTGTAACCCTTGAACTTAATGATGGTGGTTTAATGGGAAGGAATTCCCGAAGCCTAATAAAGGATAAAAATGGTATCTACAATATGTCTAGCACATGTTGTGAAATTATAGATATGAATATGACTAAATAGAATTGAATTGATGACTTGAGTAGTTGATTGATTGAGGTTTTACATAAATACTGATGTAGGGCCTATTTCGAATGACGAGGCGGGAGCGTCTTATCAATCAGAATTCTTCTCTAGAGGTAGGAGAGAAGTCTTAAGTTCTAAATGCATGAATTTGAATGTTATTTGATTGTGGTATATATTATGATACATGTTAGCCTTGCTTGAATGTTGTTAGAAATGATGATGTGGTGTTTGATGTAAATCATTTGTTTGGCAACATGCTTTGAATGCATTTAGAAGAAATTTTGATGTGTGGTGTGGTGGCATGAATTGTTTGATGAATGTGTGGTTAGATAAATATATGTCCATCGAGAAAACATAACGAATGCTAATGATTTTGATGGAGAATAAATTGTATTCTTGTATGGTATTAAAGTGAATGATGTGATTGATAACTATTGAGAATGCCACGCAAAGATTCAAATTAATAAGAATAATGAACAAGATTGAATCCATTAAAAACCTTGTGGTAATGTTGGTGTTGATGATGAAGTATGGTAAGTGGCATGTATAGGATGCATAGAGTGAGAAATGCATATGATCTGCATTTGCATCCATGGCATACTGCATAGCCGCTGTTGTGGAACATTAGGGGAGTTCCCTCGGCTGACCCGGTGGGAGGGTGGCTTGGTGCACGAGCAAGTTGTATTCCCCTGTGACTTGGTGTGACGTCATGAAGCCGCCTATGTATTGCTTCGGGGAGCGATATGTGGCCAACCCTTGTGGGGGTGGCTCTTGATGAGCAGGTGACCCCGGTGGTCTTTAAGATCATAGCCGCCATGATTTGATATCTGGCCAGCCTGCAACACCATATGTTGATATGTTGTGTACCGCGGTCATGGTGAAAATGACCAGGTGTTGCAAGATGGGCGATGCGGTTTGGTACCAGTAAAACAATTGATGAATGCATGCAATTTAATGAATAAGTGTACATATTTTACTACTGCAGTAGGGGTATAGTTAGATGACCATACTTGAATCCCACATTTGGTGTTGTAAATCCCACAGTCAGATCTGCAATTGTTGAAATATTCCTTTGTGCATATGCATTAGCTTAAGAGCATTTGCATATAGCAAGGAGGTATGCCAAAGATAATGAGATATGATGATGGATGTGATGAGGATGTAAAAATATATTTTAAGACAACATAAAAGTTATGAATACCAATAATGGTTGTGTGATAGTTCAATTATTGAGGGACGTGATTATGTCAGTGCTTGTGTACTTTGTTTGGAATTGTGATGTTATTCGTGATAAATGCATGATGGAATTGTGATGGTATATGGCATGGTGAATGTTATGAATGTGCAAAGTATACATGTTCGAATGCATATGTACATAATCACATGGTGTTCATATTCATACCTTTGGAATGTGGACTCACTCTCCCATGTTGTCTATTTTTAGACTTATGATGTAGGTACTCATGGGAAGGGGTTGATACTTTGAAGTTCACTTTGCTTGAGGAGGTAAATAGTGGTGTAGGAAGTGCCTTGGCCGGCGAGGTCTAGATTTTGTATAGCATGTTTTGTATATGGATGTTTATTTTGATATCTAGAATGGTGGTATATGATTTTGGTGGTCATAGAGCGAAAGAAGGGAATTGCTTCAGGAACCAATCTTGGTTGAGCGAAGTCTATCCCGCTTGAGCGAGATTTCCCCAGAAACGATGGAAACTCTCTGGCCGATTTTCGCTTGGGCGAGGCATCTCCCGCCTGGGTGAAAATCGTCCAGTAGCTAATTCACCTTATCCTCACTTGAGCGACCACCCTCCCGCCTGGGCGAAAACTTTCCAGAGGCTAACCTCTGATTCAACATCAATCTCGCTTGGGCGAGATGAAAACCCGCTCGAGTGAAATCAGGCCAGAGGCCAAAGCCCTGATCCATAACAATCTGGAACTTCATGAAGTCTTTCCTCTTAAAATTCATTCATGCAATAATTAAATTAATTAATTCTTCCGCTGATTTTAATTAGAAATTTACTATCAAAACACATTTTTAATTACCCTCTCATATCTTCATATATGGGAGAGTCTCTCATAGATCCAGGTGTTGTCTTAAATGTTCCACCACTTATTTTCTCATGATCTAATAATAATCTTAAATCGTGAAAAATTTACCCCTATTTTGGGGGCGTCTGAGCCTGGTATTAGAGCATTAGTTGCTCTTGATACGATCATGATTAATGTTATTCATATGATTGTTGTTTGTGATTGATTGGTTTATGAATTATTTGGTTGAATTGCGATGGTTATTGTTGAATTATGATTGATGCAAATGTTGTTGAGTCCGGCCAAGAGTCCTTACACTATTTACCTCTAGTGATGAATATGTTGTGATCATGTGTGGACAATGATATGATTATGTAGTGTAGTCCATGATGGGCCTATAAGTGCTAAATTTCTTGAATTTATAAGTCGAAAGGCTATTGTTTGGTCTAGTTACTTATGTGTGAGCCATGTTTTAATGTATAGGCATAAGATATGGCTGGTATACTAAATCGTGAGGCTGCTGCTATGGCAAATGCTTTAAACCGCTTTGCCGACCTCTTGGAAAGACAAGGCCAGCTGAATGTGGGACAAGGCTCCCAAGGTCTTGAGTTATTTCTCAAGAGGAAACCTTCAGAGTTTCATGGAGGTTACAAGCCTGAAGATGCATATGCTTGGATTAATGATCTGGAAAGAATATATGCAAGCTTCGAATGTTCTAAAGCGCAAAAAGTGGAATACATGGTCTTTATGATCTGCGATGAGGCTGAAGCTTGGTGGCGTCTTACTAGGGGATGAATGATATCTGCTGATGTTCCTTTGGTTTGGGAAAACTTCAAGGCGGAATTCTTGAAGAAATACTTTTCGGACAGCTATAGAAGGAAAAAGGAGCTTGAGTTTATGGAACTTAAGCAATGTGGTATGACGGTGGAGGAGTATGCCTCCAAGTTTGAAGAACTATGTGCATTTTATCCGCCCTATCAACAAGAGGGTACTGAAGCTTCCAAATCTGTGAAGTTTGAGAATGGGTTGAGGCCTGAGATCAAGCGGGCTATTCGACATCAAGAGATACGGAGTTTTCCAACGCTTGTGAATAAGTGTCGAATTTATGAAGAAGATGATGTGGCTCCTCCAATGGAAACACGAGCCTAAGTTGAAGGGCCAATTCTCTAGTTTCAAGAAACAAGGACATTTTAAGAAGAACAAGTTTCTCCATGGTGGATCCTGAAATATAAGGGGACGTGGTGCTTTTAGAGATGGATGTGGTGGTGGTAACCAAGGCCGTGGGAATGTCAAAGGCCTAACTTGTTTCAAATGTGGTGCTAACCACTTGGCACGTGATTGCCCTCGTGATGATGTGGTATGCTTCCAATGCAACCAACCTGGACATATTCGTCCAAATTGTCCATTGAATGTGGGGAATGTAAATGCTAATACTCCTGTACGTATGAATCTTAATGGAAACCGTGGAGGCCGTGGTAACTTTGAAGGTTGTGGTCATGGAAATGGTGACAGTCAAAATAGTGGCCGTAGTAGAAATTATAACTGTGGAGGACATGGAAATGGTCGAGGTAATGGCCACGGTGGAAGAAATGGGAACCACAATGGTGGTGATCAAGTACAAGCTGCAGGAAGAGTATTTGCAGTCACTGGTGAAGAAGCCGCACAAGTTGAAGATCTTATCCGCGGTGAGTGTGAAATCTCTAGTAATACGGTACATGTTATCTATGACTCTGATGCTACGTGTAACATCCTAATTATTAATTAATGATTAGATTAAAAATTAAGTGTAATTACAAAATTAGGATTAATTGTTAATTGAGGATTAATGTAAAATAAAAGAAACTTGATGCTGATGGGAGTAATGAGAGATGACACGTGATTAGATGGTGGCCCCATTTGCACGTTCTTCCACTCATTCTCCTCATTACCTTGAGTACATGCTCAGAACTCTCAACCACTTCTGCATTCTCACAAAATCTCTACGAGACTTCTTCTCTTCCTCTACGACTCTTCTTCTCCTTCTTCTTTGTTCTTTTTCGTTCATCTTCGTTCTTCTCCTTCTTTGTCAGTTGCGACTGTGGTGTTGTGGAGGACTTGAGGTTCCCCACTGTTGGCAAGGAGAGATCGTTCGGAGGAGGAGAAACTTTTAGTCTTTTAAGCTGCGTGTGTGGTGTTCGACTGGGTTCGACGGTTACTGAGCAGGAGAGAGTGATTGTGGAAGCGAAGGAGCAATGAAATCAGTGTTGAAAAAATAGAGCACGGGTTAGCACTGAAAACAGAGGAGCTTCTTGCGACTCTTCAAGAAGGTAGGGGGAGCTTTACATCTCAAATGCATAGTTATGGATGGATCCGGGGTGAAAGTACTGTGTGACGTGTTTATGGTTGTGAATATGTTGGTTGTGTGAATTATATGATGATAACTTTTGAATGTCGGGTGTGTGAGTGTGTTAGTTGAGTCACGTAAGGTTATATCCTTCTCCGTCCATGAAATATGTGTTAGTAAATATGAGAATGCATGAAAATGTACTGGATCTATGTTGGCCGAGTGCATGTGTTAAGAGGTTGTTATGCTGAGTTCCGTGTGTGGTTAAATACTTAATAGCATGTGGTATATGTTATTGATATTGCCAATATCGAGTGTATACTATGGACTGTTGGTTGATTTCTATGTAGATTTTCATACATGAAAGCATGAATACATGAGATGCATGTGATATGTGGTTTTACCAAGTGAAATGCCTCTATTGTGCTTATGAATATGTATGGAGAAAATAATAAAAGACCTTGGGTTGGACTCAAGGCAATACCGAGTGAAAGACTCGTGTACCAGCGTTGGACGCTTGGTGAAAGTCCTCGGGTTGGACTCGAGGCAGTGCCGAGTGCACTAAGCGTTGCACGCTTAAAGACCTTGGGTTGGACTCAAGGCAAGCTTACCGAGTTGGACTCAGGGCTGCCTGTAACACTCCCGTTGTCGCTTGGGGCGTTCCGATTCGGTTTTTCCTTCCTTTGGTCGGATTCTTGTCCGAATTTTCCTTGTTAGTCGTTTGGAATTTTTGGAAAAATTTTCTTTGTTTCGGATTTTATTTAATTTTGTTAGGATGTTTCACTATGCACTCGTTTATTTCTGAAGATTGTGTGAGGCGCTTGTGGGTGCCTGTGTGTATGATGAAAGGTTCTATATTGGTGACTACACCAATCAGTACTTGCTTAAGATCGGTGACTCGGTGTGAGAATGTCGAGATGGATCTTGAGGGTAGGAAATTTATTGTATCCCTCGTATGCTTGCCTATGAAGGATTTGGATATATATTCTAGGCATGGATTGGTTATCTGCTAACAAGGTTTTGGTTGATTGTCATAGCAAGACGGTGATCTTCCCAACTTCCAATGCTGAAGACTTTGATGTACAAGGTATCTCTCAGCTTCTTATGATGTTTTTCTTGGTTGATAGGAATGGTATTTCCCAATCTAGTGGAATCCCTATTGTTTCAAAATTTCCTGATGTGTTTCCGGAAGAGATTCCCAGATTACCTCCTCCACGAGAAGTGGAATTTGCTATTGACCTCCTTCTTGGCGCTGAGCCTGTTTCTAGAGCTTCTTATAGGATGTCTCCCATGGAGTTGACAGAATTAAAGAGACAAGTGGAAGAATTGCTTGAACGGGAGTTTATTCGCCCAAGTGTATCTCCCTGGGGTGCTCCTATGTTGTTGGTGAAAAAAAAGGATAGGAGCATGAGATTGTGCGTTGATTATCGCCAACTCAACAAACTAACCATTAAGAATAAATATCCTCTTCCACGTATTGATGATCTGTTGGATCAATTGGAGGGTGCTGTTGTATTTTCAAAGATCGATTTGCGTTCTGGATATCACCAAATTTGAGTGAAGACCGAGGATATTCCGAAGACTGCTTTCCGAATGCGATATGGACACTATAAGTACGTAGTGATGCCATTTGGAGTGACAAATGCTCCTGCGATTTTCATGAGTTACATGAATCGCATCTTTCATGAATATCTTGATCAATTTGTTGTGGTGTTTATCGATGATATTTTGGTGTACTCCAAGAGTCACGAAGAGCATGAAGGACATCTTCGTCTTGTATTGACTATTCTCCGTGAGAAAGAGTTGTATGCGAAGCTCTCCAAGTGTGAATTTTGGCTGTCTGAAGTCCAATTTCTTGGACATGTTATCTCAAAAGATGGAGTTGCCGTTGATAGATCGAAAGTTAAAGTTGTAATGGCTTGGGAAAGACCAACGTCTGTAATGGAGATAAGAAGTTTTCTTGGTCTTGCCGGCTACTACCGGAGGTTTATTGAGGGATTTTCCCGTTTAGCCTTGCCATTAACTAAGTTAACTCATAAGAGTCAACCATTCGTGTGGATGCGAGATTGTGAAGAAAGTTTTCAAGAGTTGAAGTTAAGACTTACTACCGCACTGGTGTTAGCATTGCCCGATTTGACGGATGAATTTGTAGTGTATTGTGATGCATCCAAACTTGGTCTGGGTTGTGTGTTGATATAAAAAGAGCGCGTGATAGCCTATGCGTCAAGATAATTGCGACCGCATGAGGTTAACTATCCTACTCACGATCTGGAATTGGCGGTGGTGGTCTTCGCTTTAAAGTTATGGCGACATCACTTGCATGGTTCTAAGTTTGTGGTCTTTAGTGATCATAAGAGCCTGATGTACTTGTTCGACCAAAAGGAACTGAATATGCACCAAAGACGATGGATGGAATTCCTAAAGGATTATGAGTTTGAATTGAAGTATCATCCCGGAAAGGTGAACGTAGTTGCCGATGCATTGAGCCGAAAATCATTACATATCTCTATGATGATGGCGAAAGAGATGTAGTTGATTGAACAATTTAGAGATTTGAATGTGGGTGTGGAGACTTATACTCCCAAGAAGATGTCAATAGAAATGTTGAAAGTCACAAATGAATTTCTTGAGTATGTGAAGGTTCGACAGCCGAATGATGAGTATTTGATTGAGATGAAGAAAACCCAAGGGAAAGGGAAGAACTTATTCCTGGTGGAAGGTCAAGATGGCATTTGGCATGTGAAGGGCCGAATTTTTGTTCCCTCAAGTGGTGATGTAAGAAAATATGTCCTTGAGGAAGCTCACAAAAGTGTATTGAGCATTCATCCTGGTTCTACCAAGATGTATCAAGACTTGAAAAAGAATTTTTGGTGGCCTGGCATGAAGCGTGATGTGGCAAACTTTGTGGCATCTTGCCTTGTTTGTCAGAAGGCTAAGGTCGAGCATCAAAGACCATCTGGTTATTTGAGACCGTTGGAGATCCCTGTTTGGAAATGGGATAGTATAGCTATGGATTTTGTTTCTGGACTACCCAGAACTCGTGCTGGAAACGATGCTATATGGGTTATTATGGATCGACTGACGAAGTGCGCTCACTTTTTACCCATGAATATGAAGAGTTCTTTGGAGAAATTGGCATAATTGTATATAAAGGAGATTGTTAGACTGCATGGTGTGCCGTCTAGTATCATATCTGACTGTGACCCTCGGTTCACTTCTCGGTTTTGGGGAAGTTTACACAATGAGTTGGGTTCTAAGTTGAAACTTAGTTTCGCATATCATCCTCAAACTGATGGGCAATCCGAGAGGATGATACAAAGTTTTGAAGATTTATTGAGAGCTTGTGTACTTGAACACGGTGGATGTTGGGAGAGATTTTTGCCATTGATTGAATTCACATATAACAACAGCTATTATAGCTCCATTGGTATGGCTCCCTATGAGACGTTGTATGGAAGGAAGTGTAGAACTTCATTGTGTTGGTTGGAGACCGGTGAAAACATGGCCTTAAGGCCGGAGATTATTCAAGAGATTACGAAGCAAATTAAGAAGATACAAGAGAATATAAAGATTGCTCAAGATAGACAGAAGAGTTATTATTACAAGAGGCATAAACCACTTGAATTTCAAGTTGGTGATCACGTATTCCTGAAGGTCTCGCGTGATAAAGGAATTGGAAGGGCGCTAAAGAGTGGCAAGTTGAGCCCTAGATTTATTGGACCTTATGAGGTATTGGACCGGATTGGTGACGTTGCTTATCGGATAGCACTCCCTCCGCATCTTGCTAATCTACACGTGTTCCATGTGTCGTAGTTGAGAAAATATATTCATGATCCTCTACATGTGATTCCGATGGACGAGATTGATGTACGAGATGATTTATCTGTTTCCCCTGTTTCTGTTTCATCGTCGAGCATTCCGTGAAGAAACTACAGAACAAGTTGGTACCTTTGGTGAAAGTTGCTTGGAAACATGGAAATGTGGAAACGTTCACATGGGAACGTGAGGACGACATCAGAGTGCGGTATCCCGATGTGTTCGAATCCGGTAAGTTAAATTTTGAGGACGAAATTTTCTTTTTTGGTGGGGTGGATTGTAACATCCCAAATTTTAAAATAAAGGATTAATTAAGGAAAATGAATATTGACAAATTGAATATGAATTATTTAATGTCCCAAACTATTGAAAATATATAAATTAAGATTTTTAGGGACTGTTGGTGAATTTTAGAGACCGATTAAGCTAAAAATGAGCCCGGTTGAGAGATGGGTGTCAGACTAAGTACCTCTGATTGAGATGATATTGGTCAGGGCTGTTGAGGATAATATTGGGAGTCCAAACCTATATTCAGAATAATTTTTAGATAAAGTATTGAGCCCGAACTAAGAGCCTGTTGGTTATAAAACGATGAATCTTTTAATGAAGGAATTAAAAATAAAACCAAAAGCCATGATTTTTCCCTTCTATTTTCTTTGGCTTCTTGGCTCCTTTGGCATGCACACCTTACTTATTCTTCTCTTTATCTTTTTTCCATTCTTCTTCTTCTTCTTCTCCCAAAAACCCTAAGTTTAAGTGGTGATCTCTTCCTCTCTCTGCATTTTCGTTGAAGAGGACTTGGAAGCTTGGAGTTCTTCCCTTCCTCTTCCTCCCATTTTCTTATGGTCTTCCTCTCCCTTAAAAACCCATTTTGTTTTGGGTGTGAGGTAAGATCCTTTCACCATTTTAGGATGGGCTCATGTTGATATTATGTGATGTGGGGGTTTGGAGGAGTAATGCATGAACATGGATGTTTACTAGAGCATTTAATGCTTATGCCCTAGAATGGGTTACCATAAATGTGAGTATTTATGAGGGGATAATGGTGGTTGGTGCATTAATGATGTGGGAAATAGAGATTGATGATGCATAAATGAGAGTTGTTGGGTTTTGAGAAAACCCTAACTTTGAAATTTGGGAGAAAATAGTTTATGTTGATTTAAGAATATGTGTTATGAAGAAATACATGACATTGAGAAATATGAATGTTGGTAGATGGTGTTTTGTGAAGAGTTAGGACAAAAGTTGTCTTGTAACCCTTGAACTTAATGATGGTGGTTTAATGGGAAGGAATTCCCGAAGCCTAATAAAGGATAAAAATGGTATCTACAACATGTCTAGCACATGTTGTAAAATTATAGATATGAATATGACTAAATAGAATTGAATTGATGACTTGAGTAGTTGATTGATTAAGGTTTTACATAAATATTGATGTAGGGCCTATTCCGAACGACGAGGCGGGAGCGTCTTATCAATCGGAATTCTTCTCTTGAGGTAGGAGAGGAGTCTTAAGTTCTAAATGCATGAATTTGAATGTTATTTGATTGTGGTATGTATTATCATGCATGTTAGCCTTGCTTGAATATTGTTAGAAATGATGATGTGTTGTACGATGTAAATTATATGTTTGGCAACATGCTTTGAATGCATTTAGAAGAAATTTTGATGTGTGGTGTGGTGGCATGAATTGTTTGATGAATGTGTGGTTAGATAAATATATGTCCACCTAGAAAGCATAACGAATGATAATGATTTTGATGGAGAATAAATTGTATTCTTGTATGGTATTAAAGTTGAATGATGTGATTGATAACTATTGAGAACGCCACGCAAAGATTCAAATTAATAAGAATAACGAACAAGATTGAATACATTAAAAACCTTGTGGTAATGTTGGTGTTGATGATGATGTATGGTGAGTGGCATGTATAGGATGCATAGAGTGAGAAATGCATATGATCTGCATTTGCATCCATGGCATACTGCATAGCCGCCGTTGTTGAACATTAGGGGAGTTCCCTCGGCCGACCTAGTGGGAGGGTGGCTCGGTGCACGAGCAAGTTGTATTTCCCCTGTGACTTGGTGTGAAGTCACGAAGCCGCCCATGTATTGCTTCGCGGAGCGACATGTGGCCGACCCTTGTGGGGGTGGCTCTTGATGAGCAGGTGACCCCGGTGGTCTTTAAGATCATAGCCGCCATGATTTGATATCTGGCCAGCCCGCAACACCATATGTTGATATGTTGTGTACCGCGGTCATGGTGAAAATGACCAGGTGTTGCAAGATGGGCGATGCGGTTAGGTACCAGTAAAACAATTGGTGAATGCATGCAATTTAGTGAATAAGTGTACACATTTTACTACTGCAGTAGGGGTATGGTTAGATGACCATGCTTGAATCCCACATTTGGTGTTGTAAATCCCACAGTCAGATCTGGAATTATTAAAATATTCCTTTATGCATATGCATTAGCTTAAGAGCATTTGCATATAGCAAGGAGGTATGCCAAAGATAATAAGATATGATGATGGATGTGTTGAGGGTGTAAAAATATATTTTAAGACAACATAAAAGTTATGAATACCAAATAATGGTTTTGTGATAGTTCAATTGTTGAGGGACGTGATTATGTCAGTGCTTGTGTACTTTGTTTGGAATTGTGATGTTATTCGTGATAAATGCATGATGGAATTGTGATGGTATATGGCATGGTGAATGTTATGAATATGCTAAGTATACATGTTCGAATGCATATGTACATAATCACATGGTATTCATATTCATACCTTTGGAATGTGGACTCACTCTCCCATGTTGTCTATTTTTAGACTTATGATGCAGGTACTCATGGAAAGGGGTTGACACTTTGAAGTTCACTTTTGTATGAGGAGGTAAATAGTGGTGTAGGAAGTGCCTTGGCCGGCGAGGTCTAGATTTTGTATAGCATATTTTGTATATGGATATTTATTTTGATATCTAGAATAGTGGTATATGATTTTGGTGGTCATAGAGCGAAAGAAGGGAATTGCTTCAGGAACCAATCTCGCTTGAGCGAAGTCTATCCTGTAACATCCCTGTTTTTAGTAACAGTCTTATTTGGTAAATTTTAAAGTATGAAAGGTCTGTAAGTGAGAATTGGTAAATAAATACTCTGTAGATGGTCTGTAATATCACAAGAATTTCATTTTTGTGTGTAATTATGGAATTTATATAGACCAATAATGCAATTATTCAAATTCCGAGTGAAAAAGGGTTCCGTTCCGAGTGACAGAGAGAAATACCGACTGAAGGATGAAATTCCGAGTGTAAGTTTATGTTGTCCGAGTAACATATGACCGAGAGGGTTACTACCGAGTGGAATCCTAGCTTCGGAGACATTTGGAGTGAAGTGTGTTTAAGAGAACCACTTCCAGGTGAAAATTTTGAGTCAAAACACCCTTGAATGACTTGTTTCCGAGTCAAACCTTGCCAAGTGCTTCCTTTTCCGAATGAAACTTCTCTGATTGCAGTATTTCGAGTAAAGGGGCTCAGTCAGGGATATATCCGAGTGGCATTTCAAAAAATTGAGTATGATGAGGATCAGGTGAGATCCTGGATGAATTCCGTCCGAGTGGGGAGTTTTGAAAGAAATCTAAGATGAGGTGAATTTCTGAGTTCAATCCGAGTGAGTTTGTCCAAGTCAGAACCTCCCTAGTGAGGAAGGGGATAACATTCCGGGTAGAAAGATCTCCAAGTGTGGTATTTTGGGCAGTGGAGTTCCGAGTAGGGGCATATTTGAGCCCGGTGTAACCTGTCCTGAGTGGCATGCCCCGAATATGAAATGCCTAGTGGAATATAGTGATGGAAACCCATTCCGAGTAAAATATATATATAAGGCTTAGAACCAATTTTTGAGTGAGGCGTATGTTTATGACTCCTTTTCCGAGTGGTGAAGACCTTAAAGGATTCCGAGTGAAACGTATTTTGAGAAAGGATAGTCTATGTGTTGCTAAGAGATGAATAGCCGAGTGAACCCCGAGTGGGGAAGGACTTAAATGCTCCTGAGTGGTAAAATCCGAGTGAACCTCTTCTGAGGGAAGAAGGGTTGTGATAGTTTTGATTAAGGTATACTCTAGGAGTCATATTCCGAGTGAACGATGTTATATGTATATTCCGATTGATTAAGGGTACCTATTCCGAGTGGCTAAGTATGAAATAAGTCCGAGTAAGACTTCACTTAGTGAATCCCTCCGAGTGATGTGGAGTTTGAATAAATCTGAGTGGATAAGATTTCATTAGGTCTGAGTGAGACAGTTTAGTCAATTCCTCCGAGCGATGAGAGGTCAGAGTAATGCCAAATGGAACTTGATGGTGGAATCCGAGGGTGTAACTCCGAGTGGGGGATTGGCACCTATGGGGATTTATGATGTGTTGTACAGAAGAGTCGGTTTTTGAAGTAAATTACCGAGTGAGAAAAGACTAGGTTTGGAATGATTTAACCGAGTGAGAACCATCAGAAATGACTCGGGCTTGAGTGAAGTTGCCGAGTGAAAGACTGATTGAGAAATGACTCGGATTTGGAATATATTGCCGAGTGAAAGGCCAATTAAGAGACGAGTCAGCTCTGATTAATTTTGCCTAGTAGAAAACCAAGCAAGATGAGTCGGTGTGAGGGTGAATTACCAAGTGAATGATGGGTCGGTCAGGATTATCTTGCTGAGTGGAAAACCTGTGTGCCTTAAGCCGATTTCAGGGAGATTCTACCGAGTGAGATAATTTATGAGAGTCCGAGGCAACTCCGACTGAGTCACCTCCAAGGAAGAGAAATTTGACCGAGTGTTTCAAGAAGAATCAGTTCCGAGTGAGTAACCAATAGGTGGAAAGTCAGTTTCTGAAAGGCATAACCGAGTGGAACTCCGAGTGAGTGAAGACTCGGATTCGTAATAAATTTACCAAGCAGGAAGTCTGAGTGAGAGAAAGAACTCAGTCTGGATAGGTTCTGCTGAGTGAGAAGAGGAGTACTTGAGTCGGTTTCGGAGGAATTCTGAGCGAGAATTGGATGACTCGCTCAAGCGGGTTGGACTTCGCTTGAGCGAGATGGACCCCCTGATGCATAATTCCTCCTTTCAATCAGCCCTTTCTCTACTTCACCCAAGCGAGCATACTGCGCTCAAGCACGCTCAGCCTTGATACTCTTTTCTTCACTTCGCCCAAGCGAGGACAGTATCACTCGCTCAAGCGAGTCAGAGTTCGCTTGAGTGAGATGACCCTGTAGCTCTATTTCCTTTCGTTCCTGCTGCTGACCGGTCCACTTGTCCATATAAATCCAAAAAGGACTGTCACAACGAGCCAATTGCAGGGAAAAGTTGCACCTTTTCACTCACCTTTAGATAATTTAATATATATTCCCTTTAATCTTACCAACTCTTGTACGTAAGTGGCTGAAATGGTCAAAGCTGACGGTGGACATAGCTCAAAAGTCTCCATTATTCCACCTAACCTTCAGTCACGGGGAAAACTTGTCTCCCACTTGCCTCTTCCTTATTAAACCAATACCACAACACAGCTCTCTGTTCCTTCTTCTACAAACTTTTAGAACCAACGTAGATTAACAAAGCTCTCTCTTCCTTCTTCTACGAACGAGCTTCTTCCTCTCTCAATTTCCTATCCTCCTCACTGTGAGCTGAAGTAAGGACAGTTAAGGGAAACTTCCTCAACTCCATTAAGGTAAGGGGGTATATTCTCGGGTATTCTGGGGAAATCCGAGTGAAAGGAAAGGGTTAAGGTACCTTTGGTCCTCACCTTTCCAGGACAGATTCGATGTTGTTGTGAATTAAATGCTTTAATTGTTACTATTTGTATATATATATTTGTTGCTAAGTGGATATACTCAGTGTTGAATTGTGAAAAGATATGAACTGTATTGGACTGTGAAAATACTAAGATTCATGGGTGTCTATGTGAATTCCAGTGAGAAATTATAAAACAGAAGTTGGATTCAATGAATAACAAGCTCGGTTTTGTATAAACCGACCGGATCATCTAAAAATACATAATTTCACTCAGATGTTTTATATAAACTGACCGGATCATTCCACTTGAAAGGATTACTCGGAAGTTTACTTAATCAAAGAAATTGGTCCGAGAGGTACTTCCACTTCTCTCGGAAACAACTCATTCGGAAGCATTTCAGTCGGAAATGTTTCCATTTCACTCGGACTTTACTTACTTGAACGTGTCTCATTCAGACAGAACATTTTCTCACTCAAAAACTCTTCCTCAATCATATTTCACTCGGAAAACATCTTAGTTTCACTCAGAAAACTCTTTTCAGTTTGATTTCACTCGGAATTATAGTTATTTCACTCAGAAAACTTTTCTCAGTCTGATTCCACTCGGAATCAGGGTTATTTCACTCGGAAACCTCATTTTACTCGGTATCAAACTTATTTTACTCGGAAAATCTGGTTTTCAACATTTTCACTCGGAAACAACTCTTTTTACTCAGAAAACCTAGTTTTTTTAATATTTTTCACTCGGATTTTCATTCAGAAACTCTTCTTTAATTCTTTTTAAATTATTTTGGGATGTTACAATTATTATTATTATTCTTATTGTTATTATTATTGTTATTCTTCTTATTATTATTATTAACTAGTATTATTGTTATAGATATTATTATTGTTTTAATCTCGAATAATGAAATAAGAAACATATTATTTACTCTTTAAACGAAGTATTATTTTAGCCAAGATATAACCGATATATTTTCTAGAATAAGAAAAAATAATAATAAAAATGACTTGCAACGTCTAAATTGTTGATGGATCCAAGAGCTTGTGAATAAATATTATGAGACTGGAAGCACATAGATACCCAAGGATCAAATGATAAAAATAATGCATTTCGCATCATGAAAATATTTTGAAGGAGAAAAACTAGAGCATACACCTGGTACGCTGGAGGACATTCACGTTCGATCTCTGAGGGGAATCTTAGGAGTACGACCGAAACGGAAACCCAATGGCATCAGAGTCACGCCTGAAGCCGGGTGAGACGATGCAATTCTGGTGTACTTCGACTAAATGACGGGATGTATCTATGATCGTGTAGAGCCAAGTCCCAAGATGAAATAATATATATTGATGAGAACCTGTGAGTTCATTCGTACCTTATGATAATGAATGGAGGACTTGGTGAGCTCCGATCGCTCTAGAATGGAAACGTTGTGCCCAAGAGGCAACTTGAGCAGGATGAATTCCAAAGAATAAAAGAATGATGATGGTGGATTGATTTATTGGGCCCACATGCATCATGAGACTTAATTAAGATAAATCATAATAAACCCTACTCATGCATTTCCATGTTTGATTGTTATAGTTATAAATATGTTAATTGCATGATTTATGTGATATTATCTGTTGACTGGATTATGTCTGCACCGGGTAACCTTCAGGGTCTTGGGTTATACTCACCCTTACTATTGAATATTAATAGAGGAAATAGGGAATCAAGAACAGGAGTACGACGAACAGCAATACGCTGAACCAACTGGGAGTGTTCATTAAAGTAGAATAGATGTAGTAGATATTTATTAATGAATAATAAGACACGGGATGACTGTATAATATTTAAGGGTGCCTGCGTGCCGCATTCTATTAAGAGTACAATTATTTATAGTTTGTGAATGACTATGTGATTTATCTACTATTTGCTTCCACTGATCTGCCATTATTTTTTTAAAAAAAAAATGTTCACTTTTTCTGAAAACTTGTGACCTCTCGGTTAAATAGGATGATCCTATAGAAGGGTCTGTCCTATCTAACCGAGGGTGTTACATATCCCGCTTGAGCGAGATTGCCCCAGAAACGATGGAAACTCTCAGGTTGATTTTCGCTTGGGCAAGGCATCTCCCGCCTGGGTGAAAATCATCCAATAGCTAATTTACCTTCTCCTCGCTTGAGCGACCACCCTCCCGCCTGGGCGAAAACTTTCCAGAGGCTAACCTCTGATTCAACATCAATCTCGCTTGGGCGAGATGTGTGACACCCCAAAAATAGAGGTAAATTTTTCGCGATTTTATTATTATTAATCTATAAAACATGTGAGTGGTGAAGCCAATTATCAATTACCCTGGATCTATCAGAGACCTATCTCATATATGAAGATATGAGAAGGTAAGTTAAAGAAATTAACTCTTAAGAAATCCATAATTAATAGTAGCGGAAGTATCTTTAGTAAAATAATATTATGGAATTAAATTCTTAAGAGATCACTCATTTGAAATTAAGAAGCCAAGGTTATCCCAAAGTGTTCATAAAGTAGGATGGAATCATGGATTAATATGAAGAAAATGGAAATAACATGTTTAAAGCATTTTGGGAGAATCAGGTCCCCCTCGCTCAAGCGAAATCCCAATTCGCTTGAGCGAGCTTCGCATAGCACGCTTAGGCGAATCATAAAATGCTGAGCGAAAGAAGAAAATGAAGATTCAGGGGTCACTTCGCTCAAGCGAACCCCAACTCGCTTGAGCGAGTATTGCAATCCTCGCTTGGGCGAAGCCAGCGAGCGTAAGGCGAAAAACGCCCAGAACCCATTCCACGCTCACTCGCTCAGGCGAAACCATCCCCGCCTAAGCGAGATTACTCAAAAGAGCAATTTCCTGATAAACCCGAGAGCAAAACCTGAGACCAAAACCCTCTCGGTTGGGCGAATCCCCAACTCGCCTGAGCGAATACCAACCAAAATCCAAACTCTGATTCTAATGTAATTTTGCTTGAGCGACTTACACATCCGCTTGAGCGAAAATGGAATAATGGCCCAACACTGATGCTGGGACGATCTCGCTTGAGCGAGTCCTATTCTCGCCTATGCGATAATCATCCAGAATCCGAAAATTGATACAGGGGCATTCTCGCTTGAGCGAGAAGCCCTCTCGCCTGAGCGAGTTTGACAGAAAAATAGGGGAAATGCAGAAATCCCCAACTCTCTACACCAAAACTCATTCTAATCAATTTTACTCAATTTCAACACTTCATACATATTATATTACATGTTTAAAACTTGTTCAAATTGATCTTACCTATAAATTTCCATTACAACTCATTTAAGGTATAAAGATCAACTCAATCATCCTTATGCTTCATAAAGTTTATATTCCAAATATAACTTCATTTATTCATCAAGTTTTCGGAGAGTTTTATCAGTCATTCATTCTTAGGGTCATGATTGAAAATGAGTCATAGACAAGGATCTCATTTTCTTCCATAACCTACCAACAACATCATTGTAAATATATAAGTATATCCATCATTCATACAATTATCCCTTCTAAATCCAAACTACACCAACCATATATTGTACTATATACATTATATCCATCCCACACATCTAGGTAAACCAAAATATTGCCGGCCAAGGCATTCTTTACCAAAAAGGGGCCTCCTTCACACTCCTCCTCCACAACAGCTCCAAAGCAATACCTACAACACAAGAGCTAAAAAGATATACCACAGGGAGAGTGAGTATACTTTCTCAATGACGAAAATCCAATAAATAGAACAATATATGCATGAATGCAATACAACTATCTCCTTCCCAAGAGGAGTTTATTTAATATCAACCAATCAATCAATAATTTTTCATTCCAATACAATTATTCCTTGATTCTCTTAGAATTATATCAATCAGTTCACCATCACTATCTAGTAATTAAAGAGGAGTTTCCATTCATATCTCATCATCAAGGCATCACACTATACCATGCTTTCAAACTGATGCACATGCTAATGTCATGAAAATGCATATGCACGGATCCGATTTCATTTCCTCGGGTGATCGCAACCACCATATCATATACTCATTCTCAATGGTTTCCCGCCTCGCAAGGGGTACTCCCTCTGGCAACCTCGCAAGGTGCTTCTCGTGATCGCAACCACGTTCAATATTTCATATAGGTTTCCCTCCTCGCAAGGGGTACTCTCGCCTCATGATCGCAACCATGGGCATTCAATCTCATTGGTCCCACACGGCCTTTCATTTCAATATCAGGTGATCGCAACCACCGGTCTAATAATCATAGGAACTCGCAAGCCCTTTTTCATTTCCATCATCAAGTGATCGCAACCACTTATCAACATCATCATAATATGCATGTCATGCCATGTATACAAAAATGCTCATGCATGCCTCAAGCTCATTTAGATTATCTTACCCTCTCATCTAGGGTACATTCATTTTCAACCACACAATTTTCCACCAATTCATACACAAGTGTCAATTCTCGTATCCAAGAAACATTCCAACCAAAGATTTTAGGCACTTATCATGTCTTATATGAAATCAATAATACATCAACGCATAATAAGCCATTCATAGCCTCTTTTAGGCTTCATCATATAAACACTCATTTTAGACACCATACACAATTCTCATCATCATACACAATTCATTTCACTTACACATAATATCACCTTTATTTAAGAAAACATGTCATACTACATTAATACATACATTATCATCCAAATTCTCATGCATTTAGAAAATACACCCCTCTCCTACCTCAAGAGAAGTAGACCTCTGGGGTTGATGTTCCTGCTTCACCAATATTGCCAAGCCCTACACCAATCATTTATAGGGCCACATCAATTATTTATTCAAACACCAATTCAATATATATATATACATAGGTGTACACATGATTCTTATCATGTGAAAACTATTTACCAATTTCATTCGTTTGCCTACTTAGGCTTCGGGAATTCCTTTCCTTAAATTACAATCCCTTAGTATCAAAGGCTACAACCTAATTATTAGGTTATTCCATCTAGTAAAATCTCCACCAACACCTTGGTGAGTTTCCCACCTATTATGACTTCAAATCAACTTTATCATCATTTAATGTATCCACCACATCACTTATAATACTCTTCCCATCAACAAATGTTAACTTTTTCAATAAATGCTATCCTCTTCAATATTTTACTTTTCCTCCTAAAATTCAAGTTTAAGGTTTTCACCAACCCACCAACCTTCATAAATGCTCATATACGTCCTTCTTTTTCCACCATAGTTATAACTACCTCATTAATCACTCATAAGCTTGTATTTATGTCAACTTATCTTTATATTTCCACTTTTGAACTTTCCTCAACATTTCTCATACATTTACTGTGTTCTAACACCAAAACTTCAACTAATCTTCAACTTTATACTTATATACATGGAAAATGGTCATAATCTTACCTCAAGAGAAGAAAAGAGTGAGTTTGCAGAAGATGAAGAGGTTCACACGAATTTGAGGAGGAAAGAGGAGGAAATACTTTAGTTTCCAAGCTTTCTTGAAGTCTCTAAAGGTTATTAATGGAGAAAGAAGAGATATCTCCTTTCAATTTAGAATTCAAGGGCAAAAGGAAGGTGAATTATGAAGAAGAAAAAGAGATATGAAGAAGAAGATAAGAAGAAGAGTGTCTACGTGAGGGAGAAAGAGAGCAACCGCCTTTTTGAATGGGAAAAAGGAAATTCAATATTTAAATTATTAATCCTTCATTAACTCTTCCGTTTTTAAACAAACAGGTTCGCCGTTCGGGCCAAAAACATATTCTAAAAATTATTCCGAATATAAATTCAGAATCCCAATAACATTATCTACGGCCCTGACCAACGGCATCTCAATCAGAGATACTTGGTCCGACACCTATATTTTATCCGGGTCAGTTTTCAGCTCATCTGACCACCATAATTCACCAGCAGTTTCGAAAAGCCTTGTTTAAGTCATTTCAAGAATTTTGGGATATTTATTAGCCCAGAGTTAATTATCCAACATTTATTTTCCTAATTTATCTTCCTATTTTAAAAATTCGGGGTGTTACAATCCACTCCCCCTAAAGAAAATTTCGTCCTCGAAATTCAACTTACCGGACTCAAATGCATGAGGGTATCGCTTACAGATATCGTCCTCGCGTTCCCACGTAAATGTTTCCATATCTCTATGCTTCCATACCACTTTTACTAATGGTACCATCTTATTCCGTAGTCTCTTCACGGAATACTCAACAATACGAACAGAAACGGGAAGAATGGATAAGTCATCCTGCACCTCAAGATCATCAACAGAGATCACGTGCTGAGGATCATGTACATACTTCCTTAACTGAGACACATGGAATACATTATGAAGATTTGCAAGCTGTAGAGGGAGTGCAATTCGATATGCGACGTTTCCAAACCGCTCCAAAATATCATAGGGTCCAATGAATTTAGGGCTTAGTTTCTTGCTCTTCAAGGCTCTTCCTATACCTTTATCACGCGAAACTCGTAATAACACATGATCGCCGACTTGAAATTCTAGTGGATTTCTTCTTCTATCATAATAGCTCTTCTGTCGGTCTTGAGCAATTTTCATCTTTTCCCGGATCATCTTGATCTGCTTGGTAGTTTCTTCAATAATTTCAGGTCCTAAGGCTAGATTCTCACCAACTTCAAGCCAACATAAAGGAGTTCGACACCTCCTTCTGTATAATGCCTCGTATGGTGCCATACCAATACTAGAATGAAAACTATTATTGTAAGTGAATTCGATCAGAGGTAAATATTTTTCCCACGAACCGCCATGCTCTAAAACACAAGCACGCAGTAAGTCTTCAAGACTTTGAATAGTTCTCTCAGACTGCCCATCGGTCTGAGGATTATATGCCGAACTTAGCTTCAGTTTTGAACCCATCGCCTCATGTAAGCTTCCCCAGAATCGGGAAGTAAATCGGGGGTCACGATCAGAAACAATGCTTGATGGCACACCATGTAATCTCACAATCTCCCGAATGTACAACTGTGCTAAATCTTGCAAAGAGCTCTCCATGCTGATTGGCAAGAAATGGGCACTCTTTGTCAAACGATCCACAATCACCCATATTCCATCACATCTGGACCTCGTTCTTGGTAATTCGGACACAAAATCCATGGCAATCGCGTCCCACTTCCAAACAGGGATATCAAGTGGCCTCAAAGTACCCGAAGGTCTTTGGTGTTCCACCTTCGCCTTCTGACAAGTAAGGCAAGAAGCTACAAAGTTAGCAACATCACGTTTCATTCCAGGCCACCAAAAATTCTTCTTTATATCGCGATACATCTTAGTTACACCAGGGTGGATGCTAAACATGCTTTTATGTGCTTCCTCCAGCATTGTGCGTCTCAAATCACCGAATGAAGGTACATACACACGACCTTTTATTCGCCATATACTATCAACGCCTTCCACAAGGAATAGATTTTTCCCATTATCCTAAGATCTGTTAGGCAATCCCTAAGCATGAGCAGCGGAAAAATAAAAGGGATTCCATAGGATTTGCAAGGTTCCGTGTTTCAAAGCACAAAAACAATTTCGAAATTCATTTTGGATTACCTCTTGAAGAACTCTGAAGCAGTCGTAGCCTCGTCCTTTAGGAGTCCACACGAGCACTCCCACCAGAATCGTAACACTTGCCAACTGCTAGTTTGACGGCGTGTAGCTCTTGCAACTTTTGCGAATTTATGTCTCACTTGAGTAAACGGCCTATGAGCATCTTATGCTCTATTTATAGGCTTAGGTTTGACCTAATTTGTTCTTTCTAAAAGTGGGCTCCTTACTCATTCCAAATGAGTTAGGCCCAATAGCTTTATTTTAGTCCAACTAAAATAAGACAACATTTTCTGATGGGCTTACTCTATGTGTGTGACCCTATAGGTAAAATACCCGGTCATATTAATAATAAACTATTTTATTATTAATATAAAATAAGAGCGGCATCTAGCAATGCATCATTATGTCCGAATATTATCAACATAACCTATAAGTGATAATTATTTAATATGTTTATTCCTTTTGTCACGATATGCTAATTGGGCCCAAGGCATGGTCGCGTCATCCTTGTACGGCCCAATTTATTTTACTTGATACCGGAGTAGACTGGATCCGAATAAATATCTAATATTTATTCTTTCTAGCATGGCCATGCGTTTTCTTGGTCTTACTCCATCAAGTGGCCTATGGATATCACTCCTGTCACATAGGAGAGACAAATCCCATCTACATCACTCACATCCCTCTGCATAATTTGTTCATTGCCTAATCACAACCTTTATAGTCCTCTTGTTATAGAAGACGTTTAATTGTATTAAAACAATAAACTCCTCATATAGGAATCGTAGTGACTTCAGGTCGAAGGACTACATATACCATTATCACATTGAGAATCGTTTATGACAATCATGTAACGATCCATACAACGTTCTCATGGTGGGTCTGTCCAGTACATCATTACTCTTAATCTGTACCTGTGTGAAGACTCGATATCATCTATATCTATGATCTGTGAGATCAGGTCATCAGTACACTCACACACTAGTCTCAGTGTATTTACATGTCCCCATGTAAATACTTGACTAGGGATATTTTAGGAATAATTTTTATATGACCTATTACTCCAAGGATAAATATGTCTTAAAACAATTTTAAACTGAAATATTTATTCTATTGATAAGTAGAAAAATGATACAAATGAAGAAGCATAAAAGCTCATAGTGCATACACTAACAAGATCTTTGCACCTCTTGTAAATAATCATCATCTTTTTGTTTCTCTTTCACAAGCTCCAAAAACTCATTACTTATTTTCAAGGTAGCAAAACATAACTTCTTGGAGGATTGAACTTCGGTCCCAACATTCAAATTCCGAAATTCTTCAATTAGTTCAAGCTCTTTGACCATCATGGTTGATATATGCAAGGATTTCCGACTAAGAGCATCGGCAACAACATTAGCTTTTCCCGGGTGGTACATCAATTTAAAGTCATAATCCTTCAAGAATTCCATCCATCTTCTTTGTCGCATATTCAATTCCTTTTGGTCGAAAAGATATTTCAAACTTTTGTGGTCACTGTAAACCATAAATCTCGAACCATACAAATAACGACGCCAAATCTTCAAGGCAAACACAACCGCAGCCAACTCCAAATCATGAGTTGGGTAATTAATTTCATGAGGTCGCAACTGACGTGAAGTGTAAGCTATTACACGTTCTTTCTGCATTAGCACGCATCCAAGTCCATGCTTGGAAGCATCACAATACACTACAAACTCTTCTTGTAAGTCAGGCAACGCTAAGATAGGAACAGAAGTCAGTCTCATTTTTAACTCCTCAAAGCATTTCTCACATTCAACCGTCCATACAAAAGGTTGGTTCTTCCTTGTCAAATTCGTCAAAGGTCTCACAGGACGAGAGAAACCTTCAATGAACCTTCGATAATAACCCGCAAGTCCAAGAAAACTTCGGATTTCAGTAACCGTCGTAGGTCTCGACCATGCCATAACGGCTTCAACCTTTGAAGGATCCACCGAAATACCATCCTCGGATATTACATGTCCAAGGAACTGGACGCTCGTCATCCAGAATTCACATTTAGAGAGCTTGGCATACAACTGGTTCTCTCTAAGAATGTTCAGTACCACTCTCAAGTGTTCTTCATGTTCTTCGCGACTCTTGGAATATACCAGGATATCATCGATAAACACCATAACAAAACGATCTAGGTATTTGTGGAAGATGTGATTCATGTAACTCATGAATACCGCTGGAGCATTAGTAACTCCAAATGGCATCACGACATACTCGTAGTGGCCATATCGTGTTCTAAATGCAGTCTTGGGAATATCTTTGGCTCTCACCCGAATTTGATGATAACCGGAACGTAAATCAATCTTCGAAAATACCACCGCACCTCTCAATTGATCCAACAGATCATCAATACGAGGTAAAGGATATCTATTCTTTATCGTCAACTTGTTCAATTGGTGGTAGTCTACACACAACCGCATGGTTCCATCCTTTTTCTTAACTAACAAAACAGGAGCTCCCCAGGGTGACACACTGGGTCAAACAAATTCCCTCTCAAGTAGCTCCTCAACTTGCTTCTTTAATTCAATTAACTCCATAGGAGACATCCTATAAGGAGCAATAGACACTGGTTCGGCACCAGGTACAAGGTCAATAGCAAACTCAACCTCCCGTGGAGGTGGTAAGCCAGGTATCTCATCAGGAAACACATCCAGAAATTCAGACACCACGGTGATATTAGTGGGACCGGGATTACTTGTCCCATCAGTGAGAGATAACAACATGCAAAGTTGAATTATACCTTGTACATCAAACTGTCCTCTATCAAGAGAAGGGAAAATAACGGTCCGTTGTTGACAATCAACTATGACTTTATTGGTAGAAAGCCAATCCATACCAAGTATAATCTCCAATCCCTTCATAGGCAAGCAAATAAAAGATGCAACAAATTTTCTCCCATCTAGGAGCATATCAACATTATCGCACCGGTTAACCGATCTAAGACAAGTACCGGTTGAAGTGGTAATCATAAGAGCATTTTTCATTAGACACACCGGCAATCTCAATCGCCGAACACAATCCTCAGATATAAAAGAGTGGGTCGCACCCGAATCGTAAATGACATGAACTGAATGTCCAAGGATTTCACACTTACTTTCAACCAGATTTTCTGCTCGTGCTGCTTCCTCACCGGTCACAGCAAATACTCTCCCGGCATTAGGTTGACGATCTCCTCCATCCCTATTTCCATCATTAGCATCATTACCATTTCCTCGACCGTTGCCACGCCTTCCACCATTATAGCCACCTCGGCCACCACGTCGACCGCCATTATTTCCATTACCACAGCCTCGACCACCATTATAACCTCCGCGGTTCACATAAGCAGGTGCATTAGCATGATTAGTAACATTAGCTTGTACCGGAGCCGGTCTTACAAGCATGGGACATGCAGAACGGATATGTCCCACCTGATCACAATTAAAGCATACAACATCTTCATGATGCACACATTCCTGAACGTAATGAGGTCCTCCACATCTATAACATCTCGACCCATTGGTATTTATATTACCCCAGCCAAAAACATTACCACGTCCACTGCCTCTAGCTTGGACATTAGAAGGAGCACCCCTCAGAAAGCGTCCTCTTCTAAAACTTCTTTGCCTCTTAAAACTAGAAGCTTGACCCTTCAACTTAGAGTCAAATTTAGAGTGTTGAAAAGAAGCATGTTCTTCATAGATGCGGCACTTATTCACAAGCACCGTGAAACTTCGAATCTCTTGGTGACATATAGCCCTTTGAATATCGGAACGTAACCCATTTTCAAACTTCACGCATTTTGACACTTCAGTTCCCTCTTGTTGAAAAGGAGGGTAGAATTCACAAAGTTCTTCAAACTTGGAAGCATACTCTTCCACCGTCAGCGTGCCTTGCTTGAGTTCCATGAACTCGAGTTCTTTCTTGCTCTTATCACTTTCGGGCACATATTTCCTCATAAGTTCTCGCTTAAAGTTCTCCCAAGTTAAGGGAATCGCAGCAGCATTCATTCTATTCTTGGCGAGTCTCCACCAAGTCTCTGCTCCATCCCTCAGCATAAAAACAGCATACTCCACTTTCTGGAGCTCATTGCATTCAAAGCTATCAAAGATCCGCTCAACATTCCGGATCCAACCATAGGCTTGCTCAGGCCTAAATCCACCATGAAATTCAGTAGGTTCTCGCTTTAAAAACATGTCAAGGCCCTGAGTGCCTTGAACAACAATAGGAGCAGATGGTCTTTCTGCCTCTTGTCTCTCACAGTTTTGTGATTCGAGGAGATCCGCAAAACGATTCAAGGCTCTAGCTATAGCATCATCATTATATTGACGACGACGGGCCATCACAATATCTAAAACCACAACATAAAATTCAACCAATATCAGTAAACTCGTTCATAAAATTCCTCTATGAGTTCACACTATAGTATTTTATTATAAAATTTAAATTGTGAGCCTCCCCCATAGAGTCCAATAGCAACATTTTTTATTAAAGCCCATATGGCAGCATCATCATATCATAACATAGTATGCATTCATAATACATAAGATTCTTCATTGAGGGAGGATAGGGTGAAGAAGCTTGGCCGGGCTTATCAAAATCACATTCAATCCATCATCAATTCATACGCAATCAATCAACAATAACAATGATTCATCAATCACATATCACTTTCCAGTAATAGCAATGGCTAAACACAGTAATACAGAGCGAATAATGCTCTGATACCAAGTTGTGACACCCCAAAAATAGAGGTAAATTTTTCACGATTTTATTATTATTAATCTATAAAACATGTGAGTGGTGAAGCCAATTATCAATTACCCTGGATCTATCAGAGACCTATCTCATATATGAAGATATGAGAAGGTAAGTTAAAGAAATTAACTCTTAAGAAATCCATAATTAATAGTAGCGGAAGTATCTTTAGTAAAATAATATTATGGAATTAAATTCTTAAGAGATCACTCATTTGAAATTAAGAAGCCAAGGTTATCCCAAAGTGTTCATAAAGTAGGATGGAATCATGGATTAATATGAAGAAAATGGAAATAACATGTTTAAAGCATTTTGGGAGAATCAGGTCCCCTCGCTCAAGCGAAATCCCAATTCGCTTGAGCGAGCTTCGCATAGCACGCTTAGGCGAATCATAAAATGCTGAGTGAAAGAAGAAAATGAAGATTCAGGGGTCACTTCGCTCAAGCGAACCCCAACTCGCTTGAGCGAGTATTGCAATCCTCGCTTGGGCGAAGCCAGCGAGCGTAAGGCGAAAAACGCCCAGAACCCATTCCACGCTCACTCGCTCAGGCGAAACCATCCCCGCCTAAGCAAGATTACTCCCGAGAGCAATTTCCTGATAAACCTGAGAGCAAAACCTGAGACCAAAACCCTCTCGCTTGGGCGAATCCCCAACTCTCCTGAGCGAATACCAACCAAAATCCAAACTCTGATTCTAATGTAATTTTGCTTGAGCGACTTACACATCCGCTTGAGCGAAAATGGAATAATGGCCCAACACTGATGCTGGGACGATCTCGCTTGAGCGAGTCCCATTCTCGCCTAAGCGATAATCATCCAGAATCCGAAAATTGATACAGAGGCATTCTCGCTTGAGCGAGAAGCCCTCTCGCCTGAGCGTGTTTGACAGAAAAATAGGGGAAATGCAGAAATCCCCAACTCTCTACACCAAAACTCATTCTAATCAATTTTACTCAATTTCAACACTTCATACATATTATATTACATGTTTAAAACTTGTTCAAATTGATCTTACCTATAAATTTCCATTACAACTCATTTAAGGTATAAAGATCAACTCAATCATCCTTATGCTTCATAAAGTTTATATTCCAAATATAACTTCATTTATTCATCAAGTTTTCGGAGATTTTTATCAGTCATTCATTCTTAGGGTCATGATTGAAAATGAGTCATAGACAAAGATCTCAATTTCTTCCATAACCTACCACCAACATCATTGTAAATATATAAGTATATCCATCATTCATACAATTATCCCTTCTAAATCCAAACTACACCAACCATATATTGTACTATATACATTATATCCATCCAACACATCTAGGTAAACCAAAATATTGCCGGCCAAGGCATTCTTTACCAAAACGGGGCCTCCTTCACACTCCTCCTCCATAATAGCTCCAAAGCAATACCTACAACACAGGAGCTAAAAAGATATACCACAGGGAGAGTGAGTGTACTTTCTCAATGACAAAAATCCAATAAATAGAACAATATATGCATGAATGCAATACAACTATCTCCTTCCCAAGAGGAGTTTATTTAATATCAACCAATCAATCAACAATTTTTCATTCCAATACAATTATTCCTTGATTCTCTCAGAATTATATCAATCAGTTCACCATCACTATTTAGTAATTAAAAAGGAGTTTCCATTCATATCTCATCATCAAGGCATCACACTATACCATGCTTTCAAACTGATGCACATGCTAATGTCATGAAAATGCATATGCACGGATCTGATTTTATTTCCTCGGGTGATCGCAACCACCATATCATATACTCATTCTCAATGGTTTCCCGCCTTGCAAGGGGTACTCCCTCTGGGAACCTCGCAAGGTGCTTCTCGTGATCACAACCACGTTCAATATTTCATATAGGTTTCCCTCCTCGCAAGGGGTACTCCCGCCTCATGATCGCAACCATGGGCATTCAATCTCATTGGTCCTGCAGGGCCTTTCATTTCAATACCAGGTGATCGTAACCACCGGTCTAATAATCATAGGAACTCGTAAGCCCTTTTTCATTTCCATCATCAAGTGATCGCAACCACTTATCAACATCATCATAATATGCCTGTGTGTATGATGAAAGGTTCTATATTAGTGACTACACCGATCGGTACTTGCTTAAGATCGGTGACTCAATGTGAGAATGTCGAGATGGATCTTGAGGGTAGGAAATTTGTTGTATCCCTCGTATGCTTGCCTATGAAGGATTTGGATATTATTCTAGGCATGGATTGGTTATCCGCTAACAAGGTTTTGGTTGATTGTCATAGCAAGACGATGATCTTCCCAACTTCCAATGATAAAGACTTTGATGTACAAGGTATCTCTCAGCTTCTTATGATGTTCTGCTTAGTTGATGGGAATGGTATTTCCCAATCTGGTGGAGTCCCTATTGTTTCAGAATTTCCCGATGTGTTTCTGGAAGAGATTCCCAGATTACCTCCTCCACGAGAAGTGGAATTTGCTATTGACCTCCTTCTTGGCGCTGAGCCTATTTCTAGAGCTTCTTATAGGATGTTTCCCATGGAGTTGATAGAATTAAAGAGACAAGTGGAAGAATTGCTTGCACGGGAGTTTATTCGCCCAAGTGTGTCTCCTGGGGGTGCTCCTGTGTTGTTGATGAAAAAGAAGGATGGGAGCATGAGATTTGCGTTGATTATCGCCAACTCAACAAACTAACCATTAAGAATAAATATCCTCTTCCATGTATTGATGATCTGTTGGATCAATTGAAGGGTGCTGTTGTATTTTCAAAGATCGATTTGTATTCTGGATATCACCAAATTCGAGTGAAGACCGAGGATATTCCGAAGACTTCTTTTCAAACACGATATGGACACTATGAGTACGTAGTGATGCCATTTGGAGTGATGAATGCTCCTGCGATTTTCATGAGTTACATGAATCGCATCTTTCATAAATATCTTGATCAATTCGTTGTGGTGTTTATCGATGATATTTTGGTGTACTCCAAGAGTCACGAAGAGCATGAAGCACATCTTCGTCTTGTATTGACTATTCTCTGTGAGAAAGAGTTGTATGTGAAGCTCTCCAAGTGTGAATTTTAGCTGTCTAAAGTCCAATTTCTTAGACATGTTATCTCAAAAGATGGAGTTGCCATTGATAGATCGAAAGTTGAAGTTGTAATGGCTTGGGAAAGACCAACGTCTGTAACGGAGATAAGAAGTTTTCTTGGTCTTGCCGGCTACTACCGGAGGTTTATTGAGGGATTTTCCCGTTTAGCCTTGCCATTAACTAAGTTGACTCATAAGAGTCAACCATTCGTGTGGATGCGAGAATGCGAAGAAAGTTTTCAAGAGTTGAAGTTAAGACTTACTACCGTACCGGTGTTAGCATTGCCCGATTTGACAGATGAATTTGTAGTGTATTGTGATGCATCCAAACTTGGTCTAGGTTATGTGTTGATGCAAAATGAGCGCGTGATAGCCTATGCGTCAAGACAATTGCGACCGCATGAGGTTAACTATCCTACTCATGATCTGGAATTGGCGGTGGTGGTGTTCGCTTTAAAGTTATGGTGACATTACTTGTATGGTTCTAAGTTTGTGGTCTTTAGTGATCATAAGAGCCTGATGTACTTGTTCGACCAAAAGGAACTGAATATGCACCAAAGACGATGGATGGAATTCCTAAAGGATTATGAGTTTGAATTAAAGTATCATCCCGGAAAGGCGGACGTAGTTACCGATGCGTTGAGCCGGATATCATTACATATCTCTATGATGATGGCGAAAGAGATGCAGTTGATTGAACAATTTAGAGATTTGAATATGGGTGTGGAGACTTATACTCCCAAGAAGATGTCAATAGAAATGTTGAAAGTCATAAATGAATTTCTTGAGTATGTGAAGGTTCGACAACCGAATGATGAGTATTTGATTGAGATGAAGAAAACCCAAGGGAAAGGGAAGAACTTATTCCTGGTGGAAGGTCAAGATGGCATTTGGCGTGTGAAGGGCCGAATTTTTGTTCCCTCAAGTAGTGATGTAAGAAAATGTGTCCTTGAGGAAGCTCACAAAAGTGTATTGAGCATTCATCCTGGTTCTACCAAGATGTATCAAGACTTGAAAAAGAATTTTTGGTGGCCTGGCATGAAGCGTGATGTGGCGAACTTTATGGCATCTTGCCTTGTTTGTCAGAAGGCTAAGGTCGAGCATCAAAGACCATCTGGTTATTTGAGACGATTGAAGATCCCTGTTTAGAAATAGGATAATATAGCTATGGATTTTGTTTCTGGACTACCCAGAACTCGTGCTGGAAACGATGCCATATGGGTTATTATGGATCAACTGACGAAGTGCGCTCACTTCTTACCCATGAATATGAAGAGTTCTTTGGAGAAATTGGCATAATTGTATATAAAGGAGATTGTTAGACTGCATGGTGTGCCGTCTAGTATCATATCTGACTGTGACCCTCGGTTCACTTCTCGGTTTTGGGGAAGTTTACACAATGAGTTGGGTTCTAAGTTGAAACTTAGTTTCACATATCATCCTCAAACCGATGGGCAATCCGAGAGGACGATACAAAGTTTTGAAGATTTGTTGAGAGCTTGTGTACTTGAACACGGTGGATGTTGGGAGAGATTTTTGCCATTGATTGAATTCACATATAACAACAGCTATCATAGCTCCATTGGTATGGCTCCCTATGAGACGTTGTATGAAAGGAAGTGTAGAACTTTGTTGTGTTAGTTGGAGACCGGTGAAAACCTGGCCTTAGGGCCGAAGATTATTCAAGAGACTACGGAGCAAATTAAGAAGATACAAGAGAATATAAAGATTGCTCAAGATAGACAGAAGATTTATTATGACAAGAGGCATAAACCACTTGAATTTCAAGTTGGTGATCACGTATTCCTGAAGGTCTCGCGTGATAAAGGAATTGGAAGGGTGCTAAAGAGTGGCAAGTTGAGCCCTAGATTTATTGGACCTTATGAGGTATTGGAGCGGATTGGTGACGTTGCTTATCGGATAGCACTCCCTCCGCATCTTGCTAATCTACACAACGTGTTTCACGTGTCATAGTTGAGAAAATATATTCATGATCCTCTACATGTGATTCCGATGGACGAGATTGATGTACGAGATGATTTATCTGTTTCCCCTGTTTCTGTTTGCATCGTCGAGCATTCCGTGAAGAAACTACAGAACAAGTTGGTACCTTTGGTGAAAGTCGCTTGGAAACATGGAAATGTGGAAACGTTCACATGGGAACGTGAGGACGACATCAGAGAGCGGTATCCCGATGTGTTCGAATCCGGTAAGTTAAATTTCGAGGACGAAATTTTCTTTTTAGTGAGGTGGATTATAACATCCCAAATTTTAAAATAGAGGATTAGTTAAGGAAAATAAATATTGACAAATTGAATAAGAATTATTTAATGTCCCAAACTATTGAAAATAATTAAATTAAGATTTTTAGGGACTGTTGGTGAATTTTGGAGACCGATTAAGCTAAAAATGAGCCCGATTGAGAGATGGGTGTCAGACCAAGTACCTCTGATTGAGATGATATTGGTCAGGGCTGTTGAGGATAATATTGGGAGTTCGAACCTATATTCAGAATAATTTTTAGATAAAGTATTGAGCCCGAACTAAGAGCCTGTTGGTTATAAAACGATGAATCTTTTAATGAAGGAATTAAAAATAAAACCAAAAGCCATAATTTTTCCCTTCTATTTTCGTTGGCTTCTTGGCTCCTTTGGCATGCACACCTTACTTCTTCTTCTTTTTATCTTTTCTCCATTCTTCTTCTTCTCCCAAAAACCCTAAGTTTAAGTGGTGATCTTTTCCCCTCTCTACATTTTCGTTGAAGAGGACTTAGAAGCATGGAGTTCTTCCCCTTCTCTTCCTCTCATTTTTATGTGGTCTTCCTCTCCCTTGAAAAACCATTTCGTTTTGGGTGTGAGGTAAGCTCCTTTCACCATTTTAGGATGGGTTCATGTTGATATTATGTGATGTGGGGGTTTGGAGGAGTAATGCATGTACATGGATGTTTACTAGAGCATTTAATGCTTATGCCCTAGAATGGGTTACCATAAATGTGAGTATTTATGAGGGGATAATGGTGGTTGGTGCATTAATGATGTGGGAAATAGAGATTGATGATGCATTAATGAGAGTTATTGGGTTTTGAGAAAACACTAACTTTGAAATTTGGGGAAAAATAGTTAATGTTGATTTAAGAATATGTGTTATAAAGAAATACATGACATTGAGAAATATGAATGTTGGTAGATGGTGTTTTATGAAGAGTTAGGACAAAAGTTGTCTTGTAACCCTTGAACTTAATGATGGTGGTTTAATGGGAAGGAATTCCCGAAGCCTAATAAAGGATAAAAATGGTATCTACAACATGTCTAGCACATGTTATGAAATTATAGATATGAATATGACTAAATAGAATTGACACTGGTGGAAAAAAGGGTTTTAAGCACGGTTCTGGAGGGGTTTTAAGCACGGTTCCCGAACCGTGCTTGTTCCCACCGTGCTTGTAAATAAGGGCTTTTAAGGACGGTTCCCAACCGTGCTCGTAGGTGGGCTTTTAAGCACGGTTGAAATTAACCGTGCTCGTAGGTGGGCACTTTTAAGCACGGTTCCATCTGAACCGTCTTCGTAGGTGGGCACTTTTAAGCACGGTTCCTCTTGAACCGTGCTCGTATGTGAACTTTTAAGCACGGTTCCTTTTGAACCGTGCTTGTTTCTGCTGGACTTTTAAGCACGGTTAAAGCATAACCGTGCTTAAAAGTGTGACTTTTAAGCACGGTTAACACCATAACCGTGCTTAAAAGTGTAATTTTTTTAAAAAAAAATTTTATTTGATTTTTATTCTTTCCCAGAAACCTGTAAACAGTCCCAGACAGTCCAATGATAAATAATAATGAACGTTTTAAAAAATTCAATCAAATTGTCTAAACATCAAATATGGTATATAAAATGCACAATAAGTAATTAAGCTACACTAATAGATATATAACTACACAGTAACAATATAATAAATGACAGAAGTCTATTGGGCTCCTTCCTTGAGTTGAAGAAGGCTGGTGGCCCATTGGTTTCTGATTTCGTCAATGTATCCTTCAGGAAACATTGAGGAAGAGTCTCGAAAGTGCTGTAAAGAAGACAACAATGTCATTAATAAGTGAGCAACAAATTGTAATAGTAATATGTCAAAACCAAATAAATTAAAGTAGGCAGCAAAAACTTACAGTTGTCCATCCGTCTACTATACCAGATTGGACAATGGTGAGCATCGTCTTCATCACAAAATACCCACACTCAAAGCTGCCATCCTGCCGATAAGACTACAAGGTACCATACATTGATTTCATAATTAGTTATTGTTTTTGTTACTAATTGAGGTAACTTTAAAAGTAATTCTTATTAATTATTGAAGTGCTTACTTTTGGGAAGACCCACTCTAGTCTTTTCTTGCTCACTTTGCCGCGTAGTAGATGGTACCCAATTAAAGCCCTGTAAGAGAATAAAACATCAGTTTAGTTAATGGAATGACTTAATCAATTATGTTAAGTTGTTTTATTTTTTAAAAATCAACTTACCCGTCGAGTATTTTCATGTAGTCCGCACCAGGACTCCCATACAACGAACAGAAGCATGCAGCAATGTCGTCCTTCGGGCAAATGACCAACAGTTGCCAGTGAAGGCTGCAATGTACCATTGAATATTAACAACATAATCCATTATTAAATTGACATAAATAACTAAATATTTATTAGACTCTTACTCTCTATGAAGTGGTGCAAGGTACACAGTCTTGTTCGAGGCATGCATCCAATTCTGGATGTATGCCTGAATCTCCTCCTTGCTGTTCCCACGAAGTTGTATTAGAGAGGGCTCCAGGAAACCATAAGTGTTATCGACACCTCTCTCTATGCAAAGTCTATGTAAAAACCTAATCAAATTTGTAGACGTTTAGTGTTGTAAAAATATAAATTTAATTGACACTATCATTGAATAAAATACATTATACTTACAGCTCCCAACACTGAATCACTGAAATGTTCAACATCATGTTCCCCACTAGGACCTCACACAAGTCAGGTCGTGCAATGTACACTGGGATAGCACTAGGGAAACCAAAAACGGATTCCTCCCATGGGACCGGGATAGTGCAATTGCGAAGCCCAGCCGATATGTCCCATAGTCGTTCTATCGGATCAAGGGGGGCTCTGGCTTCTTTGATGGGGCAACACCCTGTTAAAATAGTTAAAAAATTAGAAGCAACTTATGATTATTGAAACCATAACTTAATATATAGTTGATGCTTGGGTAAAGAGCATACCTGGGGACCGGAATCTGACACAAGTCTGGTCGGCCACATAAGGAAGTGTCCTACAGCCTGGCCGACCATTTGTACCTCAGATGTTGGAATGGGAACAACTGCATCTGCCTGAAGGACCTGTACAACTGAAATCCTTGACACACCATCGGGCAATTTCTGATGGTGAACCAAAAGGCCTTGGTTATACACTGAACCAATGGCAACTGGCTCTTCCACTCCATCCACAAATAGGTCACACTGACGGCAGTCTCCAAGATTTACGTCGTCATCGTCACCGTCAGGTGCAGCACATGACCCCTTCATGCTGACCCGCCTAGTCTGCATAATTACACAACATTTTACAGTTATTCAAGAAATAATGATAACGAATCACAGGTGAGTCAATTAAATAATGTACAATGTAACCTGTGGGTCCACCACTGGTGGCGTAGGTTGACATTGTTGACTGAATGACGCCATCATCTCACTTCGAAACCGTGCCATCTCCTCCTGAAGTAGCCTCTGCATTTCCTCTTTTGCCTCTGCCTTCACTGCAGCAACCTTCTCCTCAAAGGTCTTCTCCAAATCAGATATGGACTGCGAAGGGGTGGCTGGATGGCCGAAATAGCTTCGGAGGCCTGCAGAGAAAGAATAATTAGAAATAAAAATGTTATCATACAGAATCTAAGACTATTAATGTAAACGTACCATGACCTCGACCAGCTGCACATACACGTCCAGGGTGCTCTGGTCGACCGATGGCGGCGGTTAATATATCATCCCTACCATGTGGGACAAATGACCCTTGGGTCGACTGCTCAACCAAGGAATCCTGCAACCAAAAATCAGTGATCAGTGTTAGGGTTTGATGGACATTTAACGTTTCATAAAAAGTAGTGATAAGCTTTATACTTACAATCCTTGAGACAACCTCCTCAACATGTGATGAAGTGTACTGACCACTCTTCTTCGTCCTGGCACGCTTCCATTTTTCATGTCGTGTGGGTGGAGAGGGGGGATCCACAATAGTGGCGTCAGGGTGGCTACCTTGACGCTGCATAGCTTTCTCCTGCACTATCCGATCCTCCAATAATCGGTAACCCCCACGTGACAACGTGTGAGGGCAGTCATTTTTCCCCTTAATTTCCTGTGCTTTCATGCGTCTTGCCTGCATCAAAAACAATTCAAAGCCATTTATGGGTTATACATTCTCCGATAACTAGAAAAACATAATCAGTAAAACATACATGAATTGATGACTTGAGTAGTTGATTGATTGAGGTTTTACATAAATATTGATGTAGGGTCTATTCCAAACGACGAGGCGGGAGCGTCTTAAATCAAAATTCTTCTCTTGAGGTAGGAGAGGAGTCTTAAGTTCTAAATGCATGAATTTGAATGTTATTTAATTATGGTATGTATTATAATGCATGTTAGCCTTGCTTGAATGTTGTTAGAAATGATGATGTGGTGTATGATGTAAATGATATGTTTGGCAACATGCTTTGAATGTATTTAGAAGAAATTTTGATGTGTGGTGTGGTGGCATGAATTGTTTGATGAATGTGTGGTTAGATAAATATATGTCCACCGAGAAAGCATAACGAATGCTAATGATTTTGATGGAGAATAAATTGTATTCTTGTATGGTATTAAAGTTGAATGATGTGATTGATAACTATTGAGAACGCCACGTAAAGATTCAAATTAATAAGAATAACCAACAAGATTGAATCCATTAAAAACCTTGTGGTAATGTTGGTGTTGATGATAGTATATGGTGAGTGGCATGTATAGGATGCATAGAGTGAGAAATGCATATGATCTGCATTTGCATCCATGGCATACTGCATAGCCACCATTGTGGAACATTAGGGGAGTTCCCTCAGCCGACCCAGTGGGAGGGTGGCTCGGTGCACGAGCAAGTTGTATTTCCCCTGTGACTTGGTGTGAAGTCACGAAGCCGCCCATGTATTGCTTCGGGGAGCGACATGTGGCCGACCCTTGTGGGGGTGACTCTTGATGAGCAGGTGACCCCGGTGGTCTTTAAGATCATAGCCGCCATGATTTGATATTTGGCCAGCCCGCAACACCATATGTTGATATGTTGTGTACCGCGGTCATGGTGAAAATGGCCAGGTGTTGCAAGATCGGCGATGCGGTTTGGTACCAGTAAAACAATTGGTGAATGCATGCAATTTAGTGAATAAGTGTACACATTTTACTACTGCAGTAGGGGTATGGTTAGATGACCCTGCTTGAATCCCACAGTCAGATCTGCAATTATTGAAATATTCCTTTGTGCATATGCATTAGCTTAAGAGCATTTGCATATAGCAAGGAGGTATGCCAAAGATAATGAGATATGATGATGGATGTGATGAGGATGTAAAAATATATTTTAAGACAACATAAAAGTTATGAATACCAAATAATGGTTGTGTGATAGTTCAATTGTTGAGGGACGTGATTATGTCAGTGCTCGTGTACTTTGTTTGGAATTATGATGTTATTCGTGATAAATGCATGATGGAATTGTGATGGTATATGGCATGGTGAATGTTATGAATGTGCAAAGTATACATGTTCAAATACATATGTACATAATCACATGGTATTCATATTCATACCTTTGGAATGTGGACTCACTCTCCCATGTTGTCTATTTTTAGACTTATGATGCAGGTACTCATGGGAAGGGGTTGACACTTTGAAGTTCACTTTGCTTGAGGAGGTAAATAATGGTGTAGGAAGTGCCTTGGCCGGCGAGGTCTAGATTTTGTATAGCATGTTTTGTATATGGATGTTTATTTTGATATCTAGAATGCTGGTATATGATTTTGGTGGTCATAGAGGAAAATTGGATCTTGGTGTATGACCAATTTTCATTTATGACCCAAGGATGTAATTTGATGAATGATGATGCTTGTTGATGATTAATTTTATGAATGAATGAACATTTATGTGAAAATTTATGTTTTGGTGATCACATACAAGGGTGTTTGATTTATTATCATTTTATGAATTAGAATGGACTTTAATGGACAATGATGAATGAGGCAAGTTATAAATGTGTCATATATTGTGTAAACCATGTTGAATTTAAATGAATGGTAGTAGAATGAGTTTTGGTATGGTGTGTTGCATGTAAAGTGTACAATTTAACATTTTCTGCATAAACTCCGCAGAACTCGCTCAAGTGAGTGAGAATCTCGCTCGAGCGAGATTGTTATGGATCAGGGCTTTGGCCTCTAGCCTGATTTCGCTTGGGTGTTCATCTCGCCCAAGCGAGATTGATGTTGAATTAGAGGTTAGCCTCTGGACAGTTTTCGCCCAGGCGGGAGGGTGGTCGCTCAAGCGAGGAGAAAGTGAATTAGCTCCTGGACGATTTTCGCCCAGGCAGGAGATGCCTCACCCAAGCGAAAATCGGCCAGAGAGTTTCCATCGTTTCTGGGGCAATCTCGCTCAAGCGGGATAGACTTCGCTCAAGCAAGATTGGTTCCTAAAGCAATTCCCTTCTTTTGCTCAAGCGTCTCGCTGGCTCGCTCATGGTTTCCTTCGTATCTTGCTCAAGCGAGACAAGGCTCGCTCAAGCGAGATGGACCCTTGATGCTCAAACCTTTCATTCGCTCAGCTTTCCTCCTCTTCGCTCAAGCGTAACCACGCTGGCTCGCTCAAGCGAATGGGATTCTCGCTTGAGCGAGGAGCACACTGTTGCATATTTTCCCTTGGTTCAAATTTTTACATTTTATTTGCAATAAAATTTATTCCTGGATTATTTTAAAAAGTATTTTGAAGGAATCAATTCTTACCATATGTGGAGTTTACCTACAACAACAGTTTCCGTGCTAGCATTGGCATGACACCTTTTGAAGCATTATATGGAAGAAAATGTAGGACCCCGCTATGTTGGTTTAAGACTGGTGAAAACTTGATGCTAGGACCAGAGTTAGTACAACAAACCACGGATAAAATCAAAATAGTTCAGGAAAAGATGAAGACAACACAAAGCAGGCAGAAAAGTTACTATGCCAAAAGAAGAAAGTCGCTCGAATTTCAAGAAGGCGATCATGTATTCTTGAAAGTCACACCTACGACTGGGGTCGGTCGGGAAATGAAATCTCAAAAACTAACTCCTAGATTTATTGGTCCATATCAAATAATTCATAAAGTTAGTCCTCTTGCCTAACAAATAGCATTACCATATTTTCTTTCTAATATCCATAACGTTTTTCATGTGTCAAACTTACAAAAGTATATATCTGATCCTACACATGTTATTGAACCTGATGTCATACAAGTTAAAGATAATCTTACATATGATGCACCACCTGTCAGAATAGGTGATAGACGAATAAAAAAGTTAAGACAATTCCGCTTGTAAAGGTCATTTAGAGTGAAATGAGAGGAGAAGATGCTACATGGAAACTAGAAACTGAGATGAAAGAATCTCATCCCCATTTGTTTTACTGAATAATGTAAATTTCGAGGATGAAATTTTTTAAGGGGAGTAGAGTTGTAACACCCCTATTTTTATTTTTATATTAAAATTTTGAAGGAATTAAATTATGGTTCTTTAGAAATTTTTAATCTACGTATTATTCATAATTTTTTTTGAAATTTTTTGGAATTTTTAAATTATTTCAATAAAATAATATATTTTAAATAATTTTAAATTTATATAAAGTGACTTAAAATTAAAAATATTTATAAGAAAGTGAATTTAAATTATAAGAAAATTTTCTAAAACCCATTAGACTTATCTAAAAATTATCGGTTTGAGAAAAATCTTGATTTTTCCAATCGTTAAAAAATTGGAAACGTATCAATAAATTTTTATTAATAGAAAATTTTAGATTTTTAAAATTTAAACTTTATATTACTTATTATAAAATTGGTGAGGACTGATATAATATCGCTAAATTTCAAAAAGGACTCATTTTGAATATTTAAAATATACTGAGTGAAAGGTTAATATTTGGCTTAATAATTCAGCCGATATTTACTATACAAAACACTGTGTATGTACGAAATTTTCAAAAGATGCACAGTAACTAGGATTTAAATTTTAGAAAATGCACAGTACTTTTATATTAAAATAATGGAATGCATAGTAATTTTCCTTCCTATAAATACCGAAGGAATTCTTTTTTAGAATTCATAATTTCAGATTAAGTTTTCTTAATATAGTAGTGCTAGTGAGATAGTGGTGGAAGTAAGAGAGAGAAATAAATTTTTTTGGAAGAAGGTTCTGCTAAAATTCAAAGGTAAGAATACGTTTCTCTTATATTTTTAGAGTTATTTTCATATCGGTTTTAGAAATCTATTATTATACTGAAAATAATATTATTTTAACTTACTATTCTGAATAGTAAAATACTATTTCAATAGTAAATTACTATTTCAATAGTAAATTACTATTTAAATAGTAATTACTTTTACTATTTACCTTTACTATTCATGTTTTACTATTTACCGTTACTATTTATAATTTACTATTTATCGTTACTATTCATGATTTACTATTTACCGTTACTATTCATGTTTTATTATTTACTATTACTATTCACTATTCACTATTCAAAATTTATCATTTTTGCTTAAGTAGTAATCTTAATTTTCATCTTATGCCTATACTGAAATAAGATTGGTATTAATATTTCTAGAAATCGGAGGCGCAAAGCAAACTCTCTTTTGGTAACAATTCAAGGTAAGGGGGAGTGAGATAAGAGTATAAAAAGACATAAGAATAATGGGAGGAGTCCCCTACTCCTTTTAAATTTGATAATATTATTATTTTAAAATATTAACATTTTAACTAAAATTTTTAATAAATTTTAAATTAAATATCTGATGTAACTAACTCTAACACACCTATGTAAGGACCTATACTTTTATAACCTATATGAACTAGACTATACCTATGCAAGGACTTGGACCACTATGACCCATATGTTATTCAAGTGGCCTCAATACTCAAGAGGGGGGTGAATAGAGGTTTTAAGATTTTGCTTGAAATGCCTTTGAACTTGGTTCTTTTATCACAAGTTTAGAGTTTATACAAGAGAAGACAAGTTTAGTACAAGAGTCAATGCAAATCAAGTAGTAAATATTGCTGAAGCAATTTATCGAGCACTTGGTGTGCAACACTTTAAAGCAACTAGTTCAAGCAAGCTCAAGTAGGTAAATCACAATCAATCAACAACAAACCCATCAAATGCAATGTATGAAAGTAAAAGAGTAAGGAAGAAGAGCTTGCAAACCAATTGAACGAGTTCCACCACCCCGGTGTAGGTCTCGCCTTCAAGCAACCCACTTGAAGGATTTCCACTATTGAGAATTTGAGATTACAAGCTTTGAGCAATTGCAGCTTCCTAGTGTCCCACACTCAAGAACTCAATCCTCACAAGCAAAGGGTAACCCACCCAATCTCACAATCTCTCAATAACCCAAAGGTTGAACCCCAACCTTTGTGACCACTCAACCTAGAGTGAAAACCTTGGTGTTTGGTGATGATGTTTACAAGATATACACTCTCAATAGAGTGAATAGGTAATTGAAAGCTTACACAATTTCTAACTCTCAACAAGAGAGGATATACAAGTTCTAAGCTCAAACTTTCAGAATATATAAAGAATGGACTCACTAAGCACAAATGAAGGTAAGGATTGATTGCCTCTTGTATTGTTGTGTGTTGTGCTTGAGTTAGAGAGCCATTTATAGAGCTTTGAGGGAGTGCTAAAGTCTTCCTAGGCGTTGCAAGTTATGGGCACTGAGTTGGAATAGGGAAATGAGCTGGTTTCCCACTAAAAATCACTTTCCCCAAATTCTGGCACGACTGTAATCGATTACACCTCGATCTGTAATCGATTACACTTTGAAAACTTCAGTGTATTTTGTGTTGTAATCGATTAGCATACACCATGTAATCGATTAGGTGTGACACAGAACCTTGGTAATCAATTACTCCTTGCCTTCTAATCGATTAGTGATGGCACCTGATGCATATAATTTGGTTACGCAGCTTGGTAATCGATTATGTCTTGTATGTAATCGATTAGTGCATAATCAGTAGCCATGTAATCGATTAGTTGATATGTTGTAATCGATTAGATGTTATTCCAGAAGCCTTGTAATCGATTGTATAAGTCCTGCAATCGATTAGTATAAGTACCTGATGCATTTAATTGATTTTTCATCTTGGTAATCGATTAGGTCTGTTGGTGTAATCGATTAGTTAATAAACAGAACCATTGTAATCGATTAGTCGTCAACAGAAGCTATCTAATCGATTAGTTGTGCCTTCGTAATTGATTAGCCTACGTGTTTTTGCAGGTCTGATGCTGTTTTCTTATTTCTTCAAGAGTTTCCTCAAGAGCTCTTTGTCATTATCAAAATCTTCAAACCTGAAAGCATATTCAAACACATTCTTCCCCTTTTTGATGATGACAAACAATGTTCATCTTTTGAGGATGTTAGTTCAAAATAAAATTATCTCTAATCATTATCTCTAATTTTATCTCTTAATCATTATATGCAAAAACATATCTAATTCAAATTATTCAAATTTTGCACAGTGTTATCTCTAACAAGTTATCTCTTGATTAACAAATATCTCCCCCTATCTAGATGAATTTATGCCACTTGTTATCTCTTAAGAGAAATTATCTCTTTAATCCACTTGTTGTCTCTTTAATCAAAATAGTTTACTTTAAAATTCAAATTTTTCAACTTGTTAACCACTTGTTATTATCAATCAGTTTTTAGCACTTGTTAATTTTAGCAAACGGATTAGATGAAAACAGATTAGATGAACTTCAAATATTTCTCCCCCTTTGTAATCATCAAAAACCAGTAAAGCCAGAGAGATATAACGAAACAGGAATTTTATTCATTATAGAAAGGGAAAGTACATAAGGGAATGGCAGAATGAAAATTCAAAAACATAATGAAAAGTAACTTAAACAAAGCACAATGAAAACATATCTAATTATCCAGATAAAAGAAACGGAATTCAGAGATTTGATGAGACAGCTCGTCATATCGTTGTTGCATGATCTCGAAATGTTGTTGCTCAGTTATTTGGAACTCTTATAGAGAGTTCTCAACCTGATCAAACCGGTGGTCAAGATGCGCATATAGAGAGGCGAATGGGTCAGCGGGGGTGGATGGTTCACTTTGAGTTGTAGGAGGAGGAGGGGTAGGTTCATCAGCAGGAGCTTTAAAAGGAATGTTGGCATTAATGCCTTCCATTTTTGAGTGCCAAGCTCCATTCACATAGATGATACCCATCTTAGTGAAATGGTGGGTGCCAATACAAGCTTTGGTAGGCACCTTCTCTGATAATTCTCCAGCCAGATCAACTCCAAAAGCCTTGAAGATTTTGGTGAGCAGGATGGCATAGGGGAGCTTTTGTTGGTCCTTAGCATGGAGCATGTGTAGTTTCAACATTTGGACCCAATTGATTTCCTTTTGGTTGTGCATGGCCCACATTAAAAGGACATCGTCCTCCTCAACCAGAGCATAGTTCCCACCATGAGGAACCAACAGTTTCACCAAAAAGAAGTGAAGGAGGCGGTTGTTCATAGTCAGGTGGCCTACTAGTTTATGGTTGCTCCTTGGGCGAGCGGCCTTCCACAGTGATTGTCGGGCAGTGATGGCATTGAAATCCCACTCATCCTCGGGATCTCCTCCAACGAACTCAGCATCATTGAGCGGAAGTTGAGTGATTTCCGCAAGTTGGGCATTTGTGATCCTAAGGGTCACATTTTTTACCTTTGCTTCAAGCAACCTATCCACAAGCCTAAGGTTGCAATAGAACACCCTTATAAGCTCAGGGTAATAGAATTCTTCCTTAAGGGTGAGGAAGGGGAAGAGGTTTTAGTGGTGGAAGCTTTGGGTGAAGGTGAGGCTATGGTGGTCAAAGATTTCAGCATTTATGAAGTGGGGGGAGATGATGTCTTTTTTAGAAAAATTCTTAATGAAATTCTGAAGGTCTTTAGAGGAAGAGAAAAATCTAGAGAAGTCTAAGGGGTTGTTTGTTTGGGCCATAGAGGACCTTGCTCTCTTAACCATTCTTGAGGAAGACATGGCAATGAGAAGGAGAATACGGAAAAGGAGAAGAGAATGAGAGGCTTTTGAAAAGCTTGAAGAAGTTGAGAGATTGGAGGAAGGAGTGGTGTGAGATGAGAGAGTGGAAGAGGGGGTATATATAGTGTAAAATCAGGGTTTAAAAAGAAGAGAAGAGAGTTAATGAGGTAGGGAGTGATTGGGCTAACGGAGTCTCTCAGAATTCTACACTTTGACTGGTCCAGTTTTGATGCTAATCGATTAGGCAGCAGAGGCTAATCGATTAGGACGTGGTTTCTGAGGAAGTTGGAACGTTTTGCAAGTGGTATAATCGATTAAAGCACATGGGGTAATCGATTACGTTAAAAATAGAGTGTTTGCAATCGATTATGCAATGAGAGTAGTCGATTATCAGGAAGTTAAAACGTTGGTAATCGATTATATAGAGGTGCTAATCGATTAGGCATGGAACAGTAGCTTATTAATCGATTATCGAAGGAGGGGTAATCGATTACGCATGAAACAGAGGCTTGGTAATCGATTATTGATCTCTGCGTAATCGATTACATAGTTTAGAAATACACAGATTATGCAGATTTCAGACAAGAAAATTGGAGATCATACCATAATTAATTACAAACTCATTAAACATGTTGTAAAACAAGGAATTATCAAAATCATTTATTATTCAAACACAATTGGTCATATCTAGGATTCCTAATTCCCTTCTAATGTGTATGAATGGTTCCTTTGTAAGTGGTTTTGTAAAAATATCTACCAATTGCTTTGAAGTATCAACATATTCAAGAACACAATCTTCTTTTAACACATGGTCTCTTATAAAATGATGTCTTATTTCAATATGCTTAGTCCTAGAGTGCATGACCGGATTTTTAGAGATATTTATGGCGCTAGTATTATCGCATTTGATAGGAACTTTGTTTAAAACAACACCAAAATCAAGAAGTTGTTGTCTCATCTAAAGAATTTGAGCACAACAACTGCTAGCTGTTACATATTTTGCTTCAGCTGTTGATAAGGCAACACTTACTTGCTTCTTGTTGTGCCAAGAAACAAGGGAACTACCAAGTAAATGACATGTACCACTAGTGCTCTTTCTATCAAGTTTACAACCAACAAAGTCAGAATCAAAATATTCTAAAAGATTACATTCAACGCCTTTGGGATACCATAAACCAACATTTTGAGTACCCACAAGGTATTTCAAAATTCTTTTTACGACAGTGAGATGTGATTCTTTAGGACATGCTTGATATCTAGCACACACACATACAGCAAACATAATATTAGGCATACTAGCTGTCAAGTAAAGTAAGGAGCCAATCATACTTTGGTATTTGGTTATTTCATTGTCCTTACCCTTCTTATCTTTGTCTAAATAGCAAGATGTACTCATGGGTGTAGCCATTTCGTTTGCCTTGTCTATTTCAAATCTTTTGAGTAGTTCTTTGCAATATTTTGTTTGACTAATAAAAGTCCCTTCATTTGTTTGTTTGATTTGTAATCCAAGGAAGAAATTGAGTTCTCCCATCATGGACATTTCAAATTCATTTTGCATAATCTTGGCAAACTCTTGACAAAGAATTTCGTTAGTAGCATCGAATATTATATCATCAACATAAACTTGTACCAAAAGAATGTCATTTTTTTTGCGTTTTATAAACAGTGTAGTATCAACCTTTCCTCTTTCAAAATTATTTTCTGAAAGAAATTTACTAAGCCTTTCATACCAAGCTCTTGGAGCTTGTTTCAAACCATATAAAGCTTTTCTCAATTTGAAAACATGGTTTAGTAATTTGTGATTTTCAAAACTGGGAGGTTGATTTACATAAACTTCTTCTTGAATATAGCCATTTAGAAAAGCGCTTTTGACATCCATTTGATAAAGCTTAAAATCCATACAACAAGCAAAGGCTAGTAATAATCTTATGGCTTCTAACCTAGCTACGGGAGCATATGTTTCTTCATAATCTATTCCTTCTTCTTGATTATACCCCTTAGCAACTAGTCTAGCTTTATTTCTAGTGATTATACCGTTTTCATCTAATTTGTTCCTAAAAACCCATTTAGTACCTATTATTTGATGATCATTGGGTCTTGGAACTAATTCCCAAACTTGATTTCTTTCAAATTGATTCAGTTCTTCTTGCATAGCCAACATCTAATGCTCATCAATAATAGCCTCATCAATGGTTTTAGGTTCAATTTGAGAGACAAAAGCTGAATGATTGCAAGTATTAAAAGAGCAACAGGTACTTACACCTTTTGTGATATCACCTATGATGTTATCCAAAGGATGGTCTTTTGAGATGATCCATTCCTTTTGTTGAGTTCCCACTTCCTGTGTTGTGTCCTTGTCTTTGATATCTTCTTCTTTATCATCCAATGTTAATTCTTGGAAGGTACCTACAATGTCATCAATATCTTCCTTCCTCGGGGAGTTATGGTCATTTTCATCAAATTTCACATGAATTGATTCCTAAATAGTGTTAGCTTGTTTGTTAAAGACTCGATATGATTTACTAAATAATAAATATCCTAGAAAGATTACCTCATCAGATTTTGCATCAAACTTTCCTAGATTATCCTTTCCATTATTGAGCACAAAACATTTGCATCCAAAAATATGAAAATAAGAACTATTGGGTTTTCTTCCCTTGTAAAGTTCATAGGGGGTTTTCTTTAGAATAGGCCTTATTAAACATCTATTCATAACATGACACACGGTATTTACCGCATCAGCCCAAAAATGTTTCACAATGTTATTTTCATTTAACATGGTTCTTGCAAGCTCCACTAAAGATCTATTTTTCCTTTCAACCACTCCATTTTGTTGTGGAGTTCTAGGAGCTGAAAAATTATGATTGATACCATGTTTTTCGCAAAACTTTTCAAAGGATTGGTTTTCAAATTCTCCCCCATGATTGGTTCTTATGGATGCAATTTTTGAATTTTACTCATTTTGGATAATCTTGGCTAGTTTCTTGAATGCATGATATGCTTCATTTTTGTGAGCAAGAAACAAGGTCCATGTATATCTTGAATAGTCATCTACAATTACTAGACCATAGTAATTACAACTAAAGCTTTTGATTTTAGAGTGTCCAAATAAGTCCATGTGCAAAAGTTGTAAAGGCCTTTGAGTAGAAACAATGTTTTTAGCTTGAAAGGATGCCTTTACTTATTTTCCCTTTTGACATGCATCACAAAATTTGTTTTCAAATTTGAGCTTTGGTAAACCAATTACTAATTCTTTAGAAATAAGTTTGTTCAAATGGTCTACATGTATATGAGCTATTCTTCTATGCCATAACCAAGTTTCATCCTCTCTAGTCATAAAACATTGCACATCATTTGAGGACAAACTATCAATATCAATCATGTAAATGTTATCAATTCTTTGACCAACAAACTCAACTTCTTTGTTTAGCTTATTCTCAATTATGCAACAATTGTATTCAAATAAAACTCTATATCCTTTATCACATAATTGGCTTATGCTAAGTAAGTTATGTTTGAGTCCTTCAACATATAATACATCACTAATGGAGGTAGAAGAGTTTTTACCAATATTTCCGATACCAAGTATTTTTCATTTGGTGTTATCTCCATAAGTGACACTTCCTTTCTTTTTAGGAGTGAATGATGTGAATTTACTCATGTCTCCCATCATGTGTTTTGAACACCCACTATCCAAATACTAATGGGTGTTGCTTGCCTTGAAGCATACCTACAAAACAAAATTAGTTTAGAGAACTTGGTACCCATTTTATGTTGGGTCCTTTTTGGTTAGCTTGTGGTAATGTCCCTTTGGGAACCCACACCTTCCTTATCACTTTTGGTCCAAGTTTTCTAACATAGCAATTTAGAGCATTGTGTCCTTTGACACCACAATGATTACATTTAGAAAATGGTGATGATGATTTTCTAGGTGGTTCAAAGAAGTTTTTGTAGTGCTTTTCTTTCTTGATAGTGTTATATCCTAATCCCGTTTTGTCAAACATGCATCTTTGACTTCCAAGTAATACATTTAGATTATCTCTACCATTAGTAAACCTCTCTAAGGTTTTGTTTAAGTCTAGGACTTTTTTTTCTAGGTGAACACATTTCTTGAAGTATTCACATGATCTTGAGCAAGTTTGTTTTTCAACAATTTTCTTTTTCAAAGACTCATTTTCTTTTACTTGCTCAAGTAGATGTGTCTCTAGAGTTTCTATTGTTTTTCTAGACAATTTATATTTACTAGAAAGCTTAACAAATTTGTTATACAATTCATCAAAAAGATCAAGCAATTCTTCTTTATCTAAGTCATGGAGACTTACTTCATCTTCCTCTTCAAAGTGGTTGGCCATTAAGCAAAGATTTGCTTCTTCATTGTCTGAATCATCGGAGCTACTTACATCGTTTTTATCCCAAGTGATGTAAGCTCTTCTTCTTCCTCCTCTCTCTTTGCTTTTCTTCTTGAGGTTTGGGCAATCAACTTTGAAGTGCCCTTCCTTGCCACATTCAAAACAATTTGGTGAGAAAGAATTTTCTTTAGTGATAGGTTTCTTACCTTGAGTTTTGGAGCTCCTTTGGAAGCATTTTCTTCTCGTGAATTTCCTGAAGCGTTTCACAAAGAGTCCAAACTCTTCTTCTTTATTGAGTTCACTTTCAGATTCTTCTTCATTTATGGAGGTGGCCTTGAGAGCTAGACCTTTCTTCTTGGAAGATTTTTCTTCCTCTTCTGCCATCTTTAATTCTTTCAGCTCTTGTTCTTATTCCTGTAATTTACCAAATAGTGTGGCAAGAGACATTTCATTAATGCTAGGAGATTGTTTGATGGCGGTGACTAGTGGTTGCCATTCCCTGTTAAGACTTTTCAACACTTTATGAATGAGCTCTTTGTTAGTGTAAGTCTTTCCAAGGGTAATAAGTTGATTAATAATGAGAGTGAACCTTTTTTGCATATCAACAATTGATTCACCAGAATTTAATCTGAAGCACTCATATTGACTAGTTAATGTACTGATCTTAGAGTCTTTAACATCATTAGTACCTTCATGGGTTACTTGTAAAGTATCCCACATCTCCTTGGCGGACTTATATGTGATTATTCAAAAAAATTCATCCGGTCCTAATGCAAGAGTAATGAGAATTTTAGCCTTGTAATTATACTGTACCTTTTTCTCTTCGTCACTCGTCCAATCGTCCATTGGTTTTTCAACATTTTTTCCATTAACAGTGTGCATGGGAACAAAGGGACCATTTTCAATGGCATTCCAAACTCTTAGATCAATAGATTGAATAAAAATTTTCATTCTCTCTTTCCAAAAGGTATATCCCTCACCATTGAAAGCGGGAGGTCTATTTGTTGCACCACCCTCGGGGAAAAGATTTAGAGAAGTTGAGGCCATTGTTCTCTTGAAGCTATTAAGCTTGATCTACAAGAGTCAAGCTCTGATACCACTTGTTATTCAAGTGGCCTCAATACTCAAGAGGGGGGGTGAATTGAGGTTTTAAGATTTTGCTTGAAATGCCTTTGAACTTAGTTCTTTTATCACAAGTTTAGAGTTTATACAAGAGAAGGCAAGTTTAGTACAAGAGTCAATGCAAATCAAGTAGTAAATATTGTTGAAGCAATTTATCAAGCACGTGTGCAACACTTTAAAGCAACTAGTTCAAGCAAGCTCAAGTAGGTAAATCACAATCAATCAACAACAAACCAATCAAATGCAATGTATGAAAGTAAAAGAGTAAGGGAGAAGAGCTTGCAAACCAATTGAACGAGTTCCACCACCCCGGTGTACGTCTCGCCTTCAAGCAACCCACTTGAAGGATTTCCACTATTGAGAATTTGAGATTACAAGCTTTGAGCAATTGCAGCTTCCTAGTGTCCCACACTCAAGAACTAAATCCTCACAAGCAAAGGGTAACCTGTTAGGAAATCCCTAAGCATGAGCAGCGAAAAAATAAAAGGGATTCTATAGGATTTGCAAGGTTCCGTGTTTCAAAGCACAAAACAATCTCGAAATTCATTTTGGATTACCTCTTGAAGAACTCCGAAGCAGTCATAGCCTCGTCCTTTAGGAGTCCACACGAGCACTCCCACCAGAATCGCAACACTTGCCAACTGCTAGTTTGACGGCGTGTAGCTCTTGCAACTTTTGCGATTTTGTGTCTCACTTGAGTGAACAGCCTATGAGCATATTATGCTCTATTTATAGGCTTAGGTTTGACCTAATTTGTTCTCTCTAAAAGTGGGCTCCTTACTCATTCCAAATGAGTTAGGCCCAATAGCTTTATTTTAGTCCAACTAAAATAAGACAACATTTTCTGATGGGCTTACTCTATGTGTGTGACCCTATACGTAAAATACCCGGTCATATTAATAATAAACTATTTTATTATTAATATAAAATAAGAGCGGCATCTAGCAATGCATCATTATGTCCGAATATTATCAACATAACCTATAAGTGATAATTATTTAATATGTTTATTCCTTTTGTCACGATATGCTAATTGGGCCCAAGGCATGGTCGCGTCATCCTTGTACGGCCCAATTTATTTTACTTGATACCGGAGTAGACTGGATCCGAATAAATATCTAATATTTATTCTTTCTAGCATGGCCATGCGTTTTCTTAGTCTTACTCCATCAAGTGGCCTACGGATATCACTCTTGTCACATAGGAGAGACAAATCCCATCTACATCACTCACATCCCTCTACATAATTTGTTCATTGCCTAATCACAACCTTTATAGTCCTTTTGTTACAGAAGACGTTTAATTGTATTAAAACAATAAACTCCTCGTGTAGGAATTATAGTGACTTCAGGTCGAAGGACTACATATACCATTATCACATTGAGAATCGTTTATGACAATCATGTAACGATCCATGCAACGTTCTCATGGTGGGTCTGTCCAGTACATCATTACTCTTAATGTGTACCTGTGTGAAGAATCGATATCATCTATATCTATGATCTGTGAGATCAGGTCATCAGTACACTCACACACTAGTCTTAGTGTATTTACATGTCCCCATGTAAATACTTGACTAGGGACATTTTAGGAATAATTTTTATGACCTATTACTCCAAGGATAAATATGTTTTAAAACAATTTTAAACTGAAATATTTATTCTATTGATAAGTAGAAAAATGATACAAATAAAGAAGCATAAAAGCTCATAGTGCATACACCAACAATCTCCCACCCAATCTCACAATCTCTCAATAACCCAAAGGTTGAACCCCAACCTTTGTGACCACTCAACCTAGAGTGAAAACCTTGGTGTTTCATGATGATGTTCACAAGATATATACTCTCAATAGAGTGAATAGGTAATTAAAAGCTTACATAATTTCTAACTCTCAACAAGAGAGGATATACAAGTTCTAAGCTCAAACTTTTAGAATATACAAAGAATGGACTCACTAAGCACAAATGAAGGTAAGGATTGATTGCCTCTTGTACTGTTGTGTGTTGTGCTTGAGTTAGAGAGCCATTTATAGAGCTTTGAGGGAGTGCCAAAGTCTTCCTAGGCATTGCAAGTTATGGGCACTGAGTTAGAATGGAGAAATGAGCTGGTTTCCCACTAAAAATCACTTTCCCCAAATTCTGGCACGACTGTAATTGATTATGCCTCGATCTATAATCGATTACACTTTGAAAACTTCAGTGTATTTTGTGCTGTAATCGATTAGCATACACCATGTAATCGATTAGGTGTGACACAGAACCTTGGTAATCGATTACTCCTTGCCATGTAATCGATTAGTGATGGCACCTGATGCATATAATTTGGTTACGCAGCTTGGTAATCGATTATGTCTTGTATGTAATCGATTAGTGCACAATCAGTAGCCATGTAATCGATTAGTTGATATGTTGTAATCGATTAGATGTTATTCCAGAAGCCTTGTAATCGATTGTATAAGTCCTGCAATCGATTAGTATAAGTACCTGATGCATTAAATTGATTTTTCATCTTGGTAATCGATTAGGTATCTTGGTGTAATCGATTAGTTAATAAACAGAATCATTGTAATCGATTAGTCATCACTGTGTAATCGATTATGTGACAAAACAGAAGCTATCTAATCGATTGGCTGTGCCTTCGTAATCGATTAGCCTGTGTGTTTTTGCAGGTCTAATGCTGTTTTCTTGTTTCTTCAAGAGTTTCCTCCAGAGCTCTTTGTCATTATCAAAATCTTCAAACCTGAAAGCATATTCAAAGACACCATATGGACTGAACTATACCTATGCAAGGACTGGATTATATGGACTTACATAGACCTATGCGAGGAAATTTACTAAAAGGATACAAATTGACTATATTAATAACCATTAAACTTTGAATTATAATATTTATAAATGATGCTTTATTGACTTGATTTTGATTGATTATTTTTGTGATTGTTAATTATTTATGATTGTTAATTGTGATGGATGCTCCTGTGATATGGAGTTTGAGCATATAACAAGCATGACGGAAAGCTAAAACTCAGTAAGAATTTTCTTACCTTACTCTTTAAATTTTTATTCTAAGAAAAAGTATTATTTTATTTTTTTTAGTCTTTTATTTCTTCTTAGAAATTATTTTCATTGATTTTACTTTTAATCTTTAAAAATCTAGTATTTATTTCAAAAGAAGTCATTTTATGAAAATTAATTTATAAAAAGCTTGAATTAAGTTATTCTTGAATTAAAGAAAAATTTTATAATTTTAAGTATTTTTTAAAGATTATTATCTTTAAGTAAAATAAAATTTTCAAAAGTAAATTATTTTATTCCAACCTAATAACTAAAGATATTTGGAAATAATTGAGATTTCTAAATTCGAGATTGTTAAGATTCAATTTAAAAAGAAAATACGTAAAGTGTTTTGTGAGAAGTTTTGAGATATTTAAGGCTTGGAAACTCAATTTTGGTGAGAATTAAAAACTGTACCAAATTTATTTCTGTGGGACAGAAATTCAGAGAATTGAGAAAATGTACAGTTTATTGAAATGATGTTGTAAACCTTTAAGGTATTTAATAATTGAGTTTCTAAAAGCCTTAACCAACTAAATACGCGAGTAGTTCATACATCATGAATCATTAAAGTGAAATTAAATGATATTGTCTGGGGACGGATTATAGAAACCGAGGATACATTAAAGGAGCTTAATTTCGAGCCTTGGGATGAGAGGGTGTGAAAGGGTGCTCCAGCGGACCTGGGGTAGCTCCCTAGTGTCGGGTACTTTCACAATAAAAACTTTCTCAATCTGACTAGTCTCTAAGTGTTTCCATGCCAGTTGAGTTGTTCATATTATTATTGGACTTATGGAACAGTGTAAACTCCTGGTTGGCCCAGTACAAATTAAAATTTAAGGGCCCACATATATAGGTAAGTTATGATGAAGATATTACATAATATTCATGTATTCATAATTGATTGTGGTTGTGATTGTGATTATGATTGATATTGTTATATATTAGTTTGTGAAAACCCTTTGTTGCTTATGTCTTATTTGAGAAAATTATATTCTGTTTCTCACTCCTTTCTCTGTGTTTTTGTTTCATATATTTTAAATTGATGGTTCAGAGGGAAGGATCGAAGAATCTCGGCAGTGAATATAGCACGTTCTAGAAAAGAAGCTCGGTATGAATACCGTAGTCTAATGAATAAATAAAGTTATTAAGTAAATGCTTCTGGGCCATGGAGTTTCCTCTCTTTCTTATAAAGTTTAATATTTATTTTCTTCGGATGAATGTAAAATTACTTTATAAAGTTTTAATAATATTTATGAGGTATTTCAGAAATGATGTATTTAATTTATTCCGATGGTTTCCTTTTAACAATCATTTCTTTAGTAAAAAAAAATATACGAATTTTTCTAGTATTATTAAGGTGTAACAGAGAGTGTTACAAAGTTCACTATTGATCTTATTCCCGGTGCAAAACCTGTTTCCTGAGCTCCTTATAGGATGTCTCTTATGGAATTATCTGAATTAAAAAAGCAAGTCAAAGAATTTTTGGAGCGAGAGTTCATTTGCCTAAGTGTATCTCCTTGGGGTGCACCTGTATTATTGGTGAAAAAGAAGGATGGAAATATGAGATTGTGTGCTGATTATTGTTAACTCAATAAGTTGACCATTAAAAACCGATATCTCTCACCTCGCATTGTGATCTTTTGGATCAATTAAAAGGTGCTATGGTGTTTTCTAAGATTGACTTACGTTCCAGATATCACCAAATTAGGGTGAAGATTGAAGATATTCCAAAAATCGCTTTTCACACTCATTATGACCCCTATAAATATGTAGTGATGCCTTTTAGTGTGACAAATGCTTCTACGATTTTCATGGATTACATGAATCACGTTTTCCACAATTATCTTGATAAATTTGTAGTGGTGTTTATTGATGACATTCTTGTCTATTCCAAGATCCATGAGCAACATGAAAGGCATATTCGCCTTGTTTTGAATATTCTTTATAAGAAAGAGTTGTATGCAAAGCTTTCTAAGTATGAGTTTTGGTTATCTATGGTCCAATTTCTCGGACATGTTATCTATAAGGATGGTGTTGCAGTTGATCCATCAAAGATTGAAGTCGTGATGGCTTGGGAAAGACCAACGTCCTTGACTGAAATCAAAAGTTTTCTTGGTCTTGATGGTTATTACCGGAGATTCATTAAAGGTTTCTCTAGTCTGGCTTTGCCATTGATGAAGTTGATTCATAAGAATTAACCATTTGTATGGACTCTCGAATGTAAGAAAAGTTTTCAAGAGTTGAAGGTGAGACTCACTTTAGCACCAGTATTGGCTTTGCTCAATTTAGTGGATGAATTCATGGTATATTGTGATGGTTCTAAGCTTGGTCTTGGTTGCGTACTAATGCAGAGTGAACATGCAATAGCCTACCTGTCGAGGTAGTTGCGATCACATGAGGCTAACTATCCTACACATGATCTTGAATTAGCAGCGGTTGTCTTTGCGTTGAAGTTATGGCAGCATTATTTGTATGGCTCTAAGTTTGTGGTCTTTAGTGATCACAAAAGTCTCAAATACTTGTTTGATTACTGAGACGCCCCCAAATTAGGGGTAAATTTTTAATGTTTTATAAGTCACATTCCAATGAAAGAATATAAGTGGTGTAGCATTTTTATCAAACACCTGGATCTGTGATAAGCCACTCTCATATATAAAGATATGGGAGGGTATTTAAAAATATGATTTAATAATGATTTGTTCAATTAAAAAAGCAGAAGAATTAATTAGATTAATTGTTGCATGAATAAATCTTAAGAAAAGCAATTGCATATAGCTTAAAAGGTTGTAATATATCTCAAAATGACCTTAAGGTAATGCGTAGTGAGAATTTAATGCATAAAGAGTAAAAATTTATTTTAAACAATTCAATAGGAGTACCAGGAGGCTACTCACTTGGGCGAGTGCTCCATTCGCTTGAGCGAGTACACGTGAACACGCTTGGGCGAAGCTGGGATATACTGAGCGAGGAAACAATGTATTAACAGGGGCTCGTCTCGCTTGAGCGAGCCCCATCTTGCTTGAGCGACACACCATGAATTCCATTCAGTGAGCAGGCGGAACACTTGAGCGAGAGAAGAAGTTTGCATCAGGGGTCAATCTCGCTTGAGCGGCATTTATCTCGCTTGAGCGAGATTGCCCCAGTACTCCCCAAAGCTCACTGTCCTATTTTCGCTTGGGCGAGATGACCCTCGCCTGGGTGAAAATTGTCCAGTGTTGATTTTCTTTCTTCCTTGCTTGAGCGTCCTCCATTTCGCTCGGGCGAAAACGGTCCAGAAGCCATCCCTGATTCTATTAACAATCTCGCTTGGGCGAGATGGCCATTTGCCTAAGCGGATTCGGGCCAGTGGCGAATCCCCTGTTTCACAACAATCTCGCTCGAGCGAGATTCTCACTCGCTTGAGCGAGTTCTGTAGAGGTTATGCAGAAAATGCGAAATTATACACCTTACATGTAACACACCATGCCCAAACTCATTCTACTATAATTCATTTACATTCAACATGGTCTACACATTATATAACACATTCATAGCTGGTCTCATTCATCATTATCTCCTAAGACCATTCTAATTCATGAAATCATAGGAAACCTAACACACCAATTCATATGATCAACAAATCCCAAATCTTTGCATAAACTTTCATTCCTTTGTGAAATTGGGCAACATTTAACATGCTCTATAAAGTGATACAAACACACATACACACATTTCTTCATTCAAATAACGTCATCATGTGCCACTATTATATCCTTACATCATTTGGGTCATGAATGAAAATTGGCCATACACACATATCCAATTTTCTTCCATGACCAAAATTATCAACTAATTACAAAATCGAGTATATGAACACCATAAACTCCACAAAACAAATTCATGCCGGCCAAGGCTCACACATTCCCATTCCATATTTACCTTCTTCAAACTCGGCCTCCAAAACAGTAGGATTTACATCGTACCTTCATCAACTTTAAAAATAGCAACGAGGAGGTGAGTAACATAATCCAAATGAATAAAAGTCATACATTATGATGAAATACATGTATACTTGCACAAACAGCAATCCTTACACCACATCATACATCATACATAAACATATCTCATAATCTCAAGTATACATCCACAATTTCATTCATTTGGTTTACCAAATACACACATAGGGTTAGTATCCAACTCTCTTCCCTTTCCAGTCTCATTCATCTATTGCCACCATGGGCTTTCAACTAGGCATATCTCCAGCTATATGCAAATGCTCTTAAAGCTAATGCATATGCACAAGAAATTCTCATCAAGCAATGCGGATCCAACTGTGGGAATACAATATTAATTCTATTGTGGGACAAGCATAGGTGTGCTACTATGCCCCAACTACAGTAAAAAATTGTGTACACATATATCTCAATTTATGCATGCTTACACCATCATAATTTTACTAGTACCAAACCGCTATCGCCCATCTGTAGCACTAGTCACCTTGTGACTTGCGGATCAATATCGTGGCCTCAATTACCACAAGTGCTACGGGCCCCTCCCAAACACATATCGAGAGAGCCGTGCCCCGTCGGGCACCGAGGTAACTCGCTCACCATAGAGCCGCCCGCCTACTGGGCCCGCCACATAGGGTGCCTCCTCACCGAACTATGGACAGCTTCGTGACTCCCACACTGAGTCACAGGGGCAAATAACATTATGCTCGTGCACTGAGCCGCCCTCCCACTGGGCTCGCCTAGTGGAATCCCCTAATATTCCACATAGACAACTATGATATGCCATGGATGCAATGAAAATGCAAATCAAGGGCATCCTCATACTATGCATCCTAGATTCCACTCCACATTCAATCATTCACCACCACACTTGGTGGATTTCAATATTCTCATCATTCTCATCCAATCCCAATTCTCTTTTAAACTTATTCATATTAATAGTTAGTGGCATACACATTCATCAATTCAACACGCATCTTTGGGATATTTCACATCATAGATTTCAATTCACATATGGTCTTAAACCATCATCACATTTCATCATTCCAAACACAATGCCACCCAACAATCCTCATTCTAAATGCATCTCAATCATAACATCATTACATCATCCATTCAAACAATCATCAACGCAATTACATATACATATTTTCACATCATCAACGGATGAAATCATGCATTTAGAATAGTTACCCCCTCCTACCTCAAGTGAAGTAGTGATCAACGCGGTTTGACATTTTCGCCTCGTCGATGGGGTCACTTCCTACATCACAACACATTACACAATCAATTTTCTATTTACCCATCAAGACTCAAATACTTATATATTTCAATAACTTGATGTTTATATTATTTTAACTCTCAAACCTCTTTTATTTCATTTTATCCACCATAACCACCATGGGTTAGATGCTACCATTTATTATTATGCACTCTAGAACCAAACCCTTTCATGGGTTTCTCCATCAATGACTTCCACTAACCAAATACCATCACCAATGACCATTAATCATCATAACCCACATTTATTGCCAACAATAAATGCTCATCTACCTTCATTATACATTTCCCCTAAATTTATGAAGCTAGGGTTTCATAAAATCCAACAACCATCATAAATACTCTTCTCATCCTAACCATAAATGCATCCATTTTCATTACTTCCCCAAGGAATCTTACCCTCATAAAAACCCAACATAACTCATGCATTAAATGCTCTCCTCAAAAACATCCATTCACATGCATGGTTTCTAAACACATAATGCCATATACCCATAACCAAAACCTTATTAAAATGGGTATACATACCTCAAACCCAAAGCAAAGTGGGTTCAAGAATGGAGGAGAACACCACACGGAAATGGGGAGAAGAGAGAAGAGAAGACTTCAACTCCACTAGCCTCCTTCAAGCTCCCACCAAGCGAAAATGAAAGGAAGTGGAAGATGATACTAACTTGCTAGGGTTTTTAGAAGGAGAAGAAAAGAAAATGAAGAAGATGATGAAGAGAAGAAGAATGAAGTGCAAATGCCCTACTACATCAGCAAACACGCATGAATAGGAAGTGGAAATTGGGGTTTCTGTTTACTTTTAATCATATTCATTAAAACTTCATCATTTTATAACCAACAGGTTCTTAGTTCAGGCTCAATAATTCATCTAAAAATTATTCCGAATACATATTCGAATCCCCAATATTATCCTTGACAACCCTGACTAATATCATCTCATTCCGAGATACTTGGTCCGACACCCGTACCTCAACCGGGCTCGTTTTCAGCTTACCGGGTCTCCATAAATTACCAACAGTCCCCAAAAATCTTAATTCAATTATTTCTAATATGATGGACATTAAATAATTCATATTCAACTTGTCAATATTTATTTTCCTTAATTAATCCTTTATTTTAAAATTTAGGATGTTACAATTATAAGAAGCTTAATATGCGTCAACGGAGATGGATGGAGTTTCTGAAGGACTCTGAATTTGATTTGAGATACCATCCCGAAAAAGCAAATATGGTTACCGATGCTTTGAGCCGAAAGTTGTTGCATGTTTCCCCTATGATAGTGAAAGAAATAAAGTTAATTGAATAGTTTAAAGACTTGAATATAGGTGTGGAGATATATACACCAAAGAAAATTTCTCTTGATGCATTAAAATTGCAAATGTATTCCTTGAGTGGGTGAAGACGTAATAACCGAATAATGAGTATTTGATGGGGATGAAAGAATCTCAAGCTAATAGGAAGGACTTGTTTTTATCGAAAGGTTCCAATGCTATGTGGCGTATGAAAGATCACATTTATGTCCCATCTGTTGGTGATATGAGGGAAACTATATTGGAAGAAGCTCATAAGAATGTGTTCACTATATTGTCTGTCAAAAGGCTAAGGTTGAACATCAGAAGTCATCTGGTGTACTTAGACCTCTTGATATCCCTGTTTGGAAATGGGATGACATTGCTATGGAGTTTGTTTCTAGATTGCCCAGAACACGTACTGGGAATGATGCAATATGGGTGATTATTGATAGACTGACAAAGTGTGCTCACTTTTATCCTATGAATATGAAAGGTCCATTGGAGAAATTAACACAATTATACATCAAGGATATTATTAGGCTACGTGGTGTGCCTTCAAGTATTGTGTCGAATCGTGACCCGCGGTTCACTTCCCGATTTTGGGGAAGCTTACACCAAGAGCTAGGTTCTAAGCTCAAGCTTAGTTCTGCCTATCATCCGTAAATGGATGGACAATTAGAGAGAACGATTCAAAGCCTTGAGGATTTGTTGCGGGCATGTGTATTGGAGCATGAAGGCTGTTGGGAAAGATTTCTACCATTGATTGAATTTACGTATAATAATAATTAGGCTAAATACACCTTTTGATCCCCTATCTCTTAAGTTATTTTCAGATTGGTCCTTTATTATTATTTTTATTTCAAAATAGTCCCTTAACTTTCTAAAAATGTATCAATTTGGTCATTTTTAAAAAAGTTAGGGGACCATTTTGAATCAAAAAATGGACCAAACTGATACCTTTTTAAAAAGTTAGAGGACCATTTTGAATTAAAAAATGATAGGGGACCAATCTGGAAATAACTTAAGAGATAGAGGACCAAAAGATGTATTTAGCCTAATAATTATCATAGTACTATCAGTACGGCTCCATATGAAGCTTTATGTGGTCAAAAATGTAGAACTTCCTTGTGTTGGCTCAAAACTGGTGAAAATTTGGCTTTAGGGCTGGAATTAATTATGGAAACAAATGAACAAATTAAAATGATATAAGAGAAGATGAAAATTGCTTAAGATCATCAAAAGAGTTACTATGATAAGATGGGGAAGCCATTTGAATGTCAAGTTGGCGATCATGTATTCTTGAAGGTGTAGAGAGATAAAGGCATTAGAAGATCTTTGAAGAGAAAAAAGTTAAGTCCGAAGTGTATTAGACCGTTTGAAATTCTTGAAAGGATTGGTGAGGTGGCATATGGAATCTCCCTTCCTTTGCATTTGTCAAATTTGCATAATGTGTTCCATGTTTCACAATTACAAAAGTATGTGCATGATCTTATGCATGTGGTTGCCCTTGATGATGTTGAGATCAGGGAGAATTTATTTATTCCTCCAGTGTCTACTACTATTGTTGAGCGTTCTATCAAGAAAATGCAGAACAAATTGATTCCTTTGGTGAAAGTATGTTGAAAGCACAGAGATGTTGTTACAACCACACGAGAGCATGAGGATGATATACAGAAGCGATATCCTGAAATATTTGAGATAGGTTGGTAATTTCAAAGACAAATTTTTTTAGGTGGGGTGGATTGTAACATCCCTAAAATTTAAATAAATGCTTATTGAGTGAAATAATTAACAAAATAATTAAATATGAATTCATTGATGTCCTAAAATTTAAAAATAATTAAATTGGAATTTGTTATGGTTACTCATAATTTATTGGGACTTATAGAGTTGAATTTAATACCCAATTAAAATACGAGTGTTAGACCAAATATCTTTAATTGTGACGTTGTTGCTCAGGGCTATTAAGGATGTGATTCTAAATACAAATATTTGTTCAAAATAATTTTTAGATAAGTATTGAGCCCATACGGAGATCCTGTTAACTGTAAAATGGTAAAATTTTAATGTCTGATGTGTAAAAAGAAAAATGAAGCTATTTAAGACACATTTCCCCTTCTCCTTTCCTATTTTCGTAACCCTTTTTCTCCTTCACATAAACCCCTTCGTTTCTCTTCTTCTCCCATAAAACTCATCAAATTTGTGAGCGCCTTCCATACCCAATCAATTGTACCACTTCTTCTTCACTTTGAAAGGTGTTTAGAGCTTGGAAACTCTCTCCATTGTCCCCCTATTTTCATGCGCGTGCTAGGGCTCTGGTTTTCTTGGATCTTGAAGTAAGTTCCTTTATTCTTTTGGTGTTCTAAGACCTAGGTTATGGTTTTGGTTTAATGGGAGAATGTTAAATGCATATGGGTTATGAGAGAAATCTATTAATTATGAAAAACCCTAAGGTGGGGTATCGTAAATGCAATATTTATGAGGGTTGGTGATGGTATGTGGAAATAATGGTGAATGGCATAAGAAATGATGAGCAACAATGATGATGATGGGTTTTTAGGTGAAACCCCAACCCCCCAACCCTATGTTTTAGGAGAAATATATAATGTGCTTAGGAGAGTTGATTTTAAGTATGAATATATAATATTTAGAGTGTGAATGTTGTTATTAATGTTGGGAGATGATATTAATGATGAGAGGTAACCATTAATGATAGTAGATAGCCATTAATAAGAAAACCCATTAATGGGTGATTGCTTTAAATGCTTAGTAATGAATATGAACACCAAACCCATGGTGGTTGTGATGAATTAAATGAAATGGAAAGTAGTTTGAGATTAATAATGGCATAGATACCAAGTGGCTTAGCTTAAAACATTTGAATCTTGGTGATTTAGATGAAAATAATTATATGGTATATTGTGTGGTGTAGGAAACAACCCTGTTAACGAAGCGGGACCTTCGGACCGTAGTGATTTCCATTTTTATTGAGGTGGAAGGGGTAACATCTTCTAAAATGAATGATTTCATCCATTAATTATGTATATATCTGGATTTGTTCCATGATTCGGCTTGAATGTATGCCTTGATGAGACATGTGAATTGAAATGCATTTAGAAAATTTGTGTTATGTTATGAATGATAATTGGGATGATGATTATGATGTTGATTTTGATACATGGCCTTGTGAATTTATTGGTGATTAACGTTATGACTATGGTTGAATTGAATATAAATATGTTGAACATCCCATGATGTGTGACTTGATGAAAATGTGTGGATATTGTTTGTCACTAACCATTTATGTGAGTGAAGTCCAATAACAATTGGTTGTGTTTGAGAAATGATAATGGAATTGAAATCCACTAAGTGGTGGTGGTAAGTTGATGATTATGGAGTGGCATTGTAGGATTCATAGTGTGAGAATTCATTGATATGCATTTGCATCCATGGCATATCATTACACTGTCTGTTTTGGAATGTTAGGGGTTCCAACAGGTAGGCCCAGTGGGAGTGTGGCCCTGTACACGGGCAAATTATTGTTGTTCCATAGTGATTCAATGGAATCATGAAGTTGTCCATAGTTTGATGGCGAGGCATCCTATTGTCAGTCCCAGTGGGTGAATGGATGTGATGAGCAAGTGACCTCAGCTGTAACACCCCAATTTTCTGTACTTGAATCCCGATGTAATCTAAATAATTAAACAATAAAAATACGAATAAATTTTTCACGTTCGAAATAATTTCAAAACACCGCCACGACTACATCAGGACTCGAACCACATAAAACCAAAGAGTGAGATTTGATAATCTATAACGGGATCGTTAAATAGTTTGCTCATAACGGTATATAAAATAACAAAGTTTACAGTGGAAAGAAATGTGTATACCAGGACATACGCCTAGTCCCATATATGAGGATATGAGAAAAGGCTTGGCATGGTATGTAACGGCATACCATAAGCCTAATAGACAACCATCATCTTTTCACATAATTTCATGAACATACAATGCCTAAGATATATGCATATACATATCTATATGGTCATGTATCATTCATCTCTAATATCCATATTCCATAATTGACCATATCTTTTCAACCTTTGATTTATGTATTTTCAATACTTGTACATACTTAGAAGATTAATAAATTAACATCCATACTTATACATATTCACCGTTCATCCATCAATTTCAGTAATACCATTTTATACACAACTATCGCGACCGGGATCGCGGCGGTACGGCCGACCCTCAAAAACGATTTTTTGTTTCGAAAAGAAAAAAACAGGGAGTCGCCACCAATATTTTTTAGGATAAAATATCGGAAAAACCTTTCATTAAAGCACTAGTTATAAAAATGAAATTCCATGTTCGGGAGTCTAATTACAGGTGAGGAAGGTATTAGCACCTCACAACTGTCCATTATAAAAACGGTTACCTCAATATGATAGCGCGCATTATAATTAACCCAGAAATTATTTTAATTTCTTCATGAAAAGAAAGTACATGAAATGACACAATATACAAAAAATAAACAAAAGTAAACACGGGATTTTTTACATGAGATTAACAGGACGTCTCCTCCAAATTAAACTCGCTCCACCCTTTTTAAAAAAAATATTATATAAAAAAATGAGATTAACAGGACGTCTCGTCCAAATTAAACTCACTCCACCTTTTTTAAGAAAAGAAAATAGTAAAAAAAAATTGCAATAATAACAACAATAATAATAATTACACCTCTTAAGCTAATCTAAATAGAATGTGTGAAGCACTCATTTTTATTAATATTTATCAATCAATAAAGATTAATCGATAATTGAAAAGGAAACAAAGTCACCGGACAACAATTAATTCAACAAAAAATAAAATAAATACAAGTATTAAAAATAAGAGGAAGAATGGGACCGGTGTGGTGAGAAAGGAGCTGGACGGTGGTGCGGGCTTGAGGTGCTGGACGGAGAGGAATGGAGGGATAAGGTGCTGGTTTTTTTTTAAAAAAAACAGTGTGGGTTTTAGTAGAGAGAGATAGGGAGTTTGTATGGTACGGGTTTTAAGGAGAGGGACGGTGTATGTTTGAGGGGGGTGTACGGTATGGTTCTTTTTAGAGGAGAGGGGCTGAATTTGAAAGGAGAAGGATTATATGGAGAGGACTTGAGAGGAGAGTGACGGTGTAGGTGAGGGAATGAGGGACGGTGTTGAGAAGGAGAGGAAGGACGGACCGTAGAAAAAGGAAGAGGGAGGACGGTGTGAAGAGAGAGAGGATTGGTCGGTATGGGTAAGTGAAAGAGGACGGTATGGAGTTAGGGGGGCTGTATGGTGGAAAAGGAGAGAGGAGACGGTATTGGGTGTAGAAAGAGAGAAGGGCGATGTGGTGAAGCTTAAGGACGGTACTGTGTTGGTGAAGGAGGCTGTATGGTTTTTGAGAGGAGAGAGGGTGGTATTGAGGATTTAAGGGATGGTTGGTTGGAAGGGAGAGTGAGGGAAGGAGGGTTGTGGGTTTAGAGGAGAATGGATGGTGGGTTGGTGTTTGAGAGGAGTGAGGACGACGTTTGGGTGAGAGGAGAGGGACAGACAGTGGGGTGGAGAGGGAGCTGTGTGTTTTTTCACACTCTCTGTCTCTTCCCTCTAATGCTTCTCCTTCTTCAAGATCAAGGTTTCTTCCTTTTTTTCCTCCTTTCTTTCCCTTGAAGGCTTTAGGATCCTCTCTATTTAAAGAGGTCTTGGACGTTTTCAGAGGCAAATGGAGCTTCTCCTTTTGTCCTGAAGTCAGCCGCCCCACAATCACAACTTGGAGACAGCCTGGATGATGACAGCTATAGGGAACGGTGGAGAGATAGCCTGGATGTTGTCAGCCGCACCCCATAAGTCAAGGATCCACTTGGATAGTGGAAATCCAAGTCAGCAAGGGTAATCAGTGGAAAATATGGGTCGGTCTTCACTTTTCCTCCTGAATCCGACTGGAAAAGGTCCCTTTTGTGTAAAAGACCGAGTGGAAAAGGTGATTTTGTACACTAGACCGAGTGAAATCCGGTCGGTGTGAGGCTACTATGAGGAGCTGGGTGAGCAAAACAATTCTTGTTGAAATATTCAATCGGATTCGAGTGAAGAATGGCTCGGAACTGACTGAAAAGGACTCGGAAATGATTGGAATATGACTCGGAATTGGGTGAGAAGGATGGCTCAGAAATTGATGAAAAGTGACTCGGAAGTGGGTAAAAGGATGACTCGGAATTGGGTGAAAGGTGACTCAGAATTTGGTGAAAATGGCTCAGAAATTGAGTGAGGGGACTCACTCGGAAGTGGATGAGAAGGGCTCGGTGATGGTTGAAAAAAAAAGGGCTCGGGATTGGTGAAAAATGGCTCGGTGACGATTGAAAAGAATGGCTCGGAATTGGGTAAAAAAGGTTCGGTGACAGTTGAAAATGGTTCAATCGGCTCTGACTTGAAGGATGACTCGGTATTGGTGCAGGATTCAATCGGCTCTGACTTGAAGGATGATTCGGTGAGGATGGATAAATGGCTCACTCGGCATAGGTTCATGTCCTCCTTCATTTGAATGGTTCAATCAGTACTCGGAGAAATCTTGCTTTGCAATCCTTCTGCTTGAAGCCTCATTCGGTTTTCTCTGCTTGGACATTTTATTTGAGAAAATTCTTACAATAAAAACAACTTGGTTATATCTCTGGACTTTCACCACTCGGAGAAACCTTTGTTCGGCAACCCTTCTGCTTGAAGCTTCACTCTGCCCTTCTGCTTGATTCACTTGGCATGTCAGAAATATTTTGCTCAGTTGCTGGCAGATCAGAACCATTCTTTCTTTAACTTCACATTGGTTCAGTCGTGAAGTAAGTTTCGGCCGGAAACTCATTACTCGGATTGAATCACATTGATTCACTCAGAATGTTCTCAACCGGTTTGGAAATAAACTTCAACCCACTCGGATTCACAACGGGGAGTCGTCCTTGTTTTTATCAGAATAGAACTTTGAGAAAATCTGACGACTCAGACAAATTCACTCGGGAGTCGGCTTCATACTTCAATCATGATATGCTTGGATGTTGGGATTGCTTCACTCAGAGTCATCCTTTATACTTCAATCAGAATTGAGAAATTGAGAATCTACCCACTCGGATATGCTCACTCAGGACTCAACCTGTTCTCTTCAATCAGAAAAGCTTTTCTCAGCCTGTTCATTTTACTCGGAGTCGGTCTTCCCTTCATTCAGAATTTGGAACTTGGACATTTTCACTCGGAACCGACCTTCTTTTCACTCAGAAACTGGAAACTTGTACACTTTTACTCGAAATCAGCCTGCTTTTCAGTCAGAATTTGGCACTCAGCTCCGACTGGCTTCTCACTCAGAATTGCCTATTTCTCACTCACAAATTGGAATTTGACAATTCACTCGATGCATTCACTCGGAATCGGCTTTGTTTCTAATCAGAAGGGTTTCAACCATCAATCAACTCTTCGGATTTTGCACTCGGGAATGAAATGATTCCATTCGTCAACCAATCCCTCGGATATATTCACTCGGAGCCAGAATTGTTTCCACTTGGAATAACTTCAATTGTCAATCCCCTTCAGATTTACTCATTCAGGAGTCGGCCTTGTTTTCACTCGGAACAACTTCAAAACAGCATCAAAGTTAAAGCTGATCCATAAAACCGAGGTGTCTCTTTGCTCGGAATACCATCTCCTCCCAAAAAAAACCACTCGGAGATCTGTTCTCATTCAACAAGTGTTTATTAAACAAACCACTCGGCATAGGTTCATGTCCTCCTTCATTCGAATGGTTCAATCAGCACTCGGAGAAATCTTGCTCGGCAATCCTTCTGCTTGAAGCCTCATTCGGTTTTCTCTGATTGGACATTTCATTCGAGAAAATTCTTACAATAAAAACAACTCGGTTATATCTCTGGACTTTCACCACTCAGAGAAACCTTTGTTCGGCAACCCTTCTGCTTGAAGCTTCACTCTGCCCTTCTGCTTGATTCACTCGGCATGTCAGATGTAACATCCCGATTTAAAAATAAATTGCCAAACGGAATTAAGCCATTAAAATGATAATTGCAAAGAGAAAATTTTTTTGTTAATTATAATTAACTTAATTAATCTAACTTAAGAAATTAGTGGCTGATTAATTATGATTAATGGTGATGACTGGTTGATTGTGATTGGTGCGTGTGGCTTAGTGGAACTGCCGGTTCACGCTTTCCCACCCCACTCTTCTTTTCTTCGTGCACATATATATGCCCAAGGTCACTATGGTTATTCATTTTTCCCTTCAGACTCCCTCTTCCTCTACTGCTTCGTTCTCTTTTTTCTTCTCTTCTTCGTTCTTCATCCTCTTCTCTTCTTCCCTGTCCTTGTTCTTTGTTTCTGGAAACCCACAATGACGGTGCTGCAGAAGAGTTAGAGTCTCCTTCGGTTGGTGAAGGACGATCATCGAAGCGGAGGAAGAACAGCTTCCTATCCCCGAGCCAATTGCAGAGTACAACTGTGCAAGGGGGACTGAACGAGGCAAACATAACATCAGACCAAACGTCGGAAAACAGAAGAGCTTCTCGAGTCCCTTCAGTAGGTAGGGGGCGCTTGCATGTCAAATGCATGGTTTATGGACGGTACCGGATGAACGTATTGCCTTGCGTGTGTACGAATGTGTCTATGATGACTGTGTGCAATGTATGATTGTTAATCCTTGAATACCATATGTGTGATAGCAGAGTCCTGATTATGGTTATACATTTATATGCATGTGTTCAGGGTTGTTGAGCTGAATTCTGAAAGTCATTTATACATAAATGCGTGTGATACATGTTCTTATTACTGTTAATACTAAGAGGATATGTATGTGTGACTGTTGGCTGATTTCATCTGGGATATTGTAAACATGAACCGTTTGATTGTTGTGTATGCTGGTACGATGGACGATTGAATGTAGGAAATATGTTCGATCGGTTATGGCGCTAATAGGTTACGAGGAATGAGTCGGATAATCGAGGATGCTCGTTGTTAAAGCACATAGGCTGCATGTGCAGGAACGGGGTGACCCGTGGAAGGTCAGGAGCCCCAAAGAAATGATCTCTAGCTATAGACCCTTGGCTAGATTCTGTGAGAGCTCGTGGTAGCCGTAGGAGCTAGAGTTAAGTCTCGAGACGTCAATGGGAGGCCGGTACCACGCGGGAAGGGCTAATGGGCGAGAGGCCAGTAAGGGAACCTGTAACTGAAAATCATTGCCTAAGTCGGATCCGCAGGCATGCATGTAGATGCAATGTTGATTAGGATAGTACGAGTGGTATGGCTCGGAGTGATACGAATAAATTCTGAATGAGTTGATGCATGCTTTTGTACGAATGAAAATGAACTTCACGTAATATGTATGTAAGTGTATGTCATTGAAAATATCATATTCTGCATGGCTTAAATTTAAATTGAATGCAACCCGAGTAAACATGAGTATGTGTATTGATTTTGATGCCGAGTCACTAACTTTCATTTTATATGTAAAATCTCACCCCTACTGTTCCTATAATTTACAGTGAACGTCTCTCGGAATGATGAATGAAGGAGGAGCTGCTTGCCGAGTGAGGCGACTATGCACTATGGGGATAGATGTGTATATATATATACTATGTATAAGGTTTTGTTAAGCCTTGGCCGGCTCGTATTTTGGTCTTTGTCTTTCTATGTCAGAATTTGAACTCTCTCGGGTTGAGAGTATGACGATGTGCCTGTAAATATTCACATACATTCCTATATATGTCATACTGCATGTTTATTCGATGTTGTGTGTGATGGCCGAATGATATATACATATATATACGTACTTTTCCGAGCGTGTGAGGTTAGCATGACCTTAGATAAAAACGGAACTAAGTTATTACTGTGGGAAGCAAAATAGTGACTTTACCCCGAGTGAAGAAAGGTTTAGATGTTTCCGAGTGAATGAGGTAGTATAGACTGTTAGGATTTTCCCGAATGGGGGATAACAATATGCTTCCGAGTGAGAACCTTCTGAGTGAGTATTTCCAACTGATGAGTGATCTATAAGGTGTAACACCCTAATTTTTAATTAAATAAACAAAATCAACAGGGACAATTTTCCAAATGTTAAAGTCAATAAGCCGTACATAATCTACTCAAATTAACAAATCCGACTCATCAAGGAGAAGAAGGAGAAAAAGACAAGAGAAAAGGGCTCTCGAGCAGCGAAGGGAAGAAACGCTTAAGCGAAACTACACTCGGCATCCTGTCGCTCCACTCGGTATTTTGCCCCACTCGGATTTCAGGGTATGGTTCACTCAGGAAGGTTCACTTTCTAATCCACTCGGACTAACCTTAATACCCGCCAGTTTCATCCTGACAGCAAATCACACTCCGCTGCTCCACTCGATCGGATTATATATGTATACGTATTGGCAATCCGAAAATGATTCCCAAAGCCGCTCACTCAGAATCTATGAAGACTTCACACTCGGGATAACTTTCACGTCCATTACGCCACTCGGGGCATTCTACTCACTTTTCACTCGGTAACCATAATATTCCCTACTCTAAACTTCCTACTAAGTCAAGACTCACTCGGGTTCTCTAGCTACTTACTAATCTATTACAATAAATCCACTTAGAGTCCTAGGTGTCATTCCCCAATCGGTGAACTCTCACTCGGCGGTTTCTCACTCGGAATCATTGATTATCCTCTACTCAGAAAACCTCACAATCATCACTCACAGGATTCACACCAACACCTACTCCAGACTATGCGACCTCAATCACTCGGACAATTCAACCTCTCATCACTCAGAATGACTTGTCATCTCGCTTTTCCCCAACAACAACTTATCTCCACTTCTACCCATAGTCACACTGACTTCCTATACCCGGAAAGTATACTTATACATCCATGTTTATCGCTCGGACATCACCTACAGTATAGAATAAACACACAATATATATATATATAGGGAAGTATTTAAATAATTACAACGCATTAACATGTTCCTTCTACCCGAAAGTGTCAAGTTCTGATATAAAGGCTAAAGTCAAAATACGAGCCGGCCAAGGCTTAACAAGACCTTATACACACTATATACATATACACATATATTCCATAGTGCTCGGTTTCTCTGCTCCGCACTCGGCTCCTCCTTCATCCTTCATTCTGAGAGATATTCACTGAAAAATATAGCCACAGTAGGGGTAAGCTTTTACATATAAGATGACAGTCAATGACTCGGTATCAGTGTTAGTACGCACACTTACGTTCACCCGGTCGCATTCAGATTAAACTAAGGCCATGCAAAGTAGAATAATATCAATAACATGCACTCACATACATACTACATAAGGTTCGTCCTTATTCACACATGCATATGCATCCACACACTCGGAATTCATTCATAACACCCAACACATGCCACGCGTACTATCCTAATCAACATCATATCTACATGCATGCCTGCGGATCCGACTTAAGTAATGACTTTCAGTTACAGTTTCCCCCTTACTGGTCGCTCGTCCATCAGCTCTTCCTGCGTGGTACCGGCCTTCCATCGACGTCTCGAGACTCATCTCTAGCTCCCACAGCTACCACGAGCTCTCATAGGATCTAGCCAAGGTCTGTAGCTGGAAGCCATTCCTTCGGGGCTCTTGACCTTCCACGGGTCACCCCATTCCTACACATGCAACTTATGTGTTTTACCAGCAAGCATCGTTACTCAACCGATACCTCCTTCGTAACCACTAAGGTAGAAACTGATTCAATAAAGTCCCCATATTTACTTTATCAATCACACCAGCATACACAGCAATCAACAGTTCAGAGTAATAACATCAGACGAACCGACTAGCAGCCACACATTAATGTCTCACGGTATAAACAGAGATAGAACCATGCATCTCACTCGTCTATATTAGAAAGGTAGATAGATTACATTACCACCATCTTGATTGCATGGAGCTATTGTATAATTACTAACAAGACACTACTATCATACACATGGAATACAAGATTACCAATCATGCATAACATACAGTCGTCACAGACACATGCCCACACTTAAAGCAGTACATTCATCCGGTACCGTTCGTGGACCATGCATTTGACATGCAAGCGCCCCCTACCTACAGAAGGAATTCAAGAAACTCTTCTGCTCTCCGACGTTTGGTCTGACTCCCTTTCTGACTCGTCCAGTCCCCCCTTCGTACCGTCGTCTCTGCAATCGGCTCGGGAATGGGAAGTTGTTCTTTCTCTGCCTCAATGATCGTCCTTCACTAGTTGGAGGGGCTCCGACCTTCCTCCAGCACCGTCGTCGTGATCTCTAGAAACGAAGAACAAAACAGGGGAAAAGGAAAGAGAACAAAGACGAAGAAGGGAGAAAAGAGAGGATGAAGCAGGAAGGAAAAAAAATGATAAGTATCTACGGTGATATAGGGTGTATGTATATGCATGCGAAGATAAGGAAATGGGATGGGAAAACGTGAATCGCAGTCCACTCACGTGACTCACCAATCACAAGCAGCCATCTTTTACCAACTAAATTAATTTGTCATTATTCCTTAAATTAAATTGATTATAATTAACAATTATCTTCCCACCTTGAAATCAAGGTCTTAATGGTTTATTTCATTTGATATTTAACTTCAAAATTGGGATGTTACAGTTCTCCCCCTCTCAAAAGAATTTCGTCCTCGAAATTCAGTCAGTAACTCACCTTGGTTAAACAACTCAGGGTACTGTTGTCTCATGGCATCTTCGTGTTCCCAGGTACAAGAGGTAGTCCTGCTCTGTTGCCATTCCACTTCAACTAGTTGTACGTCCTTGCTCCTCAAACGCTCTACCGACCGGTCCACAATTCTAATCGGTATAGCTACAGTGGACAGGTCTTCCTTGATTTCCATTTCCTCGTCAGGCATTGTGTGATTGGGATCAGGTAGATATTTCCTTAGTTGGGACACATGAAACATGTTATGCAATCGGGATAAGTGAGTTGGTAATGCTATTCGGTATGCCATGGAGCCGACTCGTTCCAACACCTCACAAGGCCCAATGTATCGGGGGCTCAACTTCCCACCTTTCAAGGCTCGCCCGACTCCTTTACTCGATGAAGTCTTCAAAAACACTCTGTCTCCGACTGAAAACTCTAATGGTTTGGTTCGTTTATCATGGTAGCTCTTCTGCCTATCCTGAGACGCCTTCATCCTTTCCCTTATCACTCGGATCTGTTCTGATGTTTACTTTACAATTTCTGGCCCCAATAGCAGACTATCACCCGTTTTCGACCAGCAGAGTGGGGTTCGGTATCTTCAACCATAAAGTGCTTCGTAGGGTGCCATACTAATGCTTTTGTGGTGGCTATTGTTGTATGTAAACTCGATCAGGGGAAGGTACTGCTCCCAATTTCCACCGTGCTCCAACACACACGCCCTTAGCAAGTCCTTCAGGCTTTGAATCGTTCGCTCAGATTGTCCATCTGATTGGGGGTGGTAAGCGGAACTTAGCCAAAGCTTCATACCCAATTCCTGGTGCAGGCTGGTCCAAAACCAGGATGTGAACCTAGGATCCCTATCCGATACGATAGAAGTCGGCACTCCATGCAGTCAAACAATTTCACGTACATAAATCTTGGCCAACTTATGCAGTGGGTATCTTATATTCACAGGTAGGAAGTGTGCACTCTTCGTCAGTCGGTCAACAATGACCCAGATTGCATCATGGCTCACCTGATTTTTTGGCAATCCCATGACAAAGTCCATGGCAATTGAGTCCCATTTCCACACGGGAATCTCCAGGGGTTGCAATGCACCATATGGCTTCTGGTGCTCGACTTTCGATTTCTGACAGGTAATACACCGGGCCACGTATTCTGCCACATTCCTTTTTAATCCGGGCCCCCAGAATTGTGTTCTTAGATCCTGGTACATCTTCGTGGTACCCGGGTGAATACTGAGTAGGCTCTTGTGGGCTTCATCAAGCACCATTCTCCTTAGTTCTCCCCTACCCGGTACATATATTCTGTTCTTCACTCGGAAGACTTCATCCGATCCCTCGGTCAAGGACAAATCCTTACCCTTGGCCTGCGTCTCCCTCATCTCAGCCAAGTAGGAATCTGACTGCTGTTGCTCGTACACGGATTTTAGAAATTCATTGGCAATCCTCAGTGTACCGATTGTCATTTTCCGAGAGGAGGGGATGTCAACATGTAAGTTCATGTCTCGGAATTGTTCCAATAACTCCACTTCCCTTACCATCATCACTGCTATATGAAGGGATTTCCGACTCAACCTGTCGGCAACGACGTTTGCCTTACCTGGATGGTACTTTAGCTCGAAATCATAATCCTTTAAAAATTCCATCCATCTCCTCTGCCTCATATTCAGGTCCTTTTGGTCGAATAAGTATTTGAGGCTCTTGTGATCAGTGTATACTTCAAATCTGGACCCGAACAAATAATGCCTCCAGATCTTCAATGCGAAGACTACGGCTGCTAGCTCTAAGTCATGGGTTGGGTAATGTTGTTCGTGAGGTCTCAATTACCGAGAGGCATACGCTATTACTCGGTCTTTCTGCATTAACACGTATCCCAATCCGAGTCCTGACGTATCATAGTAAACCACGAAGCTCTCTTGCAAGTTAGGTAATGCCAACACTGGAGCAGTCGTCAACTTGTCTTTCAGCTCTCGGAAACTGCTCTTGCACTCGGAACTCCATACGAAGGGAATGTTTTTCTGAGTCAATTTAGTCAGTGGCAAGGCCATCTTAGAGAAACCCTCAATGAATCTTCTATAATAACCAGCCAGGCCCATAAAGCTCCATATCTCCGAGACCGACTTGGGTCTCTCCCACGCCATTATAGCTGCCACTTTCGAAGGGTCCACCGAGACACCTTCCTCGGAAATCACATGTCCGAGGAAGTGGATCTTATCCATCCAGAAATCACACTTTGAAAGCTTTGCAAACAACTACTTCTCCTTCAACACCTGAAGTACCGCTTGGAGGTGTTCTTCATGCTCCTCAGGAGTCTTAGAGTAGATTAGGATATCATCAATGAAAACTACAACAAATCGGTCTAGATATGGGTGGAATATGTTGTTCATGTAATTCATGAAGACAGCAGGGGCGTTTGTCGCACCGAACGGCATCACTACATACTCGTAGTGGCCATACTGAGTCCTAAAGGAAGTTTTAGGAATGTCCGAGTCCTTCACCCGGATTTGGTGGTATCCCGCAAGACTGAGGCTCCACGCAGTTGGTCAATTAGATCATCAATTATGGGCAATGGGTATCGATTCCTAATTGTGAGTTTGTTTAGCTGTCGGTAGTCTATACATAGTCTCATGCTGCCATCCTTCTTCTTAACAAGCAGTACAGGTGCGGCCCATGGTGACACACTCGGCCTAATGAATTGTTTTCCGAGCAACTCATCCACCTGCTTCAACTCGGCCAATTCTGTTGAGGACATTCTATAAGGTGCACTGGAGACTGGCTCGGCTCCAGGGATCAGGTCTATAGAGAATTCGACTTCTCTATTGGGAGGGACACTTGGTACATCCTCGGGAAACACCTCTGGGAATTCACAGACAATCGGAATTTCGTCCACTCGGGCTTTACTCTCACCCTCGGTTAAGCAAAGCATCATAAACAGTTGAGCTATACCTTGTGCCGTGTAGTCCTCATTGTGTTACCTCGGGAAGATTACCCTTCGGTTTCTATAATCGACTAACACCTTGTTGGCTGAAAGCCAATCCATGCCGAGCACGATATCAAGGTCCTTCAAAGGCACACACACTAGATCGAAGGTAAAACTCCGATCGTCCAACACAAACATTACGTCCTTACACATCGTTGATGTCAACACTTTAGGCCCAGTCGGGTTGGCTACTTCCAAAATCCGATCCATATCCACAGTCGGTAATCGCAACCGTCTCACACACTCGTCAGCTACGAAGGAGTGGGTGGCTCCAGAATCAAAAATTACACTAAGTGTATATTTACCGAGTAGGCACTTACTTTGTGCTAAGTCGTTTGCCTGTGCAGCTTCCTCAGCACTGATGGCGTAGACTCTCCCAGCAGGTGGCTGATCGGTGTTTCTCCTCCGATTATTTGGGGCAACCATCATATTTCCTCTGGCTCTGTTGCTTCCGTCCCCCGAGCGTTGACCATCGTTCCTACTGCTCCTCACCTGGAATCCTCCCTGACGCACATTGGTACTTGTTTGATGGAGTTGGGGGTAGTCAGGGCGAATGTGCCCCTTCTCCTGGCAATGAAAACACTTGACATCCACACTATCGCAATTCTGAGCAAAGTGGTCACCACCACATTTAAAACACTTGCCGTATTTTGGTCGTCCACTCATCTGCCTCCCTTGGTTACTGTGATCTTGATATCTAGTAAAGGGTCCATTTCTTCCCATGTTACCTGGCCTCTTGAAGCGTGACTGTTGAGGCCTTAAGGAGGAACCTGCTCTACTATTCTGGCCTGAGTGTGCCTTGTCATCTTCTTCAAATATTCTACACTTATTCACCAATGCAGGAAAACTCCTAATCTCTTGGTATCAGCAGGCTCTCTTAATATCTGATCTCAATCCATTCTCGAATTTAAGGTACTTGGAGCTCTCCGTCCCCGGTTGTTGGAAGGGAGGGTAGAATAGACACAATTCTTTGAATCTAGCCGCATACTCTTCCACAGTCATGGAACCCTGTTTCAACTCCATAAACTCTAACTCCTTCCGACTCCTTACTGTGTCGGGGAAGTACTTCTCTAAGAAGCATGTCTTGAAGTTGTTCCAGGTCAGCTGAGTATCATCGTCAGGAAATCGGTTTCTAGCTATCTTCCACCAGTTCTCCGCCTCGTCTCACAGCATATACACTGCACATTCCACCTTCTAGGCCTCGGTATAGCGAAGACCCCCGAAAATCCTTTCCAGCTCTTGAGTCCATTCAAACGCTGCCTCCGGGTTACGTCCTCCTTGAAACTCACTCGGCTTCCTCTTCAGGAAGCGGTCCAGCACTTGGCCATCCTCAGCTCGAGGCTGGCCCTGCCTCTCAAACACGTCTGCAAAGCGTTGGAATGTTGTGGCTATAGCCTCCATGCTTTGGCGATGCGTCATCCCTTATCCTGAAATTAACACCCCTTCAAGGATAAGTACACCAAGCCACTTACTACCGACTGTATCTCAGCCTAATATTCAGTAACTTAGCACATTATGCCATTTCTATATGTTACACAATCAGTCAGACCAGGAGGAATAACCTCCTATCCATAAATCAATATCATAGTATCAATGAGGTTTAACAATATCATAGTAATAATGACCATTCGATCATGATACACACAACCGCCCACACTCGGTAAGCATACCTTGGCCTTGGACCTTTCGGTCTGCTCTGATACCAAAATGTAACACCCTAATTTTTAATTAAATAAACAAAATCAACAAGGATAATTTTCCAAATGTTAAAGTCAATAAGCCGTACATAATCTACTCAAATTAACAAATCTGACTCATCGAGGAGAAGAAGGAGAAAAAGACAAGAGAAAAGGGCTCTCGAGCAGCGAAGGGAAGAAACGCTTAAGCGAAACTACACTCGGCATCCTGTCGCTCCACTCGGTATTTTCCCCCACTCGGATTTCAGGGTATGGTTCACTCAGGAAGGTTCACTTTCTAATCCCCTCGGACTAACCTTAATACCCGCCAGTTTCATCCTGACAGCAAATCACACTCCGCTGCTCCACTCGATCGGATTATATATGTATACGTATTGGCAATCCGAAAACAATTCCCAAAGCCGCTCACTCGGAATCTATGAAGACTTCACACTCGGGATAACTTTCAGTCCATTACACCACTCGGGGCATTCTACTCACTTTTCACTCGGTAACCATAATATTCCCTACTCTAATCTTCCTACTAAGTCAAGACTCACTCGGGTTCTCTAGCTACTTACTAATCTATTACAATAAATCCACTTAGAGTCCTAGGTGTCATTCCCCAATCGGTGAACTCTCACTCGGCGGATTCTCACTCGGAATCATTGATTATCCTCTACTCAGAAAACCTCACAATCATCACTCACAGGATTCGCACCAACACCTACTCCAGACAATACGACCTCAATCACTCGGACAATTCAACCTCTCATCACTCGGAATGACTTGTCATCTCGCTTTTCCCCAACAACAACTTATCTCCACTTCTACCCATATCACACTGACTTCCTATACCCGGAAAGTATACTTATACATCCATGTTTATCGCTCGGACATCACCTACAGTATAGAATAAACACACAATATATATATAGGGAAGTATTTAAATAATTACAACGCATTAACATGTTCCTTCTACCCAAAAGTGTCAAGTTCTGATATAAAGGCTAAAGTCAAAATACGAGCCGGCCAAGGCTTAACAAGACCTTATACACACTATATACATATACACATATATTCCATAGTGCTCGGTTTCTCTGCTCCGCACTTGGCTCCTTCTTCATCCTTCATTCCGAGAGATATTCACTGAAAAATATAGCCACAGTAGGGGTGAGCTTTTACATATAAGATGACAGTCAATGACTCGGTATCAGTGTCAGTACGCAGACTTACGTTCACCCAGTCGCATTCAGATTAAACTAAGGCCATGCAAAGTAGAATAATATTAATAACATGCACTCACATACATACTACATAAGGTTCGTCCTTATTCACACATGCACATGCATCCACACACTCGGAATTCATTCATAACACCCAACACATGCCACGCGTACTATCCTAATCAACATCATATCTACATGCATGCCTGCGGATCCGACTTAAGTAATGACTTTCAGTTACAGTTTCCCCCTTACTGGCCGCTCATCCATCAGCTCTTCCCGCGTGGTACCGGCCTTCCATCGACGTCTCGAGACTCATCTCTAGCTCCCGCAGCTACCACGAGCTCTCACAGGATCTAGCCAAGGTCTGTAGCTGGAAGCCATTCCTTCGGGGCTCTTGACCTTCCACGGGTCACCCCATTCCTACACATGCAACTTATGCGTTTTACCAGTAAGCATCGTTACTCAACCGATACCTCCTTCATAACCACCAAGGTTAAATTGATTCAATAAAGTCCCTATATTTACTTTATCAATCACACCAGTATGCACAACAATCAACAGTTCAGAGTAATAACATCGGACGAACCGACTAACAGCCACACATTCATGTCTCACGGTATAAACAGAGATAGAACCATGCATCTCACTCGTCTATATCAGAAAGGTTGACAGATTACATTACCATCATCTTGATTGCATGCAGTTATTGTATAATTACTAACAAGACACTACTATCATACACATGGAATCCAAGATTACCAATCATGCATAACATGCAGTCGTCACAGACACATGCACACACTTAAAGCAGTACATTCATCCGGTACCGTTCGTGGACCATGCATTTGACATGCAAGTGCCCCTACCTACAGAAGGAATTCAAGAAACTCTTCTGCTCTCCGACGTTTGGTCTGACTCCCTTTCTGACTCGTCCAGTCCCCCCTTCATACTGTCGTCTCTGCAATCGGCTCGGGAATGGGAAGTTGTTCTTTCTCTGCCTCAATGATCGTCCTTCACTAGTTGGAGGGGCTCCGACCTTCCTCCAACACCGTCGTCGTGATCTCCAGAAATAAAGAACAAAACAGGGGAAGAGGAAAGAGAATGAAGACGAAGAAGGGAGAAAAGAGAGGATGAAGCAGAAAGGAAAAAAAATGATGAATATCTACGGTGATATAGGGTGTATGTATATGCATGCGAAGAGAAGAAAATGGGATGGGAAAACGTGAATCGTAGTCCACTCACGTGACTCACCAATCACAAGCAGCCATCTTTTACCAACTAAATTAAATTGTCATTATTCCTTAAATTAAATTGATTACAATTAACAATTATCTTCCCACCTTGAAATCAAGGTCTTAATGGTTTATTTCATTCGATATTTAACTTCAAAATTGGGATGTTACATAAGGTTCTGAGTGAAATCCGTTATAGTAAACTTATTGGAAGCTAGAAGATTCTTAGGTGAGGCTTGATTTGGTGAGGGAACTTGAGTAAGAAGGACTGTAAGTGCCGAGTGAAGAACGAGTAAAATACCCGAGTGATAAAAGATCGTGAAGAATATTCCGAGTGAAATGTACGTGTGGAATCCGAGTGAAATGACTATAGGAATCACCTCCCGTGTGGCGTGAAGGAATGAAGTTATGAAGTGTATGGTAAACTCCCGAAAAGGAGCTTGTGAGTATAAGGGGGTTAATCCGAATGAATCGTGAGTAAGGACCTTTTCGAGTGAACATAAATTCTGAAATCCGAGTGATGGGAATACCGAGTGGAGTTACTCGACTCAGCGGCTAAGTGCTCGCTCCAGCGAGTGTGAGCGTAAGGAAGGTCTCTGATGGGTTACGCTTAAGCTATGCGATCTTCGCCCAAGCGTGTCGTGTTGTCTCGCTTGAGCGATATTGAATCCCGCCTGAGTGAGTAGGCGCTGTTGGGATCACTCATGTCCTGCACCTTCCGCTGTTTGCCTTGTGGATGGTTTGTACTCCTTCCCTCTCCTTCTTCTCCTAATTCTACCCTCCTTAACTCTCAGCTACTCATTTTGCCCTTGCATCCACTCTGATTTTAGAAAATTTTTCCTGGTCTCGGTTTATCCTTAAATTGAACTTAGGATGTTTCATTTTGGTATCAGAGCAGACCTAAAAGGTCCAAGGCCAAGGTATGCTTACCGAGTGTAAGTGGTTGTGTGCATTATGACCGAGTGGTCATTATTATTGTGATATTCTGTTGAACATGAACGATGTTGAAATATTGAATTGAGGATAGGAGATTATTCCCCTCCTGGTCCGATTAATTATGTGATATATAGGAATGGTATAATGTGCTATAGTTATTGAATGTTGGGATGAGATCCGATCGGTAGTGAGTAACTTGTATACTTATCCTTAAAGGGGTGTTAATTTCAGGATAAGTAATGACGAATCGTCAAAGCATGGAAGCCAGCCTCGAGCTGAAGATGGCTAAGTATTGGATCGCTTCCTAAAGAGGAAGCCGAGTGAGTTCCAAGGGGGACTTAACCCCGAGGTAGCTTACAAATGGACTCAAGAGTTAGAGAGGATTTTTGGGGGCCTTCACTGTACCGAGGCCCAGAAGGTGGAGTGCGCAGTGTACATGCTGCGGGATGAAGCAGAAAACTGGTGGAAGATCGCCAGAAATCGACTGGTTGATGCTGACACCCAGCTGACCTGGGAAAATTTCAAAACGTGTTTCCTAGAAAAATACTTCCCCGACACAGTGAGGAGTTGGAAGGAACTGGAATTTATGGAACTGAAACAGGGTTCCATGTCTGTAGAAGAATACGTAGCCAGATTTGAAAAGTTGTGTCTATTTTATCCGCCCTTCCAACAACCCGGGACTGAGAGTTCTAAATGCCTCAAATTTGAGAACGGACTATGATCGGACATTAAAAGAGCTTGCAAATATCAGGAAATTAGAAGCTTCCCGGTGCTGGTGAATAAATGCAAGATTTTCGAAGAAGATGACAAGGCCCATTCGGGCCAGAACAGTAAGACAGAATCCTCTTTGAGGCCTCAACGGTCACGTTTCAAGAGATCAGGTAATGTTGGAAGAAGTGGACCCTCTGCTAGATATAAAGGTCGGGGTAGTGAAGGGGGACAGACTGGTGGACGTCCAAAATATGGCAAGTGTTTTAAATATGGTGGCAACCACTTTGCTCAGAATTATGATGGTGGAGAAGATGTCATATGTTTTCATTGCAATGAGAAGGGGCATATTTGCCCCGACTGTCCTCAATTACGCCAAGCAAACGCCCACGTGCATCATGGAGGCTTCCGAGGGAGAGGCCATGGAAATGGTGGCCAAGGATCGGGGGGCAGAGGTAATGGAGCCAGAGGAAATATGATGTTTGCTCTAAACAACCGAAAGAGAAATACCGACCAACCGGCTGCTGGGAGAGTATACGCCATCAATGTTGAGGAGGCTGTACAAGCGAATGACTTGGGGCAAAGTAAGTGCTTACTTGGTAGACATACCCTTAATGTAGTTTTTGATTCTGGAGCTACCCATTCTTTTATAGCCGATGAGTGTGTAAGACGTTTCAAGTTACCGACTATGTATATGGATCGGACTTTAGAAGTAGCCAATCCGACTGGCACTAAGGTGCTGACATCGACGATGTGTAAGGACATAACATTTATGTTGGACGATCGGAGTTTCACCTTCGACTTGGTGTGTGTACCTCTAAAAGATCTCGACATTGTACTTGGCGTAGATTGGCTTTTAGCCAACAAGGTGTTGGTGGACTGTCGAAACCGAAGAGTAATTTTTCCGAGGCAGGGCAATGAGGACTACACGGTACAAGGTATAGCTCAGTTGTTTATGATGCTTTGTTTAACTAAGGGAGAGAGTAGAGCCCGAGTGAGCGATATCCCGACTGTTTATGAATTCCCTGAGGTGTTTCCGGAAGATGTGTCGGGTGCCCTTCTGATTAGAGAAGTTGAATTCTCTATAGACTTAATTCTTGGAGCCGAGCCAGTCTCAAGTACACCTTATAGAATGTCCCCATCGGAATTGGCTGAATTGAAAAAGAGGGATGGCAGCATGAGATTATGCATAGATTACGATTAAGAACCGGTACCCATTGCCCAGAATCGACGATTTAATTAACCAACTACGTGGTGCGTTAGTCTTCTCGAAGATCGATTTACGATCGGGATACCACCAAATCCGGGTGAAGGACTCGGATATTCCAAAGACTGCCTTTAGGACTCAGTATGGCCACTACGAGTATGTAGTAATGTCGTTTGGTGTGACAAACACCCCAGCTGTATTCTTGAATTACATGAACAGCATATTCCACCCCTATCTTGACCGATTCATAGTAGTTTTTATTAATGATATCTTAATCTATTCTAAGACCCCTGAAGAGCATGAGGAACACCTCCGAGCGATACTTCAAGTACTGAAGGAGAAGCAGTTGTTTGCAAAACTTTCGAAGTGCGATTTCTGGATGGATAAGATCCACTTTCTCGGACATGTAATTTCCATGGAAGGTGTCTCGGTAGACCCATCAAAGGTGGCAGCTATAATGGCATGGGAGAGGCCCAAGTCGATCTTGGAGATAAGAAGCTTTATGGGCCTAGCTGGCTACTATAGAAGGTTTATTAAAGGATTTTCTAAACTCGCTTTGCCACTGACTAGATTGACTTAGAAAAACGTCCCTTTCATTTGGAGTTCCGAGTGCGAGAGCAGTTTCCGAGAGTTAAAGAATAAGTTGACGACCGCCCCAGTGTTGGCATTGCCAAACTTGCAAGAGAGCTTCGTGGTTTATTGTGATGCGTTGGGGCTCGGCCTGGGGTGCGTACTGATGCAGAAGGACCGAGTGATAGCTTATGCCTCTCGGTAATTGAGGCCTCACGAGTAGCATTATCCGACCCATGACTTGGAATTGGCAGCTGTGGTTTTCACATTAAAGATATGGAGGCATTACTTGTACGGATCCAGATTCGAGGTGTACAGCGATCACAAGAGCCTCAAATATTTATTCGACCAGAAAAAGCTAAACATGAGGCAGAGAAGATGGATGGAATTTTTAAAGGATTATGACTTCGAGCTGAAGTATCATCCGGGTAAGGCAAACGTTGTTGCCGACGCATTGAGTTGGAAATCCCTCTATATGGCAGTGATGATGGTGAAGGAGGTGGAGTTATTGTAGCAATTCCGAGACATGAATTTACATGTTGACATTCCTTCGTCTCGGAAGATAATGCTCGGTACATTGAAGATTGCCAATGAATTCCTAAAATTGGTATTCGAGCAGCAGAAGTCAGATTCCTACTTGGCTGAGATGAAGGAGACTCGGGCCAAGGGTAAGCACTTGTCCTTGACCGAGGGACCGGATGGAATTTTTCGAGTGAAAAATAGAATATACGTACCGGGTGGAGGAGAATTAAGAAGGATGGTGCTTGATGAAGCCCACAAGAGCCTGCTAAGTATTCACCCGGGTGCCACGAAGATGTACCATGATCTAATACTACAATTCTGGTGGCCCGGATTAAAGAGAAATGTAGCGGAATATATGGCTTGGTGTATTACCTGTCAGAGATCGAAATGGTGTATTGCAACCCCTGGAGATCCCCGTGTGGAAATGGGACTCAATAGCCATGGACTTTGTCATGGGATTGCCAAAAATCTGAGCGGGTCATGATGCCATTTGGGTCATTATTGACCGATTGACTAAGACTGCACATTTCTTACCTGTGAACATGAGATACCCATTGCATAAGTTACCCAGATTTACATCTGGAAAATTGTCCGACTGCACGGTGTGCCGACTTCTATTGTATCGGATAGGGATCCTAGATTTACGTCTCAATTTTGGACCAGCCTACACCAGGAATTAGGCATGAAACTTTAGCTAAGTTCCGCCTACCACCCCCAATCAGATGGACAATCCGAGCGAACGATACAAAGCTTAGAGGACTTGCTGAGGGCGTGTGTGTTGGAGCATGGTGGGTGTTGGGAGCAGTACCTTCCCTTAACCGAATTTACGTACAACAATAGACACAACAGCAGTATTGATATGGCACCTTATGAAGCCTTGTATGGACGAAAAATGCCGAACCCCTCTCTGTTGGTCGGAAACGGGTGAAAGCTTACTATTGGGGCCAGAAATTATGAGACAAAGCTCAAAACAAATCCAAGTAATAAGGGAAAAGATGAGGGCGTCTCAAGACAGGCAGAAAAGCTACCATGATAAACGGACTAAACCATTGGAGTTTTCAGTCGTAGATAGGGTGTTTCTAAAGATTTCACCGAGTAAAGGAGTCGGGAGAGCCTTGAAAAGTGGGAAGTTGAGCCCCCGATACATTGGACCTTACGAGGTATTAGAGCGGATCAGTTCCATGGCATACCTAATAGCATTACCGACTCACCTATCCCGATTGCATAATGTGTTTCATGTGTCTCAACTAAGGAAGTATCTACCCGATTCTACTCACATAATGCCGGATGATGAAGTGGAGATCAAGGAAGATCTGACCACTGTAACTGTACCGACTAGAATCGTGGACCGATCGGTAAAGCGTTTGAGGAGCAAGGATATGGAACTGGTTGAAGTGGAGTGGCAGCAAGACGGGTATACCTCTTATACCTGGGAACGCGAGGATGCCATGAGGCAACAGTAACCCGAGTTGTTTACTAAGGTGAGTTACTGAGTAAATTTCGGGGACGAAATTCTTTTAAGAAAGGGAGGATTGTAACATCCCAATTTAAAAATTAATTACCGAACGGAATTAAGCCATTAAAATAATAATTGCAAAGTGGAAAATTTCTTGTTAATTATAATTAACTTAATTAATCTAACTTAAGAAATTAATGGCTGATTAATTATGATTAATGGTGATGACTGGTTGATTGTGATTGGTGCGTGTGGCTTAGTGGAACTGCCGGTTCATGCTTTCCCTCCCCACTCTTCTTTTCTTCGTGCACATATATATGCCCAAGGTCACTATGGTTATTCATTTTTCCATTCAGACTCCCTCTTCCTCTACTGCTTCGTTCTCTCTTTTCTTCTCTTCTTTGTTCTTCGTCCTCTTCTCTTCTTCCCTGTCCTTGTTCTCTGTTTCTGGAAACCCACGACGACAGTGCTGCAGAAGAGTCAGAGTCTCCTTCAGTTGGTGAAGGACGATCATCGAAGTGGAGGAAGAACAGCTTCCTATCCCCGAGCCGATTGCAGAGTACAACTGTGCGAGGAGGACTGAATGAGGCAAACAGAACATCAGACCAAATGTCGGAAAATAGAAGAGCTTCTCGAGTCCCTTCAGTAGGTAGGGGCGCTTGCATGTCAAATACATGGTTTATGGACGGTACCGGATGAACGTATTGCCTTGCGTGTGTGTGAATGTGTCTATGATGATTGTGTACAATGCATGATTGTTAATCCTTGAATACCATATGTATGATAGCAGAGTCCTGATTATGGTGATACATTTATATGCATGTGTTCAGGGTTGTTGTGCTGAATTCTAAAAGTCATTTATACATAAATGCGTGTGATGCATGTTCTTATTACTGTTAATACCGAGAGGATATGTATGTATGACTGTTGGCTGATTTCATCTGGGATGTTGTAAACATGAACTGTTTGATTGCTGTGTATGCTGGTACGATGGACGATTGAATGTAGGAACTATGTTGGATCGGTTATGAAGCTAATAGGTTACGAGGAATGAGTCGGATAATCGAGGATGCTCGTTGTTAAAACACATAGGCTGCATGTGCAGGAACGGGGTGACCCGTGGAAGGTCTAGAGCCCCAAAGAAATGACCTCCAACTACAGACCCTTGGCTAGATCCTGTGAGAGTTTGTGGTAGCCGTAGGAGCTAGAGTTAAGTCTCGAGACGTCAATGGGAGGCCGGTACCACGCGGGAAGGGCTAATGGATGAGAGGCCAGTAAGGGAACCTGTAACTGAAAATCATTGCCTAAGTCGGATCCGTAGGCATGCATGTAGATGCAATGTTGATTAGGATAGTACGAGTGGTATGGCTCAGAGTGATACGAATAAATTCTGAATGAGTTGATGCATGCTTTTGTACGAATGAAAATGAACTTCACGCAATATGTATGTAAGTGTATGTCATTGAAAATATCATATTCTGCATGGCTTAAATTTAAATTGAATGCAACCCGAGTGAACATGAGTGTGTGTATTGATGCTGATGCCGAGTCACTAACTGTCATTTTATATGTAAAAGCTCACCCCTACTGTGGCTATAATTTACAGTGAACGTCTCTCGGAATGATGAATGAAGGAGGAGCTGCTTGCCGAGTGAGGTGACTATGCACTATGGGGATAGATGTGTATATGTATATACTATGTATAAGGTTTTGTTAAGCCTTGGCCGGCTCGTATTTTGGTCTTTGTCTTTCTATGTCAGAATTTGAACTCTCTCGGGTTGAGAGTATGACGATGTGCCTGTAAATATTCACACACATTCCTATATATGTCATATTGCATGTTTATTCGATGCTGTGTGTGATGACCGAATAATATATACATATATATACGTACTTTTCCTTGCGTGTGAGGTTAGCATGACCTTAGATAAAAACGGAACTAAGTTATTGTTGTGGGAAGCGAAATAGTGACTTTAGCCCGAGTGAAGAAAGGTTTAGATGTTTCCGAGTGAATGAGGTAGTATAGACTGTTAGGATTTCCCCGAATGGGGGATAACAATATGCTTCTGAGTGAGAACCTTCCGAGTGAGTATTTCCGACTGATGAGTAATCTATAAGGTTCTGAGTGAAATCTGTTGTAGTAAACTTATTGGAAGCTAGAAGATTCTTAGGTGAGGCTTGATTTGGTGAGGGAACTTGAGTAAGAAGGACTGTAAGTGCCGAGTGAAGAACGAGTAAAATACCCGAGTGATAAAAGACCGTGAAGAATATTCCGAGTGAAATGTACGTGTGGAATCCGAGTGAAATGACTATAGGAATCACCTCCCGAGTGGTCAACATCCGTGGCGTGAAGGAACGAAGTTATGAAGTGTGTGGTAAACTCCTGAAAAGGAGCTTGTGAGTATAAGGGGGTTAATCCGAATGAATCATAAGTAAGGACCTTTCCGAGTGAACATAAATTCTGAAATCCGAGTGATGGGAATACCGAGTGGAGTTACTTGCCTCAACGGCTAAGTGCTCGCTCCAGTGAGTGTGAGCGTAAGGAAGGTCTCTGATGGGTTACGCTTAAGCTATGCGATCTTCGCCCAAGCGTGTCGTGTTGTCTCGCTTGAGCGATATTGAATCCCGCCTGAGCGAGTAGGCGCTGTTGGGATCACTCATGTCCTGCACCTTCCGCTGTTTGCCTTGTGGATGGTTTGTACTCCTTCCCTCTCCTTCTTCTCCTAATTCTACCCTCCTTAACTCTCAGCTACTCATTTTGCCCTTGCATCCACTCTGATTTTAGAAAATTTTTCCTGGTCTCGGTTTATCCTTAAATTGAACTTAGGATGTTTCATTTTGGTATCAGAGCAGACCTAAAAGGTCCAAGGCCAAGGTATGCTTACCGAGTGTAAGTGGTTGTGTGCATTATGACCGAGTGGTCATTATTATTGTGATATTCTGTTGAACATGAACGATGTTGAAATATTGAATTGAGGATAGGAGATTATTCCCCTCCTGGTCCGATTAATTATGTGATATATAGGAATGGTATAATGTGCTATAGTTATTGAATGTTGGGATGAGATCCGATCGGTAGTGAGTAACTTGTATACTTATCCTTCAAGGGGTGTTAATTTCAGGATAAGTAATGACGAATCGTCAAAGCATGGAAGCCATAGCCGTGGCATTCCAACGTTTTACTGACGTGTTTAAGAGGCAGGGCCAGCCTCGAGCTGACGATGGCCAAGTATTGGATCGCTTCCTAAAGAGGAAGCCGAGTGAGTTCCAAGGGGGACTTAACCCCGAGGCAGCTTACAAATGGACTCAAGAGTTAGAGAGGATTTTTGGGGGCCTTCACTGTAACGAGGCCCAGAAGGTGGAGTGTGCAGTGTACATGCTGCGAGACGAAGCAGAAAATTGGTGGAAGATCGCCAGAAACCGACTAGTTGATACTAACTGTAGCACCCTAATTTTTAATTAAATGAATAAATAAAATCAAGAGGGAAATTTTTCAGATTTTAAAGTTAATGAACAGTACATAATCTGTTCAATTAACAACCGGGTCAAACGAGGAAGGAGGGGAAGGGGACAAGGAAGGGATTCATGCACAGTGAAGGAAGAAAACGGTTAAGCGATGCTACACTCGGCATTCTGACATTCCACTCGGTTTTTATTGTATGGTTCACTCAAAAAATTATCACGCTCGGCCTTCACTTGGGAAGGTTCACTTCCTAATCCACTCGGGCTAACCTTAACACTCGCCAGTTTCACCCTGACAGCATATCACACTCAACTGCTCCACTCGAACGGCTTATATGCGTATACGTATTAGCAATTCGAGAATGATTCCCCAAGCCGCTCACTTAGAAACTATGAAGACTTCTCACTCGGGATAACTTTTAAGTCCATCACGCCACTCGGGATATTCTACTCACTTTTCACTCAGCAACCATAATATTTCCTACACCAATTTTCCTACTAAATCAAGACTCGCTCGGGTTCTCTAAATACTTACTAATTTGTTACAATAAATCCACTTAGAGTCTCAGGCGTCATTCCCCAGTCGGTGAACTCTTACTCGGCGGATTCTCACTCGGGATCGTTAATTATCCTCTCCTCAGAAAGCCTCACAATTATCTCTCACAGGATTCGCACCAACACCTACTCCAGACTATGTGACCTCGATCACTCGGGCAATTCAACCTCTCATCTCTCGGGATGACTTGCCATCTCGCTTTTCCCCAACAACAACTTAGCTCCACTTCTACTTATAGTCATACTGGCCTCCTATGCTGGGAAGTATACTTATACATCCATGTTCATCACTCAGACATCACCTACAGCATAAACTAAACACACAATATATACATAGAGAGGTATTTTAAATAGTTACAACGCATTAACATGTTCCTTCTACCCAAAAGTGTTCAAGTTCTGATATAAAGACTAAAGTCAAAATACGAGCCGGCCAAGGCTTGACAAGACCTTATACACAGTATGTACATATTCACATATATTCCATAGCGCTCCGTTTCTCTGCTCCGCACTCGGCTCCTCCTTCATCTTTCATTCCGAGGGATATTCACTGAAATGTAGTCACAGTAGGGGTGAGCTTTTCATAGAAAATGACAGTCAAGGACTCGGTATCAGTGTCAGTACGCACACTTATATTCACTCGGTCGTATTCAGATTAAGTTAAGGCCATGCAAATTAGAATAATATCCATAACATACACTCACATATATACTACATAAAGTTCGTCTTTATTCACACATGCACATGCATCCACACACTCGGAATTCATTCATAACACCTAACATATGCCATGCGTACTATCCTACTCAACATCATACTACATGCATGCCTGCAGATCTGACTTGAGTAATGACTTTCAGTTATAGTTCCCCCTTTACTGGCCTCTCGTCCATCAGATCTTCCAGTGTGGTACCGGCCTCCCATTGGCATCTCGAGACTCCTCTCTAGCTCCTACGGCTACCACGAGCTCTCTCAGGATCTAGCCAAGGTCTGTAGCTGGAAGTCATTCCCTCGGGGCTCATGACCTTCCACGGGTCACTCCATTCCTACATATGCAACTTATGCGTTTAACCAACAAGCAACATCACTCAACTGATACCTCCCTCGTAATCCTCAAGGTAGAAGCATATTCAACGCGGTCTCTATTTTTACTTTGTCAATCACACCATCATGCATAGTGATCGAACAATCAAGGTAATAACATCAGACGAATCAACTAACAGTCACACATTCATATTCTCACAGTATTAACAGAGGTAAAACCATGCATCTCACTCGGCTATATCAGAAGGCTAACAGACTACATTACCACTATCTTGTTTACATGTAATTATTATCTAACTACTTATCATACACATGGAATCCAAGATCAACAATCATGCTTAATATACAATCGTGACAGACACATGCATACACTTAAAGCAGTACATTCATCCGGTACCGTTCGTGGACCATGCATTTGACATGCAAGTGCCCCCTACCTACTGAAGGAATTCAAGAAGCTCTTCTGCTCTCCGACGTTTGGTCTGACGCCCTTTCTGACTCGTCCAGCCCCCCTTTCGCACCGTCGTGCCCTACAATCGGCTCGGGAATGGAGAGTTGTTCCTTCTCTGCCTTAGTGATCATCCTTCGCCAGTCGGAGGGGCTATGATCGTTCTCCAGTACCGTCATCGTGGTCCTCAGTGATGAAGAATAGAATAGGGGAAGAGAAGAGGACAGAGACGAAGAAGAAGAAAAGAGAGAATGAAGCAGTAAGGAAGTATGAATATCACAGTGATACCGGGTATGTATATGCATGCGAAGAGAAGGAAGTGGGATGGGAGAAAGTGAATCGCAGTCCACTCACGTAACTCACCAATCACAAGCAGCCATCTTTTACCAACTAAATTAATTTGTAATTATTCCTTAAATTAAATTGGTTATAATTAACAATTACCTTCCCACCCTGAAATCAAGGTCTTAATGGTTTATTTCATTCGGTATTTAACTTCAAAAATTAGGATGTTACAGTTCTCCCCCTCTCAAAAGAATTTCATCCTCGAAATTCAGTCGGTCACCCACCTTGGTTAAACAGCTCGGGGTACTGTTGCCTCATGGTGTCTTCACGTTCCCAGGTACAAGAGGTAGTACCGCCTTGCTGCCATTCTACTTCAACCAGTTGTACGTCCTTGCTACTCAAACGCTTTACCGATCGGCCCACGATTCTAATCGGTATAGTCACAGTGGTCAGGTTTTCCTTGATTTCTACTTCATCATCAGGCATTGTCCGGTTGGGGTCATGTAGATATCTCCTTAGTTGAGACACGTGAAACACGTTATGCAATCGGGATAAGTGAGTCGGTAATGCGATCTGGTACGCCATGGAGCCGACTCGCTCCAACACCTCATAGGGTCCAATGTATCGGGGGCTCAACTTTCCACCTTTCAAGGCTCGCCCGACTCCTTTACTCGGTGAAGTCTTCAAAAACACTCTGTCTCCGACTAAAAACTCTAATGGTTTGGTTCGTTTGTCATGGTAGCTCTTCTGCCTATCCTGAGATGCCTTTATTCTTTCCCTTATCACTCGGATCTGCTCTGATGTTTGCCTCACAATTTCTGGTCCCAATAGCAGACTCTCACCTGTTTCCGACCAGCAGAGTGGGGTTCGGCATCTTCGACCATAAAGTGCTTCGTAGGGTGCCATACTGATACTGTTGTGGTGACTATTGTTGTATGTAAACTCGATCAGGGGAAGGTACTGCTCCCAATTTCCACCGTGCTCCAGTACACATGCCCTTAGCAAGTCCTCCAGACTTTGAATAGTCTGTTCGGATTGTCCATCCGATTGGGGGTGGTAAGCGGAACTTAGCCAAAGCTTCGTACCCAACTCCTGGTGCAGGCTGGTCCAAAACTGGGACGTGAACCTAGGATCCCTATCCGATACGATAGAAGTCGGTATACCATGTAATCGGACAATCTCGTGAATGTAAATCCGAGCTAACTTATGCAACGGGTACTTCATGTTCACAGGTAAGAAGTGTGCACTCTTCGTCAGTCGGTCAACAATGACCCAAATCACATCGTGGCCCACTTGGTTTTTTGGTAATCCCAAGACGAAGTCCATGGCAATCGAGTGCCATTTCCACACGGGAATCTCCAGGGGTTGCAATGCACCATACGACTTCTGGTGCTCGACTTTCGATTTCTGACAGGTAATACACCGGGCCACGTACTCCGCCACATTCCTTTTTAATTCGGGCCACCAAAATTGTGTTCTTAGATCCTTGTACATCTTCGTGGTACCCGGGTGAATACTGAGTAGGCTCTTGTGGGCTTCATCAAGCATAATTCTTCTCAATTCTCCTCCACCCAGCACGTATATCCTGTTTCTCACTCAGAAAATTCCATCCGATCCCTCAGTCAAGGACAAATCCTTACCCTTGGCCTGTGTCTCCATCATCTCAGCCAAGTAGGAATCCGATTGCTGCGGCTCGTACACAGATTTCAGGAATTCATTGGCGATTCTCAGCGTACCGATTGTTATTTTCCGAGAGGAGGGGATGTCGACATGTAAGTTCATGTCTCAGAGTTGTTCCAATAACTCCACTTCCTTAACCATCATCACTGCTATATGAAGGGATTTCTGACTCAACGCGTCGGCAACGACGTTTGCCTTACCCGGGTGGTACTTTAGCTTGAAATCATAATCCTTTAAAAATTCCATCCATCTCCTCTGTCTCATGTTCAGCTCCTTTTGGTCGAATAAGTACTTGAGGCTCTTGTGATCGCTGTATACTTCAAATCTGGCTCCGAACAAATAATGCCTCTAGATCTTTAATGCGAAGACTACGGCTGCCAGCTCCAAGTCGTGGGTCGGGTAATGCTGTTCGTGAGGCCTTAATTGCCGAGAGGCGTAAGCTATCACTCGGTCCTTCTACATTAACACACATCCCAATTCGAGTCCTGATGCATCGCAGTAAACCATGAAGCTCTCTTGCAGGTCAGGTAATGCCAACACTGGAGCAGTCGTCAACTTGTCCTTCAGCTCTCGGAAACTGCTCTCGCACTCGGAACTCCATACGAAGGGAATGTTTTTCTGAGTCAATTTAGTCAGGGGAAAAGCTAACTTAGAAAAACCTTCAATGAATCTTCTATAATAACTAGCCAGGCCCATAAAGCTCCTTATCTTCGAGACCGACTTGGGTCTCTCCCATGCCGTTATAGTTGCCACTTTCGAAGGGTCCACCGAGACGCCTTTTTTAGAAATCACATGTCCGAGGAAGTGGATCTTATCCATCCAGAAATCGCACTTTGAAAGCTTTGCAAACAACTGTTTTTCCTTCAACACTTGAAGTACCGCTCGGAGGTGTTCTTCATGCTCCTCAGGAGTCTTAGAATAGACTAAGATATCATCAATGAAAATGACAACAAATCGGTCTAGATATGAGTGGAAAATGCTGTTCATGTAATTCATAAAGACAGCAGGGGCGTTTGTCACACCAAATGGCATCACTACATACTCGTAGTGACCATACCGAGTCCTAAAGGCAGTCTTTGGAATATCCGAGTCCTTCACCCGGATTTGGTGGTATCCCGATCGTAGGTCGATTTTTGAGAAGACTGAGGCTCCAGGCAGTTGGTCAATTAGGTCATCAATTCGGGCAATGGGTGTCGATTCTTAATTGTGAGTTTGTTTAGCTGTCGGTAATCTATACATAGTCTCATGCTGCCATACTTCTTCTTAACAAGCAGCACTGGTGTGCCCCATGGTGATACACTCGGTCTAATGAATTGTTTTCCGAGTAACTCATCTACCTGCTTCTTCAACTCGGCCAATTCAGTTGGGGACATTCTATAAGGTGCACTGGAGACTGGCTCGGCTCCAAGAATCAAGTCTATAGAGAATTCGACTTCTCTATTGGGAGGGACACTCGGTACATCCTCGGGAAACACCTCTGGGAATTCATAGACAGTCAAAATTTCGTTTACTCAGGCTTTACTCTCACCCTCGGTTAAACAAAGCATCATAAACAGTTGAGCTATACCTTGTGCCGTATAGCCCTCATTGTGTTGTCTTGGGAAGATTACCCTTCGGTTTCTATAATCCACTAACACCTTGTTGGCTGAAAGCCAATCCATGCCGAGCATGATATCAAGGTCCTTCAAAGGCACGCAAACGAGATCGAAGGTAAAACTCCGATCGTCCAACACAAATGTTACGTCCTTACACATTGTTGATGTCAGCACCTTAGGGCCAGTCGGGTTGGTTACTTCCAAAATCCGATCCATATCCACAGTAGGTAATCGCAATCGTCTCACACACTCATCAGCTACGAAGGAGTGGGTGGCTCTAGAATCAAAAATCACATTAAGTGTATATTTACCGAGTAGGCACTTACTTTGTACTAAGTCGTTCACCTGTACAGCTTCCTCAGCACCGATGGCGTAGACTCTTCCAGCCGCGGGTTGGTCAGTGTTTCTCCTCCTGTTATTCAGGGCAAACATCATATTTCTTCTGGCTCTGTTGCCTCCGCCCCCCGAGCGTTGACCATCGTTCCTACTGCTCCTTACCTGGAATCCTCCCTGACGCCCATTGGCACTTGTCTAACGGAGTTGGGGGCAGTCAGGGCGAGTGTGCCCCTTCTCCTAACAATGGAAACACTTGACATTTGCACCATCACAATTCTGAGCGAAGTGGTCACCACCACATTTAAAACACCCGCCATATTTTGGTCGTCCACTCCTCTGTCTCCCTCGGTCACTGCGATCTTGATATCTAGTAAAGGGTCCATTTCTTCCCATGTTACCTGGCCTCTTAAAGCGTGACTGTTGAGGCCTCAAGGAGGGACCTGCTCTACTGTTCTGGCCTGAGTGGGCCTTGTCATCTTCTTCGAATATTCTACACTTATTCACCAGTGCAGGGAAACTCCTGATCTCTTGATATCTGCAGGCTCTCTTAATATCTGACCTCAATCCATTCTCGAATTTAAGGCATTTGGAGCTCTCAGTCTCGGGTTGTTGGAAGGGTGGGTAGAATAGACACAATTCTTTGAATCTAGTCGCATACTCTTCCACAGTCATGGAACCCTGTTTCAACTCCATAAACTCCAACTCCTTCCGACTCCTTACTGTGTCGGGGAAGTACTTCTCTAAGAAGCATGTCTTAAAGTCGTTCCAGGTCAGCTGAGTGTCATTGTCAGGAAATCGGTTTCTAGATATTTTCCACTAGTTCTCCGCCTCGTCTCGCAGTATATACACTGCGTACTCTACCTTCTGGGCCTCGGTACAGCGAAGACCCCCAAAAATCCTTTCTAGCTCTTGTGTCCATTTAAAAGTTGCCTCCGGGTTACGTCCTCCATGAGATTCACTCGGCTTCCTCTTCAGGAAGCGGTCCAGCACTTGGCCATCCTCAGCTCTAGGCTGGCCCTGCCTCTCAAACACGTCCGCAAAGCGTTGGAATGCTGTGGCTATAGCCTCCATGCTTTGGCAATGCGTCATCCCTTATCCTGAAATTAACACCCCTTCAAGGATAAGTACACCAAGCCACTTACTACCGACCGTATCTCAGTCTAATATTCAGTAACTCAGCACATTATGCCATTTCTATAGGTTACACAATTAGTTGGATCAGGAGAGATAACCTCCTATCCATCAATCAATATCACAATATCAATCAAGTTCAACAAATATCACAATAATGATGACCATTCGATCATAATACACGCAACCGCTCACACTCGGCAAGCATACCTTGGCCTTGGACCTTTCGGTCTGCTCTGATACCAAAATGTAACACCCTAATTTTTAATTAAATGAATAAATAAAATCAACAGGGAAATTTTTCAGATTTTAAAGTTAATGAACCGTACATAATCTATTCAATTAACAACTAGGTCCAACAAGGAAGGAGGGGAAGGGGACAAGGAAGGGATTCATGCACAACGAAGGAAGAAAACGCTTAAGCGATGCTACACTCGGCATTCTGACATTCCACTCAGTTTTTATTGTATGGTTCACTCGGTAAATTATCACGCTCGGCCTTCACTTAGGAAGGTTCACTTCCTAATCCACTCGGGCTAACCTTAACACTCGCCAGTTTCACCCTGACAGCATATCACACTCAACTGCTCCACTTGAATGGCTTATATGCGTATACGTATTAGCAATCCGAGAATGATTCCCCAAGCCGCTCACTCAAAAACTATGAAGACTTCTCACTCGGGATAACTTTTAAGTCCATCACGCCACTCGGGATATTCTACTCACTTTTCACTCGGCAACCATAATATTTCCTACACCAATTTTCCTACTAAATCAAGACTTGCTCGGGTTCTCTAACTACTTACTAATTTGTTACAATAAATCCACTTAGAGTCTCAGGCGTCATTCCCCAGTCGGTGAACTCTTACTCGGCGGATTCTCACTCGGAATCGTTAATTATCCTCTCCTCAGAAAGCCTCATAATTATCTCTTATAGGATTCACACCAACACCTACTCCAGACTATGCGACCTCGATCACTCGGGTAATTTAACCTCTCATCTCTCGGGATGACTTGCCATCTCGCTTTTCCCTAACAACAACTTAGCTCCACTTCTACTCATAGTCATACTGGCCTCCTATGCTGGGAAGTATACTTATACATCCATGTTCATCACTCGGACATCACCTACAGCATAAACTAAACACACAATATATACATAGAGAGGTATTTTAAATAGTTACAATGCATTAACATGTTCCTTCTACCCAAAAGTGTTCAAGTTCTGATATAAAGACTAAAGTCAAAATACGAGCTGGCCAAGGCTTGACAAGACCTTATACACAGTATGTACATATTCACATATATTCTATAGCGCTCGGTTTCTCTGCTCCGCACTCGGCTCCTCCTTCATCTTTCATTCCGAGGGATATTCACTGAAATATAGCCACAGTAGGGGTGAGCTTTTCATAGAAAATGACAGTCAAGGACTCGGTATCAGTGTCAATACACACACTTATATTCACTCAGTCGTATTCAGATTAAGTTATGGCCATGCAAATTAGAATAATATCAATAACATACACTCACATACATACTACATAAAGTTCGTCTTTATTCACACATGCACATGTATCCACACACTCGGAATTCATTCATAACACCCAACACATGCCACGCGTACTATCCTACTCAACATCATATCTACATGCATGCCTGCGGATCCGACTTGAGTAATGACTGTGTTTGAATATGTTAACAGGTCCAAGGATGTGCAAAGATTTTGATAATGACAAGCACTCTTGAAGAAACCTATGCAAAAACAAAGACATGGAATCAGGTACTAAGTAACAGCGAAGATAATCGATTAGGTCACCTAAGCTAATCGATTAGGAGCTTTCTGTTTTGGAAGAAATTGCATCAGGATGAAATCTAATCGATTAGGGAAGCTAAACAATCGATTAGGTACTCACTGGAATGAAGGTAATCGATTATACACTTGAAGCTAATCGATTACAACAATCAGAAATGGGACAAAAGGCATCAAATATGAAATCTAATCGATTAAGGAAGACATATAATCGATTAGGAAGTCACTGGATTTAAGGTAATCGATTGCAAGACATTCTAATCGATTAGGCAGATGCAAAATCTAATTAAATGCATCAGGTACAGATTCTAATCGATTAGAGGAAGTGAAATAATCGATTAGTGAGTCTCTGACTTGAAGATAATCGATTACAACGCGAGGGTGTAATCGATTACGCTAGTGGAAAAACAGATTTAAGTGGGAAACCAGCTCATGTCTCCACCATTCTTCAAATTTCCACTAAGTGCAACGGCTATGATGAACTAGGGCACACCTCAACTGCTATCATGGCTCTATAAATGGAAGAAGAACACAAGCACAAGAAGCAACCAACAAGACACCAAGAAGCTACAAATCCTTTACTCTATTTTGTGCTTTGTAAGCCCTATTTCTTGTATCTTGAAATACATTTGTATATCCTCTCATCTTGAGAGTTAGAATTTGGGAGAGCTTTTCATTTGTATATCTACTCTATTGAGAGAGTGTATTGATTGCAAACAAACACCAAACACAAGTTATTCACTCTAGGTTGAGTGGTTACAAAGGTTGAGGATTCAACCTTTGGGATATTGTGAGACTGAGAGATTGGGTGGGTTGCCCTTGTACTTGTGAGGATTGGGTTCTTGAGTGTGGGACACTAGGAAGCCGCAATTGCTCAAAGTTGTATCTCTAGTCTACAATAGTGGAAAATCCTCTAAGTGGGTTGCTTAGAGGCGAGACGTACACCGGATTGGGTAGAACTCGTTATATCGGTTTGCAAGCTTCTCTTCCTTACTCTTTTACTTTCATTTACTGCATATTTGTTGATTGGTATTGATTGGTTGAGAAGAGCATACTTGAACTTGCTTAATTTGTTATACCTCTAATATTGCACACCAAGTGTTTGGTAAATTGCTTCAGCAATATTTCTCATTGTAGTGCATTGCTTGTTATCCTCCATTCTATCTCACTTGCATAAATCTCACAAACTTGGTTATAAAATCAATTTCAAAGGTATTCCAATCAAAAGTTTTAAAACTCAATTCACCCCCCCTCTTGAGTATTGAGGCCACTTGAACAACAAGTGGTATCAGAGCTTGACTCTTGGTAGATCAAGCTTAACAGCTTCAAGAGACTAAATGGCCTCAAGTTCTCAAAATGTTTTTCCCGAGGGTGGTGCGATAAACAGACCTCCCGCTTTTAATGGGGAAGGGTATGTGTTTTGGAAAGAAAGAATGAAAATCTTCATTCAATCAATTGACTTGAGAATATGGAATGCCATTGAAAATGGTCCTTATATACCAATGCATACTATAGATAGTAAAAATGTTGAGAAACCTATAGATGAATGGACAAGTGAGGAAGAAAAGAAAGTTCAATATGGCTACAAAGCCAAAAATCTAATTACTATGGCTTTAGGTCAAGATGAATTTTTTAGAATAATGACATACCAAACTGCTAAGGAAATGTGGGATACTCTACAAGTAACTCACGAAGGTACTAATGATGTAAAGGACTCCAAAATTAGTACTCTTACTAGTCAATATGAGTGCTTTAGATTAAACTCTCATGAATCAATTGTTGATATGCAAAAAAGGTTCACTCTCATCATTAATCAACTCATTACACTTAGAAAGACTTACACTAACAAAGAGCTCATTCATAAAGTGTTGAAAAGTCTTAACAGAGAATGGCAACCACTAGTTACAGCCATCAAACAATCTCCTAGCATAAACGAAATGTCTCTTGCCACACTATTTGGTAAGTTGCAGGAATAGGAACAAGAGCTGAAAGAATTAAAGATGGCGGAAGAGGAAGAAAAATCTTCCAAGAAAAAGGGTCTCGCTCTCAAGGCTACTTCCACAAAAGAAGAAGAAGAATCCGGAAGTGAACTTGATGAAGAAGAAGAATTCAGATTATTTGTGAAACGCTTCGGGAAATTCATGAAAGGCAAACGCATTCAAAGAAGCTTCAAAAACCCAGGTAAGAAACCTATCACTAAAGAAAATTCTTCCTCACCCAATTGTTTTGAATGTGGCAAGGAAGGGCACTTCAAAGCAGATTGCCCAAATCTTAAGAAGAAGGGAAAAGAGAAAAGAGGAAGAAGGAGAGCATATATAGCATGGGATGAAAATGAGGTAAGCAGCTCGGATGACTCAGAGAATGAAGAAGCAAACCTTTGCCTCATGGCCAATCACCATGAAGAAGATGATGAGGTAAATTTCCATGACTTAGATAAGGATGAATTACTTGATGCTCTAGAGGAATTGTATGATAAATTTACAAAAGTCTCCAATAGACTTAAGGTATCTAGAAAAACTAGTGACACTCTAGAGATTCACCTTATGGAGATTTGCAAAGAGAATGAATGCTTAAAAGAAGAATTGAAAAACGCTCAAACATGTTCCAATAGTAAACCATGTGATTTTGCAAAGAAGTGCATTGTGTTAGAAACCAAGGTTGAAGACCTAAATAGGACACTAGAGAAGTTCACTAATGGAAGAGATAATTTGAATATCCTACTTGGGCAACAAAAATGCATGTTTAGTAAAACCGGTTTAGGATATGACCAAGAACATAGTAATCATAAAATGGAGAAGCACTATAAAAACTTCTTTGCACCACCAAGCAAATCCTCCTCACCTTTTATGAAATGCAATCATTGTGGTTCCAAAGGACATAGTGCTTATAAGTGTAGTGTTAGGAAACTAGGACCAAAGGTCTTAAGAAAGGTGTGGGTTCCCAAAGGGACATTACCACAAACTAACCTTAAAGGACCCAACATAAAATGGGTACCTAGTTCTCTAAACTGATTTTGTTTTGTAGGTATGCTTCAAGGCAAGCAACACCCATTGGTACTTGGATAGTGGGTGTTCAAAGCATATGACGGGAGACATAAGCAAATTTACATCATTCACTCCCAAACGAAAAGGAAGTGTCACCTATGGAGACAACACTAAAGGAAGAATCCTAGGCATTGGAAATATTGGTAAGAATTCTTCCACATCCATAAATGACGTATTGTATGTTGAAGGCCTCAAGCATAATCTACTTAGCATAAGTCAATTATGTGACAAAGGATATAGAGTCTTATTTGAATCCAATTGTTGCATAATTGAGAATAAGCTAAATAAAGAGGTCAAATTTGTTGGAAAAAGAATTGATAACATTTACATGATTGATGTGGATAGTTTGTCTAAAAATGATGAACAATGCTTCATTTCTAAAGAGGATGAAACTTGGCTATGGCATAGAAGAATAGCTCATACACATGTTGACCACTTAAACAAACTTGTTTCTAAAGATTTAGTAATTGGTTTACCAAAGCTTAAATTTGAAAATATATTTTGTGATGCATGTCAAAAGGGAAAACAAGTGAAGGCATCTTTTCAATCCAAAAACATTATTTCTACTCAAAGGCCTTTACAACTTTTGCACATGGATTTATTTGGACCATCCAAAATCAAAAGCTTTGGAGGAAATTACTATGGTCTAGTTATAGTAGATGACTATTCAAGATATACATGGACATTGTTTCTTGCTCATAAAAATGAAGCATATCATGCATTCAAGAAACTTGCAAAGATTATCCAAAATGAGCAAAATTCAAAAATTGCATCCATTAGAACCGATCATGGGGGAGAATTTGAAAATCAATCTTTTGAAAAGTTTTGCGAAAAACATGGTATTAATCACAACTTTTCAGCTCCTAGAACTCCACAACAAAATGGAGTAGTTGAAAGAAAGAATAGATCTTTAGTGGAGCTTGCTAGAACCATGCTAAATGAAAACAATATTGCAAAACATTTTTGGGCCGATGCGGTAAACACCGCGTGTTATGTGATGAATAGATGTTTGATAAGGCCTATTTTAAAGAAAACCCCCTATGAGCTTTACAAAGGTAGAAAACCCAACATTGCATATTTTCATATTTTTGGATGTAAATGTTTTGTGCTCAACAATGGAAAGGATAATCTAGGAAAGTTTGATGCAAAATCTGATGAGGCAATATTCCTAGGATATTCTCAATCAAGTAAATCTTATAGAATTTTTAACAAACGAACAAATACCATCGAAGAATCTATTCATGTTAAGTTTGATGAAAATAGCCATAACCCTCCGAGAAAGGAAGATGTTGATGGTCTTGTAGGTACTTTCCAAGAAATGAACTTGGAAGACAAAGAAGAAGTCAACAATGACGGAGGTGCAACACAAAATGAGAGACAACAAGATTGGGTAACCTTGAAGGATCATCCCTTGGACAAAATCATTGGAGAAATAACCAAAGGGGTAAGTACTCGAAACGCCATTAGAAATGCATGCAATCACTTGGCTTTTGTATCCCAAATTGAACCTAAAAATATTGATGAAGCCATTATTGATGAGCATTGGATGTTGGCCATGCAAGAAGAGTTAAATCAATTTGAAAGAAACAAAGTTTGGGAACTTGTGCCAAGACCCAATGACCATCTAATAATAGGCACCAAGTGGGTTTTTAGGAATAAGTTAGATGAAAATGGCATAATAACAAGAAACAAAGCTAGACTAGTTGCAAAGGGATACAATCAAGAAGAGGGAATAGATTATGAAGAAACGTATGCTCCCGTAGCTAGGTTAGAAGCCATTAGGTTATTGCTAGCTTTTGCATGTTGTATGGATTTCAAACTTTATCAAATGGATGTCAAAAGTGCTTTTTTAAACGGCTTCATTCAAGAAGAAGTTTATGTAGATCAACCTCCCGGCTTTGAAAATCACAAATTTCCAAACCATGTCTTCAAATTGAGAAAAGCTTTATATGGTTTGAAACAAGCTCCAAGAGCTTGGTATGAAAGACTAAGCAAATTCCTTTTAGAACACAATTTTGAAAGAGGAAAGGTTGATACTACATTGTTTATAAAACGCAAAAATAATGACATTCTTTTGGTACAAATTTATGTTGATGACATAATATTTGGTGCTACTAATGAGAATCTTTGTCAAGAGTTTGCCAAGATCATGCAGAATGAATTTGAAATGTCCTTGATGGGAGAACTCACCTTCTTCCTCGGATTGCAAATAAAACAAGCAAATGAGGGAACATTCATTAGCCAAGCTAAGTACTGTAAGGAACTACTTAAAAGGTTTGGAATGGATAAGGCAAACGAGATAGCTACACCCATGAGCACATCCTGCTATCTAGACAAAGATGAAAAGGGTAAGGACATCGAAATCACCAAATATCGAGGTATGATTGGATCCTTACTATATTTGACTGCTAGTAGGCCCGATATTATGTTTGCGGTATGCATGTGTGCTAGATATCAAGCATGTCCTAAAGAATCACATTTAACTGCCGTAAAAAGAATTTTGAAATATCTTGTGGGTACTCAAAATGTTGGTCTGTGGTATCCCAAAGGCGTTGAATGTAATCTTTTAGGATATTCCGACTCTGACTTTGCTGGCTGTAAACTTGATAGAAAGAGCACTAGCGGCACATGTCATTTACTTGGTAGCTCCCTTGTTTCTTGGCATAGCAAGAAGCAAGCAAGTGTTGCATTATCGATGGCTGAGGCAGAATATGTAGCCGTCGGTAGTTGTTGTGCTCAAATTCTGTGGATGAGACAACAACTCCTTGATTTTGGCATTGTTTTAAACAAAGTACCCATCAAATGTGATAATACTAGTGCCATTAACATCTCAAAGAATCCAGTTATGCACTCTAGAACCAAGCACATTGAGATTAGACATCACTTTATTAGAGATCATGTGTTAAAAGGGGATTGTGTACTTGAACATGTTGAAACTTCTAGGCAACTAGCTGATATCTTCACAAAACCCTTGGCTAGAGAACAATTCATTCACATAAGAAGAGAGTTAGGCATTCTTGATATGTCTAGTTGTGTTTGAATGATAGGATATTTTGATAAGAACTATGTTGAATGGCATGATGCATGGTATATATCACATTTCATGATTGGAACTTTACTGTATGTAAAATTTGAAGTTTTTGACTCAATAATCGATTACATGGCTACTCACAATCGATTACTATGCTTCTGTTTCCATTATAATCGATTAGTACTTACTATAATCGATTACAATCATTCTGTTTCTAAGATAATCGATTATCATTGATCCACAATCGATTATAAAGCTTCTGTTTCAGGTTCAAAACGTTTCCTCTTCTTCATAATCGATTACCTCATTGCTCCAATCGATTAGGACGATTCTGTTTCTAAACTAATCGATTACCCTGAGCCTCTAATCGATTACCCCCCTGTATGAAACGTTTGAAATTCCCCAGAAACAAAGATCTAATCGATTACCACCTGTCTCGTAATCAATTAGCACGCGTTCTGAAGAGTCAAAACTGCAATTTCCTAGGCACACTCGAACCACTCCCTCTCTTAACTCACTTCACTCCTTTCTAAACTCTCTTTCCTCCTTCCTAAACCTAATTCTCACCTATAAATACCCCTTCCTTCATCTTCTCATCTCACACTACCTCCTTCCTCTCAAACCTCTCAAAAACTCTCTACCACTCATCTCTCTTCATCTTCCTCTTTGCCTTTTCTAACCATGTCTACCTCTAGAAATGTCAAGAGAGCTAGGTCCTCTGCTGCTCAAGCTCATAACCCCCTTGACTTCTCAAGGTTCTTCTCTTCTCCTAGAGATCTTCAAAACTTCATGAAGAACTTTTCTGAAAGGGAAATTATGACTCCTCACTACACCATTGCCGACACTTTTGACAACCCAAGCCTAACCTTCACCCAAAGCCTCCACCACTACAACCTCTTCCCCTTCCTCTCCCTCAAAGAAGAAGAATACTATCCTGAACTCATGAGGGTATTCTACTGTAACCTCCGCCTTGTGAATGGGATGGTTGAATCCAAGGTAAAGAACACAACCATCAAACTATCAAATGCCCAATTTGCGGAAATTTCCAAACTGCCTCTCAACAACGCTGACTTTGATGGAGGCGAACCTGAGGATGAATGGGGTTTTAATCCCATCACTGCCCGCCGCTCTTTGTGGAAACCGGATCCTCCTATGAGAAACCACAAGCTGGTAGGCCACTTGACCATGAACAACCGCCTGCTCCACTTTTTCTTGGTCAAGATGATTGTTCCCCGTGGTGGGAACTATGCTCTGGTTGAAGAGGATGATGTCCTCCTAATGTGGGCAATGCTGAACCACAAGGAGATCAACTGGGTTCAGTTGATCAAGTTTCATATGCGCCATGCGAAGGATCAGCAAAAGCTCCCCTATGGTATCCTCCTCACCAAAATTTTCAAATTCTGTGGCGTAGATTTGGCAGGGGAACTCTCTGAGAAAGTGCCCCCAAGAGCTTGCATTGGCACTTCCCTCCTCAACAAAATGGGCATGGTCTGCATTGCTGGAATGTGGATTCTCAGGAGTGATCGAGAACATGGTGCCAATCCCTTTGCTGAACCTGCTGCTCCTCCTCCTCCACCTCAACCACAAGCTGCACCATCAGCCTCTTCATCTGCACCACAAGCTGACCCCTTTGCATCTCTCTATTCCCATCTTGACCGCCGCTTCGATCACCTTGAAAACTCCCTTCAAGAGTTTTCAATGACCGAGCAGCAACATTTTGAGATGATGCAGCAGCGATATGAAGAGCTGTCTCACCAAATTACAGAAATTCGCTTCTTCAACCCGGATAATTAGATCCTTAGTTATGCCTTTGTTTAGTTGTGCTTATGTCATTTCCTTTTGAATTATGAATAATTTTGCTTTATGTATTTCCTATTTTCACATCAATAAAATTATCTCGTTTTAGTTCATATTATATCTCTTTCATTACTCATATTATTTTTGATGATTACAAAGGGGGAGAAGAATATTAGGTGTTCATATCTTGTTCAAATGTGTTAGATGCTCTGATATGTGTTTGTTCAAATGTGTTAGATGCTCTGATATATGCTCTGATATGTGTTCACATCTTGTTTATCTCTTGTTTAAAATTTGGATAATATTTTCTGTTTATTAAATTCCTTTTGATAGGGGGAGAGTTATAGATAAGAGATAATAGATAAGAAATAAAAGGAGATAAGACATTTGCTGCTGATTACTCTGATTTTTTATTGGTCATCTGCTATTTGAAAAAGAGAAAATGTAGCAGAGTTGTTTTTACAAAGAGATAAATTTAGAGATAAGTTTAAAATTGTTTAAACTAACAACCCTCAAGAGATGAACATAGTTGTCATCATCAAAAAGGGGGAGAATGTGTTTGAATATGTTAACAGGTCCAAGGATGTGCAAAGATTTTCATAATGACAAGCACTCTTGAAGAAACCTATGCAAAAACAAAGACATGGAATCAGGTACTAAGTAACAGCAAAGATAATCGATTAGGTCACCTAAGCTAATCGATTAGGAGCTTTCTGTTTTGGAAGAAATTGCATCAGGATGAAATCTAATCGATTAGGGAAGCTAAACAATCGATTAGGTACTCACTGGAATGAAGGTAATCGATTATACACTTGAAGCTAATCGATTACAACAATCAGAAATAGGACAAAAGGCATCAGATATGAAATCTAATCGATTAAGGAAGACATATAATCGATTAGGAAGTCACTGGATTTAAGGTAATCGATTGCAAGACATTCTAATCGATTAGGCAGATGCGAAATCTAATTAAATGCATCAGGTACAGATTCTAATCGATTAGAGGAAGTGAAATAATCGATTAGTGAGTCTCTGACTTGAAGATAATCGATTACAACGCGAGGGTGTAATCGATTACGCTAGTGGAAAAATAGATTTAAGTGGGAAACCAGCTCATGTCTCCACCATTCTTCAAATTTCCACTAAGTGCAACGGCTATGATGAACTAGGGCACACCTCAACTGCTATCATGACACCAAGAAGATACAAATCCTTTACTCTATTTTGTGCTTTGTAAGCCCTATTTCTTGTATCTTGAAATACATTTGTATATCCTCTCATCTTGAGAGTTAGAATTTGGGAGAGCTTTTCATTTGTATATCTACTCTATTGAGAGAGTGTATTGATTGCAAACAAACACCAAACACAAGTTATTCTCTCTAGGTTGAGTGGTTACAAAGGTTGAGGATTCAACCTTTGGGATATTGTGAGACTGAGAGATTGGGTGGGTTGCCCTTGTACTTGTGGGGATTGGGTTCTTGAGTGTGGGACACTAGGAAGCCGCAATTGCTCAAAGTTGTATCTCTAGTCTACAATAGTGGAAAATCCTCTAAGTGGGTTGCTTAGAGGCGAGACGTACACCGGATTGGGTGGAACTCGTTATATCGGTTTGCAAGCTTCTCTTCCTTACTCTTTTACTTTCATTTACTGCATATTTGTTGATTGGTATTGATTGGTTGAGAAGAGCATACTTGAACTTGCTTAATTTGTTATACCTCTAATATTGCACACCAAGTGTTTGGTAAATTACTTCAGCAATATTTCTCATTGTAGTGCATTGCTTGTTATCCTCCATTCTATCTCACTTGCATAAATCTCACAAACTTGGTTATAAAATCAATTTCAAAGGTATTCCAATCAAAAGTTTTAAAACTCAATTCACCCCCCCTCTTGAGTATTGAGGCCACTTGAACAACAATGACTTTCAGTTACAGTTCCCCCTTTACTGGCCTCTCATCCATCAGCTCTTCCCGTGTGGTACCGGCCTCCCATTGGCGTCTCGAGACTCCTCTCTAGCTCCTACAGCTACCACGAGCTCTCTTAGGATCTAGCCAAGGTCTGTAGCTGGAAGTCATTCCCTCGGGGCTCATGACCTTCCACGGGTCACCCTATTCCTACATATGCAACTTATGCGTTTAACCAGTAAGCAACATCACTCAACTGATACCTCCCTCGTAATCCTCAAGGTAGAAGCATATTCAACACGGTCTCTATTTTTACTTTGTCAATCACACCATCATGCACAGTGATCGAACAATCAAGGTAATAACATCAGACGAATCAACTAACAGTCACACATTCATATTCTCACAGTATTAACAGAGGTAAAACCATGCATCTTACTCGGCTATATCAGAAGGCTAACAGACTACATTACCACTATCTTGTTTACATGCAATTATTATCTAACTACTTATCATACACATGGAATCCAAGATCAACAATCATGCTTAATATACAATCATGACAGACACATGCATACACTTAAAGCAGTACATTTATCCGGTACCGTTCGTGGACCATGCATTTGACATGCAAGCGCCCCCTACCTACTGAAGGAATTCAAGAAGCTCTTCTGCTCTCCGACGTTTGATCTGACGCCCTTTCTGACTCGCCCAGCCCCCTTTTCGCACCGTCGTGCCCTGCAATCAGCTCAGGAATGGAGAGTTGTTCCTTCTCTGCCTTAGTGATCGTCCTTCGCCAGTCAGAGGGGCTATGACCGTTCTCCAGTACCGTCGTCGTGGTCCCCAGTGATGAAGAATAGAATAGGGGAAGAGAAGAGGACGGAGACGAAGAAGAAGAAAAGAGAGAATGAAGCAGTAAGGAAGTATGAATATCACAGTGATACCGGGTATATATATGCATACGAAGAGAAGGAAGTGGGATGGGAGAACGTGAATCGCAGTCCACTCATGTAACTCACCAATCACAAGCAGCCATCTTTTACCAACTAAATTAATTTGTAATTATTCCTTAAATTAAATTGGTTATAATTAACAATTACCTTCCCACCCTGAAATCAAGGTCTTAATGGTTTATTTCATTCGGTATTTAACTTCAAAAATTGGGATGTTACACTGACACCCAACTGACCTGGGAAAATTTCAAAACGTGCTTCCTAGAAAAATATTTCCCCAACACAGTGAGGAGTTAGAAGGAACTGGAATTTATGGAACTGAAACAGGGTTCCATGTCTGTAGAAGAATACGCAGCCAGATTTGAAGAGTTGTGTCTGTTTTATCTACCCTTCCAACAACCCAGGACTGAGAGTTCTAAATGCCTCAAATTTGAGAACAGACTGTGATCAGACATTAAAAGAGCTTACAGATATCAGGAAATTAGAAGCTTCCCGGTGCTGGTGAATAAATGCAGGATTTTCAAAGAAGATGATAAGGCCCATTCGGGCCAGAGCAGTAAGACAGAATCCTCCTTGAGGCCTCAACGGTCACGTTTCAAGAGATCAGGTAACGTTGGAAGAAGTGGACCCTCTGCTAGATATAAAGGTCGGGGTAGTAAAGGGGGACAAACTGGTGGACGTCCAAAATATGGCAAGTGTTTTAAATGTGGTGGCAACCACTTTGCTCAGAATTGTGATGGTGGAGAAGATGTCATATGTTTTCATTGCAATGAAAAGGGGCACATTCACCCCGACTGTCCTCAATTACGCCAAGCAAACGCCCACGTGCATCATGGAGGCTTCCGAGGGAGAGGCCATGGAAATGGTGGCCAAGGATCGGGGGGCAGAGGTAATGGAGCCAGAGGAAATATGATGTTTGCTCTAAACAACCAAAAGAGAAATACCGACCAACCGGCTGCTGGGAGAGTATACGCCATCAACGCTGAGGAGGCTGTACAAGCGAATGACTTGGTGCAAAGTAAGTGCTTACTTGGTAGATATACCCTTAATGTAGTTTTTGATTCTGGAGCTACCCATTCTTTTATAGCCGACGAGTGTGTAAGACGTTTCAAGTTACCGACTGTGTATATGGATCGGACTTTGGAAGTAGCCAATCCGACTGGCACTAAGGTGCTGACATCGACGATGTGTAAGGACATAACATTTATGTTGGATGATCGGAGTTTCACCTTCGACTTGGTGTGTGTACCTCTAAAAGATCTCGACATTGTACTTGGCGTAGATTGGCTTTCAGCCAACAAGGTATTGGTGGACTGTCGAAACCGAAGAGTAATTTTTGTGAGGCAGGGCAATGAGGACTACACGGTACAAGGTATAGCTCAGTTGTTTATGATGCTTTGTTTAACTGAGGGAGAGAGTAGAGCCCGAGTGAGCGATATCCCGACTGTTTACGAATTCCCCGAGGTGTTTCGGAGGATGTGTCGGGTGCCCCTCCGATTAGAGAAGTTGAATTCTCTATAGACTTAATTCCTGGAGCCGAGCCTGTCTCCAGTACACCTTATAGAATGTCCCCATTAGAATTGGCTGAATTGAAAAAGAGGGATGGCAGCATGAGATTATGCATAGATTACCGACAGCTAAACAAGCTCACGATTAAGAACCGGTACCCATTGCCCATAATCGACGATTTGATTGACCAACTGCGTGGTGCTTCAGTCTTCTTGAAGATCGATTTACGATCGGGATACCACCAAATCCGGGTGAAGGACTCGGATATTCCAAAGACTGCCTTTAGGACTCGGTATGGCCATTACGAGTATGTAGTGATGCCGTTTGGTGTGACAAACGCCCCAGCTGTATTCATGAATTACATGAACAGCATATTCCACCCCTATCTTGACCGATTTGTAGTAGTTTTATTGATGATATCTTAATCTATTCTAAGACCCCTGAAGAGCATGAGGAACACCTCCGAGCGGTACTTCAAGTATTGAAGGAGAAGCAGTTGTTTGCAAAACTTTCAAAGTACGATTTCTGGATGGATAAGATCCACTTTCTCGTACATGTAATTTCCATGGAAGGTGTCTCGGTAGACCCATCAAAGGTGGCAGCTATAATGGCATGGGAGAGGCCCAAGTCGGTCTCGGAGATAAGAAGCTTTATGGGCCTAGCTGGCTACTATAGAAGGTTTATTAAAGGATTTTCTAAACTCGCTTTGCCACAGACTAGATTGACTCAGAAAAACGTCCCTTTCGTTTAGAGTTCCGAGTGCGAGAGCAGTTTCCGAGAGTTAAAGAATAAGTTGACGAGTGCCCCAGTGATGGCATTGCCAAACTTGCAAGAGAGCTTCGTGGTTTATTGTGATGCGTCGGGGCTCGGCCTGGGGTGCGTACTGATGCAGAAGGACCGAGTGATAGCTTATGCCTCTCGGCAATTGAGGCTTCACGAGCAGCATTATCCGACCCATGACTTAGAATTGGCAGCTGTGGTTTTCGCATTAAAGATATGGAGGCATTACTTGTGCGGATCCAGATTCGAGGTGTACAGCGATCACAAGAGCCTCAAATATTTATTCGACCAGAAAAAGCTGAACATGAGGCAGAGAAGATGGATGGAATTTTTAAAGGATTATGACTTCAAGCTGAAGTATCATCCGGGTAAGGCAAACGTTGTTGGCGACGCATTGAGTCCGAAATCCCTCCATATGGCAGTGATGATGGTGAAGGAGGTGGAGTTATTGGAGCAATTCCGAGACATGAATTTACATGTTGACATTCCTTCGTCTCGGAAGATAATGCTCGGTACATTGAAGATTGCCAATGAATTCCTTAAATTGGTATTCAAGCAGCAGAAGTCAGATTCCTACCTGGCTGAGATGAAGGAGACTCAGGCCAAGGGTAAGGACTTGTCCTTGACCGAGGGACCAGATGAAATTTTCCGAGTGAAAAATAGAATATACGTACCGGGTGGAGGAGAATTAAGAAGGATGGTGCTTGATGAAGCCCACAAGAGCCTGCTAAGTATTCACCCGGGTGCCACAAAGATGTACCATGATCTAAGACTACAATTCTGGTGGCCCGGATTAAAGAGAAATGTAGCGGAATATGTGGCTCGGTGTATTACCTGTCAGAGATTGAAAGTCGAGCACTAGAAACTGTATGGTGCATTGCAACCCCTGGAGATCCCCGTGTGGAAATGGGACTCAATAGCCATGGACTTTGTCATAGGATTGCCAAAAATCCGAGCGGGTCATGATGCCATTTGGGTCATTATTGACCGATTGACTAAGACTGCACACTTCTTACCTGTGAACATGAGATACCCATTGCATAAGTTAGCCCAGATTTACATCCGCGAAATTGTCTGACTGCACGGTGTGCTGACTTCTATTGTATCGGATAGGGATCCTAGATTTACGTCTCGGTTTTGGACCAGCCTGCACCAGGAATTAGGCACGAAACTTTGGCTAAGTTCCGCCTACCACCCCTAATCGGATGGACAATCCGAGCGAACGATACAAAGCTTAGAGGACTTGCTGAGGGTGTGTGTGTTGGAGCATGGTGGGTGTTGGGAGCAGTACCTTCCCTTAACCGAATTTACGTACAACAATAGCCACCACAGCAGTATTGATATGGCACCTTATGAAGCCTTGTATGGACAAAAATGCCGAACCCCTCTCTGTTGGTCGGAAACGGGTGAAAGCTTACTATTGAGGCCGGAAATTATGAGACAAACCTCAGAACAAATCCAAGTAATAAGGGAAAAGATGAGGGCGTCTCAGGACAGGCAAAAAAGCTACCATGATAAACGGACTAAACCATTGGAGTTTTCAGTCGGAGATAGGGTGTTTCTAAAGATTTCACCGAGTAAAGGAGTCGGGAGAGCCTTGAAAAGTGGGAAGTTGAGCCCCCGATACATTGGACCTTACGAGGTATTAGAGTGGATCGGTTCCATGGCATACCGAATAGCATTACTGACTCACCTATCCCGATTGCATAATGTGTTTCATGTGTCTCAACTAAGGAAGTATCTACCCGATTCTACTCACACAATGTCGGATGATGGAGTGGAGATCAAGGAAGATCTGACCACTGTAACTGTACCGACTAGAATCATGGACCGATCGGTAAAGCGTTTGAGGAGCAAGGATGTGCAACTGGTTGAAGTGGAGTGGCAGCAAGATGGGTATACCTCTTATACCTGGGAACGCGAGGATGCCATGAGGCAACAGTACCCCGAGTTGTTTACTAAGGTGAGTTACCGAGTGAATTTTAGGGACGAAATTCTTTTAATAGGGGGAGGATTGTAACATCCTGATTTAAAAATTAATTACCGAACGGAATTAAGCCATTAAAATAATAATTGCAAAGTGGAAAATTTCTTGTTAATTATAATTAACTTAATTAATCTAACTTAAGAAATTAATGCCTGATTAATTATGATTAATGGTGATAACTGGTTGATTGTGATTGGTGCGTGTGGCTTAGTGGAACTGCCGGTTTAGGCTTTCCCACCCCACTATTCTTTTCTTCGTGCACATATATATGCCCAAGGTCACTATGGTTATTCATTTTTCCCTTCAGACTCCCTCTTCCTCTACTGCTTCGTTCTCTCTTTTCTTCTCTTCTTCGTTCTTCGTCCTCTTCTCTTCTTCCCTGTCCTTGTTCTCTGTTTCTGGAAACCCATGATGACGGTGCTGCAGAAGAGTCAGAGTCTCCTTCAGTTAGTGAAGGACGATCATCGAAGCGGAGGAAGAACAGCTTCCTATCCCCGAGCCGATTGCAGAGTACAACTGTGCGAGGGGGACTGAACGAGGCAAATAGAACATCAGACCAAATGTCAGAAAACAGAAGAGCTTCTCGAGTCCCTTCAGTAGGTAGGGGGCGCTTGCATGTCAAATGCATGGTTTATGAACGGTACCGGATGAACGTATTGCCTTGCGTGTGTGCGAATGTGTCTATGATGACTGTGTGCAATGCATGATTGTTAATCCTTGAATACCATATATGTGATAGCAGAGTCCTGATTATGGTTATACATTTATATGCATGTGTTCAGGGTTGTTGTGCTGAATTCTGAAAGTCATTTATACATAAATGCGTAGCATGTTCTTATTACTGTTAATACCGAGAGGATATGTATGTGTGACTGTTGGCTGATTTCATCTGGGATGTTGTAAACATGAACTGTTTAATTGCTGTGTATGCTGGTACGATGGACGATTGAATGTAGGAACTATGTTGGATCGGTTATGAAGCTAATAGGTTACGAGGAATGAGTCGGATAATCGAGGATGCTCGTTGTTAAAACACATAGGCTGCATGTGCAGGAATGGGGTGACCCGTGGAAGGTCAGGAGCCCCAAAGAAATGATCTCCAGCTACAGACCCTTGGCTAGATCTTGTGAAAGCTCGTGGTAGCCGTAGGAGCTAGAGTTAAGTCTCGAGATGTCAATGGAAGGCCGGTACCACGCGGGAAGGGCTAATGGACGAGAGGCCAGTAAGGGAACCTATAACTGAAAATCATTGCCTAAGTCGGATCCGCAGGCATGCATGTAGATGCAATGTTGATTAGGATAGTACGAGTGGTATGGCTCAGAGTGATACGAATAAATTCCAATGAGTTGATGCATGCTTTTGTACGAATGAAAATGAACTTCACGTAATATGTATATAAGTGTATGTCATTGAAAATATCAAATTCTGCATGGCTTAAATTTAAATTGAATGCAATCCGAGTGAACATAAGTGTGTGTATTGATGCTGATACCGAGTCACTAACTGTCATTTTATATGTAAAAGCTCACCCCTACTATGGCTATAATTTACAGTGAACATCTCTCGGAATGATGAATGAAGGAGGAGCTGCTTGCTGAGTGAGGCGACTATGCACTATGGGGATAGATGTGTATATGTATATACTATGTATAAGGTTTTCTTAAGCCTTGGCCGGCTCGTATTTTGGTCTTTGTCTTTCTATGTCAGAATTTGAACTCTCTCGGGTTGAGAGTATGACGATGTGCCTGTAAATATTCACATAATTCCTATATATGTCATACTGCATGTTTATTCGATGCTGTGTGTGATGACCAAATGATATATACATATATATACATACTTTTCTGAGCGTGTGAGGTTAGCATGACCTTAGATAAAAACAGAACTAAGTTATTGCTGTGGGAAGCGAAATAGTGACTTTACCCCGAGTGAAGAAAGGTTTAGATGTTTCCGAGTGAATGAGGTAGTATAGACTGTTAGGATTTCCCCGAATGGGGGATAACAATATGCTTCTGAGTGAGAACCTTCCGAGTGAGTATTTCCGACTGATGAGTGATCTATAAGGTTCTGAGTGAAATCCATTGTAGTAAACTTATTAGAAGCTAGAAGATTCTTAGGTGAGGCTTGATTTGGTGAGGGAACTTGAGTAAGAAGGACTGTAAGTGCCGAGTGAAGAACGAGTAAAATACCCAAGTGATAAAACACCGTGAAGAATATTCCGAGTGAAATGTACATGTGGAATCCGAGTGAAATGACTATAGGAATCACCTCCCGAGTGGTCAACATCCGTGGCGTAAAGGAATGAAGTTATAAAGTGTGTGGTAAACTCCCGAAAAGGAGCTTGTGAGTATAAGGGGGTTAATATGAATGAATCGTGAGTAAGGACCTTTCTGAGTGAACATAAATTCTGAAATCCGAGTGATGGGAATACTGAGTGGAGTTACTCGCCTCAGCGGCTAAGTGCTCGCTCCAGCGAGTGTGAGTGTAAGGAAGGTCTCTGATGGGTTACGCTTAAGCTATGCGATCTTCGCCCAAGCGTGTCGTGTTGTCTCGCTTGAGCGATATTGAATCCCGCCTGAGCGAGTAGGCGCTGTTGGGATCACTCATGTCCTGCACCTTCTGCTGTTTGCCTTGTGGATGGTTTATACTCCTTCCCTCTCCTTATTCTCCTAATTCTACCCTCCTTAACTCTCAGCTACTCATTTTGCCCTTGCATCCACTCCGATTTTAGAAAATTTTTCCTGGTCTCGGTTTATCCTCAAATTGAACTTAGGATGTTTCATCAGAAATATTTTGCTCGATTGCTGGCAGATCAGAACCATTCTTTCTTTAACTTCACATTGATTCAATCGTGAAGTAAGTTTCGCACGGAAACTCATTACTCGGATTGAATCACATTGATTCACTCAGAATGTTGTCAACCGGTTTGGAAATAAACTTCAACCCACTTAGATTCACAACGGGGAGTCGTCCTTGTTTTTATCAGAACGGAACTTTGAGAAAATCTGACGACTCGGACAAATTCACTCGGGAGTCAGCTTCATACTTCAATCATGATATGCTCGGATGTTGGGATTGCTTCACTCGGAGTCATCCTTTATACTTCAATCAGAATTGAGAAATTGAGAATCTGATCACTCAGATATGCTCACTCGAGACTCAGCCTGTTTTCTTCAATCAGAAAAGATTTTCTCAGCCTATTCATTTCACTCGGAGTCGGTCTTCCCTCCACTCAAAATTTAGAACTTGGACATTTTCACTCAGAACCGGCCTTCTTTTCACTCAGAAACTGGAAACTTGTACACTTTCACTCGGAATCAGCCTGCTTTTCAGTCAAAATTTGGCACTCAGCTCCGACTTGCTTCTCACTCAGAATTGCCTATTTCTCACTCAGAAATTGGAATTTGACAATTCACTCAGTGCATTCACTCGGAGTTGGCTTTGTTTCCAATCAGAAGGGTTTCAACCATCAATCAACTCTTCGGATTTTTCACTCGGGAATGGAATGATTCCATTCATCAACCAATCCCTTGGATATATTCACTCGGAGCCAGAATTGTTTCCACTCAGAACAGCTTCAATTGTCAATCCCCTTCGGATTTACTCATTTAGGAGTCGGCCTTGTTTTCACTCGGAACAACTTCAAAACATCATCAAAGTTAAAGCTGATCCATAAAACCGAGGTGTCTCTTTGCTCGGAATACCATCTCCTCCCAAACAAAACCACTCAGAGATTTGTTCTCATTCAACAAGTGTTCATTCAAGGGCTTCTTCTGCTCGGACAAAAGTCTTTGGGACGGTATTTGTCCACAGTCAGTTCTTTTTCACTCAGAATGGCTTTGATAGGGAAGCTTCCACTCGGATTCACCTCCAACATGAAGTATTCCACTCGGTAACGCTGCATTCTGAGTCATTCCACTCGGCTTTGATCATTTCTGAGTCATTCTACTCGGATTTCATCATTCTGAGTCGGATTTGTTTCAATCAGAAAGGTTCCAGTTGACAATCAGCCCTTCAGATGTATTCACTCGGAAACCGACCTTATTCACTTAGAAATGGGAATACTCCACTCGGAAACACCCCACCCGGAGACAATTCACTCGGCAATGTCTCACTCGAAGGAAAGGAATATGCATCAGGTATCAATCTCGCTCGGGCGTGACATGTCTCGCTTGAGCAAAATTGTTCCAGTATATAAAACTTTTCCTTCTCGCTTGAGCGGGATTCCCACTTGCTTGAGCGAGATATCCATCATATCACATCACTATACATCAACATACCACTCGGCCATGTCTCAGTCAGAGACTCCTTACTCGGAATTGATCATTCCGAGTCCTTTCACTCGGAAATGATCATTTCTGAGTCATATTATTTTTTTTGGTGAAAATGGATCAGACCAAAATAGGTGTTCATAACAACTCATCCATAATACAATAATTTACAATTGCTGCCGGCCAAGGGATTCCATTACCACTATTTTACCTTCACAAAAGCTTTTCTTCAAAATATCCCCATCCCATGACATTCCTACATTAATACTAAAAAGTAGACCACATGAGAAAGTGAGTTATACATTTCAAATGACAATATGAATACAATTGAAATTATGTACATATGCATATCAACATCATGTATGCTTTACTAAACACATCAATGATCATCATGAATTATAAATTCAACAACATATACGTATCTCATGTTTATTAATCAAGTCATAGCAAAGCAGGTATATACATATCTACCACAACGCCACAATAGGCCAACATCATCAATATCGACCATTTAGGGCTTTTCTCAAAGCCACTATAGGCTAACGTCATTATCATTAATCATAAATAATTATACCCTTCATTACATTGTACCATAACATACACATCGTTATATTCAATATTATTTTGTGGTAATTATATCAGTTATCAATTTTATGTGGTCTTCTAGGTACTCAATTACCCATCTCATCAACACCATACCACAATCTCAATCATCATCAATCATCTTCATCACCTGGCATACTCCATGCTATATGCAAATGCTCTTATGGCTAATGCATATGCATAATGGAATAGACAACAAATGCGAATCCGACTGTAGGAATAAACACTAAATTGTGGGTTAAGCATAGGTGTGTTACTATACCCCTACTACAGTAGAAAAATGTGTACACATATATCTCAAACTATGTATGCTCAACAACATAGTTTTACTGGTACCAAACTGCTCTCGCCCATCTGTAGCACTAGTCACCGCGTGACTTGCGGATCTATAACATGGCCTCACTTGCCACAAGTGCTACGGGCCCCTCCGGAATACACATCGAGAGAGCCGTGTCCCGTCGGACACCAAGGTAACTTGCTCATCACAAAGCCACCCGCCCATTAGGCCCACCACATAGGGTGCCTCATCACAAAAATATGGACAGCTTCGTGACTCCCAAAATCACTAGGGAAATACAACAATATACCCGTGCACTGGGTCGCCCTCCCACTAGGCCTGTCTAGTGGAACCCCTAACATTCCACATAGACAGCGTATGATATACCATGGATGCAATGCAATGCAAATCAAATGCATTTCTCACATTGTGCATCCTAAATGCCACTCATCAATCATCATCATCATAATCACCAACACCACCATACATACCTTAGTGGATTTTATCATTGTTGGTTTTTGTAACATCCCAATTTTGAAATTAAATACTGAATGAAATTGAACCATTAAAATTATAATTTCAAAGTAGGAAATTATTTGTTAATTATAATCAACTTAATTAATCTAACTTAAGAAATAATGGCAGATTAATTATGCTTAGTTGGTAATGGTTGGCTGCTTATGATTGGCGAGTCACGTGAGTGGGACTGTGATTCACGCTTCCCCACTCCATTCTCCTTCTCTTCGTACGCGTATACATATGCCTGTGCCACTATGGTTGTTCATTTTTCTCTGCTGCTTCGCTCTCTCTTCTCTTCTCCTCATCCTCTCTTCGCCTTCTTCGTTCTTCGTCTTCTCCTTCTTCTTCCTGTTCTTTATTCTCTATTTCTGGGAACCCACGACGACGGTGCCATAGAAGGTCAGAGTTTTCTTCGGCTGGCGAGGAACGATCATCGAAGGGGCGACGAACAGCTTTCTGTTCCCCGGTACGACTGCTCTCAAGGGAAACCAAGCGAGTGGGAGCGGGGACGAGGCAAACAGAGTAAAAGATCAACGTCAGAAACTAAGGAACCTCTCGGAGTACCTCGTTGGTAGGGGGTATCTTACATCTTAAATGCATAGGTTATGGACGGGTTCTGGGTGTTGACGCTTGTTGTTTCTATATTCTGATTGTGTGTTGTGCTTGCATGAGGAGTGTGTGATACCCAAGTGCTTGATGAGTGAGAGTTAAGTGTTGCATGTTTAATTCCGTCCATGAAATACGTGTTGATAGTCTTGAGAATGTTGAATGATTGTATGAAAAGGATGTGCTGAAGTATTGATGATGATTACCGTGTGGTTTATATGACATGCAAGTTGTTATGAGTTTAAAATGCTGACTGTATGTGATAAAATATTGACTTAGTGAATCTGATGATGTATTACACCGATGCATGTGTTATTGTATTAACATATTGAGTTATGATACCGATTACATGTGATGCATGTATTGCTGAGTGAAAGATTGTGTATATGCACTCTGTGTTGTGTGATGAATCCGCGTGTGGCGCATGGGATGCGTTAATGCTGAGAGCATGTAGTGTGGGACACTACCATCGGTTATTAAAGCGTGGGACGCTGTTATTGAGTGGGACTCAGGGCTGCCTGTGAACACCGCCGTTGGCGCTGAGAGCATTGGTGTCACCTTGTGGGCAAACGGTTTGGTACCTGTAAAATGGCCAAGTCAGCTGGGAGCTGAATAAAAGGCTAGGAGCCTACGTTGCAACGAATGAAAACCGATAACACACAAATGCGGAACCAAGTGAAATAATCTGTATACATGTATTGCTGATGTTGATTGGAATTTGATTACGCATGTGATAATGATAATGAAATAATAGGTGCATATAACTCAGTGATAGTTGATGGAACCTGATCGGTAGGTGCATTGTGTGTATCTGAATGATTGACTTTATTATGTTATTGATTATTGCTATATATATATATGAGTATGTGATACTGTTGCATAACTGAGGGATAATCCGAGTCAGTATCTATCATTTAATATCTAAGATACTCACCCCCTACTGTGGCAATATTTTTCAGTGAATGTCTCTCGGAGCAACGAGTGAAGGTGGTGCTGCATGCCGAGTTGGATACTTATGCACTATAGAAATATCTGTGTATATGTAGATACTGTGTATAAGGTTTTGGTTAAGCCTTGGCCGGCTCATGTTGGATCTTAGTCTCTTTAAATCAGAATTTGATCACTCTCGGGTTGAGAGTATGACAACATGCTTGTAATTATTTATATACACTCCTATATATATATATCTATATCAAACTGTATGTTTACTCTGTGCCGTGCATGATGTTAGAGTGATATATATATATATTCATGTTTTTCGAGTGTGTGAGGTTGGTATGACTTCCAGTAAAACTGGGGTTAAGTTATTGTCGTGGGAAGGCGAGGCAGTGATTTTACCCCGAGTGAAGAAAGGTTTAGATGTACCGAGTGATTGGGGTCGTACAATTTCGAGTGGGATTGACCCGAACCCCTCAGAGTAATAAACTGTTAGGACTTTCTCGAGTGAACAATAGCAACATGATTCCGAGTGAGAGTCTTCCGAGTGAGTGTTTTCCGACTGAAGAGTGACCTATAAGATTCTGAGTGAAACCCATTCTAGTAAACTTATTGGGAGCTAGTGAATCCTTAGGTGAGACTTGATTTAGTAAGGGAACCTGGGTAAGAAGTATCAAGTGTGCCGAGTGCAAAGTGAGTGACATACCTGAGTGATAAAATGGACTGAGGAAGCTATTCCGAGTGAAAACACCCTTGGATTCCGGGCGAGGTAGTTATCGTTTCCCGAATGGTCAACATGGCGTCTGTAAGAACGAAGTCAAGGAGCTTGTAAGTATAAAGATTAATCCAAGAGGAGCGAGAGCAAGGACTTTTCTAGTGAACATACATTCTGAAATCCGAATGATGGGAAAACTGAGTGGAGTCATTCGCTTCAGTGGCTAAGTGCTCGCTCCAGCGAGTGTGAGCGAGGGAAAGGTCTCTGGTGGGTCGCGCTTAAGCCATGCAAACTTCGCCTAAGCGAGTGGGGTTGTCGCGCTCGAGCGATATTGGATCTCGCCTAAGCGAGTAGGCGCTGTCGGGTTTACTCACGTCCTGCATCTTCCGCTGTTTGCCTTGTGGATGGTTTGCATTCCTTCCCTCCTCCTTTTCCTAATTCTACCCTCCTTAATTCTTAACTAAACACTGCCTTTGAATCCACCCTAATTTCAAAAAAAAAAAAAAATTTCTCCTGGTCCCGGTTTATCCATTAATTGAAAATTAAGGTGTTATAGTTTTAGCCATTTTTTCAAGTTTTATATATGGCATTTTCATCTTAATATATCATATATTATACATGCAAGTCAACACTTGCAATCAACCACAATGGCATCACAAACATCACAAATCATCATTAACATTCATTTATCTTTTCATCAATACCACCATATAATCGTTTAGTGGATTTTCATTTCATTTATCATTACCATTGTTTCTTCTATATATATATATTGGTATGGCGTTCATAATATTTCATTAGTATATTTCAAACCACATACAAGAGCACACTTGTACCACTCAAAATGGTACATACACTAGTGCAAAAATTGGATATAACAACGGGATATATTCACGGGTTTAAGTAGATCAGTGATAAAAACATGCGCGGTGGCATTTTTAAAATTATAAGGTGAATGATATAATGAGAGAAAACTATATATCCACGGCTAACATCATAACCGTGAACATACCCATCAATATATATTCACGGTTGAGGAGTCAACCGTGGATATATAGTACCTGAAATATATATCCACGGTTGTGTGCACAACCGTGACTATATATTCATGGGTACGTTCACGGTTATGATGTTAACCGTGGATATATATTGATGTCTATATTCACTGTTGTATTTCCAACCGTGGATATATAGTTCAGGTTTTAGGGTTTAATCACTGGGTACTGTATGTCCACGGTTGTTTCTATAACTATGATTGTAGATTTAATATTTATCCACGGTTGGGCTCGTAACCGTGGTGATTGATGCCAAATCTCCGAGTCATTATTTTGATGTATATTTCTCAGAAGATTTACGCTTTGGCAAGAGCACCAGTCGTTAAAATTGTATTATATTTGATCATCCCACAGGGATTGTGGTAAGTACCTCAATCTCAGACTAGTACAAGCTGAACCAACACAAGCACCGAAAGTTCATTCGGTTTTTGTTGTTTTAATGTTTTCTAGTTGTTTTTGTATTTCCAGAAACAGTGTTAAGATGAAATGTGAAAGGTGATTAATAGAAAACAGGTCAGGATTGCTTCGGTTCACAAATTCATCAAGAAGCATGCAACTAAAGTATAATCAAACTTCATAATCCAGAGGACAATCCGCTTATGGTTATTCCCTAATTCCTTAGGTGAAAAACACTAATCCTTAAGCATCGAACCTTAATTCCTTAAGTGCTCAATTAACCTAAGAATCTAATGCGAAATTGGATGTTGAACTCTAACTATTCACCTAAATTGATTAGGCCTGAACTAGTTAGAAAGCTGGAAGTTACCTAAGCTTCAACCATGATTCCTCACTAGCGAAGTTCTTCATCAGTTCTGGATTTGTCAATCCAGCAATTTAGATTCACTCCTCAGCTTGTTCGGCTCAGGATCTAGAAGTTGATTTCCTTGCTCACAGCTTCAAGATTCCATTGCTAACCTTCGCAATCCCAACCTTAGGGATTTAGAACTCCATTGACTTCGGTTCCATCGAAGGATTGTGGAACGTCATGGAGGAGAGGATTTAGAGAGAGAAAATAAAGTAGTGAGATGTTCAAAGTTTTGAATGAATTGTGTTTGATGTATTCTATGTGAATCTGTCTCTCCATTCTTCACAGAATATGTACAAACATATATATAGGCATCTACCTAACTAACTAACTTAACTAATAACTTAGAAAACTTAAGTTAACGACTAAACTAACTAACTAATTACATAATTTACAGAATAATTAACTAATTACAGCTTAGCTCTTAACAGATTCCAGTTCATCATTAGCTAATTTACAGCTCAACACTACTAATAACAGCTCACTACTTAAATTACTAAGGTGCAGAAGTAGGAGAGAAAGCAGCAGGAAACAACACTGGTGCCGAGTGTCTTCTGGAGGGAACAATCAATGTTTTAAATATCAGCCTTTACACTTGAGCGAACTGGGTTCTCGCTTGGGCGAACTTGAGATATGTACTACAGTATTGCTTTCTCGCTTAAGCGTGATGGAGAAGCTTGGGCGAGAGTGATATTTTGGGGTCACGCTTGAGCGACCTTGCTCGCTTGAACGAATTTTTGACCCTCGCTTGAGCGAATTTAACTCTCGCTTGAGCGAATTGATTATACAATCGGCATTCTGAAATTGACGCTCGGGTTCTTCCTTTTATTTCAATCGCTTCCCTGTTCTATTTTGGAGTCGGTATCTTTTGGACTCTTTTCAGTCGGATTTGTGAAGTCTCACTCGGATTTTCCAAATCTCGCTCGGCTTTTTCCTTTCGGCTTGAGCGCTCTTTTTCCTGCACCAATAAACAACTAATTTGCCCAGCATTTGTTTACTGATTGTCCAGTATTTGCATGCTGGGTTAATGATATTATAAATAAACTCAATTTCTTAACTAATTAATGCTTTTAATCAGCTTCTTACATAAATTAAGCACTTTTGAAATAATTAAATAAATTATAATTTATTATCAATTAATTAAATAATGAGGCTAAACTAATCACTAAACAATGAATTGAGTCAACAAAAAGGCAGAATAATTAAGTCTTTTCAAGACTTATCACATCCCCAAACTTAAAACTTGCTTGTCCTCAAGCAAATATTCAGATTAATTAACTAACAAGCTGTTATTTAACACAATCAACCTTTCCTTAACTGAGTTCATGCTATAATTATTGAATACCGACCATGCTTTCTTTTCGCAATTTCTAAAAGTATAATAACTTACACCTCCTTTGGGAAACAAGCTGTTGATGCTTTCCTTACTGGGTCGGTGTTTCACTCTTCTCTCGGTGTATAGGGTAAATAGAATGCACTCATCACCTGCATACTTGTTAAATAAACATAGGCTTACAATAGTTCTACACGTCATGCCATATGCCAACACAATTAGATCAGTAAGGGCTTTTTAAGCTTATAATGGGGCTGGGCTACAGGCTCAATTATTGTTTTTCGAGTGAATATCGGGTTACAAGATGTATCCACTGATGCCTTGACTCAATTTTTAACTTAACTGCCTCTACTTAGCAAGCTCCATTATTTTCCGAGTGAATGCTAACTTAATAACTTACGGTGCTTTGCACCTTCTTTTTCTTTCAGTCCTTCGGACTTTTCCTTTTCTTTCTTCTTTTCCATCTTTTTTTGATCACATTTTTTTCAATCGGTGCTTTACACCTTTTTCCTTTTTTTCATTTTTCTTCTCAGCTTTTCTATTTTTCTATTTCTCCCTTAATTTCTCTATTTATTCATCTATAACCAAGGTCGGAGTGTGTCCTTAATTGATGCTAGGCACACTCTTCATCCCCAAACTTAGAACTTGCTAGTCCCTAGCAATAAGTAAGACTGAGCAATTCATCAGTGGAATATCCAGGGTAAATCAGTCGGTTTTTTCGAGATAAATAGGCTTGTAACGTTAGGTGAATAAACAGAATAAAAGGGTCTCAGGCTCAAACATAATTTTTGGGTCAAAGGATAATTAAATATATTAGGAAGGCTACTTTTTGGCCCTGGCTAAATTAACAAAGAAGGCCTTCATCATTTTCGATTGGCTAGCATACAATCAATTAGCAAGTACTGAAGCAAATTCTGTCTCACTAACTAGCATGCAAGTTCATTCGAAAAAGAATAAAACAGGCTCAAAAGCTACAAATATAATAGTTAATCAGCCAGTCATTGTTAACCCGGCGACGGCGTCTCAACGGTTCGTTTCCACCATCGGGTTTGTTAATTGGCAAGCGCACCAATCGTTTGTAGTTTTCAAAATTTAGATATCGTTCCACTGGGATTGAAAGTCCAATAACAACAGTAATTTTCTATTTACTACGGTAAATGTGGAGGAAATTATAAACAAAAGAATGATTTATATACAGTTTATACAATATTCACAAGATAGCATGATTGAGTGATTCATAAGATAAAAGAAAATAAAATCTATCTAAAAAGACGAGTTGCAATCTAGAATAGGTAAGATACTTGAGATAAACACAGATAAACAAATTTTGTTGGAAATTGGATCCCTAATCTAGAATAACAATGAGGAACTCAAGACATGCATATTTAATCATCAAGTTTCATGTCATTGCAGCTTAAAATCATTATAACCGATCCCTCGTGATATAAATTCTAAGAATTCACCGTAAAGTCCGATCCCTCGTGAGCTTTCTCAGTAAAAACTTGCATTAAGACCTGGCCTTATGGCAACAATGGTTAACAACCCCTATAGAATTGAGATACCAAGGGTATTCCAACTTTTTACTTTCGTCAAAACAAGTTTCAATACGGCATAAATAATCATTCTCCCGTTTGACATTTATACTAATAAAACCAGTTTCGATACACATGAAAATCATTCTCCCGTTTGACGTTCATATTAATAAAAGGTTGAGATACTAACATGGACTTGAATTATAAACATGCAGAGGTCGAATTCACAACATTATACTCAATAGATTAGTTCACCAATTCCAACATAAACAAATTAGTTACACATGGTAAAAGTAAAAACAACACTTACAGAGTTTGACATTACGAAGACGATGGAAACTTCATGATACAACGATCACAATACACCGAAACACACTCAAGTATCTAGAAAACTATTCTAGAACTACAACTCACAAAAGAAGTACTCAAAGTCAAGCACAAGAGAGAAGAGAAGAGAATGAAATGCTGTGTATGGGATGGGATGAATGGTGTTGGATGGCCCTATTTATAGGGCTGAGTAAGGGTGCTGACGCTACGCGTCCCTGTGACGCTACGCGTCAGGCCCATGACTCAGCTTCCATTAAACAGCTGATAATGGCCACTACAAATTATAAAAATCAATCATGCTTGGCCACTTGGACGTGTCTCCACTGTGTTTTGGCCATTTGTGCTGAGTGGGGTGGCCCTTGTGGGTGAGTGGAGTGCCCATTATTGGGTCCAAGTGGAGTGGTTGGTCAAAGTGGAGGTGGAGACCACGCAGCACTGACGCTACGCGTGGCTGTGATGCATAGCGTCAGCATCAAAAATATCTGTTGATGCTAAGCGTGGGGTGAGGCTACGCGTCAGCTCCTCCAGTGTAATTTTCTCTTGATTTCTTAACTTTTTCACTGCAAAACTAGAGAAAATTGATCAAGGGCAGATTATTTCCAACAACATCCATTTATTGAATTTAAATCCTAATTTTCTAACAAATTAAACTAATTTTTATAATTTTTATGAAATTTTTATTTAAGCTTTTATTGAAAATTTGAGGACTAACAAATACCCCCAACTTGAGACATTGCTCGTCCTCGAGCAAGAGAGAAAAATAAGAAAATAAAAATTTGAAATCAAATTTTTAAGTTAGTCCGAAAATTTACCACAAAAAATAATTACACAATTTTAACAATTTTGTAATAATCAAAAACTGATATCAAATATAACAAAGGTTTAATGATAAAATTGTTTACAATATTCTATTAACAATCAACCAGAATTTCAGGCTTACCTCACAAGTGTTTATCTCTATGCAATTGGTAACCTGTTTCACTCAATCAATCATAAAATCAAACGAATTTAACTTTGTTTGTCATCTAATCAATGGTTATTTATACAGAGTTAATTCGAAAATCACAAGGTCTTTTCACGGGTTGTAATGAGGCTTGGTTTACAAGAATCAATGGTTTTTCTTAGAATTCAAAAACCTGAAATCATAAAAGAGCATTTTCATAATTTTTAGGCTTTTCTCTTGATCCAAACTCTCATTTTCTTTTTATTGATGAAAAAATAAATACCCCCAACTTGATTCTTTTCACTATTTTTGACTTTTCTTTTCCATATTCTATTTTTTTTTTGAAAAGAATCAAGTTGCTTATTTTCACTCCCCATTTTTGTAAGAACACTCAAAATATTTTTCATTTATTTCAACTGCTCTTTTAATCAATCAAGTATAGGGAATGGTTAAAACAAAATTAGGTTTTAAGGGTACCAAAGAATTTTATTTTAGGCTCAAATTGGCTTGCAAGGGATAAAAGACTTTTTACCAAGGTAAGCTGTTTGGCCCAAGGTTTCGTTTCACCAATAAATGTGCCTTGATCATTTTCCTGAATTCTCTGTACAACAACACAAATCAGAGATTAAAGCAAAATCAATTCGAATTGAAAATATGTCGATTAAACCCTCAAGTGTTAAAAAGATTTCTCAACTCACTGGGTTATTGAAATTTGCTTGATGGTTAATAAACTTATTGTAATTAAATTTATCAAAATTCCTAAGTTATAAAGAAATTGATAATTGATTTTACAAAATTAAGTTTCATTGTGTAAAAACTCTAAGTGTATAAATTAACTTACTAACAAAAATTTAAATTTTTTTTTCAACAAAATATGCAAAAACAAATAATTACGAAAAAACACACCACACAAATAATAAAATACCATAATATAAAATGTAAATGTAAATGTAAATGTAAATATCAACTAAAACAAATGTACTCAAAATAAGATGGCATCCTCAATCCTCCATCTGATCATCATCCTCCTCCTCATCATCATCACCATCGCCATCAGAGTCAGCCTGTGCGCCAGATGATCCACCAGTCTCGGGGTAGGTAGGCAAATCTCTGGGCCAAGCTACATGTGCTGCAAACTCGGCTGGGGTAACATAAGGTTCTCCCTCTCCCTGTAACCTGTACTGATAAAATTCATCGTGAAGATGAATATAAGCTCTATGAGTGGCAGCCATCATCTGCATCATATGCTGATGCTCGAGTGATATCCGGGCAAAGCCTTGTGTGACAGCATCAGTAGATGGAGGCTGCACTGGTGGTCTCCTCCTCCTAGGTCGAGGCTGAGCCTCCTGCTCTAGTGGTGGAAGCTCGCACTGCTGCACAAAATAATCTCTGTTCACTAGAACTTTAGGGACTCTCCATGAAGAACTAGTAAACTCTGGTGAAGGTACAATGACTCCCTGCCTCCTCAGTAAGGCAGATATGATGAGAGGAAAGGGTATGGGGCGATTCACTTTATACCCAAGGGCATAAAACTGAATCTGCTCAGATATAAGCTCAGCAATATCGATGGTGTGGCCCTGGAGGATAGAATAGAGAAGGCAACAACGATCAACTGGAAGGGATGAAAGGTGGGTAACAGGAGTGATATTATGAAGCATGAGGTGGGACCACGCCTGGGCTATGGGGGTCAGCTGGGTCTTTAGGAGGTTAGATGGACTCCTTCCAACCCTACTTAGGTTGAAAAAGATTCCATCCTTGCTCAAGAAATGAGCAACCTCCTCGAGGGAGTATCCTAACTCTCCCTCAGCAGCAATCTTGTTTCTGTTTTCTTTCCAGAAACAAGTGTCATCCTCAGGAGTAGGCTCCTAAGGGTTACCCAATAGGGTGCTGATAGTGTCCCGGTCATATGAAATATGCCAGCCCCTCACCCAACTCGTCCGCTGCTGCCCTATGTTTGGTGCGTCCTGGCGGGTCCTGAAAGCATTTGCATAAAACTCCATCACTAAGATGGGGTCCCCCTCAGTAGGTAGAGAGAATAGAGGTCCCCATCTTCTCTACTGAATTCCATCTTGAAGCTCAGGGTAATCTCCTGCACTCAGATCAAGTACCCTCTCCCAGATCAGTCTCTGGCCCTTGATCTGATGAAACCGTGCCCACTTCGCATCAGTGCGAAATCTGGTGGGATCCCTCGGTCCTAACACCTCCTGTCCCTGAAGATCAGGATCCTCAGAGGTGGTGTCGGTATCCGTGGTCTTTCTCTGTCTTTTAGAGGGACCAGAAGTGGGAATGGATTTCTTTGGTGCCATCTGCAAAAATAAAAAGTTTTAAAATTAAACACACATTAACAATAAATCACATATTAATCCATAAAAATATTTTTGGTTTTTCTAAAATTGAAATTCAAATACATCAAAACATATTTTTGTATTTTTATGATTTATAAAGAAAGTCACACAATAATTTTCAAAACAAAGTACAATTTATTCAAAATTCATACAAATTTATTTTTATGCAAGAAAGTATAACAAATACAAAATATGAAAATTTATTAATTTAAAAGAAAACAACACACAGCAAAAATCAAAAATTAAAAACAGAGGCTGACGCTACGCGTGGTGTGACGCTACGCATCAGCCTGTTCTGCCCACGCTACGCGTCTGTGGGACGCTACGCGTGGGCTCACAGTTCATCCTCACGCTACGCGTCAGTGGGACGCTACGCGTGAGCTGCGCAGAACAGAAAAAAATAGGGGTTGCACAGCAGCAACCCCTTTCCAAACCACATTATATCCATTCAATTCCTAATTCCTAACAGCAATCAATCCCAATGGTCTTCTAATCCTAATCCTAACCACATTTATTTCTAAAAATCAAAAATTAAAAACAAAACTAAAGAGAACGGATTAGAACACTTACTTGTGGTTCCTTGAGCACATAGGATTGAAGAGGGCTTGGAAGAGAGGAAGAGGTTTAGAAATTTAGGGTTTTGAAAACTAAAGTGAGGCAGAGAGGAGATCTTAGGCTTTAAACCCTAAGATGGGCCTCTCTGGTTTAGTTTTTAAAAACTGAACGTGGGCTCTGACGCTACGCGTGGATGGGACGCTACGCTTCAGACCCAAAATGCAGAGTCCACGCTACGCGTCACACGGGCGCTACGCGTGGGCTTCTGTTTTTGATTTTTCAAAATTTTTGATTTTCAAAACCTTTTCTTTTCAGTTTAAAAACCCCTTTTCTTTTAAACAAGTTAAAAAAATTTTTTATTTTTATTTTTTTTATATATTTTAAGAGAAAAGAATGGGTTGCCTCCCATTGAGCGCTAGATTTAATGTCTCCAGCCAGACATTACCTCTGATTTAATCAAGTGGTCTCCCAATATCCATTAAGGAATCACCTGTCTTCTTCTTTCTTTTTCTTCTTTTCCGATGCTTAATTACCTGTTTTTCATCTTTCAAAGCATCGGTTAAGTTAAAACAATTTAATTGATTGGGAAGAGGTATACCTGGTTCAGTTGAAAGGTAAACTTTTGCCTCATTATTCACCTAATACAGCTCTCATCTTCACTCAAAGCAGTCCGATAGACTCACCATCACCATAAGCAGCTACAGCCTCACTTGCCTGACTTATGAATCGCTGCATCCGACTTATAGGATGACGTCTTATTCCTATAGGGTTACAACAATTACATAGTCATTGCAACGTGTACGCTGCCACAATACCTATGGCATGAAGAGTCATCTCAGAACAACGTGCCTCACACCGATTAGACTCACTCAATTAATACTAATTCACACGGTAATTAATGGCAGTCCATACACACATTGTAAGGAATACATTTACATCAACATCATCATTACGCATCACATCGGGTACATCACGCAACAACAATCATGAAAATTATTTATCACTTCTGTAAAACAGTATGATGGCAATACAGCAATCGGCTTCTAGCCAACACCGAGTAAACATTTCCTCTAAATCTTATTCATCACAAACCATGGCTCGGATTAAATTCTCAATTCTCAGCTATATAATAACATCACTTACTCGGGTTAATGCAATTCAATCAGGATTAAGTAATTCACAATCACATATGCTGTCATAACACGCCGTAAACTCGGCAACGACACTAATGTACATACAGACACTCAGTCGGATTTCATATCAATTATTCATGGCTATATTATTGTTCACTACAGCATGCACCATAACCATAACATCATATTGCACTCGGTAATAGCATCTATATATATGTACTCATCCAATCGGATTTACCCAAAGCAATTCCAAACTATATTAAGGATTTCATTCACAATATCATATCCACATACTCATATAATTCACATTGAGCTCATTGACCATCATAAGTGTGCACACAGACATCCAATCGGAATTTGCATCATAACATACATTCTCAATTATAACATCATATAATACTCAGCAACAACACCAATACATGCACATTCATTCAGTCAGAACTCACTCATACAACATCATCAAGTCGGAATCTATTCAAATTATACAAATCCATACAAATCATGTTAGTCTCAATAATAATGCTCTTACACACATGCATGCGGATCAGACTCAAACAGTGATTTCAGTTGCAGATTCCTTCCCGGCCTCTCATCCATTAGCCCTTCCCGTGTGGTCCCGGTCTTCCAAAGACGTCTTAAGACTTAACTCTAGCTCTCTCGGCTACCACGGGTCCTCATGGAACTAGCCAGGAATCTGTGACTGGGAATCATCTCGTGTATGCAATTCTCACGCAATTTCATACAAGCATCCAAGCTTACAGGTGCATCTCACGCAGCCATTAATAGGTAACAATCGTTTCAACACGACATATAGATTCACTTAGAATTTCACAGTTTCATCACAACATCACAGGCGTTTGTCATAGTGACTCACAACAAGCAAAACAGGGTAACAATACTACTGCACATCCTCTTGGCATTTTTAATGAAGTCAGCATGCATTTCAACACAACATGCAAATGGAAATCAACAGATCGACTCACATATCATGCATTCGGAGATCATTATGGCATTCTCATTCATATACATTTAAACATGAAACTGCAAACAGAAATCAGAGAATCATCCTCCTTTCTAACTCACGCACTCGGCAATAATGGTAACACTCTTATTCGTAAGCATTCAGTCGGCATTCGCAGAAATATTAATATGTACTCATGGACGGAGCCATACCGTATTAAACAGTTTACAAATACCATAAATGCAAAAGTTGCATGCATTATTTCTCAATCACAGCACGACTATCAACACATTTCACACATAACACATCACACGGAACTAAACAAACACCCGGTAATCATTCAAGCCTCAAAGAGTTACTACGTAATTGCTTTACTCGGCTCAACAACTCACACGATTAGTAAATTATTAGACTTAGAATCCCTAAGGGGTCACTATTTATCCAGTATCCCACGATAGGTACTCCCCAACATTTAAATATTATCATAAGGTCTAATACCATTCACTCAGTTTCCTCAACCAGCCACCGAGGCGCAATCCCAATTTAACATATACCCGACCTCACCTTTACCCACTTATTACACACCCAAATTTTGACTTAGGAAACTTCGACACACCTCTTATACCGCAAATCATATACCGTTCATTCATCACACATTCAAATTCCCAAACAAGGCACAGGCATACAACCACACCATTCATAGTCAAACGTATACCGAATCCAATAGAAGATCATAAGCAGATATCATCACACGAGTCATGATTGAACAGTTATCAACATGCAATAGAATATCATAAGCAATTGTGACAATCTGGCATAATGCACTCAACCGCCCACTAACAGTAGGCAAACCTTGGCCATGGACCTTTTGATCTACTCTGATACCAAAATATAACACCCTTAAATTAATGAATAAATAAACCCAAAAAACAAAAAACATGGAAAATTTTCCAAATAAAACCAAGAATAACCGGGTACAAAGAAATACGGCATGGAAGGCAGGAGAAGAACAAAACCGATCGGAACAGGCATACAGCGGAAGTCATAGCAGCGTTCAAGCGAAAGCGAACATAACGTACACTCGCCCAAGCGAGAACCAGTACGCTTGAGTGAGGCTGCCCACTTTCCGAGCGAAGAACCCTGCGCTTGAGCGAAGCCAAAGGCAACAGCCTCCTATCAGATCAAACTCGCTGGGTGAATACTTTGTTCGCTGCAGCGAGTAACTACACTCGGTTGTTCAGACACTCGAGATCCGGAGATATCATACGACTCATTCACTCGGAAAATGATAGCTAGTCCACTCAGCATAGGACATCTTGTTCGCTTCGGGAAAATTATTAAGTCAATCCCCACTCGGACTTAGCCTAATCTGAACCTCCTGGAATACAGATCCTCACTCACTCGGATTTTACATCATTCACTCGGATTATCATACACTTAGAATACATTCCATTCTAAACCACTACACTAACTCCCCTCTCAGAAGAGGATCACTCAAGGTTTCCACTCGAGAGTACAAACTCTTCCTCACTCGGGGTTTACTTATATCTTCCACTTAGAATCACTCAAGCGTATTCACTCGGAAAAGCCACCCAGTAATCTTCACTCGGAATCGAATCTAAATCTCCTATATTCCTCTCAGGGTTCAACAACTTAGAGTTATTCACTCGACATCAGTTCTCCCAGTCGGTAAGAAGCATCAAATCAACATAAAGCACTTATGCATAAATATACGTTCCCAGAGATATAAACCTGCCTTCAATCCAATCTACCGACCCATATATGTGTAACTATATACTCAGAATACTCATTAACTTAACATTATACATTTACCAATATTTACAGATCCATACAAGTGACACCATGACTACACTTCTTAAAGTCAATCTTTATAAATAAATTTGTTTAATTATCACTTTACATGAGAGCCGGCCAAGGCTACACTGACTAAGCGTAATAAATGCAACATAAGCACCCAATAGTCGGAGTGCACCACACTCGGACTTGAGGCCCTTTCATCATTTCCGAGTCTGTCCTGCACACACTGAAAAATGGTGTAGGGGTGAGCACCTCAAATATTAAATGATAGATACTGACTCGGGTTGACCCACAGTTATACAACAATATATATATATACATAATTATACATGGCAATAATTAAAGTCAGAACAACACTAATCAACCGGGACACACATAAGACCTTTACCGATCGGAATCCACCAGTTGTCACTCGGCCATATATACATATCGTTTCAATAACATTAACATAACAACAACTAATAACCTTATAATGCCAATGAATCAGGACATACATATTCAACAATTTCCGATCAGAAACTAACAGTTCTTACTCGGCTATTCACACATAACATTTCTATAACATTGATATATATATTCATAGAACAGATTTCAGTCAGCATCCACAACATATGCACACAGAATAATTCACTCGGTTATATACATTCATCATCTCATTAACATCATCACATGCATAATCAAATTCCAATCAACATCAGCAGTACATATGCACAGATTATTACACTCGGTTCCGCATTTATGTGTAATCGGTTTTTGACGTTGCAACGTAGGCTCCCAGCCTTTTTATACATAGCTCTTAGCTATCAATTCAGCTCCAAGGTGCTTGGCCGTTTTACAGGTACCCAACCGTTTGCCTACAAGGTGACACCAACGCTCTCAGCGCCAACGGAGGTGTTCACGGGCAGCCCGAGTCCCACTCAAAGGCTACCTTGAGTCCCACTCAAAAGGATTTCACAGCGTCCAACGCTTTTACATAACCGATGGTAGTGTCCCACACTACGTGCTCCAAGCACAAACGTATCCAATGCACCACACGTGGATTCATCACATAACACAGAGTTCATATGCACAGCAATACATGCATCTCATGCAATCGGCATTAGGTATTATCAGCACTCCATAACACATGCATTACATTCAGTCGGTATTGTACATCATCAGAACTCAAACAGCACATGCATCTCATACAATCGGCATTAGGTATTATCAGCACTCAACAACACATGCATTACATGCAGTCGGTATTGAACACTATCAGATTCACTAAATCCACATTCTCACACATGCAGTCAACATTTCAAGCTCATAGTAACTTGCACATCACATAAACCATAAGGTAACCATCAACCGCACTGCAACACATTCTTTTCATACGATCATGCAATCTTCTCAAGACTATTAATCATGCATTTCGTAGACGGAATCAAACATGCATCACTCAACACCAACTCGTCACATATTCGGGTACTATATACTCATCATGCAAGCAAAACACAGGATCAGACACAGAATCAACAAGCCATTGACACCCGGAACCCGTTCATAACCCATGCATTTAAGATAGAAGATATCCCCCTACCTGGACTGAAGCTTCCAGTCGGTCAACACGATACTCTGATCTAGAAGATCACCGAGTCACTCTCAGTGCATCTGCATTCAAGGACGGGGGAGGCCATTCGAGCCTCTGAGACACCCAGCTCTCGGCTCGGTCTCTTGAGCAGCCCCATTACAACGCTGGTGAATGCTCCAACCACCTTGAAGCTCCTCGTAGTGCAGATCTCCACTGAGACTTGGCAGCTTCGAGCAAGGAGAGGAAGAAGGAGGGAAGTCGATGAAGGGAAATGAAAGAACAGGGAAGGAATAGCGTGGAAGGAGACGTGTTGCATGTAGGGGAATGCACACCCTCACCCTCTCTGGTTCGTCAAGTCAAGAAGGAGGACTCCGATCCTCAGCCACCACTGTCGCGAGCTCACAGAAACAGAGGGTAGAGAAGAGAGAAGGAGAATAAAGAGTGAAGAAGAAGAAAAGAAGAGAGAACAGAAGGGAAAGGAGTCTGAAGGGGAAAATGAATAATGAAGTGGCCTAGTGGCCCATATGTGCATGCACGGAGAAGGAAAGAGTGGGGTGGGAAATCGTGCACAGCAGCAGCTCCCACACCCGTTACACGCACATAGTTACAACTAATCCGCCTTTATTTCCTTAGTTAAATTAATTAAGTTAATTATAATTAATAAATAATTTCCCCACTTTGCAATTATTATTTTAGTGATTTATTTTTCATTTGGCAATTAATTATTAAATTGGGATGTTACATTAATCATGTTAATGAATCATTGAATTATATGTTATATTAATTATTTGTTGTATTAAATGTTATATTAAATATTTGACAGTTGTGTTTCCTTGTTTGGACAAATACACATGGCTGACCAAGATGGACGATCTAGGTCTGACTCACAGGCGACTGATTCCTCTGCTCGGAGGAGCAGAGGTGTTACCCGGATGGCAGACGTTGCACTTAGGCGTCACAGGGGAGAGAGGTTACATGTTGACATAGATGTCAACACCGGTAGATTTAGAGGACCAAATGTCGTAAAGTTTAGTAGTTATTTGGGAGTCATGGCTCGGTCAAAGGTATCCATCATTATCCTCGACTGTTTGGTTTCAGGATTCCATGGTTGAGCAATCAACCCAAGGGTCTTTCATAGCCCACGGTAGGCAGGATATTTTGACTACCGCCATCAGCAGGCCAGAGCACCCAGAAAGAGTGCGTGCTATTGGTCGAGGTGTAGGTAAGTTGTAAATAACTGTATGCTTTCATTTTGTTATCTGTTAAACATTTATGGGCTAATCATTCACATTTCGCAGGCCTCCACAGCTATTATGGTGCTCCCGACCCTACCCCCTCCCTTGAGAAAATGGTGGAGCAGAAGGTGGCTGTTGTGAAGGCTGAGTATCAGGAGAAGATATCTAGGCTCCACCAGGAGATGGCCCGATTCAGGGAGGAGATGATGGCCTCACTCAGCCACCACCAGGAGACTACTGCACTAGCTAGCGACCCACAGGTTAGATTCCTTATTCAACTTCCTCGGTTTTATTATTTGTAATCACTTTCTTTCATTGTTGAATAACTTCTGTTTGATGTGTAAATATGTAGGTACAGAGGGTTAGCACTAAGGGGCCGTGCACTGCGGCTGACCCTGACGATGATGGGGTCGAGCCACTAGATACCCGTCAATGTGACCTGTTCATTGACGGGTCAGAGGAGCCAGTTACCATTGGCATGGTCTACAACTTAGGCCCTGTGGTTCACCATCAGACATTACCTGATGGTATGTCTAGGGTTTCTGTTGTGCTCGTCCTCGAGGAGGATGCTGCTGTGCCAGTGGCAACTCCAGAGGTGAAGACCGTCGGTCAGGCGGTGGGCCACTTTCTGATGTGGCCCACAGACTTCTGACGCTTGCCCCTAGACAGGTAAAAAGCTTAAACACTAACTAATTTTGTTATATTATCAATTATGGTACAAACTATGATGGTTGTCAATTATTCAACAGGAACAGGCATTAAAGAGGCCAGACTGGCCGACGATCCCATCTGGATGCTATGGCGCATCGGGTATGAGCAAGGAGAGGAGACTGTTCAGGTCCCATGGGAGCCACTAGTGTTCGGCCGTCCAAGTGCAGTACCACTTTACATTACACATTTTGACATGTGTGAGATTATTTCGGGGACGTTGATGCTTGATATCTCCATCATTCAGCTGTGGGAGCTATAAGTATATTGTTTTTTGTCTAATTTTTTCATTATACAAGTTATTTGTCGCTAACCATGTCTCAACTTGTTTAGGTTTCTGACAAAACTCTGTGTGGACTTGGGTTTCCAAGGAACTTATGGTTTCTTAGAGCCCTCTCTCATGCAGAAGCAAGGAAACACCATGCAGGACACCCAGGCATACATCTAGAATTGGATATTTGAGTCTGGGAAGGCTGTATACATGGGCCCCTATCATAAAGGGTAATATTCTATTCCATAATTATTGTCATTAAATTTTGCATTTTGAAGTGTCACTTATCACTGGTAACTGCAGTGCTCACTGGACGCTTGTGGTGATCTGTCCCCAGGCTTATCTTGCTCTGTACTTTGATACTATACATTGGACAGTTCCACAAGACCTGAAAAGTATAGTAGACGGGTAAGTTAATCCCTAAAAAGTAAGTACAAATTCGATCACATCATTTTTGGACCTATACGATTCTAACTTATCTTGTGTTTTATTTGATGTAGGGCAGTGGTTGGATACAATCGACTACTTGTAGTTAAGTCCAGCGGAAGAAAAGTTGTGTGGGTTCACCCAAAAGTAAGTCAATCGTATTCATTCAAATCTTCAATATATATTTTTTAAGTTGCGAATTCACTTATTCTATATTTTATGTCCATTGTAGTCTTATAGGCAGGAGGGTACTTTCGAGTGTGGCTATTACGTCATGCATACCATGCTGACCATCGTCCAACAACATTTAGTAGATGGATGGACAGATGTAAGTCTCATCATTTGGACTACTTTTCTAACAATTTCATCAATTTCATGTAATAAATATAGCTTTTGTTCTAATTGTTTTGTGCATTGTTTACAGTACTTCCAGGACCGGTCATACTTCTCTAAGTCACTTGTAGATAATGTTAGAAAGCAATGGGCCTCATACTTCATTGAAATCAGCAAAAGAACTTAGCTAGATATAGGATCTTTATTCTCTTAAATATATATCTAGTGTACGATTTAGGGTTTACATTTTATTAGGTTACATTCATCTGAATTGTATATAGTTTCATTTTTTAGGTTGTTATGAATTCATATCAAATTAATTGTTATATATATACCATTCTTTTTATATATTGTTTATTGTTGGATATGCTTGGATACTGTATATTGTGCTGGTTGTCTGAATGCAGGTTTGGGAAACAATAAAACAGAAACCATATTAAAAAAACCACAGTATTTATTCATGGTTATGGTAACAACCGTGATTATAGACCCTATTTATCCACAGTTACTACCATAACTGTGATTATACATAGTCTGTAAGTGAATTTTTTTACTAATATTCATGGTTGTGCTAAACAACCATGAATATAGATGTTCTTTATCCATGGTTTCTACTATAACTGTGAATATAAATTGTCTGTTATATTCACGGTTATAATCGACAACCATGGTTCGATGTGATTTATTACCATGGTTGTTAACCATAGTTAAAGGCCCTCATCTACTACCACGGCTGCAACAACCACAGTTCTTTAACCTTGATTAAAGGCCATTTTTAACCGTGATTATATCCATTTTTTCCACTAGTGATAATAACTCATCAATAATAACAATCAACCTCAATGACAATCATCCTTTATATAAGAAAATGATCAACATCATCATCTATTTATTACTCATTACCCTTCATTGATATCCCACTCTTGGTGGTCAACAATTATGTTTTTCATTACATATTATGGGTATAAACAAATTATCCCAATGTTTTAATCAACATCAAACACCACCATATTATATCATGCTTATATACCCCCTATACATTCCCTCAAATGTCTCATAATACAAGGAAGGGGTCTATCTTAAACCCAAAACAAAAAAAAATGAAATAAAATTCCATTCTAGGCAACGCGCTTGAGCGAGGCCCTATTCGCTTGAGCGATATCATTGCCATACGCTTGAGCGAGCCACGCTAGCCTGGGCAAAATTCCTCCAGTGTCATTTTCTTACACGTTCACTTGAGCGAGGCTTTCCAAGGGAAGTTACTCGCTCGGGCGAAAATACTCCAGTATCGATTTCATGCTCGCTCGCTTGAGCGAGGCCCAACATGCCTCACCACTCGCTTAAGCAAGATCCACCCAGAACCATTTTCCATTTCCCTCACTCAAGAGCGGCCATACCCGCTTGAGCGAGATTCATCCAGTATACATATACATAATTAATAATTATTCACTTATGCAATTTGAAATGTAAACTCCTCTCCTACCTCGAGAGAAGAACTGCAACACAATTGCCTCGATCATTTCGCATCATCATCCAAAATATAATCCTATCAATAAACACATATATACATGCCATTAATAAGCCACCATAAGGCATCATCTCTTAAAACTCATTATCAAGTCCTAGACTTGTCTAAACCCCAATTCACACGCTTATATTAGGCTTTGGGAATTCTTTTCCCAAAACCAAAACTCTCTAGGTCTCAAAAGGGCTAACCAAACCCAACAACATCATTACCTCTCATCTATAAGTCTTCCAAATCATCTCATGAATCACTCAACTATCATCACAATTTATTCAAACTCATTATAAGCCTCTTGGCTCCATTCAAGACCATCATCAATCAACATTTTCTAAATGGCATATAACAAGGCTTAACACACCAAATCAAGTGTCCATTTCCTTACTCCACTACCAATGGTCTTCAACCATTATTACCATCATTATAGTTGCCAACACTCAAGGGATTTAACTCTTCTAATCACATACACACATCTCCCAAACCTCAAGAGTTAATACCAATGTTTCCAAACATTTATTCCCCATATAAAATCATCCTAAGGCATTAAAATCACTTAACTCATCAATTTGGCCAAAACCCTAAAACCATCAGCACTTAGGGTTTTCATTAAAATCACCCAATAATCATTATACTTATCCATTTCATTTAATCATGATAACCTTATTACCTCTCAACTTCATATAATCACAAAGCCATAAATCAAGGGTTTCATTTCCATGCATTCAAGCCTAGAGTTTCCATTTTCTCCAACATCCTTAGTTTCTAACATCACCATTTCAAACTTAAGTAATCATAAAACCATAAATAGAGGGGGAAGGATTCAAAGTCTTACCTCTTTTCCATGCCATGGCCAAAATGAAAATGATGGAGAGGAAGAGGAAAATGCTTCAATATTAGCCCCAAAGTGCCCTCCATGCTTCATGAATCCAAGATTTATCTTTAATTTTGGCAAGAAAATGGGAGGAGAAGAAGGTGGTTCGGTTTTGTCCATTAGATAGGAGGAAGAAAGTGGAAAAATAAAGAAGGTGAGAGGGAGAAGCATCACCGAAAATGGGAGAGGAAGAGTGAGAAATTGACCAAAATTGGTCATTGTCCAACGGGTAAAGCCATGTATCATTACCTATTGTCCATTGTGTCCTAAAACCCCATTAACCATTGTGTAATAGCATGAAAGCAACATGAGAGAGAGAAAGGAAGTCGACGGCTGGGTGAGGAGAAGAAAAAGGGAGTTTTCATTTTCTTTTTAATTCTATTTGGTTTGTATTTTTTCCGTTTAATGACATATGTCGAGTCCAAATAATTATTTCCTTAACACTAAAAATTATTTCAGCTATACCACCATAACCACAATAATTTTCCAAATATTCTAGACCCATCAATTATTTAATTTGACCAAGTGGGTCCCATATCATCTGTTAAATCATCTAACTTCGGTAAATCTTAATTTACCGATAATTCACCTCTAATGTCAAATTAATCCTCACACAATTATTGGACCATAAAGAATTAATTACCATTATTCAATGAATTGTTTTCTTTAAAATTTGGGGTGTTATAGTGTCCATATAGGGCACGACTCTCAATATGTGTTTAGGAGGGGCCTGTAGCACTTTTTGTAAGTGAAGCCATGTTGTTGATCTGTATGTCATGGGGTGACTTGTGCTACATATGGGCAATAGTGGTTTGGCACCAATAAAAGATGATGTTATGCATGCAAAATTACGAGATAAGTATACACAATTTACTACTGTAGTAGGGGCATTGTAGCACACCTATGCTTGACCCACATATGATATGATATTGTTCCCACAATCAGATCCGTGTTTGATAATGATTCCTTTGTACATATGCATTAGTTATAAGAGCATTTGCATATAGATGCAGATATACCGAGAGTGGTAGTCATGGTGGTGATGGATGATTGATAAAGAAATGGGAAAGATTTGTGGTATTAACCTTGAATGGATAGTTGTGATTGGTTTTGCCAATGAAATGATATGTAATGTAAATGTAATGATTGGGTACATATGCTATGATTATGGTGATTGATGATGAAATTATGTGGAATAATTTTGTGTAGGGTTGAATTATATGTTTCTATCGAGGAACATATGTTGTTCACATGTATGTATATATTATCATAATGCATGATATTTATTCATTTAGTATATGGTACTCACCTCCTACTTGTAATTTTTAAAGGTTGATGTAGGTACATTAGAAGTCCTACTCTGTTTGGAGGTTGATCATGAAGAAGGTAAATATGGAGGGAAAGCCTTTGTGCCTTTGGACAATTGTGTTTGTGAAAAGCACAATGTAAATGTTTTGTATATGATATTTAGATAGTTATGAATATTGATTTTAAAGGTCATGTGTGAAAATTAGACCTTAATGTTGTGGAAGGCTAACTTTTGAGTATGACCTTAACAAAAGTTGATATTAATTATGATGCAATGGTATGTATGCTATATTGATGAATGAAGGATGGCATTATGACATGTATGATCATTGGCAATGTATATATGATTTGTGTATGATTGGTATTGTGAATTGTATGCATGACAAGGAAGTGGATAGGTCATATTTTCAATTGATGGACAAAACTTCATGTAGAGGTCATCTACATTCCCTAACATATGAATAAAGCTTGTGTGCATGGTTGGTTATGGGCAAATAAGCTTAGTTTGCAAATTGGCATGTTTAGTTTAGCCAAAAAGTGTTTGAAATGCCATTGAAGCATACCTTGACTTAGGAAATGAATTATTGGGTGAGACTTGTTGGAGCAAGTCACATTTACACATATGAATATATGTCCATAGAGAGTTTAAATCAAAACCTTGCCAATTGCATTTTGGTATATGATGTAAAATGGTTAACGTATGCATAGACCTATAAATTCTGATAATCTAGCTCAAGTGAGAGGATTCTGGCTTAAGTGAGAATGTCCTAATATAAGTTTGTGCTCTCTGGTCTATTTTCGCTAAAGCGAGAGTGATCTTGCTCAAGCGAGAGCTAGAGTATTGATTCTGTGTGATTCTCACTCAAGCGAGTGGGAGCTCGCTCAAACAAGGATAGGAACTTTTTATTCTGTCAAATTCTTGCTCAAGCGAGTGAGTGCTAGCTCAAGCGAGGGTGGAATGGTTTGATTCTGCTGAAATTTTTCTCAAGCGAGTGATGACTACTGGAAGATTTTTGCTTGAGCAATCTCAAGCAAGTATTAGGGGTCTAATTCCTTGATTTTGCTCACTCAAGACCACCTGAAATGGATTTTTCTTCTTCCTTTCCTTATTTTTGGGCCTTTTCTCATATCTTCATATATGGGATTAGGTGTTTTCCCTATATACATATTTTCTTCCATTGTTAAATATATTTCTTTTTGTATACATGTTGAGGCAATTATTCTATGTTCCATTCTCTTAACACTTAAAACGCCAGCTTTTGGTTTTTCGTGGTTCAGTTCTCAATGTAAGGTTACATGTTTTGGGGTTTTAAAACGTAAAAAATTTATCCATATTTTTATTAAATAATTATTGTTACATCGGGATTTGGATCTAGCGTATCAGGGAGCGACCCTTATATGGTTTCTCAAAGACGTATTTGATGGAATCCATCTTAAAGATCATCCAAGTGGTATGGCTTAACATATATTGATGTTAATGTCACGTTGCCCCAAGCTAGAGCGTAACAAGTTCATTTTACCAAAGAGTGTCTGGCCTTATAGATTGTGATTTTTTCACTTAGAGAGTAAATAACTTGTTCCTTCCTTCCTGTTTCATCATGTTGCCTCAATACACAATCCATCAACTTCTTTAGTATTGTAAGGTACATTATCAAGGGCTTCCCTGATATTGGTGGCACTAGGACTAGTGAATTTTATAAATACAACTTTACCTTATCAAAAGCCTTTTGGTAGTCATCATTCCACCTTATGGGTTGATGCTTTTGTAACAACTTGAAAATCAGTTTACATGTAGCCGTTAAATGTGAAATGAACCTAGCAATATAATTTAGTCATCCCAAGAACCCTCGCACTTCCTTCTCAGTATTGGGGGAAGGCATTTCAATGATGACTCATAGCTTGTTCGGATTGACTTTTATTCCCTTTTGGCTAACAACAAATCCCAAAAGCTTGCCAGATTTCACACCAAATGTGTATTTTGCTGGATTAAGTCTTAACTTGTATTTTCTAACTCACTCAAATAACTTTCACAGATTATTAACATGCTCTTCCTCTATTTTGGATTTGGCAATCATGTCATCTACTTAGACTTCTATCTCCTTATGCATCATGTCATGAAAAAGTGTTACCATGGCTCTCTAATAAGTTGTATAACATCCCAAATTTTATAAAAATAATTAAATAGGCGGAATAAATATTAAATAATTATAAATGGGTTAATAAATGTCCCAAAAATATTGAAATAATTAAATTGAGATTTATGAAGATTATTTATAATTTATTAAGGCTTTAAGAAATAAAATTATTCCCGGTTAAAATATGGGTGTCAGACCAAGTATCTCCGATTGAGATGTCGTTGGTCAGGGTTGTTAAAAATATTATAGGAAATCTAAATATGTATTTAGAATAATTTTTAGATAAAGTGTTGAGCCCGAACTGAGATCCTGTATATTGTAAAACAGAAATTTTTTAATGGAGGGTGAGACACCCTAATTTAATAAATGAATAATTAATAAAACTAAGGAAATTTTTTCCCAAATAAACCAAGGAGAACCGACAAGAAAGAATAAGGGCAAGGGAAGCAAGAGGAATAAAACTGACTCAAGGTGGCTGCCAGCGGAGAAGAAAACGCTCAGGCGGATCATACAACAACGCACACTCGCTGTAGCGAATCCTTCATTCGCTGAGCGAGAAGCTGCACTCGGCTAATCAGGCACTCAGGATCCAGAGATATCATACGACTCATTCACTCGGAAAATGATAGCTAGTCCACTCGGTATATGACATCTTGTTCGCTTAGGGAAAAATCATTAAGAAATCCCCACTCGGACTTAGTCTAATCTTAACCACCCGGATTACAGATTCTCACTCACTCGGATTTTACATCATTCACTCAGATTATAAATGTCATACACTTAGGGTCCATTCCACTTTAAACCACTACACTAACTCCTTTCTCAGGAGGGATCACTCAAGGTTTCCACTCGGAAATACAACTCTTCCTCACTCGGGGTTTACTTATATCTTTCACTCAGAATCACTCAAGCGTATTCACTCGGAAGGGCCACTCTTAATTCACTCGGATTGGCCCTTAAACATACCAGCTCCATTCAGAAACATAACACACTCCTGATTTCACTCAACCGGAATACATATACGGCAACTCGGAAATGGTTCCCATAGCCACTCACTCGGAATCTAAGAAGACTTCTCACTCGGGATAACTTTCACGTCCTTTTTTTACCACTCGGGGTATTTCACTCATTTTTCACTTGGTAACCATGACATTCCCACTTAGTTACCCTGCTAAGTCAAGATTCACTCAGACCCCCTTGCTACTAATAATCTATTACAACGGGGTCCACTTAAAGCCTTAGGTGTGGCTTTTCTGACGGGAAACCTTCACTCGGCGGATTCTCACTCGGTAATTACTAATTATTCTACACTCGGAAAATCTTAACAGTTATCACTCGGAAAGTACCTAGATCGATCCTCACTCGGTGATCCGTGCTCTCATTCACTCGGTAATATCTAAACTCTTCGGTACTCAGAATAAATCATTGTCTCACTTCCCCCATCAGCTCTTAATCCTATCTCTACCCATGGCCATACCAACCTCACACACTCAGTAAGTACATATACATATATTACTCGGATCATTCACGCAAGATAGAATAACACACAGTATAATAGATATAAAAGGATATAAATAATTACAGGCACAAGGTCACGACTTCTACCCAAGAGGGTTAAAGTTCTAATATAAGAGACTACGACTGAAATACGAGCTGGCCAAGGCTTAACAAGGCATATACACAGCATATACATGAACACATAATTTCCACAGCGCACCAGCACTTCACTCGGCATTCAGCTCCTCCTTCATCCTTCATTCCGAGAGACATTCACTGAAAAGTATAGCCACAGTACGGGTGAGCTTTTACATATAAAATGATAGTCAAGGACTCGGTATCAGTATCAGTATGCACACCCATGATCACTCGGTCGCATTCAGATTAAAATAAGACCATGCAGATTAGAATAATATCAATAACATACAGTCACATACATATTACGTGAAGTTCATTCTCATTCACACAATCACATGCATCGACTCACTCGGAATTCATTCATACTGCCCCAAGTCACACCACGCGTACTATCCTAATCAACATCATATCTACATGCATGCCTGCGGATCTGACTTAGGCAGCGACTTTCAGTTACAGGTTCCCTTTACTGGCCTCTCGTCCATTAGCTCTTTCCGCGTGGTACCGGTCTCCCATTGACGTCTCGAGACTTATCTCTATCTCCCACGGCTACCACGAGCCCTCACAGGATCTAGCCAAGGCATGTAGCTGGAAATCATTCTTTCGGGGTTCCTGACCTTCCACGGGTCACCCCATTCCTACATATGCAGCTTATGTGTTCTGTCAGCAAGCATCATCACTCATCCGACACATTCTTCGTAACCATCAAAGTAGAAACCGATTCAACATAGTTCCTACATTTACTCGTCAATCATACCAGCATGCACAGCAATCAAACAGTTCAGGGTAATAACATCGGACGAACCAACTAATAGCCACACATTCATATCCTCACGGTATTAATAGTAGTAGAACCATGCATCACACTTGTCTATGTGTAAAAGGCTATCAGACCACCTTACCACCACCTTGAATACATGCACAATATTGTATAACTATTAACAAGATGTTACTAACATACACATGGAATCCAAAGATCAACAATCATGCATCACACGCAGTCGTCAAAGACACATGCACACACTTAAACCAATACATTCATCCGGTACCATTCGTGAACCATGCATTTGACATGCAAGCGCCCCTACCTACAGAAGGGACTCGGGAAGCTCCTCTGTTTCCCGACGTTCGATACGCTGGTCTGTTTGCCTTGTTCAGTCCCTCTTCGACGCGGTCGTATTCTGCAATCGGCTCAGGAATAGAAAGCTACTCCCTTCTGCTTCGGTGGTCGTCCTTCACCAACAGGAGGAACTCTGAATCTTCTGCAGCACCGTCTTCGTGGGTTTCCAGAAATGGAGAACAGAGAACAGGGAACAGGGGAGAAGAAGTAGAACGACGAAGAAGAGAAGAAGGAACTAAGAGAAAGAGGTAGCAGAAGAGGAATTCTGAAAGGAATGCATATCAACCGTGGCCAGGATATATATATATATATACGTATGAAGAGAAGAGAAGAGAAGTGGGGTGGGAAAGCGTGAATTGGCAGTCCACTCACGACACCCACCACTCACAAGCGGCCAGCTGTCACAATTACTCAGCCATTATTTCCCAAGCTGAACTAATTAAATTAATTATAGTTGACAAGTAACTTTCCACTATTATAATTATTCTAATGGCTCAATTTTACTCGGTAATTCATTTTAAATCGGGATGTTACAGTTCTCCCCCTCTCAAAAGAATTTTGTCCTCGAAATTCAATCGGTAACTCATCTTGATCAAACAACTCAGGGTACTGCTGCCTCATGGCATCCTCGCGTTCCCAGGTATAAGAGGTATACCCGTCCTGCTGCCACTCTACCTCAACCAGTTGCACATCTTTACTCCTTAAACGCTTTACCGATTGGTCCACTATTCTAGTCGGTATAGTCATAGTGGTCAGGTCCTCTTTAATCTCCACTTCATCATCCGGCATCGTGTGAGTGGAATCGTGTAAGTACTTCCTTAATTGAGACATATGAAACACGTTATGCAATCAGGATAAGTGAGTCGGTAATGCTATTCGGTATGCCATGGGGCCAATCCGCTCTAATACCTCATAAGGCCCAATGTATCGGGGGCTCAGCTTTCCCCCTTTCAAGGCTCGCCCGACCACCTTGCTTGGTGAAGTCTTTAGAAACACTCTGTCTCTGACTGAGAACTCCAGCGGTTTGGTTCGTTTGTCATGGTAGCTCTTTTGCCTATCCTGAGACACCTTCATCTTTTCCCTTATCACTCTGATCTGTTCTGAGGTTTGCTTCATAATTTCTGGTCCTAATAGTAGACTCTCACCCGTTTCCAACCAGCAGAGTGGGGTTTGGCATCTTCGACCATATAGTGCTTCGTAGGGTGCCATACCAATACTGCTGTGGTGGCTACTGTTGTATGTAAACTAGATCAGGGGAAGGTATTGCTTCCAATCTCCACCGTGCTCCAACACACACGCCCTTAGCAAGTCCTCCAAGCTTTGGATCGTTCCCTCGGATTGTCCATCCGATTGGGGGTGGTAGGCAGAACTTAGCCAAAGTTTAGTACCCATTTCCTGGTGCAGGCTGGTCCAAAACCGGGACATGAACCTTGGATCCCTATCCGATACGATAGAAGTCGGTATACCATGCAGTCAGACAATTTCACGAATATAAATTCGAGCTAACTTATGCAACGGGTACTTCATGTTCACAGGTAGGAAGTGTGCACTCTTCGTCAGTCGGTCAACAATGACCCAAATCGTATCATGGCCCGCTCGGTTTTTTGGCAATCCCATGACAAAGTCCATGGCAATTGAGTCCCATTTCCACACAGGAATCTCCAGGGGTTGCAATGCACCATACGGCTTCTGGTGCTCGACTTTCAATTTTTGACAGGTGATACACCGAGCCACATATTCTGCCACATTCCTCTTTAATCCGGGCCACCAGAATCATGTCCTTAGATCCTGGTACATTTTCGTGGTACTCGGGTGAATACTGAGTAGGCTCTTGTGGGCTTCATCAAGCACCATTCTCCTTAATTCTCCTCCACCCGGTACATATATTCTGTTTTTACTCGGAAGATTCCATCTGATCCCTTGGTCAAAGACAAATCCTTTCCTTTGGCCTGAGTCTCCTTCATCTCAGCCAAGTAGGAATCTGACTGCTGCTGCTCGTACACGGATTTCAGGAATTCATTGGCAATCCTCAACGTACCAATTGTCATTTTCCGAGAAGAGGGGATGTCAACCTGCAAGTTCATGTCTCAGAACTGTTCCAACAACTCCACCTCCTTCACCATGATCACTGCTATATGGAGGGATTTCCGACTCAACGTGTTGGTAACAACGTTTGCCTTACCCGGATGGTACTTCAGTTCGAAGTCATAATCCTTTAAAAATTCCATCCATCTCCTCTGCCTCATGTTCAGCTCCTTCTGGTCGAATAAATATTTGAGGCTCTTGTGGTCGCTGTAAACTTTGAACTTAGAACCGTACAAGTAGTGCCTCCATATTTTTAACGCGAAGACCACGGCTGCCAATTCCAAGTCATGAGTCGGGTAATGCTGTTCGTGAGGCCTCAATTGCCGAGAGGCATAAGCTATCACTCGGTCTTTCTGTATCAGCACGCATCCCAATTCGAGTCCTGATGCATCACAATAAACCACGAAGCTCTCTTGTAAGTTAGGCAATACCAATACTGGAGCGGTCGTCAACTTGTCTTTTAGCTCTCAGAAACTACTCTCGCACTCGGAACTCCACACGAAGGGAACGTTTTTCCAGGTCAATTTAGTCAGTGGCAAAGCGAGCTTAGAAAAACCTTCAATAAACCGCCTATAATAACCAGCCAGGCCCATAAAGCTCCTTATCTCCGAGACCGACTCGGGTCTCTCCCATGCCATTATAGCTGCCACCTTCGAAGGGTCTACCGAGACACCCTCCTTGGAAATCACATGTCCGAGAAAGTGGATCTTATCCATCCAGAAATCACACTTTGAAAATTTTGCAAACAGCTGTTTCTCCTTCAAGACTTGAAGTACCGCTCGGAGGTGTTCTTCATGCTCATCAGAGGTCTTGTAGTAGACTAAGATATCATCAATAAAAACTACTACGAATCGGTCCAGGTACGGGTGGAATATGCTGTTCATGTAATTCATGAATATGGCAGGTCCATTTGTCACACCGAACGATATCACTACATACTCGTAGTGGCCATACCGAGTCCTAAAGGCAGTCTTGGGAATATCCGAGTCCTTCACCCAGATTTGGTGGTATCCCGACCATAAATCGATCTTCGAGAAGACTGAAGCACCACACAGTTGGTCAATCAGATCGTCGATCCTGGGCAATGGGTATCGGTTCTTAATTGTGAGTTTGTTTAGCTGTCGGTAGTCTATGCATAGTCTCATGCTGCTATCCTTCTTCTTAATAAGTAGTACAGGTGCGCCCCATAGTGATACACTCGGCCTAATGAATTGTTTTCTGAGTAACTCATCCACCTGCTTTTTCAGCTCAGCCAATTCCGTTGGGGACATTCTATAAGGTGCACTGGAGACTGGCTCGGCTCCAGGGATCAGGTCTATAGAGAATTCGACTTCTCTACTTAGAGGGACACCCAGCACATCCTCCGGAAACACCTCTGGGAACTCACAGACAGTCGGAATATCGTTCACTCGGGCTCTACTCTCACCCTCAGTTAAACAAAGCATCATAAATAGCTGAGCTATACCTTGTACCGTGTAGTCCTCATGGTTCTGCCTCGGAAAGATTATCCTTCGGTTTCTGCAGTCCATCAACACCTTGTTGGCTGAAAGCTAATCTATACCGAGTACCATATCAAGGTCCTTCAGAGGTACGCACACCAGGTCGAAGGTAAAACTCCGATCACCCAATACAAACATTACGTCTTTACACATCGATGATGTCAACACCTTAGGGCCAGTCTGGTTAGCCACTTCCAAAGTCTGATCCATATCCACAGTCGGTAATCTCAAATGTCTTACACAATCATCAGCTATGAAGGAGTGGGTGGCTCCAGAATCAAAAATTACACTAAGTGTATATTTACCGAGTAGGCACTTACTCTGCACTAAGTCGTTCGCTTGTGCTGCTTTCTCAGCACTGATGGCGTAGACTCTTCCAGCAGCTGGTTGGTCGGTGTTTCTCCTCTGGTTGTTTGGGGCAAACATCATATTTCCTCTGGCTCTATTGCCTCCGCCCCCCGAGCTTTGACCATCCTTTCCACGGCTCCTCTCTTGGAAGCCTCCTTGGCATACATTGGCACTTGCTTAACGGAATTGGGGGCAGTCAGGGCGAATGTGCCCCTTCTCCTTGCAATGAAAACACTTGACATCTTCACTATCGCAATTCTGAGAAAAGTGGTCGCTACCACACTTAAAACACTTGCCATATTTTGGACGTCCACTCATCTATCTCCCTTGGTTACTGCGATCCTTATATCTAGTAAAGGGTCCATTTCTTCCAATGTTACCTGGCCTCTTAAAGCGTGACTGTTGAGGCCTCAAGGAGGGACCTGCCCTACTGTTCTAGCCCGAGTGGGCCTTGTCGTCTTCTTCAAAGATCCTGCATTTATTCACCAGCACCAGAAAGCTCCTAATTTCCTGATATCTGTAAGCTCTTTTGATGTCCGATCTCAGTCCATTCTCGAATTTGAGGCATTTGGAAGTCTCAGTCCCGGGTTGTTGGAAGGGTGGATAAAACAGACACAACTCTTCAAATTTGGCCGCATATTCTTCTACAGACATGGAACCCTGTTTCAGCTCCATAAACTCCAATTCCTTCCGACTCCTTACTATGTCAGGGAAGTACTTCTCTAAGAAGCATGTCTTGAAATTTTCCCAGGTCAGCTGGGTATCATCGTCAGTCAGTCGGTTTCTGGCTATCTTCCACCAGTTCTCTACTTCGTCCCTCAGCATGTACACCGCACACTCCACCTTCTGGGCCTCGGTGCAGTGGAGGCCCCCAAAAATCCTCTCTAACTCTTGAGTCCATTTGTATGCTGCCTCAGGGTTACGCCCTCCTTGAAATTCACTCGGCTTCCTCTTCAGGAAGCGGTCCAACACTTGACCATCTTTAGCTCGAGGCTGGCCTTGCCTCTCAAATACGTCAGCGAAACGTTGGAATGTCGCTGCTATGGCTTTCATGCTTTGGCGATTCGTCATTAATTATCCTGAAATTAACACCCCTTCAAGGATAAGTTTACAAGGTTACATTCTTCCGATCGGATCTCATCCCATATTCACTGACTATAGCACATTATATCATTTATATATATATATACGTCATGCAATCAATCGGACCAGGAGAGGAGTTACCCCTTATCCTCAAACCAGTATCTTAACATGAATCATGTTCAATCAGAATATCACAATAATAATGACCACTCGGTCATAACACGTACAACCGCTCACACTCGGTAAGCTCACCTTGGCCTTGGACCTTTCGGTCTGCTCTGATACCAAAAATGAGACACCCTAATTTAATAAATGAATAATTAATAAAACTGAGGAAATTTTTTCCCAAATAAACCAAGGAGAACCGACAAGAAAGAATAAGGGGAAGGGAAGCAAGAGGAATAAAACCGACTCAAGGTGGCTGCCAGCGGAGAAGAAAACGCTCAGGCGGATCATACAACAACGCATACTCACTGCAGCGAATCCTTCATTCGCTGAGCGAGAAGCTGCACTCGGCTAATCAGGCACTCAGGATCCAGAGATATCATACGACTCATTCACTCGGAAAATGATAGCTAGTCCACTCGGCATATGACATCTTGTTCGCTCAGGGAAAAATCATTAAGAAATCCCCACTCGGACTTAGTCTAATCTTAACCACCCGGATTACAGATTCTCACTCACTCGGATTTTACATCATTCACTTGGATTATAAATGTCATACACTTAGGGTCCATTCCACTTTAAACCACTACATTAACTCCTTTCTCAGGAGGGATCACTCAAGGTTTCCACTCGGAAATACAACTCTTCCTCACTCGGGGTTTACTTATATCTTTCACTCAGAATCAGTCAAGCGTATTCACTCAGAAGGGCCACTCTCAATTCACTCGGATTGGCCCTTAAACATACCAGCTCCATTCAGAAACATAACACACTCCTGATTTCACTTAACCAGAATACATATACGGTAACTCGGAAATGGTTCCCATAGCCACTCACTCAGAATCTAAGAAGACTTCTCACTCGGGATAACTTTCACGTCCTTCTTTTACCACTCAGGGTATTTCACTCATTTTTCACTCGGTAACCATGACTTTCCCACTTAGTTACCCTGTTAAGTCAAGATTCACTTAGACCCCCTTGTTACTAATAATCTATTACAACGGGGTCCACTTAAAGCCTTAGGTGTCGCTTTTCTGACAGGAAACCTTCAATCGGCGGATTCTCACTCGGTAATTACTAATTATTCTACACTCGGAAAATCTTAACAGTTATCACTCAGAAAGTACCTAGATCGATCCTCACTCGGTGATCCGTGCTCTCATTCACTCAGTAATACCTAAACTCTTCGGTACTGAGAATAAATCATTGTCTCACTTCCCCCATCATCTCTTAATCCCATTTCTACCCATGGCCATACCAACCTCACACACTCAGTAAATACATATACATATATTACTCGGATCATTCATGCAAGATAGAATAACACACAGTATGATAGATATAAAAGGATATAAATAATTACAGGCACAAGGTCATGACTTCTACCCAAGAGGGTTCAAGTTCTAGTATAAGAGACTACGACTGAAATACGAGCCGGCCAAGGCTTAACAAGGCATATACACAGCATATACATGAACACATAATTTCCATAGTGCACCAGCACTTCACTCGGTATTCAGCTCCTCCTTCATCCTTTATTCCGAGAGACATTCACTGAAAAGTATAGTCACAGTAGGGGTGAGCTTTTACATATAAAATGACAGTCAAGGACTCGGTATCAGTATCAGTATGCACACCCATGATCACTCGGTCGCATTCAGATTAAAATAAGACCATGTAGATTAGAATAATATCAATAACATACACTCACATACATATTACGTGAAGTTCATTCTCATTCACACAATCACATGCATCGACTCACTCAGAATTCATTCATACCGCCCCAATTTATACCACGCGTACTATCCTAATCAACATCATATCTACATGCATGCCTGCGGATCCGACTTAGGCAGCGACTTGCAGTTACAGGTTCCCTTTACTGGCCTCTCATCCATTAGCTCTTTCCGCGTAGTACCGGTCTCCTATTGACGTCTCGAGACTTATCTCTAGCTCCCAAGGCTACCACGAGCCCTCACAGGATCTAGCCAAGGCCTGTAGCTGGAAATCATTCTTTCGGGGTTCCTGACCTTCCACGGGTCACCCCATTCCTACATATGCAGCTTATGCGTTCTGTCAGCAAGCATCATCACTCATCTGACACATTCTTCGTAACCATCAAAGTAGAAACCGATTCAACATAGTTCCTACATTTACTTGTCAATCATACCAACATGCACAGCAATCAAACAGTTCAGGGTAATAATATCGGACGAACCAACTAATAGCCACAGATTCATATCCTCACGGTATAAACAGTAGTAGAACCATGCATCACACTTGTCTATGTGTAAAAGGCTATCAGACCACCTTACCACCACCTTGAATACATGCACAATATTGTATAACTATTAACAAGATGTTACTAACATACACATGGAATCCAAAGATCAACAATCATGCATAACACACAGTCATCACAGACACATGCACACACTTAAAGCAATACATTCATCCGGTACCATTCGTGAACCATGCATTTGACATGCAAGCGCCCCCTACCTACAGAAGGGACTCGGGAAGCTCCTCTGTTTCCCGATGTTCGATACGCTGGTCTGTTTGCCTTGTTCAGTCCCCCTTTGACACGGTCGTATTCTGCAATCGGCTCGGGAACAGAAAGCTACTCCCTTCTGCTTCGGTGGTCGTCCTTCACCAACAGGAGGAACTCTGAATCTTCTGCAACACCGTCTTCGTGGGTTTCTGGAAACGGAGAACAGAGAACAGGGAACAGGGGAGAAGAAGGAGAACGACGAAGAAGAGAAGAAGGAACTAAGAGAAAGAAGTAGCAGAAGAGGAATTCTGAAAGGAATGCATATTAACCGTGGCCAGGATATATATATATATATACGTATGAAGAGAAGAGAAGAGAAGTGGGGTGGGAAAGCGTGAATTGGCAGTCCACTCACGACACCCACCACTCACAAGCGGCCAGCTGTCATAATTACTCAGCCATCATTTCCTAAGCTGAACTAATTAAATTAATTATAGTTGACAAGTAACTTTCCACTTTTATAATTATTCTAATGGCTAAATTTTACTCGGTAATTCATTTTAAATCGGGATGTTACAGAGGGAATAAAATTAAAACATAAAACCCTACTCTCCCTTCTCCCTTCACGTTGGTTTTTAGCTCCCCTTGGCAAAGACTTCTTCCATTTTGTCCTCCCATTCTCTTCATTTTTTTCCTCTCTAAACCTAGCAAAAAATAATGGTGCCTCTTCCTCCTCCCTCCATTTTTGGTTTTCCCATAGAGCTTGAAGGAGATGATGTTAATGGAAGCTTCTCCCTCTTCTTCCTCAAATATTTGTCACCCTTTCCCTCTCTTAGAAGCCCATTATGATTTCTTGGCTTAAGGTATGTCTCCCTCTATTTTAATGAGCTTGAGCCTTAGGTTTTGATTTTCATATAATTGGGAGAGTGTTATATGTAAGGGTTATGGAATAGGAGCCATTTTTATGCAAAACCCTAAGGTGGGGTGTGAGAATATATGTTTTTGTGTGGGTGTGATGGGGGTACAAAAAATGGCACATGATGGAGTAGGAAATGATGAGTATAAGTGGTGGTTATTGAATTTTTATGGAAACCCTAACTTTAGTAATTTGGGGAAAATATGAAATGTGAGTGGGAAGTGTGTTTAATGATGTTAGGGAATGATATTGATGAGGAAGAATGGTCATTGATGATGATTGATGAATATTAATAATGATGATTAAGTTTTGATGAAACCCTAGCCCTAAGAAATTAGGGAAAACATGAAATGTTGGTTTGAGGATTAATTTTAGGTGGAAATATGTGATATTTAGAGTATGGCTATTGTTAATAATGTTGAAAGGATATTTATTGATGATGAGAGATGGCATTAGTCAAGGTAAATGGTTGGTGGAGGTGGTTGAAAGTCATTAGTATGGGAATCCATAGATGAGTATGGCCTTTAAATGAATGATAATGAGTTTGAACACCAAAACTATAATGGTTGTGATGGATGTATGGATTGGACATTATGGGTTGATGAGGCCTTAGGCCATGGCATGTGCCATTTGAATTTGTTGATTAATTATGGTTATTGGAGGATAGGATAGCTATGTTGAATTTTGAGTGATAATAATGGCAAATAGATGATTTATATGATGATTGGATGTATTATGAATAAGGGATGTGATCTTGTTGTTATTGGGCGTGGTTAGGCCCCTTTGAGATTTAGAGAATCATGGTTTTTGGAAAGGAATTCCCAAAGCCTAACACAAGTATGTGAATAGGTGTTTTAACAAGTCTAAGACTTGATATTGGACTTTAAGATATGTTGGAAATTGTTTAGATTTATGATGGTGCCTTACGATGGCTCATGAATTGAATACATGTGTATTTATGTGTGGTGATAGTAGATTACATTGTGGATAATGTGGGGGAACTTTCAGAGCGTGCGAATCATTGTGGCTTTTCTCTCAAGGTAGAAGAGGAGTTTACATTTCAATTGCATGAGTTGAATGGTTGAAGATGAATGTATATGATTTATACTCATGCTTGGCTTACCATGATCATTTTGAATGTTGAGATGATTGATAATGTGATGGATGATAGGCTTGGCAAATTATTAAATGCTTGGGAATTACATTTATATGAGATGATAATGAATGTTTAGTGATCCTTTTGGTGAACATGATTATTTGTTTATAGAAACCCATGAATAGGTGAATTACTCAAAGATGTGAAGTTGTGTTTTATGATTTTTATGTATAATTGAGGAACTCATAGGGTCAAAATCAGTTTTATGAAAAATTGGTGGCTCAGGATGGTCATACTAGCATGCATACATGAATTGTGACTTGTAGAAATTAAAATGGGTCAATTTCATTGAGAATAGACCCTTGAGTTGTATGAAAATACCTTAAAATGGGCAAAATGCATTTATGCGCATAAGTCCCTCATTTTTGGGAATTTTTGAGTGTGGCTAGTGGCCATACATCATAAATGATATATATAAGTCAGTGTTAAAATTTGGTAGAGTTTGGAGTTGATATGAAAGAGTTAGGATGCTTAGAAGTTGAAATATTGAGTAAAATCTACATAATTACTGTCTTGAATCGATTCAAAACAGTCTTGAATCGATTCAAGGGCCACTGGAAGTGTTTGAATCGATTCACACGAGTTTTGAATCGATTCAAAGCTCTCTGGAAGTGCTTTAATCGATTCATACGGGCTTGAATCGATTCAAAGCCCTGTTATGGCCACTGTTATGCTGTTTTTCCAATTGCTATGTCTTCTTTGTTATTTTTGGCCCGTTTGGGCATCTTAATGATGTTTTTGGCCTCCTACTTCTTCATGAAAGTCATAGATAATTATGTTACGGAGGTGTGAAAATTGGTCTTGCCTTAATTGAAGTTTTTTAACTCTTATTAGGCGTAAAATACTGGACCCATTGCATTGTAAAATTTAAATTTAAAAGGGTTTTGAACCCAACATTTTATGGTTATCAAATTAGGACTAATAGGTGATATTTGTGACATGTCCCACTATTTTTAAGACTAAAAATGAGTTTTTCTCTTGTCTTAATGTAACATCCTGGTTAAATCTAATTACCGATTAAGGTTAATTAAAGAATTAAGATTTATTAATTAAATAATAATAATAATAATAATATGTGGCCAGGCAGAATTACGATGGTGCCCTTGGTGATTAAGTGAGCTTCGGTCCTCTCTCCCTTTCTCCCTCGTGATTCCCACGCTGATGGGATGGGAGATGAATGAGATATGACCTTTGATTGAGAGGGAGTGCAGGCGCAGGGCAGTGCAATGATGATAGCCTCAGTTCACGTTCTCAACCACTCCCTGCTCATTACATTTTGGGTTCACGGAGAACCACTCTCCATTCTCTCTAAAACTTTTTGAAGCTCTGCTTCTTCTTGCTGTTTCTTTATTTTTGTCTTCTTCTTCATCTTCGTCTTCTTCTTAATCTTCTTCTTCCACTCGCACGCTGAGTAGAACCCCAAGTGGAAGTGAGAACACGAAGTAGGAACAGCGTGGCTGTGAGAGAACCATGTGGTGCTGAGTGTTTTGGAGGCTGAGATCCTCCTCTATTCTGCCTAAGCAATGATGGGTGCTTGGAAGCATGGGGTCCTCCACTGTTAGTGAGGACTGGTCTGTTCGTGTGTGGGAACAGCCATGGAATCCTCCACTGGACCGACTGTGAGGACTGTGTTATGCCTTGGAGGCTTGGAACTCTCCACTGTCTTGCAAGGAGAGTATGGAATGTAATGGAGACAGAGTTATTCGTGTGTCCGAGTGGCTCGGTGTTCCTCCAAAAGAGATTCCTGTGCTGAACGACTGGAAGCTGGGTCGTTTTGTTGAGAACAAGTGACTGAAGAATGTTCAGTCGGTGTTGGAAGCTCGAGGAGCTACTGGGATCTTCATTCCAGGTAGGGGGCTAATTTACATCTCATATGTATGGTTTATGAACGAGTTCCGGGTGGTTTTGCTTAAATATGTTGTGATATGTTTGAAATATGTTGATTGATGTGTTGTAGTACATGCAACGCCCGGATAGTTATGATATTTATGATCTGTCTAGTGGTTTGGTGGTCTCATCCCTGAGATGTGTGTTGTTAAGCATATGATTGCGGAATGAATGCATGGAAATGTTGGCTTTTAATGAGTATGCCGAGTGTATGTACTGATCCCCGTGTGTTAATGTGTGTTTAAATGCATGTGATGCATGTCATTGAACATGCAATTGCTAAGTGCATAAGATGGGGACTGTTGTGTTATTTCCGAGTGGATATTATATGAAAAGCATGTGATGCTTGTTGTAAATGATAATTCTGAGTGGACGGCATTGTGATTGCCAAGTGTATGAGATGTGGGTCGATTATGTTAATTCCCGTTTGGGATTTTATACTATAAAGCATATGAATTGCCAAGTGCATGTGATTGCCGAGTGCATGTATTTTATTATTGCTATGTCGAACCCTATTTAGGAATAATAATGATAAAATGCATTGGATGCGTGTTATTGATATTTGAATGCCGAGTGCATATGTGTGGAAAATATATTTAAAGACCTTGGGTTGGACTCAAGGCAATGCCGAGTGCATTGGCGTTGGACGCCTGATGAATAAATCGTATACATCTGATTCGCCATTGGAAATGCCGAGTGCATATAGCGTTGGACGCTTAATATTGAATCGACAATCAGATGAATACGAGTGAAATATAATAAAAGACCTTGGGTTGGACTCAAGGCAATGTCGAGTGCATTGGTGTTGGACGCCTGATGAATAAGACCGTATGCATCTGATTCGCCACTGGAAATGTTTGGAGCATATAGCGTTGGATGCGTAATATCGATCGACAATCAGATTAATATGTGTTGAAAATATATGAAAGACCTCGGGTTGGACTCGAGGCAATGCCGAGTGTACTAAGCGTTGGATGCTTAAAGACCTTGGGTTGGACTCAATGCAAGCCTACCGGGTTAGACTCGGGGCTACCCGTAACACTTTCGTTGTCGCTTGGAGTGACTGTCTTACATATGAGGGCAAATGGTTTGGTACCAGTAAAATGGCCGAATCAGCTTGGAGCTGAGAAAAGGCTTGGAGCCTATGTTGCAACAATAAAAATTAATAATAAATAACCAGATCTGGGTGAAATGAACGTGTGCACACTTATGATTGTCATTGAGCTCAATGTGAAATGTTTGAACATGTGGATATGAATTGGTTGGGGTGAATCCGATTGGATTAATGCATGTATACTGATGCTATGCCGAGTGCACACTTATATCCGAGTGGATGAATGCATGTATACTGACGCTATTGCTGAGTGCATATTTATGTTGTTGATGAGCTCAATGAAATGGTATATATATGTGTAAATGCTGTTGTGAATAGCATGATTAATATAGCCATGAATAATTGGTGTGAATTCCGACTGAGTCAATATATATGTACATTGGTACTATTGCCGAGTGCAAGGTGATGATATGGCTGTGAATATGTAATTGTGAATGTTGTGAATTACTCAGTCTTGATTGAATTGCATGAATTCCGAGTGGATGAAATTGTTGTAGGGTTCATATTGAATGGCAGAGTGCATTATTACTGATTGCGATATGATATTGTATGGTTGAGGATTCAAAGATTAATCTGAGTCAATAACTGTCATTTAATATGTAAAAGCTCACCCCTACTGTGGCTATATTTTTCAGTATATGCAGGTCGGACTGAGAATGAAGAGATGGCCTCAAGTCCGAGTGATGGGCACCCAGATTGTTGAAGTGCAGATATAGTATGTATATTGTAAATGATATATTAAAGCCTTGGCCGACTCTCTTGTAATCCAAATGGATTTAATTACATGGGTTGATTATCGGGTTGTGAACAAGTATACATTGTATATATATATTTTACATTGTTATAAAGTTACCTGAATTGTTAATTATGTGGTGTCGAGAGAATAATGCTAAGTTAATGAGTTCCGAGTGGAATATTGTTGGGAGAGCCGTGTCCGAGCGAAGCTTAGCGTGTGTCCTTTTTCCGAGTGATGAAGGCCTAAAATGGTTCCGAGTAAGATGTACTCGAATGGGCTACTTCCGAGGTAAGTCTAGTCCATATGTTACCGAGTAAAAATATGAGTAAATCCCGAGTGGGGAAGGGTTGAATATTCCCGAGTGGAAAATCCCAAGTGAACCTCTTCCGAGGGAAGAGTTGTTGTGATGGTGTTGATTGAGGTGTATTCTAGGAGTCTTCTCCCGAGTGAACGAGTCTATATATATATATATATTCCGAGTGAATGTTATATATTCCGAGTGGTTAAGTTTTAAATAAGTCTGAGGGACTTAACTTGGTGAATTCCTCTGAGTGATGGGAGTTGAGATATTCTCCGAGTGAGGAAGATCAAATATGCCGAGTGTAGAATGGATAATGAATTTCGAGTGAATTGAGATTGAAATATACCGAGTGGTATTGGACTGGGGAAATACTCCAGGTGAGGGAAGCTTATGGACTCCGAGTGGAGTATCCGAGGGAATCATTTCCTGAATGAAATACGCCCGTGTGTTTTATTATTGTGATTTGGCTAAGTAAGAATTTACCGGGTAAATCATATATGTGAGGACCGTTCCCGAGTGAACGTGGTCCCAAATCTGAGTGGTGAAATTGCCGAGTGAATGGGTTCGCTACAGCGAATGAGGATTCGCTCCAGCGAGATAAGGGCTCGCTCAAGCGCTGCATCTTCCGCTGGTCTGTTTGACCGAGCTGAGTCTTGCCCATGTGTGGCTTTCTGACTCGGTCTTCCCTTTTCTGATTGGTTTTTACTTTCTCTTACCTTATGTCTGATTTATTTTTACCCCGACTGCTTGGTGAATTTTGGAAAAAATTTCCCTGGTCTTGATTTTGGGTTTATTAAGTCGGGTTGTTTCAGTTTGGTATCAGAGCAGACTTAAAAGGTCCATGGCCAAGGTATGCCTACTGTGAATGGGCGGTTTTGTGCAATATGACCGGTTGTCATCATTGCTTGTGATATTCTGTTGGATTTGATACATGTTTAACTATGAATTGTGTGATTATATGCCTATATGTTTTGTGTGAGGACAGTAGTGAAAGGTACTACTGTTGTGGTGTTAATTGGGGGTAGAGTTGTTACTACCCTGGTTTGGTTTTTCATTGGACAAGAGGTATTTCTAAGCCTGGGACGGCTGAGGGGGAATAGACCGATAGATGTTGAAATGGTATTGGTTGGTTCAGCCTCTTGTGTAGGCCATGCTAGTTGCTTCTAGCCGAGGCATGTTTGTTGATCAGATTGGGACTCATATATTTGAGTTAATTAGATGAATAATATTGAAGGAACCCCTAGTGTGGTATGTTCGAATTTAGCTAACCGGTCGTGCCATTTGTAAGGGATGAATTTTATGTCCTTTGGCACGGGAACCCTATATGATATATGATGTATGTGATTTATGGTATAAGTAATGTGTGGCAGTTTCCTAAGTTGGAAATCTGGGTATGTGATAGGTGATTAAATGTGAAATTTGATGCATGTTCGATTGGGGTTGTGTCTCGGTTTTTGGTGTGTGAAAACCGAGTGAATGATTGGTTGATGTTAGACCACTAGGTGTGGTAACCAAGTTGATTGGGCATGATCATGTATGATCGGATATTATTGACATGGATACCTGAGAAGTTAGAAAACTGGGTGAGAAATTGATGTAATTGGATACCTCAGGATTTGGGTTAGACTCGGTCTTGTGGTTAAAAACCGAGTGAATAATTGATTGAATTATGACCCATAAGGTATGGAAATCCCGATCGGATTTAGTATAATTGTATGCTATCAGATTTTGTGGAGCTGGACCCAATGGTGGTCTAGGTTCGGTGATATTTGGATGTTGTGGGAGTGTCTCACGATGGGTACTAGGTGACCCCTGGAATTTCCGAGTCGGATAATTTGATTGACCTTATGGATTGTTGAGCCGAGTAAAGTGATTGTATAATAAATTGTTGAGGCCTTAATCGTCCTAAGATGAAATGCGAGATTGAAATTATATTGTCACTCGGAGTTGTATACTTAAGTGAGCTCGGTGAATCATCTAGGCTTAAATTAATAGATGGCCTGTAATGAGTGATGAAATGAGGGATTATTTGGCTGTTGAGCCATGGTTTTATGATGGATAAGATTAAAGAAGAGATGTTTACTCGGTAAGGGCTGGAAGCCGATTGATGGTATGTCGAGTGAGTATATATGAATATAGTGCTGAATCCATGTGATTTCTGTGGGGGTCGGAAGCCTATTGCCATTATACTGTTTTACAGTAATGGTAAATGATATTTCATGATTGTTGTTGCGTGATGTGCCTTAGGTGGTGCATAATGATGATGTTGATGTAAATGTGTGCTTATATGTGTGTGTGAATTGTCACTAATTTTCATATGGGTTAGTATTAGTTGAGTGAGTTTGGTCGGTGTGAGTGAAAAGAGTGTAATGTATGCTGTTCTGAGACAACTCTTCATACCATAGGTATTGTGGCAGCGTACACATTTGCAGCGACTCTATGTAATTGTTGTAACCCTATAGGAATGAGACGTCATCCTGTAAGTTGGATGCACTAATTCATAAGTCAGACAGGTGAGGCTGTAGCTGCTTATGGTGATGGCGAGTCTATCGGGCTGTTCTGAGTGAAGATGAGAGTTGTTTTGAGTGAACAGTAAGTAGTTGTGTATCAAAATGAGAATAGAAGGTTGTTTTAACCTTGATGTGTTTACCTCCGAGAGAATCAGAGGTTGTTATGGGTATAAATTGGCTATTGGCCAATAAAATAATGATTGGTTATTGAAATTGATGGGTGATCAAGTCTATCACTGGAATTGGAGGTTATATGAGCCTAGCCGAGTGGTATTATGGATTTAGTGAGGAAACCGTGACCTTGAGCCGTGGTGATTGATAAGGCAAGAATTTTGCTCAGGGAAGATTAGTATATTCTGAGTGTGAGAAAGTGGAGATAATTCCGAGTGAAATCTTCCTGGGAGAAAGAACTACTGAGAGGAGTTATGATGTTCCGAGTGAAACATCATTTTGGGTGAGTCATTGCTAAGTTAAGGGACTATCTTCGAATGACATTTTTGTATCAGGCGAAATATCCGAGTCTATGACTTTCGGGTAAAGTGTCCGAATGTGGCACTCCTCAGTAGGGAAAAATCCGAGCGAAGTGTCTCTGGTTGTGACACTTCTGTGTAGAATGGTACCAAGTGGACTTGAATTCTAAGTGGAATGGTACTGTGTGGGACTTGGAATAGGTAAGTTTCCGAGTGAATGGCTCCTGAGGGGAGTAGATACCCGAGAGGTAAATTTATTCACATTTGTGTTCGGATCGATGTTTGAGTTGCTGAGTTTGAACTCAGGTTTGATTTCGATGTAGGCTTGAATTCCGAGTGAATTTTTGGTAAGTAGAAAGATTTCTAGGTGAGAATTTCCCTTAAACCCCGAATAACCCCTTTTGAATGAGAGGTTCGAGTGACATTCTCAGGGTGTAGGCATGAAATTAGCCGAAGGAATGGTTAGAAATCTAAGATTTTAAAGCCGAGTGTGGTGTCTGTAAAGGATGAATCCAGGCAAACTAAGCTAATTGAAGTACATTGGAGCTCTTTTGAGTGTTTGGCTCGGTATTGTCAAGGTATATCATGGGTTAAAGAAGAGATTTAGTGGTCAGAGGTTGAATGTCCGTGGGATTAATCTGAGATAAATCGGACAATAGTGAGTATTCGTGGGAATCGGTAATGTTGCTTACTGACTGGACCTTCCCAACTGGATAATTGACATCCTTAATGTGTCTCATTTGACACAATTTTGAGTTTATACTCTGTGTGGATATTTAATTGTGCCAAGTGACTCCTTTGAATTTGAGGAGCTGTCGGTGGAATTGCACCGGTTGGCGTTGAGAGAGTAGGGCCGAGTGGCCAAAGAACTAGAGGTGCCATTGGTTATGGTGAATTGGTAGGGCTAAATGGGGTAACATGTAAGTTTTAAAAATTGGATCCCCAAATATATTAAATTCTATGAAGAGGTTGTAAGCAGGTAGGACTTGACTTTAGTAATTATTCCGACTGGAATTATGGGGCGGTCGGTAAACCGCTTGAGAGGTGAAGCTATACCGAGTGAAATTATGAACCGGTCGATGAATGCTTGGGAAGTAGAGACATGTAATTAGTTGAGACAGCAATATTCTGAGCTACTTGTTGAGATAAGTTCATGTTGGAATTTCGAGGATGAAATTCTTTAAAGGAGGGGAGTAGTGTAACATCCTGGTTAAATCTAATTACCGATTAAGGTTAATTAGAGAATTAAGATTTATTAATTGAATAATAATAATAATAATAATAATAATATGTAGCCAGGCAGAATTACGATGGTGCCCTTGGTGATTAAGAGAGCTTCGGTCCTCTCTCCTTTTCTCCCTCGTGATTCTCACGCTGATAGAATGGGAGATGAATGAGATATGACCTTTGATTGAGACGGAGTGTAGGCGCAGGGCAGTGCAATGATGATAGCCTCAATTCACGTTCTCAACCACTCCCTGCTCATTACATTTTGGGTTCACGGAGAACCACTCTCCATTCTCTCTAAAACTTTTTGAAGCTCTGCTTCTTCTTGCTGTTTCTTTATCTTTGTCTTCTCCTTCATCTTCTTCTTCCCATCGCACGCTGAGTAAAACCCCGAGTGGAAGTGAGAACATGAAGTGGGAACAGCGTGGCTGTGAGAGAACCGTGTGGTGTTGAGTGTTTTAGAGGCTGAGATCCTCCTCTATTCTGCCTAAGAAATGATGGGTGCTTGGAAGCATGGGGTCCTCCACTTTTAGTGAGGACTGGTTTGTTCGTGTGTGGGAACAGCCATGGAATCCTCCACTGGACCGACTGTGAGGACTGTGTTGTGCCTTGGAGGCTTGGAACTCTCTACTGTCTTGCAAGGAGAGCATGGAATGTAATGGAGACAGAGTTGTTCCTGTGTCCGAGTGGCTCGGTGTTCCTCCAAAAGAGATTCCTGTGCTGAACGACTAGAAGCTGGGTCGTTCTGTTGAGAACGAGTGACTGAAGAACGTTCAGTCGGTGCTGGAAGCTCGAGGAGCTGCTGGGATCTTCATTCCAGGTAGGGGCTAATTTATATATCAAATGTATGGTTTATGGACGGGTTCCGGGTGGTTTTGCTTAAATATGTTGTGATATGTTTGAAATATGTTGATTGATGTGTTGTAGTACATGCAACGCCTGGATAGTTGTGATATTTATGATCTGTCTAGTGGTTTGGTGGTCTCGTCCCTGAGATATGTGTTGTTAAGCATATGATTGCTGAATGAATGCATGGAAAGGTTGGCTTTTAATGAGTATGCCGAGTGTATGTACTGATCCCCATGTGTGAATGTGTGTTTAAATGCATGTGATGCTTGTCATTGAACATGCGAATGCTAAGTGCATAAGATAGGGACTGTTGTGTTATTTTTGAGTGGATATTATATGAAAAGCATGTGATGCTTGTTGTAAATGATAATTCTGAGTGGACGGTATTGTGATTGCCGAGTGCAAGAGATGTAGGTCAGTTATGTTAATTCCCAATTGGGATTTTATACTATAAAGCATGTGAATTGCCAAGTGCATGTGATTGCCGAGTGCATGTATTGTATTATTGCTATACCGATCCCTGTTTAGGAATAATAATGATAAAATGCATTGGATGCATGTTATTGATATTTGAATGCCGAGTGCATATGTGTGGAAAATATATTGAAAGAACTTGGGTTGGACTCAAGGCAATGCCGAGTGCATTGGCGTTGGACGCCTGATGAATAAACCGTTTGTATCTGATTCACCATTGGAAATGCCGAGTGCATATAGCGTTGGACGCTTAATATTGAATCAGCAATCAGATGAATACGAGTGAAATATAATGAAAGACCTTGGGTTGGACTCAAGGCAATGCCGAGTGCATTGGCGTTGGACGCCTGATGAATAAGACCGTATGCATCTGATTCGCCACTGGAAATGTTTGGAGCATATAGCGTTGGATGCGTAATATCGATCGACAATCAGATTAATATGTGTTGAAAATATATGAAAGACCTCGGGTTGGACTCGAGGCAGTACCGAGTGCACTAAGCGTTGGACGCTTAAAGACCTTGGGTTGGACTCAACGCAAGCCTACCGGGTTAGACTCGGGGCTACCCGTAACACTTTCGTTGTCGCTTGGAGTGACTGTGTTACATATGAGGGCAAACGGTTTGGTACCAGTAAAATGGCCGAATCAGCTTGGAGCTGAGAAAAGGCTTGGAGCCTATGTTGCAACAATAAAAATTGATAATAAATAACTAGATCTGGGTGAAATGAACGTATGCACACTTATGATTGTCATTGAGCTCAATGTGAAATGTTTGAACATGTGGATATGAATTGGTTGGGGTGAATCCGATTGGACAAATGCATGTATAATGATGCTATGCCGAGTGCACACTTATATCCGAGTGGATGAATGCATGTATACTGATGCTATTGCTAAGTGCACATTTATGTTGTTGATGAGCTCAATGAAATGGTATATATATATGTGTAAATGCTGTTGTGAATAGCATGATTAATATAGTCATGAATAATTGGTGTGAATTCCTACTGAGTGAATATATATGTGCATTGGTACTGTTGCTGAGTGCAAGGTGATGATATGGCTGTGAATATGTGATTGTGAATGTTGTGAATTACTCAGTCTTGATTGAATTGCATGAATTTCGAGTGGATGAAATTGTTGTAGGGTTCATATTGAATGGCAGAGTGCATTATTGCTGATTGCGATATGATATTGTATGGTTGAGGATTCAAAGATTAATCCGAGTCAATAACTATCATTTAATATGTAAAAGCTCACCCCTACTGTGGCTATATTTTTCAGTATATGCAGGTCGGATTGGGAATGAGGAGATGGCCTCAAGTCCGAGTGATGGGCACTCAGATTGTTGAAGTACACATATAGTATGTATATTGTAAATAGATATATTAAAGCCTTGGCCGGCTCTCTTGTAATCCGAACGGATTTAATTACATGGGTTGATTATCGGGTTGTGAACAAGTATACATTGTCTATATATATTTTACATTGTTATAAAGTTACCTGAATTGTTAATTATGTGGTGTCGAGAGAATAATGCTAAGTTAATGAGTTCCGAGTGGAATATTGTTGGGAGAGCCGTGTCCAAGCGAAGCTTAGCGCGTGGCCTTTTTCCGAGTGACGAAGGCCTAAAATGGTTCCGAGTAAGATGTACTTGAATGGGCTACTTCCGAGGGAAGTCTAGTCCATATGTTACCGAGTGAAAATATGAGTAAATCCCGAGTGGGGAAGGGTTGAATATTCTTGAGTGGAAAATTCCAAGTGAACTTCTTCCGAGGGAATAGTTGTTGTGATGGTTTTGATTGAGGTGTATTCTAGGAGTCCTCTTCCGAGTGAACGAGGCTATATATATATTCCGAGTGAATGTTATATATTCTGAGTGGTTAAGTTTTAAATAAGTCTGAGGGACATAACTTGGTGAATTCCTCCGAGTGATGGGAGTTGAGATATTCTCCGAGTGAGGAAGATCAAATATGCCGAGTGCAGAATGGATAATGAATTCCGAGTGAATTGAGATTGAAATATAACGAGTGGTATTGGACTGGGGAAATACTCCGGGTGAGGGAAGCTTATGGACTCCGAGTGGAGTATCCGAGGGAATCATTTCCCGAGTGAAATACGCCCGTGTGTTTTATAATTGTGATTTGGCTAAGTAAGAATTTATCGGGTGAATCATATATGTGGGGACCGTTCCCGAGTGAACGTGGTCCCGAATCCGAGTGGTGAAATTACTGAGTGAATGGGTTCGCTACAGCGAATGAGGATTCGCTCTAGTGAGATAAGGGCTTGCTCAAGCGCTGCATCTTCCGCTGGTCTGTTTGACCGAGCTAAGTCTTACCCATGTGTGGCTTTCTGACTCGGTCTTCCTTTTTCTGATCGGTTTTTGCTTTCCCTTGCTTTATGTCTGATTTATTTTTACCCCGACTGCTTGGTGAATTTTGGAAAAAATTTCCCTGGTCTCGATTTTAGGTTTATTAAGTCGGGTTGTTTCACTTAATATTTAAATTTGTCATGAGCTTAATCGTATCCAAAACCCCTTTATTATGTAAAAATAAGAGATTGTATTAGGGGTATGTGATGATGGTGTGACTTGGTGATGTTGATATTGATTAGGACAAGTCATGAAAATATGGATGTTCACCACTAATGATATGATATGATGTTTGATAATGAAAAATTAACTGATGTGATTGTATGACACAGCGTTGCATAATGATGAAACTAATGAGGGGCCAATTGAATGACAACATGTTTGTGATCAATTGATGAGTCAGGGATGATTTGTTATTATGAATGATTGTTAAATGCCATTGTGTGTCATACAAGTGTGATCTTGTATGTGTGGTTTAAAATTATATTGGTGAGTTATTGTGAATGCTACACTAATATATAAAACAATGGTAATGATCAATGAGATGAAAACTGTAACATCCCAATTTTGAGGATTAATACCGAATGAAAATAAACCATTAAGATTTTGATTGCTAAGAAGGAAAATTAGTTATTAATCATAATCAACTTAATCTAAGAAATAGTGACAAATTAATTAAGCTTGGTTGGTAGGAGGTGGCTGCTTCCGATTGGGAGCCACGTGAGTGGGACTGCAATTCACGTTTTCCCATCCCACTCTCCTTCGTGCACGCATATGTTTATATATGTGCCTTTGGTCACTGAAGTTACGCATCTTCTTCAGACTCCCTCTCCTTCTCTTCTCTTCTTTTTCCTTCTTGTACTCTCTTCCCTCTTGCCCTTCGTCTTCCTTTCCCTGTTCACCGTTCTGTTCCTGAGAACGCGCGGCGATAATACTGCAGAAGACTTGGAGTTCCTTCGGCTGGTGAGGGACGATCGTCAGGGTGAAAAATGAACAACCCCTGTTTCACGATGCGACCACGACCAAGGAGGCCGAGCGAGTGTGAGCCTGGGCGAGGAGGCAATCAGACCAGTGTCGGGAAACAGAGGAACCCCTCGAACTTCCTTCAATAGGTAGGGGGCACTTGCATGTCAAATGCATGGTCCACGAACGGTACCGGATGAATGTACTGGTTAAGTGTATGCATGTGTCTGTCACAATTGTATATTATGCATGATTGTTGATCTTGGATTCCATGTGTATGATAAGTAGTTAGATAATAATTGCATGTAAACAAGATAGTTGATTCGTCCGATGTTATTACCTTGGTTGTTCGATCACTGTGCATGTTGGTGTGATTAACGAAGTAAAAATAGAGACCGTGTTGAATATGCTTCTACCTTGAGGATTACGAGGGAGGTATCAGTTAAGTGATGTTGCTTGCTGGTTAAACGCATAAGTTGCATATGTAGGAATGGGGTGACCCGTGGAAGGTCATGAGCCCTGAGGGAATGACTTCCAGCTACAGACCTTGGCTAGATCTTGAGAGAGCTTGTGGTAGCCGTAGGAGCTAGAGAGGAGTCTCGAGACACCAATGGGAGGCCGGTACCATGCAGGAAGAGCTGATGGACGAGAGGCCAGTAAGGGGGGAACTGTAACTGAAAGTCATTACTCAAGTCGGATCCACAGGCATACATGTAGATATGATGTTGAGTAGGATAGTACGCGTGGCATGAGTTGGGTGTTATGAATGAATTCCGAGTGTGTGGATGCATGTGCATGTGTGAATAAAGACGAACATTATGTAGTATGTATGTGAGTGTATGTTATTGATATTATTCTAATTTGCATGGCCTTAACTTAATCTGAATGCGACCGAGTGAATATAAGTGTGCGTACCGACACTGATACCGAGTCCTTGACTGTCATCTTCTATGAAAAGCTCACCCCTACTGTGGCTACATTTCAGTGAATATCCCTCGGAATGAAAGATGAAGGAGGAGCCGAGTGCGGAGCAGAGAAATCGAGTGCTATGGAATATATGTGAATATGTACATACTGTGTATAAGGTCTTGTCAAGCCTTGGCCGGCTCGTATTTTGACTTTAGCCTTTATATTAGAACTTGAACACTTTCGAGTAGAAGGAATATGTTAATGCGTTGTAACTATTTAAAATACTTCTCTATGTATATATTGTGTGTTTAGTTTATGCTGTAGGTGATGTCCGAGCGATGAACATAGATGTATAAGTATACTTCCCAGCATAGGAGGCCAGTATGACTATGAGTAGAAGTGGAGCTAAGTTGTTGTTGGGGAAAAGCGAGATGGCAAGTCATCCCGAGAGATGAGAGGTTGAATTGCCCGAGTGATCGAGGTCGCATAGTCTGGAGTAGGTGTTGGTGTAAATCCTGTGAGAGATAATTGTGAGGCTTTCTGAGGAGAGAATAATTAACGATTCCGAGTGAGAATCTGCCGAGTAAGAGTTCACCGACTGGGGGATGACGCCTGAGACTCTAAGTGGATTTATTGTAACAAATTAGTGAGTAGTTAGAGAACCCGAGCGAGTCTTGATTTAGTAGGAAAATTGGTGTAGGTAATATTATGGTTGCCGAGTGAAAAGTGAGTAGAATATCCCGAGTGGCGTGATGGACTTAAAAGTTACCCTGAGTGAGAAGTCTTCATAGTTTCCGAGTGAGCGGCTTGGGGAATCATTCTCGGATTGCTGATACGTATACGCATATAAGCCGTTCGAGTGGAGCAGTTGAGTGTGATATGCTGTCAGGGTGAAACTGGCGAGTGTTAAGGTTAGCCCGAGTGGATTAGGAAGTGAACCTTCCCAAGTGAAGGTCAAGCGTGATAATTTACCGAGTGAACCATACAATAAAAATCAAGTGGAATGTCAGAATGCCGAGTGTAGCATCGCTTAAGCGTTTTCTTCCTTCGCTGTGCATGAATTCCTTCCTTGTTCCCTTCCCCTCCTTCCTCGTTGGACGCGGTTGTTAATTGAACAGATTATGTATGGTTCATTAACTTTAAAATCTGAAAAATTTCCTTCCTGATTTTATTTATTCATTTAATTAAAAATTTGGGTGTTACATTTTGGTATCAGAGCAGACCGAAAGGTCCAAGGCCAAGGTATGCTTGCCGAGTGTGAGCGGTTGTGTGTATTATGACCGAATGGTCATCGTTATTGTGATAATTGTTGAACCTGATTGATGCTGTGATATTGATTTATGGATAGGAGGTTGTCTCTCCTGATCCGACTAATTGTGTAACCTATAGAAATGGCATAATGTGCTGAGTTACTGAATATTAGGCTGAGATACGGTCGGTAGTAAGTGGCTTGGTGTACTTATCCTTGAAGGGGTGTTAATTTTAGGATAAGGGATGACACATCGCCAAAGCATGGAGGCTATAGCCACAGCATTCCAACGCTTTACGGACGTGTTTGAGAGGCAGGGCCAGCCTAGAGCTGAGGATGGCCAAGTGCTGGACCGCTTCCTGAAGAGGAAGCCAAGTGAATTTCATGGAGGACGTAACCCGGAGGCAGCTTTTAAATGGACTCAAGAGCTGGAAAGGATTTTTGGGGGTCTTCGCTGTACCGAGGCCCAGAAGGTAGAATGCGCAGTGTATATGCTATGAGACGAGGCGGAGAACTGGTGGAAAATAGCTAGAAACCGATTTCCTGACGATCATACTCAGCTGACCTGGAACGACTTCAAGACATGCTTCTTAGAGAAGTACTTCCCCGACACAGTAAGGAGTCAGAAGGAGTTGGAGTTTATGGAGTTGAAACAGGGCTCCATGACTGTGGAAGAGTATGTGACTAGATTCGAAGAATTGTGTCTATTCTACCCACCCTTCCAACAACCTGGGACTGAGAGCTCCAAATGCCTCAAATTCGAGAATGGATTGAGATCATATATTAAGAGAGCCTGTAGATATCAAGAGATCAGGAGTTTCCCTGCACTGGTGAATAAGTGTAGAATATTCGAAGAAGATGACAAGGCCCACTCAGGCCAAAACAGTAGAGCAGGTCCCTTCTTGAGGCCTCAACAGTCACGCTTCAAGAGGCCAGGTAACATGGGAAGAAATGGGCCCTTTACTAGATATCACGATCGCAGTGACCGAGGGAGACAGAGGAGGGGACGACCAAAATATGGGGGGTGTTTTAAATGCGGTGGCGACCACTTCGCTCAGAATTGCGATGGTGTAAATGTCAAGTGTTTCCATTGCCAGGAGAAGGGGCACACTCGCCCTGACTGCCCCCAACTCTGTCAGACAAGTGCCAATGGGCGTCAGGGAGGATTCCAAGTGAGGAGCAGTAGGAACGATGGTCAACGCTCGGGGGACGGAGGCAACAGAGCCAGAGGAAATATGATGTTTGCCCCGAATAACAAGAGGAGAAACACCGACCAACCCGCGGCTGGAAGAGTCTACGCCATCGGTGCTGAGGAAGCTGCACAGGCGAACGACTTAGTACAAAGTAAGTGCCTACTCGGTAAATATACACTTAATGTAATTTTTGATTCTGGAGCCACCCACTCCTTCGTAGCTGATGAGTGTGTGAGATGATTGCGATTATCGACTGTGGATATGGATCGGATGTTGGAAGTAACCAACCCAACTGGCCCTAAGGTGCTGACATCAACGATGTATAAGGACGTAACGTTTGTTTTGGACGATTGGAGTTTTACCTTCGATCTTGTGTGCATGCCTTTGAAGGACCTTGATATCGTGCTCGGCATGGATTGGCTTTCAGCCAACAAGGTGTTAGTGAATTGTAGAAACTGAAGGGTAATCTTCCCGAGGCAATACAATGAGGGCTACACGGCACAAGGTATAGCTCAACTGTTTATGATGCTTTGTTTAACCGAGGGTGAGAGTAAAGCCCGAGTAAATGAAATTCCGACTATTTGTGAATTTCCAGAGGTGTTTCCCGAGGATGTACCGAGTGTCCCTCCCAATAGAGAAGTCGAATTCTCTATAGACTTGATTCCTGGAGCCGAGCCAGTCTCTAGTGCACCTTATAGAATGTCCCCAACTGAATTGGCCGAGTTGAAGAAGCAGGTGGATGAGTTACTCGGAAAACAATTCATTAGACCGAGTGTATCAACATGGGGCACGCCAGTGCTGCTTGTTAAGAAGAAGGATGGTAGCATGAGACTATGTATAGATTACCGACAGCTAAACAAACTCATAATTAAGAATCGATACCCATTGCCCAGAATTGATGACCTAATTGACCAACTGTGTGGAGCCTCAGTCTTCTCGAAAATCGACCTACGATCGGGATACCACCAAATCCGGGTGAAGGACTCGGATATTCCAAAGACTGCCTTTAGGACTCGGTATGGTCACTACGAGTATGTAGTGATGCCGTTCGGTGTGACAAACGCCCCTGCTGTCTTTATGAATTACATGAACAGCATTTTCCACTCATATCTAGACCGATTTGTTGTCATTTTCATTGATGATATCCTAGTCTATTCTAAGACTCTTGAGGAGCATGAAGAACACCTCCGAGTGGTACTTCAAGTATTGAAGGAAAAGCAGTTGTTTGCAAAGCTTTCAAAGTGCGATTTCTGGATGGATAAGATCCACTTCCTCGGACATGTGATTTCCGAAGAAGGTGTCTCGGTGGACCCTTTGAAAGTGGCAGCTATAATGGCATGGGAGAGACCCAAGTCGGTCTCGGAGATAAGGAGCTTTATGGGCCTGGCTGGTTATTATAGAAGATTCATTGAAGGTTTTTCTAAGTTGGCTTTGCCCCTGACTAAATTGACTTGGAAAAACATTCCCTTCGTATGGAGTTCCGAGTGCGAGAGCAGTTTCCGAGACCTGAAGGACAAATTGACGACTGCTCCAGTGTTGGCATTACCTGACCTGCAAGAGAGCTTCATGGTTTACTGCGATGCATCAGGACTCGGATTGGGATGTGTGTTAATGCAGAAGGACCGAGTGATAGCTTACGCCTCTCGACAATTAAGGCCTCACGAACAACATTACCCGACCCACGACTTGGAGCTGGCAACCGTAGTCTTCGCATTGAAGATCTGGAGGCATTATTTGTTTAGATCCAGATTTGAAGTATACAGCGATCACAAGAGCCTCAAGTACTTATTCGACCAAAAGGAGCTGAACATGAGACAGAGGAGATGGATGGAATTTTTAAAGGATTATGATTTCGAGCTAAAGTACCATCCGGGTAAGGCAAACGTCGTTGCCGACGCGTTGAGTCGGAAATCCCTTCATATAGCAGTGATGATGATAAAGGAAGTGGAGTTATTGGAACAATTCCGAGACATGAATTTACATGTTGACTTCCCCTCCTCTCGGAAAATAACAATCGGTACGCTGAGAATCGCCAATGAATTCCTGAAATCTATGTATGAGCAGCAGCAATCGGATTCCTACTTGGCTGAGATAATGGAGACGTAGGCCAAGGGTAAGGATTTGTCCTTGACTGAGGGATTGGATGGAATTTTCCGAGTGAGAAACAGGATATACGTGCCGGGTGGAGGAGAATTAAGAAGAATGGTGCTTGATGAAGCCCACAAGAGCCTGCTCAGTATTCACCCGGGTACCACGAAGATGTACCAGGATCTAAGAACACATTCTGGTGGCCCGGATTAAAAAGGAATGTGGCGGAGTACGTGGCCCGGTGTATTACCTGTTAGAAATCGAAAGTTGAGCACCAAAAGCCGTATGGTGCATTGCAACCCCTGGAGATTCCCGTGTGGAAATGGGACTCGATTGCCATGGACTTCGTCTTGGGATTACCAAAAAACCGAGTGGGCCACAATGCGATTTGGGTCATTGTTGACCGACTGACGAAGAGTGCACACTTCTTACCTGTGAACATGAAGTACCCGTTGCATAAGTTAGCTCGGATTTACACTCACGAGATTGTCCGACTACATGGTATACCAACTTCTATCGTATCGGATAGGGATCCTAGGTTCACGTCCCGGATTTGGACCAGCCTGCACCAGGAAATGGGTATGAAGCTTTGGCTAAGTTCCGCTTACCACCCCCAATCGGATGGACAATCCGAACGGACTATTCAAAGCCTGGAAGACTTGCTAAGGGCGTGTGTGTTGGAGCACGGTGGGAATTGGGAGCAGTACCTTCCCCTGATTGAGTTTACATACAACAATAGTCACCACAACAGTATAGGTATGGCACCCTACGAAGCACTTTATGGTCGAAGATGCCGAACCCACTCTGCTAGTCGGAAACGGGTGAGAGTCTACTATTAGGACCAGAAATTGTAAGGCAAACGTCAGAGCAGATCAGAGTGATAAGGTAAAGAATGAAGGCGTCTCAGGATAGGCAGAAGAGCTACCAGGACAAACGAACTAAACCATTAGAGTTTTCAGTCGGAGACAGAGTGTTTTTGAAGACTTCACCGAGTAAAGGAGTCGGGCGAGCCTTGAAAGGTGGAAAGTTGAGCCCCCGATACATTGGACCCTATGAGGTGTTGGAGCGAGTCGGCTCCATGGCGTACCGGATCGCATTACCGCCCCACTTATCCCGATTGCATAACGTGTTTCATGTGTCTCAATTAAGGAAATATCTACATGACCCCAACCACACAATTCCTGATGATGAAGTAGAAATCAAGGAAAACCTGACCACTGTGACTATACCGATTAGAATCGTGGGCCGATCGGTAAAGCGTTTGAGGAGCAAGGACGTACAACTGGTTGAAGTAGAATGGCAGCAAGGTGGTACTACCTCTTGTACCTGGGAACGCGAAGACGCCATGAGGCAGCAGTACCCTGAGTTGTTTGCTAAGGTGAGCCGCCGAGTGAATTTCGGGGATGAAATTCTTTTGTGAGGGGGAGAACTGTAACATCCCAATTTTAAGGATTAATACCGAATGAAAATAAACCATTATGATTCTGATTGCTAAGAAGGAAAATTAGTTATTAATCATAATCAACTTAATCTAAGAAATAGTGACAAATTAATTAAGCTTGGTTGGTAGGAGGTGGCTGCTTCCGATTGGGAGCCACGTGAGTGGGACTGCAATTCACGTTTTCCCATCCCACTCTCCTTCGTGCACGCATATGTTTATATATGTGCCTTTGGTCACTGAAGTTACGCATCTCCTTCAGGCTCCCTCTCCTTCTCTTCTCTTCTTTTTCCTTCTTGTACTCTCTTCCCTCTTGCCCTTCGTCTTCCTTTCCCTGTTCACCTTTCTGTTCCTGAGAACGCACGGCGACGATACTGTAGAAGACTTAGAGTTCCTTCAGCTGGTGAGGGACGATCGTCAGGGTGAAAGACGAACAACCTCTGTTTCACGGTGCAACCACGACCAAGGAGGCCGAGCGAGTGTGAGCCTGGGTGAGGAGGCAATCAGACCAGCATCGGGAAACAGAGGAACCCCTTGAACTTCCTTCAGTAGGTAGGGGACGCTTGCATGTCAAATGCATAGTCCACGAACGGTACCGGATGAATGTACTGCTTAAGTGTATGCATGTGTCCGTCACGATTGTATATTATGCATGATTGTTGATCTTGGATTCCATGTGTATGATAAGTAGTTAGATAATAATTTCATGTAAACAAGATAGTGGTAATGTAGTCTGTTAGCCTCTCTGATATAGCCGAGTGAGATGCATGGTTTTACCTCTGTTAATGCTGTGAGAATATGAATGTATGACTGTTAGTTGATTCGTCCGATGTTAGTACCTTGGTTGTTCGATCACTGTGCATATTGGTGTGATTAACGAAGTAAAAATAGAGACCGTGTTGAATATGCTTCTACCTTGAGGATCACGAGGGAGGTATCAGTTAAGTGATGTTGCTTGCTGGTTAAACGCATAAGTTGCATATGTAGGAATAGGGTGACCCGTGGAAGGTCATGAGCCCCGAGGGAATGACTTCCAGCTACAGACCTTGGCTAGATCCTGAGAGAGCTCGTGGTAGCCGTAGGAGCTAGAGAGGAGTCTCGAGACGCCAATGGGAAACCGGTACCACACGGGAAGAGCTGATGGACGAGAGGCCAGTAAGGGGGGAACTGTAACTGAAAGTCATTACTCAAGTCAGATCCGCAGGCATGCATGTAGATATGATGTTGAGTAGGATAGTACGCGTGGCATGAGTTAGGTTTTATGAATGAATTCCGAGTGTGTGGATGCATGTGCATGTGTGAATAAAGACGAACTTTATGTAGTATGTATGTGAGTGTATATTATTGATATTATTCTAATTTGCATGGCCTTAACTTAATCTGAATGCGACCGAGTGAATATAAGTGTGCGTACCAACACTGATACCGAGTCCTTGACTGTCATTTTCTATGAAATGCTCGCCCCTACTGTAGCTACATTTCAGTGAATATCCCTCAGAATGAAAGATGAAGGAGGAGCCGAGTGCGGAGTAGAGAAACCAAGCGCTATGGAATATATGTGAATATGTACATACTGCGTATAAGGTCTTGTCAAGCCTTGGCCGGCTCGTATTTTGACTTTAGCCTTTATATCAGAACTTGAACACTTTCGGGTAGAAGGAACATGTTAATGCGTTGTAACTATTTAAAATACTTCTCTATGTATATATTGTGTGTTTAGTTTATGCTGTAGGTGATGTCCGAGCAATGAACATAGATGTATAAGTATACTTCCCAGCATAGGAGGCCAGTATGACTATGAGTAGAAGTGGAGCTAAGTTGTTGTTGGGGAAAAGCGAGATGGAAAGTCATCCCGAGAGATGAGAGGTTGAATTGCCCGAGTGATCGAGGTCGCATAGTCTAGAGTAGGTGTTGGTGCGAATCCTGTGAGAGATAATTGTGAGGCTTTCTGAGGAGAGAATAATTAACGATTCCGAGTGAGAATCTGCCGAGTAAGAGTTCACCGACTGGGGGATGACGCTTGAGACTCTAAGTGGATTTATTGTAACAAATTAGTGAGTAGTTAGAGAACCCGAGCGAGTCTTGATTTAGTAGGAAAATTGGTGTAGGAAATATTATGGTTGCCGAGTGAAAAGTGAGTAGAATATCCCGAGTGGCGTGATGGACTTAAAAGTTACCCCGAGTGAGAAGTCTTCATAGTTTCCGAGTGAGCGGCTTGGGGAATCATTCTTGGATTGCTGATACGTATACGCATATAAGCCGTTCGAGTGGAGCAGTTGAGTGTGATATGCTGTCAGGGTGAAACTGGCGAGTGTTAAGGTTAGCCCAAGTGGATTAGGAAGTGAACCTTCCCAAGTGAAGGTCGAGCGTGATAATTTACCGAGTGAACCATACAATAAAAACCGAGTGGAATGTCAGAATGCCAAGTGTAGCATCTCTTAAGCATTTTCTTCCTTCGCTGTGCATGAATTCCTTCCTTGTTCCCTTCCCCTCCTTCCTCGTTGGACCCGGTTATTAATTGAACAGATTATGTACGGTTCATTAACTTTAAAATCTGAAAAATTTCCCTGCTGATTTTATTTATTCATTTAATTAAAAATTAGGGTGTTACAAAAACACACTAAGAAATATGTGGTGATATTGATGAAAGATTGATGAATATTGTTGATGATTGTGATGCCATTGTGATTTGTTGCAAGTATTGACTTGCATGTATGATATGAAATATGTTGAAATGAAATGTCACACTTAAAACTTGAAACAATGGCTATAACCAACAATGATAAAATCCATTAAAGATTGTATGGTGGTGTTGGTGATGATGATGATATTTGACAAGTGGCATGGTAGAATGCATAGTGTGAGAATGCATTGATTGGCATTGTATTGCATCCATAGCATATCATACGCTACCGGTATTGGAATATTAGGGGATTCCCCTGGTTGGCCTAGTGGGAGGGCGGCTCAGTGCACGAGCATTCTTGTTGTTTCCCATGTGACTCGGTGTGTAAGTCACGAAGCTGCCCATGCTAAGCTACGGGGAGCTGCATGTGGTTGACCCTTGTAGGGGGTCGTTCTTGAGGAGTAGGTGTCCCCGGTGGTCCTATAGATCACAGCTTCCATGTTATGAATCATGGTTGGCCCACAACACCTTATATTATTGATTATTTTTTTTACCGCGGTCATGGTGAAAATGACCGGTGTTGCAAAATAGGTGATGTTGTTTAGTACCAATAAAAATATGGTGATTATGCATGCATTATGAGATATGTGTACACATTATACTACTACAGTAGGGGCATGGTATATGATCATGCTTGAACCCACAATTTGGTGTTTATTCCCATAGTCGAATCCGCATTTGTTGATGTTTATTCCATTGTGCATATGCATTAGCCTAAGAGCATTTGCATATAGCATGGAGATATGCCGAAAGGTGATGATGATTGAGATTGAGATGTGATGATGATGAGACAGGTATATGAATTACCTAAGAGACAACATGTAAAATATGAATACAACAAAAATATATTGAATATGATGATGTTGTATGTGATGGCCTAATGTGATGAAAGGTTTGTTTGTCTATGATTGATGACAATGATGTTGGCCTATTGTGGCATTGAGAATTGATGTGTATATGTGATTTCTTTGCTATAACTTAATGGAGGAATACATTATATGTATATTGTTGGAATGAATGAATTATGATGATTATTGATGATTTCAGCAAAGCATACATGATGTTGATATACATATGCACATAATCTTAATTGTATTCATATTCGTCATTTGAAATGTATAACTCACTCTCCCATGTTGTCCATTTTTAGCATTGATGCAGTAATATCATGGGATGAGGATATTTTAAAGTAGAGCTTTGGGAAGGTAAATAGTGGTAATGGAATGCCTTGGCCGGTAGCAATTATAATTTATTGTATTATGAATAAAATATACATTATAGCCTTGATAACCCTTGAAATCGATGGACGTGTTGTAAATGATAATATAAGTGTATGATGTATTGGTATTTGGGGTATTGGGATTCATACCTATTTAGCAGATATAATGATGTTGGTTATATAATCATTTTGGGGACGTATAAGCGTTGATGATACATGATTTTAAGGTTGAATCGAATGTGGTCAATTATGGAATGTCGATAATGGAGATGTATGTTGTATAACCATAATGATGCATGTGTATATATATTTAGGGCAATACATGTTCATGATTTATGTGTAAGGTTGATTGTGGCCTATAAGGCTTGTGTTGTATATTTGCATGCTTTGCCGAGCCTTTTCTCATATCTTCATATATGGGACTAGGCGTGTGCCCTGTATACATATTCTTCTTCTGTTGTAAACTCTATTATTTTTGTATACAATTATGGGTAATTTATTTTATGATCCAGTTATAAATTATCAAATCTCACTCTTTGGTCTTGTGTGGTTCGAGTCTTGATGTAATCGTTGGGGTATTTTGGAAATATTTCAAACGCGGAAAATTTCTTCATATTTTTATTAATTAATTATCTTGATTACATTAGGATTCGTGTCTGGAGAACCAAGGGGTGGCAAGTTGCCCCTATATTTTTAATCCAAATGGCATCACCTTATAGTAGAAGGTCCCTTATAAAATGAAGAACATGGTCTTCTTCATATTCTACAGCCAATTTAATTTGATGATAGCCTGAGAATCTGTCCATGATAGAGAAATATGCATGATTAGTAGTATTATCCACAAAAACACCAATATGGTTTAAGACTGATTTAGGTCACGATAATCAGCATACATGCAAACTTCTCGTCATTCTTTGGTACTGGCACAATATTTACAACCTACTCAGGTTAAGTAGCAATGACTAAGAATCCCGTATCAAATTACTTCTTAACTTCCTCCTTAATATTTAAGGACATCTCTGGCTTTATTCTCCTCAACTTCTGTTTTACTAAGGGACGATTAGGCTTCAAAGTTAGCCTATGTTTAATAATACCCGTATCTAGGCCAGGCATATCCAGATACGACCATGCAAAAATGTCAACAAACTCGACCAAAAGCCATACTAACTTGGCATGCTCATATTCCTTCATTGTAGTGCCAATCTTTGCTTCCTTCTTATAATGTCCCATCTCTAAATTAATTGTTTCTATTGTCTCTTGCTGGGGGAAAATTGTCTAGGATTTTGTTCTACCATTATTATTAACTCTAGCAGAGGTTCCCATTCAGTTTCATCAGCTTGATTTATTGGGTTATCAAATTCATAACAGTAGGAAACACATTGTCACCCTTAAGAAAATCACTTTCGAACCTAGATTTATTTAGAGAAAAAGTGAGATGTTATTTTGTGATTCAAGGATTTTTTTAAGGTTTATGAACATAAAAGGAGAAAAAAATAAAAAAGGAAAATAGAAAGATAGAACAAATGAGAAATGATATACATTTATTAATAACTAAAATGTTTACCCATTCCACAAGGGTTCCTCCTAAAGCCTTGGGCAGAGCTAGAGGAGTTGCAGTACATAATTACTTTGATTAACAAAACATCCATAACTCAATGACTTCCCAAATATTGATCTTAATATTTAGGGAACAAGGGTATACAAAATCTAGATTGTGACCAATAACCTCTTCTTCTATAACAACCACTTGATTGGCATAAATTAGACCAACACTTCTGAAGCTCTGATTGATGTGCCAGATAGGGATCCTCTTAGACTTTGTCTTATAGTTCTCCAATCTTGACCTTCTTATTTCCTTATTTTCCTTGGCCATTTTTTTCTTATCATCCAAAGAAGGTTGTATCCTAAACCCCGCATGTCTTTATTCTTACAAAGGTCACGAAAAGTAGTTAGGTTTTTTCCTTGTCATTTTAATCCATGGTCAGGATTGTGTCTTCTTTCTAGCATGACCTTAGCCCTCATCAGGTTGACTTTGATAGCTGTAGGATAGGGAGTAAGCATTCTTCCTTCATATAGTTGGAATTAGAAATCTCCAAGGTTGGAATGAGGCGTCTAATGTCTCCTCAGTTGCTTCAATGTAAGGAGTAATTAAAGATCTGGTTACCAATAAATGCATCCCTTTTTATGAGGACTAGCTTGTTATTCACAATGAATTTGACTTTTTGGTGCAAGTAAAAAGGACTTCCCCAATAGTATAAACCCAAGGACATCCCAATAGACAGTTGTAAGTAAGCATAATGTCCATCACTTAGAAGGTAATATTAAATGTATAAGGGCCAATATGAACTGGCAACTCTATTTCACCCATTACTTCCCTTTTTGTTCCATCAACAGCTCCCACCACTATGCTACTCGCCTTTATATAGGAGGCGTTAAATGGAAATTTCAATATAATGGATATTGGCATGACATTGAAAGAAGAGCCATTGTCCACCAACGCTCTTGCCATTACATAATCTTGACACTTCACCCATATATGTAAAGCTTTGTTATGCCTTGTCCCTTCAACTAGAACTTTATCATCAGTAAAGGTGAGGTAGTTAGCGGCCATAATATTCTTCATAATTCTATCCAGGTTATCCACAGTAATATCCTAGTGTTGGAAATATGCACAAAGAGCCTATATAGGATGCATCATTTTGAATAAGGCATTTTTTTATTAAATAATTTAACAGCCTTTATTTATCCTTGGAGTAATAGGTTATATGAGAGTTATTCTTAAAATGTCCCTAGTCAAGTATTTATGTGGGGACATGTAAATACATCAAGATTATTGTATGAGTGTACTGATGATCTGATCTCACAGATTATGGATATAGATGATATCAAGTCTTCACATGGGTACACATTAAGAGTAATGATGTACTGGATAGACCCACCATGAGAACGTTGCATGGATCATTACATGAATGTCATAAATAATTCTCAATGTGATAATGGTATATGTAGTCCTTCGACGTGAAGTCACTACGATTCCTACATAAGGAGTTTATTGTTTTAATACAATCAAACATCTTCTGTACTAAGAGGACTATAAAGGTTATGATTAGACAATGAATAAATTATGCAAGGGATGTGAGTGATGTAGATAGGATTTGTCTCTCCTATGTGACAGGAGTGATATCTATAGGCCACTTGATGGAGTAAGACTAAGGATATGCATGGTCACACTAGAAAGAATAAATATTGGATATTTATTTGGATAAAGTCTACTCCAGTATCAAGTAAAATAAATTGAACCATACAAGGATAAAGTGATCATGCCTTGGGCCGAATTAGGATATCATGACAAAAGGAACAAACATATAAAATAATTATCACTTATAGGTTATGTTGATAATAAATAATATTCGGACATAATGATGCATTGCCAGATGCCACTCTTATTTTATATTAATAATAAAATAGTTTATTATTAATATGACCGAGTATTTTACCTATGGGGTCACACACATAGAGTAAGCCCATCAAAAAATAGCTTTTTATTTTAGTTGGACTAAAATAAAACTATTGGGCCTAAATCATTTAGAATGAGTAAGGAGCCCACTCTTTAGAGAGCAAATTAGGTCAAACCTAAGCCTATAAATAGAGCGTAAGATGCTTATAGGCGGCTAACCAAAAATACACACAAATACGCAAAAGTTGCAAGAGCTACATGCCGTCAAACTAGCATTTAGAAAGTGTGGCATTTCTGGTGGGAGTACTCATGTGGACTCTTAAAGGACGAGGTTAATGCTATTTCAAAGTTTCTACAAGAAGTAACCCTAAAATGCAATATTTTTTTTGTAGTTATCTTATGCTTTGAAACACAACGTTTTGCAAATACTATGGGAATCCTTATTTTTCCGCTTCGTATCTGAGTGGGATTCCTTAACACCTAGGTCACATGTGCTTCATTCATAACTCTCAATAACATCTTCCTATGAGGCTCAAAATTCATCAACAAAGATAACAAAGATATTTTTGCAGGAGTCCATTTTAGTTGATTAACCACCAAATATTCACTTTGTCTAATGATTTTCAAAAATTCGCATGCTTAACCAATACCTCTCTCTTGTATTTAGTCTTATCTCTTACTCGCATTTCCTTGTCATTTCATCACTCTTTTCTTCTATCATTTTTCCTTTCCTTAGATCTTTATGGGTATAAATTCTCCCACTCCGAGTCATTCCGTAAACTCCCAAGATATTTATCATGATGGCTCCCCAAGTAATATTTTCTATATTTCCTCCCAGAACATTTTACTTTATACCTCCATGAAACTGCTTTGTCACTTTTGTATGGGAAGGGGAAAGGAGCTTGGATAGTAAGCCTGGGTGCACTTGGTACCTCCTTGGTGTAATGACCAACTACAGGCCCAAGCATTAGGATAGACGAGTTATTATTAGCTTGTAGCACCCTCACATATAGACTTTATGTAACACCTTAATTTTCAATTAATGGATAAACCGGGACCAGGAGAAATTTTTTTTTTTTAAATTAGGGTGGATTCAAAGGCAATGTTTAGTTAAGAATTAAGGAGGGTAGAATTAGGAAAAGGAGGAGGGAAGGAATGCAAACCATCCACAAGGCAAACAGCGGAAGATGCAGGACGTGAGTAAACCTGACAGCGCCTACTCGCTTAGGCGAGATCCAATATCGCTCGAGCACGAAAACCCCACTCGCTTAGGCGAAGTTCGCATGGCTTAAGCGTGACCCACCAGAGACCTTTCCTTCACTCAAACTCGCTGGAGCGAGCACTTAGCCGCTGAAGTGAATGACTCCACTCGGTTTTCCCATCATTCGGATTTCAGAATGTATGTTCACTCAGAAAGTCCTTGCTCTCGCTTCTCTTGGATTAATCTTTATACTTACAAGCTCCTTGACTTCGTTCTTACAGACGCCATGTTGACCATTTGGGAAACGATAACTACCTCGCCCGGAATCCAAGGGTGTTTTCACTCGGAATAGCTTCCTCAATCCATTTTATCACTCAGGTATTTCACTCGCTTTGCACTCGGCACACTTGATACTTCTTACCCAGGTTCCCTTACTAAATCAAGTCTCACCCAACGATTCTCTAGCTCCCAATAAGTTTACTACAATGGGTTTTACTCAGAATCTTATAGGTCACTCTTCAGTTGGAAAACACTCACTCGGAAGACTCTCACTCGGAATCATGTTGCTATTCTTCACTTGAGAAAGTCCTAACAATTTATTACTCTAAGGGGTTCGGGTCAATCCCACTCGGAATTGTACGACCCCAATCACTCGGAAAACATGAATATATATATATATATATCACTCGAACATCATGCACGGTACAGAGTAAACATACAGTTTGATATAGATATATATATATATAGGAGTGTATATAAATAATTACAAGCATGTTGTCATACTCTCAACCCGAGAGTGATCAAATTCTGATTTAAAGAGACTAAGATCCAACACGAGCCGGCCAAGGCTTAACCAAAACCTTATACACAGTATCTACATAAACACAGATATTTCCATAGTGCATAAGTATTCTACTCGACATGCAGCACCACCTTCACTCGTTGCTCCGAGAGACATTCACTGAAAAATATTGCCATAGTAGGGGGGTGAGTATCTTAGATATTAAATGATAGATACTGACTTAGATTATCCCTCAGCTATGCAACAGTATCACATACTCATATATATATATAGCAATAATCAATAACATAATAAAGTCAATCATTCAGATACACACAATGCACCTACCGATCAAGTTCCATCAACTATCACTCAATTATATGCACCTACCATTTCATTATCATTATCACATGCGTAATCAAATTCCAATCAATATCAGCAATACATGTATACAGATTATTTCACTCGGTTCCGCATTTATGTGTTATCTGTTTTCATTCGTTGCAATGTAGGCTCCCAGCCTTTTATTCAGCTCCCAGCTGACTTGGCCATTTTACAGGTACCAAACCGTTTGCCCACAAGGTGACACCAACGCTCTCAACGCCAACGGTGGTATTCACAGGCAGCCCTGAGTCCCACTCAATAGGCCACCTTGAGTCCCACTCAAGGATTTAATAGTGTCCCACGCTTTAATAACCGATGGTAGTGTCCCACACTACATGCTCTCAGCATTAACGCATCCCATGCACCACACGCGGATTCATCACACAACACAAAGTGCATATACACAATCTTTCACTCAGCAATACATGCATCACATGCAATCGGTATCATAACTTAATATGTTAATACAATAACACATGCATCGGTGTAATACATCATCAGATTCACTAAGTCAACATTTTATCACATGCAGCCAGCATTTTAAACTCAGAACAACTTGCATGTCACATAAACCACACGGTAATCATCATCAATACTTCAGCACATCCTTTTCATACAATCATTCAACATTCTCAAGACTATCAACACGCATTTCATGGACGGAATTAAACATGCAACACTTAACTCTTACTCATCAAGCACCCGGGTATCACACACTCCTCATGCAAGCACAACACACAATCAGAATATAGAAACAGCAAGCGTCAACACCCGGAACCCGTCCATAGCCCATGCATTTAACATGTAAGATACCCCCTACCAACGAGGTACTCCGAGAGGTTCCTTAGTTTCTGACGTTGATCTTCTACTCTGTTCGCCTTGTCCCCGCTCCCACTCGCTTGGTTTCCCTTGAGCGCAGTCGTACCAGGGAACAGAAGGCTGTTCGTCGCCCCTCGATGATCGTTCCTCGCCAGCCAAAGGAAACTCTGACCTTCTGTGGCACCGTCGTCGTGGGTTCCCAGAAACAGAGAATAAAGAACAGGAAGAAGAAGGAGAAGACGAAGAACAAAGAAGGCGAAGAGAGGATGAAGAGAAGAGAAGAGAGAGCGAAGCAGCAGAGAAAAATGAACAACCATAGTGGCACAGGCATATGTATATGCGTACGAAGAGAAGGAGAATGGGGTAGGGAAGCATGAATCACAGTCCCACTCACGTGACTCGCCAATCATAAGCAGCCAACCATTACCAACTAAGTATAATTAATCTGCCATTATTTCTTAAGTTAGATTAATTAAGTTGATTATAATTAACAAATAATTTCCTACTTTGAAATTATAATTTTAATGGTTCAATTTCATTCGGTATTTAATTTCAAAATTAGGATGTTACAATTCTCCCCCTCTTAAAAGAATTTCGTCCCCAAAATTCACACGGTAACTCACCTTGATTGAACAACTCGGGGTACTGATGCCTCATAGCCTCCTCGCGTTCCCTGGTATAAGAGGTATACCCGTCTTGCTGCCACTCTACTTCCACTAGTTGCACATCCTTGTTCCTCAAATGCTTTACCGATCGGTCCATGATTCTAGTTGGTACAGTCACAGTGGTTAGATCTCCCTTGATTTCCACTTCGTCATTCGGCATTGTGTGAGCGGAATCGTGTAGATATTTCCTTAGTTGAGATACATGAAACACGTTATGCAATCGGGATAGATGAGTCGGTAACGCTATTCGGTATGCCATGGAGCCGACTCGCTCCAATATCTCATAAGGCCCAATGTATCGGGGGTTCAACTTCCCACTTTTCAAGGCTCGCCCGACTCCTTTGTTCGGTGAAATCTTTAGAAACACCCTATCTCCGACTGAAAATTCCAGTGGTTTGGTCCATTTGTCATAGTAGCTCTTTCTGTCTGTCCTGAGACGCCTTCATCTTTTCTCTTATTCCTTGGATTTGTTCTGAGGTTTGTTTCACAATTTCTGGTCCCAATAGTAAATTCTCACCCGTTTCCGACCAACAGAGAGGGGTTCGACATTTTCGTCCATATAAGGCTTTATAAGGTGCCATATCAATACTACTGTGGTGGCTATTGTTGTACGTAAATTCGATCAAGGGAAGGTACTGTTCCCAATACCCACCATGCTCCAACACACACGCCCTAAGTAAGTCTTCTAAGCTTTGTATCGTTTGTTCGGATTGTCCATCCGATTGGGGGTGGTAGGCGGAACTTAGCCAAAGTTTCGTACCCAATTCTTGGTGCAGGCTGGTCCAAAACCGCGACGTGAATCTAGGGTCCCTATCCGATACGATAGAAGTCGGCAAACCGTGCGGTCAGACAATTTCGTGGATGTAAATCTGGGCTAACTTATGCAATGGGTACCTCATGTTCACAGGTAAGAAGTGTGCAGCCTTGGTCAATCGGTCAACAATGACCCAAATTGCGTCATGCCCCGCTCGGGTTTTGGGTAGTCCCATGACAAAGTCCATGGCAATTGAGTCCCATTTCCATACAGGAATCTCCAGGGGTTGCAGTGCACCATACGGCTTCTGGTGCTCGACTTTCGATTTCTGACAGGTGATACACCGAGCCACATATTCCGCTACATTTCTCTTTAATCCGGGCCACCAGAATTGTCGTCTTAGATCATGGTACATCTTTGTGGCACCCAGGTGAATACTTAGCAGGCTCTTATGGGCTTCATCAAGCACCATCCTTCTATATTCTCATCCACCCAACACATATATCCTATTCTTTACTCGGAAAATCCCATCTGGTCCCTCGGTCAGAGACAAGTCCTTACCCTTGGTCTGAGTCACCTTCATCTCAGCCAAGTAGGGGTCTGATCTCTGTTGCTCAATTACCAGTTTCAGAAACTCATTGGTAATCTTCAACGTACCGAGCGTTATTTTCTGAGCCGAAGGGACGTTAACATGCAAGTTCATATCTCGGAATTGCTCCAATAACTCCATCTCTTTCACCATCATCATAGCTATATGGAGGGATTTTTGACTCAATGCGTCGGCAACAACGTTTGCTTTACCCGGATGGTACTTCAGCTCGAAGTCATAATCCTTTAAAAATTCTATCCATCTTCTCTGCCTCATGTTCAGCTCCTTCTGGTCGAATAAATATTTGAGGCTTTTGTGGTCGCTGTATACTTCGAACTTAGAACCGTACAAGTAATGCCTCCATATCTTCAACGCGAAAACCACAGCTGCCAATTCCAAGTCATGGGTCGGGTAATGCTGTTCTGGAGGTCTCAATTGCTGAGAGGCATAAGCTATCACTCGGTCTTTCTGCATCAGCACGTACCCCAGGCCGAGTCCCAACGCATCGCAATAGACTACAAAGCTCTCTTGCAAGTTTGGTAATGCCAACACTGGAGCGGTCGTCAACTTATTCTTCAACTCTCGAAAACTACTCTCGTACTCAGAACTCCAAGCGAAAGGGACGTTTTTCCGAGTCAATCTAGTCAGTGGTAAAGCCAGCTTAGAAAAACCTTCAATAAACCTCCTATAATAGCCAGCTAGGCCCATAAAGCTTCTTATCTCCGAGACCGACTTGGGTCTCTCCCATGCCATTATAGCTGCCACCTTTGATGGGTCTACCGAGACACCTTCCATGGAAATTACATGTCCGAGAAAGTGGATTTTATCCATCTAGAAATCGTACTTTGAAAGCTTTGCAAACAATTGCTTCTCCTTCAATACTTGAAGTACCGCTCAGAGGTGTTCTTCATGCTCCTCAGGGGTCTTAGAATAGATTAGGATATCATCAATGAAAACTACCACGAATCGGTCTAGATATGGGTGGAATATGCTATTCATGTAATTCATGAATACAGCAGGGGCGTTTATCACACCAAACGGCATAACTACATACTCGTAGTGGCCGTACCGAGTCCTAAAGGCAGTCTTTGGAATGTCCGAGTCCTTCACCCAGATTTGGTGGTATCCCGATCGTAAATCGATCTTTGAGAAGACCGAAGCACCACGCAGTTGGTCAATCAAATCATCGATTTTGGGCAATGGGTATCGGTTCTTAATTGTGAGTTTATTCAGCTGTCGGTAATCTATGCATAATCTCATGCTGCCATCCTTCTTTTTGACGAGCAGCACAAGTGCACCCCATGGTGATACACTTGGTCAAATTAACTATTTCCCGAGTAACTCATCCACTTGCTTTTTCAATTCAGCCAATTCTGATGGGGACATTCTATAAGGTACACTGGAGAGTGGCTCGGCTCCATGAATCAAGTCTATAGAGAATTTAACTTCTCTATTCGGAGGGACACCCAGCACGTCCTCCGGAAACACTTCAGGGAATTCGTAAATAGTTGGAATATCGTTCACTCGGGCTCTACCCTCTCCCTCAGTTAAACAAAGCATCATAAATAGCTGAGCTATACCTTGTACCGTGTAATCTTCATTGTTCTGCCTCGGAAAAATTACCCTTCGGTTTCGACAGTCCACCAATACCTTATTGGCTGAAAGCCAATCTATGCCAAGTACAATGTCGAGATCCTTTAGAGGCACGCACACCAAATCGAAGGTGAAACTCCGATCGCCCAACACAAATGTTACATCCTTGCACATCGATGATGTCAACACCTTAGTGCCAGTCGGATTGGCTACTTCCAAAGTCCGATCCATATACACAGTCGGTAACTTTAAACGTCGCACACACTCATTGGCTATAAAAGAATGGGTTGCTCCAGAATTGAAAACTACATTAAGTGTATATCTACCGAGTAAGCACTTACTTTGCACCAAGTCATTCGCTTGTGCAGCTTCTTCAACGCTGACGGCGTAGACTCTCCCAGCAGCCGGTTAGACGGTATTTCTCCTTCGGTTGTTTGGAGCAAACATCATGTTTCCTCTGGCTCCATTGCCTCTGCCCCCCGATCTTTGACTATCGTTTCCACAGCTCCTCCCTTGGAAACCTCCCTGGCGCACATTGTCATTTGCTTGACGTAGTTGGGGACAGTCAGGGCGAATGTGCCCCCTCTCGTTACAATAGAAGCACACCATCCCACCATCGCTGTTGCAGTCTCAAGCGTAATGATTTCCTCCACACTTAAAACATTTTCTATCTCCCATAACTGGTCGTCTTTCTTGCTGGCTCTGACCCCTAAATCTAGAAAAGGGTCTATTCCTACTAGCGTTGTTCGGCCTCTTGAAGCGGGATTGCTGGGGCTTCAAGTAATGGTCTACTTTGCTACTCTGGCCCGAGTGGGCCTTGTCATCCTCTTCAAAAATTCTACACTTATTCACCAATACAGGAAAACTCCTAATTTCTTGGTATCTGCAGGCTCTTTTAATGTCTGATCTTAATTCGTTCTCAAATTTATGGCATTTGGAATTCTCCATTCTGGGTTGTTGGAAGGGCGGGTAGAATAGGCATAATTCTTCAAATCTAGCTACATACTCTTCCACAGATAGGGAACCCTATTTCAGTTCTATGAATTCCAGTTCCTTCTGACTCCTTATTGTGTCGGGGAAATATTTCTCTAGGAAGCATGTTTTGAAATTTTCCCAGGTCAGCTACGTGTCAGCATCAGTCAGTCGGTTTCTGGCGATCTTCCACTAGTTTTCTGCTTCGTCCCGCAGCATGTACACTACGCACTACACCTTCTGGGCCTCGGTACAGTGAAGGCCCCCAAAAATCCTCTCTAACTCTTGAGTCCATTTGTAAGCTGTCTCGGGGTTGAGTCCTCCATGGAACTCACTCGGTTTCCTTTTCAGGAACCGATCCAATACTTGGTCATCTTCAGCTCGAGGCTGGCCCTACCTCTCAAACACGTCAGCAAAACGTTGGAATGCTGCGGCTATGGCTTCCATGCTTTGACGATTCGCCATGACTTATCCTGAAATTAACACCCTTTCAAGGATAAGTTTACAAGGTTACACTCTACCGATCGGATCTCATCCCATCATCTAACTATAGCACACTATCACACAATCTTTTAACATCATATAATTAATTGGACCAGGAGGGGAATAATCTCCTATCCTCAAATCAACATCTCATCATCAACCATATTCAACAAATTATCACAATAATGATCACCACTCAGTCATAATGCACACAACCGCTTACACTCGGTAAGCCTACCTTGGCCTTGGACCTTTTAGGTCTGCTCTGATACCAAAATATAACACCTTATTTTTCAATTAATGGATAAACCGGGACCAGGAGAAAAAAATTTATTTATTTATTTATTTTGAAATTAGGGTGGATTCAAAGGCAATGTTTAGTTAAGAATTAAGGAGGGTAGAATTAGGAAAAGGAGGAGGGAAAGAATGCAAACCATCCACAAGGCAAACAGTGGAAGATGCAGGACATGAGTAAACCCGACAGCGCCTACTCGCTTAGGCGAGATCCAATATCGCTCGAGCGTGACAACCCCACTCGCTTAGGTGAAGTTCGCATGGCTTAAGCGTGACCCACCAGAGACCTTTCCCTCGCTCACACTCGCTGAAGCGAGCACTTAGCCACTGAAGCGAATGACTCCACTCAGTTTTCCCATCATTCGGATTTCAGAATGTATGTTCACTCGGAAAGTCCTTGCTCTCGCTCCTCTTGGATTAATCTTTATACTTACAAGCTCCTTGACTTCGTTCTTACAGATGCCATGTTGACCATTCGGGAAACGATAACTACCTCGCCTGGATTCCAAGGGTGTTTTCACTCGGAATAGCTTCCTCAGTCTATTTTATCACTCAGGTATTTCACTCACTTTGCACTCGGCACACTTGATACTTCTTACCCAGGTTCCCTTACTAAATCAAGTCTCACCCAAGGATTCTCTAGCTCCTAATAAGTTTACTACAATGGGTTTCACTCAAAATCTTATAGGTCACTCTTCAGTCGGAAAACACTCACTCAGAAGACTCTCACTCAGAATCATGTTGTTATTCTTCACTTGAGAAAGTCCTAACAGTTTATTACTCTAAGGGGTTCGGGTTAATCCCACTCGGAATTGTAGGACCCCAATCACTCGAAAAACATGAATATATATATATATATATATCACTCGAACATCATGCACGGCACAGAGTAAACATACAGTTTGATATATATATATATATATAGGAGTGTATATAAATAATTACAAGCATGTTGTCATACTCTCAACCCGAGAGTGATCAAATTCTGATTTAAAGAGACTAAGATCCAACACGAGCCGGCCAAGGCTTAACCAAAACCTTATACACAGTATCTACATAAACACAGATATTTCCATAGTGCATAAGTATTCTACTCGACATGCAGCACCACCTTCACTCGTTGCTCCGAGAGACATTCACTGAAAAATATTGCCATAGTAGGGGGGTGAGTATCTTAGATATTAAATGATAGATACTGACTTAATATGTCAGTAACATAATAAAGTCAATCATTCAGATACACACAATGCACCTACTAATCAAGTTCCATCAACTATCACTCGATTATATGCATCTACCATTTCATTATCATTATCACATGCGTAATCAAATTCCAATCAACATCAGCAATACATGTATACAGATTATTTTCACTCGGTTCCGCATTTGTGTGTTATCGGTTTTCATTCGTTGCAACGTAGGCTCCCAGCCTTTTATTCAGCTCCCAGCTGACTTGGCCATTTTACAGGTACCAAACCGTTTGCCCACAAGGTGACACCAACGCTCTCAGCGCCAATGGTGGTGTTCACAGGCAGCCCTGAGTCCCACTCAATAGGCCACCTTGAGTCCCACTCAAGGATTTAACAGCATCCCACGCTTTAATAACCGATGGTAGTGTCCCACACTACATGCTCTCAGCATTAACGCATCCCATGCGCCACACGTGGATTCATCACACAACATAGAGTGCATATACACAATCTTTCACTCAGCAATACATGCATCACATGCAATCGGTATCATAACTCAATATGTTAATACAATAACACATGCATCGGTGTAATACATCATCAGATTCACTAAGTCAACATTTTATCACATGCAATCAGCATTTTAAACTCATAATAACTTGCATGTCATATAAACCACACGGTAATCATCATCAATACTTCAGCACATCCTTTTCATACAATCATTCAACATTCTCAAGACTATCAACACGTATTTCATGGACGGAATTAAACATGCAACACTTAACTCTCACTTATCAAGCACCCGGGTATCACACACTCCTCATGCAAGCACAACACACAATCAGAATATAGAAACAGCAAGCGTCAACACCCGGAACCCGTCCATAACCCATGCATTTAAGATGTAAGATACCCCCCTACCAACGAGGTACTCCAAGACGTTCCTTAGTTTCTGATGTTGATCTTCTACTCTGTTCGCCTCGTCCCCGCTCCCACTCGCTTGGTTTCCCTTGAGCGCAGTCGTACCGGGGAACAGAAAGTTGTTCGTCGCCCCTTCGATGATCGTTCCTCGCCAGCTGAAGGAAACTCTGACCTTCTATGGCACCGTCGTCGTGGGTTCCCAGAAACAGAGAATAAAGAACAGGAAGAAGAAGGAGAAGACGAAGAACGAAGAAGACGAAGAGAGGATGAAGAGAAGAGAAGAGAGAGCGAAGCAGCAGAGAAAAATGAATAACCATAGTGGCACAGGCAAATGTATATGCGTACGAAGAGAAGGAGAATGGGGTGGGGAAGCGTGAATCACAGTCCCACTCACGTGACTCGCCAATCATAAGCAGCCAACCATTACCAACTAAGCATAATTAATCTGCCATTATTTCTTAAGTTAGATTAATTAAGTTGATTATAATTAACAAATAATTTCCTACTTTGAAATTATAATTTTAATGGTTCAATTTCATTCGGTATTTAATTTCAAAATTGGGATGTTACACTTTATTCCTTACAACAGATTTGCATCGAATGTGCATCCATCAACTTTTGCTTTAAAGTCTTGAATAGACCCTCATTATAATCTCCTTCCATTAAACCAACCTTCCTTAATTCTACAAAGATGCTTTCTAAAGGGGTTATAATTTTATCCACCCCTACCTTCATAAAACTATCACATTCTCCCACAATATTAGTTGATTGGTTGCCATGCTTAGCTAGCGGGTTAACCCCTATGTTGGGTCCTTGGTTCTTTGAAACTAAGCCAATCAACATTTATAAAATCTTAACACCTTGTTTTTCAAGCCCAAGTAATTTTCAATTGAGTGACCTACTCCACCAAAGTAATAATCACATTTGGCATTAACATCAAACCAAGTAGGGTATGAAGGTTGTAATTTTTGAGGTGGAATAGGTACCACTAAAGATCTAAAGATTAGGTGTCACAACAGGTCAGTATAAGACATAAGAATTGGGACAAAATTCACCCTTTCTCTTTCCATCCTTACTGGGTTCTAGTTTTGGGGTTGAGGGTGTAATATCCCGAATTTTAAGGAAAATAAATTTATTGGATAATGATAATTAATCATTTATGGTCAAATAATTATGGGAGATGTTGTTAGACATTAGAGGTAAATTATCGGTAAATTTAGATTTACCAGAACCGGATGAATTAACTGGTGATGTGGGACCCACTTTATTTAATTAGATGTTTGATGGGTCTAGAATGTTTAGAAAATTATTATGGTTGACATGGTGTATTTGGAATAATTTTTAGTATTAAGGGACTAATTAATTGGACTCGATGTAGGATATAAAATGTGGAAATTACGAACCAAATTAGATTAAAAAGAAAATGAGAATTCCCTTTCTTCCCTCCATGTTTCAGCCGTCCACTTCTTCTTCTCTCTCTCCCCACTCACTTTACACTCTATTATACAATGGTTAATAGATTAAATGGCCCATTGGAGAATGTATCATAATTGTACAAAAATTCCTCTTTCCTCTTTCTTATTTTCGGTGGAGACCTCTTCTTCTCCTCCATTCTTCTCTTGCCCAAACCGTGGCTACCCCTCTCCCTTGCCACTCCACTTAAAAATTAAATTGTTTCCATGGATTTGTGAGGCTTGAATGGCGTCTATGGAGCATTGGAAGCTTATGGGGTCATCTTCTTTCTCTTCTTCACTTTCATTTTCATTTTTGGTGGAGCTTAAGCTTGAGGTAAAGATTTCTTACCTCCACCTTGTTTTATTTATGGTTTTGGGGTTGTTGAGTTGAAAATGGTGATGTTAGAAACCTTGCATGTGGGTGGAAATGGAAATCCTAGGCTTGAATGTTTGGAAGAGAAACCCTTGATTTAGGGCTTTATGACTATGTGAGATTTAGAGGTTGATGAGGTCATTATGATAAGATAAAATGGATTGAAGATTGGTTGAGATTGTTGATGGTTATTGGGTGATTTTGGAGAAGAAATCCTAAGTATTAATAATTTGGGGGTTTTGACCCACTTGATGATTTTGATGATTTTGGTACCTTGGAATGATGTTATACATAAAAATGAATGTTTGAAGAATAGGAGTTGAATATTGATGTGATAAAATGGTGAACTAAGTCATGAGTTGCAAATGAAGATATATGCATGTATATAGGTATGTTGATTTGAGGGATTAATCTTAAGTGTTGATGTTGTTGGATTTGTTTAACCCTTAAGACTTGGAGAATCTTAGCTTTGGGGGAAGGAATTCCCGAAGCCTAACATAGGCATATGAATTTGGAGCTTAGACAAGTCTAGGACTTGATCATAAGTTAAGAGAAGTGATGTTTTGTGATGATTTATTGATTATATGTATATGTGTAATTGTTGATAGGATTGTATTCCGGACGATGATGCATAATAATCAAAGCAATCAGAGCGTTGGAATTGCGGTTCTTCTCTCGAGGTAGGAGAAGAGTTTGCATTTCAAATCGCATGAGTGAATTCATTGTTAATTATGTATATGTTGAACTCATGCAATGCCTTGCCATGAATTTCTTATATGATTAATGTGATGAAGTGATGAATGATGGCTTGGCTTATGTTGATTGTTATGAAAATGTATGTATTTATAGAATATTGACAATAAGTGCCTGATGGTCCCTTAGTTGGACATGAACTAAATGAGGGTGATAAATTATGAATGAATGATAAATTTTGAATCCCAACCAAAAATTGGCTTGAATTAGCATCTTAAGCTTTAAGAGAATAAAGAAGAGAGAAAAAGACCCTAAACTTTGTTTTTGCTTTTATTTCTGTGTTGCTGTCACTGTGGGTTTTAATTCTAATCGTGAAGCTGACGCTATGCGCCCCCTTGACGCTACACATCAGGTCAAGATTTTTATCCTGACATTCCTCATAAATTTCATTTTTAAATCACACAACTGCATCATATTCCTAAATTATCATAATTTAACTCTTTTGCATATTTATTTACCCTTTAAATATAAAAACACACGGGATGTTACAGTTGCCACTTGATTTTTTCCTATTCAATCTACGTAATAGACTTGGCCAATTTTCAGATTTCTCGGCTCCTTATTTACATATATGAGATATTACCTAAATGTAAACCACCAGGAGGCAACATAAAAGTCTATGACCATTCCTTTGATGGCATAAATTCATGGTACCATAGAGATCAGCTAGTAATGCCAGGACAGGTGACTAAGCTTGATTCTTGTATGCCAGGAACATCAATGGCTAGTATTTCCATAAAACTATTAATATTAGGGAATAAACTATTCTATAAATAATAAGAGCAAAGACTTCCATAAAGACATCCAACTTCTTCTTATTTTCCAAGTGATTTATATGCTTCTCTACGAACCCTTACATTAAACCCTAAGTTTGATTCATCTCAACCTTTTTCAGTTTTAGATGTTCTGGATCCAAACCCATCACTCCAACTATTTTATCCTTTCTCATATATATATATATATATATATATATATTAAATTTGACTAGGCACTTAGAAAATCAACAACCTACTTAAACTACTATATGCAACTACAGGATCATGAAAATTATTATCCTTGTTTTCATCTTTTCATTTTTCAAAATTTAGTAAAAGCCAACTTGAATGGCTAATAATTTGCATGCTGCTAGGTAAAAATATAAAGGCAAAGTATGTCCCCCTTTATGTCACATGGTTATCTATAGGGCTCTAGTCCTAAAGTTCTAAGGCTATCATTTAGGCATCTCATTTGGAAAGGTATAAATCTAAGCAAGGCCACTAGAGCTCACGGTCTAACTTTAACGTTTACCAAAATAGTAGGTCACCAAAGAACCGTGGGACACCTTAGAAAAGCCACACTCTAGCTGGAACTTTCACAGGAGCCAAAGGAATTACATCCCAATCGACACTATATGCTATGGTAACCTCAAGTTCGGGTATAGAGGCTCTAACATCCTAAAATTTATAAAAATATAATTAATTATGAGGAATAAATAGTAAATTATATATGAATAGATTCATGTCCCAAAAATTTTGAAATAATTAAATTGGGACTTATTATGAGTATTCATAAATTATTGAGGCATAATGTGCTAAAATTGTACCCGATTAAAAATATGGGCATTGGACTAGGTATCTCTGACTAAGGTATTATTTGTCAGGGTTGTTAAGAATAATGTTGTGAATTCGAATATGTCTTTGAAATAATTTTTGGATAAAGTATTGAGCCCGAATGGTGATCCTGTTTATTATAAAACCGAAAAACTATAAATGAAGGGTTAAAATTTAAAACAAAACTCTTATTTCTCTTCTCTTAATTCACGACACCTTCTCCTTTCCAAAGGTAAAATTTATTTGCTCTCATTTCCTTAATTCCTATTTATCTTCTTCCATTCTCAAAACCTAATCAAAGTGTTGTATGCCTTCTTCTTCCCATTTTTGTTTTTCTCCATCAAGCTTAAAGGAGACTAAGGTGATTGGAAGCTCTCATCTTCCCCTCTTATTTTTGTGTTCTCCCTTACTCTCTTGGAACCTATTTTCATTTATTGGCTTGAGGTAAGTTCCTCACTATATTTATTGTGCTTGCACCTCAGGTTATGGGTTACTATGGTTTGAGAGAGTATTAAATGCATGTGGGTTATTTGGGAGAGCATTAAATATGGAAACCCTAAGTGGGGTATTATAAATATGATATTTATGAGGGTTGTTGTAGGTACACGAAATTAATGGTGGAGATGATGGAAAATAATGTGTATTGATATTGGTTGTCGGGTTTTTGGTGAAACCCTAACTCTAGAAATTAGGGAAAACATTAAATGTTCATTTAAGAATTGATTTTGAGCGGAAATGTATGATATTAAGAGTGTGGGTATCACTAAATATGCTGGGAGAATGTTTATTAATAATGAGAGATAACATTAATGATAGTAAATGGCCATTAATGGAGGTTGATGGTCATTAATGTGGGAACCCATCAATAGGTGTAGCTTTAAATGAATAATAATGAACTTGAACACCAACCCCATAGTGGTTGTGGTGAAATTAATGAAATGAAATATAGTTAGTAATAAAAATGTTATAAATACCAAGTACTAAAATTGAAAACATGTAAGTCTTGGTGGTTGAATAGAAAGTAATGGTATGGTGTATTGTGTGGTGTAGGATCTATTCCGAACAATAAGGCAGGAACGTCCAATCGCTCGGATTACTTCTCTTAAGGTAGGACATGAGTTTTATATTCTAAATACATGAATGGAGTATTGGTTGATTGTCGTATGTGACAATACACATATTTGCCTTGCTTATGTTGTATTTATAAATTGAGATGTCGAGCATCGTGATGTTATTTGTGCTTGGCAATACGTGATATGCATTTGGAATATTGATGGTATGCCTTATGGTGATGTTGTCGTTTGGTAAATGTCGTATCTTGAAATATTGAGAATGTAATTATGTTCACCACAAATATTGAATGATGATTGTTGATGTTGAATGAGTATGAGTATAACTTTTGAGCATACCTTGAATATTGATGAAAGTTTGATGAATGTTATTGATGATTGTGATGCCATTGTGATTGATGCAAGTGTAATCTTGTATATATATATATGAGTTGAGATTGTGTTGATGAGAAACATCGTGAATGCCACATTAAAACTTGAAACAATGGCAATAACCAATGATGATAAAATCCACTAAGAAATATATGGTGAAATTGGTGATGTTAATGATTGATGAGTGGCATGATAGGATGTATAGTGTGTGAATGCACATGATTTACATTTGCATTGCATCCATGGCATATTGCATAGTTACCGGTAAGGGAATGTTAGGGGTTCCTCCGGTTGGCCTAGTGGGAGGGTAGCTCTACGCACGAGCATTATTGATATTACCCTAGTGACTCGATGTGTAAGTTATGAAGCTGCCCATGCTTAGCTACAGGGAGCTGTATGTGGTTGACCCTGTGGGGGTGGCTCTTGAAGAGGAAGTGTCCCCAGTGATCCTTTGGATCACAGCTGCCATGGTATGATTCATGGTTGGCCCGCAACACCAATATGATGTTTATATTGTTTACCGCGGTCATGGTGAAAATGACCGATGTTGCATGATGGGCGATACGGTTTGGTACCAATAAAATATAATGTTATGCTTACAAATGATAAGATAAATGTACATGTTTGACTACTGCAGCAGGGGCGTGGTTATGTATTCATGCTTGAACCCACAAACTAGTGTTTTATACTCCCATAGTTGGATCCGTGATTAATATTAATTCCATTATACATGTGCATTAGCCTAAGAGCATTTGCATATAGCATGGAGATATGCTAAAGATGATGAATTGTGATAATGGTTGGAATGGGCGAGATAAAACCTAAAGATAACAAGTAAAATATGAATACAAAGAAATGACCTTATGTATGGTGATGTTATGTGTGATAGCCCAATATGATGAAAAACATAAATGTGTGTATGAAATTATGCTTTGCTATGAGTTTGATTGATGACCATGATATGAGTATGTGTTGAAGAAATGTTAGATTCATTGTGGTAATGGATGATTTGATGCAAAGCCTACATGTAGATATATGTATATGCACATAGTCACAAATGTATTCATATTCGTCACTTGGAATATATAACTCACTCTCCCATGTTGTCTATTTTTAGCATTGTGATGCAAGATATGCATAGGGTGAGATTTATTATTTTAGAAATGCGTATTTTAGTGGAGAAGGTAAATTAGTTGTATAGGAAAGCCTTGGTCGACAAGTAATTGTTTTGTATAACATATGATATTGATATATGCTTGTTATGTATTTGAATAGATATGAATATATTTTGATGGGTCATGTGTGAAAAATAGTTCTTATTGTTGAAAGGCTAATTTTTTATTGTGACCTTGATATTGATGGATGATTATTGTAAAATATTGGCTTTATGTCACATTGATGAATGAATGATGTTATTCAAGTATTATGAGCATTTATATTGTATGTTGGATATTCATATGCAAGTGAGAAGTTAAAATGTGTGAATATTGGGAAGTGGATAGTTCATATTCCTATTTAATGGCTAAGACCTTAAGTAAAGGTCATTCATAGAACACAATGTACGTATACAACTTGTATGTGTGAGTAATTGTGGCCAAAGAGGCCTACATTGCAAATTGGTATGGTTAGTTGGACCAAAATGCACATAAATTGTCATTCATGCATAGATTGATTTAGAGCTTGGTTCATGGTTTGAGATTTGTAGGAACAAGTTTTAATTAAGTGTAGAAATGTGTGACAAGTGATGGTTGGGATCAAATCTTTGAAAAATGTATTTTTGGGTGCCATGTAAATTGAATTTCCTAAGTTAAATAACAAATACTATTAATCTTGCTCAAGTGAGATGACTATGTATCAGGTCTGTGGTTACTAGCCATTATTCCCTCAAGAAGCTTGGCTTTGCCCAAGCGAGGGCCAGAGGAATTGATTCTGTCAAAATCTTGCTCAAACGAGTGGGAGTTCGCTCAAGCGAATTCCTTTGAAGTGGTTTCTGTCGCACTTTGGCTCAAGCGGACAAGATCTCACTCATGCGAATTTACGTGGAATTGGTTCTGGACTATTTTCGCTTGAGTAGATGTGGCTCGCCCAAGTGAAATCTCTAGGTCTTATTGTCTGATGTTACTCGCTCAGGCGAGTTAGGGCTCGCTCAAGCCACTGCACGTGATTTCTCCCAATCGAATCATGCTTCGCTTAAGCGAGTGGATCAGGATTAAATTTTCTTGTCTCTTTGCTTATTTTTTGGGTCTTTTCTCATATCTTCATATATAAAGCTAGGCGTATTGCCCTATATACATATTCTTTTTCGCTGCAAACTCAATTAATTCGTATACGTGTTGGGGCGATTTACTTATCGGTCTAGTTTTCATATTCTTAAATCTCACTCTTTGGTTTTCTGGGGTTCAAATCCTGATGTAATGTTAAAGGGTTTAGACTTCCTTAAACATTAAAAATTTACTCGCATTTCTATTGATTAATTAACTTGATTACATTGAGATTTGAGTCCGGGAAATCAGGGTGTGACAGAGGCACTCTTAACGTGTGCGTAACAAGTGTTAGTATAGTGTGTATTAAGGGACACACAAACTTGTTGCATTTGACCAAAACCCACTTGCATCACAAATAGAGATAAAAGTAGTACATTCAAATATTGTCATCTACCCTAGAGTGAACAAATATTTCATATAACAATAAACAACCAATTAAACATTAAATAATAAAGTCAAATACGTCACAACATAAAAAGCAAGAAAAAGGTAAAGATAATTTTATCATAAAAGTTGCATGATTTAATTCAAAAGGCCTAACTCTCTAATTTATCCCCAGTGGAGTCACCATCTTCCATAATGTGACAAATTAGGGATCCCAAAAATATTATATAGGTTAAGCGTTCAAAAATGTGGAGTCCCTACCAAAATTTTGTTTTATTTTTAAAAGGGTAAGATATTGGAAAAATCTTATAGTGTTGAGTTTGGGAGTTGGTTATGAAGAGGGAAGGTATTAACACCCCTATTTGCCTAATCCTAAGAATAGTACCGCAAATTAAATCATGTTGTTTTAATAATAAATTTGAAATTAACTCAAGAAACAAATATCAGTAAATGGAAAAAGAATTATTTAAAGAAAAATGGGCCTGGCAAGAATTAATCTCGCTCTTACGTATTCTCAGGTACACCGAGAAATTAGGATTATGTAGTTCTTTGTTAGGATTTAGAAAATAATTTATTATTATTTTTTTGAGAAATGATTAAAAATATTTTGGATTTTTAATAGTAAACAAGGGAATTCACGTCAAAGAAAAGTACACACTTACTTTCCTTCATAATGTTATAGCATTGGTGTAGACAAAGAACATCATACGACACCACTATAAAATTATTACATTGTTTATTAAATGAAAATATTTTTTTTTTTTATATTTTTAAAAAATTCAATACCGAAGAAAAGTACGAAATAAAGAACCTATAAGCTTACTTTCCTTTATAATTTTATAGTATTGGCGCAGATTAAGTATATCATACGAAACCACTATAAAATTATTGCATAATCTTATTAAATGAGAATATATTTTGTTTTTAAATATATTTTTTTAAAAATAATGCCGAGGAAAAATACTAGAAAGAGTAATCTATACGTTTACTTTCTTTTATAATTTTGTAGTATAGATGCCAATGAAATACACGACACCACTATAAAATTATTGCATTGTTTATTAAATGAAAATATCTTTATTTTTTATATATATATTTTTTAAAATTCAATGCCGAAGAAAAGAACGAGATAGAGTAATCTATATACTCACTTTCATTCATAATTTCATAGCATTGGTATGGATGAAATTCATCATACGACACAACTATAAAATTATTGCATAAATTTATTAAATGAATTTTTTTAATTTTTTATTTACGAAGGAAAATCTTAAACCAATATTATTGGTCCAAATTAAATTTAAAACATCATAAATGGTTTCTATATATTTTGTTGGTTTATTAATATGAAAAGAAACAAATAAAAGTCTCAAATAAACATTGTTGGTCCAAATTTAAATTAAAACACCTTGAATATTTTTATATTTTCTTTAATTTCTTAAGACAAAAATAGACAAATAAAATGAGACATAAAGTTTAAACACGCACAAGGAGCGAAGGATAACTTATTAATATTTTTTGTCCTTTTACATTAAGATAAGGAAAAATGAGCAGTAAACAAATAAATAGACAAATCAATCAAAAAATAAATATAATACTAATACTAATAATAATAATAATAATAATAATAATAATAATAATAATAATAATAATAATAATAATAATAATAATAATAATAAAGTTGGGTTAGTGTAGAGATGATGGTGGTTGCTAATGCTAATGGGTTTGGTGGATGGTTGAGTTTTGGGTATTGGTATTTAGTGTTAGTATTTGATGTTAGGTGCTTTTCTTTTGGTGGTAAAACTGTGATAATGAGTGCATGAGAGATAGGATGGGTGACTATTTGGTAACGATGATAGCGTGATTATTTGGATGATAAGGGAACAAATCAAACAAACAAATAAAATTGTTCTCTAGGCAATAATCAGATAACAATCATCATACATGTCATGGAGTCACACGTCCTAGTCCAAGCACACTCATGATCATAGTTTTATAAACAACTATGTATAATACTTATCTCACATACCAGCTTATTTATATTGATTTTCTCCTTAGCTAATCAATCTCACCATCAAAGTATATCCCTATTGTACCCTTTCTATCTCTGACTCATTTCGAGTTATCAAATCATTTTATCAAGTGTATCACCTAGAGATTCATTTTAACATATGGGGCGCCTTACTCTGATAAATAGTATTAAAGATAACATTAAAAGTGAGGATAAATTTTTCGCGATTTAGAATAAAAATGAACAATGGATAAGGTACACCACAATATATGTCTTCCACAACTAACCCCGGACCATTTTAAAACCTATCCTATATATGAAGATATGGGGAGGTATGAGATTTAAAACAAGATTTCTCCTTGGACAATCAATCACATGATCGTCATACAAGGGATTGCGGAATGTATAAGTTGTTTGGAAAAGTAAATAGGTATAGGATTCATAGATACCCACATTGATTGGCAAAAATTTGTGAAAAGGCGTACATTCAATTATACAAATGTACCATAAGGTAAGGTGAGATGCCCCGAAAACACGGGTAAATTTTTCACGTTTTATAAATCATTAATAAGGCAAATAATTAAAGTGGTGAAGCTTTTAATTCAACACTAGCCACTCTCATATATGAGGATATGATGGGGTAAATTAAAACGATTTCATGAGAAATTTCCAATTAAAAAAACAGCGAAAGAAATGATTAATTTGATTGTTGCATGATTGAATTTGAAGGGATAAGATTTCATGAGGTTCAAGGATCCATAATATGTCCAATCTAATTTTAAGATGATGCAAGGAGAGGTTTAATGTAATGGGAAATATAATCATTTAAGACAAAATAAATATGTGCATTGAGCGAAAACAAGAAAGGCTGAGCGAGGGAGAGTTTTGAGCATCAGGGGGTCCGTTCGCTTAAGCGGACCCCATCTTGCTTGAGCTAGATTCGAAGGCCACACTTGGGCGAGCCAGCGCGACACTTGAGCGAGAGAATGGGATTTGCTCCAGGGGCCGACCTCACTTGAGCGAGTTCTATCTCGCTTGAGCGAGATTTCTACAGCAACAACAGGGACTCTCTGCCTGATTTTCGCTTGGGTGAGGCAAGGCTCGCCTGGGCAAAAATCGTCCATTGTCCAATTTCCTTTCCTCTCGCTTGAGTGACTCCCAAGCCAAGACCATTTCGCTTGAGTGAAAATGGTCCAGTGACCAACCTCCATTCCCAGGAAAATCTCGCTTGGGCGAGAAAGCCATTCGCTCGGGCGAATTTTGGCAGGTGGCCAAAACACTAATGCAAGAGGATCTCGCTTGAGCGAGATTCTCACTCGCTTGAGCGAGTTCTGCAGGGAAACGAAAAATACCAAGTTTTCCTGCAATTTAACAGGCTAAAACTCATTCCACCCTAAATCATTCAAATTCAACATATTATGCCTATCCTATTACACAATTATAACTTATCTCAATTATCATTACCCCTTTGAATTCCACTCTAGTTCGTGAATTTACACTAATTCAAACACATCATCTCATGTAATCACCGAAACATGAATGTTTACATGAACCTTTATTCGTTCATAGAATTTATCACCAAGACACATCATAGTTCATCATCTTACATCATTTGGGTCATTAATGAAAATTGGCCATACACACCAAGGTCCAATTTTCCTACATGACCCTTAAAATCATCATCTATAATCTAGATAACAAAATAAGCATACATACATCCTATATTCTATACAAAAATCTAGATTTTACTGGTCAAGGCACTTCCTATACAACTATTTACCTCCTCAACTAAAATGCAGTTCAAAATTTCCACTCTTCCCATAGTGCCCTGCATCACAAGTCTAAAAATGGACAACATGGGAGAGTGAGTCATACATTCCAAAAGAATGAATATGAATACCATATGATCATGTGCATATGTGCCACAACATGTATACTTGCATTCACACAGAATTCATCATCAATTATCATCATAATATACAATCATATTTGTAAATCAAGCAAGTATAAAATCACACACAAGATCTGGTCCTTCAACAATTGGACTATCACATAATTCATGATCTTACTCATTTGTTTTTTTGGTATACATATCTTTTATGTTGTCTTAATATAATTTCTCATTCTCAACACAACCATCATCATATCTCATCACCTTTGGCATACTTCCTTGCTATATGCAAATACTCTTAAGCTAATGCATATGCACAATGTAATATTTCAACAATTGTAAATCTGACTTTGGGAAAATAAACACCAATTATGGGACTCAAGTATGATCATCTAACCATACCCCTACTGTAGTAGTAAAATGTATACACTTATTCTTAAAATTGCATGCATTTCAACAATTATTTTACTAGTACTAAAACCGCATCGCCCGTCTTGCAACACCTGGTCATTTTCACCATGACCGTGGTATACAACGTATTCGACATATGGTGTTACGGGCCAACCATGAGTCATATCATGGCAGCTGTGATCCCAAGGACCAATGAGGACACCTGCTCATCAAGAGCCACGCCCCACAAGGGTCAACCACATGCGGCTCCCTATAGCACAACATGGGCAGCTTCGTGACTTACACACCGAGTCACAGGGGAAATATAAATTGCTTGTGCATAGAGCCACCCTCCCACTGGGCCAACCGGGGGAATCCCCTAAAATTCCAACACCGACAGCTATGCAATATGCTATGGATGCAAATGCCAATCATATGCATTTCTCACTCTATGCATCCTATACATGCCACTAATCAACATCATCATCAACACCATTACCAACATCACCATAAGGTTTTTAGTGGATTTATTATTGTTGGTTATTATCATTTATTTAAGCTTTTATGTGGCATCCTCATTATTGTTTCATTCATACCATTCAATTCCATCATCAATACAAAAACATCAATTTTACACCATCAATTAAGGTATGCTATTCATCACACCCATTCTTAATTAAACACCCACAACATTCATTTCACACTTATGGTGAACCTAACCCGATCACATCATCATCAAGGCAATGAACTAGCCAAACAATTCATCATCACCATTTAGCATACCATAAACATTCCAAATGCACATTACATGTTGCTAAGCATATTCATCACCATCATCATATTTAACAACCACAAATCAACATTACCACTTAACAAGGCAAACATGCATATTGTCACATATGACAATCAAACACTACTCAAGTCATGCATTTAGAATATATAGACTCCTCTCCTACCTCAAGAGAAGAATTTCGATGGATACGACGTACCCGCCTCGTCGTTCGGAATAGGTCCTACATTAACATACATGTAAAACCTCAATCAATCAACTATTCAAAACACAAATTCAATTCTAATTTAATCATCATTATATCTACCATTTCATAACATGTACAAGACATGCTATAGACATCATTTTCCATCATTTGTTAGGCTTCAGGAATTCCTTCCCTTCAAGCCACAACATCCATAAAATACCATACCAACCAATACTTATACACCCAATGGCTTGTATTTACTCTCAATCACACTATCCAACCAATATTCATAACTTTCCCCAATTCTTAAAAGCTAAGGTTTCTCTAAAACCCAACAACTCTCATTAATGCCTCATCATTCTTCATCTCCTACCAACATAAATGCATTTACCATATTTATTTCACTTAAACCATGCATTTATGACAACCCTCACTAGGTTTTATGCATTAAATTCTCTCCTCAAACACCCATGTACATGCATTACTCCCCCAACACATAATAACACATACCCATATCATTTAAACTAAACAAAAATGGTAACAATGGCTTACCACACCCAAAACAAAAATGGGTATCAAGAGAGGGGAGGGAGTTGCAAAAATGGAGAGGAAGAGGAAGAAGATTTCAAGCTCCAATGTCCTCCTAACAAGTTCCCTTAAACGAAAATAAGAGAGAGAGAGAGAGAGAGGGAGGGAGGTCACCACCTTAGCTTAGGGTTTTAGAAGAAGAAGATAAGAGAAATGAAGAAGAAGTAAGGAGAAAGAAGAAATGAAATATTTTTGCTAAGTGGAGCCAAAAACCAACGGGAATGAAGAGAGGGAAATTGGGTTTTCACATTTCTTTTTAATCCTTCTCATTAAAGTTCATCATTTTACCATAAACAGGATCTTTATTTGGGCTCAATACTTTATCTGAAAATTATTCTGAGTATATATTCAGACTCCCAATATTATTCTCAATAACCCTGACCAATATCATCTCAATCAGAGATACTTGGTCTGACACCCATATTTCAATCGGGCTTATTTTCAGTTAATCTGGTCTCCACAAATCACCAACAGTCCCTAAGAATCTTAGTTTAATTATTTTCAATATTTTGGGACATTAATTATTCCATATACAATTATTCAATATTTATTTCCTTAATTAATCCTCTATTTTAAAATTTGGGATGTTACATAAGGGATGCAAGGTCATACTTCATATACATCAAACAATGCCCAAATTTATGGAAAATTGTTCATTTGCAAGTCATGAATCAATTCAAGGCTTGTGTGAATCGATTCATGTGAAGTTGGAGCCATGAACAGTGGAAACAGAACCTCTTGAATCGATTCAAGACTCGTGTGAATTGATTCAAGTGAATTAGAAGTGTGAATAGTGAAAATAGAACCTCTTGAGTCACGATTTTATGCTCAAAATAGAAAAGGAACAACCCAAAAATGCATGCATGGTTACTAGTTTTTCGAATGGAAAGAGGAAGTAAAGTTTCAAGAGTCAATTTTATTTTAAGAACCTCACCTTGTAGTGCCAAGAGAAGTCCATGGTCAAGGGAGGGTGAGATCAAGAGGATCCAACTGTTGAAAAGTGCTCCTTGATAGTGAGAAATGAAATGAGGTGAAGCCTATATGGAGGGGTTCACAAGGGCGAATGAGAAGGGTTTGAATTTTTGAAGAAGTTATGGTAGGTATCTTGGGTAATGGGTGCCATGAATTGAAGAAGAAATTATGAGGTATGATGGTGATTATGTTGCTGAGAGAGAGAAGTGACATTAGTGGATGATTTAGGTAGCAAATTAATTGCTTCTTGAGTAAGTAGATTTAGGGAAATCTTAGTGAATAGTTGGAGTGGGTTGGAGTGGTGCAGAGGTGACACCTTGCCTCTTAGGTGTTAAGTGGAGATAGTGTTGCCAGAAATTGATGATCAGAAAATTACCTTGTCACACAAAGAATTGGAGGTGTTCATGATTTTTTTAAGAACCCAAAACTAAGGCAATTGAAAATAAATGGGCAATAATTCACGAAGTGAGAATCTAGAAAAATAACTAACATGAAGGTTGTAGAGCTTCATTTTCTCTTTGATTTGATATATCATACATGAAATTCTAAGGTCGATAACTCAAGTATGCCCAAACCAAGGTAAAGTACTGCTGAAGCTCTCGAATTAAGGATAGCTAAAAAGATAAATTTGCAATAATTTTCCTATGGAAATCATCCTTTGTTCTCTGCATGAAACTTATAGAGTTTCTCGATACGGATCCATAGGAGAAAGAACAGAGTGATTCTAGTATTGTATGAGGAAGATATACAATTTTTTCTAAAATAGTACAGAGTAATCGTGAAATTGGAACAAGTCTAGAAAGATTATAAAAACTGTACCAATTGGGAAGGATCCAGCCTTTATGGTCTTCACAAAAATCGTAGAGAATTTTGTTACAGAAATTATAAGACCAGGGTTGCACAAGTCATAGGTGGTATGAAAAAGTTATGATTTTTTGAATAAACCATGCGCAAATTAAAGGGATTAAATAACGGGTTTTCAGAGTACAAATACTTGGTCCTCAATTTTAGGGATGCCAGAGTATGAATTGGGGTTCGGGGCTAGAAATAAAGATTATAGATCTATTCGTAATAAAGAAATGAGGATCAAAATCGTCCAATTCTAAGATCGTTTGTGAAAGTTAGGTCCTAAACATTAAAGGAGTCTAGACTGAAATTAAGGGTTCGACTTGAATTAATCGTTTCTCTTAGAAACGAGGTTGATAAGGCCTGAATTAGTATTTGGTACCTTCAAGAAAAGTTCCTAAATCATCAAAACGAGTTGCCAGAGACTGACCGTGCTACCATCGTGTATCCTGAAGTATCTGCATGATCAAACGTAGAAGGTTCTTGAGGTTTTGGCTTGGCCAGTCGGACCAGGCCTATCATCCTCGACTTACCACAAGAGGGTCCTAACATGACTAATTTCCTTATTAGATCACTAGTCTCAGGTTGAAGTTCCAGGATTAAATCGTTTACTGGGTCCCACGGTTAAAATTTGGGAACCCGACAATATAATAAATCTATAAATAATTTATTAAATAATTAGGAAATTAAAAATCAAGTAGTAGGTGATTAATTTCAAAATACTTTTCAAAGTAGTTATTGACCATTAAATTTATTATTCTTAATTTAATGATTGTTAAATAACCAAATAAGTATAATTAATTCAAAAATTCTTAACTAGTTAAATAATTAATCACTCTTCAAATGCATATTTTAAACAAAATAATAAAATTAATCATAATTGATTATATATTTTGAATTATGGAAATATTAAATGGGCATTAGCAGTTATTAAATATGAATTTACTAAACCAAGTTATGTCTGGATTATATAAATTACTATTACTAACACTAGATCATGGCCATTAGTAATAGAAAATTTTACTACTTATCATCACTGAATCAAACAAACTTAAATAATTATCTTACTATCATTCTCTCATTTTAGTTTTCCTCTAATCATTGATGTATCCCTTATTCTTTCCTTTAGTCCTTAATACTCTTCTAGAATAAACTTCTCACTCATAATCACTTAATATCCTTATATTTACCTCTAGGGAACGAGCCAAAAGCCTTCATCTTTCTATTGATAGCTTAACAGAGTGCCCTCAGGAGTCCGAAAGGTTGGAAGTCCTACTCTTAAAAACCAAGGTTGTTACACCAGTACTTATCATGTGTTGTTTGGCTTGAAGCCACCAAGTCTCAAATTCCTCAATTAACTAATATGAAGGGTATTCCACTTTTGTGCCTCAGTGCAGTCGAGAGATCGGAATAGGTATACGCCTTCGGGGTTATATCCCCTTTTGAAAGTAAATGGTTTCTCTTTTAGGAAACAATCAAGACCGCCTACACCATGGCTTGTCTATCAAGCACACAAGCCAACTGAACCAGTGCATCAACCATAGAATCATTGTTATGGATCATCATAACTCAACCTAGTTAAACAAACAAGGTACAAAAGATTTAGTACACCTTGGTATTGAGAAAATAATATTTCTTTAACCTTTAAATAAGGTAGCTACATTGGTGAAGCTCGTAGGGTGGAACACAATGCCATAATTTCTTAAAAATTTCACATAATTATACTACATAAAAAAATATATTATCTATATAGCATTGTACATCCAAGGATATTGTAACCATAAACATGTAGGACTAATTATTACTCTCAATAAATAATATTTGTGCTTTGATACCACATCTATTGCGCCATGCCTCAATTCATAAAATATAGCCCTAGGATATAATATAATTAAATAAATTTTTTCATATTTTATTATTAAAGCAACTACGGAGGATAAATACTAAGAACCTAATGTTTCGTTTAGTTCATAAGTTTTCTTAGAAAAATAAAAAATTATTCTTAGAAAAATTAAAAAAATAAAAAACTGTTTATTTACAAATTATTTAAATTTTTTTATAGAAAAATAGAAAATTAATTTTCTATTTTTTAAGAAAATCAGAAAACACACAACTTGTATTGTTTATTTAAATTATTATTATCATCCTTAAATATTTAATTGGCTTTCCTGCAATCTTACTTAACAAAAGAAATGGTAAAGGATTGTAGAGACCTTATCTATATTATAAGTTAGTTATTAGTGGAAAGACTAACCCCACCATATCTATCAATTTAAATTTTTATTTTTTATTAAATTTAAGATTTAATATTTTGTATGATTTTTATGATGTATCATGATAATATTTTTATTATTCTTTGTAACTATTTTGAAATATGTTTAAACACAAACTCATTTGCTCATATTTTAATATTTAAATTTTTGTCATAATTTTTATGTGATGCATATACTATACAATATTGTCTTAAATAATATATATATATATATATATATAAGACATATCTCAGTTAATTTGAATTAAAGAATGTTTGAAAAAAATCTGGAAAACTGAATGCACCTGAATAACTTTTTTAGTTTTCTAGTTTTTCAAATTCAAAAACTGTCACTTTATCTATACGGGTTTTTAAAATTTTTCTAGCTATTCTAAGAAATAAAAATTTTAGAAAACAAGCGGAAAATATTTCCTAGATAACTAGAATAATTTTCTATAACTAAACGTAGCCTAAGCGACACGCAGCTTAAAAATAATGGAAATAGAAGCTACAATCATACAAATGCTTAAGGATGGACCTACCCAAAGCTACAGGTCCTTCACAATATACCCTAGAAATAACCTAATTATTTAATCCTGTTATAGGTTCAATCATACTTTAATTAAGAATTTATGTAAATTAAAAAAGTGGGAAAAACTAGGGGAAAATTAGAGAAAAACGATAAATATAAGAGTCAGGGGGCTAACATTACGCATCTCCCTAACACTATGCGTAAGAGTGAAAAGTTCTACTAGACGCTATGCATCAGGCTACGTTTGAAGACCAAAACGTTTGCCTAATGTTGCACATGGTGTAGGCGCTACACATTAGGGCTTGTTGTAAAATCCTAAAAATTTAGAAAATAAATTTAATAGAGATGATAATTAATTATTTGATGTCAAAAACTTAAAGGAAAACTAATTAGACATTAATTGTGATTTATCGGTAAATTAAAATTTACTAAAATATGATGATTAAACTGAAGGTGTGAGACCTATTAAGTTAAAATAGATATTTAATGGATTTAGGATAATAAGGATTTAATTCTGGTTATTGTGGTATGATTAAAATAATTTTTGAAATTGAGGAGAAATTTATACGGGCACAACATATGCTTATCAACGATGAAATTATGAACAAAATGGAATTAAAAGAAAATGTAAATTGCTTTTTTCCTAGTGATGAAATTATGGCAAGTGTACCAATTGTTAAAAAGTAATATATTTGTATCGTTCCCACAGGAATTGAGGTAATTATCATAACCAAAGGACTAATACTAGCTGAACCAAGCAAGAAATGTGAACAATTCATAAAATTCTCTTTTCAGTTTCAAATTTAATATTTTTATATTTTTCACAATGCAATTACAACACCTAAAATAGATGATTAAGAAGGTAAAAACACTGATTAAGAGTAGGTTGGAACTAACTTCAACTATCAATCTCAGTAAAACTCAATGGACAAGAGCAATTCCATAAATTACAGCATACACAACTTCACAGATGACTAATCCCTAATTCCTTAGGTGATTAATACTAATCTCAATGCAATTAAACCTTAATTCCCTATGTGATTAAGTACACTAAAACCTAGTGCAAAATTATAAGAATAAACCCTAATTGTCCACCTAAAAACTTAGGCTTGAAGTAATTAGGTAACAAGGAGAATACCTGAGTCTCAACCATGATTCCTCTATGGAGAAAGCTCAAAGATTAGTCTGAATCTTTTAATTCAAAGTTGATTGCCACTCCTTGCTATGTTCCACGTGCTCAAGATAAGGAACACTCTAGCCACATAATCATACCTCCATTGAAGCTTCAGCTACTTCCAACCTTATGGATTTAACAATCCATGGAAGGAGAAGAAATAAATCTGGTGTTGGAGTTCATGATGAAATATAGAGAAAATAGAGAGGGAACAAATATAGAGAGAGAAGTAAATCTGAGAAAATGAATTTGTATTATCAAGTGTTTGTTTAATTAACATCACTACAACTATATATACATGTATAAGAATTAACAACTTAATTCTGAAATCTACACTTAATGACTTAAAAAATAAATAGAAAACTTAAACTAACTAAATTACAACTAAATTTTGAAATAAAAAATGATTTGCCTCGTATTTGCACGTAGCCACGCCCGTCACCAGCATCAACATGTTGGTCTGCTGCTTGGGAGTTATTTCTCTGTATGGCACCCGCGTGTTGGTACGGCTAAGGGTAACGTTAGTACGCTGGCCCTCTGTTTCCTTCTAAGGCACTGTGCCTCTATTAAGCGTAGGTATGATTGAGGCCCGCATTGGCACACCGGGTCTCTGATTTGATTCCTTTTTATATGCTCTATTTTGCACGTCAGTATAGTTAAAGTCAGCGTAGGTATGTTGACTTCCTAGAGTGGCACCTAATTGCCTTTTTCTTCAATGTAACCATGGGCATAGAGATGGCGTTAGTACGTTGCACCTCTGGACTTTGTTTTCTTAGCCATGCATAAGCACACCTTGGTCCAACGTCGGTACGCTGGCATTCTGGTTCTCTTTTTCTTCTAACAAAGGTGTTCTATATAGGTAAGCTTGGTCCATCGTAGGCACGCTCTAGTCTAGTGTATCTATGTTGAGCCTCTATGATCTTTCCTTCCATGTGGATGTTAGCACGCTGTATCCAGACGTCGGTACACTGACCTGTAATTCAACACCAAAACTACATTAGCTTAGGAACGCTATGTGTTACCGTTAGTACGCCTAGGGTCCTTTTAGCTCAATACATAGTCTTTTCCATTTTGTTAATTTTTAATTATTTATTTAAATGAAAAAATACTAAACTAATAGTTAATTATTGAAATTTCCTAATTGACAAATACTTACCTAATTACCTCTAAACTTAATAATAAAACTCAAACCTACACCTCAATTAGGGATAAATATTGACATTTAATTAAGTCTTTTCAAGATTTATCACCTTTCTTCCATTGCCCTGAGCATTTTCCCTCTCCATTTTTACTTTTTTAACCAATGGACAATGTGGTTTTGTGAGCCATTGGACAGAAGCAAAATGTGGATGATGGACCATTGAGTAATACCCAATTTTATCACATTTCTCCCTCCTCCCTTTTCTCATTTTCAGTCACACCTCTCTATCTCCCTTCCACAACATATTTTTGTTTTCTTCTTCCATCTTCCTTTTACAAAAACCATTCATACCCCTTCCATGACCATTTTTCATCAAAATCAACATTTAAGCTTAGATTTGTGAAGCAAAGAAGGCACTTTAGAGCATCCCTCTACTCATCATCACTTTTCTTTCTCTTATTTTTGTGTTTCACTTTAAGCTTTGAGAAGAGGTAAGGGTTCATAATTTTAGTGGCTTTTAACTAGTGTTTTAAGGTTGTTAGAGCTTAATAATGGTAGAATAAGTGTTATTATGATAAGAAATGCATATGGAGACCATTAGGATTTGTTATTGTTGATGATGATTGGAATATGATATTAATGTCTTAACAATACTTAAAATGATGCAAGGAAGTAATTGGAATTGATGTTTGGTGATTTTTTTAAAACCTTTAAATTTAGAATTTGGGGCTTTTGGCTAAACTTAAGAAATTTGGAATTTGATTGCCATGAGAAGGATTTTTGTATATGGAAATGAATTTTGCAATGAGTGGTATTAATTATTGATGTTGGGAATTTAAGGAATCAAGAAAGGTGTTGGTGTTTAGGGTGTTAAATTTGTAGAAGTTGTATTTGGTGGTGTTGACATCAATGAAATTAGTACAATGTGTTTTGAGGCATTGGAAACCCATTAAGGATGATGGGTAAGGTGTTTGGTATGTATTGGTGACTTGGAAGTTGTGTTTTTAGTCATTTGATTATAGAAAATTTGAATTAATGGGAAGGAATTCTCAAAACCCAATAAAATGAGAAAATAAAGACTATGTAATGTTTAGGACAAGATGAGAATCATGACTATGATTATTTATGTACTTAAGAATTAAGAATGATACTTGAATGGGAAATTGATTACATTATACATGTATTAATTGTAGGACAAAATCTAGAAAGTCAGGCGGGACCGTCTAATCACCCAAATTACTTCTCTTGAGGTTTAGAAAAGAGCTTATATTCTAAATGTATGAGTTGAATAATTTATGATTGTTGTATTTGATGTTGCTCATGTTTTCCTTGCTATTGTTGTTTTGATTCTTTGTAGTGTTACATATATGGTGATGGTGTTTTGCTTAGCAAATATATGATGTGCATTTAGAATATTGGTGGTGTGCCTTTGTGGTGATTAATGATTGTTTGAGAACTTGGGCAAATATGTGCCTTGTGTGTTTTAAAGTTATGTATGTTCACCACTAAATTTGAAGAATAAAGGAATGAATGTTATTGATTTGGCATACCTTTAAATATTGATGAAAATAGACAAGAGTTGTTGTTGATAAGAATCGCTAATGCCATTGTAGTTGATGATAATGTAAGCTTATGATGCATGTGATATTGTGTTGTTAAAAAGAGGTCGTGAATGTCATACTTAATCTTGAAACAATGGCAAGAATCATTGAAATTAAAATCCACTAAGAATTGAGTGGTGATGTTGATGATGCTGGTGATAGAAGAGTGACATAGTAGGATGCATAGTGTAAGATTGCATATGTTTGGCATCTGCATTGCATCCATGGCATAATTACATAGATGCCGGTATGGGATGTTAGGGGTTCCTCTGGTTGGCCCAATGGGAGGGCAGCTCTATGCATGAGCATTTGTTTACCCTAGTGATTTAGTGGTAGAATCATAAAGCTGCTCATGCTTAATAATGGGGAATTACATGTGGTTGACCTAGTGGGGTGGCACTTTAAAGAGCAGGTGCCCCCAGTGGTCCTATTGGATCACAGTTACTATAGCATGGTTCATCGTTGGCCTACAACACCATTTTGTTATTGATATTGCTTACCACTATCATAGTGAAAATGACTAGTGTTGCATGATGGGTGATGCGGTTTGGTACCAGTAAAATTGAGATTTGATATATATGTGTACATATTTTACTACTGGAATAAGGGCGTGGTTGTATATCTATACTTGAAACCCACATCAATGATTTATATTCCCACAGTCGGATCCACAATGCATTGATTGAGAAAAATTATTGAATATGCTTCTTTGTGATATGCATTAGCTTAAGAGAATTTGTATATAGCCGGTGATATTCTAAATAAGATTGAGATATTGAAGTGACAAATGGTGATGGTGAAAATGCGAAATGAAACCCAAAAATTGGTAAGTAAAATATTTATGACGAAAGCTATATGGATGGTGATGATACTTGTGATAGCCCAATATGTTAAAGGGCTATGCAATATGTATATGTGCTTGTTGTTGTTTATAATTAATGAGGATGATATATGCCTATAGTGATATATTGATGGTGACTAGTTGATAATTGAAGTTTGTAGTGCAAAGCACATATGTTGTTTATATGCATATAAATATGATCACAACGTATTCAAATTCGTCATTTCAAATGTATAACTCACTTTCCATGTTGTCCCTTTTAGCCTTGTGATGTAGGACTTGCTTGGGGTGAGAATACAATTCATTTTGGAATCCTATATTTGGTGGAGAAGGTAAAATAGTTGTATATTAATGCCTTGGCCGGCAAATGTTCAAAACTTGGACAATATATGTATTTTGATGACCATGATGTTGATATTGATGTGGTGCCAATGGCCTGAGTATTCAAATACTTGAACCTTTATTTTTTTGGGTACATATATGGTCTGATTGGCCAATTCTTTTGTAAATGACCATATTGATGTTTGACAATGTGAATTTGATAGCCATTGTGATGGTATTGATGTCTATGTTGATGGAAAACTCATGAGTTGATGAGATATTAAATTGCTAGATTATGGTTCAATGTTGATGCATAGTTTAGACATGTATTTGATGATTTAATTGATGAATGATTTATGATACAAAAAAAGCTTGATGATTTTGTGATATTTCTCCATATTCTTTGCCCTAAAATATATGGTTTTTGTGAGTCTAAAAAGGCCTAGTTATTGCATGATTCAAGGTCCCAAGGCATGGCACTTTTAAAATTGAAAAATGATGAATCAGGGGGTAATCCACGGCCAGTAGAAAAATCCCACAACTAGTGGATCACACTGACCTTAAATCATGCAAGTTTAGACAAAAAAGAAGTGTGTTCCTCGGCTAGTAGATCCTACTAACTTGAAATGTGTAATTTTTGGGCAAAATGGTAGATTGAGCCACTGTCGGTGGAATGGGTTCCACAGCTAGTGGAATTTTTCCACTGCCAATGGAATTCTCTAATGGTGTTTTTATGCTATTTAGTTAGGATTTACACCCCTTTGCTTCATGGCGTGTTTGCCTAACCAAATACACACATTTTAACTATACTTTGGTAATTACCTTATGTTTTCTTTGGATCTCTTCTCATATCTTCATGTTTGGGAAGAGATGAATGCCCGGTATACACTTAACTCTTTTTTGTTGTTTTAAATACTATTGTGTATACGTTGTGGGGTTTTACTTTTCGATCCACTTCTTATATCTTTAAAGTATGGCCTTCAATTTTTCACAGTTTGAATCTTGATGTAAACGGGTAGTTGTGAAGCTTTAAACCATGAAAATTTTATTCATATTTTCATTGATTATTTGTGTTCACATCGAGATTCAGATCCAGGGAATCAGGGTGCCATAATGGGTAGTATTATTCATTATCAAAGCTTTTGTTACTCATTGATTAAATCCTTGTGAATTACTATTAAAGTATGATTTCCCTTATTGAATTGATGATATGTTACATTGAAACGGGGTTTGTCATTATTGAAGCCTTGTTATACCTTACTAGAGCATAGTTGCTCATTACTAAAGCCTTGTTGTACCTTACTAGAGCATAGTTGCTCATTACTAAATCCTTGTTGTGCCTTATTCAAAAGATGTGATTTAGTACATGTGAATGAATTCTTTTGGTGAGATTGGTATGCTTGTTTGTGCTAAGTCCGACCAAGTTCCTTACACTATTTACCTTCAATGATGAATTCCTTATGATTATTCATTGATAATTAATATGTTGATTATGAATTGATATAGTAGTAGACCATAAAGCGTTGAAACCTTAGTTATGGAATAGAAATTGATTTTATAGTCTAGTTTTCTTATGTGTTAACCATGTCTTAATCTATAGGCATAGAACATAGCTGGTAGGCATAATAGAGATTCTGCTATTATGGCTTCTACTTTGAATCGCTTTGTGGATCTCTTGGAAAGGCAAGGCCAACAATATGTGGGACAAAGTTCCTAAGGTCTTGATCATTTTCTCAAGAGGAAACCTTCTGAATTCCATGGAGGGTATAAGCCTAAAGAAGTTCATCTACAGATTAATGATCTAGAGAGAATCTTTGCAAGCTTTAAATGTTCTGAAGCTCAAAAAGTTAAATATATGGTCTTTATGATCCGTAATGAAGTTGAATTATGGTGGCGTCTGACTAGAGGGCGTATGTTAGCTACTGATATCCCATTAATATAGGAGAACTTCGAAGTTGAGTTCTTGAAGAAATATTTTCTAGAGAGTTATAAAAGTAAGAAGAAGCTTGAGGTCATGGAACTTAAGCAAGGTGACATGACTATGGAGGAGTATGGCTCCAAGTTTGAAGAACTTTATGTATTCTATGCCTCTTATCAATAAGAGGGAACTGAGGCTTCAAAATATGTTAAGTTTGAGAGTGGCTTAAGGCCCGAGATCAAGTGGGCTATTCAATATCAAGATATTAGAAGCTTTCCAATACTTGTGAACAAGTTTCGTATCTTTGGAGAAGATGATATGGCTCCTTTGAGTCAAGCCAAACATGAACCTAAGTTGAAGGGTCAATCTTCTAGCTTCAAAAAGCATGGTCATTTTAAGAAGAAGAAGTTCTTTCGTGGTGGATCCTCCAATGCAAAAGGACGTGGTGGACATAGAAATGGTAATGGAAATCAAGGTTGGGGTAATGCCTAAGGCCTTACATGCTACAAATGTGGTGCTAACCACTTGGTGAGAGACTGTCTGCGAGATGACATAGTGTGCTACCATGCAACCAACTGGGGCATATTCATCCCAATTGTCCCATGAATGCAAGAAATTAGAATGTTGATGTTATTGTTCATGTGAATCATGGTGCTAACCATGAAGGCCATGGTGATTTCAGAGGCCATGGTCATGGAAACGGCACAGTGATGGCAATCATAATGGAGGTAGTAATGGTAATGGTCAAAGTAATGGCCATGGTGGGTGAAATGGTAACCATAATGGTCGTAATCATCCACAAGCTACTGGAAGAGTGTTTGCCGTCATTGGTGAAGAAGTCGCACAAATAGAAACCCTTGTTCAAAGTAAGTGTGAAATTCTTGACACCTCTATTTGTGTTGTCTTCGATTCTGGTGCTACCCACTCTTTCATTTCTAAGGATAATGTTAGGCACTTGAAAGTTCCTAATTATATGATGAACAGTTTAATAATGGTGACTACACTGACCTGTACTTATTTGAGATCGGTAACTCGATATGAAAATGTTAAAATGACTCTTCAGGGTACTGGTAAGTGTTTTTTATAGATCATACAAAGAAATAAAGTGTTCAAGAAAAGAGAATCAAGTTTGTATAATATGAACTCAATGGAATATTTGTGCCAATTTTAAACATAGTAATTGTAGTATAGTATAGATGTCGTTCCACTAAGGAGGTGTTGGTTTGAAGATCTTAGTTCTTGAATTGATTTTGACAAAAGGTTTGGTTTGATTTTATTGTGCAAAAGACTGAATACAAAAGAAACAGCAAGTGTTGAATGATGGTGGTGACTTTCTCCACCTCTCCTCCCAAATAAGGTTTGAGTCTTTGACCATTTACAACCGAGGTTCTTTTAGATTTAGGGTCTTGTAATTCAATGGCCCCATAAGACCTTACTTCTTTCACAATGAATGGCCCTGACCATTTGGATTTTAGTTTTCCTAGGAACAATTTTATCCTTGAACTAAACAGGAGCACAGACTGTCCTGGATAAAAGCTTTTTTTCATAATGTTCTTGTCATGGTAAGCCTTCATCTTTTCCTTATAGATTTTTGACGATTCATAGGCTTCCATCCTCCATTCTTCTAGCTTGTGTATCTGAATTTTTCTTTCTTGAATTGATGCTTTTGGGTCATAGTTCAGTATTTTCATTGCCCAGAATGCCTTGTGTTCAAGCTCTACAGGAAGGTGGCAATTTTTTCCATACACCAACTGGTAAGGTGGCAATTTCAGCCAAACTTACTAACCGTACCCAGAGTTCGGTTTAATCCTACAATCTGGGCCTTCAATCGGTGTTGGATTTTACCCATTCACCGTTCTTCACCGACGTTCGGCCAAACCTACTAGTCGTACTCGGAGTTCGATTTATTCCTATAATCCGAGCCTTCGAAATATGGTTCACCAGTTGTACCTTCGAAGAGGTTCATCACTAACGACGTTGTTAGGATCATCCATCTTGAAAGTATCTTGTCACAACGTAGTTATGCAATGAATAAAATCATAAAGGCAATAGGTGAACAGAGAGAATATTTCATTAATTATGAATTACAATACAAAAGAGAGAAAAAGAGAGCTGAGTCGGGGTTATACCTCGTTAAACCTTTTTTGGTAAAACCCGATCAGAAAAACCCAAGTAAAGAAAGAATGCACACCGTTTTTACCAACTAGCTATAGTAGCAAAGGGTGTTCTTAGCTTTGATGGTCTGATCCCTAATCAATGACCTCTCGACGGCCCTGATGTTGTTATTGGGACATAACATTTTGCTGTGTAGGCTCACCAACCAGAACTCCCTTCTGCTTTTCATAAGCAGTAAACCTTCTGATCAGAGTGGAACTATCGTCATCACCGTACTCATGATACCTTCCCCTTTTCTCAATCCGGTCTGGTTCATCAAAAGTCCCTTCTTTGACAAGGTACTGTTTGAGTTTACCCTCTCGGATCAGGGTCTCAATAGTATTTTTTAGGGCTTGACATTCGTTTGCCGAGTGGCCCTTTTGCTCATGGAATTCACAGTATTTCCGAGGGTCACCATGCTTGCGAAGCTGGGGCGGTTTTCTGACCCCATATGTACTAAGTGTTGGCCATCCGATCTCCCTCAGAATTTGTGAACACTTAGAATTTAGCAGAGTATAATTGCTAAACGTACTTACTCAGTTTTCCCGGTACTGTTGAGCAGGACTATCGAAAGTGTTACCACCGAACAGCCTCTCCATTTGTTCCGATTGGGGTCTGTTCTTATCTCTCCGTTATGGTTGATGTGGCGTTGGGAATTTCCCTCTCGCCGCTGTTGCTTCCAAGTGCATTTCAATACCTACGTACTTCGAAGCTTTTCTTCGAAACTCCTCTAACGTCGTCGAAGGACTCTTTGCCAAAGACAAAGCAAAGGCGGATCCAGGTTGTTGTAGGGCCTCCACAATAATGTGAAGCTGAATAGCCTCCGTGAGGTTAGGCACCAAAGCAGCCTCCTTGTAAAATCTCTTCAAGAACTCCTTGAGAGTTTCACTTTCTCCCTGCCTTATCTGAGCCAAGGTATGGGAAGTCCTTGGAACGTCTCTAGAGATAATGAAATGGCTCTCAAATGAAGTCGCCATTTCTTCCCAAGAGTCTATTGACCCCGAGGGTAAACTTTTTAACCAACTGAGAGCCTCCTCCGTCAGGGTTTGTGGAAACATCCTGCACATCACATCTTCATCGGCTCCCAGGTACATGGCCTCATACGTGTAAGCATCGAGATGTTTAGTGGGATCAGTCTCCCCACTGTACTTTCTGATTGAAAATGGTTGGGTTGTTTACAGGTGTTTGGGGATGAGTATACTCATGAGCCTCCTTGAGAAAGGGACATTGAGTCGGTATGCCCCAGAAGTCATCACTACCTGCTCTTTCCTCCTTGTACTGATTCTGTCCTCAGAATCTAGAGTTTATCCCCTTTCCTCGTAAGTAGGGATCTTCGAGTAGTGGAGAGTGGTTGATTTCTCTCTCGTAGATGCATGGCGAGTATCCTCTGCCTGAGACACCACTCTGTCCCTAGTTCCTCCTTTCTTCCTTCGTAACTCTATCAACTCTTCCCTAAGTTGCCTTATAACTTCATCTCGAGGGTCAGGGGTTGCCACTAGTACCATTCTCCTTGAGTAGGTTACTGGTGATTCGAAAACGAATCTCCTATCAGCTTGTTGATGGGTCACATCTTCCACATGACCATCCACACAATCACGTCCATCACCTTCCATGGTTGACTACTAACTTCTGCAGAAAGTAGGAGTAACTCTACCGTGTCCCACTGGGCGTGCCAATGATCTGGTCCCGACCGGGGTCTAGGAGATCCAGTGTCGGGCCACTCACAAGAGTAAGGATTGAATAAGGTTGAAGACCAGTTCTGTGTGTATCCGGTCTCTGTAATTCGATCTCTCGGTAAGAGAAACCGGTCTCGTTGTCCTGGAGATCCTTCACACCGACCTCATGCGTTGGTGTGGGCGACAGGTGGTTTCACCTACGAAGATTCTCCGACGCTCAAGTTAGAAAAATGTATAAAGTCAGTTAATACTCAAGCAGTATAATAGAGAGTCTGAGAGCAAGAACAACATAACCTTGCATGTGTATTGGAACATATTATTTATAGTTGAGCGTGGAAGATGAATCGTTGGGTGCAAGTAGGCCCGTAGATTCTGATAACGTGTATATAGAGACAATCTGAGTGGCCCAGTATTCAGAGTATGTCAGGAGGGTAGGTGAATTATCAGTGTACAATTCTGACACAGGGATGGAAGATAGTCACATTTTTCGTAAATTACGCTTACAATTGTACCTACTCCTTTTGGTGAATGAAAGGGACATATTCCACTGTGCAGAGTATCTTTCTCGTTATGACACTGTGGCAATTGGATAGAGGTTTCGGATGAGTGAGAGCGGATACTGACTGGTGTAGGAGAGACTTGCATCGTATAGTTGCAGACCGGGTCGGTATTCTGTGATACCGGTTGATCTCTAGGACGGCTAATATTTTTGCCGACTGGATCATTGTCCCGTGATACCGATTGAACTTCTAGGCCGGCTAAGGTAATGATCTCTTAGTCTTAGGGCCGGTATCCAAACCAGACAATCTTGGGGCCGGTATCCAGACCGGATCAATCTGTAATAAAATTTTCACTGCCTTTTTATCTTTGATTACTAGATTGAATTCTTGTAACAGCAAGATCCATCTAATTAACCTGGGCTTAGAGTCAGGTTTGTTCAACAAATATTTAATAGCAGTATGGTTAGTAAAAATAATGACTTGGGAACCAATCAGATAGGGTCTAAACTTTTCCAGGCCATACACTATTGCTAACAGCTCTTTTTCTGTTGTTGCATAATTTGTCTGGAAAGGGTTTAAAACTTTGCTAGCATAGTGAAAGACATGAAAAATTTTAGCCTTCCTTTGTCCTAATACGGCCCCAACAGTATAGTAACTTGCGTCACACATTATTTCAAAATCTAACTCCCAATCAGGAGCAATTATCACAGGTGCACAAGTTAATTTATGTTTCAAAGTTTCAAATGCATGTAAACAAGAATCATCAAAAATAAAGGGAGTGTCTTTGTTCAAGATATTACTCATGGGCTTTGCAATTTTAGAGAAGTCTTTGATGAACCTTCTATAAAATCCTGCATGGCCCAAGAAGCTTCTAACACCTTTCACATTCCCTAGTGGTGGAAGCTTCTCAATTACTTCCACTTTGGCTTTGTCCACCTCGATGCCTCTTTTTGATATTTGATGTCCAAGCACAATTCCTTCAGTAACCATAAAGTGGCATTTTTCCCAATTTAAAACTAAATTGGTTTCCACACATCTTTTCAATACTACACTCAAATTTTCCAAACATTGATCAAATGATGGCCAAAAAATAGAAAAATCATCCAGGAAAACTTTAATGCATTTCTCCACCAAATCTAAGAAAATAGCTAACATACACCTTTGGAATGTTACAGGGGCATTACATAACCCAAAAGGCATTTTTTTGTATGCAAATACCCCAAAGGGACATATGAATGCTGTTTTCTCTTAATCTTCTAGTGCAACAACTATTTGGTTGTATCCTGAGCATCCATCCAAAAAGCAATAATAGCCTTGTCCTGCGAGGCTTTCCAACATTTGGTCCATGAAGGGTAGAGGAAAATGGTCTTTCCTAGTTGCTGTGTTTAGCTTCCTATAGTCAATGCACATTCTCTATCCTGTGACTGTTCTTATAGGGATTAATTCATTCTTGTCATTTTGTATGACAGTTACTTCTCCCTTCTTTGGAACAACCTACACAGGACTAACCCAAGAACTATCAGAGATTAGATAAATTATACCAGCTTCTAGTAACTTAATTACCTCCCCTTTGACAACCTCCTTTATGGTTGGATTCAAGCGTCTCTGCGGCTGAACAACTAGTTTGAATTCTTGTTCCATGTAAATGTGGTGCATGCAATAAGCTACACTTATACCATTCAAGGCTTCTAGTTTCCAACCGATTACCATTGAGTTTTCCTTCAACACTTGAATCAATTGTTTTTCCTCAGATTCCGACAAGTGCCCATTAATAATAACAGGTTTTTGTCCTTCTTTGTCAAGAAAAACGTATTTCAAGTGTGAAGGCAGAACCTTTAGCTCCACTTTTGATGTCGTGACTTCTCTTGCTTTCCTTGGTAGCTTTTCATAATGTTTTTCTTCTTGGGTGTCACACTTTTCGTGTTCCAAGTCCTTCACATCTATGTCAACATCCTCCATCACTTTTCCATTTGGTTTAGCTTCTGCCATTAACTCCTTCAGTGAATCTTTGTTGAGCCATTCATTGGATTTTTCTATGATAGCTATTTCTTCAATGTCAATTTTGAAGCACTGTTGCTTCTCCACTAGGTACTTCATTGCATCAAACACATTGAAGTTCTCCTCCTCATCTTGCACTCTTACCTTGAGCTTCTCATCATCCACATCAATAATTACCTTTGCTATTTTCATGAAGGGTCTGCCCAAAATGAGAGGTACCTCTGTATCTTCTTCAATGTCCATGATGACAAAATCTACAAAGAACACGAACTTGTCAACTCGTACCAACACATCCTGCGTTATTCTGTATGGAAACTTCATAGATCGATCAGCGAGTTAGAGAGTCATTCGTGTTGGTTTCACCTCAAGATCTCTGATTCTTTTTACCATTGAGAGAGGTATTAAGTTAATGCTAGCTCCCAAGTCTAAGAGTTCCTTTCCTACCGGTAAAGTACCAATAGTTACTGGAATTGTGAAACTCCCTGGATCTTTTGTTTTCTGAGGCAATGCTTTTTGAATAATAGCATTGCATCCTGCGAGCTCCACTGTCTCTTTAGAGAATCTTTTCTTCTTTGTTAATAGCTTTTTCATGAACTTTACGTATGTTGGCATTTTCTCCATGGCTTCTACAAAAGGTATGTTTATCTACAACCTTTTGAAAATGTCCATGAATCTTGTAAACTGCCTCTCCTTGTCTATCTTCGAAGGATTCTTTGGATACAGTAAACTTTTCAGCTGTGGTGCTGGGTTGTCTACCTTTTTCTTTCCTTCTTTTATTTCTCTCTTTTTATTTTTTCAACTACATCATCCTCCATATGTACATCCTCATTTTTTTTATTTTTTTCTTCTGTAACTTCCTCCCTTGATTCCTTTTCACAATTTTTTTCTTCCACCTTTTCACCTTTCTCCTCTTCTTGTCTAGTGACTTTTCCACTTCTTGTGGTGATTGCTTTACATTGCTCCTTTGGGTTCAGGTGGGTATTAGCCCCAAATTGTGAATTATGATGTTCTGTAATTTGATGAGCCAATTACCCCACTTGGGTCTCCAGATTTCTGATTGAGACATCTGTATTTTTTTGGTTAGTTATTGAAACTTGCATGAACTTTTCTAGAGTGTCCTCTAGTTTTGATGTTTTTTCCATCAAAGAAGAACCTTGTTGGTAAGGTTGTTGTCTGTTGGAAGTGCTTGCCTCCTGCTTCCATCCATCATTTTGATTACTTCTCCATCCCTATGAAAAGTTATTAGAATAAGCGTTGTTATTGAAATTACCTTGCTTACCTTGATTATTCATATAAAGGATGGATTGGTCAGATTGCTCTCCTTGGCAGTGTCCATTCTATCACCTCCATAAAAATCGTATTTCAATTGTGATTGTTGATTACTCGTAGAGGTTTGTACTGCATGTAACTGTTAAAGGAGTTTTGCCATTTGCTGTGTTAGAGCTTCAATTTGTTGAGTCAAAATTTTGTTTTGAGCTAAAATGGCATCTGTTGTATTTAGTTCCAGTACTCCCTTCTTGTGTACTTACGTTCTATCGTGTTGGGCTTGGTAATCTGTGGATGATAATACTTCAATGATTCTTGTGGCTTGTTCATCCACTGTCATCATGGTGCCTCCAGCTGCTGCGTCCAATATCATTTTGGTATCAGCTTTGAGTCCATTGTAGAAGATATTAAGTTATGCAATATCTTCAAGTCCATGGTTTGGGCATTTTCTCAGGAGAGATTTGAAACGTTCCCACGCCTCACAAAAAGGTTCATCTTAGCTTTGTTTAAATGTTGTAATATCTGACTTGGCCTTGATGAATCTAGATAGAGGAAAGAATCTGTGTAGGAATTTTTCTTCCATAGTGTCCCAACTATTCAGGCTTTGATTTGGGTGGGACTGGAGCCATTCTTTAGCTTTACCTACTAGAGAAAAAGAAAATAGTCTTAGATATGTTGCTTCAATTATTTCTTGTTCAAAACCCATAGTTCCAACTAATTCATAGAATGTGGCCAAGTGAGTATATGGATCTTCACTTGTCATTCCATAGAATTGGTGGGAACTAATTAAACTAAGAAAAGCAGGTTTCATTTCTATAGCCCTTATTGTATTTGGAATAGTAATGCTTGAGTAATGTCTGGGTCCTTGTTGTAAAGTGTAATCTCCCAGTGTTCTTCTTGGTGGATTCTGATTGTTGCTATTGACATCTGCCATTCTGTCAGAGGAAGTTTCTCCTGTGTGGAAGTTATGCTTTTGCTTGGCTTTCTTGATCTTCTTGAGGAGCCTATCTATCTCTGGATCAAATGCGAGTTGTTCTTTTGGTCCCTGTCCTCTCAAGATCATAAATCAAGCACTCACTCTAGCAATGTTACCACACAAAAAATGAAAAATGCAAACAAATGAAATTTATTTATAGAGTCTTGTCAATTAATGCTATAATATTCAAACGTGAATCACCTCCCAGGCTGCGACGCCAAAACTTGGTAAGTGTTTTTTATAGATCATACAAAGAAATGAAGTGTTCAAGAAAAGAGAATCAAGTTTATATAATATAAACTCAATGGAATGTTTGTGCCAAGTTTAAACACAGTAATTGTAGTATAGTATAGATGTCGTTCCACTGAGGAGGTGTTGGTTTGAAGAACTTAGTTCTTGAATTGATTTTGACAAAAGGTTTGGTTTGATTTTGTTGTGTAAAAAATTGAACACAAAAGAAACAGTAAGTGTTGAATGAAAATAATGACAGTAAAGTGTTTGAGAAAAAATCAGGTTTGGAAAACTGGGATTGGTTTCATCGCATCTTACCTTTCATAAGCTGAATAAATTGCATGTATGTAATTTGAAATGATAATTTCTACGTCACAATCAAAGTCATTTGTATTGATCCCTCGACTACAAAATTTGTAAGAATGATTTCAAACCGCTGATCCCTCAGTCACTTTGAAATTATTGCAGCATTAGCGATCGATTATTTGAATGTTCATTGCGTTATATGACATCCCTGGTCAGCTACTCACAATGAGTATTTCATTTAGATCTGCTTCCAAAAGTTACTTCCCAGTATACTTAAGAAAACTTAAAACAAGAAAATAGTGATCAAGTACTTTCAGGCATTAATGGCAGAATGAAATACAGAAAATACCAAATCTCATTAACATACATAAAAACTTACAGTAGCATTACTTTAGGTTTGAATTGATTACAACCAATCCCAATAAAGGAAAACTAGTTACTCATGCTTTGCATTTTCAGTTTAAGAAAATTTAGAAATGAATACAGAAGGTAAAAGGAATAATGGAGAGGTTGGATTTTGTAGGAGATGCAGGGAATGATTGATGGTTTGATGGTCTATTTTCTACTTGATTTATAGGGGTTATGCTTCAGCTTCCCTTGCCAACTTGCATAGAGCCCATGAAGGAATATTCTGAGACATGTAGAAACACCTCAAAGTGGTTGAGTTGGCATCGCACCATTGGTTAATATTAATTTAAAAACTCCATATTGCATGGGTCACGCTTGAGCTTAATGGTCACGCTTAAGCATGGAAGGTCCGGATGCTCACTGTTTGTTTTTCGCTCAAACCAAGCTTAACCTTGCTCAAGCGTCCTTCATGTCAAGCCATGCTTTGTCCTCGCTCAGGCCATGCTCAAGCAAGCTCGGGCTCATGCTTGAGTGTCTCCTTCTCTTGCTCAAGCGTGAGGAGGGACGTGTTGCTGATTTAAGCTTCTTCCAATCCTCGATCAAGCGTCTTCCAATCCATGCTCAAGCGTGGGGTCTTCTCGCCCAAGCACTCTCGGGTTCACGCTTAAGCGTGAAGACTGTTTTACTCTCTTCGCTTAGGACACGCTCAAGCGTGAGAAGGGGGTCTGATGTTGTGCCTTCTACGCTTGGTCACGCTCAAGCGTGGCATTCTTTTCTTCCATTACGCTCAAGCGTCTTTAGGTCACGCTCAAGCGTGGGATGCTATACTTTAACTTGGTCTTCCTGTAACTTGCCAAAAGATTTTTATAGCAGTTTTTCTTTAAGAGTTTGAAAAGTTAATCTTTTTACACAGTATTTTTTTATAAAAGAATTCATGTTTAATTGTGTACAAATTTAGTTGAATTCTTTTCAAATTGGGTTAAATTAAAGTATGAAATCGATGCATAATAAAATACTTATCAGGTACAAAATTTGTTGTTTCCCTCGTGTGTTTTCCTATGAAAGACCCAGAGATTATCCTAAGCATGGATTGGTTATTTGGCAATAAGGTTTTGGTGGATTATCATAATAAACCGATGATTTTTCTGACTACAAAAGCTGAATGCTTTGACCTGCAAGGTATCTCTCAGCTTCTTATGGTGTGTTGAATGGTTGACGGGAGTAGTACCTCCCAATCTTGTGAAATTCCTATTGTTTTTGAATTTTCAAAAGTTTTCCTAATAAAGTTCCTGGTTTGATCCTCCAGGAGAGGTGGAATTTTCTATTGATCTTGTTCCTAGCGTTGAGCCTGTTTCTAGAGCTCCTTATAAAATGTCTCTTATGGAGTTGTCTAAACTCAAAAAGCAAGTTGGGGAATTACTTGAAAGATAATTTATTCGTCCAAGTGTTTCTCCTTAGGGCGCACCTACATTGTTGGTGAAAAAGAAAGATGGAAGCATGAGATTATGCGTTGACTAACGCTAACTTAATAAATTGACTATTAAGAACAAATATCATTTTCCTCACATTGATAATCTCTTGGATAAATTGAAAGGTGCTATTATGTTTTCTAAGATTGATTTGCATTTTGAATATCACCAAATCAAGGTGAAGATCGATGACATTCCTAAAACAGCTTTTCAAATACGATATGGCCACTACGAGTATATGGTGGTGTCATTCGGTGTGATAAATGCTCTTGCGATTTTCATGGACTACATGAATCATATTTTCCATGATTATCTTGATCAATTTACCGTGGTGTTCATAGATGATATTTTGGTGTACTCTAAAAGCCATAAAGAGCATGAAAGGTATCTTCGCCTTATGTTGACTATTCTTTAACAGAAGAAATTGTATGCTAAGCTCTCTAAATGTAAATTTTGGTTAAATAAGATTTCATTTCTTGGTCATGTGATTTCTTGTGATGGCATTGTTGTTGATCCATCAAAGGATAAAGTTGTTATGGCATGGGAAAGGCTAAAATCTATTTTTGAAGTTCAAAGTTTTCTTGGTCTGGCTGGGTATTACAAGAGATTCATTGAGGGATTTTCATGTATCACTTTGCCTATGACCAAATTGACTCGTAAGAACCAATCTTTTGTTTGGACACCTAAATATGAGAAAAGTTTTCAAGAGTTGAAGCTACGACTTACTTCTGTACCTGTATTAGCTTTGCCCAATGTACAGGAAGACTTGATTGTCTATTGTGATACTTCCAAGCTTGGACTTGGATTTATGTTGATGCATAATGTAACATCCCAGTTCTGAAGTTTGATACTGAATAAAAAAAAATTAAATTAAATGATAAGGAATTGGAAGTAAAGTAAAGAATTAGTTGTTAATCATAATCAATATAACCTGAGAGTTAATGACAAGTTAATTGGACTTAATTGATGGGATGTGGCTGTCTGTGATTGGCGGAAGGTGTGAGTGGACTGTGACTCACGCTTTCCTATCCCACTCCTTCTCCTCGCATGCGTATATAGGTGTATACTCAGTATCACCTTGGGTGCAAAAACTTCTCCCACTACTCTATTCTCTCTTTTTCTTCTTTGTCTCCATCTTCTTTCCTTTCCCCTGTTTCTGTTCGTCACGACGTCAGTGCGGGAAGAAGGTCAGAGCCCCGACAGGTGAAGGACGATCATTGAAGCAGAGGAAGAACAACACTCCACCCCCTGAACCAAGTGCGGAGTACGACGGAGTGGAGAAAGGCTGAACGAATCAGTAGAAGGGCGTCAGATTCAACGTTGAAGAGCAGAAAAGCCTCTTGAAGTTCCTTTCGTAGGTAGGGGGTGCTTGCATGTCAAATGCATGGTTCACGAACGGTACTGGATGAGTGTACTGCTTAAGTGTATGTGCATGTGTGTGATGATTGGATCCTGTGCATGATTGGAGATTCTGGATTCCGTGTGTTTTATAGTGGTTAAACAGTAAATGCTTGTAATCTAGATGGTGGTGAAGTAGTATGTTAGTATTGATAATAACGAATAATATGCATGATTCTATCTTTGTTAATACTATGAGAATATGAATGTGTGCTCGTTAGTTGATTTGTCAGATGCTATTACTTTGATTGCTGATGGTTGTACATATTGGTGTAAATAATAAAGCGAATAAAGGCTGCATTGAATCTGTTCCTACTTAATGGTTACGAAGGAGGTATCGGTGGTATGATGACGCTTGCTGGTAAATGAATTTAGCTGCATATGTAAGAGTGGGGTGACCCATGGAAGGTCAAGAGCCCCGAGGGAATGACTTCCAGTTACAGACCTCGGCTAGATTCTGAAGGAGCTCGTGGTAGCCGTAGGAGCTAAAGAAGAGTCTCGAGACGCCAATGGGAGGCCGGTACCACGTGGGAAGAGCTGAAGGACGAGGGGCCAGGAGAGGGGAAAACTGTAACTGAAAGTCATTACTCGAGTCGGATCCGCAGGCATGCATGTAGAGATGAGGTTGATTAGAGTAGTACGTACAACGTGTGTGGAGTGTTATGAATGATTTCCGAGTGTGGGGGATACCTGGGTGTGTTGTATGTATGTCATAAATATAATTTTGTCGTGCCTAACCTTAATTAATCTGGACACGATTGAATGGATGTGAATGTGCATACTGACACTGATACCGAGTCCTTGATTGTCATTTTACATGTAAAAGCTCACCCCTGCAGTGGCTATATTTTCAGTGAACATCTCTCGGAATGAAGGATGAAGGAGGAGCCGAGTGCAGGACAATGAATCCGAGCGCTATTGGAACATAAATCTACATGTATATATGTATATATGTATATATACTGTGTATAACATTTTGTTAAGCCTTGGCCGGCTCATGTTTTGGTTTTAGTCCTTATGTTAAAACTTGAACAGCTTCGGGTAACAGAAGTCTTGATGAAGTTCTTGTAACTATATAAATGCTTTCATTTATATATGTATATGTTGTGTGTTCTTCTATACTGTAAGTGATGTTGAGCGGTGAAGAGGAATGTATGAGTATGTCTTATGAGCGTAGGAGGTTAGTGTGCTTATGGGTGGCTGTGAAGCCGAGTGGTTCCGAGTAAAAGTAAGTATGAAATCCTGAGTGAGGAAGAGTTGGTATTTCCCGAGTGAAAACCTCGAGTGATTCCCTTCTGAGAGAGGAGTTCGAATGGTGGTTTAGAGTGGGTTGGATCTTAAGTGTAAGGCATCGGTAACCCGAGTGAAAGATGTAAATTCTGAGTGAGGATTGGTATCCCGAGTGGTTGGGTTTCGAATAAGTCTGAGTGGGACTTAACTATCGGATTTCCCGAGTGAATGAGTGAATGTGCTCCGAATAATGGATAGGAAATACGACCCGATTGTGTTAAGGTTGGATTACATCGAGTGATGTTTGAATAGGATATATTCCGAGTGAGAAGGAGTTCTGGAATCCGAGTAGGATAACCCTCAGTTCCCGAGTAGAGTATAAGTGTGGTCGTATGGATAAAATTAGAATGGCTAAGTTATGGAGTTCCGAATGGACTTAGGAATGAACCTTCGAGTGGACTTAGTCGGTTACCGAGTGTATGGATGTCCCGATGCCGAGTGA